>CM062924.1:85691261-90691261 GCA_031878705.1 Tapirus indicus | reverse complement strand
AAATTGATGTGTAACCCCAATCAATACACAATCATTCATGGATATGTGCAGAGCAGCAAAAATTTTGAGTTGGCTGACACACACGGTTCCAGCTGAGATTTTGCAAGGTGATGTTCTGCCTTCCGGTTTCAACTCTCATACTGTAAACAACCATCCTTTTTGTAGTCTATGTGGTGTCACATTTTTGTGCTTTTTTTGATGACATTTCTGTTTAAAACGGCCCCCAAGTGTAGTGCCAACATATTGCTGTCTAGTGGTCCTGAGTGTGAGAAGCCCACAATGTGCCTTACGGAGAAAATACGTGTGTTAGATAAGCTTTGTTCAGCCCTGAGTTATAGTGCTGTTGGCTGTGAGTTCAGTGTTAATGGATCAATGATACGTATTAAGCAAGGTATCTTTAAACAGAAACACATAAAACAAGGTTACATATTGGTCAGTTGATGAAAATGTTGTGACCAGAGGTTCTCAGGAACCTAACCCTTATTTCCACTCGGTGGCGATGATTCAGTAGGGCTAATTCAGGGTTCGTGGCAACTTTGTAGAACATAACTACATGAATAACGAGAATCAACTACACATAACACTATACATATATAGTTATATACATGTGTATATAGTTATATACACACATATGCACAGTCATGGGCTGCATAAGGACATTTCGGTCAATGACACACCACATGTACGATGGTGGTCCCATAAGATTAGTACCATATAGCCTAGGTGTGTTGTAGGCTGTACCATCCTAGGTTTGTGTAAGTACTGTAGGGGAGGAAGACATTTTCCTCTACCCTTCTAGGTTCTTCTGGCTGGTCTAAGAATTAAATTGACATGAGACAGATTAACACAAGAAAAACAAACAAAACTTTAATAACATGCATACACGGGAGAAACCCAGGAGAACCGAGTAACTCACCAAATCCTCAGCTGAAAACAAAAGAAGATGTTGGAGGTGGAGAGTCAGGGACTTCAAAGGGAAGGAAGGCAATTCACAGGCAGGTGAAAAGGAGCAAATGTTTGGAAAACAAGTGTTTGGCCACACAGAAACAGAAGAACACAGAGGGGAGCCCAAAGAACAGGCTTTTCTAGGTTCCTCCCTGTCCACCACGTAGTTGGTGTTATGCTAAGGTGATGGCTCGTTCCCTGAGACAGGTTTTTTAATCTGAATTCTTTTAGGCAGTTAAGGGGGAGGTAATAAGAAAAACTTTCTGAGTCTTTTGTTTCTTACAGATAATCAGCCTAAAATAATCCTCATGTTAAAGAGACACACTTTGGGGGACAGATTTTGTTCCCTTTCAGGACACTCTATGATGTTCACACAAGGGACGAAATCACCTAACATTTCTCAGGTGTCCCTGTCATTAAGTGGTGCATGACTGTATCCATACATATATATCAGAAATATATATTATTATTATTGTTGATATATATTGTTGGAGACATACCTTTTCATTCGCTTCAGTGTTCACCATGTGTTCGAATTTTATAAACTTATTTTTTAGATCAAGGCATGAGGAAGGGACTTGCAAGTGCACACCATGAAACCCGCAGCCCTGCCGGCTCAGCTTGGCCCCCCAGACGGAGACTTACCTGCCAGGAGGGCGTGGATGTTGAGGCCCCGGTCCTGGTCGGCGGGGCTGCAGACGTCCATCATGTAGGCGTGGCTGGGGTTATCTGCTGAGTCCGCACTGAAGTCCATCAGTACCACCCCACACACGGTGAGGAGGATGCCCCACTTGTGGTTGTTGGCCGTGTCGGCCAGCGCCGTGCCGATGTCCCTGCCATTGAGCAAGAGTGAGAGGCCCAGCAACGCCCCTGGGAACAGAGAAACAGAGTCACCCAGAGGACACACAGACCAGCCGTGCTACCCGGCAGCCCACACCCTAGGTCTAGAATCTTTAGGGCCCCAAGAATTCCTCTCTAATCAAACTTCAAGCAGAGCCCATTGGAAAGATCACCTGCAGACTCACCATATTATTATTATTTTTTTGTGCTTGGTCAGAGTTTTTATTTCGTCAAGCAGAGCAAGAATGACATAAACTTTATGAACTCGTTTTTAAGAAATGGTCCACATGATATAGCTGCGCGGTTAACCCAGGCCAGGTGTGGGCTCCTCCCTCCGCCACACCAGTGACGTAATCTGGGTAACTGTTCGGCCAACACTTTTAGATTTTCCTAAGCGGAAGCAGTTGGGGCCTTTTTTATTTTTCCACTTTATTTCAATTCCAGAACGACAGACCTATAGCCAGGACAAGAATGAAAGGGCGTCTCCTTCCAAACCTTGAGGTACATCGGTCACTCCAAGCACCGAGCAGTGGCTGCAGTAGGAATCCTGAAACAGAGCAGGCCAGTGGTCATGGCGGGGGTCCCCACGGCACGCTGGGCCGAACCCTGAAACAGCCTCATCACATCCCTGAAACACCTGCCCTCAAACGTCCCCAGTGCATCAGAGAATAAGGTGAAGAAACTCAGAGGCAGCACCAAACCCTAACCTAGGAAACCAAAGATGAACAGACTCGGACTCACTCAGCTTCTCCTTAAATTTTCTACTTAGGTCCCTGGGAGGCACTAAGCAGCCATGACCTTCCTTGGGAATCTAAGATATTCCAGGACCTCCCAGACCCAAACCACATCCAGTTTTATTGCTTGGATCCTCCAATGATAGCTCAGCACAAGATGGTGGTAATCCTTGGGGTCTGCTAAATTCCTGTTCTGTAGTCTGGTTTAAAGTCACTTAAAATATGGGGTATGACCAGCCACACCTGTGTTGTCCTACAGCCCCATACTAATGAGTAGAACTTAACTCTTGTTCCTCCCTTGTCCCCTGGGGACCCTCAAGCTGCTTCAACTGAGGCTTCCAGAAGCTTCCAGAGGTTTCCAGAGGCCATCCACCATCAGGGTTGAGCTAGGGCTCACCGAGGATGGGGCTGATGAACCACACCAGACTGTAGAGCTGGTCGGGCAGGCCCATCTGAAGGAGCACGGGGGTCACGTACGCTGTCTCCATGGCGTAGCTGAACTCGATGCCAAAGAGAATGCAGCCGTTGAAGAACAGCTCCCGGAACGACCTTTGGGGGTGCAGGTCCCCAAAGTCCACCAGCTCGATAGGACATGGAGTGTTGGGGGGCGGGGGTGGGGAGGGGCGAATGCACTTCCTCCTCTTGGGGTGTCGTTTGAAGTTGTTGGCCCGGTGGCTGATGTGCCGGGTCACCGAACCCGAGTAGCTGGAGATCTGAGACCTCCACAAGTCCTGAGGAGTCAGACTGGGGAAGAGGGCCTCTCCAGGAGGGGCGCTGCTCGCCGGGGGGATCATCGTAGGGGGGGCCGGTGGGTGTTCCTGTGGGGAAAGCCCATTCGGGCCACAGTTACTCACTGGGGCCTCCACCACCAAGAGAGGTCATTTTTCCAGGTGGCTCCCCCTCCCCTGACTGGCACCCACTCACCCTTTTCACGTGAGGAAAGTTGAATTCACATTGGGGAACCCTTAGAGTCAGACACCGTGCCCCCCAAATTGAGCCTACTCTTTGTGGATGGTGTTACCAGGCCTCATTCTCGCGTCAGTGCAGCCCATCTGCCCAGGAGACCAAAGCTGGATGCTGTCTCTCTGCTTGGAGAGACGACCCTGGTCCTCCAGGTCCCCACACTAAAACTCAAAGGGACTGTTCCCCAAACAGTTTCCATCAGGAGCATCAGGCAAAGAACCTCCTGGGAAGTGGAGCAGCCAAGAGCCCTAAGGCTGCTCTTGGCCCAGGGGACGCCAGGCTACTGCAGGACCTGCGACCCATTTCCAGGACTAATTCTGCCCTTTCCCTGCAGGTCCCCGGGAAGCAGAGAGGAGGGGAGATCAGGCACGGGACAGGACCCACCAACAGGCACCCTCAGTGCCTGTGCACGGTTAGGGGACAGCCCTACTTTCACGGGATGGACAGTCACAGTGGTCACCTTCCCTAATACTTATGTTTCCTCCTCATGGTAGGCTGGGGTGGGGGGTGGGAAGCCTTGCGTAGAAGCAGCTGAATGAGTTTAACTCAAGCCCTCTCCTTTCAGCATCAATTGGACGAGTGAATTTTCAGTCAAGTCAGGAGACCTGAGACTTTTATAGCATTTGAAAATGCTCTCCAAAGAAATAAACCAAGCTCCCCGAATCCTGCATGTCACAGATATCACACTGAATAGGGAAACAGTTTAACAAAAAAACAAATGAGAGACAAAAAGAACCAGGGAGGGGTGAGAAATAAATTTTCCCCCATCCTCAAATTATTTTTTGGAGCAATTCTCACCATGCCCACGCCCTGGGTAGGGAATTAGCAAGCCTGCAGGCCTTCACAGACACTCTGCACCTCTGTCCCCCACCCTGGGGTTTGCAATCTGCGCCCCTCAGTGACCTGCTCCTGGGCATCCAACTGTTTCTCACTGCTCTGAAATTAATCTAGATGGTAAATATCAAAGGGATGGATTCTAGTATGTTGACCTGCGTGTGTTAGCCATGTCAATTTTACTAAGCACAGGGAGAGGAAAGCTACTAAGGTCAGAGGGAAAGAGGCAGATGAAAATGTAAGAGGGAGGTTCTAGGGTTCGGTTTTGCCTCTGACGGCTCCCCATCTGCCTCACAAAATAGCAACTGCCTAAATTTCCTTCGAAGTCCTTCCTGAGAAGTAGGCCCGAAACCCGAGACAACATTCCCAACATTGATAGGTTTCCTGATAAGGACACTTGTTATTTACCAACATAAACATAGTAGGCTTTCTTTCAAAATTGGTTTTAAGCTTTAGAAATGAGGCCCTTATTTCTGACATTAACTTACCATAACACCTTCCATCACGCTATTTCTAGTTGATAACTTCTTTATGAATCACTCTGAAATTCCTCATCACTCCAGATTTGCATCCCAAACTCTCCCACTCCCTTACACACTCAGGAATTGTTTTCCTTCTCATCAGAAGACACCAATGGTGGAAATGATTTGATCTAGATATGCCGCAGCAGGATTCAGAACACTGTGTTAGCCCAGCGACCCATCCATCCATCTATCTATCCACCCACTCACCCACTCATCCTCCCGCCCACCCATCTATCCACATATCCACCTACCCATCTTTAATCTACCTATCTACCCTTCCAAACATCCATCCATCCAACCATCTACCCACCTACATATCCAGCCACCCATCCTCTAATCTACCCATTTACTCATCCACCCTTCCAAACATCCATCTGTCCATCCATCCATCCAGCTATCCATTTCTTACTCACTCATCTACCCATTCACCTTCCACCATCCATCTACCCACCTACTCACCCATCCTCCCATTTAGCTGAATACTGAGTACTAAGACCTTGAAGCCATAGAGACAAAAGAAAGACAATTCTCACCCTGGAGTTGGGTGAAAAAGTAGAGGAAAGGCATTCTAAACAGTGGGAACCACTGTGTAAAGGAGATATGTGCAACAGTTAGGCACAGTGTCGGTGTGGTGAGAGATGAAGCCATCAGGAAGGGAATAGCTGATCATGAAGGGCCTTGAAGCTTTGCTAAGAGATGGATTTCAGACCGAGATGACAGGCATTGGGATAACCAGAGCCTTGGTCTGCTCTCGCTTCTATAAATGGCTTATCTTGTGACCTTAGAAAAATCCCATGCTCTCTTCTAAAACAAGAACAGATGGACTTAAGAGCTACGTAGGCAAGTAACGCTTCACAAAAATATAAATTATTTGCTATGATTAAATCAAGATTAAAATTTTTAAAGGGCTAAGCTCTTTGTTTATGTTCCTCGCTGGTCTAGCTCAGGCCCTTGTACACACTAAACACTCCAGAAAACTCTGTGCATTGGCTGATCTTGCCTTCAAAAACCCAGGTGGCTCTTAGCATTCCCTGGAGCTTCATTCATCAAGATGACAGAAAGAGAGTGCCAGTTGGAACACCACATTATAAGATTGTTTCCTTAAAAGTCAGAAGGAAGACGTCCAGCACAGGTGTGCTGGAGAGCTTGACCTGACTCTACCTGCCCACTCGCAGCCCCACCTCCACTACAACAGCTAACTCCCTCTCCACCTCCACCTGCCCCGTGCCTGCCTCTTCAGGCACACAGCATCTCAGCCTCTCTTTCCTGCCAGCATTTTACTCCCATGAAGTGAACTTAAGTGCACGTGCATTAGAAACCTTCCCTTTAATTTTGGAAGGAAGAACCGTGGGCCCACTTAGGAACAATTTCAGATTGAAATAGCATTTGGTGGAAGCATATTTTTGAAAAAGGGAATCTTTTTGACCCTATTTAAAACGGACTATGTAGACAGTCCATGTCTCTATCTGTGATGTGATGATTTCAACATCACATTCCGCCCCCCACTCCCCGCTTTAAAACACAGCCTGCAGCCTGTCCTAGCAAAACTGGGGGACCCTCACATCCCCATCTCACCCCTCCAGCATCTAAACCAGAGTTCGACCTAATCTCGAAAGAAGTCTTCACTAAGGGTTCACTGTCAAATCTGGGAATCAGTATTACCATTTTTATTTTAAAAATACATTTATTAAAAGCTGTCCATGAAAAATTATTCTACAAAGAATGTTTAAAATTCTTTTTTTTTTGGTGAGGAAGACCAGCCCTGAGCTAACATCCATTGCCAATCCTCCTCTTTTTGCTGAGGTAGACTGGCCCTGGGCTAACATCCGTGCCCATCTTCCTCTACTTTATATGGGACGCCGCCACAACATGGCTTGAGAAACAGTGCGTCGGCAGGCGCCCGGGATCCGAACTGGCGAACCCCGGGCTGCCAAGTGCGAACTAAACCGCTACGCCACCGGGCCAGCCCCTAAAATTCATTTTTAAATGTTAAAAAAATGAAAGTAAAATTTAAAATAATGAAACAGAATTTTAATACATTCACACAAATATTCAGCAGATCATCTTTATCACACTATATGACCATTTACTGAGTTAAAAGAAAATGCACACATATCTTTGGACCCCCCCAAAGGTTATATGCCGGACCCACTGTGCTTCTAGACTACAGAGGATGTTTCAAGTAACGAAGCTCTCAAACTGTGTTATGGGAAGATTACGTGGCAAATGAGTAATAAAAATAAACAATGTCCATGTAATCTGAACGCTTAAAATTATCCTACTATGAGCCAAAATCATTTCCTCATTTCTTTCTCCTCTTGTCTATATGAAACCAGGCTTCCTACTATGGGGTCATGCATGGCCACATCCCTTTTCCACTCTTCCTTCTACCAATTCTCAAAGTTAATCCTTCAAGAAAATCTTTCCAGACCAGCAAAGGGCTCTGCGGACGTGAGGGGATGTATTTCATAAGCTAGTTACTAAATTGTGGCCCATTTCTCACTTTTGATCCCCAGCAATTTGGCCCCTACCTGATGGCTGACTGAGCCCAAAAGCCCTGGTCAAATGCACACTGAACTTGGGTTTCATCAGGTTCTGACTCTACTTCCCTACGAAAGCTGAAAAACGTAAACATTATGGTGACCCCAGAAATACTGTGAGAAGTTCCTTACTGTCCAGGACAGACGAACTGAACTGCTTATGAGCCTCTTATTTCAACCTCAGCATGTTGCCCTCGGCTGGTGACTCAAGAAAGCAGAAGTCCTGGGTGCTGGTCATAAATTGAATCCTGGGATGCTGGGAGAGGTTGTACCATGAGCCCTAGCCACCGAGAGCGTTCAGCCTCCGATGGGAGTGAACCGGAAGCTGATGACACCTGCCCAGGTGACCAGAGAACAGGCCTCCTGGCACCAATAAGCACAGCGGAAGCCTGGGGCAAATTCCAGCGTTTAATCTCCTTCCCAGCCAGGGTGAAATAAATCTGTCACCCAACCGCTACCTTCCCCTGGGCCAGGGGGCCAGACGGGGGCTCCATTTACAGTTCAATTAATGAGACATCCAGGAAGAACAAAGGTCTCGGTGCCAACCTCCAGTCCCGATCTTGGCACTCTGATTACCCTGGGGCCTAAGCCGCGTCGCTCCCAGCACAAAGCCGGGGGGCTGAGCGGGGGGCGCAGGAGGAAAAGGTGGTACCTGTGGTTCGAGCCAGGAGGCATCCCTTTCCGAGGCCGGGGTCCTGGCCGCCCCGTGCGCAGCTCGGGTCCCGGCCCGGCCGCCCCCGGCCCGCCGCTGCTGCTGCAGCATCACCCTGCGGGGCGGGGCCGTGACGTCACGGCTGCATCCTCGCCGCCCGCGGCCGGACCGCAGAGCATCCTTAAAGCGGCACCGCGCGGCCGGGCGGAGGCGCTGGACCCCGCGCGCGGCCCCTCCCTCGCCGGCCGCTTGTCCTCCCGACCTCTACAGGCCCGCAGGGTCTGCAACGAAAGCCCCGGAAACAGGCCCACTGTGACTTCCGTGGGCCCGGGCACTCTTGCCTTGGTGGGCTCCTTTCTCCACAAAAGATATTAAAATTTTATTTTACCACTGTGTTGGTCTAAAGATGAATGTATTTATACGATATATTAAAACATGTTCCTTGGCCTGAGTTCTCATTTTTTTTCTTCTGATGTTAAAAGAAATGAGCCGTTTTGGTGGATCCCTAAAACCATTGTGTGCTCCGGGCACCTGTCCACTTTACAGAACGGATAAGTTGGCCCTGCTTAGAAAATATTATACTGTAGTCATGTATTCACTTAACAGACGTATCACGTGCCCACTCGGTGCCACTCTTCTAGGGACTGGGGATGGGGCAGTGGACAAAACAGACAGATGTTCCTGCCTCTGTGGCATGACAGTGTAAAGAAGGGACACTTGAAACAAGACAAATCACATAAATGAATGGTATGCTGGAGACAGTAACTCCCCAGAGAAGGGGCTTAGGGGGGGATGTGGGGCTGGAGGAGGGGCTACGGTTGCAGTTTTAAATAGGGTTGTTGATTGGTGTTAACCCAGAAGGAGACATTTGAAGAAAGACTTAGAGGAGGTGAGGGGGCCAACCATGCAGATATCTGGGGGAAGGTCATGCCAGACAGAGGGAGGAGCAAGTGCAAAGGCCCTGGGGTAGAAGTGAGGTGGGCTGAATGAGATAATGATCAAGCAAATAATTAGACAGTCTGTAGTGAAATTACAGTGCAGAAAGTGCTCCTGAGGGGAGGCATGTGGCTTTATGATAGGGGGATTTGACCTTGTTGGGAGGGTCAGGTGTTCCTTGAGGAAGTGATACTTGAGAGGCCCACTAAAGCTGAGTAGGGAGGGCAGTGCGTTCCAGGGAGAGGGGTCAGCATGTGCAGATCTCTTGTGACAAGAGAGGGCATGGTGAGCACAGAGCTGAAGAAAGGCCAGTGGGGCTGGAACACAGGGGCCCAGGTGAGTGGGGGTTGGGCTGGAGAGGTAGACTGGGCGTGGGCCTGTGGGCCTCATTGGCTGCTGTCAGTTTGTAAGAACAAGGAGAAGCTTAGATGGATCCCATGCAGGGGAGTGGGTGACATAAATCATATTCGTATTTTGCAAAGATCATATAGCTCAGGGTGGAAAATGGGTTGGAGGGGATCAGGAGGGCCAGGCAGGGGCTTACAGAACTGCCCAGCTGGGAGAGGATGTGGGTGGTGGTGGAGGGACAGAGGTGGTGGATCGGCTGGGCATTTAGGAGGTAAAACCTACAGGAGTTGGTGATAGATTGAAGGCAGGGGGTGTGGGAAGGAAGTGCCAAGAAGTTTCCAGCTTGAGCACCCGCATGAAGGAAGATTCATGAGAGGACAGCAGGCCGGCTGGTGAGTGGAGGCACAGGTAAGCTCTGGGACAGGATGAGTCTGAGGGGCTCTGAGGCATCCCGGCCATTAGAGATACGGGTCTGGAGCTCAGAGATGGTCCTCTGCGAGTCACCTGCACGTGGGAGCTAACTGAAGCCAAAGTGTGGACAATGACACCAACAGGGAGGGATGTGGAGAGGGTCCCAGACGAGGACTTGAGGAATCTCAGCTGTTACTGGCCATCAGGGAACTGGCTCTATTTTATTTTTTCTCTAAACAAAAGTAATAGTTTGAAAAAATACCAATGTGTTTTTCTGTTTTGTGTTTACACACAAATGACCTGCTATTTAATTAGCGGAAAGCTCACAGCTGTAACTGATAAACCTCAGTATCTCAGGGGCTTAACACAACAGACGCTTCTTTTTGGCTCCTGTGAAGTCCAAAGGGTGGTCCTGATGGGTGGGGGACCTCCCTGCAGTCATTCAGGGACCCAGGCTCCTTCCATCTTGGCTCTGCTGCAGCCAGGCTTGCAAGAGGCCCACATTCCACTCACATTCCATTGTCTGGGACTCAGGGACACAGCCACACCCAACCGCAAGGGAGGCTGGGATGTGTGGCCGCTGCCCAGGTCGAGGAGGAAGTGGGTGTGGGGAGTCAGTGGCTTCTTTAGCTTTCATCTGCTTGGGGGCAGGGGGAGGAAAAAGGGGATGATTGGGAATGCTAAGAAAACACAAGTTGATATTTTGTTTCTGATATTCAAAATAGGATTTTGCAGCAAGAGAAAAAGCTTGAAATTTAGGCATTGTTGAGAAAGAAAGGACTTGAAAAAGATTCCTTTGACCTTTTTTAACCTTCCAAAGTTAGAACCTTCCAAGATTAGAATGCTCCTTCCTTCACTCTCCAGGCCAGACCAGACCATGGTGTTTCTCCCCTTGTGTGGACGAAGTTCCCCTGTCTTGTCAGTAGTCTGGACAGGAGACCAGAGTGGAAGGAGAGCAACAGAACATGGAGGAAACACAAGAGAATCACCGCCCTGGTCCCTGGGCGCTGTGGGGGAAGGCGGCGACGGGAGAGAGGGAGCTGGCCCCGCTGGCAGGGAGCTGCGTAGAGGGACCCTGGAGGAGTTTGTTCTGGGCACAGCTGCCCCACTCCAACGTGGTGGCTGCAGCCTGGGGGGGGGGGGACACATGGACAGATGGAGATGGGACAGAGCAGGGTGGTCGGTCTAGTTGCCCTACCAGAGTCGAAAGCTGCAGTGACCCCATGGAAGGGATGACCTGGGGGGCTCAACCCTCAGCCTCAGTGCGGAAGGACAGTCAGGCCAGGAGGAGGGTGGAGACCAGCAGAGAGACCCAGAGGGATCTACGGGGCCCCCACCAGCTTCACAGCAGAACCTGGGAAATCAGGGTCCGCTGCAGGGCACCTGAGGGGCTGTATGTGGCCGGGAGCCCACACTGCTAGGAGGGTGTGTGAGCCCCGCCCAGCCCCCGGCTGCATCCTGGACTGGATTAGGAAGACGAAGACCCGAAATGCCCTTATGATCCTAAAGGGACCAAGTCAGACCCAAAGGGACTGCTCCAATGATCCGATTGGACTCAATTTTATATCGATTTGACCAAAGTCAGTGCTTCCCGGACACCCTCCAAGCCACGCAGCGAGAGAAAAGGCTCCGATCAGTGACAGGTGCATCAGCGAGGGCCGCTTCCTTCGCGCCCCCGAGCGCGCGGACAGCTGAGCGAGCCCGCCGGGCGCCAACGGGAGCCGACCTCAGGCGGGGGCGAGCGCGGGCGGCGGCTCCCCGGCCGGCCCGGCTGTCCACGAGGTGGAGGAAGAGCCCCGTCTTTCCTGCCTGAGCCGCCGGCGCAGGGCGAGCCAGCTGGGGGAGCCGACGGCACAAAGCTAGTGTTTCTCCCGCACGGGAGGGAAGAAGCAATGGTTCTTTCCAAGCATTTTCTGAACTTGCCAAGCATTCACGGTTCCAAGGCTGAATTCTTTTCACTCTGTGAACACACTTTTCCTGCAAAGCACATAGCCGCTTGGTTTTTTTATGAATAACATTATTTTTATAACAGATCTTGTGCCAGGCCCCCTGTTAAGGTTTTTATGTACTTGAACCTCATTGAATCACGTAACTTCATGTCTGGGCATGATCCCCACCATGTT
This sequence comes from Tapirus indicus, assembly GCA_031878705.1. Lineage (NCBI taxonomy): Eukaryota > Metazoa > Chordata > Mammalia > Perissodactyla > Tapiridae > Tapirus > Tapirus indicus. Next base: position 90,679,411 of record CM062924.1, on the reverse strand, counting down.
TTAGGGTCCGGAAGCTGGAGGCTCCCTGAGAGGGTACGGCCACGCCACAGTCGGGGTTGGAGCAGGGACTCGAACCCAGGACTGCGTGACCCCGAGGGCCAAGCCTCCGGCAGCAGCGGCCTGAGGGCCTCGCCGCAGAGTTTGCGTCTGGCTGGGGTCGTTCATGCCTTCACCCCGCGGCTGTCTATCGAGCACCTGCTTCCTCTGGGCGCCGGCCAGGAGGCGGGATGCGGGCCAGGAGGCGGGATGCAGACGAGGAGGCGGGATGCGGCGTCGACAAAACTAGCCCGAGACCTCACCCCTTGGCTCCGCCCTCCTCTCTCAGTCTCCCCCAGGACTGCGGCCTGGTCACCTCTGACCGCCCCTGCCCATCAATTAACGCTTTGGCAGGGGAGCTGCCTTTTGGCTCCCAGTTCAGAAGACCTGGGCAGTTACAGAGCTGCAGGTGTGTGTGTGTGCACACGTGTGTGCGCGCACGTGCAAGAAAGTGTGTGCTTACACAAATGTAGAGAAAGGTGCCTTCTCTTAATTTATGTGTAGTTAATGAGTTATCCGAGTCCCCTGGTCAGTACTGCTTTTCACTCTTCCGGGAAGCTTCTGTGGCTCTGACATGCCCTGCACTTGCACACTCACACACACTCACGTGCACGCACACACACTCACACACACTCACACACACGTGCACATATACACACAGTGTGTGCATACTTGCCTGTACACATGCATGGGCACACCTATACAGGTTGCATGCATGCACACTCATGTGTGTGTACACTGATGAGCGCACACACATACACAATTCTTATGGCCATGGCTCCTGCTGCTGGGGGAGCAGCAGCCACCCCAAGACTCTGAGTTAGAACCCAGAAGGTATGTTTCCCCAGAGAAAAAGTCCCAAAGTTACAGTCCTCTCATTACACTACATTGCAAACTCCAGGAGGTAGGGACAACCCGGCACCTTTTGTACCTCCCGGCAGAGGGCCAAGCACAGAGCAGACGCTGGAACATATGTATTTGATCTACATACAGTGGGATCCGTTGAAGTTGTGCTGTGGTGCCTGTATCCACACATGTACATTATGGGTGAAACAGATTGTTATGGGCTGGCCTGGGAACTTCATCACACTATTTCTGCAGGAAAACGATTTTTTTTTTTTTTGCTTGAGGAAGATTAGCCCTGAGCTAACATCTGTGCCAGTCTTCCTCTATTTTGTATGTGGGTTGCCGCCACAGCATGGCTTGACGAGTGGTGCAGGTCTGAGCCTGGGATCTGAACCCACAAACCTGGGCTGCTGAAGCAGAGCAGGCCAGACATAACCAGTATGTGATAAGGCCGGCCCCTGAAAATGAATTCTGATTTCCACACACATGCCTTCCTTATAAAGAGTCTGTGGAACCAAATCAGGCACTCTGGACCATCCAAATTGCTGGAACAGAGGGGAATTAGAACCCACAGGATTGTGGCTGGAGGCTGAGCTGAGCCAGAGCAAGAACCCAGGATGTCTGGATGTCTGGCAGTGCTAGAGCCAAAGGGTGTTGGGCTCAGGTTCCAGAACCAATGCAGTGACACTCAGGGTGGCTGTGGACTCCTTGTCCCTGGGCTGGGAGAGAGCCTCGTTGGGACACAGCATTCCCGAGAAAAAGCAGGATGCCCAGTTAAATTTCAATTTCAGATAAACAGCCAATAATTTTCATGTGTAAGTATATTCCAGGCAATATTTGGCACCCTGCATTTCGATGCACTCCAACCAGCAGCCCTATATGGACAGCTCCTGGAACTGGCAGAAGAAGCCCCCCTGGGAGCCTGAGACCCTCACTGATGAAGCTATGGGGCCATCGGGACCTCTGAGGCTCAGCTGGTTTCCGGTGCCTGGGAGCCATCCTCTGCCCAGCTCCCCTTTGGTTTGCTGTTCCCCTGAGAGGGTAGTGAGCACCCTCATTCACAGAGAAGTCCCAGCCAGGGTGGTCCTGAAATGAGAAACTCCTAGATAATACATCGCTGGGATCTTCAAAGTTCCAGTGGCTTTTGTGCTTGATCTATTAGTTCAATTTATTAAAATTCTGAATCTACTAAACAGAACTAACACGTAACCACCATTTACACAACTAATACATTTAAAACTTATCAAGTTTTCAGTGATTTTAATCTTTTATCTTAATAAGGCCCATGAACCATTAAACTTTTATATTATGAAATATAACACAGAAAAGTGCACGAAGCAAAATGAACAGCTCGATGATTTACCACACACGTGGAGCCACAGCCACGTCTCCGTAGAACGTTTGCCAGCTCCCGAGAAATCCTCCTCACGCTGTCTCCATTACCACCTCCTCCTCCCAGCCCCTGCCAGAAGGTAATCGCTATTCCGATTTTCGTTCGTTGCTTTCTGACTTTTTTAAAGCTGTAACACATATGCACATGTCTTAGTTTGGGTTTACCCCAAAGCTGATAGTTTACTGGGGAGGTGATCCCAGGAGGCAGGAGTAAGGAGAGTGAGATGTGGAAGGGAGAAAAGCTAACATACACGTGAACGAGCGGGTCACCAACGTGGGCAACTGGGCTCAGTCGTCTTGGGGCGCTCTGAGAAGCCGTGTGGAACAAGCTTTATAACTGTCCTGATGGAGGATGGGGAGCTGGGGCATTTGTTTACCAACTTCCAGCCCCTACTGGTTGAGGAATGCTCCTGGAGGCGTTATCTGCCCTGCGCTGTAGTTGCATTTTCTGGAGGAGGAGCAAACTCTCAGGGTGCTGGAGAAATCTCAGCAGCTTGAGGCGGGAAGCTGTCAGCCTGCTGGGAACGGTCTCCTGCAGCTGCAAGCCAACCTAGGTAAGCCTAGAAGACTGCTGGCTACCCCAAGTGCCCATCCGCGGCAAGATGCGGGGCTAGCACCGGGATTGAAATCAACGCTCTGCTTCCTTCCTCTGGAAAGTCTTTGAAAAGGCAGCTGAATTAAGCAGTGTGTTTAGTGACACTCTGATGTGAGCTCCTTGTTTCCTTGCAGATTGAACCCTGAGTACGTCTGTGCTACAGCATGCACCCCGAAACGCTAGGATTTGTTTAGCCTTTTTGGTTCTTTTTAACTTTGTGTAAATTGAATGAGAAGTATGTGTTCTTCTGTGTCTGGGTTATTTTTGTTCCTTATTTTGCCTTTGAGATTCGTCCATGTTGTTGCCTGTAGCTCTCGCTCATTTTCAGAGCTCTGTGTCTTCCATTGTCTGACTATATCCTAACATATTTACCCATCCTTCTGCTGATAGACATTTGGGCTGTTCTAATGTAGGGTTATTATAATAGAGCTACTATGGGCATTGTAATACACGTTTTTGGTAAATGTATGCAGGCATTTCTTTTGGGTATATGCCCAGAAATGGTATTTCGGGGTAAATATATGTTTACCTTTGGTAGATAATCTCAGTTTTCCAAAATGTTGTACAAATTTACACTCCTAACATCAGTGTGTATCGCTCACACACTTAGCACAGTTTGGCGTTGTCTGTCTTGTACTTTCAGCCATCGGGTAGATGTATATCGGTTATAAGGGTAGTTATAATTCACATTTCCCTGTGACTAATGAGGTTGAGTATCTCTTCGTATGTTCAATAGTCATCTCAGAATCTCCTCTGTAACGTGCCTGATCAAGTCTTTTCCTCCTATTTCTGTTGGGTTGTCTGTCCTTCTGACCGATTTATAAGCATTTGTTATGTATTTAGATTCAAGTCCTTTGCAACTTCTTAATTTTAATGTAATTCAATTAATCACCTGTTTTCTTTATGGTATTTTTTGGTGTTCTACTTAAGAAATCTTTCCTTACCTCAAGGTTATGAATATATTCTTCCACGTTATCTTCTAGAAATTTTATTGTTTGGCCTTTCATGTTTAGGTCCATAATTTGTCAAGAATTGACTTGTTTTCAGTATGAGGCAGGTGTCAAGTTTAGTTTTTTTCCATCTGAATATCTGCTTGACTGAACACCATTTATCGAAAAGGATGTTTTTTCCTCACTCTTCTACAGTGTCATCTTTGTCATAAATCAAGCACCTCTATCCAGGGGTCTATTTCTGGACTCTATTCTGTTCCTTTGGTCCATTTGCCTATGTGTACGTAGCTTTATGGTGAGTCTATGTCTGGTAGAGTAAGCCCTCCAACTTTGTGCTTCTTGAAAATTTTTCTGATTGGCCCTTTATTGTGCATGTTTAAGAGTCAGTCTTTCAATATCCATAGTACATATATAAAAAAAATTTATATATGGGATTTTTAAACTTTGGGATTTTAAAATGCTAGATTGATCTGGAGTGAACTTAAATTTTTGTAGTATCCAGTCTATGAACATTGTATACAGTCATGCACCTCGTAATGATGTTTCGGTCAATGATGGACCACATATACAATGGTGGTCCCATAGGTTATAATGGAGCTGAAAAATTCCTATTGCCTAGTGACGCGGTAGTCATCATGACATTGTAGTGCAATGCATTACTCACACACATGTTTGTGGTGACGCTGGTGTAGACAAACCTACTGCACTGCCAGTCATATACAAGTATAGCACATATAATTGTGGACAGTACATAACACTTGATAATGATAAAAACGACTATGTTACTGGTTTATGTATTTACTGTACTACACTTGTTATCATTATTTTAGAATGTACTCTTTCTGTTTTTAAAAAAAGTTTACTGTTAAATAGTAAGCCACACTACACCGGCAGCAGCCTCATACATCTTGTGTTCACTGCATTTCTTGATTGCACCATTTTCTCTTATGGTTGACTTAATCTTATGCTGTTTTGGTCCTCATGGCCCCTAAGCATTCAAAATCCACTACTGATGTTGCCAGCAAGAGGCCACGTCAAGTGATTGACCCAGAAATGAAATTGAAAGTGATTAAGGCCCACGAAGGTAGTATCAGTGACGGTCGTTGCTCGCCAGTCAAGCATGTCCCGTCCCACCACAGCTACAGTCTTAAAGAACAAGAACAAAGTGTTGGAAGCTGTTAAAGGATCTGCTTCACTGAAGGCAATGAGACTAACAAAAATTTGAGAAGGGCCTATATCAGACAGGAGAAACTTCTAATGACCTGGATTGAAGACCAGACACAGAAGCGTATCCCTCTCAGCACCATGATGATCACGGTCAAAGCAAAAAGGTTGTTTGCAATGTTGAAAGGAAAAGCTGGACCCGACTACGATGTTGAATTTACTGCCAGCTCTGAGTAGTTTAAACAATTCAAGAATTGTTATTCGTTACATAACGTGAAAGCGAATGATGAGTCTGGGAGTGCTGATGTGAAGGCAGCTGAAGAATTTTTGGAAACTCTAGCTAAGCTGATTGTAGAGGGAAATTACTTGCCAGAGCAAATATTCAATATGGATGAAACCTCCCTATTCTGGAAACAGATGCCTGAAAGGACTTTCATCCATAAAGAGGTCAAGTCAATGGCAGCTTTCAAGGTTTTTAAGGACAGGACAACAGTCTCACTTGGGGCAATGTTGTAGGCTACAAATTGAAACCGTTTGTGATCTGGCGCAGTGAGAATCCCAGGGCCTTTGGGCATATCAATAAGCTCACACTGCCAGTGTACTACAGGAGCAATAAGAAGTCATGGGTGACTCAGCTTCTCTTCCAAGATGCCCTCCTGAATTGCTATGCCAGTGAACTGGAGAAGTACTGTTTGGAGAATAATATACCTTTCAAGATTTTGCTTATTGTTGATAATGCTCCTGGACATCCTCCTTTTATCGGTGATCTTCATCCCAATATCACAGCAGTGTTTCTCCCTCCAAACACCACCTCTTTGATCCAACCAATGGATCAAGGAGTTATGGCAGCTTTTAAGGCTACTGCCTGAGGAGGACCTTTGCCCAGGCCATTGCTGCAAGTGAGGAGACGCTGATGCAATTCTGCAAGGATTACAACATCTATGACTGCATCAAGAACCTTGCCTGGGCTTGGGGTGATGTCACCAAGGAGTGTATGAATGGCATGTGGAAGAAGACGCTCAAGAAGGTCATCCATGACTTTAAAGGACTTGCCGAGGATGAGGAGGCTGCAAAAATCAACAAGACTGCAGTTAAGGTGACAAACAACTTTAACCTGGATGTGGACGAGGATGACATTGAGGAGCTGCTAGAGGTGGTTCCTGAGGAATTGACTAATGAGGAGTTGTTGGAACTGAAACAGGAATACATAGCTGAAGAAGAGGCAAGAGAAAGTAAACTGCAGGAGAAGAAAAAGAACTCCCAAGAAAATTCACAGTGAAGGGTTTAGCAGAAGCTCTTGCAGACCTCAACAAGCTCTGTAAAAAGTTTGAAAACATGGATCCCAGCACCGAAAGGTTTTCATTCATAGAGAGTAATGTTCATGGTGCATTATCTGCTTACAAGAAAATCTATGATGAAAAAAGAAACAAACCAAGCAAACCACTAAGGACATATTTTTGGAAGGAGTAACACCTCCTCAAGAAGAGCCTCAGGCAGGTCCTCCAGGAGGTATTCCAGAAGAAGGTGTTGTTATCATAGGAGATGACAGCTCCATGAGTGTTATTGCCCCTGAAGACCTTCCAGTGCAACAGGATGTGGAGGTGGAAGACAGTGACATTGATGATCCTGACCCTGTGTAGGCCTAGGCTAATCTGTGTTTGTGTCTTAGTTTTTAACAAAAAAGTTTAAAAAGTAAAAAAAATAAAAATTTAAAAATAGAAAAAAGCTTATGAAATGAGGATATAAAGAAAATATTTTTGTACAGCTGTACAATGTGTTTGTGTTTTAAGCTAAGTGTTACTACAAAAGTCAAAAGTTAAAAAAATTTTAGTTTATAAAGTAAAAAAGTTACAGTAAGCTGAGGTTAATTTATTATTGAAGAAAGAAGAATTTTTTAAAATAAATTTAGTGTAGCCCAAGTGTCCAGTGTTTATAAAGTCTACAGGAGTGTGCAGTAATGTCCTAGGCCTTCACACTCACTCACCGCTCACTCACTGACTCACCCAGATCAACCTCCAGTCCCGCAAGCTCCATTCATGGTGCCCTACATAGGTGGACCATTTTTTATCTTTTATACTGTATTTTTACTGTACCTTTTCTATGTTTAGATACACAAGTACTTACCATTGTGTTACAATTGCATACAGTATTCAGTACAGTAAGATGCTGTACAGGTTTGTAGCCTAGGAGCAACAGGCTATACCATAGAGCCTAGGTGTGTGGTAGCTTATGCCATCTAGGATTGTGTAAGTACTCTCTATGATGTTTGCACAGGGACAAAATCACCCAGTGATGTGTTTCTCAGAATGTATCCCCATCATTAAGCAATGCATGACTGTATATATCTCCATTTATTTAGGTCTTTTAAAATTTCTTTCAATAATGTTTTATGATATACAGGACTTACATATCTTTTATTTATTCTTAAGTACTTGATTTTTTTATGCTTTTTAAAATGGTATCATTTTCAAAATTTCCATTTTCAGTTTGTTACTAATATATAGAAATATAATTTTTGTATATTTACCTTATGTCTAGCAACCTTGCTAAATTCATTTATTAATTTTAATAATTTGTTTAGATCCTTTTAGCTTTTCTATATAAACAGACATGTTGTCTGTGAAGAATGACAATTTCCACCTTTCTTTCTAATTTTTATGTCTTTTATTTCTTTTTCTTGCCTTATTGCACTATCTAGGACCTCCAAAACAATGCTGAATAAAGATGGAGTTAGCAGACATCCTCATCCATTCCTAATCTTGGAGGAAAATCTTTTAACATTTCACCTTAAGCACGATTCATGCTGTTGATTTTTTATGGACATTGTTATCATATTAAGGAAGTTCTCTTCTATTTCTTTTTTTTTTGTAAGAATTTATTTATTTATTTATTTTGAGGTAACATTGGTCTATAACATTATATAAATTTCAGGTGTACATCATTATATTTTGATTTCTGTGTAGATTACATCATGTTCACCACCCAAAAACTAATTACCATCCATCACATGTGCCCAGTCACCCCTCTCACCCTCCTGCCTCCCTCCTTCCCCTCTAGTAACCACCAGTCTAATCTCTGCATCTATGTATTTGTTTGTTGTTGCTGTTTTTCTGAGGAAGATTCACCCTAAGCTAACATCTGTTGCCAATCTTCCTCTTTTTTTGCTTGAGGAAAATTAGCCCTGAGCTAACACCTGTGCCAGTCTTCCTCTATTTTGCATGTGTGTCACTGCCACAGCATGGTTGACGAGTGGTGTAGGTGCACACCCAGGATCTGAACCTGCAAACCTGGGCTGCCAAAGCAGAGTGCCCCGAACTTAACCACTACACCATGGGGTCAGCCACTGCTATTGTTGCTTTTATCTTCTATTTATGAATAAGATCATATGGTATTTGACTTTCTCCCTCTGACTAATTTCACTTAGCGTAATACCCTCAAGGTCCATCCATGTTGTTGCAAATGGCAAGATTTCATCTTTTTTTATGACTGAGTAGTATTCTGTTGTGTATATATACCACATCTTCTTGATCCACTTATCCCTTGATGGGCACTTAGGTTGTTTCCAAATCATGGCTATTGTGAATAATGCTGCAATGAACATTGGGGTGCTTATATCTTTAATTCATGTTTTCACGTTCTTTGGATAAATACTTATCAGTGGAATAGCTGAATCGTATGGTAGTTCTATTCGTAATTTTCTGAGGAATTTCCATACTGTTTTCCATAGTAGCTGCACCAGTTTGCATTCCCACCAGAAGTGTATGAGAGTTCACTTTTCTCCATATCCTCTTCAACACTTGTTATTTCTTGTCTTGTTAACTATAGCCATTCTGATGGGTGTGAGGTGATATCTCATTGTAGTTTTGATTCGCATTTCCCTAATAATTAGTGATGCTGAACATCTTTTCATGTGCCTGTGGGCCATCTGTATATCTTCTCTGGGAAAATGTCTGTTGGATCTTTTGCCCATTTTTAAATTGGGTTGTTTGTTTTTTTGTTGTTGAGATGTATGAGTTCTTTATATATTTAGGATATTAACCCCTTATTAGATATATGGTTTGCAAATATGTTCTCCCAATTGTTAGGTTGTCTTTTTGTTTTGTCGATGGTTTCCTTTGCTGTGCAGAAGCTTTTTAGTTTGATGTAGTCCCATTTGTTTATTTTTTCTATTGTTTCCCTTGCCTGGTCAGACATGGTATTTGAAAATATGCTGCTAAGACCAATGTCAAAGAGTGTACTGCCTATGTTTTCCTCTAGAAGTTTTATGATTTCAGGTCTTACATTCAAGTCTTTAATCCATTTTGAGTTAATTTTTGTGTGTGGTGTAAGATAATGGTCTAGTTTTATTCTTTTGCATGTGGCTGTCTAGTTTTCCCAACACCATTTACTGAAGAGACTTTCCTTTCTCCATTGTATATTCTTGGCTCCCTTATTGAAAATTAGTTGTCCATAGATGTATGAGTTTATTTCTGGGCTCTTGATTCTGTTCCATTGATCTGTGTGTCTGTTTTTGTGCCAATACCATGCTGTTTTGATTACTGTAGCTTTGTAGTATGTTTTGAAATCAGGGAGTGTGATGCCTCCAACTTTATTCTTTTTTCTTGGGACTCCTTTGGCTATTTGGAGTCTTTTGTTGTTCCATATAAATTTTAGGATTCTTTTCTCTATTTCTGTGAAAAATGTCTTGGGACTTTGATAGGGATTGCATTGAATCTGTAGACTGCTTGAGGAAGTATGGACATTTTAACTATGTTAATTCTTCCAATCCAACAGCATGGAATATCTTTCCATTTCTACGTGTCTTCTTCAAGTTCTTTCAACAATGTCTTATAGTTTTCAGCGTACAGGTCTTTCACTTCTTTGGTTAAATTTATTCCTAGGTATTTTATTCTTTTTGTTGCAATTGTATATGGGATTGTATTCTTAATTTCTCTTTCTGCTACTTCCTTGTTAGTGTATAGATATGCAACTGATTTTTGTATGTTGATTCTATATCCTGCAACTTTACTGTATTCATTTATTATTTCTAAAAGTTTTTTGGTGGATTCTTTAGGGTTTCCTATATATAAAATCATGTCATCTGAAAATAGTGACAGTTTCACTTCTTCCTTTCCAATTTGGATCACTTCTTTTTTTTTCTTGAGGAAGATTAGCCCTTGGCTAACATCCACTCCTAATCTCCCTCTTTTTGGCTGAGGAAGATTGGCCCTGAGCTAACATCTGTGCCCATCTTCCTCTACTTTATGGGGGATGCCTGCCATAGCATGGCTTGATGAGTGGTGAGTAGGTCTGCGACTGAGATCTGAACCTGCAAACCCCAGGCCGCTGTGGCAGAGTACATGAACTTAACCACTACGCCACTGGGAAGACCCCCCAATTTGGATCACTTTTATTTCTTTTTCTTGCCTGATTGCTCTGGCTAGGACTTCCAATACTATGTTAAATAAGAGTAGTGAAAGTGGGCATCCTTGTTTGGTTCCTGTTCTTAGAGGGATAGCTTTCAGTTTTTATCTGTTGAGTATGATATTAGCTGTGGGTTTGTCATATATGGTCTTTATTACTTGGATATTTTCCTTCTATACTCATTTTATTCAGTTTTTATCATAAATGGATGCTGTACCTTGTCAAATGCTTTCTCTCTGCATCTATTGAGATGATCATGTGTTTTTATTCTTCATTTTGTTAATGTGGTGTATCACGTTGATTGATTTATGGGTGTTGAACCTTGCCTGCATCCCTGAAATAAATCCCACTCAATCATGATGTATGATCTTTTTAATGTATTGTTGTATTTGATTTCTTAGTATTTTCTTGAGGATTTTTGCATTGATGTTCATCAGTGATATTGGCCTGTAATTTTCTTTTTTTGTGTTGTCCTTGTCTGGTTTTGGTGTCAGGGTAATGTTCACCTTTTGTAGAATGAGTTAGGAAGCTTCTCCTCCTCTTCAGTTTTTTGGAAGAGTTTGAGTATTAAGTCTTCTTTGACTGTTTGCAAGAATTCACCAGGGAAGCTGTCTGGTCCTGGACTTTTATTTTTGGGAGGTTTTTGATACTATTTTTATCTCCTTACTGGTGATATGTCTATTCAAATTCTCTATTTCTTCTTGCTTCAGTTTTGGAAGGTTGTATGAGTCCAAGAATTTATCCATTTCTTCTAGATTATCCAATTTGTTGGAGTATAGCTTTTCATAGCATTCTCTTATAATCTTTTGTATTTCTGAGGTGTCCATTGTAATTTCTCCTCTTTCATTTCAGATTTTATTTATTTGAGTCTTCTCTCTTTTTTTCTTGGTGAGTCTGGCTAAAAGTTTGTCAATTTTGTTTATCTTTTCAAAGAACTGGCTGTTGGTTTCGTTGATTTTTTTCTGTTGTTTTTTTAGTCTCTAGTTCATTTATTTCTGCTCTAATTTTTATTATTTCCTTCCTTCTACTGATTTTGGGCTTTGTTTGTTCTTCTTTTTCCAGTTCCTTTAGGTGCACTGTTAGAATGTTTATTTGAGGTTTTTCTTGTTTGTTGAAGTAGGCCTGTATTGCTATAAACTTACCTCTTAGAACCACTTTTGCTGTAGCTCATAAATTTTGACATGTTGTATTTTCATTTTCATTTGTCTCCAGGTATTTTTTGATTTCTCCTTTGATTTCTTCATTGAGCCAATTGTTGTTCAATAGTATTTTGTTCAACCCCCACATATTTGTGGCTTTTCCAGTTTTCTTCCTGTTGTAGTCTTCTATTTCTAAATGTTAGAATTTTTTCTCATGGATGAGTATTGAATTTAATCAAAGGCTTTTAAAAAATCCATTGATGGGCTCATGATTTTTCTTATTTTTTTCTGTTAACATGGTAAATTGTATTGGCTGATTAATTTTCAAGTGTTAAACCAACATTGCTTTCTAGAAAAAAAGAATTTAGTTGTGATCTATTATTCTATTTATGTATTGACTGACTTGCCTTGCTAACATTTTGCTTAAGAGAGACTGGCCTGTAAGTTTCCCTTTTAAAAATGTCTTATTGGGTTTTGGTTTCAAAGTCATGCTGGCCTCATAAAACAAATTAAAGAGTGCTTCTCTTTCCTCTTTTTATCTATTTCCAGGAAGAGTTTGGGCAAAATTGGCATTATGTTTTTGTTAAATGTTTAGAAGAACTCACCAGTGAGCCATCTGGGCCTGGAGTTTTCTTTGTGGGAAAGTTTAAAACTGTGAATTCAATTTCTTTAATAGTTATAGGCTATTCAGATTTTCTTTCTTTTTTTATTTTTTGTGAAAGTTTGGAGATATGCGTTTTCCAAGGAAGTTGTCAACTTCATCTTAATTTTAAAATTCTTTTTTGCACAAATTTGTTTATAATATCCTCTTATAACCTTTTTGATGTCTATAGATGTGTAGTAATATCCCTGTTATGAGCTGAATTGTGTCTCCCCCTCCCTCTCCAAATACATATGTTGAAGTCCTAACCCCCAATACCTCAGAATGTGACTGTATTTGGAGACAGAGCCTCTAAAGAGGTAATTAAGGTAAAATGAGGTCACGTGGGTAGGCCGCAATCCAATATGACTAGTGTCCTCATAAGAAGAGAAGATTAGAACAGAGACTTGCACAGAGGGGAGACCATGTGAAGACACAGGGAGAAGATGGCCACTGGAAGCCAAGGAGAGAGGCCTGGACCAGATCCTTCCCTTATATTCATTAGGAACCGATCCTGCTGACACCTTGATCTTGGACTTCTAGCCTCCATGACTGTGAGAAAATAAATTTCTGTTGTTTAAGCCACCTAGTCTGTGGTACTTTGTTATGGCAGCCCTAGCGAACTAACACAGTCCCATTTTTCATTCCTGATATTATCTAGTCTTTCTCTCTTTTTTCTTGGTCAGTCTTGCCAGGGGTTTGTCAATTAGTCTCTTCAAAGAACCAGCTTTGTTGATCCTCTCTATTTTATGCTTACATTCTATTTCATTAATTTCTGCTTTCTGCATTATTTTCTCCCTTTAACCTTTCTTTAGGTTTAATTTGCTGTTTGTTTACTAACTTCTTGAGATGAATTCTTAGATTGTTGATGTTTTGGCCGTTCCTCTTTCCTAATATAAGCATTCAAAGTTATATATTTTCCTCTAAGCATGACTTCAGATGCATCCCACAAATTTGGACACATTGTATTTTCATTATCATTGAGTTAGACATTTTGGCAAGACGTTCAAGTGAAAAATTATGGCTGAGAGTTAGAGACGTGGTCCTAGGACCCAGCCATGTTTAGAGATTTGGATTTTGGTATTTGGAGATGGATTTTGAGTGAGGAAACATAAACACTTTCACGTTCCATTCTGCCGCTACCCAGGGGAGGTGGAGCAGGCAAACTGAGAGGGTCCCGTGACACACTAATCGCTATTTAAATACTATCTCTGCACTATCTCTTCCCCTGTTGGTATCTCCCTGTTCTCTGTGCTTTTGAATCCAACTGCCCACTTGATTTCTCCATTTAGAAATCGATATCTAATAAGTTCCTCAAACTTATCAAGTTTAAAATCAAAACCCTTGATATCCTCCCCTAGATCTGCTCCTTCCTTGGTTAATCACCAAGGAAAACTTAGATGACTCTGAGAAACCCACAGAAACGTGGGATGTAAGTATCCTTGCTTCTACAGGGATGTCCCTCAGTCAGAAGGTGATCTGTCCTCCATAGCACAGCACAGATTAACACTAAATATCTACTTAAATATCACCTAAATATCTACTTCAAGTATTCCATGGCCATTTCACACATCACAAAACCTAAACTTTCTGCCTAATTTTCCAGGCCTCCATCATCTGCTTCCCTTCGTCCACTCAGATTCCTTTCTCCCCTCGACCTCCACAATCTGCTCCCATAAACTCGGACCCACACTTTGTGCATATGCTCTGCTCTTTCCTGGTTCTGTCCCTTTCCCAGTGATGTACTCAAATCCTACCAGTTCTTGACGTTTTGCCTTCCTTCTCCGACCATCGTCTGTCTCCTCTGAACTTGTTGTCTATGCCACGTAATTTAGCACCTAATTGTACAATGGCTTACACTGCTCACTATTGTTTCATTTATGTTTGTCCTTTGTCCCTAAACAAGTCTGTCAGCTCCATGATGCTTAGCACATTCATAGTTAGTTCTCAGTCAATACTCCCTGCTTGCTGACGGATAGGGACTGATTTGCAACGTCAAAAACTACTTATTCTAGCTTCAGAAATGCTCATCTCTGCATGGGAGGACTCGCCCTTCCACTTGATTTCTGCCTGTATACGTGACTGACCAAGGCTATAAGACCCCTTGGTTCCCCCTTCTCATCTTTTGGCCTAAGTGTCTTCTTTGCCACAGTGTGGCTTCTGTCTTCTTCTTGTCCTCTGTTTTCTTGAACAACGGTTCTCACACTTTGGGCTGACTAAAGTCCAGTTGGGGTGCTTTTAAAAATGCTTGTTACTATTCCACCAGAGATTCTGATTCAGTCCATCTGGGATGGCAAGTTTAACAAATATCCTAGTGCTTCTGGGCAGAAGGAACTGTGACCCTTTGAGAAACCAAGCTCCTGCTAGTTTCGGATGGGTTTAATGACTAAACACTCCTTGGTTCTTGGAACTTCTTTTCACACAGTCTTTTCTTGCCCTTCTAGTTTTAAATGAAATTGCTGTACTATATTTCCTTTTAGGTTTCCCTCAGAAATCATCATAAGCTTGAACTGGTTTGAAACAACCACCTTTGGGCTCATGGGCCCTCCCTACAGAGGTGAGTTAAAACCTATGTCACAGGTCTACGTGGCTCCTAAATATCATTTACATTTCCTTTCCGTGGCTGATGGAGCTATAAGATTCCAACCAGGCTGGGGTCTTGGCTCTCTATCCATGATCACCCCAGTCACTATAGGGTTGAAAAGAGGTTAAAACATGGCTCTGACTCCAGCACTTGGCATTTAGTGTGGTGATTTTCCCTGAGTGAAAGTGTTCTGGTTTTGATCATGGTTCACACTAGCACTTAGTTATCAAACAGCTCAAGAGAAAGGAATGCTTAAATGTTGGTCTTTTAATTTCATATCTAGAAGCTTAGGGGAAAAAGAGGTGCATGTTTATGTAGTTTGTGTATGCAAAGAAAGGGTCTGGAATGATACACACTGAACTACAATAATGTCTACCCTTGGGCAATGGTATTGGGGTGGAACCGGTGACATTAACCTTTTGATTCAGCCACTTCAGTACTCTTTGTGGGGGTGGTTGTTTTGCAATGAGCATATGCTACTTTTATAATAAAAATAAGTTAAAGAGCAAAAAATCCAGTACAGTCTTTTAAAATAAAATATTCAACACAAGTACTCAGCATCCCGTGTAATATAAGTCGTGATGCACAGCGTCAGACTGTCTCTGGGATTACTGCTTTCACAAATTGCTGGGATGTTTTAAAATATAGAGTTGTGATTTAGGACCGAGTCCCAAGTCTTCTCACGACCAACGAAGGATCTTGGAAGTAATTACGAGCTTGGAAGAACCCTATAAGTCATTCTTGCTGTCCAGGAAGGGACTCCCTCAATAATTTATAGGGCAGTAGAATTGAAATATTTCTGGGTGACTCTGGGCTCCTATTTCTATTTTTGTACAATTTAGAGCATTGTTTCCTGACTTCTAATTTTCCCGACAACATCAGTGAGGTACTTTTTGAACTTCAATAGAAGTTACAACTCGCTCTGCGTCATTCGCACAATCATAGTTTGAATGCAAAGGGCTTTGTCTTCATTTAAACTTGACCAACATGGGCGGTAGGGACCCTCCCACCTCCACAAAGCTCCACCCTGCCCCCCCACTGTGATGTTCCTTCTGTTGGTGAGTCGTTTGGTATTAATTAAACTGCTTTGTTTTCTCCTTCAATGAGCCCGCCTCTTACAGCGCATTCATGGCCTCCCTCACTTTCAGCTTCTCTTGGGCCCAGCAGTTCAGTTACCAACACACACAGACACCTCATTCTTTACCGAACTTGAATTGGGACTATTTTTCTGTTTCTTGGAAACCTCCCTCAAGAGTTCCCTAATCCTTTCTCTGATGAAAACAGTTGCTCCTGCTGAGCGAAATTCCGCTTATGGCCCCAACACAGCTTACGTTGTTCTCTTTCTTAAAGAGATTTTTTTTACTCCATTTAACTTGTTTTTCGACTAAGCTCAATGGATCAGACTTATCCATTCAGCAGGCGCCTGGTCAGCAGCGGTTGTCTCTTTCAAATAAAATTAGATTCTTTACTCGAGGGCCTACATTTTGGAAGCAGCCAAGTGAGTAACCTTGAGGTTTGCCTTTGGGCAGCTATGGGATGTCCAGGAGTCCTGCTCAACTTGGGGACAGCTCCGTGGCCCAAACTGGCCAAGACCGTATATGCTGCCAGTCTCACCAGGTAAGAGTGGGCTGAGTCCTCTCGCTTCCTCTGAGAACTAACACTGGAGGCATTTGTAAGACAATTTGCTGGCTCTTTTCCAGACAAATTCCTAGGGCTGGTGAGAGAGGCCTCTGAAGGTGGTAAGGACTGCTGTGAACCATTTTGAGGAACTGGGGTGGAGTTATCTTAGAGGGCAGGAGAACAGAGAGGATTTTTTGTTATGGAAGCAGCTGGAATTGTAGTCTCCTGGTGATTCTAGGGGTGTAATTAGTCTTCAAACACTCTGCTCACTTATTACAAGAATTCTTTCTTGGAAAACATCGTTTGCGAGATGTTTGGTGAAAAATTGAGAACATAACATTGTCAGTCATATTTTTCAAGAGGTCTAATACATCATATTTAACATTTTTAATTGCTTTTAAAAATTACTTCCAGATCTATTTTTAACCATACTCCAATCACGATCAAAGGCTTTGGGGTTTGCAGACAACTTCACTCATGTACTACAAAGTCCCAATGGGAAAGTTCTGCAGGATGACATAGCACAACCTCAACACTGCAAAAACAAGGAAACCGAGGCCTGGAGAGATGCAGTAACTTGCCCAAGGCCACTTGACTTTAAATAGCAAGGTCAGCAGAAGATCTCTGGGTTGTCTTCTCCCTCTAGAGTCCTTTATTTGTTCCATGACACTGGTGATTCTCAAATTCTCGACCCAAACAGACCCAATGCCCCTTCATTCTCCTGATGATACTCACAGATAATACAACTAATTTCAGTCAGTCAACATAAATCCCTAATTATAATATAGAGAAGGAATAAAACAAGGCATTTCCTCAACCAGAAAGATCCTTTGTTACAGGATCGCCTAGACATTTCCCTTCCCCCACTCCCTGTGAATATCTGGGCATCACTGGGACAGGGTTCCTCTCTGCGAGCTCCTCCCACGGGGCTCCCAGTCCCGCTATACCGGCCCGAAGCTCACCCCTCCGCGGGACAACCAGAGCTCGGGGGATCGCGTGTGCTTCGCTGCTTCTCTGCTTAAAAGTTGTCTCCCAATTAACTGTGCGCATTTGTACCACTGGATGCCGGCAATGTCTGCCTCCTTCATGTGCCACTGTCCTGAAGACTCCCCCAAGGGCCAGTGACACCCTCTGGGAGTGCTGCAGGGCCCCTTGCCTGCTGCTGTGTTCCTCTCCTAAAACTGGATGGTCTCTATATGTGTGATGACTAGAACCGAATTTACCACCCCAGTGAACTGACTTCTGCATTCAGAGCTCAGGAATAACATCTGGCCATTTTGGTATGACCACGTCATACCTCCAACCTTCATTTTCTCCTGTGTAAGTACCTGCAGTTCCTGGTTCTTTATATGTTATAAAAAATATTTTGCCAAAAAAATCAGCTTTATCGTTAACCAATGTTAATGCAAATCTCTCACTCCATTTGCCACTAGCCATGTTCTTCCATCAACTGTGTGTGGAGATAAAACAAGGAGCTCCTGATCTCATAATGTGACGCCCTTTAACGTGATTCATATGACTCTGTAGATCAATAGATGCTAATCTCGCCATTGCTCATACTGAATGATTTTAAAAGAATGTACCCGTCTTATACTCAGCCCTCTCTTGAAGGCCTGCACGGGCTCCGTTTACCATGTCAACTCAGTTTTCATCGTTTGTCTTCTTCAGCTCCACCTCCAGGCAGCATCAGGGCACAGGGAAGCCTACCACTCTCTGGGGCCAGATTTATGACTGTTTAATCAGCATGATCCCACCAAGGAACAGATGCTTCTCCTGCAGGGGTGTGTTTGTATTAAGCATAGGTTTTTATTGCTGGGTACTTGTTTAAACATTTAAAGTAATTATTAAATTTTAAAGAACTTTAATTTTTTTGCTTTATACAACTTCAAACTTTTATAGGGCAGTTAATTTACCTGCAGACATTCTGCTTTTTTCAGGTGCTGGGGAACTCCTCAGCAACACGTGTTCCCCATCCCTTAGCTACCAAGACATTTATACATGCAAATGTGCAAGTCGCAGTGCTCCCATTTGTTGCTTGTGTTCCTCTAAAGACAGTCTTGAGTCATTAGTTTCTACCTCTGTGGGACCAACCCTCTTGCTTTGAGTTAGACTTAGAAATAGGCAATTGTATAAGCAGAGAACTGGCTAGGGGAACATTTTCATCCACAAAGGATCCAGGTTTCATCTTGAGCAAAGTTACTTGTCTTACACAGTCAAAAGTGAGTTGATTTTACCAAGCTTTGTACGTCTCCTGACAGTTAAATACGATGAAGACAACTGTTTTCCACATACATGGGGCCTAGAGAATGTTTCTATTCATCACACCATTTCCTCTTAAGGGGTACCCAGGAAGACTACATTTCCCAACATCCTTTGTGTTAGGGTGGGATCATGTGACTGAGTTCTTGCCAGTGGGAATGTGAGGGGAAGGGATTGGTCATTATCAGCTCAAAGCAGTTAAGAGCAGTTGTGAGCTCCCCCACGCTCTTGTTCTCTCATTCAGGGCCTATTAGCAAAGAACTTCTAGATGGCAGAGATGCAAGATGGAAGCAGGCTGAGTCACTGTTGGAAGAGAGTCACCTGACCTTCACTGGACTATTTTTTCTTTGTTGCATTTGATCCCTGAGCTTTGACGGTTATTTGTGACCTTAGCCTAGACTATCCTGACTACCATCACACATTTCTAAGATAATACATTTTCAGAGGGATTAGAGGGACCTTAGATGTCTGAGCCCTGCATTATATCACTAGAGACCTCATTCTGGACTGTCATCAATCTAGTAATCAATAATCAATGAGTGCAGTCATTCTTGGAACCATCGCATTAACATACATGGTTAGGATGTTTCTTGAGAGGGTAAGTGCTCTCCTCGTGACTCAGTCAGTTAGTAGGTACTGAGAACCCATTGTTAGCCAGCTTGCAGTATTCACTGCAGATCCGAAAAGGAATTAGAGGGAAAATAGAGCTATACACCTTCTAGACATGAAGACAATGAGGAGACCTTGCTTTCCACCATGGGAGATATTCACTATGTGAATAATCGGCTGGTTTTCATTACAAGTTCCCCCAGAGCAAGAGGAGCTCAGCTGAGCATGCCCATTCTTTCTCCAAATACACTCATCAGAGAACTCATTCCTTGGCCTATGGGGCCATCCTAAGGTCCCTCTCAAAATACCCATTGCTGCTCTCCCTGGGGGGCCTCAGGGCTGCCGTAGAGTCCCAAGATCTACACCAGTAGACTTGGCCTCCAGAGACTCCTGAGACTCTCCCATTCAGAAAGTGGCATTATAGACATTCTTGCCGTTTTGTAAAGTGTAGACATTTGAAACGGTGGCACCACCATACACGGTGTGAGTCCCCTTTCCCACAAGGTCCATAATAATGCTTTTAGGCCTTCGTAGGAGCCTCCTCTCCCCTCCATGGAGTAGGGCGTGGGGGAGCTCATCTCCGAGGTTCAGCTCAGCTCACCCCCTTGAAGCCTCTCTTCGGCCCCCACTCCTGGCTCGGTTATTCAGCCCTGTAGGGCAGGTCTCCATTTCCTTGTCCATCCTCCTGGGTAGATGGTGAGCTCCTTGAACTTAAGGAGTGGACCTGCACCCCTCCCTGTCCCCTGGACTCAGAACAGTGCTTGACATATTGTGAATGGATGAGCCGACCTTGAACTGTTTTGGCTCCCTTATTTTTTTGTCCAGATGTCCTTGCTTCAAGAAACCAGTTCTAAGTAAGGAAAGGGTTTTTTCTATCAATGTTGCCACACTCTGGCCAACTTTTACGGCATCCTCTCTCCATCTTTACTGTTGGAGACAGACCTAGGTTGGTCAAATCCATCCTACCTACTTTGTCAGCTGTCTCCACACTTCCCTATAAATACTGTGACATTCTAATACCGGATCTTTCTGGAAAGGGACAATGCTGGGGAACATTTGCTTTGGAAGCGAAGCGTTATGAGGAAAGTAAGGTAAGCAAATCATGATGGAATTCAAGTCGACCTGCCCCCCAGAATGCTGACTTCTCTCACTGAACTTCACGCCTTCCCACCCGAGAGTGTTACTCTCTGCGGGCGGGACCAGCGAGAACTCTCTGTGATGAGATTTCATCTGTTGGTCTGGTCAGGATTCCAATGCGGCGTCAAGTCAACACAGCTCCGGCTCTGTCGTTTTTTATAAACAAACTTGTAAACGTCCCTCATCTTCAAAAGGGTCGTGTTGCCAGCCTGACACAGACTTTCCGACTCACGTCTAAGCCACGTCGCTGCCAATTTTCCAGCTTAAAAAGAAGGAAACTTTATAAAAGGTTTTATTTCCATTTGCCCTGTGGAGGAGGATGGAGTACGTGGTGAGTCGGAAGCTCTGAACAAAACAAGTTTATAAAAACTCCAAATAAAGCGCACCTCAGATGAAATTAGCCAGACTTAACGTGGCAAAGTTGCCAGCCCTGCGTGGGTTGATGGAACAGAGCCACATGGAGAAAAGTCTTGACTGGGAGAGCAGGAGAGACCTGGGGAGACACATGGACACAGGAGAGGCCAGCTCTCGGGCACCAGGAAATGACAGATCCTCGAAACAAATGGTTAGAGTGAGAGAGCTGGAAAGTACCTTGACACATCCTCTACCCCCCTCCTCTGCCTTCCAGAAACTCAGAGCAATAACCAGGAAGTAGATGCAAAATAATTTCTATTTAGATTCCTTGTATAGTGCTTTTATCTTGTATATCTCGTATAGTGCTGGTGCGGGAGTTCAGGACACGCCACCCCAAGTTTGCTGCTTTGGCATATTGATGATTTTGAGCTGAAGTCACTTGAAAAACAGCACATGCAGGGAGAGGCTTTCTCTGAACCCTCTTCTCTGCCCAAAGACAGATCCTCCAAAAGGAGCACAGTTGTCACAGATCTCCTCCCGGAGCTTCATCGACCAGGAAGATGGACTCTTGCCGTAGGAGAAGAGACTAGAAATTGATATCACACCCAAACTCTGTCACAAACTGTCATTCCTCCCATTTCTTCTCTAAGGGCCCACTCATCTTTCCTAAAAATCGTTCACTCTCCCCCTGAGAGGCCTACTAACCGCCCCCTCTTCTTCTACTAAGATGGTATATAAGATTTCAAATCTTACCTCCTTTTGGGTATTCACTCTTTTTTTCTGTGATGCCCCACGCATGTAATATTAAAAATTAGTAAATCTGGATATCTTTTGTCCTGTTAATCTGCCTGTTGTCTGTTAACCTCACAGACCCAGCTGTCGAACCTAGGAGGGTAGAGAGGAAGTCTTTTCTTCTCTACATTAGGATTGTGGGGGTTTTTTAGCCATCTTTAAAAAAAACAAAAAACTTCTAAGTTAATTACATTATGGTCAGAGAATATGGTCTGTATTATATTAATTTTATGTGATTCACTAAGATTTCTTTATAGCCTAATATTTGGTCAATTTTTTAGAAATGTTCTATGTGTTCTGGAAAGAATGTGTAGTCTCCAATAGTCGAGGTCCAAATTCGGGCCCCATAGGGAAGGTATGGAGTAGATGGGGCCAGAGTGGGGGATTGTGGGGGGACCCCACACTGGCTGAGAGAGGAGTAGACTTTCGAGGGCAGGAGCAGATGCACGGAGCAGGCCTATTCAGGTGGCACCTCCCAGCATACGGTCCTTTTATTATTTTTCTTATAATAAGTATTGGGCACTTCCAACTCTTATAATAAGTGTGTGGAACTTCTTTTCCAAGTTCCACCCCAAAGTAGGCACAGAAGTCAGAAAGATGGAAATCTCAACAACAGGTTGTGTTGATAAAGCATGTAGAGAACATAGCTCAGATCTGTGGCCAAATGGGTTCTCTCTCTCTAGTTAGGAGTACCCTCTCGTCCCAGGCAAGGACAGAGACATCAGAGCCGGATTAGGATGTAAGTTCAGGGTCACCTAATGCAAAGTATGAGGCTAGGCAACCGATATGTTTATATGAGCAGTCGAGGAACCTAGAAGGAGGAAGGAATGAGAGGTCTCATATAAGAATATTTTATCCTAAAAAATATTTTATCATAGAAAATCAACAACACCAAAGGAACGAATTTTTACATTATCTAAAGAATAAAAATATAGTCTCCTTCCTCTACTCTAACATGAAAAATTTTAAAAAGTTTTAAAACAAATACATCAATATGTCAAATGGACAAAAAAAATTAGAATGAGACTTTGAATAATATGATTAAGAAGATCTAATATACATTGGATATATTATATACACATATAATATATATATTAAATCTTGATTATTGGATACTACCCATCCTTTTCAAAAAGACATAGAACATTTATCAAAATTGACCAACTACTGCATCATAAAGAAACCTCAGTAAAATGCATGGAATTGATATAATACGGACCATATTCTCTGACCATAGGGTAATTAATTTAGAAGTTATTTTTAAGATAGCTTAACAAAAAACCCTGCACAATCTTAACAATACACAAGAAGAAATATAACTAGAAATTATTAAATATTTAGAATTAACAACAAAAACACCACGTCTGACAGCTTTTTGCAGTTAAAGTAATACTTACAGGTAAGTTTATTGTTTTAAATGCATGTATGACAAGGAAAAAATGGTTGAAAGTCTAATAAGAGAAGACAAACCTCTTGCAAGAGTGATGAAGAAAAAGAAGAGAAGGCACTAATAACATCAAGAATCAAAGGGCTCATAATTGCATATAAAAGGTAAAAATCAGATCCTATGATGAACAAACATATGTCAGAAAATTTAAAAGTTAGATGAATTGGCAATTTTTAAGAAAAATATGAATTAATAAAACTCAAGAAGAAAATATAAACTACGAATCCACTAGTAATAGTTAAAGAGGTTGAAGTGATGATCAGAGTACATACCCCACCCCTCAACCCCTGTCAAAGGTGTCAGACTCAGATGGCAAGTTTTACTCAACACTCAGGGAACAGATAACTGCTATTTTATGGAAACTTCCAGAGAATAAGAAACGACGGAAACCGTCCACCTCATTTTTGTGGTAGAAGCTTAGTACTGAAATAGGGAAAGACGATATTACAAAAGAAAACTATAGGTTCTCATATATAAATGAATATGCAAAAACCCGAAATAAAATAAACTGATGTAATAGTGTATTGAAAATATATAAGGAATGCAAGGATTCTTTTTCAAATTTTTCAATTAAGATATATTCACATACCATAAAATTCACCCATTTAAAGTGTACAATTCAGTGGTTTTGGTATATTCACAAGGTTGTGCAACTATCACCACTAATTCCAAAACATTTTCATCATCACCAAAAGAAATCCCATACCCATTAGCAGTCACTCCCATTTTTCCTTCCCCTTATCCCCTGGCAACCACTAATCTACCCTTTTCTCTGTGGATTTGCCTGTTCTGAACATTTCATATCAATGTAATCATATAATACATGGCCTTTTGTGACTGGCTTCTTTCACTTAGTATAATGTTTCCAAAAATCCTCCATGTTGTAGCATGAATCAGTACTTCATTCCTTCTTATGGCTGGATAATGTTCCATTGTATGGTATGCCACACTTTATTTATCCATTCATCAGTTTATGGACATTTGGGTTATTTCCACTTTCTGGCTACTGTGAATATTTGTGTACTATTTTTTGTGGGGAAGTACATTTTCCATTCTCTTGGATATATGCCTAGGAGTGAAATTGATGGGCCATATGGTAACTCTATATTTAGCTTTTGAGGAACTGCCAGACTCCTTTCCAAAGAGGTGGCATCATTTTACATTTCCACTAACAATGTATGAGGAGTCCAATTTCCCCACATTCTCACCAATACTTGTTTTTTTCTTTTTTAAAAAATTACAGCCATCCTAGTAGATGTCAAGTTAGTATCTCTTGGTTTTTCTTTGTATTGATTTGCATTTCTTTAATGACTAATGACATTGAGCATGTTTTCATGTGCTTATTGGCCATATGTATCTTCTTTGGAGAAATGTCTGTTCAGGTCCTGTGTCCATTTTTAAATTGGGTTATTTGTCTTTTTATTGTTGAGTTGTAATATATTCTGGAGCATAGACCCTTATCAGATATACACCTTGGAAATTTTTCTCTCATCCTGTGGGTTGTCTTTCGACTTTCTTTATAGTGTCCTTTGATGCACAAAAGTTTTTAATTTTGATGAAATCCAATTCACCTATTTTTCCTTGATTGTGCTTTTGACTTCATAACTAAGAAACTGTTGCCTAACCCAAGGAAATGAAGATTTACTCCTATGTTTCTTTCTAAGAGTTTTATAGTTTTAGCTCTAACAGTTAGGTCTGTGATCCATTTTGAGCTAATTTTTGTATACGGTGTGAGGTATGGGTTCAAATTCATTTTTTTGCATGTGGATATCCAGTTGTCCCAGCATCATTTGTTGAAGAGATTATTCTTTCCCCATTGAATAGTCTTGGTATCCTCATTGAAAAACAATTGACCATAGATGTATGGTTTTATTTCTGGATTCTCAATTCTATTCCATTGATCTATATGTCTAGCCTATGCTGGTACCACACTGTCTTGATTACTGCACCTTTGTAACAGGTTTTGAATTCGAGAAGTGTGAGTTCTCTCTTTTTCTTTTTCAATATTGTTTTGGTTATTCTGGGTCTTTTGAAATTCCATATGGATTTTAGGTAGGCTTCTCTGTAAAAAAGGCAGTTAGAATTTTGATAGAGATTGTGTTGAAATCTCTTCTATACCCACAGAAAATATGCTTCAAAAATGAAGGCAAAATAAAGACATTTTAAGACAAATAAGAGTGGAGATAATTTCACACCAGCAGATTCATATTAAGGGAAATACTAAAGAGAATTCTTTAAGCAGAAGGAAAAGTACCTTAGAGGGAATCATGGAGATACAGGAAGGAATGGAGAGCCACAGAAAGAGTAAAAATGTGTGTAAATCTAAATGAATACTGATTATATAAAATAAATAATGGTAAGTTATTGGGGGTTAAAGTATATAAAAATATATACAGAATTAAAATATGTGACAACAATAGCACAAAAGGTGAGAAAAGGGTAAATACAGCTAATGTGTTGTAAGGTCCTTGCACTATCTGAGAAGTGGTGAAGATACAATTTATATTAGACTTTAGTAAATAAAGGCTGCAAGATGCAGCCTCTACGGTAACCAACAAAAGAACAGTAAGAGAGTGTATCACTAACAAGTTAATTGGGGGCAGGGGATGAAATAATAAAAAATAGTTAATCCAAAAGAAGGAAACAAAAGGGAGAAAAATGAACACAGGTGGGACAAAATGAAAACAAATAATGAGATGGTAGATTTAAGCCCAACTATATTAGTAATCTTGTCAAATGTAAAAACACTAAATACACCAATTAAAAGACTATCATTAATTAAAAGATTATTAGACAAGATGAAAAAAAACCCTTAACTATATCTTGCTAACAAGAGACATACCTTAAGTATAATGATATAGAAAAGTTGACACTGAAGTGGATGGAAAAAGATATACCAAGCAAAAACTAAAAAAGAGAGCTGATGTAGCTATCTTAATAACAGACAGGGTAGATTTTTATGTCAAGGAGAATTGTTACAGATACAGAGGAACATTTCATAATGAAAAAAGCTCATTCCATCAAAAGAGCACTAAATTTTATTTTATTTTTTTTGTGAGGAAGACCAGCCCTGAGCTAACATCCGTTGCTAATCCTCCTCTTTTTGCTGAGGAAGACTGGCCCTGGCTAACATCGTGCCCATCTTCCTCTATTTTATATGGGATGCCACCACAGCGTGGCTGACAAGCAGTGCGTTGGCAGGCGCCCAGGATCCGAACCCGCAAACCTGGGGCTGCCAAACATGAACTAAACCGCTGCACCACTGGGCTGGCCCCCAAGAGCACTAAATTTTAATGTGCTTAATACCACAGTCTCATATAGGGCAAAATTTGACAGAATTACAAGGAGAAATAAGCAAATCCATATTTATAGTGGGAGATTTTAACACACCTCTCTCAATAACTAATAAAACAAGAAGGAAAAACAGTCATTAAGGATATAGAAGATTTTCTTGACATAATTAACAAATTTGACAAGTGGAGCAAATTAAGATACAATAAACAATGAAAACAATGGACCATGATATATTCCAACTTGTCTTATTAGAATTCAGAAAAAAACTGAGCTTTGGCTGGGGGTGGGATTGAGGTGGCATTCAGAGAAGGTTTTATTTACGTGAGACCTGGAACACAGCCTTGAAGGAAATGTGGGTTTTGAAGCAGACTGAGGTTGCAGGAAAGACTCCAAGTTGAAGAGTATGAGACAGTGGGGGAGGGGCGGGGGGCATGTGTGGATATTATAATTCTCTCAGTGCACGTCTCCCCCAAAATATTTGACGTCTCCCACTACCTGAGGGCAGAAACAAATTACTTTAAATACAAGGCCTAATGATTCTGGCCCTACCCGCTTCCCAGTCAGTTTTTCTCCCAATCCCCTCATGTCCTCCCTCCCACATTCCCTCCCATGCGAGCTTCTCTTTGGCCATGATCAGCCACCCCAAAGACACCTCGAATCTGTGCTTTGAGAATCCTTTTGTCTATGTGTTTTCCTCTAACTAAACACTCAAATCAATCCTTTTTCACTTCGCTTACTCATACTAGTTCTTCAGACCTATCTAAATTTTAGATATTTAGGAATAGCATCCTCCAGTCCTAATGGCAGGGCCCCCTGGATGTGCTGTCCTATGCTGCCACTGTACCCCTGATTATTCCTATTCCATCCAGCGACTTGTCAGTCTGCACTAGTTTACAATCCTCTTAGGCCAGAACCACATTTTTACTCTTGTTCTACTACAGCCTGCTCAGTACCTGGCACAAGAAGCACAATTTGCTTAATATTGACTTCTTCAAGGCACTCTCCCTCTTGTAAAGGGCATCTTTTTCTTGTTCTTTTAATATAAACTCTACTTTCCAATTAAACTTAAAGCCTTAATCAGCTGAGAACCCAGTTTTCTTTTGTCCTGGGGATGAGGAAACCTTCCCAGGGAGCAAAGGAAAATATAGGCATTCCTTATTTCTATGGCAG
The DNA here is from genome assembly GCA_031878705.1 of Tapirus indicus. NCBI lineage: Eukaryota > Metazoa > Chordata > Mammalia > Perissodactyla > Tapiridae > Tapirus > Tapirus indicus. The sequence continues at coordinate 90,651,980 of CM062924.1, read as the reverse complement.
AAAAAAATGAGAAGAAAAGCAAAATTGTCAGATTTCCAACTACAATAGTGTGCTCGTTCATATCCTCTTACTCAGGGAAGAACAATTATTTTAGGCTGCATATAATATGGTAAGTCGTAATGGAAAATGTGCTTTTAAAGGCAAAAGGCCTTAAATGCCTGACTAAAGAATTTAGAATTCATCTTAAAAGACTAGGATCAAAAAGTAAAATGCCTAAAAAAGCTAAGAAGGTGACAGTGGAGACAAATGGAGCGTGCCTGCACGTGGCTGCATGTCAGACAGATGATAAGGAGTCGGTAGGAGCTGGAATTGACTGGAGAGCATGCTCACTACTCAGTTCCAACTAACTGTAGCCACGAGTGAGGGCTTAGTATTATCAGGCATTCTTATTTAAAAAAAAAAAATTCAGAATATGGAATTATCACAGGGAATTGCCCCAGTTTTAAATATTAGCAACTAATTCAGTTTTAAAAATAATTTTGGGAGGAAAAAAGCTACTTCCGTGTACTGCGTTTATCAGTAGGCCACATACTTGTAAACTCTGACAATTAAAACCAGTGAAGGGGGCCGCCCGGTGGCGCAGCGGTTTAGTCCGCGCTTGGCAGCCCGGGGTTCGCGGGTTCGGATCCCGGGCGCCTGCCGACGCACTGCCTGTCAGCCATGCCGTGGCGGCGTCCCATATAAAGTGGAGGAAGATGGGCACGGATGTTAGCCCAGAGCCAGTCTTCCTCAGCAAAAAGGGGAGGATTGGCAATGGATGTTAGCTCAGGGCTGGTCTTCCCCACAAAAAAAAAAAAAAACAGTGAAGGCTTTGTAATCGGATCTGTGTTTTACAAAGATGAAGCTGGTAGCAGAATGAAAAATAAAGTTTATTAGATTCTGAACTCCTGAGGGGTGTTTGATAATGAATGAACGAGTGAGAGAGAATCTGAGGGCAAAGAGGCTAGTCAGGAAGACTGTTCAATGGTTTAGAAAAGGGTTACTAAGGGCCTTTGTTTAGTTAATATTTATGAAGATGTTGATGAATAATATAAGAGATATCAGTGAAGAGAGATTAGAAGATAATGAATTTGATCCCAACTATGCCATTAACTAGTTGTGTGATCTTGGGTCACTTATCCAAGGCCTTCCGTCTCAAATGGAAAATTAAGGAATTACAGTGAACTGCATCCAAAGAGCATTTCAAAGCTGAGACTGTCATTCTAGGTTGACATTGCCTGATCTATGTCCGTCATCTTTAATAACCTTTCTAGTGCATGATTTCACCTTTATGAAGTTCAAGACTAGGCAAAACTAATCTGTGGTGATAGAAAGAAGAACAATGCTTGCCTGTGAGAGGGGACTAACTGGAAAGAGGCATAAGAGAACGTTCTTGGGTGTGAAAGATATCTCTTGATTGAGGTGTTGGTTACTTGAATTTTACATATGTCAAAGCTCATTGAACTATACACTCACTATGAATCTATGCCTTTATTATATGTAAATTGAAATTCTATTAAAGAAATATTTTGGGGAAAAATAATTAACAAATTTGATTTAATTGATATTTATAGAAGTCTCCAACTGCAGAATGTACATCCCTTTTAAGTGCATATGGAGCATTGATAAAATTGACAAAATTGGCCAACTGCCAGACCTTAAAGCAAGTCTTAACATATTTCAAAGGATTCAGTTGTACAGAGTATGTTCTCTGAAAATAGTGGAATTAAGTTAGAAATTAATAGCAAAAGATAAATAGAAAATTACCCCCAAATTCAGAAATTAAACAATATGCTTTTAAATAACTCAAGTCAAAGAACAAAACTTATCAGAAACAAATTAGAAAATATTTTGAACCAAATAAAAATGAATATACCATATATTAAAACTTATAGGATGCAGTTACATGCCAAAGGGAGGATTCAGTTTTCAAAGCATATTGAAAAAATCAATATAAGGCTGAAAAATCAATGATCTAAATATTCAACTAAAAAAATTAGAAAAAGAATGGAAAATTAAGCCCAAAGAAAGTAAAAGGACAGACATAAATATAAGGGCAAACATTAAGAAATAGAAAACAAAAGTGAAAAAGAAGAAATCAGCAGAGCTCAACCTGATTCTTTGAAAAGATTAACCTGGGAAGAGTTATCAAGAAAAAAGAGAGAATGCCCAAGTAACCAAGATCAGAAAGGAAATAGAGGGCATCACTACAGTCCCTACAGATGTTAAAAAGTTGATAAAAATTTATAACTTTATGCCAGTAAACTTGAAAATTAAAATAAACATTCCAAATTGATCTGCAGATTTAATATAGTCCCAACACAAATCTCAGCAGGACTGTTTGCATATGTGTGTGTGTGCGCACGCCTGTGTGTATGAATAGATAATATACCAAGAATATATTTAGTCCTATGGCTATTAAAGAAATTGGATCCATAATTTTAAATCTTCCCACAACAAAACTTCAGGCCCAGATGGCTTTCTCAGTGAATTCTTTCAAACATCTAGGGAAGATAAAACACCAATAGAAAAAGAAAGATCATTTTCCAACTCACTTTGTGAGGTCAACATCAACTCAATGCCAAAATCTGGCAAGAGTGTTAAAAGAAAGAAAAATCTCTCTTGTGATTATTTTTTATAAAATCCCAAACAACAATCCTAAACTAAAACCAATTTCAGTGATTATATATGAAGGTTAATTTATCATGACCAATGTTTGCTATTCAAATTTACTACCTTATCAGAATAAGAAAAATCATATGATCATCTCAATATATACAGAAAAATCATTTGATAAAACTTAATACCCATTCATGATGAACATTTTCAGCAAATTAGTAATAGGAGGGAACTTCCTTAATATTACAAAGGGTCTGTACAAAAACCCTGCAGTAAATATTGTAGGTTCTAGCCAATTCAGTAAATCGAGAAAAAAAAAATGATATGAAGATTCAAAAGCAGGAAACAGACTGTCATATTCACAGACCTCCTGATTGTCTGGGTACAAAAAAAAACATTAAAATATACTGATAAATAATTAGAATTAATAAGTGGATTTAGCAAGGTCACTGAATGTAAGGTCAATGTAAAAAAAAAAACCTATTTCTATATTCCAGTAACAAGTAGAAAACGGAATTTAAAAAGATACCATTTATAATAGTTAAAAGACACAGGTATAAATCTAATAAAAGATGTTCAAGATCTCTACACAGAAAACTACAAAACATAACTGACATTCATTAAAGAAGATCTAACTAAATATCATGGGTTAAATACTCAATTTTGTGAAAATGTCAGCTCTGCCCAAATTGGTCTGCAGATTCAATGTAGTGCCAACGCAAATCTCAGCAGGACCCTGTGTGTGTTTGTGTGTGTGTGTGTGAGTGCATGAATTCATAAACAGCTTCAAAAGTGTACAAACAAATGCAAAGATCTAAGAACATCTGAGATAATCCTGGAAAAAAAAAAGTTGGAGGACTTACTCTACCAAGTGTCAAGACATCTGGGGTGTTTCCAATGTCGCTGTTGCACGCACGTAGTGCTGCACTAAATTGCCTTTGCACGAATCTTTTGGGCATCTTTGTGGTGTATCTTTGGGATGGAGTCTTATGAGCGTGCTTGAGCATCTTTTCCAGTGGCTAAAAGCCATTCGCATTTTTATTTTGTAAATTGTGTGTTCATATCTCTAGTTCATTCTTTTTTTTTTGAGGAAGATTGGCCCTGCCCTAACATCTGTTGCCAATCTTCCTCTTTTTCTTTTTTCTCCCCAAAGCCCCAGTATATAGTTGTATATCCTAGTTGTAGGTCCTTCTAGTTCTTCTATGTGGGACACCACCTCAGCATTGGTTGATGAGCGATGAGTAGGTCCATGCCCAGGATCCAAACCTGAGAACCCTGGGCCACCGAAGTGGAAGGCACGAACTTAACTGTTACACCACTGGGCCAGCCCCTCTAGCTCATTCTTTTACAGGGATATTGCCCATTTTATTTTTAGAAGTTCTTTATATATTAATTATTAAGTTGAACCATATGAATTGCTATTTGTTAGGTCAAAAATGGTCAAGGGAGCCGGCCTGGTGGCATAGTGGTTAGGTTTGCACTCTCCGCTTCAGCATCCAGGGGTTCATGGGTTCGGATCCCAGGCACGGACCTACACAGCACTCATTAATCCAGGCTGTGGAGGCATCCCACGTACAAAGTAGAGGAAAATTGGCACAGATGTTGGCTCAGTGACAATCTTCCTCAAGCAAAGTGAGGAAGATGTTAGCTCAGGGCCGATCTTCCTCACCAAGAAAAAAACAAAAGGTCAAATACTAGCAATTTCAGATGACTTAACCTAATATATTAATCCTTTTGTCTGCAATAAGAATTGTAAATGGTTTCCTGCCTTTGTTGTTTGTGTTTTTACTTAGTTGATGGTGCTTGTGGCTATGCAAATTTTATGTTTTAATGTAAACACATTAGCCAGTCCTTTCCTTATTGCTTCTGGGATCGGAGTCATAGTTAGGAAAGTTTCTTGGCTATAACTACTAGATTACAAAAGAATTTCCCCATGTTTTCTTCATTTTACATGTAAATCTGTGATCTATTTGGAATATTCTGGTGTATGGTATAAGAATGGGCTCAATTATATATTTTTTCATTTGCCTTTTGGGTATCTCAATATTACCTATTAAATTTTTCTACTGATTTGAGATGTCACCTTAAACTATACTAAATTTCTACATTCAGTGGGTCTATTTCTGGATTTTCTATGCTGTTTGATTTGTCTGTCTATATATGCACATACTGATCCCATACTGTTTTAATTATAGAGACTTTATAATGTGCCTTAATATCTAGATATGCTAGCCAGAACCCCAACATTGCACTTCTTTTTGGAAGGGATTTTCCTGGCTATTCTTTGCTTATTTATTCTTCTAAATGACTTTAATAATCAACATGTCCAGTTCTAGAAACAAACATGATATTCTCATTGGAATTGTGCTATAAGTTAATTTAAGGAAGACTGGGTTTTCTGTTTCTTCTCCAGGCAGTTTTGACACATTATATTTTATTCTATAAATTTGCCCATTTAACTCAGTTTTCATCTTCATTGGCATGAAGTTTTTATAATATTGTCTTACTATATTTTAAATTTCTGCTGATTTTGTAGTTTTGTTCTTTTCTCATTCTTATTGTTTATTTTTTCCTTATCTCTTTTTTCCATGACCAATCATTCCAAAAGGTTGTCAATTTCCTTTGAATTTTCAAAAGATAAGCTTTTGTCCTCTCTTGTGTGTCTGTCTTCTGTTTTGTGCTGGGTGTTTCACTCATTCATTTTCATCTTTCCATGTTTACTGATAAAGATATTAAATGTTATAATTTTCCTCTGAATTTTAGCTCTCTATCACAGACATTTTGATGTGTTATGTTTTCATCATTATTATTTTCAAGACATTCTGCAATTTTATTTTATCTTTCTTCATTGATTTGAGTTATTAGATGTTTTAAAATTTCCAGGTAAAAGGTCTTTTTATTTTTTCATCATCAATTTCTAGTTTTATTGTATTAAAGTCATTTCACAAATGAGGCTCAGAGCTGTTAAGTGACTTGCCCAAGCTCACACATTTAGAAAGAGGTGGGGCTGAACTGGAAACTCAAAGTCCATTTCCCTTCCACCTCTCTACCTTGCCCTGATGGTTCATAGGTAGATACGATATTTAATCATTACCAGCACAATTCCAGCAGGTGTCATTATGAGACAGTGAAGCTTTATTGATCAATCTGTGGTGGAATATTAAAATTTAATTTCTATGGGTAGGAAATTAAAATGTTGTTAGAAGTAATAATTAAGCAAGGGATTTTTCTTGAAATAAACTCAAGTTATTCTTGATTGGATTTCCTCAAAAACAGAGCCTGAGAAAGGCTAGTGTGAAGGTAGTTTACTTGGAAGTGTAAGCCCGGGAAGCAGAAGTGAGGGTTGGAGAGGCAGACACAAAAGGGAGGAAAACCAATCCAAAGATGCATTATTGAGTTGGCCAGGTGGCTCCATTTGGTGGGACCCTCTGAGGAGCCTTACCAAGCCCGTTTCAGAACTGTCCTCCTCGGGAAAGATGAAGGAAGGATGTATCCACCAGCTACTGTCCACCGTTGGTCAACGGTAGACCTGGGGCTCTATCTCCCCACACCTCTGGGCAGGGCGGGAGTCAATGTTGATTGGTCCTCCTGCATCACCAGCTACAGAGATGCCCCATGTGGGCTTGAGATAGGTGTGCCCCACCCCACCCCTGCCCTGGGCAAAGCTGGTAGAAGTTGGCTCAGAGGTAACTGGAGTAGTAGGGGAGGTGGAGAGGATTTGAAGTGGAGGCCAGAAGTGTCTGACACAAGTAGATACTTTTAAAAACATATTTTGATGCAAATCTTCAAAATTGTGGATCTACTGAAAATTGTGGATCCCTATTTTGAAAGGAATGATTATCATAATGGATATGGGGGGCTGGGAATTTCATTGTGACCAGGGAATATGTCATATTGAACTAAGTCCTCTTTGTTCTTGTAGGCATTCACTTCTGCGTGTGTATCGAGGGTGAGAAATTCAGGCCATTGGCAAAGACCTGATTATATCAGATAAAGGAAGGATAAAATGAAAGGATTGAAATCTATCTTGACAGGGAACTTATCTTGAAATATGGGAGCTAAGTTATCATTTTTTCTATAAGCATGCTTATTTCCTTCTAAAGTAGTTTATCCTTTTAACAACACATAGGGACTCACACAAACAGAGGACTCGGTGACATTTATATATATTTAAAATAGAATCTCTGATTCTATACGTTTATCCTAAGTCCATGATTATTCTGACTTTCAAATTCTAGGTTAATGTTTAAAAATCTACATGTATCTCTGGGTTTTATGACTCATTTGCACTGTTACTGCAGGCGGTGAAGTAAATACTGTCTGGCAAACGTCTTAATCCACACTCCATCGACACACATTTTCCATTCTCTACTCAGAGACTTGAGGCAATCTGCCTAATTCTCCCCAAGAAGTAAACGGCCGGGGGGTCATTTCATCCATAATAAAATGGTGAAAGTGATTTTTTTCCAACATGGATCTCCTGCAGTGCTGTGCACTGAGTCGAAATGCTAAGTTACTGTATAAATGGAAGGTGAATTTATTGTCACAAACGCCCAGCGGAGGACAAAGGAAGAGGCAGAGCTGGCAGTAAACCGTTGTGTAGGTCTCGTGGGGATGCCCGCATGGGGGTGCCCAGGAACGTCTGTGGCCCTGGGACAATCGAGAGTCATTCTCCCATGTGGCTTAAACTTGAATGATTTATGTTCTACCGTGTTTCAAAAGATAACATTTTTTGCTGTCCTGAGCAGCAAAAAATCAGGGATTTTCAGGGAAAATCTCACATGCTCCAAAATACGGGCTTAAATTCATGAACATATGTGGACTCCAAAATACGTTTAAGAGCGGGTGAAAGATTTTCTTCTCCCTTACTAGTCTTCCTGTGGAAAATGACAGGAGACCTAGCTGGGGATGTCACTTTGAGGAAAAATGTCATCGTTGTTGTTGTTGTTGTTATTGGAATAATCACTTCTTGAGAACTTGGTTCCTCATGGAAACCGAATGAGTAAATGAGATGTTCATGAGGGAAAATGAAAGTCTTGTGGCTGCGCCTGCCATGTAGCCAATGAACTTGGTTAAATCCGGGAGGAGAAAAGCCTTTGGAAGACCCCCCCCGCCCCGCGCTACCACCAGTTACCCCATTAGCTTCACTGGGAGATGGTCCAGACAGCACAACCAACCTCAAAACAGCCCTGGAGCCGACCATCCTAGAACTGAAAGGATAACAGTACCTCTTTAAGTCCCCGGGTGACACTTACTCATTGACTCATATGTGTCATAGTTCATATGAATAAGCCTTTCCTGGATTAACACAGATATAACTAAATTGCCCAGCGAGGAGGAGTAATTTTCATTTACAGAAAATCATTATGGACCATAAAACTCTACCCATTACCGGTGACCCCGGGCTGGCGATCACCCGCTTCCTGCGCCCCCACAGCAGGGCAGCGGGCCTTTCCTCCCCCGCTGCCCGGGCGGCCAGGGGGGAGTGCTCCTCTCGACAGCTTTCTGAAGGTAACGACTATCTCCTTCTGTCACACATTCATGAACGATGCCGGTCATTAGGAAAAGTGCATGAGTTCGTTTAAAAGGTGTAAGTAATAAAGAATAGAAGTTTGACTTTATGGAAGTGCTGATTCTCACCAGTACTCTTCCCCAGATCTATTATTGCAAAAACAAGGTGTTTTTTTCTGTACTGCGTTCTGGGAGACACATTGAAATGATTGTGTCATCATCTAAGTGAAAGCATCTTCGTTTCTTTCCTCGTATGGACTTTGACTGGAGATCCCAACTATCCTCTTTCAAGAAACCTGTACCTGGTTTGCTTCGCATCCCTGACGGAAGTCTCCCAGCCACCAAGATGAGGGTTACGGTCGTCAACCTCACCTGCACCCTCAGTCCTGCCGGGCGATCCCATAGTGGTCGCCTATGCAGCCCTCCCAACAAGGACTATTTCTAACTGTCTCCCCCTCTCAAATACAAGCCGGCCTCCTTCCCACGCAATCTTAGCAGGAGACTGGTTTTCGTATTTTATACAGAAAATGCAGACCGCTCTGCTGGCAGCCACTAAGCTTCCAAACCTGGTATTTTCTCCCTTGGTTCCTTTGCTTTGTCTTCTCCAGGGCCAAGTTCTCCCTCTGCGCACTGACTACGGCCGCCTCCTTCTCCAAGCTCTCCCTCTCTTATCATCTCTTATTCTTGTATCATCAACATCTCTCTCCACTGCCCCTTAGGCCTGGGACCCCAGCTCTCCTGCAGGGACTTCCCCATCTCCTTCCTTCACAGCTCAACTGCTTGGCACAGTGTCTGTGGCAGCGACTGCTGTCAGCTCCCTATTGTCTGCTCCCCTTTTTTCTTTTGGAAATAAAGCCACCTGGGCTTGACTGGCCACGGGCTGGTGACTATGTGGCCAGCCTCTCTCACCAGCAGGTGTGGCCATGCCACCAAGTTCCAGCCTTGGGTCTGCATGGGGGTAGTGTGAGCAGCTCCCAGGACATGTCTCTCAAAGAAGCTGCTTGCCCTTGGCTTTCTCTTTCCCTTTCTGAAGACTGGAACGTGGACGTGAGGGTGTGTGCTGGCTTTGACCAGGTGGACATAGATAACACCCCGGGGGGGTGGCACAGCAAGTTGTAGAAGGAGCTGGGTCACAGGATGACATCATGCAACAGAGCCACCCACCTAATGTATGCTGGGTTTTCACTGAGACAGAAATAAACCTTCCATCTTGTCTGAGCTGCTGTTATCCACGTGAAAACAGCCCAACCTATATCTCAGTTAAGATCTTGTCTGTACTCACTCTCCACCCCTCACTTCTACTTACTCTTCAACCTGCTGCGATCATGCTTTCCCCACCAGTAGGTTGCAGGACTCTCATTAAGGTCCATTACGAAACCATCAGTAGATCCAGTGGGCACGTATGCATCCTTGACCTCCCAGCAGGTCTGACCCTGCCACCCAGAGTCTCCCACTTGTCACCATCTCTCCCCTGGCTTCCATCTCACAGACTCTCCTGGCCTTCCTCCAGCCTTCGCTTTTCCGTTCTCACCACACATCCTCCCAGGGTGATTCTGTCTGCGTCATGCCTTCAACCAGCAGAAACAATGGCTCTGGCCAATTTAAGCTAAAATGAGATTTATTAGATGGATATGGAGTAGTTCATAGGATCAAAGTGAAAGGTGAAGAACCAGATTTAGAAAGAGAACAAGAACTAGGATGTAGGGAACGGGAAAAAAATGACAATTTCATCAGGCTTTCCCTCTGGGATAACCCAGCTCTGCCATCTGAAATGTTTGTGTAATTCTGCGAAGGATTCCAATTTCAGGGAGAGAGCATTTGCTCCATCTAACTTGTGTCACATACCCAGCCCTTGGCAGGAGAGAGGGAACATTTTCTCTGACAGATTTTTAAAACTATATTCAATAGAAGAGGGGTAGGTTCCCAACCAATGTTGGTGCCGCTGTATCAGAAGACAGATGAATGAATGTCAGGCAAGCAGAAATGACAGGTAACCGTCCCAATCCACCCTTGACTGCCCAACAACCATGCATTCTGCTTTATATACAAATAATTCCAGAACTGCCTGAAATAAAATACAACTATTATACATGCAAATGAAAATGAGCCTCCTTATCAGTCAACACCCAATAATTCATACACAAATGCATCCAGCTTCAAGTTCAGAATCCGGAGGAAAGGCTGTGCTTCCTCTGCTTCTATCACAGTCCCATGTGGATATGATGCACACTATGGATTAAAAGGTAAATGTAGCCACTACAAACATATACTAGAACCAGCTAGAATCTTCTGCTGGTTCCCAGTTCTGTGCTCGTGGAAGATCTGATCCTGTGGGCATGGCGTCCTGCCAGATGGACGAAGTTGTCTCATCCACTGGGTACTCCCAGCACAATGCTTCGAGCCTACAAACATTTCAAAGGTCTTTGGGCATGATGGAGATTTGAAAGAAATATGGGCCATAAAAAGAGGGAGGAGACTGAAAATCAACATTAATGATAATGTCAAAAGCAAAATTTAAAACTCTCTTCAGAAATTTAATAGCAAAAATGCATAATGTGGGATGAGTGCCTTTTAATATGATTTCGATAATGGGAGAGAGTGGGGCCTCCAATGGTAGAAGGTGGGGCCTGCAGAGCTGCAGACTGGCCCTATGCGGGGCTGTGGGGTCTTCCATCCATGTTTGCCTCTGCAGGGCAGTACAAGGGGGAGACTCAGGTTCAGACTCAGGACCACATGTCCCCACCATGGAGCAGGAACTTCATTCCCCTCAACAGGATTCATCATTTCAGACATTATCAACCCCTCCCCTTTTTTGAGGGGGAACCTATTCATCCAAAGGCATAAGATGTTAAAAATAGCCTGGGGGAGCCTCAGGGTAGAACCATTATTGTATCCTCTGGAAATGAAAACCTCAAAACCCGCAGAGTAGAGGGGATAGGAAGGAAACATTTTGAAAGAGCCATTGGGTGACATCGAAAGAGGTGTCACTCCCACCTCCACCCCTGGGTCCCCAGACATACATGTTTCAGCCACAGAGAGAAGAGCACCGAGCATAGACCTCTGGACGAAGACTGGACATCCTACCTCCTGAAGGACAGCTCCCACCTTCACAAGCTCTTAACTTCCAGCTGATGCCATAAGTGGCCATTTCACATCTGGTCTTTTCATAGGGCCATTTCAGCATCTGTATTTGTCAGTGTTCCCCAGAGAAACAGAACCAATAGGAGATTTATATTATATACACAGGCGATATAGGTAGATAGATATAGGTATATAGATACAGATATATGATAAAGAATTGGCTCATGTGACCATGAAGGCTGAGATGTCCCAAGATCTGCTGTCAGTAAGCTAGAGACCCAGGAGAGCCAATGGTGTGAGTTCCAGTCCTAGTGCTGGCAGGCTCAAGACCCAGGAAGAGCGGTGTTTCGGTTTGAGTCCAGAGTCAGGAAAAAGACTGATGTCCCAGAGCAAGACAGTCAGGCAGGAGGAGTTCCCCCTTACTCATAAGAGGGTCAGCTTTTTTGTTCCATTCAGGCCTTCAACTGACTGGATGGGGCCCACCCACATTGGGGAGGGCAACCTGCTTTACTTAGCCTACCCATTCAAATGTTAATCTCATCCAGAAACACCCCCCAGACACACCCAAAATAATGTTTGACCAAATATCTGGGCACCTTATGGACCAGTCAAGTTGACACATAAAATTAACCGTCATAGCATCCTACAAAGCCCGTGCTTCTGGGGGCTGGTGTACACGGTAAGACCAGCAACTCCCGATGGAATGAGGCTGGGCCATATGCGCTGAGGGTCAGAGCCACCACAGTGTAGCCTGGTCCTGCTGAAACACCTTCTCTCACTCTTTGGTCCTCTCCAAACTGGTGGCTTTTTGGGTCACCCAGTGAACTGGTAAGAACAGATCATCCTAATGTGCCATATGTGGCCTCCCAAACCCAGCCCTCTTCCAAGCATGTGCTTCTTTCTTGTTTGTTGGCAGGGGACCTGAGTGCAGCAGCTGTCTCTTCACTTTGGGGAGGAAGTCCTGGCATGCCCTAGACCACTGGACCCCCAGAGCTTTCCCAGAGACCATTGCGCCTTCACTGGACTTAATCTTCCACCACAGACGCTTATGCTTCTCACCAAGTTATCTGTGACACCTGCTACCTCCTACGGTTACTGTCTAAACTGGAAAATTTTTGGTTACAGCTGCTCACCCTCACCCCCCGAAACCACCAATGAGTTCAAGACAAACAGTAATTTGTAACACAGGCTACAAGGATGGTATCACAAGGCATACTTATCAGAAGAGAAAAACTGGAAAATGCATTGTGAACAAGAAGGAAAATCAGCTTTGTTATTTTATGGGCACAGATTGAAAATACGTATGCCTCCTGTTTATGGGGCTTCTGGGAAGCCTTTTGTTCTGTCCCATTGACTTGAGTTAACGAGGGTAATGAACTTGGAAACTGGAAAGAATTACTGTCTGGGCAGCTCTTCCAGGTTCCCGACGTTTCTTTTCATGTGGTCTATTTCCTGGTGGCAATAACATTTGTTTACCTTGAAAATGAGAGAAGACACTTTTATGGCGGAATGTCTCCATGGTGCGTTGATCTGGCTTGCGAAGCTCTGCACATCCCCTTTCTGTGAGGAGCCGGGGAACGCGGTGAAAGCAGCCGACTCCAACAGAAGCAATATTCAACCAGAGAAAAGGGAAGAAGACGGATTTATTCCCATCCCTCTTGTCCTCCAGAACTCTTGTTTCATCAGAATGCAAAGAGAAGAGTTTCTATTGCCCTGAATGTTTTGTCTGGGTTTTGAGGTTAGGAGTTTGGGAATATTAACTCCAATTATGCAACTCTGGCAGTCAGCACACCTGCGTTTTTCAATTTCTAGTGTGTAATCTATGAATTTATGAGTATTTTCCCCTTCTTGAAATAATCAAAGTTTTCATGAATGATCATATGTTAAACATTTTCCAATCTCCACAATGAAGCTATTCATATCCCATGAAACATACAAAGAATGTTCTCAAGGGAGAATGGGAAACAAAATTTCAAAACAGGCTCCATGTTGAAGCCATTGTCGCACAACCACCAACTGCTCCCCGTCCTCTCAGAGAAACAAATGTCATCTCAGTATCTCCCATCCACATTTGCCTGGGGCAAGCGGCAACTGTCATGTTTAGTTTTGGATTTTATAAAAGTTGTCATGGGAAGAGTTTTAAGATGTTAATTTTTGTGATGAATATCTTTTTAGAGGTTGTAATAAAAACCAATAAATCTGTTAAGTTTTCTGCTTCAATCTTTAAAAACGGGTTTTTGCTAGAAGGATCCAAGCTCCTTTAGAAGTCCAAAGGACTCTGGTTTCTAAACTAGTTTATATCTGAGACAATAGATAAAGTTTCTGGGAAAAACATCAGGGAGTGTCCAAGGGACGTAAATCTTAAGCAGTACCTCACAGCGGATAATATTTTTTAGAAGACAGACATGCTGCTTCTTTTTTAAGAATAAAGTGGAAAATCTCTCCCTTCTGACTAGAAAACTGGCACGTAGACCTTCCCCATTTTGTGTGGCGACACGCTATAATTCTTCTCATTTTTGGCTTCTTTCCCATGTTGGAAAAAGAGTTAAGGAAGGCCAGAAAGGATAGAAAGGAAAATCAATGTCTTTTCTCTGATTAGTTGGGGGCAATTTGAGAAGGATATTCTTACTGAAGAAAAAAAGCTACCGGCAAAGTGAAGAATCGTGCAAAGGCTGCTCATAGCAACGGAATCCCCCAAAACCATCCCGGGAGGGAGAACGTAGAACAGAAACCCTCTGACCAAGACTCAGTGAGATAAATGGACAGAAATTTAGGGTGAATGTGGAGAAACTGCATTTTAAATTTGTTTTAAAATCTGTTGAGATAGTTTAAAATTTTTTGTTATGAAAAATTTCAAGCACATATAAAAATAAGAGGAAAGTATCAGATTCACATGTCCCCATCACACGGCTTTAACAAGACCCCACCCAATCCCCCACCATTACTGTGAAGCAAATTCCGGATATTATTTCATCAGTAAATGTTTCAGTGTGTATCTCTAAAAGATAAAGATTCTTTTTTAAAAAATGACCTCATTATCACACCAAAAAAATTAACAAGAATTCCCTATATTGTTAGTGCTCATATTTTACCATTGGCTCATTTGAAACAATATTTTCAAATAAGATTCATACATTGCAATTGGTCTCTTAAAAATGAGTGGGTTTTTTGGAGGTGAATGGGGAGTGGGGGTTGCTTGTACCAAAACACTATATATAAGCATAGCAGGGGCCCTGTTCTCTGCATGGATTCTTGGGTGAATGCGTGAATGGGTCAGAGGTGACATAGCTCTTGGTCTTGGGGGTGGCAGAGAAGGTGGCTTTAGCTGACTTGCTCAGAGTGCCAGGTTTCTCCTGGTCAAAGTGGAGTAGTCATCAATACCGGCTCCTGGCAGCCACCTCTTGGGCAAAGGCAGAGACAATGGCCCTCCTTCCAAGAACTGGGGTCAGACTCACAAGCACGGACCCAGTGCCCTGTGCTCTGTCACCTTTCAGGGAGCGGCATGGCACCTGCCTATCTTGTTCTCTAGGGACACCGCCTCCCAGGGATGATGGGGAGCTTGGCTGGAGTGATGGCACCATGCATGCCAGTGGCTACTTCCTTGGAGCCCTTGACCCCTGGAGCAGCATGGCCACTGTAGTCCCAAAGGCCACAAATGCCTTGCACTTTCTTAGCTGGCCAGGTCTCCTCCTCACAGGCATGATATTCAGAGCCTCATCCTGGAGTGACGGCCCCAGAAGCAGTCAGTGACCTCAGACTCCTGAATGGGCAGGAGAAGAGACAATTTCCTCCATGCCCTTGATCTCCACGCTCTTGACCAGGTGGGCTGGCCTTGTGGCTTGGCCTCCAACGCCACAACCCCCCACCCCCGGGGCCTCTGCACCTGCTGCAGCACCAGCCTCACCTTCCACTTGGTGTTTTCTTGGAAAAGAAATTGAATACACTTTTAAAGTTCGATTAAATTATGCTTTGAACGTGTAATTCCAGGTCCAAAGTACTTTGCTGTAACTTGTGGTGTTGAAAAGCGTAGCCTCCAGGCCAGAGAGAAGCTCTCTGGATTCCCACCTGTGTGACCCTGGAAAAGCTACTTAGCCTCTTGGGGCATCAGTGTCCTCATCCCTCAAGGAATTTGGGGAGCATTGAATGAGTGAGTGCCTGTAAAGTGCCTGGTACTAACCTAACAGAGGTGGTAGATGTTGAGATGTGCTGGGCCTGCCTGCCCAGGTGTGGCGGGGCATCTCACCCATTACCTTCTGCTGGAAGTGCACCCATTTACTTCCTGTAGGACTTACCAAGTTCACGCCTGTCCTCTAGACCTGATCATCCTCCCTCCATTCCTATCTTAGCCTCTGGCTTTTCTCAGTTGTCAACACTCAAAGATCTGTCATCTTCCATTCTTCTCTCTCTTCTTCCTCTTTGCTTTGTCTCCTACAACAGCCTACTAACCAATGTCTCGGCCTTCAGTCTTTCCTCCAGCAAGCCCATTTTCCATATTGTCCCCTCCTTCTTTGAGACCGTCTGCTTCAGTCAACACACTGGCCCCCATCGTTGCCTGTCACTCTTTGTCATAGCTCTCACCTTCTTGATCTGAAGTATCTTGTTCATTTTCTTTTTTCTCTTGTAAACTATCTCTTATATGTATGTGTTGTCTGTCTCCTCTCTCCATGAGAGCACTCTCCCAGGGGCTTGGGATCTAGCACCAAGGAATTGTCACTACCCCCAAGGAATTTATGCTCTAGTGGAGGTTGGTGAGGTAGACTGGCAATAAACAAATACATAAATGAACAAGATCATCACAGAGAGTGATGTGCTGCAAAGACAGAAAAACAACAACCCAGGAAGATGTGACAGAGAGTGACAGGGGGGTTGTTGGGAGACCATTTCCATAGACTTCTTGAATTTCTGCATGTCTTGGGAACAGGGGCACTGGGGGCTTTTGTCCCGGATTCTCTTTGCAAGAATGTTTATTTAGTCAACAGCCTTGGAAGGTAGAGCTAATGTCTTCCTCCGTGGCAGAGGGCAAGGTGGTCTACCCTCCAGCCTGATAAAGACAGTGTCTCCCTCGGGGCACAGGTCGAACAGATGTGCTTGCACTGTTATAACAGATCTGGGTTCCCTAAACTCAGGGTTCCTCAACCGTGACACAAAACCGCTGAGCAGGCGCCATCCCCCTGGACCGCCCCACGTTGTCTGCATGAGGCTTGAGGAGCAATGGAGACCAGCACAAACATGAAGCTCTGCTGCCTGCTGTGCTGTGGGCAATAAAGTCTTTTATCTCTGATCCAGGAGACTTGTGTCTTCTGCCAGCATCCATGAAACTGTGGCAGGCTAACTCGTTACCTTTCAAGTAGGGAAAAACCTCAGACCCTTTACAGTTCCAGTGAGTGAGGGGAATCCATTCATTCATTCACATGTATTTATTGTGCTCCTACCATATGCCAGGCACTGTTTTAAGTACTTGGGTTACACAGCATAGAATAAAATGCACAAATATACATGACCTCATGAAGCTCATACTTTATCGCAAAGGAAGACAAACAATAAACTACCTACCTAAATAATGCAATATAGAGAGAGAGATCAAATCTAATATTATATAGCATAATATGACATATAATGTGATAAGTGAGATGGAAATAATAAAGCAAGGGGGGGGGACTGGGGAGTGCTGGGATAGAGTGGAAGGTTTATGAGTTTTAATTGATAAGAAATCAGATGTGGCCCAGATTTTGTATAGTCTTATTGGCTATAGGGAGGGAGTTTAGGCTCTGTTCCGGGTGTAAGGGGAACCACTGAAGGGTATAAGCAGGGGAGTGGTGACGTCTGATTTGCTTTTTTAAAGGTCACCCCGGCTGCAGTGCAGGGAGTGGATTGTAGTGGAAAAAGCAAGGAAGCAGAGGCCTGTTAGGAGGCTGTTGCACCTGCCCCCCAGGGAGATGCTGGGTGAGGGTGGTGGGATGGAGACGGAGAGAAGCACCATTTTTTGAGGAAGGGAAGGGAAGGGAGATGAATATATTTTGGAAATAGAACTGACAGGGTTTTTGATGGATTGGTTGTGGAGTGGGAGGAAGAGAGAAGAATCAGGGGTGACACCTGGATTCTGGGTGTGAACCACAGAGTGAAGGGTGGCACCACTGGCCGAGGTGGAGAAAGCTGGGACTAGAACAAATCTATATTGAGCCTGACCATAGTGTTTGCGATTTAGAGATTTCAACCTATAAATGAAAGACTCTATAATTACAAATAAGAGCATTATTTTATTATAAACTGCCTGAATATGGAAGCCTTCCCTTATCCCTGAATGATTTCATTTGCACTTCTTTGCATTGTATCCAGGTGTCACACACATCAATGTGTGTATCTGTGCGTATATATGCAGGAGTAATATTCAAAATATTTAAGGATGTCACAGTAATAGAAATATATAGCTCATAATATAAGACATAACATTTATTAAAATATATAACATTTAATAAAATATGTATTTAACATTTATTAAAATATCTGACAGTAAGATATGTAAATATTTTTAAATTTTATTTTATAAAACATAAAAATTTTAAATCTCTAAGTAAACAAAATTATATATTTTTATAAAATAAGTTACAAAATGATAAGTTGTGGCATAAATAATTCATCAAATTGGTCTGGTAATATCTAACTCATTTGTGGATCTTTAGAAACTGTAGGTATAATTTTCGTTTGTTTGGCATGGGCATCCTAGCTGTGGAACATCACTAGCAGGTCTGAGCTGTGGTTTGACATGAGAACGACATTGTCAAAATGAAGTGTGAGAAACTTTGAAACAGGCAAAAAAAGAGTAGTGGATGTTGTCAACTTAAAAAGAAAATTTGCCTGTTATTTTATCCTCAAAATGAGTTTATTTGGGAATAGCCAAAAGAATTGCAATTCAGGATGTGCATGCTATGGCAAACCATAGGCAAATCCAGCAAACAAAGAAGGGGAGCTGCCCTCTTAATAGAGAAAAAGGGGGAGTAGAGAGGGGCTGTTCTAAAGGAAAATCCACTGAGGAAAGTAACGGTTCAGGGCAGCAACAGCTTCTCATTGGCTGAGCTGCAGCATTTCTCGTTGGCTGGGCTGTTGCCAGGCGGGGAGAGAAATCTTCCTTCAGTAGTAAAATAGTTAACTTCCTGTCAAAGATACAAACCTCTGTCCCTTCCTGTTTGGTGTAATTGACAATGTGTGGTAGGATGTGAGGGCTTTCCCTACATGCCTTCCTGACTCTAATTTAAAGGTTTCATTATTAATTTCCACAATGTCTTGACTCCTTCTGGCTTACATGCACCGTTATTTTTGAGCTAGTTTACACCTCTGTAAGTTGTAAAGACAGATAGTAGTACAAGTGATCTCTGTCCATAGAAATGCAAATGAATATTGTCCAGTGGAGATGCAATAGACTGTTGCCCTGGATATGTAGACCTGTTTCGCATCAATTTGCACATTTATTTATTTCAGCATTCCTGATTTTCTATACAATATGTATTCTCTGAATTCTCCTTTGAGCTGACTGTAACATCTTACTGATTCCTTTATCAATTAATGAGTTCAATAAAATCTTTGAAATATGTCCATCTAATATTTGAATGTTAAGATGATTTTACCATTTTTTTAAAAAATTATTTTTTAACAACATCAAATTCTTCCAAGGACCTCTCCATTAAATGGGTAGTTATTAGGTTATCTATTGTCTCTGTAACTAGAGATTTTCTCTAAACATCAATGATATTGTCAAGATGCCAAATCCTCTCTCAACTTCTGCTGAAGTAACAGCCATTACATTAATTTTTTTTTTTTTGCTAAGGAAGATTGGCCCTGAGCTAACATCTATGCCCATCTTCCTCTTATTTTTTATGTGGGATGCTGCCACAGCATGGTTTGATGAGTGGTGTAGGTCTGCGCCTGGGATCTGAACCCATGATCCCCGGCAGCTGAAGCGGAGTGTACTGAACTTAACCACTATGCCACTGGGCTGGCTGCCTAAAATTTTTTCTAGTTGTTTTTATACTGTCTGATATTTTAAAAAATTTGACATCTTTATTATCAAGTACATCATAAAAATTGCTTATTGAACTGTCATATTTAATTAATTGGCTTAATTTATTAATTTTTTCTTCATCCTCTGTCCACAATCTATAAACCTCATCTGGGCAAGTTTCAGGATTCAGTAAATTGGAATAACTTAAAACTTCTAAAATTTTTTCACATTTTTTCCTCAAATGAATACATTTCATACAATTTATTAAACAGGCTAATAGTTTTGATCTTGAAATGGATAAGTTTTTTTTTCAAATTGTTATATATCGTTTTCTTGTTCCTATAATTTTTCCCTTCTTTTTTTATGGATTTGTTTATTTTAGTTTTATAAGTTCAAGTACTTTATCATTCATTGCATTAATGTTGGCTTTAATAGCTGAAACATTTCTTATAAAACTGAGAAAAGTATTGAACTCTCTTTTATAATATCATTTATTAAAGTCAAACATCTAGATGATTTTTCATTTTTCAAATAGTTTACTTCCATTTTTCAATTCATTAAGATCAACATTCAAGGCTTGCTACAACTTCCTCATTGCTTTTGCAGCTCTAGTAGATTCACCTATTCTTCCAATTTGCATTATTTCTATTCCTACCTTTTCAGATTGTATGAGTCTCTTTGATAGTCATTCAACACATAGTAGAAATTATTTAAGGTGATGGACTTGGTGTGCATCTTTCATTGTACTGACCCCAAGTAATTGAAAAACTTCTGACCGTTAAACAAGAGTTTCTTCATGTGTTTTTAAAAATGGATTGTCAAAGAGATCAAATCAATATATTTAAATTTCATCACATATATTCAAAAGAGTAATGAAAGAGGTGTGTTTAAAAATGTCTATTTATAGTACCCTAGAAATTACCTCTTCAACTTTTTAAACTTAAGATGAAATATTTTAGATGTCAAATTAAAAATATGTGAGAGGAACATAGTTTTACAAATATATGTTAAGGAATATACGTGCAAACATGTTGGAAGCCCATGGCCATTACTGTCCCACACAAGGATATTTTATGATTTGTTTATCTTTTTACCTGTTGATGGACATTCAGATTCTCTCCAGTTTTCACTCTCACAAACAATTCTGCAATGAACATTTGCATGTGTTCACAAGCTCACGAGCAGCAGTTTCTCTAGGTTTCACTATAGGTGGAATTGTAGGTGAATGGAATGGGTTTGTGTGTGTGTGTGTGTGTGTGTGTGTGCTGAGGAAGATTGGCCCTGAGCTAACATCCCTGCCCATCTTCCTCTACTTTATATGGGACGTCGCCACAGCATGACTTGACAAGTGGTGCGTATGTCTGCACCCGGGATCTGAACCTGCGAACTCTGGGCCACTGAAGCAGAGCGTGTGAACTTAACCACTGTGCCACCAGGCCAGCCCCCCAGAATGGGCATTTTTAACTTCAGTAGATATTTTCCACATGCTCCTCAAAGTGGTTGCCCTGATTTACAATCCCACTACAGTGTCTCAGCACTCCTGATTCTCCACGTCCTCACGGACACTTGGCCCTCTCAGACTTCTTGATTTGTGCACACCTGGTGGCTCAGGATTGAAATTCCATCGCTGGTCTTTCTCTGATTACCAGGCACTGGGTGGGGCAGCTAGAGGGACACAGTCCTAGAGCTCACTGCTGAGCGAAGGGATGCAATCCAGGATCACTTACGGGGATACCAATCTGTGTTGGGTTCATTGTATTCTCCCCTCTCCCATTCCAAGAGTCCTCCCCGGGGCAGGGGAGGGAGGCAGGTGTGGCAGAAATTATCTAGAAGCCACTCCCCCTCCTTCTATGCCAGAAAAACCTAAACTCATGGGGGAGATACAGCTGGCTGTCCCTTGTTGAGAAGAGTCCCTGAAACTGGTAAGTGGATGAAGACCAAGCTTCCATGAGGAGAGTGGATGTGCCATACTCCTGGGGGCAGTTTGGGCACCAGGGTGCCCGTCTGGGCCAAGATGCTGGAGTTCAGGAATGGCCAGGAGCAGAGTGGACTGGGGCAATGGTGTTCTGAGCTACCAAGTGTGGGCTTCAGATGGGAGGGACCACCTGCAGTCTTTCACTGTAGCCAGGACACTGGACTGGGACTGGAGGAGAGTCAGGAGCCCCAAGAATGACATTAACTTTCCTGCTTGCCTGACAGGACAGAGGCTTGGAGTCAAATTTGATTGAAAAGGAGTAGGGAAACGGATGTTTCGTGCACCGCATGTGGGTAAGACTCGCATGGGAAACAAGCCATCTCGATGCATTGTTAAATGTGTGCCCCTGCGGAGGATCACAGCGCCCTGGCACCACATCAACTCAGCTCAGCCCCGAGGTCAGGGACGACGAAGGGGGCAGTGTCCCCGAAGGGCGAGGAGGAATTAGACCAAGTATAGAGTTAAGGAAATTGGGCTTCAACTTTGGAATAATAAACGGGAGATGTCAAAGGGTTGTTTTCTTTCTTTTAAGGAACATGACATGAGTAGATTTGCATTCTTGAAGGGTTATCCTGGCTGCAGGGTGGACAATGGATCAGAGAGCAGGGGACTGGAGTGAGCCCCAGACACGTGGCAATGATGCAGATGACACAAGATGGCAGCCTGGGCAATGGCAATGGGGCATCTGTGAGATGCTTAGAAACAGACACTACCACCGATGCTGCCCTGGTGGGGAGGGGTGGGAATTCAGGTGACGGGGAGACCTCGGAAAGAACAGGTGTGGGTGGGAAGATGAGAGTTCTGTTGGGCATGTTCCATCCGGAACCTTTGACTTCAGGGACATAACAGGAAGTGGGGGGACCCCATCTGAAGCTCATGAGCAGGGCCAGGCACTGACAATGCAGTTTGGGGGGGTCACCAGTCTATGTGGATAATAAACTAAGCCCTGTGGCTGATAACATCACCCAGGGAGAGTGAGAAGGAAAGAAGACCAGGGACTGACACAGTTGTTTATCTGGTTTTAAGATATAACGGAGTTCTGTGTTTGAACTGGCTGCCTCTACCTTTCTATTGCCATCCCGAACACCACATTTATAATCATTTCCCCAACCTTACCTTACAGAGCATTTCATATAAAAATGGCTGCCACATAAGCTAGTCCCCCTTTCTATTATCATGAGCATCACTGCAAGTCTTAGAAAAACTGAGATGGGAGCTACAGCGGCCGTATGCGTGGCTGCTGTGAATTTCCGGCTACACGGTGTGTAAATCACGAGGCCCTCAGATCCTGGTTAGCTTATAAAGTTCCTAATTAAATGGGGATGGAAGAATACATTTACTATTTATTTATAAGCAAACAGCCTTTGATAATGAAGCTAGGCATCTTCATGACATGTGCTGACACGATCTTTTTAAATCTGGGCTCACGAGGGATGGCTACGAAGACATGGGATCGACTGTTTTTACAAACACACCAGAATTCCCATACTCAAAGGGTGTTTTGCTCTTCAAAGCAGAAGTAGTCAGATGATTACGGCGTTTGAGAGGACATAACTGAAACTCCTTTCTGGGCCAAGACACTCTCCTGAATCTGCTGCAGGGGCTCATGCGTCTCTTTGGAGAAGGACGAGGGGGCTTGAATTTTGGAATCAGTCAGGTCATTTGGAGCCAAGTTTGGTGAGTAAGAGGAAAGACTGAGCCAAGAAATATCTCAGCAAACTTGTGGCGGCCCCACCCCCACCTGAACCTACTCCTCCCCAATCTTCACCCTCTCAAGAAGCGTCACCATCCACCAGCCTGAAAGTTAACTGCATTAAGCATTTATTTATAATGTGAACATATTTCTGTTTCCTCTCCTTTCAGCACACCCACACCAAACTCACCCCCAGTCCGGTCAGTTTTTTTCTCTAACATGTACTCTAGAACCTTCCATTGCTTCCCTCTCACCGCACCATCCCAGTGCAGGGACCACCTCCCAGGAAAGTTCTTTGTTGGCACTCCCTCCAGCCCCTCCACACCCTGCAGCAGAGCTTACAAGGCAGGTTCTGCCATTCTCCTGCTTGGCCTCCTCCACCAGCTCCCATCACCACCGCGAGCATCCAGACGAGTTCCCTGCTGGAGCTTGTTCCAGGTGGGGCTGGGCCTCGTATGCTTTCTTTTGGTTCCTTGAACTTGCCAAGGTTTTGCCTCCTTAGAGCCATTACAAATGCTGTCCCCTCAGCCCTGGGACCCTCTTCCCCTGTTCTTTGTGTGCCTGGCTCCTACACATTGGTATTAGTTTCCTGGGGCTGCTGTGACAAATTACTGCAAACTAGGGGGGTTAAGACAACAAAAACGTATTCTCTCAAAGTTCTGGAGGCCAGAAGTCCAAAACCAAATTGTTGGCAGGGCTGTGCTCTTCCTCTGGAACCTGTAGGGGATGACCCTTCCTGCCTCTTCCAGCTTCTGGTGTCACCAGCAATCCTTGGCGTTCTTTGGCTTGTAGACGCATCACTGCATCTGCCTCTGTCTTGACGCAGTGTTTTCCTCTGCGTTTGTCTCTCTCTTCTTCAGTCATATTGGATGGAGGGCCCACCCTACTCCAGTATGAGCTCATCTTAGCTGACTACATCTGCGATGACCCTGTTTCCAAATAAGATCACATTCACAGGTCCTGGGAGTGAGGACTTTGACATATCTTTCAGGGGAGACTCAGTTCAACCCATAACAGCAGGCTTTACGTCTCAGACCAGACGTTCCTTCCTCCAAGACGACTGAGCTGTTTGGGGTGAGCGGTTAGCCTCGGCTCAGCCTTTAGCCAGTTTCCTTGGCAGCGACTGTCTCATCTCAGACAGACGCTCATTCAGTCGGCTGGTCTTTGCGTCTGCCTCTCACTTGAGTGTAAGCTCCTTCAGCGCTGGGTCTATGCGCCTGCTGTTTCTCCAGAGCTTGGTAAAGTGCAGGCACAGAGTTCAACAAATTTTATTAATTGAGACTCAAAATGAGTTACAGGCTGGAGGAAGTAGCAGTGGCCTGAGGCTTGGACCACATATAGAAAGCTATATGTTTTATAAACGTATAGCTAAAGCGTATGTTATACTTTATATATACATATAAACAAAGCTAAACTTTATGCTAATAATATAGGTATTAACAAGACTAGCCTACATCCACCTGTGCTGTATCACTTTCAGAGTTTTCAAAGTCATTATCTCATGTAATCTGCACAACAACCCAGCAAGATAGGCCAGGCAAGAAGGGCACAGAAGTCAAGCGCATATCAAAAGGAAACACTGTGGTTAAGACAGGACTGTGGATCGTTAGAGCAGGAAGGAATCCTGAAGGACAGTGGGTTTCACCTCCTCATTTTAAAATGAGAAAATTGGGACCAGAGAAGTGCAGTGATTCACTTATAGTATCTTAGCTGCCGACTAGCAGAGCTGGAATTAGATTCTGTGTCCTTCAATTTCTAATGAAATGACAAGGGGGTAATCACAAACATGTTGGGCAATGACAGGATCGTTGCAGTAAATGCGTATCCTCCCAAAATGATGACATGGTAGGGCAACGTTCATTTGGAATATATGGTGCCAGACTGCCTGGGTGGAAATCCTGATTCCACCCCTTCCGGGTTTGGTGAACTTAAGGGACCTCACAAATCGATCATACCAAGGCGTCGTGATTAATGTGATGTCTAGCCCAGTTGAACCTATTTTTTAGAAGAGAATACCTAGAAATCTTTAGCCCCAGGCACAAATCTCTGCTGCTGGGGCCTCCCATAACACCTGACACAGCGTCAGCACTCAGAAAATAGTGAATGAATGAACACAGTGGAACTCAGGAGCAGTTGAACTTGAATGTGGAGGAGGTTCCGGAGCAAGAAGGACCCTCCCAGAATTCCTCAGTTCATTCCACAGACATGATGCATCATCTATTTCCCGTATGCGTAGGGTTTTTGTAGCCCCCAAAACTCATTTCAGGGTGGATAAGTACAAGCCACTGAATTAGGGAAACTTGGCTTTGTAATACAAATGATTATTATAGGATAATAAGCTCCATTATATCAATTTTCAGGGAGTTAGAGTGGACCATTTCAATGAAGTCATTGGCTAATTGATTGCTGTGGTGAAAAGCCCATAAAATACATCCAGAAGGATTTTGGAGGCAAAGCTAAAAAAATGTCCATGCTTTTGTATACAACCTAGGATATCATATGCATTTTTAATAATTGTATGTCAAGAAAATATCTTGGAGATGAACCAGTAAAATAATCACAAGAATGAGAGACTGGTGTTGAAATTAAAATTAAAAGGTTAGAATTTTTCTTTTCAGTCTAGAAGGGAGATGGCTCAGGGGAAAAATAGAGAAATTATTCAAACACCTACTTGGTCCAGGCACATCTAGGTACTAGAATTCAACCATGCACAATACAGACTAAGCCCCGCTCTCCTGGGCTCATTGGATATTAATATGAACCTGTTTTTTCTCACTTTTGGAAAATTAGTTGGGAGGGTTATCTCATGAAGCTTGGAAGAGGTACATTTAAACAAATAGAAGAACCCATACACAGAGCCCAGGACCAGAGCCGTGCCCAATGGACAGTTGGTGATTTCATATAAAAAGAAGCATTGCTATTCTTAATACCCTTTATGTATGTGATTTTAAAACTCCAATAGAAAAGTGCACAAAGGACAGCAGGCAATTTAGAAAGGTGAGATACAAATGGCCGATAGAATTAAATGCAAATCAAAATATATGCAAATTAAAACATAACAGTGAAGAGTTGCTAATAAAGCTTTAGAGTTAGTAGCCCTTGCAGGTAGAAGAGACTAAGATTCAAAATAGATTCTGATACATCCACACAAGTTGTGGAATGATTGATGAGTGAGAACCAGGATATTAGAGAGGATGAAAATCAACACTTAAAAAATAGATTGTAGGGGCCAGCCTGGCGGCATCACGGGTAGGTTCGCACGCTCCACTTCAGCAGCCCGAGGCTCGCAGGTTCGGATCCCGGGCGTGGACCGACACACCGCTTGTCAAGCCATGCTGTGGCAGCGTCCCATATAAAGTAGAGGAAGATGGGTACAGATGTTAGCCCAGGGCCAGTCTTCCTCAGCAAAAAGAGGAGGATTGGCAACAGATGTTAGCTCAGGGCTAATCTTCCTCACACACACACACAAATAGATTGTTGTTGGAGGTTCCCTGCATATCAGCTCCTGTAGTATTCCAAAGATTCCGAAGGTTCACAAATCCATTCCTCAGGCCCACCGTGGGGAGGTGGAAAAACGCTGAGCTGAATTGTAGGCACAGGGCCCTGCTGGGTTTTCTTATGTAACAATTGCCTGAGCTCGTTAGTATGAGAACTTTCGAAATAAAAGCTCAGAGTGGCCAAAACAAATATGTGGCCAGATTATAGCCAACTTGGCCAAAGTTTCTCTAACATTCTCATTCTATAAACATAGAAAACAGTAATAAAATAGAAGCCTGTGTTTCTGCCACAAATCATGTTTGTGATCGTGGTCTCCCGGTATCTCTGTTACATCACCTTCACCATCAGCAGCTTGAACATTCCATAAAGTCCGCTGAGAACATTCGAAACACAAACCAAAACAAGCAAAAGTCAAGGATGGAGAAACACATGCTCCCTGTCCTCTTGTGGGTGTAGCAGCAGTTTGTCTTTCATAACTGTTGTTGGATCTTTCTAGCAAACACCTAGAACTCTCCCATCTCCGGAAAGCAGGTATTTGTGGGCCAGGTGATGTATTTGTTCAGCATCCTGTGCCTTTATTCCCAGAAGAAAGGGAATGGGACAGAACACTCTGTCAAATAAACAACTTCCCAAGGTCTTGGGCAAGAGAAACTGGGACAGGAAGCAGACAGTGGACTCTTTGCCCCAGGTAACTGCCTGATA
This sequence comes from Tapirus indicus, assembly GCA_031878705.1. NCBI lineage: Eukaryota > Metazoa > Chordata > Mammalia > Perissodactyla > Tapiridae > Tapirus > Tapirus indicus. Next base: position 90,624,926 of record CM062924.1, on the reverse strand, counting down.
AGGTAAACACACCGTGGACAATGAGTTCCTGTCCTCCTGTGATAAATATTTATATGCTGAGCCGTGTGTTTGAAAGCACTAAAACATTTCTCAGTCTGAACACTGACCTTTGGATGCAAAACACAGGGCTAATTTTGCAGGTCACGTAATTAATTTTTGTGGCTCAAAACTGTACCGGGAACAAGAGAAATTGTTGTTTTTGTGATTGTTTAAAAAGTGATTTAGCGGGTGTGCGAAGCTTTCAGGTAATAGTGTCAATTCACAGTCCCCAACTTTTCTTAGTCTTACCTGGAATGCAGCGATTTCAGGTCGATGGCGGTGTGGGAGTCAGTCACGAGCAACTCAGGTTCTCCTGGTGTCAGCAGGAATGAACTCAACTCTGGGTTTATGCACGACTCTGTGTTATTTCTCAGAGGAGACTGAGGACTTTATTTTTAGGATCTTGGTTTAATATGGCCCCAAATTTCTGTGGCATAGACATATTTCACTCTAACGTAAATAAAATGTACAGGCAAACCATTCTCTTACAGTGAGCTAAATTAACCCCACCCAAAACAGAAGTAAAAGGCAAAAGACAAACGAGGAAAGATATCTGCCACCAAAAGGCACCTCCACCTTTCTTGGTGATACAAGTTGGAAACCAGGGTCCATCCTTGTCACCTCCCTCTCTCTGTCACCCCCAGTGTTCAACATATCTAAAGACCTTATTGTTTCACCTCTGAAATACCTCAAATCCACATACTACCCCATCAGATTTTGCCAATTCTCTGCCCTCTCCAACTTGCTATTTGCACAGGTGCCTCCGGGCACTAATTCACCAAGACCAAACTCAAGGTCTTCTCCCATAGAAGGGCCCTTCCAGGGTTCTGTTTCTCATTAAATGGCACCCTCTCCAGTTCTACTTGCCAGGACCTGGGACCACATCCTGGGTTCCCACCTCCCCCCTTCTGTGACCCACCCTTTGCCAGGTCTTGTGGACAGTCCTTTCTGAATACCTTGGAGTCATCCATCTACATCACTCCGTGTTCACTGCCTCCACCCTTTCTCAGGACACCCTCAGCTCCCATCTGCACCAACCATGACCTTCCATAACCTCTGAGGTCCACTCTGCTGACCCAGCTCCATGGTCCCCAGTGAAGCCAGAGGGACTTTCCCAACCACAAACCTAATGGGCCACTTCCTGGCTGAAAATCATCTGTGACTTCCCTTCGCCTTGAAGATGAAGAAAAAGATCCCATTTCCCTCTGGAGGGACCCGCCCCACCTCCCCTCCTGCCCGTCTTGTGGTGGTTGCTCGGAGCTCCAGTCACACCAGCTGCCACCACAGAGCCCAGTTGACTCTCCACCTTTTTTGATCTTTAAGTCACCTCTAAGAACTTATTGATATCTGAGATTAGCTTATTTATTAGCCTGCACATCACTGGTGCTCAGTGAACATTTGTGGAATGAATGAATGAACGTATCAAGGAAACCACCATGGCAATGGATGGTGAATTCATTCAAGAAAATGGCAGAGCTTAGAATGGAGAAGACCAGGACCTGTGAGCCTAGGCCTCGGATGGCTGTCTTGTTTGTAGCTGTACATGCAGTGTCTAGAAAGGAGAAATAGTTGCTGACTGACTGTCTGAATGCCTCACATAAACCTGGAACTCTCTAGGGTCTGTGCCCAACCCCCACTTTCCCTCACTTCTCATCCTTCACGTTTCAGCTCAAACTACATTCTTTCATGTCCTTGGGCACACTCAGCTCCTTTGGGCCTCAGGGCCCTTGCACATGCTAATATCCTTGTCAGGAATGCTCTCCAACCCCTATCCCCCACACATCATCTTCAGTTATTTCCTACTCATCTTTCGAATCTCAGCTCCAATGTCACTTCCTGAGAAAAGCCTTCCCCAAACCCTAGACTAGATCAGATCCCCTTCATAGCACTGTGGTCCTGCCTTTACATCACTTATCCCAATTTGTAATTACATATTTGGGTAACTCTTTCACCACTGTCTATCTACCTTCCTGCCCCACAAGGGCAGCAGGGATTGTGTTGTTTTTTTTCCCCAGTTCACCATGTAGGCTAACATCCAACATAGCACCTCGTCTAAAGAGGTGCCCAATGGATATTTGGTGATTTTATGTAACAAAAGAAATGTTGATCCTCTTAATACCCTTTATATACGTGGTAGTAAAACTCCAATAGAAAAAGTGGACAAAGGACAGCAGGAAATTCAGAAAGGAGAGATACAAATGGCCAACCAAACTTATTAGCAATGAAAGAAAAGCAAATTAAAATATAACAAAATATCTTTTCAATATGGCAATTTGGCAAACTTTTTAAAAAGTAATAGTAACATCTACAGATTCAATGCAATTTCTATCAAAATCCTAACAATGAATTTTGCAGAAATAGAAAATCCATCCTAAAATTCATATGGAATCTCAAGGGACCCTGAATAGCTAAAACAATCTTGAAAAAGAAGAATAAAGTTGGAGGCTTTATACTTCCTGATTTCAAAACTCACAACAAAGCTATAATAATCAGAACAGTGTGTTATTGTTATAAAGATGAGACATATAGACCAGTGGAATAGAATAAATGGCCCAGAAATAAACCCTCACAGATATAGTCAAATGGTTTTCAGCAAGGGTGCTAAGACCATTCCATGGGGGAAAGGACAGTCTCTTCCACATATGGTGCTAGAAAAACTGGGTATCCACATTCAAAAGAATGGAGTTGGACTCTTACCTAACACTATATACAAAAATTAACTCAAAATGGATCAAAGACCTAAACATAAGAGCTAAAACTATAAACCTTGTGGGGGATCAGAATTGGCCACCCCAAAATATATCTCTTTGGCTTGATTATTTTTAAGAACAAAAGACTCTGAAAGAAACTTTGATCTTCTCCCTAACTGCCTAAAAGAATTTAAGATAGAAGGCCTATTCCAGGAAGGAGCTATCACTACAGGTAACTCTAGGTGTGGTAGGGAAGAGGGCACCTAGCAAGGCCCGTTTCTATCAAAGTTCTCTCTGGGTCTCATTGTCTATAGAGGGCCCAGCAAACATTTGTTTACCAAATATTTGCTTTTCTATCTCCTTGTGAATTGCCTTCCTCCCCTTTGAAGTCCCAAACCACTACCCCCAACATCCTCCTTCGTCTTTAGCTAAAAATGGTATTTAAGGTGATAGCTTTGGCCATTGTGGCGAGTGACTCTGTTTTCCTGGGTTTCTCCCATGTACACATGTTATTAAACTTTGTTTGATTTTCTCCTGTTATTCTGTCTCATGTCAATTTAATTGTTAGACCAGCCACAAGGACCTGGAAGATGGACGAATTGTCTTCTTCCCCTGCACTCTCTTAGAAGAAAACAGGAGAAAAACTTCATTACAATGGATTTGGCAATGGTTTCTTGGATATGATACTAAAGACACAGGCAACAAAAGAAAAATATTGGACTTCATCAAAATGAAAAACTTTGGTGCATCAAACGACACTATCAACAGAGTAAAAAGGCATCCTACAGAATGGGGGAAAACATTTGCTAGTCATATGTTTGATAAGGAATTAATATCCAAAATATATGGAGAACTCGTAAAACTTAACAACAAAAAAAAACAAACAACCTGATTCAAAAACACGCAAAGGACTTAAACAGTCATTTCTCCAAAGAAGATATACAAATGCCGAATAAGCACAAGAAAAGATGCTCAAAATCACTAATCATTAGGGAAATGCAAATCAAAACCACAATCGGATACCACTTTACCCCCTTTAGGATGACTATCATCAAAAAAATTTAAAATAAGAAGTGTTATGAGGATGTGGAGAAACTGGAATCCTTGTACATTGTTGGTGGGAATGTACAATGGTGCAGCTGCTGTGGAAAACAGTATTGTGGTTCCTCAAAATATTAAAAATAGAATTACCATATGACCCAGCAATTTCACTTCTGGGTATATACCCAAAAGAATTGAAATCAGGGACACAAAGAGATATTTGTACACCCACGTTCATGGTAGCATTTTTCACAATAGCTAAAAAGTAGAAACGACCCAAGTGTCCATCAACAGATAAATTGATAAACAAAATGTGATACATCCATACAATGGATGCTATGGACTCAGTTGTGTCCTCTCCAAATTTGTATGTTGAAGCTCTAACCCCCAATGTGATGGTATTCGGAGACGGGGCCTTTGGGAGACAATTAGGTTTAGATGAGGTCTTGAGGGTGGGGCCCCGTGATGGGATTGGTGCCCTTATATGCAGAGCCACCAGACAGCTTGCTCTCCCTCTCTCTCTCCCCACCTGTGAGGACACAGAGAGAAGACGGCCTCTACAAGCCAGGAAGAGAGCTCTTACCAGAAACCGACCACGCTGGCATCTTGATCTTGGACTTTTAACTTCCAGAGCTGTGAGAAAATAAATCGCTGTTGTTTTAGCCACCCAGTCTATGATATTTTGTTAAGGCAGCCTGAGCTGACTAAGATAGTGAAATATTATTCAGTCTTAAAATAGAAGGAAATTCTGACACGTGCTATGACATGGATGAACCTTGAGGACATTATGCTAAGTAAAATAAGCCAGTCACAAAAGGACAAACACTGTATGATTCCACTCATATGAGATCTCTTGAGCAGTCAAATTCATAGCAACAGAAAGCAGAATGGTGGGTGCCAAGTGCTGGGGGAGAGGGAATGGGGAGCTACTGTTTAATGGGAACAGAGTTTCAGTTTTGCAGGATGAAAAGAGTTCTGGAGATGGATGGTGGTGATGGCTGCACAACAGTGTCACTGTACTTAATGCCACTGAACTGCACACTGAAAAATGGGTAAAATGGTAAACTTTATGTTATGCCTATTTTACTGCAATTTTTAAAAATAAATACTATTTTTAGTATGTTGCGACTGCAGACTTGAGCAGCTGCAACAGAGACTATTCAGTCTGCAAAGCCTGAAAGCTCTACCACGGGGCTCGGGACTGGCTACACAGCTTGCAGTGCCCAGTGCAAAATGAAAGTGTGGGACTCCTTGTTTATAAACCTCTAAGAATTTCAGAGCAATGACAGCAGAGCATTAAACCCAACTCAGGGCCCTTCTAAGCTGGGGCCCCGTGTTACTCCCCAGGACGGATGCCCTTTAAGGCACCCTCAGTCCCGACCTTGACAGAAAGAGTTGGCCAATGCCTGCACTAGAAAATCTAATAACCCTCCCAAAGTCACAGGGAGGTGAGTTGCAGAGCTGGGGTTTGGAGCTAAGCAGGGGTCCGGGATCTGTGCTCTTGCCCTCTCCACCTCTCCTAGGGGCTCACCCCCAGCGTTGGGGAGGCAGCCGGAGTACCAGGGCCCTCAAAGATGGCTAGCGTTGACACAAAGTGTTGCAGTGTTTCCAGAGCACAATCTGGAAAAATTTATCAAAAGCTTAAACCACGCTCTTCTAAGACCCAGTCTTAGAAGAATATTTAATAAGTGCAAACATTCATGGTGTAGCTCAGTGATGAAGGAAGCTACAAAATAGTATATGCTAGATGACAATAAATCCTGCAAAGACATATATTTAGATATATAGAGATATACAGATATACATGGAAAAAAGACCAGAAAGATGCAACAAAGTGTTAACGGTGCTTATCTGTGAGAGGGGGCATTGTGATTTACTTTTATTTTCTTCTTCATACTTTTATATTGTTTACTCATTTTTATAATGAACATACAGTATCCTTACAGCTTTTTTAAGGTGGAGCAAATAAGAATGCAGAAGTCTCCTGTGATTGTACTTTTAATCTTATCTGGATGGTCTTCTAGAAGGGACGAGAACCAAATGGCCTCAAAGGTCACAGTTGTCCTTTAAGAGGTGGGTCTTCCTAGATGGATGGAGGTGTGGGGCAGATGGGGCCGGCCAAGGATGCTCTCCAAACTTTTTAATAAGGCTAAGAAAGTGTCTGTTCAATCCGAATCATAAAACAAGCCAAAGACCTGCCAAGAAGGCAGGCAGGTATGATGGTGGAGCATTAGCAGCAAGGTCTGCTCACCTGCAGCCCAGGCTGGGCCCTGTCCTGGGTCTCATTCTCTAGGGGGCCCCACTCTGGACCTCTACTGGCTGCATCCCTCCCCACAGAGCAAGCAGCCCAGTCCCCACTTCTGGATTGTACTTTGGTTACTGACACCTCAGAATTCCCTGCCCCAACGGCTCCAAGTCAACTCGTAGGGTCTGCCCTTCTGAGGGTGGATGAGGCCAGTGTGTGCACCTCTGCGCCAGAGGGCTGGCCAGGGGCAGCTGGCTGAGAGGGGAAGGCAGGAGCAGACCACGGACGTGCGGGTTGTGTGGTGTGGGGCAGAGCCAACGCACAAAGGGGTAGGCCAGGGTCCAGAGGCTCCATTTGTATTTCCTGGCCCCACAAAAGTCCAAGGTAGGTCTAAATGTTTTATTTTATTTACTGTAGTTAACTGAGTTATAACATTTAAATATTTAGACATGAGGAACGAGGGCCTCCGTTGATCCTGTTGTTTGAGGCCCCACAAGTCCTCTGCAGCCTGATGGGATGGGTTGGGGGAGCTTCAGATGGATTGATTGAGGGCATTATTTTTCTGTCAGTTGTGTCCCAATAGGCCATTACACCAATTACTGGATTGCAATATGGATTTTTAAAAACAACATAGAAAATACAGGAATATAGCACTTAGATAAGAATTTTTAGTAAAACATTTGTTTCTGTTATGGAGACTGGTCTTGGCATCAAATACATCTCCTCCTACGGGTCTCAGTCAAAAAAGGTTGACAGGGCAGGTAGGAGAAGAACACACAGGTGGGCACAGAAGTACTCTAGGTGGAGGAGAAAATGCTGGCCAGGGCTGCGTCCACGAGCTTTGAGACCCACTGGACGAGGTGGCCAGGCTCTACTCAGCTCCACGTGAATCCGTGCACGGCTCTCCATCCCCACTGTGACCACCCTCACCTGAGCCACTGCTGACTCTCCTGGACTCCTCCCCTCCATTTCTCTCCCCTCCACCATCCATTCTGCTCAACTGTCACGCTCTCCCTTAGTTAGACATCTAGTCCCATCGCCTGCTGGCTCAGTGCCAACCAGCCGAGTCAGCTGGCCTCAGGCCCCTGCCCTTGCTTCTTCTCCCAGTGCAGGCACTTCCCTCAGTTCTCACAGCTGGTCCCTGTGTCATCCAGGTCTCAGCCCGAATGTGGCCTCTTCAGAGGGCCTTCCCAGACCCCCTCAGTCCCTGCCACAGCAGGGATTACTGATTCTGTGGACTTGCTTGCTCATTGCCCATCACCCCCTTCCCACAAGAGGTCAGCTCCCAGAGCGCAGCTGTCGTTAGAGCTGGCATCAGGAAGCCTAGGCCCACACCTGGCACACAGTAGGTGCTCAAGAGACGCTTGCTGGGTGAATGGATGAGGTACCAGAACGATCTTCTAACCACGACAGTTCATGGTCTTAATTAAATGCACAAAGTCATCAATCAGCCTTGAACGGTTAACTCTCCAGGGATCTGAAGCCGAAGACCTTGGACAGTCATTTAACTTTTCTGAGCTTTGGTTTCCTCTTCTATGAAATGAAAAGTTGAACTAGAGGATTCCTGAGGTTTTTCCTAGTCATAAAACTCTCCAACTATAATAGAATATGACGACTTCCACTAACTTTCTCTTTCTATGGTATTCTCTTCCCCCTGGGGAGGGAATAAAAAAAGATATATTTATAGGGTTTAGAGAAAGAGATGAAAGCTTCCAACCCTACAATGAAAAAATGTTATTTTCTTATTTAAGTGTTTTGCCTTTGGCATTTATGTTTTAATGCTACAGCTTTTTAATGTTTTGAAACACAATTTACAGCCTAGACCTATTTTGAGAATCCTAACAGAGCTCTCCTAAGTGGGTCTGTTTGGATGACAAATGAAAAAAAATTACTCTAATAGCTTTAGGCTGATGCTGAAGTAACTTTAACATCCTACTCGTGTGGAATTCTAAGCGTGAACACAGATTTCTTTTAATGTTTTCGGTCTAGACTCTTTTGAAATGTCTGAAAGTATGTGCATAATCATTAACTTTTATTATGGACGTATCAGCTTTATTGCAGAAATAATGTAATTATTTGCTAGCTCTCCACCAGCTCTCACTCCTATAGTCGGGAGGATCCCTATGGAGCCTTCTAGATTTCGGACAGAGCTTTGCCTCGGGCACTTTCCAGTTATTATCCCAGGGAAAGGCCATAAAATTGATATCCAGCACCAAATCACTTTTACAGTTGGAAACAAATTCACTTGGTTGTGAAACAACCGAAGCTACTGTATTCTCACGCTCGGACTAGAACTAAGTGACCTAAAACCTCATCACCTCTTTTGCTACTCGTGTTTTCATTTTCTTTATTTTTTTGGTGGCAGTGACAATCACCAGGGCCAGAATTTTATTTTCTCTGCCTTCAGTTGTAGAGGACCGCTACCTGCACTTTGACCAGTACGACTCTCCACTTCCTGTTCCCTTAACCAAATTGCCCTCGGGACACTGGAATCCCCATTTCTTTCCAATATCCAAATCTGTGCACTTGAAAGGTTGTAGCAGAAGTTAATCCCCAACACCCTGGTTTTCTCATAGGCTGTCCAGAACTTTCTGAAAGGCTAACCAAGCTTGGAAATTCATCCTAGCTGTGATGCACTTTTTAATTCTATTACTACAAATACACATATCCATAAGCGTGCATAATATTTTGTGCATGTATCCAAACTTTCTATAAATGGCTTCAAACTGTATGTATCATTTTGTAACTTATTTTTTGCAATGTTGTATTTTTTGAGATTTAGCTATATTGATACAGGTAGCTGTGGTCTAGTATTTTCACTGTTTTATAGTAAGTATTTTTAAAAAATACCAGCATTTATTACTCTATATTCCCTGATGAGTGTTTAGATCAGGGGTCAGCAAACTTTTTCTGTAGAGAGTCAGATTATAAATATTTTAGGCTGTTTGGGCCAAATATTCTCTGTTGTGACTACTCCACTCCACTGTTGCAGCTGGAAAGCAGCCTTGGATAATATGAAAACAAATGGGCGTGGCTGTGTTCCAATAAAACTTTATTTACAAAAACAGGCAAAGGACCAGATTTGCCTTCGATTATTTTCAAATTTTTGCTAGTACAAATGCAGCTGGACTGAATATTGTTGTGCCTCTCTCCTTATGCACGTGCATGAGAAATTCTCTAGAACGTGGAGTGCTCTGCTATAGGGAATGCACATCTTCCACTTGACTGTGTATTGTCATCTGCTTCCCCAAAGTGGTTGTATATGGAGTTCACACTCGTGAAGTCCAGGCTTTCGTGTCCTTTCCGTCTCTGCAATTGTCAGATCTTTTTGTTTCTCCTAATCTGATGGGTATAAAATGATACCTCATGGGGCTGGCCTGGTAGCGTAGTGGTTAAGTTCGGGCACTCCACTTCGGCGACCCGGGGTTCGCAGGTTTGGATTCCGGGTGCAGACATATGCTCATCAAGCCGTGCTGTGGCGGTGTCCCATATACAAACTAGAGGAAGATGGGCACCAATGTTAGCTCAAGGCCAATCTTCCTCAGCAAAAAGAGGAGGATTGGCAACGGATATTAGCTCAGGGCTAATCTTCCTCACCAAAAATAAAAAAAGATACCTCATTATGGTTCTAATTTGTATTTCTCCATTATGTTGAAGTTGAGCACCTTTTCTCATTTATTGGTCATTTGGGCCTCTACTTTGTGAACTCCCTGTTCATAGCCTTTCCCCATTTCTCTTTTGGGTTCTCTTCTACCAAATTACTTGTAGGAGTTCTTTGTAAATTGTAAATGCTAATCATTTGTTGATTACAAACTGCCTTTATCTTTTCCCAGTCTGTGGCTCGTATTGCCCTTTTGTTTCTGTTGTTTGATGAACACAAATTTCTAATTTTAATGAACTGTCAATCTTTTATCTGCAGTTTGTACTCTCTGAGTCTTTGTTAAGAAATCCTTTCTTAACATAATATCCTCCGATCTTTTCTTCCAAATGTTTTCAAATTTTGCTTTTTACATTTAATTCACCTGGAATTTACTTTTGTGTTTGGTATGTAGTAAATTAATTTACTTTTTCTATCTGCGCAGCCTGTTGTTCAGCACCAGTTATTGACTGCTCCATCCTTGTATCAATAATCTACTGTAGGGGAGGAAAAATATCTTTTTCTTTCTACCCTTCTAGGTTCTCAGCTGTGGCTCTGTAACAAAAGACAGATTAACAAGAGAAAAGCATACAGATTTATTTAACATAAGCTTTAGGTGACACAGGAGGCTTCGTAAGGAAATGAAGACCTAAAGAAGTGTTAAGCCTGAGCATTTTTATGCTAGATTTGATGAAGAGTGGCGTGTCATGGAAAAACATGATAGGACAAAGGGGTGTGAGCTAAGAGTAGTAAACTGGGGGAGACCTAGCAAGGCCTGTTTGTTCAGATTCCTCTTGGAGTTCTTCCATCTTCAGAGATAAGGATGCTCTTTTCCTCCAGGTACAGGGAGGGCATCTCTCATGAGGGGCTCATGACCTGCTTCAGGAGGAGATCAGAGAGTCCTTCCTGCACCTGCCACGTCTCAGTTTACTTCAGCTTAAAATATTCAATACGCCAACGTGGCATATTGTGGGGGAGGGTGTCCTGACCCATGGCACTGCCATCTCCATTGCATAAATAGTACCCACTTATCTCTGGGTTTATTTGGGGCTCTTCCTTTAGTCTGTTTGTCTACTTCTGAGCCAATACCGCACATCTTAATTCCTGTACATTTATAAGAAGTCCTGATATTCACAAGGGCAAGCCCCTCAACCTCCCACCTTGCCTTCTTTCTTCAAAATGGTCTTAACTGGTTTTGGCTGTTTGCTCTTCCATCTACACTCCAGGATAAGCTTGTCAATTCCTCAAAAATCCTTTTGGGGCTTTTGATTGGTATTACATTGAATTGACATATTAATACCAGGTGTACTAACATCTTTATGAGACATTGAATACTCTGATCCATGAAGATGGTGTGTAGCTTTCCTTTTATTGGTTTCAATATATACCTTTTTTTTTTTTTTTTGTGGGGAAGACCAGCCCTGAGCTAACATCCGTCGCCAATCTTCCCCTTTTTGCTGAGGAAGACTGGCCCTGGGCTAACATCTGTGCCCATCTTCCTCCACTTTATATGGGACGCCGCCACGGCATGGCTGACAGGCAGTGCGTCGGCGGGCGCCCGGGATCCGAACCGGCGAACCCTGGGCTGCCAAGCGCGGACTAAGCTGCTGCGCCACGGGGCCGGCCCCTCAATATATACCTTTTAAATGATTTTACACATTTTATAATTTATGTTATAAATTTTATAATTATAGTTTTATAATTTTCTTTACAAAAGTCTTGTGCATCTTTTGTTACATTTATTCCTTGGTTACATAATTTTTCTTGCTCTTAAAAACGGTACTTTTAAAATTATATTGTTGCTGGTGTTTAGGAGTACACTTGAGTTTTATATATTAATCTAAAGTCCAGCAACCATGATAAACTCTTAGTTCCAGAAAATCCATTGGTTCCAAGATTCTCTTGAATTTCCATGCAGATGATCAGATTATCTGTGAGCTCTGACAGTTTTGTTTCTTGTTTCCACCTTATACCTTTTACTAATTTTTCTGTTCTTAGCACAAAGGTTAGGACCTGAATCCATCATATGGTTGAACAGAAGTGGTGACAGTGGGCATTGCTGTATCTGACATTAGAGGCATGTTTCTCATTTAATCTTTAAGTGTGATATTTGCTGTAGATTTTTGGCAAATGCCTTCTATCCAATTATGGAGGATCTCTTCTACTTCTAGTGAGTTATGAGTCTTTAGCCTGGTTTTTGAAATAGTTTTTATCAATTAATATTTTTATTATGGAAGCTATGCTCATAGAAACAGAAAGCAAATGGATTAAAAGTAGAAATGCCCTTTCCCGGCCCCAGCCCTTCTCTTCAGACGCAACCACTGTTAACACTTCCTTCCAAAAACTTTCAGTGCATGTACAAGCACATATTTTCATGTCCCTGTTTTTCCTCACAAAGAGATCAAACTGTAATACTGTTCTACAATTTGATTTTTCAAAAAAAGTGTCTTGGACATTATTCTATTATCAGGACACATAGGTCTACTTCATTCCTTTTAATGGCTGTATAGTATTCCACTGTATGGATGCTCATGATTTGTCTAACCAATTCTCCATTAATGTACATTTAGGCTGTTTCTTTATTTATTAGTCTGTTTGTTGGCTATTACACCTAATGCCTTCATGAACATCCTGGGCCATATATTTTTGTGCATTTGTGCAGGTACATCTGTAGGATAAATAGGAAAAGTTCCTAGTTGTGAATTCCATTGTCTGATTCCCAAACCCCTTTTCCTGGTTCACCCTGCTCTTCAGTGAAGGAGACTGTATCTGCTTCAATCAAGACCCTCCAGGACACATGGGTCTTTGCATCTCCTTCCCTCCCTGGCAAGAAGACAAAGCAGGGACACAGAGGGCAGACAACCTGCCCTTTTCCTGTGGACCCGCTGGTTCCTCTTGGTCTATCTTAGCAGCTGCAGACTTTGGACCCAGTTGTTTATTGCAGTGACTGTAGACTTACAGTGTCTCCTGCTGCTTCCTCCTCTGTGGCCTCCTGACTTGGGTGCCTGGTACCTGCAGGCTCCTCCTCACCTTCAAGGACACCCTGGATCTTGGACTTAGCTCCATGGTATCTGCTTGCTCTTCCGTACACCAAAGGACTCTCAGACTCTCACTCTGCGTCTCCTGCGTCTTTGATATTTGTTTTCTGTTTCCTGTAATAACTGACCTCCCCCTACCCCTGTTCTGTCTGATCTTAGACCCATGCCTTTCAAGGGGATTGGAATATGCTCCCTAAAATATGCCATTTTGGCAATAGGGATTATTTGGGGCTGAAGGCAACTGAGAAAAAGCAGACACAGGAAGGGCTCTCTGCACTCCTGCTGTCTGCCTAAAACCACCACATAACCTTCCCCGCCCTGTGAAGGTGTCCCCCACCTTTTCCCATACTAGGAAGAGAGCAGCCATTATCACCAGAGGTGGAAACAGGGCTGAGGTGAGTCTGCACAAACACATCTTACTAAAGAACCCTTTCCTGCCATTAGTTCCCCCCACATATTTACATTCCCACAATTTACTGCCCCTTGCAGCCCCCTTTCCTTTGTCCCAGCACTTTTCCACCATATATTGCCCTTTGTTAAAATGGTATATAAGCCCCCAAGTTGAACTGCTTCTTTGGGTTTTCACTTCTTTTCTGTGAAGACCTCATGCACGTAAAATTAAAAATAAAATGTGTATGCTTTTTCTCCTATTAATCTGTCTTTTGTCAGTTTAATTCGCACACTCTGTCAACAAACCGAAGAGGGTAGAGGAAAGGTTCTTCCTCCCCTACACGTTTCCACCACAGCCCAGTGCTGACCGAGCATCCACAAGGAGCACTTACTCCGTCTCCGGTATATTCCGTACCCTCCTTCCAGGGCAGCCTTTCAAAATGCAAATCAGAGCACGTTACTTTCTTTTTTAAGATTCTTTTATGGCTTCTCAATGCACTTAGGCAAAAACCCAACCACCACGTAAGTGGCCTGCCTCTCGCTCCCCTCTTCCAAACTCCTCCAACCAGAGGGGCCTTTAAGCTGTCCCTTCCTCAGGCCCGGCTCTTTCTCACTTCATGGCTCTCGATTTGCTCTCTGCCAGACGCATTCTCCCTCACTCTCTGCAAGGTGCAGCTTCACCGCCAACATCTCGCCACCCCACTGAAAGCAGGCGTCATTCTTCATCCCAGCACCTCCTTTCTTCCTTTATCATGAATTCATCAGGTCTCCCCCACTAGAGTGTAACTGATGTTCCTTGGAGGAACTACCTGTCCCCCAGAGTGTGTGGACCAATACGCCCCACCTTCCCAGAGGGTGTGGCGAAAGCTCAGCCATCAGACTGTCCCTCTGGAATTTGACCCTTGACCCTTGTGGCATTAGAATTTACTACCACCACAAAACAATTGGAGCAGATTTATTTCAAAGGTGGTGCCCTGAAGAGAATGCCCCTTAGCTGCTGCTCTTTTGACAGCCTGTCCCGTCCCCCCCAGTCTGCCCCCCACCACCTACCCACACCCCCTCCATTCTTTACCACCTCCAGGAGTTCAGCTTCTCCTTCCATTCTATGAGCTTCCCTTGTCCTTCCCCCAACCTCCCTTTCTCATCCATCTAGCTGGCTGGATTTCTGTTGTTTGCACTCAAAGAACCCTGCCTGACACTCTCCACCCTCTGAGGTCCCCCCTCCTCTAACCATCCCCACCCCCATCAATCTGGTGCCCAGCTCTGTGTCTGCACGCAGAAGCCCTCCATAAATATTTGATGACGGGATAACAAAGGCTAATAACAAAGTGTGGCACTTTCTCAGGGGGAAAGGACAAACCAAAAGGAACAGGAGGGAGACGTTTCGAGAACGGCACAGACACGACCTATTAATTGCATCATATACTCGTGGTTTTGTTTATGTTGCTTCCTTTGGCGTAGACGTGTGCTTCCAGGAGACATCTGGGAGGGATGAATGAAGCATCCGTACCATAAATTACTCAGTATTGAAATATCCAGTCTAACCACCTTCACCACTGTGGGTTGTATCAGTGGCAAATATATGGAACGTGTCTTTCTTCTGATGAAAGGGGAAGTTTTAACTGATGAGGGAGTGGACAGTTATGCATCTACTCAACTTTCTAATAATCTTCTAAATGCTGGAGACCACATGTTTCACCTCTTATGTGTTGTTAAACAGATTCATTCCTCTTTTCAACAATGATCTTTTGCTACATGCCGGCCACCAAAAACGAACTGTGGAAATGATCGCTGATGTGTACTTTCTGGGCAGAAGGTAAACACCCACACGTACAGGGAACAAAGGTGTCTCCTCCCGAACTCCAGGAGGGCAGGACAGCTCTACCTGCGGCGTTCGCCACGGACCCCAATGCTCGGCGCGGTGTAGGAGCTCAATAAATACGTGTCCAATGACTGCCTTTAGTTACTTACATTTCTGTGAAAAGGCTAACCTTGAAATAAAGCAAATTCTTTTCTCCCTTGTTTCAGACATAGCTAGAACTAGAAACATAAAATTCAGAGTGGGAAGATTGCCTCCTCTGAGCGCCCATCTGAAGGTGAATTCCCTCTGGCCGTTTCTACAGCTCTGGATTTGGGCAATTTTTCCTTATGTTGCAAGTGTG
Source organism: Tapirus indicus (assembly GCA_031878705.1). Lineage (NCBI taxonomy): Eukaryota > Metazoa > Chordata > Mammalia > Perissodactyla > Tapiridae > Tapirus > Tapirus indicus. Next base: position 90,609,684 of record CM062924.1, on the reverse strand, counting down.
AACAGAATGAGTCTGCACTCCAGCATGTGGTCCTCCTCAGATATCTAGAGGCATCCTATCCTATTCTCTGGGACAACCGCCACCGCCACGACGCCCAGGCCTTACCCTAAGACATCTCACCCCCACCAACTCTTATTGTTTCTACTACCCCTCGGGCCCTTCACCCAAGACCCCTCCACCTATTCTCTAGAATGGTGGGTCCCCAGGGCTGGGTTCTGGGCTCCCTTCTCTGATCACTGCACAGGTTCTCCTGTCTCCCTCATCCCCATGACTTTAAACGTTTTCAGTAAGCTAATGTTTTCCATATTTACACCTGTGGCCCTGACGTCTGGTCCACACTCCAGACCCACATCTCCAATCAGCTATATGACATCCCCCACCTCTCAGACTCCACCTGCTCCCACCTGGCCCCTCTCACAGCGAGCAGCACCCCCTTCACCAGTTGCTCACAGAAACCCGGGAGTCCTGCTACTGTCTTCCTTCTCCCTCACCCCCCAAATCCAATTCATTACTAAGGCTTACTGATGCCATCTCTGAAAGATTTCTCCAATCTCAGCTCTCTCTCCTCTCTCTGTCTCCACCGCCATCATTCTAGTACAAATACAAGAATTTCTCACCTGAGCGCTTCCAGGAGCCTCTCTTGCTCCTTGTTTAAAACTCTTTGATGACTTCCTCTGGGGCCTGGAATAAAATCCAATCATGACCTGCCCTGCCTGACTCTTCACCTTCATCCACTGCCTTTTTTCTCTATGATCATGACTGTCACCACTCTGGCTTTATTTTGGCTCCCTGGGCTGACCAACCTGTTTCTGCCCCAGGGCCTTTGCAAATGCTGTGCTCTCCTCCGCCCGGAGTGTTCTTCACCTCCTCTCAGCATGGTTGTCTCTTGCTTCTCCATTCAACACCTTCCCTGGCCACCTAATTGTTCTCTCATAGCACGTAGAATAATTTGTCATCACATATTTATTTACATATATTTTTGTTGTAAGTTAGTCTCCCCCACTAGACTCTAGACTCCATGCAGGCAGGAATCTGGTCAATTATCTTTCTCCCATGATATTCCTGGCACTTAGGAAAGCACATATGAGGTGCTTGATAAATATTTGCTGAGTGAACATGCTGATGATTCAAATGTGCATTTCCAGCCGGCATGTCTCCCCGGGTGGCCCAGGTGCCAAACATCTCTAACTATTCAAAACTGACCTCATTATCTCTCTCCCCAGTCTGTTCCTCCTTGTGTAACCTGGGTCTAGGGAACGGCCCCATGGCTGGGGGCCACCATCACCCCCACATCTAAAAAGTCAAACCAAGTCTTGTCCATTCCACCCCCTTGACAACTTGCCCCTCTGCCCCAGCTCTCCACCTTCACAGCTCTGAGATTTTCCTTCAGCCCCAGGCCTGACGCCCTGGTGTCTTTGTAGCTTCTGACCCCGGGACCCCTTCCTTCCAGCAGCATTGACTGCGCCATGTCAGCAAAGCAGCCCGTGAAACTTCCTCGTGAAAACATCACTCCTTCCTTTGTTCCTGGGGGGAGGCATCTCCCAGGGCGGGTCCTGGACCTCTCTCTGCCCCACTCACCCTTTCCCCAAGAGAGGGTTGGCTTCCCTGACCAGTGCGTTAGGGCGTTAGGGAGAAGGGACTGGGCCCCTCTCCATGCCGGCCGAGCCCTGCTCCCCAGTCCTGGTCACTTCCTAACTTCGGGGAGAACTGGCTAGGAGGCCCAGCAAAGCCAGGCTGTGTCCTGTGATATCCTCTGTTCATAACAAAAATGCCCCCTGGTCTCCTTCCGCTGACTCCTCTACTTCTTTCTCAGTCCCACTGGAGAACGGGAACCACCGAGTGCCTAATCCTGGGAGAGTGAACATTAGAGGTGAGTTAATAGGTGTGAAGTGCTTAGAAAAGCGTCTGGCACAGAAGCAGCTCTTCAGAAATGGTGGACATCATCACCGTTATTCTGATAAACCTCACTGGGGAAAAGGAGATTGTTATCAGCCCTGGGAAACCTCAGCAGTCCCCCCCAAACCCCTGCTCCAGGGCCACACAGAGCCAGTGCGGGTGCTGATCCCAAGTAAAGCTTCACATTCACATGAGGGAAAGAACAGCGTGTCAGAAGCCAGCCCTGAAGCCACCATGTCACCTGCCTGAACCGCACTCCTCCTCCTCTTCCCAACCACATCCCAGACCTGCCAACCTGCCTCTGAATGGCTCCTAAACTGTCTCCTCCTCCTCTCCTGCCCCATTTACTTCTCTGGACGATTTTCATCAATTCTCAAGTCCACTGCTTCCAACCCATCCCTCCCCAACTCTGCAGTCAGACGCCTCTTTGATCTGATCCTCCCCATCTCAGAAACCTCAGACAGCTCCCACTGCTCCCAGAAGCAAGTCCAGACATGGCCCTCCCCAGCTCCTTTTTCAGCCTCTTGTTTTGCTCAGCCTCCCCTGAGCCCATCAGACACCCTGGGTCTAGACACATGAGCCTACTTTCCATTCCTCAAGGGGCGGTGAGGTCTCCAGATTTCTACTGGCGTACTAACCTTTCAAAGGTGGTGAACCAGCCAGATTCTTAGTTACAAATGGCAAAACTGACTCTGGTTAAGTCCCTCGTCCTAAGAGATTCCCGTTGGCATAAAAATGCGGGAACGATATAGGAGATGAGGAATTCTGCTTCCCCCGGCTCCCAGCGTCACTGCGTCTTTGTCTGCTGCATCCTCCAGGCGTCTTGCCATAACCATTTCTAAAGTTCCCTTTCTATTGTGCCTTGCATTCCTGAGATTATTCTTAGAGGTCCGTGCCAGGTCTTGTATTTTTGTCCACTGTTCGGGAACTTTCTTTCCTTTTCAGGTACCTGTCCCTTAAAAATCTCAGCTCCCCTGGGGAATGATGCCTACAGTCACTGCCCGTTTTTCCCTCATTGGAAAGAGAGTCATTTGTAATTATACAGTCAGAATGTCCTGCTTTTCTGAACTGATCTCCCCTTTTGAGATGCATGTCTTAGCATCACAAGACTCCTCAATGCCTTTTGAACTCTCCCATGCTGAAGACTGGAAAATACTCCTGACTCGACGTTACCCTTCTCAGATGGAAGGTTACACAGCGGCTTACTTCCAGGTTTCTATCATTTCTACTTGGCCAATGGCCCCTCCAGATGGTGGCCATTCCTGGCGGTAGATCCTTTGAGACATGAAATTGTTAATAAGGCAAGTCAAGAATTGGTCAGAAACTCCCACAACCTAGTGTCCACATAGCATGGTCTTCTTAAAACATGAGGTAGATCATGTCACACACACACACACCCCCACTGAAAACCCTCAAAGCCGCTGCCCTCACTAAGCTCATCCTGTACCACTCCTGCCCTGTTCTTTCCATTCTTTGAACACATCCAGCTCTTTTGTACCTCAGGACTTTTGCACCTGCTGTGACCTCTCTTCCTTGCTTAGCCAGCTTCTCTCCCTTGAGGTGTCAGGATGAATTTCAGGCTTCCTCTGACTACCCTTCCCTCTGTAGGTCCCCCTCAGTTATTCTCCGTCTTGGCCCCTTGTTTCTTCAGAGTTCCAAGGTCAACTTGGAATTATTGTGTTTACTGGTCTGTTTACTTATTTGGTGTTGGTTTTTGCTTGCTTCCTGCCATTGAAAGGTCAGGTCCAGGAAGGCGAGGACTATGAAGTCTGTCTTATTCACCATTATGTCCCCAGTGCCCATCCCAGTGCCTGGCTAATGGCTGATGCTCAATAACCTTTGGTGGGTGAAGGAATCTGATTTACGTGAAGAGCCTTCTAGCAGACGCCTTTCCTAGACTCTGCTCTCTGCCTGTTGGGGAGCTCTATCTGAAACTGGACGGAATTTCTCCTGGGTCCAGGAGGCCCATGGTGTGCTATGTCCTTCTCTTACCTTCCCCATAAGCCCCTCTCTGTCCCGCATCCCGCAGAGTCGTGGCCAGGTCTCTCCGTTCTGGGTGGGGCACGCTCTCGCACGGCCCACTTCAGTCTGTGAGAGCCTACTTCTGGGCCATGAGGATTCTTTTTGCCTGTCCTAACTGTTCCCCAGGTGAATCACCGAGCACTTCCCCCCGCCCTCCAGATCTTTCTACATTACAGCACTGTCCTCCAGAGCAACCCAAATCATCGATTCCTGGGAATGTTTTCTCCCTTCTCCGCAATATGCAATAACGTTCCTCGGTAGGCAGCCAGTCCTTGGGCAAACACTTCTTGTCCCTGACTCATGCTCACTTCTAGCTGAGAACCTCTGCCTTCTGGTATCTTAAGACATGCAAGACCCAGGAAGTCAAAATCCAAATAATCAACCATTCATCTCCTTCAACTTCCCTTTCCACTGTTCCCACGTCACCAGGAAGAAGCTGGGAAACCCCTCCTCCGCTTCCTTCGGTGTCAGGCCCAGGACCCCACAGTCTCCAGACGGTCCTGCATGGACCAGTGGCCGCTGGCAGATAAAGCAGCAGGGAGACAGGCAGGTGGGCAGGCGGCTGCTCCAGGTAACACTCGGGGAGACAGCACATCTCCCACGGCCATGTCAGGTCCAGGCAGCCCTGCCGCTCCCTGTGGCTGGGAGTACCCCACCCCCATGACTCATCTGCTTCTCTGGAAGACGTGGTTTCTCCCTGGGCCTCCCGTGTCTCCAGCGGCACATGCACTCCCGTTCTCCTTCCTCTAAGGGGCCTTACCCCCCAACTAGGATCTTGACTCCTTGAACTCTCATCGTTGTTCTGTGAGCACGTGACCCGGGGCTGCTCTCTGCGGGAGGCCCAGCTCCTCCACAACTGGAAGGTCTCAGGGAGCAGCTAGGCTTTCTTCTCTCTTCCATGTCACAGTCCTCTGCTCTCTTTGATCCTATCCTGGGTCTGGAGGGATCAGAGTCTTCGACTGCTTGCTTCCCCTGCTCCTACTGGATTGTAGGGCTGGTTCCATTTAGAAATGGAAGACTGAGGTCAGCACCTCTCTGCTTGGTTCATCCCCATAACCCCAGCACCGAGCACAGTCCCTGCACGTTACAGGCGCTCCAGACCCTTGTTGAATGAATGAATGAATGAACGAATGATTTCTGGGAACTCTTCATCCTCTCGGAGAAGCTAGAACTGGACCTGAACTGGTTTGTCTTCTCTTTGGACCTGGTGACCAGCTCATGCTTGCCGCTCCCCTCAGACAGGAGGACACACACTGCTCTTTGTCTGTTCCTGAACCTGTCGTCTTGGAAGGAATGGAATCCCAAGGGGGATTTAAGCTCCGTGACTGTGAGATGATGCACGTGGAGGACCGGTTTTGGTGTTGGGCACGGTGTGTAGGCATGCACGATGACCAGGTGATGAGGAGGAGGAGGAAGACAAGGAGGGGGACAGAGGCATCAGTGATGATGGAGGTGACAACCGGGACTTTCCCTCGCTAACTGCTGAGCTAAACTGCATTCATTTTCCAGGCTCTGGCTCATCTCCGCCTCCATCCTAGGGAAGCTGTAGGCCACTTCCTTTTCACATTCTCACATTTCCTCCTTCCCAGGAGCAAGAATAAAGGCTTGGCTACTCTCGGCATATGACGATCAATTAGCACAACCAGTGAGAGCAGCCAGGCTGTGAATCACCTGGCAAATGGGAAGAAAACCCTCCAAGGAAGAAAAGCATTCACATTTATTTTGTTTTAAATTTTAAGTCTCTGCATTCAGGATCTCTGATCTGTTTGTCTCCAGACTCAGGAAATGGATATTCTTGGGAATTCTGGGGCAGATACAAACAGGTCTAGAAAGAATTTTCAAATGGTTCCATGCTACGGTGATAAACTGAATGTTTCTTTCCCCAAATTATTTACCATATAATAAAATCTTATAGATCAGATTAAGTTATAGGCTTACCTATTTTAATTAATCTAATTAGAGAATATTGCAGAGAAGGAAAATATTTTCCTCTTCCCTCTTAGATTCTGTAGCTGGAGCCTGCAAATTAGACCTGATAAAAGACAAATTAACAGGAGAAAAGGCATACAAATTTTATTTGATGTTAATATTTTAATTTCTATGTGCATGGGTTAAAATTTTAATTTTAACATGCATGAAAACCTTCACAGAAAAGAGATGAAAACACAAAGAATTGGTTAAACTCAGGGGGCTTATATATCATTTTAACAAAGGGCAATAAATTTTTGAGACATGACAAGACACATGAAGAGTTTGGGCTTCTAGGGGTGGTAAACTGTGGGAAGTAAATACATTGGAGAAACTAATGTAAGATAAAGGTTACTGAGTAAGGTTTTGGTTATGCAGACTCATCTGGGCGCCATCTCCATCTCAGGTGATAAAGGTTGTCCCTCCCTTCCTGGTGTGAGGGAGGGAGGACATCTTCACCAGGGAAATTTATGACCTACTTTCAGACAGATAGTGGAGGGCACAATGCTTTTCTTGTGTCTGCTTTTCCTCAATTACTTTCAGCTCAAAATAATCCCTATGCCTAAGTGGCATATTTTGATCCCCTTCAATATTTTAAAAGAAATTTAGTTATATTACCCTCAAAACTGTATAGAAACTCAAAGCAGAGGAAAATAAAATCTTGCCCCCTGGAGACACTGGCAGATTAATTTAGGGAACAGGATATGATCATTTAAATCAACACTAAATCACTAATATACAAATGAGGGCTTCTAAAATCATGACAGACACGTTTTTATCTTACATAAATTATTTTCTCTCTGATCTTTCTTGCTCAGCAAAACTTCTTTTACAACATGTATGTAAATTATTACACACTTTATTGAGGTTGAAATAAATTATGTTGATGTGACTGTCATTATTTAGAAGAGGTAAATCACTTAAGAGGAAAAAATATCTTATTTCTAGGTTTTTTTAAAAACTTAGTTTTAGAACACCCGTGAATGGAGGGGATGGTGATTCCTGACCTTCCAGGTGCCTTCGCCCCATTGCACCTCTGCTCAGCCAGTTACAGCCTGGGGAACTCAGCCCCTGGGTTGGACCCCTGGGTTCCCACCTGCTCATTTTAGTGCTAATGCCGGAGCCGGCCTTCTGCTCTTGAATGGCGCGAAACGCGGAAGGTTAGGAGCAGCGCTGTGCAGAGTGTTAATTCCAGATCCCGCCCTCCGGGCTTTCATCAATTTCAGCGGAGGCTATAATTGACACTCATTCGTGTCTAGAAACATGAGGAACCACGCTTATTTAGAATGTTTCCTTCAAAAGCCCAATGTTTTACAAAATGCTATTTGAAGCTTACTTTTCCCATCTCCTGAAACACACAGGTAAGAAAATGGAATTAGGCTGAAAACCATATAAAGTCGAGAGTTATACCAATCGTATTGTTAAAGCACTTTTTGCCTTTTTATTTTCAGGAGATTTATATTTTTCATAACTATTCAATAAATAACTCTCTAAATTAATAAAGCATAAAGGAATGAAATCAAGAGAAGAAAGCATTGTTTTAAATAACCCAAAGTTCAAGTCTGATTTGGGGATGGGCATTCTGCCTCCTCTCTTTAGGACGGGTCAATATCTCAGATCAGGACCAAGCGTCCACTCAGAGAGGCGTGTTTAGTAAGTATCCTGCTGACTGAAGTAGCCATTCTCCTCCTACAGGGAGAAATTCAGAAGGGAAGAATAAACACCTAAGGCTAGTAACCTGCCAGCTGTGAATGGCCGCCCAGGCAGAGCCTGTGAAGTTCCAGAATGGGGAGGGCGTTAGAGGTTTCCAGGCTCAGGGTGGTCTGAGCGGGCACTCTCCTGGCCCCCACAGTTTAGGCAGGAAGTCTTTTCTGCCTCAGTTCTGCCTCTGCCCTTTGCACATCCATCCATTTACCTGCAAACAAAACACACCAAGGGTGCCCCCAGGCTGCTCGGTCAGGAAGCAGCAGAATCTCTGCCCCGGACTGTGGGTCTGTAATGCCCCCACTCCCTCCCACAGACCCATTTTTTGGAGGGTCAAAAAGCAAAATGAAGCAAAAGAGCATTCTACTTTGATCCTTTCTTTTAAACTCAACTGCTGGGCACACCGGGTTTTACAGTTTAGAGCTGAATGAGGGTGACTTAAGCCAAATCCTGGTTATTTCTGAATAAATGTAAAATAAATTCAAGAGGCCCTGACTCATGAGAGAGAATGGACTGTCCAGCTGCTCGAGCAAATGTAAAAGAAGCAGGACGGGCTTATTCAGTGCAGAGCTGAGCCCCGAGGCCGGGAGCCCCGGAGATGATCTTGACCCCGAAAGGCTCCGCCAGGCCCGAGCAGGCCAGTTCCACGGTGAAGGCGTGCGATCGTGCAAGTCCAAACCCAGGGCTTTAGCGGAACTGTCCTCGAGGACTGTAAGTCCCCACCCTCCCTGGGCAACCCCTGAGAAACTTCTGTAAGTCACCGTGATTCGTGCACGCGAGGAGCCAGCACGCGGAGGCTCTGAAGCCCATGCTTCATGTCGCACCTTGTCTTCTCACATTTCTCAAGTGGCTCTTTCCTTGGCGGAGAGCACAGCCCATCCAACGTCGGGGTCCTCAGGGGACCCCATCCGACCCCCCTCGGGGTAACTCGGGGCCACTTAGCAAACGTCTCTCTCCCGCCTCTGTGACGTGGGGTTCCCCGGGAAGCGGGGCTCCGTGTCACCGCGCTGGGCCCCCGAGAGACAAGTGTAAGAGGACGTGTCTGTCTGAGCCTCACGGGGACTCAAGAGCGAGATCATCGTTCTCCTCAGGCCTGACGTCACCGGTGGCTGAGGGGACGTCACCGGTGGCTGAGGGACGCGGGGGTGAGGGTGTCCGCTCCGCAGCCGGAGGGCGAGGGACGCCGTGTGGGAACGACAGCGCGCTGCGGGAGAGGACGGCGGCCACGCGCTTCTCGCCCGCGGGGTCCGGGTCCCTCGTCGGCCCCAGGGCGCCCCCGTCACAGACGGGCCGGGGCAACCGGACCGGCTCCGGGCGCCGTCGGAGGGAGACGCCCGCGCCCGGGAGGAGGCCGCTCTGCCAGGCCCAGGGCCCCGCGGGAGTGCTCACTCGAACATTCGAAACGCGTAAGAACAACCTCGACAAACTCGCGAGGACGCCGGCCCCGCGGAGAGGGACAGACCCCGCGCCGGGAGGGGCCGCCGCGAGGGCGCGGGCTCCCCCACTCGCGCCGCCGCGCCTTAAAGGGGCGACCGCTTCGGGGCCGACCGCGGGGGCTCCTCGCACCTCCTCCGCCCTCGCTCAGAGTGGCACCCCTTCCACTCCGAGGCGGACCTCTACCCCTGATCCCACGGTTGTCAACGCGGCTAGACCCCCTCCCCCTCCCCTCCCCCTCCTCCCTCCCCTTCCCGTTCTCCCTCCTCCCTCCCCCTTCTCTTCCCTCCCCTCCCCCTCCGCCACCCCTCCCCCTCCTCCACCCCTCCCCTCCTCCTTCTCTCTCCTCCCTCCCCCTCCCTCCTCCTCCTCCCTCCACCTGTCCACCCTCCTCCCCTCCCCCTCCCCCCTCCCCCTCCACCCCTCCCCCTCTTCCCTCCTCCTCCTCCCTCCACCCTTTTCTCTCCTCAGGCTCCTCTCTCTCTCCCCTCCCTCGTCCTCCCTCTCCCCATCTCTTCCCTCCCTCTCCTCCTTCCCCCCCTCACTTCCCTTTCCCCTCCCTCTCCCCCTATCTTCCTCCTCCCCCTCCTCCCCCTTCCCCTCCCGTCCTTCTCTGGGAGTGTTGTTTCAGCCCTAAAATATGCTCAAGCACCCACTCCTCTTCCCTGATCCCCATCTTAAAAAAATCCCCTCCCTCAAATGATCAGCACCCTCCTTGTCCTTTCCTTCACCCTCAAACTTCTCCAAAGCTTAGTTGACACGGGCTGACCCACCACTGTCCGGCTTGCATCCTGCATTCTCCTCAAAGTAGTCTTCTTAAAACAAGGGGGTTTTTATGTTTATATCATTTCAAACTTAGAGAAGTTGCAGAATATTACAAACAACCGCCCAAACCCTTTGCCCAGATTCTCCCCTCATGAGTATTTGCCACATTTGCTTTATCATTCTCTCTCTCTTTCTTTCTCTCTATATGTATTTTTTTCTAACCCATTTGCAAGTAAATTGCAGATGTCATGTCTCCTTATTCCTAATTACTTGGCTGTGTTTTTACTAAGGACAAGGACTTTCATGGCAGAATCAGCAAAAGAAAAAGACTCTTAGGGATGCCCAGTGACCTCTGAGCTGCACAGTCCAGTGGCCTGGCAGAGTTCATTCGGCTTCACCTTTCTGCCCCTTGGTCTCTGTCTCTCTCTCTCTCTGTCTGTCTCTCTCTCTGTGTCTTTTCTCTGATTCTCCCCTTTCATTGGCTCCTCTCCTGCCTCCCTTCAGAAGTGGGTCTCTCCAGGGTCCAGCATTCTGTCTCATTTTACAGCCTCTCCCTGGAGAAGGCCATGGATTCCCACGGCGTCAGCTTCACCCATACTCAGTGAGCGTGGAGTCTTCAGCCTGGGCCCCGTTCTAAACTTCTACCTGAATGTCCACAGCTTTCCAGGAACCACTACCTGAATCCCTCGCAGTTCTTCCACTCACTGTTGTAAACTGGACATGTCAAAGAACGGAGTCATTGTCCCTGCACCCTCCCAAGCTGGTCTCAAAGCAGGAACCCTCTCTCACCTTTGAATTCTGTCCCCTCCAGACTCTTGCCCAGTTATTGGTCGCATGCCCCGGCCTCCTCCTCCTCATTCTCTCTCGTCTGCCTCTTCCTTCCTCTTGAACTCCTGAGTCACGCCTCCACCCTCACTTGCTTCTCAGGCCCTGTTAGCTGGGCTTCCTGCCTGGGGCCCCTTGCCCACCCAGTCCATCTCTACACCGCCACGAGAGCTGTCTTTCATGTGATCAGGTCTCTGTCCTGACTGAAATCACTGCCTGCAAGGTTCTTCCGTGGGATTCGAAAGAATGGATTCTTGGGTCCCTGAAAAGGTATTCAAATGTTGGGGGGGCAGGGGGAGCATTTTTTGGGGAAAGGGTTATACCTTTCATCAAATTTTTGAAATAGTTTGTGACCTCTTCCCTCAAAGAAAAGAAGCAACTGGCCTGTGTGTTCAAGTTCAAATTCTTTATGAGATCCAAAACCGTTTACTTTTGGCTCAATCCAGCTTTCCCAAGTCAGTTCCCAGGACTTCTCTCTGCGGCCTGTATGTCCAGCCCAGTGTTTCTCAAATGTGCAGGTCACAGGAATGACCCAAGACACTGGGTAAAAATTCCAATTCCTTGGCCCCTCTCCTGTGGATTCTGATTCAGAGGGTCTGAGTAGTGGTATTAGGGTGGGGGTGGAGGGAGCCCCAGGAATCTGTACTTAACAAGCAGGAGGCCCTATTGGGGAAACATGGGGCTGGAATCAGTCAGTGGCTTTTTTCCTTCCAGACTTTTGCATGCAGTGTAGTTCCCTCTTCTGGAATTTTCACCCACCCCACCCCTCCATTGATAAATTCCTATTTACCCTTCAACGTCCAATTCAGCACCTTGGATGAAGTATTCACCGAGCATTCTCGTGTTAGTGAGGTCAAGGTAAAGCTGCTGTAACAAAGAGGCCTAAATGTAGTGGCTTAACTGAGAGATGTTTCTCTTCCCTTTCCCGTAACAGCCGGGTGGTGCGGGCTGGCGAGGAGGCTCTGCTCCCGCAGCTCATCCTTGTCTCTGTGTTCCGGGGCGTTGTACTCACTGCTGTGGTTGAAGATGGGAGCGTCTGAGGTTCCCAAAAGCAGCCAGGGTGGCCGGAGCAGAGCAGGCAAGGAGAGAGACGGGAGAATCCGGTCAGGGCCAGGTAGCACAGGGATACACAGACGAGGGGGTGGGACCTCTTCCAATGGGACAATAAGTCGCGCCCAGCTATGAGCAGGGCAGTGATGCAATGCTATTTAGATTGTTAGACAATTATCCCAGCTGTTGTGTGGAAGGTGGACTTTGTAGAGCTGGAGTGGAAGTGAGCACACGATGGGAACATTTTGGTCCACTGAAGAGCTGATGGAGGTTTGACCAGGGTGATCGCAGTGGAGACGAGAGGGGTGGATCTGTGTTTCGTAAGTAGCCCACAGGGCTCCCTGAAAATGCCTCTCTCTAGAGAGCGACCAGGTCCTCATCTCCTAGGGTATTAATACTAATCATTACACCTCCTGGAATCCGGGACTCACGACACGGGACCTTTTGGTGATCAGTGTGACAGCCTCCCTCCGAGGAGCTCCAAGGCTGCGTCTCGTCTGACTTCGCAGGTTGTGCTCGTGGTTGGCCTCGTCACCTTGGCCCTAATCCCTCGTTGGGTAGTAATCACTAGAGATGATCATGGACATTAGCCCCGCCTCCGTCAGGCTCAGTCCCCTTGGAGAAATAGATAATGGACAAATAAAGACACAAATACATCTAAAATGACACCTGTGAGGAGAGGTACACAATGTCAGGACACATAAGAGGGGCTTTGACCCCCCAAGAGCTGTCAAGGAAGGCTTTGAGGCAGCACTGCAGGAGCTGACACTGGAAGGAAGGGGCGGGGTGAGGGTGGAGAGCACGTGGGCAGAGTCAATGGCACGTGCAAAGGCTCCGGGGCAGGAGGGCAGGGTTCCTTCCAGGAACCTTTATGGAGCAGATAGCAAGGAAGGTGGGATGGGGACAAATGTGGGTGGGTGTGTGTGTTTGTAACAGAAGATGGAGGCATTCCTTTAGGATCCCTGGGTCATCTGTGAGGATGGGCAAGCAGGTCAGAGGCTTGGAGAGCAGAGAGGGTTTGATAAAGGCATTTTTAAAACAGCATTTCCCAGATTATTCCTGGTTTGAGGAAAAGCTATGTTGCTGAAAATGCATATTTGACCTAGAGATGGTAAATTTCATTTGAAGCCAAAGGATTATGATCCAAGTTCTCCTGAAATCTCTCTGCTAGCCCAAAAGAGACCATATAAAATCAGTCTAGCATTTATAAGCCGCCATGGCACTGACATCCTTGGATAGGATTCCAGAACAATCCCACAGAGGGAGAGGAGGAACCACCCAATCACTCATTCAGCCATCATTTTATCCTGGTGAAAATTCCGCGGCAGTCCCGAGTTTGCCAGAAGTGCTGAAAGTCAATTCAAAAGATCTTCCGTATCTCCAGATCCAGGGACCTCGCCTACTAAATTTTTCTTTATTAAAAAGAGAAAATGGCTCTTTAAGCTGGTGAGAATGAATTAGTCACTAGAATACAAATGACATCCCCGTAATATATTTTTTTCACTATTAACTTGGAGCACCTGGAAGAAAGGAAGCCCAACCTCCCACCCACCTCTGCCCTGCTTTTTAAATGAGTTCACTGGGGAGAAATCGCCACATTGCAAAACTTGTGAAATGCCTGCCAATTAGAAAAAAGTTTCTATAACCTGAAGAAATATGCTTGTGAAAGCAAAATAAAAAAACTGGAGGGAGGAAGGTGCTTAAATACACATGCTTCAAAATGAAAATAATAATTCTCGATAAAAAGATAGCTTGGACCTGATTTAAAAGAGAAAAAAGTACAGACAGAGTCAGGGCACAAAAGTTAAGATTTTTTTTCTACAAACCCTAAGAACGTTTATGCTGGAGAAGAATGTGGGGGCGGGGCGTGCATTAGGGTTCAATTTCAGAAGTGTGGAATTGTTGATGCCTAAGGGTATCCCATACCCTTCAACCCTCGGAACTTATCCTAAAGAAATACTTTGAATGAGAAAAACCAGTTGTATGTACATGATGCTTATTGCTTCATTATTTGCAGTGTTTTAAAGAAGTCACACTTCATTCTGGAGAGAATGGGAGCAGGTGTTCTGTGTGAGTCAAATGGTCCAGTAGCATTTAGAGTGGGTGACGGTGTAGAGGATGGGTTAAGGGAGAGGAGGAGCACAGGTGAGGTGCCGGTGAGTTGGTCTAGATACGGGATGAGGAAGGCCTGACTAGGGCTGTGAGCGAGGAGAGCTTAGTCAAAGGGATGTTTAAAGGATCATTTAAATGTGCACAGGGAGAGGGAGGGAAGAATCTAGCATGACACTCAGTTTGAGTGGATGGTGGTGCAGCCGAAGAAGAGGGAGAATACAGGTGAATGAGTCGGGTGTCTGCCTGTCTGATTGGCCGCTGGAGTGAAGGGGTGGAGGGAGTAGGCGGTTCTGTCTGGGATGTGCTAAGTTGGAACTACCCACAGAATTGCCAAGTAATGACATTCAGGAAGAGGTTATGAAAATGTGGGTCTGGACTGAGAGAGGACGGTGGCTAGAGATAAACAACAATAAATAAAGGTTTCCAGTAAGAAATGTGAGGTCGTCAGTGGCTCTGTCCTTTCCTTATCTTGGTCTTCACCCCACTGCATCTTTCAGAGGCAGCTGATACTGTTGACTCCCTTCTGGAGGGTCTCTCCTCTGTGAGTCCTTGAACTCACACATTCTTCATCTTTTCTCACGTCTACCTTTGTTTCTTCCTGTTCTGTTTTAAAAATTATTTAAAAGTAAATATTTCTCCCCAAGTAACCCATTTTTACTTTAGAAAAAAAACTAGAAAATACAGATAATTAGAAAGAAAAGTTAAACTGACAAAGCATTTGGGCGTATTTCCTTTCGGCTCTTACTCACTCTTCAAGTGCCCCCTGCTAACCTGGTTGGGTTTCCTCCCCATCACACACACTCAGTGCAGCCTCTCCCTACGAACATTCATCACAATTAAAATTAAATAATTATTTTCATCTTTACTTCTCTAAAAAGCTGAATCATTTAATGAATGTATTTACATAAATGAGGTTTTTTTTTTACCAAAATGAGACCAATTGGTAGATAATGTTTTACAGTGTATTTTCCTCATGTATTAATACATCAAACAATCTTTACATACCCATGTCCCATGTCAATCTATATGATCCCTTTTGATGCTACCTAGTATTAAATTCAGCTGTACGGCTAAATCAAAATTTATCTCAATTTCTGATTATTGGACATTTAAGTTATTTCCAAATTTTCTCTGATGTGCTTTAGACATCTTTAGACCAACGTCTCTGCCTGCTTGTTTGATTATCTTCTAAAACTGGAATTGCTGGGTTGAAGAGTATGCCAAATTTTCAGCTTTTGATGGAGGTTGGCAAATTGTCTTCCAAAAAGTCTACCAATTTACACTTCCATCTTTTTGCTTTATTAAAACCTTTTCCCCCCAAAACAAAAATAGTGCATATTAACTATAGACAGAATACAGATGAGCAAATAAAGGACATGTGAGGGGCCTACAGTTCCAGTAGGCAGCTTTATAAACCCTCATGGGTGGATTCTTCCAATTTCTCCCTGTGTTTGTCTATGCAGATGCCCTTGGGAGTCAGAGGTTTACCGTTACTAGCGGTGTGGCCTTAGGCGTGTTACATAATGTCTCCAAGCTTCTGTTTTCTCACCTGTAAACTGAAGATGGCAATAGTGGCATGTCACAGGTTGTCATAAGGATGCAGGGCAAGTATTTAGCCCTGTGCCTGGCTCCTTACAAACTCTCAAGCCATGCGCCTGTAAAACCGTGTGCACCTTGCTTTCCTTGCCCAGTGACATATACGAACATCTTCCCTCTGTGCATAGTTGACCCTTCTAGCTCCAGACTTTTACTGAACCTCGGGCTTAGAGCTCCAATCACAGACTGTCAATACCATCAATGGTATTTTGCTGATGTCAAGTTTTCATTTGGTCCCAACCAACCTAGTTACAAGTTCCTCCTCCCCCACTGCCCGTCCCATCTTAGTCACTATCATCTGTCCTCCGAAGCACCCAGGCAGAAACCACCAGAACACCTCCCTCCCACTCCCACAGTTAACTGGATTTAAAGCAATTCTGTTATTCTACTGTATGGAGTGTGGCTACGTCAGACAGACTTAGTTGAAATCCTGGTCCTTCTGCTTACACTGTGTGACCATGAGCAGTTACCTCCCTTCTCTGAGCCCCAGTTTCTTCATCTGTAAGATGGAGTGATAGCAACCTGCCACTTAGGGCTGTGGTTCTGACGGTGATGTGAGATAGCTTTGGGTAAATGCTTAGCATTGTGCCAATCACAAGGTCAGCTCTCCAAAGGGGAGCTGCAATTAGCAACATTACCATTACTATCGCTGTCTCGTCACCTGGCCTTTGCTATGGTTCCAGTGCATTTTCAGTCTCTTGCAGCACTGACATGGCCTCCTAACCTGTCCCCATCTTCAGCCTTTCCCGGGCCAAATTTCAATGTGCCGCCAAGATGACTTTTCCATGGCATGTCTGGAGCACGTCACTCTGCTCAACTCTTGAAACCACCTACAAACTAAAGCCTGAATTGTCCTAGCACGCTTTCCAGCCTGGTCACTCCTCCTGCACGCCACCCAGTGTGGCTTCTAGCTCTCCCCATCTCTGCGATGACCTCCCGTCTGTCTGTTCCTGTACTTTCCCACCCTCTGTGTGATGATCCCACCACCTGGACAGACACCATTTCCCAGAATCCTAGCAGTCTCCTGGGGGGCTCAAACATCCCTCCTGGGGCTGGGCTTCCCTAGTCCTGGGGGCATTCACCGCCCCCTCCTCTGAGCCCCACGCTTGGGGCAGCCTCCACTGCCCTCTGCATCGTGGAGGGTCCAGTCACAACCATGACACTGTGCCCTTCTTGACAGCAGATTCCCTTTTTGTTAACCTCTGCATCCATCACCACCCACCAGCTCCCCTCCGCAAACCCTCAATGTTTGTTTGTTAATGGCACTGTTAATAAATAACATTCTTCTGGGACTTAGATGTACCAAAGTTTGCCCACAGGCCAAAGGTTTTACATAGACCATTTACCTTTCCTGTAACTTATTCTGAGATGATGAGGGCAAAAAATTTCAAAAACTGCAGTGCCCGGTCCCAGAACTGATGCGTCCATAATGCCTCGCACTCATGGGTTTTGAAAAGAGCCTGTCTTCGCTGTCACGTTACTGCATTTTCATGATTATGAGATGAGCACAGAAAGTACAAAAGTGTGTGTCTTTCTCATCCATGCAAAGGCAAGAGAACAGTTGTCAGTCTTGCCCGCTGGCCCTCTGGGTGTACTACAGAGAGAGGGGTGGGGCTCGGGCCTGTACACCCGCGTTTCTCTCCTAAAGGCATGTAAGTTTCAAGTAAATCTGTTTCGTCCTGTTCAGAAGGATGATGCAACGTGACTAGAAAGGAAGTGGGGAGTTGCCTTACGACTACAAGCTAAGGAATGTCACGTCGCTCGAGTGTTCTCCACATTCCCAGAACTATGTCGTGGTTGAAAGGGAGGCAGATGACTCAGTGTTCCCCTGGCTTTCGACAGATCAACCGCGGAGCCGGAGCGGTGCTAACGAGGGCAGGCTGGCGGAAAGTGCGATTAGTGTGAGCTGGCGTGTCCCCCGCGTCTGGGGGCTGCGTGGCGCTGGGGGTGCGGAGATGAACCAAGTCAACACAGCACAGATTTCTCAAAGCTGGACTAAGGGGGCCCTAGGTCACATTCACGTGAATTCTTAGCTATCCAGGTGGGCCAGAGTGAACTCTGCGAATTTCGTCATGTTTCTGATTATTTGTTTTGCAGGAGGCGGGGGTGGGGCTGTCCTTAGAGCAGGCTCCTATAATAAAATTCCTCTCTTCTTTCCAGAAACCTTGGAGCTTTCTTCTAACTTGGCTCTTCCTTCCTGGTCTTCATATTTCCTCCCTCTCTCATTCTCCAAATTAAACCTTATTCTAGTAGAAAGACCTGGAAAATTATTTCAAGGGCAAGAATTTGGCAACTGTCCCTGAAAACGAAGCACATGCTTTGCAGGGGTTTTATGATGTTCCAGAGAGTGGCCACCTGTTCCTTTCCACCCACCTCCGGGCGCCCGGCCACAGGGCTAATGAGCCGTGAGACAGGACTGGTGGCCAGCCTGCACTGCAGGGGCCGCCTCTAACCCACAGTCTCGGTGCACCCCCTCCTGCCGCCCTGTCAGTACTTGCTGTTCCAAGGCCAATAGCCCAAAGCAACGCCGAGCTGCGGACAACCCCCAGGCTTTATTTCCAAACTCTATTTACTTACCTGGAGGAGAGAAAATTCAGATTTCCCAAGGTTGCTAATAACAACCTCACATCCACCAAAGGCAAAGGGGTACAACACTGGCTCTAAAGAACCTCAGAGATTCTCACCAAACAAAGATGAGTTTGCATTGAGAAGCCCGGAAAGAGGCGGGGGGGCACCATAGCCCCCTGCATGCTGCAGCTGTCGTATCTCAGCATCCCCTAAACTTCTTATCACTGAAACCATCTCCGCTCCGTGACTCAATGCTTTTTGTCCAGGTGGCGACTAAACTGATAAGGAGACAGCTCTCCCTGCATCGCCTGCCTCGGCGGTGGGGGCCGAAAGCCCCCTGGATGTGAATAGAACCAGTGGAAAACGAGGCTAAGGGCTCTGGAGCTGACAGACCGGGGATGGCTCCCAGCTCCCCCTTTTCTGGCTGTGAGAGTCGAAGCTCGTTATTTAACCTCTCTGGTCTTCACTCTCTGCATCTGAAGACCAGGAACCTGTCTCAGAGGGCTGTGGTCAGGATGAGCTAACTCCATGTTTTTGTGCTCAGAACAGTGCCTGGCACATCGTGATGCCTGATGAATGAAGAAACGCCAAGATTCCCTCCTTGGGGAGCGTTTACTACCGGGTGGTGCTTTTAGATGTCGGGTTCCCTGTCTTAGGGCTCATGCCCCACAGGGTCTCTGTGGGTGAAATGTCACGGCTCCACCAGGACTAAGTGTTAAACACTGACCAAGCCGAGCAAAGAGCAGGGGCTCAGAGTGCAACTGAGATTCAGAAGGCACCGGAAGGAAGGTCTGTGCCATCAGAAGATGCCGCCTCATATGGCGAAACTTGTGTCTCCCCCACGAAAGGTTCAGATGATAGGGGAAGGCCGTTTGCAGCCTCGCTTCCACCTTTCTCAGAAGAGTGCTCCTCCTAAGGGTGACATCAGCTTTAAGAAACCATATTCTTCACCTTCTCAGCTGAGAATTCTTTCAGACAGCAGCAGAGATAGAGTCCCCCGCAAATCTTCCACGATTGGAGTCATGAGGTTGGGAGCTCGAGGCCCCCCCAGGAAAGGCTGTAGCTAAAGGCTGCGGGTAAGAAAGGCTGACACTCAAGCTTGCGTCCCTGCCGACCTGAGCTGCTGTCACCCCTGGGCCATGGCAGAGGTCCCGATGGCTGCTCACCTCCGGCCAGGCCCTGCTTCCGGGACACGTAGCGGTGCAGACGTACAGGACCCTGGACTCAGGGGGGACCCACACGTGGGGTTTAATGTTCTGCGACTGTGATCTTGAACTTCTTGATAATTTTATCCCTGACCTTGTGGTTTGGAGATGAAGGTCTGTGTGATGATGGAGCGTGTGTGGGGAGCTTGGAGCCACACACACGGTCACGCACAGTCTACCTCCCATGGGTCCACGGCTACCCACTCCCCGGTCCCCTGGTGTCTTACAGGACACAGAACCCCCTCTCTGCCCCCATCCAGAGCCCGCTGACACCTTCTGCCCCCAGTGGGCCCTGACCCCAGGTGAGAGGAGAGTCAGGGTTGGGGTCACACTTCCACACACAGAGTCTCAGGACAGCGCTTCCTGGCACCTGCAGTCAGGGGTCAGGGGTCTGCACTCCCAGTGAGGTCTGCATGGATCCCCCTATCCGAGGGAATACCCCATTAAATAGCAAATAAAACATACCATGACCCGTCGAGAGAGAGACCATGGAAAAAAGAACAAAGCTTTTTTCCTGCTTTTTTGAACAAGAATTTTTGCACTGGGGCCGACAAATGATGTAGTGGTCCTGCCTCTGGCCCTCACTCCCTCCAGTGTGAATCATCTCACCCCGGCTGGAGAAGCTGGCCAGGCCCATGAGTTCAGGTTCTAGTATTTTAGAGTTTTGTGTGTTACAAAGCCGAGGGCAAGCCCCCTTGTCATCCAGAAGCCACATGGGGTGGTGGAATGAGCCCGTCCACTCGACCTACTCCCTGGGGTCTTATAGTCCTGTGGGCTCGGCCACCACAGCCTGAGGCCAACGTCACCTGTGAAAAGAGATCAGGTAACATGCTCTTCAAGGTCTTGTCTATCTCTTCAAATATCTTTTGAGTCCGCGTACATGATAAGGCCCATTTTCTGCTGGTGAAAACCCAGTGTTGTAGATAATACGGGATCCTCCAGTTTCTTGGCAACAAAAAATGTTTATAATCATTGGCAGTGGAAAACAACGGAAAGGGATTTGTGTTTGAAAGGCCATTCTACGATCCAGATTTATCGTATGAGAAATTGCACAGCATCTTGGATTCTGGGCTTGTCGGACGATGAAAGGAGAGGTTAGCAGACATTCCTCTGCCGGTGGTCAGGGTAGAGTAAGGAAGGAATGGATTAAAATGGCTAAAACCCTCTCCATGACAGTATGCTGTAATTTTTACTCTCTTCTAAAATTTTTTATTATTGGGAAATGAATTGAAAACCTGAGGCTTAATTTAGCATCATATCCTAAATTAGCTAGCATCATCTTGGCCCAGGGCTGACCATGGGCGACTGATGGAGTGCCCATGTGCAAGGTTGGTGCACACTGGAGCCTACATTGTTATTATTCTCCAAAAGAGTACGGAAGTATGCTTAGAAAAAGTATAAGAAAGTTCCAGACTGGTGACTGAAGTCTCCCCTTCCAGATCATCGCATAAGTCCAGTCACCCAGAAAAGAAAATACCCACCTTGCTCCATGTCCTGGATGTTGTGAAAATTCCCAGCAGGGGGTTAACCCTGCTGCATCTGGGTAAAACCTTTTCTGGGCTGGAACTGAGCTCCTTCGCCCATCCAAACCCATATGGGGAACATGACCACATCTAATGTCTGAGATCTTTTTCTCTACCCAAATCTGTGACAGAAAATTTTCCACTCATAAGAAAGAGACACATATTCAAAATTCCCGAAAATTACTTTTACTTTTCCCTAAAGTGGGACATAGAGTCTAAGAAACAGTATTATCACCTCATTCAACGTGTCAGTAAGTTTTAAAATTTGGGATAGAAAGTTAGTTAACGCTTGGGGACCTGCAATGTTTGCTTGTGAGATTTCCATATCACGGCAAATATTTCCTACACTTCAGGCTATTTTTCTTTGTATCTTCAGAAAGCGGATTTGATGAAATTGAGGAAGGCTATGTTTCCATCGGGCGTCCTTCCAATTTGATGAATTTTCCTTCATCGTAAGAGTGTTGCAGTTCTTTGCCTTGTTACATGCTGGGGACCAATATCCTAAAACAACCCACTGGGCCCCAGTGAGCAAAATCGTCTTTTGGGATAGAGCATAGTTGGGATTTTAGAAATCTTGTTATTTCAGATTTGTCAGGCTGGCCCAGGAAAAGGGCCAGACAGCTGTGGGGAGAGAGTATAAGGGGGAGATGGTCATCAGGAAGATTAACAAGAGGCTTTAAAGATTGTGTCATCACAACAGATGCTGAAAACGGTTACAAACACACATACGGTTATTCCTTCTGGCCCAAGTGATTTCCTAAGACAGTGAAATTAGCAACGAAGGAATTTCCTCCTTCACTCTGAATGGCAGTTTGGCTGCACGTCCGAGATGTCTTGAAAGGAAGAGAGAAGACAGAGGCTTTGATTTCAGCCCTCAGAAATCATCTTCAATTTTACAGCAGGTGTGGCAATTTGAGGCAAATATTTGATGAAGAACAAGAAGCAGCTCTCTTCTCTTCAAAGCTGTGATGGGTAAAGACCCCAAGGCTTGCTTAGCTAGAAAAGATCTAGCCAATTCCAGGACCAAAACTTCTCTCTCTTGACACATTCTGGAAAAATGACTAAACCTTCCTGTACATCAGTTTTCCCAAGTGCAAAATCAGAACAATTATTTTAACCCATTTTATAGAACTGTTGCAAGGAAAATACAACCATGGGTAACGGTTGAAAGGGACTTGTAGCTAATTGTCACATAAATGCTTAAGACTGTCAGGCCCTGGGGACACCTGCATGGTATAAAGTTGCAGCCTGTAGGCCAATTCACCTGACTGGAATCTGTTGTCAGGGCATTAGTAAATGTGACATTAGTGAAACAAAAGCATAAGGAAACCAGAGCACGCTTTGTGTCAGAACTTTCAATAGTGTGCGGCTGAATTGGGAAACCAAATACTTCTGTCTTCTCTCTTGGCCCACTACAGCAAGTATTTTTATTTTATTGCATACATAGTTTCCTCCTTCCTTTGGTCATGAATCAGAATATTTTATAGCTAGAAGGAGTTTTAGGGCTCTTCTAGTCATTTCTCATTTTACACACAGCAGGTCCCGGAGCTAAGCAGTGCGGAGGTTTCTGACTCAGAGCACTGTTCAAACTGGGCTCAGCCCAACCACAGCCAGCGCAACTGCCCTGCTCACTATTTCCACTACAGGGCAACCTGGTCCATGAGCATTCTTCCTTGGACTTTGTGGACATGTGTCTTTTTGTAGAAGGCTCCCTTATGGGCCACATGCCAAAGGGCTGGGCTCAGGACGGGACCCTCGGTCTATGGAGGGAAGAGGCGGGAATTCAACCATTGTCTGCAGCGTCCTGCCATGTGCTCGGCCATGTCATGAGTTATCACATTGTGCTCTTCGCCAGTCTTATGAAATAGGCATCGTATTCCCATCCTTGGCCATGGAAAATGCGGATGAGAAGAGTAAGCAACTTCTCCCAGGGCTGGGAGATCCAGGCTTCCAGCCCAGATTCCAAAGCTTGTCTTGTTGCCACTCCCCCTGAGGCATTATCAGAGAAACCGTGTCCTGGGCAGATGACCAAGGCAAGGACTTGGCCTCAGGGAAAAGTCTGGGATGGATTCCTGAAAATAGAGGACAAACTTGAAGGAACGAGGCAAGAAGCCAGTTCACAGACCTGGGGTTCAAGGAGGACAGAGCCAACTGGGTGCCAAGACTGAGGCCGTGGGCCCTGGAGCCCCACACATCACTTGCCCACTGTCGCGAGCAAACCCAGGCCCTGTTACTTTTGACGGATGGTGCCTTGACTCTGGAATCTAGCAGCCCTCCTGACTTCTAACCGAACATTCTATGCTGAGTCAACTGCCTAGTAAACTCCTTTTAGGTACAACAGCTGGTCGCCGAGCAGGAACACGGAACCCCTGGATACCTGATGAACAACTCCGTGTCACAGTACGCAGAGGTCACAAGCAGGGGCATCAGGTCACCTGGCTTTTAATCCTGCCTTACAGCAGCATCAGCTTGGGCAGGTCACTGAGCCTCGCCGTGCCTCAGTTTCCTCATCTGTAAAATGGACATAACAGTGCCCGTCCCATAGGGCTACTTGAAGATGACATGCGTCAGTCCACATAAAAGTGCTTATAACAGCGCCTGGCACACAGTAGGTGCTCAAAACTGGATGGTTATCACTGATTTCTGCACACAGTCGTTACAGCCCTGGTCAGCGCTCCCCTGAAGGGACCTCCCGAGGACCTTACCCAGGCCAGGGACACGCCGGAGGGACATGCCATCTTCTGAGTCAGGCCATTCCATTTTTGGACTGCTCTGACTGAGAAAATGCTCCCTCACCATCCGCCAAATCCACCTCCGTGCAACTCCCACTCATGGGTCCCAGCTCCGCCAGAAGGCAAATGTCAAAAAAATATTCTTGAAAGAGAGGACACAGAATGTAAATAATCATGATAGAGTCGGGTTGAGGAATTACAGTCTCCCTCGCAGCCGCTGTTCCCACAGCTCTTAGCCCGCAGCTAAGCACAGCCTGGGGGAAGTCAAAGACCTTTGAGTTAAATTTGAAAACCCGCAAAAGTTCTTAGTTTTTCTCTGCATCCTTTAGGAATGCATAAAACAACTTCTTTCTCCATTCTTTTCAGACCATAGCGTGCTGCCGGACAGCCACGAGACCCAGGGAAAAGTCACCACACATGTGCAAAGGTGAGGGTCACAAGGGCTGCACAGCCATGACCTCATTTCCCTTAATATGTGCTGTCCTTCCTGTAATCACTGGGCGTCCAGGGAGGGTGCCCGGGCGGCAGCGCACGGGTGGACCTCCTGTTTACAGAGCCTTTCTGGCGTCAGGTATAAAATCATGACCTGTGTGTCCCTTTCCTGCCTCCCATGGCATGTACTGTGACATAAGATGAATGCAAACATCTTTTTTTAGATAGATTTGACAGCTTAGCTCACCAACGACTCTTATTAAAAATGATTTGATGAAAAGACAACCCACCAGCTGGGAGAAAATATTTGCAAATCATATATCTGACAGGTGATTAATCTCCATAATATATAAAGAACTCACACAACTGAACAACAAAAAACAAACAACCCGATCAAAAATTGGGAAGAAGATATGAACAGACATTTTTCCAAGGAAGAGATACAGGTGGCCAATAGACACATGAAAAGATGTTCAACATCACTAATCATCAGGGAAATGCAAATCAAAACTACACTAAGATATCACCTGACACCCGTTAGAATGGCTATAATCACCAAGACAAAAAACAACAAATGCTGGAGAGGTTGTGGAGAACCGGGAACCCTCATTCACTGCTAGTGGGAATGCAAACTGGTGTAGCCTCTATGGAAAACAAGTATGGAGATTCCTCAAAAAATTAAAAGTAGAAATACCTATCCCACTACTGGGTACTTATCCAAAGAACCTGAAACCAACAATCCAAAGAGGCTTATGCACCCCTATGTTCATTGCAGCATTATTCACTATAGCCAAGAAGTGGAAGCAACCCAAGTGTCCCTCGACTGATGACTGGATAATGAAGATGTGGTGTACACACACACACACACACACACACACACACAAACACACACACACAGTGGAATACTACTCAGCCACAAAAAAGGCAAAATCATCCCATTTGCAACAACGTGGATGGACTTGGAGGGTATTATGTTGAGTGAAATAAGCCAGACAGAGAAAGACAAACACCACATGATTTCACTCATGTGTGGAAGATAAACTAACACATGGACAGAGAGAACAGTTTGGTGGTTACCAGGGGCAAGGGGGTTGGGGGTTGGGCACAAGGGGTGAAGGGATGCATTTATCTGGTGACTGACAAAAAATAATGTAAAACTAAAATTTCACAATATTATAAACTATTATGACACCAATAAAAAATGATTTGAAATAGTTTTTCAGTGTTATAAGATGAAAAAGTTCTGGAGATCTGTCACACAACAATGTGAATATACTCAACACTACTGAACTGTACACTCAAAAATGATTAAGGTGGTAAATCTCACGTTATGTGCATTTTACCACAATTTAAAAACATATATAAAAAAGGATGAAATATATAGATGAAATAATCTGACAAAGTTGCTTAAAATGATACAAAAGGATGCAAAATTTCATCAAGCTGTAGAATTATGATTTGTGTACTTTTCTATAACGTTAGACTTCATTAAAAAGTTTACAGATGAAAAATAATAACAGAGGAGGAGGAAATAAAGGGGGATATAGTTGAACAAGATTATCTGTGAGTTGGCAACTGTTGAAGTTGGATGGGTATTAGTCTATTTGCGTGTGTTTGCAATTTTTCATGATAAAAAATAGAAATGAATAAAACATTTAAAATGTTAGAAAAAATGATTTGAACATTTCAGGAATAAATCAGTTAAAACTCAGGCCCCGGGTGCGGACTCCTCTCGGCCGCTTAGGCAGGAGGGAATTCAGTGCACAGGACTGTCACGTTATGTTTCTAAACTGAAGGTCATCTGGCTCTGGGCGCCTGTGGGACAAGGGTGGCAGTAATATCAGTCACAATTGGGGCACTTTTGTTCCTCCAAGCATTCATCCAAGAATCCAGAACAAAAAGAAAGGGCCCCATCTTTGGTCCATGACAGCTGGGGCCTCCTTCCCCCCATCTTCTCTGGCTGAGCGTAGCCGTAGTCTCGCAGGCCCTGGGGATCCCAGCACTTGCGAGCTCTCCAAGGACTTGACCCCAGAGACCCACCATATCCCTCTCAAAGTCCAGTGCAGCCCCACCCTTCCCAACAAAGGTGCTGCGTGCAATGGGGCCCTCTCTACACCCCCAGGGTCCTCCTCAAAGGCCTGCAGTTCCTGGGCACACAGGCTTTCTGCCAAATTGCCCTCTGTCACCTGAGGTGAGACCTCCCCCCTCACCAGGGGACAATCCAATTCATCTCCCATACAGGCCTAAAATAGAAAAGCTCTTTAGCTCCCCCACTCCAGCGGGGACTGTAAGAAGCTCAGACCTCTCAAAATCGACAAAGGGTTTTAGAAGGAAATGGTCAGCACTTCCCTGGTGCCTCCACCAGGCTGGGGCCAAAACAGACACCCAAGACGGGGTCCAGGCTTTCCCTTAATCATCACCAAGTCAAAGTAGCTAAAACTGTCAAAGCTCAGAAGGCCACGTGATTATTCCATGTCTGGGTCCTCAGCAATGATCAGGATTACCCCGAGTGGAACTTCTAGGCAGGTCGGTTCCTCGGGATCTGGTGAAATCCCATGAAGTCAGGCCCAGGGTGAGGACTGCCCCATCCTCCCCGCTCCTGCTCCTCTGTCATCAGGTGACAGGTTAGGGCTGGGGACTGGCAGGCAGGGGCTCGTCAGCCTGGGTTCTTTACAGCTCAGAAAGAAAAAATTCTGTTTGATTTAGACACAGTTTGTGTTTCCTGAGTTTAAAACTAGTTAACTAGTGCTAAAACTAAATGTTAACTAGTGCTGAGGCCCTCTCCTCCCTCCAGGTCACTCCTTCATCCCTTGAAATTGGGCAACCGAAATAACTAGAATCGTCAACGGCCTCCTGACGGATGGCCAGTGTAGTCTTGTCCCCGGAGCCCCCCGCTGCGTGACTCCAGGGACCACCCCCTCTGGAGCTGACCTCCCTCGGCCTCTGGAGCACAACAGCACCTGGTTCCCCTCCTGCTTCTCTGGCCACCTCACTCCAGTGCTCTTACTGGCTGCCCTTCTCCTCCCTCCTCCCTGCACGTGGAGGTGTCCAAAGGTTCTGGCCTTGGAGCTCCCTCCGCCCTCCTCCCCAGGTCATAACCGCTCCTAGTTTACCGAGGGCATGAACTGCCTCCTCCTGTATCAACAGTGGGCCCTGACTCAGCCCACTGTGGGAGGCCGTCCTGGGCACCATTTCTCTACCTGGAGCCCTGGCCCCACCACCTCACTGCCCACCCCAGCACTGGGGACCCCTGCTCACTCACCAAGCCCCTCTCTGGGCCCCCTCCCTCGGCTCCCGGGTCACAGAAAGCTCCTGGCAGACACAGGGCCCCGCGGTCCCACCAGGTCCATCCTTCATTCACCTCTCATTTTCTTCCCAGCAAATCCCCCAGCTCCTCCTATAGGAGGCCTTCCACTCGGCCCCCAGTCCTCTCTCCATCTTCTCTCTTGGAAACCCCCAAACAGGACAGGCCACTGAACCCACAGTGTGGACTCAGAGTGGCGCCCCGTTCGTCTTGGGGAATTGCGGCTGCTCCGTGGTCTCTATCTACTTCTGGTTTCAGGGGAAGATGTTCTCACTTCCCCTCCCTACAGGCTCTGTCCCCTTCCCAGATCCTTTGCTGAATCTCAGTTCTCCCATCTGTTACCCATGTGGCCTGATTTCTGGAGACTTCGACTCCTCCTCTGCAAAGCGGGAATAACCACACCTGCCCCAGACACGGAGCCTGTTATCCAGTAAGCACTCAATTCACAGAAGCTGTGATGACAACAACGGTGTGCCTCTTCCTAATAATCCGTGGGTCAGTCCAGAAGGTCTCCTCTTCCCCCAGGGCACACACACATGCAGTCCTGCCACACTAGCCCTGTCATGTGGCCTGCACTCCAGTATCTTTCTACCCAAGAAATCCAGTCAACTGCTCTGCCCATCACCTCGTGTTTAATTCGCTCTCCCCCATCAGTGCCCCCGCCTCTCCTGATTGTGGAATTTGCAGAAGGAAGGGGCTTGTTGGGATGATCGGTCCAGGTCTGAACACCCTCTTGGTATCCTTCCGTCTTTCTCCTGTGCCCTCCCACCACCTCAGACATCACCCAATGTTGTTTCCTCAGCCTAAACTCACTCACCCAACAAATGTTTTATTGAGTACCTACTGTGTGCCATGCTCATTGCTAGACAAAGACGACGTGGTGATGATGAAGATGAAGGAGGAGGAGGAGGAAGATGGCTCTCATTTACTGAGCACTTACATACCAGGCACCAGCCTGTGTGCTTCCCTTATTTGATCTCATTTAATTCTCATATCAGCTCCGTCTACTCCTCAGAAAACCCCAGTGACATGGGGTGGTCATCATCCTTGTTTCACAGGTGAACGAATGGGCTAGGCTGCCCCAGGTCACACAGCCAGCGGACGCATTGCCCGACCCCAGGAGCCCGGACTGCCAGCTCCTGTGGGGACCACACGGACCGTGTCCCTGGAGACCTCCTTTGTCGGAGGGGGAAGAATAAATGAGGATGTGGACCAAGAGACAGCCGGACGAAGTCAGAGAACAGAGGGCTGTGAGAAGGGCTCACGACCCCTCCAGGAGGGCAGCCAGGGAGCTGGCTGTAAACTGAGGCTGGGAGAGAAGTGGTCCAAGCACTTCCAGTGGAGAGCAGCCTCGACTCTGCCGTCCTGTGTTAGGTCCTCACCTGGGAGAAAAGCCACGGGGACAAAGTTGGGACAGCTGATGAAACTTGAATACGGAGTGTAGGTTGGATCACGGCTTCTGTTTATGTTAAATTTCCTGTCTTAGTTGTTAGGAAACACACACTGAAGTGTATAGGGGCACAGTGCCTCCTGCGTTCTCTCAAATGGTTCAGAAAAAATACACGTGCATGTGTGTGTGTGTGTGTGTGTGTGTGTGTGTGCATGGAGAGAGCTAGAATGAGAGAGAACAATACAGCTAATGAGGCAAAGTGTGAAAAATGAGTAGATCTGGGTAAAGGGTGTATGGAGTTCCTTGTACTGTTCTTGCAACTTTTCAGTAGATTTGAAATTATTCCAAAATGAAAAGTTACCCAAAATATATGCACTTAAACAGCAGTACACAAATCGAAGATCTTATAGAAACCAAAATCATTTGGTTTCTATCAAATGCGTTAAAGTGATTGTGAGAGGGAGGGGAATGCAAGTCGAAAAGGGCGAGGTGAAAGAATAAAAAATAGGGGGCATGAAAGAGACAGAGAGAGGACAGAGGAAGGGAGAGGGAGGGAGGGAGACAGAAAGAGGAAGGGAGGGAGGGAAGGAGGGAAGGAAGGGGGGAGGTGGGAGGGAGGAAGGAGCAAGTCTGGGCCCTCCGTGAGCTCACTCCTGAATGTATCTGTCCATTCTCCCGACTTCAACTTTTCATTTCCAGTCGATGACTCCTACATCCTTATCTCCAGCTTGGTCAAGCACGCCAAGGCTGCACTTAGAATTGCTTGGCACAGGACTCCCTGTGTTCGGTACCCACTGTTAGCTGTGATTCAGGACCCAAATCCACCTTCCCTGTCCTTCCCAGCCAGACCTATTTTACCCAGGGCCCTAGCCGTTCCTCCAGGCGCCAGGGCCTCCCTCTCCTTCTTCCCTATGTCCACGTTGTCGCCAGGTCGTATTCTTTCTTCCCTTGACCTGTTCCTCTTCTTCTCCTTCTCTGGTTCAAGCTCTCATAACGTCGCCCCAGGACGACTACAGTGGCCTCCCGCCTGGGCTCCTGTCTGGTCTGCGTGCCTTCGGTTCAGCGACATTTGCGGCCAGCCTGATCTTCCTGTGACACTGTTGCTCTTGTAACTCGGGAATATGCTGCAAACCAACTCACCGCTCTCTTGTCTGATTTTCTTCACTAGTGATTGTTCCAGCTTCCAGCTTTATCACACATCCTTGGAAGCAGGCGCTAATCCTATCTCGTGACCAGATGCATAGCCAAGGGAGGGCAATAGATTCCTAATCAGTTCATGGGTCTTTCCTTATTTCTATTCTCAAAAGAAATTCTCTGATCCCCAAAGAAATTCTCATGCTCTCCTTCCATATTTGGAGTAACAGTAGATGAGAATAAAAGGACGAGATCAGGACCCAGGGCTGTTTAGGGTCCTCCTCGGGCGTGCTCCGAGGTCAGAGGTTTATTCTTCGGGTCACCAGGAGGCTCTGCCAGAACCTGTGCCAGAGGAACCCAGGCCCCTGCTGGCAACTTTGTATTTTCATGCTTCCCATAGGGAAGGATTTTAAAAGTGTGACATCGCTTTTAGAATATACATTTATGCCTGTAAACGTTCCAAAACTCAACCCAGATTAAACATACTGCCTAATTGTTTGCTGCTTCCTAGTTTTCTCTTTTCCTAGCCCAAGACATATGGTTTGGATATCACAGCAAACAGCAATTGATTCTATTTCTAGTTGATTCAAAAACAACTCTAATGGCCTAGTCACTGTCCAAACAAGGAAGGGCTGGGCGCCTTTGCCTCCTTATGTCACCATCTGAGTAAGGTCATCGGAGCTAAACGTCTCACAGCCCCCAGTCCCATATATTTAATTTTGATATTTAATTTGATATTTCATCATTTCAGCTCATAAAGAGAGAATGGTGTAATGCCTAATAAATGCCAAAGTAACCTTTTCAAGAAGCGGCACCAAACACGGGCAGAATGCCCAAGCTAAGTTTGCTCAGGCAAATATTCAGATATCTGTCGTCATCGAGGTTTCCATCTGAGATGCTGGTTCATCAGCAGGTTTCATAGAGGTTTTGATCTATCTGACTCCAAAGCACTGTGTTTTGAGCCCACCCAGGATGCACATGCTAGAGTCTCTGTATCATTGGGGGAGCAGGTAGCAAAACATGTACAACCTCCCAGAGCCACAGTACTATCTCAAGGACCATTTACTGTGGGTGGATTTTTTTTCACTATAATGTAAACTTCCTGCTGCGATTTTAACCAATTTCTTCTTGTCCGGTTCTCAGGGGAGATGGTAAACAGTTCACCCCAACTCTCCGAACACGCTTCGGCCCTTCTGTATGGACATAGCATCCCTGATCCTTGTTCTACGGACCGCCTGCTATGAGCTGTTTGTCCAGGTGCGATGCATTTTTCTCGTTAATTCCCAAGTTCTTCTCTGTTCCCTTTTAAAATGAGGACATATACCGGCTATTCACGGATCCAGAGGAAAGAAATGTCTTGGCCTAGGAGGGTGTGCAAACTCCGATTCAGGCTCCTCAGACACTGCACTTAAAACAACTGGTTTAGTGAGCCTCCCGCTGTCTCCCTTCAGAGACCCAACAATCTCAAATAAGGAAGAAATCTCAGAAATTCTTGAGTCCATCCTTCTCCCATGTGGGCTTCCATGGAAGCCAAAATCAGCCACTGTTATGGTTTTTAAGACACAGATGAGAAGTACGTCCAAAAGTATCCACATATTTGACTCCCTCCTCCTTTTCCTGATTTTTCTGCTGAAACAACCCAACACATGTAGCTTGACAATTCTAGGCCTCTCAACCCTCAGTCAGCCCGAGACCCCCGGGATGGAAGCTGTGTAAGAGAGGCCGCCGCAGGGAATCTGGCAGAAGCCCGGCAGGGGGGGCTCTGCTGCAGCTTCGAGAAGCAGGGTGAGGCCCCAGGGGGCTTCAGGCTCTCTGCAGAGATTACTTCCCTCCTCACCCGCCCTCTCTTGCCCATAGTCTCCCCAGACTGCAGAAGAAAAATTAAGATGCAGCATTAAAATAAATTTATAATACTCCCTTCCCCCACTTTTGACTGGGTCTAAATGAATGCCCAGTGACCCACACTGGTGGCTTTCAAAGTCTGTTAGTGATTCTGTTCAATTGAGGGCCTCAGTTCTTAGCCCCAGTAGATGTCCCACGCCTTTGTAAATAAATTCTTCTGAAATTACCCAGTTTGACTGAGCCACCAATTTCCTGCGGAGAACTCAACTAATACAGCTATCATTTCTTCCCCAAATGGGTAGATAAATGTATCACAAGTCAATTCAAAACCCCATTAGGATTTTTTGTTTTGCTTTGTTTTTGAAAATCGACTAAATGATTATAAAACTTGTTTGGAACAGATGTACAAAGAATAGCCAAACCCCCCCCCCCTTCTTTTGGAAGAGTAGTATTGAGGGAGAATTTACCTGAAAGTTTTAAACCCTTTATTAAGCTATAGTAACTAAAATAACAAGTAATGGAGAACAGTAGAACAGTAAGTTCAGAAACAGATCCAAGTAAATGCGGGAATTGAGTACATGACAAAAGACAGCATGTTGAATCAGCTTAAAAAGATTATTTGACAAATAGTTTTGAGACAATTGACTCATGAGTTGGAAAAAAGCTAGATCTCTACCTCATATCTTATACAAAAATAAATTTTAAATGGATTAGAGAGTTAACGTTTAAAAAATATATTAAAGTATTTGATGAAAGCATAAGTAAATATTGTCATAATGTAGGAATGAGGAAGAACTTTCTATAGCAGAGCAAGAAACCATAATTTTTAAAATCCTGAGATTTGAATACATAAGTATTTATACTTCCGAATGCAAAAATACTGTAATCAATGCTGAAAGACTGATGACGAACATTGTTTTCTGCAAACGTAAAAAAACACAGGTTAAATTATATAAAGATGTTTTACAAATCAATTTTTAAAAAGTGGAATTCTCTAATGGAAAAATAGACAAAGACTGTGATTAGACAATTTTTAAAAAGTGGTTGATATGTTACAAAAAAGATGTTTCATCACATTAGTAATCAAAGATATTTGAATTAAAATGAGATTTTTTTAGAGTATTATATTTCAAAAATTTTAATATAGGAACCACTAAGGATAGGGATTGGGGGGGCGGAATACATTGGTGGACTCTTTCTGGAAAGATATTTGCCAATATCTATCAAAGATCTTAGAAAGGTCAGCATTTTAACACACAGGAGAAATAGAGCCACAAATACACAAAGATACACACAGAAGTATAGATTGGCCGCTGTGGGGCCATATATAACAGCAAACACTGAAAGCAAGTGCTATGTCCAACAAGAGAGGTTAACTACATAATTATTGGACTATCTTTCAACGGAATACCATGCAGGTACTTAAATTCGTTTTATTTGTTAACTTGGAGTGACAGCCACCATTAAATGTGACATGAAAAAGTA
This sequence comes from Tapirus indicus, assembly GCA_031878705.1. NCBI lineage: Eukaryota > Metazoa > Chordata > Mammalia > Perissodactyla > Tapiridae > Tapirus > Tapirus indicus. The sequence continues at coordinate 90,576,697 of CM062924.1, read as the reverse complement.
ATAAACAAAACAATGCATGTTAAATGATGTCACTTTTTCTCCTCCTCCTTAAAAACCTATTTATGACCACTTCTTACCCACTAGGATGGCTGTAACAAACAATACTAAGGGTTGGTGAGGATGTGAAGAAATTGGAATCCTCATACCTTCCTGATGGGAATGTAAAATGGTGCAATTGCTTTGGAAAACAGTCTGGCAGCTCCTCAAAGATTACACATAGAGTCACCATCCAACCCAACGATTCCATTCCTAGGTATAAACCCAAGAGGAATGAAAATCCATGTCCACACAAAAACTTGTACACGAATTTCACAGAAGCATTATTCATAACAGGCAAAAAGTGGAAATAACACAAACATCCATCAAATGATGAACAGACAAAGAAAATGTGGTCTATCCATACAATGGAATATTATTTACCGTAAAAAGGAAGGAAGTACTGATACACGTTACAACATGGATGAATTTTGAAAACCTTATGCTTAGTGAAAGAAGCCAGATAAAAAAGACCTCATGTTCTCTAATTCAATTTATATGAAATGTCAAGAACAGGCAAATTCATAGAAACAATAAGTAGATTGGTGGTTGCCTAAGGCTGGAGTGGGAATGGTTTGGGGGGAAATGTGGGGTGACTGCGAATGGGTATGGGGTTTCTTTTGGGGATGATAAAAAATGTTCTAAAATTGTGGTGATGGTGGCAGAACTCTATGAATATACTAAAAACCATTGAATTGTATACTTTAAATGGGTGGATCGAATGACATGTGAATTATATCTCAATAAAGCTGTTTAAATAATATGTAAGGGGCATAGAAAAAACTTTGGAAAGTATTTTTAATCAGACTGTTAATAGTAGTTGTCCTTAACTGTGGGGTTATCTTAAATTTCCATTTGTGTACCTTCTAGTATCTTTTGAAGTATGCAGAGATTGTGCATTTATATAATCAGGGAACCAAAACAAATCTCTTAACTGTTCCAGGACTTTTTTTTAAAACCCTTAGGTCTAGGACCCTTACCAGTGGGGCCCCACCCCACACTGTATCATCAGGCACATTAAAATCACCAGAGACCCCTGTTAACTGTACTTCTTTCCAGGAAAATATTTGCAACAACTTTTATAATTTTGCCTTTGAAATTATTAGGCTACAAATAACATTTATGGTTGGCTGTGACTTTCTCAGCAGTCATCATGCAAACTTGGGAATTTGTACAAGGAAGAAAATATGTAACCTACGGATAGCTCTCCAATGTATAAGATTTTTATGAATTGTAAATGATAAACTAACAGTGTTGACATAATGTTACATTTCGTAGATATTTAAACATTAATTTTATTTTTTTCAGGTTTTTTTTCTGTCTTTAGTAGCCGATACAATTTTTCAGGTCCCCAATACTTTGGCGGGCCTGGGATGAGCTCAGAGGCCCTGAGCCCCAGGCGTGCGGGGTGCCAGCATCTAGGGCAGGAGCTCCTCTGCCTTGTCAGGGGTTACGTCCATGTGCCCATTCGCTCCCAGCACCTAACACAGTGACTGTCAAACAATCTGAACTCAAAGTGGCTTTGGATTGATCGATTTGTGGAGGCTTCAAATCTTTCAAATCCTCCTTAAGAAGCGTGATTTTATTTGAAAGTCTTTCCTCTTTTTCAGACCTCCATAGACAAGGAGAACATATGTTTGCATTCTTCCGTTTAAAATCCTTCACATTCTTGAAAAAGTAATCAAGATGCCTCTTAGTCAACTGTTTTATTGACGAAGCAATTCTGGCTCGCTTAGTCACTAAAAACCCTGTTTTTATGATCAGTTCTACACCGTGTCCAGTGTCTATATATCATTGCTAACTAGTACTGGGTATAGCATTTCACAAATGTTTGCTGCAAAACACAGAGGAGGGTTTACTCTCTCAAATCACGCTTGTTGTTTTTGTTTTCTTTCATGCCAAGTGTTACTCAGCTTGTGGTCATCCCTGATCCCATGCTCTTTATCTTTCTACCTTGGATCTAGTTAAGCTTTTCCCCGTCCCATATTTAAATGATTACTCTTTCTTCTATAACTACTGTCTTGTAATTCTCTACTGAATTTTATAATTTTTAAAATAAATTAAACTTCATTTTGTTTTACAGAATTTTAGCTACTGGAGTTTCAATGAACACACAGTTTGGCCAAATGTTGAATGTCTAACCATTAAAGCTAATATTCGACTTAAGATATATATTTCTCATAAAATAAACTTCTAGGATATAATAGAATATCTGAAATTTTATTTTAAATATGCAAGCATTAGAACTTTTCACATTTGACAGTCATACTTTAAAGGCTTAATATAGTATGGAAAAAAATCTCTCATTGCTGTCAACTATATTAGTCTTTTAGGCACAGTTATGATTATTAATAGTTATTTTATTTTATTATTAATAATATTTAATGATCAATTATTTAATTGTTTTAATTAATATATTTATTATTAATATTATTTTATTGTTATTAATATTCTGATATTAAATCAGTGTTTATTTTCAGTTGATGATAGAAGAGTAAAATAGTTTAATGTCTCTCACTTTTTGCTAATACTTTCTTCATTTATTCACACTTTTTATATTCTGTACTATGTCTAGATAGAAGATAATTTATAATTAATATATTATACATGAGTATGGAGCCTTTCTCTTTGTGAAACTTTGATGTTCTGCCTGTAATTCATCCTATGAGCCATGAAGACTTCCGAAATGCAACTTTTCTCAAAAGATTCATCACCTAAATGGATTTAACTATAAATTTATTATAGTCTTTGAATATTGTGTTTCATGTTATAAATGCAAGTCACTAGGCAATTCAACAATTAGAATTACAATATAATCGAATCTCTCTTATTCTGCCTTATACAATTATCTACATTTTTATAAACTTTCGTTGGCACTTTGCTCTTCTTAAAGTTATCTAGCTAACACTCTCTCACTATTCATATTAAGGATCAACCTATTTCCCTATTTGTTTACCTTTTTGAATATTCTTAATAATTGTTTTTACACATAAAATTAACATCCCTCCCAGTTATCAATTACTGGAGCATTTTTTCTTACAATAAAAATGATGCATGATTTCTTCAGCTGACTGACAGGATTTTAAGACAAAGAGCACATAGAAGATATTTTCTCCAAGGAGCATCTGAAATACCTACTTACATTTTGAAAGGGAATCTACCAATATTAGCACAACATCCTAGTTATAATCCTGACATTACACTGACCAGTTATGATGGCAGCTGTGCCACCACGCAGCAGGTCACAGAGGCCAAGAATGGTGTGGACGTGGGCATTTGGGTCCCCTTCCAAAGCCAAAAAACAGATTTGGGCCAAAGACAATGGCCAAAGCTAAATTTTGGTGCCACCCTATATAGTCAAAGATCACTGACTGTGGGGCCAGAGGGCCTGGGTTTGAATCCTGGTTCTGCCACTCACTGGCTGTGTGACCTTGGATGAGCCACTCTCTGCACCTCAGTCTCCTCATCCGTAAAGTGGGGGTGATAAGGTACCTGCCTCATCGGATTGCGGGGTGGGCTCGACGAGACATTTGCCAAGTGCTTCAAAGCGTGCCCATCTGACAGTAAGTATAAGTGTGTGAGTGCTGCAGTTTTTAGTATTATTATTACTATTAATTCGGTGCCAATGAACCTTAACTCGTGATTTAGTGTTTTTAATGAACGTTAGTTTAAAAATGACAAAAAGGAGAGAAATTAGACAACAAGAAACAAGTTATGGGAGCACAGAGACCTTCTATATAGTTTAGAAAATTTGAAAAGAATATCAATAATACAGTTAATCATAATTCCGTTCATTTATATAAGGGTATTTTAATTATCTGAGCAAATGTTAAGAACTTTTAATTCTAGAAATTGTCAGACACACACAGAGGTGGAGAGATTAGCGTCAGGAACCATATGTGCCCAGCACAACCTCCCACAATGAGCGACATTGGCTTTTTGTTTGACTGAGCGCGTTCAACCCAAATCCCTGGATCCCAAGCGCCACTGGTTATGTGACAGACAGGGCAGCATGGAGCCAGCTGTTCCACAAACATCACATTTTTTGAGGTGTGACAGCTTTTACTTTATCTGAGAGATGGAAGGAGGGGGTAGGAGTTTAACCCCTAGTACAAACGTTTACGCTAAAGAATCATTTTTCACATATTTAACTCAAATTATATTCCAACTCTTGATAACAGAAGAGGCACGCATCACCTCAGTTGCTTTGGGTCTTAGCTGTGCTCACAAGTGTCAAACACTTTTGCTGCCAACAGATCAAAGTTCAAGAACCTCTGATGTCAACAGACCAAATGCAGGCTCGTCACGGTGGCCTTGTCCTCTGGCACCCATGCATTCATTTACCAAGGTACCCACACCCGCAGGCCCAGAGAACCAGACCTAGCAGGCCCTTCAGGCCTTGCACATCATGGCCACCACAGAAAATGCAATGTTTTAGACACACTGGGATAAACAGATGCGGATGCTCACAGCCAGGTGCCTGAAATCAATAGGTCTATCACCCATTTGAAGCCCTGCACATTGTTTGGGAAGCTCTAGACTGCAGCTAGTGCTTTATATATACAGGCTCAATTAACCCTTAATAAAGAAGGCACCACCATCCTCTATTCAGGGTTGAGGAAACTGAGGCACAGAGAGGTGAAGCAGCTTACCCAAGATCACACAGCCAGAAAGTGACAGTCATCACTAGTACCAGATTCTGTGCACCATCAGCCTCTCTCATAAACCTTTTCTGATTATCCCACATTTCCAACTTAGCGACACCACGGCATGCGTGAGAAACCCCAATTCACGGCCTAACTTTCTATGTGCATTTTCACACTTCTTCTATCTCATCTTCCCTTTTGAGATTGCATGCTAGATTCTGAACTGCTGGAGAGCATGGACAAAACAAAATGCTGAGCACTGAGTGATAGTCACAGACCTCTGGCCAAACGGTCAACCACATAAGAACTATTTAACTCTAACACCTATAAGACACCTATAAGACATCAAAATATTTGATGATGATAAAAATGAGGGAAAAGGAAAAAGACAAGATCTGTGACAGATTATTAATGAGCATCTGAAAGAGCTCAGAAAAGAAAATGCTTCTAAGTTTCTCATCTATAAAGATACAGACTTTGACGATTTTAGCTTTCTCCTCTTACACACTGGGAACCTCTTATTCTTTCTGGCACCGTTTCAGATCTGTGTTTTGATCTCTGTGAACTCCTGAGAAGGCCATCATATCACCTAAGTCACACTCTATCTACTCTAAAACAAATCTGGAAACCAACAAATCTGTTCAGTAAGGATCAGAAACCGATGCCAGTGTAGACTGACATCATGACCAACACAGAATATGCTGCTGAAATGAAGCAGTCACTGTTTCACAAAGGTCTTGTTCGCCAGAACAGCACAAATCTGTCTTTGGGTTGAGATGAATCACCTAAGTCAGGAAGCAAAGTGATTTTAATAAGTAATAATCACAATGACATATCTTATTTACAAACCGTTCTTGACATCATCAAGGCCACGGCCTTGGAAAGAAGGAGGAGGAAAAGCAGGAACATTCATTAAGCACCTGCTGTCTGGCAGGCAATTCCATTCACATGGTAAAAATTGTGGGGAGACAGCTGGGATTATTCTTGATTTCCAGATGAAGAAACAGACTCAGAGAGATTAAGAAATGTACCCCACGTCACACAGCTAGAAAGAGGCAGAGCAAAGCTTAGGAGCCAATCCTGCTCAGAACGAAAGCCCACGCTTTCTGCTCAACACTCGGCTGCCTCTTTTTCCTGAGAAGTTTCCTGAGAAAAGCTTTGAGAAATTATATGGATTCGTTAATTTCCCAAAGATTTGGTTTCAGCCCTACACCTAATCAGAAAATAACATTTTCTCAAGTTGCAACACTTAATAGAAGCACTATTGAGGATGAGCCAGCCAATCAGCATGCCTGAATTGTCAGATCTCTTGCTTTGATCACTGGCAAAGACGTGTGACCTTGGTACTCACACTCTGCGATGCCCCTCGTTAAGATGGTGGAAACTTAGATATCGTAATGTTCATAATCCTCCCAAATATAAATGGGTTAAACCCAGGAGTTTAAGGCAGATATTACTGTACTGGGAGAAATCCTGTCTGGGAGACATAGAAAAGGACATGGAAAAGTTGAGAGTAAAAGGACAGAAAAAGATACACTAGGAAAATATGAACCAAAGGAGAACTGGCATAACTATGTCAATATCACAAAAAAACAAACTCTAAGACAGAAAAGGTTACTATATAATGGTAAAATTTTCAATTCACCAGGAAGACATAAGAATGCTAAATGTATATGAACCTAATAAAAAAATCTCACATCCTATAAATCAGAAATTGATAGACATTCAGGGAGAAATTGACAAATCCACCAACATTTCTCTCTCAATTATTGGTGTTAAGCAGCAAAACATAATTAATAAATATATTTGGACAATTTGATTAACAACCTTGATCTAATGGGCATATGTAAAACCCTGAATACAACCATTAGAGACTATCCATTTTTCTTAAGCACAATGAAACAGTTATAAAAATCAATCAGATACGAGGTCATAAAGCCCATCTCGACAAATTTCAAAAAATAAGTGTCACACTCATCACATTCTTAGAACACACTGTAATCAAGTAGAAGTCAACAACAAAAAGATGACGTTTTCATATATTGACATTTTAAAAACAGATTTCTAAATAATTCATGGCTCAAAAAAGAAATTATAATGAAAACTTAGAAATACTTGGAACAATAATTTTTTAGAAAACAACACATAGAACTTGTGTATTATAGTGAAAGCCACACTCAGAGGGAAATGCATTGTCCTAAATACTTATATTTGCAAAGAATAAAGGCTGAAAATTAATCAGCTAACACCAACTAAAAAAGTTAGGGGAAAAAAAACACAACATAAATCCAAAGAAAGAGAAGGGAGAAGACAATAAAAAAGAGTAGGCATCAATGACTACAGGGGACAATACCATACAGTAGATAGAATCAACAATGCCAAATGTTGGTCCTTTGAAAAGACTAATAAAACAGACCAATCTCAGGTGATATTGAACAAGAAAAAAGAAAAGACACAAATATTTAACCACAAACCCAGCAGAAGGTATTTAACTACAAATACAGCACAATTAAAAAGATAAGAGACTACAATAAACAGTTTATGCTAATATATTTGAGAATTAAATGAAATAGAGAAATTTCTTGGAAAATAGAATTTATTAGTGCTGACTCAAGAAGAAATAGAAAGCTTAAATAGTCCTATAATTATTTTTAAAATTGAAACCGTATTAAAAGTCCTGCCACAAGAAAACACCAGGCTCAGACAGTTTTACAGGTGAGCCCCTCAAAATTTTCATAGGATGAATCATCCCAATCTAACAAAATTCTTCTAGCACACAGAAAGAAGGAGAACACTCTCCAATTCATTCTATGAGCTCAGGATAATTTTACAAAATCAACAAGGTTAGTAAGAGAAAGGAAAATTATAAGTCAATCTCACTCCAAAACATAGGTGCAAAATCCTTTTAAAAATTGGCAAAATGGATCCAGCCATGTTTTTAAAAGATATTGTTTTTAAAAGATATTCCAGGAATGCAAGGTTGGATTGACATCAGAAAACCTATGACTGTCGTTATGTAATGAAGACTTAATTTTACCCAAAGAGAGATCTGGCCTTTGTCCCAGCTCCTGGGAGGTATCCTCTAAACTCTTGAAATTTCCTGAGTAATAGGAATGTCTTTGTTATTCCTGGGGGGCTCCTTGGGCCACACCTGAGAGATTATGCTAATAAGATGACTCAGAGTGGGGGCTGGCCAACTATGTGATTAGAGAGTTGAAGCTTTGGGCCACGTGAAAGCAGCCCGACTGGGTAGGGGGGCTGTTGCTGGAGACTGAAGTCAACCACGTAGGCAATAATTCAATCAATCATGCCTACATAATGCAGCCTCAGTCAAACTTCTGGACACAAAAGCTTAGATGAGCTTCTGGGGTTGACAACACTCTGCGTATGGCCACACAGTGATGCTGGGAGGGCAATGTATCCCGAGGACACAGAAGCTTAGAGTCTGAAACCCTCTCAGTTCCAGCTTCTGCCCTGTGTCTCTCTTCCCTTGGTGGTTCTGGTTTGCATCCTTTTGCTACTATAAAACTCTAATAGTAAGTATAGCACTTCCCTGAGTTCTGTGAGTCATTCTAGTGACCCTGAGGGAGTCCAGACTCCTGAATTTGCAGACAGCTGGTCTGAGCGAGGGTGGCCCTGGGGACCCTCGAACTTGTGAGTGATGCCAGAAGTCTTAGGCAGACCTGGCAGTCTGGACGACTGTGCCCTTCACCTTGAGCTTGGCCAACTCCAGAAAGTCATTCAGCACAATGACAGATTGAGAAAAAACATTTGATAATCTCAAAGGATGCAGAAAAAGTGTTGATACAATTTCCTACTCATTTCAATAAAAAAGAAAAACCTTTAGCAAGCTAGGATCAGACTAAAACTTACTCTATCTGCAAAATAGAATATAAACAAACTATACATATGAAAATGTTGGAAGTACTCCCTTTAAGATCAGGAGAAAGAAAAGGATGCCGCCATCACTGCTTTTTCCCAACATTTACTGGCATCCTAGAGAATGCAAAAACAGAACAATCATTTCAAGGCATAAGGATTAGACAGGAGGAAACAGGACAGTTATTATTTGCAGATCATACGATTTATATATAAAGGCAAAAGAATAGAAAGATATATATTTTTAAATAGTAAGATAGATATGCAAGATGGCTGCCTATATTTAAAAAATCATAAACTTATACCTACCTACATGACCTACCTATAAGTTGTGTGTCATAACATAGATTATTCCTGGAGACAAACTGTTAAGTGGGGGGAGAAAAGTCCTAGAAGATTACACACAACATGATGCTATAGAGCTCGAAACCCAGCAAAACTAAATAATAAGCAAGCATACATACACACGAGATATACCCTCTCCCTATATTTTAAAAAACAATGATGGACACACACAAAAATATACACCACAGTATTATTTGTAAAAGCCTCAAACTGGAAACAACATGCATATCCATCAACAAATAAATGAATAAGCAAAGTGTTGTATATTCACACCATACAATATGACTCCACAATAAAAAGAAGTAACTGCTGATGCTCTCTAGCATGGATGAATCTCATCGTGATGGGGAACACCAGTAACAACAAAAACCAGGAACAAAAGGGTAAATACTGCATGATTCCATTTAATGAAAGTCTAAAACAGGCAAAACTAATTCACGGAGGGAGAAAAAAGGACAGCAGTGGCCTCTGGCAGGGGAGAGAGGGTCGTCTGGGAGGAAATACAAGGGGCTTTCTGGGGTAATGGAAATATATTTTTTGAGTGGAATAGTGGTTCCATGGGCATAAACATTTTTCAAAACTCATCAAATATACACTTAAAATCTGTGCATTGTTTTGTATAAAAATCATACCTCAATTTAAAAAGAATATATGGAAAGAAATTAAATAACCTAAAAAAAAAGAAAAAGCAAAGGCTTGACAAAAATATAAGATTGTAGTTATCTTGAGGGGGAGTTAGGTGGGGAAAGGGCAGGATCATGTAGGTAGGTATAAGTTATTGGTGATGTTCTAGCTCTTGCTTTGGGTGCTGGGTCCAAGGATTCATTATATTATTATACCTTAGTTAACATACCCATTACGTTCAAAATTTTGTAAGCATCAAATAGTACATCTTTAAGGATACTGAAAGGAAATGATCACTTTGGGATGGGAAAAATAAAAAAAGATTCATGGAAGAAGTAGTACTTGAAGGAGAGAGAAGATTTTTACAGATAGTGTCAGCAATAGAAATTCTAGAGAGAATGCCAATTTTGGCAAACACACAGAGGTAAGAAAGAGCAAGGTCTTTTTGAAAGACTGAAACACTTGTTTGGGGGCCCATCTTACAGAGTTCTCGTTTCTAGTGTGGAGATCTTATGTCACCAGTGACATTAATTTTGTTGAGGATGCAGACCGAGTGAAATACCAATTTTTAGCATCTCTCAAAGAGCCAAACATTTATATAGCGGTTGGTTAATAAATGAATGCTGCATCTGACTGAATTCTATGATTGGTTAAACAGAACACTAAAACTTAGGTGCATTTTCTTTCTCTGATTATTATTGAATTAAATTTACATGCCAAGTTGATGAGGTAACATTTTCAGTTATGTTTGGGGGGGGGGGGGTGTATGATGAGGACATTCACATGGCCTGGCTCAAAGAATACTGCCATTTTTGATAAGCCTGTGGAATTACTGAATGTTGTGGTTTGCTACAAAATATTTAAGAACAGTAGAAGTCCTAAAATCTAACGCAGTTGGGACCTGAAGGTGGTTGGATAATTGAAACTGGGGTTAAAGCAAGCAACCACAAGTGAAATATACAACCCTTAACCATTTTATAGTACATGAACAAGTGTCAGTCAGTGTACATTCATTTGACATTCTTGCGATGTAGGGTCAAAGCTTTCTCTGTGCACACGGGTCCGCCGACTGGAGTTCAAGAGGGTTTTGCGTGGATCCCTAGTTCCGCAGCGTCTGTGGGAACCACTGTGGCCGCACCTCTCCAGTGCGCGCTCCACACGCCCGGAAACCCGCGCCGTCCCCGTGTTTGCTTTCCCACTCTTCAAGACACACCTCCCGCCCTCTCCTTAGTGGTGAACACCAGCGCCCCTCCGAGTGGGAGCCCCGAGAGAGCAGCTCCAGCATCTGGGACCGTGCTGGAGGCACCAATCCTCAGGCCACCCCCCAGACCTGCTGACTCAGACACTGGGGGTGGGGCCCAGCTACGCATTTTAACAGAATCTCCGCGGGATTCTGACGCACGCTAACGCTTGAGAACCACTGTTCTCTACCGAGAACTCTCCTCCCTTTTAGCTGAATCTTTCCTCAGACTTCACTGGAAAAGACAGAAGTAAACAAACCTCCCACCGCCGGAACCAGTGCCTGCTCCTGTCCCCACACTCTCAGCCTTCTGTCTGTTCCAACGCATGATGCATCTAGGAATTATCCTTGATTCCTTTTTCCTTCATTTCCAACTTCCAGTTCTTGTCAGAGTCCTGCCACCCACTTCTGTCCATCTCCTTGACTGCACCCAGGTGGAGCATCGTCTCGTGCCTGGATCTGCAATAACCTTCTCCCTGGTCTCGCTGTCCACCACCAACATCCAGAATTCCTTCTCCAGCAGTGTCAGGATGCTCTCTTAGAGTAGAATCAAATTCCACCACTCCCCTGCTCAAACCCCCTTATGACGGCTATTCCACATACCTGGAGTGAAAACCGTCTATGACCTGGCTCCTCTCGACCTCCCCATGCCCCTCATCCTGTCATCGATACTGTTGCTCCTGGCACTCAGCTACATTGACCTTCTTTCCTGCAACACGCCAGGCTCATTTCCACCTCAGGGCCTTTGCAGAAGCTGTCCCCTCTGCCTAGAAGGCTCTTCCTCAACTCTGTGCTGCTGGATTCTTCTTGTCATTCCGATCACAGTTTAAACAACACAGAGGTGTTCCCAAATCCCTGACCTAAAGTAACCATACCTGACACGACCTGTCTGTGTCTATCTCCCTTCCCCCACTAGAACCTCACAGGGCAGAGACTGTCAGGGTCCCGTTCACCATCCCAGCATCTAGAGCAGAGCACATAAAGGGTGCTCAATACCTCTTAGTAAATGATGAGCGAGTGTTGAGAGGGGAGCCAGGAAGGCTGTGTTAGAATGGCTCATTGTGTATGTTGCACTGTGTGAGTCTCTGCCAGCTGCTCAGAAAAAGTCTTCAGTGTAACAGATGGATATTTCTCTTGGAAGCCTTTGAAGTCAGATTTGTGCTGCTTTTAGATGTTATCACTGTACCAACATCACGTTTTGTCTGAGTTATTTTATTTAGGATTTCTGTAATCTAGAAAGCTACCGCTCTCCGTAGATGTTGAAGTGCAAACATATGCTCCAAATTCTCATGATCTGCGTTTAGGGTTAATTAGAATTCTTTCATTTACATTCTCAGAATGATTGTATACATTTCTGAAACCCTATATATCCTTCCTCGTGGATTCCTGTACTAGTCCCAGCTCCCGCAAACCCCTCCACCTCTCTCCCCTCTGGCTCTCTTGCCTTGGTGCAAATCCTCAGCCCTCTTCGCCTGCAATGGCTGGCCACCATGCACTAGTTACACACAACTGCCAACGAGCCTTTGAAAACATGTTTCTCATCAAGTCAGTTCCCTACTTACAAGCTCCAGCAGCTCCTCTTGGCCTGTAAAGCCCCCAGATATCACACTGTTCTTTGCATGTGCTCACCCTTGCAGGCTGGCTTTCATTGCCCCCGCTGGGCCACCCCGCTTCAACTCCAGGAACTTCTCCCTGCTCCCTGCTCACGTTCTTTCCTCCCTCCCTGCCCCTGCCTGTCCCTTCCTTTCTTTTCTGATGCAACCTGCAGCTCAACATCCCTTCCCCTGTGAAGCCGGCTGTTCTGGCTCAGCTCAGCCCTGGTGATTAAGGCAGTGTCCTGGCTAAGGAGCCCCCAGGACAGCCACAGCGTTCACCTGCACCACAGCGCACTTGCAATATGTCCTGGAGCCTTTACCTGCTCTTCCCATTGATTCCTCCTAGGGGGAAAACTGTCACCATTCTGCAGGTGAGAACACGTAGCTGACACGTAAGGTGTCCACCACTGGTGGAGGGGGGAGCGGGGGTTTGGGCAGAAGGCTCTTGAGCCCCAAGCACACGGCCCTGACCATTGCCTTGTGCTGCCAAAAGCAGAGCGGGACGTCAGGTGACAACTATGTCCATTGCCCAAGCTCCTGCAGGCTCCCCCGCGGCTACAGTGTGGGCCTCCTGGACCACCTGGAGTCTGCTTCTTAGAACCAAGGTGACACCAGCCACCTGCTTGTGTGGACTCAGGGTTCACTGTGTGCACAGCCTGGTGCTCGCAACCTCTAAACGCCCTGCCGCTCGCACTTCTTCCCCATGGGGACCAGGGGAGGAGCCTGGTCCCTGTCCCGGAGCTGCTGTATTCGGCTCTGGGCTGTGCAGGCGGAGACTGGATGACAAAGAGGGCTGCAAATCGGTCACCCTTCGCCGCGGGGCAGATATGCGGCCCTTCGGTTAAGGGCAGCCCCTCCGCACTGTCATGAGGTTGAGTCTGAACGGGATGAAACTTTGGCCTTTGCCACTTTTTATTTTTTTATGTTTTTAATTAAATTGCCTGGGTCACTGACACCCTGCAGAGACTGTGAGACATCGCCTTGCATTTTGTTAATGATACACCAGCTGTTTGTTCACACCGTGTGATCACGTGACCTTTGCTCTGCAGAACATCCTGTCTCACTGGCCTGAGCCAGTTTGTGGGTGAAACGCTTGGGACAGGGCCAGAAAGTCTTTCTCTCTCCTCCCTTTCTCTCTTTCTTTCTTTCCTTCCTTTTCTCTCTCTTGCTCTTTCTCCCCCCACCCCTTTCTTTCTCTCACCCATGTTAAGACTGCTATTGACCCCAGCAGAATCTTTGTTGCTGCTCACAGCCCCTAGTCACCCCATTTCCATTGCACTATTCTAGCCTGACTTCCGATAGGAGCCAGCGGAGGCCAGATAAGGGGCAGATAGCTCAAAGAAAGGGACAGCCGTCAGGAGGCATTCGAGGGCAGTACCACCCACCCAAGGCTCTGAGGTTGCAGAGACCTCAGCTGGGACCCCCAGGGTGGTAGAGGCTGAAGCTGGTGGAGTGTTGCTGACTCACCTTCTTTACCTGTAACCTTCATGATAATTGACGCATCTCGCATGATAATTAGATTAAATCCCTGAAGAGTGTTGCATCCGTGTATTTTTAAGAGCTTTAAATTTTATTCATTTCAATGAAGACCGGGCCTCAAAAAGAAAAAGTAATGGAGGCACAGATTCTGACCCTTTGGTGGAAAATTCCATCGCTCATTGAACCCAGACAGAGAGAGAGAGCGTGAGAGAGAGGGAGAGAGAGAGGCCACTCTGCGTGTACCTTACACAGGCAGGTGCAGTGGGAAATGCAGCGATGAGTGACTCGGCTGCTGACCCTGAGGAAGCTGTATTCGTGTGAAAGAGGATGTCAGGCTGTGAAACATTATTTATACAACATCCAGAACTTCAACAACTCCGAGGTGTTGGAACTCCCGCCCTCAGACACACACCTACGTAGCCTAACTCAGAGAAGCTGTGCCTCAGTCGCCCTGTGACACTGTGTGATAAGGTGACAAGCCACCACAGGAAAGGAGTTTGTCCTGGGAGTGCACTTCTGAAGGGACCAGGTGACCGGAGCACTGGAGAGTTCGTGGGTAGGGTACAAGGAGATGGCTCAACCCACTGGCATTTAAAAGCCCAAGATGCTCACACACATGGAATCTCAACAATGCACCTGTCAACAATGACCTCTTATGCATATCTCCCTCAGTCTCAGCTCCTTCCTTATCACAATGACTCCCTCACGGCTGCCCTTTTCCTTCCCTTCTATTAGATTTCACTTTCTGGTTGTAATTTGGAGGGGGGCCACACACTGTCTGATTTCACCACTTCCTGGGGGGCCACGATTACAAGGTTTAAGGTTTATGTGTGTTTGTGTGTGTGTGTGTGTGTGTGTGTGTGTGTGTTTATGCCAATAGATGGATTTTTTTATGGAGAATATGGCCCATGTGGATGATTCATCCTTAGGTGTTTCACACTTCGGGTTTGTGAAATACTTCTCCAATCAGTGGAGAACCAATGGCCCAGAACCTCTCTTATCAGCTTGTGATAGGAGTTCGCAGCCCATAAACCCAGCTGCACACTCCCTGCAGAGAAAACACCTGCACCTGGGCTTCTTGGCCCCGAGGATTGTTATTTAGTCACTTGTGAGTAAAGGGCAGCCATTGTTCCTACTCTCCCTTTGTCACTGAAGGGAAGCAACCCTGCTCTCCGGGTGCACAGCCCTCAGGGGACCCTTGCTGGGACATCCGCTTCTCTGATGTATCTTTTAGCCCCCACAAGCACAACGGCAGTGTTAGTTTTCCTGGACAAGCAATGAGCAATGTTAATCACAGTGTTTTCCTGAAATTCAGTCAACACCTCCGGGCTTACACAGTTTTGGTAAATTAACTCATACTGCTACTGAAATAATTTGTGTTATTATTTCTAAACGATGGGGCTAATGAAAGTTACAGAAAATACGTGTGACCTGCAGCAAGAAAGAAACACGGAACGCATTTCAAGCTTTAGTCAAGAATTCTAGTCTGGCTTCATCAGTGAGTGCTTGGTTTTTATGCATAAAACAGGCTGTGCACTGCTGTCACCCGTCTCTGGGGTGGCTCTTTGGACAAGAGCATAATTCACTTCGAGAGGCCTCGACCATTGTGACACTGAAGTTGTGCTGAAAACACACCTGCAGTTTTCTCTCTCATTCGCACGCCGGAACTGGATGATTTTGTAGTCCAAAGAAAGCAGAAATATTTTACTGGTGGATCTGCTACAAAGTAAAATAAGATACAGAATGAATGGTGGATGTGTATTCAGCCAAGAACTATAATCAAATGCTCAGTAGTGGAATCTCTTCCTAGGGAGGTTAACTGAGGAATGGTCACTCTTGAAGTAGCTTTACTCACCCCTGGAAGAAAAGTACGGAGGGAATGTGGTGGTTGCAAGTAGCGATCTGGTTGAAAGTTTCCAGGGGGCAGCACATTCCCTCCTCGGATCCTTCCTGGTGCTCTCACCTCCCCAGTCCTCCACCCACCCCTCGGGACCCACCTCCACAGCAGTCACTTCAAGCCCTCCCCTGGGCGAACTCCCACAGGACGTGGGGTTTGTATCGGTCAGGACAGGCTAGGTCAGGCCACAGTCCTGTACACCCTCCAAATCCTCCGTGTCACGTCCATCATGGTCCAGAAGGTCCTGGTTGGCAGAGTCACCCAGGCAGAGGGAGGCTCCGTCCATCATGCACTCGCACGGAGAGTGCAGCATGGGGAAGGAAACGGGATAAAATTCACACCAGCCCGTAGAGTGGCCACCCGAAGTGACACACGTCACTTCCGCTCATGTTTCACTGAGTCAAGGAAACCACCCCAGCCACAAAAGGGGTGGGAAGCCATCCTACAAGAGCCTAGAAAGAGAAGAGCCATGAAAATCTAGTAAAGAACTCTGGTGACTTCCATGGGGTCATATCATCACCTGCGGTGCCGACTTAGCACAGGGGATGGCAGCTGTGCAAATGCCACCACCTGGAGAGCCCCAGGCTGGAGGAAGGGGAGACCCGCTTGGCAAGCCCAGGCCGTTGTATCGATTTGGCTGAAGCTGCAAATGAGTGTTCAATTCCACGGAGCACATAGGCTTTTTTCTCATCCACAGTAGTGCCCCTGCTGCCTGCGCAGGGCCGGGCACGAGTAGGCACTCAGCAAACCCTGCACAAGTAACAAAGGCCCTCGCAGCTGGAGGCGGTCTTGTGACGTCAGTTGTGTCGCCCCAAGTATACGTCCAGCTTTCTGGGCTGACCCTTCTATGCCTTCATGAATTCAGTGAGCACGTGCCGTGCTCAGCCCTAGACTTGGAATCAGCCTGAATCTCTGTCCTCAAGGGTCTCAGACGGACTGTAGTGGTAAAGACGATGAAGGAAGTGGTGCACGCCATAATCCCATACAATGGAAGTATTCACAGCCCTCACGGAGATGCAACTGGGAGCATGAAGGTGACTGGGAACCTTTGCCCTGGGGAAATGAGATTGTGTCCAGGCCTTAAGGGAGAAGGCATCTAATGGGTAGACAGGGACAAGCAAGGACTTCCACTCAGAGACCAGTGAGCCAAATCACAGAGAGCAGGAAGTGCTTTTGCCTCCCAGTGAGACGGCTGCGGGGATGCCAGACCCGCAGGGAATATCGTGAATGTGGACGGCTTTGGGAGCCACATACAACCTCTGTCACATTTTCTTCGTGTGTGTGTGTTTCATAACCCTTTAAAAATATTCTTGGCTGGCAGACCATACAAAAACGCAAACAGGCTAAGGCACACCCACCAGGATGGCTATAATCAAAGAGACAGATAATAACAAGTGTTGATGAGGATGTGGAGAACTTGGAGCCTCCTACACTGCTTGTGGGATTGTAATGATGCAGCTGCCGTGGAAAAGGCTGGCAGCTCCTCAAGAGGTTAAACATAGAGTTACCATATGACCCAGCAATTCCACTCTGAGGTGACACCCAAGAGAACTGAAAACATATGTCCACACAAAAGCTTGCACAAAATGGTCATAGCAGCATTATTCATAATAGCCAAAATGTGGACACAACCCAAATGTCCAGAAACTGGTGCATGGATAAGTAAAATGTGATGTATCTTCACAATGGAATATTATTTGGCAATAAAAAGGGAAGAAGTACCGATGGATGCTACAACGTGGATGAACCTCGAACACGTGATGCAAAGTGAAAGAAGCCAGACACAGGAAACCACTTGTCATAGGATTCCATCTATATGAAATGTCCAGAACAGGCAAATCCACAGAGACAGAAAGTAGATGCATGGTGGCCTACGACCAGAGGGTGTGGGGGATGGGGAGTGACAGCTAATGGGTACAGGGTTTCTTTTTGGAGTGATGAAAATGTCCCCGAATGAAGTGGAGATGACGGTTGCACAGCTCTGTGAATACACTGAAAATCACTGAAGTCTTTGAAAGTTTGAATGCTCTGGTATGTGAATTATAACTCAATGTTTTTTAATGCTTTGTTTTTTCTTTAAAAAAGCAGACCAAGGGCCGTCATTTGCCAAACACTGAGTTGGTGAATGAAAGAAAGCACCTGAAAAGGTGAGTGGAAATTTCCACAGTCTTGGAGGTCGTGCTAAGGGGCTCAGACTTGGTCCTCCAGGGAATGTGGAGCGGCCACCCAAGACCTCAGTATGGAAGAAACACAACCAGAGATGCTCAGGAAAGGCAGGGGGCAGGAAGCCCAGCTGGCAGCTGTCCTGAAATGGCGAGAGGGATGATGAGAGCCTGGGCTTGGGCCCCAGAGGAGGGAGGGACAGGGGAAGGTCCTAGAGGTGTTTGTGGAAGAATCAGTAGACTAGAGGCTGGCTAGTTGTGAGTGGAAGGGAAAGGGAGAAGGCAAAGATGCCTGAGGTTTCTAGATTGGGGTCGGATGCACACTGGTGCCTAAGTCCCGGGACCCAGCAGGAGGAGCAGGCTGACGAGTGGGACAGGAGGATCCCCAGAGCACAGCTCATTCCAGGGGGACTCCGAGGCTCCCTCACGGCAGCCAGGTGGAGCACAGTGGAGCATGTCATACTAGGTGGCGGAAAGTGTGTGTCCCAGCCCAGAAGGAGGAGAAACTGGGGCGAAAGATACTGACTTGAGAGCGGTCATTGTGGAGCTAAGGTCACAAAACAAGAATTCCCCAGAGGAGCAAACAGCAGCAGGATTTCAGGAAGCTAAAGATGTGAACCTCGAATCATCGTCCTGTGAGGGGCAAGGAAAAGGAAGGAAGAGATCCGGGCAGGAGGAAGTGGAAATGGTCAGGGAGCCAGGAGAGGGCTGGGAAAAGAGTTCATAAAGGAGGACATTGAATATTCCAGGGTGGTCAGGGAGAGGCTAGGGGCCACCACCAAGCTTTATGAGAGGCATTTTCACAGCGTGTGAGGATAAAGCCAGGCTGCAGCGGCTGAGAAGGGAATGCGAGGGGCAGCAGAAGCAGGAGGGAAGATACGGCAGCAGGGGGAGGGGGGAGCAGAAAGCAGGCGAGCGACAGGGAGCGGGTGGAGGGGGGTGTCCTTGGAGAGGGAAAGATGTTGCATCCCGCCTTTGGCTGAGGAGGAAACACTGCTACAGGTGACCAGTGGGAGCAATCTCCATTTCTCAAGAGAGGAGGAGACTCAAAGATGAGAGGTGAGAAGCTTCCACAAAGTCTGGGGAAGGAAGGGCTCCTGGGCTGGCTGTTCCGAAGCACCTGCTCTTTCTCCTGTCTGTGGAGAGAAACTGGGGGATGGAGGCTCACAGGAAGTGGGGAGGCCAAGGTGGGGGTTCACCTCAGACAGGAGTCCAGACACCTCCACCTTGGGATCAGGTTAGAAGGGTCGGAATGTATGATTATACACACACATTTGTATTGAGTGTGAATTTTAACAGAACAAACTTGGATGTGCAAAAAATTGTCCTTGTGATGGTTGGTTTTATGTGTCAACGTGGCCAGGCTGTAGTACCCAGTTATTTAATCGAACACTCACAGGGCTGCTGCCGTGAGAGTGTTCTGTAGATGTGGTCAACAACCGCGATCGGTTGGCTTTAAGGATCTCATCCCGTCAGCTGGAGGCCGGAAGAGAAGAACTGAGGTTTCCCGGAGAAGAAGAAATTCTGCCTCAAAACTACAGCATCAGTGGTTACCAGGGGCCAGGAGCGGCGAGAATGGGAGTTAGTGTTTAATGGGGGCAGAGTTTCAGTTGGGGAAGATGAAAAAGTTCTGGAAATGGGTGGTGGTGACAGTTGCACAACAATGTGAATGTACTTAATGCCACTGCATCATACACTTAAATATGGTTAAAATGGTAAATTTTAGGGCATGTATATTTTACCACACACACACCACACACACACACAAGACTGCACCATCAACTCCTACCTGAGTTTCCCCCTTACTGGCTTGCTGCACAGATTTCAGACTTGCCAGCCCCCATGATCATGTGAACCAATTCCTTGAAATACATCTCCTAATGTATCTATCACATTGGTTCTGTTTCTCTGGAGAACTCTGATCAGTACAGTAATGTTGTCTATTTCTTTGGAGTTGAACTCAACCATTAGCTGTTTGGTAACCAAAAACCTAATGTTACCATCCAAAGTAAGTCCGATACCTGGTTTAAACTCAGTTTACTTTGTGTAACCGGCTACTCTGGTCAGTTTGGGATGCTCCCCACCCTCACCCCATTCTTTCCTCATCCGAGGTGGGACCTGGATTCAGGGGAGGTTTACACAGCGTCTGGGTGTCATGGACAGAGATGTGCACACTGGTCCATGATCCTCTGTTCTTTCTGGCCTCTCCTGAGAGCGACCTGTCCTACCAGGTCTTGGGCATCACCCTCCATCCCTGTGGCCCCTGTGATGATGTCCAAGAGTCCGTCGGGGTCTCCAGCTGTCAAATCTTGTGCTCTTTGTTCTCAGTGACCAAATCTGAGGCTTCTTCCGGTCCACAGTCCTCAAAGCCACTTCTGTGTCCTTCTTAGGGTGTTGGGACCTCTCGTCTGTTTCTTCCCATCCACACTGGGTGTGCAGGTCTCTGTAAGGCTGCCCTTGAGCCCATCTGCACAGATAACTTCCGTAGCTGTCCTTCCAGGAGCTTCTCTGCAAAGTCTCCACTCTCCAGGGCCAGGCGGATGCCGGGTCAGGGGAGAGCATTTTTAGGGTTGAAAATACCAGACTGTTTGTGGATGGCACAGGTGATGATACAAATCATCATTAGAAAATTCTTATCTTCCAGAAAGCTCAGACCTTCTCCTGGTCCTGCTTTCTTTTGAGAAGCAATATGTGCA
This sequence comes from Tapirus indicus, assembly GCA_031878705.1. Lineage (NCBI taxonomy): Eukaryota > Metazoa > Chordata > Mammalia > Perissodactyla > Tapiridae > Tapirus > Tapirus indicus. The sequence continues at coordinate 90,556,098 of CM062924.1, read as the reverse complement.
AAGAGCATAGAATTAACAGTCAGGGACGTGGGTGTTCCTCTCAGTTCTACCATGCCCTGCATGATTTGGGGCAAGTTCCTTAATTGTCCCGTGTCTTGGTTTCCACACCAACAGAGCAAAAAGAACAGGGTGGGCTGCTTGGCTCTTGCAGGCTGGGTCTTATCTCACGTGAGTTCAAAGGTCCCAAGATGCGGCCAATGTACGCTCAGAAACTCTTTTTCTAGATTGATTCGCATTGATATAACTCACGAAAACAAATTACAAATTAATAAACCAGAATAAATGTAACAATATAATTTCCAAGTGAACCGTTTTTATTCATACGACCTCTGACATCAAATGTGTGGGTTTTTCTCACACCGACACCAACCGGGTGTCCAAGAATTCAGTTCAGTTCCGACTCTACTTGGAGCCAGTGTCAGAACCCACAGGTTAAGGGCTCGATCCCACATGACTGTCCTCACTTCAAATGCCAATCTCAAGTCCCCGGGCCACCCGTACTTCTGACTGACTAGATGTAAATCAGGGGTTCCCACAACTCCCTCCTCTGGTTGGACACTTTGCTAGAATAGCTCACAGAACTGAGGAACGAGCTGTACAGTATGCACCAAATAGTGATGTTTGTGTCGACAACGGACCGCATACACCTCGGTGGTTCAACAGAATTAATATCAAGTAGCCTGGTGTGTGGTAGGCTATAGCATCTCGGTTTGTGTACGTACACTCCATGATGTTCACACAATGACAAAATCGCCTAATGATGCGTTTCTCAGAACACATCCCTGACCTTAAATAACACATTACTGTACTTACTATTACCGGTTTATTATAAAGAAAACAACTCAGGAACAGCCAAAGGGAAGAGACGCAGAGGGCACAGTATGCTGGAAGGGGTATGGAGTTCCTGTGCCCTCTCGGGCACACCACCCTCCCAGCACCTGGATGTGTTCACCAACCTGGAAGCTCTCCGAACCCCATAGTTTAGGGGTTTTTATGGAGGTTTCAGTAGGTATTCATGATTGGTTAAATCTTTGGCCATTGGTGATTAACTCAGTCTCCAGCACCTCTCCCCTCCCTGGAAATTGGGGGTGGGGGTGCTGAAAATTCCAACCCTCTAATCACACCTTGGTCTTTCTGGGGATCAGCCCCCATCCTGAAGCCATCTAGGGACCCCCAGCCACCAGTCACCTCACTGGCATACAGAAGACACTCTTATCACTCTGGATTTCAAGGGTTTTAGGAGCTGTGTCCCAGGACAAAGAGCAAGTATCTCTTTCCCCTTGTACCACACCAAGGGTACTGAATATTTGTGTCAATCGGTCGGCACCTCTCTTCCCAACAGGGAAACCTAACGCAGTCCTCCAACTGGATGTGGCTCGGTTAATATGAGGAGAGTGTGAAACTCCGGAATAGCATCATCGAGCTGGAATAACAGAGGGAACCCCCTCCACTGGAGATGAACCCAACCTCCAGATAGGTTTCCTCAAATGTTAACCCCCAGAGGTTCTGTACAACACAGTTGATAGTGTTTAAAACAAAAGTGCAGTGGTCGGAGGCCTGGGCATAAAGGACCAAGGCAGCAGTGGGGCCAGCCAAGAGGAAGATGGGGAGGCAGCTGCTCTGAAGGCCACGGGATGGAGACAGAGCGACCAGGAAGAGGAGTGTGGAGAGGCTCTCCGGCCCTTGGAGAACTGGATTGCACGGCTGTGCTGCCCTCCAGAGACCTCCTCCCCCTCGTCCCCCAAACCGCGTTCCCAGAGAGGCGGAGACTGAAACCAATTGTTCCTGCCAGGACTGGGCAAATGTGGGCCTTCGCCTTCAGCTCCCGGCCTTCAAAGACTTCCAGGAGCCACGAAGGCCTGGCTGGGCCAACAGAGCAGACGCAGAGGGGACACAAACGACGCGACTCACGAATTAATTATGTGTAAACCTCATCGCAAAAACCACATTGCTTTAAAAAATTTTTAAATCACCTGAACACAGTAAATTGCGTTGGAGAATGCTGGGTGGGCTCTTTCAAAATGTGGAACGAGGACCCATTGATCCTTCCCACGGCCTAGGATGCAAATTTCTCTAAACCTTGGCTTTCCAGGACATGGGTCAGATGAGGTGGTTTCTCCCTTTCTAATAGTCAAGGATTATGTCATTTTACTGCTTTTTCCCTTTTTACTCCTTCCTTTTTTTCCTACTGTTATTCCAAAAGTATTTCTATTTTTCAATAAATCTGTAATTTTTTAAAATTTCTGGTTGTGGATATAGCCTATGTCTTCTTTTAAGAAAACATACCTTTTCCAAGATGTATTACAAAGAAATGTCTTCCTTCCTCACCTAAAGAAATGGAAGAGCTCAAAAAACAAAAGTATAATCATAGCCATCTTTTTTTTCAGATAAAAATGCAATTTATATTTCTCACTTCTGACAACAGAATTATTTAGTATTTAGTGTGGATTTGGTTTTCACAAAATGACATTTGCATTTATGTAAGGCGTGCTTTACCCTGGGCTGTCCATCCTAAAATAGAGCAAGCTACTTTAATAATAATTCCCGGAACATTGTGTCCACGGGCAGGCAGCATAGAAATGCTACTTTAGCTGCTGTGGAGCAGCCGTTCATCCATCATTCCTGGCAGCTCAGCCCACTAGCGGCCGGGAGATGCTCATGAACAAGTTCTTTGTTTTCAAGGGATGAAGAAAATCCAGGCATTCGTTTACTCTAGAGAGACCCTTCAGGAAGGGGTTTCAGCATTAGAGTCTGCAATCTTCATATAAAATAGCAGGAAAGTCAGTAATGGAGAACTAGTGCTCTTTATAAGGCTTGATTCAATAGCCTGAAGATTCACTTAAATAGCTTCATCTTTACCACCCCATAGTTAGAAAAAATGTTTCCAATGAGCATCAAACCAAGAGTGCCCCCAGTGGGGGCTGTCCTCACCCAAGCAAAATAAAGCACACCCACTAGGAATGTCATCGCAGGCCACAGGGTGCAAAGACCCAAGTCACAACAGCTGGGATTCTGCTGACAGAGCTATGACCGTTCCCCAAAGCCCACTCATGACACTTAGCAATTAGGCCAGCAGGAAGTGTGACAAGATTTTCCTTTTAGGCTGAATTATAGAAAGCTGATGTTGTTTTGGCTAGAGAGTGGAGGGTATGAGAGGGCCAGGGGATCAGAATTTCCTAGTCCTTTTCACTACTGATCTATAACCCTGCGCTCACCTCTCCACTCCTAGGTCTTGTGAAATGGGGCTTCCTACCCGGCTGCTCAAAAAACTGTAAGCCCAAATAGCACACGTTTTCCCAAGAGGCAGGCAGGTCGCTTCAGTGGGACGCAGTGGGCAGCCCGCTTGAAGGCAGACATGTGGTCTTCTCCTTCTGGGTGGAGTCCCTCCCCCCGTGGACATTGTGATGAATGCCCTAGAATTTGGCCTGACCCAGGGCAGTAATTTCATATTAGTGGAAGGGTCAGCCATATCACTTAACTGATATCAACCGAGTCCTAGAACCAGCTCTGGCGTTAGCTAGCTGTGTGCCAATGAGCAAACCATTTACAATTAGTCTGGGCCCCTACATCTGTGAGTGAGTGGGACTCTCTGATCTTCAAAGTCCCCCAGTTCTAACATCTATGATATTGTGATTTCCTTTGGTAATGCAAGGAAAGGAACGAGAGGATTAGATCCTAAAACCCTAAATCTATCATAATAAGAGCACTGCTTGTGCATTGATTTTTAAAGCAGCCCTTTTTAAAAAAATTGAGCAGATAAGGAGATGCATAAGCGTACAAAACACACCTGGCCCAACCTTGACTCAACTGGAAGCCGAGGGACAAATCAATATTCATAAAAATTGATCGTGATAAACACACATCCAGAAGAAGGAAGTTTCCATCCTCCACTGAACTCCATCCCACAGATCTGCCTTTATTAGCTACGATGTAACGTCAGGTCCTCGCAGATGTCTTATATCAGGGAGATGATGTGAAATGGGAAGCTGCAGAACTTCTAGTGAAAGTCCAATCAAGTTCATCACCCATTATGCTGTTTGTCCCTTAGGAATAAAAAATATGGGACAAATTCGTCTCCAAGTTGGCCTGTCTCTGCTGACAAACTGGTCTATTTCCTTTTGCAGACAATGAGCTCCATGCCCCTCCTTGGGCCTGCCTGTCGGAGAATTCAGAAGAAAGGTCTGTGTTCAACTGAGTACTTTTTCTTACCGTGAGTTCTCCAATGTAGCTGTACCTGCCACTTCATTCTTATTTTAATGGTTTTTGGGCTTACCGATTCTTTAAATGAATTCATTCACTCATTCATTTGAGCAGTTTTAGGTTTCGGGAAAAATTGAACAGAAAGTACAGAGTTCCTATATACTCCCTCGCCTCCCTGTATACATTTCCCCCTGTTATTAACATCTCGCATTAGTGTGGTCCATTGTTACAGTCGACGAGCCAGTATTGATACATTATTATTAACTAAAGCTCATAGTTTACATTAGTGTTCATTCTTTGTGTTGTGCTCTAAAGGTTTTGACAGTCACATACTGCCTTGTATGCACCATTGCAGTATCATACTGAATAGTTTCACTGCCATAAAAGTCCTGTGTGCTCCACCCATTCATCCCTCCTTCCCCCATAACTCCTGGCAACGTGATCTTTCTGCTGTCTCCATAGTTTTGTCTTTTCTAGAATGTCATATAGTTGGAATTATTCAGCATGAAGCCTTTTCAGTTTGGCTTCTTTCACTTAGCAATATGTGTTTGAGCTTCCTCTAGGTCTTTTTGTGGCTTGATAGCTCATCTCTTTTTATCGCTGAATAGTATTCCATTGTATGGGTATGCCACAGTTTATTTATCCATTCACCTAAGAACATCTCGATTGCTTCTAATTTTTGGCAATTATGAATAAAGCTACAATTTCTACTGATTTTCATTACTAATATGTTATAATAACAAACTCTTTTGGAAGTAGATAGAAGTATAAATTAGTATTGAAATATGCTTAAAAGACAGTTCACACTATAGAATATCAGTTTTTAAAACCCTGCCAATTAGAATCAAGTTTACCACGGATCTGGTAAAGAGAACTGAAGGTGTGCGATGACTGTGAGGTACAGCTCTGGGAACCCCGTGCATCCCGCGTGCTTTCTGAGTGTGATGTGGACCAAGCGTTGCTGTGTTAAGTAAAGAGCTCAGCAGGGGCTTACTTCAAGATGTACGAAAATCACAGATGCAGAATTCTCTTGCTTCCTAGCTAGAATCAAACTCAAATTGCTGTTTATCAGAAACAGGAAGAGAGGATTGTGCTTTTTGCTATTAATGACACTACAGGATTCTTAGTATATATAACTGTTTTCCTTATTAACAATGCACTCTAATTATGCACTTAGAGTGTGCACAGCTTTGTCATATGCCAGAGATATTAAGGGGAGAAGATCTTCATGAGGCATATATTGGGTTAAGCTTGCCTTCTGCGAGGTCTGAGCCGGCGTTGGGAACTGAATACAAGCCCAAACTGGTATTTTAATTTTAATTTTTATCAAGGTGAAACATGATTGTCTGGTTCTTTTGGGGGTTTTGTTTCCTCATTTTGTCAAGTAGTGTTAAAAGGCTTATTACAAACAGAAACGAAACCAGAGCAATCTCTTGCTCCGCTCAATTTTTTTCCATACTTTCAACTCTTAGCAGATTCTTCAGAGAGTTCCTTCCACATGTTAAGTGCAGTTACACCACTCTGCCTTGATCAATCCATTTTTGACATTGCCTACCGTCTTCCTATTAGGGTAGCTGAGCATTTAGCACCCTTGCATCCTCATATAGTTACGTCATTACTTTTGGTTAGATCAGTATTCGATATTTATAGTAGTAGGACCATGCAAATATTGCTCACTGATGAGTCAAGTAATAAACTGTGATTATATTTCCTTTCTTTTACAGCTTTTTGTTTGTCTCAAAGTCAATATCTGCCTTACATTTGGATTTACTCCACTTTATTGGCACCTGTGCTGTCTCCCCGCACCCCATAACATCCCCTCACCCTACATGGCTGAATCTGATCATCGGTCAGTTTCATTTTCCCTTCCAAGAGGCTCCTTCCTGGGCCCGGGCTCCCTAATCCGGGCTATATTCTGTTCCCTTGGCGGCTGCATAAATTTGTCCTTGGAATTCCCGTCACCATCACCCTGGAAATTCCCTGTGCTCCTCGAAGCCATCCTTTCTGGGATTTCCTGTCTTCCTGGTTTTGGTTGTTCTTGGTTACTCCCTCACCCTGATGGATCACATCTTCCAGAAGCTTCCTGAGAGAGTATGCAGGGTTAACTGAAAGATGGGTGCTGGAGTCAGAGAGATGAGGATCAAAACACCAGCTTTCTCGCCGCAGAGGCTGTTTGGAGAAGGCGGCTTCTTGTCTGCCGGCCAAGGGAGCATCCTCCCACTGCGCCCTAGAACTGAGCGCACCCACTCGGCTGAGCTGGAAAATGGCAGCCTCCCCAGATGGGCGAGACTGATGGGACACCTGCTGTCTGCAGGCCGGCAGAGCCCCAGGAGCAGAGGAGGAAGGGTGCCGGCGTGGAGCCCAGATCCCTCTCAGCGTCCCCAGTCACATAAGTCACAGCCCTGGGGAGTGTGAATCCCCAGGTACAAAGCCCCTTAGGTACTTCGACGCAGCTGGAGCAGGAACCCTCCTGGGAGTCTGGCCGGAGCAGGAGAAGTGAGCAGGGGGGCTGCAACTTTCCTCAAGGAAACCCTACCGTCTCCAGCCCGCGCCTCACCCTGGCCTCCCACGCCGAGCCTCCCCTTAATCCTTGGGCTCTGGGCTGCTGCCTCGCCCCCACCTGCTCCTCCTCTTCATCAAGGACAGCCAGTTGTGTGATTCTCGCCCAGTTTCATCTGGAACCGAGTTTGTGTTTCGGTTTCTTGTTCTTCTTGTTTTGAGAGGGATTTCCAAGAGTTGATGGAGGGGGGAAAGGTGTCCTCTGCCATCTCAAAAGCAAACAATTGGGCAACGCCAACGTGAATGGCTTCTTTCACCAAGAGTTTTTCTTACGCTTTTTAGAAATGACCCAGAGAGATAACAAATAGATCTATTTCTATGAAAACATTTGTTGCTTTGAAAAGGAGTTACAGATAAAGGGTCATAAGAGTCTGGAGCCGAGAGTAGATGGGCCTCATCTCACACGTGACGAGTGGGACCCAGACCTGCACGCATCAGCATGGGGTGGGGGGAGCACCGACAGACACTCTGTCCTTATGGAGCCCCTTTAAGTTATATGATATAATTCAGGTTGTTACAGCAATTTCCCAAAATATCGCCTTTATACAGCACCATTCAGTGTAACCATCCTCGTCTTCCCCATGTGAGTAGTAAGCCCTGATTCTGGCACTCACCAGCAGCTACGTGAGCTTGGCCAAGGCCTCTGATCTCTCTAAGCCTCAGTTTTACCGTCTCTAAAATGACACACTATGATCTGTGCTACATGCCACAGAGTTCATGTGAGGCGCCAATGTGATCCCACGCGGGTGGGCGTGAACTGGAAGGTTAATCAGAGGTGTTACTGTTGTAATAATCCGCCCAATCCTTTTTCCTTCAAGCCAAACAGGTAATCTCAACTGTTTCCAGTTTACCCCCAGAGCGTACCCTTCTGCATGGCCAAATAATAATAATAAGTTCTTTTATACTTTCACGTTCAAATACAATATCAGGATAAGGAGAAAACAAAACACAAATCCAAATGTGAAATATCCTATGTTTTTATTTATTTATTTATTTATTTTTCTCCCCAAAACCCCAAAGCTAGTTGTGTATCCTAGTTGTAGGTCTGTCATAGCTCTTCTATGTGGGCCCCATCCTAGTTTTTAAACTAGTGGTACAGCTACGTTCTTATAAAATATCTTGGGAAGGAAGAGCGTAGGGCTGCACACACTAGATTTAAATGAGAAGTGAACTGGGGACAAACCACACTGCAGTGGTCTGCTCAGGCTGCCTTCACGAAATACCACAGACAACAACAGAAATTGATTTTCTCACAGTTTTGGAAGCTGAAGGCCCAAGACCAAGGTCCAGCAGAGTAGGGTTGTGGTGAGGGCTCTCTTCCTGGCTTGTAGGCAGCCGGTTTCTGGCCGTGTGTACACACGATGGAGAGAGAACCCTGGTGTCTCTTCCTCTTCTTATAAGGACACCAGTCCCATGGGGTCAGGGCCCCACCCTCATGACCTCATTTAACCTTAATTACCTCCTTAAAGGCCCTGTCTCCAACACAGTCACATTGGGGGTTAGGGCTTCAGCACATGAATTTTGGGGGACACCATTCTGTCCATAACACACACCATCCCCTCACATGTGGTTCTGTTTCCTTGAACAAGCGGTGATGGGAGAGGTGAATGTTCCGGGGCTGCGACAAGAGACTGGTCTAGACAGAAGTAAAAATAAACTGGAATTCACAGAATTAAAGCTACGGATTGAGGGCAGGATGGTCTCATGGGCTTGGTAGAGCTTTCTAGACTGTGCAATATCAATAAGAACAGTCTCCTAAAAGCCCCAATATCTGCTCCATGCACATTAATGCTCTGGGATATAGTTTGAACCTTTGTAAACTTTCAACCACTGTTCTGAAGCATAGCTGCCCTCTCACAGATGACTCTGAAGCATTTTCCTTTGACATCTCATAGGAGAAGGGCTATGGAAAGACTACATTTCTGAATCAGAAACCACAAGAAAATTTAAGTCTCTGCATGTTGGCAGTGAGGTCAGAGGATCTGCCACCATGGAATTCAAAGTTCTTTGTGGTTTGACATAATAGCTACCTATTAAGCTTGCCTTCTGCTTGACCTGTGCAACTGCCATTTAGAAAAGAGAAAGCCATCATCCATCATGTGTCTTTATAAAGAACTTCTTTAAACTTTATCTTATGAAACTGTTTTCATAATTATTTAGCTTAGCTCAGTTTCCGGAGCACCATACATGATGTCCAAATAGAGTAAAATTGCAATCCTCTAGAATCAGGCCAAAAATACCTTCCAAATTAATGAGAATTAAAGGGTTTTGTATTTTTTTCTTGAAAAGGACACAAATCATAATGAAATAAGCCCAAATTTAAATTTGCTTAAGGCAACAACAAAACCTCCAGATTACGTCCTGGTGTTAGTTGGATTATTCACTCAGCAGGCCCCATCCAATATCCTTGTGTCCACAGCCCTCTACAGTGATGCCTAATGCTCAAAATGCTGATTCCAAGGCACAGTAAGATCCTGAAAACTAATTCATGATTACCTAATATGCACTGGAATACAGAAAAGTGTACCAAAATATTTGGTTGTCTTTGATATTTTGCTGACTTTTAAGTCATATAAAAACCATGGCTTTATGCATTTTTTAAACTTTCATCATTATGGGTATGTTGTCCAGGTAGGAGAACGGAACATATTTTGTTTAACAGTTAGTTCGACTGACATTTTTTTAAATTTGGACACAATATGCAGGCCTCCATTTGTAATCTTGCCCAGGCCCCACAAAGGTTAGGGGATGCCTACCTTCCATAGCATGCCATTCTGGACTCATCTCATCTTTCTTCTCCACCATCCTTAGCACTTGATTTTTGGCTTCATGTTTTTTTAGCTCATGGTCTCAAGATGGCTGCTCCAGCTCCAGCCTCATGTCCATATTCCAGGCAGGAAGATGAAGATAAAGAGAAGGAGGAAAAGGTGGTGCTATATCATAAAAGCAAAAAATTTCCAGAAATCTTTGGCAGACTACCCACACAACTCAGAACCATGTCACCTGGCCAGCCCTAGCTGCAAAGTTCTTGGGAAAGGCAGATATTTTAACTGGGTGCTATCCTAAAAAAAATTGGCTTCTGATAATTAGGAAAAAGGGGAGAATGGTTATCAAGTAGGCAAATATCAGTATCTGCCACACACAAGGGCCAAGAGCAGTGACTCCTAGGGATGCCTGGTCCCGGGACTAAGGAGTCACAAAAAAGAAAGAGTAGGTGAAGCCCGTTGTCATGCCTGGATGACTGTCTACACCGGACATTACTGGAAAGTCCAGATTCTGAGACCTGAACGGGGAACCTGGGGTAGGACTGAGAGCACAGACAAGAGACCCTGAGGGAACCCAGCTTGCAGCAGCTACGGAAGGAAGAGGCAAACGCACCAAGGCACGAGCCTCCCAAAATTGTTCTAGACGGCAACTTGGCAGCTCATATCAAAAGCTTTAGGAACATGGGAGCTTCCACTTCTGCCTGTTTGCTCCTGCTGCCCGGATCCCTGGAGCTGTTCTGAGACCAGGTGACTCTGCTTTTTCTGCCATCCTTTGAGCTCCCTCACCACCACCTCACGTGTCCTTTTGTGCTTTCATCGGCCAGAGTGGCTTGTAGTGGCAGCCCCAGATTTTCCACGTTAAGGGGCAGCATTCTGGTGGAGAGTGAGACGAAGAGACTTGGCAAATGTTGCTGGCAGGTTTGCAAAGCAAGACGCTGGCATTCGCAGATTACGGTTTATTTAGATTGCTTGGGGCATGGCTGGGGGCGTTGATGGTAAATCCAGGGTGGGGAGTGCACGTCAGGGACTAAAGCCCTGACCCCCACACCATCCCTTACTGCTGCAACTGGTCGATTTCTCCTGCAACCCTCAAATCCCAACTTACACAAAAATATTTATTTCATCTCTATCACATTTAAGGGGAGACATATACTCTTTAGTTTACTTTATTAGTTGCATTAGGAAAAGTATGATTTATCAACAAATTTTAAAGTGATGTATTTTGTGACAAATGTAAATTCAAAGTTAAGTATGTATTGTGGCATCAAAAAAAGATAAAAACTGGTTCTATGAATTATTTGAAATTTTTGCATTTTTTTAAAACTAAGTTTTAATAACTGAGGTTTTTATATATAGACAAATCTCACATTTTGCTTCTAAATGACAAATAAAGAAAGAAGTTTCCAGACTACCAGTTGTAAGCGCTTCTCAGCAAGAACACAACGTGGGTGCGGGTAATCTTTATTCCTAACAAATGATGAGCAAAACTGGATGACATTTGTCACTACATTTTTAGCTCTTAATACTGGACAAATATAATTTTGATCTGATGCAAATGACTATGAAATCTGGGAAAACTCGTGTCATGGCCAATCTGTAGAAATGTTATCATTCTAGTCTCTTCGTCAGCCTTTATTTTCATCATCAGTGTTCCTCAAGTTTCCTTTCATATGAGATGGATTATGGGTATAAATTTAAAACTGAAAATGACTTTACAGTGCATATCAGCTGCCCATGCGGATGAGGTGAAGATCAAGCGTGAGGGCCCCAGGTGTCACACCACTAGCCACTCAGAGGCAACCAACCATTCCCCTTTGAAGGTTAAAAGAAGTTCAATAATTGTTTCACTTTTAAAAAATAGAAATAGAAGCAGACACTTTTCTGCCTGTAATGATATGAACCTTTTGATCCACCACGACAAACTTCATTTCCTCCCAAATCTCTTTTTACTAATATTTCGCATCCCCAAGCTGAGGGGCCATCCCTCACAGCTGACCGACTCTTCCCCCATCTAACTCTGGTCAGATGTCCTGAGCAAAGAAGGCCATAATTTCTGGGACCAGAGAGAGTCGTTCAGCCATGCTGTCCCTTGGCCAAGATGAACTAAGCCTGTCGTCCCCAGAGAGCTGGAAAGTCGGCAGCTGTAGAAACATGTAGCTCCGTGTTTCAAAACGCAAACGACCAGTTTCCCTGACCCCACTGTTCTCTGAAACATTCCCTGCCAGTGACCATAAATCCTGCTCTTGGAACGCGGTAAATTGAGAAATTAAAAGTAAATACCCTAATCTGATAACTTTCTTTCTGGCCTTTCAGGGTATTGTTGATGGAGCTAGATTTTAGAAAACCAATCCCTTTATGTTCGAGGTTTTAGGCCTATTTTTTTTTTAAGCCCAGAAACTGTAAAGTTGCTCATAATAAGAGGAATCTGGCTGTGCTCTTACTTTACACAAAGGGAACAAGGATTGTGTCGGGTTTTAGCTGCCCAGTAACCATTCTCTCATCCTGAAGGCACCTGAATTTCCTTCTACGGAACTGCCTCTTCCCCTTCGGGGCAATCGGATGGAACTGAAATCCTAGCACATGCCTCCCACTGAGGCTGTGGAAGGGGACAGTGCCTCCAGTTCTCTGGAACAGCATTATTTCCATTCCCAAACTCAATGCCGTAACCACACATCCCTTCTAAGAGTCCCTGAGATCCTTCCAGTACGTTCCCTTTCGCGTAAACTAGATTCCAACTGATGATCCTAGTACACACCAGAGGAGCTCATCCCTGTCTGCTCCGATCCAGCTCCCTGGGCAGAACCTCGTCGTATCTCAAGTATGTATTCATCTGTCCAAACGCATGTGGATGTGCCGGATGTAGATGAAAGTTGCTCAGACTTGGTGGGACTCTGACCTGTAGATGCATCCTCTCACAAATCCATGAGTTCTTCACAAAAATATTTTGTTTTCTTTTCAATGAAACTCTTGAAAGGATTAACACAATCATCTTACGGAAGGATTGTGGTCCTCACACCAAACTCTGGCTCAAACGTTCATATTAAAGTGTATTAACGCAGAGTTGTGGGGCCGACAACCACAGTGAAGTGGACTTTCCAGAACTTCAGGAGTCTGGAGGCAGACATGGAGTTCAGCGACGCCCAGGCACCCACTGCAGGTTCCCTTCCCCAGTGAGGAAGTGACCTTGCTGAAGCTGAGTTTGGTTTAAGAAATAGGAGAGCTCAACATTGATGAACATTCTCTTGAACAAAAGCCACTGATTGTTAGACAAGTTCTTCTTGAATTGTGATGATGAGCCCAGAGTGTAACAGTTCAAGGGCATAGTAAAAACTGTGGACAGTGTTGATTGGCCCCATTAAGGAATCCGGGGGGAGTCCACTTTGGTCCCTGGGGAGCCACACTGAGATGTGTTGCGTCTGCTTCCATGCAGGGGGCAAGAGTACCCTACTTCCTACAAGCCTCAGTATCCTTATAAATAGGGGATTTAATCTAATCTTACCGTGGAGGAACATGTGTGATCTCTTCCTACTGGGTGTTAATCCAACGGACATACTACAGTTGGTGGAAAAAATGAAATGGGCACCACTGTGCTCACAACATTCAGCAAGCTGAAGGAAGGAACATTCAACTAACTTTTCCAAGATGGAGGCAGACTGGCCCACGGCATGAGGCTGGGGTGGTCGAAGGAATTACACTGCTGGAATTTATCCAGTTTCCCTACATGGAACCATTTCCGTTCGGTGATTAAACAAAGAAAGCTGAGCTGAGGGCAGGGTAGCCCTCGGCTGTTCCTGGCTTCTCCCAACTGCATCAGCCTAAGATGTGGGAACAGCTCAGGAGCCCAAAGGGAGTCAAGGAGCTAAGGAACCTCAGGTATTCTTGCCAAAACAAAACAAACGACAGCAACAAAACCCTGAATCTTATCAAGCCTCTGGAGCTCACTACCATTACACCAGGAGGGTAGAATTGGCCGGACTCAGGATGTGGGGAATTTCTACAGGACAAACAACCCAGGTTCTTCAACAAATAAATGTCCTGGAGAAAAAGGGAGAAAGAGACTATTATATATTAAAAGAGACGTATCAAATGCAATGTGTGGATCTTGTTTGGACCCCAATTTGAACAAATCAACTGTAAAAACCATTATGGAGGCATTGGAGGAGATGGGAACATGGACTGGGTCGTAGATGGCTGTGGTGGTTTGTACTGTGCCGCCTTGGCTAAGCTGGAGCTAGATTCCCCCAAATCCCTTTCTCGGGGGAGTTGTGGGTTAGAAGTGGCCACAAGGAGAATCTCACGAGACTTGGGAGGCAGAGTCAAGCAGCCATGACTCTCCCAAGGTGATTGTGACTCGACGCCTGACAGACAGACACAGAGGACTCAGTGAATTCCAGCTTGTCCTCTCTCCTCTGTCCCCACCTGACCCTTCTCCCTGACCACCAACTCTGCTGACCAACAGTGGCCCTAAGCCAAATCCCAGATACTTGGCTGAGGTCCACTGTGACCCCAGCAATTATTATTAAAGTATTTTTGTTAATTGTGTTGGCTTGATAATGGTATTGCACTTAGGTTAGGAAAAAGAAAAAGTCCTCATCTGTTATAGGTATATACTGAAGCATTTATGGGTAAAATTATGTCCTGTCTAGGATTTGCTTTAAACAAGTTCTAAGAAAAAAAAAAAAGGTGGGGGTGTGGAAGATGAATGAAACAACGTTGAAAAATGGTCATGACTGTTAAAGCTGGAGGGTGGGCAAGGGAGGGCCACTGCTCTGTTCCCTCCCTGTATCTGGCAAGTTTGAAAATGTTCACAATAAAAAGTAGGGGGGAATGTTAAGGAAATGGAAAAGATTCTGAAGACTCCCTCAAGACCCACCCCCCCAGACCAGCGCTAGGCCTAACTGCCAAAGTGTAAGAAGGGGGAGGGGGAGACCTGGAAAATTCGTCAGTTCTTGAGGATGTGGGTTAAAGAGGGAGGAAAAACTAGGGTGGCAGGGGGCTGATTAACACATTCACATCCCAGAAGGAAAAGAAAACCACTTGTCTTACTATTACTTGTAACTGTGAGTAATACATTCTAACACGTGTGAGCCACTCTTGTTCTTACAAAGCTAAAAAAAATCTGTGACCTTGGAATTCTGAGATGCACACAAGCTATTGAATTTTTTAAAATGATGTTTGGAGAACAGGGTTTCAGACATAAGCATGTACTTTTAAAAAGGTACCTTCGAAATTGAAATTTGAAATATTTAATTGAGACATAGAACTTTTTTTTAGGAAAAATGTAAAAATCCTCATTATCTCAGGCATTGTTTTGGTCAGGAGAGAAGACGACGGCGCCGGACTGGGGCCAACCCAAACAGAAGGGCGGAGGATGGCAAGGGGCCCACAGTTTTGTTCGCGAATGTTCTTCAAGGCTAAACTTCTTGGAAAAGGATTTATTTTATTTCACTCTCCCCCAGCTTCACTTTTGGGTCATTTTAGGATCTCAGCTGGTGGCCACAGCTTTTGAAGCTTTTGAGCCAAACTCTTTCTTTTAAAGAAAAGGGGAGGGGTTATTAAAAAGTTTTTTGTTTTGCTTTGCTTTTTTAAGTAGAAGGATGTTATGTGGACAAAATTAAACAGAAGAAAATATTTTATATTGAAAAAACAAGTTTTCGGTGTTTGTAAAATGTGCGAAGCCAGTAAATGTGAAGTCACACAAAATGTGAACCCGACAGAGAAACCAAGCCAAGAGGAAAAATACTGCACAATGTTCTGAAAGAGATAAAAGCTATTCCTAGTGCCCTATCTCAGGATGAGAGGGAGAGAGAGGAAGTCAGAAAGTCAGCCGACACCAGGGGATGCCCAAGGCGAGAGAGAGGGAGGAGGAGGCAGACTCACAGATGTGGACGAGGAGATACTCAAAATGGGAACTGCCAAACCCTGGAGGACACACCAGCTCAGTCCTCAAGGCAGACCAACATGAGGTCCCTGTACCTCCTTGTCCCATAATAAAGTGACAATAAAATGGTCAGGGAGTTGTGTGGGAAGCAGAGGCACAAAGTCTCTTAAAAGGTTCAATTGCTGGTGGTTTTCCCTGTAAAGGGGATCAGAATACGCCACCCCAAAATATGCCTCTTTGGCATAAGGATTATTTTGAGTTGAAAGCAATTGAGAATCAACAAATGCAGGAAGGGTTCTCTGCCCTCCCCTTAACTGCCTAAAAGCAGGGCATAAATTTCCCTTTGTGAGGTTGTCTCCTGCCTCCCACCCCCCCATCCCCGCCCCAAATCCCACCCTACACCCCACCCCCATTCCAGGAAGAGGAGAGCACTCATCAGTGGAGATAGAGAGTGACACCAAGACAAGTTTGCATAAAGAGACCTTATTAAAATAACCCTTATTTTCCATTAGCTCCTCCATATATTTCCTAGTTACTTTACCATGATTTATCTTCTCTTGAAGCCCAAACCCCCTTTCCTTTGCTAAAATAGTATATAAGCTCCCAAGTCTACTGCTTCTTTGAATTTCACTTTTTTCTGTGAACTCCCATGTATATAAATGTTAATAAAAATTGTGTGCCTTTTCTCCTGGTAAACTTTTTTTTTTTTTTAGTTTAATTTGCAGGTGCTCATTACTGAACATAAGATGGTGGAGGGAACGCTTTTCCTCCCTGACACCTGCATGCAAGGGCTAATTAAACACAGAAAATGGAAACCTCTGGATTAATTACCAGCCCCCATGAACACAATTCACCTAAGGCAGTTAAGATCCTTGAGGCCACCCATGACCTATCAATAGCAGGTAGAAATAAATTACTGGCCAGGCCCTTCCCAGGTCCAAACAGAAAGTTCAATACTGGACTGAACTGTTTAGATTTTGACACAGCTAGCAACTGTAGTACTGGTTTTAGCATTCTTGAACACCATATTATTTTAAAAAACAGAAAATCTTTATTGAGATATAAACTGCACCTTTAAAAGGTAAGTTTTGACATATGATTATACCCATGAAACCATCACCACAACCAAGATAGTGAACACATGCATCACCCCACATAAGTTTCCTCGTTCCCTTCCATACCATAGTATTTTTAGGCACCAAAATAGCAGTATGATTGTGGACACGCTTATTTTAGGCTTTTGTGGGCAGTTTGTTTAGATTTCTGGCTTCAATTCCTTTTCCCTCTACATTCCTCTCAGCTCTGCTCCATCCTCATCCCCAGCCCTCCCAGCCCTCAGACTCTCTTGTCCCATCCTGAAACAACCCCCTCACCCCCTCGCCCCCGCCCCCGCCCCCGCGGCCCGTGGATGCTCTGAGCACATAGGGCCAGCCTGAGGGCCCCGGGGTCTGGAGGTGGAGGAGGCAGCAAAGCCAGGACAAGCCAGACTCCGAGGGATGTTAGGTGTTCATAGGGGTTTAGTTTTGAGCTTTAGTTCCACAATTTTATGACTTTGAAGTTGTAAACAAAATACCGATGTTATTAAAGTGGCATTTTGATATTACTTGAAATGAATACTAAAATACCGGTGCTGTCGTTTTGCTGTGACATTGGCAAAGGTGCGTCTCGCTGGAACTGAGCCACCAGATTACCCTAAATTAGGTAACTTGAATGACTATAGTTACCTCGGAATGTGCAACTGCAGATGGAGACATCTTAACCCACGCAAGGATCTGGGTGTTTGTCTCAGAACTTTTCTATAGTTGTCCCGGTCTTGTTTCTATTTTAAAAATCCCTAGAATATACCACTTCCAAAAGGTGAATATAATGTAAAATTAAAATTTCAACCAAAATATGTGACAGTCCCAATTGTTCTAAGGGATTTTTATTTTTGTTTGTTTATGAATTAATTCTAATGGAACCAGACAATATTGGTTCAAGCTTCCTTTTGAGATGTTACACTTAAATTTAAGGCATACATTTACCCTTTAAATTCTCTAATGATTTTTTGTATTAACTTAGTTGTATTTTTCTGACGTTCTTAATTAGCTTTAGGAAAGTTGATATAATACTGAGGTAATGAATATCTATACTATGTAAATGACCAAATTATCTGAATAGAAGATAAACAATGCTAATTCCCATTTTAAAAAGTAGACAAAACTTTAAAAGGATATGTTTATCTGTATTTTCCCTTTCGGAGATCTGATCTCATAACTGCGAGGAATTACATCTGAGATATCAGATGTCCTGAGCCTGCGTCCTGCATGCTCTTCTGGAGAGAAGTGAAAATTCTTCATTCTTTTCAGACGACTGGTTCTTCAATGACGCTGACAAACTGGCTGGTCTGGAACTGTACACTCTGGAGCTGATTCTGAGATGGTTGAGACCAGGACGGATGGATTGTTGAATACAGAGAGGGAGGCAGAGAGAGGAGTCAGGGGTGGCTAAGTTGGGGGCACCCTGCAACGTGAACGTAAGTTCTGACGTGATGATACACTGTATACTACTTCAGAGGTGCAACCAAGAAAAAAGAAGCTAAAAAAATGTCAGTGGCCCTTCCTGTCCTCTTTCACATGCCTCTTCCTCTTCTTCACTTCCTTTCCTGTCCCTTCCTCAACAATTCAATCCTACAGTCATGAAGGATGGGAGAGTCAGGTCGGTGTCTGTGAGGAGAGGCAACCCAGCGTGGGGACTTGTAACCCGGTGCCGGGGCCGGAGGTGGGTGTGGGGAGTAGGGTAGGGAAGGCCTCTGTGCATGTTGTGGACCCAATGGGATGTCAGAGCCAGGCAGGGTAAGGAGGGAATCCACATGGGGAAGGGGGTGGTGGCGGAGATTGAGTCTATACAGGGGATTGATCAAATCAGTAAGTGTCCTTAGAACAGGGGCAGCCGGGTTTCTCACTGTCGGAGAAAGGAGTCACAAATATGGAAAGGGAGAAAATCAGAAGGAACCCTGCAGTGTTGGGTTGGAATTGAAGGTATTGGTGTGAACTCAAGGATTTCAATAAAAATAGATATACAGCCCTTTCACAATTTACAAAGAGGTTGCATTCCAATAAACCCATTGTAAGTTGAACACTTAACCTACAAGATATGATAACTCAGTCAGCGTGTGACCGTGAACTGGATCCTTTCACCATAAAGGCCATTCTTGGGACAACTGGCGAAACTTGAGTGGGGCCTGAGGATCAGAGGTTGGTAATGAGTCACTGCGAATTTCCTGATGCTGATGGCTGCATGGCGGTTACGTAGGAGAAGGTCCTTGTTTGTAGGAAACACGCACTGAAGTGTTTGCTTTTGATGGGCTCTCAGGTTGGCAACTTACTCTTAAACGGCTCAGGATAAAGAGTTTTTTGTACGACAGTTGCAACTTTTCTGTAGGTTTGTGGTTGTTAGTAAAAATATAACAGAAAAATAAATAAGGCATCATGTTATTTTCTTTTAAATATATTTCATGGAAGGGTTTATTCATCACCTCAGAGAAGTCAGTCCAGAAGAAGGCAGATGGTAAGACGGAGACCTCCCCTGGTCTGGATGAATCATCCCCTCCATTTTTGCCTTTCCTGACCCAAAGTCCAGGTCAGAAGCCCTCCTTAGGAGTTTTTCCATGACCCTTGACTTTGCCCATCACAGCATTTATCATACTATAATTGTAACTGCCTGTTTACTTATAAGTCCTATGAGACTAGGGACATTGTCTGACTTGTGCCCTGCTGTACTGCATAAGATTAGCACAATTTGCAGGTTGTCTAGGATAAACACTGTTTTCCTCTATTCTCAATACTTTACTTCCGACACCAGACATGTGGTGGTTTTCCCACACCAAACAATTCTCCGGTCCTCCCGCAGACAGCTGGGTGTCCTACAGTTTAACTCAGTTCTGACACAATCTACCTGCAGGTAGCACCCGACCGCACAGGTTAAGGGCTCAGTAGCACAAGAGGGTCCCCACTTCAGGGGCCGCCCGGTGGCGCAGCAGTTTAGTTTGCGCTTTGGCAGCCCGGGGTTTGCCGGTTCAGATCCCGGGCGCCCGCGGACACACTGCCTGTCAGCCATGCCGTGGCGGCGTCCCATATAAAGTAGAGGAAGATGGGCACGGATGTTAGCCCAGGGCCGGTCTTCCTCAGCAAAAAGAGGAGGATTAGCAACAGATGTTAGCTCAGGGCTGGTCTTCCTCACAAAAATAAAAACAAGTGCCCCCACTTCAGATGCCAGTCGCAAGTCCAAGCTGTCACCTGTGCTTCTGACCCACCAGCTATAAAGCAGGATTTCCACAACCCCCTCCGTAGGTTTGCTCATACGCTAGAACCCAGGAGCACCCTTACTTATATGTAGCGGGTTATGATATAATAAAGGGTAGAGATGAACAGCAGGATGAAGAGGTACACACGGTGAGGTCTGGAAGGTCCCAAGCCCAGGAGCTCTGTCCCTGTGGAGCTGGGGTGTGCCATCCTCCCAGCATGTGGATGTGCTCACTGACCCTGAAGCCCTCTGAGCCCCGTACTTTTGGGAATTTTATGGAGGCTTCATCACGGAGGGATGATGGATTATTAACGCCATTCCCAGCCCCTCCCCTCTCCAGAGAATGGGGAGCGAGGCTGAAAGTTCCAAGCTTCTGATCACAGCTTGGTCTTTCCGGTGCCCAGCCCCTGTCCAGGAGCCATCCAGGAGTCTCCTTAGAACAAATGATGCTCCTGTCACCAGGAAATCACAAGAGATTGAGGAGCTCTGTGTCAGGAACCGGGGTCAAAGACCACATATTAGAACTGGGGGCTGAGGTCAATATATGTATTTCTTATTATTTCACACAGGCACACGGTAGTTCCTGAATAAGCATTTGCTGAATGAATGAAAGAATAGTTCACACTGACCCCAAAGAAGCCTTTTCCCCGTAGTTTTGGAATATTTGTCATCAGGTAATGAAAAGGTAAAGACTGAGTGACCCAGCTGAATGACAAGCGAGTTCCTCGGTTCCGATGGAGCCCTTTGCCCTTCTTCACGAGACTCTTCCAGGGTTCTGCTATCGACTCTTGTCTTTGCAGAGGAGGCATGACAAACCCCGGCATGAGTCACTGCCGCAGATCAACATGACCTTGTCCTCTGAAGGGCTCTCGGTGGGTAAACCTGAAAAGGAAGAAAATCGGAGAGCTGCCAGGGCTTCTGAGCAAGGGGTCTCAGACCACACAGCCCTGCCACCAGGTTTTAGATTCTTAATAAATAAGGTTATCAGGTGATGCAAATCCTCTGTTGCTTCTCACACTGGGGAATAATGACGGGCCTTCTGAAGCATTCTGAGTGATTTCATTAAAGACGACTGTTCTGAGTAACCCGGGGACGTCTCAGGCTAAACCTTGAGAATGTCTGCACACCGCCCACAAAGCACATCTCGCTGGATTTTCCCACTGCAGATCCGGGCAGCCTAGATGGCCCACAACAGGGCTGGCTTTTTCTTCTGTGTAGCCTCTCCACCGGAAAGAGCTGGTGTAAAAAGGAAAGAAACCACTCTTCATTCCACAATAGGGGCAATTGTTTGGTGCTGCCACATTCCGTTAAATGTTTACCTTCTTGTTTCACAATCTCACAGGAAATGAGGGGTCAAGGATTTTCGATTCCCCTGTTCCCCTCTGGTCAAGACTAAAGGAGATCAGTTGTATTTCTAGTTGCTCAAAAAGGAAATGGAAACAGGTAGGAAATTAGCACTTAGCCAGAAACTCCGGATCGACAACTTTGGGTTTCCACCAAGTTCTCCGGCAATTGCATAAAATGTCTCGTAGGAATGAGCCTTCGTCAACCTCCTCCTACTTTCGGTGTACCTTGGGGACACTTAGCAAGTGGGCTGAGCATTTGGACCAACTTGCTATTTGATAGATGGAATGTCATCAAAGATCAAGATAAAAAGCTGGACAGAGAGATCAGGTTCCCTTACTAACCAAATGCGAGGCAGGGAAGTGACTGACACAGAGCCAAGGAATTGGGAAGGAGGCCCGAGGGCTTCACCATGCTCCCCTCCTCCATTTCAGATTCATTCTTCAAGACCAGACCACTACCCAGCTTTTGCTTCTGGGAGAAGTCAGTATTTGCTCAAAGATCCACTCATAGGATGGTCCAGCTGGAATGGAAATCAGAGATGTGAATTCTAGAACCAGTTCCATCCCTGAAAAGCAGAGTGAAACCTCCCTGGGCTAAAAAGTCTCCTAATGTGTAACTTCAAGTCATAGAGTAGAATACCTTGACAAATAAAATGGCAAGCAATAGGATATATTGGAGTCATGAGGAAGCCATTTGGTGTAAAACTAATTCTCAACCTGACCTTGTTTTTCCAAAAGGGCCTGACTAGCCTTTAAACACGCATTGTATATCTGCTTTGAGCATTTACCATGTCCCAGAGACAAGAACAAATGCCCTTAAGATAAGGATGCAACTTCCCCCACATTGGAATTTCCTTAAGGATAAGCATTTCTCCGTAGGTGAGGATTTGATTGCTGTGCTCATCCTGTGACCACCCCCATCAAGACAGCAGACTTGCTCCCTGCGGTGTGCATCAAAGGCTGTGCCGACAGGGCAATCTCATGACTATTGTAAAAAGGACATTGCATTCATATGTGATATGTACTCTTTGACAGTATATAACCACTCTGTACACCCCACTTCTTTGGTGTCCTTCCTTCCTTGGGGAAGGAAGGCCCCGGGCTGTATGGTCCTCAAAATTTGGTTCATAATAAACTCACCCCAATTTTGATTTATATATTGGCTATGGATTATTTGCGTCAACAACCTTTTAGGGCATTTCTAACTTTTTAATTGCCTTTGAAAGGTAGCAAAAATTATTTCGAAAAAATAAAACTTTATAATTCAGTTTGAAACAAGATTGTCATAACTAAACAAAATCAGTGATCTTCAATATTTCTATGTATTTCTATATTAAAAGCCCAGTCTCTGAACTTAGAAGGCTTGGGTTCAAGTTCTGTCTCTGCCACTTACTAGCTGTGTGGCCTTAGGGGAAACTGCTTAACCTTTCTGTGCCTCAGTTTCCATATCTGTAAAATGGGAGAAAATGACAGAATGTATTTCATAGGTTTTTGTGGGGATGAAAAGAGTTAATACAAATAAAGTAGTACCTGCCACTCAGCTAACACTTGTCATTGTTATATTGCTGTAACATTTGAAGAAAGAGTTTTGCATTTGGGAAAGAACACAAATATGTTTAAAAAAAAAAAAAGCAGAAACTAAAATGAACAGATCCACACACAGACCCAAGTCTTGCACTTTCAAATTTCAAATAATTTCTTCTGAACATTAAAGTTGGACCGACTTTTTCAGACCACCAAGGAGAGTTCACCATTACTTTCCTAGGGATGGGTACGTGGAAACTGGAAGAGTCTTTCCACTGTAAGTGAGGCAAACTGAACTCAAACTAGCATAGGAAGAAGAGGTGTGGCTGGGCCCAGATAAGCACACTGCAGGAAAGGCAAGGACAGAATCTGCATCAGGAGGCAGATGGGACCCATGGCTCTCTGTGTCCCCTGAATGTCCTCTTGTTCTCATTACTGAGGCAACGCAAGTGGCGTCAGTCAGATGGCCTGGTTTGAAGCCGCTCACATGTTATCCTTCTGCAGGCCCTCCCTCTGCACACAGCGGGCGCCCTGGCTACCAGCAGCTTCCAGTCCCACATCCTAACAGTTCCGAGAGCATGGAGGGAATGGGTTTTCTCTCTCTCAGATCCAGCTTGAAAAATCTTGAGCAAGAACTGTGACTGGTGTACTTTGGGTCACCTGGACCCCACACTAGATCCCTAGAAATGGTCCCTGGGAGAGAGGAGGGCGGGCAGAGGAGGGAGCCTGGTCAGAATAATGGCAGAGAGGGAGGCGAACAAAAGCGGTAGATGTCCACCGGGACACCCACCGCTCTTGGAGGAAAGCAGCCCCACTCTTAGGAGTGCTCTATGGATCGGAATGCCTACAAAGTAAAAGGATTGCACGGCGGGAAATCATAATCACTGTCTGTAACATGTGTCAGGCTGTCCTGGGGACAGAGTCCCTCATGACCATCCATCCATCCATGGTTTACAGAGAGGCCCACCGAATGTGAAGGTTTGTTGATCCAACAACCAGGGAGTTTCCCGACCACCAGGCCCCGGACGGCACTGGGCACAAAGGACAGCCCCCCAAGTCATGCCCTCCTGGGAGTGAGTGTCAAGAGACAGTGACACACCGAGAAGGGAGCAGCTAGCCCGATCCTCAGGGAATGACTTCATGACTGAACTGGGAATTGATGAAAACAAACAAGTATTTCAGATCCACTTCAAACCACTGGATTTCAGTGGACTTTATAAAATTTCCACTATCTAAATCAGTTATAAAGTTGGGTTAAATATTTTTTTCAGTCTAGCTCTGTACTCTGACTTCCTCACACTTTCAAGTTCATTTCTGGTCCCTCAGGTCTGTCTGGAAGTTCTAAGAAAGACCTTTTTTATAGATTTTGCTCAACGTTGCAGAGCAGTGGTTTGTTTTCATTCGTCATGTTCTGACACAAACCCACCTCCAGGTCTCTGGGGAACCATATGAGGCGTTTTCCACAGTTATTTCCAGAATAAACAAGGCTTGAAAGGCCTGCCTCGCTTCACCACTGCCCACAGCTTCACGTCTCCACTCCAGGCGGGAGGAGAAACTCCTTGGCCTTCTGTAAATATTTCAACACAACCAGTTCTCTAAGGAATTAGAATTTGTATTTTTCAGTCAATTCTGAAACATTTACCCAAAAAAAGCCACCTTTTTTATTGCTGGGAGCACTTTATTGATGTTGAAAAGTTTCAACATTATATTTTTATGGCTGTTAACAAAGGAATTTCACATTCCAGAACTCTGGGGCAACAAGAGTACAAAAGAAGGATCTAAATAATCAGATTGTAGGAACTGCTTTTACCCAGCCACAGAAATGAGAAGAGCTCAGAAACTCTATGTGATTGAGAAATATTTCTGGTGTTAAAAAACAAAATTCAACTGAGTAAATTTAAAGATCTAATTGGCTTTATTCAACAATTCATGAATCAGGCAACATCCCATCTAGCAGATAGAAAGGAGCTCTGAGGAGCTGTACAAAATGGAAGACTTTTATAGGCAGAAGGAGGCAGGGCAGGGAAGTTGTTCTAGCCAAGAGTGGATTGTTTCAGGCAAGGTCACCTTCTTTTGGGGGAAGGTGCGCATCTATCGGGCGGATTACCTCCCTAGCATTGACCAGGTAACTCCAGATTAACTGGTTAAAGGTTATATTCCTAAAAGAGGCTGAAGTTGCAGTTAAGTCTTGATTTGCTGATGTGGGGCTTAGCACAAGTGACTCCATTTGGGGCCTGTTGCTTCTCTTTTAACTGAATCTATAGATCAGTTAAGGGAGAACTGATACGTTTAGAAGGCAATGGAAATAAGTCAGACAGAGAAAGACAAATACTGCGTGATATCACTTATATGTGGAATCTCTCGTAGAAACAGAGAGTAGAATGGTGGTTACCAGGGGTTAGGAGGTGGGGGAAATGTTGGTCAAAGAGTACAAACGTCCAGTTAGAAGGTGAATAAGTTCCGGGAATCTAATGCACAGCACTGTGATTATAGATAACAATACTGTACTATATACTTGAAAGTTGCTAAGAAAGTAGATCTTAAATGTTCTTACCACAAAAGAGAGATGGTAATTATGTGAGGTGATGGAGGTGTTAGCTACATTGCTACAGTGGCAATCATATTGCAATCAATATGTTAGTGTATCAAATCAGCACGCCTCAAAGTTACACAATGTTGTATGTCAATTGTATCTCAACAAAGTTGGGAGAGGAAAAAAAGGGAGGTTACTTCTTCAAAGGCACAATAAGAACTCTCCATTTAGGTCTTCAATGTCAGGCAAATTTTATGAAGTGCTCTATAAAAGTGTAGCTCATTTTTATTGTGTTTATTCCTAAGTACTATTGCAAATAATATCACTTTTATTACCTGTTACTCAGTGATTCTTGTTGGTGCAGCAACATTGCAGAAATGTAACTGATCTTTTTATTTTGATTTTGCAGCATCTCTTCTAAAAAGATCTGTGAATTCCTCGGGATTTTCTAAGAAGCCAGTCAAATATATCTCTGAATAGTTTCTGTTTTACTTCTCCCTTTCCAATTCTATAACTTTTTTTCCTTATCTTGCTGCACTGACTAGCATCCCCGTCACCATGTGGACTAGAAGGGATAAGATTTGGTGTCTTTGAGTTGTTCCTAATTTAATTTAATTTATTTATTTTTGTGTGTGAGGAAGATTAGCCCCGAGCTAACATCTGTTGCCCATCCTCCTCTTTTTGTTGAGGAAGACTGGCCCTGGGCTAACATCTGTGCCCATCTTCCTCTATTTTGTATGTGGGACACCCGCCACAGCATGGCTTGATGAGCGGTGGGTAGGTCCCCGCCCAGGATCTGAACCTGCGAACCCTGGGCCCCCAAAGCAGAGTGTGAGGACTTAACCCCTATGCCACGGGGCCAGCCCCTAGTTGTTCCTAATTTTAAAGAGAATGTTTGTAATTTTTCAGCATTAAGTTTAATGTCTGCAGTAATTTTAATTCATTAAGGGGCAAATTACAATAGGATAAACTTTATCGTTCTCATACATTCCTTGATTCTGTTTGCAATGCTTTGCTTAGGATTTTTACAGCTATATTCATGAGTGAAATTGGTCAGGAATTCTCATTTCTTGTACTGTTCTTGTCTGTTTTGAGTATCATGGTTATATAAATTGATTTGAGTTTCAATACATTAGTTAAGGACTGTTCCCTTCATCTCGATAACTTGGAAGAGTTTGTACAACATTGGAATTATTTCTTCCTTGAATGTTTGGTAAAACTTATCTTCAGAATCTTCTGGGCTTGACATTTCCTCGAAGGAGATTTTATCTTGTTTTCATTTCTTTAACGGGTTCACAACCAGTCAGGCTTACTATTTCTTCCTGAGTCATTGTTGATAAATTATATTTTTCTAGGAATTTATCAATTTGTAGTCCTCACAATGTTAATATCCTCATCATTTTAAGCTCTGCTGCTGTATATATGTGCCCAATTCAGTCTGACTACTGCTTCTTTGCACCTTATCTCTTCTTGTCTTGGTTAATTTTTCTGGGGTGTGTGTTTATTTGTTCTTTGGTCTTTTCAAAGAACCAACTTTTGTCCTTATTAATCCTTTCTACGATATTTTTGTTCTATTTCATTAATCTGTTCTTGTTTTGAGTATTCCCTCCTTTCTACTGTCGTTGCATTTATTCTGAAGTCCTTGATCTAACTTGTCACACTGAATACTTGGCTCACTAATTAACAGCATTTCTTCTTTTCTAATGTAAATATTTAAGGCTAAAAGTTTTACTCTAATTATTGTTTTGGCAACACTCCTCCAGTTCTGATAGGTAATATTTTTATTATCACTTGCTCTCAAATAATTTCTAATTTCCATATTTTATTTCATATTAAATTATTTAGAAGTTTTTTAATTTCTAAAATTATGCAAAATTTTAGATACGATTTTGTGATTGATTGATAACTTCATAATATTGTGATCAGAAAAGTAGACTATATAATACTAATCCTTTGAAATTTGCTGAGATCTACTATGTGGACCATTATCTTTGTTTTATACTCATTCTTGAAAGACAGTTTCACTATAAATGCAGTTCTACATAGAAAGCTATTTTATTTTAGTATATCAAAGATGTTATTTCACTATCCTCTGGCTTTACTGTTGCTAGTCCCAACTAGCTCTGTTAGGGCAGAGGTCTTGGCTATTTTATTTACTCCTTTAAAAAAAAAATAACAACTTTATTAAGATATAATTCATACACTACACAATTCACTCATTTAAAGTGTACAATTCAATGGCTTTTAGGATATTCACAGAATTGTGCAACCATCACTACAATCAATTTTAGACTATTTCCATCATCCCCAAAAGAAACCCATAGCCATTAGCAGTTACTCCCTAGGCAACCACGAATCTACTTTCTGTCTCTATAGACTTGCCCACTCTGGACATTTAATATAAATGGAATCATACCGTATGTGGCCTTTTGTGACTGGCTCCTTTCACTTAGCATATTTTAAGGTTTGTCCGTGTTGTAGCTTGTATCAGAATTTCATCCCTTTCTATTGCCAAATAATATCCCATCACATGGATAGACCACATTTTACCTATCCATTCATCAGTTCATAGACATCTGGGTTGTTTCCACTTTTTGGCTATTATGAATAATGCTGCTATGAACTTTTGCATACAGGTTTTTGTGTGAACATGTGTTTTTGTTTCTCTCAGGTATATACCTAGTTGTGGGATTGCTGGGTCATATGATAACTCCATGTTTAACTTTTTGAGGAACCGCCAAACTGTTTTGCACAGAGGCCATGCCATTTTACATTCCCACCAGCAATGTATGAAGGTTCCAATTTCTCCACATCCTCGCCAACACTCGTTATTATCTGTCTTTTGATTCTAGAGCTTGCTCCTTTTTGCTCATCATCTTGCACAGTGCTTGGCACACGGAGTGCACTCACATGTTTAATGAACAAATAATGAATGAGCCGCCGATTACAGCATGTTTATAATTCTCATGTGCATATTATGGTTTTATACATTATGGTTAGCTATGTTATACACAACACGGCTAAAGTATTGTTAAGTCTTGTACCAGTCATTAAATGTCTTCTTTTAAGCTACAGTGCTGTTTGGGCAGAAGGCGTGAGGGAGGTAGCACTGGCACATCTCACTGGTGATGGTCAGAGCCAATAACCTAAGCTACAAAGGGCCATATCAGTGACGTACAGCATGTAGACCAACTCTTGTCACCACATAGGCCAAGATCTAATTTCTGGATAAAAAATTTTAAAAATCTTTCCTTTTACTACATACCAACTTTACATGGATCTTAACAATAGAGTTCCATGTTTCTCAATGACATTTTATTACTGACTCAAGAAAATAATCTACATTTTAAAAGTCTACATATATTTCATGGGTCTCAAATCTATTTTGATTTTAAATGGAAAAAAAAAATCCCAAGAAACATTTTCCTTTTTCCTGACTTGACCTCATGCAAAACGGGTTATCACCACTGGACTGGGTAATCCATGTATTAGTCAGTTACAGCCTCTTCCAATCCAGGAACCTCACACTGGAAATCAAACCTAAGAACCTCCACGTGCCTGAGAATCTCGGTTTAGGGAAAAAGGAAAGTTGTACATTTTAAATAGAAAGGCCATCTTTGTGTTTGTACTGAGGACTACAAAGACAAGTAATTGGCTAGATTTGTTCATTCATTCAGTCGCCACGTATTCACTTAATGGCACGATAATATAGTTTGTTTGTTTCCAACGTCCCTCCAGATGACCCAGCATTCTGTTGCACTTGGTAACTATGATTTATAGATCTCCTTCCTGGGTTATAATCAACACTTTGGACTGCATCTTCCTCCTAAATATAGTTTAGATTGTATTTCCTTAAATATATGTACCATGTACTTATCCACACGATGCTCATCTACCACCTGTCCAGTCACTCATGCTGCCCGTGCAACTGGTCCCCATGACCTTGAAATTTCAAGTCACCTTGGCCACATTGCTTCTCCATGCTATTCCTTTTTTTGGTAATCATAATAAGTGCTTAGCACATTAGGGTCCTCAATAAACATTGAAATAATAACAGATTCCATCCTTGATAACCACTGACTTCAGAAAATTAATGAGGCAGTTGCCTTTGTACTTCAATATGGTCAATACAAACTATAATTACTTGCTGCTGTGAAATCTGTCTGCCAATGACAACGTGGAATTAGATGATCTGGAACACGTGTCTTAGCTGCATGTCAAGCTCTGAATTCAAGCACATCAAGGTGTGTCTGAAAAGGTAGATCAGCTGGACACAGGAAGTAGGGGTCACTGTGTCCCTGAGGGCCTCAGACAATGTCCTAATCCTAATTTCATTCCTTTGACCTTTCTCTTCTCCTAGTGAAAGGGAAACTTCTTCTTCCCCTTTCTGTCTGATAGGAATTCTCCTTATCTAGTATGCCCTCTCTTCCCAGCCATGGACTTCATTATTCTGTACTCAGTTTTAAACTTTAGGAGGACAAGAAACTGTCCCGACTGCAAGACAATGACGGAGCAGAAGAGTTGCAATGGCGATAGCAAGAAATGGCAGGAATGACAGCTAGCAACACAAAGCATGATGTCTATGCAGAAACCGAGAGGCGTGCGGTGAGAGACAGGGCAATGTGGCAAAGAGGGAGGCTAGGACATCACTCCAACAGCCCCTCAAAAAGCATGTTTGAATGGATGAAACTTGAGGACATTATGCTAAGTGAAATAAGCCAGTCAGCAAAAGACAAATACCGTACAATTCCACTTATGGGAGGAACCTAGAGTAGTCCAATTCTTAGAGATAGAAAGTAGAATGGTGGTTGCCAAGGGCTCAGGGAGGGGAGATGAGGAGTAGTTTCACAGTATAGAGTTTCAGTTTTGCAAGATGAAAAGGGTTCTGGAGCCTTAAACTTGACTTTACTGAGGTATAATTTACATAAAATAAAATATATACACTTTAAATGTACAATTTGATGAGTTTTGACAAGTGTATATGTACACCCATGTAACCATCATCACAATTAAAATATAGAACATTTCTGTCACAAGGTTCCCTTGTGTCCCTTCCCGGTAAATCTGGACCAACCATACCTGCCCATGGCAACCAGAGATCTGCTTTCTAGATTCAATTTGTCTTTCCCAGAGTTTCATATTAATAGAATCATACAGTAGATACTCTTTTATGTCTGGCTTCCTTCACTCAGCATGTTTTTAAAAATTCATCCATGTGAATGATTAATTTGTTCCTTTGTATCACAAAATAATATTTCATTGCATAGATACATCACAAACTATTCATTCACCTGTGGATGGACATTTGGTTGTTTCCAGTTCTTTGGCTATTATTATGAGTAAAGATGCTATGAAAATGTGTGCACAAATCTTTATGTAGACCTATGTTTTCATTTATCTTGGATAAATAACTAGAAGTAGAATTGAATCATATGTATAACTTTATAAGAAATTGCCAAGCTTTTTTCCAAAGTGGTTGTACCATGTGACATTACCACCAACAATGTACAAGAATTCAAGTTATTCCACATTCTTGCCAACACTTGGTATTGTCGTGTTCTTAAATTTTAGCCATTCTAGTGAGTGTGAATGGTTTCAGTTTGCATTTCCCTGGTGATGCTGAGCATCTTTTCATGTGCTTATTGTATTGCAAATACTGTCTCCCCGTCTGTGACTTGCCTTTTTATTTTCTTAACTGTGTCTTGCCAAGTTTTTAACCTTGAAGTAATCTATTTTTCACCTTTTTTTCAGTTCATGTTTTTTGTGTCCGAGTTAAGAAATTTTTGCCTATCCCAAGGTTTCAAAGATTTTTCTCCTATATATTCCTCTGCAAGTTTTATGTTAAGAGATATGATCCATTTCAAGTTTATCTTGTGTAGGGTATAAGGTAAACACCCATGTTCCTATTTTCCATGTGGATATCCAGTTTTTCCTGCACAATTTGTTGAAAAGACCCTCTTTTCTCGCAACTGAATTATCCTGGCCACTTTGTCAAAAATCAGTTGACTATACATACGTGGGTCTATTTTCAGTACTCTATACAGTTCCATCGATCTATACGTCTATTCTTTCTTTATACCAATACCACACTGTCTCGATTACTGAATCTTCAATCCTGAAATCAGGTCATGTGAGTCTTCCAACTTTGCTCTTCATTTTCAAAATCATTTTGGCTGTTGTAGGCTCTTTGCATTTCCACATAAATTTTAGGATCAGCTTGCCAATTTCTACAAAAAGCCTATTGAAATTTTAATTGGGATTGCACTGAATCTACAATTCAATTTAGAGATCATTGACATTCTTTTAAAAAATTGAGTCTTCCCATGCATGAACATAGTCTATCTACCTATTTATTGATATCTTTTAAAATTTCACTCAGCAATATTTTGGAATTTCTGTGTACAGGTTTTATACATGTTTTGTTAAGATGATCTTTGAGTACTTCATAATTTTAGAAGTTACCGTAAATGGTATTTTTTATTTGAATTTTCAATTGTTCATTGCTAGTATATAGAAATCCAATTTATTTGTATATATTGACCTTGTATCCTGTAATCTTACCAAACTCAATTATACCTAATAACGTGTTTTGTAGATTTCTTAGGATTTTCTATGTACAAGATTATGTTGTCCGTGTATAAAAATAGTTTTGCATCTTTCCAATATGTATATCATTTATTTCTTTTTCTTGCTTTATTGCAGAGACTAGGACCTCCAGTACAATGTTGAACAGGAAAGGTGAGAATGGACATTCTTGTTTTTTCCCAATTTCAGGGAAAAAAGCATTCAGTATGTGTCCCCTAAGGATGTCGTTAGTGCTAGGGTTTTTGTAAATGTTCTTTATTAGGTTGAGGATATTCCTTTTTAGTCTCAGTTTGCCAACAGTTTATGAATAGGTATTAAATTTCATCGCTTTTTTTGGGGGGCTGCATCTGTGGAGATACTGTGTAGAAAAGAGTTCACATCACAGGCCTGAGACTGCTCTCCCTTGAAAGGCCTGTTCGCAAGGTTGGCCTTTGGCTGCCATCTGGGAACTTAGATTTTGGGAGGGTCCCCACCATTCTCAGAACTGGTAAGAGTGGCTTACTGTGCAAGCAATGTGGTTTGTGCTGAACACCTGCTTTTGTTCTGGAAGTTGGGAATTTTGGTATGTGCCAGGCAGAGGTTGCCTATGTGACCAGCTCCCAGTAAAAACCCTGGGCAGAGTCTCTAAAGAGCTTCTCTGATAGACAGCATTTCACAGGTTTCATCACATGTTGCTGTGGGAATTAAGCACAGGGAGAGGACTTTTGGAAGCTTACACCTAGTCTCTTCCAGACTTCACCTCATTGCTGATTTCACTTTATATCCTTTCACTGTAATAAATCTTAGCCTATATGCTGAAACCTGTGAGTCCTCAAGAATCATCAAATCTGGAGGTGGTTTTGGGAGGGCCGACACAGATATCATAGAGTTTTTCTCCTTTATTCTGTGAGTTATATTAATTGATTTTGAGAATTAATCCAATCTTGAATTCCTGGAATAAAGCCCACGTGGTATATATCCTCTTTATATATATTACCCTCTCTCTCTCATTCCTTCTCTCCCTCTCTCTCAAAATATATATCTATTGAGAGATTTGTTAATATATTTTTAAGGATTTTGTCTCTATGTTAATAAGGTATATTTGTCTATAATTTTCTTTATTTGTAATAATTTTGTCTGGTTATCAAGGTAATACTAGCCTCATAAAATGAGTTGGAAAGTATTACCTCTCCTTCTATTTTCTGAAAGTTTGTGTAGGATGGATATAATTTGTTTCTTAAATGTTTGATACAATTCTTCAATGAAGTCATCTAGGCCTGGCGTCTTCTTTGACAAAAGTTTTAAAATTATAAATTTAATTTCCTGAATAGACATAAGGCTACTAAGATTTTCTATTTCTTCTTGAGTCAGTTTCAGTAATTCATATCTTTCAAAGAATTTGTTCATTTCATTTAAGTTGTCAAATTTGTTGGCATTAATTGTTCAAAATATTCTCTTATAATCCTTTTACTATCTGTGGGATCTCTGGTGATGTCTTTCTTTTATTCCTGATGTCAGTAATTTGTGTTTTCCCTCTTTTTTTATCTTGATCCTTCAGGCTAGAAGTTTATCAATTTTATTAATCTTTTCAAAGAACCAGCTATTGGTTCCATTGATTTTTTTCTCTATTGTTTTACCACTTTCTATTTCATTAGTTTCCACTCTTATCTTTACTTATGCTTATGTTTAATTTGCTCTTCTTTTTCTAGTCTCTTAAGATGGAAGCTTATATCATTAATTTTAGACACTCCTTTTTTTTCTCATATATGTATTTTATGCTGTAAACACTGCTTTAGCTGCATGTCACAAATTTTGATGTATTGTGTTTTCATTTTCACTCACTTCAAAATATTTTCTAATTTCCACTCTGATTTCTTCTTTGACTCATGGGTTATTTAGAAATAGGTCGTTTATTTTCCTAATATTTGGAGATTTTTCAGAGATTTTTCACTCCTTTGTTGTTGTTGTTTATTTGCTTAATTTTAGCTAAGGTCCAGATGGCAGGGGATTGGTAATAGTTGGTGCTGTTCCTTTGCCAAAAGCTTCTCAGACACTATTTCATTTACTTAGCCAACAAATTTTTTTATGGCTACTGCAAAGGTAAATTTCAGATACATGTTCTGAATTAATGAAATCTTATGAAGGTTGACATTTAATATTCTAGACTTTAAGTAAAGGTATTAGTGATTTTTAAATAACCATTAATTTTAAGTTAAACACTTGGGTCCTTGTGCTTTTTTAAACTTTTGGATTTTAACTCATATTTAGAACATTTAATTTGAAACTAAAAATATAAGATCTCTGAATAGGCAGAGTGCAGAGGGTTTTAGGGCAGTAAAATTACTCTGTATGCTACAATAATGGTGGATACATGTCTTTATACATTTGTCCAAACCCATAGCATGTGCAGCACCAAGAGTGAACCCTAAGGTAGACTGTGGACTTTGGGTGATTATGATGAGTCAATGCAGGTTCATTGATTGAACAAAAGTACCATCCGGTGCAGCATGTCGATAGTGGGGGAGGCTGTGGGGGCAGGAGGTGTATGGGAACCCTCTGTACCTTCTGCTCAATTTTGCTGTGAACCTAACATGTTTCTAAAAAGTAAGGTCTATTTTTAAAAAGTGATAATAATCAGATCTCATGACATTCCAAATTAATGTTTAACATTTTCACATTTGCTGCTCCTGCTAAATTACTTTAGTTTCTCTAATCCCATATGGTTTCAAGTGTGACTTTTTAAAATCCTCCTTCAACTTTAATAAGCTTTACCAAGTGGCAGTAAAATTCCTCAGATTAAGCCTCCGTGAATTTAGAAACGAAGGCTTTGGAGGACTCAATCAAGTCCCCGGGATGTGAGTCAGCTATTCAGTTAATATGATCTTAAGGGGAAAAGTACCCCTTTTTCTACTCCCTCACTGCCCCCCCTGCTGAGTATAAGATTAGCATTACATGTGCAGTCCAGCTGCCTCTCCCAGGAGTTCAGCGGAGCTTGGTAAATAATATCAGAACTGAGTCATTTATGGTTGAATGACACAGAATGAAAAATAAATGCCTTTCAGGCAGTTCCTGTTGCCTAATATGGACTAAGAAGTAGACACTTTAACTAAAGTGCCCCACCTTTGACCCAAATGAACCTTTCCCTATAAGGATGTTGATCTGATTTCCTGATCAAAAAAGGAATCCAAAAACACTGTAAATGATCTGTCTGGGCCTGAAGGCAGGCCTGTTTTCTCTTCTCAAAGGCCTTGTCGACGACATAAGTCTACCGAGTTTATTCCTTGACTGGCTGAGGGTGTTTTGTTTTGTTTTGAAGAATTCCAGTTAAAGGTGCTCTTTCATCTTGGTGAAAGGCCATATGTGACAGGCTCAGCAGTCCTACAGGCGGCTAGAGTTTATTGCACCGGAAAGCAGAAACAAGATAACTGAAAACAGAGAATTCGGATTTACAACTCAGAAAAGTAAGACTGGTATTTTTACAGGGTTTTTCCAATACAACTATCCATTCTACTGTGATTTATAAGCCCAGAACAGTGATGTCTCAGATAATTTACATCCTTAATCCCTAGGCCTTCTTACCTGGTAATAAAGGTGCAATTGGTATCTAATATCCTCTTTCTCAAGAAGTAAGAAAAATGAGGTTAAAATGACAGGTTCCAGATAACTGAATTAAACTTTAAAAAGCCATAAGGAAAGGGAGCC
Source organism: Tapirus indicus (assembly GCA_031878705.1). Taxonomy (NCBI): domain Eukaryota; kingdom Metazoa; phylum Chordata; class Mammalia; order Perissodactyla; family Tapiridae; genus Tapirus; species Tapirus indicus. The sequence goes on along the minus strand of CM062924.1, from coordinate 90,520,740 downwards.
GTTTTCTAAGGAAGTGACAACAGATTCATAAACTGAATGACTCATAAACTGCTTTCCAATTGCAAAAACTGATTATGAATCACTGAAGAAAAACTTAAAATCTCGAAAAATCTGAGTTCTCTTTTAGGAATCAACGAATGTAGCCTCTGCTGTTCATTAACATCCTCCTATTCACCGACCTGAAATAACCTTCTGGTGATACTGCAGTAGGTCAACTTGTACAAAATACTACTTAGAAATATTTGCTTAAAAGACTGATTTGGCTCTAGATTTCTTTTGAATGAATCATAAGAGTCTGGATGATAAAAAGAATTATGTTTAGAAAAATGTATTAGAAACAGGCATTGGATAAGAATTTCTTTTAGTAGAAATCTGTGTATTTCTGAATCCTTCTTCAGAGGGTAGTTCCCTTGAAATAAGACTCTGGTTGAACAACAACCTGATAAAGGAGGAAGTGGCCTTGACAATCACGGCTACCAGTGAAGAGGGGGAAATGTTCAAAAGTAGAGATCTACAAGCAGTTCATTATATAAAAGCCTTGAACGCTAGGTGGAATTCTCAAGAGATCAAATCTATATCATGCTGTTTAAGAACCTACATTATGCTGTTTCAGAACTAGAAACTAATGGATGACCCAAGAATGCTCCCAAGAAATGATGAATAATGTCCACTCAAAGATTTTAATCATTAACTTCAGAGCAACCTTAGACTTATGTCCAATTTCAGGAACAAGTGAGGACAGTAGTAGCAAAGATGACATATTTTTTAACTGACTGGAAAGCCTGGAGATAGTGAAAGTAGATAAAAGTAACATTTGAGTGCTGGAATTTTTTTTCATGTTTATATAAGGGCAGTTTTACTATCAGTACTTAGGAAACTGAAATATAAATAAACAATAAAAATGTATCTAGCCCATCTAAACATTGTGAGTTTTACAATTTGGCCTGAAAATCTCCTAAATTTGCATGCTGGATTTCCATGTGATAGCCTCATTGAATATTAAACCCCAAAATGGGAACGGTAGAAGAGAAGGGATTTTGAAACCAAATGGCCCTCAGCTCTGAAGTGTATTTGTCAAGAGAATTTTAAATTCCCTGCATTTCAGGGTACAGGTAAATTTTTTTCCATAGGCCTAAAAACGAGTCCATGTTAGGTGTTTTGTCTCATAGAACATAGGCAGCTTTGGTAGAGTGGAAGAGCAGAGAATTTACAACCTGAAGACGTGGGTTTCAATCCCTATTCTTCCACTTACTAATATGAGGTTAGAGAAGTTAGTCAACCTCTCTGAGTCTCAGTTTCCTCATCTGCAAAATGGGGTGATGAGACTACCTCACAAGGTTGTTGTAGTCACTGAATGAGGTAAGATAGGAACGCATGATGTGGGCCCCCGATGAATGTTTAGCCAATGTGAATCTTAAAGCTAATGGGAATCACTGTTTTATGTTCATAGTATTTCACGGTTAAAAGTATTTTACAGGGCCCGGCCAGTGGTGTAGCAGTTAAGTTCATGCGTTCCGCTTCAGCGGCCCGAGGTTCGCTGGTTCAGATCCTGGGCACAGACCTACTCACCACTCATCAAGCCATGCTGAGGCAGCGTCCCACATAGAAGAGCTACAACTCTACAACTGTGATACACAATGATGTACTGGGGCTTTGGGGAGAAAAAAGAAAAAGAGGAAGATTGGCAACAGATGTTAGCACAGGGCCAATCTTCCTTGGAGAAAAAAAAAAGGTAACTGCAGATTTGAGAGAGCTTTGCTGCCTCAACCCACACTGATCTAAAAATATATATATTTTACAAATCACAGTTATTCAGAAAAAAAAAATACTTTCAGCACCAATACAAAGGATACTGGTTTCGAAGATTGTACTGTGAAGACTGCATCGCACATCAACAGAAGATTCTCAACACTCGCCTGCAGATTCTTCCGATTACCTAAGAAACTACTATATGTGAAGAGCAGAAACTGTCTCCTTTGTGCTGTAAACAACCTTCTAACCATAGTAAACACTTCACAGATACTTATTGAGACGAGTGTTTCCCAGGAATTGAAAGGGATCCGATGTTTTCCTGCCTTCTTCACTCCAGCTCACTTGCCTGTAGAAACGTCCCTTGTGCTGACCACAGGATGAGCCATCAGCCTCCTCTGATTTATAGCCTTTTCCTGTGAACCGCTTCTCTCAGACCTAAAAGCAGGATGTTATGCTCATATTTGTTTTACTTTTCCCTTCTCGCCAGGTGTTTAAATCAACTTAGATTGAGAAACTAAAATCTCCACGATGCTTTTTGATCTTTGGTGGAAGTTCAATGAGTCAAACATACTCACTACCTGTGGACCCTTTGCCCTTCTCCTCACCTCCAGAGCTGATGTGGAGGAGATCACCGAGGCTCAGGGAGAAATACAGACCAGCTAATGTTTGGGGAGCAGATGCATCTCCCTGTGAGTCTTTGGTGGCTCCCAGGAGAGTGTGGCATCCAAACTTCTGGATTCTTTAAAAAAAAAAAAAAAAGTCATCATTAAATCTCTGCCAAGATTTAAAAAGTGAAGTGGACGAAATGACTTCATATTTGAATGAAAGAGGCAGTTCATTGGGTGGAGTTAATGAGGGCAGAGGTGAGTCACAGAGTCCCGAGTTGTGAATATAATTATAGCTCATTTAGAAACGAGCACGTATATACATGACCTTTATTCTCCACCAAAGCTGCACAAATGTTCACTTCCATGCTGACCCAGACAACCAGGGGAAATAAATCCCCACAGCAGGAGCCAGACATCTGATCACCTTCTCAGAGATTAGACGGCTCTGAGCGGACAAAGCATTAAGAAACACCACGCGCACATTAATCGCAGCCCTAGAGTCCAAGGTACCCAACCGACAGGGGGCTGGTCTCCACCATTCTGGTGGTTCTAGTTGATATAATTCGCCACCTTGAGATTATATCTCTGAACTTCCCCATTCTGTGTCACCATTTTCCAGCTTCACGCCAATCCAACTCCTTAGAGAAATCGTTGCCTCTTTCTTTCCTTCAATAATCTCTGATATTTGGATTGCTTTTCATGGTTCATAGTCCCCAAGTCATGTTAATTTTTTTCTTTAAAAACTCATCCTTGAAAGTCTCTCCTGCTATATTATATTCCCATTGATCTTCTCTCCTTATCTCTAACTTCTACTCTTTCCGTAACTTCCTCATTTCTGGTTTCGTTCACCCTTCAGCTTATCCTATACATCACTGCCAGATTTGTGTCCCTAAAATGCCCTTGGCAAATGTTACAACCTAATACCCCTCCACTGTCTGCAAACTCCTCAGCCTGACTTTCAAATATAAAATCTGGCCCAAATCTACTTGGCCAGGTTTTTCTCTTGGATGTCCCTTGCTCCAGTCTAACTGATGGCCACCCCTCTATAACACACCCATCGAGTTTCAGGCCCACGATGTCCTCCTCTTGTCTTGTCTCCTCTGTGCCCAGTGAAGTCCTACCTGGCAGGTGTACCCCCTCTGAGAAGCCTTACCCAACCATCATTTGGCTCTTTTACTCTCTCCGCTTGAATGCTGGCCCTGCTCAGACATCAGTTCCTCCGCTGAGCATTCCCGACCCTCTGAGCCAGGATTCTCCCCACCCCCACCCGCACAGCACCTTCCAGATTGCTCACGACATACATCGCAAACTGCCTGATTTTATAGTTGTTTCCCTGTTAGATTATAAGCTCGCTGGCAATGGGGACCGTGTCTTACTCATCTTTTTATGCCCTGCAGCACCCAACAGAGTATATTCTCAAAAAATATCTGTTGAATGAATAAACAAAGTCGTTAAGGGGCCCTTTGAGAGCAACAGACATCTTGATCCCAAATGACAGAGGTCCTTTAGTGGCCTCCTCTTGGTCAATATTATTTCAATCATCCTGTGTCTTTCAGAAAGACCCACCATGGTCACCTCATTATTCATCAAAAGTTGTGCCAAATTGTATGAGATTTCACAGTTTTGTTTGATAAATTAATGTGTCATAAGGCAAATAAATATCACATATTTCAATATGCCTACCATTATCCACAGCATTGGTTAAAGTCAACCTTGTCAGCCTTTTGAAGATGCTGCTCAAATATTCAAGATATTCAAGTCAGATACAACAACTGAGTATTAATAAGGTAGAAAGGTGACCCATGTCCTAAGTGCCAGATTCTGGGTCCAGGAGATGATGTAGTATAACACACACTCTCTCTTTTTCCCTCATCCTGCTGAAGCGTCCATCCCTTTATAACTAGCATTGCAAAATCCCTGTCCTCATACATCAAAATGTCCCGAAATTAAATGTCATCCTCCTCACCACTCATCTCTTTCCAACTTCACACCAGTCTCCTCCCCATCGCCCACAGTCTTTCCTGTCCAAGAACCTCTTTGGTGCTAAAATGCCATGTGTTTCTTATAATAGCGACACTAATTGGTCATCACCACGGTTCTATGTCATGCCTACTTCAAAGACACTCAAAGTACTTTATGAGCATCAGATTATTAGCATGTTATTAATTGACATAATAATTCCATAATGTAATTAACAATTATGCTCTCCGCTGAGGAAACTAAAGCTCAGAAAGATTAAGTAACCAGACCTAGGACATTACAAGGTCAAAATCAGGACCAAAACCTTAAGGTCTTCTAATTCAACACTAGACTTGGAAGGCCATGCTTCCTTATCTTTCTCCACGGTGTGTTCTAAAAGATGCAACAAGAAATCAGTAGCAGGGCATAAAAAAAAATGCTATCTTCTAAAAATAACATCACACATTTAATCCCCAATTGCTGAGTTATCTGAACACTTGCTGTGCATTCTTATTTTTCCTTGTCTGGGGAGACCTGACCAGTCTCTAAACATCAGGAATGGCCTTTCCCTTTTTCAGAAGAACTTCTGTGCTGCAGTCTCTGGTTCAATAGACCCTCTCCACCGCTCTCTCTGCTTTGGGTTCTAAGGCACAATTCAGGCCATGTCACTTCTCAGCTCAAAACCCTCCAGCGGCTTCCCCCATCACTCAGAGTAAAAGTTTAAGTCCTCACTGGGAGGCCTTTCATGATATGGCCACTCTTCCCTCTCTATCCTCATCCCCAAATATTCTCCCCCTCATTCACTACATTCCAGCTACACTCTTGTGTTCCTCAGACATGCTCCTGCCTCAGGGCCTTTGCACGTTCTATTCCCTTTGTCAGGAACGTTCTTCCCCAGATGTCCATATGACTTACATACTATTGAGGTCTTTACTCAAATGTCACCTCCTCAGAGACACCTTCCCTGACCACCAGATCTATAATTTCAACTGCCTCCTACCTCCACCCCAGCATGTTCAAGATCCCATCCTTGCCTAAGTTTTTTTCCCCTAGCCCCTGACACTGTCCAGCATATTTTACTTATTTATCTTGTTTGTTATCACTACCCAGAACAGCAGCCCAGTGAACACAGTGGAATAAAAACACACATCTTTGTGTGGCGGGTACTATGTACAATTGTGACTAATGTTTTCATGAACTGTGCTCAATCGCTTTTTATACTACTACTAAGCGCTATTACAAAGTCACTCGTGGTTTGAATTATTTTAAAACTCAGAATACTACTAATTTCCGGTGAATAATTCCAAGAAACATGGTACTTGGGGAAGAATTAAGATATTTTCAGAACAGCACAAAAAGCTGCCTGCTGTGGATCTAGAGAGAAAGACCGTCCTGCTGAAGTCATTTTCCTGTTTAGTAAACCGCAGCGGGCAGTTCAGTGGATATTTTGAGATTTACTGTACTCTGATTCATTCAAAATGAGATTCCACACGATAATGTGTTTGTTTAATGTGTTTTGGAAGAAAGTCATTTCCATTCCAGTTCATATTTTTTATGTTGAAAAAAAAAGCACTTATCATTTCCAAGTTTAGAAGTTACTGCGTTATACCAAAACCTTTCTTACAGGTTACTCAATAAGATTTTTCAAAAGAGCCAGAAAGAGATTAAAATGGACACACCTATTCACTAAATTCTGCATTCACTGAGTGCCTTCCACGGTGTGTCCCTGAGCAAATCGCTTAGCCACCCTCTGCCTTACTTTGTCACGTATAAGAGAGGTGAAGGGGACTCATATGGATGCTGACCGTGTGTGCCTCACTCTGTCCCCATGAAATCATGGAGGGGATGGGGAAGGCTTCAGCGCCCCACTCTGCTCCCCCTGCATTTCAGCAGCCGCCTCCAGAGGTGAGTTGGTGCCAAGTTGAGTGGTAGCACTTCCTGACGCCATCGTCCATCGGGCAGCAGAGCTCCGGCCCCTGCTAGCCTCCCTTTTGTTCTCACTTATTCCCTGTTCCCCCGGTCCCTCTCCACAACCCTGAGCCCACAAGACAGCTACAAACACCACAGTGTCTACTATGTGCACAGTTTTACTATCAGAACTACTGGTTTTGAAGATCGCTGCATTTCTCACAAGATTTGGAGGAAACAAATGAGTTGATTGAGATCCTTCACAGAAAAGTCTCTGTCTGATGACATCCTAATGTCTCGAATGCACTAAAACACCCACTAACCAGGCTCGTCTTCTCCCCGCCTGTGTCCCAAACCCTGACGCAGTAACTTGCATACAATAAATGTTCAAGAAATAGTTACTGAATTAGGGCTTCTGTCGGATGAATTTTTCAACATTAAATATCTTAAAGGACATTTTCTCTGTCTACAGAGAATCTAATCATGTTCTAACACTGAGTTTTTTGAAAGAAAAGCACTATGCCTATATGCACAAGGCAAGATGTACAAAGCTGAATTATTTAAAATAATTTAAAATGCACGTAGCATGGCCATTGTAACACCAGAAGAATCTGAAGCATCGGACAAAAAAAGGCCAACTGCACATAAACAGAAAGTCTTCACTTTTCATCCCTGCATTTCAAAAACGATTACTAATAAGCCATGCTACGTTCATACGATGGACAGCTACAGACAATAAAAGGAGTGAACTAGCCATATGCACCACAACATGGATGTATTTTAAAATGTTATGCCGAGTGAAAGAGGCTTTACACAAAAGAGCACACTTTGTATGATTCCGTTTGTATGAAGTTCTAGAACAGGCCACCCCAATCGACGATAGAAAAAAATTAGAACACCAGCTTGGAGGCTGGAGCGGGAAGTAACTGGGAAGGAGTATGAGGGACCATCACGAGGCTATGGTAATATTATACATTTTGTTAGGGGTTGGCATTACACAAGTGCATTTGTCAAAACTTATCCGATGGTACACTTAAGGTGCATGCATTTTATTGCATGTGAATTGGACCTTAAAAGAAACAAAAAGAAAAAAAATAACCATACACAAAAATTAAACCCTAGTTAATGACGGGCATGCTGAAGTGTTTGGAGGAAAAGGGTACTGATAGCTGCAACTTACTGTGAAATGCATCAAAAAATAAGATGGATTCAGGTAAGAAAGGAAGGGATACATGGAAATGTTCATGGATCTTCCAGTGTGTGGAAAAGAAGTAGAGGAAGGATAAACCAGAACAAGGGAGATTGGCTACCTGGAGGGAGTAGATGCAAATTTGGTGGAAGGAAGGAGGGAAAGACAGCACTTCTCTGAGCGTACACTTCTTCATAGCTCAGACTTTAGAATCATGGCAATGTTCCACATATCGCCCCCACCACTCCCACCCCCTACCCCACAAAAAAAAGTAAATATAAATATTTAAAATCAATCCAGATGTGAAGGAAACCCAAAATGGAATACAAACAGTAATGGATGAACCTAACACAATGACACTGAAGTGTTAGAAATGCATAACACAACCACTCTGAAGAGAGTGAGGAAGATAAGAACTGAGCTAAGTGACTTTGGAAAACAGTATTCTGGCTACAAACTGTAATGCTAAAGACAAAAAGAACTGTATACAAATGTTGCACTCTAGTTAATGTGCTTCTCATAGGGATAGGGATTAGCAATTCTGAAACTACTTGATGTGCCCACTAGGACTGAACAAATAAGTAACTATATTGTGGATAATGAGAGCCATGTTTATCACTGCTGGAGATAAAAAGGAAGGGGAAGTCCAGAATGAACCTGCAGCACTGGATTGGACTCAAGGGCATCAGTATGAATTCATGATTTCATATAAATATAAGTATATATATATGTCCATATATACTCACACATACACACAGATGGATAAATACAGAAATATAGATGTGTATAGGTGTTAGTAAACGTACATATATTTCCTAGTTCTATCTGTGAGAGTGCCTAAAAGCAATGACACCCCTGTAGCAATAAGAACACTTAGTGCCCAGATCTTGGTTTCTAAACACCATTCTCCAATAAAGAACTCAGACCTCCTTAGAAAAGCCAGGGAAAATACAAAATGAGCCTGCAACATCTGTGGTTCCAGAAAGGAAGAAAGTGCTCAAAAAATGATGAGGCATGTCAAAAGGACTCAGGAGCTAATCTGAAGGGAGCTTCTGATGACCAAAATAAGTAATGATAATAATAAAGTAAATAACAATAATACTGGATTATAACCCAAAGAATAAAATGAATTTCCCTGACTGTACCCCGATATAAATAAATAATTGAATATATAAATAAGTAGGGAAGAAGGGGCACGTCTTCCTTATGGTAGAATTCCAGCTAATAAATGTAGAAAGAATGAGGGCCATAGGAAAGTGCCAGTAGAGAACCATGGAAATAATTGCTGCGGCAAAATCTCCCAATGAATGCTAAAATTAGTAGGTGAAAGTTGAAGGAGAAGCAGAATATTTGCATAGTCTCAAAGTATCTCCTCCAAAACACTTATTATTTACAAAGTGAAAAATAGTAAATTTGCAGTGGAGAAACCTGGCAGACAACCCCTTAACCAAGTCATAAAAGATAGCAGCAGTAGTAATTACAGAGGGTGACATCATGTACCTCCCCACACAATGAACTGAGAAGGACACAGTCACACTTTTGCAGTATTCTTGAGAAAAATGCATAATCTCAATCAAATCATGAAAAAAATTTCAGATAAACCCAAACTCAGGGACAAAAAAATGAACGGCCAGTACACTTCAAAAGGGTCAAGGTCATGAAAGACAAAGACTGAGGAACTATGACAGATTGGAGAAGACAAAGGAAACCCAACAACCAAATGCAGTGTGGGATCCTGGATTGGACCCTGCCCCAGAAAAAGGACATTAGTGGGAGAACTGATGAAATTCATATAAGATTTGTTAACAGTGTTGTATTAATATTAATTTTCTTGTTTTGGTCATTGTGTTACAGTTTTGTAAGATGCTAACTCTTACAAAACTCTGGGAACTCTGTATTACTTTTGCAACTTTTCTTTAAAATTATTTCAAAATAAAGAAATAAAAAACAAGATGGGCTGATGGATAGACGGTTATGGGATAAATAAATATATTAAAATGCTAATTGTAGACTCTAGGTGATATGGGTGTTCACTGCACAGTTCCTTCAACTTTTGTGTATATTTGAAAATTCTAAAAATAAAATGTTGGAAAATCCAATCAATAAACTAAATTTCACTTTGATTCTGGCGGTAACTTATTTATTCCCAGTTGAACATGAAGAGCTAATGCAATCAGTAATTTGACATGAGTAATGTGGAATAAAATTACTTTTGCTGATCAAGGTGACACAGAGAAGAAGAACCACGTTCTAGAGTTAGGAATCAGAACAATCAAACCTAAACAATCAAGGATCAAGTAAACAATAGCAAGAGAAGAACGCTCAAAACCTTAAAAATAAAAATGGAATTATTAACAAGACAGGATTGCCTCTACTTTTAGCTTCATAGAGTCCTCTTGTTCTAGATGTCTCTTAGCAGAGACATGGCCCTATTAAGAAGCTCATGCTGCATCTCCCAGTCAAGGCTTATCCCTGTGAGTACAGATCAACCTTATCAAGCTACTGATTAGAAGAGGGAGGAGGTGGTGGAGTCAGCTGACAGGGCTGGTGTAAGTTGGTACAGTTGCCTTATTTAATATTATTTAATTGCTAAATAAACTGATTTAGTGAATCAGCCCCACAGTAAAATGATGTAACAAGCAATAAATCTGTACTGGTAACCTTTGGTGTTCTGTATGAACGTACACACTGTAACCCATATATTTATCATTGAATGCGGGAAACGGTGGAGTTGTAATGAAATACACACATGTTCCTTGGAGACTGAGAATCAGGGGATGTTGAAGGGAAAAACATGATCTTCATGCTCTAAAGATTCACAGATCAGGAAACGTCCTATGAGATAATTCAGAAAGCTTCTGGTTCCCGGTATAGAACAGGAAACACCAAAGGTCCGATTCAGCCCTTAGGAGAATAGATATTCAGGGAAAATTCTAAAACCTAGTCCTCCTGGGAACTCAGAAAGGAATCAGACCCAGAAGGTGGAGACTTCATCGGCTGCAAAACTTATCTGGTTCTACAAGTGAATTGTGAGGGCTTGAAAACTTTGTAACACAGAGATCAGTTTCAACGCTGGAATAGAACTAAAACACACTTTCCCAATGATGAATGGTCTCCTTTGAACGTGCATTTTATAAAACTTGGATATGTCAGTCTAGAACTGATAGACCATATGTGTAGGCAGGTAAATTTGGTCCATAATCATGACCCTTTCAGTACAGATTGGATCCTAGGAAGTTAATAATATTAAGTAATTATAATTTTTAAAAACAATAATAGCTACTATTCATTAAACATTTCAGTGTACCAGGCCTTCTGCTCAGCAATTAGATGTATTAACTCACTTAATAATGATCATTTCATCCCAGAGTGCTAACTGAACCTCAGCAGGGCACAGAGCTGACCTACTGTTTACCGGCAACTCTAAGAGATAGGGTAATGACTGCTGAGTATGGCCTTTGAGCCTCCTCCACAGCTTTCCTTCTTTTCTTTTTAAACACGCTGAAGGTTTGCCAAGGGTTGAATTGAAAATTATCCCAGCTGCATTTATTGCAGAATTGCCAAGCTGGGCCACTCCTCCAGCCGGTACTGCACTGCTCACTGCTAATTCAACATGGCAGACTCCTACTCTGCTTCTCCTTCTGATCTTCAGAGAACATGCATCTGACAGAGAAAAGTCACTTTGTGACAAAGCTGTACTCGTGCAGCCTGGAGAAGTATACGAGACATCATAAATACATAAATTCACCCAGAGATTCTGCAATAAGAATCTCGTGTGTTAAAAATAGTCAAAGTTTCAGAGCATACTCTATTCTGACAGGCATTCCATAACTATATTAAAAAAAAGAGGGGGAGGTGAACATTAATCCCTTCAGATAAGTTTTTAAACGGTCAATTAATTCTAAATCTTTTTCTGAATTAGGACATTAAATAAGCACATTTAGTTTGATAGGTCTAACGCACGATTTCTCACTGTGTCTTACTTACTAAACTTTAAAAAAGTGTCTGTTTTTAAAGACTGATTGGTGTCAGTGGGATTCGTATGGCCGGACTAAATTGTTAGTATGAAGTGCTCATTAACATGCCCTTTCGTTCCTATGCATCCTTCAGGTCTGGGCTCAAATGTCACATCCTCAGCGATCCTTCTTTGACCCCAGATTAGGTCATGTTTCAGTGCCAGGGACCATGTTTCTTAAGCACTGACCCACTTTCTGATGATACACCTACTTTGTGTCATTATTTGATTAGTGCCTATCTCTCCCACAAGACCCTAAGACCCATGAGAGCAAAGCCGTATCACGTCACTCACATTTATGTCTACAATGAATGGCACAAGTTGTGGCCCTTCTCAGGAACTCAGTAAATATTCACTCTTGTCAAAGGTCAACCTTCCAGGAAGAGAAGGCCAGACTTAGGTCCCTGCTCCCCGATTCCCATTCTCTACTCCCATTCTCACAACATGCCTTCCACTCACACCGCTCTTCTGGAACTGCTCTCGTGAAAGTCATCAATGACCTCCTAATGGTCAATCAGTGTGTTCTTTTAATTCACCCAACTTCAAGACACCACTTAGCCCTGTGGGCCATGCTCTTCATTGCTTTCCACACGTCCTCTTGACTTCCGGAATAGATTTCTGCACTCCTTATCTCTTTGGCTTCTTTCCATAGCTCATCTCTGCTTCCTTTTTAAATGCTGATTTCCCCTCAGAGTTCTGACCTTCTTGCTCTTATCTTTCCATTCTACATCACTGATTCCTTAACCTCTGGATACCTCTAAGAAACTGATGAAAGTTATGGACACACTCCATCCCAGCATGCCAAGTGGAAACTCACAGAAAATACTGCTTATAATTTCTGGTGGTTCTGGAGCCCTGAATCCTAATCACGTGAGCCATCATGGATCCCGGTTAAGGACCCCATTCCACCTGCCCTCCCTAGGCACTGTCTCCCACTTCTAACTACTACCATTGTCTGCTAAACCTCTTTCCAGCTCTGACTTGTCTTGAGCTCAAGCCCTGACTTCAAATGGCCATTCCTATCTCTTCCTAGATGTTCCACAACATTGTTAACAAGGAAACTCATTTATTTCCTCAAACCTGCTATTCCTCCCTGCTTTTTCTATCTCAAGCAGTTGCCCCAAGCTGGACATCTTTCTGATTTTAAAGAATTCCTTTCATTCATCCATGGCATCTCTACAAAGTCACCCAGGATCCTTTCCAGAAAAAAAAAGAAAAGAAGAAAATAAAAGGAAACTTTAATTTTCTCAGTCCAATTTTCAAATACTTTTTCAAAATGCACTCAACCTCTTTTCCTGAAAACAAACCAATTCCAGAACAAACTAATTAACAAGACGTGCACATTCAAAGAAAGGAAGGATGAAATCATATTAACAGACACACCCTCCCCACAACACCACCAAGAATATAATAAATGTGCTAAGGGACAAATGAAGAAGATAGTGTCTTCAGCAGGAAATAGGGAGAAAAAGAACTGCCATTAATTTGGCATCCACCCCAACCACAGCACCTCTGTAAGGCCCTCCTAGTACATCTAGCCACCCTAATGTCCCAGTTATTCTCCAAAACAACAGCTTGGCTGGCCTCCTCCCTGACCCCATATTTTGTCAAACTAACACTCAGCTCTGCTCTAGTCATTCTACCAACCTGGCATGTATCCCCACTCTGTTTTGACTTTTCAGATTCTTCTTCAAGGCCCAGAACAAATAACTCATATATGGGCAGTATGTCACCATCCAACTCCCCCACCCCATCGGAAAGCAGAGCCCACGTTGCACCTTTTCAACAAAGCCTTCCCCAATTCATTAGGTGAGCAAATGCTTACAGGCTCGTGTTCTGTGTCAAGTGCTGTGTCCCATGTGGGTCATGAACGTACTAGAATAGAGAGGAGATAGAAGGATGAAAATACCATGGCCTGTGGCTCAGGGTGTTTATAGTCCAGTAGAACAATTTTTTAAAAACAATACTAAAACTAAGTAAAATGCTAGGCTGAAAGACACAGGCATTAGCACACAAGCTGAGGCAAAAAAATTTTCTTTTTCTGAAATTACATCTTATTTGTACCCCTTTGAGGTTCTACACGTGTTATGTGTTATCCGTATCCACGACTGGTTTGGAAGCTTTCTGAGGGCAGGAACTCATTTCCCCTGTCCCTAGTGAAGTCTCGAGAACTGGCCTTTGAGCGGAGGAGAGGTATGGCAGAGAGCAGAAGGGAAGAGACAAGAGGTCATCCTATTTAAGGAACAAGTTCTTATACACCAGCTCACCTGACTTATCATGAAATGGTAGCAAATAATGACCAAGCCTCAAATTAAACATAACCTTTATTCCTCAATGAAGTAATCATGTATGCACCAAAGGACAGCAGTGGAATTTTAAATGATGACACTTTCAATTGTGTTGGCCTTCTAACATCCTAAATCTGAAGTTAAGATTAAATATGTCTTCCAAGATCTTTTAGTAGTAATTGAGAAATACATTTCAGGAAAAATGAGTAGAAGTATCCGTGTCTAAACCCCACCTTTATGATTCCACTAAGGTGACAGCAACGGTCAACGGCAGAGCGAGCGAGGTCAAGTTGGGAAGAAGCTGCTGCGCTGTGGCCAGGCCGTGGTGCGTGACCAGCTGTTACAGTAGGTGGTTAGCTCTCCCCAGTGAGTCACCCGTGAGGGAAGCTACAGTTCTTGACCAGTACTGTAGGCGCGAAGATCCGGTATTTGCTTTTAGACCGTGGGAGCAAAGACTAACAAGGAAAATACACCAGAACAGCTGGGAAATGAATTCCCTTCTGACTGCACAAAAAGTGTGACTGCCAAGTCATTTTCCATCCTAGAGATGGGGAGGTCCGCGAGGACGTGTGCTTTTCTGTCCTTCAAATTCATTTTTTTTGCTTCATGTACCACTTTACACCCTCTACTTAAAAGGATACCAAGCTTGGACTTTGTTTTGTAACACAGAGCATGACAAAAATACATAATTAGACAAGCAGCTCAAAAATTTTCACTTTAGTGTACTTCTTTTATTTTTTTCAAACACTGCATATGCAGCAATTTTGAGATTCCGGATATAGAATGTGTTAATGTGAGCCAGCCCTGGTGGTCTAGTGGTTAAGAGTCAGTGCTCTCACCACCGTGGCCTGTGTTCTTTTCTTGGTCAGGGAACCACACCGCCCGTCCATTGGTTGTCACACTGCGGTGACTGCGTGCTACTGTGATGCTGAGAGCTGTGCCACTGGTATTTCAAATACCAGCAGGGTCACCCACAGTGAACAGATTTCAATGGACCTTACAGACTAGGAAGAAGGACCTGGCCACCCACTTCCAAAAAAACTAGCCACAAAAACTCTATGAATAGCAGCAGAGCACTGTCTGATAAAGCACCGGAAGGGGAGAGGATGGTGCAAAAAGACCGGGCAGGATTCTGCTCCGCTGTCCACAGGGTCGCTAGGACTTGGAATCGTGACGGCACCAAAAAAGTGTTAGTTTGTATGGTGGCATTTTACCTTTTCCTACCAAGGCTTTTATAACTTCATATAGTTTTGTCATCTGAACTACCAATATGAAAGTCCGGACCTCATCAAACACTACTGGACTGAAAGAGAATTCCATAAGCCTAAGAGAATGCAAATTAACTCTTACCCCCTCTCTTGATTTCAAGAGAGCCTGAAGAGTTTCATTAGGAAACCGTGTGTTCTCTTGGAAAACCACTTGGACTCCAGCAAAACCCCTCAACAATCAGAGTAAACCAGCTGTGGGAAGAATGCATGCATTTTCGGAGCTAGGGTTTATTGTTCAATGCTTAAAAGTAAAAGTAATTTTTTGACCAGGCAATGTATTTTTTTAAGTTAGCTCAGTGATAAATCCCTTTTTCTGGATACAAATATCTAGCAACATATCTTACTTTATTAACATTAATTTTGGTGGTGTCCACTGTCTTTTAATTTCAGTAACACTTCCTCTGAGCTGGTTCTTCCTGTGAGATGTTAGTTATCAACAACCCATGTTGGGGCGTTCCTATGTAAAGAATACTATTCTTGTGGAGAACAGGTAAAACTTATCATCTAGTCAAGGAAAAGTATACAAACTAGCTATGTATAGACGTAAGTAATGAACATACTATTTTGATTCTTTTTATCCAGTCAGATCTGAACAACTTGTAGCTTTCAGCATCATCCTAGCCCTTGAGCTTTCTTGGCCTAAAAGTATCCTAAAATGAAGACCAGGAAGTGACGCAAAGCAAAGAGTAGTTTAAAGTTGCAGAAGGGAAAACGCAAAATCAGTAATATCTCACTTATCCAAGAACCACTTATATGGCAACCTCAGCTCTTTGGAACTCTGCTAAGACGGGCAAGGGAAAACAAAAAGATATTTCAACGGTCAAAGCAGAAGTGACATAGCGAATGCTCTAAAGATCATCTACGTGGAGAAGCAGACACAAGGAAAATAAGTGGCAACTACCTGGGAGAGGAGAGGAAGCTAGTAAGGTAGAGCAAGCCAGTGCAGAGCCAACGCTCTACCACTCACAGGAGAACGCAAACACCCATCGCTGTAACGGGTAGAAAAGCTACCAGCACATAGTCGGTCCCCAGCGCGCATTTTTCCACGAGTGATGGACAACAACTTCTGTTCTACGTGGTGACCCAAGACCTCTGTAATTATATGAATTGTATTTAACATAATTTTACTTAGGTATGGTTAAAAGTAGAATAACACTTGACAATTTTTTTTCAAAAACCTTACCAGAAAAATAAGTTTCTTATATAATGAAGCAAACATCAGATACAGACAATGGTTCTATTGGCTCAAAAATGGAATCCAGGCTGTCGTCTCCTCTAAGAGAAATGGAATTCTGCTATGCTCCAGCGGGAGATGGCCAGGTGTAGAATTCTATATAAAAGGGCAATTTTAATTTCCATTCCTTTGGGGCGAAGCATGGTATTTCTTTACTATATACACAGGTTTTTTTTAATTGCTCTTTTAGATTTATGACTTTAGAATTCAAAAACAGACTGGACACCTAAGAGGCATCTCAAGTACGTGGAAGCTGAGCTCCTCATCTGTCCCCCAAAACTTGCTCTACCA
This sequence comes from Tapirus indicus, assembly GCA_031878705.1. Taxonomy (NCBI): domain Eukaryota; kingdom Metazoa; phylum Chordata; class Mammalia; order Perissodactyla; family Tapiridae; genus Tapirus; species Tapirus indicus. The sequence continues at coordinate 90,504,228 of CM062924.1, read as the reverse complement.
GCAGTCTTCCCATTTCCTTATTAGCAACTCCATCCTTCCCGTCGCCCAGGCCAAAACCCTGGGAGTCATCCTTGACTTCCCACTTTCCCTCATGTCTCACATCCAGTCCATCAGCAAATCTCCTTGGCCTTTCCTTCAAGATAGATCTAGAATCTATCGGCTTCTCACCACCCCCGCTAGTTATACCCTGGGTCAAGTCACCACCATCTTCTGCCGGGATCATCGCAAAGCTTAACCAGCCTCCCAGCTTCCTGCCTTGCCTCCCTTGAGTACGTAGGTCAGAAGAATCCTTTTAAAATGTAAGTTGGATTTACACCCCTCCTCTGCTCAGATCCCCTTCCCATGCAGAATAAAATTCAAAGTCCTCACTTTCTTCTCCTCTCTCCCCAGCTCACTCTGCTCCAGCGTTTTTACTGGTCCTTGAAAATGCCAGCTCTGCACTGCTGTTCCCTCTGCCTGGAATGTTCTCCCCCAAATATGCCTCTAGCTCACTCTCTCACTTCCTTCCGGCTTTTGCGAAAATGCCACCTCCATGAAGCCTTCCCTGCTAACCTATTAACAACGAAACACACTCCCAACCCCTCCCCCAGTGTTCCCTATCCTCCTCTCCTGCTTTCTTACTCTCCAACACTTGCCGCAGTCTAACATACTACATATTTTACTTAACTTATTATCGGTCCCTCCCTCCTAGGATGTAAACCCCAGGACGGTAAGACTCTGTGGCTGTGGTGTTTGCTGTGTCCCCAACCCCCAGAGCAGTGCCTGGCACAGACGAGGGGACCAATAACTGAATGAATGAGTACATTCATAGGAGATTAAATGGTATATCGTTGGCCAGGTGGCCACATCATTTCTATTTAAACGAATGTGTGGAGGTAACTCCCACAGGAGGCACACTGCGGAGCTGGTTCTGGGGGTGTGGAGGTGAAGGGGCAGGTGTGCTCCACCTTCATGGAGCCTACAGTACGGTCTAGAGAAGGAGACATTAGAATACCAGAAATGTTGGGGATGGAGATGTTCTGGAAGCACGTCACAAGAGTACCTTAGTCTAGTCTAACACCACGAAGAAGTGATGTTAAAACTGAGACCCAAATCACAGTACAGTTGGCCAGGTAAAGAGAGAAGAGAATATTCTGGGCAGAGGAAAGAGCAGAACAAGGTCTGGGGTTGCGAGAACTGAATCCAGCTCACCAGAGGAACTGAAAGAGAGGACAACGGCGGAGAGAGAGGGAGAGGGAGGAGAGAGAGCGTGAGCGCAGGGGAGGGTCGCGAACTCTATTCCCGGGCAGTGAGAAGTCACTGAAGGGTTTTAAGTCAGAAAGTGATACGATCAGATGTGCATTCTTTAACATTTGCTCTGTACCGTGTTGTGAAAAGTGAATTGGAGACAGGCAAGAAGGGATGCAGGGAGACAAGTCAGGAGACCAGAGCCGACGGTCGCTTGCAGCAGGCTAGTGGTGGTGGGAAGTATGTACTAGGAGGTAGTGGGAGTCTATGTAAAATCATTATCCTTATTCAGGTGCTCTGTCCTCCTCAAACCTTCATCATTCAAATCATCCAACAGCTCAAACAAAAAGCGAGGACAGAGTTGTAGGTGAGCTAAGATAAAAACGATTCTATTATTACAGTTTTATGAATTATTTTAGAAACTTGTTGCAAAGTATTGTGATGTTATCTTATTATTTATTATTATTTATTTTGAGGAATAATCAAAACATTTCAGAGCATTTGCCAAATGAAATGTGCCATTAACAAAGAACAAAAATGACTTCTTAATGTTGTTGAAGAAAATAAGCCCCATGAAGGTGTTTTTATTCCACTTTACAAATGAGGAAATTGAAGCTCAGAGAGGTTAAGTCATTTCCCCCAAAGTAACATAGCTAAGAAGTGATAGTGCAAGGACTTAAACCTAGTCTTTTGGACACCAAGCCTGATTTCAATCCACTGACTTTTCCATACAGCATTAAGTATCCAGCAGAATCCTTTGATGTATGACCCTGTCTGATTTAATGCCTCATTCAGGCTTTTACTCATGAAAAATATTTTCACTTCTTTGCTGTGTCCACTATGTACACAATGCCAGGCCCTGTGGACACAATGATGGATAAGACCAGGTCCTGACTTCAAGGGCCTTACAATCTTGTAAACAGACAATAACACTACCCGCAAAATGCTAAGGGACGAAAGGGTACAGGATGTTGGGGCACATCTAAGGAGTAGGGACCTGAACTTGGCCAGGGGTAGGATCAGGCAAAACTTCCTTGAGGAATTGTCATCTAAACTACCCAAAGAAGACTCTTCCCAATGACCCCTGCAACCTCGCTCCAGGGTGAATTCCCAACGTGGACGTCCTTCACTGCCTGTCTCTTATATTTTCATTCCAAAATAATAATTACCTATTACTTTTAGAAAGAGCTTTAGATTTTACAAAGTGATCTGCATACACTATCTCGTTTGATTCTCACAATCACCGCAGGGAAATAGGCCACACGGGTATTATAATTTCCATTTTACAAGTGAAGAAAATGGGGGACTTGAGAGGTTAAATGAAATTGTGCAATTTTACACAACCAATAAGTAGGGTGCTAAGCCCAGAACCCAAGTTTTTAGACTTCTGGTCTATTGCTCTTTCCATTAAATCACAAATCTCTTGTTTAATTTACATTCCGGGTCCATCAATCTCACTATTCTTTCTCTCTTTCCTGACCAGTTTCTTCTCTTATATATTCTCTTCCCTTCATGCGCTGTGTACAGACTGGAGGACTTAAGAAGTCCACAAGCTGGCTGGTGAGAACATTTACAGAATAATATGCAAATGAATGAAAGATAAGTTAGTGCTTAGGAGAGAAATTCCTAAAGAAACCAATCACTTTAATTCAAAATAAACCTACACTGGGCTCGCTATAGATTACTTAAGAACTTTCCAACATGACTTTTGATGATAATTTTGAAGGGAAGGGAGGGATAAAGAATGACAGGAATGAACGTGCAATTTACTCCTTTTTATCAGGGCTGGAACAAAATGTACTCCTAAATTCTAGCAGTACGTGTTGTTTTTACTTAACCAATTAGTCACAGGTTAAATGAAGCAACTGAAAAAAACTACTGCAAGAAGGAATCCACACACAGATGCTGGTCATCAGAGAAATATAAATAAATGCATCCCAAAATGTGAAAAGTAGGAAAATGAAATCATCTGAAAGTAAAAATGGCAACTTGAATGTCACTTTTACTTGAGTTAATCTCACAGTAAATGCGAAAGGAATAAACGGCTCTGAGTAACAAAAGTTGAACACCCAAAGCTTTCTAGAATATATCACCATGTTTCCAAATGTATTCCCAACATGCATGGATATACTGGGGTGCTAGGCCTTGCAGGGTCGGTTAGCGGGGCTGTAATTATGTAAAACCTTAGGCGATCAGGATGCTCTCTTGGACTCCTGGAGTAAAGTCTGTGCAAGGTCCTTCAGGGCCCCAGCCTCACTTTCTGAGGCTAGAAAGATCTAGAATTTATTTTCTACAAGTCATGTCGGAGAGCGCAGCCGGATCTAACATGCTTTTTCTCTTGAACAAAGGAGCAGCCATTCCCGAAGCCCAGTCCAACCTGAAATACCAGATTTCCTAATGGGAAGTCAGCCCTGAGGCCTGTCCCAGCTCCCTCCCACCATGTTTAACCCCTTCCTTCCCTCCCTCAGGTCCTCAGAATTCCATCTTCAAATACCACGAACCTGATTTGAATTTTAAATACATACATATCTGGTGAAAATCCTCACGTCTAGCTACTTTTTAGGTGTAAGTAGGCATAACATTCCTTTATACACACGTAATCATTCCAAAGAGAACCAAGACTAAAACTGCAGGAGGTGATAGAGTACCACCAATTATTACAAAGTTATGTGCTAATCTTCCTAATTCATATACCTTTTTGCATAAAAAGAGATATGAAATGAATACTTCTGATCATGTTTCAAACTATATCACCATGAAATTTTGAGTTGGTCCACAAACAGATTATATCAGATGTCTCTTAAATTATCTAAAGTCTCCCTAACACTAATTAAGCTCTACATACTCTCATCCAGGAAATGAAAATCTTAAGTCCCAGATTGAGTTTCTTTGATCCCACTTTTTCAGACTCCTACTGTCCTTTTTAAAGTCAGTCTTCAGAGTCTGGAGCTTAAAGTCTTGTCATTCTTCCTAATCATACTTCATACATGCAATAGCAATATTAATAGGATTTTTTCTCTTCTTGTGTTTAACTTATGTAGACTTTTTAAAAAACTTATTAGATACGAAAAGTTTTGGTTATTAAAAGTCCTATGATCAGAAAAATGGTGGAATCTGAAGATAAATCTTTTATTAAAGACTAATAAGGAAAGGCAAATGAAAGCAAAGGTCTTCCTCCCCTACAAGAGCAAAATATATCTTCTCTATTTCTCCTTTCTTTTCTTTGGCCTATGAAGTTAGGAAAGACAAATACTCAGTGAAAGCAAAAATACAGAGGGCATGAGCACTTTCAAAACCTGTTGGTAAGAACATAAATGAGTACAACCTGTGTGGAAGGCAAGCTAGCAATTAGTATCCAAAGACTCAATCATTTCCTTTGATCTGATAATTCTGCTTTAACTTATTCTAAGGAAATAATTAAAGATGCATAAAAATTTTGGACAAAAGATGTTCATTTCAGCATCATTTATAATGGTGAAAATTGGAATCATCCACAGGAGAACTAAAAACCTGAACTGCAATTCCTGGATGACTGTGGTCAAGGAACCAGGCACCGGATGTCTTCACTTCTCATTCCTGGTTCTACTGTGTCATTAACGTAACTTCACATGAGGCACTTAATCTGGGTACTACATTCTTCAGAAACCATGCAAATGAGTTTACTACATTGTAGATAATCTACTAATTAGTCAAGGCTCTGGCTAAAATTACTAAAATTCCGGAAGGCATTAAACTTTTCTGCCCAAGAATATAAATTCCTTTACTTTAGAAGTTTCTCATTTTCCTGAGTAAGAACTCTACCAACAAATAGCAATTCATTACAATTGATTTTAACATTATCTACTTATTTATTTTACAAATGAACACAGCAATAACAAAAATAAAATATTTGAAGGTATTTTCTCAAATAAAATCTATGCAATTCATATAAGGGCCTCTTCATGGAATGAGCAAAGTGCTCGGCCAGTGTTCCAAGAGCTTCACATGCATTGATTCACTGAATCTTCACGACAGCCACAGGAAGTGGACACTATTATCACCCCATTTCATGGATGAGTAAACTGGAGTGTAGAGAGCTTAAGTAATTTGCCCAATAACCCAGCTAGGAAATGGCAGAGCTAGAATCGGAATCTAGGCAGCCGGCATTCAGAGCCCGAGGTCTCAACCACCATGCCATACTGCTATTAAAATACAATAATTAGACACAAATGTAGTAATTAAATCTTACGTAACCCAGATTAATGTTGAAAACGCATTGGGATTTTGCTTAAACAGAAGCAGAGAAGGGCGGGAAGACACTGTCAAGAAAGGCTTATCAAGGAGGTGATGATGCACAACCTTCACTGGGCCTTGGGGAAGGGAGGGAGGTTGATGAAGAACATTTTAGGCCAAGAGCATAGTTTGATCAAAGGACAGACATGGCAGTAACTGGCCTGTGCCTGAGGAAGGCTGGGCAAGAATCAAAAAGCAAAGCCTCTGTGTTTCTTCTTGCCTTTGCTTTTATTTTGTGTCTATGTTCTATCTTGTCTTTTTTTCTTCCTGTGGGAAATAAAGATGAAGGATTTTAAGTGGCGGAGTAACATGATCAGGTGTATGTTTTCCAAGGAGCCACCACTCTGGCAGCAGCGTGAAAGGTGGATGGGAGAATGGAAGATCCTGGGGTCAAAGAGACCAGTTAAAAGGTGAGAGAGAGCAGCTGCCGGGGCCGTTGGACTGGAGAGGAAGACACAGTTCCAGAGCTTTATCTAGCGGATAGAATTCAAGGCTTTGATCACCAATCAGATGCGAGGGATTCAAGGAACAGTGAGGTGACGGGGATCACTGGCTACAGAAAAATCACTTAAACACACGCACATATACGTCAGACACACCGCGCTGAGTAGACTACTTTTCAGCAGACCACTTCAGTTCCTACAAGGGGGACTGACTTTTTTCCTTCTTCATATTTCCCTTCCTTACAATAACATCCTGAACCACAATTACTCTGTTTTCTCTTTTACTTTCTAGATCACCTCAAAATAAACAAAAAATGAAAGAATTAGTTTCTCAATCACCTTAAATAATCAAATTTCCTTTGAATTTGTTAAGGACTGAAGAACTCACATCAAATACAGACAATTCCTAGTAACCTTGTTTTTTAAAACACAAAAATAGTTTTTAAAGTATAGACCCAAATCTGATTTAGAAATTCAAATACCACAAACATCTACATTTTCTCTCTTTCAAACTTCATCCTTTAAGTAGTCAGTTCCATTTTCTAAAAGACATCTAAGGAATACAATTATAAATTTATGTTCTGGAGGATAATTAAACAACCAGGTTGAGTATCTTAGTCGATAGTAAATGTGCCTTTGTCTTACTTATCTAAACTAAAATTCGGTTATAACTCAGGATAGCAGGTCATTAAAATAATTTTCAAAGACTGATTAAATTATGAATTAATAACTACATATTTAGGTTAAATAATAAAAGCCTGTGAAAACTACTAAAAACACTAAAAAAAAATTATCCCCGAAGAACCAAAAAGCGGCATCTGAAAACCCCATACTAGAAACGGGACGGATGACACACCCGCGAGGCATGTAACAAATCCACTGTTCTCCGAGATGGGACACACATTTCTGCTAAAGCTGCGTGTCCGACCTCCGTAGCCGGGAGGCTGAATTACAGCTGAATGAGACCAGAGAAGAAGGCTTTGTCTCTCTCTTCTCTCAAGAGATGCGAAGGTAGAGCTGGAATTGTAATTTGCTGGATGGCCTAGACTGAGTGTAGCTTTTGCACCATCCTCTGAAATACAAAAAGGAAAAGCTTTAATGGAAATATAAGACATCGAAACAATTACAAAGAAAGCTATTTGAGAAAAAATGACAGAGTACATTTAATATTTTCTAAATCCAGTAACATTCCCTTTTAGCAATAAATGCTGTTACTACTAATAATGGGGATATGAAAAGAATACACAGGCTTCGAAGTCAGACAGACCACCACTGCTTAGTAGCTGTGTGACTTCGTGTAAGTTACTCAGCCTCTCTGACACCTCATCTGACATCCTTCATCTGCCAAATGATGGTAATTACACCTTCTTTTAAGAGACAGGATAAAGATTAAACGAAATAATATGTGTAAATAAATAAAGCCTCTAGCACAATGCCTGGCGCATAGGCTCCCGTAAATGGTCATTATAATAGTGTGCCTGAAGGTTCGGCCTTGACTTTGTGTTTCTAAAAAATGTTACTCAAGATTTTTTTTTTCCCTTTTAGCACCAAGTGAGGCAAAGTTGACTCTTCTCCTCCTGCCTGCCCAAACCCATCTCATCTTAGGATTTGAATCACTGCAAAAACAAAACAAACTCGAGTGCCTACTGTATGCGGCCCATATCATGCTAAGTGCTGTGGTGGAGAGAGAGAAGGGAAGGGACGGTCACTCTCCTCATGGGTCCTGCAGTCCAAGCAGGGAGGTGAGACCTCCACAGATGAAACAAGTAGAATAAAACTAAAGAAAATAGAAGGTCCATGGCTAGATTACATGACAGACTGAATGACCATGGTGAGTCACAGGTGGGAAGGATCGATATGGGTTAGAGCAGGAACTCTCAAACTTTCTGTACTGAAGGACCACTTTTGTTTTAATGTCCATCGTGAACCAACAAGTGGTCTTATCGCCTGTGACTGTAGCACAGCTCAGGCTGCATCCAACCCATCACGTGAGGTCGATGGAACCCAGAGTGGTCCACGCTCTGTCAACAAGACTAACTCCTGGACCACATGCTCGGATGTTGGAGTAATGCTAAATTACTGAAAAGTCTCAACACTTACTCCCAATTTCTTTACTCATCTTGTCACAAACCAGTAACAAACAGTTTTGGAACTACTTATGACTAGTAATCCATGGACTACTCTCTGAGTCATCCGGGGCCGGACCTAAAGGGATAGGGTTTTGATTGTTCCAGGGGCATCCCAGAAGGAGCGGTGGAGGACAAAGGACGAGTCTAGAGGCTGGAATAAGCCCTGTAGGTATTTGGGATAATTCTTTTTATCATAACTTGGAACAAATCAGTAGAATTTGAGGCAGGGTATAAAAAAGGTACAGCGAGAAGCTCTAATGAGAGGGAACAATTCATTCACAGGGACCCAAAAACAAAAAAAGGAGAGGACCTACATGAAGGTATTCCAAAACCACCGCCTGATTGGCTTATCAGCCATCGAGGAGCAGAATCCAGAAGTACACTACTCGGTAAGAACAGTCAACATCTCGAGTTCGTGCACACGTCTCAGGAATCCACTTTGTCACCAAAGGGAAGGAGACAGGAATGAGTTCAAGGGTCAAGCCCTGCCTGTCATGAACTAATGAGCTCAGGCTCCCAAGCCACACTGAGTTCAAATCCTGCTCTTCCACTTACTAGCAAGCAATCTTGGGCAACTGGCTTGATCTCTCTTTGCTTCAGTTTCCTCAACTGTGAAGTGGGGACGGCAACAGCACCTTCCTCAGAGGGCTGTTGTAAGGCCTGAACAAGGGAACATGTGTAAATCCCTCAGAACAGTGCCTGGCACACTGCATGTGTCAGCTATTACAACCATGGCTACTGTTATGGCTAGACTTTTCTCCTCCAGTGGGGTCATCCCCAAGGCCAATTTCAGAGGTATTTAAGAAGTCTTAGTCCAATACGCTTGAACTCAGACGATGAACACCTGATACTCAAAAGCCCTAGTTCTGAGCAGAGCACTTGGGAAGTGTTCTTTCCTTGGCCTCCTTCTCCCAGTTAGTTGCTGCTCATATCCTTCAAAGCCCAGTTCAAATGTCACGTCCTCAATTAGGCTGTATGAATTAGGAATTGGTTCAACTGCATGTAGTAGAAACCCATCTCCTGTGGCTTAATCATATAGGGCTGTGGTTAGCACCTAACAAGAAGTCAGAAAACCGAGGGCCAGTGCAGCAGGTCCTAGATATCATCAATGCCCTGGGCCCTTTTTATCTTTCGGCTCTACCATCTTTAGCATGTGACTTCAATCCTCACGTCACTCCATGGACACCCCATCAGGCAGGAAGTGGGAGGAAGCACCGAGGATGAAGAGGTGGTGCCTCTACCAAGAAAGCAACACCCAGCACCCTCCAGTCCACTTCCACCATCTCATCAGTTAAGGCTATGTCGGGTGGACATCCCTAGTTGCAAGGGAGGTACAAAAATGGAGTTTTTAAAAAGTTGGACACTTTGCCAATCCAAACAAAATCAGGGTTCTGTTTGTAACAAAAAAGGGAAAAATGATTACTGGGGAGGCAACTAGCAGAGCAGCTTTCCTTGGCCCCCCATGACTAGCTCAGGTCCTACTGTAAGACACTTGCATAGCATCATATACTCCTCCTTTGTGTGTTACTTCCATGTAATTCCATAATTTCTTACATAAATAATTTTTAATATCTGTCTCACAAGAGAACATAAGCTTTGGAAAGGCAGGAACTGTGTTTCTCCTGCTCATCTCACCCTAGGACCCCCAGGGCTTAGCCCAATGCCTGTATACAGTAAGCACACAATAAATAGATATAGAATTGGTGAACAAACCACTTATTAAAACCTTATTGATATACTTATTAGCTGTAGACAATTAACTTCACATTTTTCTTGTTTAAACTTGGACTGGAAATATTTATATGCCTTATAAGGTTAATATTATGAAGAATATGTGAAAAGAAAATCAAGAAACACTGGGAAAATATGTTGGGTAAAAACTTGATACATGTGGTAAGAAAAAAAACAGAGCCTTAGTATTCATAAGGGATACACTTTAAGGTCATGGGAATAGAGAAATATCAGATAGGAGAATGCCAGGAATATAACTATATGATTTGGTAAGAAATACGGGAGGTAGGGACATATTTAGATATGGCTGCCTTTTTCTTTTTTTCTCATCTTTCTCTCCTCTCAGTAAAAGAGAGTGTGTTTTCATAAACTGAATTAAACTACTGAGGGGAACTCATTTACCAATAGAAGTTTATCTCTGTTCACTCACCTAACCAACATGGTGGCAGCAGGCACTGTATTAGGTCCCAGGCGAACAATGGTCATCAAACATGGTCTTGACCCACATGGCACTTATATGGGGTTATAGGGCAAGACAGTAAAGAAGTAAACACATTTACTGCTGGTGATAAGCACTATGAGGTGCTGTGACATAGAATAATAAGGGAGGTGACATTCAAACCACCACCCAAGAATGAGGAGACAACCATTAGAACAGCCAGGGAAAGAATGCCACACGGCCAGAACATGGTGAGCAAGGAGAAAGTGGCTTGACTTGGTCCATTTCTCTGATTGCATCTCCTACTATTTGCCTTCACTCACTGGCCAATCCCGCTGTTACTTGAACATGCCAAGCACATTCTTGCCTCAGGCCCTTTGCACTTACTGTCCTCCCACACTCTACTTAAACACTCTTCTTCTACATCTTCTCATTGTTCACTTTGATTCAGATCTCTGCTCAATAAAGTGATAGGGAAATGGATGATGCTACAATTATATTGTATTATATTTATTCTTGCATTAATTCAATACATATTTATTGAGAGCCTACTATGTGCAAGACACTGTTCTAGGCACTGGGGATCTAATGGTCAGATGTGAGATGAATTTCCTGCTGCCACGGGTCCTACATTCTAGTTGGGGAAGCAGACAGTAAACAAACATAAAATGTCAGATAATGACAGTGGATGAGAGTTTCTATTTTAGTTAGGGTGTTCAGAAGATGCCTCTTTGAAAAAGTAAGTTTTGAGCAGAGAGCCGAATGATCTAAGTAAGCCATGAGAAGACTGAAGGGAAAGAAGATTGAGGCAGAGACATAGCAAGTGCAAATGTCCTAAGGCAGAAGCTATCTTTGAAAAAAACACAAGAAGATATCTCAACAAAGCTGTTAAAAAATTATATAAAAACTGTGTGCCCCCCAAAAAGATATGTTGAAGTCCCAGTCCCCAGTACCTTACAGTGTGATCTTATTTGGAAAAAGCGCCTTACCGCTGTAATTAGTTAAGATGAGATCATCCTGGAGTAGAGTGGGCCCTTAATCCAACATGACTGGTGTCCTTACAAGAATATCATATGAAGACGGAGCACAGATTGGAGTGATGCAGCTGCACGTCAAGGAATGCCAAGGACTGATGGCCGCCACCGGAAGCTGAAAGGGGCAAGGAAGGATTCTACCGACAGTCTCAGGAAGGACGGCACTGCCAACACCTTGATTTTGGACTTCTGGCCTCCAGAGCTGTGTGACAATAAATTTCTATTGTTTTAAGCCACCCAGTTTGTGGTATATTGTTATGGCAGCCCTGGGAAACAAAGCAGATGCCTATTAGACATCCAAGGTCTGGAGTTGAGGAGAGAGTTTGGGGCTGAAGATGTAATTTGGAGATATAATTACGTCACCATGAGCACATAAACTGGACTCCACTATACAGCAAAATCCAGCAGTCTGCTGTCTACAGGAGTGACGTAAACTGAACAGATGCCAATCTTTGAAGTAACAAAATGGTCTACATTCTAAGACTCCTGCACAAATTTAAGAACAAAGCAGATTACCATTGTATCAGATTAAATCAATGTCACACAAGAAGCATTAGCAGTTAAAGTCACCATATAATGACAGACCATTAGACAATAAAAAATAACACTCAATTCATGATCCGATGAATATGATAAAAATGTCTTAAATGGAGGAAATGCAGCAAACAGACACATATCATAGTAACTGGCGACCTCAATACTTACCAAAGCAATAGAATTAAATATCAAAGAATTAGACAAAAAAAAATAGCCCAGGAGATACAATAAATACAATAGAATTAGCAGGTATAAATGGAGAAAAGGGAAGAGTAGAACAATAAACTTCCTTTTCAAGTACACAGGTCTCTCTTATCACATTCTAGAACAGAACTTGGTCATATTCTTAGATCCAAACCACAATAAAGACAAAAAATGAACAAGAGGAACAGGTACCTTGAAGTAATCACAACTTACAAACTATGAAACAACACTGAGGATGGGAAAACATTCAGAACATGTCAGACCATTTTACAGGGATAAAGACAAATGTAATACCTCAATTTACAGAATGCTGTCCTAAGTTAAAAAGCACGTCCATTAGGTTCTTGGCTGTGAGAAAAGTCTGCCTGGAACTCCATCATCCCTCCGATTGCCATGGTTGACTTGGCTGCTTGGTCAGGCCCAGTGGTCCCTCCCCAGAGCTCGGGCCCCATCCGGAGGGAGCAGGCTGGGCTTTTCATGGAGAACCTATTGTTCCCCTTACAGAAACTATACAAGTTTTCTTTCGTTTTTCTGAAAAGTCCCATAGGATGCCCACTTTTTTTTTTACTTTTATTTTTTTTTTTGTGGGGAAGACCAGCCCTAAGCTAACATCCGTCGCCAATCCTCCTCTTTTTGCTGAGGAAGATTGGCTCTGGGCTAACATCCGTGCCCATCTTCCTCTACTTTATATGGGACGCCGCCACGGCATGGCTGACAGGCAGTGCGTCGGCGGGCACCCGGGATCCGAACTCGCGAACCCCGGGCTGCCAAGCGCGCACTAAACCGCTGCGCCACCGGGCGGCCCCCTGGATGCCCATTTTTAAAGAAATCTCATTGCACCTAAACTTCAGGCCCAAATTTTTATTCCAGCAGCCTGATAATCAAGTTAAAAACTGTGTAGAATCCATTTTTAACAAAGCATGATCCTCAGACTCCTGTGAGTTTAAGTGGGTGTCTGGCAGCGGTACGGATTTCCTGCCTCCTCTGTTTGATGAAATCTCTAGTTATGACATTGTTATGTCACCAAGACGCATAGATTGCCAAACCTCATCTTAGACATTTATGTGGGTTTTCCCGAATTCCCTTCAGCAACTTAAATCCTCGATGTTATTGCCAGCTACCAGGGAAATTAAATAGGGAATATTCAGGAAATATAAAGTGACTAACAGTTAGCAATTGCACAACGCTTTCTCATGGGCATTTTCCATGGCTGGGAAACAAACTTGAGGGTACAGTGGAACCCAGTAAAATGTTCACAGACATCCTGAGGTTCAGAGTCTACAGACATATGAAGAAATTTCTGATTCTGTTCCTGGAAGGACTAAATGTTTTTGTCGTAAACTCTGCCTGAGGCTTGTGCAGTTGTATCTTGGTAGTCATGATTAAACACAATCGGAATTTCACGTTAGCAAAGGTCAATGTTCTAAAGTTTTATAGATATACAATCACCTTTCTCTCCTAAAAATAATGAATTTATAACCATCTGAAATCAAGAACTGTCAAAAGAAACACATTTAGAACTTCCTATTCAAACGGAACATTCCACAATCATTTGAGATTGTATTATTATACCTTCATGAAAAACAGAAAATCTAAATAATAAGTGCTACTTTGTCACATAAATATAAAATGGCGGAAATGGTAAAAGATAACCACGTATGGACATTACTCAATAGTGTGACAAAACCTCTAGAGATGAGGGAGCCCAAGAAGGGAGTGTAATTCTTAGGGAGTAAAGAACATGAACAGTGTCAGCGATCTCAAATCATCCTCAAGCGCATGGAAACAGAACAACCAAAGGCCAGAGAGCACCGTACATGCCTGCTTGAAACGGATTAAAAAAATACATTCCACAAAACGGAAAACAGGATTTTTTTGACCAGGATCCTTTATATCTGGAATCTCCTCTATTTTTAGATATAATAGGAATCAAAATCTTCAGTGAAAACTTCACTTTAATAATAGACTTATTTTATCTTGGATTTTTCTGTGATGGTTGAGTTTAGTTATTAATTTCAACATTAGTGTGTGAATGCACCCAACATAGGGAAGTTTTTAAAGTTTAATAGTTTCTTTCTCTCTCTCCCTGTCTATATATACGACAATAAAACATTTTAAAAGCATACTTGTTATTTATGTAAAATGCACTTATCTAAAGTTCTGTGCCCTATATCCTAAAACAAGGAAACATTTACCTATCTGCCAGAAATCTACATATCTGTAAATTTCCAATTTTTCAAGAAGAGAAGACATCTGTCTACCATCTATTTTTGTGACATTCTTTCTTATTTTAAACTATTTATATTAAGGTGTTTAATCACAAAATAAGTAGCCTGTGCTTTCTGTGTCCCCATTCATCCTGTAACTAACAAAAGGAGGTGAAAAACTCAGCATGTCTAAAATCCTGCTTGTGTGAAATGTTCTTTGTGCCCACTGACCCCACCTCACAAACTAATAAACTGTTCAACTCCCTTCTAGCCTAACCCTCCAGAATACACATTAGAAACAGATGGAAATTCCACTGACTAAATTAAAACACACTAATTGGGCATCAAATTTCTCCTGAAAATGTTCCTTCCCAGCATCATAGATGAGGTATCGTGTGGGTGTCGGATGTACGACTAAGAGGAAATTCATTCTTTCTGTACAAATAAATCATTCAGACTCACTTTACTAAATTTTCTTATTGGCTCCTGGAAGTGATAAATGTAGGATGTGGGAAATTTAACTGCTCCGACGTTCAAAAGGTTTATTCACTGAATGGAAACAAGACAGCTAAATCATTTCTAGATAAGATCTGTTCCTCTGCAGAACAATTCTAGAAAATCAAAGGCTACATCTGGGATACAGACATACACAGATATTCTTACCTCCAGGTGGATGCAAGCAAAAATGTTTGCCGTTCAAATAATATGCTAAATAAATGTTTTAAAGAACTGATCTTAAGACTTTCTGGTCTAACTTTAAGTCCTAACTTGTAGCATCACCAAAAACACAGTGAATAAAATTAACCTTACAGTTAGGGAATTTCCATCAACATATCATTCAGGTCCATGAATTGCAATGAATACGACAATTTTCCAGCTATTGTACAGTTCTCATCATGATTCAAAGATAACTCCAACCTCCAAAGTTTGTTAGAAGAGTTGACCTGGCCTGAACATCACCAATCATGTTACATAGACTTTAAAAGGCTCTGCATTCCTCAGCTCAAGGTCACCATCAACATCGACAAATCATGTTAATAGCATGTACCCTTGATACAACGTGATCAAAATGGCACTTTACCTCTATGGTCTTCCTCCCCAAAACCAATGACATCATGAGAAAAACATTAGATAAACCCCAATGAGGGACATTCAACCAAATACCAGACCAGTACCCCTCAAACTGTCAAGGTCATCAAAAACAAGAAGTCTGAGAAACTGTCACAGCCAAGGGGAGCTTAAGGAGAAATGACGACTAAATGTTATATAATGTCTTGGATGGGCTTCTGGAACACGAAAAGGACATTAGGTTAAAACTAAGGAGATCCAAATAAACAACAGACTTTAGCTGATAATAATGCATTAATATTGGTTCATTAATTGTAAGTACAATGTTAATCATAGGGGAACCTGGGTGTGGGGTGTATGGGAACTCTGTGTTACCTCCTCAATTTTTCTGTAAATCTAAAACTGTCCAAAAAAAATAAAGTCTATTTTAAAAATCTGTATGGCTATTTTTTTAAATGCCATAGCTTCATGTCTACAACTTATTTATAAATGGTTCAAATAAAAATTATGCAGAGAGAGAAAAACAGAGAAGGAAAAGAATAAGACAAATGTAACAAAATGATAACATCTGAGGACTCTGGGTGAAGGTATTTGAGAATTCTTTGTACTAATCTTGCAACTTTTCTGTAAGTTTGAAATTATGTTAAATTGTTTTTTAAATTTAAGGTAAAAAATTGCCATAAACAAAAAGAAGAGACATATACTAAAAGGGGAAAATATTTGTGACATATGTGATAGACAATGAATTAATTCCTTGATGTATAAATCATAAGAACAAGGCAATGCCACAATAGAAAGGATACATGAATAAGCAAGTGACAGAAGAAGTGTAAGGACTGCTGACATGTGTATGTGTGTACATATATATGTGGACATGCATATACACACATATATATTCAACCTCAGTATCAATAATAAGAGAAATATACATTTTCTTAAAACTGTGATAAAATTTTGCCTAATAAATTGACCCTCAAAAACAAACAAACAAAGAAAAAGATCTGAAAATTACCAAAAAATCCAAAGTTGGAGGGTGCATCATCAAGTGGGCACTGTCCTGCTAGTTGGTGTCCCAGTTGGTCCAACAATCCGGTTGCACTTTGGCAATCGAAAAAGTTTTTAAAGGTGTTCAGCCCTTTGATTCAGCATTTCCTTTATGTGGTAGAATTTATCCTGAGGAAATAGGCAGAAAGATGGAAAATTACATTCAAGGCAGTTCATTACAACACTGTTTATAATAACATTATGTCAAAACTCTAACAGTCAAGACTGGTCAGACGTGAATCATGCTGTATCTGTATGATGGATTACTAAGCAGCCGTGAAAAATCATATCGTAAAAGAGTGCTTATTGACAATGGGAAATGTTAACAAGATGTACACTGTTAAGAGTAGTTATCTTTAGGTGGTGTCATTATTTTGCTGGCAGTAACCTTCAGACATCATGAAAAGAGATTCTACATGAGTTGTAGGACGTAAGCACAGCTGTGATTCTACTTCTGACTGAATGCAATGGCTGTAATGAGTGATTGATAAGCCTAGGGAAGAGCTGAAGACCCACCTTTGAAAAATGTCATTGGCTTTATGATAAAATCTGAGTTTTGCCAACTTAAAAAAATGCTATGTATTCATTCATTTTGCAGAGATTTAAGTACCTGCTATATTCAAAATATTATGCTAGGTGCCGTGTGAGGGAAGGAGAGGAGTCTACAAAGTTGGATAAGGGATGTTTTGTCTTAAACGAGCTTCCAATTTAGCAAGGGTGATCAAAACAGTTTTACAAATAACTATAATATAAGGCAGAACACTGGAAGAAGGAGAGAGTATATCCGATTGAGATGAAAACAAAGATCTGAGAAGAGATCTGAAGATAGAGTCATCTTTTAACCGGCTGCTGTTGCCATGGGAATGAAACATGTAAGGATAGTACAAGGAACAGCATGAAAATGGGAGAGAGGTGAAGGAAAAAGAGGCTAATTCAAGAAAGCATGAGTATTCTAATTTGGCTGAAAACACGGTAATTGCAAAGAAGTAGGGGGAGCCAGGAATCAGAAAGATAGGCTAAAGACAGGACAAAAAGCCTTAAATGCCCATCTGAGAAATTCGGACTTACGATGTTAGGCAACTGTGGTTATTAAAGGTCTCTGAGCAGTTTGAAAATCTGAGAAAATCTGTAGTAATAAGATGAATTTGACTTCCATTGCTGGCAATGAGGTGGACTAGATATCCAGAGAAACCCTCTTGATGCAGAACAACTCGACTGCAAGGAAAATATTTAAAAACATCTTTATAAATGCATGACTGGACTGGCAAAATGGTAAGTGAAGCCCTCAGATATCTGACGTAGGAAGAAAGCATGACTCCAAATACATAAGAAAACGAAGTTAACATCTGCTCTGAGGGCATCTGCCAATTCCTGACCGCTGAGAGCAGGGTCAGTGAACTATGACCCATGGGCCACATCTAGCTTGCTACCTGTTTTTGTAAATAAAATTTTATTGGAACACAGCCCCACCCATTCATTTATGCATCGTCTATGGCTGCTTTCTCACTGCAGTGGCACAGATGAGTAGTTGCAATAGAGACCACACGGCCTGCAAAGCCTAAAATATTTACTAAAATATTTGCTACTATCTGCAAAGCCTTTATAGAAAAAATTTTCTGACTCTTGGCCTCGATTTTCAGTGAGTTGACTTTGTGGAATTTGGAAGACAAAGCCAGGTTCCTGCATAGAGAGGGGTGCCACAGGAAAGACCGCACAAAGTGGGAACTCTACAACATGACACCTTCAGTAGAGGAATTAGGGAAATACTGTCCTGACGAGGGAGATAGAGAGGATACTTGCTTGTTCATATTTGGCTGTGGTGGAAAGGAAGAAACTTTCCCCTGAGAATCCCTTACGACAAGCCAACACTCACATCTGAACCACATTATCAGAACCCACACTATCTGCCAATGCCCCCAGAAAAGTCTTAGCCAAAAAATCTGTTTATTCAAGTGATTCTGGCTCTGTAG
Source organism: Tapirus indicus (assembly GCA_031878705.1). Classification (NCBI taxonomy): domain Eukaryota; kingdom Metazoa; phylum Chordata; class Mammalia; order Perissodactyla; family Tapiridae; genus Tapirus; species Tapirus indicus. The sequence continues at coordinate 90,485,923 of CM062924.1, read as the reverse complement.
CACCTCTGGGTGTCTAGCATAAACAAATGCCAATCCTTCAATTTCCATGGATACATTTCCAAAGGATAAAAGTTTCAAATCAAAAAGCACAAAATTCACGAAGAAACAAGTTACTAGAAGGAAAACTAGCAGAGAAAACAAACAGCAGGAGTAAACCCACAAAGACTGCAGCTGTTGGAATTATTAGATACATTATATTTACCATAATTAAAGAAATAAAAGAGGATATCAGAGAAGGAAAAAGAGATTATCAAAAATGACCAAGCATATTTGAAACAGAACCAAATACAACATCTAAAAATGACAAACATAATAATTGATATTATAAAGTCAATTAATGTTAAGTCGCAGATACAGTTAAAGGAAGTAATAACAAATTGGAAGATAGATTTGAAGAAATTACACAAAATCTAGCACAGAGAGACAGAAATAGAAAATACATAAGAGTTAAGAGACACAAATGACAGAATAAGAAGGTCTATTATTCATCTAATCAAAGTTATAGAAGGAAGGAAAAGAAGGGGGAAGAGGCAATAGAAATAACACCTAACAATTTTCCAGAACTGTGAAATACCATAAGCCTCAGATATAAATGAAAGTACTTCCATAGACCAATTGTAAATAAACTGCAATGCACAACAAAGAGAAAAGCTTTAAAGACACAGAGAAAAGATAATACCTACAAAAAAAGACAATTAGACTGACAACTAATTTTTCATTAATAATGATAATATTAGAAGACAGTGGAATAATACTTTCAAAGTTCCAAGGAAAAAATTGTCAACTTAGAGTTGTATATACATGAAACTATCAAGAAGGAGGGTAAAAAAGAGACATTTTCAAGAAAACAAAAACTGATAAGAGTTTTCAACCAACATATCATTCCTAAAGGAACTTTCAAAAGAAATTTATCGTAAGAAGATAGAAAACTAACCATAAAATAATATCTGAGGGATAATAAAGAATGATGAACAAAAAAGATATATGTTAAATCTAAATAAATATTGACTGTGTGAACAACAATAATAATGTCCAATTCATGGTGCTAAAGACAGAGAGTAAAATTCTATACAAGAAAATGAAAACTGGGAGAAAGTGATATGAATTAATGTATTCTTAAAGTGTTCCTTGAATTTTTCAGGAGGGTAAAGATATTAGCTTTAGACTTTGCTATGTTAAGTATGCATTTCATAATTTCTAGATAATCATGATAAAAGAAAAATAGAGGGCATAACTTCTAAATTGGGGGGAACAGGATGAGAAAAATATGCAATGAGTACCACAAAAGCAAGAAAGAAGAAAAAAGAAACTCCTTAAAGCAAGACAAATAGAAAGTAGAGAATAATACAGTAAAAATGAATTATAATTATCAGTAGGTATATCAGTAATCACAACAGTTATAAGTAAACTAAACTCTCCAGTTAGAAGACAAAACAATTTTTCTAATCTAGCTCTATGCTTTTCACAAGATTTACCAAAGCTTAAGGAAACTCAAAGATTAAAAAGAAAATTTTGGAAAAAGATTTACCAAAGTACGAATTAAAAGAAAGCCAGTGTGACTATAGTAATATCAAACAAAGCAAATTTTAAAGCAAAAGTTATTACTAGAGGTAAAGGTTCATTACATATTAACAGAATGTTCAATTTGCCAGACAGGTTTAACAACTCTAAATTTGTATGCACCTAATAACATAGACTCAAAATATCTAAGTAAAAACATCAACAAAACTACTAGGAGAATGGAGTGATGGAGGACAGAGTAACATCAGAGAGAACAAAAGGAAGCTACTATGATGAGCTACCCAGATCCCCCTTGAGGACTGAAAGTTTTACTTTTAGGATTAGTCTCCATACTTCTAGGATTAGTCCCCATACTTCTAGGATTGCTGCCAGAAAATGACCCTTAGCTGTGAACTCTCTTTGGAGATTGACTCAGCTGAAGAAAACTATATTGCCCAAGGTTACTTCTCTTCCCAAGGGCAATCCACATACAATGACTGGCCAATGAGGGTGGAAGGAATAAAGACCCAGCTCCCTTGCCCAAATTGGGACAACTCTGAAGGGCCAATCCTGCTCCAGAGCTTTCCAGGGGATCTGCTGAAGCCTATATTGGGCCTGCATCACAGCTCAACTTCTCCTCCTGCTCAAATCTGCTTCCTCCTTCTCCCTTCAAAAGATCCCAAGAGCACACTCTAATAAACATCCTCCATCTCAAAGCCTGCTTCCCAAGGAAGCCAGTCTGCAACAAATATCCAAGGGAGAAGCACTGGTAAGAAATTGAAAATACGTAATTAAAAGTCAGGAAAGAAGATAGCGCTACAATTAGATTTTGCTGCAACTCATATAGAAGTGATAATGAAAGTTTAGGAATTGAATGAGATGGCTAAGCTAGGAACAAATAACGATAACTTCAGAGGATGCCTACGGCTAAGCATCCAAAGAAGACAAGAATAGAAGACTGAGGAGAGGCACCAAAAAGGTATAACAGCGTCGTGTCACCAAGGTCAAGAAATTTGTAAGTTAACAGTGTTAAATGCTTGTTTTATAAATAAGAAAACTGTTGTTGTGGATACCTAATGTATACTAAAAATATTCATTTCCCTTTTCTCTTAGTCCATTCTCTAGTTTTACTGTAGGAAACTATCACTTCCTCAACTCTTAGTTGATGTGCTTCAGGTGGAGCTGATTCTACCCATAGTGGGCTCATGCTCAGGCTTGGCCACTCAGAGCATTGCACTCCCTGGCCTTCAGTTTGAACTAGTGAGAATCGGGCCCAGGGTTTTTGTCTAAACCATTAAATAAGTGCTTTTTTTTTCAAATTGGGTGACTCGAGAGTTTGCTGGCAGCCATCTTACTTCTTAGAGCTGCCGGCAGCCTCTTACCACTGAGGAACCACTGGATGAAGTCAGTGCAAACGAGGACAAAGCCACAAGTTAGAAAAAGTCCCGATCTGTTGACACCATTTGAGCACCTGAAAAAAAAAAGCAGTGTTTGCAACTACACACCTTTAGACTTTTCTGTTACTGAGCAACTGGATTCCCTTTTTTTTTAAATGAATTTGAGTTGGATTTTCTGTCACTAGCAAATAAAAAAAATCTTAACTGATAACCTGAAGATAGATACTCCATATTCAATTTTGTATTCCACTGTTTTCACTAAACACAGTAATGGAAGAATTTGTAGTGGTTAAAAGTAAACTAACTGCCTAGATGTGAATCCTCAGTTACTAGCTGTGTAATCTTGGGCAGACTGCTTAGCCCTAGTCATAAACTGGGTACAGGAAGAGCAGGTACCTGACAGGGTTGTTATGGAAGTTAAATTAATGAATGCATGGAAAGCCCTAGAACAGTGCCTCGTTCTTAGTAAATGCTACAAAAGTGTTCGCTATTAATAATAATTATTATTCCAAAGTACAAAATCATCATAAGCATCATTTTAATAGCTGAATAGATATTCCATATTTTACTTGGCCAGTTGTCCTACTAATAGGCTAGTTTTTCACTGCTATGAATAACACTGCATCAAACAAAGCTTTCTCTTTATGATGATTTCCTTAGTTTAGAGTGCTAGGGAAAACACTGGTTCAGAGTCTATTTGATTCTCAAAGTTTCTCAAGGAGGTAGATTCTACAGCCTTGCTCTGAAGACTCTTCTTTTGCATTTTTGTCAGTTAGGCATTTGCACTCACCCAAATCTTCCTTCCCATAAGTTAAGTTTATATCTATGACCAAAAGAGTCAACAATGGTGCTATGTACGATAGGAGATATAAAATAAATAATAGTCTTTAGGATCACATACTCTAATTAATGAGACAGAGCAAATGCTTATAAAGTACTAAAGAAAACTTAAAATAGAAGCAGCCAGAAAGCTCAAATGAGTGGAAATTTTTCTGAATTTCACTTTAAAAATGTAGAAACCATCAGAAGTATATATAGTAGATACTCAGTAAATATTTGAATGAATATAAAGATTACCCTAGACGTCCCGAAGTGCCTTCTGCTGCATCATGATAGTATGTATTAATAGGGAGTAAATTTTATTATATTTCTAAATCAGTGAAAACTAAGTTTTTGTCACATTTTTTCCCAAACAGCTTTCATCAATCACAACACCCTAAGGTTAATAATATAATCACACACGTCTTACAACAGAAGAAACTAAGCATAGGAATGGTCACTTGTCTTGATGACACAGTCAAATATGACTTTTGATTGAAAAAAACTGCTGCCTTTAAAATATCAGTCATTCATAACCATTATTTTAAGAAAAGTGTCATCTGGGACATTAATTCCACCATCTTAGATTGGCTAAGGAAGAGTCAGAAACAACTCAAAAGAAATTATGGTGGCAAACGTATGGGTAAATCTAACTAAAGTATCAACCAACATTCATCTAATCTTCATAACGGATTTGAAGTTCACACCCTCTCTTACAAAAGGAGCAGTAAACCTGATGCCTTGAGTTCTAGTGGTGTCTCCACTAGACATCTGTAACTTTTGCAACGTTGTAGACACCAAGGGGTTTATTGTAGAAGACCATGAACATCAACCTATATTTTCCCCAAAGGAGCCACAGACGCCATTCCTCTTACCCCCAGTGAGTAAAGACCAAGAAGCTGACCAAAAATCTGCATTTGTCTCTCTTTCTCTCTGTCCCCCTTCTTGTTTCCTGTCTGATTCATAATTACTGCCAAGGATAGGTGCAGGTCTCCATGTCCCAGAGTTAGAAGAACTGATGCCCTACCCGGAAGTGATAAGTCAGAATTCAGAAGACAACCTTGCACTCTAAGCCCCAAATTATAACTCTTTTGGTCATACAATGCCTAGGGTGACAAGAGTGACCTCCCTGACACGGAAATTTAAACATTTCACTGTCTACTTGAAACCTTTTCAGTAACTCCCTAGTTTTAGCTCTGTCTGAACTTCTTAACATGGCTCGTACAGTCAAGTAAAATCCAGCTTCTCCTTAACCTCTCCAGCCTCATCTCCTACCTTCTTGTCATTGATAGTGAACTTGACCTCAAACGTCACATTCTGAACATTTGCTGTTTGCCCTGCCAAGAACATTCTTCCCCCTTCATCTTCCCACCGCTGAAGGCTCCTTCAGTTCTCAGCATAGACCTCCCCTGGTCCGGGTTGGTGCCTCTCCTTTTATTTCCATAGCACCCTGCCGGCCCCTATCACAGCATTTCATTACAGTGTCCTGTGTGCTTGTCTATAACCCTACAACTGAAAGTTCTGTGAGGAGAGTGATCATGCCTCTCTTGCTCACCTGGGTACCTAGTATGGACTGGCACATAGTAGGAGTTCAATAAGTACTTAATAAATGGATGAATGAATAAAGTTAGAAACTCCAAGAAGAGTTGGCATTCGTTCAGTCTGACAGTGCTACTGTATCTAATCACTGAGTATATCCTGTTGTCTTTGCATTCCAGAGAAACTGGTATAGCTGTTCATATTAAAAATTTCTGTAGGGACTTTACGCTTATGAACAAACTAAATCTTTTTTTTTTTTTTAAGGAAACATGACTATGGATGTTTATGAGTATGGGCTCACAAGTAAGTGCTCATAGACTTCTGGCTACTTGTTACCTTCCCTTCAGAGATGCTAGGAAGATTCTCCCTGCCTGCAGCATACCTCCCCAAGAGTCGCTGGTGCCTGAAATTTCACTGTGCCAGACCCCCGTCTTTGGCTTAAGGTTGTATAGCCTCTTAAGTAGAAATACTGCAGATAAAGTAAGACATTTTATCTTATGAATCATTTATGCACCTGGAATTTAATGAAACAACCTCCTGGACAAATTAAATCATGTATACTAATAAGCAATAGAGAATTTTGGAATCTTGCAATGAGTTTTGGAATTTTGGAATCTTGTCCAAAAATCCCTCAAAGAATATATAACAATGAGAATGACGATAATGATAAAAACAGCTAACATTTACTGAACCCTAATTGGGGTCAAGCCACGTTCTAAACACTTTTACATGTACAATCTCATTTATCTGTCTGGTGGCCCTGTGGAGAAGGAACCACTCTATCCCCATCTTACAAGAGGTCAGGTAACTTGCCTTATCTTATAGCTGGTGAGTGTTACAGAGTTGGGATTCAAACCCAGACCCTCTGATTACACAGACCAAGAGACCAACTTGGTAAAATAATACAGAATTATTTTAGAATTCAATCCAAAGAAGTAAACATCTCAAAGTTTTCTTTTTTTAATGTAACCATTTTACTTTCCATACGTGTTGTGTATGCTGAACCATTCGTGTGTCCGTTTAAATGTACCTTATCTGTGTTGGTGGCAATGAAGGAGTAAAACATATTTCTGAAATCTCTTAACGAAAACTTTACATTAATATTTTTAATTAATTAATTAATTTCACAAGGGACTAGAGCACACCCTACTGGCCAGCTAATAGGAAATACAACGTTGACTTGGGAGAAAATGTAACTTTAAAATTTGAAGATAAAAATCAGATTAATGTTTAAAAGAAACTTGAAAAAATTGTCTCGTAAATGGCCTAAATATTAAACTAATGTATCTATAGGACACTAAAAAATTTCTAATGGTTATAAGTTCTGGAAATGAGATAGAATTAGAAATACAACTACCACCAATAGCATCAAATGTTCATTAAGGGAGCATTAGGTAACCAAAAAATGGCTCCATTATAAATAAACAACCATACAAATAGCCTCTCTAAAATCCATACTAAGAAAAAGTAGTTAAGCTGTGGTCCTAACACTTAAAACAACAGACTGAAAAATTAAAACCAGCCTGCTCAGTCTTCTCACAAACTTTTTTTTAGGAGAAAAACTAGGAAGGGGAGGAGTATCGCTAACTACGTCAGGGAAAAATGGAAATTGTAAAGAAATCTTTTTCTGTGCTACTTTTCAAATGGCTGCTAATGTTGAAAGCCCAGTGGAGACTTCAGTTGTGATGTGGCACTTTTCATGGACGAATCTCGGCTCGTATCAGCACGTTATGTTTTACAGTAACCCACAAAGTTTATTGGATATATAAATACATATATCTGTGCCCAGATGTTTCCAAAATGTAGAGCGGCATATTAAACAAATGACCTGTGAGAAGTGCAATTCTTCCATTGTCATGTATTTTTTTATTGCATGCTTATCTCTAAATTGGTTTTTAAAAAAAGTGCATAGTTACCTTTATATCATGAACAGATGGAAGTAAAGGATCGAGGACTAAGAGGCTAATGCAGAAAGTGTCTCATTTTAAAATATTTCTTTATAAACAAAGTAGAAACACAAAACATCTATAATCAGGAAGAATACACACCAAAATGTGTATACTCGTCTGCAGTATTCAAATATGATAAAAATATAAATTTGGAAGGGGTGTAAGGCCCTGTCTAGCATATTTATGCTTACACGTGACTTGCATCACTGGGAGAGGAGAGAAAGGGACAATGTCTTTAGGAAAGCAGGTGTCTGTGATCCTAAGGTTTCTGAGCCAGAACCTCCCCTCGTTCTCACTGCAAGGACGGCTTCTTCTTACACTGAAAGGAGGGCAAGTGCAAAGTAGCAACTTGGGTCAATACGATGTAAGTCTAACCTGTTAGATGTTATGCTTAGGGTTCTTATACTAAAAAACAATCAGCGAATATAAATTCCTTGGGAAGTGGCCTCAAAACTAAATGGACTGTGAGAGATGTAAAAAAGAAAAAAACACCATCTGACTTTAAATTTCTTTCTTACTGGAGACAATTTAAAACAAGTTAGAGACTATTTTTTCCCCAAACCTCTAGATTAGTGTTCTAATCTGTTAAAAGTCAATGAGTGATCACTTGATAAACACCATATGCTAATGTTATTTCAAGTCGCTTTGCATTTTCCTTTTAAACTCTTCCCAAGATACTCTACAATGTTATTGACATGTCAATGTTATTACAAAATATCATTAATAGACTATTAGATAAAAAGATTTGTGGGGCATAGGTCTTCTCATGCAATTCATCCACAGCTGAGAAAGCCATATTATATGGACATAATTGTAGGCAAAATTCAGTAAGCTATCACCTAAAACTGGTTTTTCCCCCAAAATGAATAAATTGTGATGCTTATTTTGCAAGTTTAAAAATACATCAGAAGAAAAAAATCGGATTAATCACATATTACTCATGTGATCTTATGATTTTTGATACTTTACCAAACATTAGCACATCATCCTGCTCACTACCATACAGCGAGTATCCTGTTGATCTTCTTTCTCTAAAGAAGGGGTGTGTTTGATGGTTGCTCTGGTGATTATCACTGTTTTATGAATAGGGGAATGTAAAAGCATGCCAATAAGGCCAAAGCACAAATTACAGCTGTATTGTAGTGACTTGAAAGGGCATAACTAGGGTTCCTTTTGGTTGAAACCTGAGCTCATCCAGGTCCCCGTTCAGTAAATGCTGTACTGTGAGGTCTGAAAAGATGTTCTCTGGCAAGCTCTCAGGCTGATCCTTTTTTTACACTGATAACAGCATATGGGTAAGTCATAAACATAAGTGAAACCAAAATGGGAAAAAAATCTGGAATGATTTTCTGTGAATCAAAAATTTGGTAAACAGTTAATTTGGTAACAAAACCAGCAATGAGTGACTAATTTCCATCATCCTAAAATAATCCTAAATGAATGGCAATAAGAAGATAAGTCAACAGAAAGATGGAATAACTGATTAAGTAGCATAGGCACAAGAATGACCCCAGAGCCCCTGTAGTCCACAAGGAGTCCATCAGAAAGGAGGGTAGAGTTCTTTGCTAAACGTTTGTTTATGTTGCAAATAAAAGAGGGCAAAGGGTTACTCCAGATTTTGTGTGTGTGCTTAAGGCCTTGGATTCAAAATTAGGCCTTTGAATTAAATTTAAAAGAATGTAAGTAAATAATAGGGGAGAAAAGGCAAATCATTTCATGGAGTGCAAAGTTAATAGTTAACCTGGTAATGAGGTCGGAATCTCCTTCCATATGTTAAACTACCCCAATTAGGTAGTGCTAAACGTATAACTATTGGACATTATTGCTGAAATGCAAGAAGGGGCTCTACAGAGACCAAAGAGGTCAGCAGGAGGTCTCTGGCCTCTGCTCAATAGAGAGTACCGTTCAGGGGATTTGTTCTAGTTAAAACTGGAGGGTTTCTGTCTGTTTGCTTTTTTTCTCACTTTAGTTACTCTTGGTTTGTTATCATTTGTATTATTTATTTTACGGTTAAACTATAAGCCTAAGTTGCATCACTGGCGCCCTGAGAAACCTCCTCCCTTGGGCTTGCTGGCGTTTTGTCCTTGGGCATCAGTGGCTGCCCCAATGCCGAGAGATGTTGAGATCGGTGTGGGTCGAAGTAAACACGAGACTGGGAACTCAAAGGGACGCCAGATTGGGGGTGGGGGTGCTCCTTCTGGAAGCTCATAGGCAGCCCTGGCCGGGTCAACTGCCACCAGGGCCTGGCCTGGATCTTCAAACATGCGGCCAGAGGAGAGGTGGCTGGGCAGACCCACTCTCAACTCTCCCATGAAAGGCTCCCACCGATGTGGCCTCACTGCCCCTCACTGTCTCATGCTGTCCCACTCGGTCCCTTACTGGCCCACACTGTCCTTTGATGCCCCACTCTGTCCCATACTGTCCCTCACTGCCCTATACTGTCCCTCGAGGCCCCATACTGCCCCACTCTATCCCACGCTGTAGTTTAATGGCCCACTCTGTCCCACAGTCCTTTGATGCCCCACGCTGTCCCTCACTGTCCCACACCATTCCTCGCCATCCCTCACTGCCCCACGCTGTCCCTCTCAGTCCCGAGGGCCTCCAGGTGAGCTCGAGGCCTGCAGCACAGCAGACGCCGCCCCCAGAGCCTGCACGCGCCTTCTCCCGGGCGTCCTCGGCCCACCCCGGTGGCGGCCCGCGGACAGGGGAAACCTCGCAAAACCCTCCCCGGGGCTGGAAACGACTGGGAATTTTGTGCGAGGCGCGACGCCGCCTTTGGTCCGGGCAGGACCCGCGGCCGAGGCCGGCTGCCCGCACACTTCTGAGGAAAATTCCGTGTTAGGGCTTCCTGGGGCTCGGCAGTGGCCGTTCGGCTCCGCCAGAGGCGGGGCGCGGAGGCCGCGGCGACCCAGAAACACCTCCGTCGGGAGACAAAGGCGGCTTCCCGGCGGGGCCGCGCGGCGCTGGTGGACCCCACGCGAACGCCTCGGCCGCGGCATCGCCCCTTTAAGTGGCTCGCGGCCGGGATTGGCTGCGCAGGGGAGGTGGGGCGGTGACTGGCGACGTCACGGCTCCGCCCACTCCCTATATAGGGAGGCGGCGGCCGCAGCGGCGGCGACGGCGGCCGAGTGCGAACGGGGAGCGCGAGCGGGAGTGAGCGCCGAGCGAGCGGCGAGGCGCCTGCGCGGTGTCCGGGCCCCCAAGCCCGCGGCGCTGAGCCAGCCGGGACGGACATGCGCGGGAGGGCGCCGTGGGGCAGCCGCGGCTCTGCGGGGGTAAGGGGCCTGCGGGCTGGGGGTGCGGAGGGCGGCGCTGCGGCCCCCGCCCCTGCGGGCGGCTCCCCCGGACGCGGGAGAGGGTCGCCGCGACGCCGTCTGTCCCCGGGACGGGCGGAGGGAGGGGTCGGCCGGGCGGCGCGGACGGGCCTGGGGGCACCCCTCGCCGCACCGGGCGCCCGGACGCGTCTCGGCCCCGAGGCCGCCGCGGAGGGGCCGGGGCTCCGGGGGCGGCGGGCCGGGGGACGGCCTCGGGCTTTTTCTTTTCTCACAATGGGGGCCGCGGTACCCTGGGTCGCACCGTGTGCCCATGTTCCTGCCCGACAAGCTGCGGGGGAGCCTGCTGCGGGCGGGGACTTGCTGGCCGGTATCCGCACCCGCAGTCCCTCTGCTTGGTCCCCAGTCGGGGTCCTTTAATTCATCCGAGCGGGTCCGCGCCCTCCTCCTCGCTTAGAAACGTACCTCTTGGCTCTGGCCGCCCTGTAAACCCCTCCGAAGGAATGAAACTGCAGCATTCTGTGCTCAAAACGTGAACGCTTCTTGGGTATTTCTTGTGTGTACGTGTGTGTTTATATGTATATCATAGTCCTGTGCAAATTAGATGACTCCACCGCGATTGGTGCTGTATTGGTGCTTGCTAAGTCTTTATTAGGATTTCGTCACTGCTTGAAAGAAACCAGTCTCTTGCCTGATAAAAAATATGAATAGATTGTTAGTCATAAACTTAAGTGCAGTCGGAAGAGAGACTGTAGCTTTAAAGGAGATGTGTTGGTGACTTCAGGTACACCTGCAACACAGGTAGGGCAGGACCGGTTTCTAGGCAACTGTCAGAGGTGAAGAAAGGTGAGGTTAAAATGCTTTTTTTTTTTTTTTTTCATTCTGGAGAACAAGTGTTCTGCAAAGTTTTAATCTTTTATAAATCTGTGAGAATGCAGTGGGTATATGTTTTTTGAGGAGACTGAAGCATCTAAGTTCACCATACCTAGTCTTGCCTTCTTTTTAAAACTGCTCTTTTTTTACATTTCTGTAATTTTACAGTTTTAAGTGAAGTTTTACTTAGACCAAAGACAGGCTAGGTACCCATTTCAGAAAATGACCAAATTTTGCTGAGACCAAAATAAAAGAAGTTGGTTTCTTGTTAACGTGCTTACTGTGATTGGTTACCAGTATGTTAGCAACCAGGTTCTTTTCCAGATATTAGCACATTTGAAGAGATACTACATACGGGTTTTAGCGCAGATTTCAGACACTCTGTCTTTTCCCTCTCTTCACATAGAGGTTTATTTCCCTGTGTGTGTTCCAGTGGATACTCACTAATAGGTGGTAGAGCTCTTGGACTAACGATTTATAACCTAACATATATTAGATTGTAAACTCCTTAAGGGCAGGAACTCTGCCTTGTACAGCTTCCATCTTATACAGCCTTGCACGTAGCTGATGCTTGATAAATAATTGCACGAAAGCAGATGTTCCATTTTCAAGCTCAGCAGGATTGGACCAGTCACTGATAAGGGTGAGAAAGCAAAACTGTTTTTATATGGCTGTTATGAGATGTCTGAATTATTCATGTTTTTGCCAGGCAAAATTACTGTTTCAGTGAATTGTTTCTTCCTACTTTTAGTTCACAATAGATACTGGTTACTCTTTCTGTGAGTTTTAATTATACTATAGACTTGAGTTTTTGTGTGAAAATAACTCTTGACTGCTGCTTCTCAGAAGTTGCACCAGATAATACTTCCTTTCTGCTAATACTAATGGTAGCTTTTAAAAGCAAGTTGCCTAAATTACAGATAAAGTCTAACATGCTTGAAACTGACCTGAATGTCTGCATACCGTCAGGCTGCTTTAGAAGGTGAGCGGAGGAGGGAAAAGGTGGTGCCAAGGGTAATTCCAGGAATTTGAATGTCATAGGCTCCCTCTACCAGAGAAACTGACTCGGCTTCTTCATCTAAATAAATTGGAATTGGTATTTCATCCTCAGGATTCCTTTAGCATCCTTTGGTGCTGGTGTTTGGCCGTGCTTTATAAAAGCTAATGAATAGCTCCCTAGATCAACAAAATCCAGTTGTGGCATCCTGGCGTTATTCGCACAGTATAAACACACGCTTTGTAAAGGTAGATAAAACTGGTGAGTTTCAGGGTTCTGAATGTGAGTTAATAGCTTAATAGAGAAGTTAATTTTAAGGTAGGGAAAAGTTAGTGTGGGATTCACGTTTCAGAAGGGAAAAAAAAGATTCTGCAATTCGAAGTCATTGTTGATACTTTAATCCAATTCTTTATACCATAAAATGGGGCAGTATTAATAAAAGGCCAGTCTTCCAGGTCTCAATGAATATATCTTTAAAATATGAGGTCTTGCTACATGAATTAGTCCTTTTTATAACTCCAAAGTGCCATGATCCAACAAAACATTACAGTGTAACAGAGGAGACAGACGGTAAGGTTTAGAAGACATTGTCCAAAAGCTTTTATTAAAGACCCACAGAATATGAAACTCGACTAGTTACAGATTGTCCTAAAAAAACACTGTTCCCTCTGTGTGGAATGCTCTTTTCCTAACTCTTCTCATGGGTTCTTCTTTTTCATCCTTTACATGTTAATTTAAAAAGGCACCTCAGAGAGGCCTTCCCTAACCACCTGTGTAAATGTGTCCTCCTGCCTCCTCATCCTCTTGCTGTTCCCTGCTGTTCTCCTTGGAAGTTTCCATGGTCTGAAATTGTTTGCTGGCTCATTGTCGCTCTCCCCACTAGACTGAGCTTCATCAGGCAGCAGCCATGTCTCTCTTTCACCTCATTTAGTATCTAGTGCAGAAGAAGCATTTGGTGACTATCTGTGAAAAGAATCCTTGCCCTCCAAGACTTTGTGAGCTCAACACTATGAGCTGAGTTCCAGGTTTCGTCTCTGCAGTTGACTGGTGCTAGGTCTTGAGCATTTCACTTGGCCATCCTTTGCATCATTTCCCCATTTATAAACAAGAATATTAGGAGAAGAAATGAGGTTGTTGCCTAAAATGAAGGTACTGTAGAAAGGAGAGGCAGTGCAAGTGTAGTGGGGACAATGTTGGATCATAGGGCAGAAGAGCTGTGATGGTCCTTTAGCTGACAGGAGGGTGTTTAACCTCACTTCATTTCCTCATCTGCAAGATGGAGATTGTAAGCCCTGCCACCTCTTACGGGGATGTTGTGGGGATCAAGTGCGGTACTGCGTTAGAAAGTACTTTGTAATTTGTAGAGTGCTTTACAAATACAAGATATTCTATTATTAAATTCTAGAGTTTACAGTAAAGCCCGATTATAACGCCATCGTTGAGATCCATGCCTCGAGAGTTAAAGGAGGCCTGTTATGTGTGTAGTAACCCTTTTTATGGGTAAAGACAGACCTGTGTTATAACCAAGTACCATGTTGTAACGGGTTATATGATGGTGGGGCATCGATGTATTATTAACGATTGAGGCCTTCAAAAGAATTGTTTGAGGTGGTCATAGAATATAAAATTTGATACCCTAACCCGCCCTTTTTAGAGGATACATAGGCCAGATCTGCAGTTAATAACTCTTACAGGAGAATTTGAGGGAGTTAAAGTAGAACAGGAACTTTCATAGGCCAAGGGTTACCCAAGAAAAACTATTACCAAGCAGCAAATCCCCAGAAAAGTCTGTCTGAGCCACCTTTAAAACTTGAGCATTGTAGTGGGTCAAAGCTTATCCTGGTTTAGGAGCCCGAGGGGCTTGGAGAGGCAGTGTGGTGTGGTGGTGAGGGCCTGGCGCAAGGCTTAGCCCCAACACTTACCAGGCGTGACCTCGAGCATGTTCCTTAACTCTGTACCTCCAGTTCTCATCTGTAAATGAGAGTGATAATAGTACCCCACCTCAGAGTTGTTGAGAGGATTAAAGAAATTAATACACGTAAAGCATTTAGGGCAACGCCTGTCAGTTAGGAGTCCAAGGAATTAGTTATCATTCTTACTGGTTTAATGTTCATTGTAACAATCTAGAGTTACCCACTGGTGACTTAAACGCTTGTTAAGTAGATTTGAAGTTTTAAAGATTCACTTCCCATCAGTAGACAATTGTGCTCATTGTCATTAAGATTAGAATAGAATTTATGTATCTTCTACAATTAGAAATCTCATATGTGTATGTCTAAAAGGAATAATATTTTTCCATCCTGTGTGTGTGTTGCTGATTGCAGCACTCTGTAGGAAAGTACAAAGGACAACAGAATGTATTCCTGCTGTCTTATGTTTCCGCTGTCACACTAAAATTGTGTGGGACACTGAGTGAATCAAAAGGCCATTGATGACTGGTAGTTGAACGAATAGGTTGTTTGTTAGCTTGCCATTTCTTCAAATACTTAGCTAGAAAATATTCTGAATTATTCAAGAAGTTATGTAACTTAGCTTTGATTTTGACAGTGAAGATAAATTATTTTCCTTATTGCCTCAGTTTTTAGCACCTACACATGGGCCATTATGTCCTGGGCATGTTGAAGAGGAATGAGGAATGGAGCTACAAACCCAGCAGAAATGTCCGTCTTCACCACAGTGAACTACATTTTCAGCTTTACTGAAACTGCCAAGTTTAGCTTGAATACATGCAGGAGGATTTTAGTTACATTTTATGAACTAAATACAAAAAATGTTTGTCATCTGTGCTTCTAATGTATTTAGGGACAGTAGCAGGGCACAGTGAAGGAAATTTTCCTAACTTGCCTCCCCATTCTTTCTCTTCCCCCAAATCACAGCCTATTAAAAAACCCTGAGAAAAATTGATTTTGAAGAATCTTTTGCTTTCAGTAAATAAAGTCAGGTCACACAACACTATATCTGTCATAAACACTGAATGTGTTAGATGAATATCAATTCAGTAAGTTTCCTCATATCATTAGTAAAAATTAAAATTCTGTGAAACAGCTAAACTGAGTGTCAGTGTGTCAAATAGCTTGGCTACTAGTGCTTTAGACTCTCATCACAATAAAAATGGTGGGATTTGGTCTTATTTTTCATTTTCCCAAAGGCGGTTATTTTAGACATTTTCAAAATGAAGATAAACATGCAGGTGTTGGTTTATTTGGGGAGGATCTAAAATCATGGAATTTGTCATGTTCCAAAATCGGTTTCTTTTTACAAATTTTGGCTCTAAATATAGTTAACTTATATTTCCCTGGGTATGGAAATAGTTATGTAGGTAATTGTTAAATGCAGCTGAAAAGACCATTTATCACCCTGAATAAACAGAAATCAGGTTCTAAAACCAGATTGAAAGAAGGAAATTACATCACACTTTTAAATAAGGAAGCACTGGGCAGAACTGGATGAGTTGTATGACAAAAATGTGCCCCTCCTCCTCCTGTGGATTGCTTCTGAGATTTATTAATGAGATCTGGTGGCAAGGTAAGCAGATCTAGGTTACTGTCTTAAGGTAGCCTGTTTTTTTAAAAAAACAGTTTCAAAGAGACTATCATCAAGGTAAAGGTGTGTGATTTCACCTTCCTAAAGAATGTGCAATGTGCTTTTTGGTGTAGGTTTTTTTTTTTCTTTTTAAGGAAAGTAACCTTAAAATTAGCAAAAACACAGTAGGTTCGTTATCATCCAGAAGGAATAGTGTGAAAGAGAAGGTGACATTCACTGTTTTCAAAAAGCACTTTCCTGGTTGCTTTAAGTAAACATACAGTAATAGGAACCAATTTAGAAAGTCACATTGTTAACCATTTAAGCTTACAGTTTTTACCCAGTCTGCAAACTGTCCACTTTGGATTTTGGAAATGAAAATTCCTTGCCTGCTACATATCCTAAACTCGTTAGATGATTATTCGGCAATCTCAGCACACGTTTGTCCCTTACAAAACCTTTGCTTTGTCCTGAATTCTTCACTGATTTACAGCATATGTGAATCTTTCAAGTAATTACTTTTTAGGAAATGAGATGACTATTTCCTCAATATCCGTTTAGTAAATATGTATTAGAAATGAATGATACCAGGATCTACCTGGGAAAAAAACAAGTCCCGTCCTAGAAGATTTGGAGGCTGGGAGGGCGAAGCAGTACAGCACAGAATAACCCAAGAACATAGAGACGCTGCTCTGGCTTTTCAGAAGGGAGCAGTTCATGGAGAAAAGGGGTAAGAGATGGCCCTAAAGGATGAGTTGAATTCTAACAGGTTTTGGGGAAAGAAAAGCAAGAGCTTAAAAAAGGTAGGTTCGGAACTTGTGGAGGCCGCCAGTGCCCGACGGAGGAGCTTTTAGTTAGAAGCCTGTGAAGATCTTCGAGCAGCAGAAGGTCTTAATTTGAGCCATAGTTCAGGAATATTGATCTAGTACCTGGTGTGTAGGATGGATTGGGTGTTTTCAGACCCAAGGCAGAAGGGTGCCTGTGAATGGAAGGAAAAGAGATTTGAGAAACTGTGTAGAAACAGGCCATGGAACTTGGTAATTGACTGTATATGGGCTTAACTCAGGTTAAAATGGTGCCTTTAGGAAAAGCGTGCTGCTCTTAGACCGTGAACTAGCTGGGGAAGGGGACGGCGTGTGAAGTAAGTGACAGGAGGAGTTTGGTTTGTAGACTTCCAGATGCCAGAGGCCCATCCAAGTGGAAAGATAATCATCAGACAACGGGAAGTGCAAAGAGGAAGCTTGCGCCAGGGCTGCAGTCAAGACTCTGGAGCAGACTGTAGAGTTGAGGCTATAGAAGTGCATCAAAACTCGGGGGAGCAGAGGAGTGTAAGGAGTGAAAATAAAAGCACAGCTTCAAGAAAGAAAAAGGTTTTATTTTTTTTCTTGAATTAAAAAACAAAATCAAGTGATGTTGACAGGAAAAGTAGTTCGTATCTGGGATTGGTAGTGAACTGTTTTTGACACACTAAAAAGGCTCCAGATGAATTCATGAGTTACCGTGCCCAAGGTTATTTAGATCCTGGCCTATACCATGCTGCCTGGATTAACATTGGCTTTCATATTTTTGCAGTGCATAACAATGCCACCTTGAACTTACAGATACTGATTTTCCCACACAGGTACATTTTTGGCAATTGCTTTCCTAGTGACTTGTAAGGCAGGGCTGGTTTTACAGTTATAAGGAAACAAAATTTGAAGCACTGCAGCATTAGTCAAATTTTACTTGGGCAATGTATTTCTTTTTAACTTGAGGTTGATCAAATTGATTTATTTTACCCCCCAAGGGGTATATCTTTTGGATACTTACAGAGTTTTGAGACAGGTGTAAAAGAATTTCAGGGGGTTTCATACCTCCGTGTGCAATCTGAGAAACAGGTTGCTTCCAAACCTGTGGCAGGTTCCCCTTTGTGAGTCCCCAGTTTGAAGTTATTTTCCAAAAGAAGAGAACATGCAATTATATTGCCCTCCTCGCTTCTCCCATGCAAGCAAGTAGGAAGTTGGGACAGTTTCATAACATGGCCCATTCACAATTCCCCATTGAAATTTAGAGGCAGGTCACCTTCTATGAATACACAAAGACACTATTGTGGTCAGAAGTGAGCTGGCTTAGGGAACACAATTCTTTTTATACTAAAAAAAAAATTTTCTTAAGAAAGCTAACAAGTAGGTGATGGAAACAATGAATAAAAAATAACTTTTTCTAGAACGTATAAATAATTTTAAAGGACCATTGAAATGTAAGTTTAGAATTCCGAGGCATTTTCGGCAGAGGCGATAGTTACACAATCATTCTGTTGAAAGCTAAGATTTCGATGGCATTAGGAGGCTGACACACAGTAATTACTAGTAGTACTTGTTGGCCTGCAGACAGGTGGGGGTTGGGCCTCCACAATCCCCCGCAGCATTTTCCTGTAATCTGGATGAGCGATCTTCAAACGTGTGCTTTCAAACTACTTAAATACCATATTCTTCCTTTCTGGCCTTTCATTTTTACATCACCAGAGCTACTCTCCCTGTGGCCTTGCTGCTGCCTGCAGTGTTCAGAAAAGGCACCGTGAACCACCAAGCTGAGGACAGAGAGGGAGTGCCTAGCAATTTCTTCTAAAAATTGGTTTTTAAATTTTTTTATAGCTTTACTTGATTCACGTAAAGCAAAAACACATCTTCATTTCAATAATCTAAAAACCAACTCTCAACAAAAAGACCTTCGAATAACTTAGATTTCTTAATGATGGGTTTTTCCAAAAACTCTTCTTAATCACAAATCTTGGAGGGACTATTAAAGAAAACTCATGCTTGACTATTTGAAATAATATTTTAAATTATTTAAATCTCTGCCTAGTTATCGAAACAGCTGACTTTGGGAGAGACTCAGTCATTGGGACCCATCCTCCTTTCTTTGTCACTGAGACATTACGCTCTCTCCATTCCTTTTTAGGTAAAAAAACAATAATAATAATAAACACTTGCGGAATATTTTTTTCAGATATTTAGCTTAAAAACCCCTCTGACTTACACATTGTATTGCACTCAGTTGATATTGGTGATAATTATATATAATATATATTATAATATGTAAGTATATATTATAATAATTAGCTGGTATTGTACAAACATCCACTTACTGAGCAGCTGCTAATGTTCCAGGTAGTGATGATTAATGATTGGAACACAGCCTCTTTCCTGAACTCATAGTCTAGTAGGAAGTGACAGATTTGTCCACAGAAGGAAAACTAACCTGTGTGCCCCCTCCCCCACCCCAGCACACACGTCTTACTCATCTCTGTGTCTTCCCCAGTCCTCAGCACAGGACCCAGCTCTCTGTAGGTGTGCAAATATTTGGTGAGAGAGTGAGAAAGTGTATATATGTACACATCCCAAAGGGGGTCAGCGTTACACAGATAGTTGATAAATTATGTCCTAAACTTCCTCTAAGCACATGTGGGTGTCTGAAGACAGAGCAGACAACACGGTGATATGAACATTGATGCTATAATGGATAATGAAATTGAAAAGAGGCTTTGGGGACTGGAGACCCCACACATGTAACATCTGATGGCGTGGTGGGGGGGGGTCCCCTAAAGTTGAGGAACTACTAGATTAAGAAAAATTGTACTTAGCCTTTGTAATCCATGCCTTGCAACTAGGCAAGACTCAAGTCACTAGGCCCTTCATAAAGGAGAATGTGAAGAATGTACCTTTAAGTTTGTCTTTAAAAGGGAGGAAGAAGCTTTCCGGGCCTCCACTGAAGCTAGTAATCTTGCAGAACTTGATTTTTACAAGATAATGGAAATTAGTATCTTCATATGTAACTATTTCTTGATTCTTGAACAAGTAATAACTGAAGAATTTGCCTTCCCTTGGCCAACCCTGAAATACAGAATCCAAATAAATGCTACGCTGTGGGGTAATCAGGTGCCAACTTTAGAATCTCTGGTTTAATCCAAGTGTAGGGTTTTAGTGAATGCTGGTTTTGTAATATCGAATACAGTAATTTTTCAAATTGCCTTTTTAGCTTGGGGAAAATAGCTCCACGCGCAATACAACCACCACCGGATGGTCGGTGTAACAGGAGGTTGGTTAGAGCATGTGTGCGCACTCTGGCAAGGGAGCAGGGTTGAGTGTGCAACTGTCAGGCTCTGCAGTAGGAGGTCTGCTTTTGCTGGCGATAGATTATTTCTCACTTTGCTGAAAATATTTCAAATCTTGGATTAGTATTTACCAAAAAAATTATTTTTAATGTCTACATTTAAGTACCCTCATGAGAAGTAAGACTTAGTTAATGTGAAAATGTCACAATTAAGTGAAAGTCTGTAACTACATTTTTCTATTCATCATCCCTCGAAATTCTCTAATATTCGCTATTTATGGGTATTTCTGAATTGTTTCCTTTATTCTCTCATCTCTTCTTTATCTCCTCTAGGGAATGAAAGCTACTGGTTGATTACAAATCCCTCAGCTTCACAAGTTTGGAGACATCCCAGAATAAGGCACAATGTCAACAGCAGGAGTTGCTGCTCAGGAGATTCGAGTCCCATTAAAAACTGGATTTCTGCATGATGGCCAAGCCATGGGGAAAATGAAGACCTGCTGGGGCAGCCGCAGTGAGTTTGAAAAGTAAGTCAGGACTAGCACCCCTGCAGTCTGTCGATTTGTGTGGTATTAAAATGAGACAGAAAATATGGGTGCTGCTTGTTTATGACCAAGATGTTTGTCCTTTCCTTTCAGTAACTTTTTAAATATTGACCCAATAACCATGGCCTACAGTCTGAACTCCACTGCTCAGGAGCACCTGGCATCTCTCGGTATGTGTGCTGAAAATCCCGGTGAGGTTAGCACCTGGAGAGGAAGTTGGCAGTCTGGATTGTGTTAGCTTGTCCTCCAGCATTATTTTTTAAATGAGGAAATGACCTGAACTATTTCCAACAATAGTCTGACCCCTAGTGGCAGCAGATTCTGAAGATAACCGTGTTCTCAGATTCGCACCATACTGTCTTTATCCTGAGTCGCTGACTCCTAAAAAGATCTATTTGTGAATCTTTTAAAATCAAGAATTAAATTCTAATCCCAGCTATGGTACATGCTTAACTTGTAGAAATCTTGGACAAGATCTGTCATCTTTCTTACTAGTTTTGAATGCATGTTTGAAAGTGATAAAGTAGGGGCCGGCCCGGTGGCGCAGCGGTTTAGTTTGTGCTTGGCAGCCCGGGGTTCGCGGGTTCAGATCCCGGGCGCCTGCCGACGCACTGCTTGTCAGCCATGCTGTGGTGGCGTCCCATAGAAAGTAGAGGAAGACAGGCACGGATGTTAGCCCAGGGCCAGTCTTCCTCAGCAAAAAGAGGAGGATTGGCAATGGATGTTAGCTCAGGGCTGGTCTTCCTCACCAAAAAAAAAAAGAAAGTGATAAAGTAGTATAGATGTTGATAAAAACGTAGAAAAGTGTGTGATACACTATATAGTACCTTTAATGTGAACATTATGTTCCTTAGATTTTTGTCAAGAGCTGCTTATCACACTGCCAGCAAGTCCATTCGCTTGCAGTGTTACGATTGTGCTAACAGTGGGGACTTGGTCTTATCTCATCCATGCCCTGCGAGCCTTGTATTGTCGCATCTCTTAAGTGGCTAGGCTGGCGTAGAATGGTATTCATGTAAATTATATGCTGTTCATCTTTCGCAAATTTTGCACACCTCACAAAACCAGCCTGAGATGTGTGGGTGTGCACCGTGCACATGTCCAAGGGAGATAGAAGAGATAACTTGTTCTTTGAACCAGATCATGTGCGTTACCGATCTTCTGGTCCCTAATTACACCTGTGGTGGTTGCATGGCTGTTCTCAGGGTTACAGCTGTCAAGTATTTCACTAACAGTTAAGGCGGAAAGCTGTAGGAGCCCAGGTAGCTGGGGCTCTGCCTCACATGGGTGGGGAGAGCATTGTTGATCTTTCATTAACCTTTCTTGTTCATTCTAGGGCACCCTTCAAAATCTGCTCCAATGAATGGCAACTACTTTGCAAAAAATGGTCCCTCTCAGAAGTCCAGCTTGCCCCCTCTTATCATTCCCCCAAGTGAAAACTTGGGACAGCATGAAGAGGATCAAGTTGTATGTGGTTTTAAGAAACTCTCAGTGAATGGGGTTTGTGCTTCTACTCCTCCACTCACACCCATAAAAAACTCACCTGCCCTTTTCCCCTGTCCAGCTCTCTGTGAACGGGGCTCTAGGCCCCTTCCACCACTGCCCATCTCTGAAGACTTCCCTCTGGACGAGACAGACTGTGAGGTCGAATTCCTAACTAGCTCAGATACAGACTTCCTTTTAGAAGACTGTACACTTTCTGACTTCAAATACGACGTTCCTGGCCGGCGAAGCTTCCGTGGGTGTGGACAGATCAACTATGCATATTTTGATACCCCAGCTGTTTCTGCAGCAGATCTCAACCAGGCACCTGACCAGAATGGAGGTGTGCAAACTTCAGATCCTCCTCCCACTCAGACCCACCGAAGGTTAAGGAGGTCGCATTCAGGACCAGCTGGATCCTTTAACAAGCCGGCCATAAGGATATCCAGCTACACACACAGAGCTTCTCCGAACTCTGATGAAGAGAAACCTGAGGTGCCCCCCAGGGTCCCCATACCTCCTCGGCCAGTGAAGCCCGATTATCGAAGGTGGTCAGCAGAAGTTACTTCCAGCACCTACAGTGATGAAGACAGGCCTCCCAAAGTACCACCAAGAGAACCTTTGTCACGGAGTAACTCCCGCACACCAAGTCCTAAAAGCCTTCCGTCTTACCTCAATGGGGTCATGCCCCCTACCCAGAGCTTTGCCCCTGATCCTAAGTATGTCAGCAGCAAAGCTCTGCAAAGACAGAACAGTGAAGGATCTGCCAATAAGGTTCCTTGCATTCTGCCCATTATTGAAAATGGGAAGAAGGTTAGTTCAACACATTATTACCTACTACCTGAGAGACCACCATACCTGGACAAATATGAAAAATTTTTTAGGGAAGCAGAAGAAACACATGCAAGCACCCAAATCCAGCCATTGTCTGCTGACTGCAGTATAGTTTCAGCCACAGAAAAGCTGGACTCAAAAACAAAAATGGATCTAGGTGGCCATGTGAAGCGTAAACATTTATCCTATGTGGTTTCTCCTTAGACTTTGGGATCATGGTTCAGCAGAGCTTCCAAAAGAGCAGTTGGTTCTCAAGCAGTTTTCCAGTTTGGTTGAGGTTCACAGGGAAATGTGTCAGGCTGCAGGATGAAGTAGTTGAACTCTGTCTTAAAGAGAAAGGTTCAGGGTGGTTGTGAGGTGCTGCTGTGCTGAGGATCCTTGATTTTGTTTGCGTTGGAGAAAAGTCTTTCCAACTCTATAATTTAAAGATGTGATGGTGCGGAGGGAAGGATGGGGAAACTTTTATATATGCAGACATTATATACCTATATATAAACGTGTGGTATAACCATAGACCATAGTTGCAGGTTAACCGATTAGTTACTATCTTAGAGTAATATATATTCAGAATGATAAAAACTCAAGTTGGAGAATGACTCCTGATAGACTGAAAATTGAGCAAATGGAAGAGAACACAGTATTGTTTAGATCAGAATCAAAAGAAAATATTTTTGCTTAGTAAGTTTGAAGATTTCTGGCTGTTAGGCCTATTATATTTTGTTTCGTTTATTTTTGCAAGCAGTCCTTCCCATTGAGGGCAGGGTGTACGTCCTCACCATGACTCTACCTACCTAGTTTAAAAATCGTCCCAAGACCTAAATATTTCCAGGTTTTGCTTTCTGTGTTGTCGAGGAGAGGGATACCAGTTTTTTTGGCAACCGTATTTTCACCTGTACATGTCTCACATCTTGAAAAATGAGAAGATAGTAGAATTAGTGAATAATTTTTCCTTACAATTCCGGCTTTGTTCCACCCACTAAAATGGCCCATTGTAGCATGTGCCTTACAGAAACAGTGGGGCGCATCAGCATCACATGGAAAAGCAAACTCTTCGCCAGTGTTTAGGATGTCAGTTTTAAGCAATAATGAAACAATTAGCTATGTGATTGAGAGTTATTGTGTGGGGATGTGTGTTGTGTTTTTTGTTTTTGTTGGGTTTTTTTTAGCCTGTATTAATAAACAAATACAACACAAGCTGGCCTTGTGTTGCTGGTTCCTATTCAGTATTTCCTGAGGGTTGTTTGCTTTTTAAGTAAAACACTTCTGACCAATAGCGCAGTATGTCTTAATACCAGAGGTCACATCAGCATCTTTCTGCTTTTACAGCTCTCACAGCAGGCTGCTTCCCCTAGCTTCAGTGAGACATACCGCCCCGTTCATAGTTTCACATGCTTCGATGTATTTATCTTGTGTAGGTAGGCCCAGAAGAGAAGGTGCTCGCTAACAGCTGCACTACTACAGTGTGCTCTTAACAGTTAACAAGCTGTGTACAGTTTAAACTGCTGAATATTATTTGAGCTATTTAAAGCTTATATTTTAGTATGAACTAAATGAAGGTTAAAACATGCTTTAGAAAAATGCACTGATTTCTGCATTATGTGTACAGTATTGGACAAAGGATTTTATTCATTTTTGTTGCATTATTTTGAATATTGTCTTTTCATTTTAATAAAGTTATAATACTTATTTATGACACCGTTAATAATGTTTCTTGCCTAAACTCTTATAAAATTTTGTCTCAAGTAATTTGATATACCATTTTTAAGCACAAGGGAAGATTTTTTGCATTTTAATATACGCTTAAAATTTACTGTCATTCCCTAAAATGAGAACTAATTTGAGCAATTTATATTTAGGTGTTATACAAATGCACAGTGAAAGTGAGCTGTTCGTATTTACCTTTAACAATGATGTTGGTATGTTAACGTCAAATTGGCTATCATCTGGGGGGGGCATCCCCATTAGGGGACATAACAGAAGAAACAGCTCTGATACGGGCTTGATGCGACTCATTGTGGGTTTTCGGACTAGGTTGGGATTACTCTGGGCCCCCTGGGAGGCTCTGCTGCTTGCTTGATGTGAGGCCACCAAAGGAACCCCAGCCTGCCCTGACTTCTCGCAGAGATGGCAAGTCCGTAGCGGACAGACGTGCTTCTCGCAGCCTTGGGATGCAGGAGGAAGCTGGAATGCTGTTTGTGAGGGTACTTGTCCGGTGTCACTCGGCCCTTTGCCTCCTCTTCACTTCCTCTGCCCTGTAGCTAAAATGGAGCTGCCCTCCCCCCACCTCTCAACACTCCCCAGGTTCCTGGCTGATGGTGCAGCTCTCCAGACCTTAACTGAGCACCTGCCTGTGCTTGGTACCCTCCAGAGTCAGGAGTGAGGGCTCGGAAATCCTCACTCCACCTCTTTCTAATTATTTGTTGGGCAGATTTTTTAAAATCTCTGTACCTCAGTTTTCTCATTGGTAAAATCGGGGGGGGGGGGGATACCTAAGATAGGAAATTGTGACAACTGCATAGAAACCACAGTGACTGGTATGTGGTGACAGCCCAGTACATGAATTATTTTTGTGATCATCTGTTACGCCAGATCACCTCGAAAGTTGGGTCTTAATTCTGGCATCTTGCAGATGAAGAAATGGGCTTGCAGAGTTCATTCAACAGACATTTGTTGAATACCAACCATGTGCTAGATCTTGGGAAAATAGACACATCCCCTGCCCTTATCAAATTTAAAGCTGTCCATAATTATAATTGATGATAAATGCTAAAAAGGAACGAGTAATGGTGGTGACAATGACGGGGGGCTCTCACCTCTCTGAGGTGATAATTTCTGAAGGGTTGGAGTCAGCTGAAAGAGGTGGAGTGAATAAGGAGGAAACAAGTATGAGAGCTTGAGGCAGGAAGGAAAAAGCTGGGCATCATCCAGAAGCCAGAAGTTGTTACGGCAGTGGGAAGGACAATGGGAAAGGGTAGTGGACGCCGCTCAAAGATCTAAGCAGGGGAGTGACGGAATCTGATTGGTTTTAAAAAGACAGTGGCTGGCTGTGGAGGACAGATTGAAGAGAAGCTAAAGGAAACAGACTTCAGGACAGAGGCTGTCCGAACTGAACTGAACTTAGATAAGAGTGTTGGACGGTGGAGATGGAAGAAAACTTTGAAAGATACTTAGCGAGTTATTTTGAAAGATCCTTAGTGAGCCAGCCCCGGTGGTCTAGTGGTTAGGATTCAGCACGCTCACCACTGCAGCTTGGGGTCATTTCCCGGTCCACACCACCCGTCAGTTGTCATAGTATGGCGGCAGCTCATGTAGACAACTAAACAAGTTGGGTACACAACCATGCACTGAAGCTTTACAAAAAAACAAAAGGTACTTAGAGGTAGAAACAGCAGGTTGGAGACCTCAGGTGGGATGTAGACCAAGGGCGCGTGCGTGTTGGCTGTGCGTGTTCCAGCCTCTGAGAGGGCGAGCTCCAGCAGTGCAGGGACGTCCTGTGGAATGTCTGAACACCACGCTTCCATGACTCTTTATCTGCATCTTATATTTTTTGCCTCTTTCCACTGCCTTTTCTTTGTAGTGTGGTCAAGACTATCTTTAATTTGTTCCATATTTGCTTCCTTCTTACCTTTATGTTTTTCCTTGAGTTTGCAAGAATATTTTTTCCTAAGTAAATGTGCTTGCTGCCATGCTAAAGCCACACGACTAGAACGCCGTGCTTAGCACCGTTTGCCAGCTCAATCCTCAACCAGCACACAGCAAATGGAATTCTAAAGAGTTCTCATGGCCTAAGTCAGCCCTGGTCTTACACTCTTAGCTGTTGCTAAGACCTGTACCAGTGGGGAAAGAGCTGTCTGTTAGCTGCCACTCATGAGTTGTTGAGTTCTCTCGCAAAGGCAGGTAATATCTAGTAACAGAGTATCATCCTAAAGTTGGGAAATGGAGGCTTCAGTCTCAACCTCTCACATCCTATGTGAAGGATTCCCTTAGTTTCCCTGTGCCTCACTTTCCCATCAATGTGAGGCCATGCCAGAGCACGGCATGACACCACACAAACCGAAGGGATTTATTGTTGGGGACTGTTTCATGGCAGAAAGCAGAAGCTACAGGTCGAGAGGACTCATTTGTAAGTCAACTCAAAATTTGGATAATCCAAAATTTAAAGTCTTTTTATGCTGCAATAATCAAGGATGCATTGCCTATCTTATTTTTATTAAATTCTACACACTAATGGAAGTTGCATCTTGTTTATGTTGATCATGTCTCTCTAGGTCTCAATGGATGTCTTAATTATGTTACGAAAAGAACTATCTTTAAGAGGATATTTCTTCACTGCTGGAGGCCCCATTCAAAAAAAGAGGTCCATAGATTCTTATAGAACAATTCATAGTTGGAGAAAAGAGAACTACATCCATCTGTCTACTGATTCAAGAATCAAAATATATATTAAGCAAGTCTCTATTTTAGTTCTTAATTTCATCACATAATTTATAGTTTTAGGATACATGGTGCCTTCTTAAAAATAAGCTCCTAGGATGGTTATTTCATAGATAGGTTTTTTTTTTTTCACTTTTTATTTTGAAATAATTATAGATCACAAGAAGTTTCAAAAATAGTACAGAGAGGTCCCCTGTACCCATTACTCAGGTTCCCCCAGTGATAACATATAATTATAGTCCATTATCAAAAGCAGGAAATTGACTTTGTCAAAATACTCATGTATAGTATTTTATTTAGAAATAGTTATTATCAAAATGGACCCAGGTCCTACTTTTTAAAATTAATTTGGCATTCTGTTAGGCATTTTGTGAAAAGCTAATAAAGCTTTAAAAATATGTTGCCACATAAATATTTATACATTATGGTAATGGTAATTGAGAAGATAAAACGGATGCGTGTTAACTTTGATCTGCCAAGATTTTCTGCAAGATCGATTTGCATTAGCTCTAGTAAAGATATTACTTCAAACTTGGAGGATTCATGAATGGTTTTTCCTTTAAAGGCCTTCAGATATACACAGGCTTGAGGTTCCACGTCTTTGAATTTGAAATGTGTAACAAACTAGGAGACGAACTGGATTTCTAAACCGGTACTAAAGCTTTGAGGTATTCTTGCCCTTCAGAAAATGTTTGGTTCAAACTAAAATACACTCGGAGACTTGTTTTCTTTTAGACTAGTTCATCTGACAAATGTTCTGGCCCTCTACCTCTTCACATGCAAATCATACAAGTTTTAAGAGAAGTTTTTGGGTTTTACTTGGAGAAAGTAGAGGATGTGAGAAGAGAATAGGACAGAAGGTTCACACATGAACTTGGTTAGCCTCACCTTTTACTCCTCGCAGCTAAGTGAAATATGATTTAGGCAGATCTAACGCAGTTTGAGGGTGTGAATTTTCATGCTTTCTTTGCATTGAACGTATGCAACTTCAAGGTACTTCTGCCCAAGCCGCTGAGTCTGTTACTAGCGCGTTTAAACAAGCTCACCTCTGCCTTCACGTTATCTGCCCAGAATTCAGTGGCAAACATACCCGGCGTGTCTGTTTCTCTGTACTTGAGGAAAGTCTTCACATCACAGCGGCCCTGTAATAACCGTTTGTTCCTTGGCAACCATGCTGCCTGGCAGCAGTGGGGCTGGTGGGGGAGGAGGGGGTTGGGGACGGTCGGGTACCACTGCTGTCAGGTTATTGGGCTTAAGCGTGCCTCTCCAATGCTGTCGACCCCCACCCTGTGATTCCAGAAAACTGCCAGGAACCCCAAGCTGGTCAACCTGTAGCCAGTTCACGAAACAGCATCCATGATGCCACACAATCCTGCTCTTTCCCACTAAGTAAAAAGGCGAGGGAGAAGTGACAATTTGTTGTAACTGGAGGGACCAGTCCTTGGGAGTGTACGTGTGTCAGTCAACTTGACTTTGTGTTCTTACAGAGAAAGGCAGCACCTTCATTTCTTGGAAGTAGCTTTGGATCCACGTCAAATAAACTCCTTAATCACATGCTTTGTGTGTATTTCACTTTACAGTCATGAGAGGTGAGCCCAGTGCCTCCCCTGGGACTGCAGGACTTTTGTACACTCCCCTCTTGTGTAAGTCGGATGAGTCTGTCTTTCTGGCCTGAGCCCTAAGCGGCCTCGGGCGCAGCACACAGGAAGCTATATTTTGTATGTGCCAAATCCCTGGCTGTCCTAGTGTTCTTGCATGAACTAGTGTCCTTGTGCACAGTTTTCTAGTCAGTAATCGATCAAAGTTCTTGGCTGAGCAGCCGCCTGGGTCAGTTTCCCCGGTTCAGGGATGTCCAGGAGACGGGCTTACCAGCTCCAGGCTGCAGAGAGAACTCAGGCATCCAGAGCAGCCCAGATGCATGATAAGACTTGTCTGCGCATCATCCCGGCCGGGAGCCTCTAATTACACGTCTGGGGTTTGCAGGAGCCCAGGTGGCCCGGCTCACATGATCCCAGAACTGTGAAGATAGCAAGGGCTCAGTTCTCACTGCCCGCGCAGCCGGGTGGGGGAGGCACCTTAAGCCCCATGCGTCATTTCAATACAAATTATAATATCCACATTCCAAAAACAACAAGAGTCCATTTAACCAGGCACTTGTTTCTTCTCAAAGCATTGCCACAATTTTATCTTCCCATCAACGTTCCAAGCCCGACCTTTTTGGTTTTTACATCTCAACCTGCCCCCTAATTTAGGACAGCAGAAAACCACTTGGCACCTCAGCAGAGCTGGTGTGCAAAAAAGCACAATATCGGGTCCCCAGGCCGGCGTGTTTTCCCCCACACAGCGTAACTGTGGCCTGCGACGTGTCTCGTGTGATGGAACATTGGCCAATTCCGCTTGCTTGCAGATATCTGAGAGCATGAATGGCCACCAGTCATCAGAAACTTGCCACTTGGCAGGTGCTGTCCTGGGCACACTGAAATACCGTTGTGTGATGTCATCAGAATCAGCCTTAGAACCCAGAGACCTGGTTTGAAAGAAAGGACACTTGTATAAAGCCGAGCAAGAAAGTCACCGTCATTGGGACCAAAATTGCGACTGGTACATGCCAGTCAATGGCGTCTTGCAGAGACTGTGCTGTGGGAGAGTGTAGCACAACAGTTGTTGACCCTGTCATTAATCAGCTGTGTAGGAGGATTTGAGGACAGCGGCCAGAAATCTGTTTTTGTTTTCGCTCTTGCAACTACATTTTTTTTTCTTCCAAGCTTAGTGGATGCTGAATCAGTTCAATTGTTCCTTTGGCAAGAATCTACAAACTTTAACAATAATAAATAGATTGCCATTTGTCATCTGGTCATCGATAAGGATCTCATAAAGAAATTGATTTACCGACTGAAATGCTCATTTAAAATATTTTCCTCTAAAACCAGGAGTATCAGTCTGTATCAAATTATGTGAACTTGTATTTGCATAATTTTTTCTTAAATCGTGTTCTTAAGGATTCTGTGTATTCAGTAATCCCAAAAACACAGTTTTCTGGATAGAGTTTTCTCTGAACGGCCTTGTAAGTAAAAAGAGGTGTTACCTGCCATCCACCTGGCATGCATTATAATTCTGTCCTTCTTAATCCCCACCCAAATGCCCATTTCCATCTACACAAACTCATATTATTCTTTCTGAATCATACATAAATGCCACACCCTGAGTTGCATATAAAACTTTGCCATATTATTTATACATGAGTGTGTACTGACACAAGTTGTGGCTGACTTAGAAGAAGTGCATTTATATTTTTCTGGAATTGCTTATCCCCTGACTTCGCCATCACTGGTTCTAGGTGGGAATTTCACTGAAAGGTTTTCTTGTCAAATGTGCTAGCCTAATTTGGAGACTGTTTTCAACTCCTTTTCTGGTTACAAATCCTGATGTCGGCAGGTCTTTTTCCTGTAAGTTTGAACCGCAGCCAAGACAAGCTATGTTAAATTCTTCAGAGTGGTGCAGATCCCCCATTTTATAGTCCACCACCAGGAATGTAATCTAACAGAGTCGTGGAGGGTCCATCCATAGCCTCCTGCCTCCCTGCTAAACATCTCCTGAAATCTCCTGAAAATATGAATAAATCTATAAGTAAAAAACAAACACATCCATTGGCGTACCAGACTGTTGCAGGAATTCATGAAAGATATAGAGCAGACAGGTGTGGTTTGATGGAGAAATAGGATCAAAGGCAAAGAAAGGCTGAAATAGTCATAAGGGATGACTTCTGTGAAAGCAGTTCCAAGAGTTCTGAGAAAGCTCTGTATTTATGGAAAGGGAACAGGAAGGAGCCCCAGGGCAGTCGTCAGGGTGATTATCTGGGGAACCACTTTCAGAGGATCAGCCAGCCAGCTTTCCCCCCTTCCCTTATGCTAAACTGTATCAGTGAGTGTGCGTCCACAGGCTAGAACGTTGCTGTCAGAGAGACACCTCCGAGGCCTCAGGAGGCAAGAAATCTCGAGGTGGGATGGAAAGCCCCTCCCGAAGGGGAGCACCCATCCCTGCTGCTCACTCTGTCCAGAAGCATGGTCCTTCCTCTTCCAAGCTCATGTCATCAGAACCTGGATCCACAGACAGGAGAATGGGGATTTTCAAACACAAATACAGGCGTAGAATTAAAACTCACCAAACATTTGAGGAAAATTAATATCAAGAAAAGCACAAAATTCAATAAAGAGAGACCAGCACCCAGGCAAACATTTCACAAAGCAAACAGATGCTAAAATAATCCTCAGAGAGTAGACAGAATATCATTACTTTCACGAGATACAAACAGGCTATTATGAAAAGAAGCCAAGGGGGGCCGGCCCCATGGCGTAGCGGTTAAGTTCGCGTACCCTGCTTCGGTGGCCCAGGGTTTGCGGGTTCAGATCCTGGGTGCGGAGAGACGCACGGCTTGTCGGGCCATGCTGTGGCGGCATCCCATATAAAGTAGAGGAGGATGAGCACAGATGTTAGCCCAGGGCCAGTCTTCCTCAGCAAAAAGAGGAGGATTGGCAATTAGCTCAGGGCTGGTCTTCCTCACACACACACAAAAAAAAGCCTAAGGATAGAAAATGGGAAGATAAGAGGCATTTAGAATCTGAGAAGACAGGAACAGAGAGCAGCATAAAAGAAATAAGTGAAGCATAAGAGAAGAACACTCCTCAGATCTGGAGAAAGATGCGGGTCTTCATGCGGAAAGGGCCCTCTGGATGCAGATGATTTACTTGAAAATAAGACCACACCTAGACACCCTTCCCAAAACTTCACAATACCAAGGATAAAAAAAATAAAACTTCCAAAGGGAAAAACAAGCAGAAAGCTACCTATAAAGGAATAAAAATTATATGAGCCCCAGCAACACAGGATGCTGGAAGAAAATGGAGTAATATCATCAAGATTCTAAGAAAAAAATGATTTTGAACCCCAAGTCCTGTTCTCAGCCAAATTAGCATCCCAGTGAAAGGTCAAAATAAACTCTTTTGGTCATACAAACCTCAGAAAGTCTGTCTCTCTCAGATTTGCTCTCTGAAAGAATTCCTCAAGGATTGCAACAAAAAAATCCAAGAAAGAGGAAGATGTGGATTCCAATGGGCAATGGCAAGCAGAGCAGCCATTACAACTTTTGGTAAAGTTCAAATAATTTTTTATGCATAACTAAAAAATTAATAATAGAGAACTAAGGAGGGATGTGAAAACAGACTAAGGTTTTTATCTTTCTGGAAGAGAGGATGGAATTGATTAATTCTGGATATTGATTAATTCTGAATATTATTAGTGTACATTAAAAATTTAGAGGATAAGTTCCACTTCAGGTAATAGCATAGAAACTTGTATCAGATTAACCATCCTGCCTATGACAGTGATAAACTCAGGACAAATGTAAAAACGACTATGTGAAGGTGCTAGAGAGCAACCAGTGCCCTGGAAAGAAGGGAAACAAACGAGGAGGGACCACGTGGAACCAGCTCTCCCCCAGAGTGTTCCTTAATTCTCTTAGCACACAGAAAAGAGAGTCCAAACAGAAAGTGGCAGTCTTATTGGGCTGAAAAGACAGAAGCTGAATTTCAGGGCTGTCAGAGTAGCTGGGAATTGAGGGAGTGCACATCTGGAAAAGGAAGAAGTTCCCAAATCTGCTTACAAACACCCCTGACATCCTTGGCTGAATCCTGAACTGTGCAGGTACGGGTCATACCTCCCAGGGGCCCACTGGAAAGTGACAGCTGGAAGGCCAAGGGACTGGGCAGAGATTTCAGCATCTGCCCAACTGCAGACACAAAGTTTGGAATTCAAGTCCAGCCAAGTTAGAGATGCTTGGTAAACCCCTTGGGCTTTCTATTGAAACCCCAGAAGGGCCACATTTTAGAAGTGAGGGCCACATCCCAGACTGAGGGCAAAACTGAAATAAACCTGCCATAGTAAAGCCTAGAACCAAACCACCACAAGATCAACATTTCTGCCAGTAATTTAACTGCCTTCTAGACCAGAATTCATCACTTTTCAGAGGAAGTAGCAGAAACCATTGTACTACAGTGTATCATCCATAATACTCAGTATATAATCAAAATTTACACGACACACAAAGAAGCAGGAGAATGCATCCCATAATCAAGAGGAAAAAGCAGTCAACAGAAGCAGACCCACAGGTAACTCAGAAGCTGGAATTAGCAAAGATTCTAAAATTATTACAAATGTTAAAGATTTTACAGGAAAAGATGAATATAATGGGTAAAGATAAAGAGAATTTTTAGGAGTGATATAGAAACTATAGAAAAGAGCCAAATAGAAATCTTAGACCTGAAAAATGCTATATCTGAAAAAAAAATTGTCTTAGGGGATTGACAGCAGATTGGATCCTGCAAATGAAAGGATCATAATGTAAACATAAAGACAGATAAGTAGAAAGTATTCAAACTACAGCACACACACACGAAAAAGACTGGAAAATTGTCTCAGTTGGGATAGCAGAAATTGAATGTGCAATTTCTAAACCACTTGAAAAAAAGAAAATGAAACTTTAAAAAAGTGATCAATCCAACAAATGGTAAGAAAAGGGGGGAAATTTAACTTTCAAAAAAAACATGGTAAAAGCAAACAAATTAAGATTGCAGGAATAAGTCAAAACATATCACAAAACGGGAATGAATTCAATTCCCATTTGAAAACACAGAGACTTTAAGATTACATTAACAACAACAACAAAATCTACGTTACTCACAGAAGACACATGTAAAAAGAAAGTTACACATTGGTTGGGACTACTATTGAGTATAAATAATAGAAACGCCCACCAGCAGTGGCGTAACAAAGCAGGTTTATTTTTCTCGTAGAAGCCTGGAAGTATGCAGCTGCCAGTGTTGGTTCAGCAGTGTGGGGATGGTATCTCAGCAATTCTCTTGGTCTTTCTTCATGGTCGTAGAATGGCTGCCAGGGCTCCAGGCATTACATTCACAATGAAGGCAAGAAGAGGAAAGAAGCAACACTGATCACATTGCTTCCTTTTCAAGAAAAAGCAAAAACCTTTCCAGAGCTCTCAACAGACTTCTGCTTGTGTTTCACTAATCAAAACTGTTGTCAGCTGGCAAGAGAGGATGGTCACCCTCAGGTTATATAGTGAAAGTAGACAAGAGAGAAAGGAATTAGACATGAGTGTTCAGTAGCCAGTGAACAGTGTCTCCCACAGGTTCAAAATAAGGGGATGGAAAAGATATACTAGACAAATGCTGACAAAAGGCTAACAAGAACCAAGCAGTCACAGAGCAGTGGGAAACTGGCTGGTAGTTCTGGGCCAGGTGTGATCAGTGGGACTCAGTGCAAATTTCCTACTCCTGTGTTGCAGAGGTTGGAAGATAAAACATTTCCGATGCCCCTTTGCAGCTAGGTTCTAGGTGTGAATCACATTCTGCCGACTGCAGGAACCTGCATGAGATTCAGTAAATGGAATCGAGGCAGGGCTGTCTTTCCACTGGCAACCAAGGTCTTGGAGCTGAGTGTGAGAGACGGTGGCAATGGCCAGACTCAGCATTTCAGGGTTGTATCAGCAGCTTTGTGGGTGGATCTGGTCATCACAGCAACAGCTGCTGCAGCAGACGGGGCCTCCTGATCCTGTTTCCTCAGCCCTGAATCCAGACTAGGGTGATGGGGTCTCAACTCACTAGTTCAGGGAAGGCGTCCTGATCACCACTCCCCCAGTTTTTCCAGTGATTCTGTAAGCACCTAATTCGCTGTTTTAAACCCTTTCTGCTTAAAACACACTGAGTGGTTTCTATTTCCTGCACTGAACTCTGAAACTGATACCAAACACACACATGCACGCACACACGTGCACACACATGCACACGTGCACATACGTGCACGCACATGTGTGTGCACACACACACATCCCAGGTCTTAGAATGATAGGGTCCTCATGTGACTTTCAGAAGCAAATGCAAACCCTCTCTGGAAGAACTCACCGTCAGTCTAAACCTCAAAGAATTCCTATAGAATGAAAAATAAAGGAAAATGAACACTTCCCAAGCAAAACCCACAAAACATACAAGGAAACAAAGAACCATAAATACGAATAGAGAAACCACAGACAGCAGAAACAGAACAGGAAAGACTTCAGATCTGAGAATTATGAGACGCAGAACATAAAAGACATGTGTTTACTATGTTTAAATAAATAAATATGTCCATAGAACAAACAGATTTGAAAAAGAATAAAACATTATAAAATACAACATTTTAAAATAAAATTTATATTTAATAATTAAAATTAATAATTCAATGGATGTGCCAGCCACCAGATTGGACACAGCTGAAGAATTAATGAATCTAGAATTAATGAAACTAGAAAATGGATCTGAAGAAATTACACTGAATGCAGTAAAAAAAAAGACAAAGGGATGGAAAATATGAAAAAAGAGATTAAGAGAAATGAAAGACAGAATGAAAGGATGTAAGTTACATTTCCTGGAAGGAAAGACCAGAGGGAATGAGGAAGAAGCAATATTTGAAAAGACAACGGCATGAGAATGTTCCAGAATTTTGAAATAATCCAAGGCTCAAATCCAGAAATCCTAATAAATCCCAAAAGATAAAAGGAAGGAAGGGATGGAGGGGAAAAAGGAGGAAAACAGATTCACAAATCATGGATTTGCAGTGAGACTGCAAAGTATGAAAGGAAAGCAAAAGGTTTAGAAGCAGCCAGAGCAGGAGGAAAAATAAATCACTGACAAAGGAATAATAATTAGATGAGTAAATTCTCACCTGCAACAATGAGAGTCAGAAGAAAGAAGCTCGTAAAAAGAAAGACTGTTGGGCCAGATTTAAAAGAATAATTCCTCTATATGCTATTCACAAGAGGTGCTTCCAAAAATATATAAGGATGCTAAAAAATTGAAAATATAGAAAAAGTAGTAACCCAAAGAAAGCTGGAATAGCTTATTAAATATCAGACAAAATATATATTAAAGCAAAAAATCATTACTAGTGACAAAAAGGACTACACAATGATAAAAAAATTCACTTCAACAGAAGAAATAATGATTCTAAACTTACATGCATCTAATACATAGCTCCAAGATTTATAAAGCAAATATTTACAGATCTATGAGAAGAAACTGACAAATCCACCATTACAGTGGGAAAGTTTAACATACCTCTCTTAGTAATTGACAGATCAAGCATATATGAAATAAGTAAAGATAGAAAAGATTCAACCAGCACAACTAAAAAGCTTGATTTGATGAATATATAAACATTGGACCCAGCCACTAAAGAATACACATTCTTTTTTTAACTAAACTTTTTATTGAATAACATATGTAGAGAAGCATTGTACACAAATGAAAAATATATGACAATGAATTCTATAGAGCCAGGACTTGGATTGGATCAGGACATAGAACTTTACAGCACCTGAAACTCCCTTACTTACTGCCCCTACCCCCCATCACAATGCAAGCTAAAGGTCACCATCATCCTGACTTCTAACACTATAGATTAATTTTGCCTGTATTTACTTTATATAAATGGAATCATACATTAGTACTCTTTGTGTCTGATTTCTTTTGCTTAATATTATGTTTGTGAGATTTATGCATACAGAAATATCTTTTTCATTCTCATTCCATTATATGGATAAACCACAAGATATTTACCCATTTTTCTGTTGATGGACATTTCAATCATTTTCTCTTCATAGCTAGTACAAACGGTGCTGTGAGGAACATTCTGCTACGTGTCTTTTGATGATCACGTGTACATATTTCTGTTGGGCATGGTTAGCTGATATTTAGTTTTTGCAGATATTGCCAAAAAGCTGTCCAAGATAGTTGGAGCAATTTATATTCCCACCAGCAGTGTAGGAGCGTTCCAGTTGCTCCACTCATCAATGCTTGGTTGTTATTCTGCCTTCATCTTAGCCATTCTTATAGGTGTAAGAAGATTCATTTTTTTCAATCACACATGAAATATTTACAAAAATTGACCAATTGTTAGGTTCAACATATTTCACAGGATTGGTACCATACAGACCAGGTTCTCTGACCACATTGCAATTAAGTTAGAAATCATTAATAAAAATATAGCTAGATAAATTAAAAAAAAAATGCATACACTTGGAAATAATCAGAACTGAGTGCTAACACAAACTGACATCAATATATAGAAAAACTATATAGCCTTGAATGGTTACATTAGAAAAAAAGAAAATCTTAAAATTAATGAGCCAAGCATCCAACTTTAGAAGTTGGAAAGTCTGGAAAGGAAAGAATGAGAGTAGAAATTTTTGAAAAGCAGGGAAAACATAAAATAGAAAGTGTTTTCAAAGCCAAATTTGATTGTTTAAAAAGACCAATAAAATAGACAAATCTCTTGCATGATTAATCAAGAAAAAGAAAAAGCACAAATAAACAATAATAAGCATGAAAAGAAGAACAAAATTTCAGATGTTGCCAAAATTAAAGCACCCTAAGAGGAGATTATACACAAGTTTATGCCAACAAACTTGAAAACTTAGATAAAA
Source organism: Tapirus indicus (assembly GCA_031878705.1). Lineage (NCBI taxonomy): Eukaryota > Metazoa > Chordata > Mammalia > Perissodactyla > Tapiridae > Tapirus > Tapirus indicus. The sequence continues at coordinate 90,448,137 of CM062924.1, read as the reverse complement.
TAGATAACTTCCTAGAAAAAATACAACTTACCAAAACCATCTCAAGAAGAAATAAAGAACTTGAATAATCCTATCACCTGTAAAGACTTTGAATGATGGTTCCTCAAAAAGTTAAACACAGAATTACCATATGACCCAGCAATTCCACTCCTGGGTATGCACACAAAAGAACTGAAAACCAGGAATGTACTCAAACAAATGGTTGTATATGAATGTTCATAGCAGCACTATTCACAACTGCCAGAAGGTGGGAACAACCCGAACGTCCATCAACAGATAAATGGATGAACAAAATGCGGTAGATCCATACAATGGAATGTTATTCAGCCTTAAAAAGGAATGAAATTCTGACAAGTGTCCACGCAAAATAACCAAAACCATTCGATAGATAAGAGAAATAAGGTGAGTTTACTTGAGCCAAAGTGAGGATTATAATCCAGGAAGGCCTTCGAAAGCATTCAGGAGAAGCACGGTTTTCAGTACAGTCTTATAGCTTTTTAGAACAGAGAACGTACATTAAACACGCCCAGGATACACTTTCATCAAAATCTCAAAGAGGTATTCAGTTGCAAATCAGCAGGTCAAGTGATGTCTGGAAGGGATTAATTTGGGCCTTACCAATAGGGTGTCACCCACAGGGTGTAGGAGGGGAAGTAAGCATTCTTCTCTTAAGAGAGTGTATTCTTTACATTAATGGTCAAGCAGATGGGCAATGTATGTTTGATAGGCCATAAGTCAGGCTTTTTAGTTCAAGCCAAATCAGTTTCAAACCCAAATAGTTACCCCATATGCCTCAATATGTGAGAATCTCTTGTCACATGCTACAACATGGATGAACTTTGAAGCATGATGTTAAGTGAAAGAAACCAGACTCAAAAGGTCACATATAACATAATTCCATTTATATGAAATATTCAGAATAGGTATATCCATAGAGACAGAATGTGGAATAGAGGTTACCAGGGGCTAGGGGAGAGGAGAATGGGGAGCAACTGCTAATGGGTACAAGGTCTCCTTTGGGGGTAATGAAAATGTTTTTGAATTAGATAGATGTGACGGTTGCACAACATTGTGAATGTACTAAATGCCACTGAACTGTATGCTTTAAAATTGTTAATTTTATGTTATATGAATTTCAGCTTAATTAAAACAAAAATCTCACCACGAAGGGGCTGGCCAGGTGGCATAATGGTTAAGTTCACACACTCCGCTGCAGCAGCCTGGGGTTTGCAGGTTCAGATCCCACGTGTGGATCTTCACACTGCTAATCAAGCCATGCTGTGGCAGCATCCCACATATAAAGTAGAGGAAGACGGGCATGGATGTTAGCTCAGGGCCTGTCTTCCTCAGCAAAAAGAGGGGGGATTGGCAGTGGATGTTAGCTCAGGGCTAATCTTCCTCACAAAACAAAAAAATCTCACCACAAAGAAACCAGGTCCACATGGATTTAGAGACAAACTGCATCAAACATGCAAAGAGTATATAATTTTAACCATTCACAAATGTTTCTATAGAAAGGAAAAAGAGGGATACCCCCAACTCAAGTTATGACATTAGCATAACCTTGATACTAAAATCATACAAGTTCAGTCTTACACATGAGATGCAAAACATCCTAAATTAAACACTTACCAAACAGAATCCAGTTATGTATACAAAGGATAAAACATGATGACCACGCTGGGTTCACCTCAGGCATGCAAGAGTAGTTCATTAGAAAATCTACTAACATAATTCTCCACATTAACAGATTAAAGGAGAAAAACCATATGATTTCAATTGACGTGGGAAAAGTATTTCACAAATTTCAACATCCATTTATGAGAAAATCTTAGCAAACAAAGAATGGAAGTGTGTTTCCTTAACCTAATAAAGAACATTACAGTTGGCAGAATAATGCTCCTCTGCCCCCCAAAGATATCCCAGTTCTAATTTCTGGAACCTATATGGTACCATTTATGGCAAAAGGGACTGTGAAGATATAATTAAGGTTCAGGACCCTGAAATGGGAGATCATCTTGGGTTATCCAGGTGGGCAAAATCTAATCACGTGAATACTTAAATAGGGAGAATCTTTCCTGGCCGTTGCCAGTCAGAAAGGGAGATGTGACTATGGAAGAGCAGTCAGAGATGCAACATTGCTGGCTTTGAAGATGGAGGAAGGGGCCACAAGCCAGGCGGCCTCTAGAAGCTGGAAAAGTCAAGGAAATGGATTCTCCTCTAGAGTTCCCAGAGGGAAGGCAGCCCTGCCCACACCTTGATTTTAGCCTGAAACCCATGTCAGATGTCTGACCTCTGGAACTGTAAGATAATATATTAGTGTTGTTAAACCACTAAAATTGTGGTAATTTGTTACAACAACAATAGAAGCCTAATATAAATATATACCAAAACATTAAAAATTCTACAATAAATGTTATATTTCATTCCCTTTAAAATCCAACATGACATAAGATGCCCATTGTGATCACTTGAATTTAGCATTGTCCTAGAGATTTTAACCAGGATAGAATGGCTGGAAAAAGAAATAAAACACCTAAGGATTGGAAAGAGAGAAATAAATTGTCATTCTTTCCTGATGATATGAATATCCACATTAAAAAATCAAAATAATTTATAGCTACATTATATTAGAATAAGAGCATTTTAAAAGGCTGGCTACATGATCAATTTATGAAGTATTGGCTTTTGTATATACCAGCAACATCAGGAAATAATTTTTTAAAGGTATTTACAATATCAGAAGAAAGAAAGACCTAATAAAGGGATGCGCAAACCCTTGATGGAAAAATTCCAAAATTTTATTAAAAGGCATTAGATACTAAAGAAGACCTAAATGAATGGAAAGTACACTATATTCTTGGATAAAAAGACTCAATATTGGAAAGGCATCAATTTTCCCCAAATTGCTCTACAAATTCATCGCAGTCCCAATAACAGTTCCAACAAATTTTTTGTGAGACTTGATAAGCTGATTCTAACATTTATCTGGAAGAGCTGAGGCTACGAATAGCCAAGGACCTTCTGAAGAAGTTGGGAGAATGGCCTCCACAGGTAAAGGAACTGGACCGCGTGGTACTGGTGCAGGCACAGACCAACAGACGGATGAAACAGCACAGAGCCCAGAAACAAAGATAAGCACTTATGGAAATTTGCTTAAGGGCAGAACTAGAACTGCAGATTAGTGGAGAAAAGATGGGCTATTCATCAGCTGGTGCAGGGACAACTAATTAACCATATGGGAAAAAACAAATCAGATCCCTACCTCACACACACAAACAATTAATTCCAGATGGATTAAACACTTACATGTGGAATGACAAAATGTAAACGATTTAGTAAACAATACAAGTGGACATCTTTATGATCTTGAGATAGAAAAGAATTTAACACAAACTATAAAGACAAAAATTGATAGATTCAATTATATTAAAATTAAGAATTTCTGTTTATCATAGATACTATAAAGAGTGAAAAGGTAAGCCACAATCCAGAAGAAGATATTTGCAACACATATAAACCATAGGGTTTTTTTTGTTTTTTCCTTCTTTATTTATTAAACTAAAAATGAAAACAGTTCACCCATTTCTCCTCATATAAATAATAGTGATTAATATCCAGGATATATAAAGAATTCCTACAAATCAAAAAGAGAAGACAAAACCCAACAGAAAAATGGGCAAAAGATAGTCATTACACAGAAGAAGCGATAATGTGACAAGATGCTTCCTGAGTAATCAGGAAAATGCAAATTAAGGCCTCAAGGAGATGCCATTTCACACCCACCAAACTGGCAATAACTTAAAAAGTTAGACAATAGCTGGTGCTGTCAGGATATGGAACAGCAGTCAGTCAGTCAAAGTATCCACCTTAGAGAAACACTTGCACATGTGCTTCAGGAGATACGTGCAAAATATTGGAGATGACCCAAATGTTCATCAACAGTACAATGGATAAATTGTGAAATATGCATGTGGTGAATTCATGCAAGTGGTTACCTTTGGGTATTAGGTGGGAGTTATGAGTGAGGAGAAGCATGCAATAAAACACTGTAAAATTCCTTTTCTTAACGTGGGTGGTGGGTAAACAGCCATTCACTTAAAATTGTACATCTGCATTTTCATCTGATCTTTGTATGTAAGCCATTTCACAATAAAGATTTTTAAATAAAAAGATGGATAATAATCTGTACCGTTGAGCATAAGGAGAAACAGGCAAAGTTGAGGGCAACTTGGCCATATCGATCAAACTTGTGTGCCTGCTCTCTGATCCAAAAAGTTCTCTAAAAATATTCACACTTGCATAAAGATGTATGCACAAATTTGTCCCCTGAAACATTTTTAAAAATATTGAATAACTGTAAAAAAAACCCAACAACCTGAAAAATCCATTAATATCAACAACTTAAACTAAACAACCCAATTCAAAAATGGGCAAAGGACTGATTAGACATACAAATGGCTGATAATCACATGAAAAAGTGCTCAACATCACTAATCATTAGGGAAATGCAAATCAAAATCACAGTGAGATATCACCTCATACCCAGTAGGATGACTACTAATTAAAAAAAAACAAAGAAAAGAAGTGTTGGCAAGGATGTGAAGAAATTGAAATCCCTGTGCACTGTTGGTGGGAATGTAAAAAATGGTACAGCCACTGTGGAAAACAATTGAGTAGTTCCTCAAAAAGTTAAAAATAGAATTACCATATGACCCAGCAATTTCACTTTTGGGTATATACCCAAAAGAATTGAAAGCAGGCTCTCGAAGAGATATTTGTACACCCATATTCATAGCAGCAATATTTACAATAGCTAAAATGTTGCAGCAACCCGTGTCCATCAGCAAATGAATGATAAATAAAATGTGGTCTATCCATACAATGGAATATTATTCAACCTTAAAAATTAAGGAAATTTTGACACAAGCTACAATGTCAATGAAACTTGAGGACATTATGCTAAACGAAATAAGCCAGTCACAAACAGACAAATACTGTATGATTCCACTTATATGAGGTACCTAGAGTAGTCAGATTCATAGAGACAGAAAGTAGAAGGGTGGTTGCCAGCGGCTGGGGGAGGGAAGAACAGGGAGTTTGTGCTGAATGGGGACAGAGTTTCAGTTTTGCAAGAAGAAAAGAGTTCTGTGAATGGATGATGGTGATGGTTGCACAACGATGTGAATGTACTTCATGCCACTCAACTGCACACAAAAAAGGTGAAGATGATAAATTTTATGTTATGCATATTTTACCACAATAAAAAAAACTGGGGAAAAATATCCATTGGTAGAGGAATGGTTTAAATAAGTTCCAATACATCAGTGCTGTAGAATCCTGGTCATCTGTTATATAAACAAGGTCAGCCTGACATGGGCAGATCTCTAAGACATATTAAGTTTTAAAAATTCAATTTGCAAAACAATGTACACAGTAGGATCCTATTTATCTATTTATTCTAAAATAATTTTTAAAACTGTAATATACATATCCACGTGTATGTACAACACAATATAATGTGTGTGGGTGTGGATGTGTATGATTGCACATTTGTAAGTTAATAGAAAACAGAGTGGAAGAAAGACTCTAAAGTGGGACTTTTGGGAAAGGGAGGATGACTGGGGAGAGGGAGGGCATGAAAGAGAACTTTCGAGCCCTGCTTTATGCATTCATGTATCACTTGAGTCTTTTCCAAGGAGCAGGTATTGACGTAACTATTGTATAATTAAATTTTTTTTAAAGTGTTTTAAGACCCAGGTGGCACTAAGCTAGATGCCTCACAGACTAATGACATAGTATTATCCGCAATCCGGAGATAATTTACTCTGTCGTAAGTATGCTGAGTGGCTGTCATTCTCGGATGAGGGATGGAGAAGCATAAGCAAGAATGAGAAAAGAGGATGATCTCACTCCAGCTGGTGAACTCGTATATTTCACCCTGGCATTGATCCACAGGTTAAGGTGAATCCGAGGGGATGGTCTCGGTCCCTAAGGCACGACTATCAGTTCAGGAATTGCTGTCTTTTACCTGCCTCTCACCTGGCAAGTTGTCCATCACAGGGCTGCCAGTTTATCACCCTACATCCCCAGGGCTGGTCATTCAGCAGTGCGATTGGAGAGAATTCTTTTTGTGAAACTGACCGCAAGCACCATTCGGAGGCCCTGAGGCTCAAGGCAGTCAGGGCCCACGGCCTCCACCAGAAGGCCAAGGAGGGCTGGGCTGGAAGGACAAACCCTCAGGTCTCGGGAATTCAGGGCTGACACCGGCTACATTCCATTTGGGTTTTAAAAAAAAGCATAACCTTCTGTTTGGTAAACCTTGTGAAATATTATTCTCCCTTTGAAAGAAGAAACCTGAGCCAGCATGCTTTTTATGGCATACTCACCTTTGCTTGGCTTTTTAAAAAAACCACTCAAGCAAAGATGTGGATCCAGTGAAGCCCAACGCCCTGATCCTGCTTGATCTCTTGCAAGGCAGTGCCTCAGTCTATCGACGCAACCCAACATCTGTGTCTGGAGACTGCTCCTCCACGACCCACAATTTTTCTTTTCTTTATTTTTTAAGACAATGAACTTTTCATTCTAACATTATTTTTAAGTCAAGCAAAAATCTCCAAGAGCAGGCTGAATTCAACAAGAAAATGCTTTTTTTTGAAAAGAAAATCTGAGGATGTGATCACACACAGAATTAAAAAAGCAAAATAAAGCAGCTGAGTTGTGAGGCCCAGTGGGGAGATCTCATCTGATCTGACAATCGATTGCAGCTGGCCCAGGACTTGTTTGGGAACCTGAAACAGCCCCTGCAGGCTGCAGGAAGCAAAGATGATGGTGATGATGGTTACATAGTGATGATGATGATGGAGGGTGATGGTGATGATGATGATGGTGATGATGTTGATAGTGTAGGAGAGCAAAATTTGCCACCCCGAAATGTGTGTCTTTGGCATGAGGAGTATTTTAGGCTGATTATTTTTAAAGAAAAAAAAGACTCAGGAAGTTTTTCCTTTACCTCCCCCTTAATTGTCTAAAAGAATTTAGATAAAGGTTCTGTTCCAGGAAGAGAGCTATGATCATAAATAACTACAGTATAATATGAACTAGGTTTGGTAGACAGGGAGGAACCTAGCAAAGTCTGTTTGTTAAAATTCCTCTCTGTGTCCCATTGTTTTTGCATGGCCCAGCAAACATTTGTTTATCAATGCTCTTTTCATCTTCTCGTGAATTGTCTTCCTTCCCTTTGAAGTCCCAGACCCCTAACCCCTTCTCCTTAGCTAAGGACAGGCATATAAGTCTCAATTGCCTGTCTGTCTTTGGACCTCATATTCTTACAGAGCTCTTGTACATATGAAATTAACTTTGATTTTCTCCTGTTAATTTGTCTCATGTCAATTTGATTATTAGACCAGCCAGAAGAACCTGGAAGGGTAGAGGAAGATTTTTTTCCTCCCCACAGTGGTGATGGTAATGATGGTGATGGTGATGATCACGGTGATGGTGGTGATGATGGTGATGGTAATGATGGTAATGGTGATGGTGATCGTGGTGATGATGAAGGTAATGGTGATGGTGATGATGGTAATGTTGATGGTGGTGATGATGCTGATGGTAATGATGGTGATGATGGTAATGGTGGTGGTGATGGTGATGGTGGTGATGATGGTGATGGTAATGATGGTGATGGTGATGGTGATAGTGATGATGGTGGTGGTGGTGGTGGTGATGGTAATAGTGATGGTGATGGTGATGGTGGTGATGATGGTGATGGTAACGATGGTGAATCCTTCCTCAATGCATGGCTGCATGGGAGCTGTGGCCCTGGGTGCCTCAAGGCTGGAGCTAGGATCTGGGGAGCTAGGAGCAAGCAGAGTGTGTTCAGCCTAGATGCAAACAGGATCTCCTTTGGGCCCTTCCTGTGCACCTCACTGACTCTGATCCCACATGTGTGAGGGAAGATGCTGTGGCTAATACCTACGCAGGTGTATGAGAGCGGCCCTGACCCACTCCTGCTCCTTGGGTGCCCAAGTCCCCTTACTAAAGGCAAAGGCAGGGAATTTTCTTAAAAAAACTAGGTGATTCTGCAGGAAAATTTAATGTTCTCTTCATTCCTTAAGGAACCAACACTCTAGAATATAGAACACATAACCAGACTCAAGATGATACAGTTGGCTACACTAAAATATAATACATTTCATTTTTCACAGTTTAAGAAATGTACTTCCCCTTTTACTGTGGCTTTTGATCCTTCCAGACAACCTACGGCACAGGACAGACAGGTTCCTGACCTCTAAAGAGACGAGGTTTTCTCTTCTTTTTACAACGGACGGCAATGGTCACTTTGTGAGGTTGTTGGGAGAACCAAGTTGAATCATGCAGCACGTACAACTCCACGTGCTGGCAGAGAAAAAGTTCTCTAAGATACCACAAGTGTAAAAGCAGGGGCAAAACAGTGTGATACATAATATGACGGCTTTTGTATAAAGTGTGAAAGAAATTAGCCACCTAGTGGGGGTACTGAGCAGGCCCTCAATAAGCCCTGGCCCCTTCCCTGTTCTATTTAGCACCGGAAACAAATCTCTCTATGCCCTTCATTCAACCGCTTTCAATGATATCTGAAAGACACAGTTAATAAATGTCCCTTCGGAAGAGGTGTGGCTTCCCTAGAGCAACACCCTGACCCCGGCCTCAGGGACTGGAGCCGGGCCATCTCCTGCCCGGTGCTGGGAAAGCCATGGCCAAGAGCGGGCGGTCAGGGGCTCTGAGCCATGTCCTGCAAGAGGAATTTTCTGTTTTGGTCAAGGAGGCTGAGCTCCAGGCTAGAGACTTGATTTCTGAACCCGATCTCCTCCCTCGCTCTCCAAGTGGCTGTGGCCAAACCGCTGGGGCTCCAGGAGCTGCAGCCACTGTCCCTAACATGAGAGTCATCGAAATGATGCCCCACGTCCCTCGAACTTGGACCTTCAGTGACCCCAGGCTTAGGAGGAGGCCCAGTCAAGCTGGACAGCCCACAGAAATTTCAACTCCAGGTCACCTTCAAACGTCGGCAGCCCCCTCCCACTTCAGTTCCTGAGTTTTCTTTGTGCCCCCCCCCCCAGTCCCCCTTCCAAGAAGGAAGAGCAGGTGTGTTTAGCATAGAAAAGCAGCAGCCCATAGAGAGAATGGAGGCTTTAAATGTTATCAATGTGCCTAAAGCCAGAAATTCTTGCCCTGTCATTAAAGGTCCAAGCTTTAGATAAAGCGGGTCCCATGGCCCCAACCACTGTCAGGGAAAAAATCTTCACTACCACACATGGGCTCTGATAAAGGATTCTCTCAGAAATACTCCTTCATTGTCCTCCATTCTAGAACCACCTTCTGGCTGCCCTAAAGGCAAAAAAATTCAAAGAGCTAATCTCTTTCAATAGTTCCCTTCCTGTAGATCCCTCTGAAATTCCAGTTTATTCAGAGGCAGAGGCTGCTGGGGAAAGGCCTCGGGGAACTCGGGGAGTCAACCAGTGTTCACTGTAAATAATCAATTACCTTCAGGTCAGGTCAGTACTTTCAAAGTAACAGGTCTGAGTTTTTCTCTTTACTAAAAGTGTATTTTACAGACGTCTCAAATTCATCAACCTGAACTCTGAACTCACCCCTCCTACCCCCAACTGCTCCTTCTCCAGCTCGGGACATGGACTCTCCATTTGACCTTGTGTTCAAGCCGGAAATGTGGGAACTGTCCTTGACGTGTCTTCCTCTCACACCCACATCAACACCCACTGCTGCACCCTCACTCCAGCCTCCAGCGACAGACCCTGCATCCGCCCGCACCCTCATTCCCCTACGGGCTCCCTTCGCAACAGAGCAAGGCCTTGAATAGAGTAGGATCAGGCTCCTCCTCCTGTCTCCCGGTCAGTTCCAAAGTCTTGGCTCTGGCCACCTCTCCAACTCCACCTCCTGCGAGTTCCCCCTCACCCTGGCCCCCTTGCTGCTCCTCCACTCCCCAAGCGCTTCTGCCTCAGGGCCTTTGCACTTCCAGTTTCTTCTGCCTGGAATGCTCCTAACAGACACCTGCCTCATTCGCACCCAAGTCTCTTCAGGTTTCCCCTGAGGTCCCTTCTCGGAGAGGCCTTCTCTAACCACCCTGCAGTCACTGCCTTCTCACTCTACTTTTCTTCATAGCATGAGGATATTCTTAAATTTGTTTTTCTCTCTCTCCCTCTCCCACGGTACAAGCTCTATGAGGACAGACTGTGTCTCTCTCAATGGCTTATTTCCAGCATCAGGAACAGGAACAGGGCTTGGCACATAGTAGGTACAGAACAAATAGCTGATGAGTGCAAGTCAACCCCCTAATGTCAGGTCTCAGCTTAAGTGTCACTTCCTCAGAGAGGCCTCCCCTCCATCCACCCTCCACCATGTAAACAGTCTCCCCTGTTCTCTCCATATCTTCATAGTGCTTATCAAATTGTGCAATTACACATGGGGCCGGCCGGTGGCGTAGTGGTTAAGTGCGCATGCTCCACTTCTGCGGCTCGGGGTTCACGGGTTCGAATCCTGGACACGGACATAGGCACCGCTCATCGAGCCATGCTGTGGCAGTGTCCCATATGCAAAATAGAGGAAGATGGACACAGATGTTAGCTCAGGGCCAATCTTCCTCACCAAAAAAGAAAGAAAAGAAAAAAATGTGCAATTACATATGTATGCACTTTAAAAAATTAACATTGGCCTTGCCTCCTGGTCCGGGGTTTGGCAAACTACAGCCCAAGGGTAAAGCCCCACTGCTGCCTGGTGTTGTCAACGTTTTGTTGGGACACAGCCGTGATTACTCCTAACCTATGGTCCAGGACTGCTTTTGTGCCACAATGAGAGTCGAGTAGTTGTGACAGACTTCATGGCCCATACATCTGAAATATCTACTACCAGCCTTTTCAGAAAGTCTGCTGACACTCGCACTATACCATCTGGGGAAGGGAAAAGGACCAGAAAGAAGACAGAAGGACACCCAATGATCAGGTTATATAGCAAAGTGCCATGAAGTATTAAAAGTCTTACTGAGCAGCCCAGCTCTCTACTTTCAGAAGCCTGACGAGTACCTAACCCCTTTGCCATCACGCCAGCCACTTGTTGGTGACAAGACAGAAACACGAGGGGAACTTGTTCGCTCCTGTTGACGAGTCCAGGAGCTGTCCTGCTCAGGTATAACAGGATCCTGGGCCAGGACACGTTCTCAGCATTCCCCCTCTCGTTCGAGCCATTCTTGGATGGGCTCTTTCCTCGCAGTGACAAGGTGGCTTCCAGTGGCTCCAGGTTTACTGCCTGTCCTCTAGACGCCCAGCAGAGAGAACACCAGCAGGGACGCAGAGGCCTCCAAACTGAGTCTCATTGGCTGACTGATCTCACCTGGGTCACATGGTAGGGTTTACAGGGCTCTGATTGGCTGGGCTTGGGTCACCTGCCCACCCTTGGTTTACCCACTGGGAGTTGCGTGGTTGACCTGAGGAAGGGAAAACAGAGGCTGGGACAGCCCTTGAAAAGTTTTCAGTTCCATCTGAGGACTCTTTCTGCAATGGAAAAAGGAACTGGTATATAAAAATTCACCATGACAGAGAACTTCACTGGTATTTTTTAAAAGCACATTAAAGATAGTTAACAAAGGCAGAGAAATCACAAGCCTCTTAAACCTTAGTTTTTATGCTTTTCCTCCCTGCTGGGTAAAATGTGTTCGCTGTTCATTTATTTCAGTAGCTACATCAACAGTTAAGAGCTGCAAACGAAGCTGGTAATGAATGTGGCGTCACAAGAGAAACGGGAGACAAAAGAAGGAACGATTAGTAGTTGGCTAAATGTGCAGTTTATTCCACATCAGGGTTCAGAAATGTGGGGACACAACTGCCGGTTGAGGACTCTGTAGGCGTCACTTCACAACTAAACTTCACGAGGGCAGTGATGACGGCTTCGCCACATGTAAACCACCCATTTTTTGTTTAAAGTGAACATGGTGAGAACAGATGACAGATGGCCCAGTTCTCTGACCCATTATCAAATATTTCCGCTCTAATCTTTAAGAACAAGGGGTGCCTTCACTTGATCAGCCACATCCTTGCCGCTCAGTGCCTCGACGATGGCGAGAGCGAACTCGAAGCTGGTTCCAGGCCCCCGGCTCGTAAGGATCAGGCCGTCCTTCTCCACACGACTCTCGGAGTAGCTGTAATGACCTTCAATGTAAAAATAAAAAAGGGTCACAGCCTAATGGGCTATGCTGGACAAGAACGAGCATCACTTAGCAATTCAACATCCTGTTACTGCATACTATTGGTCTCAGAAATTTAAAAAAAACCCACAAGGACCCTGTAGCCAGCCATTCAAAAACATTCACTGGGCCCTCCAAGCTCTTCAAAGCACAGCATGAAGACAAGAGGACGCTGTGCACAGGGAAGGGCCAGAGAAACTGGCAACTGTGGAAACGAAACAAATCAATACACGTAACTTAAATGCTGCTGCATAAGACCTTGTAAGCGATGAGGGAGATGTTGGAATGAATGCTAGTTATTCACATTTCTATTAACAACAAATGCTCAAGTGTCAACTCTGTGAACTGAAGGGTAGCAGAACACGCCACCTCAAAATATGCCTGCAGGAGTTCAGGACACGCCACCCCAAGATAACGCCACTTTGGCATATTGATTATTTTGAGCTCAATGCACCTGGAAAGCAACAAATGCAGGGAGAGGCTTTCTCTGAACTCCCTTATCTGCTGAAAGACAGATGTCCAAAAGGGACCCAGTTGTCACAGATCCCTTCCCAGAGCTTCATCAACCAGGCAGGAGGGACTCTTGTCACAGGAGAGGAAACTAGAAGCAACACCACACCCAAACTCCGTCACAAACTGTCATAACTCCCATCTATTCTTCTAAGGGCCCATTCGTCTTTCCTAAAAATCATTACTCTCCAGAGAGGCCTATCTCCTCCCTCCCCTTCCCCTACTAAGATGGTATTAAGTCTGAGTTCTAAGCAACCTGGGGAGTTACTCATTTTTCCCTGGTCTCTCCCATGTTTACACAAGATATACAAGTTAATAAAATTCTGTGTTGTTCTCTTGTTAATCTGTCTTTTATTACAGGGGTCTCAGCCAAGACCTCAGAAGGGTAGAGGGAAAATTATTTTTCCTCCCCTACAAAACGTTGAGGGGTGAAGGGGGACAAGGGTGGAACAGCGTTGAAGGTAGAAATGACCTGTTTTGGCAGACTAGGGGGTACGCACACATGCTCTCTGCTGCTTCAAAAACAAACAAACAAAACAAAAATTACACATAACATAATGGGAGGGAGACAGGGAGATGTGTGGAGGGAGGACCCACATTCATTTCTCAGGGACAACTTTCCTTCTGCGTCCCCTAATTGGCTGTAGTTTTGCAACTATAGTAACAAGAAATGTGCGTCTCCTGTATTTGCATTCAGGAACCACCACCACCCCCGGCAAGTCTCAGGCCGCAAAGCTGGGGTTCCCCCCCCAGGCTCTTACCCCAACACCAGGCAGTCATCAACCCTCCCACTGAACCAGCCTCCAGCTCCTCATGGTGCAGCAGCGTCCCACGTGACCTGGTCCCTCCACCCTCCTCCCTCCCCAGCTTGTCCCCATCGCTCTCCCACCTGGAGCTCTCGGTTACTGGGCACATCACCCTTTCCTGCCCCAGGAAGAGCTGCGCAGGCTGCTCCCTCTGCCCAGAAGGCTCCTCTCAGCTCCTTGCTCTCCTGGTTTCAGCAGCAGCACCAACTCCTCAGAGAGGGTATCTGTGACTGCCTCTCCAGATCAGGTCCCTCAAGTCATCTATGACAGCGCCCACCCAGCACCAACACAATCTGTAGACAATGTGTCTATGTCCTTGTTTACTGTCTATTCTTTAAAAGGCTGTGCCTTCATCTGCTCCTGTCTGGCCTAGAATATTGACGTCACCAAGGAGGTGCCCCCAAGTATCAAGTGAATGAAGGAACGAGTGAATGTCCCCCGTTCTCTCCTGTGTCCACCGCCTTAATGCAGGATCTCTGTGTTACAGCCCTTCCTTCTGGCTTTCCCCGCCTCCACTCCATGCTCAGCATCACCAAAACGGGAACCTTTCCCAAGTGCAAATCAGAGCATATCCAGTTCTCTCCCCTTCGCCAACTTTCTCTAGCACCTAATGGTGACTCTGAACTCCACGTCATGGTGTGCAAGCCCTCTGGGTCTGGCTCACACAGCGACTAGACTGGAAGGAACCAGACGGGAGACAGAAAAGAACTTGCTGTCCAAGTGGGAGCTCATGGTGACCTGCATAGGGACAGCAGCAATAGGCAGGAAATGGTTTGAGGTGTGTCTTAGAGATAAGACGCCCAGAACTTGGTGAAGGATTGGACATGGGGAGGCGTCAAGGATGACTCCCAGCTGTCTGTCCCAGGCAACTGGAGGGTGATGTTGTCACTCAGTGACTTGGACATGAAGGACAAACATTTAGGGGAGAAGGTAAGGCCAACGAGGTTCCTCTGTGCAATCTTGCCAAGTCCTGTCACTGCAGGTAGAGCCAGGCACACATAGCACCTCCGACCACCTTTCTTCCCCACCCCCAAATTCGGTGAGACTATGCCAGCGTCTCCCACCATCCTGAGGACGCCTGAGGGCACGGCTTTGTCTTGGTCCTTTTTCTGTTCCCAGAGCCTAAGGAGGAGCTCAGAAAATGCTTGTTGAATGAATACATAAAAAAAATCACCTAATGACCCCCTTAAAGCAGAAGCAGTATCCTTCTGCTCTGTGAATGAGCTTTAGAAACCAGATATTGATCTTCATGTCCTTTCAAAGTGGATTAACAATACCTACAGTAATTTACCTCTTACCGTCCTCATTAGAAACCACGTCACCCACTGAAATAACCGAATACAGGACATCAAAAATTTCCTAGTTACACTATTGTAGAGGAAAAGAAGATGCCTGGTTTGAGGGGATAAGGTTTTCATAATCTAACCTTGTTTAGTTAAGCCAGGCCAAGACAATTTTAAATGCTAAACTAGAAAATCGGCTGGGCTGGGTCTTCCAGAGCTCTGAGATGAACTGCCTAGACTGGACAGCGGGAGGCACAACTCTAAATAGTTCACGTAACAATCTCTTTGTGGATAAAGTATTACAAATAAAGCTTAAACTGGTTAAAGAAGGTCCATGGTTTTCAAAATTTCAACCAGGAAGAGCAAAAGGTCTACATTTATCAACCAACTCCACCTAGTGGCGATGACAAGGAAAAACAACGCGCAGGCACCCCCACCAGCAAGACGGGCGCAGGCACAGCAGTCGATTCAGATGGGGGAACTCAGCCAATTGACACCCCATATTCAATCCAGCATAAGGCATTGATTTCCTTCTAACTTTATTTATTTTTGCTGAGGAAGACTAGCCCTGGGCTGACATCCGTGCCCATCTTCCTCTACTTTATCTGGGACGCCACCAGAGCATGGCTTGACAAGAGGCGCATTGGTCCACACGAGGGATCCGAACCTGCGAACCCTGGGCCGCTGAAAGGGAGCGCGTGAACTTAACGGCTACTCCACCAGGCTGGCCTCTCCTTTTAACTTTAAGCAAACACCCAAATCCAGGAAGTCTGGCAATGGCGAGGCTCAGGGCAAGGGATCAGCAACTGAGGGCCGTCTGACGGGCACACACCCCACCTACTTGGTCTGTGGCTCCTTTTGAGCTGTAACAGTTGAGTAGTAGCCACAGAGACCTGAAGTTCCAGAAAGCCTGAAGTATTTATAATCTGGCCCTTTAAGAAAAAGTTGCTGACTGCCACCCCCCAGCACAGCAGCTCTGGGTTCAAACTCCAGGTCTGTCATTTAGTAACTCTCTGACCTCTCTGAACCCCACTTTTCTCTTCCATAAAATGGGGATGACACCAACCTAACAGAACTACTGTGGGAATCCAATCAAGCCAACACCAGCATGAAGTGGTGGTGTTACTACTATGGACAGTGGCCAGTTGAGGGCAGCCTGTCCACTGCTATGTGCCCAGCACTTGGCCCAGAGCTGGGCACCTACCAGCTCGCCCTTCTCCAGCACAGGCAGTGTTCTCAGTACACATATGAACGCACTGGGCCTGTCAACAACCCCATGAGACAGGTGCTACTGTTATCTTCAGATGACAGATGAGGAGACGGAGGCTCAGAGAAGTTGAGGAACCTGCCCACAGTTGCATAGTGCGTGGTGGAGCTAGGAGCCACACCCACGTCGTCTGGCTCGAGACCCTGCTCCTCACTGCTCATCTAAGTGACCAGGTGTTCAGATGCTTACTAAAACAAAGGACAAATGAGAACTGAAAAAAATCACGAAAAGTCACAACATATTTTAAAAACTGAGAAATGGAAAGACTTAGCCCTTCAGACTGGATTGCTTGTCTGAGTAAAAAATTTCATCCTGATCTATCAAGTTCACGAAACGGACAAGCAGAAGGGCCTCTCGGACCAGACACCCAGGAAGTGACTAGAGCTCTACTTCTCAGAATGTTCCGAAAGGGCAGACATTTCAAACGTTTTTTTTCTCATAATAGGACTTACTGACTAAATTTAATGCCCGGCAACCTAACTGGGTGTGGGAACCTGACGAGAGGCCTGGCCTGGGTTCCGGCCCGACGCTGGGCAAGTCGCCTCGCCTCCCCGGGCCCCTGTCTTCTCGTCGGTGAAGTCAACAGCGCCTCACCGGGTGCTGCGGGCTCCAGAGAAACTGCACGTGAGTGCACTCGGTGAGCACCTGAGGGTTCACAATCGCATCTGTCTCTTCCTGATCAACCTCCATGTTCTCGAGGCGTTACAAGAAAACAGAAACAACAGAAACACCTTCAGATAATGGAGGAGCGTGTTCTACCAGCATCTTCCTTCTAACGTGTCATAACTACTGCAGGAACCCGAGCCTGCTCTTTCCCACCCTCCACAACCTCTCCGTTAGCTCAAAGTAAACTATATTCGTATATTAAAAAATGCTGAGAAGCCAGACTTTTTCTTTTTAAAAGAAAAATCAATTTTCACACAGATGTTTTTATTTACAGCTTACTATCTTTCTAGCAACTACAATAAAATCATAAATTTTCAAGAAAATACTACTGTGGATCAAATTTAAGAACAGGCAGAATGTCCAACGCCAGGAGTGAACCCAGACGTAAACTATGGACTTTGGGTGACGATGACGTGTCAATGTCGGTTCATCGACTGTGACAAACATCCCACTCTGGTGCAGGGAAGGAAGCTGGTGGTGAGGGAGACTGTGCATGTGTGGTTTCAGGGGGGTATACGGGAATTCTGTACTTTCTGTTTAATTCTGCTGTGAACCTAAAACTGCTATAAAAAATAAGGTTTATTAATTTTCTTAAAAAGCAATACAATGAAAAACGCATCACTTTACTTTGCTGTGAAAAGACAATATAATTGTCCTACTTTTTGTGTTAGTTCAGAATAAGCCCAGAGCAGGACTGAGAGAGGGGAGAAAAGGTATCAGTTGCACAGCTATCTTCAAATCAGAATTAGATACTAATATTTTGTCTTTTTGTTCATTCACTGGTTTCTGCTTGGCTGATGTTTTACACGGAGCCAGTCACTCAGTTTCCTCACTGGCTGAATGACAGTTGAACCACTTTTGGCTTCCGACTGGAAATTTCTGATTCTCTTGTAATTCTCCACACTGGTGTGATTTCTCTTTCTCTTTGCAAGTCCCAGGGTCTCTGTCTCTGTTACATGTGCTCCAGGGATGGATGGCCAAGGAAGACACCACCCGCCTGACAAAAGGCACTCCCCTGGCTGGTGCTCTGGACGTCACGCCGAGCACCAGGAGCTGCTACTGAGGAAGCATCCATCCTCACACAGCTGCACATGCAGGTGCTCGCTTTTACGGTTTTGCTGTTAATTACATGCTGCCTTGTATTTTCAAATTTGATGTATATGTCTCTGCAAGCTGTTAACTCCTAAAGGACAGAGACAATGCCACGCTTCTTTCATAGCCTCCAAATAACAAGCAACACCAGAGAATTAAAGAAATATTGATAAATTACACACACACAAAAAGATATAATGTTAGGGTAAAAAAAACAAGCTGCAGAGCAACATATTTAGATCTCATTTGAGTAAAAATATTAACTACTAAGGATAATGAGTACGTGCAGAGAAAATTCTAAAGTTACATAAGAAGCTTCTAACAGAAGTTACCTCTGAAAAGTAGAAAGGTGGGAAGTTAGGGAAGAGGAACATTAATCTTTTACTTCACCGCCTTCTGTACTGTTTGCATTTTTTTTTACCAGGAATAAAAATTGTTTTTATAAAAATAAGTTAGTAAAAGTTAAAGTTAATAAAAGTTAAATGTCTAGCTGATATTTATAAAAGAAACATGTCACGGAAGCAGACAGGCCTGCCACCCAGGCATTCTCTGGAGGAAGAGAGCAACGTTCGCTTTACTCCGGACTGTGGGCTAAAGGGCACTTGCTGAAACTGCCGTCGGGGTTTAAAATTGACCTCAGGACACTGGCAAAGGATTTAGTAAGAATACTAGTTACCTGGCATTTCATAATCACTTCCATCTGTGACAGACAGGAACCCGGCTGGCCTCTGGCTCAGCCCCCACACCCCACATTGGGGTACACACAGAGACAGGCACGCGCCCCCTCCCCGCCCCACCGTTAGCTCCATCTCTAGGAAAACACTTGCAAAGAGAGTGAGGAGCAGGTTACACCTTAACCCACAGAGGATCTCCACGTATTAGACTATACCAGGTGGGAAACAATTACAGCTTTTTGAACATTACAATATAAGCATATACTTACTTCCATTCATCATCTTGTCTTTAGCAAGAGGGTGTGTTGTAACTTTGCTTCCAAAACCTATTTCATGAGCCAACAGAGCTGTAGGACCTAAAAAGAAGATTAATAAAAAGATCTAAGTGTAGATATGGAAAACTCATGTTCTAAAAATTGCAACAGAAAAGTATTCTTCAAAATCAGGAGGCTCTTACCTAAAATATACTTATGATTCTGAAATAATTCTTGGTTTGAGGGGTAAAATGTTTACAACAAACCATCTACTGAGCACATCTGGCAAAAGAGTACAAACTCAAAATACTTCAATAACCATTTAATCAAAAAGATCTACCTTGATCAGACGACACAGATAAACAGACTGTGGCCCCTCAAGGAGAGGCAGCGAGTGCGTCAGGGGTACCAACGAGGGGAGACCAGCAAGGGCTAAACAGCTTGCCTTACCCTTAGCAAATGAAAGATTCAGTTACACATTAAAGGCACCAGTACTCTCCAAACTTCTGGACTTGATTGCTATTTCACAGACTAATTTTATTTTTCTACTTGAAAACAAAAAATGAGCACATGTCCATCCACCCATCCAAACATGACAGGGTTATTAAAATGACTAGGACATTGTTCAGCCCTGAAGGAGAACTTGTGAAATGCCTACAAGTCTGAGATATAATGCCACCAGCATTTCTTTATTAAAACTACTTAAGAGAAGAACCACGCACAAATGATTCTCCGTTCTTCCCTTTTAAAATGAAGTTTTTAAAGACATGCGGTTGCTGACTTGAGATTTTTATCTAAATGTATTTGCTGAAAAAGGTCAACTTCATCGATAATCACAAACACATTTTGTATGTAATGGTCCTCAAATAAGGACTAAAATCAAGGTTTTATAGCTTTGTTATATTAAGACTTTTAAAAAAGTAGTTATTCTACCTTTTTTCTCTAAACCACAAGAAAATACTAAGGCCTCATGTCGCACCTGGAAGAACATGCTTTAGAATAGCCCCTTGACTGTCTACGTGGTTAGGGTCCCGAGGTGAGGTCCTAGGACAGGGCCTGCACACTCCAGCTCCAGCAAACCTGAGCACTTGCTCTACTGACCTTTCATTTTTCAACCCAATTTCAAGGAAAAAGTAGTTATAAAAAACTGAATAATTATCAATTTTTATTTGAATGGATTCATGAATTACTCTTAATTCTTATTTTGTAGGATTTTAAGAAATAAGAAATAATCACCTACATTATATTTTAAAGCAAACCTCAAGAGATGATCGTACAGTGAGGACAGTGACTACAGCGAGGTAGGAATTTTTAGGTTGCTCCCTTCTGGTGATAAAATTGCTGCCTACAGTAATGTTAATAAATTTATGTTACAGTTGAACATAGGAATTTACTTACTCATTGTGCTAAGCTCATAATTACTGCTTTCGGGGGCTTAAGAAGCCTATTTGGAAAATTAGAGAAGAGATATTTTCTCCCATTACTTGAAATTCTGAGGGATGAAACTTGCTGAGTCTGCAGCAGGGATCCAACTCTAAGCAGGGAGCAGAGGTTACAGGGGACAGAATCCCCTAGGCAGCCAAGAGGACAGAGCCAACAGCGCCACCGTGTGGTGATTTACAGAAAGAATCCCACTGCCTCCCGGAGCCCCTCCAGGTGTCCTGGAGCTTGTACCTAGACCCAGGCACCTGACAACTGCTGGCTCCTTCATCTCCAGGCTTCCTTCCCTCTTTCCCACACAGAAGGAATCTTATTTTCTTTTCTTCTCAAGATAGTCTCTCCTCCAATTTCTCTCTCATTCACTCAATATGAGGGGCTAAGCTAATATTCTTTCAGTTCAATAAACAGCTCCCAGTTCCTAACTGCAACACTTAGGAATCATCTTATTTTTTATTACACTTCCTCCTATTTTTTGTAGTCCCCGGAAGAGCGGTGCAGGATACTCAACAATACAAAGACCTCACTACACTGCTGTTTATTTCTTAATGTCGATTTAAACGATGATAGGTCTCAGCTCCTTAGCATGGCATTCCAGCTCGCCCGAGCACAGAACAGTGAACCAGATGTGGCTAATAAATTTGCTAATTTAGTGACAAAGAAGGACAAACTGACGTGGTTTTTACTTTCAGCAGAGTCATAAGGGAACAAAGCTGGCCCAAACCCTTCCTTTCTTCCTTTGGTTAGAGACCTAAGAATGAGAGGGTCAGGGAGTGACTGGACTAAGTTATCGCACAACTAATTGGATCTTTGACTTCCTCCCCAAAGAGGGCGCAGCTGCTTGGGCCGCAGTGACCTTCAGCTGAGATAAATCGCTTTGCCTCACGGGAAGGTCAAGAGGCTAGTATGGACTGGACCCCAAGGACAGGGCCTGCCAGGGTGGTCGCCTCTGTGGTCCTTCCCAGGCCCTAATACAGTGGTTCTCAAACATTTAGGTCTCAGCACTCCTTTAGCTTTCGTGTGGGTTATACCTATCGATAACTGCCACATTAGAAATTAAAACCGGGAGATTTTTACGACATAGAATACTCGAGCACACACACCATGCCCGAATGATGGCACTGTCACACTCTGATGTCACTCTTGCAAGAAAGAGGCGGAAAAAGGCAAATAATGTCTTAGTAGCATCTGCTTTGACCTTACGAACCCTTTGGAAGAACTCTGAGAACCACTGCTGTAAAGTAAAGGCCCCAGGATCCCTAGCCTATAACTTCTTTTGAAGAGTCTATTGTATTGAACAAAACACCAACACGTCATTTCATCAAACCATCCATTCGTTTATTTATTCGTTCTTTAGACAAACATTTAATAAAGATCTATAGCAAGGAAGACACTGGCCAAAATTACACTAGGGACAAAATGCAAGATGGCAGAATATCATCTGATATTGGAGCAACAAGAATGGATTTAAAAATGATATCAGAAAAGAAACTATTACTAAATTTCAAAGATGTGAGGACATCTACGAAGCACCAACGACCTTATTCTAAACCACGTGGTAGATGACAGAGTGCCTAAGATCCAGCACTCAGCACCAAGGATCAGACGGAAAGCACCCGGGGCCTCTGAATCCACAGGGCAAGCAGAGGGCAGAGCTGTTATGTTTATGTCTGACTGATTCTTGCTGACTGTGTGCTGGCAGAAATGCTTTCTGGCACAGAGATTTGCTGTAACAAGCTGTTTACTGAATTCCACAGGGCCTTAATTTCCTCTGAGGTCAACAAAACATGGAAAACACTAAGTTTCACAGAATGTAGACCAAAGGCACGGAGAGGCAGAAAACAGAACAACTGTACTCATTTCTGAAACGACAGCAACTTCATGCCACCCAAACTAAACACACCAATACAGATGCCCTTCACGCTTTGTGAAGGGGAAGAAGTATGTGGAACAAAATATTATGATTATAGACTACCCCATCACGTATTTTTTTGAAGAAAACCAACACCACATTTTAACATAGGACGGTTCTGTCAGTACCTGCACAGATAGCAGCTATGAGGCCTTTCCTGCTTTCCTGTTCCTTCAGTATCTCTTTCACA
This sequence comes from Tapirus indicus, assembly GCA_031878705.1. NCBI lineage: Eukaryota > Metazoa > Chordata > Mammalia > Perissodactyla > Tapiridae > Tapirus > Tapirus indicus. Next base: position 90,425,817 of record CM062924.1, on the reverse strand, counting down.
GCAGCAGACTATTCAAAGAAAACCAAAAACACCAAGTTAGCATTAAGCCACAAGACAATCTCCGGCTAGAAACTTTCGTAGAATCTGATTTGAGCTTAAACCACAAGCTCTTCAATCTATTTTTTAATAATATTTCTAAATTATTAATATAAACACTATCAAATTCATAATGTTTCTACATTCTTAAACTCAATCAAGGCATTTGTTGTAAGAGAAAGGCATCCTTTTCTTCAAGATGTTTAAAGATGAGATGAGAAAGTGACTTCCCTTGGGCATGTTGACCCTTGCCATCTTGTACTCCAGGGAGAAAGAAATAAAAGGGAGGGAATGTGGTGTCTTCGGTGTTTTCAGACGGCAGAGTCAGAAGCGAGTCTAGTAGTCCCAAATGTCTGATTCGACCTGATTCAAAGCATCATGAGCTTCTGTCTGCCGGGCCCTTCCCTCCTCTCTTTCCTCCTGCAGGCTGACTCCTCACATAAGACTTAAAATAAAGAAGCAGTGGCCTCTTTTCATGCCATTTTTCATTAAAACTGGCAGCTCTAGTCCCCTGCACCCCAGCCCCCAACCCCGATTGTTGAGTGGACAGCCAATCTCTCATCTTTCTATGCTTAATCCTTCATAAAACACAAAATCAGGTCATTCTGCTGCTGCTGAGGGAAAAAAATAAGTAGTCTTCTTTGACTGTATTCACTGAATCTGTTCATAAATAATTGTTCCACCAATTCAGCTTACTTCTATAGTAAATGTTATTAGAAACGGTTTTTTTAAATTAAGCTAGAACACTATTTTGTTAATTTTACCTGTTCCTATTTTATTCACAGCCACCTTCCTGAAATATTTTAATAACAAAATCAACAGAACACAAGCAGATGTTGAAATACTTTCTCTATGCAGTTTTTACCTCAGATAAATTCTGTGCACCCAGATTACCTCCTGGCAGAACCACTACGTCATAAGGTCCCTGTAACAGTTTAAAAAAACAAAAAGTGACAACATTTCATTTGAAAAGTGCATTAAAGTGATAGGTCAATAAAACTTTCACATTTCATTTTATTTATTTTTTTTGTGAGGAAGACTGGCCCTGGGCTAACATCCATGCCCATCTTCCTCTACTTTATATGGGACGCCGCCACGGCATGGCTGACAAGCGGTACATCAGTCCATGCCCAGGATCCGAACCTGCGAACCCCAGGCCGCTGAAGCGGAGTGCACGAACTTAACCACTACGCCACCGGGCCAGCTCCTAAAACTCATTTTAAATGAGGGTCATAGCAAAAAACTGTTCACAGAAAAACAGCTAAGTAAATTAAGGTGTCCCACTATGACGGAATGTTGTTGTAACTGCAAAAAATGCAGAAAATCTGTATAAAGTAACATGAAAGGATGACCATGTGGCAGAACTGCCGGTGTAGCATGATCTCCTTCTTGTAAAAAAGAAAAAGAAACGCGTGTGTATGTAGATACACGTATATATTACATATACACGTCCCCCACATATGTGTGTACAGTATACAGACGCTCACAAAGGAGATACCCCTACTGCTAATGGGCAGTGGTGTGGGATGGAGGTGACGGGGAGAATAATGAGAAGGGGAACATTTAACATTCTGACTTCATGTATGTCTACACTGTATAAATTATCTTTTAACAAGAATGTACACAGAAATAAAAAATAATTAAAAGAAAAACAAATTTTAAATAAAAGGCACAGAAAAGAATACTTCTTAACTTTATGAAAAGCAGAACTTGGGGGACAAAATTGACACAATAATATTCCAAATACCAAAACATCCTAGAAATCTAATGATTTCAAACTCACTGAAATTACAAAATGGAAATCCTTTAAGATGTTAAAGAAAACTTTTAAAAATTTAGTCATTAGGCAAATTACAAATGAAACTTTAGTACATATTTAGTACAACATATACTATTTAGAATTACCTTTAAAGACTATAAATATCCTAGTGTTGTTTTAAAACCAAGCAAAACTAAAAATATGTTAAGTATAGAATTTCTTTCACTCCTTTTAGAATCTGATCTGAACAACAAATAGACACAAAAGGTAACCACTGTTTTAAAATACCCCAACACCACAGAATGAAAAAGAACTGAGAAGGACTATCTACTTCTACTCTCTTGCTTTTAACACACTATTTAGAATGTTTCAACAATTTATGTCAATACCAGTATTCTAATACCCCACAATCTAGCACTGAAATATCTGCATTTATTAGAAAGGAATAAACTTTTTTCTGTGCATTTGACGACAGCTAAGCATGGGGAATCATGCTGCGGGGTTGCTCAGCAGGGCAAAAATGGCCATCATGAGTTGACTGTGCCTCTCCTGCCACATCTCTGCTCCAAAAGGGTACAGCCCACACCCCTGTCACACTGGCCTGTGAAGCCTGAACCCTGTGAAAGGGGGGGCAAAGGTGTCTGTGCATGTGTGGGTGGGCATGCTTCTGAGGAAAGGGACCTCAGCTCTTGACAGATTCCCAAAAGTGTTGGTTGCCCTTAAAGGTGAGAACTGTAATTCTAAAGATACTGAAAAAGTGACACAATCTAAGTAGAACTCTTATTCCTCCCTTAATCCAACCACTAATCGAGTGTTTCGTATAAAATGAGTCACACAACTACATCTGTGTCACTGAAAAAGGAAAGGTAAAATGCAGCTTTCGAATAAATAAGAAAGGAATGGGCAATGTGGCAGTTGCTTCTCTCATATCAAGTAACAAAGTTATATCAGGAGGCAGGACTGCCTGTGTAAGCCAGAAGAATCCTAATGTAAGTGTCCCATCCATCCACCCACCCACCCACTTACTGAGCACATGCGGTCTCAGAGGACTGCCAGGTTCCATGAATACGGAGTGGAAAATGCAAAGTCCTCGATGCCTATGGCTCAGTTTAGTGGGGAAGACATCTAAGCAAAGATAACTATCTTAAAATAAGTCTGTGCTAACCACAGCCTTAGTTAAATGCAGTCAAAACACACTGCAAGAAACGGATAAAGAAGCCACAGGAAGGAATAATTCCAAGTATGGAGAACAAACCTGTTTCTTTGCATCTTCCAGACTGGCATCAGGACAAATGACAACATCTCGGCTACACTGTACTGGGTCTTTTCCAGCCAGACCCGCAATAGTGACCTTAATCTAAGAAAAAGACGTCATCATGATATTTAAGAACGCTGAAATATATATGTAGAGTAACATTTCACAGCTGCCCTGTGTTTTAAAATAACTTGGCAGGAAACACTGCAACAAAACCATGCTGACTTTAAACTAATAAGTGGCTAAATATATTAAATAACTAGGTTTGTCCCGGTTTGCTTGGGAAGAGTCCTGATTTACAGATGCTATCCCTGCACTCTTTTTTTCTTGAGGAAGACCGGCCCTAGGCTAACATCCGTGCCCATCTTCCTCTACTTTATATGGGACGCCGCCACAGCATGGCTTGACAAGCGGCGTGTTTGTCCACGCCCAGGATCCGAACCTGAGAAACCCCGGGCCACCAAGGTGGAGCGCGTGAACCTAACCACTACATCACCGGGCCAGCCCCCTAAACAGCAATTTTAAATAAACAAACTGGATCTATATGTATTTCACTTATGAGAACCAGAGGAACATAGGGTTAACAGACTCTGGGGCCAGACTGCCAGGGTCTGAGTACTGGCTCTTCTACTTACTAACTCTACAGTGTGGGCACTTTATTTGGCGTCTGTGCCTCAGTTTCTTCAACTGTAAAATGAGAATGGCAATAACTCATAAGGTGGTTGTAAGATTTAAACAAGTTTATATAAGTGCTTAGAATGACACTAGTACGTGCGATTTAAATGTTCACTGTGGTTATACACGTAGATAGATAATATAGACACACAGAATGAGAACTACAGTCTAACACTACTTTAAAGACATGCATGGGATGGATACACATCAGTCTGAGGATAGCAGTGATCTCTGGGGCCGGAAGAAGGGGAACAGGATTGGGGAAATTTACAAAAAGGGCTTTGCAATGCTTTATTTCTTTAAAGCATTTGTTCTTCAAGAAATGGGTCTGAAAGAAACATGGCAAAATGTTAAGTATTAAATGTGGACAGTGGATAAACAGGTAATTATTATTATACAGTCTCTGCACTTTTGTGTACGTTTGAAATATTTCATAAAGCACATTGAATATTATTTCATTCAAAATGACTTTTAAAAACCCAAGAACGTTTTAAAAGGGAGGAGGGCTAGAAAATGTTGGGGGACTTACTCCAGCTCGTCTCATGACATCTACAGGGATGACCGTCTCCATCTCCTCTGCCCCTTTAGCCAGGATGACAAGAGCTCTTTTTGAAGCCATTTCTATGTTGTACTTTTTAAAGACTTAATAAAAAAAAAAATTTCAAAGAACTTTCACTGCAACCCTGGAATAGCCAAAAATTTTAAGTTTAGGAACATTTTTAAGCAGAGGAACTAAGTGCCTCTTAGGGAAAAGGTTCTAATAGACAAACACAACTAAAAATGAAACATGCATTTTAGGTTACTATTAGCTTACACAGTACAATTTCAATTGCACTATTTTTGAGATGAAAACATTGTAAGGTTGCCAATATGTTAGTATTGTTTAGATTTCCTTTTACCACGTTTTCAAAGATTCAATTTCTAATAAAATATTGCAAATGAGGTTTTCTAAAATACAAGTACGTGGGCCTTGAATTTCACATAATGCGGGGTGATAAAAAGTCTTCTTTCTTGAAGTACTATTTCATAGAGAAATGACTAAACTTAATTTCAAGGGTAAAAAACTAACTACACGGTCTTTAGCAATTAGCCTGTAAGATTTCTGGAGGGGATTTCTTTAGTTCCAATAATAGTACTAAAAATTTGGGGGGAGTTAACAGTGTTAAATATTTGAACAATTTTTTTTTTAATGGAGAAAGATAGGAATCCCCCTTACTAATCCAACCAAATTTCCCTCTTTGCACTTAGTTCTCATTGTAAACGAGAACTGCTAAACCAGGGTCGGAATAGTTTTTAGACTATTTTCTGGAGAATTTGTTGACCATGCCAAAATAGTTTTCAATAAATCCACTTCAACAATCACAGGCTTAATTGGCAGTTCCAAACTGGCGGGCTGCCATGTACACAATTCTGGCAGCTTCGGAGCTGCTGCTACGCTGGCAACGGGAAGCCGCACTCTTATAAAGCCGGCCCGATTCCGCGCGGGTTCGGGGGCCCGTCTCAGCGTGGACGCCTCCCAAACCTCGCGACTGTCCAACCCGGCGGCCCGACGCCCCCTCGCTGCCCGCAGCGCTACGGCCTGCGCACGCGCCGCGCTCCCCAAGCCCCACCATAACCTCGCCCTTCCTCACACAGACGCACTCCCTCTTCAGCGCCGGGACTGCGGAACCCGAAGCGGCCCAAACAGGCACTCACGCAAGCACGCACGCGCACCGTCCGGCTCGGGTCTCAGCCCCGCACTGCGCAGACGCACACCGCCCCGCCTCCTTCAGGCCCCCCCCCAACTGCGCAGAAGCGCGCCGCGCGTCTTCAGTCCCGCACTGCGCAGACGCGCGCTGCCCGAGCGCTCATCCCCCAGCACCGCAGAGACGCACGCCTCGCGTATCCGTGACGTCACATCCGGCCGAACCCACCTCGGAGAGCCGCGGGAGACGGTCAGCCTTTCGGCCTCCCGATGGTGCGCCTAGGATGGTTCCAGTTGGAACAGCCAGCGCCACGAGAATCCCGTGGATTTACGCATCCTCATGAAATCTCCCCCCGGGAGTGCACGGCCCAGCCTGCCCGCGGCGCCCGCTGCATTTAACCCGCTTTTTGCGCAGCTCAGAGTTGCGAGTCCGGTCTCGAGGTCCGCGGTGGCTTGCGTTAAACGTGCCTTTTCGCGAACTGAGTTGTTCCTTCACGCTTCCGTGCACTTCAGTCTCCCTTTGCCTTGTTCCTCTTTCTAGACGCTTCCACGCGTCACCTCCGCTGTTTGGACTCTTCCTTCAGCATCTTCGTCTCCCCCACGCTCTCTCCCCCGTTCCCGTGCGCCTCATTAGTTGGTTACGCGCGGTCATTTCACGTGCGTTCGTTTCTCCAAGTTGTTTTTTTTAAAGATCCCAGTGCTGCCTCTGCTTCCATAGGTTTAGCGCTGTGCTGAGCACATAAGTGTAACAGGTACTTGGTTCATTAAATTGATCGAAAGTGTAATCTCAAATTTTATTTTTAAAAGTATTTGAGTATTGATACTTTCACCAGTTTCAAAAACCAAAGTGATAAGTGTTAACATTGAACAGATGGGCTCCTTATCCCTGTCCCCATCCAGTTCCATCCCCACCCCTACAGATAACATTATTAGTTTCTTGGGCGTCTTTCCAGTATTTCTTTATGTAAGCACAAGCAAATACAAATATGTACTATTATTTTCCTTCTTATAAAAATGTAGCGGGCTATATACATCGCCCTGCACTTTCCCTCCTGCCACCACCACCTTAAGTGAATATCTTGGAGATCTTTTCATATCAAAAAGAATTTCCTCATTTTTTCCCCGCAGATAGATATTATGCCATTGTGAGCATATTCCATAGTTTATTTACGGGTGCCGTACTGGTAACAGGTTATTTCCAATCGTTTTCTGTACAGACAGCACTGCATTGAAGGACCTTATTCATCTGTCCTTGTGCAGGTATACCTGGGGGGAAAATTCCCAGAAGTGGGAAATACATTTGAGTGACTCCATAGAAGTTGAATCACCGAGTAGTCTCACCAGTAATACATGAGAGCAAACAGTATTTTACAGATGTCAAGTGTTTTTAAAGTTTAAATTCAGATATTAAAAACACGTTTATTTTCCGCGCTGCCTGGTAGCTAGCGGTTAAGTTCACACCCTCTGCTTTGGCAGCCCTGGGTTCGCTGGTTCGGATCCTGGGCATGGACCTATGCACCACTCATCAAGCCATGCTGAGGCTGCGTACCACATAGAGCAACTAGAAGGACATACAACTATCTACTGGGGCTTTAGGAAGAAAAAAGCAAAAATAAAGAAAGAAAAACACCTTTATTTTCAAGGATTAACATTATTTTTCGTTGTTGGTTTACAAAGCACTTTCATATATCTTGTGTGATCCTTACAATGGTGAGAGTGGTTTTTATTTAATTAAAAAAATTGTAAGTAGATTCATTTATGCAATAATCTGCACTCATGCAAAAATTTTAAATATCTTTAATCATTTCGCATTTTAAGAAGAAAACATTTTAGGAGTTCTGGAGTGACTTCACCTTTGGCTGTTTGCAAAGGAAGCAGGCAAAAGCCGCTCCCTTTTAGCTTTGAAGGAGCATAGGAAATCGGAGAGACAGAGAGAGAGAGAGGAGGCAAGTGGTCAGACATGTAATTCAAGAACCAAGGATGGATTTAGGTAGATGGAAGGAAAACCAAGAGGAGCCAGGCTGTTTTGCTCTAGTCCCCATAATAAACTCTTGTAAGGAGACAACTATGCTGGTGGCCTGCGGCAACATGAGACAGCCACAGCAAAATAAAAATGGCAAGACAGATGGTTCAGCAGTGAAAGAGAGAGAGAATGAACCTCAGTTTACACTCCTGAGACATCTGCATTACCATCAAGATCTGAAATGGACCCGAGTCAGCATTAATTTTTATCAAATGAATACACTGCACACAGTTTTAAAAACTCAACTATTACTTATGGTAGCTGGGATTGTTTTTCAGAAATACTCATTCTTTCCTCTTCCACCTGCAGGAGTAGAGTACTCCTGCCCCTTGAATTTGGGTGTGTCCTTGTTTTGGCTAATGAAATGTTAACAGACATGACCTGAACAGAACCTTGACAAGCACTGACCTGATGACTAGGCTTGCTCTCTTGTACTTTTGCATTGCCATCTTGGAAAGGAAGAGCCTTCCGCCAGGGAAGTTGCTGCTGCCCTCTCAACCTGGGTTTCAGAACGAACATGTGGAACAGAGCTGCCCCAGCTAACCTATACCTGTACCTGAAGCAGATCATCACATTCAAAAGGCAGACTGTAATACTCAGATTTTGTTACACAGCAATAGCTCGCTGATACAGTATTAAAAGGCTCATAATGAGGGCCTGGCCCTGTGGCCGAGTGGTTAAAGTTCCTCATGCTCTGCTTCAACAGCCTGGGCTTGTGGGTTTGGATCCCGGGCACGGACCTACTCCACTCACCAGCTATGCTGTGGTGTGTCCCACATATAAAGTAGAGGAAGATCGACACAGATGTTCTCAGGGCTAATCTTCCTCAAGCAAAAAAAGAGGGAGATTGGTAACAGATGTTAGATCAAAGCGAATCTTCCTCAGCAAAAAAAAGGCTCATAATGAAAAACAGCAGCCTTCTAACTCAGTCCTTCCTATCCCTCCACCCTGCTCTCCAGACGCAAATATTTTCAACTCTTTAAATTATTTCTTCTGGCAATTATATTAGTATTTTTAAACAATATGCTAATATGTAAATAAAAATATTTTTCATCTGTTGGTTTTGAACATTATATATAGACTTCCTGGCAGGTATTAACATAATTTTCATTTCATAGATGCAGAGGTTGAGGGCCAGAGGAGTGAAATGACTGTATAAGGTCCTGCAGAGTCTTGGTCAAATTTAGATACTCTGATGCCAAATTTCACACTCTACCCACCATAGATTCTATCATGATTACTTATTAATAAGTCAGCAACAGTCATGACATTCTCTTAACTTTAGAGTTCATACCTCTTTCTCATCACACATTTGTAGAACACAGCCAAAAAATTAAACCATTTACCAGGAAACACTGACACCTCCTAGTTCAGTCCCTTATTTCCAGGTAGAAAAACCCAATTCTATCTTCTACATTTTGTATTCAATATTTGACACATCTTTATGCACTGTGGGAAGTACAGACTAAAAGATTCTTTTAAAGGGGCTTAAAATTGTCAGTTTCCTGCAGCAGTTGCAACATTTAATTAAGAAATACTGTTCTGCTTTGAGCTCACAATCCAACAATGGAGAAATGCTGTTGATAATGTCCATGAAGAAGTACAGGACATGCCACCTCCAGATATGCTGTCTTAGCATATTGATTATTTTGAGTTAAAGGCATCTGGCAAACAGCAGGTTCAAGAAAGGCACTCTGATTCCCATTTTTTCTTCCTGAAAGCAGAAGATGAAACTCTGATGTAAGAACTGCCCTCCCTATGCCAGGAGGAAAGAAACATTCTTATCACCAGAGAGTGAGTTGAGTCTGGTAGAATTTGTACAGACAGACCTTGTTAAAATGATTCTCATCTTCCTTTAGTTTCTCCATTTTATTTCAGTTACTTTTCCACAATTGCCACTTTTTGTTCAATCCAGTATATAAGCATTTAAGTTTTGTCACTTCTTTGGGTCTTTATTTCATTCTGAAGGATCCCAGGTCATGGTAAAATTTACATTAAATAAATTTATATGCTTTTCTCCTGTTAATCTTTTATTTCAATTTAATTCTCAGGCCCAGTCAGAGCCCCTAAGAAGATAGGGGTAAAGTTTTTGCCTCCCCTACATTAGCAACAGCCACCCATGGCCCTTCTGATCCTGCTCCCCAAAAGCAACTCTCCCTAGAATTAACCTGATCACAATAAATAGCAAAGAAACTGCTGCTAGATTATTTATTATTTTTTATGGGTCACATATCTTGCATTTCACCTTACTAAATACTCATTTTCTGTGACTGTATCCTTTTATTTCATTGATAGCACTTATTCTAGTATTTTCTTGTTTTTTGTTTCCTTACTTACTGTCTGTGTCCCCTCAATCCTGTGAACTCCATGATAGAACCTTCCTGTCTTGGTCACTGGTGAATCCCTAACATCTACCACAGTCCCTGGCACATAGCAGGTGCTAAATAAATACTACGCATCCTAATTTCATCCTATAAGATGTTCTTTCAAGTACGCCTATAGATTAATACTTTATATTTGTAGAACACTATAGTTTACGATGTGATTTCAACCAATTTATTATTTTAATTCTATTTCCCACATTAAATTCATTTCACCAGACGATGAATGCTCAACTTTATATGCAGCGGGGAAATGAATATTATTTTCACTTGTATTCTATTTACTAAGGGGGGGTAAATTGTTACTGGGCATAAGGAAGCCATCTGGAGCATTCAATAAATGTATTTTTCAACATCCACTAAAGGCCGGGTTCAGGGCACACCTAGGGAGGTCCAGCAGACACGACGAATTTCCCCTCCGGAGCCCCCGAAAGGTTAGGTCGGCGAGACGGGAGAAGAGTGGGCGAGCCCTGACATTTGAGGCAGGGCGGGCGCAAGGGGGGAAATTCTGACTCCAACGTCTGTGAGGGGCCCCGGGGATGGCTTCGCCTCTGCTCCCACCCCGTGCGAAAAGCCCCCCAAGCGTGGGCCACCAAGCACCACTCCCACAGCCGGCCGGGGACCGAAACAGGGCCATCGGACCCGCAGTGACGTAAGGGCCACTTCCTTCGGCCGGGGCGCGCGGCCCCCGGCGGCGAGCGGATTGGCCGCGCCGCGCCGCAGTGGGCGGGGCGGGCCGCGAGGGGGCGGGGCGAGGCGCGTTCCCAGCCGCCCGCGCGCCGCGCACGAGCGTGCCGCGGTCGGCGTCGGTGCACGTTCCCCGCTGCTGGCCGCGGCCTGTGCGAAGCGGCCCCGGGGCCGCTTCCTGGTGGGCGGCGAGGGGTGTTGCACGACCCGGCCGGTCACGTCAGGGTCCCCGCCGCCCTCGGGTCGCCACCCCCTCACCTGGGCGACCCCGCGCACTTCCGGGGAAGCCTGCGAGCGCGAGGCAGGAAATGGCCCCTTCCCACCTACCCCTCCGGGATTGGTTCTGGTGGCCGGAGACATGGATTCGCGAGGGGACGACGACGCTGGCCCCGGTCGCGGTCCCCGGAGCCTTGGGAGTTCGGAAGACTCTCAGTCCAGGCTCTGCTGCGTTCAGTATGTTAATCACCTTTTCGGTGGCTCATTGGAACACCTGCTGTGCGTGCCTCTTTTGTTTCTCATTTCCCTCAGGTTGTTTGCGGGAAACTCTTAATACCCCGCTCTGCACTTGTTTCTAGAAGGGAGAGTAGGATCAGATTAGATGTTCAGTCCTGGCTTATCGAGAGCTTTAAGAACACTTTTCATTTGTAAAATGAGAGTAGGAATGGCTTCCCACAGCGTGGCAGGGCCTGGTGCCACCTTAGTGAAACACCAAACACTCAGCATTGAAATGGCGAGTCCTCCTCGTCATTTCCTATTGTAGCTCTTTACTCTAGTTCTGCTTCAATGATGTTTGCAGATTCCAGCGATCTTGGAGACATACGATGACCCAGGAGCCATCCCACGTTTCTCTCAACGGGCAGAGGAATCAATATGCCACCAGCGGTGCGTGTCTGACTGGCAGAACAGTCCTGACCTCCTGCCCCTACCCTTTGACCGTCTCTCGTGTCCATTTCTTTTCCTGAGGCCCCTTTTTACCCTGCGTGTTTTTAAGCGGTGGCTGCACCCACGGTGAACAAACTATGTTGGAGACCTGGAGGTCTGCATAGTCCTGTGATCTGCCGACCTCAGCGGTGCCTTGCGATGCCCGTAGTAGCTCTGCCGACGACGTTCAGATCCCTCCACACTGCGATTCAAACATCTTTTCTTCCTCATCTTCCACATTGTCACCTCTCTCACTCCCTAACTCATTTTCTGGGTTCCTGGAACACACCTGTACTTTGCTTCCTTCATGCTTGGGTGGAGCACTTCCTTCTAACTGGAATGCTCTCTGCTTCCACAGCAGCTTTTCATTGTGTTATCCATCCTGCAAAACCCAGTTATAGTGCAGTCCCTCCAGGGAACTCTATATTCCCAGAGGACATTGTCCTCCTATTATAGGATTTATAAGGCGGTGTGGCCTTATCTTAGTTATTTGTATAAACTTCTGCATTCCTCTCTAGGCTGTGAAGGCTGTTGGGATGGTGCCTTGTCTATATATGCCTCACAAGACAACAAAACTCATTCAAGAAGCACTTACTGAGTGCCTGTCATGTGCCCAGCCCTGCTCTGGGTGCTGGGATACAGCAGGGAAAAAAACCATGTCCCCTCTCATAGAGTTTATGTTCTAGTGGGGAAAAGAGAAGCCATCAGCAAATGCAGAAATAACTACATGTGCTAGGTGGTAATATGTACCATGAAGGAAAGTAAAGGAGGGAAAGGAGATGGAGAATAACAGGGAGGGTGCTCTTTTAGAGAGTGGTCAAGGAAGGCTTCTTTCTGAGGAGGAAACCTGAATAAGATGAGGGAACAAGTCATATAGAAAGCAGGAGGAAGGGTGTTTTAGATGAGAGAGCAGCAAAGTAAAGGCCTGAAGCAGGAGTGTGTTTGGTATGTTAAAGAACAGCAAGGGAGTTGGGCTGGAGGGGAGAGGTAGGACACAAAGCAGAAGTAGGCGGGCCAGATCATGAACACACTTGCCTTAGACATCCAATAAGTGCTTGTTGAGTTGGATTTATTGAATTGATAAGGGATAGAGAATAATTTCATGGCTGACAGTGAAACTTGGAAATTGCTTGAGTGAGATAGACCCAGGAGGCATGTATAAAGTATTCACAACTTACAGATGGCGTACATTGGAAACCTTATTAGTTAAACCTTATTTAACATTTCACTGAAAAAAATCTTAATGAAAACCAATGGTTTATGCAGTGATGTTAAATTATAATGGAAAGCCAGAAGAGGCAGATTTTGTGGAGGAAGAAATGGATTGATACATGAGTGGAATTATTTGGTATATAATACTGTTTGCTATTAAAAAGTTCAGAGGGAAACAAAATCCATTCCCTGATGTTGCTTGCTTTTTATTTGGAGTAAAAATACTTGAATGTTAGTTAACAAAAGTTGAGTTTATGAAATAATCAGATAAGTTTGTGTATTTATTAGTCTTAATAGCCGTTTCCCTCCCAAGAGCTAAGGTGAGTGCTAGGGATAGGGAGCCAGTAGCCCGGAGGCAGAACCTGGCCTTCAGCACGAAGTCATAAGCTTCAGGGTGATGTTGCTTCTTGGGGTGATATTGCTTTGATCACAGTTGTCACTTGCAGTCCAATGAACGTTTTCCCCTTGGTGGCATTTGACGACTGTCTCTCTTCAGAATTTAAAAATGCAGAACACTTGTTTACATAATAGTTTTTTATTACGTGCTCTTAAAATTTTTCTTTTTAGTTAGTCTGGTTCCCTTGAAAAAGTGGTTACTATGGGCTATCAGTTCTCTTCATAACATTTCTCAAAGTTTAAATTGACTGTCAGTTTCTTGGCAATCATTCACGTAGATGAGATCGAGTGTGGTTTCCGATTCAGCTCTCAAACCGCTGAACTGACAGTCTCACTCTTGGCTGCTGAGTCAACACGTCTTTTTATTCATTCACAGGAATGAATAGCTCCATTACAAGTAGCTCCTCGGTTAGTCATAACTCTTGGCCAAAGGTTAAGTTAGCCTTGGAATGAGAAGACCTGGGTTCTATCCCTGGCTTCTCTGTTCCTTAAATGTGGCAGTATATGTGGTGGGAAAGTACGTGCACAGTGATTCCAGCCTGTCTGAGTTTAAGCCCAGCTCTGCCCCTTGCTAGCTAAGAGATCCTGAACAAATTACTCATACTTCATGCCTCAGGTTCCTGGTCTATAGAACAGGGGTAACCGCAGAGAGTTATTGTGAGGATTAAAGGAGTTAATAGAGATGAAGCTAGAACACTGGCCTGCAAATGCTGCCATTAATACTTGGCTCGGTTATGGGAACTCTCTCAGCTTCCATTTCCTTAACCTTAGGATAGTAATGTTAGTTCTTACCTCATAGAATTGATAAGAGGCTAAATAAAATATTTAATATGCTCAGCATAACATCTGCAATGCAGGAAGCAACCCATAAGTGTTAGCTATTATTAAGTAGTGTATTAGAAAACATTTATTTATTAATAGTTGCAGTCTGTTTAAATCAGTGGTGAAGGGCCCATAGGAGAGGAACATAAAAAGCAATGTATCATAAAGATGTGCCATCGGGATGAAGAAATTATACAGATGGAGTTTTTGCCTTAGGATATAGTGACAGGATCTAATGTAAGTCTTCAAAAGAAGAAATAATCAAAATGAAAATAGCTCTTCTTGGAGTAAGAGCAAATTCCCAGAGCTAAAACTATTTAAGTATTGAGTATCTGTCTCAAAATGAGACATTTATCTTAGCATGAAAGGCAGTGAAGAGACTTGGTACAGGGGTTGTGATCTTGGGGTCCACAGATGCCCAAGGGGCACAGATAAAATTCAGGGATCTGTGAACTTAGGAAAATTACATCTGTTATTTTCACTAACCTCTAATGGGAATCTAGCATTTCCTTCAATCTCTAAAAGTTCACAAAGCGTGGCCGATGGAACAGTACCTGTGGTGTTGCACCAGTAGGAATGAGTTATCTTCGTATCACATTGTGATTCTTGCAGATACCCCGAAATACCATTTACCCTCATGATTAATTTGAAATTATGACAAGTACGTGTTGATGAAGAAGTAGTTATATTACCACATCACAAATTGTTTTTTAAAATATTTGGTAAGTATATTTCAATACAGTTGGTTTCCTTTGTAGTCCTTTGTTTTATACTTTACAACTTAAGAACATTGTTCTGTGAGAGGTCCACAAGATGGAAGTGTCCTGGGCACAGAAAGGGTAGGAGTCCTTGGTAAGAGCATGCGCTCTGGGGCCAGACAGCTGAATTTGAACCCTTTCTCTCCTCCTTACCAGCCTGGCAACACTGGGCAGGCCAGCCAGGTTCTCTGTGCTCTAGTTTCCTCATCTGTAAAGTAGGGATGAAGGCTGTTGTAAGGTGTAATTGAGGAAGCTAAACACATATAACAGTGCCTTGCACATAGGAAGCTTTCAGTAAGTGTCACCATTGGCAGAAAATCATTTTATGTGAGGCCTGAGAAAGGAAAACTGTACAGCGTAGGCTGGGGTATACACACCAATGGTCTCCCAAGAAGGAGGGAGAGAAATAAAACTTTAGATCTTGAGGAGGTAGGCAGACTACAGGACTGGAGTTAACAAATTCATTCATTCATTCAATAAAGGTTTCTCAAATGCCTACTATGTGCCTCTCAACACTTTCGCTAACACTTGTGGGGCCTGGAGCAAGTGTAGAAATGGAGCTCACATATGTCTAAATATTTAAAAATGGCAAATCAAGCTAAAGAAGTGTTAAATGTGTTCTATTCTCCTACTCCAACAGAAAAATCTTCAAAATGACAATCAAAAATGAATTATTTTCATATGACAAAGTTGGCAAATTATCAAAGATGACTGAATTTAATTATTGCAGATGTCTGTTTTTTGATGGTCTGGAAATGTTTGAATGGGTGGTAAAGACATAATTCGTAAATTATTATGTAAAATTTATTTTTCTTGCCTTCATTTCATTTGTTATAATTGAGAATTTCACATAATTGGTGTTTTGTTGACAGTACTGACTTAAGGGATTAAAATATAAAATTGTACTCAATTTTTTGTACTCAAATAATAATTGTACTCAAAGTATACAGAATTTGTATATATGTAATGAAAATGTAAATATGTAGAATTTTTTTATTAAAATTATTTTCATGTTTGTTTTAAAAAAAGTTGTTTTTAAACTGTCACTATTTGCAGGTGACATGATTCTATATACAGAAAACCCTAAAGAATCCACCAAAAAGCTATTAGAAATAATCAATGAATACAGTAAACTTGCAGTGTACAAAATCAACATGCAAAAATCAGTTGCATTTCTGTACACTAACAACGAACTAGCAGAAAGAGAAATCAAGAATACAATCCCATTTACAATTACAACAAAAAGAATAAAATACTTGGCAATAAATTTAACAAAAAGGTGAAAGACCTACACACTGAAAACTATAAGACATTATTGAAAGAAATCAAAGAAGACAAAGGGATGGAAAGATGTTCTGTGCTCATGGATTGGAAGAATAAGCATAGTTAAAATGTCCATATTACTTAAAGCAATCTACAGATTCAGTGCAATCCCAGTCAGAATCCAGTGACATTCTTCACAGAACTAGAACAAAGAATCCTAAAATTTATATGGAACAACGAAAGGCCCCAAATAGCCAAAGCAATCCTGAGAAAAAAGAACAAAGCTGGAGGCATCACACTCCCTGACTTCAAAATATAGTACAAAGCTATGGTAATCGAAACAGCATGGTACTGGGACAAAAACAGACACAGAGACCAATGGAACAGAATTGAAAGTTCAGAAATAAAGCCACACATCTGTGGACAGCTAATCTTCAATAAAGGAGCCAAGAACATACAATGGAAGAAGGAAAGTGTCTTCAACAAATGATGTTGGGAAAACTGGACAGCCACATGCAAAAGAATGAGAGTAGATCATTGTCTTACACTATACACAAAAATTAACTCAAAATGGATTAAAGACTTGAATGTAAGACCTGAAAACCATAAAACTCCTAGAAGAAAATATAGGCAGTACACTCTTTGATGTTGGTCTTAGCAGTATCTTTTCCAGTACCATGTCTACTCAGACAAGGGAAACAAAAGAAAAAAATAAACAAATGGGACTACATCAGATTAAAAAGCTTCTGCAAGGCAAAGAAAACCATCAACAAAATGAAAAGACAACCCACCAACTGGGAGAAAATATTTGCAAATCATATATCTGACAAGGGGTTAATTTCCAAAATATATAAAGAACACATACAACTCAACAACAAAAAAAATGAACCACCTGATCAAAAAATGGGCAGAGGATATGAACAGACATTTTTCCAAAGAAGATGTGCAGATGGCCAACAGGCACATGAAAAGACATTTAACATCACTAATTATTAGGGAAATGCAAATCAAAACTACAATGAGATATCACTTCAGACCCGTCAGAATGGCTATAATTAACAAGACAAGAAATAAGTGTTGGAGAGGATGTGGAGAAAAGGGAACCCTCATACACTGCTGGTGGGAATGCAGACTGGTGCAGCCACTTGGAAAACAGTATGGAGATTTCTCAAAAAATTAAAAATAGAAATACCATATGATCTAGTACCACTTCTGGGTACTTATCCAAAGAATATGAAATCAACAATACAAAGAGATCTATGCACCCCTATGTTCAATGCAGTATTATTCACAATAGCTGAGATGTAGAAGCAACCCAAGTGCCTATCAGCTGAGGCATGGATAAAGAAGATGTGGTATAAATACACAATGGAATACTACTCAGCCATAAAAAAGACAAAATTGTGCCATTTGCAACAACACGGATGGACCTTGAGGGTATTATGCTAAGCAAAATAAGTCACACAGAGAAAGACAACTACCGTATGATTTCACTCGTGTAGAGGATAAGGTAAGGAGAACAGATTAGTGGTTACCAGAGGAGAAGGGAGTGGGGGGAGGGTGAAGGGGATAAAGGGCACATATGTGTGGTAACAGATGAAAACTGGAATGTTGGTGGTGAACACAGCACAGTCAGTTTATAGAAACTGAAATATAGTGATGTACACCTGAAATTTACACAATGTTGTAAGCCAATATGACCCCAATAAAATAATTTTTTAAGTTGTTTTTCTTCTAAAAGTTTCAGAATTATTAAAATTTAAAAAGTATAATTGATAAATATCAGATACCTAAAATTGTTTAAATATATCTGAGACTTTTTAATTTCTGAAATTTAATTACATTTTATTAAGTATTTTTAAAAAATTAAAACGGTTTGCAATTCTGGGGTTCAACATCCTTCTGGTTGATTCTAATAAAGAAAAGGTATTATAATTCTTATGCTACATACTACCTATATGCATATTCAAGAGTAATGTAAATTGTTTAATATTGCAAAGTGTTCCTCGGACTTCTTGTGCAACTGTTGTGAATTCCACGCTAATTCACAAGAATTTCCAGAACCACAAATGGGAACATGAACAGGATCAGGAAAATGGACACTTGGGACTATTGGGAAACCCTGCTTTCTGTAATATTCTTGCATAATAATAGATTATGCAAGGATCTGTTACATCCTAGGTGTCCGAGGAGGATTTGACAAATTAATGTGCCTTCCCCAGCCTTTCTGTGGCTCACACTCTCCATGTGCTACGAGGCCGCACTACTCTCCTTGGCAGTAGCACAGCGTGGAGGCACTGTCACCCTGTGTTTCCAGGACACAGAACAAGAGCTGTGGGAAGTACTTACCTGGGGACTGACAGTGTTATGTGTCCTTTATGTGTAGACTTATGTGTCCTCTAAGCCAGCATGAAGCACCAGCTCCCCTGTCAAGGAGACGCCCATTTGTTAACTGTATGTGTTCGTTATTGGGGGGATCTGCCCTGGATAGAACATATTTTGTTTATTTATAGTGCATTTAGCTTGATGTGTAACTTCTAAATATTTGGACGTATCGTACACAGGCCTCCATTTGCACTCTTGCCCTGTGCGATGCACAGTGTTAGAGGTGGTTTGAAGTTGGAGGAAAATATTTATGAGTCATTAACATATAAGTGGATATCACATAGAGAAAGTGTGACCAGGTAGAAAAAGTGAACAAATTCAATAACTGCTAACATCTCCCCTTTCCTTACAATGTGTGCTTCCCTCTCTCCCCTACTCCCCCTCCTTCCTCTTCTCTGATTTCACAGTCATTTTCTTTTTTCTAATTCCTTTTTAATTTATTCTTTCCCGTGCCTCAGAACTGGCATCACAAGCAGCAGATATTTCTAACAGTGACTACTACCTGGACTGGGTAGACGCTTATGGTAGGGACACTGAATCTTGAAAGAATCAATCTTTCTGGAAATAGAAGTATAAATAGCAAATATTCCATGGATGAGATTGCCTCTAAGATGTGTCCTGGGAGGACAGGAGCATATTTTAGAGGAAGCATATTTTGAGGGGCTGTTTTTCTTTCTCTTTCTAAATATCATCTTTATCTTGTTTAGAGTAGTTGAAACTTCATGCTGTTTAGCCTCAAAGCATATTCACTTGAGATACTCAATATTAGACCCATAGTCAATCAAGATAAAACGGAATCTATTCCTTAGCTTGGAATGAGATGTTTAGAATGTGATAAAACAGCTATTATTGCTGATATTGCTAAAGGATTGATGTTTTGTTGGGGTCACCTCTGACTTAGTTTGGGAAGGATTTTTGGAAGAGAAGAATTTTTGGGTGCATTTGAAAGATTAGGAGGCTAAAGTGGATAAAGTAGTGTGACATGTATTTTAAAGCAAATGAAAATTTTTCTAAAAGAATATCACACCTTTGTCTAGCTTTGCTAGTGTGTTCATCTGGTTAACTATAGAATTTGCCTTAGCTTCCTATGATGACTTTATCAAACAGGAATGCAGTAACATGAACATTATAAAACTCTTCAAACACCTGAATAAAATGTTCTACTGTGCATAACCTTCAGTAGGACAGTTCTGAAGTAGTTGATTTTATTTAACTGTAGGCTGGTAAAACTAATCTTGAGAATCTTTTAGGTCAGTAAAGACTTTTATGTTACTGGTTCAGCTTGGAAGAGTGAGCTAATTTCTGTGCTGGGAAACTACATACGTCACTTTCAAGGGAGGTAATATCTCTGCCCACAGAATATCAAAAAGGAGATTAGTAAGTAGCATTTAGTTAAATGAAAATATAGTCCAGTTAAATGTCATGCTGCAATGTTAAATACAGAGTACCACATGTAAATGAGGAGGCTACTTGGTGAGATCGTGACTTTGAAAGTGTTAGGAAGTGATCAGCAGTGTAATTTTTGTGCCACCATACTCTTACATCCAGCCAGCTCTGGTGAAGTTGGTGGAGGGGATCCCACAATTATCACAGGTAAAGTAACTCTTAGAATTTGGGAATAAATGCTGTAGACAGCCCATGCATTTTTCTCCTTGGTTGCTACCTGCTCTGGGTTGTTTTACTGATGATCAGTGTGTGAGGCTAGGGAAGGCAAATTTCAGAACAATAAGTCTCATAATAACAGTGACTATTTTCTTGGGAACTGTGTGCCAGGCATTGAGTTAAGTATTTCATGTTCATTGTTTCATTTAATCCTCACCAAATGAGGATAAGGCCCAGTGCTACTGTATCTTAAAGGTGTGGTTGGAAAATTTGAGTCTTGGGGAGGTTAAGAAATTTGCCCAAGGTCACATGACAACAGCAGAGTCTAGACTGGATCCAAGTCAGTCAGACAGCAAAGCTTGGGCTTTTTCCATGTGCTATATTCCACTGCTCCCGTTATATGGTGGGGGGGGGGTGATGAAATTGGGGTTAGGATAGCAAATCAAACCACAATGAGATACCACTCCACACCTATTAGGATGGCTATAATTTAAAAAGTTAATTTGGAAAAATAGCAAGTGGTAGTAAGGATGTGGAGAAATCGGAAATCTTATACATTGTTGGTGGGAATGTAAAATAGTGCAGCTACTGTGGAAAACAGTTGGGCAATTCCTCAAAAAGTGAAACAGAAGGGCCAGCCTGGTGGTGCAGTGGTTAAGTTCGCACGTTCTGCTTTGGTGGCCCTGGGTTCGCCGGTTCGGATCCTGGGCGCAGACCTATTCACCACTCATCAAGCCATGCTGAAGCGACGTCCCACATAGAAGAGCTACAACTCTACAACTATGGTATACAACTATGTACTGGGGCTTTGGGGAGAAAAAAAAAAGAAAAAGAGGAAGATTGGCAACAGACGTTAGCACAGGGCCAATCTTCCTCTAAAGAAAAAAAAAGTGAAACAGAATTACCATGCAATGCAGTGATCCCACTCCTAGATATACACCCAAGAGAACTGAAAACATGCCCATACAAAAACTTGTACATGAATGTTCATAGCAGCATTATTAATAATAGTCAAAAAGTGGAAACAGCTGGAATGTCCATCAACTGATGAATGGATGAACAAAAAGTGGTCTATCTATACAATGGAATATTATTCAGCCATAAAAAGGAATGGATGCCACAACATGGATGAGCCTTGAAAACATTATGCTAAGTGAAAGAAACCCAATACAAAAGACCACATATTGTATGATTCCGTTTATATGAAATGTCCAGAATAGGCAAATTTATAGAGAGAGTAAGTAGATTAGTGGTTACCAGGGGCTGGGGGGAGGGGGACTGGGGAGTGACTGCTAATGGGTATAGGGGTTTCTTTTTGGACTGATAAAAATATGGAATTATATACTGGTGATGGCTGCCCAACATAGTGAATATACTAAAATCTGCTGAAATGCACACTTTAAAATGGTGAAATTTATGTTATGTGAACTATATCTTCATTTTCAAAGAAGGCAACTTCAGGTCAGATCTGGGAGTTCCTTCAGTGCTGGACTATAGGGTCCAGGTTTTCTTTTGTGGACAACAAGGGGCCACTAAAAGTTTCTAAGGGGGATGGTGGCATGATAGGAGTCATGGAAACATGTAAAGTGCTTAGCACATAGCAAATGTGTAATAAATATTAGCTCCCTTCTCCTCTCCTTTCATCCCTCAATTCAAGATCAAGCTGCCATGTCTCCTGTGGAAAAACAGCTCTTTTCTGTTTGGTTCCTAATGGAAAACCATCTGTTTTAGTCAAAACCACTGTTGCTATTAGGCCCCCTGGTTGGCTTCCCGAGGGCTCCAAGCCACTTAATGCCAGACGGGTTCATCTTAGCGTCTCTAAAGCATCCTCCTCCTCTTCCTCTTCCCTCTCCTCCTCCTCTCTTCCTCTTTCTCTTCTTCTCCTTTTCTTCCTTCCCCCACTCTTCCTCCTCCTCTTCTTCCTCTTTTTTTTTTTAATTTGAAATAATGGTTTTCTAAAAAGCCCTCATAGATCTCAACTTTACCCAATAATGTCACCCACCATATAAATTCTATGCTTCCCTAGTCTCCATTTCCCTCCATTTCTCCCTCCTTCTTCCCCCATCTCACCCACAGGGCAAGAAGCATAGTAAAAATGAGTCAGGCCATCCTGGGTTCTAATCCCGGCTCCCTATCCTGCTGCTCATCTGGCTAGAGACATAGCCCCAATGTTGTCATTTGCCTAATGTTGTTACAATAATAATCATATCAATTCCTAAGGTTCTTTGAAGATAGTATTCCTTGAAGTGCTTATCTGACGCCTGGCACGTCAGCTGCACTCAATAAATTACAGCTATGGCATCACTATTATTATCGAGTTAGGGGGCAGCGTATGGCAAAAGTGCTGATATTCATTTAGAAGTATCCATCAACTCTCAAGTATTTTAAGGATGCATTAAGAGCTTTGACATGGAGACTACTTTAAATGACAAAATTCTTTTTCCAAAATCATCTGAGAATTGTCCTAGGAGTAGGGAGCTGCTACCAAGAAATGATTTGAAGTGCCATTATCAAGTGGGGACAGGGGCTCTAGGGGATTTTGGGGTCAGCAAATATCAAATGAGCTACCTCACAGCGTTGTGGTGGGGATTTCCCACGAGGCCCCGCCCCACCGCTGAGTCACTGAAGCTCCTGGGTTTGACCTGCAGTCCCCCTCCGGCTGCAGAACATCACTGCTCTGAAGATCGAGGAGTGGAAAGTTCTCCACCAACCCTGAGATATCAAGGTTTGTTCATTTGGGGCAGCAGAGGGGAACTGAGTTGGGGTGAGGATAGAAGCATTGTTCCCTTTGTACATTTCTGGGCTTTTTTCCCTTCTGACTTCTAATAACTTATTCCATCGCCCATAAAGATCAAGAACCTGGCTAAAGAGTTTAGTTTTGTTACTATATTAGCTTCATATCTCAAAATGAGCAAATATGTGTCTGTTAAGAAAATGTGATAATGAGTTGAGTAGAGAGGTGTTTCAACATTTTAGCAATTAGGTGTTGAAATTTCCACATGTTGTTCAGATAAATAGTAATAATGAGATGTGTTCTCATTGAGCTGAACTGTTAGATGCTTCCACTGACAGATTCTCTTTTTAAGGACTATATTTCGGGGGCAGCAAGCAACTGGCATTCTTGAAATCTGGATGCAAATGCTAAGTATCTATGAAAGTCCCCAAAAGTTCTTGCTATTGTTATTTCTGCATTTTGGCAGAACATGTTGGAAAGTGCACATTTAGACTTTGGTAAACATGTGCAAAGCTATGTGTTTAGTCATGCATGTCTTATCTTAAAAGTTTCTATGAACTTGGTACCTTTTCCATAATATTCTATCACTAATTGTTCCTGAAAAACCCTGAGTTATGGTCTTGTGGAATTGCATAGGTAATGGTTGAAATGTAGATAATTCTAAAAGGAGAAACCACTTCATTCTTGGAAATTTTTTTCCACTTTTTGCAGAGTGATATTTGTGAAATCAGCTAATTTGATTAAATTCTTTTGGAATCTACTTTGTTGGTATCATATCTATGCAAGATTTCATCATGGGAAATGGCTATTACAACATAGTGGCTACTGTGCTGTTGGTCATGAATGTTGAGAGGACAAGATCAATGCAGGATTCCTGTAGTAACTGTCCAGCTGGTAAGAACCAAATTAACATGTGTGTTTGATCTGTTCTGTTGAAAACTTGGTTCAGTTAGTCTAGTAGTCAGGGCTAATGAGCTCTGTTTTAAAGATCTTTTATTCATTCATTTGCAAATGTTTCTTGGATGCTACATCCTAGCTGTGTGAACATAGCCACATCACTTAATCTCTTGTGCTCCAGCCTCATCATCTGGGGATAATAAGAGAACCTATCTCATGGGGTTGCTTGGAGGATCACATGATGGGCTTTGAACAGTGCATGGCACATGGCGAGACCTCAATAAATGTTAGCTCTGTGTCTGGGGACCTCTGCTCAGTCTGGGGGCACAGGAGGCAATAAGCAGGTGGCAGGAGGCTTAACAGAGTGGGGAAGGGCAGACACAATTTAAATTTTAATGAATGAAGGAGATTGATCTCCTCCTGAATCTGGTCATATTGATCTCCTGGATCAATCAAGAGAAATCATTCCATTTTATTCAATAGAGGAAATGATCTTCTTTCTGTTGATTTATTTGGTGCACTATCCATACTTTGTTATTTCTAAATCCGTGATTATGCTCAGGGAAATCTTGCAAATGTATAATTTTTAAAAATCAGTCAACAAAATAAAGCCTGTCATTGAGACACCTAGAAACTAATCACTGTTTCATGTTCTAGTTTTCTTGTGACCTTCCGTATGCTTCAGGTGATGACTGTCCCTTGTCAAACATGTACAGTTATTATCTACCCTCCTTAGGTACTTTCTGTGGGAAAAACGAGAATGAGATTTGCCTTCCCTGCCCTTCAAATAGTTTCTCCAACACAAGTGGACAAAAGGCCTGTGACATATGCAGGCAGTGTGAAGGTATGATTTAAAAGATATATTCTTCATCTGGATACATGTTGGGAAGACAAGCTTTTATTCCCCAGTCTACTGATCTCTACTGAAAGTCTTAAGTGTCAAAGATGCCGGTTCCTCTGTGAATAGGGAGTCTGGTAAAATAATTTACTATAATAGAAATTATTTGTGGATTGAGCTTTTTAAATATTAGAAGAAACATTCATTTGACAAGAAAGAAGTTTTTAATGTGCAAAATGTCTTCTACAGAGATTTGAAAGTAAATTTTATATTCTAAGGTCATTAGGAACATTATAAGTAGAGTGAGCATGGTTTTTATTGCAGAACATAAATTTGCTTCCTGGATTCGGAGGTCAAATGTAATGTAATGTTGGGGGCACTTTGTAGGTGTTTTCAGGACCAGGAAGACTTGCTCCCCGACCAGCAATGCAGAGTGCGAGTGCATCTCGGGATTCCACTGCTTGGGGGCAGGATGCACCATGTGTGAACAGGATTGTAAACAAGGTCAAGAATTAACCCAAGAGGGTAAGTTTGCTCTTCTTCAATCTAGTGCAAGTTTGTGATCTAGACATAGGTCATTAGCTTCGGTCTTGGTCCTTTGAATGTAAAGTAAAGCATAGATTTGTAGAACCTTAAAGTAACAAGCAATGAACCACTGAGTCAAGTATATGACAGTTACAAGATTATTTTTCAATCAATGGAAATAATTTGAAATCACAACATTTGCTATTCACCAGGACCATGCATTTTCATGCATTGTATACATATATATATACAGTACTCTATGTACAGTTAGAATAAAAACTTTAGTTATCTTGGGGTTTAATTTCAAGAAGAATTGTTGGACAATCTGTGTAGATTGTATTGTTAATGACTTTATTATTATGTGATTATGTTCACATAATATTAAAAAAATTGTTCATCACTAATAAAATTCAAGAAGAATTGTTGAACAATCTGTATAGATTGTATTAACTTTATTATTATGTGATTATGCTCATCACAGGGAAAGTTATGAAATGATAAAAATGCTTCCTTTTTTCTTATTGCTTTAATTTTTATGCAAGGTTGTAAAGACTGTTGCTTTGGGACATTTAATGATCAGAAACGTGGTATCTGCCGACCCTGGACAAAGTATGTATACTTTCCTTTTGCTTACAAAATAAGGAAACTAGGTTAACATTTTTAAAGACAAGGAATGTTATCATTGAAGCTTTTTAAAATCTATCAAGTGTAGACACAGAATAACATACTAATAGGCAGTATGAGCTAATAGTGACTTGACACACAAAGTGGGCATCTTCTCCAGAAATAATGCCCAGAGCATCCAGATCAGATTTGCTGGTGGAACTTTGTTACTGTCTGCCTTAGGGTTCTTTTGTTTCCTTCCGATCTGTTTGCTACCTCTTACCTTCCCTAATTGATCAGCCCATCTTTGAGTGTGTAATGCCAGCACTGGGAATGATATGGAAGGAGGGGAAAGTATGTTTCCTACCCTCGAAAACGTACCATGTACTTGGGCAAACAAGACCATTGTGGGTAGTAAAACAGCCAATGGTGCACATGGGAATATTCCTGTTGACTTGGGTGATCTGGGCCAGAGCTATCAAAGTGGGTCTGCAGACAGGTGCTGGCCCATGAGCGGTTTGCTGTCTGTCCACAGCAAGAGCAGTACAGGCATGGAGAGTAAGCAGTGAGAACTGTCAAGGCAATTGGCAGAGTCGTGTGCATCTGTCGTCTCTAATAATAAAAACTTAGGTCTTGTATTTTGTATGCCTTTGTTCTTTCTTCATTTTTATTCTCTTACTAGAAAAGCATTTTTATTACCATTTTACATTTACGTTCTTATGATGTTTTACAAAAGTATTACTTTGTAACAGATTGGAAAGTTTTTTTTTTTTTAAGAAAAAGTCTTTCAACACAAATAGTCCAAAGTAAATCTGCGTGGAAAGTGAGATTGAGCTGGGCTTTGGAGAATGGGTGGGTTTGGGTTAGGTAAAGGGACAAGGGAAAAGATATAAGGACAGCAATAATTATGGTGATGGTGATGGTGATGATAGCTACCACTTACTGGGGGTGAATCAGGTACATGAAAGTGTGTCCCTGGAGTCATTCGTTTGTTCTCCCCAACAGTCCTGGGAGCATGCGTATCTTATTTTGCTGATGAGAAAACTGAGGCTTAGCGAGATTTTCTAACTTGCCCAAGGTCGTTCTTCAGAGAGATAGACCCAGGACTCAAACCCTGGTCTGTCTGAGGCCAACACATCACAGGGTTAAGAACTCCAACCCTTATGCTAAGTGGTCTGTCCTTCACACGTGCCAGAGATGGTCAAGTATACTTAAGAAATTAGGGGTGTGAGACTAACTGGGCAAAACAGTCTGAACTGAGCTGTCGTGAAACAAGCCTCCCCAGCCTGGGAGGAAAGAAGAATCCAGTTATGTGGGTAGAGTGGGGCGAACTGTGGAGAGCTGCAAAAGCTGAGTGAAAGCTGGAGGAAGCCAGATGGTCAAGTAGAAGGCGTTCAAAATATCTTTCTGAACCTAGACTCACACATTTAGTCACTAGGCTGCTTTACTGGGTGGAAAATGTCAGTGTTTTTAATTAGAATGATCTGTACCTGAACTAATTATTTGAACTCTTTGTTGGACTGTCTAAGCTGTTCTTTGGATGGAAAGTCTATACTCGTGAATGGGACGAAGGAAAGTGATGTGGTGTGTGGACCAATGTCGGCTGACTTCTCTCCAGGTACATCCTGCACCACCATACCTGCCCCTGTGAGAGAGCCAGGTAGCTGGTTTGTTGCTGTTAATAGAAGTGAATGTCCCATGGCCATTACAACTGGAATCTAAATCACCCCGATATCGTGACGTCTTACATCTCTGCCTACAACAGGCACCTCTAGGATGCCTTCCTTCTTTCACCCTGGCATCCGTTTTTCTCAGGTGTTTGTCACTCAGTCTGAGATACACATTAGTAAGCAGAGCAAGGTGAGACTTGACACAAACAGATACTACACCTTAGATAATGCCAGGATTATAGAGTTCCATGTTTCCTATATGCTAGAAAGGCCAAACCACTTAATTTTTGTGGGCTTCTAGGAAAGTTATTAAGGTTTTTTTTAAGTTTTCTTAACATGCAGGCAAGTTTACTAAGTTAGCTGACTGAACATGCCCAAGGCACCTCTTCTCCTCGTGCTTAGTTTACAAATGTAAATATAAATATAAATGTGAGTATGTTTGCAGAGTTATATTTTTGTGTGCATTTCTCCTTTTGCAGGAGGTCACAACCCCCAGATCATCATCATCTTTCTTGCACTGACATCGACTACGGCATTGTTGCTGGTGTTCTTCCTCGTGCTCCGTTTCTCTGTTGTTAAACAGGGCAGAAAGAAACTCCTGTATATATTCAAACAACGTAAGACTAACATAAAAGTATTAGGTATTAGTGTTTGGAGGCAAGGCGTTTCACAATAGAAAGGAAACAGTTTTTTTTTTAAGTTATAGAAATGAGGTTAATATAGCACAGTGGCAACAAACAGGGGCAATTTTGCCCCCAAGGGGACATTTGGCAATGTCTGGAGATGGTTTAGTTGGTCACAACCTGAGGGATGGAGAGGGAGAGCGACTGGCACCTCGTGAGTGGAGGCCGGCGATGCTGCTACACACCCTGCAGTGCGCAGGACGGCCCCCAGTGTCAGTAGTGCTGAGGTGGAGAGGACTGGTGATAGAAGAACATAATCCAAGGGTTCTAGAAAAAGGACAATTTAAGTATGCTGCAGTCTTGGATAACTGTGTATGTGTGTGTGTACGTGCGCACGCACGTGCTCGAGCACATAGCCAGGTGGTTGTGCATCCAGGACACTGGCAAAGAGGAATCAGAAAATAACGTTTGCCCATCCAGTACTGCTCTTCTGGCTGATAAATGGCCTTTACCTGAGCTAGATCCATGACTTGAGGATGACATAGAGATCTAGGAGGGAGTTTGAAGCGGGCTTAACAAAATGGATTATTATGACACCAATCTGGATTAAATGAAAAATTTCAATAATGGTTTCCATTCGTTAAACAAGATAGTAAATAATAAGGAACTCAGCAAGTGCCTGGCACAGGGGCAGCACTCACCAAACAAAAGCTATTAATATTTATTCAAAGAAGTCTATAGATGGGGGCAACCTGTTTTTGGTCTTCATGGAGGACAGAACCACAGATAACAGGCTAGACTTATTGAAAGGGATTCGTATACAGGAGGAGTGTGCAGAGAGAGCTATGATGTAAACTGAAACGTCAGAATAAGACTGGAGATTGTCTATTTGGAGGTTGCTAAAATATATGAGGGAAAGTATTAGTAACGTCTTATTTAAAGATGCACTACACTGATTTGTATAAAGGTTCTTATGAAAACAATGTAAAACCTTTTTACATTGTGAAATATGCAGAAGAATGCATATATGTAAAGTTTAACAAATTGTTGTAAAACGAACACCTGTGTAACCCTACCCGGGTCAAGAAACAGAACCTTATCTGCTCCCCGGAAGCCCTTCACATACTCCCCAATGAAAGCCCTCTCTCGTCACTAGCGCTAACCACATCTAGATTTTTATGGTATTCACTTCCTTGCTCCTATTTGTGGTTTTGCTACCTAACAACACAGTCTAATTTGGCTGCTTGTGAACTTCGTACAAGTGGAATCACACTGTATCTGCTCTGTATTTTCCTTCTTTCACTCAACACTGTATCTTTATGATTCATCTGTGTGCTGCATTTATCTTTAGTTGATTTTCATTGTTGAATACTCTTCTATTGAACGACTAGATCACAGTTTGTTTATCCATTCCAATATTGATGGACGCTTGGGTTGTTTCCAGTTTGGGGCTATTACAGACAAGGATGTTTGGATATTTCTGTCTATGTATCTCAGCACACATAAGGACCTGTTTCTGTTTTGTTTTTGTTGCCTTAACCTAGGAATAAAATTGCTGAGATGTGAGAAATGTGAATCTTGGTCCTTAATAGATACACCAAACTGTTTTCCAGAGTGGTGGGCTCCCATTTACACTTCCCCAGCAGTATATGAGGGTTCCTTTTGCTCCAATCCCTGCTAACACTTGATATTACCAGACTTCTTAATTTTTATCTGTCTGGTGGGTGGATAGTAGTATCTCACTGTGGTTTTAATTTGCATTTCCCTGATTGCTAGTGAGATTGGACATCTTTTCATGTTATATTGGCCATTTGGATTTCCTCTCTTTTGAAGTGCCTGATCGAGGCTTTTGAGCATTTTTCCATTGTGTTGTCTGTCCTTTTCTTGTTAATCTATAGGTATTCTTTAGTCTACTGTTCATTTGCTGCAAATATCTTTTCCTTCTTTATGGTTTGCTCTTTGATTCTCTTTTTGAGGTCTAAATTTCTGATTTAAACCTCTAAGCTCTCACCTAGACCTCTGATTTAAAGAACTATCATTCCTATCTATGCCAAACTCTGAAAGCTCTTTATAAAATGCTTTTCAAAAGTATTTATGAGTAATTAATGAGTTGCAATGGAATTGTGATCCATTAAAAAAATTTTAGTTCATTTTTTAAAACTTAACACTTTGAAATAATTATAGATTCACAGGAAGTTGTAAAGACAGTACAGAAAAGTCTCATGTGCCATTGATGGGGTTACATCTTATGTAAGTATAGTACAATATCAAAACCAGGCAATTGACATTGGCACACTGTGTGTGTATAGTGTATGTCATTTTATCACATGTGTAGATCAGTGTAACTACCAGCACAATCAAAATACAGAACTATTCCATCACCCCAAAGATCTCTCTCCTGCTAGGCCTTTGAAATCATATCCACTCCCTCTCCCCACACCATCCCTAAACCCTGGCAACCACGAATCTGTTTTCCATCTCTACTATTTTGTCAGTTCAAGAATGTTATATAAATGGAATCATTCAATATATAAACAAATCATAAATATGTAACCTTTTAAGATTGGCTTTTAGCACTCACCTTAATGCCGTTGAGACCCATCCAAGTTGTTGTGTGCTTCAATAGTTCTCTCTTTTTTTATTGCTGACTAGTATTCCATGGTGTGGTTGTACCAGTTCGTTTTACCATTCACCTACGAGAGACATTTTGGTTGTTTCTAGTTTTTTGACTATTGCACACAAAGTTGTTGTGAATAATCATGCACAGGTTTTGTGTGGACATAGTTTTCATATCTCTAAGATAAATGCCGAGGGTGCAGTTGCTGTGTTGTATGGTAAGCGTATGTTTATTTTTTTAAGAAACTGCCGATCTATTTTCCAGAGGAGTTGTACCATTTAACTTTCTACCAGCAATGTATGAGAGATGGAGTTTCTCCTCATCCTTGCCAGCATTTTGTATTGCCACAATTTCTTATTTCAGCTGTTTTAATAGGTATACAGTAATAGCTCCTGTGGTCTTAATTTGTTTTCTCTAAGAGTTGCACGTCTTTTCATGTACTTGTTTTCCATCTGTATATCTTCTTCAGTGAAATGTTCCTTCATACCTTTGCATGTTTTCTAATTGGATCATTTGTTTATTTTACTGTTGACATTTGGGAGTTCTTTATATCTTCTAGATATGAGTCCTTTGTCAGATACGTGGTTTGTAAATATTTTCTCCCAGTCCAGAGCTTGTCTTTTCATCCTCTTCACAGGGTCTTCTGCAGAGAAAAGGTTTTTAATTTTGATGAAATCCAATTTGCCATTTTTTTCATTTTTGGAGTCATGTCTAAGAACTCTTCACCAAGTCCTAGGTTGCAAAGATTTAAATTTTCTCCTATGTTATCTTTTACATGTTTTACATTTAAATCTGTCATTCATTTTTTGTTGAGTTTTGTGTAAGATGTGAGAGGTTTAGGTTAAGTGTTGTTTTTTTTTTTTTTTTGCCTATGGATGTCCAATTGCTGCAGCATCATTTGTTGAAAACATTATCCTTCCTCTATTGAATTGCTTTTGCACCTTTGTCAAAAAATCAGTTGGCTGTGCTTGTGTAGGGGCTATTTCTTCTTTCTCTCTTCTGTTCCACTGATCTATGTGTTTATTCTTCTGCCAGTACCATGTAGTCTTGATTACGGTAGCTATAAAACAAGTCTTGAAATTGGGCAGACTATATATAGAATGATTCCTCCTACCTTATTCTTTTTCAAAATTGTTTTAGCTATTCTAGTTCCTTTGCATTTCCATATAAATTTTAGGTAATCTTATGCGTATATACAAAAAGTCAGTTGCGAATCTGATAGCAATTGTGTTAAACCTGTGTATCATTTTGTGGAGAATTGATATCTCTACGATGTTAAGTATTTCTATCCATGAACGTGATATGTCTCTCCATTTATGTATCTTTTCTTTGATTTCTTTCATCAGCATTTTGTAGTTTTCAGCATACAAGTCCTGTACATGTTTTGTTAAATTTAGGCCTTAGCATTTAATTTTTTAAATAATTGCAAATGGTATCATATCATTTTGGTTTCCTTGTGTTCATTGCTAGTATATAGGAATACAATTGATTTTTGTAGATTGATTTTGTATTCTGTGATTTTGCTGCACTCACTTATTAGTTCTAGGAGTATTTTGTATATTCCTTGGGATTTTCTACATAAACTATAATGTCATCTGCAAATAGGCACAGTTTTTTTTTTTTCCAATCTGTATGCCTTTTATTTCTTTTCCTTGCCTTATTGTGCTGGCTAGAGCTTCCAGTACTGTGTTGAATAAGAGTGATGAGAGTGAGCATCCTTGCTTTGCTCCTAATTTTAGGGGAAGCTTCAGTCTTTTACCAGTAAGTGTTATGTGAGCTGTAGATTTTTAGTAGATCTTCTTTGTCAAATTTAGGAAGTTCCTCCTCTATTTCATTTTCTGAGAATTTTTTAAAAAATCATGAATGACTGTTAAATTTTGTCAAATGCTTTTTCTGCATCAATTGATGTGATCGTGTGATTTTTCTTCTTTAGCCTGTTAAGACAGTGGATTACATAAATTTATTTTTGAATACTGAACCAGCCTTGCATCCCTGGACTAAACTCCACTTGGTCATAGTATGTAATTCCTTTTATATATCGCTGAATTCTGTTTGCTAATATTTTGTTAAGAATTTTTGCAGCTACATGTTGGTCTGTGATTTTCTTTTCTAGTACTGTCTTTGGTTTTGGTATCAGAGTAATACTGGCTTCATCAAATAAGTTGGGACATGTTCCCTCTTCTTCTATTTTCTGGAAGAGATTTATAGAACTGGTGTTAATTCTTCTTTAAACAATTGGTAGAATTCTCTAGTTTGAAACTGTCTGGAGCTACAGATTTTCTTTTTGGAGATTTTTTAACTACAAATGTAATTTCCTTAACAATTATAGGGCTATTTATTTAATTCATATTGAGTGAGTTGTGGTAGTTTGTGTTTTTTGAGGAATTGGTCCATTTCATCTAAGTTATCCAATTTATGTGTTTCAGTCCTTCATGGTATTCTCTTATTATCCTTTTGTTGTCTGCAGGGTCTGTTGTGATATCACCTACTGATATTGATAATGTGTGTTTTCTCTCTTCTTTCTGTAACAGTCTTGTTAGAGATTTGTCAATTTTATTTATATTTTCAAAGAACTAGCTCTTTGTTTCACTGATTTCCTCTATTGTTTTTATTTCACTATTTTCTGCTTTTACTTTTCTTTTTCCTTCCTTCTACTTGCTTAGGATTTCTTTTGCTCTTCTTTTTCTATTGAGGTGGAAGCTTATATTATTGATTAGGGATTTTTCCTCTTTTCTAATATAAGAATTTCACATTTAAAATTTTCTTCTCAGTACTGAATTAGCTGTGACCCATAAATTTTGATATGTTGTTTTTTAATTTTCATTCAGTTTAATGTATTTTTGTATTTCCCTTGAGACTTCCTCTTTAACCTGTTGATTATTTAAAAGTGTGTTTTTTAGTTTCCAAGTGTTTGGTGATTTTCCTGTTTTCTTTCTATTACTGATGTCTAATTTAATACCATTATAGTCAGAGGACACACTCTGTATGATTTCAGTTCTTTTAAATTTGTTGGAGTTTGTATCATGGCCCAGGATACTGTCTATCCTGCTATATGTTCTAAGGACACTTGAAAAGGATGTATATTCTGCTGTTGGGTGGAATGTTCTATAAATATTGATTTGAGCCTATTGATTGATGATTTGTTGAGTTCTATATCCTTGCTGATTTCCTGTCTAGCTGTTCTATCAACTCTTGGGAGAGGGCCATTTAATTCTCCAGATGTAATTGTGGATTTGTGTATTTCTTTTTTCAGTTTTATCAGGTTTTGCTTCACCTATTTTGCAACTCTGTTGTTTGGTGTACAGTAGTCCCTCATTATCTGTGGTTTCATTTTCCATGGTTTCAGTTACCCATGGTCAACTGCAGTCCAAAAATATTAAATGGAAAATTCCAGGAAAATTCCAGTTTTAAATTGCACAGTATTCTGAGAAGCGTGATGAAATCTTGTGCTGTCCCACTTTGTCATTCACCTCACTTCATCTCATCACGTGGGCATTGTGTCATCTCACATCATCACAAGAAGAAGAGTGGATATAGCACAATAAGATATTGTGAGAGAGAGACCACATTCCCATAATTTTTATTACAATATATTGTTATAATTGTTCTATTTTATTATTAGTTATTATTGTTAATCTCTTACTATGCCTAATTTATAAATTAAACTTTATTATAGATATGTATGTATAGGAAAAAAACAGTATATAAAGGGTTCAGTACTATCTGTGGTTTCAGGCATCCACTGGGGTTCTTGGAATGTATCCCCTGTGGATAAGGGGGGACTACTGTATACATATTTAGTATTGCTATGTCTTCTTGGTGAACTGACTCTTTTATAATTATGTAAGGTCCCTCTCTGTGTTTGGTAGTTTTCTTTGCTTTGAAGTCTACTTTATCTGTTATTAATATAGCCACTTCTGCTTTTTTTATTAATATATATGTGGTATATCTTTTTGCATCCTTTTATTTTCAACTTTCCTACATTTTTATATTTGAAGTGAATTTCTTGTAAAAAACATGTAGGGGTCAACTCTACTAATCTCTGTCTTTTTATTGGTGTATTTAAACCATGCATATTGAATGTAATTATTTATGTATGAAGGCTTAGGATGCCATTTTATTTTTTTGTTTTCTGTTTGCTTTCTCTGGTTTTCATTTCTCTGTTTTCTTTTTTCTGCATTCTTGTGGATTACTAAAAATTAACTTTAATTTTCAAAATTCTATTTTGGTTTATCTAGAGTTTTTTGAGTGTATCTCTTTGTATAACTCTCGTAATGGTTGTTTCCCTCTGGCTGCTTTCAAGATATTTTTCTTTGTCTTTTGTTTTCAGAACTCTAAATATGATGTGTCTTGGTGTGGGTTTCTTTGATTTATCATATTTGGGATTCACTCAGCTTCTTGAGTCTGTAAGCTTATGCCTTTTTCCAGATTTGGGAAATTTTCAGCCATTACTTCTTCAAATAATTTTTCAGCCCTACTCTCTTTCTCCTCTTCTTCTAGGACTCCGATGACATTGAATATTAAGTCTTTTGTTATAGTCCCACATGTCCCTAAGGCTCTGTTAATTTTTTTTCCAGTCTTTTGTTTCTGTTGTCCAGATTGGGTAATGATTCTTTCCTCTGTCCTCTCCATTCTGCTGCTGAGCCCATTCATTGATTTTTAAAATTTCAATTATTGTAATTTTTCAGTTATAAAATTGCCACCTGGTTCTTTTTTCTTTTAATATCTTCTATTTCTTTTTCATTTGTTTCAAATGTGTTCCCAATTGCTTGTTGAAGCATCTTTATGATGGCTGCCTTAAAGTTCTTGCCAGATAATTCTAACATCTATATCATCTAGATGTGAGCATCTGTTGTTTATTCTTATTCAAATTGAGAGCTTCCTCGTTCTTAGAATGACAAGTGATTTTTGATTGAAACCCAGACATTTTGGATATGATGTTATCAAACTCTGGATCTAATTGGAAGCTGGTATTTATTCAGGCTTTCTTTAACACCACTCAGCAGAAGAAGGAGGATGCTGCCAGGTCGGGGTGGAAGTCCAGGTTCTACATTGGACCTGGGGATGAAGGACTCCTTGTTATTGCTAGACTTGTGTGGGGTTCAGGCTCCCCACTAAGTTTCTGCTGATACCACCCTGGCTGGGATGAGGAAAGATGCTTTGTTACTACACTCCAGGTGGCCTCCACTAACATCGAAGAAGTGGGGTGGGGGGGTGGCCTCATTACTGCTGAGCAGCAGTGAAGTCTTGGCTCTCCACTAGGCCAGAGGGAGATGAGCCTTGATAAAACGTGGCGAGAGTGGAAATCTAGGCTCTCTAGTTGGCCTTTGCTGGTTGGCTTGGGTGTGGAGGCCAGTTTTTTCTGTGATGTTTTGCTAGTGTAGAGTGATAATTATCTAAAAGTTTTCAGTCTTGCTGTGCTGCTCCTTTCCTGATTTGGTAACTAGAGACAGCAAACTTTTCTTGGGGCATTTTTTTAGTCTATACCCATTAGCATTTCTAGGTTGCCGACTTCTCCAGTTCCCAGTCTGGAGCATATGAGGCAGAAAGAAGGCCCAGGGAACTCAAGCCCATGTTGTTCTTGGATCCCAAGATCCTTAGCTCATCTGCCTTCTTCTCTCCACCTTTCAGATTTTTCTTATGTTTGTTACATATAAAATGTCCAGAGCCTTCAGCAATACCTAGCAGGAAGAATAGGAAAAAGTATGACTACTCCATCTTTCCAGAAGCAGACTTCCATTTTAAAATTAATCCTGGATGCTATTTCAAAAGAAAAAAGACATCCTATTGGTATTTCTGAATGTCTTGCTGGTTTTTCATAGGTTCTTGGAGATAGTGTGGTTGTTGGATTTTGGTTACTTTTTATAGTAACAAGCGTGTAAAATTGGGGTAGGGCCATTTGCTTCGTCAGGCTATAAAACATCTGTTTAGGATTAAAAGTTGCTCAGCAGTAACACAAATACTTCACACCAACGTGTAAAAGAAAACCTGAAAGCTAATGCATAAATCAGTCCTTTACTTACTAATAGATGGAAGTAGTGGGAGTATCTTTAACATCTTGGAATAGTAAGCATTCAAAAGAGACTGTCATGTGTAACCTAAGTAATCTGTAAGACTAAATGTGTGCTGCTGAATTGAAACTATAGTTACTTTTAGGACACGACTAATTTTATGCTATAGTGATTCATGCTCAAGACTGTTTTTAGCCATTGTAGAAAATAAAGAAAATAGTTTTTCAGGACCAATAGAAGTATTTAGTAAAAAGAAAAATATCTTGAATAATCCTGAGAAAAAGTTCATGCTTGCTAATACCTCTCTTGTTAATGAGTTTGTTCAAATTAAAATTGAGAATATTTGCTACTTAAAGATGTTCTGCAACTGTGATTTATGGAAAATAGATGTTAAATGATTAAAACAGACAACAACAGATAAGTGTCTTTTAAATTACTTTTTAGCATTTATGAGGCCAGCACAAACTGCCCAAGAGGAAGATGCCTGTAGTTGCCGATTTCCAGAAGAAGAGAAAGGAGAATGTGAACTGTGAAGCAGAAATCCAAAGAACTGTTGGGACTTTCTTGAGAAGAATCAAAGGAGAAATACAAGTGACTCACTATCATATTACCATTCGTATGGTAAATTGAAAAATACCATCTTGGATAATACCCAGGATTATCCCCCACAAGTTTTTCTCAAATGCTAATGAGTTGGCCTTTAAAAATGCACCACTTTTACAGAAAGTATGTAAGTATGAGACAGAGCTCGTGGCAAAGGGGCATTTTCTAGATACTGCTTAACAGGCTTGAGCTAGTTTTTATGAAATCCAAAGAGAATTATCTTTTAAATTTAATCATGTAGGCCAACGGTCTAGCTAAAATTATAATCAAAATCAATTCAGTTTTTTTGTGTGTGCTAATATAACATCTGACAATAAGCCATAGATGCATGAAATATCCCCAATCAAATTCTCTACCAGTTCAGTTTTCAACACAGTGACCTCCCCCACTGTGAGGGGGATAATGATGACAGTGTCCAAGTTTGGGGTCAAGGGCCAAAGTCTCAGACCTTGAGGAAGAGTTCTGGAAGGAGTTCATAAGTCCCTACATACCCCATGGCCTCTCCATCCTCACATCCTCTATTTTTGTTCTACTCCTCACTGAGCTAGGACTTATGTTTTCTTTATTCTTAAAAATGTTAAAAATAATATTTGATATACATAAAATAATAAACGAAATAAGTATGGAGCACATCGTAGAATGAAGACCCATGAACCCAACCAGAGCACCAGCGCAGGAGCTGCCAACTCCCAAGGGCCAGATCTGAGACGCCACGTGCCTTTGTATGACTTTTACATGTTTAAATGTTAAAAAAAAAATCAAAAGAAGAATAATATCTTATGACATGTAAAATTATATGAAACTCAAATTCAAATTTCAGGGGCCATAAATGGAGTTTTATTGAAACACATGGCCACACTCATTTATTTACACATTGTCTAGGGTGCTCTTTGCATTTCAACAGCAGGGTTGACTAGTTGTGACAGAGACTGTATAGCCCACAAAGCCTAGAATATTTGCTATCTGACCCTTTGTAGGGTCAAAGTCATGGTCCAAGCATCCATCTGTGGGCTGCTTCCCTCTCTCATCTTCTAGCTCCCTCCCCACCCTCCCCCAGGCAACCTCTCTCAGGAATGTTGAGTCTCTCATTTTCTTGTTTTAAAAAAATCACTTATCATATAATTATGTACCCTAAAACTATATTATTTAATTTTGCTTATTTTTGAGCTTCATGAAAATGGTTTGTACTGTATGGAGACATCTGTGACTTGTTTTAATCACTCAAAATTATATTTATAAGACTCATTCATGTTGTTGTATGTAGCTAGAATACATTCATTTTGACTGCTGTATAATTTTGCAAATATACCATAATTTATCATCCAGCCTCTGAGGACATTTGGGTTGTTTCCAAGTTTTCTGCAGTTATGAACAATGTTGCTATGAATGTTCTTTTGTGTGTCTTCTGTGCAAGAGTATCTTCAGGGAAATTTCCTTAGAATGGAATTGCTGGATCTTAAGGCAAATGAGCCTTCAACTTTACGAACTAGTACCCGTATCAATAAAGATATGCTAAGTTATGCAGAAATAACAAATGACCCCCCAAATCTTAGTGGATTACAACAAAACAACAGAGGTGCTTTTCTTGCTGTCATTACATGTCCATTGCGGGCTGGCTGTGGCTTTGTTCCACGCTATTTCACTCTGGGATTTAGGTGGAGGGAGCAGCTTCTATTTGCAACATTGGCCCTCTCGTGGCGAAAGGATACGTGTCACTCTGCTCATATGTAGTTGGTTAGACTCCAACTTGCAGAGCCAGTCACGAAGCCACACTGGGCATCAATAGGGCAGAAAGTATAATCACACAGGGAGGGGCAGGAAATATTTCTGATCAGTAAAGAGTCCACTGCAGTACTGAAAGGCTTTTCAAGGTGGTGGTTCTAATTTATGCTCCTGTCAGCAGTGTATAAGTGTTCAATTGATCCCCATCCTTGCTACCCTCTGCTATTATCAGACTCTCTTAATTTTGCCAATTTGGTGCATTTAAGATGGCATCTCACTGAGGTTTTATTTTGCATTTCCTTGATTACTAATGAGCACCTTGTCACATGTTTTTATACCATTTGTGTTTCTTTTCTGTGAAATGCTTGCTCCTGTTTTTTGCTCATTCTTTAAAACTTGGTTGTTTATCTTTTTATTATTGATTCATAGAAGTTCTTTAGATATTCTAGATAATCTTTGGTCACTTACATGTGTTATATCTGCTTTGTTTGAAATTTATTTTTTCTCTTTTTCATTGTGTCTCTCTTTGTCTGTCTGGTAGTAACTAGAAAAGTTCTTAATTTAACTTGGTTAAATTTACAATCCTTTCTTATACGGTTAACATTTTTTTGTTTCCTGGTTAAAGAAATCCTCCCTGTCCCAATATCATAAAGATATTTCTTCACATTTTATGCTACAAGTTTTAAGTTTTGTCTTTTGTATTTAGGTCTAATCTATCAGGAATGATTTTTGTGTGTGTTGTGAGGTAATGATCCAATTTTGAGTTTTGTATATGGATAACCTCTAGTTCTAGTACCATTTTTATTCATTGATCCACCTTTTCCCCATGGATCTGCAATACCACCTCATCCTTCATCAAGTTTCCATACATCTATGGGTCTGTTTCTGGGCTCTATTCTGTTCCATTGGTCAATTTGTGTGTCCTTGTGCCAATACCACACTGTCTTTGTTATAGTAGCTTTATAGTTATAGTGGCTTTTAATAGGCACGACAAGTGTTTCTAATGTCCTTCAACAACGTTGTATCAAGTTTCTCCAGAAATTGTGTGTACATCTCTTGTTAGGTTTATTTCTAGGTACTTTGCTGTATTGTTGCTTTCTTAGATGGTTCTGTTTGTTGTTGAAGTATAGAGATGTCGTTGATTTGCTTATATTAGTTTATAGCCAGCCTCCTCACTAAACTTTCCTATTATCTCTAATAATATGTTTGTAGATTCTTTTGGGTTTTCTATATAGACAATCACGTTATTTGCAATAATAGTAGTTTCTTCCTTTTCTAGTCCTTTGTTTTTTTTCTTTTCATTTGCTGGATGTACTGCTTGACTTATTGCCAGGACCTCCAGTACAGTGTAACAGTCTGTTTTTTATCATATTTATAGGTGATACTTTCAGGTTTTCTTATAAATATACTTGATCAGGTTGAGGAAATTTCCTTCTGTTCCTGGTTTGTGAAGAGGGTTAGTTTTTATTTTTCAATCATGAATGGGTAGGTGTTGAGTTTTATCTGAAATCTTTCTGAAAAAAAAAAAGCATTTGCTTGCAAGTGACTCCACCAATGCTTCTATCTCTGATCAGGAGCTAAATTTCAGCAACATTCCAAGAAAATTACTGCCTGAAAGAAATTTAATGCAATCATAGGTATTCCTTTTTACCTCTCTCTTTAAAGGATGTACTTTTTAATGCTTTAGTGTAGGGTATACTTACACGTGTTCAGAAAAAAGTTCTTCTTGTGCGAGGAAGGATTCCCCCTGAGCTAACATCTGTTGCCAATCTTCCTCTTTGTTTTTTCTTCTCCCCAAAGTCCCAGTGCATGGTCATATATCCTAGTTGTAAGTCCTTCTAGTTCTATGTGAGCTGCCACCACAGCAGGCAACTGACAGACGGGTGGTGTGGTTCTGCGCCCGGGAAGCAAACCCGGGCCACCGAAGAGGATCACACCGAAACTTAACCACTAGACCATCAGGGCTGGCTCAAAAGTCGTTTTAATTTAAACAGGTGAAGTGCCTTCATTTGGCTTTTAATCTTGTGGATCTGGTGTCCTGGCAAGACTAAGAGAACGATCATTGGTGGTACAATCCTTTTAAAAAAGGAGGCAAAGCCCAGCTTAGGGAGCTCCCAGTGCCGTGGCAGGAACAGGGTGAGGTGTAACTTTTTCCCTTCCAAACTGCGGCCCATAGATTCTAACTTCCCCTCGTGGCTTTGGACACCTGTGTTTAATTGTCTGTCATCCATTATCCCCATACCCAAAGGGACCGGTCATGCCCCACAGGCTTGGGTCACCCACGAGAACTCAATTAAACTCATTTGTCCCAGATTATAAACACAGAAACCACAGTTTATTCTACTTATCTGATCAAGGCTGTTTATTATGCAGACTGTATGATACTTTATCATAGTATATTTTGGTACAATGTGTAAAAGTTATAAATGAAAAACACAGGAACTTAGAGTATGAGTCATCTTTCCCCCTAAATGACAGTTAACAAGAAAGAAAATCAAGACAGAATAAAATGATCCTCTTTTAGGGTTAATTTAGGAAATCCAATAATTGTTTAATAAAAATGAATGTAAATTTCTATGGTCAAAATAAATGAACACATTTAGGGTTATACAAGTTGGAAACAATTTTCTAAATGCTTAAAAATAAGCTTAGGAGACTTCTGAAACAAATTTTGATTTTCTTCTCTAGTGGAAGATATCACTCTGATGGAAACTTTTGATATGAGGGGCGTATGACCACTAAAGTGGGTGTCTTCCTCCCCTGCAGAGCAGGTCTTTCCATTTGTGGGTGGGATGTACCCATGGACCACAGCTCGAATGAGTTATGTGTGGTCTGTGTGTGGTGGGGCCAGGAGAGCGATCATTACCGATGTTTTTAGAAAGTGCTCTATTATAAAGCACAAATCTATCATTTTCACAGAAAAAAAGAACATGTGAGAAAAAAGGTAGCTTATTGTTTGAAAACTTCATATTATTCTTGCAACATTAAATCATAAAGGTTGATAATGGAATAACATGCTATTTTTTGTAAACCATAGAAACTTGGACTTTAGTGCCAAGGAATGTGAAAGATTCGGGGTTTGGGATTGCTTTTGCTCCCAGCAACTGACTTATTAGTCACAGAAAAATCAACACTGTTTTTATATCAATATTGATTCCGATAGCTGTATTTCAAATTAATTAAGTCATTACAGCCTTTCAAACAACTTATCTTTTACAAATTCATTGAAAAATCTGATTCTGACAAACCCATTGACAGGGCTGACTCTGAAATACAAAGGCCCTTTCACTGAGCTGCATGCCTCCAGGGCCTCTGCTCAGGTGCTAGGCTGGGACCCACCTCCCACCTGAGGGCTTCCAGTCAGGGGACTAAGTACAACCGGAGCAGAGACACAATGCTACCGAGGACCTTCTATGCGCCAGGAGTAGGCTGTGAAATAGGAGGTGAGAATGCTGCCCTCCTGGAGCCTCCAAGCTGGGAAAGGGACAGCTGTGCGCCAGGGAGCCTGTGTGCTTGGGGGGAAGCTCACACTGGAAGGGGTGGAGGGAGGGCTTCCTGGGGATGATGAGGATGGACGGGATGAGGAGCAGGTATCTACTCAGGCTGTGTTTCCAGGAAGAAGCAAAGGGCCCAGGCAAATGGGAGGGAGGGCTGGGGGCTGGGGATGGAGGGGAGATGAAGGAAGCTACAGGGTCAGCAGGGAC
Source organism: Tapirus indicus (assembly GCA_031878705.1). Taxonomy (NCBI): domain Eukaryota; kingdom Metazoa; phylum Chordata; class Mammalia; order Perissodactyla; family Tapiridae; genus Tapirus; species Tapirus indicus. The sequence goes on along the minus strand of CM062924.1, from coordinate 90,383,411 downwards.
CAGATATCCAGATTTTTTAAGCTAAGTTAAGAAGCTCAGATTTTAAACTGTGGATGCTGACTGGGGAGTCAGGGAAGAGATTTGATCGGATTTGCATTTTAGGAAGCTCTCCTTGACTACAGTGAGGAAGATGGATTACAAAGATTGGGGACTCCACCAGGTGAGAGACGGATCTGGGGGTGGGGCACGAGGCCCTGGTTCCTGGCTTGGGCAACTGAAGAGTGGTGGTACCATTGGTAGAGCCAAGAAACCCTGGGAGGAGGAGATGAGGGAGGAAGGAGCTGGTCCAGGGTCAGTGACTGACCCTATGGGTGGCCCTGAGGGGGCCACATGGTGGAGGATGAGGGATGGGGGAAAATGGCATTGCAGAGGCCCAAGGCACAGTCTTCGGAATCCAGCAGATGAGAGTAGAGTCAAGATGGTCAAAGGCCACCAGGAGTCCGGAGAGGGGACAATAAAATGTACACTGGGTTTAACAATAAGGCAGTCACCTTGATACCGGCTCAAGACAAGGTTGACATAAGGGAAGCCATACTGTAGAAAAGAAACCCTATTGTAACTTTGAATGACCTCTGATTTTAGCCCAGACAAGCTCTGTAGATTTATGCGCCCCTCCCGCCCCCCACCAGCTGCTGTAAGTAAGTTGATAACTTTGTTCTTTTGAGTTCCTTAGGAATGTGATGACCCCAGGCAGAGAGTCTATGCTGATGAAAAATCAGGCTGTAGGGCGCTGCTCCGGTCTCTGATGCACATCCAGTAAAACAGAAGACTCTCAGGAACTAAGACCAGATGTCTGCTCCTATAGGGAGACCCAATGCCTCTCCCACCTGGAGACCGGCCCTCTATAGAACTGGCCTGTAGTCTTTGTTCTGTAAGATGGTTTTTTCTGACGTGAGTCAGCCATCTTCCCTCTTGCTGGCAAGCTGTGATAAAAAGTCTTTTCTCTCCTACAACCTTGCCTCTCGACTACTGGCATGTCTCGCAGTGGGCAGACGAACCCCCTTTGCTGGGTGGTAACAACCTTAACAGAAGCCCTTTCAGGGGAGCGTTAATTACGAAAGCCAGACTGAGGGAAACTCAGAACGTACGGGAAATGACAGTGAATGGACTTAAACCTTCCAAAGTTGGTGAAAGAAAGGAGATGGTGTGGGAACGAGGGGGCCACATGGACTCTTGGGGTAGGATCATCAGATAAAACATGGGATGCCCAGTTAAATTTGAACTTCAGATAAACAACGGATAATTTCTCTGTACAAACAGGTCCCATGCAATATTTGAGACAGCATTTTACTAAAATTTATCTGCTGTTTATCTGAAATTCAAGTTTACCTGGGCCTTTCATATTTTTAGTGCTAAATCCGGCAAACCTAGTTAAGGGGGCATATTGGGTTCTCTTTTAATTGGAGAGACTTGAGCAAGGTGTTAAAGATGTAGGTTCAGATGTTAAAGAAGAGTCTAGAATGGGGATCCTGAGGAGCCAGTGCCCAAAGGACAGAGAGGATGGTGCCCAGAGCACAGGGGAAGGAGGACAGAAGTTTCCAGTTTAATAGGAGGATGAGGCCACATGAATGCAGATGCTGGTAGGCTCCTGGGTTTAATGGAGGGAAGGAGAGGGGGTGCCTGGGGTCCCCTGCTGGCATGGGGGGTGGAGGATGGGATGGAGGATGGGGAATAAAGAACTCACTTTATTGGACAGAATCTGTTAAAACCAAAATTCAACTGAGTAAATTTGAAGCTCTAATTGGTTTTATTTGCTTCATGAATCAGGCAGCATCCCATCTAGCAGAGAGAAAGGAGCTCTGATGAGCTGTACAAAATGGAAGGCTTTTATAGGCAGAAGGGAGTGGGATAAGGATTGTTTCAGGCAAGGTCACCCTCCTTTAGGGGACTAAAGAAGTCTATCAGGCGGATGGCCTCGCTGGTGCTGACCAGGAAATTCCAGCGTGACTGGTTAAGATTCCATTCCTGGGGGAGGCTAAAACTGCAGTTAGGTTAGGTATTAAGTCTTGGTTTGCTGACGTGTGGCTTAGCACAAGTGACTCCATTTGGGGCCTATTGTCGCTTTTTAAACAAACCAAACTGTAGGTTGCTCATTCCAGGTGAGCCTTTCACCCTGCAGGGTGTGGGTCCAGATCCACCAGGAGGCTGAGGCTCCTGCAAGAGTCCAGAAGAGGTGGAGCAGACTGCCCCCGAGCTGGGGTTTTCCAGAAGGGAGTGACAGAGGTCAGTGGGATGAGGAAGTTGAATATATTGGCAAGAGAGTGGCAAAAGGATTCCAAGTTCAGATTTTACATGTGAATTACGTACTGACTATAAAGGCAATTTTAACACACTATTCAATCTTTCTGAAGACAGATGAACAAAACTGCTTAACAAATGCCTGGGATGATGATAGGACACTGGCAGTCCCCCTACAAAACCACCTCTTCTGGTGGGTGAGACTTTCAAGGAGGAGATGGATGGACATCAGCAAGGGGAAGACGTCAACTGAAATGTGCTCCCTTCCTCCCTCACCCACTCCCTCTGCACCTCCTTCCCTGTCCCCATCTCTATGGGACTAGAAGAGGAACAGAGCCTTTGTTACCAGAAAATGGCCTTGACAATGACAAAGACTGGGCTATGCAGACAGTTGTATACATTGTATCCTGGAGAGAATTCACAGTAACCAGATGTCCTCATCAGGGCCTGACACTACATTGTATATTTGTTCCTACTTTACTGTCTGCCAACCACTGAGAGCAGGGGTTTGTCTGATTCTCTGCTGTAACCCTGGAAAGTGCCAGTAACTCTGGGTTGAATGAATGAATGGGATCAAGAAGACGCACTGGTAACCATCTACTTATGGCATACATATCAAGAAAATAGTTCTGCAACACAAACTCTTTTTACTTATTATAATAATAAGATTCTACCAAGTTCTCTTCTACCTATTACCTGGTGACGCTGAGGCTGGGTGAGCTGGTCACTATGATTACTTAGAGCTTTAAGACTGACAGCAGTTTATTTTCTTTCCGTTTTCAACGTGATTGCTGGTCATACCAGGAGAGGTACTCCTGAGAAGGCTGAGCACCATATAGGCGTTAGTTTCCACTTTGGGGTAATTTGGGGGGAAGTTAAAGATGTTGTCTTCCATTTGGGAAGCACACGATTCCCTCCGTTCTCCTACTTTGCTTCTATTTAGTGGATCTGAGACTTGGTGGGATTTCAATTTCTGCTCTTGGTGTTGGCAAGAAATAAACAACTTTACCCCAATATGGAAGAGACAAGTGAACCTGTGAGATACAGAGAGGTCATATGAAGCACATGCTGGCAGACTTAAGAAATCCCAGACTGTACTTTTTCAAAATTTCTTTTCACTACTGTTATTTATTAAAGACGTGTAACAAGCCAGAACCCCTTGAAAACTCTTCCATCTGATACACTTAATAAGGTAATCTGAGGCCATATATTGTTCAGGTTAAGTTCATGGGCACTGGGTACAGCCAGTTTGAGGTTTGATTGCCACCACCACCACCCCTTTGTAGCCGAGTTTACATAATCCTCTAAGGCTTGGTTTCCTCTTCTGTAAAATGACATGGAGCGATGCGAAGACGAAATAAAGAAGAAGTTGAGTACAGCGCCCTCACAAACCCAGCAGAAACGATCTCATCGTGTTGTTATTAAATAAGCATAAACAACACATCCAGCCACGCTCGGTGCAGTAACACTCACTTCCATTAAGTGATTTAACATTTCTGATTCGACAAATGCTGATAACTCAGTGTAATCATAATCACACATCCTGCAATTGTGATGTTTCCAAACATGGACACTGGCTGGGCTGGTTCTAAGAGGCCTCAAGAAATCAATACCAGCCAAGCTGTCCCATGTGGTGGGGACTGCTCACCGACTTTGTGACTTTGCAGTCTGGTAACAATTACTGTTTTCTGATTCTTCCTCGTTCACTGAAAAAATACAGAAAGTTGAAATTAGCATGGGCTTCCCTTTCATGTAAAACATTCCGTGTATTAAACTTTACAAATGAATTCTGCATATGTGTTTGACAGTGAAACAGTGGTCTTTTCCTTTTAAAAGACAAACTCCTGCATGGCATTTATGCTAACAAATAAAAATGTTTTGCAAACAAAATTACACTATACTGTGCTTATTCTTGCACTATAAGAGCACTGTTTGGAGAACATGTTTTTAAAAATAGAGAGCCAGCCCTGACGGCCTAGTGGTTAAAGTTCGGCACGCTCTAACTCAGCCGCCTGGGTTTGGTTCCTGGACATGGAACCACATTATTCATCTGTCAGTAGCCATGCTGTGGTGGCAGCTCACATAGAAGAACCAGAAGGACCTACAACTAGAATATACAACTATACTGAGGCTTTGGGGAGGTAAAAAAAAAAATAGTAAGATTGGCAACCGATATTAGCTCAGGGTGAATCTTTCCCAGCAAAAAAATAAATAAAAATAGGATTCTACTTCTGGCCTATAGATCTCAAATATGAGGCATTCCTAAAATAAATAAACTTAAATGTTCATAAACAATACTATGGAGAAATAATGCTTTATTAGAATTTTTAGGTATCAATGCTTAGCCTTAAGAATTTTGAAGATATAAATTTTAAATAAAGTTATGGAATAAGCATTAAAACTGTCTCAAATGATAAATGCTTAAGTTGTTACTGATATTTAGTAAAAGCAAATTTGTTTTCAATGATACATTTGCACTGATTTTTTAAAATTAGACCATACTACTCTACTATATACACTTCTTATTAACTGTAAAACGGAATATTAATACAGCAATGAATTTATTCTTGCATGCTTATGAATACTTTCATAGAATAGAGTCCTAGAGGTGAAACTGCTGGACTACGTGGTATGTGAATTTAGAATTATTATAGGTTTTGCAAAATTGTCCTTTAACAGGGCTGGTGGGAGGATGAAAAGGTTATGGAAATAGATAGTGGTGATGTTTACACAACATTGTGAATGTTCCTAATGCCACTAAATTGTACACTTAGAAGTGGTTAAAATGGTAAATTTCATGTTGTATACACTTTACCACAATAAAAACCACTTTTTTTTCATTGCTCTTCAAAAAGGTATGCCAATTTCCACGCCAACCAACAATGCAGAGTCACAGAATTTTTAAATTAGAAGAGAAACAAGAGCCGAGGCCCAGAGGGAGGAAGTGGTTCTCTCAAGGGTACGCGGCTTGTCCAATCCAGCCAGAGCTGGCTCTCCTGGCTTCTCGCCTGTGGTCTTAGTTTCCTAGCCATCATCCTGAAAGGTCAATGACGACAGGTGAACTTGAGGCTTCAAAAATCGTATATTCTGGAGAGAACAACATTCACATATTTTTTCCCCTATTCTGAGTCGAGCGTTGTTGAATTAAAAGCCTAAAGGAGAATTGTTACTGCACCAGGTCCATTTTTTGCCCATTGCCCAGAAAGCCAAACACTGAGATGACAAGATTGCAGCAGAAAGGTTTAATAATCACAAGGCAGCCAAGTGAGAAAATGGGAGAATGAATCTCAAATCCACTTCACCGAAAATAGAGACTCAGGCATATTTATGGGGTAGGGGGCAAGGTGGTCTGAAATGATTGGAGGTGAGGAGAGATGAGGTAATTGATAATCTGCGCAAGCGTATTCAGGCTTCATGCCTCCTCATAGGATGAACATTCACAGAATGGCAGTGTTAGCGTGCCCTGAGGGTGGAGTTTTAACCTCTTGACATCAAAATGTCACTTATTGGGAGTGATGTCAGCAACACAGCAGAGTGAGCTGTTCCCTTTGTCTCTACCCCTTCGAAGTACAACTAAAAGGACATTCACTGATCAGCAGAGGATACCACACAGCACATCAGGATGCCTGAAAGACCCTCACAGCTATATGTCTGAAGGTGGATGGACTACCCTCCAAGGAGGTGGTGTAGATAGATGAGCTCCCTCTGGACCACAGGCAGCCCAATACATGCGTGTGACTGCTTTGCCAGCTGGAGTGATCACAGCACTGCTGCGGCCCCGAGGGTGGGAGTGTGCCTCAGCGCAAATGTGGAAACAGGTAATAGCAGCCCTAAGCCCCTGTGTGATCACTTCTCTGTCTGGTGGGAGAGTCTTCAGGGCCACTTGGCCCACAGAGAGCAGAGCAGGCTTGGACCCAGTGGGGCAACCCCGCCCACCAACACAAAGGCTGGTGTGATCTAGGAGCAAATTGTGGTGACATAGCTGCCACCTGGGGTGAGCAAGCTCTCAGCTGCTGTGAATGCCCATAGTACTGCTGCAGCCCCGAGACCCCACGTGATCACTCTCTTGTCTGGTGGGAGAGTCCACAATCCCACCACAGTCCCAGAGAGTGGTTTTGGCTAGGTCCCAGAGGGGAGGTCCTGCCCACCAAGCACAATGGCTGGTGAGAACTAGGAGCGGAGGGTGGCTGTGCTCTCAGTCTGGGCGAACAAACTCCCAACTGCCATGAATGCCCATAGTACCTCTGTGACCCCCACCTTGTGGCAGTGAACTCCTTCAGCTTTTCTTTATCTGGGAAAGGTGGGGAGCACAACTTGGTGGGACTGTGGAAGCAGGCAGCAGCAGCCCTGAGCCCCTGTGTGATCACTCTCTCATCCAGTGGGATAACCCACAATCCCACCACAGTCCCAGGGAGTGGTTTTGGCTTGGTTCCAGAGGGGAGGTCCCACCCACCAAACACAATGGCTGGGGCAACCTAGGAGCAGACAGCAGCAGAAACTGAACAAGCTCCTGGCAGCCATGAACACCCATAGCACTGCTGTGACCCTGAGGTGAGGAGCACAAATTGACTGTGGGATCAGGCAGCAGCAGTCCTGAGCCCCCTGCGTGACTACTTTCCCCTTTGGTGGGAGACCCCACAGGGCTGCTGTGATCCCAAAGAGTGGCCCAGGCTCAGACAGGCATAGCAGATAGGAATCGCGGCAGTGGGCTCGGATTACACAGCTCCCACCATCCCCCCAAGTGGTGGCAGGTGGAACCTGGGTCCAGAAACTATCACTATACACCAGCACAATCCACTCCATCAAATGTTATAAAGAAACATATTAATACTCCAGACCAGAAGGAAAAAGACAAACACCCAGAAATCAATCCTGAAGACACAGAAACCTACAATCTAGTGACAGAGAATTCAAGACAGCCATCATAAGAAAACTCAATGAGTTACAACAGAATTCTGAAGACAGTTCAATGAAATCAGGAACCAAATTACTGAACAGAGGGAATTCTTCACAAAAGAGATTGAAATTATGAAGAAAAACCAATCAGAATTGTTAGAGATGAAAAACACAATGGAGGAGATAAAGAAAAATCTGGGGTCCTTAAACAACACAGCTGACAATATGGAAGATAGAATGAGCAATCTAGGGGATAGGAAGACAGAAATGCTTCAGATGGAGGAGGAGAGAGAACTTAGACTGAAAAGAAATGAAGAAGCTCTCTGAGATATATCCAACTCAATTAGGAAATGCAGCATAAGGATTATAGGTATTCCAGAGGGAGAAGAGAGGGGAAAAGGAGGGGAAAAGGGGCAGAGAGCTTGTTCAAAGAAATAATACCTGAGAACTTCCCAAATCTGGAGAAGGAGCTGGAATTACATGTAAAAGAAGCCAAGAGAACTCCTAATTACATCAGTGTAAAAAGACCTTCTTCAAGGCATATATTAGTAAAGTTGGCAAAAGTCAATGAGAAAGAAAAAATATTAAGGGCAGCAAGACAAAAGAAAATAACCTACAAAGGAAGTCCTATCAGGCTTTCAGTGGATTTTTTCAGCAGAAACTTTACAGCCTAGAAGAGAGTGGAATGATATATTCAAAATTTTGAAAGACAAAAACTCAGCCAAGAATACTATATCCAGCTAAAATATCCTTCAGATGTGATGGAGAAATAAAAACTTTCCCAGATAAACAAAAGCTGAGGGAGTTCACTGCCACAAGACGCCCCCCTACAAGACTTGATCAAGAAGGCCCTCACACCTGAAAAAAAAAGGAAGGGTATACAAAGCCTTGAGCAAGGGGATAAATAGGCAGACAAAATCAGAAAATAGCACCTCTCTACCAGAACAGATTAGCAAACACCTAATTATAAATCTAAAGCTAAAGGGAAGGAAAATATCAAAAATAAATATTATCACTTCAGTTTAACCACAAATTCACAACACATAACAGAATAAGTTGTGACAACAACTTAGAAGGGGAAGAGGAAATGAATGAAACCTGCTTAGACTAGAGGAACAAGAGGCTATCAGGGAATGGACTATCTCATCTATGAGATCTTTTATACAAATCGCACGGTGACCACTAAACAGAAGATCAGAACAAAGACACAAATGATAAATAAAGAGAAAACTGAGAAAACCATTATAGAAAGCCAACAAACTGAATTAGTAGTCTGAAATACATGGGATGAGAAACAAGGGAAATATGTAACAACTGAAAAACAAGCAATAAAATGGCAGCATTAAGCCTTCATATATCAATAATCAGTCTAAATGCAAATGGATTCAATTCCCCAATCAAAAGACACAGAGTGGTGGGATGGATTGAAAAACAAGACCCAACAATTTGCTGCCTCTAGGAAACACATCTCAGCTCTAAAGACAAACACAGGCTTAGAATGAAGGGATGGAAGATGATACTCCAAGCTAATGGCAAACAAAAGAAAGCAGGTGTTGCCATACTTATATCAGACAAAGTAGACTTCAAGATAAAAAAGGTAATGAGAGACAAAGAGGGGCAATATATAATGATAAAAGGGACATTCCACCAAGAAGACATATCACTTGTAGATATATATGCCCCCAACACAGGAGCACCAAAGTACATAAAGCAACTATCAACAAACCTAAAACCTATTAACAACAACACAATAATAGTAGGGGAGCTTAACACTGCACTTACATCAATGGATAGATCATCCAGACAGAAAGTCAATATGGAAATAGTGGACTTAAACAAAAAACTAGACCAGATGGACTTAATAGATATATAGAGAGCATTCCATCCAAACACAAAAGAATACACATTCTTCTCAAGCACGCATGGAACATTCTCAAGGAAAGACAATATATTGGGAAATAAGGCAAACCTCTATAAATTTAAGAAGATTGAAATTATAAGAAGCATCTTTTCTGACCATAATGCTACAAAATTAGAAATCAACTACAAGAAAAAACTAGGAAAGTGACAAAGATGTGGAGACTAAACAACATGCTATTGAACAACCAATTGATCATTGAAGAAATTAAAAGAGAAATCAAAGAATATCTGGCGACAAATGAAAAAGAAAATACACCATCCTAACTCATATAGGATGCAGCAAAAGCAGTGCTGAGAGGGAAATTCATAGCAATACAAGCCCACCTTAGCAAAGAAGAAAAATCCCAAATAAGCAATTTTAAACTACACCTAAAAGAATTAGTAAAAGAAGAACAAGCAAAGCCCAAAGTCAGCAGAAGGAGGGAAATAATAAAAATTAGAGCAGAAATGAATGAAATTGAAACCAAAAACAACAGTAGAAAGGATCAATGAAACAAAGAGATGGTTCTTTGAGAAGATAAACTAAATTGACAAACCACTAGACAGACTCACCAAGAAAAAAAGACAGAAGGCTCAAATAAATAAAATTAGAAATGAAAGAGGAGAAATCACAACAGATACCACAGAAATACAAAGGCTTATAAGAGAATATTTTGAAAAACTATACACCAAAAAACTGGACAATCTAGAAGAAATGGATAAATTCTTAGACTCATACAACCTCCCAAAACTGAATCAAGAAGAAATAGAGAATCTGAATAGACCAATCACAAGTAAAGAGATTGAAACAGTAATCAAAAACCTCCCCCAAAATAAAAGTCCAGGACCAGATGGCTTCTCTGGAGAATTTTAGCAAACATTGAAAGAAGATTTAATACCTATCCTTCTCAAACTATTCCAAAAAATAGAGGAAGATGGAACACTTCCTAACACATTCCATGAGGCCAACATCACCCTGATACCAAAGCCAGACAAGGACAATACAAGGAAGGAAAATTCAACATAGTACTGGAGGTTTTGGCCAAAGCAATTAGGCAAGAAAAAGGAATGAAAGGAATCCAAATAGGCAACAAAGAAGTGAAACTCTCACTGTTTGCAGATGATATGATTTTATATATAGAAAACCCTAGAGAATCCATTGGAAAACTATTAGAAATAATTAACAACTACAGCAAAGTTGCAAGGTACAAAATCAACTTACAAAAATCAGTTGCATTTCTATATGCTAATTAAACCAACTAACAGAAAGAGAACTCAAAAAGATAACCCCATTTACAATCGCAACAAGAAGAATAAAATGTCTAGGAATAAATTTAACCAAGGAGGTCAAAGACCTATACAATGAAAACTATAAGACATTATTGAAAGAAATCAATGATGACATAAAGAAATGGAAAAATATTCCATGCACATGGATTGGAAGAATAAACATAGTTAAAATGTCCATACTACCTAAAGCAATCTACAGATTCAATGCAATCCCAATCAGAATCCCAATGACATTCTTCACAGAAATAGAACAAAGAATACTAAAATTCATATGGGGCAACAAAAGATGCTGAATAGCTAAAGCAATCCTGAGAAAAAAGAATAAAGCTGGAGGCATCACAATCCCTGACTTCAAAATATACTACAAAGCTGTGGTAATCAAAACAGCATGGTACTGGGACAAAAACAGGCACACTGATCAATGGAACAGAATTGAAAGCCCAGAAATAAAACCACACATCTATGCACAGCTAATTTTTGACAAAGGAGCTAAGAACATACAATGGAGAAAGGAAATTCTCTTCCATAAATGGTGCTGGGAAAACTGGACAGCCACATGCAAAAGAATGAAAGTAGACCATCTTCTTTCACCATACACAAAAAATTAACTCAAAAAGGATCAAAGATCTGAAAGTGAGACCTGAAACTATAAAACTCCTAGAAGAAAATATAGGCAGTACACTCTTTGACATCGGTCACAGAGGGATCTTTTCTAATTCCATGTCTACTCAAACAAGGGAAACAAAATCAAAAATAAACAAGTGGGACTTCATCAGACTAAAGAGCTTCTGCAAGGCAAATGAAACCAGGATTAAAATGAAAAGACAACCCACCAAATGGGAGAAAATATTTGCAAATCATATATCTGACAAGGGGTTAATCTCCATAGTATATAAAGAACTCACACAACTGAACAACAGAAAAACAAACAACCCAATCCAAAAATGGGCAGAGGATAGGAACAGACATTTTTCCAAGGAAGAGATACAGAAGGCCAATAGTCACATGAAAAGATGTTCAACATCACTAATCATCAGGGAAATGCAAATCAAAACTACACTAAGAGATCACCTGACACCTGTTAGAATGGCTATAATCACTAAGACCAGAAGTAACAAATATTGCAGAGGTTGCGGAGAAAGAGGGACCCTAATTCACTGCTGGTGGGAATGCAAACTGGTGCAGCCTCTATGGAAAACAGTATGGAGATTTCTCAAAAAATTAAAAATAGAAATACCTTATGATCCAGCTATCCCACTATTGAGCATTTACCCAACGGACCTGAAATCAACAATCCAAAGAGGGTTACACACTCCTATGTTCATTGCAGCATTATTCACTATAGCCAAGAAGTGGAAGCAACCTAAGTGTCCCTCAACTGATGATAGGATAAAGATGATGTGGTATATATCTACAATGGAATACTACTCAGCCATAAGAAAAGACAAAATCGTCCCATTTGCAACAACATGGATGGACCTGGAGGGTATTATGTTAAGTGAAATAAGCCAGACAGAGAAAGACAAACACTGCATAACTTCAGTCATATGTGGAAGATAAACTAACACACAGATAGAGAGAATAGTTTCATGATCACTAGGGGGAAGGGGGCTGGGGGATGGGCACAGGAGTGAAGGGACACATTTATATGGTGACTGACAAACGATAATGTACAACTAAAATCTCACAATGTGATAAACTATTATGACATCAATAAAAAAAGAAAAGAAGAAAAAAAGGTCGCTTATCGGACATACGTCTGCGTGGGCCCAATTGATGGGTTGGTGGTCTCAACCAGACTGAAGTGGGCAAGTGGTTCCAATTCCTGAAAAAAATAGCTCAAATACCCATTACCATGGTGACCTGGGCTCCAGGGAGATGTTATCTATAGGAATCTAGTGGGAGTCAGATAGCATATTGTCTGAACAGCACAGTTAACAATGGGTAAGTTTATCATGCAGATTTCAGTCCTAAGCCTTCCATTCTGACAAGTTTCTTGGTAAGGCCGTTCCCCACCCTTCTTCCTGGTACAGGGAAGAAGATATCTTTACAAATGGAGATTTCCTTTACAAATGCAAATGTCTCTTACAAAGGGTAACCAGAACTAAGAATGGGCTTAGCAAGGTCCCTCCCAGATACCGGGAGATGTCTGTGGTGATCCCCTGTTCTGGGGGCAGGCCTCCCATCCCAAACTCTTTTGGTCAGTTAGTGGGGGTGGGGATCAAAGTGTCCTTCAGGCAGAGACACTCTTTGGGGTGGCCAATTCCGATCCCCCCCAGTTACTAGCTGCTCAGTCATCAATGGCCAACTGTTTGCCTGTTTCAGGCTCAGAAATATAAAGATCTCTGACACGGCCCTCAGGAACTCATTGTCTGTGAGCTCTTTAGGTTTTGTTGTTGTTGATAATATCTTAAAGAAACCGTATGCTGGAGGATCTTTCAAGGGTCCGGAAGTGAGCAGGGCTCTTGAATGCAGGTGATGAAGGGTGGGGGTGCCCAGGAGTGGGGGGAGTGAGCACCCCCCTGGCTCTCCAGGTGCACCAGCGGCTCTGCCTGAACCTCCCAGGCCCATCCCTGTGTCTCCCTGTGTGAATGCACACCTGATGACGGCAGAGGTCCCCAAAGTAGTCAAATCCACGAAGACAGACAGAATGGAGGGTGCCGGGGTCGGGGTGGGGAGGATGGGGAGTTAGCATTGAATGGGGATAGAGTTTCAGTTTTACAAGATGAAGAGTTCTGTGGATGGATGGTTGCACAGGTAATGGTTGCACAACAACGTGAATGTACTTAATGCCCCTGAACTGCACACTTAAAAATGGTTAAAATGGTAAATGGTAAATTTTATGTTTTGCATATTTTACCACAATTTTTAAAAATAAATAAGTGAAAAAAAAAAAAGCCAGTAAAGGGAGAGAGACCAAGGCTGTTTTGTTCTCTGTGGGGTCTCCAGCACCGGGCCCAGGGCCTGGCACACAGTAGGTGCTCAGCAAGGTACTGAGCAGGTGACTGAATTTACCCAGGAGTCAGGGATGGCCAGAATGTAAATCAGGTGACCTGGCCACACAGGCACCCCGTCCTTGTGTTCTTAGTTTACTTTCTCCTCTACTTCAGTGCTCAGGAGAGATCGCTAAAAATTATCCAGCTTGCCAGAGTACACTTTGTTCTGACATGTTACACAGAATAAAAACTCAGGAAAAACACACACAGCTAAGAACCTGTCTTCTCTCACTGGGAGCCTCCCCCCTGCTTCCTGCTTCCTCCCTCGGAGGCCATTTTTCCATCTTTCCGCAGCTGCTCCCTGCTGGGGGTCCAGCTCAGCCCTCTGCCCTTCCCGGGGCCTCGGGGCCACACTGCCAGGGATTTCTTTATGGCCATAGATCTATTTTTATAATTTTTAACTTTTTATTAGACAAATAACTTTTGTAGACAATTAGGAAATACTTATAAATTAAAAAAATAATGAAACCCACCATTTGTAGTGGAGGAAGGGTCTATCAGAGACTAACCATTCGCAAAGCTTCGGTGTGGATCAGGGCATCTCCCTGTCACTGTTAATGAGAGAAGAAAAAAATATCTTTCATATTTTCTAGTCTTTTTCTGGGATAAGCTATCTAAACGTTGAATTAAAAACTTCCAATCTCAATCAAAGGGAGGAATTACACATTTATCCCGCCTGTCCCATACACATCATATTTCAGAGCAACCGAATACCCCTGATTGAGGAGGCAAGTTATGACATCAGAAAAAAGCCCACCATCTTACAGACCTTAATAAGTAATTAATTTACACAGAGACCATCAAAGGATGAAACCATTAGATAAAAGTGAATGGAGACTTAAAAATAGATAGATACATACTTACTGTTAAAAAAGAGACAACAGGCCCAAAACAGAGTCACTCGTGCTAAACCCCATGTCACCAAAACGAGACAATACCCAACTTAATTATAGTCTCAGCCCCCCTCCCACCCCGGAATGGACTCTTGAATCCGTCACTCTGGAATCACCTGGTCAGCACCAGTGAGGCCATCTGCCTCATAGACATCCCGTCCCCTAATGAAGGTGACCTTGCCACAAACAATCAGCTCTCTGCTCCTGTAACTTCCTAGTCCCGCCCCCTCTGCCTATGAACATCTTCCATTTTGTACAGTTCCTCGGGGCTCCTTTCTATCCGCTAGATGGGATGCTAACTGATTCATGAATTGTCAAATAAAGCCAATAAGATCTTTAAATTTACTCAGTTTAATTTTGTTGTTTAATAATACAGAGCTATGTGGATAGATACATAGATAGAAGATGGATGGATGGGTGGATTAGATAAAACTTCCCATCCATTATATAGCAGGAAGTTTCGTCTTCATCTGGATTTCAAAGCTGAATTCATTATCTCTTCCCCTAGAACCCGCGCCTGCTGCAGCATTCTCTGTCTGGACGAGACCTCAATCCCAACACTCCCAGGCAAGAAACCTGGGTGTCACCTGGGCTGTCTTCCTCACCCTCACCGTCAAATCAATTTACATCCTCAGCATGTCTCCAACAGCACAAATGTGCCCCCGCACCGTGCTGCCCACCATTGTTCAAGGGTTTCCCAGCGCCCACAGGGTGAAGTTCAAAATCCCGGATCACCATCCAAGCTGACATCCAGCCATTCCGTCGAATTGCCAGGGGTTCTCTGCACACACCATGCTGTTTCAGGACACTGGGCTGGTCCATGGGCTTTTTCCTCTGCTTAAAGCGCCCTCATCTGCCTGACAAAATCCTGCTCTTCCTTAGACGTCTGCCAAAGCAGCCTCCTCTGTGAGTCTGACTTCCCTCCACAGAGCACCCTCTCCCTCCTGGGTGCTTCCCCTGGGCCTCCTCCATGATCCTATTCATGCACCTCCCCGGGTCTGCACGTATCTCCACTTCCACCTTCCCTACCTGGCTGTAAATTGAGATCAGGAGCTGTGGCTTACTCATCTCTGAATCCTCAGTTTCTAGACTAGTACCTGGTACACCATAGGTGCTTAATAAAGGCTTCCTAAATATTCTGATTGTCTCCCTTAAAACAGAGGGGGAAAAAAACATTACATTTCATCTTAAGGAACACCACAGTAAAAAAGATTTATTTGCCTGATTAAACATTTGGTTATCTTTGACAGTTACCAGCAGTTTTCTCCTGCGGAATTAGTAAATTCTCAACTATCTGCACTGAAAAAAGAGCAGTGTTCTGAGAATCCAGGTAATTTATATTTGAGCTCTGCTTGACCTAGGAAGGCATTTGATTAAAGTGTTAAGCAGATTTGCTCTTCCAATTACACTCTTTTATTATATAACATCCTCTGTGGATGCCCTCACGCACTAACAGAAGGAAGCAGCAAAGCTCGCCAACCCAGGATTTTCCATTTGCCTTACACAACCCCTGGATGGACTAGTGAGTTGGTGGGGAGTTAAGATGTTTAACTTCCAGATTTTGAAAGTGTCTCAATCACAACATTTTTAGCATAATTTGTAGAAGTCGATTTCAAAGGGGTGCTCCCCACCCAGGACTGACTTGAATGATGCCCCTGTTTGGACACAGCTCAACTGACTCCACATCCCCACCCCTGGCTCACCCTCCAGGTTCAGCTTGCATTCTCTAGTGCCACCACCCCAAAAATTCTTCATCGAGTCGCAATCCGTGGATCACTTCACATCTCCTTGTCCAGCGCCCCATTCCTGTTCTTTCTTCCCCAGCCTAGATTCCATGCCATCAGAGTCTTTCTGTTGCATCATCCCTTCAGTCCCTTCCTGCTAACTCCCTTGCTGGGAAAGTCTCTCCCCAGTTAAATTCCATCCCTGACTGCCCCAGGCTGCCCTCTAGAGGCTCACCATGGCTGGAGAAAGGTTCAGCCTCCCGGCTCCTCACCACAGTTCTCTGTGTGTGTCCCATGGGGCCCTCACTGTCACCATCCACCAGACATTTCCCCAGTCAAGCGGCTCTCTGCTACGTCAAGATGACCATCTTACATGTTCCCTTCTCTGCTCAAACCTCCAACAGCCTCTGCTCACTTCTCACTCTCATCTGATGACCCTTTTATTTCATTGAAAAAAGCAGAAAGACTCAAAGAAGAATTTTGGCTGGCGGAATAATAGCCCCTCGAAGATGTCCACATCCTAATCCCCCAAACCCTGACTGTGTTGCTTTGCTTTGCACTTGTTACCTCACATGAGGGGATTAAATTAAGGATCTTGTGATGGGGGATTATTCTGTGGTTACATCGGGCACACTCCAATAATCCAGGGTAATCTCCTTATTTTAAGGTTATTTGACTAGCAACCTTAGTTCCATTTTGTGGGGACATCTTTGGAATTCTGCCCAACACATCATCCATCTCCCGTGTTCTGTTTCATTTTCCATCAAAGCATTTAGCATCAGCTAACATGGAAATCACACATATTTACTTGGCTATTTGTTTATTGATGATCTTCCCAGAGTAAAATCAAGCTTTATAAGAGAAGGGACATTATCTGTTCTCTGCTGTATCCCCAGTGCCGGAAACAGTGCCTGGCTCTCAAAAAAGTATAAGAAAGACTGTAACTGAGTGCTAAGTGGCTGTGGACTTGCATTGAACACAGAAAGGAAGGGAAAGGGGAAGAGTGGCAGTTCATTCAGGGGCCTGTAGTGTCATTACCAAATGTCAGCTCTGGGTTCCTGACATGGGGTCCCCTGATGGGCATGGGGCCCATGGACTTCCCAGTGTGTGCAAAGTTGTATGGGGACACAGGTCCTTTTGAAGAGGGGTCTATAGCCTCGGCAAGATTCTCAAAGGGGCCATAAGGGGTTAGGACACGGCACTGAGGTCATTGTGAGATCACGGGCAGAGCCCCGGGGTAAGATATAACGAGAGATCTCATTTACTTCCTTAAATTCCTACAATAAGACCAGCTTAGTATCGAGAGCTACTCCCCTCTATGTTCATGGCTGTCTATTGCAGCACCATCAGGTGACAATATTCATTGTCCTACAACAGGAAGAATCTCTCCCTTTTCCCTTTTTCAAAACAACAATAAAAAACTGATGCATTCTTGCTATGTTTGTTCACTGACATTGGCTAATTATTAACTCTGTAGGAAAAATAAAATTTTAATTTTAATGTCATTGTAACACACTAGGCTCTGTCTCGGCATGATAAGATATCACAAAGGTTTAAGTTGCTTTTGTAAATTGGCTGGCCAGGGAGCTCCAAGGCTGAGCTGGGACTGCTGGCCAACCAGACCACCTTGGACAAAAGGCTGTATTTCCTTGGGCTTTGGGCTTTTATCCAACACTTTATCATGGTCTCTTAAGTCCTGTCGAGTTCTCAAATGATCCTGCTGCAGGACTCTGCTAATGTAAACCAGTCATCTTCAAATTAATTCAGTGGAAGCATCCAGAAGCCATGCAATCTTGGCCAAAACAGCAAACACAGATGGGAAGCACTGATGTCGTCCTGACATATTCAGTTACATTAAGTGAACCAGGAAATCTTTTATAAGATGATAATTGCATTAACATGTAGGCAACTCAAAGTCACAACCCAAAGCATGGCCAGACACAAAAAAACTACTGAAAGAAAAGAAATATTGGCTATTTCCAAGTTGCTCTGATAATATTTGTTTGACATTGGTCTATTAACAGGCAAGTGGTAGCCACTTGTTAAAAGTTTAAGGAAGAGTTACAGGAAAACACATCAACATTGATATTGTGCTGTTACTATCTTTAAAATAAATACTTGGTGTAATATAAATCACTGATTTAGATAAAGCATACATAGATATCATAGATACATATCATAGATAAAGCAACAAACTAAATGTGTCTATATTATTGAAAGGATTTATTTATTAGGAAATGACATCAGCCACAAACTAACAACATCTCCCCCTTCCTTGATTCATTTTGCCAACCCAGAGTATTTTGCATCTTGTAAACAGAAACTCTGAAGATACCGTATCGCTTCTTTCAATTCTTGAAATTTTTCTGCTATTTTCTGAGACAGGAGAAAACAAGGGCTGTTCAAGTGATATTTAAGAGTAAGCAATACCTAACAATCAAGATGGATTTATCCCGGAAATATAAGAATGGTCTAATATAAAAAACTCTATTAAGATAATTCACCCATCAATTATCTGACTACAGGAGGAAAAGTGTGTTTTTCCCAATAGATGCTGAAAAAGCACTTGATATAATTCAACATCCATCCACAATAAAAACTCTTAGCAAACCAGGAATAGAAAGGAACGCTTTTAAGTCAATAAAAAATATCTACCAAAACATCTCCGAAAATAGCTACAGTAAACATCATACACAATGATGAAACATTACTGGCATCTCTTTAAAATCAGGAATAAGACAAGGAAACTGCTACCACTTCTTCTACTCTATGTTGGGCTGGTGGTCCTGGCCAGTGATCAATAAGAGAAGGACATATAACAATGGGAGTGAGCCAGTGACATGAAGAGGCAATTCACAGGGAAGACACACAAGTGGTCCTTAAACACGGGAGAAAGATGCTCACCTGCCCTAGTCAGAAGGTTGACGCAGATGAAAACGACAAAAAGATGCTATTTTACTTCCATCAAACTGGCAAAAATTCAAAAGTCAGACAGTGCCAGGTGCTGGCCAGGATCTGGAGCAGAGGAATCTCTGGCGAGGGCACCAACAGAGACAACCCTTTGGGAGAGCAATTCGGGCACACCTGATGAAGCCGGATCCAGGCATATCCCACGACCTCGAAATCCCACTTCTAAGAGCACAACCTAGATGAGCACTTGTCCACGTGCACCAAGAGGTGTGTACAGAACACCTAGGACACATTATTTGAAACAGAAAACCACTGTGAACAGCCTAAACGTTCGTCTCCAGGGAAATGGATAAATTGTGGTGTATTCATACAATGAAATACTATAAGCAGTGAAAATGGATAAATGATAGCTGTATGTTTCCACATGGATTAATCTCACAAGCAGAAAGCAAAGGAAAAATAAGCCATTTCAAAGAACAAGATAATATATTCATATAAAGTTACAATATGAAAAATAATACTCTGCATTACATAGATGGGCATAGCTACTTGGTAAAAACATAAAGTGACTGTGAGTGTTAGATAGATGTTTTTTCTGTAATGGAAAAAAGGAGAAGCAATAGAGGAAGGTTAGATGAAGGTTGTGTTAGTCAGGGTTCTCCAAGAAACATAACCAATAGGATGTATATATACATAGAGAGAGAGAGTTATGTTAAGGAATTGGCTCACACGATTGTGGGGCTGGCAAGTCTGAATTTTGCAGGGCAGGCCGGGAGGCTGGAGACCCAGGGAAGAGTTGACGCTGCAATCTCGAGTCCAAAGGCTGTCTGGAGGTAGAATTCCTTCTCCCCTGGGGGATCTCAGTCTTTTTCCTCTAAGGCCTTCAACTGATTGGATGAGGCCCACCTACATTATGGAGGGTAATCTCTTTACTCAAAGTCTAAACTGATTTAAATGTTAATCACATGTAAAAGAAAAACCTTCATAGCAATATCTAAACTGGTGTTTGACCAGAAACTGAGTACCATAGCCTAACCAAGCTGACACGTAAAATTAACCGTCACAGAGGTATTTAACTGTGTTGGCAATGTTCATTTTCTAAGCCAGGTGGTAGATATGCAGGTATTCATCAAACTTACTCCTTAAAGCCTTTTTCTATGTCTTAAATATTGCATAATACATACAAATTTAAGAGTAAGTAATAAATAGCAATAATCACAATATATTCTTAAATCAAAGTAATACACTAAAAAGAAGTCAATTACACATTAGACACAATCCTTAAAAACCGAGTATAAAATTAAAATTTATATTATAACCATAAAAATTAAATTATAATGAAATAGATGAAAAATAAATTCTAATATAAATTTAGAAAAAAATGTATCTAGGATCTGAATTTTAAAAATCACAAAACCCTAAAACTCTAACTTCAGCAGTTGTAGGCAACGAACTTCTTTCACCTAACCCTTGTGTGAAAAGTACATCAAGCAGGAAATAAAACATGTGTTCATTTTTCAAATCGAAATTTGGGGTTCTAGTCAAGGAGAAACGAGGTATCCATTTGTTTGGAGCCCTTTTGATTGTTGAATATCAGAGGAGATTAAAGCTGCTCAGATTCTAAAAGCCTGTGGCTTTTTTATTTCTCTCCTTCCTTCCTTCCATTCTCCCTCCCTCCCTCCCCTCTTCCCTTTGTCCCTCTCCCTCTCTCTCCCTCCTTCCTTTCTCTTGCTATCACTAAGCATGACACTCAAATATAAATATAATAACACACGTGCAGGCATTTACTCTTGCAACACTTGATCTTGTAGATTTCATTAGGCACTTTTAAGCCAGACAATAAGCTGGAAAGAACAAGTCCCTCTACCACAAGAGGGCAGTAAACACCACGCGGTGCACACAGCTGGCCTGGGATCAAGGGGAGAGAGTGGTGGGTGGGAAAGGAGCCGAGACTGTGGAATTGCTGTCTCTCCTTCTGTGGATGGGGAGAGGGAGGACCGCAGGGCTCAGCGACGTGTCTGAGATCACGGAACTAGTTGCCAGAGTCTGTTATCCTCAAAGGTTAAAATGCCTCCAAATTAAAGAGAATGAAATAGGAGGTATCTTATTAGGGACGCCCTTCCCCAATAATTTAGTAGTCTAATGATTATGTACCACTCACCAGAAGAAAGAAAACATATGCTCATGGACAGGAAATAAAAATAGGGAAAAGGCAGCACTAACAACCGAGGCCATTTTTTAGGCACTTATGACATAGTATCAATGGAAATGATTTCCAGGGTCTTCACTAAAACAGTAAAATTGTCAGGACTTCCCCCAACCTACTCCTAGCCCCAGAGAATGATCCCCTGGCTGGACCCCTGGAGGAGATGGGCATCCTGCCCAGGATCCAGAGAGATGGGAAGACAGTTCCTAACTCTCATTTGAAAAGCACTGGCGGGAGGCGTGGAGGCAGGTATTGGTTCCATCAGGACAAAACTCCACCTAAAGGAGTCAGGTCTTTACAAGCCCCATATGGAGGGCAGCAGTGAGAGCCTGGGGCTCAAAGGTTCTGTCCACGCCACTCCACCAGGTGGAGGACCGCTGCCCTCTGCAGTCCTCTCTACCCCGGGGGGACAGAGCCCCAGGGCCTTGCTCCTCATCCCCCCCACTCTCTCCCACCTCATCTCTCACTTCTCCCTGTCATCCACTCTGCTCTAGTATCACTGGCTTTCTGTTCCTTGAACCCACTACACTCTTTCCTGCTTTAGGGCATTTCAATTTGCTGTTCCTTCTAGCTGGGATGCTTTTCCTCCAGACCTAACCCCCAAGGCTCATTCAGTTACTTAAGATATATTCAATTATCTGCTGGATGCATCTGCATGGATCCCCACAGACATCTCAAACTCAAAATATTCTCAACCAGTTAAGAGTTCTTGCTTTGGGTTTGACGGCACTCGATGGACCCCAGCTCTTCTGCTATGATGGCTGGATAGTTACTTAACCTCTATAGGTCTGTTTCCTCACTTGTAAAACGAAGACAATACTACCTACATTACAGGCTTTTCGTGAGGATTAAATGAGAATACATACATGTAATTAAAGTATATACATAAGAGAAGTGTATATATCATGTGGCACAGTGCCTGATCCATAGAATACCTCAATGAATGGCAGATTTTCCAGTAAATATCATCTTCCTCCATAAACCAGTTCCTCTCACTTTCTCTCCAAGACAGAACACAGATCCACTCCCCTAGACTTTCCCTCTTTCACCATCTACATTTAACTTGCCAACAAATCCCAGTGTATATTTCCGGATTCCAGTCCCGTGTTTCAATTCCTACTGCCACTATCCTAATTCATGCCTTCATTATTCTTTTTCCTGGCCTTCCAACAGCCTGCCTCTCATCCGTGTCCCACACGACACTTGAAGTAATCTGTGTAGGATAGAACTTGGTCCTGTAATAAGAGACTATGAACAGCGTCATGCCAGTAAAGCCATCTAGGTTTAGGGTTTAATTTATAAAGTTTTAACTTCTGTTTTAATTAATTCCTCTGGAACTGATGTTTATGTTTGGTGTGAGGTAGGGATTCCATTTCATTTCTTCTTCTACCTGGAAAACCAAACTTCCCCCGCTTATCTGCAATGTCACTCTTGAGAACTCAAGTAGCTAATTACAGATGAAGTGAAAACACAGTTTTTGAGCTTAATTAACACATTAAAGTTCAAATAAAGCCTAGAAAAAATTCTGCTCAGCACCTGTGATATTTCCCTTGGAAAGTGTTCTCAGAATGAACTGAAGCGGGGACGGTGGCATTTGCTCCCCCACACCTATTGTCTTGTCTGGATGACAGAAACACAGAATGTCGTTATCTCGAGCACTGATGTAAAAATCTATGTTGCCTCTGGGATTTAGTGCATCAAACACTGGCCTGAAAAATGGAGAGAGATCCCATGATGTATAGTCAACCCTCATGTCAGTTACAAAATGAAATTCCTGAATGAACTCTGACGATTCTTGAATAAGAAGTGAGGATTGGGCAATTCAAGCCCTTGTTCAGCTCTTATTATGAAGGACTATTTCTCAGTTTCAATCATATCACATGATAGTTTTCTTTACATTGATAATTGAGAAGAAGAGTGTCTGTCCTTTGTTAGTGGTTCCAGATGAACATGTGCCCCCAAACCGCGTGCTATTTGTCTTCTAGCACACGGGCCAAAGGGCCAGCAAGCCATTTTATCTACCAGCCTTTGCCCTAAGAAATCAGAGAAGTGGCACAAACCCAGAGAGTCCAGTCTATGGGGAGAGTTCAAATATGTCAGTTTATTTTGGCTGCCCACGGAGTGACTAAGCAACAGTTAAGGGTGGGGGGTAGGGAGGCCTATGATTTGCCACAGAGACCATCACGGCCGCCAGACCCAAATTTTATCACCAGCTCTGCCTGTGACTCACTCAAGGGTTTTTGGACAAGGAATAATCGGTCATTTCCCAGCTGCAGCACAGGGGTAAATACTTGTGAGGGTTTTTTTCTTCCATTCAAGGTGAAGGATAACAGGATGATCATGTTTAGTGGGTTGTAAGCTAATAATTAAAAACTGCAACAAAATATACTTCTATTATAAGTAACGGAAGGGTGGGCAGCTCTGAGGATAATATTGGGTTACGGGCACTCACTTCCATTCTTGACACTGTGTCCCCCAGGACTGGCATCAGAGCGGGCGCAGGGGTGACCCAGCCAGAAGACGTTCAGCTCATGGTCTTAGACCCTCACAAGGGGTTTGTTCTCGGACTTGGCGGTGTGGTCGGGGTCCGCACCATGTCGCCACTGGTGTTTGCAAAAAGGCATTTCTGGAAGCATTTAACTCCCAGGTCTCACTTTTTTTTCCTGCTATGAGCCAGTGCTCTGTCTTCAAAGATTACAAAATCCCGACAAAGTATTCAAAGAGAGAAAAAGTAATTAAATGGGCATGGTATAGGCGTTCAATATAATTCACTTAATTTATTCAGCCTGCAAAAATTTACTAAACTCATTGTGTTGGGAGCTAGAACATGAAGATGAATGTAGTCTCTGCTCTGAGACTTCACAAGACAAGCTGAATATGGCAGGCAGAATAATGGCCCTTAAAGATGCCCACATTCTAATCCCCAGAACAGATGACTACGTGACTTTACATGCAGGCAAGAGGGACTTTGCAGATGTGACTAAATGAAGGATTTGGGGATGGGGAGATTATCTTGGATTATCAGAGTAGGCCTTATGTCATCACAGGGTCCTTATAAATGAAAGACGGATGCCGGGGAGCCAGTGTCAGAGGGAGGGAGGGATTTGAAAATTCTATGGTGCTGGTTTTGAAGACAGAGACGGGGGCCGTGAGCCAAGGAATGCAGGCAGCCTCTAGAAGCAGGAAGAAGCAAGAAACAGATTCTCCCCTAGAGGCTCCAGAGGAACCAGCCCTGCTGACACCTTCATTTTAGCCCAGCGAGAACCATTTCAGACTTCTGACCTCTAGAACTATAAGATAATTAGTGTTGTTTTAAGCTACTAAATTCACGGTAATTTGTTACATCAGCAACAAGAAATTCATACACTGATAATGACAATACAGTGTGATAGGTGACCCACACAGGTGCACTCAGGGCACTGAGAGAGCACGGAGGAGCTGCAACTATTTCACACTGAGCTTGGGGCTCAGAGAAGGCCCCTGGGAAGATCTCCCTGGGGAGGCCACACAGCCCTGACTCCCAAAGGATGAGTAGGAGTGCACCAGGCAGAGAGCTGGCAGGTGTGAACGCATGTGAAATCACCACCACAGTCAAGACTGCAGACACATCCATCACCGCAGAGGGTTCCCCATGTCCCTTTGTCCCTTTGGAGGAGTTCACCCCTCCTCCAGCACCACCCATCCCCAAGCAACCACTGACCTGCCTGCTGTCACTGAGATTAGTTTGAATTTTCTAGAGTTTTATATAAATGGAACAATATAGTATGTACTCTTTTTTTTTGCCCAGCTTCTTTTACTCAGAAAAATGATTTGGGGATTCATCCATGTTATTGCATGGATAGTTCATTCCTTCTTATGGCTGAATAATATTCCATTGTGTCGATATACCACAATTTGTCCATTCACCTGTTAGTGGACATTTGGGTTTTTACAGTTTTGGGCTATTACAAACAAAGCTAGTATGAACATTTGTATGCAAGTCTTTGTCTGGACATATTTTCTTTTGAATAAATACCTACAAGCAGAATGGTTAGCTCACATGGTAGGTATACGTATAACTTTGTAAGGTATACATGATACGATTTTTAAAATATAATCTACTCTTCCTGTTAACAATATGTTGTGAGCATCTTTCTATGTCAATAGTTAATATGCCTCATCATCTGCATGCTGCTGGAAACATCTTTGTAAATACATTTTTGCATACCTTCTGATTATCTCCTTGGGATGTATTCCCTGAAGTGGAATTATCGCATGAAAGATGATCTCTTTTTAAAGATTTTTGAGCCATATTCCCAAACTTTGGCATGAAGACAGAAGAGCCCTCTGGCCTGGTATTGGTGCCAGTCTGCCCCCATGGCCCTTGGGATGAGGGTGGACATTCAGATATTGCCTTGAAAGGGCTTTGAGAGAGAGGAAAATCCGATTCTTGGTCACGGGAGTCAGTTAAGGCAGGAGGGAGAGAGGCTGAGTATGTGAAGAAGCTAAGACCAAAAAGGATTTGGGAGAGGTTTTGAGGGCAGTGAGAAAAATTGTCTCGTGGTTTGTTTTGTTGTTACCATTTCTCTTGCTCTCTTCACGAAGTACGGGTTGGGGGTGGGGAGAGGAACTTTTTTTAAAGGCTGTATTTAAAGGAGGATCTTCTTTAAACTGAGTTGAAATCTACTGTCCTAGACCTTCCATTAACTAGACACATTTGTGCTGCTGGGGCCTCTTTTTAATCAAAAAGCCCACCACCGCCACCACCATCATCGCAGCCAACACTTGTGAGCACTTCCCCTTGTTAACACCAGCCCGGGAGGTGGGCCCTGTTATCACTCCCAATCTGTTGATGAGGGAACCGAGAAGAATAAGGAAGTAACTTGGCCAAGGTCTCGTGGCTGGTTAGAGGCGGGGCAGGATTCCCACCCAGAAAGTCTTCCCAGAGCTTTGGGGATTTAGCCCACACCCACAACACAACCCTCGAAATGTTAGCAAATAGTCCTGACATCCCTCCAACCTTCCCACAGCTAAATGTTGCCTCAATTATTTCTCAGTCCAAGACATGGTTCCCAGATATTTAGCCATCATCTGGACACAATTTAGTTTGTCAAAAGTTATGCCTAAATTTCACACTTTATATGTGGTCTGATGAGGTAGAAGCAGAGCTTTTTAACCTCCTTCATCTTAGACACCGTATCTTAGACAAGATGGCTAGAGGGTTTTCAGCAGCTGGATCCTTGCGTTGGCTCCTGCCGACAAAGGAAACCTTGGAGCAGAGACTGCACTGGAAATGGAGAAGGAATGAAGAGAAGGGTACAGAGGTTTTTGGGGAAAAGCTACCCGGACCTTGTATTGAATGAACACCAGCTATGGGAGAGCAGTGACTCGCAGATGACACATCCAAGGTTGAAACTGGTCCCGATGGGTGGGTGGGGGTGAGAGGCACCAGGCAGAGCCGGCCGGAGGGATCAGATGACAAAGGCTGAAGGTGCCAAGTGCTCTTCTGCAATTGCTGCATTTCAGGGGAAAGTGCCATCTGCGTGAAAATGAGTTGTGTGGCTGGAAACACAGTGTCGGGGTTAGAGACAACGATATTAGAGAGTCACGTGGGTCAGGAACACAGACGGAAAAGTGAAAGACAAGCGTTAAGGACCGCCCAACAGATAAATGAGCTGGGGAGTCGGGGTTGTTTGGTCTCCTCACCTTACGGAGAGAATCAGGTGTTTAAGGTTTGAACGCCTTTAATGTGCTCATTTCCTCGTGTGATCCCCTAAGGCTTAGGCTAGAGCCGGAGCAAGAGTTCTTAACATCTCGCAGGCGTTTTAGGCTTTGAAAAGAGACCCCCGCTGTGCCTGTGGCAGGTCATTTTTCCTTTGCGTTTTACTGAAAGTCAATCCTATAAAATATCAATCTAAGTGACTTCGTTTTAAAAAAATGATCATATTCCAAGTTGATGATAAATATCCCAAGGTCACTTCTAATCTGTTTTAAGTTCCAGGTATTTTTTTCAATACAGCATTTATTGCGGCAGATCCAGATTTAAACTTGATGCTGGGTGTGAGCACAGTCCTTGTTAGAATTTCACCTTTCTGCTTCCTTAGTCTCTGCTTTAGCCTCCAGATCGTAAATATGCACCCAAGTCCACACGGAACACAGGGTTTCCTCTGGGTACTAATACCTACTGTGTGAGCCCCTGTGCTATAGGAGAGACACGCTATGGGGTGTCGCCTGCATGAAGGGCCGCTGCAGGGCGCCGGTGTGGAAGAGGCCACTCCAGCAGCTTCATTCCATAATAGAACCTCTTAAGAACTGGAAAAAACCAGCCCAACGTTTTTTGCGATATGGCCACAGTCACGCTGATAAAACCCCACCATGTTGCCCTTGGCAGTGAAGAACGGGGACGACACAGAGAGAAAGAAATACGGGCTGACCTCCTATAAGAATGACCAGATGTGAACTTTCTTTTGCAATTTTTTTTCTGACAAAAAAAAAAAAAAGCCAAAGAAGAGTTACTGAATGATGTAATGGCTGTATTGACGAAAGAATTGAAGCCACAAGTGAGAGCAGAACAGAAGGGCAGGAAAAATTGTGCTCCAGGGTTAATGCCAAGGTCTGAAGACTTAATTCATTATTTGGCAGCTGCTAATAGCTCCTTGGTGAGCCATCAGTTTCTCTCCCACCGCAGGACCTGCTCCCCTAGGCTCATCTGTCAGCCCTACCTTTTAATGAAAACACATATCTCTACAACGGCTACTGATTCTCCACATCTTTAAGAAAGCAAATGCTACTGCTCTTCTTTCTTTGAAGGTAGAACGTTCAACAGCCGTTTCAGTACTGTGTTCATGGCGAGACCAGCCCACTGTGGCCACAGACTGGTTTCCGCAGGGTTCTGGCCTGTGTGATGGTTACATATGGGCTTTGGGACTCCTGGAGGTGGTGTGTGGGTTTGTTAAAAAATGGGAGAATGGAAAGAAAGGAAAACTAGTCTGCTTAAATAATTTTTAACTACTTCTGAATCTAATAAAACTTGAGTCTGTCAGCAATATTCATTTCCAAGCCTGTTGTATGCAGAATGCCAACTTAGCTTTTGTGAGATTTTTATGGATTGTAGAAGCTATCACAGTTGCTATTTTAGATGTAACTCATCTCCTAGAAATATCCAAAGGGACAAAGGAAAGTGCCAAAGGAGCAAAGAGCTAGAGAAAATCTATGGGAAAAACAACTTCTGGGTACTCATTGGCAGCTGAGACTGTATGAACTGAAAATTGATCCATGTTCCAGTTACTAATGCTGTGTAACAAACAGCCCCAGAGTGTAGTGGCATAGGACAATCATTTTAATATGCTCGTGCATTATGTGGGTCAGGAATTCATGCAGGAATGATTTGTCTCTGTTCCACAAAGCCTGGGAGATTTTAGCTGGGAGATTCTGTGGGTGGAAGTGATGTGACAGCTCAGGACTGGGCTCCTCCAGATAAGCTCATGTCTGGCAGCTGATGCTGGCTCTCAGTGGAAACACCTACACATGGCCTCTCCATGTGGCCTGGGACTCCTCTAACATGGTGGTGTCAGGGTGGTCAACCTCTCACATAGTCACTCAGGTCTCCAAAGGTGAGTGTCCCAGTGAACAATGAAGAAGCCACATCACTTTTTATGATCTAGCCTCAGAAATCACACAGCGTCACTTCCCCACACTTTATTTGTTGCAAGTCACAGAGTGTAGTGGTTTTAAAGTATGTTCGCAAATTCTTTGCTATGCCTCCTCTTGAGAATGGGTTACACTTAATGACTCACTTATGAATAGAATATGGGAGAAGTGGCGGTGCGTGGCCTCCAAGACTAGGTAATAAAAGGCACTGCAGTTTCTCCTTCTCTCTCTCTTTTTCTCACAATCTCTCTCTCACACACACACACACAATCTACCTCCCTCTCTCTCACTCTTTCTCTCATCATCATGGAAGCTGCCATGTCATGCAGACTTTCAAACAGCCCTACACATGGGTCCACATAGTGAGAAACTGAGGCTCCTACCAAGAGCCATATGAGCCGCCATCTTGGAAGCAGATTGTCTTAGCCTGTTCTGGCTGCTATAATGAAAATACCACAGCTTGGGTGGCTTAAACAATAAATACTTATATCCCACAGTTCTGGAGGCTGGGAAGTCCAAGATCAAGGTGTCAGCAGATTTGGTGTCTGGTGAGGTCTGCTTGCTGGTTTGCAGATGGCCACCTTCTTGCTGTATCCTCACGTGGTGGAGAGAGAGATTATCTCTGTCATGTTTATTTTTACACTAATCCTATTCATGGTGGCCCCACCTCATGACCTCCTCTAGATCTAATCATCTCCCAAAGGCCCCACCTCCAAATACCATCACATCGGGGGTTAGGTTTCAACATACAAATTTGGGGGGACATAAACATTCAATCAGTAGCATGGATCAAGCCTTCAGATGGCTGCAGCCCTAGCTGACATCTTGACATCCTGCCACCCTGAGCCAGAAGTACTCAGTTGAGCCATTCCCAAATTCCTGATGCTCAGAAACTGGGGTAGTGAATGTCTGTGGTTTTAAGTTGCTAAAAGTATTAGGGTAACTTGTTACATAGCCATAGACAACTAACACACAGGGCCAGCTCGGCTTCAAGGGAAGGTAACATACATCCCACCTGTCAATGGGAAAAGTGTAAAAGAGTTTATGGACATGTTTTAAAACTTCCCTAATTCACAAGGGGTCAATAAAGAATTATTTTGCTCCCCACCCTCACACACACAGAGAAAGGAAGCTTCATAGAAAAGTCTGCTTTCATTATTTGTTCTTCTTAATGTAAAACCAGAAACACCTGTTAAGAATCCTAGATCCTGACCTGGTCAAAGAAAAGAGTTCTTGAGGAAACTGGACTTCCACCATTTACTTTATTAAAAATATGATTCTCTTTTCTACAGTTTCTTTCAAGTAGTTCCCTGCACATATTATGCTTGATCTCCTTTGATCATGCTGTTCCCATACTGATCACTACCCTCTTCCCCCGTTCCCCTTAGTGTGGGACTAACTCCTGTTCATCTTTTATGTCCCGGACTAGGAATCCACCATATCCAGGAATACACTTATTGAAAAAAGGCTAGATCCCACTGCTGCCTGTACCTCCCAGGTACCTCTCTCTCTTATTGCGTTCACTGCCCTGCACTATGAAAATCTGTTCATGTGCCTGTCTTCCCCATCAGGGTATGCTGCAGGGATTGTGTCTTATTCTGCATGTTGGTGCCAGCATGTGACACGTCCAGAGCACTTCCAGGCACTAGACAGTGATGATGGTGATGACCTCCACATCCAGAGGACGACAGGAAGAGCTGACGTCTGCCTGGTGCTCACTACACACCATACGCCATGCCAAGCACTTTTCCTCATCGTCTCTTTTAATCCTCAAGATAACAAGTACAACTGCAATTTCCCTTTCACAGATGAGAAAACTGTGGCACAGAGAGACTAAGAAATTTTCCGTGCCACTCAGTGAGTGAGTCATCAGACCCCAGAGCCTGAGCTTTCACTGTGATTGTGATGTGAGGCCACTGAGTCGTGAGTCAAAAAAGAATTTTCAGACACGAGCCGCTCATTTGTGTGCCTTTATTCAGCATGGGGATGGCACACATGACAGTAAAGAGCTGCAGTGTAGGTGTCTGTGCGGGGGTGATTATATACGACTTTAACTACTCTAAAGAAATGTCAAAGGAAAAAATATTAGGTGATCTGGTCAAGCAAATTGATGGGTTCTGGCTAGTCTCAAAGATTAGGGCATGGGGGCCAATGAACAGAGATGTAATCTTGCATTCCAAGGTATGGTGTGCCTCAAAGAGCATGTAGGCAGGGGATTAAAGTGATTGATCACCTCCTGAGGTAAATTCCTTCACTCCTAGCCAGAGGCAATTGAGTAAGTAGGGGTCTATTAGACTTGAGTGGAGTCTCATGGAAAGAATTAGAAATTGTAAAACGAGTCATAAACAAGGTTTTGACCACGTCAATTCTACACTGAATTCTATATTCTCAATGTATACAAAACAAGTTCCATCAGTTACGATTCTTGGAAAGAAATAGTGTCTCTCAGATCATAAATTATATTTTATCAGTGTGTGCCATACTATTAAGTGGTAAAGAAGAGGAAGAAAGAGAATAAAGCACACTAGAGTCATTTTTCATAACAGGTTTGACTGATCTTAGGTAAAATGTATGCACGAAAATTCAGACATAGATAAATTTGGGGAACATTCTTTGATTGAACTTACAGGCTCAATGAAACCATCAAATTCCTCAGCTACCACCTGACATTTCTCATTTTCAAACCAATGTCTCTGTTTTTCCTTCGAAAAATTTTGGCCTCTCCAAATAATTAACACAACTGGCCTGCATACAGGGAGGACTTGGGGAATGAACCTCCAACCCCAACACTCACACCATAAGGACTTTAATACAGACCTCACATAATATGAGGAGTTGTAGTTAATGGAAATGGAATTTCCCATTGTAATGTAATTACACTCTAAAGCAGACAAAACACTATTCTCTAAAATGCAATTCAAATAACGTTGATTAAGTTATTCTGCCCCATATATTTAGGCCAACAAAATGAGGAGGGATGGATGCAGAATAAACACGAGATTGACCTTGCAAAGGGCAAAAGAACAATAGACGCATTCTTCAGGCTTAATTTTTTTGAAAACTGTTCATGTAAGGAAATTGTTCTCTTGAGCGTCTCTACTCAGGGGCTGAATCTGGTGTACAAATTGGGGAAAAGAAGTGAGTATCTGTGTGGTGCATTTGTTTGTGTTCTGAATGCAAATGTTACTATTTGAGACATCCATGAAGAAAAAGGGAGGAGAAGATCAATTTTCATCCCAATAGGATTGTTCTTTAGAGTCTCAACTCCAGTGACTGTTAAGCCCTCTTAACAAACAACCCATCTTGAAGGGAAGAAATCAAAGTACAAAGAGCATTTGAGAACTCTGAAAAGTAAGCAATAGGAGGAGGACTGGAAGGGAGATCCAATTGTGGGGGTGGAAGGGGTGAGTTTCTGGTTTTTTCCTCTTTTCTTTCCTTGCGTTGACCCGAGGACAGCCCCACTCGTAGAGCTGTGCAGCTCTGTGTTTTTGGCCAAAGAGCTAAGAAAAGGGGACCTCGCAAACCAGAGAGTGTGGGAGAAGCCCTGTTTGTTTTTTCTCTCCAGGTCCTGCCCTGAGAGCAGCCCCAGTTGCAGATCCACAAGGTGACAGGGAGAGCAGCTGTAATTCAGAGAGAAAGTCTGGATTTCTGGCCAGGGGACCGAGAAAGGAGCTCCTGGGAGCCAGAGAATGTTCAGGAAATCACAGAGAAGAGAGAGCTGGAGAAGGGGGTCTCCTAATTCTATGTATGAAAGGGCACTAGTCTTCAGCCTGCACTTGAACTGTGCATGTGCAGAACCAACCCAGAGCAACACAGCAAAGACTTTGAGAACTGAACTATAAACATAAACGGCTGCCTGCATCCCAGGCTAACCTCTGAGAGGTACATGCATGAGACCACAGGACCAAGGACCACAGCAAAGATTTTAAAAACTTAAGTGACATTGGAACCACTACTCACAGAGGGCAAAGTACAGCTTGTGGTAGGAATCTAACCAAGTGATTTCCTGCTAAACAACAACAAAAAATCAACATTCTCCAGAGGATTTTATCAGGACACAGAGTCTCATAACAAAATCATCAAAATGTCAAAAATTGTTCAGCATACAAAGAACCAGGGAAACACGAACAATTCTCAAGGAGAAAAAAGTCAGCAGATACCAATCCTGAGTCGACCCAGATATTGGAATTAACAAAGGCTTTAATATGGCAGCTATGCTCCATGGGTAAAGGTAAATATACTTCAAATGAATGGAAAGATAGAATTCTCAGCAGATAAACAGAAACTATAAAAAAGAAATGGAAAATTTAGAACTGAAAAATAGGTCTGAAACAAAATAGTAGAATGGAGATGACAGAGTAAGAGTCAGTAAGAGTCAGTGAACTTGAAGACAAATCAAAGGAAATTATTTACTTCGAAGAACAGAAGAAAGATGATTAAAAACAATTGAATGGCGCCTCAGGGACCTTTGGGACATCAATATGTCTAAGTTTGTGCCATTGGAGTCCCAGAAAGAGAAGAGAAAGAGATTGGTGCAGAAAAGTATTTGAGGAAATAATGACCAAAAACTTCACGAATTTGGTGAAAGACAAATCTACAGATTCAAGAAGGTCAGTGAACCATCAGACAGGATAAACTCAAAGAAAATCAGGCTCAGATACATCATAATAAACTGGTGAAAGCCAAAGATAAAGGAAAGATCTTGAAAGCAGCCAGAGAAAAGTGACAAAAGGGAAATGGTTGGAATTACTGTGGATTTCTCATCAGAACCTATGGAGGACAAAAGACAGTGGAACAACAGTTTATATCCAGTAAAAATATTTTCTAGGCATGGCAGCAAAAAAAAGACATTGTCGGATGAAGGAAAACTAAGAGAATTTGTTGCCAGCAGACTTGTTCAAAAAGAACTACTAAATAAAGTTCTGCAGGCTGAAGGGAAGTGATATCAGAGGGAAACTTGTTACTTCAGGAATGAAGGAAGAACAATAGAAATGGCATATATCTACCCAAATGTAATGGACTGTTTTCTTAGTTCTTTAAGATATGTTTACTGCTGAAAGAAAAAATTGTCTGGTGGGATAATTAGTGAATACAGGTGTAATACATAGGACAACTATAATATAAAACAGAGAGTAAAAGGACTTACATGCTTATAAGGTTTGTACATTTTACTTGAATGGTAAAATATTAAATCTAAGTAGACTGTGAAAAGTTAGGTATGTATACTATAATCCCTAGAACAATCACCATAAAATAATACCAAGAGATATGGACAAAATGACCAATAGATAAATTAAAATGAAGTACCAAAAACATTCAGATATTCCAAAAGAACATAGGAAAGGGGGAACAGAAGAACAAAAAACAATGGGAACAAAAAGAAAACAAATTATAAAATGGGGGGCCTAAATCCAACTATATCAATAACTACATTAAATATAAATAGTCTAAACACACCAATTAAAAGACAGATTGTCAGGGGGCTGGCCCGGTGGCATTGTGGTTAAGTGTGTGTGCTTCACTTTGGCAGCCTGGGGTTCATGGGTTTGCATCCCAAGCATGGACCTATGCACCGTTTGTCAAGCCATGACATGGTGGCATTCCACATACAAAAGAAGAAAATAGAGGAACATTGGCACAGATGTTAGCTCAGGGACCACCTTCCTCAAGCAAAAAGAAGAATATTGGCAACAGATGTTAGCTGAGCACCAATCTTCCTCACCAAAAAAAAAAAAAAGGACAGATTGTCAGATTGGATTAAAAACACAGGACCCAAATATATGCTATATTTAAAGAAATCCATTTTAAATATAATGACAGAGATAGGTTAAAAGCAGAAGGGTGAAAGAAGACATACTATGAAAATATTAGTCAAAAGAAACTGGAGTATCTATATTTATATAGACAAAGTAGACTTCAGAACAAGAAATAGAACCAGGAATGAAAAAGGACATTACACAATGATAAAAGGATCAAGTCATCAAGAAAATGTACCATTCCTAAATGTGCATGCATAACAAAAGAGCTTCAAGATACACGGAGCAAAACACAAAATTAAAAAGACAAATTCACAGGCTGGCCCTGTGGTGCAGCGGCTAAGTGCGCACATTCTGCTTCGGTGGCTGGGGGTCGCTGGTTCGGATCCTGGGTGCGGACCTACTCATCACCCATCAAGCCATGCTGAGGCGGTGTCCCATATAGAAGAGCTACAACCCTATAACTATGATACACAACTATGTACTGGGGCTTTGGGGAGAAAAAAAGAAAAAACAGGAAGATTGGCAACAGATGTTAGCACAGGGCCAATCTTCCTCAAAAAACAAACAAAACAAAACAAGATAACTCACAGATGTTTAAAAAAAAAAAGACAAATTCACAATTATTCCTGGGGATTTCAACACTCCTCTCTCAATAATCAATAATAGAGAGGTTCAGAAAGTCAGCAAAATATACAAGATCTGAGCACTATAAATCAATATGATTTGGGATTTATAAAACATTCCATCCAAAAACAATAGAACACACATTCTTTTCAAGTGCACATGGGACATTCATCAAAATAGACCATATTTTGGGTCATAAAACAAATATTAACAAACAAAATAATTAAATAAGGCAAAGTACATTTTCTGACCAAAATGAAATTAAACTGGTAACCAATTACAGAAAGATATCTGGAAAGTACCAAAATATTTTGAAATAAAAAAGTACACTTCTAAATAACCTATGAGTCAACGAAGCCACAAGGAAAATCAGAAAATATTTTGAACTGAATGAAAAAATATATAACATATCAAGGTTTGTGGATTCTAACTAAAGCAGTGCCTGGAAGGAATCTACAGGATAGTTCCTAGAACTAATAAGTAAATTTAGTAAGGTCACAGGATATGAACTGGTATACAAAAATCAAGTGTATTTTTACATGCGAGCAGTGAACAATTAGAAATAGAAATTACACAGACTGGGCCATTCCTTAACACCACCAAAAAACACAATCCTACTCCAAAGTGAAAAAAAATTTAGATTTACACAAAATCTGTATGCTGGTGTTTATAGTGGTTTTACTCATAATTGCCAAAGACTGCCCTTCAGATGGTGATGAATAAACAAATTGTGGCACACCATTAAATGGAGTACTACAAAGTAATAAAAAAACTGAAATATTGATTCAGATGAATCTCAAATGCATTATGTTAAATGAAAGCAGCTGGACTCCGAGTTTATGTCCTGTGTGGTGATCCCATTTGTATGACATTCATGCAAAGGTAAAACCTTAGGGATAGAGAAGGGGCTGTCAGGGACGTGGGTTAGGGGAAGCACTGACCACAAAGGTCAGCATGAGGGAATTTGGCGGGGTGGATGGAACTGTTCTGTGTCTTGATTGTGGTGGTGGTTACAAGACCATCTGCTGATGTCAAAACTCATAGAACTGTTTAGCAAAATATGTATAATTCACTGCATGATAATTTAAAATCAGATAATTGAAAAATTTAAAAAAATAAAGAAATCCACACTCCCCATCTGAGTCCAGTCTGAGCTACCAGTCCGGTTCAAAAGATGTGGGATTGCAAAGCAGAGTTCTAAATCAACAAGGACATGAGAGACAATTCCCTTTTTTGTTGTTTTATTCTGATAAAATAGAATAAAAAAGGGAAATAAATGTGCTGTGTCATGTTATTAAAAAAAATAACAGGCAACAACTGTCAATGGATTTTTTTTTTAAGTAGGAGGATAGTTCCCTTCAGAAGAAAACTTGATGAGCTCAGTAAGGAGGTATCAGGCTTCCTTGTATTATATACACAATTTCTTCCCCCAGAATGCTCCCATGTTTGGATTCTTCTCCCTATTTTTCTTTTATTCCAAGAGGGCTATTGAAACCCCTATGTTTCTTCCCTGTGCTTGAAATAAAAATATAAAGAGTAAAATGTAGGTCAAGTGCAGAAATATTGTTAGACAACTCCATCTTCAGTAGGCAATGACAATCACATTAAAGCATATTTAAAATTTTTTCCTTTGTCACGTTATTGTTAGAACGTCATTTTGTTTCAGAAACTGTCGATCAGATCGATGTGCATTTGTTAAGGGGGGAGTATTGTGTATATAAGTCTTCCCAGCAGGGACGACCTGCAGCTGTGGCCAATTAAGTGTGAAGACATAAGTCCATCGAATGGTACAGATATTAAGAACAAATATTTCTCAGCCCTTTGTAAGTGGGAATGTTCTGTAAGTACTTACATATTTTGGTATTACATTATAGTAATGCCCTTTACCAAAAAGCAAAACAATTTTCTGTAGCAATCTCCTCCCCCAAATTTTTATTCTCATGTGATGTCTCAAAAATTTTAATAAGGTGCAAAAATACAACCGAATGCCAAGTATAAAAATTCTTTAATAAGGCAAAAATACATCCCCCTGCAATTCCAAATGTGAAATTAATCCATTTTCAATTACCTTCGATTATAAGAGCCACAGAGGACAATTGTGAAACACTTACCTTCTATTATAAAATCCAAAGATCCAGAATTAGCTTTCTAAATAATATTGATTTATTTTAAAAATTTTATTTACAATAAACTGTGGGGTTGTTTAAAATCTGATATAAGGAATCCATACTAGAACCCATTTCTTTTGTTTTGGGGATTCCAGTATATGATAGGTCAGTTCACAACCCCAAACCTGATGTACCTTGACTGATCTAGCATGGGTTTGTGTCGTATGAATTCACACTAAAAATAATTTCTGTTATGTTTATTTAAACTTAACACTAGCTCGAACGCTACCTTAAGCATCCCTGTCTGAGTTGATAGGGCTATCTAGAAATGGTGCAATACTTTCTTTGTTTCAATTTTATAAATATTAATCATTTGCGTCACTTAGGGCAAACTGTCATTCGTTCCCCCAGCTTGGGCCGAGATGGGTTTGGACATCAGGGAAGCGCAGAGGTTTGGAAGCCTCTGGGGTCCCGCAGACTCGGCGTGGGCAGGAAGCACTTTGTGTCAGACCTTCCCCACGTCAATGTCCGGGTGCGGGAGGGCGCAGGTCCGCATGGTCCTACACCTGGGCACCTGGGATAACATACTTCGGAACAGGTGCGGTGCAGGTGTGGGGGAGGCAAGATCTCTTGATTCCAGAGATGGAGCAAAAAACAGAGCCCCACCCGCGCCCTCAGCCCGGGGCTCCGACTGCCCCTCACCCCCGGGCTCTGGGCAGAAAAGCCCCTGCTTGCCCCGCCCGGCCGCGCCCCTCTCGCCTGCGCCTCCGCCTCGCTCGGCTCCGCCCACACCGCCCTAGGAGACCCCGCCCAGCCTCGATGAGACACCGCCTCGCCCCGCCCCACACTAAGCCACGCCCTCACCACGCCCCTCGTCTCCCAGCATTGGCCCCACCTCTTCCACCCTTGCCACGCCCTCTCGCCTAGTCACGCCCAGCGCCCCCTTACCCGACCCCGCCTAGCCTTAGCCCCTCCCCGTCCCTGCCTGCCCCGCCCACCCCTCGGTGTCGCCCAGCCTTGGCCGCGCCTCTCCGGGCTCCGCCACGCCCCCTCCTCGCCACGCCACTCGCCACGCCCCCTCCCCTGCCCAGGAGAAGCGGCGGCCACGGCGGGTAGTGCAGGAGGCGACGCCCTCTTGCGGAGCCTAAGTCGCCGCTGCCCTCCCTGCTCCTGAGGTCACCCGAGGTCACCTGAGGCCGGGCTGTCTCCTGCACTTCCAGGGCGGCAGGACCTCATATTCGGGGAGGCCGGAGCGAAGCCCAAGCTCTGGCGGCCCGTGTTCGGCTCCCAGACGCACGGGCCCAGCCCAGGGGTGTGTGTTAGCAAAGCACCTGACACAGGGGCGCTGTGGACACACGGTGTCTGCGGAGGACGCGGACACACGGACAAGGAAGAAACGAGAAAGCAAAACTTGCCGTTGGAAAACTTTCCAAAGATGTTCACTTTCCCAGTGAGAATTGTGTACAAACAAATAAAAGCTGTAGGTGATGGAGGGATGGATGGTGAATGGGCAGATGGACATGTGGTGGGTGGATGGATGGATGGATGGGTGGGTAGATGGATGGGTGGATGGATGGATGGTGGGTGTGCAGAGGAATGGATGGTGGAAGGATAGATGATGGGTGGATGGTGGATGGATAGATGGATGGGTGGATGAAACGACTCCTTACTGTCTTTTGGAAGAGTGGCCCCAGGAATCAGGACATTGGAACATTCTACTAGAAAAGACCACGTGTGATTTGGCCAGGCATGTGTGTATCATACAGATGTGTCCTTTAATTAATGGCCAGCATTGTCAGCAAATATTTGTTGAGCACCTACTGTGTTCTAGGTGAAGAGGACACAGCAGTGAATAAAACAGACAGCCCTGCCTCATGGAGCTTAGAGACACCAAATATACCAGAAGTAAATAAACCCACAGCATGTCAGAGGGCTGTGGTGAAAAGCCAGAGCAGGGTGAGGGAGCATGGGAGGTTGGGGGGGAGGATCCTAAGGCAGCATTTGATGAAATGAGTTCCTGCTTGCAAATTATTGAGTGTCCGTCACAGAGAAAGCATACTGTATTACACGTTTGAGAAACAAGTGCTCGAATGAATGGTGAGAGGAAAGCAGCCCCTGACAGAGGGCCTGGCCCTCACAGTTGGGCCTTGGTGTTCTCCTGGACCAAGACAAAAACAAGAGCGCTCCATAATCAGGTCTGCTCAGACAAAAACAAGAACATTGTTTGAACCACAAAAATGACCCAACATCCCCTATCCTGCCTAATGTGAGAGATGGGTGCTTCTTTCCCAGTTGTGGCTTTAGCTTCACACGGGTCTTCCTGCCTTCTGGATAAGAATTATTAGGATATCCAAGCATAGACTCACCCTGCTTCCTGACAGCATCCAATCCAGAGCAAAGCCCTGCTTCCTTGGACCCCCACCCTCCCACCCAAATTACCCAACTCAAATCGTTTAAGTCCTTTTCCATTCCTCCTTACTGAGATGCTTCATGGTTCCCATGGTGTACGGTTCTGTGAAATGAGTCAAAAAACCCAAACTTGTCTGGCCACAGGTGTGTTCTTGGTGGTTTTTGGCTAGAAGACATTGACAATAAAGAAGTAATAAAAATTAAACAATTTGAACAGAGAAAGAATAGTTCAATATTCTATATTTTCAGAAACTTGAAGAGAGATTCTCTCCCTCTATCTTTACACTGGAGACTCAGGTAAACTAAATTCTGATCTTAGAAAAGGCCTACAAGAAACAGAGGGGAACCTGGGAAATCAAAGCTCAGTTATTGTTCCAGGGGACAGGAGTTTTCTCACTGTGAATCAGGGACTCTGAGGCACTGTGTAGAATTTGTTCTGAAGATTCGATTTGAAATGGAATAGCAGTATCGAGGATATAGTCTACCTTCCATCATGTATGGGTTAAGGACGGGAAACAGAAGGAATAATCATTAAGTAGAATCACCCAGCCGGCTCAGCTCGGCTCAGCACCAATTCTCGTTGATCTGTCACTGTGGCACAACTGTTTGAAACTTTTCATTTCCATTTAACTTTACACTCAGCTCTGTCGCAATTAATATTCTCTGTAACTAAAAGTCTCCTTTAATATCAGAAATATGACAAAAATGCTGGCTGAAGGCCTTCGGGCATCATTCAGGTGACATTTGAGTCATTTCCTTGAACCTCTCCTAAAGAAGCCTCCTATGTAATTGGATGAATCAAATCAATAAATAGAGCGGATATTTATTCACTCTTCCTCTCCTGCCGTCACTTGCGGTGTGTGACGCATCCACTGGTGGATTAAATCCAGACCCTGAGTGTCATTGCTTTGGCAGCTCATCCTTCTTTGCGAGGTGGCCTTCCAGGTCACCAGGATGGAGATGGACATCTCTGCTAGAAAAATGATGCCTGAGAGAGAAGCACCAGCCTGTCTGTGGTTGCCCACAAGGTCCCACAGAAATGCGACATTTTCAAGGCAAATGTATGGACTCGTTTTTCAGTGCACATTATAAAAATCTAGGCTTGCTGAGTAGCGCGCTTTTCACTGGGAATGTAGCCATTTTCTTATGTGGTCACGCCCATTTCCGGGAGGGGGTGAGCAGAGCAATACAATGGTGCAATTCCGCAGACGTGCTCCTCTCAGGCACCCCTGCAGTAGAGGGACCCCTGGGCACCCGGGGCTACCCTCAAAAGGAATTAGACACACAGCTCACCCCTTCCAACGATGTCAGCGTCGTGGGAGAAATCGAGGAATGTCAGATACAGTGAAACAAACAGCCCAGGCAGACCGGGGTCCCCAAGGCAGGCCCAGCGCTGACCAGCTGTGGAAACTTGAGCAGGCTTCTTGGCCTCATGCAGCCTCACTTTCATCATCTGAAAAGCAGGGATGTTGCCGTCGCACCGTACCTCCCTCCTGGAGACTCGGGCGTGTGCTGCCCCTCAGTGCACAGAGCCTGGGACACCTGCATAAGCGCTGACATCATTATTATTATTCCGCTTTCGGAGAAAGGGCCAAGCCTACCTAGGCTGTCTGTTCGCTGTTGCATGCAGGGGGCGGGGAAGGGGGTGGGAGGTGTCGGGGGGGTCAGGGACATGGGAATGCAGACTCTCATTGATGGAGACAGGCTTGTAGACTATGGTGGGTCATGTTTGCTAGGCAGGCAGGGCCATGGCTGCTCCCAGAGCAATGTCCCAACTCCCCCCTGACGGGGCCAGGCACTCACATGCTTCCTCAACAGATGCTGGTGGAAGGACTATAAATTGTCTCCTCTGAGTCTGAAGGGAAATTAGAACTCTAAAATTGAAGATCCTCCTCCTGCAACTGGATGGGGCTTCATCCATGGGCTTGATAAAACATGTGCCTATGAGAGAGCCAGCTCCCCACTTCCGATAAATCAGTTGAGGGCGTTAACATGCTGACTCTGTGGTCAAAGTAGAGAGGAGGACACGTTAGGAGGTGCTAACCTGGAAGACATCTTCATCGATAAAATCGCCGGAGCACAGGATAGCACAAGGAAGGATTCTATCAGGAAACT
The DNA here is from genome assembly GCA_031878705.1 of Tapirus indicus. Lineage (NCBI taxonomy): Eukaryota > Metazoa > Chordata > Mammalia > Perissodactyla > Tapiridae > Tapirus > Tapirus indicus. The sequence goes on along the minus strand of CM062924.1, from coordinate 90,341,715 downwards.
TCCCGGCAGAACTTTGAGTTTATCGTCAGGTTGTAGAAGCCATTGTGCTGGGAAGAAGCAAACTTTTCAACAGTTGGGTTATTTTGTGCTAATTTCTCTTCTAAATATTTTTTTCCTAGATAGGATTTAATACATCTTTCCTGTAACCAACCAACATCTAATTAAGTCTTCATATTTTGAGGGTATCCGTTTTTTTTTCACAACTGGAATTGATAATGTATTTTGAGCTTTCTCAATTTGATAATCATTGATAGAGCCCCAGTTCTGCGCCCAGTACTCTGGTAAGCCCTGGGGAATGAAGATGATTGTGTGGTTCAATGAGATGACATGAAAAGTTCTAGCATGGTGCCTGGCATGGCCACCCAACACATTTCATGAATTTCTAGAATACCACGGACTGAGTGGTTTAAACAACAGACACTTATTTCTCACAGTTCTGGAGGTTGGAAGTTTAAGATCAAGGTGCCAGCGTGGTCAAGTTCTGTTGAGATCCCGCTTCCTGGTTTGTAGACACCCTCCTTCTCGCTGTACCCTCACATGGTGGAGAGAGAGAGACAGCTCTCCTGTTTCTTCTTATAAGGACACTAATCCCATTCATGAGGGTTCCACTCTCATGACCTAATCACCTCCCAAAGGCCTCACCTCCTAAGGCCAACACATTGAGGTTAGGGCTTCAACATATGAATTTTGTGGGGACACAAGCGCTCCGTCCCTAGCAACGGAGGAGATAAGTGGATACAAGACTCGATTCCTACAGGCTCCCCGAGGAGGGAGGAGGGAGAAAGCACAGAGATGCCTTCGGGCTGGGGCTTAGAGACGAGGTCGATTTCTACAAGGCATCATGAGCAAAGAAGAAACTGCAGAAGCACTGGACAGATGTCCAGCCAGAGGCTGGTCTGGAGTGGTTGGCGCTGTGGGAGGTGAGCCAAAAGCTGATGTGAGACCAGATTAAGAGAGGGCTGGAGCCTTGTGTGGAAGGGGGTGGACTTTCTCCTGAGGGCCCTGCCCCGTGGGAACCTGGCTTTCTGATTTCTGTTGTCCTCCGTGCTCTGCACTGACCCCTCATCCTGCCACTGAAGTCCCTGCGGGGGTTTTGAATGGCGAGACTTCCACGATGGCGCCAGGTCTGACTTCCTGTCTGCTCTGGGCTGAGAAGAGTCTCTTGAAGCAGATGTCTTCTACACTGGGCATGGGGACAGCAGCCGGTGTGGTAAGTGTGGTAGACCCCAACAGCTCCTCCATGCTGGACGCAGTGCCCTTTGCAAAGTGACTCCCCTGCTGGTCCCATCAAGAAATGGGGTCTCTCTCCCCATGTGTTATGGGTTGAACTGTGTCCTCCAAATTCATGTGTACCTCAGGATGTGACTGTATTTGGAGATAGGGCCTTTAAAGAGGTGATTAAGGTTAAATGAGGTCATATGGGTGGGCTCTAATCAATAGGACTGGTGTCCTCATAAGAAGAGAAGATTAGGACACAGACACACATGGAGGGAAGACTATGTGGGGACACAGGGAGAGGACAGCTGTCTGTAAGCCAAGGAGAGAGGCCTCGGAAGGAACCACCCTTGCCAACACCTTGATCTCGGGCTTCCAGCCTCCAGAACTCTGAGTTTAAGCCACCAACCTAATACACCACCCCTTGAATCTAGGCTGGGCTGGGGACTTGCTTTGACCAGGGGAAAGCAGCAGAAGTGACCTTGAGGGACTTCTGAGCCTGGGCCTCAAGAGGCCCTGCAGCTTCCACTTTCTCCCTCGTGCCGCCCCGAGATGCCGTGTGAAGGCCCCAGGCCAGCCTCCTGGGAGATGAGGGACATGAGGAGACGGAGGCGGCTGCCAGCCAGCACCAGCCTCCCGACTGGTGAGGTCCTCTTAGACAACCGGGGCTGCATGAGTGACCCAGACAACAGCAGCAGGCTCCCCACCCCTACGACCTCAGTCCAAATTGCTGACCCACAGAATCAGGAGCCAACAAAGTGGTTGCTGTCTTAAGCCACTACGTTTTGAGGTGGTTTCTTACACAGCAGTAGATGACTGACACAATGAACTTCAGCTGGAAAAAATAAATACAACCATCCCTGTGGGCCTGCTTGCTTCTACCTTTGGCCCCTGGGAAAAGGGGCCCGCTGCAGCTGGCTGAGGCAGGATGGGGCAGTGGTCAGGCCCCAGGCCCTTGGCTCTGCCGCATAGGTCACCATGAGGGTGCCACATGCAAAAGGTGGATCTGGTAGTGCTCCCCACCAAGAAAAGCATCTGTGATGTTGCCCTTCTTTAACCATCTCTCTCCTGACCCTGGATCCTCCTGCGGCTGCTGGCCCCACGGGATCAACGTTGCCACCTGGAACCCGTCAGTTGTTCTTCATCTGCAGCCTTCATCACAGCGGATCCGCCTCCTAGAAACACTGTCTTCCTCTGGCCTCTTCCTTGGTTCTCCTTCTCCTTTGCTGGCCACTCCGGGGCCCCTTTGCTGGCTCCTCCATGTCTCCCTGTGGTCTCCTGGGCCCTCACCCTCCTCTCTTCTCTCCACGCTCACTTTCTTGGTGATCCATGTGGCCTCCTGCCTTTAGATACCATCTGATGACTCCTATATTTTATCTGCAGCCCGGATCTTCCTCCTGGACCCTCTGGGCCTCTCCCCCGGGTGTCTAATGGGCTCCCCCAAACCAACATGTCCAAACCACTCTTGACAAACCCCTGCAAACCTGCTCCATCCACAGCCAGCTACATTTTAGTTACAGGTGACGCCACCCTTCCAGGTTCTCAGGCCAATAACTTTGGGGTCATCCTGGATGTTGGTCTTTCTCTCACATCAAATCCACCGTCTAGTAAATCCTGTTGGCTCTCCCTTCAGAATACAGAATCCGCCCATTCTCATCACCCCTCGTTCCAGTCTCTGGAGAGTGATCTCTCACTTTCGCTGTGTCCCCCTTGCAGTCTCCTCCTCATACAGTGGCCAGAGTGAGCCTTTTTAAACCATCACTCACATTATGCCATCCCTGTGCTCCAAATGGGCTTTCTATCCTATTTGCTTTAAAACTGCAAGTCCTTAAAATAGCCGTCAAGAACCTACATCTGTCCCTCTACCATCTTTCTGTCCTCGACTCCCACTGTCCTCCCCCTTGACCACTCTGCTTGAGCCACGCTGACCTCCTGGGTGTTGCTCAAACAGGCATAGCCCAGGCCCACCCCAGGGCCTTTGCACTTGCTATTCTCTCTGGCTGGAATGCTCTTTTTCCCAGGTAGCCACATACTGCTCTCCCCGTTTCCTTCTATGCTGACCTCTGACATAAAATGGTCCCTCCATCCCATCACCCTCCCAAGCCTACTTGGTTCTTCATGGCACTTGTCACCACCTGAGGCATTGGTTATGAAAGACATGACTCCCCATTCAAAACCGTTCATTGTCTCCTCATTGCTATTAAAAGACAAAAATCCAAATTCCTTAACTTGGTGACGTGATCTAGCCCCACCCATCCCTCTGGTCTTAGCTAGCTGTGTCCAGCCTCTTGCAAACTCACTGGGCATGTCCTCTGGCCTTGGTTCAGGCTGTTCCCTCACCCGTTCCTTATTCATCTCTCCTGTGAAGTCCCCCAATTTTCCTGGGGGCCCTATGATTCCCACCGTTAATTCCTGTACTGCAGTTGCCAAGGGAGGCAGTCGGTAATCATTTACACGAAGTGGTTGTCTGAGATATAAATTATGCATTGAACCTGTAACCAATATAGATTAAGCTAAATTAGATTTTTAATTAATGTAAATTAAATCTACATCTGAGAGCCTATAGCCTTGAGTTTTACATTAACAGAAATGAGTGGACCCCTATGACCTCTGAAACAGTCTCCGAGTCACCTGAATGTGCCCTGTGCTGGTTTGAGATATTCTGAACTTCCATGGGCCAAGGTCTACCTAAAAAATGGCATTAGCATTGCAGTATATGAGGGGCACAAACATTCCTGAGAGATCATCCTGAATTATGAGAGTTGGTCATCACTAAGAAAGTACTGAACAGGCTTTAAACACTTGGCAAAGTCACTTGCTGTTAATTTCTCCTCATGGAGCCCTCACAACCAGGGACAGTCAATATAAACACTATATTCAAAGATTATGCCCACGTTATAAAAGGCAAAGATGGCGGCAGAGAGGGTGAACTTAGAGCAATTTCAAAACAACGACGGAAGAGGGCTGTAGACTTTTACACGTATCCAACGGATCTGGGCGCTCCTTGGGCACAAGTCACCCAAATATGTCATATTAACTGTTCGCTTCTTCATGACATAAAAAAATACCCCTCTGTTTTAAGAAGGTAATTTGCAACTAGATAAAGGGATCCCATCTCTCATGACAGGTGGTCATTGTGCATACGTGCCCTGAGAGAAACGTGAAGCCGTGTTGCTTGACACAAGGACCATTAGCATCACAAGATGTGCTCAGTACATTTTTGGGACAAGGTGACACTGTCATTGATGGTCTGTTGAAGGAAAGAAGCTAATTTTCTTTTAAGCTTAAGCCTTTAGTAGTAACTTAATTAGGCCATGCTATAAAATCATCACTAATGACTGTCAGAAGTACCCCTGAGTCACCAGAGGATGACAAAGCTTGGCAGACAGCCTCGTCCAGAGAGACGAGAAGAGAAGCAGGCTGGAGTCCACCTGCCTCTCTTGGAGACATCCTCAGGGGCCCCACAGCCCCCAAATCTCAGCCGGCCTGCTTCCCACCTCGTGGCAGGGCTTCGCATCACGAGTGCTTCACACACACACACGTAATATATATATCTATGTAAAAATAGCATTTAAAAAAATTTTTTTAAATCCTGTTACCCTAACACAACTATTTTCAACCTGGTAATATTACATACCAGTCACCTTTTTTTACATAGTGTCTATCATATTCTAATTCTTTAATGTTACTCTATTTTCCAAGTTTCCATAATCTTTTGGTTACTATTTCAGTGATTACTAAAATTATGTGTTAAGCTCTATAATCTACTATTTTAATCACTTATGTTGGCCATTTAGGCCAGAATTGGGCACCTGTAGGTTGAACTACGGCTATGGACGTGTTTTGTTTGAAATACATGTGGTGGCACTGGGCTTTGTGGTAGTTGCTGTTTTTTAATTTGAATTAGTTGCCGAGGGAAATCAGGGATAACCCTAAAATTCAGATTTCTAACATTCAAGCTTGGCAACTAGTAGCTGTGGTCCAGCTTTAGAGAGAGCATACGTTTCCCACTTTGCTGTAGTCCCCATCACTCCCTATTGTCACTCGTCAAGCCCGCCTCTCGCATTGACGTCAACACCTCTGGATTCCGTATGCATTTGAGTTTGCAACTTTGACTTAATGTCTTTGCCCCTCTGGATGAGGCTGCAGACAATGCAGCCATGTAATCATTTGCTTCTGTTGTATTATTTCTGTAGGGTATATTTCTGAAAACAGTCTTAATGAGCATAAATATATTTTGGCTCCTGCCGTATTGCAGTCCATTTGGTACGTCTGTTGGGGCACAACCTTCTCTTTGCAAATAGCTGCCCTAGGTACACTCTTCCGCAGGGGAGCTCAGCAAAGGCCCAGCTGAGCTGGGCCACTCAGACCCTCTCTCCTAGGAATTTGCAAATTGGATTTCAAGATAAAGAAAAATAATGTGTCTGAGCTGATTGCTTAAACTGAAGAAAGGTAAATTTCGGCAGTGGGGGGTATGTTTGGCCAAATAGTTGTGGAAAAGAAAAGAAAACCAGTTCTGCTAAGAGAAAAAAGAATGAGATATATATGGACAGAGAGATGCCAAGGCAAGAAACTACGGAACAAGAGAGAGAGAGGGAGAGGGAGACAGAGAGAAGAGAGAAGTGGGGATAGAGACAGACAGACAGACCAAGTGGGGAGTCAAGTCACTGAAAAGCAGAGATCAGAGGTCAGAGGTAAGGTGTGAATTCCTCTCTCTAGTTCCCAGTGGGGTTCTGGTTCCTGTTACTGCACAGTTCCTCGGATTCTGGAAGATACCTTGTGTCTTTCCAATACACTTTATTTTCTTAAGCTGGACCCCAGTGGTTTCTGTAGGCTTCAGTCCAGCCGTGAGGTTCTCGAGGGCCACCTTCTGTCCTCTCGGTCCACGGCTGTGTCCCCCACCTGGCGGTGCTGGCACGTCGTAGGTGCTGAGATGTCTGCTGAACGAGTGGATGAGTCTGAAGTAAGACGACCACCTTCCACCCACCAGACATGTGGGTGTGTGACACGGCCCCGACATCGCCAGACTCTTCCTTCAATGCGCCTCCTGCTTCCCTGGCCGCTGCTCCTCCATTTTCTCCGTGGGTTCCTCCATTTGGGTCTCTGCTCACATGTCCCCTTCCTTAAGGACCCCCAATTGCCCTGATGGAAGCACCACCTCCCCTGACCACCTCCTGACCCGCCGCTCCATCTCCTCACTCTGCTTTATTCCTCTTCGTGGCAATAACAACGATCACAGCAGATGTTTATTTTGTCCCCTGTCTCCTCCAGTTAGAAAGTTCACGAGTAGGAACCTCTTTTGTTCATCACTGTTTACCCTAAACAAGGTCTGACGCATGGCTGGTGCCCCATTCATGGATCCAACAACGTTTACCCAGTGCCTACTGTGTACCATAATCACATAATGTATATAATGTGCGTGAGGAGCTAAGTGCTACAGAAAAAGCAGAGCAAGAGTGATGAGTAACACTGGGGGTGGGTTGGCCGCCATTTTTAAATGGCAGGGTTGGGGAGGTCCCCTGTAGGTGGCGGTGTTTTAGCAAACACTTGAAGGAGGCGAGGAAGAGAGCCAGGCACCTATCTGGGGAAAGTGCACTCCAGTGGGGAGCAACTGCTGCAAATGTTCTGAAGCAGGGGTGTGTTCAGGAGTAGAAAGGAGGCGGAAGGCTGGAGTGGAGTTGTAAGGGGAGAGTAGCATTGGAAGAAGTAAAAACTGGAATCAGGAGCCAATGGAGATTTAGAAAACAATCAAGTTTATTCAGGTATGGTAACTGAGCAAAAGGGGCTCATTCTGCTCACTGCAATCCAATGCCAGTCAATTGCAAACGGGTTGGTGGGTGAGAAAGGAAAGTTTATATAATTAGCTAGCACAATCGGAAGATGGTGGGCTAGTGTCCTAAAGAGCCATCATACAGAATCTTGAGGCATTTATACAGGGGAAATGGGCAGGGAAGGCAGGGGTTTAGGGACGTTGGTGTGACATCCGGTGTGACAAACTTCAAGGCACCTCATTATCTCTTTCTTCTGTCATCTGTGATGGGTACCAACACAGAGTTTTTCTTTCTGGAGGTCATCATATTCCTGGGGAACTCAGAGAACAAAGTTGTCCTTATCACAGCTGGGAGATATACATAAGCAAGAGTCATAGAACTAGCAGATCAAGTATTTTGCAAAAGCAAGAGGTGCCTAATCATCCAGGCCACGTGCAGGCTAGAGGGCATTCTCAGAGACTAGTGATTCAGGATCATAGTTACAACATTGCTTCTCTTCCCTAAGATGGCTTCCCTCCTGCTAACTTAAGATCTAGCTGTTACAGTATCATTTACATACAATAGAACACACCCATTTTAGGTGTGCAGTGTGACGAGTTTTGGCCAATGTACATATCCATACACGTAACCACTGCCTCGATGGAACATTTTCATTCAGCTGCCCCCCCCCCACCCCCTGCAAAGTTCCCTTGTCCTCCTACAGTCAGCCCTCCATCTCTCACTGAACTGTCTTTTTGACGCTATGGATTCGTTTTGCCTGTTCTAGAATTTCACTTAAATGGCATCATGCAGTATGCACTCTTCTGGGTCTGGCTTATTGTACTCAGCATAAAGTTTCTGAAATTCATCCCTGCTGTGATTATCAGCAGTTCCTTTGTATTGCTAAGTAGAATCCCACTGCACGACACAGCACAGCTTGCTTACCCACCCACCTGCTGATGGACACCTGGGTTGTTTACAGTTTTCCACTATATGAATAAAGCTGCTATGAACAGACACTTGTTTCTTGGATGTGTTTTCATTTCACTTGGGTATCTACCTAGGAGAGGGATTTCTGGGTTGCATAGTTTACTGTATGTTTAACTTTCTAAGAGAGTTTCACAGTTTTCCAGAGGGGTTGTACTGTTCACATTCCCACCCAGGTGCTCTGCACTGTCACCAGCACCTGGTATTGTTGGTCTTTTCCACAGCAGCTGTGGTGGTGGGTGTGTAGTAGCACCTCCTTGTGATTTTAATTTGCATTTCTCTGATGAAAATGATGTCGAGTACTTTCCTTATTAACTACTTGCATACCTTCTCTTGTGAAGTATCTGTTCGAACCTTTTGCCCATTTTTTTAACTGAGTTGTTGGCTTATTGGATTGTGGTTCTTTATCTACATCCTGGAAAAGTCTTCTGTCAGGCATATATTTTGTGAATTTTTTCTCACAGTTGTGGCTGGTCTTTTCACTTTCTTAAAAGTATCTTTCAAAGAGGAGATGTTTCTATTTTGATGAAGTCCAATTTATCCATTTTTTTCTTATATGTTTGGTGTCCTATCTAAGAAATTTTTTGCCTACCCCAAGGTTGTCAAGCTATTCATATTTTTCTTCTAGTAATTCTGTAGTTTTATTTTTGGGTCAATACAGGGTTTTGAGCAAAGAACTGCTCTGATCTGACTTTGTGCTAACAGCATCACGGGGCTGTGCTGAGACCGGGTGGCAGAATGCAGACGCGAGGACACTGGTGAGGAAGCTACTGCAACAGTCCAGGCTGGGACCAACCCGGGCAGAGCGGCAGTGGTGAGCAGCTGGGAAGTTCTGGAAAAATTCATCAGTGAGGTTTTCTGGCTTGTTCATCCCTCCTTGAACAATATCAATTTAAGGAACGTTATTTCCTTTCTCTGAAGGCTCACATACTTGTAGTTTTACATGAGGCCAAGTGTAGGTACAGAACTTGCCTTGAGCTGGACTGTTGGCCGTGCATTTTAACTTATCTTCACTGTTTTAAAGTAAATAACTGATTTTAAGGTTTAATCCACACCCTGGCATTCTTCGGGCATGGCAGCCCCAAACCCAATAGGACGATTCATCGCTTCACTCACGAAAATCAAAAAAAGGAAACCAGCGCATTTCGCAGCGCGCTCTGTGTCACTTCTGCGAGGACTCATCCATCCACGTCTCTGCCTTGGCCACTTCGACTCGTGTCTGACCCTTTCTTCAGCTCATGATTGATTGCTTTAAGTTACTCCTTTTGCCAGATTTATAAACTTAACAGTTCTTTCTTTTTATAATACCTACTTTGCACACTAGACAAGACAGTAAATTTATTGTCTATGAGTCGTTACCTTGAAAAATTACATCAATGCAAAGTGATTGCCTTTTCAGCCTCCATAGCCAATAAATTAATTTTTTTGGAGGGGATGATATGAGGTCATAGGATAATATATATAATCACTGATCACAGAATGAGAAGGAGCAAGTTGAAGGTTCTGGACAACAGGAGCCAAGGAAGACTTCCATCTCTTGCTAATCATGTATAAGCTGATCTGCTCTCTGCTTTTCATAGGATTCTTAAATCCTCTCTTATCTCATCCTGTTCCTGACTCTGGGGAAGAGTCCCTGCAGCTCCTAGGTAAGGTCAATTTTTTCCTTTATGTTAGTCTTGAAAGGGTCTTCAAAGGTCTTAAATGCAATGTTAGAGATAAGGATGGGAATTCTTGCTTAAAGGAGTCTTGTTAAATTAATGGTCTCGGCTATGAAGAGAATACTATAGAATCCTAAAGCACATTTCAGATTCAGTAATGGATAGTTTTTCTCTTTCTAAAATACAAGAGAAGGGTAGCATTGCTGATTTCATGTCACTTCTACAATTCAAACTTCTGTTTTGGTCAGCTTTCTTTTTTTTCTTTCAATTTTAAAAATTGCACTACATTTAAGACATCATTACTTTTAGTTTTTATTTAAATAAACTGGTTGAATGTAGAATTTGGTTGTTCCAATAGTAGATTTAAAATATTTTTATTTTATCTTAAGTTAAAAAGCAATCATCTGACATGTGTTATAAGAAACAAAAATGCTTATTAAAATATAAAAAAGTGAGAAGCTGGAGCTAGGAACGTCCTAGATTTCCAAGTACATTTTGTCTTTTCCTTGATTTATGTTTCACTCAGTTCAAGTCTAAGTTGAATATTAAAAAAATGTATCAGTCAAGCAGATACTTATTTTGCTATTACCATTACCTCTTAATTTAGTTTAAGAAGTGAAAAGATTGATGCTTGGATTAAGGCTCCATAAGCATTTTAACTGGATTTTATCTTGTCTTTAATTTGGGGTACTTTTAGACATTCTTTTAAAGTAAAGAAAAAAACTCTTCTAAGCCATTGATTTGATAATTTCTAGTCTCTGAAGTTTCTCCCAAGCAGCTTTCTGGCAACTGCCAAGCACTATAGTCATTCATGCACCATCAGTCAACTTCTGGAGCCACTGAGCTCATAGGGGGCAGTCATCTTAAGGGTCAAAAACAGGCATTCACTTTATTGAATCTCTGCTATTTAAAAAAGAATGGTGAAAAGCACAAGACGAAATCAAGAATATTCAGATATTACTGTCATCTTACATATCATTATGACTAAGAAAAACTTGGATGAAATGAGTGTAGCATCTCACTCAAATTCTAAACACGTGGCAGCTTACCTTCGAGTTTTTTGAATCTTTAAATTTTTTCCCCCATAAATGATCCTTCATGACATAAACATTTATATGTGGCCAAATCTTAAAGATTTTCATTAATATTCAGAAACACTGTGCATGTGCTTAGATGCCTTTATAATGGTTTGTTCATTGTCTTCCAATCAAGGTGTAGCTAAGTATTTGGAAGTCTTAAGCACGCTGGTGTTGTGACTCCTGGAGCCACCCATCTCAACAGCACTGGCCAAGAGAGCCATCGTGGTGCCAAGCCTCCACTTACCACTTTCCTCATACCTTATGCTCTAGCATACACACCTTACACACACTTGCCATACACAGCTCACACACACTTTCCATACACACCTCACACACATCATACATCTTATATGCCATTTAGCTGATGGAATTTCACACTGGAAATGTTACTATCAAGTTCTTTGAAGAGTATTTTAAAGCTGACTCTTTTCTAATAATAATTGTATCTAAATCTTGAAGGCCAGAGAGATAAGAGCTGATGCCATCCTATTTGCTTTATAGGAAGAACATAAATAATTTTGTCTTTTAGAAAACCACGCCTTTATTTTTCCACTCACTCCAATTTTACCACCCAAATACCTAAAAGCTAAAGGCAACAGGCAGCAGTAGAGAAATAGAAACGAGCAAGAACCACTGTTTGAGTGGGAACGTTTTTTAACCGATCCTGTGGCTCAGCTCCAGCCTCTTATTCAAGGCAGTGAGCAGCTGGGCAGTCACAGAGGCAGTCAAGAGCCAGAATCATCCGCTCCTCTTGATTTTCTGTTCTGCTGGCTTGCAAACTGGACTGTAGCATCTCCACTTCTCTGAAAATACCACTGATGACAAATCACGAACTTGGCATCTGAAGTTTTTCTAGTTATTGTCTTCCTGTCCCTGGTACTGCCTGAGAAGACAGCAGGGAGTAGGAATAACTGAAGCCTGAATTGAGGTACTGATCTCATTACTCTGTGTAGTGGCTGATAAAGATGCAAGATCAATTCTGGATGAACTGGAAAGACTGTCCCTGATGCAGATGCTGCTGGAGATGTCAGGTGCAGACAGAGGTGACGGCCTTAGGGAAGCAGGTAAAACACTTCTTGTGTTTATAGCTGTCTGATGTTACTGGTACGGAATCTGCTCTTTATTCTCATCTATTAGATGAGGTAAAACCCTATTTTGGACTGTAACGATGAGCTACATAAAGTAAGAAAATTAACTACCCAACACTCTCCCTGCTGGCACAGAGGCTCCCTCTGCAATTCTCTGTTTTCTTCTCCACAGCTCCTTGGGAGCATCGTGCTCCACTTGGCTCCTCAGCATAATCTTTTTCTGTATGGACTTTTATTTTGGGGGGAAGGAAGGTATTATCCCAGTTTCCAACAAGTGCAATTTTAAATCCTGGTTTCCCACTTACTAAAACCTTAAGCAAATTACTTAATCTTTCTGACCTCAGTTTCTTAATTAGTAACAAGGAGTGATAAAAATACTCACCTCACAGGGTTATTGCGAAGAGTCAATGAGAAAATGCAAATAAAATGTTCAGCACAGTCACACACTAAGAATTCAATAAACTGTCAGCTTCTAATATTTTCTCCACAACTGCATTCCTCCAAGCATTGACACAAATGCTCAGGACACTCTGGAAACAAAAGTGGAGCTTTTTAATAGACATTGTTTAATAGAAAGTTCATTTGTTATATTTTTGATAAACTACTGAACTGCTAACTTATCGAGGAAAATGCAGTGCCCCTTGCGGATTCCACAGGTAAGAAAGAATGAGGCTGCTACCCATCTTCCTTCAAGTAAATATCGCTGCAGTGGGAAAAAAGACCAGGAACTAGACATGACTTAGTAACATTCTATTTTGTGTGTTTTAAATAAAACAAGCATAGAATAGAAACAACAGATCTGATGATGAATGGTTTCAAAACATTGTTTTCCAGATCCCAGTACCAACGTTGTTAATCCAAGAGGAAGTATGGGAAGGGTAAGTGACTCTATTTATGACCATCAGGTTAAAAAAAGGGGAACATTCCAGGGACTCGCCCTGTGCCCTAGTGGTTAAGTTCAGCACACTCCACTTCAGCAGCCCAGGCCTGGTTCCCAGGTGTGGACCTACACCACTTGTTGGCCATGCTGTGGCGGTGACCTATGTACAAAATAGAGGAAAACTGGCCCAGATATTAGCTCAGGGTGAATCTTCCTCAGCAAAAAAAAAAAAAAAAAACAAGCTGGGGGGGAACGTTCCATACCTTGACTTAGAGGATCCTAAAGTTATGAACTAGACAAGCATTCTTGGTGGCAATTACACCTTAAAATAATCGGCCAGTGAGTATTATTTCAAAGCATTAATTTTTCCAAATTTTGACTCATGTAAAATGTGAATACAACAAGAGCTTATCCAGTGCCTGTTTTGGATAAATTATTATAACAAGTTTAAGAGAATAAAAAATAGATAAGATCCCTGTTCTCAAGGTTGTCAGACACGTGTGCTGCTCGTTCATCATCTCCACGTGTGGTCCAAGGACCAGCAGCACTGCTGTCACTTGCAAGCTTGTGAGAAATGCAGAATCTCAGACCCCACCCCCCAGCACAGACTGAATCAAAATCTGCATTTAACAAGATCCCCTGGGGATTCGTATGCACATTAACATTTGAAAAGCACTGCAATATAACATGTAAGTGGAAGAATGAAATGCTCAAAACATCAAAATGGAACACGTGCAGCAGAGAGCAGAATATGGAGAAGACTACTGCAGGTGCAGTGGAAAGACCATGGTAAGGAATGATGACTGATGATATCAGATGGTTAGAAATAGTGTACAATTAACGAGGACTTTAAATGCTATAAGGAAAATCTGTATTTGATCATTATCACCCCCCCAAACTCTAAATTAGTGTTTCCTAAAGGAGTTTCTGGGGATACCAGTGCCACGAGCCAGTCACAGGGTGGCACTGTGTTTGAGCCCCTCTCCCGTCCTGGTGTCTCTTTGTGTACATAGCACGTTAAAGCCTCCAGGAGAACAGGAGATAAACTTATAACTAAGCATTTCTCAAACATTTTGACCAGAGATATATTTTTTGGTGTAGTATCCATTAACATCCCTGTAAAAATACACTCTGGAAACACTCAATCGTGGAGACAGCACACACACCACCAAGAGTCCCAAGTGGGATAAACCACCCAGAAGGGGATGGTGTGGCTTGTGTGTGATTAGTTAGAAGTTATCATTCAGATGTTTATATTCTTCTGAATAGAAGGATTATAGTTAAAGACTCTAAAATCATAAAGGTGATTAGTAGGATTTGCTCATGAAATTCTAGAATAAAAAGAAAACTAAGGACCCACGCTTAAGGAAGTTAATTTCAAGACAAATAAAAGATCTGTTTTACGCAGAAGATAACAAATGTATAGAACATGTTACTGACAGATTATTTAAACAGAAATAGGTCAGTGAGAGTTTAGGAAAATTCATGGCAACTGTAGGGCTAAACAGACCGGATGGCCCTCTGGTTGGGCACAGGAGCCCTTCAGAGCCACCACACTGGGCTCTTACTGCAGTTACTTCCCACAGAACAACAGAGCGGACACTGTGTAAAGGTCCTGAGTCTTGACTCAAGTTCCTTTTCCGTGCAGGACTCTTACTTCGTTGATAACCTCCTGTCTTCCTGTTTGGACTGTTTCAGTTTCAGGCTCTCTCTGGACAAGATCCTAACATCTTACTCAGTCATCTATTGGCCAGAATCAGGAAACAGTATAAGAAACGTGGCTCTCCCCCTGAATGCTTCTGGAAATACTGTGTCTGAAGTAAAATCAACATCTCCTAGTCAACTCAAAAGCAACCATCCCAGAAAATTAAAAATAAAAACGCTTGATTTGAAAACAGTATAGAAGAAAAACTAGGCAAACTATACTCTGTTCATTATTTGGAAAATAAAGCCTATGTTTTGCAAATATCATGAATGGTTATTTTACTTATAAACATATCCTGAAAATCTATAATTTTTCTTTCCATCAATTTATTCTTAAAGAAGTCTCTGAAAATTTAAAAGTAAAGCTAATAAATGAACAGAAGCAAATACTAAGAAAAAGTCTTTGACTTAGTTAACATAGTTTAACTTAGTTAACATAGTTTAACTTCAAATCATTTAAACAAACTACATCATCTTAGCTATCATGTCCGCTCAATCCTTAAAAATAAGTTATTACTTAAAAAAAACTCAGCATCTTAGCTTGGAAAAGTCTCCATAAAGTGAAGGATGCCTAAAGATGAGGATTGGGAAGCCTGAATTTTGCCGAGTTTCCGATGGGGGATGTTCATGTGCTCAGATCCCTCTCCCTCAGCTGACCACAGGATCGGACACTTGAATCTCTTAGCACTGAAGCTTGTTTGATCTCAGTTCCCATGAGCTCAAGGATCATAGTTCATTTATACCAGAAAAATACCTTCATAATCTGTTTCTTATAGCAAGAAAACTGAGGTGGGATTTAAGATTGTGGAATGGAAGAAATAGCCTGATTTGTTAAATTTTTAAAAATCACTTATGTGTGCACATACTAACATTAATACTTCTAGCGAATGTAGCTTATATAACATACAACATACAGTGTGAGCTCCTGAGAGCTCTGCGTAGCTTCCAGCTCGGAACCACGCATAAGCAAGAGCTGAATTTCTAGTGAGAAACTTGAGCCTCCCTCCTCAGCTCCGCCACTCCACCGCACCACCACTTAGAAGGAATGAAGTGTCAGGTCTGCGCCAAACAGCCACATGTAACTGGTGTTGATCTTGTCAACAAACATCGAAAACCTCTTACAGAGCAGAGGTTTGATTAATCTTTCGCTTTCCTTAAGACATAGAGAACAATTCTATAGGGAAAGATGTTGTCAACTCAAAGAATGGATGCGTAACCTCCGAACATGCTGATGTTAAGTATAGCTACGGCAATGCTGTGGTGCGCCCCTCCCTGTTGAAATTAATACTAGTTCTCCAACACAGAACTCCGGTACTCTGAAACTATTTAATATGTATGATACCAGAAAGAATTAAGGTGGAATTCCACTGCAGTATAATTCCAACCTCCCACCCTTGTTTGAGTGACGTCAGGCGGTTATGCTCACAGATGGGGCTCTGCAGTCGGTCCCTGTTCCAATCCCTGCTCCCGGTGCACAGCCGAGTCCTCCCGCCACCTCAGCGTCCTCTCTGTACATGGAGGAGAACAGGGATGCTCACTGCACGGGTGCTCGTGAGCACTAAATGAAGTACCTCATGGAAAGCACTGGAGTCGTGTCCATCAATAAACATGGAGCTACTTTTCTTCTTGGTATTGTTATTGTTGTTTTGTTACAGAAAGGTGCAAATGATTTGAAAAGTGTAACATTTAAAAAGTCCTGTTGGTTTCAGGATCTTGTTCCATATTTTAACTTTGAGATTCTGTTGCTGCCAGTTTCACAGACTTTGTGAAACACAGGTTCACAAAGAGGACAGACAACACACATTCAGGGCAAAGCGTTGTTGACGCAGTGCAAGAAAATTTCTTAAGTTTTACATATATACAGTTTATTTATTGTTTTTACTTAAAAAAGATACCTGATTAAAATATTAATAACCATTAAAAACAAGTAAATTCACATAATTAATTATAAATCCAGTTGAAACAAAATTTCAATTTGGATTAGATTTACTTTGTGAATTATAACGAAGTTTTCACTTAATTGCAAAATGATTCCATTCACATAGCTTTCTGTTTTTCATAAATCCTAATCTCTTATCCAAGAAAATACAGCCTTTTGGGTAACATTTTTGTAAACATTGAAGCCAATAATATACATTTCTATCACCAATTTCTACAGTCATTAATAAGAAAGTTAACAAACTTGAACAACGAAGTTTACAGGTGGGTAAAGCCCCCTTGGGGGGCGGCGGCCGTCACTGCTGAGCCTCCTCCTGTCACCTCCAGCAGGAGGAGCATCGCGTCCCATCTCCGAATACACCAACTAACCGACTTACCAGTATACGAGAATTATAAACGGTTTTACAGGTCTGCCTACAACAAGCACCAGTTTCAAATCAAGCCTAGGATAATATACACTCCATAAAATGTGTACTAAGGAAAAGAAATCAGCAAATTTAGATAAAACAAATACCCAGAGAGAATGGAAAAGAAGGACTTATATTATTAGAGAAGATAAGGTTTAAAATATGGAAACAGGAATGCAGAATGATCCTTTGACAGCTACATGTCATTTTTGATTTACAGAAATTAAAAATTTTATCACTACAGATAGACAGTGATAACACTGATGGACAATATCCAGGCTGGTTAATTTTTTAAAATGTGGTTTTTTTCACCAAGGACAAAAATACTACATGACTTGACCAACATAACAAAGGCATCAGAAATCACTTAACAGTCAAGATGGAATAGAATATGAGAGTTCTCTATTAATAAAACAGGAGTATTTGCATGGAACTGCTTAATATTAGAAAATTCCAAGAAATGTCATAGGCAGCATCAGAAAATGGTTCTGAAACCTTAAGATAGAATTACCTTCTGGGAAACTACTACTTTAGAAAGGAAATCTAAGCTACGAAGATCGAGAATCAGGGTCCAGCAGTCATCACGGATAAAATGGTCGATTCTCTTAATTATTATCAGAATGCATTTTTATAAAAAGCTATAAAACTTGAAAAGAGAAAATGTTTCCTAAAACAAACAAACAAAACACAACACAAGAAAAATAAGTTAGTTTGTTGCATGTTATATAAAAGATTACTGTAACCTTCATTTTCTTCTATTCCTTTTTCTGATCTGCACGAGTGTGAATTGCGTATGTCATTCCAAGTTTGAGAAGGAATCATCAACTTCTCTCAAGAAAGTGGAGCTGACTTATCAAGTAAACAACCCACTCACTCTTAAAAGACAACTACAGCCATGTGAAAAGCAATGATTTAGGGCAGAGTCTGCTCCCCTGGACAAGGATTACAGAGCTCCCGGGACCCCTTCTCACTGCGTACCCGCTTCAACACTTACCCCTGATTATGTGCAAACAAGAGGCCGTGCCAACCAGACCTCTGGCAGGGACGATGAGACCTCTTTTAGGTAAATTGTTTGGAAAGAAAGAGTTAACTGTTAGTTTTGGTAAGACAACATTTAAATACACATATAAGAACAATACTAATTTTTACATAACTTTTGAGACTTTTACAATCATTATTTTAAAAACAAAAACATTAAAAAGGGAAATACCACTGGTTGAGTCAGAAGCTCTTTTGTTTTAACATTACACATGCAAAAGCTAATTAAACTGTCCAAGGTACAAGCCCATTGTAAACTGATTTTTAAGATAAGAACTTTCAGAGTTTCAGTGGAAGGTAGAAAATCAAAAGGAAAGGCATCTAGAAGAAAGAAGGTCAAAATTGAACCCTAAAAACCAGGTACTTCCAGTATACCAATGGGCAATATATTTTAATATTGGTAGATATAAAGTGACTTGTGTTCTGAGAGACTGGGACTGTCTGATCTTAAGTGCAGAGGGGGCATCAGGCTGTGCAGAGACTACAGAATGTACGAAGTTCTGGAATCATTAGGAGACGTGCACGGCCCGTGGGTGAGATTCCTTCAGGAACTCTCCTGGGGAAAATGATTTATGCAACAAGGGAATGTGGTACAGGAGGCTAAGGTGTGGGCTTCTCTGAGCTACACTGCTAATTATAATTTATTTTGGGTGACACCTGAAATAAAGTTTTGCTGTTCACATCCCTCTTTAGAGGCCATCCAATCTCTTTAAAAGACAGCTAAACTAGAAAAAGGGCTTAACTGACAGTTTTAATACATCGGGAACAAAGAGAGTAAAAGATTCTATATACAATGTCTCCTTCAGAAAAACGATGTCTATAAAAAGTCAAGAAGGAAGAACCTTAACATTCAATGATAATTTCATGTTCATTTAAGAGTCAGGAGTTTAAAGAAATACACGAAGAGGTCTAGTTGTCCAGTAGCCGTGGAAAGGGTGTGCAGGTACATCTCCATGGTCGTTCAACTGCTGTCTTCTGCCGGATCCTGACCACAGGATGCTGCGGCATCACCAGCTGAATCTTTGTTTTTGCAAGAGATACAGCCCTCCAAAAAAGAACAAGAGCAGGCAGGTTATTTGATGTAATGTCATCTGAAAAGTTTCAAAATCAGTAAAATCCTGGCCCAGCAACCTATGTCTAATTCCCCAACTTACTCATGTCTAAGAATATCCATTATTAGTTCATTCCTTATTATTACAAGGCAAATGACAGCAACTGTTTAAATACCTTCATTTAAACTATTTTGTGGTTCATTCTTCATATACTTGTTATATGTAAAAAATAAAGACACTTACAGTAACCAGCCCAGCCCCTGCTTTTCGGCGAGACCATATCTAACCACTCTTAAATGGCAGGCACTCATTCTTTTCTTTAAATATGCGAGGGGGCGGGGGATGAATCCAGTGACTTGTTTACCTCATAAGTCTTAATTCAACTTTTTTGTACACCTAACTTTATTCTCTTGTTACAATTTTTAACTTTGCACATGACTTCTCACATCTTGTGGGAATAAAGACCTCATTACTAGTACAACTGTCACAACCATCAGCAAAGAGCCACCCCTTGGGACCACTGGTAAATCAAAGCTGCACTGTTCAGGCTGTTCAGATATGATCTCATTGAGAAGAACTCGTAACAGCAAAAAGACCACTTGGGTTCCAAGTATGAATACTATCCCTGGTGTGACTCTTACATCTTGAGTTTTAACTCTTTTCAAACACGCATGCATACTTGAAATGCGAATCTCCTACACCTCTCCTTTCCGGTCAATCATATAACAAAGCAGGCATCTTTACTCCTTATTGCCCCATAACCACTCCAACTGGTGGAAGTAAAAAGCACTTGGAGTCAGAACACCTGTCTTCAAAATCTGATGAACCGTGTAACCTTATACAAATTATTTAATACCTGTACACCTTACTTTGCAGCTTGTTTTCTGGTAAAGCAGGGATAATCACACCTACCACAGAAGTAATCGTGAGGATTAAAGCTTCAGTGGGCTGATGCAATGTGTATCAGGTGCCTACAACACTACCTGGTATAAACCCATCACTATATGACAGCTGTTATTACCATGCTTACCTGGATGTCTATTTCTTGAGGAATAGTCCGGCTCTGAATCCAAGAATGCACCTTGGCCAGCTCCTCCCTCTGTCCATGAGAAAAATGCGGCTGTTGCTGCCTCATGCTTTCTAGCTTTTCTAGGTCTTCTTTCAGTACAATTTCTTTAACCCTGAAAACAAACAAACAAATAAAACCTTAATATCCTGAATAAGGCACAGGGTTCTTATCATGTCATCTAAGAATAGCCTTCTTTTTGGTTTCTAATATACTTTATATCTCGTGTTAATATATGATGTACACATTAAAAAATAACTGAATAATTTCTTCGTCAAGTTGGTAAAGCGAGGCCTCATTTTCTTGGTGGAAAACATCCGTAGAGTGTTTTAACAAGGCAGACAGAAGAGACAGACGTCCCTTAGCTCTTCTATTCTTTCAGAATGGGAAAAAATAATCCAGAGTCTAAAAGAAACGTTCTTATACTTGTGTGCCATCTTGAAAGCACTGCCTTTCTTTTCTGGTCTCATGATGCGTAATGTTTGTTGAGCCTGGATCTGAATACGTGTGGCACTATCACCATAACCACCGCTGTAAGGAATCATTCATCATTTGACTTCAGATGAATGAATCTGAAAATACATGTCTCTAAGGGGATGTACAAAAACACTTAAAAATCATTCTTAAGAAACCATTACAGAACTCAAATAAGAGCGGGTCTTCTCAAGTGCTCTCTTACCTTTCAGGCACCTGGTATGTCATTAGAATGCGCTCAGGTGTTTGCTTTATCATTCTCCAGATGGACTCTTCAGCTGCATTGGGAAATGTTTCTTTTCTCTGTACATCCCGAGGCTGCTGCCCATTTGGGGTGATTTCAGAAGAAAAATCACTAGTAGCAAAGCATATACTGCTGTCATTGCTTCCTATCAAAAATCAACAACAATAACAAATTAGAAAATACCTGTCGGGGACTGATTTGCCAAACTGGCCCTCATTCTCCAAAGACATTGGCGACTAGCTGACAGGCATCAGTGCCACCCAGTCCAGCCATCACCCCAGGTTAGTAATTGCAGCCTTTCCGTTCTGTGATCTTCCCAAGACCTCCTTCTCACTCCTCCTCAGCTATCCACTCTCAAGGCCAGACCCTGTTCCTTGTCATCACCCAGAACTGCTCCATCTTCAAAATCACCAGCATCTCAGCTTCACTTTCTTGTCTGCTTGTTCAGTTGTTCCAACTACAAGTGTGGAATGGTGCCTCAGCCATTCAGCTCAGAGCACAAAGTCCATCACTCAATAACACACTTTGCAATACTTTAGACTTCTTTTCCCTCTGACTTTTCACAACTATCAAAATGTCAACTCTGATAAAGCCAATAATCACTTCTGTTCTTATCTAAACCCAAGTAACCAAAGACAGAGAGAAAGTCACATACAACACAGTACATCGGTCCTATAGTAATTCATCATCACCAAAAGGATCATCAAAAAGCCTGGTAATCCTGCTCCAGGTCTCAGGTCAGCACACTAGTCTCCCCCCAGCAATGACTATTTTCCACTTCTCTATTTCCTCCCTCATTCTTACCCATTTTATAAGAAAAAAAGAGGAAGCCATTAGAAAGCAAATTCATTTTGCTGACACCAAACATAAAGTTACTCATATCTGCACTCTCTTCTCACACTCCTCCTGTTAGAGAAGTCATTCATCCATCTGAAGGCCCCTCCCTTTATGGCTGCTACGGAGCTTATGGATCATTCTTTTCCTATCTTGCATCTGACCCTTCTAGATCCTTCTCATCGACTTTGGAACAATTAAACAAAACAAAACAAAGTACTTACTTTTTTAAAAAAGTAAGTATATGGGTAAATATGAAAGACCTTTTTCCCCCCTTAAAAAAATCTCTTTAAAAGGTAATTGACTGTTTAAAGCAAAATAGTTAACAATTTTATTGTGGGGTTTATAATATATATAGAAGTAAAACACGACAAAAATAGCACTCTTGGGGAAATGAAGTACTCTGTTTAAAGATTCTCAGATATGAAGTGATAGAGGTATAATATTTGAAGGTAAACTGTGAAAGTAAAAGATGCACTTGTAAATCCTAGAGCAATGACAAAAAAAAAAGGTATAGCTGAGAAGCCAATAATGGAGAGAAACTAGAATTGTTAAAAATACACAATTAACCCAAAAGGAGGAGCGGAGTAAAACAAAGAAAGAGCAGATGAGACAAACATAAAACAAGTAGCAAGAAGGAAGATTTAATTTAAACCTGACCATATCAATAATCACATTAAATATAAATGGTCTAAGTACTCCAGTTAAAAGGTGGATTGTCATATGGATAAAAAAGCAATATCCAGGGCCCGCCCGGTGGCGCAGCGGTTTAGTTCGCACTTGGCAGCCCGGGGTTCGCGAGTTCGGATCCCGAGCGCCCGCTGACGTCACTGCCTGTCAGCCATGCCGTGGTGGCGTCCCATATAAAAAGTGGAGGAAGATGGGCACAGATGTTAGCCCAGGGCCAGTCTTCCTCAGCAAAAAGGGGAAGATTGGCAACAGATGTTAGCTCAGGGCTGGTCTTCCCCACAAAAAAAAAAAAAAAAAAAAAAAAAGCAATATCCAACTATATTCTGGTTACCAGAAATCAACTTTAAAAATAAAGACATATAAGTTAAAAGTAAAAAGATGGAAAAAAAATGCCATGTAAATACTAATCAAAATAAAGCTGATATCAAAGTAGATTTCAAAGCAAGGTACACTTCATAATAAAGGAATTGATTAATCAAAAGGACATAATTTTAAATGGGTATGCATCTAATAAAGGAGCTTCAAAATACATGAGGCAAAAACTGATTGGATTGCAAAAAAAAACCCAGACAAATTCACAATTATAGTTGGACATTCTAACAGCCCTGTCTTAATGACTGATAAAACAAGTGGATAGAAAATCACTTAGGATATAGAAGGCTGGATCAACATTATCAGCCAACTTGATCTAATTCATGTTTACAGAAGACACTATTCAGACACACATTCTTTTCAGGTGCACATGAAACATCAAGCTAGACCAAATTCCAGACCATTAAACAAGTCTCAGTAAATTAAAAAAAAAACACAAAAAATGTTCTCTGATTGCAATTAAGTTAGAAACCAATAAAATATCTGAAAAAAATCCCCCAATATTAGGAAATTAAATACATTTCTAATAACCCATGGTCAAAGAAGAAAACACAGGAAAATCAGAAAATCTTTTGGACTGAACGAAAATGAAAACACCATATCAAAATTTGAGGGATGCAGTTAAAGCAGTGCTTAGAGGGAAACTTAAAAGCATTAAGTGTTTATATTAGGAGGGGAAAAAAGGTGTCAAATTAGTGGTCTAAACTTTCACCTTAAGAAATTAGAAAAAGAGCAAATAAAAGTAAACAGAAGAAAGGAAATAAGATTAGAGCAGAAGTCAATAAAATTAAAAAAAAAAAAAGGAAAAAACCCCCAATAAAACCAAACATTTCTTCTTTGAAAAGTTAATAAAATTGGCAAACACAGCCAGAATGACCAGAAAAAGGTTATTAATATCAGCAATAAGATTACTATAAATTCTAAGACATTAAAAGGATAAAAGAATATTATAAATAACTTTATGCCAATAAATTTGACAACTTAGATGAAATGGACAAACTCCCTGAAAGATACAAATTACCAAAGATCACTCAAGAAGAAATAGATAACCATCTATTAAAGAAATTAAATTTGTTGTTAAAAACCTTCTCACAAAGAAAATTTCAGGCTCAGATAGCTTCACTGGTGAATTCTGCCAAACACACAAGAAGATATAATATCAATTCAATACAAACTCTTCCAGAAAACAGAAGAGGAAGGAACAGTTCCCAACTCATTTTTTGAGGCCAGCATTACCCTGATACCAAAACCAGACAAAGATATTACAAGAAAAGAAAACAGACTAATATTTCTCATAATAGGTGCAATAATCCTTAATGAAATATTAGGACATAGAATCCAGCAATATATAAAAAAGGATAAAATAGCATGACCAAGTATAAGGTTAATATCTGAAAGTTAATTAATGTAATTCACCACATTAACAAAATAAGGCAGAAAAACCATATGATTATCTCAGTAGATGCAGAAAAAGCATCTTGGAAAAAGCAGAAAAATCAGTAGAAAGGAACTGCCTCAATCTTATTGATAAAGGGCATTTAAGGAAAACCTATATTTAATGGCATACTTAATGGTGAAACTGTGGCTGCCTTCCCTCTACGACTGTGAGCAAGGCAAGCATGTCTGTTCATCACTGCACTGGGGGGTCCAAGCCAGTCCAACAATGCAAGACAAATAAATAAAGGCACACAGATCACAGAGGAAGAAGTAAAACTATATTTGCAAGACAACAAGATTGTCTATGTAGAAAAGTCCTAAAGAATCTACAAAAGAGTTACTAAAACTAGTAAATGAGTTTAAGCAAGATTGCAGAATACAAGCTCAAAATACAAAATTTGATTGGATTTTTTATATGCTAACAACAAACAAGAGGAAATTAAAATTTTAAAATGTCATTTTACAGTAGCATCAAAAAATATGAAATCCTTAGGGGTAAATTTAGCAAAATATGTGTAAGACCTGCACACTGAAAACTACAAAACGCTGCTGAGAAAAATTAAAGACCTACATAAAAAGAGAAATATACCACGTTTGTGGATCAGAAGACTCAATACTGTTAGCATGATCATTCATCCCACGTTGGTCCAGAGATTCAACATGATGTCAATCAAAATCCCAGCAGGCTTGTTTGTAGAAACAAAAAACTGATTCGACAATCTATACGGACAAAGGACCTACAATATCCAAAATTATTTTGAAAAGAAGAATAAAGCTGGAGAACATACCCTACGAGATTGCAAGACTTTCTTGAAGGCTACATTACTCAACAGTGTGGTGTCATCCTAAAGCTAGCCACAAAGATAAACAGAACAGAAGAGAGAGTCTACAGGCAGACCCAAACATATGTGGCCAATTTATTTTCAACAAAGGTGCCAAGGTAACTCAGTGGAGAAAGATTAGTCTTTTTAACACAACAGGGCAGGAACAATTGGATATCCACATGCAAAGAAAGTGTATTGACCCTTACCTTACACCATTTATAAAAATTAAATCAAAATGGATCACAGACCTAGCTATAAAAGCTAAACCTATACAACTTCCAAGAGAAAACAGGAGACTATCTTAGTGACTTCTGGTTGGGCAAAGATGTCTTAAAAAGGACACAAGAGCACAATCTATAAAAGAAAAAAAAAATCAATAAATTGAACTTCATCAAAATTAAAAAACATTTGTTTTTCAAAATGAAGATAAAAATACAAAATAATAAAATGAAAAGGCAAGCCACACACAGAGAGGAAATTTTTGCAAAACCACTATTTGATAAAGGACTTGTATCCCAAATATATACAGAACTCTTATTGTTCAGTAAAAAACTAACAACCGCCCCTCTTTCCCCCCCAAAAATGGGCAAGAGATTTGAACACACATGATGGCAAATAAGTACATTAAAAGTACTCAATATCACTAGTCAATAGGCAAATGCAAATTAAAACCACAATGAGGTCTCAAGACACACCCACTGGAATGGCGAAAATTTAAATGATGGACAATACCCAGTGTTGGCCAGGAGGTGTTGCAAATTGGAGCTCTCATATGTTGCTGATAGGAATGAAAAATGGTCTAGCCACTTCGGAAAACAGTTTAGCAGCTTCTTATAAAGTTAACCACACACTTACCACATGACCTGACAACTTCATTCCCAGGTATCCACCCAAGAGAAAAGAAAACGTATGTCCACAAACAGAGTCAGACTCAATGTTCACAGCATCATTATTCATAATAGCCCCAAACTGGAAACCACGAATAACCGTCAACTGGTGAGTGGATATCCATACAGTAATCCTACTCAGCAGTACAAAGGAACTACTGATACACACAGGAAGGAGGACTCCCAATAGCTCTATGCTAATGCAAAGACTCCTGACAACAAAGACTGCACACCGGATGATTCAATTTATATGACCTTACAGGAACAACACCATCAGTGACAGAAAGCAGATCAGTGGCTGCCAGGAGCTGAGGGTCAGGGCAGGAGACTGACTGCAAAGGGTCACAGAAGAACTTTTCCAGGTGATGGAAACGTTCCACGTGGTGATTGTGGTGGTGGTCACACTAAGGTACACGTCTGTCAGGATTCTTGGTTTGTACACCTAAATTTGGTGAATTTTACTGTATGTAAACATATCCCAATAAAGCTTACAAAAAGAAAAAAAAGCTTTACTTCCACAGCAGTGCCCAAACCAGCCAGCCCATTACACAGTGATCTCCCGGCAACAGAACGTGACCAGTGTGCTACTTCGATCCACTACCTGACGCTGCAGAACTGGCTCCAGACGGAGACTCCGGGTGAAGTGACAGCGGGGACAGCTCACTGGCGGGAAAATGACTCTTCGTCTTCCCGTTGCTGCCTGCAACACGCCGCTAGAATTAAGGACACAAGAGCAGACTGTAACGTCTCAGGCACCATATTACAAAATAACAGATTTCAACTGCACATGTTAAACAGAAAAAATGTACACATATAAGTGAGAAATAAAACATTTTCAGCCTGTCCCCAGGGAAGTGGTCAGGGTCCCTCTGTACATAACATCAAAGATATCACTGTTTTTTTGAGCACCCACTGCATTCCAGACACCACACAGCTGTGTGCTGTACTTTTTGTCGTTCAGAAAACATATCTAGAACATTCTGTATGTTCTGAGCACTGCTCTAAACACTAGGAACATAAGAGTGAACAGAGTCCCCGCGCCCTGAGCTCATCCTGCAAGGGGAGGAGGCCTACACAAATACTACCTGATGTAATCCTCAGAATGAGTGTGAAGTATCAATCTCTCCATTTCTCAAACAAGGAAACGAAAGAAGGGTTACGTAACTCGTCTAAGCCACCCCCTCGACCAAGTGACAGAGCGGGACTTGAACCCACGACTCACCCCACGGCCCAGGCTTTGCTCACTGGGACCCACTGCCTTGCATTAGATTTCTAGCAAGTGCATGAATATCAGAATTTCAAAATTGAGCATACTTTCTTGATTTGGACCATCAGATTTTTTTTTTTTGTGAGGAAGACCGACCCTGAGCTAACATCAGTCGCCAATCCTCCTCTTTTTGCTGAGGAAGACTGGCCCTGGGCTAACATCCGTGCCCATCTTCCTCCACTTTATATAGGACGCCGCCACGGCATGGCTGACAGGCAGTGCGTCGGCGGGCGCCCGGGATCCGAACCCGCGAACCCTGGGCTGCTAAGCGCGGACTAAACCGCTGCGCCACCAGGCGGCCCCCATGGACCATCAGATTTTGAACATCTGTTAAAAAGGGTATTATACCTTGAAGGGAAGACTGAAGAAAAACTTTGTGTAAATATTCACACTGTCTTGGATCCTATACCTAAACGTAGGATGTCATATTACAGAGTTTAACCTGATAAATAAATCTGAGAATGTCTTTTTAGGTAAAGGGATAAAAAGTTAAAGAAACCTGACCCCAAAATTTTCATTTTTGAAAATGACATGTATAAGTGTGAAATCATAAACTGCCTACTTTACTGATAAATAATGACAATAAGGGGCTCCTCCCCTCTCCATACATACCTTTAGTCCTAAAACTACATCTGAAAAAGTAAAATTGCTAAATTTATGTCTTGTCAGTATGGTTTATTCCTGTCTTACTAGACCATAATCTCAGTTGTAAGAAAATATCTTATAGGCAACAAACATGTTAAATTTAATACCTAGATATCAAATTTTAAAGGGAAGAAAGCCCAGTTCATGTAGAAAAATTGAAAGATAGCACTTTAGGAAAAACGTCACGAAATATCTAAAAAGCAGGACATGGCTGATTCCTTCATTCCCGCTTTTTAAATGGAGTCAGATACGCTGCATGTTTCTGCAGAACAAAGCTTCCGGTCTCCGCCACAGCTGTAATGCTGATATTCCACCTACGCTACCCATGTTGAGCCCCAGGGCAAGACCCTTAATTTCAATAAGAGGACCCACATGTACTTTCTCCCTCGCGTATAGAAAGTTGGCATCACTTACATACTCATCTTCTGGGCAAACATCCCCTCTCATCTGGTCTGAAGACTCCCAGGATCTGGGCAGGTCTTCCTGAAGTAAGTTTAGCTGCAGCGGTGAGCTGCTCCTCGAGCTAATGAACGGGTGCTCTCCACTCCGTGTCTCCCACTTCTCCTCACCTCTCCTTCGGCTGATGACTGAAGATGGTGGTTCCAGGTCTGCAGCCATTGCTGATACTGAGCGTGGTATTTCAGAAGAGCCTGCTGCTCCCAAAAATGGATATGGGGAGAATGATGGCGACAACACAGGACACACAGGGGGGTCACGCAGAAAAATGGTCATAGAAGTGTCTAAGTAAGGAGAAGGAAGAGCTGGAAAAGACTGCGAGCCGTGGGGCAGGAGCGGCTCAGGCAGACACTCCAGCGCAGTGACTGAGGCTGCGCGCTCTCTTCCCAGAGGGCTCACGGTCCGGAGGGGAAAAGCTGGTAAGAGATAAGGGGCTTGGCTGGGAACCATCACTGCAGCCGGGAAGGACAGGTCAGCGGTGTGAGGAGAGGAAGCAGGGGCAGGGCACCCAGGCTGTATGTTCTGGATCTCTCTTCTGAAGTGGGGACAGAATGTGCCCTTACAGCTTCTGCTGTCGAAGGGCACAGGCAGCTTCTTCCGCTTGTGTTTCTTCCGGCAACTAGCTGACCTGGTCTGCTTGGAAGTGGAATCTCCTGAAAGGATAAAGAGGGAGGCATATCATGGAAAACTAAACCCAAAAAAGAAGAGAAAGGTGTCATTTTCAGGTTATTATAAGTAGATTACAAACGAATAAACATTTGCCAATGGTAACTATGTCTACTACAGGGATGGCAAAAAGTAATTCTAAAAAGAATGAGATCCAGGATAAAAGCTGTTGCTATAAAACAAACTTATTTCAGCATCTCTCAATCAGTTTCTTACAAGCAAAACTCCTATTCCTCACTCCATCTCTCCCAGTACTTACATATGATTTATAAAATTGATGGCTATGTAGATAAATGGAATATATGAAA
The DNA here is from genome assembly GCA_031878705.1 of Tapirus indicus. NCBI lineage: Eukaryota > Metazoa > Chordata > Mammalia > Perissodactyla > Tapiridae > Tapirus > Tapirus indicus. The sequence goes on along the minus strand of CM062924.1, from coordinate 90,312,749 downwards.
AAAATTTAACTACCTTGAACATATGAACATTTAGCTTTGCTTCTACTTTCCTGCTGAAGACAGGAGCTGTAGGGTGATGACAGCATCTTTCCCCGGAATTTATCGACATAATTCTGTTCTTCCTTCTGCGTGTGGGCTGACAGAACAGCCTTCGTGAGCCCCATGTGTTTAAACTCCTCTGAGGTCAGTGGAGCTGGGTGTGTGCTTAGGGTCCAGGGCTCACAGGGTAGGGTGGCATCCTTCACTGGAGTCAATTCTGCTGAGGTGGAAGAAGAGGTGGAAGAAGATTTAATTTTAATTCCTACCAATTACAGATCCTCCTCAACTTATGATGGGGTTATGTCCTGATAAACCCATCATAAGTTGAAAATATTAAAGTGAAAATGCCCTGATACATCTAACCTAAAGAACATTGTAGCTTAGCCTCGCCTACCTCACACGTGTTCAGAAGACTTACATTAGCCTACAGCTGGGCAAAACCATCTCACACAAAGCTTATTTTATAATAAAGTGTTGAATATCTTGTAATTTATTGAATACTGTACTGAAAGTGAACAACAGAATGGCTGTCTGGGTGCAGAATGGTTGTAAATGTGTTGGTTGTTCACCCTTGTGGTCGCGGGGCTGTCCGGGAGCCGCGGCTCACTGCCGCTGCCCAGCATCGAGAGAGCATCACACCACATATCGCTAGCCCTAAAAAATTACTTCTTCCAGGTACAAAGGATTTTATGGTGGACACTGGTGGGTTCCCACCATCCACTCCACGTCTCCCCTGCTGTGCAGTATCAGGCGGTTTGGGGGGCTGGCCCCACTACATGTTAGAAGTGGGCTCTGATGAGGCTAAATCAGCAGAGCACACACGGGACTTCCGATCCTGGCCAAGATGGAGTCAAAGGGACTAGATTTACCCTCCTGCCTGGAACAACTAAAAAAATGGACAAAACATATGAAACAATAAGTTTCAAGACAGTGAACATCAGGTAATGACGCAGAGTGACTCCTGAGGGTCAGAAAACGGATGAGGTGAGCCCTAGGACTGCCCCAGCTCATTGCCTTGAAGGAGTTTCTGAGGAGCAAGGTGGGAAACCAGGTGGAGCCTGGTGAGCTCCCAGGGCGAAGACAGAGCTGAGAGTCTGGGGAGATCCAGGTGGCTGGAGTTTTCAGGGATGAGTGCTGGGGAGGAGAGCTGCACAGAGAGAGGACCCAGAGAGCTACAGAGAACCCCCAAGTGTTCTCCAGTGCATTCACGTGGGGAAAAAACCACCTGAAAGGATCAGAGGGAATAACACCGAAGCTCTCACAGGTGGAGAACGCTGCTTGCTCCTGTCAGCCAGACTAGAAAATCTCCTGGTTCATGGGGCGCTGGGTAGAGTGCTCAGAAGAATCTTGCTCAGTAGCAGAGAATAATGTGGCCTACACTACACACTGCTCTAGTCCTGCCCCCCAAATCTTAAAGCAAAGTCTCAAAGGATCAATCTGTGTCCATGTAACTTAACTGGGTCCCAGAATAAAGCTCGACAATATTTATAGGAATACAAAAATATTCAGCATGCATTCACAGTATCTGGTATCCAATCAAAAATTATCAGGCGTGCAAAGAAGCAGGAAAATACACCCATAATAAGGAGAACAATTAACCGAGCCAAACCAACCCAGGGCTGGCAGAGATGGTAGAATTAGCAGACATTAACAGTTATTATATTGTATTCCATATAGCTGGAGGGAAGATTAAACATGTTAAATAGAGACATGGAAGAGTAAAAAAAAAAAAAAGACCCAAATAGAACTTCTAGAAATGAAAACTATAATATGTGAGACGGAATATACACCAAATGGAAATAACAACAGATTAAATATTGCAATAGAAAATATTAGTGAACTTGAAGACACGGCAGTAGAGACACCCAAAATGAAACTTATAGGAAAAAAAAGACTGAAAAAATAAGGGAAGAAAATTTTCTGACTTGATGGAAACTGTAAACCTATAAATCCACAAAAGTTCAGTGAACTCCAAGCACAAGAAACATAAACACTACACCTTGGCACATCATAATCAAATCGTTCAAATCAGTGATGATAAGGAAATCTTATGAGCTGCCAGAGAGAAGACCTGCTCACAAACATAAAGGAGGACAGCAGATTTCTTGTCAGAAACAATGCAAATGAGAAGACAGTGGAGGTAAGCACTGACAGGTAAAACTGTCAACCTAGAATTCTGTGCTCTGCTAAGATATCTTTATAACATGAAGGTGAAATAAAGACAGTTTCAGACACACAAAAACTGAAAGAGTTCATCACCAGTAGACCCATACTACAAGAGATAGGAAAGGAACTCCTTCAGGCAGAAGGAGAATGATACCAGATGGATCTACATAAGGGAATGAAAAGCACTGGAAGAGATAACTACTCGGATAAATATTTAAATCTATGAGAATAACAACAATGTGGTGTGGGACTTATATGTGGAAGTACAATATATGCCAACCTACAAAGGCCAGAGGGGGGAAATGGAAGTATAGTATCGTAAGGTTTTTATACCATACATGAAGTGGTATAATATCTCTAGAAGGTAGATGGTAAAAAATAAAATATGTATACCATAAACTGTAAAGCAACCACTAAAAGAGAGCCCACTCTAAATATAAAGACATACACAGGCTAAAAGTAAAAGGCTGGAAAAAGATGTAACATGCTAACACTAATCCAAGAAAAACTGGAGTGAATATATTAACATAAGACAAAGTATATTTTAGAGCAAAGAACATACAAGGGAAAAGAAGGTCATTTCAAAATGATATAAGGGTGATTCATCAAGAGAAGATAACAATCCTAATCATTTGTGCACAAAATAGAGCTTCAAAACGCATGAAGCAAAAACCCATAGAACCACAAAGAGAAATAGACAAACCTGCAGTTATAGTCAGAGATTCAATACTCTTCTTGAGGTACGGAAAGTACTCAGCAAATTAGTAAAGGTAGAGAAGACTTGAACAGACTGTCAATCAGCCTGACCTAATTTATACTGATGGGACATTCAACCCAACAGCAGCAGAACAAACACTTTTTTCAAGTGCATACAGAATATTTACTAAGATAGACTGCATTACAGACCATAAAACAAGTCTCAATAAATGTAACAGAATTTTATTTTCTCTAACTACAATGGGATTAAATTAGAAATCAATAACATAACAAAGTCTGGAAAATCCCCAAATATGTGGTAACTAAATAATATATGATAACATATATATAGATACATGATAACATAAATGATTTCAAAGAAGATATCAAAAGGAATATTAGGCAGTATTTGAACATGATGAAAATAAAACACAATATATCAAAAAGTGTGGGATGCAGCTAAGGGTAAAAAGAAAATTTACATTGAAATCCATTAGGAAAGAAAAATGTCTGAAATCAATGACTTCAGCTTCCATCTTAAGAAACTAGACAAAGAAGAGTAAGATAAAACAAAAGTAAGCAGAAGAAAGGAAATAATAAAGATTAGAGTAGAAATTAGTGAAGTAGAAAGCAGAAAAATAATAAATAGAGAAAATCAATGAAATTATAAGCTGGTTCTTTGAAAAGAGCAATAAAATTGATCAAACTCCAGCCAGACTGATCAGGAAAAAAAGAGAAGACACAGTTACCAATTTCAGAAATGACAGAGGGAACATCACTAGAGATCCTACAGATACCGAAAGAATAAGGGAACATTATGAACAACTTTATTCCAACACTTGTGACAACTTGGACAAAATAGACCAATCCTTTGAAAGACACAAACCAGCAAAGTTCTAGTACTAGACAAGAAGTAGAAAGCCTGACTAGCCCTCTTTCTATGAAAGAAGTTGAATTTGTAGTTAAAAACTTCACCACCAAGAAAACTCTAAGCCAAGACAGCTTCACGAGTGAGTCTGAACAAATACTTAAGGAGGAAATAATACCAATTGTACATAACTCTTCTAGAAATTTGAAGAGGAAAAAACATTTCCCAACTCATGCTCTGAAGCCAGGATGATCCTCATACCAAAACCAGACCAAGTCATTACAAGAACAGACAAAGCCAGACACCAACAGCTGAGAAACACAGATGTAGAAATTCTTATGAAAATTTTAGCAAAATGAATTCAATATATACAAAGGATAACACATTATGACCAAGTGGGGTTTATCCCAGGAAAGCAAACATATTTAAACATTTAAAAGGCAACTGTAATTCATCATATCAACAAACTAAAAAAGAAAAATATGATTATCTCAATAGATGCAGAGAGATCTGACAAAATCCAGTGTCCATTTCTGATTTTAAAAAATTCTTAGGAAATTAGGAATAGACATGGGGCCGCCCGGTGGCGTAGCGGTTTCGTCCGCGCTTGGCAGCCCGGGGTTCGCCGGTTCGGATCCCGGGCGCCCGCCGACGCACTGCCTGTCAGCCATGCTGTGGCAGCGTCCCATATAAAGTAGAGGAAGATGGGCACGATGTTAGCCCAGGGCCAGTCTTCCTCAGCAAAAAGAGGAGGATTAGCAACGGATGTTAGCTCAGGGCTGGTCTTCCTCACCAAAAAAAATAAATAAATAAATAAAAAAAAATTAGGAATAGACAGGAATGGAACTTCCTCAGTTTGATAAAGGGTATCTATGGAAAACCTAGAGCTAACATAATTAATGTTTTCTCTCCTAGGTCAGGAAAAACACAAGGATTTGGTTGCTCTTACAACTTCTATTCCGTGTTTATTGGAGGCTCTAGTCAGTTCAATAAGACAAGAAAAAGAGATTAAAAAGATCCAGATTGGAAGGGAAGAAGCTGACTTTTGCAGACGTGGTCATACGTGTAGAAAACCCTATGGCATCTACAAAGTTACCAGAACTAAGGTGTGAGTTTAGCAAGGCTGTAGAAGAAAAATCAATATACACAAGTCAATTATATTTCTATATACCAGCAACAAACAATTGGAAATTGACACTAAATAACAATCCTATTTATAATATGAAATACTCAGGGATAAAACTGACAAATGATATGCAAGATCTATACACTGAAAACTATAAGATACTGCTGTGAGAAATTAAAGAACAACTAAATAAATGGACAGATATACCAGGTTCATGGACTGGAGGACTCCATATTTTTGAGATATCAATTCTCCCCAAACTGATGTATAGATTCAATACTATCCCAATGACAATTCCTGCAGGATTTTTTTTAAGACATTGAGAAACTGATTCTACACTTTATGTGAACAAAAGACTCAGAATATTCAAAGCAATCTTTGAAAAAGAACAAAGTTGGATGATTTGCACTACCTGATTTCAAGACTTACTATAAAACTATAGGAATCAAAACTGTGTGGTGCTGACATAAAGGGTTCAACAGTTTTGTTCATCTTTTCAGAGAACCAACTTTCAGCTTTAATTTTCTCTATTTTCTATTTGGTTGATTTCTGCTTTCATCTTTATTATTTCCTTCCTTCTGCCTGGGTTTCCTTTGCTCTTTTTTGCTAGCTTCTTAAACTGGAACTTTAGATCAATATTTGAGACATTTCTTCTATAATATTAGCATTTCAGTTCATTAATCTCCCTATAAGCCCCATTTTAAATGCATCCCAAGAATTCTGGTATGCTGTACTTCCATTATCATTGATTTTGAAATATTTTCTAATATTCTTTGTGATTTCTTCTTTGACTCACGGATTATTTAGAAATACGTTGTTTAGTTTCTAAGTGTTTGAGTTTAAACATCTGATTTTTATTGATTTCTAATTGAAATAAACTCTAGCCAAAGAGCATAGTTTGTACAATATCAATTATTTTAAACTTGAGACTGATATTACAGCCCCACACATCTTCTGTCTCAGTGAACACACCGTGCACACTTGACAAGCATGTGGATTACGCAGCTGTGGGGTGTTCTGTTCTCTAAGCAACAATTAGGTCAAGGTGGCTGACAGCGATGTTTGGGTCACCCATGTCTTCACTCATTTTCTGTTTGGATGTTTTATCAGCTGCAAAGAGGGAGTTAAATTCTTCAGCTATGATTAGAGGAAGTCTATTTCTCTCTTTAACTCTTTCCATTTTTGCTTCATATTTTTGAAGCTCAGTAATGAGTGAATATACATTTCTGGTTGTTATGCCTTCCTGACGAATTGACTGTGTTATCACTATGCAACGTCTCTGGTGAGTCTCTGTCTTGAAATCTATTTTACTAACACAGGCGCTCCGGCCTTCTCATGCTTGTTGTTTGGGTTGTGCATCCTTCTCATCCATTTATTCTCAACCCACTTGTGAATTTATATTTAAATTGTACTTTGCAGACAGCACATAGTTGGGTCTTGATTTTCTTATCTGTTCTGATCATATTTCTGCCTTTTAATTGGAGTGTTTAGTCCATTTTATGAATTATTGATACAACTGGGTTTAGAGCTATTATTTTATTGGTTTGATATGTTTCCTGTTTTTCAGTTGTTGTTGCCCTATTCCTCCTTTCCTGCCCTTTTGGATTATTTGAGTATTTTTAAAAATTATGTTTTAATTTGTTTCTTGGCTTTTTAGCGAATCTTGTATCTCACACTCCATCTTAATTAAACCCTGACAAAGGTTCAAACATATCTGTAATGGCAATGGTTTCTGGAGACTAACTGTCGATATTTGAGTCCCTGCCACTCCTTTGCTGTGACTTTGGACAAGTTAAGTTACTTAACCTGTTTGTGCCTTACTTGTCCCATACATAAAAAGCAGATAATAACTTCCAGGTATAAAATGCATTTGTGGTCATGGTCCTCAGACCCAACTCATTATTCGAGTCAGCGTGTAAACCGCAGGAACATGGGCTTTCCAGAAAGCAAAAGACAGAGATAAGGTTTAAGAACATCTGGGCTGATTCTGTTTTCTCTCCTTGGAATAAAGATGTGGTCATGCAGATGCTGAGACTAGTTTAAGATCAGGAGAAACGATTATCAGTAAATATTCCTTACATGAAAGCATACAGATTTTAGCGTAAGTTCTTTCAAAATAGTAATATAAGACCAGAGTATAAAAAGTATAGTGGCTAGTCAAAAAAAGAGCTTTCCATACTGGGTGAGACCCTACCTTGCATGGGCTGTGTCATTGGCAGCTACATACACGCCCATATAGGAATCCAAAGTATTAAGAAAAAGTACGCTAAAAAATATGCATCTGCTCCTGTCCTGAGTGACTAGCTCCATTCCAATAAAACTCCATCTCTGGCTAATTAGAAACATAATCTACTCTCACAACAGTTTGTCTCCTGTCTTTTCCCACCAATCCCCAGCCCATCTGCCAACACTACACCCTCCATCTCAAAGGGTGGTTGTGAGGCTTAAATGAGTTAATTCCTGTGAAGAACTAAGGAAGGGAATGGTGCACAGAAACCGCTCAGCACATGTTAGCTAACAGACCAGTGAGGACCAGCAAAGATAAATGAGAGAATCCAAAAACCTGACTTAACACATTTGTCACCATTTCTTCATCCACCAAATTGTGATGAGTAATGAAAGAGTCAAAAGGATAGGAGGCAGTAAAAAGGAATAAAAAGAAGATATCAGAATAATTTACCAAGTCATTATGCTGTTAAAGGAAGAGAGTTTTAAACATACTCTTCTCATTGTTATCAGATCAATACAAAAATTTGAACGTTATGTATGATCTAACTAATCACAACCACAGTCAAAGTGTGAAACAGACACCTTATTTCAAGGTCAGCAACAAAGTGACCTGATGTAGTCTCCTCAATAACAGCATTAATACTGGCTAACACTAATTGAGGGTTTCCTCCTACATACCAGGTACTGCTGCTCTAAGTGCCTTACCTGTGTCAGCTGATTTGATGGACAAATGACATAACTAAGAAATACAGTCCAAAATATGTAACCAGCATAAATACAATATTTCCAAAATACTCTAACTGAATTAAAGGAAAAAGTATTTATAATTTAGAAGTTATAACTAAGTAAATGATACTTCTGTCTTTTGTTTTCTCACAACAGCATATTTAACAGTGAGTGTATTTTAAAGTAAACAATAAATGTGGAACCTGACTCCGGGGGTGGGATGTGAACAATGGTGCTGCTGGAACTGCACTGGCTGATGCCAGAGCCCAGGCCCAGTGCCGCCGTGGACAGGGTCCGGGGAGCTCCTCCTTCAGCGTCTGTGGACCATCCATTAGTGGGCATTTCTGATTTAGGTATGGCTGGGATCTGAGAAACAGCTGGTGATGTAAGAGAAACTGACAGTGAAAAGAAAAACCCTCAGCAGGAAATAAACGCTCACAGTTTATAGACATTTGTAACTGGAAAATTAAAACCTACTGGCCATAAAGAAGCAATATGAAATTAGAATGATTTGTGATTACTGTGAAATAATTACAGACAAAAAATTAAAGCAAGGCAGAGAGAAAGGAGTGGTTTTGCAATAATTCTTTTTATCTAACTGTGAAGGGCGTTCCTGTTACCTTGCAATGCTTGGATGACACCTGCCTTGTGGTTCTGTCTGTCTTCTTCTGAGGATAAGGAAGTCGTATTTGTACAGGATGCACACTTTCTTTTCAGAGCTGGAAGGTTGTAGCTCTTCAGGTACCTGCAACAGCATAATCAGGTCACGTATTCCTACCTGTCCCAACTTGGCCATTTCGCACCTTTTTGCTTTTCTCATACCACTTCTGCTTGGGGTACTTTGTACTTCCTTCTTTGATGAAGTCTTCCCTAAGCATCCCAGCATGAATCACTGGATAGTGACATCTCTTTTACTATGGTCTTGAATTGATCTTCAAAGCTTGCATTATTTAATTTTGACAAGAGTAGGTCTTGTCTTCTCAACTGTACCAAAGCTGCTTCAAAGGAGGAGGCATCCCCTGAAACGTTCACTGTATTATGAACTGTATGCAGTAGGCACTCCGTAAATAGCTACTGATTTTTAGTGAAAAAATCAAGACAGAAAGGCCAGTAAAGATGATATGAAGGCTTCACAGTGACAACGTATGCTTTTGGAAAAACTAACATGTTATCAAAATTCGTGTCTCATACCTGATAACACTGTCAATACAGTTTATCTGCTGATAGGATGGGCTATGCTGGTCTTTTCTCAACTCCTCACAAGACTCAGAGTACATGCTATTATTTTTCAATGTCTGGAAGGAAGAAAAGGCCTTCTGCTCATCTGAAAGAGAACAAAAGGATGTGCAATTAAAATTATTTATCATATACTTAAGAACATATACTTATATTCAGCAAAATATAAATCATATAAATCACTTTATAATATATACATTCAATAGATTATATAGCTATTAAAAATGAACTCCGATCTAAATGCACTGATACAGAAAGATACTCATAGCATGACTACATGAATGATTACATTTGTATTTTTTTTTTTTTAAAAGGAGTGAAACAAACATTTCAGGCAAAGATTTTCAAGGAATAAAACTACTAGGTGAAAGGTTGAGGGAACCTGTTGAGGGAACTTTACAACGTGGAGCCGACACTGCCTGTACAACTGACGGACTTATCATCACCTGGAGAGGGGTGACCAGGCGCCGTGCGCTCCTCCTGTTGCCGTGTGACATGCAGAACGCTGCCTGCGTTCAACCTGTATCCAGCACCACTTTCTGGGATGACAGAATTGTTCTTTATCTGTGCTGTCCAACACAGTAGCCGCTAACACCACAGAGGGCAATTAAGCACTTGAAATGTGGCTAGGGGAACCAAGGAACTAAATTTTATTGATTTGTAATTAATTTGAATTTATATCACTGAATGTGGTTAGTGGCCAGCAAATCGAATAGCAGTAGTCTAGAAAGAAGAAAAAAGGCCTCAGGCTGCAGCAGTGAAGGACTTAAAATTTCTATAGAGAAGAACGAGCCAATAAATGAGACTGAAAAAGTGCACCCAGAGAGGGAGGAGAGATCCTGCGGAGTACGGTGGGTGGAACGACGTCAAGGAGGAGTGACTGATTACGTGAGACACCGTTGCAAGGCCGAGTGAGAGATGTTACCGACCGTTGCCTTTATCAACAAAGGTCATTTTTAGCTGCTTGGAAGGGGCTTCTCTATTTTCAGAGGGAATTATGGAGAAATGACTGCTTAACTTTCACTCAACTTTTTTACTTTAAATTTTTAAATAATTTAAACTTCAAGAGGGTTACAAAAACAGTACAGAATTCCCATTATACCCTTCACCCAGCTTCCACTAATGTAACATCTTACATACCAGTAATAACATGAACAAAACTCAGAAATCGAGAGTGGTACATACTAACTGATCTATTGGCTATTCGCATTTCACTCTGTTTTCCACCAAATGTCATCTTTCTGTCTCAGGATCTCACATGGAACTTAGCTGTGTCTCCTTATATTTCCTTGTCTTTCATGATCTCGACACTTGAGTTTCTCTGACATTTTCTCACGATTAGGTTGAGGTTACGCGTCTCGGGGAAGATGACCACAGAGGTGCCCTTCGTAGGGCGTCATACTGGGGGTACATGATGTTGATATGTTTTATTACTGGTGTATTATCCTGGGTCATTGGTTTGGGTGGAGTCTGCCCAGTTTCTCCTATGTAAAGTTACTACTTTACAATGTAATAAATAATATAAATAACAAATGTTTTGGAGGAATACTTTGAGACCATGCAAATATTCTGTTTCACTTATACTTTCTTTACTGGTTGTGTAACAATGTGAATGTACTTAATGCCACCAAACTACACACTTAAAAATGGTAAATTATATATATATAAAACCACAATTTAAAAAAAACCTTCCTAGCCAGCCCTGATGGCCTGCTGGTTTAAATTCAGCACTCTTACCACTTCAGCAGCCCGGGTTCGTTTCCCGGTCACAGAACCACACCACTCGTCCGTCAGCAGCCACGCTGTGGTGGCGGTTCACACAGAAGAACCAGAAGGACTTACAACTAAGATACACAACTATACACTAGGGCTTTGTGGAAGGAAAAAGAAAAAGACTTTCATCTAATTTTAGCATCCATTGGAGAATACTCCTGCAGCAATTACTAGTGTGGAATTCCTTTTTTGCTGTTTTATTGAGATATAATTGGCATACAGGAATGTGTAAGTTTAAGGTATACAGCACAAGGACTACTGTGGAATTCTACTAGCAATTGTCTACTCTCCTCATTCCTTCTACATTTATTAATCAAACCTTCCCCATTAGGAAGAGTTTCCCTTCTCCCCTTTACCTTTTATTTATTCATCCAATCATTTCTTTATCAGCATGGCCTCATGGATATTTACTTGTCGGGTTATAATCTAATACTGTCATTATTTACTTTGTGGCTCAAATCATTCCAGTTTGGGCCATCGGATGCTCTCCCGACATTGTCTCCTGTGTCCTTTTGACACGCCATCCTCTTTTTTCTTGAGTCACTTCCTTACTTTCTGGCTCTGGTTTCTTTTATTGGAAAAACACATTTAGAAACCAAGACCTAGGTGCTAGGTGTGCCCATTGCTAAATGTGTCCCTCCTTGGACATCTGGACAAAACCAGTAACATATGTATGTGTGCTGACCCTTGTCTGTCCATTCACCTGTCCACCCTTCCATCCATTAAGCAAAAAGGCACGAGTTCATGCTGATACCTTTAACTCCAATCCCGCACCACAGAGTTCATTCCAGTGTTCCCCTTTTGCTTATCTGCAACTTCTTTCTCTGATAGTGAGGAATCTGGTTATTATTTTCTATAATGTATACACCTATTGGTTCAATCCTAGTATACAGATAAAGTAGTTTCAGAATTTTGCTAGCCCACACTCCGGTGAGAAACAAGTTTATCAACTGATTACAGTGCTTGTGTACATTTATATTTTGCATTTAGTCCTAGGGTGTCCAGTTAAAACACTGATTTCCAAAGCTACTCAGCTCTTTTCCTCACTCCCTTCAGGAAGTTTACGTCCTTCATTTGTAATACAATTAGATTTACTTGTCACAGCCTGCATATCAACTTAGGCTCCCTCTACATTCTGGGGTGGGATGAGGTGTACAGATCCATGGGTTTTAACAAATGCACACCAAATTGCGTATCTACCACCAGAGTAACAAACAGAACATTTCCATCACTCAAATGGGCTGCCCCTTTGTAATCAACTCATCCCCCAACCTTAGCAAATACTGATCTGTTTTCTAGACCTAGCACATTCCAGAAGGAATGCTTTTCCAGAATGGAATCATACAACATGTAATCTGTTGGTTCTGGTTTCCTTCACTTAGCAAAATGCATTTAAGATCCATCTACACTGCTGTATGAATCAAGTTTGTTCCTCTTTATTGCTGAGTAGTATTCCCCTGTGTGGATGTACCACAGTTTATCCATTCACTTGTTGAATGACATCTAGATTGCTTCTGGTTTTTGGTGAGTGTGAATCAAGTGTAATAAACATTCACAGACAGGTTTTTGTGTGAATGTGAGTTTTTATTTCACTTAGATAAATAATTAAAAATGAAACTGCTGAGTCACATGGTCAGAGTATGTTTAACTTGATAAGAAACTGCCAAACTTCTCCAAGTGGCTGTACAAGTTTACATTACCTTTGGTGATAAATGAGAGTTTCAGTTACTCTGCATTCTTGCCAGAACTCGGTACTGCCAGTTTTCTTCTTTTAATTTTAGCCATTCTAATAGGTGTGATGGAATCTCATGAGGTTTTAACTTCTTAATGACTAATGAGTTTGAGTGTAGTTTCATGTTATTTGCCATCCATATAGCTTTGCTGCAAAAGTGTTCAGATCTCTTGACCATTTTTTAATTGGGCTGTCTTCTTGTTGTTGAATTTTGAGAGTTCTTTACATATTCTGGATACAAATTCTTTATTGTATATATATGCTTTGCAAATATTTTGTCTTTTCATTGTCTTACCAATGTCTTACTGTCTTTCAAAGAGGAGGGGCTTTTAATTTTGATAAAGTCCACAATTTATCGATTTTGTTTCTTTTATGGCTCATCTTTTGATGTCATATCTAAAACCTCTTTGCCAAACCCAAGATCACAAAGATTTTCTCCTATGTTTTCTTCCACAAGATATAGTTTTAAGTTTTACATTTAGGTCTATGACCAATTTTGAATTAACTTTTGTATAATGGGTGAGGTATGTGTTGAGGTTCATTTTTTTACATATATGGATGTCCAATCATCCAGTGTCATTTGTTGGAAAGACTATCCTCTGTCCGTTGACTTCCCCTTGCACCTCTGTCAAAAACTGACTATACTTGTGCAAGTCTATTTTGGGACTCTCTAATCTGTTCCACTGGTCCATCCTTTCACCAATATCACACTGTCTTAATTACTGGAGCTTCAAAGTAAGTGCTGAAATCACATAGTGTGAGTCCTCCAACGTTGTTTTTTTCAAAATTGTTTTGGCTATTTTAGTTCCTTTGTCTTTCCATATAGTTTAGGGATCAGCTTGATGATATCTACCAAAAAAAAAAAAAAATCCTGCCAAGTTTAATTGGAATTACATGGAATTTATACATCAAATTGGAGAAGTGACATCACGACAATACTGAGTATTCTGAACTGTGAACATGATATACCTTTTCATTAAAAAATTTTTTTTCTTTCATCAGTGTTTTGTAGTTTTCTGCATATGGATATTTTACATATTTTGTTAGATTTATATCTAAGTATTTCAGATTTTTGGTAGTTTATTAAAAATTTCTGTTTCCAATTGTTCCTTGTTAATACACAGAAATTTAATTGATTTCACATACTGAACTTGTATCTTGTGAACTTGCTAAAATTAGTTGGAGATTTTTGGTAGATTCTTTAGGATTTTTCTATGTAGACAATCATATCATCTATGAGTAGAAATAGTTTTATTTCTTCTTTTCCAATCTGTATGCCTTTTATTTCATTTTCTTGCTTACTGCACTGGGTAGGACTTCCAGTTTGATGTTAAAAAGAAGTGGTGAGGGGCCAGCCTGGTGGTGTAGTGGTTAAGTTTGCATGCTCTGCTTTGGTGGCCCAGGGTTTGCCAGTTCAGATCTTGGGTGTGGACCTACACACCGCTTATCAAGCCACATATAAAGTAGAGGAAGATGGGCATGGATGTTAGCCCAGGATCAATCTCCTCAGCAAAGAGGAGGACTGGCAACAGTTGTTAGGTCAGGGCTGGTCTTACACACACACACACAAACACACACACACAGAAATGGTGAGTGGATACCCTTAACTTATTCTCAAAGTTAGGGTGAAAGCATTTTCTCACCATTAAGCATAATGTTAGCTGTAGTTTTTTTGTAGATGCTTTTTGTTAGATTAATGAAATTCCTTTTCTACTTCTAAATTTTGAGAGTTTTTATCATGCATGGATGTTGCATTTTGCCATGCTTTTCCTCCATCTATTGAAATAATCAGATGGTTTGTCTCTTCTATTCTGCTAATATGGTGAATAAAAGTGATTTTCAAATATTGAACCAGCCTTGCATTCCTAGGATTAATCATACTTGGTTGTGATATATTTGTCCTTCTTATACATTGCTGGGTTCAATCTGTTAACATATAATCGAGGACTTTACCAATATGTTAAAGAGGGATACTGGTCTGTAGTTTTCTTGTAACGTCTTTATCTTGTTTTTTAGTACTAGGATAATAATGGGTTCATAAAATGAGTTTAGAAGTTTCCCTTCCTCTTCTGTATGCCAGAAAAGATGATGCAGAATTGGCATTATTATTTCCTTAAATATTTGAAGGAATTCTCCAGTGAAGCCACTGAACCTGGAGTTTTCTTTGTTGGAAGGTTTTAACTTCAAATTCAATTTCTATAATAGATATAAATCTATTCTAGTTATCTATTTCTTCTTCATAGAGTTTTGACAGCTTTTTACTTCCAAGTGGTTGGTCTATTTCTTCTAAGTTGTCAACTTTCAGGCATAGAGGTGTCTGCAGTCCCTTTAACATCTGTAGGGCCCATCTTTCATTCCCAAAATTGGCAATTTGTGTCATCTTTCTTTTTTTGGTTCATTGTAGCTAAAGATTTGTGTGGAAATGAATAAAAGAAACCTTAACTAAATTGGAGTCGGGAAGGCCTGAAGTAGGTGGAGCTCTCACACCCTACCATAAATTGTCAACTACACCAAACAGGAAGAGATTGACAGTGCATGGACAGGAAGTAAAACTACTTTACTACTGAAGGAAGATTTCCCTCTCCAACCGCAACAGCCCAGCCAATGAGAAGCTGTTGCCACCATCAACTGTTACTTTCCCCCGATGGATTTTCCTTTAGAACAGCCCCTCCCTACTCCTTCTTTTTCTCTATAAAGGCAGCTCCCCTTCTTTGTGGGATTGCCTGAATTACAATTCTTTGGCTATTCCCAAATAAACTCATTTTGAGATAAAATAGGCAAATTTGCTTTTTAAGCTGACATTTTGTTAATTTTATTTTTATTAGCTTTTGATTTCATTAATTTTCTCCATTTTTTTCTGTTTTTAATTCCATTGATATCTGGTCTTATTATTTCTTTTCTTCTGCTTACTTTGGATTTAATTTGTTCTTCTTTCTCTTGTTTCTTAAGGAGGAAGCTTAGATTACTGATTTGAGACTTTTCCTCCTTTTCCCTCAGAAACACTTAATGCTGTAAATTAAGTGCTTTAGCTGCATCCCACAAATTTCATGATGTTTTTTCAATTAATTCAGTTCAAAATGTTTTATTTCCCTAGAGACTTCCTCTTTGACCTGCAGGTTATTTAGAAGTGTTATTTAATTTTCAAACATTTGGAAATTTTCTAGATACCTTTCTGTTATTGATTTCTAGTTTAATCCACTAGGTCAGAGACTATACTTTGTATGATTTCTATTCTTTAAAAATTGTTAAAAGTTTGTATTACGGCCCAGAAAATGGTCTATGTTAATAATGAATGTTCCATGTGCCCTTGAGAAAAGTATGTATTATGCTGTTGGTTGGAGTGTCCTATAAATGTTAATTAGGTCAATCTTGTTGATAGTGTTGTTTGGGTCTTCTATATCTTTACTAATTTGCTTCATGTATTTTGAAGCTCTGATGTTAGGTGCATAAACATTTAGGAGTGTTATATGTTCTCATTTGTAATCAACCCCGTTGTCATTATGCAGCATTCCTCTGGAACCCTGATAACATTCCTAAAATCCACTCTGTCTGATCTTCATATAGCTTTTCAGCTTTTAATTCCTGTTAGCATGTTATATCTTTTCTAACCTTTTGCTTTTAACCTTTGTGTTTATTTTCAAAATGGGTTCTTGTAGATAATATGCAGCTGAATCTTGTTTTTTCATCCAATTTTAGTATTTCTAACTAGTATACTGAGATCATTCACATTTAATTGATTATTGATATAGTGTATTAAAAAATACAATCTTGTTAGGTGTTTTCCATTTGTTCCATCTGGTTTTGTTTGTTTTTTTCCTTCTTTTCTGGCTCTTTTTGGGTTAAGTCTTTTAAATTCCATTTTATCTCCTCTACTGACATAATTTATACTTGTCTAAAAACTTTTACCAATAATTGTCCTAAAGTTTACAATATATATTTAAAGAATCAGTGTCTACCTCCAAATGACATACTGCTTCAAGTATAGTGTAAGGACGTTACAATAGTGTATTCCCAACACCTCCCTCCCATCCTTTGCAGTATTTTTATATATGCTATAAATGCAGAATGCTGTTTTTGCTTCAGTTATCTTTCAGACCAATTAAAAAATAAAATAATAAAATTTATTTTATCTTCATCCCATTTCCAGTGATTTTCATTTTTTTGTGTAGATCCAAGTTTTACATCTGGTATCATATTCCTTCTACCTTTAGAAATTCCTTTACCATTTTTTTATGAAATAGGCTGGCAATAAATTCCCACAGTTTTTGTCTGGGAAAATCTTTATAGCTCCTTCATTTCTGAAAGATACTTTCCACCAGGTATAGAATTCTGTGTTAACAGTTTTTTCCCTTGAAGACGTTACTCTATTGTCCTCCAGTGTGCATAGCTGCAGAAGAAATGTCTACTGTAATTCTTATGCTTGTTCTCTGAATGTAATCTATCCTTTTCCCTCTGGTTGCCTTCAAGATACTCTCTTTGGTTTTGTTTTCAGCATTGAATATGATATGCTCAAGTGTGTGGTGGTTTTATTCTGCGGTCTTTCTTTCTTTTCTTTGTATTTACATTACTTGATGTTCTTTGATCTGTGAAAAATTCTTGGCCATTATTTCTTCTGGCATTCCAATTACTCACATGTTAGATCATTTGATATTGTGACAAAATTCTTAGATACTCTATTCTGTTTCTTTCTCTTTGTGTTTCAGTTTGTGTAATTTCTATTTATCTATTTTCAAGTTTACGGATTCTTTTCTTAGTCGTGTTAATGCCCATCAAAGGCATATATTCATCTCTAGCATTTCTAACATCCCCATTTGGTCCTTTATGTTCCATTTCTATGTTGTGATCATTCCTGTCGTCTTGCATATCGTCTCCTTTGTCCATTAGAGCCTTGAATGTATTATTAACAGTTATTTTAAATCCCTGTCAGTTCCAACATCTTGGTGTCCTATCTGACTCTTGTTCTGATGATTGCTTTGTCTCTTGGGAGTCTGTTTTCTTTGCCTTTTCACACGCTTCATAATTTGCTGAAGACCGAACATCTTGTGTAAAACAGTAGAGACTTGGGATGCCTTCCTTCTGCTAGGCCTGTGTTTGAGTTAATCTAAGTTTCAGGCCAAGGGTGAGGTCTGCTGTTGCTGTGGTTTCACTCAATGTATTGCAGCTTTCAAACTCCTCTGGTGACACTTGGTGCTTCAGGCAGGGGCTGGTCTGCTAGAAAGCTTTTCCCCCCAATATCTGCTCCACTTTCAGCTTTTGGTCTTCCCTTTGCATCATGTCTCAAAGGTCAGTCTCTCGCAGGTCCCTTGGTTCAGTGGGGCAGTGCACCAGTAAATTGCCTGTCACTTCTCCCTGGAGGCATGTGTCTCTCAGATTTAAGGCCTCATGGCTGTAAGAGGCCTCCCTGTAACCTCAGCACACAGATGGGTTCAAGAAAAGATCATGAACTTGTTGTTTGTCTGGTTTTTTCCTTATAAGTTTAGAATGATGCTCTTTCCAGCTCTCTAAATTCTGGATCATATTCTCTCACTCTGGCATTGCATCACCCTATAAGTGGAACATACAACTTTCCCTAATTTCCCCAATTCCTTCTCTGGCAGATGGCATCAGCATATAGAGCTCACAAAGGGGATTTACATCTTTTTGTTGCTTCTTGTTCTTCCATATTAACTTTTAAAATTTCCCTGCTTATTTTATTTTAAAGCATAACCTGCCTTTGTAAGAAAGGTAAACATATAAACTAAGAACTTTATGTTCTTGTTGGCTCTAGCACCCTGTATATAAAACATGTACCCAATGACCATTTCATAGTTTCCTTTTCATTGGTGTCTATCTCTACTCAATTTTAAATATTTAAATTATAACATTTTTAAGTTGCATACTTGTTTCTCTTGAGTAAAGAGTAATAAAGATTTTTTACTAGCTCTTCAAACTTATAGGTCTGAAAATGTTAATAAAATCAAGATGTCCAAGTAACATTAGTTCTCCAAAGTTATAGCAATTGCAACAGATTCCTCTTCTCCCCCAAAGTCACATCCTGTGTGTGTTAAGAGTCAAACAGAGCACATATCTAAGTAGCAGGAGAATTTCAGTCTCTAAAATGGCAGCATAAGTACACAGAGTTAGCTAGAGCCTAAACCTTATAAAATGGTGAATGATGGAATATTGATGTCTGCTTAAATATACAGCCTTCAAAACAACAGTACTGATGGTAGGATGACAAGATACTGGATAATGCAGGAAGTAAGAAAGGATGTCTACTCCAAGAAGAAACACAGAGGTCAGGATGTAAAAGTGTGGCACTAACATGAGGTCTTCAGCCAAGGCAGCAGCGAGTTGCACTGACTAGACCAGACAAGGAAGAAAACATTTAGAAATTTAGCTTTAAAATATCCCCAAAGAGGGGCCAGCCCAGTGGCGCAGTGGTTAAGTTTGTGTGCTCTGCTTCAGTGGCCTGGGGTTTCACAGGTTCTGATCCCGTGGACAGACGCACTGCTTGTCAGCCATGCTGTGGAGGTGTCCCATACAAAGTAGAGGAAGATGGGCACAGATGTTAGCCCAGGGCCAATCTTCCTCAGCAAAAAGGGGAGGATTGGCAACGGATGTTAGCTCAGGGCTAGTCTTCCTCACCAAAAAAATAAAATAAAATATCCCGAAAGAATTTTCTCTGGGAAATTGAGATGGGAAAATGAGATCCAGCAAGAAAGATATTTAAGATAAATTCTTTTGCAGAGAGAGGATCTGATGGTTTCAAGGGACAGAAAAAGTTATTTCTATCTTGTGCCCTTGCATCTGTAGCAAAGGAAACAAACAGAATGCTCAACCTCCCACCAAGGTGAAAAGGAAAAACTAAAGGTGGGGACTTGCTGTCTCTGGAGGGCATCCTATGGGCTCCCAGCGACATCACCTGTAGGAGCAGCAGTGTGATTCTGTGGTTGTGTAATCAGGTCAAGTCCCGAAAAACATAGCTATTATTATTACTAGTGACCTTACAGAAGAAATTTCACCCCTACTGTGTAAAATACCCACATTTGACAACGATAGAGACCATTATTAACAGTTAAGTGACCAAGATCTATAAAGACTTCCAAATTTATATTAACATTCAGGAAGAAAATGAGGGGAAAATCAGCTAAATTAAAAAGTTAATATAATTTGATCTTTATATTACAGAACTTTCCTCTGCTATATATGCAAGTAGGTTAACTTTTCAAAATAATGTCAAGTAACACGACTGATGCAATTCCTTTGCAGAGCTCCTTACCTCACATTTGAGAAAAGGAAACATTATCAAGAAAAAGGCCAAGTTTTTCGCTCAATTTAGGTCACAAATATTCTCCATTTGTTTGAAATGACAGGAAGGGATTATTATTTTAATATACTTTATTATCTGAAATGTATTCTAAAATTAACTTTTTGTTATAGACAGCTCATATAGGGGGCATTTGCTGGTATTACCCAGAAACGTTAATTCTTTAGAAGTATACGGTAACTGCATTCTAATACCATTTAGCTTTCAGAATAGTATTTGCTGCTGCCATTGTTGTTACTGCTACTATTATCTGAGCAGGGAGATATGAAAAGCAGCAGTGTGGGTTCACACACTGTGATAGGCTCACACACTCTACATCTATGCAGAAGAGGACAGAACCGTGGGAGGGGTCTGGGGGCCGCCCTGCTGACTCACCACCAAGCCGTCCTGTGCGCGTCCCCATCGCCTGCTTCTCTGGTGATTTGGTCATTGTCTCAATGTAGAGCTGCTGACCTGGAGTCTTAATTTTGTTCACACTGGCATACACCTGCTGCAAAGTCAACTTAGGGAAAAGAATGATAAAATATGTTTCGGAAATTATAAAGATGTACATTAAAAGATACATAAGCAAAATACATTTAACTTCTGGTTCTCTGAAGACATAATGACTAAAAGCACAGTAATAACATTAATTCAGTTTCCCACTGTGCCACAGTGCACTAATACAAACGAAATTTTACATAAATCTGTTCACAACATGCTAATTTTTAGAAACACAGAAACACACCTTCCAAAGGTGATATTTTCTTTTTACAGACATTTTCCCAAACCAAAATGGATTAGAATGTCTATTACAGGTAAGGTCTTCAAGTAAAGAACATATAGTAAGAAGTCACACGTGTGGAGGTGCAGAACTAGCACCGTCATTACAGACAACGGCGCAGACAGAAAATGACACCTGTACAAAGACACAACGTCCGCTCACTTACCGGTTCCTTCCGTACCTCCTCCACGCAGTGGCCGCTGGACTCACTGGAAGATGCTCTGCTGATGTGGTGCTCCTGCGAATCACTGCTCCCCAGGCTTCCGTAGCCACTGGAGGCACTCGTGTGAACCGGCTGAAGGACAAAGCAGGCCCGGGTTTAGAGCCACTGGGTATGTGGCGTGTAGGGGAGGGATGCAGCACCACCAACCCCAGAGCTCATCTAAAACCATCGGAAAACTAAGATGAAAACTTCTGAAATCCTAAATTAGGTGTGTGAAGGTTGATGCTTTTAACCCTGATGCTGGCATGAAGGCCACTCCTCTCTCGCTTCAGTAATTCTCAAGGGCAAAGTCTAATTTTCTAGTCCAGGTGGGTATTTCTGGAACAACAAATTTTTTAAAAGCCATAGCATAATAAATTTAACAAAACATGAAAATAAACTCTAGTTTTTAATGCTGAGTTTAGGATAGAACAAATAAAATATACACCACACTTTTTCCCAAGAATCACACATACTTTAACTACCCTAGCGGTTTTATGAAAGACATTTGAAAACTCCTGGGCTAACAGTTTTCTATGTGACGCCACCAGTAAATACTTCACAAGTTCATTGACTGAATCTCTAGTAGAAATCATCTTGGTTATTTGTTTCCAACAGGTAGTTTCTCTCACTTTTGCCTTGTAATAACTGGAGATGCTGAGACTTGCCATCCCTCTGCCCCCCCCGTAAAACTGGAATTATTTAAAGAAACATGAAAGCCCAAACCCAGAGATTGAGCACACTGGAAGCACTTGGAATAGAAGAATTCTCTCATTTAGAAATAACTTCTCTATCTCATTGCTCACTCTGACCCAGTCTGCTGTCTCACCAGGGGTTTTTACAAAAATATTCTATGTATTTAACACAGAAAAAGGAAAACGAGATTAATAAAATTTAACTTGAAAACAAAAAGAGGAAGACAAAATTTTCTGGAAAGCAGAGGGTAAGGATTTCTCTCTGCTTCCAGTTTATTGTTATGAAGTGACTTTACTAAGACTGACTGTTAAGATAAAACACCATTATGGGAATTTTATGTTTGTTTTGTAAAATCTCTCACTTTACCTGTAAGAGAAGTCTGCGGATTTGCTCTTGCAGTTCTGTCACATCTTTGTCACGACTGTTCATCTCTTTTGTCCTGGTGGAAAACACGTCCTCGTTCAGTGGACTCCTACAAGAGGCCGAGGGAAAGACTGACTCAAGCAAGGGAACATTCGTGTGCAATAAAAGTCTAAAGTCATTTTTGTGTGTGTGTGTGAGGAAGACTAGCCCTGAGCTAACATCCGTTGCCAATCCTCCTCTTTTTGCTGAGGAAGACTGGCTCTGGGCTAACATCGTGCCCACCCTCCTCTACTTTATATGGGATGCCACCACGGCGTGGCTGACAAGCAGTGCATCAGCCGGCGCCCGGGATCTGAACCCACGAACCCCGGGCTGCCAAGCGCAAACTAAACCGCTGCACCACTGGGCCGGCCCCTAAAGTCATTTTTAAATAGCATATTCAAACAATAAATCTATGCTTTTACAAAGCAACTCTGACTCCAAATACAGAAAATATGAAGCTAAAATTCTCTTCATGGAGGGACAGAAAATACTAAGAAGCATGTGAGACATTAACAGGCTTCTTTAGTTTCTCTATAGCTCTAATTTTCTACAACTGTTTCAAGCACTATATTTGTATAAATCTAAAATCAGTGACAAGTAACCTCCTCAGCTACTAAAATATCTTCAACAACTACCAGTCTCAAGATTTAGCATTAACTGAGTAACCTACTGTAGGAATTTTAGGACTCTAAGTTTGCCAAACAACATTTAATGTTTAATGGATATGATCACTTACACTTTGTAATAAAGACAAGTCTGCAAACTGGTGGAGAAAATGGGGCTGTCACAACACTTCAGTCTTATTTATACGCCAACTGTAGAGCATTTTACAACTACTACCTGAACACAGGGAGAGGCAAGCATGCCCCTCAGAAAGGATAACATAGAAGAGATGAGCTGACATGTGTCTAGGACCTTCTATGCGACAGGAACCATACTAGCTTTATAACATGCAGTAAGAATAACTAACATTTTCTAAACCCTTACGATGCGCCAGGCACTGTTCCAGGTGCTCTACCAAGTATCATCTCCTTCACCCTCACTGAGAACTTGCTCAAGGTCACCTAGCCGGTAAGGTCTAAGCAGGAATTCACGGGTCTGGGCTCTGGGTCTAGGCTCCAGAGCGCACACTTTTCACCACCATGCCACCTCTTGGTACCTCGGTACTGCGAGTACTACTGACGAGGTACACTGAGTCAGACATGACATCTCCTGAGTCCTCACACTGCTAGGAAGTAGGAACAATCCTGGCGTCAGAGGGTGAACAACTTGCCAAGTTCACACAACCAAGCAGCAGAGTTAGGGTTTGAATTCACGTCTGACTCCAAGGCCAGTGCTCCCCTCTCTCCATTATGCCACCCTGCTGTTTCTCACAACTGAAACATGCAGCTCATTTCCCTAAAAGCTGAAACACTTTTCAAAGACAGAAATTATCATCAAAAGGCCACAGGAGGTTAGCAGTGCCATAAAGCAGTGAGGAGGATCCACCTCTGGAGACCTTTCCCCTCATCATTCGGGTCCGCCACCACGGCGGCGCCTCCCCTCACCACCTAGACCATGGGAGGTGCCAATCAACACCTATTGTCACAGCGTCCCGCATGTCGTCCGTAACTGGTGAACTGGACCCAAACACACAGCCTGACACACTGTCCATTCTCCCTGATCGTCAGTCTGTCGTGCACCCCTCCTGCCGCCACGTGAGCCCTGTGGGGTCAAGCGCTTCTGTCTATTCTGTTTGCTCCTCCAGCACCTCCAACAGTGCGGGACACACAGAAGAATGAACACACCAGTGAAGGACCCGTCTGGGAACAGAGGGCGTTGGATGTGTGACAGAAATACATCTGGTGCACTGTGAGCCTGAATATCTTCCAGAGGCGTTTGGGTTTTGTTTTTCAAGTGAAATTCTGAAATGGAAGTAGAACAGACTGCTTTCTATTACAAGATTTAGATATTCCTATTTGTGAAACTTTCTACAAAACCAAGTTGTATTTTTAATCAGTAATTATACAACTCAGAATGATTTATGTGCAGGTGAGAGAGAAACAGCCCTCATCCAAAAATGGCAAACCCGGCTGCTGTGTATGTAAAGGAAACTAGACCAGGAAGAAGGAAGAAAGTCTGGTTCTCATCTCCATTTTGCTACTTCATCCCTAAAAGCTTCCTGGGAAAGTGACTACTTCACTGCATACGGATTTTATCTGTATCTGAGAGGTATCAGCCCCTAGCCTGCCTGCCCACACAACCCTGGGAAGGACCAAAAGGGACACAGTTAGGTCCCTTGCCAAACACTCTCAGAGCCCCCTTCCCATTTCAACAGTTACACTTTCCAAAACTCTACTTTTATGTCACGGAGCCATTTCCATTTCCTGTCTCTCCCATTACCCTGGAGGTTTCATGACGGTAGACAGAACGTCTGTCCTGTTGACCGTCTCATTCTCAGGGTCTAGCACGATGCCTGCCACAGTGAGTGATCCCTAAAGACCTACTGAAGGAATAAATGCATTAAAGCAATTATATAAATATAACGGATAATTATTTTACGAGAAAGATTAACAGTAGACTCTAAGTTGTTTCCCTCACATAATTCTGGATCTTGAGATGTAAATATTGCTGCAGTTTAAAAAACACTGAAAACATTGTGAGTACTTTTTTGTCAGTTAATTTCATATATATTTACTCAAAGAACTGAACGGACCACTTGGGGAATCTAGGACATGCCTCCAGCACTGACGGGGGAGGGCACACAGACCAACCGACAGACACCCAAATGAGAGGAACCGTACTTGCTCTGGGGTCTCTTATATTCATACTAAATAACCATCTGATTTTATTTTCATTTCCCAATAGGTTTCCCTACTGAGGAAAAAAAGTCCTTTCTGACCAACATGAATAGCACTTACTTGGCAGTCATATTTCTTAATTATTAAATTAGTTTTCTAGCATAAATCAGTCTCATGAGTTAGGGCAGAAAGGAGCCCATTTCTTCCACTAATGTTTCAGACCTGCTCTGCTGAGAGGCCAAACCCTGGAGCACAAAGAGCTAAGAGCAGCCTTGAGACCTTTTGTCACCATGGCGATGCATCACTCGATTATAATATTAAGATGTGATAAAATAAGCCTTACGGGTAGATCTACTATTCTCATGTGCACAAAGCTGTGTAACAAAATACAAATCAATCTCAGCATGATACTGAAGAGTTAAGTATAATTTCCATGGTTAAACAAAAAGACCAAAGAAGGACATCAAAGGGAAACCTATGGCCGGGCTGAGAAACCTACAGGTCAATTGTGAATGGACCAAAAGTCGAGGGACTAGGAACATTTTCAGCTACAAGAGCAGCGGGCCAGGTGTTCTAGACCCATTTCACAGGGTTCTTTCCATTACACGGACGGGTAACAGCAATCACAGGCCCGAGTCAGCCATGCTGGCAAGAAAACAGATATTAAAGAATCAAATTTTAAAAATAAAGATTTGACTAAATAGACACAAATAAGTGGAATCTGACAGCAGAAGGCTGATATAAAGTTTTACCTGCTCACTAAAGAGAACATGAAAATTTAGAAAAGGCAAAAAAAGAAGAAAAAAGCCTCATCCATAATCTCGCCAACCCATACATAACCAAAATTTATATTTTAACTTATTTTCTTCTAATCTTCTTTTTCCTATTACATAGTGTTTGTGTGTGTGTGTTTTTAAATAGAATTATAATCACATGGTATAAATGATTTTATATGCTGCTTTTTACATCTAATATAACAATTTCCCATGTTATATAATCTCTGTAAAAATTTTTATTGACCAATATAATAACATGTCAAGCAAACAGTCCAGAGTTACTTAACGATGGACATTTAAGCTACTCTAAGTCTGCCATTATGATTAAAGAACACTGCAAAATCTATCTTTCCTTTATAAAGCTTTTCTGTATTTAGGCATATTTCCTAGAATATCCCCATAAGGGAATCACTAGGTCGAAGAGGTAGGAATCTTTCAAGGCTCTTCATACGTTTACCAAACTGTCTTCCAAAAGCACTGAGAAAAACTCTGCGCTCTATTTAGCTCATGCGTCAACTGATTCAAAGGGGAGTCAATGGGCAAAGGAATATTATTTGGTAACAAATATCCTTTTAGAAAATATGAAAACTGATCGGCTTACGTTCGAACTTTGTGCCGACCAATGACGAAAGAAACCTTCCGGCTCCAGGGGTTCACAAAGCTGGACCAGCTGGAGTCCAATACGACGTAATCTCCATTTTGAGTACAAAATCTAATGGGTGAATGTTCAAAGGGAGGATGGCCTGCATACTTCAAGACTACATAAAATAATGAGACAAAATTAGAATTTATTTAACACAGATATTCATTACAAATGTCTTTTTTTAGGCCTTTATTTGTAAATTTTTTAGAATGTCACAACAGAAAAAGAAACTGTTTTAGCAGTTTCAATACATTGCTTACCTGGTTAAAGGTTAAGCTCTAACGATTAGAGCTTATGAGAAGCTCTAATAAGAAATGAAATAAAAAATTAGAACAGATGATTAAAAAATGATGACAAAAATTCCCTCCTACAAAGCAGCAGGCCCTTACCCTTCTGGTGTACGGCAACCATGAGAGGACGGTCTTCCGGGTGCAAGTACGTTAGGAGGGACGTTCCAATCAGATCCTGAGGCAGGTAACCCAGCAAGGGCACGGCTCTAGGACACAGACACACAGCACAGGCGTGTTTTATGCATCAAGTAACTTTCATACTTTAAAAAAATACTTTTTTAATTAACTCTAAATATGAAAAAAAAGGTATGCAAAAGATGTTCATTACAGCATTTCAAAAAGCAACAAACAACCTACGTGCCCACACTGTGGGGAAATAGTTACATCATCTAAAAGGTGGCCGTCTGACACGTTGCCTCACAGCCACTACGGAACTTGCTCAAAAATAGATTCGCAGGCTCACTGCAAGCTACCGAAATCAGAACTTCTGGGGTAAGACCAGGAATCTGTATTTTTAACCAGTTCCTCAGAGGTCTCTCCATTTTGCTGCCATTTAAGAAGCCTACAAAGATCACATCATAACATAGAACAATGCTTAAGATGTTAAACGAATACAGCAGGCTACAAATTTACACAGTATGATTAAAATTACACAAAAATAATGACCACAAAAGGTAACATCGAACAGACAAACCACCAGTACAAAAAGACACCTGCAGGACAAATGTCACAGGGAAACGGCGTGACAAGACACTCAGGGCAACTCAAAAAGAACTGACGCCACAGACACACGTGTGTGTGCAAGTTCACAAGTATTTCCAAATGCAATAAATTTAAGCCATATTCAAAATACCTTTAGCTAAATTTTCTTACTTTCCACAGATTACATTATACAAAGTATCTCACCAATTACTGTTTCGTTTCAGGGTAACTATTTTTAAATAAACCCATTTTCAGATGTTAAGATTTTTTTTTAAATCAAAATTAATACCTATTATAACGGTGCCAGGTTTTTGACATTTTTGCTTTACGTTTATGTGGGGATGGTGCACTGGATCCCAGATTTCATGAGTAAGTAAAATTTAACAATAAATATGGGGGAAAATGGAGGGTAGTGGTAAGGAGATAACAATGTTTTATTTTTCCAAATAAGGACACTAAAACACAACAATAAGCAACAACTGCTATCCGTTATCACTGTTCTTTAAAAAAAGAAAGACTATCTTAACTCCAAAATAGGTAGGAAGGACATAAGCTCAAAATAAATAACAATCCTTTAAATTAAATAAGTTTAACTTTACCAAAAAATCTGTCCCGATTTCTCTTTTTTCCTCTTCACTTCAGACTAAAAAAATGTCATCAACTGGTGTGGGAAGCGCTTGTTGAGTGGAAACAACACTGGATTAGGAGCTGGGAGGCCAGAGTCTTGGTCTCATTTTGAGTACTATCATAAACTACATATGTTCTTGGCAAATTGGCCTCCAGGTTCATTGTCCTCTTGTGTAAAATGGAACAAAAATTCTTGACTTACCGAAGCAGACTGTTGTGTAATCAAATATAACTTATAAATCTTAGAAGTACAGCATGCAAGATATTTACATTAAAAATTTAGGCAACACAAACAAATTTCAAACTAACAAAAATCAAATGGGCAAATGGACAGAGGTCAGTTATGTACTGTAGAAGTATGTAAACATAATATAAACCTTTTCATATTTTTTAATTTATCTTTAGGAACAAATTTCTTTTAAGCTTAAAAAAGTACTTACCTTTCGTCTATTTCAAGAAAAACACACCCTGGGGTGTGTGTTGTGGTAAAAATTCTTTTATCCACTGGGATTCGGGGAGCTATGAAGAATAGAAAGACTCATTTAAAGGCAAATATCTAATTAATCATCCACTTAACTAACCAATTAAAAAAATCTCTACATGAAATGGTAGAAATCTCACTTAGGGGCCTGGTCTTTGAGTAGCCAAAGCTACAGTTAAATGATAATTTTCATTATTAACTACATTTTCATTAGGTCAAAATGTGAGGCCTACTAAAAGTTAACTTTAAACAGAGAAAGTCTGTGTACACTGATTAGCTTACTCATCACAAATAATCTAATAGTCAAAGCTGGAGTAACTTCAGTTGAGGGCTGAAAAGTGTATATATTTAGTGGTTGTATATAACCGAGCACACAGGATTTGAAATGTCTGGACGATGTGGACATTTTAAGCTCGTGTAACAAAACTGGTGTCGTCAGTTCTGGTACAGGTGCTTTGAAAATGGAGTTAACTTGATACATCAGGGAACGATCTGACCATAACGCTCATGTTGCATTTGCTTACGCACGATTTCACCTGCAAGGAACCTGACGTGAATGCAGAAAACAACATCTAATTGAGTGGAGTCACCTAGGAACACACAAAGACACGCACACACCTCAGACATCCACAGCTACCCTGGCACAGCACGTGCTGGTGTCGTGGACACGCTCGTCCAATCCGGCGTGAGGACTCCGCCTGATTTCAGACCACCTTCCTTCCCCCCCTCCCAACAACTTACAAGCTGCAGCTCTTCCAACACCCACATCTAAAGCAAACTACAGGGTTTGTCCATGGGGATGTGCTGTAATTGTAGCATTTGTGTATTTCTGAATCATTTAATGTGTAAAACTGTGTTACTGTTTTTATTAGATTCCTGTCTTACTTTCAATGTGTGGTTAAGTTTCTGAGTGTTGTACCTCTAACCTCATTTTCCCCATAAGCCCTATGTTTTTATTGTGTGATTTTTTTTTTGCATAGGACAATAATTTTTAGGAAAGCATATGTCGTGTTACAGCAGAAATCACTGCAGTTTCAAATAAAAAAATGGAAGCTGCTTCTGTATTGATACATGAATTTAGAAATGCAGTTCTGCTATCAGAAGATACAAACTATATTTTCTTTTTTGTGAGGAAGATTAGCCCTGAGCTAACATCTGTTGCCAATCCTCCTCTTTTTGCTGAGAAGACTGGCCCTGGGCTAACATCCGTGCCCATCTTCCTCTACTTTATATGGGACACCGCCACAGCATGGCTTGACAAGCGGTCCGGTGGTCCGCACCTGGGATCCGAACCTGCAAACCCCGGGCCGCTGAAGCGGAGCATGCGAACTCGACCGATACACCACCAGGCCGGCCCCACAAACTATACATTTTACTCAGGCAGTTTCAAAACACTTTAAAAACATAATTTCATTCTTGTGACTTCTCTGTGCAACAATTTCAATGCTCTTATTTCACATAAGACAGAAGCAAAAGGCCAACAGGACGGGCACCAGCAGAGAAAGAATTAGAGGACCAGGTATCTGTGGCCAAGTCTATGCTTAGACCCTCAGGCCATGCTGTCCTTGAAGGAGATGAGAAGTCAAGGGCTGTAAACTGAGACCTCAGGACACATCAGCTACAGATGCCCCAGAGCTCAGGGCCACATGGAAGATCGAGCACTCTTTTCTGGAGCTGTGGCTGCGGTCAGCAGGCTTCCTCGTGCTCCCACTGCTGTGCTGACCAATCACATTTGACCTAAAAGCAGACATTTCTGACTCACCTTCATAGCCAGAGTGAATCTTCTCGACCAGCGTCAGACAGCAGGGCTCAGATTCTGGGTGGGCAGAGCTGTGTACATGAATCGAATAGGGGATGATCCGGAACGGGGAGGAATGCTTCTCCTGCCTTCTGTCTTCACCTCCACTGAACAGAACAAAAACAATCAGTGCGTCCTGATGCATCCAGTAGCCCAACGTGAAACAGGCAGGGAAAAAGGTTTTATTGGTAATTTCCAAGAAAAATATATCCAAATCTAAAATGTTTAAACATATTTGTTTTAAAAAGAAAGGAAATGTTAGCTTAAATTTCCAGTCCCCAGGGCAATTATACTCATTGATTACTCAGTGAGTAAGAGGTTTGAGGAGAACTGGCTTCGATTACTGTGGATGTAAAAAGGTAACTAGTCATTCCACGACTTTTCTCCAGCATCCAGGCCCCGAGTTCCCAGTCTGACCTTCCCGCTTCCGCTGTGAAGAGGGAAGCACAGCTGCATGTCTTGTCTCACGTGTCTAAACCAAGTACCACGGGACAGAAAACAGGGTCCCTGTGGTCGGTCCGGAGCCGGTTCTCCGTGCTCCCTCCTATCCTCTCCCGCGAAGGCCTGGCGGAGTCCGGTAGCCGCAGCACCGCCCTGGCGGGTGCAGGGCCTCACACGCAGCCTGCACTCCCTTGCGTACCGGGCTGAGGAGGCAGCAAACAGGGGGAGGACCTGCTCACCAGCCCCTGGAGCAGAGGCCGCCTCCTCGGCCTCACAAAGGCTCCCCAGGTGGGGGCGGCTCTGAGGGACAACCCCAAGACTTTCATCCTGCTCTATCACTCCAGCTGCCCAGAGGACTTGTCCACTTGGATATGCCACCACCCCCTTAACGTCAACTGTCCAGGACTGAATTCACACTCCCGCATTCCGACCAATCACGCCTCTCCTCTCCCACCATTGTTTCAATTCCTGACTAACCCCCCCACCCCCCCGCCCCCCGCGACTTCAGCTGCTCAGAGGGTCTACAGACTCCAGGATCTCCTCCCACCTCTCCACTCTCAACCGTGCCCTTGCTTCCTATTTCCCTGAGAAAAGAGAACCGCTCAGAAGAGCCTTCTCCTGATGCTGACCTACAAGCATCTGTTCCTGCACTTCCAGCCCCTCCCACGTCTGTGAATGATTTTTCCAGGCTCATCCAGTCCTCAGGCTCCCAATGCTGCTGCTTACAGGCTGACGACCTGACTATCTGTCTCCAGCCTGGACTCATCCCTTGGACTCCAGACTCTTGTACCGGTGCCTGACCACATCACAACTTCGATTTCTAACAGACAGCGCAGACTGTACCTGTCCAAACTAAGCAACATATTCTTCCCCTCCCCTCCCCAGGAAGCTGCTCTTCCTACAGTTTTCTGTACCCCATAAACGGCAACTTGAGCCAAGGACCCTCGTGTCACCCTGACTCGTCTTTTTATTTCACACCCCAAACTAGTCCATTAATAACTGCTGGTAACTCACCCTTACAAAAATATCCACAATATCCAAAACGTTTCTGTGTTCGCCACCACCACCCTGGTCCAGCTGCATCTCGTCATAGCCTGCTAACGGCCTCCCTTCCTCTCGTCCCTCCCCAGGGTCTTCAACACAGCACCTAAGACAATCCTTTTATAATGGAAATTCGTTTTCCTTCTAAAAAACGAAAATGTCCCATCTCTATCCACTGAAAACTCCTAGAAGCAATGATAACCCTGCAGCAACAACCACCCCACCATCTAGATTTGGTCCCCATAACGGTAACGCCAATTCCCACCACCAGGAACGAGGGATCCTTGAAGAAATGACTGACTCCAGGTCTGGGGTGGGAAATGTCTAGGCTGAGCCTGGAACAGCAAGCCTGAAACAAAGGAGACTGTCATGTACCACAGGGACAGTCTCACAGGGCACAGGAGCTGGCCCCAGGGGTTCCTGACGCCAAAGATGGGATAAGTTGACGTCACAGAGCTTAACGAGAACCTCATCTTTCAGAATTACATTCTGAAATACTGATGGCGGAAATGACACGAAAGATCTGAGATTTGCTTGAAAATGATGGGGAGGGGGAGTTGAGGAGTAGGTAGTGGTACAGATGACCCAGGATTAGCCACGAGTTAAAGTTATTAAAGCTGAATGATAAGTACATATCAGTTCATTGTACTGTTTTCTCTACTTTTATATTATTTTGAAAATTCCCAAAGTAAAGTTTTAAAAATAAATGATCAACCTGAACAAAACATTTCATTCAGAAGTCAAAGCTCCCTACAGTCTGGCCCCTGCTTCCTCATCTTCTCCCACCCTCACCCTTTCCCTCCACTCTAGCCACACCGGCTTCCTAGTTACTCCTCCCCCAGGCCGGGCATGCTCTGACCCAGGGCCTTTGCACTTGCCTGGAATACTCTTCCCTCAGATATGTGTATGGCTTGCTCCCTCCCCTCCAGGGTTCTGGCTCCAATTAGGCTTCTTCTTAGAGAAGAGTTCCTTGACCACCCTGCATACAACAGTAATCTCTCCACTGTCCAGAATTCCCTTACTCGGCTTGATTGCTCTCCAGAGAACTTACTGCCAGCCGACACACACACACACTTAGATATCTGTTCATCACTGTCACTCCCCCCACGCTGACTGTGAGGTCCATGAGGACAAGAACTCGGTTTTGATTGTGGCACCTTAACAGTGTCTGGCTCAGAAAAGGCACCCAGAAATATTAACACAGCCAACACACAGAGCACTTAGTGCGCAGCAACTCGCCCGTGAACGACAAGGAACCAACAGGCCCTCTCCCTGCACACCTCTCCTCGGGTTATCCCTCCAGGCTTTCCAACACTACCAGCTCGAGCCCCGCCCCCGGTTCCACGGAGCGTCTGGTAATCCACGACGGGGACTCTTCTCCAAACACGGAGAGACTCAGTAACTTCAATGCTAACGCTGGCAATCACAACATCATTTAAAAACATTTTTCCTTTTTATTGTGAAAGTAACATTAACATATCAGAGTAAATTTAAAACAGAAAAAAAAATCGCTAATAAATACTACCAGAAATCAACTACTATTAAAATTTTGGTCTATTTTCTTCTAGTTCACTGTCTTTGGACCTTTTAAATCCTTCTCATAAATATACCTATCTTGTTTTCTTTAAAGTTATTCAAAATTTCAAAAATTAACTTTAAATGCGACCAGAAAACAGAAACAAAAGAGCCCAAACAACGGTCATCTGAAAGTGTACTCAGCATCAGCGATTCTTCCACACCCCTAGGGAACAATGACCTTTCTGATCTTTATTCCTATTGTGTTATTTACCCACTTTTCTCAGGACTATGTATTTCTGCTCCTTAATCAAAATACACACGTCTTGTGGCAAGAACCAAGTCTTGTATTTGTATCCACAACAGACCTAGCCGAATACAAAAGAATCAAATAAGTGCTAAATAAAATCAGAGCATAATCCACCATTCTGGCCTCCACAGGCCCCTGTACTCACCGGATCCGGCAGAAAAAGGATTTCACTGGAGCGTATTCATACTGTGCTGCTGCTGGGAACAGAGACACAGTGTCAGTCGCCCTCCTAGAGCAACGCCGCAGAGCAGCTCCTCCCCGGAGAAACGCGCGCACTATCACCAAACACAAGATAGACTGTTTTTTGAGACAGATGTTCTTGACTAAAACAGGACTCTTCCCCTCAATTTGAGATCCGGTCACCCACGGTATTTCCCAGGGGCTGGCGTATTCTAAAAGCGACCCTCAGCAAGACAGTGTGAGCATCTCATCGGGTCTTTCCCTTACTGCTTCCCACAGTCCCTCATGTTTCTGTAACTGCCCATACTCACTATGTCACACGTCAATGTAATAAGCCTTTGACAATAATCCTATAAATTATTATTTATAATTAAATAATCATCCCTCAGCAACTATTTTGATGGTAATATTCTATTCCACTGTAATAGTCTGGACATGTCTCAAAAACTGGGAATTGAGACTACTTACACCTTTTAGGCATATGATATGTAAATTTCATTTTTTCTCTTTCCTTGGATAAATTCCCCACAGTTGTGTTCCTAGGTTAAATGACATCTCATCATATGCTGGCACACGAATCTCCAGAAGACTGTACCACTAACAGTGTCATCAATAATGCTTTCTCACAACCCTCATGCAAACTGTTTGAATCGATTTCACTGATTTTTTCATTAATTTTACTGATTTGAGAGGTGGTGATTCAGAAATGTTTAAATGTGCCTATCTTAGGGCAAATCAGGGGGCTGACCCTTTCCCCAGTGTTGGCTGACCATCTGTATCTCCTCCGGGATGGGCTCCCTGAATGCATCTTCTGGGCCTTTGTTCACTGGAGTGAAAAGTGCTCGGTTACAGGAACCAAGCAAATGTTTACAACCAAGGAGATGTTTAAAAAGTATACACTGAAGGAGCACAAACAGCGAGAATTCTAAAGAACCAGAATAATGAGAATGGACCAGGTCTTTGCACTTCTAAGGAAAGGATCATAGAAAGAATCAGAAAATGGGCTTTGGAATGATCAAGGAAAATGTATATGATTTTAAAAAGATACTCTAGTTTAAAAGTAAAGGGATCAATGATGAAACCATTATAATTCATAAAACTATGAAAGTCACAGTTCCAGAATTCTGAAACCAGAAGACAATTCTTACAGCATGTCTGTGAGAAATAAATGAAAAAACAACTTGATAAAGCTTCAGGAACTACTCAGTCTAAGACACGCTACAGTGTTACCAAAGAAACTGTCTCAGGAAAGGCTTAAACTCATGGAGGAATTAAGGCAAGGTAAGGATGTTTCAAAAACATCCCTGACTTTTGGGGATGATCTTTATTGACAGGAACCACACCTTGGCAACACTTTCAAACTCAGGCCTTTGTCTGACTGCAGTTCTCCTGTTCTTAAGTTACAGGCACAGGCAGTTGTCTAGTCAGAGGAGCAGGGGCCCTGGATTCACACCGCCCAGGGAAAGCCGGCTCCACACTTCCTGGCAGTGTGACCCTTGGTGAGTCACTTAGCTCTGTGCCTCAGTGACTGTGGCGGCTGAGAAGGAGTGTAGCTCCTGGCTTCAGGGGACATACGGACTGCAGGTCGCAGCTGCACCCCTGAGCTCTGCTTCCTGCCGGCTGCTCCCAGCCAGTGGCTCTGCACAGACGGGGCCCTGAGGCAGGACCACGTGTGGAGACGCAGGACTCCTCCAATGCCTGACTGTGGCTTGGGCTTCCCTTTGGCTGCCTGGCCAAGCTGCACTGCTGGCCAGGACTCCTCCTCCCCAGTCCTCCCTCCTCCTCGCTCCTCCGACAGGTGTCAGACCTGCACTGGGGGCTGAGGGCCCCTCTAACCTTCTTCTCCTCCCTCCCCCAGTAAGTCTCTTGGGCAGCTAATCCCATCTTGGCATTCACTTCTCAGCAGACCCAAACCAACACAGTTATCTTATCTGTCACTTGGAAATAATGACGGTGTCTACATCTCACAGAGCTTTTGTGAAGATTAGTTAATTCACTAAAACATTAAGAAGAGTCCCTGGCAAACAGTAACTGTTTAATAGATGACAGCAATTAGGACAATCTTTTATGCTGTAGAATACTGCAAATATCTAAAGCGCTTTCCCAACCATTAGCTTGCTTGACAGTAGGCTGGTCAGAAACGATTACTCTTATTTTACAACGAGAAGCTAAGTGGCCTCCAAGGTTCATGAAGGGACAGAACTCAATTTAAAACTCAGACCTTCAGATTCCTAGCTTAAAATTCTTTGCACATAGAAAACCCTGCAACTCTACTGTAAGGTAAACCTGCTTACACTGTTCCCGCATTATATCAGGCACCTGCATTCAACTGCATTCACTAGGAGCCTCGTAACCCACAGAGCCAGACTCTGTGATCTCAAACAGTACAGTGAGCCCAACATCATTCCCACACCTAGGCTGTAATGTGTGATTTCTGTTTTTGGAAGTGTGTTCTAAAGAAACAGTGGTCAGACCCTTCTGAGAGGTCTATAGAACAAATGGAAGTTGAAACAGGCTCTAATGGAGGGCCAAAAGCTGACAACTGCTGAGTTTATAGCTTCCTATGTCCTCTTAATGTTCTATGAGCTCGAAGGAAGGGACAGAGGGAGGTAACATGTACACAGCCCAGAAATGGTGTGAGCTAAACCATGACACTCAGGAAGAGTTTGAATGCTTGAGATTGATAAGGCAAAAGTACAACATGAAGAGTAAACTAGACGGACATCATATATTTACGGAATAAGTAAACTTTTAGGTCCAAAAGACAACAATTTCAGGGCATATTATGTTTTTACATGGAGGGGAAATTTTTACATAGCAATAAGTAATTAGCAAAGATAAAAGGGTTGAAAAGCTAAGACAGAGACTATACAGGCAACATTGAAGGAAAAAAACCTGGGGAAAAATGTGAAAGAGCCAAAAAACAATATCGTGTCAGTTCTGTTCCTAGTCATATGTCAGCACCTAGAACAGTTCCTGGCCCATAGTGACTGCTGAATAAATGTTTACAAAATAAATAAATGATTCATAAAAGCAGAGAAACAAATATGGACAATTAAAGGTTGAAGATATGTGTTTAGGAAAGAGGAAGAGAAATGAAATAAATGTTTTTGAATGATGAGAACAGGAGAGAGGGAGAGGGAGCTAGAAGAAAGCAAGGATGGCAGGTGTGTTTTCTAAAGCTCGTATGAAATGTGCACAAAAGATGGAGCAAAGGTCTATCACTTAAAAAAGGAAGCACGTTAAGACTATTCTTCCCTGGACCAAGTGCTGGATTAAAAAACTGGAATGAGCGCTGACCTTTAGATTTGAGAGATGAAAAAGTTCTGGACATCTGCTTCACAACCATGTGAGCATACTTAACACTCCTGAACTGTACACTTAAATACGGCTAAGGTGGCAAATTTTGTTAATGTGTTTTTGACCACAATAGAAAATTAAATTAAAATGAAAAAAAAATTAGAGACAAGGGCTTGGAATCAAAGAGAAGGTTGATCTATACTAAGATCTTGTGAAGACACACTTTACAAAGAATATGAAATAAGTAATAAAGGGTGACAAAAAAGAAATAATCAATCATTTAAAGATCACACAGGACTGAAATGTCACAAAGAAAACTGTGAACAGGCACCCCCAGTTCAGGAAAATAAGCTTTGCAGAAGAAAAACAAAGTAATGAGATTCATGAACTTTTAGGGACAAGAAAAACTGGAAAAGGGAGCTAACCATCAGAAGTTTATCTCCAAAGCAAAGAAAGAATGAAGTCAATATAAGAGGAAAAGCATTTAATTTTATTAACTTAAAGAAACAGAACCTTTATAGCAATTAACCCATTATACAGTAAGCTGGTAATCAAACCATATTTATGATATATAACCTGTGAAATTAACTTGACTATATGAAAGCAAATTTGTTGGATCTTTATGTTATTAGAAGTATTTAAAATGCTATTTTCATCACATTCTGCACCTTTTTAAGTAAGAGATAAGAAATACCACATAGTTTGAATGTTCTAAATAATACAGTAATTTCTGTACTATTTCTGGAAGAATGAAACTGATCT
Organism: Tapirus indicus; assembly: GCA_031878705.1. NCBI lineage: Eukaryota > Metazoa > Chordata > Mammalia > Perissodactyla > Tapiridae > Tapirus > Tapirus indicus. The sequence goes on along the minus strand of CM062924.1, from coordinate 90,275,137 downwards.
TTACCAGGCAAGACAAACATGTGAATATTGGTCCCATTACCTCTTTGGGTCCAGTTGTTCCAGAAGGGAAGCTGAGCGTGGGCAGTGTGTGTGTAGAACACCCTCACATCTTGAGGGGCAAGCAGTTCAGCAAAATGAGAGGACTCCAAGAAATCTTTCTTACAATTCAGGATCGAAGTGGCCTGTTCAGAAATGTGCACTAACCTTCCAGACAGAAATGAAAAAACTGCCACAAAGGTATCCTATGGAAAACATTTAAAATAGATGCAAATATTGAGATACTAGCAACATTCCCTGAAAGGTGAATTTCTTCTAGACTTCTACCATTGACCAATAACTTAAAACACACACACACATCCTGCAAAGGCAACAAAACTCTCCAACCTACTTCTTAACTGTCACCGTAAAACCAGCATTTTACCTTCTGAAAGTTTGATTTCTATGCCGAAAAATACACCCGCTCATTGTACACTGACTAAACATACACACAGTATATATACTTCTGATCCCTTTTCCTCTGCAAACTGTGCCTTCCACCTGGAGGGACTGTCTTCTTTTCGCCAGCATATACTAGGCTTCAAGACCAAGCTCAAGATTCACCTCCTTCAAGATGCTGTCTTTGACAAACCTCATTACATAAGAACCATTTCTCTAATTTGTTCCATTAGACATAGATGCAACTTATTTATAATCAGACACTGTTCGGATCTGCTAACATTGGTGTTATGTTTTCCTCCCTAGCTTTATTTTGAAGATCTTCAAGGGGAAATGTTTTCTTAAACTTGTTTTCTTAAATCTCCATAGCACCTACTACCGTACAATGAACACACCGGTTAGTAAAATAAACACTACTGTAATATCAGGGATAGTTTATGTTCCAATATTATAAGATCTTTAAGTTATAATTATGTTGAGAGCTAAACATAAAATGAAGTAATCTTCATCCTATCAACAAAATATGAGGCTTAATTATACTGTCAACAAGAAGAGATTCAAAAAAGATATACTAAGCGTCTCTTCCACAATTTTACAAAAAATGATAGCATCTCAACTCACCTGTTCTATAAAATCCAGTTGTTACAACTTGAAGTAGTAGGTATTGAAACTAAGAATGCTATAAATAGAAATTAACATTTTGGAGATTAGAATAAGATGCAGGAAATTACTCTGCAGTGTTATTTTTTTCTCTTAATTTGAGAGAACTCGGGGATGCTAAGGAGAGAGAGGCATCTCATAACCGAAGTAAAGCAAACTACTGCTTAAGTGCTGCTTCTTGTTTTTGGACGTTTTCTCTGGCAAGGGCGGGAGAAACTACACAATGCTTCTTTAGTAGTTTTCTCCTACTGTTTACTTCAAACTGTGGTTACTGAAACTCTGTTACTATTTTTAAAAATCTACATCTGGACCAGGTCATTAGGAAAAATCACCCAGGTTGATATGGCAAAATTCATGGATTCTTACTGTGTTTTTGGAAGTGTGTTCTGAAGCAATAGTGGCCAGCTCTTCAAGACTGTACATGGTCACATCTGCTTGAGGTGTTCCATTTTGATTGAGAATCTGGAAAAACTCACTGTTTGCTAAGAAACACAGGAAAATAAATAGGTAGTCCAGACAACAGTATCTTCAGAAAATCATTTTTATCACTATTAAAGCTGCCTTATTTTTTAGGATGAGGACACCCCAGTATGTTTTCCTCAAAATCAGATCATTTTCTTCTTTCACCTAAAGACTGACAATTAGGCAAACTTAAGATTTTGAATTTTATGAATTCTGCATTTCTAGATCACAAGGAACAAAATACATTTAAGGTACTGAAACCAAAAATTCCAAATACACACACAGGAAATGTTTATGGCAGAAACATTCCTCCAGTACTCAAGAACAATGTATCATATATGAAGCCACAGAGGTCTGTGCTAGAGACTGTGCACTTGATGAAACCCTTTGAGAAGAAAAGTCAGATAAAAAGGAAAAAATGTTCAGTTGTTCATTTTTAATTTGGTAAATACCTGATATATCATGACTGCATTTTAAAAGTATATGGATGAACAAGGAAAGGTAAATTGTATCTAGTCAAATGTATGTTTTTCCCCTAATATCCACAGAAGACAATGCTCCCTTAAAAAGTGAGTCTTCAAAATGTGCTTATGCTAAACTCTACTCTCCTGCAACAAATCAGCAGAATACGGCACATTACTAAACTATTACACAAATACGGTTCTCCTGAGGTTCCTAATTTGAAGACACTAATGGAATCAGTACAGATTTGCTTATCTTACATAAAGCACAAAAAACTCAAAACACCTAAGTGACCAAAATCACACTGACACCTCCTCTGGCCCGGCTGATGGTCATGAGCGATGCTGCACTGGCATGACTGTGTCTTCCCTGCAGCCTGTTTACCTTGAACACTGTGTACACAGCGGAGCGCATAGTTGAGGGCATCTAGAGTGCTTGGTTTATTGTGTCTCTCCGACGGGAAGTATTTTTTCATTTCTTGGACAACCATTATAAGTTCTTCAGAAACTCTGTTTCGATCTTGCCGTTCACTGTAAGACAAAAAATATATATAAATTCACACTTCCAATTAAAATAAGTCAACTTTTATTGAATAGTATATTATGTGCCAGGCCAACTTTCTAAGTGCTTAACATTTGACTCATTTAGTTCACAGGTTAATTATCCCTTTTCAACAGGTGGGGAATCCTAGGCAAAGAAATTGGTAAATGTCAATCATTTTTCACTCTCTCTCATTCCCATTTCAGCCCTGACTCAGCTAAATTCCTTAACCACTTTTTACCTACTTTTGGTACTCTTGGCTAATTTTCTCATTTCTCCAGGGTATTTCATTCTAACTTGTCTGAGTCTTCCCCTAAACTTTTTCCTAAGCTCACAAACAAAAGAATAAAAAGATTTGAACTCTCCGTTCTCTTTTACTAGTCCAGCGAAGAACCAACCAACCAGGTTGTGGAAAAGAAACGAGAAGCTCACCTGTTGCTGCTCTCCTCGTATCTGCTCTGCACATGGTATTTCTGGCTCCACATCTCATCAGATTCTTTCCGCAGAGCCTTAGGACCCCTGGCCCGTGGTCCTTCAAGTTCATTAGGTTCGTGCCCCCTGGAGTCGTGAAACTTACTGCTGGGCATTTCTAGATCTTCACAACGGTCCACCTTTCGCTTGGCAGCCTTCAGTCTGTCGCCTGCTTCTTTTTCACTTTGCAATCAGCGACGGAAATTTATTTCTCATTTTGGTCCACGCCATCCCGTTAGAGAGAATGATCGGTCATCGCACACAGGCAGTTCCTCGTCTCTGCTCATCTGGAGGCACTTTTCTCTCCAGGAATCTCCATACAGTCTTGGATGTCTCCACTCCCGGGAGCGCCAGCCTTGGGGCAGGGGGGAGACAAAGGTGACAAGGATCAAGAGAAACAAACAACCTGATGCCGGAAGTCCGGCTGTGGCTCGCCAGCCGGCGGCCCTGGGAGGTCCCTCAGCCCGGGGATCACGAAGCCAGACTCCGACCCGCCAACTCGCCCACTGGCAGCTCTGCAGAGGCGGCGTGCCCCAGGAACGGGACCGGGGACGGGGGCAACTTTAAACACAAAGTTCCGGGGACCCCAGGTTCCCCGCCCGGCCGCCGGCGCCAGAGCGGAGCGTAGGCTCTGGGCGACCTAGGCCGCGCGGCCGGCGAGCTCCGAGGCCCCCCGCCCGGCCGAGCACTTACCAGCCGCCGCCGCCGCCGCCGCCGCCGCCCGCAAGCCCCGCGCGCAGCCGCCTGCCCCGCCGGGCCGGGCCGGGCGCAGTCTCGAGGCCCACCGCGTGCCGGGCAGCCGCCGGCGCCGCGCCCCCCGCCGCCACGTGACGCGGCCCCGCCCCGGGCCGCGCGATTGGCCGCTGCTGCCGAGCCTGCGGGTCCCCATTGGCTTGGGGGCGGGGCCCGCACCGGGGCGCCCGGGTTACATAACCGAAGGCGAGTGGGCGGGGGCAAAGGCCTCGGTGCACGTTACATAACGCTGGGGGTTGGGGGAGGGGGGCGCTCGGCCAATCCCGGCAGGCCGGCGCGCAGGCAGTGGGCGGAGGGGCCCTGAAGAGGCTCGAGTCCCGGCCGCGAGAGTCGACTGCCCGGCCCCTGTCCTGGCGCTGGGGGCTGCGCCGCGGCGGCCGCTGGAGCCAGTGCGGCAGTGATAGGGCGCTCGAGACGCCAGTCACAAGGGGGCGGGACCCAGGCCGCGGGGGTGGACGGGGCCGGAGCGGCCTCCACGTGAGAGGCAGGAGGGAATGTGGGCGGGTGCGCAGGTGGCCCCCGCTTCCCGGGAGGGAGTCTGAGGAGAGCACGCGGGAGTGGCGGGCAGGCGGGCGGATCGGAGCCGCCTGGGCAGCCGGGAGAAGGCGCTGAACATCCGAGCGCTTTCTCTTCGTCTTCTCGGGTCCCGTTGTGTCCATCTTTCTTAACTCTCTGTAGGTGAAGGCTTTGGAGGCCCCGGGCAGTATAGCGGCCCTGGAGAAATCAAACCCGATTTCAGAAACGGAACTTTGACAGTGAAACTTAAACATTTCCCTGGTCTTCTTAAAGTTACAGATTCATTTGGCAACTGGAGGAAGACAAGTGTCTGTAAAAGACACTTTCAGAAAAGGAAGATGTAGAGAAGCCCTTTTAAAAATCATCAGTCTGAGGCTCTTTATAGATTGTGTCTCAACTCATCCGAAATGGAAGGTACAGTGCAGAGTTCCGCCCCTCTCCAGTGCCTTTTACGTCAAAAATCTCCAGTATTTGTTGGATAAATGAAAGGAACTGTATGTAAAACAGCGGGGGTGGCGGGTGAAGTGTGGCAATTGTTCATATCATGTGTAGAATAAACAACCTTATCTTCCAAAAGATGGCAGATCTCACCCTTCTCTGAAGCTCGGTTTTGTCAAACTGCATCAGACAACAAATATTTTTTGAGTACTTATCTGGACAGGGATGACTGTGGTCCCTGGGGAGAGAGAGGTGGTAAAAGTCCCTGCCACTCACGGAGTCTACGTTTTTTTTTTCCAAAGTGTGGTCCCCAGACCCACTGAATCAGTTTTTTGTTTTGGGGTTTTTTTTTTTTGAGGAAGATTGGCCCTGTGCTAACATCCGTTGCTAATCTTCCTCTTTCTTTTCTTCCCAAAGTCCCAGTAGACAGTTGTACGTCATAGTTGTACATCCTTCTAGTTGCTCTATGTGGGACGCTGCCTCAGCATGGCTTGATGAGTGCTGAGTAGGTCCATGCCCAGGATCCAAACTGGTGAACCCAGGGCTGCTGAAGCAGACTGTGTGAACTTAACCTCTGTGCCACCGGGCTGGCCCCCGTGGGAGTCTACGTTTTATTAAAACATAAAACATGAACAACTCCGTAAAGTTTAGAAAGCGGAAAGTGCTGTGTAGAACATGAAACAAGCTAATGGGATGAAGTGTAACTGGGACAGGCGTGCAGGGTGAAGGAGGCGAGAGGCACATTAGCCAGGTGATCAGGGAGGGCCTCTGTGAGAAGGTGAAATTGAAACCTGAGTGTGAGAAGGGTTGGGGAAGTGGACCCAGTGGAGGGAATGGCCCCTGCAGAGGCTCAGAAGCAGAGCAGGTTGTTGTCAAGAAACAGGCAGTATACTTTGCCTGGACACTAAAAAGGGAGGAGGAGTAGTGTGAGATGAAGTCAGGAAGTTAGGAAAGACCAGATCATGGTGGGCCTTGTAATTAGGGAAAGTGATTTGGATTTTTTTCTGTTGGTAGTGGAAAGAGGAGGATTTTAAGCAAGATAGGGATCTGTATCAGTCAGACTGCTGTGCAGGAAACAGTTGACAGGAGGCTGTTAATTACAAAGAAAGGGCTGAGGATGGCTTGGACTAGGGTGGTGTCAGTCAAGATGGTGAGAGGAGACTGGACTTGGGATACATTTGGGGGCACAGAGACTTGCCGGTGAGTTGAATGTATGTTGTGAGAAGAAAAGAGCAACCAAGGATGACTCCTGGGTCTTTGGTTTAAGCAGTGCTGTGTATGATGGGACATTAACTTAGGTGGGTAGGTCTGGGGATGGTAAGTTTTGATGGAGAATCGAGAGTTGTTTTCTACATTGTGTGAGATGTGCATTACATATCCAAGTGGAATTGTCAGATAGGCAATTGGATTTCCCAGCATGGAATTTAGGGGACGAGCCAGGAATGTAGATACAGCTTACATTTGGGAGTCATCACAGTCTATATGGGGTTTACAGTGATAGATGAAATGGTGTCAACGAGGGAGTACAGGTAGAGAGAACAGGGCCAGAGGCCAAGATTTGGGGCACATGGAGACTTGGAGGTTGGGCAGAGAGCCAAGCAAAGAATAAGGAGCAGTACATAAGGTTGAGAGAAAACCAGAAGAGTGTGGGGTCATGGAAGCTAGATAATGAAGTATTTCAAGGAGAGAGCTGGCAACTGTATCAAATGCTGGTGACAAACAGGGTAAGACAAGGGCAAAGAATTTCCTGTTGTGCTTTACCAAGATGGTGACCTTGGTTACAGAGGTCTCAATGGTGTGGACTGAAGAGGAAGTGGGAGGTGATGCAGTGACTGTAGGGCTCCATAGGGAAGAATTTTGCTGAGGGGCTAAATGCAAGTATTTATTTGCTGGAGGGAAGGATGTGGGGATCACTATTAAGGTCTGTTTGATGGGGTGATCCAATGAGGGAGAAGTGAATGATGGAGGGAAGAGCTGCATATGAGGGAATTACAGGAGCGAAGTCCTTCATTAGGCTGGTGATACAGAGCCTTGGCCAGAGGCAGGTGCTTCTAACGGGATTGTTCATGATCTTGACAGTATGAAGACACGTAGATTTTTAAACGCACTTAGCTTGCTGTTTAAAGGATGAGAAAAAACCCAATTACTTTCTAATGATTATGCCATAATTGGTTTACTTAGTCAATTCTAGTTTCACAGATTGATTTTTTTGCTAGTATGAAAAGCAGCTCAGTTGTAAATAGGGATGCTTATGTTTAAATCCTCTAAGCCGTCTGGTCAATTTTAAAGCCAACAATTAATCCTTACTCAAAACCAATAAAAATATTACCATACTTTAAAAAACATTTTCTTAGTGATGCAAATATAGAATTATCATGCAGGAGGCATAACTCATTAGAAAATAAAGACAAGGGGAATTTGCACCCATGCTTTGACTGAAATTGCAGTCATGAAGGCAAATGTTCATTAACATCTCATTTCTCCTTCGAGTGACAGGTAGGACTGTGTTCCCGCCACCTCTGAGGCTGGGCCTGCTTGTGTGACTTGCTTTGGCCAACGAAATGTGAGCAGAGCTGCTGACTCCGCTTCCAGGCGGAAGCTCTCAGAGCCAGTGCACAATTCCTGCTGTTCCTTCCTGCAGCAGTGATCACCTGAAACAAATGTTTACAGGAAGTCCCCTACCCGGGGTACTGATGACAGAGCCTTCCTGCTGACTCCAAGCTGTTGGGATTTGGGGCATGTTTGCTACATAGCATAGCCCCAGCATATCCTGAGTGATATATATGTTGAGCAAAAATACCAGCCAGTCCAGTGGACTTGTGTAGCCTGGACCCTGGGTGGGTGATGGTGCCATTCTCTGGAATGGACACCATTAATGGTAGGAAGAGGAGCATGAGGAAGGGGAATGCTTAATTCTGTTTGGTGCATGTTGAGTTTGAGAGGTCCATGTCCAATAGGCCAGGCATCATCAGTAGATTGATGAGTGGCGATTTTGTGGGAGTAGGTAAGATTGCCCAGGGAGAGTACGTAGAATGGGAAGAGAAGGTGGCCGAGGACCCAGCCCTAAGGAACCCTGACATATAAGGGAGGGGCAGGGAAAGAGGAGCCCATTTATGGTAGATTTTCTTTCAAAATCTTGAAAATGGCACCAAAAGTTCATAGAGATTTCATTATATAAAGGTGCTGAACAAAAGGCACAGTTCTACAGTAAGTGCTTTTCCAGGACACAATAGCACGTCAGACAAGAAAAGCAGTGACTGTCTATCCAAGGCAGTGGAAACAAGTGAAACTCTTCTCTCCCAATAGGATTTTATAGAAAAACTGGCATTTTACTGTAAATATAAGCAAAAGTCTACTTCTACTCATACTATCTTGTTCCCTAGGGGCTGTAGAGTAAGAGTGGACGTATATTTAAGGGGAAGGATCTACAGAATCAAAGCAAGAGCCATGTGTCTGGAGATGTCCCTCACCCATCCACATTACTGTCCTCATGTCCCATGTAGGCAGCTATCTATCTACCATGTACACGGCCAGCTCTGCACATCACTTTTGAAAGCCCATATATTTAAGAAACTCAAACGCCAAATCCTGAACAAATATTTTGGTAATCATTCGAAACCCAGTTCCCCACTCATCTCGTATACTGAAAAGCACTTTTCACAAGGGGAGTGGTTTGCTTCTGTTGACTTGGGTGTGGGAAAATGCTGGGTACAGGAAATGAGAGCGCTCAGGGAGGGGACGGGTGAGAAAGGAGAAGAGAAGGTGGAGTTTGGGGGTTTCTGTGGGAGAGGTAGGGGAGCAGCAAGGAATACTATTTTAGGACTTGGACCAGGCGCAGCTCTTCCCCCACAAGCAACACGGGTACCAGAGTTATGTTTACATACACTTTATTCAGTTCATTATAGGGGCAAGTTCCTAGCTAAATGCACAGATACAAGCGAGGTATTCCTGGGTTAATGCAGGAGCGAGTGGGTTACATGGGCCTGAGCATCAAGGCCAAGGACAGAGCACCAAGGTTTCAGAGTCAGACCTGGCCAGAGCCCCTGAGCTGAGGGTGGGCTAATGTCCCGACACTGACAGCTGCTTTCTTCTCACAGCTGGGCATACTGCAAGGCATGTCTTCAACATTTCCTCCTCTCAGTGATGTCAGGGGAAGAGCTCTTAAAGAAATGGAACCCGTGTCCTGGTATACCTCAACTGTTGTTGCTTTCTAAGTCACATACTAGCATGTGGACAAGAATTTTAGACTACTCCAGTAACAATGGGCCACAGAGTGGTAAACCTCTGTGCTTCTCCCTCAGTGCCTCCTTGCCTGTCTTCATTCCTACCTGAACTCCTGTCCTTAAGCCACATGCCCTGATGGTGAAAATCTCATGTACCCAACAAAAGTCTCTCAGATGACAACAGCCATTCATTCCCAAAGCAGCAGCCTGTACAGTCTGTTACAGCAAAGAGAGAGAGTGGCTCTGGTTAGCCATTCTCTGAGAAGAATCATCCACCCCGACCAATGCCTAACTGAAAGCATAACTCAGAAGACAGATTTCGGAAGTGGAATATGGATAAAAACTGGAAACAAACTCCAAAAGCCACAGTCTATGGGGACTGGGCCAGATAACAACCAGTTCACAGGTCTCACTTGCAGGCTACAGAATTTTTGCTCACATAATTATCAGAAACATACCACGGTCCACAGCTGATACATCTGCAAACTGCTGGGTAAAACTGTCTATAGGTATGAGATAGTCAGAGTCTTGCTCAAACCTTCTCAAACCCCTGGGAAAAATGCTGAATCGGAAGGGGAATTGCACCACCTACAGCATTTCAAAGGCAAGAAAGGCCTGTCAGGATGTAGAAGGTTCACACACAATGTTACAGTTTTAATTCTGAAGGGCACCTTGAATTCCACTTGTCACTTTTCTAAATTTATCTGTCAGGAACAAACTTAAGGACATTTTACTTTTTGGCAAAATAGAAACTTTGGTCACAGCCACAGTTCTATAAAAATGTTTTAAAGAGGTTATTATTTCTGATTAAAATATTTTTAGCAAGTGATACATAACAATAACAAGAAAGTAAACATCTACATATCTAATGTAAGAGCAAAAACTCTTTACCAGCATCTTACTTTAAATACAGCGAACGAGTCAGTAGTGCTTATAAACAACAGAGGTTTCTCTTACAGGGAATCAGAAAAATAGCAATAAGGCACAGCCTGATATTGTCACAGATTTGTGTTAGGCAGTAGTGTTCTTTCTGGAAGGCACAAATTGGAAACCTGACTACCCAAAGGTTTAAAATGTGGTTCTGAAGATAACATCATATTGATGAGGACAGCTAACTTGGAACAAATTCCCTTAACTGGAATTAATAGCAACTAATCAGACGACATTACTTCTAGATTATAACACTCTGGAACTTAAGAAGTCTTCTTCATCAGCCCCCGTGTAAATCTGTAAAGGCACTGTGCAAAATGCGAGCTGGGCTGGCTACACTTCTCATTTGGAGTGCATATTAAAAAACAAAAGCACATTTCCTGGAAATCAAACTTTACATTAACTAACAGAAAATAATCATTTTAGATATAACAGTAAGTAAGCTTGATAATGGAGCAGGTTCTAAGTCAAAAGTCTTGAGGAGGTTTCTTGAACAGCAGGCTGGAGTTCCACTGGTTCTTCATTAAGAAAAACTCCACACTAATGAAAGCAGGGGAGATGCAAAAAAGCAGGGAAAACAGCAGTTTAGTCTTTCAGTGCAAATTCAGAATTAACTCAAATGCTGCAGTCTAAACGTGAACAGAAATTCAATCTGGCCAATTTCCGACCAATGGCTTCTCTACGTTCTGTAGAGGGCTAGAGGAGACTGTCAAGAGAAAGGACTGAAGACATGTTTCTTTAAATAGTTCCCATGTACTGGGCTAAAAATGGCAATGGATTGTATAGAGTAGTGGTAGTAATGATAATAGTAATCATAGTTGTGTGTGTGTGTATTTATTCACTTATATAACTATTATTATTATATGCCAGCCATCGTCCTAAACACTTTTTATATATTAACCAGTTTCATCCTCATAACAAACACATGAGGTAGGTACTATTATTATCCCCATTTTACAAATAAGGAAACTGAGGTTCAGAGATATTAAATTACCTGTCCAAGGCACATAGCTAGATGGTGGTGGAGCTAGGGTGAATCCATGCTTTTAATCACTAGACTATATACTGTTTCTCATAAAAGGAAATATGTGATGAAAATATATTCAGAGAGAAAGCTGATAGGTCAGTGGAAATGAATACATTTTCTCTAACTTCAAGGATTCAATGTTTATATAAAAAACCTCAGACTTGAATCATGTAACACTCAAGTACTTAACACATTTACTAAAGAAAACAATCTTTGGAATAAACTAACATTTCTGAGGGAACTGAGTTCTTGTACGTGAAGTCAACTGTGAACAGACAAACACTTTCCCCAAGTTAGACGGGAGAACTCACCGATGATGATGACGATGATGATGACCACGACACTAATCCCTATTGCCCACATCTGTAACAAAACATATGTCCATTTTACATTCCAAAAATAGAGATTAATGTACTTACTGAAGAGGATCATATAATATCATTCTAGTCACTGAAGGAGAAATTAAGGTGTACTACAATCTGAAATAATTTTTAAAGGCTAAATGTAATGTTCTCAACTAGGGCCTGAAAGTTACTTATCTGCTTTTTATAAGATGTTCAAATGATCTGTGGTCCCTAGAGAGGCATTTGTTTGTGGATACAAGTTTTCCACATAAGGAGGGCTACTAAGCTCCTCCCATGTATCAGGAAGTGTCACCTCTGCACCACGAAGGGACAGGATATATCTGGGATCTGATCGCCGCACATCTCTTTGGTAGCTGTATAAAATCTGCTCTGCGCAATGCTCCTTGTGTGGCTGCTTTCTGCTCTTCTGTGGAACGCACTGTGGCTTTTGAGCAGCTCTTTCCTTTGACACTGGTGCCATTCACAGAACCACATGCAAACTGACCAATTCCAGCCCTCTCCTGTCAATCTGTGTTCTGGGCTCTCCTGGGGTGGAGGGCTAGAAGGAGCTTATGTCTGTGATTGATTTTGGACACTCCTATCCTACATGCTTCTTAAGCTCAGCCACAGATCATGGAAAATTCTCAGTTGGGGGGACAGGAAAAGGGTATGTCAGTGTTTTAGATTCAGAGTCAAACCAAATTTCCATGTGTGGGAATTCAAACTCACCTCCAACATTCATCAAAGTCCAATATTTGTAGCCTTTGTCGACCCTCTCAGAATACAGAGGGTGACTTAATGTGAAGACCAGTTAAAAGAGAGTTACCTTGCAATTCTTCCACCAATATTTTCTCTTCAGCTTGGCAGCACTTGTTTCAAATTGGGAAGCTCCTGCCTGCAGTGCGTCTGCACGGTCATCTAATTCAGAGAGCTTCTGATCTCTTTCCAGTACCTTATCCACGTTGACTCTCATGATGTCCACCACCTGAATGAATATGATCACACCAAGTTACTCATAAAGGAATGCAATAACAAAAATTCTCAATGAAATTCACTGGCACATTCTTTTTCAGGTCATCAGTTTATTACTTGGAGCCAAACTTTCATTAAAAAAAGGCGGGGGGGCGGCTCACCCTTTCATGACAAAAACACTCAGCAAACTAGGAATAGAAAGGAACTTCTTTAACATGATAAAGGGCATTTATGGAAAAACTCACAACTAACATCCATGCTCAATGGTGAAAGACAGAAAGCTTTTCCCCTAAGATCAGGAACAAGACAAGGATGCCCACTTACACTACTGCTGTTCAACACTGTACTGGAAGTTCTGGCCAGAGCAATTAGGCAAGAAAAAGAAAGAAAAGGCATTGAAATTGGAAAGGAAGAAGTAAAATCATTTCTATTTGCAGATGATACCATATATAGAAAATCCCAAAGAAACCACACAAAAAACCTACTTGAGTTAATAAACAAATCCAGTAGAGTTTCAGGGTACAACATCAACAACCATAAATCAGTGTGTTTCCATATACTAGCGAAGAAAAGAAAATTAAGAAAAAAATTCCGTGTACAATAGCATCCAAAAGAATAAAATACGTAGGGATAAACTGAACCAAGGAGGCAAAAGACTTGCACATTAAAGACCTAATCAAATGGGAAGACATCCCATGTTCATACACTGGAAGATTTAATATTGTTAAGATGGCAGTACTCCCCAAAGTGATATACATATGTATAGATTCAACACAATCTCTATCAAAATTCCAATGGCTTTATTTTTTTTTTTCTGCAGAAATGGAAAAGCCAATCCTCAAATTCGTATGGAATTGCCAGGGGCCCCGGATAGCCAAAACAATATTGAAAAAGAAAAATGAAATTGGAAGACTCACACTTTTCAATTCCAAAACTTACTACAAAGCTACAATAATAAAAATAATGTGGTTCTGGCATAAGGATAAACATGTAGACCAGTGGAATAAAACCGAGAGTCCAGAAATCAACCCAAACCTCTATGGCCAAATGATTTTTGACAAGGGAGCCAAGATATTCAATGGGGGAAAGAACAGTCTCTTCCACAAATGGTGCCGGGACAACTAGATAGCCACACACAAAAGAATGCAGTTGGATCCCTATCTCACTCCATAGACAAAAATTATTCAAAATTGATCAATAACCTAAGAGCTAAAACTATAAAACTCTTAGAAGAAAACATAAGAGTAAATCATCATAACTTCAGATTTGGCCATGGATTTGACACTAAAAGCCAAGAGCAACAAGAGAAAAATAGATAAATTGGACTTTATAAAAATTAAAGCCTTTTGTGCTTCAAAAGACATTATCAAGGATATGAAAAGACAATTCACAGAAAGGAAGAAAATATTTGCAAATCACGTATCTGAAAAGGATTTAATATCCAGAATATATAAAGAACTCTTACCACTCAACAACAGAGAAACTACCCAATTAAAAAATGGGCAATGGACTTGAACAGACATTTCTACAAAGCATATATACAAACAGCCAACAAGCACATGAAAAGATATTTAGGGGCCGCCCAGTGGCGCAGCGGCTTAGTCCGTGCTTGGCAGCCCGGGGTTCGCGAGTTCGGATCCCGAGCGCCCGCCGACGCACTGCCTGTCAGCCACGCTGTGGCGGTGTCCCATATAAAGTAGAGGATGATGGGCACGGATGTTAGCCCAGGGCCAGTCTTCCTCAGCAAAAAGGGGAGGATTGGAACAGATGTTAGCTCAGGGCTGGTCTTCCCCACAAAAAAAAAAAAAAAAAAAAGATATTTAACATCACTGGCCATTAAGGAAATGCAAATCAAAACCACAATCTGAGATACTACTTCATACTCACTAGGATAGCTATAACCAAAACAATGGAAAATAGCAAATGCTGGTGAGAGAAACAGGAACCCATGAACATTGCTAGTAGGAAAATAAAATGGTGCAGCCACTGTGGAAAAGTATGGAGGTTCCTCAGAGAGTTCAACATAGTATTACCATATGACCCAGCAGTGCTACTAGATACATACCTAAGAAAAATGAAAACATATGTCCACAGAGAAACTTGTATGCAAATGTTTATAGCAGCATTATTCATAATAGCCAAAAGGTGGAAACAACTAAAAAAATCCATCAACAGATGAATGGATAAACAAATTAAAAATCTTCACATGCAATGGAATACTGCTCAGCCATAAAAAACAATGAGGCACTTATAGATGCTATAACTTGGATGAACACTGAAAGTATTACACTAAGTGAAAGAAGCCAGACACAAAAGGCCATACATTGTATGATCTCTTTTATATTATATATCCAGAATAGCAAATCCATAGCAACAGAAAGCTGATTAGAGGTTACCAGAGAATGGAAAAAAGGGGGAATGTGGAGTGATTAGTAAATGCTTCTAGTGTTCTTCTGGAGTGATGAAAAAATTGTAAAAATAGACAGAAGTAATGGTTGCACAACATTGTGAATATACCAAATACGACTAAACTGTACACTTTAAAATTGTTGATGGTATGTCATGAGTTTCACCTCACTTAAAAAAGAAAAAAACTCTCCCTAAAACTCCTTTAAGCAAAAGGGCCAAATTTGATTTTGTAAGTAAATGAAAGTTTTATGCAGGATGGAATTAGAATGGGTTTCTTAGCACAAAAATATGAAATTTTCAGAATTAAGTTCAGAACAGAACCATCAGACCAAAATATTACCATATGATTTAAAAATGGAATCTAACATAAGTTTAACTCAGCTTTTTAAGGCAGCTAAATGCAAAAAGACCAAGACATCCTTGTTGGACAGTGACAAATTTTAGGACTATGGAAATACTAGTCTGAATTTCTCAATCTTCCATTGTGGGTCTGCACACATAGGGCAGAACAAAAGATGCTGTGAAGGTTCTAACTCAAGAATTCCACAAACACAGATCTCCTGGGCTAGGGCAGTTTGCCACCATCTGCCATCTGAATGTCAACGGGCAACAACTGGAGGGGAATTCTACAGAGGCTTGCTCAGGCTGGGTAACTAGGAAGTCAGGCTACCGGAAAAGCATTTTGATGAAAAATTTGGTCAGAAGGATTGGTCTTGGCTTGAGCAATCTACAGGCCTAATCCTTAAAATTCTACTACCCTATGTTATAAAGTGGTTCTTTTTTCTTTTCCTTTTTTTTATTGTGGCAAAATACACATTATAGAGTGGTTCTTGGGGGGATGTTCTCTGGGAGCAGTGTTTGTGTTTGAGGTATGCAAGTCGGTCACAGGGAAACAAGCATGAAACCAGGAGAATCTGACTTCTCAGAAGCTTAGATCAGGGCTTTCAGAACAGTAGGGGACACATTTTTGTTACATTTATGATACAGTCAAAATTTACTTTACATTCACACTTTTATGATACTTTCTCAAAACAGAATTATTTCCAGAGTGTTCTCATGTTGGTTTAAAATTCATGTTTTCAACATTTCAGAGAAATACCTCATCCACTTGATTTTGTGTCTGCTGAAGTCTTCGACTACTGCCAGAGGCAGCGCTTGAACCTGCAGGCGCACCTGTAGACCTGAAACACGTAAAAGCATGAGTAAATTATGATTTCAAATACGTTTTTGTAAGTATGAAGATGTTATTCCAGGACCCTCGGTGTTAGGAATTTCAGAAGTAAAGGAGAAAAAGAAATCTTTCCTGCAGTATGAATGAAGGTTCTAATGACATTTCTCCTGATTCCGCTATAATTTCCAAGGTTCACCCACATGTTAAAAGTGACCAGGGTCTAAAGTGAAGGTTTAATAGGATCGACTTTGTATCACTGAAGCACCTGATCCTGAGAGGTCAACTCTACTTTCCAATTTTTTGTTATTTGTTTTAAGGCATACATCTACTTAAATGCACTCAGTACTCCTCTAATCTTCTCATGGTGGCAAGAATTGTTTCACAGTCATGAACAATTATAGAATGCCCCTTTTCCAGTATGGAGAAATAGATTCATTTACAGAAACAAGGTCGGGAACTCCAGGATGGGGGTGGCGGTGGGAAAGGTGAGATGAAGCAATGCTGCCTCTCTTAAAAGGAGCTCCTCTTTTAAATTCCTCATCGAATGCTTTATTTCTCCCCAGGCAGATCTTTCTTGACCACTCTGGCTGTGAAGTCCTTATTGCTTCCAGTACTTGGTTGGCAATGCTTTGATTTTTTCAGACATATAGATAATGTCTTGCCTTCCCCAATAGATGACAGACTCCTGTGTCTTAGAGGTCTGTTCCCTGTATCCAAGACAGCACCTAGCATGTGTCCTGCATACAATAGCCACTGATTCATTGCTTCAGCAGACAGTTATTTTATACCTATGGTGTGTCAAAGACCAGGGGTGCAGCAGATCCCATTCTCCCTGCCCTCACAGTTTATTGTCTGTGAAAGACCATGTACTGGTGTATTTTCTCCAAGCGTCTTCTCATTTAATCCTCATAACTCTCTGAGGAAGATACTACTATTAACCCCTTTTCATAGATGAGTAAAGTGAGATTTAGAAAGTCAACACGCCGGCTGCGGTGGAGCCTGTGTTTAGACCAGATCCTATATAATTCCACGGATCTAGATTTTAAACCACTGTGATCTACTGGCATAGCAGCCTTAGCAAGAACACTCTAGAACGGTGTCCCTAGTTCCTAGGAGGAACCCAGGGAAAGCACCCATTCCTTCCTCCTCTGTAAGTAAGCAGTGAGCCGGCTGGAAGGGTGACAGAGGGTCATCGTGATTCTCGCCAGTTAGCATTCTCTGGGTGTTCCCGCGGGAAACTCCACGTTTTCAAGGGCCGCTGCAACAGTGCTTCTGCTTACAGAGAGAGAAGGCCCACAGCTACGCTCCTGAGTCCACTCTGACCGTAGGTGCCTCAAGACGGCCCAGGTCCTGCCCCTGCAACTTCCGGAGCCCAGCCCGGCATCAGGCAGCGAGCAGGCGCTCCAGGTCGAAGGCAGTGGCCGCCACTCCTATCAGGGATCTTGTGGGGAAGGAGGGGAAGGGACGGGGGCGGGACGGGGGGCGCCCCCACCTCCGGGAAGCCCCCGCCGCCCCGCCCTCGCCCCTTCCGCATCCGCCCGAAGGCCGAGGGGCCCTCCGGGGCGGCCGGCTGCGTCTCGGGACCGGCCCGGCCCGGCCCATCTGTAGCCCGCACCCCTGGGCCGCCGCCCACCCCAGGCCTCGGGAGCCCCGCAGGCTCGGCCCGCGTCCAGGCGGCGGCCGGTGGGAACCGGGCCAGGCGAGGGTCCCAGCCGCGGGCCGCCGTCCCGGAGCCCGAGGCCGCCCCGCGTCGCGTCACTCACATTTTGGCGGCGGCGGCGAGCGAGGGTCTACTGAGCGGCGCAGCGGCTCCGGAGGCTGGGGACCTGGGCGGGACGGCGGCGGCGCCGGGGCGATGACGTCACCGGCGGATGGGCGGGGGCGCGCCGGAAGGGGCGGGGCGCCGCGGCGGGGCCGGGCCGGAGCGCGGTTCGGTTCGCGGGCGCGGGCACCCGGAGGCGCGGAGGCGCGGGGGCGGCGGGGCTGGAGCGGAGCGTGGCCTCGCTGGGGGCGGGTCAGTGGGCGCCAGCTCCCCCTCCCCACCGCCGTGCGGACCCTGGGGCACGTGGTGCATTAGGCGCCGGAAAGGGACAGTGTAGGCAAGTAAGGGTCGGGACGTTACACGGTATTCTGAGCCCGGGGGCCATTTCTCTGGCCGTGACGCTGTTGGAGCCAGCCTGTGTGTCCCACGTTAACCTGGTGGTCCTGGAGACACCACGTGTTCCCAAGAAACTGGTTAAATTGAGATAAGAAGTCCATTTGGGATATTTATCACAGATATTGGTTGGGTTCGATTCCCTCTCTTCGTGTATTCATTTGTGACACAGACCATATAACCTGTTTATGGATTGACATCAGGGACTGTCGTTTCTACATTTCTGTATTCCTGGGCCCTAGCACAGAGTAGGTCCTCAACTTTTGATCGGATAGAGGCAGAGGCACAAATGTGAATAGTGTTTTACTTTGCAACATTTTTAAAGTTGTTACTGAAAGTATTCCTACCAACATAGAGAACTCTTATTACACTAACAAAAACACTACAAAACACTAATAGGTTAACTGGCAAATTAGATGAGAAATGAAAAGTAAAATACTCAAATATTGAACCGTCTTCTCCAACTCTAAATGGAATAATTTGAAAAGGGAAATGCTAGTGTATATGAGAATAAACAAGAGTGCCACAGAGGAGGTGGGATTTGAGTTGGGTAAGCAGCTAAAGAGAAGTTTCCAGGCAAGGGATGAAGACAACAGAGGAATTAGATATGGTTTGCACAGACCAACCAGAGGGTGCAGGCTGGGGCATGGGTCAAAGTAAGATTAAATAAAGAGTGAGAATAAACAAGAAAGGTAATTGTCATTTAAATGCAGTGGCTCTAGAAACCACTGGGGCCTCAGGTCGTTGGGAGCTCCATCTTGCAGTTTGTCTGGCAGTAGCATTGAGAAGGATTAGATGGAAGAGGGACTACTAGGGAGACAAGATGAGGCTCTGCAGTGAAAGGGAATAAGACAAGGATGACAGAATACTCAGAAAGGAAGACTGATATTAGTCATCAGCTGGAAAATGCTTTTTAAAAAACTTTAGAGGATTTTAACTGAAAAAGTGAATTTAGATTGATGTCTTTATCTTTCAAATAACTGCACTTAGACAAATGATTGACATGTTGAGAAGTGCCTGAGAAGATACTTGAAAAGCAGGTGTTCTAGGAACTGTGGCTCTACTGAGGTTTTCTTCCTTCATGGACATATCCAAAACTATGTAACATTCAATGTCAAGACATTGTATCTGGATCGAAGGAAATACTTGAAATTATTTCATATGGTTCAAAATGTGCTGGTCACCTTGGATTTCAGTATCAGGGAAAGTTAAAGCAAAACACACACATAGTATGGGGAAATTTTCTTCATTTTTAATTTACAGCAGAAAGAATATAAAGCATTCAGAAAACATTTTCCGTATTTTAAGGGCAATTCAAAACATTTTGCATGGTTTCCAGCAGCTGAGTTCTTCAACAGATCCATTGATTCAATGATGCTTTACATGCACAGTTACAAAAATAAAACTTACAAAAAAGAAGACATCTAGACTAGTTTTACATGCAAGTCTCAGGGACCCCCCATTGGGCGCCAACTACTGTGTGGAACTGCCATAAGCGACCGTGCAGCCAGAGAGGGGTTCGAGTTATTGTCTTGATTTCGTTCACACAGTACAGCTGATTTCAAATGGGTAACAAGAATAGCAATTAAGTCTTCAGGAGACAGAATAAGATTAGCTATTAATTTTATAATGAAATCCTACTCCTGGCACTTGGGAATTCAGATTATCCAAGAAAGCTGCGCTTTGCTATCATCTTATATTCAAAATTAAGATTCACAACCAAGAAAAAGCGGTCAGAAATGCTCTGTTTCAGTGGAAGTGCATTCGTACCTCACCTAGGATTCACAGATGAACTGGTAGGTTACCCTGGTCGATTTTGAACCTACTTCCTATCCCCTCCATAAGAACCCTCCTAATTCTATGTAAGTTCTTATCTTCCAGAATTTTCTAACTTACTCAGTTAATAATGTAGCATGTGAAACATTAAATAAATAAATAAATAAATGTGAGGGTTAAAGGAAATCCACTGAGGTCATTACTCTTGTCAAAAGATCAGTTATTTGTACCATAATAAATGGAATAAACATATCTAAATTCAGTATTAATATAGGATATTCTGAAAGAGCTGGCTTTCACATTCGATTCCCATTTATGAATGCAATTGTGTGTTTGTAAATTACTCAGTGTCCTCCTATAGGTCAAATTGTGTAAAATAATAGGTGTTTGGGGGACTGCAACAGCTGCAACTTAACCCACACATTTAAAAACAAAATTGAGTCAGCTCAGTTTACACACGTACAGGGGGCTACTGACTGTGGGGCTATCACTGTTGTCAAAGCTGATCACAAGCAGTAAGACATATACTGTACAGTAATTCGAGGTTGGCAGTGAAAGGAAGTAATTAAAAAACAAGTACAATTATAGAAAAGGCACCAAGAGCACTGACCCCAGTTTTTACCACAATCTTTTCGTGTCTACCTTCCTTCTAGACACCAGTTTAAAAGCTTATTTGTGAATATTTTTAGGCTTCACAACAAGCCTTGAATTTTAACTTAGAGTTGGCAGCCAGAACCAAGAAACAACGATGATCTCAGCTTTACACCAACTGATTCTGAAACTTTAACCTGGGAATTTTAAACGGGCATCAGCAAATGCGAACTTTATTCTCTCAATTTAACACGAGTAGTTTAATTTTTAAAAGCATCAGATTTCTTTGGCTCCTCATTATGTGGAAATAGTAATATACCATGACATCCCTACATGACCAGTTTGCATCTTTTTAATTTTCAGTTATTTTTTTGTGCAATTTTT
The DNA here is from genome assembly GCA_031878705.1 of Tapirus indicus. Classification (NCBI taxonomy): domain Eukaryota; kingdom Metazoa; phylum Chordata; class Mammalia; order Perissodactyla; family Tapiridae; genus Tapirus; species Tapirus indicus. The sequence continues at coordinate 90,254,418 of CM062924.1, read as the reverse complement.
TATTACATTTTCTGATTTCCAGCAGGAGATATGAAAAAACGAGACATTTTTTTCTACTTTTCATACTATTTCTTTTGTCAGGTTTTGATCATTCTAAGTGTTCTTTGTTGGAGTGAGTGGATGGTGTTAGGCTATATACTGATTCACCTTATGATTATCTGTTTAGCAAAAGGAACTTAATTTTCTTAAGCAATATTAGCATTCACATTACTTGGCACCATTGGCAAAAAAATTTTTTAAAATAAAATAAAATAAACTCCTGGTAGCCAAAATTAAATGTAAACATATCCTTTTTTAAGTAATGTTACTCTGCCTTTTTTCCTAAGTCTAAATACAGTAGCTCTTTTTTTTTTTTGCAGTTTAGTCATGCTTTAGCAAAATGTTCTTCTAAAGAACATTTAAAATAAAGTACTCTTATAGTGAAATAAAGTTTTTTTTGTTTCATTTTACAGACCATAGCCACTAATGCTTTGCTTTTGTTCGTTTCTTTTTTCTTGATTTCATGCACATATCTCTTTGTTTTAATATATACAATATATACAAACAATACATCCACTTTTTTCTCGCTCATTCAGACAAAACTATACAAATAATTTTATCTTGCCATGTTATTGACCTTTGTGAATAAAATATTTAGCAATTAATATAATCCCTTTCAAATATTTTTCTCACTTTCCATTTCTACCTTCTATATATACACAGAAACTGCTCTGTTTGGATGAGATATAGCCAAAAATATGGAATTTACTGGCCAGAACGCAGCACCACACTGATCTTTTAGGTGGCAAATGTCCAGGCAAAGTTTATGATTCCTTAGAAGGACTACAGTTTCCAAGGTTACTAAAAAAAAGCTACATGCTTTACCAATTCTCTAAGTAATTCTCATTGCACATGACGGTAAGGCAAAAAAATTAAAGTGCTGGACATGAGAAAAGGGACAAGATGATTACTATCCTCGCAGGTCCTTTGGAGGTGGTGGGGACAGGAAAATAAGTTTAACCTCTGGAAGCTGTTTCTCATTATCTCCCATGCATTACCCGTTGACCACACACCCGCCCCTCTGCCAATTTCCACAAGACATTAAAAACCTGCAGATTTAAAAAGTTGCATTAAGTGTGCTGTAGAGATTAAAACGAAAACAAACAAACAAAATGAAATAAAAACAGTGAAGGAAATGAGAACACACGGACCCAATAAAGACTGTATGATCTAAGCCCTCCACTGAGAACCAATCCCAAAGATTCAGCTTCTTGGAAATCACGGACAGGTGCAGGAACAGCCTTCTCCTTTGTGGCTAGTGCATCCCCACCTTTTCTTAGCTATATTTTTGGTATAAATATTTGTACAGTTCCACACGATGTTTGAATACAGCCCTATATGAGAAGGAAAATGGCTTCTTCCTAAGAGGAAGCCTCTTTCAATTCCTTGTGGTGTCTTGTTTTCCCATGATCCAACAGAAGATTGAGTTCCAAGATGTCTTGCTGATCAAATTAAAAGTTGTCCATGAAAGTGCAAATGCAATGACTAAAACATTCCTGTTAAAATCCTGCAGCTGATCGCCCCCAAACTGCAGAGGGATTGTGTGTGTGTGTGTGTGCATGTGCGTGCGTGTGTGTTGTTGTTGTTGCATGTCTCTGCTAAAAACAGAAATGAAAACAGTCTGAAAAGCAATGTCACATTGCTAAGGGATGCTGCTGTATGTCTTCAAGTTCCTTGGCCTTTTTCAATTCTTTCACTCTGGAAGAGAAACAAACAAAATACCAGGTGACAACTATATATAGTGAAACTGCCCCCCTGAAGTGAAAAACCCAGACAAAAACCCTTTTGAGGACTGATGGTAAAAGAAACTCCTGTTAAATTGCTGGGGAAAATATTCAAAGACGACGACACGACCCTTCCTGAAACTTTGTTCTATATCAAGTGTTCTAAAAACCAGGCAAAACCGAAGTTTACTGCATTCGATCAAGTGCAACAATAATATGCTCATCTTAGGAAAAGTTAATAGTTCAAATAACTTTCTTTTTAGCGTGGTGGACGTTAGTGCCCTGTAATTCCATATGATGCAAGTTAGGGAAACTGCACACACGTTTACTTAGCTTCTGACATACCGAGGGAGTGAACTATTGCTTTGCTCACAGACTCAAGACTGTTAGGTATCCTGAACCTGATCATCCATCGGCACAACTCTGTGACCTCACTCACGGATTGTGGAGTCTTTCTGATTTTCATAGTTCCTTACTTTCCTCCCATTCCACATGGTAGCTTTAAAAGATGTTCAGGTCACTTCCCCCAGTGCTCCCAGATGGACAGCAATAGGGTGCAAGACCAATAAGGTACCCTGTTCTTTTTATCAAACATGTTCTAGTAAGCAAATTCGAATGAAATTGTTATAGAGTAATGAAAAGTTCATATAAGCAAGTTATTTCTTAATTATCACTTCCAGTCTATATTTTTTAATATAAAAATTTGCCTTGGTTTTTTAATATGGCTGCCTGGTGTAGATGGGGTACCAAGGAAGAGGTTGTAAGCTATATTTCTCTTTACTGACAAATAATTAAGAGCTTGCCTTAATTATCAGAATGATCAAATGCAAGTGTGACTTTAGAGTTTAACTTCTGAAGTCAGTACATCACAGATGGTTTGTAGTGCTGCACACCATACAATAACATTTGTTTCCTAAAAATGGGTGTGAGAAGATGGTTTTAGCCAAACAGAAGTGGCAGTTTCTTAGGACATGTACACTCTACCTCAACAGCATGACAGGAAAAAGTCTGATTTGTTTGTCTAATAGGGGCCTATACAGAGCCCTATACAGGGCCTATACAATAATTCCCAAATATAGTTTTCTGATTCTCTAAGAGTAAGTTCTCTCCTGTTATCTTAAGTTATACCAAAAAATTTAAATTTTATTTAACAAAAATGCTAGTTTTCTTTCTTGATAACACTTGGGTGGGAAGAAAACATTTTGAAAAACCAGTAATAAGTTATTACCATACTATATAAGCTGAGATTCAATGGAATAGCACATATGCTATAATAGCAATTTAAGAAAACAATGATATTTACCACCTCCAAGCAGAATCGTTTCTGAGTATTCTGCAAAAGTTGATACAATTTCTTCAAAGAGAAGATGCTCTCTTTCAGAAAAAAAGCTGTCATTTTATCGTCAGTAATACTAAAAAGAATTATAATGTTTGAAAATTTGCTTATTTGTCTGATTTATTCACTAAATACACCAAGCCCGGCTTGATCAAACAGTTTATCTTCCAAGTTGTTAAATCCTTCTTTCTTAACAGGTACATTTAGAATACAGTGCTGTGTTCATAACTGGATCCAGGTATTATTTAGTTTTAAATTTTATTAAATATACCATGGATTATTAAATTTTAGGGTAATTTGGATATTATAGTACAGAATTGTGCATCATTATAGGTCCCTAATTTTGGACATGCATACTTGATAAATAAATGGCTTTTTAAAAATTGAAACATGCTATATTCTGTGTTCAATTTTTAAACATGCAACATCTATACTAACAGCCCTGTGGCTGGAAAAATGCAAGGCATGCACCGATGCCACCTTACGCCTGGGCATGCAATATATCTGTACTTGTGCAGACCTAGTTGCTGAATTACCGCAAAATGTGCATGCTACTTCAAATACTACATTTTATTTCTGCACTAGTACAGGACTCATTCACAAATATGCAATAGTGGCTCCATCACTGATGAGATTTCTAGAATTTGAAGAATTCTGAACTCAAAATCTGATAGCATAAACACAAAGATATCCATTTACAATTTGTCTAGAATGAACAGGAATGCTTTAAAAATATTAGGTTCATCATTGAGATGAAATAAAAAGGAGAGTGACTATAAACCAGAAATGTTTTATACAGTTTCATACCAAAGAATCTGTAATCAGCTGGTCACGGTGGATATAACTTAAAAACATTTTTCTTTTAATTAAAATGGTCACATTTGTTTTTGAAGTTTTTTGCAGTTTCTTTCTGAACTAATTAAAAAGTCAACTAAGTTTTCATAAAGTTTTAAAGTTACCATGTAAATACTCGGCTATAAACTAGTGATAGCCTCACACACCACTGAGTTAAGAAGAGATGCATGTCCACACACGGAGATGACTACGATTGTCTACACTGGAAAAATGAGACATTCCAATCTTCAGATATATCTTCTAAGCTTTCATAACTCCTGAGCTAAAGTGTAGAATTTAGTTCTTAGTTTCAGGATGAAGTTTTCACAGTACACTAGCATTATAAATGATATTAAAATGACTTAAATGGCATAGACTTTTTTTTTTTTGTTACAGAAAGTCGTTAAAAGAGGAATTAGGGAAAAAGGAAGAGAATGCTTATGTTCCAATAGCTGTACAGCTTACTTAATATTTGTTACCTTATTTAGTCCTTACAACACCACCGTTATCTCCAATTTGTAAATGGAGAACCTAAGATTTACAGGAATTAAGCAACCTGCCCTAAATAATATAGTTAATAAATGGCAGAGCAGGGATTTGAACGTAGGTTTGTCTGACTTTACCACTCCACTCCAATGCCTCTAATAATATCTTGAGATAACAAAAAAATTTAAAAACAATTCCTATATTATTGGTTTTTCCAAAAGGCTTTATAGAAAACATGCATTTGGAAAATTTCCATGGCATGAGATGAATATGTTGTTGATGACAAACTAACTAACAATTATATTTTCTCAATTCTAAGATGTCATCCTTTCTAAGACCCTACATTGATTTGCTTACAATGTTTTGGAGAAAAAAATACCTCTGCATAAAATTTACTTATCAATTTTACGACACAGGTTTGAAGTGTAGAAGAATGGGTCTAAGAATCAAGGAGACGGAAGATTTTTAGCCTCAAACTCCAGTTTGCAATTTGCAGACCATGTTGTTAATCTATCTCTGAAAGTTTAGATGAAATTGAAGTTGGAATCTGCTCTCCTGAAATCATAGATGGAGGTTTATGTTACTTGAGGGTAGATTATTAGAGTAAGATGGAAGTGCCTAATTTTTTGTTTTGTATCAAATGTCAATTGGACAAAATAATGTTTGAATGTTATACTGCCTCCAAAGAAACAGAAAACAATTATATCACTGAAGTGATTTAAAACAACATCTGATACTAGAATTTTGTTAGTAAATTCTAAGAAATAGATGTTCGGAATTTCAAATAGTCATAGAAACATAGAAATTTGTTGTTGCCTTGTCTGTTAGTCAAGACATGAATAATCATTAAACGGCATATGTTAAGTAAAAATACATCTACCATGAGAAGGATACACAATAAAAGTTTAACAGATATTATCTCTGGGTGATTCTCCTTTCTTATTCCTATTTCCAAAATGTGCTACGAGTATGTACTTCTTTTGTAATAATAATTATTCCTGTTCATCACTCTTTGAAAAACACAAAAGTGTATAAGGCGTTTTTCTATCCATCTGTTACCACTACTATGTCTTACAAATGTTGTATTCACATGACATAAAAAACTGAAAAATTCAGTGGAGGAAAAAAAGTTCAATTTTATAGATCTAAATCAAAATCGATTGAACTGGTTTCATTGATATTACCAGTGTTGGAAGCCCACTTTTCAGTATGCAAACTTGGTAAATGTAGACCAGAATTTTTGAAATTGGAATTATACTTGAAAATCCAGTACCTGTGGTCACCATATCTATAGAACTTAGAATACAGATGTTCAATAAACTTTTGTTGCTTTATGTTATGCAAACTCAGCTAAGGGTTACTGAGATTTTGGTTCGCTTAAGGAATTATACCTGTTAGGCTCATTCAGGGCTAAGAAAGAACTGAACCTAAAAATGTCCAGGTTATCTAAAAACAAATCTCATTATAATTACACTTACTTCTGAATTTCATCACACAGAAGACAGGCAAAGCAGTCTTCCCTGAGACTGTAAAGACAATTAACACAGGACAGGGACTATAGCTTCTGTGGGTACAAGGCTGTCGCTACTATCAGCGGACCTGCAAGGACCACATTTCTGAACCTCGTGTCAGTAACCTGGAAAATACTACTCATATTAATGGCTTGGAGTTAACGTAATTCGGATAGCAAGACTTTGACCTGTGACCATTCAACTATTAAAGACAATCCCAGGATTTCCCCAAGCATTCTAGGCTGAAAAGAATCACCACTTTGGGATATTGTTGCAGTCTCAACCAAAAAAAAAAGAAAGAAAATGTTGCATCATAATGTACTGAAGTGATGTAGTAAGCAACAGCACTGAAAGCCAGCAAAGCCCACAGGGTTTACTTCCATCAGACGTCCAATGATAATTTATGAGGAAATGAAGTAGGCCTGCTCTGGAAACCTGTAGCGAACAATGGCTCCATGGGTAAAGCATTAGGCAAAGCTGCTTCGTTACATCGACTCAGTGACGCTCAGCCAGAGAAATGTTTCATGAGTCAGTGGATTTCAGCAGGTATATTCTCGCAATGCTGGACGTCAAAAATATACAGGGCAGCCAGATGCGGCTTTCTGATTAGTTACCTGTTGCTCTGAGAGCTGCAATAGCTTGTGGGGGAATTTAGGAAAAGAGAGATCTTGCCATTTTCCAGAAATCTCATTTGGATTGCAAAACAAAAAAGACAGAGAGGCCCAATAAGAATGACACAGAGCATGTTGTCTGCAATTTAACACACACCACTGTGTTCCAAAAAGATTCATTCCCTAAAAGAGGCAAGTAAGACAAAATTACTTTGGAGATTTAAATTACATCCACGATGACACATCCCACATTTATTTCTTACTCCTCACTGAATATACTGGACAACTTGGAAACTATACCTCCTGTCAAATTTAACTAAAGAAGGGTGACATCTCAGTCGTTGACCTAGAGCACCGTTGACTTTTCCCAATTAAACAATATACTTTCAGGCATCGTTAGAGAATTGTCCCTTGGATAAAAAAAGATAACGAAGCAGAAGGGCAAGCGTAACCTGCAGAACTTGATAAGGACCCACTGAAGACAGCTTCCAGGGCTGCTCTCGATAGTCAGTGCTGACACCACTACTTACCAAGAAAACGACAGCATCTGGCAAGGTTAGTGTTTGGAAACCCAGTCGGCAAATATAGAGAAAATCTGTGGCTTAAAAATTTGTGACCAAAAAGTCTTATCTCCTCTTCCTCCAATGAGCGTTCTTTTATTCCAGGAGGATAGCTTCACCCACCTTTACTGAACACGGGTAACTAGGCCAGCAATTTACAAGAAAAAGGTTATTTAAATACCAGAATTCCCCCTGTTTATAATAATACCTATAGTCACTGTCATGGATTTTAAAGTCCTCTCTCCTAGAAATATTATCTCATCTAGAGAAAGGAGGAATTTATCTAGGAATTGTTTTTGAGAGAGCAGTCACTGATGTCTGAGAACACTTTCTAAGACCCACAAAAAAGAAACGTCTGAGAGAGAGATGTGGAAATCCATATTCCAACTAGAAAAAGAAGCATTGTCCTTTTTGGTCTCAATACCTTGAGGATAAATCTGTCGTATAATTCAATTATTTACTATTTCCTTTACACGTGAGCATCTGGGTTTTCTGCTGTAACACTGAACACCATCCTGTCACACTCAAAATCCAACTGGAAAGTAGTATTTTCAGCCCGTGCAGTTTGAAAGTTTCTTCAGCCTTAAAAATCCTTCAGGCATAAGCTGAAAGTAGTATGACACCTAAATTAACTAAGAAAAATAACTAAAACTGTTGATTCAAATCTCTCTCTGTGTATAATAAAAGTTTTCTCTTAAACAGACATTGTGTCCAAGACAAAACAAATCCCTATGACAGTATCAAGAATTTGATATCTCCATTTTAAGTTATTGGATAAAGAGGGGCTAAGACAGAAGTGAAATTAGTGGGACTCAGCGAAGAGTATTTGGTGCTTTTTATTAGCCTTTCCCAGGCAAAGACTAAACATCTGAAGACACAAATGGTATTTTCTGATTGCTATGCTGCTGGAATCAGCCTATTGTGTCTTAATTCTGATGAGTGACAAGCCTACCTTTTTAGATATCCTTCTGCCTCATTAACCTAGGAGCTGGGATCAAATAATATTTTACAAACAAACACTGTACCATAAAATTTGTTTCTTTAAGTTTTCAAATATTATCTTTCAATGTGTAAAGTTTAAATGTCTTAAATATGGTATCCGTTAAAAATTAATAACATAAGTATATTCTCTTCTCTGACATAAATTCCAGGAATATAAATCCTCCTCAGAGAATGCTCTGCCTCCCAAGGGAAATGTCAACCTGCGGACTATCAGAGGGAGTGCCACTGTGACTTCCCCGATGGGACAGAGGGAGAGGAGATCTTCTCTGTAATTAGACAAAGCCATAGATAAGCTATTTCTCAATTTGAAGAGTTAAATAAACATGACCGCACTAGAAGGAACCTTAATGCTTCTCAGCTCCTGTCTCTCAAACTCCCTAAAGACTGACAGGCATAAGGGATGTTATGAAATTCCGACTTTCCATGCATGAGGAGGAGTTTTAGGAGCTCACGACAGAATGCAGCAGGCATTAAAGAAATTAAGGGAGGGACTCTGGTTGGCATTGAAAGCACCTTTAGAAAATGTACTCTTAAAAATGATTAACATACCAGAAAACTAACAGGGTTCAAAGTGCATAAGCAACCACTTTTACTGAAACATTGGTTCCTTGCAACAGACTATATTAATTGCATATGACATGCAAGATACTACAACTTTTAGTTAAATTGAATACTAGGGCATGCATCCGTTCTCTTGGAGGCTTTTTTAAAATGGAAAGAAATATTATCTATGTATGCAGAGAGTGAGAGGGAATAGAAAGAGAGAGTAATGGAAGTTTTTGTCCTCTTTTTCTCTTTTATCTCAAACACAGATGTCTCTGAGCCAGCTCTACCAATGGGACCTGAAATATTTCAATTGTAAACAACTATCTAATTCTAAACATGACTAACTAGTTAATTTTACAAATGAGTGTAGCTGCTTTATTGTTTTCTAAACGAGTTTCTCCTTCAGCTATTATCCGTGGTTTTAAATAGGTGAGACTTTAAGTCTTTTATAGGGATAAGGTCTTGATTTACAAAGAACTTAAAAAAACTCAATTCTCCTACCATCATAAGTTGGCAAACTCTGGCTTGTGGGCCAAATCCGGCCCAATGTGTATTTGTGTAAATAAAGTTTTATTGGAACACAGCTACAAACATTTGTTTATATACTGTCTATAGCTGCTTGCATGCTAGAATGGCAGCACTGAGCAGCTCCAACAGAGACTGTATGGCCCATAAAGCCTAAGGTATTTACTCTCTGGCCTTTTAAGAAAAAGTTTGCCAACCTTTGGCTTAAAATGTAATGAATAAATATTAGCATCAACATAAATGTAGTTGGATGGGAAATAATATCTCCAGAAACATTAGAAGCTTTAGATTTTTTGAATTATAATCTTTTCTCAGAAATCTTAGATGACTAAAATATTCGTGGAAGGTTAAGAAGGGAGGGCGTTGAATGTCGTTGAGTTGATAGAGATGACTCTTATGTTATATTTTAAATGCATCTTCCCTTAAGACTATCTATAGGACAAAAGTTGTCAAATCAATCTAAATTCAAGTCTGATTTTGGTGAATTCTATTCCTGGCTTTAAAAAAAAAAAAGTTTCCTGACGCTAAATCCTTTATTATAACTTAAGACATGTTACAGTCACATCTGGCAGAGATTCCGCGCCTCGTGCACACTTACAAATCACATCAGATTCTAAAATCTCAAGAACACTACTGTCTGTTGAACACCTATTCGTTATCATTCCTTTAAAATACAAATTCTATTGGAACATCCACTCTTAACTGCAACATAGAATACACAGATTTAAGACACTTTCCACTACATTTTCTTGACTCAGCATTGCCATTAAATGCTGGAAGTCAGGTTCACTCACTAGTTTATAATGAATGTCCTGTGTACTGACTTACCTCATAGTACCAGGGAAAGGGAGATTTAGAAAATAAAACTATAGGGACAGGGTAATGGGGAAACAGTAATTCTAAGCAAGAACTAGATTAGTTAAGGAAAAGAAATAAAGCCAGTACCACCGAGTGAGTCTTCTTGCTTTAGAAATTTGGACCCAGCAGTAGCTGAGAAAATTTCACATGGCAAATTATTTTAATCACAAATAACCACTTGCTCAATGTTTTCTTATAGTGCAGCCTTATTTAGACTTGAACTTGCACCACCAGCCATTTTTTGTTACTGAAGTCTTCTCCACCAAGTTCTAAGCATGCCTTGTGGTGGTTTCAGAAGGTCCTCCCTGTCACTAACTCATGCGTTTGTACATCGACTGTATGTGACTATTTTCCTGTTGTATAAAGTAGCAGTGTTAGTAATTAGGGTTAGTTTTAATTTTATCTTATTTCATTCAAAATGGACGTGAAACTTACTGGCATACCTAGGCTGCAGCCCCATGCAAGCAAGCAAAAAGCAAAATATTGAAAATGGAAGATACAGATAAACTGGCTAGCAGGCAGCTACACTCACCCTTTTGTACAGCCTATGGTCCACCAGGGGGCTTTGGACAGTAAAACAACACCAAAGAGCTATTAGCACGTGAGGGTCACAACAGAAATCTTACAAATAGCTTTATTTCAACAAAGAAGAGTATCAAGTGGTTCCCTTTTTGGAAAGAAAGGAGAGTGGTGGTGGGGTATGTGAAATGAGCAGGTAGAAAGTTCATGAGTTTATTTTTAAGTCTAAAAATGTTAGGGTCATATGAGTTAGCAAAATCCTTAAGAAATGAGACGGCTCTTATCAATTCCTGAAGCCTCTACCTACCTACCTTTTCTGAGCAGGTATCATACGAGGTATTGATTTTAATATAGATTTTAATGCTTCTCAGGGACAATAAACATGACAGTTTCACTAACCCAGAATGGAAACAGGTTACAAACATCCTAGGGAATACATGAGTCCAAACTTCAGGGACAGATTTTTCAGGATTTCTTCAAGTTCCTTAACTGAATATATAGGAACGGGAAGTGAAGAGTGATCTTATACGGTCAGTAGGCAAAGGTTATTAAAATCTGCCTGCACGTTTTTCTAATATCTGACCCATAAAAGGGCAAGTCACGAAAAGAGCCGATAGGGGTCTTTATTTAATTCCAAATAATGAATAGAAACTCAGGGTCCATAATCTGATGTTCTCTTCATAACAAACCTTCTTCTTAGCCTTATGAGGTTATTACTAATCAATGTGAACTAAGAAAGGCAAAATCTTCATGAAATTCTTCTCCACTAGTTTACAAAAAAGAGAACTCTAAAAATAGAGGAAAAGGATTCCTCTGTTCGGCCTACACTGGGAGGCAGCCTTTTGTGCATTTACGCTTTGTTTAAATATCTGACCCTCTCAACTCACCCACTGGGAACACGGCACAGCCTTGGCCAAAAAAAGAGAAAATGAGCACAGGATTTTATGTGATTTTGCTCATAATCACCAAGGTTGCATTACTGTACACATTTTCAAAGCTTGAGGATAAGACTAGAAGAAACAAGGCAAGTTTAACTTGTGAACATTCTGGTTTGTTTGAAGTGACCTAAAGAAGAGCAATGTTAAGGTAATTTTCTTGAAAATAACACCTGTTGGGAGAGTGTTAACCACAGTCTCAGCAGTGCTGGATAGAATCTTCCTGGGTTATTCATCTTGCAGGCGGGCCAGGAAAAGGGAAGACGGGAGCGTGAGCACAGGGAGAACACAGGGAGAAGGCCGAGGTGAGTCCTTGATGTGTTCTCCAAAGGAGGAAAGGAACCGCCTGTTCCTATTTGGTTGCAAGTAATTTACTGCCAAGTCAAAGGTATGAGACTGAGTCATAAAGAAGAGGGACTGACTTTGGGAAGGCTTGTAGGATTAATTCCATCATGTCGTAGCCATGCCCAATATTTTGATGTGCATTTCCAAACAAGACTTCCTATTTCAGAGTACTGATGTTGGGATCTCATTGGTTAGCTAACCACTGGGGAAAGCCCCCAGTTGCTGCATGGTAGGGAGCTGATGGGTTACTGAGGCATGTAAGTGTACATTAGCTTCTTTCATAGCATTCTAGCTAGAGAATACCACACATATCCTAAAGAATGTTCTTTTTAAAGTTTTTATTCCTGTTAATGTGTGGCCCTGTGCATGTTTCCTTCTACTGTCATATAAACGAATTGTTTTGTTAATTTAAGTACAAGTAGCCAGTCAACCCCTATTAAGTCTCAAAGTCAAAATATTTTCAAAGTTAGCAAGCAGATAGTTTCAGGAGTAAGAAAAACTAAAGTAAAATGAAACCTCTGAGGGATCAAATTAAACCTGGACACTTGGGCTTTTGGTACAAATAAACAGGAAGAGGAACTAAGACATTAAAGAGCTTGCTTTAAAGTTGGGTTCTGTAAACTGCACAGCTCCTCATGGATGTACAGAGAAACAGCAAAACCACAGTCATCTCAACACAGCTCAGACGCCCGCTGTTACAGATGTCAGACTGGAATATTAACCTAAATAAAGAAAACAAAACACTTTTCACCAGCCCCCCAAATTGAAGTAAAAAAACCTCGTCTTCAAAAAGAAAGCTCCAATTTGAGGAAACAAAGAGAAGCTCCTTTTAGCTCCATGGGAAGATGCTGTGTCTCCAAGGAATGCTAGCGTCACAGAAGCCCATTTATTCTAATTGAAAATGCGCCTCTAAGTTCAGACGTTCTTCCTTTCCTGCACAATTTCATTTCAATAATTTCTCCTGTTCCTCATCACAGACTAGCTTTAATCGATAATTTGACAGAGCATGTTAGCTATTGGATATCCAGCAGAGGGCAGCAGCTATTTAGTGGAAATTCTACATGAGAAAACTTGGAGGGATTAGTGGCTTTCTATCCTTTCCCTGAGAATAGAAATTCTGTTTATTTTCTGTTCGGACACACATTAGCATAGTAAGAGTTTAGAACATACTGTAATGTGGCATATAAATAAGAGGTTAACGAGAAACTTGGAATTAAAAGCTAGTCCAACCAAGTTGTCCTTACACCCCAGTTAAAACAGAAAAACCCTGGCATGAACGTCCATTAACATCTACAGCACAGTCGGAAACAGCCACCAGCGTTCCAATAGCAGCAACTTAGTCCCTAGTTAGAGTTCTACGATACTATTGCAATTTAGGACATTTACTCTGATGATTTGCTGGGGGATTAGGAGTTAATGATGGTTAAGGGGATTAGGGTTGTTTTATTATTCTTGAGGAGTAAAATGTATAGATGAGGGCTAATGTACCTGTGGCGACAGCGGCGGAGAAACCTCATTATTTTTCGAGCAGCTTGGTCCTGCTTTTTGGTTAGCAAACTGCTCCTGAAAAAGCCAGAATATTAATTATTGTCACGAGAAGGGTGCTGTAAAGCTTAATATGCAAAAGTTGAAAATGGGCCAGCAGTGAGACAGGACTTTTCAACAGTTCATGTAGCAAATCCAACAGCACGAACAGATGCTGCGTTTACAGTACTGAGTCTGGGCACCGCTGGAAGCGGAGGGGCTTGTATGAACACTCTCCTCTAGCTTTAAGGGAGACAAAATAAAGATCTACAATCAGATGTCGCTTAACTGTTCTTTCACAACTCTTCATAAGCTCATCTTGTTGAAAACAGCATTCCGGCATCACACGGGCTTTCTTCACTTGGACATGGTTTCGCCTGAGTTTGATATCCTCTTTGGGCTATTATTTTCTAAATTTCTTTTATCAGCGTATTTTACTGTGCTAAAAGATTTTACTACACTCTCCAAAATAGAATAACTTAACTCTAATTACCCTTCAAGGTCTTACACATAGTAATGCTACAGTTTAGATCACTATAACGGAGTGCCACCCTTTTGAGTAGAAACTTTGGTCCTGCCAAATTCCGACACAAGTTGAAACTGGGTGGTGACATCAAAATAATTGGGTAGGGGGCGGCCAGAGGAGCTAAATAGACAAAAGCAGACAAACAGCACAGGCATAACTATACAAAGTCACAACATCTAGAACTGTCTGGAAAGAAAAGAACTCCAAGATGCTTTAGTCCCCACACAGAACCTGATGTCAGCACGGGGCAATTCTTTCAACCAAGTCAGGGTTCTCTTCTCCAGACAGCTTTACCTCCATGAAATCTTCTCAACCCACCTGAGTTTCTGTTGTACGATGACAGCTGTCCGGCGAGCCTGCCGTCTTTTGCCACATTTCTTATAACTCCGGTAATACTTTTGGATCAGCACAGCAGCGCGCCGGCTCTGCTGAAATTTTTTTTGTTCATGGTAACTTCGGAATTTGCTCTGGATAAGGATAGCAGCCTGTGTCATCTTTTTATAAAGTGCATACTGCGGGGAACAAGAATAAGCAGAGCAGTAACAACAGGGGCCACACACGTCTGTGTGTCCTCTGAGCTTACTGGGGAGGGAAGAAGATAAAACCACTTGTTTCCCTTTGTTATCATAGTCCCTGTTTTGGTTTTAATCACTAAAGAGGCAAACTAGGAATCTTCACCTACCTTTCCCAAATGCCTTCAGACAATGTATTGCTTTAAAGGTGCTTTTTCCCCCAAATATCAAAATCTTTTGCCCTTCCTGAGAAAAAGTTTTAATAGCAATAAACTTAGACATTTAAGAATCTTAAACACGTTTAGAAGTAAAATTAAAAATGTTTACGATTAATATTTACTATCCAATTTTGAAACATTTTTAATGAACATTTTTTATGCCTCTCAATTCCCACCATACACAAGTCCACATAGCAGTCAGCATGACTCCTAACTATCCCTCCACATGACAAATTTCTGAGTTACAAGGTCCCAAATACAAGGCTTATCATGAAACGCTGACACCTTTAAGCCGTTCTAACCTGCAAAAGATTAACACTCACAAGACCAACACAGGGGTGAAGCCATGAAACCCGGAAAGCTGTCACAGAATCGGGGACTGCTCAGGAGCCAGTACCAGCAGCCCTCTGCCCAGCCTGCTGCAGAGTTTTAAAAGTGAGGGATGAAGGCACAGGAGAATGAGTTCTCCTCCATTTCAGTCTCTAAGCACTAAAAATACAGAGCTGTCCATATTTAAAAAATGCTCTGTCCAACTTGCTTATGAAACAGAATACAACTCTGGGGACAAGAAGTCAAAATGAAGCACTTTGCTTACATGAAGGCAACTTACCATCGCAGGAAAAAATATTCCTCAGAAACCCCTGTGCCTAAGTCCATCTCTGCACGTATGAGGTGGAATGAGGGAAGGAAACTGACTTCTCAGAATGCTCAAGATACAGGACCCTTCTGCAAGAATCCTCTTTAGTCTTACTGACCTGCTTTACATTTTCATTTGTCCAAAAGTCTTTTAATACAAGAATGCTGGATCCTACAGAGCTTCGGTGGTTTTCATCACCTTGGCCTGTGCACCCTGCACATTCAGAGCCTACCGGGCCACAGGGAAGCACGTTGGGAAAAAGGTGAATTTACTTAGTGGGTCACTGGGCTCATGGTCATGGGCTTGGATGGATTCTTTAGATTGACACTGGCCAAGAAAAAGTGTCCAATGACTGTTACTGCCAAAACCCACTCCAACTGAATAACCACATGGTCCCCAGAGGATAGATGCACTGTGGTTAGGTGGCCTGGCAAGGGAAGTATGCCTGTTCCATGACCCTGCCATCTTAATGGCCCCTTCTTGTAGTTGGTGATGGGTGTGAAGTCTGTGACTCTGGTGGAATGGTTTGTGAGAGGACTTGGGTGTATCATTACCTTCAAGGCTATCCATGTCAGCTTGGGGGAGAAACAGAAAATACAAGATTAATGTTAGATTGCTGAATATAATGAAATTAAAAACCAGAACCAAAAAAACTCCCAACCAAAAAAAAAAAAAAGGCAATCTGGCTATATTGATGCCTTCCATCTTCCAAAATATTTGTCAATATTTCAAAAAATAATGCCTTCCATCTTCTGGTTGTAGACAACACTTCTTTGGGAAGAGATTTAGAAAAAAAATTCATATTTTGGAATAAATACCTGTTGCAATCACAGACTTGAAACTGATTCTGTGCATCGCTTGTGCTAACGTGAAGCCTGCTCACCAGAAAGAAGCCAGTACGTTCCCTGCTGCACAGCTACAGGGACTGTGGTGTCAGCGTTTACACAATAAACCTTCATTTTCTGGGATCATGAACTCAACCAGCTATAAGCTGCAGATGTCCCCCCCACCCTATTAACTGGGCTTAACCCTAGAGAAACCTGAGAAAATGGCAACCCATATCAGAATGACAGCAAGGCCTAGATCCCAACAAGAGAACATAATCCCAAATTTCTATGTGACTATTATACCTCTCAGCATTGATTATTCCTTAAATAAAGATTTAAAACCTACTTAAAGCACAACCTAATAAAAGGTTCTAGAATCTACTGACGGGTTCTAGAATCTACTAACTTTACCATATGACCCAGTCAAGACTCAATTAGGCAATTTTTTATCTTTTATAACCACCTAGCTGGTTAGAAAGGTCTAATATGTTGGGGCCGGCCCGGTGGCGCAGCGGTTTAGTCCGCGCTTGGCAGCCCGGGGTTCGCGAGTTCGGATCCCGGGCGCCCGCCGACGCACTGCCTGTCAGCCATGCCGTGGCGGCGTTCCATATAAAGTGGAGGAAGATGGGACGGATGTCAGCCCAGAGCCAGTCTTCCTCAGCAAAAAGAGGAGGATTAGCAACGGATGTTCGCTCAGGGCTGGTCTTCCTCACCAAAACAAAACAAAACAAAAAAACAAACAAAAAAAAAGAAAGGTCTAAATATGTACTGAATTTCTCTGAGTCTCAGCTTCTTCATCTGTAAAACGGAAATAAAACTGTTTACTTCAAATAATTGTAAGCAGCAAATGAGATGATGTGCCTAAAAGATCTAGTACATAGTGGATGCTCCATTAACATTAGTTCCCTTTCCCATCTCACGGTAATTATGTAACCATACAGGTTGTTCTGGAACAGTAATACTGCAAGAAAGACTACAAAGATATTCTTCTTGCGTCTCTTAACTAAGGAATACAAAAGCAGTTTAAGATGTTCTGGGCTTCTTAAGAGTTTCAAAGATTTTTACAACGCTTCATTTTAAAGATAAGAAGGATAAGAAGTTGAAAGGAAAAATGGCTAAGGATTACATAACTTATAAAATTCAAGGTCAAAGATGCTGGCCAGGATTTATCTCCTCCAGTTACCATATCCAACTTGCTAGAGTTCTTTAGTTACTACGGAGTTAATAGGTGAATTACTGGAACCCAGAACCTCACTTCAAACACAAATAGCGTTCTTTGTATCAGACCGGTATCTCAGGAAGGTGACAACACTAAAAGGCCAACAATGTGAACAAAAATTATTTTGTGGCCTAAGTTTAGTTGCAGATGGTTGTGTGTTTTTGTTTCTTTCCATCTGGAACATTTTCCTCTGGTTTTTAATCAAGGCAATTCCAAGTCAGCCTTTGAATCAGGCACCGGATGTAGTCTTCTTTGGCTGAACCACACCCAAGAATCCTCGGGGGCCTGGCGCTGGTGGGTGAGGCACGTTTCCTATTGTGACCCCAAACTGTGGTTTACCTGTTTATATTTTCTGTAACAACGCTGAATGACAGCAGCAGCCACTTCTTGCTGTTCCCGCAAGGGTCGGCCCTTAAGGTTAAAGTGAGGAAAAGCAAATCAACAATGATTTAGTATAAGAAATGACAACTTCCTTAAGACTTAAATAGAATCATTACTCATTTAATTAACTTTCTCAGGACCGAGACACCAGGTTTACCAAAGTATAGTGATAATTAATTATACGCATAAATTAGGAAAAATGAATTTACAGAATGAATCTCCAACTATTCTGCCTTCTAAATAGAACCATGATATTTGGATGTTAGGAGGCCAAAAAATGTTTCAAATGTTCAAAGTATTTCACAAATTAGGTATCGTACTACTTGTCCTTATAAATTGCCAGATCTCCATTGTCTTCCTAAGATAACCCCAAGTACTCTGCTTTTGGATCAATGATTAACGGCTTTTAACACCTTCCCAGGGCGGTCCAAGACGCCTTTGAGCATCTGTGGAAGACTATGGACACTCTCCCACCAAAAACACACATACAGACACTTTGCCATAAAATTTTAGGAGTTCACGGGCTGCCTAAAGTCAGTCCGAGTCCTCCGGTTAGAAACCCCTGCTTTGGGTCATAAATGTCTCATGGCAAAGGTGTCAACTTACATTACATTAACTAAATAATAAATGTCAGTTATCATTACCAACAATAAGTTTAGATGGTGATAACCTTCACATTACCGGTCAGTTTCATTTTACTAAAGCTTCTGAAAATTATTAATAATTTCATGAGACGTAATAATTTCAAATAAAAATTCTATAAACTCAGAGGAAAAAAAGAAATGGCACATGTTTTAGGTTTGCATGATTCTGACTTTTCCTGATCTTAAGAATGTCACAACATCAGGACTCGGTTCTACTTTACCTTGTATTTCCGGAAAGCTGTCTGGACAAGCCTGGCGGCCTCATAGAGTTCCCTCTGCTCATGATCAGACAGAGTCAGCTGAGCAAACTCGTTCTCTACCTTCTCACTGGTAGATGCGCTCAGGAATTCCGACCAGTCTGCGGCTGAGGGGAGGCTAGGTTTCTCGAAAGCTATTTCACTGACAGGAGAGCCTACAGGGCTCAGGCTGGTGTTAGAAGAAGGGGTTAGAGGCTCGTTATACACACTTCTGAAACAAGAAGAGACGGGGGAGAGAGACTGGTGATTGATTTGCACCATCTGTTACATGTCGATCAATGACACAAGATGGTGGCCACCAGGAGCCACTGTGCACTGTTAATGGCTTCGTTCAGTCAGGTAAGTAGCTCAATGTACCCAACTTTAATTGTCCTTCAATTAGTAGATTCATACTGAGCACCTATTGTGAATTTAGGACTACGCTAAATACTAAACCCACTGAGTACACTATCCTGCCTTTATGAAACTTCAGTGGCATTGGGGGAAAGTGTTCTGATACATTATCTCATATGCTCTCACATGGGGAGAAAAATCATGGAAGAGGGAGGGCATGAGAGTGCCTTGAAAGTGACAATGGAACTCACCCTAATGCTTCCTTCTTCCTTCCTTAATAAGGTCTTATATTATACAGCATTCCTCACATCCAATTAGTCTCCCATGCCTCCAGTTAAATCCAGGAATTTGTCCTGTGTAGTGACCCACAGACTTTTACTGACCTGATCTGGGCAGCATTTGGCAGATGATCGACATCAGCTAGGTAACTGGCCAGCCAGCTCATTGTACTGCTAATGGCGGCAGGATCTGGTCTTTCCAATGCTGACGACTCCATGGGCACAAAATTCTCCTGCTTGATTCGGTCAGGTGTGGCTTCAATGATGTGTTCTGCCAAGGTCATCATGTTCACCTGGAATCCGAAGTTCACAGAACACTCAGGTCAGAAAGGAACCTTGAAAGTTATCCAGGCTTACCTCTACTCCTCCACCTTGGAAAGAAAGAAGTAAGGGAGGGAAAGCTGATACCTCAATCCAGTGCACTCCATCATTGTAAGGTTTCACACAATTCACCTGAATACTGAGATCTGATTATCTCCAAATCATAGTTTGGCCAAAAACCTTTAGTCGAGTCTAAGAGAACTTCTGGCTGGTGCCTACTCCCTACTCAGCTAGGACCAGTCAATTAGTGATACTATGACCGGACAGTTCTATAGCGAGTTGTTATATTAATGTGGTGACACTACCAGTTACCTAACCAATATCCAACCCCCTCTCTTTTGCCGTGCCTAGAGAACCCCTGTTTTGTAGTGAGCAGCAATGTGCCAAACCCCAGAGGACAGCTCATGAGTGATATAAAAGCCAATTATGATAACCCTCTTCTTGACTTCCCACATTCCCATGCACAAGGGAAGGATATGTGACCAACTTCTGGACAATCAGACGATGTAGAAGTCTGCTTGGAGGGTTTTGGTCAAAGCCTTTGCTTTCTTGATGAAAGGAATCGACGACTCTGGCTCTTTCCTCTCTCCTTCCTGCCTTGACCAGAGACAAGCTTGAGCAGCCATATTGTAACCATAAAGCAAAAGCATGAAGAGGAAAGCCAAAAAGAGCAAAAAACCCAGAAAAAAATCTAGGTCTCTGATGGCATCACTGAGCAACTGAACTCTGGACTTCTTGTCATGTGACAAAAGTAAATCATTTTTTAATTAAACCACTGTAGTTAAGTTGCTGATACCTGCACCCAAAATACATTCCTAATAGATACAATCAGGAATCCTCAAAATTACTCTGGAGTGAGATATGTTTTCTCAGAATCAGAGATATGGTCTTGTTTTTAAAAATTTCCTTGCAGATCTCTTGAAAATGGAAATAGAAATACAGCACTTTACGTTTTTAAGTGAATTGAAAATGTTCTGAAAGGATCTATACAAAGGTGACAAAATGCTTATCTTACAACATGAATGAACCTCAAAAACATTATGCTAAGTGAAAGAAGCCAGACAGAAGATGACATATTTTATGATTCCATTTATATGAAATTTCTAGAAAAAGTAAAACTCTGGGGGATAGAAATCAGATCAGTGGTTGCCTAGGGCTGGGATGGGAGCAGAGATTGACTGCAAATGGGTACAGGGAACTTTTGGGGGTGATGGATGCTAAATGGGACTGTGATGATTGCATAGCTGTATAAATGTACAGAAATTCATCACACTGAACTTAAAATGGATGAATTTTATGGTATGTAAATTATACCTCAATAAAGGTGTTAAAAACATTTATCTTGGGTAATTTTCTAAATTTTCAACGAAGAACAAGAATGATTATTCTAATAGAAATAAAAATGGAAACATTTAGGGAAAAAATATTGCAGCTTTTCTTTTCCTTCTGCATTAGCCCTCTTGATTTGTGATTCAAACAGGAGGAAGTAAATCCCACCTTGATTCTTTTTCCATGAAAGTATTAAAAAGCGGAATTTCTGGAGACTGAAGGTTATAACCTATAGTCACCCCCCAAATCCTCCATTTTATGAACACATATCAGTGTAAGGACACCTTAACATCATAATAAGTGCAACACTCTGGGATACCAAGAAGCTGATATTTTATTGTGATGGTTGCACAAGGCAATGAAATTTAAATGACTTTAAATCAAATAATATTCTAAGCAGTTGGACCTAAAAAATCATACAATTCATTTCTAAATTTTGTGGATTGTGATCAGAGAAGACAGCCTTTAAATGTGCAGCTTTGTGTTTTTATTTAAATTCTCTTTGGGTCCTAGTATATGAGCAATTTTCATATATGTGTCTTGGATATCTGAAAAGAACAATGATATGTATATTTGCTATGTGTATTCATATATCTTCATAACTATATATATCATACATTAAATATATCGTATATATAAATAAGACTTTCTAATTGTATTGTTCATTTTTTTCATATCCTTTTTATATCTACTCGATCTGACAAATTCTGAGATAGTGTGTTTGTCTCACTATGACTATGGGTATAGTTCCACATTTCTTTGTATTTACTAGTTTTTGCTTTGATATTTAGAAGGTATGTTGTTAGGTACACAATGGTTCATGACTGCCATATCTTCTTGATCAATTATGTGTATATACTGTTTGCCTTGAACTGTAGTTTTTTCTTTTTATCCTCATTTATCTGTTATCTCTACCCATCATTTCATTTTCCTTCTTTCCACTTCATTTCACCTTAGTTGTATCTTTTACAAGTAGCATATAGTAAATTTTGCTTTCTTTTTTACCCAATCTGAGAATTTTTAATAGAATTATCAGTTATCAAAGTGAGAATGAATCATGTTTGCAAATATTCCTACAATATTATGTTTTCTGTTTATTATTTCTGTTGTTGCTTTTTCCTTTGTTACCATTCCTGAACTTTTCCCAAGTAGGCCAATTTTCTTTTTTCCCCCTTCAACAACTTAGAAATCCTATAGCCTGTTTTTACATTACCTTGACATTAACCTGACATTTCTAACAAGCGTATTTCAGCCTATACTTACCTATCAGTGTCACAAGTGGAACAAAATCTGATCTGCCCTGAACAGGAGAGCTGCTTTAGTGCACTTTACTCTCTTCACTTCTTTACCTTCCTCGTTTTGTTAAAATAATTTACAATTTTAGTTCTAGGCTATTTTTTTAAACATTATTCCTCTTCTTTTTAAAGAATCCCCTCTTAACAACTGCCTTATATGTACAACCACACTGTCGAGAATTACTCAATTACATCAGTTTTACTGATTTTATTGTTCACTCTTCCATGAACTCTGGCTTGCCATTTCTTGAATTATTTCATTATTTTTAATTCTTATTTTTTCATTTGGCTAAAATATTTCTTTAGACTGCTGCTTTTGTCATAGATACATGCTCAATCTAATAAAATATTATTTTCTCAAGGCTCAGTGAAAATATACAGTAGATTTTCTTAGGTTATTTTCTGTATCCTGCATCAACTCTGTTTCAGTGAAGGCCAACTGTTATAAAGCTGCATTACTCAACGGATATTTAAACAAATTAATTGAATTTAAATAAAATTAGAAATTCAGTCCGTGAGTCACTCCAGCTACATTTCAAGAGTTCATTACCACATGTGGCTGGTGGCTGCCCTGTCGGGCAGTGCAGACACAAAACATTTCCATCACTGCAGAACCTTCTCTTATACAGCACTGTTCTAGATGCTCAACTTCATTCCCCTCTTTGAGCTGCTTATTTTCACAGTCTGGTGATTTATTATTATATGCTTATATTTATAAATATTGTTCTAGATTGCTTAGTATTGATATTTGGTATGAGTTCCATCAGAAATGGTTTAAAACAGGGTTTGACAAACTATGGGAGGTCAAATCTAGCCAGCCACCTGTTTGTGTAAATAAAATTGTATTGGCACATGGCTATACTCATTCATTTGTATTGTCTAAGGCTGCTTTTGTGCTATGAGGGCAGACTGAATAGTCATGACAAAGTCTATATGGCCCACAAAGCCTAAACTATTTACTATTTGGCTCTTTACAGAAAAATTTGCCCAGCCCTAGTCTAAAATATGATTTGATTTTCCTGGCAGGCCCCCCATGATCGCAGTGTTAGCAGATCAGTAGTGGAGCCTCTCACCACTTACAGGAATGATGCACTGGTGAGCAGGCGGGCATCTCTCCTGTGCTAATAGCAAAGGGCTGGTGGGAAGGTACCCTGGGATGCAGTGAACAGGACAGTTCAGCAGTCAGACCTCTCCCCAGGAATGCTGGCTGGGAAATGATCTCCTCCAGGCACCTCCTTGGGAACTGCCAGGTCAAGGGGTCATCCTTGAGACTCCAGGCATCTCCTCTTGCTGCATAATTTCTACAGGCATGGGTGCCCTAATGAGTTCCTCGTGGGTGTTTTTCCCTTTACATTTGTTTTGGGTTATATCAATGGGAAGTTGGAAAGAGAGGAAGTCAAACACATGTTCTTAGGTTGCTCATTTGGTCCTGCCCTACACAGTATATTTTAATTAATGGAATTTGCTCCTTTAATAGCATAACCTCAAGTTTACTTCAGTATATATTCTCTTAATCGACAGCAAGTTTAATACCCTAAAACGATTCTGGATTTCCTAGGTTTCTTTTAAGGGCAGTCAATTATCACAGCACCTCACGAGAGGCTCACACCACATGTGCCCTTTACAATGGCTAGATGATGGTTGTGCTGACCGAATTCACTTAGATCATTCAAATTCTATCCACAGGCCTCCTGTTCAAGCTGGTATCAGGCCCTGACTCTCTTATAACTAGTACTTAAACAGTGAAATCAGTCACCCTGGATGCAAGGAGGAAGCAGAAGACTTATGTAGGGTGATGAGTGAGTTCTGAGAGCTGGTGCCAAGAGGGAAGGCTTTGCTGAGACCTGGGTCGCTGGCGTTCAGGCCCGATTCACAGTGCTTGATTCACTGAATGCAAATGTGGCCCAAGCAGATACTCCAACATTCTTGTGCATAAGACCAGAGTTCCTACTCTTCCCTGGTGAGAAAATCACATGACCTTTGGAAACTGACTGAAGATCCAGGAAGCTCTGATGGACAGCCCAGCCTCTGCAGGCTCACCTCCTCCCTGCTTACCTGGATATCATCCATGGGCTGTGAGCATTCCTCGTTTTCTGCACTCTCACGGTAGGACCCCATCTCTGTATTCACCACCTCTCTGTTAGCCATCATCAGCACACTCATTGGTTCCCGTGGACGCACCTGTGAAGGTGCTGCCTCCTTTCCTACACTGGTCCCCTTCGGATTTCCAGTCACCTGTCCTGTAGACACACCAATGTAAAGATCTTTGGAACTCCACTTTACTACAGGCTGAGATCCAGAGGCTTGGAATCCTGCAGTCTCTGGAGTGAGGGGGGAGAGTTCCCGGCTGTAGTCCCTCACTCCTTCACTGGGGCTGATTGTCTCAGGGACAGACTGCTTAGAACTAGGGCTCTGCTTCCTGATATTTGGCTGTTTCAGACTCAGTGCAGTGGAAAGCAGCTTCTCCTGCCTTGCCTGGAAGTACTCAGGGTTCAATTTATGCTTTTTGGGAGCTGGATAATCTTTGTGGCTCTCACTGCTGTAGTAATTAGAGGGTTCAGACCGAGGTCTTCTCAGCTCTGAAAAGTACAGTAGAAAGGATAGTCAGGACAGGCGATAAAATTAGGAATCTTAAAGAATTAACACTTTCTCTATGCCTGAGAGACACAAAGTGCAAAGCCGGAACTTAAGACATGTCCCTAACATTTAAATATTCCCCAGCAGCATATACTGTATTCAGATAATCCTCCTCCAAAATATGTATTTCTTTCTTGCATGGACATACGTTTTTTGCTACTTTCTGCATTTGTAAGGGGAGGGGGAGGGAGGAAGCAATAGGCATTCTTATAGCTAAAAGGAAATCAGAAACATAAAAAAACCCCAATTATGTGAATATCCTATGGACTTTTCTGAGCGTGGTTGCACGAAAGCAAATGGAAAATCTGTCAAGTTCTGAGACGTAATAATTTTGAATTTTTACCTGGATTGGTACTTGCAATAACGGTGACTCCTTTGGGTATTTCTGGAGAGTTGATGGCTTCACTGTGCCACTGGGTCATCCAGCTATCTGTATTAGGCTCTTCACTTGGAGGACAGTGTATTCTGGGGTTCTGTCCCAGCTGAGCCTGCTCATCTCTCTGCAGGTGCTCCAGACACTCTGCTAATTTCACATGACCCCTTGACCTGGCAATTCCCAAAGGCAGCCTTCCTAGAGAGTCAGGAATAGAGATGGCCCGACGGTCCCACTTGTACAGCACGACAGCAGCTTCTAAGTGCCCTAGGGCACATGCCCACATCTAAAACAGGAAGACAAAGCAATCTTTCTTAATATGAGTTGAAAACATATTTTACCTTGCCGTTACTGCCAACTGACAGACCAGTCCTTGCTGGTAATCTCAGTGGGGCCATAAAACATTTATTACAAAGTAGCTCTGATAAATGTCATATGTCAATGAGGGATCACAAAGGGGATCAGGCATTTCCCTATGCCAGCCTAGAAAACCAGTTCAGGGAATAACTGAACCCATTCCTTACCAGAGGAGTGCAGGAGAAGTGGTCCACATTCAAGGGGTCAACTTCCAGTTCCAAATCAATGCTATCTGCATGCTTTGTGCTGTAAGGGATAGCACCGGCAATTACTGCACAATTAATCAATGGTATAAGGACATACCAGAATGTTATAAAACCCCACAAAGGTGAAACCAAACTGGGCATCTAACATCCCCGATGTGAATACAGAGTCCCGAATTTCAGAGGGTGGTTTGGACTCTCTGTTTTGCTAGGAGCCCAGAGGAAATAAAAAGTCCAACATTCAGTTAGCATCACGCTCAGTATTTCTTGGGCAGAAGTTCATAAAATTCCCTTGGAAATTGTCCTCACAGACAGCCCTTTGCTCACAGGCTATCACGCTCCCCAAAAGGCCAGATTTCTCTCCACTAGTGGAAATGCTCAAGAGGAAGCCACAAGTTGATGCGTGAGGACGACCACTAGTTGTCTGCACCCCAGCCTTACCGCCACTTGATGAGGGTCTGGATTAGGGTGGCATAACCCTGGGCAGCAGCCAGGTGTAAGAGGGTCATTCCACGGAAAGTCTTTGAATGGATCAAATGCTTGGACTTGGCCCAGCAGGCTCGGCTCATCATCTTCTCACAGACAACAACCACACGGCTTTCAAAGCAGCTCCCCAGCGTCCCAGGGCCAGACGCACACTGCAATGCAAAAAGCCCAGGTTATGGCTGGAGGACCAAAGTGCCTCCACCAAGTTGGCCTGTGATGTAGGGGGGACAAACGCTTTATGATTAGCAACTCAAAACGGGAGACACGAAAGTGAAAACAGAGACATCACGCGATAGAGACCAGAATGTGCTTAGTTCAGCTCAGCAGCACATACTGTGGTCGTGGCACAAGGGAATTCTCCATAACTCTAAGAACAGGCGAGTCTGTCTATCCAGCTGACACTCTGATTATGAACTTCATGCTGATCTATCTCGGGGAAAGTGTATATTGCTAAAAAAAGAAAAAGAAAGTGGCTCTGGCCTCCAGTCGGAGTAGACTCTGCAGGTACTAAGAGAGACGCTGCTGTGAGAGAGCCAAGCAGTGCAGCTCTCCTAGTTCTTCCATCTGGGCTACCTGGACCTTGACTCCCTTGTTCCTTCTTAAGGAATGAAGTCACTTAGATGGGATTTTTTTTTCCCTAAAGAAACACTTTAAAAAATCCAATAATAATCCAGTCCTTTGGGGAAAGCATTAGAGATCTTGAAATTTAAGTGTTATTGATAACAATAGAGGCACACAGGGAAGAGAAATTCACTAATTTTAACCACATGGCTTTCTTCCCTTGATTCAGTTGTAAAGGAGGAAAAATAAAAGTAACCTCAACAGCTTACCTGAGTCTCTGTGACAGCGGTTTTATGTTTAATACTCCCCCCAGTAAACTGCCCTTCTAGCTTAATTCTCATCTCTGGGATTATTTTAAATTATATTATTTTCCAGTAATAAACCCCATAAAATTCGACTACTACAGAAATACTCTTGCTCTTCATTGCTTTTTATTTTTAAATCTGGAAAAAAATGCCTGCAAAAATAAAAAGTCAGATGATGCATATAATGTCATCTTCACTACAGCTGTCAAAACATCTTAAAGGAGCACAGCTGGGCGATCCCAACCTGCAGGAGAATGGCCTTGACCCGAAGGCCCAGGCAGAGTCGCTCTGTACACACCAAACACATTCACGAGCACATGGAGGTCACTGGCTTGTGAAGGAAGAGGGAATTTTTTTGCATTAACAAAAACAGTCACATGTCTATCATGTCAGGTGGACACAGATATTTATTAAAGCCAATTTAAATTGATGAAAGAGTATTCAGCAGCAGTTAATATGGGATCGGATGATGACAGGCCAGTTGCTGAACGGCTGAGATATAAAATGACATTATATTCCATTCTCTTATACAACCTTCGTTGGTAAAAGGAAAAGAGTTCCATGAGAATCTCTTACTTTAGCCATGAGATACATTATAAACAATGAATACTTCTTTTATAAAACATAGTAGTATCAGGTGAAAAAGAAGCCTAGCTTAGCCTTAATATTTTACTGTGTGTCAAGTCTTCCCTTTTCCATTGATTTCTGAAGACGGGAGAAATCAGAAGAAAATCTGAGGAAAAAGGGATTTTTTTGGGGGTGTGGGGCAACATGCTTTGTTTTTGCCTATTATTATTATTAAAAATATTATTAATACTCGATATTTACAAGGATAAAATTCAAAATGTTCATGTATAAAATGTAATTGTTCAAAAGAAATCATCATTTATCTTGAAGAGAAAGAGGGGGAATCATTTGAGGTTTTTAGGCAACAACTCAGTAGTGGGGGTAAGAAACACTATCAGTCCCTTTAAATTTATCTCTAGGGTCTCCTGAAAAATAACTTCTGCCTAGGAGATTTTCTCAAAACAAAGCTCCTAAATGAAATTTATATAAAGCCTTCAAGACTAATGGGAGTCCAAAACAATCTTTGGCAATTTCCC
The DNA here is from genome assembly GCA_031878705.1 of Tapirus indicus. Classification (NCBI taxonomy): domain Eukaryota; kingdom Metazoa; phylum Chordata; class Mammalia; order Perissodactyla; family Tapiridae; genus Tapirus; species Tapirus indicus. Next base: position 90,226,261 of record CM062924.1, on the reverse strand, counting down.
TGTACCTGGCAAATTCTTCATGGAATTTATGAAAAAGCATATGTGAAAGATAATAGAATGTATAATGTTGTTCTACATTGAAGAATTACAGAAACAGTTTCTCTGGGCTCTCTTCATATTGATCTTCTTGACTTTACAAAAGGCTTATGAATTACTGAATTCAGTTAAGTTTTATATTTACACTTAAGATAGGGATAGAATATGAAATACAAAATAGATTCTAATGGAACTCTGAGCCCCAGCAGATCTGAGTCACCATTTGGTCTCTGTGTTTTAACTGGATGCCCTCGACTACCACTGCCAGGTAACAGCAGGGAATTCTCAGATCAGTGACAGTGATTTAAGGCTTAGGGAGGGGAACAACCGAGAAGCCCCACATTCCAAGGCTTCTTCCATTTAACACAGATTTTAATACTTAGGAGCACAGGTACTAGGAAGCACTCCCGCAGGTTTTTGCCTAATCCAGGAACGATACCAGCAGCAGCAGAAAGGGGACTTGGGATCAACTGCATCACCAATCAACAAAACATGAAACAAGAGGAAGGGCAATCATCAACACAGACTCGTACCTGAGCTTGACCTCCTCCGTTCCCGCTCCCGTTGCCCCCTCCACTGCCGCCTCCTCCACTCCCCTGCTTGTGCTGCTGGGACCCCGTCATCTCAGCCATCCTCCTTTCCATCTGCTCCAGTCGCTCTAGGATGGACATCCTGAACTGGTTATCTAGGGCAGAACAGGAGTAAGAGTGAGGTTGTGTTCCAGAAGAAGGGCAGTTAACAGGTGGCCTATTCAGAGGACTGTCATCAACTTAACCAAATCACAGAGGTTTGTCCCGGACAAGAATTCTCCAGCATGGTGGTGAGTCTGGCACTTCACACAAGACTGCAGCATCCACAGTAGCCCAAAGTTCTCAGCTAAAGGAACAGAAAATCCGTTTTTGTCAAAGTCCTGGTTTCAGGTTCCTGGCATCCCATTTCCTTGTCAAATGCCCAATGGAAACTCTGAAGAGATCTGGTAGATAGGCCCCTAGAGCAAACAAATGAGCTGAATACAATTTAATTTCAATCAGTGGAAGAAAGCAATTATTGTGGGAAAGGAGAATATACATATACATTTTTTAAGTAGTATTTGTTTTACCCAAACACTGAAAAAGAAAAGATTTTATTTCCCGATCCAGGCTAGAGCTTTTACAATTTATTTTAGGAATCGTATCATTCCCTGCCTGAGACCCTCACACATTTCTTTTTACACATGTCTCAGTCTTTTCAGAGACAAACAAAGCTAGGCGCATCACCTCTACAGAACATCAGGACGTTGCTGTCGGAGCTGGGATTGTAACTCAGAGAGAAAGCCTGTGACTCTGTACTGCTTTACTACTATTAGAACCTCTCTCTCTCCACATTCGTGCATTCACACCACATATGTGCACACACACATATTAGAGTTGGGTTACGTATATACGTTTTTTAAAAAAAGGAGCTTAAACCCATGATTAAAATCATTAGCACCTATATTCATTCGACAAATTTTAAATAACGTTGTGCCAGATATTTAACAGTGAGTGGGACAGAAAAGGCCTCTTCCTGCTATAATAAGTGAGCAAACAGGATAACATGATAAGGAGCGATGGGGTGGGGGCAGAATCTAGATAAGTCAGGAACGGTGACACTTGAGTTTGACCAGAATGATGAGAAGGAGCCAGACCTGCCAAGGGCTGGGATGAGGTAACAGCACATGCAAAGGCCCTGAGGCAGGACATTCAAGGAGAAGCCATGTGGCTGGACCACAGCAGGGAGGAGAGCAGAAGATGAAGGTGGAGAGGTAGCCAAGGACCAGACAGTACACAGTTGTTAAGAACCCTGGCTCTGCCATATAATAGTTGTAAAACCTTTGGTCCCTCAGTTTCCTCACCTCTTAATGGGGATAGTAACTCTACTTACCTTAGAAAGTTGTTGTGAGAATTAAATGAATATATGTAAATGCTCATAACATGGTACGTTCCAGATAAGTGTGCTAGCCAACATCATCATCTTCAGACAAATGAATTAAATGCCGTTAGAAATTGACTGAACAGCTGTGACAACATATCTCTCTCATAGCTCTTTTTCAAAATACAGCCATCCGAATCATGAAAAGGAATAACCCAGAAAAGAAATATTTTATCAGCATTCCTTGGCATCCTAACCATAACTCCCGACACCAGTGAGCAAAGCTTACTGATTCTACATGGGACAAAACAGCGGGCAGAGCTAACACCTATGGAATGCTTCCCACGTGCCAGGCACCGTTTTAGTCACTACAAATATTAACTCATCTACTCGTCACAACCATCGGGTGAGGGAGGTACTGATATTATCCTCATTCTACAGATAAGAAAACCAAGGCATGAGAAGATTAATCCATCTGGCTCTCCAACCCGGAGTGTAACCACTACATGATAACAAGAGGAAGGAAAAGTGATGGGAAGAGAAGATGCACAAGAATTAGACAGTCCTACCCTAGGGACTATAACTCTTTTCTTCTAGTAAAAAGACAGTAAATATCTGTTTCACGGGAAAATTTTCAATGCTCAATGTCAAGTTGATTTCACTTTACTAAACCACAAAAGCAAGAGGAAGACTGTTTTTCATGAATCGTGATTATTTTTTAATAAGCTATTTCCAGGAACAACACTAAAAGAAAAATCTTTCCTCTTTTAAAGTAAAAGATAACATCTGTGTTCCAATTTCACACAAAGAGACAGACACGACAAACTCTGAGGACGCTGCTGCCAAGCATGCCAGTGGCACAGTCCCCAGGGGGAAGTAACCCTGAATGAGTATGCACGCGATGAACTGTACACGGCCGTCGTCACCCTGTGACCACTGATGGAAAATACAAAACAACGTCTGAGGAGGTACCAGAATCCTACTCCACGCCTCTGCACAGAAAACGGAAACTCGGCAGAATGCAGGACTCCTCCATTTGGAGGCAACTGAGGACTAAGAATTTACCTTTCGGTTAGAATTCAATTCCAAGCAGAATGGCAGTTATTCTTTGCGGTACTCTCCCAAGCTCTCCCTGCTTATTCCTAATCATGCTAGCCAGCCAGCCATTCCTCTCTGAGTCTTCTCAGAGATACTTAAGCATCCCACTGAAGTGGTTTAAGCCTCTGCAGCCATGTACTGATTACCTCTTCTGCAAGCCTACAAATCCTGTGTTGATTAAATAAGCGTTCAGAATCTGTTTCTGTTTCAGAGCACGGTTTGCAGTTGTTTGGAGCCTGGTGGCCAAGACTAACATCCCATGTCACGCAAAAGGGCAGAAGCGCAGAGAGAGCGCTGCCCAGCTGCGGTCAGCCCCAGGGAGTGCTGGGGCGCCTGCCACGGCCCGTCCCTCCCGGAGGCGGCTCTGTTCTGCTCAGTGCGCTGCAGTGCTGCCCGTCCATCTGTCATCCCCGCCCATCCCCCTGCCAGGTGTGGACACTGCCGAGACAGACCCTCCCTGACATCACAGAGCCAGGCCCTGCTCACGGCCTCTCCAGGTCACAGCACTCTGAGAGTCACAATGACGCCGTGCCTGCCACAGCGGTTCCTGGCTCGTTCCCGGCTGGCCGTGCATCCGGCACCAAGCCCACTGCTAACCATGCGGTTAGCTCTTTCACGTTATTAAGCTGCTCTGAGACACACTTCATGAAGATACTCAGAAGCAATTATTTGCCTTTTAACAAAAGTATATCATGCACAACTGCATCTCCGAGCCTCTCAACTCCAAAGGAAGGCGGCAGTGATCATTAAAATAAGAAACAATCTCAAATGGAAATGATTGAGCTGCACCCCGGAGCGCAGGTCTGTTGCACTGTGCTGACCAAGAATCAGAGAACTTCTGAGCCCACTTACTTTCCTCTGAGCAGGGACAGGGCACAGAACCCTCCTGAAAGGCTGACTCAGACAGATAAGCTGATGGTCTTCACAGCTCTACTAGTGGCAGGTCAAAAGCAGCACCTTTATGCTTCTTTTGGTTTTATAGTTTTATTATGATGATTAAAACATTATTGTAAAATACTTGGCAAATTCAGAGCTATATAGCGCCTTAATTGTATGTTGGGTGTGATTACGGGATAAAGAGAATATAATTACTTAGAAGCAAAATATTTTTGATTACACTTGAGTAAAAAGTACATTTAAAGATTCATTTATGCATGCACAAATATTTACTGAGCACCTAATATGCCCCAGGCACTGGGGGGAGGGTGTCTTGAACATGAGTGAAGATGTCCCTGCCCTCATTTATTGACCAACAAATAATTTCTGCAGCCCGAATGAGCCTGGATCTTTAAATTAACACGCGGGGGGTTGGATGGGGAGGAGAGAGGAAACAAATACTGTGTACATCTAGGGGGCTGATGAATTTGGCCCCAGTTCTCACCCACGATGTTTCAAACGAAGCCAACAGTGACTCAGCTTTGAGGGATCCGAGCCCCACGCCTTAGGACAGTGTGCGTGAAGCACTGAACTGCTCCATCGTGGGAACACACCTGCACAGCAAGCACACCAAGCCTGCACGTTTCCACGAGCACATGGGACTCCCGAGGTCCCAGCTCAGAAAGCCGGCTGCTCTAGCTCCAGCTTCCCCTGGCAGTTCCGAGCTTTTGGTTCTTGTCTGGAAGTAAGAGGCTGTATCCGTCTCACCCAAAGAACAAGTTACAGCTTGTACAAAAAGGTTCTTTAGCTCTTAACTCCCCTGGATAAGCCACATTATGACCCCTGGCTCTAAAGCCTGGGGCAAGGTGAGGTCTGAATACTGTCTTACTTCTCCTGGAATAGAACCTCCAGGTGTGTGTCTGGGTGTCCCTTCTGGGGCAGAGGGTCTGCATGCGCCATCCATCATGCTCGTCCCCTGGTGCAGGTGGTATGCCGCCCGGATGGGAGGCTTCTGATCATCCCAGTGGTTCTCAGACTGTCGCGGGCACCAGAATCACCTGGAGGGCTTCTTAAAACAGAACGGTGGTCCCTGTTCCCAGAGGTTTTTTATTTAGTAGGTCTGAGTAAGGGCCAGAAGTTGCATTCTAACAAGTTCTCAGGCGAGGCTGATGCTTCTGGTCTGGGGCCACATTTCAAGAACCACTGCTCTAAGACCCCAGCCTCCCTCCACAAGATTGAATCCTCCCTCCACCCAAATGCTTGTTAAAGAATGATCCAAGAACCACCTGCTCGAGCAGAAGCCAACATGGACACACGAGACATTACCTCACGTGAGTCATGCCAGGTCCATCCACACTAGCTCTGTCAACAATACCGGGTGCACATTTTCTTCTCAAGCACACAGCCAATCCAGACCTGACAATACCTGAAAACTATTTAAAATCCACCCACCTGTACTGCTCTCTACAACGATCGAGCACTACTGTATCATTCCCGTCAAATCTGACCTCTTTACTGCTTTCTTCTCTCAGAGGACTACATGGGGTGTCTGCCCAGGTGTCTCTCTTTGCCTCTTGCTTTTCCCCAAAGCAATCTATTTGCCTGCATGGTTTCAGGGAATGAGGATGTTCAACTACCACTTGGCAATTCCTTCCCACTACATTCAAAACACACGCACACACATACCGGTACCCCAGAGAAAAAGTAAACAATTCTGAGGGCTTTGCAGTGAGTCTGGCTCATGATTCATTCAAAGTCTCTTCATGAGCCTGTTCTACCTGCACCCTCTTTTAGTGGAAGCAGCATGTCTAGACTGGGCAGCTACGACAGAGTGGAAAGAACACTGGAGTAGAGATAAGAGCTCTAGGTTTAATCCTGTCACTGTGTGACTTTGGAAAAATAATGACCACTTGGCACAATTTTCCAATCTGTAAAATGGGCCTATCACTATTTATCTTACTGTTGTTTGTGAGGATTAGATAAACTAATATGTGAAATCTTTTTAAGTGGTAAGGCTCTCTTAAGTCTGAGCTCTTAGTGGACTGGAGCCTTCTACCCAGTCATACCTATGGGGGCATTTTTTAAAAAATAAAATTTTAAAACACTTTGAATAGTTTTAGGTTTACAGATGAGTTGCAAAGACAGTGGAGTTTCCATATACCCTTCACCCAGTTTCTCCTAATATTAACATCTTACATAACCATGGTGCATTTGTCAAAACTCAGAAACATTAGTATATCATTATTAACTAAATTACAGTATAGACTTGAATTAGATCGTACCATTGGAAGTGAATTAGAATTAATTAATACATGAGAGAAGCAACAAGAAAGTTCTGAGTCTTTTGTTTCTTAAAAGTAATCAGCCTAAAATAATCCTCATGTTTAAGAGACACATTTTGGGGCAGCAAATTTTGTTCCCCTTCAGTACACTCTATGATGTTTGCACAAGGATGGAATCACCTAACAACGCATTTCTCAGAACGTATCCCCTTTGTAAAGCAACACGACTGTATTTTTCTCTTTTCATCCTCTATTCTTCGGAAGTCACTAAGTCCAGCCCATACTCAAGGGGGGATTAAGCTCTACCTCCTGGATGGCGTAGTATCCACATATGTTATTTGGAGTTCTCCTATAAGGAAGATTTGTTCTTCTCAATTTATTTATTTGATCAATCATTTATTTATATCAGTATAAACTTAAGTGTATTTATTTTACTCTTTGGCCATAATCCCACACTACATTACTTTATTGCTCAAATCGTTCTCTGGCCACTGGGAGCTCTTTCAGGCCGGCTCCTGTGTCCCTTTGACATGCCCTCTGCCTTTTCCCTTCTTTTTGGAGCACTTCCTTACTTTCTGACATTACAAGATGTGGTAGGTTCACCTTTTATTTCCCCTAGAATCAGCAATTTCTCTAACGAGCCCTGGTTCCTTTTATTGGATAATGGTATTTAGAAAGCAAGATCTGGGTGCTGAGCGTGCTCATTGCTGCTGGGGTGTCACAGCATCTAGGCCCTTTCAGTGGACAGACCTGGGAAATATATGTGAGTATAATAACCCACGTATGCACACATATCTCTGTCTCTGTATCTCTCTGTATATATGGCAATGCACTGCATAACAACGTTTCAGTCAACAACGAACCACATATACAACGGTGGTCCCATATAAGTACTATATAGCCTAGGTGTGTAGTAGGCTATACCATCTGGGTTTGTGTAAGTACACTCTATGATGTTTGCACAATGATGAAATCGCCTAACAATGCATTTCTGAGAACATATCCCCGTCATTAAGTGACACGTGACTATATATTAAAATAAACCTAAGTTTATACTGATGTCTCCAACTCTAACCCACCACTGCAGTGTTCACCCCAGTCTTCTAGGGGCATATACTCATAATCCCAGAATAGCTTTGAGTGTTACAAAGATCAAGAAGATGAAAAAACATTTCCAGCCAATAGCTGGCCAAGAGTCAATGAAGTCACGGCTTCACATCCCCTTTCTTTTGCTGAGTTGACCCTGTCCCAGCCTCTCCTTGAGGGCTGTTAGGCAAAGTGTTACATAGCACAGCAGCTATGTGAAACCATGGGTCATCTTTTCATTTCTTTAAGAGGGATTCATAACCCTCAAAGGGACTCATTTAAAAATATCCCAAATTAATATTTACCTAAAATTTTAAAATTCCTAAGTAATACCAAAATTTTAAAGACAGAGGAAATTTCACGAAGTCAGACACCCACAGTATGTTCAAAGTTTAGAAAGTTTGGGATTTGCTGCTGTCAAAGTGGAGAATCCCAAGTATTCTGGCATCTGATGTAAGAAAGTGTCTATGTCAGGAAACCAACTACTGGCCAGATCTCTCGGGCTCTCAGACTCTGCTACACCTACGGCTTCCTCTAGATCATGGTCAACTCTCTTGAAATCTTGGAACCTAATTAGTTTTTATGGCTGTACTGAGCAACACAACATGACGTAGTTTCTGACATTGGATCAGATACAGATCTTCCACAATTTACCATGGGGTTATGTCCCGATAAACCCACTGTAAGCTGAAAATATTGTAAGCCAAAATGCATTTAATCCACATAACCTACCAAACAGCACAGCTTAGCCTCGCCTGCCTTAAACGTGCTCAGAATATTTACATTAACCTATGGTTGCGCAAAATCATCTCACACAAAGCCTATTTTATAATAAAGTGTTGAATATCTCATGTAATTGGTTGAATACTGTACTGAAAGTGAGAAACATAAGGGGTGTACGTGTATGGGTTGTTCACCCTCGTGATCGCATGGCTGACTGGAAGCTGTGGCTTGCTGCTGCCGCCTAGCACCACGAGAGAGGATCCTACTGCATATCGCTGGGCTGGGAAAAGATCAAGATGCAAAATTTGAAGTATAGTTTCTACTGAACATGTATCACTACATGTTCATAAAGTTGAAAAATCGTAAATCAGGGACCGTCTGTAATCTAGTTTAAAAAACCTTAAATCCCTCCCCTTTGACCTACAAAATAAAATTTAAACCCTTTGGTGTGGCATGGAGTGCTCTTTACCAACTGTCTCAGGCTACTTTTTAGGGGTTCTCTCATCACTCCCTGTTCTCCAAATCCATCAGGAATTTCACAGACCTTCAGGCCTTTGGTAATGCCAACCTTTCCCATGTCCACTTGGTTAATTTCTTATTCTTCAGAGTGTGGCTCAAACATCACTTCAGTATATTATTAATAGCAGCTACTGAGCTGCAACTGAGCACCCACAGTAGGCCCTTCTATCTATATTATTTCTAATCCTCAGAATAACTCTGAAAGATTTTCCTCTTCATTTTACAGATGAGGAGTTGAAGCTCAGAAAATGTGTTACTGACCCAAGGTCACACCACCTTCCAGCATCAGGGCAGGGATCTGAACACAGGGTAGACTCCACAGCCATGTTCTTTCCAGTGCCAGGTAAGCCTTCACGTCCTGCCCTGTGTCCCAGTAGTACTTAGCAAACAAATGTGTATTTATTTACCTACATGCGATATTTCTACTAGAGTGAGCTTTTTGAAAGCAGGGACCTTGTCTCGTATCCCTGGCACCAGATACAGACAGCTCGGTCAATGGAAAGGCATATTATTTTCAAATTTAAGCTTCTTCTGGAAGCCAATTTATTGATGAGGTCATCCGAACTCGGGAGTGAGGGCTCTAAGCGACCCGTTATCTGCAGTGGGCTCCAGGTGACTATATAGTAAGTAGCAGTTTTATTAGTGATTCCAGTGGGCAGAGAGAGTGGTCAAAATGGTCAAAACCCAGTGAAGCTGACCTGACAGCACATGAGAAACCTCGCTGAGTTTCTTTGGCTGGCTGCCATTTCCCTTCAGCTCAGGTAAGGAAATTACGTAACTACAGTATGTCGGTACAAGAAAAGGTGAGGAGTATCTGACTTCTTCACAGGCAAGAACTGGACTCCACAGCTATGCCACTCTCTACCCACTGGGCTCCACATTAAAAATACGGATCCCTACCCTTTAGCTATTCCCACTTTTTCCTGGCAAAATGGAATATTTGGAACACAAATGGCTGGGAGCACACCTTAAGGAAAGGAGTGCCTACCACTAGTTATAAAACTGCGTAACAAGTCAGTCAGGTTAAGTTGTTGTATAAACGTGAAATTTTTACTGTGTTAAACAAAAGAAACATTTTCTAGAACAGCCTCAGAAAGTGTGCATGAATGTGAAAGCCTGAAAATCGGCTCATGAATAAAATCTGCAAACACGAGAACTTGTTATTACAATCGCTTGGTCTGACCCACCTCAGGTCTTTCTGCCAGAGTGGAAGGAAGAGTTCTGCCTTGGCAGGTAAGTGAATGAAGGAGCGATCATCAAATACCATCTGCTATTTTAAAACACGTTATTTGTGGCTCAAGTGCACATGTGCCCTCCTGTTGCTATTTGGATTGGGACTGAGAGGCCATCTCTCATTCCATTTACAGCCCTTGGCTGCGCTGGCAGGAAGAGCTGATGAAGCAAAAGGAGGCATGACTTGAACTATTTCTGTAGAGAACTGTAATTGCTGCTTAAGAAGTCTCCTAAATTTTTTAGGGAGCTCAGAAAGACAGGGAAAATGAAGTCACTTAATTCCTTCCCAGAATAAATGGGGCCACTACAGTACATTAAGCTGCTCCTCCCCAGCAAGCCATTTAAGATGTCCAAGTGCCGACGAAAGGGTAAGGGCCAGACGGAGATAAGGCACAAGCTGTACCACTCTGATTTTCCAAAGCAATGGCTAAATTTAGCCTTAGAAAAAACTGCCATCCTCCACTTTTTAAAAACTCCCCAACTCTAAGTATCAAAACACTAGAAATGGAAATTAGCAATTGTTCTTCGACTTTCTTCATCTGCAGTGATTTTGGATTCCTATTTCTTTTCCTCAGTCTGTGTTCCACGCTATTTACAAATTCAGAGTCTTAGACACGTCAGGAGAAATCATTTAGGATGCTGCTGAGACAACCGACCAGCAGCAATCAGGAGACAAAACATCACAAGGGTAGCAAAGCAAATTCACAATCATTCTTCGTTTGAAATCTTTCAGTATTAGAGCTTGAGGTGCATGGGTGCAAATATTTCAAACCTGCTCTCCAGGGACACTAAGGTTTGGTGGAACACACAAGGAGCTCTCGGAACATGGCACAAGGTATGTAAGAGCGCCCCAGATTACGCAGGAGCCAACTCCGCCGTTCACACAGCGGGAAATCCAACTGGAGTTAAAGGTAGTAAAACTGCAGCTAACCAGCGTGAGAGCAAAGGAGATGAGGAAATCTGACACAGATCCTATACCTACTTTCACATCGTTTACAAGAGTAGAACATTTGCAGTTTGCTAACTTTTCAACAAGCAACACATTTGGAGGACACTGCCTCGATAGTTTCAGTACACAGTGAAAATGAGAAATATCATAAACACAGACTGAGACATTCTAAAGAAGTGAAATGAACGAAGAGGACTGAGGAAAGCACATGACCGCTAAGACTAAGGAGGTCTTTCAAGGAGAAAGCATGGTAAGGAGACGTGGAGACATGAGAGCACGATGATGTTTCAACGGCTGCGTAAAGGAAAACAGAAAATGAAAATCTCGACACTTAGGACCTGAACCTTCAAAGATGGAAACTACAGAACACACAGGAATTGTCAGGAGGCAAGAAAACGTTAATTAACTACCAGCAGGTTGTTCTGTGGTGCCCAGCTGTAACAAAAAAGCCACCTGAACCCTTGGGGAAGAACTATGGAGAATCAGGGCCAGAACAGATTTGTGCTGCACATGTAGACTCGACACCCCTGCCAGGCCTCTCCTCCTTAGCACGGGTGTGCCAGGCTCCGCGGTGCAGCAGGAGCAGGACAACCCACGTGGTGGCGGTGGCCACCAGGGATACAAAACCAGACACGGGAGCCTTTATCTCAAGACCCTCGGGCTAATGCAAATGAAGGTAAAGAGAAGTCTTGAGACCTCGGGAGGCTAGTGACTGCGTTCGTTTGCTCACAGCCACCTTCCCAAAGCCTAGCAGAGCACCTGGCACACAGTAGGCCCTCAATAGTTATTAACTGATGTAATTTCACCTGTTTGAAATATAAAATGTGAATGTCAAAGGAGAAAGTCAAGGATATTATGTAGAACAAAATCTTTGTTTCCATTGGTCATTTCTATGATGAGCTTTTCTCCAGTCAAGTTACCAAGAGCAGTTCCTCCCTCTGTACACCTCTTACCTAATCCTATCAAACGCAGCAGGGACAAGGCCTCTGAAAACAAACAAAATGTCTAATTGAGGCTCGTACATAACAATGCTTTCATTTGGTAGTTTTCAACTTAGAAGCAGTGTTCTTTAACAAGGTTAGGGCAGAGAAAAGTTGAAAACTCAATAAAAAAGAAAACTGTTAGTGGGATGTGTTACTTGGTGCCTGGGGAAAAGACATTAAAAAAAAAACCCCAAACCAAAAAATGTTGGTTGCTTCTAGCTAATACTTCTAAACCATAATAGATATTATTTGCCCTGAGTTCCTGGTGGTTTTCAGTCTGACTCCAAAACCACGTATTTGGGACTCTAGTTGGAAGAGTCCTTCTCTAGCTGTTTCCAGCGCATTCTCCATCCATTATTTAGAGGTCTGCTGTTGGCAACGCTTCCCTCTCAGAGCCAACTGTAGGGATACCATCTGCACAGACGTTCCCGACTGTCTTGCTAACTTGTGAAAGTCCAAGATGTTCCAAAAATATGTACTTTTTAAAACACCGGATTCTACATAGAAAGGCTGCAGTTCCAGAACTCAAGTTTATTAACTACACTATTTTTTCACAATGCTACAAGATTTTGTAAAAATTTGGAATAAACATAGGTGAAGTCCTTTCCAAATTAACAGACTGAAATGCATACATGTTAAAGGAAATAGTTGTGTTACTTTAAAATACTGAACATATTCTAGATAAGATAGGTCTTAGATAAAATGATTTAAGAATACTATTTTACAATTTATCAGGGCTTTTCTGACAAATAAGAGAATAAACATTTTAAAAAGTTATATAATTTTAAACATTTTATTCAAAAATAAAGTATTTCTCCAAGGGAACTACCAGAGTGTTAGAAAATTTTTAACCATTAAGCTCCTTTTTAGTAGTGTCACAATCCCTGTGAGGATTGTTTTGTGTCCTGGCTCCATACGCCACGTCAGAACGCATCAGGGGCTGCTCTCCCGTATCCACACGTGACTCACTGCACACTCTGAGGGTGGGACGCGGTAACTTACCTACTACATCTCCCACTAGCACTCTATCCCGAGACCAGAGGTATCTTCAAATTTTTGCAAATTCCAAATCCGTGAGGCCTGAATGAATGTATTACTGAGGCCAGTATTCAAACATCCCTTGGATTAGGTGGAAAAGCTAAAAACTTATAGTGCTTTTCACTAAATGGGGATGCAACTTGATTTCATACAGTTGTGGAGTTGTCCTGTCACACTATCCTCAGGGAAGTCCCCGAATTGGGCTTCTTTAATCATCCCCCTCAGTGTGTAGTTGATCTAGAGGTTCAGGAAGCAGTTAAATAACAGAGCAACCGGTTAGAGCAACCACCTCGGATGGCAGTGGGTGCTAACCCTGGGAGCATCCATTGCAAATCCCTAACACAGCCCCAGTCTCCTTTTCTCCCCTCTTCCTCACTTTTCCCAATTTCCCTTCCCTGCCCCAATCCATTCCTCATCAATCTCTTTATTTCCCTCCCTGCCCTCGCTTAACCGGTAACAATCCTGGATCCAGGTTATGTCTGTTTGAGGTGGCCAATAAAAATACTTAGGATTAATAATAGATTAGGTAAGATGGAGATTCATTAAAAGAAAGAGTAAATTAAAGTTTAGGTAAAGCTGTTCAACAGAAAGCACACACTAAATCATCCAAAAATGTTTAAATCCTGAGTCCCAAATTTGGCTAAACTTAGCAAACAAAGCAAAAAGGGAGGCAATGGGTTTCAGGATCACTCTGTCCGTTGCTTTGGGGAGCACGATTCTTCTCGGTACTAAGATGGGAAAGAAATTTCTCCTGTAGATCCTAGTAAGAAAGACACTGTAACGTAACACACTTCAACATCCTTGCAATAAAGGCAATACTGGATTTAAAAAGACCGTTTATTACCATTCACTGTTAAAGAATAGAGAACACCAAAGCACCACTGTATGAAAACAAGTCAACAAAGGTCCACTGTGGGCCAACTTAACTCTCTGACGATTTGGTTTAAGTCAAGGTAAATCACACCATTCAGAGGAATACATATCTGTTATTTACCGCTTATTCTTTACTGAACAGTATTTTATGATCCTGGTTTTTTAAATCTAAAAGTAGGTGAGTTGAATGTTTTAAATGTCTTGAAGGAAAAGTTTTCTATATTTAGTTGGTTTTTAGGTGTTTATCATTAAGTAACTCTCAATTGATTTCTCTTCTGCAGGTCAATGGCCCTTACCTTTTAAAGTCTCTACTACAGTGAAATATGTTTTCTTCTTTGTTTGGAAATAAATATATCTGGAGTTTGGCAATAAGGCAGTGTCCTGCATAGGTAATTTCTTTCCACAATTCTTGATGGAAAGAGAGCAGCTTCCAATTTTTAATTCTTTTTGACAATAAACACAATAATCAAGCGACAAGTGGGCCCTCTGTTTACAACTTGGCCCCTTCAATGTTTTTGAGCAACCCCTGAGTGATAGCCCATCCCTATTGACAAATATCCCTATGCTGATGTAAAATATACATAAGAGAGAAATTTAAGAGAAACTGGACTTGGACTTCCCTTGTTAGAACCCATAACAATGAACCTTACCCTTTACATTCAGGGGCTCTTTGACAGTGATGAAAGCTATGAATACTTTTCTAGAAAAATACATACATATAAAATTTTACATTCAATTTCAGGGGACTCACAGACCCATGGGAGGTCCACGGGTTCCAGGCTCAGAACCATTTCGTGGGGATGGCCTACTGAAACGTTTTCCAAACTACACACCATAAAACATTTTCCATGAGATGGTGCTCAGTAGACCATAAAAACAAAATGTTCTGTCAAAGATGTCTTGTAAATACTAGGTTAATCACAACTAAATATATTTGCATTTCTTTAATGTATAACTTTTCTAAACCTTAAAATGCTCACTTTCACTATAAATTGTTGATAGAGAGCTAATGGTAGGTGTTGATTAAACTTATCTGAACTTTTGTGTGTGTAGGGGGGGGGAGAGCTTCTTATAAGCATTTCCTGTAATTAATGTTCCCACAGAAGAGTTTAGGAACTAAAACCAGTCCTAAAGAATACCCTGATATAGACAGTCTCTGACTTAGGACGTTCCTGTCCACTCTTTTCATTTTCCTTCTTCATTCCTCAGGCCGGGCTCAGGTGCCACTCCGGTCTAACACAGATGCCAGTCAAGTGATGTGGGTTAATGGTGAATGCATCCAGTGACTAGCATGGGAAACTGTTGGACCCACACCTCCTCCTATCATCTCCTTTCTTCCTTCTTAGTCTCTCCTTCTCTTGCTGCTTCTGGTTCAGTTAATTTCACTTCAGACGACCTCTGACACATATAACCCACCACTTGAACCCATAGTCTCCTTTCCTTTTCATTGTTCTAACTCTTAAAGACACCCTTTTGAGGTATCCAAGTCCAAGGATTTCTCTCACTCCCTCTTTTCTTTGTTCCTTCTAAGAATAAAAATAAGACTGTAATTATTATTGATAATAATAATGTTAGAGTTATGTTATCAAGAAACTTAAATTATTTGCTCTCTCTGGGTTTATTCTTCTAAACAGTTAGAGAGCTACACTTGGTCATTTCAGAGAACCATTTTGAGTTCTGCCCTGTGAATTAGGAATCTTCACCAAAAAGTTCCCATTTACTGAAGTTATCTTATATATACATTTATTTTTATTCACGCAACATCAATTGATATGCAAATATGAGGTTAACTATTTCATTTGTTTTGTAACATACGTGGATGTTATATATATATTATGGAGATTATGTAGTCCAACGTTTTACAGTATATATGTGATATGTACATACACACACATTATTATAATTATTTTTTTCCTGAAAATGCAGAGTATCTTTTACTGGTTCAAAAAAGTTTTTGTTCTCAGCTGGCCTAGGAACCTACCTACCATTGTTACATGGTTTATCTGGGAAATATTATTCAATTGACTTATAAGCTTCTAGTACATCACCAGTTTCAGGTTGGGCACTTCCTATATTTTTTTCACATTATTAGATAAAACATCTTTCACGCACACACAAATGGCAGGGGCACTGATTCTGGCTAGAGTGGAATGAATGGTTTCTTTCACTAGAAAAAACAAAGGGGTATGTAAGTAAATTCTTTTGTTGATTAATCCAAACTTCATTGTGTAACATTAAGGGCTTGAATCATATTTTCTGAAAATGGTCCTAGAAACTGTTAGCACCCATTTAAAGGCACTAAAAGGTGATGGGCTCTGGTGCTTCCTGCCCATTTAAAATGGGACGAGAGTAAAACCATGCAGTAAGCCTTATTATGAGCTTCTGTGGTTTCAGAATGAATGGTGCTTTCTTTAGGAATAGGACCATCAAGGGAGCACATCAAAAAGTATCGGTTCCTTCACGGTATTCCTGCCTAACATCCCTTCTCCCTTCCCTGGCCATGGCATCCTGTGTCTCCCCTGGGAGCTATTCCTGCCCTATGCTCAGTTCAGGTGACGCTGACCCCAATTCCTGTCTCCAGGGGCAGGTAAGCCGGGCCTTGCTGATGAGAGTACAACCTCCCCTTATTCAAGTGACGGGACATGTGAGTCAAACTGGGCCAATAAGAACAGAACATTTCCTGGAACTACTGGGAAAGAAGTGCTGCCTTCCCAGAGATATTTGCTAAATTGGCAAAAGAGAAGCCTGGAGCTTCGAATGGGTCATCTTGCTACCATTTCGGGAACCCTTGCCCGGGAATAAAATCAACACAGAGGAGAGCAGAGCCAAGAGAGGGAGAGACAGGTTCCTAATGACATCATTTGAGCATCTGGAACCAGCTGTACCTGAAGATAACTCCAAAACTGGACTTCATATGAGTCAATAAATCCCCTTTTTTACATAAGCCCGTTTGAGTTGGAGTTCTGTCACTTGCAACTAAAAGAAGGGTCTAAGGTAAAGCTGTTAACTGAAATGTGGATCCTTTCATTAAATAAATATTGGGAGGGAAAGTTCTGCTTCTACTTACAAATAAAAAAACTTATTCAATATCATTAAATATACCTTAGTAGTAGTACAAATATCATTAGAATTTCTCGATAAAACATGGGATAAATTATTGTGAAAATAAGCTGTCATGCTTATTTGAAACATTTCGATTACCCAAAGAAATCAGAAAAACGGGAAAAGGTATAGTGAGCTCCAGCCTAACTGGAGACGCCTGTTGTTGAATCTTATACCTAGAGAAGTATCTTAACTTGTTTAGGCCTTAGCTTATGCCAAAGTGACTGTCATAACAACAGGCACATCCCACGGAAGAGAATCACTATAGAACACTGAGATTTAAAGAGAATTTGGAATTATCTGGTCCAGGGGCTTTTAGTAGTTTTTGACTGTGACCCACAGAAAGAAACAGAATCTAGTGCACACACCCACACCTGAAACAAAAACTTCCCAAACCGATACTTACCCTTACCACGTGCAATGCACTCTGATTTTAAAAACTGATGACGTTGCCCACTAAATTAATTTCCTGAACCACTACTACAGGTTTAGAAAACAGGTAAGGCACTGATCCAGAGATGTAGGGTGATTTACCAGAGATTTCTCATTTACTTAGTGGTAGAGCTGAAAAGAAAACCTAGTCCTCATCCTTCTGTAGTGTATTAAAGCAAACAGCTGTTACCTATACACATTCCTAGACAGCAAGCTTCCGGCCAATCTTAAGAAATCCGGGAAGGTGATTCAGGTATCAGACACAGCTATCTTACATTGGTACAGTTCAAGACTTTTAGGGCCACTTTAATACCACTTTAACGAAAACCTAAACCTACCAGGGACCTTGAACTGACCAGAACGGGAGATCCGTGGAGTTTGTGCCTAAATTACCCATAGATAAGACAGAACCGAATGCATGAAACAGGATCAGAATTAGGTTTGTTTTAGGCTTGAAGGAACACATTACATTCTTCTCACTCTATCCAAGGAGTAACACCATGCAAATAATCATGCAAAACTCCAATTCCCAGATTTCATTATGCTAAGTGAAGTAGGGGAAGATACAGTTTAGGTGCCACACCGCCTGCAAAGAGCCGATAATCTAATCTGGGAGATGAGGGAAAGGCTTCATTAATGAGATAAGATTTGAGTTAGCCTCAGAGAGTAGAGAGGTAGAATTCAGAATGGAGTGTGGGGCAAGGGTAGCAGACCAGCTTGACTGCAACAGAAGGTTCATGCCGACCGCTGTTGGGGGCAGGGGAAGGCTGACTGAGAGAGTGGGATCAGATTCAGAGGGTGGCGCAAGTCAGGCAGAAGAAGACGACAAAAAACAGAGAAAGAGACTAACTGGTTAATTCTGGTAGTTGATAAATGTTACTTTAATATGCTTGGAGAAACTTATACATTATCTGCCATCACTTTCCATGTTACAAAAACATTATATAAGTTTAGCATCAGCAGCTTAACTCTTATAAACATTTATCTTGGTTAAGTTCCTTCCATACTTTACCTTCCTCAAATTAATGTTTAATTACTAGCTATAGTTTGCTTAACAACTGACATAGTAGGTGCTTAAAAATGTGTTGACAGATCTCTCCATATGTCATATGTATGAAGTTAAGCTCTATTTTCAATGTTTACAAGATAATATAAAATTAAGCAAATTATAGGTACCATGATGCTTTCAAAACTAAAATTTCAGTTAGTCTCTGAAAGGCACTTTCCTGAAATGAATCATTAACCAAGGTCATACTGGCATTGCCTACCCACCCCCAACATTAAAAAAAAGCGCCACTATTTATAAAGTATTCCGTCACAGTTGTAAGGAACCACTGTGCTATGCTGCGTGGGGGTGGAGAGCAACTATTTTCTGATGGTAAAGCACCTCTTTGTCTGCCTGCTGCCTGTTAACCCAAATCTAGGCACATCAGAGAAGAGCAAAGAAAGCTGGTCATCTGACTTCAGGGCAATCCACTCAAGAAGGGATAAGACCATCACCGATGATCTTCAGGACCATGAGCCCCGTATCCTCACGATATAAGGTGACGACGCCCAGCAGGCTCCTAAGCACTTCCTAAATGTTAAATGTGACTAATGTTAACATGTGGTCTTTAATGTAATTCAATGCATCTCATCTAGACTTCTCCCTTCATCATTTAAAATTAACTGATGGCTGTCAGATCTTACACAGAAGATTAGAAAATTGATTGCATGTAACGTGTAACAAAGACAATCGCTTATTCTACAATCGCCAGAAAGCCTAGAATGCAGTATATGGCTTGCCTCTAGAAAGTGTACACGATTTATGGAATGATTGTTGTTTACTAACTTCCTTAGTACCCCTATTTCACTTCCCTGTACCCTCACTTTCCTTTTGCCTAATCCCTTTTTATTTCATCTTTTTTTCTCTTGCTTTATTGTGTAATATGTATCTCTGCAAGCTCCCTTAAATCACTCTTTTTGAAAAAGGTGAGGGGTACACGATTAAACTATATCACGTGGGGATGCCAAAAGGTTTTTGGCAATGGAATACATAACTGAAATAAACTCCCAAATATTCGGCTTACATACTGTGAAAGGATGCCATGGTTGATACTTAACAATGAAGACCTGGCACCACTCAGAGAGGCTCCTTTTGAAAAGATCGATGGACTACAAAGATTAAACCACTTTCAGTCAGAGAAAGCAAAGCCCTTTAAACGTGGGAAGACACAGCAGGCACACAAAAACAGGTGGGACACAGCTGAGAAGGAATAAACGACATCCAGAAAACCACTGCACTGCTAAAGAGCTGCGCCACCTTTAACAAAAGGGTCTTTATTGACCTTTCTGGGTGATACCTAACATTGTGTTTTAAATAAATGCATTAACAATTTTTCCTTAAACATTTAAAAAAAGCAGCCTTCAAGCACAGCTCTACAACTTCAGAAGTTCACAACAGCAATGACCAAAACATCAGAAAAATTCTGACGGTTCCCGCAAAACTGGATCCCCAAAATGTCCATTTCCTACACAGCCAGACAAGTGACCTTGAGCTGAGCCCTCGAATCTTAGCCATCAGTAGAAGCTTCACAGCTTCCGCTCGGGAAACTTTCACCGTCAAGCCTCATGACTAATTCTTTACCTCCACTATCTTTCTCCTGTGAAGTCAAAAATTCTGAGTTCCACCTGTTATCCATGTTCTCTGGAACAGTCCAACACGAATGTACTGCAGCAGTGACAGCTGCTGCTATAGACAGGAAGGCCCAGCAGAGTCCCACATAGAGGACTAAAGAAAACCATACTGTGTCTGCGTGTTTACCACAAAAGCGAAGAGCTGATAAGAATCTTTAAATAATACAGCGTTGTTGTTAACCTCTGCATTCAATAGTGTGTTTCCACTTAGATTACTTGGAATATAACTAACCAAGATGACCGAATCAAGGCCCCTTAGGAATTCGCAGCAGTCCTCAGCTTGTTTTCACTACGAAGCTAAATTTGTTTGGGAAACGACTATCCTGTAAGTAAATGCTATTTTCTAGAACATTAAACATTACTACTCCCTAAATCTAATATAAGGAAAAAGAGAAACATAAGCTTATTTGCTATCACCTAATTCTGGTCTTAAAACAATAAATACTTTCCTATAAACACACATCATGAAAAGTGCCACTGCTTAATGTATTTCTCTTTATCAGGTTCCCAGGCAATAGTTTCTCCATATGACAGATTCTGTAGGAAAACTCTCTGAACAATTCCTTTAGGCAGAGAGAGAAAAGCCAGCCATTTTACTACATACCACAAAACACAATTTCAAAATTTCAGCTTTTGGCCTCACTGGTCAAAGAAATATAAAGCACTCAACCAAACAAATACACAAAGAACTTCTGTAATTATCTGAGAGCACTCCTCCAGTTTACTGAATCCGCCTTTGCTAATCACATACTTCAGGTGAACCAGCAGAAATCATACCAAGCTAGAGTGGACAAAATATAAAATAGACTTTAAAATTGCCATCTTTCCCTGGTGAAGTAATTGATTAAGACGACTATTTGCAAGAGTATTGTAGTTTCAGAAATTTGTTTTGATGCCTACAGAAAACTATGAAGATTGAAAAAGTCTCAAACATTTGAATACCATCAGGGCCACCTCTGACGCCGTGCAAAACCGAGGAAACCAAATCATGAGAGATCCTGTAAATGCAAGGCCACACTGAGCATCTATTTCAGCCCATCTGAGCCCGGCTGGTGGAAGCAAGGGTCAGCGGACCTCTCCCGTCCACGGTCTGCAGGTAAGCAAAGCTCTCAGGAAGTTCTTCCAAATCTTTAGTCTCGCAACTCAAACAACTTTCCCCGCCGCGTTCTACGCACGGATTAATAAAACGTTCATTCACTCCATTGGCCTGCTAGGAAAGGCAGCCTCCAACCGCCTCGTCCCGCAGAGACGCCCCAACCCAGCGCCGCGTTGTCCGGCTTCTCTCCCTTCTCCCCCACTCCCCACGCCTTGCCAAAGGGGCACCTGTCCCAGCGGCCCCTCTCCCCGCACCCGCCCAGAAAGCACCTATCCCGGCCCTTCTCCCCGCCCAGGGGGCAACTCTCCCAGCCCCTCTCTCCGCGCCCCGCCAAAGGGGCACCTGTCCCAGCGGCCCCTCTCCCCGCAGCACTCCGCCAAGAGGACATCTGTCCCAGCCCTCCTCCTCGCCCATGGGGCACCTGTCCCGGTTCCTCTCCCTGCGTCCCGCCAAAGGGGCGCCTGTCCCAAGGGCCTCTCTCCCTGCGCCCCGCCGAAGGAAGGGCACTTGTCCCGGCCCCGCACCCCGCCGGGGGGGGCCACTTGTCCCGGCCCCTCTCCCCTCACCCTGCCGAGGGGGCACCTGTCCCAACGGCCCCTCTCCCCGCGCCCCGCCGAGGGGGCACTTGTCCCGGCCCCTCTCCCCGCACCCCGCCGCGGGAGGGAGCACTGGATCCGAAAAGCCCGCCGCGGAGCTGTGCCTCGTAGACAAAAAGCAGCCCGCGGCCCCACCGGCGCCCGCGCCGCTCGCGCCCGGCCACCTCCGCGCCCGCCCGACGCGGCCACTCCCCGCACGCGCGCTCGCAGACCGTCACTCACCCAAACACTCCACTCCCTGGCGCACACACGCGTGTTCTCACACCCACTCCCGCCCTCACTCCCTCGCATAAACACGCGCGCGCGCTCAGCCTCGCTCCTCACGCTCCCTCACTCGCTCCATAAACACGCGCCATCGCACACCCCTTCCCCAACACGCTTCCTCGCCCGGACACACTCCCTCCATAAACACGCCGGTCCCCACGCACACTCACGCGTTCAAACACACTCGATCCCCTCGCTTTCTCCATCAGCGCGCGCGCCCCCTCGCCCTCCCCACTCACTCCGTAAACACGCGTGTTCGCACGCCGCCCCTGAGACGCCCGCACCCGCGCTCCATCCACACGCGCCTCACGCTCATCCAAACACCCCCTCCCGCACGCTTGCCCCGTAAACACGCCGGTGCCCACGCACACTCACGCGTCAAAACACGCTCCCCCCGCGTAAACACGCGCCCCCACGCTCCTCCCCCGCCCCTCCGCAGGCGCACGTGTCCTCGCACCCACTCCGCCGACACACTCCCTCCCCCCTCGAGTAAACACGCGCGCCCCCGCCGCGAGCACGCGTGCTCCCCACGCCCGAGCTGCGGCGCGCGCCCGCCCCGGCCCCGCCCCCGCCGCCCCGCGCGCCCCCGCCGGCCGCCGCCCGCCGCCCTCGCCCCGCACGCGCCTGGCCGACTCTCCCCTCGGCCACCCGCACACTCACTCGGACTCGGCGAGCACGGCCACGGCTCGCTCCGGCTGGCGTCGAGCCGCCTCTATCTTCCTCCTCCTCCCGCGCGGCCCCGCCCGGCCCGGCCCCGCCAGCCCAGCCTTGCCGGACCCGCTCAGCACCACTCGCCGCAGCTGGACCGACTCGGGCTCCGGGTACCGCTGTCTCCCCGCCACAGCCCGAGTGCACCGCCCGGGCCAATGGCGGAGAGCGGCGGTGAGCTCACCGGCCTCGGCCCCGCCCTCCGGCCCGCGCAGGCCAATCGGAGGGCGCGACGTCACCCGGAGCCGGGCAGAAGCAGGTGTGGGGCGCGGAGCCGCTCGGCGCGGGGACTGCGCCGGAACTGCGCCCGAGCCGCGCGGCGCCGCGCTGGACGGCGGTGGGCCCGGCCCGGAGGGTGCGGGCGGAGCTCGGCCCCGCGGCCCGAGTCGCCCGCACGGGAGGCCTGGGCAGCCCACGGCCCCTCGCGATGCCACCGCCCGGCTCCCCGCCCAGACTCCGGGCTAGCCGCCGGGGGGGGGGGGCCGCGCGGTCCACTCGAGGGCAGGGACGGCTCCGAGCCCGACGGCCGCGCCCGCTCCCCTGGGCCCACGGCCCCAGGGGGCCTCCTCGGGGGCCCGCGCTGCGCGACAGGGGCGCTCGGGCTCCGTGTTCCCGGCCCGCGGAGTCGCCCGGCGCCCGACCCGCCGACTCCCGGCCCCGCGGCGCCGTCGGGTCCGCCCAGGAGCCCCGCACCCAGGGCCCGGCGTACCCGGCTCGGGCTCCCGGCGCGCCCTGCGGCAGCGGCGTCTGCAATGCAGCCGCAGGAGGAGCCGGCGCTGCGCTGCGCTGCACCGCGAGCGGGGGAGCGCGGAAGGCTGGGCGGGAAGGAGGGGCGCGGCGAGCCGGCCGACGGCTGAGGAGCCAGGGCAGCTCCCAGGAGGCCGCGAGGGCATCGGGCGGGTCCTGGGCCGAAGTGGAGGGGCCCGGGTAGTCGGCCAGGGCGGGGCCGAGCCTGTCTGGGCAGTGACGTTGAATGGCGGCTCCTCTGGGAGTTCAGGAGCGTCCAAGGCTCCCATTCCAGCAGCCCAGGGCCCGGCCTCCTTAGCTGGAGTTCCAGCGCCTCCGCCCCCTCCCCGATCTAATCCCGGTGTCCAAAAGTTCTGGCTTCGGCTTTCTCACTTGGATACTTCTGCATAATATCCTCTTTCTTCCCACCTGCCCAAGCCCATGTCACACCTCCATCAAGGCTAACCGTGTCCAAGCAAGGCATCCCAAGTGGATACCACCGCCCCTTCTCCTTTCCCTATTAACATTTGCACTTCTGCTGTTACTCATCTGCCCCCCCCCCCACCTCCCACCCACGGCCTTGCACATAGAAAGTGCTTGACCCACGCAGACTAGTGAGAGGCCATCTTCTCTTTTTCCTTCCTACTGTCAATTATCTTTAAAATTGATTATGTCTCCCTTCTGCCATCCGGGTTAAAAACAGTGTCAAAAGATGGAGCAGAGTCTCTTTTTTTGACCCTACCCAAGCACACGAAAACAACCGCAGTATTTTCCACAGCCCTTAAGCTTGTACAACCAAAAATGAGTCGGTTAGAGGCCAAGCCAAGGACATCCCTTGCGAGCCTGGGTCCCATCCTGTGCCACACCTCTGAGCCAGGGAAGCAAGCAGGTCATGTATGGTGTCACTCTTGGGGGCTGACTGCTGATTCTAAACCTCAGCAAATTCCTCGCCTGCCCTGGCCAAAGTCCGAACACCCGAACGTATTCACAGTCCTCTCCCACAAGTCCTTCATATGTCCATCTGCCTCTATCCCACTCTCACCACACAGAACCCCTGGGCCTCTCAACTCTGCTTATGCAGCTTCTCCCCTTTATCTGCTAGAGGGGCTCCTGTCCATTCCTCAAGCCCTAGCTCAAACCTCCTACCCCTATTGCTTTTACTGATGCTCTGGGCACATAGATGACCGTGGAGCATTGTTATGCATCCTTACTGCAGGCCCACGGTGAGTAGGTGCTGTTTGTTTCCAGGGGAGGCAACGTAAGGACAACAGCTTTGCCTGGGTTCGAAGTCAGATTCTCACACTTGCTAGCTGTGTGTCTGCTCACTGTGCCTTCATATGTCTTGGTAAGAATGAAATGAGGCAATATATGAAAGTGCATTTACCAGTGCCTGGCATATAAGGTTCACTCCATACACATTAGTTCTTGCTGCTACTAGAAGTCAGGGTGTCCTGGGGTGGGGGGTAGCGACTGGAAAGGGGGCTCTGGGTTTCTTGTCATGTTCTATTCTTGACCTGGGCACTGGTTTTAGTTTGCAAAAACTCAGTCTAGTTTGTGAGCTGCGTTTCACGTACTTAGGATATGCACACTTTCCCATATGTATATTGTATGTTAATAAAAGGTGTCTTAAAAAGTTTATTACCAGCTAACACCGAGAGAGCTCTACTCTTCTTGAGAACAGGAACGAAGTCGTACTTATCCTGGCGCCTTGCTCAGCTAATCGTTGTTGAATTGCTCTGAATGGATCGCGGGCAACAGAAACCAACGGGGAGGTATGATCACGAGGGGCAGCACCTGCCTTCATTCTCTGCAGTGCCAGGGAACTCGGCCCCTGGACCCCAGCTAAAAAGGAGGAGGCTCCAGTCTTTTCTATCGTCCAGATGGGGAAGTTCTTTTTCTTGGGTTTGTTTTAAAAAGGCAGAGGTTCAGCCCTGGGCTCAAACCTGGACATCCCAGCGGCCTGAGGAGTGGCCTCTGGGAAACCCACAACCCTTCACCCTTCCTCCAGCAGCCCCATGTCCACCTGGCATGTGAGAAAGGTAAAGTCATGGATGCTTCAGCACATTGGCTGTGCCCTGGTGATAGAGTTGGGGTCAGCAGTCTGGAGCGAGGTGACATTTCTACAGTAGGAAAGTGCCCTTACTGTGCCTCCACTGGGCCCATTCCCCTCCTGGAAGATCTGCCACTCTGATTTCCCACTGCATCTCTGTCTCGGGATGCAGGCCACAAGAGCCAGTGCCCTCCTTGGGCCCATGCACGGAAAGTCAGACGGAGCTGGGGTGGGGCGAGCTGGATGCTTCCGAAGCAAGCTCAGAGCTCTGCTGGCATGCTGGAACGGAGTGCCCACAGGGTGTCATTCCTCGTGGGAATTCACGTTCCTTTCTTCCAGGTTAGGAAATTATAGGGTAAGGCAGGCATGTGCTTCAAGCAAATTATTACACTGGGTTTTTATGGGGCTTTGAGTATACCTGGATCATTTTTAAAAATAGAGAAAAAGAAAGCTTTGTTCAGTGATGAATCCACTTGGCAGCACCCAGACCAAGTGCAGTTTTTGCCCCTTAAAGCAGATATGGTGAGTCCTTATCCCAGCCCTAACCTCTGCTGAGGGTCTCATGATGAACCTACGAGGTGCATCGTGCTGCAGATGAGGAAGAGGGGAACTATTCTTTATCGGATGCCTGTTATCTGCTTGCCATTACACTGGACACTCACATATGCTGCTGCTGTTTCTCCTGCAAGTTGGGTATTGTATAGAGGAGAAAACAAAGACTTCAAGAAGTCAGATAACTTGCCCAAAGGCACACAGATGGTGGCAGCAGATCTGAGTGTCAAGTTCTGAGCCTGCGCTCATTCTGCCCCACTATGATGGTTCTCCAAGTACCTAAAAACTCCTATATCATTTAGATACCATTCGTTTAAGAAAGTGGCCTGGAAATTTCTACAAAGGGTTTTTTTTTTCAATGATTATTTAAGGTTCGATCTGTACAACAGAAAGTCTAAATCAGGTGATTTCATTCAATATTTTCCAGGGAAATAATGATCATTAATATTATACACCAAATATTTCTGGTTGTCATTCTTTGCGGTACTTCGTACTGGTCTGAACCCTCTTTGGCCAATAAAATGTGAGTAAAGGTGACATGCATGACTATAGATAGAAGCTCAAAGGGCCAGTGATCTGCCCACCACATTCTTTTCCCCAGCCCCTGCAACTGTGAAAAATGTAGACTCTAGCAGGTTAGGTCCCTGAGTGACTGTGATGAGTAGAGCCCTCCCTACCAACTAGTACTGGACTTGTAGCAGGAGTGAGAAATAAACCACTGAGATTGGGTTGTTTGTTACTGCAGCATAACCTCACCTCTCCTATCTCATAAGAAATCAAATATGTTTCTGCATATATCAACTTCCAATAAAAAAATAATCAAATAGTATTATTTTCAAACTAAGTGACAATTTAAAAATAAGTGCAAGATGCATATTCAGTGTGTCTTTCAGGCATTAAGAAAAAAGAATTTTTTTAAACCACAGGTAAGGGGCTGGCCCGGTGGCATAGTGGTTAAGTTCATGCACTCTGCTTCGGTGGCCTGGGGTTCACAGGTTTGGATCCTGGGCACAGACTGACACACTGCTTGTCAAGCCATGCTGTGGTGGCATTCCATATAAAGTAGAGGAAGATGAGCATGGATGTTAGCCCAGGGCCAATCTTCCTCAGCAAAAAGAGGAGGATTGGCAATGGATGTTGGCTCAGAACTAGTCTTCCTCACCAAAAAAAAAAACCCCAAAAAACCACAGGTAAGGGCGACAAAGCAATTCAATAGAGAAAGAAGAGTCTTTTCAACATATGGTGCTGGGACAGCAGGATATCCCCACGCAAAAGAATGAATTGGAACCCCTACCTCACACCATATATAAAAGTTAACTAAAATGGATCAAAGACCTAAATGTAAGAGCCAAAACTACAAAACTCTTAGAAAACATAAAGATAAATCTTCATATCCTTGGATTTGGCAGTGGTTCCTTAGATATGACATCAAAAGTGCAAGCAACCAAGGAAAGAAAGAGATAAATTGGACGTCATCAAAATTTAAAACTTTTGTGCTTCAAAGGACACCATCAAGAAAGTGAAAAAGACAACTCATGGAATGGGAGAACATATTTGCAAATCACATATCTGATAAAGTACTTGTATCTAGAATATAAAAAGAATTCTTAGAGCTCAAAAGTAAAAAGAAAAATAAACCAATTAAAAAAATAGACAAAGGATCTGGACATTTCTCCAAAGAAGATATACAAGTGGCCAATATGCACATGAAAAGATGCTCAATGTCATTAGTCATTGGAGAAATGCAAATCAAAACCACAGTGAGACACCACTTCACACCCACTAGGAAGGCTATAGTTGAAACGATAGATAATAACAAGTGTTGGTGAGGATATGGAGAAATTGAAACCCTCATTTATTATGCTGGTGGGAATGTGAAATGGTGCAGCTGCTTTGGCAGTCTGGCAGTTCCTCAAAAGTTTAATCACAGAGTTACCATATGATCCTACAATTCCACTCCTATGTATATACCCAAGAAAAACAAAAACATATGTCCATACATATGGACATTTATTTGGTAATAAAAAGGAATGAAGCACTGACACATGCTACACCATGGATGAACCTTGAAGACATTATGCTTAGTGAAATAAGCCAGCCACAAAAGACCACAGATTATATGATTCTGTTTATATGAAATGTCCAGAATAGGCAAATTTATAGAGATTGAAAGTAGAGTAATAGTTGCCTTGGGCTGAGGGGGAGAGCCTGGGAGGAATGGGACATGACTATTAAGGGGTATGGGGTTTCTTCTGGGAGGATGAAAATGTTCTAAAGTTAGATTGTGGTAAAGACTGCACAACCCTGAATATACTAACAAACTTTGAATTGTACACTTTAAATGAGTGAAATATATGGTATAGTAATTGTATCTCAATAAAGTTGTAGAACACACACATAAGAAGAGACAAAGAATGAAGAAGTATAAAAAAGAATCAATGGGTTAACTTTAGAAAAGAGAACTGAAAGATAGGAGAAGAAGACCAAGGTCGGGAGGGCCTGATGTCCGATCCTGCTCCCTGAGCGCCCGTGTCCAGCCCCATGTGGGATACGTGGGGGTGGAGAATCTGGGTAGACAGGTCCTGCCAGGTGACTGCTCAGTGAGGAGACAAGACGGACACAGGGGAGGCGCTGAGTTGCATGATGGTGACCCCTGGGCAGAAGGAGGTCAGAAGAGGGGCTGTTTCTAACTGTGCTTCTGAAGGGTTGTGAAAAAGCCAGGGGTAAGCCCATCAAATTCCTACTTGCTGTGATTGCCTCCTCCACAGCTAGCAATGCTGGAGAGAACAGCGTCTGAACTTGGGGTTCCCCATGGAGAACTCCCTGATGTGTCAGGGTTCTCTGTCACAAAGGTAGGCTGATTCGGGGGTGAAGGTGAGCTTTGCAGGAAGCCTCAAACACCTCCAGCTGAGCTGCAGTTGTCCTTGTCAGGGCCCCTGGGCCGTCCACATGAGGGAGAAGCTGGTAGGGGGAAGGGCCCAGGGCTGGGGTCAGCAGTCTGGGCTCTGGTTCCAGCTCCACCGCTAACTACCTGTGTGGCAAGCTCCTTTCTCTTCCTGTGCCTCAGTTTCCTCCTCTGCAAAATGAGGTCTAAGGCCATGTTGATGTGGTCCTGGTGCATGTCCAGCATGACCTGACACAGCAGGTGCCTGACTGCTTCAGCTGCAGGGACTCTGGATTGGAAGTGACCAGTCCCATGAATGCAGCTGCATGACTGAGCCCAGGCAGAACCAGCAGAGGAACAGCCCAGCCAACCCACAACATCAAGAGAACTAATACATACTTGCTGTTTTGAGCCACTAAGCTCTGGGCTGGTTTGTTACTTAGCAATAGATATCTGCAGTGGGGAGAAACGGCATTTGCTACCAGGGCAAACCATGCTACCATTATTGGTATCAGCCTGGGAAGGCTGTCTCTCTAATCTGGAGGGAGGAAGAGACGCATTAGCCACCAGCCTGAGAACTTGGGGATCTGTCTTAAGGGACATAATGCAGAAAGAGAATCCAAAGAAGTGGGGTGAAGACACCTTCAACTCCTCTTCCCTAACGGCTCCTACAGGCCCATCCAGTCCCTCCCTGCCCCTCCCCCAGTATTATACACATGCCAGATGATAAAATACATGGCCAGTCTCTCTGCTAGCATAGGGGACGTGCAGAAACATGCTCTGCTCTAAGAGGCAATGAGTGTCAAAAGTTGGATAATCCACAATACATTCAGAAACTGGTAATGCATGGTGATAATACACTCAGTGGGCTTTAGTGTCTGACAGCCCCAAGTCTGAATCCCTAACTGTGTGACACAGGACAAGTCACCTGACCCCTCTGAGATTCAGGTTCCTCATCAGTAAATGCAGATGGAAACATCTCCTGGGAACACGGAGAGGATGATGTTGGATAATGAATGTAAAGTGGGCAGCCCAGGGCCTGGCGGGTGCACAGGGAAGGCTTGGGGACCAGCGCCAGGAATGTCACAATCCCTTTGAGTTCTCTTGTCTTTGTGACATTCCCCGGGATCTTGTGGGGTGGCAGATATTTTCCCACCACTGTTTACTTCCTGTGCTGGCAAAACGAGCTTCCTTCCCCAATCTCACAGTCGCTGTGTGAGGGAGCTGGCCTTCACGCTTCAGGCAAGGCCAGGAATCACACACAGATGCAGGAGAGGGGCCTCTAACCGAATTCTATTTTGTAGTCATTCAGGAGGAACTGGGACAAGAGGACCCAGACCCCTCACTCAGCACATGCCGGTTTAACTCATGGGTCCCACCCAGGCCAGCCTGAGCCCACATCTCTTTCCATTTCACCAAAGGTCCCATCATCTGTTCTAGGTCTCTGGGCAAAACGGTCCTCATGGAAAAGGTGGTGCAGGCTCCATAAGTCAAAAGGGCGATGAGAGTCCAATAAGCAGATGCCACTGTGGCAGCGAGAGAGCTTATTCTTCCTCTTGGGATAGGAGCTGCCATCATCATCATCATCCAGACAACATTCACTGAGCACCGACTACATTCTTTACACATGCTGATTTCTTTCATTTTTACACCAAGCTTGTGCAGTGGGTGCTAGCATTACTGTGGTTTTACAGAGGAGGAAACTGAGGCACAGTGGGTTCAGTAACTTGCCCTGGATTGTACACTAGTGAGTAGCACAGACCCCCAATCTCCCACACTCCAGAACTGCAGCTCCAGCTGCTTCTCTGTTCAGCAGAAAAAAGCTAGAGAACATGGGAGCTGGAGAAGCACAGCTGCAGGGACAGGTACAACCAGGAGAAATGAGGAGTCAAGGACAGGGGGTCAGGGCCCCTTCCTGACCAAAGGACAGGCTTGGCTGGCAGGGCCTCTGCCCCTTCCTCCCCCAAGCACCCTTCCTGAAGCTGTGCCTCTCAGTGCAATGGTACCAGGGGTCTGGGTGGCACACCTCAGACATACTCAAAGAAACAGGGTCATGTCTGAGCTGTGGGCCCTCTAATCTGGGCCATTCAGGCCAGTCTGTGCCTGAGCTTTATTTGAATCAGAAACCTAAAACCCCTAGAAGGCAGAGTAGCCAAGTGGTGAGCGCTCTGCTCAGGACTCAGAAGGGCCTGGGCTCTGCTCTTCTCCAGCTCTGAGACCTAGGAAAGGCTCCATTCTCTAGGCCTTGCTGTGCTCATCTGTAAAACAGGGATGATAATGGTGGCTGCAGCCTAGGGTCATCATCAGGACTCAAGGAGATATTTGTGAAGCTCACAGCCTGGTGCCCAAAAGGTGTTAGCACCTTGTCTTAGCTAAACAATAGGGCCAGGTAAGTAGTCCACACTTGGCCAAGATAGCCAGAAAACTTAGGCACAAGCCAACAGAACTCCAGCGGAAGCCCCTGGTCTGGGGGTCTGAGTCTTGGGCCCCCCATGGGGTCTCAGAGGGCAGGACTGGGGCCTTGGAAAAGCCTTCATGATAGTGATGAAATCCCCTTCATGCAACTTCCCATTTTTGGAGAATAGCTCTGTTATGGGCTGAATTGTATCCCCCTCAAATCCATATGTTGAAGCTCTAACCCCCAGTACCTGAGAATATGGCTATACTTGGAGACAGGGCCTTTAAAGAGGTGAATAAGTTAAAATGAGGCTATTAGCATGGGCTCTGACCCAGTCTGACTAGTGTCCCTATAAGAGCAAATTTGGACACAGAGAGACAGCAAGGATGTACACACACTGAGGGATGACCATGTGAAGACACAGCAAGAAGGCAGCCATCTGTAAGCCAAGGAGAGAGCCCTCAGAAGAAACCGACCCTGCTCACATCTTGATCTCAGACTTCCAGCCTCCAGAACTGTGAGAAAACCAATTCTGTTGTTTCAGCTGCCCAGTCTGTGGCACCTTGTCATGGCGGCCCGAGCAGACTAATACAAGCTCTTTCTTCTAAGCACGGCTCCCACACTTCCATGCATCTTTTTCCCTGGCTAAGGGCTCATAGACCTTCATGTGCAGAACTCGGGGGCCTCCTCTATGGCTCCCTGTTCAAGGCCACTCTTGCCAAACCAGGGCCCAACCCCTCTAGATCCTTCTGGAGAGGATCTTAGGAAGTTCCAGTCTTCAGGATCTGAGAGAGCATCCCAGGTGCCCACTGGGCTGCTGTTGGCTTCTTCATGAGGTAGGAAAACCCAATGAGCCTTCAAATAGGATGCCATGCACCCTACGGCCCAACAGAGTCACAATTGAGAACGGGTGTGTTGACCCAAAAGGTACACTCAAAATGCACTTACTAAAACTGCCATGGTGTGCTTTCTTAAGAAGTAGATACCACTTTTTTTTTTCCACGTGGGACTCTGATTAAAGAGAAATGAGTGTATTGTCTCATAAGTGACAACGGAGTCAAAAGAGCTGGATAGTTACGCTGAGAACCATTCTGAAATCACCATCCTGACAGTTGCTTCCCACAAAATCCTGAAGCATGAGCCGGTGAAAGCAAGAGCTGGAAAGTTCCCCTTTTAGGGAAGTGACTAGCTACCACCTACAAATAATAGATACCAAGGTCATGAGGGGAGGAGGCACGCTGTCATGTCAAATTGTGTTCTGAGTTACAGAAAAGAAGGCAAAGCAATCGAAAGGAAAGGCCCAATTAGAGGCAGGTGCATTTTAAAGTACAGCCATCTCCTGTGCCTTGAGGAAGCCGAGCTGACATTTAGTTCAGGGAGAGTTTGAGACATCTTAGGTGCTAGACACCATTACTGAGAAAAATTAAAAAGTGGCCAGCGAAAAGCACAGATGTGTTACCCACACATGTGTACCCCACCCCCAGCTGGTCTCTGACACTCCGGGGCACGTTTCTGGGGTGGCACCTTGTTGTGCAGCCACGACCCCATGCAGGCCGGCAGCTCACCGACTTCTTCGGGACCAGTGGATTCCAGTCAGTCCCTTGCTTGGCTCTGCCGCCCAGGGGCCTGAGAAGCACCATCCACTTCAAAGTGAAATCCCCTGAGATGCCTCACAAGGAATGCAGCCCCACCCAAGGATCCTCCTGGCTTTAACTTACTTTCAAGTAACTTAGAATAATGCCAGGGCCTTTCATCAAATGTAACATGAGCACCCACTCACTTTCTTACTGGGAATCAAATGCCAGGATGCCAGGGGGAGGAATGACGTCTTTAAGTACAGTCAGGGACCTGAAGGTTCAGACTTTCTGCTGCATGTCTGCTGTCTGCTCAGAGCATGTTCTTTCCTGCTGCTGTTCCAGGACGGGCGTAAAGACTCGTGATAAATGCACCAGCCATTCCCAAGTTCCAGGGCACTGGGGGCTTCGACTGCATCAGGCTCAACCCCGAGGGCCCGTGTCTGCGACATTTCTGGGTTGGCTCCACCGCACCTCTGTGCAGGCCCTGCTCAGAGCTACACACTGGAGCTTCCACTGGCTTTAACTGTTCCTGGGTGACCCAGGCCAGGCCTTCTGATGTCATAAGAAACATCATTGAGCTTATAAAATTAGAGCATTGATGCATTTTTTATGTCTTAAGAATCACACTGGATTGTTAACGTCTTAGAAGATGGCCGAGCTCTGCATCTATGTCTTCCTTCCCTCTTACAGGTGAATTATTGAGTAGGAATGCTCTCTGCCCAGGCACCCCCCTGGCTCTGAAATCCCCTTCTGCACCCAGCTGGTCACCATTTGCAAGGTCAGGTCCATTCCCATCAGTGTTGGGAGAAGGAGGGGGAGCACTATTGGAAGAGGGGCCACTGATTCTGGGGCTTCCTCCAGGTTCCCCGCCCCAGCCCTGGAGAGGGAGAGGGGGAAAGAGGGAGGGAGGGAGGAAGCCAGGCATCTCCAAACGGAGCTGCTCATAGCCCTGCGGCAGCAAATGGAGCCATCAGGAGAACACTGTAGTGAGAAAAGAACATTACTGGAGCCAGGGGTGCCGTCTGCAGGACAGGATGCGGTGCAGGTTCATTTACAGAGCATCATGGGCCGTGGCACAGGTGAGCAATTTAAAGAGGTAATTGAAATAATATGTTAGAATAATAACCTTAGCTGTCAAAGGCTCCTAGAATTTCTCATTTAATTTCACATTTAGGTGGACTGATCTGTAGTCTAGTTAATTTCACATCTCTGCCCAGGGAATCCCGATATTTGCATGATATTCTCTGCAGAAGACAAAGTATTCACCCAGACCATTTTTCATAGTAAAATGTGTTCTTCTGCCCCAAAGAATTGCTGAGGACTACACAAGATCTGTGTAGGGGCAACACTTTAAAAACAACAGCAATGACAACAAAAAACACGTTGGACACTCACCATTTCCTCTCTTAACAAGGACAGCAACAAGAAATTGGTCTGCTGAGATGAGGAGCAGGGGAGGCCGGCGGGGGCAGTGGGGGCAGAGGAGGGGGAGGGGCCGTTCTGTGCAGTGAGGAATTTAACCTTGCCCAAAGAGAGGTCTGGTTTTTGTCCTTGCCTTCTGGGAGGTGATCTCTAAGCCTCTGGAATGTCATGCTTGATGGGCGTGTCTTTGTGTGCCTGGGGGCCTTGGGTCACTGGATGGTCTAACGATATGATTTAAGGTAAGGGCTGGCCACTCGGGATAGTTGTAGGGTGGGGGCTGGCCATGGTAGAAGGACCAACCATGTGACTTAGGGTGGGGGCTTTTGGTCACACATATCAGCCCACTCTGGAGAGGCTGGAGACAGATCACTAGGTGGGCAATCACTCACGCCTCCATGGTGGAGTCCCAATAAAAACTCTGGACACAGAGGCTCGAGTGAGCTTCCATGGCTGGCAATACTCCGTGAGCATCGTTGCATATCGATGCTGAGCAAGTAACGCTGTCCACAACTCCATAGAGAGAAAACAATGGAAGCTGGGTGTTGGGTGCCCTCCTGGTCTCTGCCCTATGTGCTTCTTCCCTTGACTGGTTTTAATCTGTATCCTTTTGATGTAATAAAGTGTAACTGTGGGTATAACAGCTTTTGTGGGTTCTGTGAGTCCATTTAGTGAATGATTGAACCTGAGCATGGTCTTTCCAAGTTGGCTAAGTCTTGCACATTCTTTCTACATATGAGGAGCACTCCTATGAACAAACATTATAGTTTTCATATAAGATCAAGCACATTCTCTTCTGATGGGGGCACAGAGGGACTCCCGCCATCCCTCTCACATGCTCCCCTAACACTCAGAACCTGCTTCCAGGGAGCACTCCTCATATCAATTGTGTTGTCCGGTTTGCCTCACGTCCTGGGCTGTGAGCTCCCAGAGGTGGGGGCATGCCCAGTTGGCGTGTAAAGCCCTGTATCCAGCAGAGTGCCCCTCAGGCGGCTGGGGCTCAGCAGGTACCAGTGACTGATGGGTGGGTGTACAGGCTGCCTTCTACCAAGGCTGTTTCTTCCATAGTGGTTTACAACCAGTTGGGGTGTGAGGCACCTACCTTCAAATGAGAGCCTGAGGCCATAAGTGCCAAAGGAGATGGGTGTTGTGAGGCTTCAACAGGACCTTGAACATGAGGCACTTGGCATGGGGCCTGGCTGCTATGGCTGTCACTGTCATAGCAGTGTACTTTGGTGCTGTGGAATTCCATGGGGGTGGGTGTGGATAGGCAGGTTTTCATGGCCCCTGACTCTGCTACCCACCTACTCATTCACTCATTCATTCATTCACTGAGCTAAGGTGGACTGGGTCAGATGATGGGGGAGTCACAGAGGGTCAGATGAGACCCTCCTCCAGGCCCCAGGACTGTGACACGCCATGCAATGATTTGCCAAGGACCTGGCTGGGAAGTCCCCTTCCTCTCTGAGGCCTGGAGGGTGGATGGGTCTGAGCAGCTCAGGGGACAAAATTGCTTTTCCCTTTCCTTTTCCAACTCCAGTGAGCTGAGGGGAGAATTTTCTGTCCTTACCAGGTGGCCCCTTAAAAATCTCTGAAGGCAACCCCAGGATACATTTAGTAAAGGACCAGACAGTCAAGCTTCTTCATTCTTGTGTTGGCTCATCTGCCTGAAGCTTGTCCAGTGACAGGGAGACCAGAAAGGGGGCGATGGTGCCTGGTCAGTTCTGGACACCCTCACCAGCCTGATTCTGACATTCGGGAGGACATTAGAGATGCTGCAGCTTAAAGCTGAGGTCAGTCAGCAGGGAGGGCCATGGTCACAAAGACACCACTGGCTGTCGATCCATCCATCCATCCATCCATCCATCCTTCCGTCCATCCATCCACTCACCCATCCATCCATCTGTCCATCCCTTGAAGAAACATTTATTGAGCACCTACTGTATTCCTAGCCTTTTAGGGCATAATGATAATTAAGACAAAAGTCTTTGGCCTCATGACTCAGCTATAGTCTCACCTTTGTCAATTTCATCCACACCCCTTGACTCATTTCATCCAGTGCCCCCTCCATGCAGATATGTCACAGGCTTCTCTCTCCGGCCTATATGCTTTTCTGAGCTCTGGAGCCTATGAGCACTTGCTTGCTATTGATTTTTCACATCATGTCCCAAAGGCCCTTCAAACCCAGGCCCAACTTGTGACCAATCTTCTAGAGGGTGAATGACACAGAGCCCTCATATCTAATCCATCTACAAGTCCTATTGACGCCACCTCCTGAATGTGTCTTGACTCTTTCCCTTCTCTCCAGAACCGCCAAGTCCAGCATCATCTCTAGCCTGGAGGATTAACCGTCTACCCTCATCCGCTCTGGCCCTCCTTCAGTCCATTCTCCACACAGCAGCCAAGAGCCTTTCTCAAAATGCAAACCCGGTCATGTTACTGCCTCTCAGACCCTCAATGCCTTCCCTCTCCTTGGGGATAAAGCCAGCACTCCTCAGCCTGGCTCACAAGGGCACCTGAGCACCCATCCAGCCTGTCTGGTCTGATCCCTGCCTCCCTCTCCACCTCACTGGCCTTCATGTGCTCCTTTGCATTCCTGAGACTCCCTCCCACCATAAAGCTTTCTGTGCATGCTGTTACCTCTGCCTGGAATATTCTTGCCTCCCCTCTTCATGGAGTTAACTTCTGCTCCTTCCCATCTCAGCTCAAGGGTCGTTTCTTCAAGAAATCCCTTCCAGGCCTCCCTGAGAAGTTGCCTCCCCCATTACAAGCTCCCCAAACTCTCGTTTGTGGGAAGCCTTGGTGGTCAGGTCTGATTTTTCCTCCTCTAGATGGTAAGCTGGGTGAGCACAGGGACCTCATCTGTTTCTGTTTCTTTGTTTTGATTCCAGCACCTGGTCCAGTGCCCGGCACCTAATGGGGACTCCATTACCAGTTAGTGAATAAATGATTACAAAGAGGGAATTGCTAATGGAGGAATTTACAAACAAAAAGAAGGCATCTTGCATGTGGGAGAATGGGATGAGGTAGGAAGTCATCTTTCACAGTGGAGGGGCCTTGGGACAAAAATTTTCAGTAGAGCAGGAGTTCTCTAAACCCTTGGGAAAAGACCCAAGGGACCAGTGGGAACAGTATGTGTGAAGGCCCAGAGGTGAGAAACAACCTGGAAATCTGAGTATTTCAGTAGAGTTGAGGGTGGAGCATTATGCTCCAATGATGAGCTGAGAAAGACAGGCTGAGGTCAGCTTATAAAGGGCTTGTACTCCATGCTGGAGAGTTAGTTTATCCTGACCTTCCCAAGGAACAGATGATCACTCCCCTCCCAAAAGGCTCCTGCAGCCCTGTGCCTCCCTCTCTAATGGATCTTACTGCACTGGGTTATAATTGCTGATTTTCTGGTCTGTCTCTCCCAGGGGACAGCCTTTGCACAGCGCCTGGCACATAGTGGGTGCTCTGTCAATCCTTTCTGAATGCATCAGTAACACATACACAGCATGGACAGGAAGGGAAAAAAAGTGGCAGCCAATTGGGAGGCCCCAGCCCAGGTACGAGATGAAGAAGGCCTGAGAGAGGAAAGTGGCCAAGAGGAGGAAGCCCTGTGGGGTTGAAGGTCTTAATTTGCAAACTGCTTGGCTTGAGGGGAAAGGGTCATGGGGAAGGGAGAAGCAGGGACAAGGGATGATTTTAGCTCTGGAGGCCTGGTCGGAAGCAGCACAATTGTAGGGAGAAGAGGCTCAGACCACCTATGGATGATTCTCTGCATCGCTGGCTTCCTGTTGTGTCCGAGTGTCCTCCTCTGTAGAATGGGGGACTCGTAGGTTGCTGGGAAGTTTGAATGGGTCAGTCCACTCATGGATAGGGGCTGGCAGGTGGTGCACATCCAGATGTCGGCTGCTGTAA
The DNA here is from genome assembly GCA_031878705.1 of Tapirus indicus. Classification (NCBI taxonomy): domain Eukaryota; kingdom Metazoa; phylum Chordata; class Mammalia; order Perissodactyla; family Tapiridae; genus Tapirus; species Tapirus indicus. The sequence continues at coordinate 90,188,295 of CM062924.1, read as the reverse complement.
CCCCTGTGTGGGCATCTCTGTGCCAAGAGGCAGGTTTTGCAGAAAGAGACAATCACAGTGGCTCAGTGGTCTGCCCGCTCTCCCCTGTGTCTCAAAACCAATGGAGGCAGTGTGGTGCCACTGAAGTGATACAAGATGTCACCAGCTTTTCTAAACGTGAGTTTAGAAATGGGGTGAGGGCTGGGGCAGAGTTCCCTGCTCACAACCCAGCACCTCTCGGACTTGGGCAGGAGGAAGGACACTTGGGGGACTTCCCCATCTGCTGATGTCAGAACCAGTCCCTTTGCATGACGGGCTTGGAGCACAGGGTGGGAGCCAGGGTGGCTGTTCCCTCTCTTGTCACTGTGAAGGCTGGGAATGAGCACTGGCTCATTCACCCAGGATATCTGAGGCAAACATTGACCAGGCAAAGAAACTGCAATCCCCACAGCACCCAGGGCTTCGGGCTGGCTCCTTTCTCATCTGCTCTTGTGTCCTGGCTTCCAGAGCTTCGATGAGTCTGGCTGTGCGATGGAGAAGGGGAAGTAGATGATAGGGGATCGGAGGCACGCTGAATGAGGCACCAGGAGGAGCTTCTGTCCTGATTCAGCATGGTTTGGGGTAAGTCTCCACTCTTCTTGGGGCCTAGATTCCTTCCAGAAGGAGGAGCAGGCTGGACTATGTGACAACTGAATTTCCTTCAAATTCTAACTCTCGAAGATTCTAAGTTTGTTTCCAGTGTATCAACTATTACCTCTCTGCCACTGATTTTTCAGAATATCTCCTGTTATTCTTGCTAAGAATAGAACATCTGACACATACCTGCCTGTCACTTTTATTTCTCAAAGAAAGGACTTTGAGTTCATAAGTGCAAAGTATCAGCAGGTTGCTGCAGTGGAGGAAGCTGGTCTTCAGCCTATCAGACTATTTTGAATGTCCTGTTGTCACAGAGGTGGGGACAAGGTCACTGGGCTGCTTGGAAGGAATCAGAAACGTGTATATTTTTAGGAGCTTTTAAAAGGACTCGCTCTCAGTCCCAGCCAGAAGCTGTTTTGCCTTCTCAGCCCTGCGTGGAGCTGGACTGGGCGAGAAGTGTCTCCTGTCACCCTGCTCTGGGACCTCCAGGATCTCGCTTCCTCCTGGAGGCCACACCAGCTCCCACTCCGCCCCCGGCCTCTTCTCCTTGTGGACGATGTTCTGAGACTGGCAGCCTTAGGACCATTCCTCCTCCCTCCCCCCGCTGGACAAACAGATCAGTATCTCCATTCTTTTCCAGGGAGGTGGATTCTGGGGGCTGGATCCTGCAAAAGGCTAAGGAAGCCAGTATAACTCTGGCCTGGACTGACTGTACCCCCAGGCTTGCTGGTCTCTCTGGGGTCCCAGCTTTGCCAAGGGGCCTTTCTTTGAGGCCATGCCTTCTGGAGCACAGCAGATCCGCACCCAAATGCTATGGTAGGATAATGGGAGTCCGACATAATCGATTTAGGAGCTAGGATGTAAATGTCCAAGCGGGCCTGCCAGGCAGCCTCCCTGCCCCTCTGCAGGATTCCTACATTCCAGCCACAGCCAGCGGCTGGGGGCTGAGAGCCTCTCCGCAGGGTCTGACATCCACACGCTGTTAGGGAGTGAGTCACAGTTTGTTCCTGCCTTGGGGCTCGCCTCCAGCCCCTGCACCCCAATGAGGAGCAACGAGGAGGGAGTTTGTCCCTGGGCCTCAGAGCAGGTGTGGGATGTCCCCCTGACTCTGGGGATGGGGAAACTGCTTTCCCGGGCCTGCAGACCCGCCACTGGTTTGCTGGGCCAACACCAAGGGAAGGCAGGAAAGTCAGGGCCTGGGTCCTTTCCTCTTGCATGAAGAGCAGGAGGCGGTGGAGGCACAAGATCTCCCAGGCCAGCTGAGTCTGAGGGGCTCCTGGTCCTTGCTGTCCTGTCTGCCTGGGGAAGGCCGAGGATGCTGAACTCAGAGACAGGCTTGACGCCGTCTTATCCAGAGTTTTCAGTCACGTCTCTGGGGTCTTCAAACTCCTGTTGCTTCCTCTTGCCTTAGGGTTTTCTTACATGGGGTTTCCTCTGTCTGGAAGGCTCTGCCCCACCTCTCCACCTGGCCTTTGACGCAGCTGCCACGTCCTTTTCCTTGAAAGGCTCTCTTCTCCTGGCCTCCCCGGGATCACGTCCTCCCCGTCTTCCTCCTGTCTTGCCGGCTACTTCTCCTCAGCCTCCTCGCCAGCTCCTTTTCTGCTTGACATCCAAACGTTGGGGAGCCCACGGCTGAGCCTGTCCCCTCTCCTCTCTGTCTACACTCTTTCACGGAGCAGTCACATTTAGACCCCTGACTTTAAATTCCATCTGAGAGCTGACGACCCCTACCTTTTAACTCCATTCTGGACCTCTCCTTGGCCTGCAGACTTTCAAACCCAGCTGTACATTCAGCAACTCTAATAAGTCTATCAACCGTAACATGACCAAAACCAAACCCTAGATTCCCCTCTCTCCCAGACTTGCTTCTTCTTCAAGCTCCTCCATCTCAGGAAATGGTCCAGTGTCCCTCTAGTAGTTCAAGCCCCACATCTAGGCCTGACCCATCAGTCTCTTTCTCATCCTCCATGTTCAAACCATCAGCAAGACCCTTGCCTTGACCTTCAAACATCCCCAAACTATGTCTCTTGGGATTTGTCATTCCCAGCCTCATTGGAGCCACTGTCATCTCTTGCCTGCACTCATGCAAGAGTGTCCAGGTTGGTCTCCCTGTGACTGGAGACATAATTCATTCTCCATGCAGCAGCTGGGGGGTCTTGAAAACATAAACCCTGGGGCAGGCCCAGTGGTGTAACGGTTAAGTTCACGCATTCCACTTTGGCAGCCCGGGGTTCGCAGGTTCGGATCCCGGGCGCAGATCTGTGCACCGCTCATCAAGCCACGCTGAGGCGGCGTCCCACATAGAGCAACTAGAAGGATGCACAACTATGACACACAACTATCTGCTTTGGCTTTGGGGAGAAAAAAGGAAAAAAGGAGGAAGATTGGCAACAGATGTTAGCTCAGGGCCGATCTGCTTCAAACCACCCACCCCATAACCCCAAGTATGCCAACTCATCTGCTTCAAGCCCTCCCATGGCCCCCACTGTCCTCAGGATGAAATCCCAGCTCCCTGCCTTGGCCGACGGGCCCCACATGGCCTGGCCCCTGTGCTTTCCGTTACTCTGCTCTGCCACAGCGGCCCCCTCAGCTCCTCCAACATGCCAGGCTTGCTCTCTCCCTGGAAGTTTGTTTTTGTTATTCCCTCTGCCTGGAATGTTCTTCCCATGATCTTTATGTGGCAGGCCTTCCCATCGAGGCCTCCTCTGACCCCCCAGCCTAAAGTAGCCACCCGGGTCCCTCTACCAGGCTGCCCATTTCAAGTTCCCTGATATTTCCTCTGTGATTTGTGTGTTGTCTTTCTCCCTGACTAGAATCTAAATTCCACAAGAAGAAAGGTTCCCTGGAGCCAAGAGCAAGGCCTGGTGCACAGTGGATTCTTAGAATGTATTTTCCCAATGTTGACGGAAGAATAAATGGCCCCAGTGGAAGAAGGCAGATTAGAGGTCAGAAGACTGGTCAGGATGTGTGGGGTTATTTTGGGCTGAATTAAGGTGGTGGCAGAAGTGGGAGAAATTAGGGAGCGAAAACCACTAGGACGGTGACAGGGTGTGGGGAGGTTTCAGATGTGACTCCCGGTTTTCTGGGTGGGTCTGTCTGCTGAGGTGGGAATGTTGTAGGAGACATAGGGTTGGGAGGGGGTGGGGGGCAACAAAGAACATTTGGGAGTCCCGTTTGGGACATGTTGACTCGCCCAAAAGAAATCTGAGCAGAGCTGTCCTAGGGGCAGTTAGATGGATAGTTCTGGATCTGAGAAGAGGGACAAAGGTGGAGATATCAGTGCACCTTTACCTTGGCATACGACAAAGAGATCCCTGGGTGGGGATAAGCTCTGAAGGAGAGCCGGCAGAGGGTGAAGAGAGTGAGTGGCCCAGGAGAGAGCCGGTTACATGGACATTTACAGAATGTTCCAGAATGAGGAGCCAGTGATGGAAACTGAGAAGGAGCAGTGGGAGGAGTTGGAGGGACACAGGAGACAGTGGAATCGCAGAGCCTAGGGTCAGAGGTGCTGAGAATCCTCAAGGTGAATGAGGATGGAACAGGCCCCGGGGTCAACCAGGACATACTGTGACCTTGGTGACAGCCACACCAGTCAGTGTGTCCATGGTGGGTCGCTGGGTGTGGGAGGCCGGAAGCTGGATGCCAGCGCCCACTCTATCCCAGCAGGAAGGTGTCCTTCAGGGACGTGTTTCCCAATCTACCCCTCTCCTCCTGTGTCCCACCGTCCACAGAATAAATGAGCAGTAAATGGTGAATCACACTGTCCTTCTGCTAGTCTCCTTAAAACATGCCACCATCGATTATACAATTGTGCCTTTAACACCCTGACTGACAGCTCCTAGAGCTGGGGCTGTCCCCGGTGCCCCACTGTGTCCCGCATAATGCCCGGATCAGAGCCCTGTGCAGAACGAAGCCTCAGCCAAGCTCTTCTGGTGTCCTCTGTGGGTCAGTCTTACCTTCAGGGAGGTCTGGGGCCGGGCCCACACTGCGCTTCTCTGGATTCCCCCGGGACACAGCCCATAGTAGGTGGCTGTGCTGGGGTGAATAGCGTCCCCCAAAATTCATGTCTACCTGGAACCTCAGAATGTGACCTTATTTAGAAATAGGGTCTCTATAATTAGTTAATTACAGATGTCACTAGTTAAGATGAGTTCATACTGGATTGAGTGTGGGCCCAAATCCAATGACCAGTGTCTTTACAGGAGAGAAAATAGACAGAGATACAGAGGGAAGATGCCATATGATGATGGAGACAGAGATTGGAGTTATGTGGCCACCAGCCAAAGAAGGCCAAGGACCGCCAGTAGCCACCAGAAGCTGGAAGAGGCAAGAAGGATTCTTCCCTAGAGCCTTCAGAGGGAGTGCGGCCCTGTCGACACCTTGATTTTGGACTTCTAATCTGTAGAACTGTGAGACAATATGTTTCTGTCTTAAGCCCCCAGGTTTGTGGGACTTTGCTATGGCGGCCCTAGGAAACTAATGCAATGGTCAAGGACAAGCTGGTTGATATTGACCACCAGAGGGTCCGAGCCTCCCACCGTCATGCCTCGGGACGAGCCCCCTGAACCCCAAGTGGCTGGGAGCCTATCCTATAAGAGCAGCCGCATCTGCCCAAGGTCTGGGGTGTCCCCCATGGATTTTACTTTGCTTTCTGCCCCAGCAGGCAGGATGAGGATGCAGAGGCTGCCTCGTCAGCCTCTGCAGATGCTAGGCTTGCTCCTCAGCTCTATTTCTCTTCAGGGCACCATTTGTCACTGCTGCCAGGAGGCGGGTGCGGCCAGCCCCAAGGTGACCCACTCCCTGCCACACAGAGGAGCTGCACACAGATCCATTTGGTGGAGCCCCAGCTGCAAACAGCAGGAGAGCACTTCCCCAGGAGACATCCGAGGACCAGGCCCCTTGGTCCCTGGCTAAGGAGGGCTAAGGACAGACACCTGCCCCAGTTTGTAACGATGTGGACCCCAGAGACCAGAGAGGCTGATTGTGAGGAGAGTTCCTGTGCTTTGGAGTGAGGCGCTGGCCGGGCAGGCTGCGGCTCAGAGAGGGGCTGTTCCTACCCCTCAGTTCAGGTCCCAAGTACAGACTGGGTCAAACCAGCTTCTTCATTGCCACCTGTCTCTTAGGTCACCGCTATGCAAAGAAGTACCCAGGGACCCAGGAGCTAACCAGCTTCGGTGTGCCCCAGACCGCACTCCAGGTGAAGGCCAGAAGGCTGTCGGCGGTGCCCCCTTCTTACTTACAGGGAAGACCCCTATGTCAGTGCTTCTCAAGCTTCTCCTCCAAAGTGCTCCCAGAGGTGGGGCGGGGGGGGCGGTGCCCTCCAGCCTTGACTGTGGATGAGACTCACGGTAGCTCTCCAAAGTCAAGACAATTCACTGATGCTGTATGTCTTGTCTTAAAAACTCGAATGACTTTTGTATTCTACTCCATAAAACAAACTGTATTTGTTTTAGTAAAACAGTGACATTTTAAATTATTTACAACTAAATTACTTAACCATTGCCCTGCCCCCCACATCAGCTGATGAAGTGATGCTCTTGGAATTTGTTCCCAGTTTCTGTTTGGCTCTGCGTATGTTCTCCCATGTGGACAGTTCAGCATCATACAATAGGCCCAGGGAAGGTGATGGGAGGTGGGCTGGGGGATCTGCAAGAAGGAGGGAGCCAGGCCAGGAAGAGCCGGCCCAGGTACCCTCATCAGAAAGCCCTGGCGTGTCAGCATGGGAGGAAGAAAATATCCAGAGCCTTCCGGGAAAGCCAAACCGGGAGGCCAAATCTTGTTTTTCCTTCTTTCCACCTCCTTAGAGGGGAGCAAGGCTCTCAGTCTTCCCAGACAGCCAACCCAGAGCCAGGCTGCCCCAGAGATAACCTCCCGTGGCCCTGGTGAGCTGGAGGGACAGGCTGCCCAGGAGTGTCCACGCTGCCCTGAGGCTTCCTATGCAGGAAGTAGGAACCTGGATGACGAGGTGTGAGCTCCAGTCCCTGCTCCCCCCCTGCCTGAGATGACAAGGTCCCTCCCCCACACCTGAGGGACAGCAGGAGGCCTGCCCAGGTGGCCAGCTGGCTGAGCCCAAGAAAGCTGCATCTATGCTTTACTCCAATCCTCTCACCCAGGCGGGAGGCTCAGCTGCCTGAGAAGCAATTGAAAATAGAGTCTAAGCATAAGCGGCTTAGTGGGGTTCTGAGAAAGGGACCAGTGGGGTGGGGGTGGGCTGGGGGGACCCTGGATCTTCTCAACCTGGCCCTGGAGAGAATCAGATGGCTGCAAGAGAAAGAACAGAGTGCCCAGAAGCTCCACTCACCTCCTCTTCCAGGGAAAGGGGTCGCTTAATGGTGTCCCAGTGCCCTCCACCGATCTGAGCCCCACCCCCTCGGCTCCAGAGGCGCAGCGTTGAAGGGCCTGGGTTTATTCTCTTTGCAAACAGGCACAGGAAAGACCATCTAAACAGACAGCACATGCTCTCCCCGCTCAGCACAGCCCTGGCTGTCTATCCACAGGACCCAGCAGGCAGAGGTGACATTTCCCAGAGACCCTCCGCAGAAGGTCTCCAGGGGAAACCCGCTGCTTGGCTGCCTCTAGCCTGGGAGGTCCCACTGAATCCCCAAGTGCAATCTGGGGGCCGGGTGCAGATGGCCTGGAATCAGGCCTGGGGAAATTTGTCCTGAATCTGGATCTTTGGGGAGAAGAAATGGTGAAAATGGTAGTCCCTGGAGTGCCTTGGCTAAGGCAGCTGCCCATCCTGCCCCCTCTCCCTGGGATACCCCTTCCTGTCCCTCTTAGGCTGGCTGATGCCTGCTCAGGCCTGAGGTCTCAGCAGAAAGATCACTGCCTCTCTGAAGCCTTCCTGACCCCTGGGCTGGATTAAGCTCTTCTGATGTGTCCCGTGGGCACTCATTCATTCATTCACACACGCATTCATGACTCATATGTACTGTGACCTACAACATGCCAGCCCTGTGCTAGGCAGTGGGGGTCCAGGGAGACAGGGCTTGTGCCCACTAGAGCTCACAGTGGGGGGCAAGGGAAGGGAGGAGAAGGCCCCTAGGTCCGGGGGAGGCGCTGCAGCTCCCGGGACTCACAGGGCTCCCCCTGATCCGGCTAGATGGCGGCCGCAGCGCCCCCTCCTCCCTGTTCTCCCTCCTCGCCCTATCTCCACGCTCTGTCTCCGCCTGGATGGCTGCGCTCAGCTGAGATTTTGGGGACCTGGGGCCCCTCCGCAGGGACGATTGCCCCCCATCTGGCCAGGTTGCTCAGACAAAGGCTGCACCCCGGGGACAAAGGCTGAGCCACCGCTGCTGCGCGCGGGCGCGAGCGGATTCTCTGCGCTCCGCGCCCGCGTCCCCACCTAGCCTTTAGTCAAGCAAACAAATCCACTTTCAAAATCAAACAAAGGCAGAAATTCTCTTCCCAAAACATTTCTCCTCCTCTGGAATGGGAGGAGGGGGCAAAGAGCTCTCCTAGGATTGAGAGCAGGGAGACGGACAGAGGGCAACAACGGCTCACAGCCGAGTCGGCCGCCGGGATGCGAGCGCGCAACTCTCGCCGCACATCACTGTTCTCCCCCAGCGCCAGGGGAAGGCCCGGCACTTCCACTGCCTGGTGCCTTGCCGCAGTCGGGGCGGGCGCGGGGCGCAGCGCTGCCAGCCGGTGCGCAAAGGACCCCTGCATTGCAGCTGCGCCGAGAGTGCGGGCGTGCATGCGTGTGTGCGCGCGTGTGTGTACGCGTGTGTGCACGCGCGCCGCCCGGCCGCCGCGCCCCAGTTTGCTCGCTGCTGCAGTCCCCTCGCCCCCTCCCCTTTCCACCACCACTCCTCCCGCGCCGCAGCGCACACGACTCCGCCTCCCAGCAGCTTAATTGAGAATTTGCCCAGTAACCGTGGGGGCGGGAGGGGCTGAGAAAAGGTGCTGCAGAGACGCGAGGCGAGAGGAGAGGAAGGCTTCCGACAGCGCGGCCACTGCAGCATCTTGCCGGACACAGAGCTCACTGCCAGGCCAAGGGGCTGGCCAGAGGCCCGGGGACTCCCACCCTCCGGGCTGTCCCAGCTGTCCCTTTTGCACTGGGCAGATTATGCCGGTGGCGCTGCGGCTGCGGATCTGCTCCGCCCTCCCCCCACAGTTATTATTTGTCAGTCTGGTGAAAGGCTGGGAGAATGATCTCTGGGTGGATAAGAACTCATATTCATTTAGGGAAAAAAACAACAAGAAGGGGAGTTTCACTCCTGGCCTGGCTGGGCGGGGTCTCACGGTTCCTCTGCCCCCCCCCCCCCCCCCCCCCCCCCGCTTCCCCTCCCATCACTGGAAAGGACACCTGGCCAAGACCAAAGGGAGGGGGTTGCATGGGGTCCTTCAGGGCCCCGATCTGCTCTCTGTGGGGGGGGGTAGCCCTGCCATGTCCCCTCCCCAACTCCCATCATCTCTGCTGTGTATCTTGCCAGGGCTGGGGATGCTTATTTGAACTAGAGGCCTACGGAGGTCAGAGCTCCAACTCCCCGGGGAGGGGGTGCTGGGGAGCAGGTGTCCAGCTTGGCAGCAGGCCTGTTGCCCGAGGGGCCTGGGATGGCTGAGGATGCAGGGGCGTGTTTGTCGTGAAGCAGTTAATGTGGCTGCCCTTCTCCATGGTCTCCATCACAGCACCCCCCGCTGCCAGCACCCTCCTGGCGCTGCTTGCTCTCTCGGCTTCCAGGGGGCCGGCCCTTGTTTCCTGTGCTCCGAGGCACTGCCTGGCTGACACTTGGCTCTCTGAAAGGCTCCATCACCCAAGCAAGTCCTACACTGGTCCTAACATCCTTCAGTCCACCCTAGCGAGGTGACCTGGTCATTCTGGGAGAGCCAGGGCTCTGCAGAGTTCCCTGCACCGTTTCGCATTTGTTCTGCAAAACTGAAACCGAATTTCCTGAACAGGAGCCCCTGGTCGCCCTGCCCTTCTCTGTTACATCCTGCAGGTCGTCGTCACAGCTCCGGCTGGCTCTGGCTGTGGCCAGGGAGGCTGCCAAGGCCAGCCCGGTGCTCCCAGGCAGCCACTGCCAGGCTGCAGATGCCTGCTGAACCAAAGCCACCTCTGGGAACAGCTCAGAGGGTTCAGTGGCCGGGGCGGCTGCCAGGCACCCTGTCACTGCTGGGGCTGGGGCTGGGACGAGGCCTACGTTTGCACACTGGGTGGCTCAGGAAAGCTGCCCAGGGTGTGTACCCAAGCCCAGAAATCCTCCAGCAGCCAGCAGCAAAGGGATGTCCAAGAGGTGAGAAGGCCAAAGGGCTGCTGCAGATGGGGGAGGGGTGCTTAAGGAACTGACCCCAGCAGAGAGCTGGGGCAGCTTAGTCAAGACCCCAGCATCTCAGGGTTGGTGAGGTCTCTGGCGAGGCACCCCACAGACTGGCTTCTCAGCGGGCTGCCCTGATACTGAGGTCACGTGCAGCCATCCCTCCCACTCTGTCCCCATGCAAAGAGCAGACTATCAGTTTGGCCCCCCAAGCCAACTCTGGCACTTCCCCTAGGCATGTCCAGGCCTGGGAGGGCGGCCTCTGACCTTGACGTCCCGAACCTGTCTTTGATACCTTTTGTCTGAAGAGCCTCTGGTGCCACAGGAGGAGCAGCCAACACTCACCAACCCCATGGGCAAGGCCAGCAGCTCCCAGAGCCCATGCCAGCAGGTCCTGCCTCCTTCCTTGGAGCCTCATGGGGTTCCCTGGCCCTCCCCCCCAGCCTCAATCATGATCCGGGGCTTGTTTCAGATGCTCTACAGGACAGAGGCTTAGGTATAAACAGCGTGGAAGCAGGGGTGGTGGGTGTTTGAGAGCTCCCATGAGAAGTTTTGTCTCGTTCTCCCTGAGAGGCAGAAGCACTAAACGCCTGCGGTCCAGGCCTTGGAATCTGAAAGCAGCCCAGACTGAGCTGCCTCCCTCCAGCCTCACACATTGCTTTCTTCTCTAAGGGGCTTGGGGCTTGGTGATGGCCTCCAGGAGCTCTCTCTGCTTCAAGGACACCTTGGAGACAGCCCTGGGGTGGGGGTGGGGGGTAGCAAAGGATGCTTGGACCCTGCTACTCTGAGTCTGTAAAGAGAGGGGCCTCTCAGCAACTTGGGGGCTTGTCTGGCCCCTCAGATCCCTCAGCAGGAGCGACAACCACAGGCCCAAGCTCACATACTTCGTTCTGTCCCAGGGAGAGACTGAGATTCAGGGCAGAGACACGCACAGCCTGACGGTGGAGACCAGGCCGGTCCTCCTGTGGCCGAGACTTGTGCCCCTCCCCGCCCACTCTGAGCAGGAGCAAGGGAACCCAGATGCTTCCTCTTTTTTGCACCTTGTGCACAGGGTCCCCAAGTGTCCCTCTCCCTCGGCGCCTGGCAAGGTGAGGCGAGCGCCGTTCTTACCGTCCAGTGATAGCCAGTCATGCTGGGAGGAAGGGAGCGTGGGCAGGGCCCGAGCTTTGTACTCAAACACCACTGAGTTGGAGATGATCTGGTTGTTGAAGGCAACTTGTAGGGTCACAAGACCAGTGTCATGGGCTGCAAGCAAGAGAAAGAGAGGTCAGGGCGGGGGGTGGGGGTGGGGCACCCTTCAGCCTGGGGTTCCACCCAAGGACCTGAGCACTCCCTCCCCACTGCTCTTCATTGGGTAATCCCAGCCTGTGCCTGCTCATTCCTCAAGGCCCAGTGCAGTGCTGCTTCTTCCAGGAACTTTCTCTGGACCCCAGACTCAGCCAGGCGCCCTGGGTCAGTCCCACACCCCGTATGGTAATCGCCTCTTTGCTCCTCTGCTTCCTGGTGAGGGCAGGGCCTGGGAGCTCAGGGTGGATTTGCCGAATGAATGAATGAATGAATGGTCCCCCACCCTGCCCCATGGCTGGCTGACTTCTCCCCTTTCCCATCCATCCTAGGTGCAGCATTTGCTTTGGACTCCTTTGTGCTTATTTCTGCTTCACCTTTTCCTACAAGCTTGTCCTGACTCACTTAGCATGGCCTTCCATGTATTTTTAGAAGTTCCTGCGCCTCCCTGATGAGAGCAAGAGCTTCGGCTGTGCCTGCTACTCTGGTCCCAGTGGTGCTGAGCCAGGGGTGCTGGCATGAAGCTTGTGTTTCCCTCCAATGTCTGGACAGAAGCTTCGGGAAGGCAGGGCACTTTTGGGTCTCATTCACTGCTCTAACCCCAACACAGGGCTCAATGAAGACCATATTGGTTGAATAAACAAATGGGACGTTCTCTCTGTCAGCAAGAGGAAAGCCCACCCCTGGCGGGGACGGGCTTCAGTTCTGGGGTTAAGGTTGCTGCTCTGTGACTCCTGCTAAAATCTTGGGGGCTGTGGTCTACAGAGGTGGCCAGTGTGGGTGTGCAGGCTGCTCGGCCCCGCCAGCCCAGGTCCTCGGGAGACATCAGGGTTGTGTGCTCTCTGTCCTGCTTTTCTGGAACACCAGACACCAGTGCCCAGGGCCTCCCCAGGACAGATTTCCAGGGAGGACACACACGGGGATCATGTTACTGTTTGGGCTCTTGGTTTTCAGCAGCTTACAGCCTCGAGGAAGCTGTCCAAGGCAGCTGCTCCCCAGGGCAGGGTCAAGCTCTGGCTTCCCTCTGAGGACGCCTGGTGCAGACCTCACTTCCCAGGGGAAAACCAACTCATTGATCTGCGGCCTCCGTCCACTCCAGGGTTACGGACTATGCCACTGTCCCCGGAGCAGGTCTTCAGGAAGTCACTGCCCAAAGGTGCAGCAGGTTTTTCCCCTGTGCTTTCCACCTGGATGTGGTCCCTCAGCTCCAGGCTGCAGGCTGAACCAAAGGCTCCACAGTGAGTGGGGGGTCCCATAGGAATCCCGTGGTGCCTCTCTGGGAAGGGATCCCCAGCCAAGTCCAGAATCTCCCGAGGCTCTGACAGCATCCCCGGGCAGCCCTCCAAGCTCATGGTCACTCGCCTGCCCTGGAGATTTGCCTGGTTTACCAACAGGAAGGAAGGGCGGTCAGCACACCCCCCATCTGAGCCTGCTGAGCTTGGTTCCTCTTAGCAAGTCTCCTGCCCCTCCGCCGGCCCCTGGGGAGCTCAGGGCTTCTCTGTGCCAGATGTCCCAGCTGGGGGGTCCTCCCCAACTGCTGCTCTTCTCCTGGCAGTTGTACAACCTGCAGTGACACTGGAATGGTGGCAGATTCAAAGGCATCCCTTCTTCTCCAGAGACACTGAGCAGAAAGGACTGATCATGGGCTCCTGGGTCCTGGCCCAGCGGCCCGGCTTGTGCAGGCCCATCATGCAGGACACTTCCTTGACTCTCCCTCGCTGCCATCAAGTCTGTCAGGGAGTCCTGGGTCCATCCACTTCTCTCCATCTCCACAGCCACTGCTCTAGTCCAAGCTGCTGTCATTTCCTGCCTGGACTCCTGCATTAGCCTCCTGCTGAGGGCAACCTCAGCAGCCCCCAGACCTGTTCCTGCCGGGAGGGTGTCGGGAGTCCACCTTCCGACGCCCCACACGACACCAGTGGGAGTCCCCTTCCTCAAGTCAGGGAAGATCATCCCTCCGCCTCTTCCCACGGTTTCCTTGCTTCTGTTCTTCTTCCCTACGATCCATTCTCCCACACACTCAGAGTCATCTTTTAAAGTCTAATTTAGATCAAGTCTCTTCCCGACTTAAAACTAATGGCTTCCCAAGAGGAACCGAGCTCAGCAGATCAAACTTCTTCTGGTGACTTAGGAGGATGGACATGATTTGGTCCCTGCCATCTTCTCCAGCCTCGCCATGTTCAACTCCCCCCATCTTTACATTCCTCCCACTTGCCAAACCTCCTCCTGCCTCAGAGCCATTGCACTTCCTTTGATCTCTGCCTGGATGCTTTCCCCTGACTCTTCCCATGACTGGCTTCACTTCCTCATTCAGGTCCAGCCTGTGAGCGGCCCTCCCTCATCAGTCTATCCAAAGGAACCCCCTCTTCCCAAGCTGCTTTGTCACAGGACCACATTCTGGTGTCCTGGCATCGTTTTCTCCAGTGGTCTTGGTTATTTCTTTGTTTTCTGTCTCCTGCAGTAGAACGTAAGCTTGTGAGAGCAGGGACCGGGTCTGGCCTGATCACCTCTTTATGCCCAGTGCCACGGTCAGTGCCTGGCCTGTTACAGTCGCTCAATAACTGTTTGTCGAATGGATTACTTCAAAACGCAGGGCACTTGCTCTCCTCATTTTGAATTTTATCTTTTGCCCTCCCAGAAATCCAGGTGGGGCCTTTGGCCAGCGAAGTCTTCTTGGTGGTGGGCTCCTCCATCTTCTCCTGAGCCTGGGTTGCCTTTCCTGAGTCCCAAGTCCTCCTTCTCCCCGCCTTACCCTGAGCTCAGTGCCCTGACCTGGTTTTCTCCCTCCCGACCTTGGACACAACTGGAATCTTGTAGGAGACAGATTCCTTCCCGTGTGTCTTCTGTGGCCAGTGATGGTGGGGGAGCTGCCCAGGAAGAACCGTGTTCTTGGTCAAGGTTGAGTCTCCTCACCCATGTTGCCTGGGCAGGTGCACCGGGCAGGTGGGCAGTGGTCATTTGCACTCCCTGTGCCCCTTCCCCCACTCACTCCCTTGGCCCCCTCCTCCCGGGTCATTCCCAGCCCCTAAGGAGGCCTGCCTTGTGCTCACAGGCCTCAGAGCCCTTCTTTTCAGAGAGGCCAGTTTGGTTCTGGCTTCAAGTGTTCCTTCTTCAAGATCAGCTCCAGTTTCCCCGAGTCCTTGGGAGACCCAGGGACGAGGTCCCGAACAGCCAGCATCATCCCTGGCGTCAGGGTCAGGGTTAGGGGCTGGGTCTTATGCTTTGCCCCATTCCGGGTGCCTACCAGTGGCTGGCAAACTATTTGACGCATGAAGAAACGACGGAATGAATACAGGCATGCGTGTATCCAGCACTGTCTTACAGAGTGACATGTTTCAATTTGGGCCTCAAAACAGAGGGCCAAAGGGGACCCCCTCTTTGTGGTTGGCTGTAGAACAGAAGGTGCTCTGGCAGTGAGGCCCAGCTCTCAGTCTGCCTGAGCCTGTGGCTTCTCGTCCCTGGGTCTGAGACGCAGTGTTAGAGGAGCCTGAGTGACTGGGAGACACGGTGGTCTGGGCAGACTCTCCTGCCAGCTCTGGGGACCCAGAAATGCCCTGGGACCAAGAGAACCACCTGCTGAGACCCGAACAGCCCTGGTCCCCTCTCCCCACCCCACCTCGGGACAGAAAGAGTGAAGGCCTCACCCATGGAGCACCTTCATGGAGCATGTGAGCCAGGTGCTTCATGGACCTTCCCTCATCTCACACTCTGGCCCACCTGGCAAGTGGTTTATAAAGATGGAGAAACTGGGGCCCAGAGAGGTCAACCACCGAGCTGAAGTCACCAGAGGGTAACTGGCTGATCTGGGATGTGCTGCAGTATGACTGATCCAGACCGCAGAAGTCGCCAGGTCCTGGCCTGGGACATCATCCAGAGGGCACGCAAAGGCCAGTCTTTTTTTTGGAGGGGTCAGATAACTTAGGACAGGCAAGGTCTGGGTCCTCGGCCAGGCCAGAACCAGGTACAGGAAGTGGCTTCTATTTATAGGCCAGGCGAGTGCTGTGCCAGCAGCAGGCGATAAGTGGACAGTTTAATAACATGCTGCCCTCTCCCTGTACCCTGCCGGTGGGGGTGGGAGGCTGCATTAGCCACACACAGCCCTGAGCCGTGATAGGCTGACCCAGGCCGGCTGGCTTCTGGGATGGCTGTGCTCCAGGCTGAGCAGGGCTGCTGGGAGCAAAGGGGGCCCACTGGGTCCTCTGGGGCTGGCCAGGCAGCCAGTGGGGGCAGGGCCAGCAGGAGAGGACACCACAGGCTGCAGCCCAGGCTCCCCGGGATGTTTGTGGGGAAGGAGGTGCTGGATTCCAGTGGAGGCTAGCATGCATGCCCAGCCCTGGAGCATTCTGCTCTGGTGGGCTGCATGGGGAGATGGAGAGAGAAGGAATAGTGTTCTGTGTGAGCTCAAGAGCCCAGGCTCGGGGGATGGTGCAGGAAAGCAGACAGCTGGGGTGGCCCAAGGCTCAAGTGGGACCACTCCAGGTGGAACCTGGCACTTGGCATTGGCCAGCTCTGCTCCTGCCCAGGAACCCTGCCCCCACTCCTCTTCCCATCCCCACCCTCCACGGGGAGCATTCTTTCTCCTTTGTAGGGCCCCTGGCTTCAGATAACATGGAGAGCCCTCTGCCCTAGCCACCCCACCTCCCTGTCTCCCTCTCCATTCACTGCCTGGGCTAGCTGGACAGGCCATCCCTGGACCTAATGATGAATGCGAGGAGTCAGCTGAGGGGTCTTCTCAGCACCACCCAGGGAACCGGAAACGGGTTCTAGACACAGATTCCCTCACAAATACCCGTCTCCTCCTCGTGATGTGCCAGGCACTTTGCGAGCCCTTGGGACACACGGTGACCGAGACAGACACAGACCATGCCCTCAGGGAGCCGACAGGCCAGTGGGGAGGTAGTAACGGCCAGAGGTCAAGGAAGAGTTGGTCAGACAGGGGCACCAAACTAAGTAGGTGATGGTGAAGCCCGAGTGAGGGGGAGAAGGTCAGAGCCTCAGACACAGCACAGACGGGCTTCTGCCCTGGAACTGGAGGTGGATTACGTGCAGGTGCCTTTTCCTGGGCACGGGGTAGATGGCTTCAAATTCTCAAAAGAGTTTGTGCGGATTGTTCTTAGTTTGACATCCCTTCCCCCGCCGCCTACCAGGCCTTCATCCTTCTCTGACCTGCTCTGTGCCCCCGGGGGACCGATGCTGTGGACGGCATGGCCAGGGGAGGCATGGGTGGGAGGAGGGATGGCCTCTGACCCCAGATGCGGCTCCTGGCGGGCCGGCTCTCAGCAGCTCCAGGAGCCCTTTAGGTGGAGGGTCCTGCTGTGGCCAGTCCTGGGTGTGTTGACCTGCTTACTGGTTGTCTAAATTGTTCCCTCATCATGTTCTCCTCAGAATCCCAGCCGAGCATGCCGTGTCCCTGTCGGATATGAGGTGCACGAGCCCCAACAGATGACATTACAATAGCCGATCTGGGACCCTATCCTTCACAGCTGAGGGAGCGAGGCCCAGAGTAAGGACGCGACTTGCCCAGGGTCACCACAGGCCCACTGCTGTCCAGTGCTCCTGGCCTTCCCTCGGCCAGGAGGCAGCCCTCTCACCTGGGCAGTAGCAGCGCAGCACGCCGGGCTGGATCAGGGACGCAGGCACTGAGATCTGGTCGAACAGGCAGCTGTAGTTATTGCTGGCTTCTTGCCACGGGCCTGTGATGAGGACCTTCACTCCTCCCTGAGGGAACAGACATGAGCAGAGGTGAGCATCAGCCACAGAGGGAGGGACAGGGACGCACCTCGCGGCTGCACTGCCCACACCGCCGTCTGCACCCCATCCTGCGTTGAACATGCAGATTCCCGGATTCCAGTAAGACCTGGCTTCAGAGAATCACCGTTTCAGGATTGCAGCAGAAAGAGGGGGCCCGCAGCCTTCCTCCCCCTGGCCCCTTGGCAGACCCCAGACGCTCCTTGCCTTCCTCAGCTGGCATCCAGCCTCGGGGCTGGCACTTCTGACCCTGGACCCTTTCCTGTGTAACTTTCAGTTCCAGGCAGAAGGGAGCACAGAGTTTTTCAAACCTTTTTAGCCCATGATGCACCTGAGAACTGGCCAGGTGGGACCCCTGGAAGGAAGTCGGGGGAAGCGAGGGGACTTTCTTTGTCATTTGCTTGTGGACAGATGGAGGGAGCTCCAAGTTTTGAAAACAGGCCTGAGCATCTTAGTGTCACCCCAAGAACCAGAAGTTCTGGTGGGGAAACGAGGAGAGACAAAGGATCCCCACGGTATGGTGGAGATGGAGTGGGGGGCGCTGAGGGGGATGGATGAAGAAAGTATTGAGAAAGATGGCAGAAATAGAAAAATGGAGAAGGAGGGCTCAGAGTTGAGGGGCTTAGAGATTGCCCTGGGCTGGAGAGGGTCTTAGAGCTGAGGGCTGGGGATAGGTGGGACCGAGCACGGGCCCCCTGCCTCTGTGCTGAGCCATTGAGGGCACTTGCCTGTGCTGCACCCACACAGCTAGAGGGGCCCCTCACTGTGCACACGCACCACACATGCAGGCACTGATGTGCTTGCAGTCTGGTGGGGGCTGCAGCTGCTCCCACTGGGAGGGTGTGGGAGGGAGGATGGGGGGAGGGGGGCTTGGACGAACTTGCTCAGCTCGAGGGCAGAGGGCCCTGCCCCCAAGGATCCCAGAGGCGCCCAGGAGCAGGAAAGCACAGGATAGGTGCTCCCTGACCTCCTGCTGGAACCAGCCAGGGTGTGCCCCAGAGCGAGGAGGGCGGCCTTAAGTCCCGGTGCCCGGGTGGTCCTCCTTTAAGGCCATTTAGTCACTGCTTAGTGATTAATAGCACCTCCCGCACTCTATCATGTACTTTGTTGACCATGAGGTGCCCTACTCAGGGCTTAGACAGCTGAGGGGAGGGCCTGCCCTGGGGGTGCAGAGTGTGAGGGTATTGGCCTCTCTGGCTCTTCTTGGTGAGCCCACCCCAGGCTCCATCCACCTTTCCCAGCAGGGGGCCAGGAGCTGTCAGGACAGAGTGGAGAGCGCCACCTAGTGTCTATGATGGGGAAGGCCGAGAGGGGCGCCTGCCTCTGGACTGGGGTGAGGGAGCCAGTGAGGAGTGCAGACCCTCGGCCCTCCTACCCCCACATCGCCACGCTGGAGAGGCCAGACCCCAGCCCCCCGCCGCTGCCTCATGTGGGTGAGACGCTCTTTCCTGATCAGTCACCCGTTCTTGGGTGGCCTCTCCTTGGCCATCCCTGCGTTGGAGGGTCCCCGGGCCTCAACATGGGGCTTGCTCCTGTGGCTCCTCATAATGTTCCTGGAACCCCGCCCTGGCTCAGGACTGGTCTTGAGCATCAGCATCGAGAGGGGTTGTTTTCAGGGCCGAGTGGAGGTGGCTCCCCCATAACCCAACACAGAAGGGAGGGTTCCCCTATGGAAGGGGCTCTCCCAGACTGGCAGGCACCTCGTCTGTGCTCTTGGAGGGCCTTCCTCTGGGCCAGGATGGCTTTGGAGAAGTCACTTTCCTGCGAGGCAACCAAAGTTTGGGGGGCAGTGGAGAGAGCTCAGGACTGGGAGCAAAAAGCAGGCCTGCCCCTGCCCCTCGGTAGCCGTGTGTCCTCAGGCAAGTGGCCCAACCTCTCTGGGTGGCATTTGATTTCTAGGGGCCCTCTGGCCTTAACATGCCTTGGTTCTGATATATGGCCCCGTAGGGAGATTTGGAGCTCTGTTGGAGTGGCAGGCCTGGGGCTGGCATCCTTGGGCCCACGGGCCGGGAGTGGGTGTTGGGCTGGGAGGTGTGCCCTGTGGCGTAGGTAGAACCTGACTTTAGGATGTCCAGGAGTACCAGAGGTCAGCTCAGGACACGATCCTTCCTGGATCCTGGGAAGTGGAAGAGCAGTGGCTTCAAAAGGCCACAGACAGTTACCATGTGAGAAAAAAGGAAAAAAATAATAACCCCAATCAACAGTGGCTGGCATGAAGCTAGGGCTGCTGTGAGGAACAAAGGGCCGCAGAAATTACTGGAGAACATCAGGACCTTCTCCATGGAAACTGCTGCAGGATGGGCTCAACATCCATCCGTTCAAGGACGGTCGCCATGGCAACGCTCGCCTGGCTGCGCTGACTCGTTGTGATGCGGGCACCTGATGGCTCTGATTGCAGCCTCCTCTGCCTGGTGCAGCGGGAGTGTCAGTGGAGGGTTGGGGGCGGGCAACAAATGCCACCTGAGGTCTCTGTGCCCTGGGAATCTTGAGATAAAGGACCCAGATTTCTGATGCACTCGGGGCAGATCCTGGGGCCCAGAGGCACCTCCAGTGTGTGTGTGTGTGTGTGTGTGTGTGTGTGTGTGTTGGTGACCAGCTGCAGCTGGAGGTGAAGAGCTGGACAGATCATAGGAGAAACGGGAACAGATGTCCCCAGCCTTGGCATTTCTGCAAAGTGGGTGACTGGGCAATATGGAATTTTAGAGCTGGGTGAGGGTGCTAAGCGACTGTTTAGCCTGACCCCGTATTTACGGTCTAGGAAGCTTCCCCAGGCCTATGTGTCTTTCTGCAGAGCCCTCCAGGAACTTGGCAGAGCCTGGCTAGAACGGGGCTTCTGACCTGGTTGACAAGCAGGCCTCGTCCAGTAGAGAAGGGGAGAAGGCAAGGGGCAAGCATGCCAGCCAGGAGGCTGTGAGGGGAGAGAAGGGTCAGGAGAGATGGGGCTGTCTCCTGCAGAAGAACTCAGGAGGGGGTGGCTCCTGCTGCTGGACTGGGGACAGTGGCAGGGGTGGGAGAGGACAGTGAGGAGGAAGTGGCCCCTCAGAGCTGCTGGGGCCTCTGCAGGGGCCTCCCCTTGCGGCCACTGGGCTCCAAAGGGCCCAGCTGGTGGCATCTGTGCATTTTCCAAATCAAACTGAATTTGAGCTGCTTTTATTTCTGGGGAGTTGGAAGCATCCAGGGCTTCTGGAAAACCAGGGCTAGATGCTCCCTCTGCCAGGTTCCCAGACCATCCGTCCTCTCCCGTTCTTGTGCTGCCCTCGCGTGGCAAGCTGCTGAACTGACTTGCTCTGAGGCACAGTTGAGGGATCCACCAGCAGTACTCAGTACAGAAGGGAGAGGGCCAGGCCTGCCACGGGTCCCCTCACTAGTGTCCCCAGGCCGAAGGAGGCCAGAGTGTGAGCCTGGACCGGTCCAGGGACCTGAGTGCCCAGACCGAGGCCCAGGGAAAGAGGGCTCCTCCTCTCCTCCTCCAGCTCCCACAGGGCTCAGGCCCTAGGAAGCCTCCAAGTGCCCCATGGGCCAAATCTTCTAGGTCCTAGGACTTGGAGGGCCTTGTGGCCACCCCTCTCAGACATTTACAGATAAAGAAACTGAGGCCCAGGGAGCCAGGTCTCAGAGTCAGGATTGAAAGAGAGCTCCCCGACTCCCAGCTCTATCCCTCTGGATTGCTTTCTTAAGCCCTGTGGGGGGCAAGCTGCTGGGCTGAGCTGCCCTTTCACCCTGGGGGGAAGTGTGATGGGTGCTAGGAGGATGCCACTGAGCTCAGCATCATGGATGGGGTCACACTGAGCCACAACAAGAGGAAGCCTGGTCAGAATCTTCTGGAGTCTTGGGCGGGCGGTGCAGGGGAAGCAGATGGACGTGGATGGGAGAGGCAAGGGCTGTCTGACCACCTTCCTTAGTTAGCCATCACAGCACCCAGCAAGGTGATTGCTGTCACTGCCCCAATTCTAGAGACAGGAAGGCGCTGGCTTGCCCAAGGTCACCGGCTAGTAAGCGTGGGGCCAGCATTCGAATCCATACTGTCCGGCCCCAGCCCCAGGCTCCTCACCACCCAGGGCAGCCGCCTCTGGACACCAAGGATATTTATAAACAGGCGGTACCCAGACCCAGTGCAGGGCAGGAGCTGCTATGTCCAGACACCTACCTATTTCCAGGACTCTCCTGTCCGAAGGCTGGGCCACCCGCTGGGCGGACATGGATCTGAGAGCTGGGGGCATCTGTACACGGGTTGTATCTTAGCTTTGCCGTAAAGGAAGGAGGCGAAACTGGCATGAGCCTCTTGGTCAAGATTGTGACACTGAGGCCCACCATCTAGGTGACCCCTGCAAGGTCATGCATGGTCAACCAGCAAGCAGCCTCCTGGCCACAGCCACGGCAGGAGGACACGAAAAGGAACACAGTGGGCCATGAGCTGTGATGGCCACAGAATAGTAACCAATGTCCACTGGTTACTTACTATGGGCCAAAGACTTTACAAGCTCTCCTGGGAGCACCACACCTTGCCCTGAGCACCGCTGTTATCACCCCATCTTATAGGTGAGGAGACTGAGGCACAGAGAGCTGGAGTCCCAGCACACACCCAGGAGTGGCCCTGAGATGCGTCCTCCCCCACTGGGCCTCACTGTCCCCTTCACCACGGCCCAGGGGAGACTTTGAAGCAGAGACTGGCTCTGAGCAGTGCTTCACTTCTCAGGACACCCCGTTAACCCAGTCTTGACTGCCAGCGCCTGGGTCTGGGACATGCACGGGCTCTGGCCGGCATCCCACACTGCCCACGCCTGGAGACCTTTTGCGGGGTCTGCATCACTGCCTTAAGATACTTAAGATGTGAGATTCAGTCTTTCAGGAGCGCCCCCGCCTTGGTGTCCCAGGCAGCAGCCCCCGCCCCAGCATCTATGAAACGTGGCAGTGGAACCAAGGGAGTCATGGACAGCCCCAGCCCGGGGAGAAAGTGCCGATCTGGGCTGCTCCCCAGGCACCTGGCAGGCAGGCTGGGAGGAGTCAGGGAGTGTGTGTACCCCAGGGTGCAGCAGGGCATTAGGGAAAGCTCGGGCCACTCTGTACCCCTCCTATGACATTCTACTGCAGAGAAAGAGCAAAGGTTCCTTCCTTAAACATGTGTGCCACTGTGGCAAGACCTGGGTTTTCCTGAGGTCCTGGGCTTTGGAGCAGTGATTCTCAACGTCTGATCTCAGCCCCTGAGACAGCTGGGGGTGGGGGTGGGGGGCACAGGTGGGAGATCCTGGGTCATAAACATGCCTTTGATTTTGTAGAGGCTGGATTTACCCAAGAAAATCTTGTCGATGACCATTCAGATGCTGTACCCTCCCTCTCAATTTGATGCAAATTTGTTTGTTTTTGCTTTGTTTGGTGAAGTAAATCAAGAGCAATGGATATGGATGATCTATGGTGGTGATTTTCAAATGGTTTCTTTAGCAGGATCCTTTTTCCAAAAAAAAAAAAAAAAAAAGAAAAGAAAGAAAAAGAAAAAAAGAAAGGGAAAGCAAAAACATAGGTGGAATCTTAACACATAAGCCAGATGATGGCAGACTTCTGGACAGAGCTGGGAGGGCCACCTGGCCTCTGAGGAGACCCCTGACTTTAAAACTACTTGCTCCAGTGAAGACCGACAACCACTGCTTGAGAGAAGTGGAGGTATTTCATGTGGGGACAGAGGGAGGGGACAACTTCGTCTGTATGATCCAGCTCTTCATCAAAAGGGCCGCCACATGCAAATGAGCTTCGCTTAGCTGCATGCTGGCAGGTGGGCAGGTGAGGCGGGTGGGGAGGCGAGGGCAGCAGCAGCTTACCTCCGGGTATGACCACTCTGGGGAGTAGTCGGTCACCATGAACATCCGTCCGCTCTGCTGCAGCATCCCCAGGGTGCCCTGGGCTGAGGCGGCCGAGACCACCTCGGCGACGTGCATATAGGCCATGGTGCCGGCCCCGCCCTCGGCACTGCTCAGCTGCAGGCTCCCCTGCTGGGGGCTACAGCAGGGGATGCACATCTCCGCCTGGGTGAATGGGGCGCGGGCCCCGTCTTCCGACTGCGAGAGGGCCGTGCTGTCCCCGGACACCAGCTGGTGCCCGTAGATGGTGCCGCTGCCCCCCTCCACGGAGATGAAGTCATTGATCAGGTCCGAGAACTGGTTGCTGAAGGAGATATCAAAGTGGTCCAGGCTGAGCTCCATGTTGGAGGCGTTGCCGAGGCCAGGCTGGGCCACGGGGTAGAGTCCCTGCACCACATTGCCCGGGAGGATGGGGACGCCACTGGCGCTGCGGATGACCCCAGTGGTCTCGGGCTGCAGGTAGTGCTCAGAGCTACAGGCCTGCAGCTCCCCAGACTTGATCAGGCCCTCACCCCCTTCAGCCACCTGTGAGGTCTCCATGGTGACCTCCCCTTCTGCCCCCATAGCCTGGAAATTGGCCTGGAACTGCATGAGGTGGAGGGAGGAAGTGGACTCTATCCGGGTCTCCACGTGGCCACTGCACGAGCTGGTTTGTGACGAGGCTTCTGTTTTCACCGTGGGCATCACAAAGGTGCCCCCAGAGTCACTCAGGCTGCTGTGGGCATTCTGCTCGATGGGGAGGGGCTTGCTGGCGTCCTGCAGGAAGAAGCTCGGGGAAGGGGTCTGGTGGACGTGGGGGCTGTGGCCCGTCTGGCTGAAGCTGGACGTGTAGTCCTTGTTGGAGTCTATTGCACTGAAGTCCATCTGCTCCAGGGTGGTGCTGGGACTCAGGCCACCGCCCGATGGCAGGAGGCTGGAGCCAGCGGTCAGGGTGAGGGAGCTGGACGCTGCGGCCGCCGCGGAGGAGGAGTACGCTTCTTTGGCCATCTGCTGCTCGAAAGAGGTGTCCTCAGTCTTAATCTCCTTGGTGAGGACCGTGGTGAAGCTGAAGCCCCTCTCCACTGGTGGCGAGTGCCGGACGTTGGTGCTGACCATCTCGGCTTTCAGGCCTCCGCCCCCGTACGTCTGGCCCTGCTTTGGGTTATTGAGGAAACAGTCGGGGTCAAAGTTCATGGTGGTTTCTGGAATCTTCCGGCCACCGTCGAGGGTGGTGGAGAGGACCAGCTCTTCCGACACGTTGGTGGGCAGCATCGACAGGCTTTCCGAGCTGCCCGTGGTGGGGAAGGCGAACTTGTGGCCATCAGAACTCACGGCCAGGACGAGGCCCTGAGAGGCGTCGGGCGAGAGGAGGTGGTGGTTGGGGCCGGCGGTGGGGGACATGGTGTACACGGCCTCGTTGGTGACCTCAGACATGAACACCGTGGCGCTCTGGGACAAGCTCCCCATCACAGAGGCCACCGCCATGCTGGACACGCCTGTGACCACGGGGCTGTCCACCATGTCGGGGTCGCTGTTGAGCCCGCTGCTGATGGACACGGGGGAGCTCTGGGTGGTGTCGGGGACCTCCACCTGGTTGGTGGAGGAGACCTCGGTGCTGTTCTGGTGCAGCAGCGCCGGCTTGGCCACCTTGCCGTTCCTCTTCTCGCGGCTCGAGCCCTTGCCGTGGCTGTGCTCATGCTTGCCCTCGGATACGTCATTGTGCTGCACCTCTGCGTGGCTCCCGTACCCCCCGGTCCGCGGCTCCACCTTCGGCGAGATGATGCGGTGTTTGGCACTGTTACACTTGTGGTGCACGCTGCTGCCCGCTCCTGTGGAGTCAGAAGCACAACACGCACGTGCACATACACACACACGTGTACACACACGCGCGTGCAAAGAGAGAGTCAGAGCTAGGACCGCGGTGGACCCTGTCCCTGACAGTTGGGGCCTGGCAAAGCCCAGCCCGGGAGTCCAGGCAGGCCACTGACCCCTCGGGGCTGGCAGGTAACAAACACTCAGGGCCTTGGGCCCACTTACCCCAACCCTGGGCTCTCACGTGCCCCACGTAACCATCCTCCAGACCAGGGGGTTTTTCCTTGATGCGCTTTTCAAATAGTAATAGTAGTGCCCAGGACATAGGCGGTCAGGAAGCAGAAGGTGGAGAGAATGTCACCCGCCAGGAATACCCTTTCCACCTTCAGAGGCAGACACCATGCGCTAGAGCGGCTCCTGCTGGCCAGAGGGGCTCAGCCCAGGGTGGTGGTGGGTCCCTTTCCCCTCCTCCAAACCTTCCATGTCTGCTTTTCAGGAAACCCCTCTCCTCCAGGCGGTGGCCAAAGAGGGTTCTAGACTTTGCTCCAGAGGCAGAAAAGTATTTGGGGCCACCACCCCCTGTTTAGCTAGCCTGGGCCTGTCCTCAGCTCTTTGTGGGACAAATTCCTCCTAAGCCCTGAGTGAGGACAGAGCCCAAACCCCCAGTTCAGGGGCAGAGAAGAGAAAAGCCTCAGGCACCCAGCGTGTTGGGCTCTGGCCAGTGTCCCTCAGGGCTCTTCCCCCAACGCAGCAGGACAGCTCCTCTCTCCCTTTCTCTCCCACTCCGCCATTCTTTTCACTCCATCTGATGAGGGTCACTTTGCTTTTTATAAAAGGGTGAATTCTTTCCTGATCCCGTTACAGCCTCGCCACCAAGATTCCTAAATGCGCGAAGACTTCGCAGAGAAGTGACATGACCCTCTGATGGAAATTTCTAATTAAGGCAGCAGAGGGACTGGAGAAAGCACATTTCAAAGAGCAAATACCATTATCAGAAAAACAGACACAATAGGATGGAGAGTGCGGGACACTTTCCATTCTTGGAGGGGACAGGGGTTAAAGAAGGAAGTTTAGCTTGAGTGGTCCCATTGACTCAAGGCCGATCTCCCTGAAAAGCCCGTTTTGACCCACTGCCAGGGACCCGGGCCTCCTGCTGACGATGCCCAAGATCGTGGGGCCTGGAGGGCACTTGCAGTGGGTGGACTAGGCCCGGAGCCCCAACTCAGTGCACTCCCCAACTTTGCTGCCCCCATTCCTAGAGGGAGCTGCCTCTCTGGAAAGTGCTCTCTCCTGCCCAGAGTGGGCTGCCCCACCAGCCCCGTGGAGCAGGACAAGGGTGAGTCTGTCCTGGGTGCTGTGCTGTCGCTTGGCTGACCCTTCTCCCCTCACTGGACATCATGGCCACCCCCAAGGAGGAGAGCTGCGCCCTCTGCCTGGCAGAGCCCCCCCTGCCCCGTTGTGCCCACCTGCCTGCCGGGAGCCCTGCTCACCCAAGCTGCCAGTGCAGAGGCAGTTGTGGGTCCGTGGCTGTGGCTTGGTCTGGTGGCTGTCGAGGATCTGTTGCACCAGCTGCTCCACCGAGAAGCCTGAGCTGCTGTTCCCATTGCTGCAGGTCCACTTGATGCCGTGGACTGCGGGGAGAGAGAGGCAGAGGGGCAGTCAGAGGCCACGGGGTGCAGGGGGAGGTCCTGTGAGCTGTGGGACCCAGGCCCTCCCAGAGCTGCAGCAGCCCCCTCTCTGCTGGGAGGCTGGCTCTAGGGACCAATTGAGGCATCTGAGGTGGGGAGGAGGGAGGAGAGAAGAGGGAGTGGGGAGGAGGGAGTGCCAGGCCCCCCTACCAGACCCCACTCTCAGCGGGAGCTCTGCTCCTCCTCTGCCTCCTCTCCTCCCCTCCCTGCAGTGCAGCCTGGGAGCGACCACCCAGAGATTTGCTTTTGTTTTCCCCAAATCCAAGTGCACCAGGGAGGCCCTTCAAGGGGTCTTGGAGTGAAGGAGACAGGGAGCGAGGACTGGGAAAGAAAGGTGACGGGAGGCTGAGGGACTCCCCAGACCTCTGGGTGTGGAGACTTGGAGAGGAGATGGAGGTTGGGGACCCAGTTCCCCACAGCGTGCTGGGGTGGACGCCCAACCCTGGAGGGGAACGCTTTAGCTCCTGCTCACCAGGCTTCTCGGCCTTAAGGGGTTGCAGGCTAGGCTGGGACAGACGGGAACAGGGCTAAAGGGCACATGGCCTGGACAGTGGGTGCCCACTGATGACTGGCCACCAGGACGGCTGCCCTGGGGTTTTGGCTCAACCCTCTTCTACCCTGGACCTCCGCTGTCCCTGGTGATGGGGTGGGGGGCCCAGACTGGCTGAGAGTGGGCTTCCCACCTGCCAGGCGGGATGGGGGCTGGAAGTCTAAAATAAACTGTCTTCCCTGCTGAGTGTGTGGACTGACTGAGTTTCACACCAGCTCTCTTCATTGTCCTTTCTCAGCTGGAGCAGACATGGCTGGGAGGTGGCAGAGCCCCGGGCTGGCACATTGGGGACATGGCACAGCCCAGCTCTCTCTGGTGGCTCTGCTGGGGCCAGATTCCAGACGCAGTGAATTCCTGGCCCCGGGGCTTGAACTGGTGCCCAGGGCTCCAGGAGGGACCCAGGCCACTGGGAGGGGGGGATGGTGGGAGCAGGTGGTCTGCAAGGAGGAGCAGGGCAAGGGGTCACGCTAGGGAGAGGCCAGCGGCTTGGCCAATGCAGGAACAATTTCCTTTCTCCTTTGGCTGAGCTTCTCTCATGTGGACTCCAGGGGAAGAACTGTCACCTCTGGGGTTGGGGGGGGTGCTCCAGAAGGCAGACGCACAAAGAGACAGTCTACACAGTAGGTAGGAGCTGGGTCGGATTCACACCTGAATTTGAGTCCAGGTTTTGGTCTTTACTTGCTGTGTGAATTTGTAAACCTCTCTGAGCCCCAGTTTCCTCATCTGTAAAATGGGAATATAATAGTATCTGCCTCACAGGGGCCAGGAAGAAACCCGATCTACCTGCCTGGCACTCCGTGTGGACCCAACACAGAGTAGCTGTTGTCATAACCGTTAATAGAGATGATGGTGATGATGGCGATGACAGCAGTGAGGGCGACGAAGGTGACACACAGCTGGCAATGCTGGCCTTGCCCTGCGGCTTGGCTGATGGGAAGGGGGCTCAGGGAAGGAAGCTTCTTGCTGTGAAATCCACCGATGGCTCAGCCTTGGATCACTGAGGGGAGAGCTCCGCGGTAGCCATCGCTCTCCTGCCTCTGCGCCTTTCAGCACGTTTGTGCAGAACCCCATGTGTGAGGGTCACGGTCTGCTGGCATCCCTCACAGGCGCTGCTTTCCTTCCCTGTGCACCTGCCCCGGGTGTTCGCTCGGTCCTCATCCTTCACCCCGTTCTGATGAGGCTCCTCCAGGGGCTTTCGGGGCTCTGCCTCCCGCACCCTCACCAGCACCGGGGCCCCTGGATTTTGGCGGGTCATCGGGAGCGGGTGGGGGTGCTTAGTGGTTTCTGTCCTCGAGCTAGCCGAGTGCCTGAATTTGAAGTCGTGTGTACCTATTCAGAGCGTTATGTGATGGGCACGTGCAGGGGTGGCGCTGGGGTTGACAGCCCACCTTTCTGCAGGTAGGCAGTGCCTCCACCCTGGGATCCCTCGGGGAATTCTCTGGCAGACCCAGGAGGCCTGCACTCCTGCTGGCTCAGGCCATCTTGTCCCCAGCAGCTAGAGGGAAGGCCCAGGCCAGGGGTTTGCAAACCTCATCAGAACTATGGAGCCCTCTTCTCAAAGAAACCTCTGCCTGGAAATCCAATATGGAAGTCAGATAACAGCAGAAGGGGCCTGGCTGAGCCAGGAGTGAGGGTCAGGGTCCCCCAGCCTGTCCCCATGCCCGGGCCCCCCTTGGCTGAGGACCTTC
Organism: Tapirus indicus; assembly: GCA_031878705.1. Lineage (NCBI taxonomy): Eukaryota > Metazoa > Chordata > Mammalia > Perissodactyla > Tapiridae > Tapirus > Tapirus indicus. Next base: position 90,159,822 of record CM062924.1, on the reverse strand, counting down.
TCCAGAGTCCTCATTTTATAGATGAGAAAATGAGTCTGGGGGGGCCAGAGGGCAGGACTTGAGGATCCTCCCCACCCCTTTCACTGCTGCACACACAGATGACCTGTCCCAGCTGTCCCCTGCCCCAGCCTGAAGATTCTGATGTCCTTGGTCTGGGTGGTGATCCCCAGGAGCTCCTCACATGCAGTCAGGACAGCGAACACACAGCTCAGTCTGAAGCTTAGATTCCTCAGGTACCGCAAGTCTGGGAGCAGAGATGCTGCCAGAGCTCATCATCGGCGCTTCTACCCACGGGGCACTTTGGGCGGACGCTCACTGCAAAGCCAGAGCCGGTGTTCTCGGGGAAAACCCCCACGGAGTCTGAACCTGGCTTCTGGCTTCTGGCTGCATGGCCACACCCCACCCCAAGGTCTCAGGTCTCCGTGGGCTCGCTAATCCCTTGAGTGGCAGCTGCCTCTGCCGGAGTCTTCCAGCATTTCTGACCAGTGCCCCCTCTGCGCTGACAACTGCCGCTCAGACCAGGCTTCCTCTCCAGCCCCTGTGAGGGTGCGGCTGCTGCGTTCTCTCTGCCTCTTGCTCTCCTCCTTATGTTGTGAAGGTTATAAAACGAAAACCCAGCGAAGGGTGACAGATTGCAAGCAGAGAATTTCTGGATGCTTAATGCAAATTACCTACTGTCTTGGCACATCCAATATGCAGATCACCTCCTCCCCCTCGGGTGGGGTGAAGCCCCTCCTCCGAGGTGGTGAGTTGTTAGTACTGAATATCAAATACTATCAAGACGGCTTTTAACATGTCGCGCTCTGCTTCCAGACACGACACGTAAGGAATCAGCGGGAAGGAGATTTCTATAGGGAAAAGAGTGCTTTGTGGAAGGAAGGTTAATAAAGGCGCCAGACGCCCCTGCCCCGGCCCCTCCTCCTTCGTGGAAGCAGCAGAAAGAAAAGTGCATTAGAAGCACACTTGATGAAGTGTGGGGTCATGAGCTGGGGGTGCACAGAGAGAGTGAAGGGAGTTCCCAGAAAAATGACCTCCTGGTGGCTCTGGTCACATCTGCCCCCTCTGCTCACTGAGTCTCGGTGGAGGGCACCTGGCTCCTCATTCCCAGACACGTGGGCCACGTCACCCAGACGTCCTGAGTGTTCCAGCCCGGCCTGTGCCGAGTCGCAGGCAGAGGGGCCCTCTCTCCAGCCCCGTGCACAGGGCCTGGGTGGTGGTCCCTGGGCTGCTCAGGTGGTGGAGGGGACCTGTGTGCCCAGGGAGTCCTGGGCGGAGGAAGGTACCAGAGAGGAAGAAGGCGGGCGTAGTTCCCCCAGGGGCCTGCACAGGACAGGGGTGGCCAGGAGGGCCATGCTGGCCCCTGGAAAGCAGGGTGCTGTGGGGTGCTCCTTTGGCTCCCCCAGCAATCTCGCTGCTGCTCTGAGACACGCGCCTGGGGCCTGCCTCTGGCTCTGGCGGGGCTGCCTGCAGTAGGCCCCATGTGAGGACTGGTCTGCAGAGCTGAGGCCAGTGTGGCTGTCACAGGGACCCACTGGCCCACTGCCTTGCAGACCTGGCCTGGACTAGACACTTACCCTAATTACCACCTGCAGCTAGGCAGCAGCGCTTCCTCTAATATGAATAATCAAAATGAAATCAATGACAACAGCATGTGGCCATGCTTGGGAGAGCATCTTCTGATGAACAATTTACCCAAGAGGCAGCCAACCGCTGGGAAGAGTAATTGAGATATGGAAGAGGGGCTGGAGGAAGGTGTGGGGGTGAGTCCCCACATGGGGCCACTGCCAGCCAAGGGCCTCTTGGGTTATGGCTGTTCTGTCCCAGCCTCAGGTGAGTGGAGAGTCAGCTAGGCAGGCTAGGTCTGAGCCCAGGTTGAGCTCCCCTGTCACCCCATTATGGACAGACTTGTGCCCCCTCAAATTGTTAGGTTGAAGCCCTAACCCCAGTGTGACTGTATTAGGAGATAGGACCTTTAAGGAGGCAAATAAGGTTAAATGAAGTCATGAAGGTGGGGCCCTAATCCAATAGGACTCGGGTCCCTATAAGAAGAGGAAGAGACAGCAGAGGAAAGGCCATGTGAGGGCAGAGCAACAAGGCGCCATCTGCAAGCCGGGAAGAGAGGTCTCACCAGAAACCGACCCTGCAGACACCTGGATCTCGGCTGTCCAGGCTCCAGAACTGTGAGAACTAGACATCTGTTGTTTAAGCCCCCGTCGTGTATTCTGCAACGGCAGCCCGAGCAGACCAATCCAGCTCCCATTGGGGCTCAGGCTGCCCCCACCCCAGGCTCCCTGGCTGGAGCCCTACAAGCCCCTGGGAAAGACCTGCCCCCCGTGCACTGCATACTTGGGGTGCTTGTGTGTGTACATTCAAGGGGCCCCAAGATCAGGGACTTTCCAGAAGGCCTCCCTCCTCTGCCACTTTAAGTCTCACCCTTCTTTCCAGGACAGCCTCCCCCTGGAAGCCTTCTTGGCTACTCCCGCCCTGGTCCCCACTGGAGCCACAGTCTGAGTCACGAGGATAGGTCTTGCTGACCTGTTCCCTGCTGAGAACGACGGCTGGCACAGAGCAGGGCTCAGGAAAGACTGGTTGAGTGAGTAAACGAACAGACAGTTTCTCTATTAATCCTCCCCTCTTTAGCACTGTTCTCTTCTTGTTTCATTGGTTCATTATCTTTCTTAAGCAGAGCTCACATCTCAATAATAATAACAAAAATAACATTTACTGAACTTACGCTGTGTGCCAGGCACTGTGCTAGGTTCTTTACATGTTGACTCCATTACTAAAAGAAATAAATCACAATATTATCTACCCCCTATCGAGCATCTACTGTGGACAGAGCACTGGGCAGTGGTTCTCAAGTGAGGTCCCATCATCTGGGATGATGTTAGAAATGCACATTCCCAGGCCCCACCCAGACCCACTGAATCAGAAATTCTGGGGATGGGGCTCTGATCTGTGTCCTAACAAGCCCTCCCGGGGATTTGATGCCAGGCTCGAGTTTGAGACCCTCTGGTGTAGAGATTACATCTCTAATCTCTCAACGATCCTTTGAGGAAGAATTATTGCCCCATTTTATTAATGTGAGAACCAAGAGTCAGGAAAGTTAGGCAACTTGCCCAAGGTCACGCAGCAGATAAGTGGGAGTGGAGAGGGGTTGCAAAATCTAGCTCTTTCCAGTGAGGCCCCGCCTCCCGGGGTCTTCCCAGCCTGCATCCCCCTGGGGACCGAGGAATGACTGGACAGCTGATTAGCACACGGAGGAGGGAGGGCTACCCCACCAGGAGGCCAGATTCCTTCCACTGGCAGCTAGACTCGCTTCACTTCCCAGAGAGAGGGCATCCGAGTTCCCGGGGGGGCAGTAACTATGCAGGAAACCTGGCAACCTGGAGCTGGGCCGGGTGCTGCCCCCAGCCCAGCACCCACCCTGCTGTCTCCTGCCCTCTGACTATGGATGATGCCACTGCCTCAGTGGGACCAGGTGGGCTGGGGCAAGGAGGGGCAGAAACTCTAAAATGGCTGGCTCCTCCCTTGTGATTTTCCTCCCTTGGGGCCGGGTCAGGTGGGCTGCCAGGTCAGAGCATGCAGCCACTCAACAGGACGGGCCCCCCGATGGGGGATGAGGCCTCCAAGGGGTCAGGGCAGGAAGTGGGCGCAGGACCCGCATGGACCTGCTCTTGGAAGATCAGGAACCGGCAGAGGGACGGAGAAGGGGTCCACGGGGCCTGTGTGGTGAGAACATCTTGGCTTCTGACCTGGGCGGCTGGGGTTCCCAGAGGAGGGCTTGGCCTCTTTCCTTGTGGCACACCGGGGTGTCTGGCTAGGGGTGCATCTAGGGGAAATTTCTGTGAAAGACAGGGAGCCTGAAGAAAGACTCCTCCCAGAGGATGTGGGGTTCATGGGGGCAGTGTTTGGCTCTAAGATGGGGCTTCTCGCTTGGATTTCCAGTCACTGGGGTGCCGGGGGCGTGAGGAGGGGACCCATTGAGTCAAGACACCCGAGGCAGCCTCCCCTTGGTTATCTGCGGAAGCCACAAACGTCTACTCCTGATGTGGCTACCCTAAGTACTGGTGGAACTTTCCTGAAGAGCAGGGTGAACCTCTGAGCTCCACGCCCCAGCTAGCTGTAGGGAAGGAGGGGCTGAAATCCAGAGACATCGAGAGCCTGCAGGAGACTGGCTGAGAGCACCCCACTGGCCTGGGGTCAGGGCCCAGTGGCTGCAGCTCTTTTTCTCACACATGTATGATCTTGAGAAGATCTTTGACTCCTCTTGGCCTCAGTTTCCTCATCTGTAAAGTGGGCGCCTCACCTGACTACACGCCATTGTTCCCCAAGGGACTTTAAAGACACATAGGTAACTGGGACCCACACCCAGGATCCCAACTCGGTGGCTTCCATAGGAGATCTGAGTCAGGCCAGGGTCGAGGGCCCTAGTGAAGCACTCTTTCTGCTCTGAAACGTCATGCCTGGAACATTTTGGATAGGAATTGAACACGGAGTCAGAAAGGAGAGCTCTGGAAGTCGCCCTCACCCCATGGTGGCCCCAGGAGCTGGTGATAGCTAGCCGCCTGGGCCCCTTTGCTCTGTGGGGCAGTAATTTCTAGAAGGATGACAGGACACATCGGCTTGGGTCACTATGGAATCGCCTGCTGGAATCGACATTTGGCCTTCTCTGCACGGGAAGAGATTTCTTGGTGCTGTGGTGAGCAGGTGACAAGTGGCACGTTGGTGACAAGATAATCCCCCCCAGCAGAGGCCTGTGGGGGGCCCCTTCCTCCTGTCCCCATCAGCCTGGGCTCAGCCAGTGCTCCTGCCCAGGTACTCAGCACTCAGTGAGGACCCATAAAGAGGGTGACTGTTTAACGTGCTGTCCCAACAGGTCACCTTGGAGACTGAAGGGGTGCTGTGATCATTTGTCTGGACAATGGAATAAACATGGACGCTCCCAGGCAACCCTGGGTGAGTGGTCACCCTACTTAGGAACCACGTGACAGAGGCGGGCGGGAGAGGGGGCTGCCACGCGCGTCTCATGGTGTGAATGAGCCTGTTTGGATTCCTCTGGGTTGTTGACATGAGAAGGCTGTCTCCATGGCAACAAGGTCACTGGGAAATGGCAGCCACGCTGGTTGAATTTCCACTGTATTCTTGTTGACGGGAATAAAGGCCCTGCTTCTGATTTTTTGGTTCAACTGGATAAAATTTTCATTAGATTTAACTTCCCATATCCAGACACCCACATACTATTCAATTTCCCCATCTCACCCTCACCTCGCATTCTCCTATTGGTTCTGGGGACGTTTTCAGAAATCTCATTTCGAGGAGCGCGGAGGCGTGTGTGCACAGGGACGTGTGCGCCGTGTCCCGAATGAGCTTGGAATTCCCGGTTCTGAATGTTTGGGGATGTCGGCCCCCCTTTCCGTCTTCTACCAGGAGGCACAGGCCCTGGGTGAAGGCGGAGGCCTGAGAACTTAACACGGCCGCCAGCTTCTGCCACGTGGGACGGACCTCACACCTTGGAGGTGAGGGGCAGGGAGAGGAGCATCCCCGTCAGGAGCCCATGGGGGATGCTCCAGCCATTGCAGTGCTGACATCAGGAAATTCAGGCCACATGGGGATGGCGCTCCCAGTCTCTGCACTTGGCCTCACGGGCAACCTCTGCGGGACTCCATGACATAAAAGCAGCTTTGGCTGATGTTTCCATGCTGGTTTTACTCACCGGCCAAGGAGGTGGCATCGCGGAGCTGCTGTGAGGCTCTCAGTCTGCTCCTGATTCTCTAAGTGGCATTGTTCCCGAGGCCGGGAATTCTTTGTGCCGTAGTAAGAGCGTGGACGTGCCTGAAGCTCTCTGATGGTCGAGGAGCGTGGGAAGTGCGATGTGGCAGGGAGAGAAGAAGCTGCTATCCCACATCTGGGAGCCACGTGGGCTCTGGAATCCTCTTCTCCCCATTTGGGCTCTACTGCAGCCCACTCTCCCAGGCCCTGTTCAGGGGCAGAGGTGGCAGGAGTGACCACCTGTCTGAGCCACCCCTCCAGGCCACTGTCATCGGACCAGGTGGGATTCTGCACAGTTTCCATCTTGCTTCTTGCAAGGACCCTGGACTCAGACTCAGACCCATGTGCCCAGAGGGACACAGGCGCCATTGAAAGCGGTAGCTGCCTCTTGGCTCCTAACTATGTGGCCCAGAACCTTCGATTTTCAAAGAGAAGCTGAAAATCTGGAGATTTAAATGTTGGCAATGAATTAACCAAACCACCCCCAGGCCGAGCAGGCTGTGCCAGCTCCGGGTGGCAGTCAGGCACAGGGCCTGGGTGGAACTGCGGCATCCCTAGCACCAGCACCGAGGTGCACTCCGTCAAAGCTCAGTGAATCAGGGGATGGTGAAGAGCAAGTGGGGACTTTCTAACAGCAGGGGGTGATGGCGCCTAAGCAGCCCTGAGGGGTGAGTAGCTATTGAGAGACAGGGAATCAAAAGAAGTATTTCTCTTTTAGTTCTACTTGTGGGCCAAATCAGCTAAGTAAAATGTAGCCTGAGGGAGAAAGGCACGTTTGCAGAACCAGCTGGATCCTCCCAGCAGAGCAGGAAAAGGAGGCAAGCCCCAAACTAAAACCAGCCTTGCTCTGTTGCCCACTGCCCGCTCTCCTCCATGCCAGGCTGGGGGGTGCCAGGAAGTTGTCCTGGCAGGAGCGGGTGACCTAAGGGGGCCCACCCCACCAGCTCCCGTGCAGCTCCTAACCAAAGGGACAAGCACAATGGACAGGAAGATCCCCTCCAGGCCCTTCTGTCCTGTCCTCGCCTCCCCCGATGACTCCAAATCTGTGAACACAGGCAGGGAGCAGAGCAGAACCTCCCAGGCCTGGCAGGCTCCATCCACTGATGAGCGCCTTTGCTCTTAGGGACAGAGCTGCCGTCCTGGGCCCTGGGCCTGCCGTGGGGACTCAGATGTGCTTCCCTTTTATGGCCCTCCAGGTTTCTCATGAATTCAAGTCAATAAGAGTCTGGCAAGACCCCCTTATGTGCCAGGCACTAACATCTAAGTTTTAACCCAAGGAAACTTCTAGGGTAGCGTTTCTTAATCCAGAGTCTATGGCAAGACCTCATGGGATCTTGGAATACCCAGAAATTATACACCGAATCCTTTGTGCATGTTCGAGATCAGCATTGCTTCCAGTGACTGCCTCTCTCTCACCCAGATGTGAGAGGTGGCTGATGCCCAAAGAGGCCTGTGGCCCCACCAAGGTGCCGGACCTGATCTCCACAACAGGGCTCCTTGGATGGCCTCTCACTGGAGCCTGCTTTAGTTTGGGACCTCTCAAAAAGCATGAGAATCTTGCTTGTTAAAAAATTCAGGTTCCTAGGGCCCACTCCAGACTTGTGGAATCTGAATGTCTTCGGGGACAGGGAGGAGGGCGCTGCAGGAGCCTGCTTTTTATCAACCTGCCCAGGTGGTTCCGACATGGACCACTGCTCCTGGCACAGAGCCAGCATCTCTGCCCAGGCTTTGCTGGTCCTTGAGGATTGGGGTAAAGCCACAGCTGCTCTGGCTCCCCCCCAAGCCCCAGTGGCTGGCAGCCTGTGCAAGCCCAAGCTCACTCCTGACTTCTGGTCCTTCCTTCCCATCCTGAGAATCTCACTTCAGAGGTAGGGACATTGGAAAATACTTCCAAGTGAACATTTCTGGCCAGAAAGAAACACTAACCCTTTCTAACAACAGCGGCCCTTTCCCAGGCCGTTCTCCCCTCACCCCTGCCTTTCACCTTCCACCTCAGGGTGCCCCTCCGGCAGTTCTGTGGGGCCAGCACCTTTGCGACTTGCTTTGCTAACTGCCCCTCCATCCCCCACAGACTCTGGCTGAGACTTGGGAGCACGCCCTCCTCATCAGGGCGAAGCCGCCAGCCCCTCCGCCTTGCGCCAGCCAGGTGATGTGCGGTCAGGATAGACCGAGTCGGAGAGGAAAGGTGGTGTACGCCTCTCTCCCTAGGGCTCCCTTCTGCTTGTTCCAGCCCCACCCCAAAGCCACCACTCCAGAATCACAGAACAGGCCCCAGATGGCCCCTCACCGCATCCCAGACACCAGGACCCCAGGCAGGGGCGGACAGTGACCCCTATCTGCTGGCTCCTGTGGCGGGCTGGGGAGTGGGGCTCCTCCAGAGGGCTCGCAGTTCTGAGCTGCTCTGCTGCTACAGGCCACCAGGTGGCGCTAGTTGACCAGGAACGGGTTCAGTGTGGGGCTGGGAAAGGAAAGCCTTTGTTGATTTTACTTGATATTCTGTAATCGCCAGGATTACAATCTAAGCAAAAAAGCAAAACAAATAAACACTGCCCCTCTTACTGAATCTTTAGTCTTTGTCTGGACAATTATGAGAAAACAGACACAGTGACTATATGCTCCAAGGCTTGGCTTTTGCAACACCGAGGGCCTCTGGGACAAGTGGAGACAGGGGTGGGGGCTCTGGAGACTGAGGGCTCTGTTGGCTTAACATGCGGGGTGATGAGCTCCTGGAAGAGGCAGGCGCCTGCTAATCAGCCTGCTTCCTTCTAGTCTCTCTGCCACATCAGCCACTTCTCAGCAATATGGGGTTCCCTGTCTCCAGTCCCCCTGGCCTTTGCTGGGTCCTTGGTGGCTGCTGCATCAGCCTTACCATTGCACAGAGGCTAGCAGGCTCCTGAAAACACCAACAGGCTGCAGGTGCTCAAGGACTGCTGGAACAAGGAGGGCACACTTAAACCCCACTCTCAACGTGGGCTCCACCCCACTATCAACATGGTCTTCGTCACCTATACTCAACACGGGCTCCATTCCCCTTCAACATGGCCTCTACTCACCCCCACTCAACATGGCCTCCATCCCCACATTCAACATGGCCTCCATCCCCACATACAACATGGTCTCCATTCCTACACTCAACATGGCCTCCATCCCCACACTCAACATGGTCTCCATTCCCACACTCAACATGGTCTCCATCCCCACACTCAACACAGTCTCCATCTCCAACCTCAACATGGCCTCCATCCCCACATACAACATGGTCTCCATCCCCACACACAACATGGTCTCCATCCTCACACACAACATGGCCTCCATCTCCACACTCAACACGGTCTCCATCCCCACACTCAACACGGCCTCCATCCCCACACTCAACACGGTCTCCATCCCCACACTCAACACGGTCTCCATCTCCACCCTCAACACGGCCTCCATCCCCACACACAACATGGTCTCCATCCCCACACACAACATGGTCTCCATCCCCACACACAACATGGTCTCCATCTCCGCACTCAACATGGTCTCCATTCCCACACTCAACATGGTCTCCATCCCCACACTCAACACGGTCTCCACCACCCCCACTCAACACGGCCTCCATCCTCACACACAACACGGTGTCCATCCCCACACACAACATGGTCTCCATCCCCACACACAACATGGTCTCCATCTCCACACTCAACATGGCCTCCATCTCCACACTCAACATGGCCTTCATCCCCACACTCAACGTGGTCTCCATCCCTACACTCAATACGGCCTCCATCACCACACTCAACACGGTCTCCATTCCCACACTCAACACGGTCTCCATTCCCACACTCAACATGGTCTCCATACCCACACTCAACACGGTCTCCATCCCCACACACAACACGGTCTCCATCCCCACACTCAACATGGCCTCCATCCCCACACACAACACGGCCTCCATCCCCACATACAACATGGTCTCCATTCCCACACTCAACATGGCCTCCATCCCCACACACAACATGGTCTCCATCCCCACACTCAACATGGCCTCCATCCCCACACACAACATGGCCTCCATCCCCACATACAACATGGTCTCCATCCCCACACTCAACACGGTCTCCATCTCCACCCTCAACATGGCCTCCATCCCCACACACAACATGGTTTCCATCTCCACACTCAACATGGCCTCCAATCCTACTATCAGCATGAGCTTTATCACTTCATACTTCACAAAGCTTCCTCCCTCACACTCACCATAGCCTTTATCACCTCACACTGCACATGGCCTCCATTCCCTCACACTCCACATGGCTCTGCTCTCTCACATTCAACATGGCCTCCATCACTTCATATTCAACACGCCCTTTAAGCCTCAAACGTGACAGAGCTCCATCACCTAGTGCCACACCATGTGTTTGCTTCTGCCTCTGTTTCCTCCTTCACGCTGCTCCACACAAACCTGCCTGGGAGCTTCTCTGCCCCCCGCCTGTCTCCAAGTCCCATGTCATCAAGGCCAGGGTAAAATCCTTCTTCTACTAGGAAGCCTTGCTGACTGTTCCTACCCTTGATTTTCTGGATTTCTAGGGACTTGAAGGCAGAACCATCTACTGTGCCCTCAATGCCATCTACTTTGGACCCATCAGCTGGCACAGCCTCCTTGGCTTGTCTTCCTGGGGGCAGGGCCTGGGCTTTCTCTCCGTGGCAGCTTTTCCAGGGCTGAGCTCAGAGCAGGGGCTCTGAAAGCTTGTTCTGGTCCAGTGGTGGTGGGTGCAGGGTCCCCGAAGGACTGTCCAGCTGGCCTTCGGGCTCCCACCCTCAGAGCATGGGCGAAGTGCTCAACCTGAAGACACAGGGCCTTTCTGGCTCTGGATGAGCTCCCGTACGGCGCACAGCTGCAGTCCCAACACCTATGTACTTTATGTTCAGATGGCATTTGACAGCCACAGAGCCACAGGGTAGGGCTCATTACCACTCCCTCCCTGAAGGAGGATGGTCAGGCTCAGAGAGGTTGGTGACTTGTGCAAGGCCACCCTGCTAGGCAGAGGAGCTGGGATCCACCCCAGGTCTGTGCCTCCCGTGCTTGCATTCCTGGCGCAGTCGGCTCCTGGAAGTCCTGCACATCTTCCCCTCATCCTCACTGCCATGTGAGCCCACTTAGCCACTTTTCAGGGGGACTGTAGCGCTCGTTCTGGCCCAGATGGTGCCTGCCTCTACCTGAGGGTTGCCGGTCTTTGCTCCCAGGCGCAGAGGTGAGGCGGCTTTTGGAGAGAGTGTCAGGGGTGAAGGTGCCAGAAACCCAGCACGGCTCCTGCATGCTATGCGTGTGGGTGGTGTGGGCAGGTGTGCATGGGCACACGTGTGGAAGCACACGTGTGGGTACAGGCCCTGGGGCCACTCAGGCTCCCCAGCCAGCTCTCCTGCTTTGCCCACCAGTACTGTTGAGGATGTCTGCCACAGAGGTCTTGGGACCTGGAGAAACAATAGCGGGACTCTGGGGAGGGCAGTCGGAGTAGAGACAGGCCCAGAGGTGGCCGGTGGAGCCGCCTGATGCTCTCTGGGGCACGGAGGTCCGCAGGAAGGCCCAGGCCTTGCTCAGCGTTGCAGGGTCATCTGGCAGCCAGGGTGCTCCAAGAGGAGCCCTGGGCGGGACAGCTGGGGCAAGCTCCCCTCTCAGGGGAGGGCTGTGAATGCAGCTTAAAACCCAGGCCCTCATCCCCCACTCTGGATGCACGACCTCACCGACTGCTAGCTGGAAGGTGCTGGCATGCCCGTCCCCTCCCGGGCTGCCAAGGAATGGGCAGGGCAGAAAGCCATGGGAGCTCTGAGGAGAGGATCCACTCCAAGGGAACTGGCTCCATCTGGCTCCCTGCAGGCTCCAATAGAGCTGGGACGGAAGGTCCGGGGCACAGTGGTTCAGAAGCACTGCGGTTCTGGGCAGCCAAAGATCACCGAGCACATTTCCACCGGGCTGGCAGGACCGGGGCACAGAGCCTGCTGGCGTTCTTCTCCACTCAGAGCCGACCCGGTGGAGAGGCCTCCACCTGCCCAGCCCCTCACTCACACGAGGGCGGTTTGTGGGGTCCAAAGCTGATGCTCTTTCAGACCAGCTGCACGGAAGCAGACCCTGGAATTTCCAGGATGAGACATGCTAAACTTTAGATCATGTTTACTTGAATTTTATAAACTCCAGCCCTCAGACGGGACCCCAGGCCATGGTCCTCAGGCCTTGAGCTGAGACGGCAGTTCTTACCTGAGGCCTACAAGGGGCTGGGCTCCGCTCTACTCAGCCCTGAGTGACTCACATGCAGGACCTCTTCCCCAAAATATGTTCAAATGGTAGGGCTTAGCAGAAGACTACACTTCCCAGACTCCCTTGCAATTAGTGGTGACCATATGACCAAATTCTGGCCAATGACGTATTGAGTGGAAGTGTGTGCAAATTCTGGGCCCTGTCCTTAGGGAAGAAGCTTGCATTCCACTTTCTTTTCTCTCCTTCTGGCTGGTTGGAATGCAGTTGTAATGGCAGGAGCTGGAGCAGCCATCTTGGACCACACAAAAGAGAGCCATACCCTAGGAATGGCAGAGCAACCAGCCGGAAGGAAGCCCCCATGGGACCAACGGGCAAAATTGCAAGAATAAAGGTGGGGTTCTTGGAGTCAGTCTGGCTCAGAAGCCAGTGTTTGTGAGATTCCCAACGTGTGAGAACAATGAGCCATCTGTCTTGCAACAGGTGAGGCAAAAACTGCAGATAGGAGTTTCACTTCACCACCGATAAGCACAACATTTTGATTAAACCACTGACAACTCTGCTGTAGGGCAGAGAAATTTGGAAACATCAGGAAATCAAACTGTGAAGTCTTTGAAGGAATGTGATTTATGTGAAAATGTGATGAAGCTAATGTGTTTGGCTCCAGCGTTGGGTGGCACGCCTGATTCTGGAACTCAATCTGATGCCTTCTTGGCTCCCAGCACACCTCTGCTTTCCCCGAACATGGTTAGCTGGGGCCCTCTGTGTGTTTCCAGCATGACTGGCATCTGAACCTTTTACTGGAGCTGTATTTCCAGGGCTGCGATTCCAGGCTGTGCATCTGTAACCAGAGCCGTGCACACAAGCGCACGCTGTGAGCCACTATGCGCTGTTCTGCTCCCCGCCCCCAGACACCAGAGAGCCAAGTGTTATTAGATTTATGGGGAGTTTGTTGTAGTTTTACATAATTTTCCTGATGCACTGCAGACTTCTGAACAGGCATTCACTATTCCCTCCAGTCAAGCATCAGAAGCTGGCTCTGGGCTGGTTTCCACCCCCCGCAGTTCATGGAGCTCAATCTCCTTGCCCGTTGGGGGGTGGCATTCCTGGCCGGCCCTGGGCAGGCTTCTGCAGGAACAGGGCACATTTTCCAGGGCAGGGCCACTCGGAGGAGCGGGGGCATTGTGGGGAGGTAGAGGCAATGAGGAGAGAAAAAGTAAGCAGGTCAAATAAAGGAGTGGGGAAGGCATGGGAGAATGGCGAGGGGTTGACTTCCAGGAAAGGGCTGTGTGCTGAGGGGCATCTGGGGGTGCCCAGGCTGGAGGCCTCTGACCACAGTGCTACCTGGAAGGGCATCTCTTCCCTTCAGAACATCCCCTTGGGTAATCTCTGGCTAACTCAATCTTGGGAACCTCCCAGGAAGTGGGAAGAAATAGTGGCCTCGGCCCCTGGGACCCTGGTCCTCAGAGGCCCAGGAGCTAAGCTGGGCCCAGCTGAGCTTGGCTGGACTCTGTTGGACTTGGTGCAGAGACCACTGGATTCTCTCTCTCACTTTCCAGAAGGGGAACTGGGGTGCAGAGAGGCTGGGCGATTGGCCCGAGGTCACACAGTGGAGTGGTCACAGAACTAGGATGGTGCCACCTCCTGACTCCCCAGCTCTGACTCCACTGCTCTGGCCGGGTGGCGTCAGTGCCCGCAGTTATCTGAGCTGTTGCTGCGGCCCAGACAAGGCCCTGCAGAAGAGGAAGTGGGAACAGGCCCTGGGGGCGGAAACCCAATGTCAAGAACAAGCCCTGCACATTAGACACCACCTGGGGACTGAATCAGAAGGGGCGGGCAGGCCGGCCTGACAGCAGGACCCCCAGCTCCATTGCCCTGCTCCCGAGCCCCCTGGCCTGGCCTTGGAGGGGCGCCACTGAGCAGCCCTGGCTCCCAGGGCGCAGGCCCCTGTGGGGAGTGGACCAAAGCTGGGTCCAGTCACCTTCCACTCAGCCATCCCACAAATATTTAGAGGGCCTTCTGTGTGCCCCCATGCGGGCCCCGAGAAACGGCAGAGAGCAGGGAAGATTCACGGGATTGGCTGTAATGTCTGCCAAGTTTCGGGTGCTCTGCAGAGCTTTGAAGAGGCTTGTTTGGCCCTTCTGGTTAAGCGTGGGGGGCTGACTTCAGTCTGACGTCCTCCTGGGGGTCTCAGGGTGGCCCGGTGCGGGGGCGGGGACCCCTGCTGGGTGGGCAGGGCCTACCGGGGAGGCAGTATCCAGGCCTAGAGCAGATGATGAGGTGGGGTGAGCGGAGGAAGCCAGAGGAGGGCGCCAGGCAGGGGGAAGAGAGAAGGTGGCTCTGGCAGAGGAACCGCATGGCACAGAGCCCCAGGCGGGCAGGGGTGTGGGGGTGTGGAGGTGGATGCTCTGTCTGCCGGCCCAGGACCTGTGCGCTGTCCATCCTGGGGGCGCCGGGTGGTGTAACACAGAGGATGTGGTCGGAGTGGCAGTTAAGGGGGATTCCGCTGGAAGCAGCCTGAGCCCGGAAGGTCCCTGGGCCACCTGGTTCTAGATTCCTGGCAGCAGCAGCAGCAAGACCGAGCTGGCTGGAGCCTCCTGTGGGCCCCTGGCTCAGGAGGATGGCATTGGAGTGAGCTCAGCCTGGGCCATCAGCCCATTGTGGGCCTCCCTTCCCACACAGACCACCCCCCGTCCCCCTGACCCCCATCCTCAGCCTTGAGGCAGGTGTGGGGGAATCCTCCAGTGTGAGCACTGAGGGACTCGTGGGGATCTCAGGATTAGCTGGTCACTGCAGGGGCTGCCTGGCCACAGCTCGGACCCTCCCAGTGACAGGACACTCAAGGCCCCTGGGAAAGGACGTTTCATTTGCTCCCTGTATGTGGTGCCCAAAGGCTTCTTGCCTGCAGCCCCTGAGTCCCTGAGTCCCTGTGTGACGACAGGTCTTTGCCCTGAGCCTCGGAGATCAAAGTTCCAGAACCCTGGGGCCTGTGTCCAGCACTGGATGGCCCCTCGCTCTTCTGGGGTCTGGCAGACCCGCGTCTGTTCTTCCTGAGCCCAGCTGTCCAGGTGGCGGGAGAGGCCACCAGGAGCCCCAGCGGCTGCCGGGAGCTGCAGCCATGGAAGCGAGGCGCCGGCTTCCGGACTCACTCCGTGTTTTGCATTCAGTGATTTGCACCTGACAGATGCTTTGTAGAGCATCACTGCTGACAAAATGAAATCCAGCTCAACCACCATCATCCGTGTGCCACCCAGCCTGGGAGCTGAGGCAGGCCCCGTGTCAAGGAGCAGATGGGCCGAGGGCAGGAGGCAGGCCAGCTCCGGCCTGCCCCTCCCCGGTCCCACAGGCTGCTCTCTCTCTGGGCCACCATCACCCTCCTGTCTGTGGCCCGTGAGACAGCGGTCCCCGGCACTCTTGGTCCCTGGCTCCTCGTTTACGTGGCTTTGAGCCTCTAACCACACTTTCCTCATCTGTAACGTGGGCCGGACACTCTGTGCCCTGGTGATTGGGCAGGGAGTTGATGAGGATCGAGTGAAAGTGGAGATGGGGGTGATTCTTGTAAAAGCCAAGTTCACTGGTCACTATCGTCCCAGTGGAATGGGGCTCCCACACCCGGGTCCCCAAGGCCATGGAGGACTTTTGGCCCCCCTGGATGGCGCTGGCCTGGGCTCCAGCGCAGGAGCCTGGGCCTGACGGGCTGAAGCTACTCACACATGGGCTTCAGCTGCCCGACGAGCTCCTCCTTTGTCCACTTCGCCCACTCCTTCTTGTCGGTGTTGATGGAGCAGAGGATGGGGCCGCAGGGCTTGCCACAGTCCTCAATGGCTGGCACGTTCAAGTAGTGCACCAGGACGATGTCAGGGTTCTGCGGGGAGAGCACAGACTGGCAGCATGAGGGCGCACGGAGCTCGTCCGAGGTCACCCCCAGCAGGTACAGACAGGCCAAGTGTCCCCACACCAGGCCTTCTCAACCTCGGCATCACCAACATTTGGAACCAGATAGTTGTCTGTCGTGGGAGCTGTTCTGTGCTCTGCAGGACGCAGCAGCCTCCCTGGCCTCCACTCACCGGATGCTATGAAACTCCACCCCCTCCCCAGCTGTGACAACTGGAAATGTCCCCAGACATTGCCCGCTGTCCCCTGGGGGCAAAATCACCCGTGCTGAGAACCACAAGGGCTGATTTGTGTGTAACTAAGGACCACACACTAGGTGAAACGTAACTGTAGCCCCACATTCCAGACCTCACGCTGACAGCTGTCCCAGGAACACCGGCCCCTGCTCCGTGCTCGACACGCTTTCCCTCGTCACAGCTTGCTGGACGTGCCCAACACGGGCACCTCACCCCCTTTTTCCCAAGGGGAAACGGAGATCCCAGAGACTAAGGCTCCCCATTTCTAAGGGCCGGATGCCCTCTGCCCTCCAGCCTGTGGTCCTCCCCCTGCACAAACAGCCCGGTCGGCACATCCCTTCCATGCGTCACCCAGGAGTCAGCTGTCACCCAGAGCCTTTGGAAACCCCTCCTTGGAGGCCGCTTTGGAGCTTAAGACTGGAAAGAACCCTCTGCGTGAAGACCTTGAAGGCACAGTTTTATCCCCAGGTGGTTCTACTGAATGGGTCAGCCTCTTCCCATCAGATTCAATCCCAAATACCCTCGGTCCTTTCTGCCCACCACCAGCTCTGGCAGTGACACACTGAAGGGCCTTTGTGCGGGCAGCAGCTTCTCTGCAAACAGCATGGACCTTCTGTGGCTTTCTGTGGCTCCCAGAAGCTGAAGCCATTTACTTGGCCACGTCAGGCCTGACAAGTTTGTTAAAAAAGCTATCATGTCACTTTACAATGCATCGGGATAATCCCCAAAAAAACTCCTACCGCAATCAGAAGGTATTTCTTGAACCGTAAGGAAACATATGACAGTATGTCAGGATACTGCAGGGAGCCATGAGGAAAGCCACTTAGAAAGCCCCATCCCGAGCTTCTTCCTAGAACCATCTCTTCCACTTTTCCCCTGCGACACCTGACCATGAGTCCCAGGCGGGCCTGAGGGCCCCAGGCCCAGAGGAGGCTGGGTCTGCAGTCGCCCTTTTGGACATGGTCTGAGCAAGAGTAATCAATGAATACGTGAATCAATCAATGCATTCATAAATAAAGACCCAAGACTTACACCGTGACCAGTGCAGGAAAGCAGACCGGCATAATTTAAAAAGATTTCAATAAGGGTTGAAACACAGAGTTTTTTCTTGCCAACGCTCAGTTAACCAGGAAATTAAATCAACACGAACAGGAGCTTTCTCGTTAACGGCAGCTTTTCTGGATCGCGGTAATCATGCTCCTTAATAATAATGATAATCCCTGACATCGGCGTGGCACTTCATTCTTTTCAATGCACTTTCCAGCCATTATCTCATTTGGCGCCCACGCAGGCTGGGGAGGCTGGCTGGGCTGGGCTGGGCAGGGCAGGGTGCCCTCTGTCTACCATAAGGAGACCGAATCACAGTGAAGTGTGACTCGCCCCAAACTGTGTGCCTGGCGAGGGACAGAGCCTGGGCTGGAAGCCAGGGTTCTGACTCCAAGCTCAGGTCCTGCCCAGACATCTGTGGCCTCTTTCTGCTTGGTCTAAGTGCTTTCCCACCTCATACTTCACTTCATCCTTGCAATATGTCCAAGAGGTGGGTGGGTTGGGGAGATCTGCTGTGCTCACTGCATGGATGGGATAGCTGAGGAGAGATGGGGTGGCACACCTGGTCCTGGCCCTGTGTTCTTCCTGCAGACCAGCAAGCTGGCTGCCCTGCGGCTGCCTCTGGGCTGGGGGCTCCTGCCTGAGTCTATGTCTGGCCAGGCGGTAGCACCAGGTGCTGAGCAAGATGGAGGAAGGATCAAAGGGCTGCAGGGGCCAGCCGGCCACCCAGGGCTTCCTCTGATCCCAGCCCCTGGAGCAGGAGCCTGGCCCTGTGGGAGGGAGTTGGAATGTCAGACACCTGGGAGATGAAAGGCCTGTGGCTTCCCGTCCCATAGACCCACTGAGCGCCTGGGAACGGCTGGGGAGGCTGAGGCAGTGGGAGGGCAGGCAGGGCCCCAGGGAGCAAATGGCCGCCTTCACTGTGCACTGAAAACCCCAAACCTGGAGTTCCTGCGCTAGAGCACCCGGAACTCTCCTATCTCGGGAAGCTCTGTCCCTTCCTTCAGGGCCCAGCTCCATTTCTGTCATTTCTGCACAACCACCTCCACCTATTCTTTGAAGATAGGCACAAGCCTCGCCTCCTTCTCCAGGGAGCGTTCCCTCACACCTCACCCTCTGCACCTCTACCTCAGCAGGACGGAGATGGTGTTTGTGTCTTAGCCTGCCAGGGACAATGCCCTAGACTCTCACAGCGTCTGGCAAGGACTGGTGCTTATTTCATGTTTGAAGAATTGAGTCAGGCTGACTTCAGACCTCCCAACCTTACCCTTCCCAGACTTGTGTTCAGCTGACATCTGGCTTGTTTTCTGGGTCTACGAGGGGTAGAGCAGCCTTTCTGACCATGGGGCATTTGTTCCCGGGAGTCTAAGAGGCAAGGTTGGTTCTTGACCTTTTCTGGGTCTAAGGCCTCTTGAGAATTTGATGAAGGCTGTGGATCCTCTACTCCCAGCTTCGAGAAGTACCCTAAGGCACATCAACGCTGCATTTCAGGAGTCCCCAGATCCAGGGGTCCGTGGACCCGATGTCTACAGCTTCTGACTTAGGGATTCTAGACCCACCACTGCTCCCTTCGAATCAGGGAACATGCCCACCATGGAAGTCCCCTTCCCGGGAGCCTCACCCTGGGCCTTGTGCTTCTCTGTCTCCTTGATACCATTAGGAGAAAGTCCTGCCCTTGAAGGTTCAAGGAGACGGGGTTTGGGATTAGGAAACGCAGAAGCAGGCAGAGTCGTGGTTTATGGCTTTCACACAGATTCCCTCCCAGGGCCTGGAGTTCCTGCCTCTGAAACTCCCGAGTTGAATTTTAAGTAATGACTTCCTGGCTTGGAGCTAGTTTTAAGTCACAGAGTGATTGAGGTATTTTTGGAAATTTGGGGCACACATCGCTTCCTGGCAACATTGTGATTTTATTCATTAGTTGTACATTTTATTGGGTGTTTTTGGCAGAAAAATATATTAGCTGTAGAGTCCCACTGTATCAGTTTCATGGAGTGCTCATAACAACATCGGATCCCACGGAGCGCTGCTCTGCTGGCCACGTGGGGTGGCCAGGAGACAGGCTCATGGTGGCGCCTGGCTCCAGGGGACACGGCCGAGGACACACCCACCAGCCCCATGAGGACTCTCCATTCCGGACGGTTGTGGACCCAGCTTTCCTTGGTCTCCGCTGGCTGCTCTGATGTGTCTCTGAGCTTTACCACCAGGGCAGGCCCGCGGGAAGGGGGTTGTACAAGAGCTTGTCCAGAGGCTCCTCCCTGGGCTACGGAATTTCTGTGAAGATGCTAGAGGCTGTCCCCCCAAAGAGAGCATGACTTTTGAAGGTGACCCCCTGAATGTCCAGGAGGCCTGTCTGGTGTTAAAGGTCTGGGGGAGGAAGCCCGACGGGGTGGTCTGTGGCTGTGGAGGGCAAAGCTGAGGATAAGTAAAAGTCTCAGAGAAGTTCTAGTACCTTCTGAAAAGACCCATGGACTAGGAGATCCCAACCCTCCCTTTGGTGCCTCAAGCTTCTCATTTGCAAATGGAAACAGAGCCCCAGACCTTTCCACCAGGCTGCTGCAGGAGCAACATCGGGCCTTTGGGGGGCATGAAGTCCCTTAGGACGGACAGAAGTCCTGCTCTTCTAACTACCAATCGCCACCAAACCCAAACCAAACAAAACCGACATTCTCCCCAAGACAATGACCGAAGCAAAGCCCCTAGTGGGCAGTTTACCCTGTTAAAACACATGCTTCCTCCGCCGACTGTCCGTCCGTCCTGACTTTCTCCTACTGCACGCAGACGCCCTCCCTCCACCGGGCCCACAGCTGGCTCTCTGCCCACCCGCTCAGCGCACTCAGCCCTCTTTGGGGCCGTAAGCCCACCACCTTCCGAGGACTCTAGATTCCTCTCTCCAGCCTCACTCTCTGCTCTGCTCCAAGCTCACCTGTCCGACTGCCCACTGACAGCTCTTGTGGGGGCCTCAAAATACCCCTGTCCACGTGGCCGGGCCCGATGCCCACACTCCCCACACCTGGCCCCCCAGGCTTCACCCAGCCACGAAAGGCACCACCTTCCCTGGCTGTCCGGGTCAAACCTGGGCATCGCCCTTTCTTCTTCTCTCTCCTCTCCCTCCATGGCCCGTCCATCACCAAGCTCTGTCAATTCTTCCTCCCAAGGAGGCCTGACCCCCTACTCCACCCCAGACCCCCGAGACCACTGAGTCCCAGCCTTCCCCCACTGCCGCCGCCATGGGGACCCTCCTCCTGGGTCTCCTCACTTCTTCTCTTCCCTTCCCCCCAATCCATCCTCCCAACACCGGCAGGCGGGATCCTGTAATTCCAGCAACGGCTCCCTGGCACCGCGAATGAAACCCACACTCCCGATGTGGTTACAGGGACCCACCACCTGTTTTCTCTCCAGCTGTTTACGCTTCCCTTGGCTCACCCTCTCCTGTCACCCCCAGATCTCTCTCCCCGACCTGTTCTCTCTGGCTGACGTGCCCGGCACCACACATTGGTGTAAGTCTCGGTGCCACCTCCTTGGGGACACCTTATTCAGCCCCATCCCTGGCTTGGGCACTTCTGTCTTTGCAGCCCCTCTGCTTTCTTTACAACATTCACAACCATTTCTCATTTCTGAGCAATTATTGCTGTTTGGCCTGTTTTCTTGCCCAGGAACGTGAGCTCCGATGGCCGGGATCCCTCTCGCTCACAGTGGGCTCCCCGAGTCCAGAGTGGGGCTGGCACGCAGCAGGCTCTGCCCCGACCTGCCCAATGCTGAGGGTGGGGTGACGGCTGAACTACCCCCGGGGCAGCTGGGGGAGGTGGTGCGGGGCAGCTGTGACTCAGCTGGAGACCCCCCAGGTGTCCTTCCTGAGGGACAGGCAGACTCGGGGCGGGGGGTGGGGTGTCCATCCCAGTGTGGGAGGAGGAGGAGCCCTCGGCCCCTCCGCAGGAGGCTCAGCTGGGCCCTCAACCCAGCTACACCTTAGGTTTTTATGTGAAAATGTGAGGTTTCGATTTGCTGGTCAGCCCAGTTCCCGGCTGCCAGGACTGTCGGGCAGAGGACTTGCAGGCTGAAGGTGGTGGAAGGGCTTCTCCCGGGAGCCAGAGTTAGAGTCAGTCTCCTAAGATAACTTTTCCAGATGGCACCTTTTACCCAGCCCGCGGGGACAAATGAGCAGGGAGAACAAGCCGAGGACCTTTATATCCAAAGGCACAGGAGCGGTTGGGAATGTTCCGCAGAGAGAATGCTCAGACAAAGTGAAACTGGCTCCTTTGCTGCAGGACTTGTCAGAGCCTTGATGGCACCCCAGGCGGGAGGATCTCTTGGTGGGTGTCATGCAGGCAGGCTTTCCAAGTTTATTTGACTACAAACCTGAGCACTCTTTGGGACCCTAGTGTTCTCTGGAGCACAGTTTGGGAACCACTGATAGAGTTCAGAGCCAAAGGGAACAAGCTTCAGCAGCTACTGGAAGACATGGGCTCTCCCCCGTTTCCCGGATCTCTGGGGCAGCAGGCCTTCAGACGCCCAAGAGCCACCCCCCTTTTGCTTGGCCCCCATCCCTGGCCTGGCCCGAGGCTCACCCAGCATTTGGGCTGCTTTCAGCTGACCACCGAGTTTCTGAGGACACCCTGCCCCGATCTGGGGCACTGTCCGCACGCCCTCCCCTCCCCAAAGCGTCCCTCTCCCACTCGCTGTGACTGGGGTGCTTCCCACACGCGGGGTGAAGCTTTTGGAAGGACTGGGGCTGAGGAAAGAGGCCAGGGTGGGGGATCCTTTCTCCCCTCTGAAGGTGGGTTTGTCCTTCCTGACCTGGGTACCCAGGGCTGCGGGGGTCCCTGTGGGGAGACCTGGGGATGAGGGTGGTCTCCCTGCTCTGGGACTGAGTGTGTGGTAGGGGGAGAGGCAGGCGGGAGATGAGCAAGTGGCCTGACAGAGGGGGGGCATAGGTGCGACTGCCCAGCGGATTTCATCTTCTTGATGACAGGTGATGGGGTTGAGGAAGGGAGGCTGCTGTGAACAGGAAAGCGTCACCTGCTCCGCTCCCCTGGGAGGGGGCAGCTGTTGTGCGGGTGTTCAGTGGTGGGGGCTGGCGGCAGAGGGGTGGCCGGGGGCGCCAACAGCAGCACCTCTGATCCAGATTAATCTGCAGCAGCTCCTGACGCAAACACTACAGGTTTCTGGACCCTCACGCCCGGGGCGAGGGCAGCAGGTGGAGAAGGGATGTGCGTTGTCTCTCTCATGGCTCTGTGAGGGCCTGGGGTCTGCAGGCTTTTTTAGCAGAGCCCCCGCCAGAGAGAACTGGACTCAGCCCCCTATGGCAGAACCTGGGCCTGGAGGGCTGGACCTCAGGCCAGGACCAGGGGCTAGAGGCAGAGGTGGAGGAAGGGGAGAGAAACAGACCAAGAGGCGCAGCAGGGATGCGGGAAGCCCAAGCTGGCGGCAGCCATGGGTGGGTGGGGGTGGCACAGAGACTGCAGCGGGAGTGGTGGCTTTCTCCCAGCCCTCAGAGAATTCTGACTCCCAGCCTGGAGTGAGACCCCTGCAGCTCCTGTGGCCTCCGGCTTCTGAGAGGTGAGGGCGCAGGGGTGGGTGCTCCCCCGGGGGCAAGCACTGGATCTGGCCAAGCCCTAGTGCCTGCTCTTTAGGATGGGGGACTACAACTGGCCTTGACCTTGTTGGGAGGGAGGTGAGGCCCCTCAGGGGCTCAGGATGGGCCTGACCCTCAGCCAGTGCTCACACACAAGGCCGCCGACGTTGCTAGTTTGAATGGTGTTCGGTCTCTGTTACTGGTCGAGACGGAGGCAGGGAGGCATTCCAGTTTGCAGGGGGAAGCCGAGCCCACCCCAGGGTTTGTACAACAGGCGCTCTTCACCAGAGACCCACCTCGGGGACCCAAGGCGCCCAGAGCAAGTCCTCTTGGCCACTGCCAGGGGTGGGCGCTGGGTGGCTAGACGCCAAGGGGTCCCACAGCCCGGCCCGGGTTCTTCTGCCTCCACTGGGGAGGAGGAGGCCCAGGGCCTGAACCCTTCTGTGGAGCAAGCAGGACAGCAGCTCAAGAAGTGGTTAAAAATGCAAAAAGCTGTTAGTTTTGATAAAGAAAAATGCAGCTGCAACATCTGTTTGACTCTTGTTTGCAGCTTCATCAACGCTAAGTGGTCAATAAATCAGAGTGGATGGCGTTCCGTTTCTTCTGGGGCTGAGTCATTAATCTCGTGCCAGTTCTCATGAAAAATGAAGGAGAGAGGCCGTGTGATAGTGAAAATGTATACATTACCCAGAAAGTCATAATAGCATGTAATAGTGCCACACACCTCCCCACTTGCCGCGGGGGTTCTGGGGGGGGCGCAGGGGGCGGGCCTGCGCCCCACCAGCCCGGGAGGAGGGAGACAGAGAGTAAATCAGCACTGTTCGCGCCACGAGCCCATTCTATGATTGCGTTTGTCATATTAGCACCATTTACACAGATTCCGAAAGCCCTACAAGCCTGGTCTTCAGGGGCAGAGCCGTTCCTGTACCTGGTGCTTAGCAAACGAGGGCAGGTGCCCATAAAACAGTCTCCAAAGCTGGCAGGAGGAAGGGCGGGATTTATTGGGGAATGAATAAGTGATGATACCAGGCAGCTCAGGGCTGTGGGTGTCACTACGCTCAAGGCAGAGAAAAATCCTCTCGCCTGTGCTCCAGCTGCCCCGGGCGGCCCGGCACCGATCCTCCACTCCGGATCAAGGTGTGAGGTAGACTCTGTGTCCCCATCAGAAGGGGAGCCCGTCAGGGAGCCCTGGCAGGCTCGAGTTCTACCCCTCTGTCCCCCACGGAGGGCTGCCAGCAGGCAGGGGGAGGGTCATGCCGGCCCGAGAAATGCAAGAACTATGCCTCCGAGGAGGGCCAGGGTGGGTGGGCCCTGGCTGCTCAGGTCCGCTGCCTCCCTTCTAGTTCTTTCTCACCTGCTGCAGAGGGGAACCTCGTGTGCTCCCATGTACAGAACTGCCACATCTTACCGCCATCCCTGGTCCTCGGGGGGCAAGACCCCGCCTGTACCCCCAGGATGCACCTCCAAGTGGACACTGCCATTTGCAAAGATCGCTTTTCTGAGTGTCAGCTGTGTGCCGGGCCCCCTTCAAGCCCCACGTATGGTCCCTCACTTAGGCCCCTCGACGACCCAGGGATGGAGCTGCTACTGTTACGTGTTTGACGGATGCAGACTCTTATCAGGGTACACGATTCAACCCAGCCGTGTCTCCATGCCTCCTCTCTGCCGGGCCCCTGGGGCTCCGAGGGATCCCACCGGATGGTGAATGGTGGGCTGTGTGCCCAGTCTCAGTGACCTGGCAGCAGCAGCCCAGTTAGTGTCTGCACCAGAGCAGAAACTGGTCTGAGGAGCCTGGCTGGGTCATGGGGGGTGTGGGGAGCTGGTGGGAACAGGCAGGGGGCTGGAAGTCCCAACAGTGGTGCTGGCCTCTTTAGGGCGGGGCCAGCGCAACAGAGTCCCTGTCTCCATGTCAAGGGCCTGCAGTGGTCAGGACACCCTCTGTGGTCAGGCCTGGGTGTGGGGCGGGGCAGGGGGACAGCCAGGAGCTGAGCACCTGGCAACTAGGGGGCACACCCCGGTCTCTAAAGTTGGGAGCAGTTAAAGGAGCAACCAGAGAGGAAAAAGTGAGAGAGTACCAACCAAAATGGGGGTCCAGGGGCCCCGAGTAATAGGCAAAGCCAGCTGTCAGCTGTGTACTTCCTGGGACCAGGCCCTGCACCACGTGCTGGGCACCGGGATCCCCCACTGCAGTCCAGCGTGGCAGGGGACACAGATAACCGCTCCACTTCCATGTCAGTGCTCAGCGTGGAGAGGGGGGATCTTGGGGTGATGCCAGGTGAGAAGCCTAGAGGGCCCACATAGGGCCTCCTTTCCTGCTCCAAGTGGGGGCAGAGGCCGGCTGCCCTGGGGGAGCCCCTGTGGCCCCTTTAGCCAGGCTGGCCTCATTAAACCAGCGCGAGCACCAGAGGGAGTCTGGGGCCGGCAGCCCTTCCCTGCTTCGGAGGGAGCCTGGGAGACTTAATTAGTTAATGTGGGTAAAGTGGTCTGAAGATGAAAAACCCTGGGTAATTGCTGAGTGCTGCTGCTGCTGTTGTTATTACACAATTACCAGAATTTTCCAGTGGTGGGAATATAAACAATTTCCACCTGGTGCGGGGTGCCGGGAACCACGCCGGCCTAGGGGTTGGCCCGCTTTGCCCTCTCTAGTCCACAGGTGACATAGTAAAACACATTAATTGTGGGAAATCATGCCTGGCATAGTCCTGGCCACATCCTGGATACCCAGGGACACTGAAGTAAAGGAGAATTTACACTCTTCCTGAGCAGAAAAAGATGCATGTGCTTAAAAAGGATCCAAGGATGCCATCCGTCCAGACTTTCCAGAAGCCTCTAAGAAAGTTCTACCCAACGGCCCCTAGAAGGTCAAGTCATCCTGGACAGATGCTGCTGGGGAGAATGTTTTATCATGCGGCTGCCCAGCCACACCTGACTGCCCAACCATGGGGACGTGTGGGCACATTTCTGGATGCATAAATGGCAGCCATGAGATGCACATTGGCTGGGGGCCAGGTCTCGCCCTATTTAAAATTGTTATAAATGATCTGGGGGAAGAAATGCCCAATAAAATCTCCACATTTGCTGATGACACTGAACTTTCATGGGTGACGAAGTGCCAAGTCATTTGTGATCAGTCATGAGAGGATCTCACGAGGTTGTATTTAGTGGGTGAAAAGTGACAGATGGATCCCAGTGTGGGTGAAGCGCAGGGCAGTGGGCTCGGGAAGAGTAAAATAAATTGCCCACGGAGGCTGCGGGCCTGAGTGCTTACATCAAACCCAGGAAGACCCCCGGGGTTCACGGGGGCCACTGTCCAAAGTTGCTGCTGGGACTGGGAAGGACCACACCCGGGAGCTGGAAACAGAACGGTGAAGACTCTTTATCACAAACCTTGGATAGTGAGTGCAGGGGCAGGGAAGTGTCAATTGTGGAGGGGTGAGTGGCCACGGGAAAACTAAGATAAGGATTTTTCTGGCCAGAAAGATATGAGAGGGAACATGATTCGAGTCTGTTAGGTCAGAAAGGGGAGAAGAAGGCGAATGTGCACATTCTTCTTCAGATCCCTGAATGCTAAGAATAAGGGTCCCCTGGAGCTCAGGGAGGTAATTTTAGCACAAACAAAAACTCTGCACAGTGGGCAGTTAATATATGAGACTCATTATCCCAGGGGAGACATGGGCTGAAAAATAGAAATAGATTTTTCAAGTGGGTGACATTAGTTCCTGGATGGCTGATCCATCAGGAGTTAGGGAAGGAGGTTGGGATGAGGGGGTCACTTCTCTCTGGGACTCAGATCCAGGAGGCAGCGATGCTCGGTGTCCCTGCCGGGCAGATCCAGGCCTGGGAGCCTGTTGTCTGCTCGTCAGGCACTCGCCAGGGACACAGGTGGCTGTCACGCTGCAGTTGGTGGAGCCTGAGCGTGAATGAGACTGTTGGCTCGTCTCCTGCTCTCACCTTGAACTCACTTTTGATTTATTAGAAGTCACTGCAAGAGTCGCTCCAACCAGCCCTGGGATAAGAAGCCCTGGGCCTTTCGCTGGGATGCAGAACCCTGGGGAAGGGGTCCTGCTCAGACTACGCAGCCCTGGCCCAGCAGGGCCTGAGGGGGAGGCAGCCAGAGCCAGTGGCACAGGTGCCCGGTGATCTCAGGGCTCAGGGCTACTGTACCCCCTCCTCTGACCTCCTCTCCCAGGAGTAAAATCCCCGGGCCACGCGACCCCCTGCTCACCAGCCTCAGAGAGGCCCTGCCTGTGGCTTAGACTGGCCGTGTCCTCCTGGAAGGCTGGAAGCCAAGCCCACTGCTCTCCCTTCTCTGGCCCGCCCTCTCCAAGGACGTGTACCTCAGTCTTGCTCCCGGGGCTGGTGTACCTGCTGGGAACCATGCCCCATTAGGCAGTGAGTCACTCCCATCAGATGACAATGGCACCAAACAGCCATCCAGCCATCTCCAGAATGACCAATGTGCTCTGGAGACTTTCCTGTCCACCTGCTCCTCACGATAGCTCTGGGGGAAGCTGGGCATGTGCTACCAACCCACGGCCCACACGAGCCCCCTCTGACTGAGAGGTGACACATGATCTTCTCGTGGCCACACAGCTAATGGGAGGCAGAGCTGGACATGACTCTAGAGTGTTTGCTGTTCCTGTGATAAGAGTATCCAATGTTCTTTAGGGAATAAACCACTTCTCCCAACTCAGCCCAGGAGTGGAGCATGTGACTCAGGATGGCCAGTCGGAGTCCTGCACTCTCTGGGCCATGGTGATTGGCTGTGAGTCCCACCCAGAGGCAATCAGACTTAGTTTCTGGACTTGGCTGGAGCCCCTGGGAGGCAAGGATGCTCTTTCCTGCTGGACTTGAACTTGGCATGATGAAGCCTAGTGCTCCTGGAAGCCATCTCTTGCCAGCACGTGGTGTCCAAGAAGGAAGCCAACGTGGAGGAGGCAGAGCCAAGAGGAGACACTAAGCTTCCCTGCCATTAATTGAGCTCCTGGATCCAGTCATGCCTGAAGCCAGTAAACCTCAAGACTTTTCAGCAACTTGAACTCCAAAATTTCCTCTTGTCCTGAAGTCAGTTCAAGTTGAATATTCTGTTGCATCAACCAAGAGCCCTAACTCCTAAACAGATCATATGTCTTTCTTTTGCTAAGCCAGTACTCCCTCCACTATACAATTCAGACTGTCTTCTGGTTATTACAACAACAATCGCTATGATTACCGAGAGCAACCATTTATTCAGCACCTGTATGTTCTGGTGCTGGGTGCTAAGTGCTTCCTAGGCCTTAGCTGGTTCAATCCTCACAACAACCCATGAGATAGGACTAGTTATCATCATCTCTACTTTACATATGAGGAACATGAAGCAAAAAAGAATTACATAGTCTGCCAAAGCCCCGCCCTTGAACCCAGGTCTGTCTGGTGCTGAGGGTGATGGTGAGGCAAGGTAGTTCAGAGTTGTGCTCTGGAGACAACTGCCTGGGCTCGAGTCTGGTTCTGCTACTTCCTAGCTGTGGGCCTTGGGCAAGCACATCTCTGTGCCTCAGTTTTCTCTCCTATAAAATGGAGAGACTAATAGTACATACCCCATGAGGTTGCTGTGAAGACTAAATGAGATGAAGCATTTGAACAGGGCTTGATGTGTAGTCAACCTTCCAAACTGCCAGGAATTCTCATCACTGACCTCTCAAACCATTGTTACTTCATCTCTCCATAGTGCCACAGACCAAGTTTCCCTAAGATCTTACAGGATTTGTATGTGGAACAAAACCAAACTGATTCAGACATCGCTTATTTGGGAAGTGTAATTCTTTAAGACAGGAGCCCATCTAGGCAAAGTCCAGAAACTCTTTCAAACGCTGAGGGAAGCATCGTTATCTCCAGTGGACACTCAAGCCAATGGAGGGGTTTTGAGGAGCTAAACCCCAGTCATTCTTGTCCAATCATGCAAACAGGATCTTTGAGACAATTCTGGGCTCTCTTCCAAGTGCCGGAAGAGAACAAAACTACATTTCTCAAAAAATATTCTGTAATTGAAGTGCCCATGAATTCAGGGATATCCCCCCACCTGCATCCTGCCTTATCGCCTGAATGTGTGGGATTCTCCTGATCCCATGGGGTCATTTCTAGTCCTCAGCTGGATGATACAGATGGCAGATGACTTGCGGGTCCTTGAGGAAGTCCAAGTCTTTCAAATCCTTCTCTAAGAATTATTGCTCACCTCCTCATCTGGATGCTTCATATATTTTAATTTGTGCAGGAAAGATCCTGAAGGATCCTGCAAATCGTGGGCCTCCGGAACTGTTCTACATTTTCCTCTTGGAACAGAGGATGATAGAGGGGGGAAGAAACTTAGGGGTCGTCCAGGCCAGCTCATCCATCCCATTCCATTTCCGATTGGGAAACCTGAGCCAAGAGAGGGGCTGTGACTTGTCTTGTGTCACCCTGTGGATAGGGAGAGAGTTCGGACAGGAGCCACACCCGACTCCTGCCCTCTGCCAGCTTCCTAGCTTTGCCCCTTCCTGGGGTTCAGAACCACCCTGGAGCAAAAGGCCGCACTCCCCTTGCTCTGCAGAGAGAACGTGCAGAGGGCAGAGCTGGATGCTATCCCCCTAACGTGGCAGTCACGATGAGGCTGGCTTCCTGGCCAGTGTCCTCCTTCGCAACCTTGACTGTGAACAGATCCTCGGAGGCTGGAAAGGGTCCCTGTGCTTAGCTCTGTGGAGCTCATGCTTTCTGTTCAGCATCTTCTTGGTGGTGGTGATGGCGGGGCAGGTGCTCTATGCAGGGAAGTCTGGGAGGCTGGGACCTGGGCCACCCTCCCCTGTTCTGGGGCGGGAGGCATCTGGGGAGCCCCTTCACTAAATCCCGTTAAAGACATAAACCCCAAAGCTCTCCCTTGACTGACAAATGGGCTGACTGTGGAGGCAGCAGAGGATGAATTGTGCCCGGCCCAACGAACATCTATAGGATTTTTATGCTCTGGCAACTGTAACGGTGAGATTCCAGCAATTGTTTTAGAAGGAATCATGATTAAATTGGGCTGTATGTTTTTTTAATGTGTTCCCCAGCTCCTCTTTAATACCGTGGTAGGACAAGATAAAGTGTAATCACTGAAGTAATTGTGGCACTCAACAGTTTATGTCTTGAAAGAGTGACTGGGGGTTAACAAAGTCACTGCAGGGCGAGGTTTGGATTAGAAATTAGAGTTTTTCTTTTTGTTATTTTCTTTTTAAATCCCTCTTTATCTTCCTCCTTTCTCCAGTGGCTCCTGGAGCTCGCTGATAACCTGTAAGCCTCCTCGGGCAATAACGGAACCTGCGGTACTAATGACCCAGGCAAATCCGGGGGCCGC
Source organism: Tapirus indicus (assembly GCA_031878705.1). NCBI lineage: Eukaryota > Metazoa > Chordata > Mammalia > Perissodactyla > Tapiridae > Tapirus > Tapirus indicus. The sequence continues at coordinate 90,129,721 of CM062924.1, read as the reverse complement.
CTCCTCTGCAGAGCTGCTGCGGTGGGCCTGCCCCTCCCCAGAGCCCGTGCCCTTGCAAGCAATGCCGACTTGTCCCCCAAACCAGCGGGCTCGACATCCTGAATACCAACACGGATCACGACCCTATTGCTGCTGCCGCATCCTGAAACCACTGGCTGGAGCAAGGCAGCCGGGCTGCCGGAGCCCAGCCCCTTACAAACGGCAGAGAGGGCGAGCTCACCAACTCTGACACTTCTTTGAAATGTCCCCCTCTCCTGGGAGATGCCAAACGCACCAGTGGGGTGGGGGACTGTGGCCCACAGGGAGCTGATGGCACCCCCCTCCCCCCACTTCAGATGGTGCGATGGAGAGACCCGGGCCTCTTCCAGCTTCCTCTGGGCATCTGTCAGCATCGTGCTTAGAGATGGAAACCCACATCTGCCAGTGGGGGCAGAACGGAGCCACAGGGCTGGGAAACACTGGAGCGATGACGCGGCCATGGCTCCCATGGTGCTCAAGTCTATGGTGCAGCTAATGCCAGCAGAGCGGAGGGAAGGAGGGTAGAGATGTAGGAAGGAGTGAGGCTTTTCTCTCTGTCCGAGGCCACTGCCCCAGTCTGGTCCTCTCTGCCTTACCCATGCACCCTGGAACCAGCTTTCCGACTGGTCTCCCTGCCTTGAAGCGAGCCCCTCCCTCTGACTCTCAGAGCCATTTCCCCAAGACACAGCTCTGACGGAGCCATCCGCTGCTAACCTTCAAGTGCTCCTCATCTCCCATGAATGCCACCCACTCCTGACACCAAAGGCCTGCACGATCAGCCAGGTCCGCCTTCCGTCTACACCTCCCATGTACCCTCCTCACACCCCCTGGCTCAGTCCCTGGGGCACTCTGCCCGCTCTGTTCCCAAGGCCTGGAATCCCTCACTCATCTTGGCAAGGTCCCGTTCTACCTGCTTAAGACTCAGCTCAGTTCTCTATTGTCCTTGAAGCTTCTGACCCTCCAACCAAAAATAACAGCATTCTCCTCAGACTCTCACAGCAGCCTCTGTACCCCTCTTGCACCACTGGCCAGCTCCGCCTCCTTTCACTGGTCTTTGGTCTCAGGTCTACATTCCTCCTCTAGAGCCCAGGCTTCCTGAGGGCAGAGTCTACATCAGAAGGAAATTCATGCCCCGGTAGGCCAACAAGTGTTGGTTCAGTCGGTGGCTGGTTGACCACATCTGCCCTTGGGGCCGTGGTGAATGGGGGTGTTCAGCCTGGACTGGCCGTGGTGGCAGGGAAAGCCCCATGCGCTGGGGGCTGGGCTGTGCCTTTGGAGGAGAGCAAGTGAGTCCGCCAGGTGGTGGCTCATGTATTCACCATCCCCCCATCACCCTCTCCCCTCATATCTTCTGCCATTGCCAAGGCAGAGGGAATGAAGCTGCCGGGACCTTTCTAGGTAATTCTGGCTTGAGCTGCTTTTACTCTTCATTTTAACCTGATTTCGCCTCTATATTCACCTGTGGGAGCGGGCACATACCAGGATGATTTGTTCCAACCTCTCACACACAATCCCACTCCCCATCTTGGCCCTTGGAATTTCACACTAAACCACGGTGGATGGCACCCTTTCTCGCTAACCTCAGATGGGGTCCCAGAAATCTCAAAGCAGAGTTCTGGGTAGCCATTGCTAATTGACAAAACAAGGCCATCCCCTCTGCGCGAACACACACACACACACACACACACACACACACACACCCCTCGGTTGTGAGGCCCCAGCTCTCCAGCCCTGTTTGTTGTTAGGTCTCACCATGGCTGCCTTGAAGCTGAGAAGACAGACGCTGGGCCGAGGGCTTTGGCACCAGCCCAGGGTAACTGGGACACCCATGTTTGCAAAGAAAGCGTTTGTGAAGTGTGAAGAAATCAGAACAGTGCCGTTCAAAAACTGTGTTTAAACTTCACTCAAAATGTTCTATTTTGTGTAAGGGACAGAGTCCCTTTAGAAAAAACACTTGCTGGCATTTGCAAACCACGGTTGCTATGGAGCTGTTAAGAGAAGTTAGCTACCCAGGGACGGCAATTAATTCTGGTGGTGGTAGGTAAATTGAGCCAGCAGCTCCTTCTGGAGAAAGCTGATGGGAAAGGGGAGCTAAAAGGCAAAAGCTGACAAAAATACCTCTTCTGACTGAGGTTTTGGATTCCCTGGAGCAAGACGCCTTTCTTAGTGATTTCTGGATGCTTCCCTCGTGGTCTAGGAGAAAGGATGCCGGTGCTTGGAGCCCATAGGAGACAAGGCTTTCTCTTCAGTTAACTTGAGACAAGGTGGGGCCCTGTTCACCCACTCACCAGCTGGGTGTTCTTGGGTAAGATTCCCAGCCCCTTAGAGGAACAGTTTCCTTCTCTACAGAGTTGGGGTAACCATAGTACTCACTTCATAGGGTGTTCATTCATTCATTCATGTATTCATTCAACAGATATCTATCAAGAGCCATGATGTGCCAGGGAATGGTCTGGGTTCGGAGTCTACGGTGAGCGAGATTAGGTGTCTTGCTCTCAAAGAACATGGAAAAGACAAACTAGAAATATTTGAAGAAAGAAGAAGGTTTCTTCTTTTGGGTAGTGCTAGGTGCTAAGAGCATAAAAAACGCAGGTGATGGGAGACTGAGGGTGGGGAAGTTAGCCAGGGCATTCAGGGAAGGCCTCTGGGGAGGTAGCCTTGAGCTGAGTCAGAAATGGTAAGAATTTAGCCATGGGAAGATCTGGGGGAAGCAGGGTTCAGGTACAGGGACATGTGAAGGAAGAGCAGGCTTGGGCCCGCAGGGGGCCATTCAGGAAAATAGCCGTGAAGAGAAGCAGCAGAGGTTCAGCCTGAGAACAGAGCCCTGGGACTGACAGGGCCACATTCCACGATGGTGACTCTGGGTCTGCTCGCCCAGTGTCCAGCCTGGTGCCTGGCCCAGAGCTGGGCTTGGTAAGTCTTTGTTGAATAAGCAGAACAGCCCAGAAACACATTAGTGTTGCATGAACTCCACCTCAAACTTCAGATTCAATCTCTCAGTGGAAGAAAAACCCCAAGTTTTGAGAGCAAATCACCAGGAAAGGCTTATGCTGGCAGTCACGATACAGCACGAGATCAAACATACAATTTTACCCATTAGTGAGAAAGTTACCAAAGTTTAACTTGTTTAAAGCTTGTTCTGAAAAAAACAATCTGTTTTGTTGGCTATTTGTTGAACGAAGGCATAAAAGATGGGTTATAATTAAGTTAGCTGTTTTCAGCAGCGGGTGCTAATTTTGGAATTAAAATAAGATAGAAAAAGCGCCCCAATCTGTTCTCTTGCCTGCAGCCAGATGATGGAAGGAACTTGGATGTAGAATCAAACCTTGGCTTAAACCCCACCTGGGCCGCTGTAAACACTGTGTGATCTTGGGCGACTTACTTAACCCTGATCAGCCTCATATCCCCCAGCTGTGAAACGAGGATCATCATGCCTACCTGCTAGGGTCATTGCGGGGGTCAAGTGAGAAAGTAATGGAGGGTCCCCAACACAGTGCCCAGCAAGGGGTTCCCACTCAGTCACTGATTAATGGATTCACAAATAAACCCATCTCTGCCCCCTCTGCCCCATACCTCTGGGGTCACGAACTAAAATAGCCAGGTCAGTTTTACTGTGCCTTTGGAGGCGAATAACTCCCCATTTGACAGTTGCTTCTGTAAAACCAAGGTTTGAAGTGACTCCAATGTCACAGGAGGTCACCCCAGAGAAGACGCCTTGTTCTGTCTTCAGCATATTCCCTCTAGAGGCGCAGGGGAGCCAAGATGTGGCAGAGCTGGGTTGGTGCCTGGAATTTTGCAACAAACCATGGCCAAGTTAAGAATCCGAGTGACCTTCTCAGAGGTGATGGTCCCACAGCCAGGTTGTGTTGCTGGGTGCCCCTGCCCTCCTCTGGGTTGCACAGACTTTTCCATCCCCTTTCCGGTAAACTTCCAGTGGGGCCAGCACAGCACTTGGCACCCCCCCCCCCACTTTCCTTGTTATTTAAATACACTCCCCATGATGGAGAGGATTGAGCTGTCACCGCCAGGCGGGGGCACTTGACAGGAAATTAATTTCTTAGTTTTTTATTAACTTTGAGGGGAGCATCTCTATTGAGCAGTGCTGCCAGGACAAGGTTGACTGGGGCTTCTAGCAATTTTAATATTGGAAATTGGCACCAAAGCTTGATGCGCAGCCTCTCTTGCCACCTTCTCAAGCTGGCACCTGGCTTAGCAAATGTCTCAGGAGAGAATGGAAAATTCCTGGCATCTGAGACTGCAGCCCCCGGTGAAAATTCTGCTGATGCTGACAGGTGACAGTGAAAAGATATTCCAGCTGTGGTCTGACTATGAAATGGGAGGGCCCTGGGGCTCTCCTGTGGTGGTCTCCCAGAACCCTCGCTGCTCTCAGACCAGTAGTCCCTCTCCTTGTGGTCGCCTCCCCCTGGCCACCCCTGTGAGAAGGCCTCTTTCCCTTGGTCAGCCCCTGCCCTGCCCTCCGTCCTCGAGCCCCCAATCAGAGCTCTGTTGCCTCTTGAGGATTTTTGCCTTTCTCCAGTCCTGGCTCTGCTCTTCCCATCATGAGATGGAATTCTGACAGGTTCCATTTCTGTCTCTGTGACCTTTCCCAGTTCCTCCTCTCTCCTCCTAGCTCCACCTCCTCAGGCCATTCATCTTGCATCTGTCCGCAGGGCTGCCTCCTCTGACCTTCCCACCTTCTCATTTCTCCTTCCCACCTTCTCTCGTCAGGGGACCCTTTGGCTTGGTCTGAATGATCAGGTTCAATTTCTCAAGGAAACCTTTGAATCTCTCCGGCCAGCTCTCGAATGTCTTTGTTTCCTAGCTAAGAATCAGCTGATTTCAGTCCTAGGCAAGGTTTGCCTTGAGGGCCTCGGCCTCTACATCATCCTGTCTCTACTTAGTCCAGAACTTTCCTCCCACCTCCCTCTCCTCCCTTTCTCCTCCCTCCTTCTAACCTACATGTATGGAGTACCTACTATGTGGGTGCTGGCATGGATACAGGGATGGCTAAACAGGGCCCTGCTTTCCAAATGCTTACAGTCTCCCAGGGAGATACTCATGTGGATCAAGGCAGAGTGAAATATATTCTCTTTTTTGCCAGAGGCAAAGGAAAGTTCTGTGGGAGAAGGGGAAGGAGGGGCAATGACTGGTTCTGTGCTTTCCAGCTTCTAGTCCCATCTAGTTGTGAAGCCATTCTCCTCTCTCCCCTCCTCCAGGAAGCAAAGCATCATGGGAATATCCTGGATGCAAGCAGGCTTAAACACGGTTTCTCAATCTCACAACTGTAGACATTTGGGGCTGGCTAAATCTTTGTTATGGAGGGCTGTCCTGTGCATCTAGGATATTTAGAAACATTCCTGGCCTCTACTACTAAATGCCAGTAGCACCTCAGAATGGTGACAATCAAAAATGCCTCCAGATATTGCCAAACGTCCTCTGGGAGCAAAACCAGCCCAGGTTGAGAACTACTGGGATACCCAATGACCCCAGGTCTCACTTACTCTCTGGGTACCATGTCGTTCAACTTTCAAGACTCCAAAAGGGGTGAGGGAGAGTAAGACTGTCCTTAGAAGGAACTTAAAAGTGCTGGGGCTAGTTCTGGTCTATTCTGGGGGTTCATTTTATTATTAGTTTTGGTTTCTTACCCACACATTTCTTTGTGTTCAACATTTAATAAGAGTGTTATATAGCTTTATGCTGGATGCTGCTGCATTGTCTACCAGCATTTATTCCTCACCAAAATCTATCCCTAGGTGGGGGAGTACGTGTGTGTGGGGGTGCTCACTGGTCAAGTGTTCTCCCATCCCCCTCAATGGGATTATTCAAGAATGAGGATATGACCTAGTTCTGGCTAGTGGGGCAAGAGAAGTGTGAGGGCTTCCAGGAGAGGGTTTCTCACTGGCAGAAGCTGCTATTCCCATCTCTTCTTCCTCGCAACACAGCTGTGTGTAGACGTGAACCTGGACTCGCTGCAGTCATCTTGCTCCCAGCAGGAGCATGCAGTGTCATTAAAGATGGCTGAGCAAAGAGTTGGAAAGAACCTGGGTCCTTGGTGACATGGCCGAGCCTGTGAACAAACTAACCCTCGGCCTGCACTCCCTATGACTTCCCTTGTATGCGATGTGTAGATTCTTTATTGCTTAAGCCAGTTTGAGTTGGGGAGATGTTCCCCGGGGCAGGAATATCTTGTATGGCATCATTTGGTAGCAGGCTAAGTGGAGGAAAGAAGCTGGACTGTGGCTTTCCTCCTAAGGAATCGGATCTCATGGGCCACCTCTTCGTGCTTTCTCACGTCAGGTAAGCTGTGAAGTCTGCTGCTTTGGGGGGACGCCACACACCCTCAGCTGCTTCCGCTGCCCCAGCCTCCCTAAAATCTATAGCCACTATCCGCATCCGTTTGAGATGCAAATTTCCTAACCAAATTTGAATACATCTCTATTTCTCTTCCTGACTTCTAATCCAGGATCAGGTGAAGAGAAAATAAAAAAACCTTTCTGGAAGAAACGAATGGCTCTAAATTGAAACCCAAATAACATAACAGCTTTCAAACTGGCATTCGCAATTGGGCTGAGTGAACCTAATTCAATATCAAAGGAAGAGGGAAGTATTTTAATTATCTCATTCTCATCATGGGAGAAGAAACTGGTTCCATGGGAGGTAAATTCCCTAAGCCACAAGGTTTCCCTGTAAATTACAATGCTCAACTTGAGCTGACAAGGAGAGGGGACGCTTCTTCCTGTTTGATGGCGTTCCCTGACGTGTGGCCTTTTACTATAGTCATAAAAACGCAGTAAATTAGGAAGGCGCTGTAAAATATCATCGGAACCGACTGAAATCAACCACAAGAAGCCAAATTGCCAGCCAAAGCCTTGAGAATGAGGGAGACATAAATGGCATAAAGCCAGTTCCCAGGGCTAGGCCCCCAGCCTGGGGGAAACCAGGACATCGCTTCTAAAGGAGCAGAGTTGCAAGTCTGGAGCCACACACAAAGCAAGATGACAGGGGGCCACAGAACTGGGAGAAGATGGCTGCTCCCATCCTGGAAAATGGTCCTCTCTGGTGGAATCTGCTCAGGCTTGGTGCAGGCTTAAGAGGCAGCTTGGGCTGAGATGCCATCTTTCCATCTACCACTCAGCTAACACTTTCCTGAGTTACTATGTGCCAGGCACTGGAGTGTAGAGATGGAAGACAGTCCCTGTCCGCAGGGTCCTGGTGGGGCAGACAGAAGATGTGCTAACCATACAGTCTGACAAGATCCAGGTCAGCTGAGATGACAATAAGGGATGATAGTGGTGATGGCCACGATGGAGCAATGTCCAGACTTCTAGGGGAGCACCACATCTTGGAAGCAGACTCAAGCCCATCTGAACAATTCAGGAGCACCCACTCTGTGCAGGGCGCAGGGCTGAGTTCCTGCCTTGTCAATGCTAATAAGAGCTAATGTTTACCTGTGCCAAGCCCGGGGCTGCAGGTTTTACCTGACTTCCTGCACTGAATCTTCCTAAGGTGCTCTTATTGTAATCAGCCCTGCTTTAGAGCTGAGGAATGGGCTCAGAGAAGTTAGGGGACCTGCTTCTGGTCACAGTTTCATGTTAGAGATGCCAGCACTTGACTTCAGAGCAATCTCATTTTGCTCTGACCAGGGTGGCTGCAACGCTGGGCGTACGAATCCTTGAGACTCTTGACTCTCCATTTGTTGGACTAGTTCACAGTTGAGAAGACTTCAGATCTGAGAGCAAATTTCTCTGAGGACCACAAATCCTGGTCCTCTGGAAATAGTGCCTTAGATCTTAAGAGTGTGTGTGTGTGTGTGTGTGTGTGTGTGTGTGTGTGCGCGCTGACCAACGTCTTCAGGGTGAACCCTACCAGTGGGACGTCCACCACCCCTGCCTGTGTCTCCTGGGTCTCTGAGTGTCCGATTAGCAGAGAAAGGTGCCACTCCATGATCTGAGTACTGGTCAGCTTTGAGGACTTATTTGCTCTGCTGATATGCTGGCCTGAGAACCTGAGGGTAGAGGACTCAGATCCTTCTAGGAATTTCCTCAAGCTCCTGAAGTCTGCCCGTCCTCTCCTTGGTTCCAGGAAGGATTGCCTTGAGCCACTTCAGGCAGAAGGATGTTTACACTTTCAAAGTCTGCAAAGGGATTGATAAACCCCTGAAGCCTTCTTCTTGGCTCACCGTATTCTTTGCTTCCATACTTTTGGGCTCTGTTGCTTCTTCCTCCACTGGAGGTGGGAAGGGGCCTGGCAGGCATGCCCTCCTGATAGTAAAGACAGAACTGAGAGCTCCTCAGCCCAGGGTGGGCCCTCCATGACCCACAGATCTGTAGCCTGGATTCCAGGTCACTGCACAGCCCCAGCAGCCTCCTGGCTGGAAATGAAGGTCAAGGCCACCAAAGCAGCCATAGCTGAGCCCAGAGGAGGCCCTGGCCTCATGCCCGGCTCCTCCTCTTGGCTCCTAGCAGCCACACTGCCCAGAGGGAATGGCTATTTATAAAACAGACAGAGGAGTTGTGGCCACACTTTACCCTGAGAGCTCAACCCTCCGTGTCTTGGAGGGAAAACGTCACAGCAGGTGACACCTGTGGGACAGCAAGACTTATCCAGGAGACAGATTTATAATAAACAGCCTTATTTTATAGAGCCTCAAATATTTGCACAAAAATGAGCCCTTCGTATAACTTGCTCCATTTATCTCCCCACTGTCACTGGGCATATCTCTCTATTTTATTACTTTATTTTCCAGTTCCTCCAGGTTCTGCGCTCACCTCTCTTCTCATTTCCACAGCAGCTGTCACGCGGGCTTCATGCTTCTCCTTCTGCCTGCTAGTGCCCCACCCCCACCTGCGCAAGGGTCTATTCAGCATTTATTTTTTGCCAATAAGCGTGCTGTATCCTTGACATGCATTATTTCATCTGACCTTTTTGACAACTCTGAGAATGTTTTCAGTCCCCCCTTCTTCTAGGACTCTACGGAGGATGCTCACCCTCCAGTACCGCGCGGGGCCTGGCTTTCCTTTTCAGCACTCTGGACAGCGCCCCAGCCTGTCACGTTAACAGGCTTGGCCTTGGCGCTGACTCCTATGGAGCCATTTCCGAGGATTCCCTGCCTCATCTCTTAGCATTTCTAACACTATAAAGTAAACCCCAAGTGGTTTCTAACCTACTACTACCCCAAGACACAGGCTCAATAGCAGAGTGAGAAGTAGATGAAAAAAGGAGCAATTTTAATTTCAAAGTTCTGCTGACATCCGAGTGCTCTCAAGGTTTATATAAACAGAACACCCCGCTTGATATATTACTTTGAATTCCGTGTGTGCAGTCGCGCCTCTAATGTGCCGCTGTTTTGGTTTCTCTCGGCAATGGGAGCCTTTGTGTTTTAATATTCAGAGGCACAAGGAAGCAGGGAAATTATAGCTGGGGATGCCCGGGCTTGGTTCATCATCATCCAAGTTAAATTTGGCTGAATCGAGGGAAAACATTCTTTTAAAGGGGTGGCAAATGGGAACGATAATCTCTTACATTACAAAACACCGAGTATTTTCAAAGCCCTCTTACATTCATTATCTTGTTAGATTTTCACTGCAGTCCTGTTCAGAACATCCCACAAATAGCTATTGTAGGTGCTGGATATGAATGGTGAGCCTGAGGAGGCCTGCTTGGCAAATGGAGATACTGAGGCTGAGGGTGTGTAAGTGACTGGCTCGAGGTCAGTCTGTGATGGCGAAGCTGGGCAGGGCTGGCCAAGGCCAGGAGGCAGCAATGCCGGCCACCCCCTTCAGCAGGCTGCCTCCCCCGCTGTGCTCTCCCACATCTCTGAAGTGACCTTCCATCTCTTCCCCATCAAACAGTTTCTCCAAATGGAGGGGCCACTGGAACCCCTCACGGGGGCTTCTGCCTTTTTAGGGGAATTAAATTTTGGAGCAAAAGGAGAAAATCACTAAAATAAGCAACAGTCTTCATCTATTCAGCATTTACTTTTTGCCAATAAGCGTGCTGTATCCTTGACATTCATTGTTTCATCTGACCTTGACAACTCTGAGAATGTTTTCAGTCCCACTTTACAGCTAAGAAAACTGATGTTCATAAGATTATCGCTAGTCAGTGTTATGGCCATATCCACACTCAGGCAGCCTGCTCCGGAGCCTGAGCTCCCTGTCACCACACCACACACTTCCTGTTTGTCTGTGGGCAGTTTTCAGCATTAGCCGCTGGGGGGACTTGGGTGGGGTACGAGGCCTGCTTTGCCTTTTCTGTGAGCAGCCAGGTTCTTTGCCTCCATGGGCTGCTCCTGGAGTGGGGACCAGAGCCCTGAGGGTTCTGACATCCCAGGTCCTGAGGCTGCCCCTCTGCCTGGCATTGCTCACATCCTTCAGGACGGGAAGTCACTGGATCACACCCTGCACACGGCCCGGTCATTCCTGTAACATTGTAGTCTCTTAAGCAAACACGTTGCTGCCTGGATGAATGAATAAATGAATGAATGAGGGTGTGCAAAGTGGGGATGATGCAGCAGAAAGATGGTAACAGTCAGGAAAGGTAAGGCCTGCCCTGGCTCAGAGCCCTGATCCTGAATGGAACACCCCCTGCAGCATCCCCCCAGCAGCACTGATGGCTCCTCATGGCCGAGGTGAAGCGGATGCAGCCGGGCTCAGGGCTGTCAGGGCTCAAGGTGAGTGGGGAGTGTGTGAGACTCGGGAGGCGGCGCCGGGGCCCATCTGATATGCCTGATGTGACACTTGCGGTCTACCCAGGGCCGGGCAGGTGATGGCCGATTGTCCCAGGCTCTGTCTCTGGGGGTGGTGTCATTTATGGGTTCTAGAAATTTGTTACTGTTGATAACAGTGACGAGCCACAAACATCTCCAAGTGAGGGATGGTAATAACACAGGAGGCATTTTTTAAGTGGTGGCTTTGGGGAGCCTTCAGCATGTCAGCGCCAATGGGGCGGCTGTTGTCGCTGTCATATATCTGGGAAGTGATTCCGGGAAGGTCGCCTGGTGACTCGATTGTCATTACGTACAAAATATTTCAATTTTTCAGAATAGAGTCGGTGCTGGCGTCAATGAATCTTCATCTTTTCTCCTTTTTATGTCTCCCTGTTTGTCTCTGGGGCTGGTTTTGTGTGAGCAGGAGAAGATGGACACAGATAGGTGGCTCAGGCTGGCGTGGGATGTTCCACGTCAGAGCTGTGAAGGGGGAGAGGGTCAGGGGACGTGGGATGAGCCTCCAGGGCCCTCTGGGGGGACCAGGGGGCAGAGGGACCAGCTCAGGTCCCTGAAAGGAGCCCCCCTCATGCAGGTTTGACCCCAACTCATCTGTTCCAGCCAAACTGTTCCCCAGATGCAGCCTGAACCTTCCTTGCTCACACCATCATTTCTCCTGCTAATGTCCCCTCTCTGCCTGTACAACCCCCAGAGTCCAGCCTGCCCCGCTACCCATCGCTCTCCTCTGACCGTGAGCCAGTGTGGTGGGTGCGATTCATCTGGCACTTAATCTCGTGCTTTCCTGTGCTAAGGCTCACATTCCCTGCCTGGCAATGGGGCTTAAATCTTGTTCTATTTAACTTGTCCCCAATTTGTCACCACTTCCTTGTGGGTAAGGACCGTATCATACATGCTTCTGCAGTTCCCAAAGGGGCCGGCTGCTGCTCCTTTGCCTCTGTGTGTCCTCTCCTTTTCTGCCTGGCAAACCATCACCAGTTCTCCACACCTCAGCTCTGGCTTACCACCTCCAGGGACCACCCCATGCCAGCCTGGGGCCCCTCCTGTGTGCTTTGGGACTAGCCTGGACTGGTCATCATTGCAGCCAGCATCCATCACTCAGGACCCTCCTCCCTCCTGGTCTGTCCATCCCAGTAAAGCGCTGGGCCACAGTGGGTCTTGAATAAACGAGTAGATGAATGGCAGAACTTCAGCGGAGGATCAGCTAGGACTCTGTTTCTTTGCCCTGCATTCCAATTCCAAGGTGAAAAGCTGACTGTATGGCAGATACCAGGGTCTCACCCATGGATTAGACACAATGGCCTGATGTCTTCAAGCTCCCTCTCTCCCAGATCTTTAAATCTACAGGTCGTGGGTCTATTTGGGCACCTGCTGATGCCAAAGGAGAGAGACGAAAAGACTTCTAAGATGGGGTCCCCGTCTTTGGGAAACACACACTCGGAGAGGGAGACAAGACTGGCACGTGTGGACTGATTAACGAGGAACACAGGCCCTTCGGGTGGAGAGGAGCAGCCCAGGGGGAAGTGGGGGTTCCCGAGGAGCAAGCATTCCCGGAGGAGGGGTCGCGGGGCCAGGAATCTGCTTTCTCTGGCCCCATGTATCACTCCCACCGCCTTGAGCTCCACCTGAACCTTTTCTTGGAAATGCCTTACGAACCCGCAGAGGGCAGTCGTGTCCTCACGGGCCCCAGTGGGATGGCTCCAGAGCTTAGAGCACTGGCCTTGCTCAGAGTCCGGCCTCTGCACGGTCCAAGGTCTCCCAAAATGTCAGAATGGCTACACCTGCCAGGCATCCCTCCATGCGCCCCCAGTGAACTCTGGGCAGGTGGGGCCAGCACTGCCACAGGCCAGGGCACAGAGCCGTGAGGAGAAGCTGGCCCTGCCAGGGGTGGCCACGGGGGAGAGGCTCTGCCCCGACACATGGGGTGCCCTGGGGAAAGGCGTCTACGAGGCGAGGCTGGGAACAAGTCTTCAGCTACATGCAGCTCTTGTCAGACCTCCATTAGCAAATTGGGACCAACCGCTGCGGGCCACCCCAGGGTCACCTGTCATGTTCTGATGTTGGGCACAACCGACCTCCCGCTCTCTCATGCCCACCTGGTCAAGCTCAGGTCCCTGGGCTGGAGGAAGCCTTCCCCTCCTCCTGGAGACCTGGCTCAGCAATGGATCAATGTACATTTCTGGAATTCTGCTCCCAGGCCATTCAGGGAGAAAATGAAGAACCACAGGCTTTCCCAGCTGGGGCTGAATCCTGCTTCCAGGGAGGGCAGAGGTCAATTCTGGTCTGTGCAGGGTCTGTGGCTCCACATGCCTCCCGTCCTTGGGGTCAGGGTCATGTATAAGCCCCTCTGTCCCTCTGCCGCCATGCTCCCACTGCTGCCAGGCTCTCTGGGAGGGGCCACTCCCCAACACTTTTGAACAGCAGAAAATGGAACATCTGAGGTATTGGGCATCTCTGGTCCACTGCTTAATTCTACAGGAGAAGCTAAGGCTGGGTGAAGGTCATGGCTAATTGTACCAAATCAGTCTTGTCTTCTGTTGTGTCCCTACCACTCAATACATATCTGTAAATTCCCCTCATTTGACTAATATTTATTAAGCACAGATTTGGTGTTCAGCACTGTGTATACATGAGCGGGGCACTGAGTAGAGACCAAGGAAGATCCCGCCCTTCCCAAGGGGAGCCGACTGTGGGGAAGGGCAGATGGGGCAGAGGGAGGACAGAACCCAGACACACCATCTCCTCCCTCGGAGCCCCCGACTTGAAGGTCTCCGTGCTGAGCCAGCCATGTGGGTATTTGAGAAGTCCTCATGTTTACTGTTGTTGCTACTGTGTGTGTGCATGTACGCACATGTATGTGTGCCATATGTGCGTGTGCATGCATGTATGTGTGTGTGCATGCACAACTCCTCACTGGACTGTGCGCTCTGGGAAGGTGGGGCTGGGGCTGGGCTGGGTCTCCATCCCATTGTTTGGTTAAATGTCCCTGTGAGCCTGCTCCCCAGGCCGAGGTGATTCTGCTCCTTCCTGTAACCCACTTGCAGTGGAACAAGCACAGAACTGTGCCTATTCGAGGTGAGCAGGAGGCTGGGGGACCACCTAGCTCAACCCTCTTATTTTACAGAAGAGAAGAGAGAGGCCGGGGAGAGGTGAGGTAATACTAGTGAATAATAATAGACACCCTGTTTTGACTGTTACCACATGTTGAACTGCACCCCAGAGGCTCACTCACGTTCACCGCTGCCCTCTGGGAGAGCCAGCCCCACCAGGCTTCACAGACAGGAAAGGGCAGCTCAGAGAAGTCAGGTGACCTGCTCAAGGTCACACAGCCTGTTGGTGGTAGAGATCCAGTGGGGACTCAGGGCTTAAGATCTGACATTCTCATCAAGGACACAGGGTGACAGTGGTGACCTGACCCCAGGCCCTGATCCTAGAACCCCATTCTTCTCCCCATTTGTGCCATGGCCTGGTGGGCTGGCTCCTGCAGGGCGGGCTGGGCTGGGGCTGGGGGAAAGGAGCCCAGAGGGAGGGCTGGTGGGCCTTGAGCATCCCTGAGGGGCTCCAAGGCCACGGCCAGGGCGCCCTTCCTGCCACCGCCTGGCTCCCATCCCGAGGGGCTTTGATTTGCTGTTGAAACCCAAAGTTGAGCAGAGCCTCATGAATCATTCATGCAGGTGCTCCAACGAGATCATTATTTTGAGTGTTGAGTGTCAGGAAAACAGTGTCTGGCGGGTAAACATGATGTCTGATGACAGAACAGCCGATGGGGTGACCCGGCAGCTGGGCACCTGCCACGCTGCTGGGAATTTTTAAACATTAAAAAAAAAAAAATCCAACCGAGGCTCAGGGAAGAGCAGCCGACTCATCACAAACCCCGCGTCTGTTGCCACTTGGGCCAGGAGGTGGGGCAGGTGGTAGGGCTGGGAGGGCACCAGCGTCCTCGACAGGAAGTGACTCAGCATTGCCCCCTGCCCCGCAGGGCCCAGGCTGCACCACGTGCCTCCTCTCCATGTGAAACGCAGGCCTCTTAGTCAAACAGCTCCTGCCCTTGCTTTCTTTTAGAATTTCCCAATAGACTGTCCTTCTGGAAAAGGCCGCGGAGGCCTCAAGCTCTCATCTGTCCCCCTTGGACAGTGCCAAGGGCCTGGCCTCTTCCCGGAGACGTCCTGTTCACCTGGCTGGACCTGTGGCTGGCTGAGGCCCCAGAGGCCCTCCCAGGCATCTGGCTGTGTCGAAGCCACTTTCTAGCAGATGACAGGTTGTCAATAGCCTCACTACCTGCATTATTTAAGCAGAACAAGGTGAACCTCGGCTGCACCCTTGCGTGCAGATCAAATTGATGGCCAGAGTGGAAGCTACAAGCAGTTAGATTTTCTAAAGAGAAAGAGCCACTGAGGGGACCCACACAGGCTGCAGGGGATCCTGCTGGCAGGGTGGTATGGCTCCCTTCCCTGAGGCCAGCCTCTCATGGAGACCCTTTGCCCCTCCCTGTCGGGGACCAGCCCTCATGTCCTCTAGTCGTGGGCCCCAGCTTCTCTCTCAGGCCTTCTCTTGCTCCTTCGGGCCTTGGCTCTTATGAGGGGAAGAGGATGCCAAAGACACACATCTGCCCCCAGAAGAGGGCCCCCTGGACACTGACAATATCCCAGAGACCACGTCCAGGAGGCTCTCCCTGTTCACACCATCCCTGTAGGGGCTTTTTCTGCAGCACCTTCTTGACTCCCCATCTGTCTGCCATGCTCCTCGCCTCTATCAGGACCAGACCTGCCTGACCATCACGTGCTTTCTGTTCTCTCTGCGATCACCTCCGACCAGGCCTGCCGAGGCAAGCACCCGGTGCAGCTTCTGAGGTGCCGCTGGTGTGAGAGGAGAGGGGCAGCATGCCGGCTCTGTAGCCAGGAGAGAGTGCCCCAGCCACGGGTCAGCAGCCACAAAGGTAGAGTACATGCCCCCTGCAGAGGCCAGGGCCTGACCCAGAAAAATCGGCTCCTTGATCCAGCTGAGGACACAGGCTCAAGAGGAATGACGACAGCTCAGAGCTGGAAAGGCAACTCTGAGGTCATCCAGCTCTGCCTCCTGCCAGCACAGGGACACCGTCTACTACACCTGACAGGTTCCTCTTCTTGAACACTTCCGGGGACGGGGGGCTTGCTCCCTCTCCACACCATCTATTCCACCAAAAGCAGTTTGAGTCTTTACAGAGTCCTTTCTTAACCTGAGGCCAAATCTGCTACCCTGGAGAATCCACCATGATTTTTGTCTTCTAGATCCATCGAGAAGAGGACTCCACTCTTCAGGATGTGATAGTCCTTCAAAGATTTGAAGACAGATTCATGGCACTCATCTGTCCACACATTCATTCACTCATCCATCCATCAACCTACCTACTCACTCATCCGTCCACCCATCTATCCATCCATCCATCCATCACTCACCTATTCATCCACACATTTAACTACTATCCTTCCATGAATCCATCCATCTGTCCATCTACTTACTCATCCACCTATCCATCCATCCACCTACCCATCCATCCACCTACCCATCCATCCATTCTTCCACATGTCCACTCATCCATCGTTCCTTCCATTTAACATGTATTGAGGAGCTGTTGAACACTGATACCACTTTGGGTATTGAAAGATGAAGTCTCTGGCCTCAAGGAGCTTATTTTCCTGGTGCTGAGGCAGACGTGTAACCAGAATCACTATATAGCCTGAGTACTAGACTAGAGGAATGAAAACAGCATCAAAGGCTTCTGCAGGTCAACACTGCCAGTTGCCTCCCCCAGTCATCTGGAGGACTCCAGGACCCCCTCACCCTGATCAACCTTCTCTGGGTGACTCTTGGTCTAGACGCAGTCCTCTTTAAGCTCAATGCCTGGAATTGCACTGGGCATTGTCTGGTCTAGACACAGTTCTCCCCCACCGGCTGTGGGCAGGCCTGGCCTGAGCCCAGGAGGTGGTTCTTCAGCTCAGAGGGTCTGGTAGGGCAGTCTCTCTTGGGGTTTAAGGCTAGAGGTGGGAACCACCCTCCCACGTTCCCATGCCCTGGAGAGGAGGAAATGTTTGTGCCGTTAACATGAAACACTCTCTTCCGAGCTCCTTCACAGATCATGTCTGGTTGCTTTTCAATGCACCAAAGAACATTTCAAATGAGTCCCTGGTGGGTTCAGTTGGGAAGTTCTTTTGGCCACTTAAAATCTCAGCCTCTGAATGTAAGGCGTGCTGGCAGTCATTGTTCAAGAAAATCAAATGAAAGCAGATGCAGCAAGTTTCTGGGTATTTATCAGCCATAGATATAGGCCACTTTTCATCATGCTGAGCCTCAAGAAAAGATAAAAGCAAGAGAATTGATCTGAGCCCCTACTGTGGGAGTGTCGTGCATTGCTGGCATCCAAGTTCTGTCTTAAAGGAACCATTTCCTGGCCTGTGTCTGTCCTGGGAGGGAGCTGCTGAGTCTCAGGCCTTCCCCAACCACTCCTCTGGAGAGGCTGCGTAGCCTTAGACCTCTGGCATCCCTTTTGCTGCTTCCTAAGGGCCCCACAGAGGCATCTGTCAGCCTAAGCCTGGCTGGTGGGGCTGGAGGTATGGACCTGGGTGGGATCTTGCTTCAGGACCAGGGCTAGGGGACCTGTCCCATGCTCCACTGACAATACTGGCCTCTCTACTCCCAGACCAACCAGGGAAACCCCCTTATTCTTTGCCCAGGGGCCTTGCCTGGGTCACATGATTCAGAGGGCACTGGGCTTCTGATGTGGTACCTGTCCTTTGCTGAAGCCCTCCCAGAAGCTACCCCCAAGAGCAGGAGGTCAAGAGTGGGAGAGGTGCAGACCAGGCAGGGGTAGGGCCACATGCCCAAGAGACCATGGTGTTGGCAGAGGATGGCCAAGGGCACTTGGCTGTTCCTCCTTGTGATGGTTAATTTCATGTGTCAACTTAGCTAGGCCATGGTACCCAGATATTTGGTTAAATGCCAGTCTAGATGTCTCTGTGAAGGTATTTTTTAGATGAGATTAATATTTAAATCAGTAGACTTTGGGTAAGCATATTACCCTCCATAACATGAGTGGGTCTCACCCAATCAGCTGAAGGCCTTAAGAGAAAAAGACTCAGTTTCTGCAAAGAAAAGAAGAAGAAATTCTGCCTCCAGACTGCCTTTGAACTCAAGACTGCAACATCAACTCTTCTCTGGGCCTCCAGGCTGCTGGTCTGCCCTACAGAATTCAGACTTGCCAGCCCCACAGTCCTGTGAGACAATGGCTTAAAATAAATCTCTCTCTCTATCGATCAATATACACCCCATTGGTTATGTTTCTCTGGAGGACCCGCCACCCAGGAAACCCGTGCTCTACTCCACTGACCCCATCCAATCCTCAGAGGCTGCCCAGCTCAGGCCAGGCTCTCTCTTCCTTCCTGTGCAGGTTTTGGGACCAGAGTTAGCAAGCAATCAACCAGTCAATAATAAGAGAAAATCACAGTGCTTCCTGCTACTTATTGAGCATTTATTCTGTGCCAGACTCTAAGCTAACCCCTCACACACATCATCTCATGTCCAACCCAGGAGGCATGTGCCAACATCATTCCCACCTGGGAGCAGAGGACATGGAAGCTCAGAGAGGTCAAGTGTCTTGCCCAAGGTCAAGCGCAGGTGGTAGTTGGTGGAGCCCAGACTTGGATCCAGCTTTGTCCAAGGCCCTTGCTCGTGTGATGAGTTCTGGTGCTGGTATTTACTGGGAAGCCTGGGGAGCAGGTCAGTGGTGTTATAAGCAATCTGGCCAGTATCTTGGGGCAACAAAGATGGAGAAGATGCCAGCAAAGGCGAATGCCTGGGACTGAAAGGGGATAAAAGATGGACAGATCCATATCTGGGACAAGGCCAGGCCCTCCATGCCCTCAGCCTCCAGGGGTCACCAGGGGAACACAGCCTGCCCCCAGGGGCATTAGTTCTGCTTATGTTGGGAGTTACTGAGTGCTGTCACCTTGTCACTCTCTCCCACAGATAGAGACATGGCTGGGGGTGGGCAGGGGGGGAATGAAATGTAAAAAGCCATGTCAACTTGAATGATTCTCCAGCAGCTGGCTGCCCCTCACTGCTCCAAGAAAGGCAATAAAGCCAAGAGAACACATAAAAGCAAGTGGTGTGGGGCCTGACAGATCTGGCTGTCCCTGGCAGGTGACGGACAGTTCAAACATGGAGGAAAATGGAAGTCAATCAGTTCAGGGAGCGAGGGACCCTGAGAACCTGCCCCCCACTGCTTATCTGAAGAGGGAACACTTGTCAGCTCCTGTGGGAGCAGACCTGGGGCATGGCCCCAGAGGAAGGGCAGGCCACAGCACAGAACTGTGGGTGGACATGAGTTCTGTGGATGGGGAGGTGGGGCTGTGTGGTCAGCACACGATACAAACATGGGTGTGAGCAGACAGGGGGGTTGGGGAGACGCTGGGCAAATTCTGGGTCAAGGACTCTAGAGCCCTGACAAGGTTTGTTCTAAGTCAAACTGCATCTCCTGATCGATGATCCCTTGTTCCCAAGATCCAGCTAGAACCTGGCATGGAACCACCCTCTCTGAACCCTCCTCCATTTGTGTCCAGGCTCTGGTCACGCAGCTTGGCTGTGACAGGGCAGGCTGCCCCTCTGCGCTGGGCTGAGGATGGGGCACCTTGCTCTAGGCCCCGTCTCGGACGGTGGATGGGACAGACAGGCCACGAGCCTCCATCGACTGAGGGAGCCCTCCTGCTTCTCCGCCCAGGTGGCTCCTGGTGCTGCAGCTCCACCTACACCAACTGCTCAGTTCTGTCCCTCCATCCCTGTCTGCAGGCCCCCAGGCCTTGTCACTTACTGCAGTGGCCTCTCACAGACTTCCCACCTATCTCCAAGGATGGAGGGAGGAGAGAGGGGCTGCCAGGACAGTGCAAGCTACACTGCCCAGCTCATTATTGCTGGAACGGGGACCCCAGGAAGCAGGGGAGGCCTCCACCATAGTGTGGCCAGGCCTCCAGCCAGGGTTCACCTGGATACTGATCTCCCGTCTTCTTCCCTGAAAAGGACACCTCTTTGGGGCAGACAGCTTGCCTCCCTGGGCTGCTGACTAGAGGCTGCAACAAGGCCCGGGTGGGGGTGTCTGTGAGGAGAAGACCCTGCCACGGGAGTTTGGGGCCTGGGTTCTGCGGGACTCTGAACAGGGAATGTCACCTCTCTGTGCCTCCATTTCCTCAGGTGTGGAGGACAGAGGTCATTGCATTGACATCCCGGATTCTTTGGATCTGAAATCACAGAATGACATGTGTTGGGGGGCAAGGGGACAGGGGGTCTCAAACTCTACTGAGCATCACAATCACCCCAGGAGCACCCTGAGAATACGCTCCCTTGAATCCCAGTGAGCCTGGGAAAACTATACGCTTAACAGGCCCCCTGGGGGTGCTGATGTGGGGCCCTAACCCCTCTGAGCGTCGCTACAGCTAGGCCTCTCCAGTGGGTCCAAACCCGGCCACACGCCAGGCCCCCAGCCCCACCTGACCCAGGAGGTGTCTGGAACCTGTGATGCAGGTGGGGGGAAGCTCCGAGGGGGAGCAAAGCATGTGCTTCCAGATTAGGGTCCCGCTCGGTCCCTCCGAGCTCTGTCACCTTGGACAAGCTTCCTTCCTTTTCCCCTTCATCTCCAAGATGAGGCTAAACCCACTCAGCTTCTTATTAACCAGTCTGGGCCTAGTTTCCCCATCTCTAAATGGGGGACTCTGATCCCTGGTTTCCCCGCATGGCATTGCTGTGAGGATCAAATGACTTAATAGCGTAAAGCGTTTGGAGCCGTGCCCACACAGGCGTCCCTGGAAATGTCCAGGCTCCGAGACGCTGAACGAGACCAGCCTCCAGATTCAGCAGAACCGTGGGAGGAAATGGCTTCCCACCTTCTGTGTTTAAAGCAGAACCAAATTAAGGCACTAAGTTATACATTAATTTTCCCACAGATGGGAGAATTTAAATAGCTTTCTAAAAGGTATTTTTAAAAACTGCTTTTCAATGCTCCATTATAAGGTTCTCTGCTTTGCCTTGGAGTCTCTGCAGCTGCCAAAAATACTATGAAAATTACTAAAATGCAGTCTACGTTGGCTCTGAAAGGGTTTGCCAACTTGCTTCAAATAATCTAAAAACTGATCACATTTAATCTGAAACACAGGCGCTCATTTTGCTCAGTGTGATGATCCGGGGCATCACGGAAGCCCATCCTTTTAGAGACCTGCCGTGGCCGCCACAGGCCTTCTTCCTGAAAGGTTCTTGGTTTACAGAATCCACACCAGTCAGTTCTCTCCCCATATCCTCCTCCTCCTCTCATGACCTCTAAATGCTGGGGTGACCCCGGGGCTCAGCCTTCGGCCTCCCCCGCCTTTCCTAGGTTATCCTCCAAAGCCTGACCCTTGACTCCCTGATTCCTGTCTCAGGTCCTGATTTCCCCTAATTCCAAACCCATAGCATCCACTGCCTATTTGACATGTGCCATGGACTGAATTGTGTCCCCCTGAAATCCGTGTGCTGAAGCCCTGAGCCCTAGTGTGATGGTGTGTGGAGGGGGCGCTGTTGGAGGGTGATGAGGGTTAGATGAGGTCATGCAGGTGGGGCCCCATGATGCGATTAGTGCTCTTATAAGAAAATGGTAGGCCAGAGCTGTTTCTCTCTCCCTGCCATGTGAGGACACAGTGAGCAGGCGGGGTCTACAAACCGGGAAGCAGGGGCCCTCACCAGCCACCAGATTTGCTGGCGCCTTGACCTTGGACTTCCAGCCTCCAGAATTGTGAGAAATAAACATCTGTTGTTGAAGCTGCCCAGTCTGTGGTTCTTTGTGAAAGCAGCCCGAGCAGATTAAGACAATACGTCGACCAGGGCGTCCACAGGCACGCTGATGGCAATATGGCCCCGATCTTCTTTTCTGAGTACACGGCACCACCACCGCCCACTTCTTCCAGCCCGAATCTGTCTGTCGCCCACCCTGATTCCTTGCTTTGCCTTAAACTCATGTACAAACCATTAGCAAGTTTTGTCAACCTCACCTCAAAATGGATCCCAGACCTCTGTCCTCTCCCTCCCTCCCCATGCGTCTGCCCTGGTCCATGTCACCATCCCCTCACCTGGACCCTGCCAGGGTCTCTGGCTGGGCTCTATGCCTCCACTCTGGCCTCCATTTTGCCCTTAACCAGCCAGAGGGAGCTTTTAAAACACATCCATCTGATCATGTCACCGCCCTGCTTAAAACGCCCCAAAGGCTTCCCCACACTTGAGTAAAATCTGCACTTTCTGCCCTTCCTCCAGGGCCCGGAGGTCGTCCTTGGCTGCCAGCGGCCCACCTGCCTATTCCCTTTTCTCTTGCTCTCCGCCCCTGCTTTCTTTCTTTTTCCTTCTTCCCACCTTGGTGCCTTTGCACTGGCTGGTCCCTGCCTGGAACATTCTTCTATGTCATTCTGTCACGGCTCAAGTGCCACCTCCTCAAAAAGTCCTTTCCTGACCCTGGACCTTACACACATCCAGCGTTTTCTTTTCATTTGCTCATTGTCTTTGCTTCCTCCCACCAGGACCACCACTCTGAAAGCAGAGAACCCAGGACTTCAAATCCTCAGACCTAGAATCACACCCGGCACGTGCTCTTCAATAAATATATCCTGATGAGTGAACAGATGAGGGGTAGAACCGTCCCAAGCCATCCACCTGCACGCCACCTGTGTGCTTGACGTTCACCACTTCTCCATCTAACAGCGGAACCCAGGTCTTTGCCGAGCCCCCTCTAAAGCAGGCCTGGGTTGGAAGTCACTGGCCCCAGTGGCAGAGTGCCAGTAAGGAGCGTTAAATGAGGCACGGGTGACAGTCTAGCGCAACGGATTTTAGAACACAGGCCCCTGAAGCCCAACACCGCCACGTACGCGCTGTGTGATTTGGGCAAGTTCCTTAACACTGAGTGTTAGTCTGCTCCTTGGCGCAGCCGTCCCTACCTCATGGCCTTGCTGAGGTTTAAAGGCGATACCACATTTCTTGAGGTGCACATGCCTGATCCTGCCCAGATGCTTCACAAATGGCTGCAGCTGTCATTCCTCCTGTTCTGATTGACAAGAGACTCAGGTGTTGGGGGTTGGGAAGACCTCATGGAGAATCCTCATTGTCCAAGGAAAAGGCCCTTGGTTGGCCTGGTTGGCTTCAGGGAGGGCCCTCTGTGCCATACACAAAAGGCATAGATGAGCAGCTTCTGACCTGATCCAGAGCCCTGAAGGTAGCCCGCATGGCCACGCCTGGACACCCACAGCCTCGTCCTGCACTGGGGGGTGGCTCACAGGACAGTTAGGCCCCTCACATGGCCCTGAGTCCCTGCCCTGGGCACCAGGGGACCTCCCTGGAGGGTTCTGGCACATCCCAATGGGACATTACCCATGTCTCCTGCCTGGAGCTGTCACAGTTCAATCACTTGTCGAATATTTGTCATGTTCCCGTCATGGAGAGGGCGCACTTCTGTAAGGTGCTGGGGCACAACGGATCCTGAGCCCAGGGAACCTGCTCCAGGTTGGGGGGTTCACGGGCAAGAGAGAGGTGAACAAAGGGCAACTCTGGCTGTAACCAGCCCTGCATGCCTGGAGAAGCAGGAGATGTGACCAGAGGGGCAGGTGGAAGCCCCACCATGCAGGGCCTATTTTGGCCGGAGTAATAATTTGGATTTTTCCCCTGAGAGCAGGAGTCATGAGAGGGATTCTGGTGGCCACTGGCCCCTTGGCTGTCCCTGCAGGGCTTGGGTTTCCCACCTGTTATTGGGAGGCCTTTCTTGCCATTTGATTTGCTTAAACAATGAAGAACTGATTAGAAGTTTTAATTGTTTCTAAAAACTTTGAGGCCTTGGAGCGGTGTGAAAGGCCTACTTTAAATGTTTTACAATAATGGTCTGTTAACACATTCCAGACTTAATTCATCCAAGAACTTGTTAAAATTCCCTCTGTGCAACCACTGAAGGAATGCGCTTTTGAAGTAATTTACGTACCAATAAATTACAATGGTCTGAAATCATTAGCAGCAAAGTAAATTGTTTTAATTGATCTGAACTTCCTTACAATCCAGGGACTCCGTTTCTGTGCAACTGCACTTTCTAAAGGTCTAAAATAACAAATTAATCTCTCCTGAATCCTGTCATCTTTGGAGTGGTCCTTTCTCCACTGGAAGGGCAAAGATGGAGAGTGGGAGGAGGGCTTGCCGCGTGTCCCCAGAACTGCCCAGAAGCACTTCAGTTTGGGGGCATCCTTGTCCTGATTACTGTTTCCATCATGGGGGAAGGGGAAGCCCCAGAGAACCGACCCACGCTAATGTTCTTGTCCTTGTCCTAGGTGGTGGTCACATGCTGGATAATTATTTGTCCAGCTGTTTGTGTATGTTTCATGCACTTTTCTGTATATATGACAATAAAAACAAGAGCAAATGCAAACGTGAACACATATGAAAAGTGTGGAGAGTCTGTGTCTAGTGACCTCGATTCTCAGGGTGCTTCTTGGGAGATCCCTGGAATGTGTGCTAAGCAGTTAGGACAGTGAAAACCTGTCTCTGTTCTCCTCGCCCCGAGGCTGCGGAGCCTGACACCCTGGTCGCTCTGGGGGTGTGCAAAGGCACCGGTCACCTTGAAAGTAGGACTGTAAAGTGACTGGAGCCATGCTTCGGGACTCCTCCGGGTCCTCTCTGAAATTAGCCCTGACTGGTTGAGGGGAGGGAGGAGGATGCTGGGGTGACTGTCAGCCAGCCGCCCCCCCCAGATGTGGCCAGTGCGGGGGCTTCTCCCACTGTAGACCTCATGAACCACCTCTCAGGTGTGAGTGTCGGGGACAGACCGTCCCAAATCACGGCCCTGTGTGCAGAGACACCAGCCCAGGGGCTGCTGAAGGGTTCCTGGGCTCCTTTGCCCTTAATTCTCTAGAACCAGACTGGCCTGATTATATTGGGCTTTGTGTGTGGGGGGCAGTCCCAGAGTCCATCCAAGCTGCCCCAGCCTGTGCCTAAGCGCCTGCTCTGTCCCTATGGAATAAGCTGCTCTTTCTGCCTAGAGTTTTCCTTTCTCTTAACTTGTTACTCCCACATAAGAGGCTCAAGATGGGCCCTGGCCAGGCAGCCCCAGCCAGCAGCAAGGCTTAACGACTTCAGGCTGTGCGTGAATCTCCCAGAGGTGCCTTGGTTTTCAGGGCAGGGATGGTGGCTTCTGTTCCACAGACCCTTTCATTCATACCCCAGGGAGGCGGGAGCCCCGGGATGGTCTGCACAGGTGGATGAGAACCTCAGGGTTCAGGGTGGAGACCTCCAGGACAAGAGTCCAAACTCAGGGCTTGGTCCCCAAGTTCCTGTCTGCAGAGCATGCTCCGCACGTTCCTGCCAAGCCAAGGTGTGCAAAGGGCTGGCAAATCCCATCCGCACACAGCCCGGCCTTGTGCAGCCAGCAATGGGGGAGGCTGATCAAACAAGGTGAGGCCGGGCCTGGAGCAGCACAGCTAGGAGGGCAGCGGGTTTGAAGCTATCACAACAGTTTATCTTGCAGCATCGATGGAGGGGCCTCGGGAGGTAACTGTCACATTTACAAGCAGAGAATCCTTTACATTTCAGCAACGCCCCTCTTATCACCCCTGAAGTAAAAGGAAAAGCAAGGCAAGGGCTTTGGGGTCTGCCCCAAGGCCTTGCCTGCTTCCCCATTGCCAACCACTCGAGCAGAGGATTTCTTTCCTAGACTGTCAAATGAACCTCGCAGGACTCACTCTGCAGGTGCTGAGCAGCAGAGGCTGGAGCAGGGGTAGCGAGCGGGGGACAGCCATCAACAGCCCGGAGTCAGGGGCTGCACAGGGGCCTGGCCTCAGAACTCGACAGCCGAGTCACAGATAACTCTCCTCCATCAAAGCCAGAGCCTTGACTGCACTCACCAAGCGTCTGCCTTCCCACGTCCCCAAGCATCCCAAGGTCACCCTCTGTTCCTTAATCGGAAAAGAGACACAAACGTAGTAGGAGACTGGCTTGAGAACATCTGTCCCTGAGAGCCTGAAATGTGGGGAGATGCGGCAATGGGGGGCCGGGCCGGGTCTTCAGCTCCGTGGGCACAGTGCCCAACCCAGTGCACGGTTGACTGACAGACCTAGTGACCCAGGGGCAGGCGGAAATAATGCAGGGGGGTGGCTTTGCCCGGAGGAAGGGAGGTGACCCCACTGCCCTTAACCTTGTCAGCCCTCAAAAAAGAGGCACCTGGAGGCAATCGCCTTTGCCCAAGGAGGCGGGAGCAAGGCGCCATCACAGCCCACACCCCCTCTTCCAGCCAAACCCCATCTCGGGGAGGAAACAAATGTTAATGGGAAACACTTAAAACGGAAAGGGAGTCTATTTCTCCTTAACTGTCTCTGGCTGCACAGAATTCTGAGAAGCGATTGAAGGTAAATTGCTGGGTTTTCAATTTTGAGCTGCACTTATCCAAGCACGATCAGTCTTCCCTGATAGTGGCAGAAAATAATCAGCGTCTGATGTGGAGCTGCCCTGGTGCCCAATAACGTGGCGGGATCGCAGCCCCGTTTCATTACGGGAAGACAGAGTGCGCCTTGAGCGGGTTTATTGAAAGGATAAATTGCCCCGTCACTTCCCTTTGGGTGAATCTCCCGCCTGGAGGCTGTGGGCCTGGCTTCAAAGTCCAAGTCCTGGGGTCCGCCGGGCCTGGGTTCAAACCCCAGACTCACCCCTTGCTCTGCTGTGTGACCTTGCGCACGCCAACCTCGCACCTGCCTCCACCGGAAAATGCGGGTAGTGAAGGTGGTGGTGAGGGTTACATAAGACCATGGGTGCAGAGCCGCGAGCTTACCTTCAGCACCCACGCCAGAAGTTGTAGAGATGACGAAGCCTTCAGCACTTCTTGGCCCCTGGGGGCCATGCTCCCCTCCAGCCCTCAGCCCAGGCCTTCTGGGCAGAGAGTCGAGGGCTCCGGACTGCAGAGCCCCCCTCCCCAAATGTGGCAGAGCAGGGGTCCCCCAGCAGGACCGTGCCAGGGGTGGGTGCTAGAGGGCAGCAGGATTGGGGTGGGGGTGCCAGGCCAGTCCCTCCCTGCTTGCCCTCCTGGCCCGCAGGCTGATTTGGGACCTGTCCTGGGGATGGGGTGTCTGTCTCCTGGCTGAGAGGACCAGAAGGCCCTTGCCAGCAGAGCCCCAAATGGGCCGAGGCTGCAGGCTTATATTGCATCTCAGCCCCTGGGGCTCTCCCAATGCCCTGGGGACCCAGGGCAGGGTCCTTGGCTACTAGCAGGCTAACCCAGGCCTACCCAGCACAGTAGAGGCTGGCGCTACTATCTGAATGCATGAATGCATGAATGAACACTAGATATAGGCATGCTGGGGATCAAGGGTCTGTTCCCCAAGAAGCTGTGGCTCTCCGGTGGAGGGAGGAGGGTTGGGAGGTACTGGAGCCTTTTATGTTCCTTCCAGGAAAAAATATTTCAATTCTCTGAGCCTGACCTCCCAGCTCTGCTCCCTTTGGGGGCTTATCTGCCCCCCTGACCTTTCCCTGGGAGGAGGCACCTCCAGGTCCCAGCCCGCCTGGGAACGTGACCCTGGCCAGGCACATCAAAGAAGAGGTTCCCGTGGAAGCCAAGTGCTTAGGGAGCCCAGGTGTCTCGAACCTGTCTGAGGTTCTCATCTCTAAACACTTAACGTGAAGATAAATGGATCTGAAAGGAGCGTTTCCCCCTCAACCATGTAAACATGGAGCGCAGACGAGTAAGTAACATTAGGTCTGACATGGGGAAGCTGTGAGGTATTACTCACTCTGATAAGTTTAACGTATAATTTAGAAACATATCATCAAAATGGGAAAAAAGGGAAGAACCTCTTAAATAACTCTGAAAGATATTCAGCTCTGAAATCACAGGCGGTTAGAGCCAAGGTGTGCAGCAAAGTCCCCGGCAGATGCGCCCCACACTTGGAGTAATTGGATTTAGATGGATCTGTGAGCAGAGCACCTTGGGGAGGAAAGAGTCACCCTTTCCAGAAGGGGGGAGCAGGGGGGCATCCTCCTGACCAGATCCCGCCCCAGGGCTCTGCCTGGCACAGCAGGGCTGCCTGAGGAGTCAGGCTGGGGGCTGGACAGACTCGGCCCCCCACACAGGTGGGTGGGTGGGCCCACCTGAGGCTCCTCGTCCCTGCTCCTGCCCAGGAGGCCTCTTCCTTCTCACTCTGGCCTGGGGTGAGGGTCGGGGAGGCGTGCAGACAGAGTGGCCTGGGGACAGGAGCAATTCCTGGCATTTATGCCCCTCTCCTCTTGGGAGCTGGTGGTGGGTGTTTAGGGTTCTTTAGGGAGCTGGTGGTGGGTGTGTGGGCATCTTCAGCGAGCTGGTGGTTGATGTGTGGGGTCTTCAGGGAGCTGGGTGTGTGCAGGTGGTATACAAGGTGGGCTACAATGGGGAGATTTCAGGGATATCACAGGCCTCTGCCTTGAAATATCTGGGCCACCTTGGGTCAACAAGTCCTCTTGGGTAGTGCAACCCGTTCCCTCAACAACAGGATTGGGGAAGCCCCAGTCCACACCCCACCAGGCAGCCGGGGCTTCAGAACACTCGTTTCTGGCTCAGCCACCTAGTAGCCACAATGCTGAGCCCCTCTGAGCCTGTGTCGCCGCCTCTGTAAAGTGGCAGGGTTGCAATACCCCCACCCCTGAGCCCATGAGGATGGAGGGGACACCCTCTGAGGAGATGGTGCCAGCCCAGTGTGCCCAGAAGGGGCATCCTCACCCCTTTCAGGGGTTTCTGCCTGACGCGCCCAGGGCAGAGTCCTGACGGGAGGGAGGCGTCAGGGCCAACGGGGACTGGTGAGGGGTTGGTTAGGGCTGGGCTTGGAGCAGGGGTTCGCAGGCCTGGCTGCTGCCAGACCTGCCTGTCGGTCCCTGGGCCTGCCCTGGGTTCTCAAGGAGTCAGCCTGGGGACAGGCCATGGTGCTGGTATTGTTGGAAAGCTCCCAGGTAGTTTTACTGTGGCTCCAGGGTTGAGAACTCCAGCCTGGAGGCTGCACAGTGCCCTGGGGCACACGGGACAGTGTGTGCTTTATCTCAGGCCCAGGAGAGTCCAGATAAAGCTCCTTTCCCAGGGGTATTTGAACCAGGGACATTTCCCTCATTCCTGGGGTTTTATCTTCAGTGCGTGTCCACAGTCACCACCTGCTCCGCTTTACCACGAGCTCCTGACATCCTGAGCGGCTTGGCCCTGAGATGCAGCCACAGGAAGGAGCTGCCCATGCTGGTGGGGGCCCAGATGTCCAAGGGAGGGACACAAAAGATGCCTGTGGCAGAAGAGGGCCCTGACTGGAACTGGGAGCCCCCTTTCTGAACTTCCCCTTTATTCTTGCAAACACTTTCTGTCCTCATTCTGCCTCCTCCCCAGCCCTCAGTGCCTCCAGGAACTGCCCTGACCACCCCTGCCTTTTCTGAATGTCTTGAGGATTTCTGGCATCCTTGCTCCTGTGAGTGTTTCTGAGGAGCCACGCCTGGAGTACCCAGAGACACACAGACTGAAGGCTCAGCCTGGCCCGCCAGGCAGCTGGAGCCCAGCTGGGGAACCAGACGTGTTTACATCACCAGACCTGGCACACACGGGGAAGGAGTGGCCGAGAGGGGAGGCGGAAGGTGGGCTAGGTGGGGGCTGACATGAGCAAAGGCCTGGAGGCAGGAAGCTTGCAGTGGATGAGGGACCCGTGAGCTGTGTCTGCTGGCTTGTCAACATATCGATCTGCTTCCCTTTACTTCCCAGTGTGAGCCCCACCCCAGGATGCATGAACTGGGGCACCCTGAGTTCTGGTGATCCCCCTTTGTCCCTTGAGGCCATCAGCTCTCACCCTCCTGCAGCCCATTCTCCACCCTGGAGCCAGCATGATCCCACGCTCATACTCTTCCTGGCTTCCCTCCTCACTTCCAACGAATCCCCCAGTCCTTACAGTGACTGCAGGCTGGGCCCATCTGCTCCATGGTCACCTCTGCAGCCTGTCGCCCACTTGTCTCCTCCTTGCACAGCTACTGGAGGTGCACTGGCTTCCTGGCTGTTTCTCAAACACTCCAAGCTCACTCCCACACCAGGGCCTTTGTACATGCTCTTCTCTCTGCTGGGATTGCTTTTCCCCAGAGTACTCATGGCCCATTTCCTCACTTCCCTCAGGTCTCTGCTGAAATGTCACCTCCGCAGAGGCTCCTTCTTGGCCACTCCCTGTATTACTCCTTCCCTCTCGCCTTGGCTTTTGTTACAGCATTTATCACTATCTGAAATTATATTACAGACCCACAATCCAATTCCAAAATCCATAAAGCTCTAAAAACTGAAAGCTTGTTCATAACTCATTTGGTGGCAAAACGTGATCTGAACTGACATGTGGCTATTTATAGTCTTGGTTCACCCCTCTTAGTGTGAATATTCATACATTTTGCTGCAGAAATATTAATGCGTTTGATTACGGGGTGTCACTCCACACCCCACTGGGGACGTCACATAATATATGGTCTACGCACCACATTACGTTTCTAACATGCAAAGTCTGAGTGCTCCAACCAGGTCTAAACCTCAGTGCTATTGGCACTGTGGGCTCGATGACTCTTCGCCGTGGGGGCTGTCCTGTGCCTTGTAGGATGCTGAGCAGCATTCCCGGCCTCTTCCCACGAGACGCCAGTAGCTGTCCCCCTGGCCATGACAACCAAAAATGTCTCTAGACATTGCCAGATGGTCCCCAGTTAAGGACCACTGGCTGAAGTACATCTGGCCTTAGGAGTTTCAGATGAGGGGTGCGGACCTCTCTCTACTGATGTGTGTACTCACGCGGAATGTAAATTCCACGGGGGCAGAAATTGTATTTGTTCTGTTCTCTGCTGTACCCCCAGCACCCAGAGGGGCGTCTATCACAGAGTTGGCACTTAATAAGTAATTGTTGCATGAAGAAATTGAGGATTCTATGGTTCTCCCAGCAGGCACCTGGAATCTTCATCCCATGGGTTTATGCCCTTCAGATGCCCCCTGAGCAGAGTGCAGCGGACACCCCGCTCTCCATCCTGGCTGATCTCCAGGGATGCAATGGTACCCCTAAGGGTGCGGGGCCCTGGGCAGCTGCCTAGCTCGTTCATCCAACCCCACTGCCACAGGGAAGTCTGAACATTGCTGACCTCAGACCGTCGATCCCTAGAGTGGGGACAATGACCCTTGCCCAGGACCACAATGTTTCTGGCATTCTTGGGCCCCCTTATTTCACATCCACATAGGGACGCCAAATTCTTGGCTTTCCCAGGACAGTCCCAGTTTTAGTCTCTGCATTTTATTAACAGCACCCCTTTCACTTTCACCTGGGCATCTATTTAGCTTCCATCCCGTCCCCCGGATCCCCCATGATATGGAATTGAGTCTGCCGTTCCTTAGGGCAATGGGCGGGTCAGGGAGAGGATCCCCTTCAGAAAAGACCAGACTTCCTGTTAAAGAAAAAGCCCAGCCACGCTCCACAAGGACACGCCCAGTCCTCAGCCTTGCCTTCAGCTTCCTCAGCTGATTTCCACTGGAAGGTTCCGGAGAGTGTGCACTCAAGGCCTGGGTGTGGCTCTTTTACACCCAGCAGCTGGGGGCTGACAAGCAGGTGATACTGAGTGCAGGGGTGTGGGCAGGGTAAGGGTGGCTCTGTCTGGGACATAGTCACGGAGCCCATGGCAGAGGCTGTGGTTGTCCCAAGTATCCATTATCTTCTTCCTCAGTGCCCAGTCTCCTGGGCACACAGTTGCCTGGACTAAAATGACATTCCCCAGATGCTTTTGCTCCTAGACATGAGCATGTGACTGAGCTCTGGCCAATGGGATGTAAGTGAAAGGGGTGTGTGCAAGTCCCAAGAAGTGTTCTTAAAGGGAGGGGCTGTGCCTCTCTCCTTCCTGGTGGCTGGATGCAGACATGATGGCTGGAGTTAGAGCAGACACATTGGACCAGAAGCTGCCTGAGTGGGTGGCAGAGCAACAAGACAAAAGGAGCCTGGGTCCCTTGGAAATTGTGGAGCTGCCATACTAACCCTTGGCTGCCTCTATTTACAGAGAGAGAAATGAACCTTTGTCCTTTGAGTCTCTGTCAGTTTAGGTGTTCTGCCACTTGCAGCTGAATCCAACCCCAACGGATCCAGAGCCAAGCAGATCTCTCTTCTAGAGATAATTGCAGGAGGCTCATTCATGGCCACACACCAGGGTGCAGGGCAGGGGGCTAGTGAAGGTCAGGGCGGTGGGGCTCCCAGGAGTCAGGGAATTCAGAAATCAGGAGGCCAGTTACAGCATCACATGATCAGAAGGATGGAGAGCTCCCTGCAAATCGACAGGAGACAGCTCCTTTTGCTGAGCTGCTGCTGCATGTGCTATCACTTATGGGAGTTGCCAGTTCGTAGCAAAAGAGGTCTCTGCTTTCCCTGGAGATAGACTCCTAGAGCAGGGACTCCAACTTTTGGGGATCAGAGCCAGCTGCTCCCATTGCTGAGACTTACAGAAGCAACAAACGCTGCCTTCGGCCCTCCAGGACAGAGTGTCCCCAGAAAGCTAGCAGTGACAGAGAGAGAGATGGTAAGACAGAGAGGAAGGCTGCAGGCGCACTGTGCTCGTTAAACCACAGTCACCAGCTATGCGGCTTTGTTTAACCTTACAGCAGCCACGTGAGAAACACAGGGGAAGGGTTCCTGTCCTCTTGGAACAGATGAGAAAACTGAGGCACGGCTTAAAGGAGGTGCTCGACGCCCCAGTACAGCACTGGAAACTAGAACCGAGCTGTTTGACTCCAGAAGCAGTGCTCCCTCCACTCCAGAAAACGCACAGCTTCCCGGGGTCAGAGCCACAGGGAGGCAGAGGTCAGAGAGGGTGGGAGACACGCCCAGGGCGTAGGGCCTGTGGGAGGCTCGTCCCTAAGGGCCACCGGCTGCTCTAGGCCTGTTTTGTCTCCGAGGGGCTGGCCTCTCTGCGGCTGTCCCAGGCCCCCACCTTGGGGTGGCCTCACCTCCTGTTTCCTGGCCCCTGGCCCCGCCACTGTACTGTTCCTGTACTTTCTCCAAATTAAAAACCCATTGCTGCTCCTTCCTAGGTAAAAAGAGTTAATTTTCAATTCGAGTGTGTGGGAGGGTGTCCCCGGGGAACAGAGTAATGAAGCCGCTAGTGCTAGCTGCAAAACAAATAGATAAATCAATGTTTCAATTTTCTCCCAGTGAGAACGGTTGCGTTGCTTAGCAATTCAAAGAACATTACTACGGGCTGGAGGCCGCCATAAACACCGCGAAAGTTGCTGGTGTTTTGAGTCACATTAGAATGACGACCAAACTTACTTTCTCAGGGCCACAGCCGGTTGGGGCCAAGGAAGGAGGCTGTTTTCAGGAGAAACCCCTTCAAACCCATCCTCTCCCTCACAGCGCCCAGCGGGGTGGAGGCGGGAGCCCCAGGGGTGGCAGGAGGGGCAAAGCTCGAGTCCCTACTGGCCCCAGTGGCACCAACACCTAGGTGAGGCCCTCTGACCCTTCTGGGCTGCCAGGGCACCTAGAAAAAATGGGGGTGCCTGCCTTCCCTGGGCCCAGAAACCCCAGCCCGGCCCAGCCCAGCCAGGGTGCCTCCACCCTCAAACTGCCTTCCCCCGGCCCCTGGTTTCTGCTCCCACACCTCCCATGGCTCCCCAGCGCCTGGGCCCTGAGCCATCGAGAACTATGTTCTATGTGGCTGCACTTTATAAGCACTGCACGTCGTCCCATTTTCTCAATGACCTTTTGAGGTGGCTTCAATTATTATCCCCATTTACAGAAGAGGAAACTGAGGCTTTCAACGGTATGTGACTTTCCCAAGGTCACATGGTCAGGACATGGCCTTTCCCAGTGTATTCCACTGAGTGCCCCTATGTATGAGGCTTGTGATGGGCACAGGGTTGGGGAGATCTTGCTTGGGGAGGGGATACCCAGACCCTCCAAAGGCAAAGAGCCAAACCCCCAGTTCCCCTCTGACCAGCAGCCTAATCCAGGGAGACGAAGCACATGAGGGGTTTTGCACAAAGCTTGGCATGGACTCAGTCCTCAGGCCCGGGGGCTGGGGACCTTTGACCTCTAGGCCATGGTAGCCTTTGGTGTCACCTAGAATGATGACAGTCATTACCAGTCCCTGACACAACTGTCCTAAAGCCGGTGTGAGCCTGTCTCCCGCCCCGCCCAGGCCCAGCATCAGCGCACTGTGTATTGAAGGCACTTTAGAGGCTCTTGGGTCCATGATGAGGGGCCAAAAGCAGGTCAAGAGACAAAGCCCAAATCCCTTGGCCCGGCGTCTGGGGTGCCCCATGTCTTCCCACCTCCTCCCACTATAGCCCGGGCACCCCGTCTCCTCCCCCTATGGCCTGGGCGCCCCATCTCTTCCCACCTCCTCCCGCTATAGCCCGGGCACCCCATTTCCTCCCACCTCCTCCCTCTATGACCCGGGCGCCCCAGCTCCTCCCAGCTCCTCCCCTTATGGCCTGGTGCCCCATCTCTTCCCGACCTCCTTCTCCTCTTGAGTCCCTCCTTGCCTCAATCCCATCTCTAGTCACACTGTCCCCTCCCCACATGTCCCTCCACCCGGGGCCTTCTGAGGTCCAGTGGGAACCCACGTGATTCCCAAAGGCTTCTCTGGTCACGCCAGTCAACAAGCATGGGAGGGTCTACACTTGTTAGTGGCTGCTCCATGTGTGGATGCCCTGTCTGCCATCTGGCACACAGGAAAAGGGCCACATGTCCCTGTGGCCCCTGTGGTGTCTGCCATGCTAAGACGGGGCACATTGGCCACATGACCCCATCATGGTTCCCCACGCCTGGAGGTCAGCCCACATCAGCCCCTTGACTGCCTTGCCACCCCTCCCTTCCCTGGAATCCTCCACCTCCACAGGGCTCCCTATCTGGAAGTCTCCTCCCTCTTCTCCACTTGCCCCCCCCAAAAGCTTCCAAGGTCCAGCTCAGATGTCACCTCCTTGTTGACATTCCCCCAGGTAGCCCCCAGTGGAACCCTCTCCATCCAGTCAGAACAGACAGACTTCTGCCAGAAACTTCTCCTGCTGCCTCAGTTCGCATATTTATCTCCTTTCTTGGACTGCGAGCCCCCTGAGGCAGGGACAGTCTGTTCTGGCCCAGGAAGCCCCAGCTCCCAGTCCTGGGCCTGGCTCAGAAATTGTTATGTGAACTGACTGGACACGGGGTGGATTTAGCTAAGACGCCCAAAGTGTATGGTTCTGCCATAAATCCACTACTTGGATGCCCCGTCCTAGACCCCAGGAGCTGCACCAAAGCCAGTGACGAAAGAGAAGGCCATAGTTTCCCAGGCTCTGTCCAGAAATTTAAGAAAACGGACTTTGGAGTAAAACCAACTGAAACAGAGATCTTGGCTCTGCTGCCTCCAAGTGCCGAGAGCTTGGAAAATTCCTGAACGTTCTACCCTCACTCTCCTTGTATAAAGTGGCAAGAAAAAATCGTGCCTCCCCCGGGGCTGTCGTGAGGTTATGTGAGCGCACGCTGTGATGTCCTGGGCCCACGCTGTGATGCCACCACTGTGATTACTGCTGTGTTGTGATGGCAAGGATCTGCATTCTTTCTGGAAGCTGTTCTAACTTCTCCAGGCCAGGCGAGGGATATCAACCATGTCACTGGTCTGAAGGTCCAAAGACTCAGGCCAGCTGCCCTGTCCCTGTCCTGGGAAGTCGGAGGACTGAAGGTCAGCCCAGGTGCCCCCAGAACCTGCCCAGTCACCCCTGGACAAGTGCCCTCTCAATTCTCGCCTCAGCCACTGCCACCCTCTCCCTCAGCACCCAGGTCTCAAGCTGGCCACTTGATGGCAGAAGACAGCCCTTTCTACCTGTGGCTCTTTTCATAAACCTGAGGCTCCGTGCTCACTGAAGGACAAGGTTGGGTTAAACCCCTCGGCTGTGCTCCGGGGGACAGGTGGTGGTCGTGGGAGAGCCCCCACCATGGGGATGGTCTGAACACCTTTGCCCCATTTCCATGGGGGCATGGCCATTTGTTGCCATGGAAATGGGAGCAACTTGGGCCCATGTGTCTGTGTGCTGGGCACCCTGTCAGTGATGGCTGAGGGCAGGTGGGCTGGCCTTTCCCCAGCGGTGTGTGTGGGACCCCAGGCCACAGGGCAAGGAGGCTTCCTGAGACAGGTCACTGGGATAGCCTGGATCCGGGGACTCAGGGAGGTGGGCATACGTGGCTCCGTTCTTGGTGCTCCCGGCTCCTTGGAGGGCACAGGGCCTTGGTTTTCTTTGTGAAATGGGGGGTCACGGAACTGTTGATGCTCACAGCTCTGCAGCAGGCCACACCCGCTTTGTCCTACCCTCCAACAGGACCGGGAGCTGGAGAGCATCTGGCCACCTGGATTCCTTTAGTGATCTTTCCTAAACTCTTTCAAGAGAGATGTTAACAGGTGTGTGTAAGAAAAGAAAAAAAACTAGTTACCAGGTTCTTTTGGAAACAAGGGTTCCATAGTCAAATGAGTTTGCGAAGCATGCCTGTTACCCCAGTTGGGGATTCTCAATGTGATAGTAACATATTTCTGGGAAAATCTGTCAAACTTTGTTTTATCCAGTGTTTCCCAAAGTCACCTGATCATGGAACCCTGGTTTCATAGGACAGCAAGTAACAGTGAACTTGAAATACAGTTTTGGAAATGATGCGCTAGACTGGGGGTTGGCAAACTACAGCCCACAGGCCAAATCTGGCCCACCACCTGTTTTTGTAAATAAAATTTCATTGAAACATAGCCAGCTCATTCATGTATGTGTTGTCTATGGCAGCTTTCCTGCCACAAGCAGAGTGGAGAAGTTGCAATAGAGCTCATGAAGCAGAAAATACTATCTGGCCCTTTAAGAAAAAGTTTGCTGACTTTTGCATTAGACAAAGCCTTATGAGACCATTTTAGAGAAATGCAGCCTCCTGTGGTTATAAAGAATATCAACCCATTTTTATACTACTGGAAGTATTTCCAGCTAGGAAGCAAATCTGATGCTAAAATATGCATCTCAAGGGATAGCCCCCTGGCCTAGTGGTTAAGTTTGGTGTACTCCACTTTGGCAGCCTGGGTTAGGTTCCCGGGCATGGACCTAGACCACTCATCTGTCAGTGGCCATGCTGTGGTAGTGACCCACATACAAAAAGAGGAAGATTGGCAATGGTTGTTAGCTCAGGGTGGATCTTCCTCAGCAGAAAAAAAAAAAAAAAGCATCTTGTATTCCAAACAAAAGCCTGGGCTTATGTCTGGGCTGGGGCTTCCTTCTAAGAGGGCTGACAAGGAGATGGCCAGAGAGGGTGAAACCCCTGCGTGTCACAGTCAACAATTAGGGGGGCACCTTGTCTGTATTGATGACAAGGAGCTGTGATGCTGATGGCCCGTGTCGCTCTGGGGGAGGCAAGCTGGTGAAGCATGAGCACTAGCTGGGAGAGGTGGGGGCTTCTCCTTAAAGCTCATTAATCTTAAAATAAATAATAAACACCATTGGGGGGACTTTTGAGCCTTCGGGCATGCCTTGCTCTACACACCAGATGTGCTTCTGGAGCACCTTGGGAGGCCATGGTCCCAGACAGCCAGAGGTGGCAGGGATCTGAGGACCATCTCCTCCGGGCCTCTAATCTCAAAGCCGAGGACACAGGATGCTGGCCTCGCTGATCCTTCATGTTGATCAGTCCCGGGCATGCTGCATTCCTAGTGCCCCTTAAATTCAGGCCCAGTCTCCACTTTCAGAGCCATGAGTCAGACCTTCATCAGCAAGTGCCCAACATCGGCAACTGATGATCCCTCATCCTCCTACCTGCCTGTGCTGGTGGATCCTCCGCACTCCTGCCAGACAAATATCTCTAAGATATGACTTTCACAGTGTCACACTCCTTCTCAAGGAGTGTTGTTGGCTCCCTAGTGCTGCTCCTCTAAACTGCAGTGCCTGCTTTGAGTACTCTCCATAACATGGCCCATTCTGCATCCTAAGGTGCTTAATATTCCTCTGTACCCCAATGCTGAGCCTCCCAGCAGTCAGGCCCACCTCCCTGCTCCATTGCCTTGAACACTCTCCTCTGCCACCTACCTCCCTGAAGTAGCTAGGGAGGCAGGAAATGGAAGGGCCCCTAGCAATCATGGAGAATGGGCACACAAATACGTGACAAGTGTGCCTCATCTTCCCCTACCTACCCCTGTGCCAGGCATTGCTAATCAATCACAGTACTTTCTCTCCAAGCCAGAACTCACACTCTCCCTTGACAAATGTTATTAAAAGCGATGATCCCTATTTGCCAGCATTTTACTGGGGTGGAAACTGAGGCCCTGGGAGGGGAGGTGGCTGGCCCAAGATCACATGCCATTTGAGGCAGAGCTAGGCTTAGGTCCCTTGTCTCCCTCTTCCTGGCCTCTGTGCTCTATACACAACAGGCCATCTGCAGACTCTAGATCCACATTCTGTAGATTGGATCCTGCCTCAAACAAGCAGGAGGAACTTGGCCTCATTAGGAGCCCGTGCTCCTGGGAGGAGGCCTGACCCAACTTCCTACTTGTCTGCTCAGCGGGTGCGATTTTGATGCGCTAGAAACAGAGAGGCCTCCATCCTGAGAGGCTGATTGGGGCAGGGTGGGCTGGAGGACTTAAGTGTAGAAGCACAGCCCGGCTACTGCGTCAGCCACCTTGGGCTTGAATCCCGGCTTGGGGGGTTGTGGGGCCTCACAAAGAACAACCAGAAGACATCAGCTGACATGCATTGATGTAAGGGACAGAGCCAAACCTTCCCGCCCTCTGAGGCAGTAATACGAGCCCATTTTACAGATGACCCACAGAGGCATGGAGAGGAGCAGAATCGTGCTGGGGCAGAGAATTTGCGCGTGGAAAGGCAGGGGACAAGCGTGAAGCAGCAGCCTGGAGAGCAACATGTTATGCAGGGTTGAGCCTACACTTCCGTCCTCCCCAGGACCCCTAAGCACAGGCCTCAGAGTAGGCTAAGAGCTCGTGGGTCTGGGGCCTGCAAAGTCACACTGGCAGCTGGACGCCAAGTTGGCTGGAGTGGGGGAGCCTGGAATGCTTGCCTCATCTCAGCCAGGCTGACCCCTTGCCTCTATCTGTGGACCCCTGAAAGTCCAATTTCCTAGGAAGGTGGAGAAGGCTGAGGGTGGGTGGAGCGGCTCGGCGGGGGGAAAAGTCGGCCAGGGAGAATCATCTGCCTGGAGATGGAGCTGAGTAAACAGCCCTCCCTCTCTGGAAAATGACCCTGCTGATCCCAGAGTTAAAAATAGAGGCATATCGATCGGGGGCCGTGCCCAGCGCGAGTTATCCGAGCTTCATTGGCAAAATGACTGGCTTGAGTCAGCCCCTCAGGTAATTTATTTTTCCACTCAGCTGGCCAGGGAGCACCCCCCGCACACCGTAGGCTGTGCAAACCAGGCCATGCGTCCCCCAACACCATGGTTCACTCGCAGGGTGCCTGAACCCGGGAGGAGGGGCTGCCGTGCCTTTCAGGTTCCATTCAGACACTGCATGGGTCCCCAGTAATTAATAATCCCTAGACGTGGCTGCTCTGAAGGACTATTTCACAGGTTTATGGGACCAGCTACAACCCCCAGCCCAAGGCTCAGAGCTCAGCACACGGTCTTGCGTCTTCTCCTGTCACCACCTGGACGGCCCAGCTGCCGTGTCTCGGGTGGGCACCCGCATGCATGCCCCGAGCCCTCTCTGGGCTGTGGCAGTGGTCACACTTGGCCTTTGGCCTAGGTGGGCTCTCAGGCTTCCTGAGGGGCTCCCAGGCTGTGGAGACCACACCAGTGGCTCGTCCACTGAAAACACTGGGAAGACTGTGGTTTCCCATCCTGCGGGCAGCACCTGCCTGGTAGGTGCAAGTTCCCTCCCCAGGTCGATTCCCTTCAGTTCTCCCCTCCCCAGGGCTCTCACAACAGGGATGCAGACATTGCCACTTAGCTAGTGTATTGGATTGAATGGTGTCCCCACAAAATTCATTTCCACCTGGAACCTCAGAACGTGGCCTTATTTGGAAATAGAAGTAATTAATTAGGGTGAGGTCACACTGGGTCACAGCGAGTCCTGGATCCATGACGGATCCACTGGTGTCTTTACAAGAAGAGGAGAGACACCAGGGAGAAGGCCTCGTGTGGATGGAGGCAGAGGTTAGAGAGAAGCCAAGAAAGTGAAGGACTGCCAGGAGACACCAGAAGTGGGAGAGGCCTGGGATGGATTCTCCCTCAGAGCTTCCAGAAGGAACCAAATCTGTCTACACCCTGATTTCAGACTCTGGCGTCCTGAACTGTGACAATAAGTTTCTGTTGTTTTAAGCTTAGTGGTACTTTGTTATGGCGGCCTGGGGTTAAAGTCCCCTTCCTGGAAAGTCCCCAGAGCCCATGCTAGGGAGGCAGGGAGGCCTGGAGCAAAGGCAGACCCCCGGGCTGCAGATGACCAGACAGTTCACTTTTCAAAGCCGGTTCCCTTGACCCTCAAATGGGAACGATAATCCGCCCTCACGGGAGGGCCGTGCCCATCCGAGTGACAGGGCCTTGTTGACCCTGCCGTGCAGCCCAGGTGCAGGGCAATGGTGACTGGGAGAGCAGGGCCTGGCACTCTGAGGGTAAGTGGGTGCTTGGAAGATCTTTCCTGTCCAGTTCCCATCCCTCTGCAGGGTGCTCACCCCCACGCCTGTGTGCCACTCCATTAGGTTTGCCTGGTGTGAGGATTTAAGGCCTGGTCCAGCAAGAGGCCCCTTAGAACTAGAAACATGAATGCGGCTTAAAATGAAGACATTGCTTCCCAGCAGGACACGGGGCAGGAGGGAGGCAGCGATGAGTTCAGACGCCAGCTGCCTGGTTCTCCAGGAGAGCTGGGCTGGGCTGGGGGGGCATCTGCACAGGCAGCTGGAGCACAGCCTTGGTCTCTCATCAGCCCCAGCCCTTGGCCACTCCTTGGCCTCTTAGCTTTGTCTTTTGTTTCTCTTCTGTCTTTAGAAACCTCCTCACCTTTCAAGATGGCGGAGGCGGGTGGGGAAGGGGGCTGATTGCTGCTGAGCATGTACAGGCCTGGCTCTGCGAGGGACACTGCACTTCTTACAGACAGACCTCATTTAAGTCTCACAACATGTGACAGACTGAAGGTTTGTCCCCCCAGATTCTTATTTTGAAGCTCCAAGTATCCCTAGTTTGATGGTCCTTGGAGGTGGGGCCTTTGGGAGGTGCTCAGGGTTAGATGAGGTCATGAGGGTGGGGCGCCATGATGGGATTAGTGTCCTTACAAGAGAGGAGGAGACCAGAGCTCACTCTCTCTGCCATATGAGGACACAGCGAGGAGGCAGTGTCTGCAAGTCAGGAAGAGAGTCTCACCAGACACTGACCCCTGCTGGACCTCGGTCTTAGACTTCTAGCCTCCAGAGCTGTGAGAAAATAAATTTCTGTGGTTTAAGCCCCCCAGTCTGTGGTATTTTGTTATGGCAGCCCCAGCAGATTAAGATACAACATCTAGTGAGAAGGGAATGACTGCTCCTGTTCTGCAGTTGAGGAAACTGAGGCTCAGAGGGTTAAGGGGGGCTCCTGACGACACCCAGCCAGTTCATGGGGGAGCTGGGGTTGAATCCTGTCTTTTGACTCCCAGGCTTTCTCCGCTCTCTATACCCTGTGGCCTCCCCACCCTGACGACACTGACTTTCCCACCGGCATGCGGGTGGTGGAGAGCAGAGGCCCATCAAACCCACCAATGATCGGGCCTGGGGAAGTTGGGTCCTAGGCAGGGTCTGCACTGACCCAGCAGGATCCCATTAGGATCCTTGGACTTGGTCAACAGGGCAGTGCCAGGCTCAGAGTGCAGACTGGATCATTAAGGTGCCCCTGACCTTCCACTCTGAGGACAAGTTTAATGGCAAAAAAATTCTCCTTAATTAAAAATATCCGAACAGTTTCCAGGGCCCTGGCTGAGGCCACATGCAGCCAAACTCCCACCCCTACTGGTGACCGCTGATATCTGGGCTAGCCCTCAGCATATGTGCAGACTGGCAAGAGTTTACCCCTGCCTTCCCCCTCTCTCCACCCTCCCAATCCCTAAGCACTAAGTTCTTCCAACCCTCTTCCAAAGGGCCCTAATTTATACTATGGTGTTAATGACCTGCAGTGGAATATGGGAGCCCTGTCAAGGAGGCGTACATATCATCAAGGATCAAAACCAGAAGCTGGGGAAAGGAAGCTCTCCTGGATGATTTTCAGAATTGGGTCAGAGGAAGGAGGCAGAGTAGGGGGCATCTGATCCTGCAGGAGCCTGGGAATCCACATGGTGCCCACTGGGGGAGCCCCCTTCTCCCACCTGAGGTCTCAGCAGGATTAAGCAAGGCAACCCTCATCATGATGGTGATGGTGGTAATGATGATGATGGTGATGATGAGGGAGATGGTGGTGGTGATGATGGTGATGGTGATGATGCTGATGATCAACACTTATTGAGCACCTTCTATCTCATCAGTCAATATTCTAAGAACTTTCCATTTTAACACTGGGTCCCTAATTATCAAAGAAAAATCATTTTTAATCAATATACTGTCTTTAATAAGGTAGATAATTGGACACATGATTTTAGAAACTTTTCCACGAAGAGTGAAAAGGATTAGGCAGGGCAGTTAGCCAAGTGGGAAAGCTTACTTCCTGACTGTTTCCTGGACCTCGTCATGGTGGCCGCAGGGACTGGGTTCTGGGGCACAGTGTCTGCACCTGGATGGTGTGATGGTGACGATGACGACCATGTTGATGGTGGTGATGATGACGGTGATGATGATGGTCATAATGATGATGGTAATCATTTTGGTGATGATGATGATGTTGATGGTGATGATGATGGTGATGGTGATGATAATGGTGATGGTGATGATAATGGTGATGATGATGGTGATGATGATGATGGCGATGATGGTGATAATCAACATTTGTTGATCACCTTCTATCTGTCAGGCAACATTCTAAGAACTTTCCATATTAACTCAATCTTGGAACAACCCTATTAGGTAGGTAATAGTATTATCCCCATTTTACTGATGTGGAAACAGACACTGAGAGGTTAGGGGTTGTATCTGAGGCCACATAAGTGTAGCAGAGCCCAGCTGTGATCCCAGAATGTTTGTTTAGCACTGGATTCCTCCTCGTCACCTTTCAACGGGTGGTAAGCGAGGCCAGGGTAAATGTACAGCACAGACTCAGGACTCACAGACCTGAATGTCCATGAGAATCACCCAGTACAGATTCTAGGGCTCCTGCCAGACTTTCCGTGGCTGGGGCCTGGGAATATGCATTCTTCATAAGCTTCTTAGGTGATTCTGATGCTGCCAATCCAGGACTTTGGTGGGGAACTGCCAGTGCCAACAACCCGCCGGGAAGTTGTGCTGGCACAGGGGGTCGGGGGTCTATTGGTCTCTCCAAAGCATGTCTCCCATCCATCCACTCTTTTCCCTCTCATCAACCGCCACCCCTGTGGATGCCACATTGTCCTGTCCTGCTGCAGTAGCTCTGCTCTCGAATACTCGGAATGTTTCCCTGTCACAGCTTCTGTCTGCCAGTCAGCAGCCAGGGTGAGCTGAGACTGCACATCTAATTAGGTGACCCTCCTGCAGATGACTCCCTG
Source organism: Tapirus indicus (assembly GCA_031878705.1). Taxonomy (NCBI): domain Eukaryota; kingdom Metazoa; phylum Chordata; class Mammalia; order Perissodactyla; family Tapiridae; genus Tapirus; species Tapirus indicus. Next base: position 90,086,349 of record CM062924.1, on the reverse strand, counting down.
CCCTTCTCATGGTGCCCACAGTCCTGCAGGCTCCCTGTGAGCTGGCCCTACGGCACTCTGTCCTCATCGCAGCTGCTTCCTCTGTGGTTGTGACCCTTTGGTCTCTGGAAAGAACAGCCCTCCTGATCTCAGAGCCTGGCCCTTGATGCTTCCAGCGTGAGTGGCCTTCCCCAGTCGGTGCTGGCTGGCTCCTTCTCCTCCATCAGGTCACCTGGAACGTCACCTCCTCGGAGGGCCTTCCATGACCACACTACTGGAAGTGGGCCCCTGCCCACTTCCTTATTCTCTGCCCTCATGGTCCCCATCACACACGGTCACCAGGCTGGCGACCTATTTACTAGCAGCTGTTTGCTCAGGGCCTCCTCTGTCCCAGACCCCGTCCCAAGCTCTGGGACATGCAGGGAACCACACGGAGTCCCCATTTTCATGGATTTCACGATCACTTGCTTGTTTTCAGTCTTTCCCACTGAACATGGCATGTAAGGTCCATGAAGACGGGGCCATTTTTATATTCGCAGTGCCAGCCCTGTGTGGGCACAGAGAGGCCCTCAGGAAGTCTGTCTGGGGAACGTCTGAGCATGTGAAGTGCTCCCTGCACCGACTACGTGGATCTGGGGCTTGGACTGGTCTCACCTGCCCCCCACCGCCACCGGACATGGAAGGACAGGTGTGGGCGTCTCACCTCCCTCCCCTCGTACAGGAGAGGCTGAGAGAGAGGAAGAGACTTACTAAGTGTGACCTAGCCGAGGGGCCCGGGGCTCCCAGCCCCACAGAGGGCTCCGTGGCCTGGCTAGGCCGACATCTGGAGTCACCTCAGTTCTGACCAGGTGTGCGGACTGTGGCCATGAGACATTCCGGGGCCGTGCTGGCCTGTTTGTGCTGAGGCCCCGTCTCAGCCACGGGAGGGAGAGACGGAGGGAAGACAGGGGCTGGTGAGAAGGTCGGAAGGAGCTGCGCCAGGGTCTCTTTGGCAATCTGTGCAGTGCCTGGGACTCAGGGGTACTTAATAAATGTTTACTATTAATAATAAAACCAACCTTATTTACACTAGACCTGTCTCCAAAGACCACTTCACATCCTTAGAAATAACCTTAATTATCTCTCCCAACGTTCTCCGGAGACAGAGTTGACTCTTTGTGGTTTATAAATGGAGGGAAAGGCCCAGAGAGGGACAGCGAGTGCCTGAGGTCACACAGGGGCCCAGCTCGCCCCAGAGCCCCTGTCTCCAGCCTCGAGGGAGCACGAGATACAGGAAAATCTCCATTTTCTTACAAAAGTGATTTCAAGGGAAAAACAAACAAGGCCAACAACCCCAGAAAATATTCGGGAATTCCTTTACCTGAGAAGCTTTGCGGCGTGGCTGAGGCCCCTGGCAGCCTCCCGGGCAGGAGGAGGACATGGCTCTCCTGGGGTCTCAGCTGGGTGGGTCCAAAGAGCGTTTGAGGGAGAAGCCGGGTCCCAGGCTCTGCTGGCCTGCCCTGTCCCTGTCCACGGTGGCGGCTTCTGTGCAGTGCTGGCACCATGGGGCAGCTCCAGAGCCACTGACGTGGATGCCCAGCCCAGCCCTCCACTCCTGGGCTCTTCACGCTCTACCAGATGGCCTGGGAGCCAGGCTGTCCTGGGGCCCATGAGGCTGGGTCAGCCCTCCACCTCTGGCCCAGGGCCTCACCCCCACTGTCCCACAGCCTGTCTTGATCCCACCCCGTATGATTCTGTAGGGAGCAAGGACAGACAGAAGGATGTCCCGCCTTCTGCCCCAGGGATCTCCCCACAAGTGGAGGGTGGGGGTCCAGGCAGCACAGGGCACCCTGACGGGAGCAGCGGCTGCTCAGAGACTCCCCGTACCCAGAGACCCGGCCCCCTGCGCTCCCGCTGCGCCCACACCTCTCTCCTTCCTGCTTTCTTTCCTCTCCCACCTTCCCTCTGTGGGGCTTCCCTCTGCCTCCCACTCTGTCCACCTTGATCTTTCTGATCATCACTCTCTCTTCATCGTCCCTCTCTGACTCTCCATCTTGTTTCTTTTTTTTTTCTCTCTCTCTCTCCTCCTCCATTTTTCTCTCTCCTCTCTTTGTCTTTTTTCACACCATTTTTCTTTGTTCATTGTCTCTTGCTTCCTGCCTCTCCCAGTTCTCCTTCTTGCTGTCTTGGTCTTCATTTCCTTCCTCCTCCCCCCAGCCTCCAGCTCTTCCTCCTCCTCCACCTCCTCCTCCTCTGCTCCATGGACCTTCCAAGATTCCTCTGTTCCGCCCCCTGTCCCTGAGCTCTCTCTCCACATGAGACATGGAGGGTGGAGGTCTGGAGAGCTTTCTGGACGATGATCACGTGTGGAAACCACCAGCATGCAGGGACACGTGCACATACACACGCATCCACGCACACATGCACACACACCCATGACTCGTGTATTTGCTCCATCTCATATTTGGTGCACGGGGCCACCTGGGAAACAGAAGGTGAAGGAGGATGCTTTCCAGCAGTAGCGGGGAGTTTAAGCAGCGTCTGAATAAAGGAGCTCGCCACCACTTGTCAGGTGAAGACGCCGCCCTCTAACTAACTTCATAGAGTTCACTGTAAACTGCAGAAGTAAAACCCTGAAACCCAAGGCAGCGGTCCCTCCCTCGGCCTCTAGGTACCCTTACAAATCACATCAGCAGCGATAATGCCCGCAGCCTGCGGTCTTGGGAAAGGGGACGACTAGAGTTGAGTTAGCCTCTCCTCCGTCTCCTTCGGAGGAGGGACTCTTGCCTTGGAAGCTGGCCTGGCAGGGGTGTGACCAGGTCCGACCCTGCCCAGCAGCTGAGGGTCCCTCCTCCATGGGGTCTGGGAGGACCAGAGGGGAGGACGGGCACCCTGGGGGGCAGTGGGTCCCGGCCATCTGAGAAGTCTCTGGAGCTGGCTGCCTCACAGAACCAGCAGATAAAATGACATTTCTGTAGACTAGGATTAACTTCTGTTTGATTCTCCTCATTTGAATTTTAAAAACTGAAAGCTGAAAGGGACCTTATAGGTCCGTCACATAGTCCGACACCTCCGTCTAAAAGTCCAGCCTCCATCCTCAAACAGGGTCTCCCCACCCCCTGCTTTATTTCTCTCTGTGGCCCTCACCACTATGTAACTCTACGAATTTTGCTTAGTTCTCCCATTTCTTAAGTGCCTTTCTCTAGAACGTCAGCTCCGTGGGGCAGGGGTTTGGGTCTGCTTTGTTCTCAGTGTCGGTACACAGTAGGTGCACAATAAATATTTGTTGAGTGAATGAATGAGCCCCCATTTTTCATAGCTATGTAGCATTTGGCAAGTCCCTGAATCTCCCTAGGCTCAGTTTCCCCAATGGGCACAATGGGATGTGCAGTCCCAGGTTTCTGTGGTCTCTCTGCATGTATGAGTGCCATGGCCACCCCTTAGACTGAGACAATGCGGCCATGCGCAGTGCACCGGCTGCCGTGCAGTCTCAGGATGGCGGTCTGAACTAAACCCAAGCCGAGAGCTCCCGACACCCTGACGTGGAAGACCCTATCTGGTGAAGACAAAACTTGCTGTAGCCCCCGGAGCTGGGCTCCTGTCCATGTGAGGAGATTGGCCTGCGGCCTGGACAGCAAGCTCTTGCTGGGGCTGAGTGGGGAACAGGAGGCACAGGGAGATTCCGGCACCAGCCCGCCCCACCGAGCCTTGCTGACTCCTGCGTCCCGCTGCCCTGCAGGCCTCAGTCCTGACCGTTACCCAAAAAAGGCATCTGCAGGTACAGCCCGGGCATGAGAGCCAGTCCCTCCCACTCGCGCCTTGGTAAAGAGGAGGGCGGGTGGAAAACAGGTTTGTTTTCAGCAGCCGAGTGCAAGGCCCAGTGACAGACCATCTCATGGACTCAGTATCTCACTGGGTTTGGCGGGGCCGAGGACCTGCGTTGACCCTGATCATTCACTCATTGCCCCCACCTGTGAGGACAGTCATGAGGGAAAGGGGCAGGGGGTGCCAAGCTGCGTGGATGCTGCCCTGGTGCCAGGGGGCTGCAACGTCCCTGGGGAGGTGACTGGGATACTCTGGCTCGGGGCTGAGGTCACACCGGAGCATGGAGGGGAGACAGGACATATTCAAAGGCCACAGCAGGACAGTCAAGAGTTGTCTCTGGAAGGCGCGGAGGGGGCACCTAGGAATCGTTTCTGCCATGGGCCTGAGAGCCCCAGACCAAATCAGATTCAAGACCCGGTGTGTGGGTGGACCCTGAGCTCTGGCCAAACGTGGACCAGGAGGCACCAGGGAGGTTCAGGGAAGCACATAGTTACAGCCTGTGGGTAAGTGGGCTTGGAATTCAAGGGCCGGCTTCTCCCTCACTTGGACGTCCTGGGGAACAGAAAACAAGAACCAGGGGGCAACGGCTGGCCTCACGAGGGTTAATGGCAGATGCAGAAAACACCAGACCTTCTCCACGTGCGTGCAGTGGCCTGGGTGCCAGCCCCAGTCAGATAAGCCATCTGAGCAACATCGCGCAACAACTCGGATATCTTTTCAAATAGCAGTGGGTGACGTTTCCAAAAAGGAGACAACATTTCTGGGAAGCGCGGGTAGCTGGCAGGGGAGTCACGACAAGCTGTCAGGGGGTCCAGGTCTTGAAGTGGAGTGGAGCCACGGAGTGGAGGGGGCGGGCAGAGCGATTCAGGGTGCTGCCCTGGTGCCTGGGGGCTGCAACGTCCTTGGGGAGGTGACCAGGACACTCTGGCTCAGGGCTGAGGTCACACTGGGGCATGGCGGGGAGACAGGACGTCTCCCTAGGCCAACACGGATGACGCAGAGGAGCCTGGAGAGGGAGGCAGAAGTTTCAGCTTCGTGGAGAACAAAGCTTAAATTACCCGGACTGCCGCGCCTTTCCAGGCTGCGGCTACAAGCCGTTCATATCAAACTGAGTTATGCCTCTGAACTATGCAGGAAAGTGCTGAATTAAACAGCTTAGTGCCTTTACATATTCAAACCAAGGCAAATCACTATAAAATATGCTGAGTAACAGTTGTCTAACGCACATTCCTTAAAGTTTATTTTTTTGGTTACAATAGCAGGTTTTGGAGGGGCTGAAAGTCCTGGGCTTGTGGGCCTCAGGGGTTAGCTGAGACTTGATCATCTCAGCACAGACAGGAGGCAGAAGGCAGGCAGGGGGCTCCGGGGGCTTTTCCTGGGGCACAAAAGCTTCCTCAGAGCCCCATCTCTGAGCATCATCTTGGCCACGACCCTTTGACGGGGGAAAATCCAGGTAACACTTCCCCAGTGCTCTCTCCAGAGACTGCACTTGCTCTTCTGAGCCAGGGGACAGCACTGGGCAGGACAGAGGAGCCACGAGCCTAGGAAACTGGGTGGCTGGTGACCAATGCTTGTGAATGCTGCATGGAGGACGCTTTCCTCGGACAGGCACGGTGCAAACAGGGCTAAGGGTTTATTCTCTCCGATCCATAAGCCAATTCTGCTTCTGGGTGGTAGCGAGGAGTCATTCTAGGACTGTGGCCTGGGGTGCTGGGAAGGGGGTGGGTGGTCTCTGATGGGCAGCAGTATCTGTAGGGCCCTGCACGCTGAGCCAACGCCCCTCGGAGCCCACTCTGCCTTCCAGCGCTCTGTGCAAGTGGGTCTGCTGTCTCTGCTCCTCCCGTGAAGCACCCCTCCCTGGGCTTACAGTGAGCTCTAGGGGTGGGGGGTGGGGCTTTGCTCCTCCTACAAGATGCAGAGTGTGTATCTGCATGTGGCGTGCACCGTGCAGGCGCTGGGAACCCGGCACCCTCTGGTCAAATGACTCACAAGAGGAGGCTTCCTGCCCGTTGTGGCTCCTGCCAGCTCCCTGGCTGCCCGTCCTTCTGTCCCTCCATCACCCCAATGGGCCTCTGGAGGCTCCTCTGAGAGTGCTGACCTCAGCCCTAGTGGCTGAGTAGATGGCAGAGGGGCCAGATGCTGCTGGCAAGACCATGCTGGGTTCCTCCTGCCTCGGTTGGGGGCAGCGGGGAGGGAAGCCCCGCACCCACCCACTCACCCACCTGTCCCCCCTCAACCAGTGCCTGGCTGTGCCTGGTGTTGTTGGAAGGCACAAAGATGAGGATTCTGCCAAAATATGAAACGCCTCGCCCAGGGTCACACCCTGAAAGTGGAGAGTGAGGACTTCCAGTGCCAACTCAGTTCCTCACAGCTCTCATTAGCCACAGTGGCTAGTCACCCACATTGAGAGAGTCCTGCCCCTGGCCTCTTGGGTGGCTATGGTGAGGTCAACACCCCAGCTCTCCTTCTGGTCACCTCCAGCCCTGCCGGCCCTGCTTCCCCAGGCCCCAGCTTGCAGCCTTCCCTTTTTTTTCTTCCCAGCAAACTGCCCAGCCGTGTCCCATTCTCTTATGACGCTCTTTGCTGAGTCCAACAGGCCGACTGGACTAACCAATCCTATGTCGTCACATTAGTGAGGTAATGGGCTACCATGGTAGGTGACATTGGGTCTTAAACCAGCTGAAATGCACATTTGTCTGGTGACCTTACAACACAATCCATCAGGTCAGGGACTCTTGTTTGTGTCCCTTGGTCCAGCCTGTCCTGCCTGAACCTGTGTGTCCGGCGGGTCTTAATGGCTGGTTTTGGAAGCCTGGGCCTTAATAACGGCCCAGATGGCAACATCTTCTCGGGGTCTGGGGGGGAAAATGGAGACACGGATGGTCCCATCTTGTCCACTGGCTGATGCACAGAGGAGGGGACTGATGCCCAGAGAGGACAAGGACATCTCATGTCCCGGGCCCCAGCTTCCTGCCACTCTACCACGGGTGACCTGCAGGCCGCTGTAAGCCTCTGCTCAGCCCCTCACCCCCGTGAGCTCAGTGCCAGGAGCCTGGGCTGCAGGGTGAGTCAGCACATGTGTCTCAAGGGACATGAGGGGACACGAGGGGCAGTGGGGGCTGCAGGAAGTGGTGGCAGGTGCCCATGCAGGTGCCACTCAGCCCTACTCCCCTCCTTCTCCGCTGGGAGAACGATAACACCTACAGAGGGCAGAGGAGAAGAATCACCCTCCCGCAGCCGGATGTCAAGTCCTCATTTAGATACCCCCTCAGCCTGGGCCTCCGGGCTCCCAGAGTCACGGATGATTCTGGAGGGAGTGTACATTTATTTGACAAAGAATCCCCAAAAAGAAAGAAAAATCGTGTTTTCTTATGAAGAGCAGAGAACCGATTTCTCATCCAAGAACCCAGACATGTTCTGAAACGCACTGGGAGTCTGGCTTCTGTTTCCTTCTAGAAGTCTCTTCTAGCCAGGACCCAAGGCACCGACTGTCCCCTTACCTCCCAGAGGCTGGAGGTTCAGCCCAGATCCAGGGCAGGGGTGTTCACGCTTCAGTGAGGGCACCAAGCTCGTGGGGCTCTGCTCTGGACCCCAGGGGGCCGTGAGTGCTCCTGCACCACCCACGTGACAGAGGCAGGCTCGGTGCCCGCCTGATGTGTCAGGAATCCTCCAGTGCAGACCCCCCACCTCCCCCCACTGTTCTGTGGCCTTACAGGCCCTTCTGTGCAGCTCCAGGCTTTTCCCGGTGCAAAAATACGAATGTCGGCTCCCTGCCTCCCTCTGTGCCCTGATCCTTTAATCTGAGACTATTAAAACTTCATTCCACTCCTATCGGTAAGCCATCAATCACCGTCACCAAGCAGTCTCTGGCTTTGAGAGCCTGGCCCGGCAGGGAAGGGCAGCAGGAAGAGCGCGGGAGGCCACAGCTGGGAGGCAGGAGGGACGCCCCTGCCTGGACCCCCACCCGCCCAGGGCAGAGCCCTGGGCTTGGAAGAGCTGGTGTGACCTTGAGAAGGACAGGGCTGCCGGGCAACAGGCCGGCGGGGGGTGGGGGGGGCGGAGAGTGGACCACGGCCCTCAAAAGAGCTGCCACTCAGGGCCCCTGTCAGTGGGGTGGCGCCAGTGCCCACGTCCGGCCTTCTAGGCACAGCCAGCACATCAGCACCAGCTGCCACCTCCTTCCTGAGCTGCAGACACCAGGGCTGAACCCTGGCCTTTCTCTCTGAGCGGCCTCTGAGCTTCTTTCCCGGCTCAGACCCAGACTCCAGTGTCTCTCCTCTTGAAGTGACCCTGGCCTCAGGCGGGAGGGATGGGGGTTCTGGGGCCCAGCCTTTAAAGGTTAATTTCCGAAAAGGCTGCACCAGACCAGTGCTTGCAGCATTATGGGTCTTTTTCTTAATTAAAAAAAATCCAATTAAATTAAGATATCAGAACTAAATAACGCTTGAGTCATTAGTGCGACTTTTATCTTAATGACTACAGCTGCCGAAATCCTTCTTTAATTCTGATGGCCTCCTGCCACAGCAGCGGCAAACGGCTTTCACTGGAGAGGGGACTGGCCCAGCAGCCGAGCTCACCAGGAGCCCCCTGCTTAACCTCTGCGCCCACAGAGGGGCCAAGCCCCCAGGTGTACTGGGGCTGAGGTGTCCTTTCCATCTTAGGGACTGCGCTCACTGCCTGTCAGCCCTGGTGGATGGAAGGCCACGAGGGCACCTTTTGAAGGAACAACAGTGGGTGCCTAAATACATTTTCATAATTTTCCCAGAGGAAGGAACAGAGTTCCCTCCTCTCCGCTGTGGGCCAAGGAGCAGCTGCCTGGACCCTGCGGGTCTCCTGCTCAGGGTGGATGGAGGGGACTTGCGTGCTCCCCCCTGGGCCCCCAGGACCCCCACATGGAGAGTCCTATACAAAGGGGCTCCTGCCTCTCCTCCTCTTCAACCCCTGGGGCCTTGATCCCCCTTCCTGCCATGTCCAAATGGAGCAAATCCAGGGCCACCTAGAAGAGAGGCAGCAGGCCCTGGGGGCCCGGGGCGGGGGCGGGGTGGGGGGGTGCACTGGGCGAGCAGGGCTCTGGAAAGCTGCAGATAAGAGGCTGCCTGAGCCCAAGGAGCCTGCAGGGGATCTGAGTCACAGGAAGGTGGCTTCGGAGAAGGCGGGGAGCCAAGCATGGAGGAGTCCTGGTTATCACTTCACCTCAGGACTGCCCCGAAAGATGAAAGACATGAAAGACGAGGCAGAAAGAGTCTGAGAGCTGGAGGCCTGACAGACACGTGGCTCGTCAGGGGAGAAGCGCTCACTGGGTGCTGGTCAGGCTCATCCGCCCCTCCCTGCCCCCTCCACTGAAGCCCCAGACGGTCCTCCTTTCAGATGCTCACAGACAGAGGGACCTCGCTGGCACCCCAGACCCTGGAAATGCCTCTTGCTAGATCTTCCCACCATAACCCCATCAGGATCTGTGGCTGCAAGCCCCCTGAGGGCAGAGATGGTGGCCATCTCAGTCACCTCGCCCCCCCCCCCGTGTTTGGGCCAGAGTCTGGCTCAGAGTGGGTGCTCAAGAGACATGTGGTGACTGACTGATTGAAAGGAGCCACAGTGAGACGGGGACCAAATCTCCCCGCTGAGTTCTGCTGTCTTCCCAGGAACGGATATTCCTCCACCAATAATTTTTGAAAGCAATGAAAATTATATCTTTCATTTGCTTTTCTACTGAAAAATAAGGATCTATTAAAAAAAAGGCTATGGAACATTCTGTGTCCTAGAATGTCACAGCTGAGTCACAGCTGGGAAAGCTTCCGGTCCAATCCTCAGGGTTCTGTTGAGGAAGCAAAGGCTCAGGGAGGGAAAAGAGACAGTCCGGTTGCTTGGCAGGGCTCCAGACTCGTGGTCCAGGCCTTTTACATGCTAGTACGTTCCCGATTTGGGACATGGTGGGATCTGACGGGGCCCAGGTCAAGGCCACTCAGTGCCCCAGGTCCTGGGGCACATCTAGGAAACAGGACAGGAGGAAGAGAAAGTCCCTCTGGACTGGGTTGAATTGTGTCCTCCCAAAATACATGACCACTCAGAACCTCAGAATGTGACTTTATTTGGAAATAGGGTCTTTGCAGATCTAATTAGTTAAATTAAGATGAAATGATACAATTAGAGTGGGTCTGAAATCCAAAATGACTAAAGTCCTTATAAGAATAAGGAAATTTGGACACAGACACACAGACAGAGAGGGAGAAGGCCACGTGACGATGGAGAAGAGATGGGAGTGGCCATCTGCAAGCCAAGAAAGGCCTGCAGCCGCCAGAAGCTGGGAGAGGCCAGGAAACCTTCCCTAGAGGCTTGGAAGAGAGCACGGTGGGGGGTTGGGGGGGAGGGGCCTGCTGACACCTTGATCTTGCACTTTTAGACTCCAGAACTGTGAGACATTAAATTTCTATTGTTTTAAGCCACCCAGTTTGTGGTACTTGGCTCCAGCAGCCCGAGGACACTAATACAGCCCCCTGACCCATCTTCAGCAGGGAGAAAGCCCCTCCCCCATAAGACCCACCCCCGACCCCCAACCTGCCAGTGCTGGTTCTGTTGCCCAAAATAGAATACAGGAGCGGGGAGGTGGGTTCAGGGCATGGCCAAGTCTCCCTGGGGGTCAGGCCTTGATTGTCCCCCCAAAGGATGACTCCTGGGGGTGAGGGCAGTGAGGCAGCTTCAAGAGGTTGCGGACTTTGGAGTAACGCCAGCCTCGCTCAGAACCCTGGCTCGGTCCCTTTCTAACTGCACGATCTGGAAGCCACTGAAGCTCCTGAGATGCCACGTGCTCATCTGAAGAACGGGGATAAGCAAGAGCACTGACCTCTCAGGGTTACCAAGAGGTTCGGAAACCTGTTAGCAAATATCTATGGAACGTCTGCCGTGACTACGCCCTGTGAGAGACGCTGGGGATGCTCCGGTGAGTGTGGTCTAGTGAGGAGATGCTCCTGGATGGAGAACTCACACCAGCCGAGGGCCCCACTGAGAGAGAGGAGCCTGTTCTGTGAGCATCCTTCTGCAGGGATTGGAGGCTGAGCAAGTGTGAGCAGGCAGAGGGGTGGGGGTGGGAGCCCCAGCAGACGGAGTATATTTCCATGGAGCACATGGATGTGCATATGTTGATGGAGCACATTGGAGAACCTGCAAGAGGCCAGGCTGTCTGGAGAGTGGGGAAGAGATGCATGGTTCGAGATGAGGCCAGAGAGCAGGAAGGGCCACAGAGGTCTTCAACTTTCGAACAAAAGGAAGGCTTTTAATCCGTCTAGGCACGTGTGCCTGTGTGCGTGCATGAAATGATCAGATTGGCGTTTTCCCCACTGTTGGCTGTTGTGTGGAGAAGAGTTTTGGAAGGGCCAGAACTTGGCAAGGGCCTGGGGGAAGGTGCATCCATCATGCCTTTTCATTTTCTGTAATTCTTATGCTTTGACATGTGGGGTCTTTCTGACTCTGGAAAGCCTCCTTCTCCCAGGCCCAGCCAGTTCCTAGAGATAGTAGATGACTAGCCTGCAAGCACACCTTTCCCACGTGAACCAGCCAACCCAGAACCCACACGTCCACCCCCCTCCTCTATCAGGCTATCACACCCCAGCTGCTCTCCCCCTGCCCCCATCACCCAGGGCAGGTACCTGACAGGTACAGCCCCGATGCCCCAGAGCCCACTGAAATCTTTCAAATTAGCCAATCCGAAACCTGGCTACTCTGCCTTGCCTGTTCCTTCCCATGGAAACTAAAATAAGGGCTCTTGCCCATGTTTTCCGCCTTCCCTCTGCCTCCTGACCAATCCTAGTACTTCCGTGTGTGGCGTGCCATGTCCCCCCCGCCCCAACACCTTGGGAATTGTGAATAACAAACCATCTTTATGATGGCAATCCTCTCCTGACCAGTTGGCATCACTGTACCCGAATAATAATAAAATCTACATTTTCAAACAGAAGAATCGTGATGCGCTTGGAATGGGGCTGGCTGTGGGCTGGGGAAAGTGGTTGGATTTGAGATGTTTAGGAAACAAGATGGACTGACCCGGTGGTGAGTTGGTGATGGACAGTGAAAGAGAGGGTGGCATGGACAGCTTCTGGGGTTTAGGCCTGGTTTGGGGCAACTCATGCCTGATGACTGGCTGATGTACTGGGCCCTGGCTCCATCTACCCTGGGAAAGAGGAGAGAGTGGGCCTGCAGGAGGGTGCACTCCTGCGTCTCAGGAAGGAAAGAAGAAGGCAGAAGAGAAGGGCTGCAGATGGCTGCTGCTGGGCAGAGGACCAGGGGCCCCAGTGGCCCAGTGGAGGGAGGAGGGATGAAGAGACTTGGAGAAGTTCTGGTCCCAGTTGCCCTCCTAGGCCCATGTGAACCCCAAAAAAGTTGTCACCACTTTAAAAAGGGAAACAAATGCTCCCTTGCTTTTTGTGGCATTTTCTATCAGTTGAAGCTGTCAGTTTCCTCTAGCTCTAAATAAGGGAGAGTTCTGTGGGTCCCATAAATAGATCTCCAAAGCCGCATGCCAATCCAGCCCCCAGAACAGACCCTGCCCCGCTGCAGGCCTCACGGGCCAGTGCTGCTCAGGCACAACCACCTTTGCTGGAGGGGGACCGGCTGCAGGTGCTTGGGTATCTGGAGTTCACAGCTTACCGGGAGGTGCCAGCTTTCGCACATCATTACCCAATGTTGACAGAGGCAGCTGATAACTCTGTGAGCCTGTTCTTGCCTCCATTAGCAGATTGCTTGAAAAAAAACTGAAAATTCAGCTCTCAGATGTGGGCCCCCACCATCTGGCTTGGGAAGTCAGCTGGGTTCTGTTTCTGCCCCAAGAGAGGTTTGGCTCCTGCTTCTGGGAATGGAGCAAGCCAAAGAAAGGGGTCCCAGGAGCTGGAGCAGCTCTGGAAGGTGATGGAAGCTTAAGTCCTGGGGGAGGAGGAAGACCCCAAGTTGTGGTCAAAGGGAGCTGCCAAGAAGACGCTGGGAGGGATGTGCTCGGTATTTGTGTGAGGCTGAAAATGGGAGAAACAGCAAAGGGCCAGAGACGAGTAGTCTGGTGACAGTGACAGGAGGGGGTGAGAGCAGGGAGGGCCAATGGCTTCTACCTTATTTGCCAGTTTGTACCGACAGCTGCAGGGCCAAGTTGAGAAGGATTCTGGGACTGCATGCAGGTTGAGCAGGAACCAGTGTTGTGATCTGTTAGTAATGTCTGCCCAAGGTACAGGAGGGGAAGGTGGAAGCCAGTGGATTTGTCACCCCTGCATTGAAGGCAAATGGTTTAGAACTAAGATGGGAAATAGCAGTGTCGCCTTCCAGAGCATTCCTTTTAGGCGGTACCTGGAATGTGGGGCCGCAGTGACGGGAGCTACCTGAAGAAAATGCTGGGCTATGTCTTTCTTCTTCACAGCGGCCTCTCATCTCTAATGACTTCCTGGCAGACCAGAAGCTCCCTGAGCCCAGGCCGTGCCTGTCTTCCTCACAGCTGTGTTAGCAGCAGCTGGAACAGTGTGTGGCACATAACAGGTCTCTGCAAACACCTGCTAACTGACTGGCTGAGGGAGTGAGTGATGAGGGTGGAACCGGAGGAGGGCAGACCACCCCTGGGGCATTCCTGAGACCCCCAGAAAAGGAGACAGCGTCCTGGCAGGGATGCGGTGTTCTTCTGCGTGATGAAGTGAACCAGGGATGACTGACTCCTGGCCCTTCCTTTTAATGAGGTAATTTTGGGCCACCGCCACCCGGGGTGTCCTCAACACTCATTTCCCTCTTCCTCTCCTTGCAGACGCCTCCCTGCAGTGTGCCTGAGAAAGGGCACGTATCCAGGGATTTCAGAGTCCAGGATCCATCACCGTGCGCCAGGCTGGGGAACCTGAGCACAAACTCCCCAGAGACGGGGCCCGGGGGCGAGTCGTGCTGGTGTCATGCTCAGCACAGGTCCACAGTCATGTCTGATTTCAGCCCCTGGCCTCTCTGGTGCTGGTTCAGACCTGGCTTCAGAAAGTGTTGCCCTTTTCTTTGGATCCCATGCAAGCTCTTGACTGCAGGTGAGAATTTCTCCCTGGAGCCACCTGCCCCAGGGGTCCTGGCACTTTGCCCCGAGACTTCTGGGGAGCGGCCTTTCCCTGTCCTGGGGCCTAAAGCAGAGATGAAGTTTCTCCCAGCTTCTTTCAGCCCACTCATCCAGGCACCCAGGGGATTTGTGCAGAGCCAGTTCTGAGCCAGGCTCTGCGCAGGGACGGGGAAAACCAGAGACGGTCAGAGGGCAGCAAACAGAAACCAGGCAGCCAGCTTTGTCTCTCTCCCTCTCTGTCTCTCCGTCTCTCTGTCTCTCTCTCATCTTCAGTCTTCTGTGGACTACGCTGTGAGCCTCACGCAGGGAGAGACCCAGTGTAGTCAGTGCTGCCTCCCGGCCCCTGCACACAGCAGCACTGTCAGTGTTTGATGGCTGCTGTCAACGGAAGTCTTCGGTTTCTCTAAAGGGCTGACTTCTTCACGTCTCTGCCAGCATGCCCTTCTCATCTGCCCTGGGACCCTGAATTTGCTCATTCACTCATTCATTCACTTGTTCATTTATTCAAGATACTTCCTGCATGCCAGGCCCGTTCTGGACCAGAGCTGGGCCTCTCTGAAAGCCGGCTAGACCGGCAGTTCCCATGGAGCCTGCCTGGGTTCCTCTGTCCTCTCAAGCTGGGAGGGGCGGGTTTACCACCAAGACTTCCTTCTCACCTACTGCTTAATGCCCCGCAGGCCCAGAAGCCCTCGTGCTTTCTCTAGATTCACTGGACTGTCATCTCCTGGTCCCTCCTCACCTCCGCAGAGCTCACTCTGTAGCACATGGTTCCAGGGGCCGTGGCAGGGCCTCGCTGACTCTTCCCCCACCCCCCACTTCTGCTCTGCTTCATTGTGTCACCAGGGGCCAAAGGGCTTTTCCAGACCCCAGAGCCTTTGAACAGGAAGCAGGAGAGCCAGACCTTGCTTCTGTTAAACAAGAAACCTGCTGGACTGGCGTGGGCATCGACCCAGGGTGGACAGGGCTCAGAGTGGCGGGGCCAGGAAGGCCGAGAGGGCCAGCTCTGGACCTCCTCCACTCCCTTCCTACTGGCCAGTGCTCTGTTCCTGCTCCACCCCTGGGTGTCAGGTGCACACAGAGAGGAGCCCATCAAACGCCATTTCGCTCCCAGGTCTGGCCAGGACCAGCACACCCACTGTCCAAGTGAGCAAAACTGGAAGTGGCCCTTGGGAGGATGGGGAGATGGAGCCATCACTTGCCTGACTCTTTGTCCAGCACCCTGCAGAAGGCTGAGTGAGATCAGGGGTCAGGGGTCCTGTGGGGGGCGCAGGGGTCCAGAGATGCTGCCTCATGCTCCCTGGGCTTCAGAGCTAGGCCAGGGGCACAGAGACGACTATGACAGCCTTGGGAAGGCTACTTGCCAAGGGTTGGGCCAATGCCTCTGGCCGTCACCATGCTCTGTTGAAAGAGGCTGGTGTGCGTTGGGGTCAGGGTTTGAATCCCAGCTCCACCATCTCCTGGGTGGGTGACCTCTGACAATTCACAGAACCTCCCTGAGCTTCTCTTCCCTCATGGACAGAAGAGGGATATACATGCCTACTTCTAGGATTTTGGTGAGGATGAAATGAGAGGATATGTTTAATGTGCATAGCCTGACACTTGGCCTGGTCTACACTGGGGCTCCAGTCCCATTAACTCTCTCCCTTTAGGGTTTTTTCTATGCGTGGCTCTGTGCTAGGGTGATCAGGCCTACAGGGGAGCCCAAGATGTGGTCCTTGCCCCTCAAGAGGGGACCAGCCAGCTGGAATCAGAGAACCGATAGGAGCTGTTCTGGCAGCAGGGCCCAGAGGCAGGGAGAGGGCCGAGGCTCTGAGGGCAGAGCACCCAGGCCCTGCTCAGGCACAGCCACAGGGGAGTCAGGCTGCTTTAGGTCCCAGAGTCCTCCAAATAGGGGAGGGGGCTGCTGGGAGCCTGGGCTGAGGGTCCCACCCAACACTTATAGGGAAGGATCACTTCCGGCTTGATGCAACATCACACATGTGCTGTCGCAGACGGAGGGAGCTAACAGGGTCTGGGAGTCTGGGCACCAGGTGGGTGCCTCCCTCCCTATGCCCTGTACTACCCTCCCCCACAAACACCTATGCAGGTGCATGCACGTGCACGCACATATGTGCATACATGCCCTGCAGTCTTTGTCCAGCTTCCAGAGCCCAGCTTGTTCTCAGAATGTGGTGACATCTCTTCCCCTTTCTACCTTCTCCCCTTCAGGTGGGGGGTAGGGAGACCCAGGATGGCCTGGGGTAGAGAGAAGGGGAGGGACCATAGGCTGTGCCCCTCTATGTCAGGGTGACAGTCACAACTGGCCTTTCCAGGTATCAGTCTGCTCCCCCCAGAACTTCCAGTGAAACACCTGGGCACAGACAGTCCTTGCTTGTCTTCCAATCAGTAATTTGACAAGAATCACTCACATGAACTGGGGGTGCTCCACCCTTTGGGCTCCATTCCTGGGAGGACGTTTTCCTTCCTCCAGCCTCCCTCTGAGGGAAGCCAAGGGAGAGCAGGGAGCGGGCAGAGAGTCCTGCTCCTCCTGGTTGAGCCAACAACTATACACACAGTTGCTGAGCCTGGGAGGGAGAGAGTCAGATGGGAGGGGGTCAGGTGGGAGGGGCCAGGTGGGAGGCACTGAGAATCCCCACTCAGGGTTCTGGGGCAGGGCCACACTCTCAAGGTGAAAAAGAATGCAGAGGAACCCCAGGCTAAACCTACCCTCACTGGGACCCCGGGGACCACTTCCTCTGCTTCATCTCACAACTCAGGTTTCCCAAGAAGGGTCTGCATTTAACAGCCTCCCGTTAACCCTTTACATTGGGCTTCTCTTCCTGTCACTCTTGGGTCTGTGGATTCAAAGGTCTCTGAACCCAAAGTCACCAGTTGGCTCAGTCTTCCTCCCCAGCCTCAGGGCACCTCAGCTCCTTCTGGAAACTCATCACCTCCTCCATTCTGCAGCACCATCTCCTCCAGATTCTCCTCCTGCTTCCCACCCATTCCTTCCCTCTTTCAGATTCCTCTGAGACTCCTCCAGCTAGAAGCACCTCCTGCTCTTCTAAGCTCGGTGTCTCTTGTGGTCTCGTCTGTCTTCTCTCAGACTAGAAGCTGTGCCCCTGAGACGGGGCGGTCCTTCCTCTGAACCAGCAGAGCCTGGCCGGGGTGCCTGGCATTGCTCTAGTTCACGAGCAGTGAAATTCGCCCACTCCACCCTCACATTCCTACCCTGAGCCACTTCTCCTCCACACAGCAGGGTCATTTCCTGACTTGTTAGAGTTACTTATTTTTTGTTTTCTGTCTGTCTCTCCCAGCCAGAAAGCGTCTTTGTTTTAGTCACTTTTGAACCTCAAATGTCACTCTAGAACATGTCTAATTGATAGTAGGTCCTCAACAAATATTTGTAGGTTGAACAAATTTAAGATAAAGCTGGGCAAGCCCACAACTGCATTTTATCCAAAGCACTTTCCATAACTGGACTCTCTGAAAGCCCAGGGCATCAGAGAGAAAATAGGTCATCCCGGTTCTGACACACTTGCTGACCACCACGTGCAGAGCTTGGGGTCTGTGGGCACCAGTCTGGGGAATTAGAACAAGGGAGCTGGGGCTTTTGGATGGCAGAAGAAAGTCAAGTACTGTCAGCTTCCTGCTGCCACCCAGGGCCAACACAGAAGGAAATAAATAGGGGCCCTGTGAGCCCCGAGTAGAGGCCATATCACCCCTGCATGGTCACCTTCACTCTTCACAAGTCCGTTAGAGACTTTCCCAGTCTATACAAGAGGGGCAGCGAGCCAGAAGGGAATCGGCAAAGGAGCTGTGGTGTGACCTATAGAGCTGGAAGTTTGACCCTGACAAAGAAGGTCAAAGATCACAAGAGCAGACCCAGAACTGTACTTTCCCAGTACACCCAGTATACAGGATGACCAGATGACCTGGTTGATGCCTGGTGTCCCAGTGTAATTATCAATTTTTATTAATTGTAATTATTAATTGTTATTTCTCTCACAAAATCATACGGCCACATGATCAATATGGATGCTCCTATTGATTATTCTAAGTGAGGGGTAGCTTATGCATGGCAGGCTGTTTCACATTTCCTGTTCCTCTATCTGTGGCAGACATTGCTAATCAATCACATCACTCTTTCCCCTGAGCCTGGAGACTTTCCCATGAGCTTTAGAATCCTTCTTACAGCAGCGTTAAGGGCACACTGATGGGTGAGGAGGGTCTTTGTGAGGGAGGGGATGGTGGCAGAGACATGAGATTGTTCATAAACAGGGAGATTGATCAAATGTGTAAGCATATTTAAGGATAATAGCAGACAGTTTTCTTATCATTGGAGGAGCAAGTTACAAATATGGAAAGGGAGAAAGCAGAATGAATTCTCTGATGATGTATTGGAATTGGCTTTACTGGAGTGAATTAACAGTTTTCAAAATATCTACCTCTCTACCTAGAAATATAGATGTAAATGTGTGTCTGTTGTCTGTGTATATATGCACACACACACACACACACATGTCCACACACACACGTCATATACATGATACATCTATTCCCTAGCTCTATCCACTGAGAGGGCTTGGGAGTAGTGACATCCCAATAACAGCAAGCACACTCACGCCCAGGTCTTGGCTTCTAAAGGACCGGGCTTCTTTGGAAAGATGGCTGATTCCGGGAAACTATAAGATGTGCCTGGAACATCTTGTTCCCAAAGCAGGGAAGTAGTCAAAGAGTGATGGCCTCATATGAAATGACACAGAAGCCAATTTAAATGGGCACTCACCAACCAAATCTGAGACAATTTGAGTATCAAAATAAATAATAATAATAATGGATTATAACACATGAATAACGAAATTACAAGTTCATAAAGTTATAAATAAATGAATGAATAAACTGAAAGTTTGATGAGGAATAGTATATTTATATAGTCTTAATGTACCTCCCCCTGACATACTAACTACAAAGGGAAAAAGAGTAACTCCACAGTGGAAAAGTCTTGCAGATGCCACCTTAATCAGGTGACCCAAGTGATCATCACCAGGAATGGGCAAACGGAAATCCTGCACCACCGACAGCTCTTAGCATCCCTTCTGTGAGATTTCTGGCAAAGATATACAACCTGAATCTAACCCCGAGGGAACATCAGACAAACCCAAACTGGCGGACAGACTGCAAGACAACTGGTCTGTCCCCTTCTAGGTGGCAAGATCATGAAAGTCGAGGACAGAATGAAGAACTGCTCCACACTGAAGGACATGATCACGAAATGTGACACGTGATGCTGACATTACTGGACCATAGGTAAAGCCTACCGAGGACTAGGTGGTAGTAACGCATCAGTGTTAGTTTGCTGATTTTGACAATTCTGCAGTGGTCATGTAGGAGAACGTTGTTGTTTGCAGGAAATACACACAAAAGTATGCTGGGGTAATGGTGCATCAGGTCAGTAACTTTCAAATGGTTCAGAAAAAAGTTTCGTTGAATTGTACTTCCAACTTTTTAGTAGGTTTGCGATTATTTCAAAATTTAAAAAAAAAGAAATTCCAGAACACAAACAAAATCCTGCATAAGCAAACTCATGGTTCAAAATGAAAAGCAAGATAAAACAAGACACAAATGACCACAATAACATGAACACTTTGGTGGTTGAAAGGTAAGCTTCAGCTCTACGGAAAGTTCTCTTTGTGTGGCAATTCTCAGGCTCTGAAAACCTGGGTCCACAGGGAGATCACACACTGATCTTTGGTTTTCACAGCATGAAAGGCAAGACCCTGCACAAAGGCCCTCATGGTTAGAGATGGCCCTGACCCCTCACCAGTGGGGAAGAATGTTCTATAACCAGGATTAGTTACATAATTTGTGGGGCCCGGTGCAAAATGACAATGCGGGTTCTTTTGTTAAAAAAATTATTAAGAATTTCAAGATGCGACGGCAGAGCATTAAACCAAGCCTGGGGACCTGTGGGACTGCATAGGCCACACACCAGAATCGGCTCTGTTAGTATCATCACCACTGGCTGTTGCTTTACAAATTGTCCTTTTATAAAACTCAGAGATGAGATGAAAGATTTATGAACAAGGATGTACATCAGAGTATTATTTATAATGCTGAACACTGGAAGCACCATAAATGTCCAACAGGGAATCACTAAATAAATTACAGTATATCCACAAGATGGAATATTATGCAGCCATTAAAAACCATGTTTTGAGGAATATTGAATGACGGGAGAAAATGCTGTTGATATAATGGCAAGTGAAAAAAATACAATACATTAAACTGCATATATATTATATTACTAATTTTGTAAAAAAAATTTCAGACACATGAGTATAGCAAAAAGACTGGTAGGAAATACATCAACATGTAAACAGGGGTTATCTCCAGGTGATGGGATTATAGGTGATTTTTATTATCTTTTTAATACTTTCTGTATCTTACAAATGTTCTATTCTGAGCATATCTAATTTTTATAATTAGAAGAATATTTTTAAGTATTTTAAAATAATGTATTCATTTGTTATAATGAGCCTATTTGCTTTTGTAATTAAAAAATTTTAATAAAGACCTAAAGTAAAAAAAAAAGGCCATTCATTCACATTCAAACAATGTTTATGGCACACCTCCTCTGTCCCGGTGCCATGCTTGGTTCTGGAAGAACATAGAGGAATTGAGAGAAGGACAGACGGCATCTGACT
This sequence comes from Tapirus indicus, assembly GCA_031878705.1. Taxonomy (NCBI): domain Eukaryota; kingdom Metazoa; phylum Chordata; class Mammalia; order Perissodactyla; family Tapiridae; genus Tapirus; species Tapirus indicus. Next base: position 90,065,826 of record CM062924.1, on the reverse strand, counting down.
GACTCCACGAGCTTATCATCTTGTTGGTGAGACAGGAGAGTAAACAAAATAGCATTCCAGGGCCTCCATGGACCTCTGCTTGGGATCCAGGAAGACCCTGGAGGGGAGCAGGACCCCTGGTGGGTGGCCACCAGTGCCTGCAAGCTGAGCCTGGAGGGGCAAGCACGTGACCCCAGGCCCCCTGGGGGGGCTACTTGCCCTGTAACTCCTGTATGTTTCAATAGTGCACGCCAAGGGAGATAGCTGTTAAACATATTACCCTTTAATAAACTATAACTTAAAAACCTATGGCAGGTTCTAAGTAATCAATACCACATTGTAATAATTTCAAGCAAAAAGAGATTTATATTCCACGCACCTTGGACAGCAATTACTTTATTCTTCCAATATACTTGTGAACGCTGCTTTATTTTCACTTAAACCAATTTGCTTTATTGACCAAATCAAGCCCAGTGCCCGTAATACCAACCTTTCTCCCATCCTCTAACTCAGCGAGTCCACTTCACATCAATAATTATGACAAGGGTGGTGATTCTTTCCTCCGAGCCCAGAAGCATTGATGAGGTCTATCTAGAGGGATCACTTTCCCATGTGCCCTTCTCTGAGCTGGGGAGGAACAGGCAGGGGGCTGCCCAGGAGATGAGGCCAAGGGTCAGAAAGCAAATTTCAAACTGTCAAGATGCAAAGATGTGGAAGGAAAGAGCAAGAAAGGGCGGGAGTGAGAGAAAGAATGGAAGAAGGCTGGGAGAAGAAAGAAGAGCAGAAAATCTGGGCCGCATACAGCTGGGGCAGAAAGGAAGGTCACCTTATCCTGCTCAACACAGCTCCTGTCCTTTCTCAGTGAGAGCCAGTTTGCAAGGGGACCCTGCACCCCCGGTCCTCCAGGTCGATGTGCCAGGGCAGCTGGAAGCAAATCACTGAGCACGCCATTAGCTAAAGACCAATGATCTACTCCCTCCTCATGGTGGTGAAGCAACTTTGTGCAACTAATCAACTAATTCATTAAACTTCAGAGAGGTAGGTCAAACCTCTTTGATTTAGGTAATTAATCAAGGACCAGAGTTTCACTTGGTGTTTGGATCTTAGCAATAGTTTTCTTGACCTTTTTCTGACTCTATAACTATCCCTCAGAAGCCTTTAACTTACTGCATTTTTCATCCTCAAACAGTCCATGAGTTCCTACCTGCACACTGGGAAGGGCTAGCAATTAGACCTGTGTGTCCAGGTTGGTGTCCGTGAGAAACAGAGGCAGGAAAGAGGGGACTGATCAAGCTGTCTTGCAAAGACGAAGTCGCGCAGTATTGCTTGCGTCAATTATGTGTGCCCCTGAGACGTGGAAATCCACTGAACTCACGGCCAGGAGGGCCAGGCAGCAGAGCAGATGCCTGGGAAGCAGGACTACTACCCTTCGAGCTGCTGCTTCCTCCAGCTGGGGCCACTATTTTAGGTGAGTGCGTGGTAGGATACAAGAAACTATCAGTTGGGAGCTCAGAGATTTTGTGGCAAGACAAGGGGTTAGTCCTGTTCTTATGGTGAAATCTGGCTCCTAAAATGAACTCGCCCTGACTAAGCTTTGCCTGCGCTCTAGTTCTAATGCTGGGCCCCAGCCCGGGCTCCCAGGGCTGGAATTCCTATGTGTCCTCCATCCATCAGTCCATCTATCCATCCATCCATTTATTCATTTAATTAACAATTATTCCTTGAATCCCAACAATGTGCCAGGCCCTGGGGACATAATCATGAACCAGGCACATGAACCACACAGTGGGCCAGATCATGTCAACAGAATCACAGCACACAGAACTATATATACAATGTTTGTTGGCCATGTACAGCGTTCAGAGGGAGCCCAGAGCTGGGCATGACTAACTCTGAAAGGGAAGGCTTTTTGGAGACAGCAGCAGCCTAGCTGGGTTCTGTAGGAGAAACAGAAGTTTGCCAGGCAGCCCATGCAATAGTAAGGGTGCGCCCAGCCTCTAGAGGGTCCTGCTTGGCTCCCTGCCTGGAATCTCAGCTCCGAGGCCAACCTTGCACCTGGCCATGTAGTATTCCTCTGCCACACGACTCGTCTACCAGGCCCCTCTCATGTTACCTGTGCAGGGAACTTCCACAATGGGCTTATTGGTCTCTGGGCCCTGCCTGCCCATGTCCGCCTTCATCATGCCTTGCCAGAATTTCCATGAAACCTTGGAGGGTCTGCTCAGCCATGCAGATGCATGAATGAGTGAAGTAGGCCAACTATGTGCAAGAACAATGGCATCTTAAGTGGAATTATTTTGACACTGTTCCAATTTGCACATTGAGCACACAGGAATCAGACTGCATAGGCTGTGCAGTGCACAAGTCCGGGGGGGGTGCCATTCCCACAAACAGTGATGTGAATGTGTCCCCTGGCATGGTGCAGGGCAACGGCCCCAAGAGGAATATTCTTCACTCCCACTAAGAAATATGTTGTGCACATTTCTCTTGAAACACATGGCCTGCCGGCTCTATCTTTCATTTCCCACTTTTGAAAGAACCTGGGTAGAGGAAATTTTTCTCTAAGAAAAACCACAGTGCAGGCACCATGAGAAATGGTAGCTGCTCCTTGGCCTGAGCGTCGGGGAGACAGCATGGAGGGGTGTGGCCTGGGGAGCTGACGGTCTGTCCTGTTTCATGGAGCCGTGGCTATTCTGCAACTCCTGCCTATTGCTGCCATGCAGGGATTTAGGCCAATGAGGCTAGGTCTTCTGGTTTTTCAAGAAAGGTCAGAAATCTGAGTTTTTGTGTGAAATTTCCAGATTTTTATATGTTGGCTCAAATCTTTATAAAACACTGTGTAAGCCAAACACAGGGGAAGGCCTAAGGGCTCCATGTTTGCAACCCTGACCCTGGAAGGGCCTTTGGGGAATAGGAGGCTATAATCTCCCAGAGTAGCTCTGAGCAATGGGGAGGCGGGTGGGGTATAAAGCAGACTCAGACCCAGGATTCAGACCCCACTAACTGCGACTTGGTAGGAAGTTGTAGCAGTTCAGAGCTTCGATACATTTTGGGGAAATTCAAAAGACTGGAGGAGAGCCCCATCCTCCCTAAGTAGAGTAGAAAGTTGGGGTTCACCTGCACTGACAGCTCCATGCTGCCTGGTCTGAGCACAGCCTGGTGCAGGGCCATCACTGGAGGACTGTGCGTCTCACATACCTCTTTAAGAAACCCCACGCCTACATCGTCATCAGGGGCAGACTCAGCTGGTTGGGGTCTGAGGTTTATACAACTTGGAGGACATTTGCTGAGAAAAACAACACATAATTTAGAATACAAAATCAGGTGCAGGGTCCTGGAGAGAGCCTGTGACAGTGGTGTGCTGGTGTTGGCTTGCGCGGACGCAGGAAAGCTGATTATACATGTTTCTTCCCAACAATGCTTCCAGTGACTTCGTGTGGCTAGCTTGACACTGGCTGTGGTGGGAGTATTTACACCGTGGAAACTGGCAAATGATACAAATCAGACATCTCCCCCTCGAGAGCCTATTGTTAAACATTTACCAGCACACCACTGCATGTCCAAACGAGGGGCCCTGAAACTTAAGTTTCATCAGCTTCATGGCAAACCTGCCTCTGATCAAAATCTATTTATTAGGCAGGAATCCACTGAAGGACAGAGGGAAAAAACCAGAGCAGTGATATCAAAAAAGAAGAAAGGATTTTTTTCTAAAATAGAAGAAAATAGGAAAAGATCCTTTTGAGAGGAAGAGGTTTTCCCATCTCAGTTTGAGCTTGGGGAAAAAAAAAAGAGAGGGAGAAAAAAGACTTTCTTCCATTCCCAAAAGGCTCAACTGAACCTGGAGTTTCCCTTTGAAAAGTGCAGGGTTTGGGGGCATTTGCTGAATAAAATCGTCCCAAATTAAAATCTCATTTCTTTCAAGGGGCTGGAGAGTGTGTCTATTTGTCTGGGACTAAAGGATTTAAATTTGTTTTAAGGGAAGAGATTCATCAGCGGGGACAGGCTGAGAAGCTTCCGGGAAAAATACTGCTCCAGCTCTTGCGTCCTGGTGCCCTTCAGCAGAGAGAGGCCCCTCCTGGGAAGCTGGGCTGGAGGCCACCGCTCTCGCACCCCAGACATGTCCCGGGCCGGCTCCTGGGAGATGACCTCACAGGCTCAGCCCTCCATCCACCTGCCCTTGAGGCCGGCCCCTGACCCGATCCATCGGTGGAAGCCCAGCTTGGGTTGGAGGGCCTGAACGCAGCCCTGGTGTGTACAGACACCTTTAGGCAAGGCTGCTAGGATTTCTGTAGTCAGAGCCGTGCTGCGCGATGCCAGGGAGGGAACTCTCTGACCACATCAGGCCCCTCGGAAGCTGGAGGGGCTCCATGTGTCTGCTGGCCACTCTCTGAGGTGGCCGAGGCTGAGGGGGTGGGAGTCCAGAGGGGGTTAGGCTCAGAGCACCCTTCACAGGGGTGGGCACTTGCTGACTGCTGGAGTGGGGGCTCTGTGGGCTCGGTCTTGCTGCCCTACAGGCAAAGGGTCACAGGAAGGGTGTCCTCTTCAAAGATAGCCCTGATGCCCCATCCACTTAATCACGCTTCGCCCCGTAAACCGTGGGCAATGCATCCCTCCTGGTTAGGCCATATGCCTCCGCTCTGAAGGCTGCGTTTGTAGCTGTGGGGGAGGAGGCGGCCTGCTGCAGTCCGCAGCTGCTGCTGAATGTCACCCCCAGCCTGTTCCTGGCCACCTGCTGAGCAACCGCTACCCGGATGGACGAGGAGCCTCTGCCCAAACTGTGAGCCTGCAGGGAAGGAGGTCAGGGGCCCAGGGCCACCGACCAGACGTGGTCTGGGGAAGTTCCCTGGAGACGACAGAGGGACCAGGGGGAACCCAGCAGGCAGAGGAGGGGTGAGGACAGCGTTGGGGGCTGAGGCCTGGGGTGAACCAGACCCTGACTCAAGGGAGGGTCCCTGGGAGTCACTCAGGGGACCTTTAGGGAATTAGGGTTTCACACTTCAGGTCAAGGGGCAGCACTTGGGGGTCAAAGGCCTTGAGTGGACCTGCTATTTAAAAAGAGCTGATGTGGCTGTGGCTGATGTCCAGAAATCCACACCTGCCCCCCACATCTGCCTGGTGTCCCATAGAGACCGCCCTCCACACTCTTGGCTGGAGAACAAGGCTGGAGGGACCAGGAGTCTGCGTCCCAGGCCCGCCCTCTCCCCCAGCAGCCCTGCCCTCTGGAACCTTGGGCCAGAGCCCCTCTCAAGGCCTGCCCAGCCCCAGTAAAACCAGATTCTAATTCTAGGATCTCCAGCTGTCTTTCTCAGGACACCTGACAGTGCCCAACAGAGAGTGAACTAGACAGCAGAGGAACCAGAGCCGAAACAAAGGCCAGGAGCCAGTGGGGTTGGAGCAACTCAGGGGCCTGGACACTTCCTCCCTGTCCTCTGATTTTGCCACAAAGCCCCTCCCCACCACCCACCTGCAAAGTGCTGAGTCAAATGCAGTTAATTTTTAATGAAAATGCAGTGTAATTTATTTTTCATGAGAATCTCCAACTCTCTGCCCCCTGGGAGCTGGACTCCTGTGGGGAGGGAGCCCGGTTTTATGAGCTCTGCCACTTAATACACAGACATGGTCCATGGGGCTGGAATCTGAGCTCTGGGGGCCACCAGGGATGCTCAGCCCACCTCTGCCTTCATCATCGTTTAGTTTAATACCAGGCAGAGGTTGTTATAGGCCAAGTCTATAATTAAAGGATTTACAATTAAGGTTATTAGCATCAGGTGGAACCTAAACTTGGTACCCTTGCAATGGTTGTGCAGAAATAAGCGTGTAGTGCTTTTTGTTCTGATTAAAAAAATAATGACCAGAGCACGTGAGGGCTGCCCTTGCCGAAACGTGGCATCCCCACACCTTTCTGCAGCGCCTTCTTTGAATGATGCCCATGGGTCTCAAAGAACCAGTGGCTGGCTGGGGCATCACCTCCTGGGCCCAGGGCTGTGGCCAGAGGGAGGTGGTGGCACTGTCTTCGGCCAGCCCTGCATTTGTTTGCATCAATAATACCTCCCAAGGGTTTCTCCAACTTATTTCCCGATCCTGTACCCGAGAAAGCACTGGGACAGAGCAGCTGTGTCTACCTATCCTGGGTGACCGAGCCATCCCCAGAGTCTGGACATTCCCAGAGCCCCTCAGATCCTTAGTTTAGGATAACGTCTCAGAGGCCCTGAGCCCACACACTCCCTGATGTAAAAATCAGCCTGCTCTTGCAAACAAACAAGTTTTCATAAAGACTGGCCTGTGAGAGCAGGGGACACGCTCCCTGTGACTCCAGCCTTTAGAGGAGCTCTCAGCAGGCATCACCTAGAGGGGGCTGGGGCCCTGCCAGGGGTGCCTGACGTCAGAAGACATGTGCCAGCCACTTAGAGTCCAGTGTCACCACAGTCATTCATTCATTCACTGAAATTCACGGAGCTTCTACTTTGGATGCCGCCCTCGCCCCTGGCGTGGACCAGCAGGAGTCTCACAGGCCTGTGGGTGGTTGGCTTGAGTGGGGGGCTGGCCTGTGGTCCCAGCAACCTCCCTGTCACTTGACTCCCCCTTCCTGGGTAGAATTTCCTCTCCTCCCCCTCCCCTTTTTCCTTCATTCTCCTTTTATCTCTCTCTTCTCACTTTCTTCTTCCATCTTCTCCGAAACCGAGACGGAGTGGTTTGTAATGGGAAAGGCAGGCCTGCTCTATATATCCCCGAGGCCCCAGGATGAGCCATAAAGAATGCTTTCTGCTGACCTCCCTCTACAGCTGAGGGCTGCTGGAGCCGCAGACAGCCCTGCAAGGGCCCAGCTCAGCCACCTGTGGCATTTCGGGGTCTCAGGGAGGAAGACAGGGGGAGGGTCTGCTGGGGACTCAGCTCCTCTCTGCTGTGGCCATCCAGCTGCTGACATTTTGCAGCCAGAGCCCGATACTCAGAGGGGACAGGTGGCAGAATGAAGATGGAGGGCGTCGGTCAGGGTGGGGAGGGGCTGTGGGCGTCCTTGGGGCGAGGTGGGGGGTGCGGAGAGGGTGGGGAACAGGCAGCAGCACCCCACAGGGCTGCACCTCAGGTCGGCTTAGCTGCTTAGGAGTCTGGTGACTAGAACTTGTTTAAGGGGAAATGGATTTTGCACGAAACGTGACACAAATTTATTTGGACAATTAATACACCATTTTAAGCCTCTTTTCCCCAGCGGCCTCCCTCTCCCGGCTCTGCAGCAAGCTCTCCTGATGTGGGCAGAGAAGGCACTAGGGTGTCAGGAAGATTTAATTCCTCCCTCTCTAAAATGAATGTTGGGAGCGGGATGTTGGTGCAAACTAAAAATAGCCCGGCGGCCCCCAGCCTCGGCCTCCAGCCAGCGTGGGCTTCAACGAATATTATGATGATTCTCACGTAAGGGAAAGACTAATGGATTTCTTCCTTGAGGCAATTAAAAAGTGATTTGTCACACACCAAGATGTATGGCTTTGTATTGGCAGATATGAGGCTGCGGGAGGTGGGGCGAGGGGGTGATGGATGGTGGGGAGGGGTCCTCGGGGCCTCTGTGTGCCTGAGGGGTCCTGGGGGCTCTGAGGAGCTCCTAGGGACACAAGGGCAGGGAGGAGCTGAGGGGCAGGGGCGCTGGGCACGGGTCAGCACACGGCCGTAGGTCCAGCTCAGTTAGGCTCTGACATTCAGCCTCGGGAAGGGCCCCTCCCCTGGCTTCAGGGCAGAGGTCAAGCTGAAAGTTGTCTCCGCCAGCTGGAAAAGTCCGGGAGCCAGTCCCGGTGGCCCCTCCGCTCACACCCTCCCCGTCTCCGGCCTCACCAACAGGGAGAAGGCCGTGCTCAGGCTGCTCCTGCCACCTCTGCGTGCCTTTTGGGGTCCCTCGCTCCCCTCCTCGTGCTTCCTTCCGTGAGAAGGAAGCTGCAGAGGATGAGAGGGATGCTCAGCCCCGCTCCTGGCCCCTTGCTCACTCACGCCCCAGGAGGAAGTCCCTGGACTCAGGGGTTTGAGAGCAGTGCAGGTGCATGCAGGGCACCCCCACCCACCCTCTGTCTGCAGAGGGCACAGCCGGCCTGCCCTCCACTCTGTGTGGAGCCTGGAGAAGGGCCTACCCTGGAGGGAGGCTCAGGATGGATCCAGGGAAGTCCCCGACAGATTCTGGAAGCCTGGTCAGAAGCCCCTTGCTGCCCACACCTGGGCAGGCCCCATTTCTGCCCCACACCTGGGCAGGACAGCTCTGTCAGGGGTTCATAAGGCCTTGTGTTCATCTCCATCTGCTTTACTCCTTCGTTTCTCTCAATAGGTTCTGAACTCAGCAGGGAGAACAAGGTGCTAATTATCCTCAACCTCCCATCTGAGCCTACACACTTGATTTCCAGACGAAATCTCCCATTTCCCAAAGAGCTGCCCGTGCTGGCTCCCAACGACTCCTGGGGTCCTAGGGTCAGCTTCCGCCCGTCACCCTCTGCACCGCCACCCTGCTGGCTACTTTCTCTTTCTGTCCTTCTGTTCTTCCTTCTCCAACATGTATTACCTGTCCACTCACTCTTCATCCCTCCTCCAATCAGTGATCGCACACCCTCTGTACCCAGAGGCTGGGTACTAGGCTGGCTGGGAAGCAGGCACTGCCGTCAAGGACTCCAGAGAGCGTGGAGGTCTCCAAGCCCTACACTTGGTGCCAGTTTTGATACCCAACTGGTAAACCTTGCTGACTGAGCAACAGGTTGAGAAGGAAGCTGAGAAGATGGGCCGGAACGGGGTCTTGGGCAGGCCTGCTCGGGGGGCACTAGTGGGCAAGAAGCCCCCTCCACCAAGATTCTGAAGCCGCACGGGAAGGAGGGGGCTGCCTCTGCTGCTCCTGCGTGGGGCAGAGGAATGCAGTCTAGGGCTCGGGTGGGCTCCCTGTGAGGGGCCTGGAGCCTCTACTTCCGGTGTCACCTGACCCCTTTCCTCCACTCATTTCACTCACCTCCCTCACTTCCATTGCTTTCATTTCTTCGTGGCATCAGACATCTAAAAGACTAGTGTCATTTGAAGCCACAAGAATGCCAGAAGTTTGGGGCATTTTATAGGTGGATTAAAAAAAAAACTTTTCATCCACTCTGAAGCCAACGTCCAGCTCAAAGGTTCTGTGGCTGCCCCAGATGGACACTTAGACAGGGGGAACAGGTACGGCCAATTGGCTCGTAGGGTGACCCACACCGTCAGGGTCCCCAAGGACCGTAGGCATGGCATGGAAGCACTTTGCTTGTTCTGCGATGCTGCTCTAAGAAGCCCTTTGCTCTTGGAGGAGGCACCTCAGCTTCAGAACTTTCAGGAACAAAGAGGCAGAGGGCACCTGGGCTAGGACCAGGCCAGAGGGAGGCTCGTCTCCTCAGAGCCCCCCTGCTCAGGGGATATGGGCATGCTTTTCCCAGGCCTGCTTCTGGTCTGGAGCCCTGGTGGGCCAGAGCACATCTCCTGCCTGGACCTGTGGTCCCTCTCTGTCAGATCTGCAGTGTACCAAGGATGGAGGCTATCTGTGCCTGGCACTGCGCTGGGTGCAGCTCCAGGTGCTGGCTCGTTTAATCCTTCCAGGGACCCTACGAGGTGGGTGCTGTGATTAGTCATCCCACTTTACAGATGAGGAAAGTGAAGCACGGACGCGTGGAGGAACATAAAGACTTCGAGACTTTGGAAGATGTGCAGTAGCATCAAGCTAGAAAAACCACGACTGTCTTATAGCACATACTCTGCTGGGTGCTTGACCAGGACTTCCCCTTCCCTCCCTCCTTCCTTCCTTTCTCCTTCCTTCCTTCCTTCCATCCATTCATCTATCCTTCCATCTTAACATTTACTGAGCATAGTAAGAGTTCAGATTCTGGGCTGGAGATACCGTGGTGGACAGAGAAGTCCATGTTCTGGTCCCGTGGATTTGGGAGGAAATAATACTGTACATTAATGAGTCTCTACTGTGCGTCTGACACACAGCTTCAAAGTGGCAGAGCCTTGACTCAGACAGACCTGAGTTTGAATCCTGCTTTTGTCACCTACCAGCAGTGTGGCCTTGAGCAACTTTCTTAACTTCTCAGACCCTCAAGATCCTCCTCTATAATACGGCCCCGAGTGCTGTGGGAGGGTACCTGGGTTACATTGCACAGTCACAGTTGTGAGGCCACAGAGCTCCCCGGAGTGGGTTTGGTTTCCATAAATCACGGAAACAAATGTGCCTCCCTAGCTGCTAGGGACCGACCAGAGCACCACTGCACGTCGAATCAATAGACTTAATATTTAATAGTAATCCGCTGAAAGGCACTTCGGCCAGCTCAACGCATCAGTGCCACACTAATAACAAATTACTTCTTAAATTATTAGCCTCGGTCCCTTTCATGAAGCTCTGGTTCAGTTTGTAACAGGGAGGGAGGAGGATGATCTGGGGCCAGCGGCAGCCTGAGAGGCAAAGGCGGCTGTGCACGGGCTGAGCAATATATGAGGCCTGGATCCTTCTGTGGGCGGTGGCCACAGGCAGGCAGGGCCTGGGCAGAGCTGCTGAGGCCACCTGGCCCTGGAGAGTCCACCTCTCTGGGGCCAAGAGAGGCCTGATTCAGCTCACGGAGCTCAGGAGGGGGAGCATGCTAGGAGTGGGAGTGGTGGGCAGATGCCCCCTGTGCTTGGGACTTCATGTCCAGCCCGTTCTGGACACGTCCCTGGCATGTGGTCCCCAGTACAGCCTCATTTCTGGGGTCCACCCTAATCACAGCTGCCATTTATCGAACACTTTCTATGTGCTTGGCTTCATTAAAAAAGCCTGACAACATCTTTATCAAAGGAGTGTTCTCCCCAAATTACAGATACTGAAATTGAGGTTCCTTGTCCAAGGCCAATAGCTCATAAGTAGCAGATCTGGGATTTACAACCAGGCCAGTGGGACCCATAAGTGAACGTTTGTAACCTCTGCACAGAGGAAGTATCACAGAGCAGCAAGGAACACAGACTGTTGTCCTGACTGCAAGGTTCAAATCCTGGCTCTTTCACTTACTTGCTGTGTGATCTTGGGTAAGAGGTAGATTAGCCCTGAGCTAACATCTCTTGCCAATCCTCCTCTTTTTTGCTGAGGAGGACTGGCCTTGGGCTAACATCCGTGCCCATCTTCCTCTACTTTATATGGGACACCGCCATAGCATGGCTTGATAAGCAGTGCGTAGGTCTGCGCCCGGGATCCGAACCCGTGAACCCTGGGCCACTGAAGCAGAGTGTGTGAACTTAACCGCTACGCCACCGGGCTGGCCCCTTGACTTCTATTTTTTGATGGCCAAGAGGGAAAAGGAATCACATGGAATGCTTTCACACCAGATCAGCCTCCTATGGTAAATCCAAGGAGGGTGGGCCTGCTCACTCTCCTCCCCAGGCCAGCCCTGTCCTCCCTGCCCTGTGGTGGAGAGAGGTGGACAGGCCCTGGAGACTCAGTAGGGACAGTGGCGCAGTGGTTGGAGATGTGGGCCATTTATCTAGGGTGTGGGATGTGGGCGGTGCTGCAGTGGGTGTGGGCGGGGCTTGCTGGTCCCACCACCCAAGGTTCCCATCCAGGCCCCGGCTTTCTGGTCCTGCAAAGATCCATCCTCTGGGAGCTGTGTCTAGAGAATAAGCCTGGCTGTTTCCCCAGTCTCCCACCATTTTCAGAAAGAGAGGGGTCTGGAGGAGCATGGGCAGGAAGACAAGCATGCACTGAAAATTGCTGGGCCTGAGAACCCTTTCCCTTTAACTGATGGGGACATGAAGCTAAAGTTGGACCCTCAGTGCCCTGGCTCTGGGTGGAGACACCTTCTAGTGACTTCCAAGAGGAAGCACCTGGGCTGTACCAGATGAGACACACTGAAGCAGGACAGGGCTTGAGCATGACCGCTGGGGGGCCTTCCAGCCTGGAATGGCTCTCTGGGCACGAGTCACAGCAGTGAGGGCCTCGTACTTCCCAGCATGGCAGGACAGGATCAGCCACTCACTTGCAGAATACCAGCCTGGGTTCTGGACATGGGCCATCTGGGCATCCTCAGAGCCTCCCAGAGCTGGGCCAGGGCCTGCCTAGAGGGTCTGGCTCAAATGGAGGCACTGGCTCTCCCACCTTTGCACTCCAACAGCAGATGGAGCTGGACTCTGGCCCCACTGGAGCCTCGGCTGGCTGCCTCCAGAAGCTCTGTTTGAATAATCGACACTATTTGCATCACTGGGCATCAAATGACTTTCCTCCACTCTCGGCTGCTGGGGCCTGTGTTTCCCAGAAAAGAGCGTTTCAAACAGGGGCTTTAAGTGCCAGGAAAGTCTGCCCACCCCCAGGGCTGTCATCGTGCTCTGGCAGGCCTGCCTCTGGCCAGACAACTCTTCTCTCCGATGCTAGGAGCAGGGTCCCCAGGCCTGCTCTGACTCTGCATCACTGATTCCAGTGACCAGGGTCAGCTTGATAGATGATGATCTTGTGTAAGTGTCACAACAACCCCTTGAAGGAGGTGTGACTGTTTTCCCAGAAGGGAACTGAGGCTCAGAAAGTTGACCTGACTTGCCAGTTAGTGATGGGTCAGGATCTGAACTGGGTCATACTCTTAGCCAGGAGCCATCCTCCCCTGGACAATGCATCCTTAGAGAGTCTTTCTTGGGCTGGAAGGGCAAATCTGGAAGATGGGCAGCTCCGGGTCAACCTCTGGCCTCAAAACACAGAGAAGCTTCCCCAGTTAGCTTGCTGGCATGTGGAGACACCTAAACTCACTCCTGGGACAAGGGACCCCTACAGAGTGCTGGGACCAGAGCCAAGGGCCTAGCACAGAGCCGGGGCCTGACCTCGGAGAGGTTCACTGAACAGGGGAAGGTCAAGAGAGGTAGCAGGGAAAAATAGTACAGTTGGCTTGGGGCCATACTTCTTGAGTGTAAAAGAGGCCAGAACACTCATCTGGTACAGCCCAGGCGCTTCCCCTTGGAAGTCACTAGAAGAAGGTGTCTCCACCCAGAGCCGGGGCACTGAGGCTCCAGCTATAGCTTCATGCCCCCATCAGTTAAGGAGAAAACGCTGTTTATCTGAGAGTCTCCCACACCTGGCTGGGGTTCTCAGGACACCGGCCCAGGTGCTACCTCTTTTGCAAGAAATGTCAGGGAGGTGACTGCTCAGAATGCAGGGTGGATTGGCAGGCCAAATAATGGCCCCCCCAAAATATCCCATCCTAATGTCTAGTACCTATGCCTATGTGAATTCCATGATAAAGAAGACTTTGCAGATGTGATTAAGTTAAGGACCTTGAGGTGGGGAGACAACCTGGATTATCCTAGTGGGCTTAATGGAGTCCCAAGAGTCCTTATACGAGGGAGGCAGGAGGGTCAGAGTTGGAGGGGGTGATGTGACAGTGGAAGCAGAGGCTGCAGTGATGTGAGGCCACAAGACAAGGAAGGTAGGAGCTTCTAGATGCTGGATAAGGCAAGGAGACAGATTCTCCCCTGGAGCCTCCAGAGGGATCATGGCCCCGTCCACACCTTGATTTTAGCTCTCTGGGACTGATTCCGAACTTCTGGCTTCCAGAACCGTAAGATAATAAATTTGTGTTGTTTTAAGCCAGAAAATTTGTGGCGACTTGTTACAGCAGCCACAGGAAACTCCTACAGGCTGTTTCCTCACAGGTATCATGCGTTTTAGGAAGCCGAGGAACCTGGAGATTTGAGCCTCGCTTGCATCGCGGGCTATTCCGATGGCAGGGTCAGCCACTGCTGATGGACCAACGTGTTCTGGTCAAAGTAATGCTGACATAGATACTCAAAGGCTAACATCTCCATCTCAGGTGACCCAGGAGTGAAGATGGGGTGGGGTAACAGGAAGAGGGGAGGCGCTGCACGCTCATCACCACCGTTTGTTAAAACACACCTACTAAGCACCAGCCCCTCTCCTGGGCACTTTCACGTATAGGATCTCATGTAACCTCACCATGAACATGGGAAGTAGGTGCTGTTCACCCCCATTGAACAGATGAGGAAACGCGTGCTGAGAGAGCCTGAGTAGCTTGCTCAAGTCATGCGCTGGGAGATGCTGTAAGTGGGGTTAAAATCCACTTATATCTGGCTCCAAAATTCATCCTTTTCTAATATATTCTGCCACTGTGTCCCCCACTTTTTTTTAAATGCCAGGTTTGGCTTTTTCTGCACCATATGCAGAGGCCCTTCTCCACCTGCATGGAGCCAACAAAAGGACACATTTTTCAAGCGTTCAAGTGCCTACTAAGGGCCAGGTGCCCTCTGGGCTCAGGGACAGGAGAGCTATGAAAAGAAGAGGCAATGGACCCAGAACTTGCTGGGTGTTGGAGGAGCATCCTTGCTGGGCCCAACAGGACTGGGTCTCTGGGCTCTCCATTCAGGGCCAGCCACTCACCTCAGGACAGCCAAGGAGGTGAACTGGAACCTGGGGTCACCAGTGGAAGGCAGGAACACAGGTGTATGTCACTCTTGTTCCCTCTCAAGGCTGTAGATGGAGCCCTGAATGCTATGATGACCTTTAGGCTTTAATTACTTGGTTCCCATAGGAAGAGTTAATAAGTGGACAACTGATCTGAATAAGGTGTGAGCAGGTATAGAAAGCTGTGCCCTGGAGTGTGGGGCCTGGACGGGCAGTCAAGCTCGCCCCTCAGCTGTAGACACATAGACTCTTAATGGTCCTCCTCCTCTTGCAAGGTGTCAACTCGCACAGTATCATTTGCTCCTCATCCTGGGTCTTTCCAGGCCTGACTGGGTCAGCGACAGGCATGTCACACCCATGGGAGGTCACATGTACCCTTCACAGGCCCTTGCTCCCCCCTTCCACTCTGAAAAATGGGCGGAGCTTTCTCCTCCAAGTTACTGAAAAGATCAGGAGAGACTAGTGCCTAAGAGAATGACTTGAGGATTTCCCTGCTGCCCCCAACTCTCCCAGTTCCTTCAATTATCAGCTAAATGGTAGGAGAGGGCGAAGGCCTGCCTACGCATCATGGGTCTTGGGGTAAGACAGACCAGGTCTAAATCTTGATTACACATGTATCTGCTGTGTTACTCTGGGAAAGTCATTTCTCTACAGTTTATCTGTAACATGGGGATGGTAAGACCACCCCATCAAGCGATTGCTATACACACTGTCACATGAAATCCCTCCATGGATGGAGCCTATTGGATGGAGTGGCGTCCCCGGGGGGAGCCCTCCCAGACTCTGTTCTACTCTCATGCTGAGGGGCCCAGCCCTGTCCCACAGGGCCCCAGGGAGGCGCCAGCAGAAGGAGCAACAAATTTCACGAATCACAGGAAAAGATGCAGGTTTGGCTCAAGGAATTCCAGGCCCGAGCCGCAGAGGGTGAGGCTGTCCCTGGCAGGTGCAGATTCCTGCCTCTCTCCAGCTCAGCTCAGCCACCAAGTGTCCCCCTCCCCATCACTGCAGCTTTGCAATGGGGCCCCAGAGAGAGGGCCCAGGGATGGGTTCTGGGTTTAGGAAGGGCCTAGAAATTTCTGTATGTAAGCACAGACCGTGCTGGACCCTGGACTGGCGGCTTTGCAGGCATTACCTCATTTAATGCTCATGTCCACTCTAAGGGGATAAACTCCATCATAGAAGATGAGACTGAGGCTCAGAAAAGTGGGGCACCTGTGTGCAGTCACAGGGCCAGTGAGAGCTGGAGACGTGGCTTAAATCAGTCTGCTGCCTACGCGACTCAGGCAACCCACTCTCTGAGCCTCTGTTTCTCCATGTGAAAAATAAAGAGGTTAGACCGACATGCAAATGTGCTAGTCCCTCCACAGAGAGAAACAGAGTGGGAGTGCCTAGTGGGGCCAAGGCAGGGCTCGGTGCATGCTCCGCATCAGGCCCGCTCTGCGAGCCAGGATTCCCCTTCTTACATCGAGGCCATCTGCATTAATGAAGTCACCGGGGACAAAGGAATCCTTTGTAATTTTCTCCAATTCATGTCTGGAGCATAAATAAGTTCTCAAGGAGAGGGAGAGGGAATATGAACGAGTGTGTGTTGGGGTGCTGGCTGGGGGTGTGTACCCCCGCCGCTGTCCTTCCCGACATTTCTGACCATGCCCGTGCACATCCATTTTGAACAAAGCCAGGCTCACCACTCTGGTTTTACTACCCTCCACCTCCTTCTTCCCTGGTGCAGGGATTCTGAGAATGAGCCATAACCGGCTCTTCTGATTCGGGGCAGGCTCCTGCTCTGGTGAGGACCACAGCCTAATGGGGGCCAGGGACCTTGGGACCATGCCCTCATGCAGGTTTAGGGTGCAGGGAAGGGGTGCACCAGGGAAAGAGTGGGGTCCAGTTCCCGCAGGGCCACTCCTTGGATGGAGACTCAAGGTCGCGGCTATTGGAGGCCATCAGGTCAGAAAGGGAGGCCCCTGGGGGCTGCCCACATTTCCCTCTTGTCCTTTGCTCTGTGTAATATGATCCTGGGCCATGGAGCCAACGTCGTCTCCCAGGTGGCAGTGGAGCTCTGGCAGGGTGAGGACCCAGGCAAGGCTGGCCCCTGTGCTGCCCTGCCCTCTGCTGTCCCTGCTGCTCCAGCACCCCCCACCCCAGGGCTTCATCCCCAGTCTCCCTGGCTCTCTGTTGTCCGTGAATCCCCACCCCCTCCCCACACGTCCTGACAGGACAAACCCCTTCCTATCAGAGGCTGGCAGTGCCCTGATGGAGCTCCCACACCTTGACAAGAGGGAGCTGTCTGCACTGTCCCGACAGAAGTCCTGTCTGTGCACTTATGTTTTGCCCTTAACCCTTGGATTTCTGTCCCCGACTCCTCTGCCCTCCAAATGGCTCTTGGTACTTCTTTCTGAACCTCCATGAAACCACCTAACAGCTGTGACAGGGGTGCAATGTCCACGGCCTCGGCCTCCTCCACTGTAGGGGAGGCCTGCAGATGGGCCTCCGTCCAGCCTGTCTCGACTCCCTGACTGTAGGGGAGGCAGGAGGGTTCGGGGCTGCAGGTCTGAAAAGGGGAGGCCCTGGAGGTTGGCTGGAGCTCCGCTGCAGGAGAGGCTCAGGGCAGGTGCTAAAGGTCCAGGTTGGAACCCAGCCCCAGGGACCCTGGGTCTGATCCTGCAAGGGCAGGGCAGGAGGTGGGTGGCAGGCCCTGGGGCTCTTCCTACTTGTGTCTGGAAGCCCCCTTCTCTGTGTGTCTTCTGTCCTGCTTGTCCTTCTGCTTTAGTTGCAGCGAAGACGTCCCTTCTCTGGGGAGCCCTCCCATAGGCTTCCTGTCTTTATTTAAAATTTTGATGTTTTGTTTATCATGAATTTTTTGCATTAATTTTGATTTTTAAAAATAATCATTTAAAATCATTAGTTGGCTTGACCACTGAGTTTTGGTGACCCTTAAATTTTGTGCCCAAGGTGAGTGCTTCACTTCTCTCACCGAGTCCTGGCACTGCGGGCCTCCCAAGTCTGGGTGGGGGGCTCCCATAGGCCCCGGGCTTGTGGGGTCATGGACAGGCCATATATCCAGCCCTGTCCTGCCTGCCTCCCCTTTCAGACTGAGCAGCCAGCGCCATCACCCCCTCTGCCCACCTGGCCTGGGCAGTAATTTACCTCCAGTTAGTGGGTGTTCAGTAAATGCTCATGGACAGAGGGCCTGGCTCCAGGCTGCCTGCTGCTCAGGTGGTCCAACCTTGGCCCTGGCCTGAGCAGGAGGAGAGGCAGTGCGGGGGGAGCAGGGGAGGGTGGGGTGATTTCTCAGGTATTCAAATGAGAATGCTTAATACCTGCCATCATCTTCCTGGCTGGGACTATTCAAGGGGAAATGAGCCTCCTTCTGCTCCCAGGAGCCCGTGTTGATGCCCATGGCTGTTATGCTGAAAACCATCGACTAGCTGCTCTCCAATTCATCCAGACTCTGCCTGAGGCCACGCTGATAATAATATTATTATTATGGAAGAAATTTGCATATAGAGAAATTGCTCCCTTGATTAAAAAAAAACAAGAACGTCAATAGTATATCAGACTGTGGCTGCGGGGAGTAAGGCAGCTCGTGGCTCTGCAGAAGGTTCCAGCATCAGGGCTGGGACTGGGATGGTGTGAGGAGGTTGGTCTGTCCTCCGCCCGCTGTGGGCTGGAGGCTCTGGTAAGGGAGAGGCGATGCAATGGAGGCCGAGGGCCAGCTGTCTGCTTCCCCTCAGCTGCAGGGCAGCCAGGACAGGGGCGGGCTTTGGGCTGTTTGGGATACATGCTTCCTGGAGAAGAAAATGGTGGGGTGAACAACTCCTGGAGCCACAGCCCTGGCCAGCCTGAAGAGGAACAGGGAGGTGGACAATCACAGATGATGTGCGGGGGCTACAGTGGAGGGAGGGGAACACTGAGTTTGTGTATTAGATCAAGTTGCTCAAGGGTGAAGTGTGCACGCCTTCATTTCTGTACTCCAGGGCTTGGCCTAGAGGGCTCAGGGCTTGCTGAATGAATGAATAGGTGGATAAACGAATGAGTGAGTGACCTGCACTGGTTTGTCAGAGCTTCTTTCCCTGATGCTGGCTGCGAGCATGGCCAAGAAAAGTGGCCTCAGCAGAGGAGAGCAGAATGGGTGGGGAGAAAGATAGGATTTAGAGTCAAAAACCTGAGCTGAGAGCCCTGGACCCCTTACCTGCCACTGTGGACCCTTGAAGATCGCATGAGAGAGGGGCTGTGAAATGCAGCCCTGTGTATGGTACAGTCCGGCAATTCCCAAAGTTTCAGATTTTACCAACACAAAGTTTAACAAATGAGGGAACTCTCTTCACAAGTTAGGAGTAGAAATTACGCCAACTTGATAAAAATCATCTACAAAAAGTCTATGGCTAACATCATATTTAATGGTTGGACTGAACGCTTTCCCTCAGATCAGGAACAAGTCAAGGATGTCTGCTTTCACCTCTCTTATCCAATATGGTAGAGAGTTCTATGCCAATAAGGAAAGAAAAAGGAATAGACGGCATACAGATCAGCCAGGAGGAAATAAAACTGTCCCAATTTGCAGATGACATGATTGTCTACATAGAAAACCCAAGGAATCTACAAAACCTACAGAAAAAATCTTCTAGAACTAATAAGTGAGTGCATTAAAGTCACAGAATAAAAGATCAACACAGAAAAAGCTATTGCATTTCTACATGCTAATAATGAACATGTGGAAACCAAAATTAAAAACAATACCATTTACAATAGCTCCAAAGAAAACGAAATTTTTAAGCATACACTTCACAAAACCTGTACACGATCTATACGCTGGAAATGACAAAATGCTGATGAAAAAAATCGAAGACCTAATAAATGCAGAGACGTACCTTGTTCATGGATTGGAATACTCGACGTAGTGAAGATGTCAACTCTCTCCAAATTTATCTATGGGTTTAATGCAATTCCTATCAAAATCACAGCAATATTTTTAATAGACATAGAAAAATGTATTCTGCAATTTATATGGAAAGACACAGGCCCTCGAATAGCTAAAACAAAAGAAAATACAGTAGGAGGAATCACTCTACTGATATTGAGGGCTAACCATACATCTGTGTCTATATCTGCATTTATATCTATATCTCAAGACAGTATACTGTTGGAGGAGAGAGACACATAGATCAATGAAGCATAATACAGAAAGAACCCAGAAATTGCCCCACACAAATGTGCTCAACTGATTTTTGACAAAGGTACAAGAGTAATTAAATGGAGGAAGGACAATCTTTTCAACAAATGGTGCTGGAGCCATTGGACGTCCATAGGCAAAAATCATCGTATACAAAAATTAACCAGAATGGATCATGGACTTAGATGTAAAAAGTAAAACCATAAAACATTTAGAAAAAAACACAGGAGAAAATATTTGGGACCTAGGGCTAGGCAAAGAATTCTTAGACTTGATACTAAAAGCATGATTCAAAATGGAAAAATTGATAAACTGGACCTCGTCAAAATACAAAACTTTTAGTCTACAAAAGCCCATTTGAAGAGGATGAAAAGAAAAGCCACAGACCGGGAGAAA
The DNA here is from genome assembly GCA_031878705.1 of Tapirus indicus. Lineage (NCBI taxonomy): Eukaryota > Metazoa > Chordata > Mammalia > Perissodactyla > Tapiridae > Tapirus > Tapirus indicus. The sequence goes on along the minus strand of CM062924.1, from coordinate 90,045,877 downwards.
ATATCTGCAAACCACATATCCAACAAAGGACTAGTATGGAGAATATATGAAGAAACGCTCAAAATCCAATAGTAAAAACCATCAAGCCATCCAATTAGAAATGGGCAAAAGACGTGAATAGACATTTCACCGAAGATGATATACAGATGGCAAGTAAGCACATAAAAAGATGTTCACCATCATTAGCTTCAAAGAAATGTAAATTAAAACCATAATGAGACATTACACACACCGATCAGAACGGCTCAAATAAAATAGTGACAACATCAAACGCTGGTGAGAAGGGAGGCCTCACCCCGCTGGTGGGGATGTAAAACGGTACAGCTGCTCTGGAAAGCAGGTTGGCAGTTTCTCATAAGCTAAGCATGCAGCTACCTTATGGCCCAGCAATTGCACTCTTGGGCATTTATCCCAGAGAAACAAAGACTTATGTTCACATAAAAACCTGCACACAATGTTCACAGCAGTTTTGTTTGCAGCTCAAAACTGGAAACACCCAGATGTCCTTCAACGGGTGAATGGTTAAACAAACAGTGGTATCTCCATACCGTGGAATACTACTCAGCCTTAAAAAGGAGTGAACTGTTGATGCCAAAATAATCCGGATGCATTTCCAGTCGATGTCTTGATTGTGGTGGTAGATATACAAACGTACACATGTGATAAAATTATATAGAAGCAATCACACACATATGTGCATGCAAATAAGAACAGGTGAAAATGGAGAAAACTGAGTAGGTTTGGTGGATTGTATCGGTGTCAATATTCTAGTTATAAGATTGTACTCGCGTTTTGTAAAACGTTACCACTGGAGGAAACAATGTATGTGGGATTTCTCTGTATTATTTCTTACAAATGCATATGAATTTATAATGATCTCAATAAAAATTTTCAATTAAAGATGAGGGAAGTGACAAGGATGTTGCCTTTTAATTTTGACAAATAAGTCGTTAAAAACAATCACCCCATCGATTGTTACCATGCTTTCATAAGGGAAAGGGCGTTTTAAGCATAAAAGAACCAGGAAGGTCACAGTCTCAGAATAAAAGACAGTCTTTAAAATGAACATTTCGTTTATGCAAAGCTCACCACATTTTTTGTATTTCTCTCATTTCTCCAAGCACTGATATGATAAGAACTTTATCACAAGCTATAAAGGATTGAAGACAAGCATTTGGGAGCCACTAATATTCAGTATTGGCTCGTCAGACATTACTACTGGGAAGGTGACGTGGGCGTGCATCTCTGTCTGGAGGGGACTTTGCAGTCTCCAGAGGGCCATGCTCAGGGAAGGCTGGTCTGGGTACAGACCATGATGTTCTGGAAAGTAGTATGGATACCTGAGGAATCAGAGGTAGGGAAGGTGCCAGGGTCTTTCTTAGACTGGAGGGATAGGACACCAACATTCTCCTTCCCCATTCTGCAGTAAGATGCAGGAGGCTGAGTGGCTGTTTGGGTCCTCAGCACGGGAGCCTAGGATGGGCAGGGCGAGGGGCCACCCTCAGCAGCCAGTGTGCCCCAACGTGGTACCCAGTGAGATGCCCCTCCTGTCCTCTTGGGCAGCTGCCCAGCAAGGCTGGCAGGTAGATCATGTGTCCTTGTGGGTTTCTGTCTTGCTTCGGGGAGAAGTGTCCCTTCAGCTGCACCCTCCCTGTGGTGGATCCACTTGTGCCCCGTGACACTCGTGGTTGACGGCTCAGGGAGCTTGGAACCCGATGCTATGCCCTGCTCTCCCCACTCCTGCCAAGAAGCTCATCCTCAGCCCTTCTGAGAATGGCCTCACCCCGGTGCACGGGCACTAACTGAGTAACTCTCAGCTCCAAGTTATTCCATTTGGCCAGGAATTAGATTTCGCCCAGCCAGCTCTGGGCAACGTGTTAGCAGAACTTTATAGAGGATAGTCTCCAGCAGAGGCCATCGTCAGCCTGCATCTGCTCAAGGTGTGCTGACAGACACCGGCCCCACACACCAGCCAGGCTCCCTTTGAACATAGGGCGGGCCTTTGCTGGAAGCTTCCTTGAGTGGACTGTTGTGTGGCTCAGGGGCAAGGCCAGATGCTGAAGAGGCCCAGCATCTCACCAGCATCTCATCCTCAGTGGAGTGATGGGAAGGCAGAGTGACGGTGGTGGGGGTTGAGGTGCCTCCTTTTCCACGTTCTCCTATAATACAGCCATCTTAGAGGGGAGATCATGCTCTGGCCCAGAGCCCCAGACCCTGAAGCTGGAGCTGAGCATGTGCCTAAACACAACGTGTGCCCCTTCAACCAGGCGAGTGGCCTTTCCCTGAACGCATCCTTCCATCCATTCAGCATCCACTACATCCAGGCACAGGGAGGGGATCCATCAGAGTGGTTAAGAGCTCAGAGCTGGAACCAGACTGTTGGGTTCGAATCCCAGCTCCACCACCTACTAGCCGTGAATTTAGGCAAGTCGCTCAACCTCTCAGTGCCTTGGTTTCCTTATCTGTAAAACAGAGGTGACCACAGCATGAACTCCTAGGTAAAAACTAACAAACACATGACCTGCATTAGATGCTGGGACACAGAGAAGAAAAGAAGCCACCCTGGCCCTAAATAAACTTACAGTCAACTAACCTCCAGTGACAGCATCAAAAAGAGGTTTCTGATCCTCAGTGTGGGGAGGTATTTGAAAGGCTGATTCCAGGCTCCACCTGCAGCGGTTCTGATCCCGTAGGACGCAGGTGGGCTCAGGACTCTGTGTTTTAATAAACTCCCAAGAGCTTCTGATGCAGTGGTCCATGGACCCCTGTCCATGGAGCCCACAGGAGCCTGGAAAGGGGCGGGTTCAGGGCGTCTGCCCAAAGTGAACTCTCTTTCGGTCTTGAGGTGTTGCTTGAAAAAGGAGGAGGAGGAGGAGGAAGAGGAAGTGGGCAGTCCAGGTGGGGGGCTGCAGTCTGAGAGACAGTCTGGTGATGTCAGGGAACAGCAGGGGGGCTTGTGAGCCCCAAGTCTGGTGTTCCTGGAGACAGAGCTGGGGTGCTGGCGAGAGCCAGTGGGAGTCCAAGAAGGCCAGAGGGAGCTCTGTGTGGGAGTTGCTTTTTTCCCAATAGGACAAGGGCCCTTTGAAGACTTCTGGGCAGGGAATGACCCAAAGTGATGTATTTTGGAAAGATCACCACTGTGGGCACTGTGGACTGAGAGCAGCAAAGGACAGTTGATGTCCCCGAGAGGAGTGGGGAGATGATGACAACAGCCAAGGGCGGAGGTGGGAAAGCCAGGGAGGGAGTGGCCACGAGGATAGAGAGGTGGGACAGACGGGGTTGGGGGGGATGTTTAGGATAGAAATGACAGGCGTGAGTTGTCCAGAGTGGGGGTGAGACAGGGAGCAGAGAAGGAGCAGGAGGGAGGAGAGGGTGGGCTGAAGGTGGGCTCAGCATCACCCCTACTGAGTGGAGGGTCTGGGGCCGCCCTAGGGGAGTGTCCATCAGGCACCGGGATACGCAGTTCTGCAGCTCAGGGGTGGCTTGAGGCCGGAGACAGAGATTTGGGCATCAGAGGCCCAGGTCGTGGGAGTGGTACAGGAGGCTCAGGTTGATGTACAGTGAGGCTGGGACAAGGGGGGTCCCTGGCGGAGGAACATTTGAGGGAGAGTCACAAAGCCAGGAAGAAGCCCTGCCTCCAGCTCCGAGGATCCCTGGACCCCTTGATGAGGTGTCCAGGTTGACCCCTGCACAAAGTGCATGGAGCTCCCTATGCCAAGCGGTTGTGGTAGGTGGCTGTGCGGGAGAACCACCTGTGGATGTGCCATGAGCAGGAGCTGCCCTTCCGGAGGCCTGGCTGAAGACCTCCCTGCTCCTCCCGCCACTCCTGGCCCCTGCCCACCTGCCAAGGCCACAGGGAGACAGGTGGGGTCCCCCCCAAACGCCTCACAGCACAAGCTCCACACGGCACCGGGGCACCTCTGGAATCTCACTTGTAAATGAGCTTTTGATGATCTGAGACTTCTAATTAGAGCATCTGTTTATTATCTCAACTTCAATTGCATAGTAACATTTTTTCTTCCATCTCCCTCTTCATCTGGTGCAGGCTGTCTGCGATGGTGGGTGGGCAGGGAGGAAGGCTGGGAGATTTCTTTGGGAGCCTCCTTCCTCTCCTGGGCAGGGGGGAAGGGCTCTGCTCCTGGCACGGGGCCAGGGTCCCTCCCGTTTGCACCTGAGCCATCCCTGCATACAGGGGCTGGCAGACATGCAGGCATCACAGGCCGTTTTTTGGAACACTTAATAAGGGTATCGCCAAGTTTGACCTCAGAAGGGAGACTGGTATTCACCAGGCTTCCTCTGCCCAAGGGATGTGTGGGTACTCGTGAATTTTTGTTACAACATTGGCTTCTAGAGAGATGGCAGCAAGTGATGGGCACTTTCCATTTCAGGAAGAGTCAACTACACAGAGCTGTGAGACACGTTACCCTCACTGCACGGGGTCAGCCTGGCCTCCACCCCCAACTCCCCCCGCCTTCAGGCTGCCCAACCTCATGCTCTGTTCATTCGGCTGACTTCTACAGGGTGGATGGGGTGCCTCTCCTGCGGGCAGCTGCCCTGCGGGACTTTACATACGTGGACCCCTCCACTCTCACAACTCGTCACCCAGCACTGGGCTGTCCCTGGGGCTCCTGATGAGGGTCAGGCCCAGAATGGAGAGGCCCATGGAGAGGAGAGAAGAGATTTATTAGAAAGAAAACAGGTGGCTCAGCCTCCAAGACATCCAGCCACACCTCTAGAGGGGACTTCTAGAGGTCTGGGGGGCCAACTGCCAGCTTCATTTTACCAGGTATTTCTTTTCAAATTGTGTTAGAAAGAGAGTCTACAACCAGCCCTGGAATTGCTCAAAGGGCCCCCCGTCCTGACTTGTTCTTCTTAAATCTAACCCGACTCCCTGTGGCTGCCCGAATGCCTTCTCATACCCCGGAGAAGCTTCTCTGGGCCCATGTCCCTCTTCTCCAGGCCAGAAAATTGAGAGTTTCGGATGGCTCTGTTGAACACCCAGGCTTCCTAAACAAGGGGCCCAATCTCAGAAATGGCCCCCGGGTTAGACCAGAGTCATGGGCACTCAGAGATGGGTGCAAGAAGTGTCTTCCAGGCTGCCTTGGGGGACCACCACCTTCCATGGCAGGACTTCTTTTTACAGGATCTTGGCTCAAACCTCTACTGGGACTCTCCTGTCCATTTTGGGATGGGTCTCATCATCAGAAAGTAGGTCCCAGGAATGAACAAATACCACATTTCTCTCTCCGATGGGGGGGGGGCACGACACAGTGTATGGAAGCACGTGTTGGTTGCCCTAGGCACCTCTGACCTTGAAGGTTTAAGGACAAACCCCAGGGATTACCCCCTCTCCTTACCAGCTCAACTGGAGTCACCTACCCAGGAATTTAGCCACGCCCCTCTCAAGCCAGCATATTTTTTTACTCATTCTACCCTTTGGAATAATAAGATTAGAAGAGATAATATAGACTAAAGTGCTTTATAAACTGAGAGTTAGCACATAATGGCTGCAGAAAAGGGGTGAAACTTTCACAGCACCTATTAAGCGCCCGGCTCTGTGCTGGGTCCTGCCATCCTCACCACGACTCAGAAGAACAGTATTATTACACCCATTTCACAGGTGGAGGAAGAGCTTCAGGGAAATTAAAATACTTGGCCAAGTCATAGGTAGACGTGGACTCAAAGCTTTTCCTGCTGTGAAGAAGTCTCCTTGTGACCCAACAATTCCATCTCTAGGAATTATCCCGAGGGCATAACCAGACCGACATAAAAAGCATGATCAGAGGAACTATGGTAATTAACTGTGAAAAATGACAATCAGATGGCCGCTACCAGAGACTGCTTACAGAAATTATGGCGTATTTGTGGAATGGAATATGATGTGGCCACTAAAAAGAATCATGCAGATCTAAATCCATTAGCCTGAAAAGATGCTCATGAGATGTTATTTAGTGGAAAAAAAAAAAAAGCAGATTGCAAGATAGCGCTATATGAGTGTATTTTTTATAAAAGTCCACATAGTTATGTGCCTAAAAGTAGCTTGGAAGTTCATACACTAAGAGTATTAGGAGTTATTATATCTGAATGGTGGGATTTCATGTGACTTCTATTAGCCTTTTACTTTTCTGTGTTGTTGGATTTTTAAACATGGGCATGGATGATTTTCATAACTAGAAACTAATAACAGAGCTGTGTCCATTTTACAAAGAAGAGACGACTAAGTGTTCCACACAGCGACTCCCTTCGCCCCAGACAGGCCTTCCTTTCATTTGTCTAAAAATATGCACCATCTCCTTCAAGGGGGCCACTTTCTCCGGACTGTGGGGAGCGGGGAGCAGGTCTGTAACAGTAGAGTAGTCCTCTGCTGCCCCTTGGGGTGTTACAGCCTTCATCCCCTCCGCCTATCCATGTGGGGTTCTCAGGACAGTTCCCTGGCTTTCCTCCCATCTTGGGGTGAGGGAATGAGGAACGTGGAATCCCGAAACATCGGAGCAGGAAGGAGCCTTGGGGAGCCATCTGGTCTACCTCTTCCTCCCACTCCAGCTGCTCCTATCGTTAGCCCGTCCATCTGAAGGGTCCGGCTCTGAAGAGGCTGCATTGTAGCCTGGAAGAAGCTTCTCCCAGGCCAGAGGAGGGGCGTGTGGGCTCTGGACCCTGGCCAGCAAGCTGCTTAGATGCCACTGGCTGCCCCCACAGCCCCTGCTTTTTCCCAGCCCCCAATTCCACAGCATGACTCCAACAGGAGGCTTCTGGACAGCAGAACAATTTAATTCCTATTACAGTATAAAAATTAATAACATTAAAATGTCATGATCATCCCTCACTAATTAAGCATCTAATGAATAATTAGCTGTGGACACATCTGACATTTTTGGTCATTAATTTGAGCAAGTGTTTTAAGTTCCAAACAAAAGCCCTCTGTGGTGGAGCCTGCAACTCTGTGTGAAGTGGCAGAGATTTACAAAAGCAGCACGCGTTTCCCGGTCCACAGGGAGGCGGGAGGGGAGCAAGTTCTCTTGTGCTGGACCAGGGGGCTGGCCTGGGGGAGGTGGTGCCGAGCTGACCCTCTCTATCTTGGGATGCTCCGCTGGGGAGGGCGTGATGCAGGGCAGGCCAAGACTTGGGGGCCATTAGTACGCCAAGCCCCTGGGTCTGAGCCACTAGGCTCCACAGTCCCTCCTACTCAGAGGCTGGGAGCAGGCAGATGGTCTTATTTGGGACCCATGCTCCTCTGAGCTGTTGCCCCCTGCACCTGCTAGGTCTCAAGGGAAGGCAAGAGCCTGGGTCATTTAGTGGACCTGCAGATTCCGGGCAAAAGTGAAGTCGGGTCTGTCTGAGGCTCACACGAGGGGTCAGCTGAACAGGGGATGAAGGAAGAGTGACTTGGGAGACCACTGGAGCCTAGACTCCCTGCCTCTCACTTTAAGATGAGCTGGGCTGGGGTGGAATGGGGCACGTGGGAGAAGTCACCCTTGCTAAGGGATAGCCTGACATCCTAGCAAGAGCCCTGGACAGGGGCTCCTGGACCAAGCCCACCCTGACTGAGCCCTTGAAATAGGAGCCAAGCTCTGTGCTCAGTACTCACATATGTAACCCCAGGGGGACACGAGGGCACAGAGAGGTTAAGCCATTCATCCAAAGTTTCCACAGCTGGAAAGTGCCAGCGCCTAGATGAGAATCAGGCAGTCTGGCGCCATAGTCTGTGATTTAGATGCTGCTCCTTATGGCCTCTTTCTTACTAACATCTTAAGGAACCCTCCCAAGGTCAAGGAACTGCTAGAGCCAGATAAAAACCGCCCATGAGCGAGGTTGATAAGGGAGCGTGATCCAAGCTGGGGGGGCCTGCAAGGACCCGTCTGGGCTCTCAGAGACAAGCAGAAAGCAACAGATATCTTGTCCTTTTGGTTTTTCCTCCAGGGCTATCTTGACTCTCTGTCATACATCTCAATGGGTGTGCTCTGCAGCTGATAAAGAGGGAGCCCCAGGGGTCCCGTGTGAAACAGCCACAGACGCCCCAGGACCCACAGCTGCTGGCTCTACGCCTGGGGTGTCCTGCAGGAGGACAGCCCCTCCTACTGTTCCCTCACAGCCCCTATCTCTGGTGACAGCTCAGCCTGGGCACAGGGCTCTCTGCCTGTGCTCCCCAACAGTTGTTTCTAAGTGGAGGGCCCCTTCTTTCCCCTAAGGACAGATCTCACCTGTCTTCCCAGGAGGCCACTCTCCAGCCCTTTCCTAGCCCCTAGACTCTCTCTGATGCGTTCTTGAATTCCCCGTGTGGGGTGCACAGCACACAATAGGTGCTCGATGCTGAACGGGTAAATGACAGAATGGCAGCCTCTACGCACGTGTGCACATCTCTTCCAGAGTTGCCCAGCTCCCAGGAGGAGACGCCGGCCCAGGCAATGCCCACTGTGTGGACAGCTGCCCTTTGTGTGTTCCTTCCGGGAGCTGGGGGCTGGCTGGGAAGTGCAGGACGTTCAAGGAGAATCCCAAGCTTCCTCCCTCGCCCAGGGAGCTGGGAGGAGGCTCCAAGGCATGGGGGTCAGAGCCAGATGTGGGGCCCTGCGAGGAGCCCTCCTCATTTGGATGCTGTTATGGTTGATTTGTACCCCCTAACTCCACATGCTGAAGTCCCCAGTACCTCAGACTATGACTGAGTCAGCTCAGGCTGCTATAACAAGATAGCATAAGCTGGGGGGCTTCAACAACAGATATTTATTTCTCTGGAAGTCCAAGGTCAAGATGCAGGCAGATTTGGTTCCTGGTGAGAGCTGTGTCTTCACATGGTGGAGAGAGAGCTCTTGTGTCTCCTCCTCTTCTTATAAGGGCACTGATCCCATCATGGGAGCCCCACCCTCCTGACCTCATCTAACCCTAATCACCTCCTAAATGCCCCACCTTCAAATACCAGCACATTGAGGGGTTAGGGCCTCAACATACGAATTTTGGGGGGACACAATCGTTCAGTCCATAGCAGGACTTTCCTTAGAAATAGATGTTAATTGTTTGAGTTAAGATGAGGTCATACTAGGGTAGGGTGGGCCTCTGATCCAACATGACGGGTGTTCTTATGAAAAGGAGAAATCTGGATACAGACACACACAGGAGAGCACCATGCACAGATGAAGGCAGAGGTTGGGGAGATCCTTCCACAAGCCAAGGAACACCAAAGATTGTCAGCAAACCACCAGAAGCTCGGACAGACGCCTGGAACAGATTCTCCCTCACAGCCCTCGGGTGGAACCAACCCTGCCGTCACCTTGACCTTGGTCTTCCAGCCTGCAAACTGTGAGATGATAACTTTCCATTGTGAAGTTGCCCAGTCTGTGGTGCTTTGTTACAGCAGGCCTGGGAAGCTAATACAGATCTACAGGCTTCTCCAACTTAAAATTCCAGGGCGGCACTCCTGACCCCCCATGGCCTACATCATTGTTGACAAGACCCCTGGACTCAATCTGGAAGCTCCTCTTTCTCTACACTCCACATCTGGTTGGTCAGCAGAGCCCGCGACTCCACCTGAGAATCTCTCTGCAGTCCGGCCTCTTCTCACCACCCTATAGTTCCACCATGAAGACCACCATTGTCTCACATCTGGGTAACTGAAAGTGCCTCCCACCTGGTCTCCTGCTTCTACCTTTGCCCTCTACAGTCTCCCTCTGATAAAGAGACCAGTGGGATGGTGTTGGAATGTAAGTCACTCAAAACCCACACTACTCCCAACTCGCCTGGAGAAAAGCAGCTCATGGGCATGCCACCAACTCCCCTTCTGGGACCTTCCCTCCCACCACGGCAGCACTGCTCACTTCTGTGAAGAGGCCTGGCTCGCTCGAAGGCCTTGGCCCCGTCTGGTCCCTTTACGGAAGCTCTGCCCCACTTTCCCCAGGCCCTTCCCTCTCAGCCTCTTGGGCTTTGCTCCCAAGGAGAGAAGTCTTCTCAGTGTGGCCCGTTGCCTTTGGGAGACTGCACTGCTGTTGAGCAAACAGCACTCTCTCCCTCTCCACTTTCCGGGCCACAGATGCCAGGCCACCATGTGACTTGTTTTGGTCACTGCGATGGGGGCAGCCATGATTCCCCAGTAAGCCACTGTCCCAGAGGGACACAGGGCAGACCCAAACCTGCCCCTCAGCCTGGGCAGAGCCACTGCAGCTGCTATGATTGGAGTGAGAAATAAATATCTGTTCTCACCACCAAGATTCCCAGACTGTTTGTTACACAGCAGTATCACAGCAAACCTAATTCACTCCCCCACCCCCCTCCCACTTGAAATCATAGCCTGTCCTCCCTCCAGGACATTCCTGATCTCCTCCTTACTCTGCTTAACTGTCTCTTTCCCGAAGCACTGAGCACCTCCTCCATATTATGTAATTTACTGATTCTGTCTGTTGTTCAGTGGCATCTCCCTTGCTTGGGGGTAAGCCCCCGAGGCAGGGCCCTGGGTCTGCTCTGGTCTCTGGCATAGTCAGACATTCAGAACAGGGACAGGTGTGGAGCAGGGGCTCAGTGAACATTTTCAAGTGAGTGAATGAATGAATGAATGAGAAGCGCTCTCATGGGTTGACAGCTGGCATGCCACTGAGGAAAGGCCTCAGCTCCGGGCAGGCAGAAGTCCCTGAGTAGCAGCCAGGCTCTGAGCTGGGCAACCCTGGGGTGTAGTTCTGCTTATCCAGACAAGCCTGTGATTCCCAAGTCTGGATCAGAAATCCTGGGAGCCTCAGAGAAAATGGAGAAAAGAGAGTGGGCTCCCGCAGCCCGCCTTTCCCTCCAGCCTTGCTCTACCCTCTGGCTCCCAGGAGAAGGTTTAGAAGGGGTTTTCTCTGCAAAGTGGAGCTCAGGGGCCAGGAAAGTGGTCAGCCCTGCAGTCTCAGCACAGGTCCCAGGACCCAGAAGCCCCAGCGACAAGAAGGGGTCTGGCCAGGTTCTGGGGAGAGAGAGGGTCCCAGAAACATCACCAGCCTTTTGGGGTCTGACTGCAGGCTGTGCCCTTCCTTGACACCCACCTGTGTGTTCACCTGGGGATTGCTGAATTAAATAGCCCCAGATCAATCCAATCAATTCTGGGGTGGGGGTGGGCATTGGCATTTCTTTTACAAGCTCCCCAGGCCTGAGAATGGCTGGTCTTCATTCTTCCACTTTCTAAAACAGGCGACCAGTGCTTCGACGTAAACGGGAGCGTTATTTCAAGTTCCATCATACTAAACGTGGAAACTCTTCCTACTTGAAAGTGAGTCTGAAAGGCATCCGTTTGACCCCCGGGTCAGTGGGCTTGCTGAAAGGGGACCCAAATGGCCTTGGAGGGGTTGTTTTGGGGGCAGAATGACTTAAGAATGGCGAGATGGGGGGTCCAGGAGACTCACTGAGAGCTTCTCCGCTATTGGAGTTCCGCCCATCAAAAGGGATCCTGGCCTCACTAACTCGTGACGGCCCTTTACGGGCAGCCGTTTGGAGCACGCAGCCCGCTGGCTGGCGGGAAGGAGGCCCTGTTTTCACACCAAGATGTGGAACCATCACACCCCAGCCTTTTGTTCTGTGGCGTGCCTGCTGGATGTCCCCTCCCCGAGACCTGGAAGGGACCCAGGCAGCTGCGCGTGGTACAGTCCAAGCCTCGGGCCTTGTACATTTTTATGGCCGAGTTGTAAACCTCTGAGAAATGGGGTTTATAATGGAAACTCTGCCACCACCTAAAATATATCAGTACTACTGGGTGCTCCCAGGATACAGCCCTAATTTATAAACCTCTCAGGGGTCCTGGGCCATTTTGAAACTTACAGACAATAATCCAGTAGCGGAGTAAACCAGGAGGAGAAAAAATGGTACAAGTGTCCGTGGACCATAATGTCTGCTGAGGCCGACAATTCAGAAATTAACCCAGTGTCACAATGTTTGGTCTGTACCTTGAATCCTGGTGTCCCCCCACCCCGTGGCACCGGCTCTGGTGGAGGCGTGTGGCTCTGTCTGGCCAGATGCCGCTCTGTTCATCTTCCAGCTGTACGTTTGGCGTGAGGATTGGATAGAGTGGAGGAGGGAAGAAGAGTCCACCGTCTGGTTTGATGGAACAGATGCATTTGTAAGAAGCTTCCAAAGCATTCTCATTTATGTCGAAAAAAGTGAAGGAAGCCAACTGTTTACTCACCACGACACAAGTTCATCACTAAATGGTGGTGGGAGCACCGGTGCCCACTCTGCCCGCCGGGGCAGCCACCCCAGGGATGAGCCTCGGTCACAGGGACTGCTCTCCTGCCCTCCCGCCTGCAAGTGACCCGCAGCAGCAGACTTTCCACAGGGAGGCCCGTCCTCATTCTGTCGGGCCACGGAGCCTGCGACAGGCCCTGGGAAGGGATGCCCAGGCTCAGTCTCCGCCCACAGCTTTTAGCTCCTGGTCTCAGGCCTCGGCCATCTTTTCCTGTGTTTCCCAGCATTCTGCTATCCCTTTCGGGGGGCCTCACTTTCTTACTCATTAGCTGAGTGTGTTGCAGAAATCAGGATGGAGATTTGGGCCCTGAAGTTAACCGGAATGTAATCATTTCCTCTTTCCTCAAGGGCTAGAGATGATGGCTTTTGACGTTCCTACTCCCTCCCTTGTCCTGGAACCCCTTCTCTCCCTCCCTCCCTCCTTCCTTCCTTCCTTCTTTCCTTCCTTTCTCCACCCCCTCTTCCTTCCTTCATTCCTCCCTCCCTCCCTTCCTGCTTCATTCATTAATTCCATTCGACAAATATTTTCTGAGCATTTGCCAGGAACTGGGCTCAGCGCTGGGTGCTGGGACACATCGATGACTCCAGAACTTAAGTTTGTAGGGGGTCATGCTTATAAATGCACAGTCACTAAAGCAGCGTCTCCCATCGAGTTAACCTGTGCCCCCTTTTGCTCTTCTCCTTTAACACAATATGGAATTTCAGAATAACTGTAATGGTGAACAAATCAAAGTCACAGACATTTTGAGGAGGGTTTTTCAAACCACACCAGCCTCACCTCCCAGCTTCCAGAGGATTTTTAAATGCCATTTCTCACGGAGAAGGAGTGCCCTCTCCCCACCACTGGCCCTCACTAGGGGGTCATCACAGGCAGGACAGAGGTCTGCAGGGGGCCTGGGGAGCGATGGGCCTGGCACAGTACGGGCCACGTGGAGAGCCCTGTTTCAGAGCCCGAGCCAAGTCAGAGGCCCGGGTCAAAGCCCAGCTCCACTTCCTCTTAGATGAGGGGCTTGCGACCTCTGCGTTCCAGTTTCCCCACAGGTAATATGGCGACAATACCGAGTCCCTCCTCATGAGGATGTTGGGCAGACTTGATGAGATAAATAAGTAAAGCACACAGCTCCCTATCTGGATCACAGCCAAGCGCTCAATAAGCCTCGCTAGTATCGTAACGACTTGTTCAAGGAACAAGTGAGAGAGGGAACTGTGCGAACAAAGGCCCTGAGGCACCAACCAGCATTCAGTCAATAAACAGAGGTTGAATGGCTGCTGTGTGCCAGGCAGAGGTGCCACCGTGTGACCAGCTGGGGAGACAATAAAAGCCCTTCCCAGACTGAAGCTTGTTAGGAGGCTGGCACAGGTGGTGGGTGTGTTCGCCCACTCACAGCTTGGATGCTCTCTGTGGGGTATGCGTCAAAGTTCTGCCCTTATCTGGGTGTGGCCCATGGGCCCTGATGGTGCCAGCACCCCCAGGGAGACCTCTCGGGACTGGGCCTCTGTCTTCAACAGAACTTCATGCTTGTTGGTGTTGTGCTCGCAGCTCCCTCCACCCCTACCTCCCTCCCTCCCGCCTCTCCGGCTCCTGGAAAATGCAATTTGAGTCAAGCCACTTTCAATTACTGCGATGCAATGTTTTGAGCCCACGAGGTAATAAAGGGCCTGTTTTCCCTCCTGGGAATATTTGGGGTTTTCCAGGCACCTTAGGAGAGAGAAAAAGGAAGTGAAACTAAGTGCTGCTCAGAGGAGCAAACGCTTCAACAGACCCCAGGGCTGGGGTCATGACCCTCCTCCCGCCCTGCAAGCTGCCGGGCACCCTCACCCCACAGGCAGAGACCCGCTCCCCCAAAGTGAAGGGGTAGGGGGCAGGGCAGAGCCGGAGCCCTGGAGCCAGAGCAGGGAGCCCGGAGAGCTTGGGGCAGCCGGGGTGTGAGCGCATGTGAGTGAACTGAGAGGGTATGTGTGCGCAAGGGTATGTGAAAGGTCATGAGTGTGCAAGTGAGTGTGAGGAGTGCGTGTGTGATAGTGTGAATGTGGAGGGTGAGCTGTGTGAGTACGTGTGTGTGCTGGGGGAGGCCCAGACCCCCAGCCTCTCCTCTGTAGGCCTGGCTTGGACCTCCCGGCAGGGCTGGGAGCTCAGTGCGGCTGGAGCCGGGCTCACCTGCCCTCCTCGGACGCCAGCTCAGGAACCCCATTCACCAGGGACTCCGCCCACCCCCTGCTCTCCCTCACAGCACTTGGAATAAATATTTTCTTGGGTTTCAGGAATATTCATTCCATTCCTGCCCCAAATCCTGATGCTAAAGCCCAGTGGGACCAGGGAAACCACGGAGTGCACAAGAGTCCTGCTCAGCTTCCTCTTCTGTGATTTCCCCACTCCCTCCCTCCTGGTCTCATCCATTTTCCTCCCACTGACATGACCATGACGTGCTGGAGTGCAGAGGCCAGCCGGGCACCTGGCAGACCCTTGATAAATCTGAGCTGATAAATCTGAGAATTGGGCTAAGAAGCTCCCTTCACTGGCTGGGAGGGTCAGGTGAGGTCATGCAGGGGAAGTGCCCACAGGGACAGGTGTATCTGCTGGAACCTCACCTGGTGCTTTCCAGTGCCCATCACCACCCCTAGACCCCTGCCTCCTGACGCCCCAGAAGACCCTGAGGCCCAGGGTCAGATGCCCAGTTCAGGAAGGGCCTGAGACACGCCTCTTGCCTATTTTCCAGTTTTGCACTAAATGCCCATATCCTGGGAAACCCCTCAGTCCAGCCCTGAGGGGAACTCAGTGGCCAGTGTTCACAGCAGCCCTCAGAGACTGGAGGGAGCCCCCACCTCCACCCGGGGTGGCCCATGAGCCAAAGGGCCCTCCCCACCCACTGGCCAGCTGGCTCTGACCTCCAGTGCTCCAAGAGCACGAGGCAGACCAGGACCATGGGAGAGGGCTTGGGCATTCTGCAGCAGGTGACTGGAGGGGGCATGTATGAGTGTCGGTGCAAGGGTGTGTGTGCTGGGTGAGCACGTGTGCACCTGAATGTGTGTTTGCAATGTGTGTATTTGGGCTCCAGGTGAACAGCATTGTCCGTGTCCCATGAGGTGCCTGCCTATGTGTACCTGTGACGGGGGCTGTGAACCACACCGAACCCATCCCCCAGTGATCTGAATCTAGATGTGAGGGTGGGCGGGGCATGCCATTCTGAGAAAGGATATCCATGTCACCGTGGGGGCACTTTTGGGAATGCACATGCCCCTTAGGAGAGTCTGGTCTGCTCCCCGAAGTGCTGGGCATGGATCATCTTCATTCTATGTGCTGGAGCAGGAAAAAGATGGAGGACCATTGCTCTAGAATGTTCTTGACCTCACTCACCCTCTATTGCAGAAGTATGGACTATCCTTTGGTGTCCCCCCATCTTTTCCCTCCTGCACGTAGAGCAGGCGGGTGGGGTCAACCTCACACAACCCCATGAAAAGCTGGAAGCCAGGGGGTCTGTATAGTATAGTCAGTTGGCAGAGAGACCAGGTGAATTTCTGAAGGAAACTGAAAGCAAGTGGCCTGTGGGGCCCATACTCTCTGACTGAGGCTGAGAAATCTTGTCTAGGTCCCCTCCATCCCTGACACGGGTCTGTCGAGCTCACAGGGTCCCGGGATAGCAGAGGGAAGCCAGAGCCCTGTGCATCAGTGAACTTGCAGGCCAAGCCCAGGCCACAAGGGGGCAGGACAGCTGGAAGCAGCACGTTCCCTACACCTGGGTACCCAGGAGCCTCACCTGGTGGTTTCTCTGGGTCAAGAGACTGTGGCCACAGGATTCTGTTTCGCCTGAGACCTCCAGGGCTGCAGAGCCATGTGGACCCAGGAGGCTGGCTGCATGGACCCCTCGGTCAGCCCATGCCAGTCCCCCTGCAGTTGGGCCTCTGCAGCAGTGCCCGTGGCCACCCAAAGTCCTGGGAGAGGGACTGTTTCCCTCACCTGCTGGATGGTGGTCAGGGCCGGACGCAGGATCTGGGGAATAGCCCTCTCTGCCCAGAAGGCCCCCTCTGGCTGAGTCTGGAAGTCCTTGAGCCACTAGGGTCAGGCAGTTCCCTGTCACCTCACCGTCACCTGTTTTTCTCCTTCCCGGGTCCCCCAGCTCCTGCCTCCTCCCAGCCCTTCTTCCCTGGGCCTGAGCCCCCCTACAGTCTTGTCCCCTCAGACCAGGGGGACCAGGCAGAAGCAGCTCAAGGTAGGGGACATGAGAAGGCCCTGGTGGATCACATCCGCAGGGAACGTGGACGGGAGTGGGCATCTCGTGTGAGGCCCGCGCTGTGGGTTAACGAGGGTGAACTGCAACGGGTAGGCCTCCCCCACCTTCTGATGCTGCAAACCTAAGTGACTGTGAGTGGCAGGGACCCTGTTAGAAAGGGGAAACCACTGCATGACAGAGAGCCGATGGTTCCTTGGAGCCTGAAGGAAAGCCCCGGATGGCCTGCGACTCTGGATTTTACTCTGGGTTTGTAGCTTATAGACGACTACCAGTAGGAACAGCTGCTGTGAACAAGCCTGGCAGGAGGCCAGGCTCTGGGCTAAGTCTTTACAAATGTGGTCCCATGGAATGTTCACAGATGTGTAAATGGGCTAAGGAAGTCAAGTTCCTTGCTGGGGGCCGCCCAGCAGTACATGCCGGGGCCGAGATTAGAACACACTTCTGCGATCTCACCATGAGCTGTTCTCTCATTCTGCCCCCTGGGAGTTGTGGGTGAAGGCTGTGACCATTCCCTCCCCTGCAGTGAGGTGTCTGGCCAGAGGCCAGGCCAAAGGGAGACCCTGGCCCACTCCCCTGGCCCTGACCTGGGCTGGTTGTATTTCTCCAGGACTCACGGAAATCACTCTGTGCACTGGGACCCGATAGCACACCCTCTCCCTTCCTAGTCTCCTTTCTCCATCTACATTTTCTGCAGCAGTGGCCCAGGCAGGAGGGCCCTCCGTCCCATAGACGTTTGCTCTTGGTACCCAGCCTTGACCCTGCAGCAACATTTTTCCAATGACCGGGCACTGTCTCACCAGGATGAAGTCTGGGCCATTGGGGTCGCTTGGGGGTTCCTAATGAGGCAGAGAGTGACCTGCAGGCTCCCCTCTCCCGCAGGGCCCATGGCATGGCCATCTCTCCATCCCTCCTCTACCTGACACTGGCCTCACCCTCCGGGCCAGACCTGGGCTAGGAGCTGAGAATAGAGAGGTGAGTGGAACACCACCCCTCAGGAAGCTTAGCTTCCAGCATGCTCTTCCTGCCAAGCTCATCTGTGCCCTGTGGGACCCACGGATGCCGAGCAGTGGCCACGCACCTCTCTTCAGCCTAGAAGTCTTTTTCTGAGTGCTGAGCAACGTGAAGTGTCAGAAGATAATAAATGAAAATTTATTACACTCCCCTACTATCCACAGTAAATTCATTTCTGGCTTCAGATCTTCATGTGCATTGGATCCCCATCAAGTGTCCAATGTCCTCATCTTGTTACAATTCCCTGAGCTCCCCAGGGCTCTGGGGCTTAGCTCCTCCTCTGAGAGGACTCCCACCCTTGGGCCTGCACCTCCCCTGAGAAGTGGGGGGTTGCGGGCGGGTCCTGGCTCCAAAGGTACCCTGCTAAAGAGGCCATTTGCAGCCTGTAGCTGGGCTCCTGCTCAGGCCAGGGACCAAACAAACACTTGGAATTCGTAAGGAGATTCTGCTGGGCTACCGGAGCCCATCAAATTTTTATTGAATGCATTTCCTCTGGAGAACATATATACTAAATCCTGCCTAGGCTGTATCAGAGGAATAAAAATTCCATGCACAGACCTGACTGCAAATGCTCCTTCCCAGAGCGGAGGCACGCTTTCTCAAAGGCCACTTCTTTGCTCAGAGGCGGGGCTTGGCCTTGTCCTTGGTCAGGGCTCTGAGGGAAGCCGAGAACTCGGCTTCAGAGGGCCAGGCTCTTTCCTTCCACCTGGTAACAGGTGGGGTGTAGACAGCTCTGTGAATCCTCCCAGCCCCGTCCAAAGCTTCCACTGACCTTGGACCTGTCCTGGCAACCACAATCTTCCTGGTGCTGCACCACGTGTCCTAACCCAGAGCAGAACCCCACCAGCTGCCTTGCTGGTGTTCTCCCAAGGGGCTTGGGGTCACAGCTAAGACAGAGGACCCCTTGGCTTGCCCCCCAGCCCCTGAGGCTCCAGAGGCACAGGCTTGCTGCAAGCATAGGGGCCCAACTCCCTCAGCTGGAGGCCCCAGGGACTCAGGGAAGATGCTGCAGGAGACGGGGACCCCCACGGAGCTACAGGCTGTTAAGGAATTTTGGTTCCAGTGAGTGTCCATCCACCATATGATCACCAAACTCATACTCAGTGCTGACATAGATGGGAAAGCAGGGAGAGAGGCACACAGAGGAAAGCCCACAGCAGGGGTTGCCAGCTAAGATAGAGAATGCCAGTCACATCTGAATTTTAGACAGACAAGGAACACATTTTTAGTATAAGTATGTCCTATATATTGTGTGGGATATGATTACACTAAATTAAAAAAAATTTGTTGTTTATCTGAAATTCAAATGTAACTGGGTATCCACAATTTTTATTAGCTAAATCTGCCCACCCTACCAGCCTTCAGGATTTCCTGCATAATCTCTGTCTCCTTGTCCCACCAAAACTCACACCACCCCGAGCACAAGGCCCAAAGAGATGTCTTCCACGAGCCCTCTCATTCTGGGCTCTAGAAGACGAAGATATGAAATGGTAGCACGAGAAGGCCCACGGCTGGGAGGGCACACGGGGTCTGGGGAGCCACGTAACAAATCACTGTTCTCAGGCCACTTCCTCTGCCTTGTGCTCCAGACCCTCGGCCCACACTTGTAATTCATCTCAGCAAACCATCCCCGCCACCCCTCGCCCCTTCTGTTGGTCTTTCCTCAGACCGGTGCCTGACTTGGGAATGACTGCCGACTAGAAGGGCAGGGACGAGGCAGTCCCCCAGGGAGCTCCTCTCTGGAAGGTCTCAGGAGAATGCTCTAGAATCAGCTTACTCAGCTGCTTCTCCCTTGACTACGGTTCTCCAGTAGCAGCTGATAAACACACCAGCATTAACGGCAAATGATGGCACACGTTGCAGGCGGGTAAGAACCAGCTTTCCTGAGAGGTCCGCGTGAGGCAGCCCTGACCCTGAAGCTCCCGCCTGGTGATGGCTCTGGGTCTGGGCTACAGGTGTCCAGAGTCTCCACCTGGGACTCCTCTTGTCATCTAGGTCTGACCAGCCACGTACGAAGCCCTGACACTTACTGGGGTCTACAGAGACCGCAGGATCTCCGCTGGGCTTCAGCATCACCCAGACTTGCTGCTTTAAGATGGCAAAGTAAACCGGTGTCTGCTTCCTTCTCTCTGGAGCTAACTGCAAAGCCCAAGAGGAAGTGGACACCAACAGGAGCCCTCAGTCTTTAATGGGGCCAGCTCACACCTCTGACTTTGAGCCATGGTATTCGAGGCTGGGCTACCATGAGCATGAAATGACCAGAGTCAAGGAAGCCCCATGAGAGGCTGCTGCTGCCGCCACTGCAGATGGAGGGCAGAGCCTGGGATGCCCGCCCAGAGGGTCAGCCCACATCCTCGGGGGCTAACATGCCCAGGCTGTGGGTGGGCTACTTACTCCCATCTCTGCCTTAGCATTTTCTCCCTCTACATTAGAACTGACCCACTCTGTGGAATGTTCTGGAATGTTTCCCCTTATTAAGGTGCATTCCCGGCTGTCTTCTGCTCTCATGGATGAGCTCTCTTATAATTATCTTCCAGGCTCTGACTTTGTGTGGTTGTCTCTCTAAATAGATAAGTCCCTTAAGATAAGGTGCAGCAGAAAAATGAAAGGGATACTGTTCATGAAATTATTAGAAGTACAAATGGAAGAGCTGCACGATATGGGAGATTACCGTTCAAGCATCACACCAAGAATGTGCTGGGATAAACCAACAATGGGTTATTTGTAGACAAGGAAAAATGTGCCAGCAAGGACAGTCACGCAGGGCTGGGATTGTCATTCTCATCCTCTAGATGGGCTGTGACTGCCCAAGTTTCTCTAGTGAGTGAGGGGCACAGCGAGCGGTTCAGAGAATTGGGGTGGGACGAGCCTGGGCTCGGGTCCCTGGGTGAGCTGTTGACGTGCAGGGAAGTGCCAGCTTCCTGGCCTCCTCAGGGACAGGGCAGTGCCCATGACCAGCATTATGGTTGATGGAATGAGGAGGGGGCCTGATGGGGGCTCCATCTTCTGGGGGGCAGGGGTACTGGCAGCTGCTCCGGCCTGACAAATTCTTTGGGGTGACCTTCAGGGAAGTGGCTTCGGGCAAAGCGGCAGCCACTTTTCTTTCTGCAGAAAAGTGATTGGGTGATGGACTTAATGTTCAGTGAAATGAAAGGTCTGTGGCCTTGGTGGGCTTGGCTATTTGTCCTGGCCCTAGGTCCCCTGGGAATCGACCTGAACTTGACTTCTGTGCCTCTCTCCCCAGGCTGTGCCCAGGAAGGGAGTGTGTTTCTGCAGACCCTCAGGACGGAGGCTCCTGGGCTGCATCAGCATAACTGTGCAGATGACCAGTGGCCCCGGGAGGTGGGGCTGAGGCAGGAGGAGCTCAAAGGAAAGCAGGACCGCAGCCTTCTGGGAGGCAGAGGGATGGACGGCATGACCTCCCAAACGCTGTTCTCTACCGGGGACAACAGGACGGGGCAGGGGGATGCTGTCGTCTCTCTGCCTTTATTTTTTCATTACGGCTGGCACCAGATGAGTGAGTTCTGACTTAGATGCTGGTGATCTGTTCCCGGGGAAATGTTGCAATGGCTGTGACATTTCAGCATGGTGGCCATCACCAGGGTATTGAGCCAATGTGGCAGCCAGTGAGTCACGTCTGCCCTGTCTGCTGCACAGGAACATAGACACACGTGTGCACACGTATGTAACCAAACACATCAGCACTCACAGGCTGTGATGGGCTCATGGTCACAGTCAGTGTACACTATACCCCCATCCCTGCACTTTCATGCCCTTTGGGGCTGACACATTCACACCCATGCACTTACCCTTGACATGGAATCCCTGTCTGCAGGCCACCCTACACCTAGAAAGCCACGCACGAGGGTTTGCAAGCCCCACATATGGCCCATCCCATAGAGAACCTGATACTGGCTCACACACACCTCTTTCTCTCTCTCCTGTGTGCCTTCCCACATATGGGCTGCTTTTCAAGTACAAAGAAGCCCCAGCCTATTCAGGCAACCTGTCTGAGGCCAACCTCGAGCAAAGACGAGGCCCGCCATGCTGCTCTGAGCCGTCCCTCCAGGTCCAGACGGCCAGCTCTGCTCAGGCTGCTCCCTGCCAGCTCCTGGTGGAAGCTCAGAGAGCTGGCCCTGGCCCAGGAGAGAGTGAGGAAGTGGTTCCACAGTTCTGAGGGGGAAGAAAGGAGCTTTCATCTACCTGAGATTAAATTATAGCCCGGAGGCACTCTGAACAAGACCAAAATAGATAAATGGCAACACGGGCCCTACTATAAATTCCCAGGATTTGCAGTCTTTCCTGGACTGGTTTATCCTTGAGAAGCTCTGGGAGTAATTCTGTTTGAACAAGATCTAGAGGGCTCCACGTGGAAGGGTAGGGGCTCTGGTTAGTGGAATCCTTGTTAGCAGAAACTTCCCTGACAGACACTCGACTCTTCACTCCACACCTGGCCAGGGGCTCATGAGACTTCAGAGTGGATCTTTCTTTGCCTGGAAGGAGCCAAAGTGTTCCGGGTGCTGCTTCCACCCCTGCAATGCCAACAGGCCCAGCTGGCCATCGGAATGAGAGGCCAGGTGTCAAGTGCCCCACAGTCTTGGACTCAGGCCCTGCCCTGCCCAAGCAGGGTGGATGCTGGCTGGGGGTCAATGTGAATCACGTTTATAAATGGAAAATTGGATCCCAAGACAAATGATCTTAGAAGGGGCTCTGATGTTGCAAGGAATTCATTGCTCCCTCTCCCTGCTGCTCCCTGCTCATGTCCCAAACTTGATCCTCTCCCCAAAGAACCTAGAACACAACTTCAGGAATCAAATGAACCCTAATAATAATGATTGGTGAATCACAGAGCCAAATGAGAAAAATTGCTAAATAACAGTTTGTAAGCATGCTCCTTGAAACTCTCCTCATCCTCTGTCTCTCCCTGCGATGCAGGCTTCTGTCTGAGTAGAAACAATGATTAGATTTTTAATTATTTATGAGCTTGCATCTCTCGTTCCTCTGCAGTAACCAAAGAAGAGTCTGGTAAGTTTGAAAAAAGGCTTTAAAAGATGGGGGCCATCCTTTTGAGGTGACAGCATGGAGCTCAACAGAATATGGGGTTCCTTCCCTCTTGTCAAGAAGCAGGAGTGGGGATGGCCCAAGTCACCTGTCATCCTCAGCCCCTGACCTGGCTCTAAGGGCATATAAAGCAAGGCAGAGTCCAAGTCCTCTGTCCTAGGACTGAGCGAGCTTGCCGGTCAAGGCCACCAAGCTCTGGAACTCTTACTGTTGTCCTTAGTGGCTCCCTTCTGGCTGATCCCCTGGCTCCTGTCTAGGACCAGTGTCTCTTGACTCTTGACCTATGCACACACCTCCAACCCCAGCAGCCTTGCTCACGGCCCCCTGCCGTGACTTCAATTCCCCAGAGACTTTCTGAGCCACCCTCCGCCCTGCCCCACCAGTGACTTGACCTTTCTGGTGGATGCCTGCAGCTTGAGAGATTGAATTCACTCACATTTCCAGGTGCTATACATTCAGATGAAGTTCTTCTTCGGATCTCCTGCCCAGAAAAGGATAAATATTTCTGATCTATAGCAAATGTGTTTTCCTTTAGCTAACATCTTGGCAGGCAAGTACACTAATCTCCCAGGAAAATCTAGGGCCTGAATAGCAAGCAGATTTTTTTTTCCTGAGCAAATAGAAATTCTGAGTTGCTTTTTTAATGCTGCTTTTTTTTTTTTTTTAAACAGCAGATCTGGAGAAAAATCACAGTCCATTAAATCTGCATCTCTTGAAAGAAAAACCCAGAAGGCCACCTCCCCATCAAAGGCAAAATGAACAGAGTTTGGAAGTGTGTTTAAAATGCATCAAGGGAGCAGCAGCCATCCTAAATTACCCTGCTCAGCCTGTGGATGGTGGGGGTCTCCAGCATCCCCTATGAGACAGGACAAGGGAGGTTAGCACTTGCTGCACAGCCTGGGAAGCAGAGATGGGGAGCAAGGCCACGTTTCCCCACTGGCCCGTCTGTCACTGCTGAGACCTCAGCAGCACCTGCCCCCTCTTGGTGCCATGTGACCCCAAAGCCGAGCCAAGAGTGTACTGAGCTAAACCACTGACTCCCCAAAATATCCTCATTTCACATTCCTACACTTTATTGGCTCTTCTGTGGCCAGACTTGGATTGGGAAGTGGCCCAGAGGATAAACTCTTCCTCACCTATTCTGTGGGGGATGAAGGCTCTGCTTTCGAGTAATAAAAGAAAGGTCAGAGAAGGATCTAGAATGCGTGGATCCACTGTTGTGTGCCAGGTGCTGGGCGACCTTGAGGAGTAGGTGTCATCTCTATTTTACTGCCGTGGAAAGCTCTTTCCACCCCACTCTGCTGCCTCTTGAGCTGCCTTGGGCTTCTGTGAGCTGGAGGCAGGTGGGTGGACTACCCCCTGCTCATATGCACATCTGAGCTGAGGATCCCAGGACTGCAAAGGGCTGAACCAACTCTTCTGAGCCTCCACACACGCTACCCACATAAGCCCTGCCCAGCCCAGAGCAGGGCAGAGCAGGCCCTCTGGGACAGCCCCTCCCCTTCATTCCCGATCACTGGGAAGTTGGCTTGTCTGCCTCTTTCACACTAAAAGGGGAGTAGTTGCTCCAGCTCTACTCACATGGGCGAGGAGATACTCCCTACCCAGAGGACTCGCTTAGCACCTTTCCAACGGGGTGACCCACTATGTTTCTTTGGGGAGGGCGCCCCTTAGCCAACTGGGAGAGTATCCCATCCTGGACAGTTCCCTCTACTCAACCTCTGGAACCAGCTGGTTGCCATAAGCCTCCAGTTCTGAAGCTCAAACCAAGCTGGCGAAAGTCCGACATCAGCAACGTGCGACAAAGACTTCAGCTGAAGACACATTCAACCACAGCATCGGTCTTTGTTTTGTCGGAACACCAAGGGCTCCACAGAAGGGAGCCCATTAAGCTTGCATTTTCCATCATGGAGCAAGTAAACAAACCCAGAGAAAGAGCTGCCCATCACTGAGCTGGCTTCTAGACAGGAAATGGTATGAGTGACTTCGTTTTTAAACATTATTATCCTCTTGAAAGCAAAAGATAAAGGACGCCTTGGAGCAGCCAAATTGCTTTGGCTCAAAAATCATTTTAAATACCATTTCCTTTAACAAGCCTACTGCCTGGGCAACGGATCAACACTATTCATTTTAACCTTAGTCAGTAGAAAAAAAAAATCACTGAAGTGCTTGTAATTATTTAGCTCTCTCCCTTGTTCCCCACCCAGATATGTTAACTAATGACCAAAACAATGCAAACCCAAGTCCTATTTTAAACAATTGGACATTCAATAGAATACACCCACATATCAGGAACCATTTTCTTTGTGTCTACTCTAAACCCAAACATGGGGGATTCAGGGCTATTTCTGGCCATTCCCAGAAAGTGCTGGAAACAGCATTCATTCCTATTGCTTGCGTTCAGGAAAGCACCAGGTCAGAGCGGGAGCTCACCTTCGCCCTTAAGACGAACAAGCACTGGGGCCGTCTCCTCCTGAGGAGTCTTTATGAACAGGAAAGATGGCAGATGCAGTTCTGCCCCAGCCTGGGGTGGGCCAAGGGTGACTGGCCACACAAAGGCAGGGGGTGAAGAGGGCAATCCTCAGGGTGCTGTGCAGATGGAAATGCTACAAAAAGCTTGGAGGATTTCAGATGTGTAGGTGGAACATGTGCTACCATCTCCTTTTTGTTTTGGAAAGAAAAAAAAGGAGTTTTCATTAGGTTATTTGCAAACAACAAAAAAATACAAATGTTCAAAGTAAATGACACTCACAGAAGAAGCCTGAGCTGGTGGAATGGAGCTGAGAGGATGGACTCTCTCTTGGTCGGGTCGAGAGACACGTGCACAGAGGGAAGTGACTTTGCTGTTAAAACCGGAAGGTCCGTACTGCTTTTGGGTCACTTCCTCAGCCTGGAGAGCTCCAGGTCTCCCCAGGGAAGAGTGTCCCACCTGCAGCACGTCCGGCCTGCAGAGCCCAAGGAGGCCCTCTCTCTCTCCAAGGACCTGACTCAGGAAGCGGGTACTTCATCCTCACAACTAGGTCGGAAGACCCCTGTGGACAGCAGCACCTTCCCAGCACAGATCCCAACAGGAAACGGACTAACTTCCGAGCCATTGCCTCTGGTCCCGCCAGCCCCTCACCAGGTGGCTCATGGTAATTACAGTTTGGGCTTCATTGACGGCTAACTGTTGTGCTTCCTCGGGGTGACACTCAAAACAGTGACTGCCCATTTTTAACCTCATCTCTTAAGGAAATAAACTCTCAAAAACTGCCCGAAGGGTGGAAATGAAGCCGGGAAGCCCAGCAAGGGAAGCTCAGCCTCCGACTCCACCAAGGACAGTCCGATTCTGGGTCTGGGGGAAGAGCCAGTTCTCCCGCTGCACTCCACGACATTTACCAGACGCCCGGCTCACTTTGAGAGAAAGTGGTCACCTGCAGGAGGGCTTCACCTTCAGGGTGCTAATGAGGCCCAGCGTATGAGCACGTGCACATTTCCACCGGGACCCTGTGAGCAACCAGAAGCCAGCGGATGATGCCCGTACCTGCCATCCTTCTGTCAGGGACCAGGCATGGAGGAGTGTGCAGGGACATGTCCCCACCTCTTTTAGGTCATGGGATGTCGGCTGAGGGCCTTCGGGGTGGAAACTGCCCTGTCTGGCAGGGGCTCCAGTCCCATGGGGTGCAGAGGCCTGGACTGGGGCCAGGGGGGCCACCCTCTGCCACACCAGCCTCAGAAGGTTGTGTCCCACTTTACAGAGTCTCATACATGAAAGTCTATGTCTGCAAAACAGAAAAATCGGGGCAATTTTTGCTTTCCAAAGGACTCCCCGCTGGGCTCCCATGTGTGCATGTGTGTGTGCGTGCATGCGTGTGTGTGTGTGTGTGCGTGTGTGTGTGCTCTGTGCATGCTATGGACTGTAAGCTCCCCGAGGGCGAGGACACTCTCTGGTTCATCCCTGTGTCCCCTCCACCTGGCACGGGGCCTCATCCTTTGTAACACACACTGATGCCTAGGCTGTGTCCCTCTAGCACATTTAAAACAAGATATCAGAGCCCCGCAGGGCGCCTCACCCAGCAGGCGTGGATCTGGTCTGCTGATGCTCTAGGTACAGCCTCTTTCTGAAGAGCTGCCTCAAATCAGCCCCACCAGGCCCTGACAGCCTTTCCTTCCCCGCCTCCCCAAAGACCCCATGAAAGACCTCTTGGCTGTGAGTTTATTTGTGCCCTTCTGGAAGGTACTGCATGATAAGCTATCAGAGAGCTGAATAGGACAAATAGGAGCATGCCTGGGGGGTGGCAGGGTGTCACCGCCCCCTCCCAGGCCAGGGTCCACCCCTGAGGGGGCCCTGGCTACTAGGGTTTTCCTGTGTGCACGGAGGCCATGGACCTAGTGGCTGTTCCTGCAGCAATCAAAGCAGGGAGAACCATTGAGGACCCAGGCAGACTCGGCAGCTGGGGGAGGCAGTGGCAGAACCTGGCACGAGTGAGAGGAAGTGGAAGGGAAGGGAGGTACAGAAGAGGAAGAGGAGAGGAGGAGAGGCAGGCCCTTAGACCCTCAGATCTGGGGCCCAGCAAGCTTGGGCTGCTTTGGACCCAAATCTTTTTTACTCAGATGAGGAAACCGAGGCCCAGAGAAGGGAAGGGACTCCCACAAGGCCACATGGAAGGAGGAGTGGAAGGAGCTGATACGTACTGTGTGCCAAGCTTTATGTTGGTGATTTTATGACATCTGTCCCTACGCCACAAGTCTCAGCACACCCATTTACAGATAGGGAAGGTGAAGGTCCAAGAGACTAAGAGATGTGCCCAAGCTCATATGGCTGGGTGACAGAAGAGAAAGGCTGGTGGTGGAAAATGGTCAGGAGCCATCAGTGCTCAGCATCCAAACACAGACTGCCATGCCCTCCTTGGGCCTGTGTCTCTGGCACCCGGGAGATGGAACGCAGCTCCTTGACTCAACTCCTCACTACACAGCCAATGGGAAGAGCAGCACCCTGTGTGCTGCAGGGGGCTCATGAGGAATGCGTCCACAGCACAGGCAGGCAGAGCATAGGCAGGTGCACGATGTGTTTTTATTGGAGGAATGGAAGCGTAATATCCACGGAATGAGTGAATGAATGAATGAATGAGGACAGCAGATTTCCAGCCTGGAGCCTCAGGAAAGCTAAAGCACATTCTGGGCCTTCCACTGCTGGCACGACTTTATTCCTCAAGCCCAGAGTTTTGAATACAAGGTATTTCCATGCCCATTAAAAAGTCCGAAGTGTCTAATTGGGCCTGATCTCCAGCAACCACAGGGGGAGAAGACCTGGCCACGAGTGAGACTGAATCTCCAGGACCAAATGTTCCTGGGTCCCTTTAGTCACCTGGATGCATTCCTCATGAGGCTGCACAGACAGTGCTAGGCGAGATTCAGGTACCACAGGGCCACAGGGGAGGACCCCACCCTGGGCCCTGGGCCCTGGGCCAGTAGGGCCTATTCTGGACCAGCACCTCTAGCCCCAAGTTTTCTGGCTTTTAGGCTGTGAGTGTGGCCATTGAGAGCTGCCACTGTTGGTGACCTGGCCCTGACATGGACACAGGATCTCTCCCTGGTTTGTAGACTGTGGAACTCATGTTCAGTTGGGAAACATTGTCCAGTCTCTGTGAGGGCTTCGGCAGGAGAGGGCTTGGAGCCGTCTGTGGCAGGACAAAGCAGAGGCTGTTTAGGAAAACAAAAGCGACCTGGACCCCAGGCAGAGGCCCAGGGCAGCCGCTACTGGCAGCTGTGGTTCAGATGGGTCTTTTCTTGTCTTCTTCCAGGGAGGAGGCACAGGACTTCCTGTGGCATCCAGCAGCTAACAGGACCTGGCAAAGGTGGCCAGTCCAGCAGAAGAGGCACCAGACCTCCCGGGAAGTAGGCACTTAGGTTCTAGGCTTTGCCTAGCCCTGGGGAGAAGCTGTTGTGATGTGCTGGGTGGGCGCAGGCCCTCTGGGCCTCCGTTTCCCATCTCTCAGATGGACATTCTTGCATTCTGAGAGGCAGGAAGGAGGAAAGGGGGTGTTGTTTGTCCTCTCAGTCTCCTATCTGTATGTGTGTATACATGTATGTATGTGTGTATCTGTGTGTGTCTGTATGTGTGTGTGTGTCTGTGTGTATCTGTGTGCATGTGTCTGTGTGTCTATATGTGTGTCTCTGTGTGAGCAGAAATGCTGGGTGAACAAGGCTGGGTTGCAGTCTGGATTCCATTCCCCCTCCCCAGGTCCCTTTGTTCCTCGAGGCTCAAAGAATGAAGCTGGGGGTGATGTGGGCTCTTTGGAGGGGTAAAGTGCCAGAGACCAGGGTGTGGATACACCCCAGCTGCTCCAGGTCTCCACCCCATCCCACCAGGGGCACACCAGCACTTGGGCCCAGCCCCCAGGTGGCTGCTGGCCTCCAGCTCTGACTGTGGGAAGGCTCTGGTCATTTGAGTAGGCCTCCGGGTTGAAGGATAAGCATCTAGAGAGTCAGATGGTCAATGGGCAGAGAGTTCCAGAAGAAAAGGGAGAGCTCTGTTTCCAAGGACTGTTGTGGTCTTATCTCCCTGGAGGAAGCATGGGAGGTGATAGAGAGTAACCTTGACTCTGGGAAATCCCTGAGGCCCAGCCGGGTCTGGGAGCAGAACCGTGATGTGTGGGCACTGAGAAGGCCTCAGATGGAATACAGCAAAGAACCCAGACACAGGCCAGGGCCTGGGTCCCTTCCTTGGGGGCAGCTGTGAGTGCCTGGGAAAGCACAGCCTTTGGGACATTCTCTATGGTCCTTCGATCCTTACTTCTCAGCCAAGGGCAGAAAACCTACTCTGTGCCAGGCCCTGCGCCTGGAGGACACTGTGTCCTCAGTCTACCCTCTAGGCCACTCTAGGTCTGGCATCTGAACGTGGTTTCTTCTCGAGAGTTCTCTTGGATCATCCCATTAGGAACACAAGTGAGCATGGGCTGGTCCTCAGTGGGTGTCCCAGACCGAGCTGGGACTAGGGTGAGGTGATAGGGCGCTAGTCTTGGCTGGAAATTTAAGAGGGTGCCAAAACACTCAGCCATCAAGACAAATGCTGTTTTAACGCAACCTTTTAAAAACATCAAAATTAATGCAAAAACTCATGATGAACCAAATATCAACATTTTCAATGAAGACAGGCTCAGTATTACTCCTTTTGCCTTAAAGCTCTGACATGGCTCAGCACGACCCTAGAGCTGGGAGGCAGCGACTCCACCCTGAGGGAAGGTTTACTACCCCCAAGTGCTGGCCTCCTCATGCTCTCTGCACATGCGTGCATTTGTGCCGGGAAATAGGAACAGTGGAGGTGCAGACGGCTGTGTGTCAGAACACAGACTTTTCTATCACAAACTTCCATTTAACGAGCACTTACCACATGCCACGCAGCATGCTGAGTGCTTCACATGTGTTAGGGCTTTTTTTCCTCCCAACACCCCCCCGAGGCAGGTGCTATTATCATCTCCACCATGCAGGTGAGGAAACTGAGGCACGGAGAGGTTAGGCTACTCCCCAGGGAGTAAGGGCAGAGCTGGGATTCAAACCCAGGGCCTGGGTGTGCTGGAGGGCAGGCCGGGAGGCCCCCGCTCCTGCCTCGGGCGACAGCTGCAAGGGCAGCTTCAGGGGCAGGACCTTGCCTTGGGAGGTGGGGCCCTGGGGAGGAGGGATTGGGCTCGCTGGAAGTGGCACCTGGACCATCAGAGGGCAGCCCAAGGGCGGCACTGCCGTGACCCTGATGGACGGTCCACTTGAGTCATCCCAGGCGTGGGAGAGTGGGGGACACAGGGACAGGGTGGGCTGGAGCCTGGAGTTGGCATTACATTGGGAGGTCTGGGGGGCTGAGCACATCAGTGGTTGCAGGACAGTTAAGTGACAGACACAAAGGGGACAGAGACCACTGTGGAGGCAGATCTCAGATGTCCCAAACAGGCCCTGTTCAGCCTCAGAAATCCCCATGGTAGCAACTTACTCATCCCAGAGGAGATTTAAGTGAAAGACGCTGCTTTCATTCCCTAAGGCATAAGCCTCAGTCTTGGGTAAGGAGCGGAGAGGCCCAAACAGGGCCTGCGACGTGGGCTGCGGGCTTCAGTCCCCACATCTGTGCTACGCCGAGGCCATAAAGCAGGGCTGTGCTGCAGTGGCTTGTACTGGCTTGTGAGAGCTGCCTGCTAAATTTCAAGAATGTTGCAAGCCAATGGACATCAAATGAGAATCTTGAAATCAGCTATGGCGGAGTATTTACACCATGGAAATTGGCAAATGCTACCCATCAGGCATTTGTTTTTCTTGGAAAGCTGGTTGTTAAACATTTACCAGCACACCACTGCACTACAAGACAAAATCTTAACACCTGCACAAATCTGGCCGTCTCCCAGTCAGCCGGACCAGCTGAGGGGCAGTTGTCTGTCTCTCCCCACAGAAGCAATCACCGTCCCAAGCTGCAGTTATCTTCTGACGTCGTTTCTGGAGCTGAAACACGATCTGTTTCTGGCAGAAGAATGATCTCTGATCTAATTAAGCTCGACTCGGGCTAATGTTGTGAGCCTGCATTCTCTGATCAGACACCAACGGCTGGCAGCTGAGTTGCACGGTGGGGTGGCCTGGGAAGCTGGTCTGGAATGTTAAAACACTGTGGATCTTCCGCAGTCTCCATGTCTAGGGGTGTCCTGGAAGGAGGCCTGGCCTGGCCGTCAGGAAGTAGGGTTGAAGCCCAGCTCTTCCACTAAGTCAGGGCACCCCAAGGTAAGTCACCCAGCCTCTCTGGGTGACAGCTTTCTGACACAGATAAGAGGTTGGGCCAGCTGGTTTCTGAAGTCCTTTGGGCTCTGCTGCCAACGAAGCTGAAACCTCCATATGGAGCGGGGCCTGGCCTGGTGGGGGGGACCCTGACTCAGTAGGAGGGGCGCCTCTGGACTCTCACCACCCAGCCTCCTAGAGCTTCGCAGGATCCCAGCAAGCGAGGAGCCCACCAGTGACGTTGACCAGGGGTGGCAGAGCGCGCCTTGGGGACCCTCCCTCTGCTGAGCTCTCTGCCCCTCACTGGCCATACTACTTAACTTTTCAGGGTTAGAGCTTGGCTGAAGAGGGGCCATGCCATTCCTGGGCCTGGCTGAAACCCTTCTCATCTCCCCATCTGCCACCAAAGGCAGCTGTTCCCAGGAAGCAGAGAGTGATGGTGTGTCAGGGGGCGTTGCTGCAGCTGTCAGCGAGGCAATGCCTATCAGGGGCAGTGGAACTGACTCTCCGACACACTCTGGAGAGATAGGGTGTGACGGAGGCACAGGTGACACACGGCTGACTGCAGCTTCCTGACGCATGCACACAGGGGCCGTCAGTTTCAGTCCGAGAGGTCAGGAAATGCAGGGGAGCACGGCCAGGAGAAGGTGGGGCCGTGGGGGTGAGGGAGAGTTTCGGGGGGCAAGCAGGATGAGATCTTGGGGAAGAATTTCTGAATTCTAGCTTACTGCAGGCAACAGAAGGAGCTGGTCTAGGTCTGGGGTCTTGGCGGTCACACTGACCCGGGTTCTAATCCCGTTTCTAAAACCACATGGACCTGTGTCACTTTGGACCAATGAACCCATACCTGGGGCTCACTTCAGACATAAAATTCTGCAGTGCTGTCACAGGATTCAAAGAGATTCCAATGCATTTTGCTTCGGGTCCATCACAGGAAGCAATCAGTGAATTGTGGCTATTGTTATCACAACTGTCATGCTGTTACAAACCCAGGGCGAACCCCAACAGAGCTGCCCATTCCCAGTTGGGGTCCCCAGAGTCCCAGTCCTGGGCACTTCCCTCCCTGACTATCGCCAGAGTCTCATGCTCTGCCTCGGCCCAGCCTCTACTTCTGGCATTCACAGTTGAAGACCTTGTCCGAGCCTGGGTCCATGCTCACCATGGGACACGCCAGCCCTTTCCTGGCCTCCCTGGGGCAGAGGCTCAGTCTCTTGGGGCTGTGGGCTGGCTTGAGTGAGCCAGGTGACCCCTCTCCGAGAGAAGGGCCTCATGGGCAGAAGGATGGGCCCTGAGGGGGGCACCCACAGAGCCTGGTGCTCGCCCACCTTCCTACATGGCCTGGCCCAGGACTGGGGACATGGGGGCAGCATGGACCCCACACTGTCTCTCAGATGAGCTGCCGACGGCCCTGGTACCCCAAGTCCAGGAACTGCGAGCGGCTGGGTTTTATTTCTTTTGCTTGGTCAAGCCCCAAGCAAGTGCTGGGGCCTGCGATTTTAGCCCACGATTAAGTGATCACTACGTGTGAGGGGCTGGACCAGGCCTAAGCACAGCCAAGATGGGCTCCCTGCCGGGTCCCCCCAGTTTCTCCATTTGAGTGACTTCCTGGCTGGACGTGGTGGCTCCTTGTAGCTGTCACGGGGTTGGCTCCATCTCCTGCCTTGGAACAACGAAGCCCTCTCAGGCTGTCAGATGCGCCCCAATAGCCAGGAAGGGCTCCGTGCCCATAGTTCCCCCAGGATGACTCGAGGTGGGGCCCCAGCACATTTACGCATCAGATCACCCCATGTGACAGAGGAACGTGGACTCCTGGAGCACCTGTGTCCTGCTACCTGCCTCTGACTTTAACCTGCATTAGGGATCTGAGCTGGAGACTCCCCACAGGAGCCTCCTGAACCCCCCTCCTTCCAGCAGAGAAACAGAGAGCATGGAGAGGGCAAGATGAGACCCCTGGGAGCTAATTTCTTTAGAACTGACAGCATTTTTCTGAGAACTTTGTCTCCAAATTAAGAAATCTTTTAGCAATTCAGGATCAACAAACCTTTCTGCTCTGGATTTCCTTCTCAATCCTCCAAGCTAACCTCGCAGAGAATTCTCAAGCCTCATGTCCCCAGGGTAACCCTTCCTGGGCATGCCCAAGACGCTGATGCCTTCTCCCCAAGCTAAGGATGGTTTAAGGTATGTCTCTAAAGAGCAAACCTCTCCCTCTTCAGGAGGGAGGTGGGAGGAGCGAGGAGGAATGGAGGGGAGCAGGGGGTGTGCTGCCAGGAGAGCTCATCCATTCTGACATCTTTACCAGTTCTGACACTCGAACATGTGGGGCGCAGCCATGGTGGAGTCTAGGAGCAGCCCCAGGAAGTAGCGACCCAGCGCTGCCCTCTGGAAGCCTGCCTTCTGGATGGGAGTAAACACCATTCACACTCAACCAACAAATACAGCACAGGTCTAGGCACTTAGCTATAGCAGCAAACATGACAGATAATGTCCCTTATCAATAATGAACTCTTACGGAGCTTCCTTTTAAAGGATGGGGGGTGGGGGGGGCGAGAAGATAGACAGTAGACAAAGAACACAGTTGATGCTGCAACAACGTGGATGACTTGCAGGCGATTCTGCTGAGTGATAGAAGGCTCACCCAAGAGTACGTGCTGCATGGTTCCATTTATACGGAGTTATAGAACAGGAAAACTAATCCATGGCAGACAAGCCAGAACCCAGTAACCTCTAGGACCCGGGGGCGGGGATCGACGGGGAAGGGGCATGGGAACGTCCTGGGCGGTGGTAATGTTCTAAATCTGATGCAGACTGGGACTGTTGGTGCATGCATTGATTAAAGCTCATCAGCTAGTACACTCACATTTGTGCATTCAGTTGTTGCACTGTGTGTAAATTTTACCTCAAAGCAAAAAAAGAACTGTATGTAAATATTGAACTCTGGTTAATGATACTCATGCTGAAGTACCTGGGGGAGGTGTACTGTTGTCTGCAACTTAGTTTGAAATGCATGAAAAATAAATAAGATGGATTGTTGGATAGATGGACATATAAATGATAAAACAATATGGTAAAATGTTAATGGTAGAGCTGGGTGGTCAGTATAAGGGTGCTTGTAAATTCTCTCAACTTTTCTGTATAACTTAAGCATTTCATAATAAAATGTTGGGGTGGGGGAAGAATAGAGTGGTTTGCTAGTGAGGGAATGTTAGATGGAATGTCAGGAGGACGTCACTGAGGAGCTGACAGTTGAGCTGAGACCTTAGCATCAACCATGGAAGACCAGGTCAGCCTCCAGACAGCAGGAAGAGCAGGTGCCAAGGCCCTGAGACCAGAAAGCTCGGCTCATTTGCGGAGCAGGAAGAAGCCAGCGTGGCTGGAGAGTGCCAGGGGAAAGGAAGAGCAAGGTGAGGTGCTGCAGGCCCTCGGAGGTCCCAGTAAGGGTTTGGCTGTTATTTTAGGTGCAGACTTAGTGAACTGACTGGAGTATGAGAGTGACGTGACATGGTTTGTGACTTGGACGGCCCATTCTGGCTACTTTATGGAGAAAGGACTGCAAGCGAAGGAGACACTCGTGCTGACGTGGAAGAGAGCCATAGTTTGGAGTTGGTAGAAGCAGAAGAGAATGAGAGAAGGATATGGGTTCAAGACATACTTTTGAGGGGGGATGGAGGGTAGTGAGGGAAAAAGAAGAATCAAGAATAGTTGGCTTGAGCCCCTGGGTGGATGGCAATGTGTTTACTGCAGCAGGAAGACAGGAGGAGACAGGCTCATGCAGGAAATGGAGAGTCCTGCTTCGGCCAAGAGGGGTTTGAGGCGCTGATTCAGCACTCAGGAGGGGACACTGAGTGGATAGCTGGATATGAAAGTCTGATGCTTAGCGGCCCAGTCAGGGTACAGGCACAATGTGGGAGTCATAACATAAAACTGGCACGTGAATTCATGGAACTGGATGAGGTGACCCAGGGAGACAGTGTAGGCAGAGAAGGGAAGGCCTAGGAAGCCCAGGGATACTCCAGCATCTAGGGATTGAAGAAAAGGTTGGGGGGGGGGGGAGAGTCTGCAAAGAACAGGCAGTAAGGGAGATAGCCAGGAGAAGAGAACATTCCAGAAGGAGGGAATGGCCAATCTTGGCAAGTGCTTCTGGGAGGTCAGGAAAGATAAGGACGGCAGTGATGTGACTTTTGGATTTCACAATTTGGAGGTGGTTGGTGAGCTCAAGACAGCTTCATCGTGGCATGAAGGAGAAGGAAAGCTGGAGGAGCAGGGCAAAGAAAGAATGGGAGGTGGGCAAGGGTTGATGACAACCAGATACATATCTGGAAAAGGAGAGGGGAAAACCCCCAGGAAGTCCTGTCCATTTGGGGGGTGGTGGTGGGGATAGTGAGAAGGCTCCTTTGGGCCTCCCAGAGCCCTTTACTGGGAGGAAATCAGAAGGACTGAGAGGGGAGGAGCAAGGAGCAGCAATGTCTGTGCACGCCTGTGCTCACCTGTGTACACCTGTGCTCACACGTCTAGCTAAAATCACTTGCCTGTCTGGAGTGTGTGGTGTGTGTCACATGGGAACACCTGAATCCTGGAGCCACTGAAACATCAACGGTGGTAAAAGGAATTGTGATGCTGTGTCGAGGACCAGCATCTCTAACACCCCCAAGCTTCATCCCCGGGGCACTGCTGGGGGCCTGAGAGCGGCTGATGTTCACACACAGAACTTGTCACCCAAGACGCACATTTTTCATTTCACTCTATCAAATTACATCTGAATTTCACTCTTGGCCCTTTGAGTTATTTCAGAGGCAAAATCGAAAATGTTTCCTTGAGGCAAACTTCTGGCTTTTACTTTGGAAACCACACTTTCCCCTTTGCTCCAAAGAAGATTAGGATGTTAAGGACAGAATGTCAGTTGAAGATTACATGGAAAGGATAATTAAACAAAAGCTCCACATTATAAGCCATCTAGAAGGGAAATTAAGCAGATTTTGCCTTCTCCCCGACAGAACAGGGGGCTCTGTCGAAGGGCAGCAGGAATTGTCTGGCTCGATAAATAAAGAGAGTAACCAAACTGTATCACCCATTGTTCTGCCTTTATATGAAAAGCAATTGCTTAGCCAAGCTGACAACACACACTGTGGGGGGCATAAACCCCTCTGAAGATGGAAGGATTAAGAGACCCACAAGTTCTGGATAATAAGACTAATTAATAATTTCCATTTCTAAGGAACTGCCACTCCAGCAGCTTCATTCTTCTGCTGTCTTCCAGTCTGGTCTGGACAGCCCTGTCCTCTAAGGGCTGAAGGACAGAGGAGGGTTTGCAGGATGGGCCAGGAAGGATGGCGGCCAGTCACACTGGGGCAGGGAGCCAAGGGGGCAGCCGAGGAGGCGGCGTGCAGCAGACGGATGGATAGAACGAGGAGGTTCCGTCTCACTAACTGTGCATCGAGACTACAGAGTAAATTAGCAAACAGGGTTTGTCATCACACAGTCGCATCTAATAGACCAAGCATTCTGCCATATGAAGAGTGGTCTGGATGGGACCCGTCCCCCACTACACCCACCCAGTCAATCCCCTGGAGCCAAAGCCTCTGGAAACAGTCACAGCAGGGTGATGACCACAGCCACCACTGCCTGGGGGTTGTTGTGTGCCAAGCATGACACTAAGACCTTTGTGGGCATTAGCTCAATTCATCCTCCCAGTGACCTCAGGAGGGAGGTATTTTATGCCTATTTTACAGACAAAGAAATAAGATTCAAAGAGGTTAATTCACTTGGCCAGAGTCACGTGGCTAGTGAAAGCCGGAGGTAATTACAAACCATGGGCCTGGAAGGACCACAGGCCCTGGTGGTCCCAGTAGGAAGCCTTTCCAGTCAGCACCCGCCTTGTCCACCAGGCAGGGGCAGAGGGCCCCACCTCCCCAGAGGGCTTGGCAGCACAGGCAGCTGTAATTTGCAAGGTGAAGGCCAAGCAGCTGAGAGCTGATCACAGGAAACTCTGAGTTGCTTCCCCTGGAAGGTGGCAGCTGAAAAAACCAATTGCTGTGCCTGCCTGGACATCCCCTTGTCCCCAGAGGAGGGGATCAGGATGAGGGAATCTTCTGGAAAATACCCTGTGACTTTCCTAAAAGAGGATAATGGCCGCTTTTGGGGGACGGCCATATTTTTCTGGAGGCTTTACGTGGGTACGGCAGAGGCCTTGGCATCGTAAATTGCAATCAAGCAAAGATGTCTAAGAAGGAAATAATATCGGCTCTGCTGTGCAGCCTTGGCAAAGATCCTGAAATCTTAATGGAATTGAACAATTTTTTGCATAGCACCGT
The DNA here is from genome assembly GCA_031878705.1 of Tapirus indicus. NCBI lineage: Eukaryota > Metazoa > Chordata > Mammalia > Perissodactyla > Tapiridae > Tapirus > Tapirus indicus. The sequence goes on along the minus strand of CM062924.1, from coordinate 90,008,349 downwards.
AAATTCCTAGTGTCTACCTTATCTTCTCATCACGTTATTCAAGGCACATTAAATGGAGAAAGAAGTGGAAGCTGCTAGTCAGAATAAAACCGGAACAAGGAGGCAGCTTGAGAATGGCCCCCCCCCGATACCACGATTCATTCTCCAGCTCTCTTTTCCAACACTCGTGCCTCCCAGCTGCAAAGGCCTTCACCGCTCACTGGTCGTCAGCTCTTCCCCGACGAAAAGCTGTCCTGCAGCTTCCTCCTCTTCACCATGGTCTCTCCTGCTAGGGGGCCTCCTTCCACCTGCAATGCTGCCCTCCCATCTCCTCCCCCAACCCCACCCTGCCTCACTTGGCGCCCTCCCCTCACTTCTCCTTCAGCTCTGTACCCCTCTGGAGCCCGTCCTATTGTCTCACAGACCCTCACACTTCTTTCCAGACCTCGTCCATCTCCATAATCAGCTATCGTCACAACCTTGTGGTGGAAGCTCGTCTTTCCTGCTTGACTGTAAGCGCTGTGAGGTCAGAGCTGGTGTCTGGGCCAGTCATCACTTGTGTGTGTCAAGGCCTGCTGACCAGCTGACCTGCTGACCTAAAGCATGTTCCCTGAGTGCTCCAGCCGCATTTCCACCTGGTGATAACAAAGTACTGGCCTCAAGGGGCATGCAAAGAGCTTCGAAGTACCTGGGGCATGGCAGCCCTCGACTACTGTGGCTATTGTTACTATTACCAATAATAATAATGACAATAGCAAAAGGCCAAGGCCATTGTCAGCCTGAAGAAGATTTCACAGCAGCACCAAACGTGCAAACTTTGGTGGTCCAGCCCCCTCTCTTCTGCTGTCTTCTGGGCCCAAACAGAGACAGGGGGGCGAGGGTCTCCCCCAACACTCCCTCCAAATCACTTGACTGGCTCCAGGGCCTGGGACACTTGTCCTGAGGGCTTCTTTCCAGACATCCCTGGGCCTGGTCTGTAGAACTGGGGCCTGTGGAGCTGGGATCCCACACAGCTTGATAGTCCCACTTGTCGCTGTGCATGATGGCCCATGCCTGCCACATGTCAGAAAGGGCATGGAAGGACATCCCACCCCACCCAGGTCTTCCATCCTTGAGCTCATCTCCTCCTCCAGGAAGCTTTCCCTGACCACCCAGCCCACTCTTTGTCCCCTTCTCTAGAGTAATCACACTGACGGGCTTCAGGTGCCACCTACTAGGCACATAAGTTCAGGGTCAGAAATGACTTTGATGCCACAGGGTCCTCCACTGGCTGCTCTACACATGAGTCCTCCCCAGATGCTGGGGGCCTGCTCAGCCACTCCCTCCCCTGTGCTGCCCAGTCCCTGGTGGACTGGAGAGCGCTCACAGTCAGCCGGGGTGTGACAGCCAAGGGTATGGAATAAAGAGCCCGGGCATCAGATCTCTTGTCCTTCTTGGCATGGGGACCCGATCCCCGTGAGGTTAGCATACCCAGGATCTGTGAGCTGCTTTTCCTTCTCATCTCTGCTCGCCGCTACACCGTGCCCCTCAGGCCTGGACACTGTACCCTGCGAGCTCTTGAGGGTGGGGACCGTGTCTGTTTAAAGGATGGGGATTGTGTCTGTTTAAAGGGCCTGGACTCAGCCCTGCCTGCCCTAATCTTTGGGGGTCCCTTATTCTCCCAGACCCTCCGTTTCTTCTTCTGTGAAAATCAAGGTGCATTCGCCCAGCCCTGACTCCCTCCCTGAGCAGCTGTGAGAAAAAAGATGCTGGACTTGGAGTCTCCACTAAGTGTCAAGGGCTGCCCAAAGCCAGGGCTGTGGTCTCCTTGAGCCACGCACACTGTTGGGAAGACCCTCTGCCCAGCCCAGCCCCTATGTGGCATCTGCCATGTCCTCTGCTCTTTGTGGCTGAGGGTACAACACCAGGGCTGGGCCGAGCTTCTGGCTTTCACCATGTGGTGTTTGCGGGATGGTGGGTGCAAAGAGGCTCTGGCTGGCCTGGGGCACCTCTCCCTCCCCTCCGATGCCGGGTACAGGGACCGCCCCCCAGGCACCAACTCGCTTCCCTTCCTTGAACCACGCAGGTCAAAATACCCCCTGTGAGGCAGAGTCAGCGTGATGGCAATGCCTCCTATTGCTCTCAGCCCCATCAAAGCATCACTTTGTGGGGAGCCCTGCAGAACGTCACGGTCTCGGTAACGCACAGCGCTGTTCAAGGGTCCACATACAGAGCGTGCTCCTTGACGCTTTCTTTCTCAGCCACTTCTAGCTCACCTCGGTGAGACATAAAAATGGTTACTGAGCAAGAAGCCTTGAGTATTTTTTATGAAGCTATAATACCCTCTATTTAAAAAAAAGATGAAAGAAAGGGAGAGAGAGGGGAAGGAAGGAAGGAAGGAAGGCAGGGAGGGCAGGAGGGAGGGAGGGAGGGAGGACTCTTTTCTGTGGGACTGTCTCTGGCATCTTGGGACGGCCTGCTGGTGGAGTCCAGCTCACTCTGAGTAGAGACGTGCCCATCATTAGGAAGAGCCTGAGGACCGAGGGAAGTGTGGATATGCTCTTCTGGCTGCCCCACTGGGGCTTCCTGTCTCTTCTGTGACCTAGCTCACCTGCAGGACAACCCTGAGGGCTGCAGGGCGTGGTCCCAGGTGGGGCTGCGCTTCCAGACAGAGTGAGGTGGACGATGGGGGAGGCAATTGGTTTGCAAAAGAGCTGATCACTCCCCAAACAGATTTCAAGGCTTTGGGGGGCCAAGGAACGTTTATAGTGATGACAGTGCCACACTGCTCCTCAAACACGTTGCCCTCTGTGTCTGGCTGTAGAGGAGGGCGGTGTGACAGGAGGAGAGATGCCCTGGCCAGCTTGTCCTGACCAGCTCATGCTGTGGGAGGTGCTGGCTCCAGCCCATCTGAACATCACAGTGAGAGACGAGGGGGAGATGTGATGTGGGGGGATCACGACAGCTTTCTCCGGGATGTGGGGACACTGGCCTATAGGTCCACCTGGCACTGACGGTGCCGAGCTATCATCTGCTGAGTGGTTGCCATGGGCCAGGAGCTGGGCTACGTTGTCACATGCACTGTTTCATTTATATTAATTCCTACAGTAGCCCTGTGCAATTGACACTATTATTATCCCCATTTTACTGATGAGGAAACTGAGACTCATAGAAACTGGAATAAACTGCCCAGAGTCTGACAGCTAATAGGTGCTCCCCTGGGTGACTCCAACCCCACAATTTTAAGGGGTTAAAATAAACACTGTTCCAAACAGAGGGCCAGCGAGTGCTCATCAGCTCACTCAGTGCTCCAGGGAGGCCCAACCTGGCAGCCTTCTGGGCAATGTGCAGAAGCAGGGACTGGTGTTCCAGGACCCCCACAGAATGCCTCTACCTGTCCCAGTCATACCCCAATTTGCCACTTCAGGAAGGGAAGAGGTCTGAAGACCCTTCTTGGGGATCTAGAGGCAGTCGGCTCAGAGAGGCCATCACATTCCACAGACAGGTCAGGCATCAATGGAGAGAAATATATATTGAGGCCCCATTAGGGGTGGCATTGGGACACATCCCAGACCCCCGGGGGTGCCACAGCCTGAGGGCTGGGCAAGGAGGCCCCGCAGCTCACAGCCTGCTCCCTCCCCTACTGACTGGGGATGCTTGGGACTTGGTTGCCCTCAGGGACATGAAGGACTTGTTCAGAGGTGGGGGGCCCCAGCAGCCACCTATGAGAGCTGGGCAGGAAGGGAGGCCCCTGAAGGAAGGCAGGGCTCCCTCGGGACCTGCTGGGGTTGAGGTCTCCATCTGGTAAAGAAGCTGAAACTGAGCAGTTCATTGTGATGCCCCTGGCACGTGAGCAGAGGTGGCTTCCCTGGGGCCCTGTCTGAGAAGCTCCAGAGCCCTGGGTCAGCCTGGGGAGGCCGCTGGCCACCGCCTCTCCTCAGCGGCTGCTGTTTTAGCCCCCTCCTCCTGGCACGAGAGACGCCCTCCATGCAGGAGCCCTCTTCTGGGGTCGCCCTGGCAGTCCAGCTATTTCTGCCTCAGGAAAGCCTGCTCTCTGGAGGAGGATGGGCAGGAAGTGGGCCACGCTGAGGACGGAATGCCAGCCGTGGGCCTGCAACCCGACAAAGGGATTTAGCTCATGCCCTCCTCCCGGGCCTTACCGGCAGGTGGGAAGTGTGGTTCTTGTGGGCATTTGTGAGGGAACCCTGGCAGGCAGCAAGCCCTGCAGCTGAGGCCTCCCTCACTCCTGGGTGGGGGGCTTTTTGGGGACCAGGGCAGCATGGAGTGAACCTTCTTGGAGAGCTGATGCCCCTCCTACCGCCCCTGCACTCCTCTGGGCTGGCTTCGTGCCGCCTCTCTGCTGTGGTGCTTGGGGGAGACAGCACCCCTGCACCCACCACTTCTGGGGGCAGAGCTCAAGGTCAAGCAGGGAGGAGAGAGTGCGGGGCAAAGGGCCTCAGCTGCCCTGCCTCTGGCTGCATGACCTGGGACCAGGTGCCCAAAGCTGGCGTCTCAAGCCCCTCCCTATAAGAAGACGTGATGCTGGTGCCCTGGGAAGGCGCCCTCTGCTGACTAGGTAACTGTGGGACTCCTGGGAGTGTCATCTCCCGGGTGAAACGGGGCCTGTGGCGAGGGTCCAGTGTACCCCAGCCGGGAGTCAGTGCCCGTGGTGGCTGGCTGTGTGTCACAGCTTCCGATGCTCAGGGTTGTCAGGGCAGAGCTAGAACCCAGCTCCTCCTGAGAACCCAAACACCCACCATTCTCCAGCGATTCAGGACCCCCCAGCCCCAGGGTCCCCCCAAAGCCTCAGAGTCCCTGTGTTTGCACAGCAGGCTCACAGGCCCGCAAGCCTCGGTGTGTGCTGCCAGGGTGGGCCGGGAAGGAGTCCCCCGCTGCCTCCGCCCCAGCGAGCTGGTCTCAGCAGCCAAACAGCCCCCAAACGGCGGTGGCAGACACACAGGGACACACCCCCTGCTTCACTGGAGCACAGAAAACATTCATTAAGCATTTTAGAGGACAAGGGCAAAAAGAAAAACACTCATTAGAAGCAGAAATAGTTTCCAAATGAGCCATACAGAATCTGCTGGGAAGTCTGGCCTGAAATGGGGGCCTGTTCTCAGGGGTGCGGGCAGGGGGAGAAGTGCTCAGAAGGATGGAATGTGGGGGCCCGAGAAGAGGACGCAGGAGGAGGCAGCGAGGCCCTGAGCTGAAGCACTAGAAAATCGCAAACAGGTGAGGCCATGGGTGGCAGGGTGGCAGCCCAGGCTGTCTGGCTCAGCCTTGGAGCAGCCCAGCCAGCAGGAGGGGCTGCACTTCCTCCGGCCCCCAGCAAGGCTCAGGGCCCAGGCGGCTGCAGCAATAACGGTGTTCAGGCCGCAGAAGGCAGAGACAAGAAGTCGGAAGGCCTGATCCCAGCCTGGCTCTATCTCTGACCAGCTGGGTGACCCTGGGTCTGGGCTTGCCCTCTCTGGACCTCAGCATCTATCTAGGAAAGGCAGCAGCTGAGTTCTACGGAGCCTAACAGCCCTGCTAACTGTGACACACGGAGCCCCCAGTGGTGCTGATGATGTGACAAGAGGAGGTGTGTGTGCTGGCCAGCAGCCAGAACTTCTCAAGGTCCCAAGGCAAATCTCCCAAAGGCCCTGCTCTGGCTGGACAAGTGGTCTGAGCTCAGGTCATCTGGGCCCAAGGGGTCTGGAGCCTTGAGATGCTGCCCTAGGCAGGTGACCTCACATGGTGCCACCGGTCACGGCAATGACCTTATGCACCGTGGGCTAAACAGGCTTCGGTACACACCACTCCAGGGGAAGGCTCTAGTTCCTCCCTTGTCTCCCTGCTCACATCCTAATAAAATATTTATTAGCAATGGAGAAAGAGAGAGTGAGCACCCTCTTCCAAAACCAGGTCACTCGGAAACTCTAAATGCCGAGTCAGCTCCTGTCTTCCTCGTCCCTGACCCTCTGCTTCTGGCAGGGGCGGCCGACCTCCGTGTGCCCTAGGTCTAACATGCTCCCTCATTCCCTGTCCTGGGGCCGCAGGCCGTCTGCAGCAGAACCACGGCCTCCGGAAATGCTGGCCCCTCCCTATCTGGCTGACGCTCTGTGCTGGGCACACGGGGAAGGCAGAGAGGTACAGGTCCCTCCCTCAGGGAGCTCCCAGTCTGGAGAGGAAAACCAGGCCTGCGTGGGTAGAGGTCCCTGCTGTGCTAAGTGGCCTTGGGATAAGCAGTGTCAGTTTGTAGATCTCAGAGGAGCGAGCTTGCAACTGGCTGCTGGCAGGAATGGCCGCTGAGCCGGAACTGCAGCGGGAGGAGCGGTGGGGCTGCTCTTTGAAACAACTCTCCTTTATCCAGAAGCCCTCCCTCCCTGCCTCCCTCTTCCTACAAGCCCCCTTCCTTTCAGGAAGGCTCCCCCATCCCAGCCAACCCCCCCTTCGGAGCAGAGTTGGCACCATGAGCTGCCTTCTTTCTCAGCTGTCACCGTGGTCACTGTCCCAAACCTTCACTCCCACCCAGTCCTTTTTCTTGGTAATTGGTGTCAGAGACAAACTTGGGCCAATATACATCTGGGCCAGTGTCTCACAGCTGCTTTCCTATTTAATATCAGAGAAATTAAACCTGGCCACGCCGTCATGATCCTAGTGTTGTAATCAGCACCAGAACAAATTGCCCTGAGCGGCGCCGGCTGCCGCACCCGCTCCCCAGCTCTGCGTGGGACGTGCACTCTGAGCTCATTGCTCTGGCCTCCTACTGCCCAGCATTGACCGGGGAGCAGGAGCACCACACCTGTGTGCATTCCCTCCTTGTCTTCTGCTCACAGAAGCGAGAGCGGTACTCGAGGACACAGAAGAGAGGGGATGGAGGGACAACTCCCCCCGGGGATGGGGAAAGAAGGAGAAGAGCCCCAGATCAGCCCAGAAGAAACTGGAGCCTGTGATACTGGCCTTTGGAGAGACTCTAGCTCCCCCACCATCTGGAAGATGAAAAATCCAGACGCACAGGAATCCCCCAGGGGTATCTCCAGCATGCAGTGGAGGTGGAAGAACCAGGGGAGAGAGCTGTAGAGAGGGGCATGAACCCTCCTACTTCTCACCTGGCCCCAGAAACAAGCAGGAGCAGCCGAATCTAAGAGGGACTTGGCCCAAGGGGTCTGAGTGACTGGGATCCAGTTTGGGGAGTGATAAGCCCAGACCCCATCACTGCCTGATGGTGTCTGATTCCAGGAATGTAAATTTAGTGGAATTAAAAAGCCACAAGAGCGTGATGGAATGAGAGGAGGCAGGCAGAGGCGTCGGTGTGGGAGAGCAGGCCTGGAGGCAAGGGACCATCCTTGAAGAGCAGACAGCTTGGGCTGCCGGAGAGGCTAGCTGGCAGGAAGCTGGCTTCTGGGGTGCTGCTCCAATAGGAGGGCAGCAGCCAGGCCAGGTAGAGAGAGCATGCTGCAGAAGTATTCTGATGGGGCATGGAAACTGAAAAGGGAAAAAGCCAAAATGGGATCCAGCGGTTGGGAGGCCCAGGAAGGAGTTTTCAAGGGCTGCAGGGTGTGCAGCCAGAGTGTGAGCCTGGGCGCACGGGACATGCTCTAACTCCACCAGACCTCTGCTCTCAGGGTGGAGCCCCACACTCCACTCCTGCAGCCAGCTAGGAGAGAAAACCTTTAGCCACATGGCGAAATGCCTTGGGTCCATTCTTATTAACAAGACAGGGAAAGGATCATCCCAGGACCATGCTTCACTGAAGGTCCCTTTCACAAGGACGCAGGGCAGAACAATTAGAAAACCAGGTGCAACCACGCCAACCTCCAAGGGAGACAGACCCTGGGAAATTGACAACAGGCAAGGTGTTGGGGAAGCAGTGTCTTTGCAAATCAGCACATCCTCAGGCAGTCTCAGGCATCATCCACTAATGAACTTGCTGAACCATAGACAATTATTTCTGGGAACTGAGGGATAGTGGAAAGGCTTGGAGGTGGGGGCTGGGCAGAGCTGATGGACAGAAGGCCTTGTCTAGGCAGAGCTTCGGCGTCCACACCAAGATGGTCCTGGCCCCGTGGACACCTTCCAGGCCCCCTTCCCTGGGACCAGTGGCCTCTCTGTGCTCCATGGCATGTGCGGCTCTCTTTTCTCTGAACGCACGCCATGGACGTTGAGGGGCTTGCTTTCCCGTCTGCTGGGCCCCTCCCAACCACACTCCCAGGTTAGAGAGATCCCCAAACCACGGGGGCCCAGGCTAACTTAAACAACAGTGGATGCAGAAAGTGGGGCCCATGGCAGGAAAGGCAGAGGCAGGAATGCTGTGCAGAGGCAGCAGGAAGAAGTTGGGGTGAAGGTGCTGGGCCCACCAGGGATGCAATCTACAGAGAGCAGCTCCAAATTGGAGGACAAGCTTTGAAAAGGACCCAGGTCCACCCTGACTAGATGCATCCCTCGGACCTTCCCACTCACACAGCAACACCTTCTGCTAGGCAAGATGACCAGCAATGACCACCAATTGGCAAGAGACTGGGTGGCCTCAGTGCTGACCCAGGCCTGACTCAGTGAGGTTGTGCATAAACACCATGGACAGAGATCTGGGAGCCAGGTCACCCCTGGAGCAACAGTCACCTGGGCAGATCCTCCACCCCCTTATCCATCCCCCTCCATGTCAGACATCACAAATCAATTACCAAGTTCCTTCCCACTGAGCCAGGGGCTCCTCCTCTCCCAACTGTCCCAATCAATCCAACTGCAACTGGCATGCCTCCGGAAGCAGATTTTCCACATGTGCCAACAACTAACTAACCCACAAGAGAAAATGAATGTGTGGCTTTCAGCCAGCAAGCATCTCACAGCCAGGGGTAGGATGCTCAGCTTTCTTTGTGTCCTCATCAAGAGGAAACTGAGGCACCCTGAAAGCACCTGGCAGGGCTTTATTCTCATGGGGCCGGCGAGGACTACCCCCCAAGAGGTTTTCTCCCCTTCGTGGCACCTGACATCGCACCAGGCCAGCCGCACAGCTGGCCTCAGCACCACACACTGATGTCCCTAGGAAAGCTCGCCAGGGCGCCTCAGCCCAAAGCCACTGCACGCAGGAGCCCCACCCCACTCAGCTCCCTCCATGGACCCTTCCCCAGCACCGGAGACGCAAGAAGAATCCAGTCCCAGCCACCTACCTGAAGGAGCCAGTAGCACCTCCGGTGGAAGGTGGGGATGATGGAGGAATGGACATAGCAGCCGTACAAGCACTAGGGAGAGAGGAAAAACGAGAATTCAGTTGGAAAGAGGGAAGGGAGGGAGGAAGACGGCGCAACAGAGAAGGAGCAAGAAAGGGCCACAGACACTGCCACCGCCCCGGGGAGACTGGCTCCTGGACTAAGACTAAGGTCTGGGACGGTATCTAAGAAGCACAGTTGGGAGACACCAGCAGGCAAACATGATGGACAGCTGGAGTGCTCCCCCTGGGGGCCCGTGAGAGCCCAGGAAGCCAGGCACCAGGGGAATGCACACATGTGTATATTTTGCCCATAATGTTAGGGGTTGGGAGTTTCCCTGAAATTCATTCACAGTGCCTAGGTTAAGACCCCTTGGTGTATGAGGAGGGACTGAAGGTTACGGAATTGATTCAAACACACACACACTCCAGACCTTTCCTGGCCAAGGAGCATCCCGCTGGGTGAGGCGGCCCTGGCTGGTAGGAGCTCCAAAGCTGGTGGGGCCGGGAGGGGCAGCACCTCCTAGGACTGTCCTCCAGAGCCCCTTGTGTGCACCCCCACTTTCTGGTGTTTATTTACAGTTTGTTTATTCATATATTTGTTTGTTCTAAGTATAAACCTGTATCTTTTGCAGATAGATTGGATTTTAGAAAACAGCCAGAGCCAGGTTGGAGAATAAGGTGGATATAAGGAATCAGGTGGGTGGGAATTCAAGGTCAGGAATGGTGTATGGGTGGACTGTGAAGAGGGACACTTGGACCCTGGTGGGTGGAGCTGACCGGTGGGTGGGACAAGTCAGGCTGACATGTTATGCATCTGGGGCCCTGACTGTGCACAGAGCACTGGGCACTGTGGGGGCCGGCGTGCTAGCAGAGGTGGAGAAAGGGGGCTGATGAGAAGAGCAGTCAATCAGGTCCCTCTCGAAATCGAACTCTGAGAGTCTGAGTGGGAGGGGATTTTGCCTTTTCTTTTGTAGCTTCCAATTCCAAATTGGAATGCTGGCCTTCCATCTCCCTCAGAGTTCCCCTGGCTTCCCAAAGCCCAGGATCCAGAAGGGGTAGGGCGGAAAGAGAAGGCAGCACCAGCACAGCCTCTCGGGATGAAGGATGGGCAAGGTCTTCTGCTCACCCCCCATTGCTCATTTTAATCTCGCCGTGGTCCCTGCACCCCTGCCCGAGCTCTGCAGAGAAATGGCCAGCAGCTCTGCATTTAAAGCTTTCCTCGGATACTTTTTACACCCCCAAAAAGACCCAAAAGTTTGATTCTACTAGGAGCCCATTTGAGCCCTGCCTGTCTGATTAGCAGAGTTGAAAGAGAAATCATTTTGGACTATGGGATTCTGGCTGCAAGAAAATCAGATTTCCAATATGTTAGAACTTTTACAGATTGCTGTCAGCTGGGACTTAAGCCCTGTACAAACCAACCAAACAAAGCGGAAATTAATTTAAACGATTCCCTTGCAATTCTTGCCCACGAAATGTATTTATTATTAAGAAGGCAATATTCTTTCCTGACTTTTCCGGTTTTCAGTACGTGTGTTTTTTATTTTTATTTTTGATAACTCACTCCTTCCTGCCAAAGGAAATTCACGTTTGGACATTTTCTGTAAGCACTTGGTTGCAATGAAGGAGCAACCCACCCACAGTCCTTTGGAATTTGCATGCTCTCAGGGGCAGTCTCATTACTAGTAAAAGTGGAGGGAGATGTAAACTGCTAAGAGAAGTCTCTCCCGTCCCTTTGAATTAAAGGCTTCAGGTTGGCTCCTTCCCACTGTTCATTCCCTTTGAGAGCTCGCAACGACTTCCCCTCTTCACTTGTCTCCTTCTCTTTCCACTGCTTTTTCTTGAACTTGAAAAGAACATGGTTAATTTGCAACACCATTTCCCCCTCGATTCACTGCCTATCCATCTGGGCTGGGCTGCAGCATCCTTGAACCACATACTAAGGAATCCGGGACAATTTACCGAACACCTATTGTGTGTCCCTTTTGTGAGAACGCACAAGAGGAAGAGAGCATGGCCTGCTCTCCCCTGAGCCATCCCAGCATCTCTCTCTCTTTGGCAACCTTGCCTGCCCAGAACTGCCCAGAACCATCCAATAAGCAGAGTGATGTTTAAAAGAAAAATCGCCATTTCTACATCAAGTCTCATGCATTTTAATCAGAGGAGCCCTTGGGGCCTCACTCAGAACCTAGTTACTCTAGTTTTAGACGTTACTCTAACTGCCCTGTTGATCTGATGTCTCTGGTCTCTGCAGGTGAGAAGCAGGATTTTAGGAAAGTGGGAGAGATGTTAAGCACACCTTGAGGCAGACCCCCGACAAGAGCCAGCCATGTCAGTGGCATTGGGGAGAAAGCGAAGGCTTCCCAGAGAGCCTCAGGAACTCAAGAAGCCCAAGGGTATTGCAGCCCTCCCCTGCAGCCTCGTGCAGCACCAGGTCACCCCCAGGGCTCACTTGCCCCTCTGTAATCCCTGGACTAGGAGCTCCTGGAGGGCAGGGAGCCTCCTCAGACCTTTGGAATGAAGAGGGCCAACAGTCCTCCCCCCATAGCACCCCAGGACACCAGTCTCTGCAGCCTCGTACAGGAGAGGACTGGAGACAGTAAATGTGTAATTTTCACTGTGCTACTCTGAAGTCTCAGGACTTGACACTAGAAAACCATCCTGAAAAATGGCTCTACGTTTAGTGCTTAAAGAGTTAAGCTTCAGTTTCAAGGAAAACTGACTGGTGTTGAGTAGCTGATTTACAGTCCTTGTGGGGAAAGAGGCTTCCAGTAATCCACTCTTGGTGAGCTGGAGTCAGCAAGAAGGGGCTACTGGAGAGATGGATCCTGCACGGCCCGAGACCCGCTGCTCACCAGCTGGGAGGGCCCTTGTCCCTCCGGGCTGTAAAACAGGCATTGTCCTCCTTCTGTCTCTGGGCAGCTGTGAGGGTTGAGGGCTGCCTTTGAAGGGACACCTAGGACAGCCCCTGGACCTGGTACACGTGCAGTCATGTCAGCCATTGTCCCTGGAGCCGGTGGGAGGGGGAGGGGAGACAGAGTGGGCTGGGCTTGAGGAACTGTAAGGACACCGGGATGGACTGGAGTGTAAAGTGCACAGGGGTGTGGTGAGGGGCAAGGTGGAGGAGACAGAGTAGGTCAGATCACAAAAGGCCATGGGTACCACAGTAAAGAGTTTGGCTTTACCCAGGGGCGGCGGGGAGCAAAGGAACATCATGCTCAGATTGCATTCGGGAGCTCACCGTGGCAGCAGTATGGCCAGGGAACAGAACTGAGGAGGGCTGGGGGCCGGGGCCAGTCCTATGAGGCCAGGAGGCACACCGGGACTGAATGACGATGGGAGCAGAGGGCATAGAGAAACAGCCATGTGTGCCAGGTGTAAGGGTGACGCCCAGCTTTCTGGCTGCACAGATGGATGGGTACACAGTGGTCCCCTTCACCAGGACAGGAAACCCTGGGGGTGCAGCAGGCTGGTGGGGAAGATTTCTACTTGGTGACTTTGAGGAGCTTGTAAGACATCCAAGTGGAGGCACAGAACGTGGTAAGTTGCAGAGATCTGGGGCTCCGTCTGGGCCGGAAGCAGTGATCCGGCTGTCACCAGCACAGGGATGGAGCTGGAAGCCAGCGGAGAGGCCAAGAGTCGGCGTCCACTCAGGCTGTTTGCAGCGCAGAGCCGAGCCTCTCAGGCAGACAGAGGAGGTGAGGTGGGAGCGGCCAACACCCGGAGCGCGTGACAGGCCTGCCTCACGGTGTGCCCCGCCCACAGCCCTCTCCTCTTATTCATCACACAACCCCAACCTGCCCCCATGGCTCCGATCCCAGGCTCTCTGGCCAGTTCTTTGTCACCCTCATCCTCACTTTGCAGCCCTTCTGCCGGTTTCCAGCCAGTCTGACGACGTCATCCCCAAGCCAATGGGGGATTAATTGCACACTATTCCACGAGGCAGCATATCAAATCCATTCCCTTTACCCTCTAATCAAAAAAGCAATCAAGTTTGTCTGCAGCGATCTGTGTTGTACAAACTCCTGGTGCTTTTTGATTAGGCTTGGGGTTCCCCTGGGGGCTCCCTGGGTCGAGCTTTTCATTTGGGAGCCACAGTATGGTTGGAGGGAGAGTCGCATCCCGGGGCTGGTGGCTACAGCTGGTGTGTGCCTGTATGAGCGCGAGATGCGTGAGCACACGTGTGTGTGTGGGGGTAGGTGCGGGAAAGCGTGTGGTGAGTCTCTTGTTTATGTGTGTAAACAGAGAAAGAAAAAGTAAAACCAACCAGCTATTTATAAGAAACTCAGGAGAACTTCACCCTGCAGATGAAAGCAACTTTCAAAGGAGTTATATTTGGGGAATTAAGGCCTGACAGCTTCCAGTTAACGTGACAGCTGAGGAAGGAAGAATTTTTTCTTAAATACTCAAAATTGCTTTTATGACACTATGGGGCTTTTTTTTCCTTCTTAAATAAAAAGGAAAGATAAAATTATAGGAGAAACTAATAGTAAACAAGAGCTCCCTTCAGTTAAAAATTAATGCTTCCCACAAAGAAAGGGACGTTTCTGAAGGGAGCATCGGCTGCAAATCTCCTCAAATGGATTTCTCCCCAACAGACTCAGCTGCCAAAGGGTCCCTGTGGGCCAGAGGGGTCATCAGGGCTCGACACCCGGTGGCTTCAGTGGCCAATGAAGAGAGCACCTCAGAGTAGTGAACGCAGCTTTCTTGGTTGGGATAGTGGGACACAACCAGGTGCTTCCCCTTTCTTCCGGCTCTCAATGGCGTCGCTTCTCTCTCTCTCAGGCACAAGTCAGCCCTCCTGCCTCCTGTCATCCCTTCCACTCAGCTTCCACTCCAGAAAACGGCTGACTCACTGTCCCCAGGCAGACCTGGTGCTTCCCACTTGTACGCTTTTCCTTGTACTATCCCACTCCTGTGCAAACCCCTCCCAGCCTGAGTCCATCTCACGTCCTCTCTCCTCCAGGAAGCCTCTCCTGACCCAGCCAGTGGAAGAAGTCCCCAGAAATGACCCTTCAGGGGTCATGGGCAGCCATGGGGATGTGGATTCTGCTTCGGGTTTCATACACACGTCACTGTCATTTAAGTTCACGTCCAACGTCTTGCCTCGCCCACCCCAGGGGCTGGCAGACTTTCTGGAAAGGGCCAGAGAGTAAGCATTTTCAACCTTGCGAGTCAGATGGTCTCTGTTGTAACTGCTCAGGTCTCCCTTTGTAGGGCAGGCAGCCTTAGATGAAAGGTAATGGATGGGTGTGTCTGTGTCATCACCAAATTTTATTCATGGACATTGCAATCTGAATTTACATTATTTTCAGACGTCATAAATACTATTTTTCTTTTGATTTACCCCCAACCATTAAAAAATGTAAAAACCATTCTTAGCCCACAGGCTGTACAGAAATAGGTGGTGGGCCAGGTCTGGCCTGTGGGCATAGTTTGCCAACCCCTGACCCAACAGGTTGGGAAGAATGTGAATTGTACAGTCCTCTGTAAATTTCCCCCCGGTGATTTCACATAGCAGGTGCTCAGTAAACTCTGCTTGATTCCCACGTGCTGCCAATATCTAGGCAGGGCAAGGAAGGAGCAGCAAAGACCAGGCACGTGGAAATAACGGACTGCACATTCAACAAACATGCAAGAACATGGGACAAACAGCAGGGGAAGCTGTCAGAGGACCTGGACGTCTTTCGAATTGGGCTGCTTGTGGATGTTTGTTCTCAGCCTGGGTGTGATGCGCATCACCATCCTAAATGCCTGTGTGAAGTTAGCGGGCACTTGGGCACGGTGCTTGGACTGACCACTTCCGGGCACATCGTAGGTACTCAGTGAGACACGGCTTCATTTCATTAACGAGGCAGAATTCAACGAGATAAGGTCAAGGAAGCTGAAAGCAGCTAGTGCGGTACCGGGGATGCGTAGGTGCTTCGGCACTTTCCCTCAGAGGAGCAAACAGCCCTGTGAAATTTCTTCTCCGGGGAAGACCTTTCCATTCTGTTTTCTGGGGCCAACTCCCACAGGAGGCAGGGAACCCTCAAAGCCAAGGCTTGCTGTTGACTTTCCTCTCTGGGAAAGCCCAGCGTCTTACTCCATGGATTGCTGGAACATACAGCCCTAGCATCCTTGATAGGCTTCTCTAGAGCTGTCATATCTGACATGGCAGCCACAAGCCACGTGTGGCGGTTCAAATTTAAATTCAAATTAAGTAGAATGGAATAAAATTGAAACTCGAGTTTCTCAGTCATACTAGCCTCATTTCAAGTGCTCAACAGCCACATATAGTTAGTGGTTACCATGTTAGATGGCACGGAACAGTCCGTCATCACGGAAAGTTCTATTGGACACTGTGACTCTAAAGAACGAGAGTGGGGATCTAGTTCAGGGATATTTGGCCAAGACTCTTGGAGACTGAGAACTCAGGTGCCAAGATTTAGAAAAGCCAGGGTATGGGGAAGACAACTGGTGGAGGCTGGGACTTTTAGGGGAAGTTTCACTTTGGGGAGTTGGAATGTTTGAAGGTTGGTACCTGTCATTCTACCTGGGCCAGCTTGACTCAGTCAGTGAGTGTCTCCCCGAGTCCCCGTGCCTGTGACAGAAAATCTCACTCCCCAGCTCCCTTGTCTCCTCACTAACTAAAGCCTTCTCTAATGCAGGGGTGACACCTGCTGTGTCCTCAGACCAGGGGGTTTACAGCAAATCTCCATCTACAATCCCAAGAGCTGGGTTAGGCTTGTGGCTGTGGCCCCAATACTCTCCCACTGGCCTAGCCCAGGGGCTTCCATTGGCCTCACCTCTTTCCCACTTGGGAGGTGATGGTCTGCACAAAGAAGCAATCAGAGTGAAAATAGACTTTTAGGTGCCTGGTTTATCTCACACACTTGAATCTGATGCTCAAGCGACAAAGATGAATAGTTGTAAAAATGTGTCACGGTATAAAGTGACAGAAGATAAAGAGGTAATAGAAGGGCAAGGAAAATCCACCCAGAAGATGACGATTTAATCCTGCTCTGAAGTGATAAAGGGGCAGGGGCCATTTATTTAGAATAATCCAGGCAGGAGCAGGTGAGAGGCGGTGCCCAGGCAGATGGAGTGACAATCACACCCGCCAGAAAAGGGGATCCTGGGCTGGTCTGGGCCTTGGCTTAATGTAAGAGGAGGACGCTGAGCTGGATTTTCACGTAAACAAGTTTTTGCTATTGTCTGTTCTGTGCCTGTCCTGAGCCCCTGTCCTCCACGATCCCCCAGTCTCCCCAGGGGGAGACGGAGATGAGCAAACCAACAAAACCAGATCAAAACAGCCCTGATGTTAAGTGCTAAGTCCCC
This sequence comes from Tapirus indicus, assembly GCA_031878705.1. Taxonomy (NCBI): domain Eukaryota; kingdom Metazoa; phylum Chordata; class Mammalia; order Perissodactyla; family Tapiridae; genus Tapirus; species Tapirus indicus. Next base: position 89,991,881 of record CM062924.1, on the reverse strand, counting down.
GAGGAGGGTGTGATGGAGCCCGAGGAGGGAAGCTGAAGGTCAGCAAAGTTACCTAACAGGAAGCGACATTTGTCATGAGTCCAAAAGAGTGAGTAGGAGTTGGCCAGGTGGACAACAGGTAGAAAAGACCAGGCCAGGTGGACAAGAAAAATATCTTCAGCAAGAGGGATGGGCATGGTCCAGGATGTCAGCCACTTCCCAGCTTTCCCATCCGAACTCTCTGTGCGGGACCAAGTTGGGTGGGCGAGTGTGCGAATCCACAGATCGTTCTACTGAAACCTCATGGGAGCCATGATGAGCGGTTGACAGATGGCCTTGCATTTGAAGCAAAGGCCCTGTGATTTTTGTGGCTCTGCCCTTGTGCATGGGTCCAGACTCTGAACGTTGAAGCAGATGTCCTGCAAGGACTACGGGAAGCCCCGAGAATTCAAGGAACAAGTGCAGGCCCAGGACTAGAATGTGGTATCTGACCCTATCAGTTCTCCCTTTCCTCCTCTCCTTCCCTCCCTCCCCTCTCTGTCCCCATCTCTCATGGCTGTATGTCTTCTTTGTGCTTTCTTCTCTCCCACTACAGTTAGGCTGTCTTTAGGTAGTAGGTAGCAAGAGCTCCTCATTCCAGCGTGACCCAAGGGGCAAGAAAGTCTCTTTCTTCCAGATTTAGGATGACAACACCAGGGAGGGACTCTCACCTATCTGGTCCGTGAACCTGGCCCTGGGGCTCTCAGTGCGGGAGGAAGGAACCTGAGCAGGCAGAGCAGCAGGGCTCCCAGGATGGAGTTAAACATGGTTCCTTTGCTGCCAAAGCTTTGACATCCTGGGAGAAGCAGGTGCTCTCCAAAGAACAGGTGGAAATGGAAACCTTCCAGCACCTTCCAGATCTCCCCAAACCAGTGGCAGCTTCTGCAGGGCACAGAAGTAGGTCCAAGAAGCCCTGCTGCTCCCCAGGCACCCTGGAAGCCAAAACAGATCCCGGGAGGCATTGGGAAGATCTCACGTGGAGGCCAGGGGAGGATGATGTGGAGTTTCTCTTACCTCTCATCTCTAGCTCTACATTTGCCCTGCAAAGAGGCATCCCAGGGGAAGGCCAAGGCCAAGGAGGCTAGCAGTCTGTCCAAGGTTACTCGGCTAGAAAGAGGCAGAGGAGGATTCAAACCCATCCTCATCTGACCCAAGGCCCTGGCTGCTTCCCCCCAGCAGGCCACCCCCTGGCAGCCTCACATAGGGACCCATGCCAACAGTCGAGGTCTGCAGGGCCTTCTGCAGAGCCTGCCTTCATCAAAGACAAAGAGATGAAGTCCTGGGCTGCTCCCAGGACTGTCCTCACTGAAGGATTTGGTTTGTATTAATCTAAGATTAGACCAAATGATTCAATTCACATGCTGCCTGCAAAAGCACTGGGCCTCAGAACTTGTTAAATAGTGAATTGCTTTAAAATTAGTTTGAGCTAAATGGATTGCAGTCTGATTCAGCCTCCGGGGTTGGGTGACAGGAGAGATCTGGAATATTAGATCATCATTGACCGAGCCTCCAGCCTGGCCTCTCTTCTAAGATGATCTGCGACGGCATCTCCCAGAGCAGCCGAGGCCCTGGTGCACCAGGGGGCTGTGGCCAGATGACAGGGGGCTGGTCGGGGCCCCCCAACCCTATGCCTGTGGGTCACAGAGGCAGATGCCAGACCTGGTCAGGCTCAGGCTGCCCCAGCGGGACCAGACCCTCCCCCGGAAACAGCCCCTGAGCACTGCCTTTTCATGGGAGGCTCCTTCAGGCAGAGGTGAGCAGACTCCTAAAATTCATTCTCCAGGGCCTTGGAGAAATCCTCCTCCATGGGAGATTGGCTACTCCTGGGCTGGGCATCCTGGTGGCCTACTCTTCCATGACATCTAATTGGTCTTTTAGCCAAGTAATCTAGTGTAACCCTGTGCTTGGTGCTGTAGGTGACCCAGGAGGACAGGGAAGGGAGGCTGGGCCAGGGGCCTCTTTGCCATCTGGAAGAGGGGTGGTATGAACCCCTCTCTGCAGAAGTGGGAGCTGGGGCTCAGAGATGTCTATATCTTGCCCAAGGTCACAGGGACTTGTCAGAGCTGGAATCTGAACTCATTTCATAGGGCAGAAGGTCTGGTGCACCCTAGGGACACTGGGGACTAGGTGGCCCAGCAGGCCATGGAAGTCAGGTGCTTAGAGCTGGAGGAATTGAGGGGCAGAGAGAAACTGATAGGGGGGCAGCAAACTTGATGAGGCTGGCAATTCTCTGCCCCTCCCAGATGGGCAGCGTGCAAGGGAGAGAGCCAGGAGAATGGGGCAGTGCCTGGCAGGCCTGGGACACGTGAGCACCCCACCCCATGGCCCTGAAAAGTGCCTGTGGGCCCCCAGCCCCTGGAGATAGGAGAGCCCCCCGGCGCCTGCATTGGCAGGAGCTCAGAGGAGGGGGCACACAGGGGTAGGGGCGGCGCCTTGGGAAGGCAGAGAGAGCCAAGGAGACCCTCCAGGTAGGGGCTGTGCTACGGGAGGACAGGGGGTCTCTAGCCCTGGGGAAGGAAGGAGGAGGCACTTTGCCCCCCACCCCCAGGCCTCATGGCTCCTGGGTCAGGGTGAGGAGTGGGGAGAAACACTGCGGGTGGATCAGGGAGAGAGGAACTTCTTATGCTGGAGGCTCCCCCCACATCTGCACAGAAAGTTCTAGACTGTTATAGCACAGGCCATTTTGGTTGATGGAAAGGGACCTGAAGAGGAAATGAGGAGCAGAGGTAAGAGTCGAGGGGACAGTGTGAGCTTTGAGAAGCCCTCTCACAGCTGGCCTTTACCAGGGACCAGGGAGGTGACAGTCCTGTTCCAGGGCCACTGCAGAGCATCAAACCTACCTGGAGCCCAGCCCCAAGCTGGTGCCACCGCCCACCCCGTGACCCCGCCTGCCTCCGCTCACCTGGGCGGCCATCCTGAGGGAGAGGCTGAGCGTGCGCAGGAGAAGCACATCTAAATAAAGCTGGTTGCAGCCTAACCACGACATGAGTGAGGAGGGCAATAAAAATTAAATGAATTTTTAGATAAAAAGGCATAAAAATCATGTTTAAAGATATAAATAAAATCCCTGGAGCTTCAGCTTTATTGTTTTTTTGGGGTTCCAGGATTAATAAATTAGTGGGCATAAAATGGAATAATAGCTAAAAATTGATAATAAGGTAAATTTAGATTTAGAGAGGGAGTTGATCCGAGTCATGAATCTCAAGCCAGAGACCAGGGCAGGAAGGAGGGGCAACGAGTTTAACTCTCTGTGCCCTCTCCCGTGGCTGTTCCAGTCCCTCTGGCTCTGGCTCCAGCTCTGTGACCAACGGGAGGAGCCTCGGCTGGGGGTCCAGGCCAGGTACCCGGGCGCCCTCACCTGCCCACTCTCCCACCCTCTTGGGACCCTTAGCTAGGCCCACATCGGTTCCTCTCCATTTCTCCTCCCCAGCACTCACCAAACTGCTTTGGGGAACCAGGCTGCCCAGGTCATTTCTGTGTCTTAGAAATCTCTCCTGGCACCTGGTCCCCCATGGGACCCTACGAGGGTGTCCATTCCACCCTCTCTTCTTGCTGGGTGGGCCAGGCAGCTCAGCTCAGCACCACTTGTCCTGCAGACATATATATATATATATATATGTTCTGAATCAGTTATCTCCCCACGCTGACGTTCTTGTTCTTTCAGCCTCTTTCAGTATGTCTGGGCTGTTTATATCTCAGATACTTCCTAAAAGTACTGGGCATAAATAATAAATAAAGTGAAATTTCCTTTCTCTCATCAAAGTGTATTGCTGAGACCTGTTTCTTGGAGCCCTGCCAAGTGGCTGGAACTGATCTTGGTGAAAGTGGTTTATACTGATCATGGCCTCCCTCCCTCCCTCCACTCACAGCTATTGAGCCCTCCACTGTTTACCAGGCATGCCTGTACCGAGGACTCGGAGGAGGAAAATGGACTCCCACAAGTAATTCATGGTCTGGTGTTCCCCTTGCCAAACGTCCTGTTTAGGCTGGCACATCTTAACAGGGCTTTGCACATGGAGCCTCTGTAGGAGGCCGGGGGCTTCGTTCTTTAGTGCTAGGAGTTCTCAGTGTACATTCCAGGTAGCTGGCCCTTGTCCTTACTCATCCTCTGTACCTTGGTCCCTTGTTCCCAGAAGGAGCAGGGACCACAGAGGCCCTTCTGATGGTGTGGAGAGCAAGTGCTGCCCAGACATCAGCCTGCTCTCTTTCCCCTGCCCTGCTCAGCACTCGTGGGCTGGAGTGCCCAGCATTTCTGGCTGTAATTATTGCTCTGCTCCAGAGCCTGCTGGAACCCAGCTCCCAGCACTGCCCCATCCAGGCACCCGTGACACCATGCAGGTACCCACGGCACTCTTCAACATACGCAGCCGCGTGCAGCGAGGAGTCCAGGAAAGGAATTCTTGCTTGAAACAGGCGAAGGGGTTTTGTTTATTAAGAAGGTAGAGGGAAATGCCAGGACCCGAGTCTGTGGCTATGTTAATGCGAGGCTGGGCTCCCTGCCAAGACATTAAGTGGAATCGAATTCCTGAAACCAGCTTTAATCAGCAGATTTTTAAGGTTAGAATTACTCTCTCCTCTCGAAGCCTTGCCAAGGTTAATTCGGGCCTGAGCATGCAGAATTAATGGGCTGGACAGAGGGAATTGGCCTTTTCCCGATTTTTTCTCAAGTTCACAAAAACATCCCTACAAAGAGAGAGGGCAGTGGGGCAGAGACCGCCTGTGAAGGGAGCACCCTCTGCATCAGGTGATCGATCTGGGGGCCGGTGTCAGAAACACACACAAACAGAATCACGCCAAGTGGCCGGCTCCGCCAAAGAAGGATGCCAGGCTGGGCAGCAAGTCTGGTTGATTTCAGAGTCTGCTCAGCCACGCCCCTTCCCCTAAAAACAAATGTGCTGACATCTGTGGACATCCTCTCCAAGCTGAGCTCTGCTGTCGGTGCCTCCAAGGGCCTGAGCACATCCAGTGCTCCTGTGGCCCTGGTGGTATTTAGTAGTGGTATGAAGCTTGGCTAAGTCCCTCAGTTTCCCCGAGCCTCGATTTCCTCATCTGTAGAATGGAAATAACGCTAATGATAATGATGATGACAATATGAGTGAGGCTTATATAGTAATGGCTCCACAAAGAGGTGTCTGTGGTTTAGCAGAAAGAATAAATAATAGCCCTTTGAATGAAGGGCTATGAGGAATGCTGGACCTCATGGGAAGAGCTGCGGGAAGAGGGATCGTCCCCAAGGAGCCCCGTGCCCTCAGGCCCAGCCTCAGAGCCTTCTGTTTAGTGCTGCTCTCCGGGCCTGGGCACTTCTGGAAGAGAGCTGAGTGTGTGACAGAGGCCCCTCCCTGTCCTTCCTGACCCTCCTCCTTCTTGGGTGGGAGACCCCAGTGCCTGGGGGCAGGGCACAGGTGTTGGAGCCAGACCTGGACTTCTTTTTTTTTTGTGAGGAAGACCAGCCCTGAGCTAACTCCGTCGCCAATCCTCCTCTTTTTGCTCAGGAAGACTGGCCCTGGGCTAACATCCATGCCCATCTTCCTCTATTTTCTATGGGACGCTGCTACGACATGGCTGACAAGCAGTGTGGCAGTGGGCGTCCGGGATCTGAACCCGCGAACCCCGGGCTGCCACAGGGCGGACTAAACCGCTGCACCACCAGGGGGGCCCCAGACCTGGACTTCTTAAAGCACTAAGGACTCTGCGGGCGCGGGACTTCTCTGAATCTCAACATCCTTGTTAGCAGAAGGTGGATGGATTATGACCCCAATCTTGCAGGTTTGTTGGATTGACAATATGTTTTCAGTGACTGGCGCATAGGAGGTCTTAATAAACGCAGGCTTCCTCAGTTTCCCCAGTTACACCTCCTGCTGGAATCTGAGGATGGCACTCCACAGGGAACTATCTCACCCGCCCCATCCTGCAATTACAACAACGTCCCCTCAGCCGCCTCAACAGCTCAGGAGAGCCAGCCAGCCAAGAACCCCGCTCAGGCTGTGTATGTGTGTCCTTTCTCTCCAGCTTTCTCAAGTACCCCAGGCTTGTTTTAAAATACGCAGCAGTGCCAGAGATTCCTAGAGTCCTGCCCAAATGCAAATGGAAGAGGAGAAAGCCTCAGAAATTTCTGAACTCTGAAGTCTTCCCCCGACTGAGTGAGCGCAGGGACCCTCCTTTGCGAAGGACGGTCAGATCCTCCTGGATTCTCTTCAGGTTTCCCCCCAAAGTTCCCAGCTTTCCTTGGGGCCAACCAGACTGACCTTTTCTGAACAAACTCCACCCCAGTGGACCACAGTGGACACATTTCCTGGCCCTGGCCTGGCTGTGGTGGGCTAGGTTGGGGGGTGGCGTGGAGGCCTGTGGGAGTGAAGACCCTAGGTGAGCGGGAGCCCCCTGTCCTGCCTCTCTCCCTTCTTCTTGCAACCTCTGGGGGTCTTCTATCCACCACAGCCAAGCTTTTTCTGCCTGAAAGTCAGAAGGTTGCCTTCTACTCTGGAGAGGGGAGTGAAGGCCAACGGGATGGGTCTGCTGGCCAGAGCACTGCCCCACGTCCCACAGGTCCAGGCCCCCCAGGGCGCACCTCTGAAATGGCACCCCGCTGAAACCTCCCCCAACATCGCCCCACCCCTAAGCCTGCAAGCTCTCCTCCTATCAGTCCTTTCACTCCCCCTGCACTGTCAAGCTCCCCGCCCAAGCCCTCTTCACCTCCCCCGAGGAACCTTCCCCGCTCCACATGAGGACAGTGCTTGGATGGCAAGACTCTGATCCATCTCCTTCTCCACCAAATCCCATCCATGGCGGTCATTCCCCTGCCTCAAGATGGAGTGCAAGTGCCCTGCCCCTGTGGTCTGGCTCCCACTTCCTCTGCCTCCTTGTTTCCCAACAATACAGTGCCCCCTACCCCACTTTTAGTCCCTCGAATGGCACGTGCCCTCTGTCTCCTCAGAGCCTGGCAGTGCTGGTCCGTTGGAAGCCTATTCAGAAGTCTCTTTTGAACCTTGTAGAGAAACTATGGCCCGTCCCTCAAAAACTTAAACATAGAATTACCATGTGACCTAGCAATTCCCAAAGAATTAAAAACAAGTGCTCAAACATTCGGACACTCACGTTCATAGCAGCACTCTTCACAAAAGATGGAAACAGCCCACGTGGCCGTCAACGGATGGACGGATGAACAAAATGTGGCAGAGCCTTACAATGGAATTTTGTTCAGCCATAAAAAGAAATGAAGTACTGATAGATGCTACAACTTGGATGAACCTTGAAAACATCATGCAGGGTGAAAGAAGCCAGACCCAAAAGGTCACACACTGTACGATTCCTTTTATATGAAATATCTAGAGTAGGCAAATCCATAGAGACAGAAAACAGATTTACCAGGGGCTGAGGGAGAGCAGAATGGGGAGCAACTGCTTAATGGTCTAGGGTTTCCTTTAGGGGTGATGAAAATGTTCTGGAACTAGACAGAGGTGATGGTTCCACAACCTTGTGAATGTATGAGATACCTCTGAATGGTTCATTTTAAAATGGTTAATTTTATATTATGTGAACTTCACCTTAGTTAAGAAAACAAAACTGTGGCCCAGGCCTAGACAAGGGACAGGGTCCCCACTGTACACAGTCCCGGGGGAAGCTGCCGCAGCTTCAGGAACTTGCGAGAACACAGCGGAGACAGGCCCACCTGTGAGCCCACCTGTTCAGTGGACACGCACTTGTTGAGCACCTCTTATTGCTGGGCCCTTTCAAGGCGCTGGGGGCTCGATGGGAACCAGAGGAGGTGGACCCTGCCCTCTGGGGCTCACATCTTGGGGCAGGAGCTGGCCCACCTCCTTGCCTGGTGTCCTGCCTAGTGCGGCTGCTGTCCAAATGTCAGCTCTGAAGTGGGAGCTGTCCTGCCTCTCGGCCTCCCCTCTGGTCAGTTTCTGAGGGTCTCACTTCTCAATGGGACTGTCCACTCCTCATGGGCATGGGCTTGACCTTCCATCTCCCCTCAGCTCACCCTCCTGGGTCTGCACAAGACCTAGCACAGAGGAGGTACTTGGAATGGCATGCTGTTGGGACCAGCTCAGAGGAAACCAGGATTGCCAAGGGAAAGGGGCCTATGGGCCATCTGCATGGGCTGGATGACTCGGCCCTGCTGGAGCCTTGTGGGCAGAGGTCTGCCCAAACTCAACAGTCTACCCCAGGCCTCGCAAGGAGCCCGGGCAGGGAAGGAAGGAAGGAGTGGAGGCCTTCCTCCCCACTGAAAAGCTTCTCAAAGACGTTTGGACTCATGTTCCTCTATATCTCCCTAACCTTGGCACTGAATGTTCCAGAAAAGCTGGTTGGGCCAAGGACTGAAGGAGAAAAGTTCACTCAGGAGGGACGGAGCCTGAGTTTCCAGCAGCGACAGAGCTTACTCGTATCTGCATCCCCAGGGCAGAATCGAGACCCGCCTTGGGCAGTGCCAAGCTGGTGAGGCAGCCAGCTGGTCCCAGAGGGGACGGAGGCACCACGCAGGGCGGAGCCCAGGCTGAGCTGCTCTTGGCCATCTGGGCGGCCACAGCTGCTCCACATGCCGAGATCTGGAGCTTTGGAAATTCGCTTTCCAAAACCCACCCCTGTAGGTTCTGAGAAGTGCAACCTGCAGATGAGAACATAACACAAATAGCTCTTAATTAGAGCAGGGAAGGAGGGACAACAGGGCTGGATCCACAGGTTAATGGAGTAAGGCAGGAGGCGTGGTCTCCCTGGACCAAGAGTCTAAGCACAGTGATGGGGGTGGTCTCGGGGCTCAGCAATGTGTACTTAAGGCTAGCAGCGGATCCTGCATCCATTAAAGCAGTGCCCCTCCTGGGCCTCTGTAATTATACCTGCTTCTCCCAAGCAAGCACCTTCACCAGCCTCCCTGGGGAAATAACAAATTGTCCTGCAGCCTCCAGGAGATGAGCCTCCCGGAGGGGTGGGGGAGGTGGGCTGGATTCTTAACGGTGAGATGCAGGCACCCAACATTTAGCTGCTCTCTGGGGCCCTCGGAGGGATGCTCACCCTCGGCCTTACATTTTATCTACATTGTGATGGATCTGTAGGTTCTGGAAAGAGAGAATGCATTATTTTAAAGTGTGTAATAACATGCAAGCTGCATGTGGTACAAATTTCCTGGATGTATAAAATGGGAAAGAAACAGGTTTTCTGTCGCCTGCAACTATTCGGCAGTGTTAAAATATGACTCGTCGGAATCCAATATGCTGCTAACCTGCGCAGGCTGAATCTTGCAGGCAGAGTGGCGAAGCAGTGGGGCTCGCAGCCCCGGGCACCTGTGGATAATTCAGTTCCACCTGTCTCCAGTTCTGCATCTGTGCTGCTCACAAGGCCAGCGAGCTACAGTGGCTCCTTCCCTCCTCTCCTCGTTTCTCCATACCAGAGGTGGGCTGAGGCCTCAGGGTCCTGCTTTCCCTCTCACTGCTGCTGATAACAGAAATTTCTTGTGTGACACCGCATTTCTGTGTTCTGCATTAAGCTTGGCTACCTGGGTCATCTCCCTGGGCTTTCGTGTGTGTCTCTGGCCAAAGTTGCCTACTGCATGCTGCTGGTTGGTACATATACTCCCTCTGTCTTCAACAACCCTTCAAGGAGGGAATTAGCACTCCCACTCGGCAAAGGATGGCACCAAGCCTTGCAGAGGCCTGGACTTGTCCACATTTAACAAGGATTCAGACTCAGGGCTTGCTGGATGGTGGCCTCAAAGCTGGTTCCCATGGCCCCAAGTGGGCTGCATCCCCTCTGGACTGGACGGTGGGACTTCACCCTGGGCCCCATCTCCCCAGGCAGGACACCAGGCCTTAAGGGTAATGTGACGGCAGGGCCTGAACTCAAACCTGGACCCACTGTTCCATCTTCCCCGCAAGTCGCCTTCTCCTGTCACACAGGATGGTGTCAAATGCCTTTCTCCCCCAGAAGCTGCTTCGAGAAAGGAGCCCAGTGTTTACTTAGGCCTGTCTTCTAGAAGAAACGGAGGCCATGGCAATAAAGGGATGGGTTCCGGATCACAGAGCTGGGTGGTGACCACGCCTGTCTTCGGAGTGCTAGGGCCGCATCCTTGCTCAGCCTATGGGAGCCTATATGCAAAGGGGGTGGTCCTTTGCTGCTTCTGACCTCCCTGATGAGAGGCAGGGGCCTCATCTCTGGAAAATGCCAGTGGGTTCCCCCCCGACAATCTTCAGTGTGGTTTCAGGTTATGAAAACCCAGCCCCACCCTGATGAGGGGCCCAGGCCTGCATCCCATTTCATCAGCCCTGTGACTCATCCAGAGCACACCCCACACTCCTGGGGTGAGCCTCTTTGCGGGTTTCCTTTAAAACACGCGAACCACCATCTTTCCTGCTCAGCAGTGGCTTCCAGAAGCTGCGCTGAGCCTCTGGTCACTCCCTGCTGCCGCCTCCCACCCATGGTGCCCAGACAGGCCACATGGGGATCAATATTCACAACAGGTTATTGTCTGTTTTGAGAAACATTTTGCTTCTCTACCTTGGAACCATTTTCCCTCTGTGTGTGCACAATATTCTGGATAGCTGCTGCAGAACAAGCAGGGTGGGGGAGTGCCCCACCCCCATCGGGATGCAGAGCACAGTGCCTCTGCAGGGACCTTGGGCCAGCGCCCACCCACCCAGGAGGTCAGGTGCTCTCCTGGCACATGGTCCTTCCTCCAGGACATGGAGGCTCAAGAATATTCCAGAGCCACTGAAGCATCGGATTTCACGCATTCCTGTCTGTCAGCCCAGGGAGCTGGAGGGGGCAGCACTTGCCGCAGGTGCATCTATCAGAATTCTGCACAGGAGACCCCCTCACCCACTGCTGTGGAGCTCCCCAGCCTGCTGCTGGCGAGGGGAGCCTGTTAATGCTTGTGGCCTCCTCCTCACCCCAGAATGTTCCCAGGGAAGGAGAGAAGGGATGTGGGGGAGGCCTGGGCTTGGGCACCAGACTCTCTGCTCTGCAAACACCCAGGGCTGGTGTGAGGGGAGAGGGGGAAGAGGTGGTGGCAGAGGTGGGGATCTGCTCCCCTGCTGTGGGGGAGCAGTGACACAGGCAATTGGTGGGGTATTTACTGAGAGACTGGGCTCTGGGGTCAGACTGCCCTGGATGGGAACCTGGATTCACTGAACCTATGACTTGGGCAGATAGCTCAGCTTCTCTGGGTCCAAGTGTCCTCACTAAGAAAGGGGAAGAAGAATTGCTTCTGCCTCGTGCAGTTGTGAACACTGGCCTGGGACACAGACGGCAGTCCCTCAGACTCAGCATTGGGGTCCCGGCATCAGTGCCAGCCCTGCCCCCAGAGGCAGGAGGTGATGGGGTCCTTGCCCTCCAAGTGCTGCGTTCAGGTTGGGGAGACTGCACAGACCCCCCAACCACTCAGAGTGGGGGAGGGTGTGAGAACTCAGAGGCGGGTGAGCCCCTGGCAACCCACTAGGCCAGGCTGAGTCCTTGCTATTCAGCTGAGGACTGAGACCCAGGGAGGGGGAGGACCTTCCCTGTGTACCTAGTGAGTGCCAGGTGGAGGTGAACCGAGTCCAGGCTCCACCCTTTAGCCTGGTGCCCGTCCCACTGCCCCACAAGTCTGGGAAGGGCGTTGAGGGGAACCCAGAGAAGGCAGGTTGGGGAGGGCTTTGGGGAGGCTGGGGAACCTGGGTGCAGAGGGAGGCTAATGTGGGCTTTGAAGGGGGGTGTTGGCGTTGTTGGGGTGCAGTAGGGGCTCTGCGGCAGCAAGGTTGGGGCTGAAGCGGGGGAAGTCCACAAGCGGGCAGGGAGAGAGGTGGAGGCCATGGGCTCTGAGGCCTTCGGGGAAGGTGCCATGTGGGAACAGTGAGCCGGCCCTGTGGCTGCTCACATCCAGTGCTCAACAGCCCCCCCACCAGCCTTGCTCTCCCTCACCCACACCCATTCAGAGTCCTTCAAGCCAAAGACCGGCCCCACACCACAAGTGGCTTGATTTCCCGCTCCAGCCTCTCCCCTCCCTCCAGCCTGCACCCAGCCAGCCATGCACAGCAAGTGTTTACCGAGAACCTTTCTTGCAGAGCACAGTTCTCAACCAGGGGCAGTTTTGCCTCCTAGGAGACACTGGGCCATGTCTGGGGCCATTTTAGGTGGGCATGATTGTGGGGGTGGGTGCTGCTGGCATCTAATGAGTGGAGGCCAGGGATGCTGCTACACATCCTATGTGCACAGGACGGCTCCCCCACAAAGAATGATCTAGTCCAAATGTCAACAGAGCTGAGGTTGGGAAGCCCTGCTGCTGAGGCCCCTGCAGACCTTAGCACTGTACATGGGAGGTTGGAAAAAAGGGGGGTGGGGGGACCCACCACAGGTGCTGCCCACAGACAGCTGTTTATACTCCACTTTGGTAGACCAGATGCCCATACAAGGAATGGCGGGGCCATGGGTACAGTTTGGGAGAACCCTGGAGAAATATCCCCCATGCAGCCCCCAGAGGGATCTTAAAGGTTTCCAGCCCAGCTGCTGGTCTGATGGCCCTTTCACAACACCTCCCACAGTGGTGCGTATTGGGATAGCACAAGCTGGGAGGTGGCCCCACCCATGGGAGAGCCTTCTTCACAACCTGCAGAGGCGCCCCCTAGAGGAGAGCCCCACCAATGCGGGCTCAGCTCCCAGCCACACCACTGCAAGCTGTGTGACCTTGTATGTCCCTTCATCTCTCTGAGGCTCATCAGCAAACCCGCCGTCACCCAGGCCCGTCACCGTGGCGGCGCTGGTGTCTCTGTCCTGCCCTCCTAGCCTCCTCCTGTGAGGGGATTCCCTGCGCCCGTGGGAACCGAGCCCCAGGCAGATTCTCACCCTTCCTGAGCCTCTGTCGGGCTGTGCAGCCTTTGTGATCAAATATTGTTATATTTACCTAAGGATCTGTTAGGAAGCAATTTTTGAGATGATGAATATTTAATGCAACATTTAAATATTTAATAGGAACTTTTTCAAACCTGACTTAATAATCCATGTCAGAGGGAGGGAAAATGGGGGTTGTGTTCTAACATTCTCACTTCCTCTAGCACTCTCAGTGTTTGCTGGGACTTTTTTTTTTTTCCATGGCAGAGTTTTAATTATACTCAATATTCCAGAGAGAAATTCTTTTCTCATTAAAACTTAACTCTTGCCGACAGCAAGGTGAGCAGGGGGTGGGAGATGCATCGAGTTGGAAAATGTTTGGAGCTGAAAGGAACTGTTGGGATTGTCTACTCCTAGCCCAACTCCTTCATTTTCCAGATGAGGGAACTAAGGCCTCGAGTGGCCACGACCTCATCCTAGGGAGGGCCAGGCACCCGGGGCCACGCCCAGATGGGAACCCAGGTCGTTGGACCCCAGACGCCAGGAACTCCATTCATGACACATCTTTACTCCTGAATGTTTGCTCAAATCAAGGCCCAGCCCCCACCCCAGTGCGGCTGACATCAGGTGACACTTCTGAGCCTCGGTCCCTCCACCCCCACCCATTTGTAGCAGCAACAAATTGAGATTTTCACTTAGGAGGTGACGTCAGACTTTCTTGGAAGACTTGAAAAATTCTAACCGAGCACCAGACTCTTCTAACACGAGGGTAGATGTGACTGAAGGTTGAGCCTCTGCCGGAGGCCAGGTCCTCGCTCTCTCCTGAGTGCCCCACCTTGTCTCTGGCTCCTCTGGCATCAGGCAGCCTCGTGCCTCCCAGTCCAGGGGTCAACTAAATCCTTGCACTCTGTGAGGGGTCTTGGGACACCTCCCCCCTCACTCCAGGCTGAGCCTCTCCCTGGTGTAGGGTCACCTTGGGCAGTTTTGCTCTGGCTGGGCACTCACACCCTGCAGGCCACCCCTGTGGGCCGTGGGCATCCCTCTGCTAACCATCCTTTCGGACTCGGCTCAAACCACAACTGCCACAGGTTTCCTCTGTGGGGAAGTCTTCTGCAATCTCTTCTCAGAGCAGCATCCTTCCCTGTTTGGATCATTCCAGAAGGTTCTAGCTCCCTCTTTCCCAGCACTCTGTATCTTTCACTTGGGAGACCCATGCCTTTCCCCTCCACTCCTCAGCCCTTTTTTTGTCTCATTCATTTCTCTTCCCTCCATGCCCCATCTGTTCAGGTCAGACCAAGTTACCCTGCATTCTGAGTGAATTCAGGTGAGTCCTTCAAAAGCTGCTTAGATGTTACCTTCTCCTGAAGGCATCCCCCCCACCTCCCACCTCGATGCAAAGAAGTAATGACTCCTCCCTTTGTGCCACAGAGTTGCTGGAACGTGCTTTTCTTAGGGCACATTTTATTTAGCATCATGGGCTATTTCTAATCTGTCTCCCCTGCTAGACTGCAAACTTTGCAAGGGGTAGGTATGCGTTATGCTCATTCTGTATTCCCAGGGCCTGGCGTGGTCTCTGGTATACAGTAGTTGCTCAGTTGTTTGTTGAACTAATCCCTGAATGTGCCACATACTTTCAGAACTCTATGTCTTTGCCTCTGCTCTGCTTTGGTTTTGAAGGGTTGGGGAAAGCCCTGTGTCTAGGCTGAGAGAATTTTTGTTCATCCCTTGGGTGCTGTGCAAACACCTACTTCTCCTCTGATCTGGCTCTGACTCACAGGCAGAGCTAGGTGGTCCTTCCTGGGCTCACCCACACCCTCTGCTCACTAGCCATTACAGCAGGGCTGTGATCCTCAAGGATCTGCTTCCCTGTCTCCTCCCTCCCTATGTGGGAGTTCCTTCCCTAGCTTATCTGCCCCGGACCAGCCTAGTGGCAGGGAGGAGGGAAGTGACACACAGAACCCTGGGCTGCGCAAAGTGGAAAATGACTGCAGCCTGACTTGCCTCCTCCCCTTCACGTTCCCTGGGACCTGCTCAGGCTGGTGTGGGCATGTCATAGTGCGGAAGCTACTGTGGCAGGAGAGGCCAGGCTGAGCTGCCAACTCTCTACACCCCATGGTGCTAGGCACACAGTGGGTCCTCAAAAGTTGCTTGCGACCCTCTCAGGTCCCGGAGCAAAGGTTATCCTTGGCAGAGATGCTGGGACACAGCCCCAAAGCCACACTCCAGAGGAAAAACATGACAGATGAAGAGCTGACATTTTTAGGATGGTAACTCTTTTAATAAGGGGTCTTTAATTATTTAGCAAAACAGTGGAAGAGGCCAATTCAGCAAGGAGTGATAGTTTTAATCTCACTGAGCACCAGTGGGTTTCCTCCAAATGAGGGAATCCAGCTTCTCCCCGCTCCCACCCCCATCCTTCAAACTCCTGCCATCTTTCTCCTGCAGGAGGCTGAAGGGGGCGGGCTCCAGTGGCTCACTGACTGATCACAACGTGTGAGCCCAGCCAGACCAAGAGTGATGTTTCTGGTCCTTGCGTCCAGGCAGAGGTGCGACTGAAAGGCTGGGCTCCTCCTTCTGGCCTGCATAGCCAGGACCCCTGCAGAGGAGGCCCGGAGACCCTGAATGGGATGTCAGGAGGTAAAAATAGATGGAAAAGGGTGCAGGGACCTGAGGGGCAGGGGTGGTTTGCATGTGTCTACCCCTCTGCCTAGAACCCGTTCTCCCTTCTTCCCCAATGCCACATCTCCTACAAAACCCAGCACTGGTGTCGGCCCATTCACGAAGTCTCCCCACCCTGCTCTGGGCTTCCCTCCACCTCAGTGCATCACAATGATCTCTCTACCTGCTCATCCCCCCATCCCACCGAGGCTGCTGGAAGGCAGGAGCAGGATCCCAGTGCCTCAGCAGGGCAGCATGCCAAGCAGGAGCTCCATCAGTGTTCCTGTGCTGAGGTGGTCCAGGTCTCAATATCCAGAAGACATGACCTGGACACCCAGGGCTGGGGGTTCTCTACCCTGCCTGCTCTCTGGCACGGCCACCAGCACCTCTATGATGATTCCGAGAACACCTTGACTCAGCATCTGTGAATTCAAGAAGTATATGCTGAGGCTCGCCACATGCCAGGCCCTACGCCAGGTCTGAGGATGTGATGGGGACCAGAGCAGACCTGGTCCCTGCCTCCTGAGGCCTACACCTCATGTGAGTGGGGAAGCAGGTGTCACGCAGACCATCACATGCATCTAAGGGGTGAGTGGCCTCTGTGACTGGGTTATAACAAGAGGCTGCAGCGCTCTGCAGGGCTGTCATGGGGCTTTGACCTGGGTGGGGAAGCAGGACACTTGAGCTGGGAGTTGAAGTTCTGTTGGTGTCAAGGAGGCCAGAAGTCAGGGAGAATGTCCCCAGGGTGGGAACCACAGATGGGAAGAAGTGTGCAAAGACCAGGGACTGAAAGGACATCACATGTCTGTCCAGAAGGTGAACAGAGACTGCAATGCCTGAGAAGGCTGGGGCAGTGGGCAGGCTAGCAGGACGTCCCTTTTGCATCTCAGTGAGGAGATCCGTCCCCTCCCCAAGCCACTCACAATCCAAGCTCCCACTTCGGGAGTGCTGATTCGTGAAACCCAAATCCTCAACATGGCCACGAGCCCCGAGTAACCTGGCTGCTGCCCACCCCAGCCTCACCTGGGGCTCTCATCCGCCTGGCTTGCTGTGTGCCTAGCCACCTGGCCTCCAGACGGCTCCCCTCCATGCCCTGCTCTTTCCTACGTCAAGGGCTCGTCTGTGCTCTTCTCTTCCTCTGGAACAGTATTCTGACCTCCCCCACCCCACCCCACCAACTCTTCACACCGAGCCCACCCCAGGCCTTCCTAAGAGTTCAGCCTAAATGCTCCTTCCTCTGGAAAGTCTCCCTGCCCCCGAGGAGGTCAGGCTCCTCAGTGACCACACGCCGTCCCAGACCCTGCGCTTCCTCGTGGCCCTCACCACCACTGGATTGAGCCATAAAGCAGGATCTTTGTTCAATGTCTGTCTCACAATATCAGCTCTAAGAGCAGCAGGGACCACACCCATCTTATTCCTTGCAAATCTCTAAATACCAGTGTGGTGCTCGCATACAGCTGGTGCCCAATAAATATTTGTGGAAGGAATAAAGAGTGCCTCACAGACATTACATTGTCTTATCTTAATGACCTTTATGAGGGAGGTCCCATCCACAACTCACCAGTGGGGGAATGAAGGCCAGACAGCCTTAGCCAAGTCACAGAGCGAGTGAGACATGGAGGCAGGATTTGAACCCAGGGCTGGTCTGACACCAAATCCCGTATTCTCAACTGGCGTGCAGTTCTGAAGCCACGTTGCTTTGGTCTCTGCTTCCCTCTTGTAGCTGCTGCCACCACCTCCACGAGCACAGCCCGGCCATTGGTATGCAGACCTGCACCCTCCCCTCCCCGGGCTGCTGGCTCATCTGTGCATATTTCTTTATTAAAATAGGGATTCTTTAATCTCAGCCTAATTCTGTCTTTAGGGAAGCTCCATCCCCAGGCCACCTGCAGCTAAAGCCCTTAGGAAGCAGGCGCCTACTTGTGATTCAGGCCATCGCGTCGATCTGTCAACACGTTTGTCTCCTGTATCTGCCATCCTTATTTATAATCCCGCTCAGATTAATGAATGACAGTAGTTCTCATCACAGGAAATTTGATTAATCAATTTAAGTGCTTAATCACCACAGCCTTGTTGAGCGCTGAGCATAAGGGATCTCGCTTTGATGTAGGTGAATTCCAGAAAGAAATGGGAGGGTAGAAACCAAATAGTCAGCACTTCTCCATGTAAACACAGGGGACAGGCAGTGCTGGGGAACACCTGGGGTCCCCAGGAGCCAGGGGCAGGGGCTCTTGAGAGAGGAGCGATGGCTGACTCGGGCATGGAGCAGCCCTCTGAAACTTCTGGAATCAAGGCCGTGATTCTGCTCAGAGGCTGGGTTGACCCTCTGGCTGGACTATGGGAGCAGGAGGGCAGGGCAGACAGAGCCCACCATGGTCTAGGATCAGGGGGAAGCAGGTACGATCAGGCCACCACGCCTGAGTCTGAGGGGTCCTCCAGCCACACTGAGCACCTGGGGGACTTAATGCCCAACTCATGAAAAGACAAGCAAGAGCACCGAGCTGTTTCCTACTGGCCACCCCTTAGCCAAGCTCAGTCCCACCTCAAGGCTTTGGTTCAAGTGCTGACTCCACCTGCGAAGCTGCCCCTTCCTCTCAGCCAATCCCAGTCCTGCCGTCTTTTGAAGTTCAGCTCAGGATCCTGTCTTCCAGGAAGCCGACTCTAACTACATCCTTCCCTTCTCCAAGCTCCTACAGCTCCCGGCCCACAGCCCGCCCACACCAGCGGGCACTGTGGTAAGGCCTGTGCCTCGGCCTCCACTGTTGCACATCTCTCACCTCTTGCCTCCTCCACCAGAGAGAGGGCTCTGTGAGGGCTGGGGCCCTGACATTGCTCTTTACCCTCCAGGATGGCCCAGGACAGGGCAGGGCACACAGCAGGCACGTATTGTAACACTGGCGGCTTTTACACTTTGAAGTCGACAAGATACAGGCACTTACCGGCGGTTTTTCAATAAGGAGTCAAGGGCACGTGCCCTTGGGGGAGCAGATCAGGATGCTGGGGTGGGGAGTGGTCTGAACAAACATATTCACTGTTACACCATGTTTTTATTTGGGGACCGCAGAAAGAATCTATTCTTTTCAATGACAAACAACAGAAATGGAAAACAACAACAATCTTGGCCTTAGAGAAACAAGAGCTCACAGAAGACAGGCACCTGTGGGGATGCTGGGGGCCACTGGAGAGGTTTATTATGTCCATCCAAAGAGGACTGAGTGAAAAACCTGAATTTAAAACCTGGCACCAACAGGACCAGTAAAACTGAGACGGATCACTTTCCCAAGCTGCCGGGAGGGCGAAGGAGGGAGGATGAAGCTACCACTTCCTGAACGCTTCCTGAGATCTACTGCATGTGAACGCTACACTTATTCTCTATTTTATCCCCAAAATAGCTTCATGAAATAACTATGACCACTGCCATTTACGGCTGAGGAAAGCAAGGTGCAGAGAGGTGATGTCACCTGCCCTCAAGCCCCGGGCGAGGGGACCAGAGGAAGCCCAGGGTCGGGCGGGCTTGGCCTCCCAGCCTTTACCTGGCTCACGGGCTCCATGAGGGCAGGGGTTGCCCAGCTTCCAGGCTGCAGGGACCCAGGGACCAGCACCTTCATCTGTCGCTCTCGTGAAGGAAAACAAGCATCTACAACCGATAGGTAAAAAGAGCGTGTTTCACTCTGTTTGTGATCGCTGCTATACAGAGAAAGGCTAATTTTGGAAACAGATTATTAAAAGACATATCCACTCTGAACAGCGCAATCAATCAAGCAGTGGAGACGGAGATTCACCCGGCACTCTGGGCCTGCCTGGCAACATCTGGCTCCTTCCCGGGCCGCAGTCCGGCCCTGGCCAGGCCTCCTTCCTACAGGGGCAGCCCCAGCTCTGCCCTCAGAGGACCTTTGCCAAAGGCCTCTTCAGGCTCCAGTGAGGACAGAGAGGAGGGGCCAGGGGTCCGTTTGCTTACTTGTCTGGAGCAGCTGCAGGTGGTCAGGTTTGCAGCCACATTGGCTCCCTGCTCCCGACCCACCATAACACTGGGGGATGCAGCACACTCCTGGGCCGTGAACTAAAAACCTCTCTCCCTCAGGTGGCGGGTGCAGAGAGCCTGTGTGAGGGGTCTAGAGCCCCTGTTCTTGCCTGTGCAATGGGAACAGTGACACCTCCTCCACAGGCTGGTGCACTGGGTACGTGTAGCACATGTGGAAGCCCAGTGCCAGGTTCCCCTTCTTGCCACCTGCCTTCCTGGGAGCTGCCTCCCTCCCTCGCCACTGAGACAGGCCTGCTGGGCCTCCATAACGCCTCAAGGAATTTTAGAGATGATTCTGTGAAGGGATCTCAGGCCTCTTCATTTTACAAATGGGGGAACCGAGGCCCAAGTGGCCAAGTGACTTGCCCATGTGCATCACACAGCATGCATGTGTCAGGTGCTCTGCCCCTTGGAAAGCCCCAGGCACCCAGTCTTTGCTCCTGTAAGGGTGGGCGCTCCACTCTCTCCCTTCCTTCACCTCTCTCACCCACACCAGGGGGACTCAAGGCCCCCACACCCTGGAGGCCTCCACACTCATATTCCTGCCCGTAATCATCACGGGGCAGTTCTAGCTGAAAACCGGACTGCGAGGTGTCCCATGTGAGTGCCTGGACTCAGGAGCATGGTCCAGGAATGGGCATCTGAATTCAGGAGGCTCTGCAGGGTGGCTGGCCCAGCTCTGCACATCCCAGCCCTGAGCCCTCACCAGTACCCCAAGGCTAACAACCCATAGTGTGCTGGAGAGGGGACTTCTCACATGTGGGCACTGCGCTAACTGCTCCCACTCGATCCTTAGGAAAACACTGAGGCAGGATCTGCATTGTACAGATGAGGAGTGGAGCAGGGAACAGGCCAGCACTGTCCTAGCGTCAAACCCTGGTCAGTAAGAGGAGGTCAGGCCTTCCTGGCTCCGAAGCCCACGTTCTTTCTACTCCACCGGGACCTTTGAGGCCCTTTGAGTTCAAAGATTGTCTGACTCAGGGTGGCAGCCATGTGCTGGGCATGGAGCCCACTCTCCCTGATTCTGCCTGTGCCAAGCTCTCAGAGGGGATGAGCCCGAAGAGGGTCCAGGTGGGGCGCACGGTGCCACAACTGAAGTGCAGCAATGAGAAGAAAAGCCCCACGCCTCCTGACAGCCTGTCCACGGGCTCTTGGGACACAGGCGCCAGTCAGGGACAATGGGGACACTTGGGGACACTGGAACCAGGCCGTTCAGGCTTCAGTCCTCAGAGCGAGGAGGGGGACTCTTGACTGAGCCCAGGCCCTTTGGGGACTCCTTCTGCCTCCACAGTGACAGGCACCCAGAGTGACCAAGACAATCTCTAGGGCACATTTCTCCCAGCTCCTCATTCCCCAGCCACCCTGCTGGCTCATTGCTTCTGTGTCTTTCCAGAGGATATAAAGATTTTAAAGATAGCTCTAGCTGGCTTTTCCCTGGAACAAAGTCCTTCCTCACCATGATTCCATCATCCAAACATGCCCCTTGGACAGTGTCTCACTGGCACAAAGTGTCCAGGGCTGCCCATCACCCAAGGGCGGAGGCCTTTGACCTGCCCTGACTCTGCCACCTGCCTGGGCAGTGAGCCCCGAGGGCCACAACCTGTGAGAGCTGGCATCTCTCTCCCTCTCCCTCAGTGCTCTGCCTAACACGTTCCCCCAGTGCACCAGCTCACCTCTGCCTCCTGGCCTTCGCATCTATCATCCCCAGAACTGTAACCCTCTTCCCGTGGCTCCTCAACTCGTCCGTCAGATCTCAGCTCAAATGTCCTGCTCTCGGCAAGGCCCTCTGCTATTTTCTATCATGTCATCATTTTATTTCATTCATAGCTCCTATGCCCACTTATGATTATTTTTTATATTTGTTGACCCTTTTTTGGGTCTAACTCCACCTAGAAAGTAAGGCCCAGTGGCAGAACCTTGCTCTCTGCTGTATTCTGAGTGAAAGGACAGTGTCCGTGTGGAGGAGGTGCTGGTAATGACTTGTTGAGTGATGAATGAATGAAGCCTGCTAGCCCTGGACTTACCCTACAGGAGTCCTCTGGGGATGCAGAGCCCCCAGTCAGGGCCCTCAATCCAGCCCACGATCATTGCAGTCTCTTCAGACCGAGACTGAGGCCTCCCCGGGAGGGGTCTATTTCCGAGGTCTCCTGTTATGAGCTGAATTATGTCTCCCCAAAATTTATATGTTGAAGTCCCAGCCACTGGAACCTCAGAATATGACTTTATTTGGAAATAGGGTCTTTGCGGATGTCATTGGTTGAGTTAATATGAGGTCATTAGGGTGGCCCTAATCCAACATGACTGGTGTCTGTATGAAAAGGGGAAATTTGGACAGAGACGCCCACCAGGGAGAAGGCCATGCGAAGGTGAAGGCAGAAGTCAGAGTGATGCTTCTACAAGCCAAGGAACGCCAAAGACGCCAGCAAACCACCAGGAGCTGGGGACAAGCCTGGAACAGATTCTCTTTCACAGACCTTAGAAGGAACCAGCCCTGCCAACACCTCGATCTCAGACTTCTGGCCTCCAGAACCAAGACAGTAAATTTCTGCTGTATAAGCTGCCCGGTCTGTGGTGCTTTGTTAGGCAGCCTTACACGGGTGAGACAGTATCCAGGGGCTGCAGGCCAAGGGAGGGGCCAGGCCGGCTGGTTGGACTGCCAGAGAGGGGTCTCAGACCAGTGGCCTGTGAGGAGGACTGGGGTCTGGAGGGGCCTCTGCTGGGTCCCCTTCCACTTGGGCAGCCTCCCCTGCTTGCCCACAACTGCCCACCTCCCCTTTCTGTTCTTGGCCCCACCTGGCCAAGCCTGCCACCTGTGTCCCAGAGATGCTGAGATGGGGGATCTGGACAGATCCTTCTAGAATGGGATCTGTGCTGTCACTTCCCTGCCAGGAGGCAGGCTTCCCACACAGGTCAGAACGCACCCCGCCCCTATGCCCAGCATGTGAGGGCTCTAGCTTCTGAGGCCTCTCCACGTCCTCCACCAGGATAGCAGGGCCCTCAGCTCCCTGCCACATTCTGCATCCCACCCCTGTCCCCACAGGAACCCCAGCCCCAACACACACATTCCCAGGCCTGAAGACGGGAGCTTGCAAGTTAATAAGAAACAGCATGGTAATGGATCAACTGCCCTGGAGTTCAGTTAATGCTTTAGGATGCCACAGGCCTGTGGGCAGAGGGGACAAATCCCAGGAATCAGCTTTAAACTGCCCCACGTGCCTGGACATCTGGGGTGGTGGGAGCTGGGGATAAGAGGCCAGCCCAGCCAGGAGAGCTCCTCACCCGTGCTCACCCTGCTCCTTTCGCCCCAGGCTCCCTCAGGGCCCTGTGATCTGCAGGTGAGCGAGGCCAGAAGGACGCCACCCTGCCAGCTTGACAGGAAGTGTTTATAGCCCAACCCTCCACAGGCCATGAGACAGATTCTCAAAGACACTTCCAGATTCTGGGAGAATTCCTCCAGGTGGGCCCCAGAGGGGATCCTCACAACTGTGTGCTGGGAATCAGCCTTGGAGGCAGCGCCTCCTCTGGTCCTGAGGACAGGGACCCGCGGCACTGCCTGCACACGGTCCAGCTTCACGTGTCCTCTCCTCCTGTGGCATCTTCTCTCCTGCCTGGCCCCCTCTCGCCTCCCAAACTGCTTGGAAAGCTCCCAGGCCCCAGGCTGGGGGACGAGGGGAGGGCATTTCTCCAATCAGTATTCATACCAGGCTGTGGCCTGAGCTGTCGAGAAGCTGAGAATCTACTCGATAAATAATGGGCCAAGAAGCCCAGAGCCTCCCTCTCCTGCTTGCAGATTAGGCTGGTCTGCTACAGGCGGGGGGGTGGGGGGGTGGGGGGTGCTTCCCAGTCCCTCTTCTGCTCCCATGACGCCTCTCCAGCTGAGGAAGAACCTTCCACAGGGTCCAGCAGAGCCAGGACCCTGGGTTGAATGCTATGAGCACAGTGCCTTCCAGGCCCCACCAGAAGCTAACGGTGCAGCGCCCTGAACGGGGTCATCTGGGAAGGCCCTCTGTGTGGACCACCCCCACCACACACAGGTCCGCCCCATGCCAATGTGACCGTGCACCCCCAGGACAGGAACATGGCTGCCGGCGCAAGTCTGTTGCTGGCTGGCTGCTGTCCCCAGTGAGGAGGACTCCACTCTTGGAAAACCATAAGGTTCTGCTTCAAAACATGAGTGGCAGCAGGGCAAGGGCCTAGCTGGGAGCCAGGGCAGGGATCCCATGGAGAGAGGCACTGGGGTCCCAAACTCAGGATTCTGGAGTTTTGGAATTCTAGGCCTTAGATTTACAGAATCGTGGCCTGAGCTAGTGCTCGACAGAGATGGAGTTCTGGGGCCTGGTCTCTCCACTAGGTTCTGAGCTTAGGAGCATCAGGCAAGCCAATGATGTCAGATCCACTGCAGAACACCAGTGCCTAGGGAGGGTCCTAGGACATAGCAGGAGTCTGGAGGGCATTTGCTGAATGAATGAATGAACTAACAAATCGTGCATTCCTCCCAACTCCCCACTGTGAGAGCCAAGCTCACAGGTATCTGCCCCCGCCTCGCCGCTCCTCGGCTCCACAAAGGAGAAGGCGGATGTCCCTGCCCTGTGTCTGGGCTGCTCCCCTGGCTCCTGCCTTCCCGCAGTCCTTTGAAGGGGGACAAGGTCATGGTTGCCACAGTGAGCTGATCCCTGGGGAAAGAGCAAAGAGCTCTGCAGATGCTCAGAGCTGTCGAGGGCGGGCCTTCTCTTTTCTGAGAGCACGTTTGGAAAGGATAGAAAAGGAGAGAGCTGAGGGCAGGGACAAGGGGGAAGGGGCACGGAAGAGCAGGCAAGTGGGTGGAGCCAATGCCGGCCCGCAGCAGCCCACTGCTCCTCCACCAGGCCCGTTCGCCCGCCCAAGGAGGACTGGTCGTGCGTCTCTCTTTGGGGCTAAGAGCAGGGCTGCCCACTGTCCTGGGACCAGTGAGTCTCCCTTTCCCTCACAACCCGGATGCTGACATTGACTCAGGCAAGACACAGCAGTTCCCATTCCCCCATGCCCTTTTCAGCCACACCCACTTCCCTCCCAGCCCACCTCCTTCCTAACCCCTGGCAGCCGCTAATCTGTGCTCCATTTCTATAATTTTGCCATTTCAACAATGTTCTATAAATGGAATCGCGTAGCACGTAGCCTTTTGGTTGGCTTCCTGCACTCAGTAACGGTCTCTGGAGATTTGTCTAGGTGGTGGCGTGTATCAACAGTTCCTTCCTTTTTTCCTTCCATCAGTGAGTTACCAATGGCCCCTCCTTGCCACTGGGTTTGCCGGGACCGGCCCCTCCCTGAGAAGCAGGTGCCTGGAGGGACCCTGCAGCAGGAAGCTGCCTAGTGGTCCTTGGGGACCTCACAGGTGCAGGGGTGAACCTGGGCAGGAGTGGGCAATCGTACAAGCCGATGGCTTTCAGAAGCCCCCCAGCTGCAAAAGTCTCATCAAAAGGGCTGGCAAGGAAAGGGAATGAGGTGTTACAGAGCCCCTGGCCCACCCGGGGAGCAAGGCAGTCCTGCCCTGGCTGCCAGGAGGGAGGCTTAGACGGAAGAGGAGGGAGAGGGTGGGCAGGACAGCCCTTCTCCCACCCCCCTCCTTTTCTGAACGCCCACCACCAGCTTGTTGGGGCAGCCACAAGCCTCAGGCTGGCCCGTTTCCTGCGGAGTTCCTCCCTCAGGGACCTGGAGGGCAGGAGGCAGGCAGCCTGGGGTCTATATGAGTGTGGAGGCTGGGGGCCAGCACATGCCCTAACTGTCTGAGGGAGGCTGCCTGCTTCCTTCTGGGGGACTGATTTCCCCCAGGCTGGGGGCTACCACATGCCCTAACTGTCCGCGGGAGGCTGCCTGCTTCCTTCTAGGGGGCTGATTTACCTCAGACTGGGGGCCTGTCGAGTCTGGAGATTCCTCTGGGGCTGGCCCTGGTGCAGAACCCATAAACAACAAGACGCAGGCCCTGGTTGGGCTGCCTGCCCACCCCAATGCTACCTGTCTCCCAGTGGGGCTCAGCCTGGGCATTTCCTGCAGAGAGTGAAATAAACAAGGTCATAAATAAGTCTCTCCCTGTGAAGCTGAAAGACAGAAGGGCCCTGGATAGAGATAACAGGAGATGCAGGGCCACAAGGGGGACAGCAAATTTTGTTCGACTGCGTGGAACTCAGACAACAGAAGTCGGCTGCTTTATGGAAAGGAGCCAGCTGCCTTTCCCAGGGCTGTGCTCAGGAGGGGATATCACAGCGCCAAAGGGCTAGCCCTGCTCTTGGCCCCACAGCCTCGCCCGGCTGCAGGCAGAACAATGGCGCCCGCCCCCACCATCCTGGCACAGGGGCGAGCCCCACCAGGAGACTTCCTCACCCGGGTGAGAGCTCTTGCTCATCCTCCCCAGCAGGAAGAGGTCTGCATGCCCCATCTCTCCCTGGGGCATGATCCTTCCATGCCTGCTGGTCCTCTAGGTCATGGTGGAAACACTCACAGAACCACCCAGACTGAACTCCCTGGGACTCCAATTTGCAGTCAGGGTCCAAATCCTGGCTTCCATACTTCCTGGCTGTGTGACCTTGGGGAAGTCACTTCCCCCTATGGGCCTGTTTCTCGCCTGTAGAACAGGGATGTTATGCCTAGTTCACAAGCTTAGGGTGAGGGTGAAAAGAGGGAGAGGAGATAATCCTGGCACCTGGCATACACTCAATAAACAGTAGTTCTTTGGGCTCCAGCTTTGCCTGGGGTCCCCTCTGCTCCCCAAGGGTCAGCCTTGCTTCTGGTCTCTGTATGAGGGCTGTTCCTCATTTCCCCAGGGTTAGGTCTTGTTCTCCAGAACTGACTGCAGGCTTCTCGAGGACCCGGGCTGCCGTTGCCTGGTTCAGGACTCAGGTGCTTCCCTGGTTCCACCATCCACAAGCCGCTTGAGGGCCCACTACATGCTGGGCACTGTCCACTGTCCCACCATTGGAGGAAGGTGGGTGACCAACACGTGTTCTCTGTTGTCTGGAGTCTCAGAGTCTGGTGGGGTGAAGAGCACCCTGACTGCATGTGCTGAGGGCCCCTGAGCAGAAGACTCAGGGCTCCTGGGGGTCAGAGTGGCGGGTGGGGGAGGGGAGGGTCTCTCCAGGGGCTCAGGCATCAGAAAAGGCTTACAGAGTTGGGTCTCGAAGATCAGGAGGGACTAGGGCATTCGGAGGGAGAGGAAAGGGCGTTCTGGGCAGGAGGGAGCCCTGAGCAAGGGTGTAGAGGCAGGAATCCACCCAGCTTGAGAGATACTGTGGCAGGGTAAAGTAGAGGCCACCAGCAGGCTTAATGCCTGGCGTCCACCCCAAAGTAGCCATCTATCCAGGGAGAGGAGTTGGGAATGTCCTTTCCTCCATCTGCCCAGTGGGGCTGGCCAGCATGGCACTAAGTCCACTTTAGGGACAGGCAGGGATCTGGGCCTGCCATGTGCTCAGGGCTGAAGGCACAGCGGGAGCCGCACCACAGGTAGAAACTGGAAATCTAGATGCCCAAGTGACTGGGTCCTCTGGGGTGGGCTGTGACAGCCACCTGAGGCAGCCAGGCTTAGTCAGAGGCCATGGCCAAGGGCTCCCCACTTCCCCTCTCCAGACCAAGCTTCCTGACCAGGTTCCTCGGGGACTTGGCTGCTGATTAGTTCTGAAGGAGACATCTCTGAGTTTTCAGAAATGACCCAGGGGAAGGGAACCTCGGGTTATTGGAACAGCTTACTCTCACAAGGCTGAGACGGCAGAAAGCTGCTCTCCCCAAATCCCCATAAAGTGTCCTGTGCTTCCACTAACTCATTGATCCATGTGTTTTCCCAGGTCTGAAGATTTCTTAACTGTCATCACAAGGTTAGAAGAATTGTGAGTTGGAAAACTATGCAGCATATTAAAGTCAGGCTGAAATATTGCCACAATGCAGAGAAATATTTTATATTTATTCTTTTTTAGAAATTGTTATAAAGGGAATATAATGAGAATGTTGCAAACAAGTGGAATATTTTCTTCTAACCTGACAATAAAAATATGTCAAAAGGATGCATGAACTTCTAATAGGAAACAGCTGATGGGCCCCGGGAGTGTAGGGATTTAGCAAAGATTTTACTTGGTGCCCTTACTAGCCCACAGGGCAGAAGTAGAGGCCTCTAGAGCAGCCTTTCCTGTGGGTAAATGCACAGAGGGTGGGAGGGGAGAGGGCAGGGCAGTCTGTGTGCCTGATCAGGGCCTGGCACTGGTCAGATATCAGATAGGCTTACAGAAGGCATGGAGCCTCACTGAGCCTCAGAATGGCAGAAACAGCCCATCATCATCATCCCCATCACTATCATCACCATTATCACCGTCACCACCATCATCACCATGCTAATAATAGTTTCCATTTGTTGAACATAAGATGTGCCGTGCACTATACTAAGGGCTTTATATAAACTATCACATGTCAATCTCACAGTAACCTTGTGAACTACTCTTCTGTTTTGTGGAAACCAATGTTCAAAGAGGTTTAGAACTTACTCAAGGACACACATCCTGTAGATGATGAAGCTCAAATTGGAACCCAGGTCACTCTGGCTCCAAAGTCCTGAGAACACTTGTCTTCAGTGACAGAGCCTTTCACGAAACCTGAAAGCACTGGGACCATCTCAGGATGGTGGTGCATCTTCTCCCTTAGAAGCCTCCGTGCTGGTCTCCATACGCCACGAGCTGAGATGACTTAAGCCATCACTGTCGGCAGACCAGAGGGAAGGCCACTTAATAAATGCCCACTGGAGCCCTGCAGTGTGCCAGGCGCTGGGGCTGGCTGAAGGGATCAGACACACAGAGACAGCCAGCTCTACATCAGATACACAGAGGCCACGTAGCATGAGACATGCGACAAAGGGAGTCATTCTGATCTGGCACAGGGTACAGGGCCGGGGCAGCCTTTATAAAAAAGGTGGCACTTGCACATGGCTTTGAAGGACTGATACAATTTCACCAGGTGGATTTGGGACACGGGGACATCATCCCAGTGGAGGGGGCAGTATGGAAAAGCAGAGGAGTAGCCCAGACTTCCGAGTGCCTTCAAAATAGGATTCTTGGGAGGATGTCGAGGGAGACCCTGGTGGGAAGTGAGGCTGGGCCCCACTGCAGGTTGCCCTGACCTGTGCCATATGGGGAGGGTTTGGACCCGACGCTGTGTCAGGCTCTGTTTGGGGACACTGAAGGCAATTGAGCAGGCCAGGGTCGTGAGAGTCCCCCAGCCTGATTTGGGGATCAGCCCTCTGCAAAGTCCTGGAGGCAGCAAGTTATGCCTTAAACATATTCTGTCTGCTCCCCTCTTTCTGAGTCCCTACCCCAAAGACCCCGTTAACACAAAAAATACTCATGGCGTGCCTACTCCACGCTGGACACTGTTCCAGGTGCTGGGGTTGGAAGGGTGAGGAAGCCAGAGCAGGTCCTGCCCTCTAGGAATCCACGTCCAGGGCACAGACAACATTCCTGGCCAGGCCACCCTGACTGCCTGACCAGGGCGGTGCTCCAGCCTGTCCTTCCCAGCAGCACTGACACCCCCACAACTCCCCAGGGTCTGATGAGAACCAGTGGCCTCACTGCCCCTAACTCCCCCCAGCTAGCACATCTGTGTGCTAGCCAGAACCTTTCAGACATATGATATTTTCCAGAGACACCAACTCCAATGTTGACTGTTTCGGGTCCATGGTGAGTCGGAAGGGGAGACTGTGTGGGTGGGTGAGGGGTGGGCCACAATGAGTCCTGGAACCCTCTGCTCTGCTTTGGGTCCTTTCTCTAGTTCCTTGCTCATCTCTATACCATCTGAGGAGGGTAGCCTCAAAAGAAAAGGATGAGTAGCAAGGGGCCTGGAGAATACTCTGGAACCCAGAGATAATTGTACTTCAGGGCTGATCATGCAATGTCCGAGGGGCTGACTGGCCAGCAGCAGCTCCCTCTCTCCCAGAGGATCTGCTGGGAATAATGCTCCTCCAGGCTGAGGAATGTGTGCAGATGGTAGGAGGGGCATCCTGGGGGAAGGCTTTCTCAAACTGACATTCAATTTCCCATCGCTAAAAATACATCTGAAGCCAAGCCACTCAGGATTATAAAAGAGACCCAAGATTGAACATTAAACACATCTGCATTCAACGTCGGGAAGGATTTGACCTTCAAAACTTCCTTTCAATGAATTTCCAAATAAAATACTATTTATACAGCTTAAAGCAAATTATTGTGTAGCCCGGTACTAAATCTTCACGTTCCAATTTAGACTCTGCAGACCTTCCTGGAGCTTGGCGTTGCTGGCAAGCTCGACACAGTGAGTGTTTGAGAAAGTCTTTCTGAACCCATTGCTGTAGAAATACCGAGTCTGGATCAGTCACAATCAACTTATAAATATTGCATTCATGTCCCCAAACCCAAACAGCTGAGCATTAATCTCTTAAGATTAATGACTAAATGTGCTGGAATTCACAATGTGCAAATAGGAACGGAGCTTTTCTGACATTTGCGGGCCAAGCTGTCCCACTTAGGAAGCAGCCAAAAGGTTGACATCGTCTGGTATTAATTTTTTATCAAAGATGTCCAAGCTCATTTTCAGGATCATAATAAACAGCTCTTCTTGACTTGGACACCTCCTGTCCCCCACCTGCTGGCACTCTGACTTGTCCCTGAGGATGGGACACCACTTCTTCAAACCTCCAAATCACTGCTCTGCTTTTGGAAGATTCATCCAGGACAGCTTAAGAGGGGACAGCACCTCAGAACGTTGAGTAAAGAAAACACAATTGTAAATGCCACCACTGAGCCAAAAGGCCTTCGTGGTGCCTTGATAAATTACTCAAAACACAGGCCAGATTTAGGGACCAAATTTAATCTCAACCTGTCTCCCAGGAGGACAACTGTTCAGGTCTTTCTAACTCTGGTTTTGCAACTTCACGATAGCCCTTATTTATAAGTCACGTGCGAGCGGATATGCTGACACGAGGCACAAAATGATCTGCTTCAGAAGCCCCGGTCCCCCAAGTCTCAGACTCCTCCTCCCAAACGTGGTGAGGGAGGGAGAGCCTCTACCCTCTTTTTTTCTATCTTTGCTTTTTTGCACAGTTGTCACCAGCCCCCAATTACAGAAGTTCTGAGCCAGGCTGATTAATTATGGGTTTGCCAAACCTTGAAGCTTTCACTGAAGTTAATCTTTTAAATGATCTCTATGCAGAACAGGCCTCACTCAGCCCCATCCAGGGCCCTCTGCTTTATCTAACAAATAGTATCAATCGAATCGATGCCGTTATTTAGCAGATAATGGGCTGCAAGCTGGAAACCCCAGGTCGGCAGTTCTTGGGGGAGATGGCTCCTGGTGGTCCCATATCAGCACCAAGACAGGAGTTGATGCTGCCTTGGCCAACCTGCCCTTTCCTGGCCCCATGCCCCCACCAGGTGGGGCACCCAGGGAAACTCTGAGGGGACAGAGAGACGCTACTGAGGATGCCCCAAGCTTCGGCTGTGCAACTCCCTCTGGCCCCTGGGCACTGGGGTATATAGATAAGGAGCCAGGCCTGCAGGAGATGCCCTCACTTTTGTCAACTTTTAAATGCCAGGCTAGAAAGGCAATCCACTGTGAATGGTTAGGGACTGGGGTGGATGCTGGGGCTGGGGGAAGGAGGGAGGCCCCTTAAGATGCCAACAGCCCCCATACTCTGCCACATTTTCCAGGGCCACAGCTTACCCAAGTTCTTGAAGGTATGAGGTGCGTATATTCACTGCACCTCCTCTCTCGGCACCTGGCGCTCAGTAAATAAATGCATGTTGACTGAATGAAAGCACAAACCTTGGCGACCACTGATTACCTATAGTTGCCTGCTCTGCCCAGCAGCTATCTGGGGTTAGAGGGGTGCAGAGAGAAGGTGGGGAGCCTGGAGCCACACTGTGGTACTTCTCACTGTAGAATGAGACCAGAGTCCACAGTGCAAGGGGGGACCTGGAGCCCAGGAGGCCCTGGGGCTCTCACCTAGGAGGCGAGGGGGTTGCATGAGACCCTCTCTGCTCCATCCTTCTCAGCAGAGTGAAGTGGGCGGGGCCCTGCCAGCCCCAGGGGAGGCCCTTGGGCACGTGGGGGGCCTCCCAAGCCTAGAGGAGGGTGGTGTTGGGGGAAGGGCTCCAGGCCTCCCTCTGACTGTCCTCTCGTGCTTTCAAGTCTCAGGTCTGCACACCTTGACTCATAGCCCCCCAGCAGCCTCGTCCCTACTATCCCCTCTCCCTTCATCTGCAAGACCCAAAAGGCTTGTCCCTTTTCACCAAGACACAGCCATTGAAGTGGCTCCCAAGGACACTGGCTGTGCAGTGCCCAGCCCAGAAAATCCCCTCAGAGGTCTGTCCTTCTGCCTCTCACCGGGATTCACAGAGACAAATGGTTTGGGGTCAAGGGAAGGCCAGGGCTCTTTCCCCATGGTCAAGACGCCACCTACGCATCTAGACCACAATGCCAAGGGCCCTGCCTGAGACCCCAGGTGACCATGCTGTCTTTCCTCCAAGCTCCCTGGGAGACCCAACAGATTTGCCATTCAGAGAGTGAGCTGAACCTCTGGCCAATCCTTGGGGTTGCCCGAGTCACGGATCTGCCTGGGCCCTGGACTGAGGGCCCTTGAAGACTTGACTCTTGTCTGCTGCCATCTCAGTGCCGGGCTCCACACACAGAGGTCTGCTCAGCAAATATTGATAGATGAGTGGATGGGTACGTGGATTCCTGCTTTCAGCCTGCACCTTCCTCCCGAAGGAAGCAGCCCTCCTCCTGGCCTCCTGGAGCTTCCTTTCACAGCAGAAGGCCTTCTCCATGAGACGACCCAAATAGGGCCGCAGCAAAGACCCACACCCTTGGACAAAGCCCCTTAGCCTGGGGTCTGTGGACCCTCTGAAGCCCCGCAGACATGCGTGTGGTGGGCTGGCGTGCATTTCTTTTTTCTCTGGGGACTAGGTTTACAGCTTGGGTCCAGTTCTCAGATGCATTCAAGTTCTCCCAGAAGTCAATAAGTACTAGGGTCTAATGGCTTAGATTTGATTCCCGAGCCCTCCTGGAAGTGACTTTGAAGCAACTCCACTCTGCCTCCCTCCCTGTGCAGGGACACCCCCTTATTCTTGCAACCCCCTCCCCAAGCTAGAACACAGCATTCTGGGGATGATGCTTACTGCCACGTGCAAACCCACACATTGTTATTTTCATTTCAGAGGGCAGCAGTTCATCAGGCTTGGGGACGGCTTCTCAGTGCAAATCCCAGACTGCATTGAGCTTCACCATGTGCCCATCCTGCCTTATCATTGAACTGCAACATGGCACCTTCAGGCCACACTTCTCTGGTCCCTCAAGCCACACTGAACCCCACAGGAGCCTGGACCATGACTCTGGAGGATTTAACCCACGAGAAAGTGTCACCAGTGTCACAGCAATGTGGACAACCCCCAACTCATCAGCTGCACCAAAAGGCTTCCATGCTGTGGGCTTGAATCATAAAGTGGTGCCCCCCCTCAGGCGGGCAGCCCTACCTGCCCTCCCTCCACAACTCATCCCCTCAGCTCGTCCAAAGGAAGAATACTACTTCCTGGAAGACCCCTCACCAGGACACACTATGCAAAGGCAATGTTTTCAAGATCTGGCAGAGAATAAGAAAAATCAAAGTAGTTTCATTTACAGAGCAGAGGAAATGGGTGGGAGCTTTTATTTTTCTTTTATAAAATTTCTATTAATGCTTTATATGATAAATGACTTTTAAAAGTTTCTTGTTGTTGTTTTTTGTTGATGCAAGAGAGAAGAAGCTGCCTGTGTATCCGAGGGGCTGGCCCCATGCAGGGAGGAAAGAGCCACCGAGAGGAGGCAGCCATGATAGCAGAGGAAAGGTCTGTGTATGGGGCATTTGTCCGTTCTCCTTCATCAAGCACGCTCAGAACCTACTGAGAGTGCAGAGGAGAGGAGAGCACAGTGCTCACCCCCGGAAGCACAGCATGGTGCTGGGGCAGATGGTGAGCACTACCAAACAGCCTACAGCGCTCCCTGAAGCCTTGAGGAGGAGGTGCTTTGGGGCAAAGTCTTGAAGGATGAATAGTTCACCTGGCAGATAGAGGTGAAAAGCATTTAGAGTCCCTTCCCTTCTTACCCTGTCACTCTCTCCCCCCATACCCCACTCTACTTTTTTTCAGAGCACTTTCTCCACCTAAATTGATTTGCCCAATGAAAGAATGAGTGAAAAAAGAGCTCGCACAAAATCCTGGAGGCATAAAACACCCAACTGTATAAAGCCCCCACCCCCATTATCACAATTGACTACATAATAGCCCTATGAGGTAGGCAAGGAAGGTAGCAGCCCATTATATTGATAAGGAAACTGAGGCAGAGAGAGTAAAGAGTTTGACCACTATGAAATTTACATTAATTGACAAAAGCAGGATCTAAAATTGAATATGCAGTATCATCTCACCTAAGAAGAGCAACAGGCACAGAATGAGGGAACACCCCAAACTGTTCACAGCAGGTTAGCTCGGGAGGGTGTGTGTGGATATTTTCATTCCCTTAGCGACACTCCCAGGGGATTTTCAACGAGGCATGCCCAGCCAGGAGAGGGTGGGCGCATGTGGCAGGCACTGTCTGGGCCCGGGTTCTAAACCACTTAGGAAGGCTTGGTCCCCACCTGGGGCTCTTTTTCCCCGAGATTCTGCCTAGCTCACGCTATGTCTTCATTAGCCTTATTGGTAGTAATTGGCTTCCGATCACAATTAATAGAGAAAATATTTTGAAACCACTTAAATATGCACTTCCATTAATCTGTGTTCTGAAAATTAATCTCGTGAGGCACCTGTGAGAAGTGTTAACTGCAGTTTCAGACACAAAACCATGAAGAGCTTCCAGAGGCCCACGCACACCCGCTGACCAGCCTGTGAGAGCCAGAGGGAACGTCTGTCCACAGCGTGGCGCTGTGGACGCGGTGGCCTTGGGCTGGCTGGGTCAATGCGGGGGGCCGTGGGGCTGCAGGCAGTGTTGCCAGCCTGGCCCCATTGGTTGTGAGCTCCTGGCCTTGGTCTTATCCTCTCCAGCCCCCATTTGCCTTACCTGTAAAAGAGGGATATTAAAACACTTATTTTTAAATTTTTTATAGTTTTAGTCCACTGTCTAAAAGTTGTATCTTCATCATGGCATCCTATGCCCTGCCAGGCTGCTGGGATGAGCAGCAGAGCCCACGTGCAGAGGAGGTCAGCTGGCTGTACCGTTAACCCCCTCTTTGCCCACAGTGCTCCCACAGGTGGGAATGTCCACCCGCCCATCCTTAGAGGCTGTTATGGACTGAATATTTGTGTCCCTGCAAAATTCACACGTTGAAGCTCTAACCCCCAGTGTGATGGTATTTGGAGAGGGGGCCTCTGGGAGACACTTAGGTTTAGATGAGGTCATGAGGTGGGCCCCCAGGGTGAGATTAGTGCCCTGATAAGAAGAGACGTCAGAGAGCTTGCTCTCTCTCTGCTTTTCTCCTCTCTGACATGTGAGGACCCAGAGAGAAGGCAGCTGTTTGCTGGCCAGGAAGAGAACTCTCAGACCAGACCACGCTGGCACCCTGATCTTGGACGTCCAGCCTCTAGAACTGTGAGAAAATACATATCTGTCGTTTAAGCCGCCCAGTCTGTGGTATTTGTTACAGCAGCCTGAGCAGACCAAGACAGAGACCCAGATCCAGTGTCTCCTCCAGGGCAGCCATTCTGAAGCGCCCTCACCTGCCCTCACCAGGAGTGTGAGCCAGGCCCTCCTTGGAACCCCGGGCACCCCCGACCCTTCCTTCTTGTATGGTTCACTGTCTCCCTTGAACCCCCGTTATGTGTGCACATATCTGCAGCTGCCCTTTGAAACTGAGCATCTGAAGGCAGAGTCCCCGCCCGAGTGCAGGGCCCACAGCACGGTGGGGGGGGAGGTGCTCATCAACACCCATTGCGCTCCCACTCCGTGCTTACACCCGCCGCTTTCAGCATTTTTATACCCTCAAGATTTCTGACATGTGGCACATTTCCCCCTAGGCTGACTGTAAATACCTCGAGGACCCTGAGGAGGGTATCAGAACTGTGTTGGAGAGCCGTGCGCGCGTCCGCTCACACGTCATCGCGCATCAACAGAACACGTTCACGTGCCGTGCTCTTGTCTAAATGCCAAAGTATGAGGAGGCGTCTTGTGCTGAGCGAGACCTGCTGGGTTGTGTCTCCTCTGCCCTGAGCAGGGGGTCCACTGTGTCAGTGGACCATGGACGTCCAGCGCCGGGAGAACAGCCCTCCTGCCCCGCTGGTCCTTACCTTCCCGTCCTCCACCCCAGGACCCCGCCTGACGCCCTGACATGGTGATGACAATAAGCGCCTGCCCCGAGGGCCCCACCATGCTGCATCACCATTCTGGTGGCTTCACATTTATCCTCACTGCAGCCCAAGGGGGTGCTACGTTATCTTCACTTCACAGATGGGGAAGCTGGGGTCCAGAGACGTTAAGTAACTTGCCCAAGGTAACCCCACTAGTGAGTCACAGAGAGATGCAGCTCTAGTCCCTGCGCTCAGTCACTCAGCTGCATGCCCTTTGCTTAAAAATATGCAAACTTATGGAACAGAGAACTTGCAGCCCAGGCCTCAGGATGCTCCAGGCTCGAGTCCAGGATGATGCTCGGACACGCGGCCAGGGACGCACCCCTCCGATCCAGCTGAGGCCCCTCTGCCCGCCTGACTGAGGGCCCCGCTCAGACGCCCTGCTGCACGGAAGGATTTGTACTTGCATGTTCCGACTGCTTCACCACCAGCTCAGAGGCTCAAAGAATACACTGATTTGGCTCAGGACACTGCTAATATTTGGACTGTGGGGTTATGTGCCTGGACTTCCCGGATACTGAGTGTGGGACAGAGACTTGTTGACAGAGCAAACATCACATCCCAGCTCTGTGGAGAAGCAGGCTGGGCCGGGTGCTTGGGGGCGTGGGCAAGCCAGGAGCACGTGAAAGGGAAGCCCTGCTCAGCCCAGGCACTCACTCACTCGTTCCTTAAACAATATTTCCTGAGTGCCAGGTGCTATTGTAGGCCCTGGGGAAATGGCAGCGAACATATCCAGCCCCTATGCAGCTCGACTCTAGTGGAGAGAAGAGAGGAAGAGAGGGGTCAAGGATGATGCCCGCGTTTTTGGCTGAATGACTGGGCTGTTAGAGTTGCCATTTCCTGATCCAGGGAAGACTGCAGAAGGAGTGTGTTGGGCAGTGGGGGCGAGGGGCTTGATGTGTGCTCTGGTGGGTCTGATGTAAGCATCCAGTGGGAGGGTTGAGTATACACTTAGGTTTCTGACTCTAGACTTAAGGGGCGAAGTCCAGGCTCTGGGTGTGGGCTTGGGAGTCATCAGCTTACATATGGGATTTAAAACCACCACACTGAGTGAGCTCACCTAGGGAGTATGTGTAGATAGAGAGGAGGTCAGGAAGGGAGGCTTGGGGACTCCAATATTTACAAGTCCAGACGATTCAGTGAAACAAGCCAAGGAGACCGAGAAAGGGTGGCAGCAAGGTAGGAGGACAACCAGGAGGTTGTGGAATCTGAAAACCAAGTGACGGAAGCCCTTCAAGAATGAAGACGTGACCAGCTATGTGGAGGCAGACATCGTGAGAGGAGGACTGCAGGCTGAGCTCTGAGTTTGGTAATACGGAGGCTGCCGGTGACCCGTGAGATGGGAGCCGTTGTAGGGCTTCGAGCAGAGCAGTGACCGGATCTGACCTATGTTTGAAGATCAATCTGGCTGCAGTGTTGAGAATTGATGGAAGGGGGAAGGATGGGGACACAGAGACCAGTTGGGAGGTTGCTGCAGGGGTTCAGGCAAAGGAAAATGGCGGCTCAGACCCAGGCAGCAGTGGAGGTGAAGAACCAAAAGGATTTACTGACATGGGGGAGGAGAAGATCAGAAGAGGGCAGTCAAGGATGCTCCAAGGTACTTGACCTGCGAGTCTGGAAGGATGGAGTCACCACTGACTGAGATGGGAAGGCTGAGGCTGAGCAGGTTTGGGGGAGGGGGAAGAGTAGGAGGTAGTACACTGAGACATTTATTAGGCAGCCAAGTGCAGATGTGGAGCAGACAGTTGGAGGATCAAATGTGAAATTCAGGAGAGAGATCTGGGCGAGGGATAAAAATTTGAGAGACACCAGAATAGAGATGGTGTTTCAAGTCCTGGGACTAGAGGAGATCACCAGGAAGTGAATGTTGATGGAGCAGGAAGTGGGCTCTGGGCACCCCACCAATAAGAAGTGGGGAGAAAGGACCTGAAAAAGAGTAACTCAAGAGGAAGGAGGAAGCCAGGAGAAGGTGGTGTCCTGGAGACCAAATTGGGCAGTGAATCAAGAGACGGGAGCAACAGGCTATGCCAAAGGCTCCCAAGACTGGCTGGGAAACGACAGAAGGAACAAGGGAGTGGGGGTGGGGAAAGGAGGAAGGGCCTGGGTCTTCAGACTTGCTTTCCTAAATAATGGCAAAAAGCTGGCTTTACTCCATGACAATCATTCATTCATTCACCGTATTTGTTGTGTCCTAACATGGGCCAAGATTCTCTTTCTTTACTCATCAAAGGCCAAAGAGATCAGCTGCCATCAGGGATGGCCTCGGCCTTCTGAATCATCACCGAAGAAGAAAGGTCCCCTTCTAGTCGGCATTGCTTTAGGTCTTTAGTTTAATTTGATTCTAATTCTTTAAAGACCAGTGATTCTCCTGAAGTTAGTGAGCTGCCTCGATTGACCAGAGCACGGACCCCGAGCACGGTGGAGGCACGCCTGCCCAGGGACAGGGCTCAGGCGGACGCCCAGAATGCACAATGGATGGAGTGGGGCTGGGAAGATCTGGAGACATCCCTGTATCGATTCTCAGACCTGATCAAGTCATTTTGTTGAAGAGGAAACCCTTATTCGTGTGTCAGAATGAAGAGGACCAGGGTGGCTTTAAATGACTGAAATTGCTGTCCCAGGGCCAGACATGGCCCCTTCTGAACGCTGACTGGTCACATAGGTGGCAAGGCACGGGAAGATTTGCTCTAAATTTGCTGGCCCCCTGTCCTGTGGAACAGGACAAGATCTGCCTCCCAGGGAACCAGGCCTACTGTGGTGAGAATATGATCTCTTATGCAATCTATTAGCTTCTCCAAAAAAGACGCTAAGATGCATACGTACACACACAGATACCCACCCTCCATGCGTGTTAGGAATCCAACACTCCCAGAGGGCCCTGAAGAAATTCTCCTTCTACTCAACTATGTGACACAGTTAGCAAGCGTCTCTCAGCAGGAAGCTTTGAGTCTGGAATGCCCTGGGTCTTACGCGGATCTGTGTTCTGACGCATTAAGTAGCCTGCAACCTCAGGACTCCTTGTTCACAGCCCTGCCATGGGGGCAGAGGGGACGTCCCTGAGTGATCCACACTCCAGGACACTCAGGTCACGACTTCTTCAACCCGCAGAAGTAAGTACCTTCAGGAGCCTGCGGTCCCTGGTCATACATTTTTGCCGGGGCTGCGTCTTCCTCTGTGGGTAGCGTCATTTTTTTTTTTTTTGCAGAGAGTTATCATTTTTAGGGTTATCAAATCTCTGAAGATGTTGCTGAATGAGGGATCGTGGTGTAGCCTGTTTTAACACAAAGCCATCTGACAGTCTCAGTGTCACTTTGCACCCCACATGAGCTCCTGGCCATCCAGAGGCTCAGCCAGGGGACTGTGGTGGCTGAGAGCCTTGCTCAGCAGCTGTCTGAGACCACCTGTGCAGCAGGTCCTGGTGGGCCACATGTCCAAGGGATTTTCCCAGGGGCCCCTTCTGGGGTCTTTGGCTCCTTCTTCTCCATGACATCTCTGTGTTTCCCGGGTCCAGGCTGCACTGGAGGGAAAGAAATCCCAGGCCTGTCCTTATCCAATTCTGCATTATGGAAGAAGTTCGCCCATTTACTGCTCACTTGAAAATCAATTGTAATGGATCCTTTCTACTTTCCTCCCAGGAGGAGAGAGAGACAGATAAAAGGCTCCATCCACATCCTCTGCCCTTTGTTGAAACACAAAGCTTCTAGTCACGTCCCCTTCAAAGCTCCTTGTCCAGAGGCAGCAGGCGAGCACCCACAGTCGCAGGGCAGCAGCTTCTTCCGCTCAGTAATTCACCTGCCCTGTTATCCATGGCCAGGTCCAGGCTTTGGTCCTTGGATCAACAGGGAAGGTTCCTTGAGCCCAGAACCCCGTGTGATGATTTGGCTGATACCAAGAGCTTGGACTCACCCCCCAGGTGCTCCAGAGAGAAACCTGGGGTGCGGAGTTGGGTGTTTCCCCTCTGAGAAGACAAATAATTTATTTTTCATATGAAAGCTAAATGAGGTGTCCCAGTCTCTTGTCCTGGACAAAATACTTAACTTCTAACTTTCCATTCTAGCACATGACCTTGGGCAGGTGGGTTAACCTCTCTGAGCCTGTTTCTTCCGGTGGAGACAGTATTCACCCCTCCCCAAGGGGCTGCTGGGAGGGGTGAGTGCTGTCATGCAGGAGTGCCAAGCACAGGCTGGCACAGGTGGCAGTCACTAAATATCAGCCTTTGGTACTGCTGTGGCCCAGGAGGCCCTTGGGAGCCTGTGAGTGGAGGCCGGTGAGGTCCTTATGCCCATCCTTTCCCTCCGGGGCAGCCTGGCCAGGTCCTTGACCAGCCTGTGGCGCAAAGGGACTGGGAGCTGGTGACCTCAGGAGCAGGGCTGGCGGCCTTCTGCAAGGAAGGAAAAAAGAAGCCAGGTATCTCTAGATGCCTGTCCCCATGAGCTGCAGCCCCACAGCCTGGGTGTCAGCACTGCTTCTGATCTTCCTTGAGGCCCAGGATCCTTGGCCCACTCCTTGCTGGTGTCACTGTTTGTTAAAAAGACCTGGCTCCCCTATGGACAAAGACAAGTCCTCCCCTGGGAGGTAGGACCATCTGTCCTGAATGCAGCTGTAGTCCAAGGCAAAAATGGAATGCAGCCTTGGCCCCCTCCCTTTCTGGGGTGCCATCCCCTGTCCCCAATGCCCTGCAATGGGCTTGATGGCTCAGATCCACACCTAGGCCTCCACCCATGCATCAGCCTCCCTTATAAATCCAAGTAGCAACCCATGGGCGTGCCTGGGCAGAGGCAGTGAAGGCTGGGACAGGCATCCCTCTGCGCTGGATGGAGACATACACGTGGCACAAATCAAAGAATGACTTACAGTCTTAAAAGCCACAAGGGGTCCAGAGATCACCTTTCAACCATCCCCCAACACCCACTCCACCCCGTTGAGTTTCGTAGATGGGAAGTCAGGCCGACAGAGGGAAACGACTCTCTCAAGGGCTCTGTTCTCTGGATGGAACAGCTCCTCCCACCTCGCGGGAGCCTCTTTTCCAGACCTGGGAATCGAGGCTCCAGAGTGAGGACGGAGGGGCCAGCTGAGCAGGGGCCCTTCCCAGCCTCTCCAACTGTGCACTCAAGGTGCCTGCCTGCAGCCCCCAAGGCAGCCCTGTGGCCCCAGGCCCAGCTCTGACAGCATCTGTCTCCTCCCCCC
The DNA here is from genome assembly GCA_031878705.1 of Tapirus indicus. NCBI lineage: Eukaryota > Metazoa > Chordata > Mammalia > Perissodactyla > Tapiridae > Tapirus > Tapirus indicus. The sequence continues at coordinate 89,950,844 of CM062924.1, read as the reverse complement.
GAGTTACCACCCCGGCAACTGGACCCCCCTGTCCCTGAGCCAGCTTCTCCAGCAGCCCTGCCTGCTCACAGGGGCTTTAAGGTAATTAGGTAGGAGTATATTATTGGAAACCTATGCCTGGGATTGTGCAGCAGTGTCACCAAAATCCATTTCAGAAGGGTTTGCTCAACCAATCTGTCTTCAGTTAATCAAACGGTGTTTAGCAACCATATAATAACTATCTCACTAAGTGCACTCGCTCGCCTGGCTGGGCTGGGGGCACCTGGTTTAAAGCACTCCAAGTCCCAAGAGGGGGCTGGTTGGGCACTGAGATATGGCACTGACAAGGGCCCCCCGATTTAATCCGGCCCAAACTTCCCCTCTGGGGATTCGTTTCTACACAAATAACTCAGAAATACAACTGACAGAAACTCAAGTGAGGTTCTTGAAAAGCCCAGAGAACTCTATCTGTTGCTGGGGCAGCAGTGAGCTGTTTGGTCATGTGAGGACACGGTCACTTCATGGCAGAACTGCCACCGTGGGAGCCCAGGAGCCTCGGATGCAGTCCCTTGGCACAAACGCCCCTGTGTGAGTGAGCGTGCCCACACAGGTGAGCACGCACAACTAAGCACACACCAGTGAGCACCTGAAGATGGAGAGAAAAGGCAAAGCCAAGGGCATTGCTGGCAACCCGAGGACATCTTCCAAGTGCCCATTTTAAAGAGTCTTTTCACAGCTCTCCCCACTCCTGGTTGCAGGCCTCAGACTTAGAGAACTGCCCTGCGCGATGGCGTCTGGCCGCACGTGCCGTCTTTCAGGATCACTCAGTGCTAGGTAGCTGCTGTGCAAACTGCCCTCCCAGACAGCTTCCTGATTCCTTGCCAGACTCAGGTTTGGGGCGCCCTGGTGCCCGGATGCTGTGGATGTTGCTTCATGCTCGTTGGCGCCACTTTACTCCCCTCCTGCTACGCATAGACCCCCTCCTTGGGGTTCTCCTTCCCATCATCCTGGTCCAAAGGAATCTGGAGACTGCACAGGATTTACTTATCATGGGGAAGAAGGGGCACCATCAAGCCCGGGCAGCTGTAGAAGCCCCAGCTCTACACTAGAAGGATGCTTGATCCTCATAGTTGAACCTCTGTCCTGGTTTTTCTCCAAACTTCCCACTGCAGTTCTGGCGCCTGGGCAAGGAGTGCAAGTGGTAGAGTTCACCATCAACAGCAAAAATTCCCAACAGCTGGTTGGCTGTGTGCGTACAGAATGATGCTCCCTCCCGTCCCCCACAGCTGGGAGGTACTGTCCCGGCCAGCACCCAGCTTCTCATTCAACCCTGAGTCACGCTTGTTATGCTGTGGAGCCCCAGTCCTGGGCTAGTAGTGTCCTATGTTCATGGAAGCCTCACATGCACTAAGTGTGGTGTTAGCCCCATTGACAGATTGGGAAACTGAGGCTCGCAAAAAATGACTCACACGTCTAAGGTCAAAGCCTGTTGTAAGTGAGGCACAGGCTTTGATGCCCGTCTTGTGGACCCCAGGTCTGGTATGCTTTTGGGGACACCTGACTCCACTGTCGAGTCAGGAGACGGTGCTAGCTGAAGCAGAAGCTTCGTAGAGGACACACTCTACTGACCTGCAGGAGGTGAGCAAGAAGGAGGACCCAGGAACTCCTCCCCCAGAGACCAGCCCCCAACAGCGATTCCCACCTCCCACCTGCGGTGAGTACCAGGTGCAATAGGTGTAAAGTTTAATGCTGCCCCATCTTCATGGTATTTTCACCTCAGCTCAATTGTAAAATTAACAGATAACTTATTGTTATACGAAAAAGACCTTTATTTTATGCTGATCATTAGCGAGGGAGGCTTCACACTCCAGTATGGTTGTAGAGAGTCCTGAAATTGCTTGCATCAATCTCCTTGTTCTGCAGGGACGGACTTTTTCAAAATGTGTTTTAAATTGTTTTCCAAAGGAAGGGAGGCTGGCTCTTCCCTGTAGGAAGAATCTGGCAGCTGAGGGTGGCCCTCGATGTCTCAGAGCCTGGCTTCTGTGGGGTTACCTAAGGCAAGACTCCTGGGAGACCCTGTGGGGAGCCAGGGCCCGGGGAGCAACATGGAGCCTGCAGCTCAAGCTAAGGATGAGGTCTCAAAATCCCGCACACAGAGGTCTCCACCAACCAGACCACACAGAGGACGCAGCCCCTCCAACCTGAGAGCTCACGTTTTCCATCAGCTTTGTGCTCGGCAACAGGCTAACCTCGCAGGTGAGCAGCCCAGAAGTGGCCTCTCTGCCTCAGGGTGCTCCTTACCTTCTTGGGGAAACTAGAGGGTCATCGACACCAGAAGACATAAAAAACCAGTCTCTACATACATGTGGAGCTGCTCAAAGCGGAGCAGGGGGTCGTGGAGAGGCACAAGTGGAAGAGCGAGATCCACTAGGAAAAGCAAGGGTGAGGGGAATTTTGGGGAGTCGGGAACAACTAAGGAGGGCTCAGAAATGGCCCCAGAAGGTGCTGTGCTCATGGGTCAGTGAGGCTGGAGGCTAGACAAGAGCACAGCGGTGTTGGGGAGAAGTAAAACGAAAGTCAAAACTGCAGCATCAGAGAAGGTAGACTTCAAGTCAACAAGCGAAAAACAAGGCCAAAGAGACACTTTCTGATGTTGAAAGGTGCAATTCCCAGTGAAGACACAACTGTTAGGGACCAGATAGAAACCAGAAACCTTAATAAAGCAGAAGTTAAAGAAACGAATGGAAAATAGAAACATGCTAATGATAGGAGACGTCAATGCCCTTTCTCATTCCAAGAGAGATAAAGCAGACAGCAGTATGTAAGAATACAGAAGACCAAGACAAGATACATCGTAAATATTGAATAGAAAAATTACAAATGTGTAATAACCCTCTGACTCAGCAAGCCCATTTCTGGAATTTATCCTACAGATACACTTGCACAAGTAGAAAATGACATACGCACAGAATTATTTCCCACCATAATGTTTGCATAGCAAAATCTTAGAAACAATAATAAATTATGGTACATCCACTCAGTGGAGTATGATGCAGCATTAGAAAGAATGAAAGGAAAGAAAGAATAAGGAAGTTCTTGACGTACCAATGAAAACATTTCCTGGGATATATCATTAAATGACACTAGTAAAAGTTCATAACTGTGAATAAATGAGTAGGCAAGAAATGTAAGAAGGGGGAAAGTCTGAGCATATTTGTACAAAGGAACACTAGAATAATAGAAAAGAAATTAATACAAGTACTGAAGGTATATCTTTTTTTTTTTTTTCACTGAGGAAGATTCACCGTGAGCTAACATCTGTGCCAATCTTCGTCTATTTTGTATGTGGGTCACTGCCACAGCATGGCTGATGAGTGGTGTAGGTCTGCACCCAGGAACCAAACCTGGGCTGCTGAAGTGGAGCACACTGAACTTAACCACTAGGCCACAGGGCTGGCCCCCAAGGTATAACTTTGTAAAAATATTATTTTGTTTCTTGAACCATGTGAATATATTAATGTGATAGGCAGAATAATGGCCATCCAAAAATGTCTCTGTCCCAATCCCTGGGACCTGTGACTATGTGGCCTTCCATGGTAAAGGAGACTTGGAAGGTGTGATTAGGTCAAAGACCTTGAGATGGGGAGATGATCCTGGATTATCCAGGTGGGCCCAATGTCACCACATGCATCTTTAAAAGCAGAGACCCTCTCCCTGGCTGTGGTCAGAGGAGGATGTGACTATGGAAGAAGGGTCAGAGAGATGCAACACTGCTGGCTTTGACGATGGAGGAAGAGGCCACAAGCCAAGGAATGCAGGTGGCCTCCAGAAGCTGGAAAAGTCAAGGAAATGGATTCTCCCCTAGAGCCTCCAGGGGGAGCATGGCCCCGCCGACACCTTGATTTTAGCCCAGTGAGATCCGTGTCAGATATCTGACCCACAGAGCTGTAAGACAATAAATGTGTGTTGTTTTAAGCCACTATGTTTTTGGTAAATTGTTATAGCAGCAATAGGAAACTAATACCATTACTTATTTTAAAAAATTACATTGCAAACATCAGGAAGACATGTTTTGGCTTGTCCTGCTGGTCTGACTTGGACATTGCTGTCGGTAAGAGATCAAGGGTCAAAGCTGAGTAGGTACACAGCTCACTGGCGTGCCCTCACATCACCATCCAGAAAGAACAGTCACAGGTCCACCCCAGGCCCTGGGGACCGGTAGAGAGCAAGGGGTCTGGATACTCCAGCTAGGAGCTGCCCTGGGTGGGATGCAGTCCTAGGAAACCATCTTGCCCTATTGACTGCTCTCAAACCCCGGGGCCACTTGGCAAGTGGGGCCAGAGTTAATGGAGAGGCGAGCTTGTTGGCTGCAGAGTTATAAATGGTGCTTTATTCAGCCAAACAGCCTTGAAAGGCTGCCTGGAGGGCCTGCTGACAGCCAGGGACAATATCAGTAAGTGACTCACAGCCTGACCTGGTCCAGAGGGTGCCCATAGAACAGTCCTTGCAGACCCTCTTTGGAAAGGTCAGCGTGGCCCACAGAGCTGCAGTGGGAGGGCTGCTCAATGTGGCTGGCACCTCCGGGGAGGCTGGGACCCAAGTGGGCATGGCTGGGGGCAGCCCTGGTCAACGCAACATTTGGAGTCAGGCCTGAGCTGGTCAGGTCCATGGTTGGAGCAGGACAGCAACAAACCCAGGTGAAGGGGTCAGTGGTGGAGTGGCCTGGGGCTGTGGAGGGAGCCCGAGTGCCCAGGCCGTGGGGGGTGGGGAAGGAAGAGCCTCATGGACTTCTGGAGGGAGCTCCAGTTACCCAAACCAGGGAAGCAAATACTGTCACCATCGGAGCAGATGTGCGGCCCAGGCGCAGGCCCAGAATAAACACTGTGACAGTGCAGAGCCTGCCCTGCTGCCCTCCTGAGGCCACATGTGACTGTGGGCAGTCGCCCTCACCTGAAGGCCTTTCTCTCCGGTAGCATCAGGGGCCTGCCAGATGACTTAAGTACCAGAGCTTTGGGGTCATGACCCAGAGGTCTAATCCCACCTGTGTGACCTTGAGAACAGCAGGTAACCTCCTGAGCTTTGGTGTTCTGATCTGTGAGTGCAGATAACCACCCCCTGGAGGTTTGTGAGGATTAAATGAGACCATGGATGTCAGCTGCCCAGCCCAGTGAACAGCACCCCCCTGCCACCCCGTTCCCCTCCAGGATCCCTCTGGACAGGCAGGATCCCACAGTGTGCAGGGGTCTTGGCTCCACCACTTGGAAGCCAGAGACCTTGGGGAAGTTACCTCATCTCTGGAGAATGAAATAACCCCAGGGCCTCCCTTGGAGGATTGTGGGGAGGATTCAATGAGAACCATCGCAGGCGCGGCACAGAGGCCAGACGTGGCGACTCTCGATAACTTCTTCCCTTGGACAACCAACCAGGTTCTACTGATTGTCCCAGTCTGCAGTGATGACCTGCAGTCATGTGGCTGGTGGGTGTCATTGGCCACAGAAGGGACGGCATAGATGGAGCCCACCTGTCTGCCTGTAGCTCGGCCAAAGCTCCAGGCTGCTCCCCTGCCCAGGCTTGTGTTGTTCCCTCTACCTCTTCCCCCTCCTCTTCCCTCCCCACAACACCTGGCCAGCTCCTATGCATCCTTGAAGGTCTAGTGTCACCTCCTCTAGGAAGCCTTTCAAGGTACTTCCCTCTCTCCTATCCTCACTGTGTACACCTGGAGAGATCTCCATCATTAGACTTATCCACACTGTTATTTTTATTTTTGCGTCTGCCTCCCTCACTAGGCCATAAGCTTCTTGAGGGTTAATACTATTTCCCATCCATCTTAGTATCCCAAATACCTAGCTTGGTGCCTGGCACATAACACGTGGTCATTCATTCATTTATTCAACACATATTCCTTAAACATTTACTCTGTGCCGGGGACTATTTTGTGCACGAAAGAATAATGAATGGGTGCCAGTTTGCCTGTTCCTTCCCCACAGTGGGAAACACTTTGAGAACATTTCCTACTGACAGCATCTTAGCAAGGGTGCTGTCTGAGCGACGGACCACTCCTGAGGCCATGATGTATTCTGGACTTTACTTCTCTTCCAGTTTCAACGGTAATGTCGGGTGCAGCTCTCCAACTCCCCCAGCTTCTGTGCGCCACCTCTTCTTGCCAAAGTCCCTGCCAGATTTACCTGCTGGTGCTCACTGCCAACCCAACAGAAGCTCCTCCCAAACTGACTGCAAACCGTGGAGAAGAGAGGAAGAAGCTGGAGACTCTGAGAGAGGCACGGTGTCACTCAGTATTTGCTGAGCCCCCACCATGACCAGGGCATCTGATGGGCCCTGTGACAGGCCAGAGAAACAAATTCGATGCCCACTTAATGCCCATAGTTTGGGGGACGGGGCAGATAACCCAGCCCAGTGAGGATGGAGTTGTTGCCGCAGGGAGACTGGCAGGTGAGAGGCAACAGCGTGCTGTGACAGAAGGCAAGGAAGGGATGCTCACCCGGGTCTCCCAGATGGGTAGCAGAGAAAGGTGAGGGGAGAAGGTGCTCTCAGGTCAAGCGGTGGGCACAAACAAGGGAAGTCCCCAGAGTCTGCTGGGCCCGTGTGAGAGAAGGGTGGTGGGCGGCTGCTGGAGCCCTGCAGAGCAGGAGCAGCTGTCCTCTGACTCATCGTCCACCCACCCACATCCACGTTCCCCAGAACGCAAATGCTGACACCTGGATTCGAGAAAAAAACAAAAATGACTGGGTCTCAACCACGTCAAACAATTTGTGCTGGAGCTCTGAGGCTCTTGCCGCCTGAGTCACTCAGCTTTAACATTCCTGGGAGTGATGGGAGAGCAGGTGGCTGAATCCTTATTTTAGGGAGAGGAAAAGTACAGCCAGAGGCTGGTGACTCAGAGTCAGGCGCCAGGACAGTAATCCAGTTACCCAGTTCCCAGTCCCTGCTCCTGGGGCCAAGGAGACAGCCTGGGGGAGTAGGGAGGGGGGCTGGAAGTGGAGCCAAAAGATCTGAACTCAGCTCAATATACAACATCCAGAAATCAACCTCATTTCTATAATAGCAATGTAGAACTGGAAATGGAAAAAAACCAGTATCATTTATAATAGCAACAAATAATACAAAAAGGTTAGGAATAAATCTAACAAAATAAGCTGAAAACTACAAAACACTAGTGAAAGGAATCAAAGACCTAAATACATGGAGACATATTCCATGGTGATGAATTGGAAGACTCATAGTGTTGTTAATTCTCTCCAAACTCATCTATAGATTCAATGAAATTCCAATCAAAATCCCAGCAGGATTTTTTTAAATGTAAATCAACACACTAATTCTAAAATTGATATGGAAAGGCAAAGGAAGTAGAATTGCCAAAACAATTCTGAAAAAGAAGAACGAAGTTGGAAGACTCACATGACATGATTTCAAGACTTAACTATAAAGCTACAGTAATCAAGACAGCATGGAATTGGCAAACGGATAGACATCAATAAAAAAAGAGTCCAGAAATAGAACCTTACATATATGGTCAGTTGGTTTTCAACAAAAATGCAGCAACAATTCAACGGGGAAAGGATAAAATTCAATAAATGGCGCTGGAAAAATTGGATATTCATATGTAAAAAAAAAGGAACTTCAATCCATACCTTGTACCATATACAAATATTAATGCAAAATAGATCATAGACGTAAATGTAAAACCTAAAACTAGAAAAAGCATAGAAAATTTTTGTAATCTTGACTTAGGCAAAGATTGCTTAGATAAAACATCAAAAGCATGATTCACAAAAGAACAAATTGATAAATTTGACTTCATCAAAATAAGAACATCTGTTCTTTGAAAGACACTGTTACAAAAATAAAATGATAAGCCACAGACTGGGAGAAAAATATTTGCAAATCACACATATGATAAAGGACGTGTATCTAGAATATAAAAAACTCTCAAAACTCAGTAATGAGAAACAATAAGAAAACAAATAACCCAATGAAAAATAGGCAATAAAAATTTGACCAGATATCCTCCAAAGTAGATATACAGATGGTATATAAACCCATGAGAAGATGCTCAACATCATTAGTATTGAGGGAAATGCAAATTAAAGTCACAATGAAATACTACTAAACACCTATTAGAATAACTTTAAAAAATGACAATACCAAATGCTGGCAAGGATGTGGAGCAAATAGAACTCTTATACATCGCTGATGGGAATATGAAACGGTAAAGTCTCTTCGGAAGATAGTTTGGCCATTTTTTGTAAAGTTAAACAAATTTACCAGGTGACCCAGCAATTTCACTCCCAGAAATATACATAAGAGAAATAAAAACTTACATGTACACAAAAACCTATATGTGAAGGTTTATAGACCTTTACTTATAATAGCCCCAAACTGGAACCAGCCCCGATGTTCTTCAACAGGTGAAAGGTTAGATGAACTGCAGTACATCATACAGTGGAATACTGATCACCCATACAAAGGAATGAACAACGTGGATGAACCTCAAAATCATTATGCTCAGTCCTTAAATGACAAGAAGGGGATAGTAAAAAACTTACAGACTGCAAAGGATCAGCTGGAGGCATGCCTGCATGCTCCGTGTAAAGGGTCACATTTAACATTCAGATTCCGGCACGCTGAAAACTGTCCCAGAACCAGGGAACCAGCTGGATACACCATCCAGCTCCTCCACCAGAGGGGAGACCTCCTTCCCACGAGGAAGTGCAGAAATGACATCTTGAGAGAAATGGCCACACCACCATAGGACAGGGCCAGGCCCAGGCAGTCTCTCAACTGCAGTGCATGATGCCACTGGGTTGCAGGCTACTTATTCCTCATGGGAACACATGAGGGGGTCTGCTCTTTTTCTTTATGGGGCAGGGGGATTCACTGGCGTCCCTCATTCTTTCTTTGGTACCAAGTGCTTACCATAGGGTGAGACCCCTGCCAGGACCTTGTCATAGACTGGGTGTCTGTATTAAGTATATTTTCTTATTTTCCGTATTCTTGATGCTCTGGCATCTGGGGCCTTGCTGACCTGACCTGGGAAGGATTGCCCCCTCGCAGGGCTAGCTAATAATTAGAAATAGCAAATGACTCACCCGGGAGCATGCCTTTCACATGCAAGCCAACCAATCCAGGGCCCATACTGAGAACTGCCTCCTCTGTCTGGCTCCTACACTCCAGGAAGCAATATTCCTTTGCCTAATCATCCCAGCGCCGGTAACAAACAGCATGGGATAATCCCTACACCCCAGAGTCCTCTGAAATTATTCAAACTGACCAATCCTAAGCCTGCTTATGTTCTCCTCCTGCTCCCTCTGCCTCCTGACCAACTCTGGTGCTTCCCCGTGCAGCCCTGTGTGGCATCCTAATTCTAGGGATCTGTGAGGATCATCTTCTCTACGACAATCGTTTCTGTGTCTGAGTGACTTTCCACACCTGATGAAGACAGATCCTGGGTACATTTTAAAGTAGTGTCTGAAATGAAACCTGCTGACACAGGCATTCTTATCATTCCCATTTTATACAGGGGAAACTGAGGCCCAGAGAGATCAGTTGCAGGGTGCCAGGGCTAGTAAGTAGCAGGGCCATTCTTGGAGCCTGGGTCTGTCTGCTTCCCAAAGCTGGTAATGGGCACTTGCAGCTGGCCCCATGGACAGCCACAGAGGTGTGTCATACAGGCAATGGCAACCACCACGGGTCCAAGATGGAGTTCCAGAGGGTGGCTAGTCTGGAGTACAGTCAGGGTGCCCACCTGGAATGAGCCCTAGCACAGCAGGTCCCTGTGTTGTGCCACATGCTTGGAGAAAGCAGGCACCTGTGGCAGCTTGGGTCACCCTCCTGCTCTGTCCTAGTGAACGCTGATCTCCTGTAACTTTAGACATGGAAGTCTGGTAGCTTCCAGAGGCCCAGGCCCTAGCTGAGTTTCTCCAGGGGTCTCAGAGTGCATGTGCAGACGTGACTGGACAGGAGTGGAATGGGACCAGCTCTTGGCTCTGCTCCAGCCTCCTCTCCTGAACCCAGATTTGCACCACAGGTAAGGGGCAGGTAAAGGTGAGTCACTAATTCAGGACTGCAGGCCAGGCAACAGGTAGGTCTATAGAAGTTATTATGCAGATGCTAAAATAGCGGGCGATGATGAATAGTGCCCATGTGCTAAATTAGTTCCCCAGCCTTGGAAAGCAAACCCCCTGCAGCTGTTGGACTCCCAGCCGCAGCCTCGCTGACCCTGGCCCAGCCACCCCCGTCTGCGCTAACCATCCTATCTTCTCCTTCAAGGATTGGGAGGCCCCCGTGGTTCTCCTGCCTGCGTCCCTCACTCCCTCAGCCTCACCCTGTTCCCCTGGGGATCCTGCACTCGGATTCCATCCTTACCTGTCTAGACCACTGTGAGGGGCTTCTTTCACCTCCCAGAGAAACAGGCTTTCCCACCCTGGCTCTCACACCCTCCCTATGCTAAGTAAGATCAGTCACCCAGCCCCACTCTGCCCACAGGTATCTCACTGAAGCCTCATTCAGCCTTGTGGCTGCCAACGTGTTACTAAGGGATCAGTCAAGGGGGAATCAGAGGAAAACTGGGCCTGTGCTCAGCCAGAGGCACTCAGGTGGAGCTGCACACCTGCCTTCCTACTAAGCCTGGGACAGGTGGGGTCTGGAAGCTGTTCCTTTCTGCCTTTCTCCCCCATCTGGTCTGGGAATGGGTTGTTTACAAGCAGTGCTAAGGGAGACGCTGGGCATGTGTGACAGCAACGGTCTGGACACCCGAGACCTCCGGTGCCCAAAGAGACCCAGCAGGAGCTGCAGAAGGGAACACTGGCAGAGCCCAGAGCCAAAGGAACTGACCCAGAGGGGATGGACTAGAAAGGAAGGAGCTGGGTAGCAAAGGGCTAGAGGAGAGATGGCTCAGGGGCCGGGAGAGCATCCCCAGGCACCTGAGGGCCGTCTCATAACAGAGAGTAGCCTTGCTCCTGCCCCTCCAGCCAAACTCTCTGATGGGTAGAGCCATGCAACAAGGGGCAGCAGCCACAGGGAGCCTCCCACCAGCCCTCTCTTCCTTCCTCCTTGGTCCTGCCCTCCCTTCCTTTCCGTCACGAGCATCTCCTCAGCATTGTGAGGCTCTGTGCACGGCACTGGGGACACAGCGTGGAACATCATGGGCCCTGCCCGGCCATGCTCAGTCTAGCAGGGAGACAGGCCCAGGCAGAAAGAGCAGCATGTGCTAAGGACACACCGCCCTGATGAGGCAGAGTCAGAGCAGAGGCCCCTGCTCTGGCTGGAGGGCGGCACAGAGGCCCGAGGCCCTCCCGGCCTGGTCTCAGTGTCTGTGCTGGCCAAGGGACAGGCCTTTCTGGGCAGGAAATGGAAGCTGCTGCCAACGGGAAGCACCAACCCGGCTCCATCAGACGCCCGGCCGTGACAGAAGCACACTCCCAGAAGGCACATCCTCAGCAGGAGCTAGAAGTGCTCCCCCAAGGGTGTAGCAGCAGGAGACCCTCCAACTAGGAAGCCCAAGGCCAGGACACTCACCAGGGCCCCCACAACAGTGCCTCCAGCCAGTGCTGGGCTCCTAGGCTAGTCCATTTCCCCTTCCAGCTTCCTGACACCAACCCTCACAGGACATTCCTTCCAGGAAGAGAGGCGGCATTAAACACTTCCCTTCTGACTGCACGAACATTTGAAAGTCGTGAGGAACGTGAGCGGGATGCGTCCGTCTCTCCAGGCCAGCCCGGTGCTCCCGAAGGCTCCTGGTCAGAAGGTGCTCAGATGAAGGCAAGGGGACACTCCCCTTTGCCCGGCTCACCAAGGACAGAGACGTCCTCTGCCTCCTCTCCCTGTGGCACAGTAGTGACCGGCCTGGTAAGCCAAGGCTGGCTGGCAAGAGCATGAACTGGAGGAGAGCTGGCATTTTCAGCTCCGCTGCTCACATTCACGGCGGCGCTGACAACACCAGAAACAGCAACAGTGGGAGTCAGCACCTCCGAAAGCTAAACGTTTCCCTCATGTCATTCCACCTAATCCTCACAACCACCCTACAGGAAGGGACAATATCCCCATTTTCCAGATGAAAACACTGATCCTTGGAATGCAATTTGCCCAAGACTAGTGGCAGGGCTGGGAGTGGAACTTGAGGCCCTCCAAGTTCAGCAGGTCACAGACAAAGACAGGCACGTCTCCCCAGCCCGCAGGGGAGCACTGGGGAAGGAGATGTGCTGAGTTCCAAAGGCCTCCCCGGTAAATGGCTCCAACAACAAAAAAGGGCTTTCCGTGCATTATCTGCAAAAAAGCCAAGTGAGGGGAAGGGAGGAGAAAAGCAATAAAAGCAAAGATCAATTGTGTTGAAGACAATGTGTCAGGAAGACAGATTTTGCTGGAAATTCCTTTTGACTGGACTCTGCCAGGATCAGAGTATTTTTCATTCCAAGATTAAGCAAAATTCTTTTCCATCATAACCTCCTACCCATCTGTGTCCAATCTCCTGCTATCATTTTTATACCATGCACATTTTAAAATCTATTTTGCAGCTTTCTCTGTATGTGGATTAGTTGAAGGACGCCGCCTCTAGATTTAAGATGAGCAGAGAAGCACATGAGGCCTCAGGGACATGCAAAAGCAGGGAGCCATGGGGCCTCGACGTGACAGTGACAGGGCCAGGGGAGCTGGGGCCCTGCCTGCTGGCAGGGGTGTCTGCAGCGTGCAGCTCAGAGACCTCGTGGCCTGGCTTAGGCAAAAAGAGAACAGATGAGAGAGGAGAATTGGGGGTTCTTAATAGGGGATTGGATTTGGGACGGTCAAGGAGGAATTTGTGAAGGTCAAGGAGGAATTAGGATTATGAGGTCTCCTGGTTTGGGGACTGTGTGGATAGTGATGTTGCTGTAACCGTGAGAGAGGGAGGAGCCAGTCATTTGGGGGGGGTGGTGGAGGGCTTGGAGGGTGGGAGGTAAGAGGTCCAGGTCTGAGCATGCTCAATGAGAGGGGAGCTGCCAACCAGGAGAAAGCAGTGTGTGCGAGAGAAGTCTGGGCTGGGGACTGAAGTCATGAGAATGGGTGAGATCCACCCAGGGGAAGAATGTAGAAACTCTGGGAAGGAAGGAGGCGGAGGGTGGAGTTCTAGGGGACTTGACTTTCAGAAGCCTGCAAAGGAGACTGGGAACCAAAAGCTTACAAGATAAGAGAGATCTGAGAAGTAGCATCACAGTAACCATGGCAACGAAAGTCTCCAGGCTGGAGTGGGCAGCACCAGACCACGGGAGGACATGCCGGCAAGGACTGGAAAGCCACTGGATTGGCAGCAGGGGTTTCTCAGAGCTGTTTCACTGGCCTGCGTGGGTGTCAGAGGGGGAGGAAGGAGCCACGTTGGTAGGTGCAGTATTTTGCACACATTGTCTCACTGACTCCTCAACCCTGTGCGACAGGGAACCCTGCCCATTCTGTTCACTGAGGCACAGTGGAGATTAAGTTACTTGCTGCAGGTCACACAGCTGGTAAGGGTAGCTGGGCCACCAAACCCATTGGTCCCATGTCAAAGTGCATGTCCCTCTCAGGTGGAAGAGGGGCCATCGCTAAGTGGGAGGGTGCCTCTGGAGGCTTTGGGAGAATGGAGGAGGCCAGGAGAGGGACGCCACCACGGGAGATGAGAAGTTCTGGGAAGCAGAGCTGAGGACCTAGCCACAGCTGAAAAGCACACATCGGGGCTGGAGCCCCCGGCTCGTCATCAGGGGTGACTTAGAGGCTGCAGCCTCCAGAGAGCAGCACCTAAGCCTGGGTCTTTGGACACTGTGTCTTTCTCTATGCTAGCAGCTCAGCTGGGTGGCAGCAGCGGTCCACAAGGCCCAGGGCACCCGTGGGAGGCCCACGCAGGATGGCTAACTGAGCTCTGCATCTTGGGCCTGTGAAGTCAACTCAAAACCATGCCCTTGGCACAAGTGTGGACAATTCAGTGCAGACTCGTTCCAGATGGAAAGACAGGCTCAAAATGCAGCTTTTCTGCCAAACAGATCACCTTCCAGTTGATAGCATCCGCCAGTCCATCACAGGGTGGGGCATCAGTGTCTCTACTTGATGGTGGTCGCTGTAAAACTAGATTTCCCAAGGGCGTCTGCCTTTAACTCCCAAGGGGAGTGGAGGAGCCTTGGGGAGCGAGGACAGGCTTCCAAGGTGCCCTTCGGAGGGAATTCTGAGGGATGCACAGTGCAACGCTGGGCCACCTGGAGATGTGCGCAGCCCAGAACCTCAGAGTGAATGAGCCTCGTGCATGTGGCAAGAAGCTCAAAACCACAAGGGTCAGTGCAGAACTTAACCACAGCTAAGCCCCGGTTTCCAATGAGACAGTCAGAAGCCTCTGGAGCCAGGAGGTCTGGATGTGGATGGGAGTAGCTGGTAGGATGGGGCCTGAGCTGAGCTTTGGGGGGATGAGGGGAGTTGAGAGGACACCCCAAAGTCGCTTTGGAAACCGGGGAGCATCATGCCCCTGGGGAGGTGAGTGTGGAGTCAGCTCAGCCTGTTTCCCGATCACTGAAGGGCCGAGCACCCTGCGGAGACGTCCCCAAGGGCTCAGGTGGCCTGGTCTCACCAGCCTGGCTCCGCTGGTGTTTGCTTCTCCTCTTTATGTGGCTGCTTCTCCTGTCGGCTAGCATGCTCACTTGGGAGTGCAGAGTGGCCCCTCAAGACCCTCCCAGCCTGTCTGGTACCCCTCCCTTAAAGCGCTGGCATGTGGGCAGGAAATCTGAATGTTCAGAACCTTCCCTCAGAGATGCTACTCACACAGCAAGGCCGAAATAAACATGTAAGTTGAAATGTAAAATGCCTAAAGTAAATGTCTACACAGCTTTATTTGTTCTGGAAATATTGCTTGCTGCTGTCCAGCTAAAATCAAGTGTCCTGTTAATAGCAAAGAGACAAGAGGGACAAGGGACAGTAAGAGGGGGTGGAGGCCAGGGTCAGGGTGGCATTCCTGCTGAAGCTGGGAGGCCCCAATGCCTCCCGGGTGGAGTACTGCCTTCCAAAGCCAGAGCTCACGGCTGTGAGTCTTGGTCCACCTGACCCAGACCTGGCTGACCCATCCCCAGACAGAGGCACTGACTGGTGGGGGGAGGCAGGATCCCTCTGTGGCCCAAGAGGGGTTCAGATGTGTCCCTGGAGTCCTTCCACCCTTTGCCACTCATGTTTTATTGGAAAAGATTCTAGACCCACCCTCCTCCATTCAGCCCCTCTGGCTGGATGCAACATTAGCAGCCACACACACAGGTTCAAGACTCTGATGAGAGTGTGGAGAAGGCTGGAGGCTGGCAGGGCTGGCCTTTCAATGGCTCTAATCCCAGGACTGCCATGCATGCCCGTGGGTGTGACCCAGCACCAGCCACTTCTCCTTGGACCAAGCATTCTTCATAAATGAAGGAGCCAGACTAGCAGATGTCCAAGGGGCTGCCCACTTCTGACAGTCTAAGGAACGGCCTTCTGGTCAGATGCCTCACACTCAGGGTCCAAGGGGGTTTCATCAGGCCGTGAGTTGGAAATTAAGGCAGCAGCCTTCAAGGGAGGAGAGTCAGGTGGGGATCCTGGAGAGTGCGACCCCCCACTGGGGAGGAAGCTGCCCTTCTAACACAAAGGCTGCTTGGCCTCAGATCTCCTTAAGTCTTCAGAATGGCTTTGATAAGGAGGCATCCCCCTCCAGGACAGGAGGGTGGCACTAGACCTCCCTGCCGGCGTGGGGCAGGAGAGAGAAGAAATGGCTCTAAAGGAGGCTGAGGTCTGGGGAGGGAGGCAGGTGCGTGGGGGGGAGGCTGGAAACTGGAGGACAAGCCGACTCAGGGTCCCTGCCAGAAGCTGATCCCCAAAGCTGCAGCCCTGCCCCTCCTGATTAACAACCACGCTGCATACCCGGTCACATGAAGTGATGTACGGAGTTTTACGGTCTGTGATTTAGCACACCTAGACTTGACGATCTCTATCCTAATTAAATTAACAAAAAATTAAGAGTGACAAAATGGTAGAGATTAACTGATTTATCTAACGTGTGCCCTTGCTGCTTAGATGGGCACAAACTCCTTTTAACTTTAAATGAAATAAAGGGAAATATCAGGCATTTGAGCTACTTGTTTGCCAGAAAATTAGCAATGGATTCATAGAAGGTTCTCCAAGGCCCACACATTCACTTGTATGGATCATCGCACACAGCGCCGGGGCCTGGGGGCCTGCACAGCAGTGCAGAAGAACGAGACCCGCACTCAAGATGAGCACCAGGTGAGGTTCGCAGCCCTAGAGGACCCTGGCCACTTTCAAAGCTCCATGAGAAGAAGTGAATATAAATTGCGTTGCAGGCGGCGCTTCTAGACGGCTGAAAGGAACCATGCCTGCCTTTCAATCTATTGTCCCATGTGCCCATACACACTGCATAGAAGACTTTCCATGGAGGTTTCCTGAAAGGGAAGCCACAGCTTTCCCATGATGCCTCTCCCTTCCCAGAGTGGCCTCTCGTGGAGAGTGGGGGAGCAGACCAGCCCCGTTCTGCACTCTAGTGAGAGTTCCATGACTTCCTCTGCAGCCAGACCCCTCGTGCTTCTCCACTGCACTTACGCTGCCCTGTGGTCACCTTTGGACATGTCCACTCCCTGCTCTACTGGGAGAATGGAGGCCAAGATTCTCTCTGTTCCTCTCTGCACACCAGCACCAAGGGTAGTGGTTGGCACTTGGTAGGGACTCAATAAGCCCTTATCATCATCATCATCATCATTATCATCGTCCTCCTCTTCCTCAATGTCATCACCATCATCATCATTACCATCCTCCTTCTTTCTCAATGTCATCATCATCATCACCATCATCATCATCATTATTCTCATCCTCCTCCTCCTCACTGTCATCAGCATTATCATCATCACCATCCTCCTCCTCCTCCTCATCGATGTCATCAGCATCAGCAGTATCATCAATATCCTCATCACCCTGAGCCAGCACTATTATAGGGTCAGACATAGGCTTACCCTGTGCCATATGTTGTTCTAAGTGCTGTATATGTAGTAACTCACTTTAAGGCTCTCAACAACCCTACGAAGTAGGTGTACTATTATTTACCCCCATTTTACAGATGAGAAGACTGCGGCACATAGAAGTCAGCCTGGCTTGTCCAGAATTAGTTACTAAACTAGTAGGAGGCAGAACCAGGATTTTAGCCAGTTTGAATCTGTCTCCATGTTCTGGGTCATTATAATACACTGTGTTGAATGAGTGAGAAAGAGTAAATGAATAAATAGGCATCTAAGTGCATGGATGAATGTTCAATGGATGTCAAGGAGCCTTAGGGAATAAAGGATGCTTTGTCCACTATTTATATTTGGCAACAACATCCATCTTGGCCCTCCTTCTTCCTTTCCCGTGGCAAAGGTCTCAGTTTGTCAGTGATGTGGGGTTGGGACCCGCACTTGGGACATCATGCTCTTTTTGCCGTGCCATTTACGAGTAAGCGTGCCCTTGGTCTGTGATGATGTGATGACTCTGCTTCTTCCCCCATCAAACGCCAAGCTCCACACAAGTGTGGAGATGGTCTGCTTGTTCATCACTCTACTCCCAGTGCTTAGCACATGCCTGCCATGTAGGAAGTACTTAGTAGATACATACAGGTTGTAAAAATAAATGAACTAATAGCCCAAAGAGAAGAATTTTCCCCCATAGTTCTTAGATTCAACCTTTGGAAGCCATAGGAATATACCTATATTCCTGTGTCCACGTGTCCGTGTCCGTGTGTGTGTGTGTTGGCTAATAAATCACTGCAACAAAGTGGCATATCCTTAATGTTTTATCTCAAATGTTGTTTCTCTTTTATTCTGTCCATGTGTAGGAAGGTGTATACATGTATGGAGGAATGAAAAGTGCACAAGATGTGACAATAAGAGCAACGGGTTTGAGTTCTTGGGCCAGCCTCTCTACAGTGGGGGCAGGAACACCTACACACTGGGTTATTATGGAATTCAAATGTGGCCAGGTGTGTAGACATGGTGGGTAAACTACCAAGTCTAAAATAAATTACTTGGTTTACAATTCCCCATCCCTAGCAATGGAGCCTGGCCTCAGACTGAGGAACGAGGGGTTGTGACTGTCCTGGGAACGATAACTCTGTCCATCTCTCAAGCCCTTGTTTACACCCGGCACTACACTACACATTGTTGAGCGATTTTCTCATGGATTCTTCACAATAGCCCTATCAAGAACCAGTGTTTACCTGACTTTATGGATGAAGACATGATATTCAGAGGGCAGATCCTAATTCACCCAAGGCAAACAACTAGCTTGCATCTAGATCTCTATGGCAGAGATAGCTATCTGCACCCCTTTACCCGTTCTCTTTTTCCTTGAGTACTAGAACCCCCAAATTTAGTTGGGCACATGGCCATCCAGGATGAAGACTACATTTCCCAGCCTCTTCCACAGTTGGATGTGGCTGTAACTGAGTTGTGGTCAACAGGATGTAGGCAGAAGTGTTGTTCTCCCCTTTCTTGCTCTTGGAATGCAGGCACTATAGCTTGAGTTCAAGTAGCCATCTTGTGCCATGAGGTGGAAGCCATATATTGAGGATGGTGATGCTGCATTGTGAAAAGCTGACTCTGATCCACCAGCCACCATGCTGGTTCTGGATCCCTTAACCAATCTTTTCCAAGGGACTTTTGGGATTTTGGTCACTTTTGCTAAACTTTTCCTAATATGGTATGTGTGACTCCAGAGCACATTTTCTTAACCACTGTCTTTAGAAAGCAGCTTATCTTCTTCATTCTTCCAAGATCTTAGGATATTATGACAAAGCCCTTGGCACAGTGTCTGGCCCAGAGTGAATGCTCAATAAATTCTAACTAGCCACTGTTATTGTTCTGTGGCTGTTGCTGCTGCTATTTGCAAACATGTGCCACCCTGACAGCTTTGCTTAGCCATCCAGAATGACCAGATCAACTAGCTGGGCGGGAAAGGCAGCTTTCATAAAGCCCAAAGTGCCCACCCCGCCTGGCATCGAAAGGAGGACTGTTATTTCAGGTCCAGAAAGAGTCTTCAAACTATTTGTACCAATCATGTATTTATGCCAGACTCTTACTTAGGCATGAAGGAATTAGGCTAAACAGAGAGAGACTTTTTTCAGTTCAGCAGCCCCAGTGGAAGTATGGCCAGGAGTGGTGAAATCTGACCCAACCTGGCAATCTTTTTAAGGACGCCCAAGGAGAGGGACATGCCAGGCAGAGGGACAGTCACTTTCTGAGCTTACAGGAAAACTAACCAGTGGTCTCTAGGGAAACTCTTCAGCAAGAGCCAGATTTGCATATAAATAATAGACATGTCAAAACATATGATGTCTGGATTTTGGTATTCATTCTAAGAGTTGAATGCACAATCTGTAATAATTTCCTCAAATTCTAGAGAAGCTCCTGCACACTCTGTCCTCAGCACTGGCAATGGGCAATTAATTAAATTGCCATTATATTTCCCAAAGTGGTGACTGCTGATTAAGAATTGCCCTTTCTACCCTGCTCACTTCGGCGGTCCTGGCGCAGCCTCATCAAATCTCTGCTAGAGAACACAGGCAGACAGACACGGATAGGATTTTCCGGCTCCCTGATGGTACATGGTTTGAAGGATGGAAACACAAGCAAACATTTCCTTAGGAGGAGGAGCTGAGGAGAGGCGATCAGGAGGATGAGAAGATCAGAGTAAGGAGTCAGAAACAGAGCAAGAGGTTCAATCCCCTTTCAATCCTGCTTGCTAGTTCAGACAGCCACTGTCCTTGCCTTCTAGAGAATTCTGCCAGTTCAGAGGCTCAGAAGTGCTCCAGAACGCCCTGATGAGAACCCAAGAGGAAGAGGAACCATAGACAGAGAGAACGCTTTGCTTTCTGTTTCCTTTTCTGCCACCAGCTCGAAATAGGAGATGCTGGTGTTTGTTACTGGCTCCCCGAATTTAAATTACATCACCAAAGAAGAAACTTCCCGAAGGAAATGAATCTCTGCAGATAATGATCCCTCACAATGGATTTCAAATTGTAATAAAAATATAACTTGAATGTCAAAGGTGAATTTCAATTAAGGATTCCACCATCACGTAGTTTGCCCCAGACCACAATAAAAAAAACTTATTTCACCGTCAACAGCAATTCTCCTGTGACATCTCTTTGAAAACCAACTATTTTTGAAAGCCAAGTTAGAAAAACACATGTGCTCTTGGGTATAAAGAAAGCGGCGTTGTGTGTAAAATGTAATACTGAGAGGTAGAGCTTAGTATATTGACATTATAAAAACTGGGTAGCAATGGGAAATAATATTTTTACAAAGGTGGCAAAAACAAATGCCAAACCTGCAGGCAAATTTATAGACCCTGTCATGCAAGGAGGTATTTCACCACCAGGGTGCTAAGGAGAGCCAGGCCGGGAGCCCCTGTGACGCCCCCTGAGGCATGCACACCGCTGTCGGAGAGCCTCCGTGCTGGAGACCCGTGCTGCCTGGGCACAGAGGGCGCTGGCGGGGAGCCCGTGTGAGATGGGAGCTGAGGAGAAGCAGGAACAAAGTGCTGCCAGGGAGCCAGGCCTTGGCCCTGGGGCTCCTCTGAACCCCTACAGAGCCCACAAGCCTTCCTGCGCACTATAGTGCTGACTTAAGCTCTGATTTTTAAAAATTGAGATAAAATTCACGTAGCATAAAATTCACCATTTTGAAGTGCACAATTCAGTGGCATTAAGCACATTTGCAATGTCGTGAAACCATCACCACTGTCCAGTTCCCAAACATTTTTGTCACCCTAAAAGGAAACCCAGTTACCTGTCTATTAAGGATTGCTCCCCATATCCCTCCCTTCAACCCCTGGCAACCACCAATCTGCATTCCGTCTCTGTGGAGTTGCCTATTCTGGATATTTCATGTAAATGAAATCACATAATACGTGACCTTTTGTGTCTGGTTTCTCTCACTCAGCATCACGTTTTCGAGGCTCCTCCCTGCTGTAACAGGTACGGTATCGCACGCCCTCTTATGAGTGAACAATATTCCAGTGTACAGATACACCACATTTTGTTCACCTGTTCTTCAGTTGAGGGACACTTGGGTTGTTTCGATCTTTTGGCCATTCTAATCACTGAACGTGGCTTATTCTCTCTCTGTCTGCATCAGGCATTCTCCAGCAGAGCGAAGGGGTTGGCTCCATATAAGCTGACCAAGCTTCATTTGATGAATGAACAAATGAATAGGAGGCACTAAAGTGGATAGATTAAATGCCTTCCCAGCATTTATTCCACCCCTTGCCCCCAGTATGTACTACTCCTAGAAGTGGGAGACTTTCCTCTAATGCCATCTTCCAGGACAGACTCAGATGTGTTTAAGCCAGGGGTTGGCAAACTTTTTCTGTAAAAGGTCAGATAGTACATATTTGGGGCTTTGTAGGCAATATAATCTCTGTTGCACCATCTTGATTCTGCATCATATATAATATGTGAACAAATGGGTGTGGTTGTATTTCAATAAAACTTTATTTGCAAAAACAGAGGCAGGCTGGATTTGGTCCATGGTTTGTCAACCCTTAGTCTAAATTAATTTTACTCTCTCAGCCACAGCAACTGGTTCTGGGTGGTCAGATGACCTAAATCAATCCAATCAGAGTGAAGAGAGGTTCTCTTTTGGACAGCAGAGTGTGTGTCTGTGAGGCTTGAAATGCCTACAGCTACTTTACTAATATGAGGGAAGCCAGCTGAAGACAGGGAAAAGCCAAGGAGAAGGGAAGCACTGAAAGAATCACAAGAGAACAGGACCAGAGTCTTGATCAAGCCATGCCTGAAGTCCTCTCTGTATCTGGACTTTCACTGCCTAACATATGTATCGTCCTTACACATTTACCTCCTTTTCTGTTTCCCCATCATGAAGATTTTGTTAATTGCTATATTCCCAATGCCTAGTACTTTTTAAGTCCTTAGCCAAAATTTGGTGAATGAATGAACTCTTAGAGATTTTCAGATTTCTCCTGGGGTAGTGGAGTGAAGAGGGGATAGGTGAATGAGCCAGAACAGCTCACGCTCTCTCATGTACCTGCCAGGCTGGCATTCTCCATGTGCTGGGATCAGGGCAGGGGCCTGCTGGCAGTGCCGTCCTACCACAGCAGAGCCTTCTTCAGAATGGACACGCAGCAGGGGCCAGCACCTCCACATCGATCCAAATCTGTGATCCAGTCTGTGATCTCATTCACAAGAGCCTTTGGACTTGGGCTCAGGATAAAGCAGCCCCAGGGCCAGCACCGTCTGAGAGGCGATTTTGTTCATGCGGGCAGGGGATGGGGCAGACAGTAACCAATGCTGGGAAGACAACGCGTTGGCTTCCATCTCCAGGGCAAAAACAGTACCAGGTGCCGACAGCAGATGGTGTTTACAGTCAGACAGACCTGGGGACAAATCCCAGCTCCACCATCCTCCAGGTACATGCACGGGGACTACACTTTTTCCCTCTCCTGGCCTGTAGTATAAAGTGGGTACGCTGATGCCTGCCTCTCAGGAGGGCCGTATCATCACGGAGGAAGAAGGAGGGAAATGGAGAGCTGCCCCTATCAGCCCCTCTGCCCCCATGAGTTCACTGGCACAGGACAGTCACTCGGGCAGGCCGCCTGTCTCTCTCTGTTAGCACACTTGTGCCCCATCCTTGTAGACTAGTTCCAGGTACTGGGCCGGGTCATCAAGATGACAGCACACCCCGACTCAGGAGCAGGTGTGGAAGCAGCACACCCTCCTCCCGAGCCCCTGGAGCTAGCTAGCTTCTTGCTCACACTTGAGAACTGACTGCAATGCAAGGTTTCCACTTAGATGCTCCTCAAGCAGGCAGGTAGCTGTCCACGCCCGACAAGCGCATAGGACCGGCCAGAGCAGAGCCACTTGCTGTCCAGTTATGCCCAGACCCAGCTGAGTGGTGGAAGCAGCAAAAATAAATAAATTCATGATCAAATAAAGAGCTGCATTCTTACTATTCATACTTCTGCAATTTAAAACATTTCTAGACTGAGATGGCCAGAATGCCATAAATAAACAAGACCCAAGGGAGCCCTTGGGTGACCCTGAAATATTTATTCAGCTTCCCCATCAGCATTTTAAAAGCTGAGCACTCAGAGGCTCTTAGTCTGAGGGAGGCGAGGGGATGAGGTGGCTGGGAGGCCCCTTGGTGGGGCTGCTCCCTGCAGGAAGGGCCCGCCTGAGGACAGCAGAAGGTGGTCCCCACCCTCAGCCCACTCCATCCTACCCTCCCAGGTCCCTCTCCCTGCGACACTCCCCCGGACCCCATTTTTGCTGACAAAGGGGGGCTCAGAGGGAGCTGACTCCATAAGTCTTTCATATTTGCATTAGTCAATGGAAAGGCCATGATGGCGGGAAACATCCAGTTTGCAAATTCACAGACAAACCCGAGTCTTACATCTCTTGCCTGGAATTGGGGCCCCAATATGTATCATAGTCCCCCAGCATGGATAGCTACAGGGACACAGGTCCCCTACTGGAGGAGCCAGGCCTGTGCTGGGGGGAAGGCCCAGCCCGCTGCTCGGGGAGGGAAGATGCATCACAATGGCTGAACACCTCGGCAAACTCGCCTGTCCCCACCGGGTGCTGGCCCCTCGGCTGGCACTCTTCATTTCTTTGCCAACACTTTTGTGCGTCCGCCTCAGACCTCCAGTGACAACCAGTTAACTCCTAGGCCAGGTTGCCATAGCAACAATTGCTCTTTGAAACAGGATTTTCGCTTCTGCCTGGTGAGGTGGCCCCAGTGCCCTGTTAGAGCCAGCGGTGTGTGGCCGATGGTGGGTAGAGGCTGTGGGCGGCCCAGCACCAGGCTGAGTGATCCTGTTGGTTGGTTGGAGACTGAGGACAATGGCCCTGCTTGCATTGATGTCTTCTCTAAAATGCCCCAAAGTGCCCTTTCTCACAGACGGTCATCTCGTCTCTCTCAGTGGCTCCCAACTGAAATGAACCGGACCACAAACTCATTAGTCCTCTGCTTCCAGAACCTTCCAGTAACACACAGCTCCACCAAGGAGGCCCCCTCCCTGCAATCACACTGTTGAAAACCCAAGGAAGTAGGGAAGAAAGGAAACAGCATTCCATCTCCGGTCCACCGAGCTAGGTGAGGGCTACTTGCCAGTTATTTTAGCATGAATAGTGGCCTGGTGGCTGGTAGAAATCCCAGAGACCTCCCTGAGCTCTCTCTTCCCCTCCTAAACCCTCGATGGTCCTGACAGCTAGCGAGCACTCGTACCCTTCGCTCAGGGGCCCACACACACTCATTGCCCAAGTTCGGCTACTTCTAAGGGTTAATCTAGGAGCCATTCCACCAACACGTGCAGAGCCTCTGGAGCCAAAAAGCTTCTTGAACCTTCTTCCCTTCTGCCCAAGCGAGGCTGAGACGGAGCAAATTGCTTCTGTATTTGGGAGAAGCAGCTATTCAGGATCGTTTTGTCATTGTCCATGGCACCTCCCTCTCTCTCCATACCTGCATCCTCTGCTAAGCAGTAGGCTCTTTCCCTGTTTGCCCAGGATTGCAACAATTCCCCTTTGTGTTGAATGTGAAAGTTCTTCCATTTCCAGGCTGAGGCTATTACTCTGATTTCTCCTCTCTCAGCAGTCTGTGAATTTTCTAATATGGAGAAAACAACACGCCAGCACATGCACACACATTCACAACTTTGCCCATCCCCGAGTTGTGGTACTGAATAAAGGCTCCACTAGAATTGCACGTCTGTGTAGGAAGGAGCAGTCTGCACGGGGTGCACACTCGCTGTCTGTGCTGAGATGGGCGGTTTTCCATCAGGGACCTGGCTGCTTCCTGGGCAATTTGTCAATGACATGTGCTAACTCTGGGCTTCCACCGGAGACTGCGGTTGCCAACACAGGCCGGGAGGCAGCCTCTGGGGCCTTCTCCCTCGGCAGGGGCCACCGGTCAGGACCCCTTCCCGCTCTTCTTGACTTTGTCAAGCTCAGAGTAGCCAGTCGTCCCTGTGCATCCCATCCGTGGGAGCACTCTTTATTACCTAAGGAAATTGAGGATGTCCAATAGTGAGGGAGGAATAAATCACTGTTCTCAGCTAAATGGAGAGTGCAGATCTGCTGGAAATGCTGCCTTTTATCAACAGTGCAAATAATGAAGATCCCATGCACTGAGAACAATGAAATGAGCCACTGCACTATTGATGGGGTATTTGTACAACTCTGTGAGTTATGTTTCAAAACCAGTCTCTATTAAAGATGCAGAACCCTTTTCAGAAGCAAAAAGACTAATATTGCTCTGCAAATAATTTATAAGTTTCCCCACAAGGCAAAAAAGCAAAGTTGTCTGGAAGCCCGTGATTGTTGTTTCGGGTTTCCTGCCGTCTCTCGCTCCTCTGCCCTCCTGGGCTCTGATGAGTCTGGAAGCAACATTCCCTGACTCACAGCATGAAATAGAGGGGTGCGGCACAGGGCAGGGGCGGCGGATGGAGGTGAAGCATTCCCCACTGCCTGCAGGTGTGGGAGTCCATGCCTGGGCCTCACTTCATTCAACTGCAGCCAACTCAGGGTTACAGGGAGACAAGGAGAGCGAAATCCACTGATAATCAAATCCTGCACTTGAGCAAATGTCTTCTTTACTCCAGAACTTTGGGAGTGGTCATCAACCCCAGTGATTTTGCCCCCAGGGACATTTGGCAAAGTCTGGCGACATTCTTGGTTGTCATGACTTGGGTCGGGGGAGTTGGTACTGGGTAGAAATACTCTAGTGGGTAGAGGCCAGGGATGCTGCTGAGCACCCTACAATGCAGACGGCCCCCCAGGAAAGGATTACCCCGTCCAAAATGCTGAGAGGGCAAGGTTGAGAAGTCTGGACTAGAGTCCCCATTTCATTTCCTCCTGCCGGCTAAGTGTGGGGTGGAGGGAGCCAGCGAGGACCTGCAGAGTGTCCAACTGGGACACTAGGCTGGTTACAAAGCTCTGGAGCCATCGAAGGCCCTGCAGAAGAAGCACCCTGCTAGCCACTTCAGCAGGACCTGATATACAAGGGTGAGGGTGCAGCCACTGAGAACCGGGAGCTGTGTGGGGTGGTGGCTAAGGGGGCAGGTGGGCTCGGGATAGCTGTTCTGGGTTCAGATTCTAGCCCTGCTGCCGACAGGCTCTGTGACCTGAAGCCGCTTGTTTAATCTCCCTGAGCTTCACTCTCACACGATGGGAGTGATATGCACGCACCTGCCACGCAGAGCTGCTGTGGGCATTGAATTAGCTCTGACACACAAGGCGCTCCCAACAGCGCTGGCGCGCGTGAGCCTCAATAACTGTGGGCTGTTATAATTATTAACACTGATGATGATGAAGTTGATTGAGAAACACGGAGAAGTGTTCATGTTTAAGGCTAAGGAAGAAAATGAGACACCAAATCACGTGCCCATTATGCCTGCAACTCCTCGGTAATGAGCCTGCGATAGACCCAGACCAGAAAGATCTGCACGCTATAGATGGTGGGCCAAGATGCAGACCTCCAGACATTTGCTATCTTCTGCAAAAGAAATTAATGCTAGTTAAACAAAATAAAATACACAAGCACACCAGCAAGAATCTTCACACAAAAAATCATCAACATTTTCAGACTTAGAATGAGTTTTTGGCTTTACCTGGATTTGTGTTTTTTGGCATAAAGTGAATCTTTGCTCCCCACTAAGGAGCCAGCAGTGGCCTCACCCATACTGGATGTGAGAGAGCAGCTACTGAAGCGGGGAGAGGCCAGCAGGGCAAGAATTGGCCCTGGCAGTGGTTAAACATGGAGGGATGTTGGGAGGGAGTTAAGATGGGAGAGCAGCCACCCCCGGCAGCCTTGGCCCCGGGCAGACTTGGGGCTCTTCTTGATGCTGTAGGGCCAAACCACACGACTGGCAGCAGAAAATTCAAGGACAGGCCGGAGCAGGGGCCCCCAATAAAGAAGAGAGGTTCGAGGTCAGCCCAGGACTTCCCCAGGTCTGGTCTGAAAACAGCTGGGTGGACTCCAGGAGGGTCTTGCCCCGCCTCGACCACTGACCAATTGTATGACCGAGGAAGACACAAAAGCTTCGTAGATCTCAGAAGCCACAGGTGCCACCCCCACCCCAGGCGTGACAACCAAAAATGTCTCCAGACTTTGCCAAATGTCCCTGGGGGGTAAAATCACCCTTATGGAGAACCGCTGAACTAGGGGTTCGTAGGATTTCTGCAGCCCTCAGATTCACGTTTCAAACGCATTTTGAAGATGTGAGCAGATTTCTGCAGGTAACCGCTTTACGCCAGCAGAGGCGGGGCCTGTTCCTAGAGAATTCTCAGGCCGTTTTCAGCCACAGAAACAACTGAGCAGATTTGGTAAGGGTGACCAAGAGACATTAGAAGACAGGGCGATGAAATCACAGTGTTACAAAGGATTTGGAGCAAAGAAGATCGAGGTGTGGTGAAGACGTCACTGATGTCGGAGATGCACGGGAGAGTCGGAATAAATTTTTGATGAAACAGAAAAATGGAAAACTGGCATCATTTCTCAATTGATATACTAATTTATGTGGCATGTGATTTTAAACATATACGAGTAAACACATTAATAAATAGCAAGAAGCCCAATAACATCGAGTGTGAAAGCCCTTCCCAGCCATGCTTTGCTTTCTCACTTGGCAATATGTTAATACTTGCACAGTAACACGTGTCAGTAAATAACAGTCTGTGGGACGTGAAATGTTAAAAGCATTTCCAGTAATATGCGCCTTCCCTCGAATCCGACCTGGATCATAATGGATTATTTTACTCCATTTCTGGATATGCATGTTTCTTAACGTATATTTTAAAACCCTTGGGTTCAAATGTACCTTATTACATTTTAAAGTCTCTGGATTGTAGCAGAAAAATGTTCTGCACTATAAAACATGGAGCATAGTTGAGGTTTGATGGGTTTGCTTCTATTTTCTACCCCACAAAACGCTTCCTAAATGCCATTAAAATTTAGCATACACCATAATAACCAAGCTGCATTTGTTTCATGTTTAAGTCAATTGGCTTCTGAGTTTTATTTCTTTCATATACGTCAAATCGAATAAGGTTGTTGGCGCAACCAGAGGTGAGGAATACGGTGCCATTCTTGTGTAGACCAGACTCTGCCACCCCCGCGGAGGGCTGGGTGGGTTTTAGGGAAGCTATGGCTCACGGTGGACAGATGGGTGGGGGGCTGTTGCTGCTACAAGCCCAGAAAAGAGAACGACTACAAAGTAGGAGAAAAGAGAACAGGTGTCAGGAGTGAGGGTGGCCCCCCCAACTCTCACACATAGGAAGTGGGGTGTGGTGGAAATAGCACTCACCAGGAGTCCCAAGTTCAAATCTCACCTCTGTCCTGCCCTGAGCCAGCCAGGGAACCTTATGCTTAGGGCCCATGTCATTCGCATCTAAATGCCATCCTAGCTTCCAAATAAGACCAGCATGACAAATGGGAGTCCCCCCACTGCTCCTGTACCCTAGGTTGAGGGTCCAGTTCAGACACTTCTCACTGAGGACCCACCCTACTTCCTCCAGGTCCCCACAACCAGGGTGGAGGAGGGGCAGGAAGCAACTCACTACACCCAGACCTGGCCGAGCCCCCTTGGGCACCTGCGCCTCCGCACTCCCTCCCCTCTAGTCTTGGGCAACATGCCAGCTTTGACTGAACCCTAAAAACCAGAGGCAGATGGAGACAAGGCGGAGGTATGGCATGTGAAAATGCAGTGTGACAACTGTGTGCAATGGGAAGTCAAGAAAACGCAGTGGTTGTGGCTCAGGCTTTGCAGTGGACAGCCGGGGGCTCAAATCCAGGCTCTGTGGATGACCAACTGGGCAACTCTGGGCAGGAATTCATCCCCCTTCACTTTCATCTGATCATTTAACAAAAGTGCATGGAGTGCCTGCTATGGGCTCGGTATGGTGCCGAGCGCCCAGGCTACAGCAAGAAGAAACAGAGCTGCGGCTAGGGGGCCAGGTAGACAGTAGAGAAGTAAAGACGGTCCACGTGACAAGTGCTTGCCCAGGGGTAGACAGCGTGAGAGCAAGAGCCTCTACCCTAGCAGAGGGCCGGGGTCTGGGAAGGCTTCACTGCCCATAACCTCGCGATGCTCATCCATAAAATGTGCATATAGGGCCGCTTTATGGGCTGGCTGTCTGGACCCAATGAGACAATGAGTGCCAAGTGTCTGCTAGGGGTCTGGGTCAGGGTGAGCACTCAGTGAACAGAGTCTACCGCGGTGTTTGCATCCAAGGCTGTAGACTCGGTCCAGCTGTTCTCCCTGTAATGGCCCAGAGGTCGGGGAAAGAGCAGGAGAGTGCAGAGCACAACAGATCTCCCACCATTTCTCCCAGAGCATAACAGATCTCCCCATCTCAGCCCCTGCCTAGAGCCAGCCAGCCTGAGGACACAAGAGCCGGGTCAGCTGCAGGGCGCTCAGCTCGATCTGCCGAACCAGGCCTCACCAAAGGCAAGAGCAGACACCCTAATGTGTTATGACAGGAAGAAAGTACAAATAAACATAATAAATCTGGTGGAATGGTCATTATGATGGAGAGTCTGAATCAGAGCTGGGGACGGGGGCAGCCGGGTCTCCTTTATGTCAAGGGAGCTTACAGCTAGCTCTTCCGTTTTACCTGGGGCTCTGTTCTTTACAGCAAATTGGACCTTTCGCTCTGAAAGAAATAATTACTCTCCGAGGAGAAGAGCGCTGGCCATGAATGCTGATATGACACACAATGTCACCTTGCCAGTCAAGAGAGTTCCAGCTCCTCAGCTTGGGTCCCGTCCAACTCCCTGTTTCTTTCTCATAATGGAGGTCACCTCTCTATAGAATTTGTTGATGATCTCCAAAATGACAAGCAAGAAAGCTCCTGTCAGCAGGATTTTTTTTAAGAGGAAAGAATGGCCAGAGATGAAGGAAGCAGGCGGCGTGGGAGGACAAGGAGGGAAGGGGCCCAGAGATGAAGTCAGAGGTCAGGTTGTGCATAACTAGAAGCGAGATGACTGCGAGGTTCCATCCAAAATTAACTCTGGAACCAGTGACCCAGACGGATCAGAAATAGGGTGCTGGCCCTTGTCCGCTTCAGGGAGGGACGCCGCAGACAGAGGGTGGG
This sequence comes from Tapirus indicus, assembly GCA_031878705.1. Lineage (NCBI taxonomy): Eukaryota > Metazoa > Chordata > Mammalia > Perissodactyla > Tapiridae > Tapirus > Tapirus indicus. Next base: position 89,920,750 of record CM062924.1, on the reverse strand, counting down.
CAGCCCAGCTGGCAGGTTACTGCAGCCTCAAGTCAACCCAAGAGGCTGGCGCCGGTGCCTCTGCAGCTCCTGGCCCAAGAGCCTCCATTGTTGATGCGAATGCTTAGATGCGGGTTTGCCTGGGGAAATAAAAATATCCATAGCCACGCCGCTGAAGACACATCAGTGGGGAGGGAAGAGCTGAGTATTATCATCAGCTCTCTGCAGGAAGAGAGCATCTTACTTCACCTGCCGCAAGTCGTCTGCGGAGCAGGGAAATCTTGGTCCTAGTGGTTGTAAATAATTCCATCTGCCGAGAGTCCAGAAAAGAATTCTAGCTGCATGTGCACCCAACCAGTGCCTATGTGGGGGCTGCAGAGCTAGTCTGAGTTTTCTCCAAGGCAAAGCATGGCCTTGGAGGAACAGCCCCTGGAGAGGAAGGGGATCCTTCCCTGCCAGGCTCCCACCAGCCAAGGACAGGCAGCTCCTTGCCCCCCAGCAGACCTGGCCACAGGAGTTTGCATCACTGGCAGACACGCTGGAATTTATTGAGTAGGACATGCTTGGTCTGGGGGACCTAGATGTGCCGAAAACATCACCTCTGCCTTAAGAAGTCCTAAGGCCACCTCGTGGAGAACCCCGCCTCAAACCCACTCTGCTTTCTGGGTGCTGACGTTTATTCCGCTATCCATTAGACAACATTTTCTGAGCGCCCTGTGCCAGCAGCTGTGCTGAGTCCCCCAGGGTTACTGCAAACAAGCAGAGGCCCCAAGGAGGAAGGACACAGTGAGCTCAGCATGTGATGGTGCCAAGTGAGCCCTATGGGGCCTGGAGGACGTCCCCAGGTCACATACTCAGACCCTGGGAGAAGGATGGCTTTGTGCCAGGTGGGAGCAACCTTTAAGGAAGAGAAGGAATTTGCCCGGGAGCAGTGCTTCCCACTACCCCCCGCCCCAAGGCCTGACTTCCCTCCCAGAGGCTGAGCCCACTGCCCTGGGTTCCATCTATCAGTGGTAAGGCCAAATTCTGGAGTATGGGGCCAGCTTTCCCAGAATCGTCTTGCTGGCAAATCACCCGAGAGGTGGCTCAAACCAGTGACAAGGGGAGCTGCTGTTTGGGCCAGAACTGCAACGAGAATCATGTCTAATCTTAGCATATGATTAGAATCTTAGGAAGCAATGAACCAGAGGGAGAGAAGGGGACCATCCTCACCGAGCAGGGGTGCTGGAAGGAGACCCAGTGCCCTGACCCCTGCAGGGGTGCACTCTCTACCAGCCCACCCCTGCAGAGCCACACCCTGGCACAGCCACATTCTGGCACCAGGCCCTGGGAGAGAAGCTTTGCTGCACGTCTAGACTTTTAGAAGCATAAAAAAAATAGAAAGGTCTGAAATTATTTTTTTAATATGAACAGGAGATTTTAATCAGAACAGGAGAGAGGAATTCCTTTCAAGTAATAGCCTAGTAATAGCACTTCCTAAAGTAATGAGATTTCAGTATTCAACAATAAAATGTGATCTATTCAGGATCCGAGGAAATAAAACTCTAGAGATAATTTTTAGGGTGATTTTCAGATGCCTGAATTGGTGTTTCAGGTTCAGGCCATTAAGCCCACCACGGGGAGGGGCAGCCAAGTGCTTGATAGTACGAAGGCTTCCTCATAGAGGCTGGAAGGCGGCATCCTCCACGGGCCTCCTTTCCTGCGAACTCTGGGGGCCCTGGCCCTCAGCTCGCTGGGTCAGTCCTCATGGGGCCTGGCCTTGAGGCCAAATGTGAGGCTGGCTGGACATCACAGCTGTTCCCTCACCTTCTGGGATGACATGCAATCCTTCATCACCAGCCACACCCAGATGAGAGGTCACCCACTATGGAACCCACCACCACCACCATCCCCTGACCTGACTGATCAGAGAAATCACAGTTTGACAGATGGCTCATTCGCTCCTTCATTCATTCAACAAATATGCACTGAACCTTTGCTTTGTGCCAGGGACTCTGACAGATGCCAAAAGTGCCATGTGCAATGTTTCCAGTGGGTTTATCCAAGTGCCACAGACAGGGGACCTCATCTTTGTAGCCCACAGTGCAGGACACAGAGGGACACCCTTCTGCCACCAGCCCAAGAACATCCTACTCATCTTTCATGTCTCACCTTCAATATCCCATCCTCATGGCAGCCGCCCCTCCCTCCCCTCCCCCATGTCTGTTGCTGGAGCATCCTCCACTTCCCTTACAGCACATATCTGTCAGAGCTATGAGGATCACCATGTGCTCCTTGGTTTAACAGGCATCTTCCAGGAGGCCAGGGACCCCACGTCTGTCTTGCTCTCTGCAGGGCCCTCAGGATGTCACATAGCACCTGCATATCACATTTGTTTATGAATGAGTGAATGAAGTGAATCTAGAGCCACCCCATAGCGGAGAGCACTGGATACGGAGGCCAGAGTTCAAGATTCAAGTGGAAAAATCCACTAGACCCCATGTGTGACCTTGGGAAAGGCCATCAGCTTTTCTGAACCCCAGTTCCTCTCTGTAAACTGATGGCACTGGACTAGATACACATTGTGGTTTTTCTGGCTTTAAACTTCAGTGACTTCTCGGTTCTGTGACTCTCCCCTGGGCACTGTCCCCAGATGATCCTGTCCCTGTGATGCTCTGGCTTGCTGTGCCTTCGAAGAGGGGGCTAGCAAGGCATAAAAGCTTTAGCAGAGGCCCATCTACCAAAGCTCATTCAAGAGACACCCACACCTGAGTGGCTGGCCACAGGACCACCAATTCATGCGTGCAGATCCCCTGTTGGGGCCGTACCACTGCCTCGAAGGAACAGACAAGAGACCTCCCCCCTTCCACAGTGGGGTGGGCCCCAAATAGACCTGCTACCACAGGGCCTAAATCCTCCTCAGGTCCCAGCAACAGGGCACCCATCCAGTGTCACCCATCCTGCGGAAAGATCCCTCACTGGCAGGATCCAAACCACCTGATCTGCAGACTGCTGTCCCCCAAAAGCCAGGAGACAGCATAAAAGAAAGGATTAAGTGAAGTTCGGCTGACAGATGATGTTCTACAAAAGGTCACCCCCCAGATCATCCCTCCATTCGTTATTTATTAACAACCTCCGAGACATGAGCATTACATCAAATGTCCAGCATCGGGAAGATGATAAAGTAATATTTTATAGCTGGAGACCTCGTAGAGGTGTTAACAAAAAGCTTACAAAGTGATTTCAATGTGTTACAAAATAATTTATTAAGAATTCACTGCAGCTGAACATTAAAAACGATATTAATCACCAAGTGAAACAGATATAAGGAAAACAGCCGAGCCCATGTCCATGAGAAACACAATGAGTGAGCGCCACATCCGCGTTGATTTAGCACTTGGGTCAGACAAGGGCGCCATACATATTACCCACATCTCACGCGTTTCCAACTCAGCAGATGTCTGCGTTAAAAAACTTCCTAAAAATTCTCCGACTTCTGTAGAAAGCCTCCCTCAGCTGAGTGGGTTGGCAAAAATAGTCATGTTCCTCCAGTCATATTCTTCCATTGTCTTTGCCCCAGGGACCCGGATTCATCAACTCTACCCACGCCCAACTCCACTCACCCCTCCAAGTGTAAGAGAAAGACTAAGAAGACAGAATAAGTGTAAGTTACAAAATCACGTGACTGGGATGTGAGGCAGGTAGGGGCCACGGTCATGGCATTGTGAGGACACTGGGTCATTTGTGAATAGGTGTGGCTATTTGCAAATGGGCTACCTGGCCTTGCCCAAAGGCAGAGAAAAGCCTCATGGTTGGTTTTCTAAGACAGATGGAATGTGGCCTATATGTTTTAGGAATATTAAACTCCTAGAAGGTGGACATCAGGGACTTTTCCTCAAAGAGGAGCCAAGGCAGAGGGCAGCCACAGGGCATTGGGAATCAAGTCAGAGATGCAGAAATCAAGGAAAGGGAATGGGGAATCAAAGATGGTTCATACACATGGACCCTGCCCAGAGGAGTGAGGTGGGACGACTTCCACCAGGGGAGTTTTCACCCCAGACTCCTTTAACCGGTAGCAAGTCTTCTCTTGCCTAAGAAATTGATTGTGATGTATAAAAGTTTAATGTACCTCAACCTTCCAGGTTAATATTTATTGCATGAAATGAGATTCACCTTGACTTTTTAAAAAGTCAAGCTGTGGAAAAGTCACTTAGGTGACTAGATACATAGGACCTGTATATTCTGGTTCCTTCCATGCAGTGAACAATGAGAATCACAGGAGTCCTTGAAGGAAGAGGATGCAGCACCTCAGGGCTCCCAGGTTCTGCGGCCTTCCCTCTCGGTCTGGCCAGCTCCGACTCACCCATCAAGCGTCAGCCAAAAGCTTTTCCTCTCCTGAGGAGGTGACCACCGTCCCCTCCCCTGAGGTTTCTCTGCTTGACCGTAAGGTCCCTGAGGCTGGGGACCGAATCTGTCCTGTTCACCTTTGTATCCCCAGTACTGGTGGCAGGCCTGGCCCAAGCTAGGAGCGCAGGAGACATTTGTTGAACAAAAGAATGAGCCAGTGGTCAGAGAGCCGTGGGACCCACCCCTGTCGTTCAGTCCAGTGGTGGCAGCTTGCTGCCATGAGGGATCACAAATTCCAAACAAACACCGTGTCCCTCTTGTTCTCTGTCTAAGGCAACCCCTTGGCCAGGCTGGCAGGCAGCGACTTAAGAGCAAAACCGAGCCTCTACTGCCAAATCGTGAGCATCTCCCACCCCAAGGAACAAACATCCAGAACGGCGCTCTGACACCACAGCCTGTTTTCCGGGGGCAAGTCCCAGGAACAACGGCTGGGTCCCAGCCGCCTGGGAGCCTCCGCCGAGCACGGACAGATTGATGTGCTGCAGAAAATGACCCTATTAAGTTCAGCAGTAAACTCCCTTCAACCAAGCCGTGCTGTGCCCTGACTGCCAAGTGGCTGCAAACGGATGGGTGGAGAGAAGGTGGCAGGCGTGGCAGCGGGGGCTGGCCTCTTGCTTTCTCTTACAGTTCTTCCCTAGCTGCAGATCCTTGTACCTGTGTCGGTCAAAGCTGCCCAATCACACGCCAGGCCAGGTGAGGGCGAGGCCAAAGGGGACAGGACAGAAACGGCCTCCAGGATCATACGGTCAGAGGGAACATGCAAAATCCATGAGCATCTCATATGTTCCCGGCACAGCGTGGGGGCATGGAGACTTTTTGTCCGTTACCTCACTGGCTGCCAGAGCAGCCCACCAAGCGTGGTGGTTACCCCATTGTACAAACAGGAAACTGAGCTTTGGAGAAGTTAAGTAACGTGACAGAGGTCACGCACTCGTCAATGGTAGACCTAAGATTTGAACTGAGGTTTGCGCAAGCCTGTCTTCTCAGCCCCACACACTCCACTGACTCAGCACGGGGGTCCTGGCAGACATGCCCTCAGTGGGAATCCCCTCCTGAACCTGCCTCTTCTGTGAATTCCAGCTTCCATGTCAATAGGTTGCATCTCCCTTTTCCTGGCTATTATAGACTGAACTGAGTCCCCACTAAAATTCATATGTTAAAGTCCTAACCCCCAGCATTCTGGGAAGCAAACTTATTTGGACATAGCGTCTTTGCAGAGATAATCAAGTTAAAATGGGGTCATTAGGGTGGGCCCTAATCCAACATGATGGGTGTCCTTATAAAATGTGGACACAGACATGCACACAGGGAGAAGGCCACGTGAAGATGAAGGCAGAGGTTGGGGTGATGCTTCTACAAGCCAAGGAACGCCAAAGATGCCAGTAAACCACCCAGAGCTGGGGAGAGGCCTGGAGCTGACTATCCCTCAAAGACCTTGGGAGAAACCAACCCTGCCAACACCTTGATCTGGGACGTCCAGCCTGCAGAACTGGGAGCGTGTAAATCTCTGTCCTTTAAGCCACCCAGTCTTGTTACAGTAGCCCCAGCAGACTCATACACTAGCTCTGAAACACTCCACCAGGCTCTGGTTCAGAAGAAGCCAGGAGTTCCATCTTCTCTGCTTATCACCCTTTCTTCCCTTTCAGAGCTTATAGTCCAAGAACACAAGCTGGAGCCCTACCCCAGCTCTAAAGAAACTGCTGCCTTTGGGCACGGCCCACTGGTCCACTTGCAGACCACCATACCTCTGCAAATTATGATGGTCTAGAATATTTCTTTCCACAAAAGAGCTAAAACCCAACTGCAAAAGGGGAGCAGGGGAGAGAGAATGAATTCGAAGCAAAGGCTGCAAGGAAGGTGAGCTGCATGCAGAAGGATGAGGACAGTCCTGAAAATAAAGGCTTGGAGGATGGGCTGCCTGAGTCCATCTCATCCTGGTTGGTTGGGTCCCCATGAGGAGCACTGAGGGGGCCGACAGAGAAGTAGGTTCTCCGGCATCTTCCAGAGCACAGTTTGGTGAGGCTAGCAACTGCCTTCCCTGTCCTGGGCATGAGCCATCCAGCTGTCCAGCTCCTCGTGGAGCCTGGGACCCACCGTGGCCTCTACTAGGCATGCCCTTCTTAGACCTTCCACGGCCCCCACACACGGCACAGGGATGCGGAGAGACTGGCCCTCCCCAGAGTCTCATTGGAAAGGGGTCACCTGGCCTCCACCACTGAGAACAGTGCTGGACAGATGGAGCAAGAGCACACAAGCCCTCGGAGACCACCCTTCTGGCACACAGATGAGCCTGCTCCCCCCAGGTTCCATGGGCAGAGTAAGCCTCCCAGAACTTTCTAGAAGGGAGGTTCCCAACTCCCTGTGTGCCTTCTGGGCCGCTGAAGGGTGAGATTTTACAGCCAAAGCCACTAGGCTACAGGTCCCTGAGACTTGCAGCTCCTCCATCTCTTTCTTGACTGTTAATGCCAATCAGAGACATGCTCTCTCGCCACAGGGCTGAGGAGACAAAGCCGGGGCAACCTGCCTGCCCATAAACCTTGTGTTTCACGGCAAGAAGCCCTGTTAACAAGACCCTCAGGCCTCATTTGGTCTGGAAACAGCAGTCCTTCCCCTGACCATGTGCCTACCAAGGCACACGAGGGCAGCTGGCTGACTCAAGAAGGAGGCTGCAAATCACTTCCTCTTGAAGGAGGAGGAAGGAAAATATATCTACATTCAGCACCTAAGATTTATTTCTGCAAGCTCACAGAGGCAGCCCAGTCTGAAGAAGCGAGTCTGAGTGTGGTGATGAAGAAGCAGCAGAAGCAAAGTGCGGAAGGGGTGGCCCTGGGGCTTGGCGGGACCATGGGGTCTCCTGAAGGAAAAATAAAACTCTGCACTGGAAGCAGTCCCATCACAGCCGGCCATAAGTGACGGCTACCTGAGTGTGACTACATCAAAAAAATACAAACAATGTAAAAAGTCATCAAGCAGAGATGAGTTTATTACTAATTATGAGAAGCTTGACATGCTCTGACTCCTCGTAAAATCAATGAAGTCCATTTTTAATATCTGCTTCCATGACTTCTAGATAATAGGCAAATTTACCTCAAGGTCACATCTCATGGATCCAGTTAAGGTTTTTAGCTACACATTCAGAAAAGCAACCAGAGAGCCCACCTCCTCCTCCAGGGAACATGAACACCAGGATTTGCTCCTTCTTGTTCCCTGTGACCCCCGAGCACAGCCTTCCCAGTTACCCCTTGATTGTCAAAGAGAGGAACTTGGAGGAGCCTGGGAAAGGGGATGTTTTCTATGTCCACTAGCCTTTCAAATATCTGGCTTGGACCTTCATTTTGAAAATAAGCCCACAATCCTCTTAACCCTCCAGCACACACACAGCCTCTTAGCACAGCCCAGAAAACCCCAGGCCCTGTTTGCAGCCGTCTGAAGAATCACCGAGGATGACAATGGCCTTCCAGGGAAGGTGATGGCCTCTCACCTCATTCCAGGGTGGGGCAGGGGACCTGGGGGGCAGGGCATGCTGGCACCCTGCTCAGACACTACACGGAAGCCCACCCAGGGACTTCCCCAATTCAAAGGGAGCATGCTGCATGGAAAGGTCCAGAAGCATAACATACAAGATCCTAGGAGGAAACACATGAATTCCAAACAGGAGCTGCCTTTGAGGGAAGTGAGGGAAGGAGAGGCGTCCCATGGCCAGAACAAAGCAGGGCAATGGGCTGGCCGTTCTGCACAGATCAGCCAGCAGCCATGATTCTTGGCAGCGGCATCCAGCACAGTCCGCCGTCACCCAAATGAAGCAAGTCTCGGTTTGGCCATCAAGAGTAGCCACAAATGGAGGCAGAATACAGATCCCCCATGAAGCTACTTCTAAATAACGATGTTTACTTTACTGAGCAACTACTAGATGCCAGGTGTTTACATCGCACCCTCACACCAAGTCTAGCAGGCAAGTATTGTTATTGTCCCCATTTTTCAGGGGTGGAAACCGAGGGGTGGAGGTGTTCAGTGACTGGCCCAAAGTCGCTGAACTAATAGGTTGCAGAACTGGAATTCAAATCCACATCTGCTTGGCTCTAACCTGTGCTCCACCCCTGTGCTGTTTCAGGGAGCGAGTGAGGGAAGGAGAGAGGGAGGGAGGGACAGAACAAAGGGAAAAGCAAAGAAGGGAAGGGAGAAAGAAGGAAGGAAAGAATGACTGAAAAAAAAAAAGAGGGAGAAAGAAAGGAAAGAAAGACCCACATCGGCGTATACATTATAACTATATCAGGAGAGATGGGCAGGATTCCCAGCCAAGGTTCCTGCCAGAAGAAGCTAGAAGGGCAAGAAGTAGAAGTAGGAGGATGGACAGGAAGAGATAGTAGAAACTGGGGAAGAATGATGACCTTGAACTAAAAACAACTTTTTTAAAATTTCAGAAACAGTGAGCTAAGAAATAATAAAATAAATTTTAAATTTCCTTCCACTGAGTTCAAAATGCTCTAAGGCTGATTATATTAAACTGATGAACTTTAACTCACTGTATCAAAATTGAGTGAAAGTGCCGAGAACTGATCTTGTTTTCTGAGCCCCGAGGCAGGTTTTCCCGCACTTGGGTGGGCCCCGGACCCGGCCACCGAGCAGCATCTGAGTCAGCATGTGCCCAGGACCCTCATCCACACATTACCAGGCCCACAAGACCCCCCACCTCAGAGAAGCCCCCTCAACCTCTTTGACCTGACCAAACGCTGTTTCTGTCACACTGCGTGGACCTCAGTCCCCTGGGCAGGGGCAGCCCCAGGACCTACCCCTAACGATCAAGCCCCTTTCCCAGGAGGCAGAGTTTCCTGAGTGGGTGGTGCGGCTCTAGCTATGAAGAACGGCCACCTGTGCAGCAACAATGGTCGTCAGGAGGGTAAGAACAAGAGCCAGCATGACTGAGCGCCTCCTGTATGCCAGCACTGCGCTCAACACTTCGCCTATATCTCACTCCCTTCTCAGTTTCCAACTTGTTCTTCACCCGGGAGTCAGGGTAACCTTTTAAAAACACAAATTGATGACACTCGCCTGTTTAAAAATAAGAAAAACAAACAAACCAAAAAACCTTCTATGGCTTTCCAGAGCCCTCTGAACAAAGGGTGACATCATTAGGTAGGTGTGGATGGTCCTGCATAAACCTGTCCCGCTGAGCCTCATTGCCACCCCTGTCACATTTGTCAAATAATGGAATGACTGAACATCCCTGAGGTGGGAACCACTATCCTCACATTACAAACAAGGAAACTGAGGCCCAGAGAGGTTAAGTGACTTGTCCAATGTTGCCCTGCTGGGAAGGGCAAGGCCAGGACTTGAGACCCCAGCGTCTGGGCCACTTAGCTCCTCTCCCTCACTGCTCCCCCCATACCAGGTCATTCCCTCCTTCTCACCAGGGCCCTGGATGGCCCCTCACGAGCCAAAGGGACAAGGCTTGGGAAGGGACACGGGGTCTTGGGCTCTTCGGAAGAGCTGCTCCTGCAGCATTAAGGCTGGAAAGAAAGGGAGGGTGGAAAATCCACAGGCACATTTTCTCCTCCCTGGCTGGATGCTCCACGACACTGGATAACATCACAGGGGCCTTGGTTTTATCCGCAAATCTCCTAGAAGCCGAGAAACCCACCAAAGCAATAGAGTCTGAACAGCAACCTCCTTCCCCTGGACCCAGAAGATGCCAGGACGGAGGGACTCCACAGAGCCTCTGCATCAACTACGAACTGGCCGAAAGCCGATGTGGGGAACCAAGAGCAAGCGCCGTCACAGAGATCGAGATGTGATGAGCGTGGATGATGACAGCAGCACCTAACATGAATCCTGGGCTTCAGAGATGGCATCCCCTCAAATCCTCTCCCCCACCCCCGGAGGCAGGCATTGCATTGGCCTGATCACAGAGGAGGAGACTGAGGCTCAGAGAGGTTACTTAACTTGTCCTTGGTCACACAGTAAGTGGAAGAGGCAAGATTTGAAGCTGGGTCTACGTGACTCCAAAGGCCCTGTTCTTAACCAATGTTTTATCATTTCCCTATAAAAGCAGCCACCGGGAATGGGGCAGCCTGGGTACCTGCAGAGCTGAGCCGTGGCGCAATGGAGGGCCCTCCACGGCAGGCAGCCTGCTGGTCGCCCATAGGTTTGGGGCTCCCCCTTCACCTAGATTTGGGGGTTTGAGGAGGGGGTGGTAGAAGTCACTCCGCATATTTCCAAATTCCCTTGAACCATCTGTAGACTCCACGTGTATCTCGAGGAGGAAGAGGCTCAGAGGCTCTGACAAAATATGTTTCGAGAGGCAAGTCTCACTCAAGATCACCTGGTGTGGCCGAATTTAGGATGGAGCCAAAATGACATCAGCAAAGCCCAGCGCCAGGCTGGAAAATTCCACAGTGAGTGCTCAGGTGCAGTGCACTGCAGAACCCTGGCCTGTCCTCCAAGGACCCAGGGACCCCAACCCAAAGCCTCCACGAGGCCCGGGAACCACCTGGAGGGTGCACTCACCTCTTCATAGGCATGTCCATCAGTTGTATAAAAATCCCCAACCAAAAGGAAGAAGCCTGCACCTGGGGAAGTCAGGTGCACCTGGGGCCTCCACATCTACCCCCCAAACCCGGCCCACCATCCCACCCTGACACGGAGTCTCCATTATTTCCATGGTCTCTGCTTGAGCTCTCTCCAGCCTCTGGATGGTGGGTGAACCATTCTGTCCCTAAGCCATGCACAGTGAGGCCACTCCAACTCCTCCTGGGGAGACGAGGCGACATTTGTGCTTAGCCCTGGATGAGTGGAGCCAGCTGTGCAAAATCTGGAGTAAGAATATTCTTGGCAGAGGGAAGAGCACATGCAAAGGCCCTGAGGTGTAGTAAGGTATAGCAACCCCATGGACCAGCAAGGCTGGAACCAAGGGAGCCAGAGGGACCCTGATGCGAGGTGAGGCTGGAGTGCAGGGCTGACTAGGGAGGGGGAAGGCCAGGGGAAGGAGTGTGGATTGTATTCTAGCCACAGTGAGCCACTGGAGCATTTTGAAGAGTGAAGTTTCATGATCTGGATGGCTGCTGAGTAGAGAATGAACTGCAGGAGACTCAGCAGAGGAAAGGCGTGGATGGACTTGAGCTACATATGGGAAGAGAGTTGTCAGGGTTGGCTGAGTGATTAAATGAGGAAGAGGGAAAGACAAAAATCCAGGATACCTCCTTGGTTTTTAGAGAAGATGGATGAGTGGATGGATGGGGACAATCTGGAAGGAAGGAGTTTGGTGGAAATTAGAAAGAGTTCCGTTTTGATTGTATTACGTGTGAGAGGCCCATGAGACAGCCAGGAGGAGATGCCGAGCAGGCACTGGATACAGGAGCCTGGACTTCAGCAGAGAGGTCAGAGCTGGAGAGAGAAATTGGGGGTTATTGGTGTGGAGGTAGCATTTGGTGCCACAGGGGGCAGACACGGTGCTAACAGTGGGGAACAGATGACAAAACTGCGGCTTCGGGAGGTTTGGTTACTCGATTGAGGTCACGCTGTGACCAGGCTCACTGCCCAGGTTCCTGACCACTGAGTGCTTTGTCTCCAGCTCTTTCACCAGGTGGTCAAGCGTGGTGACCGCTGAGCATCTCATACAGGGCCTGGAACCTACAGATGCTCCACAAACATCTGTGGCCATCTTGACATACTGCACTAACCCCTGGGGAGAGGCCCTGCTCTGGACCCCCCACCGTATTCCTCAGTGGGGCTGGCTCACTTGAATGGGGAAAGAGATCTTCACACCAGTTTCCTGGCTTTTCCTTTCAAGATCGGGGTCTGGCCAAGGGTCATGGGTCCAGCCAGGGGGAAGGGGAGCCTCTGAAGGATCCACGGGTGAGACATTCGGAAAGATGCCCCCCCCCACAAAATTGGACCCCAGTGCAAGCCCATGCTGAGACCCCACACTGCTTCCCTCCAATCAGAGGTCCCCCTGCACTCACAGGGCCTGCCCAGGAGCAGGCCTGCTGGACTGAGGCTGAGAGGTCCAGAAAACACGTGGCTCCATATGGCTGACTTTAAAAATTCCTTTCCTGGGAAAGGGACCACTGGCCAATGGCCAAGGAATCCCCTGGAGAGGAATCAGCAAGGACACCTTCTGAAACAAACACACGACCCCTGGAGCTCAGAATAGTCATCACCTTGGTCACTCTGTCCCCGTGAACGACCCAACAAGATGTTAACATCCAGGGGGTTTTTGTGCAAACACCGGGACAAAAACATTCGGTGACGTCACAGTACATCTGTTTTTTGGAGTCCACAGCCCAAAGAATCTTCTCAATTACCCTTTTTAGGAGGTGTCAAGGCACAGACATGCTCAAACCTCCTAGAGGACCAAAGTAATGTCCCCTTCCCCTGAAAGGAACTAGGAAGCCCAGGTTGGCAGTAACTGGGGAAAAATCCATCCCGAGTGTGGAGACTGCATGAAACCCTCTCTCCCTCCCTCTCCCCCAGCTCCCTCCGCCTTCTGCCCCTTCTGTCTTTCTCCATCTTTCTCTCTCCCCCTCCCCACTTTTCCTCCTTTCCTCTCTCCTGGAATCTCAGCTGATCCCTTGGAGGATGAGCCAGCCCACTTATTTCATCAGCATCAACTTTTGTCTCGGCTGCCCCAGACCTGACACTTTCCTGATGGTTTCAATTTTCTGCTCCGCGCTATCCTGTTTTATAGCAGCAGTATTAAAAGCAGGAGCATGTCACTTTGTTCTCTTTTGTATAACAACTCCTCTCTCTCGCTTGTGTGTGCTCTCAGCGCACCGCCTTCCCCTTGGTTGGAGGCTCATGATTCGGTAGTAATAAGGCTCTGTTTATACTTGCCATAAATGTCAACCCCAAACAACGTACTGCATCGCATCTCATCCTGCAACTCGAGGATTTACGCCCGGCTCCAAATGCAGAGTGAAAAGTCTTCCCAAACGACTGTCGCTCCTTGAAGACCCTTTGACTGACCCACCCCGATGGGACAGGCGAGCAGAAGGGGACGAAGCCCTGGACAGAAGATGGAATCCTTTCTCTGCTCTCAGTTTCTGAGTTCATCTCCCTGATCAGCCTGCCTCCCTGGAAACTGGGCTGAGGACACAGCCACAGGGCTGAACCACTGACCTGCAGACCAGGCAGAGGCCACCTGTGATGTCCCTGCTGAAGGAAGACTTTCCTGGATGGTGGGACTCGCTCCCTCTCTGGCTAGTGAACTCTGAGTTTGGGGAGGTGCTATGGCCCTTTTTAACAGAGCAGCCTCATCCATGCAACCTGCATTGCTGGGGGTCAGGAGCCTAGGGGCATCTCTGGCCTTCATTCTGCCGGAAGTTCCTACCTGGCTGTTTCCAGCTCCCCGAGTGCCTGGCCCTACACTACTATTAGAAGACAGAACGCGTCACCAGCTCTGCCCATCCCCAAATGAAAGCAATTCTTCAGACACCAGGATTGTGCCTGGAAACAGCATGGACCACTGGGGTTCTCTCCCTGAGAAAATGCTCACTTGGCATGTGGCCCCATCTCTGTCAAGTTCTGGGGGTCACACTACCCAGCCGCCACAATTCCTGGTGTCCTAGGACGGTGAGGTTTGCCACCCCCAAAGTGTGTGTGTGTGTGTGTTGTGCATACACACACATACTCATGTTCACACATGCATTCCCACACATCATTAGGATTTCCTTTATATAAAAACCCAACACAATTCTATACCAACAGTTTGACATGAAGATAGAAGTCCTGGGAGATGGATTTTGGCTCAGTATAAAGAAAAGAAATGAAATTTTCTGACAGTTTGGAGCTTCCCAGCACAGGAACAGGCTGCAGCAAGGAATAAGGAGCATCTCATCACAGGAGGTTTTCAAACAAAGGCCGAGCAGCCACTTCTTGTCGGTGACTTCTTGTCAATTAGGCTACACCTTGCCCCCCTTAAATCTTTCCTGGAATAAGGGAGGGTAAAATGAATAAAATAAAAAATGACATGTCAGGTCTCCCCCAAGTCTGCGATTGTGTGACTATGTTCACAGGGGCTCGGATAACTGGAGGGATTCGGGACCTGGTGAGAGTCAGGAGGACTGTGTGCAAAACAGTGTCACCATTTAACACCCACCCTGGGCGCCTTCCCCGGGCACCTTCTCCGAGCCCCAGAACACAGGGCCGAGCATGGCACCCACACTTTCTGATGCCGAGTTGCACTCAGTGTGGGGAGACAGGTGGGAGGATGGGTGCTAGGATGGAGGGCAGCAGGGTGCTCAGGAAGCACATGGGAGAGGGCACCCCTCCCTGGGAGGCTGGATGGGGGCCTGGCCAAGGGGCATGGGTCCAGCCAGGGAGGAGGGGAGCTTCTGAAGGATCCATGGGTGAGACACTTGGAAAGGTGTCCTCCCACCCCCGAGTTAGACCCCAGTGCAAGCCCACACCAAGACCCCTCACTGCTTCCCTTCAACCAGAAGGTCCCCCTGCACTCACAGGCCTGCTGGACTGAGGCTGAAAGGCCTGAGAGGCCACGTGGCTCCTTATGGCTGACTTTAAAGATGAGGTCTAGGTGCATCTTGCTTCAGTGCTCTTATAGGTTGAATTGTGTTCCCCAAAATGTTGAAGTTCTAAGCCCCAGTACCTATGAATGTGATCTTATTTGGAAATATGGTCTTTGCAGATGATCAAGTTAAGATGATGTAATTGGGGTGAGCCCTAATCCAATCTGACTGGTGTCCTTATAAGAAGAGGAGATGAGGAAACAGACTCACACAGAGAGATGACCACATGTGGACACGGAGAAGACAGCCATCTGCAAGCCATGGATAGAGACGGCAGAAGGAACAACCCAGCTGACACCATGATCTCGGACGTCTATTCTCCAGAACTGCCAGAGAGTAAATTTCTGTTGTTTCAGCCCCCAGTCTGTGGTGCTTTGTTACAGCAGCCCGAGCAGACTAATGCAGCTGCCCTGGGCGGCTGAACAGAGGGGACACAGCAATGTCAGATGGGTCCTGGGATGGGAAGGGACACAGAAGACAGGCAGGAGGAGGAGTTTTCCTCTTACATCCCCAGAAAGAGGCAGAGGTGAATGTCAGGATCGGCGGGCTGATAAGGCGGTAATTGACAGTCGCAGGGCATTCCTCTCCTCGATGCTTTGGGATATTGTACAAGTCTCCATTTTGCTGACTTTGGAGAAAGGAATGGCGATAAATAAATGTAAAGCACACTGGTGATGGTGTGAAATGATGCTTCATCTAATTATCACCATTCCGTGGTGTCATTAACATATACTCGAGGAGAATGGTAATGACTTTTACGTTTATATCACAGCGCGGATTTGCTGTCTTAAGCCCACAGCACAGGGACACAATATTCCCTGGGACAGAATCTCTTACAGACAAATGATGGGATTACACAACTAGGTAAGAAGAAATGACTCACTGTTTGAATTGCAAACAGCATCGTGATAACACAGAGGAGTCCAGGAAAACCCAAAGAAGACCCCAAAAGCCAGGAAACGAGGAGTGGGTAACTTTGATGGACACTGAGGACGTTGCTGGACAATCTTTCCTCAGTCACAGAGATCCTTTCCTGCCTAATGAGGGTCATAATACAGTGAGCTCCATGTTTCTTTGATGCTTAAAGGATTGTGGCATCCCTGAAAGTCACCGTTCTGAATCTAACGGATGAATGAGACTTGGACTGGCACTAGAATATTCTCCTGCAGTTGCTTTTTTCCAGGTTCCTAGTATCTATTGCTGTATCCTCTCAAACTGAAATATTTCAGTTCACTGACAATTTGACAACTCCACTTCGTTGGATCCCAGTCCCTTGAAGTTCTGCACGGAGCACGCAGTCACTCGGTACTCTTGTGAGCATCCTAACCTCCCCCACGTGCCTGCCACGTTCCTGCCTCTTCTGAGGGGCAGGCAGAGGTGGCCATGCTTGGTACCATAGCCCATCCTGCAGTTGGACCAAGAGTGGGTACACAACCCCAGGACAACCAGTCAGCAGGCTGGCCTGGGAGGTGTCACCTGTGCTGATGTGAAAAGATGGTGCAAACAATAGGATTTCCTCCCTTAGGAAATGGCACAAGAACAAGCAATTAGCAGCAGACACTGGAGCAGAGAAGTGCTTAGACTGAGGCCAGAAGAGCTGAAACGGGACCAGGAGGAATCAAGGCAGCGTATGAGGAAGCGGAAGCAGACGCCATGAGATGGAGAAAAGAGAAATACCAGAGAGAATGAAGAAGCCGGTGGGCAGTGAGAAGATAGAGAAGCACGCTCTCTGAGTGGAGGCAGAGACTCTGAGAGACAGCAAGTTGCCCGTGACACAAGCTGAGTGAGGGAGCGCAGCCCCCAGCCTGCCCGTCATCATAGCTGCCCTCTCCCACAGTCCTGCCACGAGGTCTAGCTCTCCACTCTGGTTTGTCAAACCACACCCTGCCTAAGGTGGTAGTGTGGGTTGAATGGTGTCCCCCCAAAAGATATGTTTACATCCTAACTTTTGGAACCTGTGAATATGACCTTATTTGTGAATAGTTCCTCTGCAGATGTAATAAAGGATTAAGATGATGTCACACTGGATTAGGGTGGCCCCTAAATCCAATGTCCTTATCAGGGACAGAAAAGGACACATAGAGACTCAGAGAAGAAGTCAGGTGAAGAGGGACCAAGACTGGAGTGACGCATCGACAGCCAAGGAACGCCCCAAACTGCTGGCAGCCACCAGAAACTAGGAGACAGGCACGGAACAGCTTCTCCTTCAGCTTCCGGAAGGGACCAACACTGCCCGCATCCTGATTTGAACTTCTGGCCTCCTGAACTGCAAGAGAATACATTTCTATTGCATTAAACCACTCAGTTTGTGGTAATTTGTTGTGGAAACTAATACAGATGGTCTGAGCAAGTCTTAGTTCCTCGCAACTAGATGAAGAACACTTTTTAAAAAACATAACCAAAAGTCGTGACCCAGGGGGTTGGTGTGACAGCAAAAGCCTGTGTTGACTGGGCTCCAGATCTGCCCGGACACCACCCACCTTGTGACCTTGGGCGAGTCATTCCCCTCAGTGGAGCTCAGCTCCCATTTTAGAAAACAAGGGATGAGCCTTGAAGCCCCTTCCTGACGGAACAGTCCAGTCCTCACTGCAGATTTCTATGAAAAAGGCCGAATGGGAAGAGCCAATGATTAGGGGACAAATCCTGAACTATTTCTTAGAACCATTTGCCACTCTCCTCTCTGAGGAACTTTACTCGGACACAGCATGGGGATGAGGTGGCTGACTATTTCCTGCCATAAATAGCTTGGAATCTCTTTACCATCAATTGCTCACAGAGTTTGGAAAGAAGTGTGTGGGATTTTAACAGCTGAGCTGCAAAGGACAGGTCACCCTGTGGAACTGGAGGATGAACACATGAGTGCTGTCTGCCCGACTCGCTCTGTGCTTCAGTGCGTGACAGCTGAGGAGTGGAACCAGGACACCGGGCGCTCAGCTGCATGGCTCAGCCCCACGGGGTGCCCAAGAAAACCTACGGGTCAGGAGCCTGGCCTCCCAAGATACATGGGTCTGGGTGCTGCCAGAGGTACCACCTGCCCTCAGACAAACAAACCATCCCCTTCAGATGCCAGAGCTCTGGGAAGCTGCCTCCCACCTGGCCCCAAGGGCTGGGAGGATGACAGTTCTCCCAGGAGTGAGTCCACCTCCATGTCAGAAGCTCCAGCTTAACTCTCCACTCTCTTCCTCACAAATTCCAAATAAAAAATATTTCAGGGTGGGGAAAAAGGGGAGATGTTGGTCAAAGGATACAAACTTCCAGTTATAAGATGAATCAGTTCTGGGATCTAATGTCTGGCATGCTGACTATAGTTAACAATACTGTATCATATACTTGAAATTTGCTAAGAGAGTAAATCTTAAGTGTTTTCATCATTAAAAAAAGTTGGCAACTACGTGAGGTGATGGATGTGTTAACTAACTTGATTGTGGTAATCATTTCACGATATATATCAACTCATCATGTTGTACATCTTAAATATACACCATTTTTATGGTAAATTATATCTCAATAAAGCTGGAAAAAAACAAAGCAAAATACCTCAGATTTTCAAAACAACACTTGACGACTGTTATCATTCCTGAGGGAAGAAATCTTGGCAGAGCCCATTTTTCACATCGGCTCACCTCCTGGGGGTAACATCTCCCAGGCCAGCCTGGTGATTTTAAACAATATTGAGGTATATGATTATCTTTTAAAGTTTACCCAAGTAAGAAGCAAGCTCTCGGCTGCTTACATTTCAAGCTAAATCTCAGACTTTTCTTGCTCTAGTTCCTCTGTGTCCTTGGCTTGAGGAAGGACGGCGTCATGAAACAGCTGCTTCCATCGTAGATCCAGAGACCGTTAGCAAGAGGAGAGTGCTGGGAGGCTAGACCACTGATCGCCCTGTCCATTCTATAGAGAAGTAACCTGAGGATTGGGCGGGGGGGGGGGTGACCTGTCCAAGGTCACACAGCAAGCAGAGGTGGAACCAGGACCAGATCCAAGACTTTGGTGCCTTTTCTCTTCTTGGTTCCCAGCTTCCAGGGACATATGTTCTGACTCCTGAGTAAGAGATGTACTAATTCACCCCATAGGCTTTCAAACCCTAACACCATTAACCCCACTAAAAGCCAGCCCCACATGACCACTGCAACCAGCCCTTCTTCAGCTTAACTCCCAAATGCAATTCCAGCTGGGCTTCTCTGGCATTTAGGGATTTTCTGTGGCTGACAAGAAGGGGATGGCTCCAACAGAGACCCTCCCTGCACACCCAAGACACCTGCTCAGGATCCAGCAGTCCTGAGGTTTCTCGCTCTCCCCCTCTGTCTTTCCACGGATGCGGTGGGATTCTTTGCATGTGTTTGGGAGCAGAAGGGAGGTAGGTCACTTACAATATTTTAGCCAGAGTGACTGTGGCCAGTGCTTAAAAAGTCAGGCCAGAGACGACTTCTCCCAGGCACTAACACTTACCACATGCCGGGCAGACATCATGAACCCAGGGGGGCGTTGGAGGAGGGAGGAGGGAATAGGCAGCTCACTAAACTGGGCATAGGTTTGAGCCCAAGCAGTCAGACTGGGAGAGCTCATGGCTCACCCTGCCCAGTTGGCCCACCAAAGATCAAGGGAGACGTGGAAAGTGAGCCACAGGGTTTAAAAGCGATCTTCCCGTGGGTATGACTTGGTCTCACACAAATCACTCTTAAAAGCTTCTAAGTACAACAAAAGGGCTACCAGGATGTGCCCACCATCATTGACACATCAGAAAGAGCACAGCAGATCATGGGAAGGAAGTTAGAAACACAGAGGATCCCCAAAGAAAAACAATAAAAATGAAATCAACTCCAGATAGATTCAAAGTTCAAATGTCAACATCAAAACTTTAAGCCTTTAAAAAAATATGGTGGTGAACATCCTTCTGACTTTGAAATAGGGAAGTATTTCTTAAAGAAAATTAAAAAGTACTAACTGTAAAATAAAATATAGATAAATTTGCCTATACTAAAAGTAAGAACTTCAGTTCATCAAAAGACATTCTAAAGAAACTGAAAAGCTGCAAACTGGAAAACAAAAGATATTTGCGACAGGTAAGGACAAAGGATTAGTGTCAAAAAAATATAAAGAATTTGTATAATAAAAAGAGACAACTGGACAGAAAAATGGGCAAAAGACTTGAACAGGAGAGAGGAGAAACATGTGGCTGTCAATTGTGTGAGGAGATGCCCCATCTCACTCACCATCAGGGAAATGCAAAGAAGGCCATGGCCAGATCCCATTTTATACCCACTCAACTGACACCGACAAAGAATCTGACATGGTCTGCAGAGGGTGGAGAACTTGAGAATCACCTGTGCATTTCTGGGGGGACTGTCGATGACACAACACTTGGAAAACAACTCAGGTGAACCTGTAAAGATGAATATTTGCCTATCTTATGGGATCCAGTAAAGATAACTGCTTTTGCTACTCCTCTTCTGAGAAGAGAAATCCAGTTCCTCTGCCCTTGCCTACTGACTTGCTTCCCCAACAGAACGTGTCAGGAGTGACGTTCTGAGACTTCTGGGATGGCCATAAGAAGCCTTGCAGTTTCCACTGGGCGTCTGGGGAAACTTGCTCTGGGAACCCTGAGCTGCCACACTGGGAGACAAGGTGAAAAGACCACGTGGGAGGTCCTAGGCTTCATGGGAGAGAGAGGTGCCAGGCCAGCCCCAGGGCTCCAGCCCCAAGCACTCTAGCCACCCGCTCTGAGCCCTGTGAGCTGCATGCACCATGTGGTTGTGTGGAGTGGTTTGTGTCACAGCAGTAGATGACGGGGCATCCAGCAAGCCCACTCCCAGGAGAAATTCCTATCCAAGTACACCAAGAGATGCATAGATACACACACACAGTGACTCTGGGCAGTGCGGTTCATAACAGCCACAAACTACAAACAACTAAATGCCCACAAGCAAGAGAGGAGTTAGGTGAGTTGTGGCAGAGACCCACCATGGAATATTACACAGCTGTGAAAATGAGTGGACTATAGCCACACACCAACGTAAATGGCTCTCAGTGATATAAAGATCAAAAACAGGCCCAACTAAACAATGTATTATTCAGGGATAATTGTATAAGTGGTAAGATTGAAATAATAGGTTAGGGCATATAAGCACTAATTTAGGACAGTGATTATTCTGGGAGACGGGAAGCTGGGGGAGGGATGGGGCATCCCCCATGGAGCACACAGGAGATGCATTAGTTGTTACAATGATTAATAGTGTGTTTTGAACTAAAGATTATCATGAATCCGGTCACTCTAATTCCTCCTCTGTTTTAAAAGCAAACCCCTCACTGGACAAATAACCAACACTCCAGTCCTGCATGACCGCAGAGGGATGCCCAAGATGACCCAGGCAGAAGCCTCCAGCTTTGGCTGATAAAGCATGATGTGCATCAATCACCCCTAGGTGCCATGCCCCCCACTGTCCAGGGAGGCCGGGGCACAGGAGACTCGCCACCGTAAAAGGCAGCCTTCCCTCACACAACCCGAGCCGCTCAGAGTCACTGAGCCTTGTGCTTTATTTCACAATTGTGTGCCTACCACTTAACGCGGACAGATATTACTTATAAAAGACGATTCCTGAAAGGAAAGTTTGGAGTTTTATTATACCTCTGGGCAAGATTGGGTGATCTTTGAAGAAATAAGGTTGTACCCTTTTCATTTCCTATCCACAGGACAATATTTTAGCTGTGCGCGGGGTCAGGGAGAAGGAGCGGTGAGATGTAGAGGGCGCTGGTTTCAGGCCTTCACAGGAGCAAGGAGACCTCATCTGATTGATGTCCCAGGGAACGTGGGAAACGCCTCTTGAAGGGCAGGCCTGGGCATGTGGAAAACAGCTGGAGAGATGGACAGTCTGCCCACTAGCCAACCGGGGCCGGGAGTCTTCAGGCTCTGGCCCCGAGATGGCTCTATCTCTAGCCACCTGAGCTTCTAGTCACGTCTGTCTAGTGACCTGCTGGGTCACAAGTGTCCCCCTTTCCCTTTTCTTCTTCCCTAATTGTCTCCCATCCACAATAGGGGTCAAATTACTTGTTTCCTAAAGTGGCTCCAGCCCTATGTTCTAGGATTCTAAGTGTTGTAGGATTTTTTAAAACGGGAAACATTCTTCCAGAGTCACTGTGGGCACCCAGCCTTGAACACAGTGAGCCATTTCTTCCCATCCTGAACCTCAGAGCCCTCTGGCCCCACCTCCTCCCCCAGCCCAAGCCCCGCTCCTGGGCACAGGCTGAGCGGGGTACCAGTCGGTTCCCATGCAGGTGATGGTTCAGCAGGGAAATAACTCCAACCATGCTGCCCCAACCCCGGGATGGCTCACAGGGCAACCCCAGAGACTGCAAGAGGAGTCGCCGGGTGGGCCAGTCTGGGAGGTGGAGGGGGCCTGTCTCCACCCCAGGAAGCCCAGAGGACCCCCTGGGCTCTGCATCTGCCTCGCTGCCTCTGGAGAGACCATGGAACCTGGACGTCTGAGGTCACCTGGTTGCAGGACCCCGCCCTCCATTCTAGGCCATCTGAGACCTGATGGCCCCTATGTGGCTCTGACAGCACGTGGTAGGTGGACTTCAGAGCTTCCACGCCCATTTTCCTGATGAAGGAAACACTGTGTGCCTCACTTTCCTCATTTGTAAAATAGAGCTGATGATGGCACCTACCTCACAGGGTTCAAATGAAGATGAAATGAGGGGCTGCATGTAAAACAGCTCCGAGGACAGAGCAAGCACTCACTCAATGATGGGCTTCCCAGTAACTCTAGCATCGTTGCTCCTGTTATCTGCTTTCAGCACGATGGGCACCAGTGGCTGGAGGGAGCAGAGAAGACACACAGGCTGGCCTGCCCCTGCTCACCCTCACAGCTCCCCAGGAGGCCAGCCTAGAAGTCCCTCCGAAATCTAATTCTGCTTCCCACCTGGGGCATGGACACTACGTCTCATTTATCCTGAGGAGACGAGACAGTCATGATTCTGAGTTCTGTGGAGGGAGAAAGCACTGGACCCTGGCCAGCCTGCCGAGCCCAGCCTGTCTGAAGATAACGCACACACAGATGATGTTTACGGCAGAGCAAGCACGCAGACATCAGGCTGGTGGCAGCCGTGGGAAACCCAGGCTGGCAAATGCCAGCGGGGCTGCTTTCATCGTCATTTGCATGGGAGCCAGCTCTAGACCGGGCAACAGCTCAATTCAGAGGGAGAAATGGACCCCCCCCCCCCAAAAAGAGAGCTCAGCTTAGTCTTTGTTACCAAAAACAATCCCCGACCTACTTTCTTTGCTCCTAGATAACAAAGAGAAAGGAAATATTTTCACTTCATTGCACACGATGACAGCTGCTCCCCACCTCCTGGAGGGTGTCCCATTCTGCTCAGCATACACGGGCTGGTCACCTGTTTCCATGTGTGGGAAGAGAGAGGTGGCTTTGCTTCTCTTCCTCATAAATTGCCCCCACAACTGCCAGACACTCCTCAGCACAGTCTCTGTATCCTTGGAACTAGCTCTCCTTCCCACTCCAAACCACAGGGGGCTGAGGGCCCTGCATAGCTGCAACGCAGGCCTCTGCATGCCCAGGACCATGATCCAGGGCTCAGGGTGCAGTCTGGCCCGGAGCCCTGTAGGAAAAGTTCTACCTTAGAGATTCTTTAGGGTCAAGGAGCTGGTGTCCTGAGAGAGTGGGATGGACTGCTAATAAGAGTGAGTCTTGCTTTGGCCTAAGAAGGAAGGGTTGCCAGGGTGACAAGGACCCTGGCCAACTGCCCAGGCCATTCCCTGCCATATCTTCATCACACGATTCACTCCCTTTGTTTATGACCATGTATGGGTTTGTTCATGGAGTGACCTCCCTGAGAGCAGGGACTGTGTACTGTTCCCCTTTGAGGTCCATGAGGCAGTGCATAGATGGATGGATGCATGAATAGATGGATGGTTGGATAGGTGGATGGATGTATGGTTGGATGGAAACATGTGTGTATGTACGTATGTATATACGTATGTATGTATAGATGGATGGATGGATGGAAGGATAGATGGATAGATGGATGGATGGATGGATGGATGGATGGTTAATGGAAGAATGCCTGTATGTTTGTATGTATGTATAGATGGATGGATGGAAGAATGCATGTATGTATGTATGTATAGATGGATGCATGAATGGATGAATGGATGGATGGATGGATGGATGGATAGATGGATGGATGGATGACAGCTTATTAGCTGCCCATAGAAGAAAGCAACCATCCAGAAAGGGCTACTTCCTGGGTCCTCCCTTAGCCTTGGCCTCTGCACAGAGATATGTCTGTGTGTCTGACAGGGGTCCTGCTTCATCCTGTTGCTCTGGGGGAATCCAACTGGATGAAGCATCTCACATGCCTTCTCCTGGACACAAGTTTAAGGCAGAGACAGAGAACATCAAGCTGCCCTCCAATCTCACCTTCTTTAAAAAGGAATCTTCTCAGAGAAGAGAAAGTGACAAGCTAGAGCAAGAGTTGGCTAACTATGGCAAATCAGCCTGCTGCCTGTTTTTGTAAATAAAGTTTTATTGGAACACAGCCATGTCCATGTGTTTTCATATCTATCACTGTCTTTGTCCTATAACAGCAAAGTTGAGGAGTTGCATCTGGGACCACATAGCCCACAAAGTCCAAAATATTTACTAACTGGCTCTATTCAGAACAAATCCGCTGACTCCTGGGACAGAGTAATGTCTGGGGCCCTATCATTGGCTGTGGAACCTGGGTCAGGTCCTCAACTTCTGCTTCTCACTATGTCTGCTGGAAAAAAAGACAGAAAATAAGGATGCCTAGAACAGAACAGAACAGAGTGAGGTGGTCAGTCTGAAAGTGCTTTGAGAAGGGAAAAACTGAAGCAGAATTCAGAAGGGGCACATAGAGCAGGAGGGGCCCTGGAAGGGAGGCCTGGGTTTGCATCTTAGACCTGTCACCTGGGACAGGCCACTCAACCTCTGAAAAATGGTGACAATAATTCCCACCACATGCTGCCTTCTCAGAGAGGTCTTCCCTGACCACTGCATCTGAAATGGTCCACCCTCACCTGGCTAGATCTTTCTTTTTTAAAAACAGCTTTATTGAGATATAGTTCACATACCATCACCCACTTAAAGCATACAATTCAGTGGTTTAGTTTATTCATATACTTGTGCAACCATCAGCACAATAAATTTCAGAACATTTTAAAATCATTTTTTAAGTTGCGGTAAAATACACCTAATGTGAAATGTCTCATCTCACTCACTTCTAAGTGTGCAGTTCAGTGGCATTAAGTACATGCACATTGTTTGCAACCGTCACCACCATCGCTCTATCTTCTTGTCCTACTTTATTGTTTTTCTCACAGCACTTACATTTACCTGAAAATGCATCATTGCTTATGTTTTACTGTTTATTGAATGTCTTTCCCGTGTAAACTTCATGAGCGCAGGACTGGGTCTTGTTCACTATTTATCCCCAAAACTTGGAAGAGCATTAGGGCTAACTGGACTCCCCCACTCCGCCCACCATCCCACCCGCTTTGCACCAACACCATCCCAAGTATCCCAGCCCCACACCCAGTACAGGTCAGCAAGGGCCAGGCAGATAGAGGGAGTGGCCACTCCAGACCACCAATCCGGGCTTTTGCTGTTGTATGTTTCTGTGGGATAATGAATGGAAAAACATCGCAGGTGCTCACCAAAGGGCTGCTTCTTGGGCAGGAAAGCCTGGTTATCAGAGTCGGTGAGCCAGTGTTTACATTTTAATTAGTCTTATAAATAATTATGCCTTTGAGACACCCAATCTGCCTGACAGGCTCTCTTCTCCACCACCAATAGATTAATCTTATTTAACCACATTTTATTTATAAGATAAACCTGTGTCTGCATCTAAAATACCAAGGTTGCAGAGGTCTTGTTTTCAACATTATCTGTAAAGATATCTACCCCTACTGACTGGCAAACTCCTGCACCGTGAGTCCTCCTGGCAGGCTCGCCCGGGAGGACACGGACGAGGGTGCTATTTGCCCATCCTCTCTGAATGCAAATCCTGGCCTCGCTCTGCCTCTGTGTGAAAGCCCTCCCTGGTTTTCAACTCAGAGCAAGATGTATATGACTCCCAGGTGCAGGGTCATCTTTTCATCCAAAGCACCAGGAAGCTTTAAGCTGGAGGCCCAGCTCAAGGGCGTCAGGCTGGAAAGCTGGTAGTGAGCAGAGCTGAGAGCACTCAGCTGTTCTGATGGGCGTCTCGGGGACAGTCGGCATCCCAAGGACCTGACAGGTGGCTGCTGGATAAACTGTAATTTAACCTATGTGTGTACTTTGATAAATGTGCCAATAGCAATGTGCCGCCTACAAATTTCAGTCCTTGGGAAAAGAGAGTCCTTTCATTCCAAATGATATTGATTCCCGGGCATTGCATTCCTCATCCCTCAGCTTTGCAGGGCACACCAGGGCTACACTAAAAGTCTGAGATCCAACTCACTTAGAATTTAATGGGAACGTTCACAGAAAAATCAAAACAAAACCCCAGAAGGGTGGCTGTGGGGTCTGACTTGCCCAAGCC
Organism: Tapirus indicus; assembly: GCA_031878705.1. Taxonomy (NCBI): domain Eukaryota; kingdom Metazoa; phylum Chordata; class Mammalia; order Perissodactyla; family Tapiridae; genus Tapirus; species Tapirus indicus. Next base: position 89,894,309 of record CM062924.1, on the reverse strand, counting down.
TCAGTGTTGGTCTCTTGTGTTGCAGGAGCCTGACGATCCTTCTCCTCCAAAGTGTTCACGTCCAGTCAAACCATGGCGGGGACATCTCAGAGCCTGGATTCGGTTTAAAAAAGGGTTTGTCCTAAAGGGAGCCGTAGGAGCTTCAGCAGGCAGATTCATCAGTCTAAATTGTCGGCAGAGTGCAAAATCAGAGCTTCCTCCTAAGTCACACTATGACATGTTCTAGTTAGGAAGTGAGCTTTCCCCCACTCCAGATGCCAGGTGATAAGAATTACTGATGCATTGCTTTCAAAGCAGTTGGTTTTATGGCTTGGCAGGGCTGGCTTTGAGATTCTGCTGGGCTTCATTTGCATACCGAATGACAGCACAGGAAAAGGCAACCGAAGGCCTCAGACGCAGTTAGCCTCTTCCATCTCTGCTGCCAGTTATAGGTCATTTTAAACTAACATCTGGTGAGTGTACTTTTAAACGGCATCTGTAGCTTTAATTAGGGATCTCCCGGGAATGTCAGGGGAGGAAAGAGAGAGCCATCCCCAGGGGAAGATTAAGACATTGGCAGTTCCACTGATGCAAAGCCCGGAAGCTGCCTTGGCCTGATTTTATTATCCTGTATGATCCACTGCGATAGGGGAGCCCTTTGCACAAGAGGATCTTAATATTAGCTACATGCTGGGATAAGCAGAAATTCTGTTTCCACACCTGAAAGAACGTATCGCCTCTAGAAAGTAGCTTCTGTGCAACAAGATCCAAGTGGGGTTTCCCCTTATGCAGCCACAGAAACCAGATCTGTCCCTAAAATGCCCCCAAGGGGTTAAGGTCACCTTAGGACTCTCTTGCCAAGAGCATTTGTGACAAGCAACCAGTCAACAAGTTTCTCTGCTCTGCCAGGGAGCTTGACTCTTCCCCCAACCTTTTTTTCCATAAGGACAATTCTTGAATGTTACCCCATTAAATAAAACATTTTACTTTCCACCTCAGCCAATGAGATTTAATCTTCTCCTTACACACGTTCACTTCTTTCAGTGACGTTTGAGATCTAAAGTACTATTTTAAAATTCTGCAAACTCTCAGGGATATATGTTTTAAACTCAAATAAAAATGGTCTTTCCTCTGCTTTCTCCTTGCCGGGCTAAATCACACGCTTTGCTTCCATCAGGTCGTAGCCCACTGATGGAGAGAGAAGCCGGTGGGCTAAAGAGAGCAGTCCTACCATTGGGCTGTTTCCATCCCCACCTCCTCGCCTGATAAATGTAAGTAATAAAAAGAATCCTCCATTTCACTGGAATGCCCATTAAAATGTAAACACAGAGAGAGGATTTTGAGTAGGCAACAAAAATGCTTTATTCAAGAGACTGCAAAAGGCAAAGCAAATCTAAAGTTGATTTTTAAAACTACTACATAGTATGTAAATATGCCGGGCTCCCTGTTCCTAAGAGGTAAGTGAAGAGTCCATGCATTTATTGGAAACCTGCAACATGGTGTCAGGGGGCTGTCAAGAAGCCCTGCAAAGATGCAGGCTCGGCCTCTTCCCTTCACAAGCTGTCTGTCTGAATCAGACACAAAGATCCTGATGCCCATGGCTGCACGCGGTGGGGGGCCCACGACATTTCTCACTGACGAAATATGGGACCTCTGCCCAGAAATCTCCCGATGAAAAGGGAATTTCAGAACAGAAAGAATGGCGTGTTCTCTCTGCACCCACTCGGGATGCCTTTTTCCAAGTGTGACCTTGACGAAGGTGCACCTGTGCAATTTCTCTTACTCAACTGGGAGTCCAGTGTTGGATCAGAGGGTCATGCATCCACCAGTTGAATCTACTGGTGCCAATTTCCAGGGCTCAGTAGTGACTGCCAAGGGCCCAGGCACATCGGGGAAGCTCGTCATCACCATTACAGTCGACTCTGACACACGTTTGTCATCCCTGTCTGGAAACTGCGACGGGTGCCATCCTCAAGTCTCCTATTGGCTCAGCTCCTGAATGCTAATTAGCTGTTGGGTGCCCCACTGCCAGGATTAAGGGGGTTCCTGTTGCTAGTGCCATTTCTAATGGGTGCAGGGAGAAGTGGGTGAGAAAGGAGAGGGAGGAGAGAGTCAGGTCCACCATACCTGCCCCTCTCGTGGAGTCTGGTTCCCTCCAACTCGCCATAAGCTCACAGTCCTTGGAAGGGCTGGCCGTGGAGTCCATTGTAAACTTACAAAACACAGCGTCAGCTTTCCCCGTTCATCATAGAAGGGTAAGTTCATGTTTTGTGCAACCAAGGGGACTACAACCCTACTAATAGGTTTTGTGTGTGTGTATCTACAGATTTGTACATATTTATATAATCTGTGAGTATATTCTTTATTTTTACGGCCTGCTTTGCTCAGACTGCAGACAGCACTAAGATCATCAGCAGCCTCCTAAATTATAGATTGGCTCACCAAGTACACTGTGTCACTCATCAGCTACAACATCTCCAGCTCCGCACAACAATACATTAACTAACACAATAGCTACGGGAAAATTAGGTGAATAATTCTCACATTAAACTAAAAAGTTTGGGATGCCTTTGGATTCTTCCGGGCTGCTCCTAACACAATAGTGTCATGAATAGGCAAGAGAGAGGACTCTCAGTTCCAAGGGTACAATTCTTCAGAACAAGGTAGGTGTGGTTTACATTAAAAATAGAACAGGCTCCCTCAAACAGACTTGTATTTATATAGAATGTTGCAACAACTGTCATTTTACATTAGTCAGAGAAATCCCACAGGACTGGTGTAAGTATTAAATGTGGCAATTTTTTTTGTTTACCGACAAAACATAATAAAAAGAACACAGCCTCCTGGATGACATTCTGGATGATTTTTTTTTTCCTCTTTCCCCGAAGTCATTCATAAAATAAACATGTGTCCCTAGTCCTTGCAGGGCTTCTTTATGAGAGTCTCCTCGCAGTGAACTAGGAATGACAGGAAGAGCGGGCCCCCCCGAGACCCCAAACCAGCAGCTCCCACTCCAGGCCCAGCTGTTCTCTTGGTGCATTTCCATTTCTTGCTCAAACAGCAACCACAAAGCACCATCCCAAAGTCTTTCTTGAACTGTGTAATAAGGACGGAGTTACAGGGTTTTGGAAGGGACATTTACAATGTGGGGAAGGCCAATCTTCCTTCACAAATGAGTCGGGAGAGTGTCCACATCACGAATCCCAAATAGCTGGTGATGTGCTCCTTGCCACGAAAATATGGAGATCTCCAAAGAGCTGCATGGAACCACCCAGACAAGAAAGGAGGATTGCGGACAGGTAACCTGCTCAAATGAAGCCGGCAGCCTGTGATGGCTGACCTTCCCCTTGTTCCAGTCCATTACTAGTGAGAGGGTCAAGGGGCAGAAAACCAAGAGAGACGCTGACCATAGGATGAGGTCGCCTCTCTTCCTGCCGGGCAGAGTTGGGATCAGAGCTCCTTCTGGTCAGCTCTCTAGGGGTGTGCCGAGGGCAGAGGTTCCCCAAGTATGGCCTGGGCATTCCACACTATCCTCATAATGACCCTGAGACATGATTCACTGCGAGTGTGCAGCAGTGTTTTTCAGAGGCAACCTCACATGGTGACGTGGTTCATGGAATGTACAACCCTTGTGGATTCTTGCGTTTTAAAAGTTCTTCAGTTTTAACTCAAATCAGTGAATATTGAGATAGAACCCACATAATCTAAAGCTGTTTGAGATCCTCGTTGAATTTTCCAAGTGTAAAGGAGCCCCGAGACCTGTTTGAGGACTGCTGCTGCCTTCCGGGGTAGCTGGCTGAGCTGACCATGGCCCCCATGCTCATGCTCCCCCAAACCTCGGGTATGGGGGACCTCACTGAGTTGCAACTCTAACCTCATAGGGCAAATATGACTTCACCTCCCAAACCCCTGTGACAAGGTTCAGCCTGCCTCTGGTGGGTGCCTGTTGGCAGGACAGAGACGCTGCCCCTGCCTCTTCCCCAACATCTGGTTCAGGGGACAAACACAGCTCCTGCTTAGCCAGCCTTGTCTGTCCCTACATTAGAGACAGAATGAACACGGCGAAGCCTTCTGGCATTTAATACTTTTCTCTTACAGCTTAATAGCCAATCAGGAAGTAGAAATGATTGAATAATTGCTTTATACTTTCTAGGACATATTCACTTGTCCTAGGTAATATCTTCATTTAGAATTCAGATGTGCGAGACTGGAGTTATCTCAAATTTGCAATGAAAGATCTGAATCAATGAGGCAAAACGCCCAAATCCTGTTGGGGTCACTCGCGGTTCACGCAGGTATTGCTGGTTGCATCTCCAGTCTCTCCTCACATCTGGGTCTAGAGTTCACACTCCGTTTCCCAGCCAGGGTGGATGATGCTAAGGGACTCAGGGAGCTTAGGGGAGGGGAGGGACCTGCCTCTTCCCCAGGGTGAGCTGCACTGTGAGGCCTCTTCCTGCCAGCGTGGCTATGACAAGAAAGTGCTGGGTTTTATTCCTATTACCCCTAGCCATGTGGCTGTAGGCTAACCATTTGGTATCTCAGATCCTCGGTCACTTCACTGTAAGACAGGGTAATATGTTCACCTCTGTGAGCCGCTCTGAGGAGAGAGGAGATCTCGTGAGCAGAGCCTTGTGCCTGGCAAACAGTTGGCGCTCAGTCCATGCAAGGTCCTCTCCTTCCCTTCCTGGCAGTAATGGCACAAAGCTGAACCTCATGACCACTCCTATCTTCACGTCTGCTGCCTGCCTAGAAGCTGAAGAGAAAGCATGGGGAAGAAGGGAGTGGAGGGCTGGGACACCCCCGCCAACTCCCTGAAAATCTCTTTGTGACGATCATTACCTCTGAGCACGGGGCTGGAGGATGAGGTGGGAGAGACACTTCTTACTGCATATCCTTTTGTACTGTATGTATTTTTACCAAGTGTGTGTGTATTTCATAATAATAAAAAAAGGAAGACCTGTCTTCATACTGGGATAATCACCATTAAATGAGACTTCATTTCATGGTCGATCAAAGCGATATTTTTGCAAGCCTTGGCATCACAGAACCTCAGTAGTAATGAATTTGGGGTTAAACCTAGAAGAGATGGGCATCACTTCTGTAATCAGAGGGACCCTCTCCCCTATCCCAACAGCATCACACACATGCAAGGTATTTGTTGGAAAATACTTTTTCTGGGTGTTTAGTTGTCAGCTTTCAGGGAGGGATGGACTTCTAAACCCCTCTCAGGGTCTCAGGTCTGCGATTCTAGAGAGATTAGCCATGGGAGAAACATTAAAGGACTTTTACAACTCAGAAAATTAAAGCCTGAGAACAAAACTTTGTTGACCAAAGGTGGGACAATTTATAATCATAAAGTGGCAATTTTTTTTTTTTTTGGTGAGGAAGATTAGCCCTGAGCTAACATCTGTTACCAATCCTCTTCTTTTTGCTGAGGAAGACTGGCCCTGGGCTAACATCCATGCCCATCTTCCTCCACTTTATATGTGGGGTGCCTGCCACAGCATGGCTTGGTGAGCAGTGCGTAGGTTCGTGCCTGCGATTCAAACCTGAAAACCCCGGGCTGCTGAAGCGGAGAGCGAGAACTTTAACACTATGCCACTGGGCCAGCCCCAACAAAACTTTTAAAAAGCAATCTGAGAATCTTTTGGTTCTAAGTTTGGTTTAAAATTTTGGAATTTCTTTTCACTAAAGAAAAGAAATGAAGGGAAAAAAGTGATTAATTATGAACATAACTGAAATGTCCTAATTATTAAAAAATATTAAATTTAATTATTTATAAAACATTTAGTCACAGTTTATGTTCATCTAGGGAAGGAGATTTTAAAGTCTCAACATAATTAGAAATTGCATTAAGTTATTAATTTAGAGTTCAGAATTTTCTTTTCAAAATGTTACTTCAACTTCTTTGACTTAACACTTCTGCAGCCTAGAATATAGGAAGGTGATCACACTCCTCGGATTTTAGGGGGATGTTCAGGAAGGATGGAAATGCATTAAGCGGAGCTAGGAATTTTGATTTTATTTCTGGTGCAGCTTTTGGAGCACAAGGTCATAAAAAACAAATCACTGAGCACAAGAGGAAATAATCCTCCATGAGCAAGAACCAGCACAAACAAAATAGCTAAGAATCAGAACTGCAAAGACTCAGATGTTAACATTATCAGAAACAGAATATAAAACGTTTGTTTATTCTGTTTAAGTTAAGAAAAGGGGGAAATAAAAGTATGATGAGGGAACAAGAGAATCTCAAAACTGACTAGGAAAATTCGAAAAAAAAAAGGTAAATAGAACTTTTAGAAACAAAAATACAATAACTAAAATTTAAAATTTCAATGTAAAGAAAACATTAGACAGTCAAAGAGAGAATCAGTGAACTGAAAGATAAATCAAAAGATATTACTAAGATGTCCAATACGGAGGGGAAATGTTGGAAAAAGATGAAATGGGGTAAAGATGTGGAGAGTAGAGTGCAATACACACGGTCTGAGTTCAAGACGGGGAGGAAAGAAGAGTAGGCCAGCAGTAATAACTGAGTTTGTCTGAGAATTTTTCAGAACTCAGTGCTGAAAGGCAGCCAGCCATCCACAGATTCAAGAAGCCCAATGAATCCCAACCAGGAAAAGCAAAAACAAACCCTCACCTCACCTCATTGTAGTGAAAATGCAAAACACAAAGATAAAGGGACAATCTCAACAGCAGTCAGAAAGAGAGAAATGACAATTAGACTTCCAGCTGACTTCTCAACTGCAACAATATGTCCCAGGAGACATTGGACTAATCTTGCCAAGTGCTGGGAGAAAATAACTATCAACTCCAAATTGTATGTCCAGCAAAACAATCTTTCAAGGAGGGGGATGAAATGAAGATGTTTTCACAACAAAACAAAAGCTGAGAGAGCTTCCCACCAACAAGACTCTATTAAGGAAGCTTCTCAAGGATATACTTCAGAAAGAGGGAAAATGATCCCCGAAGGAAGGTCTGAGATGGGAGAATAAATGGTGGGAAAGGAAGTGCTGAATTGAGAGTAAATATGAGCAGTTCTTCTGCTCCTTCTCACCTAAGCAAGGACATTCCTTCAGCAGCTCTCCCCCTCTGCCTCCTATGTTATCAATATTTCAATCTCTCCCAGATCATTCCCATTCATATTCAAACAAGCTGTTAATTCTCCCACTTAAAAAAAAATCTTGTCCCCATGTCTCCAATAGTTACCACCTCATTCCTTTGCAGTTATTCCTAAAAACAGCCATCTTCACTTTCTGCCTCCCATTTCTCTCCTCCTAGTCTCTCTTAAACCAACTCCAAACAGACTTTCACCCCTACCAGTTCACCAAAGCTATTCTCCTCAATGACTTCCTTATGGCTGAATCCAATGGTCAATTCTCAGTCCTCCGGGAACATGACCTGGAGGTGGCATTCCATCCCTTCCTCCTTGATACACTTTGTTCACTTGGCTGTTGGAACCCTGCTCTCCTCAGGGTATCTTCCTCCCTCATGTTCATGTCTTCTCCACCTGCTTTCCTGGATCCCATTTTTCCCTGATGAGCCTCAGGGCTGATGCTGGTGTCCTGAAAGAAGAACACTCCCTCCCTCATTGCATTAGTTTCCTAGGTTTGCTGTAACAAAGTCCCATAAACATGGATGACTTATAAGAACAGAAATTTATCCTTTCATGGTTCTGGAGCCTACAAGGCTGAAATCAAGGTTTTGGCAGGGCCATGCTCTCTCTGAAGGCTTAGGGGAGAATCTTTCTTTGTCTCTTCCCAGCTTCTGGTGTTTTCTGGTAACCCTTGGAATTCCTTGGCTTGAAGCTGCATCACTCCAATCTCTGTCTCTGTCATTTCATGCCATTCTCCCCTGTGGGTCTGGATCCAATTTTTCCTCTTCTTATAAGGACATCAATCATATTGCATTTAGGGCCCACCCTAATCCAGTATGACCTTATCTTAATTTTATTACATCTGCAAAGGCCCTGTTTCCAAATAAGGTCACATTCATAGGTTCTGGGGGTTAGGACTTGAATATATACAATCTCATGACAAGAAATACCATCTCTGTGTTGATGACATACTCATTTATATTTCCAGCATGGACTTTTCCCTGCAACCCCAAAAGGCTGCTCCCTGTAGAGCTAGTAGAGTTAAAGTTTTGGGGCCTCTCTTGAATCTTATTTTAATGTAATTTTGCATTTTCTTCCTTAAATAAGGCCATTAAAATTGTATAAGCTTCTGGCCCACAAAGCCTAGATCTGCCTTTGAAACCCCAGACTTGGGTATCCAACTGCCTTTCTGGATTTTCAGACATCTCAGACTCAGTATGTCTGAACCAGAACTCCCATTCTTCCGCCCAAACCTGCTCCTCCTACAGCTTCCCCATCTCAGTTATGGCCACTCCATTCTTCTAGTTGCTCAAGAACCCTCAGAAACATGCTTGACCCCACCCCATACTTGATCCTTGAGGAAATCTATTTGCCACCTTCAGATTACATCCAGTATTGGAACCCCTCTCACCATCCATCTACCTGGCTACACCCTGGCCCAAGTCACCATCATCTCTTGCCTGGATTACGACATTAGCCTCATAACTGGTCCCCCCAAGCAATGGAATGAATATTCGTGTCCCTCCTAAATTCATATGTTGAAGCCCTAATCCCCAATGTGACGGTATTAGGAGGTGGGGCCTTTGGGAGGTGATTGGGTCATGAGGGTCGAGCCTTCATGAATGGGATTAGTGCCCTTATGAAAGGGACCCCAGAGAGCCCGCTCAGTCTATTTGCACCATAAGATGATACAATGAGAAGTCAGTAGTCTGCAACCCATGAGAGGATCCTCACCAGAACCTAACCATGCTGGTACCTTCATCTCATACTTCCAGCCTCCAAAACTGTGAGAAATAAATTTCTGTTGTTTAAAAGCCACCCCGTCTATGGTCTTTTGTTACAGAAGCCCAAGCTGACTAAGACACCCTATGCCATACTTCTTCCTCCTCCCACAGTTTGTTCTCAACACAGCAGTGAGAGGCAATCTTTTAAAATATAAGACAAATTCCACTGCCATTATGCTCAAAACCCTCCAGTGGGCCTACATTGCACTCAGGGTAGAAGCCAGAGCCCCTACAATACACAGCCTACCAGGCCCTTTGGGAGCAGGCCCACCAGTCCTCCCTGCTCTCATTTCCTTGCTTACTCTGCCCCAGTCACGCTGGCCTCCTTGCCATCTTGGAACAAGCCAAACAAGCTCCCACCTTCAGACTCTGCATGGTCATCCCTCCTCATCTATGTTCCTTCTCCAGGTGGACAGGGTTCCTCCCTCGCTCCCTGCAGCCTTCACTCAGATGTCACCACCTCACTGAGGCCAGCCCTGACCACCCCACAGAATATTGCAATTTGCCTTCCCAGCTTCCCTTATCCTGTTCTACAATTTTCTCACAGTAGTTACCCCTCTCTAATATCTTACAAAATTACTTAAGGATTATGTTTATTATTTAGAATCTGTCACCTCTCCAACTAGAATGTAAAGTCCATGAGGGTGGGGACCTTTGTCTGTTCCACTCATTATGTAGCCCAAGTGCCTAGAACAGTGCCCAACACACAATGTTCAATGAGTGTCTGTTGAAGAAAAGAATGAAAATATTAACTGTGTAGATGATAATGATAATAATATCTATTTTGTGGGATATAAAAAAAATCAAGATACAATCAACATCTTCAAAGCAAGAACATATTAGTTGGATGGGGAGGGTCTGGGTGAGGGTTGATCACGGTTAAATTCCTTATATTGTTTCTTGTATTGTTTGAGAAGATGGTCAAACTGTTGATTAACTTTAGACTCTGTTAAGTTAAATATCCATGTTAAAATTTCTAAGGTAACCATCAAAAAATAGAAATAAAGGATACTACTTCTAAACCACAGAAACTTTAGAAAATTAAAAAGGGAAAAATATAAAGCTCAATCAATTGAAAACACGACAAGAAAAGAGAAACAAAAAAGAATCACACACAAAAAAACCCAGAACAAATAGAAAGTACTAGATGGTAAAAATGAATTCAAACAGATCAATAATTATAGCCAATATAAATAGACTCAATTCTCAAGTTAAAAGAAGAGATTGCCAGCCCAGATTAAAAATAAAATCTTGCTATATGCTATTTAAACCTAGCATAGCTAAAACATAAGGAAATGAAATGTTTAAAGTAAAAAGATGGAAAGAGATATACAAAATACTAATTAAAAAACTAGATAAAATAGACTTTAAGGCCAAAAGCATTACTAGAGATAATGAAGATCACTAGGTATTGACGAAATACTCAATTCAGGAGGAAGATACAATTCCTGAGAAGGTGAACTTGGAACAAAGATCTGAAGGAGGCGGGGGAGCAAACCATGTCGATATCTGGAGGAAGAGTTTTCTAGGTAGAATATTATGGAAATCTTCACCCTCCCCATATATTTGGAAACTTTAAAACATACCAGACAAGCCACAAGTCTTACAGAAGAAACAAAATTGAAAATTAGAAAATATATTGGACTAAGTGGAAATGCTACTAATTAAAACTTGTGAGCGCACCTAAAGTAGCACTTTGAAGAAAAAAGTTATATCCTTTAAGGGTTATTTTTAAAAATTGAAGAAGGGGTAGAAAATAATGAGTCAAGTAATAGAAAAAATAAAAGACTAAAAATAAAGAGAAAAAATGGATTCGACACAAATAAAGTAGAAAGAAAGAAAGAATAAAGACAAGAGCTGAAATTTATGACATGGAAAACTAGCATACAATAGGGAGGATCAATGAAGTCCAAAGTCGATTCTGTGAAAAGTCTGATATTGACAAACCTCTGGCAATTTTTATCCAGAGAAAAAGAGGGAAGGTACATTTAAACAATAGTAGGAACACAACAGGGACAAAAGTACAGTTGAAACGAGGATTAAAGAGATAAGAGAATGTTATAAACACATTTATGCCAGCTAGTTGGAAAATTTAGGTGAAATGGATGAATCACTAGAAAATTGCAAATGACCAGTGTGACTCAAAAAGAACTAGAAAGTGGCTGTACCATTTTACATTTCTCCAGCAGTGTCTGAGCATTCCAGTGGGATAATGGGATTGCATGGCTATTGCCACTGATCCTCTGGAGCAGAGGTGGGCAAACGACTGCCCACAGGTGGCCACTTGTTTTTGTAAATAAAGTTTTATTGGCACACAGCCACATCCACTCATTTACTCATGTCTATGGCTGCTTTCACTACGGCAGAGTTGAGTAACTGCAACAGAGACTGACAGTATGGCCTGCAGGCCTGAAATATTCACAATCTGTCCCTTTAAGAAAAAAGGTCACTGATTCTTGCTTTCCAGGAAGATATTAAAAGCTGAGGGCAAATAACAAGCAATTGAAAGTCAAGTGTGAAAGCCAGAGAGCCTCCTGGTGCAGGGCAGACCAAGCCTAGGATCTGACCGACAAGTGACTGAACTGCAGAGCAGGTTAGATGCCTACCAATGCACCTTCGTTATGCCAGGGTCAGGGACCAAGCTGAGAAAACTGGGAATCCTGACACATGGGATGGAGGTACCTGGGCCGATGCCCCAAAGATTTTGATACCCCAAGACAACCTGGAATATTCCAAGCCTGCAGAAGTGCCCACTCCTCCCTAGTTTCCTAGCAGGGAGCTAGCAGTCTCCTGTGCTGAAAAACAATGTGGAAGCCTCAATTCAGGTTATGTTCTCACTTCTACTAAATATTGGGCCTATAACTAGGTTAAGTAGCAGCATAACCCAGGGGGAATGTGCTGGCCTGGTAAGAAAGGCTCTACACCCCAAAGAAGCTGGAAGTCATGGCCAACAAGCACTAGCAGGATGGAGGAAAGACATGAGGGATGGATTCTAAGGGTGCTTGCTCAAGGAGGGCTGACCATAAAATTGAATAATGAAGAATATATGGACTTCAAGCACTCTCCTGAGATCTAGCATCCTGGCAAGGGACCCCTGGAGAGATGGTGTAAACTCTTTACTGGGATGGCTCCCAAAAACATGCAAAAGGAGAACTTTAAATGCTCACAATGCCCTGGTTGATGGTGGAAGACGGGATGAAAGGCATGCTAGCATGGACCAACGACCAGAACACCTGCCAATAAAGATACTCCATGGGAAGGAGCAGAGGACACACTGTGCTCCATGGTCACAAGGAATGTGCCAGCGAGAGGGACCCAGCATCACTACAAATTCAGTGGTGGCCACAGCTCTTTTGTAGGCCAGAGCTGGCAGGCTGACAGAGAAGAGGCTAACAAAGAACTTTGCTTGCTGATAGCCATGGGATGACAGGATGCCAAAGCAATAGAGGTGGCAGTGCTTAACCACCAGAAGTCAGGGGTCACAATTATTGAACCAAGCAGCAAGGTCACAGTGGAAGCCAAAGACCTGCAGAAAGTTACAGGGAACGTGATTAAAACATGGGACTAAAGAAATGGGCATCCAACAAGCTAGTTTAGCAGAAGAAATTGAGGATGGATGACAGGGAAGTGGAGGGCAGGCAACTGTACCCCACCTCCAGAAGTCATAATCCTTACCCAATCTCTGGACCTGAGCCAATTTTTATATCTGGAACTCATTGGAAGAAGAGATGGCCAGGTGCCCAAGAGAAAGGACCCTGCAATTCCACAGCAAGAATACACACTGGGATGATTCCCCCTGTCATTCCTACCGCCATTTACTTGGCTATCTGTACACACACTGTGTATACCCAGAAATTCTGAGGATGTTGGACACAGAGCCTGAGTTGATATTGACATTCAGAGACCTCAAATGTTATCGTGGCCCCCCTGTTAGAGGAGAGACCTGTAATAAGTGGAATCCTGCCTAAAGTCCACTTACACTGGGTCTGCTGGGTCTGTGGATCCATCTCATGATCATTTCCCTCACCCTCAAATGTATAATTGGGATTAACCTAGTTGGTAGTTGGCGCAGCCACACACTGGGTCTTGGTCTGTGAGGTACAATGGGGGAAGGCCAAGTAGAAGTCTCTGAAATACCCCCACTGCATGTTGGCTAAGATAGAAAACCAAGAACAATATCACATCCGAGGGGGGATGGTGGAGATATACTTAGGGATCTAAAGGAATCAGGGGTGGTGCTCCCCATTATGTCATCACTTAATTCACCAGTGTAGCCCTGCAGAAACCAGATGGGTCCTGAGGATGACTGTAGACTACTGCAAGCTCAACTGAGTAGCAGCCCTGATCAATCCACAGCTACCATGTCAGATGTCTTTCCTAGAGCAGATTACTGTGGCCTCAGATATATGGCAGAGGGCAATTGATTTAATGACTGTGTTCTTTTCTATCTCAATCAGAAAAGAAGTTCAGAAAATGTTTTCATTCACATTGAACCGATAACAATATTCATTTACAACAAACAAACAAAAACTCTGAGCAAACTGGGAATAGAGGGGAACTTCCTTAATCTGATAAAGAATACATACCAAAACCTTAGAGTAAATATCATAATTAAAGATGAATTATTGAAAGTTTTCCGTCTGATATCAGGAGCAAGACAAAGATGCCTACAATCATCATTTCTATTTGATATTGTACAGATCCTAGCCAGTGTAATAAGACAAGAAAAAGAAATCAAAGGTATAAAGATCAGAAAGGAAGGAATAAAACATTCATTATTTGCAGGTGACATGATTGTATACGTAGAAATACAAAAGACTCTAAAAAAGCTGAGAGATTGAATAAAAAAAATTAGCAAGGATGCTGGATACAAAGTCGATACACAAAATTGAATTGCATGTCTCTCTATCAGCAGCCACAGAATATAAAACAAAAATTTTGGAAGATAAGATTTAGTGTAGCATCAAAAATACAAACTCCCTAAGAATAAATCTAACAAAAGATACCCAAACTTTACATTTTGTTTTAAGCTCATTGAGGGCAAGGACCTTATTTTGCTCACTGTTGAATCTCCCCTGCACTTGGAACATGCCTGGGACATAATGGGTGCTCAATAATTATTTGCTGAATGAATGAATGACTGAACAAATGTATACATATGCCCATGATATTTTCCCTTTTTACTATCTGATACTCACCCTTCCTTCAGATCTTCATGTAAATGTCACTTCCTAGATAGACCTTCCCTCACCCCTACACCACATTAGGATCCCATGTTTTCATAACTTCTCTTTTGAAGTGCCCACCACAATTGTACTTAAGTAATTAATTGCCTAGCCATTCAATATCAGCCTTCCCCACTAGAATGTAGATTCCATGAGGACAGGACATGTACTTGGTATAAGGAGGTACCCCCAAAATATTCTTTGACTGACTAATTTAATGAATCAATGTTGCCTGGAATTCAATAAGGTCTTTAAGGCTCTTCAGCTGTCCATTTTCACTCATCCAACACACATGACTTCATGCTGCCTTCATCTTCTCCTAGTTTTCCCTACCAGGTGCATCTTCACCTGACACTGTTCATTCATCTACTCATTCATTCATTCAACAAATATATTCTGAGACCCCTGCATGTCCCAGGTACTGTGCTAGGATCTAGGGAGGCAGCAGTAAAAAAGACATATTGCACCCAAGGGCTGGTTTTCATTGGTAGCAGGCGGGGCCGCTGCACAACGATGAGAAAGATCTTGTCTGGCTGCAGAAGAGAAGGGTTCTCCCTTTTTACAACATTTTATGTAATTCCCAAAAATAGCTGAGTAAAAACATTCATCCTCTCCTATTTGTCACATCCAATAATCCTCTCCCATGGAATTCCAATTCGGTAGCCCTCTCAGCTGAGTAGTCATCGAAGGAAACCCCATTAATTCACTCAGAGCTTGTATTAGCTGTGATTCATTTAATACCAAAATGGAGGGAAAAGTCAATAATACTTAGTTCTGGTCACATTACATTTTTCTTTAACCAAGGTAAGTGTCTCTCATAAATATTCCCCCCAAATTATTGTGAAACTCACTGCCCTCACCCCCACTAAGTTTGCCCAATGTTGTGTTTCATTCAGGATATACCAGTGACCCCCCAGGAGAGGCTCCCAGCCAAGTTGTCACCGACCAAGTTCACATCCCCCAGTGAAGCCTCTACCAACCCACTCAACCTGCGAAATGTGCCACTTGGTACAGCATCGTGCTTCCCTGTGTCAACGCAGTGCAATTTCTGCCTTATTGGGAGGAACATGGCCTGTTCCCTGAGCAGCAGTAAATTCCAAGTCAGGGAAGGGGGCTCCCTGGCACTACCTGGGTGCACTGGGCTCTGACATCAGCTTTGCAATAGATCTTTTTCTTTTTCCTTTCACATGCTAGCTCCACACACCTGCCCACTTCCCCCAGGCTTCCTCCCACCCTACGATAGGCATGTGGTGCATTAGCTAGCAGGGCCCTGGTGGTAGGAGGGGCCTCTATGAGCAAAGCCTTGCCTCTCCCCAGGCCTTTAAAAGGATCAAGAAATGTGCCCAAGGCAGGGCAGGGACTGAGAAAAATCAATAATACTTAGCTCTGGTCATGTTACATTCTTCTTTAACCAATGCAAGTGTCTCCCGTAAATATCCCCCAAAAGAGTTGTGAAACTTGCTGCCCTCCACCTCCCAGTTAAGTTGTGCAATGATGCACTCCATTCAGGACACACCAGCTGACCACCCAGGAGAGGCTCCCAGCCAACCTGTCACTGACCAACAGCATGGGTTCAGATACGATGCCTGCCATATGGATGACATTCAGCTCAACTGCTTTCAGACCTTTGCCGTCTCCTCTACCTCCTATGTTTGAAAGCATGCAAGCATGATTAAGAGACACCCACAAAGAGTTGTTTCCAGCTCACTTAAAACCCCTTTGATTGGGCAGTCTATTAGACAGCAATATGAGCAAACCTATAAACAGGATTTCCTGTGTGTTGGGCGCTGTTGTAAGTGCTGTATGTGTATATTCATTCGTTTAACACTCACTGTGACACTATCATCATTCCCATTTTGCAGATGAGGACAGGTTGCTACAGAGAGGTTAAGTAACTTCCTCAAGGCCACAGAGATCCATCTGAGATTATTCACCCTTTCAACAGCTACAGCTAGCAGCTAACCTAAGCAGCTCCAAAGTTCTGGGCCCCAGGCTAAGAGATGGGGAGAGCAGAGCGAACGGCTGCTCTGAGGTCAGCTTTCATGGGGCCAAACACCTCCTCAGGACCTTCCTTGTCCCCCTTTCTACTCTCACAGGTCTGATGTTATCCCTTCCCAAGCCTAGGCTTCCTTCCCTGTACTCCCCGGCAAAGAAGCTCCTGCCTTTGTCACAGGAGCGGTCCCTGGGAGGAAAGGAGAGGGCCATGTTCCCCATGGAAGGATGCAGGTTCAGGTCCAGGAACAGGGTCCATGTCTTGGTCATTTGTTTCTCTATCACCTCTCTCACCCCCAGTGACAGGACAGACTCTGCCACAGTGTTGGGGTCCCCACAGTAGCCAAATGAATAAACGATGTTCTTTCCCTCCTCACAGCTGTTTCACACGCCTCTGCTCCCTCAGTTGTTTGGGGGCAACCCTTACTCACCCTGGAGTCTCATCTCAAAAGCCACCTCCTCTGAGAATTTTCCTGATTCCTCCAGGAGGCCTGAGAGCAGGTTCCTCCCCTGCTCTCCTGGCACACATATCCTTCCTCACTGCAGTTATCCTGCAACAGAGTTACGTGTCCGCCTCCTCCCCAGTTGTGAGCTCCTTGAAAACAAGAGGCCATGTCTTTCATTTCTGCATCCCCAGCCTAGCAGAATGCCTGGCATATAGGGGTATGCAATTAAATGCATGAACAGGGCTGTTGTTAACATTAGAAGTAATAGTTAAGCCACCTAGTAAGGGCTCTATAAATGGTTAAAGCACTAATAACTTAAGTTACAATAATAGATGCCACTTATTGAGTATTTACCACGTGTCAGAAATTATGCTAAATATTTCACATGTATCATCTCATTTACTCTTTAAAGTATCTACACTTGCTTGAATAGTGTCTTCCGAAAATTCATGTCCACTCAGAACCTCAAATGTGACCTTATTTGGAAAAAGGGTCCTTGCAGATGTAATTAGTTAAGATGAGGTCATATCAGATTAGCGTGAGGCTTAAAACCAGTGACTGGTGTCATTATAAGAAGGCCATGTGGAGACACAGAGGAGAATACAATGTGAAGACAGAAACACTCAGGAAAACACCATGCGGTGACAGAGGCAGACTGCAGTGACGTGTCTACAAGCTGAGGAGCACAAGGACTGCTGGCCACCACCAGAACCTGGAAAAGGCAGGGACGGATTCTCCCCTAGAGCCTTCAGAAATCATGCATGACCCTGCCAACACCTTGATTTGGACTTCTGGCCTCCAGATCTGTGAGAGAATACGAGTCTGTTGTTTTAAGCCCTCAGTTTGTGGTAATTTGTTACAGCAGCCCTAGGAAAGGAATACAGCATCCTAAGGGGTAAAATGCCCACATCTTGCAAGCAAGGCATTCAAGGTTCAGAAAAGTTTAGAGAGTTGTCCATTTGACCGAGCTAATAAGTAATAAGTTAGGGTCAAAGCCAGGCCTGGCTGCTTCCCAAGCCCTGCTCTGAGCTGCTGAACTGTCCACACTGGGGGAACGAAGTGGAGAAGGCAACCACCTGCCTCCCTGATCTCTATGTCCCAATTCCTTTGCATAGAAAAGAAAAATGGAACGAAATTCCACCTTCCCCACATGTGGGCCCAGGCCAAACCCTATGCTTCTTACCCAGACACGTGTCTGGAGCTGACTACAGAGATAACGTCTGCGGCTCCAAGCCCTGAATGTTCCACTCTCAGGCAGCTCAGAGTCCCAGGTGTGTGGGTAGATCCAACATGAACCCCAGCCCCACTGCTGCTCTGAAAGTCAACAGCTGCCAATTGCTTTCCAGGGGAAGGAGTAATGAAATTGAACCTTCGAGCATGTTCTCATTCACTCTTTGTGCTCGCTGACACCCATCACTGACCCGCAGGCCCCAAACCCCTTCAACATCCTCACCCCTGGCCTCTCTTTCTTCGAATCCAATTATTCCTCTTGTAGATGTCTCATGGTCATGTCTGCCCTTCAGTTGGAGAGAGTCTCAGGATGATTAAAACTTGGGGACTTGGAAGGAGGGCTATGTTCCCTGGGGATCAGAGGCTGTTCCTATGAGATCTCAGATGTACAGTAAAGTACTTTAGGCCTTCTGGGGGTGTGCCTGAAGCTCAGCTCCATAAATGTAGAACTGGGGGTGAGGGAGTTATATCCCAGAGGGGGAAATCTGTAACTGTCATAAATGTGAAAGATTTGTCAATAGCACATGGAATCAGCCACCTAAATTGTGAAACCTATGTCACGACTCCATTTGTTGTATGATGATCTAATGGCACAGCTCTCTTTCTTTCTCACTGTTCCCTTTTTCTCTCCCATCCTCTTGTGGATGTCTCAAGGTCATGTCTGCACCTGAAGCTCAGCCTATTCACGCATTTGGTTGAGGATTATTGGGATCCAACACTTAAAAGACACCTGGGTTCCATGATTAAAAGAAGCAATAATGCCCTAACTGGAAATTGTGGTTGAGGACCATGGACAGCAAGCACCGTGAACACACGCTTTCCCTGTGCACAAACCAGCCCCCCAGGATCCCTTTTCTGACTGGCTGGGAGCTGTAGTCCTTGACCCAGACAGAGTTGTGTCCACACAGCACCCGGACTGCCATCCTCTCCAGAACTGGCACACGAGGAGCTGCTGTGGGGAAAGCCTTCTGCTGAAGGACTCTGCTTTCTAGTGTGGAAATAGCTGCCACAGGCGTGAAAAGGAACAGACTCGTGGGGCTCCAAACTACAGAATGGCACCAAGGGGTACAAGTAGCTGGAAGGCAGACTCCAGGTCTGCATGAGAACTTGCCAGGAACCAAGTTGTCCAGCCCTAGGAATAGATCCCTCCCAAGGGAATGAGCTTCCTGCCCCTGCAAAGAATCACCTCTTGGGAGTACTGGGATTGGTTGTCCAGCCTGCCCTGAGTAGGAGTTCAAGTTCCTGACACAAAAATGTCTTTGGAACATGGAATCCTTTAATTAAGTGGCCCTTTCATGGCCCCAACAGCACTTTCTGCCCTCATATGACTCTCTGCCTATTTCCTAAATGCCTACCCGAAGATGATGGATGGCTATAGCTAAGTAGCTCACCTTCCCAGTATATTTTTCACATATTCTGTCTCCCCACATACTCCCTCCCTAGTACATCAGGTTAAATTTATAAACAAAATTTTAAGGAATCTATGATTCCTGAGGGCAATCTGATAGTATATAACAAAATTTTAAAATAAGCCTACCCAAACTCTGGTTATCATATGTGAAGTAAATATGATGTTATCCCCTTCTTCTCTAGGAAATCACCCCCAAACACCAAGGAGAAAAAGAGAAATACAAACTCTAGGCTTGATACCCAGAAAATATCTCTACTCTCTTATAACCATGTCTGAAGAAGGGCTGCCTAATGTGATAAGATCTAACAGGGTTATGGGGAGATGCCTAAAGAGGATGTCTACAACTGCAGATCAGGCAAAGCCCACAGAGCATAGTTCATCACAGCAGAGAGCAGATGCCCTGAGGCACAAAACCAAAGCACTTGTATTTGGAACAATGGAAACAGAATTCATAGACTGGCAGCAGAGAACTACCAGGGTTCACAGGCTAGTCCAGAGAACTGGATGCAGGAAGTCAGAGAAGAGAGACTGAATTGGTAGCATCCCTGTGGCTGCTGATTTCTGTTGAGTGGGGAGAAGTAAAGGCTCACAGACATAGTCACAACTCTTTGTGATAAGGAACTTGACTGTGATTCAGGAAAAATTCTTGCTAACCAGAAACACTGCCCTGGACCATCCCCTTAGAAAATGTCTTCAAATAACAGATCCAGGGGGAAAAACCCACTTTACCGAAAGACTAGGAATAACAGGAAAGGAACCAAAATCAAATGAGTATAAAAATACAGAAAAAAGTAGGAATAAAATAGAAATAAATGGATTTAGAACACTCACCAGAAAAAATGTCATGGAGCCATTAAAAATTGTTGACAAACATTACCATGAACTCAAAAAATAATAATAATAAAACAATTGCCTCTTTAAAACAAAAACTCAAAACAGATATACAAAAGCACAGGAAAAGTCCAGCATGGCAACAACAGGGAATAAAACATGAGTTGACAGAGCTCAGGAAAGAAGGAGAAAAACAAAATAAAGTCATTAAAGACATGAGGCCATATTGGATGCAACACAAAGGAGAGCAAACTTGCTATAAAGACAGTAAGGCACAGACAGAATAGCTCAGGAAAATGAGCAAAAGTAAATGGTAATAGTTCTGGTTCTGGGCAAGATGGAATGAGCATACTGAAGGAAGCTATAAAACGTGGATAGATGCCAGATCAGCAATTTGAGGACTCTGAAAAGGAAATAGTAGCAGACAGACTGGGGAAGAAGACCAGACTTTGAAGTGCTACTGAAGCAGCCATGAGCTACTCATTTTTCCTTCATCCTTGAGTCTGGACTCAAGGCAGCCTGAAACTAGGAATGGGGCACCAGGGTGTAGAAAGAACAGGCCCAGGAGAGGCTCTCTAGTTGTACCTCAAGGAACAAGAAAAGGGGGCTCTGAATACTCAGAGAGAGTAGAGGAAATTTCCCATTTTCTTTTCTCTGTTCCCTTACACCTCAGCCCCCAGGCAATCCTGTGGTGGTGATGGCAGCAACAGCAGGACACACAGGTGCCTAAAATCATGATGGAAGGGAAACTTCATCATCAACGGGAAGATCTGTGGTCCCAAGAGTGTGAGGCAAACCCCTATTGCTTTTTTTCTCTCTCTGATCTACTGCCATGACCCCTGATGTGGGTGGTCATGTGATTTGCACAACAGAGCAGGGTAAGTAAAGACCCAGATTTCTGGCCAAAGACAGAAAAGGAGAATCCCAGAGAGATGATGGAGATGGACAATCCCATTAAGTTGTTCATGAACTCCTGAGCTCACCCTCGAGCTGCAGATTCATGAATATGATCCCAAAGAGCATGCCAAAGACTTTGAGAAGTGAGCTACAAGGTAGACTGTCCCAGACTGGCCACTGGGCTATGCACATGCAGGACAGTTCCTGGTAGAAGACAGAGTCTTTGAAAAAAGAACTAACATTGAAATCACAATCCACAAAAGGTGGTTGGAACTTGCAGCCTGAACCCAACTGCATTGATTACCTGCTAAAGCAAAAATATGCAATATTTCCCGTAGGATTTAAACAAGACCCAGAGTCTCATAACATAATATTCAAAGTATATATAATACAATCCAAAATTTAATGGTATAATAAGAACTAGAAAAACCACAACTTTCATTGGAAAAGATACACAGATGGTGGAGTTACCTGACAAATACTTAAAATCAGTTATTATAAAAATATTCCAAGAAGTAAGGGTAAACATTCTTAAAACAAATGGAGACATAGAAAGTCTCAGAAATTAAATAGAGAATATAAAGAAGAACCAAATGGAAATTTTAGAACTAAAAAGTACCATAACCCAAACTGAAAACTCACTGGGTGGGTTAAATAGCAAAATCGAGATTACAGAAGAAAAGAGTTGGTGAGCTTAAAAATAGAACAATTGAAATTATCTAACCTGAATGATAAAGAGGAAAAAGATTGAAAAAATAAACAGAGCCTCAGGGAACTGTAGGACAATACCAAAAGGTCTACCTTTTGTGTCATTGGAGTCTTGGAAGGAGATGAGAAAGATTCTGGTGCAGAAAACAATATTTGAGTAAATAATGGCTGAAAACTCCCCAAATTTGGCAAAGGATATAAACACACAGATTCAAGAAGCTAAGTGAACTCCAAACAGAATAGATCTGAGAAATCCATAATCAGACACACCATAATAAAACTGCTGAAAACTAAGGACAAAGAAAAATAATCTTGAAATTGGCCAGAAAATGGGTCAAATCTGGCTCACTAGCTGTTTTGGTAAATAAACTTTTGTTAGAATATAACCATAACGGTCCCTTTATGTATTGTCTATAACTGCTTTAGTGATACAATGACAGAGTTAAGTAGTTGTGACACAAACCATATGGCCTGCAAAGCCAAAATATTTACTACCTAGTCCTTTATAGGAAAAAAATTGCCAAACCTGCTATGGGAGACAGCAACTTGAATGAACTCAGAATGAACATCAGAAAACATGGATGCCAAAAAGAAGTGAAATAACATTTTTTAGGTGATGAAAGAAAGAACTATCAACCCAAGATCCTATATCTAGCAAAAATATCCTTCAGGAATGAAGGTGAAATAAAGACAGCACCAGATGAAGGAGAACTAAGGGAATTAGTTGCCAGTAAACCTGCTTTAAAAAACTGAAAAGAAATTCTTCAGATAAAAGGGAAATTATATACCAGATGGAAATTTGGAACATCAGTAATGAAGGAAGAACAACAGAAATGGCAAACATCTGGGTAAATATAAAAGACTATTTTCCTCTTGAGTTCTTTAAAATATTTTTGATGGTTGAAAGCAAAAACTGTAACATTCTCTAGTGGGGTTTTCAATGTATGTAGATGTAATATAGAAAACAACTAAAATATAAAGGTGGAGGAGAAAAGGGATCTATATGATGGTAGTATTTCTATAGCCCACTTGAAATGGTAAAATATTGATTCTAAGTAGATTGTGAAAAGTTAAAAATGTATATTGTAATCCATAGACCAACCACTAAAAAACTATACAAAGAAATATAGTAAAAAAAAAATAGATAAAATAGAATACTAAAAAAAGTTCAAATAACACAAAAAAGGCAGGAAAGGGAAAACAAAGGGATAAAAACAGAGGAAACAAACAGAAAACAAATAATAAAACATATCAATAATTACACTAAATATAAATTGTTTAAATGTGCCAATTAAAAGACAGAGATTGTCAGAATGGATAATAAAAATATGACCTAAATATATGCTGTTTACAAAAAACTCACTTCAAATATAATGACATGGGCAGGTTAAAAGTAAAAGGATGGAAGAAGATATACTATGTAAATACGAAGCAAAAGAAAGTTTGAGTGGCTATACTAATATCAGACAAAGTAGACTTCAGAACAAAGAAAATTACCAGTGATAAAGAGAAACATTACATAACGATAAAAGATCAATTCATCAAGAAGACATAACAACCCTAAATGTGTATGCACCTAACAACAGAACTTCAAAATATATGAAGCAAAACCTGAAAGAACTGAAGGGGAAATAGAAAAATCCACAATTCCAGTTGGAGACTTCAATACTTTTCTCTCAGTAATAAATAGAATGAGTAGACAGAAAATCAGCAAGGATATTAATAAAAACTGAATAACACTATCAACCAAATGCATCTAATTGTTATTTAGAGAACATCCTCCCAACAACAGCAGAACACACCTTCTTTTTAAGTGTACATAGACTATTCACTCTGAAAGATCATATCTTGGGTCATAAAACAAACCTTAAAATGTAAAAGAATTGAAATAATACAAAGTATGTTCCCTGATGATAATGGATTTAAACCAGAAATCAATAACAGAAAGATAACAGGAACATCTCCAAATACTTGGAAATTAAAAATAAAACTCTTCTAAATAATCCATAGTTGAAAGAGAAAGTCTCAAGAGGAATTATAAAACATTTTCAACTAAATAAACAATTAAAATATAGCATATCAAAATCTGTAGGATGCAGTTAAAGCAGTATTAAAGAGAAATTCACAGCATTAAATACTTATAATAGAAAAAAAGAAAGTCTGAAATCAATAATATAAGCCTCTATCTTAAGAAACTAGAAAAATCAGAGCAAATTAAACCCAAAGTAGACCAAAAGAAGGAAATAATAAATATAAGCATGAATTGCAAATGAAATTAAAAGCAGAAAAACAATAGAGAAAAAACATAGAAAATCAATGAAAGCAAGAGCTGGTTCATTGAAAGATAATAGGTAATAAATCTCTAGCAAGACTGGCAAAGAAAAAAGAAAGAACACAGGAATTACTTATATTAAATGAGAGAAGATATATCACTACAGACCACATAGACATTAAAAAGATAATAAAGGAAACAACTAACAATTCTACATACGTAAATTCAACAACTTGGATGAAATGAACCAATTTCTTGAAAACCACAAACTACCAAAATTCACCCAAGAAGAAATAGATATCCTGAATAGTTCTATAACTATTAAATAAATTGAATTCATAGTTTAAAACCTTCTGAAAAAGAATTCTCTAGGCACAGATGATTTCACTGGCAAATTCGATCAAATACTTAAAGAAGAAATCATTCTGATTCTACACAATCTCTTCCAGAAAAGAGAAGAGTAGAGAACACTCTCCAACTCATTTTATGAGACCAGCATTACCTTGATACCAAAACCAGACAAAGATAGTACAAGAAAAGAAAATTACAGAGCAATATCCCTCAGGAACATAGATGTAAAAATCCTCAATAGAATATTAGCAAATAAATATGGAAAAAGAATAATATACTATGACCAAATGGATTTTATCCTGGGAATGTAAAAGCTGGTTCAATATCCATAAACCAATGTAATTCATCATATTAACAGTTTAAAGAAGAAAAACCACATGATTATATCAATTGATGCAGAAAAAGCATTTGACAAAATTCAACATCCATTCATGAAAAAAGTCTCAGCAAAATAGGAATAACAGGGAACTTCCCCCCGATGAAGGGCATTTATAAAAAACCTACAATTAACACCATACTTAATGGTGAAAGACTGAAAGCTTTCCCTCTAAGACTGGGAACAGAGCAAGGACTCTCATAACTCTCACAACTCCTTTTCAGCATTATATGGAAGCCCTAGCCAGTGCCATAAGACAAGAAAAAGAAATAAAAGTCATATAAATTGAAAAGGAAGAAGTATCATATAAATTGAAAAGGAAGAAGTAAAACTGTTGCTATTTTCAGACAACATGATTGTCTACATAGAAAATCCCAAGAAATCTACCAAAAAAATTAACACTTCTAGACATTAGGTAAGATTAGCAAGGTCACAGGTACAAGGTCAACACAAAAAAATAAATTGTATTCCTATACATTGGCAATAAACAATTGGAAATCAAAAATATTTTAAATACTACTTAAGAATAGCTCCAAAAATTTCAAATACTTAGATATAAATCTAACAAAATTTTTGCAGAATCTATATGCTGAAAACTACAAAATACTAATAGAAGAAATCAAAGCAGACCTAAATCAATGGAGATATATATCATAGTCATGGATTAGAAGACTCAACATTGTAAAGATTTCAATTCTCCCCAAAGTGATGTATAGATTTAATACGATACCAATCAAATTCCAGCAGGAATTTTTGTAGCTATAGACAAGCTGATTCATAAATTTATATCAAAAGGCAAAGGAACTAGAATAGCCAAAACGATTTTGAAAAAGAAAAATCAAGTTGGAGAAATTTCATTATGATTTTAAAACTTATTATAAACCTCTGGTAGTCAAGACAGTATGGTATTGGTGAACTGATAGACATGTAGATAAATGGACAGAATATAAGGTCCAAATAGACCCTAATTGATTTTTGACAAAGGTGTAAAGGCAATTCAATGGAGAAAGTATAGTTTTCCAACAAATGTTGTTGTAAGAATTGGTCAACCATATGCAAAAAAAAAAAAAAAAAAAAAAGGGAAGAACTTTGACCTAAACCTTTATACAAAAATGCACTCAAAATGGGTCATATATTTAAATGCAATATATAAAAATCATACAATTTTTAGAAAGAAACATAGGGGAAGGTAATTATGACCTGGGGCTAGGCAAAGATTTTCTAGACATAACACCAAAAGCAAATCCATTTTAAAAACTGATAAATTAGATTTCATTAACATTTTAAAACTTTTGTTCTGTGAAAGGCACTCTTAAGATAATGAAAAGTCAAGCTATAGACTGGGAAAAAAATATTGGCAAATCACATTTATAACTCAACAGTAAGAAAAAAACACAATTGAAAATGGGCAAAAAACTTGAACAGACACTTCACTAAAGAGGATACAGAAATGGAAAATAAGCACATGAAAAGTTGTTCAACATCATTAGCCATTAGAGAAAGGCAAATTAAAACCTCAGTGAAATACCAGTATACATCCATTAGAATAGCAAAAAAAGAAAAAAATCCAAAACAATAAAAAAACAATTTAGCAGTTTCTTATAAAATCAATCAAACATTTGTCACATGACACAACAATCCTACTCCTGGGTATTTACCCTGGAGAAATAAAATCTCACGCCCACACAAAAACTTATACACAAATGTTTGTGGCAGCTCCATTTGTAATCACCAAAAACGAGTTTATTCAGTGACCGGGGAAACAGCAGTGGTATAGCAGCCACTGTGGAATACAGCAGCCACACTGGAATACCGTGAGCATAACAACTTGGATGAATCACAAAGGCATTAGGCGAAATGAAAGAAGCCAGTGTCAAAGCTTCCATACTGTAGGATTCCACTTATACAACGTTGTGAAAAAGCCAAAACTATGGTAACAGAGAACAGATCAGTGGTTGCCGGGGTTTCAGGGCGGGGTAAGTGTGTGACTACAATAAAAATACCAACCAGGGTTGGCTTGTAGGTCTGGATGCTAATTCTAAGGTTCATTAGAAAAATAAACAAGCAAGAGTAGCCAGGAACATTCTGAAAAGGAGAAGTAATAAAGGTGGATTTGCTCCATGAATATGAAAATATATTACACAACCACAATAATTAAGAGTGTTGCAGTAGAACGTGAATCAACAGATGATTCACTGAAAAAGTCTAGACAGTCCAAAAATAGATCCACATACAATTGGGAGTTTAGTATATGATGTGAGAAGATACACGCCCATCAACAGGTAAAAAGGTGGATAAATTCAATAAATAGGTTGGGGACACTTGATCAGCTATCTGGAAAAGAAAAATGGTATACTGACTCTACTCTTTCTACCTTAATAAATTCCAAATCCACCCAAGATTTAAATTAAGAGCAAAAAGAAGCTATTAAAGTACTAAAAGACTCTCTTGTAATTTTGGAGTAAGAAAAGGCTTTTTTTCACTATGCCATACACTTTGGAAGCCTAAACGAAAGACTGATAAATCAGACTACTTTAAAAAAGTAGAAAAAAAATCAAAAACAAAATCAAATTAAAAACTTAGAAATGGTTTACAATACCTATTATAGAAAAAGGGCTTATTTCTGCAAGATATAAAGAGCTTCTCCTAACCAATAAGAAAAAGACCAGCAATCTAATACAAAATTTTACAAATATATGAACAGACATTTCATAGAAAAAGAAAATATGCTCAACTTTCTTGATTAGAATGTTGATTAAATTAATGATGGAACACTCCTTCTGCTGAACCAGCTCCCCACTCAAGGCCTTTTACTTGCTATCGTAACTGGAAAACTTCTCCCCCAGATTTCCACAGGGCTCCTTGCTCCTTCAGCTCTTTGCTCTCATGTCACCTTCTCAATGGGGTCTTCCTTGACCTCCCAATTCACAATTGAACCCACTTCCTATGCCTTTTCTCTGCCTTATTTTTCTTAATTATGCTCACCACCATCTGACATACTACATATTCTCACTATCTACTATCTCCCCCTCCAGAATGTATGTCAACAAGGGTGACTATGGCTTCAGCACCTAGAACAATGCCGGGCACATAGTAGCTGCTAAATAACACTTCTTACTAAGAACGAGGCAGCTCTGTATGTCCTCACAGAAACCAGTCTACGAGTTATAGTATTAAATTGAAAAAGCAAGGTGGAAGACGTGTGTGAAGTATGCTACCATTCATACAAAAGAAAAGAAAAGAAAAAGTGTCCATCTCTGGAAGGACCAATGAGAAAATGGTAACACGGTGGCCTCTGGGAGAAGGCAACTGATGGAGAGGGCAAGGTGGGAGGAAGACTTACTTTTTACCGTATATCTTTTTCTGCCTTTTGAATGCTTTGTCATACGTTATTCCTTCAAAGTTTGCACAATGTGTAAGTTAAAAATATGAAATTCCTTTAACCCACAATACCACTTCTAGAAATGTATCCACTTCTAGAAATTGTAGACAGGTACACAAAAACACATGTTCAAAGATGTTCATAGATGTGTGGATGGAAAAAAAATCTGGAAACAACTATCTAACAGTAGAGTAGGTCACTACAACAAACCACTGTGCAGCTGTTAAAATGTATTTATTGGGATTGACTTAAACGAAGTTCACAATACAATGCTGGTTAAAAATGATACTTCTTTTCTGAAAATGTGTGTATGTGTACACTGGATATAGGGGGACTTTTACTCTCTACTTTATACATTTTTATACTCTTTGCATTTTTACAATAGATTACTTTTGATATCAAAACAAAGACTATGAAAATATTTCCATGTTGGAGAAAATACAATGTCTCTTTCACTCACACCTTGCAATGCTGAAGGCCATGCTCTGTAACAAGGAAAAAAATGCTCTCGCCACAATCTCCAACAATATTTTTGAACATAAGACAGCAAGAAATCAAGCAATAATAAGGGTGGTTACCATAGTTAACATTTACTGTGTGATTAATTTGCACCAGGCACTGCTCTAAATAAATGCTTTTACATGCAGGAACACATATAATGCCCCCAACAGCACCAAGAAGGAGGCAGGGGTACACCCCCACTCAGAGATAAAGAAACTGAGGCACAGAGTTTGTCTAAAGTCATCCTAGCCTCCCACAGCACCTGGGTACCCTTCCCTCCAGGCCTACCACCCTGCACTGTCATCACTTGGTAATTGATCCATCTCCCCGAGCAGACTATGCATGTTCTCGGAGACTAATTCAACTGTGGATTTCCAGCCTAGCGTAGTTCTGAAACATGGTGGATGCTTTTGAACCTATGTTTACTAATTACATATGAACAACAAACAAAGGAAAGGCACTAGGCAGGGAAGGCCAGCACCTGAGAGGTGCTCCCCGCAAGGGCTCCCCTTGAAGGAAGGACTCTCATGGAGGACTCCCAGGGTGAGAAGCCCAACATGGGCTCTAACTAGGAAATAGATGAAGTCCCCACCTCCTCCCAGCTTATACCATGTGCATGCGGAATTACAAATCTTACAACTGCAGATATTACGGGTACATATTTCATTACTCTCAGCATTGCATATTTATAATTTAGCAGTGTGTAAAAATTTATAAAGGCACAACTAGTGGTTGGTTAATGACAGTTACTGTGGCAGCCCATATTTAGTGTATTTTTCATGTCACAGAAATCTGGCCTGGAATGGAATACCACGTGCATAAAACAGGTGATGAAAAGAGGAAATGGGCTAGGGGCTTTATGACAAAATGTTTCTGGACTCACAAAGGCTGTCCCCTTTTGTTGGTGAGAGGTGAGCTGCTCCAAAAAGGAGACATGAGAGCAGATGAGGAGGGGGTTGAGGAGCATCTCTCAATGAGCCAGACGCATAGAAGCCCACTGCCAGCCAGGCTTCAAAGAGAAAAGCTTTCTGATGGAGAATAATTAAGACAAGAGACCCCCAAGAGAAAGCAGTCGATGCTATTGCTGTATTGACAAATGCATAATTTTATCTTGGAAAAAGAAATCCCCTGCCTTTCCAAAAGTGAGTCCTAAAATAGCTGCCTTTCAAGGACCAGCGTCCTAATCGAGTTTTTATTCATCAGTGGCTGCAGATGAGCCAGAGCAGGTCCTGGAAGTTTACCCCCGAAGCCACAGCTCTGGTCTCATAGCTCATCAGTTCCATGTGCTGGATGACATGGGGCTGGGCCCAGGGGTCGGGAAAGCCCGCAGCCCGTTCCAGAGCTCAGGAGCTCAGAAGCTTGGCTCCGGGTGGGGCTGGGAAGGCGGAGGCCTCCATGCTACAGGAGATGAGAGCTGGCTGGGCAGCAGTGGTGCCTGGCTGCCCTTGAAAAGGGCAGAAGAAGGAAAGGTGGCTTTGCAGCAGAGATCCCAGGAGAACCCCTCCCGCTTCCCCGCACCCGTCATCCCTGCCCTGCTCTCCAAAGGTGATAAGAGAGCTTTGACTTTTCCTGTCCTATCCACACTGTAGGGAAGAGGTGGGGGGACTTCCAGGCAGGTGTCATTAAATCTGTCCACAGATAAAGCGCTTCCAGGCTTCGCACAGGTCACCCAGGGTCAGGCAGAGCCCAAAGTGCTGCCTGTACAGGCTCAGAGGGATTCTTCCCAGGACCCATCTGGCGAACCCCCGACGGTTACCAACAAGGGCTGAGAAACCATATGACCTCCTTGTCCTCCCCAACCACAAAGTCAAGAAATTTGATAAACAGAGTCATCTGTTTTCACTTAGTACAACAATTAAAGCAGATCCATATTTTCAAACCATCACCCTGAACAAGTCAAACCACACTACAAATCAAAAAAGAATAATTAAAACCTACACTTCTCGCAATACCACAGAGTAAGGCAATTACAAGACACTTCTAATGAGCAATTTATGTAATTTAAAAAGTCAGACCGACAATACGCAAAGAGCGCTTCAAGTGAATTACTGCTGGGTGACTTGGTGCACTTTGATCCCTGTGTCTGGCCCCTGCCCGCTGTGACTTCTCTGTCACCCTCTCCTCGTATTTCTGGGCTCCTGGATAATAGCCACGGAAGATTTTCTGCGTAAGCTCAGCCTCTGACTCATATTTAGAGAGCGCATTTAATACCAACTTGCATAAAGGATGGTGGGTAATTGCTGCTAGCATCCAATGTGTGCGCTGTATCTCATCTATGATATGCAATTTAGAAGCTATATTCTAGTAAGAGAACTTTACGACTTGCTGTCATGATAAATAAAAGTTTATGGCATAATGGAATTAATATTTACTTTGAGTGCAACACAGACTATTCAAATAAAGTTGCTCTGGAATCACTTTAAACCAGGAGAGTTTGAAAATGTCGCCACCTGACATCAGGACTTGAATTCGCTTCCCCTTATTGCCCACCAATTACTTACAATCTTTCACTTTTCTGGTTCAATCAATTTCTATACGCTTTTCTAAACAACTACTACATTTACAAGGTTAGTGTTAGACATGATGCATTAGGTGTGGAAGGTATCTGTTGAGCTGACATCACAAGCAGGAGTGAGGCAGGAGAAGAAAGAAGAGAGAAGGGGAGGGCGGTTCTGTGCCAGGGTCCGAGGGAGATGATGGAGGGCTGAAGGCAGCCTTGGAAGAAGGAAAACAACATTTTCTGAGTGAGTTCCTCTGAGGCAGCTGTTTTCAGAAGGACATTTGTGACTCATCGGACACTCAATCTGTTGCTTTAATGTGAAGGAAAATTTTTTGAAAGAATGCTATCTCAAACCTAAATTATGCAGCGGCTACTTGATCCTAAAATAAATATACAGCAGGAATTTTCTCACTTTATTCTAAATTATAATTTACTTAAGGTGCAGGGAGCACTTATTCCGGATCTTAAGTGAATCAGAACCACAGTCAGGTTTACCACGAAACTAACAGCATTTCAGCTCCAGGACCCTTTGCACTGCATGGACCCCTTCTAAGACTCCAGCCCTGATAATTGTGTTCATTATTTTGTATTGTTTATTCTTATATAGGGCCCTCAAATTATAGGGCCATAAAATTGGGATCTGCCCCTGATCAGAAATAAACTTACATTTCAAAGCAAAACAAAACAAACCCCTAAGATGAGCCAGAAATCCTGGCCCAGGGTGGAGTTGGGGCCTCTTGAGGGCCTTGGCACAGAGCATTCTGGATCAAGTGTGTGTGTGTCTGTGTGTGTGGAGTTCGGGTGGGGCTGTCTGAAGGTGACCAGGGAGGAGACAGAGGCAGAGGGCTTTCTCTGAAGGCTCCGGGAGACTGAGGCACAACGGCCAGCTTCTGACTCAGGGAGCTGCTAGCTCAGGAGAAGATGGGAAGCTGTCCAGGTCTGTCACACAGAGGCAGGAGGCAGACCGCCCAGACTATAAACAATGGGAGAATTCCAGAGAAAGCATGGATGAGGGGGTGGGCCAGACCACCCACCCCTCTCTCCCTGCGTTAGTCCATATTGAGTCATATACAGAATTGTCATAAGGGGAGAGATTGCTGACGATGCTGTCACAGGGACAAAACTGAAGCTCTCGTTCAGAGGCTAAGATGATTTTAAGAATATTTCTAGATGTACAAAGTGCCTCTAATATAAAGAAATCAAGTCATTGCTTCATATACCACTTTACTATGAAGAAGTGGTATGTTTTTAATGACCAATCCATGAACACGTGGAATGTGCCGGGCAGGGAACCCAGGTCTCTGCACCTCCAGCTCATATTTTGAATCAGAATTTTCAGATATCTTGAAGATGAGGAACTAGGCCCAGAGAGGGGAAGGTACTTGCCTAAGGTCACACAGCAAGTCAGCAGAGAGATAAGATGCAAACTCAGGACATGGGGCTCTATTATATTAGCCCTTTCATTAAAGTAAGTGACCGCCTTAGTTCACTGCTGTAGAAGGAATAAGCCAGTTGTGCATCCAGAAACTCTGATCCTGGTTGGCAATGGAGGAGAGGGGAAGGCAGGCCAAAATGCTGACTGCTCAAGAGTGCTCCATCTTCAACATTTTGGTGACCCTCATCTCAGCTCATTAGACCAGACTCACCCATCTCTGTGAAATGGTCCCTGAGTGCATTTCTGAGGCCCTGGGTTAGGGATTTGGGGCTCCAGAACCTAGCACAATGCCTGGCACATCTTAGGTGCTTAATAAAACTTTGCTGGATAAACAATTTACTAAGTATCTATTATAGAATATGTCAACAAACACATAAATGATCCCCCAAATAGAAATGATGAAATATACAACAGACTTTGGTAACCCAAGGCCATTTGGGCATAAAACTTTAGAATTTCCCCTGTAGCAAGTGACAGGAATTCCAAGCCTGGAGACAGGGAGATGCACCTGTGTGAACAGACTCCCAGGAGAGAGGGCTACATGCACCAGGTCAGAGAAAAGATAATCACTGCCCCTCAGAGCAAGAAATACATTCCTGGGGACCCAGGGACCTGGGCAGAAGCTGCCAGTGGCTTTTCTAGAGCAGAAAAGTGTCTTGCTATAAGGAAGAGGGAGCTGTCCTGTTTATGAGCACCCTGGGGGGACTATGCATGTCTGGGGAAGGCTGATGAGGAATCCAGACCCACTGCTGCACCTAGGATCCCTGCCATGTTCCCCTGGTTCTTGCCCTACACCTCCCCAGCAGGGAGTCCACTCCAGTACTCAGCCCTGTAGCTCTCTGCCCAGGGGTATCCCAGTGAGCCTCCCTGAGAACCATTCCCAGGGAGTTCCCTACAGACACCAGCCTACAGGTGCTACTGCAAAGTCTTTACAATGGTCTTTGTTTACTTCAGATTACAAATTGTTTGATTTGATTTTATTTCAACCAAAAGGACTCCCCCGTATCATACTACAAATGCATACAGAACTGTTGCTGATAAGGGTGATGATCTGGTGCAGGGAATGGGAAGAAATGGTAAATGTTAAATCAAAGCAACTTGGCCTCCAGCAAGTGACTAATATTGGACCTGCTCTCCACTGGAAACAACCATAAAACTAGACAAAAATATCTGAGGCTACTCTTCTCAGGCACTGGACCACAAGCAGTTCAGGACTGTGATCCTATAAGAAAGAAAACACATGAGGTGAGCCCTACATCTGCTGGACTTTTTGGACCATCACACAGGGAGGTGGGGTCCAAGCTGGGCACGGCAGTCTCCCTGATCAGAGAAGGCAAAAATCAGAGGACAGCTGGAACTTGTAAGTCTGGGCCCTGGAGAGAAGGGAGCTGTGCAGAAGGAAGACCCCAGAAGTCCGCTTGGAGGTTCCCTGGGGGTACTTGGTTGAGGGCAGAGCTGCCCATATGCAGGCAAGACTCCACAGCTGCTGTAGTGCTGAAAGCTAACCAGAGACACTAAAGGTCATGCAGGGCTGGGGGAGCTTTGAATTCTGGCCCAGCTAGATGAGAGAACTCTTTCTGAGTACCGGCAGCATTCATTCAAGACTCCAGAAAGGTTAGGTCTTTAGAGTAAGGACCATGCCCTTGAGTAAGGGCCAGGGCCTACAGCTAAGGGCAAAACCAAAACAGACCAACCCTAAGGAAGATGAAAACCAAGCCTGAGCAGACCAAGAGGATCTGTCCGTGATTTAACCACCTGTCAGAACAAACTCGGCACCCTTACAGAAAACAACATAATCCAGACTCCCTACAACATATCTTCCATAACATCTAGGATATACCATGTTCATGGATCGACATTGGTCTACAGAGTTAACAATCGTAATCAAAAAGGCTTTTTTTATAGGGAGGAGAAATTGTTTTTTACAAAATTAGGATCATTCTGAATATTCAGTTTTGCAGCTTTCTTTTCCCATTCCATCCTCCATCCCCTCTCAGTGAAGCTCTCGTCAGGCATTTGGCACAGCTAACCACATCCTCCTTCTTGAAAGTCCCTCTTCACTGGGCTTCTAGGTCACCAGACTTTCCTGGTTTTCCTTCTGCCTCATGGGCCCCTTTGTCTCCATTTCCTTTGCTGGCTCTTCCTTTTCTTCCCAACTGCTAAATGTGTTAGGTGCCCTGGGCCTCAGTCCTTGGCTATTTTCTCTCCTTTATACTCTCTTCCTAGGTAGCCGTCCATGGCTGATGCCTGCAAAAGTCCCTATCTCTGGTCTGACTGCTCCCCCGAGCTCCAGAGTTGTGTATTCAATAACCTACTCGACATCCACACTTGGACGTCACACTTAACATGACCAAAATATAACTCTTGATTTTTCTCCCCCAAACCCTCCTCTTCTATAATTTTCTAAGTCAGGTAATGGCACCACCCTTCACCCAGTGTCTTAGACCTCAATTTGGGAATCATCTTTAATATCTTTCTTTCTCCTTATCCCCACATCCAAGTTACCAAGAAGTCCTACCAACAATATCTTCAGAATGCATCCCAAGTCAGCCCACTTCTCACCACCTCCACTGCCGCTAAAGTAACTGAGCCGCCATCTTCTCTTGTCTGGAAGACTAAAAGGCAGAGCGATGGTCTGATGTGGTAGATAGGAACACGGGTGCTGGAGTCAAAGAGCGTGGGGTCAAACCCTGGCCCTGCCACTTGCTAGTTGCATCTTGGGCAAAATACTTTGTCTGTGGCTCAGTTTCCATCTGCAAAGTGGGGGTCCTACTAGCACTGACCTCACTCGGAAGACTGGTACAAAAGACTGTGAGTCAAGGGTCCTGGCAGGCTCCTCTCTTTGACTCTTCTCACTTGCTCCCTCGGGAGAAGCAGGCTGCTGTGTTGTGAGTGTGCCCAGAGAGGCCCACGTGACAAGGAACCGAGGTGGCATCCAGCAAACAGCTGGTGAAGAACTGAAACCCTCAGTCCAATAGTTCGTGAGAAACTGAATCTTCCCAACAACCACCACATGAGTGAGCTGGGGAGAAGATCTTGGCCCACTGAACCTTGACATGATGGCAGTCCTGGCCATCACCTCGGCTGCAGCCTTGGGAGAGACCCTGAGATGGAGGACTCAGCTAAGCCGTGCCCAGAACCCCAGCCCACACACATGGTTAGATAATGACTGTGTGTTGCTGTAAGCTGCTCAGTTTGGGGGTAATTTGTTACACAGAGATAGATAACTAATACACCCTGCCTCACTTTCTTTGTGGCAGTAATCACCTTCTGGATTGTATCTGTCCATTGTCAGTCTCCCCTGCTGCCAGGTAAGCTACACGAAGCCACGATTATTATCTGTCTTATTCGCTTCCAAATCCCCAGGAACTAGAACCATGCCACGGCAAGCACTCAATAAATATTTGTTGAATAGATGAATAAATATCACATAGTGGGCCTTTCCCCATGCGGCCGTGTGATGTTGAGATGATGAACACCTGGAAGTAATTTGGAATAGACTTCTTAATCTACACTCCCAGATTCACAGTATCACCAACCATTCAATCAGCCAGCGTGTGTTCCCCGAATCCTCACCACGTGCCTAGAACTCTGCTGAGCACCACTGTGCAGACCGAAAAGAAACATACAGTGAACCCTCCCCTCAAGGAGGTACAGTCTGGTCGAAAGGAAAAGGTCAGCTCATGAAGACGAGTAGAGGGACTTAGTTCTCAGTCCTGGGTGCTGACTGAAGGACCACACATGCAGACGCAATGCCAGAGACAGGACCGGAGTGGGTCCCCTGATAACACTGGGCACATGACCATGCCGGGCACACTCCAAGCTCTGCACACGTGCTGCCCCATGTGTTTAGACCACCAGCCCCAGAGAGGTAGGTGCCACTACGATCCCTGTTTCACAGATAGCAAACTGAGGCAGAAAGGAGTTAAACACTGCTCACGGTTACGTGGTAGGTAAATGCTAGTGCCAGTATTTAACACCTGAGGTCTGACTGCAGCCAGTGCCCCGACCACCGGGCGATGATTGACACGGCAGCAGGGAGGAGGCAGGGTTTCCTTCCTGGCTCTTAGGGTGTGAGGGGAGGAGAGTGGAGACAGATCGAGTGTGGAGGGAAGTTGTGGGGCAGACTTGTGATCAGGGCCTCGGCCTCGGCCATCAGGGGAAGGACCTCAGCGAGAGTCGCTGCCCAGTGACTTTACCCTGGGCAGGGCTGGTCCTCACCTGCAGGCTCAGGGGCCCCTGTGATTGCAGTCTGAGAGTGACCGTATTCCCTTTAACCGAGTTCATAAGACAGAGGGATAAAATGAAAATACCCATTTATTAATGGCTGACAAGAAATCACTATTTCAGGGACCAGAAAGTTGAACAAATTAGAGCATTCTCTCTGGGAAGCAAAGGAGAATAGGTGGGTGGTTTCCATGGCAGGCATGGCTGAGGCAGCCCTTTCTCCATGGGGCTGGTCTCACCATGGAAGATATGAGCTGGCTGCTGGCCAAGACTGCCTGTCCCCCAAATGCTGCTGCTCTGACACTCTCCCTTGTCCCATGGACACCTGCCATCAGGTGCAGTCCAGTCCTGGGGTCCTGAGAGGCAACATCCTTTGAAGGTGACTGCACATCTCTGAAATTTCACAATTAGTGCCGAAAGCCTGCTCTTGGGAGAAACTCAGTGTAGTCCCTCAGCAAGTGGCCAACAGTATAAACCCCCAGAGGGGTCAGACCTGGCTGAACAGAAGAGCCCCATCCACAAACCCACAAGGGAGCCTCCTGCCACCTGGAGCTTACCTCCATCTGCCTCCGTCTGCCTCCACCTGAGGACCCCAATCATTTGCACTTCTAGGGAGAGCTAGTTTGGGGGTGACCTTCTCCAGCACCTCCTCCCACAGGCACCCAGGATTAACCGATGCCCTCTGCACAGAAATGAGGAAAGCATGGATCACCCTGGGCTTGGGGCTCAATGGTGTTTCCCCGGGGGAAACGCCTGCCAAAGATATTTTCCCAAGCTTTAACAGGTGGGAAGCACAAGGCTGCTGACATGGAGCAGAGAAACAATTACAAAAACCAAATGCTGTTACCACAAAATCTCCTCCAACAGGGCCCAAAGACGCCCCATGGCATGTCTGAGTTTTTGGAGGAAGCAGGGGGACGGCAGAGCTCAGGACCCTGGGCAGCCATCGGGTGGCAGCAATATTACAAGAAGCCATGAAGACGCTCCTGGTCCGCATCCTCAGGAGAAACCCCAATTCCTTGAGGCAGGAAGCCGGGGTGATTCATGTCTAGACTCCCCCACCGAGAGTCCTAAGTGGGACACAATCCACTTCCACCACCCCCTCCAATTGCACTGAAACAGGAGCATTTCGCTGTAAGAGATGAAAACAGCCCACTGCATTATGAAAGCCGTGGTGATAAATACATTTCCCAGTGGATGGCAAGAAAGCCAATGACAAACAAACCGAAACAGGAAGGCACGCACATGGATCACAGAACAATCTGGGCCTTCACCCCACAACACTCCGTGTGCTCTATAAATCGGCTCATCGTGACTCTCCTGTCTTGGCTGACAAACGACCCAATGGGCTCTGCTCACACTGCATGCCAGAGCAACGCCAGCCCCGGAATGGCCTCCAGGTGCGGGAGGGAATGATTCTCTCTGGCCGGCCGCCTGCCAGCACACGTCATCCCACCACAGCGGGCCTCCGGCTGCAGCTTCTGGAGATGAGGTCTCTCGTTGCTGGGACAGGCTGTGCATGTGGGCTCCATCCTTCACCAGCCCCCACAGCTTCTCCAGCCCAGGCCCTCCCTATCTACTGGAAAGCAGGTGATGGGTGGGATGCAGCAGAAAAATCACCATGGAAATTAGGTGGGCTTTAGAACTCCCAGCAACCCAGCAGGGAGTTGGACACCGTGCTGAGTGCTTGCTGCTTCCTAAGGTGGCTCTTCCCCAGGATTCTCAGGAGAAGGAGTGAGGACTGGCTTTCCAAGAGATCACTCCTGCTGTCTGTTTGTGGGGAGATGGGAGGTGGGGCTGGGGTGGGCGAGTGCTCTGCAGGAACTCCTGTGCCTACTTACTAAAGGTGAAGGCAGAGCTGCAGAAAACACATAGCTTTGAATTAGGAATCCTCTCGAAGGGAGCCGGGAACATGAGGGCAGTAATGTCAGCTCACTTGGCAAAGAGGCTGAGTTTTCTCAGAGTTGTCAGTGGGTGCAGCGTAGCACACAAATCAATGAATGCCAGGTCACAGGAGCCCCTAATAGGAGGGGAAGAAACAGCAGCCCTCGGTGACTTTTAAAGGGCTGGGAAGAAGTTTCCTCAGAAGGAATTCCATCAGGGATCAATTCAGAAACTTAAGCCAGAGCTGAGTCTGAGCTTCTCTCTCCCGAGCACTGAGGGGGATTTAGCATCTGGGCCGACACTCCCAGGACAGGAGCAGCGCCGGTGTGGATCATCTCTCAGAAGATAACCAAGTCCTCAGGACGATGGCAAGACCGGGGGGGCAGAGGCGAGGCAGCCTCAGTGCCGCCCCCAGCCTCTCCAGAGGGTTCAAGCAATTTCCATGGACATCCACGAGAGACACACACATTCGCCGGAGCTGAAATACAAAGTGGCTTCCAGAAAACACAGAATATTGGCTCTGCCTGCTAAATAAGTTCTTTCAAAGAACTTTCCTTTTCAAACTGCCAATATGTAAGAATGGTTCAGAATTGATCCCCAGAGAAGGCCCTGTCCAGTAAGCCCTCCCGCTAGCTCACGGCCCAGGGAGCCTCAGAACAAGCCACTGCTTCAGCAATTCAATCTCCATACATTTTATTTCTAAAATATTTCATTTCTGGCCACCAGTCCTCGGATCTCCAATTTGATTTGGTTTCTATAAATGGATTTTTCATAGGGTAGGTGGAAAGTATATTTAATTTCAAATTTCTGCAAACTAAAATATTCAATATAAACGTCAGAGTGTGTCTGCGCCATACATCCTCCCCGCGCTGCACGCGCCAACTCGGAGACGGGATTCTCAGATGTTTCCATTTACAGAGTCTGGTCAAGACAGCGGGGGAGGCTGGCATCTGGTTTTCTTCCCTGCACCACTTTCTATTTCCAGACAGTTGTTGGAAAGAGGAATGTGCCTCTAGAGTTCCGACTAAGAAGCCAAATTTGGGTGACAACCAAAAATGTCTGATGGTAATGCTGCCAATGGAATGGACCAGGCTGGCTGCCCTGTCTACACTGGTCACCCGTTCCTGGGCTAAGTTCTCCGCTCTTGCGCTGCTGCCAGCACAGAAGAGTGAAGCGTGAAGTCCAGAGCAGGCTGGAGCTGTTCAGGCAGCTGAAGTACCCCCAGTGAGCATCCCTCCAGCAGCTGCTAACTCATCACTAGGAAATAACTTGGACCCAGAAGACAAGCAGACCATTTGCTAGGTGTGGTGGGGAGGGTACACTCAGAGGAGCGGTCAGCCTACTGGGAACAGGTGCTTAACATACTCCTTCTCTCAACAACTCCTAGGAGTTATGCATTATCAATTCCATTTTAGATGAAGAAACCGAGGTTCAGAGAGGCCCACTGTTGTTAAATAACTACTCCATGGCAGAGTTGGGTCAGGCTGGTCCCACAGCCCAGGTTCTCCCTAGCAGTGTCAGGCACAGTTTCCCCTCCAGCACGAGGGGTGGTCCTGCCGCAGCATAGTTGCCACTGCGTCTCTCTGTCTGTTCTCGTCTCCACCTTTCTCAGCTGTGGGGTGGTGTGTCTGTTCATGGAGTGAAGGCCCACCTGGGGCTTTCAGTGGGTGCACCACGAAGAAACCAGACCCTGCATTCCCCACCTGTCAGTGCATGGCCCAGCACCTTCCATGGC
This sequence comes from Tapirus indicus, assembly GCA_031878705.1. Classification (NCBI taxonomy): domain Eukaryota; kingdom Metazoa; phylum Chordata; class Mammalia; order Perissodactyla; family Tapiridae; genus Tapirus; species Tapirus indicus. Next base: position 89,854,044 of record CM062924.1, on the reverse strand, counting down.
CCAGCACAGGGCTAAGGTTCTGGCAGTCTCAGAAGAACATGAAAATGGACTTGGGAGCCTGTAGCATGCTCTCAGCACCCAGCAACTGAGCCAGGGGGCAGTTCCCATCCTGCCACTGGGCGCTGAGCAACCCTGAGAGTCATTCCACCTGTGAGCCTGTTTCCTCGCCTCCCAAATCAGGGGACATTCGGAACAGCAAAGTCAAAAGGAGCCTCAGAGAACATGTTGGAAAAAGCACAAACTGAAAAAATATTGGGGGTTTTCCAGTGATCGGGGGTTTCCTTCTACTCTCTTCTGTTCGAGAGGACAAGGGAGAGCCCTGAACTCACTGGACTGATGTGATAATGAGGACGAAGATGACGATGATGACGATGATGATGATAAAATGGATGAGAAGGACTTACACTGATGCAAGTAAAGAAAAGCTGAAGGTAGCAGTCAGTTTACATGTGGAGAAAATATTTAATTTGTCTCAACAGAAGCTGGAAGATTAAGGAACAAGCACATCGGTGGTAGCGGTGTCAACACAGCCTTCTGGAACGGCAAAACGGCCTGATGGAGCCCCGGGGCATGGCACCTTCTCGCGCCCCTGGGCTACCCTCACTGGAGGAAGGCAGGAGACGTGCAGGAACACGTACCCCACCTCCAGCTCTTCCACTCCAGGAACTGCTTCCACGGAGGCTGCGGGCAACCAGTAAGGGAAGAACCCCTGGTTTTTTAATCACCTAAATCCGAAGAGGCTGCATAAAACGCAGGAGGAAAACTCCAAGCGGAGTGAAAGCACTTTCCCAAGCGGAAACTGAGTTCCCGCACATCCACCCGCTCGCCTCTGCCAGGCCATGTCCATGCACCGCAGCCTGACTTTCCCTTTTATGATAACTTTGATGAAAATGCCACATTTCATGGCAGTTACACATTTCCCGCTACTTTCAAATGCACCTCCTATGTTCCCCACTGTATTAGCTTCCTGGGGCTGCTGTACTAATTACTATAAACTGGGGGGCTTAAAACAGCAGAAATTGATTCTCTCACAGTTCTGGAGGCCAGACGTCCAAGATCAATGTGTTGGCAGGGTCACGCTCCCTCTAAAGTCTCCAGAGGAGGATCCTTCTTCGCCTCTTCCACTTCTGGTGGCGGCCAGCAATCCTTGGTGTTTCTCAGCTCATAGACGCATCACTCTAATCTCTGTCTCTGTCTTACCATGGCGTTCTCCTCCGTGTGTCTGTGTCCAAATTTCCCTCTTCTTATAAGCACACCAGTCATTGGATTAGGGTCACCCTAACCTAGTATGACCTCATCTTGAATTGAGTAATTACATCTGCAAAGTCTCTATTTCCAAATCAGGTCTGAAGTTCTGAGTGGACATAACTTTTGGGGCATACTATTTAACCCAATACACCCATAATATCCATGAAGGCTAGAGGTACAGGGAGAAGCACCCTCATTTTGCAGATGAGGAAACTGGGCCCATGTTCCTCTTTATCACTGTCTCAGAGAGAAAAGTGTTCCTTCCTCCCCAAGGTCAACCCTTCACCTATGATCTTAACCTCCTGCCTTCCTTTGTCCTCCAGGACTGGTTCTCAAAACCAACCCTTCCCCTTGACTCTTCACTTTGCCCCTTCTACTCATTTTTCTCTCACCCGGACACACATGGAAGACTCCCAACCTCACCATGGCTTTGGCTCTACTACCACCTCTCCGTTAATACCAGATGTTTTACAAGAGCAGTCTGTACTGACCGCCTCCACGTGTTACCACTCTCTGCTCAACCCTGGGCTTCTGCTCATCATTTGTTGTGCTTTCTAAGGGCACCAATAACCTCTTGGTTACTGTTCTCTTGCAATCTTCTTCCCCTTCATGCTTCTGCTGCATGTAACACAATGAACCAACTCCTTCTCAGCCTTTGCTTCACCCTCAGCCTTCCTACATCCAGCACTTTGCCCTTCCTCTGAGTCTTCATTCCATTCTTCTTTTCCTGCCTCTTCCCTTCCATCCCCACGACCTTAAACTCTCTATTGACTTGATGACCCACATCATAGTTACTCCATTCAACCAATGTTTGCTAAGTATCTGTTAGGCTAAGGACAATGCAAAGATGCATATCTGACACTGATTCTGAAACTTAAAGTCTAGTAGAGAAGATAAATTGAGTAACCATAGTGCAAAGTAAAATAGAGGTAAAGTGCTCTGGTCATTTAGGACAAAAAGCAACCTCTTCCTGTCTAGATGTTAAACTCTTCATGTGGGCTAGAACTGTGTTGAGTGGCTTTGTATAAGTGTGGAGTTTAGAGTCATACATTCCTATTCCTGAATCCCGGCTCCACCAACTTCCAGAGTAAGTCAGGTAACTTCTCTGTACTTCAGGTTCCTCATCTATAAATAGGGATAATAATGGCACTGAGTTCATGGGGTTCTCTAGAAAAGTAATGAGATAATATTCACATGGTAGAGACTGGCCAAATGTTCATCAAAGTCATTTCCTCTTCCTTGGCAAAGAAAGACTACATTTTCTAGCCTCCCTTGCAGTTAGGTTGACCATGTGACTGAGCTCCAGCCAATTAAATGAGGGTAAGAGTGATGTATGCCACTTCTAGGCCTGACTTCTAACACCTTCTCTCTCTTCCTTGTCCTCAAGGCTGTGAAGTAAAGACTCTAAGAAGGTAGAGCCATGCAATGGAAGGAGCTGGGATCCCTGAGTCACTTCCCAGAGGTGAGCCACTCTGCAGAGGTATCTGACTCTGCCAGGGTTGTAATGTGAGTGAGAAGTAAACTCATACTGTATTAAACCACTGGTATTGCAGGCTTTATTTGTCACCAGAGCATGGCCTAGCCTATCCTGACCAATATAACATGAAAAATATTAGCTATGATGGTGAAGGAGAAGGAGGAAAGGGAGGAAGGTGGAGGACCTTGGTCAGAATAGCCCAACTCAGTCCCAGGAGCAGTTTTGTACATACAAGTTAGAAATCTCCTGAGACCGGCATCCTCAGAGGTCTTTGCCCTCAGATGACTACAGTGCCCCATGACTGCACCATCGCAAGGAGATAAGACCTAGTTTGAGTCCTGAAACAAGTGAAAAGCAATGATCATACTCAGCCTTACTCACGCTAACACGCATTCTGCCGACATGAGTGCCCTTGGCTGGGGTGTTGGGACCCTCCCACATGCAGGCACTCTCTTCCTCCCACTAGCTGCTCACTATGCTCAAGCTGCTCCTGACTGCTAAAATCCCCCTCTGTAGCATCTCCCTCCCTCCACCCCCAAGCCTGTTCTCCTTGCCAAGTGTTTTGTGATAAAAATAACTTAGCTTTCCCTCATTCTCTGATCTCCCCCCAAAAGTTGCAGTTTCGCAGGGCAGGATGATCCCAGCTAGACAGAATCAGAGGGAGTTAATTTACACTGGTAGAGTAAGTCTCACAGCAGTGTACCACAACTGTCAACACTGGTAGTAACAGGAGTAGGAGTAGTAACTCCAGTTCTCTTTACGGAGGGCCAATCAATGAGAGGCGCTGGGCTAACCTCTACACACGACCTGCAGTCCTCAGAGCGCCTCTGTCCTCATTTCCAGAGCAGGAAACTGAGGGTCAGGAACCTTAATTCCCTTGCCTGAGGTCTCACTACTCATAAACGCAGAGCTGGGACTTTCGCTCAGGCCTATTTTCTTTCCACTCAGCCTCAGTAGGCCCCCAAATCTCTAACTTGTTGACTGTCACACAGGAGCATTTGAGGTCACACCATGAGCCTAACATACCGTGAGATTCGAGAGCCAGTGCTTGAGCGTGGTGATTCCAAAGTCTTCACCCCACGTAGAAAAACGTTGGCCACCAGAACACCGATCGATACAATGATCACTTTCATTACCCATCGGCGCTTCTCGGGGTGACAGTGGCATTACCACTCTGAACAGAGGTAATTCCAGTCAAAGAGAAGAGCTTAGACACTATGGCCACAGCCACATCTTATCACGGAAGATCTCTACTTGGGCTTTTGAAATGCCACAAACTGCTGTAGACCCCCATAACTATCTTCAGGGACCACCCTGAGCCCTGGATCTGGCATCGCTGCTCCAGCAGTTTTACCACAGGCGGCACTCTGGCACAGGTGTCCCTCCCAGCGGGCTGCTGCCTCTGCCCAAAGCTGATCTCTACTGGACCCGCTCCTCCTCACCCTTTAGGACTCCAACCAATGCTGATCTCCCTGTAAGGTCTTCCCTGTCCTCCCCACCCACCCACCAAGACTCACCCACCCACCTAGCACTTAGGCTGTGGGCACCCTGAAGGCAGAGACCACGTGGCAGTGGTCCTCAGAGCCCAGGACAGCACTCAGTATGCAGTAGGCTGTCCTCAGCACCGTGGTGGAAGCATCAGAAAGAGCCACTTGCGATAACGCATGCTAGAGGAGTAGGTCTCTTTCCTGGCCTTTCCACTGTGAAAAGAGGACACATGTGGCCTATGAATTTGTAAAAGATTTAGAAATGTACAAGGTCACCTGCATCATGAGCTTCCTGCTGGTCCTACAGTTTTGTATTGTAGGCATCTCAGCCATCAGTGGGGCCTGGAACAAGTGATGCATAATTATAGCAGCTGCCAGGTGCGATAGTCACCAAGTGTCATTATGGGGCTGCCTGATCCTCCCAGGGACCTTTCTTTCACCCCAAAAGGAGGCCGTGTGAGTCTCTGGTTTAGTAAAAAGAGATGGGGCAGATCTGGGAGCTGGTTCACCTGTCCGCTGGTTTTTCTCCCTGCGATGTTTAGGTTAGGGAGTTCTGTTGCACCAATATCTTTAAAATAGCTCAGTTGTTCATAAACCCTAATATTTGTGGTCTGTATTTCAGAAAGAAAAAAACAAGCCTTTGGGTGTCTCTTTGGAAGAGCTGCCAGCAAGGCGCTGGTGACTGCCCTCTGATGGCTTAGAGAGAACCATGGATGACCGTGAGTCACAAGTCAATGACAACACAGGCTGGACACTCCCACAGAGGCAACAGTATGGCCATGTCAGCCTGCTCATCACAGAGCTCCTCAAATCTGTATCAGAATAAGCCACTACGGAATGCGGTGTGAATCGAGGACCTAGTCGGAAAGTTGCTTCAACACTTTCCCCTCTGGGATGTAATTACCTGACAAAGTTCTGTCTGTCTTCTCTCAAATTCAAAGAAAACAAAGAACAGGAAATTGGCTCTTGCTGATCATCATGACCGATTTTCTCATCTGCAGCTGTGCCAATGGGGACGTGGAACTGAGCTGCCTAAAAAGCCCACCCGCTGGGTGCACACATGGCTCTCTCTCCAGCTCTGGTTGGACAGCTCCTCTCTCTGGGACACATGGCCATTGGGGCCACCTGGCCAGAAGGGGCCTTGGGATGGAGAGTCACCAGCAGAGACCACAGGCAGCACGGGGCGGGGTGGAGGGGGGAGGCTTGCAGGAGCAATGGGTTTCCAAGAGGGCTACTTGAGTTGTATCTTCCCCCACACATGGGACTGGACATCTGAGAGCTCCACTCCACCACGCCATCCCTCCCTGGACAAGTTCTCTGCATTCTCTAGGAAGGAGTTCCCAACATCAGAGAGATGTGACCTGATCAGTGAGGCCAGGAAGTAGCAGTTAAGCTAAGACCTGAGAATACATTAATTAGGGGGAGAGGGAAATGTTCCGGGCAGAAGAACACCGTACGCAAAGGCCCTGTGGTGGGTGGGCAAATGGTAAGCACAAGGAGCTGTGTGGAGCAACAGAAGAAGCACATGACACAGGATGAGGCTGGAGGGACAGTAACAATGTCAACATTAACTAAGGGCTTACTCTGCGGTCAGCACACATGTAAGCATTTTGCCCATGTTAACTCACGACTTTCTTACTATATTCCCTGTTTTACAGATCACAACAGCAAAATAATAATAACAACAATGGCAAATACTGAAACAGCTTTTCTAAGTGACAGGGCTGGTCTAGGAACATTATCTGTGGCCGACTCACCTAATCTTCATGGAAGAAGAGAATGCTGGAACACTGAGACTGTGTATACAACTCACGAGACCCCAGAGGGAGTAAGAGAAGGAAGCGGGACTCCACCCAGGCAGGCTGGCTCCAGAGTCCCAGATTCCAACCAGGTAGTTCTAAATCACCTCCTGAGAACAAGGTGGGGTTGATGGGGTTTGCACCATGAAAAGACCCTCACGGCAGAATGGGGAGAGGATTAGGGGCGAGAGCCACCCCAGGTGGGCCACTTGGAAGGATTGTGTTAAGGCCAGGTGGTGGTAGCTTGGGCTAGTGTCATGGCCAACAGGATGGCAGGAAAAGGATGGACGTGAGCTTCAGGAGGTAAAGGGCTTGGAGTTTATTTGGATAAGGGGCTGACGGAGAAGAATGTGTCAAGAACTCCTCCTGGTTTTTGGTTTGCATAACTGGATGGATGGGGCTGCCTTTCCCTGAAGTAGAGACATGTGAAGACAAAGGTCATGGGCTTGTTTGGACCCGCTGAGTCTAATGAGAGATGTCAAACGAGCAGTTGACTATCCTGTCTGGAGCTCAGAGAAGAGTCTAGGGGCGAGTCACCTGTGGGCAGGTGCTAATGGAGCTGTGGGCACAGAGATGGCCTTGGAGAAAGTGGAGAGTGGGAGGGAAGGTCTCTGTCCAAACTCGGAGGAGCGCCATGCCCCAGAATGATACACATCCATCCAAAGTCAGGACTGAAGGAATACTCAAGGACATGAGAAACCACTTACAATATAACGTTAAGTAGAAAAGCTGCATCAGAGGCCCACGTGGACTAATATAGTTGGATGGTGGTGTGTATAGTGTGTCTTGTGTGGAGGTTGGGAGAGGGAAATACACAAAAACCTGTACAGTGGTGATATCGGGGGATAGCATTAGAGATGATTTACTTTCTTTGCTGTCCTTCTTTATGCTCTTCTACATAATCATTTATTCAACAAATATTTGTAGAGTACCAGGATTTATTTAACTAGTTCCTTACTGTTGGAGAGTTAGGTTGTTCCAAATTCCCACTATAATCAATACTGCTGTAATGAGCATCATCATACACAAATCTTGTGGACATTTGTCATATTTTTATCTTGCTCAAAAACTTTACTTGTTCCATACGACCCAAGGCAACAAAACCAAACCGCTCTGTACCCCAGTGGCATCTAAATGCCAGCCGATCTTCCTCCTCTCCTATACTTCCTTCTTTACTCATCCTTCAAATAGAGTTGCTCTCAAGCCTCAGACCAAAGCCTGAATGGGGAAGGAGTGGTGAGAGAGAGGTCACCAAGACCCAGATTTCTGGGTCGAGGACACCAAGGAAAAGGAGTTTCAAGGAGGGCGAGATGAGCTGTTAGCAAACGCTACTGAGAATTTAGCTGAAATGAGGAATGAATACCCTTCAGTTGAGTAAAGTGGAGATCACTGGTCACTGCAGGCCTGGCAGTTCTGCTCTTCCAGATCCGTGGGCAGTGATCAGAGGCAAGAGCCATGGGAAAGGAGAAGGAAGTTTTATGGGGGAGAGAGAAAGCCAGACTCGGACACACGGCAAGATCCTACGGGATGGGTGTAGCAGACCAACCTCAGAGCTTCTGGAGAGCCAGGAAAATGCTGTGTCAGGAGACAGAAGGGTGTTGGGACTGCAGGATCTTGGAAAAGCACGCTTAGACAATTACCATCTGGAGTTCCTCTCTAGAGTGCTAGGTGTTTTTATTGGGCTCCATGAGTCAGAGGATTCACAGGAAATGAGCCCCCTTAAGACTCTCTTCCTGTAATAATGGGGTGATCGTCTGCCCCCATGGCAAAAGGAAGGGCTGACCTGGATGGCCTGTAAGGCCCCTCTGCTCTTAGCCTCTCCCTCTGGAACAGCCGAGCCTCTTGTTACACCGAGCATTTCTCAAGATAACACAGACAGCTCTGGCCCCGGGGGGCAAAAGCTCCCGATATGGAGAAATGCTGATTCCTGGCACGGTTGGAAAGAATGAGGGCTTGGTTCTCACCTGTTCTACAACGTAAGAATCTGGATTTAGACTCATTAAACACACACACACACACAACGTATTTCTTTCTTACTCCTTCCATAAATAACAACAACAAAACATATGGATTTAGAAGATTTTGCAATGATAATTTAAAAACCACTTAATACCCCATGAAATTCAAGCTGGTAAATTGAATGGACAGTGATATTAAAATATTTCATTAGATGTTTTTTATGCCAAATTAAGCTGCTGCAATTATATTCATATTCACAGTCTGCATTAATCTAAAACTATTTTAATACTTTTTCTAATTTAGTATGATTAATTCTTTCATTTAAGAACATACTCATTTTCAAGTTTTTGATTGTTTTCCTATTTCGCTGCTTTGATTCTCTTTGCTGGAATATTTAATTGACAAGGGATTCGTACTTAAGGTGATGGCATCCAATTTTTCAGGACACTTACCTACCTGGGAATAAGATTGTACTCTTGTTTCTACAACAATTATTTTCTCCATCTGGCAGACCAGGCCTTTGACACATTAACTGTAAAGCGCTTCAATTTATTAAATACATACCTACGACCTTGAGCCCAGAGGGCCATTTTTTAAAGAGACTTCTGAATTGGTTTGCAAGATTAATATGCTGCCTAGTTATAAATAAAAAAGTTATGAGTCTGTGTTTTAAAAACTGAACTAATGTCTTTAATATAATTTCTGCAGCCAGTAGGGGGACCAGAAATAGAGGGGCCCTCTGTTCAGGTGGAGAAATGGCTGACTGGGTGAGTAAAAAGAGAATATCTCCATGTTTGCCAGCACAAATAATTTTTCTGTGGAAAGTTTATCAACGGAATCATTAATTCTGTGTTTGTAAAGAATTTGGCTCTTTAAGTCAAAACAAATGTGTCACATTTTGGATTCTTGTTTACGAAATATTTGTTTTTGCTTTTCAGCAGTTTCTCCTAATTTGGCTTTAATAAAAAGAAAAAATGTACAAGTTACAGCGCCAATTTCTTTCTCCAAGATGCACCACACTGTTGTAGTATCAATTACTTAGACAATTTCAATCCATCCAGACACTAATGTCATTAGTCCATGGAGAACCTTTCGAAATAATTTACATAGAAACTGCCTTTACATGCTAAATGAAAAATGTGCAGCTATAGTCAATGGAATCTGAATTACAATCCCACCACATGCAGGCTGGTTTTATTCATGCTATTTATTAAACAGGAAGAAGGTGATGCAGTCAATTACAAAGCAATTACCTGAACAGTTACTGCAAACCTGTGCCCACATGGCAATTAGAATGATGCCTCCCCAAGAAGAGCTTGCCCTTGCTCCCACTTCTCCCAGGCCATGTGGCACCATGAGCCCACCCTTACACAGTGTGCTGCCACCAAGAGTCCAGAGTGAGGCTGTTTCTGCAGAAACCCCTTCTTAAAGTCACAGACTTTTGCTAAGCCCAGTACTTTCATCTTCAGGACAGCAGGGTCCTACCATATAAGTAGGGGGCTTGGGAATCATTCCAGCACTCCCTCAGATGAGCCAAGGAGATGCTATCTAGATGAATCCTTCAGTGTTCTTCCCTGGTGAGCACAATTCAGAAAACCAGAGGGCTTCAGGTGACTGGCCAGCCAGATGGGGCAGAAGAAATTCGTGTGAGGCCTGGTGCCCAGGTGGGCAAGAGGCATGGATATGCATTAGACTGGGAAGATCATGGTTGCTCGTTTTTCTTTTTTTTTTTTAAGGCCAGGCACTTCTGACATTTACAGGAATAAAGGCGTCTGAGGGCTAAGTGGCCTTCACAGATACTGCAAGGCTTCTCCAGCAACCAAGGGTTCCTTACCTGATGCAGTGCACTTCCTCCCCCTGGGCCTTCCTACCTGGGGGACTCTGGGTTAATAAGGATCCCACTGCCCTTCCTCTCTGGTCCGGAGCCCCCATCAGTAACTGAGGCTGTGGGCTCAGCCTTCCTCCTGTTCCAGAGAACAGACTCAGTGAGGACGGCTCTCAGAGTCCTGCTCCTGCCTCGGCCACGGCATTTTAGCATGCGGGCTCCACAGTGTCCCAAAGCCCCGCACTGAGGGCTCTGGAAGTACCAAAAACAGATGCCGGAAGAGAAGGCCTGGCCCACGGCGCAGTGAAGTGTCGGGTGGAGGCCAGGAGGTTATCTCTGCAGAAACCTGACCGTTTTGTTTATGGTGTTCTGACAATGCTCAGAGCTGCTCGGAGCAGCTGCTCCTCATACCAAGCTGCTTGACATTCTGCCGGGAAGGTAGCTGCGGCTCTGGAAGGATGACTTGTGTGACATATGACAGCTTTCGGGGCTGCTGGTCCCCTGGCTTCGCTGCTCTAAGACCTGAGCCATCTGTAGCCTCTCACTTCTGAAGCCTGGGGCCCAGAATGGTAAAACAGAAGAGGGAGAAAAAACTAACCAAAAAAGAAAAAGAAGAAGAACGAAAAAAAGAGGAGCCAGACCACCTGTTTTGAACAATGAAAAGAGAAGTCCCTCCTATTTGAATCTGCATCCTACCTCGAGTCAATCTTCCATATAACAGCCTAAGCCACGTGTTTAAAACAATAAGATGATGCCACTCCCCTACTTAAAACCTTCCAGTGGCTCCCACTGCTCCAGTGCTAAGTTCCAAACACCTTACCACAGCCCATGAGGCTCTGCAAGGCTCAGTGCCCACCCTCCTTACCAGCCACTCCTCTCCTCACTGCCCCTTCATCCTCTGTGCCCCGAGTAGCCTAACTGGCCTTCATTCCTTTCCTCCAGCACACCACCCTTCCTCGTGTCTCCGGGCCTTTGCATATGCCTTCCCTCTGCCGAATGCTTTCCCCCTTCTCCCCATTGCCCTCCCCACCCCCATCACTGACAATCTCAGTGAAACATGACTTCTTCAGAGCTGCCTTCCCTGATCCTCAGATTAGATCAGACTCTCCTGCTATAAGATCTGAGATTTTCCACACTTTTCCTTTATGGCACTAATCATAGTTCTTTTCACACAATTAGGTGGTAAAATTATGTCTTCTCTACCAGATTGGAAGCTCCCTGAGGGCCAGAGTTTGTCCACAACATCCTCTCCTGGCCCTGGGGAGGTGCTCAACAAGTATTTCCTGAATGAATTACCGGATGAATGAGCTCCCAAGCCACGGCTATTAGGAAAAGACGGACTTACAAGTTAAAGTGGAAAATTCACGATTGGAGTTAGAGAACGAGCCTGAGGTTGGGAGTCAGGATGTTTTGTATTTGAATCATGTATCTGCTGCTCACTAGCTGAGCCAACGTGGCAATGGTTTAACCTCTCTGAGCTTCTGTTTCTCTTTGTGACACATCGCAGAGTTGTTATGAAATTAAGATAATGTATGAAAAGCACCTAACTTAATCAACAGTAGCTTCTATTATTATTTTTATGTTGTTGTTATTAAATGGCTGAATGGAAGTTTGGAAAACTTGTTAGGAAAACTCAGTGCACACTGAAGATGGGCTCCTCCTTTCCTCTCTGTGAGCCAGAAGAAAGCATTACACACACCTGTGGTGACGTGCTACAAATAATTTTTGCGAAACAAAAGGTTTTGCGCATCACCATATTTGTTTAAGCTACAGGGCCTCACAAACATTGCTGGCTCACTTGTAAATGAACACGATCTTTCTAAAAGACGATCTAGCCATATGTATCAAATTTTGAAGTAGATATACCCTTGGACCCAGCATTACTATTCCATTTCTAGGAATATACCCAAGGAAACAGTTGGACAAGTTTTAAAAGCCTAGCTCATAGTAAGTTCTTAAATATTTGTTGAAGGAATACTGAATAAACACAAGGATGTGACTCACACTGTGATTTCCAACGGCAAACTAGTAACATTCTCAGTGTCCAATGGCGGTGAATAGGTTGAATATATGGTATCACACAGAGCCATTAAAAATTATATAAATCACTTAACATGGAATCAAGTGAAAAAAGGAAGTGCAAAATAGTGTATATGATATAATCCCCCATCTTGATAAAAACGTGTGCATGTACATGTATGTGTGAAAACATTCAGAAGGGTGTACATGCAGGGGCAGTTTTATCAATGGGATTTAGGATGAATTTAATCTCTTCCCCACCTTTTTAAGTTACCTGATTTTTTCTTACAGTGAGTATACCTTCATTTTGAAACTATGAAAAAGGGAAAGTGTTTTCATCTTGAGGAGATGGAGATGGAAGAGGAGATGACATATTCTCTCTGCCATGGAGGGGCTTCTTGGGAAACTCAGCCTATCCATGTGGCAATTCAAGAATAAGTCTGTATTGTTTATATTTTCTGCATATTATGATATTTTGACATCTTTTTTTAAACCACTTTATTGAGGTATGATTGACATGTAAAAAGCTGTACATATTTAATATACACAACTCAACGAGTTTGCAGATAAATATATACCCATGACACCAACACCACCATCAAGGCCATAACCATATCCATCACCTCCCAAAGCTTCCTCCTGCCCCCATTATTATCATCATCATTATTATTATTATTTTGTGTGTGTGGTAAGAACACAACGTAAGATCTAGCCCCTTAGCAAATTTTAAGTATAGGGTATCATTAACTGTAAGCACTATGCTGTACAATAGATCTCCAGAACTTACTCATCTTGCATAACTGAAACTTAAAAACCTTCCTGTCTAGGGAGAGCCTGCCCCTTGGGGACTAGCCAGTTCTTAGAGACAGCAAAGGGTCAGCCGGGAGCACATATTTGATATGCAAACTAACCACCCCAGACCTCCTCCATCTGGCCAGTACATCCCAGGAGGCAACATTCCCCTGCCTTAATCATCCCAGGACCACACACCAGGCAACTCGAGACCACCCCTATAGCTTAGAGTCTACCCAACATTCAAACAACCTGATCCTGAACTGTCCACCCTGCCCTGACCTGCCTTTCCCATGGAAACTCCAATAAAGGTGTGTCCTAGGTTCTTCCTTCGATACAACACCTCTGCCTCCCGACCCGGTGTCTTTCGCATGCAGCCCTGTGTGCCTCCTGTTCCGAGGGCCTGTGAGTATAATAAACTTTGTCTCCCTGGGCCTCTCCTGTGTCCCTTCTTGTGGCCGCACCTGACTGACCATCACATAAAAGAACACAGTCTCTCTCTCTCTCCCTCTCGCTCATGTGCGCGCGCACGCACACACGTCGTTGCTGGGGAAGATTAAGTTAGTTCTCTAGTTTGGCTCCCAGGAAAGTCCAGAAACTGAGACCTGAAATCTGCCTGCCTGAAACATGGACTCAATGACACCAACACCACATTGTCTTGATTATTGTAGCTTTAAATTAAGTATTGAAACCAAGCAGTAAAATTCTTTTAACTTTATTTTTATAAATTCTTTTAGCTATTCTAAGTCCTTTTTATGTTTTATATAAATTTTAGAATCAGCTTGTCAATTTCTACCAAATAAAAAGCCTAATGGGATTTCAGCTGGGATTGCATTGACGCTATAGATCCATTTGGAGACGATTACCATCTGAACAACACTGAAACTTCCAGTCCATGCATAAGGCATATCTCTACACCTATTTAAATCTTCTTTAATTTCTCCCAGCAATGTTTCATAGTTTCAGTTTACACATATTTTGTTAATTTTATCCTAAAATATTTCAGAGTGTTTTTATGCTATTCTAAATTGTACATTTTTGTAACTTTATTTTCAATTGTTCATTGCTAATATATGGAAAAACATTTGTTTTTTGTATATTGACCTTGTCCCCTGTGGACTTCTTAAACTTATCTACTAGTTCCAGTAGTTTTTTCTATAGATGCCTTAGCATCTTCTTTATATGTGTGCATGTTATCAGCAAATAAAGAGGGTTTTACTCCTTTCTTTCCTGTGTGTTCATGAGATATATTGGCCTGTAGTTTTCTTTTCCTGTAATGTCTTTGTCTGGTTTTGACATCAAAGTAATACTGGTTTTAAAAATAAACTGAGAAATGTTCCATCCACTTATAATTCTGAAAACATTTGGTAAGATTAGCATTATTTTTTCTTTACATGTTTGTTAGAATTCACTTTGAAGGAGTTTTCTTTATGGGAAGATTTTTAATTGCAAATTCAATTTCTTTAATAAATATAGAGATATTCAGACTTTTCATTTTTTTGTGTGTCAGTTTTAATAATTTTTGTCTTTCAAGAAATTTGTCCATTTCATCTAAGTTGCCAAATTTATTGCTGTAAAGTTGTTACGACATTCCTTTATTTCACCTTTAATGTCTGTAGCATCTATAGTGATGCATCCTTTTTCATTCATGATATTAGTGATTTGTGTTTTCTCTCATTTGTTTCTTGATTAGATCAGCTATAGGACATTTGCAGAAAGCCAGGTTTTTGTTTTATTCGTTATCTATTAAATTGTTTGTCTATTTACTTTTTCACTGAGTTCGCTCTTAGCTTTACTATCACCTTTTTTCTGCATACTTTGGTTTTCAGTGGCTCTTCTTTTTCTAGCTTTTTAATGTGAAAGCTTGGAGCACCTTTTAAACTTTTGTTAATATGAATTACATTTATTGATTTTAAATGTAAATATCATATGAGCTTTTAATATAAGCATTTAAAACTATAAATTTCCTTCTAAGATCTGCTTTAGCTTCATCCCACAAATTTTATATATTTTGTTTTAATTTTCATTCATTGGAAAATATTTTCTAGTTTCCTTTGTGACTTTTTTTTTTTTCTTTTACTCTTAGAGGTGTGTTGTTTAATCTCCAAATATTTGGGAATTTTTCAGATACATATTTTGCTACTGAATTCTAAATTACTTAAGTTACTGTCAGAGAAACAGCTAGTAATCCTTTTAAATTTAATGAGACTTGTTTTATAGCACAGCATATGGTCTAGATTAGTAAATGTTCTATGTGCAGTTGAAAAGAATGTGTATTCTTCTATTGTTGGGTATTTCATTTCAAAATGTCATTTAGGTTGAGTTGGTTGATGGTGTTATTCAAGTTTTCAATGTCCTTACTTATTTCCTGTCTACTTATTTTATTCAACACTGAGAAAGGAACATTGACATCTCCCATAATAATTGTGAATTTATTTATTCCTCCTTTCAGTTCTGTCACTTTGGCATGTATTTTGAAACTGTGTAATTAGGTGCACACACATTTAGGACTCTTACGCCTTCTGGATGGATTGACCCTTCTATTATTATGAAATATCTCTCTTTATTATTTTATTTTGGTCTGGAAGATTAGTCCTGAGCTAACACCTGTTGCCAATCCTCCTCTTTTTGCTGAGGAAGACTGGACCTGGGCTAACATCTGTGCCCATCTTCCTCTACTTTATATGTGGGACGCCAGCCACAGCATGGCTTGATAAGTGGCGTGTAGGTCCACGCCTGGGATCCAAACCTGAGAACCCCAGGCCGCCAAAGCATGCGAACTTAACCACTATGCCGCCGTGCCAGCCCCTCTCTTTATTTTTAATAATAGTCCTTGTTCTGAAGTCTATTTTTCTTGATAATATAGTCACGTTAGTTTCCTTATGGCTAGTGTTTGCACACTGTATCTTTTTTCCCATCTTTTTACATTTAACTTAGCTGTGTCTTTATTATTAAAGCATGTTTCTTGTAGAAAACATATAGTTTGGTCTTGCTTTTTTGTCCAGTCTGATAATCTCTAGCTTTTCATTGGAATGTTTAAGTCATTTACAGTTCATGTAATTATGTATACAGTTGGGTTTATCTCCTTTAGCTATTTGTTTTCTATTTGTCCTATCTGTTCAATTTTTCCCTTTTCCCAACTTCATTTTTTTTAGTATTCCACTTTATCTCCACTATTAGCTTGCTGGCTATTTCTCTAGTTTTCAGTGGTTGCTCTAGGATTTGCAATACCAATCTTTAATCACAGTATTTTACCTTTAAAAAATGTTATAGTACTTCACCAACAATGTAAGAACCTTCCAACAGTGTATTTCCATTTCCCCCTGCTTTCCTTTGTATTGCTGTTGTCATACATTTTGCTTCTATATATTGTTATCATTTTTTTCTTTAGACAATCATCTTATTTCTAACACTTTATTGATTATAATTTACATTTATAATTATAATTTATACATTTATAATTTACATAAAGTTCACCAGTTGAAAATAAACATTCAACATTTTTAGTATATTTAAAGCCTTGTGCAACCATCACCATAATCTAATTTTGGAACATTTTCAACACCCCCAAAAGAAACTTTAATACCCATTGGCAGTCACTCCTCATCCCCACCTGACACACACTCCTCCAGCTCCAGGCAACTACTAATCCACTTTCTGTCACTATAGACGCCCTATTCTGGGCATTTCACATAATATGTGGTCTTTTGTGACTGGCTTCTTTCAGTGAGAATAATGTTTAGCAGTTCACCCATGTTGTAGCACGAATAGGTACCTTTTTCCTTTTTATTAACAACCTTTATTTTCTTTCAACCATTTTGTAGCTTTCAGCTTACAAGTCTTGTACTTCTTTTTAAAATTTATTCCTAAGAATTTTATTCTTCTTGATGCTATTACAACTGGAATTGTTTTCTTAATTTGATTTTCAATTTGTTTATTGCTAGTGTAAGAGACACAGCTGAAGTGTTTTGAAGTGTTCCCTCCTCTTCTACATTCTGGAATCATTTGTGAATGATTTGTGCTAACTGGTCTTTAAATGTGTGGTAGTACTCACCAGCGCATCTATCTAACCCTTGGCTTTTCTTTGTCAGAAGGTTTTTAAATTAACATCTTTACTTGTTTCCGATCCTCTATTTCTTCTTGAGTCAATTTCAGTAATTGTATCTTACTAGGAATTTGTCCATTTCATCTAAGTTATCTAATTTGTTGGCATATGGTTGTTTACAGTATTCCTTTATAATCCTTTTTATTTCTATAAAGTCAGTAGCGATGTCCCCTCTTTCATTCCCGATTTTGGTTGCTTGGCTCTTCTTTCTAGCTATCTTCTATCAATCAATCAATCAATCTATCTATCTATCTATCTATCTATCTATCCATCTATCTATCATATTTGTCAGTCTAGCTAAAGGTACATCAATTTTGTGGCTCATTTGAAAGAACTAACTTTTGGTTTCATCAGTTTCCTCTGTTATTTTTCTATTCTCTATTTTATTTAAGTTGATCTTGATTATTTCCTTCCTTCTGAACACTTTGGGTTTATTTGCCTTTCTTTTTCTAATTTCCTGAGGTGAAACTTTAGCTTATTGTTTGAGATCTTCCTTCTTTTTTGACATAGGCAGTAAAAGAGCTATAACTTTATAAGTTTTAGTCAATCATCTCCTAAAGAAAAATTTAAAAACAAGAAGCAGGATATTTTATATTTACCCACACACTTACCACTTCTGGTGCTCCTCATTCCTTTGTGTAAATGGGAGTTTTCATCTACAATTTCCTTCAGCCTGAGGAATTTCCTTTAATATATCTTGTAGTATAGATCTTCTAGCAATAAATTCTCTCAGATTTTTTTTTGTCTAAAATGTCTTCATTTCACCTTCATTTTTGAAGAATATGTTCACTTAATATAGAATTCTAGATAGAGGGGTTTTTTTTCTTTCAGCAATTTAAAGATGTTTCATTGTCTTCTAGCTTGCAGCGTTTATGATGAAAAATCAGTAGTAATTCTTATCTTTGTAACATGTCTTTTTTCTCTGCCTAATTAAAAGATTTTTCTCCTTGCTGCTGGTTTTCAGTAATTTGATTATGATATTTCTTGGTGTTCTTTTCTTTGTATTTATCCTGCCTTATGTTCAGGTTCATGGAGCTTCTTAGATCTGTGATTTTATCGTTTTCATCAAATTTTGAATAATCTTGGCCATTACTTCTTCAAATATTTTTCTGCTGCCCCACCCTCCACCATGGTCTGGGCCTCTAGTGATATACATGTTAGATCACTTGATACTGTGTAACAGTTCATTGAGTCTGCTATTTTTCTCCTACCCTTTCTTCTCTGGGTGCTTTAGTTTGAGCAGTTTCTATTGCTATATCTTCAAGGTCACTGATTTTTTTTTTTCCTACTGTGTCTAATCTGCTATTAAGGCCATTTTGATAGTTAGACTCTAAGATGGCCCCAACAATTCTGACCCCTATTATTCATACTCTTGTGTAATCCTCCCCTCATTTTGTGGGCATATTGGTGACTTGCTTCTAATCAATAGGATACATCAAAGGTGATGGGATGTCACTCCTGTGATTAGGTTACAGGAATTCTGTCTAGCTAGCAAACTCCCTCTCTTGTCTCTTGGGCTCGTGTACTTTGATGAAACAAACTGCCATGTTGGAGAGGTCCATATGGCAAGGAAGTGAAGGCGGCCTCTGGCTAAAAGCCAGTAGGAACTGAAGCCTTCAGCCCAGCATCTGTCAAGGAACTAAATTCTCACAACAACCAGGAAAGCTTAGAAGCAGACTCTCCTCAGTTGAGCCTTCAGATGAGACCTCAGCCCTGACTGCCATGTTGATTGCAGACTTGTGAGCAATCCTGAAACAGAGGACCCAGCTAAACCATGTATGCATTGCTGACCCTCAGAAGCTGTGAGATAATAAATGTGTGTTGTTTTAAGCTGCTAGGTTTGTGGTAAATTTTTACATATCAGTCAATAACTAACACACTCATCTGGTGAAATTTTCACTTTAGATATTATATTTTGCAATTCTGAAAGTTCTATTTAGTTCTTTTTTCTATCTATCTCTCCTCATACTGTTCATCTTTTACCTTAAATTACTGAGTTTATCTATAATAGCTGTTTAAAGTCCTTGTCTTCTAATTCCATATCTATGTTATTTTGGGCTCCATTTCTACTGACTGATTTTTATCCTGGATATAGGTCATATTTTCCTGTTTCTTTACATGTTTATTAATTTTGATTGAATGCAGGGCACTGTGAATGGTGCAATGTTTAGTGTGGATTTTGCTGTCTTACTTTAAAGAATGTTGAGTTCTGTTTTATCAGACATTTGCATTACTTGCAGATCAGCTTGCTCATTTTGAGGTTTATTTTTATGCTTTGCTAGGGTGGGTCTATAGTAGTCTACTCCAGGGAGAGTTTAGCCCTATTATTAAGGTGTGACTCTTCTGGGATCTCTATTGAATGCCTCGGGTGTTCAATAACATCTTTTCACACAGCCTAATCCAAACTTGAACATCTGCTAGTTCTGTGTGAGCTCTGATAATTTTTAGCTTACAGCTCTCAGTGTAGATTTTTTGACTGACCTCATAGAGTTTCACCTTATACATACTCACTTAGTATTTAATTAATAAATTAATAAAGCAGATTTCTGGATCTCTTCCTCTGTTTATCTCCCTTCTCTCCAGTACTCTGCTCTATAAATTCCAGCTGCCTTGGTCTCCTCAAAGTCCAATCTCCATTTCCTCAACTCAGTTAGACTGCCATGCTTTGCTTGGTTACCCCCCCCGCCATCCTCCTGCTGCTGGCTGGAAAATGCCTCCAGCCAGAAAGCCAGAGCTCATCTTGCTTGCTTACTCCTCTCAGACATCACAGTCCTGCGCTTCCTGTTGTCCAACACCCGACAACAGCTGTTTCACATATTTTATCCTGAGTTCTAGCTGGTTTTGGTGGGATGGTAAGTCTATTACCAGTTACTTTGTCATTGCCATTAGAGGTCTTTGGGCATTTTTAGAGATGTACAAGAAGGAATGGGATTAGCACTTAGCTCCATCCTTGGGTTCTTAAGCTTTTTGCAGATACTTGATTGGCTTAGTCATGGTAGGCAGTGGAGGGGAGCAGATGCATCAGAAATGCTCCTCACCAGCTGTGTCATAACCTCCAAATCCCAAATCTTCACTAGCAGCACTCATGACAACCAATCCCTTTGCCTTCTCAGCATAAGTTGTCAGTGTGAGACAAAAACATATCAGAAAGCCCCTTAGTCTACCATGGATTTGTTTATTCTGTGGTTGCACCAGATTCCCTTTGTAAAAAGTGATGTGATAATAATTTCTGAACTAAGACCCTCGGTATAATGGTAAGTCTAGACATTTGAACTTGGAGGGACCCCAGGAGACCCTGTGTGTCTCAGGCATCTGGCATATTGTTACACAGAGAGCCTCTAGTTACTGGAGCCCTCCTTGTCCCCTCATCAAGGCACAATTCCCAGGGGATCTCCAATCTGGCTAATACGTAGAATCAATCACCTGCGAAGCTTTTCAAAAATTTCAAATATCCAGGTCCCACCTCAGACTACAAATTAGAACCTTGGCAGGCCATGGCGATTCTGATGCATAGCCAAGAATCACTCTGTCTTCTTATCTTATGAGGCCAAAGAACTCACAAACATGAAAGTTGAAGACTTCAAAATGCCAGTGCCTTGTAAGCCATCCAGAATCAGTCCTAGGGGGATATGAAGGTTACCTGACTCCAATAATGGAAAAGACTGAGCTCTCTCTGAATCATGGCATTTGAAAATAGAAAGGAACCTTGGAGAACATTCTGGCCAATTTCCCTTCTCCTCCCTCAGCTTTTCTACTTTACAGATGAAGAAACCAACATCCAGAGGAATTAAGTGACATGCCCAGTATCACTTGGCCCGGGGCCAAGTTACCCAACCAGAACTTTCCACACTGTGTCCTAGACCCCTGCTAAAATCCCTTCAGTGGCTTCTAATGACTCCTAGAACAGAATTCAAAATCCTTACCACATCTGAGCCCCCACAGGACCTGGCTCCAGGCCTCTCCAGGCATACCTCATGCCACTCTGTCCTTGTTCCTGCTCCCCAGGCACACTGGTCCCTTTCTGTCAGCAGAAATCCAAGGTCTTTCCAGCCTGAGGGAGTCATGATGTCCTGTCTGCTGAGAATGCCTCACCCCAGGTCTTCACAGCAATGGCCCTTCATCCCCTGGGTCACAGGTCGAAGGTTCCTGCCTTATTTAGGCCCTCCTGGACCACTGAAGCCCAGTGCCTGGTCATTATTCTCTGTCTGGGCACGTGTCTCATTTGTCACCCTCAGCACTTCCCTTGGGGGAGTCCTGAGATACTTACTGCTTACCTCTGTCCTGTCTGTCCCCACCCCACTAAGGTGGGAGCTTCAAGAGAGCAGAGAATCTATCTGTTTTGTGTATCACTGTATCCCCAATGCCTAGCAAAATGCCTGCCATGTAGTGGTCTTATAATAATGTTTCTGGAATGAATGGATGAATGGGAGAGTTAAATAATTAATCAACAACTACTAAGTGACAGAAATCACTTTGTCTCTAACCTCCCAAGTGCTATGAGGGTAAAGAGCTTCACCTGGACCCAGCAGATCTGATGGGTGGAGGAAAGGCCCTGTTGCCTTCCAGGGTGCACCTGGGGGCTTTGGGGTCCCAGGCTATGCCTGTGGTGCACCCTGGGATGCCCCCCCCCGAGCCAGAAGCCCTACTGGCATTGGGTTCCATTCTGAACACACTGATGTCAAAGTCCAAACAACCTGGTGCCTGGCAGGGCACGGGTTTCCCCACAAATGAAATCGTGTTTGTCATTCCCTCCTCTAACAAGTATGCCCAGCTCTGCAGACCTGCCACGGGGCAGACCCTTCTCTTGCCATTCTGATGGGTCTCCCTAAGCAAGGAGGGAGAATTTAGGATTCACTAGTTACCACTCCGAAATAACCTGGGAGCTGGGCTTCTCCATCCACCAGCACAGACTTTAATATTTAAGCTAGAAGCACCAGCCAAGCACTATCGAGGGAAAAGAGCTCAATTTTCTTATATCATGTTGTTCTCCTACGGGCCCCTCAAATCTTCAGCCACACCGTCCAACAAGACCTGCCCTTTCCACTGCATTGCATCCTAAGTTTCTGATTATGAGTCAGAGCCTGCTGCAGGGCCGGTAGAATTAGAAGCAGACTCTAAATAATGGGCATGCTTAAAAGTAATCTAGGTCTCCAGCCTCTTCATTAGTGTAGCACAGTCCCAGTGGTGTCCGGTAGAAGTATAGTACAAGCCACATTTCAAATCTCCTAGTAGCGAGGGTAAAGAAGTAAAAAGAAACAGGTGCAACTAATTTTAATAATATATTTTATTTAGCCAATATATTTAAAATATCGCTTCAACATGTAATCAATAAAAATATTAATGGGTTAGTTAACATGGCTTTTTGTTCATACTAAGTCTCTGAAATGCAGTGTGTATTTTTCACTTCCAGCATGTCACAACTGGGACCAGGCACATGGCAGGTGCTCAGTAATCACACGTGGTTCGTGGCTACTGTTTTGGACAGCACGGGAAGAGTCCAGTGGCTTATAGGTGGCGCATCGGAAGGAGGTGCCAGGGCACCTAACCCGAGCTGCTTGAGAATTTACGTGGCAGAGGAGACAAAAAGGAGGACTACCCTGCTCCCTGGTCCCTGAAGCCCCGTCCCCACCCTGCCAGGCAGCAGGCAAAGCCAGCAGAGGAAACGCGACCGCTGCTCAGAGTTCTCTCTGAGTGCTTGGATTAACTCACTTGCATTTATTTGGCTTTTTATAAACAAAAGCCAGACTTAATGCATTCCATTCATCATAAGGGCAGTCATCATAAGGGGATCTGTCAAATAGACGCTCTTTCTGTAAATAAATAAAAAGGTGACTGTGCAGGAAAGGAAAATTACACTGATCTGAAATCTGGGAATTTTTTTTTCCGTTTTAGATCCATAAGCCAAAATATTGCTAAGGCTTTTTATAAACAAAGATAATGAGTTGTATAATTTATGTAAATTAACTAACGCTGCTGCATTTTCTAGAAGTAACATAAACTGCATTATTTATTTGACGTGCCTTTTGGAATAAAAAATAATTATAATTGGATATTATACCTAACAGATTCTCCCATTGTTTTCTTATTAGTATTTGTGGTTTTGCATATAAACCACAGAACCGCTGAGTGCACTACAGGTGTGGCTTTCCTTTCGCCCGTATGAAAACGAGGATGACGTTTTGAAAAGACAGGAGTCAGACCAGAGCCCTTGACCACAACTTCTGTGCCAGAGGAAGATGCATGCGCCATGACCATGGGCTGGCTTGGTCAGCAAGTGTGGGTTATTTTCAACTCCTATGGGGTACCGGTTGATCAGCAGCCCGTGGGATACAACCGACGTCATTTTCACTCCCTAAAGTCTTCCCGTCTTCACTACTCAGAGGATGATCCGGGACCAGTGGCAGCAGCACGACCTGGGAACTTGCTCTGAATGCAGCACCTCTGGCCCCACCCAGACCCACTGAATCAGAATCCCCAGGGGACTCGTACGCACATTAAAGTTCAAGAAACACTCTTCTACATCATTTGTGGTGAAGACCCTGTCTGTCCCGTCCCTCCTGCAGGAGACAGAGCTACACACAGGCAGGCACGGGGCTGGGTCCCCCCAGTCTGTGTGTTCCCAGCACACAGCATCAACCCACATTTCCCCTCATATCCAGTATATATTAAAATGAGCAATACATAATCATACACTGCAATTCTTAATATCATCATATTAGGAGCATTAAAAATGCAAGAAAGGATAATTAAGCAAAATAAATTAAACAAGGATCTTGAAATACACAGCCTAGGAAATACTTTTGCTGCCTAAATGCTCGCTAACATCTGTTAGCTGCTATCACGCTTGCTATTGTTTTCTGATATTCAAAGCACAAAATATTGCCAAATACCAAATGTAAATAGCTCGGATTCGTAACCTTGTTTATGCAGCAAAAGACGGCCCTAAGGTAGAGGAAGGAACTCAAGGAAAACCCATTGATCTTTGGGAGGACCGTCTTGTTTGGGAACAGAGCTCGGGGGGCCTGCTCCCCCCTGTCCCCCTGACAGAGGAACAAGACTCGTTCATTCAACACCAGGGGCGAGAAAAACAAAAGTATCTCAGACCGAAAAGGAACGGAGGGTAATTTACTGAATTTATTTCATCTCATCTCCCTTAATCATGTAAAAACAAAATCCAAAAATGTTCTACATTCTGGTTTGTGTCCAACACAATGTGCAAACTAATTGAGTGTAAAAAGCGTTGCTTTGCATTATATCAGTTAAAGCAAGTGTAACAATTGCTCTTCCTACCCCCGAGCTCTGTTTCATTTCTGTTTTTGTTATAATTCAGTCCATTCACAATATGTCATTGCAAACACTATTTGCAAAAGAAAGTATAAAAAACAGATTCTTTATTTCTTAGTGCATTTATTTTCATTTCCCCTTCTCAAGCTCCCCACATTTATACGGTGCTTCCATCTGGAGGGCTTAAAAAAGTTATAGACGAAGTTACTACACATAATGAGGAGCACGCTCATCTGGTATGTAGCCCGAGAATTTTATTGCCAGGTGTTGTGAAAAGAAAAAAAATACGACCAAACTACTGTGCTGCGTCTCATTTCCAAACATTTCATATCGTGTCTGAAAGTGTTCATTAATTGGGGAGGGAGGTTACGTCCATGAGGCTTACTTGACCCCGTCCCAGGAAAAGGCAAATGTGATGGGTTCTGCAGCTCCCGAGGCTGCTGCACCAACCGGGTGTGAATGTCAGAGCGCCCGGCAAGGCAAGATGGATCGGCTCCGTCAGGTACCAGAAACTCGCATGGGCCAGCGCTCCAAACACTCATTCAGTCGTTCGGGAAATATAAACAGTCCCTACGGTGCTGGTGCTGGTGATACAGAAGCTGACCAAGCAAACCAGAAAATGGGAGCACTGTCCAGGCCCACATCCCCTTTAGGGTGCTCTAGGAGTTCAGTTTGATGAGAACAAAACAACCAAAACCCAGCCCTGCTGTAAAGAGACCAAGGGAGCCTCATTGTGCCCACTCTTAGGTGGGGACTGTAATTCAGACTCCTTCAGCTATTTCACAGCAATTAAAGAATTAAAGGTGAGCAGCAAAACTCACTTACTCCTGGACTGATCAGTCCCATGGAAAGCCACGCAGATTCCATTTGTAAGAAATTAGGGCAGAACAGTTCAGCATGTGCTCTTTGGGGAAACTGAACTTATTATGGCATTATATCAACAATTAGGTCTAATTCTATGTATAAAGCACACAACAAAATGAGGGCTTTTAGTAAAATATCAGTGTCAGGGCATCACACCACAGAAAGGGATTAATGTGCATTTCAACTTCGCTGCACATGGACAGGTAAGGAATCTTGGGGGAAATAAAGAGTCTTGGGGTTTCCCAAGTTAGTTCCCCACAGTCTCCCACAGAAAAGATTACAGTATTTAACCATTTGTCTCATATTTTGGAAAGAGAAAGAAGTCATGAAGTATTTTGAAATTTGAGCTATCAAACAACACTGATACCTTTGAAATATCACCATAAGGCAAGCAGACTTGTCATCCTTGCTAAACATCACCCGGGAGCTCCGCCTGTGCTGTCTGTCCTGAGGTGGTGGGCTGGATGGCCACACCTGCACTGCCTTCAGCAGCGACTGCCAAGCCACCCTGGCTCCGGGTCACCAGAGAACCGGCACAGCCCCAGAGCAGTCCCATCCGCTGTCCTTGGTACAGGTGCAACTCACCAGATAAGCTTTGCTGCCTGCTGGCTTCTGCAACCATGGGTTCGGGGTAACAGCCTACATCCTACACGAGCTGACCACACTTCCACTGGAGTTCTGAGATCTATAGTCATTCATAGTCTCCTCCAAGACGTAAACAAATCTTTTAGGAAATTTCAAGCAAAAGGGACACTATCCTGGTCTCTGCCAGCACCTTAGGTGCTGAAATACATAGACCTCAGTAGAGCTTTTCAGCATTAAAAATTAGAAGTGGGAAAAGGAAGATGTGGAGATTAAAGGACTCTGAACACCAGACACTGACCAAGGGATGAGAGCAGCTCCTCCATGAGTAAAGGATGTCAGGAGCCAAAGGGAGGAAAGAAACCACAGCCACTTGTTTAGAATTTATGTTTCCATAAGTGAAACATTAAGATTCTCATATGGAGAAGAAATTATTGATACGTGTGCTCCCTTAAGGAAGGCTTCTCCAGAGGCCCATTCCAGATTTAATAATAATCCATATTCTTCTCCCGAAATGGCAACCCGAGTCTTTGATTTCCTTATCGCCGCCACAAATACATGAATCATTAAGCTGCAAACCAGCAGAGGTTCAGTTTATCACACGCCACCTAGAATATTTAATAAAATAAATTCTAAATAATCAATTCGGGAAGAGTCAACATCTCTTACACTTTTGTAATAAATGTCTACCTCTGGCATCCATCATAGAACTCTACGTAAATTGTGGCAGCACAGATGAAAGAGACAGTCCTCGGTTTTCTCGCGCTGTCATGTAAATACTTAAACGCGGACAAATAGCATCTGCACCCTCCCTACAGCCTCTATTCTAGGGGGACGCTGTCACATCAAACACGTCCAGGCTGCTTTCAAAGCACTTCAAGCCTAAAGACACAGGTGGTTCAGCCTTTCTTCTGTGAGATCCCGCTCCTTTAACCCACCTGGTCTCAGCAAGGCCACACACCTTTGGCTCCGCTGTCCCTGGATAAGGGAGCACAGAGTGCATCATCAGGACGTGCCCTGTCCTCTCTGCAGTGCCATGGTGCGGTGCCTTGGGCTCCTAGGAGAAACAGGACACTTCCCAACTCCCACTTCCAACTGTCCTTTGCAAGAGACATTGCCCAGCTTCTTCAGACTGAGGACAAATAAGCCTACGCCACATGGATACATTGCCACTAAAAGTAATAAGAAGAGAACCTAACTTCACCAGGACAAACACGACCAACAATATTGTCTGATGGGACAGTCGGCATGTTGTGAATAAAAGTGTCAATTCGAGCAGAAATATAAACCGAGTGTGAACACCATCAGGCTGCAAATGTGAGTCCTAGGACACAGCACTGCTCAGACATAAGTCCTTAAAGGGTTTGTGGCAAGTCCTTGATCCTTTCCCACCAATCTCTCACCAGTTCCCATAGCACCCTGCTCCTTCGAGAACCTGCTGCCATAATCTAGAACAGGGGTTTGCAAACTACATCCATGGTCCAAATCTGGCCCTCTGCCGGTCTTTGTAAATAAAGTTTGATTGGAACACAGCCACACCCATTCCTTAACTATCATCTACGGCTGCTTTCATGCTACAATAGTTGTGACAGAGACCGTCTGTCTGGCAAAACTGAAACTATTTACTGTCCAGCCCCTCACAGAAGAAGTCCATCATTTCATCCATCTATTCAAAAAATGTTTATTGGGCACCAAATGTGTACCAGTTACCATGCCAAGCACTGGGCTACAGCGAAGGACAGCAAGTGCCCTGTCGAGTGGACCTAAACAACGCAGAACAGGCCTATCTCACCTGGAGAAGGGAGGGCCGAGGGAGCTGTTCGGTCATTGCCAGCTGGCGTGCTCTGCATTCAGGAACCCGCTATTCTCTCTCCTTCGTGGCCACGGGCAGAATAAGGAGTGATAGGCTCAACCCACACCATCAGAGGCTTCAGTCAGATATTTTTAAAAGATGCTGAGAGTCAAGTAATGAATTGCCAGACCAACTTGTGAAATTTCCCTCCGGATTTTTTTCTTAAGATTAGAAAAAAATAAAAGCCCACCTGCCTAGGGCTAAGGCACGAAGGAAGGACCTTACCAGCAGCAAAAGGATGGCGTGTGTTAACACTTTCCCAATTAACATGCCTATGAATCATGGGGGATCACACTAAAAGGCGGATCTCGATTCAGTAGCTCTGGGGTGGGGCCTGAGAATCTGACATTCTAAGAGGCTCCCAGGAGAGGCTGATGCTACTGAGGGATGGACCACACTGTGGGTAAGACGTGGCAACATGGCCATGCACGTGTCTATGCAGGTCTCAGGTTTTACAAGAGTGAGATATGAGGGTTTGGCCACAAGAAGTCAAGGCGTGCCCTGAAGAGTACACAGCATTACAAGGTGCTGGAATTAAGAAATGCAAAGAGGAAATGGAAGGTCGTTTCATCCGTCCAGGAAAAAAACTCAAGAACCAGAAAGGTGCTCTTTCATGAAATCACCTGCTTTCCATCTACGGTTCCAGCCTTGCATCCAGGGAGGGCAGGCAGAGAGCAGCTCAGCAGCCAGAAACCCAAGCAAGCGCGAAGAAGAAACAAGGAGACCAGAGCCAGCCTCCGTCAAACAGCCTCCACCTGAGCAGCTGTGTGAAGGACTCATCCCTTCTCTCATTTATGCAGTAACGCTTCTCTCCACCACTCCCACCCGGAGCTCAAAAGCCCTTCACTGCACCTCTATTTTCCCCACATTTTTTGCTGCCCTGTGGGAAGCAGACAGACAGAGAGACATGGTCCTGATCAGTTTGCAAACCATAGACCTTCCCGGTCGGTCATCAACAATGTCAACTAAAGGGGGTCGGTGTGACTCTTCGCAGACAAGGCTAGAGATTTGAGTCCTCTGAGGGTGGACTGCCCCATGGGAGACAGGCCACAGCCGCCGAAGATGGGAGTAAATTTCCCAGCACTGTTAGGGAATTGGAAGATGTGGCGAAGATCAATAATCTACTATTCAGTCAAGTGAAGGCCAGAGATATTCTTTACCCAACGCAAACAACCATATCTGGTCATTTACGGAGGAAGGGGATATATATCATGTTCTTAAAAGGCATCCCCAGCTTCTGGATGAGGCTGTCAGCTATGCTTACAGAATCAAGGTTGTGTGGCCTGGGTAACATCTAACTTTTTGCCTGCTGTATGTTGGGGCCCAAAGAGAGAAAGGCCCTTCATGGATTCTGACAGTGGTCTTCAAGGGTTTCCATTGTAATTGAATATGCTAAAATTTCCATTCCTGTCCTCATGGGCTAATCTGCAATGATGTGAAGGGACTGTTATGATAATAATTAAACACAAGCTCAGCATACCAAGTTGACATTCTGCCACTGCACCTTCGACAGGGACTTGTTAGCTCAATAAGGCTCAAATTAAGTTTAAAAAAGGAAATTGCAAAATATTTTACATATTGTAATTTACCAGAGATACAAAGAAGGCAGAAACTACAAACAAGTTTCCTTGAGAATCTTCCTGGCACCTCTTCCACTAACAAGCTGCTCTCCAAACACCACTGGCAAAAGGCCTGCATTCCTCAAGGTAGCAGCCCTAAGGGCAGGGACCCTGGACTTCCGGCGGTCCTAGGGCCTTGGTGGGTGAAAGGCACCCAGGACTCACTTGTCAGAGAGAGCACGAGTGTCCCCAGGCCTGGCAGCACTTGGGTTCACTAGCAAACCGCTGGAGTGCCTTCTCTCCTTAGCAGTGGCCAGCGGCCTTCCTGGTTTTTATGGTTCCTACATTGATCAAGTGTCTGGAGATAAACCAACTCACTTCCTCGAGTCTTCAATGAGGCCAATATCCAAGGAACCAAATCACTGTCTGCAGAGTCACAGGATACTGCTGGAGGGTTGCCAGATAAAATACAGGATGCCCAGCTAAATGTGAGTTTCAGATAAGCAACAGATAATATTTTAGTATAAGTATGTCCCAAATATTGCATGGGACATATTGTACTGAAAAATTATTTATTGATTATCTGAAATTGAAATTTAACTGGTCATCCTGTCTCTCATGTCTGCATGTGTGCATGTGTGTGCATGTGTGTATGTGTGTGCATGTGTGTGTGCACTAAATCTGGCAATGCTACATAGGGAGAGTAAGCACACAGACCCTCACCACCAAAGTGAGCAGATCCTGGAAGCTTAAAAGCTATAGCTTGAGGACTAATGGAAACGGGCAGTTCATAGTAGGAACAGATAAACACAACTTGTTTACAAACAAACCCCTAAGTGAAGGTTGACATGAGAATATAAGAGGCTCCTAAGGACTTGGATGAAATCAGAGCTAAGGAGTGATGGCAGCTCCTAGGTAGTAGAATGTTGGAGGACGAACTCCCAACCACTGAAATGGACAACAAAGGGCCTCCATATCTTCTTCCCACAGTCTCTGGTGGCCCAAGGGAGCCAAGTTCCTGGGCTGGAGGAACAGTGGCATAGGGGCTCTTTTCCTTTTGACTGGTTGGGATTATAAGGAGGGGAGTCCTGGTGACTGGAAGAGGGCCCATCACTTCTACTAAAGGCCCTCCTTATCCCCAGTCTTACTTGAGCCCCGTGCTCGGGTGCACGGTGCTCTATTTTAAACCCTTCGCTCCCAGAGCTCCACGGAGTAAGAACACATCTTCTGAGGATCAAGGTGTTTTGGAAGCCAAAGTGATGAGGAAACTGGGAATTTGGAATCAGACAGACCTGGGGTGGTATCTTGGCTCTGTTCCTAACCAGCCAGGTATCCTTGGATACATTTCTTAACCCCCTGGAAATTAATGACATCTTCTGCAAAAATGAGGACAATGACAGTACCTGCCTGGTAGGGATGTTGCCAGGTCATTGAATGAGATGCACACATCAAGTGACGAGCGCAGGACCAGGTGTTCAGTAGATGTTCAATAAATGATGCCATCCTTGTTGTTGCTGTTGTTAACTGGTTGCGGTCAGGGAAGAGGGAGCCTTTAGAAGGGCAAGCAAAACCCCCATCCCGGCCAGGCCTCCGTGAGCTCAGCAGAATGTGAACAGAGAGGGCTGCTCCTGCCACTTCAAAACATAGCCAGCTTAATGTTATTCATTAGGTAAAATTTTAATTATATGAATTGGGTAGGGACATGTCACCAGGGATGCTAAATAATTAGAAATTAAGGAAATACTATGGATTTGAGTGCATGAATTGATTCCACCAAAACACATCCAGGTAACAGGAAATTAAGTTTTAATGTGTTAACGTACCAGCAGAATGCTGCACAAAAATTCAGATGATTAAAAGTCAGAAGAGAGCCCTGGGAGATCCTCCGAGGTGCCATGAACAGACCGGCTCTGTCCACTGGATAGGGTCGTGAGACCAGAACGCCAACACTGGTGCATGACGCCAGGCAGGGGAGGCAGCGGGATTTAAAACGAAGACCTGGGTTCAAGTCCCAGATGTGCGACCAACAAGGATAAAAATACCTGCCACGACTGAATTGCAGGGTTGGAGGCAGGCTCAGATGAGGGGGTCCCTGCGAAAGTAGTTAGTCATTTGGCAGAAATCACTGTTCAGACCAAGATCCTGTGGTGACTGGTCCAGACCCTGTCCTCAGAGAGGGGATACAAGTCCACTCCAACACTCAAAACCTCCAAGGTAACATTACCCCATCACACTGAAATGACCAATTTTACATTTCCGTAAGTTTTTCAAGTATGATGCTGTGTCTTACTTGCCTCTATATCCTGTGCTTAACAGGTCATCTAGTATCTAGACATCATATACAGGCTTTCTAGTATCTAGAAAATCCTAGAGACTTACTACATGTTCACTGAACTGGACAGAGCTAATATAAAGTCAAAGAGAACACTTCCTTAGGAAAGGTACAGATGGACAGCTGCAGAAAGTAAAGGGAAGGAATAACTACTTCTGGCTGGAGAAGATCAGGGAAGACGTCCTGGAAGGTTGAGAAGTTACAGGGCTAACAGCCTTGATGGAGACATGGGAGAAAAGGTTCTGAGCAGGGAACGCTGTATAGGGAAGACCAGTGGGCGCAGGGCGAGCCTGAAGGGCAATGGAGTGAAACAATACATCCACAGACCAAAGCCACACAATCGTTTTTGGAAAGCAAAAAATATGTATTCTGTTTAAAAACACATCGTGGCAACATGCAGACTCTTTTGCCCTTCTGTGAGCTTCTGCTGCTCAGCTGTTTCATCAGCTGACTTACTTCCTCCTTATCTTTTCATTGCCGTTTTCCAAACTTGATTTGGGCACCATACATGTTTGTGGCTGGCTATTTTAAATATTTTCCATCAGCTGCAAGCAAGATACCTATTTATCTTATGGCTGCAAGCAGAGCCGAAATGATCTGGCATCGCCACGAGGCAGACAGTTATTTCATGCCCTGTTAATTCCTAATGCGGTAACTACAATATCATTCCTACTTTTAAAAGAGGTGCTTTTTTTTCTTTTCAATATGTGGCCTAAGTGTCCAAATAAAGAACATCACTTATAATGAGGCCGAGTCCAAAAACATAACCTTGTTGCCAACACTGCCACGCTCACGACGGGCTTCGAGCTTTCCGGCAATGAGTTAGGAAGTCA
Source organism: Tapirus indicus (assembly GCA_031878705.1). Classification (NCBI taxonomy): domain Eukaryota; kingdom Metazoa; phylum Chordata; class Mammalia; order Perissodactyla; family Tapiridae; genus Tapirus; species Tapirus indicus. The sequence continues at coordinate 89,822,027 of CM062924.1, read as the reverse complement.
AAGCAACTCTTCATTCTTTTAGGCAGCACAAACAGGTCAGCAAAACTAAACTTTCTCTCCACTACTGAAAATTCCGATCAGAGATGACAGCTGGCATTTCTGCCGGGCAGATGGTCCAAGCCAGGGGGTTCCTGTCCACCGCAGAATGGGCTCAGTGGGGAAGGACGTCTATCCGTGCTACCCACAATGGAGCCAACAGCCTCTGCGCAATGACCACCCATTGGTTCCAAAGGCAGGATGTCCGTGGCAAGGCATGCTCTGTGATCAGAGCAGAGAAAGCCTCGTCCCCAGGGGTGAACATCTGGTCTGATGGGGCTGGGAGAGAAACTGACACGTTGCAATTCTGGCCACCTGTTGCTTTAAATCACGTTAGCTATTTTTCAACAGCCTCTGTCACTGCCCATCGCTATTTCCCATCCATCCCCTGTGACTGTCTGGCTCCCACCAGTGCCTAGTTCCCTATGTTCATGTCACTTCCTCAAGCCCAAGTCTGCTTTAGGTATCCCTCCCCTGTGTTCCACACGGGGCCTTGTCATTCTCCCATCACAGCCCTCATGACCCTGCATTACGGTTGCATGCTTGATTTTTTTGTCTCCCACGAGATCAGTGTTCTTGTTTACATCACTGCATCCTCAGTAACCATCACAATGCTGGTGGATAAGAAGCATTCGACAGCTGGCTGATGAGTGAAGGGTATGTGAAAAACTTCAAATCTCACCAGAACATCCAAGAGCAGCTGGTGTCAGGGCAAGCGCTTCTGCTTTAAAACCAGGCAGACCTTGGTTCAAGTCCCACTTCCCCTTTGGTTTGTGGCAGGATATGGGGCAAGAGAAACCCTCTCTGAGGCACAATCTTTTCATCTGTGAAATGAGTGTGATAATATGCACTTTGCATGGATGTTTTGATGAGGATTGAATGAGACAGTATACCCCGTATACAGGAGATTCATAAGCCTGCAGCCATCCCTGTACTAAGTGTGTGGCCCCTACCTGTCGTGGGGACCGAGCAGTGAGGGAGTCGGGAGGCAGACAGCCGGGAGCTGGCCTGGGTTCTGAGACGCCTGGCACTCTCAGGAGAGAGTTGTGAAGACTGGGTGGAAGACAGCCCTGCAAGCTTGTGGGGCCAGAGGAAAGCACCGTGAACTTGAAAAGTACTCTTCCAGCTTGGCCTCAAGAACAACATCACCTTGGGCTGACTTCACCCAGCTCAGCTGCCCCCTGGCATGGCGATCCTGAGCCACGGGGGACACTGCCCTCAGGACCTCTCCCACCCCCGGAGCTCCTCCACCCTGTCAGGCCCAGATAAGAGGCACAAATCTGCACGGGGAGCAGGACCAACCTCAGGCCTGCTGAGATTTCATCTCAGGAAATGTTGACATCACAACCACTTTCTTTTTCCTCCCTGCCAACCTTTGTCATCCCTGGAAACCTTATCGAACTAGCTTCTCCTTGGCTTACAGACAAGACAACTAATCATGGACCTAACAGCTCGTCAGCTTCAAAAGAGGCTGCCCCCATCCTGTGCCTGGCTGAGAAAATCAATGTGCCTTTGAGTTGCTGTGTGTACCCAGGGCCCCAACCTCTGAGAACAAAAGAAGCTAGACCACTGAGCAGTTCCAGAAACAGGGCTGGAAGTTTTCCTGGCCCAAGGGAAGGCTTACAGCAAGTGATATGTTAAATGGTAGATCCAAATATCTTTATCATGCCCTTGAACTGAGGAAACCTGCTCGGGTGGTAGAAAATCAGAGCTCCAGACCCTGTGCAGGACTGTCTGGTTCACCCAGCAGAGGGGGTAGCTGGCACTGGGCCCAGCATGATGTAGATGCTGAGTCAATGGGAACCGCTTGATTGAATCCACTGAAGGAAGAAGCAACATCCAAACTCATTAGCCCCCTCCTCCTGTGAGATGTAAAGCCCCATGGACATCCCCATTGCAATTTTCCAGGTGGAAAGGACCACCTGCCCACTGTCTTCTGCATGACCACTGGGCTTCCCAGCCACTGGTCCAGATCAGAGTAGATGCAGAAGAAACACTGGCGAGATGTAAGGCTGCTCTTGCCAGAGAAATCTTTCTTTGGGGCTACTTAAAAATCATGCCCATGGTAGACAATCCCCAGCAAAGGACTTCCATTAACACAGAAATGTGCTCATCCATGAATAATTAAGAAAAACTCAAATTCAGATTGAACAAGGTACCTTCTTCCATCCATCAGTGTGTGGGAGGGTGTGGGAGAAATGTTAATTCTCAGTGCTAGTAGGGGTGTAATTAGCACAGCCACTTGGGAGAATTTGGTGGTGTCTAGTAAAACTGAAAACACTCAGACCTTACACCCAGCAATTCCAGGTGCACAGATATGCATAAGAACGTTTACTGAAGCAAGGTAATGTTGAAAAACTTGAAAGAATCTAAAAGTCCACTGACTGGGGAATGGCTCAGGTGTTTATACAGTGGAATACTATAGAGCAGTTAAAAGGGATGAGGGGATCTAAGCATCGACCTACATATAGCTCAGACCACAATGCTAAGTGAAAAAGGTAAGCTACGAAACACCATGTAAATTACACACCCAATCCTATTCAACTTTAAGAGCTGAGCTTATAGCCCATCTCACCTAGGAAGCTTCTCTGATCATCCTCGCTCACTCTGAATCCCAGAACACTTATCCTAGAAGCTCAGGCCTCTGCACTTCTCAGCACTGTTAATGACTTTTAGGTATGGACTCAGCCATCTCCTCAACTTGACCGTGAGACCGTGGGACACTGAACATGGCTCCTATTTTCTCTGTAGACACCACAGGGCCCTGCAGAGAGTCAATGTTTGCTGAACGACTCAATGGGACAACTCCCTGAGCTCAATGGGAAAGGCCACCACACCACACATCCACCTCAGGTGGCCTCACTCTCCGAGAACCTGAAAGCACACCCCTTGTGTTGCCCGCCAAGGCTTCTCCAGGCCCACCTCCCGATTCTCCTGCCCACTGCCACTTTCACTCGGAAGGTCATGGAAACGAACCACTCACCATCTCGCACATTCCCTTCCTCTACGTTCTGAGGATCCAGACTGCCCCCACACGTGTCTACACATTGGACTGCAAATGTGAGAGCCACAAATAACTCCAAACATAAATATGGCCTAAAAATAACCATAAATCATTCTGATTCCATCCAGTGACAATTCTACTTTCTAACAGGAGGGAAGAAAATGAACACTAGGGCTTTTTTTTCCCCCTGAGCTTCTGTGCTGCTGCTGAGGAAGAATTCCACCCTGCTGTTACAACCAGAAGTTCCTGATTTACGTATCACTAAAGATGAAATATACCTAAGGCCTGCGAGCACAGGGGCTGTGTGCAGTGGTTTTGATGTAAATTCCCACAAACCCTGCTAGTCCCAGCATGTGCAGCCCCCTCATTCTTGGGCCCCACCCACATGACTCCTCACTTTTCACCTATTTCTCCATCCTGGGAGATAAGAATTGATTCATTTGAAACCTGGTGTTGGAGGAGAGCTCTAGGGACTCCCTGGACTACCAGAAACACAAGCAAGTGGGTCCTGGAGCAAATTAAGCCTGAACTATAGCTGGAGGCAAAAATGATACAACTGAGGCTGTCCTACTTTGGGCACATCTTGAGAGGGCAGGATTCTTTGGAAAAGACAATAATGTTGGGAAAAGTAGAAGGCAGCAGGAAAAGAGGAAGACCAAATATGAGATGGATTGACTCCATAAAGGAAGCCATGGGCATGAGTCTACAGGAGTGGAGTAGTGCTGCAGAGGACAGGACATCGTGGACGTCACTCATGCATAGGGTTGCCGGGAATCGGAGCCAACTTGACGCATGTGACAACCACCACCCCCTCCCTGGGCTCCCTGTAACAGAGGCTAATCTGTTCCTACAATCACCAGTCACAGGCCGAGAGGTGGGTCCAGAGCAGCACGGGTGATCTGCATTTTAATGTTGCGTGCAGTCTGTGCAAACACTGAACACAAGAGAACACAGGGAACTGGAATTTCTCGTTTCAGGGCTTTTCTTTGTTCATCATCATAAAGCATTGTTATTAGGTGTTAAAAAAAATCCGAAAACATAAAACAAAAGTTATCTCTCTCTGTGGGGCAATATAATAAAAGTCATTGGATGCTATTTTTAACAGCCATAAAAGCACATGATTAATATAGAAAAAGTCATAATGACAAAGTGTGTCACAAAGAATGTCAGCGTGGAGGGTAAACCATTGAACTCAAGTGGGCTTGCGGTCCTGGCAATCAATCCTGGCACGCTAGAGAACCCAACAACCAACAGACACCAGGACCTCTCTCTTTGACCAGTTTGAAATACCAGGTGGATCACAAGCCAGCTTCTCAGCTCCTGGCTCAAGACAGCACCTGCCATGCTCCTGGGGAAGATCCCTTACAAGGATCAGCAAGAAATGAAGAGAAGTGGGTGCTCGATAACTAGCAGGCCAAGAACGCACCATGATTCATATCCTCTCCCTGCATCGCTGTGACACATGTCTCAGACCCTCAAATGATGACAAACAGGAGTCGGAGGAATGTCTCCATGGCTGCCCAAGGGGGAGAGCCTGTGGGGTCAGAACAACAAGGAAACCAGACTGTACCCCATCTTCCCCAGAGGACCCAAACTGAAGTTTGCACAAGATCCCAAGATGTTTTCTGCAGGACCCACCTCCACCCCAGCCCCACAAAAATCCCACACATCTTGGTATCCCATCTAATTATCTTTAACATCTGAGGTCAAAACACTCAGAAATCGAAGAGGCTGTCAGTGGAGGGAGTGAAGCCAGGCTCTGTATGGGGATCACCAGCTCCCAGGGAACCTGCCCAGCAGAGGCAGGTCCAGGCCACCTCGAGAGGGAGATTCCTTACGCAGCTCCCCTCTTCCCTAGCACCTGCAAACTCTCAATGCACCCGGAGGCTCCTCCGTGATAAATACAACACATGATTCTGTAGGAACCTTGCCAATCCCAATCTATACACCAATGACTCCCGAGACACAGGAGTGCTTCGGTTAAATCCAGTTTCATGGGAAACTTGAATGGAGACCGTAGAGTAAGAAGGCAGAAAAAAAGAAAAACAACAAACATGGTCTTGGCAAGCAAAAATACTTTTGACAGAGGTGACTGGCATCAAATGACTCCAAAGCAATTCCATCCTCATTGCAGCCCAGAAATGACATTAGTGGAACAAGAGAACCTTTTCTGCTCTTTACCTCCACTCCCTGGACCTTCAGTTTCATGTGGTCCTCTCTGGTCGTTTTCCCATCTTTCCTCTTTTTCCAGCAATACCCATCTTTCCTGTATTTCACTTTCTTCCTGTTGTAGAGTATCATTGAGCCATTCTGTGGTCTGGAAACAACAAATGGTTAAGTTACCAAGAGAACCAAGCAGAAGAAAAATTTATGAAGAAAGATATCGTAGACCAGTAAAAGTCTCTACAGAAAAGCAATATTCCACATTTGCTGGAACATAATTTTTCACCTTTTATTGCCGCTCCCTGGATTAACCATGTTTTATGGCCAGCCAAAATTTGCTTGTGGATTTGGTACCTAATGAATTAAATGTGTCAATGATAGGCTTAAAAAACATCCCCTTAGTAATATCCACCATCTAATCAGGATATACGATGTGGGGCCTGAGCTCTGCACTGAAAAGTAGAAAAAAGAGAGAGAGAAAGCAAAAAGAGCTGGGGGTGTTGTGGCAGCCTGCAATATCTTATCTCTTGTAGAAAGATTTTCTACACATCTTTTAATCCATCACCCAACATTAGGAAATAAATAAGTTTAGCGCAGACGCTAGATGACTATGTTAAGAACAGACCAATGGAAGAACTAGTCGCTGAGGCCAAATGCTCCTGATTCATTGCCTGCATTTAGATTACTGCTAGATACGAAAGAGCATCTATGGCCCTTCTTCTCAAGCAAGCTAAGTACCTGATTCTTTCCCATTTGGGCTTCAGCTGTCAGTGGGCTCAGTACTGCCAGGTAAATTTGTCTGTTCGGTCCACGACCACCGTATCTCAGGAAAATAGTTGCCTGCTTGGTAAATGCTGAGAGTGGGATGGCCATTCTTGTGCCATTTAAAAAGAACAAACAAAAAGAGCCTTGAATTTTCCTAAACGACGTTGTGCATCAACCACAGAGAGCAGAGGATGTTTATGCACATCTCCATAGTCGCTGAGGTCACATATTTTGGTTTGGAAACGCCAAGGAGAGAAAGAACTAAACTCTGCTGGCAGCTGAGGGTGAGTGTGAAGAACAGTTTCAGCAGGTGTGGGCAGATCCAACCTCCCAGGAAGACTCCTCTGAAAGCTGCAGCACGTACCCCACCCCCTCCACCAGCTCCGTGTCGCTCTGCACCCAAACGTGCAGCACAGAAAAAGGAATGGCAACTGATCCTGTGCACCTGGGAGACCAGCACAGGCACTGCATCTCCCAGCCAAGGGGAGAGTGCCACCCACAAACAAGGCAAAGGAAGTGGCTTCTTCTAATGCAAGTCGCCTGTTTCTCGGCTACAGCAGAGGCGAGAAAGTGAGCCAGCCAGCCTTCTCTGTGGCCTAGGGCAAGAGCCTCCATCCCATTCTTTTCTTTTCCTTTGAACAATGGGCACAGAACATTGGCTATTGATGTCTTACTATTCCATTGTCTGTAGGAGGGAAAAAAAATCAAGCCAGGGTGACAGCAGCTAATTGTGGTTCCCACCCAGCCGGGCTGTGTCATTCAGCAGCAAGGTGATGACTAAACAGCAACTCCATTGGAAATTATAGACTTTCAGCAGCAACTCCCCAACACTTCATTGTTTGCCCATCACGGGGCAATTGGTTTGTGTCAGCGTTGGTTTCCTCCCTGAGTCTGTGCTGACTAAAACAATCGGGAAACAGCTCCTCGAGCTTGTCACAACGCTGTCACCTGACGTATCTGTCTCGCACTTACAAGTCTGCATTGAAAACCTGACAGTTGTCTTCCATTTCTAATGGCAGGTCGGCTCAAATACGGCACCAACAGTGGCTGCCTCTTCCCACTCAGCCTGCTGTAGGTACTTGTACCTAATCTTCAGAGCGCAGTGAGTCCTCCATCCACTAAGAGACCCATTTGCAGGCCTCCAAGGCCCAACTACTGTGCTTGGGCCACTGCCTAAGGAAGAAGCAGAGGAAGCCATCTGACCAAATAGACGGGCTCTGCTTTTGTCTCGCCCTCTCCAAACAGGAATGAAGACATCCGTGAGAGTGTTGCAAGGACCCTCTTGGCCCCAGAAAACTCATCAGCTGAAGAAGATGTAACATTCATCCAGTCCAGCTTCTTGAGACCTAAGACAGGAATTGTGATTCGCTCCCTCCTCTTGCCCTTTCTAAACATGGTCAATGAACCTCAGCAGCTTCTTCAGGCCAATTGTCCCCAGAACGTAACTGGTATGACCCCAAGAGAGTGGACTCCCCAAAACCCTCACGTCCACAGTCACAATCACAGCTGCACCCACCCAAGGAAACCCATATTCTTTCGGTGACCCACCCTCTGCATTCTAAAAGTGTGAGAATGGCCCTATCATCCGACACTTCTAGCAAGACATACTCCCACAGGGAATGGAAGTGTCCAATGTAAATGGCCTTAGTAAATGGAATCATCATTTTAACTTGCAATAATGAGCAACCTAATAGTGTTTAATCCACCACTCTGATTTTATTAGAACTTGCCTCTGCTCTGTGTGAAGGGGCAAAGCCCCTCCCTCCATAGTTCACAGGTCCTAAGAACTGCAAAGGGAAAGCTAGAGGGCTGCAGAAGGACCCACGTGCCCCACAATGCGAAGAAAATGAGGCTGTTCTGCCATCTCAGAATAAAAGCAAGAGCAAGTTGGAGCTTCTGGGAAGAGATCCGAGGGAGGAGGGAGGGGCTGGAGTGCTGCTCTGGGAGGGAGGAGAGGTGGTCTAGGCCCCACTGGAGGGGCCAGTCAGCGGGGCTTTAATTCCTGTCATGACAGTTTAAAAGGTAGCCCCCACCTGAGAAGAGCAAGGAAATGGGAATGGAGTTGAGGACAGAGGGTAATGGCGACTGCAAAGAGGAGGCATGGAAGTCCTGCTGCCACTTAATAATGCCACCAGTTAGCGCCTTGCTGGGCAGAGCAGGCCACATGCGTGTCTACATCTATATCTATGTCTACATCAATGTCTATGTCTACATCTATATCTACGTCTACATCTATATCTATGTCTACATCAATGTCTACATCTACATCTATATCTACGTCTACATCTATATCTATGTCTACATCAATGTCTATGTCTACATCTATATCTAGGTCTACATCTATATGTATGTCTACATCAATGTCTATGTCTACATCTATGTCTATGTCTATATTTATGGCTACAGCGATGTCTATGTCTATATCTACATCGACATCTATATATATGTCTATATCTTCGTCTACATCTATATCTATCATCCACAAACAACAACCCTATGAGATAATATTTTTATCATTCCCACATATAGGTGAGGAAATCAAGCCTTTCTAGCCAGAAAGTGTCTGAGCAGGATTCACTCATAGTTAGTCTGACTCCAGAGCCTCCCCTGAGGCTACTGGTTTAGCAGACTGTGGGGCCAGTCCAGGTTTGAAGCCCAGTTCTGCTCTACTGGCCGGGTGATCATTAACGCCCCGAAAGCACCTCTCACCCAGTGGTTGGGGATTTGGTAGGTGAGTTTCCAGCTTCCCTGCCCCATGATTGGGATAACTCTGAGGCAATCCCAGGCCTCCTCGCCCTGTGGTTAGGATAACTCTTGGTGCTCTGTATGGTCTCCCAGAGCTTAAGCTCCAGTTGCCCATGGTGGTGACTCTCTGGAAAAAAGCACCCTTTATTTGTATTCCTCCCTTTCCTCTCTCATGCCCACACTCCTCTGCTGGTGTTTCCCGGGACCACCTCTCAAGTAAATTGCTTGTACCCAAATCTTTGTCTCAAGCTCTCCTGGGAGAAGCCACACTAAGGCAAACGGTCTAAGAAAGCCTCGGGGAACAATCCGAGACCTCCACTGCAGCAGGGAGAGGCACATCACAGAAAAAAAGGTGAGCAACAGGGAGCTTCATTCTAACCAGGGAGGCTTCTAGCCAAGTAACCTATAATCTAAGAAACTAACAGCTAGCAAAACCAGTAATGCCCAGTGCAATCTGGTAAAAAGATCATGGGATCAATGGAAAAAGTTCTGCAGATTATAAAAGTAAAGAAACAGGTATAAAATTAAGATACATAATCAATAGTTTCTATATATATGCTTATATAATAGCTATATATGTGTGTGTGTCATATACACACATGTGCAGACGCACACAAATAAAACAGATAGAAGGAATGATAGAAGACTCCATTTACCAAATAGAAAAAGAAAATTAAATAAGTAGGCATAAATTTAATAAGAAATTCTTAACACCTAAGAAGAAAAACACTAAAAATCTAAAAGACACAAAAGTAGGTTTCAACAAATGCAAAAACATAACGTTCTTGGTTAGGAAGAGTTAAGATCATAAAAATGTCAATCTTTCTGAAGTTAATTTATAAATATAATGTAATGACAATGAGAATCTGACCGGGATATTTTTTCTGGATCAAGAAAAATTTATAGGAAGGAAAAATCACCAAAAATATCCAGAAAAACTGCAATAAAGAATACCAAGGTGTAGAGGCTAGCCATATCAGCTATTAACATATTCTATAAAGCTCTTTATTTTATTTATTTTTTATTTGTTTTTGTGTGTGTGTGAGGAAGACCAGCCCTGAGCTAACATCCGTTGCCAATCCTCCTCTTTTTGCTGAGGAAGACTGGCCCTGGGCTAACATCCGTGCCCATCTTCCTCTACTTTGTGTGGGACGCCGCCACGGCATGGCTGACAAGCAGTGCGGCAGCAGGCGCCCGGGATCCAAACCTGCGAACCGCAGGCTGCCAAAGTGCAACCTAAACCGCTGCGCCACCAGGCTGGCCCCAAAGCTCTATATTTTAAAAAGTATGGAATTGGCATACAAATAAAGAGACCAATGGAACAGAATAGAAAATCCAGAAATATTCTCACTTACAAATTTAATATACAATAAAGGAGGTGTCTCAATTCAGTTTGGGGGAGGGGATTGACTTTTTAATAAGTGACATTGGGATAACTGGCTAGGCATATGGAAAAAGATAAAATTGGATCTATCCCTCACACCATACAGCAGCACAAATTCCAATGGGACAGAGATTTAAATGTAATAAATAAAATCATACACACTCTAGGAGAAAATATAGCTAAATTTCTCTATAACCTGAAGGTAAAGAGAACTTTCCTAACCATGATTAAAAATCCAACAACAATATATGAATGATAAGTACATCTGATTACATAAAGATAAAATTGCCAGGCTGTTTTCCAAAGTGGCTGCACCATTTTACATTCCCACTAGAAATATAGGAGTCTTTCAATGTCTCCACATCCTCCCCAACATTTGGCATTGTCTGTCTTTTGGATTACAGCCATCCTAGTGTGTGTGTGGTAGGGTTTTAATTTGCATTTCCCTAATGGCTAATGATGTTGAGCATCTTTTCATGTTCTTATTAGCCATTCATATAATTTCTTTGGTGAAATGTCTATTTGAATCTTTCGCCCACTTTAAATTGATTGTTTGTCTTCTCCTTTTTGAGTTGTAAGAGTTATTTATATAAAATCTGGATTCAAGTCCTTTACCAGATATGTGATTTGCAAATATTTTCTCCTAGTCCATGACATTTCTTTTTCTTAATGGTTTCTTTTAAAGAGAAAAAGGTTTTAATTTTGTTAAAGTCCAATTTATCAATTTTTTCTTTTATGAATCGTGCTTGTAGTGTCATATCTCAGAATTTTTTGCGTGACCCAAGGTCACAAAAATCTTCTCTTGGGCTTTCTTCTAAGAGTTTCATAGTTTTAGCTCTTACACTTAAGTCAATGATGTATTTTGAGTTAATTTTTGTGTACAGTGTGAAGTAAGGGTCTAAGGTGATTTTTGGATCACCTGAGTGGATATCCACTAGTGAATATCCAATTGTGCCAGCACTGTTTGTTTTTGTTTTTGTTTAAAAAAAAAGGCTATCCTTCCCTCCCCGCCCCCGAATTGCTCTTGCATCTTTGTTGAAAATAAATTGACCATAAACATAAGGCTTTATTTCTGGACTTCATATTCTGCCTACTTTCTATCCTGAGGACAATACTACATTGTCTTGATTATTGCAGCTTTATAGTAAGTTTTGAAATCATGGACTATAAGTCCTCCAACTTTATTCTTGTTTTTCAAGATTGTTTTGGCTATTCTAGGTCCTTTGTATTTCCGTATGAATTTAAGATTAGTTTGACAATTTCTGCAACAACAATAACAGAAAAGACTGCTGGGATCTTGATAGGGATTGCATTGAATCTAGAAACCAGTTTGGAAAGAATTACCATCTTCACAATATTGAATCTTCAAATCACAGAACATGGAATGTCTCTCCATTTATGTAAATCTTTAATTTTTCTCAAGTAAGACTTTGTAGTACAGGTTTTACACTTTGTAAATTTAATTTATCTAAGTACTTCATTCTTTTTGATGCTATCATGAAAGGAACTGTCTTCTTAACTTCATTTTTGAATGGTTCTTTTCCACTACATAGAAATACAACTGATTTTTATATATTGATCTTGTATCCTGTGACTTTGCTAAACTCATTTATTTTAGTCAGTTTTTGGAGATTGTTTAGGAACGTCTACATATGTAATCAAGTCACCTGTGAATAAATATAGTTTCACTTCTTCCTTTTCATTCAAGATGCCTCCTATTTCTTTTTCTTGCCTTATTGCCCTGGCTACAACCTGTGGTACAATGTTGAATAGAAACGGTGAGAATAAATACCCTGTCTTGTTCCTCATCTTAGGAGAAAAACATTCAGTTTCACTATTAAGTATCATATATGCTGTATCAAAGACTTAAAATCATGTGAAAAAGACTCAGGAATCAACTTGAAGAGGCTCCCCAAAAAAGACAGCATGATTTGAGCATCAATAATAGTAACCACAATGGATTAAAATATATTAAATATGTTTAAATCCATAAGTTCACAATGATCCTAAAGCACCCAAACAAAAAAATTAATTGATCATTGTTGGAGGATGCTAGTGACCTAGTACATTATTTTGAAAACTAAAAAAAGAGAAGAGGGAAGAACCAGGCATTTATCCTACTTCCTATACAAACTGTTCCTTTGAGTTAGCAAATAGCAAAAGAGAGGACTTTCTCTATAAAAATATTCCAGCCAATAAATGAAAAAGAAGTGAGAGAATTAAAATATCGCCATTCTGCAACCCCTAATTAATTAAAGGACCATCAGCAGTGACTGACATCACCAAGGAGAGACAACCAGATAGTATGTGTCCCTGATGGAAAAACATTTATCTGTAGCAAAAAAAAAAAAAAACAAGGAGCTTGAAATTTTTCAGACCTCTTGATCTAACTACCACTTTATAAGATCCACAGAGGGCAGAACACAGTAACGGACCCCATGGGGATACCATCAGCAAAATCCAGACTGTGGGAAACTCTACAGAAAGTGTCCTGGAGTCTTCAGTGAATTCAATGAGAAAGAGAGCAGGAGATCGCTGGAGTGGGAATATATAGACTAAAAGAGGTGAGGAATATATCAACCAGTTGTAATGTGTAGGCCTTATTTGAATACGCAGCCAAACAAACTATAAAAAACAACATGGCATTTGTGAAACATTGGAATTTTGAATAGTGACTGGATACTTAATGATATTTAGAATTATTATTCATTTTTAAGAGTGATCGTTGTAGTGCAGAAGTATTTTTTAAAGAGAGACTTTATATTTTAGAGATAATACTGAAACATTTACCAATGAAATTATACAATGTCTAAGATAACAATGTCTAAGATACACTTCAAAGTAACGTGTGTGTGGGGGGGGCTGGTGGATGAAACAAGACTGGCGACACGCTGGCCGTAGTTGAAAATGAATGATGAGTACATGCGAGTTCATTATACTACTTTGTCTACATTTGTAGATGTTTGAAATTTTCCATAATAAGTTTTTAAAAAGAAGATGATCATGGGATTTGGAGTGAGCTCCAGTTTATATCTTAAAACTTGGCTCAGCTCCTTATGAGCTGTGTGACCTTGAACAAATTATTTGATATCTCTGTTGTAGTAGATGTAATGTATGCATGGTGCCCAGCATGCTGCCTGCTATATAATACATGTTCTTCATGACTAATAATAACAAACTTGGCCCCTTTTTGTAGGGTTCTCTGCAGGGAACAATGATGGAAGAACTTAGGGAGTAATGAAATAGCGTGTTGTTGGGGACAGCTGGAAAATCCACCTACGGGAGAGGCCGTTCCTGAATACTTGAGGCATACACACTCATCCACTACTTTAGGGTGTGATATGTTTTGATAGATAGAAGATGATTGATAACTGAAGATCAGAGAAGTAATGTGTTCTTGAGAGGCCTTGTGTGTGGATATTAAATAGGAATTTATGGAGCAACTGGGGGTTGCATCCAAGACTAGGTTAATCCTACAAAAGGAATGGTCTGGATACTCTTTCCACTGCCTGAGTCTAACTTTAGAAATCAATATACTCAAAACAGCTCCATGGCCTTCCCCCTAGAACCCCATGTTCCCCGTCACTAACCACTCATTTCCAGGACCTTGACCACCACCTAAAATTCCATGCAGACAACTGAGACCCAGCCCACTGCTCCAGAGATCCGTGGACTTCCTCGGGTACTCATCCCTTGTCAGCCCATTTCCCTGGCCTGGCCTAGAGGCAGCAGGTTTTGTGCATAAGCTCTGTTCTGGTTGACCAGCTATTGCTCCATTGAATTCATAATATCTGTCCTTGTAGCTTCCCTCTGAGAACTGATGATGTCCTTGTTCCTAGCAGGACTCCAGAAACAATATCTGGATGGCTTCTAAACAGTGAATATCTCCAAGAATTTCTCTTTTTCCAGCTGGAACCCAAACCTGGACAGCCTCTCCCTTTCTCCCCACTTTCTCCTCAGTGTGTTCAGTCTCATCCCTCCCGCCACAAGGCACATGGAAGGGTCTGGATAGAGGGAAATGCAGTTCTTGCACTTCCAACGGCCTCCAAGCTCTGACTCCAAATGTAAAATAGGCCCCTGTGACAAGGCACACACCGCAGTGTCCTAGAGCCATGGACGCATTCCTGAGGCTGGTGCTAAATCTCCATTCCAGTGGGCAGTTAGAAAATGAGAAATGCCACCCTTAATTGCAGCTTACACATTTTATGTACCCACACCTTTCTTTCTGATCTTTCCAACACAGAATGACCTGATTTAAATGCACCACTAGAAGTACACAGCCTGGTCCAAAATGTCAATAATAAGCATGACAACAATTCTATAACAACAACAAGAGCCTCCATTTGTCAAGCATTTATGGTGTGTCAGCACAGGGCAAAGCCCTTTACACCCATCTCTCATTCTAATCCCACAACAACTTTAGGAGGTGGGTATTGTTATCCTTGTTTTACAGATGAGGTTTGGGGCACAGAGAAAGGAAGTAACTTTCTCAAGGTTACATAGCTGGTAAGGGCAGAACCAGCGAACGACTCCACTGCATCCCTTCCTGGCGTCTTGCTACAAATTCCTGGCACATCCAGGTACCCTCTCCTCTTCTCTAGTAGCAACAACCCAGGGCACTTTCAGAGCCCATGGGAACCACCCACGCCAGAACATTTTATATAAAGGAAGGATCACTTTAGCCTGATTTAAATTGTACCTCTAGTCCTTGCTTTTGTTGCAAAAGAAGGAAAGAAATATGCAAAAGGAATGTCTTCCCTGCTTATCTCCCTCACACACAGACCCAGCGAGACCGGTAATTGATGGCTGGAGCACACCAAGGTTGATAGGACACCAAATGGAACCCTGAGAAGCCACCACGACTGCCCAAATTTCACAGGCAGAGGCTGGTTTATTAACTTTCAACCTGGCGTTTTCTTCTGACTTGTTTATAGGGTCTTCCCGGTTTGGGGGACTAGGAGCAAGAAGGCTGGTGGGAAGCATTCTGTGTCCTCCCCTTCCCCACCCCAGTCTGGCCACTCTGAGCTATTTATGGAAAGATAAGGAAGAAAGGGCTGTCAGGCCCGGCCCAGGCTGCAATCTGCCAGATATGAAAACCAATTGCTTTTCATAATAAATTCCAGCTGGAGCCATAGAAATAATAAGGACGAGGAGAAGGTAACACCAATTTGCTTTATTTGATTAGCTCCTTCTTGGGCGGTCCAACCCTGGCTTCTTTTCATTAAAATAAGGGCAAATTGAAAATCGTAAAAGAGGCTTTCTTATCAGGGAACAAAGGACTGGGTAGGTTCATATGCCTAAAAGCCCCCCCCCCCATAAGCCTTGAGACGTCAGCCCTTGCTCCTGCTCATGCTGTTTTAGATGAGCAGATCCCGAGAAGCCGGGCTCCTCGGCGCCTGTTTTCACTTTCGTGAATAAAGGCCGAGACAGCACTGGCGCTATCCAGCCGCGAGTGCTGAACATGGTCAGTCGCGGTCAGAACTCACTACAGTCCCACGAGGAAGGCCCACCCCTCACAGCCACACAAGGGGAACCCCAGGCGGGCGTGCACCTAAGCTCTCATCTCCATGGGCCAGGACATCTTTGTGGGGGATTGAAAGCAGGACAAGGGGCAGTCAAGCTTCCAGAACGCAGAGGCAGAAGCCAGTGTGTATTTCCCAAGGATCATTAAATGCAGGCAGCTAACCACGGTTTTGTTCTTTTAAATAGTTGCTGGAGGTCACTGAAAGAAAAGGCTGCCTGGATGAAGACATGGTAATGACCAGGAGTCACTCCAAAGCAGTCTGCAGGGACTCATTCGCGGCTCCTTTCCTAGGACTCCCAGGGCACTCAGCTCGAAGCTCTATTATGACATCCAGTGATTTATTCAATTAATATTTATTGAGCAGCTATTACGGGCCAGGCACTCATGTGTGGCCCTCTAGGTGCTGTCATGAACAGAGGGTCCAAACCCTGCCTTTGTAAATCTTGAAGTCCTGTCAGGGAGGAAGAGGTCCGTCCTTGCAGGCCAGGAGCTGGAGGAGGAGAAGGAAGCACACAGGGGCCGTCAGGAGACCACGCTCTGGTGGGCAGGACAGGAGACAACAAGTGAGCATGTCCTATAACAGCTGGTGCTGACGTGGTGACAGGCAGCTGGGAGACCTCTCCCAGGACACAGCATCTGAACAAAAGCCTAGGCGGAGGCCAGGGCACAACCAGGAAGGTTCCCTGGGAAAGAACTTTCCAGTAGAGAGAGCAGCAAGGTCAGGAGCCTGAGAAATATGCTTGGGGTGTGGCTAGAGGCCAGAGAGAAGTCAGGTGCAGGCAGAAGATGAGGCCTTGGAGAGAACAGGCCAGGCCCAGGTGGGGGGGGGGGGGTCTGGAATGAGGGTGGATTTGAATGAGGGTGGAACAAGGATGAAAAACATCAATTAACCAGGTAATACAACTGTGTTAACTGCAATGGAGGAGAAGTGAGGAGTCTGGATTTTAAAGCATATGTGACATAAAACGCAAGACAACATAAATTAACTCTATAAATGCAACTTTGAAAAATGCAATGAAGGGAAAACATAGGATACACAAGAGGGTATCATAGGGAGGCTGTGCCTAAGTTGGGGCAGTACAGTTACAACCCCCAACCCACAGCCCCTCACCCCCTCTGAGAATTCTGAACTTCACCTTCACAGGGACGGGAAGTGACTGGAGGTTCTTAAGCAGAGAAGTGGGGTGATCATCAGACTTGGCATGTCTGGCTCACTCACACTGTGGCTTGTTCTTGTGCCTCCCCCACCTGTCATAACAACTTGCAAACAGTAAGCACTCCATAAATGCCCATCAAATGAGTGAGTTAATCAAGCAACTCAGTGGCTGGAACAAAGGAAATCCTCTATTTTCTTTAAAACAAAACAAGCAGAAAGCATCACTTACATTTAAAGTGTTTGGTCAATGACAAAGCAAAGAAAAAGGGTGAGGGAGAATAAATGGCATCCTCTTTCTTTGGATTCAGTACTACTGAGAAGAAAGAGAACTTTCCATTCCTGCTGCTGGAAAGAAAGAGAACCTTCCATTCCTGCTCCTTGTTGCAGCCTGGGTTACAGGAGCCTGAGCCCAGTGGAGCAAAAAGGACATTGCTCAAATGCCGTCCTGCGTCTGGGTCATGTTCAACCCCACCAACATCTCGTTTGGCCAAAATCCGTGCCCCTAAACAGAGCCTGGCACTTCCACAGACCCTCACTTGTCATTTTCCAACACCAATATTTTATTAATAATCCAATGTAAATCTGAGAGAAAATTAATGTGTCATCTCCTAGCAGGAAGGACTAAACATCTCAATGTGATGGTCTGTTAGAGTTGTCATTTATCATTAGCATGCAATTCAAGGCGAGCTCCCCACATTCTGGTGGGAGCTTTCGGGACAATGAATCTCTGGGAATTAGCTTCTGGTCCAATTACTCCTGTTTTCCCCCCACCTACCTAAGAGATAAATTCTGTCTTGGTGGGAGGAAGAATAAAGAAGAAAAGGGGAGGAGGGAGTTTGCTCTTCTCCTTCTTGGTTGAAATCAATTTCTCTCAAGGAGACAAGGCAATATTCATTTTGTGAGAGGGAATAAGGCTATACACTAAAGGCCAATAAATGGAGCCGTTCTGATGAAAACTTCCTCAACTCAAATGTAGGGGAACCTCTTAACGGGCTTTGTTCTTCTTTTCCATAATCCATAACTAGTAAGAGAAAGATGGGCAGCGAGAAGATACCACCAAGGGGGGGCTGTGTAAACATCAGGGAGGGCCACCTTCCAGGTGGACCCAAAGAGGTCGCTGTCAACGTTGGTCTCTCCCTCCACCCAACACATGTTTCCATGGCTCCCTCCATGCCAGGCACCACTGCAGGCTCTGCAAACTACACCAACAGACATGGCCCAGTTCTCAGGGAGCTTATAGCCTAGCAAGAAAATCCATCAATAAACAAATAAACTAATAACAGATAAGTGCCATAAAGAAAATAACTCAAGTTAGGAATTCTATGCATTAAAATAGAATTGTTTTGTCTAGCAACTTTTTTTTTAATCTTTAGTGGAAAACATAAAAAGGCACTCTGGAATAAATCATGCTTTTTCTTCGAAAACAGACAGGATAGCTGGGATGAACGGCAGCTTCTAGAAGCAGATGTCAGCTGCTCCTGGCCAGGGGGAACAAGCCATGAGTACCCAGGAAGCCCAGGGCGAACACTGCCCAGGCTGTCCCCGCCGCCCAGCCCAGGCATGGCCATGCCTGTGGGTGTGCAGGGTGCCCTGGCTCAGCCACCACGAACGGAACTTGGGGAAACCACCGCTGCACGTGCTGGTCAGCCACGTTGTGTCCTCCAGCCCTGTAGCCAACTTCAGCCCAGCAGGCCCGGGGCAAAGGGCTGGAGGGCTCTGGATTGGGAAAGAGCACTCAGACCAGGAATCCCTCAACAGACTCTGCTCCCGCTGTGGGACCCAACACCAGGGGGAGGTGTCTCCCCACAATGCTGGATTCCTGCCATGTCCTCCACCCGCACTGCCACACTGTGTGTCCCCATGATGACACTTGGCAGGCTGAGCTGTCCCTGCTCCTGTAGCCCCTTGAGGACAGGGACCTTGCTTGTTTTGTTTGAGCTAAGAGGATGCTCTCCTTTAATCTGCACAACCCCATTAGGTAACTGCTATTAGCCCCCCATTTCTCAGAGTTAGAAACCACGTCTCAGAGTTGACAAATGCCTCAAGGTCACAGAGCTGCCGAGTGGAGCCTGAACTCAGCCTCTGGTCTGTCTGATGCAGAGGGGAGCTATCACTGCCTCCCCCACCTCCATCTCATGACTTTGGGGTCACACATTGGCTTTGATGGAAAATCCCACACCACACATGCATTAGCTGAGTGCTGCGGCCCCAGGATGCTGAGATCCTCCCCACCCAGCCAGCTTGTCCACTTTCTTCCTCTCTCTCCTGCAGCCCTGCCTCTCCAGACTGGGCCTAGATGGCTTCTGGCTACTTCCCAACTTCAAACCCACCATCACAGGGCAAAGACGTTCCCTGGGAAGATCCCTCAAAGGCTCTGAGCTGAGGCTGCTTGCCCCACCCAGGGAGGGGCATCCAAGGGGGGCTCTCGTTCAATGTGCAGACTCCAGTGCACCCCAAGTTGGGAGCCCCCTTTGCCATGTGACCAAATCTGCCGCCTCCTTTTGCACACAGGCACCTAGGGACACAGTGGTGGCTCCTGTTCTGCCTGCCACGTCCCAGGCACTGAAGGGTCCCTCCTACACCAGCTGCTGATGGCTCCCACCAGCAGTGGGCATGGAGCCAAGTCATTCCGAGCTCAGGAGAGGGACCTTCGAGAAGGAAACATGCTGTCTGCTCACAGTAGCACAGGCCTTGATGGCCTGAGCCCTCAGCTCATAGAGAAGCCATAGGTACCAGCTCTCTGTGCCCAACTGGCATGGTGCCCAAGGTCTGCATCCAGAAGTCATCTCAGCTGCTCTTCGCCTGGGCCAAGAAATGACAATCCTCTCCCCGGTCTGTCAGGCTTGGGATCCCAGGCAGAAAAGCCTCCACCCAAGGCCAGGACCATAGCCATCACCTCTGTCTTGACCTAAAAGAAGATTTTCTCCCACACATAAGACTGAAAACCCCAGCAAACACTGCCAGGATTAATAAGAAAACCAGAGAAATGACCTTTGGTGCAGATGGAGGGATGATGAGGCAGAGAGATGTAGGGAGATGTTCCAGATGGCAGGAGACAGGCGGGGAAGGAGTCTTCCATGAGGAATGCTGGCCTGGGGTGGGCTGCAGGGAAGCAGGGTCAGCCTAGAAGAGGAGCCATCAGTGCAGGAGTGGGGCGCTGAGTGACCTGGGAGCCTGGGGTGGGGGTTGTGGGGGAGGATGTGGGAAGGGGGAGGGTGGGGAGGGAGAGCATGGAGCCAGAGCTGGGAGCCACCAGTTTCCCTCAAAGACTTTCCTTCCCCCCACCATCCCTGACCCCAGCACTCATTCCTGCTTCCTGGAAGCTCCTTTAATTGGCAAGGGCTCCTTCAGTTTTCCAGGAGGGCTCTGCAACCCAAGCCCAAAAAGTGGGGCTGGGAGTCATTAAGCTGCTACTACCAACACAGAACTTTGGGGCCACAAGAGGATCAGACAATACTTTCCCCAGGTCAGGGGGAGGGGAGCCAGGAACCCTCCTTCTGAGTGCCCAGCACCAGCTCTGGAACCTCCCACGGGCTCACAAGCACCCGCTTCCTCAACCTGGCTGCACAGGGAGGATGTCCCTCAATGACACTGACACTCAGGCCCTGAAGTTGAAGGACCCCTGGGAATTCTCCACCAAGTCCTCAAAGGGCCATTCTTTGGACCCCGACCAGCTCAAAACTTCCAGAGGAACCATTTGAATGAGAGTAAGAAGGAGAACCAGGCTCCACATCCTTATCAATGATTATCTGTGGCCCGTAGGTCTTCAGGGTCTGTTTTCTCCCTATATCTACCTATATTTTCTGTTTTCCTATAATGAACATATGCTGTTTTACAATAAGAGAAAAGGGGAAATTCTCTGTCCCCGGAAAGTTGATCTCAGGTTTGTGCCAGCGATTCCTGCCATCTGTGCACGGGGTTTGCCCCCCTCCAGGCCCACACTCCTGCCTTCCTCTCCCTTCCCCTTCTTTACCCCACCCAGAGGACCTGAGCCCCAGTGCTCTGGTCCTCAGTTTGGCACCTGCAGGCCCTGCTTCATAGTCTGGCATTTGAGGGTTTCCCATGTCTACTTTTGCCTTCCCAGTTTCCTGAGAACAGGGGCCATGTTTTAAGTCTCTACAGACTTGCAAAAAGTCTCACTGTGCAAGCGTTAGGTCTTCACATGATGACTATGGCATGAACATGAGGTGATGCTTGATTACTGACAACCTCCCCTGAGTCCCCCGCCCTCTGCTTTCACCTCCTGCCTCTGATGTGCTCTCCCTTCTCTGACCCAGACCTGCGTGATGCCCACCCTGGGGCAGAGCCTCACCACCCCCTCCAGACACTGTGAGAGCCACCCCTTCACCTGCTCCAGGGTGACCTTCCCCACACTCAGGGACACAATTCTCAACTCACAGACTTTTAGTGCCACTGTGAATGGAGCAGTCCTTAGCCTGGCATCCAAAGCTTTACACCCACTGGGCTCAGCTTGCTTTACTGCCCTTTTCCACCCATGGCCTGACGCCCCAGTGACCCAGTCCCACTGGGTCACCTGCACAGTGTGTGCCCTCAGGCCTCTGAGCCACTGTGCAGTGTATCACCTTAGCCCCAAAGTCCCTTTCTTCAAAATCCTGGCCGATTCTTCAAGACCTATCTCAAATGTTACTGCTACCACTTCCCTCCGCTCACCAGCATGGAATTAAATATTGCCTCCTCAATCTCCCCACAGCATGACATGGGTCCCTCAATCTGGGCCCTCCCTGCATTGGCCCTTGTTTCATTCCAGTTAGTTCTACATGTCTGCCTCCCCAGAAGACTGGAAACTTGGGCAGCAGCCATGTCCCCTTATTTAGGGGTCTTTTACAGACCTAGAAGGGCATCGTAACTATGGTAAGTCTACAAAAATAACTCTGATGGGTTCCTAACTGGGGCTGGGAGCAGAGTTGATCTGTAGGGGCCTCCTCGAACCCCAGTAGGAGCCAACATGCACTGAGGGCTAAGTAAGTGTCAGGAACGGGGCTGAGGGCTCACAAGCATGAGCCTGCTTGATTCACATGATGACCCCATGCAGTAGGTCCTACTGTCATTCCTCTTCACAGACAGAGCCACTGAGGCTCACAGAAGTAAGATAACTTGCCAAGTCCACACAGCAGTTACGGATGACACCAGGATTCCCACGTAGGCAGGTCTCACTTCAGGCACACGTTCTGACCACTGTCCCATGCTGCGTCTCTCGGAAGAGGGTTATGACATGCACAGAGACTCAAAATGCCAACCAAAGCACCAGACTACTAGGAAAGCATCTGCTCGTGCCCTCCCAGAGGAGGCTGTCTGAATAGCTTAAATACCCCTCGGTGCTAAATCCCCCCAAGTCCAATGCATATACCCCTCCGATGGAGATGCATAATCCAGACTTTTCAAAGAGCTCTCAGCACCACCCTCGCATTGCAGGGCTGCATTATCATAGGGATTTGTCTCCAACTTTCATTAATTATAACGTGAATTGTGCTGAAGGTGTTTTGGTCAATAGAGACCTCTTCGCCTCCTCTCTCCATAGCTCATAAATCAGAGCCCTATGGTCTAACGGCCATGATGTTCCCCTAATCATGTTACTGCAATATTAATAAGGCTGTTTAATGCAACCAGTTCCTTCTAAATTGTCACATAAAAATTTGGTAAATGTCAGACACATCATTTAATAGAAAACGATGTTTTACTGCCAGGGGAGCTAGGTGGCTGACAGGATGAGGTAAAAGCCCAGCAATGACCTTAAGGCGGGCTTGAGGCACAGAGTGCTCTAGCCTGGGGCTCCTACCTTGGGTCCTTCTTCCCTGGCAGTCAGCAGTCGCCTCAGATCCACTCTGTGCAGGACATGGGGCAAGGACTCCTGGGGGAGGGGCAGGGTTAGGGTCTGGCTTAGAAAGAAACTAGTTTCTGTCCTTGTGCAGCATACAGTCTTGTTGGAGCAAGAGAGAACCACCAGGTTTTCTCGCTCACTCCTCACAATGCCCTTTGTCCTAGGCGATTATTATCCTATTTTAGGAACTGGGAAAGCTCCCAGGAACACTGGCCCACATATAAGCAACTTAACATTTACAAAGGATGGGTTCCCAAAAGGAAATTAGTGTCATGTCAACTGTTTATAAAAGGATGGGGTTGGTCCTACCAATCTGGGTGGACAGAAGCACAAAGATACACACAGAACGACATTCACCACAGCCTAGTTTATGATGGGGAAAGTGTGGAAACCACCTACAAATTGCTTCAGTGAAATCGCTTTGGTGAATAAGTCACAGTATATTCATATAACAGAATAGTACACAGTTACTAGAAAAGATGGTGCAGGTCTATATTTATTGACATGGAAAGAGTTCCATGAGTTAAAAAAAAAGCAAATTGCAAAACAGTACATATGGTAGGATCTTGTTTATGTAAAATTATTTATATACCCAGCACTCATGTATCTACACATGTGTGTGGAGAAGACTGGAGGGTTGAGGATCTCTAAAGTGTTGACCCTGGTTGTCCGTGGGGACAGGGTTTCAGGGGATATGTGGGGTTTTGGTATATCTTTCAGAGTGGTGTAGAATGTTCCTCAGTGAGTAATAAGAGAAAACTGTTAAATAAAATTAGAGGAGAGGCATTACTGGATTAACTCAGCAAACATTCACAGGGCACCTGCTCTGCACCCAGTCCAAGGGACACCAAGATGAACACAACTCCGTCTTTGCCCAGAAGGACTAACAGGCAATATTTCTGAGTATTGTGTAACTCACAAATACTAAGCAGATGAGGGGCAGGCGATGACGGGAGGGGCAGGCGATGATGGAGGCGAGGCAAGGCGAGGACTCGGAGGGGAGGCAGCAGCCCTACATTATCCCCCCTTTTATGTGAAAACCCACAGTCTGCCCATCCCCTAAGCGTGGGTTCCTCAGAGGCAGGTGTTTGGCCAGGAGAAAGGTTCTCACTGAGCAGAGTGAAAAGCCCATTGGATTCCCACATGGTATGGGGACAACGAACTTGAAGCCGGAGAAGGAAAGGAGCAGGTGTTTACTGAGAGTGGGCCGTGGGCCAGGCACTGGGGGACACGTCATGCTCCTTCTCTCATGTGATAGATCCCATGATGGGCCTACAGTGGGTGTGAGGGTCCTGACCTTAGAGGTGAGGAAATAGAGCCTCAGGAAGGTGGGTAGTTGGCCAGGGGCCCTGGCGGAGGGGAACAGCGGGGCCATGCTCCAGGAGGTGAGGGAGCAACTTTTGTCACTGGCCATCTTCCAGCAGGGAACAGGGCCTTCCCTGGGGGACAGTGGACCACAGGCTTCTGCATTAGAGAGACTCACGGCCCGCTAAACGTCTGTGCGTCTGTGACTGTGACCTTTTCCAGAGAGGAGTCCAAGATAGAGAACCCCAGAAATCGTGCTAAATGTCCTGGGGATTCTCTGTGTTTCTCTGGGGTACATATCAACCGCCTGGCATATCGCAGTGGGGTGCCAATCTCATCACTCCTCATGCATGACTTGACTTCCCAGGTGTTCTCAGCCCCCTGGGAAAGAGAAGTTCCAAGCTCCAGAAAGCCAATGCCTTAGAAAACTAATTCCCACAGCTAGTCAGAGAAGACGTTTCCAGGATATTGTTGCTGGGGGAGGGGGAGAGCCTGATGGGAGAGGAGTGAGGCTTTGTGGGGGAATAAAAGATGTGACTATTAGTGAGAATGTGCACCAGTCTGAGGTGCCTGTCCAGCTGGCACTCTTTGGCTCCTTCCTGACACTTCGAGACTCTCCTCCAACCTCCTTGTGACTGAGTGAGGGTGGAGGCACCTTCCACCATTCCACTGGCTGCAGGCTGATGGAGATGCACCTCCTGTGAATCCAGCAGCAGCTTGTGCAGAGACAGCAAATGAAGCTGCAGCGTGGCGGGCAGGGTGCCATCAGTCCATCCAAATGACATAGAGTAGCCGTTACGCAGGGCCCCGGACAGCTGGGCCAACAGGGGAGGAACATCCACCAAACACTCCCACACCAACAGCCACAGGGGCACCATGGCCAGTGCCTCACCAGCCCTAGAGCCTTGCCCTCGACAATCACTTGACACCAGGAGAAGGGAATCTTCCCTCTGCACCTCCGACCTGCTTACAGGGCATCAGGACCCACTCGAGCGGCAGAAGGGAAGGGCAGAAGAGCTCAAGAGTTTTGTACTGCTGTCCAAAATGATGACGATATTTAAGACCATACACAGCAGATTTCCTTAAAAAATTAATTTTAGCAAATGGAAAACACTTCTGGAAAACTTCTCTATCGCGGACCTCATTGTAGAGTGAACACACCGGCGCAGATTTGGCAGCTCCTGGTTTCTCCTCCTCCCGCTGGGTGGAAGCTGAGCCACCCTATCTCGGAGCCCCTGCCAACTGGGATAAGGGCTGCAGACTGGTGCAAATTTAGGCCATCCAGCAGAACGCTCAGCAACTGCCTCGGCCCCTGGCTTACAGCCTGACCTTGAGCAGCTATTGCATTTCCAACTAAGCCCGCAGTCTCTCCTGCTGTAAAATGAGGCCAGCAAGACCCACGGCCCCGCCTTGCAGGGAGTCACCTCTCTCCCACCGGGAGACGTGCGAGAATGGTCTGAGCTCTCTGGTTTACATAAAGGTGCTGCACAAGTCGAGCTGCCGCATATATGATTACACATCATAATGGTTTATGGTCGTGACTGTAATTATGACTATTCTGGGGCCATAATAAGCCCAGAAGCTCCCTGGTCACCAGGGCTGGTCAAGGTATTCAGGAATCTTCCACCCAGAATATCACCTGGTTGAGTGCCTCGTCTACCCTCTACCCACCACACTGAACATAGGATGATGACTTGGCTAAATTTCTCATAGATCCAAATGAAAAACTGAGATCTAATAAATTAATTAAAATACATCTAATAAAATAAAATGTGAGATTAAAAGGAAGCTTGCTTGCATATTCATGAATGAAGTGAAAACTCAGATGAGCTCTACTAAGCTTCTTATTCGTGGGGAGTCAGAGATTTATCATGTACTGGGAGGATTTCTTAACAAATATAAGCCTGGCAAAAGTGAATTCATCAAACAAGCTTTTATTAACCATTACTTTGCATTACTATTTATTTTGCATCTTCATCCCTCTTTGTAACCCTAGTACCTCGTATAAATAGTAGGCACTCAGTTGACTGCCTGTTGATGATGCTGGTTTTCTAAGGACCTAAAAAGCACAACCTCTGTCCTCAAGTTGCTTATATATGGCCAAGGAGGTAAGAGTCACTTCCTCCATGAAGCCTTCCTGACCCTGTTGGGCCAGGTTTGGTGGCCTGCTACGCATTTCCCAAGCAGTCCTTACTCTCCCTGCCTAGCACCCACCCCCAACACACACACATGTACACACACCCGTTTCATGTCTCTATCCTCTGCTGGACTGTAAGCTTAGTGAGCGCAGAGACTGAATCTGCTTCACTCTCCACAGCCTTGTATATACATGGAGGAAACATCCAGTAAATCACTGGATGAATGAAGCAAGGAATAAATGGATAGATGGAAGGTAGATGGGTGGATGGGTGGATGGGCAAATGGTAGATGGGTAGATGAGTAGGTGGCTGAATGGGTGGATGGGTAGATGGATGGTAGATGGGTGGACGGATGGATAGATGAATAGGTAAGAAAAGGCAAGATAAAAGCCTAAGCTGTGGCCCAGGATAAAATGTATTATGGGGGTAGCTGGCAAGGGCAGGGAGAAGTGAGGGTGTTGGTCAGCAAGGGGAGAAGATCCAGAAGGAAATGGCTCTGAGAGCTTAAGCAAAGGGAAGGACTTGGCATGAGGAGCGAGTTGATATTTTCTGATCACTTCTCCTGTGCCAGACAGAGTCCTGGACATCTCGTAATCTTCACATTGCATCGTTACACCACATCTGAGGTAGGTATTTCACCCATGCAGAGGAGGAAACTGGGCTCCGCAGGATAAGCCTGCACAACTTCAGAGCCAGCACATGGTGGAGCCAGGATTGGAGACTATGTACTTGGCCCACCACAAACTCCCTCCATGATGACTGGAAGACCAACAAGCATTTCCTGGCCCAGCATGGGATGGCACCATGAAGAAAGAGGTATCTGTAAGGAATCTCTGCAGAGGGCACAGAGATGAAGTTGCTGGTGTGGCAGCCATGCTCCTCAGAACAAAGAGCAAGGGGTCTGGGCTCTCAGGGGAAGGCCCAGGATGCTTGACCCCCTCCATTCCACAAAAATGCAAGCTTCCTCTCCCACTGGGCACAGCCACTATTTCATGGGGAGGAGTGGAGTGGGCTAGGGAGGCAATGTGACTTTCCTAAATAATATTCTGTAGTTGCCAGAGTCAGGGAGAAAGGGAACAGGAGAGGGAGGAAGAGAGCAGAGTGCAGAAAGGATCAGTGTTCCATATGGATCGGATCTCTGCACAAGTACATTAAGACAGGAAGCATAGGTCCTCATAGCCAGAGGCACCCAAGGAGCCGGCCCAGGCGATGCATCATCACCCGGGATGAGGATAGAAGAAGGCAGCCGCCTGGGTCCCACCGCCTGTCTGACATAACACTCAAGGGATTTTCTCAAAAGCATCATCTATTTAGCTGATGGCCCTGAAGTGTTTCATCTAGCTGGAAATCACGCTTGGTCCATTTCCCAGATCTAACCGACATTATAAGAACCCTGCGTCTGGCAGCGCAGCAGTTCAATAACCCATCTCGGCGAGTCAGAGTCCTGCCACCCCCCATCTGGGGAGCTCATAGTTCAGACAACTTCCAGAAGCCAGTCACTGCTGCCTCCCAGGCCAGGACTATGGAAAGCCTGTGCTCTGTGTGTGTGTGTACACACGTGTGCACATGCTTTGAGGGGAAGGAGGGGCTACCACATGGCACAATGCAGTCACATCCTTCCTGACTATGGGGTAAAGCTTGCCAATTTTTTTACCTTCTTTTACCCTCCCACTGGAGTAGGAATCATTATCCCCAAACCACTCCTGAGAAAAACCCAAGCTTAACAAGGTTCATGTGGCCCCAATCCCACAGCTCCAAGCAGCAGGAGCCGGGATTGTAACACAGACCTGTCTGAATCCAAGTCCACACTCTCAACCACAACCCCAGTGTTGCCCCATTCAACAGACCCGAGTGGTATTGCACCGTGCGTTCATGGCTCCACCTGTTACAGTGTAAGGAAGAGTAAAGGCCACAGCCAAAGAAATTTGCAAATTTTTTTCAGTTT
Source organism: Tapirus indicus (assembly GCA_031878705.1). Taxonomy (NCBI): domain Eukaryota; kingdom Metazoa; phylum Chordata; class Mammalia; order Perissodactyla; family Tapiridae; genus Tapirus; species Tapirus indicus. Next base: position 89,794,023 of record CM062924.1, on the reverse strand, counting down.
AACAAAATTGAACAGGCTCAAGTCTGGATGGATGCCCTCCTTCAAAGGCTCTCACGCACTGCAAATCCCCAAAAGTCACGGTAACCACGCTGCTCTTCAAAGCTCCCTGAAGGCAAGAGCTCTGTGCTTATCTTAGATTCTCAGTGTCCAGTACAGTTTGGGGCACGAGGTAGGAGAATGCAATATTCATTGGATGTGTGGGTGAATGAATGAATGAACAACTAAATAAATGCCATGAATGAGAGTGCTGTCTAAAGATTTAAAAAAAATAAGGCTCTGGGAGAAAAGGTCACAGTGTCCCCTGTCATAGAGTATTTCCAATCACTCACAGCTTCCCCTAGAGTGTTCGACCTTCCTGAGCCGCTTCCAATGTTCCGCATGATGGATTCTGAGGAAACAATACCCTTAACATGTGCTGGTGCCGTGCGAGCTTTCTGGGCTTCCTGCCTCTGGCTCTCCTGCCTGGAGGGCTCCAGGAGGAATTCCGGCCAGGGCTCACTCTGATGCCCACTGACAAGATGTGAGAGAGACTGCCTGCTCCAGTCTGAGGGGTGGGCGAAAGCTAAGGAAGAGGCTTTAATGACTGAAACGCTTTCTCTTCAGAGAACTACCCCATCATATGTCCTCCTAGTCCTGACCATGTGCCCCCTTGTCTGAGCATTCGGGGAGACTGAAACCCAAAGTTGGAACAGTGGTGCCAGACTTGAGGGACTAGAAGTTCCTGTCTGGATGCCAAAGCACAAAGTCTTAACCTGATCCACTATTTGTTGATTTGCAGGATTCATAGGTACCTGGAGGAATTCCTTTCTCCCTGTCCAAATCAGCTTCAAAACACCGTTCACATTGAACAGGCAGCTGAGACTTTGGTGGAATCCTTTCAGAATGGCTGTCCGAGGCACCTGCTCCTCCCCTGAAGGAGTCTGAAGCCACAGAGCTGAGGTGGCCCCTTGTTCTGGAACCCACAGAGAACAAGAGAAGATGGGGTAGCACCCTGAGGACACCAAATGACCAAACCTATCAGTGGTCTCTGAGAAGACAGAAAGTGTGTCCAGTGAACTAGGTGCTCCTGGGAGCACTCACTGTGCCAGGAAGCAGGGTATCAATCCAGAGGGAAAACAGACAGGCCAGGGTCCATGGGCCGGCAGGAGGGCGAGATAATGACCCAGCCTGCTCCCAACAACAGAGTGAAGCTCCCTTCAGAAGGCGGGTTTGTAAATGGAGCTTTCCAGGGTGCTCCATCTCTCTCCATTGCTCTTCTGGGGCCAAAGAAAGATCCTTTGCAAGCTTTCCCTCTCCTTCAAGGGGGCCTGCATTTTTCTACCACAGTAACTCATAGATGGTCTATTTTCACAACAGAGATACTCAATTCATTCCTTTCACAAACATTCTTAAGCTCCTGCAATGTGTCAGGCACTGAGCTGCCTCCCCTCGCCTTGCAGAGCTGAATCTGACTCAGGTTTTGGGCCTTGCATGAAAACTCCGTAAAAACATTGTTGAATGGTGAGCAGTCTCTTCTTGATAAAGACCCACGCATCATGGCCACTAGATCATACTTGCCTCTGGCAATAGAATGCAATGCTCCCTCCAGTGTGCCACACCCACAGTAAAAGTCTCATTGAGTCCAACCCCCTAATTCACCTGAAGTATCTAGGAGAAGGGGCTGGCTAAACAGATGAGGAGTGTAAATAAGCTTACAGGGAAGGTGCTTAACCTTCTTGAGAGAGCATAAAGCATGTCCTCAAGATACATTTGTGTACAATTAACATGAAAATATTTTGTTAATAACTGGCTTGATTTACTATTGTTCTTGAAATTGATGTAACTCTACAATCTTTTAAAATGCTACATAGAGATCTTCCCAGTAGCCAAGGTAATGATGGCCACAGAAATCCAAATCTCCCAACACATCCCCCAAAATGACACAGATGAACAAGAAGAACCAGTAAAACTGCATACAACCCACAATTTTAGCATGACTAGAAGAGAGAGAAACAATAAATGTCAAATTATGTATAAGTAGAAAAATAAACACCAGTTTCCAGTGACGTTCTTTCTTGAGTTCCCACCCAAAACCTTCGCAAAGTGCAAAGTCTAGGGGTGGGTGGGGGGGGGGTGGATCCCAAAGACACCTTAAGAGAGAAGTAAAGGATGGAGGCCTTAGGAGTAAACTAAAATTACCTGAGGAAAGAGAAAGTACACCCTAAGTGAAAAAATACTGAAAAAGAATGCAGAAAGACCAGAACATTGACTAGAGGGAAGGGGCTTAAAGGTGGGCACGGGCCTCCAGAGGCAGCATGAGAAAGGGGAGGAGAGGGTGAGAAAGGAGGGAAGGGCACCATCCAGAAAGTGTGCAGTGAAGGGAGAGAAAGCAAGAGGTGGACATTTAGGAATTTGCAAAACAAAAAAATAATAATAATAAAATAAAGCCAAGGACACACACTTCTCACCTCACTCCTGCCCACCTTCTGCCACAAAAGCCAACCATTAAAGAAACTGCACTATGCTACACTGACAGGAGAGGGGGCTCTTGAACTAAAAATCACATAAACCACGCAAAAAGCCAGCCCAGCCTGTGAAATGCAGAGATGTAAGCATCTTCATCTATACAAAGGCTCCCAAAAGAAGGAAAACAAAAATGAGAATCCAAATACTTCAGCCGATGAAAATTACTCCAAAAATACAACCATAAAGCAGGAGAAAAAACTGAAACATAACACTGCAAATGGAATTAAAAACCTCAAAGAAGCACTTGAGAAAATACCCTCACAGGCTACAAACCAAAAGATCAAATAACTTACAAGGGCAAGAGATTTAGACCATCACTAGACTTCTCAAAAGCAACCTACGAAGCAGAGCAGCGATGGAGCAGCATTTTCAAGAAACTCAAAAAAAGAAGGTGTGAATCGAAGAGTTTATTTCCAGCAGAGCAGATCTTCAAAAATCAAAGCTATAGAAAAAGAGTTTCAAACATGTAAGAATTAAAGGAGGAATGTACCCATGAGCCCTTCTTAAGGAATCTACTAGAGAATTAACTTCATCCAACCAAGAGATAACTGGGGACTCTTTGGCAGATGGACTTATAGGGAATATTTAATACATTTAATTATAGATCTAAATTAAATGTAGGACTCAAGGTAGAAGAATAATGTATAAACATTACATGTTTGGTCAAAGTGAAAATAATGCAACTACAAAATGGTAGACAACAAAAGAAAGAAAGACAAAAACAGAATAAACTCAATGATGGTTGTAAAGGAAATTGTATACAACATACACAATGTATATAACACATTGTATACAATGATGGTTGTGTAGGAAGTCGAAGGATCCCATCAGCAACTGACAAACCAGATAGTAAAGGTTTATAGGAGACTGAGGAATTTTGAAAAGGTAATAAGTACAAAGGTAACCATTAGAACAAAAAATGAAAACTTTTTATGTATCAAAAGAAATTAAATAATAAATAAGCAAAGAAAATGTTTCAGGTAGAGAAAGAAGTACAATAAATAGAACATAATACATAGTATTTATAACATAAAATTTTGTGGAAATGTTAAGACCAAGCATATCAATTATATAAATATTGGACATATAAATAATTGCTTAACTCACCTATGAAAAGACACAGATTTTCGATTTGGCTTAAAAAGTAAGATTCAACTATATGTCATATACTCTTGTGTATGGCATTCAGAAAGGGTATTAAAAAGGATTTTAGGAAGGGTAAAAATAAAGAGATAAGCAAAGATATATCAGGCAAATGGAAATAATAACAAAACAAGTATTGCAATCTTGACATCAGACAAAGTAAAATAAGTGAGTTCAAGAAAAAAAGTATTAAATGTGATGGATACTTTCTAATGCTAAAAAAATCACATTTCACAATGAAAATATAACAGTAATGAATATTGATGCACCAAACAAGACTACAACTACTTTTGTAAGTAGAAACTGTAGGAAATGAAAGAAAATATAGATGGAAACACACTAATTATAGTACAAATAATAATCATACACTAATTATAACAATAGGACACTTCAACACACCACTTTGGGCACAAAAGAGATCAGGTAGACACAAAAATAAGTAAGAATACAGAGTCCTAAACAACATGATCAATAAGGTAAATTTTATATATATAGTATCTGATATTAGAGAATACACCTTCTTCTTAAGTGCACATAGAATATCCACAAAAACTGATCATGTGTTAGGTGACAAATAATCAATATGTTTCATAAAGTAGAAATATTACAAGGAATATTCTCTGTTCACAGTACAATAAAACTAGGAATTAATTTTTTTAATGAAACTAAAATAACAAAAAATTCCAAAAATTGATGTATGATAATTAAAGCACTACATATCAAAATTTATGGGACATATTTAAAGCAGTGATCAGATGAAAATTCATAGCCTTCAACACTTATTTCAATAGAAATGGAGGAATTAAAAATTTTAAATGCCAGGCTCAAAAAGCTAGAAAAGGAAGAACAACAATAATAGCCAAGGAAGGGAAAATAAAGTTAAATATAGAAATAATGAGGTAGATCCAATGAACAAATCAAAATTCTGGATTTTTTTCAACACAGGATAATCACTAGCTAAACTTAAACAGTGAGAAAGCACAAATATCCAAAATAAGAATAATAAGAGGGCACTAAATATCAGAACAGAAGAGGGCTTATTACATAGCTACAGTTACCAAAACTGGGTGACAGTGTTAGCAGAGGAAGAGACAGACAGACCAAAGGAACAGAATAGAGAACCCAGAAATAGGCCCACAAAAATATGCCCAACCAATCTTTGACAAAGGTACAAAACTAATTCAATAGAAGAAAGAAAGATAGCTTTTTAGCAATTGGTGCTAGAGCAATTGGACATCCATGGGGAGGTGAGGGGAGCTTAGGATGAGGGGGACCTCAACCTAAGTCCATTCCACACGTACAAATATTAACTTGGAATGGATCGTGAACTTAAAATATAAGGAAAAATGTGGGATCTAAGGCTAGACAAAGAATTCTTAAAATTAACACCAAAACACAATCCATAAAAGGAAAAATTGATAAACTATACTTCATCAAAATTTTAAAAACCTTTGTTCTGTGAAAGACGCTGTTAAGAGGATGAAAAGACAAGGTACAGATTAGGAGAAAATATTTGCAAACCACATATTAGACAAAGGACTAGTATCTAGAATATATAAAGAACTCTCAAAACTCAACAGTAAAACAACAAAACAAAATAATCCAATCAGAAAATGAACAAAGGACACAAACAGACATTTCACCAGAGACTATTCAGATGGCAAACACATGAAAAGATGTTCAACTTTATTAGCCATTAGAGAAATACAAATTAAAATCACAATGAGATACCACTATACACCTATCAAGATGGCTAAAATAAAAATTAGTGATACCACCAAATGCTGGCAAGAATATGGTGAAACAGGATCACTTGTACATTGCTGGTAGGAATGTAAAGCACAGCTACTTTGAGAAATAATTTGGCAGATTCTTTAAAAACTAAACATGTAACTACCATACCACCCAACAATTGGACTCTAGACATTTATCCCAGAGAAATGAAAATTTGTGGTGATGCCAAAACCTGTACACAAATGTTTATAGCAACTTCATACGTAATAGCCAAAACCTGGAAATACCCAGACGTCCTTTGATGGGTAAACGGCTAAACAAACTATGGTCCACTCACACCAGGGAACATTACTCAGCAATAAAAAGGAAGGATTGATTGACACACAACAATCTGGATGACTCTCCAGAGAATTATGCTAAGTGAAAATAGCCAATCCCAAAAGTTTACTTACTGTATGCCTCCATTTATGTAACATTCTTGAAATGATAAAATTATAGAAATGGAGAACAGATTCGTGGTTGTGAGGAGTTAAAGAAGGTTAGGAGTGGGAAGGAAGTGGGTGTGGCTAAAAAGGGCAACAGCCCAGATCCTGTGGTGATGGAAATGTTGTGTCTTGACTGCTATCAGTGTCAGTATCCTAGTTGTGATACTGTCCTACAGTTTTCAAGATGTTACCATTGGGGGAACTGTTGAAAGGGTACATAAACATGGATCTCTGTATTATTTCTTACAACTGTATGTGAATCAACAATTAAAATAGTTTAACTTAAATAAATAATAATGAGCAAAGGAATATCTCCTTTTTGTGTAAGAAAAAAAGAAAATATACATGTACCTGCTTATCTTAGCAAAAGATACACAAGACAGATAAAGAGGAAATAAAGAGATTGCTTACCTACGCGGTGGGAGGGATGGGGCAGTGACACTTCTCTGGGTCTAGCTTTTTTGCATAGTTTTGACTTTTGTAACATGTTAATGTTTCACATACTAAAAAAAAAATCAAAACAGATGGGGAGGATCCCTAAAATCAAGCACAAACAAAAAATCAAAAGAACCTAACTGTATTTTACTTCCAAGAATAACATAACCAGAGTACATGGAGGTGGGGAGAGGGGGACCAACCCAAGTAACTTGAAGAGAGTATTTCAACTATTCACCCTCAGACTAAAGACAAAGAGCTGTAAACAAATTGTGAACCCTAGTTAGTAGGTTTGTTTTCTTCCATGGGATGGGTTAATTCTTATGTAACTACTTTATATATATTTTAGGATTTAGAAAATAAATAAATATATTCACGAAAAATTCTCCTTGTTGGAGAAGGAAGTTCCATGTTTGGGAAGATGAAAGGCTAGCATGAACCCAATGGTGTTGGACTGAAATTGGTATCATTCTGAATGCATGGTTTTACACACACACACACACACACACACACACACACACACACACGCATGAAAGTGCACGTATAGAAGTAGATGTAGAGACGTGTTTGTGTATTTATGAGTTTATACGCACACGTTTCTCAGCTCTTTCAATTAAGAGAGAGAGCGCCCAGAAGCAATGACAACACCAGCAGCAATGAACACACCTGGAATCCAGAAACCATTCTCTACTAAAACGAGCCAGGGCTTTTTGAAGAGGGAGCCAATCCCAGGGCTGGTGCAAGGAAAGTACAAGGCAACTTGTTGTGCCAGAAAGTAAGGAAGTGCTCAAAAAATTAGGAGATGAATGAATACTGATGTAATCAACAGCACGAATGAATCATATGATGAGAATAATCCTTACACAAAAGAATACTTACTGCACATGCTCCATTTATAAGAAATTCTACAACAGGCTGAGCTAACCTACAGTAGGATCAAAATCAGAACAGTGGTTGCTGGATCAAAAAGGAACGTGAAAGAACTTTCTTAGGGGTGATGGCAGTGTTCTACATCTTGATAGGGATTTGAGATACATAGGTGAATGTATTTGTCAAAATTCATCAGGTGGTCCACTTAATATTTGCACATTGCACTGTAGGTAAATTTTACCTCATAAAAGAACTATAATCAAATATTGAACTCTAGACAATATCATGTCTGCCATAGTGTTTAAGAATGAAGTGTACTAATGTCTACAATTTACTTTGAAATGCAATTTAAAAATAAGCTGGATTGCTGGATGGATAGATAGGTACATATGTGAGAAAGAAAGCATGGTAAAATGTTAATTAAAGAAGGTAGGTGATAGGTATATGGGTGTTCACTGAAAAAAGTCTGCTAACTTTCTGTGTCTGAAAATTTTCATAATAAAATGTTGTGAAAAATATTATGGGAACTTGTCAAAAGGACACAGCAGCCAAATTGAAAGGGCTCCCACTAGCCAAATCTGTGATAATTTAACCATCAAAATAATTAGGTTATAAACCATTGGACAAATATAACCCACTGAATGTAATTTAGTCAATGTAACCCATTGACTAAAATAGAAATACATGAGGCCAGATGGGTATAAATAAATAAATGAGTAAATAAATAAGTGTAAGAAAGCAGAAGCTCTTCAATACAGTAGAAAGTAGTGAACAACAAATAAATTTAGAAAAAAACACCATCTGGCACACATTATAATAATAATTGATTCAGACAAGAATTATCAATGGATACTAAAACAAGCGGGTAAAAGTTTAATGAAAAACAAGATATTTACATAGACCTAAACTATCTCCTCACAAAATACTAATTAATTACAAAGGGAAAAACAATAACTTTACACTAGAGAAATGTAGCAGATACCATCTTAACCAACAACCAAAGTCAACAGTTCTAGTAGTGGGACAGCTGTTAGTGGGCCTTTTAACATGACGCACTGAGAAGGACCCAACATTTCTTCTGTGGTCCTCCTGCTAAAAATGCACATCCTGAATCCAGTCACGAAGAAACATCAGACAAACCCAAATTAAAGGCCATTCTTCAAAATAACCAACTGGCTGTCCTGTATTCTTCAAAAAATGTCAAAGTCATGAAAGACAAAGAAAGACTGAGAAACTGTTCCAGACTAATGGGGATTAAAGAGACACGGAAACTGAATATAACGTGAGGCTTTAGATTGGATCTTAGATCAGATGATGATGATGATGATGATGGATTACATTTTGCTAAAAAGGACATTATTGAGACATAATCGGTTACAGAAGTGAAGTCTGTAGATTGGACAATGGTATTGTGTCAATGCAACTTTCCTGATTGTGATCATTGTGCTGGGGTTATGCAAGGGAATGCCCTAGTTCTTAGTAAATACACATTAAAGTGTTTAGGAATAATGGGGCACCGTGTCTGAAACTTACTTTCAAATGGTTCAGAAAAAATGCACACGCATATACACACACAGAGAATGATAAAGCAAAATGATAAAGTGTTAACAATCAGCGAATCTGGGTGAAGGGCATATGAGATTTCTTTGTACTATTCCTACAACTTTTCTGAAATTTCAAAATTAAAAGTTTTTAAAATATAAAATAAAAATGAAATGCTATATAAAGAAGCTTATTCCCTAATTCTAACTAGTCTCTCCCAATCCAAAATGGAGAGGTGCCACTGATTTGGAAATCTCTAAAGATTTAGAGCCACTGTGGCCATTTGACGCTCACTGAAGAGACATAACATTGAAGGTATGAACCGGACGCTAACCAGCCAGGGTGACCTGCAGAGGAGATGGGCAAACGCTCTTGGGTTGAAGAGCAAGGGTGTTTCGTACATTACTCTGGCCAATTCCAACAGATTGTTGCTGACAGAGCTCTGAGTTCTCTCAAAGAGAGTGCCAAGGAACAGGCCTGACAGCTGCCTCCCCCTCCCAGTTCTGGAACCACCATCAAAGATGCAATTAATAATCCAAGGGCAAGACTCCTCTATCTCACAGAGCCTTGGATACAAATCAACCCCAGAGTGCTAATAGATCAACAGTTATCTCTAATACCAAATACAATTTGCATTTAAGATGACATCTGCAATATTTTAAAAGCCAAAGTCTAAAACAACAAACTTGGCAGTTTTTCTGAGTAGCAATTAACACAGTGACTAATCCTATCAAGGAGACAGTAATTGGCATGGAGATATCCTTCTCACACCAGCAGCAGGTTGAAAACCTTAATCCTAACCTCTTTTTAACAGCACAGACTCTAGAGCATCTCTGCTTATCAATGAAACTAATGCAATTATTAAGGACAAGGGTAATTACCCTACAGCTTCAACAAAAAATGAAAGTGCTCAAGCAGCAGTCACACTGGAGAAGGATGGGAGGCTTGACTCGTGCTTGAAGGCTATTTCTGTGTCATGGCCATACCAAGGGTAGGCTACAGTACCTCCAAGGCCTTGCCCAGGGAAGATGGTCAACGACAGCCCCATGCCAGCCAGTTCTGCCCGGCATTGACCACTCCAGGACACAGCTTCCCATACAAAGGTCCCAAGTGCTAATCTAGTGCATATCCCCAAGGATATGACGTGTGAAACATCTAACACATTCCATCAAGTTGGCCTCTGCACTATCTCTAGAACCCACTATGCTCATTCTGAGCACAGTTGGTATGATGCCATTCCCCAAAATCTGTCTAAAGGCTACCCATCCCTCAGCGCTCAGCTTAAGTTTTAAGAAGCAATCCTAAACCACTCCAACGCTCAGTGGACACTGAGCAATTTAAGCCCCTCTTGTCCAAACCACGATGGCAAATGTTCATTCATTGCTCTACGTGGGCTGGTTTGATTTGCACACTCAACAGAACCATGTGGTTTTCAAGAGTCAAGACCCTGCCCTATGCAGCCTTCACATCACCTAGCACAGGGCTAGACAAAGAGATGAAGTTCTGGCAACAACTCCACAAGCTCCCAGATGCTCAGAGACACCCAGTGCTCTGTGGATAAAGGGAGAGAAGCTCTTTGCATGTATGTGCATTTCGGCTGATGGGATCATTGTAGAACTTTCAGGGAGGCCCATGATATGTATTTAACAAATGAATGAATGAGTGAATGAACAAGAAAACAAAAGAGCAAGCCAACTAGTGTGAGCCTGGGCCAGTCTGCTCGGTAGGCTAGCAAGTAGACCTAGTAAGGTCAAGGTTACGGACAAGGTGTCTGCACAAATCAGCTGGCTTCCCCCGAGAGCACTGCCTGGCATAAACAGTCTACACACGCAATGCCACCCAGCTACCTCAAGGGTGTGCTGTTGGCCACAAAAGGCCCAGGCAATAGAAAGAGGCTTCCAACTCTGAAGGAACATGTCAACCTTACGTAAAGTGGATGAGGTGGCACTTTATTGAGCATGGAAACTTCTTACCCATATGCTGTGACCAAACCTTAGTCATAAGCCCAGTTTTGGCTGGCAGCAGGAGGGAATTGCTAATTGAGGAAACACCTGGACCTGGGGTGTGTGGGCACTCGGCATTGAGAAGCCCAGGATGGGTAGCAGGGCCCCAGACACCCTGAGGAAGGGAAAATCGCTGTTTTCAAGAAGGCTGGAGAGATCAAGGTTGGGCTCCCATCTTGGAGGTACCAGGAACTCAGCATAAACTGTAGCATGGGGAGAACCATAGAGCCAGAGATTTGATCACAAGAAACAAGGACAAGGCACCAGGTGCTAGGTCACAACTGAACCAGCCACCAAGTTTCACAACACAGGATCCTGAAATTTACCCACTTAGGAATAAGGTTAACCCTAGATCCACCTGCTAGAGGTACAACTTAGCTCAAAGGTGAAATTCAAGTTGTTAGTGACTGTACACAGGTTGGAAAGGCAGAGGAGATATTTTAGTTGGTGTATACATTTTTACTAGAGTGAGTTTAGCCTGTTTAAAACAAACAAACAAAAAATTCAATAACAGCTTTTCCTCCTGAATTTGTAACACAATGTGAAGGAAGAGATATGCCCTTTTCTCTTCACATTCATTTTACGTAGACCCTTCTGTCTGCATCAGCGACCTGGCACTTATCCTCACGGGCTGTTGTTGGTGTTGGCTAGTGGTATCTTCTCATGTAAACGTGTCTTCTCTTCCAATTAGGTGATAAGCCCCTTGAGGGTGGAAATTGGGTCTAATTCATCACTAAACCCTGTACAGAGCCTAGCAAAGTGCCAAGTACAAGTTGTCACTCAGTAAATGCTGATTGTTGATAATTATATAACAGTTATAAATGCAAGTAACTCAGCAAAGAAATTCCACTAAGAGGCCTGACTTGAGGCTGCTCATTCCTCATCTAATAAAGGGTGCACTTAATCTTTATAGAGGTGCCTTCCCTCTCAGGTGGTTATGAAAGAGTCATTGTAGTTCCGAACTCCTAACAGCAGCCAAATATTTCTGAGTGAGAGGAGGGCACTGAGAGGAAGCAGACACAGAGGGGTGCAATCCGTGGAGACTGTGTCATTGTGGAAAGGATCATTTGGGTCAGAATTTAGAACCAAGAACTTAAGAACAGTCATTAAAAATCATGCTGTTCCACCATTTGCTGCCCATCAGACTGACAAAAGTTAAGGATTGACAATAGCTAATGCTGGCAAAACTGTGAAGTACTGGGGACTCACACACTAAAGATGAGTGTGAGAACTGATGTAATGACTTTGGAAAACTACTCAGCATTTTGACAAATAGGAAACAATCTAAATGTCCATCCACATATGAATAGATAAATATATTGTGGCATATTCACATGATGGAATACAACACAGCAGTGAAAATAAATAAACTAGAGCTACAGGCATCTACATAGATGAATTCACAATAATATGCTGAAAAAAACCCACACTTATAACTCAAAAAAAAAAGAATTCAGTAAAGTAGCAGAATTTATATTGACATTCAGAAATCAATACCAGAAAGAAAGATCTCATTTACAACAGCAACAACAAGACAAAATAGGTAGGAATAAACTCAGCAAGAGATGTACAAAACCTCTATGAGGAAACTAACACAAAACACAAAAGTATTCTTGAACAAATGGGAAGACACAAGTTGTTCTTGGATGAAACAACATCATAAGGACACCAGTTCTCCCCAAGCTAATTTATAAACTTAATGGAATTTTATGGAGCTAGACAAATTGATACTAAAGCTCATATGGAAAAATAAATCTTCAAGAATAGCCAGGAAAACATTGAGAAAGAAAAGTCTCAATAGGGGAGTAAGCCCTAATAGATATTAAAAATACTACAAAGTCCCCATAATTAAAACAGTGTGGCACTGGTGTATGACTAGACAGAGAAGTGGAGTAGAAGAGGAAATCCAGGTATAGACCCAGCTATATTTGGAAAATTTTTATATGATAAAGGTGACCTCTCAAATCACTGAGACAAAGAGGGACTTTTTGATAAATGTTGCTGGGACAACTGGCTAACAATTTGGAAAAAGATAAAATTATATCCATACCTCACACCAAATACAAGAATAGTAAGTTCCAAATGGATCAAAGATGTAAATATAAAAGCTGAAACTATAAAAGTACTAGAAGAAAATGTGGGTAAATTCCTTTACACCCTGAGTGTAGGGAAAGATTTTATTACTATGATTCAAAACTATAGATGCAGCAAAAGAAAAGATTGATAAATATGACTACATAAAATAAGAACATTTTGCACATGAGATATACTTTAGATTCAAAGATACAAATAGATTGAAGATAAAAGGATGGACAAAATATATCAGGCAAACATCACCTACAAGAAAGCTGGAGTGGCTATATTAATATCAGATAAAATAAACTTTAAACAAAGAATGTTATTAAAGATAAAGAAGGACATTTCTTAATGATAAAAAGGTCAATGCATCAGGAAATATAACAATTATAACCACATATGCACCTAATAACAGAGCACCAAAATACATGAAGAAAAAAACTGAGAGAAATGAAGTAGAAATAGATAATTCTACAATAGTATTTGGAGACTTCAATATCCTACTTCCAATGATGGATAGAACAACTCGATAGAATATCAACAAGGAGATGGAAGACCTGAATAACACTATAAACCAACTAACTTAACAGGCATCTTTAGAACACTCCACCCAACAACAGCAGAATATACATTCTTCTCAAGGGAATGGAACATTCTGTAAGATAGACCATATGCTAGGCCATAAAACAAACCCCAGTAAATATAAAAGAATAGAAATAACACAAAGTATGTTCTCCAACCACAATAAAATGAAATTAGAAATCTATAGCAAAAAAAAAAGTGGGGGGAACTCACAAATATGCGTAAATTAAACAAGACACTCCTAAATAACCAATGAGTGAAAAAAGAATTTAAATGAGATATCACGAAATACATTGAGATGAATGAAAATGAAAACACAAGATACCAAAACTTATGGGAAGCAGTAAAAGCAGTGCTTAGGGGGAAATATATAAAAGAAGAAAAATCTCAAATTGATAATCTAATCTTCCACCTTAAGACTGGAAAAAGAAGAGCAAAATAACCCTAAAGCAAGGAGAAGGAAGGAAATAATAAACATTACAGTGAAAATTAATGAAATAGAGAACAGAGAAAACCAATGAAACAAAAAGTGGGTTCTTTGAAACGATGAACAAAATTGACAAATATTTAGCTACATTGACCAAGAAAAAAAGAGAGAAGACTCAAATTACTAGAGTCAGAAATGAAAGAGGGGACATTACTATAGAAATAAAAAGGATTATACAGAATACTATGAGCAATTTTACACCAAAAAATTAGATAACTTAGATGAAATGGACAAATTTCTAGAGAGACACAAACTACCAAAACTGACTCAGGAAGAAATAGACAATCTGAATATACCTATAACAAGTGAAGAGATTGAGTTAGTAATCAAAAAATTACCCACAAAGAAAATCTCAGGCCCAGGTGGCTTCACCACTGAATTCTACCAAATATTCAAAAAATAATTAATCCTTTACAATTCTTCACAAACTCTTCCAAAAATTGTAAGAGAAGAAAACACTTCCCAACTCACTTTATTAAACCACTATTACCCTGATTCCAAAGCCAGAAAAAGAAAAAGACATCACAAGAAAACTACTCACCAATACTTCTTATGAATATGCATGCAAAAATCCTCAAGAAAATACTAGCGAACTGAATCCAACAACATGTAATGACCATGTGAGATTTATACCAGGAATTCAAGGTTGGTTCACTATCTGAAAATCAACTAAGTAATACATCATATAAATAGACTAAAAAACAAAAATCACATGATCATACCAACAGACACAGGAAAAAACATTTGACAAAATCCAACACTCTTTCATGATAAAAACACTCAACAAACTAGAAGGGAACTTCCTCAACCTGATAAAGGGCATCTACAAAAAATTCACAGTTCGTATCTTACTTAATGGTGAAAGACTGGATACTTTTAAGGTCAAAAAGAAATAAGGATGTCCACTCTTACCACTTCTATTCGACATTTTACTGGAAGTTCTAGCCAGGGCAACCAGGCAAGAAAAAGAAAGAAAAGGCCCATATTGGAAAGGAAGAAATAAAACCGTCTCTATTTGCAGATGAGATGATCTTATACACAGAAAATCCTAAGGAATCCACTAAAAAAACTATTAGAACTAATGAACAAGTTCAACAAAGTTGCAGGATACAAGGTCAATATATGAAAATCCATTGTATTTGTATATACCTGCAATGAACGATCTGAAAATAAAACTAAGAAAACAATTCCATGGCATCAAAAAGAATAAAATACTTAAAAATAATTTTAACAAAAGAAATACAAAACTACACAACATTGTTGAAAGAAATTAATGACCTAAAAAATGGAAAAACATCAATGTTCATGGATCAGAAGACATAACATTAAGATAGCAATACTCTCCAAATTGCTCTACAGATTCAACAATCCCTATCAGAATTTCATCTGACTTCTTTGTCGATATTGAAAACCTGATTCTAAAATTCACATGGAATTGCAATGGACACAGAATAGCCAAAACAATCCTAAAAGAAGAACAAAGTAGGGACACTCACATCTCCCAAGTTCAAAATTTACTGCAAAGCAATGATAATCAAAACAGTGTGGTACTAGCACAAGGATAGACATACAGATCAATAGAATAGAATTGAGAGTCCAGAAATAAACCTGCACATGTATTGCCAATTGATTTTCAAAAAGAGTGCCAAGACCATTCAATCAGGAAAGAATAGTCTTTTCAACAAAGGTGCTGGAACAACTGGATAGCTACATGCAAAAGAATGAAATTGGACCCTTACCTCACACCACATACAAAAATTAACTCAAAACAAGTGAATAAAAGACTTCAATGTAAGAGCTAAAACTATAAAACTCTTAGAAGAAAACATGGCAGTAAATCTTCATGACCATGAATTCAGCAAAGCACTCTCAGATATGACACCAAAAGTATGAGCAACAAAAGAAAAAAATATATGGACTTCATCAAAATTAAAACCTTTATTGCTTCAAAGGAGACCACCAAAAAAGTGAAAAGACAACCCATGGAATGGGAGAAAATATTTGCAAACCACATATTTGATAAGGGATTGTATCTAAAATATAAAAGAACTCTTACAACTTAATAATAAAAAGGCAAGAAGCCCAATTTTAAAATAGGCAAAGGATCTGAATAGATGTTTCTCCAAGGAAAATACACAAATGGAAGATAGACAAATATACACAACATTAGTCATCAGGGATATTCACATCAAAACCACAATAAGATACCACTTCCCATCCACTATGATGTCTAGAATCAAAAAGTCAGATATTAGCAAGTGTTGACGGAGAAATTGGAACCTTCACACACTGTTGGTGGGAATGCAAAATGGTGCTGCCACTTTGGAAAAGTCTGTGTCTGGCAATTTCTCAAACAATTAAACATAGAGTTACCACACGACCCAGCAATTTCACTACTAGGTACATAGCCAAGAGAAATGAAAAATACGTCTACACAAAAAAAAATTGTACACAGCTGTTTATAGCATCATTATTCATAATAGTCAAAAGGGGGAAACAACCCAAATGTCCAGCAATAGACAAGTGGATAAACAAATGCATCACAGAATACTATTCAACCGTAAAAAGGAATGAAGTACTGACACATCCTACAATTTGAATGAGCACCGAAAACATATGCTAAGTGAAAGAAGCCAGTCACAAAAGTCCACATATTATGTGATTTCATTCACATAAAGTCCAGAAGAGAGAAACCTATAGAGACTGAAAGTGGATTCATGGCTCCATAAGGCTGAGGGGTAGGGAGTGGGGATAGGGAGATAGTGGGATAATAGCTAAACGATACGGGTTTCTTTTTGAGGTGATGAATATGTTTAAAATTAATTGTGACATATCTGTAAACATACTAACAGCCATTGAATTGTACACTTAAAATGGGTGAATTGTATGGTATGTGAGCTATGTCACAATAAAGCTGTTTTTAACCATGTTTTTTTAATTTTAAGTTTGATGAGAAACAAGATATTCACACAGTCCCCAAGTATCACGTCATGAGATACTGATTCATTTCAAAAAGGAAAAGAGCAGGGGCCACCCGCTGGTGCAGTGGTTTAGTTCGCGCTTGGCAGCCCGGGGTTCGCGAGTTCGGATCCCGGGCGCCTGCCGACACACTGCCTGTCAGCCATGCTGTGGCGGCGTCCCATATAAAGTGGAGGAAGATGGGCACAGATGTTAGCCCAGGGCCAGTCTTCCTCAGCACAAAGAGGAAGATTAGCAACAGATGTTAGCTCAGGGCTGGTCCTCACCACCAAAAGAAAACCCAAAAAACAAAAAGGAAAAGAGCAACTTTGCAGTGGAGAAACCTGGCAGACACCCCCTTAACTGAGTGATCAGATAACATCACCAGCAATGAGACAGACAGACATCACACAGCCCCCATAGGACGCATTGAGGAGGACATAACATTACATCTGCGGTATTTGGGACAAAACTGCGTAACCTGATCTAACCATGAGGAGACATCAGACAAACCAGAACTAAGGGGGCTTCCACAAACATCAGGCCAATACTTTACGTCAAACTCAGGAATGAAAGAAAAAAGACTGAGAAACCGTGCCAGATGAAAAGAGACTAAAAAGACGACAACTAAATGCAGCCCGTGATCCTGGATTGGATCCTGGACCAGAAACCAAAAAACCATTTGGTTTGTTTTTGCTGTAAAGAACACTAAGGAGACAGTTGTCAAAATTTCTATAAGGTCCGAGGGTTAGATCATGGTATTGTGTCAGTGCTAATTTCCTGACTTTGATACTTGCACGTGCTTATGTCAGAGAACGTCCCTTGTCTTAGGAAACAGACACTGAATTATTTAGAGATAAAGGAGCATCATGTCTACAACTTACCTCAAATGTTTCAGAAGAAAATTAAAATGTTACATATGTACACTATTTTATATATGTGTGTGTATATATGTATGTGTGTGCATGCATGTATATATAGAGAGACACACAATGTGTGTGTGGGTGTGTGTGTGCATACAGGGAGGCAGATAATGATTAAACATGTGCAGTAAAATGTTAACAACTGTGGAATCTGGTGAATGATATATAAATGATATTTGTACTATTTTTTGCAAGTTTTCAACACTCTGAAATTGTTTCTAATAAAAAAATTTAGTTAAAAAATGTTTGCGGTACATGCAGTGATTTATATAAAGTTTAAAAACATGTGAAAGGAAATTACTTGTTGTTTATGAACACACACAGGGCCCAGCCCCGTGGCGGAGTGGTTAAAGTTGCACATGCTCCACTTTGGTGGCCCAGGTTCACGGGTTCGGATCCCATGCACGGACCTACTCCACTCACCAACCGTGCTGTGGTGGTGTCCCACGTGCAGAATAGAGGAAGATTGGCACAGATGTTAGCTCAGGGCTAATCTTTCTCAAAGCAAAAATAAGAGGAAGATGGCAACGGATGTTAGCTCAGGGTGAATCTTACTCAGCAAAAAAGAACACACATATATGTAGCAAAAGTACAGAAACATTCATAATAGTAGTTAGCTCTGGGGAGGATGGAGTGGAATATACAATAGCTGTGTTTTATTTCTCAAGCTAATGGTGGTATGGGGCTATGCTTTTTATTATTATTTATATTTTTGTATATCTAAAATATCGAATAATTTTTTTTAATTTAAAAAACCACTCTCCTCCCTTCATCCATCCACCACTCTCTTCCTTTCTTCCATCCACCATCCTTCCTTCCTCCAACAATGCAGGATTTCATAGAGCAGCCGGTTCCCTCTTGCCCTCAGATAGATTTCAACAGCACTGAGAAATTCTCCCTGCACCCAAGGGATGGATTCCCTGGAGAAAGAGCCCAAGGAGAGAGAACATCACACACGTTGTTTGCCTTAGTGGAAAGGAAGGCATCTTACTAGACAGCAGCTGGGTGCTTTTGCAAAGGACAGGGGAGGAGAAGGCTGTCACCAGGACTGGGGGTGTCTGGGCTGCAGGGGCAGGGGGCTTCCCAGCCTCAGGGAGGAGCCTGGTGGGGGACACCCAGGTCTGGGGAGCTGTATGGGGTTCCCATTGCTGCCTATGGAAGCAGGCATTCTCAGTGATTCTGAGCCAGCTCTTCCCTAAAATGGAGCCAACACCACCACCGCACGTGGACTGCGAGTAATAAAGGAAGTGGCATCTGCCTGCTGGCCCTCTGGGCCCGGAACTGATGGCCATTGGCTTCCCTGACAGGCTGGAGGAGGTCTGTCCAGGCAGGAAGTCCAGAACAGGCAGAGGAGGGATGCTGGCTGGAACCCAAGACCCACGGCAGGGCTGAGGACAGGCCTCTACCCGCCCTCTGAGCAACACTGTCGAGTGCAGAGCCAGGCAACGAGAGGCAGAGGGCACCTGCTACGAGCCATGCAGTCCTTGAGGCTTTTAGGGGGAGAAGTGGAAAAACCCAACAGGAGCCTCTGTCCTCCTGGGAGGACCTTCAAGCAAACACGAGGGAATGAGGGAACCTGTGGGTATGGGGGAAAGATGGTTCCAGGCCATGGCAACAGCAAGGAAAAGGGCCCCAGGCAGAAGCCTGCCTCCTGCCTTTTGGCGGATCCCAGGAGAAGCAGCCACTGTGGCCGCATGGGCGACCGGGAGAATGATGTTGAGATTGCTCAGGTGTTGGGGTCCTGGTCGGCTGTAAGTTGTGCTCAAGGTGATGTGGGGAGAGCTGGAGGCTTCAGAGCAAAGGAGTGATGGGAAAGTGACGAGTTCCTGAGGTCTTCTCAAGCCATCAGGCACGTGCTGGGTCAGAGCCTGACTTTGCAAATGGGCTCCTTGTTTATGTCTTGTAGCATTGCTTCCCATGAGAGTCAGGGTCTCTGGGGTTGGGGGAGCAAGGTGCCTAGGGCACAAACTGTCAGGAGGTGTCCTCTCGGGGTCCCCAAATGCAGGGTCAGCACCTGAGAGTCCTGGCCCTGCTAAGAGTGCTGAGCAGGGGTCATCAGGGGAAGCTCACACCCTTGAACAATTCTACTTTTTTATGCAAGAGAAGAACCAGTGCAGAAACTGGATTCCTGGATTTGGGGGGCACCCCAATATACTAGAACTTACTGAGAAGGTAGGCCTTGACCTGCTATTCCTTGGAATGCTTTCTGTATCCTGAAAAGGGGCATGGCCAGAATTCAAAGACCACCTGCAGCCTTCTGACTAAGTGACTTTGGGCAAGATTTCCAATCTCTAGAAGTCTGTTTTCTCATCTATAAAAAGGAGTAAAAAGGGGCCAGCCAGGTGGCACAGCGGTTTAGTGCGTGCTTTGGCAGCCCGGGATTCCCGGGTTGGGATCCCGGGCGCCCGCCGATGCACTGCTTGTCAGCTACTCCGTGGCAGCGTCCCATATAAAGTAGAGGAAGATGGGCACGGATGTTAGCCCAGGGCCAGTCTTCCTCAGCAAAGAGAAGAGGATTGGCAATGGATGTTAGCTCAGGGCTGGTCTTCCTCACAAAAAAAAAAAAAGAAAGAAAGAAAAAAATGGAGTGAAAAAACCCCCTGGGTGTTAGGAGAATTCAGTGAGATAAGGAGAGTGTACCTAGGGCCCACAGAGGGGCCCATACAGCCAATGTCCTTTGTCCCTCCCTCTCTTCCTTTCTCCTCCTCTCCCCTCACCTGTCCCAAGAATGTCCCACACTCTGGTTCCTAAAAAGACCAGTCATCTTGCAGGTCCCAGGGAGCTGGGAGCCCACAGTTTCTCGGGAAATGATGATAAATCTTAGCTATGAGGAATGCCCATGTCTGAAGGAATCAGCCATCTCCAGAACCCAGCCTGGGCTGCTGGGAGAGCCTCTCCTTGTCTTTGACAACTCTGAAAATTCCTTCCTGCGCCCAGTTCTGACCACAGCTATCCCCCATCCGGGAGAGTGGACTCCTCCTTGCCCTGCCCAAGTCTAGCCAGCGCTTCTGGCCTCCAGGTCTCACCTCCTTCCTTAAGCTACATCAGAATCCACCAGCCTCTGGTGATCCGTCTGTCCTCTCCTTTTGGCAAGTGTTCACATGCTGCTTTTGAGTCCTCACATGGTTTCACGGCTTAATCTTCCCCTGAAATTTACACTTCTGGAGTCCAAGAACCACATATCTACTCTATTTTTTCTGCGTTCTCCAAGGCTCATGGCACAATGCCAGCTACCAGTATGTGAATAATAGGTACTCGTGGACTTAAAGGTAATAATATATATATTCATTTAAATTTTTTAATTAGAAAAAAATGACTAAAATTAGATAATGAAAGTTCTGCCTTGTGTACCAAATTTGAACTTTTTCTAGAAACACTTTTTTTTAATGGACTTTGCAGGGAACCAAGCAATTAATGCCTTTTCATTACAATTTAGGACTGAAACTGGAATATTAAAATTGCCATTCAGTGGAATGTGCATGAAATGCTGAAAGTCTCCTGGTGAATAATTTCTGGTTATAATGACACGCTATAGACTTAAATCTTACTCCCAGACATGAAAAAAGACAGTTAAATCAACTTTGTCCATTTAAATATCATTTTAAGATATCTAGAACCCATCTCTTTATTGCTCAACAACCCTTAGCAATTTCTTTTGCCCTCATTTATTTCTGGTTCCCAAGGGAATCCTGTCTGATTTATTGGAAATTAGTTCTTACAGCTAGTAAATGCTTTAAACTGTTTTCATATAAATCACTCCAGAATCTGCTAGTGCACTGAAGCCTGGTTAGAGAGATTTCCTCCAGCAACAATGGACATCACCACACCCTCCTCGCCGCTGGGAGGCGCCTCCGTTCACTGGTGAGAGTTCCACGGGAGCAGGCAGACAGGTCTCTAAAGAAACTCACGTTTTCTTCACACACACACACACCCTCCACACGCACACTCTTAATCAGACCCTCCTTTACCCTTCCACTTGTGGACAACGATTGGCTATATGATAGCGTATTAGCAAGCTGGCTTCCTTATAGGATGCAAGTTGTCTCCAGAAGAGTGACAGTGCGTGGATGGTATGAGGACACTGTGTACGGTGGAAGCATTCCCAACCAGTATTGCGAGCTTTAATCTCCCTGCGTTAGTCAGGGTGGGTTAGACCACGCTGCAGTAACAAGAAAGGTTTATTCCTTGCTCACACCCCACAGCCACTATGGCCCAGCGGGGGCTCTGCCGCAGGCTATCCTCACTCAGGGAACCAAGCTGACGGAGGCTCGTCTCCACACGCTCCCCAAATCACCAGGGCAAAAAAACGAATGTGGTGAATGACTCCAGGCCTCTTAAAATTTGTGCCTTGGAGTGATACGGATCATTTCTACCCACATTTCACTGGCCAAAGCCAGTGACGTGATCACCCCAGACATCAAAAGCCCTGAAGGGGAAGCCCACCATATGCCGGGGTGGTGGACGGCGCTAACGGCTATGAAACTACCCAACCCTCCCCTCGTGCGTGCGTGTAGACACGCAAACGTCTACCCTTGCTGGGGTCGGTTGGTTTGTTTTCAGCATAAAACCAGGAAACTTCTGTCTGGCCAGCAGGCGTCTTTCTACTCTGAAAAGTCTGACAGTTTGCCACATTTTAGCCCTTGAGATGCCTAATGTACTCTTTAGCAGAATCAATCTTAAAAACAAATGGCTGTTATCTAGATAACTACTAGGAATAGAAAGAGAGCTCTTCAAACTGACAAAGAAGAAGGAAGGAGGGAGGGGAGGAGGCCTTGGAGGCGTAAGTGGAAAATAAAAATCACAGAATTCTAAGACTCTTAGCGGAAGAGAAGAAGAGAAGAGCCAAATCTTTCTCATAGCCCGAAGCCGCTTCACAAGAGCTCAGGAAAGGTGGGGTCGGGCTGGGGACTGCTCGCACCTCTGGCCCTCCTTGTGGGGCTCCAGGCAGATGAAATATAGCCAGTTCTCTTCCCTGTGCTCTCCCCTTTCAGCTTTCCACAAATAAAATACTATTTTCAGAAGAAATCCTCCAAGCATTGCTGTAAAACAGCAGGATATAATGCTCACCCCAATAACAAATGTATGTAAAAGATCATCTGTAGAAATCATTTTTAAGTTGAGATATCGTTCAAAGGCAAAAATGATCTATATGCTGAAAGACAGTGCTCGTATATCTTTCAGAGGAATGATAGGGCCTTATTCAATGATTTAAAGAACAGCACCATAAAAAAAATAATTCCACATATAAATATTTAAATATAGTTTATTATATCCAACACTTGTCCAAATCTATCCTCCGTATAGATCTCTTCCAGCTACACTCAAAGCCGGTGAACTCGAAGAGTACTGGAAAGGATCAAAAAAACATCGACTAGAAAACTTTGCCACACTGTTGGAAGACAGGGCTGTTGTTAAAAACCAGCTTACCAAAAAGGTAGCTGTATTTGACCAGATATTGAGGAGAGAAGGAGATTGCAGAGGGAAGAAATTTAGTAAAATGTTTTCCATTTGTCTTCATGTCATGCTTCTAAAGACCATATTTCCTGAGCTGAAAATACTTATTATTGGGTACAATTCTGTATTTAAAATGTATCCTTTAAATTTAGGCCCCACATATGCATATGTAAATATACCTAATGCTTCCATTCATGTGTTATCTATCTACATATTGATGAGATATGGTGCAAAGGGCAGGAAAGATTTTGAATAAAATACAGGTTACCCCTGGTTCTGTTGCTGTTTTCAAGGGCCCTATCATTTCAGCATCAGAGATTGTGGAAATCACTAATGGAAATCTGACAGCTGGTGACAACTTCAAGCCGTTAGCCTCTTCCATAAATTCTACCTGAAAATCTGAAGGAGCACCTAGAGAAAATAATTTTCCAAACCTCATATTCTTTTCCCATTGCATGCTGATAGAATTCTGGACATCCGTCAAGTGGTGCCGTGTACAGGAGAGCCACCACCTGGGCTCTCGGCACTTGGGCCCAAGCTTCTATCGCCCACTCTCCCTCGGGCGAATTCTGAGTCTCCGGGATCTTTGTCCTTCACCTCCCCACTGATGTCCCTTCTCCTACTAAACCACCCCCTCCCCCAGCAGTTGAAGTTCTGTGGAACTTATCTACTATTATCAGAAACGTCAAGAGTTTTTGAGAAACATACGCAATTGGGCTGCAGTAACCTACTTAAGTACCATAAATTCTAGAAGGCACTTGGCTTTCAAGGGAGATGTGTGACTTGAAAAATGACACACTTTCTAGAAAGCAAACGACTATTTTTAAAGGACCAGCAGAAGATGCTGGACTCCTCAGAAAGTTTTGGTGCCTGTGGGGGTCTGTCGCCTGGTATGGAGCCCCTCCCCAGTGCCGCCTGGACCCGAACTCTTCCTGCATGATGAAATCAATGAGTGACCCAGCAGAGAGCTCTTAGAGCCTGAAGTAGACCCTCAGCATAACACTTGCCCAACACAGATCGCCCGCACATTCTCAGCTCCTGCTCCCTCTGGGGATTCCACATTCACTCTCCACACCAGGGTTCAGATCCTAACCCTGCCAAAGACTGGCGGTGTGGCTTTTGGCAAGTCATGTAACCCCACTAAGCCTTGCTTCTTCACGTGTAGAACGAGAGTCCTATCCTTACCTTGAAGGTGGTTAACAGAGCTCTCGGCACCACGCCTGGCAGGCAGCAGGTGCTCAAGACCGGGTCTTCACGATAATCATCTCTGATCTGGTGTGGGCCACCAGCACAGACGGTTCCGTCTGAGTCGCCCTGGCCCCAGCTTCTAGCTCTAACTCAAGAATTCCCAAATATGAGATCCCGGGCACCTCTGTCTACAATGACTGTATTTCCACTGTCGGACTCTCCAGCTTCAGTCCCTTCTCACACTGGGACTGAGACAGGAACCAGCCTAACGAGACAGGGCCCCTAACCAACCGGCAAGCGAGGAGGATCAGACAGAGACCAGGATCCACATTCCACAGCTTCAGGACTTCCCCGGCTTACATGAGCCCTAGCACCCAGGAGCTGTCTGAAGGTGACCCTCGCCTCATTACCATCCTAGAAATCACACCCCCCGGGGGAGAGCTGGCATGCTAATGATACAAGCTACGCACGTGGTGGCATGTCGAACAACAGCGCAAGCGCAAGAAAACCCTGCCTCTACATCACATGACAAGGCTCCTCCCCAGCCTTTGCCCAATGAAACCCCCACAATCCCGCTCCCTAACGAGCCGGTCACCTGCCCCTTTCCTTTCTGCACTGGCCCCCTCATGTCTCTCCTGTGCACAAGCTAATAAATTTTTACTTTCCTACTCCCTTTTGCTGTCTCTCTTGATTTCTATCCTGGGGGACAAGAACCCAGAGCACGGGTAACAGGATTTGCCCATCAAGTACTGACATGTTCCTCCACGAGGAAATATGAACGCTCTTGGCGGTGGCAGCCACTCTTGGCGGTGGCAGCCACTCGTAGTGAATAAAGTGGTGCTGTTCCAGCCGAAGGCCAAGTGCCAAGGTCCTCGGCCAGGTTAGACACCCACACAGCACAAAGGGACCTTCCAGGGCTTGTCCAACCTCAGCCTCATGTAGAGAAAAATGCAGACGAAGAGGCTGGCTGCTAACGCTCCTCCAACATCAGTGTCAGTGTCTGTCAGATCTGATCCTGAACACACACTGGAAGAGCGAAAGAGCTAGGAGATTAGCAGCAAAAAAGACAGTCAAATGTATATTGACATGTGATTATCCAAATAATGCCCCTCGGATCTTTCTAACAGTTCCTAACAAAAGATGGCACTGTTCCCCCACCAACCCCTGAAAGATGCTGAAGGAACAGGACATCATGGGCATCAGCCCATTTCAAAGATGGGGATGTCGAGGCCCAGAGAAGCAGGAACCCGTGTCCAGGGTGACACAGTGAGTTCCCAGGATTCTCAGGAAGTGAGCCCAACTGCCCTCGATGCCCAGCTGTTCCGTACTGTCCTTCTCACCCCAGGAAGAGAACAGTCTTAGAGAAATAACGCAGCGCCTAATGTTTCACCAGGAAGCTTATTCCTGGGGGTTGCAAACTAGCAGTGCAGAAACTGTCAATGACAAAGCGTTTCCTCGCCACCCTTTGCATTTGTTACCACCACTTCTGTCCTCATCCTTCACGCCTTGCAGCTGTACCAGATGTGGGGAAAATTACATGTTCCCTGAAACTTAATGACCAAATTTAAAGCAATTTCGAACTAATCAGGGTTCTGTTAAGCTGATTTTATTAATTTAACAGTTTTAAGAGTTTAACAAAATGATGCACTTGGAAATCTTTGTTGTGGAAGCTGCTTATTTAGGTGCAGAAGGCCTGGTACCACCCAAGAAATCCTTCAAAGAAAAAGATGATTTGTAAAGTAACAAAATAAGGCTTCTCAAAAGGGCACAATTATTGATAACACGGATAACATAGCCACCAGTGAGACTATCAGGAGCGATTTATATGGTGCTTATGCAGAGGTAAATTAATAAGACACTTCTATCCAGAATTAGAGACTTGAACAGTAACTTTAGAATAATCTGTCAAGTCTCCATTCACATTTAGGGTTCAGAAGAAAGCTATGAGGTGTCCTACCTAGTAATTCTGTTTGTTTAAAATAGAAACACAGAACCTTTCATTTCTGAAAGACCCTGCTGACAAGTTCCTGGCACCCTTCCCATGACCAAGGGCTCTCGTAAACAGAGCAGTGTTCAAATAAAGTCAAACAAACAAAAAAACGCCAGACCCTAATGGTCCTTGAATTTTGCAAGCACAGTCTGCAGCATCTCATTATTTTTAAAGATACATTAAAGTTAAAAATCCAGATTTTTGAAAATTATCTGTGTTCCTGCCTAGAAGAAAGTTGTCTTGTCATTAAAGAACTAAATACGTACACTCACTGGCTGTGTGACTTTAGGTGAGTGACTTCACCTCTCTGAGCTTATTTCCACATCTGTAAAATATGGATAACCTCCTTCATCACGTGGATTGGTGGGATAAAGATTAGTGCATTTAAGGTGCCTAGAACAGAGCCTGGCTGTCAGTAAGCATTTGAATAATATTAGCTATTACCATTATGTGTATCTAAAATACATGTGGCACCATGATTCAAGGTTTGTGCTTTATGACTTGCACATCAGGCTTACTGTATTCGTGGGGCTTGTTCTTTCTATTTTTTAAATTACAGAAGTGAAAATAAACTCAAACAATTAGAAGTAAGTAAACAAGTAAAAATTGAAACTCCCCTCCCCCATAAAACCTGTCTCTCTCTCAGAAGTAGAGTCAACAACTTCATGCATATTTTCCCAGAGTTTTCTATGTGTGTGTTCATAAAAGGTATATACACATTTATTATGTCATTGATATTATGCATACATATATAAGAACAACTGACATATATAATGCATCCTTATATACATTATATGTCACACGTATACACTTCCACACATATCCACTCACACACGCAGTTTTCAATATGTCATTCTCCAGCTTGTTTTTTTTCACTTAACAACGTATCATGGACCTCATTCTCCGTCAGTACTTGCAGATAGAACTATTCTTTTTCATTGCTGTGTGGCCATTCATGATTTGCATGTGGCGTACACTATTTAACCTTTCCTCTACTGACAAGCTTTTAGGTTTTCTGCAGCATTTCCCTGTTGAAAACCATGCAGCAAGGACTAGTGTCTCGTGTACAGTTTCATGCACATGGCGACCACGAGGAGGAGGGTGAGGCTGAAGAGAGGACGGGAGTTGGGGACAGAGGATGGATGTCTGGTCTGCACATGACGAGGTAATAAAAATGTAAAGATTAAAGTGTAATGGTTTGACATTACTTTATACCCACTAGGGTGGCTATTATTTAAAAAATAAAATAAAATAATAAGTGAAGAAACTGGGATTCTTGTGCGCTGCTGGTGGGAATGTAAAGCGGTGCAGTCACTGTGAAAAACAGTATGGCCATTCCTCAAAAAATTAAATTACCACATGATCCAGGAATTTCACTCTGAACACATACCCAAAAGAATTGAAAGCAGGCCCCTGAACAAATATTTGTACACTCATGTTCATAGCAGCATTATTCACAATAGCCAAAAGGTAAGAACAACCCATATGTCCATAGACAGATGAATGGATAAACCAAATGTGGTATGTACCTATAATGGAATATTATTCAGCCTTTAAAAGGAAGGACATTCTGACATGTGCTAAACATGGATGAACCTTGAGGACATTATGCTAAGTGAAATAAGTCAGATTCAAAAGGACAAATACTGTATGATCCCACTTATGTGAAGTCCCTAGAGTAATCAAATTCATAGAGACAAAAAGTAGAATGGTGTGTGCCAGGGCCTGGGGGGAGGAGGGAATGGAGAGTTAGTGTTTCATGGGGACAGAGCTTCCATTTGGGGTGATAAAAAAGTTCTGGAGATGGATGGTGGTGATGGTTGCACAATAGTGTGAATGTACTTAATGTACTTATTTGTACACTGGAAAATGGTTAAAATGGCAAATGTTATATTATGTATATTTTACCACAATTTTTTTTAATTTAATGGTTTGTTTTATGTCCCTGCATCAAAACCGCTGCCTCAAAAAAGTAGCTTCCAAAGAGCTCTCTGAAAAGAACTGCATCGAATGTCAGGTGCCTGAATAAGACCTGGTCCCTGCCTTCAGACGTGCTGCACTCGAATGGGTTGGAGGAGGGCGGGGCGGGTAAACAAATCATGACAATGAAAATGACAACAATACTGTTGGTGCAAAGGAGTGTGGGCTTTTCTGACATCCAGAGGGCAGGCAAACCCATGTCCCCCTTGTTCTTTACATTGTTTGTAT
This sequence comes from Tapirus indicus, assembly GCA_031878705.1. Taxonomy (NCBI): domain Eukaryota; kingdom Metazoa; phylum Chordata; class Mammalia; order Perissodactyla; family Tapiridae; genus Tapirus; species Tapirus indicus. The sequence continues at coordinate 89,765,440 of CM062924.1, read as the reverse complement.
GTTTAAAATATTTTAAAATAACAATAACAAATGCATTTTTAACTGGAAAGTGCCATGAAATTCTGTTCAGGAAAGCTAGAATGCCTAGGTTCCCAGATGTTTCAATTTTATAATCTAGTTTTTTAAAATGTAATGGAGAGACAAATACAGGATTGACAGCTTTTTATTTTGCTAAGTAAGGATGTTTTAAAAAGTGGCTACCTGCTTTCAATATTATTTCATAAAAAAGAGGTATATTTTAGGTTAAAAAATAAGCTTAGACATAAAAGATTTCTTTCCCAAGAATGAGCAGTTGGCAGCCCTTTGCAATATGAGTATTCAGACACTATATTGCCCTAATTTCCCACATTATGCCATGGACCATGTACGTGCCTCCAGAGGCTGACACTAGTTGGGGTTCCTGGATTAGGGACCCCTCTCCCAGTCCACATTCCCCACCTGCAAACCTGGAGTCATTTCCAATCGCAGTTCAAATGCCCCCAGCACTCCCTTGTTCCAGCCAGTCTCCCAAACTGTCACCAGCAGAGCTTCCGTCCCCGTCCCACATTCCTCTCTCACAGGGGAGCACCCCCAGCCCTCCTCCCAGACCCAATAGCATTAACTCCCCAGGGAGACTCTGAATTACACCCACCAAGAGACTCCTGAATAAACCCACCAGGAGACTCCAAATTACACCCACCAGGAGACTCTGAATTACGCCCACCAGGAATAATCCCAAATTACACCCACCAGGGAGACTCCGGATTACACCCACCAGGAGGTTCTGAATACACCCAAAAGGAATATGCACCAGGTCGTGCACGTCTCTCTGCACTGTATCGTTTTGCATATTTCTTTCCCTTAAACTTCAGCATTCATTCCCTCAGGAGATGGCTTATTGCAAGGAAAAGTGCCTGGCACCTCATTTTCAATAAATGATGTTTAATGAGTGAATAAATTAAATAATGAATGACTGAATCTCATTCTAAAGTAGGTCTATCAGGAAGATCCTTCCAAAAATGATGGCTTAAGTGGGGACTGCCAACTTGCACAGTCAAACAGTGGGTGGATATCAGAGCCGAGTTGTGAATGAGGCCCCACCCATCATCGCCCAACAACAAAGGGATGTCCAGCATGTCGGCCTCTGAGCAGCATCACCGAACTGATAGTAAGAGTTAACATTTCCTTCGTGATTCCTATGTCTGAGGCCAGGCACTAACCACTTATACGTATTATCTCATTTAATCCTCCAGCACTGCTAGGGAAGGCACATTACTAACCTCTTTTTAGAGATGTTTATTTTGAAACACTTTAGGACTTACAGAAAATTTGTAAAAATAGTACAAGTAATTCTTGAATATCCTTCACCCAGATTCCCTAAATGTTAACAAACACTTCATTTACTTTCTCTCTCCCTCCCTCTCTCTCCCTCTCTCTATACAGACACACACACCCAAATACACCCACATTTACATATTGTTTCTGAACGGTGTGAGAGTAAGATGAAGCCACAATGCCCCTTTAACTCTATATACTCTATTGTGTATTTCCCAAAAATCAGAACATTAACATTGACGTAAAACTATTATCTAATCTACAGACCTTCAATTTCACCGATTGTCCTTTAATGTCCTTTATAGCAAAAGAAAAGAAGAAAAACTTGTCTGGTCCAGGATCCAATCCAGCATCCCACTAACACTGAGTTTTTATGTCTCTTTGGTCTCCTTTAATGTGTAAGAGTTCCTCGGGGTTTTTTTTCTTTCATGACCTTGACATTTTTCTTAGAGTACAGGCCAATTATCTGGTAGAAGTCCCTCAGTTTGGGTTTGCCTGATGTTTCCTCATAATTCGATTCAGGTTATACATTTTGGCAGCAATACCTCAGATATGAGGCTGTGTCCTTCTCAGTGCACCATATCTGGAGGCACAGGATGGCTATTGTCCCGTTATTGGTGATGTTAACTTTGATCACTTGATTAAGGCCAGGTCTGCCATATTTCTGCACTGTAAAATTACCATTTCCCCTTTGAAATTAATAAGAATTTTGTGGGGAGATATGTTGGCACTTTATAAGTTCCTTCTACATTGGCAATCTACTATAAGGAAACACTTTTCTTTCTTCTCCACTTATTCATTTATATTAATTTGATGCTCAGTTATCCCAGATTTGACCCCTGGGAGCCTGGCTCTTATGTCCTTTTACCATGTCTCCACCATTCTTTGAGCACTTCCTTACTTTCTGGTCCAAATTGTTCTGGGCTCACCTTGTACTTTCTCTGTCCCAGCCCTAGAATTAACCACGTCTCCAAAGATCCTCAGTATCTTTTAGTGGAGGAGTTCTTTAGAATACAAGATCTGGGCACTGGGTTTGCTACTGGGATGTCATTACTTTTAGGTTCTCTCAGCCGACAGACCTACATCAATACACACACATATATTTCTAGACATCTTTATTTGTGTGTGTGTGTGTGTGTTCATACCAACACCTCAAATTCCAGTCTCACACCACAGGACTAATTCTAGCCTTCCACCTTTCCATACGTATAACTTCCTTCACTGATTTGGAAAAAACAGACTCCCATCACTCACAATACACTTACATATTTCCTCAAACTTGAATATAAATAAAGTAATTTCAGAACTGCTAATCCACATCACTCTAAAAAACAAACCTACTAACTAGGGTAACAATTTATTTGCTTACAGTTATTTTTTTTATTAGCCTGAGGGTGTCTGGTCAAAATACTGAGTCCAAAGGTTACTTGGGGAGTTGTCCTAACCTTCAGCGTGGTTTGCTATCCATTTGAAATACAGCTGGATTCATTTTATTTCTGTTTTTATTCCACACTGGGTTTGTCTCTCACCCTTGATGCTTCCTTTCCTTTTTTTTTTTTGAGTTGTGAAATATTCACATGACTATAAATGTCAAAAGTATACTAAAAGGTATCCCAGAGAAATTTCCCTCATCATCCCTTCTGTCCCATTCCCATCCTCCCATCCTTTCGACCCTGGTCCCAAGCACCCCCATGGGTCATCAATCTCATTAGAGTCTAGTTTACTCTTCCTATATTTCTTTTTTGCTAAAATACATAGATATGTGTATGTTTTCTTATTTTACCTTCTTTATTACACAACGGTAGCATACTAAAGATGTTCTTCTGTTTTAACAGCTTTGTTTAGGTATATTTTTATATATAAAATTCACTCACTCTAGGTATACAGTCTGATGAGTTTTAATAAAAGTATACAGTGTGCAACTATCACCACCATCCAGTGTTAGAACCCTCTATCACCCCAAAAAAGTACTCCTATGTTCTTCTATGTTCAATTCCTGCTCCCACCCCTCATAAAGATACTCTTCTGCACTTTGCTTTGACTTCAATACATCCTATAATTCACCCCATGTCAGTTCATAGACATCCCCCTCTTTTTTACAGTTGCATAGCACTCCATTGTATGTCTGCACCAGTAGTTACTCAACCACTCCACCATGTTTGGACATTAAAATACTTCCAATATTTTGCAATCACCACTAATTCTGCAATAATCTTGTGCATGAGCATTTTCATACTTTTGAGGTATACCTTCAGGGTTAACTCTTAGAAGTGGTATTTCTGAGTCAAAATGTAAACACATAGGTAGTTATGATAAATATTGCCAAATTTCCCTTCAACCGGGTTGTACCCATTTGCATTCCCACCCGCCACGCACATGAGCACTTATTTCCTCACAGCCTTGGCAACAGACGTGTTGTTCAGCTTTTTAATTTTGGCCAATCTGACAGGTGAAAAATGAATTATATCACAGTCATTTTGATTTGCATTTCTCTATGAGTGAAGTTGAACATGTTTTCACATGTTTAAAGGCCATTTGTATATCTTTTATGTAAATTATTTTTCTTTTAAATTTTTTAAAATTCAATTTATTTAAAATGAAAAAAAAAACCAGTTCACCCACTTCTCCTACGCCCCAGCCCCCCCCCTCTGGCAACTACCAATCAGTTCTCCACATCTATGAGTTATGTTTTTATGTCTTCTGCCCATTTTTCCATCAGGTCCCCTTCACCTCCAATTTTAACAGTTCTTTATATATTGAGGATATTAACCCTTTACATCTGATATATACTGCAAATATTTTCTCCCACTTTGTCATTTGCATTTTGACTGTGCTTATGGTGGGATGTTTTGTGTGGTTTTTTTGGCCATGTCAAAAGTATTTAGTTTTACATAATCAAATTTATCAATCTTTTCTTTTACTACATCTAGATTTTGAGTCACAGTTAGAAAACCTTTCCCTACACCCACGTTATAGGAAAATCCACTCGTGTTTTCCTATAGTACTTTTTTGACTTCCTTTTTTATATTTAGGTCTCAGATGCATTTGGATTTTATTCCTTTTTTTTTTTTTTTTTTTGTGAGGGAGACCAGCCCTGAGCCAACATCTGTCGCCAATCCTCCTCTTTTTGCTGAGGAAGACTGGCCCTGGGCTAACATCTGTGCCATATTCCTACTTTACATGGGACGCCTGGCAGCATGGCTGACAAGCAGTGTGTTGGCGGGCGCCCGGGATCTGGGCGTGCAAACCCAGGGCTGCCAAAGCACGAACTAAACCGCTGTGCCACCAAGCGGGCCCTGGATTTTATTCTTGTGTACGGTATAAGATACACACCTAATTTTATCTTTTACCAAAGGGCTTCCCAGTTGTCCCAGCACAATGTATGGAAAAGTTAATCTCTGATGTGAGATGCCACCTGTATCATATACTCAATGTCCATATGTAGTTGCCTGTACTTCTGGACTTTGTACTCAATTCCACTGCTATTTTGTCTACTCATGCACCAACACCACACTGGTTTAATTATAGAGGCTTTATAGTTTGTTTTAATGTCTGGTAGAGCTATTCCCCTAGGAACTTTTATTTTTCAGGATTTTCATGGTTATTGCACATTTGCTTTTTCATATGAACTGAAGTATCAATTGTTTAGCTCCATAAAAAACTTCTTGGTATTTTCACTGGGATTGTGTTAAAGTCATAAATTAACTTTGGAAAACTGACTTTTTTATGATGTCAAGTCATCCCATCCAAGACCAAGGGATGTCTTTCTATTTGTTCAAAATGACTTCTGTTTCTTTCAGACGTGTTTCAAGTTTTTCTCATATAGGTTTTGCCTATTTCTTGCTAAGGTTATTTCTAAGTATTTTATTGTCTTTGTTACTATTGTGTCCTCTAACTGGTTCTTATTTATGTATCAGAAAGCTATTGATTTCTGTATGTCAATTTTTTATTCTGCTATCTTTATAGTTTTTTTACTGTTTGATTTACTTTCATCATTGATTCTCTAGGGTTTTCCCCCAGCATATTATCACATCATGTGCAAATTGAGATAGTTTTGATTCTTCTCTTCTAATACTCATGCCTCTAATTGATCTCTCTTATCTAATTGCTAATATGTCCAGTACAATTGTGGGATAGTAGTGGAGATAATGGGCATCCTTGCCTTGATCCGGATCTTTGTAGAAATGCTATAGTGTTTTCCCATCAGATAAGACGGTGACTTGAGGATTCAGGCATATAAAATATTTTATCATGTTAAGAAGTATCCATCCATTTGTGTTTTCTTAACTGATACATCAGGCATGGGTGTTGAATTCTATAAAAGGCTTTTCAGCATCTATGGAGATAATCATATGATTTTTTTTTCTTAAGCATATTATCATATTAATGGATTTCCTTGTGTTGAACCAACCTTGCATTCCTGGAAAAAATATCATTTGGTCATAATGCATTGATTTCTTAATGTTGTGTTGAATTTGGTTTATGAATAATTTGTTTAGGACTTTTGCTTCAATATTTATAAGTGATATTGTTCTGTAATTTCATTTTTTGTACTTGCTTTTTCAGATTTAGGTATCAATGTTATACTTGCTTTCAAAAAAGTATTAGAATGTATTCTTTTATTTTTAATACTCTGATGCAATTCGTAAAGAATGGAAAATATCTGGTCTTTGAAAGTTTGGTAGAATTCCCCTATGAAACCATCTAGGCATGGTGCTTTCTTTGTGGAGTAGTTCCTTAATCATTTTCTCTAGATATTTTATGGAAATTGGTTTATTTAAGCTCCCTTTAGTGAATGGAACCAATTTTGGTACTGTATTTTATCTAGGTTTTCAGATTTATTTTTGTAGAGATCTGCAAAATAGTCTCATGATTTATTCAATTTCTTCTGTTTCAATGGTTATGTCCCTCTTGTCATTTCTTATTTTATATATTTGTGCTTTCCGTTTTTTATTGTTAGTAAGTGTTTTGTCCATTTTGTTAATGTTTTAAACTAGATTTTTGAGTTATTAATTAGATCTATTATTCCTCTATTCTCTGCCTTATTTTTTTCTGTTTTTACATTTACTATTTTCTTTCTTATGATTTCTTTTAGTTTACTTTTTGATTCTTTTCCTAGCTTTTGAGCTGGAAATCTAGTTCATTTATTTTCTTTCCTTTTTTTTTAATTGATAAAAGTGTTTCTGGGGTGGGCCAGCCCCAAGGCATAGTGGTGAAGTTTGCTGCACTTCACTTCTGCAGCCCCGGTTTGCGAGTTTGGATCCCAGGAGTGGACCTACACCACTCATCAGCCATGCTGTGGTGGCGACCCACATACAAAGTAGAGGAAGATTGGAACAGATGTTAGCTCAGGGCAAATCTTCCTCAGGAAAAAAAAAAGTGTTTAGGGATTTGAATTTTCCTCTGATCACTGCTTTAAATGTACCCCATAAATTCTGCTTGGTAGTGTTTTGATTATCATTATTTCTTTTTTCATTCATTTAATTTGTTCATTTTATTCCTCTTTCATCCAAGAGTTGTTCAATAGAAGGTTTTTAAAATTTCCAGATGGAATTGTTTTGGTTTGGTTATAATGTCCAGTTTTAATGCATTGTGATCAAAGTATTATTTGTAATATTTCTACTTTATACAACTTACTGGTTTTCTTTGTGACCTAATATATGACAAAATTTTGTAAATGTTCCATGTGCACTTGAGAAGAAGGTATATTCTATATTATTGTGGTGTAAGTTTATACACTTATATGTAAATATATATATATATCCATAATACCTACCTCACTGATTATGTTGCTATGTTTTTGTCCACTTGATCTTTGTGCTGTGTGATATGTTAAAATCTCCCATTATTACTGTGTCTCTATCTAAGTCTCCTTGTTTCTTTGTAGTTTCTGCTTTATAAAGATGGCTCCTGTGCTATTTAGTGCATAGCTATTCATAATTGTTATGTAGCTATTTTGAATTGTTATTATCCCACTTTTTTTCTGAAGGCATTAATTGAGCTACTGAAATGGACAAGGCAGTACCCGTACCATCATTTATCCTTCCACGTACCTGAAAGCTGTGGTCACAGAGGGACACAGAGACGCCTTGCCTTGGTCATGAAGAAACCCTGGGACTCCAGGACCGGTGTCCCTTACTTAGGGCACCAATTGTTCTAAAATGAATTCATGATTCCTGGGCTACTCCCAGCTGTGCACTCAGCCAGCATCCTGGAGAGCTCCTCCACAGCCAAAGCCAAGCAACCTACTGCTGCTGAGAATGGACGCTTCCAGCCCAATTGTGTTTTTAAAAGATTAAGACAACACAAACCAAGGAACCCCCAAGGTTATGGATTCTTGACACGACACCATGTTCTGTTTAGCTGACTCATAGCAGACTTCTTACGAGGAGACTGAGGAAGGCTTCATGCTCCAGAACAACTTCAGGAAGCTCTCCACACCCTGGCTTCTCCACAGCACCCTTCCCCTCTGCCTCTTTATGGAACCCCTTCTCTGCCCACGTAGGAGCCAGCTCCCTCTGGAGAAGTGGCAAAGCAAAGAGGCACTGTCTTTGAGCACACAAAGCCGGCAGCCCTCAGCTAAGAGTCGAATCAGGATGTAAAGGCAAGAGAGTCAGCTAGACTTCCTTGATTAGCGGAGTACCAGACAGCCTCAAGTGAACCCAGGGTTAATCAGCAGGCTAGGGGAGGGAGTGTGGCTTAGTTCAGCACCATTAACACATGCTCACTCCTTGCCCCAACACACAGTCAAAAATGTTATGCAGAATTTGCCAGCCTAATTACAAATGCTGAGCTTTCATTTGGTCAGCAATTAATAGTCACTAGAAATATAAATTAGGGCAGAGACAAAAACAGGGGATAATTGTCCACAAACGTTTTAAAAGAGTCTTTTAAAAATATCAGCAGAGACACAGCCTGGCCAGGGATAGGAGTGGAGAAAGGGATCTTTCCTACGGACCCACATTCTGTACCAGCTCTGGCAGCCCTAGGCATGGAGAGGGAGGAGCAAAACTACTGGAAAGAGAACAAACCCTCTTGTTTGTTTGAAGTGTTCAAGTCTTTTCCTCAAACAGGATTTCCCAGGAAGAGAGGCTTAGCAATGTGTGGGAGGAGCCTCATGTGTGGGAGGGTGCCTGGCATATGGGAGGAGCTTCAATGTGTGAGCGGAGTTTCAGTGTGGAGGAGGGGCCTCAGGGTGTGAGAGGAGTTTCAATGTATGGGCAGGGTCTTAGTGTGTGGGAGGGGCCTTGCTGTGTGGGAGGAGCCTAGCCTGTTGCCTTGCCTGTCCCAGGTACTCTACTGTACAGGTGCTCAGCAAGGTGTTTTCTTCCTCTTCTTCCTGGGCACACTACAAAACTGTATTTCCCAGCCCTTTGTAGTCATCGGGTCATGTGATCCACTTCTGGCGAATGGAATGTGACATAAATAATGTATGCCACTTTCAGGCCTGGTCCATAACAACTTCTCCCATGTGATTGTCCATCTTCATGTGCCCTTCTGTGGTGATGTAGAGTCCAGCCTGAAACATAACAACACCATGAGGTGAAGGAGCCTAGACCCCTGAATGACTGCATGGAGGAGCCCCCACTCCAACAACTGCATTGGACTGGGACAGAGATCAACACACTATGGCCTGCAGGCTAAATCCTGCCCACCAGGGGCAGGATTTTGTAAATAACATTTTATTGGAACATATTCACACCCATTCATTAATGTACTGTCCATGGCCACTTTCATATTGCAAAGGCAGAGAACTTATGGCCCACAAAGATGAACATATTTACTATCTGGCCCTTTATGGAAAAATTTGTCAGCCTCTGGACTAAGAGGCAAACAATACATTTTTATTATGTGAAGCTCCTGAAATTTGGGGGTTGCCACCACGGTTAGCGTACCTGGACTCACTCATTAATGAAGCTCCCTTTATAAAGTCTCAAAAAAGAATGGAAGCCACTCAAATCAGTTACCCATGTAATAGCCCATCCAGGAGGGGCTGTGATGATGTTACAGTTATTGTGATGGTTCAAGTTGACTAAGTGCACCAGATCTTGGTTTCTAATACCATTTTTCAATCAAAGGAACCAGGGCTCCTTGGAGAAATGGCTGATTCTAGGCCTGGGGCAGGAAGTACACAAGAGGAGCTGGAGCCTGCCAGAAAGTAAGGAAGTATTATAAAAAAAAATCCAGTGATGTAGATATGTCAACATGGACACAGGAGACATCTGAAAGATGGCCCAAAGATAGAGCAATTTGAGCAAAAATATGCATAAAGTAGCATTGCATACTAAATATCCAAAGCATAACATCCATAAGTCCATATTGATATAAATAAATGATTGATTGAATAAATAACAGGAGAGAAGGGACAAATCTGCCATGCAGGAGAATTTCAAATAATTTATGTAGATACTCCACCCTGAAGTGGGTGGAGCCTCCAGTCGTCCAACAGAAGGATTCAGGGCCTTAAGTACAGGCTGCATAGTGACTTCCTTCCTACAGGACAGTATGGAAGGGGGACAGGGGACAAAGGGAACTTCACAGTGCAGACACCTGGGAAACACCACCTCAGCCCCGTGATCAATGTCAACATCATCAGTGGTGAGTCATGTTGACAGCAGGTACCCTCGATATGATGTGATGAGATGGCACTGCACCTCTGTGGTCTCCCTCCCAAAACCCACAAGCCCACTCTAATCATGAGAAAAACAGCAGACAACTCCCAACTGAGGCACACTTGACAAAATACCTGACCAGACACCTCAAAACTGTCAAGGTCATCAAAAACAAGGAAAATCTGAGAAACTGTCACAGCTAAGAAGAGCCTAAGGAAACATGACAACTAAGTGTTAGATGGTGTCCTGGATGGGCTCCTGGGACAGAAAAAGGACAGTTTTCCAGTTTTTACTAAGGAAATCTGAAAAAAGTATGGACTTTAGTTAATGATAATGTATCAATATCGATTCATTGATTATAAAAAGCACCATTCTAATGTAAGATGTAAACAATAGGGGAAATGGAGTAGGGCATATGGGACTCTGTATGATCTTCACAACTTCTGTAAATCTAAAACTGATCAAGGGGGCCACCCGGTGGCGCAGCCGTTTAGTCCGCGCTTGGCAGCCCGGGGTTCGCGAGTTCGGATCCCGGGCACGTGCGTCCGGGCACCTGCCGACGCACTGCCTGTCAGCCATGCCGTGGCGGCGTCCCATATAAAGTGGAGGAAGATGGGCACGGATGTTAGCCCAGGGCCAGTCTTCCTCAGCAAAAAGAGGAGGATTAGCAACAGATGTTAGCTCAGGGCTGGTCTTCCTCACAAAAAAAATAAAAATAAAAAAATAAAACTGATCAAAAAAAACAAAGTTTATTTTTAAAAAGTTTTTGCTAAGTGTTCCATAGGCATCAGGCTCATGCTAAATATTTGACACACACACTTCACTTGATCCCGCAACAACACTATGACGTGAATATTTTCATGGAATGAGTTAGGAAGTGGTCTTTCTGTTTCTATCTTTTGACACAGATCATACAGAATTGGTACAATTTCTTCCTTAAATGCTTGGTAGAATTCAGCAGTGAACCCATCTGGGCCTGGTGCTTTCTGTTTTGGAAGCTTATTAATTTTTCATTCAATTTCTCTAATATCTATAGGCCCATACAGGGTATCTATTTCTTCTTGTGTGAGTCTTGGCAGATTGTGTCTTTCAAGGAACTGAACTCCATTTCATCGAGATTATCAAATTTGTGATCATAGAGTTGTTCATAATATTCCTTTATTATCCTTTTAGTGTCCATGGAATCAGTAGTGATGGTCCCTCTTTCTTTTCTGATACTAGTGATTTGTGTCTTCTTTCTTTTTTTCTTAGCCTGGCAAACAGATTGTCAGTTTTAATGATCTTTTCAAAGAACCAGTTTTTGATTTCTTCGATTGTCTCTATTGATTTCCTGTTTTCGATTTCAGGTGGTCGTTTTTATTATCTTCACCTTCAGGTGAGGAAACCGAGTTTGGGAGACCTCGAGGGAGACTCCAGGTGGCCCGACCATTGCTGCAACCACACTTTTCTCACTATACTGTGCTGCCTCCCGGTTCGTCTCTTCTTCCCAAAATTTCTCGATTAAATAGCATATGCCAGGATCTAGTCTAGAAATCCAGGACTGCTCCTAATGCCCCCATAGCAAACACCCAGACAGGGCGTCCTGGACAATGAACTTGGGATCTGTTTGTCCCCGTCCCTGACCCAGACTGAGGAGGAAAAAGTGCAAACAAGTGAACAGGTCAGAAGCAGCTGGGGCGGGTGCCCAGTGGCCAGACTCAAAGGCCCTCAGACTCCAGCACGCGTCCACCCCAACCTTGAGGCCTGAGGACACCTGTACACCACCATGCAGGTTTTTGAGGGACTCTAGAACAAGCACCTAGTCTCCTGAAGCCACCTTAGCTCTTCCAGAACACAAGAGCACCATTCCCTCAGGAGAGGTCCCTCGCATTGACTCCAAGCAGGTGGCTGGAGTTGCCAGGTCCTTCTGAGCTACCCTGGGCTTTTGCAGTCCCCAAGACTCCCTGGGGGACCCCAGCACACATTCTTCTCGATTACCACAGAGCTCCAAATGCCCTGGGTTTGGGTTTCTCCTCCCTTCGGTTTCGCCTCCACACCTGCCCTCTGTGGGGCAGAGGCCTGACTGCAGTGCCGAGCACATCCCCTTGAAGAGAATCCTTGCTACAGAAATCTCCTCTGACAAAGGCAGCAGGGTGGCTGACCACATTACAAAAGGATTCTATAATTTTGCTGAGTCTAGAGATGGTCCCCACCCCACCCCTGTGTCCAGAGAGGAGGATCTGAGATCAGAACGGACAAAGAGGGGTGTGCACACCCAAGGCCAGGCGGCAGGAGCCCCAGGAGGGAGTATCAAGGCCTCCTCAGACCAAGTGCAGCCCCCTGGGGGGTGGCCTCTCTGATCCATTTCAGAGTTTGCCTATAGATCATTAATTCTGTGAGGGTAGGAGCAGAGACACTGACACAAAAGTTGGAGAAGGACTGACAAGATCAATAACAATGAAAATAACACATGTGAGAAACCATAGTGTTTTTTGGCAGGAAAGAACTCTCCCTGACACCAATTTTCTGAAACCATGACAGCATTAAGCAGAGCCTGCCAGTCCAGGACCTGCCAAATGTCCAGAGGAGCTCAAGAGGACCTTGCCTGCTCCCCTCACCTGGCTGCTGCCCAGAAGAGTGGGGTCAAAGACCCCCACTGGGGACAGGGCTTTGCACAAAGTGGCGTTCCACCAACTTGCAGTTTGACTCGGAGCCCAACACCAGGACACACCTCACTTTCCATGGCGCGGGGTGGCTACACGATACACTGCAGGGGCATTCAAATTTCAGCTCAGCAGTGGAGTCGCTTTTGCAAATGAAATCTCACCCGGACAGAAGAGGAGCTCTCTGGGTGACAGAGGGTTGGGTCCAGGTCACCCCTCAACCTCTCCCTTGCTCAGCACAACACCAGCAGCACTTGGGCACTGCCATGGAGCCCCAGGGCAGTGCAGACCCCACTGAAATCCACAGATTAAGTGGCAAGGGCATCTCTGATCAGGGAACACGGGTCTAGGCCCAGCTTTCCACTCAGCAGCGCAGGCTCGAGAAACTCACTTCACCTTGGCAGACCTCAGTTTTTTCATATTTAAAATGGACATATTCCTGACATGGTGCCTCATACATACATATCCAACAACAAGCATTTATTAAGCACCTACTGTGTGATGAGCCCCCAAAATACCAAGATGAATACAACTCAGGCAAACAAACGTGACTACATGCAGGACAATGAAAGGTCAGAAAGCAAAGGCCAGGTGGAACCCAGGACACCAAGAGTCAAGAAGCAGCAGGGACCAGTGAGGGGAGATCTAGGGTAGCAGATGGCAAGTCCGAGTCACATGCACACTCACACACACACTCACACGCATGTACACAGATGCACACAGCCCAGACCTGGATCCTAGCTGTGTGACCTCAGCCCCCACCTGTAGCAGAGAGTGGTGCCTCCTCGTAAGTCTGTGCTGAGGATCAAAGGGACACTGCGGCCTGGGAATACGGGTGCCTTCCAGGCAGGGGCCCCGCAGCCAGGCAGCAGAGCTCGGCACAGCATGGTGGGCCCTGAGAGAAGAGCAAAGCAGCCAGCCAATTCACCCATCTCACACTCGGACTGAATGTGAGCACCCATGCGTGCCAGTCCAGCCAGCCCGTCCCCACAGGTATCCACGCAGCGCCCCCCAGCTGCCGCCCTCCGTGCACCCCCTTCACTCAGCCTTGCAGAAGAAAGCACGTTTTGGAAAGGTTGGGATTCCGCATTTTAATTCTGATTACGGCTTAACACAACACATAGACCATTTGGCATGGTGCCTGTCTGCTGAATGTATGAACATTGTAATGGAAATGGGTTCTCATGCGCACGTGTGGCCAAATGTTCAAACAAGGCACCCGATCTGGCTTTCTTGAAGAGCTAAGCAGGTGGCGGAAAAACAGAAAACCGAAGAATAGTAATCCCACTATTGGACATCTATGCCTTAAAAGAATATTTCTATTATTTTATTGACTTGCATCTAATGTCCCCATCACACATTCCCTGGCATTAAAACTGCCACCAGCATCACAGCCAGATGTCAATGACTCTGTCTTTTGTCCTTCTCAGAGTGTCCATGGGGACAAGAGACAACACCTGGACACCTGAAAGGTGCCAACATCTAGGCGTGTGTTTTGTCACCTGAGTGTCTGTCTCTCACTCTCGCTCTTTCCTGCCTCTCTTACACACAAACACACACACACATGCCAGGAAATGCCAACATAATTTATGGAATTTTTTTCTAAATTTCTAATTTTCTAAATAATTGTAGGGTTACAATATTTGAAATCCTTTCTAATTTTCTAAATTACTTTCAAAAAGAATTTCAAAAAGCATCACACCCTAATCCTGGAGAGAGGCAAGTGGGATGCCCAAAGTCTGATGGGAGGAGACTGCAGGCCAGTGCAGGCCTGAGCACCTACATCAGCGGGTTCTCTCCCTCATGTGGGCCTTGATCGTTCCTGTGGGCTGCTCCACCCCTGCAAGGAGAAATCGTCCACCCAAGACCACAGGCTGCTGCTTGGAGAGGTCTAAGAGGGCACACCTGTCCCTCCTGGGCTTTGCACCAATGATTCCCAACTTCTTCTGCCCTCCCACGGTGCTCCCAGTTCCTGGAGCGCAGGGAGACACTCGCTTGGAAAACAGCTACAGAGAACCAACTTCCTCCCGCTTGTCCCTGGCTGGGAGCAGCTGGAATGATCAGAACAAGGGTCCAGGGTCTGTTCCCAATTTCTCCTAAAAGCAATCTCTTGACGTCCCCTCATAGTGGTCAACCAAGCCTCTGGCCAGGTGTTTTTAGCAGGCTCGTGGGTGGGCCGCACACACCCCTCATGCTCCTGGTCTGAGAGGACCCGTGCTCTCAGCCCTGTCTCACAGCTCCTCCCCTTCTGGAACTTTCCAGTCACACAAGGCCTCTTTGGGTTACCTCTTCCCTCATCCAAGGCACTTGTAAACAGTGACTTTTTGAAAAAGGGCCTTGTGTATTTTTATGTACCCAAGATTTATGGAAATAATTAAGAAATTTGATTACAATTCCATTGTGGCTGTTTACTTGGAGAACAAACCTTTCTCATGAACACTTCCTCGCACTGACTAATGCATTTGAGTTTCTTTTTATTTTTAAAGCATAAATTTTCCTTGTTGATAGTGATTCTGTGTAGCGGTTGCAACAGGGACTGTTTTTACTAAGTTTCTAATCTAATAAGTTCTGCAGAAGAATAATACCACCGTTTCCCTGCCTGACAGAGCTGCTCCTTCAGGGGATACAGGGCCTAGAGAGCTTTCTTCGCACTGCTCCTTCATGGGCCATTTTTCCTCAGAAGAGGGAGGCAGGAGGTGAGCAAAAGCATGGAGTGGCTCACATGTCAACTGACTAGAGGGTCTGACAAGGACAATAACAAGAAAAGGTACCAAGGGACCAGGCAGAGCTCCTAAAGTCACCTTAGAGGGTGGTGGTGGGGGAACCTCAGTGACCAAGGTGACCCACAGGGAAGGCTGGATCCTGATGGGGTCCACTGGGCTCCACTGGGTCCCGCTGGGCCCCACTGGTTTCCACTGAGCCCCACTGGGTTCCACTAAGTTCCACTGGGCTTCTCTGGGTCCCACTGGTTTCCACTGGGCCCTACTGGGTTCCACTAAGTTCCGCTGGGGTCTGCTGGGTTTCGAGGGAAGGAAAATCTATTATTGTCTTCCTCCCTACACCCTCCCCCTCAATCAAAGATCATATAAAGGAGTCTAGAGACAAATACATTTTTTTTAATTATTCTGTTTTCCTGCACTGACACAAAGATTTAAGAAAGGACCTGATATTAAATTAAAGAAGGTGCCCGATATTGAGCACCTACTACTGCCAGGCACTGAGTAGGTGCTTTACCTTCTATATCTCATTTAATCCTCACAACTCCACGATGTAGGAATTATAATTCCCAGTTTTGGTGAATGCCAAATGTCACGGGACTGGGTAGTGGTAGAAATGGGATTCAAACAGACATGTTGACCCTCAAGAGTACAGAGGGCAGCAAATTGCTATTTCTGCCGGCTCTGAGGACGGCACAAGCTGAAGGGGACTGAAGGGGTGCAGTGTCCAGCAGCTGGTGATTCTGAGCTTCCTCCTGCATAGGCTGCCACCAGCCACCCTTTGGCACAGGATGGATGGACAGAGCAGGCCCATCCTCCCCCAGGCACTGGGGAAGGAATCTAATTTTAGCTCACAGAGTTTAAAATTGCTGGTGCAGAAGAAGATCATTAGACACTTGGCTGTTCCCAACCTAGGGGATCACAGATGAAGAATCTGCAAAGACCCGCGATGCCAGGAGCTGGTGGGTCTGCATCACTATCCCTCATACCTCACTGCCCAGGGCCCCGGGAATGCCAGCCACCCATGGGCACTGTCCCAGGAAGCAAATGTCCTTCGTGCTGCCAAGTACAAGTGTCCTCCCGCCTCCTTGGGGAAGGCCTGGCGAGGATGAAGACATCGGGCAGGCAGAGACTCAGCAGCCTGGTGAGACAGTTGCTAAAGATCAAGGAGAGGTCCCAAGGCAGGGTCCCCTTCATCAGAGGTACACGTGTAGAAATTCAGGCTTTCTTGTGCTTATTAACTCCCTCAGTGCCTTTGCCTTCTTTGCTGAGCACCATGATAATTCAAAGTCCCGTGGCTTCTTCCTTCTACAGGCCCACCGTGCTGCTGCCTGATGCCCCCACACCTTTATATCTCCCTAGAAGCTCTTCTGCATTGAGAAGCAGTGGGAGCAGATTTCCATCTCCACTGGCTGCAACCTGAACTTCTCCTATGACAGTGAAAAACAAAATGTTGGGTGAGGGGTCAGAGGGAGAGAAAAGGAAAAATGGGATGGGAAACACCCCAAATGTCCATCACGGATGAATGGATAGACAAAAGGTGGCATATTCCTACAGTGGAACATTACTCAGCCATAAAAAGGAATGATTCTGACACACACTACAACATGGATTACTTGAAAACGTTATGCAGAGTGAAAGAAGCCAGACACAAAAAGTCACATATTGTATGATTCTGCATATATGAAACATCCAGAACAGGCAAATCCATAGAGACAGAAAGCAGATTAGTCCCCCTGCCAGGGACTGGGGGAGGGAGGAATGGGAGTGACTGCTTGATAGGTTTGGGCTTTACTTTGGGGTGATGAAAGTGTTTGGGAACTAGAAAGAAGTGGTCACACAACATTGTGAGTGCACTAAATGCCACTGAATTATACACTTTAAAATGGTTAATTTTATGTCATGTGAGTTACACTTCTACAAATAAAAATTTTAAGGGATGGATTTGGTTTATTTGGGGGGGGTGGGATAAGTCATTGAAGGAGTTCCTTGAGGGCAGAAGCTATTTCAGTCTGATCAATACTTGATGACCACTTATTCCATGTCGACCCTATGCTCAACACAGGTGATAGCAGAGGATGCAGAGGTGGAAACAAATAATCATAATGGGAAGTGTTGACCAGAGCTTGGCAGATAAAAATTCCACCAGGTGTACCAAGGGTAGAGAATGGCCTCTGGGCAGAGGGAGAAAAGGCACAGAGTCACAAGTGTGTGGCCACGTTTCTAAATTAACACAATTGAACATATTCTTAACAGCTCAGTACTACTGAAAATGATAGATGTGGTTCCAGCCTTCCTTGAACTGGCCACTGGACAAATGGAACAAGGAACAAGCTGTATTTTCCTCTAGTTCCAGGAGAACGGGTTGAAAACAAATTTATCAAGAGGTGAAGTAGTCAGTAAAGGAAAGCTTTGACAGAAAGACAAGGAGAAACTGACAGATCACCATTATAAATGGGAGATTTTCTTTAGCACAACTTTCTCAGTAATTTGTAAATCAAATGAGAACTAATATCAGTAAGGATAAAGAAAATTTGAGTGACACAATTAAAAAGCTTGACCCAAGGACATACTTAGAACCTTGCACACACCAACTAGAGAATAAATATTCTATGTTTCATATTTACTGGAACCAATACTGAATCTCAAAAATTGCAAAAGGACTAGCATCATATAGATTGTGTTTTCCAAATAACAATTAATTAAACTGGAAATAAAAAATTCAATTAGAAATCAATAACAAAAAGATGCTAGAAAAATCCCTCCATGTTTGGAAATTAAGAAATCAGTTTTAAACAACACAAAAAATAAAACATAATGGAAGTTATAAAATATTTAGAACTGAATAATAAACAAAATGCTACAAATTAAGATGTGTGGGTTCACTGCAGCATTATTTACAATAGCCAAGGCATGGAAGCAACCTAAGTGCCCACTGATGGATGAATGGATAAAGAAAATGTGGCATACATAAACAGTGGAATATTATTCAGCCATAAAAAGAGGAAATCTTGCCATTTGTGACAACATGGATGGACCTTGAGGGCATTATGCTAAGTGAAATAAGTCAGACAGAGAAAGGCAAATACTATATATCTCATTTATACATGGAATCTAAAAAAAGAACAAACAAATTCATAGATATAGAAAACAGACTGGTGGTTATTAGAGGTGGGGAGGCAGGTTGGGGGGTGAAATAGGTGCAGGTAGTCAAAAGGTACAAACTTCCAGTTATAAAGTAAATAAGTCATGGGGATGTAATGTATAGCATGGCAACTACAGTTAATAATACTGTGTTGTATATTTGAAAGTTGCTAAGAGAGTAGATCTTAAAAGTTCTCATCACAAGAAAAAAATTTGTAACTATGTATGGTGATGAATGCTGACTACATATTGTGGTGATCATTTTGCAATATATACAAATGTTGAATCATTATATGTACACTCGAAACTAATATAATGTTATATGTCAATTATATCTTAATTAAAAATGCAAAATAGGAAGAAAAAATGTGTGGGACATAGCATAAACATATTTAGAGAGGAATTTATAAATGTAAATGCTCATAGAGAAAAGAGGGAAGGTTAAAAATTAATGAACCAAGCTTCCAACTTAACATATTAGAAAGGAAAGTAGAATAAATTCAAAGAATGTAGAAAGATGAAATAAATATAAAAGAGAAAGTAATGCAATAGAAAACAGATATGAAACAGATATGAACAACAAAGCCAAAAGTTGATACGTTGAAAAGAACAATACGGTTGCAAAATTCTGGTGGAAAAAGGACAACGAAATATTAGGAGTGAAAAGAGCATAACCAGAGAAGCTTCAAAGATTAAAAAGTTATCCAGAGGGTATATGACAGTCTCATGACAATAAATTGGAAACTTAATTAAGATGGACAAATTCCAAGAGAATAAACTTATCAAAACTGCCTCAAGAAGATATAGAAACCTGAATATTCTTGTAAACACAAAAATATTGAAGCTGTAGATAAAAAATACCAGGCCCAGATGGTTATACCATTTCAATAGTTCTATTAATGGGGCTGCCTGGTGGCGCAGTGGTTAAGTTTGTGCACTCTGCTTCAGTGGCCCAGGTTCTGAGGTTCAGATCCCGGGTGTGGACCTACACCACTCATCAAGCCATGCTGTGGCAGCGACCAACATACCAAATAGGGGAAGATGGGCAAGGATGTTAGCTCAGGGACACTCTTCCTCAAGCAAAAAGGGGAAGATTGGCAGCAGGTGTTAGCTCAGGGTTAATCTTCCTCACCAATAAATAAATAGTCCTTTTAAATATTCAGGTAACAAATAATTCCAATTTTACACAAACTATTCCAAAACATAATTATTCCATAGTCTCAAACTAATAGTCTTGACACCAAGCCTGACAAGAACATCATAAGAAAAGAAATGCAGAGGCCAATATCACTCATGACATAGATGCAAAACTCCTAAAGAAAATCTCAAAAAACCAAATCCAGCAATGTATAAAAATGATACTATATCATGAACAAGTTGGATTTATTCTAGGACTGCAGATAAATAAATATAATTCACTGTATTAACAGATTATAGGAGAAAACTTGTATGATCATTCTTAATAGCTGCATTAAAAGCATTCAAAAATATTCAACATCCATTTGGGATCAAAATTGTCAGCAAACTAGGAACAGAAGAAAATTTTCTTAATTTAATAAAGAGTTTATATTAAAACAAAAAACCTACAGCAAACATCACTATTACCATGAAATATTAGAAGAATCTCATTTAATATCAGACATGAGACAGGTGTTCCGACTATTACCATTTCTACTCAGCATTGTACCAGAAGCCCTAATTGGCACAGTCATGCAAAAACAAGAAATAAAAGCTATAAGGTTTGGAAATTTAAAAAGAACACTCTCAATATTCACAGATACTGTGATTATCTACATAGAATACAAAAGAGTCTACAGACAAAGTATTAAATTAATAAAAGATTTTACCAAAGTGGCTGGATATAAGGTCAACATACAAAAATAAATTACATTTCTATACAACAGCAACAAACAGAAAATATAATTTAAAAGATATCATCTACCATTGCAATTAAAAACATAAAGCTCCTAAGAATAAATTTATGCATAAAACATAAAACTTTCTGGAAATATTCTAAAGAAGGCCTAAATATGTGGGGCAGTATACCGTGTTCAAAGATAAAAGACTCAATACCATGAAAAGGTCAATTCTCATCAAACTGATAAAGAGACTCAATGCAGTTCCAATCAAGATCTCTATAGGAACTTGAGGATCTTGACAAGATTATCTTCCATAACATTCATGGAACAGCAAAGGCTAAGAATGGGCATGACACATCTGAGGAAAATATATAGCGTAGGAGATGGGGGAGAACTTCATCTATCGCTTACCAAGGCTTATTTCAAAGCTATATTAAACTACAGCAATTGAGACAATAACCACTGGGGCAGGAATAGACAAACTGACCACTGGAATGAAATAAGGAGCCTAGAGACAGACCTACTCACATATGACCACTTGCTATAAGACAGAAATCATATATGGAACTTAATACATGCAGATTACTGAGGATGGGATGAACCACTCAGTAAATGGTGCGGGGACAACTGGTTTTCAACATGTAAAAAAAATAAGAATTTTCCTACACAAAATAAATTTCCAAGGCATTAAAGCTTAAATGTGAAAGCCAAAAACAAAACTTTCAGAAGATAATAGTTATGGTTTGGGATAGGGAAAGAGTCACTAAACAAGAACAAACAGCACTAACCATAGAAAATAAAATTGATAAAATTAAACTACATCAAAATTAAGAACTTCTATCCACCAAAAGACATCATCAAGAACACCTTTTTAAAAGTCTCAGAATGGGGAAGACATTTGTAATACATATAGGTGACTAAGAATCTAGAAAATATAAAAAATCTCTACAAATCAATCAATAACTAAAAGACAAACAATTCAATAGAAAAAAAGGAAATGAATGGGTAATCCACAGAAGAAGAAACTCAAAGGGCCAATAATATATGCAAAGAGGCTCACCTCCACTGGTATCAAGAAAATGGAAATTAAGACCATAACGAGATATTTCACAATCTTCAGTTTGGCAAAAATTTTAAAGTCTGGAATGGGAACTCGCACACCCTTGTAGTTGGGAGCATAAGTCAATACAATCACTTTGGAGAGAAAATTGACAATATCCAGTGAAGTTGAAGATGTAGGTATTCTACCATCAAGCAGTTCCACTTTTAGGAATATGAGAACATCTTAATAAACACACACACACCTTAAAGAAACTCTAGCAAATATATGTTAATGAAATGAAATTCTATACAGCAGTTAAAATAAGTGAACTAGAACTATATGTGTGTGTGTGTGTGTGTGTGTGCACGTACCAGTAAGGATAAAACTTAAGAAAAATGTTGCAAGAAGATATTGGATGGTCTCATTTATATAAAGTTTTAAAATCTGCAAAACAATACTATGTATTATTAATGAATGCATAAATATGTGATAAAAGTATAAAAAATACATTGGAATGAAAAATAGGCATAAGAATAAAAAACACCATCTCTGGGACAGGAGGGAGGGAGGTGAGATCAAAATGTGTATATGTATGTTATGCTTTATTTATTTTCAAAAATGTTAAATGAAATGGGGCAAAGGGTAAGATTTGATAAAGCTGAGTGGTATGTAAACAGGTGTGATTATATTATTCTCTGTATTTGTCTGTCTGCATCATATTATGAAGCAGTTAATAATCCATTTTAAATAAAGATCTCCAACCACTAGTTTATACATGACAACTTTTGTCCATCCTAAGGCAATTTTGTAATCTTAACCAATTTTAAGTGCTTTGACCAACTTTTAGTTTTCTTTTATAAAAATAGATCTTTTTTTAGCCAGTGATCTCTACTTTATTATTGTCATAATTTCAACATTTTTCAACTATACTGTATTTAAGCAGCTTCTCCAAACACTTTTTCATAAAGAAAAGTGACAGTTCCAAAAAGGGACAAAGGGGCAACCATTTTAACGTAGGATGCTCCCGAAAAGAACAATATCATTATAGATGTTTTTACCACTGAAATATCAAACAAGGTGGGCATAAATACTTGTCTGCATCATTTCTCTTGGCAGTCCAATAATCACAGGAATTATTAGGCCTTTTGTCCTAAATACACTCACACACAATTAGATACTGCTCTTCTCTTAGCTCAATTAATCATCCTTTGTAAAGGTGAAATAAACCTTACTGGCTGAAACACTGCGAAAACAAGTAACAATTTTAATTTTCAAACAATCTGTCCATTTCCATTTCTCCCTGGCTTCCAAAGGTGCAAATATGAATTCAGCACTTCCTGTGGGGTCTGATCTCAAGCCCAACTCTGCATATGACAGGATAGGGCCAATCCTGGGCACACGACCCAAGACCCTGGCTGCTCTGTGTTACAGGCTCCACAGCTTTGGAATTAATAAAGCACCAGGCAGAGTGAGGGATGCCAGCTCAAACACAGGCCATGCTGGCAGCCGGCCGCCTGCCCATCAAACCCCTAGCACTGCTCTAGAATACTCAGATTAAATAAATATTTGGCAAAGTACCACTGGCAAGAAGGATAATAAATTCAACTCAATTCCCACCACAAACTGGCAAACTCCTTCAACAACCCAATCCAATCTGTCTGCCTCAACTTCCAAATAGCCAGTAATGGGGCCAATTGGGGCCTGTGGGGTCCTCACAGCTCTAAGTCAATACCTTACACCTTGTTATGTGCCAAAAATTCTGAGATAAAATACAGGGCATGCTTCTACATTCCTAGTGACTTCTACACTAGGGTTAGAATGAGGAGGAACTCGAGGAGTGGGGAATGGAAAAGCCCCTGATTTTAGGTACCCTGCTCCCGGGACCCTCAGCTCGTTGCTATGACTGTAACAGCATCATGAGAAGAATCTCAACCAAACCCTCATTCATTCAACAAATATCACTGAGCACATGCGAGATGCTAAGCCCTGCGCTAGAAACTGGAGATACAGCAGTGGGTCATAAAGATACGCTCCCTATAAAAGAGACTGTAGAGTCTAGAGGGAGGACAATTCTACGAACATCGTCAATCTGTTTGCAGGTTGACTCCCGATGAAATCTGCTCTTCTGCAAGGACCCGGTCTCTCTGTGGCCTTCGCTGGTGCGACTCCTTCTCTCATACCCCGAGTGTCAGAGAGCCTAAACATGAAGCTGGGGCCCTCCCTGTTCCCTATGACCAGCTCCAAAGTATTTTTCCTGCTTCCTCCTTCAAGACCCCAGTTCCTTTAAAGCTGATGCCACCACATGCTACTTCCTGTTCCTCTCTTCTTATCCCTGCCTTTACAGACTTCCCAGCCATCATGCTCACTCTCGTCTGTTACGCCTGGATCATTTTCTTCCTCTCCAAACCTGTGTCTGCCATCATTCGGGGTGACTTCAACATCCATGTGATGATCAATCCCCTCCCCTGGCCCCTCAGCTCCTCAACCTCCTCCTCTCAACTCCGGCCACCCACTCCTCCAGACACCAATAATGGCAGCACTCTGAAATGGCCATTGCAAACTTGCTTTCTCCGACCAGCATCTCCTATCCCTCTAGTTCTCCTGTGTAAGGACTGACACCCAATAGTTCTGGGGTAAAGGAAGATTTCCAACCACACTGCTTCCTCGTTCTCCATCGCTCCCTTCACAGCCTCACTTTTCTCCTTACCTGGATTTTAGGGACTGTTGTTATATGTCCTCCTAGACGTCCTGACCACTTTGCCCCTCTCCATGCTTTGGACAAGAAGAAGGAGCAGGAGGGGGTGGGGAGGAGAGGAGAGGGGAAGAGAAGAAGGAGAGAGAGACAGAGAAAGAAGAAGAAGGAGGAGGAGGAAGGGGAGGAGGGAAAAAGAGAGGGTGGAGAGGGAGGGAAGGAGAGAGGGAGAGGGAGGGAGGAAGGGAGAGATAAAGGAAACTATTGGAAAGTAAGGAAGAGGGAAGGAGGGAGGAAGAAAGAAAAGAACAAACCAAAATGTTGAACTCCCCTGTTGTGTTCAGACAATGGAGAATTGCTGGGAATGGTCCAGGCAACTCTGCTAATGAGTATCTGGTGAAATCCATGACCACACACCCTCCTTCCCTTTCCTGAAAGTCCACATGGCTGCACTCAGATGACAGTCACACGTCCTCACCCCTCAAATATCCAACATCACTCTGTCCCCCACGGCCCAGATGATGACTTCATTTTACATTTCTCTGAGAAAACAGGAGTATTCAGTCATGAACTAACACCCAAGGCTCCCTCCACAACCTTCTATCCTGCCTACAGTGCCACCTGCCGTTCCCAGCCTTCTTTCCTGCCCCAGGAAAAAGAGCATTCCTGCTCCTATCAGAGGCCACTGTCCTCTTGGGCTCTGGGTCCAGCCCCTCCGCAAGCACTTTTCTCCTCTGATTACCCTCTCTCCTCCGAATTATCGGGTTCTACCTCTCCAACGGGTTCTTTCCATCAGTATTGAAATATGCTCTAGTGTCTCCATATTATAAAAAATCTTCCTTGACTTCACATCCCCCTCCAGGTACCATCCCATTTCTCTGTCCACCTTCACAGCAAAATCGACTGAAGAAGTTTCAGTCTTACGACTTTCTCCCCTTTCTCTCCTTTACCCACTCACGTCATTTCAACATGCTCTCCATGCCACTAAAATTGACATGTACGTGGCCACATGTAATGTCACTTCTCAGCCTTCAAGTGACTGTGACTTTCAGTAGCATGTGACACTGATGCCTATACCCTGCTTCTTAAAACATCTTCCTTCTCTCTGTTTCCATGATACCTCCATGGTCTCCTGACTTTCCTCCTCCCTCACTAGAGGCCATTTTCAGTCTCCTTTAGTGGATTCTTCTCTGCTTAACCCCTAATGTTGGAATGACCCTTTGCTCAATCCTAGACTCACTTCTCTGCCTTCACTCCCTCTGCAGGTTAGCTAACATCCTCTGACCTTAAATATATCTGTATGCTGATGATCCCAAATGTGTATCTCCAGTCCTAACCTGCACACTTATACACCAACTGCCTCTTCCCATCTCTTCTTGGAATGCTTAGTAGGCACCTGAAAACTCATTTATCCTAAAGAGAGCACTTGGTCTACATCCCAATCCTCCCTACCTCACTAAATGGCACGACCGCCTACTCCACTCCTAAAGTGAAAAGTCCTCAGGACTCTTCTCTTTCTCTCTCTCTACATCCAGTCTATCAGGAACCTTATCAGCTCCATCTCCAAGACACATCCCTAACCTGTCCACTCCCTCCATCTCAATCTCTTCTCCCCTGAAGGCCTGCAGCAGCCTCCTACCAGGTGTTCTTGCATCTACTCTTTCCCCTAAAATCCAATCTCCACAGCATGAGAAAATTAAAACTTTTAAACCTTTAAAACTAAATCTCTGGTGTGAAAATAAAATGGTGCAGTTGCTTTGGAAAACGGTTTAGCAGTGCCTCAAAAGATTGAATGTAGAGTTACTATATGACCCAGCAATTCTACTCCTATGTATATACCTATAAGAATGGAAAACATTTGTCCATGGAAAAACTTGTACACAAATGTTCACAGAAGCCAAAAAGGGGAAACAACCCAAATGTGCATCAATGGATCGTTGGATAAACAAAATGTGGTATATCCACACAATGGGATATTATTCAGCCATAAAAAGGAATGAAGTACTGATACACACTACAACATGAGTAAACCCTGAAAACATTATGCTAAGTAAAAGAGACCAGTCACAAGAGACCATATATTACATGATTCAATTTATATGAAATGTTCAGAATGGGCAAATCTATACAGAGAGAAAGTAGATTCGTGGTTGTCTTTGGTGGAAGGTTTGGAGGGAATGGAGAGTGACTGCTAATGGGTACAGAGTATTTTTTTAGGGTGATGAAAATTGATTGTGATTCTGAAATTGACTGCAGTAGAGCCCAGAAATAAACCCACACATACATGGTCAATTAATCCACAACAAAGGAGCCAAGAATATGCAATGGGGAAAGGACAGTCTTTTCAATAAACGATGCTGAGAAAACTGGACAGCCACATGCAGAAGAATGAAACTTGACTACTATCTTACACCATACACGAAAACTAACTCAAAATGGATTACAGATTTGAACATAAGACTTGAAACCATAAAACTCCTAGAAGAAAACATAGGCAGTAAGCTCCTTGACTTAGCAATAGATCTTAGCAATGATTTGTTTAATGTAACACCAAAAGCAAAAATAAATAAGTGGGACTACATCATACTGAAAAGCTTTTTCACAGCAAAGGAAACCATCAACAAAATGAAAAGGCAAACTGCTGAATGGGAGAGGATATTTGCAAGTCATATATCTGATAAGGGGCTAATATCCAAAATATATAAAGAACTCATACAACTCAGTAGCAAAAAAAAAAACCAAGCAATTCGATTTAAAAATGGGCAGAAAATTGAAATAGACATTTTCCCAAAGAAGACATACAGATGGACAACAGGTACATGAAAGGATGCTCAACATCATTAATCATCAGGGAAATGCAAATCAAAACCACAATGAGACATGACCTCACACCTGTTAGAATGGCTATTATCAAAAAGACAAGTGATAACAAGTGTTGGTGAAAATGTGGAGAAAAGGGAACCCTTATGCACTGTTGGTAGGAATGTAAATTGGTGCAGCCACTAAAGAAAACAGTATGGAGTTCTTTAAAAAATTAGAAATAGAACTACCATATTTAGAAGAAAATGAAAACACTAACTCAAAAAGATACATATGCACCTCCATGTTCATTGCTGCATTATTTACAATAGCCAAGATATGGAAACAACCTAAGTGTCCCTCAATGGATGAATAGATAAAGAAATTGTAGCATTTTTATATAATGGAATATTATTCAGCCATAAAAAAAAACTAAATCTTGCCATTTGTGACACCATGAATGGACTTTCAGGGCATTATAAGTGAAATAAGTCAGACATAGAAAGACAAATACCATATGATCTCACTTACATGTGGAATCTAAAAAATTGGAACTCATAGATACAGAGAACAGATTGGTGGCTGCCAGAGGCTGGGGGTGAAGGGTGGGAGAAATGGGTGAAGGGGGTATAAATTTACTATTAAATAGAAAATTTTTAAAAGAAATAATAGGAAGTATCAGGAAGAAATAGAAAAAAATTGACTCTAGGGATGGTTGCACAATTCTGGGAATATACTAAAAATCATTGAATTGTACACTTTAATTGAATTGTATTATATGTGAATTATCTCAATAAAGCTGTTATTTTTTTTTTTAAACCCTAAATCAGACTATATCACTCCTTTGATTAAAACCCTCCAATGGCTTGCACTGTACTAAAAATAAAATCTAAACTCCTTACTGTGACCTACAAGGAGATGTGTGGTCTTGCCCTAGTCAAGCATTGGGACCTGATATCTTACTGCTGCCTCCGGGGCTCACTCTACCCCAGAAACCCTGGTCTTCTTTCTATTCCTCAGACATATCAAGAAAACCTCCCTCAGAGCCTTTTGACTTGTTCCTTCTGCCTGGGCTGTCCTTCCCTCTCATCTTTGCACAGTTCATGTCTTCACCTCCTTCAGGTACAAATTCAAGGGTAGGGTATTTGATGTTTACAGCACATAGAAACACATACCCAGAAAACTTTGTATTGCATTACCTTGTTCTACCTTCTTCATTGCTATTATAGCTATTGGAACTTATCACATTAGTCATTTATTCACTTACTTTCTTTCTCCCAACAGATGTCAGCTCTCTGAGAGTAAGGACCTTGGCTCTCCTCTTTGGCACTCCATCCTCAGTGCCTGGATGGAGTAAGCACTCAATGAATAGCTGTTGCATGAATGAAGGAAAGAGGTCTGAGGAGGCTTCCTAGGGGGAAGTGACAGCTAAGCTGAGCCCTGGAGGATGAGTAGGAGTTATCCAAGTGAATGAGTGGGAAAGGGGTGTCACAGGAAGAGAGAACAAGATGTGAAAGCCTGCAGGGAAAGAGTGCACAGAAGTTAGAGGACCTGAAAGGTGGAAAGGACAGTGGGAGAAGGGGCTGCCTGGGCAGCCTGAGCCAGATTAGGCACTGCCTTGTGAACTGAACACAGGAGGATGGATC
Organism: Tapirus indicus; assembly: GCA_031878705.1. Lineage (NCBI taxonomy): Eukaryota > Metazoa > Chordata > Mammalia > Perissodactyla > Tapiridae > Tapirus > Tapirus indicus. The sequence continues at coordinate 89,736,973 of CM062924.1, read as the reverse complement.
TTGTTAAAGAGCAGTGGGAAGGTACAATGATGTTTTACGTAGGGAATGACATAATCAAAACTGAGGTTAGAAAAATTATTCTGGTCTCAGTAGAGAGAATGAAGTGAAGGAGGGCAAGAGAAGGAACAGAGAGAAGAGTAAGAGGCTTTTGCAGCAATCCAGGAAGGAGATAATGGAAGCCTGAACTAGGGCAGGTGCAATAAGGACGGAGAGAAAGAATTTAATTCTATGCATTTAGAGAGAGAGTTGCCATGAGTGGTGATTGATTGGATGTGGGAGCTGTGAGACAACGAGAACTCAAATGGATGTGCCATATACTGTGATAGAGAAGTCAGCAGGAGAGTACATTCCAGAGCAGGGAGGAAACGAGTGTGGGATATCCAAGGGGAGGTGTCCAGCAGTCAAATAGATTACTGTTCTGAAACCCAGGAGAGCTACCTGGGTTGTGGATAAAGACGTTGGCGTCATCATTAAAACCAGAGCCATAAAAGCAGATGAAATTTCCCAAGGAAAGTTTTAGAGTAAGGGGAACAGAGAGCCTTTGGTCGCACCTTGAGGGTCACAAACATTTAAGGAATAGGCTTAGGGAGAAGAGCTCGCAAAGATAAGAGAGAAGGCAGCCAGAGAGTTAGAAGGAAAGCCAGAGAGCTTAGTATCACACAGGAGCCTATTTGAAGAAGAAAATGTGGTTCAGCGTGTTCGTTGCTGCTGAGATACCCAGAGAAATGAGGACTGAGAAACGTCCGATGGGTTTGGCAACCAGGAGGTCATTGGTGCGAGCACTTTCAGGGCCAGGTCACAAGGTAGAGACAGCCAATGTGAAAGGATGTCAAGACATTTGAGCGAGTGGCAGAAGTGGGGGTGAAATTATATATAAATTTTATAGAAAGGAGGTATATAGGGGAGAGTTCAGTCATTAAGAACAATAGCTAACATTTACTGAATTTTACGATGTGCCCGGCACCATTCTAAGCACTGTAGGCACATGGGTCACTTAATCTTTAGAAAACAACACTGTGAAGTCGGCATAGACAGCCAAGGCCATGCCTACATGTATCCAGAAGATGAGGAGCTGATGGTGGTGCGCAGAGCTCAGGGAATCGGAGAACGGATGGACCGCTTACTCACTCTCCGAGCTTTCCAAGTGGGAGGAAGCCAGGAAGTTGGTAGCTGTGGGCAGCTGAGGACTCTCTGGTTTCACGTCTTCTGTTTTGGTTGGAGAAGTAGGAAGTGAAATCACTTGCTGAGAGTGAAGAGAGAAAGCTATTGGATTTGAGGTTTGAGTTACCAGAGTTGGAATTCCAACTGTACTGGTTTATATGTTTTTCTACTTACAGTTAAAAATAAGCATAATGAAAATACCCATCACTTTGAACTTTTGAACCTCTTACCCCATGTTGGACTCCTGCTATCTCTGAATTCCAGCCCAGCCTGGGATGAAGAGCAGCCCTTCTTGGACCCAAACTATTTAAAGACAATTTAAAACTGAACTGCCCTGCCTCTAAGATCTCAGTATTTCCTTTAAAAAAATCTTCAGAGGTTTATAATTTTAAAAAAATTGTATTATTTAATACTTAATACATAAAAGGGTATATATTCTGTATATGTAAATTACAAAGTTTAAATAAAAGACCCATTAACCCCCCACCACCCCACCCCCAACTTAGAAACTAGAACATTCCACACAAAGCCACTGTGGGCATTTCTTTGAGCCCCACTCTCAAAGGCCCAACCATAGAAGCAACTACTATCCTGATATTTGTGCTTATAATTCCCTTCATTTTTAATCTAGTTTTACTAGATATGTATGAATCCATGAAAGATATATTGTTAGTTTCCCTCCACCATTTTATTATGAAAACTATCAAACATACAGAAAAGTTGAAAGAATTTTACAGAGAAAACCCTCATTCCCACCACCTAGATCCTACAATTAACATTTTGCTATATTTGCTCTGTCTTAGAACTATCCAGCCAGCCACCCTTTTATGCATACATTGATCCATTTTATTTTCTGTCGCATTTCAAAGTAAATTGTAGATATTACTACACTTCTTCAGGCATATCATTAACTGGAGTTCAATATTTGTTTGTAGTTTGGGGTTTTTTTAGGCAAAATTTACAGAGTAAAATAAATGCATGGATCTGAAATGCATCACAGGATGAATTTTGACAAATGCACATATCTGTGTAACCCAAACCTCTGTCAAGGTATAGGACATTGTTATAACCCAAGAAAGTTCTCTCATGTCCCTTCCCAGTAAATTGCAGACACCATCACCCACAACAGAGGCAACCACTGTTATGAGTTTTTTCACCACAGATTAGTTTTACCTATCGCCAGCCCTGGTGGTCCAGTGGTTAAGATTCGGCACTCTCACCACCACAGACCGGAGTTCGTTTCCCAGAAAGGAAACCATACCACCCGTCTGTCGGTTGTCACACTGCAGCGGCTGTGTGTTGCTGTGATGCTAAAAGCTATGCCACCAGTATTTCAAATACCAGCAGGGTCACCCATGGTGGACAGGTGTCAGCGCAGCTTCCAGACTAGACAGACGAGGAAGAAGGACTTGGCCACCCACTTCTGAAAAGTTGGCCATGAAAACTCTGTGAATAGCCATGGAGCACTGTCTGATACAGCGCCGGAAGGTGAGAGGACGGCACAGAAAGACTAGGCAGGGTTCTGCTCTGCTGCCCACTGGGTCTCTTAAGAGTCAGAATCGACTTGACGGCACTAACAACAAAATCTAGAGCTTCGTGTACATGACACATATAATATGTACTCTTTTGTGTCTGGCTCCTTTCACTCAGCATGATGTTTTTGAGATTCATCCACGTTGTGGCATGTATCAGTAACTTGTCCCTTTCTATTGCTGAGTAGTATTCCATCGTATGAATATACCTCTGTTTATCCATGCACCTGTTGGTGGATACCTGAGTTGCTTCCCATTTTTAGTTATTATGAATAAAATTGCCAAGATCATTCTCATACAAGTGTTTTCATGAACATTTACTTTCATTTCTCTTGGTAAATGTTCAAGAGAAGGATTGCTGAGTCATAGGGTAGATATATACTTAGTTTAGTTAATAAGAATCTGCAAGATATTTTTCCAAGGTGGTCATACCACTTTATATCCCCATCAATAATGTATGACATTTCCTGTTATTCCCCAACCTTGCCAACTTTTGGTATCCTCAGTCTTTTTAAATGTTAACCAGTTGGTTGGGTGTGCTGTGTATCTGTGGTTTTAGTCTGCATTTCCTTGTACTATGGATTTTTGATAGTTATACTTATCTTTCATCACAAGAAAGGGCCCTTCTATTCCTAACTTGCTAAAAGTTTTTATCATTAATTTTCATCAAATATTTTTTTCTGCATAAAAATTCTTTCTGACTCATGATTTTCTCAGGAACAAGAGAAGTGATTGAGAATTTTTGCTTTAAAAGCCTCTTTCTTATAGTTCCCTGTTGAGAAGCTCTCTGTGGCCCCCACAGGCCAGCTAGGCACCTTTCTCTCTGCTCCCACATATGTATTTCTATCAGTGTCCTTCCTACATTGCATTATAACTAGCCATTTATGTGTCTGCCCACTCCACTAGACCGTGAGCTCCTAGAAGACAGAGACAATCTCTTACTTGTCTTTATATCTCCTTTGTGGCACAGAGCTAGACCCAGAAGAGGTGCTCAGTACATGCGGAACTGAATGAATGCAGACGTGAATGGAAAAGGTGTACCACCCACTCACGCCACCGGCGGGGCAAACTGGCTCTGGGGAGACGTGTAGTCTGGAGCTGGGGAGCACCAGGCTGTGGAACTGCAGCACCCACAAACAGGAGCCTTGGGTCGGGGTTACTCCTGGGTTCAGTCCACTCATCTTCTGACTCCAGGAAAGAGTATCCCTAAACTGTGTAAGTGGGTGAATCCCAGCATCTCCCTGCATTTTTCGCTGCTCTCTCCTACAAGGGCTTTTCAAAGTACTTCCCATAAGCCCAACCTAACGCCATATAGTGATGAAACAACTCTGTGTAGTGAGAAAACAAGGGCTCACTCAGGCAGACGGAATCTCCAGTGCCCTTGCTAATCTTCTGGCCCAACACCTCCAGGTACATCTGGGGCACCTGATGCCCCAGGCGGGATCTGCTGTACCCAGGACCACACAAGAAGCCAGTGACGGGATCATGACAGGAGCCCGGGCCTAGGGGCTCCTGTCCTTCAGTCTTTGTTCCATGTCACCACACAACCTTCTTAGGTCCTTAACTCCAGCCTTCTAGTGGCATGTGCACTGTCGTTCATGAAATGCTCTCGAGACCCAGAATGCCTCCCTCTCACACTAAGGGACTCCAAGCCGAGAGAAGAGGAAGAGGGTCCAGGAGCCCAGGACCAAGAACTGGCAGTGGCCTTGTGCAGGAAGCCAGCCCAGGGGGCGGGGGGGGGGGGGCGGTGCTCCAATCCCTCCCACCCACCAAACACTGCACATGGACTGTGGGAGGAAGGGAAGACAGGAACGCTGTCACGCACCATCTCCACTCCCCTTACTCCCCTCCTGGTCTGAGACCTTCCTCCTTGCACACTTTGCTTGTCTCCATGGTTTATGTTGTTTCTTCAATGGAGCGAGAGACAGAGACCCACTCACTGATGGGGGGTGGAGGCCAATCATTCCCCCTCTCTCCCCCTAAAATAACGCTTGTAAACGGGAAGCTCAAGTTGGACAGAGGGCGTGCATCTTTCAAACTGTGGCCTAAAATGCTTCCAATCCAATCTTTAATTTTTCTTCTTCATACCAAGTGGCAAAGATCCAGGCTCCCAAAGTAGATGCTCACTTTTACACGGCAACCAGTTTCCTACAGAGCAGCGACTTTGTCTTTCTCATGAATACAAAATATTTCCATTAAAGATCTACTTTTTTTTTCATTGCAAACACTGCAAGAGACAGAAGCAGGTTCAAGACATTACTATGCATCTCTCGCCGTGCCTCCCATGCAGGAGTCTGATAAACTACCGCGATTCACTATCACCGCATCCCCCCTAACTTGCTTCAAGTGTCTATGAAATGGCCTCAAGGTTCTTGCAGTTTCTGCTGCTGGTGCAGTATGCAGATTTTACAAACAAGATTTAGGTTCACAGCTGGTTTTCAGAACAGCTTAGAGTCAAAGATTCAAAATACAGAACACAGCAAATGGGTTCTTATCAAAATGTCAAAATCGATTTTGCCAGAAAACCTTGGCCTGAAACATCTGTGAAATGTGAGGGGAGAGCACCACTCCCTCTGGCTCACACAGACGGCAAATTAATCAGGGCGAATGGAACATGACAAAGCCAGGTGACGCTCCAGGTTCTTCAAAGCCCAGCTACCCTCTCTCCCGAGAGGGAGCTGGTCCCACCTGAGAGGCCACCAGGGAGGGGGAGGCACTGCTGGGAACTGAGCAGAGAGAAGAGCTGCCCAGACATGGAGTGTCCCCCACCCCTCCCCGGACAGGGGCTTGGAAACCCCAGAGCAGGGACTGGACATCATTGCCCCCGTCAACTTTCCCCTTTCCCAGCACAGCTCAGAGGTGGCCTCAAAACAGGAAGAGGGAGAAAAGTGAAAATGCCAAAAAGTTCCAAACAAAGCCTCTGGACACGTCCTCCTGGCAGGGAGCATCATCTGTCAGGGAATAAAGCTGACGTGGGGGCCCGAGCTTGCACGCTGCAAAGTGTCCGTTTGCAAAAGGGTAGAAATCCCACCTGCCCTGCATGGTTCCCAGAGGGGTGAGTCTGGACATGAGATGCTTTACACCGAAGGAAGAGTGGTAAGCCATGGTAAGGAGAGAGGGAAAATCAAGGTTCTGGGGGATGCAAGGTTTTATCGCTGCTCATCTTAGCAAAGAACTGAGACAAAGGGCTCCCAAGGCCTCACCGGAAGATTTTTTAAATGGCGGAGCTTTGATCCCATAATCAGCACCCTCTCCTGTACAGTGTAGGCTTGTGTTGAGGTCAGAGCTAATTACTGGTTCTAATTTTTTTCACTTCAGACAGAATCATAACACTATTAAGATCTAATACATTTATGACTGTGATTCTCAACCGGGCAGTATTAAAACTTGTGAAAGTGACTTTGCAAATTACCAAACAGTCACCAAGCTAATGAAGCAGGGCTTTTAAAGTGACTGAGAAATAATTCCTATATTATAAAGACAGCAATCTGTAAAGGGAGATTTAGTTTAAAAAAAACACATTATAATGTATAATGGAAAATGTTAATCTGTGGTGAATCCAATCAGAGCCGGTTGAAGAGAAAAACATAAGGAAAGCGAAAATACAAATGAAATGTGTGCACTTGAGCCCAGGGGAAGAGAACTTTCCAGAAAAAAAGTTCCCTCTGGGGCCTCCCAGTGGTCACCGGGCACTGCACCAGTGGCCTGCAACGTTTTCCACTGGGACAGAGACCCGCCCCAAAGCCAGCAGAGGAAACGTCACTAAGAAAGCACTGGGGTCCCTTCCTCTGGCAAAAATGAGGAGCTCACCTCTTAGACGACATGGTGTCCAGAGATCTGGCTCCAAGCAACGGAGAGCAGGGACACGGCCTAGGCCAAAAGGGGAGTCACCTGGGGGACCCCCCTACACACACATCAAGGTCCAGACAGGCTTGCTAACCATCAGGGCTGCCCACTGCCCACTGCAAAGAGGAAATGAACAGAAAGGGAGCAGGTGGACCCAGGCCTGCATCGGTGCTAATGATGAATAATTAGGTTGGGGTTCTCCCTTTCAGAAAAAGCTCTCTCAATAATGAAAACACTTTAGAAGCTGCCACATCAAAGCACAATGTAGAAGAAAGCCAAGGAGACAGACGGGCGGGCCAACACTGGCCAAAAGGGAGAGGAGGCCCATGCTTCTTGTTAGCATTTGACAGCGAGCACCTCATGCTACTTAGTGAAACGAATCCTCCTTTATGCAAACGTGTTCTTCTCATTCTTGGCCCAGTGGTTTCAACCGTTGCTCCCCCCAACAGATTTCAAATCCTATTATACAGTAAACATCTGTGGCATTAATTTTCACCCTGTAAACAAATGCAGGCAGCGGAGGCAGATCATTTGATGAGTCAATCAATATGTGAACAGCACACGATGCCTGCTTTCTTTCCTCGGGCAAAAGGAAACGGTGCTTTCTAAGCCCATCTGCAGCACAAGCCAGCAATGGCCATATCAGAAGAGAAACCAGCTTCCCACTTTTATGTCCAACCAGGACCAGGTCATTTCCCTCGGAGCCTCCAGAAGGAACGGGCTCCACATCCTGCCCCTGTGCACACGCCTATATTCGATCCCCTAAATGCTGAGAATCTATATCTTTGCATTGTGTAGAGCAATGGTTCTGCCCCAGGGGATACTGGGCAGTGTCTGAACACATTTTTGGTTGTCACAGCTGGGCAGGGGGTACTACTGGCATCTAGTGGGGGGAGGCCAGGGATGTTGCTAGACATCCTGCAGTGCACAGGACGGCCCCCACAGCAAAGACTTATCCAGCCCAGGACATCCACAGCACCAAAGTTGAGAAGCCCATGTGTGGAGACTCGTATCTTCAAGGAAACGCGTCTTCCCTCCCTGATATGACGAGGTCCCTACAAGGGAGGAAGCAGGGATCTTCCTTGATTACACCCTGCGGCTCCGTGACCTCCCCTTTCCCATCCTCCAGTCGGAGAAGCATTTCTGTTCCTGCCCAGTTAGCCACACCCAGCCAGTCCCGATGAGCGCCGTGTCCACCTGCCTGTGAGGGCCAACCTGCGGAGCCAGGCCAGGGCCACAGGGCAGGACTGCAGTCAGCCGCACAGGAGGTAGCGCTGCCGGGCTCTGGCTGCAATTGCCTCACTCCTCGGTAACCTTGGACAGCGCCCGGAGTCCCCAGAGAGCCTGAGATGGGTGCCTCTCCGGGAGGCTGCTGGACTCCATTTCCTTGTTCAGCTGAATGTCTCTGAGCCTCCGTTTCCCTGTTTGAATCCGGGGCAATCCCTCTCCCAACACTGAAATGAACAATAAGAATGCTCACCTGGCGCCACAGCCTGGAGAACAGCAAAGGAAGGAAGGACCGCCATTGTTTCATGAACGGTTACCAAGACTTTCACAGCCATAAAGACTGCCTGCTCCCCACGGAGGCCAGCTGTTTCTCTTTCCCTGCCCCTCTCACCCCCGGCACTGTCGCCACCTCTGGCCGGGCTCTGACCTGCTGGCCTCCCGCCCAGGCACAAGTTATTCTGGGAACTAGGCTGGACATGCCCCTTCCCCCCAAAGCTCAGGGACAGCCATCCTTGGAGAACTGAGCATCCAGGGCTTGTCTCTGTTCTCAGTGTGTGTCCGGGACCAGCTAGGAAATCTAGCCCAGTGTTCAGATCCAAACAAGAAATAACTCACATTATTGACACTCTGCCCTCGTGGACATTAACTCATTTGATCCTCCTAACAGCCCTAGGAGATGGGTGTAATTATCCAAGACTCAGAGAGGTTAAGCAATTGACCCAAGACCACACAGCAATCAAGTAACCAAACTATCACCCTGGGCTGAGGTTGGCATTTCTACATCTAAGGGCTGTAGAGGGAAAAGCATTTCTCCTGCTACATTTGATCAGAGAGGCAGACAGTGAGCACATTCCCTTAGGTGGGAACCCCCAGGCCTCCCAGCCCTGAGCAGGCTGCCCTAGGAGCCTATTTTCAGGGTTGGACCCTTCTAGCCTGCAGTTTCTTGGCCACTGTTTGCCCTTCCAGGGAGCACTTCTGCTGCTCAGAAACCAGGCCTCTGTGCTCAGACACAAGCACTCTGCTCGTCCAGGGGGAGCACCCCTGCCAAGACCAGAAGCGAGGCATCTGGGACCCCAATTTCCTGTGGGGAAAGCTGACCATCTCAATCCAGCTAAGCCTTGGCTGGGCACAACAAGGAGGGACCCATGCTTCACCCGGCCCCTCCACAAGTCCCCAGAGGAGCCCCTGCCCCCCTTCTGCCAGATCCCAACCTCTGGGCAGCTGGTGGGGAGAGCATCACGTGGAGGTGCCAGGCCACTGGGAGAAGAGCCCAAGAGCACAGGTCACTTCCCTCCATCCTACTCCTCCTGTGAGATGCGCCCACAGGGCAGGGGGCCCCACTCCACTGCGCACACACGTCCTCTGCACTGCCAACAAGGCAACAGGCATTTCTGGGCCCTTCTCTGTGCTCGGCCCAGAGCAGATGCTGGGGCCTAGGGACAGCAAGCCAGGCTCTGACCTTGGGAACCCACAGTCAAGCTGGGCAGAGAAGCAAGTAACCAGACGTCCCAACAGCAGGATGGGCGAGAGAGTGGTGCTGCCCATGCTTGCAGGTCGTGCTGTGCAGGGGCCACCTTCTCAGTACCCTGGGAAGTGGCAGCCACACTCAGAGGCCCTTGCGATCCCCAGATAAAGGAGGGAGGAGCTAGAACCTGTGAGCAGGTGACATGCTGAACTTCTGGGTGTTCCAGGGCTGAGCTGGCAGGCTGGCTGCACCAACCTGAAATAGGAGAACCCTGGGTGCACACCAAAAGGGGGCAACACTGGAATTGGATCCACTCCACCCTCTGACAGGTAAAGACACCTGGTGTAGGCGCAGATGCCAGGCCCACGGGAAGCGAGCTGTAAAGGCAAAGAAGACACACAGACGGCCAGTAAGCACATGAGAAGATGCTCCACATCATGTGTCATCAGGGAAATGCAAATTCAAACAACAATGACACCACTGCACACCTATCAGAATGGCCAAAATCCAAAACACTGACAACACCAAATGCTGGCGAGGATGTGGAGCAACAGGAACTCTCATTGCTGGGGAAAGGAAAAATAGTGCAACCACTTTGGAAGACAGTTTGGCAGTTTCTTACACAACTAAACATGCTCTTACCATACGATCCAGCAATCATGCTCCTTGGTATTTACTCAAAGGAGTTGAAAACTTATGTCCACACAAAAACTTCCACACGAATGTCTATATCAGCTTTATTCATAATTGCCAAAACTTGGAAGCAACCAAGATGTCTTTCAGTAGGTGAATGGATAAATAAACAGTGGTACATCTAGACAATGGAATATTATCTGGCACTAAAAAGAAATGAGCTATCAAGCCACGAGGAGACATGGAGGAAACTTAAGTGTATATTACTGAGTGAAAGAAGCCAATCTCAAAAGGCTACACGCTGTATGATTCCAACTAGGTGACATTCTGGAAAAGACAAAACTATGGAGACAGAAAAAAGATCAGTGGTTTCCAGGGGCTTAGCGGGGTGGGGAGAGGGATGAACAGGCAGAGCACAGACGATATTTAGGGCAGAGCAAATAGTCTGCATGATACCAGAATGAAGGATATGTGTCATCATATATTTGTCCAAACCCACAGAATGGGGTTTGTGAACCCTAATGTAAACTATGGACTTTGGGTAATGATGTTGTGTCGATGTAGGTTCATCAGTTATAATAAATGTACCCGTCTGGTGGGGATGTTGATAGTGGGAAAGGCTGTGCATGTGTAGGCACAGGGAATCTGTGGGAACTCTCTGTACCTTCCTATCACTTTTGCTGTAAACCTAAAACTTCTCTAAAAAAGTAAAGTATTAATTTTTTAAAAGTCAGGGAAAGAAGCAGGACTGAGATTTGGAGCAAAAGAAGCCCTCCAGGTCCTTGTTAAAAGTCCAACAAAGTTTGGAGAGGGAGCACACGTGTGCGTGTGCGTGTGCATGTGTGTGTGTGAGTGAGAAAGAGAGAGAGAGAGACCCCAATGTGCCAAGACCTTCCTTCCCTCCCCCATCTGACACCCCAAGCCACCCCCTCGTCAGCAGTCCCAGCGAGGACCCAGCCCCAGGCCAGGTCTTCGCACTCCAGTGATAGGTACCAGGGCCTGACCTGAGCCCCCTCGGAGGAGCCTTCAGGAGGCAGTGGGTTTCCCGTGTGGAGGGAAAGAAAGGCTGGGGAGGTGGGCACCCTGCTTGGCAGTGTTCACACAGCTCGGAATACCGACGCAGTTCCTTCTCATCACACCAGTGAAACGGATATTCCCAGACAAGACTCCTGACGGGAGGAATCACTGCCTTTCTTAATGGAAAGATAACCTTCCTACATGTTCTTATCTCTTCACTTCTTTCATGTGTGCTTTCCCCCTGCAGCATCTGTGAAAATTAACGTCTAACTCCCCGAGGCCCTGGCTGGTCCACAAAGCAGGAGGGAGCGGCTCGTGAGCAGGCTCAGGGCTGAGGAGGCTACCAGGCTCCTGTTGCTCGGGGCACCGCGGGCAGGATCAGAGGCCCCTGGGCTACTTCTGGAATAAGGGGCTGCCCAGTTCTAAGGGTGGGGAAGAAGGAACTACCATTACCAAGCGTCCCCCAGGTAAGATGCTCCCTGGGCCTTTAGAAACATCTCATTTGAAGAAGATGATCCAGTTAAAGCACTGGGCACAGCGCTGCGCACTAGTAAGTGCTCAGTAGGCGGAAGCGATGACCCACATTCACAGTAACCTCGAGGGCACGGACCCTCTCTGCTTTGTAGACAGAAAGGCTGACATTCAGGGAGATTAGGACACAGGCCCAAGGTCACACAGCTCACAAACAGCAGAAGGGGACCTGAACCCAGGACTCTGCTATTCCAAAACTCTGTCCTCTTCACTCCAAGAACCCCCCAACCCACTCTCCATTTCCCTTAAAGGCAACCTCTCCCCCAACTCAGTGAGAGGCCTCGCACGCCCAGCCAGGAAGCCAGCCATCCTTAAACAGCTGACTGTGTGCAGAAGATTGTGCTTGAGGATGCCCAGGTGACTGCAATAGTCCCAGCCCCAGGGGCTCACAAACTCATGGATTATCATTGCTCTATCCTGTCAGACCAGACTCCGGATCCTGCCGCCAACCCAGGACCACTGGGCTGAGCTGCCATTTTCCTGTGCCCTCCCCTTCCCAAGGGCAGTCGTGGGTCTTTAAAGCCCTGGGAGGCCTTTACTTGCGCTCGTCTCCGCCTGCTCCCGAATCACCCTTCTTCTGAGCCCAGTAGCTTCCCTGCTGCTCCTCATCTCCATTTCCATTTACTCTGTAAGTTACAGAGCAGCTCAGCTCCTCGTGTATTAAAAGCCCAATTTTCCCTGCACTATTAAACAAATTTCTTCAAAGATAGAACCTCACATTGAATTAAACCCTTTTTTGAAGTCTTTAGTGGTTTCCATAAATACAATAGATGAATAAGCTGGCAGCCCACTAAAACCCTTATTTAGGGCGAGATGAAGAGGGACCTGGAGTCCCACGTAAGCCATGATGGAGCAATGGGCAGGTGTTCTCCCTGCCCCAGCCCCAGGAAGGTAAAAGGCTGATGACCGAGGGGTGGCCCCGGGGGAGAGGAGGCCTCTCCCCGTCACGGGGTTATTACAGATTTTTAGGAGATGCAGCAAGAAGAGCTCTGGACAAAGAACTGTCTCTGCCACTCGTCCCCTGAAAGATCTCCGCCATGTCACTGACCCTCTCTTTCCTCCCATCACTTTCCCCCAGAGCCAGTGATACAGCAAAAAGGGACACAGCTCTAGGAGAAAGAGAATCCGTCCAGGTTCACTTCGAGCTGTGCAACTCTGGGCTGTGACTCAACCTTCCCTCTCGTGTCTGCATTTGTGAAATGGGACAAATAAGCAAGGGTCCCTCACAATTTGTTGTGAGGGAAAAATGACCAACTTAGAGCTGAATTCTTACAGTTGTTCCAATTCTAGGGAATATCCTCAGCTGCTCTACTTCAAACAATAAAATACTATTTGGAGAAGACACATTAGCTAAAATGACCTCAATCAATACTAGTTTGGGATGCTTACAGAGCTTAGCAGACAGAACTGGCAAAGGAGGCAGATAAATTTGACACAGTTTTCGTACTCATTCTGAGTGGTCTGATCTCACAATTGTAAGTTCTGATTCCGTATAAACAAGCCTTGGACAGGGCTCTTGAAATGAGAGTAAGTCCTTACAATATGAAGATCACAGACATACACCTACAAGGCAAATTTTAAAATCCTGCCTGATGTCATATATACTTGGGCCTTGTGGCATGGTGCTATAGACTGAATCGTGTCCCCCCAAAATTCATATCTTGAAGCCCCAATCCCCAGTGCAACTGTATAAGGAGATAGGGCTTTTCAGAGGTAATTAAAGTTAAATGAGGTCATAGGGGTGGGGTCCTAATCTGATAGGACTGTGGCCTTACAAGAAGAGGGAGCGAGATTTCTCTCTTCCAGGACACAGCGAGAAGGCAGCCACCTGTAGGCCAGGAAGAGAGTCCTCATCAGCACCTGACCCCACAGCACACTGATCTTAGACCTCCAGGCTCCAGAACTGTGGGAAGATAATTTTCTGTTGTTTACTGTATTTTGTGATGGTGGCCAGAGCTGACTAACACACATGGGTAAAATTTCCAGTGCAGCATCATTCCTAGATTCAAAAAGTGGTGTATCTCTGACAACGAAGGGTGAAATGTCCCTGTGTTCTGTGACATGCAGAGTGGCTCTGCCAATGACAACATGCACTGAAGAATATGAACAAAAACCTTTTCACAAAATGTAAGAATGGAAAAAAGTCACATTTTTGCAAATAACCTAGTTTATATACATATGACTTGCTACATGTCCATACAACTAAATTAGTACAAGTAGTATAAGTAGACATTTGACTACTTTAACTGAATCCCTAAAAGTCAATATTTCAAATTGACCAAAAATACTATCATTAGGAAAAGTGTTGTTCTCAGCTGAGGTCACCCATATTTAGGTGATGGCTCCTCAGGAGAGGGTGAGAAGATTGGATGAAACAACACCCAGGGCATCTTGATTTCCCTGGGAAAAGAAATTCAGTGTTAACTGTAGATGTGGGTTCTTGCCATGGAAAGGAGCTGACAGCTCCCTTCATAGGCGGTGGCAGGAAAGATTCCTCCCGAGGAGCCAGTAGGAAATCCTACAGCAACTGGAAGAATAATCAGACCAGAAAAGCCAGCTCCATCCAGAGAAACCATTGGAGAAAGCCAACTGTTGACACTCAGGAATTGGATTAGGTGAGCAGAATATGATCAATTTTGGTTTCACACATCTAAAGTGTCTCCAAACTGTGCTAACTCTGGAACATTCGGAGGTGTCTCAAGGAAGGTTTTTGCTTCTCATGGAGACTACTACTTGAGGATGAGATTGATATTCAAAATATGTAATAACAGATTAGAATGAAGACCGACACCCATGTACCATGTCTGACCCTCAGCCCAGCAGTCCAAGGGCTTGGTTCTCACCGACATCCCTCCCTGGAGCATGTCTAAGTCTTGGCCCATCTCACCCTGCTGCTGACACTCCTCCTCCCATCATGGGAGCTGTGGACCGCGGAAACAAGACCAGGGCAGACATGAAAACATCAAATCAGAATCAACATGTGTGGCCTGAAAGCACCTCAAAAACCAGCTGGCCCAGCCCGTTACTTTTCAGGGAAGGAACCCGGGGTCCAGGGAGGTGATGTCACCTGCCCATGATCACACAGCCACTGGCCAAGCTGAGCTGGACCCTATTCCCATCACTGCACATTGTAGGCCTTCGTCATACTGTCCCCCCAAAGTCATCCACACCCACCTTCACCCTTCAAGGGGTCTCTGCCCTCTCCTGACAAGGGCAGCCATACAGCACCTCAGTCGAGATGACAGTGAGTGTAAGAAAAGCCATGAGGCAACCTGGTTGCCATGTGCCATGGTCCTAACTCAAAGGGAGACATGAGCCTGTCACTGAAATACAAACAATTCACTTGTCCATAAACTGTCGTTCTGTCATCTTTCTCCTCCAGCAATGGCTGCCCCACCCCCAGGACACTGTATCCTGCATGAGGCTGGAATGCCACCCTGAATCAGCATGCCCACCCACCACCTGGCCCCCACGGCCTCCTCCCCTTTAACCTCAGGTTTGACCTCCTCCAGGAAGCCTGGCTGCTTCAGAAAGCATCTATGACACAATGTGGCCCAGGTTGTGGACAATGCCTTGCACCACCTGCCCCAGGTTCATTCGTGTGTGGGTGGTTTCCCAGGCCAGCTGACTGAAAGCCCCAGGAGGGCGAGGGAAGCTTGGGTTCTCCCAAGCCCCCAGACCAAGTTACCCCAGGCTGAGCTCCGAGCAGAATCCTTTGACTGAATTTTCTCCCAAGTCCAAATCCCTTGTAGCAAACCTCCCACAAACACCCTTGGTGTCTAGAGGGTGCAGGTCCTGGACCACTACTCTCAAAGAGAATCATCACAACCACGTTCTAGCACAAGGGAAGGAAGTGACATTTCCTGGTATGGGGTTGATGGTACTGGATGCCGAGGAGGGTTTCAAGAAAGCAGAGAGGCTGCTGCCAACCAGAAGGTTCTTTAAGGTCCAGGGAGACCCTCTTTGGCCAGCTGTTCTGCCCATAGCCTAGGAGGGTGGTGGCATTGACAGGGCTCTCTAAGACAGCAACAGGGGGCACTTGGGCAGTCATCACAGCAAAGTAACTGAGGGCTGCGAGGAACAGCCAAATCCCAGCAGCTTAGCCTTGGCCCTTCCCGGTACAGAGGAAGCTGGGGCAAGGAGAAGCAGCCAAGCTATTGGAAAGGACAGGTGAGGTCGGGGAGCCAGCGCTGCCTCAGCTCACCATGTGCACTAGATGAATCCCTTCTGGGCTAGGAGCACCTGTTTTCTGTCCTGAAAACATGAGGGCATTAAACGAGATGATCCCTCACTTCCCATCCCTGTCCGATGACCAACAGATCTTCCCGGCCATGTAAGGAATTGCTTGTTTCCCTTCCTTCTACCCAACGGCAGGTTCCAGAAGGATCCTACAGAGGGCCTACCAGGATCTGATTATAATTAGAACAATAAAATATTCATCATCTCAGTAATAGCCAATATTTACTCAGTACTTGCTGTGTGCTGGACTCTATCATAGGTGCATTATAAGATTGATCTCATTTAAAAAGTAACAGAGTGTGTTTACAGTTGTTAATTAGCTACAGCCAGAGCCAAGCTCAGGAGGGTTCCAGCGCCCCGTCTGCCCTTCTGTGTCCTTTTCCCTCTGCAAAGGCCATTTCCTGGGCACCAATGTCCACTGTCTTCCACGAAGGATCTGGGGACTTTAGCCATATCAAGTGGTCAATGACTGATGAGTAATCACTGTCTGCCAGTGGTCTGTATATCAACAGAGAATGAAACATCAAATTAAAGGGATAACGTTCCCAGAAGAAAAAATCAGACATCAGGAAGTCAGAAGAAAGGCTTTTGGGGGGACATGAGAAAAGGGTCCTCCCAGGGACCCTGATGTGCCCCTCCGAGGGCAGACACCTTCTAAGGCCATTCACACCTTAGCCAGGTCAGGAAGAGCAAAGTTCTATTACTCTCTTCATTTCTTGGACTGGCTACAAGAGGCTGGAAGGTTTGACCAACCAAAGGCCTCACAGCCTGGACAACACCAGATATATGAGGGGCTACCCTTTGGCCTGGAGAGGGCCTGAGCCCAGCTGAAGAGCCACAAAAATTAACATGTAATTGAAAAGTGATTCCCGGCATGAACATTCCCAAAGGTTCACAGAACAGGCACGCTACTTCATCCTCTATCGGTAAATTTTAAGAAAGAGGCAAAGTGGTAGCAGAGAGTGGGGACAGTTCAACTTTAAGGTACATTTTTAATTAAAAGAAAAAGATCAGAGCTGTGATGCGACATCATAAAGCAGATAATTTTACAGCTGGATGGTCTCCCTCTGATGTACTTGAAAACCATTTTCAAGCGACATAAAGTTTAACATACCGGTACATCTGCCTACCCACTAGATTCTACATGGAATTTAAAATTTAATTATATTAAAGCTTTGTTACAGTGTGCATTGCAAGCATGCTAACCAAGTGGAACTTGAACAAAATCTCCGCAGATAGCTGCTTTTTTTTTTTTCTTTTAAACCCGATTTTGTAGAACCCAGAGTCTGGAAAACAGTAGATGATTCTGTCTGAAGTGTTTACTGCTTACATAACAAACCACTTGGGACCTAAATGTTTATTCTCCTGGGTGTAACTCATGAACTCACCTTCTCTTTGCTAGAGCAGAAAGGCAGCCAACAAAATCAAGTAGTCAGGGAGCTGGGGTTGACCCTTTTAAAGCCACATAAGGATTCTTTTTTAAGGCAGGGAGATCGTTAGTTTTTCTGGAGAGTCTTTTCACTACTAGTTTTATGTGCAAATTAAAGAACTATTTTCCCAAAGAAAAAAGTTGTCATATTAATCTATTAATCACAAGATGGGTGCTTTCTGCAATTAAAAATGAACCAGTTCCAACAGGAAGAAACAATTCCATGCAAACCTGGTTCTCCAGCAGAGAAGTGCAAGGTTGGGCTTGAGAAGTTGGGCTCTGGATCAGGCAGCCCTGGTTTGAATCCTGCCTCTGTCACTAAACAGCTGTGCATTCCTGTGCAAGTTACTTCACCTCTCTGAGCCTATTCTACAAAATGGAAGTAATAATAGTGTCTAATTCATATAGATTGTTGAAAATTAAAGAAGACAATGCATATAAAGCATTTAAGTGCATTGCTCATACGGAGTAAGCACTCAATACATGGTAACTGCAATTTTTATTGTTGCTGCTGCTTGTTTGTTTTAAAACAATGCCAATGCTACACCATGGCTGAGCAAGCCAGCAATTTCACCTGATGAACTAAAGTAAGAAAGCTCATGCCCCAGCCAGCAAACCTGCACAACTTGAGTTATGAAGCATTTTGAAGTGTCGCCTAGTCAGGGAACAAAATAGAAGAGATGCCAATCTTTTCATTTTCCACTTATCCATCCATCCATCCGCTCAACAAGCACCTACTGAGCCCACAACTATGGAAGATACAAAACTACAAAAGATACACACTGCCTGGTCCCCAAGGAATTTGTAATCTAATGAATCAGATAAATAAGTAGCAATGCTTCAGGCAGAAAGGAGGCAGCAGAAGACTAATGGGGAAAAGTGCCACGAAGCTTCTGAAGCAGGAAATGTCACACTCGATTCCAAGAATCCAGGCTTTCCAGGGAGGCACTTTTAAACAGTGGTCTTAACAAGTGGCATGCCCCTGGAGGGAGGGAGGAGGGGGCAAAACTGAGTGTCCAGGTGTCAGACAGTCACAGAAGATCTAGAGGTACCAGCATAGAAAAATATCTTTGTGGTTTTTTTGGGGGTTTTTTTGGTGAGGGAGATTGGCCCTGAGCTAACATCTGTGTCAATCTTTCCTCTATTTTGTACATGGGATGCTGCCACAGCATGTCTTAATGAGCGGTGTGTAGGTCTGCGCCTGGGATCAAAACCAGCAAACCCCGGGCCGCCAAAGCAGAGCACCCGAACTTAACCACTACGCCACTAGGCCGGCCCCTTTGGTATACTTTTTTTTTTTTGTGGGGAAGACCAGCCCTGAGCTAGCATCTGTTGCCAATCCTCCCCTTTTTGCTGAGGAAGACTGGCCCTGGGCTAACATCCATGCCCATCTTTCTCCACTTTATATGGGACGCCACCACAGCATGGCTGACAGGCAGTGCGTGGACGGGCGCCCGGGATCCGAACTCGCAAACCCTGGGCTACCAAGCGCGGACTAAACCGCTGCGCCACCGGGCGGCCCCCCTTTGGTATACTTTTAATTGAAAAAAAAGTGTACTATATAGTACAGAACAAGATACTACTTTTTTAAAAGTGTGTGTGTATTATCTATATAGAAAAATGATGTACACAGAACTGTCAACAGAGGTCTACAACTGTGGAAAGTATGAGGGAAAGAAATAGGGATGGGAGAAAATGTGAAGGGGGCCTTCTTTCACTTTTTATTATGCATTTCTGTACAGTTTGAATCTTTAAAAATTAGCATAAATTTTTTATAATAGTTATCAATGCTAAAAATGCACATTCAAATTTTAAGTGATTTTATTTCTTTTCAGTAACCATATTTAATTTCTGAAGTGTAAATTAATATTAAAGGAGGGCATAGGACTTTTATGTTTATTAATTGAGAACATGGGTTGAAATTTATGCATTCTAAAAAGATTTACTGAGTCCGTACGACAGACTGGGCACTTCTCTAGGCACCAGGGAGAACAGCAGTAGACAAAAGAGGCAGAAGGCCTGCCCCTTGTGTTCTAGCAGGGGAACACAGACAGTAACAAATATATAGCCAGGTGGCAGGAGAGGAAGGGGAATAAGAGAAGGACAGAGGTGCAATTTTATGTAGGGTGATCAAGGAGAGCTTCCTTGAGAAGGTGACACTTGAGAGACACCTGAAGGAAGTGAAGGAGGGAGCTACGAGGACATCTGGGGAGAGAGCTTTCCAAGCAGAGGAAACAGAACATGCAAAAGCCCTGAGGCAGGAGCATGCCTGGCATATTTAAGCAACATGGCTGGAGCAGAACGGGCAAGGAGACAAGGTCACAACTGTGGCAAGAGCCAGATCCAACAGGACTTTGTAGTCCTTGAGTAGGACAGGAGCTGCTGGGGGCTTTTGAGCAATAGGGTGACATGATTGAATGTGAATACTCACAAAAGGAAACCATAAAGGAAGGCTCTACTAGTAGTGCAAGAAAAAGATGAGAGTGATGCAGACTAGAGTGAACGTGGTGAGGGTTTGAAGGTGTTGATGGATTCTGGATCTATTTTGAAGGCAGAGACAACAGGATTTGCTGATGGATTAGATGAGGGAAGAGAAAGAAAAAGAAGTCAAACATGACTCATAGGCATTAGGGCAAGTTGGAGTTGCCATTTCCTGAGATGGGAAAGCTCAGGGTAGGAGCATTTTAGGAGGTGATAAATTGAGTATTGTTTTGAACATGTTAAGTGTGAGATGCCTGTTTGACATCCAAGCAGATGGAGGAGTCAGAAGTTCATGGGAAGGTCAGGGCTAGAATAATAAATTTGCAGTCATCAGCATATAGATGGTGTGTAAAGTTAAGGGCCTGGAAGAGATGGCCAGGGAGCATTTGGGTAGAGAAGTAGAGAATATGGTAACTGAGCCCTGGGGCACTCCAGCATTAAGAGGTTTGGGAGATAAGGAGATGCTCAAGGGAGACTGAAAAGGAGAAAGCCAGGAAAGAGTGGTTTCCTGAGGAAGAGGTGGCCAGTTATGTCAAATGCTAGTCCGAGGCCAGTGAGGTGAGGATAGAGACTTACCCATTGGATTTGGTGTCCTGAACAAGAGTTTTTCCAGTAGAGTGAAGTAGACAAAAGCCTAATTGAGTTTAAGAGAGAAATGGAGGAGAGGAACTGGAAAGAATAAATAAGACCACCCTCCAAGTTGTTTTCCTGCAGAGAGAAGCCAAGAGATGGGGTAGTACCTGCAAGGAGGTGCTGCTTTTAAAAATAGGAGATATTATAGGCTTATGGTGATAGGAATGATCTGATAAAGAAGAAGAAACTAAGATTGAAGGAGGGAGAGGGAACAGTTGCAGGGAAAATGTCCTTGAGTAGGTGAAAAGGAATGAGATCTAGCACACAAGTAGAAGGGTTGCCTGTGGCTAGGAGTACAGACAGGTTATCCACAGGCACAGGAGGGAAGGCTGCTGTATGGATGCAGATACAGGTATGCAGGTAGATGGGCTGACAGGTGCATGCAGAAATTCTCTTCTGACTTATTCTATTCTCTCAGTGAAATAAGAAGCAAGGCCAAGAGCTGAGACTGAAGAGCAGGAAGAGTTGCTGTCTGAGAGAGGAGAAGCTGTGACATAGTTTGGCACAGGTAGAAACATAATAGTGCATAGAATCTCTGGGTAGCATCAGGACCACGGAGGGACTGTAAACTTCAAATGAAATCAGTTAACATTGCCATGTATTTTTCTCCAGCCACACGCAAACCTTCAGAAGGTACAAAGTTGGATTTACCAGGTGAATTGTGTTGGATGTGGCATAAACAAGAAATAATCTTTTATTGGATTATGCAACTGAGATTTTGAGGTTTGTTTGTAACATCAGAGAGCATTACTTACTGTAACTAATGCTCCTGGGTTTTGAAAGAATCTCTTTGTGGATATTAAAATCACCAAGAATTATGACAGGTGTGGTGTTTGAAAGAGACAGTGAACCAGGTGCTAAAATCTTCAAGGAACAAGAAAGAGCAATTCAGGGACTGTGTAATAATTGCAATAAAGAAGGATATCAGATGGTAGGACCTTGAAGGCATGAGCTTCAAAGGAGCAGGAGGGTTTTCAGGGAAGATGGGATGACAACAGTCTGGGAGTGAAAATGAGAAGCAAGAGAAACACCAACAGTGCCTCCAGGCCCAGTGATACCAAGAATATGAGAGACAAAACATCCACCACTGAGAGGGCCAGATGGGGAGGAGTGACCTCAGGAAAGGGGTCATACTCCTGTGAGAGCAGCAGTTCTCCAGGGTTTTTTTACCTCGGAATTCCTTTATGCCCTTAAAAATTATTGATCACTTCTGCTATCACCCATGATGGAGTGACAAGGACTGGATTCATCCTCCCATCTTAACATTTTTAAAAGGACAACAGTTTTCAGATACTGACAATGCCGGACAGTGATGCCAAGAGAAAAATCAATGGCTCTTTGAGAAGATCAATAAAATCTATAAACCTCTAGACAAACTGAGCACGAAAAAAGAGAGAAGACACAAATTACCAATGTCAGGAATGAGAGAGAGCACATCACTACAGGTCCTACAGACATTAAATGTACAAGAAGGGAATATCATTAACAATTTTATGGCAACAAATTTGACAAATTAGATGAAATGGACAATTCCTTAAAAGAGGCAAAGTATCAAAGTTCACTTTTAAAGAAATAGATAATCTGAATTGACCTTTACCTATAAAAAAATTAAATGTGTAGTTATAAACTTGCCCACAAAGAAAACTCCAAGCCCAGATGACTCCCCTAATGAATACTACCAAATATGTAAAGAAGAAATAATATTAATTGAACAAAACCTCTTCCAGAATATAGAACAGAGAAAACATTTCTCAACTAATTTTATTTATCTAGTATTACTCCAATACTAAAACCAGACAAAGACATTACAAGGAAAGATAACTATAGATGAATAGCCTTCATAACATACATGCTAAATCCTTTCAAAAAATGTGAGCAACTCAAACCCAACTATATATAAAAATAACAATACATCATAGCTGAATAAAAGTTTGCTTTCACACCTGGAAATCAATTAAGGTAACCAACTACATCAACAGACTAAAAGAGAAAAATCACATGACCATCTCAATAGGTACAGAAAAACCATTTGACAAAATCCAACATCCATTCATGATAAAAATTCACAGCAGAAATACAAGTAAGGTCTGTAGTCTAGCTAATAGTATTGTACCAATTTCAGTTTTCTGGTTTTGATAACAACCTATCTCTGTGCAATATATTATCATTGGGAGAACTTGAATAAAAGGTACAGGGAAACTCTTTGTATTATTTTTACTTCTTAAGAATCTATAATTATGTCAAAATTAAAAGTCAATCCACTCCCCCAAAATACTCTCAGCAAACTAGAAATAGAAGAAAACTTCCTCAACCTGATAGAAGACATCTGCAAAAAACCTACAGTTAACATCATACTTAATGGTAGAAGATTGAATGCTTTCTTCCCTAATATCAGGAATGAGGCAAGGATTTCTGCTTCACTGTTTCTTTTCTATATTGTATTGGAAGTCAGCCACTGCAATAAGTTAAGAAAAAGAAATAAAGGGCATACAGATTAGATAGGGAAAAATAAAACTGTCTTTATTCACTGATGACATGATTGGTTAGGCAGAAAATCTGATGAATCAACTAAAAAGTTACTACAACTAATAAGTGAGTTTAGCAAGTTTTCAGGATACAAGGTCAATACACAAAAATCAATTATATTTCCATATATTAGCATCAACAATAGAAAGTTGAAAATTTTTTAAATGCCATTTACAATAGCATAAAAATATTACTCAGGGATAAATTTGACCAAATATACAAAACCTATACAATGTGAACTATAAAACATTGCTAAAAGAAATTAAACATAAATAGAGAGATATATGATGTTCATGGAAAGAAACATTTAGTATTATTAAGATATCGATTCTCTCCAAATTTATCTATACATCCTAACTGCAATCCTAATTAAAATCCTAACAGGCTTTCTGTAGAAATTAATAAGCTTATTCTAAAATGTATATGGAAATGAAAATGACTTAGAAAAGTGAAAATAATTTTGAAAATGAACAAAATTGGAATACTTACACTACCTGATTTGAAGATATCTTGCAAAGCTACATTAATAGAGTGTGGTATTGGCACAAATACAGACATATAGAAAAATGGAACAGGATAGAAAGTTCAGAAAAAGTCCCACACATATATAGTCAATTGATTTTCATAAAGGAATCAAGGCAATTCAATGAGAAAAAGATAATCATTTCAACAAATAGTGCTGAAACAATCAGATAGCCATAGCAAAAAAGAACTTTGATCCTTATCTCATAGCACATACAAAAACTAACTGGAAAAGATGACAAACCTAAATATAAGAGGTAAACTATGTCATGTGTCACTTAATGACAGGGATAGGTTCTGAGAAATGCATCATTAGGCAATTCCATCATTGTGTGAACATCATAGAGTGTACTTCCACAAACCTAGATGGTATAGCCTGCTACACACCTAGGCTAGATGATACTAATCTTATGGGACTGACATCGTATTTGCAGTCCATCATTAACCAAAACGTCATTATGCTGTGCATGGCTGTTAGAAGAAAACACAGGAGAAAATCTTAATGATCTTGGGTTTGACAAAGATTTCTTAAATATGATACAAAATGCATGAACCATAAAAGAAACAGTCAACAAATTTGACTTCATCAACATTAAAACCTTTTTCTCTTCAAATGATCCTGTTATGAAAATAAAAAGCCAAGGACATCAGCATCATGGTGGAGTGAGCTTTCCCCCAAGACTCTCCCCGCTAAGATACAACAAAAAGGACATTCAAATACTAACAGAGGACACTCACACAACACAAAAGATGTCTGAGAGACCCACACAGCCTTACATCTGAGGGTGGAGGTGCTGGTACCCACAGAGTAAATGGAAGGAGGTAAGGAGAGCCCCTCTCCTTCTCCAATGACAGTGACCCTGGGGCCAGGACTGTGTGGCTGAGAGAGAGGTGGAAGGGGTGGCCCTCCACAGGAAAAGCATTGCTCTCCAAGTTCTCTCACAGCCCATGGGAAATTCCCATATGGTGGGGACTGAACTGTTGCAGGGGTGCCTTCATCAAGCTAGCACCTCAGGAGAACAGACAGCAAGGGAAGAGCAGGTAGGCAAAAGAAAGACCCCTCCCCCTGTCCAGAGCACCAGTACAGCAGGTTGGCAGAGTACCCGTGGATCGCAGCGGGCTCAGAATACACAGCTCTTGACCCTGACCAAGTGGCAGCAGGTAGAAGCTGCAACCAGATATCTTCAGAATGATGAAAAATAAGCCCAAACCCTCAAGCACTATGCAAAAATATATTAAATCTCCAGACCAGAAGGAAAATGACAAGCACCCAGAAATCAATCCTGAAGGCACAGCAATTTATAACCTAAATGATAGAGAATTCCAAATACTTATCATAAAAATGCTCAATGAACTACAAGAAAATACAGATAGATAATTCAATGAAATCAGGAATTTCTTCACAAAAGAGGTTGAAACTATAAAGAAAAAACAATCAGAAATGTTGGAGATGAAAAACACAATGGAGGAGAGAAAGAAAAATCTGGAACTTTAAAGAACAGAGCTGACAATATGGAGGAAAGAATTAGCAATATTGAGGATAAGAATGCAGAAATGCTACAGATGGAAGAGGAGAGAGAACTAAGACTAAAAAGAAATGAAGAAATCCTTCAAAAAATATCCAACTCAATTAGGAAATGCAACATAAGGATTATAGGTATTCCAGAGGGAGAAGAGAGGGAAAAAGGAGTAGAAAGCTTGTTCAAAGAAATAATAGCTGAGAACTTCCCAAACCGGGGGGAGGAGGTGGAAATACAAGTAAATGAAATCAATACATCTCCTAAATATATAAACATGAAAAGACCCTCTCCAAGGCATATAGTAGTAAAGCTGGGAAAAGTCAATGATAAAGAAAATATATTAAGGGCAGCAAGACAAAAAAGAAAATAACATACAAAGGAAGTCCTATCAGGCTCTCAGCCAATTTCTTGGCAGAAACTTCACAGGTTAGGAGAGAGTGGAATGCTATATTCAAAATCCTGAAAGACAAAAACTTTCAGCCAAGAATACTCTATCTAGTGAAAATATCCTTCAGATATGATGGAGAAATAATAACCATCCCAGATAAACAAAAGCTAAGGGAGTTCATTGCCACAAGACTCTCACTACAAGAAATGCTCAAGAAGGCCCTCATGCCTGGAAAAAAAGAGAGAAAGGGGATACAAAGCTTTGAGCAAGGAGAAAAATAGGTAGACAAAATCAGAAAAATTGCATCTCTCTATCAGAATAGGCTAGCAAACACTTAATTATAACACCAAAGATTAAGGGAAGGAAAGTACCAAAAATAAATATAAGCTCATCACTTAAAACACAAACTCACAACACAAGATGAAGTAAGTTGTGACAATAATAACTTAGAAGAGGAAGAGGAAAGGGATGGAATCAACTTAGTCTAAGGAAATAAGAGGCCATCAGAAAATGGACTATCTCATCTATGAGATTTTTTATACAAACCACATGGTGACCACTAAACAAATCATCAGAACAGAGACACATGTGATAAATAAATAGAAAACTAAGAAAACCATCATACAGAATTATCAAACCGAATTGTTAATCTGAAACACACAGGACGAGAAACAAAGGAAATGCAAAAGAACCGGAAAATGAGCAATAAAATAGCAACATTAAGCCCTCATATATCAATAATCACTCTAAATGTAAATGGCTTCAATTCTCCTATCAAAAGACACAGAGTGGCAGGATGGATTAAAAAACAAGATCCAACAATACGCTGCCTCCAGGAAACACATCTCAGTTCTAAAAACAAACACAGGCTCAGAGTGAAAGGATGGAAGACAATACTCCAAGCTAACGGAAGACAAAAGAAAGCAGGGGTTGCCATACTTACATCAGACAAAGTAGAATTCATGACAGAACAGGTAATGAGAGACAAAGAGGGGCAATATATAATGATAAAAGGGACACTCCACCAAGAAGACATATCACTTATAAATATATATGCACCTAGCACAGGAGCACCAAAGTACATAAAGTAACTATTAACAAACCTAAAAGGAGATATTAACAACACTATAATAGGGGATCCTAACACCCCACTTACATCAATGGATAGACCATCCAGACAGAAAGTCAACAAGGAAATAGTGGACTTAAATGAAAATCTAGATGAGAAAGACTTAATAAATATATAGAGAGCACTCCATCCAAACACAGCAGATTACACATTCTTCTCAAGTTCACATGGAACATTCTCAAGGATAGACCATATATTGGGAAACAAGGCAAGCCTCTACAAATTTAAGAAGATTGAAATCATAAGAAGCTCCTTTTCTGACCACAATGCTATGAAATTAGAAATCAACTACCAGACAAAAACTGGGAAAGTGACAAAGATGTGGAGACTAAACAACAAGCTACTGAACAACCAATGGATCATTGAAGAAATTAAAGAAGAAATCAAAAAACATCTGGAGACAAACAAAAATGAAAATACACCATACCAACTCATATGGGATGCAGCAAAGTGGTCCTGAGAGGGAAACTCATAGTAATACAGGCCCACCTTAACAAACAGGAAAAATTCCAAATAAGCAACCTTAAACTACTCCTAACAGAATTAGAAAAAGAAGAACAAACAAAGCCCAAAGTCAGCAGGAAAGAAATAATAAAAATTAGAGCAGAAATAAATGAAATTGAAACAAACAAACAAAAAAAAAACAGTAGAAAGGATCAGTGAAACAAAGAGCTGGTTCTTTGAGAAGATAAACAAAATTGACAAGCCCTTAGCCAGACTCACTAAGAAAAAAAGAGAGAAGGCTCAAATAAATAAAATTAGAAATGAAAGAGGAGAAATCACAACAGATACCACAGAAATACAAAGGATTATAAGAGAATACTATGAAAAACTATATGTCAGCAAATTGGACAATCTAGAAGAAATGGAGAAATTCTTAGACTCATACAACCCCCCAAAACTGAATCAAGAAGAAATAGAGAATCTGAATAGACCAATCACACGTAAAGGGATTGAAACAGTAATCAAAAATCCCCCCCAAAATAAAAGTCCACGACCAGATGGTTTCTCTGGAGAATTTTGCCAAACATTCAAAGAAGATTTAATACCTATCCTTCTCAAACTATTCCAAAAAATAGAGGGAGATGGAATACTTCATAACACATTCTACGAAGCCAACATCACCCTGATACCAAAGCCAGACAAGGACAATACAAAGAAGGAAAATTACAGGCCACTATCACTGATGAACATAGATGCAAAAATCCTCAACAAAATACTGGCAAACTGAACACAGCAATACATTAAAAAGATCATACACCATAATCAAGTGGGATTTATACCAGGGACACAGGGATCGTTTAACATCCGCAAATCAATCAACATGATACACCTCATTAAGAAAATGAAGAATAAAAACCACATGATCATCTCAATAGATGCAGAGAAAGCATTTGACAAGATCCAGCATCCATTTATGATAAGAACTCTCAATAAAATGGGTACAGAAGGAAAGTACCTCAACATAATAAAGGCCATATATGACAAAGGCACAGCCAACAGCATACTCAATGAGGAAAAACTGAAAGCCATTCCTCTGAGAACAGGAACAAGACAAGGGTGCCCACTCTCGCCACTCTTATTCAACATAGTACTGGAGGTTTTGTCCAGAGCAATTAGGCAAGAAAAAGGAATCCAAATAGGCAACAAAGAAGTGAAACTCTTGCTGTTTGCAGACAACATGATTTTATATATAGAAAACCCTGAAGAATCCACTGGAAAACTATTAGAAATAATCAACAACCACAGCAAAGTTGCAGGGTACAAAATCAACCTACAAAAATCAGTTGCATTTCTATATTCTAATAACAAACTAACAGAAAGAGAACTCAAAAAGACAATCTCTTTTATAATCGCAACAAAAAGAATAAAGTATCCAGGAATAAATTTAACCAAGGAGGTGAAAGACCTATACAATGAAAACTATAAGACATTATTGAAAGAAATGATGACATAAAGAAATGGAAAGATATACCATGCACATGGATTGGAAGAATAAACAGTTAAAATGTCCATACTACCTAAGGCAATCTACAGATTCAATGCAATCCCAATCAGAATCCCAATGACATTCTTCACAGAAATAGAACAAAGAATAGCAAAATTCATATGGGGCAACAAAAGACCCCGAATGGCTAAAGCAATCCTGAGAAAAAAAGAACAAAGCTGGAGGCCTCACAATCCCTGACTTCAAAATATACTACAAAGCTATAATAATTAAAACAGCATGATACTGGTACAAAAATAGACACACAGATCAATGGAACAGAACTAAAAGCCCAGAAATAAAACCAGACGTCTAATCTGTCCAGCTAACCTTCAACAAAGGAGCTAAAAACATACAGTGGAGAAAGGAAAGTCTCTTCAGTAAATGGTGCTGGGAAAACTGGACAGCCACATGCAAAAGAAGGAAAGTAGACCATTTTCTTTCACCATACACAAAAATCAACTCGAAATGGACCAAAGACTTTAATGTAAGACCTGAAACTATAAAACTCCTGGAAGAAAACATAGGCAGTACATTCTTTGACGTCGGTCATAGAGGGATCTTTTCAAATTCCATGTCTACTCGGACAAGGGAAACAAAAGAAAAAATAAACGAGTGGGACTTCATCAGACTAAAGAGCTTTTACAAGGCAAAAGAATCCAGGATCAAAATGAAAAGACAGCCCACCAGCTGGGAGAAAATGTTTGCAAATCATATATCCAACACAGGGTTAAACTCCATAACATATAAAGAACTCACACAACTGAACAACAACAAAAAAACCTGAATGGGCAGAGGACATGAACAGACATTTTCCCACGGAAGATATACAGACGGCCAATAGGTACATGAAAATATGTTCAACATCACTAATCATCAGGGAAATGCAAATCAAAACTACACCAAGATATCACCTCACACCCATTAAAATGGCTATAATCACCAAGACAAGAAATAACAAATGTTGGAGAGGTTGTGGAGAAATGGGAACTAGGCCCAATTCACTGCTGGTGGGAATGCAAACTGGTGCAGCCTCTATGGAAAACAGAATGGAGATTCCTCAAAAATAAAAAATAGAAATACCTTATGATCCAGCTATCCCACTACTGGGTATTTATCCAAAGATCCTGAAAGGAACAATCCAAAGAGGCTTATGCACCTCTATGTTCATTGCAACATTATTCCCTATAGCCAAGAAGTGGAAGTAACACAAGTGTCCCTTGACTGATGATTGGATAAAGAAGATGTGGTATATATACACAATGGAATACTACTCAGCCATAAAAAAGACAAAATCGTCCCATTTGCAACAACATGGATGGACCTGGAAGGTATTACGTTAAGTGAAATAAGCCAGACAGAGAAAGACAAACACTGCATGGTTTCACTCATTTGTGAAAGATAAACTAACACACAGACAGAGAGAACAGTTTGGTGGTTACCAGGGGAAAGGGGGATGGTGGTGAGCACAAGGGGTGAAGGGACACATTCATATGGTGACTGACAACAATAATGTACAACTAAAATTTCACATCATTATAAACTATTATGACATGAATAAAAATAAAAAGGCAAGTCACAGACTAAGAGAAAATATTTGTAAAACATGTATCCAACAAAGAATTTCTATTAAGAATATACAAAGAACTCTTACAACTCAATAATAGGAACATAATGTAATTTTAAATAGGCATAATATTTGAACATACCTCCATCATAGAAGATGTATGGACGGCAGATAGGCACATGAAAAGATGATCAACATCATCAGTCATTAGGGTACAACTACACTGCAGGACAACATAAAAACATTTTAAATAAATAAATAAATGACCATACCAAGGATTGGCAAGGATGTGGAGCAACCAGAACTCTCAGACACTGCCAGCGGGAATGTAAAATGACACAACCACTTTGGAAAACAGTTCGGTGGTTTCTCATAAAGTTAAACATACACCTACCATACAATCCAGCTGCTCAACTTCTAGGAATTTACTCAAAAGAAACAAAAGTGTATGTCCACACAAAGACTGGTACATGAATGTTCATAGCAATTTTATTTGTAAGAGCCAAAAGAGAGAAAACAAACCATGCTCTAAAGTTAGAAAGTTAGTGCATCGACAAGTGAACAGATAGAAAAAAATTTGCGGTATATCTATAAAATGGAATACTACTCAACAATAAAAAAAGGCTTGAATTATTGACACATGAAACAACATAGATAAATCTCAACACAATTATGTTGAGTATAAGAAGCCAGATCTGAAAGAGTACATACTGTGTGACACAATTTACATATAATTCTAGAAAATATCAACTAATGTGTAGTGACACAAAACAGGTATATGTTCGTCTGGAGACGGGAAAGGGGCAGGAGAGATGGATTACAAAAGGGTACAAGGAAACTTTTTGAGTGATGAGTATGTTCATTATCTTGATGTGTTCATGGTTTCATGCATGTATACACATATCAAAATTCATCAAATCGTACAATTTAAATATGTACAGTTTATTGTACATCAACTATACTTCAATAAAACTATAACTGAACAAGCCTATTGATCAAGCACTATTATCCCCATTTTACTGAGACCAAAAGGAATTAAGTACATTGCCTGAAGCATAAGCCTCACATAGCTGGGATTCCAGCACAGATACCCCGTCACATCAGGGACAGGACTCTTGGTCATAAAGCTCTCCCCCACACCCAATGGTGACTTTGTACAGTAGTCTTCCAAAGCAGTGAGCCCTGGAGAGAGAGCAGATGCAGAAGAAAAGGAGAGAAGACAGCAACCTCGCTTGAGTGTTCTCAATAACCTTTCTCAGAAAGGCTCAAGTCCTGCCCTTGTCCGTACCCAGGATCTGGTGGAAAGAACCCAGGCTTTCTAGAAGGTAGACAGACCTAAATTCATGGCAAGCTCTGTCACATACTGCCTGTAGGAGGCCAGGCAAGTGATCTTATTTTCTCCGTCTTTAAAAATGGGGCTAATCTTTTCTGTTTCATAGAGTTTCTCTAAAATTAGAAATAAAGTCCAAATTTCTTACCCTAGCTAAAAGGCCCAACATGATCTAGAATTTTATATCTACCTCTCTGGGCCCATCTCATGCTGTGCCCTCCAGTTAACACCTCCATCCACTCTAGCCTGTTTCATTTCCAACCTCAAGGCCTTTGCACCAGCTCTTGGGTTTGCCTAGAGTGCTTTTCGACACACTTTATCTCACCCCTACTGTTCCTTAAGGTCTTAGCTAAATGGCACCTCATCAGGAGGCCTTCCCTGACTCCCCGCGTCAGGGGATTCCAAGACCACTCCAAGGGTTAGTGATTCACTAGAAGGATCCATGGGACCCAACATATGGTCATACTCATGGCTAAGCTTTATTACAGCAAAAGGATACAGAGCAAAATCAGCAAAGGTGATGGGCAAAGTCTGGGGGAAACCAGGAGCAACTCCCTGAGCAACTCGGGTGGAGCAACTCCCAGTGGAATCCCACAGGACACACTTAATTCCTCCAGCAACAGGTCGTGACGACACATCAAAGTGTTGTCTACCAGGGAAGGTCATTAGAGTCTCAGCACCCGGGGTTTTCATTGGGGGCTGGTCACATAGCCATCCTCTGCTTAACATGTATCAAAATTCCAGACTCCAGGAAGGAAGTCATGTGTTAGCATAAACCACACTGTTTGTACCAGGAGTTTAGGCACAATGAGCCACTCTCACCACTTAGAGAAAGTTTGACATCAGAGGAGAGAACTGTTTACCAGTCAAGTTCCCAGATACCAGCCAAGGACCAAGGTTGGAAGCAGGCCTTTCCAAGGACAACCAGTAGGCCTACTAGGTTAACTCCTGTCTGCACACCACCCCAGACTAGGCTAAGTCTCCTCGTGTGTTTCTTGGTAGCCTCTATCACACCTGGAATTAACTGAGTCATGCATGAACTACACTTGTGTGAACCATTTGTTTAACATATGTCTCCTCTTCTAGACTGTAAGTTCCATAAGGGCAGGCATGGTGCCTGCTTGGCACAGAGTTAAAGTTTAATAAACATGCATTGGATGAATGAATGACGAATGAAGAATGAATGACTGTAAAAAGTCTAGCAAAGTGGCTGGCATGTGATCACCATCAGCACATGGTAGTTCTATTCTGATTAATTGTTTGATTCTTGAGCCTTTGTGACAGTCCTGGGGGAAGACTGATAGCCACACGCAAAGAAAGTCAGAACTGTAACCGCGTGGACAAAGACACGGCCTGGAAACTTTAAGACACCAGGGCCAAAAGTACCAAGAGGACAAAGGTGAGTTTAAGGAGTGTGAGCAGAGCCCCTGGGCTCAACAGTTGAAGACTCTTATTCCCATCTCAACACCAAAGGGAATAGTTTCAAGCTCAACAAAATGAAAAACAAAACAACCCTCAAACCCCCTCTGGCCTTTCCTTCACCCCCTGAGCCACAGGCACCCAGGAAAAGCTGAACAGTCTGAATATTCCCCTGGGGTTCCCAAAGAATCCACCCGTAACCCCACATCTGCTGGTCCCCACATACAAGGAAGCCACCTGTCTCCAAGCTCCCAGACTGCCCAGCCGCCCAAAGAGCAGCAGTCCTGAAGGACAAAAGTAGAGAAGAGATGGATAGGCAGATGGAAGAATTTCAAATATTTGTTGCAAGTTCTCCATTGGTTGGGTCTTCAGCTGTTAGGAGAAACAAATTTTTAAAAGCATATCAAGGTCTAAGGATTACTCGATTAGTTTAATACAGCCAGATACTGCACGATCAATATGAATCCTTGTACTTTTAATGTGAATCATTATTCAAAATATGTCACTGCCTAATCAATACAAAAGTTAAAATTCATCAATATTTAAATTTTTCCAACTGACACCTTATCATTCTACCCAGGAAAGAGCTGGGCAGATCACAAAATCCATCATTTAATCTTTTGAGCTTGCAGAGTTCAGAATTAAACAGCACTCCATGTCATTAGCTCCCCGAACAGGGGCCAGCAGTGGATCAAACTGAGGAGGGGAAGGAGTGGCTGGGAAACCTGTGTCAGGGCCTCCAGTCCGAAGTGGCCCCAGAAGATGGGAGGGCATGTGTCTAGTGTCTGTGGGATCACTGGGCTTTGGGGAGGGAAAGTGGAGAGGAAGGACCACTAGGAGCCTCTGCCACGTGACCTGTCTTTGGGCCAAAGCTGAAATTCCTCAGCTTGGGTGATATACGAGGCCCTCCAGGGGCCTCCAACCCCTCAACTTCCAGCCCCCTCTAACTCTATGCTCTGGTCCTACTGAACCTCTTAGCTCCCAATCATCTCAGTCTAGCTCTCTTGCCTCTAGACCTTTGCGACACTGTTTCCCACCTGAAGTGTCCTTTACCCTCCTCCCCCTTACCACTGGCCTGGCTAATTCCTACTCCTCCTTGGGATCCCAGCTTAGATGTCACTTACTCCAGAAGGCATCTAGGATGGGTAAGTGGAAGTGGCTGCCATATATACCACCATGGAACTCCTTGCTAACCTTGAACACAGCATCTATCTGACTGTATCTCCATCACTCCGAACTTTCCTGTCATAGGGACTGGTCCTATCCCCTCCTGGATCCTCATTGCCTGGGATGGCACCAGGGACAGAGGAGGGGCTCAATCAGCATCGGATGGATGGAAGAATGTACAGATGGATGGTCAGCTACCTTAGACCTGTCAGATCTCCTTGTGCCATGGCTGACTTGGAGGAAAGTGACCTGGGGGAAGAGCAGCCCCCTACAAGGAGTCAGACATTGATTCCCATACCTGGCTCAACCTTCTCCATAGGTGCGCTCCTCCATCTTAAGGTGGTGTGCAGACAGAGAAGTTGTTTCCTGGGGACTCTACTCAGGGGAGCTGGTGTGGCTTGAGGTAGAAAATGGAAGACAGATGGGGACTTTCCACTCTTACAAACTGAATGTTCAATCTGATGAGAAAAACTGGCTCAGAGCTCCCTGAGGGCTCGCAGATAAGAGGACGGGGTGCAGTGTTGTCTAACACTTAAGAGTAGATTTCAGGGCACCAGGAGAACCCCCTTCCCTTCCTGAACCCCACTTCTCTAGGCTTCTGACAATAAAAAGTCATTTCTTTAGAGCCTGAGAGTCTTTGTTCTCTAAGAGTTCACCACTCAATTGCACAAAACCTGGGAAGGCAGATGTCAAATCTTCTCAGAGAGCAACTTCGTTAATTCCATACACACCTACTAAGTCCTACATTACTGACAGCACCATGCTTCACCGTGAGGATTCAAGAACAAGACTTATGACCCTAAACTTCAAGGAATCTGCTTAACATTTACTGATGGCAAAGTCTGAAAAATCAGTCAACAAATCTTTTGGGTATCTCCCACCTACAACATAAAGTATTGAATAACACACCATCCCTGACTTCAAGGAGTTTACCATCAAGTGAGGGACAGATAGAGAATAAATGTATATTGAACGAGCTACAGTTGCTTAGGTGCCATCTACATGCCACACAAAATTTCCTAACAAGGAAAGAGCAACTGAATGGGTTGTGGATGTGGAAAAGGGCATTGAAGAGCAGGGACATTTGGTCCAGGTCTAGAAAGATGAATAGAATGTTCCAGGTGGGGAACTTGCTCCAACAACAAGGAGCATGAGCTTGCCTCATCAGTGGTCCCAGCAGCTGGAGGGAAGAATGCAGCAGAGAACAGGTGTCTGGGAGGGAGAGGATTCATTGCAATAGCTGTGGGAGGTCTGTGCCCCAGAGCCCACCCCATCTCTGATCGACACATCCCAACAGATGAGAAGCAGCAGCCATGGCTGGGGCTGGGTATGTCCTCACAGCCCATGACCAAGTTCACCCTCTTGGGCTGACCCCATGAGACATCTTCCCAGCAAAGCCCACAGCCACTCCCCTTGCTGTCCTTGGAATTGGATGCAACCCCACAGGCTTCTCCCACTGCAAGACTGAGGTTCCCACTGCACCATCAAAGGGACACAGCAGTGAATGGGCTGGACAGTCTCTTTCCTTGTGGGGTGGACGTCCCTACAGAGTGGGCAGACCAGGGAGGTGAGCGCCACAAAGGAGAATTCCGGGTGCTATGGGAGTGACAGCAGGGCTCTCCAAACAAAGTCAGGGGTCCAGAGAAGATGCCCCTGCAGAAGGAACCTGGGAGGTGATCAGAGGTCAGCTGGGCCAACGTCCTGCCCAGGCTGTGCCTGGGGCTTACCCAAAGCAGACAGGATGGCATGCATGCCTGGATGAAGCAGGGAAGAGCTTGGCACACCCAAGGAATGGAGAGAGAGAGGTGTGGAGATAGCAGGGGGCACACAGCACACCAACAGAGTCTGTTGTGGGCTAAATTGTGTCCCCCAAAAGATGTTGAAATTCTCACTCCCAGCACCTGTGAATGCGACCTTAGTTGGAAATTGGGTCTTTGCAGATAATCAAGTAAAGATGAAGTCACTTAGGGTGGGCCCTAATCCAAGATGACTGGTGTCCTTATAAAAAGGGGAAATCTGGACAGAGAGAGTGACACATTCAGAGGGAAGACGGATGTGAAGACACAGGGAGAAGACATACATCCACAAGCCAAGGAATGCCTGAGGACTCCAGAAGCTAGGAGAGAGGCCTGGAATGGATTCTCCCTCACAGCTGTCAGAGGGAGCCAGACTTCTGGCCTCCAGAGCTATGAGACAAGAAATTTCTATTGTTTAAGCCATCCAGTTGTGGTGCTTTGTTACAGCCGCTCCAGGAAACTAATACAGCATCTAACCATCAACCGGGGCTGGGGGCAGGTTGGGGCCAGGCATTTGGGGCTTGCTGGCCACATCAGGGGGCTCAGGTTCCAACCCAGGAAGAGCTGGAATTCACACGGGGTTTTGAGAGAAAGATGATATGGTCAGACATGCGCTTTTACAGCATCACCCTGGCTGCTGCGGGGAGAAGGTAACGTCAGTAAGGGGACAAAGGGACCCACGCAGTGCCTTCCTAGAGCTAAGTCTCTCACCCCTTCAAACCCCCGTAAGATAGGGACACAGAGTGACTCCCAAAGAGTGACTGGTATGCAGCTCATGGCTCTCCTCCCACCACAGGGGGTCATTCGCCAAGCCAAAACCAAGCACAGGGCATCCGCCCCGAGAAGAGCTGCCAGGACCCCACGTGCAGGTCCTCCTGTCTCAGGCTGGGAACCCCCACCCCAGCAAGCAGAGAAGAGCAGGATTGTGTCTTGTTCTTCTTTCTAGCAGCCCCTCCAGGATGGAGTTGATCTCACATTCTGATAACCCAATGGTGCACCTTCAGAAATTCAGAAATGCAACCCAGGGATAAGGACATATCCACCAGTGCTCATGAATCATCAGAGAAAAGTGAATTAACAGTCAATTATCATGGCTCTCATGTACATTTTCACCCATGAACTACACTCATGACCCTAATAATTTTCTAATTCTTTCAACACTAACTGTTTCTGTGAGGGAATATATGCTTGCTCTCTAGTAACCAGAACATTCCATTAACAGGAACATCTAATTCCTGACCACGTTAGAGCTTTATGTAATCCACCTTATTCACCCACTGCGCGTCGGAAATCACACCTTATTTTTTACATCTCTCCTCAGTATCCATCAGGATGCCCTACAGGGTCCCCCCTGGGTCTCTTTACATGCAGAGCTCATCGTGTTCTTTTCCGTTTAAACCCAGTCCTGGTTCAGCCCTGGTACAAAGCCAGGGTGGCTTGGTGGCACAGAAATGCACAGAGATCCTTGCTTCAGGCTGCACTCATTCTCCAGTCACTGTGCTTGGCTCGGCTTCTCTTGGAAGATTTTTTTTCCTCCAGTTGTGGGCACCAGACCCTCAGGAGGCTATCTGGATGCTCAACACCACTGGCAGAAATACTGGCTTTCCTTAGCTGCCAAAAGTGAGAGAGCTTCCACAAAACAACCCACACCCTTGACATCTCTCCTGGAAGCAGATTCAGTTTCTTTGAAAGGTAATTTTATGAAATGTGTAATACTGCATCTCACACATTAATCAAAACCGTGGCTCTGTCCTACATCAGTGATGTAGGAACCAATGGAAACTGCATCACCTAAAAGCAGACAGTCCAGTTAAACCTCTGGGCTCATATGGAGGGTCTCCAAACTGTCATCAAGTCGGGTCTTCTCCACTCCACAAGGGCGGCAGTGGGGCCTGGGTTGGGCTTTGGAGTCTGTGGTGGACAGACTCTAGGGTGTCCCCAGTCACTCCCACCTCCTGGTGTTCACACCATCATGTAATCCCCTCCCCTTGAGTGTGAGGAGAATGTGTGCTTTGCTTCTAACCAACAGAATACGGCAAAGGTGAGGGGACATCACTTTCTGTGATTAATTTATGTAAGATTGTGACTTCTGTCTTGCTAGGAGACTCTTTATTGACTTCTTGACTTACATGACTTGATGAAGCTAGGACCCCTGTCAGAGGGGCCCACGTATCAAGGAACCAAGCCCCTCTGTCCAACAGCCTAAGGAATTGAGTCCCGACAACGACGTGAGCCTGGAAGCAGATGATCCCCAACTGAGCCTTCATATGAGACAGCAGCCCCAGCTGACCCCTCAACTGCAGCCTTGCAAAGCAGAAGGCTCAGCGAAGCTGTGCCTGGACTCCTGACCACAGAAACTGACCAATGTGTTCTTTTAAGCCACTAAGTGTGTGGTCATTTGTGAACAGCAACAGAGAGCCAACACAGACTCAGACAGATCTGGGGTCCAGTCCTAACTTCACCATTTACTGTGTGTGATCTCAAGCAAGTTACTCAATATCGTTAAGCCTCAGTTTCTTCATCTGTAAAATGGTGATAATAATCACACCTATCTCAAGAGGTGGTTGTAAGGATTAAATGAGACAAAACACCAAAAGGGTTTAGCATTCCTTAGGTCAGCTGTTCTCAACTAGGCTTCCCTGAGGGAGCAAGCCCCACTGCCCACAGGCATCCATGGCATGAAGAAAGTAACATCTCGCCTGGGCATCAGAATGGCACTAGCTAGGTACCCTCCTTGAAAGAACTGAGAAAAAGCCACACACACCATTTTCTATATGGCTTAATTCTCTTACAGAACCCCAGGTAAGAAAGGCTGCAAGTAAGTACTCAAGGAACGGTAGCTGTGTCTTTTATTACCATTGTGCACTACATCAGATGTCCTGATCCTCCAAAGGCAGAACTTCAGTCACATCTGCTCTAGTATATGGGACCTCTCCTGAGCCCCTCTTCATGCTACAGAAACAGTTGCCTACTCTATCCACCATTAGCCCGGAAGACCTCCAGAAGCCCGATCTCTGAGTGATTTAATGACAACAGCACTTTTGCCAACAACAAGCATTTTCCCCTACGTTTTGGGCCCAGGGTTTCATCCATGTTAACTCTCTAGGACTCAAATTTGGCAGGACAGAAATAAAAACAATGCTTCCACCTCTGGTCACTGTCATGCTTTTCCCATGACTGTATTGGTTTGGGAAGGAGAGCAGGAGCAAGGACGGTAAGGGCTCAGGTGGTTCGTGTCTCTCACATTCAATGTTTTGGATCCGTGCATGTTTGCTTCTGCGAGGCTTCTCCAGCCCCTCCTGCACGGGCTCGTGTCTGGGTCACAGCTTAGATGACAGCTGGACCTAAAGATGGGGTTCAGCAGTGCCGCAGCGGCTCCCGATTGGTTTGGGGGGGACATTGCACCAAAGGAGTCATTTTAATGAAACAGATCAAGTGCTAGCAAGTCTTCAGAGAAAACAGAAAGCATTTAATCCTTTAATTTCTGAAATTTGAACTGACATCAGGGGTCCTTGAAGAGCTCTGTGAAGTAAGGCGATTTCCTGCGCTCTAGACCCCAGGCTGCAT
The DNA here is from genome assembly GCA_031878705.1 of Tapirus indicus. NCBI lineage: Eukaryota > Metazoa > Chordata > Mammalia > Perissodactyla > Tapiridae > Tapirus > Tapirus indicus. Next base: position 89,697,861 of record CM062924.1, on the reverse strand, counting down.
GTGAACGGCACGGCATCTGGGAAATACAGAAGTTACTGGCTTAGCAAATTATTTCTCATTCCACACAAAGATAAACTCTGTTCATTACACATGCCACACTCTGCTCCTCAGCATAAAAATCAGCTTCTGAAGTCAGCTCATCTTCTAACAAACACGGCTTGTTATACAAATGGATCTGTATTCAGTGAGTCTGAATAGCAAGCTCTCCATTATGTTTAGTTCCTTCAATCAAGGTCTCCCGCCTCAGTCCCTGACACACAGATGGTTCTGGTGCTGCCAAGCCATATCCCCCACTTCTGACGTTCGGTGCATGTTTGCAAAAGGGAACAAAGTGCCATTTATCTAACACACAGGGACAAGCATTTTTTTCACAATGAAAAATTTCAAACAATGTGAAAAAACATAGCCATAAACATTTCTGACTCCAAAACCACCTTTTCATTAGAATCAAAGGCATCAAAGCCCAGACAAAGTGGGATAGGAAGAACTTGAAGTCTAATTCTGACCCATCCTTCTCCTGAACTAGGAGAACGTAGTTCAATCAGTGCCCCCAGGGGACAGGAAGAATAGTGGAGGATTCGGGAAATATGTTCCCAGCAATCAGAGCTGGCCCTATCCATCCACAGAGACAGCCATGGGTACCTGAGGATTTGAGACGCCCTGGGACCTGAAATGCCTACATGAGTCAGCCTGTCATCCAGGCACGGAAGTACGTAAAGCCTTTTTAAGCCAACAAGTTGGCTGAAAATGCTGGTTCAATTAGTCAGTCAACTGCCTGACAGGACCCAAAGGGGCTGGGACACAGAATGAAGACATTTTGTAGGAGGAGTAAAGAATCAGAAAAGCTCAAGGGGCCGTCTGAGGAGGGCAGGCCCACTAGGGATCAGGGACAGCAGAATGAAGTGTGAAGGGTCTGGAGGATGTGACAAAAGGAGGAGTGGCCATGAAGAAGGAGAGAGGTCAGGGATTAGGAGCATAAGGAGGAGCCGGTTGCTGAGTGAAGATGAAGCAGGGCTGAGACACACAGGTTTTTAGGTACAGTACAATCTCTTAACTGGTATCCCCTCCATCAAGGAGCCAGATGAACCAGCTCTCTCCATTCCCTCTATAAAATCCAGGGCCTGAGGCCCACCAGCTGCCCAGGACCGCAGGGTGGCAGGCAGTGTGCGGGGAGTCACTTAGGGCCACTCAGGAGAGCCAGTTATTACTTTGTCAGGAGGTTTTTGAGCTGGTTGTGTTGTTTAACCAGTGGTTTAACCACTGGTACCTTGAAATCTGCGTGGTGGAAGTATTTTCACTGTGGAAATTGACAAGTGCTACAAGTTAGTGACCCCTCTCCCTCACTGTTGAACATCTACTGGCACATTCACCACAGGTAGTAATTACTCTCTAGGCTGCCACCCATTTCTCATCCCATCAGTTGAGTTTGTATGTGCACCAAGAGTCAGTTATGTTTATTCCCAAACCAGTTGGTGCTGGCTGTATTTTCTATTGTAATTACGTAAATAAATAATATATAGAATAATGAAACATGAGTATAAAGGGAGAGATGGTTGTTATTTTTGTGAAAACTAAGTCAAATGCTTAGATTCAATAAAAGTGAGTTGCTTAAAGAATGCTGCCAAGTTAGAGAGGATTCATCCAGCTAAAAAATATTGGGGAGTGGGCGTCATAAACATCTAGAAAGATTCTGTTCTCAGAGTGCTCCACAAGTGTCCCTCCTCCACTTTAAGGAAATCTAAATTTGAAATCGTGAGCAACGTATTACGGGGTGACTTGTGGAGGACAGTGGAACTCACTCGTACAAACAGCGGGCCCGGACTAGGGGAAACCAAATAAACCTCGGCCCCACATCAAAGGATTGGTGAGTCAATATGCATTTACAACTTTGCAGTTAAGATTCTTAAGCCATGTATCTATCATTATGATGATTCTCTACTTTAAGTAATTTTTTTAATTAAGTGATTAATGACTCAAGCCAGCTGGGTCAGTGGTCAAGCTCTGGAGGTCACCTGCCTAGAGGTGATGGTTGAAGGCACAGGAATAGAAGGCAAGGAGCAAAAAACAGGGGAGGAACCAGTGAGTGTGACAGGGAAAGAGGACTCTGAAGGTAGGAGGGTGTGATGGTCAGTTTTATGTGTCAACTTGACCAGGCCACAGTATGCCCAGATAGTTAGTCAAACATTATTCCAAGTGTGTCTGTGAGGTATTTTTTGATGAGATTAACATTTGAATCATAGACTGAGTGAAGCAGATTGCCCTCCCTAATGTAAGTGGGCCTCATCCAATCAGTTGAAGACCTGAGTAGAACAAAAGGGCTGACCCTCCCCCAAGTAAGGGGGAACTCTGCCTGCCTACTGCCTTGACCTGGGACATTGGTCTTCCCCCAACTTCAGTGTGGAACTGAAACACTGGCTCTTCCCGGGTCTCAAGCTTGCCGCCTTTTGGACTAGAAACTACACATCAGCTCTCCTGGGTTTCCAGCTTGCTGACTGCAGATCTTGGGACTTATCTGCCTCCATAGTCACATAAGCCAATTCCTTATAATAAATTTCTTTATGTGTATGTAAGTATACACACACATACACACACACACACACATAAACACACTATTGGTTCTCTTTCTCTGGACAGCCATGGCTAATACAGAGGGTAACTGCGACTTAGCAGAGAAGCCTTCCCTGACCACTCATGGGAGCTGCTTCCTCTCCTGCACTCCCCTCCCCCCCTCACCCCATACATCATAGCACTTTCCTTCCCCCTCTGTCACTGTGGTCTGGGTATGTGCAGCCCCCACTAGACCTGAGCTCTGAGAGTGATAAGAGCCTTATTCACAGTGCTTGGCGTGTGTTAGGTGCCTCACAGGATCGACTAGAGGTGACTTTGACAACAAGTTGATCAGTATGTGGGGTCAAACACTACAGGAGGTCAAGGGGACTGAGAACAGAGGAAAGGTCCCTGCCCTGCACCCATCAGTTGCTTATAGCCATGGTGGGAAAGGCTATGAGGAGCAAGGCTGGGCAGTGAAGAATCAGAAACAGTGGCTCATGACTGATCAAAAGAAAGTCCCAAAGGGCACAGGGCCAAGGGCTCCTGTGGTCATTTTCCTATTTCACCTCCCAGGAAGTCTGACCAGAAGGACTGTGCTGTAGAAATCCCTACGTCACGGTAACTTCACTGTCACCAGGCCTTTGGATGCAAGAAGCCCTTGCTTCTTTCTGTCTGTTACATCTTGAAGCATAAAATATATTGCTAAAGCAAGAGTATATCATTAAAGGTTAATTATGAGAAACTTAAAGGTTATTTTTGCATATCTCACCTCTTGGACAAAAGCTGTTTGCTCATTACCATGTTGGAATATAAATTAATCTAAAAAGCATTTAAAATGCCACAAACTCTTTAACTTTATTATGATGTTAAACACCATGAATAAATATGTGCTGCCCTGGTCTGTCTGTGGTGGGAGGTCTGCCTGCAACCCTCCTTCCTCTCTCTGTACTCCTGGATGCTCTGACCTGAAGTCACTCCAGCTCCAAATCCTTTTCTCTAGACCAAGCAAGGCTCTTCCCAGCAGCCCCGTCTGGTTAAAGGGGCCACATAGGCCTTGCCTGAGCACAAGGCCAAGGGCACACACAGGTATCCCAGCGCAAGCCCACATGCTGGTGCTCAGCCCTCGGCCAGCCACAACCCTCTGGTCCCAGGGCCTCCCATTGATCTTGCCCCCGTCTGTGGCTTCTGACAGAAAAGAATGATTCTGGCCCTAATAAAGTTAGACTGAGTTTCACTGAATAATTTATCTGCACACATTGCATTTCAGAAGGTTGCTGTTTCTCTTGCTGATGCTTCACTTTCCTGGGGTGAACCAGGAGCTCAGCGGAAGGACCAGGAGAGACTGGGCCAGTGTACCCAAAAAGGGAGACACGAGGCTGCCTGGGAAGGCTCCCTCTGATGGGGCGAATGGAGAAGTATGAGGAAAATGAACCAACACACCCAACAGGGCAGCCACAAAAAGGTAAGAGGCCGTATCCAGAGCACCACACCCCCGAGCAAGGAGGCGAGTCCTGGAAAGTGGGAGAAATAAACAAGTGGCCCCCGTTGTTCAGCACCAGATCCTGCTCTTCATGTGAGAGCAGCAGGAAGAAGATGCTGGAGAACCAGCGCTCCCAGAGGAACACAGGAGCCAAAGGGAAAAATCCAGCTCCGCGTGATTGCTGCCCTGCCCTTCGTGGGTCAAGGACAAGAGCGAACAGGAGGCTGTTGGTCCCCAGAAAGTGCTGCCACAAAGGGAGACAGAAATGAGAGGGGGGAGAGGGAGCAGCCAACATCCGCTGGACATCTGAGGAGAGAAGGAGCTAGAACCCAAAGGCAAGAACAGTCCGTCTTAATGAGAAGATCCAGGGTTAGTGTTCATCTCTGCCACTATCAACCATGTCACCTCGGGCAGGTTGTTTACATCACCCTCTTCTGTATGTAAAATGGAGACAATAACCTCTCCCTCTGCCATTATCGTGAGGAAACACATGACCGGCATAGCCAAACTCTCTGAGGAATGTAAGAGAACTAACCCCACAATGGATATTATTAAGATTATCTATAGGTGGGGCCGCCCGGTGGCGCAGCGGTTTAGTCCGTGCTTGGCAGCCCAGGGTTCGCCGGTTCGGATCCTGGGCGCCCGCCGACGCACTGCCTGTCAGCCATGCTGTGGCGGCGTCCCATATAAAGTAGAGGAAGATGGGCACGATGTTAGCCCAGGGCCAGTCTTCTTCAGCAAAAAGGGGAGGATTGGCAACAGATGTTAGCTCAGGGCTGGTCTTCCCACAAAAAAAAAAAAAAAAAAAAAAAAGATTATCTATAGGTACCTTGAGAGAGACAAAGGATAAAGGTCAGTGCATGCCTCTAAGGTCCCACATCCTAAAAGTAAGAGAAAGGGTTTGAATGAAGTCAGACGTGAGACACAACCGAAGGGAACCAGCAACCAACAGTTCTGTGCAGCAGTCCTGCAGCAAATGCACTGACTCCTGAATCATACAAATGCCCCCAAGAGACCCCACACAGCCTCTTCTACTTAGGGTCCAGGTGACAGGTTAATAGGATACAAACCCCACCTCCCACCACAGCGACACCCACACACTCAGACTGGAGACAAAGATACTTGACAATCATAGGAACCATTTCCATCTGTGGACTGCTTCCTATACAGCACACCTTTTCCACATACTATCTCATTCAATCTTTGCAACAGCGCCAGGAGATGGGTACTCATAAGCCCATTTTACAGGACTCAGAGACATGAAGCAACTTGCCGACGGGTCATCTGCTGTCATGGGTCCAACACCATTCTCCTCGCTCACAGATGGCAGAATTCAGATGGGCCCAGGTCTGTCTGTCACCAAAGTCCACACTCTTAAAATCACACCAGACTGCCCACTCAAGGAAGCTCTCAGGGGTTTCCTTCTCAATAGAAATTTCCATAAAACCAGAGACAATGAAGCCAGGGCAATGAAAGATGCGGGAGACAGAATAACGCTCCTCAAAGATATCCACGTCCCAATCCCTGGAACCCGTGAATATGTTAGGTTACATGATAAAGGGGAGTTAACATTGCAGGTGGAATTAAGGTTGCTAATCAGCTGACCTTGACATAGGGAGAGTAGCCTGGATTATCCAGGTGGACCCAACATAATCATAAGGGTCCTTAAAAGTGGAAGAAGGAGGCAAGAGAGAAGATCAGAAACAGAGAGGGTCAGAGAGATGGCACACTGCTGGCTCTTCAGATGGAGGAAGGGGCCACAAGCCAAGGAGTTGCAGGTGCCTTGAACAGTTCGAAGAGACAAGGAAATGGATTCTCCTCTAGTGCCTTCAAGAGGAACACAGCCCTCCTGACACTTTGATTTTAGCTCAGTGAGACCTGTGTCACACGTCTGACCTACAGAACTGTAAGAGAATAAATGTGTGTGGTTTTTAGCCACTACATTTGTGGTGATTTGTTATGGAGCCAATAGGAAACTACTACAGTAGGGATGCATGTGGGGATAGGAGTCACACAAGAATCCCTAAGCTGGAAAGGTCCTGGGGTCACTTTCTGCTGGCACAGAAAGGGGACCAACCAAAAGGGAGCATGGACATGCCCGAGGACCAACACTGTCCCTCTGGAATCAGAGGACAACCAACCTCCTTAAAAAGGCAGAACCCAACCCTTCTTCTAAGAACATCCATTCATCTGCCCTAGGGGAGCAGCAGCTGTCTGTAAAAATGACGCTGGCCTCCCAGGTTGCTGATTAGGTATTACAACAAGAGGACCCAATCACCCCTGAAGCAGGGCTGAATAATTCATAGCAGACTTATTTGAATGAGGCAGCAGAAGGCAAGGAGCTGAACTGGGTCAGGCTGGCCCGGCCTGCTTGAACAATTCAGCTATTAGGTCATTTTAAAACAAAAGGGATGAGCTGTTGAAAGGATTAATTATTGGCTTCTCCACTCTCCTGAAGCACAGTGGCTAAAAATCATTGCAAATCGATGTCTATTAAACTGCCTCTGAACATTCCAGCCCTTCAGGAAAAGAAACTTTAAAAAAGGGGGGGAAGGGCCTAAAAATTCTAATGGGTTGGGATAAAGGGTACATAGTCCAGAAGATGTGCTCTGCTCCTTGTTAAAAGGATGCCCCAGCAGCTACTGGAAGCAACGAATGGCTGGTATCAAGATCTCAGAAGCAAATTAAACCAACACCCGGAGACCAGGAGCATGTTCCAGGAAGAAACAGAATGAATCACTTGAAAGTCAGATAAATTGAATGTGGAAACACCTCAGGCCAACTCAAGTTCATTTCCAGAATGACCTATGCTCCCTTTCCAGGCTGCCATAGGCAGAAGAGTCACTGAGGCCAAATCTGCCTCCATGAGGAACCAGGCAGAAGCCCACTCCACCAGTGAAAAGGCCAGGCCAAGCCAACCCCACACTGGGCCTCAGACCCCATGGCTCCTCAGCCGTGTCCCTTCTGAATCACTCATCTGGGCTCTGGGTGTTGTGTAGGAATGAAGGGCTGGGTTGCCGAGCGGAGCCACCGGAAATTCCCAAACACTAAGTAGTCAGCTTCCTTGCTCTGGCTGACAGGAGGACAGTCCATCTGCCCTTGTTTACTGTAACATCTTGACTGATGGTCTGAGGTGGCATACCACAGAAAGTCCTTTTACAGATCGATCAGGGATAGCAAATGGATGTCAACACAACTAGTAGTGGCCCTCTGAAACAAGAGCTGTGTTAGGAAGGCTTCGGAGGCTGAATCCAGCTCGCAGGAAAACAGAGTCATGATCAGTGACGTCTGCCCTGGGCATTGATGGATCACGCATATTTGCAATCCCTGAATCCAATTCAGCCATTTTAAGAAGAAGGAAACTGAGTCCCAGAGAGGCAAAATGCTTTGCCCAAGGTACACAGAAAGTGAGTGTTAATGCCACGATTAGCTCCCCAGTCACACTTCACCTTTCTTATCAGTCTCCATGTAATATGTAATTGTGGGAGCCAGTCTAAGTTAGTCCCCCAGATCCCTGCCTCCTGAAATTCATACCCTTGTGTGATCCCCTCCCCTCAGTGTGAGCTGGACCTAGTGGCTCACATCTAAGAAACAGATTTCAGCAAAAGTGACAGGATGTCGCTTGTGAGTCCCCAAAGAGACTCTGGCTTTGGTCTTGCTCACCCTCCCATCCTCTCCTGCTGTCTCTGAGGAAGCAAGCCACCCTGGAGGAGAGGCCTGTGCAGCAAGGGATCGAGGCGACCTCTGGCCAACACGGGAGGGACTGAGCTCTCAGCCCACAGCCCACGAGGAACTGAATCCTCCAACAACCAGGTGAGCGAGCTTGGAAGTGGACCCCACCTCACCTGAATTCGCAGATGAGACTGCAGCCCCAGAGGACACCTTGGCTGCAGCCTCGCAACGGACTTTGAGGCAGAGGCACCCAGCTAAGTTCTTCTGGATTCCTGACCCACAGAAATGGTGAAATGATAAACATTTGTTATTTTAAGTCACTAAGTTTCCAGGTAATTTATTACACAGCAATAGATAACTAACAGAATGATCAATAAACATTTTTTGCATGGATAAATAAATGAGTTTGGGGCTCTGAGCTCAGCCTGTGCAGCTTTTTACCCCAGCCTATCTAGACACTTGGTACAAGGAGGCCGTGTTTGTGCCCTTGAGGGCAGTTCTTCAGCATCAGGAGCAGCTTTGCCTCCTTTATGCAGCCTTTGCCAGGCTCCCCACAGACTGAACACAGATGAAGACAGCCCAGCAGCAGCCCTCCCCTCCGTGAGGCTGTTCTTTCTGGGATGCTTGGCTTTCATTCCATCCTCGTGCATTCCATGGCCTCTAGAGCCTTATAATCATTTATGCCAAAGCTACCAATTAATCTGCTCTCTCCGCAGTTCCAGGATGAGAAAAGTCCAGGCGTCGTCCTCCTGTCCCTCATCAGGGTGCGTCATCCCCCCACCAAAGTTCAAGGGTTTCTGATTGAAATTCACCCTTACAAGTGTTGCTGTGCTGTTTTTCCCAATGAAATCAATTGAATCCAATTGATCTTGGCCCCGTTTTGCATTCCTCCTACAGCTCTGTGTGTGTGTGAGTGCATGCGTGCACACACGCACACACACACACACACCAGGCTCTCCTGTGTGTTCTGTCTGGGAATGACTCTCTAGTTATCTCAGATATGCGTGACTTGTCTCTCCAATTGGATTAGGGGCCATGTTTTCTACTGCCTTTGTAAGCGCACAGTGCCTAGTACAAACCTGTGCACTCAATGAAGGCTTGTTGACTAATGCTAGACATCATGGAATTGCATTTCAATGCCTCCTCTCTACGCCCCACCTGCCATCCGATATCCCTGATGAGACAGGCTGTCCCTGGTGGTTTCCACACCACCTCCCCTGAGGCAGTGCTTCAATCTGCACATTAGTGATGGGATCTTACCCCCTGGGTTAACAAGGCCACTATCCCAAACCAGATCGAACCCTGGTACCTCCCTGAGTCACAATCAGAAAGTCGAGATGTTAAGCCATCTGCCTGTTGGAAGTCCCTTTCCAAGCCAATTAGGGATAATTTTAGGAGAGCAGGTTCATGAGATGCAACATCAAATGCTCTCCTCTGAAATGAAGGCTTATCATAGGATCAACTTCTTCAGAGCAGAAATTTCGCTGGAAAATTATAATGAACACTTGGTGATGCAGAGAAAACTGTTCCACCGGGTTATAAATACTCCCAACTGCACCACTACTCGGGGTGGTTAAAAAATTATTTTAAAGCACTAAGACACTGAAGTTGGAAAAATCACTCAAATGTGAGTCAGAAAGACCTGAGCTCTAGTCCCCACTTCTGTAGCTAATTAGCTGACTGACGTTGGGCCGGTAACGTCATCTTTAAGACTCAATTTCCTCAACCTTGAGCTGAGGGAAGTGGCTGGACAGGAGAAAGAAGGGCTATGTTTGATATGTGGCCCTCTCTTCCTCTCTCCCTCCCTCCTCCTTCTCTATCCCTCTCCTTCTTTCCTCCTCCTCCTCTTCCTCCTCCCCTTCTGCCTCCTCCTTCTTCTTCTTCTCTTCTCTTTGTCTCTCTCTGTCTCTCTCTCTCTCTGCCTCAGTATCCCATAGGCATTGTCCACTTTGTAGGGCTGTTATGAGGATTGAGACCCCAGATTTGAAGGCACTTTGCAAGTTATCAATAGCCTATGAGGTGCTAAGAAACCTTCAGAGGAGTCTGTGAATCGGTGCTCTAAGCAGTTTTGCAAATTAATATAAACCAGATCTAAAAGAAATCAGATAGCTAGAAAATACAAATAAAAACTGAAGCTGTAGTTAGCCCTTGGCTGACGGCAACAATAGATAGGCTATCACAGCACACACCTCCTAAAACTCCATGTGAACACCCAAAGTTATTTTAAAATAGACTTGCACTTATCATTCTTTTACCAGGATGTATACCCTCATCACATTTGGTTTGGGCTGATGTTAAATCATGTTGTAGTTCTTGAACAAACAGCAAACAGCTCAAAGCCACAGTCAGATGCATGCCGGAAAGGACCCCAGATCTGCCCTCCCTGCACGCCCACCTCACCATGCTCATCTCAGTGCCCGTCGGACACTAGGAACATCGTAGGAGAAATCCCCAGCAGCCCCGTGGAATTTTCCTAAACTAATGGCAATGTTACTTCTGTGAATTCAGACACTTATCCGGATGATGAAGCCCTAGCTTTCTGGCAGGGGGTAAACTCACAAAGCAATGACCTTAACTTAGTAAATTAATTCCAAAGCACAATTGTTTTCAATCTTCATTTAAAATCAGGCTTCGTTAATCTAGATTTAATGACATAGGAAATGGAAAGTCCCTTAATAAAATAAGTTATGAATATTTATCATCCCATTTTACCTGAAAATTGAATAATTCATCAATTAACTTTACTATTAATTATTTAATGCAAAATTAATAAACTGCAAAACTCTTACGTATCCTTGCAGACCCTCTGGCACTGGGTAAGGAAATTAACCACCAGAGAAATGATGTAACTATAGACAATTCCAGACAAACGCTGAGGGGATATACAGGGTTAAGGATGGAATTTTTCTACAAGAAGCAGAGCCAAACCACTTACTCATAAAGTAAAGGGAGAGGTTTTTTTCTCACCTTGGAATTCTGCACCACAGCCAAACAAGAACTCAAAGTTTGGCAATTATTTCAAGAGAATATTTCTCCTATGCATTCCCTGTCATCCATCATCATCATCATCATCATCATCGTCGTCGTCAATATTTTTCTCAGATGGGCCGTGATGTGAAGCTATCACAGCCAGCAAAGCCCCTGGCCCCTGGAGACCACTTCCTTCCCCAAAGCCTCAGTCAAGACCCCAATTTGAAGCGGAAGGATTGAGCACACAAAAGTGAGGGCAGGAGTAAGTGAAGCAGAACGGGTGTGACACCAGCTAAATGCTGAGCAATTGACATTCAAAAGGGACCAAAGCTTTCAGCTTTGAGCCGCTGAGCACCCAATTCGCCACCGGCAGCCTGGCTCACTGAGACTTCTTCTGACTCTCCAAACTCAGAAGACCAGATTCTCCTGTGTCCTCTGAGAGGTTGGCAGCTAACAGGACATGGATACCTTCCAGTAGACAGTGCCTCATCATCCCATCAGCAAAATGGGAATCCGCAGAGCAAGGGAGAGCCCCCTCCAGGTTTCTCTGTCCTTCCAGTTCATTCTCCACCTCCAGAGCAACCAGGATGAGGGTGTTAATCCTATCTGCTCATTTAACTGCCCTGCTCAAAACTTTTCACTAGGAGTTCCTGCTGCATCCAGCATGTTCCCTGAATCCTCAGCCTGGTCTACACAGCCCTCCCTAAGCTCACCACCACCTACTTCTGCCCACACTCACGACCTCCAGCCACAAGGACTTCCTGTCTAGCCTCACTCTCCTAATGCCTTCCTGCCTCAGATCTGCACAGGCTACTACAGCACAGCCCAGAGTAATGTGCTTTCCTCCTGCCCCACTCATCCCACCCCAACACAGACACGCACACTCACACACATGTGCAGTCACACTCACACACACTCATGCACACATGTGCTTACACAGTCACATACTCGTGCATGCACACACATTCTCACATTCACACGCACACACGTGCACACATGTTCACACACATACTCATGCATGCACACACGCTCCCACACACACTCACACTCATTCTTCAGGTCTCTGCCCAAACCTCAGCCCCTCAGGAAGGTACCCCACCCCTCACTCCCCGCCTCCCACCCCCCAGTGGAGGGGCTGCCTCTCACTGCACTTGTCCCTTGGGGTGCTCCTCAAAATCACCATTATTGTAAATGATCTGCCTTGTTCACTACCACGTCCCCAAAGCCCAGCACGGTGCCTGGCACACCATGAGCAGTCAAAAGTATTCACTGAATAAACAGAGTAATGGAAGAGACCAACAATGACATGAGGGGACAATTTGGTGTTGTGCGGTCAGGAGTGAAAGGGCTCACACATACCCCTGTGGGAGAAAACACGCCCCTTCCCCAAAAAGAGCTCCCTCAGGCCCCAGATCAGAGGGGCAGCAGCTCCCAAAGTCGGTGGACTGAATTCATTATCGTGAGCAGGTGACACTGGAGGCAGAAGAGCCACAGGGTTGTGTGTGTGTGAAAATCTGTGGAAATGGCACATTTCACGGTGCAGGCTGTGCTCCTGGGGAGAAGCGAACGCATCTCGTTTGCTTTCACGCCTCCATTGCACATACATTTTATTCTTTCCCTAATTTCATTGCCTTTCTCTACGACCTTCCCCTTAAACCTGGCAGTGGTCTGCTCTCCCGACCCCTCAGCCCAGGCGCCAGCCGCCCTTTTACATACAAATCCAATTCCACCACTTTCAAAGAGTTCCTGGGCCTGAAGAGTTCCCACAACAAATCTGGTCCCGAATACCTACAGACCATCTTCGGGCAGTGATGGGAATCACAAAGTAGCCAGCCAGGAAGTGCCTGGGCAAGTCTCCCACCCTCAGCACTGCCACTACCCTCTCTCCCCACATGTGGCCGCCCTAGCCCCAGACTCGGGCTCCCCTCCACCCCCCAGAGTCACCTCAAACTAGGAGACTCAATCAGCAGTAAGTTCCCTACTGAGTGAGGTCAGGGCAGCCAGCACAGAACTTATTTCTTCTTTTAGGTGGAATTTTCCTCTACCCAAAATGTTCCAATGATCTATCTTATTAAATCATTGAATGAAAAGAAAGAAATTCTTCCTTTTAGTAAGAAATTTTTTCTTACAAAAGAAAACAATGACTGAAGTGAGAGAGGGTGTGTTGTGTGTGCACATGTGCATATGTGGGTGTTGAGTATTTGTAATGTGTGCATATGTATATAACTGTGTATGTGTATACTGTGTGTACATGTGAGTTGTATGCATGTGTATACATGTGTGTATATTGTATATGTGTCTATACATGTCTGTTCATTGTGTGTCTATATGTGTGTAAGTACATGTATATGTGCACGTATATCCAATTGTGTCAGTGCATCTGTGTGTCTTATGTGCACACGTGTGCATTGTGTATTTGCACAGTGTGTGTGTAAACACACACCATACAAAGCAGAAGCTCATGTGGAAAGTGGGATATGCAGTAGAGCTGGAGAACCAGGAAAGGTTTCCCTTCTTTGTTTTTCGGTTGATTTTGATTTTTTTTTAAAGCCCCATAATAAAGGACTGTGGGAAATCTAAGAATAGCAAAGACAGTAATACCTCCTAGCCAGACTAAGAACAGCGGGAGACTCTCCAGCCCAGAATATCCAGCTGATCTGGGAATTACTCATTATACGGAAAATTATGAATTGCAAAAAGTGGTCTATTCCGAGAACATACCTTCCCACCTTGCAGCGCCACTAGGCACATGGGCAGCTCCCTTTCCCTGCAGCGAACAATGATTTACTAGATCAGAATTGATCCAGAGGAAATACCACAGATGCCAGTCCGGGCCCATTACAGAAATACCAGACAACCCTAATTTTCCAAATCCAGGAGAGGGGCGTGCAGCTGCTAAGAATAAACTGGTAGGCAGCAGAAACGAAACAAGATTACAGTCCATGGACACTGACGGGGCAGGTAAATGCCTCTCCATTTGTGTGAGCACAGTGCCAGTGAGCTATTTCATTCTCAGAAGTAGTCACCACCGCCAGGCTGTCTTGCCTAGAGAGGCCAGCAGGCATTACCCTGGATGAGTAGTCTCCAGCCAGGGTGCCTCAGCACCCCCACTTGCATTACAGGTGCCCCAATGAGAAGCACCCTGCCATGCGACTTTTGTGCAACCCAAGGAAGACACCTTCCCAGCCATGCAGAGATAACAGGCATCAAGGTGCCATTGTCAGGTGACACGCATGGCCTACTGGATGGCCCCAGCAGCCCATAGAACTCCGAAAATTCTGCCCAGGGAGAGGCCACACCCCTTGTGCTGACACCAGGAAAGGCTCTGAAGCAAGGGTGCTGCACTGAAGAAGGCAGGGGAGGCGAGCGTCGGGAGCGTGGCGTTGGTTGGGGCTGCACGCCTCTGGGCTGCATCCTTGCACACGAGGAGTGTGCACGGCTCAGCGACAGGGTTTCCTGGGCCCTGAGCAACTGTGCATTTAGAAACCTCAAAACTGTATTGTGAGGTATTTCTTTCTAAAAAAGAGAGAAAGAAAAAGCAAGAGAGTGAAACAGCAAGTAAGACTGAGAGGGAGCATGAGAAGAAGAGGAAAAAGGCTGAGAAAAGGGGAGCAGGTCCCAGCTGGGCCGGCTCCCGTGGAAGCCAGTGAGGAAGACAGGGCCAGTTGACATGAAGGACTGAGCATGGCACCTCCAATCCAATGACAGGGAAAGGATACAAACAAGTATAAACCCACAAGGACAGAGTGAAGGGGAACGAAGACGAGGGGGGTCAGAGATGTCCACACATTCTAGAAAGATGGAAAGCAGATGCAGGGTTGATAACTGACAGGGTAGAGGAGAAGCTAAAACCCACATGCCCCAGAGGGGACACCACAAGCGACAAGCCAATTCAGCTGCAGAGCCCTGGAAGGACTTTGAATTGGACCTTCCCAGGGCCTTACATCCACCCCAAGCCTCTGCCCCCACTGGAGACACGTTTATCCTCCGGAGAAAGGGATCCCCAAAGACTCCGAACCTGGAGACAGCAGAGGAGAAGCAGGAAACTCAGGCGTAAACTAGGAGAATTAATTAATTAAAGGTGAAGTTCCAAGCCCCTCCCCCGCTGGGTCCCAGCCCACTGGCAGCAGCCAGCCCAAACCACCAGGCAGCACACTGACGGATCCTTCTCTGGAGAACCCAGGGCATCTCCAGACATCCGCATCCAGAGATGCTGAATCTCAGCATCCCCCACCCGAAAGCTGGCTGGCTCCGTTAACAAGCCCTTCTCCCAGGGAAGGAAAACAGCGGATGGCAGAGTAAGAGAACTAAATCCTCATTTAGCATACGAGGAAGTTAAAAGATAACATCTAAAATGGACAAATCAAGAAATAGCAGAATAAACGATTGAGAAATCTGGAGGTAAATGTCAGAACCAAAAGAACTGAAAGTGGCCACTCCTGGGAAATAGGATTGAGCTGTAGGGCAGAAGACTGCTATTTTTTCTTACAAGTCTTTTAGGACCATTTCACTTCTCAAACTATGTGTATGTATATTTTTGATAAAAATAGTAAAAGAAAGGGGAGGCAGGAGCCAGAAGCTGGCAGCTGTCTAACCCAGGTAGATATGAGACACAAACATCCATTCACCTCTCTCGGCTTCCTCCCAGGAAGGAGGTCTGGGACTTGCACTGCTGGTTCCCAGCAGTGAGGAGGGCCGTGATGAAAGCTGGCACGGCTGGCGGTGCCACTTCAACAAGCCACTGAGATCAGCTGAGGACACGGGAGGCTGGCTCGTCCTCTGATCACGAACCCCATGTGTGTGACAAACTCTCCCTGCCCAACTGCAAAAAAGGGCAGCCATATACAGGCTGCGCAGCCTGGAAACCTAAAAGCAGCCTGGGTCTGCTCCCAGATGGACCATGGACCCAGGGACCTGTGCAGCCAGCACCCCCACCTTGGCCCCTTTCCCGTGCATGGAGGGGATTCAGTGAGGTGGCCTCTGCTGTCCCCTCCTGCTTTGACACTCTGCATTCTGTAATTCCGGATAATGAACTAGAATCTGGGACAGACCCACTCGATACAGAGGCTAGGGATTTCCCCACCACTGTCGAGACACCAGACACTTTACCAGGATCCAGGTCGTAGCTAATTCCCTGCCTCATCCAGAAATGTATCCAAACTGCAGGACCCTGAGGCAGATGCCTTCCCAGGGGGCCAGGGTGGTTGGGGCTTCTTGTGAGCAGACACCACACCAGTGAGTCCCCCTCATGCTACATTTGCTCTTCGGTTAAGGATGATGCTTTGGACTTCATCAAGGATTTGCTCAATACGTTAGGCAAATGCTGAAATGGATGTAACATGACACATCATTAT
Source organism: Tapirus indicus (assembly GCA_031878705.1). Lineage (NCBI taxonomy): Eukaryota > Metazoa > Chordata > Mammalia > Perissodactyla > Tapiridae > Tapirus > Tapirus indicus. Next base: position 89,681,835 of record CM062924.1, on the reverse strand, counting down.
GTTAATTTGATAGCAGGTCCCCAATTCAGCATAATGCAAAGGTCACCACATTGAAATGACTGCTGACCTAGTTTATTTTTTCTTTTGCAGTTCCAAAGAAGAGAGTCCCTGAAATGATCTAGGTATAAGACTGCCCTCCCAAACTCTGTCCCCCAACAGCAACTCCTATAAACACACACACATACACACACACACACACACACTGGACCAATCCCCAAACCCCAACTCTGCCCAAATGGACACAGAAAGAGCTACAGAAGCAGCTCTGGGAATCTTTTATTTAGTTGTTGTAAAATATATGCAACATAAAATTTACCATTTTAACCATTTTTCAGTGTATCATTCAGCAGCATTAGGTACACTCATATTGTTGTGCAACCATCACCACCATCCATTTCTAGAACCTTTTCATCTTCCCCAAACTGAAACTCTGTCCTTATTAAACACTTACTCCCATGTCCCCTTCCACCAGCCCCTAGCAACCTCTATTCTACTCTCAGTCTCTCTGAATTTGACTCCTCGGTACCTTATATATGTGGGATCACACACTATTTGTCCTCTTGTGACTCGCTTACTTCACTTAGCATAGTGTCCTCAAAGTTCATCTTTGTATGATGTACAATATGTTGTAGCACATTTCAGAAATTCATTCCTTTTTAGTTCTGGGAATTTTCTAATTATCCAAATGGGATCTCCACATGATTTTTGCAGGTCTATTCTGGTCCCTCTAGCAGCCTTCCCAGGAATAGGGGCTCCCTTACAAAAGTCCTGTAACTGTCCCAAGGAACAGATGCCCAGAGGTGGCCAACAGATCACTCCCATGTGTCACTTACAGAGGGGCTGGCAAAAGCTGTGCCAACTGCACAGAGACCAGCCTGGGGCCTGATCAGGTTGGTTTCTACGTGGAGCCCTCTGCCCACACACTGGCACCACCCCCGGCCCCTCTCTACCGGTGTGTGTTCTGCAAACCTGCCACTCCGCCAGGAGTTCATGCACCGCCCCCAAGTCCCCCATTGAAGCTCCGTTCAGAAACAAAGGAGACGGCATGACCCTGCCCTTGGGGAGCTCCCCATCTCAGTGGGGAGGTGAGACTTAAATACTTATGACGGCTAAGTTGTCAAATGAAACGAACATGGCCTGCAGAGTCTGACAGTGAAGAGGCCTGGCTAGGAGGCCGCATGTTTGGGGATGGCTCCCAGGAAGAGGGACGATCCAAAGGACATGCGGATTGGGCTGGATGTGGGAGTGAGGAGTGGTGAACGGCCCGCGGAAAGGCAAAAGGAGGGGACACGTGAGGTGTGTTTGGAGACGGTAAGCAGCCCCCAGCTGTCGCAGGTACTCTGAGGTGGGGAGTCAAAGAAAAACACTGAAAAAGGTCAGTTGAGGCAGAATAAGGACCCTGAATATGGCACTAGAGTTTGGACTTTATCTCATAGTAGGTCTCTGAGGTTTTCAAGTAGAACAATGATGTAATAAAAGGAGTATTTTAAGGAAACCAGTGTGGGGACGGAGTCCAGCTGGAGAGGGAAGCGCAGTAGGAGCCGTTTCAATAATCCACACCTGACATAGTGGTGAGGGCCAAAGCCAATGGGAAACACAGGAAAGCAAGGATGTGAATTACAGTTTGAAACACTGGCAGAACCAGTGACTAATCCACTAAGGGGACAAAAGAGAAAGAGGAGCCGTGAAGGACAACCAGGCGTGAGCTTTGGTGTCTTTAAAAATGAAGTGGCTTTCCTGCGAACCAGAGAAGTCAGAGGATGGAAACAGCGGGAGTGGCAGAGGAGGCAGAGAGACGACGGATTGGGGACAATAATACGACACCCAGGTGCCGAGAGAAAGTCAGACTCGGTAATGGTGCCCAGAGTCAATTTCAGACCCTGGAGTTCCTGGAGTCCTGGGAGGGAGACCACGGTAAGAAGGAGCAGAGGACCCAAGACTTGGTGTCGGGGTGGGAAAGGTCCAGGCAGAAGAGGGACTGGACCGAGGGGGTTCGGAGAGCTGGAAGAGGGAGGGTCGGGTCTCTTGCAGAGTCACTTGGGTCTTCTGGAAACTCAGGTCTCACTTTCTTCTCCTCTCCTTCCAGACCCCTCCCTCTACTTGGCTATTTTACTGCTTATTGACCAAGAAGCATTTAGTGTTCATTATAGGAAAATTCACTAGACCTTTAGTGCTTCAGTGTTAAGGTGCTATCTATATAAATCTAATTAATTAATTAGATAATTAATAGCATTTTCCAGCCTCCTTCTAACCTGTATACATAGGATTCCTGGGAAGAAAGTGCTTTCACTTCCATCTTGAGCTTTGCATGTCCCCAGCTTCCAGGGAAGGTTGCACATTTCCCAGAGATGGAGAAATAAATTACGATTGCTAGATTTTGCAGTCCACCTGCCTGTGCTCTGCTCGGTGCTGCTCTCTGCCCTACAAAGGAGTGTGCAGTTCTCCTGCACTGCCTGCGACTGGGGGGCTGAGTCCGATTCAGAGAGGCAGCACAGGAACCCACCTACTGACACACCTGAGCCATGCTTGCCAACAAAAGGAGGCTTTGCCTGGCGCCTGGGTCTCCTCAGGGGGTCCAGAAGTCATGGAGATGGGAGGTGGAAAGGAATAGTGTGGCACTATTTACTGGGCCACCTTCAAATCCCCACACCCACTGTGTGCAGTAGAGGAAAAGCATAGAAGCTAAGATTGTGGGCTTTGTAGTAGGATAATCCTGGACTCAGATTCCAGTTCTAACACTTGCTGTGCACCCTTGGACTCATCCTGTACCCTCTCTGCATCTCGCTGCCTGGCAGAGCTGTTGAAAGGATTTAAAGGCACAGCACCAGGCCCACGGAAGTGCTCCAGAGCCCAGCACCAGGTCAATTAGCCGATCCTGGGAGGAAATACGCAAGACAAAAATAAAATAGGGTACACCCAGCTCTCTTCCTTCACAAAACTCAGACCCACACTTTCTACCTCACTCTCATTCACTTCACAAAGATTTATTAAGTGCCAACCATGTGTCCAGCACAGTCCTAGGCACTGGGACACCCCGTGCCCAAGCCGAACCAAACATCCCTCTCCTTGCGTACTTCACTTTGGGGGAGAGGAGGTCAGATAAGGAAGAGATAAATGAAAGAAATAAATAGGTGAAATACATCATGTGTCAGATTTATCACCATCTGAGGAATCATAAAACAGGAAAAGAGGAAAGGAGGTCTGGCTGGATGAGAGGGGCGTGATTTTAAATCGTGTGTTCAGGGATGACCTCACAGGGAAAGGGACACCCGAAACAAGGCCGGAAGGAGGAGGTGGAAGAACATTCTAGACAGAGGGAGGAAGCTCTTAATTCCAAGATTCTAAATTCACCTGGTGGGGTAGGGAGTGTGGAGTTCCCTGGGGTCTCCAAATGGTATTATTATAGTGCTGAGCACACAGCAAGTGCCAAATAAAGACGTCCTGAAGGGTGATTTTTCAAGCTCCCATTTCCAGAAGGTCCCAGTTGCTGATAATACAATATGAGCTGTTTGAACATTCAGCATTCAGCTGCTGCCGCCCCCAAGGCCCCCAACCCTGGGAGCCTCCTTGTAGCACACCTCATTATTAAACAGGTGAGCGGGGCTCCCGGGACCGTCTCTGTAATTAGGGCAGTATCTGAGCAAGGGCTATATTTATAACCCCCAGCCATCAGCAAGCCACGGAGACAAGGAGTAGGTCCCTCTGCAGCTCCTATACCAACATCTATATGTGAACTGATTACAACAATTAATTTAATAGGGATTCCTCCACACAAACAATGTATCATTTTATTAGGAAACTCTATAAATGTCAGTGGTGCAATTCATTTTTATTAATTTTCTAAAATGAAATTAGCAGTGGCAGTGGCGGCGGTGGCAAACAAGCTGTATTGCCTTCGCACTCAGCAGAGTACTGGTGTCATTAATTCCTTAATACCAGGAGGCCAGTTTGTATGAACTCAGCAGTTAACTGCACCAATTAATTTCAGTACTAGAGAAGGGGGCGGGGGGATCCAAACTCAGCTCAACAACTAATTTAGGAAGGTCCTTGAACAACCACAGCAACTTTTCCTCCTCCTGGGACAAGACGCTTCCAAGTGTAAACACGGGGTGGATATTATAATACTAACAGGAAGCATTCTGTCTTCACCCTCTGCCTTCAGGAAAGAAATTCATCCTTCCAAAGAGACACTTCAGCAGATGCCCCCTGAAGTCGAAGCATCCAGCAGGCCTGGGGACTGCCCCTCACAAACAAGAGGAGTGGTGACGTCCCAGTGCATTGACACAGACCCTCACAGTGTGCACAGCCAGGTCACAAATATTATCTCATCCAATTGTCATAATGACCCAGTGAGCACGGGATCAACATCAACTCCATTTCAGACGAGAAGAAGGAAAAGTGGAGGTTTTAAAATGGCTAAAATGACTTTCTTAAAGTCATAAAGCTGTCGAGTGACAGAGCCAGGGCTCAGACCCAAATCTGTCAATATCTAAAACCCACAGTCCTTCTCTTCTGCCATGCACACCCCTTGTGCCTTGGGATGGGACGTCTCTTGGCTCTATTTATACTCCAAAAAGTCAAGTGAGTCAGGCATGACCACGAGTGACATTCGCTTCTCAATTGAAATCCAAAATCTGAAGGCTGAAACACGGGGCAAAGACCCCGCCTAGAAATGTTCTCCTGTTCTGCAGTCAGAGACACAGAAGTAGGGCACGTGCCTGCATATCTGAAGTCAGATGTCTGGCCTGGGACGTGTTCCAGAGAACCTCACTCTCTGGCTACAGAGAAGCTCTTTCCTTCCACTTAGATTCAAGGAGTGTTTCGCCGAGGAGTGAAGGGCATACAGAGAGGCTGGAGGCTGCTTGAGATGAGAGCCGCTTTGGGAGTCAGGAAATGGTGCAGAGGCAGAAATCAGACAGACTTCCTTCCCCCCAAAGAAACTAGGGCAGCGGTTCTCAAAGCGAGGTCCCAGACAGGCTGCATCCCATCACCTGGGACCTTGTTAGAAATAACAGATGCTCAGGCCCCACACCAGACGTACTGAATCAGAAACTCTGGGGGTGGGGTCCAGCATCTGTACTTTAACAAGCCTTCCAGCTGATTCTGATGACCACTCAAGTTTGGGAGTCACTGCCCTGGAAGAAGATGCCCCCAGAAGAGAGGAGAGATTTGTGTGCCAGGCTTTTCACGGTTTGGGATACGGCTCTGCTCACCAAATGGTAGATTGTGTCACCATTCACCCTCCTCTCCCCGCCTCTGCCCCAACTCTATGGGAGGAAGTCCTTCCTGGCCCTGTTCTTATTGGGCTTGGCCACGGGAATTGCTTTGGCTAATGGATCTGTGAGCAGGAGTGACACACGAGGCCACATCCAGCAGCGGTTTTCATTGTGCCTTCAGGGATGGCCTTGGGTTTTTAAGTCCCTGCCATCCTCCATAAGAACCAGATGTCCCAGAGAGTGGGGGCTTCCTCAGCCTGGGTCCTAGGACAGAGAGACACATCGAGTGGCCCTGAACCTGACCCAAAGCCACAGCCAACCCACAGACACATGAGCAGGAAATAAAAATTTGTTGTTATAAGCCACTAAGTTTGGAGATCGTTTCTTTCATAGCATTATCATAACAAAAGCTGACTGATACAAACCATTTAATTTTATAGAAAAGGAAATCGTGGCCCCCGAAGGCTGAGGAGATGAGGACATCCTGCAGAGGGATTCAGGTAAATGAATCAGAGCCCACCTGGGGGGTGTGAATCTCAGGAACTAATCTCCCTTTCCTCAACGTCCTCTGATCTCCTCTAAAATAGAAATTTTTGCCCTCATCTAAAAGATGCTAACCAGTAAAAACCTAAGCCTAGTGAAGTAATATTTTAAAGTACCTTCTAGAATGAGTAAACATTCTAGAGGATAAGACCCTCTTTCCTCCATGGCTCAGAAAAGATGAACAGGTCAAGCTGATGGCCAAGGGGGAAGAGGACACATCTCTGCCCCTTTCCCTGATCCCAGTTAACAAACCTGGAGAATTGGGTGCTTCTGTCCAAAGGGAAACAGACTGGGCATTCCACTTCGTAGATTCAAACCCACAGCCTGGTCATCCTATAAGCCACACTCTGGCTAACACTCCTCAAGCTGATAAACAAACACCTGGCCCTGCCACTACCAATAGAAAAGTTGTGGCAATTGGAAGAGAGTGGCCACATATTTCCAAAGCTCTGCAATGTAACGTACAAAAAATAAAAACAGAGATGGGGAGGAAAGAAAAGCCTGCTTTAAAATAGACTCTAAATCCCAACTTCACCATTCTTCACAAAATAATTTCACTTGCACTGGCACAACACAAGTCGGCTGAATCTTCATCAATTCCCTCTATTCCCAAGTGGTGGGAGAAGTTCAGTGTTTGCGGCATTTGGTAGGTTCAAGGACATTCACTGCATAATAAACTGCAAACTTAGCCACTGCTTGTGATGTGGGAGATCTTCTTACCATCATCAAGAATAATTTGACTTTCAGTTTGTAACACACATTGAGATGAAAGTGGACAGTTAAGGTAGTTTCCCGTTTAAAAAGCAAGTTTCTAGAGAACACTGGTGGCAGGTGGGCACTTTCCCAAAATAAACTCCCTCTGACATTCCTGCCTGCCAAGGCTTTCAAAGCGCCCGGCTGAAGGATCCAGCGTTAAGCCATCAGGTTAAAAGTTCCAACTTGCACGACGGCGGCTGTGCTGTTCTTAAGCCATCTGACTGCATTCACTCCCACGGTCTTAGGTCGGTTAACGAGACCTCAGTGTCACAAACTATCAGGCACAACACGGCATTTTCAACTTGCCCCTGAACTGACTGGTCAAATCAGGTAATCAACGAAAATCAATCCATTCACTGTACATACTTGAAAAACTGCAAGATCGAGGACATTACCTTGTCTTAGGGGATGTAGTTAGCCATTCTTCGTGTTTCTCAAATGTTATTAAATAAGCTGCAATTTCCTGAAACAGAAGAATAAAAAGATAATAACAACAATTAGCTCACGTTGGATCCTGAGAAGTAAGAAAGTTTTTGTTGTTTCCCAGCTGCTGTGCTCCTTTGCGAGGCTGGAACCTCATCTCTGCTGGAAAAACACTTGACTTGGATTCTCTTTCTATTTTGATTTTTTAAAGTCCTTTCCATTCAACCTGCCATACAATAATAATCAAAGCATGGGTTTCAAAAGATGAGTTGGTGGCAAGGACAAAGATATTTCTCTGTGGGAAGAAAACATCAGACACCATTTCAGATTCTAAATGTCATTAATTTGAAGGAGGGAAAAACACATGCCAACAACAGGCCTCCACTCACACAAGGTCATAATTGGAAAGTTTAGTCTGTCTTCTTCTGAAGCTGGACTAATCTTTCATCATTGTCACAAGAGACATTGCATTCTCTCAGCTTGATTCCCAACCCCCTGAGCCAAATCACACAAAGATTAAAAAGAAAAGAAAAGATAAAGCCATATTCCAGAAAGAGAGAGAAGTTAACCTTTCCCACTACTGATAACTTAATCTATTGAGCGGCGCTTCAGAAAGAAGAGCAATGTCAGCAAAGTTTAAAGCAAAGATGGAGAAAATGTGGGCACCTGAAGGTAAATTAAATATTTATAAACACAACAACATCACTGCAGATAGAATTACTGATTTATTAATAATTTCCATAAAAAGCCAGTGGGTGACATCAACGTAAGTCATTGCTCCAGCTCTGAGGCATGATATGGCCCATTACTTCCAGCTCCAAACGGATCTGCTAACAGAAATTGGCAGGGATTGTAAGTTAAATTAAGGGTGGACTAGCATACGTTTTCCTTGATCTTGGTGATGATACAGCATGGAGCTGCTGCCCTCGACTATCAGAAAAATGCAGAGAAGAGGCCTCTGTCTCAACTCTCTCTGCAGCCAGGGTTCCTCCAGGGCTCCTTGTGATGGAGCAGCCCACTGCCCAGAAGCTCGCAGCCTTCCTCTGCAATTAGCCTCCTCTGGGCTTGAACATGACGGACTTGACACCTGTGACCAGAGATGCTAACCTTGGCCTTGAAGACAAAGAAGAGACTATTACCAAAACCAGGTCAGCAGAGCAGGTGAAAGTAGAAACGACCGCCCTTACCCTGCAGTATGAAGGCCACAGACCCAGGTGGAGATCAGGGTCTCACATAATCATGGACCCTGGCCACTACCCATGATAACCAGTGACCTGTAACCCAGAGCCCACGCGACTTCTGTCAGGAAGCCTGGACCCTTCACCAAGAACCTGGGAAGCAGAAACCTGTGGCAAAAATAAAATTGCCTCATCGTACAGGTTTCTATCAATGATGGCAGCTAAAGAAATTGTAAAATAAGAAGCTGATCAACCAGAACATTGTTCTCTCTCATCCCTGAGCCTTTTCATAGTCTATTTCCTCTCCTTAGAAAATGCTTTCCCTCAGGTCTCACCTCCTTTGGCTAGCCATCCTAGCTATGCATGACAAGGTTAGTTGCCCAACCTGTGTGCTCCCATGGCACCCGGCACCTTCCTCCAGTGCGTAGGGTTTATCAGTCTGCATTCTAATTGCTTGTTTACTTGGATAGCATCCCCCACTGGACCATAAGCTCCTCAAGGGCAAGGAATATGCCATCACTTATGTATGGACCTAACAGCATCCTGGGGCACACAGGAAGTACCTGATAAATGTTTGTTAGATGGATGGATAGATAGGAGGATAATGGGAGGGCAAGAGGGAGGGAGAGCAGGCATTGTAGAAATGAATGTGCGTATATAACTGAGCATGTGTGTCAGTGTGTGTGTTCTAAGTGTGTGTGTGTTTGTATATATTTATTACTGAAGATAGTTGAAGCAAGAGCTTAAAAGCAGCAAGATGCAGCAGTTCCTAGATAAGCCCTTACCAGTGATTGAATTAGCTCTAAGTCACTGTAGGAAGGTGGTATTGCATCACAGTTAAGAGCACACACTTTGGAAGCAAACAGACCTGGCTTGGGGGCCAGCTCTGCCACTTATTAGCTGCCTGATCTTGAGCACACTACTTAACCTGTCTACACCTCACTTTCCCATAAACCTGACATAACACCACCTCAGGGGACAGTTATAAGAAGCAACAATTGTTAATACACTGACTGGCATATAGCAGTGCCCCACAACTATAGTGGCCATTATTGTCATTGTAAGGTCTGCATGGTGTGAGCCACCTGTCCAGAGGTCCCTGATGAGGTAGCAAGTACCAAAATGGTCCAGGTCAGAAGGTGCCATCACTTTGTCTATCCCCACCCTCCACCCCCTCACACCTCTCTATGCCCATGCCCGCAGACAATGAATGGTAACATCACATTGACTGTTGAGAGTTGGTTGGAGTCAATCCTTCCATTTATCTGTTGGTGTCCATTTAGTTTCACAAAACACTGACAGCAGACAGTAGCTGGAGTAAGTAAGTGGATAAACTGAGCCACTTATTATGTGTATCAGCTCATCTACCCAAATTTCAGAAGACTTGGTATCCAGAGGAATAGTCTGTGCCAAATGGAATGCCCTTGCCCAGGATCATGCTGAGAGCTAAGTGACTCCTACTGGCCCAGAAGGATGGGGGCACAGTGCATCCCTGCCTCCTCTACATTTATCACAGTGTTCCAAAGACCCGGACATGCAAGAAAACCTTCGTGAACATTCTCAGCCAACACTCGCCCCAACCTGGCAGGGCCCTCCTACTGCTACTGTCCTTCAAAGACAAAAACTTCCTGGACCACTTATTGCATTCCATATCGACTCTACAAACATTTATGGAGCACCTGCTATGTGCCAGTCAGTGAACAAGACCACTAGGAAGCCTGCCCTCAAAGAGCTCACAGTCGAGTAAGGGATGGAGACAAGTCAACGTAATAGTGCAGTGCAAGCACTATTACAGGGTCAACTGTCCAGTCAACTCTGTAGCCGACCCAGCGGGTCATCTCAGGTCTAATGAGCTGCTGTGCAAACAAGCAGAGGCCCCAGGGAATCACACTGATTTATGAACCACCTTTGAGCACTGGCCACTCCCTCCTCCACCCCCAAGGTAACAATGACACCTCCCACACAGAGCCCCCTTGGTGGAACACCTATCATACTCAAGAATAGCCCTTCTGAGCAAAGGAAACTGAATGCCCAGACCCAGGCTCCCACCTCTGTCGTGCTCCAGTTGGCTGGGCCCTAGAGCTGGACTCGACCACTAGGGAATGTCACCATGTTGCTGCCTGACCCCCAGGGGGACTGGGCATGTCTGATCACCTGTCTACTCCCAGACCCATGGTGCCCAGTCTGACCAGCCCATTTCTCTTATCTAGGTCTTGGCCCACCTTGTCATCAGATGGGTACACCATGGGTTGGACTCTTGCCTTCCCAGTGCTTTGGAACTGGTTGGGGAGATGGACATGCACATGCCAAAGAACCACACAGAATAACAGATGCCAAATAGTATAGAGCAAAGTAAGAATCATCAAAATTCAGAGTAAGGAGAGTCAGCTGGGCTAGGAAGGGGAATGATTTGGTGGGAATAGAGACTTCATCATCTGGGTCATCGTTATCATCACAATGGCTAACACTGGTGGAGTGATGTCTAAAGCCAGTACTGCTTCAGGACTTTACGACAATCTCACTTAATCTTCATAACAAACTATGAAGTAAGAACCATGCCCATTTTACAGGTGGGGAAACTGAGGCACAGAGAAGCTAAGCAGCTTGCCCAAGGTCACATAGTTAGTCTTGCAGAACCAGAACCCAAGCCCATGCAGAACAGTTCCAGAGTGCACATTCTCCACTACTGTTCTAAATTTCTTAAAAAATAGCCAGGATGTGCTCAGATGGAGAAAAGGAAAAAACTGCATGTGGAGAGTCATGCTTTCCCCAACAGGTGCTAACAGCCTCCTACTCCCCACTGACCTGCAGTCACTTCACTGCCCCACCTCTCTTCAGGGGACCAGGAGGAGCCAGACTGAGCATCCTCCAGTGGGATTCTCTCCTTCCAGCAGGATCATTTCCACCCCAAAACACTTGTATAATTCATGGGATCATCTACTTCAGTGATAAGGAAAATTCCTTATATCCAGGAACAATTTGCTTAAAATGTCTTACGAGATAGACAAAGATAACAGACAAAAAAAGAGATGCTTTAGCTGAAGAGGGAAAGAGGTTTGGAAAAGAAGGATCTTCAGGCCAACTGTCTGGCCTCCCCGCTCTTTCCCTGAAGCTCCACCAACCTAGGGCTCTGAGGAAGGCAGATGGAAACACAGTTCCAGCCCACCTAATTTTTACAGAGTAGAAAACTGAGGCACAGAGAACAGAAAGGATTTGTTCAAGGTCAGCATGTTTGTGGCTGAGCCAAGCTGGGCCCCAGGGTTCCTGACTCCCAGCACATGCATGATCTCTCCCCACTTACTTATTGCCTCTCAAACTCAGGTCTGGCCCAGGAAATTCATAAAATGTTCAGATAAGAAGAGAGCATGCCCCAAAGAAGTGAAAACAGGGATTCAAACAAAATAGTGTACTCAAATGTATTCATGATCACCAAAATGTGGAAGCACCCCAAGTGTCCGTCAACAGAGAGATGGATAAACAAAATGTGATCTATTCATACAATAGTAGGTTATCAGCCATAAAAAGGAATGAAGTTCTGATACACACTACAACATGGATGAACCCTGAAAACATGCTGAGTGAAAGAAGCCAGACACAAAATGCTGTGTATTGTATGATTCAATTGATAAGAAATGTCCAGAATAGACCAATCCATACAGACAGAATGGAGACTGGTGGTGGCCAGGGGCTGGTCGAAGAGGAGAATGGGGAGTGACTGCTAATGGGTATGGGATTTCCTTTTGGGGTGATGAAATGTCTGGAACTAGACAGTGGTGAAGATTACACAACATTATGAATATACTAAATGCCCCTAATGGTAAATTTTGTGTTATGCATATTTTACCAAAATAACAAAAAACAAGAAGAGAGTGTAGACATCCAGCTAGGTGTGGCACTGGGATGAAGAAAATGCCAGCCTTCCCTGACTACAAAGTTGACCCTGCACCCCACAGGCCACGCCCGCATGCCTGCAGCCTCCTCCAGCTCGCTGGCTCCCTGGCTATCTCTCTCTTTCTGGATCCTAAATACTGCATCAGTGCTGAGAAGAATGACTCGACTGTCAAGATGAAGGAATTCACTGCAGGCTCCAAAGCAAAGACTGTCCAGCTTGCAGATTTTAAATGTTTAGTTTGTCCTTTAGATGTTCAAACAGAAAAACTGCCGCCAAGGTACGATGTCTGTGTGTGGCAGGGGCTCGGGGAACAGACTGGAGTAGAATCCCACAAGCCCCTTGTATCTGGTTGGCATCAGGTTTGGTCCCTGCAGACCAGGGAGGTGGGTGGGCCCCTCCCCAAGGCACTGACCAAGCCCCATCGAGAAGGGCAGAGCGGGCAAGACGGAGGGACAACACAGCTCTGCGCTTGGCATCACTGCCTTCTCACATGCTGTTCATCGTGCATCTCCCCCACCCAAGGGCACACCGATTGCTCACCAACCAATTGCCAGGTGGGGCTGGACTTGACTGCCCCCAGGCTGATGGGGTCTGATGGATGACTGCAAAGTCCCTCTTGGCAGTGAGCCAGCTGTGGGCGAGGAGGCTCAGGGTCATCCATGGAGGCTGCCCCCAGGACTGGAGGGTAAGAATGCATTGTGCCAACCTGGCTTTCCTCGCCTCTTCCCACATCAGCCTCCATTCACCAATACTGCCCATGTAACCTGGCAGGCTCTGTTCATAGCCCACCTCCTCCAGGGAGTCTTTCCTGCTTCTCACTCCACAGTGAACTCCAGCTTCTGGAATCTTCTCAGCAATGGTTGCACCATTCCTGGACTCCCAGCACACAGTGCCTTCTGTTGCCAGCGTTTATGTGCATGGGGGTTCTCCCTGCCTAGTTTTGGAGGATCTGAGTCGCAGTTCCTACGTCACTGCAGAGCTCCGATCAGTTCTTGTATCCGAAGGCGACTGTTGACACAGTAGAGTTGACTGAAAGAATGCAAAGTTCTCCTCTAAAGAGTGCAAACAGGAAGAGCCCATGTCTGAGCACACTCTGCTAAAGGTGGGGGGTTGTGGGGATGGACAGATAAAGGTGCAGTTGCCCTGAAGGCTCAGTGTCCCGTGTGCAGAGGCTCTGCAGAAACGCTCTGCTACACACTCCACATTCAGAAAGGCAGCACCTGCCAGTCCATCAGCACCATGGCAGCACTGTCCAGGAGAAACATAGCGTGAGCCACAAATGTGAGCCACAGGTGTGATTTTAAAATTTCTAGAAGCTATATTCTTTAAAAAGTAAAAAGAGACAGGAGAAATTAATTTCGTTAATACATTTTATATTTTAACCCAATATATCCAAAATATTATGATTTCACTAATTTAAAGAAAGTAATCATGAACTATTTCTCATTCTTTTTCGTACTAAGTTTTCAAATTCCAGTGCATATTTTCCACTTAGGGCCCATCTCAATTTGGAGCAGCCATATTTCAGTGCTCAGCTCACATGTGGCTGCCGTATTGGACAGTGCAGCTCTAGATACAGATATCCCAGGAACCCGCAAGAAACAACACGCCTTCTGCAGCCAAGCCCTCTGCATCCACGAGGCTGACGTGGAGCCCAGGGTGTGAATGAAGATGCTCCCACAGCAAACACCTCCTCTGAGAGCGGGGCTTGCCGTCCCACTGGGCCACCTCAGAGGAGCGGAGCCGGGTCCTGCCTCTGGTGTTGGGAAAGCTGCATCTGTTTGGGAGGGGATATGGGATTCTCAGAGAGGCTGAATTCACCTTGATCCCTCAGCCTAAGCTTGCTGTTGCTTCATTCCCTCCGAGAAGGAGCCGCCCACTGCAGACACCCCCATAGAATAGTCCAACCCAGAGAAATTGGCTTCCCCATCAACAATTTCCCCTGGAGCAGCCCTCAGAAAAGGGACAAGAGTCCCTCCTAGGTCTTCAGTCGGCTCTCCCTGAGACAGTCCATCCTCGAGCTGTCTTCAAGACATGGGTCCAATGTCAGGGAGAGAGAAGGGTCAGTCTCAAGAGGACTTTAGTGCTTACTGGGACAAATTAAATAAACAAACAAAAACGACAGCCAAATAGATATAGATATGTTTTGTTTTTTATTCTCCTAAGGCCAAGTAATAAAAATATCTGTGGTCTGCATAATCTCAAATATTTTGCACACACAAAAATGGATCTTGCAACCAAGGGATAATTTTTAAAAGTTTGTTTTTTATGAGAGGTCTGCACAAGGGTTTTATCTGTAAAGGACCAAAGCTGAGAGGTGAAAAAAAAGCCAAGGCTCTCCTAGCAGCTGGCCCCAGCATCTGCTAGAGCCACAAAATGCAATTATATTACTCCCAAATGAGAAGTAAAAATATCTTGTTTCCAATACTCTTGGTTTTAAGACTCATACTTAATGTCCTCTGGGTATTTCAGTGGTGCCAGATCTCTGTTATGTACTTTATTAGGGATGTGTGAATGTCATATTAATGACTTCTAACCAACATGTTTACAGTGGAAGCAAATTTTCCCAGAACCCACTACTCACTCACTGCACTTTACAAAAAATAATTGGCCTCAATTTAAATAAATAAATAGCCATTCCATACTCCCCCTCCCGGTGACCTCTCTCACCTGCTCTCTCCAGGGCACCCCAAGCATAAAGCTGGTGGGTCTCCCCTTCCACAATAAATATTCTAACCAGGGGTCCCATAGTGCAATGCCCCCTCTCTATACATTCCTGTCCCCATCCACTGAGGTACTTCCCAAGTGCCCGGCCGGTCAAGCCAACATCATTTACAGGATGTTCTGGGTCCCCATCCACAGGTCAAAACCAACACCCCAAATCATGCTTTCAAAGTGACCAGCTTTTGTTATAAACAACCAGCATGTAGAATAATGGTTTACACTTTATTTATATAAGGGGTAGCGTAGCTCTACTCTGACAATTTATGAGGGTGGTGGCGATGAGGATCTCAGGAACCCGAGGGTATCTGGAGGACTTTCTTCAGAATGGTCAGTAGCAATTCATGCTTTATTCCTAACAGCCCAGACTTGTGAAATAAAGCCTGGCCCAGTTGGCTGTCTGTTACTTAGACATGGTAAAGCATTCTGATGACCATCAAAGTGCCAACCAGAGCAGAAACAATGAGCCATCATAAAAACATTCAGAGCAAGATTCAGTGAAGAAGCAATTCATCCAGTCTTTCATTCATTTCATTATCCACTCATTGGTTCAATCATTCGATGAATTATTGAGCACCTACAGCCTGGCCTATATGCCAGGTACTATGCAAGGCCCTAATGATACAAAGACACGTGAGTAATGGTCCTGGGAATACAGCTGGGAAAACAGGCAGGGCTGCAGGATCCGGGGCTATTGTGTCAACTGCAAAACAGACAATGAGTGGTAAATTAGGAGCACAAATAATGTGTTCATGCTGAGAAGAGAAGTGAAGGTTTCACCAAGGAGCTAACATTTAAACCGGGTCTTGAAGAATGAGTAGGAGGTTGCCAGGCTGACAAATGGTAAGGGCATTAGGTAAAGGAAACAGCCATGCAAAGGCAGGACAGCAGGAAAAGCAAATGTACTGGGGGAACTTTGAGTGATATGAAGTAACTCGAGCCTGCAGGGCAGGGGGGAATGCAAGAACCCAATCCTGGAAAGGGTAGGGAGGCCCCAAACTGTGAAGGAATTAAAATGCCAGCCAAATGGAGTTCTATCCACAAGAGCCAGGGGAGTCACGGAAAGCTTTTGAGCAGAGGGGAGACACGAAAAGAACTGTGCTTTAGAAACATGGCTTTGATGGTGCCATGGCAGAGAGGGGCCTACTGACCAGGTGCTATGATTACAGCCCAGGAAAGAGAAGACATGATCCTGAACTATGACAGTAGGAATGGGAAAAGTGGAACAAAGTTGAATTTTTTCAAAAGTGAAAGAAATGGGGCTTGAAAACCAATTGGCTGGAGAAAATGAGGGAGAGGGAGGCAGTGAGGACACCTCCAAAGCTAAGTGAGCCGAGGGGCTGAATCCACCCAGAGACGTGCTCACTTGGTGCACACAGTATTTGTTCCCATTCATTAGTTTGTCCACATTTAAAGATTGGGAGATGGAAATTTCCAGCTTCTCTTGAAAACTAAGAAGGTCTGGCAACTCTGGGCCCACATTCCTGCAGAGCATCCATCGGTTGGAGCTGAGGAGCACAGCCTCTTTGGATGGGCAGGAGCTCTCTATGGCCACCATCCCCGACCCCCCGCCCCCCAGCTGGCTTTCTTCACTCACAATACCTGCTTGGACCTTGTAGGCACATGACTTTGGGGTTCCATCTGGTGCTCCTGGCATTGGAAGCTGAGTGGATTATAAGACCATGAACCTTATAGGTTATCTAGAAGGAAATATATTTAGGGCAAGAGATTTTAGAAGAGAGCTATGTTCACCAGAACACTCATTGCCCTTTCACACAATGAGATTTGCTGATTAATCTGGACCCAAGATTTCCCCAACATTGAGCCAGTTGTCAGTTTATTATCTCTTAGTTCCAATTTTACCCTTATTTGTCTTGCTTTGTGACACTGAAGCTGGGCCTTTTAAACATTTCTCCTGTGCCAGCTTGGCAGAATATTAAGCTTTGTTGATAGAGAGCAATGAAGTGACCCTGCAAGATGATAGTGGCAAGAAAATGCCTCCCTTCTGGTTTCTGTCCTCTATCACGATTATTATTATCATCATTATTGTTCAGAGAGAGAGCCCAGTGGCCATGCACATGAGCTCCAGTGCCCCCTGAGGGCACACTCCCTCCACTGGCAGGCTGCAGCTCTAGTCCACCCAACACCCTTCAGCAGCCAGCGTATTCCTGTGGTGGCCATGTCCTCTGAAGAGGTCCAAATTTCAGCCTAAGGTGGGGGGGACTCTTCTAGTCCTTAGTTTATTTGTTGTCTACTCTTCCTCAGCCTAGAGGTAGCAGCTGCTTTTAGAATTCTCTTTTACCCTTACTAGTCATCAACCACCTTTTACTAGTTAACAATTCTTTATATTAAACTTTCTCTGTTCAAATAACCAATACAGTTTCTGTGTCCTGACTTGACCCTGACTAATATAAAAATTGTCCACAGCCCTGAGAATGCTTATAATCTCACTGCTGTGTCATCCTAGAGGACTTACTAAAAAGTATAGAGGGAATGAAAAGACACCTGAAGGAGAATAAGCACGTATTGAGGGAAATTTCCAAATTACCCCAGTGAGGCCTCCAGAGCAAGTTTCCTAGATGCCAGCCACATGGCATTTGAAAGGCATTGGAACAATGTGTGTCCTACACTTTAATTTGTGAGAAGATCTGATCTCCCTATTTGGGGAGATAAAAAGCATTTCTTGTAGAGTAGAGAAAA
Organism: Tapirus indicus; assembly: GCA_031878705.1. NCBI lineage: Eukaryota > Metazoa > Chordata > Mammalia > Perissodactyla > Tapiridae > Tapirus > Tapirus indicus. The sequence goes on along the minus strand of CM062924.1, from coordinate 89,664,406 downwards.
GTTACTTCATCTCCCTTTGGCTACATGGTTTGTGGCAAGTCACTTGACATTTCCTCGCCTGAAATATGGCATAACACAACTGTATTACACGAGGTAATATATGTAGATTCTTGGCAAACAGTAGATTACTGGGTTAAATTTTTTTTAATCATCTCCATGGAGGAATAACTTACATACAGTAAAATGCAACTCATTTTAAATGTACAGTTCAATGAATGTTAACAAGCAAATATATTATGTATCTATCACCACATTCAAGATATAAAACATTTCCAGCACATTGAAAAGTTCCTTCATACACCTTTTCAGTCAATCTCCCTCGTACCTCCAGCCCCAAGCAACCATTGATCTGCTTTCTGTCATTGTAGATTAGTTTTGCCTGTTCTAGAATTTTATATAAACGAAATTATACAGAAGGTACTGTTTTTGTGTCTGGCTTCTTTCACGCAAGATTATGTTCTTGAGATTGATCCATGTTGTTGTTTGTATGAGTAGTAACCTATTCCTTTTTATTGCAGAGTATTCTTCTATTGTATGGACATGTCATAATGTGTTTATCCACTCAAACGTTGATGGACATTTGTGTTGTTTCCAGTTTGGGGCTGTTATGAATAAACTATTATTAACATTCAATTGCAAGTCTTTGTGTGGATGCATATTTTCACTTCTCTTTGGTAAAAACCTAGGCGTGGAATTGCTTGGTCATATGGTAAGTCCATGTTTAACTTTATATGAAACTGCTACACTGTTTCCCAAAGTGGTTGCACTATTTTATATTTCCATCAGGAAAGTATATGAATTAAAGTTGCTCCGCTTCTTTTCCAACACTTACCACTTTCAGTCTTTTCAATTTTAGCCACTTGAGTGGGTGTGTAGTTATCTCACTGCAGTTTTAATTTGCTTTTCCCTAACGAGTAATGATATTTAATATTTTTTCATGTGCTTGCTGACCATTTATATATATTCTTTTGTGAAGTCTGCTTTAATTTTTGCCTAATTTTTAATTGGGCTCTTTGTCTTTTTATTGCTGAATTGTAATAGTTCTTTTTGTATTTTGGATATGAATCCTTCATCAGGTTTATGAATTATAAATATTTCCTTCCAATCTTTGGCTTACTTTTTCATTTTCTTAAAGGTTTCAAAGAGCAGAAGTTTTTAATTTTGGTTAAGTCCAATTTATCATTTTTTCTTTTCTTGCCCAATTTAAAAAAATCTTAGTCTACTCCAAGTTCTCTGCTTTTCATTTGGAATGTTTAGACTGTTTGTATTTAGTGTAATTATTGATATGATTGAGTTTAAGTTTACCATCATGCTATTTGTTTTCTATTTGTTCCATTTGTTATTTGTTCCCTTTTCCTCTTTTTATTGTCTTCTATTGGATTAACTGATTTCTTTTTTTAGTATTCCATTTTATCTCTTATTGGCTTAATTAGGCTTGCCTCTATCTTTTTTGTGGTTGCTCTAGTGTTTACATTATGCATCTTTAATTTAACAGAATCTACCTCCAAATAATATTATACCACTTATGTATATTGTAAAGACTTAACAGTATACTTCCATTTTACTCCTTCTTTCATTCCTAGCATTGTTTGTTGTCATATATTTTACTTCTAGAAATGTTCTAGACTCCCAATGCAGTGATTTAAACAATTATTTTTTAAAGAAATTAAAAATGAAGGAGAATATCTTATATTTACATACATATTTACCATTTTCAGCACTCCTTTTTGTTTTGTATAGCTCCAAGTTTTCATCTGGTGTCCTTCTTCTTCGGATGAACTTCCTTTAATGTTTCTTGTAGTGCAGGTCTCCAAGCAATAAATTCTGTGATGTTTGTGTGTGTGCATGTCCATCTATCGGAAAACATCTTTACTTCACTCTCATTTTTTCAAGGATAATTTCACTGAATATAGAATTCTAGGCTGACAGGTTTTTCCCCTTTCAGCACTTAAGAGATTTCATTCCATTGTCTTCTGGCTTGCGTGGTTTCTGATGAGAAATCTGCAGAAATTCTTACCTTTGTCCCCCATAATGTGTCTCCCCCACTCCCCACAACCACAATTGATTTTAAGATTTTTCTCTTTATCACTGATTTGAAGCAATTGGATTATGGTGTGCATTGCTGTGGTTTTCTTTATGTTTATCTTGCTTGGAGTGTGTTGAGCTTCTTGGATCAATGGGTTTATAGTTTTCATCAAACTGTCAGCCATTATATCTTTAAATAAAGAGTGTTAGGCTTTGCTCTGGCAGGCATCTGAGTTACTTATGGATCAATCTGATCTTCTCAAGACTTATTTTCAATCTTTGTAAAGGTAGGTCTACAGTACCTCTTATCCTAGAAATGTTTTAGCCCTAGTGTTATTATTTTTCTCCTTCTGGACTGAATGTCCCATTTATTCAAGGAAGACTCTCCAATCTGGCTGGTCAGAATTTGAATATCTCTCAGTCCTGTATGAGCTCTGGGAATTTCTCACCTTAAAGCCCTTAGGTGCTTTTAGCCCAAACTTGTGGAGTTTCACCTTACACTTCAATAGTTTGGTATCCAAAAGAACATTCCTGGGGACCCATGCAGATTTCTAAAGCACTTTCTCTGCAAGGCCCTCTCCTCTCTGATATTCTGCCTTCTGAATTCTGGCCATCTCAACCTTCCCAAACTCTGATCTCTGTCTCCTCAATTCAGCAAGATGACTGTATTCTGCATGGGTACCTCCCTGAAACCATAGTCTTGAAATGCCTCCAAGCAGAAATATAGAGTGATTGTAGGACTCACAATCTCCTCTTGGGAACCACAGTCCTACCCTGACTATTGTATAATATCTGAAAATATTCATTTCACATATTTTGTCCAGTCTTATCATTGTTGATGGCAAGAGGACAAATCTCATCCCAGTTACTCCATCATGGACAGCAGCAGACGTCTTGCCATGAATTTTCAGATTTTCATTTTATTCTGAGAGGTCAGCAATCTTTGGGTAAAGGACATCGCCAGCCTAAGGCAACAGGGTTAAAACTTTGAGGGTGCTATTGTTGCCTCAGAGAGGCTACCATGAAGCCCATGGGGATCCAGGCTTTCTCAAATACCAAAAAGTGGGAGGGAGAAATAGTGTCCAGGGAAAATCGAATGCTGATTCTGCTTTAACACCACCCACCCCTTCACCTCTACCCCTGGATGATGATGTAGACTTGCTGATCTGACAGATTCAGTTCAAGAATCACAAGAGCCTAAAAGAGCACAGATTGTTGTTATAAGTCCTTCCAGAATGGTGATATAAACCCGAATATAAAACAGAAGTAGTGTTGCAAGAATTTGGCTTCTTTTTCAACCTTGGCAGGATTCTATCTGCACAGAAAGTGTCACTGACAGCCATGCACTGCCAACTTCCATTAAGAACTAGGGACAAGGGACAAGCTATGTAAAAATATCCTGCATATACTTGTTCTTTGTGTAGCCACCTTCCTTCAAGATAAATTCTGACTCCCGGGCTAAATAAATCAGGAATTTATATTAAAATGTGTGTGTGTGTGTGTGTGTGTGTGTGTATGTGTGTGTGTGTGTGTGTTTTCTTTTCCTACCAATAGATAACCCCACTCACAATGATAAAAAGCTCCACCTCTGCTCTAACACAATAACCAACAAAGTCTTTTGGAAATCATTCAAAGAGGTCAGAAAAGGCTTTGAAGGTAGCAGACAATGGCTCTGGTGCCTATAGGGACAGAGTTAAGGTGGGCGTTTTGCCTTGTTCCAGGCCCTTCCTGCCTCCAAGCAAAGCAGAGCTACCTAAGTCTGAACAACTAAATTTCCTTGCAGAACAAACACCAACACTCATCCTAACCCCTCCCCTACTCCAAATCCAATAAAACTAATAAAAACAGAAGCAAGCCATCTTAAAATTAACACATCCAAGATACAAGCAGAAACCATTGATCAAAACCTCCTATCTTCCCTCACAGCCGACAGCTCCAGAGCAGCCCTAACACCCCATAATGGAATCCCATTATCTACAAAAGAAACTCGTTCCAGAGGAAAGCCACAAACAAAGAGAGAATCAAAGGAGGCTGGCACAAGGGGAGACCTCCAGCGCTCACCTCTGCTCCCATAGATGGGGTACAACACTCAAGCTGAGAGACCCATAAGAACTGCAGCAAGGAGGAGGCACTTCCCACAAGTTACAAAACTGAGAATGAAATTAAGGAAGAGTGCAGTGGGGAAGGAAGGCTTGAGAGCCTACTTCTTTCCATCTGTGCAAAAGTGAAACAGAAGCTGATTTCACATAGGAAGAAAATAGAGTCAACAAATATCTTTCCTTAAATTCCAGAACTGCCTGAATTCAGAAAATACAGGGATTTCAGCTAAAGTAGGGAGGAAGTAAGATTAATTAGGAAATGCCTCAAATCCTTAATTCACACTTCAAACAAACAAGCTAATTGTGTAGCTAACAGAGTGTGACTTGATTATAGGCCACTGGTGGCCATTAATAGATGAAAGGTGTTTGGATTTCAATAGTGTTTGGATTTCATAACCCGCCTTCATAAGAGAAGTTAAGCTTAGTCACCACCTCCATTTGCTAACACCTGTGATCATGAATCCCACATGGCAAGCAAGCACCCCAGCTTTGAGCTTTTGGAATTGAAGAGTAGACAGGAGGAGAATTCATGAATTTTCTAGAGGTAATTGTTCTACCCTGCTTTGAAGAACAGTTGAGTTTGGTCTCAGAAGACCTTAACATATGCATGAACACAGCCTTCCTAGCTGACACACAACTCAAAAGGCCCACTGCTATGCTGCTTCAGCAGGAATCACTTTGGGAAATCAGAAGAGGACCAGGCTCCAACCCTCAGATATTATTGATCAATCATGCAGATGCCCTATTCCAAAAGACACAAGCCTAGGTCCATGTGAGGCCTTAATTAAACTACAAATGGTAGATACTAAAACTGACTGTTACTAAGTCTACATCAGTCTTCCCTTTGACCTGGTGAGCCCTATCCTCAGAATCTCAGGTTGCATTAAAAGGCAAAAAGAGATCCTCCTCTTCTCTTGCTTCTTCATAACATCAAGCACAAGATGAAAGATAAGGATCCCAAAAGCATCATATTGTGTCATCTGAAGAGCAGCATGGGCTGCAGGGTAAAAAACACAGTCAATCAAATGTATCTTCCCAAGAACCTTGTGATGTGATGATGCACATGTCAAAACTTTTATAAAAAGGGAGCTTGCTTTTCAAAGGGTCACAATAGGGCAATGTCAATAGGAGGAGGGTTGAATTGGCCATTTTTTCCTGGCCATTTTAAAAAAAGATTCCAATAAAGGGAGGCCCTCCCTGTCCAATGTGATGACAGTCTACAAAGTCAATCGCAGTGGATCTGCAGCCAGATGCACCCCCAGGGGAGCAGCCTCGATGCAATATTCTTATCCTCACCTGTCGAGCTCCATTAATTCTTTGGGGATCTGGGTCAAGTATTATGGGGGATATAAGCCATGGAGAAGACCTAGGCCTTCTCTTCAGGAAGCTTATGGTCTTGGAAGACTAGGCATCTAAATTAGAAAGTGACACGAGACTCTAAGACCACTAAGATCTAAAGTGGGGTGTGGGAAGTCCAGAAAGGGCCAGGTCAACACAGGCTGGAGGAGTCAGAATAAGAAATCAAAATGTGACAGCAGGGGAAGGCGGGGTGTGGGGGGCTGTCCTTGGTCCTGAACCAACCGTGTGTTCCAGGGCGGCAATTTCTTACCGCATGTTGTAACTCATTAACCCATTAACAAGTCTTGAAATCAATCTAGGGTGGAAATTGGTATTTTTTAACGGAATGGAATGGGCTGGAATGGGATAGGATGTGGGGAGTGGAGTGGAGTGGATTGGAAAATATCTGAGTGCACCACAGGTAATACTCTTTCTTGAAATTTCTGTTCAGATATTTCATAATAGATGTATACATCACACATACATATGTGTGTTCTGCATCATGACATGAAATATATTTCTGGATGCCAAGGACAAAGTATTGGAAAATCACTGCTTTAGGGTACAGTTTTTCTTTCCATCCTAAACACTGAAGACTCCCGTCTCCAGGAATTCTGACCAAAGTTTCAACTAAGAGGCAGTGGTAGGAGAGAACACAGGATGCAAACAAAAGAAACAAATAACTAGAGGGCTACAACCACTAAGACATTGTGAGGGGAGGGATGAGGAGAGACTTTTGTTGTTTTTACAACATCAAAGTTACCAAAATTGTTAGGATTTTTCCTGAAAAGTTGAAGTAGGAGGCATGTCCCCAACGCTACTCCCAACACTGCAGGGTTTCAAGAAGAAGGTAGCTGCATGCCAAACCCAGGCAACACTGGCTGTAAAGAGGATGTCAGCGCCCTCATCCTTTGGTCCTCACACTCAATGAAGGGCTTTAACTCAGTGTTAAAGGCTCTAACTGTAAACTGGGAATAATGATTGTTCCTGTGTCAGAAGGCAGTAACGAGGATTAAATGAGTTAATTTAGGTAAGAGACTTAAAACAGAGCCTGGAATTCAATCAATGCTATACAAGGGTTAACTGTTATTATTGTTTTACTTTAATATAATTTTAGGTGACAAACTCAAAGATTCCATATTGCAGAGCCATTAAAAATATTCATGAGAATTTAATGCTTATAATACAATGTTGAGGAGAAAAACCAAGAAGTAAAGCTGTTTAACAGTATACAATATCAAATATGTTTTAAACTTATAAACAGTATAACAATCTCAAATATGTTTTAAAAGAGCTCATAAAAATATTAGAAGAATATTTACTAAAACGTTAACAGCAGTTGATTTGGGTGTGAGGCCTTAGATAAATTTCTCTTTTGTACATTTTCTTCAACTTTCCAATTTTTTCTACAATTAGTATGCGTTTTTATCATCAGGGAAACAAAACCCTATACTTCAAAGACTCTTACTCAAAGTCAAAATGGCTTTCATCTAAAATGCGTCATTTTGCAAAGCAGACAGTAAGACTGAACGTAGGGACGAGGAGAGCGACATGTCCCACGTGCACAGTCACAGATGAACGGGCCACTTAGCGGGAATGTGGTGTTTCTGACTTTCTGATCTTTCTATGACTCCTCACAACTGCTGAAAATGGGGAATTCACCCAAACTTTTGATTTACTTCCAACCCCAGGGCGGTAGAGTAACAGATTACCTTAAACAACCCAGGATCCAGACACACCAGCTCGGATCCTCCTGCCCACACCTCAGTCATGAAGGGCCAGAACAGTACAGGCAAACATTTGTAAGTCCTTACTATGTGCCAAGCACTGAGTTTCTAACAACATCTTGTTTAATCTTCCCAATAACTCTATGATGTAGGTATTGTCATTATCCCATTTTACAGATCAGGAAACTGAGAATTTAAAAAGTTAAGTAACTTTATAATTCCATCTTTATGATCCCCTTTAGAGCAAACTTCCTTTAAACAGTGTCTACACTTGCACCTTCAATTCTCTCCTCTCATCCTTTCTTAAGCTCACGTCTTGCAGTTTTTTAGTCCCAGCATTCCATCAAGACAACTCTTGTCATGGTCACCAATGGCTTCCACATTGCCAAAGCCAATGGTAAAATCTTAGTCTTTACTTTACTTGCCCTATCAGCATCTTTTGACATCATTCCCTCCCACTGGAACACTGTCTCCACTCAGCCTCCAAGACTCCCCACTCTCTCTTGGTCTTCTACTTCTCTGGCTGTTATTCTCAGTGTCTTTTGCTCATTCCTCTTCATCCTCCTCATCCTGCCCTCTAAACATTGGTTTGCCCCAAAGCTCAGTCCCTGGACCTCTTCTCCATCTCCACTTACTCCCCTGTCCTTTCACCCAGACTCACAACTTTAAACATCATCCCTACGCTGACCACCCCAAAATTTATATTTTCAGGCTGACTGCTCCCCTGAACTCCAGGTTCATATATCCAACTGCCTATTAAATAACTCCACCTGAGTATCTACTAGACATCTTAAACTTCATGTCTCACACATGAACTCTTGAAGCCCCCCATATACACACACACACACACACACACACAACCTCTTCTTCCAGTAGTTTCCACCATCTCAGTAGATGACAGCTTTACCCTTCCTGTGGCTCAGGCCAGACATCTGAGTCATCCTTGTCTCCTCTACTTCTCGCAAATTCTGTTCACTCTACCTTCAAAATATGTCTAACATCCAACACTTCTCCCACCTTCCTTGCTGCCCCTTGGTTCAAGCCACCAGCACCTCCCACCTGGAGGACTGCAATGGCCTCCCATCTGGTCTCCCTGTTTATACTCTTGCTTCCTACACACCAGCCAGGGGCATCGTTTAAGATGGCTCCCACTTCATTCAAAGTCAAAGACGAACTCTTCACAGCAGCCTACCAGCTCTGCATGATCTAGCCCCACTTCCTGTCTGATCTATTCCCTACCACTCTGCTCCAGCCACACTGCTTCCTTGCTACTACCCAAACAGACTAGCATGCTCCTGCCCCAGGTCCTTTGCATATGCAGTTCCCTGTGCCTAGAAGAGACTCTTCCCTCACAGTTCCACTGGGCTCCCTTCCTCACTTCCTTTGGGTCTCAGTCCAAACGTCCCCTTATCAGTAAGGCCTTCCCTAATCACTGTGTAAAATAGCAACACCCCCTACAGACTCCCTGTCCCCTTCACCCACATGATTCTTTTCCATGTGATTCCTCATCCACCTGACATTCTGCGATGTACTGAACACATTGCTGTACTGCTGTTTTGATTGTTCCTCTCTGTTCCTTACTCCTACCCCCACTGGAATGCAGAGATTTCCTCCATTTTGGTCACTGCCCTATCCCCAGCCCCTAGAACAGTGCTTGGCCCAGATTCAATAAATATCGATTGAACAAACAAACAAACAAATAAGCCTGTTCAAGGCCATCTGGCTAATAAATTCTGGAGGCAGGTTTCAGACCTAGACCTTGTGTCTCCAGAGCCCACACACCTCCCAACTACATTCTCCTGCCTCTGGTTGCCAAGACATGTTGCCTGACAACCTTGCAAAGTCAGAAATATCCAACCAGCATGCAGCCGGGGAGGAAGCTGGTGTGAGCCCCCCTGTGGCTAATGGGACCAAATATTTGAAATAAGAGGTTTGTACTGGGAAATTTAAGAATATATCATGACACTAGTACCACATATCATGTAGCACAGCTCGGAGGAGTTCAGTGTTGAGAGAGTGGCCGGGGAGCTGATCTCCATGTAGAGCAGACTGCACACAAAGCCCCAACAAGCACGCAACAAGGATTTGCCCTTGATCTCAAGAAGGCTCAGAAAACACAGTGGACACAGGTCAGCACAAATCCATCTTTACCACTGGAGAAATAGCCCAAAACCCTGATCCACCAACAGAGCGCTAGCCTCCGCCTCATTCCTCAAAGACAGAGTGGACAGTCACCTCCACTCTCTGCTCATTTCAATAATGATCCCCCAGGCAGGATGGCATGGAGTACTTTTACCACATTATGGCCCAAATCCTTCGTTTTAATTGGTCCCAGGCATTTCCACTTTTAGAGTTTCCTTCACTTATTTGGTTTAAAAAGTCAATCTCTGCATGATCCAATAGGAGCCCAGAGAATAGATAAGATAGTGAGACTAATCTATAGCATTTGTGTTTAATGGTTAGATATTAATTGGCTTTTTTAAAAGTGCGTAAATCGGTCCATTTTCAGTCTTTGTAATCTGCTCGTTGTCAGTAATGGAGGAGCAATACTCATCAACAGCTCTGCACCACACATCACCTTGTAAAACAATAGTCCATTTATTCTTAAAAAATAAAATAGATTTATCACAATTTGAAATATAGAAAGTCATTAAAATAATAATTAAAAACACAACTACAAGCACAATAAAAGTTTCATGATAATAAACTACATTTTAATGTATATTAATTCCCCCAATGATTTACTCTATACATCTTACAGGGTCAAATCAATGTCTGTACAAAAAAAAAGAAAATTCAATTAAATCCTATTCACTGTATCTTTCAAGTGAGTCTATTGTTTGCTTTTGTTTCCTATCAGGCCATTTGTCAGTTGTTCTAGCCCAAGATTACAAATAGAAGGAACATGGCCCCATCAAGGTCAGGAGAAACACGTCCAAATCCTATCCAATCCACCTTCGCCATCTCCCGTTCATTTGTCATTTATGACCTTGCTCAAGGAGGGGAGAAGGAGGAGGCACCATTCCACTCCCTACTCTCCCTCTCATGTTCCACCAGCACGCGTACCTCCACGCGGGAGCCTGCGAGAGACCCACCAAGAATAAGTCACTTCTGCGAGAGGCGGCAGCCTGGAGCTCAGACTGTCCCTCTTTAAACTTCCTCTTGCCCAGAAACACACACTAAGTCAGTCCTCCCCTTGTGAAGTACACATTGCCTACGTGTGCAGAGGCAGAGAAAGCACGTTTGCTTCGATCCCCTTGCACCAAAGCAAGTTGCTTACCAAGTCTTACCCTTGCTTGGGTGATTTCTCTAGAATTAAAACACACGGAAACCATTTCTATGCTTGGAAAAAAACTGGCTACCACTGACAGTTTGAGGAGACGGAGAGATAGATGGTGGAGGTGACTGGGGAAGGACTGTCCTCCCTGGTCCCCTTCCTGCCACCAACAGAGAAGGGCACTGCTCAGTGATGCGTTGGAGCCGGCATGAAGACAGGTCCCGGTCCAGGCCTGGGTCTGAGTTGACCACTTCCTTAGTTGTCACCACTAGAGGTCAGTAGGCATAACCCACATATTGAAGATAAGGCCAAGTTCTCAAAAGGCATTTGTTTTGCAAAGCCCAAGGAGCTTTAAAATCTGGAAAGGGAAATGAATGACCCCAGAGCCTCACTCTACAGAAACAGGGAGCCACAGTGACCATGAGGGGCACGAGTAACATGCCCATTTTTCAAGTGAGTAAAAACACATTAGCGAATGAAAATTGATTTGCTTTGGGACCCAACAGGAATTAATGACGAAGCTGAAATAAAGCCAGAAGTGGCTATTGAATACCTATGCTCTTTCCTGAAAGTCTAGAAAGTGCAGTGCAACATACACAGCTCCTTTCTGGCTCCTTCTTGGCTGTGATGTCAGAGGGGCCCGTGGAGCCTTCTTGAGATGGTCCCTCTCACATGAGCTGCCCTGATTTTGCTGTCTTCTTTTTTGTTGACAGAAGAAAGGAGAGGTGCCTGCAGACCCTGAAGCTTTCACACCCAGGGACCTGGCAGTTCTAGGCACTTCCAGGCCCTACCTCTCAGCAGAGCTCTCCCACCTCCAGAGAGTAAAGGGCACATCCTTCCAACGGAACCCCACTTTGACCCCAAGGATGAGTGAGCATGACCGGGGGGTGCCAAGGAAATGAGCAGGAAGTGGCAGAGGTTCTCATTAACCAAGACGGCCTCGTGCTGGCGCCAGGCTTTATGAGTCTCAGCTGCACAATGCTTTTTAAAATATAGGTGCAATTTGGGCCTGTGGTTAATACTGTTTAATTTTATTTTGTACTGTGTAATATTTTCCTAGGCTGGGCCTAGAGTAAGTCTTGAGTCTCAGCTCCAGAGCTGGCTGGCGTGGCAAATTCACCTGGTCAGGCAGCCAAGCACAAGTCTCGTGGCCACCCGGCCGCTGGCCCCTCTCCGACAGAGCTCTCAAAGTCCACAGCCACACCAGAATGCTGCTGTCCAGGCTCCCCTTTGCTGCTCCCCCCCAGCCCACCTTCCAGAGAGGGGAGACAGACCTAGCAGTCTCTTAGACCAGATGGCCCAGAACAGTCCACTGACACAAGATCTATCCTGTTGGCTGACCCGTGATTTGATTCATTTGTTTATTCCTTCAACAACTATTTATTGCCTCCTTCCTCTGTGCCAGGCAGTCTGCTTCCAATTTTTGGTTTGAAAAATATGATCACTGTGATCCCGACGGAAGGAGGTAAGGCTCCAAAAAAGAAATTGCCGAACCTAATCCTGGTTTCACCACTTCCAAGCTCTGTGACCCTTCAAACCCCAGGCAAGCCACTTTACATCTCAGCGTCTCCTTTTTCCCTCAGAGGTGTCTGTGAGGTCTACAGGCCTGTGAGGTCTCTGTGTGGAAAGCCCTCTGCACAGAGTGTGGCACACAGCAGGTGCTCAATAAATGATGACTGCTCTGTCGTGGCTAATGACAGTCTTTCCCAGTTGCCTTTGGATTAAGAAAACAGTCATAAAGTAAAAACATTACATGAAATGGGAAGACACCCATAGGACACTGGGAGCCTCGCGGGGTCAAGGGCGTGAAAGAGCCCCATGGGGGCGGTGGGTGTCCGAAACCTGCATTTCCTGCTTTCCAGCTCTGCGGAGGCCAGGCCTGCTGTCAGCTCCAGACATTCCTCCTGCTGCCCAGGGGGTCTCCAGCAAGAAAATGAAGACAGAGCAACACAGAGGGTCTGTCTTCCTCCTCCTTCACTGTCAGTTATCTACATGAAAACACATCAATAATTCCACCTGGCCAAAACACCCCATAGATGCTAGTATGTAGAAAGAAAGAGAAAGAAGATGTGCTTGCCCAGCATGCTAAGAAATAAGAAAGAGACTTAGGCTCAGGGCAGACCCTGGAGTGGCCAGGGGCGTCCCCTATAATGGAGAGAGGTGCTGGCAGCTAATCAGGAGCTGGGGAGCTAGATCGGGCAGATGTTCTGTAGCCATGAATTTTTCTGAATCCCAATAAAGTTTTATTTGTCCAGATTATTTAGAAATAGATTTTTCAATAAAAAACAGAGCTCAGGATGCATGATGGATTTTCCCTGGCACCTCACACAGGGCCTGTTCATCCCCACTGCCGTCGGCCTGGCTCAGTAGTACATGCCTTGATCAGCCCATTCTCCCTTTGGGTCACTGACTGGCTTTCAGTAACTTCTCAGAAGCCGACGGGCAGTCACTAAATTTAAACTCCTGTCCTAAAAACTCAAATTCAACTCAATAAGCACTTATTGATATCCTTCTACATGCAAGACGTTTGTTTAGCCAGGCCTGTGCTGGAGAGAGGCACTGGAAGAGAAAGATTACCTTAAGCATCTCACAATTTAGAAAAGAATATACTTGTGCACAAAACTGGGTGCAACACAAGGAAGCTCGATAAGGGTTGAAACAAGGGCCAGTGATGACAGTACATGGATACAAGAGCAAAGTGTCTGTACAGGATGCCCTGGTGCAAAGTTACAGAAAATCCAACCCAAAAACCTTCAACAAGAAGGAAAACATATTATGTCATGTCCCAAAAGGTCTAGAGATGGGGTTGATGTCAATGACATCATCGAGAACCTGGGTTCCTTCTTTCAGCTCAGTCATCCTCCGACCTCGGGCTGGACCCATGGGTCCAACCTCGGGCTGGACCTGCACAGCAGCTCCCTCCAAACCACTTTTTCTAAAGCCCAGAAGAGGGAACTCTTCCACCCTTTCTAAGAGTGAGGAGCTCATTTTCCCAGGTGCTCCTACACATCCCATTGCCAATAACTGAGTTACAGGTGGCCCCTAAAAAAACCACTAAGTGTCGGTATGATGGGCTTAGACCGATCTCAATCTACTCCCCAGGAGGCCTCTCCTGAAGAGTTTTGGCCCCTGGTACCTGTTAGCAAGAAAGAGGAGGGGATTGCTGTTGGGCAAACAATCAAAAGAGTCCTACCTGGAGAAAATGATACTCTCTGAAGATGCTTTGAGTTAAACTGGCAAAATATACACATAGTAAAAGCAGGAAACTTGCCTGTTTTGTTCTTTGCTGTATCCTTTGCAAGGAGCACAGTGCCTGGCATATAGCAGACACTCAAACATTTGGTGAATGAATGAATGAAAATTGGAATTAAGCCAAGAGACTGTCTGGCAATAGATTAGAGAACATTCAAACCCCGATCAGATCTCAGGGAGTCAGGACAGCAAATATGATCACTTAGGTAAAGGACACAGATGTGTTCCTTAAACTGTGAGCCATGGTACTTCCCAGATGAAAACTTAGTCCAGCAAGGAAGTAAAACTTTCCTTTTCTTAATTTCACCTATTACTCAGGTACGCTCTAGCCACCGATGATCACCCTGAGACATCGCAGGGCCAACAGCCATTTGGGAAGTGGACAGTCATGTGTCACATATGTCATTAGCATCAAGACTTCTGAAAGGAGGCAACCATTTACACAAGGAGACAAATGGACTTTTAACCAATTTGCTCTTTCTTTAACCAAGCCTTCAGCTTCAACCTCCTGCACACTGCAGTCTGATGCAAGTTCTACCAAATCCATCCAGATTGTGGGAAACAGGGAAGTTCCTCCATTTTTAGAGGTTACTGGTGCTGTGCACCAAAAGTAAGCATGTTTATCTGGAAAGCAGTAAAGTCTGATCTATAGATAACTAAGTGTTGTTCAGAGACCACAAAAATCTCTCTCAACTTTTTTAAGCGACATGCCCTGTTTCTCAATAAAAAGCATGTGTGCTCACAGACAGATGTGCCTCTTCCCACTCCAGAGTGCCCAGGAGGGCTCACAGACAGCCCTCCTTAGACAAGACACCGAAGTGGAAGGGCCCTAAGCATCAGGTAAGGCAACCAGCTGCAGCCGCAGGAGCCGAGGAGGACCCTGGTGAGACTGAGGGAACCGCTGGGAAGAAGAGGACTTGTGGAGCAGCAAAGGCAAGAGAGAGAAGACTCTGGGCAAGAGTCCAGGAAAGGGGGGCTGAATGGGAATAGGTGTGAAGTCAAGGTCAAGTGGCCTCACATCCATGGCTCAGCCCCTCCCACAAAAGCCTAGGGGAAGCACTGCAGATCTCATTTCTTTGTTCAAGATGCATGGCAACTAGAAGGATGCACAACTATGACATACAACTATCTACTGGGGCTTTGGGGAATAAAAAGCAAAAAAGGAGGAAGATTGGCAACAGATGTTAGCTCAGGGCCAATCTTCCTCAAAAAAAAAAAAAAAGATGCATGATGCCGAGCTGCTCCCAGGGAGTGCAGACACCCCAGTCGAGGTCAAACAGCAACTCAGTGCTCTTCTCTGCTTCTTACTCCATCTAAATACTGCTACGCTTTCTAATGTAGCAGGGGGTGGACACTGATAAACATGCCTGAGGCCACCCGTGCTTTGAAAGGAGGAAAATCCTTTACCAGGTTGGAAGAGAAAAATGATTTCCCTGGTTGGTCTTTTCTACAATCAGATGTTGCAACTTGGGGCTTCCACCTAACCATGACCCATCTCCCTTTTCTGGATTCCTCCAATCAGCTGACATGGAATCCAGCAGCAAGAAGCACCCATCTCCTCTATTTTCCCTCCTGTTGTGATGGAGTAAGCACCCTGCCCGGATCCAAGTAGAATCCCTCAGGTTTTGCTCTATATCCTGTCTTCTCTCGCCCTCTGAAGGACCTCGCTCCTAAAGGCTTCTTTCTTCTGCATCGTCAATCAATCAGAATTCATGTCTCTCCTCTCCTCCCTGCAGCCCTCCCTCAGTTGGTTCGTTCCCTTCCCACCCCTTTTGTCTCCTTCCTGTTCACTACAAAACTTCTCCATGCCCACTCTCAACCACTAGGCCACCAAATCCAGTGACACCTCTCTCATCTCAGCTTCTCAGCAGCCTTCCCCAGGGCTGAGTGCTCCCTCCTACTCCCCCCTTCTCCCCTCTCAACTTCTGCAAAACCACACAGACCTGCTTTCTCCCTGCAGCACCCGGCCCTCCTCCTCGCCATCACCATCTCCTCCTCCTTCTCCTGACCTCTAAACGTCTGAGCACTGCAGACTCCTGCCCCAGCCCTCTTCACTCTTCTCTCTGCACTTGCTCCTGCACAATCCTCTCCTGGCTCATGGCTTTGAACACCAACTTTTGTGGGTTTTTTTGAGGAAGATTGGCCCTGCGCTAACAGCTGTTGTCAACCTTCCTCTTTTTCTTTTTTCTCCCCAAATCCCCAGTACACAGTTGTGTACCACAGTGGTGAAGAGCTGAAGCTCTTCTATGTGGGATGCCACTCCAGCATGGCTTGGCACTGGATGAGCAGTGCGTAGGTCCACGCCCAGGATCTGAACCGGCGAACCCTGGGCCGCTGAAGTGGAACTCTCGAACTTAACCACTATGCCACCGGGCCGGCCCTGAACACCAATTCTTTGTTGATGACATGCAAACTTACTTCTCTGAGCTCCTGATCCAGCATCCAGCTGCCTACTCGGCCTCTCCATCTGGATGTATAATAAACATCTCACATTAAACATGTCCAAAATAGATTTTTCTTTTGCCTCCTTAAACCTGTTTCTCCATAGGCCTCACCCTCTCCATATACTGCACTGCTCATCACCTGGCTACTCAAGTTGAAAACCTGCAAATTCTGTTGATTCTAACTCTAAAGAATATCTCAAAGCTGTCCACTTCTCTTCATCTCCACTGCCAGGCCCCATGCTGTCTTACCTGGACAACTGCAATAGTCACCCAACCAGCCGCCTGACCACACTCTCACCACTGTCATTGAGAAGGACCTAGGAATCCTCTCCTGGCCCTTCCCAAAGCCACCTTCCTCTCTTCCTTCACCTCTCAGCTCCTCAGGGACTAGCCCCCCAAGTAAGCATCCCCCTCCTCTCCCAACCATTACTCTCTTCCCAAGCATTTCTCACCAATGACATGATCTTGGTTATTTATTTACTGATTGCTATGGACTGAATCGTGTCCCCACCAAATTCATATATTGAAGCCCTAACTCCCAACATGAAGGTATTTAAGGGGTCATTATGATGATGGGATCAGTGGCTTTATAAGAAGAGGAAGAGAGAGAGAGCTCTCCCCACCAAGTGAGGACACAGTGAGAAGGCGGCCATCTGTAAGCCAGGAAAAGAATCCTCACCTAGAACAGAATCTGCCGGCTCCTTGATCTGGGACCTCCAGCCTCCAGAACGAAGAGAAATAAATGTCTGTGGGTTAAGTAGCCCAGTCTGGGGTACTTTGTTATAGCAGCCTGAGCTGACTAATACGCTGATTTAATTTTCTCTCTTCCTCACTAGAAATAAACCGCAAGAGGCAGAAAATGTCTCTGACTTATTCACCATTGTGTACTCTGTGCCAGCAGGATGCTGGACAGACAACGGGTGACCCAAGAAAAGTGTGACTGTTGAATTTCCTCCCACTTTGCAGCTACAACTTGCTGTTTTTTATAGGAAGAAAATGTCTAATACTGTAAATCTAAATGCAAATACAAATTAGAGCCAGGGAAGGTATTTCAGATCCAAAATAGCTTTAAAACCAAAAAAGAGCAGGAGCAGAGAAGGGGGGTCGTGTAGTAATATTTCTTCAGAAGAAATCTTTCATTTCAAGAGTTGGAAGGTTCTGTCTGTCCCTGACTTCAATCTGCAATACAGCTAAACTTGTGTTTCCTAAGGTGTGCACCACAGAACATTCTCTCCACAGATGCTCTCCCAAAACAAAGGAGCAGAGGGATGGAAAGGTGCTGGTGGTCAGACAAGTTAGTGAACTGGCCCAGATAATACTCCCGCTGGGAAGGCTGTGCCTCAGCACACCGATGCGTCTGAGAGGTGTTGCCACAGAGACGTCACTTTAACTACCTTTCACTACCACCTCCAGACCAGATGGGACCTGTTGTGATGGACTTAACTGTGCTCCCCAAAAAGGGGGTCCCCATTTTGGGGTATGTTGAAGTCCTAACCCAGGTACCTGCAAATGGGACCTTATTTGGAAATAGGGTCTTTGCAGAAGTAATCGAGTTAAGATGAGGTCATAGTGGAGTGGGATGGGCCCTGATAGACATGACGGCATCCTAATACGTCTGGCCACGTGAAGACAGACGCACGGGGAGAAGGCCACGGAGGCAGAGACTGGAGAGATGCAGCTGCAAGCCAAGGAATGCCCAGAAGCGATGGCTGCCACCAGAAGCTAGGAGGAGGCGAGTGGGGCTCCTCCTCAGTCTCAGAGTCTCAGCTGGCCCAGCCGGCACCTTGGTTTTAGACTTCTAGCCTCTGGAACTGTGAGAGAATAGATTTCTGTTGTTTTAAGCAGCCCTGTTTGTAGTACTTCATTACAGCAGCCCTAGGAGAATAACACACCTACAACCCGCAGAGCAAAGCCGCCCGGGTCTCCCACGGCCTCCTCCTCACACCCAGACCCTGCACAGTCTCCACCATGGCCAACTGGTGTGCACCCCAGGGCAGCCCTGCCACGCGGCAAAGAGCCCTCCCTGGAGCACCTTCCTTAGTGCTTCTCAGCATCCTCGTCTGACCCCCAAACATAACGTCTTCTTCGCCCAGGATGCTCAAAACTCAAAACCGTGTTTGACAGAGAGGTACATGGTGCACATTCTGTGTTTTAACCTTGCCTCATCTTCTTTTCCTTTTCCTCATTTTTTGCACCAAAATTGTTTAATTGACTATATTATATGTTTCTTCATAATTCACCTTAAATATATAATTTATTGCACAGCCATTTATTGAGCATCAGCTATGTGTGAGGAACCTAAATCCTTTCTAGAACAGATGAGGTAGAATATAAAAAAATACATACATTTACAAAATGTAATGGGACCATACAAATCATCTAAATAAATCCTTCACTCGCTCCTCCTCACAGCCCAGTGCCCTAGGCACTGCGGCATGGCATTCAAACCCCTGTGTTATCTGAATCCTGCTCTTCTTTCCAGCTCCTTCTTCTGCCAGTGCTACCTTCTGCTCAGCTACCAGTGCCCACCCTGGTGCTGTCCCCTCTCCATCCCCACCATCCAGCCTGGCCCTTCCCCCTTCCCCCTCCCCCCTGCTCTGGCACCACTTTCTCAAATCCACTGTGCTGCTTCCTGCCTCAGTGCCTTTGCACAGCCTACATCCCCTACTTAGAATAGCCTTCCTCCTGCTCCTCCCTGGTCTGTTTGCTGAACATCTCCTCAAAATTTGGCCTAGTCTTGACCTCCTCCAAAAGGCCTTTCCCAACACTTGGCAACCCAACCCCTCCCATCCATGTGCCCTCCACAGGGGTGACATTCAAAAGACTTAACAACTGGTCTGGCACAGACACCACTAATCAGAATGGACGCAGGCCAGAACAGCAGGGGCACTCAGGAGCTGGACTGGCACCTTCTTATCAATGGTTACAAAGTTGTTTCGATGGGTCAACAGCCTGTGAGCACAGGTGGCTCGCAGCTTGGCCAGATACACACTCTGGGGCTGTGTGGGATACACCTTGAGAATAAGGGTGTGTTTGCACGTCTGCTCTGCTCAGGGCAGGACTGGGTCCTCCCCAGCTTCAGAGCCTTGGCACCTGATGTCACCCCTGGCACAAAGGAGGGACTCAATTAATATTTGTTGAACTGAACCAAACTCTTTCAGGCAAAGACAGAACGGAGAGACTGGGGATTTTCCCAGACCATCACTGGGACGTGGTGAGCCAAATAAAACCTGTTCCTGGACAGTCTGTTTGCTCAGATGGTGAGTCTGTCAGATTTCCCAGCTTCAGCGACCTCATGAAGCTCTGACCTGAAAATAAATTGAGAGGGAATAAAAAAAGAAGGGAGAACAAGAGAAAATGATCTGCTCCTTCGGAAGCCGTTCTTTTGGCAAGCACACTCCAGTCGGTTCCAAGAAACAAAGGGAAATCTTCGTTATGTCAGAAAAACCGACATAAATCTCCAACAACTCTGCTTTTCTGGCAACACTTTCCGTGCTCCTGGGAAATTGGAACCTGATTCTTGAACAATTTCAATGCAGAAGGCTTATCTTGTGTTCTACAAGAGGCCACAAAACTTTCCACAGTCTGGAGAAGATGTGTGCTGCTCTGGATGGAACACAAAATCAAGGAGGGAGAGGACGTGTGGCGGGACCACCGCCACCGCCCCCCAGCCTGCAGCTCCAGGCTCGCACGTTTCCACTGGTGTCTGCAGACCTGTGCACAGGGAGAAAAGTGACCACCCCAAGAAGACCCCTCCAAAGTGAAGCAGAGGCCCCTCTAACGGCCTGAATTGTGTCCTCCCAAAACTTCGTGTGTTGAAGTCATAACCCCCAGTACCTCAGTGTGTGTGTTTGGAGACACGGTCTTAAAGAGCTGATTAAGTTAAAATAAGGCACTCAGGTGGGCCCTAATCCAGTGTGACTAATGTCCTTATAAGAAGAGGAAACTTGGACACACAGAGAGACACCAGGGATGCACACACACAGAGGAAAGACCACATGAAGATACAACGAGGAGGAGGCCATCTGCAAGCCAAGGAGAGAGGCCTCGGGAGAAACCAAACCTGCCGAGCAACACCTTGATCTTGGACTTCCAGCCTTCAGAACTGTGAGACAATAAATATCTGTCGTTTAGGTCACCCAGCCTGTGGTATTTGTGATGGTGGCCTGAGCAGAGTAAGACAGCCCCTTAGAAGGGGAATTTACTGATCTTAAGGTTCCCAACTGGTAAATTACCCACTTAAGTTGTGTGGGCACCATAGATTGTGCACATAAAGGATATACCAACAATCCCAGTGGTCCCAGAGCCTGGTCTGAGACAGCCACAGTTGCTGCACAGCCTGGGGGCTAATGGCCAAGGTTCAAATCCTGGTTCTTCAGTTTATTTGCTGTGTTACCTGGGCCTCAGGTTGCTCCTGTCTAAAACAGAGGTAATAATAGCACCTGCTTCTCCATGTTTTTGTGAGATTTGGATCCAATCATGTCTTTAAAGCCTGAGCATAAGTGCCCAGCACAATGGAAAGTTCAATCACTCCTACTCATTATATCCTATTTCAATCCTTCCTCAACACACACGATTCCACTCTGACGGCTTGAGGCATAAAGACTGGGAAGACGGTCCCTCAAGAACAAAAAAGGAAGAAAAGAGGGTGCCATTTGCACAAGAGTGAACACAAGGGGACCGGGATGGTAATCATATACAATATCTTAAACTCTTCTAACTTCCTCAGATTTGTCACCATTACCACTTCCACCCCACCATCTACTTGACAACATTCTTAAACTGAACAAGACTTGAGTCTTTGGGGTCAGTAAAGAAGCAGAGAGTTCAACAGAGTCCTCCTCCCAAGCCTTTCTAGAGAGACAGAAATATCTAGGGATGAGATGGGAGGTGGCAGCCTGAGATAGAGAGAGAGATGGTGGGACATCCCGGGGAGGTCCAGGGGGTGGATGAAAAGGAGAACCCAGGGAACAAGCAGTGATGCTGGATGCAGAACCCTCCAGAGGCCCAGGAAGGACCAAAATGTGTAACTCCCTAGCTCACAAACTCATGTCATTGAGCCTAGAATTCAGCCTACAGAGCTTACAGAGATGGCCTGGGGACACACAATAGGAAAGAAAGAAGCAGTGTGTGTGTGTGTCCACACCATTCTCTACACTAGCTTTAGCCATTAGAAGTTGTCTGATTTATCAGAAATATTTTTCATCCTTCCAAGGGTCCAAAATGACATATAGAATATGCTAGTTTAAGGAGAAGAGGGGATTTTAATAGGCTCTGGCCTCTATGTTCAGACCCTAGAACTGGGCAAATCTTTCAATCTAGATGCCACTTCTGGCAAAGGAGAACCCAGCTTCAGTGGATTCTGCCACACTCAGGACTCTGACATCCCACGGAGGTGCCAATCACCTTTCTACTCCTTGAGCATCACTCACCATCCTTCTATTCATTCATTCCACGAACATTACTGGGCATCACTCTGCACAGAGGAACTATATTAATGCTTCCCCTACCCTTCCAAGCAGTAACACCATCTCTATAGCAAAGAACTTTATCTAGCTTCTGCCAGCCCAGAAACAAGGATTCTAGGTGAGAGTTCCTCAGGCAGGCCAATGGTCCATGAACAAGGTGCCTGGACATCTTTCTCCACTATTTCCCCCAAAGAGATCAGGCCTGGACAGAAATGAGAAAACCTAAGCCACCTCTGGCCAAGGAATACATGCTCAGCACAAAATAAATCAGCAAGGCAGGGACTCCCTCTTCTAACCCCCGGGGAATGAGAGCAGAAAGCTCCGGACATCAGAGTGCAGCGGGAATCTAGTCCTGGATGTCACAGAGGTGTCACGACATAGGGAATCTGGAGAAAGAGCCCTGAGCAGCCAAAGCCAGACATCCACAGGGCTATTTCCAACTGGTGTGAGGGGAAAGGAGATGGGGGACCACGCCCCCTCCTGCCCGGGCCCTCCTCCTGGGAATGTCATCAAGGTCATGGAATCGTGGCCTGGGTAATGCCAACCTCCACAACAGGGGGTTACCTGTGAGGAAACCCAATCTTGCTGGAAGTGTCCCCTCCCTGTCTCTGGAGTGGAAAGTAGTCCTTACTCCCCCCAGTTCTGCTGTGACCAAATGGCCTGGCCTGGCTGGGTCTCAGGGATCTGGGGTCCAGTGAAGGATATCCTCAGATAGAAAATCTTCCAACCCTGGCTCTGAGAAGTTGTGAGTCCATTCCAGCTCAGAGGGGAAGGGTTTATGTTCAGATTAGAGGCCTCATCGCAGGATCAGTGACAAACATGACAACACCCGGGCCAGGGGACCCACTACACTAAAACCTCATTTGTATTTCATCAGGATGTTGTCAGGACCAACTGCCAAACGGTTTCAAGAAAGGCCTTGTGTACACAAAACCACGGTTCTGCACTTGACCTGGCTGGGATTTCCCCCTCGCAGTTCACACTAGACCAGTGGGCACGTGGACACCTTCCCAGACACCTGAGGAGGCCCCTGAAATCTTGACTCCTCTGGGAGAAAGGGAGACATAGCCTGAGCAGAGTATGACCCAAATGCCGCAAGAGCCATCCCACTAACCTGAGAACTCGCCGAACCTGCTGCACGGAGGTGTCATAGAGTCCACTTTAAATCTATGTTTAAATATCTGTAAAGGTGGCCTTTTTAAGTACTTTGCTCTGGCAGGGATACAAGTTCTTTCAAAGATCGATCCCCCAGACCGCTCCTACTAAAGCAGTCAGTGGGTGAGACAGTTTACGCGCATTGCAGGATGCTAAGGAACTGGGACAGGGAGCCCCCATGCGCACATTTCCATTTCCAAGCCAAGAAACCCAAAGGCAAAATGGAAATTGCATTTCTCTTCCAAACAGGTGAACTTCCAGAAGGACCTCAGATTGCAGAGACAGAAAGAAGTCCCCCGAGCCCAGAGCCCCGACCCCCGTCTCACGCCTGCGTGGGAGAAGAGCAGAGGGCTCAAGGCTCAGTCTCTCTCCACTTTCATTCCACCCTGGGCTCTCCACCCACCCAAGGGAGGTGCAGCCCTAAGCCGTGACGATGAGAAGGAGAAGAAAGTGAGGCCCAGGGAAGACATGAAAAGAACCAAGAACCATATGAGCCTGGGATGTTGGCATTGGGGCCCACAACAAAGAGTCTTCATGTGGGTCTCCCCATGAAAACTCGAAGAGGGGACAGGATTAGCCTTCATGGTCCCACAGCTTCAGGAGGGAAGGACACACATCGACCTGTATCCACTTGCCTGAAATATCACAGGCCTCAGGCCTTCCCAGACTTCTCCCAGCAGAACAGGCCCCTCTTCTGAGTATCCTCCACCTCACATCTTTTCGACACCTGCCAGGTGCTCCTGGGCGATCTGCTTCCCGGTCCTCAGACTCAGCTCCTCCTTCAAGGGGGAGACCAAGTCATACCCATCTCTGCATCCCCAGCTCCAAAGACAGGGCCTGGGCTTAAAAGGCATTTAGTAAACACTGGCTGAATTCATCCATCTGTGAGTCCTTACATCTGGTATCCTGCAGCATTTTTTTATGACTCACTTTTAACAGAGTACTTTCTTTTTTATTCTTAAAAATAAAAAGAGCTGGAAAAAAAATTACTCCAAAATGCCTTTCAGATAATCATATACAGCTTAAGCAAATAGGTCAGATCACAGTCCCCTTTCCCACCTGGCGGCAATGTGTTCTAATTGCAGGTTCAGCTATTTGAGTGGTTAAAAATAAATTATTGAAACCATAAATTTAAATATTCAAAAGCACCATGGTGACATCAAACAAGGTCACCAAACCACGCATGCCTATGAAATGCCATTTTCCTGGCTAACTCCAGGTGATGAATGACCCTAAAGATGTGTGACCCGAAGCCCTCTGAGCTGTCACTTCCAGGTGGCCTCTGGGCTCTGGGAACCAGCTCTGCATCCTTGTCTGTTAACTCTCATCTCCTGCCCTTACTGAAGTGTCACAGGAGTCACAGGACCCACACAGGATCAGCAGAGAGTAGCAGAAACTTCAGGTAAGAACTAAAAAGAGGCCTCTCTGTGCAGAGTGAGGAGCAGGGACATGATCTGATTTGGAGGGCTCCCCAGGAATGCACCTCAGACCGGAAGTTGTTCTCCACTGGTGTTGCTTAGCCCTGAAATCCTTCCAGTAGGGACTCACGGTGGAGACGGAAGAACGTGGCCTCTGAGTGCACCTGGGCAGGTAAACCCCTGGGTGGAACAGCCTGAGCAAATGGCCTGGGGCCTGCCAATGGGAGATGCAGGGCTGTCGCAGCCCCCAGATAAGGACCAAGATACCCAAGTAAAGATGCCAGAGGACACTCGGCCACAGGTGTGCAGCAGGTCTCTATATGCGCGGGTTGCCACCTCCCACGGCATCGGGAACAGAAAGTGCACGATGAATGTTTTCTGCATAAGTAATCATTAATAGATAACAACAGTCCCTAAAACGTGTATTGGGCGTTAGAGTTCAGAGTCCCTTCTAGTGTGTTCTCTCATTTGCATCTCATTTCATGCAAGAGGAAGAGGGTGCTCATGGATGCTAAGTCACGTTGGAGCCACTGAGAGGCAGAGCCAAACCCACCCAGGGCTTTGAGGTGCTGCAGGCAGATTTTAACACTGCTGCAAAGGGAAGTCTCTGGTTCTCAAGTCCAGGGCTTTGCTTAAAATAATAAGATCTACCAGTTAATACTTACTACTCACTAGTCACGCATTCTCAGTTAATCTTACAACAACCCAATGAGCTAGGTGCTGTTACTATCCCATTCTACAAATGAGAACACAGAGGCCAGAGAGGCTGCCTTTCCCGAATTCACAGAACTAGGAAGTGGCAGCACTGTTACTCAAGTTTAGGTTGGTCTGGCCCCAAAGGCCATGCTGTTGGCTGCTCTGCTCTGCTGCCTCCTGGTTGGGATGGATCCCCCTGCAAACTGTCTATACAACTCCCTCACCATCAACACATGGGACGTGCACTGGGGCCGGGCCAGCTCCTGGGGTGGGCTCTCCAGAGACCTGGAAGAAGGGTGACACTGACTCTGCCTCCTGCCACTGCAGGTCCGGCTCAGCCCAACCTCAAGAGGAGTGGAAATGCCACTGGTCGCACTAGCTGCTTCCACCAAACCACACAAAATGAGAGAGAAAACAAAGAATTAGAAGATGAATATGTACATGACGTGCTTTGGCAGGAATGGGACCCTAAATCATTCATCAACACTGCCAACCTTCCTTGAACTCAGAAAAACCCCAGGAGGCATGCTCTTTATTGTAGAAACCGCGAGATGAGGGGACATCTTCTCGTCCTTCCTCCTGGGAAGGGATGGAGCCTCCCCATGGGAGTTGTGCACGAGGCAGCAGGAAAGCCTCCATTCCCCACACTACAGCTCATGGCATTAAACTTGGGGTGAGAACAGCAGGAAAAGAAGTGGGCTGCCTCTGGAGCCCCTGCCTGCAGGGTCCACGTGCCAGCAGTGACACACTCAGAGCTGGTGAGGATGGACAGTCTGTGATGAGACAGGCAAGCACAGGGACGCCCCAGATACTCACTGCAGCAAAGGCAGTGGAGCATACTGCCAGCATTCATTCATTCATTCACTCCACAAATGTGCATTGAGCACCAACCACTCACCAGGCCTTGTAGGTGCTGGGGACAAAGCAAAACAGATAGAATCCCTATCTGCATCTGCATGGGGGAGAGCATTCCAGGTAAGAACAGCCTGAGCAAAGCCCCCAGGAT
Source organism: Tapirus indicus (assembly GCA_031878705.1). Lineage (NCBI taxonomy): Eukaryota > Metazoa > Chordata > Mammalia > Perissodactyla > Tapiridae > Tapirus > Tapirus indicus. Next base: position 89,638,501 of record CM062924.1, on the reverse strand, counting down.
GAGAAACGGCAGAGGCCTGTATCCCTGAAGTGGAATGAGTAAGGGGAGATTTGAGGGGTGAGCTCAGAGGGACATGTGTGGGCAGGTCCTCTCAGGCCTTGTCAGTCACAGTAAGGACTCTGGCTTCTACTCTAAGTGAGAAAGGGACCTCAAGAGTGTTGTGAGCAAAGAAATGACACGATCTGATGTATGTCCTAACAAGATCTCTGATGGCTGTGTCAGAATGTGCTACAGGAGAGCAGGGTGAAGCAGGGGGACAAGCTATAGGGAAAAGATGGGAGGCAGCTGCCGTGTATTGCTGTATCTAAACGTGAGGTGGCGACGAAACTGGAGACAGGAGGTATAGAGCTAGCTCTTCACGAAGGTTTGCAGAAATAGAGACAGAGCAGGAAGGCAAACGAGGGATTTTTTTTCTGATGGGAGCATGTGTGGATGCTGATAGGAAAGAACCAGGAAAGAAGGAAAGGAAAGGCAGGAGAGGACATTGGCAGCACAGGAGAGAGAAAGGAAAACCCAGAAGCAATGACGTGGAATAGACGGGGACACAGGGTCAAGTTCACAAGTGAAAAGTGTCCTTGGCGAAGAGAATGAATGGCCCATTCTTCCACCTGCCCCAGCAAGTGTCCCTTCTCCCAGCCCAGCCGTGCACTGCTCTGTACCACTCCCGCAAGCGAGCAGAGTGTACAGGGCAAGGACAAGGCTGTGGAAGCCACTGTTCTGCTTTCTGACTGCCTCGGACTTCTAGAGGGGAGCAGGTCAGCAGCTGCCCATGAGCATGGGGAGCAGGGAGCGGGGGCTTGAGGAGAGACGGAAGACAATCAGGGATGGATCACGGGGAGGGTTTCGGGCAGTGTGAGGGGTGCCGTCGAGGTTGGCATCATGAATTTAGGTGGTCGGGCAGTGCGCTGTACAGTTCTCCAGGGGCAGCAAGGTGGGCGCAGACATGGAGCAGGAGGGGATTAGATATAAGGAGGGCTGGGACCTACCCAAGTGAGTCTGATGACACGAGAGAGGCAAAGGACCAGATGGAAAATACTGGGGAGCAATCATAATAACTGACTGTGGAATCTGAGCTGAGGAAGACTGTGAAGGGGTGAGAACAGCAAAATGATGATGAAGATCATTGGATTCTGGCAGGGTTGGTAGATTCTGGCAGTGTTGAAGAATGGCTGAATACGAAGCACTAGTAGGAGTGAGCAAGGAGGACGGGGGTGGTCTGAAAGGGTTTCTGGAACCTGAGATCATGAAGGGGTTAAAGTTATTGACAGCAGATCCGTGGCAAGGGGAGTGAGTCAGTGAGAAAGGTGGAGGACTTGCCTTTGGGAGAGGAGGAGGTCAAGGACCCGAGAAACCAGACATCATCAATGGAGAATTTGAAAACACCACGAAACAGGAGCAGCTTGGCGCTGGCGAGTGAGCCAGCAAGCCCAGTGCTGCAACCTTCAAGGAACAAAGAGAGTGACCCTGGGGTCCATAGATGACCCCAACAAGGCAGTGGAGAGCACAGTCATCTGAGGAGGAGGATTCAGGGAGGAAAGAGGGACAGTGAAGTGGAAATGGCACCAGGGACCACAGGTGCATCCACTCTCCCAGCCCAATAAGACCCAGGACGAGGGGGAGAAAGCAGCCTTACTTGAAAGGGCCAAGGGAGCAGAGTCCTCATGGGAAAGCCAGAGGTCCCAGAGGAAAAAGGGGGAGCTGGCAGTCAGTGACGAGGCTGGGGATATAGGGAGTTCACCGATAAGTGGCAGCAAGTTCCAGAGGGCAGAACAGAAAGTTCTAGGGGTAGGGGGAACAAGGATATGGGATCAGAAAAGGGGGTGCATGGAGCCATAAGGGAATTAGAGTCCAGGGGTAGAGGATGATTCTACCAGGGGGCGCCATCTTGAACTTGGAGGGACCACCTATTAGAATGAATATGGACCCAAAGGGAGAAGCCTCTGTTTCTGGAATGTTCTAAGTCTGTCCTGGCAAACAGGGATGTTTCCTCAGAAAGAACATTCTATCAAAAAGCAAACAGCAACTGAGTCCCCAGGTTGGTCACCAACCACCCCAAACCCCCAGGCTGCACCCCTGAAATGAGCTCTGAGGATACCCTGCACACACAGCTTTAAGGGTCCAGAGGCTGGAGGGACAAAACCCAGCTCCACCCTCAGCCCCACACATGCAGGGTTTAGAGGAAGGACTGGTTTGGAAGTGTCACCTGGGACAGGAACTGCAGTGAGAGTAGGTAACCTCCCTTCTCCCAGGGGCTGGATGGTCACCAGGTCACCAACCAAGGAGCCTGGCAGTTGCCGCTGCCGACTGTACGTGGCCGTGTCCCCACCAGCCTCCGGCATTCTGAATGCACTGGGAAATCGTCCGCCTGAGTTCTGAGGTTCTCAGCATGTAAGCACGAGAGAAAACTTTCAGACCCTAGGTGCAGGTCAATCTCCCACCACGCTCTCCCCGGGACACACTCGATTCTGATACTGTTCTCTGTGTCTCTGGCACCTCGCGGGCTCCAACCCCTCATCAACCAAGACCAAAACATAAAGGGGCCAACTCGGGGGCGGGGCCTCGAGCACATGCAACCCAAATCACCCCAGAAACGGGCAGCACAGACGTTATGCCCTCGTGTTAGGGACAAACTCTGCCAAGGTTGCGTTACATGCAGCTGGAGAGGCTTTTGTACCCAGCTCCCAGAAATACGCCACAATTTTTGTTTCTGTTTCTCCTTAAAGGAGCCCCCTCTTCTTTTCCCATCTCACCCTCAGAGGACTAGAAATTTATGGAGGCCAAGGGCTTCTTTGGGGCTCTTCCCCCAACCTCCATCACACTCTCTCCTCCACCCACCCCACCCCTACGGTCCCCCCAAAATTCAGCTCATCTATAATCGAGTTCCTCACATACAGAAATATGGTCAAACATTGAATGTGTCTACCTGAATACAAAGAATCAGGGTGACGTGCCTACGGTTGCCGCCACAGACACCTCAGGTGGCGTTTGCAAAAGTCTGAAGCCCATGCTCCAACTCTGGTGGAGGATGTTAGACTCTGGTGTTAGACTCTGTGCGCCCCTTCGCCACCCTGTGATGGTGTCTGATATGGCCCAGGCCTGTTGGAGAGAGGGTCTATGTCTAAACCCACCACCCCATCAGAATTCAGAGCAGCAAAGAGTGGCAGGAGTGTGGACTCTGTCACCTAAGGGGACTTACATTCAGGCTTCTTCCCCCGGACACCAGTGTAGGCGGATGCTGCTTCCCGAGCATCTCGGGGTGCAGACAGCTCACTATTTATAGACTCCTCCTGCCCTGTCTCCCCAGTAACCTGAGACGGGGAGGCTCACCATCCCTCCACCACCACAGAGGACAGGGCACTGGTCTGGAACAGCAGCCCCCAGCCCCTTGCAGTGGCCTGAGTCCCTGTTACTTCTCCTATCTCACATTCCTCCTCGTTCCCCCTCTCCCATTCACCCAGGTCCAGCCTAACAATCTCCCAGCTGTCCTTCAAATGCACCAGGCACAATCCTGCCTCGAAGACACCGTACTTGCTGTCCCTTCTTGAGTGGATGTCCTTCCCCAGATGTCCACATGGCCCACTCCCTCCCCTCTGGAGGTGGCCATCATTCGGGGTGGCCTTCCTGACTGTCTGACTGCTCTATTTAATGTTGACCGCCCCCCATAATCTCTATCTCCACCCCTTCTTTACTTTCTCCCAGAGCACAGGTCACCCTCTGAGATATCATGAAATTCACCTACTCATCCTGTTGACTGTCTGACCCCCTCCTCCCACTAGAATATAAACTCCAGAAAGGCAGAGATCTCTGCATCCCCAGCATCCAGGACAGTACCTGGTACACACTAAGTGCTTAATAAATATTTGTGGGATGAGTCAACACTTTGAAAAGCATCTCATCTTATCGACTGCTAGTTGTTACTTTGAAAACAAGGGACACAAAATAAGGATGGAAGGCATCAACATGTGTAGCACAGGGCTGGCCCAGTGGTGTAGTGGTTGGGTTCACAAGCTCCACTTCGGTGGCCTGGTGTTTGCGGGTTTGGATCCCAGGCACAGATATATGCACCATTCATGGAGCCATGCTGTGGCAACATCCCACTTACAAAATAGAGGAAGATTGGCACAGATGTTGGCTCAGGGCCACTCTTCCTCAAGCAAAAAGAGGAAGATTGGCAACAAAGTTAGCTCAGGGATAATCTTCCTCACAAAAAAAAATGTGTAGGGTGACATCCCATTTCCCCAGAATCAAGGATCCGTGTGAAGGTGGGGGAAAGGGTGGGCCCCCTGGCAGAACACCACTGGCCATTGGCTCTCCCTCCTTGTCAGGTCTTCCTAACAAATATTCTCGGCTTCAGGCTCACGGCCCACTGGCCATTCTAACCCCTCTGTATTGTTCATATTGACCCCAACTGGACCTTCAGCTTAGGCTGAGATCTCAGAACCAACGTTCAGCGAGTGTGTGACCCCCACACTTGAAATGCACTGAGCTTGATGTCCAGAGAACAACTGACAGTTGGTGTCAAGTTAACCAACTGACATGCAGGGACATTCCCCTCGTATGTCGTATCAGGGAGCTATTTGTTAAAGTGAAGTCACACACTGTACTTTCCTGAGTCGGCCTGGGTCTAGGAGGATTTGGCCTGTCTGTAACTTTCATTTTAAGCTAATTCCTAAAGCTGGAGGAGATTTGCAACACAGGTGGATGGATCATCTTAAAGTCTCGAAAGTCCTATGAACAATTTCAAATGCACTTGGGGAAAGCCCCATCCAGAGATCGGCTTCCAGCAGTCTTCCTGCCTAGGAAGACACGAGACCCACTCAAGCTCCACATCTGCAGCTTCCCACACCCAGGTGTGGTGGAAGCCATCATCCGAGCTGCAAGGGAAACCACCCCTTTCTGACTCTAGAGCAGCTGAGAAGTGAAGGAAAGGAAGGCAAGAATTTGGTAAGGGAACACTCAGAGACAGGCACCGGGAATGCTCAAAACACTTATGGCGGAACGCTGGATTTCTTACAGCTCTCCAGGGACGATAACTCACGGGTGACACAGAAAGAGTCTCTCCAGGCCAAGGCTGCCGGGAACAGGGCCCACCTCGCCTCAGGCCACCCAGCCGCTCCAAAGCACACAGTGCTCTCCTTTCTCCAAGAAGACCCATTCCTGCAACTCTTAATTTACTAATTCCATCAAATATTAAACTTTTAATTGTATTTTGTTTTTCAAATGACTCCCACTGTGACTATCTAGTTAGGGTTTGTCTCACTCTGGTAATTACCTGGACTTTCCAATTGCAGTGGTTTATTTTCCCTTGGAGTAACTCTCTCTCTCTTTCTTTTTCCACACTCCAAAATTTCTCCTTGTCATAATAATTAATACGTTTTGTTCCAACAGTGATTATATGCAGATTATCTTAATAAAGCACAGATCTGAGTGCCATCCCCACTAGATCAGAAAGATTCCACCTTCCCCCCACAAAAAATTCTCTGTGTCCCAGGCCCCCAGACAGGCTGTACAATGATGACCAGAGGCCCTCCCTGTGCCCAGGATGACTTTGCCTGGAATTCGCCAACAAGTTAAACAGAGAATTAATCGGAGGGCAGGGGTGAGTGAAGCCCTACAAATCTCCTCTCTGTCAATGAAAAGCAGAAAACGTCACCTGGCAATACAAATTCCAGGGTTTATACAGGGTTAACGTCCTCCTGGGGAGACATGAAACTGGGATGGACTCCACTCAAATACATCTCTTGCATGGTTGATGCCTCAATGCCGTCCCCACCCAGCCAGTGGAGAATTTGCACTTATCAACCTCATTGTCAGATCCTAGTATCCCCTAAGAAATGGGACAGCAATCAGAGGCCCAGGGAGCAGGAGAAAATGACACTGCAAAGAGCTTTGAGAAAAACCTCTTTGGGGACACAGGCCAGTGAAATGACGACTTCCAGGATCGCCTGAGCCTCAGGACACCTGCAAGAGAAGAGAAGGGAGGGAGGGAGCTGAAGGGGAGGAGACAGGAGTGGAGAAAAGAGAACGAGAAAAGCAAGTAGCTGGGGCTGGCCAGAAGGCGTCGGGGTTAAGTTCACGTGCTCCACTTCAGCAGCCCAGGATTTGCAGGTTCAGATCCCTGGCACAGACCTATGCACTGCATATCAAGCCATGCTGTGGCAGGTGTCCCACATATAAAGTAGAGGAAGATGGGCATGGATGTTAGCCCAGGGCCAATCTTCCTCAGCAAAAAGAGGGGGATTGGCAATGGATGTTAGCTCAGGGCTAATCTTCCTCACCAAAAAAAATGAAAAATAAAAAAAGGCAAGTGGAAAAGGGGAAAGGAGGAAGAGACAGAAAGCAAACAGAAATCTCCTGGAGAGAGCTCAAGACTTATCCTTCAGGCCCCAGTGTGCTAGCTCCTCCATCTGGAATTCCGTTGTCCCTTTCTGCACCTGGAAAACACTGAGTCCTGATTTAAGACTGTGCCCAGAGTTAACCTTTCCTGTGGAGCATCTGCCTTCTCACCGAAGGGAGAAAATGTATCCTCTCTAACGTTTAGTCAGGATATGCAAAGTTATGCTGCAGTAACAACCAACCCTAAAATTTCAGTGGCTTAAAACAAAAGCATTTGTTTCTGGCTCAAACCACAGATCCAATGCCCACTGCGGGCGAGGGGACCCTCCTTCTTGTGGTCACTCAGGGATCCGGGCTGCCACCTCAACACAAACATCCATTGTTACAGAGTCCAGGGAGGGGCACCTAGCAAACCATGTGCTGGCTCTTAAAGCCTCTCCCCAGGAGAGACGCATGTCACTTCTACACACACTGCATTGACCAAAGCCAATCATATACCCCCCGTTATTTCACAGAGAGGGAAGTGCAGTCCCACCATGAGCCACCAGGAGGAAATGCAGAAACACTGATGATCAGCACTGAGGCTACCCCCTCATCTGCCCTGGGCCAGCGGCCGTGATGGGCACCGCCCCATGACAGCCGCTCTATATTCCTTTTTATAGTTCATCCTTTCAACAAGCCTGAGAGAAAAGCATTACTATGTGCATTTTTTACAGGTGAAGAAACCAAGGCTCAAAGAAGTTAAGTATCTTTATTGAGGTCAGATGTCTAATAAGTAAAAAGAGCAGTATTCAAACACTGTCCTACACAAGTCCAAAACGCAGTCCTGCCCCTTCGCACACTCTTGCCTAAATGGAACTAGTCGCTGTCTCCTCTCTCCCACTGTGCAGCTCCAGGACGCTGCACCTGCCCCGTGAGCACCCGGAGCTCCACCAGTTCCCCACGATAGGACCAGGGACAGCTCTGCGTGGCAGTCACAGCCTGGCAAGCTGACGCCTCAAGCACCTGGGAGACCATGTGAGAGTTCTCAGGAGACTTGGGAGGCTCTGTGTCCTGGCCTCCTGCTGCTCCGGATCATGCTCAGACCCAAAAAAGTCAGCCAGAAAAATCTAGAAGGTTGTAAACAAATGCCCCCCCAAGTTTTTATCTGTGTGGGCTTAATCACATTGGCTGCCGGCTTATTAAATAAAGTAAATTAGGTCTCAATTATTTGCTTGCACACCAGGCAAGAAAAATGAAATTTTCAATTTAAAAATAATATTGCTATTAATATGCAGAAGCAGATCTGAAATTCGACTTTCTGTGCACTTCTGCCAGGAGAGGTCAGAGGTGAGAGATTCTCATGAAGGGGTCTCCTCCCCATCAAGTCACCTCATTGGAAGAACCTGGGCCCTTTCAGAGGAGCTGGGTTCTGGGCAGCTGGAAAAGCAGTTTGGGAAGGAATGGCAGCACCTAAGCCATTAACTTAATCTTCTCTTTGATTTTATTCAGATTTAAATACCACATCACTGCCAAACACCCTGATTAACATTGCCTTTCAGTATCGGAAAATCTAAATCAGGCACATTCAAGGCCTCAGAATTTACAGTTTTTTAATGGAAAAGGAGAACTAGTATCAGGTAAGGATGTGTTAACTCCAAGCCCTTATCAGTCACACAATCCAAGAACAGACACTGGAGGACATCTTCAAAGAGGAAGCTCTTGAAATCCACTCCTGTTGCTTTATTCAGGCTCCATCGGCACAGTGTGCTCTAAAAGCCAATTTCATATCTTGAATCGAAAGAACCAGGATTCAGTAACGTCAGTCACATCCAGGTCCCCCCTTCCAGAAACCTTTTTTCCTTAAGGGCATCTACAATAAGCATGTAATGGTTCTAATGGAATAAAAATAATCTTTCAAACGTAGATATATTTAAAAGTTTAAAGAGTTTGAGGTTAGCCTGGGGGCAACTTAATGACTATGCAGACATACATGAAGGAGGATTTCATGCAGGATGGAGACCAGCTGTTTTCTCTTTCAGCTGAGGACAGAATGAGCAGGAAAGACACTTCCAACTACAGCAGGAGGAAGTCAGACGGGCAGGGGTGGCCAACGACAGCCAGACCTTCCTGGGAGAGGCTGACCACCCTCCCTGGAGGCGATACGTGTGAGTGGCTTCGGTTCTGCCACCTTTCAGCTGGGTGACCTCAGGGAAGTGATCTTTTAAATATTCTGAACTTCTGTTTCACATCTGAAAAATGGGGATAGCATTAGTACTGGCTTCTTGGGGTTTTCTGGAGGATTAAAAAGATAAGCTTGTAAAACATTTGCTTGGTGTCTGGCATACAATTAAAAACAGGATAGACTCAGCTGTGCAGAGTTTGGGAGTAGGGCTACACTGTGCAACGTCTCTTCATGCAGAAGTCATCACCAATTGAAGAGATTTATTCACTGGGCTTATGAAGAGGGCTGCTTCTAAAGAATTCTAGAACCTGTGTAGAAACCCCTCACATGGATGGGTTTTGGTTTTCATTTTTAAGTCAAAATGACGGGAATGATGTAGGGAGAGGAGACATGGCTGGCAGACAGGACTAGAAAAGAAAAGCACAGGAGGTGGGGAGGGAGAGAAGAGATGAGGAGGAGGCTGGCAGGATGCGGGAGGACGACACGCAGGGCTAAGCTCCCTCTCCAAAGCAAGTGAAGAGCTTGTGCTCAGAAAGTCGCCCAGGGAGTGGAGGCCAAGAGCTTCCTGCCTCCAGCTCACCAGGCTCTAAATGCCGAGTCTTCAAGGTCGGAGAGCACGTCTCCTCTCTCAGTGCCCGCGACAACATCTGTGTGCCGGGGCCCATCACCATCTGCTAAGCATGCCAGTGCCTCTCCAGCCTCAGATCCTTTTGGACCTGCTGAAGCCCCTAAAGTTCATGCCGTCAGACACAGCACAAGGCACATTGCAAACGCCAGGGTCCCCAACAACACTGCTGTCTCTCTGGGTCTCCCTGCCTCCCCAGTCAGTCAGGGTGAGCCCCTGCGGCCAGTCCGGGCTTGGGTTCACAGGCCCGGCAGCTAGAGCCCCACGGCCGATGCTGCCAGAGCACCTGCTCTGTCGCCATAGCGCCTGCTCTGCAGCCATAGCGATTTTTCGCGTGTGTGCGCATGTGTGAGAGAGAGAGAAGAGAGAGAGACCTCTGCAGAGACATCCAGGGGAAATTAGCGCTGAAGGCGGATGGCAGCAGCCTGTCCTGTAGATCACTGCTCCTGACCTCCTCCACCGGCAGCCCAGATGGCCCTCCAGAGGACCAGGCAATGCATTCACCTTCCCCAAGATCCATACATCCTCGAAATGTTCCCAGTGAGGAATGTGAGCACCTGCGTCCAAAACCGCCCTCTCCCCACGCTACCTGGCTACTTGCAGAGACAGCATGCATCTCTAATTTCACTCTGTTCAGGCAACTCAGGCATTTAGAACTGGAAGAGAAATGAGTGCACAGGAAGCCTCACAAAGGCTCTAGCCAGAGGGCCCAAGTGTTTGCTAAATGTAGGCCTGTCTCCCCACTCCCAAAGCCCTAAAGTTCTCCTGCCAGCCACCCACCAAAGACGAAAACACTTCTCTAGAACAAACATTCAGGAACTGCTGCCAAGAAAGGCAGGCATTTCTTAGTTTCTACTGATAGCGTCAACATGTAGAGAAGATGACCAAAAAGGGCAGGGAGGGTAGCATGGGGACCCCCCGAGAAAGAGTCCAACCCACTCTTCAGGGATGTAAATGTTTCCATTGATCCTGCTCCTAATAAGAATATTATTATGGCCAACGTTTATCAAGCACTAGCTATGAGCCAAGCACTGAGCTTTTAAGCCCTTAAATCGTGCATCATCTCTTTCTAACACCAAACAACTCTAGTGAACAGTACTATTACTGAGCCCATGTTACAGAGGGGGAAGTGCACACACACACGCACAATGCACTCCTAAGAGAGCCTAACCCCAAGATTGCTGCAAGAAATGGGTTTTGAGGATGAAGCTCAGTGTGTGTGTTGGGTGGGTTGGGGAGGACAACCCCTCTTGCTGAGCGTAGTCCCCTAATGCACCGTGAGAGTGAGCCTGCCTGGGGCCTGCACCTGGTGCCTTGGGAACTCCCTAGGTAGCCACTTGCCGTGGTCCTGCCAGGCTTTGCAGCTGGGTAGATCTTCCACAAATAAGAAGAAAGCAGGAGCTGCAGGTCCATGCCCCAGAGCACACTGCAGCACACCCAGGCCAGTTAGAAAATTCGGGGGATTTTGTGTGGTTTCATTTTATTTTCTTGAGCCAAAACCCAACTTAAGACTCTGCAACACCTGCTTTCTACCTTATTACAGTGACCTCTGGTGGTCAAGAACCAGACATTGCAGGCCCAAATTAGAATTAAATTGCTTGACTTCAAGCAACTCTACGTAACAAATGCCTTGAGGTCCTTTAAGAGCTTCCAAGAGGAGCGGAAGAAAAGGGAGCAAGAGATGGGAGCTACTGCCTGCCTCATTTAATGTATGAGCTGGCTGTCACTTGACCCTGAGCGTAACCCAGCATAGGGCTTCTCAGATGATGCTCCCTGCACAAATGCAAAAGGCCTCTGAGCTCCATCCTCGGGTGACATCTCAGCCTCTGCTTCCTCTCCCCCCACAGCTGGAGGTGTCTCAATGCCAGGCTTAAAGGGCACAGGCTCAGGGAGGTTTTGGGGAAAAAGCTTCAACACTGCCAGAGGACCTGCTAGGAGCTTGAGGGGGAAGTGAGAGTTTCTAGAAGGCTTGTGATCTCAGTACCGCCAGCCATCCCTGGTCCAGCTGCCCTGGACCTCTTGCCAGCAGGTGGAGGCCTGGAGACTGAATCTGGGAGGCAGAGAAACAGTGCTTCCTTTCCCCCTGGAATCATAGCCTCCAGCCAAAAGAAGAAGATCTGCCAGGAACAAGAGGGGGACGGGGCTTCTGCCCACACCCTCCCCACACCAAGGGGCCAGGGTAGCCCAGGTGAGGGGTGAGGAGAGGCAAGAAAAGAAGCATTTGCTTTGGGAGTCATTTGGGAGACTGGAGCTCCCGGTTTCAGGGTAGGAGGAAGGAAGATCAAAACCCCAGGGATGTGACAAATATCCATCCATATAGCCCTAAGCCAGGTCTGTGGACATCTGGGGTGGGGATGAGGATTCTTCCGTGGGAAACAAGGAAGCAGGTCTCCTTTGGGGTAGAGAGTAATGGGTATATGGAATACAGCCCTGCCCCCAGCCGAAAGCAATAAAGCTTAGCCCAAGATAAGATACTCCATCACCCTGTCCCCATGACCACCCCCAAACCATCCTAGACAGATGCTTTTAAATCCTAAAACCTCTTCAAAGAAAAGGATCCCACAACCTCAGAGTCAGTCATTCTAGTAGCCTCTAGAAGCTCCCAGTTCAGAGCACCCAGAAATTAATCTTTCCACATGTTATTTCAACCTCTTGGTCCACCCATGGTGTGTAGACTTCAGCCAAATTCCCAAACACAGATGACAGACTCTCCCAAGGTCCCTGAAAGTGTCCGTTTGGACAGGCTGGGTCTCACTGTTTGGAATACGAAAACACGCTGGTTCGCTATCCTGGTGTTCTTTAAAACTCAAAATGGATGTAGAATATCAATATTGTCTCAATTTTCCTTTATCTGTGAGGAGATGTCAGCAAACCTTTCTGCCAAGGATTGTACGAGGATCATTAAAAGGAAAATGTCCATGGTAATTGTGCCTTTATGCATATTTCTCCACTCCAATATTCTATAACATAATAATGTTTCACATTTCTACAGAACTGTCTTTTCAGCATGTTTTTGCATTATGCTTAATTTCGTAAGAGTTTCTCAGCCCCACATAACGACACAGTTCAATGCAAAATCAGATATAAATCTAGCTTAAGAGACTCTCAACAGGAATTTCATTTAAAACTGTAAATGTTAAAAGATTCTGGCTCTGATTTATGTTATGTTGTGTGTATGTTTCAAAGAGAGAGCTTAACCAGACCTCTTAAACAATAGATGCACATGGAATCACAGCCTTCCCAGGTCTACCCCAACTGTCTCCACCCCTCCAAAAAGGAAGCAGAGAAGAGGGCAGACAGATGAACCTGTGGTCAGAGTGCCAGCTCCCAGTCCAGTCAGGGCCACGTGTGTAAAATGAGCAAAGTATCTGACCCCACTGCCCGTGCTGGCTCAGGGGCAACCTTTGAGGAATAATTTGTCAGCTTCCTGTCATCTCCCTGCTCCTCCAAATACTGGGGCACCACATGAGGGCCCTCCTTGTCCCTGCTCCCACCTGTCCCTAACTTTATAAAACACGGGAGAGAGACTGAAGGGAAAGGCAGAAAGCCCTGGGTCTGGATTTTAATCTGCACTGCAGCTCGCTATATTCACAACCCCATGCTTTCAAAGGTAAAAGGATAAATGCAACGAGGCCTATTCACAAATACGTCTGGGAGGTGGGCAAACTGACAGGGCTGAAAGCTGGTTTGACATGAAGCAGGCCGATGCCTTCAGGAGCTGTGAACTGTGAATTCTTGATGGAATTAATGAATCTAGAGGAGGCACTCACATCCATTGTCTAAGCACATTTAAGACAATTTTAAAATGCGGATTATTTACATACTGGGCTCTAATGACTCTGAAGCAACTATTACAGTCCGTCATGTAAAACCATATCCAGGCAATTTTATTGCAGCCTATCACACGCATGCCGTGTTTAGACAACTTATAATACACAAATTATTTACGTCGTGAAAACATCTCTGTGGCCCTGGCATTATGCTATCAACAAGAGACAACACAGCAGCAGTAGATTAAATTGAAATGTGCTGGCTGCTCCTGAAACTTTAAACTCTATCCCAAAATGCTAAAAGCCAAAAAATTCACAGTTAGCATTTTGGAACCCACTGCGTCTAAAATTTCACTTGAAAGGTGGAGCTATTGTGAGTAGCAACCCAAAAAAGAGTAAGTCACCACATTGCAATTGTAAAATCCATTTATTTAAAGAAGACTAAGGTATCCAAACCCTCTGATAGCACTTAACAGATTTAAAAATATGCACTGCAAAGCTCTAAAAGTTCCTGAATTCCTCCCTAAAAAAATGCTTTTGCCACTTCTAATGGACTCCACCCAACTCCAAGCAGGATCTGTAGGATACACGCCCCCAGAGAAAAAGCAAGAGAAATGACTTGACTATATATCTTTCCAGGAAAGTAAACTATATATAGGTCTGTACTCAAACCCCCCACTCCCCTATAGTTACCCACTTTCCCTCCCACATGCCACAGCCCACAGAAACGAAGAGAAAATTATCAAGTGGGTCTAAGCACTTGGATACCTAACTGCAACAAATCTAAGAGTCTCATCTTTCTGCCTTTTAGAAAGTTGGTTTCAGACTTTAAAGTGAGTACCATTAGCCAAGCTGACACATGCCAATTTACTTTGTGCATTTCATAGAATAAAACGCCCCTTGAGATAAATCACCCCACATACTTCTTCCACATATCTCCATTTGTTTTTCAATATTTCGTTAAAATCAGGCTCTTACATGACAGGGCAGATATTTACAGAAGTGCTATTAGTTTTAATTGAGTCCTCATACAAAGATATCAGAAAGGACCCCAGACTTAATTAAGGACAAAACAAGTGTCTCTAATTGGAAGAGTGCCCCATTGTTGTCCCCGTTGTCATGGGAAAGGTACAGGTTGTCTGAGCATTTTTCACCTTTACAACAGAAGCAAAGCTTTCTATAACTATGTTTGATGATGATGATGATGATGATGATGATGACAATGGAGGAGGAGAGGCGGAGGAAGAAGGATGAGAAGAAAACTACAATGCCATGTTCCAACAATATATTAAATGGTATAATTCGAACTTCATATACTTATAAGGTAAAAGTATCCTGCTCCTAACAGATTACCACCCCAAGTGGTTTGCTGTGATCCTTGTAGACCTGTATATATAAACATCTGTTTTTTACATAAATGGGTCCATACAATATCTGTATTGTCATAAAAACTAATTTTTCAAAAGAACTATAAACAAATAATGAACTCTAGTGAATAATATGCATGCATGCTGAAATATGTGGGGGGAAGTATATTGGTGTCTGCAACTTTCTCTGAAATGAATCAAACTATTAAGATGGATGACTGCAAAGAGGGATGGATATGTGATAAAGCAAGTAGAATAAAATGTTAATTGTGAAAGCTAGTTGGTGGGCATATAGATTTCACCACAAAATTCTTTCAACGTTACTGTGTTTAAAATTTTCAAACTGAAACGGCAAAAAGACTTTTTCTTAACTTAATAAAATTTTTTTCATTTAATAATATGGCATTGATTTCTTTCCATGTAAACACAATAAATCCTTTTATCCTTTTTAATAGCTGCACAAGATTCCATTTTATGGGTGCACCACGATTGGTTAACCAATCCCTCATTGATGGACACATAGGTTACTTTACAATGACAATGCCACAGTGAGTATCCATGTAAATATGTCTTTGAATACTTATGATAGCTTTTCTACAGGATAAATTCCTAAATGTGGAATTGTTGACTCAAAGAGACTACACATTTTTACTTTTGCTGTATAATAATCACAACAGCCAACACCAACTGGAAGTTTCCTCTGTGCAGACACTGCTGTCAGCACGCTCCGGGTATTATCTCTTATACTCCTCACAACAACCTGATTAAGTAGGTACCACGTAGCCTCATTTTATAGTTGAAGAAACCAAGGCACAGAGAGATTGAATGACTGCCCAACGTCTTATAGCCAGAAAGTGGCAGCCTGATTCCAGAGCTGGTACTTCTAACCATCGCGCTTACAACCTATGGTCAAAAGATCAACCGACATATATCCCACCAACAGGGTGTAAGAGTCACTGTTTCCCCAGGCCGTGTTGTTTCTAAATTTACCTGAAACTTAAAGAAAACATTGTCCATATTTCCAGATACCAGGAAGACAGATGCGGAGGACCCAAGGCCCAGAGAAAGCCGCAGAACATGGGTTGGGCAGGGAATGAGTGTTGGTGAATTAGCACAAGGATGCAGGAGAGAGTACCGCTCTGCCTCCACGTGGCATCCTTTCTGGCTAATCTAACCGCCCCTCTGCAGCTCGCACCCACTCCGGGTTCTGCAGTAGGACTGGCAGGTAAACATACCTACGAAACTCTCAAACTTCTATTTTTAAACTCTATAAATCCCCACCCCATCTTCCCAAATGCATGAACATAATCTCAAGTATTCTGCCTCCCTTTTCTTTATCAGACAGCTGCAAGTAGAAAGGACTACATGGGTATGTATATCATCTCTCTTTCCATCATCTACTCAATAAATTCAAATAAATCTTTAGACAATGCTTGATGTGTCAGTGGGATATTCTCATCAACAAGCTCAAAAGGTTCTTTTGTTTTATTACCTAAAACATTATAAATGATCCCATTACAAAACTGATTAAGAAGTGTTCCTACAGCAGGCTATAGTACCAGCCCTAAACTTCCAGGGCCTCACCGAAACACAGCCTCAATGCGATTAGCTTCAAAGACAAGAAAGCTGCAGCCACTGGAAAGGGCCCTCTGCAGAGAGCAGGGCATCAGCCTAGCTGCATCTCACAACACAAGTAAACAGTAATAATACCTAACAATACCGCTGCATTATTGTTGCTGTAGCAACAAACATAATGTAATTGACATAGCTGGCTCACTTAGTAGAAACATAACAAACTATGAAAAAATGGGTTTGGAAGAAGAGTTAAAGGAGAAATAAAATAACTTCAAATGAAAAGCCAGTCATCTCAGATATTAGCAGGGAGGAAAAAGCACAGACCTTGAACCCAAAAGACCTGGGTTCCACTTGCGACTTCACAACTGACTAACAGCATGACCCTGTGCAAGTTGTATATTTTGGAACGCGAGTAGTCTCAGCTGCTGAATTAGGATAATAATTCCTACTTCGTAGGTGATCATAAAGCTAAATGTGGAGCTAGGTAAATCCCTGGCAGATTGCAGTCTCTCCATAAATGGCAGCTGTTAGCACCATGATAAGACCAGAGTGAGCTCGCCAACTAGCACTCACCGAGCATTTTTCACAAAGAACTGGGAATCTATCATGTGTTGACGCATTCTCTCTTATTGTATATTTCTTGATGAGGATGATGATAATGAAGTATTTCACATTTACCAAAAACTATAGAGGATAATATCATAAAACCTACCAGCCAACCAACCATATTTCCAAGCCTTACTATTCTCCTAGATTTCCTCAGATTTATTTTTTAGAAATAAAAAATAAGAGTTACAGATATAACTAGAGTTCCTGTTACCTATCCATCTCATTCTCCTCCTTCTCTCTAAGAGATAGCCACTATTTTCCATTTAGTTTTTATTTACTACATATATAAGTATCCATAAACAACACATATTCTTCACATTTTAAGCTTATATAAATGGTACCATACAATACATCTCTTTCTGCAACTTGTCTTTTTTTTCCACTTAGCTGATTTGATCTTTATGCATGTACTGTAGACACATATAGCTTTAGTTTATTCATTTTAACTGCTACATACTATTCATTATATAAATATACTACAATTTATTTATCCATTCTACCATTGATGATCAGTTAATTGTTTTCAAATTTGTATTAGTCTAGATAATGCTACAAAGAACATTCTTGTACATATCTCTGTGCACGATATAAGAGTGTCTGTAGGGCAGCAGTGCTCAAAGTATGGTCTGTGGACCCTTGAGGCATCCCCAAGATCCTTTTAAATGAATTCAAAAATATTTTTGTGGGGCTGGCCCAGTGGCGCAGCGGTTTAGTCCACGCTTGGCAGCCCAGGGTTCGCCGGTTCAGATCCTGGGCGCCCGCCGACGCACTGCTTGTCAGCCATGCCGTGGCAGCGTCCCATATAAAGTAGAGGAATATAGGCACGGATGTTAGCCCAGGGCCAGTCTTCTTCACCAAAAAGAGGAGGATTAGCCACGGATGTTAGCTCAGGGCTGGTCTTCCTCACAAAAAAAAATAAATAAAAGAAAGAAAACAATTAAAAAAAAATTTTTGTAAAATACTAAGAAGTTATTTGCCTTTTTTGCTGTGTTGACATTTGCATTGCTAGAGCAACAGCAAATGGTGGGTAAAACTGTTGAGGCCTGTGCATGAATCAAGGCAGCAGCAACAAACCGTACCAGGAGTCATGGAGTCTTCCTCACCATGCACTTACAGAAACACACACACACCAGTTTTACTAAAAAATTCCTTAATGAAGCAGCAAAATTTATAGGTTTTATTAAATCTCAATCTTTGATTTCATATATTTTCCATATTCTGTGTGACAAAATAGAAGTATGCATAAAGCACTTTTGCAAATTGAAGTATGATGGTTGTCTTGAAGAAAAGCACTTGTGTGATTGTTTGAGTTGCAAGCTAAACTAGCCACTTTTTCCATGGAACACCATTTTTACTTGAAAGAATGACTGACAGACTGTGGTTATTCATATGTGGGTATTTGGCAGACTTCTTCTGGCCAAGTAGTAAGAGGGGCTGGATGTACCCTCCTGCTTGGAACAACTAAAATGCTGGACACCATATGGGAAACATTAGTTTTATAGACATTGGACATCAGGCAATGAAGGACAGTCATCCCTGAGAGATGGGAAATAAAGTGATACCTATGAGAACCCCAGCAACTCTCTGGAGAAAGTTTCCAGCTTTGGCACAGGACAGAGACCCAGGCAGAGCCCAGCAATCTCCCTGAGTCAAGGAGAAGGAACTAGGAATGCAAGGAGGCCAAGGCCACTGGAGGTTACAGGTCAGAGCACCAGAGAAGGTGGCACAGAGAACTCCAGAGCTGTACAGAGAGTCCCCCTCAAGTATTCAAATAAATACGGATAAGTGCACATGTGAAGAAACTATCTGAGGCTGTATAATGAATCACCCAAAGGAATTAGAACAATCACCATCATTCAGGCTTGGGCCTGGAATAGTGCCTGTTCACACCAACCAGAGTGAAAAAAGTCATAATATATAGGGCACAGGGTAGAGCACTCAGTAGAATTTTAACTCAGTAGTGGGGAAAAATTAGCCCTTGACTCAATGCTCTATGGACTCACCTAATAAAGCATAAAAGCGAGACCTGAACAGATCAAACTGATTCAAAAAAACATAACCACTTTCCAGGACAAGCCCAAGAATATTTATAGGAATGGAAATATATACAGTACCCAACAAGGTAAAATTCATAATATCTGGGATCAAGTAGGAATTTTCCACAAATGCAAAGAAGCAAGAAAATATGACTCACAATGAGAAGAAAAATCAATCACAACCAAACCAAAAATTACACAATGATAAAATGAGTAGATAAGAAGATTGAACATGTTAAGAAGAGACATGGAAATTTTAAACAGACCCAAGTAAAACTTCTAAGGAAGAAAACTGCAATGAAACAATGCAAATAAAATTGCATAAGATGCAATATGAGATGAAAAACACACTGGATAGGATTGACAGAAAATTAGACATCTCAAAAGAAAATATTAGCTGAAAAGAACTTAAAGACATAGCAATAGAAACTATCCAAAATGAAATATGGAAAGAAAGAAATGAACAGATCATCAGTGACAACTTCAAGCAGTCTAATATATCCATAAAGTTCCCAAAGGAGAAGAAGGGACAGAAAAAATTTTGAAAAAATAATGGCCAAAAATGTCAAAATTTGATAAAAACCATAAATCCACAAATCCAAGAAGCTCAATGAGCCCCAAGCACAAGAGACTATACCAAGGCACAACATAATCAACTTGTTTAAAACCAGTGATAAAAGAAAATCTTAAAAGCAGCCACAGAAAAAGGACACATTATGTACAGAGAAACAAAGATATGGAGAACTGCAGATTTCTCATCAGAAACATGCAAGCAAGCCAGAAGACATACAACAACTTCTTTAAAATTCTGAAAGGAAAAACTGTCAACCTAGAATTCTTTCCCCATTGAAAATATCCTTCAAAAATAAAGACATTTTTCAGAGATACAAAAGCTGAAAGAATTCACGACCAGCAGACATGCACTATGTGAAATGTTAAGGGAAGTCATTCAGGCAGAAGGAAAATAATACCAGATGGAAATCTGAATCTACAAAAGGAAATGAAGAGCACCAGAAATGGTAAATATGTGGATAAATATAAAGACTGTTTTATTACCTAAGTCTCTTTAAAAGATAATCAATTATTTAAAGCAAAAATAATAACAATGAATTGTGGGATTTATAACATATCTAGAAATAAAATGTATGCAAGGAATAGAAAAAGCATGGAAGAGAGAAATGGAACTATACTATTGTTAAGGTTCTCACACTATACATGAAGTGGTATAATATCACTTGAAAGTAGACTATGATGTTAAAGGTGTATACTAAAAACTCTAAGACAATCACTGAAATAATAAAGAGTTATAGCTAATAAGCCAACAAAAGAGATAAAATGGAATCATAAGAAACTCTCAGTTAATCCAAAAGAAGGTAGAAAGAGAAAAGGGGAACAAACGGCAAATGGAAAAAATAGAAATCAAATGGAAACCCAACCATCTTGGTAATCACATTAAATGTAAATGGTCTAAATACTTCAAATAAAAGAGATTATAAGATAGCTTAAAAAGCAAGATTCAACTATATGCTGAAGCCCACTTTAAATATAAAGACAAAAAATAGGCTGAAGATCAAAGGATAGAAGAAGCTATACCACGCCAACACGAATCAGAAGAAATCTGGAGTGGCTATATTAATATCATACAAAGTAGACTTCAAACAAAAAATACTACCAGGGATAAAAAGGTTCATTTCATAATGGTAAAGTCATTTAATCAAGGTGATGTAACAGTCACAAATGTTTAGGCACCAAACAAGAGAGCTTCAACATATATGAAGCAAAAACTAATAGAAATACAAGGAGAAATAAACAAATCCACAATTCTAGTTAGAGGTTTCCACACCCTTCCCTTAATAATTGACAAAACAAGTACACATAAAAACAGTAAGAATGTAGCAGACTTGAACACTATCAATCAACTTGACCTAGTTGACATTTATAGAACATTCCAACTAACAGCAGAATACAAACTCCTTTCAAGTGCACACAGAACACTTACCAAGACAGATCATATTCTGAGCCATACAATAAGTCTCCATAAATTTGAAAGAATTCAAGTCACCAAAAGTATGTTCTCTGACCACAATGGAATAAAATTAGAAATTAATAACAGATAGGCATTTGGCAGACATTTTTTTTAAATGAATGTAGTAATAAGACTATTACTTCAACTGACAATATTTGCTGCCATTGAAAACTTTTTGAGTTTTTAAGTAAAATTAGAATTTGGGAAAACTGACATTCACTGCAGCAAACTTCACAGCTTGCAAAACTTAAAAACTTTTCCAGTGACATCCGTCAGTAACGATATTAACAAAAGGTATTATTTTTGGTAATTGTACAATGAAATATGTCAACATTTAGAAGATCTGTATAACTCAGTAAACCAATATTTTCAAAATGATCAATGTGATTTTTACCAAACCTCGCCTGAGTAGAAGATCCTTTCGAAGATCCATTTTAAAAGATAGCCTCCCCCCTTAAAACAAGGGGGATAGACCAATGGATTTTAATGTAACATGGTACAAAAAATTCATTGATATAGTTTTAGATTCCACATTGCAACTAACCTCTAAGAAAGTACCACTTGGCGAGTTTTGGTATAGTATCAAAAAAGAATATTCACAATTTTCTGAAAAGGCAATTAAAATACTTCTTCCTTTTCTAATTATGTGTCTGTGTAAGGCTGCATTTCTTCACATATTTCAAACATCACAACAGATTTCAATTATCTTTCATTAAGTCAAGTCAGACACTAAAGAAATTTGCAAAATTGTAAAACAATGTTACTCTTCTCACTAAATTGTGTTTTGTTTCAGAAAATATAGTTACTTTTCATTAAACAGTACGCATTTACATTAACATGAAATGTTTACTACTGTTATGTTTTAAAGAATTAATACAGATTTTAAAAATTTCTAATAATTAATTTATAATGCAGTAAATATTATAGCTACAGCCCATAAACAAAAGATCTTTGGGGTCCTCAATAACTTTTAACGTGTAAAGAGGTCCTGAGACCAAAAAGTTCAAGAACCATTGCTCTAGGGAAGGTGAATTGCTCAGTCATGGGCTATGCAAAAAAGGAGGTGTTTCTTGATATCTGCAAAATCACTGGGAGATTCCAAGCTCAGCAACAGACCACTCAATGCAGATGATTAACAGAGCCCTTGCCTTCATAGTAACAGTAAGAATGGTGATCGTAATAGCAACAAAGGCTCCCATGTATTAAACCCTGACTGTGTGCCAGTCATTATACTCAAACTGAAATCCTTGCTACCTTTCACAACCCTGGGAAATAAATATTATTCACATATTATGGATAAAGAAACCGAGGTTCAGAGAGGTTCAGTTAGTTGCCCTAGAGGATGAGGGAGTCAGGATTTGAATCCAGATCTGTCTGATTCCAAACCAATAACACCTCCCACTTTCAAATTTCCCTGAAACTGTGCCATGACACTCTCTTTTTACTCTGCTGTATTTTCCTTCTTAGCACTTGCCTAACCACATATCACATAGCATTTGTGTATTGTCTCTCCCTGCCCCATTAGCAGGTTAACTCCATGAGTTCAGCAGAGATGTCTGTCCGTCCTCCCATATCCCAAGGTCTAAAGCAGTATCCAGAGCATCATAGCAGATGGCTCGATGAATATCTGCTGAATGGTGAATGAATGAATCATCATGGTAATAGACAATTCTGTAATCTGTGGCACTTAGAGCTCCAATTGCTCTGACATTTGTTTTAGTCTTCATCAATTTTTTAAATAAAAAAAGTTCTACTGGGCTTAATTTATGCAACACATATTCACACAACAGATAAGGGAGGGACGGATCTCCCCATTTCATGGAGAGAGAAATCAAGCTCCAGAGGGTTGTTTGCTCCAGGTCCTGAGGCTTCAGGAGAAACTCCTGGCTTTGGGTTAGTGTTCAGTCCCCAGATCTTAGGACAGGGGCCTTTATTTAGTTTGGGGACAAGGGGGGGATGGGTGTGCATTCTCAACTGGACCTAGGAAGTAGGGGAGGGATTGGGAGCTAGGCACTCAGTCTTTAATCTGTTTGGGGTTATTTAAAGTTATTAAAAATGCTAACTTCAGAATACATTGAGGGCTAGGTCAGAAAGGAAAAGAAAGTGCGTCTATTCACCTCCAACAGCCCGAAGAGTCACTGAGCATGTACAGAGTACCGTGAGATGCCCTGGGTGAGCAGATGGGCAAGATGATGGACCTCAAAACCAGGGCGTGGGGACACAAAACAAGAACTGACAATACAAGAGTGCCTCTCTAAGGCCTGTGGGGATGCTGATGGTCAAGTGTTGCAGGGAATCCAGAGCCAGGCTTGGCGGCCAAGGGTTAGGATGATCAGAGAAAGGTCAAGAGAAAGGATAACCTTGAAAGTAGGACGTAGATTCATGGAGAGGAGCAAGAAGGAGGAGATGTAGGAAATCGAATTATAGTTTCAGAGAGCAATCAGGGACCTGACCAGAGAGCATACCTGTGTCTAAGACAGCTTCTTAAGTTGAAGGAACCAGGGTAATGAGTGTGTTTGGCAGTTCACATTGGCTCATGCTGTGATCTCTGGCTGTGGGTCCACTCTGACCACTAGCCCTACCACCCAAAGACTCACCAGCACTAATACCTATGCTCTCAGAGTAATACAACACAATGCCTGACAGCCATTTCACTGCTTCTTGGTCCACATTACACACTTTTCCTCTTCAGCTTCATTTCCACCATAAACTTGGACCCAGAAAAGTGTCAGGAAGAAAAATGCTAAAGAGTATTTCTGGTTGACAGCAAGTGCACATCCAGGCCTTCCTACCGAAGGGAACAAATAAAAAGTCACCACATCCGCCACGAAAAACACCAAGCTGACTGAGTGCCCTGAAAATACGGGTCCAAGTGAGGACCAAGATTTAAAGAACAGATAAGAAAATGTAATCTGGCATATATTGATCTCTAAGTCACTGAAATATAGAACTAAGGTTCAATTCATCACTTCCCCCAGGTCCAACGGGCCTCCCAGGAGTAGTAGCACTCTGACCTTAATTGCTGATATTTAAATGCAGCACATGTATTGCTATTTATCCTCAAAACAGCCTTTTAATGCTGATATTCATGATGTTATCCTGAACCTCAGCAGCTAGTGAGTGATGTGTGTGTGTGTGTGTGTGTTATGTGTGTGTGTCCAAATACAAACAGGGAAGGTGAGTTTTTGGTTGGTTGGTTGGTTTTTACTTTATCCTCCAAAGGTAAGAAAGAAAATGCTGTGGCACTGCCCCTTCAACTGCTTTCCCACCCCATTCTCCAGCCTTCAGAGACTGGAAACTTCCTGAAGCACAAACTCCAACCATGGCTCAAATGAATCCCAGGACCAGGGATCCACCCCAAACCCAGCTCTGCCACCTCTCATGGAAAGCCACCTGCTCAAGATTGAAGTGGCCAGGAAAAGCTCATGCCAGAGAAAGTGGACAACTATGGATCCCCCCAGCCCTTAATTTCTGAGTCAAAGGTTAGAGAAATGCCCCACCCCACCCTCTGCCCCCTGCCTCTTTTTTCCTATTGTTGGAAACCACCCATGAAGGTCTTAGCTTATATCTGAATTCTGGCAAGAGGAGCCACAAGGCAGCAGAAAACCTGGAACTGCTGTCCTGAGTCCTTTCCCTGCTCCACCCGGCCTCGCACCCCCCCAAAACCCATTCACCTGAACCACACATCAGCACATGCCTATGTCCGCCTGAATATAAACAAGAATAGCACAAATACGCCACCACCAACCACATCCTTGCAGCCCCTTGCTGTGGTGGCATGTCTCTCTTCTGAGCCTTTGCCCACTCGATCCCCTGCTCACCTGCCCTTGGTCAAATCTTAATTACTCCTCAGATTTAGCTCAGACGTACTTCTCCAGGAAACTTTCCCAGACCCAGTCCCCCTCTTCCACCCTCCACCCCCAAAGTGGGAAAGCAGTGGTCATCTGTGCATTGATCAGATCTCTACCACTTCACCAATCTGGTTCATTGAAATCATCCGTTTGGGTCTCTGCCTTTGGCATTCCCCTGGGAGCACCTCGAAGGCAGAGGCAGTCTTAATTATCTAGGTGTCTCTCCAGTACCTAGCCCAGTACCTGGCACAGAGATGTACTCAAATTCCTGATGGATGCAGCTACACCCACCCTCCTCAACCCCCCTCACCCCGCTGAAGCCAGCAGGGCTGATGAGATGGACCCCAGAAACAGGTGGATACGTTACAAACCCTACATCCCACAGTTCCCTTCAGCACCCTGCAGCCCTTTCATTTAAGAGACCCCAGCTATTCGCCGGTGCACGCTGGAGGTTTGAACGTTCCTCCCTCTACGAAGCACAACTGCATGGCCAGGGCCCCCGGGCCTCCAAAGCCAGCTCTCAGGTCCTGCGGCATCGACTCCCACAGGGGAAAGTCATTGCATTCAGATCAGCTGCCACGGCAATAGGTCAGGCTTCCAGAAGCCTCCCCCAAACGCTGATTAATGGGCAGGAGCAGCTCTTGCGCATCTCATTACGCACATAGCTGCAATGAAACCATCTTTGCTTTACAGTTTTGTGCAGGACATAAAAGTGGGAAATATCCCAGCCTTCAGAGGGAACAGGCTATGAATATTGAAGCAGCCCCGGGTTATTAATCCAGCACCATTAGTCTTAGGGAGTCACCCTAGCACTGACCCCCTAGAAGGAAATTTCTCTTGCTGTCCATTTCTCATTTCAAATTATCCACATAGCCACCATACCTACCACCTGTGAATTATTTGATATTTTGGAGAGGAAAGTAAACAATATAAAAAATCAGCAGAACTTAGGGGATCTATAAATTCTTAGCAAGTTATTTTCGGAGTGAGGAAAGCTGATTCATATGGCACTTTACTTCCCAAGATTAATTTAGTTTGCTTTTTTCTTGTATTAACAGGAGGTAAGCACCCTGGAAAGATCACGTTTTCATTCTTGGCAGCACCTGTCAAGGGGGTCCCAGGCCCACAGCCCGTGTTTGAAGGTTTATCCCCGAGAGGTATTCCTGGAGCAGACACTGCACCAGCAGAATGTCAGGTGAACAGCCCTTCACAAAGCCCCGGGGACACAAGCACACAGGCGCTTCATTTTCAAAGGCCAGCATTACGTTGCTCATGCAAACCAACTGAAGAACCACAAGTACCACATTTTCCCTATTAATTTTCTTAGCAAGACATACTAAAACATAGAAAGCAGCCCTTATCCTGCCTTTTCCTCATTTTAGATTTATGCAAACTAATGAGATCTCACTGTGCTTGTCTTCCTGGTGGTTTTTAAGACAGCTCCTTATCACAATGGTCACTAGTTCTACTGTGATGTAGCCACATGGGGATTTTTGCTTTTCTTTATTCCACGTGGGATTCCATGTGTATTTTCAAGAGAAGGGCACATGTCTGTCTTTATTCCTTCAGCCACATTTCTTTCACCTATGCCTCCCTCTCATTCCATCTTCTCCTCCTGAGACTCCCATTAGGTATGTGTTGGACCTTCTCAACCATATTTTCCATCCGTACTTCGCTGGGCTATAGTCCAAATGACCTCCTCAGGATTGTCTTATGGTTTGCTAACTCTTTCTTTAGCAGTGCATCTTTTTTGTTTCTTTGCTTACCCCATCTATTATGAGTTGGTTTTTGTTTTTTGGTTTGGGGTCTTTTTTTAGTTTCAAATACTACATATTTTTATTTCTAGAATAACTAATTAATTTGTTTTTAAAACTGCCCTATTATCTCCTATTCAAGTCTTATAGAGTTTATTTCTTATTTCATCTCTTCAAACACTGTAAATGCATTTGGTCTAATATTCTTCTCAGATTGCTCTGTTATCTATAGTTCCTGACCCATGAATCCTCCTCTCACAGCATCGATTGATTATCTCTTATAGTGGTGGATTTTCTTGTTTGCTTTATAATTTTTGTCTAAGAGCTTATCTACACTGGAAGTCCCCTAATTTTTTCCCCACAGGAGTTCCATGCATGCCCTATATTGAGAAAACATCCCCACAGGGCAGTTTTATACTGAATGCCTGACAAAGCCCTAAGGGTCCCACTAGTTCTGGACCAAATTTTATGTTAGGTTCTCAGCCCAGGGTTTCTGCCTCACATGGACAGTGCACATTTCGGCCTCCTATCTGTATACATTTTAGGCTTGGTATCCCTCTTTCTTATAGGAAACTCCTTTTATAGCTACAGCTTGGGGGTGGGGGCATACCATGCTCCTGGGCCAATGGACAGAATTCTTCTAGTTTTGCTCCCAGTTTTGTGCAGGAGATCTAGTTCTACTTCCCCAGGATCTGAGAAAACCCCAGCCCTTAAGGGATTTACTGGGAAAACCCCAGGGCTACTCACTTCAGCTGTCAATTTCATCTTTCTTTCTGGCACCTGGAAATCTCCCAGTCTCACCTTTGAATTCAACTATGTGTTTGCTGCTGTTATATCTAATCCAACATTTCTATGGGCTTAGACTTAGAGAAGCGATTCCCACGTGTGCAGAGTCTGTCTTAACTGGAATTTGTACTGGGGTTCCACCCCTCCCTTGAGGGAATTATACTCTTGCCCAAAATTCACCAAGAACACATGAAACCACAGACAAAGCCAGCCCTCCTTCAAATACCTCCACCATATGGTCCATCAATACCATCCAATTAGACAGAGAAAAGATAATGGGAAAAAAAATGTCACCCAGCATTTGAGGCCCACTTTCATCTCTAGGATTTCAGAAGTTGCCAAGGTGTTTCTGCCTGGATATTCCAAAAACATGGAAATGAAGATCTGACCGAATTTGACTTTTTTAAAGCAAGACCATTTTATGTCACCCTAGACTATTTAGGAAGGCCAAACCAAGATAGAAATCTCACTTCTCATGTCCCCTTGTTGCATAGCCAGCCCACACAATACTGGCCCCACCTGATGCTCATGCCAGGGCCATCCTAGGCCCTTTCCATAGGCCTCTCTCAACAACCTGCCAGCCAAAGTCTGGAAAGAAGGGATAATAAGAGCCCCTCCTCCAGCACAGATGGCACACTGCTGGGAGGGGGGAAGCAGCAGAAAGGCAAGGAGGCGACTTCCCTGAGCAAGAGAAGCAGAGACTATCTTCTCTTCAAATTCAAACCAAATCTCAAGGGGAGGTGACAGGCATTTCCAACACTCTCTGCTGAGGGTTGCAAGTGCATTTTCGTCCAATCCATGATTGGTGGCAGAGGAGAAGTCACACTCTGGAGGCCTGGACATGATGCAGAACTTTGCCATTGACCAGCTGTGTGGCCTTGGGCAGGTCACTTCACTTCCCCTCTCTGAGTCTCTGGGGACACACGTAAGAGTTATTTCAAGGGCTTCTCATGCAGACTAAAGGCTCCTGATGCTGTTAATAATGATCCTAGAGCATCTGAACCCCAGAAATAAATTGCCCCATGCTGCGTCTCAGTCTCCCTCCAGTTTATAGGGAAGCAGCATAGAGGCTTTCCTAAAAGTCAAATGTTCAAAAACATTTCCTCATTGCTCTCCCACTCCAAATTGTGAGGTTCTGAAGTAGAATTGACATACACAAACTGCATATACTTAAGTGTACAACTGATCAGTTCTGACATATGTCTACACCTGTGAAACCATCACCAAATCAAGACAGCAGACGTATCTTTCATCCTCAAATTTCCCTTGTGCCCCTTTGTCATCCCTCCTGCCCCCGTTCACTCTGTCCAACAGGTGGGGTTTGATTATAATAAAAAATCTAATAAGAAAGAAGGAAAGAGAGAGGTGGAAAGGGAGAGAGGGAGAGAGAGACACGGGACAGTGAGGGCGCTGGAAAACACACGTTTGATGGCCCCATTAGGGCTGGAGAGACAGAGGGAAAACAGAGAGAGAGGATGCGCATGCAGGGAACAGAGAGACAGGGAGAAGCTGAGGACAGGAGCACACATCTGTCCACTTCCCCCCGGGGCCAGAGGAGGCACCCACTGCTTCCTGTGGTTGAGATGCCCGCTCAGGTGCAGGCTGCAGCTCAGCAGGGACCCTGCGCCGTCATGCTCCATCGCACTGCCCCATTGTTCACTGTCAAGGCCCTGCTAGAGCACAATTCATCACGGCCACATTCGGAAACTACCCATGTAAATGTGGAGTGATTCCATTTGGCAAGGGTTTGATTGCCCTGAAGGGGGATTCTCAAAGCATCTGGTCTGTGTCCGCCAGGAGGGCCCTCGGCACCTGGGCGGGTCCAGGACTTACTCCTCAGCCCCAAGCACAGGGAAGGGTTAAGAGCAGGGAGTGGGCACACTCGGAAAGCCCACACCTCTGCAGGATGCAACAACCATGGCCTGAGCTTGGAACCCAAGACACTGGTCCAGGACAGGGGAGGGTCGCCTGGCTGCCCGGAGCAGGAGATCCACCGGCTCTGTGCAACAGCCTGTGAGAGGGAGCCCCCAGCCCAGTCCGTCCCTAGCCCTCACATCTGGCCCTGATCATCATGCTGCCCCATGTCATGGCTCAAGGCCAAGCCCACAGTCTGCAGCCCCCACCACTGTGACAGAAGCAGGCAGCACAGCCTAGGAGCTCTCAGAGGGTCTTGACCCCTAAGCCTTGGGCATCAGGTGATAGGAAATTATTTCTTTCCTATAATAATTATTTCTAATTATTTTATTTATCACCTGTGTATGTTTGGAATGTACTCTTAGCCCTAATTGGCTCCTGCTTATAGAATGAATTACTTCAGAACTCAGAATAGAATAGCCTGTTATAAAAGACAGAGGGCTTTTCAGGGGATATATCACATGATATGCACGGGCCATCGTGGGTCTTCTGGAAAAGCAGGCAGCCAGGCATGCCAACCCCCAAAGAGTCCCCTGAACGAGAAACCGTCAATGCCTGCCACTCTGGGGTTTGAGCCTGAATTGTTTCTGGAATCACAAAGCCCATACTTGGGAAGGAGGAGGAAAGGGAGCATTGACTTTCAAGACTGTATTGAAAAACGTTTCCACTGGAGCTGGAGTTAGGGAGGGTCCAGGGAGAACAGAGCCAGCAGCATAGGGGTGAACCGGCCACGGTGCCTGGACACAGCAGGACTGGGTTTCTCCAGGAAATAGTTTGGTTTCCAGGTCTAAGACAAAGCACTTACAGGTTCTGCGTCCTTGTTTTCTATCTTGATGAAAATTTTTACCGTGTTTACTCAGTAGCAGAACAAACAGACTCTGGCTTATGGTTTTATCATTTATGTTGCTGATTTCTCGTACTCTGATGGTCCTACAGAATCTCTGACAGTGAAACACTGTTCCCTCTAGGAATTGGAAAGGGTATCCACTGTCCCATCCAGAGTTCTGCTGAGAGGGGCTCCCCTCTACCACTTACCTCCTCATTTCGGGGCTTTGTCACTGCTGTCCCACACCACCAGGAGCTGCCCTAACCAGTGTGTCTGCTCTCACACAGGTGTCTCGTTGAATTTACGCACACAGCCTAAATCCCATCCCTGACCCAATCTTACTCCTTTGGAAGGTCTTGCTGGCCAATATTAGGCTGTTGTTCAGAGGGAACTATTTCCAAATTTCCCCAATTTGCCTTTACAGAAACTGTTCAAGTTAACAACAAGGTATTGGACCACAAAGACCCTTCGGGAGGTTGCCCAAGCCCACTCCTGTCTCAAGGTAGGCCAACTCCTGAGAACCCAACCAAATCTACGAGTTCACAGGAGCGCTGTATTAATGCCCCAAGAAACATCGGTGGCTCTGAGGCATTGCAGGACCTGGGCCTCCACTCCACACCCGGGCCAGGTCCACCTCGCCACCAGGGCACCAAAGGCGTGCAGGCATCGCTCTGCCTGCCGTGGCCCTCTTGCCAGGATGGCAGTGCACGGAGCCAGAGCTGGAACAGACATGCTGATGCCAGGAAGGACAGTCTTTTCCTGTCCCCAGTGCCTCTCTTCCGGGTCCCCAGGTTGCTTCCCTGATGCTGAGCACAGATAACAGAGCCAGGGCACCAGATCAAGTCAGAGAGCTGGCTTCTCTCAGGGTAAAATGACTCTGGAAGAGGCTAAAAGCTTTATGTCTAGGCAGGGAAAGGATGGGCATTAAAACCAAGAAATGACTCCAAAAATGGTTTTGACCTCAAGGATGGGAAACAAGTCTTCCCTCCCACATACACACTCTGATTATGACGGCTACGTGGCTGGAAGGCGGGTAGAGTCTACTTTTTGTTATTGAGACTGTATTGTTTGCTACTGAAAAGACATCTATGAAAGCAGCCTTTTCTCAGAGTTCCCTTTTGCTAGTCTAGTGTAATTGGCAGCATAAATTTGGGTGCGGAGAGAGGGGGTGTTGGAAGGATAGAGAATGTTTGTAAAATTACCATGCAGTTCTCCAGATGGAGAAAAGAGAGTCCTACATGAATCTCATCCCTACTGTTCTTTCTGGGAAAAAGATAATAATAAAATGTTGTCCCTCCTCAGGGCAAGCCCACCGGGGAACGTCTGCCCCCGTTTTCTGCGCCATAAGCACGGTCAACCACAGGCAGACCCAACACGTTCCTGCTGCTGCCTCCGGCTAGTTCTTATTCATTGCCTCCACGACTTCTTTCTTGTTAGACCCATCTGAGACCATAAAAATGTTTGCTCGGTGAAGGAGCTTTCTGATGTAGGAGTTGAGAGATGAGTCCAAACCCCCCACCTGTGTGACCTGGACAAGTCTCTTGACTCCTCGAAGCCCAAGAGATCCAGACAACGGTCAATGCAGAGGGTGAAGCAAAGGAATCCTCAACAAAGGAGGCTCCTGAGACTGTCTCAGAAATCCAGGCCCAGAGGGGCAAGCCCAGACAGTCACATGAAGAACCGAGTTGCATCCAGTCCCGCATCAAATCCCTTTTGGAGAAAAAGCAACTACTGGGAGCCTTCACTCTGCTCTTCTGCTGGGGGCAAAGTGAACAATGCACAGAGAGCAGGGGTCGGGCTCAGGCACCAACTACGCTCATGTATAGGCCACCCACCTGAATCTGGTGATCCCAGGCAAGGAGGTAGAAGAAAAAAGAACGATCCATAAAAATTAGACAGGGCCATAGACAGACTTACTCTTTTCCTGTCCTCTCTTCATTTAAAGAATAAATATAAAGACATCAGACAGTATTTCCAAATCCTACAAACACTAAAATTCTCAAGTTCAAACTGACACATTGTGGGTACCTAATAAATACTTGCTAAATGAATACATGCACTAATAAGCAGGGAATTTATGTTTTACAAAGAAGGAAAGCTACTTCATCAGAAAATCCTCCTGGTTTGTGTGTACATGCCTGCATGAGTGTGTGAGTTAAGGTCATCTAGTCACAAAATCACATTGTTTCAGAGCTTGAAGAGACCAAAGAAATCATCTATTTCAGCTTCATCATTTAACAGATGTGTACAAAATAAGGTAAAGAAAATAAAGACCAGAGAGGGGAAGCAACCTAAGCAACGTCACACAGCCGGGACGGGCAGAGTCATACCAGGGTGTAGTGTCTCAACTTCCCGGCTGAGCCCATTTCATTCTGTTGCTGTGTCTACCTCCCTGGAGTTTCAGAGGAGTGAAACAGACTGAGGCCTGTGCAGGACCTTCCGGGAGCACGGCATCTTTCTGCTATACACCAGTTGTTGAGGACTATTGACAGCGGGGAGTAAGAAAAGGGAAGGATGATACAGATCCTCGGACATAGCCTGGGAGATGCTTACCAAAAAAAAGAGACAGAAAGGTGGGTAAGTGGGTAGAAAGAAGTCCCTGTTCTCAGGCTATCTTGATTTCTTTTCTTCTGTCTCCCCTACTAACAGAAATGCAGGGGGAAATCAGTTGTTTTTAATTCAGGAAACTGAAGGTTATGTTTATCAGAGAATTTTTTAGGATGGAGGAAATACCAAAGTTCTGAAAAAGTAATTTCACTTTCACATCACTCACTGTATTCATTCATTCATCCATCCGACAGCAGAGTGCCCACTATTTGCATAGCGTTTGGAAGGTTATAAAAACAAATCTGACCCTGCCTTCCTGCTCTAGCGACAAAGGACATGCACTAAAGAAGGTAAAATTCACCAAGAGAAGGTATAAATAAAGCACTGAAGACATGGACTCGTACCCAGCAACCAAAAGGAACCAACTAGTGACACACACCACTTGGATGAAGCTCAGGGCATTCAGCCGAGTGAAGAGACCAACCTCAATACGACATTCTCGAAAAGACCAGACCGCAGTGACAGAGAGCCGCTCAGCGACTGCGGGGGCAGGACGGGATACAAAGGGGCAGCGCCGGACAGTGTTTGGGTGATGGAGCTGTTCTGCACCCTGATTGTGGGGGTCACATGTATTACAGTTCATAGACCTACACACCCCCAAAAAGCCAATTTTACAGTATGACAGTTTAAAAATACAAATGTAACACTACATGCATTCAGAGGAAAGGCAGGCTAGGTCTAGCTGCAGCCCCAACAGCAGACACCTGATCAGACCCTGAAGGCTGCAGGATGGGAGGCGGGAGCAGTGGGACATTTCAGGCAAAGAGAGCAAGGCCAGCCAAGGTGCCGAGGTGGGGACGCGCCGCTGAGGCACCAGAAGGGCACCGGCTCTGTCAGGCCCGGGGAGGAATGCAGTGGGAGGAACGTGGAGCTGCGGCGGGAAATCCAGTTATTAGCCCATCGCGTTGAGCTGTCTCCACTCGGTCCAGCAAAACGGTTGTTGTGTCGCGAGGACCAGGCAGCTCACTGGTAGAGGAGACGAGAGCCTCTGTGAAGATTAGAAATATTGAAAACTCTGAGATGCCCGTCCCTCTAGCAAAATCCAAAGCGGCACCAGGAATGGAAACTTCCAAATTCCTGGCATCTGTTCTGAGAAGGAATTCTATCCTATAATTCTCAAAATGTCTTGACTTGGAATAATAGGATCAGAGACTATCAGAGCTGGAAGAAAATTTACAGATCATTTAGCCTGTGGTTGTTGAGTCAGGGAGCCTTTAAGAATCTGAAATAAAAGCTCCATACTCTTTCTCCAGAAAAAGACACATAGAGACCCAGTTATGCAAATGATTTTCAGACCTTCCTAAACACCCTGACAGTCACCCTGGATACACTGTCACAAGTCTGGCTGTCAGACCGTCCACAAGTCCCAGATTAAGATTCCCAGACACGATCCCGAAAGGCCTGGACTTCCCCAGGTCACGGATCTCATGTCGAATGTGTCATCTCCAGCACAGTCCCGGCCTAGTCCCACCTGTGACGAGGAGCCTAGAGATGGCACCAAAGAGAAGATGGCTTCTCTTTGGAACCTAGTCAAATGTTGAGTTACTAGAAATAATTCGAGGCTGGGTGGCATGGGACAGAGCTGGCACACGGTCTTGCTGCGTAAAAATGGCAGCTCAGATATTTCTACCTGCAGTTGGATTGGGCTTTAGTTACAGAAGGGCCTGTCCCTGCAGCCACCGGCTCTGTCACTGCACTGGGTAATCGGGCGAGTTGGCACAGGGAGCAAAGATGAGCTCACATTTCTAGAGGGCGTTGGGATTCCCGGGAAAAGGAGCCTGTCTCCAGCTTGTTCACAGTTGACTGAATCTCCAACCCCCTCAGGCCTCCTGGGCTATTTATAGCCTCACACCCAAAACACAAACTGTTGTTTGCAGCTTTTCCAAGGCCTGGCCCAAGGCTCCGCTTCAATTCAGATTTCCATGTGTGCAGACATGGAGCAGGTACCGAGACTGCCTCCGGATACGGTCTCAAGAGAAGGCCGGATGCAGGCACCCCAGAACATGAGCACCTGGGAGCAAAGCCTGGGCCTCGCCTTCCTTACGCCGACAGGGCCGAGGGTGCTGGCCACCAGAGCCTTCTGAGGGCCCAGCTGCCCAGCTCACATGCCGCTTCCAGCAGGCCATCCCCTGGGTGGAACGGCCCCAAAGAAACTGCAAGATGGGCAGGCTCCCCCCACCCACGCGAACTGGTCTATTTTAAGAGCTGTATTTTTAGGATGAGCAAATGCACTGGGTTTCTATATTCCAAGATCACGGCCTCGCCTCTGGTGGCAGCTGCACTGCCAGGCCTCCTCGTCTCTGACTTTGGAGGACGCTTTCAGCCGGCTGTTTGTGGTTTGGGCTTTAAAGAAGAGGAGTCTTCAGAAGGGCAGCATTATGGGGTGTTTCAGGGCCTGGAAGAGTAGAGGCAAGGCGTGAAGAAAAATTCTGCCAGCTCCTGGAAACTGAGAATTGCAAAGGGGTCCTCACCCTCACCTCCAGGAACATATGAAGAACCAACAGACTGTAAAGGGCCCTATCCACCGGCGGAGGCAGCGAGTGGGTACCCCAAGGTTCATCTCCTGGTTCCATCCTGACTACCTCTGTTACCCGCAGCCAGGAGCGGAACCTCTGAGCCACACTTTGCTCACCTGCACACTGCGGTGAGCACAGCCAGGCCTACCTTGTGGGGTCATTGTGAATCAGTGAGATGAAGCATCGAAACCATTTCGTCCTGACAACTTACCTGAGGGGTAGGTATTCTGCCAGCATTGTTGTGACACATCCAGAACCACTTCATTGTGAGAAAGAACACAGCGTCTCTAGGAAGCCTTCCTCTTGGCTTTCTCCTCCAGGCCTGGTGACTATCTGAGACGTGGCCCTAGCTGTGGTCGTCCCTTCGCCATCTCCATGCCCTCAGTCAGGCCCTCCCTGTCCATCACCTAACACCCATCTCTACCTCGAGTCTCTCCCTGGCCCAGTCCATCCTGCAAAATACCACCTAGGTGAGCATTCTAGAACACAAAGGGGAGGCTGTCACTCCTTTGCTCGGAAGCCTTCCATATCTCCCCATTCTCCCCAGGATAAAATGCAACTTCTTTAGGCCTCACAGGCAAACCAGGCTCATTCAAAACTTCATCCAACTCAACAACAACAAAACAAACAACTCAATCCAAAAATGGGCCAAAGACTTGAATAGACATTTCTCCAAAGAAGATATGCAAATGGGCAACAAGCACATGAAAAGATGCTCAACATCACTAGCCATCAGGGAAACAATGAGATACCACTTCACACATATTACCATGGCTATTATCAAAACAAACAAACAAAAAAACAACAGAAAAATACCCAGTGTTGGTGAGGATGTGGAGTAACTGGAACTCTTGTGCATTGCTGATAGGAATGTAAAATGGTGCAGCCACTAAGAAAAACAGTATGACTGTTCCTCGAAAAATTAAACAGAATTACCATATGATCCAGCGATCCCACATCTGGGTATATACCCAAAAGAACTGAAAGCAGGGACTTGGACAGATATTTGTAGAACAATGTTCAGAGCAGCATTAATCACAATAGCCAAAAGGTGGAAACAATTCAAATTATCCATCAAGGCATGAATGGATAAACAAAAGGTGATATATGCATACAATGGAATATTATTCAGCCTTAAAAAGGAAGGAAGTTCTGATACATGCTACAACATAAATGACCCTTGAAGACATTATGCTAAGTGAAACAGGCCAAACCAAAAAAAAATATATATATATATAGTATGATTCCACTTATATAAGATACCTAGAATAGTCAGATCCAAAGAGACAGAAGGTAGAAGGGTGGTTATCAAGGGCTGGGGAGAGGGGAAATGGGGAGTTAGTGTTTAACGAGGACAGAGTTTCAGTTTGGAGTAATGAAAGAGTTCTGGAGACGGATGGTGGTGACGGCAGCACAACAATGTGAATGTAATTAATGCCACTGAACTGCACACTCAAAAATGGTTAAAATGGTAGATTTTACATTGTGTATATTTACCACAATTTTTTTAAAAAGAAAACCCCATTCCAGGCTGCATTTCCTACCCCACCCCAAACCTGGGCTCTCCATGAACCACCAACATGCCTGCTGGGCTCCGGAAGGCACTGTGTGGTATCTAATTTCTGTGCCTTTGCTCAGACGCTCACTCTGCCAGATGGGGGAGAGGAAGGGCTTCCATTCATTCGTTCAACAAATTCATTCAAATATTCATCAAGCACCTGATATGTGTAAGCCCGTGATCTAGGTGCTGGGGTCACTGATGGAAAGAGAGACATGAATCCCTGTGCCCATGGAACTTCCATTCTAATGGGAAGAAAGAAAATAAACAGGGTAAGTGAGTAAACCAGCATCATCTATGACTTATTAGATAGTGATAGTGCGAGAGAGAAAAACAAAACATGGGGAGAGATGGGAAGTGTCTGAGAGGAGGGGTTAAAACTGTCACTGGTGGCCCGGAAAGGGCTCACTGGAGAGGTGACACTGGGGAAGGAACAAATAATAATAGCTCACACGGAGGAAGAGAGCACCTATTCTGTGTCAGGTCGCATCCCATGAGCCTTCCATGCATCGTCTTGAGGACTCTTGGGCTGTATTTTCTCCATTTTGCAGATAATGAAACAGAGTCTTATGTTAAGCAACTGAAAAATGCAAGAGGAGGGGAAAAGCATTTCCAGAAGAAGGAAAAGAAAGGGTGGCAAATGCAAATAGCCACCTCAATGCAGGAAGAGTGAGCTCAAGGCCAGCGTGGCTGGAGCAGAGGGCAGGAGGGGCACCAAACAGGAATGGAGGCCAAGAGAGGCAAGTGGAGGATCGAGGGAACCCACGGGCCTGGGGATCAATGGAGGGACTTTGCCCCTTACTCTTGGTGATATGGGAGCGATTGGAGGTTCTGAACACAGAGCGACCTTCATCTTAGCAGAATCAATCTGGCTGCCAGGTTCAGAAAAGACTGAAGAAGGACAAAGGCAGAAGCATAGAGAGCAGGGAGGAGGTGGCTGCTACTACCCAATTGACAGACACTGGTGATGTGGGCGTGTTAAAAGGTGATAAGATACAAGATACATTTTGAAGGTGGAGCCAACAAGGTTTGTGGGTGGATTGGACATGTGGAGACAGAGGAGGGGTACTCAAAGATGACCCCAAGGTTTTTGGCCTGAGACACCAGAAGGATGAGGTTGGCATTAACTGAGACAGGAAAGAGAGTCAGAAGATCAGATTTGGGGAGAAGTGAGAGGAGCTGGGTTTTGGACTGTTGATAAGTGGAGGCATCAGAGAAGCAGTTGGATGGGTGAGTTTGGAGAAAAGTCCAGGCCACAGACACCTAGTTAGGGGTTATATTTAGAAGCATGAGACTGGGTGTGTGTGGTGAATAGAGGGAATCCAAAGAGAGAGCCAGCAGCACTACAACATTTAGAGTTGGAGGGATGAGGAGCAGCCGGCAAAGGAAACAGAAAGAGAAGGAGCCCCAAGAGGTGAGAGGACAGCTAAGCAAGTTCGTATGACAGCCTGGGCGGCAGAAGAAAGTATTGCAAGGAGGAGGAGCCCAGCGCTGCAGGCAGGTAAGGAGATGACTAAGAAGTGACCACGGGATCAACAACACACAGGTCACAAGTGACCTTAAGAAGACTGTTTGGGTGGCAAGCTGGGGTGAGAGTCCGTGTATGGAGGGCTCGTGGGAGCACAAGCACAAGCTCTCCTTTACAACTTTCTAAACTTTCCAAATTTCTGTATATTATTTTTTTTTAATTTCTTATTGTGGTAAAATACCAATAATATACAATTTACCATCTTAACCATTTTTAAAGGGTACAGTCAGTGGTATTAAGTACATTCACCTTGTTGTGCAACCATCACCACCATCCGTCTCCAGAACTTTTTCATCTTCCCAACTGAAACTCTGTCCCCACTAAACAACAACTCCCCACTCTCCCCTCTTCCCAGCCCCCAGCAACCACCATTCTACTTTCTGCCTCTGGGATTCTGACTACTCTAAGTAGTTCATATAAGTGGAATCAAACAGTATTTGTCTTTGCGACTGGCTTATTTCACTTAGCATCATGTCTTCAAGGTTCATCCATGTTGTAGTATGTGTCAGAATTTCCTTCCTTTTTAAGGCTGAATAATATTCCGTTGTATAGATCTACCACATTTCGTTTATCCATTCATCTGTGGATGGACACTTGGGTTGTTTCCACCTTTTGGCTATTGTGAATAGTGCTGCTGTGAACATGGGTGTACTAATACCTCTTCGAGACTCTGTTTTCAGTTCCTTTGGGTATTTACCCAGAAGTGGAACTGCAGGATCATATGGTAATTCTATTTTTAATTTTTTGAGGAACAGTCATACTGTTTTCCACAGCAGCTGCACCATTTTACATTCCCACCAACAGTGCACAAGGGTTCCAATTTCTCCACATCGAGAGGGATATTTTTAAGATAGAAGAAATCATAGCATGTTTGTATGCTGATGGGAAGATCCAGGAAAGAGAGAAAAATAGACGCTTGGGAAGGCAGGAGTCCAAGCTCAAAAACAGCAGTGGAGGACAGAGCCAGGGCCTCCTGGTAACTGCAGAGAAAGTCGTTCCCGGGCACAGGTGCAGGAGCTGGCAGGTTTGGAGCCTAAGGAAGTTCTCTGCTGATGATCTTTACTTAGCAAGGTCGTTCAGCCAAGAGAAAGCAGAAGCATTGGAGGTTTGAAGAGAGGGAGAAGTACATCCTCGGAGAGTGGGAGGAGTGGACAGGGGACCACAGGGAGCCACTGGGCAGCGTCCCGGGACTGTGGAGGCAGCACGGTGGCAGCGCCCTCTCCAGCCATGCTCAGCTGCACATGTACAGGCAAGAAGCAAGGCGACAGCTGATTTAACCAGGGTTGTGGTTTCACCAGTGAGTACGATGAAGTGAGAAAGGAACCGAGTCAGAAAGAGTGTGATAAGTGGCCTTTAATCAGGGAGGGAGTGAAGTGAGAAACAAGGGGTAAGGATGGGAAGAGGCCTCATGGCATCAATGCTTTGTAGTCCCAGGGGTGTCAGGGAACTCGGAGGAGGGAGCCAGAGAGAGGACGTGGTATTTGGAGAGTGGGATGTTTGCAAATGCAGAATTTGGAGACATCGATGTGTAACTATTGGTAAGGACAGCTCACAGACAACATATATTAACGAGTGTCTCCACCTGCCAGCCTCTGAGTGACAGGACGGAGGGCGTCTCCCACCTCGCAGAGCTTACATTCCAGTGGGGGAAATGGACCAAAAACGAAAAGAATGAAAAAATAAAATAGCTACAAACTGCAATAAATGTCATGAAGGAAATAAACAAACTATGAGATAGAGAGCTGGGAGGGGCTTATTTAAATAGGGTGCTCAGAGGGTGGCCTCTTGAGGAGGTGACATTCCAGCTGAGACCTAAATGATGAGAAGAAACCAACCTGTGCATACAGCATTGAGGGAAGGTCCAGGTATCTGCAGAATAGAGAGCAATGGAGAAAGGGGCCAGAGATGGTGCTAGAAAGATGGGAAGGGGCCTGCAGGCCATGATGAGAGGTCCAGAAGCTTACGTTGAGGGCAATGGGAGTATCTGAAGAGTTTTCATAGCAAAATAACACAATCGAAACTGAAACATCTAATCACCAATTCAACCACAACGTTAGTAAAACCAGCCACAAAGTGCACACCGGCTTCCTGCTGAAGTGACGGGGCCAAGACAGAAATCAGTCAAGAGCTCCCACACCGGACAGGGGCTGCCAAACCAGGAGGTGTCTGCATGGACGGCTGTTGGGATGTTTGGGGCTAGAATTTTTGCCCCGACAATCAGGACTGGACAGCAGAAGCCGTCCTCTATTGGTACCTGCACCTGGGCCCAGACATCCATGTGGCATCAAGTCCAGCCACCAACCAGGTCACAGTGCCACAAGAGCTCTGTCCACTGCTTGCTCCATCCAGAAGGGTCCTGCTGAAATGGAAGGGAAGGTGACTGGGAGGCTGAGTATAAGAAGCTGTTAGCAAGAAATCTGACTACTTGGAAATGTGCAAAAAGGAAGGCTGGTGGGTGCGGGGGGCGGGGGAGCAAATAACAAAATGACAATAGCGAACACATAAAGAGCATCTACTCCAAGCCAGATCCTGCTATATGAGCCTTCCACACATTGTCTTGTGGACTCTTGGGCCAAGTTTATTTCCCACCTTACAGGTAATGTAACAAGGACTCACACCACACAGCAGGCAAGCAGGAGAGTGGCGATTTGAACTCGAGTCTGTCTGGCTCCAAAGTCCATTTGCCAAACAGCTAAGCTAACACAAATCAGGAAGCAGGCCGGCTGTTTTCAGACAAGGTCTCCTGGCATGGTCCAGCTGACCCAACCTGGGAGTGTCCAGAGAAGGCTCCTGGAGGAGGTGACGCCTGAGCCCACGTCCATGGTTGCCAAGCACGGCCGAGCACAGGCAACGTAGAGACAAGAGCTGAGAGGCCTGAACTCTGAACACAAAATAAGGAGCATAGTTGGGGAGCCAGACACGGCCCTAATTCTCACACTCCCTGCAGCATCTTCAGTCAAGTGCTTCCCCTTCCCTGGGCTTCAGCTTTCCCAAGATCCAAAAAGCCCTTCCAAGGGCAACGCCTGGCAAGCCCATGGCTGGTGGTTATACCTGAGGGCATCTGCCCTGGGGACACATCCAGAGGAGGCAGAAGTCTCAGATCCCACCCAACGGTTGAACCCAGCCACAGGATGGGGGTCTTTTCTGTCCACACTGGCCCAGTCTCTGGACATCTCCAAACACCTCCAAGGACAGTGTTCTTGAATCTGCACCTGAGGCCCAGAGGCCTGCTCCTCAAGAGGAGCTCCCTGAGGAAAGTGGGCTGGAGCCCCAGAGTGAGGACAGGCGGGGAGAAGAGACCACTGATGCAAGGGCGGAGTCAGGACTCAGGGGCTCTGGGAGAAAAGCAGACCCAAATCTACAGCCTCATCAGTCAGAGGTTGCTCAGAGGCTCTGCACAAAGCAGCTGATTGGTGGCCTGTGTCTTAGCCATGAGACAAGCTCTTGAGTTCAGCCTGGATCAGGGGACTGGGCTCTGCATGGCACAGGGGACAGGTGCAGCATAGCTGACAGGCTCACCCCTGAGCTTCCTGAAGCTGCAGGTTCCAGTGCAGCAGCAATAGCATGAAGCTCGCCCCCTTCGGAGGCTGCAGTTGATCATCTCCAGGGGCCACCGCGGCACAGACGCCCAGCAGCAAAGTAGGATGGCAGTCTGGGCAGTGCAGACAGCATTGAGAGCAAAATGCAGAGGTGGAAGGCACTCAGCGAGCCCCTCAGACAGGGCGCTGAAGCAGACAGGGGCTTTCTTCAGGCCACCAAGGTAGACCCTGGTCCTGGAACCAAACAGCCCCTAAGAGGGCTCAGACCCTGGATTTCTTGCCTGCCCATTCCCAATGCCTCGCCCCCTGGGGAGCCTGACCTGATCCTGAGTCCCTCTCTCTCCAGGGCATTAACATGGGTTGGGTGGGCGGGTAGGAGGGAGTGGACAAGGAAAGGCAGACATCCTAATCCCGGCCCCTCAGCGCCAGAGCAGATGCTCTCAGCCCCCCAACACTGAAACTGAAGGAGCCCCTGGAGTCCAGGTGCAAACCTGCATTGTACTGAGGAGCTAACGGAGACCCGGAGAGGGAAGGGATATGCCCTCGCAGCCCTGAGGTCACTGCTAACTCCAGGCCCTACAAACAGGGCTGTGTATCCAAACCCCAGGGGTGAGGCCCCCAAAGCTGCATCTTTATCAAGCCACCCAGGAACTCTGCTGCAACCAGCTGGTACCGTGGCAGAGAGGCGGGGCTCATGGGCCCCAGGGGAGGGGAAGGGCACCTTTCAGTTGACCTGTTTGTCACCCTGCCTGCTTCTCTCATTCTCTCTCTCTCTACCTCTCTCTCTCTCTCTCTCTCTCTCACACACACACACACACACACACACACATACACACACGCTCTGGCCTATCCCTGCAGACAGACCAGCCTGCACCAAAGAGGCCACCAGAGCTTCCATACTCCCTCCTGTCCCCGCCCCCACCCCCAGCCCAGCCCTGGGGAAGCAGGCCTGGCCGCACCCCCATTCCTGGGCCCGGAAAGGAAATGGGGACGTTCCCTCAGCCAGTCCTGACCAAGACTCAACTCCCTGGAGCTGGGAGCAGGGCCAGTGCTGAACTGGGGGAGGAAAAGCAGAAAGAAACAGATAATGAAGGAAAAGAGCAAAGCCAGCCTGGAAAGATGAGACAGAAACCAAATGGCCCAGAGAGTCCCCCGAGATCTGAAGTCACCGGTCTTGACCCTGCCCTGAGAGCACAGGGCCCAGGAGAGAACTCAGAGGGCCACACCCACCTGGGCTGCAGACTGCGGGCCAGGGACTGTGTCCAGGTCCTGCAATCGAATCCCCACACTACCCTAAGGAATAAGGATTGTCACAGCCATGTTGTAGATGGGGAGGCTGAGACTCAGCGAGGGCAGTGACCTTAACCAAGGTCACACAGCCAAAAGTGACCCACCAGCTTCCTCGCTCCTCTCCCACCTGTGAACTGCCACCTCTGGGCAAAGGTAGAACCACAGCAAAGAGGCCTTGACCCCAGGCTCCCTTGCCAAGGGTCAGTGGCCGTGCAGCCCCTGCTGACACATGGTGGGGGCAGACAGGTGCCGGAGCCTCCAAGGGCTCCTCACCCAGGCAAGTTGGCAGGAGGCTTGAGCATCTGTTTATTTCTCTTAGTTTCTTCTCCAGCACTAAACCATAACATTTATCCTTAGGTCACTTAAAGCACATAAATTAGGTTAAAAACTTCATTCACTAAATAGCTCAGATAGTTATGGATTCTACCATAAGTGAGCAGAAAGTTAATTCTTTCTGCACTTAATAATATGAAGTAATCATCTTAAATGAATATTTTACAGTTTGCATTTATTAGTGATCCAATTCCTCTCAGAGCCACTTGTAAGAGGAGAGGTCCTAATGCCTTACAAACTTTAAATAATCAAGATGAAGCCACTAACTTGTAAAAGTTCTACTGATTCCATATAGATAACGGGGTTAGGATGTGCTCACCCAGTCCCTGGACAGGGTTCTCTGCAGAGGACGCTCGAGGCCCAGCCGCCTGGGCTCACCTGCCTGGCCAGGCCCCACTCCTCCCTTCTCCCAGAACCTTCCTGCTAAGACAGGCGGGTCTCCTGGCCCACACAGAGCCAAGCTTGTTCCTGGCCTGTCCAGATTCTCCCACCTGGCATCCTGTTCATGTCAATTCAAACAAGAAACCAACAAGCCACGGGACTTGTTTTCAGCACACATTCTGTGTGAGGTGCTGCATCTGCCTCTGTCCCCGCGACACTCCTGTCACCATCAGGGCTCACTCACACCTTTGCTGACAGCTCCAGCTCAGAGTTCTCTTTGCCTCCTCTCATTTCTGCACACACTGTTTCTCTGTGTTACTCACCCGGCACTCATCTTGTATCCCCATGTGTGGTTCTAGAAGAATCTCACTGGGGTAAATCAGAGGCCTCAGATAGGAATTAAAGGTTCCTTAAGAGGATGACTCCTTTTCCACATCCCTTCTACCAGCCGAGTGCCCAGACAGCACTGACCACAGGTCAGCCCTCCATCGCCTCCCCGCCTTCTGACCCCACTGCCTGGAGGAATGCACAGACTGAGGCAGGTTCCATGTCTTCCCTTCAGAATCTCTCCTTTCCTCCTCCTGGATAGGGAAGGGGCTCCCACCCCAGGCTTCCCTTCTGTCCACTGTAAGCGCCCATCTGCACTCAGGACTATGTGCACTAATGGGACAGTGTGCTGTTTTTCAGGTCTTACAAACTCTAGGTGCTTTGTAAGTCAATTCAATTAACAATCATTTAGAACCTATTTTGTGCAAAGGCCTGGGGTGGGGGTATCAAGTGGAATGAACCACTGGTCTCTCTCCCTAGTTTATAACCTAGTAAGGAGGGTCAGGTAGACAGAGCAGAGGCAGTGCAGGCAGGCTGGGGTTGGCACTGTAACAGGCAGAAGCAGGATGCTCAGAGCCCTCCAAGGGGCCTTTGGGAAGGAGGTGACACCTGAAGAGCAGGCAGAGCTGGGCATCCCAGGGCAGCAGGACTGGGTGAAGCAGCAGGTAGTCTGAAGGAGGGGGTGAAGGGTGGG
The DNA here is from genome assembly GCA_031878705.1 of Tapirus indicus. Lineage (NCBI taxonomy): Eukaryota > Metazoa > Chordata > Mammalia > Perissodactyla > Tapiridae > Tapirus > Tapirus indicus. The sequence continues at coordinate 89,594,089 of CM062924.1, read as the reverse complement.
GTGGGGAGGAGGCAAGATAGAGCTAAAGGCAGGAGGGTAGACTGATTCCCGACCATTAGGACCGTGAATGAGTCCTAAGGAGTTTGAGCTAGTTCCTGTGGGAAGTGGGAATACCCTTGGGGGTCTTGAAGCAAGGAAGGACCTAGGAGTGATGTTCCGTCTCCCCAACTGGACTGGAAGCTCCTTAGGGCTTGTTTCTTCAGCACAGCCAAGAGTGTCCAGCTACCCACCGTGGACACTCAGCAGACTGGCAGCCCTAGCAAGAGTCCCCATCTTCGGGCCCCTCGCTTTCCGAATCCTCTTCTGTTAGGCCTCAGCTTTCATTTGGGATGATTGTAGGAAACGCTCACATGCTGTAAGCCTGCTACATGCTGTCACATGCCCCAAGCTCACAAGCTCCACCCCACTGTTGACAGCACGGACCTTTCACCTGGTTAATGTCCCTCAAGTAAGATCCTATACAATCAGCTCCTTGGAGGATTTAGTGACAGAGTGGCCCTCTTCTCAGAGCTGGTCTGTTTCCTTCCAAACAAATAATCGTGCACCCATCATCTTTCCCTCCTGGCCCCGACTATCAGGGCACTTGTAGCTAAACGTAAAGCCAATTACAACAACGTATTAATATTGTTTTTTTATTTTTTACTTCTATCTGGCAGCCTTGTTGAAAAGTGAATTTTATTATAAGCCACCACAAGTCCTTCCTGGAAGCAAATGGGATATAAACCAAAGTAAACAAATAGGCCCTCCGACCACAAAAAAAAAATACTCTAAAAATTATACATTTCCAATGTTTGATTTCATAAAGAGGTTAAAGGAGAAATCACAGAATGTGAGTGTGGAAGACGAAGGAAAGAGAAATCCTGCGGCTCCAATGGAGACAGGCTCCTGCCCTCAACGGCTCTGGGTGGAGGCGAGCTCGGACCTGTCAGGTGCAGACGGTCCCCCACAACAGGCAATCGGAGCTCAGTCACGGCAAGTGCCCAGCACTAGTGGTGGCTGGAGGGACAACTCCTCCAGCTCACCTTCTCATCCCCCCTCTCACCTTAGGAATGGGTGAGCTGCTCCTCAGCTCTATCATCCTCCTTATAATTACTGAGCTAATTTCTATGCCTGGGCCTCAGGGTAATTCTGAAGAGTACAGGGTTTTGTTTTGTCTTGTCTTTTCATCAAAAAAAAAACAATAAAAGGAATAAAGCCTGCCACCTTCCACTCAATAGGAGTTCTAGAACTAATGCCACAGTCTCGCAAAATACCACCACTTATTTTTTCCTTCTTTCTACTTTTCTATACTGAGTTTTCTGTAATAAGCATGTATTAGTCTTTAATGGGAAAAAGTAAACTCTATTCTGAAAAATCTCTTTGCTCACCAGATCTTACTATCCAGGGTTTTAAGAACAGAGTTAGGAGAATCAGAGACATCCCATTGCCCCAGGCAAGAGTAGGTTTAAATCTGGAAAGTTTCCAAACCCAAATACTGTAGGCAGGTCTAAGAAGCAATTCTCAGTTTTTTCCAAATCTAGCTAAGCCCAGAACACAGCACTGGCATGTCCCCCTACCCTCTTCCCCACCCCTCCAAATGCTTCAGGCCAGCCTCAGCCACAGCCCCTTTAACCTTCGCTGGCCTCTCCGTGTTCTTCCTCCCTCACACTCCCCTGCCCTTGTCTGTTCTGCGCCATCTCCTGCTCAGCCAGCTCTTATAGCTGCTGCTCCATCCCGTACGCACCCTCCTCCAGACCCTGTGTTCTGCTTGCGTGGATTCTGTGAAGGGCTGTGTGCATTTGAGTGCTTAATCCACATGTTAGATGGGCTTACTCCGAGTATGTAGGACTCACAGTGGCCCTGGCTGGAAATACCTTTTCCCCTTTTCTTTCCTGCATGATGTTGTCAGTCTTAGACTGCTCCAGCTGCTATAACAAAATACCATAGATTAAGTGGCTTAAACAACGGAAATTAATTTCCTCACAGTTCAGGAGAGTGGAAAGTTCAAGATCAAGGTCCAGCAGGGTTTGGTGGCTGAGGAGACTCTCTTCCTGACTTGCAGACAGCCACCTTCTTGCTATGTCCTCACGTGGTGGAGAGAAAGTGAACTCTATTCTCTTCCTCTTCTTTAAGGGCACTAATCCCATGATAGGGCCCCACCCTCATGACCTCATCTAACCCTAATAACCTCCCAAAGACCCCACCTCCAAATACACTGGCAGTTAGGGCTTTAACATAAGAATTGGAGGGGACACAATTCAGTCTCTGTTTTGAGGTCCTTGCCTGCATGGAGCTGCCCTGGCCCTTCTACATGGGGTTAGCCCCCTTCCTATCTATCCTGTAGTGTCTGTATACCACTTTTTATCATTTCCTGTATATTGATTGGGCTTCCCCCTCACACCCAGCAGAAAAGATCCGTGAAGGCAAAGACCAGACCCAGCTTGCCCATCAGTGTTCAGAAAGTACTTGTCGAAAGGGAGAAGAAAGAAGAAAAGGAAGGAAGAAGAGGGGGAGGGAGGGAGAATTTAATGAATTAACTCATTGATGGATTAATAAGTCATCTCTCCCCGATAACTGAACCTGGAGTCCCTGGAGGCTCCAAAGTGGCCCCATCCTCTTCATCTGGCCAGGAGCCTTCAAATGGGCACTTAGCATGGTCAGGTTTTAGCAAATGGGGTACCCGCCTGGAAAACTGGCCTGAGTGTAATCTGATGACCCAAAAGCCTGGCCCCAAGATTGGCGTCTAACAATTTCTCAGGTGAGAAAAAGTAGACGTGGCAAAATGGTTACAATCAGTCTATCTAGTTGAAGGGTGGACAGGTGCTCATTACATTCCTCTTGCAACTTCTCTGTAGGTTTAAAACTTTGCAAACTCAAAAAATTGAAAAACAAGCAAAACTAAATTACAGTGTTAGAAGTCGGGGTAGTGGTTGTCTTTAAGGATGGGATGATTAGAGGAGCGGGCTTCTGAGGTGCTAGTATGTTATATTCTTGAAATAGACGGTTTTCCTGCTTCCACTGATGTGCACAGTTTTGTTTGGTACTTTTTTTTTACATATGCTTAATGTCACAATAAAAAGACTTACAATATTTTTAAAAAGCAAACAAAATATACACATTTCTGAAGGCTCTGTGGGATCATGAGAACATTCTAGCAGTAGGATGGGACCACCTGAGCTTTGCTCAGCTGACTGGCCAAGTCCCCAGGTTGGATTCCAGAAGCCAGTCCAGGGCAGCTGCCTCCCCTTCCCGACCCAGTTTCAGGTTCCCCACTCAAGTTCTCCAGCTGAGGTCCCCGCTGCCTCACACAGAAATCTCAATGCAATTGATGCCAACCCCCCATTTTTGAAAAAAACAATAGACTTGGCCTCTCTGCTCCTTGGCAATTATTCTCTCTTCAAACAGACAATTTTTCACCATTAACTAGATGACAGGATTTTAGTTTGTAAGGTGATCCATCTAGAAAATAATGTAGTGTCCACCATAATTCCCATTTCCTAAGCATGTTGGGCTATTTTTTATTTCAAGGAAAGCTAGGGAAATCATTTTCTGTAACCAGATGCGTTCTTGTGCTCAGATCGTCTCAAAACAGCTTATGTTTTAAAGTGGAAGTATACCTTTGAGAGGCATAGCATAGCCTGGCCCCTTTGGGGAGTTAATTTTCAAAATAAAAATAATAACGATGAAGAATTTCTTGTTTGACAGGCAATGACGGGTTTTGACTCACCTCTCACCATTGCTATTGCCTCCCAGGGTATAAACCAGACACTTTTGTAAAGTGGGAGTCTCCCCATTATTCTCATCCTCAACCTATAATAACATGGGTTTCTTCTTGCTGGTATATGAAAATCATTACTCTTTGTAATGGAAACAATAACTCTGAACAAAGTACCTGTGTGGCCTCCCCTGACTGCCAACCTACCTGCATGAGTGATTACTGAAAACCAAAGAAACTTAGGAGATGCCCCTTGATCTGGTTTTGCTGCCCCAGACCACAGTGATGAAGTCTCGAAGCTCCTTTGCTATAGACATGTACTGATGAGACCTGGGATTCCATTAGCATCTCCCCCAAGAGCCAAGTCTAATTCCAGTTGTTCTCATGTGACCACCCACTTAACCAGTTATCTATGGAATTAATCCCAACCTGGTTCCCGCCTGACCGCCAGTCACCAAACATGCTTCTGGACCACATTACTCTATGTTGACAGAGCAAAATGAAAGCATACAAACTCATTTTAATACTAACCTTTGCAAAACACAATTAGGACAGCAAACCTGTGTTATTCTGTAGCCAAGTTCAGAAAATGTGGTGGTGGTGGTGGTGGTGGGGATCATTGTTCTAAATATTTCTGTCCTTCTCTCCTTTAGTTAGACCAGTGGTTCTCAACCAGGGCAATATTCCCCCTCAAGGGGCATAAGGCAATATCTGGAGGTGAGTGCTACTGGTATTTAGTGGGTAGAGGCCAAGGATGCTGCTAAACATTCTACAATGCACAGGACAGCCCCTCACAGCAAATAATTATTCAACCCAAAATGTCAATAGTGCCAAGGTGGAGAAACCGTGAGTCAGACAGATCATCAGCAATTTACCATGGTCTTTACCATGTGCCGTCAAGGAGTTTCTATGACTTGTATATTTTGTCCTCTGTGATGAAATTCTGGGGATTACAGATTTGGGGAGCACTTAGAAAGAAGGTGTGACCACCGGGAGCAGATCCGGATTCATCAGAGGGCGTCATGACAAACCATCCCATGTCCCTTATTGATAGGACTCACATTCTGTTCATCTCAGCGCCTCTGAATTTCAGCAAGGCAGCCAGCAAAGTCCCTCGTGCTATCCTTGTGAATCAGCTGAACCCATACGGGGTGGGTGGTAGTAGAGTTGGAGAGATGCATTATTGCTTGAATCACCAAACTTGCAAAGTATAGACTAACAGATCCCAGTCACCCAGCGGGAGGCCTCCAACAGCATGCCCCAGGCTTTGCCCTCAGCCCTATCACATGGAATATTTCTATAAACAGCTCGAATAAAGTCATAGAAAGTATTCATATGAAATCCCAGGAACAACAACATCGAGAGGAATGTTGATATTCTGGGGACTGAGACACAATTCAAACAGACCTCCATGAGTTTATGATAGAAAACCCAGCTACTGGACAACAATAGGTAGCCTTAGACATCTTTATGGCTTTCAAAGCACTTTCACACTAGGCTATTTCTTTTGATTGTCATTACCAGTCCACAATGTGGGTGGGTCTCCTGACTCCTAGCTCAGCTCCTTTCTATATCCCACCTTGCTGAGGGATCAAGAGCCTGTGCCTAGTTCAAAGCCTCTCCTGGTCGGAGTCTAGGTCCAGGGAGAGAGTCCATTGGAAAAGGGACCTGAAACAAACTCAAAAGGTGTTAACCTGGCTGTGTTAATGCGAGGATAATGTCAAGAAAAAGAAGGTGGCAATGCCATTACTCTCTGCTCGAATCAGTGGCCACGTTTGTGGTTTGGTGTTGGTTTGGCCACCGCATTTCAAAGCAGTAGTGAGAACAAGAGCTCACTCGGAGACAGATAACTAAGATGGAGAAGAATATCGACATCAAGTCCTATGAAGAAGAGGGAAAGAACGGCAGACGCTGGCTTGTTAGAGGCATCCCAAAGAGCCCACGATGCTGTCTTCAATAGCAGAGTTGCTGTCACGGACAAGATGGATTCAAGGTATTCTCTGTGGTTCCGCAGGACAGAAGCAGGGCTAATGTATATTCAGGGGAAATAATTTAAGCTCAACAGACACAAAAACTTCCTGACCATTTGTACCACTATGAAATGGCATGTAGGTCACTATGCCAAGTGGTGAGCTCTCCAGCCTTGAAAGTATTCAAGCTCAGCATGGAGCTAAGAGAAAGGATTCAGAGGCAGGGTTATTAAGTCAGTTGTTCATCCAGCAAATATACATTGAAAGCGTTGTCCCAGGAGCTGAGGGAGACAGCAGAAACAAAAGGCAAAATCCCGTTCTCGTGGAGTTTAGGGGGCAGCAATTATGAGGTGGTGGGAAGTGCTGCAGAAACACCGGCTTTCATGATCATGAAGAACTTCCAATCTAATTTTCTCCCAAGACTATTACTCCAAAATTCAGGGCCTTAAAACTTAAAGGAATTAGAAATGTAACAACAAATATAAGTGTGCAGTTAAAAGAAAGTGTGGGGTTTTCCTGTGGGCATGGAATCTGGATTCCTTAAATGAGTCATTAGTGAGTCAAACAGAGGATAGTCTCAGATCAATGAGACTAGTCACCTCCAAAGTCCCTTCCACGCAAAGACACTGGAATTCTAGAAAAACATGTCTGTGGCTTCCCACAGGTCTCCTTCTGAAACAAGCCTGGCCACTTTACAACATGAGCTGAGAACTGGGACTCTTCAGCAGCCCACTGGGCTAAAGGAGGAGCAGGAACTGGAGAGGTTAACAGGTAAGGATGGGAAAGTGGAGACATGAATTTGAAAGTAAACACATGTAGTAAACCAGTCAAACACCCACGGTCAGAGCCAAGAGAAGCCACATAACCCAGAACCTCAGGCCCCAGTGGGCAGAGGCCCCAAGGAAAGAGCCAGCAGGCACTTGCCGACCCCTCAGCTCCCTAGCGGGACTGTGACCCCTTAGGCCTGGTCTGCTCCACAGAATTTGGGGCAGCTTCCAGGCTGTTCCACTGCTTGCTGTCTGGGTCTTCCCCACAAGACATGCTCCTCAAGTTGTCACTGTCCCTCCTCTGTAACTTCCACCCCAAGCACGACCATTTGAAGCCAACTCTCCTGCCCCAGCAACCTTCAGAACAAAGCACCTTCAAAGACAGAAGTAGCTCATAAAACGTGAACTGACACAGGGTGCTGGCTCTCCATGCTTTGGAGATGCCCTTGAACAAGAGGTAGGAAGTATGAGAAGTTCTTGGGGGAAAGAAAGATGATTGAGTCCCATTCAGGGGCTTGTGGGATTAGGAAGTGAGAGAGGAGCTAGCTCCTTGGTGAGCAGGGCTGCAAGGAAGCGTTCCAGTGGCCCAAGTCTCTACTCCATCCTGCCCCAGTCATTTCCCATCTTGTCACTTTAGAGTGAGGACAGCAAAAGAACAGAAACAGCAGCCCCTCACCCAGTGCCAGCTGTGGTGACAGGGCCTGGAGAAGGTGGGGACTCTGTTACAACAGGAACGGGCAGCAGGGTGGCCCCTGAGCACTCCACCCCATAGGTGAGGAGATTGCAACTAAGGCTGGCAGCTCTCAGGAAAGAGCCCACCAGGGTCAGGCTGGCCAGGGTGCGGGCAGGGGGCACCTGAAATCAGAGAATGAACGATCCCAGACTTTATAACACCGAGCTTCTCCACCCTGAGGGGCACCCCTGCCCCTGAGCATTCTCCAAAACTCACCAAGGAAGCCCACGTGTGAGTCAGGCACTTCCTCTCCCCCAGGTGAGTACTGCCATCCAGGGCAGCTGCTGCTCCCAGGGAAAAGTAACAAGATCTCTCAGGAGGGCAGCCACCCTAAGAGAGAGGCAGGAGACAGCCCACATCTGTCCATGAAGCAGAATTAAGAGAATTCAAACCAAGCAAATAAATATCCTCAAAGAGAAAAGGGAAGATACTGGGAATATAAAGTAGGAACAGGCAGTTGTAAAGAAGAACCAACTGGAAGCACTGGGAATGAAACACATAAAAGCTTTGTTTAATGGGGACAGAGTTTCAGTTTGAGAAGATGAAAAAGGTCTGGAGATGGCTGGTGGTGATGGTTGCACAATAACATAAACGTACTTAATGCCAATGAACTGTCCCCTTACAAAGGGTTAAAATGGTAAATTTTATATTATGTATATTTTACCAGAATAAAAACATATAGAAATGAATAAATAAATAAGTATTTAAATAATACCATGACTGGAAAGACCCGAGCACTGTTTCTGGCACAGAGATGTCCAATACAAGGTAGCTCTTATAAAAGAATAATAGTAGGTGAAATAAAGAAAGAATATAGCATAAATCATTGATTCACTTAGCAAATATTTATTGAGCACCCACTACATGTCAGACACCTGAACTAGATGCTGGGGAAATATCAGAGAACAAAACAGACAAAAAGTGCTGACTTCCTGGCCCTTACATTCTGGCAGGAGAGAGAGAAAATAAATAAGATAAATAAAATGCAGCATACACTAAATGGTGATCGGTGCTGTGAAGAAGGTAAAGAGGATGGGAGTGGATTCCCTACAAAATCCCGAGGAACAGTCTCACTGGGGAGGGGTCCTGGGAGTCCAGGCTCCTCATACTGATGGATGATAAGGGGCAGAGAGTGGTGGCAAGGGGACGTGTGATACATGGGAGAGGTGGGGGCACATGCCAAGAGCATACAGAGCTCTGGGCCTCCCTCTGGACTCAAACGAGGGGATGAAGGCTGCCAGAGGTGCAGATGTATCATGTTTTATTCCTGAAATAAAGCACTCAATAAATAGCCAAAGAATAATTTACTGAGCTAGATCACATCCGGGAACTTTCCCAGAAAGCATCAAGAAAGAATAAAAAGATGGAAAATAATTTTTTAATAAATAAAGAAAAGAAAACAGGGAGAATAGAAGTAGACCTGTCAACATGCATATTCTAGGATCCCTGGAAGGACAGAGACATAAATAGAGAAGGAAACAAATGAGGAACAACCAAGAATTACCCAGAATTAAAGAGAGATGTAAAAACCTTACATTGAAAGGATGCAAGGAGTGCCAAAGGATAGATAAGAGAGAGAGGGGGACATTAGATGCTTCTGAAAGGAACAATAACTCAAGAAGATATAATCATCATGAAAAGATATGCACCTAAGAATTTGGCCTCAAAAAAATGCAGAGTAACAACTGACAGAACTACAAAAAGACATATATAAATCAAGAGATTTGGTTGGAAACTTCAACATACCCCTCAGAAATTGATGGCTCAAACACACAAAAAGCAAAAAACAAAGATAAAGAGATTTATTAAGCTTGAACTAATAAAGATACAGAGAATTCACCCAACAGAGAATACACATCCTTTTTGAGTGCATGAAGATCATTCACAAAAATTAAACATGCACTAAGCCATAAAGGAAGATTCAGTAAATGCCAAAGAATCAATATCATACAAACCATGTTTGAGACCATAACACAAAATTTAAAAATATTAACAAAACGATTGCTTGCAAATCCAATATATCTGGGAACTAAAAAAACATTCTATTGATCCGCGTTAAAAGAAAAATCATAAGGGAAATTTTAAAATCTTAGAATACCTAGTAAAATCACTATATTTCAAAATTTATGGGACACAAGGAATTCCTCTTCTCATAATTGGAGGAGAAGCTCCAAACTTCCAACATTTAAAATATATTTTTTTTAATCTGAAGACACCAGAGAGAGACTAAAAGCAGGCAGAAACTGGAAAAATTTGGACACTTGGAAGAAGGTAATGGCACTGGGTGAGTTTCTGAGCTTTTTTTTTTTTTTTTTTATTGCTTTTTGCCTGAGGCAGACTCCAGTCAGTGTCATGGAGCAGCTAATACTCAGACAGAAACCTTCAATCTTACTATTTGTAGAATCAGAGGACAGAGTGTGGGTGACCACAGCAAATAGAAAATGAAGGAGGAAATGCCAAAAAGGAAAGAGCCACAGAGCAAGAGTTCTAAATTCTATGCATAACCTGTCCAAATCTCTGGCTGACCCCTGAATTACATATACATGCAGCAGACTCTAGGCAACCCAGCTAAGGCTATAAGACTTGAACAGAGATTTCTACTGCTGCCCAGTTCAAGACAGATAGTTTAGAGCTTGAATTTGGCAAAGTTAAGTGTCTGCTAAAATAAAAACTCAATATTATTCAGAATAACACAACAGAGTCCCAAGTCCCTGCAACATATCATTCACAAAGTTCAGAATACAATCCCAAATTACAAAACATACAAACAGAAAATATGACCCATAAGAGAAGAGGCAGTCGATGGAGACTGACTCTGAGATGACACAAATGTTTGTATTAAGCATGTCTTTTTATTCTGATGTTTTGACATCTTGGGGCCTTGCTGACACTGGAAGGAACTGCCCCTCCTACGGTTACTTAATTCCTAGAGATAGCAAACAACTTGCCCAGGAGTGCAACTTTCATATGCAAACCAACCAACCTGAAGCCCATACCCCAATTATCTCCTTTATTGGGCTCTCACATGCAGACCACTCTTCTCTTGCCCTAATCACACCAAGGCCAAGTACCAGACACATAGGGACAGCCCCTACACCCCAGAGCCTGCTGAAATTATTCAAACTAGCCAATCCTACCCCTGCTTACCCTGCCTTGCCTTGCCCTTCCCACAAAAATCACTATAAAGGCTCTTGCCCACATCTCCCCCTTGCTCCCTCTGCCTCCTGACAAGCCCTGGTGCTCCCCCATATGGCCCAGCATGACATGCTGTGCCCTCTCCTCTCGGGAACTGTAAGTGACAAACTATATTTTCAGTGGCAATTGTCTCTTGATCTGTTGGTCTCACGAGACCTGAATAATAATAAGACCTACATTTTAAAACAATGTTGAAATTAGAAGACAAAGATTTTAAAGGAACTACTATAACTATATTCGAGTGAGTAAAGGAAAATATGTTTGTAATAAATGGATAACTCATCTCATCAGAGAGGTAGAAACTACAAAAAAACAATGAAAATTCTGCAACTAAAAAATGAAATATCTGGGCCAGCCCTGGTGGCCTAGAGGTTAAGTTCAGCACACTCCACTTTGGCAGCCCGGGTTTGGTTCCTGGGCATGGAGCTACACCACTCGTCTGTCAGTGGCCATGCTGTGGTGGTGGCTCACATACAAAAAGAGGAAGATTGGCAGTGGATGTTAGCTCAGGGTGAACCTTCCTCAGCAAAAGAAAATAATAATCATAATCATAAAATTAAATATCTGAAATATATTCACTGGATTGGAGATAGAATAAAGAGTTAGTGAACTTGAAAAACAGATAATTTCTATTGATTTATTTCAGTGATTCTCAACTGGAGGTGATTTTGTCCCCCAAGGGACATTTGGAAATGTCTAAAGACATTTTTGGTTGCCACAACTGGGGGGCTATGCTACTGACATCTAGTGCTAGAGGCCAGGGATGCTGCTAAACATCCTACAATGCACAGGAAACACTTCCTACACACAACAGACAATGATCTGGCCCAAAATGTCAATAATGCTGGGCTTGATAAATCCTGATCTTTCTGACAATGTTTTTAAGAAGCGTACAAGCCTCAGTGATTTGTGAAAAAATAATGCAAGATCAAATATATGTACAACTGGAGTCCCAGAAGAAAAGAATGAGAATAGCGCTGAAAAAAATATTTGAAGAAATAATGGACAAAATTTTTCCAAATGTGTTGAAAGACATAGATTTTCAGATTTAAGAAGCTCAGCAAACCCCAAACAAAATAAACAAAATGAAGCAAAAAATACCAAATCATGGTCAAAGTGAATAACACCAAAGATAGAGAGAAAATCCTAAAGGCAGCCAGAGACAAACAACACATCACATAAAATTAATAAATAAATAAATGCTGAATAGCTTCTTATCAGAAACAAGAGGCCAGAAGAGAGGAGAACATCATCTTTAATGTGCTAAAAGGAAAAGCTGTCAGCCAAGAATTCCACACCCAATGAAAATATCCACCAATAATAAAGGCAAATAAAGACATATTCAGAAAAATAAAATATAAGAAAATTTGCCACCAGAAAATCTTCCTGATGGAAAAAGTTAAATGAAATTCTTCAGGCTGAAGGGAGGTGATACAAATGAGAACTTTCATTTCAGGAAGGAATGAAGATCCTCAGAAATTTGAGTGATTATAAAAGATATTACTATCCTAAAATACATGTGACTGTTTAAAGCAAAAAAAAAAAGTAAAATGCGTTATGGGGCTTATAGCATATATAGATGTAATACATACAACAAGTATAGCATAAAGGAGTGAAGATACATTAAACTACCTAGTTGTAAGATTCTTACAATTTACATGAAGTGGTACAAATACTAACTGTAAGGAGACTGTGGAAAATTAAGAATATACATTATATTCCCTAGTGCAACCACCAAAAGATGCAAAACATGCAAACAGCATGGCTAAAAAGCCAATAGAGACATTTAAATGAAATTATTTTCAAAATATTCAACCAAAAGATCAATAAAAAACAGATGAGACAAATAGAAAACAAGTACCAACAGGGTATACCTAAATCCAATCATATCAACAATTACATTAAATGTAAACAGACTAAACACTCCAATTAAAAAGCAGAGATTGTCAGGATGGATGAAAAAAACAAAACCCAACTATATGCTGTCTACAAGAAACATACTGCAAATATGAAGACAAAGAAAGTAATAGATGGAAAAATATATATTATGCAAACCATAAGCATAAGAAGGCTGGAGTGGCTATATAAAGTAGACTTCAAGATAAAGAGTGTTACCAGAAACAGAAACATTCCATAATGATAAATGGAGTAATTAATCAGGGAGACATTACAATCATAAATGTAAATGTGCTCAATAACAGGGTTTAAAAGACAAGAAGTAAAAATTGACAGAAATAAAGAAATAGACAAATCCATTATCCTAATTGGAGATTTTAATAATAGTGCTGAAAAAACATAAAATGCTTAGGAATAAATTTAACAAATGATGTGCAAAACCTCTACACTGAAAACTATAAAACACTGCTGAAGGAAATTAAAGACGACTAAATAAATGGAGAGATATACAATATTTGTGGAGTGGGAGACTCAATATTTGAAAGATGGCAGCTGTCTCCAAATTGATCTATATCTTCAGCACTATCCCATTGAAAATACCTGCAGGATTTTTCTGTAGAAATTTACAAGCTGATTCTAAAATTCATATGAAAATGCAAAGGAAGTATAACAGCTGAAGTTATTTTGAAAAAGAACAAAGTTGGAAGACTGACTTCAAGATTTACTACAAAGTTACAGCAACCAAGACAGTGAGGTACTGACATAAGGAAAGACAAAATAGATTAGTGGAACAGAAGGGAGCCCAGAAAAACCCCACTCTTAATGGTCAAATAATTTAGAGAGAGGTGCCAAAGCAACCCAGTGGGGAAGGGAAAGTCTTCAACAAATGGTTCTGACACAACTGGACACCAGTATGGAAATAACAAATGTTGTCTCCTACCTTACACCATACATGAAAATTAATTTAAGATGGATAATAGATCCATATGTAAAAGCCAACACTATAAAGCTTCAAGAAGAAAACATGGGAGAATACCTTCACAAAGAAGTGGGAAGCAAAGATTTCTTAGAGAGGATGCAGAAAGCAATAACTATAAAAGGAAAAAAGTTATAAATTAAACTTCAGCAAAATTTAATACTTCTGCTCATGAAAAGACACCATTATAAAAATGAATAAGCAGGCCACAGCTTAGGAGGAAATATTTTGAAAACATATAACTGACAAAAGACTTACATCCAGACTATATACAGTACTTCTACATGACAATAATAAAAAGAAAATCCTAATTTTTTAATGGGCAAAAGATTGGAACAGACATTTCATAAAGGAAGATATATGAATGGTCAGTAAGCACATGAAAAATATCATTAGTCATCAGGGAAATGTAAATTGAAACCACAATGAGATCCACTATACACCCACTAGAATGACTAAAATTAAAACGACTGACAACATTAAAGGTTGGCAAGTATGTGGAGTAACTGGAACCATCATATGTTGTTGGTGGAAATGTGAAATGGTATGATCACTTTAGGAAAAAAGTCTGCCAGGTTTTTTTTTGAAGAAAAAAATAGCACCCAACAATTCTCTCCTAGGCATTTAGTCCAGCGATATGAAAACACACATCTCCAAAAAAGACTTGTACAAAATATTCACAGCAGTTTTATTCATAATAGCCCAAAACTGGAACGACACCAAATGTCCATTAATGAATGGATAAACAAACTCTGGTACATTCATACACTAGAATACTACTCATCAATAAAAAGGAAAAGACTACTGATATTTGCAACAACATAGATGAATCTCGAAAACATGCTGAGGGAAGGAAGCCTTACCCAAAAGAGTCTATAATATATGAATTCATTTATATGAAGTTCTAGAAATGGCGAAAATAATCTATGGTGAAAAAAAATCAGAACAGTGATTGCCTATGGGAGGGATGTATTGACTGGGAAGAGGCAAAAGTGAACCTTTTGCAGTGACAGAAATGTCTGTGTCTTAATAGGAGTTTGGATTACGTGTGTGTACGCATTTGTCAAAACTTGTCAAATGGCACATTTAAGATTGTGCACTTCACTATACATAAATCTTACCTTAAAAAGTAAATAAACAGTTCACAATATGTATACTGAAATATTTAGGGGTGACATGTACTGCTATCTGCAATTTACTAGGAAATGCATCACAAACTAAGACTGACTGATGAATACATACGTGAATGGATATGTGAGCAAGCAAATAGAGCAAAGTGTTAAAGTGATGGAGGTAAGGATGTCAGCTCAATTCTTTCAACTTTCTGTATGTTTGAAATTTTTCATAATATAACATTGGGGGAAAAGAATTGTGGAACACAGGCTAAGCAGTATTTAAAGAGAATTTTATAGTTCAAATGCATTTACCAGATAACAAGAAAGATTAAAAATAAATGCATTAAGCATTTGTGCTAAAGACTGCTGGTGGCCTACCAATACCCATTCTCCTTTTCTTCCTAAACAACACACCCTGATTTCATCATGCGCAGGAAAGTACTGAGTAAAAGATGACCCATCCCAGCCCCCTTTGCAGCTAGAGTTTGCCAATGAGATGTTAGCAGAAGTGGATGGGTAGGACTCCTGGGAAAGCTCTTTAAGAAGCGGATAGAGAGCTAGAAGGGCCGCTTTCATTCACATCTTGCCTGGAATCCAAAAGTCATTTTGCCACTCTACTCCTGCATTCTCCTTTGCTCTGATCCAGCTGTTCCCCTATATTCCTCAAGCCCAGGGCCAGCCTAGCAAGCTCTAGGGGCAGTAAATGATGACAAAATAAATTTAAAAACAATTTTTAACTATCCAGGTGGTGGAAATGTTTAAACCTCTTTTAGTAGTTAGCAAACAAATGATGTGACCTTCCAGACTCTAAAGCAGATGGCTGTCCCTTCGGAGTCAACTCTTTCTGCAGCAGCACCAGCATTCCGACAGCCCTGGCCACTGCGATGGCTCCTTCTAAAGCCTGAGAGCACCCTCCCAAATGAAGAGGTTTACTGCCTCACTTAGGAGCAATAACAGAGCAGATACCTTGAACCACGGGTTCTCATAAATCTTGTTTGGGGAAGAAAAAACCTTTCATTCCTAGTGGAAATATGCAAAACAGCTTCCACACTGTAAATCTTCCTTTTCAGTTCTAAGGAGATAAGTTGGACCTATTAACCTTCCATGTTATTTTCAACTTCATTATTTGAGCTGACACGACAAGAGAGCGGTGATGGCTCTTTCTGGCAGAGTGCATGTAAATCGCTTTCTCAAAGGAAATTACTTCTCCGGCCTGAATGTTATTAATCTAAATTCTCCGTTAGTCAAATTGTTGCCCATAATAAATATGGAACAGGTTGTGATACTTATCGAGTGGGGCACTCTTGGTGGATGCTCATCCATTCCTAACCCCCTTCCATGGAACTGTCCCCTCAGAAGAGGCCCACCCTGGATGGCTCCCTTTGCATCAGGCCCCTGATGGTGGGAGGCAGGTGGGGGATGGCTCCCTTGGGGGGTAGTCCTTGGCTCTGCTCTGGTCTGCCCCAGGTACCTCCACCCCTCCTGTCCCCTTGCTCCTCCTGCCTCATCAGAAGGGAAAGGAATTCCTGGCCTAACGAAATGCTTCTGATGGCCTTCCCCATTGGAACAACATCTTCCAAGGAAAGCTAGCAGGAGGATGCTTGAGCCACTTGCCTAGGATGGGCTGAGGCTAGACTCTGTCAGCCCAGTGCTTCAAAGACCAGGTCTCCCTGACCCCTCGGGCAGCCAGCCAGATTACTCATGGGCTGACACCAAGGTTATGGGTTAAACTCTTCACAATACCATTTAACTCACATTTTGTTCAGCACCAAAGTCTTTGCAAATCACGCTATTTTCAGAATCTGGGGAGGGAGGATGGAGTTGGCTAATTTGTATGCAGCCCATCCCTACCCATTGGCCAGGCCCTGAAGAATTCTTCACATAAAGATACTCATTTCCGACAAGGCAACCTTAAAGATGGAGA
Source organism: Tapirus indicus (assembly GCA_031878705.1). NCBI lineage: Eukaryota > Metazoa > Chordata > Mammalia > Perissodactyla > Tapiridae > Tapirus > Tapirus indicus. The sequence goes on along the minus strand of CM062924.1, from coordinate 89,577,819 downwards.
AAGCTGGCTGCCGTGAAGCAGGGGTGGGGGCATACAAAAAGCTTTTTTTGGTTTCCACCGGGGTTTTTTCCAGGGTAATTACAAGAAGTTTAGGATCCATTCGGGAACTTGTAGTTCATTAAATGAATTTCCATCTGTGTATCCAACACCTAAGAAGTATCGCTTGGTACAATACTAGGGTTTTTATTGTATTTAAGTCAGATTGTTAATTTGCAGCATGCAGCACTGAAAGGATCATTTCAATAGCATCTGATTATGCAAAATGAGACTGGGTTTTCATTAGGTTTGGCTCCTCTGCTCCTTAATGCTTGATGGGTGCCAGGATGCAGGATGGAGGGAAGGAAGCCCAGTACCAGCTTTCAGAGCATCCAGGGCCCTTTTCCCAGCAGTGCCATCCAGCACAGCACACCCATGCCACCCCTCTACTCCAGAGGGGCCCTCTCCGAGCCCCTGCGCATGCAATCACTCCCACTCCCCCAGCACTGCACAGCCCAGTGACGGCCACAAGGAGAACTCTGACAGGAAAGTGGAACTTGTGCATTTTAGCTTCTAGATTCCAAGCATGTCCTGGGTCTATTGATTTTAGTTAAGGGATAATGTTTCCAGGGAGGAGGGGTCGGAGGCAGAGGAGCCCCTGCTGATGGTGCAGCGCTGGAGGCAAACAGAGCCGGCTCAGCCCCACAGAGTTACACGAGGAGATCAAAGATTACAGAAGCCAGCTCTTGCTGCAGATGATGCTCGCCCAGGAACCACGAGGCTGGGGTGGGTACCACATGGCACAGGCTGGGAATAAAGGAGGGAAGGAAGGAGTGACAGGGAGGAAGGGGAATCTGGATTCCTGGGACCATGTGTAAGATGTCCCTTTTTCATAATAACCTATAGGATTTTGTCCTGTACATCCCACATTGCATCTGATGCAATGAATATCTGCAGATTGTCAAAGGAGAGAAGGAAGAATGGAGGACTTTATAAATGCATCCTCATTTGTCCCAGCTTAATTGTTCTGATCAGACCTATGTTCTTCCAGCTAATTCACCTGAAGGCCAGGTCTTGCCTGAATGGTCTCGGGGGTCCCCAACCTGGGTTGGACATTAGAATCATTTGAGGAGCCTGAGCCCAACCCCAAACCATTTACAAGAAAGTCTCTGTGAGTCCTTGGCACCAGTAGATTTTAAAATTAGATGATAATGTGCAGACAGGGCTGAGAACACCTGGATCAGATCATCTTTGAAGTTTACCAAATTGCTCGCCCTAAGTCAGAGATACACAGAGGAGCATTGGAGTGAACTGACCCCAGGGGTCTCATATGCCATTAGGGCCCAATCAAATCGCTAAATCTGCCCAAGAGCCAGTTTGTAAAATATTGGCCCCCGAGTCACAAAGGTTTGTGTCCCGAAAGAAAGCAGCAGGGACACTTCAGTGGGGAGGTTGGGCTAAAAACTCACCCCCGCCACTCCAAAGGCTGGGTAGGTTTTCTCCCTGCCTAAACTCACATCCTCTGTGTCCTTCTAACCTGCCTGGTGCCAGGTACAGACAACACACCAGGAACCACCTTCTTGGAGTCCCAGTACTTGCAGAATCTTCCAGGAAGCCTCCCCTGATTAATGGAGTAACCCTAGATAGCATTTCTCCACATGCCCCCACACTCACTCTCACAGTTTGCATGTGTCCACTGATGACTGTAAATGACCAAAGAACAGTGTCTCTTCCTCCACATTCTCTCTCCTTAGACTGTAAATCCCTCCAGTGCAGACACTGTGGCCCTGAACTCCTTTGTAAAACGCTCAGCCTCTCCCAGGACAAGACCATCCACATGGGTAGTCAGTCTACCCTCACTCTTACCAGAGTCCACTTCCCTCTCTCTGGGGTCTGCTCTGCCCAGCAAGCCCTCTCCAAAACTCCCTCTGTTCCATCCTGGGCTGTGTCCCCTGCCTCAGCTGGGGACAGAAGGCTGCTTTACTCCTCTTGCTTAGAGGAGATCTAGACTTTCCATCAAACGACCATCCCCTGATGCTGAAAGGATGCCCTGCCTCACCTGGCAACTCAAGTACCTGAGCAGGGAAAGTCTCAGAGAGGAGGACGCCTGTGGGGTGACATGTGGCAGCAGAGCTGGTCCAATCAGACCCACCATCCTCTGAAAGCCACCTGCAGGTGCCAACAGGGAAATGCAGAGAAAGTCCCAGGAAGGTTGTACTCAGGAACGACCCCTTAAAAGTCTGAAAGTGCAAAGCCTATGATTCCAGAATATTCTCCCATCCCTGAAGGAAACAGGTCAGCCCAGGAAGAGTTAATCCTCCTGCAGTTAGAGGTTAGAAGATGAAGCTCCTGCCCATACACAGAGGTGCAGAGAACATCCGGAGCACGATAAATCTGAGAGTGCAGAAGGCCTCTCTCCTCATTTGTTAGTCAGCGATGTGTGAAAATGTTAATGAAGGGAGCTATAATCTATGAGAATTTCACTATTAAAATGTAGTTCACGTCTGAAGGCTTCTGCTTACATGCAGCCCACTGTACATCAATCCTTCCCGGGCACTGCTAATAATAGACGGAACTGCCTCACTCTGTCTAGCCACCTTCGCCCTGGCAATTCTAAGAATTTGCTACAACTGTTATTGTAGAAATTATTTTCATGCTATTAACTTTGAGTTTTATTATATGTGTTCTTAAAAGAAAATAAATGCAGAGAGATTGTAAGTGTATATCGGGCCCCCGATGAAAGTATTTTTAAAAATATAACATAATGACAAGAAGCACTGAAGTGGGGTGATATAATGGTGCCTTCCCTTATTGAAACCTAAATTAGATTCTGCATTGTAAAAGTGCATAAAGAGGTTTCTTTCTTTTCATGGAGAAAATTTCTATTCTGAAATGGCAGCACCTTGCCTGTTGCAAGGGGGAGAAGAGCAGAGCTCATCTGAAGAGCCCAGACGCCGGCCCCTTCCTGTTTCATGGTGGGTGTCTGACACCTCCCAGAGCACCTCACCTGGGCAAACCCATGAAGACTTTACTGGGGGGCCGCTATAGCTATAGCTGCAGTCCTCTTCCCACAACCAAGCTGGGCCTGGCTAGGCTGATCTCAGCTCTCCTGTGAGCCCTGCTCCCCTGCACTCATAGCTCCAAATGGGCAGGTTTCCCAGGCCTGCCACTGCGGGGAGAGCCTCAATCAGTGCAGGCTTCCAGGTCTGAGACCTAATAGGCATCAGGCCAGGTGGTCATCAGATGGGATATAAGATCTTTAGCCAAAACTGGAAATGAGATCCACTGGGGGGCCTACATAAAACCAGTACAGTAGGTACAACGATCCCTTTCTCTAGGAAGTGACCCCACAACGCCTCCTGGGGTGTGCCACAGAAGACCAAATGTGGACTGGCCCCCTTAGAAGTAGATGACTCCAGACTCTCTTCCACAGGAATTTGGGATTGGATTCGAGGGCCTGCCAGTCACCTCTTCATGTGGCTGACCTTATACATATAAACTCAGGTCATGGAGACTAAGGACAGAACCCAGCCAGTCTGCCGAGAGAAAACAATGCAATGGCAGGGAGGCAGGAGATGGAGAGAGAGTCTGGATAGCCTTCCAATCCCTTGTTCCAGCTTCTACCTGAGCCTGCTTCTCCCTGTGAAACATTCCTATACCCTCACAATAAATTCTCTTTTTTTCTCATGCTAGCTTGAGTTTTTTTTCTGTAACTTGTGACAAAAGAGTCAGAATATTGTTGGCTAATTTAAGATGGGTCTAGAGATATTTTGAGATGTTTAGCTTAATTTTCATGGAATGCCCTAGAATTACTTAGTATTGCCATTCATCTATCTGTCCATCCATCTATCCACCCAACCATGCATCCATCTATCCATCTTCCCATCTATTCCCATCTATATCCATCTATTCATCCATCCATCCATCATCCATCCACCTTCCCATCCATGCATCCATCCATTCACCCTCCCATTCATCCATGTTCCCATCCATCTGTCCATCCATCCACCCATCCATCCATCCAATAGATCTATGTATTGAGTCCCTACAATGTGCTAAACACTGGGCTATAGGAGTGAACAAATTATTTATGGAATCTGCTTCCATGAAGCTTTGCAGAGAAGTTAAATATGAAATAAAACAAAACATTAAATACATAAAGACAAGTTGTGATAAGTACAGGTTTCCCCTTCTATCCAAAAGTTTGCTTTATGCCACTTCACTTTTATGAAAGACCTTTGTTAGTACCTTTTTTCGCTAACCGAAGGAAATTCAAAGAGGATTTTTACTTTTATGGAAAAAGCAAAAATAGCATTCAGCTTTGTTTGCAGCAAGCCATTATAGAGGCAGTGCACACCCCAAGCAGCAAGAGTGGCACCACCAAGCTCTTTCCCCAGGAACTACACTCAGCATCCCAGCATCACGCCTCCAGAGCTTTGAGCTGTGTCTGTGAGCATCTGTGCTTTCTCTCGAATTACTTTGGTAGGTTATTTTTTGGGTCTGGGAACACTCAAAAATCTTTCCCATATAAATTAATGGTAATTGCTTCTTCACTTTATGCCATTTCAGCTTAGGAAAGGTTTCACAAGAACGCTCTACTTTCGGATAGCAGAGGAAACCTGTATTACAAAGGAAAAGCACATAGTGTAATGACAGATTATGATAGAGGTGACTGTAGATTTGGGAGATTGAGACTTAAGCTGAGATTTAGTAAGCATTAGCAGATGAGGAGGGGGAGGAGGAGAGAGTGGGTACCACAGGCCTGAGGCCAGAAGAGTGTCAGTGCCTTGGGAACTGAAAGGCAGCCAGTACTGCTGGAATATAGTGGAGGGAAGGGTGGGATGAGGCTGAGGGGGCTACACAGGGCTTAAAGACTAGTTCTTTCTGAAAACCAATATATTTTCTAAGAACATCAAGATAGGAAGGGTTTCCGAGGATGCAGGTTTCCCCCACATACTCTGAGTTTCTTTCTGGAATTCACATTTGGGCAACCCACCCCAGGAGCGAGTAACACAGGAAACAGACAGCAAATAGGACCCACACCTGGCACAGTCTGTAAGCCCTGGTGGCTAGTCCCAAATCCCAAGCAGAGTTTTGGAGGATGAATCATCTAGAAAAGTATAAATAAGGCAGCTCAGAGGTTCTCACTGCCCCCAGAGAGGACTTCAAAGTCATCTAGTCCAAAATCCCCAACTACAGGAAGTCCACAAGCCAGGACCAGTAGTCCCCAGTGGCCTGCTTCCCAACAAGCCCTGAGTCGGGCAGGCAGAGCTTTGCAGGAGGTAGAGGTGAAGCACCATTGAGGCAGGGGCCATCCCAGCCCCCTCCCCTCCTGGGTCCTCCTAAGGCCAGCACACTCACCAGGGACCTCTGTGCCCAGAGAGCTGAAGAAGGACCACTGTGGGTGAAGGGGAGGCGGCCAGGGGTCTTCTTGGGGACCAAGGGCCTGGAGCCACTCTCTGCCACCTCCCTAGAGGCAGGGAGCTGGCACCAGGGTGATGCTGGCTGTGACTGTGAGGAAAGACACGGGATCAAGGGGGAAGTACTCAGGACACTGAGGGAGTGAATAAGGGGCTCTCAAGTGAAACGCAGGCAGGAAACACTTGCTCCAAGGGCTGTGCCACCTTCTTACACGGGGAGCCTGGTGAAGACCCCCCCTCCGCCCCCTCCTTCTGCCTTCCACATGTGCAGAAAAACACAGAGCCACCTCTCCAGCATCTGCCCTCATTTTCCAAGCTGACGGGACTCCCAGTTGCCTGTGGCCAGCATGGAAGAGGGAACATCCTGGGAACGGCCCTCTGAGCTCTGTCCCGGAAGCACTGCTCCCCCAACACACCATCTGGAGGCCTCAGCCACGACCATCCCCAGATGCTGTAGAACATCCTGGGAGGGCGCTCTGTAGGTGGGTTTACACTCCGACCGGTGGAAACGCCGCATGCGCTGCAGGGAGAAAGGCTCTGGGGCTGAGTGTCAAGATGTCCCAGCTTCTAACACTGTGCAACCGTCAAAAAGGCTTCAGTGTTCAGAAACATAGAAAAGTGTTTATTATGTAATATGAAGTGAAAAAGTAGAGTTTAAAATTGTACAGAGGAAGAACCCAGCTATGTAAAAATATACAGACAAAAGTCTAGAAATTGGTAAAATGTGGGGCAATCGCCACCTTCTTCTAAAAGTATTTTTTTGAACCTTTCAACTTTTCCTCAAGGAGCACAAGTTACTACTAGACATGGCCATGACCTTTATTGGAAATTCTGAATCCAAGCAGCTCGGGAAATCCAAAGTTTTTTTCTCAAATTTGGCACCGTTTGGCAGCAAGCCTTAATCTGAACTGACACAATTTCTAGTCCTTATTTATCCCATTTAGTGTGAATATTCATATGTTTTGCTGCAGAAATATCAATGTGTTTGCTTATAGGGTGTTGCTCCAAAAGCCACTGAGGTTGTGCCAGCATATGCTCTGTATTACTCTTCTGAAAGCCTAAGGACTATGAATTCTGCAAACAACTGACCTGGAGGGTTTCAGGCAGGGGAATGGAAATTTTAAAACACACACCCAGTGATAGCAAAGGAAGCCCGAGGTTCTCGGCCGAGTCTCAAGTCTGTTACTGACTTGCCACATGATCTCACAGGAGTCACATCTCTAGGACCTCAGTTTCTGGATTTGCACCATAAAGGAGGAAGTCTCTCCTGGGTCTGCCTCTCCACATGCTCGTGATTCCTGGCCCTACCGTGATGCAATGCACAGAGTCCCCACAGGGGACCCATCCATTCATCCTAATGCCTGGTCCATCCCTGGCTGGCCAGAGAAAGAAGCCCCAGGCCTATGGGAGGAGAGGAAGTCTTCTGCATGGCTGGTGGTAGCAGAATGGTAACTGTTCATCGGGGAAGCCCAGACCTGCTCTTGATCCCACCCCAAGCACTACCACAAGTGAGTGAGCGTCTCCCAGCTTCCCTAGCAAGTGCTCCTGGCAAACTCATCAGTAAGAGGTAGTGGGAGGGGGTAGCAAACTGCCTCTCCAAGGGGCTCCCTCCAAGGATGCTCCTCCCTGGAAGAAAAGCCCAAAGGAGTAAAGTCCCAAAGATGGGATTTTAAAGACTTGAATGACAGAAGGATGGTGGGGGGTCCTTTATGTCCCACAATTCAAAGCACTATGATGCTCCCTTCTTCTCATGCACTTAGTGGACCCTTCCCACAGCTGGGGCAGCAAGGAAAGCACCGTGAACATGAAGAGGACAGAGAAAGTATCCTATACCCCAGGGTTCCTCTCCCCCAAATTACATCACCACCAGCACAGCTTTGTGATTTTTAATTTTCTTCTAATTTTAGAATTGTAGCAGCGTTCTAAGAACCCCTCTAAGTGTTTTAGGGAGATGGTAATGGTCCTATACTAAAATAATTCAACCAACACTATAATTTTAGTGCCACCATCAAAATGAAATAATGGCTGTTTACTATGTTACACCTTTCAAATGACCTTCATTTGAATACAAATTGTGGCTTGAAATTCTAAAAGCTGCTTCGTTCCAGAAGGCTGCAAAATGCAGGAACTCAATGAGGGCTCCTCTCCCGGAGCCTCCTCCCCATGACCCGCAGTTTAAATGGATCTCTTTCTCTGGAGCTGCTGGAGACCCATTTAGTGCCTCCGTGCAGAACTGAATGGCCCTGACAGCGCAAAGCGGGCCAGGAGCTGGGGAGGTGGCACCACACACATGGCAGGTGGGGGGTTACCTGGGAAGGCCAACTGTGCTGGGACTGATGCACAGGGGGCAGGGAGAGTTCAGGAAACTTCTTCGGAGGAGACAGATGCTGCTCTGCCCTCCCACAACCCCCATCCATGCCACGCATCTCTCACCTACTTCTTTCTGTAGCATCCTATCTTGTCTCCCTGCTTGTACCCAGGCTTCTGTCCACACATCCTCCTTCAGCCACACCAAACTACTCACCCCATCCTAACCTCACCCCGTGCTTTGTTCTGTCTGTGTCATTGCTCAGATGCCCACCCTACCAGATGAAGAGGGAACAAGCTTCCCAGGCCAGCTCCTGTTCTCACATTTATGCATCAGTTCAAGCATCAGTTCAGTTTCCTGAAAGGCGTTGAGGTGGAGAGAAATGGGCAGGTGCTGTGTGTGAGTGTGTCATTTCTCTGCTCATCCAGGACACTTGGGATCGGGAGTGTGTCCTACTCAGCTTTATATTCCAAATCCCCAGCCCTCAATTAGTGTTTCTTGAATTGAAATCTCACCTCTAGAAGCTTCTTAGACTGGCTGGTAGAGTAAGTCTAGCTAGTGTAAAACATGCTGTAATTATTACTGCCTTTTGTTTACATCCAAATGAAAGCTTTTTAGGAATCCGGGCTCAGCAGTTTTTAGATATGTGACTTAGCGCAAGCACTTAATTTCTCTAAATCTTAGTTTCCACATCTGCAGAGTAGTAATAATAATAAAATCCACCCTGCAGGTTGTTGTGAAGAGCAACATAAAAAGTTTAACCCAGCACTTGGTGCATTGAGCATGCTCTATTTATTTGTTGTCTTGTGCGTCTGTCGATAACACCCTGCCTGCCCGGCTTGTTCTCCGATGTTCTCTGCAGGTTGCGGAGTCCAACCCGGGGCCGGGCCCACACACTACCTCTCTCCCGTCCCCTGCCCCACTCCTGCTCTTTGCCTGGCTTGGATCTAGAATATTCCCTTCCCTCCTCTCTGCCTGTGCACAACTCATCCATCCTTCAGGGAGAGCTTAGCTCCTGCCTTCCAGAAAGCCCTCCTGGACCATCCTGCCTGTGTTCACCTCCTCCTGGGCAACCTTCTCTTTTAGCGTCCATCACAGATGTGCTATCTGCTCCAAGACTTGCAGGTGGATCTGCCCTCTCAAAGGCAGTTTCCTTAAGAAAGGAGCCCTTGTCTCCCAGGTCTTCTCTCCAGAGCTCACTGAACACTGTACCTGCCATCAGTCCAAAAGGCCAGGTGCAAGTGGAAACTTACCTCTCCCTTTCCCATCAGTCACCACACAGTTCTTGCCCTAGACCCTAGTATCCCAGGCCAAAAATACCAGATCTCCCTCTTAGGTCCCTATTACGCATCATAGAAGGTCCTGCTGATGTGTCCTCCTAAATATCTTGCCCGTTCATGCTTCTCTTTCTGTTCCCTGGTTCTGACCATCACCTCCTACCAAGAAACCCAAGAAAGCCTCCATGTTCATCTCTGCCTCTAGACATCCCCTGTTTCATTTGATCCTGCTGGTGACTGAGCTTCCCAGAACTCCCAATTTGATTAGGTCAAGCTCCTGCTCCAACAGCTTCAGTTTAGGTGTCCTGGCACCTGACTCGAGTTGCATTCCAGATGCGCCAATCTATATGCACGCCATGGAATACCATTCAACAAAAGGAAGGAAGGATGCCCAGGGGTGGGGGAGGGTGAAATGGGGAAAGGGGGTCAATTATATGGTGACGGATGGAAACTACACTTTTGGTGGTGAGCACGCTGTAGTATATACAGATGTCAAATTATAACGTTGTACACCTGAAATGTATACAATGTTATAAACCAACGTTGCTTCAACAAAAAAAAATTTAAAAAAGAAGGAAGGAAGGAAGCCCTGACTCACACCACAACGTGGATGAACCTTGAAAATATTATGCTGAGTGAAAGAAGCCAGACACAAAAGGTCACATATTGTAGGATATAACTTACATGAAATGTTCAGAGTAGAGAAATCCATAGAGACAGAAAGTAGATTAGTGATTGGCAGGGATGGGGGGCCCGGAGGATGACAGCTAAGGTGTGTGGGGATCTTCTTGAAGTGATGAAAATGTTCTAAAATTGATTGTAGTGACGGTTGCACAACTCTGTGAATATACTAAAAACCACTGAATTGTAAATGGGTGAATTGTACCATATGTGAATTATATCTCAATAAAGTTGTTGTTATGCTCCAATCAGGCTCCACCTCCCTTTTCTCCCACCACATTCCTCCACAAGCCTGAACTGATATTTGTCATTCCTTTCAACCTATCCAAAGAATACCCATCCTTCTAAGCCCAGCTCCTCAAATTCCTATATCATTCATGCATTCATGCATTCATTCGTGCATGCATGCACGTATCCAACAAATGATGACTCTGCACCTACCAGGAATTCAAGAGCAAACAAGATACAGCCTACAGTCTAGTGACAAACAAACAAACAATAACAACAAGCAGAAAAGCAAGCAAAAGGTGTTAACCACACCACTGCCCTCATTTTGTTATTGGACTTTTTGGGTTTCACTCTTTTTCCTCGTGAGACTATCCCAAACCCCTCAAAGGCAGGGACAATGTTCTGTACTTCTCCAAAGCCCACACCATTTGTGGTGGGTGGAGTAAGTGCTGGAATTTTCTTCAGAAGAGCCAGCTCAGCTTCCAGCTCCATTGACTGTGTGACTCTGGGCGGCCACTTCGCCTCTGCCCCCTAGAAAATAGCAATGGTGCCTCCTTCACAAGAACCACGTGTAGCAGGGTGATTTATTGAGATTTAATTTGGCAGGATAATCTGTTGAAAAATTAACTTGTATCTTATAGACTCATCAGAAATGAAAGAAAGTTATTTTCTGCTTCTTCCAGAAGATGGCAAGCCTTTTATATCAAGTATTTGTTGGATGAATGGATGATTTATTATTATTATTTACCCCCCTGGGGAAGTAAATAACTCTCTTATGTTCCCAGGCTGGAAAGAGAAGTTGGTTGGCTGCCCTGAAGAAATATCCCTGGACAGGGGTCTTTGTATTTCCAAGGTCTCTAAGCTGACTCCTGAGACGGGAGAGGGCTGGAGGTTCCACCCAAGAGGAGGCCTGATCCTGGGGGTGTTGGCTCTTCCACAGTCTGGAGAGGACACAAGTGGAGGGTCTCGGGGTACAGGGACCTGAGCTTATCAGATATGGCAATGCTGAGGTAGCAGGACCTCAGAAGGTATGTGGGGACCTGTGAAGACCAGGCACCTAAGCAAGGCTCATGGTGACCCTGCTTGGCAAGGAGTGGAGCCACCAGAGGGGCCACCCAACCCCAAATGGCCTCTGCCAGCCTCAGCAGAGCTGGACAAGCCACGGCAGCCACACAAGGAGAGTCTCCTCTGGACTCCCATACAGCCCCGGGGGGAGAGGAGAGCCCCAAGAACTCTGGATTTGGGACCAACCTCTAATCGTGGCAGATGGGGCCTTGAACTGGACTTAATTTGATTTAGACAAAGAAATGTAACCTTCCCTACACTTCCAGCCTCTTGGAACATTTAGGGGGATTCTCGGAGACGATTAATTCATCACTGCCTCACCAGCCAAGCACAATTTCTAGACTGGGGGACAACTGATGTTTTATTTTTTGAGACAATGACCAGAGAACTGTTCTCTAACTGGGGCAGAGAGAAAATGTGGTCTCTCAAAAGTTTCTGCTGTTTGGGGGATCCTGGTAAAGTAAGAAAAGAATGAGCTTAAAAGGATCCTGAAGGGGCCGGCCTGGTGGCATAGTGGTTAAGTTCACGTGCTATGCTTTGGCAGCCCAGGGTTTGCAGGTTCGGATCCCAGGTGTGGACCTACACACCGCTTATCAAGCCATGCTGTGGCAGGCATCCCACATATAAAGTAGAGGGAGATGGGCACAGATGTTAGCCCAGGGCCAGTCTTCCTCAGCAAAAAGAGGAGAATAGGCAACAGATGTTAGCTCAGGGCTAATCTTCCTTACCAAAAAAAAAAAAAAAGGATCCTGGAGAATGCTTTAAAACCCAGGGATAGACATAGAGCAGCTGATAGAATGTTCAAGAAAAAAAGGCTGGGAACAGAGGAGAGTGGATACCCTATTATAAATGAATGAAAAAGACCCCTGCAACTCTTAAAATGCTTTTATTTGAATAAAAGGTAAGTGGTTCAATAACGATTTACTGATTAACAACACAGAGATCTTAGAAGATTAAGACAACCCTGAGGACAGCCTGTGGCTGAAGGCCTTGTCGGCAGGGATCCCAGGGACGCGTCATTTCAGTTGCCACGGCTTAGGCAGGTGGCTGTGAATCTCAGTGACAGAACATTTTCCAAAAACAAATAGGTTCTAGACGGCAAAAGGCAGGGCTCTAAGCCCATGAGAGATTGACAAAGAAAATGATTCTAATTTGAGATGGCTCAGAGATCGCCCCCAGTTCTGCTTCAAACAAATCTGCAGAACACAGCACTTCTTTGCCAGACTTAAGCCTTCTGTGCTCAGTTCCAAGGTACCGAGAAACCACAGTCCTGACGCCTAGACGATTGTCCAGGACATCCAGCCATGTGAACGGAGTCCAGCTTCCTCAAAGCCTCCCTTTCAGGGGCCTCCCTGCCCTCTGGGGCCCAAGCAGGACAGCTGTAGGAATGGAGTTCAAAGCAGACATGAGGCTGTTGGACAAGCTTCGCCCTTCCATCTCCCCAGCCACCACCCAACTTCCCAGTTAGCAGAAAGCCCTTAGCTCTGGGACAGAACCCAACACAGAGATCATTTCCATCATTCCCTCAACTTGTTTAAGAAAAATTGCTGGGCTACTATTGCAGGCCACCATGCTGTGTGCCTCCCATTTAGTCTATTTTACATTTAGTCTCCAAGCCAGAGACCCTCCAGTTGGTCTGAATAAAGCAGAGTTATTGGTCCAAGTGTTTTAAAAATAGATGCAACTCCAGACCCCAAGAAACTGAAGGGATATTATGGGAATACACAACTGTATTGTTTTGTTACTATATGAAAAATTGGATTCTTAGCTCCTGTTTTCCCCTCCTGCTCCCTTGCTCCTCCCTCTCCTGGTTCCTCACCTGAGACGCTACGGCTCCTGGCCCCCAAAACAATATATATTACAAATAAGCTCCCCATCAAAACAGCCCACACCAAGCTGCAGGGTCCCAAGCTGCTCCATGCACTGTGCTGGGGGCCTGATAAGCCCCAGCTTCCTTCTTTTTTAAGACCAGAATGCCATTCTCGGCCAAATTTTAAAAAGCGAGAACCCCACAAAAAATCAGCCACAGCTTCAAGCTGGATTTGGGGGCCACATTTCGCCACGGACCTCCCAGGCAAGCTGGTCCTAGTGGAGGAAGTTCTTTTTGGCTCTGAGATTTGGAGATGTGAAAGTTCCTTCCCCAGCCAGACGTCCTGAATGTGGCAGGCAGCATCTCCAGCTCAGCCCTCCTGCCAGCCACTGCAGAAGTGAGAAGAAAGGAACCCTTCACTCACTCTAATGGCCACGGGAACAGCCAACACTCATGAGCAGTTGCACTGTCCAAGCGTGGGCTGAGTGCCTGAGGTCATGACAACCCTACACGCTGGGTGTGGTCTGGCAGATGAGGAGACCAAAACATGCCCAAGGTCAAGAACAAATTAGGTTCAGGCTGTATGTGGACACAGAGAATAAAGTCTACCCCCACCCTGACCTCCCTCCACTTTCAGCCCCTGCTATAGACCGAATGTTTGTGTCCCCCAAATTTATGTGTGGAAATCCTAACCCCCAATATGATGGTATTAGGAGGTGGGGCCTTTGGGAGGTGATTAGGTCATGAGAGTGACGCTCTCATGAATGGGATTAGTGTCCTTATAAAAGGTCCCCAGAGAGCCACTTCCCAGCCTTCAGAATTGTAAGAAATAAATGTCTGTTGTTTATAAGCCACCCAGTTTATGGTACTTTGTTATAGTAGCCTGAACAGACTAAGGCAGACCCTTTAATCAAGATTTCCCTGGCCACTCGCCAGCCCCCAAGAGAGCTGGGTAGGACTTCCCTCTTCCCCTGGACAGCATTCTCCTTAGAATGTAGCACAGTGAGGGCAGGGACCATGTGCCCGGTAAGCCACCCTAACGATCAAAAAGAGCAGCCTGGCACACAGCAGGCACTCGGTGGAATGGAACAGAATGAATAAATGTTCATCGTAGATACGGGTACAAGAAAGTGCTTACTAAACACGGATCCTTGCTCCAAATGCAGAGAAAGTGAAAATTCAAACGCTTGTCGAACGTCAAATCAATATTAATTTACTCAAAGGCATGAGTGAATGTCTTAAGCAAGAGTATTTTGTCTTTATTAAAGACAAATGACCAGGTGTGTTATGGAAAGTACACACAGGACTTTCTTTAAGTTGCTTATTATTCTTCCCTGCAATTTACAGAAGCTTACAATCTTTAGACATTCTAGAAACTAAGTTCCCTCTCCTCTGGAGCAGAAGAACAGTTATCTCCTTCTCTGCACAAGACCCTGCCTGCCTTATCAGACCCTCTCGGTGTGGATGCTCCTTGTTGGGAGATAGAGAGGAGACAAAGGAGACATCCGGCCAAGTGCTCCTTCAAGAGCCCTCAGTCTGCACCTCCTGCTCTTCTCCTCCGTCTGAGCTGTCCCTGCAAAGCCCTGCCTTTATGTATACCTCGCCAAGGCGACCCGCCTCCTGCTCACAGCCTGCCAGGGACACGCAAAGTTCTCCCCTCGAAAGAACAGCCAGCAGCTCCACCAGGAGGCTGAGGGGCAGGGGTGGAGAGCCTTCGCTAATGCCAGAGTATGCTAAGTCGCCCCTGGGTGGCAGTGATGAAGCCGTCATGAGACCCTGGAGCCAGGCAGATAAGGCCGCCTGCTTCTCCAACACAGCCATGTCCTCTTCCATCTCTCCTTTCTTCCTCAGAGAGCAGGGGATCCATCCCCATCACTTACCTGATAACGGTGGAGAATGGTCATGGGTGTTTTTATCCTGGCCACAGGCACCATTATCCTGCACCAAATTGACTCTAATGCAATGAAGATTTAAAAGTTATTAAATGCCTTTTAATAAAAGGCCTGCCTGTGGATCTATTCTTCAGTTAGAAATCTACCCAGAAGGTGCTCTTGCCGCTGCGCAGCTTAAGAGACAACTAAAATTTCATAGTAAGGATGGAGGGAAAAGAACCCCTCCGCTGATGTGCTCACACACGCTTTGGGATATTACAATTTCAAATTTTCTATTTTCTGTTTATTTGTAATCCTAATTAAAGTTGCAGCAGAATGACATGGATACAATTGCACATTCTGCTATTTGATTACCTTTTTACAAGCATAGTGCCACAAAGAAGAAATTTTGACACTCCAGCAAAAGAGGCATTGCTATAAATACTCCCACTCCCAGACACCTACGTGTAATTACTCATGAAGAGTGAGGAGGATGAGGGAAGAGAGAAGACCCATTATGTGCTTTTCTTCTTCAGGAACTTCTTGTGCTCGCTCTATTAATTCCTTTCAAGGCTTTCTCCCTCTCCGCTTTATGCTCATTGACTGTCCTAGGATGACAGCAAGCCAGCAGCTGGGTGACGGAGAGCCAGGCCACTCTGGAAAGCAGAGGGGCTTCAGGGCCCTCAGGAGGATGGCAGGCACGGCTGAGCAAGGCCCCCATCACCTCTTCACCGATGCCTGGTGTCCGCCTGGCCTCCGCTCGTGTGCCGCATCCCAGTCCCTGCCACCAGGTTCCGCTTCCTGGAATGCTATTTGTGCCTCACTCCTCTGCTCCATCCAACATGTACGGAGAATACTTATGTATATCAGGCGGAAAAAGCAGGATATAAAATCCTATATACATTAGGACTATAAATACACTAAATATATGCATATGTACAAAAGAAGGCATAGAAAATGTACACCAAAATGACGATGGTGGCTGAGTGTGGCAGAATAATGAAAATATTTTTCTTTTCGTGTTCCTAAATTTCTGAAAGATTATTACATATTACTGTATAAATAAATTCATAATTTAAAATAATCTCACAGAGATGGAGAACAAACTAGTAGTTAACTGGGGTTAGAGACAGCAGGAAGGGAGGACGGGCTGACTACGAAGGGTAGGGGAGATCTTTGTGGTGATGGACCCATTCTGGATCTTGATTGTGGTGGAGGTCACACAAATCAACACATGCGACATGAAATGACTAGACATCTGCCCCACACTGTATCAACGTGATACTACAGTTAAGTGAGATGTAGCTGCTGGGGGGAGCTGGGCGAAGGGTACACGGGGCCTCTCTGTACCATCTTGGAAACTTCCTGTAATTTTAGAATGATTTCGGAATAAAAAGTTTAAAATCTAATTAGGGTCCACAGCTAATGCAGAGGAGTGCAGATGAAGCCTAAACTGTGGGCCTAATCTGGCTTTTAAGGCCAGTAAACACCCATCCAACCCTGGTCTCATAAACACACAGAGACCAAGAGCGCACACTTTCCCACTGTATTTAATCCTCAAAGAAACTCAAAAGGTGGGTCCCCGTATTGTGGATGAGGACACTGAGGCGGGAAAAGTGCACAGAGCTGGACTGAGCCCGTCTGTCCACAGTCTGCATCCAAAAGCTCATCTCATGTGGGTACCACTCATGTCCGCACATTGTTCAGCCCTCAGCACAGTCCCGAAGCAGGTGTGATCATCGTCCGTTTTCAGGCAAGGAGCCTGACCAGGTTACAGGGTATGTGGTAGCACAGAGACTGGAGTCCAGGACTCCACCTGCTGGGCCAGCACTTCCCCCACCCGCCTGCTTCCCCCACCTGGCCCCCTCATTTCTGCAGCACCCCCCACCCCAGTCTGGCTCCACTCAGGTCACATGCATCCCACTGCCACCTCCACAGACCACAGACACCACCTCCTTCCTGCCCAGACTCCAAGTTCAGGCCCGTAACCTGCATCCTGTTCATAGCTGCCTAATTTAGTGCTGCTCAGGCTGATGGGACAAGTGCACTTTGCAGGGGACAAAACAGTTGGGCCCAGCAAGGACACCTTCCCCAACCGTGTATCTCTGCTGCCATCCCTGTTCCCCTTGATCCACTCACTGAGATGCAGCCAGGAGCTTTCTAAAGCAAGACAGGGGCCCTCCTCCGTGGCTCCTCTCTCTGTTCAGGACAAAATCCAAACTCTTTAAATGTCCCCCAACTTGGCAAGATGGACAAGGCCCTTGGAGACAGACCATCACTTACCTCTGTAGCCCACCTCACTACGCCTCCCCACCACTGTCTCCATGCTGCAGCCACACTCACACCCTGCACTCTCTCCTCAAAGCCATGCACATTCTGTTCCTTCTACCTAACATGCTCTTCCCTGTACTCCACCCCCAGCTCCACTCTTTATCCATCCACCTCCTTTTGCCAGGGTGTCTCCAATTCATCCTCAGGTGTAAACTTAGATAGCACTTCCTCCAGGACTCTTCCCTGACCCACCAGGACCCCCCAGGACCCATAACAGGAGCTCCAGTAACCCCCTACACTTCTGACACATGCACTGATTACATTCATTATCACTACCCGCCTGCTTGTCTGTTTCTCCCCAGCAGACTCTCAGCTCCAAGACGGCAAGGACCATATGCACTGCCCAGCACAGCAGCTGGCACACAGTAGGTATGCAGTAAATATTTGTCAAATTAATGAATTTCAGATGAACAAGCTGACATGGCTTTGCACGGCCACATTTCCGGGTAGGGAGCTGGGACGGGAACTCAGGCAGTGTCCACACTGGCTTCTGTGACCTTTCCAACTCAACCAATGCTGGGAGAAGGGCATGGGCAAACCCTCCAGCCTTTATTTCTAATCTTGACCCAGCATAGACAGAAACAGGGGACAAGCCAGACGCGACACAGCCCACTCTCCTCAGGAGAATTCTTGATCCTGGAGAACACAGCCAGAGCCACATGAAGAGCAGCTCCCGCGGTACACAAAGGGGGCAGCCAGCTGTTCCTGAAGGTGCCATCTGGGGCAGAGTGAGCCAAGGGAACTCTTGGGTTAAGTGATTCAGGAAGGAGAGTGGTCTCGGCAGCAAAAGGAACAAGCTGCCCAATGCTTCAGGCTCAGTTTGGCAATTTATCGATGTTCTTCGAGTTAATGCATTATTAGTTTGCATATTTATAATGTGCCCTCTAGTTATTAACGGTGATATAATGCCAACTGAGAAAACCAAGAGACCTCAGAAATATTTACATAGCAGCATAATTAAGACTAAGAGCTGAGTCACCGAGGGATCCTACTGATTTTCTGGGAGAGAAAAAAAATAGGACATTCTGACTTCACCCCCTGCCTTAAGACCCTCCCCAAATCTGGGCCAGGCAGAAGCCCACTGTGCCGCCCCTGTGGTCGCCCTCTGCCATCAGCAGAAGAAAGATCACCTATGAAATGCATAATTGCTGCCTCTCCTCAGCAGACTCAGCCCAGACGTTCAAAGTGGTGGCCACCCCATGTGAAAGGCTACAGCTTGTGGGGAGGAGGGGGCCAATGCAGGAACATGCAGCCACCAATCCAAGATGCTCCGGAGCCCTCTCCACACTGACATCCCCCAGGGAATCCTCGGACATAGAGGCTGAGGATCCCCTTTGATAGAGAAAGCTCTCCGAATGACAAGCTGAAAAGCCCCCCAGAACCCCAAAGTCAATTCTGAGGTCGGAGGCAGCTGAGCCTCCCACTGAGTGAACCCCTTGGCCAGGCCAGATGGCAAAGAATCAGCTCTGTCTTTTCAAGAGGAAATGTGTTTCCGAGCCCCACCACCCAGCACCTTCTCACATTCTCCGCTTCCTCCACTATCTGGAACTCTACTGTCCATCAAAAAAACCTCTGGTTTGTTCCAATAAGCTCAACCATGATTTTTTTCATGAGTATCTTTTAAAATAAAAAAAGGAAAGAGGTTTTAAAAGTGGGGGAAATCAACTGATGAAAATATAAATGTGATCTATCCATACAAGGAATATTATTCAGCCATAAAAAGGAATGAAGCACTGACACACACTACACGTGCATGAACCTTGAAAACATTATGCTAATTGAGAGAAGCCAGACACAAAACGTCACATATCATATGATTCCATAGAAATGAAATGTCCAAAGTAGGCATATCCATAGAGACAGAAGGTGGATTAGTGATCATTTAGGGCTGGAAGGGATTAGGGGATTGGGGGTGATGGTAAGGGGCAAAGGGTTTATTTTGTGCATGATGAAATCTTCTACAATTTATTGTAGTGATGGTGGCACAATTCTGTGAATATACTAAAAGCCAATGAATCGTACACTTTAAATAGGTGAATGGTATGTGAATTACATCTCAATTTAAAAAAAAAAAAAAACGTTTGGAAGAAATTCCTGTTTCTCCTAGTTTGGGGCCTGAATCTTAGAATGGCAGTCTCGCCAAGAGCAACCTCCGACAGGCACCTAGACGAAGTGTAGCCCTACAAAGCCTTGCCCCTTCCCCTCTCCGGAGACTGCGCCACTCCCGCCCCCCCCGCCCCCCAGAAGCTCTAGCTTGCTCTTGACACAGGAAGCTGCTGCAATGTTCCCAGAAAGATCCCAAGACTGAAAATCTACATTCCACAGGACACAACAAGCAGTAACTAATGCCAGACACGCGGCATCGAGCTTGCAATAAATGTCATCCTGTTTGGCTTCTGAAAGGGTCTCTGATATGCAGTTAATGCCGCATTCAGGCTCCATCCAGCCTCCATCACAGGCGATATGCAAATGCGGCTTTTGTCACAACCAGCACTAACTCTAATAACTCCCAAAGTGAAAATGTTCCCATAAAAACCACCATAAAAAGTCCCTTATTTTATTGCCAGCTAAGTTTTCTTTACTTGTTGTCAGGACTTTCTCCTCACTGTTGATTAGCTAACAGGCGGCACGTCATTTTTTTCCTTTAGAGAAACCAGGGTCCACAATCACCAACCTGCCCCCGACCCCCATCTGGAGCATGCCTTGCTTCAGCTGCCACCACTGCCCAGGCCCCTCTGAGCCAGAGGGGCTTATAAACCACATTTACCTTCCCCAACGGGCAGCTGAAATGCATTACCTTTGGTCTGCTGGTTGCACTCCCTGCTCAACTGGGAATATAAAAATCAGCCTTATTTATAACAACACAATGCCTCTGCTTCCCTGGTTAGACCTGGCTTCATGCCATACACACACACAGGCACACACACACACACTCATGCAAGGGCACACAAGCACACACGAGCATGGACATAGAGGCACAAGGACACACATATGCAAGCATGCACATGTGTGTACACACACAGCACAGACACGCACACACAGGCACACAAACACACTCATAAGCACACAAGGGCATGAAAATACACACACGCAAGCACGCTCATGTACATGCACACACACACATCGTGCTCCCTGTCCTGAAGCAGCATACATCACATACATTCCACAAGAAAGAGCCTGGCCAGGCCCTCCCAGCTGGCTCCTGCTTCCCTAGGCCTTGGTAGAGAAACCTGCCCCTCTTCCATCCCAGCACCATGCACCCACGTAAGACAGGGCTGGGCATGTCCAAGACAAGCCCCTCCCTCCTTGTGATGACACAACTGGACCTCCACCTGCACTCTGAGATCCTTGGAGGTGGGCCTCACCCCCTCCGACATGAGACAGCTCCTTCCCTGGCTGACCGGGCCTCTCCTCCTCGAGCCCTTACAGAAGATGACAATGGAAGGCAGTCCCCTGCTTTCAGCCACAAAGGCCTACAGGCCCACAACTGACTTGTCTCTACAGAGAAACCTCCTGGTCTTCTTTCCAGAGAATTCCTGGTGGCATCCGACAAGCAAGACACACTAACTGCTCCCATCAAGAGGCCCCTCGGAGAGGAGAATCCAGCCACCCCTCTACGCACGGCACAGGGACCAAAGAAAACAATATCTGCAAAGGTTTCTTACAAAAATGCAGAAAGGAATGAGTGAGTAGGTCCCCTTTCTATTTATGACCATTTGCCAGGAGAGTGAGCAACTGTAGCCTCCTTAGTGTAAAATGCCCGTGTGGACCCATGGAGTGGCCACTGCCAAGAGCACAAGTACCCCAACACGGGGGGAAGCAGCCACCACCACATGTTCTACCCAAGCAACAAAGACCCGCAGTCTCAGCTGAAACGCACCGCGGTACAGTGATTCTCCCAGGTTCTACGACATCCTCCAGGTCGCTGCAGAAGTGACACACAGAGCAACCAGGATGCAGTGCCCCTACCCATGGAAGCAGAATACTGTGCCTTATCAGGGCCCTGAGAACGCTGCACCCCTGCCCAGAGCCCCCAGGATGCTGCACCCAACCCTGGGCAGTAAGCTCGAGTAACCTCGGGGTGGAAGCAGGCCACCCAGCCTTCGAGAGGAGCCCACTGTTCCCCAGAGGGCCCTCTCTCCCCACTAACGCCGTCAGGGGCCTGGACCACCATGAGGGACATTTCCCACTCACTCTCCTTTTTCCCCAGTATTGGGTTACCCCACTCACAGGTTACCAGTCACTACCTCCCGTCCCCAAAGAGCGCCCCCAGGGCCTCCGGCCCCTACACATGCCAGGCAAGGCGGAGCCCAGTTCAGGCGCCGCCTTGCGCCATTCTTCTCCTGGCAGCTCTGATTCCTTTACTTGGGGTTTTAAAGGTCATGTTCTCCGTCAGCGGAAACATTCTACATGACACTTCTGAGGCCGAGGCTCCTTTCAGAGGCATTTAATCCAAGAACAGGCACCCTCTGAAGAAAAGGGTTTATAGGTCACCGCTCAGACGGCCTTATAAATCACTCTGGCTCCTGCCGGGGGCGCCAGGCTTGGGGGCGGCGAGGGAGGGGAGGGGAGCACGAACGAGACGAGGCCAGAGAGGCTGGGGAGGGGCCAAAGTGGGAGGGGGCCAAAGAGAGAGGGGTGGAGCAAAAAGGAAGGAGGAGAAGGGCCAGGAGGGGAGGGGCCAGGAGGGGGCAGGGCCAAAGAGGGAGGGGTGGAGCAAAAAGGAAGGAGGAGAAGGGCCAGGAGAGGAGGGGCCAGGAGGGGGCAGGGCCAAAGAGGGAGGGGAGGGGCCCAAAAGGAGAGAGAGGATGGGGGCAGAGGGAGGGGAGGTGCCAGGAGGGAAGGGGGCAGGAGGCGGGGCCAGAAAGGGAGGGGCGAGGCCAAAGGGGTGGGCCCTGACAAGGACAGGGCAAAAGGAGAGGAGGAGGGCGGGGCCGTACAGGCCGGGACCGGGCAACCCCTGCACCCACTCCTTGGCCTGGGTCCGAGGGCGCTCACACCCAGGCCCACCTCCCAGCAAGGGTGAGCTGACCTTGACGGGAAGAAGTGAGGCGGGCTCAGAGAAGAGGCTTGGGGAGGGGCGGGCATCTCAGCCGGGGGCAGACGGAGGTGAGAGAGTGGTACCTGTTTGAGCAGAGACCCTGTCTGCCTTGTCCCCACTGCGCTCTGTGCCCAACACAGAGCAGATGCTCCAAGCGTTATTTGTGCAATGAATAAAGGCGCCTCGGAGAGGCATGAAGGCCATCAGACCAGCAGACACTGATGCTCCAGTACTTTGGACCCCGGGGAGAGACAGCCCGCACCCAGGGCAGGGCCGAAGGAGGCACATTAGTGGTACGGTGGGGAGGACCCGCTGAGGCTGAGGGCTGGGATTTGACAGAACAAGGCAAGATGATTCCCATCGCGGAGGACCCTGGACTGGCTGCTGGGGAGCACTGCACAGCTGCCCCCCTCACACCCCTGGAAAAAGGGTCTCTGCCCTGAGCCAGAGCAACAACCTGCAACAGCCTCTGAGAAAGGTCCGTTCCATCTGTCCGTCTCTCCTCGGACACCCAGCCAGACCCCACCTCCTCTATTTTAGAGGCTGGTGCCACTCCCGTGAGAGAGACTCGGTCCAACTCTCAATGATTTGCCCCCCAGTTTCCAAACCTCTAATCTGGGCTGGCCTTGTGGTATTCATGTCCTTGGAGGCTGAGAATGAGTGGGCTTGGATCAATTCAATCAATCCCCTCAAAATGTTAAACACCTAAGAAAGGTCACTGCCAGTGAATATTCCTTTCAGGAAGACTCACCCTACCCGTCCCCCAACTCCAGAACTATGTCTCAAGGAAAAGTGACTGTGAGCCTTGGGCCCCTCGTGCCCCCCCTGCCATGACCACAGAGGGTGGACACAAGGGGTAGACATGGGTGGGTGGACACGGACCATCAAAAGCACCTGAAGAACAGGAACTCAAGTAGACAGACAGCAGACACCTTCTTGCCCATCCAGCACCCATCCGCAGTCTTAACAGTGCCCCAATTTTGTTTAGGTCTTCCGCCTCTTTACCACACAGTCATGATGGTGATGGGCCACCAGGCCAAGGAATGAGAACAGAAGATGAGTGAGCGCATCCCAGCAAGTCTGTCCTTCAGTTCCCGCTACATACTCGGCCGGGACTTCCCTAAGCTCTTCCCCCCAGTGTGTCCATTCTGCGAGCTACCCATATCCTTACAATAGAATCTGATTTTACTTAATCTAGCTAGAGTTGGTTTCTGTGACTTACAACAAAGGAACCTTAACTGCATCGCAGCCCAAACACTTTTTCCAAACCTTCCTAAATTCAGACAAGTAAAAAAAAAAAAGTGAAATAATTAATTCCAGAGATTCCCCTAGAAAGAATCACTACTCGCAGTCGGAATGGGCTTACCCGCAAGACCGCCGTCAGCAGTCGTGTCTACCCCGGGCTGCCTGGGCCTAAAATCCCAGCTCTACCACTTAGCAGCTGTATGATATGAAGAAGTTACACAACCTCTCTGGGCCTCAATTTCCTCACCTGTAAAATGGAGATCATGATAGAACTGACCTCACAGAGTTGTCATGAAGTAACTTCATCTATGTAAAGGGCTCAGGGCAAGACCTGCCCTTAGTAAGTGCTCTATTAAGTGTCTGCTGAATTAAATCAAATTGAATCACTCACTCATCATTTACTGAGCACCCACTGCATGCACAGCACTGCCTCAGGCACAAGGACACAAAGGTAGAGTGGCAGGAGACCTGCCCTCAAGAAGTCCCTGTCAGCTGAAGAGAGAGACTTGTAAACACATAAATCCGAGTCCAATGTGATAAGACTATTCTGGAAGTATCAACAGAGTGCTGTGGGAGCACAGAGGAGTGATTAATTTTGCTCCAGGGGTTGGGGGAGTCTTTGCAGAGGAGGTGACATTTGAGCTGGACTTTGAAAGACGAGCTCTCCACAGAACTAAATCTGGACCCAGTGCCAAGAGAGTCAGCCTTGAAAATCAATCCAGCCACCCTGGGGGAGGGGCGGTCGGCTGCAGGCTGGCTTCCCACCGGCTCACTGCCCTGAGGATGGACGAGGCCTGAGCTCCCCAGACCGTGGGAGCCCAGACTGTCCCTGGAGGCTGGGCCAGGCCTCTGTTTACAACCTGCCGTCCATCCCCACCGTCCAGCTGTCCACTCACCTCTAGCTAAGAGCTCTCTGTTGCAGACAAACTTCCCTGGTCTCCGCCCCTTGACTGCATCTTGCATTTTCTTCCTCCAAGAATAAAAATAATCATGCTCGCTTTTAAATTACATCCTACCTTTGTAGAATGCCTTGCCAATTTCAAGAGAGAAGAAATACAGAATATCAGTCAAAGGCGGAGCTTAATCTCAGCTCTGCCGCGAACTACCTGATGACCTTGGGCTGGTTATTTAATTTCTCATGCCTCAGTTTCTGCATCTGTAAAATGGAGTAACAGGGTTGCTATGGGGATGAAATGATTCATAGATGTGAAGTTTCTAGAACAGTATCAGCCCAACAGGGGGCACTCAGTGAATTCTGGTGGGTTCCTGTGTATTTCCTCCCTCCCCAGGTCTCTGGGCAGGCCATCACACACCAGCTACTTTGTGATCCAGTGCAGAGGGTCTGCAGGAGGCCCGATGTGGATCCGAATCCCTGCTCAGATGCACTCCGACTACATGACTTCGGACAAGTGCCTTAACCTCTTCAAGGAAGGTGGGACCTTCAGAGCCGTCCCATTGACCGTGGAGAGGTACTGAGATAATGCATGCCACACACTTCATACCTGGTGTGCAAGATGCACTCAGGAAACGTTAGCGACTTTTATTAACAATACACACTTTCCTCACACCAGACTTTTCTGTGCCTTGTCTCCCCAACGAGACTGTGACCTTCTGGAAGTCTGGGACACATTTCACTGGTACTTGCATTTTTGACAGTCTGATTCTCAGCAGCCCTGGGCCTGCTCTGCGAAAGTGGCTTCATCCAGGCCGGGCCTGGAGGGATGAGCAGTGGTAACTGATGCCGCCACAGCTGCTTCCTGCAGACCCCATCACAGTGCCCCTACATCCTGTCGGGACCCCCTCACACCTGCCCGCCCCAGCCTCCCCACATACACACACTCGTCTCCCTTTAGTGTTGTCTGAACTGCCTGTTCAGTGAGGATTCTGGTCATCCTTTTCTCTCGGAACACACTGTGTACAAATCTGTGATTTCCCCTGGATATCTATATAATTTTTCTCAACACAAACTGAACCGAGGATGAACATGTTTTCAGGACTCTCTGCAGAATTGCTGATGTTATTTTCCAATTGTTGGCAGCAAGGACTCCGCCAAAATACTCAAGGTCAAGAGACCAGCATCGTTCTAGGCAATCTGTACCTCTTAAAACAGTGACAAATATGTTATTTAATTTTAATGAGCTTTTTTGCATCTCAAATCTAATTACAGCATTATCAAGTACTGCTTTGAACTGCAGGTGGCTTCTCATTACGTGTGCAAAGCCTGCCACGAGCATTTTTCGTGAATACTAATAACTGCTTAATTTTACTATCCGCTTAAAAAAAAAATAAAAACTTTCAGCAACTTAGAAGGCTGGGCTTTGTAAAGCATCTGTGGAGGGTGAGCCACACAGCACCGCAGCTTAATTAAAAAAAATAAATACTGTATGTGGCCACCCTCGAGGATGACAGCTCGGGGAGCTGCAGAGGCGCAGGAGACCGGGGCTGGGAGGAGATGCGCTTCATGCACTTCTTGGAGGCCCTGTTTTATTGCAGGCTTATTGCATCACATTCAAATTTCCCAATTTGCTTGCAGTTCAGAGAGAACGGTTCCGTCAACAGATTTTCTGGGTGACAGACTTCAGTAATAGGCCTGGAGCTGGAGGTCCCTGAGGACACGCTCCAGAAATCTGTTGTGTGGACAGGTCCAGGGAGATGCCTGCAAATCATCACGAAAGCTGTCCTAGAGGAGAGTCCGGCTGCCTCCTGGCCAGGCTGGGATGGGAGAGAGTGGAAGCAGCCAGTTGGTTCATGGCTACGGGTGAAAAGCTTTGCAGTCCCAGAACAGTGAAAGTTATCAAAGCCCACAGCCATGACTCCCGCCAGTGGGTCTGTGCAATGTCTGGGGTTTGTGTGTTTTTCATTTATTGTGGAAATTTTTATCGCTGAACTTAATTTTTTAAGGCCAGCTTTGTGATTTGCACCTTCTCCAGGGAGGCAGCCTAGGAGGGAAAGGTTGCCACTGACACTGGCCATTTGTGATTTTCATTCAAAAAGATTCCGGCACAGTCTGTGACACTGTGGGGCGCATCTGCCCCTGAGTTTTGTTCACACAAGTTCACATCCTGTCTTTGACCAGGAGTTCCTGGAAAACACAAGTCACATCTGCAGTGTAGGCTGTCCCCCGCATGGACAGGCCAGGCTGTTGATCCCACCACACTTCCTTCTCTCCCTGATTTCCTGTAGGACCAGCTCAGCAATCCTTCCTCAGGTCTGAGCCCTGCCTATGCCTAGCTCAGAGGTTACAAAGGTCAAACAAACTGGCCCAAGGCCCTGCTCTCCACTTGCCTCTGGCTGGGAGAACAACCTCCCTCTAAAGATGTCCACATCCTAATCCTCAGAACCTGTGAATATGTTATGTTACAAGGCAAAAGGGAATTAAGATTGCAGATGCAATTAAGGTTGCTAATCAGCGACATTGAGATGGGAAGATTATCCAGTGCACAATGTAGTCACACTAGTGCTTAAGAATGGAAGAGACAGAAGAAGGCAGAAGAGAGGGTCAGAGAGATCCCACCCACCATTGCTGGCCTTGAAGATGGAGGAAGGGGCCACAAGCCAAGCAATGCAGGCAGCCCCCAGAAGCTGCCTTGCCCACACCTTGATTTTAGCCCAGTGAGACCTATGTCAGACTTCTGACTTCAGAGCTGTAAGATAATAAATTTGTGTTGTTATAAGCCACCAAGCCTGCGGTAATTTGTTACGGCAGTGAAGGGAAGTGAATATGCTGCTGAGAGCTGATCTGGAGACAGATAGCAGGGCCTCCCAGGAAAGCATCAGGTCAGGGTGCCAATCACAGTTGGCGGGGGGGCGGGGGGCAGAAACATTCTTAACAACCTACCAGTTCATCCTTCATCTTAGATTTGTGGTATACAGAGTTTTCTTCCAGATAGCAAAGTGGAAGCAGCCTCCATCATCCTCCATTGAATCGCATGGTTTTACAGCTCCCAGACCCACATCCAAGGTGCCCTGCCTCAGGGATTTGGTCTTTCAGTGTGTTCTTAAGCTTAAGAGCAGACCTTGCTAGCCTATCTAGGAAGACTGCAGAACTCACCTGGACCCCCACAAAGGCCACGCTTGCCGGCCGCTACTTCCTAATCACTAAACCCCACCCAGACCTCTTGCTGGCACTGCCTCCACGTGGGGCTCAGAGAAGGCCACACGTCAAGGCAGGAGAGGATCCCTGATGTCAGCTTGTCAAATGGATGCTCTGCCCCCACGGTCCCCGACAGACAGATGGAGTTAATGGGCCAATACTGAGCCCTTTGTTTTTATAAGAGAACAAGTGGTTTATGACAAAGAACAAAGTTTCCTTCTTTACGAGGCCATCCTTGGTGCTCCCTCTCCAAGCCCATTAAGCCTAGTTATCACTCGCACAACACTGCCACACAGGTACCGTTGCCACCGACAAGTTCATTTAAGAGAATTTATGGCCTAATTGTGCAGCTGTTGCCTTCTGAGTCAGTTTTAAGAGATTGTTACACAAGCAGCGTCATAATTTAGTCATGTTTTCATCTCACAACTATACTGTAATTACTGTTGCTAACAGGGAACGGTAAACAAGAGGGTGAGGAGGACCAGCCTGCGAGAACGCCAACACACCATGGATCAAGCTGGCCAGAGGGAGGGATGACACCTGGGACTCTGCGGAGCTCTCTGGAAAGCCCACACAGATGCGGCAGCCCTCAGGTTGACCATGAACCTCAAGCACATGGGATGCACCTGAGTAAGTACCTGGCAGAGGTGAGGGGTGGAGTATTGCCTGCCCCCCCAATCCCTCCTAGGGGCTGGGGCACTGATAGAGTCGCCAAGGCCAGAACTTGGCAGGACCCGGATGGTTCTGGACTCAGGAGTGGGGAGCCCCAAGCAGTGTGCCTGGAATGGAGCAGATGCTCAAGACGTATCTGTTCAATGGAAAAGATGAGCTGGGCTCCCAAAATGAGACCCTGCTGTAGCACCCTCTCAAGCCAAAACTACCAGAAATAGGGAGCAAAGGAGCTGAGAGCACCACAGAAGCGGCCCGCACCTCACTCCGTCTGATATGTGGCTTCCCTCCCAGCTGTCTTCTGGAGGTTATTAATTTGCACAGAAAGACCCAGTGGAGAAAATCTCTCTGAGTGCTTTGAGTCTTCTACCACGGGCCATGGGGCAGGATGGAGGTCAGATCCCACAGTCCTGGCAGCCAAGCCCCACCCAATCCTAACCGCTTCTTCCCCACAAGCGGCAAAATGGGGAGCCCCGGGCCCCAGCCGGAGCACTGCGGGGCTCAGGGAACCATGATCCAGATGTGGAGCAAGGGGCGAGAGACGCAGAATTGGTGTAGCCAGGGCCCTCAGGAGAAGCCGGGTCCCAGTCCACCATCACAAGGACAACATAATCCTGAGTGCCACCACACACAGCGGCATCAGCCCCCCGGTGCTCTCACTCTCCCCAGTGTATGGAGAAGGTGGGTAGCTCATCCGGGGCCACAAGGCCAGGCCTCCACTCAGACACCAAAGCCCTGGCTCCACCCCATGCGCCATCTATGGTCCTGGCCTTTGGGCTGTAAACAAGCAGCAGCCTCTCTCCCGGATCCCAAGTCTGACTCTGAACCACCGCAGCCCCCTAACTTGTTAAGAGACAGTGCCTTTGACCCCAGGGCAGAGAAGGAGTGGAGGTGACGGGAGAGGCGGTGAGGTAGGCAGCAGGCGTGGTGCCTGGTGTCGTCATCTGTCCTTTGGGACAGTCCTGCGAGCCTCCCAGCAGCACCCCCACCAGCTCACTCGAGGCCACCGGCCAGGATTAGCTGGAGCCGATTAGGGAAAGGTCGGGTGCCCTTCAGAACACGGTGGCTAACAAGGCTGGAAGACTCATTCCCAGGTTGCTGGAGCTGCAGAGAACAAGTCAAGGTCCGGAGACAACAATCAATAAACAGGAAGCCCTCTAATAGAGGAGGATAAAGGCCATGAAGTGAAGAGTAATGGAAACAGCGACTGGAGCGCAGGCGCACGCTGAGAACAGTCAGGGTGGGCCTGAGAAGAGAAGGGTTGGAGCCCAGCCAGCCCTGCGCCCCACCCAGCCACCCCAGGCCACCCCAGCCAAGGAGGCACTCTGCCCCAGGCAAGCAGAGGGACAGAGGCATCTGAGGAGGTGGCAGAGTCCCAGCCAGCCCCATCATGCTCAGAAGCAAGGACCTGCTGGCGCTGTTCCAACTCCCAGATGCCCCTGGGGCCCAGTGGGGCTTTTAAAGGGGCTCATGATCCTTAGGGGCTTGATCTCGGAACCAGGCTGCTCCAAGCTCAGGGTGTATCTCCTGTGTGGCCTTGGGCAAGCGACTTAACCTCTCTGAATCTCTTACGGTCCCATTGTAGAGTCCCCACCACTTGGCACAGAGTGACCACACCATAAACAAGAACTCTTATTCGTATTCTGCAAAGCTAAACTCAGATCTCAAGATCTGACAAAATAATTGTGTGTAATTTGGGAGTTTGAGAGGTGATCTGGGAGATCCACTTCGTATAATGCACTGTTGGGACCTGTGGGACAAGTGGGACAGTGCTATGGTTTATGAGGCTAAATGGAAGAGTTATGGTAATGAGGATCAATAAAACTCCCCCCACACACCCTACCTTGGACTTGAGCCGTAAGTACATTCTAACCTGCACTGAGCACAGGAACTGCGCTGGGAGCCTCCCCAGTATAAATGCCCTCAAACCCCACGACGGTCTGGGATCGTGACCAAGCCAGCTCCAGTCTCCCCACAGGGCACCCAGCACTTCTGCACACTCGTCACCCCTTACTGACCTATGGACTGGTCAGCCATCAAGCCAGCATCCAGGGGCGACATTAAAAAGCCACAACACGGGACCAACTTTCCCAGACTGACGAAAACAAGGCAAACCATTCATGAAATGATGAGAAGACGACAAGCACAAAACAGCATGTGTAGCTGACTCTAGAGGTCAGGGTTCACGCCGCGTCAGCATCAGTCCCCAGGAAGGGGGCTGAGCCTCCCACCCCAAGGACCCCCCCCATCCAAGTGCTGCCCTCAAGTTCAGCAAGGGCGAGTATTGGCCCTTGAATCAGAACCTCCTCAGGACAAGAGGAATGCGGCTTCTCCCACGGAAGCTACAGACTTGCACATCAGCGCTGGATTTTTATGCCAGTATAATGCTCAGCTATTTTATGTGGGATTATGTGCTGTGTGTACCAAAAAGCTCATAAAAAAAAAGGAAAAAAATTGAATGAACATTGTTTTTAAAAGGCCCTTAAAAGGCTATAAAGTGCAGTGACTTTCATACCCTTGGGTTTTTTCCATCTTGTATTAGAGAGTTCCTCAATCAAAGCAGACTCTGGGCAGAAGGAAGTAAGAAAAGTGGATTCCAAGGTCAGGGAGATGGGAAATTCCAGAGCAGGCTGGCTCCCTGCGGGCACGGGCTGAGGTCCTAAGCCAGGCCCCTGTGAGGAGGTGGGCCCTGAGCCAGGAAGGACGCGTCACTGGGTGGGGTGTGGTTCTCCAGGCACATGGGTCTGCAAAGCCACAGCCACAGGTACGATGCTGAGAATGTCCCTGCCAGAGCTGAGAGGGGCACGCCTGAGGGAGCGGCCGAAAAGCAGGGTGGGGGACCGAGGACACAGAGTAAAGGCATGGAGTCCACCGTAGCCTTGGCCAAGTGCCCAAGGTTGGACCCTGGCCCCTCCATGTTCTTCCAGGTCGTTGTGCAACTCACAAGGGCCAGGTGCATGCATGGTAAAGGGAGAATGCTCTCTACAGTTTCTGGAATCTTTCTCTCTCTCAGGCGGGGCTAGATTCCACAGAGGGAAATCTACAGTGAACTCCTCGAAACTGGAACAGCGATGTAGAGAGAAAATGATGGGACAGCCACAGGATGTGCTATTAGGCAAACATTAAAAATCATGTTTGCAAAGAATACTTAATGACTAGGGGAAATGCTCACAATATGTTGTTAAATGAAAAAGTAAGCTACCAAAAATATGATCCCAATTTTATGAAACAAAACACACACATGCCTGAATAGACAGAAAAGGGGCTGGAAGGAAACTGACCACAATGTCAAGCTGTGACCTCTGGGTGGTGAGATCTGGGGTAATCCCCATTTTCCTCCTAATTCTTTTCTGTATTTTCCAAACTCCCTGCAATGAATAATTTTTTCTATAATTGGGATTGATTATAAGAAAATAAATTACATATTTAAATAGTATTTCTTCCCAAAAGAAAACTCTACCATTTTACCCCATTTGATGCCAGACACATCTAAAGAGCCCAGTGTTTTCCTTTTCTACACAACTGTCACCATAGACAGAGGCAGCAGAGGGTGCAGACAGCAGGCTGATAAGTGGGGATCCCCTGGACAGAGGCTGGGCTGGTGGGAGACGGGGGTTGGGCTGTGGTTCAAGGGAGCACAAGGTGCTGCAGGGGCGGGGGTGTGGGAGACAGGGAGAAGCTGGCCCAGACGCAGGTAATGAAAACACCACTCAGCACCCCACAGTTTGCATGGCATGCTTCACACTTGTCCAGCACCCTACAGTTTGCAGCACTCTCAACGTTGAACTACACCCCACGGTTTGCACGGCACCCTCACCCTGGCCTCCCCAGGCTGACAGCAGAGGAGGGGCATCTCCCAGGACAAGGCTAGGCTGTCTCCTCTTCAAGTCCGGTATGAAAGGACAGGGCCCAGGAAGGCACAGTGAGCGCTCTGGGGAGCTGCAGCCTGACAGGAAAGGAGGAGGGAACGGTCCCCTCCGGAGGCCCCATCCCTGAACACCAGGAGAGTAAGGTCTCCCAAGTGCCTGCACTGAGCCAGTGCTTTACAGAGACTGTCTCTTTTGGTCTTCCCAATAGCCCCATAAGGTAAAGATGTTTCTTGTATAGTAATACCCATTTTATAGACAAGAAAATGGCAACATTTGTTCTTCAGCTGGAATCCACTGCATCCAGTATGTGCAGGCCCATACCAGGGACTTTCCATACATATCCCATTTAATCCTCACAATATCCCTATGAGATAGGGAATAGTTCCCAAATTTTAGAGATGAGAAAGCTAAGGCTCAGAGAGGTTAAGTGACTTACATAAAGGCACACAGCTAGTAAGATGCAAAGCTAGCATTTAATAACAGCTGGAGGGATGGATGGATGGAGCCTATCTGAGCCAGATCTCAGCCCTGTGGCCTCCCCAGCAGGCAGCCATCACACTGTTGTCTTCACTGTGTCTCCTGAGCCCCTCCACTGCTTGACCCCACAGCAAAGTGGGAACAAGCATGTCCCCTTCCTCGGGGACCTTGTCCCTTAGGCCCTGTCAGGATTCCTGACCCCAAATCAGCTATAGAATGGTTGTCTGCAACTCCCAGCCCAAAACCACAAGGAAAAACAAAATGGAGTTGATTCTGTAGCCTCCTCCTTCTGCTCCAGGATGAAGGCCAGGCTCCTGTTTATAGCCTTTCCCTCAACAGAGACAATGCAGACCCCTGCAGGAGACCAGCACAGGCCTCAGGGGCACCAGCTGGACACCCCTGCTTGCTGGACAGCCCCACCCCAACCTTGCAGATCCCTTATCCCACTTCTCCTCCCCCACTGTGGTCACCATTACCGCTGTGTCCCCCCTTGCAGCATGTGGAAGGACTGCCCCTCTGCCCCACCCACTGGGGGGCCATGGGACTAGTTCTGGCCAATGAGCTATGAAGTAGCACATCACTTCTGGCTGGAACATTTAATAACCAGGTCAAGACCCCAGGGCGCTCGCTTTCCCTCTGGCACAGTGACCAACATGCCTGAGATGGAGGCGGCTGAGTGGCCACCATGAGCCTAGCCCTGCCCACCCGCAGTGAACCTGAGGCAGGAGTAAGAAATCACCGGACACTGTTTCAAGTCACTGAGGCTTGGGGGCCACTGTCCCACCGTCTGTTCTCACATGCCGTTTGGAGGAAGCCTAGCACAAAAGGCACTTGGGTTCCTTTTTCACCATTCAGAGTCCCAAAGCTCTCAGCCCTGGATGCCAAGGGAATACCTCACTGTCTATAATTTAAATATATAATATATAACTCCCATCAAGATAGGAGGCTACCAAGATGTCACAGGAGCTGACAGCCTCCACAGGCCCCAGGCTCCTCTTAACAGTTAGGCTTGTGTGCAAAGGGAGAGCATCTGGGGTAGTTTGGAAGCAGGAGAAGGCCATCCTCTCCTCACTGCCTCCTCCTCAGGCTCACCCAGCCAACACTGTCCCCTGCCCCTGGCCAGATGAGGCCCCTGCTCAGCATCCAAGGGGCCATGGCCAGTGGCTGAGCTGAGAGCCAGTCAGCAGAGAGAAGGTCCAGGGATTCATCCATCCTTGGGCATCGTGGGACACACACGGGGCCTGGGTCAGGTACACATGGATTCCAGTTTGGCTCTGCTGTGTTTTTCGTGTGTGGCCTCAGCAGAATAACCTACCCATCTGAGTCTCTGTCTCCTTTCCGGTCAGATGGGGTAGAGCCAGCACTTCAGAGGCTGGTTGTGAGGACCAGATAAGACAATGGACACAGAAGTGCCTGGACTAGCCTGACGTGTACATAGGTCCTTCCAGAAGCCACTTACTTGTTGTGTGGCTTTGGGGATGATTCCAAAATTTAGTGCCTTCCTATGAAAAATGAACTAGGATTAAATGAGCTCCAAAGTGAGAAAATTGAGGATCAAAAATATAAATCACGTGCTGAAGGTCATGCAGAGAGCAAGTTGCCAGGGGTCTGACCCCAGCGTCCGGGTTCTACCTACTGCAGTCTAGGTCTCCAGAAGGTGAGGGTCTGAAGGGCAAGCTGCAGGCGTGGACTTCCTGGCCAGCAGCCTCTCTACAGCACTTCACAGCTTTAACAACTCTTTTCCTGCCTTCAGGGAGTTTTGTCATCTTGGAGCAAAATATTGGCTCTTGGGGTGGAATGGGAAAGGAAAGTCCAGAGGCCAGCATCATCTTCCCAGAATTCTCACCCACAGCATCATCCACAAAGTCTGTCAGAGGGGACCACCTTGCATATATCTGTCCCCATGGCATCTGGTGCTGCCCCGAGCATCCAAACAGAATCACCCATGATGTCAGCAGAAGAGGCTGCAGTTCCCACATGGGATCTGGCCCTAGCCCCTGGACACCTTGAAGTCTCAGCAATTCAAAGACCCTCACAACTCCCAGGTGCCAAGCTCATTATTGCCCTCCTTCCCTCATCCCATTTCCCCCCAGGAACACCCAGGTGTGGGGGCTGAAAGGGGAATGATTTAACCCATTTCAATTAATCATCAGTCCTAAAGATAAAGTCGGGGAGTGGATTAGTCACAGGGACTGGATTAGTCAGACTTCTCTCAGAAAAGGCAGGACTTTGCATGAACAGGTCTCTGCTTTTCCCTGGAAGATTATCCAGCCTCTCTCAACAGCAGCTAAACCAAGGTGGGGGATGACAGTGAGGGGACACTTCTCAGGGAGCAACAGAACCTGGCCAGACTGGCCTCCTGAGGATTGTTCTTTTTCCATGTTTGTGTCCCTTTAATGAATTTCCTTAATCATCTCAGGCCTCATGGTGCAGGAACAGCAAGTGCAATTTGGGGGTCAAATGCCTGGGTTTGAGGGGAGATCCTGACATTTATGAACTGTATGCATGAAGCTGCTTACTTAGCTCCCCTACATCAATTTTCTGAACAGTAGCAAGGGGGTAGTGATGTTGAATGAGGATTAAGTAGAAGCTTGTATGGAGAGTTCCAGAATAGTGTCTGGCATATGGAAGATGTTCAATCCATATGACAGCACCCCCCCCCCATCCTTACCATGCCAACATTTCCCAGAGGCCAGCCAAATCACTCAACCTCTCTGAGAGCCAGCTCCTCATCAGTAAAATGGGGACAATAAGACTGATCCTCTTATCTGACAGGGTTGCTAGAGGATGAAATGAGATACTGGAAGAGGAATGTACAAGTGTTAGAGTTTCCATTTTGCTCTCTTGCCTATACATGGACATATGGGGGTTACCCAATCACACAGAGAGGAGCTTGGTACTGCTAGTGAGACTTTCAGAGCTTGCCATTAAACACTCTGAATGTCATCAACCAGGTTGGCCTTGGTCTCTCTCCCAAGTCCCCACTGTATACAGAGATGGCATAGCTCAGGGAGAAGGCACTCTAACAAGTAAACTGTAGGTAGCAGTTGTGGGCTGGCACCACAGCTGCATCACTTACCAGCTGTGTATCCTCAGACAATTTACTTAACCTCTCTAAGCCTCAGTTTGCTTAACTGTCAAATGGGAATAAAAATTATAATTAATTTACTGGGATGATGTGAGGAGTAATTAAAATTCATTTATTCCTTCTATTCAACATTGTACTTGAGATTCTAGCCAGAGAAATTAGGCAAGAAAATAAAATAAAAGGCATCCAGTTTGGAAAAGAAGAAGTAAAACTACCTCTGTTCACAGGTGAGATGATCTTATATACAGAAAATCCTAAGGAATCCACAAAAAAAAAAAAAAACTATTAGAACTAATAAACAAGTTCAGCAAAGTTGCAGGATACAAGATCAAGACACTAAAATCAATTGCATTTCTATACACTTGCAATGAACAAGTCCAAAAATGAAATTATGAGAACAATTCCATTGGTAATAACATCAAAAAGGGAAAATACTTAGGAATAAATTTAATGAAAGAAGTGCAAAACTTACGCTCTGAAAATTACAAAACATTGTTGAAAGAAATTAAGGAAAATCTAAATAAATCAAAAGACATCCCACATGCGTGCACCAGAAGACTTAATACTGTTAAGATGACAATATTCCCCAATTGATCTACAAATTCAACACAATCTCTATCAGAATTCCAGCTGGCTTCTTTGCAGAAATTGACAAGCTGATTCTAAAATTCATATGGAGATACAAGGGACCCAGGCTAGCTGAAACAATCCTGAAAAAGAAGAATGAAGTTGGAAGTCTCACACTTCCCAAATTCAAAATTTACTACAAAACCATAGTAATCAAGACAGTGTGGTACTGGCATAAAGATGGATGCAAAGATCATTGGAACAGAAAGGAGAGTTCAGAAATAAACCCTCACATTTATGGTCAATTGATTTCAACAAGGGTACCTAGATAATTCAATGAAGAAAGGACAGTGTTTTCAACAAATGGTGCTGGGACAATTGAATATTCATATGCAAAAGAACGAAGTTGTACCCCTAACTCACACCATATACAAAAATTAACTCAAAATGGATCAAAGACCCAAATGTAAGGACTAAAACTATAAAACTCTTAGAAGAAAACATAGGGCTAAATCTTCATGGATTTGTATTTGGCAATGGTTTCTTATATATGACATCAAAAGCACAAGCAATGAGGGGCCAGACCAGTGGGGTAGTGGTTAAGTTTGCACGCTCCGCTTCAGCGGCCCAGGGTTCACAGGTTCGGATCCTGGGTGCAGACCTACACACTCCTCATCAAGCCATGCTGTGGTAGCATCACACATACAAAATAGAGGAAGACTGTCACAGATGTTAGCTCAGGGACAATCTTCCTCAAGCAAAAAGAAGAAGAGTGGCAACAGATGTTCGCTCAGGGCCAACCTTCCTGACCAAAAAAAAAAGCACAAGCAACCAAAGAAAAAAAAATAGATAAATCGGGGGGCCGCCCGGTGGCGTAGCGGTTTCGTCCGCGCTTGGCAGCCCGGGGTTCGCAGGTTCGGATCCCGGGCGCCTGCCAACGCACTGCCTGTCAGCCATGCTGTGGCGGCATCCCATATAAAGTAGAGGAAGATGGGCACGGATGTTAGCCCAGGGCCAGTGTTC
This sequence comes from Tapirus indicus, assembly GCA_031878705.1. Classification (NCBI taxonomy): domain Eukaryota; kingdom Metazoa; phylum Chordata; class Mammalia; order Perissodactyla; family Tapiridae; genus Tapirus; species Tapirus indicus. The sequence continues at coordinate 89,540,780 of CM062924.1, read as the reverse complement.
CTCAGCAAAAAGAGGAGGATTAGCAACAGATGTTAGCTCAGGGCTGGTCTTCCTCACAAAAAAAAATAGATAAATTGGACTTCATCAATTTTTAAAACTTTTATGCTTCAAAGAACACTATCAAGACAGTGAAAAGACAACCCACAAAATAGGAGAAAATGTTTGCAAATCATATATCTGATAAGGTACTTGCATCTAGAATATATAAAGAACTCTTACAACTCAATAATAAAAAGACAAATAACTCAATTTAAATATAGGCAAAGGATCTGAATAGACATTTCTCCAAAAATGACAAGCAAGAGGAAGACAGACAAATATACAAAAGGAGAATGCTCAAAATCATTAGTCATCAGGGAAATGCAAATCAAAACCACAATGAGACACCACCTCATACCCAGTAAGATGGCTATAATCCAAAAGAAAGATAATGTTGGTAAGGATGTGGAGAAATGAGAACTCTCACATACAGCTGGTGGGCATGTAAAATAGTGAGGCCACTTTGGAAAACAGTCTAGCAGTTCCTCAAAAGATTAAACATAGAGTTACCAGCGATTGACCCAGCAATTCCACTCCAGGGTATACAACCAAGAGAAATGAAAACACACAAAAGGGATCGTGCATGAATGGTCACAGCATCATTATTCATAATAGTCAAAAAGTGGAAACAACCAAATGTCTATCAACTGATGAATGGATAAACAAAATATGATATATCCATCCATATATATGATATATTCCATCCAATGGAATATTATCCAGCCGTAAAAAGTAGTGAACTACAATACACGGTACAAATGGATGAACCTTGAAAACATTATGCTAAGTGAAAGAAGCCAGACACAAAAGACCCTATATGATTCCATTCATATGAAATGTCCAGAATAGGATAATCTATAGAGGCAGGAAACAGATTAGTGGTTGCCGAGGGATGGAGAGACTGGGGAGTGACAGCTAAAGGGTTTCTTTGGGGAGTTATGAAAAAGTTCAAAAATTAGTTGTGCTGATGGTTGTACAACTCCGTGAATATACTAAACCCACTGAATTTTACACTATAATGGGTGAATTGTATGCTATATGAATTATATCACAACAAAGCTATTACAAAAAATGAATCATATATTCACTCAACAAGTATTTATTGAATACCTATTATGCACCAAGCACTGTTCTAGGTGTGCAGAAAACACAAATGAACAAAATAGAAAATATCTCTACCCTCTAAGAGTAGGAGACAGATAATAAATGTAATAAAAAAGTAAATTATATAGTATGTTAGAAGGTGATAAATACTATATTTAAAAAGGAGAAGCAGGTCAGGAGGATTTGCAGTGCAGAGGAGGGGGTGTGGCACATGAACTAAGGTGATCAGGGCAGATGTATCACGGGAATAGAGACTTGAGGGAGATGAAGGAGAAAGCCAAGAAGCTCTCAGGGAGTTGGGTCCCAGGCTGAGGGCACAGCAGGAACAGACTGTGCCTGTGCCATAAGGCAGGAGTGAGCCTGTGTGTCTAAGGAAGAACAGGGAGCTCAGTGTGGCTGCAGGGGAGCGAGTAGATGAGGACGGGGTAAATGAGGCAGGGCAGACAGGTCCTGGTGTGCCATTGCAAGGGCTTGGGCTTCTCCAGGAGAAAACTGGAAGGCTACAGTTGAGCAGTGGCCTGTCATGGTGACTTGTGTTTTAAAAGAATCACTTTGTATCTATACACCCACATTCATAGAACATATTATTCACAATAGCCGAAAGGTGGAAATAATCCAAGTGTCCATTGACAGAAGCATGGGTAAACAAAACGTGGTCTATCCATACAATGGAATATTATTCAGCCTTAAAAAGGAAATTCTGACATGCTACAACATGAATGAACCTTGAAAACATCATGCTAAGTGAAATAAGCCAGTCACAAGAGGACAAGTATTGTATGAAGCACCTCAAGTAGTTCCTCGAGTAGTCAGATTCACAGAGACAGAAAGCAGAACGGTGGTTGCCAGGGGCTGGGGGGAGTTAGTGTTTAATGGATGCGGAGTCTCAGTTTTGCAAGATGAAAACAGTTCTGGAGACGGATGGTGGTGATGGTTGCACAACAATGTGAATGTACTTAATGCCAATGAACTGCACACTCAGAAACAGTTAAAGTGGTAAATTTTATGTTATGCATATTTTACCACAATTTAAAATGATTTCTAAAAACATCACTCTGGCTGCCGAGACAAGACGAGACTGCAGGGAGGCAAGGGTAGAAACGGGAAATGAGTGAGGATGTTGGAAGTCACGAGCAGTGGCCACCACCCATTTCTGGCACATGACAAGTTGCACCTCCTTGCCTTTTGGAGTTGGGTGTCACCATGTGCAATGCTCCGTAGCCTCTTTCCCTCGACCTTGGGAGCAGCAATGTTCCAGGCTATGGCAGCCCCAAGGGAGTCAGTGGGAGAGAAGGGGACCACGGCTGAGCCCTGAGGCCACCAGAGGAGATGGAGAAGCAGCCGCAGCCAAGGTGGGAGGAAACCAGGAAACCATGGTGTCCTGGGAGCCAAGTGGATTGTTCAGGGAGGAAGGATCAGCTGTGTTAAATGCTGCTGGTAGGTCAAGTGACAAGAGGACCAACCACTGCATAAGCCACAGGCAGGTCATTGGTGACCTTGACAAGCAATAACACCTGCAGAGTGGTCAGCACACTGACAAGCACGTTGGAGGCCCTCAGTGGAAATTACTGGAAGCTGGGAGGGCTGGGTACTCCTGGATTAACACTCTCATTCTGCTCAGAGGCACCGTCTCGTGCCCCGCCCAGCATGGAGCAGGCTTCCCAGGTATGTCCTGGTGGCGTCCCTGACAGGATCTGGCCTATTGGCATCACTCTGAGTCAGGGTGTGCCCAAGGCCACCCAGCTGAAGTCCCACCTACCAGTACACACAGACCCTGCCCAGTGTAGCCCCTCGATGGCTGCACATGCTGGAGTCACTGGAGGAGAAGGGCAGCCCCTGGCCTGGCCTACAGGTTGCATTATTCCTTCTGAGCTCACTCCCTTCTCTGCTGGTTGCACAAAGAGAGCATGGTTTTAACTCCAGGGTTTATCCACCAAATCAAGAGGAATATTTTATAAAATTGTAATACTGCATGAAATTGCTAAGTACATATATAAGGCTAATATCACTGTAATATTAAAATACTAAATTCATTTATATACTTTTTATTTAAATTGCTGGGGCAACTTGCCATAGTTGATTAAAAATTCCGAACAGGGTGTACAGTATGGGCCAATTATGAAACAGGGTGTAAGTGCTGTGAACAGAACTTGTAATATGCAGAAAACCATTTATAAAATGAGATTTTTAAAAAAAAGTGAAAAGAGAATCAGGTCACAGAGGCAGTCTTGTGTGTAGCCCATGGAGTCCCTAGGGGCACAGGCCCTGGAGTTGAACCCTGTTGGGCGAGGCTTCCCCCTGCAACAGCAGCAAAGCCCCACACCCACCCCTCAGCCATGCTGCTCCAGTGAGGCCACCTTCTGCTGTCCATCACTGGCATGTTTCCTCTCATTTCCAGGCTCTTTGGTGGCTGAATTCATCAAGACTCAAGCCTCCCACCTCTCCTCTGGAGTCCTGGGAAAGACCCGGGCCACACCTAGAGAGGCCTTGCCCAGAGTGGCCACACCTGGCTTCTGGCCCATCCCAGGCACTGCCTAGCTGGGCAAGGTTACAGAGCAGTCTGGCCCACCCGTATTGCCTCCACTGGTCCGGGGGTTACCCACATACCTCTCTGAGCATCTGACCACCACTCTCAGGCCAGGCTCAGTTGGCCCACAGGACTGCCCAGAAGTGCCGGACCACTGACACCCCTGGAATGACCCTCCTCCCATGATGGACAGGAGCCGATGGACCAATGTCCCAGCTTCATCAGCCCCAACTAGGACCACTCTCTGGTGTGCTCTTGCCATCTTTGAGCCCACAATGCTAACTGGTCATTGAGGCCTACTGGGTCACCCCCCAAACAAACCACTTGCACCCAAATCTGTGCCTCAGGGTCAGTTTCTAGGGGAGATACAGGAAGGCATCAAGTCCCTGAACTCTCCAGTCACAGATCCCTGCTGCTGGAGGGATTCACCAGTATCTGAGCCCTGAGGGAGCTGGATCAGCAAAGAGCTGCTGGAGAGCTGGGACTGTGAGCACTCCAGATCACTGGGGCTGGTGGGCATCTTTCTCTTGGGGACACCACAGTCTCCATGGTGTCCTGAGGCTTCAAGTACATCTGTTCCCAGTGCCCATAGACAACCACTGAAGCTGACTTAGGAGTCATACAGTTGTGAGACACCTCCTGGGGGGCCATATGCAGAGAGGCAGCGGCACAGTTGGAGGAAGGAGAGGGCTTGGGAACTCCCCCTGCCCTGCACTTACTGGCTGTGTGGGCTCCTCCCAGGGGAGATGAGACCAACCACACCCACCTGTCAGGATGCCCCACAGACACCATGAGCAGGTGGGGCGAGTGCTCACCTGGCCCTGGCACAGGAAGAAATGGGTGATGACAGTGATGAAGGAGACAAAGGCAATGATGACACTTGCAGAGTGGACACCTGCCATGGCCTTCTCTGTCCTCCCTGCCATGAACCACATCACACCATGGAACCCCTGATTTCTTCTGCCTCCAGAGTCCTTGGATTGTTACTCGTTTTGGACTCTTGGCTCCCTAGAAAGCCATCTCTTCTTTACACTGAACAATCCACACGCAGCCCCTAGCCTAGCACTGACCCCCTGGCAGGGGCTCCATCCCCACCTTCTGGTTGGACTGTTCAAGGCTCCACATAGGTAGAGGCACCGAGCTGCTTGGCGCAGGCCATGTGGCCAAGGTGGGGCTGTCCCCTGCCCTAGAGGAGCTCACAGTCTGGGAGAGGAGACATTCATTCATTCATCCAGTAACTGCTGCATGCTTACCATGTACTGTGAGCTATTCTAGGTGCTAGAGATACTGCGATCAACAGATAAGGTCCCTGCTCTCATGGAGCTTACATGGAAGCAAGGACACAAATGCTAAGGAAACCCTCAAAGAGCAAATGAGTGCCCTAGTGAAAACAAAACCGTGTGCTGTGATAAAGAGTGACCAGGGTTTAATTTGGTTTAGGCAGGTAAGGAAGGCTTCCCTGAGGGGAGACCTAAGCAGCAAGAAGGACCTGCATGATGTGTCCAGCAACAGAGAATGAAAGGGTGCTGGGCAGCAGGGGGCCGGGAGGGACGGACTCGCCACAGGGACTGGGGCTGAGCTGAAGTCCTGCAGGGGCCAGGAGGCTGCCCCAGGAGGCCGGCTAACGCCACTTTCCCTTACGAGGGGCAGCGCTGGGTCCTGAGTCCAGACCACGGGCGGTGCCGGTAGCTCCAGCACCTATCCACACATCACCATGGTGATTCCCTTCTATTGGAAAACAATCATGTTTATTTTCTTTTCTACATTCTGGACTGAGGCCATATGATAATTACAAAACGCACAACCCATAATGTGTTCTAAACTGTCTCTGCATACTCTGTGGTTTTGGAATAATACATAAAATGCTTAATAAAAATTAATGTGGAAAGGAGAGTCATCAGCCTCACTAGGAAATAAAATCAGTATTAATTTCTTGCCCATAGTCACCCTGATGAGCCGGTCATGACTCCTCGACTTTGATACAATCCACGTGGGAGACGCCTGCTCCTCTGGCAACAACCTCAAGTTCCAGTGGCCCCAGGGTCTGGTAACGATGACTCCTGTGAATGCGAGGGGCAGGTCCTGGGAGCCATCACGACTCCCTGAGTTTTCCCAAGCCTTAGGTTCCCTGGAGTACAACGGCCACATAACAAGTATTTGCTGAAGCTGTTCTCTGAGAGACTCAGACCAGTCAGGCCAGTGGTGGTGGGGAGCTGGTACAAACCCCGAGATCCTGCTGTGAGCGTGGAGCTGCAGGGCAACAGAGGAGAATGTAGCATGTCCCCCATGCTCTGGTGGCTGCAACCCTGTCATGTGTCCAAGCAGCTCAGCCACGAAGATGAAGTCACAATCCCGGCCAGTCTACACTCCAATCAAGCATCAAACACAGAGCCCCCAGTGGACCACTGAGTGCCAGAGGAGGTCATGAAAGGCTAGAAATACAAAAGTCAGGTCTCCGGGAGACACCAACAGGACAAGCACACACCAGGGACAAGGCTGTGCTACTTGTGAGGGACAGCAGTGACACCGCTTCGGAGACTGGGAGGGACAGCATGGTTGACTGTCTGCTCCCCAGGCCCACCAGCCAAGCCACCCATCCCAGTCCCACTTCAGTGCTGCTGGGATAGAGCAGAGGCTGGCACTTCCCCCTGGGACTCCCCACCACTGGCTGTGACTCTCCCACGTTCCCAGGGCTAGGACCCCGCAGCACCTCCTCCATCTCCCCTCACAGCTCTAGTCTCAGCTGACCTTTCTCTCAAGGGCCCTCATCCCAGAGCTGAGGGGCTGTCAGCCACAAGGGGAAAGAAATCAAACTCAAAACTGTTGACATTCTCACACTTTTTTCTTGAAAAGAGCATAGGGTTGGCTTTCTCTTCCCTTCCTTTAGCCTGTAAAATTAAGTATATATCTATTTAAATTTCCTAAATGGAAAGGTATGATTAGGAGAGTGGGTTCCAAGGCCTGGCTTCAAGTCCTCTCTCTGTCACTTGCCTGAACTTCAGTTTTCTCCTCTGTAAAATAGGTGGAATAATATTTGCCTGGTGGGATTAAAAGAGATGAATTTAAAAGACTTAGCCAAGGGCCTGGTGCATAAGTGGTGATGATGAATATGGGGATGGTGATGATGATGGTGATAGTGGTGGTGATGAGGATGAACTCCTCTCTTTGGGTTACAGGCAAAATCTGATCAATACTTAGAAAGCTCAGTGGCTAAGAGCTCTGCTCACAGCCCAAACCTATAAGCCAGAACTCTCCTTCCCCCGCCCAGCCTCAGGTCCTGCAGGCTCAGCAGATGCACTCTTGCATCCTTGTTCATCAAAGAGAAGGTCAGAGGAAATAAGCCGCTCCCTGTGCCAGCTCACACTCACAGAAGCCTCATCCCCTCTCGCCCCACCCAGAGACACCCAGTCGCACCAGCAACACCAGGCACCGTCAGAAACACTCAGCATCATCTCCCCCGCATATTCCGACTGCTAAGCCAGGTATTGAATTTTACTTTCAGTGGAAATTCCATCACTTTGTACTAAATCCCACCATATACAAAACATTGAGTGTCTTCTCCTGATAAGAAGAGATACAGCAGGAAAATTGCCACATTAGATACTGCCCATTATCTGGGCTATTTTTGCTGAAAACTGCATCATCTTAGGCATGGGCTAATGGCACAGACTCCCACCAGCCGAGCCAGAGTTCCCATGGCCTTCACTCCAAGAAATCTGATGCACTCCACTCAAGAGAGTGCTGCTGCTCTGCCCAGGGTTTTATTCTCCAGAAGGTTCTAACAGAAGACAAATAGGAGTGCAATTCTCTGGGGTAATCCTCTAGGCTCAGGCTCATCACCCCAAATGGTTGGAACTCTCACAGCCACAAGTCACAAGAACATGGGGGCTTTCTGGGAGCCAGGGAGCCCAGGCTCCAGCCCCAGACCTCCTACCCTCTGAGACTCTGAGCCTGCCTCCTAGATTCTGTGGGGTCCCCATCTGGTGAAGGAGAGGGTCCAGCCAGGGGCTCTCTAGGGCTCCTCTCCTCTGAGACATGACCAACAGTGATTTCCACGCTTCCAGCAGAAACGCGAGCACCCACCGTCAGCGGGCACTTTACAGTCCAGGAGGGAAAATCATTCATTTCAGCTCAGAAAGGCCATGGAAAAGTTTACTTCTTGCAAATGTTTTCTTTACAAAAGCCAAATCCCAGAGCTGATATGATGTGGGGTGGATTAGATAATTAAAGCGGGCACACAGAATACAAATCTGCATTTGTTCAGCTGGGGCTAGAGGAGATGGCAGCCCCTTCCTCCCACAAGTCAATTTACTCAGAGAGAGCAGCCTTCCCTCCAGATAAGCACATTGACTTTAAAATAAAGTGTGTGCCAACAGCTGCAGCCCTGAGACTGGAGCAGACAGGGATGTGGCACGGAATGATAATTAAATATATTTTCATCATCCGTCATTTTTTTGCTGCAGGTGCCAGGGTAATAAATCTGGACTCCCCTCTTTTGTCAGCTGGCAGTGAACACATTTTAACGTGAAATCTCCTGGGAGGAATTAAGAGTCACTTGGCCTTGTAAAGGAGAAAGGGTTTTCCTTCCAAACTGCCAAGTGGGGAGCTCACAGCTGATTGGTTTCATAATACTTTATTATTTGACAATATATATGCCTCGGGTTGTATTTCAGAATACCACACTTATGGGATAACTAGTGCTCCAGGAGATTTGTCATCAGATTCTAGAATAAAAACTTATTTGGGGAGATTTTCACCACTATTTCTTTTTATGAATCCCAAATTTCATGTATTATTGACTAGGTATATTCCCATATTTTAAAACTTTTCCTCCATTCTTTAAATTCCCCACCTGCCTTTTCCCCTATAACGCGGGGCAGGGAAACCTGTTGCTTTTGCTGCCTGTCGCCTGAGTTAAGCGCTCTCCACTGTCCTCAGGAGTTGGGCTGACTTTTTATTTTGACAGTTTAACAGCTCCTCCTCCCCAGGGGCAGCCTCAAGTGAGCAGTCCTCGGAAAAGCCCACAGCAATGGCACAGCTGAGCTCCTCAGAGCCTTCCCTTCCTCCCAAACAACACGTCCCCTGCAAGATACCTTCACTGAAAGGGAAGTCTGGGGGAAGTGGAGGGAAATGAGGGCCCCCACCGTGGGGCCTCAGACGGCCATGCCAGCCACGAACCACCCCTGGAAGGAGGTGAGGGATGCCAGGACACCCATTAAGGCCGGGAACACACAGAGACACGCAGCCAGCCCAGGCACAGCCACAGTTACCAAGTCATCTTCTCTCTCCTCCCCAAAGGAATGTTCTGGAAAGGAAATCCCTGCCTGGTGCTCACTCACAGGGTCACCTGTGGCTCCACACAGGGCCAGCATGCGTTCGCAGCTGTGGAAACCCAAGTGCAAACACCTAAGGCAGGCAACACGGGCAGATTAAAGAAGGAGGGCTCCACACGCACTTTCTCGAAAGAAGGGTGGTTTCTTTGCCAAGCCTTGACCCAGGACCACAAGCAATGGAAACTTCCACAAGCATGTTTGAATTTGTCAGGCTTGCATTCCTCAGCAGGGACCCGGGATCAACCAAAAAAATCACATCTTGACACCCTAAGGTCAATGCAAAGTGTCTTTGAAAATGCTTTATAAATACTAATTCCCTCTCCTTTTATTGACTGCAGGCACTTTCCCATCCAGTCACTCATTTGACCCCACGGCCACCTGGTGTGGGGGACCACCAGGTGACAACTCCAGAAGAAAGGACCCACAGAGAATACAACATGAGGCTCGATCCCAATCAAAATCCCAGCAGGCTTTGTTTTAGAAACAGGAGCCAATTCTAAAATCCACATGGAAATAAAAAGGACCTACAGTAGCCAAAACAATTTGAAAGAGAAGAATAAAGTTGGAGAGCTAACACTACTTTGATTCAAAGGATTTCAACAATTGGTATAAAGCTACAGTAGTCAAGACAGTGTGGTATTGGCTTAAAGACAGACAACCAGATCAATGAAACAGAACAGCACCCAGAAATAGACGCTCTTATATATGGATGAATGATTTCTTACAAAGTGGCAAAAGGCAATTCAGTGGCGAGAAGGGAGGCTTTTAAACAAATAGTGCTGGAATAACTGGACATCTACATGCAGAAAAAAATGAACCTCACCCCATACCCACACCATATTCAAAAATTAACTCAAAATGGATTATAGACCTAAGTTGAGAATCTATAAAACTAGGGAAAAAACATAGGAGAAAATATTTGTGACCTTGGGTTAGGCAAAGATTGTTTAGATATGACACCAAAAGCAAGATCTGTAAAAACAAACAAAAAATCAATAAATTGGACTTTTTCAAATTTAACTTCTGCTCTTCAAAAGATCCTGTTAAGAGAATGAAAAGAGAAGCCACAAACTGGAAAAAAAAATCTTTGTAAAGCCTATATCTGCTAAAGGACTTTATCTAGAATATATATGAAGAACTCTCAAAACTCAATAATAACACAGATAACTCAATTCTTTAAATAGACAAAAGATTTTAACAGGCATTTCAGCAATAAGATATAAGGGTGGCAATAAGTGCACAAACATCATTAGTTATTAGGGAAATGCAAATGAAAACCATGATCAGATACCACCATACATCTATTAGAATGGCTAAAATTAGAATGAATGAGCATAGGAAGGGCTGGAGAGGATGTGGAGGACCTGGAACTCTCACACCCTGCTGGTGGGGATGTAAAGTGGTGCAACCACTTTGGAAAGCAGTTGGCAGTTTCCATATGATCCAGCCATTCCATTCCTAGGTATTTACCCCAGAGAAAAGAAAGCATATGTCTGTACAAAGACTTGTACACAAATGTTCATAGCAGCTTTATTTGTAATAGTCACTAACTGGAAACAACCCAAAAGTCCATCAACAGGTGAACTGACAAATTGTCTCATAGCCATACAGTGGAACACTACTCAGAGATAAAAAGAAATGAACTGATACAGGCAACATGGACAAGTCACAAAATAATTGTGCAGAGTGAAAGAAGGCAGACAGAAAAAGAGTATGGACTGTATGATTCCATAAAAGTCTAGGAAATACAAACTAACTCTAGTGACATAAGGCAGTGCCTGAGGAGGGTAGTGGGGCGGGCCTGGAGTGAGGAATTATAAAGGGGCTCAAGGACACTTCTGGATGGGCTGGATGTGTTCATTCTCTTGATTTGGTGATGCTGATGCCAAACCCCACCAAGCTGTATGTTTTAAATATGTGTGGTTTATCATATGCCAATTATGCTCAAGGATACTGTCTTTAGAAAAAGACTATAACGTGAACAGTGCCCCTGAAGCTGTGTGAGGAGGCTCCGGGATGTGCAGGTGCTATAAGCCAAGGAAGGAAAGTGAATCAACAGAAGGAAGAGTAATTTGCCCATCACTAGCGGTGGAAAAGATTGCATTAGAATTCAAAGCATGCCCACTTATTCGGTCACTCATTCATTCAGTACGTTGGTGTCCCGAGCACTGAGGACAGAGAGAAAGATATGGTTCCTCTCCTGAAAGGAATGAGGACAAGAACCCTGACTGGGGAGTGTGCTCACTGCTCTTTCTTGGCCATAAATGTGCATCCCCATGCACGGGAGTGCAGTGTGAGGACACAGCTGGGCTGCCCAGCCAACTGTGCTTAGGCAAATTACAGAAAGGCTTTGTGCCTCAGTTTCCTCATCCGTAAAATGAGGGTAATAACAGAATCCACCTCATAGGGTTGTCATAATTTAATAATATCTGTGTGATTCTTAGAATGATGCCTGGCACGCTGTAAGCACTCAATAGGTGTGAGCCACATTTAGTGCTGTAATTATCACTATTTTATTACTGAACTATCTGCAGAGATATACACCAAGATGTGAAGAGGTCTCCAGGTGCTGAGATAAATGACTGATCCATCTACTTTTCTGGTTTTCCTCACTTTTCCTCATTGAACACATACTACTTCTAAACTGGAAGTTTTAAGTGAATACAAATACATAAATGAACAAACAAGCTGGAACGCTGAGCAGCTTCGGGGTTCACTGGCCCACGACCATGCATGTTTAAAGCAAGCTCCCTGGGGGTGCTCAGCCCACACCCTCTCGCCTTCCTCAGACACCCCAGAAGTCTCTCACAAAAGTCCGAATCAGGACCTTATACCTGCAGCAGGTTAACATGTTGGAGGTGTGAACAGATGTTTCTCTTCACCCCCATTCCTTGTAGCCTTTTATTCTAAACAGACCAAGGGCATCTACGCCCCGGGCAAGGGCTGATATGTGGAACAGAGAACAGAAGAATCAAAGCCATGACTTCTGAGTTTCAAAAGCCAAGGCCCGGACGTGTGGAGAAGAGATGCAGGGGACGCCCCACCAGCGGAGGCCTCTTCCTGCCCAGAGCCAAGCTGGAGGGAGAGTGGGAGTCAGACACGTGGGGCCTGGGTCCCACCTCCTCCTCGCCCTGGTGATGGATGACCCGAGAACCCCAGAGAGGCCCATGCTCCAGAGCAGGGCCTGCTCCTCGAGTGGAGCCGACGGCATTCACCCTGCGCCCCAGAGAACAGAGATGGCTGCTGGGGGTGGGGGGCAGCAAAAGGTCCCTCACCCCTCATGAGGGTTGCAGAAGCAGCTGAGGAGGACATGGTTCTGGAGAGGACTTGCATGGGAACAAAGAGGCACAGCAGTGACCTGTATGGGGTGACAGCCAGGGACCTGAGGAAATGGCAGTAACTAAAGGCCAGACCCCTCACCTCCACCTGCTCCTCACACAACAACAAAGCCAGAGATGGATGAGGGGAAGCTTTCAGTTGACTGAGAAACCCCAGAACTAAGTGAGATTATGTTTCTGTGGAGCCAGCCCTGGTGGTCTAGTGGTTAAGATTTGGGGCTCTCACCACCTGCCCGAGTTTGTTTCCCAGTCAGGGAACCACACCACCAGTCTGTCATCTGTCGGTAGTCACACTGTGGTGGCTGTGTGTTGCTGTGATGCTGAAAGCTATGCCACCAGTATTTCAAATACCAGCAGGGTCATCCACGGTGGACAGGTGTCAGCGGAGCTTCCAGACTAGACAGACTAGGAAGAAGGACCTGGCCACCCACTGCTGAAAAGGTGGCCATGAAAACCCGATGAATAGCCGTGGAGCAATGTCTGATAGAGCGCCAGAAGGTGAGAGGACGGCACAGAAAGACCAGGCAGGGTTCTGCTCCGCTGGACACAGGGCCACTAAGAGTCGGAATCGACTCGACAGCACTAACGACAATGTTTCTGTGGCCCGATGGGATGAAGGACTGAAATAAAAATTAAATTCAGTTATCAAAAGAGAGAGAAAGCTCTGTGTTCCCCTGACTTGTGGCCTGAGGCTGGTCCCTGATACATACTTGTAGATGGCCACTACCAGTCAACAGTTCATCCTTCAGTGGATTGAGGCAGTGCAATGCAGTGCAAAGCAGTGAGGAACGCAGCACACAGGCCCCGGGTACAAAACGGGGAGAGCTGCATCCCATCCTGGGGAACTCACCCTCCACCAGGGAGACAGGTGTGTAGACAGATGACGACAATGTCAAAAGTTACCAACAGTAAAAGGGAGGCGAGGCTGGTCCTGCAAAGCTTCAGGAGAGGGCATCTGGGCAGATTTGGAAGCATCCAGAGATCAACAAGGGCATTTGAAGCTGAGGGAACAGCATCTGCAGAGGCAGCCTAAGTCTAAACCAGGGCTCCCCACCAGGAGCCTCCAGCTCAGTGAAGGAGACAGGTGTCACGACAACTACACAAGGACAAATGTGGTATCTCCCAAGTGCTCACTGACAGACGTATGTCATTCCATGAGGGTTTTCATCCTTCCTCCTCGAGAGGAGAAGAGGGACAGTGCAGCATGTTTTCAACAAAGCTAAATTTATTCCACTTAAAGAACTGTCCTTTTTTTTTTTTTTTTTTTTTTTTTTTTTGTGAGGAAGACCAGCCCTGAGCTAACATCCGTCGCCAATCCTCCTCTTTTTGCTGAGGAAGACTGGCCCTGGGCTAACATCTGTGCCCGTCTTTCCCCTACTTTATATGGGACGCCACCACAGCATGGCTGACCAGCAGTGCGTCGGCGGGCGCCCGGGATCCGAACTCGCGAACCCTGGGCTGCCAAGCGCGAACTAAACCGCTGTGCCACCGGGCCGGCCCCTTAAAGAACTGTCCTTTATTCTGAGATTACGTCCTCCAACTTTTCTTTTATGAAACGTTGATAATATCTGGTTGGTGGAGTTTTTCTGTCTTACTTGGCAAAATTAAAAGTTAGCAATCCTAGGGGCCAGCCCTGTGGCATAGTGCTTGAGTTCACGTGCTCTGCTTCGGTGGCCTGGGGCTCACAGGTTCAGATCCCCGGCATGGACCTATGTACTGCTAATCAAGCCATGCTGTGGCGGCATCCCACATAAAAAGTAGAGGAAGATGGGCACGGAGGTTAGCCCAGGGCCAATCTTCCTCAGCAAAAAGAGGAGGATTGGCAGTAGATGTTAGCTTGGGGCTAATCTTCCTCACCAAAAAACAAAAACAAAAAAAAAGTTGGTGATCCTGTAAGTCCCTTCCATTTAAAAAAAATGCACTGCTGGGTGAAAGCACTCACTCCTTGAGACATATTTACTGGGTGCCCACGATGGGCCAGGCATGGGGCTAGGTGCTGAGAAAGCAGCAGATGCAGATGTGCTCTCCACCAGGGCAAAGCTCGCACTTAAAGGGCCCTGAGGAGTAAACAGAGGGGCTGGGGCTCTCTTTAGACAAGGTGCTCATGGACAGTCTCTTCAAGAAGTGACATTTAAAGTGAGACCTGGAAATGAGCTGAAGCCAGCCATGGGAGCAGCTGAAGACAGAGTCCAGGTAGGGGTAATGGCAAGTGCAAAGGTCCTGCAGTGAGAATGAGCTGGGTGAGATCTTGGAACTGACAGAGGGCCAGTGAGGGCGGGAGAGTGCAGTGGCACACAGCTGAAACCGCAGGTAAGGGCCTGTCTGGGAATAAAGCAGCCAGAGGCATCTTCCCAGGGGAGATTGAATAAGGAACTCTTCCCTGGGGAGGGTTAAGATGGGAAGGCAGGTGGGAGTAAAGGTAAGGAAGAGGGGCTGTGAGAGCCAGAATAGCAAAAGCAAATGCCCTGGGCTAGCATCTGCTTAATAAGACACAGCCCACCTGGTTTATAATCGGCCTGTACCTAAGACAGAGGCACGTGCTGAACAGAAAGTTGCAGAACCCCGGTTCCCTCTGGCATAGTAGGCATAGCATTTTAAAAACCTCTCAGACTCCCTGGCTTATAAATCCAGTGCTTTGGGGAGCTCCCTGCCCATTGAGGCCACAGATTTCAGTACTTCAGGAGGAGGGCACATGCCCACCAAAACAGCAAAGGGAATTCTGGGAATCCTCAGCTCTGGCAGGTGTGATTGTTGTTAGCATCAGCAGCATGGCCACAGACTGGAAAGCATTTTGTTGAGAGGGAGGGTCTCTTGAATCCATATCCTGGAGGATTCAGGTCCTCGGGTTCCTCCCCAAGTGTGGAGAAGATGCTCTTATACCCCACGCCCTACAGCTGATGCCCCAGGCAGGAGGAGAATAGGCTGCAGAGGGAGGAAGAGCTTGGAGCCCACCCCTTCCTGTCCTGAGAGATTGGGGAGGGGAGGAGACAGAGGAAGAAGGTAGGACACAGGATCCTTGTCATCTCTCAGACAGGTATGTAGGAGTCTGAGAACCTGAAGGGTAATGATCTACTTCCTGGGTAATGAGGAGAAAGCCACAAGGCTCTAGGAACATGGTTCCCAAACTGTGCACCAAGGCACCCTGAGGAGCCTCAGTACACTCATAGGAGACCAGCAGGATATTCGAACTTATTGAGGAAGACAAGCAATACTTAACATCTGTCGGACACCTGTCAGACACTGCTGGAACTACTACCTTGGGGTAGTTTACAGTTTCACCATTAGATCAACCTCCACCCCTTTTGAGGATGACATGTCTTTGTGAAGCTGGGTTTTCAGTGGTTGCTGAAATAAGAAGTACCTTGCAAAATCCATATGGAACAGGAAATGAGGGTGGCAGTATCCAATCTGATTCCAGGATTTGGAAGGTTGTCCAGTACCCCGTGGGCATACATATCCCATTAATAACTAATTTGGTTAAGAATGAAATTAAAAATTATAAGTATTATCTATTAAGTTGTTAGGACACATATTTATTAAGGTGTTTGGATCTAACTACTTAATAAATGGAACTGTTAGGTATGTCTTTTAGCCTAGAGACATCACCAAAAACAAAAAAATCACTGAGGCACGCGGGGTGCCAAGAACCAAGAAAGTCTGGGAACTTCTGTTCTGGAGGAAACTTGGCCCAAGGCCCCTCCCAACATGGAGCAGGTAGATCATTGATAATGAGAGTAATCATCACTAAGAACATGTCTGGAGCTCACACTCAGGCTTGCCAGGTTCTGTCCTGAGCAAGTGACATTGAACAACTTATTTCATCCCCAACAACCCTCTTTGCCTTGAAGATGAAATCAGTCCATACATGGGAGGGTACAGAACACTGCTTGGCATAGAGTAAGCAATCAGTAAGTGACGGCTTTTATTATTACTTTCATTATCGACATGATTCCCATAGGAGGCAGGGGCACAGGGGGGAACTAAGGTCCCCACAGTTGTTCAGCTAGTGAAGGGAGGAGCCACCCAGGGACTGCCTCTTACCCCCAACACCGCCCCCTGGTGGACACATCAGCCGAGGGCAGCTTAGCACCCTACAGCCTGCAGACCCCAGCTCCTTGGTGAGGGGGGCAGAAAGACTGAGACCTCTGATGGTCAGGATGGACAGGCCTCCTTGGAAAGGGCCTTGGAATGTCGGGAAGATAAAAGTGGGACCAGGCTCCACCTATGGGGATTCCTCCCCCAAAGTCCAGATGGGGCCAGTGGTTCCTGGGGCTCAACAGTCCAGCCTTTCTGTGGCAGGCACCCAAGTGTCCCGAGGAGCATAGGGTCCCTCTCCCTCAGCTACCACCAGGTCACGAGGACACATCCCTTCCATATCCCAAGGCGCAGAGAGGAGTGGAAGGGGCACTTGGAAAGACTGAACATGGACCCAAAATGGCCAGGCAGAATGGAGTTACCTCAAGGGGCTGCTGCAAGCCATTCAACTAAACTCACCAGAGTGGACCTAAAATCTTGGACCCCGGCCCTCCTCTCCTGCAAACAAGGTCAGGCCACTTAAAGAAAAACTACATTTTCTCTGCACGGGGCACAGTAAGTGAACATGTGACCCCATGACGCACAGCACAAGGCAGCAAAGATGGAGGGATGCTGGGAGAAGGTGAGCCATGGGTCAACCTAGCAGGACTTACCTTGGAGTGGCCTCGTGGCCCTGTTCCACTGAGGAATGGACACAGCAGGTTCCAAAATAGCTTCCCCAAGTCCCCAGGCTCAGGAACCCAACTTCCCTTCCACCTGCAGCCACAAAGGGCCCAGCACAGCCAGGGTCTGACATCTGTAGCCCCTCCACCATACCCAAGAAAGCTAGCCTATGTCACATGAAGAAAACATCCAGAGGAATCAGACCAAGAGGCAAACTTAGGCTGCCAGAGTTCATCAAAATCACTATTTGCAAGATTTCTATCTGCCCTACTCGACTCGTTTCAATCCCAAAGTGCTAGATTCCCTGTATAGTAATAGAACTGGTATTCATAGGCACGCTGGCTTCCAATAAAATGTAAAAACTTAGCTCACATTTTTAAAAGTTTATAAATAGCCTCGGAAGACGAGCTAGAACACGCTTCTTAGTAAATACAGCTGACCCATTTCCTCATGCTTCACCAGGAATAAAGCAACTGTTACCACGGAAAGTACAGAAGAGTCTAAATATATATTTCCTCCTCACAGGCGCCCAGATCAGAGAAGCAGAGTCGACATCAGGAGGTGAAGGAGGGAGAAGCCAGGCCAGGGAGGGGTGGCCCTGGTTACCTCCCTGCACTTCAGAGGCCCAGGGTTGTGCGCGGTGACTGCTGTGGAGGCCGGTCCAGCCCGGGAAGGGAAGCGGGCAGGCCTTGACTCCTGGCTCCTGCAGCCCGATGCTCAAGTGTTGTTTAGCTCAGCCAGGATTTCCCCAACCTGCCCCCTCCCCAGCAGCTAGCTTTTTTTCCACCATCTTCTTTGCTTCTACTGTCTGTCTCCCCAACTAGAAGGAAAGCTCCAGAAGAGCAGGGAGTTTCCCCTTTGGGTTCTCTAATTACACCCAGTCCCCGGAACAGGGCCCGGCACGTGATACACAAACATGTGTCAAGTGAACGGATTAGCGCCTGTGTGGCCGGGCTGGGTTAGCTTGTGCTCACAGCTCTCTGTTACTGATTCTGGGTGGGCTTCCACTTTCTTGTCAGCGAGCATGCAGGGGTCGCCCCTTCACATGGGAGGCTGCAGGCCAGCTTGCCTGATAGCCCTGGAGGGGTCCTTGTTTCTGATGAACTCTATACCTTGGGGAACTGTTTTTCCCCTTCCTTTTAGCAAGAGCTGTGGTATTAAACCATTACCCACCAAACCCAGCAGGTCTTGGTGATAGAGAAAGAACGTGACCTTCTGGGAAATCCCATGGGGAAGGTAAGAGTGTCCACTGCCCTCTCCCTACCATGAAGTGTGCCTGGCATGACAGGTGCTTAACCACTGTGCACGAGTGGGCACCTCCAGCAGGCCTGCTGAGGAGCATCTGGCCAGCTTCCTGAAGGTCCTCAGACATGGCTCCTGTGCTTTGTCCTGGGCTGGTGGCAGACCAACCCCTCTGGAAGAACTGTTCTCAGGAGGGGCTGTGGGCAGGGCAGGAACACAAAGCCTCCCACACTCTCTTTTCCCAAGGAATTGCAGGAAATGCAGAAAACAGGCAGGTGACATGGCAGGGCCAGCTCTGGAGGACCTCCTGGGGATGGGGCTTGTCACTCTGAGGGACCTGGGAGGTTTCCCTCAGACTTTTCAAAGCATCCAAGTCTCTGGGGTGTCTGCCACACAAGGAGGGAGACATGTGGAGCAGACATAGCCAGGGGGGCGGAGGCGAAGGGCGTTCAAGGAGACTTTACACAGAAGCTGGGAGGCAAGAGGAGAGAAGTTAGCTGGCAGCTGGGAAGCCTGGGTCACTGTGGAGGCAGGACACTGGGCCAGACCCAAGGGGAGGGCACCTAGTTTTCAGTAACTAGGAGACCAATGACTGACATGTAGTCCCCCTCTTCTTCCTGCCCCAGCTGACCCTAAACACACCCCAGCTGACCAGCTTATCTTCATGGAAAGCAACCTGTGTGGCTGCTCACTTCTTGCATGAGAGCCTTCCCAGGCTGTTCAAAATCTACTTCCCTGCCCCATCTATCCGCCTCCATTTCACACAATGGACCTGGAACAGGCCAGGCCCTGGTGAGAGAGACCAGAAAGGGCTGCCAGCACCATGCTGGGGGCTGGGCCATGGGCCACCCTGAGGGGCCTGGCCGTGTACTATGGTGATAGCCTATTAGTCCTCCTCACCTTCCTGAGAATCCTTACACTACACCTCCTTAAGCAGAGGAAACTCCAGAGCACCTCTGCTCCCGGCAACTGAAAGCCAGCTAGCCCACTAGCCCACACGCAGCAGAGGGAGTTAATAAGGGTCAGTTCTCACCCCTTTCCACACTCTGGTCTTCAGAGAGTGATAGGATATCCCCAATCTGCTCACGGATATTCGGGAGCCAGGGCACGTACCTCCCTCGCCTCTGCACACCACTGGACCCCACAGTACTAGCCCAGGGCCTTGCACACAGCAGGCGCTCAACCAGGGCTGAAGGCTGCCTTCTTATAAAGAATGAGTGAGTGCTTGGAATTCTGCTGCATTCCTGAAATTTCTGTTTTTTTATTGGTTATTTCTCTAGATTAACTTTAATTCATCAACTCAGTTATGATCATAAAAGAGCTTAATTGATACTTATTTGATGGAATCTACCTTATCCATGAAATTCATTACTTCATAGAAGTGCAAGCAGGGACCAGCAAGCAGAGCTTGACTCCCTCATCACTGGAGAGCCACCTACTGTCTCCACCAGGCTTGTTCCTGAAACACATAAGTCGGGGAGGGAGCGGAGAGGGGTTCATGATCCCAGCACCCCAAATTAAAACCTTTCTCTCTGGGGAGCTTGGGAGCCACATGGTCGTTTTAAAACATGTCTGCAAACCCTTTGGCATTCCTCCCATCGAGAAGTGGAGTCTAATTCCCCTTTCCTTGAATACAAGCTGGCCTTAATAACTCTCGAAAGTGACACTGTGCGACTTCACGAAAAGCACCACAGCTTCCACCTGGGTCTTCTCAGGACACACACCTCCGGGCCCAGGTGAGGAGTCTGGGTGTCATGAAGCCGCGTGGAGACCACATGGAGGGAGGGATGCCCAAGGAGCCCCTAATGCTCTGCCCCCAGCAGTCTGCATCTTCCCAAACACAGAGCGAGGAGCCTTCTCGATGACTCAGCCCAGTTGCTGTCTGATTGCAACAGCATTGAGACCCCAAGCCCAGTCAGCCCCCAGAACCAGGAGAGGTGATA
The DNA here is from genome assembly GCA_031878705.1 of Tapirus indicus. NCBI lineage: Eukaryota > Metazoa > Chordata > Mammalia > Perissodactyla > Tapiridae > Tapirus > Tapirus indicus. The sequence goes on along the minus strand of CM062924.1, from coordinate 89,520,556 downwards.
ATAATAAATGATTTTGCTAAGTCTGGGGTGATTTGTTATGAAGCCAGAAATAACTGGAACAATACACAAGGCTCACTAGTGGCAAGGCCCTGGCCAGACCTCCTCCTTCCTTTTGCTCATCTCAGATGAGGGGACTGGGGACCAGGAACAGATTTTTGCCAGTGTTTGGCAAAATGAGTAAAAAAAAGAAGAAAACAAAAACAGGTACAGTGGAACAAATTCTTCATAAAGATAACTTTATTCCATTTGAAGAAATATTCTTTATCTTGTAATTATGTTCCTCTTATAATAACTGTTGGTGGTGGTCAAATATTCTTCCGTTGCTGGTGAATTGGCTTTTAATGGCCTCACTTGGTCAAATTAAAAGTTTTTAAAATTTGACCAGTCTGTGACATCCAACGTCAGGGAACTGCCTAGTTAGATGGCTTCAGGTCACGTTCACATCTGACAGGCTGTGATTTATGAAATTCCCTAGAGAAAAGGGGGGGCACCCTCTTCTTCCTCCAAATATACTCTATAAAACCCTGCCCTGGCTTATCCGCTTAGACACCTGGCTTTGGTTAACCCAGCTCGTTAGTCATGCAGTCAGTCCTTAACAGGCCCCGCAAACCCTCCCACCGAAGACAGTGGCCTCCTGCCTTGGGCCTCTGGCATGCCTGCCCTGCGTCTGGTGCCCACACCTCCTGCTGGGCCCCGCAGGGCTCCAGGACCACTGAGTGGATGGAGAGCTTGAGGCTCAAACAGAAAGAATTCCTTCAAACGCCCTCAAAAAAATGCCTTGCTTCCTTAGCCGAGTGCCTCCTCCAGCAGCATCTGGCCCATCCAAGGCAGGGAGGCTGGCCACAGAAACACACAAACCTCCAGAAAAAGGTGTCAGCAGATCTGTACTTTCCAAAAACAGAGTGTTTTCAGGTCACAGAACAGAGAGACGCCAGCCAAAAAATGCTGCGGACTTCACTTCTAAAATGGTAAAGCGGCCTTGAAATGTTAGTTCTTTGGCTTCTGGCTTGCTGGGTCTCACCTGGAGTCTGGGTGTCATGAAGCCGCTGTGGCTTCTCTGCAGCCTGCAGTCACTTCGGAGCTGCTAACTGCAGGAGGTTGAGGCCATTGGCATCGCCAGCAAGGCTGGGCCAGGTTCACATCCTTTTCTCCCCTGCATCAAATGGTCTGAGGCCAGGGAGAGGGGAGGGTGCAAATCCCCCCAACCACAGGCTAACATGGTAACACAGTGGGATTACTGGATCTTGAGCATTTTCAGACTCTCGGGGCATCATCCGCCTCCCTCCCTTTGCCCAGCTCCTGTATGGGCAGAGACAATGTGTGTGCAATGCCCCTGCGCCCGAGGCCCCCAGGGGAAGTCTGAGTTTCCTCAGGAGAGGCTGTCAGCAGGACAGGCTAGTGGTGGTGGCTTCCCGATGCCAGATAAATACCATTTTGAAGCCACAGTGTTTCTGGAGCACAAACAGTACAGTAAAGCCGAGACATTTATATGCAATTGGGAGACATTTATCCTGTGACAACACTCTATTCCAATGACTTTTCTATTACCACTGATGATTAATGATGTAAATTCTGTCACTTGGGATGAAGGATGCAGGGCAGCTGAGGGGCCTTTGCATAGATTACCCAAACCTGGCTTCCCATTGGCTCCCAGGACAAATGTGGTCTGTACTTCAGTCACGCATAAACGTAAAGTTCTTTCACATTAAGAAAATATTCTTCTTTGGCACTCTCCAAAAGCAGCTGGTTCAGGGTTGGGTGAAAGTTTTCTCCTCCTTGAACGTGTTTTCTCTGTTCAGTGTCAGGGCAGCTGACATGCACTCCATTTAAGAATAATTGCATAATTCTTCACAAACAGGAGCCAGGAAGGCCTTCACCACTGGGGGCCACAGCAGGAAAGTTAAAGACAGGCAGCAAGGCCCGAGCACTGAGCCTTCGGGGCCTCTAGGTGCTGGATCTGACGCAGCCCCACCAGCCCAGGTCCCAGGCCCCAAGCAGACCAGACGCTTCCCTCCCTCTCTGCCTTGGTCATGTTGGTCGATTGACCTGGAACGTTTTTCCCCAGAGGCCCACGGTCTCTACCTGCTGAGTTACTGCCATTGTTCAAAGCACCAAAGGGTGTGGGTAAATGTCCCCCTTGATGAAGACCTCCCTGATACTGTTGTGGTTCTGCCTCTGTCCTTCCCTTAAATGCTATGCTTTTGGGGGGGGTCCCTGAGGCTTTCTTCGCCCCTCACTCCATTTCTCCCTTTGGGAGTTTCTATCTACTCCCAGGGCTTCAGCTGCAATGACTCCCAAATCTGTATTTTCCAGACTGTCCTCAACTCTGAGTTTTACCCTCATAGATCCTGCTGCACGTGTGTCTCCTGGGGGCCTCCAACTGCAGTCTTCTGTGTGCCCCTGGGTCCTGCATCACAGTGAATGTGATCTCCTCCTGCCCAGCTGGCCAAGACAGACTCCTTGGAGCTGTCCTTGACTCCTCTCTGGCCCTCACCCTCCATGTCCAATTGATGACCAAGTCCTACAGATTCCTTTTCTTGACAATCTCTTAAATCTGTCACCTCTCCAGCTCCACTGCCACACTCTGATCCAATTGTCACCTAGATTAATAACAAGTTTGTGGTCTCTAAACAGTTCTTGCATCCAGTCTTGCCACCCTGGCCTTCTCCTCCAAGCAACAGAAATATCAGCCGCCCCTCTGCTGGCCCTCTGGTGCCTTCCTAGGCATGTCATTTAAATGATCCACCATAACTGACCGGACTCTGCATCACCTGGAACCCGCAGACAACTCCAATCCCATCCTGAGCTGACCTTACTCTCATTCCCCACACTGCACACTTTCTGGCCTTTCTGCAGTTTCCTGGACACGCCGTGCTCTCTCTGGACTCCACATCTTCACAGAGCAACTCCCCCAGCCTGGAACAATCTTCATCTCCCCAGTCCCTGTCACCTGGCTAACTCCCGCTCATCCTCCAGGTCTTAGCCTAAACATTACTTGCTCAGAGAAATCTTCCCTGACCCGCCTGCCCAGACCACACAGACTTTGCTGTGGGCTGAGGAATGGCTGTGATTCTGCCCTCCTACCTCTCAACACACCCCTCCGTCCCCACAGGGTGAACTCAGGGTCTATGTCAGTCTTGGTCATCATGGCAGCCGTAGCACCTCGCACAGCGCCAGCAGAGAATACGGGCCCGTTATATAGCTGCTCAGTGGGTGCAGCAAGCAGAGAACTTGTCTGCACATTGAGCTTCTTCCCATCCCTCCCTAGAATGCAAACTCCTTGAAGCCCAGAACTGTGATGAGTTCATCTCTGGACCTTTGGGGAGCCTGCCACAGGTCTTGCACAGAGCAGTTGTTCAGAATATGTTTATGGAGAAACTAGGAAAGAAGAAAAAAAAACCTCATATAAAAGCACAGGGAACCTAGAAAATCAGTGGCCTCGTTCATAAGGCAAAGGCTTAAAAGTTTAAAGAAGGAGAGAGAATTGATGTGGAGTGTGCAGCAAACATGCAGGCCTGTAAATCAAGCTGTGGTAAATGCCACGGGGAGAGCGGCGTGGTTTCCCTGCAGAAACGGGGAAAGCAGCTGTAATTCAGCGGTGGGGCGGGCCTTACAGGAACTCGGCGTGGCTGCCTGTGGATCTGGATTCCTGGCACTCCTAACTCAATTTGGCCCTCTCTCTCAGCATCCTTTCTTGGAAAACGGATGAGCTTTTTACTCTGTGATGCCTGGGAAAGGCCTGGGCTCTGTGCTGACAGGTGGGGGAGCCAGATCCAGTCCAGCCAGGGGGAGCCCGGAGATCTCTGTTGTCCTGGGGATTCCCACCCAGTAGCAGGAGAAAGCACAGAGGAAGGACATAAGGACCTTGCATGCCCTGGCTCCATTCTCGATCTCGTCCCTGGCGGCATGGTCATCTTCAAGGCATCTGGGCCTGGGGACAGGAGGGAAGGAATGGCATTCACAGGGCGTGCCCTGGAGACTCTGGGGCTCCACTGCCCATGCCCAATGTGAGGGACCCACCAGAGAACAACAGGGCACATCCAAGACTCCAAATGTACAGACCCTAGAGGGATCAGTCTCATGCCAGGGTCTGGGAGTAGCATGATGGGGGGATCAGGCTCTTGGTTGTAGGGTGGAGGGTCTGGGAGAAGTCACCGGGGCCACCTCTGCCTCCAAGCCCCAGCCTAAGAGACAGGCTTGGTCAGCAGCAGGGCTGCCTGCTCCCTTTCTTAGCACCCATGAACATCACTGACTCCATCTTCCTCCCCAAACCCAAGGCTCCACCATGCCAAGTGGGCATGGCTGCTGGAGATGGAGGCCAGAGGCCAGCTGCTGCTTCTCACACAATTCACCTCCTCCACCCTGCTGCCCCTAGGCTCTGCCCTCCACCCCACGCACCTTTCCCTGGCAAGCTCTCCTTTTAGACCACTTCCTCAACCCCACCCTCTCCCTTCAGGTTACACTGGTCTCCCAGTCTTGAAAGGCAGTTTACTTGGCTCTACCAAACTCGGCCCAGCTGACTGCTCTTCTTCATCTTCCTGTGAAACTTCTCAACTGCAGCCTGCACTGACACCCCCAAATCAGGAGGCCAGGCAGGAAAAGAATTCCAGCCCGTCCCCAAGAGGACAGAGAAATTATGAAATGCAGAAATTCAGAGACCTTATAAAATTGCTGTATTTCTTAGCTCAATGAATGCACATACCCCAATACAAAAATTATTTTCCAAATTTGGCTTTTAGGTTCCTGGAGTGAAAGGAGTGAAAAAATATAATTTTTGAAACCTTCATAAATATATGCATTTTTTAAAATAAAACTACTTAAATGAATCCACTTTTGCCTGACAAAGTAGACGAATCCAAAGCTCCTGGATTTTAAAAGCTTCCATTAAAACAGCTTTTCTTTTTTCAAAAAATAATGAATTGAAAAATAAATCAGGTTTAATTAAGCCCAAGGCCAATAGGAGACACATGGGACGAAGCTCCCTGACAAGTCCAGGAAGCCGGGGCAGGGCTGCATCTCTTGCTTTTCTTGTTTCTGAAGGAGCTCTGGCCAAAGGCGTGCCTTTGAATCGCACAGAACTAGAATTCTGCTGTGTTTTTTTCAGGCAGTACAGTATGTCTTCATTGATGCTACAGCAAGCTCGTAAATTAAGATACAAAGCTGGTGAGAGGGAGACAAGAATGTGTTCCTGGGGAGGGGAGAGAAAGCAGCAGAACAGAGCCCCAGAGCATGGGGCTCCTGATGCCTCCCTGGCTAAGGTGGGCAATCCCACTTCCTCAGACCTGCTGAACTAAAAGCCCTGACTTTTTCAAGCCAGGCCTAGGCTGGCTGCATCTCAAAGAGGGAAAGGTCTGTGACCCAACCATAGACATGTGCCACCCCTCCCCCAGGGTGTGCCTGGGACCAGAACCTGAGAAGGGGCAGACAACGCTCCATGCAGCCTACTCACTGGTCAGAGGCCACAATAAATGGCCATGAGTAGCCACTAGCCAGGGCACTCTGTAGCTGTGTGTGTGTGTGAATGTGTTTCACCTTAATTTAAGAGCATACTCATCCATTTGAGAGCGTATGCAGTACCTGGGAAATATATCAAGCACTGTCCTAACACCAGAGATACAACAATGAAAAGGTCAGAGATGGGCCCTGGCTTCTTTTCAGTTGGGGGAGGCAGGCATCAAACAGAACCCCTCAGAAATAATCAGTTGTGATTATGCTCAGTGCCCCAAAGGCAGTAGAGACCATGTGAGCAGAGACCCTCACCCTAGTGCAGCCTCGTTGCCCCCTCTCAGGATGCTGACATGATCCCCGTGCTCCAGACAAAATGGACTACTCATTTGCCTCCAAATCTGTCCTTGCCTGCTCCCATGCCCACATTCATGCTGTGTTCCTTCTACTGGGAAGACTCCCATCCCTACCTCTCAAACATCCTACTTCACCTTCAGAACCCAACTCCATGCCACCTCCTTTGGGAGCCTCTTTTGGTCCTCCCCCTACCATCTCCCTCCTCTGCATGTTCCTCAGCACAGTCTCTGATGTGGAGCACAGAGCCTAGCACAGCACAGATGGAGGGGATCATATAGAAATGCTCATCCATAAAGCAATTTGAAAACACTCAGGAAAAGAAAGGAGAGGAATTCAGGGCAGGAAACAGTGTGCTGGTGGAAGCTTCCAGGAAGAAGCTGATCTGAGGCTATGCTGAAGGAAGCTAAGGGGGAGCAAGGTATCCTAGGCAGGGGCCAGGGCCTGGCCAAAAGCTGCTGGGCGTCAAGCAGGGTGCTGGCCACCAGGGACAAAATGCCTCCCTTGCCATGATGACACTCTGCTAAGGAGGGCACCCCAACAAGGCTGGAGGAATAGGGAACCCCAAAGGCAAGGGGCTCTGGGAGGCCCCTGCAGAATCCTCAGCAGAGCATTAAGCAACCTGATGGAGCCAGTGTCCAGCCGTGTGGAACTCACAAGAGTGTGGGTTTGGGAGGGGAGCTCACAGCCCTGTGGGGTGGCTAACTCGACCTCCCTAATCATCCACACCAGGGGATGTTGGACCAAGCAGTGGCAGCCAGAGCAAAGATGAGGGCAACCCAATGGGAGAAACTAGCTCCTGAAATCCGACCCCCTCCTCCACGGCCTTTGTCCCCAGGAGTGTTCACACATATGAAGAAGAAGGACAGCACTTAGGTCCTTTTATAGAGGGGGAATTGAAGCATAGATAATGTGACTCACTCAAGGTCACAGCACATTGAAGGCAGCCTGAGGAGGTCAAGTCTGCAGCTGGGGATGGGAGGTGCTGAGGAAGGCAGCACAGCACAGCAGTTCCAAGCTGGGGCGCTGGCATTCATGGTGCATGGGCTGGGTTCAAATCCTGCCTCTGTGACTTACCAGCAGTGTGCCTTTGGGCAGGCCACACAACTTCATTGAGCCCAAGTTTCCTTCCCTGCAAAGTGGGAACAGAAACGCCTCTCCAGCTGCCCAACTGAGTAGTTGGGAGGATTCTGTGACACACAGATGGCAACTGGCAGTGTGCCTGGCTCAGTCCAGAACGGCTATGACAGTGTATCCACTGTGAACTGGGATCAAGTCTTCTGTTGAGAGGGAGGCAGAGGTGGGGCATAAGGAAGTTGGGAGAAGGCATCAGCCTGGAGGACACGTTGCTGGGAGAAGGGACCAAAATAATCCTTCCCAGGTACAGCACCCCCTGCGGAGGGAGAGAGCCTCACCCCAGCCAGACAGTCACCATATGTAAATTATAAACTTCTCTACTATGGCAGCAGAAATACCAAGGTTATTTTGAAAACTACTAAGAAATGTTAATTCCCTGGGGCTCTTTATGTAAAGATAGACTAAAATCAAGAGAGTAGAGTGGGCCCCAGGAGACTGACAGGAAGAGAAATGCACTTTAATATTTCATTAGTGTCCCATTAGCAAGACAACACATTTTCACACTTGGTGACTTCTCGGGAATAATGTCTCATTCAGAAACAAACTGCTGTTTACCGCTGGCCTGCTAAGCATCCTGAAGCAGTCAGTCAGAAAGGACTTGACCTTCAGGGTCATGAATATCCAAGCAAACGAACTCCAGAGGGCAAGACTTCCTGGGAGGTGCCTCCAAAACCTGCTAATCAGGATCAAGAGCTGAGCAATTGAGCTGAAAAAGTAAGGAGGCAAAGCCTTTCTTATGCTTCTCCAGCCAGGCTCATACTACTCACTCCTACAGGCCAGGAGAGTCACCCACCAATTAGGGGATCCTTAAATCTGGGGCATCAACCTCACCCTTCAGTTAAGCGGAGGGCAGGGAATGGGGGAGGGAGCAGGGATTCAAGAAGACAAAGGGTGGGGTGTCCTTAGCTATCACTGTGCAAATCATTGTCACATTCATTTGCTCAACAAATATGTACAGGCACCTAGTGTATGCAAGAATGAGCCTGATGCTGGGCACAGAGCAGGAGCATGCAAAGAGCAAACAAGGAAGCAGAGAGAAATAATGAAGTTGTGGATTTATGTTTCACAACAGACTCAAAAAGCAGTCACAGTGTTCCCATTTTTCAGATGATAAAAACGACTCAAGGAAGTTAACTGCCCTCAGCAGCTTGGACCATAGTCTCGGCAGACTCTCCTTGCTGCTGGAGGCACGGACATGCTAAAGTGAAGGGCGTGGAGCAAAGGCTCTGGGTTCTAGAACTGCTCTGCCCTCAGGGAGGGGGGCCACCCCTCTGTTGGTCTACCTGTCTTACAGAGTATTTAGAGACGACAAAACACATGCGAAGACACTGTGCAGAAAGGTTTGTTTCCTGGCTTTCAGATTTGTCACTAATATCTTATTCTCCACATAGACAATGACGACTGACAGACAGGAGGATCGCTTGACTCCTCTTCCTCGTCCCCCACGAGAGCACAGGGAGTCAAAGGAAATGACAACAGGCAGTGCCTTCTTGGCTCAAATGTTACTTACTTGGCTCAAAGTTACTTACTTCACGCAAGTAACTATCTTACCTCCTTCCTAGGACTGCCTTACAAGAGCCGGCCTGCCATTCCTGGCTCTGAGCAAAAGCCATCATCCACATCCAAGGAGCAGAGGGTATCTGGCCTCCAGGGACACCCTCCCCAATTCCCTCTAATTTAGCCTATTAATTTAAAGCAAAGGAAGCTGGCCAGGAGTGGTGGGCACAGGGGATGTCTGAGATGATGTAATTAATGTGGCTGCTCCAAACGGAAGGCAGTGCACTGTCTCATTAGCAGATGTGCAGCAATTTAGGATGACATCCTGGACAATAGCAATGGGGACACACAGCTCCCTTTTGGGTAGATGCCTTGCCCACCACTTCAATTTCCTCCATGTTGGGCAATTACAAAGTGCTCCCAGCAGAAGGTTCTGGTGCTAGACAGGCTGGCAGCTCAGAGGCCAGGCCCAAAGCACCTTGGATTCAGCAACCACAGGTTTCCGCATAGAGACCTGCTCGGTGACAGGAGAACGCACCTCCGTCTTTTAAATATTTCCTCATTAAATACTCAGCATGGGTTCCTGACCCTGTTCGTTGAGCTCTGTAAACACAGAAGGCACAAGATGGACCGTGAGGACATGATGACCTTCCCAAATCACAACATGTTGGAAGGATGCGAGGGATGCAGACAACTGTTTTCCAAGAGCTCAAGCACCCATCAAGTCATATTAGCATTTTCCCTTCAAGAAACAAGACCAGCATTTCCCTTAAAAAATTGAGCTGGCTTTATCTTGCAAGCCTCAAATGTAGCAGCGTCTCTGTAGACAGGGTTAACCCTATAAAGTTATGCTCCAGCCTGGCTCAAAAGAGCCACACACAGGTTCTGGGCCATGCAGGAGACTCCGCCCATGCAGAAGTGGAAGATAAATGGTGAAAAAAGAAAGAAGCTGCCATATTGGTGTTTTGAGATTAAAGCTCTTCTTTTCTACTCAGCAGGTCACCTAGGGAGAGCCTGTGGCAGCTTTGGAATCATTTGGATTGTGAACTTTAATTACGACCCAGCAGAAAGATAAACCGCCTGGGCCCTACAACAGGTAACACTGCCTTAGCCTGTCTGCAGCAAGGGGTTTTGCCTGGACCCCAAGACCTAGTCACTAGGCAGATAAAGCCAAAAACCAAAAAGGGATCCTGCAGACTCCACGATGGTATGTTGTGAGCAAGGCCCATGAATTTGAGGATTGATGAGCTGGTCAAGGTTGGCTGCTGGAGATACAGGCTGGCCCAAGGGTGTGCTCCAGGGCTCACCTCAGGATGCAGTTCCCACTCACCTGAGAACTGTGCCCCCTGCTGGTGAGACCCCAAGGCCCAGAGCCCTGATGTGGGCTTTTCTGGCTATGAATTTCCAGATGATGCCTGTTCCCAACCAGCCCTGAGGGGCCAGCAGCGTTTCTTCTTTTTTTTTTTTTTTTTTTTGCAGGGAAGATTTGCCCTGAGCTAACAACCGTTGCCAATCCTCCCCTTTTTTTGCTTGGGGAAGATTAGTCCTGAGCTAACATCTGTGCCAATCTTCCTCTATTTTTTTTTTTCTTTTGTATGTGGGACACCGCCAGAGCATGGCTGGTGAGTGGAATAGGTCCACACCCAGGATCTAAACCTGTGAACCTGGGCCACTGAAGCGGAGTGTGCAGAACTTTTAACCACTTGGCCACAGGGCCAGGCACCAGCAGCATTTCTTTATGTGTCATTTTTGGGACTTCCCCAGAATGAAACAATTATGACTTTGCTTAGAAAGAAGAGCTATAGGTTTTTTTCCCCCCAAAAGCAGCTGGAACAGGAAAGCAAAACTGACCTTTCAGGTATATGTTGAATTAATTCAGAAAACTCTATCCAAATGTAGACTATTAGGTGACTTTACTTCATGTGCCCTTTCATCTAGTTTATTAAAAGTCCCAAGGATTCTCCAGTCCACAGCTAACACTTCAGATGACTAAAGCAGATAAATATACCGAGTTTTCTCTTAAGGCAAGGAAATCCTTGTTTTCCTGAAGAGTAAAAGAGAATGTGGCAAGTCAGCCTGTTTAATCCTACTTGCCTCCATTGAAAAAATGGAAAAAGAATTATGATATAAAATGACTGAGATGCTTGTGGTTATTATTGTACTTTACCATGTTATTCTTTGATTTGATGGCTTTTAATTAAATTTAAATTGATCGAGCAGTTTCAGCAATGATTTCTCAATACTCGTGTGTGATTCTGAAGATGCCGGAATCTGGCTAAATTAATATTGCACGCTTACCTGTCAATAACAACTCCTGGTGAAAAATTGCACATTCAGGAGCTGAGCAGACTGTCCCACTAAGTAGTGCTGGGGGGGTACGAAGCAAGGAGCATTTCAGCACAGAGATTCCTAGGTCTCAGTAGAGTCTGGTCTCACAATACCATGCCCCCAGTGACACATGAATAGTATTTTATCAAAGTTGAATCAAAGTGTATTTTTAAAATTTTTAGTCCACCTTCCCTACTCTCCACCCTAAGAAAATAAAATGAACACGGACTACAGTTGACAACTACAAACTCCCAAATGTGCCAAACCTGGAGATGGGTGACAGGGCCACTGTCCTAAGAGGCTTGAATTTATGAGAGAGAATCAGGAGGTGAGTGTGTTGCCAATTCACTGACATGAAAACTTTTTCTTGGGAAAAGTGCACTAAACTTTTAAATGTGCTTCTTGAATATTTTAGCTGAGCATCTGCAGTGAGCAGTGAACAGGGCCCCTATGCCAGGAAACAGATAAGCTGTGGGGAGAAGGGCTGGATGGTGAAAGCGAGACAAAAGCCTTGGCCCTCATTCTGCTGACCACGGAGAGTGGCTGGGAGTCCTCACTGGACACTGGGCACCCACTCTGCACCAGGCTCAGAAGGTAGGGGCCACAGTGGTGGCTGGACAGTAAAAGCCCCTTTCTCCTGTGGCTTAGCCTCCAGGAGAGACGGATAATACACAGATAAAGAAATGATATCACATCAGGCAGCTGAAATGCCTCGACAAAAACCAACAGGCTGAGAGGGGTAAGCGAGTGCTCTTCAGATAGGGTGATGAGGGAAGCCAGCGAAGGGGTGTCTGAGCAGAGCTGAGGGGAGGGGACGTAGGGAGAACTGTCTGGGGTTCCAGGCAGAAGGAACAGGAAGTGCACAGGCACTGACAACAGGGGAGCTGGGAGCTAGAACCCGATGCCTGGAGGTCATGGGAGATCTCTGGATCTTACCGGTAGTGTGGCAGGATCTGCTCTAGGTTTGAGAAGGACCACGCTGGCTCCTGAGCAGAGGTAAAAACAAAAGCGCTGGCTGGTCAGCTGGTCACCAAGGGCTTTCCCTGAGAAGTCAGGGCCACAGCCTCCAGCTGGGGTGACTCTGGCTCTGGGATGGCCATCTGTACTCCCGTCAGGCTGAACCAGCACCTGATGCTTAACCCACCAGAGCTCACCAGGAAGGCACTGGGAACAGCCCAGGGAACAGCACGGGCTCACTGTTGGTAGGAGTCACACGAGTCTCCAGAGGTACCCGGGCTCAGGAAGGTCAAAGAGCAGTGGTTTGGACAGAGCCCAGGAATCTTCAGTTGCCTTCAGCTGAAGCTCACCCCACAGTGCACCTTGCTCAGGAAGTCTATGACTTAAGCTGCAGGGACTCACTCCCGTCCTTTAAATCTCTGCACCCCTTCCAGAAATATGGAAACTTGGGAAGGCGGGAGGGGGGCCACCGGTGAGGGCAGCAGCTGAGGTTGCAAGTTAGTCTGTCATGTCTCCTTACAGCTAGAGTTCCTAGAGGTCAGGGACTGTGTCCCTTTATCTGTCCCAGAGCCCAGATGTCTGGCGACTCAGCAAATAGTGAATGTTGATGATGCTGCTCAGACTCCAGGACATCCTATAACTCTTACTGTTTCACTACCTCAAGGACACAGTGGAAACCACACACCGGACTTTTAAAAAGCAAACGAACTGAAAAGAAATTAGAACAGACAAATCACAAATATTTAAATATTGAGGCCTAAAAATGATGTCTATCTTGAAGACAGATCTCCATTTCCTCTTCAGACCCCAGGGATCCTGGAGACCACAGCAAGGCCATGTCACATGTGCAGACGGCACCAGCACCCCACCTCTCTGGCAGGTCACCACCGCTCCTCCTCAGTTGCCCACAGTGGCTCAGGCAGTAAGGTTTTAAACTTCGCTAAAATGCATATTTTGATTTACTGAAGAAACCTGCACTGGCCCCAGGCAAATAATAACTGTATGAGAATATTTCATATAGCACCTTCCTCTTTCACTCCCTTTAGGGAGAAGACTGCTGCACTCAAAAGTGAGGGGGAGGGAAAATTAAATAAAAAATTATATCTAAACAACAGCCACAGAGCAAGGAGGGGAGGCACAGATTTCTGAGCCAACTTCCAAACTCATGCTGCTCTGATTTGCCTTTGAAACACTCTCACTTTGCCTTCTGTTGCTTAAACAGTAATTATTAAAGGCATCAGTTAAAAATGCCCAACTCTACCGTTCCCATGGCTGCGGTCCCTGGCACATCTCCCACCCTGCCTAGAGCACCAGCCGCCACCCTGTTTTCTGTGTCAGTAGGGTAGAACCAGTCTAGAAAAGAGCCTCATCTCTGGTTCCACACACCACTTTATTTAAGGCCAGAAGAGGGACCACTGCCCTCCCCTACAGCCTGCCAGGAGTGAGGAAGAAAGAGCAGACCCAATACGAGCCTTTTTATCATCTCTAATTAGCATTAGTAGCCCAGACACAATGCATGTATTTGGCATGGAAGACACACTCCCGTTAGGAGACCAGCATTCATTTCCATCTCCTGTAGAAAAACTCTAGGCAGTAGGTTGCTCCCCAACCCTCCCCAGGAAGAGGAGAACCCTCAGAGAATCAGATCACCAGGATCGTTTGACAAAACATGAAAGAGGGAATCCCTCTCCATCAACGCTGGAAATCTTCCAAATCACAGAGTGGTCCTTCCTGGCTTGTAAGACGAGATCGTAGGCAACTTGGAGGGCTCATACTCCCAAGCAGGTGATGGGCTCCCATGACCAGAGTGTAGGCATTCAGACAGGAAAGTACAGTACCAGCTCCACATCCCATGGGGCATCTGGAAAAGCAGGGATAGTGTGTGGGAGTATAGGTGGAAGACAAGAACAGAGCCTTTCCAGGAAGGGTGTGGTGGGCACTTCTACCAGCTGCACCAGCAGCAACTATGCGCTTCAATAACCCTTTATTGAGTACCTTCTATGCACAAGATCCTGTGTCTGGCCCCAAAACACACAAGTGAGAGCTACAGATATTATCCCCAAGGAGCTGAATGTATGTAGACAGACACATTCACAAATTAATAATAAAGAAATATGCAAAGTGCCACACAAACCTAAAGCAGGAACCAATGCATTCACCAGGGGACAAGGATAATACAGACAGAAGGGAGAATCTAACTGCAACTTCAATGTGTTCCCATTGCCCAGGTGCAAAAGGGACAGGTGCTGCATGGACAAAGGGTTTCATTGTCATTTGAAGCAGGTGAGGATTTATCCTGCAGAGTGAGGGTAACTGAAGGCAGAAGTGGGTTGCAGAGAAAGGAGGAACAGGGCAGGGAAACCCAAGAACAGCTAGTCATGAGGGCCGACGCTGCGGCAGTGATGGGAAAGGAGGAGAAGACGGGAGAGAAAACAAGGAAGTTTGCAGCCAGAACCTATAGACCATCATTCACTGACTCCAGGGAGCATCAAACGGCATCAAGGAGGACCCCAGGGTTGTGAGCCTGGGCCACTGGTCTCAGGAGACACCCAGAACCAGAGAAAGAACCAGATGGGGGAAAATGATGAGTATGGTTTTAGACGGAGTGAGTTTGAAGTGTTCAGTATGCAATATGAAACAGACTTGAAACTCAGGAGAGATGTAAGGCTTAAAGATACAGACGTGGGCGTCACGGGTGTATAAATGGAAATGTAAGCCATCAGAATGGAACACAGGCCAGAGTACTCTCACAAGAGAAAAGAGGGCCAAGGACACAAATTGGAGGCACTGCAATCCCTAAGGGTAGCCAGGAAAAAGGCAGCGACTGGGTGGTGAGGCAGGAGAGAGAATTGTGTCCCAGAGCCAAGGGAGAGGACGACTGAACAATTTTTCTCAAGAAAAAAGGACAGTCAACACCAACAAATGCTGCAGAGGAGCTAGGAAGGATGAGGGCTGAAAACAGGCCATGCGATTTAGTAATCAAGAGTTCTCAGTGAATCCTAAAATGAGAAGTTTCTATTGAATGGGGTGGGGAGGCAGATGCCCGACTTCTGTGGTCAAGGAGAGGATGGGAAGGGAAACAGAGAGAGAAAATAGTAGCAAGAAAGGTTTGAGAGAAACTTTACATAAAATGAGAATAACAGCCCATTTGTGAGTAGAGGGGAGAGAGAGCAATATAGAGCAGATACCTAGATACACAGTTTCAACTCAGAAGAAGAGAGATAACTGCAGATAATTCAGGAATCATCAACAGACTGGTGATGACAGAAGCCATGCCCATGGACGACACTGCCCATGGAGAGTAGAGAGAGAAAAGAAACACCAAAGCAAGACCCTGGTGTTTAAAGAGAGTTGCAGCAAGAGCTTCTTTTCCAATCCCTTGACCCCCGATCCAGCTCAATCCATAAGGCTGGAATTCTAGCCACATTAGCTTCTAGAAGGGGTTGCCCCTTATGATTAAGGCACATAGAAGTGTTCAACTTCTCTGCAACACTGAGGTTCTATAAATAGTGAACTGCTAAATAACGGCAGGTCCTATAGGACCCAGACTCAAAAACAGTTTACTTACCTGTCCTTTGGATATTCTGAAGCTTTGAGCCATAGCAAATCAATCAATCAGAATTGAGCCTTTCTTCTTGCCCCAGAAGAATACTGCATAATGTCAACAAGATGTACCACATAGAAACGGGTTATGCAAAATGCATGTAACTATGACCAAACAAAATAAACGGTTAAAAAAACTTAGGATTCAATAAAATGTCTATAAAAGTAAATTTTAAGATACTTTTATTAAATTATAATTAACATACAATAAAATGTACAGATCTTAATCTGTTTGATAAGTTTTAACAATGATTACCTACCACGTAATCACAACCCCAAAAGGAATTTAGTACAATTCCATCACCCAGCAAGCTTCCTTGCTCTTTCCAGCCATTTCTCCTCCCTGCCCTCAAGAAACCACTTTTGATCACCATAGAGTGGTTTCATAAACTATGTTCTTTTGTTTTTGAGACCCATCCATATGGTTGTGTATCAGTAGCTCATTCCTTCTATTGCTCAGTAATATTCCATTGTGATAATTTATTTTTGGGCTGTTTCCAGTTTGGGGCTTTATATAAACATCTTGTACAAACCCTTTTGTGAACATATATTTTCATTTCTCTAAGGTAAATACTTAGAGTGGAATTGCTGGATCATAGTGTAAATGTTCAATTTCATAAAAACTGCCAAACAGATCTCCAAAGAAGTTGTACCACTTAATTTACCTACCAGATGCTCCACAATCTCACCCACATTTGATGTTGGTAGTCCTTTTTATTTTAGCCATTCTAACAGATAGTAGCTCATTGTGGTTTTAATTTGTATTTTCCGGATGGTTCAGTGAAGAGCACTTTTCCACATGTTTATCAGCCATTCATATATCTTCTTTTGTGAAGCAGTTGTTCAAAGCGTATAGGTCTATACATTCTGACAAACATTTATAGTTGTGTAACCACAACCACAATCAAATATAGAAAATTTGTATCACCCCAGAAAGTTCCCTTGTGCCCTTCTGTAGTCAACTCACCTCCACCTCCAACCCCAGCAACCACTGATCTGTTTTCTTTCCATAGTTTCACCTTTTCCAAAAGGTCACATACACGGTATCAGGCAGTATGTAGCCTTCTGAGTCTGGCTTCTTTTCACTAAGCATCATGCATGTGAGATTCAGCCATGTTGTATCAGTGTGTTTCTTTCTACTGCTGAGTAGTATTCCAATGAAGTTGATTCATTCACCAGTTGAATGACATTTGGCTTTTCAGCTAGACACTGTAAACACTCACAAGTTTTTGTGTGAACATAACTTTTCATTCTTAGGTAAATACCTAGAAGTGGGATTTGCTGGGTCATACTGAAAGTACAGATTTAAGATTTTTTAAAGTGTAGATTTATAAGAAACTGTCAAACTACTTTCCAAAATGGCTGTACCATTCTGCATTCCCATGAGCAGGGTATGACAGTTGGTATTATCAGGGTTTTGTTTTGAAATACTCTAATAGGTGTATACTAGTATCTCATTGTGATTTTTAGTTTCATGTTCCTGATAACTAATGACACTGAACATCTTTCATTTGCTTAGTTGCTATCTGTATATCTTTAAAATATTTATTCAAATCTCTTGCCCATTTTTAAATTGGGTTTTCATGTTATTGAGTTTTAAAAGTTCTTCATATACTCTAGATACAAGTCCTTTATTAGATATATGCTTTGCAAAGTTTCCTCCCAGTCTGTGGCTTGTCTTTTCACTGTCTTAACAGTATCTTTGGAAGACCAGAATTTTTAAATTTTGATGAAGTCTGAAATCCATTTTTTTAACTTAAGGATTGTGCTTTGGTATCTAAAAAATCTTTGCTTATTCTAAGGTCACAAAAACTTTCTCCTGCGTTGTCTTCTAGAAGTTTTATAGTTTTAGAATCTAAACTTGGGTCTGTGATCCATTTGAGTTAATTTCTGTATATAGGGGTATGGGGAATGGGTTGAGGTTTGTGTTTTTTGCATATGATATCCAATTGTTCCATTACAATTTGTTGAAAAGACTGTCCTTTCTCCATTGAATTGCCTTTGCATCCTTGTCAAGAATCAATTGACCATGTGTGTGTGCATCTATTTCTGGACTCTCTACTCTGTCCCATTGATCTATGTGTCTATCCTTTTGCAATACCACACTGTCTTGATTATTGTAGCTTTATAGGAAAGCTTGAAAACCAGGTAATGCGATATTCTAGCTTTGTTCTTTTTCAAAATTGATTTGGTTTTTCTAGGTCCTTTGCATTTCCATATAAACTTTCCAATCAGCTTGTCTAAATTTTGACTAGGATGCCACTGAATTCATACATCAACTTAGGGAAAATAGACATCTTAACAATATTGAATCTCTCAATCCAGAGTATAGCCCTCCATTTCCGCAGATCTTCTCTCATTTCTCTCAGCAATGCTTTGTGGTTTTCAGTGTAGGCTTACACAGATTTATTTAGTTTCATTCCAAGGCATCTGATGTTTTCGAAGCTACTGTAAATGGTATTAATTTTTTAATTTCATCTCCCCTTTTTTCTTTTTTTCTAATATACAGAAATACAATTGACCTTGTATCATGTAGCCTTGTTGAATTCACTTATTCTTTCAGGTGGCATATATATAAATTCCACAGGATTTTTCATAATCATGTTGTTTGCAAATAAAGGTTAAATTCTGCAGTTAGATTAATCTGTCTGAACTCCAAAAGAGAGGTGCTTTTCAATGATTAGAAAGTGTCCAAATTTTCAGGGAAAAAAAACTTGGAGAAAATTCACTTTAATTGCACAAGTTGAGACGGCAAAATTTTTACCTAAGAGTTTTATTTCCTTTTCTTCTTAGATTAACACCCTCTTACAAGGGATGATGGGAGGCTGTTTCATTGCATGGCCGTAGGATGCCATTATCAGGGAATTCTGGTGGCTGTGATAACTTAGTTTCAAAGTTATTCGAATCTTCCACACACCACTTCTTTCTCCTATACAGCATCAGTGCCGGTGGCAAGCCTGAAGAACACCAGTGCACAGAGAATGAAGCAGATGTTGTAGTGTGTCTCCACGCTCTATTATCCAGATATTTATGGTGAGTTTCTCATAATATGATCTCTCTCCGCCTGGTAAACAAACTTTGGATTTCACATGTGACTTTTCAAAGAGTTCTCAATTTCATCTTTTAAAGAGCTCCAGGGAGTGGGGCTGTTAATAGCATTTTTTCCACCAGCATAAGAGGCATGTGAAAAAGTCTCAATTACACATAACCAACAATCCAACAATAACAAACACACAGCAGTATTTGAAATGTAAAAACCAAAGACTCTTATTTAACAGGGAGGCAGCACCAAGTTCACCAAGTTTATGGCTCAATTACTGTAGGTACACAGAAACAAGTAAACAGATCAAGTGATGAAAGATTTGACAAGGGCTTAGGTTTAAAATGTATTTCTGCCACCATCTGATTTTTCTCCATCCTGCAACCTTACATAATTTGAGAAAGGTCCTCACTCACATCTATGGTATCAACTGCTGGGATCTGTTTGAAGTTAATTACCGCCTCCATCACAAAAGTCAAGTAATTATTTATCATCTTAGTGTTTTTGCCCAGTGGTTTCAGACAGGACTTCTTTATTATGAGGCAGTGAAACTACTGTATATATGTGTGTGCATTTGTGTGTGTTATATATATATAATTTTTTTAACAGAGAAATAACTCGAGAGCACTCCGCTGCCATTCTATCAAATGCAAGGCAAGTGATTGCTGAGTTCCCAATTATGTTCAACCTTAAATCACACTGTTTGGTCTGGTTGTATATCCAGCCCTACAGGGAATTGTGCAAAGGCATATATTTGGCAAGCTTTCAAACCACAGCTACAAAACATGTGCTGAAGAAAATGATTCAAAATATTAAGAAAGCAGTCATTTATTTTAGAAAGCCTGTTCACGTGAGACAATAAGCTGCTTCCCAGAATAGGCTCCATCCATCAGGAAAACACTACAACCCAGCACACACTGGCTGGAGTGTGCTTCTCAGCCATCACACTGCAGTGATTATTATTTATCATCCACAGTGCATCTAAGATGGATCAGCAGGATGGGCATACTTCCATGATAGCAGCAGAGCCGTCAAGGGCAGTAAACCCTCCCCACCCTGGAGAAGCACTGAAGACACAGATGACCTCACGGACCCTAGAGACCTACCTGATCTTCCCTACGGATCCACACAAGAGCACGTTGTAACACTCAGGCACATGAAGGGGATGGAAGGCAGGAGTACTTTGGTGCTGGGTCTAGTTCATCTATCTCTGCTAAAAAGACAATAATTCAAATAAAACAAACCAGAGGCTCCATGTCAACCACGCATCTGTTTGGAGGTCCACTATGTGACGAAAGGCTAGAGGCCCTTATAGGAATCAGGTTAGCTGGGCCAGCTAAGCTTGGCCTGCTGAAGCAAAGGAGATTCAATTTGAGATGAGATTCAGGAAAATTCCTTTCCATCGTCTTTCCTCAACTTCCCCCTGGAAACCATCTGTACCATCCTGAGGGGCCAACTCACAAGTCAATTCCACCTAGGATAACTGTTGCCAATTACTAGCCTGTTCTCCCACCATCTATGAGCTTTAACTTGTCTGCCTGAAAGACAGAATTTATATCATCTCTTTCCATCACTACAACCTCAGGAATGGGCAAGAGATGGACCTTGTAAAGTATACACAATAATTAGTATTCTCTAAGTCAGGACACACTAAAATTTAATAAATGTTTAACCAACTTTAAGAAACATTTAATGGGCTAACCACAGTTTCAAGATAAGGAATATAAAACAGCAGTTTAGCAACTGAACCCCTGGAATCTCAACTTTCCTAAGGCAACAACTCTGGATTTGTGGAGGTTTTCAGATACCACTAAACACAGCATCTGCAATGAAGAGGAAAGTTATGGACTGGTGGTTAGCCAGAAATTTCTGCAAGTATCTTAGACAAGAGAGGACTAGAAAAAGAAAACCAAGCAGTTTGTGGGCAGGAAATCATTTGGGCTCTTTTAAGGCTTGGAAAGGAGAAATGAACAACAGTAAATGGGTGCTTTCCCCTTGCTCACCTTCAAGGCCAGTGAAATGCAACCAGTATGTCCATCCAGAAGGGCCAACACTTGGACCAGAGGGCCCTCCCTGTCTGTTTCATCTTCAAACAATTAAATAACAACTACTATATACACTGAATGTCGAACACACTGTCAAGTGTACTGCACATACTAATTTCTAACAATCCATATGGGAAAGTCGTTGCCCTTCAAATACTTACCAGGATTAATGACCACTGGTAGCCAGGCATGTATGGGAAATATCTTTAGAATATTCAGTTGATTAAGCCAGCATGTTAACTTCAAAAGCAACCAACCAAAGGGTTGAATCAAAAAAGACACAATTTAGGGGTCTGCAGTAGATGACTTCTCATAGTGTTTGTCATTAAGAGAAAAACAGTTTCCAGTAAAGACAGGCTTATTGAGTTTTCCATAAGTATGAAACCAATGACTGATATGTATTCCCCACTCTTCTCCCTGCCACCAGCTGACCCTAAACCACAACAACTCACTAGCCTATCATCATGGGAAAACTACCTGCTGTGGTTGCCCACTTCTTACATACAAGACCCTTCATACACTGGTTGGAACCCATTTTCCAGCCTTATCTACACACCTTCATTTCACACATCTCAATCCTGTGCAGGCCAGGCCCTTTCTTGCCTGCCCTCATCCTGTTCATTCTCTCCAGCTCAAAACTGCTCTTTAGTCGGGCAAGTCGGGGGACCAGGCACTCAAGGCACCTGGACGTGGGTGGCATTAGGTTCCAGTCATACACGAAAAATAAGAGATTCCCTTAAATCTAGTCTAATGAGTTGATGCTCAATCAAAAGCAACTCAAATCCACCAGCTCAAGGGCTTTATCCCTAGGTATCAGTCCTAAAAAGGTCCATTTCACTATAAATTAACTGAGAAGTTACTGTTTCTACTAATACACCCCAACCACTGTAATAATCTGATAAAGATAGCAACAAGAATGGAAAGTTCCACAGGGGAGCGTTTGCTTAGCAGAGAGGTCTCCTGAGTTCTACAACCCAGTTCCCAACTAGCATATTCAAGACCAAAGTAAATGCTTTGACAGACAACTCAGAGTAGCATAATATATTTGAGGTTCAGTGAGTTGGAAGTGTCATTCTTTTCTTTCCTAAGGAAGGTGAACGTGAAGGGTTCAATTAACTACTTCCGAGCACCCTCACCAACTTTCCAGGTATCAGTAATCTCAACAAGTTTTCCTCTTAAAATTCTGAAATGTCGCCAGGAAGAAAACCAAAGACGCTAAAAGCTGCTCATCAAAGTTCAGATTTCTGCAAATATCGAGATCTTGGCTTATTTGTTCCCTAACCCCAAAATGAACATTGAACACAGAAAGCGTCCCCATCACGTTCCTAGGAAAGATGCCACAGGAGAAATCACAGAAAATGAGGTCTGGTTCTCAAGCTGGGTGCAAGTGAGTTCAAATTCAGTCTTTGGCAAAGGCAGGCAGTGCTGTCCCAGTGCCCCAGCAAGGAGGCAACCCACCACTGGCAAGTTCTCACTAGGAATCAAAACTGCTGGAAACACAACTTTACATGTCACTGAGGGGAGCCAAAAGAACCACGTTCACGTCCTTCTTGGGACACAGGCTTATCTGTTTAAGTACAGTCATTCCGTGAATCTCCAAATGTCAACTTTCAATGCCAAAAGTCAAGGTTCAGAATAGTGTTTCCAAAAACCATCTGGGGATAAGGACTTTAGGACTGTCCTTCTACGTGCCCAGTTACACCAGGTTAGAGTTCTTGGACATTAGCCATCTCCAGGGTTCCTCTGCTGTATGCATTTAATCAGTGGCGATCTGTGCACCTACAGGCATTTATAGCTGCTGCGAATATAGCTGAGGAGACAGACAAGGTCCTAGGCCCTTGAAGAGTTTACATTAGTAGGGTGGGGAGGAGAGGAGAAAAATAAGAAAAAAGTTCAGACAGTAATAAATGCTATAAAAAAGACAAAACTGCCACATGATAGAGTGATGAGGGACTATGCTAGATTAGGTTGTTCAGGGAGGGCCTCTCTGAGATGACATTTGAGGTGAGACTCAAATGGCATTAAGAAGCCAGCGTACAAAGATCGGAGGCAGGGCAAAGAGCATTCCCCATAGAGGAAACAGCCAATGCAAAAGGAAGCAATCTTGGTGTGTTCCAGGTATGGGAAGAGTCAGTGTGCCAGAAGGAAGGGCAAGTGGTGGGAACTGAGAGCTGTAGCAGGGACCAGATCACGCAGGCTTACTGTACTCTAAATGGATGGAAAGTCACTGTAGGATTTAAACAAGCTACTGATTTCATCCTAGTTACATTAATAGGTCACCCTGGCCCCTGCACAAGGAGCAAGACTGGAAACAAGGGGTCCACACAGGAAAAGGTGACAGGTGTCCAGGCAAAGAAAACGGGGGCAGCCTGGACTCGGGAGGCACAGGGGAGACGTGCAGAGTGGGACATATCTTGGAAAAAGAACAAAAAAACCGACAGATGGATCCCATGCTTGGAATAGGGAAAGGAGGGCAGAATCAAGGATACCCCAGAGCTTCTGGCTTAAAGTGTTGCTGGAGTTTGTATGTCAACACTCATCCCCATTTTGACAAATATTCTTCCATGCTCTTTTCACCAACATGGAACTTCAATCCTCATCAGACACCTTTTAACAGTAGACAGAGAACACTGCACCCTCTCCAAAACTGAAAGGCAGATTTAGGAATTAATGCTTACAATTATGCTTCAAAATGAAAGGTTAGTAAGTTCCAGCCTAAGGGACAGCTTACAAGAGTCTTTAGGAAGCTGCCTGAGCTGCTGCTCACCTCCTCCCACGACATTGCCCTCCCTACTGAAAAGCCTTGGTTTCCTGGCTTCTAGGCCTTCCACATGAAGCAGCTGCTCACAGAACATTTTCAGCTTCCTTTTACCAGGCTTTTTAAAAGATACTTTTCTACCCTGAGTTTGTCACCATTTAAAATGTTGTGCTAGTTAGCAGTAATTATGTAAATGCAAGCAGCCATTTCTATTTTTAAAAGGGAACCCCATTTAGCATTCTTACATCCTGAAATGTTTAAAATAGCTAGTCCAGTGATGTTTTCACTTTATTCAAACTGTTTGTGTGGATTTAAATACAGGTTCAGCAGAAACCAAAGCAAGTCAGACATTTACTTTCTATTAAACATCTAAATCAGAAGACTTAAAAACCTATTTTACATTTAACAGAAAGAAGCCGTCAAATCAGCACAGCAGCAGCTTCATCGTATTTACTGCCAAGCAGGGCTGATGTCTGAGAGGCAATCAATTTAGGAAGGGAGGGGTGGATTTCTTTAAACTCTTCAAAAAGGGAAAAATACATTTGAGCAAATCTTTTAATTACAGTATCTTCCAAAGAAACTACAAAGCCTTTATTCTTTCCAAACCTAATGCTTTTTTTTTTTGCGAGGAAGACTAGTCCT
Source organism: Tapirus indicus (assembly GCA_031878705.1). NCBI lineage: Eukaryota > Metazoa > Chordata > Mammalia > Perissodactyla > Tapiridae > Tapirus > Tapirus indicus. Next base: position 89,496,750 of record CM062924.1, on the reverse strand, counting down.
GAGCTAACATCCGTTGCCAATCCTCCTCTTTTTTTTCTGAGGAAGACTGGCCATGGGCTAACTTCCTTGCCCATCTTCCTCTACTTTATATGGGACGCCACCACAGCATGGCTTGACAAGCAGTGTGTCTGTCCACGCCCGGGATCCGAACCTGAGAAACCCCAGGCCGCTGAAGTGGAGTGCACAAACTTAACCGCTATACCACCAGGCCAACAACCCCTAATGCTTTTTAAAGGCAACTCGTGCCCCTTAATTCCACCTGAAATATTCAGTATAGCATAATTCAATTTTATTCCATGCTATTTTTATTGAGTTCACAGAAATAAAGGGTGGCATCATCTTTAAAACAAACTTCCCCAACTTTGCTATCACAGTGAATGGTTGGTTCTCAAAATTGAACTTAAAATGCAAAACCTACTCCAAATGCCTATTTCAGGACAGACGGGTAGCTATTAAAAACATAGGCTCATTCACATGTCATACCCAACCTTCAAATAATCAATTGCCCCAGTTCTCCATTTACTTAACTGTGCTTGCCACAAGGCACCTCTGAGCACAGATCTTAATTTTTAACATGTAAATACTAGAGCCTGTTTTATTCTTCAAATGTGAATCTATCTGGTGGGTAAAGAAAACAGAAAGGAAAAAGATAGGGAAAGAAGTGCCCATCCATGGCTGAAAGAAATGTGTAATTTGAATAAATATTTGGGTAACTGGATCATTTGTGGGGAGTGGGCTTGACGTTTTTGGTCCTTATTGTAAAGTATACAAGCAAAAATCTTAATCTCTTTTCCAGTCAGTGTTAGTACACTACGAATGAACACAAAACACCTCCCTCTCAGACTGTACCCCTGGTTCCAGAACCCCAATACTCAAAGAAAGGGAAGTGGTGACACAATCTCTCAGGTGACCCACAGCAAAGTCCACTAGCCAACGGAAGCCAAGGACCCATCTAGTAAGTTTCTCGGGACCAGTACCATGGGTATACCAGTATCCCTCTGATGGGACATAAGCCTATTATAACACACAGCTCCCCCACCATGTGCACCTCAAGCTAAACTCTTCATTTTGAATTCTGCAAACACATCAACAGGGATGATCTCAGAACAGTGGTTATCCAACCTCTCAATCCAGCCAGACAGTCCCATTTGTTTCATAACTTCCTAAAAGGCATTGAACCTGAAGAGGGCAACCAAAACCACCACAACAAAGATTTTTATTATGTGACATCTGAAACTGCTTCAAGGGAGCAGCACGTCCACTCAGGCTGGAGGTGTTAGGAAAGCCACTGGGAATTTACCCTGGAGTGCTCCAGAACTCTGAGATGCCAGGCTAGAACAGACAAACACTTGGATGCTTCGTCATCTTAAAAAAAAAAGATGGTTCTTGAATGAGACTGTTAGAACTTCAAAAGATTAAAACGTATGTTAATTCTTAACACTAGACTTTGTAGATTTGTCTACGCTATTGATTAAAAAAAAAACACCCACCAAACTCACCAAAGTGGTCAGTGAGACTTAGTCTGGGAATAGCTGCCACTACAGCCACCAGCACATGGGTTCATCTGAACTGAGTTCAGAAAGGTCAAATGAGACGCTGTTAGAAATGGAGACCTAACCAAAAACAAACAAGCATGACAACAAAATTAAATTTTTATACCACAGCAACGGGCATTAGAATTTATATAAAAGCACTCCTACCATATTTGCAAAAAATTTTTCTTAGGAGACTCATTTCTGTTTTCTGATTAGGTCTAAACGTTTAAATAAGACATTCTGCTAGCTTTTCAAGAACCTGGCCTATTTATCACTTTTTCAAACTACATCATCTTCTATTCAAATATCTCAGTGGCTCTTGTAAAAAATATGTCACACGTGCTTCTAACATCCAGGTTTCTCTCCAGCACAATACACAGCCCAAAGACCACACACAGGATGTCGCCTCAGACGAGGCTGCAGTTATACCAGGGCCTGTGGATGCTCAGTGTCGGCACTGACCATGGTTTCCCCAAAGGCACAGGATGGTGCAATTCTGCTAAATCAAGCCTAACAATGCTGATCTCATAATATTCAGTAAGGATCTGTGCTGAAAAAATATATATAAACTGTCAATTAGGTATCAAAGAATTGTTATGCATATTAAAAGCATAAATATGATCACTGGGGTAAAATTTAGCCAACTTAAAAGGGGGAAAATAGCATTTTCAAAGCCCCTTTATTGCAGTAGTGCCGGGGGAGGCAAGGATTGGAGGTGCTCGGTCCGCATGTGCAGAATGGCTCTAAAGAACTTGGGCTCTAACTTTCACTATGTGGCCTCCCTGACTTCATCTAGGTACATGAAAAGGGAGTGACAAAGCCCTCCCTGACTATCTCTCAGGGTTGCTAAGAAACCAAATGAGCTGTTGTCTGCAAAATAATTGTCTTACTGTAAAGGTACATAAAATGTGAGCTGCTACTATTTTTAATTTATATAATAATGCTAATTATAGATTATCTATGCATTAAAGCTAGCCAGTGAACTTTTAACTGGGAAGCCCAATAAGTGTCTTTTTGTATTTCTGAAGATAAGAAATGCTTTGGGATGGGGGGGCGGGGTTTAAAAGTGCATGTGCTTCCATCTTGACCAACTGTGAGGGCCTGAGGAGTAGCTTTGAGACTACAAAAGCTCCCAGTTGAAATACTGACTCAAACCACCTACCCCGTCTTTCCTTTGGTTGCACAGCTCATTAACTGCATAAACAGGGAGACTATTTAGCTATTAAGATCCTGGAAAATTAAGGAAGGTTATTCTAATGTCAAATGGTCACAGACACAGACCAAGGTAAAAATAGAAGGATGGTTCGAAAGCAAACGCGACTTCTACAGTGGAATTCAGGTATTCAAGGCAAACATTTCAGCCTTAGCAAAGTGCTAAATTGGCACTTTAAGCCAAATTTGATCAAAGCTCACAGAGATTATATATAAAAAGTTATAAGAAAATTCAACAGTATAAAAGTGAGGCTTGCAGGAGCAACTAGATGAGAGGTATATGGGAACTCTATACCATCATTGCAATTTTGCTGTAAATACAAAATTGTTCCAAAACAAAAACTTTTTTTAAAATGACCTTTTAAATTAAAAAAAGAGGGAGGAGCTTGCTTTTGAGAAAGAGAAGGAAACTAACATGTATTTAATAGCACTCAGCACAGTTCAATTTAAGACTTTTTCACATATCAACCCATTTCAACCTCACAGCCGTCTCTTGACATAGGTTAGAACCAGCAGCAGCTGCCCTTATATCACAGCTAAAGAAACTCATAATAGACAGAGCGACTTTCCCAGGGTCCACCTTTTCAGAGGCAGAGGTGGGATCCAGTTCCTTGTCTGACTCCAAAGCCCAAAGCGAAATGAGTCTGGCCAAAGGACCTAAGTGGGAAAGGCGGGGCTGCCCTCTAGGGAAGATAGAAATGAGAAACCAATGCCCACCTAATACTAATCCACCAGGCAGGCTCATCTCAAGCTGTACCAGTGAGTCACCCAAAGACCATCGATCCAAGAAGTGACACGGTCCCCCCCTTGAAAAGGTAAGTTAAAAGATGCAGCTAAAAATAGATGTCCTGGTCCTCCATGGAAAATCTTTAACGTTGGTATACCTTCTTACAGCAAGTTCACCTGAAAATTCTCTCACCCAGAAATTCACCCACAACCTAAGCTGCTAAAGAAGGCTCGCTGTAAGGCTGTGACTAATGAACTCCAGAGCCAGGGCTTCATGGAGCAGGAAACTGACAAGCACCAAACTCATGAAAAACATAAAACTATAGACGAGCATAAACCGACCACCATGGGACTTTTCAAAATCCACCAAAAAGAAAAGCTCTCAGAAAGAACCAATTCTCAATCAGGTAGCTCCTCTTTAGTAGAGCTGTCTGCAGGCTCATGGGTCAGTCCCTCTCTGCCTGAAGTCCTCTGCGTGCCACCAGAGGGCACTAACTCATGTAATTGCTCTTGAATATCTTACATCACACATTTTAAACTGCAGGAATGTTGAATGAAAACTAGATTTCAAATCAATGAAGTGCTAAGTATATAATGTTGACAGTGGCTTTAAGCATTTTTTGGTCATAAATTTCAATTTAATTCCATAAAACTTAGAAGTACACACATGCAGCCGCAGGGTGTGCTAAAAACAATAAGTTAATCAAATCTTCAGATTTATGAAAATGATGTATTTCAAAATAAAACTAAGAGTTACACATTTGCTCCTGCATCTTTTTTGTCACTGGGTTGACATTTGGATAGCGTGTCCCAGCACTGCTTACATGTACATACATAAGAGCACCAAGAAAAACATTTCAGCTTCTACTTTGCTTTAAAAAGCCACACTTCATTGAATTACAAGTGGACATTCGCCATAATAAAATTATAGTACAGTTTATTATGCATGATTAAAACATGATTTAATCTTTCATACTAAAATCTTTGTAAGAATAAATAGGGAACATTTACTAGTGCTCACTACGCCCTAGGTTGCTATTCTGAGCACATTACACTTATTTAATACTTACAACATCCCTCTGAGAGGCTGTAAAATTCTACTTTAGTAAAAAGTTCAACCTTGCATTTCTTGAATGCAATCAAGAAATTCTTGATTTTTCTTTACATTTGTATCCTCCACTGATTTATTTGTCCACAAAACTACAAATGCAGATTTGTGAGCTCTGCCTCATTAACCATCTTCTGCAATTATTTCTTCACCCCAGAATTCACACTTCTTATACTTTCATGAGAGAATAAGATTACATAATCAAAATAGTTCAGTGATAAGTTTAATGAAAAATGCATTATGCCCTGAAAGGCTTTTTGTTTTCATTTTGCTTTGTGGCACATAAAAATCTGGTCTTTGCTTTTCACACTTTATTTAAAAGGAACTGAAACATATGTAATGATTTGATCAGAAATGTTGGTTACTTCCCTACGTGAAATAAAATTCAAGTTTAACTAGGCCTTTGTTTTTCCTAGTTTTAGTTGATCCTTCAGTGTGCAATAAATAACCGACACATACTGAAATGAACAAAATCTAACAAATAAAATATGCTATGCCTGAAAAGAAGTTTTAGTTCTTTAAACAATTTGTCACAAGTTAGTGCCACAAATAAACTCACCTTGAGATAACAGCCTACATCACAGGATACTGTCTCCTTGGTTTTGTTTTTGCTCTTTGTATTTAAAAAAAAAAACTAAACAAAACTCAAAAGGTTTTCAAGAACAGTATCAGTATTCTGGCCAATGCCAACACACAAAGAACAAAGACAGAGCAACTATGACATCCATGAAGGTAATCTGGAACAAAAGTACTTTTGTTAGTATTATCTAAATAATTGCCTCCAAGTCCTTTGTTAATGCCCATTTGATCTAGGAAATATTTTGATTTACCTTTTTACCTGATGCCAAAATTTATTATTTTAAATTATTAAATATTAAGGAAAATGTTAAATGTCTGCCTATTTTCTACTTCCCTGTTTTTATTTCTCGATGTTTCTTTCTAGACTCTCACTAGATGTCTTGATATCTTGACATCAAAATATTCCAGAGACATCACTCATGTTTCTCCTACATCTATTTCTTCTACTTCTTCATCAGGAGGCATGGATACTGGAACACACAGTAAGTTTGTAATTCATAATTCCAAAGTCCTGACATGTTCTGGCATCTCATAAACACTCTGTACTAGGCTGCCCATCATTTCAATCACAAAAATTTTTTTATATTTACCCTCATATTCCACTGCTTTATCATTTCAAAGAGTCATATACAAAAGGCAAATTAAAAGGAAAACATTCAGAAAGGATGCAATGCTACTGACCCATTCATTCATCCAACAGAATTTATTTAGAGTCTACACTGTGCCAGGCACTGTCCTCCACACTGGAGACACAAAGAGAACAAGAAAGAGGATCTGCTCTTGTGGAGCTTCCATTCTCATAGGAGACAGATGTAACCAACAGGTAAATATGTCATCACTTGGCAGAGTGAGTGCTCTTATGAAGAGAAGCTTGCTAAGGGGATTGAGAATGGCATCTGGTGTGAGGATGGTTATGCAGGCCTCTGTGACAGGTGGTTATGTGGATGGAGACCTGCTCTCCCAGACCTAGGTCAGGCTGTAGATCTCCTTCAGAATAACTCTAGATAAAGCAAGAGTGGGTCACTTTAATCTATTTCATTTTTAGTAACATTCAGTTCAAATTAATTTCGGGTTTTGAGTACAATTAATTCACTAATAGAATTGTCTTGAAGCCAGATATGGAGCTGGCAGGATGGCAAAGCTCTCCCTACGAATTCTGCCAGCTTTCATTCCAATGTGTCAGCCCTCACAGCTCCAGCTCTGTGGATCCCTCTTCTTGCTGCGCCCATGAACAAGTGTGTGGTGAGAGCCTGAAATAAATAAGTGTAAAATGGGTCAAGACCATTGCTTCTATTTTTGTTTTTAACTGAAAAAAATTTGCCCCATTTCCAGAGGCAGAGAGAAAAGGAGACATCTGGATAAAGGCAAACTAAAGTATATATTAAACACACATATATATGTACACGTATATATGTACCCCCCACACACACTTATTATATACATGTATACCCACACATCTGACTTATTTCCTTATGCTAACTCAAAACTGGGTCTTTTACAACTGGTCTTTTTGCAATCATTACAGCATAACTTTTATTGGGTTGTAGGCCTCCTTAAAAGACCAGAAAACTTTTTTAAAGGACCAAATTAAAAATTAAAGGTTCAAAGATGATCAAGGTTCAGATTCAATTAACACTAATTTTAGAAGAATTTTTTACTGACTATGCATATTCAGTAAACTACTTAAGTTTTGTTTTGTTTTTCTCTAATATAGTATCCCAGGGGAGTCACTATGTTCAATCGGCTCTCTAATCCAGATTAACATATCTAAGTACATGTTCATACTGACAGAACAGAACACAGTGCTTCCAGAGGCTCCCCTGCTAGAGACTATTAGTTGAAGCATAGGACTAAGAAGGTGGACTTTTTAATTTCTAGCACTTCTAATCGTTACTTCCTAGGCCAGTTTCACAGGTAAGGAAAATACAGTATTTCAAAGGGATACTAAATGAGGCAAAGGACTGATACTTCCTATTGATGTAAGATCCTAATAAGCTACAAGTGACTTCTACAGTGGCCCTTGAAACTACCAAAATGCATACTGATGCTGAAGGAAAGCCTCAGAAGATCTGTTCTTTCTAATCTGTCTCTCATTTACCTCCTCCCTTGCTTAGGTACTACTGGGGGGAAGAGCCATAAAGTGAGTGACTTGAGGTAAAACACTGAACACTGGACTAATGAGTTCTATAGGGCAAGTTGGGAGCCTGTGGGAAGGATGATGCTAATTTGTTTTTCCAATTTGGGACTGATTTCCAACCAAACCTCAAATTGACTGAATATAAGCATGACTACTGAATTCCAGTGGAGCAAGGTAAGTAAAAAAGAACCACCATATTCAGGCATGTGTCCAATGCTCAGAGGCCAGTCAATTTCACAACTCTCGAAGATGGTACTAAAAAGGACACATTATGAAAAGAGCTGGCTTCTTCAAGGAAAGTCCTCATGACATTTATGATGTATTTCCCTGGGAGTTAATCAATTAAATAATTAGTTAATTAAGACATCAGAACAACAAATTGAAGATTTCAAGGCGATCAAATGTAAATTACATTTTTTTTTTACATAAAATGGGATCATCTCTGTGGAATCAGACAGCAGCTTCTGACTTCGCTCTTTGCACATTTGCTTTCTGCTACCAAAATTTTAAGACCTGTATAAACAAAAATAGTATTTATTCTCTTCCCCTAAAACAGTTATTAAGTTCACCTTTTTGGCTTGAAGGTACATTACCCCACCATCACTTCCCCCATTCAACCACCCCAATTGATTCCCTCACAATTACCACAGATGCTGGGCTGGGCTTTAGGGAAACAGAAATAGGTGAGGCCCAGCACCTGCCCTCAAAGAGCTCACAGTTTAGTGGATTAAAGACACCAATAAAGCGATAAATTACAATATGATGTGGCAAGAGCCCTCACAGGGATACGGAAAGCAGTGCCTATGATAAGAGTGAACCAACAGGATAGGCTGTGCAGAAAGGGTGCATGGAGAAGTGACATCTGGGCTGGTCTCCAGAAAGAGTCTGTCTGCCAGATAAAGCAGAACTGGGGAGGAAGGGATGGGGTGGAGAAGGAAACAGCATGTTGAAAGGACAGACGTGTGAAGTGCCCCCGTCTGGGGAGGAGGGGAGTTGGGAGGTGACATGCGGCTGGTGGGGGATGTGGAACTTCACCATGAAGGGCTGTGAAGAGTATTTCTCTACCTTCACCTACGTCTACATCCAGAGATGGGAGTTTCAGGTTAAAGAATACTTTGTTAGTAAAGGCAAATCCAGATGAAACACACACAACCATCTAGAGTGCTATGTGAGTGCACACATGTGAGTGCTATGTACCCCGAGGATAAGGAAGGGCAAGTGCTTGCCTACTGCAGGCCAAATATCCACCTCGGTTAAGGTTATACTGGTTAAAGTCTAAGTTTCAGCAGTAAATTTCTGAAGGAATAAATTACAAGTTTAAATGTTACACCCTGGACTTTCTGAGGCAAGAATTATAAGAAGAGCATGCTAGTGACCCAGGTCTAAAAAAAAAAAAAAAACAACGAATAAATGTCAAATGTTCACTCTCCTAGTCTCCTGGACACACTGACCTTCACTTTCAAAAAAACCAGAATTGTGTGTGTACCAAATTAAGTAATTATGCTAACAAAGCTTTGGTTCTCTTACATAACGTGTTATAATTTACAAGTGGCATCATAAAATAGCTCTTCTTTTGCTGGGATACATTCCAGTCCATTCGTCATGAAGATTTATGTGTGAAGATGTGACTTTATAAGCAAAACACCATTTAGTGGGGAGAAAAACCTCAAAACAAACTGCAATAAAGCCATTAATGTTCTTTTAATTTCTTGCTTAATTTCCAGTTTTGGGTATTCATACACCTCCCCATCAGATGCGAACATTTTAATTAGAATAAAGAGAGTTTAAGAAAACTTATGTCATGAGTAAACTTTAATTATTACTAAATTGTGTTTACTGAGTTTTCCTTCATGTGAATACAATGGTGTGAGGAGGACATGACATTTAAAAGAGAGTGCACAGTTAGTGACCAGGCTATTCTCTAAGATGCCTTTAGGGGATTACTAAAGTCTGGATGCTGAAAATACACACTACCTAGATCTCAAATTCTCGTGACATTAGCTCACAAAAAATGCACAATTACTCCTTCAACACTGAAGTCATCCAAGAACACAAGGTTCACAAGCACATGGCTCAAAATAGGCTCTTCCTAAATACTGGGGCTAGTAGGATTTTTGGTTTATCTTAATATAGCAGGAAACAAACTAAAAGGAACCTAAAGTAATTTAAACCTGATAAAGGTACAGAATCGAGGTATCCATTTACCCTTCCCCTTGGGGCTCCTTATCAGTATGGGAAGTAGTAAGAGCATATGTGCTGCTGAGGTGTTCCTGTTTACCCTTTCAAAACAGTATACTTTTCCTGGCCCACCAAGGCTAAAAACAGTTTTCTGACCTCATCATCAATTCTTATTAATCTTTAAAGACATAATGTGGATCAAAACAAGAAAATATAATATACATATATATAGCCTAATATATAAATATTATATATAAAAAATTATATATAAAAATATTTTATAGATAGATAGATAGCTAAATTCTCTGCACGGTAAAAGGCTGACCAGTCTGTCCTTTCAAAAGCATCGGACGAGGGCAGGCAGGTTTTGTATGCTACCGCCTGGATCACATGGGATTGCCTCAAAGCTTCTGCAGGGATTCCAGCACATTTAGGATTGTTAAGTATACCTAATAGAATTTGAGGATTATAACAAACTAAAGATAGAAATCTAAAGATATGAGAAAATAAAGATAAGGATCTAAAGGATATTTTTTCCTGGGAAAAAAAATTGACTCTAACAAGTTGCTCACACTGAGTTAACATTTTCATTAGTGATTCAATGAAAGGCCTTCTGGATGAAAAGCAAAAACCCAAATGAAAAGTTGCCATTTTGGGAAAATCCTGTCAAAATTATGGCCTTGTGTTCTAATATTTTAATGTGACTCAGAAATCTTGCCCCACACCCATGATTCCAAGAAGTTACCACTTTGATTTGAAATGAGGCAAGAGCAATCCCTCAGAACCTCACAGATGCTGTGAGAAGAGGGATGGGATCAGGGTCAGGAAATACTGCCTTGGTGGGCAGAAAGTTAGAGCAGTGGCCACTGAGGCAATGACCCCTACCAACACTCATGGCCTCCCCCTCCTGCCTCTCCAACCCTGCTCCTCTCATCAGGAGTCATAAGTGGTTTCAGACCCACGTAGACAATCCTTCATAAACCTTGACCTCTCTGTTATTTGACCCACTCTCCTCCTATAACCTTGGACTGCACTTCCAGGGTGATCTCCAAGACCTATGCTGTCCAGTATGGTAGCTGCAAGCCACATGTGGCTATCGCGCACTAGAAATGTGTACTGTCTGAATTAAGATGTGCTAGAAGTATAAAATCCATATTGGATTTCAAAGACTTAGTATAAAATATCTCAATAATTTTTATTTTGACTATATGATCACATAATATTTTAGCTACAGTGAGCTAAGTAAAATACAGTATTAAAATTAATTTCATTTGCTTCTTTATACCTTTTAAAAATATGGCTACTAGGACATTAAGAAATTACACACGTGGCTCATTCTATTTCTATTGGACAGCACTGCCCTAGACTTTGATGTTAACCACAACTGCACCCTTCATAATCTCAAATTCAAGCACCCAACTCTGACTATCCCTGCTCCAACAATTCCTTGACCCTACGTCTTGAATCCACTGACCCCACAGCCTCTTGCTGCCCCTCATCTCCCCCATGCCTCACTTTTGCTTCCTGCTGACTTAAGAGTACGTGGTCCATCATCACGTCAGTGCTCAGCTCCCTTGCTCCTCAGTCCATAGTAATCCCCTGGCAAAACCCCAGTCCCAGGTTAGATGCAACTCTCTGCCCTCTCCTAGCCTGCACTTAGGCAGCAGAAAACAGAACATCTTGAAAGCACCAGCTCCACTTCCTCTCCTCCCATTTTCACTTGAACCAGCTAGAATCAGGCTTTGTCCTCACCATTTCACTCATACAGCTCTCATCAAAGTCACCAGTGACCTCCACGCTGCCAGATCCATGGTCAATTCTCAGTCTGTATCTTACCTGACCTTTAGCAGCATTTGACACAGATGATCACTCTCTGCTTTGAAACACATTCTTCCAGGACACCCTGCTCTCCTGGTTTTCTTTCTCCGGTGTTCCTTCTCATTCTCCTTTGCTTCCTTCTTCTCCTCCTTCTTAACACTGGGGTACCCCAGGGCTCCTGTTTGAACTTCTCTATCCATCCATGCCCCCTACAGGATTTCATCTATGCCACAGCTTTAATAACCTTGTATATGCTGAAAACACTGAAAAGTCTAGTCCAAGCCTAGGCCCCTCCTCTAAACTACAGACTCATGTATGTGACTGCCTATTCAACACCTTCACCTGGCATCTTCAACTTAACACCTCCGAAACATATCTCTTGCTTTCTCCTCACACTTTCTCCCCAACCTGTGGCTCCCACGGTCTTCCTTAATCTCAATAAAGGGGAATTGCATTCTTTCACTTGCTCAGTGAAAAAACATTGGCATCATCACCGACTCCTCAAATTAGCACTGCAACCTATCAGCTCTTCCTCTGAAACATATCCAGCATCTGACCACTTCTTACTGCCCTGGTCCAAGCCACCAACAGCCCTTGCAACAGTCTCCCCACTGGTCTCCCTGCTTCCATCCCTACCCCCTAAACCAAGGATCAGCAAACTTTTTCTTAAAGGGCCAGATAGTAAATATTTTAGGCTCTGCAGGCCAGATGGTCTCTGTTGCAACTACTCAACTTGGCTGTTGCAGCTCCAAAGCAGCCTCAGACAACATACAAACAAATGAACATGGCTCTGTTCCAATAAAACTGGAACTTAAACGGACACTGAAATTTGAATTTCATATAATTTTCATGTGTCACAAAATATTATTCATCTTATTTTTTTTCAACCATTAAAGCCATTTTCAACGATTTGGCCCTCGAGCTGTAGTTTGCCAAACCCTGCCCTAGACCATTCTCTGCACTGCATTTAAAGCAATCCTTTTAATCATGTCGTTTTCCTGCTCAAAGATTCTAGGATGGCTTCCCTTCTCATTCAGTAAAATCAAAAGACCTTCCCATGATCTATATGGCCTATGGGATGTCTCTCCTGGCTACCTCACCTTCTGCACCTCCCACCACACTCACTCAGTACAACCACACTGGCCTCCTCGAAATTCTCCTTGCTTCTCTTTTGCTATTGCCAAACCCACACGTATCGTGGGCCCTTTCTCTCTGCTTGGAACACTCTTACTCCAGACATCTACATGGATCACTGTGTCACTTCCTTCAAATCACCTTGGGAGAGACACCTGCTCAACTCAAGCCATCTAAATAGCGTACATGTGCACGCGCACACACCTACGCAAACATCTAGGAACGCTTTAAGCGGTTTACCTGGCTTCATTGTTCTTCATCACACTTATTTCATCTGGCATCTATTTCTTTCTTTATTTAGAAATAAACAGATTAGGCAGTTTTTTAGCAGAGAAACAAAACAGCATGGTTTAAGAGCATGAAATCTGGAGGTAGATTACCTGGGATGGAATGCCAACAGCATCGCTTCTTACCTATGTGACATGGAGCAAGTTATTTCTACCTCTCTGTACCTCTGCTTCCTCATCTATGAAATGAGAATAGCACCTACTTCCTCAGAGTGCTCTGAGAACTGAATGAGTTAATAAATGTAATTGGCACATAGAATCACTCAATTGGTGTTACTTGTCTTTTGTTTGTTTATACTTTATCGCTCCTCCCTACCCCCCAACCAGAAAATAAGCTCTTTGAGGGGAATAGCCTTGTTTTGTTTACTGCTTTATTCCCGGTACCTAGGACAGTGCCTGGTACTAGGCATTTAATAAATATTTATTGAAAAAATGAATAAATGTTTGAATTTAAGTCACTTGGGGGTGAGCAGTACACTTCACACCCCCATCATCATCACAGAGATATGACAGAGGGCAAAAAGCTTTCTTAAAACCCACTCCAGAAAAAGAAATTTTAAGGGACCGCCCGGTGGCGTAGCGGTTTCGTCCGCGCTTGGCAGCCCGGGGTTCGCCGGTTCGGATCCCGGGCGCCCGCCGACGCACTGCATGTCAGCCACGCTGTGGCGGCGTCCCATATAAAGTAGAGGAAGATGGGCACGATGTTAGCCCAGGGCCAGTCTTCCTCAGCAAAAAGAGGAAGATTAGCAACGGATGTTAGCTCAGGGCTGGTCTTCCTCACAAAAAAAAAAAAGAAAAAGAAATTTTAAAAAAAGGGGGTTTGTTTGCTGATGTTTCTCTCTGGAGAAACAACTCTATTTACTCTCTTGAAGTGAGGCATAACCGCCGTTCTCAGAGTAGCAATAGTGTCACCTCATAAGAAACCTCCTACAACCTAAAACTGTGTTGCATACTCAAGGTTCAGGTCTGTAACCAAATTAGAGAAGAAGCAGATTTCACAGTCAGGTTCAAATTCCACGTGTAAAATGCCAACTTAATACCTAGCAGCACAGCTTGATATAGGTCTGACAATATTTCCTGGACCCAAGCACAAAAAACTGTTTACTCAAAGTAGCTTCCATTTAATTGACTTCTAAAAACAAAGAACATCTCGTCAAATAGCAGAAGTCTTCTCCAAGCAAAAAGGTGGTAAAAACATGCCCATCCACCCATCATCCATATGCATCACTCACAGCACATCAGAGGTATTGTGGATTTGGCATTTCTGCTAGGATGGCTGAGTTTTGATTTACAGATGGTATTAAGATGAGTTAAAGTACTTCCGCGTTCCACATTTTGTGACATGGTCTTTAATGTGAAGACACTTATATACATGCCAGTGTAACATGGGATCTTCTTCCAGGGAGAACCCTACTTCCTTTAAAACAATCAGGGATGATTAGGTCATCCACCATTAAGCAAAGTAGAAACTACTCTCCTAACCCTCTAAATTAAGAAGCCTCACTGTGAAATTAGAAATGAACATTTTCAGTATTGGTTCTACCAAACAGAAAATAAATGAGATGTAGGTGGTAAAAACATGCCCATATCAACTAGTACATAATTCAGTTGGATAACTGCCTACCCGCACAGAATGCCAGAAAATCGTGAGCCTCAATAAGCACACAATTATGAGGAAGGGTAAGAAACTGGGGATTAAGGAGTGGATGAATCCCAAGAGGTGAAGGTGAACTGGCATGGACCTCACAAAGACGTGCCACTGCCCACCCACTTCTCTGCACTGCTCTGGCTTCCTGCTGACAGTGATACCATTAGAACAAATAGCTGGGGCTCACTGGAGAGAGGTGTTTCTAAGAAGTGATAAGACCTGAGAGAAGTCTTTTTCTGTTATCCCCTATGGTTGTTTTGTTTTTTAAATTCTGCTGTTGGTTGATCATTAAGGTCACTGTGACAGAGACAGCACAGAGGACATGCACGAGCCAGGCGGGCACACATCCCATCTCAACTCTGCACTGCTATATGGCAGCAAAACCTGAAAACTCAGGATGATAGCGCTCTAATTTAATACTGTATTTAGCTGATGATCCTAAATAACACTTCGTCAGCTTTTGTGATCTAGCACAAAACCACATGCCTTGTGATATACCAGCTGGGCTGTGGTAATGCCCTTGACTTGAGGCTTAAAAGCTTCGGTTGGGACATAACTTTGATGTATTGCCTTTCCATTTCAAACTGCAATATTATCCCTGGATTTGGCATCACATAGAGTGCTACCAAAATTAGATTACGGTTAGTTAATAAGAATGCCTCTCCCTCTGGTGCACCTCCACGAGTACCGCTACTCTCTGCTTTGCTTGTTTGCAAGATCGAAAAGCCATGGCTGTTTGGTTTACAGGATGCGGGGATAAGAACCATCTGCCTGGTCTGGTGTTTCTTTAATTAAAACTTTAATTACAGATATATCTCTGCACAGATACGTGCAGTCTATCAGCTCCTGTTCTTAATTACCTGTGCTAATGAGAACTGAAGGGAGAGTGAACGTTTGCTGAGTGTCTACTATGTGCAAGCACTTGTGCCAGATGCTGTAACATGCACCAGAGCAGGTTAAAGACACCCAGAGCCAAACGGCCCCAAGAGTTTCCACCTTCCCTGCCAGTCCTCTGACCATCATAACAAAAGAAGTATAAAGAAGTCATTTGGGTCTCTCCTTTGGGAAACGAAGGGCTAAGAGGGGCAAAATACTCAAAAGGATCAGCACGGGAGAAGGACTGGATAATCAAAGCCTGAATAATCACAGTTCTGTGGTAGGCATACGTGATATTGTCTATCATGTGGTGTATTTTTGAACCCACCTACAGGTAGGTGTGGAAAGTCTGGTCAAATCTTGTGAATCTGTGGTGTGTCACACAGTGCCACGGTAACCACGGCCACAGTTTCCCAGGGAAACAACAACCACAGAAGAGAACAAACAGGGGATGTTCCTCGTTATTTCTTGACTGTGCAGCAATCCTGCTGCCGCCTTCTCCCTCGTTAACTCCCTTTCTGGCTAGGGCAGATTTTCATTGAAGAGTAATAAAAATATCTTTTCATACTCCTACTGTGTGTTTCTCGGTCTCTTCACTGCCTCAAGAAGGGTTCAACTCCATCAGAACTGAGTCCTAAGTGGCCTATCTGATGTGGCTAGGGCAACACACAGAGCTTCCCGACTTTCACATGAGGAGGCCCTCTGCTTGCCCTCAAAATTGACCTAACCTTATGCAACTGGGTCACGTGAGAGGGGAGCTGAGAGGGAGAAATGCAAAAGGAGGGTTACTCTGACGACTCCTCCATCATCTCTCAAGGCACAGTTAATCGCACACATCTACGGGTGTCACAGAGTCTGCTCTGCTCCCCTCAGTTAACAGGATGGAGGAGGAGGCACCCTGAGCAGCATATCTGGACTGGCTGAGTGTCTCAAGGAAGGGCCTCTCCCTCTCAGGAGCGGGCTCCTCATCACCGAAATGAGGGGTCCAACCCAGATGACCTCAGACTTTCCAGCTCTAAAATCCACGCAGGTAATACACTAAAAGCCTGATCTAAGTGCCTCTAGCACAGTCAAGTCTGTCCTACTGCCCAACATTCTGTCTTATTTAGTGACTGAAGCCTGGCATTTCTCAAACTATCTAAATCCATCATGCTAAATTATCTAAATTTTCAAGATAAACCACCCAAGTTAGGGTAGATGATCACAAACAAATCTGACAGTTTTCAGGCTAATGAGGGGTAGTGCCTACTCCTTTGAAAGACAGACACTAAGACAAAGAAGAAAGGTCAATCTGAACACATACTATGTTCTAGGCCCCTTAGAGGATATTCCCGTAAGCATCTGGTAGATGGATGGATAAAAAGAGAAGAAGAAGAAGGACAGGAGGAGGAGGAGTTGGGAAGAAGACGAGAGGAGGGAATGGAAAAATAAATACATAAAAGGCAGAGAAGAAAGCATGGAAGCATGGCCCTCTACTTCATTTAGCTCTGTGACTAATTTCAAACCTGGTTTTTGTGATGGTCAAATACCCACTTCCAGAAGACTATATCCTATGGAGCAGATGGTTGGGGTTTTTCCCACAGAAAGGGTGCTAATTATTGGTGGCTGAATTACTAAATTGGCCCACAAAGGCCCATTTTAAATTACAGGGTAGCTAACTATAGAATTAATAGCACTGGCCCATGTTCTGGAAGCACAGGTCTACAGGTGCACAAATTATTTACATTTTTTCTTGTTTATAGCATAAACTTCCTGTATTTCTGAACCTATCGATCAATGGTTCTCTGCTAGAACAGCCAGATCAGAGTCTGGGATGGGGCCAGTGCTCCATACTTTAAAGCTGTACAAGTGATTCTGGATGTGCAGGCAAAATCGAGGAAGTCGCTGGTATGGAGCCCCTGAAAGTGCCACATGTGTGATGGAGCCTTCCTGGCGGTTGTGGTGGTGGTGGTGGGTCACTGGAGGCCTTACTAAGTCAGAGGTGCTGATGGCTGAAGGACGGTACTGCATATAGCTGAGGCCCCTGCCATCAAACGGCAGAACAATTTCCTGTCAGGGGTGAAGCCAGGTTTGCCAGTAAATACAAGGCAGCATATTTTTGTCTCCATAGCCAAAAATAGCTAAAACAAAAGAACCTATTAACAAAGGGTTAAGTAGCTCTTAATATCTAAACTTTTCTTGCTAAAAGGTTAGGAACCCAGATTTAACTTTAAGCTCCCCAACTGCATCTGTTTTAGAGGTGCTTAATTACCATAAACCATCCAGTTCCTCTCTCTGTAAGCGTGCGTGGGTCTCTAAGACAACATTAGAAGACTAACAGGGAAACTCCTTAAAGTTAATTTTCTGCAAGGTGTATGTTCCCCTCAGAATTCCATTTCATCAAAACCCCCATTCTGCCTGGGTTTCCCAGGTGTGCAGGAGCTGGCCTGAAAACAAACAGCCACGGCCCCCTGCATGCTGGCCGCGGCTCTACGTACTTCACATACATCAACTCACCTGAGATTCACCATGACCCTCTAAGTAGGTACTAGTATCATCACCCCCATTTTAAAGAGGAGGAAACTGAGGCATAGAGAGGTTAGGTAATTTGTCTCGGTCCGACCACGTGCAAGGGGCAGAGGTGGGATTCGACCCAAGGCCCATGCTCCTGCCATTCTCCACAGGATTCACTACCACTGCCTCTCAGCATGACAATTACAGCTGCCGACAGCACAGCCATGGGAGGAGGTTTCATTTCAAAAGCACCTTTTCTCTGCACTCCCAGTATGTCCAGCACCCAGTGTTTCATTTATCCTGCCAACAACCCTAAAAAGCAAGGAGGAGACATACAATACCTATATTTCACATAGAATAAAACTAAAGTCAAATCAATGAAATGTTTTACAAACTCCTATGTGTTAAGCCAAACAACTAATTTCACTGTTTTTAATATCAACATGAAAATCTTTTCAAGTTTTTCTATTTGAGTTTTTCAGTTTTGTGTGACTACCTTAAAAGACACCAACAGCACATCCAGACTCTGCTAGTCAAAAGCAGGTTTTCTGTGTCTCAGACTAAGGTTTTCTCACGGAATCATGCTTACAAAAACTATATTTATGTGGCTTACAACTTATTAGAATCCTAAATACTAACCAGATAAGCAATGCTTATTGAAAATAAGTAATAAATGTGTCCAGATACTAGCTCTCTTAGAAAAATTAGATTGTTTTAAAATGTAGTAAGCAGAAAACTTTAAAGAAAATCTAATTGGCCTAACTGCAAAATAAAATATAATAATAACATTTCTCTTGTGCACCTATTAATGTCTCTTCGGCTCCTACTAGACTTATGAATCAAGTATTTGACTATCTGGAGAGGACATGGGAGCCTACAGGGGAGATGTCAGGAGGTTCTAATTCTGTCAATAGGCAGCTTGTGACTCTCTGGGGACCATCAGCCAGCTCACCCTCAGGAGTCAGGCAGATACCAGGCTGCTTAAGCAAGAGGAGTGGAGCAGACCACCACTCACAGCCCCTTTCAGCCCTCCCTGTGAATCTCTGTTCAATAAACTCAAAGCTGTGTACTATTGCTTTGGTGCTAGAAGGATATGGCATCAGAGGAACAAATAAAGGATGGGATCTGAAAAACATTCCTACACAACTCTGAAAGCATTATCATAAAAAAAATCATCTTAAAATGCAAGGTTTGATAAATAAGTTGTTCCCAACTATTGAAACATTCATTCCACGTACTTCCTGGTTTTGTAATCATAGGATGTTTTACCTTTTTGTATTTCTCAGCTCTGATATTCTGCAATTCTGTGAAAAGATACCCAAGAGGCCAAAGGCAGTTTTTCAGGTATGTAAATATAATAGACAAAAACGAGCTAGTGAGCCTGAAGAAGGGTTCATGAGAGTTCCAATCTCCAATGAACAGCTCACGACAACTAATTTTAATTTGTGGTTCTAATGAATGACATAAACTTTTATAGGTATCAACAAAGCTCAGAGAGGACTTAAATCCATTTCAGTGCTCATTTAGCAGCTTCAGCTGTGTGCAATTAAAGCATCAGCATTAAATGTTAGAGAATAAAATAATGAGACACTTAAAAAATAATCTGTGCTTCAGTAAGCCATGTTAAGAGATTTCATACAATTTTTTTTAAAGAACATGATTTCTTAGGAATATCTTGCCAGTTCAAAGAATTAACTCAAGTTTGATATTTGTTTTTAGATTTTGGTTTGTTTTGCTTTTGAATAAGAATTTTCTGAAAAGAGGAATACAATAAAAAACACATTGTCTGAAAAACAGTCATGAAATAGCATATGGCATAAAGCAGTCTGGTATATGGACCATCACAGCTGACTGACCAGGTTTTAACGGAAACAAAAGGACATTTCTGATTATGTTAAAAATATTGCTTGTTCTTAACTTATGCATCAAATAAAGAAATAAAATATTAAAGTAGGGGAAAGGTGAATTTTGGAAATGAGATAACTTTCTTATCTTCTAGCCCTTACATGGAATTAAAGAGCTAAACTTTTTCTCCCAACAATACTTGAAAATATAAAATGTAATCTGAGGTTGTAGAATGTGGCAGCTAAAACTAATAAATGCAAGTTGCCACTATTTCTGAAAGAAAAAGGAGTTAATCTATGAAGGAAGGGGTGTGGTGATGGTGAAGGGTGTGTGGGAGGGGGAGTGGCAGAGGTGGGAGGGGGAGTGGCAGAGGTGGGAGGGGGAGTGGCAGAGGTAGGAGGAGAGGGGGTGGATATCTGGTGTGTGTGAGTGAGTGTGTGTGTCTGTGTGTGTGTGAGTTAGGTGTGAACACCAAGTTAATTTAGCTGTTGCAAAACATGAATAGAAAAGGAGATATACTGTAAGGGAAATGCATTCATTAAACTTAAATCTTAAAAGGATGAAAACACAGATTACACTTTATTTTAAAAACTGAAATGAATTTTAATACAGAAAATGAAGACAGCATTTTGCAAATTTATCGCTCAAAGGGGTATCTCTATTTGAGGAAATCAGAGTGTTACACTTTGAGAGATGAAATGTTACAGCTTGTACACCAAAATTAAAAAATGAAATTAAATTAAAAAATGAAATGGTTACCAAGGTAATGCAGGTCAGGGGATCAAAGGTGAAGGGTCACACATTATTAAAAAGAAATCCAAAAGGACGGCTGCATCATGATCTCTGCAAAACAAAGGAGCTCCAGTAAGTAAAACTAATATCTCCGAGAATTTAAAATCAAGTTCTTGAAAAGAAGACTCCCTGTAATTGAACACAGTCATTCCTGATTCTGTGTAGAGCCATTTTTATTTAGGTACAAAACCAAATTTAAATTACCTGCTACCAACAAAATTTTTCTAAAAATTTAAACATTCAATCATATCAAAACCCAAGTATCTCCAAATGTAAGTGACTGAGAAGTACTGACATTTCCACTGGACCCCACACCCTGTTTTCTGGAAATGACAGTGTTTGGTAGGTTGCCAACATATCAAAAATCTAATTTAGTCACAGCTTGGTGAGTTTTTTCCCTCTCCTCAAGAAATGAGTTTCAAAATTGAGTTTTTGCAAATTTGTTTCATTTGAAGTAGCTGCATAAAATTTCCATTATTGGAACATTTAGTATAACAATGTTCTAGAAGACAGCAATAAAGTAATACATTATAAAATAAACTATGTAACTATATCTATTAAGATCTGTTCTCACATTCAACTCTCACTGCACAAGGGAAAAAGGACAATTAAAGCGAAATAACTTGCTAGTTCTACTGGAATTACACAGAATTAATAGAAGCTTGACATGAGGAACATTTTAAAACACAAAAAAGTATCTGACAGGTTATGCCTCGATTTCACATTATTTTTTACTCATCTTCCTCATTAACAAACTAAAATAGTTTGTTTTTTAAAGGACAGAAAAAGCTAAGGTTTTGTTTTGCAACATGTAGCTACCACCTAAATCATGACATACTTAACTTCCAGCAATAGCAAGCATAACAATTAATAGTTACAGTAAACTATTTCCATATTCATTTTGCTAGTAAATAAAATGAATACTATCATGACAGGGTAATCTTTAGTCTCCTCTCTAAAACTGAACTTGAGCAGGTTACATCGCCTGATTTCAGGATCCAGATTCCTTATCTTACTGGACAGCAGGTTCTAACAGGCAATGTGAAGAACAGCTCCCATATAGGAGAGTAATGTATGACTACCAAAAAATAACTTCATTTAAGTACCAGTCTTTCTTCCAGTCTCCTGGTTCAGTTTCATCTTACACCATCTAACATTTGAGCTTACCTTGTTAAAATCAAATTCCAAAAATACTTATATATTAAAATATAGACAACTGCCCAGAAGGATTTTATTAAAAGGAACAGGATATTCTTTCTGGTGGCTCAGAGCAATCAATAAATAAACTCTATAAATATCAGATTTCTGTTAACCCTGATTATTTTGCTAAAAATAACTCACAGGGCTTCACGCACTAGATACAAGCGTGTTAATGCCTTAAAGCCACATTTCTCAAAACATGATTTTTTTTTTTTAAGTTCCACAGCTACTGAAAAGTAAACTAGCATTTCATTTCTCTGGAATGCTCACTGCACATAAAGTCTGTCACATGTGTATCTGCTGCTGGGAGGCATGCAAGCAATTTTGTACACTATAGAAGGAATCAATACCCCTTCAAAGCAATGCATATGTTGTTTTAGTAGCATTGTTATTCAGACCACTTCAGCATGTTTGTAAGAAAAGGCAAGAACCCAGCGGTACAAGGTTAGTCAAGTTTTGTTTTATTAAAATATTTCCTATTAAAAATGAGAAAAACTCTATTCAGATCAAATATTTATATGTAACCCTTCATTACCAAAATACATGTATTTATTAAGTAATTTCTTCTTGTGATAAAGTACATATAGAAGCTTTTTTTAAAAGTCTTCTAAATCATTTCTAAAATTTGCCAACTCACAAAAATATGTTAGCCCAAATTTTAGATAATTTAAGAAAATCTATGAAAGACTTTAGCTAATGTTTTTCAAATGAGTTTGCTCCTTGGGGTGAAGGAAGTAAAGGCTACCAGGAGTTTACCACATCCCCAGTATTCAAGGACTCTGGAATATAATTCAGTAAGTGAAACTCAGGCTAGAGGACAGAGCACTCCTGGGGGTACCTGACTCAGCCTGCACAACAAGTTGTCACCAGAGCCCCTTTGCTGAGGCAGGTATCTGGAATACACAGGTATTTTCTCACAGAAACAATCTGACGACTGCCTACTTAACCTGAAATCTGTTGAAATGACAGTTCGGCTCCAAATTCTAGAGGCTATGGGAACTGAGTAGCTTTTTTTCCAAAGGACTGGCCCAGGCTGCAACTTTGGAGGCAAAACATTCTTCCAGCCCCCTGCCCAGGCCCCAGAGAGTGTGCCTCATGGGCCAAAATTACCCATCTTCCTTTCTCCTCCAGAAGCCTCCCTTTTCTTCAATAAGGCCCACGCATTAATTGACGACAAACAGACTAAATTAATACATACCAGTGTATGCAAAGACTAAGGGGGTTTTCCTTAACCCAAACAAATCCCTAACTCCTAGAACTGGCATTTTTACCTCAAGGGGTAGAGAAGGCTAGTCTACCGCAGGAGAGTCCTTTTCCAAAATGACAACTAGTAACTGAATTAAACAGGAAATGCACAAAAATTCTTCTAACCCCCAAAACTTTATGGGCATAACTAGCATACACGCTATCCTCAATCTAAAACTGGAACACTATACTCCACATTGGTAAGTTACGTTACTGAAATAAGAGAAACACCAAGATTCACTTTCACAAAACCATCACGTCATCAGAGTTCTAGAAAAGAATACTTTTCCTGGGAAATTCTCACCCATATTAAGCTCTCAATGTCTGGACAATGTTTTCTAGGGATATGTTTTCCAACACACGCAATGTGTACTCTGTGTTCAAATTTATTTATTTATTGTCAAGGACCAGCCAGCATTTATAAGCACAAAGAATTGGTTCATTTCTCAACTAAACAGACATAGAATAAAGAATGTCATTTCTAACAAGGTTAAATCATGATAGAAATGCTATCATTTTCACTCTCAAAAGAAAACATATGGAAGAACCAGAAAGAAAAGAAAAACAAAGAGCCAAGAAAATTCAGAGTCAGAGAAGCTGGGAGATAGGTGAAGAAAGGCACTCAAATAGAGCCCTATATATTTTACTAATTCTTTATAAAATGACTATTAACTCAACAGTATGATACCTTCTGCAGCAGAAACTAACCTCAGCAAGTGTATTCAGAGATTAAAAAGAGAAATGTCTAGCCAAAAGTTTATTACAGTGATGGGGCAAAAAAAAAAAAAAAATTCATCTATTAATATAAATAAATAAATCACCAACATGTCATTCAACAAAAAAGACAATTCACTAGGATAAAACGCACTTAAGCTAAGCATATCCTTTGGTTAAGTGGGGATTATATTTCTAATGCCCTTTCATGTTAGAATGTATGTTAGTTTTTTCGGCATGTTAGAAACACCATCTAGTGAAAAACTAAGAAAACAAAAGCATTTGGTTTTCCAGTTTGTGACTCCTCCACGTGTGGCCCAGTCCAACACAATCAGTCAGGAGGCAGTCCACCTCCCTCCTCTTCCCCCTTCCACCAACAGTCACCATCTCTACCATTTTTTCAACCTTTCTGAAAATACTATCTCCTCTGACAAGTTTCTCAAAGAGAGTCTGTCTGTTCTAAGATTTTGTTTCTCAAAATTTTCTATAAATGACACAGCAACCTATACCTACAATCATCACATCGTTTCCAATATAATCCTAAAAAGAAAACAAAAGCTAAAACCACAAATTAAATACCTTTCTACCTAGTACTTCATCCTCAACAACATAATTTTTTTTCCCTAATAGCTTCAAAGATCTCACAAAAGGACGAAGGGATTGGAAGAAAGAGATGGCAAAGAACAGGAGGGAACTCTTAAGATTGATGAATACACACACTCATTATGGTGGAGTGGTGACAGTTGTGTGGTGTGTGCATGTGCACAGTTATCAACCGTACACTTTAAGTATGTGCAATTTATTATATGCCAATTATACCACAAAAACAGCTGTTTAAGAATGGGGAGGCGGGCACAAGACAGGAACTCTGCCCTCTCCCTGCACACTTGGAGGCCATGCTGTGGCCACCCGTATCCTCACTGTTGAAAATAAACACATAAATAAATACTTAAATACTATATATTCAAAACATTTGATACTGACTACTAACTTTCATATTAGCCACAAACCTGAAAAATTACCATATTTTCTAAATTAAAAATCAGGGCAGTCCGACATGGTTTCTCTGAGAAGAGAGATTCAAAATTAGCTTTAGACATACTTCTAGCTTTGCAAATGATAGGTAAATTCACCAAATATTCTTAAATTTTTTCTTCAGATTTGAAATTTATATTATGTTAACTCTGTCATAGCCAAGACCCATTCCTTTCTGGTACTATCCCACTAGGGAAAAATAATAATACTATATGTACCAAATTCCCCCAAATACAAATTTATAAGAAATAAAACAAAAGGGAAACAGATTCCCCCACTGTTGGTTTTATTTCCACATTACTTGTTTTTAAGCTTACTATCCATGCACACTAGTGCTTATTTCACTTGCTTTGTTGGCTTCCTACACGACACAGTCAGGATCATTAGGACTCCTGTATTTCCCATCTCCTATTCACCGACTCTCCAACTTCAGACTGAATAAGAAATCTCCCATTTAAACCAAGCCATTTTTTAAAAAAGTTCCCCAAGTCCTACCCCTAAGAGATTACAATTTAGTATATCAAGGGAGGAGCTAAAGAATCTGCATTTTTAGTAAAACCCCCAGGTGAGTCTGACCAGAAGAGTCCACAATCTTCACTTCAAGAAAACCTGCCCAGGTGGGTCCGACCCCATCCTCCAGTCCCCACACACACACCCTTGCTTCCTGCAAGCACCCAGTCACGGCTGTCAAAGCTGCGAAAGTGTAAAGAAACAAATTCTGGCTGATAATTGCTTAAGGTGGTCCTCCCTCCCAAGCCTATTAAAAAATTTTAAATGCCCATAGATGCCTAAAAAGTTTTTAAAACCCAAAAGAATAAAGTTACACTGAAAGGCAGGGTGGCTATACAGATACAGGGAGTCCTTCCTGGGCTTCATAATCATGCCATGAGATTCTGGGTTCCAGTAACAGCTCTACCACTTACTACTTCTATGACCTTGGACAAATTATTTAATTGTTTAACTAAGTCTCACTTTCTTCATTTATCACATGAAGATAATAACATCCCCACCTCATAAGGTTGCTGTGAGAATTAAAGAAAATAAGCAATGTAAACTGCTTAGCATAGTGCTTAGGACCAAAAAAGCAATAAACATTAGCTCAGTGATTACTATGATTATGATGAGGCTCATCTTACATTCTTTTTCTTATCTGATTCTTTCCAAGGCATACAAGAGAGAGACTGCTATCCCCACTCTTACGAATGGGCAAAGGTTAAGTTCAAGATGAAAATCTCAAAAATGACAGAGCTAGAATTCCACCAGATCTGTCCAGATCTGTCCTGCTCCATGACCGAGCACTGAAAGGAAGGAAGGTGTTCCTCAGGCCCCACAGTCTCACGCCTGCTCTGCACACTGAGGCTCCTAGCACATGTTTGGGGAATGAGGCAGTGAACAAGTAGATAGGTCCTCAAGGGTGAATCTACACTTCTAGATCCACTACTGTACCTATCACAGCACCTTACTCAATGCAATTAAAAGGATACACATGGGATTTAAATCACTGGAATAAGAGAAATAAATTCAAGGACTTATTTGCCTACTAACATGCAAAAAAAGGAAGAGCAATTGTTTTCCATTCTACAGTTCTACTCACTAATTTAATTAAAAGACAAATTCATTCATTCAACAAATATTTATTGAGCATCTAACTCTGCCACAGGCTCAATACTAGGTGCCTGGGAGCATGTGAAGAGCAGAGGTGGGGTATCAGCTTTGTCTGTCTTAGCCATCAAGCAAGGATTCAGACACAGAACAAGTAATTCAAGCACCATGAGCATCGTGAAGGAGAAGCACAGGATACTATGGGAGTCTATGGCAAGGGTACCTCCTCGACTCTGCAAGGGGGCCTGGAAATTTTCCCTGAAACAACATTAGCTGAGATCTGAGGATGACAAGGTAGAGGGTGACCGTCATCTAGGCAGACGAAACGACATGTAAAAGACAATACAGCAGGAAGGACCTGAGAGTGTAGAAGGAACTCAGGGAAAGAAACCAGTGACTGGAACAGAGAACAAGGTGAGGGGGGCTTGGCAGGAGGCTGGAGGAGTGACAGACACAAGATTACACAGGACTTGTAGACCATGTTGATCAAGTTGGGATGGTATCTTAAGTATGATAGAAATCATTCAAAGGATTGAAAAGGGATATAACCCAACTGGCATTTTCAAAAGAATACTCTGTCATCTGGGTGGAGACTGGGTTGAGGGGGGCAAGGGTACAAGCAGGGAGAGAAGTCTGGAGATCCCTCCAAACAGTCTGGGCATAGGCAGTTGTGGCTTGGACTGGAATGGTGGCTGTAAACAGTGATTTGAACAGAATGGAAATTTATTTGGGAATAGAACCAGTAGGTTTGGATTCAATATGGAGTAAAAGAAGGAGGTGTCAAAAATGACCTCTAAGGAAAAAAGAATAGTAACTTTACAGTGGAGACACCTGGGAAACACTATCTCAGCCAGGTGATCAAGGTCAACATCATCAATGTTAAGTCATGTTGACAGCAGGCACCCTTGATATGATGTGGTGAAAAGGGCACCGCACCTCTGTGGTCGTCCTTCCCAAAACCCATAACCCCAGTCTCATCAGAAGAAATACAACAGACAAACCCAAACTGAAGGACATCATACAAAATGCCTGATCTCTCAAGGTCAACAAAAACAAGGAAAGTCTGAGAAACTGTCACAGTCCAGAGGAGCCTAAGGAGACATGACAGCTACATGTAATGTGGCAGCCTGGAGAGGGTCCTAGAATAGAAAAGGACATTAGGGGAAAACTAAGGAAATTCGAATGATATGTGGAATTTAGTTTATAATAATGTGTCAATACTCATTGATTGGTTGGGACAAATGTTCCATATTAATGTTAATAGGGGAAACTAGGTATGGGGTACTTGGAACTCTCCGTGATATTCTTGCAACTTTTCTGTGAATCTAAAACTATTCTAAATGTAAAAGTTTATTTTATTTTTGTGTGTGTGAGGAAGACCAGCCCTGAGCTAACATCCGTTGCCAATCCTCCTCTTTTTTGCTGAGGAAGACTGGCCCTGGGCTAACATCCGTGCCCATCTTCCTCCACTTTATATGGGACGCTGCCACAGCGTGGCTGACGAGCAGTGAGTCGGCAGGTGCTCGGGATCCAAACCCGCAAACCCCGGGCTGCCAAAACACAAACTAAACCGCTGCACCACCGGGCCGGCCCTAAAAGTTTATTTTAAAACTGACCCTCAGGTCTGACTTGAGCACCTAGGAGGTGCCCTTTGTTGAGACTGGGGTGTCAGAAAGGAAGACTGTGAGTTCTATGTCAGATCTCCAGCAGAGATATCAGGTAGGCAGTTCTGGTGTGAAGCTCAGCAGAGAGCTGAGCTCAAAAAACAAATTTAAGAACCCTTGGCAGGCTGAAACTATGGAAGTGAGTAGGGTCACCGAGAGTAAGAATGGATATCAGGAAGTGAGGGGCCTCAGTCTGACTCCTGAGAAATATCCACATTTAACAGCCACACAGAGAAGAAGGTCTAGTCTCAAGCCCTGGGGAAATTCTACCTTTAGATGCTGGGTAGAAGAGATCAAGAAGGAACATTCAGCAAGCAGGAGAAAAACCAGGGGAGTACCCCATCCCAGAGGCCAAGAGGAAAGGTGTGGTCAACTTGCTTGAATATGTCTGAGAAATTAAATAAAATAAGCACTGAAAAACGCTCCTTATATTTGACAACTTTAAGATCACTGATGACCTAAGAAAGAAGTTTCAGCAGAATAATGGAAGCTAAATCCAGATTAGACTGTTTGAATAAGAGGTGAAAAATGGGGGAAAAAAACAACTCCTACAAGAAGTCTGGCTCTCGGATTTGTACACCCATGTTCACAGCAACATTATTCACAATACTCAAAGGCGGAAGCAACCCAGGTTGTCTGTCGATGGATAAACAGTCTGGTATATACGTAATGAGTATTATTCACCCTTAAAAAAGGAAGGAAATTCTGACATATGTTACAATGTGGATGAACCTTCAGGACATCATGCTAAGTGAAATAAGCCAGTCACAAAAAGAAATACCATATGATTCCACTTACATGAGGTACTGAGAATAGTCAAGCTTATAGAGACAGAAAGTAGAATGGAGGCTGCCAGAGGCTGGGGTAGGAGGGAATGGGGAATTATCATTTAATGGATACAGAGTTTCAGTTTTGCAAGATGAAACGAGATGGACGGTGGTA
This sequence comes from Tapirus indicus, assembly GCA_031878705.1. Taxonomy (NCBI): domain Eukaryota; kingdom Metazoa; phylum Chordata; class Mammalia; order Perissodactyla; family Tapiridae; genus Tapirus; species Tapirus indicus. Next base: position 89,467,980 of record CM062924.1, on the reverse strand, counting down.
ACAGCTGCAAAACAATGTGAATTTACTTAATGTCAAAGAACTGTATACTTAAAACTGGTTAAGATGGTAAATTTTATGTTATGTATATTTTACCACAATTAAAAATTTTAAGAAAGAAGTCTAGCTCTCAGAACGTTAAATCCATATAAAGCAATAATGACCTACAATGAAAAATATTTGAAGCTGGACAACTTTAACCTAGACCAGCACTTCCCAAACACTTCCCTAATGATGTGTGATACAAGACACGTGGGTTACAGATGTTGACGGCCCTCATGCTCTGCAACGGGGCCTGGGCCACCCAGACCCCTGACCAGTGGTCACTGACCTCAAGAGTGCTCTTCCATTAATGCAGTATGCCCTATAAATATTTTTATTTTTGATGTGTTCTAAGATGTGAGAAGAGCTACGAAGCAACAGCTAGAGAAACAAAAATTAGAGGTTATTTCAATTCCATTTTCAGTGGCAAGAAAAGTTGCTTTATTGTGACCTCAACTTGTAGAAACTAGCAACATAAAGAAACAAATGAACCTTTAATATGAAGTCACACTCCACTTTTGATAGATCTTTAAGAACACAACAAGAGCAACAATTTTCTCTTCACGACATGCTAGATTGACAAAAACTATATCAGCGTGTAACGAAAAAAAAGAAAAAACACCGTGGTACTGATGTAGGCACAGAATAAACAGATTAATGAACAGAGAGCATCCAGACAGAGAACCAAGTGTTTGCGGAAATTCAGCGCAAGGTAAAGGCAACATTTCAAATCAGTAGGAAAGGATCAATGATTCTATAATAAGCATCTATTTGGGGGGAAAAATGAAATTAGAGCTCTACCTCACTCTGCCCATATATAAAAACTGTTTACCTGTATTAAACATCTAAGGATAAAAGTTCAAAACAAAGAAGAAAATCTAGGGAGAATACTTAACAATTGGAGAGGGGAAGACACTCCTAGGTATGCTACCACGGCCAGAAAGACTCCGAGTCTGACTGCATGGCTCACGGGACTGCCACGAGGACAGAATGAGGTAAGAAAATTAAGACTGAAATATAGATGACTAGCCAGGCAAAAAATTATATGTACGTATTTTTTTAAAGAAAAACACATCGAAATCAGAAAGAAAAAAGACAAACCCACTAGAAAAAAGAGCAAAAAAATTAAGAGACAATTCAGAAAAGTAAAACAAGCAGCCAAAACATGCTAAATCTCAGGAATATACAATGCAAATTAAAAGGAGACATAACTTTGTCACCTAACGGACTGAGAAAGATTTTAAAAATTGTAATACCTAGCATTGGTCAGGGTTTGGGGAAATGGACACTCTCATATTCAGCTATTGAGAGCACAAACTGGTACCTTTCTAGAGGGCACATGACACATGTTTAGACTCACTGATGAGCAACTCTATCGGTGGGCCTCTCTGAGATACCTGGAGAAGTGTGCAAAAATATGCAAACAAGAATGTTAAGTGCCTCACTGATTACAAGAACACTGGGACAATCAATAAGGGACTGGTTTACAATTTTTATAGAACACCCATGCTCTGCAGTTATGTACATCCACACCCACATTTACGCAGTGGCATGGAAAATGCCCACAATAGATCGGGGCACAGGGAGAAAACCAGTTAGAGAAGAGGTATACGTGACTCCTCAGGGGGCTGGGGGGTGGGGGTTGTAGACTCACACACATATATATACACATACAGATATATATACACACACCGCACATGCAGATACAATTTATATACGCATTTTTTTTTTTTTGGTGGGGAAGACCAGACCTGAGCTAACATCCGTCGCCAATCCTCCCCTTTTTGCTGAGGAAGACTGGCCCTGGGCTAACATCCGTGCCCATCTTTCTCCACTTTATATGGGACGCCGCCACAGCGTGGCTGACAGGCAGTGCGTCGGCGGCCGCCCGGGATCCGAACTCGCGAACCCCGGGCTGCCAAGCACGAACCAAACCGCTGCGCCACCGGGCGGCCCCTATATATGCATTTTTGAAGTCCTGAGAAGAATATAAATCAAATCATTGACAACGGTTATCTCCTAGGGTGTACAATTTTTTTTTTAAAGTTTCCATTTTTAATCTCTATACTCCTAGTTGTTAGCATTTTTCCAATGACCATTTATTACTTTTATAATTAAATATATGTTTATATACTTTTATAATAAAAACATAATAAAGTGATTTCTATGGAAGGGGCAGACTACCTAGGGCAAAATGGATGTGGGTGATTTTGTATGCTCTCTTTTCCTCTTTAATAGGTGAAGTCCTTCAAATATAAGCCAACTTTCAGGTATGACTGAATGGTCTTAAAACATCTGTATCAAATACTTTTCAACAAAGGAATGCCCTATACTTAGCAGTCAGAAGAAGTTAGATCTTCTTAAGCTATGACAAAGTTATATACAGCACTGCAACCCTCAAATAAAAGCATAAGATGCAGCAAGTAAATGATGATCTTCTTCATGCATGCCTAAATTAGAAGGGATTAAGACCTGTCAACATGATTTCAAGCAAACAAGAAGATCATCGTGAGGCTAAAAGGAAAGGCCACAAGAAACAGTGACTATGGGATCGGCCCAACTAACCGATTAGAAGAGTAACTGCAAGGAGCATAACTTTAAACTTAACATATAACCATTGCAGCGAACCCCAGCTCAAATGGTTTAATTGCCATAAAACATAACCAATACACACACACACAACACTCTCACACACACCACTTTAAGGCAGAATAATGCTTAAAGCAAGAGCAAGACAGATTTTAAAAGAACTTCAATATATAAATCAATATATAATTCCAATTTTATTTTAAAATTACTAAAAACAGTCACCTCTCAATTGGGTAATGCCCTGAAGGATAAGTAGATCATAAATTATACGAAAACAACTAAGAAACATACAGTGGACAAAACTAATGCCATGAAACGAAGGCTAACTCAAAGAATTCAAAATATAATTGAACAGTTAAATCCTTTAAAAGCAAATATAATTGTAATTTGAATTGGAGATACCAGTACTAATATCCCTACAATACGTCTTCATCCACAATTGATCTCATTTTGGTCCCTCAGTGGGAGATAATAGAAAACACATACTGGTGTCTGACCCCAATTCCTGGCAAAGAGCTCCTAAAACCCTTGTAAATTCCTAAGTGATAAGAGCACTAGGAGCATCTTTTGTTCTAATGAGGGGACTCTGAATGGGCTCCTGGATGGGGACTGGTCACCAGAAAGACCAAGCCATGATTAGAAGCTTAGAATTTTCAGCCCTGACCCCTCCCCCATTTCTCTAAAGAGGGGAGCAGGGCTGGAAATGGAATTAATAATTGATCATGAGGAAGCCCCCACAAAATCCCAATAGTATGGAGTTCAGAAAGCTTCTGAGTTGGCGAACACATCCACACAGGAAGGTTAACGCACCCCAACTCCATGGGAACAGAAGCTCCTGTGCTCAGGACCCTCCCAGCCTTTGCCCTGTGTATCTCTTCATCCAGCTATTCATCTGTATCCTTTATCATATCCCTTAACAAACTGGTAAACGTGTTTCCCTGAGTTCTGTGAGCCACTCTAGCAAATTAATTGAACCTGAGGAAGGGGTCATGGGAACCTCAGATTTACAGCCAATCGGTCAGAAGCAAAGGTAACAACCTGGACTTGCAATTGGCATCTTAAGGGGGTGGGGGGGGGGGGAGTCTTGTGGACTGAGCCCTTAACCTGTGGGATTTGACGCTATCTCCAGGTAGACAGTGTCAGAACTGACTTAAATTGTAGGACCCAGCTGATGTCGCACAGAATTGCCTGGTGGGGGAAAACCCCCACATATCTGGTCCCGGAAGTACTGTGAGTGTGGTAGTTGTGTGAGTGTAAAGGAGAAACACAGGAGGAGAACAGAGTCTTTCCAACACAGCTGGTATTCCACAATTTATTCTTTCCCATTCCTGGGATCCTATACCATTAATTCATTCATACAATTATTTATTGAGCACCAACTATTGCCAGGCACCATTCCAAACTCTGGGGATACAGCAGCGAATAAAACAGAAGTCACTGTATCTGCCCTGGTGTACCTTGCATTCTAGTGGCATCAGATCCATCAACGCCACCCACCACTTAAAACTATATCCCACTGCCCACCCCACCTCAGCTCCTCTCTCTCCTCATCAATAGGCTCTTTTTTTTTTTCCTTTTTACAATGCACTTAGCACCTTACTTGTTTATTTTCAGTTTCCCCCTTTAAAATGTAAGCTCCCTGAAGACAGGGATGGTTCTTATGTTTTGTGTATTCCAAGAGCTTAGAATACTGCCCAGCACAGAGAAACTCATTTGAAGCTAATGAGTTCTAAATTGAGAAACTAAATTGAGCTAATGATTGCCTTCTCTTCTCTCTATGGTCTCTCCTCCCAAAGGAAGTCGCTCACATCTACCCTATCTGTAAAACAAAACAATGTCCTCTCTTCTACACCCCTACCCCCACCTTCCCCTCTATAGCCAAGTTCCCTTCAAGAAGTTACAGAACAGCTGTAGTTTGCACTGTTCCTACCACTCTCTACCTCCACCTACCCTCCAGCCACCCCCTGCTTCTCTCACTTCTTCAGAGGTGCCAAGCTCTTCTCCACTGGGAAGGCTTCCCACAAGCTTCCCTCTGTTTAGAACACTTTTCTCTCTGGCCACTGATCTCATCAAACTAACTCCTCCTCATCCTCAGGTCCTAAAAATATCACTTCCTAAGAGAGCCTTCCCCCGGCTTCTGACCAATATTAGATCCTCCTCTCTCACAGCAGCCTGTATTTTTTCTTCATAACCCTTTATATGATTTTGTAAGTACATCCGTTTTCTTACAATATCCGCTTAGTGGCTGTTTCCCTTTGAAGGCAAACTGTGTCTTGATCACCACTGTATATATCCCCAGGGACCAGAACAGTGCCTGAAAGAAGGAGCTCAGCTGACCAACTCAGTGGCTAGCTGTCCCACTAGCAAAGGCAAGTTTAATATCTACTTTGTCCACTCTTACTTATCTGGTGACACAGTGTCTGGCACTGAGAGAATGTTTAACAACACTTACTAAATAAATGCTGAATAAATACAAAGAAAGGGGGCAGGGACACCATAATCCTATTTGCTAGGGAGAAAAAAAACACTGGTACTATCTTGGTGTCTTGATATATACAGCCTTCCAGATGTTTTTACTTAAGTTTATTTTTCTATAGTGTCCACCTCCTGCAAGCCAGGTGGCTTCTCCAGCATCAAACTACTGTAGCATGTGCAGTTTCCCCAACGCCCAGCTCCTTCACTGCATGCAGCTTCTCAGGATTCCGGGAGACTGCAGCACACAGAGGCCAGCAACACCCAGCAGCTTCCCCCAGCACCCTGCACTCGGGTGGTTCTGGACCAGGGTGCCTCTAGTGAGACAGCTCCCCATGAACAGCTTTTCTACAGCACACCAGAGAGTGACTTATGGCAAGTTCCAGAAGGCAGATTTCCATCAAGTTCCACCAGCATGACATCACAGCAACTTCTCCACCATACGGTAAGCCACAGCAGGCCCTCAGGACAAGGTCTGGGTCTCAGTCCTGGGGGCAGGGGGGGACTCTTAGGGGCTTTATCTCAGCCCTAGAGGTAGCAGCTGCTCTGCATATTTGCTATTCTTACATTCTTTAGAGTTCTCTTCACTTTTTACTAGCCAATACCTCATTACTTCAATTCCCTGTTATAGTTAAAAATTCTTCATATTAAACTTTTTCTTTCAATTTACTGTTTGGTTTTTCTCTCCTGCTTGGATCCAGATTGATACAGATTTGGAATTAATTTGTGTGTATGGTGTAAGGTAGGGGTCATATTTCTTTTTTTTCCACATGAATACCTAATTAACCAAACACCATTTACTGAGAAGACTGTTCTTTCTCTACTATTCTGCAGTGCCTCCTGTGGAATAAATCAAGTGTCCAGGTAATAGTGTGTCTACGTCTGGACTATTTTGGTCGATTAGTCTATTTGTCTAGCCTTTTACTAATACCATATTGTTTTAATTTCTAGAGCTTTAAAATAAGTCTTGTTATCCAGTAGAGTAACTCTGCTCAGTTTGTTGTTCTTCAAAACTATTTTGGCTATTGCTGGCTGTTTACATTTCCATGTACAGTTTGTCAAGTTCCACACACACACACACACACACACACACACACACACACACACACACAATCTGCTGGCATTTTGACTGGTATTATACCAAATGCACAGATGAATTTGGGAAGAATCAACATATTACAATATTGAGTCTTCTAATCTATGAACACACTACATCCCTCTATTTATTTAGATCTTTAACTTCTCAATAATGTTTATTATTTTCTGTGTAGATGCCTTGCGTTTCTTTAGATTTATTCTAAAAAATCTGATGGTTTATGCTATTGCAAATAGTATTACATTTTCTGTTTGCTGTTGGTATGCAAAATTGCATGTATCCAGTATTACCTTGAATCTTGCCACCTTATTTATTAATCATAATAAGTTATAAGAAAATTTTTTGGATTTTCTACATCTACAATCACGTCATCTACAAAAATCACAGTTTTATTCTTTCCTTTTTGATCCTTGTACCTTTTATTTTTCTTGTCCTATTGAACTAGGTAAGACTTCTAATAAAATAATAAACAGAAGTGATAATGGCAAAATAACTTATTTCTTCCCCAGTCTCAAGAGGGAAACTTTCAACACTTCACCATTAAACATGATGTTTGCTTTAGGATTTTTCTAAGTAAAAATCTCTATCAAATTAAGGAAGTTACCTTTTACTCATAATATGTTGAGTATTTCATTGTGAACAGATGCTGAATTTTATCAAAGGCAATTTTTATATTTATTGACATTATCACTTCATTTTTCTACTTTACCCTATTAATTTAGAGATTTATACTGACTGATTTTTCAAATAGTAACCCTCTCTTTATAATAAGTCTGATACTCTAATTTAAATTTTTTGAAATTTGTCAACATTTGCTTTACGGATCAGCAATTTTGATAAATGTTCCATGTGCATATGAAAAAAATATATAGTCTATAGTTATAGGGTACAGTGTCCTATTTATTTCATACTTCATTTTATTCTATATTTCGCTTTCAATATTATTTTTAATTTACTAGTTCTCTCTCCTACTGTATCTATTCTACTGGTTACCCATTGTGATCTCAACTAGGTCAAGTTTGCTAATTATATTATTGAGATCTTCTACATCCTTACCAATTCTTTGTTTACTGTATCAGTTAATAAAGTGTATTAAAATTGCCTACCATGATTGTGGATTTGTCTATGCTTGGTTAGTTTTGTCAATTTTGCTTTATGTATTTTGAGGCCATGCTTTTAGGTGCTTACAGATGTAGAACCATTGAATTGAGTATTTTATCATTATGAAACGTCTCTCTTTATCCCTAATAAAGTTTTTCTGCCCTATATTCTACTTTATTAATGTAGGTATACCAGTTTTCTTTTGGTTAGTGTTTGAGTGATATATCTTTTTCTACCATTTTACTTTCCACTTTTATGCATCCTATAGGCAGTACAGAGTTGTGATTCACTTTTTTTAACCTAATCTCTCAATTTTTGTCTTTTTGTTGAAAATTTTAGTTCATTTTTATTTAATATAATTTCTGATATCCTGGGTTTAAATCTGTCATCTTACCATTTGCTTCCTATTTTTCCTGTATGCTCTGTTTCTTTTCTGTCTTCCTGCTTTCTTTTGGATTAATCAGGTTTTACTTGACTACTCCTCCTCCTCTTCCGTATTTTCTTTATGTTAGTTTGATAGGTATATATTCTTTTACTGTTCTTTTAATAAATATCCTAGAGATTACAACATGCATCCTTGACTTATCAAAGTCTTAAGTAAATTAATATTTTTTACCATTTCCTGGACAATGAATGCAAAGACCACAGATAATAACTCTATTTACATCCCAACTTATATGCTATTATTATATTTTTTAATTCCATATACATTTTAAACCACACAAGACATTATTATTGTTGTTTTATACATCAATATTCATTTGCATTTACCCTCTCTTTGGTCTTCACTTTTTCCTGCATCTTAAAGCTACCATCCAGGATCATTTCCCTTCTGCCCAAAGAAGAATCTTTATTATTACTTCCTTTAGTGCAGGTCTGGTGTGTGATTAATTCCTTCTATTTTTGTTGATCTATAAAGGTGATATTTTATTTTCACTTTTGAAGGGTTTTTTGCTGGATATAGAATCTAGTCTGGCAGTTTATCTTTTTCTTTACATTTTGAAAATACCATTCCACTTGACTTTTATTGCTTCTGTTGAGAAATTAGCTGTCAGTCTTATTACTACTCTTTTAAATGTAATTTTTCTCTAGCTACCTTTCAGATTTCCTCATTATCTTTGGTTTTCAGCAATATTATGTTTCAGTGAGACTTTATTTGAATTTATCTATCTGGTTTGGAGTCTATAAATCTGTGATTTGAGGTCTTTGTCTGTTATAGACAATTCTCAGCCATTATCTCTCCAAATACTGTTTCTGCACTGTCCTTCCTTTCCTACTGGGATTTCAATTACACATTTGCTAAACATTTTCACTGAATTCCAAGTCTCTTACATTCTTTCATGTATTTCCCACCAATTTTTCTCTCCACATTTTGTCATTCTGAATATTTATTTTCAATGTATTATTACAACTAATCTACTGTTAACTGCATCATTGAGATCTTAATCTCACTTAATTCCATTATAGTCCTTCAATTCTAGGATTTATATTTGGGGTTTTTTGTGTTTTTTCTTTTTCAGTTCCAGTTCCCTGATTCTTAATCTTATCTTTTATTTCTTTAAACATATACATTACCCTTTTTTAAAAACTTCACTATCTGGATCCCTGTGGATCCATTTGCATGGTCTGTTGTTTCTCTTGATTTTCAGGCAAATTGTCTTAAATTCTCACCTGGCAGGTAAGTACCAGACATTGTAAATAAATGCAGAGATCATCTGAGGCTCTGGGTGACATGATTTTTCTTCCAGGACGGATTTACATTTGCTTCTCTCAAGATCACTTTGCTCCAATTAAGGATTGAGAAGATCTGAAGTTGGACTTCAGTACCTGTGAGAGACTATGATTCCTAGGATACAGGCCTTTGGGACCTCTACTCAAAACCTAAGGGGTTTTCCTGGGCCCCTACTCTCTGACCTATACCAAACTTCAATTTTTGTCCCCCACCCTCCAGTCCCTTGAATCCACCAAATTCTCTGTTTAACTTTCCAACTTCTTGTTTGCCAGCCTCTTCTTGAATCAGCAGATCCCTCTAGGGCAGAGGTGGATGCAAATCTGGTCTCACATCTATGAGCTTCCCTACTCCCCCAGATTTCAGCCTCAGAAATCTTCACTGTTCTGTTAGCCCTCCATTACCTTCACACAAATTTTGTTTTAAATTTTGTCCAGCTTTTCTACTTGCAGGAAAGAGGATCCAATCACTTAGTCTATCTGCCGTTAAGAAAAATTTTCCTCCATCCCACATTTTCTATCTTTGTGGATTTATACAGTAGTCCCCCTTTATCTGAGGGGGGATACATTCCAAGACCCCCAGTGGATGCCTGAAATCACAGAAGTATCAAACTCTATATATACTATGTTGTTTTCCTATACATATATTTCTGTAATAAAGTTTAATTTATAAATTAGGCACAGTAAGAGATCAACAACTTTTCTTTCACATATCCAAATTGCCAGCATCGCTACTCTTCCACTTTGGGGCCATTATTAAGTAAAATAAGGGTGACCTGAACCAAGCGATACCGTGACAGTCTATCTGAGAACCAAGAAGGCTACCAAGTGACTAACGGGCAGGTAGCGTATACCATGGGACAATGCAAGATTTCATCACACTACTCAGAACAGTGTGCAATTTAAAATTTATGAATTGTTCATTTTTGGAATTTTCCATTTAACATTTTCAGACCATGGTTGGCCATAGGTAACTGAAACTACAGAAAGCCAAACTGTGGATAAAGGGGGACTACTATACCTTTTGTGATTCCTTTCTGTCATTTTACCAAAATTTTGGAAGGAAGTGGAGATAAATACATCTTCCAGTTACTCATCACTGCTTAACCAGAAATCTCCAGTTACTCATTTTATTGACAGATCTTTTATATATTAAGGATATTAAACTTTCATCTGTCAAATATGTGGCAAATACTTCTCCCAGTTTCCCATTTACATTTTAATTTTATGATATTTTTAGCATGTAGAAATGGTGAATTTATATGCAGTACAATTTATCAGCCTTTCCTTTCTAATTTTGGTGTCATAAGAACACTGAACACTATTGTAAATATGGACTCATGTTGTCTTTAGTATTTTTATTATTTCCACTTTTTACATTTAATTTTTAGATTTATTTTGGTATAAGGTATGAGAAAGACCTAATCTTATTTTTTTAATTGATAAGCCAATTGTCCCAAATACATTTAAATAAATAACCCTCCACTTCCTCCTCTAAATAGTACCTTAATCATATATAAATCAAAAAACATTTTCTTAACATTTAATTTTACTTTGCAATCTGACACTGCTGATCCCTAATGCTCATTCTCCTTGCTACTCTGTCCTCCCTTAGTTTCTGGAACCCTCCCAGTTCTATTCCTCTCCAACTATTCCTTCTGAGTCTCCTTCATAAGCTCAGTTTCCTTACTATTTCCTTCATCCCTTCTCCTTTTCCAGAGAGGATGGTGGAAATAGTTCATTTCGAGAACCTCTCTCTTTTCTCCTTCTCCCTACTCTCTTTGGGAAATTTCACCTGCACTGTCATTTCTTCCAGCTCTCTCAAGTTCCCAGATCTATATCCAACTGCCTTCTAGGATCTCCACTTAAATGTTCCATAGGTGCTCTAAGCTCAACTATACAAATATAAGTTCAATGTTGCCTGAAACCTACTCTTCTTTCTGTATTTCATTATCTACAGTACCACTATCACTCAAGCCAGAATCTCAGTAATTTCTCCTCTCCTCTCCTTCACCATCACATGTTAGAGGTCATGATAAATCCTACTGATTCTAGCTCTCTGGTCGGACCCTTCTCTAGCGACACTGCCTAAAAACAGGTCTTAATTATCTCTGGTTTGGATTCCTCCCGAGAGTCACAGCTTCCCTCCAAACCATTCTCTAAACTGCCCTCAGAGTGACTGTGTAAAATGAAAATCTGACCATTTTACTTTTCTGAGTAAAATCTTTCCCTTGACCCTATTACTTACGACGTAAAAATGTAAACCTAGCATGGCATACAAGGCCTTCTGTGAGCTGGCTGCTGTCTATCTCTCTAACCTTAACTCATCCATCTCTCTCCTTAAGCCCTAAGCCAGCCAGACCTAATTACCTAAAAAGCAAGTCAAACTACTGCCTTCTTCCGGTCCTTTGCACATGTAGTTCCTTCAGCCTGGAAAGATTTCTTGTTGACTCTCTTTGCCTAGCAAACTCCTAATCATCTTCAAAATACAGCTTTAGTTGTCATTTCTTATAAAATATCCAACATCATATTTATATGCCTCAAATTTATCTTGTACATACCTACTTCATAATTCCATTATATCCCTATTCACACCATATTGCAAGTATTTTTTCTGTCTTCCCTATATGATTGTGACCATCTTTTATTTACTTCCCAGTGACCAGGCTTACCTCAGGGCTCAGGGCACACAGTAGGCACTCAAAATAATTACTGAACAAAAAGATTAACAGACACAATGCTTAATTAACAAAGTAATTTATAAAAATTATCAAAAATGTATTTCTTAATGGAAAACTGTAGTGACATTTGACTCAAATCATAAAACCCTAGAATCTCACTATGTAACAAATGTATCTCTGAGGTTTTACAAATAGTTTAGAGGCATTATAAGTAATACTAACGAGCTTTATATTATAAACTTAACCCACAAGAAATTACATGTTTGAGGCTCCTGTTAGTTAAGGAGTTAAATCGCCTCATTCAAAAAACATGCTATGTATGTTCTACATCAAGAGAAAAAGCTAAAAGTCTACAGAATACATAACTACAGCAAAAATTTTTCTAATCTTTGCATGCAAATGGTACAAGATACTCTTTGTTTTTGAACTTTTGTAAAAACCTTCACATCCATTTCCTAACTGTGGTACAACTACAGCCCCAGGCAGAAAGCTGCATATTTTTTTTCATTTGGGCAATTGCTTCCTCATTACAAAGAGAATAAAAAGAGCTATAACAAACATTCAAATGAAAAGTGGCTCCATGTAAATGGAGAGTAGATAAGGGTATTTTCCAATAAGTTTCAGATGATTAGAATGTTTTAATTTCTCAGATTATCAAAACAGATTTGATATGAAAATTTTAATGAATCTGTAAAATCTACTTTTAAGTACAAAGAAAACTTAGTTCAAATTTTAAAATCAAATATATACAGCGAAAAGTGATAGAAATATCCCATTAACCTATTTTCAAAACTCACTCACGGACCTCAGGAGACGTGGAGACTTTGTTAACAGATCACAGTCACTACCCTCTAGCTTCTCTAAGAATAACAGTTCAGAGCAACACAGAGACCAACTGACAGAAGCAATCACTACGCTGAAACTTCCAGATCTCAAGAAGGAGTATTTAAATCATCCATGTTAACACCTTCTAATCATTAAAGCTAGAAAACAAAGACTATAACATCCTGTGCTCCCATAACTTTATAAACCGCACTGATTTCACTGCCTACACACTGGACTGCGAATTCATGTCTTTCGTGTGTTCTGCAATATGGATTTACAGAAGACTGCATGATAAAAAAGCAAACACTTGTGGAACCTCCATCCATAACAAAAAAAAAAAAAAGTGTTCTAACACCCAAATGTCCTTTTCACAACCCCTCCTCCTCCAAAAGGAACCAAGATCCTGACTTTTGTACCAATTATTTCCTTGCTTTTCTTTAGCATTTTCAACCTGTGGCAGTTCTGTTTAAATAATAGCTTTATTGAGATATAATTCATATATCATAAAGAGTACTTTAAGGATATTCACAGAGTTGTGTAACCATCGCTGTGGCCATGTTTACCTCTATCGATGTGGTTAAGCTGCAATTTCCCAGGATGCCCTTCCCTGAGTCTGCCCAAGATTTAAAAGGTGGAAATGGAAAGCCTCCACTCTCTGAAAGCTTGTGCAGTTAGAGGTAGTGACAGATAAAAACTAAGATACCAGAGGGTTCCATCTTGTCCACGTTTCCTCTTCCAAAACTAGCTTTGTTCCCCAACTGCTGGCCCTGCTGACTATGAAAGATGACATGAGTGGAGCCATATTAAAATAGAGCCAGAGCAGCCATTTCAGAGGAACTGGCTCGCATGTCTTGTGTTCTTTATCTTCTAGACTGGACCAAACTGCCAACATTCCAAGAAGTCAATAAGGACAAGAATATCCCATCTGTGAGAACTGATGGAACTGGACTTTGCTGATGACCAGACTGCTAACCAGTCAATGAAGTACAAGTCTAGCGTTTTGCCTGGTGACCAAATCTCAAGCCAATCTATGAAGTACAAACCGAACCCTATCTTATCTAGCACCATCGAACTCTTCTTTAACACAACTCACTCACCTCACCCTCTTTCCGATAAAAACCCTGAGCCCCTCTCCTGTAATCGGGACACTATCTGGATTTCTCCCTGAATCTGTGCTCCCCAAATTGCAATTCTTTGATCCCAAATAAACTCTTTGCCTCTTAAACTGGTTCCTTTTTTGGTAGGATGACATGACCAAGAGAAGACCCCCACCTCCCCCCTCCTGACCCCTAAATCCCACCCAAGCCTTCAACTACCACTAGATGCTGGGCAGCAGACCTAAGAAGTGGGAGCCAGGCAGAGGTGACAGCTTTTCCCAGATTCCTTTGTGGTCCCCCTCTAGCAGCTGTTCATGCCTGGCATCCCAGACCCCCTGCAGGCTGCCTGGACCACCCACGCCAGTGTTTCAGGAAGCGGTTCCTGACTCTTCTCTGACTCTCTAATTCTTCCTCTGGGCTCTATTTTTCCAGCTTCTCCCACAGTTGTATATGGTCTTATTGGTGTAATAAATAAATCCCTTATTCCATAATACTCATAGTGGTTCTGCTTCCCCAACTGAATCCTGACCCATATACACTAGCTACTTCTGTTTCCCTGAATGACAGCTTAGCATCGACTCTCTCCAAACTTTACAAAAACAGAATCAAAACTGTATTTTGTGAGATTCTTCCAAGCTGTTGCATGTAGCTGCATTGTGCTCATTTCTCACTGCTCTTTAATAATCTATTTTATACTATATACCATTTCAATGAACTTTTTATCAAAATATTATGTACAGAGAAGACCACAAATCAATAAGTGTATTTGTGTGTATCTGTGTACGGGTGTATCACACCCACAATCAGAAAACAGAACATTACCAGCACTTCTAGAAGTCCCACTAATACACCCTCCCTACTCTCCAAAGGTAACTACTCCTGACTTTCAACCCACAAATTAATTTTTTCTGTTATTGAACTGTTCTGAACTCGTATCCGAAATCATACAATATATAAATGAGAGTCTGGTTTCTTTTATGCCACATTATGTTTGTGAGTTATTCGTTTCTTGAATACAGCATCAGTTCATTCATCTTCATAGCTGTACAGTTTTACATTATATGAATATATCACAATTTTTCCATTCTGTTGCTGGTGAGCATTTGGACTGTTTCTAGTTTTGAGGAATTTAGAATCACACTCCTGAGAACATTCTTGTACATATCTTTGGTACACATATGCACATTCTTCTGTTGGGAATATACATAAAGAGTGGAACTGATAAAACACGTGGAGTGCATGTCTTCCACTCTGATAGATAACTAATTTTCCAACACTGATGTGGATGCCCCTCAGCCGTGTATGAAAGCTCCCACTGCTTTGATCCTTGGCAGCACCTGACACTGTCTTTTCTAATTTAGTCATTTGGGACTATAATGGCATCTTGCTGTGGTTTTACTTGACATTTTCTTGATGACTGATGAAGTGGAGCACCTTTCCCTATGTCTATTAACCATCTGTGAAGTACCTGTTCAAGTCTCTTGCCCATTTTTCTGCTCAGTCTGCCTTTTTCTTACTGACTTGCAGGACTTCTCAAAATATTATAGGCATCCTATGGCCAATCCCACTCAATGACTTGACTTTTCATTCACTTAATGGTATCTTTTGATAAAGAGAAGTTCTTTTAACATAATCCAACAAGTCAACCTTTTATTTTATATACAGTTAGTGCTTTTTGTGTCTTACTTAATATATATTTACTACACATATGGGCAAGTGAATGTTTTGTAATGTATTACGTTAGGTGTGGTACCTGTCAACTCACTTAATCCTCCAAACCATCCTAAAAAAGTAAATATGATTATCCTGGAGGCACAGAGTGCTGGAGGTGCACTGAACAGGAGAAGGGGAGGTTGTCAGATCCAGCAAACAGACTCTTAGTGTTGAACATGAAGTTGTGTACACTAGTGTAAGAAAACAACTCCTACCAAGATTGCTCTGACAACCACACTTAATCCTTACCCATATACACAGAACATGCACAGAAATAAATGTAACATGCACATAACATTTACTCATATACATATAACATCTCCAGCCCATATTTCAAAAATTAAAGCAGCCAATCTGACTAAAGATTAAATTGTATTTCCAATGCAATCTCATAAAAGAGTGAAAGATATAGGTTGAAACCATGAAGACTGGCATCAATTTATAGAAAATTACAGCATGTAATTCAGTGGTACAGATAATAATGCAAACAAGTCAAACAGTAAGAAAACCTAAAGTTTATCAATGGGCTTGGAGGAAAATAACTATTTTGGTAAAAGTTAGAAAGCCAAGTGAGATTAATCTTCAGTACACATTTGTGAAATATTTTTAAAACCATACTGAATTTGTTGACATTGTGGGGTTATGTGTCAGATAGGAGCAGCATAGTGAAAGAAATCTAGAAATGTACAATGAGAATGATTATAATTACTCTCATACTAATAAGACTATCCTCAATGAAAAAACTGAGATCATTAGTAGCCAAATACCTACTCTGAGAACTCTCTACACAAGGTTTCAGCTACCCTCTTGATCATTTTTCCAGATCTCTCCCTGGCTAAACCAACAATATAAAGTTTTCTAACAACTGAAGTTTCTCAGAAACTGATCATCTTATAAAATACTACGGCTTTCCAAACTGGACAGCAACTTTATCAAGAATGCTCATTGTCACAACGTTTGGGATTGGGTGGGAAATGGAACAGACATCTAAGAACCTTAAGGTATGGATAGAGAACAGTAGCTATTGATGGAGATGGCCTATAGGAAGAAGAAAAAATAATTTGTTACAAATAGGTGCTTTGTTATACCAGGATGAAATAATCAGAAAGGAAAAAAGGATAAAGAAGACTACCAGAAAAACAGAAATGGACAACCTCTGCCCTAACAGATACCAGACTCTGAGTGTTATCCACCGCTTAAGAGTTCTAATCCAAATTCACAAGTGTCAGTTGGTTCCAATGATCTGTGTTCTAATAATGTAACCGTACATTTACTAAAGCCCACTTGTCTATTGCATATGTCCCTTCCAGATTTCCTTTTGCTTACTTTTAGCCACAATTTGTTTAATTACAATGAAGACTTCTTCTGAAAGCAGTCAACAGCAGACTTAAGGCACTGATTCTCAACCCTGGCTGCACTTTAGAATCTCCTAGGAGCTTTTATAAATCCTAAGTCTGGGCCCCACCCCAGAGACCTCAATTTAATTGGTCGGGGTGGGGCCCAGGCCCTGGTATGTTTAAAAAGCTGTCCAGGTGATTCTAACACGCCGCCAGGGCTGAGAAACACCAACACAAAGAAAGAGCACTAGACTGGAAGCAGGAGCAGGGACTGGTTTCTCCAAGCTTCTCAGTGAGGGTATTTTTACCAATTTGTACAGAATCACAGAACACCCCCCTACACACAATCACTATGACACCCAAAAATTGCTCCCACTTGTTTCTAAATACCCCTTAAAGAGTCATTACCAGCCCCATTTGAGAGCCACTGGTCTAGAGAATGAATGGATCTGGTCTGAACTAACTTGGTCTTCCACCTCCTAGTAACAGTTTGCAGAGCTAGTCTGGTTTGGACTACAGCAGTCATATTCTAACTCTGCTTCCGAACACTCACTATAGTAGCTGCCTTTGGAGGAGGCCAGAAGCCCCAGCAGGCAGAGTTTGGCCCCACTCCCTGGCTTCAACCAGAGGATCTCCACTTTTGTCTGTTTTATAGATTTAGGTTTCCCATAAGTTTATGTTTGAAAAAAATGGTTCAACTGCTATTAAAATGGTTTTTTAAAGTTTAAAAATTGCCAGACCTTCCAATCCAAAAGTACTAATATTCAACTGAGAAATATATAGTTCCAAACTGCAAGCCCCCGTCTTGTTCATCCTGTTTCTAACCCCAGCACTTCGCACACAGCAGGAAATCTGTAAATGACTGGCATATAAACAAAAGAAAGAAAAGTAGGAATGAGAAGAAATCAGAGAAAGTCATTTTCTCCCCCTTGTTTCAATCTACCACCTGGAAAACTCAATGACATCTTTGAGACTGCAAATTTGTTAAGAGGTAGACTCAGCTCCAGCATGTCATGTGCAGCTTGGCACACAGTGAACACAGGGCATTGTGTCTGTGAGGCATGTCTCTGGAGAGGCATGTGGAAATTCTGTTTCTTTTTTTCAGGATACACACAAGTATAGATGCATGGGGTAGAGCAAGGGGTGTGAGGAGGTTGACGGGCTCCCAAGATCCTGGCCACCTATGTAAACCCCCTCCCCTTGAGTGTGGTCAGGACCTGTGAGTTGATTCTAACCAACAGAAGATATCCAAGTGATGGGACGGAGGTGATTATGTGTGATTAGGTCACATAAGACTGTAGCAACCTTTTTGCTAGGACTCGCTCTCCCTTGCTGGCTTTGAGCCAAGCAGCCATGCTGGAAAGGCACAACTAACAATGGCCATCTTCAGCTGGTAACTAGCGAGAAACAGGCTCGCGTGCAGTCCAACAGCTCACCAGAAAGTGAATGCTGCCAACAACCCCATTAGCTGAAAAGAGAATCATTCTCCACTCAAGTCTTCAGATGAAACTCCAGCCCTGGCCAACACCCTGACCAAAACCTTGGGAGACCTTAAAGCAGAGGCCCAGCTGAGCCGTGCCTGGACACTGGACCCACAAGAACTGTGAGATAATAAATGTATGGTGTTTAAAGCCACTACGTTTATGGTAATATGGTCCTACAGCAGATTACTGTGTGTAACAAAGAATGGAAACCACCTGTTCCATGGTCCTGAGATGTGGAAGAGCAAGGCATAGTTGAAGAACAGCGTGGCTGGAGCTGAGGATGAGGGCCTGAGACGAGGCTAGAGAGGCAGGCAGGGGCCAGACTGAGGAGGACTTTGTCAGCCATCTTAATGTGTTTGAATTTACATCCAGAAAAGAGTAGAAAGCAATTGAAGAGTGCAAAGCTGGGAAGAAACATGATTTGGTTCACATTTTACTACAGATCTTCCTCAACTTACAATGGGGTTACATTCTGATAAACCCATCATAAATTGAAAATATCCTATGTCAAAAATGCATTTAATCCACTTAGCCTACTGAATATCGTAACTTAGCCTCCTCGCCTACCTGAAACGTGCTCAGAACACCTACATTAGCCTACAGTTGGGCAAAATCATCTCACACGAAGCCTATTTTATAATAAAGTGTTGAATATCTCATGTGATTGATTGAATACTGTACTGAGAGTGAGAAACAGAATGGCTGTCTGGGTACAGAAGGGTTCTCAGTGATCGTGTGGCTGACGGGCAGCTGCGGCTCCGCTGCCACCGCCCAGCGCCGGGAGAGAGCTTCAGACTGCACGTCGCTAGGCCGGGAAAAGAGAAAAACTCAAAATTCAAAGTATGGTTTCTACTGAATGTGTATTGCTTTCCCACTATCGTAAAGTCGAAAAATCACAAGTCGAACCATTTTATGTTGGGGACCGTCTGTATTTTAAAATGATAATTCTGGCTGCTATGGGGAGAATGACCCAGAGGAGGTCCAGAGTAGGGGCAAAGAAATGAAACAGGAGGCTCCTGCAGGTGTCCAGGTCAGCAGTGGTGGCAGTGGCGATGGGAGAATGGACGGGTTAAACAGTGAAGAGGGTCTGTGAACTTGGATGAGAAAAGAACTACATCCTTATTTCACTAACCTCCAACTGAAATGCAGTATTTTGTTTAACTGTAAATATAGGCAACAAACCTTAGCAATACAGGCAGTACCTGTGACTCTTAAATCCCAGGTTTTTTTATACCAATTTCTGATATCATAATATGAAATATCATTTGTGTTTATCATTTCTTCAAATTTATGGTAGTTACAGACCCACCACTTGTTATTTAAGAAGTATATATATTGTCATAGCCCAAATCTGTGTTTTATTAAGATTTTGATAACTATTTCAATACACTGGTTTCCTTTGTAATCCTATATATGTATGGTCTGCTTTAAGACATGACTAAAAAAGTATCCACAAGCTTCTTCACTCAACTGCAAAAGGGCCCAAGAAACCCTGTGACAGAGAGAGGTGGAAGGAGACTCGGTAAGGTTCGGGGCTGCATTTGATCTTGGGGGTGGAAGAGAGCAAAAATAAGGACTACTATAGGAGCAGTAGATTTGGGGAAAGATTCAGACTTCAGTTTTGGACGACTGGTCTGAGGTGCCTGTAAAGCATGTGTGTAAGCGTCTGAGGAAAAGTCAGGGCTTAATTTGGGACATATAGACAGTATTTTGAGCTATGTCGGTAAACAGATTACTTAAAGAGAGAGTGTTGTATGAAAAGAGACATTGTAGGGCAGAAGCCCCAAGGAACTTTACCCTTGGAAGGTTGGATTTAGAAGGAAGATCTGACTAGGGGGACTGAGAGGAGGTGGCCCAAGAGATGGGGGAACACCCAGAAGAGGGCTTTCTCACCAAAAAGTACGTCGGGAGGGAGGAAGAGGCAACTATGTGGAAAGCTGTTAAGAGGCTGCATAAGGTGAGGACAGTGTCCACTGAGTTTGGCAATTTGTATGATGTTGGAAAAGACAGGCAGTTTCAGTGGGGGACCGGGCAGGAATTGCTAAAGGGTAATGGGACAGTGACAAAGTAGAGGAAATATGTGGATTACTTTCTTGAGAAGTTCTGATGTTGAGGATTAAAAAATGGGGCTACTGATGGAGGAAGCTGTTTGTTGCTGCAAGATGGGTATAACCAGAGGACCTTTGCATGTCACTCTGTGTGATCTGACAGAAATGGAGGGACTGACAAGGGAGGAGAATCCAAGTTGACCACCAGACTGAAATCCTTGAGAGGAGAGAAGGGTTGGGATCCAGAGCTCATGTGAACAAACTGACCTTTGATGAAGGGAAGAAGACACATTTACAGTTTGGTGGTGGGGAGATCTGGAGCGCCCGCTGGCTTCTATTTTCTAAATGTGAAATAAGTTCAGCAGCTGAGAGGCAGAGGTAGTGCAACAGTAAAAGGTATGGTCTAGCATGAAGAATGGAGGAAGTGTGAAGTGATCACATGGAGAGTTAATACAGGCGTAGTTGGAGGAGAATCCTAGAAAACCGTGGGTAGTGATAACTGCCCACTTGAGGCTGGCGATCAAGATTTACAGAGAGTGTCAAGTCTGATTCTTTATCGTATTTTCTTGAGCAACACTGAGCCGCTTGGGTGCAGACACAGAGAAGCCAGGAGATAGGGTTCATTCAGGACTGGGATTTGTCCAGCTGGGTATGACAGGAGGAGAGAAGGGCAGAAATGTCGAGGATATTTGTAAAAGAAAGATTACATACGTGGAATCCGGAATTTAAGCTGGATAAGGAAAAGAGGGACTCCTGTACATGGAGGTTCCAGGAAGACCTCTCTAAGGAAGGGCGTGAGTAGGAATTAGGGACTTAGCTAGTGAAGGGGGGGTAACTGTGGGCAGCTATGGGTAAGGAGCAGGAGCTGTACCAACACCAGTCGGCTCCAGCAGGCAGCCACAGTAAGGAGGTACATAGAGGGTCCCACAGCCGGTTAGAGTCCGCAAGAGCCCCAGAGGAGTAAACTGCATAAATCCAACGCTGTGCCTCCTGGGAGATGACAGCTCTGGGTGCACCTATTAGTTATGAGATGGGTTCTCTAGAATGCAAGCTCCACAGGGCAGGGATCTGTTTGGTTCACCCCTGTTTTCCCCAGAGCCTAGTGTTCAATAAATACTGTTGAGTATAATGTTATTAAAACATAGTGAAGTAAAAAAAGAAAAGAAAGGACTGTAGCTCTGCGTTGCACAAAGGACACACTCTCCACCATGACACTGAGTCATAGCCAGCCCACAGCTGGTCCCCAGAATAAAAGGAATAAAAGACAGAAGTTCTACGCTGACTTCAGAGATCTGGCCAACCACCCATGGGATGATGACAGCATCTGACGTGGTGGGGTGGGGGCCCTAGAGTGGCTGTCGACAAGGGTTCTGTCCACTGACCAAGGGGCAACCAGAAGAGTCATTGGTACATTCTGCTTCTTATTTTAAAATAACCATATTGCTTCTTTCTTCAGATGTCTCCATCTCTATAAACCACTTCTTGGTTTCACTCTAGGTTCTTCATTTAGGTAACATGTTCCTATGGACACTGTACTTATGCCCCATCCTTAGGGAGGTCTTCTCTGAATCTCTGAGCTACATTAGGGCTCCCACTTCATTCTTTTAGAGCTGTACTCCCTGCTTTTCCTTTGTCATTCGGGACAAAATTTACTTTCTTTCACAGCAAAACTCCTGTCAAGAATCATTAATACTTACAGTCCCAAGTCCTCACCTGGCTGGCTCTTCAACCCACACTCCACTGAAACCACTTGTCAGGGTTACTAAGAGCCTCCAGGTGGCCACATCCAGTGGTGACTTCTCCTCCTCGCAAGAGTAATAGTGGCCCCCCCAAAGATATCCACATCCCAATCCTCAGAACCTGTAAATATGTTGCATTATATGGCAAAGGAGAATTAAGGTTGCAGAATTAATTAAGGTTGCTTATCAGCTGTCCTTAAAATAGGGAGATTATCCTGGATTATCTGGGTGGATCCAATGCAATCATAAGGGTCCTTAAAACTGGAAGAGGGGAGCAGGAGAGGCCGGAAGTCAGAGAAAGAGATGTGTCGATGGACGCAGAGTCAGAGAGACTCTACGTTGACGGCTTTGAAGACGGAGGAAGGAGCAAAAGCCAAGGAATGTAAGTGGCCTCTAGAAGGTGGAACAGGCAAGGAAACAGATCCTCTCCTGGAGCCTCCAGAAGGAACCAGCCCTGCCCATACCTTGACTTTAGCCCAATGAGATCCAAGTCAGATGCCTGACCTACTAAACTCCAAGGTAACAAATCTGCGCTGTTTTAAGCCGCTAAGTTTCTGGTAATTTGTTACAGCAACAAACAGAAAACTGATACACCCTCCTTGAAACACATTCTCTTGGCTTCCATCTCACACTGGTCTGGTTTACCACTAGTCCCTGGCTCTCCTGCAGCCTCCTCTGCTAGCTCCTCCTGCACTGCTCAGGGCTCATCTCACCCCTTCTCCATCTATCCCATCCCCCCAGGGTGATCTCATCTAGTCTAACGGCGCTCCAATTTATATCTCCAGACAGGACCTCTCTCAGACTTCTAGACACTTGCCTACTCGACATTGCCACTTCAGTGTCTAACAGACATCTCAAAATCAATATATCCCAAAAGAACACTCTTGATCCACCCCCATCCTCTCCTCCCTCAGTCGTCTTTGTCTCAATTACAAGCACCAGCACCAATGTAGGAGCTGAGGCCACAAATTTGGAATCATTCTTCATTTCTCCTTTCCCTTATCCCCTATATCCAACCCCATCAGTCCAAACATCTCCACTGCCAAAATATATCCCACTTTTCACTCTTTCCACTGCTTCCATCATCTCTTATCAAGATAGCCAATTTCTGCAACAGCCTCCTAATTGGTCTCTCTGCTTCCCGTCAGCCACAGAGCAGCCAGAGAAAGGCTTTGAAAATAAAAAATCCATACTATGTCACTCACTTCCTGTTGGCTAATCCTCCAATGACTCCTGTTACTCTTAAAATAAAGTTCCAGATCTTTATGCCTACAAGGCATTTCAAGATCTAGTCCCTGCCTACCTTGCCTATCTCATCTTCCAGACGTTCACTCTGCTCCAGCCACAATGTCTTATTTATTGTTCCTCAAACCCAATGCATTCCTGCCTCAGGGCCTTTGCACCTGCTATTCCCTCTGCCTAAAATGTTCTTCCCCTAGATCCTCAAATAGCTAGCCCCGTTTTATCATTCAGATCTCAGTTCAAATGTCACCTCCTAAGAAAGGCCTTCCCTAGCCAACCCACCTGAAGTACTCATACTTCAGTGTCCTGTTCTATTTTCTTCTTAGCTCTCTCTGAAATTCTTATCTGCTTGTTTACTTATGTACTGTCTTTCCTTCTAAACTATAAACTCCATGACAATAGGAACTTTGTCTGTCTGGTATCCTCAGCATCCTCAACCAGTGCCTGGCACATATTAGGCCCTCACAAATATTGCTGAATGCATAAATGATGGCATGAAATACAATGGAATACTAATATGCAGTCGATAAACACGATGCTATATATCACTGTCAAAAAAGGCCTGAGATATATACAACATATTAAGAGAAAATCCAGGTTACAAAACTCCATGTACAGTAAACCTATTCTGACCTAACAAATAAATAACATATATGCCCACATCAGCACAGAAAAATGTCTGCAGAGACATGTATCAAAAAGTTAACTGTTTCTTTCTGATGGTCGGCTTTAGGGTGATTTGGCCATCTTTCTACCTGTGCTGCACTCTGTGAACTGGTGGGTCAGGGAAGAGTCCTCCCTCTCCCAGGCTTCATGCTTCCACATGGCAACAGCTCCTCCACAGAAGACAGTCCTGGCTTCCGGCCTCACCCTCACTCCTGCCTTAGACAGGAGTGACTTATCTGACTGCTGAGTTTGAGATAATGAACTGAGTGTGCTTGCCTCAATCCTGCTTTCCATAGTTTGGGGAACCTGCTTGCACGCAGGGAGCACACATTTTGCTCCTCCCCTCCACATCACAAGCTTTTCAGGAGGAGCTCCCACGTACTTGTTTGACACTACCAATGACTATTACTAAGCCAGGCTGTCTGATTCAGGGACCAAGTATTAGCAGCACACTTGAGTAGCAGACCTAAATGATATCTGTTGGTCGATTCTTCATTCATTCATTCATTCATTCACTGAACACCCACTATGTGCCACACGCTGTTCTAGGCTGTTGGGATCCATCAGTAAACAGAGAAGATGAAGATTCCTGTCCACCTAGAACTTAACAGTCTACCAGGGACAGCAAGACAATACACAATAAAAAGAAGTAAATTATACAGTATATTAGATGATGATAAATGCTAATTCCAAAACACTTGTGTCTCACTAACCTTATTTATGAAATAAAAAAATACATAATCACTACACAGCAGGTTCTCTGAATTGCTTGAGAAATGGATTGTTAAAAATTACTGGAAAATGCTTAAATATAAAAATTTTGATTAATAATAATTAAAAGCATTTAACAAAAATGATTCTCAAATAAAACAGAGTTAGGAAGTCTAAATTTTGTTCAACAGTACAAATATAAAATAAAATTTAACATGCACATTAACAAATGTCTTCTGACGTAGTTTAAAGACAGGTCAGGAATAATGGGAAATGACTGTACTCTGACCTCAATTTTATAAATCCTGCTTAATTTCAAGATATTTTAATGTATCCTCTCTCAGAAATGAGAAGCACACGGTATTTTCCCTTTCTTTCAACTCTCTCAACTTTTAAAAAGATAAATATATTTGGGGGCCGCCCGGTGGCGCAGCGGTTTAGTCCGCGCTTGGCAGCCCGGGGTTCGCGAGTTCGGATCCCTGGCGCCCGCCGACGCACTGCCTGTCAGCCATGCTGTGGCGGCGTCCCATATAAAGTAGAGGAAGGTGGGCACGGATGTTAGCCCAGGGCCAGTCTCCCTCAGCAAAAAGGGGAGGATTGGCAACAGATGTTAGCTCAGGGCTGGTCTTCCCCACCAAAAAAAAAAAAAAGATAAATATATTTAAGTGTTCTTTCCCCTTCTCTTTCTGAAAAAGCAGACTGTTGCAGCCTTTTCTAAATAAGAACTCCAGCTTCCAACGAGACAGCCTTCCTCTTGGCCAGATTCTCTGAATAGCTCATGTTTCCGACAGGGAGCTCAGAAAGGGTGTGACCTCTCAACACCTCGTCCTTGACCTTCCCTGTTGCGACTGTCCCCTTCCCTGCAGCGCTAACCACACTGACCTCTTTAAAAAGGGAACTACTTCAGGGAGAACCACACACAGAATGATGGTCTTTTCGACAAGACTTTTGAAAAACTCCCGGAACTAATAAGCGATTATACAAGGTTAATATACCAAAGTTTATCACTTTCCTATATACCAGTAATGAACAAGTGGAATTGGAAATTTAAAACACAATACTATTTACATTAGCACTTCAAAAAATTAAATAATTAGGTATAAATCTAACAAAATATGTATAAGAACTATGTGAAGAAAACTACAAAACTCTGATGAATGAAATCAAAGCAAAATAAAGGGAGAGAGAGTCCATGTTCATGTACAGGAAGACTCAATGTTGTCAAGATGTCAGTTCTTTTCAACTTGATCTATAGATTCACTGCAATCCCAATCAAAATCCCAGCAAGTCATTTTGTGGATTTCAACCAACTAATTCTAAAGTGTATATGGGGAGGCAAAAGACCTAGAATAGCCAACTCAATATTGAATGAGAAAAACAAAGTCAGAGGACTGACATTACTTGACTTCAAGACTAACTATAAAGCTACAATAATCAAAGCAGTGTGGTACTGTTGAAAGAATAGACAAACAGATCAATGAAACAGAATAGAAAGCCCTGATACAGACCCACATAAATATAGTCAACTGATCTTTGACAAAGGAGCAAAGGCAATACAATGGAGCAAAGATAGTCTTTTCAATACTTCCAGATAGTACTGGAACAACTGGACATCCACATGCAAAAAAATGAATCTAGACACAGACCTTACATCTTTCACAAAAAACAAATGAATCACAGACCTAAATGTAAAACTCAAAACTATAAAACTCCTAGAAGATAAAATAGGAAAAAAACTAGATGACCTTGGGTATAGCATTACAACACCAAAGGCATGATCCATGAAAGAAATAACTGATAAGCTGGACTTAATTAAAATTAAAAAGTTCTGCCCTGGGAAAGCCAGTATCAATAGAATGAGAAGACAAGCCACAGACTGGGAGGAAATATTTGCAAGACACATCTGATAAAGGACTTATCCAAGATATACAAAGAACACTTAAAACTCAACAATAAGAAAACCAACAACCTGATTCAAAAATGGGCCAAAGACTTTAACAGAAACCTCATCATAGAAGATATAGAGATGGCAAGTAAGCATATAAAAAGATGTTCCACATCATACGTCATCAAGGAAATGCATATTAAAACGAGATACCACTATATACCTACTAGAATGGCCAAAATCCTAACACTGACAACACCAAATGTTGGTGAGGATGCAGAGTGACAGGAACTCTCATTCATTGCTGGCGGGAATACAAAACAGTACAGCCACTTTGGAAGACAGTTTGACAGTTTCTTACAAAACTAAACAGTCTTACCATACGATCCAGTAGTCGCATTCCTTGGTATTTACCCAAAGGAGTTGAGAACTTATGTCCACACAAAGTCGTGCACATGAATGTTTACATCCGCTTTATTCATTAATTACCAAAACTCAGAAGCAACCAAGCTGTCCTTCAATAGGTGAATGGATAAATAAACAGCAGTCCATCCTGACAATGGAGTATTATTTAGCGCTAAAAAGAAATGAGCTATCAAGTCCTGAAAAGACATGGAGGAACCTTAAATGTATACTACTGAGTGAAAAAAAGCCCATCTGAAAAAGCTACAAGCTGTATGATTCCAACTACATGGCATTCTAGAAAAGACAAAACTATGGAGACAATAAAAAGATCAGTGGTTGCCAGCAGCTAGGGGAACAACAGAGCATTTTTAGGGCAGTGAAACTAATCTGTATGATACTACAACAATGGATACACGTCATTACACATTTGTGCAAACCCACAGAATGTCTAACACCAAGAGTGAACCATAATGTAAACTATGGACTTTGGGTGATGATGATGTGTCGATGTAGGTTCATCAATTGTAACAAAGATACCACTCACGTGAGGGATGTTTATAGTGGGGGACGCTGTGCATGTGTGGGAACGGGGGATATATGGGAACTCCCTGTACCTTCCCCTCCATTTTGCTATGAATCTTAAACTGCTCTACAAAAATAAAATCTTAATTTAAAAAAAAAGAAAAAAGTGAAAAATAGAAGACGTGGCCTAGGTTCAAGTGTTTCTGTTGTGGCCATCCCTGGAGCCCAGCCCCTCAGTCACCTGGCTCCCTCTGACTTCAGGCCCAGGTGGCTCTACTTTCCAGCCCAGGTCAACTACTTTTTAGCTTCCTAGTTTCTTGGATATGGGAACCTTCTCTTTTTTCCCATAAACTCCTCTGGAATCACAGTAAAATGAACTCAACACTAAATGAAGCTTCCTCAGAATTCCACCTTGGTTCTTGACAAAGGAGCTGCTCCACCTGGATGCATGCACACACACACACCTGCTTCATCCTGTCCAATTCCACAGAGCTGGAGCTTCTCCCACTTTCCTCATTTCTCCCCAAATGTAAACTGCAGGTTCTTTAAATTTCACATTTATTTCAACTCTACACCCTTCACCAGACCAAAGAACACACAACCACAGAAGAATATGAGAAAGCCTCATGAAATCCACACATCCTGCCCATAATATTCTCCCTTACTGAGAAAACACACTCCCAAACAAATATTTCTCTCTCATCACATTCACTCCAGCCCTCCTGTGGTTTCTCAGCCATCTAGAAAGGATTTCTTTGTGTGCTTTTTCATTTTTTCCCAGCTTTCTAAAAGCATTAAAACTGGAAAACTTACATTATTTTTTAGGAACTTCTTTTAAAATCTTCAACAGAAGTTCATAATTACCAAGATAACAATTTATCATTAGAAACATTTGGTAGGTAGTATTAAAAAGACTGGAAGGTGGGTAGACAGGTAAGTAGGTAGAGGATAACATTCAGCTTTAAGGTTCTGCTGTTTTCAGCTATTTAGGCCAAATGGAAATAGAAAAGAAAGGGAGGGGGCCTATCCTTCACACTACCTCCTCAAAAAAAGTTAGAATATGCCTCCACATACCCCTACCTCTGCCACCCAAACTTAAAAGGGGCTTCCTATATAACAAGACATTAACAGATACTTTAGATAAATATACATAAAAAAAAAACTCTGCATTCCCTGACTTCTAGGTACATGATGCATGAGAAAAAGACCCTAGAAAGCTCAACTGTATCCTGTGTAGCCAAAGTACACCAAAATATACCTGAGCGGTAGAAGGGTAGCAAAGGTGAGACTGAAGTCAAGTGAGTTAATTAAAATACACGTCTAGGAGGTTGGGATTCTTCATCTAGGGGGGTTTCACCTGGAACTTGTTAGAAATCCACATTCTCGGGGCTGGCCCGGTGGCGCAGCGGTTTAGTTCGCGCTTGGGAGCCCGGGGTTCGCCGGTTCGGATCCGGGGCGCCTGCCGACGCACTGCTTGTCAGCCATGCTGTGGCGGCGTCCCATATAAAGTAGAGGAGGATGGGCACAGATGTTAGCCCAAGGCCAGTCTTCCTCAGCAAAAAGAGGAAGATTAGCAACGGATGTTAGCTCAGGGCTGGTCTTCCTCACAAAAAAAAAAAAAAAAGAAAGAAATGCACATTCTCAGGCCCCACCCCAGACCTACTGGAGCAGAAAGTCGGGGTGGAGCCCAACAATCTCTAGTTTAACAAGCCCTCCAGATGAATCTGATGCCAGCTTGGCCTGAAAACTGTGAAGCTGAAGAATGCCAACCTTTCCACGTATTCTTCCCTCTTCCGTCTCAGCCGACCTTTCAGCAGGGCTCAGCTTCTCCTTATGGAAAGTCACCACCACCAAAGTCTCCCACCATTACTGAAGAGTGGGATATTTTATGCCCACATAACCCACTGATAAAGAGTCTCCAAAATATACAGAGTTTTAATGTAACTGAAAACTCTACTCAAGCCTTCTTCATCCAACTTAGAAAAATGTGGGCCCAAATTGGATCCTCATTTGCACTCTAACATTTTTAAAAAACAATTCCTGGAAACAGCACTATACGTTAAGAGCTGGGCAACAGGACAATCTGTTCAAATTCCAACTCCAGTGCTAAACAGGTATAGGAACTTGGAGAAGATACCAAAGAAGAACCTGGAGCCCCCTGAAAAGAGGCTGCCTGCCCCTTGAGGGTGCCAACTCCACCAAGTCCAGAGGGATAGAAAACTCCCAAGTTGTTGGGTGATGAAAATGTTTTGGAATTAGATGGTGGTGATGGTTGCACAACTTTCTGTATATATTAAAGACCACTGAATTGTACACTTTAAAGATAAAAATAAGTACAAGGACAATGAAGAGTAAAAAAAAAAAAAAAACTCCCAAGCTGAACCCAAGCCTACCCAAAGGTCCTGAACTCCCAAATAACTCCAAAAGCAACAGTGCTTTCTAGCCTCCAAAACTGGAGAACCGGGCTTAAGACAAATCTTTACAGGTCACTTAGCTCAGCCACTGAAGAAGACTCAAAAGAGGCTAGGCAGTTGTCTTACCTAACACTCAGCTGACTGGTAGCAGAGCCAAGACTACCTGTTTCTAACTGCCAGTGCTGTATCCTTTCCAAGATATCAGTACTCCTTGGGTGCACTAAGAAAGTTTTAATTTCCCATCTTAATTTAATTTATCATCTGAAAAAGTAAAACCTATAACAAATATATTCTAACACACAAATTCATTGCTCAAGTTTGTGATTTGCAATTACAACTGCCTGGGTACCCAGTAGTGTCATTTAAGTTGTTCTTGAACTAATGAGAAAAACCAGAAGAGAACTTAAGACTAAATGATATATTTGTGCCAAGGCCTAACAATAGACTTATAGAAATGCTTGCTGAGCAAAAAATGGCTTCTGAATAGTTCAGTGGGGGACAGGGGTAGGTTAACTGCAGGGCACATGATAGTGCCACATGCCAAATTCAAAAGAATCTGCCTGAGAACAGTCAGTATTATATTCATGTTGCAAGAGTCAATGTCCTTTTGGCAAAACACTGTCCATCGCATTTAACTAACGTTGTTAATATAAATTTTATTAGTTTTGTGGTTTTTTATGTAACATATATATCTATTTGAGTTTCATATCTACAGAACAACTCCAAAAATTAAGAAATTTATACTGAGTTTTTTGTATTTTTACATATTTCATTCATTCAACAAATATTTCCTGAACACCGACTACGGGCCAACTATTCTTCTAAGTGCTACATTTTGAAGTAATATTATAATAAAAATAGTTTAGGTCAAAACTGAGGGGAGTCTGTGGGAATTTTCTTCCTTTGAAGAAAAATTTCTTTAACCTCTTATTCAGATTTTATAAACATTCCTCTCTGCAGGTAAGATTTGCTTCTCTTACCATTCCTTGGAGCCAAATCTGTCTGTATTGATCTCTCTTCACCTGTCTTCCCTCACTGATGTGAAAGGACACCTGCCCCCAGCATTTCAATACATCCGCTCCATCTCTGCTGCTACCAATGCTACATTGATACTGGCTGTCTGATAAACAGCCGTGTGCTCACATGGATTTGCTATCCGTTTATCTCACTTCATACTACTAAGTTAAACAGAGGAATTATAGTTAACCCAATTGCTACAAAATTGTAACATTTAATTTGAAATTTGGCACCATATACTGTATTCAAAAATCAAATGGCGTCACTCTTAAAACTTGGCTCTCTGTGGTACTGTTCATATACACATTTTCCTACTTGCAATTTAACCAGAAAAGCCCCGCCCGGACTTAGAGAATATCTGGGACCATTCAGACCCTTAGCACTTCCAAAAGCTAAACAAAACAAAGCCCTACCTCAGGGTTAAATGACTTTCTGAGACTTCAAAGCTGAAATCTCTCACTCGCCTAATGCTTTTCAGTTTAGCTCACATTTTGGAAGTTTGAAGAGTCCTATGTGATCCCCAAAAATGTGCATCTATATTTTAAAAAGACAACATATAAATACATTAGCAAAACCAATCATTGAAAAAATTACAGCCCTAAATCTATGACTTTATAAGTTATACAAAGAAAAAAATTAAAAATACAAAAAACACTCAAGAATATATGCCTACACAAAAAAAAAATTAAAGAAAATTTGAAAAGGTGGCTTGTCAAAACAAAATAACTGAAATGAAATATAGTTTAATAATTCTCACAGTATTAAAGTTCAGTTTTCTTACCTGAATGTAAGAAGTTGAAAAAAAAAGTATTCAGGATTTACAAGGATAATTCTCTTCCTATACAAAGCAGTATACTCATGGTTTTTTTTCCTTCAGGTTCTTTGGTACGGCTTAGAATGTATCAGTGGATAGCTGTACTGCTCTCTACATAGATATTTTTACCATTAAAAAAATGTATTTAATATGAAAATCTCTGAAGTTACCACCAACTACAAACCTTTGATGCAACTTTCTTTAAGATCAGTATAAACTAGAGTTCTATTTCGTTTGCTTCTTCTAGAGAAGCTTTGTATTAAAGGAAAAACAAACAAAAGAAAAAGCATTACTAGTTCAAAACAGTAGCACACAAAAATGATTTGAACATATTTAAGGAGAACATTTTCATTATAAAAGGTTCATGGGGCTGCATTAGTTTGGCTTTGGAAGAATGCCATCTGAAATGCAGATCCGGCGACTGGGGAATGTAGTAGTTATATTTTAAGTCCAACAGCTAATTAATGACTAAACAAAAGAAATTTCAGTCTGGACAACATATATGGAGTACTAATATGTGTAATTATGAAGTAGTCATTTATGCAATCAGAAAGTTGCATTAGCATAATTATTTCTGGCTCTGGGCCTTAAAAATATTAACGTAACATGTAGAAACTTTATAACAGTTCACCTAATGAAGATGTGAATATGAAACTGATTATGAAATAAGAGTTGGTTCTTTAACAAATGTGCTTTGTGTTTAATGAATTCTTTCTCTCCTGCCCTGGATATAAAAATCAAGCCTAACCCTTGAGTTATGCACAGGTATAAAATTTCTACTTTTAATATATTTACTTCATTATCCAGAGCCCACATATTAATATTCATTATTAAGAATCAAATCTACTTCCCTAAGAAATGAGTGTTTGCTACTTTTAAAAAAAATCTTCCCACAAAAATACATTAAGTTTATGTACAATACTTGAAAATGCAAATGAATAAAGAAGCGAGACAATTCTATAAAACAAAAGGATTAGAAGTCACTAAATATTGCAAGATCTTGGGAAAGTCTATTTGAAATTGTTCTTTGGGACAGAACTGCACAGAGCATGGGCTCCAAAATCAGGCTGTGGGCTTGGGCTCCAAAGTTCACTTTTCAGCACATTATTTAACATCAACGTGGCTTAAGTTTCCTCATCTATAATATGAAGATAATCACATAACCTATGTCACAGGATTAATTCAAGGAGTAAATGTGATTATTCATGCAAAGAACTCAACAGTGTCCAGAACACAGTAGATGGCCAATAAATGTGAGCTGCCGTAACTACTGCTGTCATCATCATCATCATGTCCTTTATTGTCTTCAGAACCTGGGAAAGGGTGTTTGTGGTTGAGAAAGCATAATCTAAAATTGATTTGTTTTTAGATACAAAATTTATTTTGCAATTGCAAATAACACTCAACAACGGCAGGAGATTTTACCTATTCCAATGAGTTAGAAAAGGTTAAAAGTAGCTTAACTAGGCCCTAAAATCTCTCTTATCTTCTAATAGTCCTCCTTTTTAGTGACTTCCAGCTTCACCAAATATTTGCATATGAAGCCACAATACTAATCCTATATTAACTCTTTTTAATCCAAAACTAAATTACAAAATGGATTTGCAGAGTACACTAATGTGGTTAAGAGTTACGGGTCTTTGATTAAAAGCCTAGACAACAGACAATAGAATGAACGTTCCTAAGAATTAATAAGCAACAAAGAAAAAATTAAGCTCAGATAGCGACAGGCCCTATCAAGTGTGCTATCCTGACCAAATTATTTAACCACTCTTTACCAACACTCCCTCATCTGTAAAAGGAAATATTACGCATCTTGTAATATTATTATAAGGCTTAAAAATAATTATATACAGTACCCAGTCACTATCAAAGAACAGGTGCTCAATAAATGGCAGCATTTGAATGGGTACAATCTCACTCTCCCTCTCTCAACAAATACACACACACTGTATAAAAGGTGGGTTTTCTCAAATAATCACAAATATGACAACACAGGTCTCAGTAAAAGAATTTCTCAAAAGCATGGAGGAGTCACATTATACCCAGAATTCAAATGCATACCCCCAGCAGAGACAGAGAGAGAAAGAACATGGGAGACAGAGACAGATAACAGTTGACATCACATACAGGGAACTCCGGCCGCCAGTCTACTTCATGAACATACGCTGTGCAGAGAGTGAGATGGAAAACACAAATCGGCCGTGCTCTCAACTGCTCTCATTCCCACAACGCCTCTCCCAGTGAGAGTACCTTGTCCCAGTGAGCAGGATCTAAAGAAATGTAGTTTTTGTACAACACAGCTCCTAAATACAAGCCAACTACTTCATGGGCTCCTCCACCAAAACCCAGCAATCTATTCCAACTCCAGACGGAAAACAGACCCTTAATAATGGCAGTATGACTAAACTTTACGAAGGATTCAAGATATTTCATGGGCAATTCTGACTTAAACGTGACTCTGCCTTACACAGGACCACAAAGCCCCAGTGAGAGACAAGTCCACTAAAGTATGTTTCCTTCAGGTTTTAGTGTCAACAGGAAGGACGGCAGGCTGAAGAACATAGGAAAATGCCAACACCCAGCTGGGATCAAAGAAATAGGTGCTTTAATAGGAGTACTGATTGTTTGGTCCTATTATACAAGCCAGTTTAAAAAAAAAAAAGTGACAGGTTACCATCACCAAGTAATACTCTACAGAATTAACAGTTCCAAATATAAGTCTTCTGCTGTCAGTCTAAGATTCCTCTATTCTTCCTAAAGCCAAAAATAAACAAAAAAAAAAAGCCAATGTCCTCTACACAGAAATATGGGCCAACCTTTAAATTCAGTTCTCCCACAAGAGTTTTTGAAAGTGTTGGGCTGACAGATTACTGAGAGAACAACCGATCACAAGGGAAAAGGGTGTGTGCCTTCCCCTGCCAGCTGAGCTACCCTCTGCTGCCTCTATTCACCCCAGAACACATACTCTTCTATCTATGTCTTCAGCAGTAGTGAGAGCTTGCATAAAACAATCCACACTTCTCAGACCCCCAATTTTACATTTCACCAGTCACAGAGGGGAATGCAGTTTCCTCTCTTTGGACTTGGACTTAAGCAACACTCTGAGCTAAACCAGTGGTCTCCAAGGGGGTACATGTACTAGGGTCCTGGAAGAAAATACAGAACAACTTCTCATTTTCCTTTAAATGTCATCCTCTATAAAAATTCTTTATTGGGTATTTTATAATGTATCTAAGCTATTAGTAAAGTGGAACATGTGAATAATTTAGAGGTAAATAAATATGTGGAAGTTGAAGGGCTGTGCTTAAAAGTTCCAAAAAAGTTTTGAAACCACTGATCTACATAATCTACCAACTAAATTTCTGACAGTTACCTCCAGCTTTATAAGACTCTTAAGACCATTGATTTTAATTCATTAAGCAATTGCTGTTTCGAATGAAATTCAAATCATAACTAAAATAAATTGCCAATTTCATACAAAATATAATATCGAAAAAATACCTATTATGTGTTTTGTTACATTTATAAATAAACTGGAGCTAATATATAATAATATGGTATCAAATTCATGTTTCAAGGAATACTAAGAAACATACAAGTTTTTAAATAATTCATGACATAGTTGTGACCTATTGAATGGCTCCCAAACCATGCTATCTTGCTGATAGAGAATGATCTATGATTAAGACTAATTTTCAGCATATTTACTTTGTTTTCATGTCTAAAATGCTTGAAATAGTTAATAAATGACATTAAAACAATAGGCCTCTAAACTACCTAATGTTTGTCAAAGCGAAAGTATTGTCTGAAGGAGAAATATAATTTATGAAAATAATCAAAATATACATACCTTAAAAGAAATTTAAAATCAGTTGAGACAAGGTAACAAAGCTTTGAGGTTCTAGTTAGTATTTAAATCTGGAAACTGGGCTAAGTAAAGAGACTTTCATCCATATAACTTCTTACAACTCAAAGCAAAAGCATTCTAAGTCAAGAAGTTAGAGCAAAATAATCTTTTTTGTGTGTGTGTGTGTGTGTGAGGAAAATCAGCCCTGAGCTAACATCCATTGCCAATCCTCCTCTTTTTGCTGAGGAAGACTGGCCCGCTAACATCCATGCCCATCTTCCTCTACTTTGTATGGGATGCCGCTGTGGCTTGGCTGACAAGCAGTGCGTTGGTGGGCACCCGGGATCCGAACCCACAAACCCCAGGCTGCCAAAGCACGAACTAAAACCACGCCACCAGACCAGCCCCTAGAGCAAAATAATCTTAAAAAAAACAAGGGTAAATAGGCAGCACTATTTTCTTCTTGTGTCTTTTAACAAAACTGAGCACCTAATACAGGGTAGGGTGTTATATTTAACTTAACTTGGAAGTAAATATTGAACCAGCAACACGAATTGATTTAGACCAACTTCGCAAAACCAGTAACCTCAGCCATTTGAATTAAAGGAATGTAATTCCCAAATTGATGGACACATACCCAATTCTCATCACCACACTAAACGGGTATTACCCTAAATTGAAATATTCAGAGTTCTAAATAAAAAAGAAGACAAAGCAATCCACCCCTAATATTAAGAACCCCAGATTAAGATGTACCAAAAAAGGAAACATCATCCGGAAAGATAAACTTTTATTCATTCTACTTCATCAATTTTCTTTCTAATTGGATGCCAAATATACAATCTACTATACAGCCTTCACTCTTAATAAAAATTCCTACCATTAAAGTAAACCAGTTAATTCTCCATGCAAATTTTCATCATCACAGAGGGCTAAGAGCTGTTGTGCTAATAAGAAGCCTGCCCTTCCCAATTCTACAGAAACTTCACACTGTCAAGACACTATACATTCCGTGGAACACTGGGGCTGTATCTTTATTAGTTCAGACAACATAAGAACTAATGTTTAACTGAGATGCAGAGTTAACCACCAAAGGCAAGATGCCAAAATGCAAGAAAACACAAATATAGAAACTCATGCTATCTTAGTAAGACAGCGTGCATATTTTACATTTTTCAATGTAAGCCAAGCACATCAGAGGTAGTTCAAGAAACATGTTGGTTTCTGTCAAATCCAGGTTAAATATTCTCTTCATTTACAATTTCCTAGTTCAATATTTTGAATTTAAAGCTAATATAAAGTAGTACTATACAAAATGACCTAACAAGTTTGCCCTTAAAAAAATTATACCCCTAAAAACAGAAATTTATCTACCTCATTAGTGTTCCAACGGTGCCTCTCTTTGGGTAAACTTGAACATTTCGGCAGACATTCAAGCAGCTTTTTCGGTAAAAAGATTTTTACATGACTACTATTGCTGTTCCCATGATCATCTATAAAGAAGAAAACAATAAATTCAGAGAAAATAATAGAGAAAAATCTCCTTTTACGTATACTGGCAGGTCAGAAACAGCTGCTCAGCTGAGTCACTGGGAGACCAAGAGCATCACTCCTCGGAGCTCACGATCCTCATTTACACACTTATCAGAGAGAAGGCAGCAGGAAGCTGCTCAAGAGGCTCTAAATAAGATTGAGCTGTTGCTCCATGACAAGGCAGTGAATAGGGACTACCCCAGCAGCTGCCTATAACCAGAAAGTTACTTTTAAAGGTTCTTTTACCAGGTTTCCATGAAGTACAACAAAATAATTTAACCTCAAAAAACTCAGAAATCTTCTATTGACCAGTTGAAAAAGTTTTAAGTTTTTTAAGAAAGAAGAATGATAATAAAGTATGACTATTCTTTTCACAAATTAATACTACTTCATCCTCTAGAATACAAATGAGGCTTATCCCTTCAAAAGCAAATTACAAATCTCATAAATACAAGGAATTTAAACCTGCAGTTAGCTACCTAGGTAATAGAGGCTGGCCTTTCTAGCCTAAATCTAACAACATACCATTTTAATTAACTTGATTTACATATAAATATCCATATAATTAATGTATTTCATCAAATGTAACCCTTCTAAATTAGTGAAAAGTTCATTCCTTTCAGACTAGATGTTTGTCTAACTACCTGATAACCAGTCTCCATGATATTTTCTAGAACAGATCATTTCCTTTATGTTTTGTTTCATTCATTTATTTATTTACATATCATTTCTTATTTCATTGCTATAACAAAGTCCTTTTGCCTGGCTCAAAATTTCTTTCCAGTTTTGGCACATTTAGGTCAAAGCTTCAAATTACTCCAATTTTTTTTTAATGCTAAAATGGAAGTCCCAATATCTAAAGGGTACAACACATAAGCAGGTACTAAGGAGCAATACAGAAAAATACTAAATACTGAATTTGCTCCAGAAAGTCACAGTTGAAATAACTTATTCTGGTATTAATAGGGTACAATAAAAACACTGAACTCCGAGTCAAGAGTCCAGGATTCTGGCCCAGTTCTGCTAC
Organism: Tapirus indicus; assembly: GCA_031878705.1. Taxonomy (NCBI): domain Eukaryota; kingdom Metazoa; phylum Chordata; class Mammalia; order Perissodactyla; family Tapiridae; genus Tapirus; species Tapirus indicus. The sequence goes on along the minus strand of CM062924.1, from coordinate 89,429,945 downwards.
TTTCTAATTGTGTGACCTTGGGTAAGTTACTTAATATTTTCAGTTTTCCCAAACCAAGAAGAATTAGATAATTTCTCATTCTCCTCTAGGCATAAATCTCTACAGAATTAACTGTCATTCAATAACTTAAAATGTCCTACAATTAAACAACCTTATACAGGCATACAGGTATTAGTTAATGTTAAAAATGAAATACAACAATGTATTTTTCCATTTACTATAATTTTGTTTAGCATAATCTATTTTTTGAACATGTTAAAAACATATAAGAATAAAAAATATTTTTTACAGTTACAGTAAAATCCTCTCCAAACATTTTTCATCTGATTAACACATTTCTTCTCAAGGAAAAGATCTTAACAGGAAAATACTGGGCATAGAAATAAAGTCTAAAAAAATTTACTACATGATATGGAAATATTTTATAGGGAAGACCTTAAGACAGTTTTAACATACTAAATCTTTTTTGGTCCATGAACTACACAACCAATTGAATTATAATGCCCATCCTCTATTTCCATAAGCAGTATAAAAACTTCAAAAACTTAGAAAGTGTTTTAAAAATCCAAAATTTTTAATTTAATAGTTAAAATAAAATTAAGCTTTTAAAAATCTTGCTAGGAAACCAAAAAAGCAAGTGTTCAACTAAAAGTTCATAGAAAGTTCTGTATTAATTACACACTATAAAATCTTTGTAATTTTATGTGCTTATGCATGCTCCCTGCACTTCATCCTCCCAAGGGAGGTACCATGGGCCATAAAACTTTAAAGCGCAGAATCCCAAATCACATGAGCCTTTACCTCCCTTCTCTCTTCCCCTAAAGTGATTTTATTCTCATTTTTAAAAATCTCCCATGCTGTGTACAATTTTGAAAGTAGAGGTGAAAGAGGTGAAACATCTTTACTCAATTCAAATATTCACCATTTATACGGTGCCTTTTATGAAAACAGTACTATGCCAGGTGCTCAATCAATGGGCTTACTCTGAATTGTATATGACTAGTCATATCTCTTTTAAAGTATAATTTTGAACAATAATCAACAGAATATAAATTTGTTTGTGATCACCACCTGATATTAATTATCTGTCCTTTTAGCCTTCTTGAGGAACCCAGCTGTCATGTGGCATATAAAGCATATGTATGTATGTATGTATGTATACGTATACTCCTGTATACGTGTGTGTGTGTGTGTGTGTGTGTGTGGAGAGTACTCTTCTCAACAGCACAAGTAACTGCTATAGAAAAGGCTTCTATGTATGTATGTGTATGTATACTCCTGTATACATGTGTGTGCGTGCGCGTGCATGTGTGGAGAGAGAGAAAGTACTCTTCTCAACAGCACAACTAATTGCTATAGAAAAGTCTCCCATCTTCCACTCTGACACCCAATCAGGCAGCACTGAATTGGCCCAAAGGCTTTTCAAGAGAAAAAGGAGAATGGCTATGTAAGCACTGTCTCAATCAAGTTTCTAAATATAGCACTTTATGAGGATGTGCAGCCATGAGTTCAAAAGGAAGAGGAGTATGACAGGCCAATGGGTTCCCCTTAATCAGTTTTTAAACTGTGCTATTTCCAGAATTTTAGGCTCATGCTGAACATAAATTGGATGTTTTTAAGAAACATAACAATGGATAAATTTTCCCACTGTGCATTATGAAGATGGCAATTTTAATGCTGGAAAAAGAATATTAGGAACTCAAATAGGTAAAATGTTAAAACTCATATTTTCAAATTTCAGTTTTTCCAGTAAAAGTTGTGATCAAGAGTAACTTTGTTTTTACCTTGAAAAAGAATGTTCACATGGCTACACTGTATAAAACTGTGTTCTTTTAATTAAAAGCTGCTTTTTAATGTTTTTGGAATAACTATAAATGATACTATAATTAGATAAATACCCGTGCCAGTTTTTTACATCCTCGTCTCAGAACAAGGATTATAACAGTATCCTGAGTTAACAGTGAAAGTAAGGTATACACACTGGTTTCAACTGCATCTCAGTATTTAATCAAATAGGTAAACTTTGACACTGCAAAATGGAAGTGTCAACCAAATACACTAAAACATTTCATTATCATTATCTAGCAAAATATGCGTGTATGATATATGACTTCACAAAATAATTTTCTAACCTACTTCACAATAAAAATAACTAGTGAAGCTCTTGAAATTGACAGATGATATGCTTGGCTGACAGCTATAATTCTAGAGAATGAACCACCCTTTCCAGTCAACCATCAAATATTTTCCAAATAATAATTTTAGAGGCACAGTATAATTTCACTAAAACTTTCTAAAATGTATAAAAATACTCATTCACTTAATTAGGCAAAAAACAGAATTCTTGTTCTCATGTTTTATTTCTAAAAAATTGAGATTCACATTGCCAAATCTGATATCTAAATCCAAAGAAATGTATTTGACCTCTTCCTTGGAACACACTGTTGACTTCTGCAAGGTAAATCATAACTGTGTAACTCTAACCTGGAACTGATGCATCCATGTTACTTTGATTCATAATTAATAAAAATTAAATAATTTTGAGTTCTGTGAATTAATTATGAATGCTGTTATTCAATCAACTTGATTACGATTAATCGCCCAACCTCTAAGCCAACTGTTCAAAATAAGTTGGTATAACAGGATATCAAATTGCTAAATCTTACTGGGAATATATTTGATCAACAACTTGGAGTGGTAAAATTAAAAGGAAGCTCTACAATTTTCTGTTTAGCTCTAATTGTTATGTGCTTAGATTTAATTAGTAGGATAGGAACTGATTCAGGAAAACAATAAGCACATATTGTTATATTCAAGTCAGCACAGGGCTCGCAGCAGCAAATACTGCCACTACTAACCTGAGACCTTCAAATCACTACTCATCCAAAATAAATATTAATTAAGCACCAACTATGTGCCAGGCATTGGTATGATTTCTCTTTATTCTTTTCCAAAGAAATTCTCCAAGATGAATTAAGCTCATTGTAATTATCCAAAGGTTGTTTTTAATGTTAAAAAACAAAAACATTGTTTTCTTTTTAATAGAAAAACATAATTACTTTTGCTATTTAACAATTCCTTTCCTCTTCTTAAGAGTGTGTGATCATCAAATCTCACTCTTTCTATTTTCAGGTAGCCCAGATTTACCCTCTCCCTGTTAATCATATTACCAAATCTCTGGTTCAGGTTTAGATCAACTCATAATTCAGGTTCAATAAACTTCTCACTATTTATCTACATGTACATTTTCAGTCTAAAAATACGTGGGCGGGGCAGATAAAGTGGGAGCACAGAAACCTTGCAATCGATTGCTTCCATTTCGGTTTGGGGGCATCCTCTCCTGCTTCATTCCATTCAATTTCAATTTGATCTACATGTGATGAAGTAAATTTATTTTCTACCATTGACTAGAGAGTAAACATTTGTGGGACTCCATCTCAGGCATCCAGAAAGGATTTTACATTGCACTCTCTCATTTAATCCTCACAATTACCCATCGGGGCATAATTAACCCCATTTTACAGATGAAGAACCTGAGGCTCAGATTAATTTGCCCAAGAGCCACAGCTAGTAAGTGGCTCAAATGAGATTCAAACATGCCCTGTGGCTTTTCCCACAATACCACACAGCTCCTACTCTACATCACCTGGAATCGGACACTAGAATTATAGAATTGTTGCATTAGTATCTAACATTTGCAGAGAGCTTTGAATTTTCCATGTGATTAAACCCTTTGCCTTTTTTAATCCTCATAGAAACTTTATGAGAGGAGTATTATCTTGCTATCCCCAGAAGGATTAAGTAACTCATCTAAGATCACACAGCAAGTTAAAGGCAGAACCCAGGTCCTCTAAATCCTGGTCACACGCTATTTCCACTGCACTACAGTGATGGAATTACTCTCACTGCCAAGCCCACCCCTTCCTGTAAGTCAAAAGCTTTTCGAATCCTACCTTCTATAGGTGGCACGGTGTTGAGTACACAGTAGGTGCTAGTTCCGCAGAATACACTTTGGGAAACGCTCTAAGGAAACAGAAAATAAAATGTAAAACTAATCTTTGAAAAAGATATATACTGGCTCTTCTGTGATATTCCTGCCAAAGATGCAAAACCTGAATCTAATCATAAGGAAACATCACACAAAACCAAATTGAGGAACATCCCACAAAATGACTGGCCTGTAATCTTCAAGAGTGTCAAAGTCGTGAAGGTCAATAAGGACCGAGAACTGTTCTGTATTAAAGGAGGCTGAAGACACAACCGATGCAACCCAGGGTTCTGGCTGGACCTTTTTCTACAAAGGTTACCACCAGGTCAACTGGCACAACTGGAATAGCATCTGTGGATTACATGGTAGAAATGTCTCGGTGTTAATTTCCTTATTTTGACTACTTTATTGTGGTTATGGAGGAGAATGTTCTTGTTTGCAAGAAATACATGAAGTATTTGAGGGTGATGAAGCATATTGGCAACTTATTCTCACATAGTTCAGGGGGGAAAGTTCTGTGCACTAAACCTGCAATTTTTCTGTAAGCTTAAATATGTCTCAAAATTTAAAATACACGTGTGTGAAAAAAGATATATGCTGGTAAACATGTATTACTTGTATAATTTTTTTTAATTAGGGAGCGTATGTGCTATACATATAGTAAATTTTTACTAAGAAGAACCAATGCCATATTCATTTTGCAGTTCAGTCAATGCTCAATGACATTATTAACCATTTCCCAACAGTAAGCCCACCAACCAACTCATTCAAAAGAATCTACTGAGTCCCAACTAACGGCATGACAGGTGTAATAAGTCAGGAAGAAGTTGGAAGATCAGGTTTCTGCTCTCAGGCTGCTTCATGTAGACAAAATTAAAGTCTTGATATAAAACCTACACAACAGTAACTTTAAAAAAAGGAAAAATAAAATTTCTTTGAGTCTTGCCAGCCAATTACTTTCAGTCCTAAGAAATCCTTTTTGTTACGTTGCAGTATTAAATAAATTTTTAGATTATTCATCTTGCATTATAAACTACATATTTATATACTCAGAAAACCAATAGTTTACAAGTTCAATAACCACTCTCCACATTTTATATTTAAACATAAAAAGCTCAGTTCTCCCACTTACTAGCTGTCCTTGGGAAAGTAATTTAACCTCTCCCTATTACCTTATCAAAAAAAAGTAGAGATGATACCTCTCTATCCTATCTCCTAGGGTTGCTGGGAGAATTAGATGGGATATTGCATACAAAGTGCTTTAAAGACAAAAGTATCACGCAAATACAAAATCCTATTGTCATAGTTAATAAGCATCTCTAACAATGTTAACATTTTCTAAGAACAAACAGGATTGGCTGAATTTTTTGTTCCAAAAAGAGTGCTGAAATCTGACTAAACTTGACTTCCATGAATTTTTAATTTTCTTCTCCCTTATATCCGTGATAAGTGCTTCACCACAAATGAGTCTTTCTCCACAATGTGACTCCTAGCTACCAGGATAACCATCAGGTCCCTATTTTCCGCTTATGTAAAGTTCTTATTCAAGACTTTTTACTGTCCTTCTTCTATTTCATTTAATCAATAGTGATAACTATTGATTAGCAACCTGTGGTAGCATCTGTAGTAACGACCTGTGGTAACATCTGGACCCAGGATTCTCCCTCTGAACTATGCGTTAACTTCAGAATTCACATATCCTTTGGAAATTCAACAGCAGTTTCTCCCCATGACTACGAGCATGGAATTAAAGTACATTATGAAAAGTGACTGATGTAAAATCGGCAGTACTCTCACTTCATGAAACATCTATAAGAGTCGCCAGCAAGAGCCTTCTAACCACATTAATGCAACATCTCATCTTAACGTAGTTTCTGAACTGAAACTTGAAATTTTATGATGTTAAAACGAAAGTCTTACACTCAAGGCTTAACATTTTCTGGCTTCCTATTACCAAAAACAGATAGCTTAAGTTTACCTCTTATCAAGACATCATAACAACAGTCTTAACATCAGAAGTTTTAAAAATCACTAATGTACAGTGGGACACACTAACGAATGGCTTCATTAGAAAAGACTTTTACACCTGACTTCAAAGTTTGAAGACAGGTAAATTAGTGGTAAAATATACCAAAAAACAAATCGTAAGAATTAAACACTAAAAATAACATTTATTTATCATGAATAATCAACCATGTTTTCTCTATAGTACTGGCATAACAAATGAAGTCCTAATAGTTCATTTAACCAGGAAAGAAACTCACTCACATAAGTTGAGAGTGAAATCAAATGTCATTCTATCCTCAAAAACGCCAGGTTCTCAAAACAAACAAGCCAAAACACAAGAAAACTCACGTAAGAAATGGCTAACTTGTCTTAAATACCCATGTGCCAGACTCTGAGCTAGGTTCTTTAATGGGACCCTGTGAGATCTATTGCTAAAAGTCTGTTTACAATACTGAGCCAGAGGCAGCTCTGCAGTGAAGGGAGGAGCACAGGTCCGAGGGTCTAGACAGCTGGATTCCTGTATTCCAATTCCACCACCTCCTGCTGAGAAGTCTGGTGCAAAGAGGTGACCTCTCTGTCCACAGAACATGCAAAGTGGGGAAACCACAAGCTCTAAAGTCAGGCAGATCTGGTTCAAGTCCTCCTTCCACAGCAAGTCTTCATGCTGCCCTCCCCAGGTGACTCTTAAGTCTAACTCCTACTTCTCGTCCGCTGACCGAGTTAAGCAGTCCTACTGGTGCCATCTGAGTAGCCTGTGTTTCCCTCTCATAGGATGCATCTCTCTTCATCATAACTCCTTCCATTTGTTCTACAAATATTAAAGGAGCACCTAACATGTGCCAGACACTGTCTTAGGAGTTGTGATCCAGCAGTGGACAAAGGTCCTACCCCTGTGAGGCACAAGCCAGCGGGGGAGGCAGGTGCTAAGTGGGATAAATGCCAAGAAGGAAATAAAATGGGTGGTGCACTATGGTGAAAACTCGGGGAGGGAAAGCACTGTCTCTGAATGCATACGTGTGTGTAGTGAAGGGACTACTTGATTGGACCATCAAGAAACCTGGATTCTCTCATTAACCAGATAAGTGGCTCTCAGCTTGGCTGCACATTAGTTAACAATGAAGATTTTTAAAATTCTGATGCTCAGGCTGCAATCCTGACCAGTTAAGTCAGAACGTATGGGGATGGGACCCAGGCATCAGTATTTTTTAAAGGTTCCCAAGTAATCTCAAGATGTACCCAAGGATGGGAACCACTGAAATAAACAGTTTTGTGATTCTGGGCAACTCTCTGACTTTCGCAGTTTTCTCAAGAGTAAAATGGGAGGTTGACCCTGAGTAGTACATCTCTACCCTTAACGTGCATGCGGGCCATCTGAGGATCTTGTTAAAACGCAGGTTCTGATTCCCAGGTCTGAGTGGGCCTGAGACTGTGCCTCGAAGAAGCCCCCAGGTGATGCCCAGGCCATGATTCAGGGCCACACCTTGAGTATCAGGAACTAGATGATCTAAAGTTCAGGAATTAGATCTAAAACAGATCCTTCTAGTCCCAACATTCCTACTGCACAATTCCATGAATTCCTAATAGACTAAAAAAGTAATTCTGTCTGTTAATACAAACTATAATAAAAAACTATACCAGACTATCCAAGCAAGATAATTAAAAGAAGCTACAGGGATGGTTACTCAATTAAGTATAGCACCCAGCATCTGCTAGAAGTGCCCAAGAGGGGAGATAGAAACTCTATAAAATATATTCCCTGCCTTCAAAAAGTACACTATCTAGTTGGAGACAACAATAAAAAAACTGTAATGAAGAAATAATACATGATTTATTCAGGCTAAAATGAGGGGTAGATGGTAGAAGTCCAGAAACTGAGTAACTATCTGCGTACCAAGCACAAACTCTTTGGAGGCAGGGACTATGCTTTGTTCATTTTTGTCCCCCTTCAGGGAACCTAAGTCTGGGTGTTACACACAGCCACCCTCATTATATATGTACATAGTTTTTGGATGTGGCATATATGAAACAAAATGCTATATAATAGGAAGTGATTACAGACTTTTGAACAGAGAAGCAGCAATGAGGAAAACTGTATTTACAGTTCTTTGAAATAAGGACTGAGAATGTTTAAGTCTCCATAGAGTCCCTTTAAAGCTAACTGAGGATCCACATAGCTTATTAAATCAAAGACGGAGAGAGGCCACATTGAATGCAATAAACCACTTGTATCAATTAGAAGTGATACATTAAAAAAAATTCCTGTCACATATTTTATCATGACTTAAATTGACTCTTGAAATTCACCGGTCATTACATATAACATGACATATAAATAATCAAAATTAAAGCAAAGTCCAAAATTCTCAGCACCTTTACTAAATTCACCAGTTTTGCCTAGCATTCTAGGCATCATGCCTAGATCAGTTAGGGAGGCTAACCCTTAGAACAAACTGTATCATGGTTCAAATACCATAAACATTTACTTCTTGCTCGTGTAAAGTCCAAAACAGGCGTTCCTGATCAGTAGAGAGCTCTCCTCCAAGCAGTGGCTCTGGCACCCGCACTCCTTCCATCTTGTGGCAGGAGCCTTCCTAGGTCACTGGGCTCTTCTTCATCAGCCAGCAGAGAGGGAAAGGGCACAGATAACCATGCCAGAGGGTTTTACAGGCCAGGCCTGGAAGTGGCACACTTCTCTGCTTCACTCCATTGGCTACAATTTGGCCACAAAGCCACACCTAATTGCAAGGGAGGCTGGGAAATGCAGTCTGGCCATGTGCCCAGGAAGAGAAGCTGGGTTTCGTGATCAGCTAGCAGTCTCTGCCACAATGCCATTTGTAATTGTTCTTTTTTTAATTACAGGAGGATCATTCCTTTCAGAAATGTCTTCCGTTAACCTACAACTCCACCTTTCATCCCTAAGGCCATTCAACATCTAAAACCAATCTAGTAGTTTTTCTTCTCCAACAAATATTTTTCTAACATGCTCAGAATAAGATTTATCAAGGGCATCCTTTAAGGGATGCTGGGCTTTTCACCCCAGTATCTCTGGTACTTAATACTTAATGTCTGGCACATAAGAAGAGTTCAAATATTTGTTAAATTCATAGATGAATCACATTCCCAAAAGTTCATGGAAAGGAAAAAGAGTGGTCCCATCTCTTCCCTGGTGATGGTGGCACTTACTGAAGACCATCAGTCTTTTTAAGAACCTCTCTCTTCTCCTATGGCCGCCCTGAGTTGCCACCCATCCTCTGGTCCCTGAACAATCAAGCAAGAGGACAAAAGCTACTTTAGACCCACTCAGAAGAGCTGAGGGGTAAAAATACTCACCAGTGCTCAAGGATACCAAGAGAGCCAATACTGACATGTCTGGCTAGAGCACAGGTCTGCTAAACAAAAAAGGAGCCCGGGGTCTGTCAAAAGCCCTGCTCTGGAGACATTCCACAAAATTGGGCTAACGAACTCCGAGAGTGGAAAACCAACATGTACCCCTAAACACAAGTAACTTTATCCTTTTTCTAAACCACAAAAGGTTAGTGGGGAATAAAATTATGTGGTACAGTACAAAAATATTTTGCGCTCACATATTACCTCTTTTCAAGAAGTTTAAAATACACTGTAAGTGCTACTATAATAACCCTCACAACACTCCTATGGGACAGAGACAAAATTAAAGTATGTATTCAAGTTAAAAGGAAAACCGTCTGATAGGTGGCTGACTTCCTACCACTGGGGCAGGCTCAATAAAAAAGTGAAGCAGTAACCTCTAAGGTAATAGGGGCACCAACAATTTTAGGCTCTCAAATTGAGTTCAACACCTAGAATTGAGTTCAAAAGCAAACAAGTAGCTAAAACAGACCACAAAACAGCCGAAGGTCTAAGAAGCTTACACAGGAACTAATACTACAATATATCAAGCCTGATTTACGACCTGAGAAATCACATTAATTGATTCACTATCACCAGATTCGTGTAAAGCATATTTAAAGTGATTTCAGAATGGACAAAAAAAAATTCTTTCTAGATATGAATTACAGTATCATTAGAATTTTCATAAATTTAATTTGGCTAGGAAGCCAGTATACTTAATATTATGAAAATAATCAAAGAACTCTTATTAAATGTCCACATTTGTACAAATAGATTCCAGTAGAACATATTCAGAAAAAACTATACAAAATTTAAAAGTATATTGTTTTAGGGCCGGCCCGGTGGCGCAGGGGTTTAGTCCGCGCTTGGCAGCCCGGGGTTCGCCGGTTCGGATCCTGGGCGCCCGCCGACGCACTGCCTGTCAGCCACGCCGTGGCGGTGTCCCATATAAAGTAGAGGAAGATGGGCACGGATGTTAGCCCAGGGCCAGTCTTCCTGAGCAAAAAGAGGAAGATTAGCAACAGATGTTAGCTCAGGGCTGGTCTTCCTCACAAAAAAAAAAAAAAAAAAGTATATTGTTTTAGTAGCACTTATCATTACTAGTACTAATGACATTAATTTTTTCAACTCCTCAAAGAGCACTAATATATATATATATATATTTTTGGTGAGGAAGATTAGCCCTGAGCTAACATGCACTGCCAATCCTCCTCTTTTTGCTGAGGAAGACTGGCCCTGGGCTAAAATCCATGCCCATCTTCCTCTACTTTATATGGGATGCTGCCACAGCATAGCTTGACAAGTGGTGCATCGGTCTGTGCCCGGGATCTGAACATGTGAACCCTGGGCCACCGACGTGGAGCGCACAAACTTAACCGCTACACCACCAGGCCTGCCCAAGAGCACTATAAAATAGCAACAAAATCGACCCAATTAACTAGGCATTCTATGTGACATTATGTACATATAACAAGCATTTTCATACATAAAATCTTGTTTTGGTCCCAACAGGTAGCAGAGCAGACCTTATGCCTATTCTGGAAAAGAAGACACAAAGGGGCCCCAAGTGAGGCAGGAGCAGAACTAGACCAGGAGCAGGTCTTCCTACACTACTCCTGTGCTATTTCCACAAGAACACAGGCTCTCTCCCTAATAATGCACTAATGCTTTCCATAAAGAAACAAAGCAAAAGTTTGGGCAGAAAAAGTACACAAGTTGCTCTGACAGAAAAGCTAAAGCAAATGTAGACACCGAGGAACAGCAAAGAATATTTAGTAATCTAAGCTGAGAGGTCAACATCCTAGAGGAAAGGCTAGCAACAGAACAGAATGCTACTACATACACTTACATGTTGATCTGGTCGAAAGATTTTCTGCGCTTCTGAAACATTTTTTGGTCCATGAACCACAGACCACCCATCACCTATCACTACTTGCTACTGTCCAAAAAGCTAAAAGCTCATCAAAACTAAAGGAGAGAATGACACTGTTTCTCATAGCACAGCAATGAGGTATATGCCAAGAAAATGGCAGCCACGCTCCTCTGAATGGAACTCAGCTATGTGGGAACCTCACCTAATCCGAGCACAGCCAGAACTAGGAAGGAAGCCAAGACCCATTCTGAGGCCAAAAGAGATTGTTACAAAGTCCACACACAAGAGCTCACATACTTCACTGTGAGAAGGGCTCTCCTATCCAAATTCCTAGCTTGATTACTATTAAACTACTCACAGTTCTAATAAACTTCATTATCAGATTGCCAAGCCCACAGAAGATCAGAAACAACAAATCGGAGAGGAAAGAAAAGCTAGAAATCGACAGACAGGTAGAGGCAAAAAGTGACAAGGGACAGCAAGGACAGATTTTTTGAAAACAATAAAAACTGAATATAAGAACTTGAAAGGTGCAGCAGTTTGAAGTCATTTATTATAAAAGCAAACACTCTACTCAAAAGGCTCTAAAAATATCACAGTATTAAATAAAGCCCAGTTCAATAACTTAGGTACAACATAATAAACCCAAGTTAACAAGGAAAATGTACATTAAAGTCCACGTGTTCTACTGAATAGGGGAAAAAGTAGTACAATTTTGTTGCATATCACTTTACAGTCTATAAAATACTTCCATATGAATTACCTTATTTGATCTTCAACAATATCATAAGGCAAGCAGGACAGATACCTCCACTGGCCAGGAATTTGCTGGTAAATAATTCAGTTTTACCAAGACAGAAGGGTTTATCAATGGCAATTATAATACAGTCTGTTAATCAGTCTAACAGGAGAGCACACTTCGAGAGGCACCTACCACCTTGTTAAGGGATAAAGAGAGAGGGCAGGGAAGGTTTCTGGAGAAGGGTCACCATCACAACTGTTATCTGAACCTTCACCTGGAACTTCACCTCTAAAACTTCCCTCTCTAAATTAAACTCCCACCCTGCCATCTGCATCCTAAAGGGCCTCTTGCTGAAGAACTGTTCTATGCCTTCTAGTGTCATCATCCCCTCCCTACTGTGGTGGACAAATTTCATGGTAGACCACCCAGGATCCCCACCTCTTGATTCACACATGCCCTTGTGTACCCCCTCGAGTGTGCACTGGACCTAGTGACCTGCTCCTAAGCAACAGAACATGGCACAGGGGATAGGATGTCACTTCCACGATTAGGTGACATAGATCAGGCCTTCAGTCTTGCTAGCAGGCTCTCTCCCTTGCTGGCTCTGATGAAGCAAGCTGCTAAGCTGGAAAGGCCCATGTGGCAAGGAACTGAGGCCCTCAGTCCAACAGCCCACAAAGAATGAATCCTTCGAACTATGGGAGCTTAGAAGAGGATTCTTCCCCAGTCAAGCCTTCAAATGAGACCCCAGCCCCGGCCAAGACCTTGACTGCAGGCTTGTGAAGCCCTGAAGCAGCAGACCTAGCAAAGCCCTGCCTAAACTCCCGACCACAGGATCAGATAATAAATGTGTCCTGTCTAAGCCACTAAGTTTGTGGTAATCTGTTAGAGCAGCAACAGGTAACTAATACACCCACAGTCCATCAGGTCCCAGTGATTTCTTTTCTCACCATGGACTTGATCAATCATTTCATTATCATTTTTACCAGCACTCTGCACTGACCACCAAAATCTTTGAAAGAATTATCTACCCTCTTGCTACCTCTTTCTCATTCTCTCAACTATCAAACTGACAAAATCAATACCTTTTTCTTAGTCTTTATTCTACTCAAACTCTCTGCAGCATTACAACTGATAACCTCCTTACAACCCTGTGCCCCTTGCATCCCTGACTTTATAGTCTTCTTGTTCTATTACCTCACTGACCATTCTTTCTCAGTCTTTACTGGCCCTCTCTCCTCTAGTGACATTTAAACGGAGCATTCACCACATTTCTGCCCTCAAGTCCCTTCTCTTCTCCCATGACAATTTCACTCACTACTATAATTTTCTACTCTTAATTCTTCTGAACTGATTCACTCATTCTTTCAACCAATGGGCTCTGTTCTGGGCAAAGAGATGTGGCAATGAGCAAAACAAACAAGGTCCCTACTTTCATGAAGTTTATATACTCTACCAGAGGCTTTGCTAGCATATCTCTATTTGCCCCTCCAGATCTACTCACCACCGTTCTCCACCCTGCCCTGTGCCAAGGAGGCTGACCTCCATGGACTCCATCACCAGGGCTTCCTTGCCCTCTGAAAGTTCAACGAAGAAGAAAAAAACAGGGTGATATGAATGACTCCCTAATCTTTGATATACATACATGCTACACACCCCAATTATATCTAAAATAGAACTGATACATTTGCATCCAGTCTCCCCAAAACATATCCCTCCTATATTCTCTATCTCAGTTAATGGCCTCACCTAACTCCAGTTGTTGAGGTTCAAAAGCTAGGCGTCACCTCCAACTCTTCTCATCCATCAAGGCCCCCAGTCAATCAGTCACAAAATTGTCTCTCTCACACACACACATACAACTCGGCCACAATAGCTCCTTTCTCCAACCCACTGCTACAGACATTCTTGCCAGAAGCAACTTTCTCTCAACTCTAGTCATTCCTCTTTGCTCATTTATTCATTCAACCAACAAACATTTACTAAGCCAATCCTAGGTGCCAGGTACTCAAAGTCTCTGACCTCTAAAGATGTACATCTACTTGAGGAAGAAGAGAAGTAAACAAGCAACTCCAATACAAACAAAAATATGCTTTGACCAGGAAAAGCACAGAGTGCTAGGGGTGCACAGAGGAAGGGCACACAATTCACTCTGAAAAGGGTAGCAAGGTCAAGAAAGCTTCTCAGACAAGTCTCATTTAAGCCGAAACCCAGAGGACAAGGAGAGTCAGCAAAGCAGAGCATATGTGTATATATCCATATGTTTTGGAGGAAGATACACCTTTGAAGTCAAGGCGATGGCAATGTGCAAACCCTAAAACCAAGAGAAAGCACGGCACCCTGGCAAGAATTTAACATGGCTGGAGTGTGGAGAGGAAGCTGGACAGGTAAGCAGGTGGCCCTTACTAGCACCTTAAAGGAGAACTGACTTTATCCAATAATTCCCACTCCTCTGCTTAAAAAAAAAAAAAAAAAAACCTCTAAAAGCCTCTCCCAAAGCAGAGACAATAAAATCCAGACTCCTCAGTCTGACCTTCAGCCCCTACAACCTGACCCCTACATACTTTTCCAGGCTCACCTACCTATGTGCACCCGGAATTCCAGCCACCTCCTGTACTCTCCTGGCTCTGCGTCTTTGCTCCATTTCCTCTACTGGGAATTTCTTCTCCAACCACCATGTTTGCCCATCAATGATGCCAGGTAAAATTCTACCTCCTTCAAGAAGCCCTCCCAATTCCTCCCAGTGCCTGATTACGGCATTCATTATGACCTGTCTTGAATCAGTTACATGCCTACCTGCTCCCCTGCAGATTGGATGCTTCTGGAGTATGTATGAACTGAAGTGAATCCTAACTTCAAAGACTAGGAAAAATGTTCAGAAAAATATTCAATTTGCCAGTATTGCATTCCTAAGTAATCAACTATGGAAGGTCATGAAAAAATAAGCATTTTTGAATTACATAAATACAACCAATCAAAAACCTAGATTTCTGTATGTTTTCATATAAGTATCTCTAAATAAAAACAGCTATACACTGCTTCATAAGATTAAAAAACGTAAGTAAGTAAGTTCAGAAAGGTTAAGTTACTTGTTCAAAGTCACAAGGCACTTAAGGGACAGAATAAAGACCAGAGTCAAGTCTTCAGATACTCTTTCTCAAAAGCTATAAACAGCCAGAATATTACCAGAGTATCCCCACGCATCGCACTAACCAGTTCATCCGATTACCTGGAACTTCTTTCTCTCATTCTTCCCTCAATTCCCATTTTCCTTCAGAGCTCAGTTCAAGAAGCCACCTCCAACCTCTCAGATTAGTCAAATCCCTTTATGACATACTGCACTTGCCTTCATAGCATATAGCTATCTAGAGAGAGAGAGAGAGAGATAGCATATATCTCTTCATGGCACTGTATCAGCTGTAATTTCACATGGCACTTTGATTAATGTTGGTTTCCCCATTAGCTCCATGAGGACAGGGACTGTGTCTGTCCTCCTCTGTGCCTGGCACTTTATTATTATTTATTGAGTAAATGAACTGACTTAAGACTATAACAATAACTGATATTCACATGGCCCCCACAGGACTACAAGATCCTAAAATGTCTTCTGACATCTCCAAAAATAATAATAGTAACAATTACATAAATGTAATGTCACAATTTTATTGTAACATATTCTAACTCTTTGATAATTTAACATTCACATATGGATTCTGTTAATTCTCTATTAATTAGAATGAGTGTTAACCAGACCACATTTTTTCTAAACATGCAAGGCATCAGCAAACTTTCACATCAAAAGAACACATACCATAAGAAGCCAACCTACAAGCTATACTAATAGCTATTTGCTCTCCTGGAACCTGTGAAGTCCAATTCCAGCCTAACAGTGAATTACAGTGTTTCACCAAGGCAGCCAACTGTATTGACACATTAAAACAACATTTTTTTTTGTAAGGGAAGATTTGCCTTAAGCTAACATCTGTCACCAATCTTCCTCCTTTTTTCTTCTTTTTGCCCCACAAAGCCACAGTACATAGTTGTGTATAGTTTTAAGTTCTTCTGGTTCTTCTAGGTGAGCAGCCGCCACAGCATGGCTACTGACAGATGAGTAGTGTGGTTCCATGCCTGGGAGCCGAATCTGGGCCACCAAAGCGGAGCGTGCTTAACTTTAACTGCTGGCTCTTCAACAATATTTTTTTTTAAGGCAAGATGCTTGGGTACTTGAGTTAGCCAGTAGTTCCCAAGCACATAGCAGATCCATAAAATGATTTAAACTCCCCAAACTGATCCACAGATTGAACATAATCCCTATCAATATCAAAACTCCCTTTTTTGTAGAAACTGACAAGCTGATCCTACGATTCACATGGAAATTCAAGGGACCCAGAATAGCCAAAACAATCTTGAAAAAGAAGAACGGAGTTGGAAGACAGACACTTTCCAATTTCAAAACTTACTACAAAGCTACAGTAATCAAAACAGTGTGGTACTGGCATAAGGACAGACATACAGATTAACAGACTAGAATCAAGACTCCAAAATTAAACCCACATATTTATGGTCCACTGATTTTTGACAAGGGTGCCAAGATACTTCAATGGGGAAAGAATGGTCTTTCCAACAAATGGTGCTGGGACAATTGGATGTCCACATGCAAAAAAATGAAGTTGGAAGCCTAGCTATCTCACAACACATACAAAAATTAACTCAAAATGAATCAGAGACCTAAATGTAAGAGCTAAAACTATAAAACTTTTATAAGAAAACATAGGTGTAAATCTTTATGACCTTGGATTAGGCAATGGTTTCTTAATTATGACACCAAAAGTATAAGCAACAAATGAAAAGAGATACAGTGAACTTAATCAAAATTTAAAACTTTTGTGCTTCAAAGGACACTCAAAAAAGTGAAAACATAATCCACAGAATGGGAAAAAATACCTGCAAATCATGCATATGATAAGAGATTGATATCTAGAATATATAATGAACGCCTACAACTCAACAACCAAAAAAGAGACAACTCAATTCAAAAATGGGCACAGGACTTGAACAGACATTTCTCCAAGGAGACATATAAACGGCCAATAAGCACATGAAAAGATGCTCAACATCATTAGTCATAAGGGAAATGCAAATCAAAACCACAATAAGATATCACTTCACATTCACAAGAATGTGGATGTGACACAAAAAGACAGACAGTAACAAGCGTAAGCAAGGATGTGGAGAAACTGGAACCTTCAAATGTTACTGGTAGGGATGTAATATGCTGTAGCCACTTTGGAAAACAGTTCAGCAGTTCTCAAAAAGTTAAACATATGACCCAGCTACCATATGACCCAGTAATTCCATTCCTAGCTATATATATACCCAAGAGAACTGAAAACACATGTCCACACAAAAACACGTATACAAATGTTCATAGCAGCATTATTTATAATAGCCAAAAAGTGAAAATAACTCAAATGTCCATCAACTGGTAAATAAATAAAATGTGGTATATCTATACAATAGACTATTATTCCACCATAAAATGAATGAAGTTCTGATATATCCTCAACATGGATGAACCTTGAAAACATTATGCTAAGGGAAAGAAGCCAGTCACAAAAGGCCACATACTGTAGGATTCCATTTATATGAAATGTCCAGAACAGGCAAATCCATAAAGTCAGAGCTACTAATGGGTAGAGGTTTCTTTATGGAGTCAAGATGTTCTGGAATTAGACAGTGATAATAGCAGCATAACTGTGCAAATATACTAAAAACCACTGAATTGTATATTTTAAAAGGGTTAATTTTATGGTATACGAATTATATCTCAACAAAGTATTAAAAAAGGAATCAAATCCCTTTAACTACTAACAACTACTTTGATGGTTGTTTCTTTAAAACATTATATACTTTCCTCTCTTGTTAAGCAGAACATAGTCAGTAGTACTGCTTTTCTGAATATACTCAAGGTCATCACTATGAAACACCAATTACTAAGCAGCTGTATATTCACAGAATTCAGTGGGGTTTGGGCTATTAGCCCTTTACACAGTGCCTCCAAACTACTGTTCTTTCACAGTCTGCCACCTGTCTGCCAAAACTGTTTCCTCTTTCTATCATGAGAAATCAAGAAAAACCAGAGACTTGAGGCAGGAAGGATATATCAAAGAAAAGCCAAACGAGTGTGCACACAGGTGGCCCCACACGCTTAAACGAGGCTGTTTTCTGTTTTCTTCTCCCCAGATCCCCTCTTCTGAGGCAATGTCTCCCTTTCTTACTAAGGATGCACATTTCCAACCTTTCAAGTTTACTGTTCACAACGAGGGGAAAAGTGAAGAAGCTCACCCAAGTATCTGAACTGTGGAAAACCTCAAATGACACTGACATTCCCCAAACTTGCCTGATTCTACCTGAGAACCCACCCAGGGCAAAGACTGCACAGACCATCTTGTTCCAGTGTGTCCTGCCTGCTTCACCACTGTTCAAAGTACAGCCTTAGGACAGTTACTACACCCATTACTGACTTATTCCACACACACCTGGCTGGCTGACTGAGGACGCTTGGCCTTCTATCTGTAGCTAGAGTGAACACTTTCTCTGCAAAAAATTTACTCACTATAGCAACTGAACATAAGAAATCCATTTTGGCGTCAATATTCTTTTTTTTACACTGTTTGATGGAGACAGTTTGAGATGCCAAGACCCCCTGCTACAGGCCCCTTCTCACACAATCTCCTTTCACCCTAAGCCCCTCTAAATGATTAGCAGGCTAATGGATCCTAACCAACCCCCTTCACAGTCGACAGGACCAGGGTGAACACCTGGCCTATGGAAACAAAGCAACTGGCTAAGAGGAGTCAGTCCAATTCTCCATCTTGAATATTTTAAATACAAGACGTGGAGACTAGAGTCAGATGACAGTGAGCACTGAAACTAGAGTCAGGACATGCAGGAGCCATGAAGGGAGCCACAGCAGGCCACAACTACATGAAAATTATGGTGGGGCAAGGAAGTTACACTTAAGTGGAGAAATCTCATCTGTGAGGAGAAACAGGAACAGTAGAGATGAGAGGCATGGTGTCCCAGAAGAGATCCCAGCTCAGCCCAAGGGGTCTCCAGAGGAAAAGTCTACTTCAGACTCTCCCGGTCCAGTTCCCAGACTGTCTGGTTGCACTTCAGTTTCTATCCTGGGAGGCTGAGACTGCTTCTGCTCTTATACAAAAACCACCTTCACTTAACCTAACTTGAGTGACTTGTGTCCCTTGCAATCAAAACTGCTCTAACTAAAGTAGGGCCTGCTTACCCTCCCCAACAACAGTGCCCTAGCGTCCACTTTCTGTATAAATGAATCTCAAAGGCCTGATTACCATCGTTTATTGTGTGTGTGTGTGTGTGTGTGTGAGAGAGAGAGAGAGAGAGAGAGAGAGAGAGAGAGAGATTTTGACACTTTATATAAGGCACCATCTCCCATCTTCGGGTAATGAAAATACTGCCATATATTTACTGCTAGGACCTTATAGCTACTTTTCTCATTAGGTTTTGAATCCATCTGGAGGTGTTTTTTTTAATTGTGGTAAAATATACATAACATAAAATTTACCATTTTAACCCTTTTTGAGTATACAATTTAGAAGCATTAAGTACATTCACATTATTGTGCACCATCACCATTAACCACTGTTTATTTTTAAAAGCCCTCTGGGGCTGGCCCCGTGGAGTAGCAGTTAAATTCGTGTGCTCCGCTGCGGCAGCCAGGAGTTCACAGGTTCAGATCCCGGGCGCAGACCTATGCACCACTTATCAAGCCATGCTGTGGCAGGCATCCCACATAAAGTAGAGGAAGATGGGCAGGGATGTTAGCCCAGGGCCAATCTTCCTCAGCAAAAAGAGAGGGATTGGCAGTGGATGTTAGCTCAGGGCTAGTCTTCCTCACAAAAAAAAAAAAAAAAAAAGCATTCTGAAAATCATGACTTTTTCACTCTTATTAAACAAATGACTTCTGTCTATGCTCGTTCATCAAATGACAAGGGCAAAGACCCTCATCCAAGGTGGTACTGTGATAGTCTGGAGAAGAACGTGGCAAAGAACATCCACAACGACTTGGAACAGTCCCAGAGCAGCTAAATTCATCCCCAGTTCCTCTGGACATGGCCACAGAGGATAGAGACTAAAAATACCTGGAGAGGACAGATAACAGCTGTCAAGGATATTCAGCCCAGTTATGAAGGTTACTGCTATCACCAGATTTGCATCAGAAGACACCTATACAGGCAACAGTGGGTCATATGTAGAACAGTCAGATTCAGAAGAGAAAGACTGATGTTCCTCACCTCCCACAGCGCCTGGAATAAATCCCTGTGCCTTGAATTTGGTCAAGTAATCTATGATCAATTCCTGGAGGACCCCTAGGAAGAAAGAAAGTACTTCAAAAATGTTGAGTACCCACTCACCACCTTCTGCTTGTTATAGCTTTCTTTTTAAGCACAACAGCCTCTATCAATAAAATTAAACGACAAAGAGACCTCCATCAGAAGCTTTGTCAAAGCAAATGATTCAGCCAGCACATTTCACAATGGCAAACACAGACAGGAGAAGGCAGAACACTGGGCATTTTAACTTGTCCCTCAGTATCTTTAAATATGAAAGAAATTTCGGAAAAATAAGTTATAGTCAAGACCTCTCTAAATGCAAGGCCTGTAGCAGCCCAGGGAGTATGCCCAAGTAAAGATCCTATATGATCCATTATAAGGGACTCACTAAAACTCCCAATCCACACAGGTTTCCTAATAGGAAGAATCTTATTTACTGAATTACTAGCAATCAATACACATGTTAACCAACTCCAGAAAATACAACTAAATGAACATAAATAATACTGCCTTAAACATAAAAAGTCTGAGATTAGCAGACACTTTTTCATCTGTCATCATATTTAAGTCTATTTTTCCAAAACTATTCCAAAAAATAAAAGACCTGAAATGTGTCATAGGGAATAACCAAGCAGAATGAACATTTTTGTGCTATGCATCTTTAACAATTTTTTAAAGTCAGCACTTGCAATGTGTTAAACCGACCTAAAAAATTAAGCCCTCTACATACACCAGAAAGGAGGCACCTCAGTGACTATAGTTCAAATTCTTCTTACATGGCTTAAGCCAACAGTTTAATTCCTGACCTGGAGCAAGTACCTCAAAAAGAAAAGATACAGTTATGCAGAACAGAACAACTACATACCAGCAAAGAAAGCCATAAAGCAAAATTCCACAAAGCCAACTTCATTTTCTTATAATCATAAGTCAGAATGGGAAGGAACTTTAGAGGTCATCACTAGGACAACCCTTTACCCCAACACACGAATCCCCTCAAAATTATTACGAACTAACATTATACCAGAGCTGAGGTCTGGGAAAAGCAAGATGAGAAGCTCTGCCAGAATTAAGAATGATGAACTAGTGTCTAGTAAGGAAGAGAAAGTTGCGGAGGCCAAGGAAAGAGGCTTCCAGCACCTGGCCTACACAAGTGGCAGCAGGACAGCAGAAAATACACCTCTAGCTGGGGTCTCTGGTCCCGTTCACCAGTGTTCTTCGCTACTGAAAGAGAAGAGGATGAGCTGGGAATCACAGTGAGCTTGTTCTAAAAGCCACATAGGAAACCTAAGCCTTCAGGGCCAGAGGACTCATCTAGCATTGTTTGGCTCAGGGTAAGACAAATAATGCTGACACTACAGCCAGTCTTCCCAACATTTTGAAATCTGATATCAAAACCTGTAACTTTTCATAAATCCTACAGTGGTACATAGTTTTGAAAATTAGGGAATGTTTACAGAGACCCTCTACCATGAAATATTCCTTTCTTCAAGTATTTACAATTAGATTCCTTCCTAGAAATTATATTTAAGTAATTTTAAAACAATTTAGTTCTTAGAGAAAATAATAAACATCATTTAAGTCATCTTCAAATGTTTATTCACGTCTACTTGCTCTTATGTTTTTCTTAGAGCATCTACCTAATGGAGAAAGCTAAAGAAGAGACCAAACATCTCTGTTCCCCTTCAGACAACACAAAGCTCTCATTTCATTTAAGGGTGGAGGAGATGGTATCTGAGTTGTCACGAGGTTTAAAAAGTCATCTCAGGAATAATACTGGGTATCAATCAAACGGGCTGCAGTTCAAATTTTCTACTCTAATCATAAATTGTTATTGAGCTAAAATGTTTTCTAAATATAACACATCTTATTTCTAAATGTTTCTTGGCAATTAAATATCTAGAAAGTCAAAAAAAACCCAAGAAAGCAGAGAAAATGAACTTTTTTAAAGCTCACCATTCATCAACTGCAGGAGGCTCAAAAGATGCCATACGCCAGAGGCTCAGCCTCAAACTCAGCCTTGCAGAGGAAAACTCCAAATAAGATTTCTTCAAGAACTGCTCTCACGCAGTACTAAATTACAAAGCAGTGACCTCCCTAGAGGAGAAACTGGAGTCAACAGCTACACGAGTATACAATCTAGAGGAGATGAAACCTAACTCCAACACAAGGGATGCGATGCTAGTTACATAATAATAACAAAACATATTGAAAATACAAGTATCAAACAATAAAGTTATTTAAAATATTTCAAGAGCAACAAAATGCCCCCCCAAAAAAACCCAAATGCTTTCCAAAAGTAATTTGAATAGAATATAATTTAATCCCCAGGCCTAACCTCTCTGAAATAAAGTAGAATCCTCCAATTTAGTCAAATTACACTAAGAAATGCTACTTTAAAACAAAGGAGCTACAGCATAGCACTCTGAACTCCATGGGAGAACAAAAATGTAGTGTCAGTATGTTCACAACACAGCTCGATCCACAAAATCATGAGATAATTAAACTGACTGTTTTTAGGTTTCAATCTGTTTCGCCAGAAACCTTGTCCAAACTACACTGATGCAAATCAGTATGAGCAACCCTAGCTATATCAAAACAACTCCAGTATCTTATCTTTTGTTTTACCTTTTATCGCTGATTTATGGGCTGACTGATGGTAAACTGATTTGTGCATGTGCCAGAAGTCAGCTCAGAAATACAAAAAGTGAAAAGAGATTTAGAAGAATGAAAATTCATGAATGAAAATGCTGATGTCATAGTTCAGCTCCCAGCAGAGCTGAGGGGAATCTGTAAGGAACCGATATTAAACCACCAGTCATTTAGTGAAGGAGATGAAACAGAAAAAGCCCCTGCTCAGAACAAGGAAAGGGGAAGGGGAAAGAGACAGAGAGAGAAAAACTGTATTAACCACCTTTTCCCTGGACCAAAAATGAAAAATACACAACGTATATGCCACAAACAAGCATAATTTCTAAACCATGGAACTGTTTCATACTATTGTTACACGTAAAATTTTTAAAAGATATGGTTAGCTGTGTCTCTAAATAAGTAGAACACAGTCTCATCCCCACCTTAAATCTTTCTCCCACCAGGTGCCATCTCATTCAGAAAAGAGTGTATAATATAGTTTTAGGTCTTCACTGAAAACTACTGGCATTGCCATACCACGCCTAATTTTAAGCAATTCTGAACACAGTGGGGTGGGACTCAGTGACCTCAGGCAAGCTACCGGAATTTTTATGTGAGGGAAAAAATGCTTTTATCTAATGATGTAATATAAATTAATAAAAAAGGAGATTACAAAAATCTGATTTACTTAGAACTATTAAAAGCAGCTAATGGTGTCGACTGCTCACCTTTTCTATCTCTTGGCAGAACTGAAAATAAAACTAGTACTACAGACAAACTTGTGTAAAGTTTAGACACAATTTACTAAAATCCTTTTATTCAGGACACTTAAGTAACTGATTCCTAGATTCCTAAACATAATTACATTCTTAGAAAATAAGTGACCCTCAGATCCTTGGTAACCTCTCCAAAGCACAAAACTATAAGGATATTCTGTCTTCTTTACCATTCATATGGCTTAAGATAACCATTCACCCACAATGGATTTTTTTTTAATTTAAGCAATAAATAATTTTGCCAATAAACATTTTAAAAAGAAGATCTTATTAAGTTAAAATCCAAACATACCGGTTTTATCTGTAAATCTAAAATGTTAAAAGAGATCATCTCACATTGCCACCACAAATATCTCTGATAGAACATCACTACCCCCTTGTGGATTTGCAATAAAAAATCCTTATCTTCAATCTTCACTTCTTAAATGTTTCATTCTGCTGAACTTCCCTTAAAGTCTACATTTTCTTCACTAAGAAGGGTTATTTTATTTCTATTACTTTTTAAAAAGAGAAAAAACACAACAGTTTAAAACAACCAATTCCATCAACTTCTTTATCTTCTAAACATCCCCATTTGGGGGGAGTGTTCTTTCTACAATAGGCATATGTGCCTATTTCAACATGATAACCACATCAACATTCCATTTTTCCACAGAATATGTGAACTTACACTTCCAATCATCACTTTCAGATTATTTTTAACAATAAATGGGTAATTTCTTCACTACTGCAACTTTTTTCTTTCTATTTGATAATTTCACACTTTGCACCAATTTCTTTCTATCACTTCCAAGTGGTTTGACATCCAAGTGCCCCAGAAATCCAATGGGGCACACACATCCTCAGAAATGACTTTCTAGACAAGGATTAAAAATGAAATCTAAGTTTTAAAAAGATTAATTCTTGATTGCATTCTATACCTTCAGAAGTGCTTCCTGGCAATCTAAATCAACCCTGTTGAAGGAAAAGAAGATAATACCTGTTTTTCAAAACCAAAAATAAAGGCTTTGTTTTTTTCTTTTTCTTTTTTTTTTTTTTTTTACTGCAGAAGCACCTCTGGTTGTATCTGTGTACCATTCTAATATAACACACAGATACATCTTGTGAAACGTATACTGTAGAAAAGATTAAATAAACTTAAATATCTGGTTTATCACTTGTTACAGACACTAGATTTAGCTGAAAGTATAAATCATCTCCACGATAACGTACAGGCTACAGAGAGGGAGCAGAGTCCTGACGAGTCGCACTGCAGTTACAGAGTTAACTCCCCATTTTCTCCCATATGTTGAATACAAAAGTAGGGACATAGTAATTTACTATTATTATGAGAAGATAAATTCCAGTACTCATTCCAATAGTTAGGTGGAAATAAAGGAGGAAAAATAATCCACTTTGCAAGTGTTTTTAAGTGACTAAATACATAATATTACCTTATGGTAACTGACAAGGAAAAATAAGAGAGAAAATGAGTGGTGTGTTAAATGACTGAATGCTATGTGCTCCAAAAGGCTTTTCACTTGTCAACCCCATTGAAGACTATACATACAAAAAGTATCAATTAAGCAACATGTCCAAAGCTGGTGGCTGCACCATAGGACAGGAGCAATCAGAGCTGGACTTCATGGCGTTTTTTGGGATTTTGTTATGATTGTCATATTTGGATTTTTTTTTTGGAGAGAAGGCAGGGGGAGATACTTTGGATGACATTAGAAAGTGAGATTAGTGGTGAGGGTAATGCCACTTAATTAGTCCCCAGGTAGTAACATGTTAAGATTGTTAAGAACTCAGTCCCAAACATTTCTTTCAAGGCATGTCACTTTGTGCACTTATAACTACAAAACCATACTGCAGAGAGCAGAATGAGGAATATAGCCCCAAACCAGCACATCTCCCTCACAGTCACTCTCAGCTAGTCTGCTCAGTCTCAGGAAGGGATATGTTACATGACTTGAAAGGCCTGACTAAACCTGAAAAAATAAAATAAAATGTGGGGCTGGCCCCAGTGTCATAGTGGTTAAGTTCACTATGAAGCTCCACTTCAGCAACCCGGGGTTCACCAGTTCAGATCCCAGGTGCAGACCTACACACCGCTTATCAAGCCATGCTGTGGCAGGTGTCCCACATATAAAGTAGAGGAAGATGGGCACGGATGTTGGCCCAGGGCCAATCTTCCTCAGCAAAAAGAGGAGGATTGGCAACAGACATTAGCTCAGGGCTAATCTTCCTCACAAAAATAAATAAAAATAAAAATAAAATGTATTTATGTACTTCTCCAAATGAGCAAAGAACTCATGTATAAGAGAACAGGCAACTCTATTAAGAATGAGCAAAACATTGGGGTGAATGTAGAAGAACCATTAAAAAAAAATCTCTGGTCATTCCATCTTATGATATGTCAATCAGGCGAAAGCAAATGAACAATCCTCTAAAAAAAAGAGTGAAAAAGGAAGTAACGTGGCTGACACTTGGCCGCTCTTTGCAGTGGGGTACATAATATTTCTTTTTTAGTCCAGGGTAATGAGCTAAAAAAATGCTCAGGAAGCATTACCAATCTCTACACAAGTAGGCCCATGACCTTCTACAAGCAATGGCGTTTAAAGCAGAGAGATGCAATACAATCTTAGAAATACACAGCCAGCATACTGATGATAAAAAAAAAAGACACCCTTACTTTGTCCCACCATATAAAAAATCGGGGACTGCTGTCCATTTGTCAATATACAGAGAAACACTTTCTTACAAATATCCTAGGGTGGAAGACCATCTATATGTTTACAAGCCCCTCTTTCTAATGGCAGATGGTAACACATCTAAATCACAGAACTGATGGACACTACATCCACGAATGGCACAAAATCTGACCAACCTATATCCTGAACCTGATTAGGTATTCAAAAAGAAAAAGAAAAGAAAGATAGATTACACTCTATAATCTGGAAAACAGACTGAATGACCAAGCACCCTGATTCATGTTATATGGACAAAGAAATAGAGAGCAACACCACTTCTTAATCTCACCCTGAAACACAACAAAGACTAAAGATAGTACTATAACGGGCCAAGTAACATTAGAAGACTCCACATGACCTCGTGAAGACAGGCCCCAGATGAAGTGGTATACTTGTTGGCTCTGCCCAAAGAAATTTACCATTATCAAGCCAAAGAGACAGAAGGAAGCTCACTAAATGCAGCAAAAACAAATTTCCAAAATCCTACACAGGAAGGCCCAGATGCCGGAAGGACACAGTGTTTCACCCCAGGAGGCTATCCAGGTACAAATACTAATATCACCCTTGCTGTGTGGCTTAAGTCCCCTTTCACTTCCCTATCCTTAGGGAAACAAGAAGTAACACTGCCTCTTACTACAGAACAAATGGAATGGTGGGCACCTCTCTTTACTGAATGATAGAAAGCCTATGAATACAGTAGATTTACAAAAACTTTTTTATAATAATGATGACAAAGGCAATAAAGAAACCTCTTTATGTGGCAAATAAAGGGAGGTAGAATTTAAGTCATCTAGAACATTAAAAAGGGGCATGGTAAGTGATTCTGAAGATACAGAACATTTTAGAAAATGATCTGTTATAATGGAAATACAAAAGATACACTCATCACCTGTCACCACAAAAAATAGTCAGTCACATATTCACATGAATAAAGGACACTGCCAAACCAACCACATACTGCAACAATCATACACAAGAGTTCTTCTTAAGAGTGAAATACTAGCAGAAGTGGTTTCTACAAACATTGTGGAGGGAAAACCTGATTTCACATAGGAGGAAATGAAAAAGTGCATTTCAGGTTAATTATTATTATTGTTATCATTATGTACACCTAACCTACATCCAAAAATAATCTGAGGCTATTTATCAAAAAAAAAGAAAAGACACAAATAAGGTACTATTAAAAAGCATAAAGTATTAAAAGTCACATAATAAATAAAAGCAGTGATAATTATACCAGATACCTAGCCTAAGAATGGACACCACAATTAGGCATTAAATTTAGATATAACACTTCCTGGCAGTGAAGATGTAACAGCAGCTCATACAGTTCTTACTATCTGATATTATGAAGCATACCAGTTCATCATAAGAGAAAATTATTTTTCTATCACTTCCTTATACAAAGGATGCATTTGATTTTACGTTCTATACAATACCTAGTATGCTACTGTTCAAATATTAAACAAGCATTCCAACCAACCATATATCTAAATGACCTAAAAGTTATGCCTAGACAATTAGAAAGAAGGTTCACTACTTTCTTCTATGCACACACCCCACCTACACATTCTGAGGGAAAGCTGTTAAATGCCTCTCCCATCCGCCCTCTACCCTCTCCACCACCCCTACTCCTACAGGGAGGGGGAAAGTTCAATGGGATAGTACATTAGAGTATATTTTTGTAAGATTACAATCCAAATAGTTAAAATTCAGAAAAGAATTCCTTACAAGAATATATGAAAAGACAAGCACAAGATACACTGAAATGTCGTTCACACTAAAAGGCTAACAAGACCTCTATGGTCTCAGGCAAAGTCACGTAACCCCTACAGATCCAGGCACAGAAGAGAAGCTCAGTAAAGGTCTCTGGAATGAATGCACTCAGTGATGGGGATACGGTTGTAAAAACAGCTTCTCTCCAAAAGGACAAATTCAAAGGTCCCACAAAGGAGGCAACAGGAACAACTATGAGGGGAAAGGAAGAGAACATGAGCATCACCTTCTGTTGCTTTTTCCATAAGGAAATCAGAAAGAAGTACAAATGCACACAAAGAGGTATTTCTCCGAACTGTAGGAAATGAGAAACGAAGAATGGCCCTGAGTAATGAAGGAGTGGGAAAAACGTTCAGTCACAATATGGGCTACCTCAAAATCAGCCAGAAAGAATTATAATCCCACCAGGCACATAGGCTACACCCAGCATAAACAGAGAACTAAAATAACATCACCTGACTCTAAAGAATCTTAGAGGGAAAGTCTAAAAACTACAGAAATGGAAAAACGCAGATAAGCAGGATATGTAAATATGTCTCAAAGAGCAAGCAAGAGCAGCCCTACTCTTCTGAAAAGGAAAATCTGACCTTGAGTAGAGGTTGCTGGGTACACGTTAACATTTTGAATCCACTCAACGATGAGATGGAGAAACCCAACATTTCCCAGAGGCAGGATAAGTCAGGTCTTCAAGAAGACAAGGGAAGAGATGTCCCATGGGTCACCCAACCTTGTCCAAAAGGGGGAAGGGGAGGAGAGAGTGATGTTCTAGCAGAGAGATATAAAAAAGAAAAGTAGTTAAGAGAACCCATCTAGCCTGACTAACCGCAAGAGAACACAGTGCCCTGGAAGCGTAAGAGGAAAAAGCTGATCTCCAATAATCTATGGGAATGGGTGACAAAGAAAACACAACCATATTAAACTCAAAGAAAGGAACTTAACTTTACACACTAACCTCAAGTGTGTTTCTCCAATCTTTACCATTTTCCTTCCACTGCCCGTTGTATGAAGCTCCCCGGTTAGCATGGGAAACTCCAAAAGGCAGTCGGTGGTATGGAGAAGGGCAGGAAAGGATCCACCACTGTTAAGTGAGATGACTCTGCTGGGCACACTCCAATACATACAGCAGGTATTCAACTCTTGTTTTCCAAGGGTCATTAAGACTACACCCTAAAAATACACAATTCCATCAAGCTGGGTATAGATACAGATAGAATAAAAACTGCATAAAAAATTTTTTAAACCAAAAAATAGGAAAACGAGGTCAAAAGCGCTACTTTCAGTCAATGAGTATTATGCCCACTGGATAACTCAATATTAACTGAAGGGCAAAGTCTGGAAGTCAAAGCCTAATGCTGACCAATCCTCCAGATAACCCTGTCTCCTTAACTCAGGAATCCAGGTGGGGAAGAGTCTCCTTGCTAGAAAAGTGCTTCAAGGTCCAAAAGCTCAGAGTCTGACAGAGCTTGTTGGGGAGAATGAGGCTCCGAACTAAGCCTGTCAAAAAGTAAGACTTTGCTGCTGAATGACAGCAGCTGGCAACCATTCCAAGCTCGGTGAGGGAATGAAGTGAGGGGACCAGATGAGGCTCAAATCATTCCCCTGCCCCAGAGCCAAGGGGAAATGCCAAAAACACAAACTGTGACACTCAGGAAAAAGCTGGAGAATCATCCCTCCCACTCTTTCATGAAGTGTCACAGGCCTTTCCAAAGGTACCTTTTCCTAATGTGCCCAACCTCTCTCAATTATTTAAATGGCCAAAATAAAACAGCAACATATTTATGACCATTCATTCCCAGTTCTGTCACAGAAACACATATTCTTCTCACCCACTCCTATCGTTTGCCCAAAATACATGAGATCTCTTTCCCCTACACTGCAGTAAAGAAATCAAGATAAGACTTTAAACCCTAGGAAGAATCAAGCAGAGAATACCTCCCCTAAATTCAGAATGCCTAAGTTTTGATGTGCATCGGCAAGCACTCTACACTTCGTGTATTCAGGGTGTCATTCTGCTTATTCAGTACAGTACAAATGACAAATGAAAGAGTGGTAAGAATTGGCCATTTATCAATGAGTCTTCTGATTCTTCTAAGCCCGAAGAGTTACCAACAACAATAATATATATCTTTATTCTTACACATCAAGTTCCCCACATATACCCAAAATGTATAGATGGTCATCTAACCCTTTCAACTTTCTGTACATATGTAATGGATGTGATTTCATCTACGAATATATGCCTATATGTGCGTATATGTAAACAAATGCATAGCATCATAATCTTTTTCACCAAAAGAGAACCAGAATAGCAAAAAATAGAAAGCATCCAAATTTCCCCTTTGCCTGAAAGATCGAAAAGATCAAAAGAAACGTCTGGATCCCACCAGAAACACCACCAGGGCCAAAGGAAGGTTCTAGTACAACAAGGAGCACACTAGCAACCTCTTCTCGAATGGCACGTGGGCGACATGGGTGTCTACACTCCCTTTTCTGGATGGAAAGGCATATGGCTTCTTCTTACCCAGCCAACAGGAACACAATTTAAGAAAATTAGAAAAAGTCAAGGTAACAGGCTCACTAAATATGGCCGACCGGGAAACAGAAACCATAAGGAGGATACGAGTTCTCTTAAAAAAGAAAAGGGAAGTTTATTTCCAGGGAAGATTCAAAGACTCTTGAATGTGGGATGTACAAAGTCTGGTTCTTACTGCACAGAAGACAGTAATCAGAACACCAAAAAACAAGGGCACACGACCCTCCTCCTGGTGGGGTAGTGTCAACTGGTGAATGCTGCCCCCAACTAAGAAGCAAGAAAAAACTGGAAGCAAAATTATACCATTGTTTTCCTCGGACATAGGAGTAATTATCGTGGCCCCTTCTTACTCAAGTACTAGGCACAATGGAAGCCCTGCCCTACATCTGATGGGGCACCCACCCTCCCCCAGACAAGGAACTCCGAGAAAAGAGAACATGTTAGGGTAGACAAACAAATGGGGGAAGGCGCCCTGGAATGTCCAGTTCCCCCCCTAAGAAAAAGAGGGCAACTCAAAGGGTATTCAGGAAATGAGCTCACCATAACCCAGGAAAGTGTGCGGAGAGTATGCATAATCTGTAAGTATCTGCTTTTCTATTAAGAAATGACTTCAGAGCTGCACAGGCCCCCACTATCCACCGGATGAGGGAAGAACATGGGTAGCCCGAGTCCCCTTGTCCTGGCAAAAGGGTCAATAGATGGTGTGCCGAGGCCCCAAAAGATTCCACAGAAGATAAGAGGATGAGACGGACCCCTCTGCCAAAGAAGGATCAGGGTCACAGAAGGTAAAGGGCAAGGGAGTGTGGAGACCCCACCCTCCTGGCTGCGAGGGGGCAAAGGCAAGAGTAGGAGAACGACTGCCAGGGGCGGGGATGCTGCGCAGGCCCCCTCCCAGGAAGGGGGGGAGGGGTCACACGAGGCCCTTCTGCCCGGGGACGCTCAGCAGGAGGGGGTCCCCCTGGTGGGGAGAAGCGCGGGGACCCCCGCCGGCGCTGGGAGGAGCCCACGGGGCTCGAGGCTGATGCTGGACTGAGTCCGCCTGGCCCTACCGCCCGGGAGCCAGGGGCAGCGAGGGTGAGCGCCGGCCGTGCCCCGACGGGGACCGGCCCGGGGCAGTGGGGCGCGGGGCTGGAGGGGGCCTGAGGCGGATAAACTTTCCGCCCCGCGGCCCCCACCGAGCCCGGCGCGGGGGGCGGGGGCCGCGACGGGCCCGGGAGCAGCGGGGATGCCCGGTCCGGGTGGGGGAGGCGCCGGCCCTCCCTCCGCCGGCTCCTCCTCCTCGCTGGGCCCGGCCCCCGCCCGCCGGCCCCCCGCCCCTCCGGCCCCAGCCCGCCCCCGGGTGGGGGTGTGCGGCGCCGCGCTCCGCCGCCCCGCGAGTCACCTCAGGACCCGGCCGCGCTACGCCCCTCCACCCGCCGCCCCCTCCCCGGGCCGGGGCGCCCGGCCGCCCGCCGCTGCCGCCGCGCCCCCGCGCTCCCGCCCGGCGCCGCCGATGCCCGGGATGTCCGGCGGGGCTGGGTCCCGCCGCCCGCCGCGCCGCCCCCGGCCCCTCACGCTCCGGCTCTTACCTTCCGGCTTGTTTTCGGCAGCCATTTCCCCTCTGCGCGCCACATCCTCCTCCTCCTCGCGACCGGGACCCCGAGCGCGCGCCTCGTACCGCCGCCGCCGCCGGCCCAGCCACCCCGCCGCCGCCGCGCACCCGCCCTGGCCCCGCCCCGCGGCCCACGCACTGCGCCCGTTGGGCTGCACGGCTGCCACTCATCGCTCCCGCCACCAATCGCCCCGCACCGGGGGTCTCACTACTCTCCGGGAGGAGCGTCCTATCCATCCGGCCCATTGGCTGGTCACCACCCAACGGAATGAAAGGATTGGTCAAGAATCAACGCCCCCTCCCCACCCACTCCCAGGAAAGCCCGCCTTCCAGACCTAAACAAAGCTTCCCAGTGGCCAGAGCCCGAAAGAACAGTCCAATCAGGAAGGGGCCGATACGGAATATTTCCTCGAGGCAGCGATGTGGCGTCTTGATTGGGCGTTACTACAGTGTTTCCCAGGCCGTTCAGACCAATGAAAGGGGGTTCCCGGAACTCGGGAGCGGCGAAGGGAAGCCCCGCCCTCGAGCGTGACCGTCATGAGGAAGGCGCTCGCTCATTGGCACGCTGGGGCTTTTCCCGCGTGCTCCCGGGGCTGAAGGACGTTCCCGGGGAAGCCGCCGCCGGCGCGTGGGGTCCAGGTGGCAGTGGAGGACGCGGCGGGATCTCCGGGATCCCGCACCCTGCCGCCGCCGAAGGGCGGCGGGGTCCAGCGAGCCTCGGGGCTGAGGCCAGCCGGGCGCCGCTCTCCGGAGCCGGTCGGTCCGGGAGTCCGGGCGTCGCTGCCGGCCGTGGGGGAGGGGCGCGCCTCCCGCCAGGCCCCGCCCCTTCCCCTCCGGCCCCCGCCGGTCACCGGCGCCCCGCCCCCTCGGCCCGCGCCGCGCGGCCCCATGCGCGGGTGCCCGGACCGCCCGTGCCCGCCTTCCGCTCTCCGCCCCTGGTGTGCTCCGTTGTCCCCTTTTCTAGCGGCTTAAAATACTGAAACTTTATTTTGGTCACGTTGGCCATGTGACCCACAGAGCCGATGACTCATGTATGCCCGTCCCAGGATGAGGCCGCTGACTAAAATCTTAGAGAAATGTTAAACCTCGGCGCGCCTGCTCGGAGGGGGCGAAGCGAGCCAAGTTTCCTTCAATCCTGGGCTCACATTCGTGGCTTTTCCGAGCGAATATTCCAGTGTCCACTGACTCACTCTCCGTACGAGGTGGGGAGACCAGCTGGGTGTCAGTCGGGGAGAGAAAGAGACTAGAAACAGGTTAGGACCCATCCTATGGGGGTAGACACCGCTGCAGCTTTTCTGGAAGTCCGTCCACACCTAGTGGACCAGCACACGCTGTGCAGAAAAGACTAAAGCCAGATGAGATGGCAAAGACGAAAATGCCCCCTTCCAGAGAAATTAAGAAATTGTGCACGTGGGCAGGTAATATCAGAAACAAAGGAGAGGGCTGAAATCTCCAAGTTTAAATAAAGGAAGAAAGAGTTGAATGAAAAGCAGAGCTCCAAGCCTTCCATGTGAATCTTGTAAGGTTTGAAGTGAGAACATTTCATTCCTCTACGTTTTGTTTTTCCCTTTGCTACCGTCGATGACAGCTAGCAGAATCAGCAAAAGATCGTCGTTCGAGTATTTTGGCATTAAGATGGACTGTCAACGTGAACTTTGTGCCAATCCTAACAACATGTGTTCTTTTTGTAGTCTTCACAAGTGAAAATTTCTGAAGTTTTCCAAAAATAAAGATGTCCCAGAAGACTGTTTTGTATTATACACTCATTCTTCAACAAACTTTAATTTTATGAGCCTCAAAAAATGCAGAATTTTAACAACTGGGGTACAATATTTTATCGATTAGCATTCCTAACAGTACCTGTGTTGACGATTTGAGTAGTGAAACATATTCTTAAAAGTACTGGTGGCATTAAAATTGGTATAACCCTTTTGAAAAGCAATTTTACAGTACATATTAAAAGCCATAAAATATGTCTGCATCTTTTGACCCAGTAATCTTACTTCTGGGAATCTATTCTAAGGAAATAATACTAAATGCCAAAAAAGCTGTATGTGTGAAGGTATTCTACACAGGATCACTGTATTTATTATAACGAAAATTTGGAAGCATCCTAAACGTGCTACTGTTGGATATTTGGTAAGTCAGTTGTGTTATATCCACACAATGGAACATTATGGTCATCACAGACATCAGAAACAGAAAGAAAAGCTTATTGCTAGGTGGGGAAAAATAGTATTCAAATTGTGGTGTTGATTTCTTA
Source organism: Tapirus indicus (assembly GCA_031878705.1). NCBI lineage: Eukaryota > Metazoa > Chordata > Mammalia > Perissodactyla > Tapiridae > Tapirus > Tapirus indicus. The sequence goes on along the minus strand of CM062924.1, from coordinate 89,395,298 downwards.
TATATAATGTGATTCTAGGTCTAAAAACTGCATTTTGTAAAAAGAATGATACAAAATACACCCAAGAAGTTACATCTGGGTGATTATGGATGTTTTTTCTTATTGTTTCTATCTTCTATAATACAGTCATAACTGTATAGCTTTTATAATTAAAACATGTATTTAAATTAAAAAGTAATTTTATGCAGTGCTTACTAGATACCAGACACTGTGTTAGATCCTGAGGATGTAAAAGTGAATAAAGTTGAGTGTCTCCCTCCAAGGGGCTCACAGCCTAGCAGGGTTAACAAACCAAAAACAGCAGGTTGAGGTGCAGTGGGGATACAGAAGGTAATGACTATTGCCTGAGCCTCAAAGAAGCATCACCATCACGTTGAAATCTCCTGTGGGAAGCACCTTAGATTCCAGCTAGAATGGCAGTTCTCACAGTGCAGCCTGGGGACCTGGGGGGTGGGGAGGACCCTCAAGACTTTTTCCATGGATCTACGAGATCAAAACTATCTTCCTAAAAATCCTATGTTAATCTCTCATGCGTGTACAGTGTTTTCCAGAGGCTACATAATATATGACATCAAAACAGACTGAAAGCAGAAGCAGATAGGAGAATCCAGTTGTCGTTCTATTAAGTGAGATACTAAAGATATTTGCAGAACTGCAAAACAGTCCTGCTCTTATCACTAATTATTTTGTTTTGGAAAATTTATTTATCATAAAAAGTATAATGTATGTTAACATGTAATGGGTTTATTATTATTTTTAAATGAACTAATAAATATTTCTTTAATCTCTATACTGTACATAAACTATAAATAAACAAAAGCTCTTTGGGGTCCTCAGTAATTTTTAAGAGTGCAAAGGGATCCTGAGACTGATGAGTTTGAAAACCACTGGTCTAGAGGATGAGATGACTTTGGGGTCTGGTTGGCTGGTGTCTTAGTTCGGGCTATAACAAAGTACCATAGACTGGGTGGCTTATAACAACAGAAATTTATTTCTCACAGTTCTGGAGGCTGGAAGTCTGAAATCAGGGTGCATCCTCACAGTGCAGAAAGCAGAGAGGGGAAGCAAGCTCTCTCATGACTCTTAAAAGAACACTAACACCATCCTAGGACCCCACCTGCCTGACCTCATCTAATCCTAATCACCCCCCAAAGGCCCCACCTCCTAATACCATCTCATGGGGAGTAGGGTTTCAACATATGCATTAGGAGGGACACAAATATTCAGTTCATAACAGCTGGTGTTTGTCTTTGCTTGGGAGGGTGACCAAGAGGTGGGCATCTCCCGTAGGAGAAGCAGCCTGAGTTGCTAAATGAGCACATTTAGAAAGGAAAGGAGTCAGAACATGTACTGGACATCCCACCCTCCTAATCCTTGCCCGTTTTAGCTGTAATGTTCTTCAAGGAAAGTATGCTACTGTCCAGAAACAGATAGAGATAGGTAAACAATGGGAACATTAAATTTTTACTTTTTTACCTCAAAAATATTTGTAAAAGAGCATCAAAACCTAGTCAGCTGTCTGAAGTAATTAAAATAACTGTTTATTATTACTGGTGATGAAGACAATAAAAGTTCTTGTACTTGCTTCCTTATGTTGGAAGTTACTGAAGCTCTATATTACTGGATTGAGAGAAGAAACCATGGACTGAACCCATTTCCGAGGCTTAAGAACTCCTAAAAGGGAAACTGGTGATACCATACTCACTTTCACCCCACACGGGACAAGAAAGAAATTGTTCTATCTATGCCTTCCTTAGCTTTGAAAGGGCTGCATTGTTAAAAGTAATGATACCCAAAAGTTCTGCTTCCAAATAGTTTCTCTTCTTGCCTTTTCTTTAATTCAATTTTTGTATTTTGAGATAATTGTAGATTCGCAAGCAGTTGTAAGAAATAACGCAGAGAGATCCCGTATCCCCTTGCCTTTTCAAGATAAAACATAATGAAAACCTGTGAGCTTTGTTAGGATGAACCTTTCACTAGATATTCTTGTTTTCTCTATCCTGCAAACCCTCATCTTTCCTCCTTGCTGTACCCTGCCTGCCTCCATTCACAATTATGTCAGCCGTTAGAATCTCGGAATGTCTACTCTTAGTATGTAGGAGTAAAGACTTGTCAGATACTCCAAATATAATGTGATATTTGGGCCTAGTAGGGCTGAATTCCTGCTCATTTGAAATATAATGTGAACATAAAAGGTCTTTGTGGACCAGAAATCTGTCAAAATTTTGGAATGAATAAACAGTTTCATTTGTTCAATATTTACTTTACTGAAGTATAGCCAAGTCAGAATGGACAGTAGGTCCAAGACCAACCACACCACTTCTGGTGGGTTTGTTTTCCTTTTAGTATTAAAACCAGGAACACAACATTATCCTTCGTGATAGGGGTTTCAAGATATATTGTTTAAACGATAGTTATAAAACCTTTCCACATTTGTCCAGCTATTGCCTAAAACAGACCTGAGTTCACCTGTTCTACAGGGACCCTCTTTGGAGTTAGAGCTAAATGCCTTTGATGGAATGTATCTTACCTTCATACGCTACTTAAAGAGTCCATCCAGGGTTTTTTGGACTTTCCCTTTAAAACTTTGGAGTCTTTCCCCTCCCTCTTAAGCCCTCTGGTATTACAGCTTAATAGTTTTTTATTGAATTTGAACTCAGGACCAAAGAAATGGCTTCTTTTCTAAAGAGGGAAAAGGCTAAAGAGATGGGGCTTTGCTGGTTCATATGGGCACGTATGCAGAGAGCTTCATGACTTCCGAAGTCAACAGATTTAGGAGACCAGGACACCACCTCTCCTTCCTGGGACCCAGAGAGACATCAGTGGAGACCCCAGAATCTCTATAGAGTGAGGACTTAGGGGCAGCAGTCTGATTGAAGGGAGGGGGCGGGGGCACTTTAGCATTTGCACGGCAAGCCCCTGCTTGCACGTCCATTGTCTGCTTATTTGGGGTGGTTCCAGGAGGCTAATGGAGATGATAAGGTCTCTCAAGTCACCCCCTGGCCAGCACTGAAGGCTGGTGAGATCATTTGGAGGACTCTTAAGATTTGTTTCGATTGTTTTCTTACTTATTTGCCTTACCACTTTCCAATGTAATTTATTTCAACTCTCAGTCTTTCAACTAAACTTTGTTGTTGAAGGTAAAATGACCCATCAAAACACCTAAAGGAAAAAGCTCCTGATGTATCAGCAGTATTGTCTTTGACTGTCACTCAGGAGCACCCAAAAAAATCAGCCCACTACCACCTACCGGAGAAAATAATGTCAACTTAAAAGCAAATTTGTGTATTATTTTACCCTCAAAATTCCTATTCCCTATTTGGGAATAGCCAAAAGAATTGCAGTTCTGAATGTGCATGATGTGCAAACCATAAGCAAATCCCAAGAACAAAGGAGGGGAGCTGCTTTTATAGAGAAAAAGAGGGAAAGGGGCGGTGCTGTTCTAAACAGAAAGTCCATTGGAGGAAATAACAGTTCAGGGCAGCAACAGCTCCTCCTTGGCTGAGCTACAGCTTTTCTCATTGGCTGGGCTGTTGTCCAGTGGAGAGAGAAATCTTCCTTCAGTAGTAAAGTAGTTTTACTTCCTGTCAGAGATACAAGCCTAGTCTCTTCCTGTTTGGAGTAATTGACAATGTATGATAGGGCATCAGAGCTCCCCTTACAGGCCTTCCTGACTCCAGTTTAGTTGGGGTTTCTCTTATTCATTTAATAATAAAAATGGTGTGGACTCAGAGGCATTTAATTGTCATTAGCTTTTCCATTTTTCAAACAAGGTGAGCAATTTATTTTTCTTTAAGTATTAAGCTGTGGGATATCATGTCATTAAAGAGATTGGGGTAAATCGATGTGTGCTACTATGGAAGGTTCTCCAGCTTAAATGTTTTACTGAAAAAAGTGAGACACAGGGCATAATGTATACTACTCTCAGATATATACAGATATAACATTTATTGCATATATAGATATGCTTGTATAAACAAAGTTTCTGAATGAATAACAAGAAATTTAACTATTACCTATAGTTACCTTTGTGGGTAAAGCAGAAAAAAAAATAAGCGTCACTCCTCATTTGATATGGTTTAAATTTTTTATGTGTGCATTCATTTATCCAAAAAATATTTCTTGGGTGCCTATGATGTAGGTTCTAGGTGCTGGGGATACAGCAGTGAACAAAATAGACCAAAATACCTGCCTTCGTGGAACTGACATGGAAGTGAGAAAGACAGATGATAAACAAACAAATATATGAACGAAGGGTAGAGAATGATAAGTGCTTGAAGAAAAATAGTAGGAGGAGACATTGTAGTGATGAGGGGACTATTTTAGGTAGGGTGGGGGTCTCTGAAACCCGAAGGAAGTGGGGGTGAGCCATGGAGTTATAGGTAGGGTGAAAGAACATTCTAGGCAGAGGAAACAGCAAGTGCAAAAGCCCTGAGGCAAACGCACACTTGGTATGTTGTGGAAACTGCAATGAGGCCATGCAGAAAGAGTACTGGGACATGAATCCAAAGAGAAACATAAGGCCAGATCACATAGGACTTTCAATTTCATGGTGAAATCGTTTGATTTTATTCTGAGGGTATTGAGTTGGGAGTATTATCTCAGTGGCATTTTAAAAGGCTTACTCTGCCGTGATGTGGAGAATAGACTGCAAGGGGGCAAGAGAGGAAGCAGAGACAATCATTAGATTATTGCACTTGTGAAGACTTGATGGTGGCTTAAACAAGGTGTGTTAGTTTCCTGTGGCTGCTGTAACAAACTACCTTAGTGGCTTAAAACAACAGAAATTTATTCTCTTACAGTCTGGAGGCCAGAAGTCCGAAATCAGTTTCATTGGGCCAAACTCAAGGTGTTGGCAGGGCTGTGCTCCCTCCCGAGGCTCCAGGGAAAATCCGTTCTTTGGCTCTTCCAGCTTTTAGTGGCTGTCAGCGTTTCTTGGCTTTTGGCCACATCGCTCCAATCTTCAAGGCCAGCATCTTCAAATCTCTCTCTGCTCCACTTCACATTGCCCTCTTCTCTGTGTATGTGTGTGGGTGTGTGGGTGTCAAATCTCCCTGTGCCTCTCTCTCATAAGGACACTTGTGATGACATTTAGAAACCACCCAAATAATCCAGGATAATCTCCTTCATTTCAAGATCCTTAATCATGTCTGCAAAGACCCTTTTTCCAATAAGGTAACATTTACAAGTTCCAGGGATCATGACCTAATAATTTGGGGTCCATTATTCAGTCTACCATACCAGAGGCAGGCAAATTTTTTTCAGGAAAGGACCAGATAGTAAATATTTAAGGTTTGCAGACCCTGTGGTCTCTATCACAACTATTCAGCTGTCACAACTGCCATTGCAGTGAAAAAGTGACCATGGACAAAGTGTAAGCAAATGTGCGTGCCTATGTTCCAATAAAACTTTATTTACAAAAACAGGTGACAGGTCTTAGAGCAAGGTGGAAGTCTTAAGAAGTAGATGGATTTGGAATATGTATTGAAGGTAGAGATGTTGCTCAGGTCTTGCCAAAGGATTGAAAGTGAAGTATAAAAGAAAGAAATACTTTGGGCCAAGGTTTGACTCATAGGATTTTGGCCTGGGCTATTGAGTTGATGGTGTTGCTGCTTAAAGAATGGGGAGGAGCAAGTTTAGGACAGGCATCTAGAATTCAATTTAGGACACGTTAATTCTGAAATGCCTATTAGACATCCAAGTGGTAATATCAAGAAGGCAACTGGATATATGCATCTGAGGCACAGAAGAGGTTGTGGTTAGGGATACAAATTTGGGAGTAATCAGCATCTGATGGTATCAAAAACCATGGGACTAGATAAGATTTCCTAGGGAAGGGAGTATAATTCACTCTTTTTTGTTGTTAATGCCATCGAGTTGATTCCAATTTCTAGCAACCCTGTGCACAGCAGAGCAGAACCCTTTTGCCTTATCCTCTCACTTTCTGGCGCTTTATTAGACAATGTTCCACTGCTATTCATTTCATGGCCAATTTTTCAGAAGTGGTCCTTCTTCCTAGTCTTAGTCTGCAAGCTCCACTGAAACCTGTCCACCATAGGTGACCCTGCTGGTATTTGAAATCCCAGTGGCATAGCTTTCAGCATCACAGCAACAGCCACCACAGCATGACAACCGACAGACGGGTGGTGTGGTTCCCTGATTAGGAAACAAACCTGGGCCTCAGCAGTGAGAGCACCGAATCTTAGCCACTAGACCACCAGGGCTGGCTAATTCACTCTTTTACTCAATCATAATTTTCAAAAAGATAAAAAAATTGTGACTCATACGAATATAAAGTGACTACGTGTCAAGAATTTTCTTTAGCTCTTTAATTAATGAGGGAACTAGTAAGATGTTGAAACTGGTTCAAAGGAGAATTTGAGGAACAGAGGTATATTGATAGGCAAGCAAGAATGCTTACTAAAAGAGGCAAAATTGATTCATATCCTATAGGGCAATAAAAGAGTCATGGCGGGGGTTATCTTTTCTTAGGGAAAAAATCAGTTGCATGTATGGGCAAGAATCATTTACATTACTCAGTTTTCTACTTCTACTGAGTCCATAGAAAGGCAGTTAAAGGCGCTCACTCCTATAGAATCAGATCCTCCCCAGAGGGTCCGCTAGGCAATGCCCAGCATTTTGCTGAAAGGACATCCTTGCTCATTTCCAAATCTGGGACAATTTTTCCTGACATTGTCATTCAACGTTTATGGAGCACCTACTAAATGATAGGCACTGCTCTGTGCAATTAAAGAACATCACTGAATGAAAAACACACTTCCCTGATCTCTTGGTGCTTAACTTCTAGAGCAGGGCAACAAACATTTTAATTTTAAAAAATATTATAAAGAAAGAAATTCTGCAGTGTGTGAGAAGCCCATAGTGATACAGAAAAAATAAAAAGTGGAGCAGATTGAAGGGGATCAGGAGTACCAGTGTTGGGGAGACGCATTTTTAAATAGAAATGGTCACTGTAGACGTCATTAAGAAATTGACGTTTGGGCAAAGACTCGAAGAAGGTGAGGGAGTAAGCCATGTGGATATCTGAAAGAAGATTATTTAAAATGTAAAAAGAGTTCAGAATTTTTAAAAGAAGGTTAATTTTGTTTTTAATTAGTGAAGGAAAAAAATGTAAGCAGTAAAATTTGAATCATAGACTGAGTCAAAACAGTTTGTTTTCCTGCCTGTGACGCGTTCTTTCAAATTCTGAGCAGACTGTGATGCTGTGGGTATGAGATAAATGAGAAATCAGAAGAATAATTTTAACAGTCCTGATCTTTTCCCCCTTTCAGAATGAAAATTGGCTCTTCTTTTTTATTGGAGGAGAGTCCCATCTGCCTCGCTATTTCACCCACAAAGAATTAGACTGCATGTGTGACACCACTTAAAGGAAAAATTAAAATTGTAGTAGTAAATAGCAATTCAAAAATAGGTTTCGTGAAAGAGAATTTGCTAGTTAATGAAAGTGCTGCTTTGGAGTAGACCTGGAACCTCTGATCTGATTTCTAAAACTCTGCTGTACTAAACATATGAAAATGAAGTTTAGTTTCTCTGCTCTTTATTTGGGAGAGAAAGGGGGTGCTGGTATTATTTCCATTTTAATTCAAGCTGTGTAAAGCAGAGGCTTAAGACTTGTGCAAAGATTTCTCAAAGCACAATTTTCTTCAGTGACAAAAGATTTCATTCTTTTTCATCTTGTCAAACATAATCACTCACAGATAAAGTCAATTTGCTCTTTTTGCCTTCACGTTGGGCTATTTCCTTTTGCCAGCTGACTAACGTTTTCTAGGGCAGGTTGGAATTAATCATTCAGCACCCTGAGATTTTTCAGGCCAGCCAGGGCTGAGATTTAGAACAATAAAACCACAGTTCATGCTCTAACGAAAGACCTCACACTTGGCAAAGAGTGGACCATAGAACACCTTAGAAACAACAGTGTGGGAAATTTCATCAAATAACCCAATCTTACTTCTCCAGATCTGGAAAAATGTGTTCATTTGTCACCCTAACTAGAAGTCGTTTGTGCTAATTATTCTAGAACTGGTGGCCGTTTTCAGCTTTCCCTAGAGGCTTCACCATCAAGTGAGAGCACACTTCATTGTTTTATCCCTGAATCCCCTGGGGCCTCCTAGGAACTTCACTGAAAAACCCCAAGCCCCCCTTGCATTTTCGTTCTGGCAGCTCTAAGCCCTGAGTGTTGATTCTCCATCTTAGCATCTTCAAGCGACCTGAAACGCCATGTTCTTTCCACGAGGGTGGTGTCTTAATTGGCCCCTTCTGCAGGGCCAACCTCAGCCTAGCTGTGCTCCAAGAAACGGGCCACTTGCCCTTCTCACGTCTGGAGCTTCAAGACCAAAAGGCAGAATGTGGTCCCCGGCACGCAGGAGCAGCAGGCTGGGACCAGCCAGCACTTTTAGGCCAGCCGGCCAGGGTGCTAGAACAAATGTCAAGGGATATTTGCTGCAAAGAGGCTCCAGAAATAATGTAAAATTGTTCTGTCCTTTTAAAAATGGAAAATGCCTTGGCAGGGTGATATATTATTTGCCTGGCTGCATTTTCTCTCTGTCTCCGTCAAGGCTTAAAAGTACTGGCACTTCTGCCTTTTCAAGCGGAGCTCGGTGTAACTGGACCACATCTAATGCCTGCTTGATGCAAATGAAGATTGAAACTGTTGTTTCCTTTGATGTGTGTGACTAAATGCTCAAAGGGGATATTTTCTTTTCGATCCTCCAGTGGATAGAGCCTCTTTAAAAATACCTGTTGGCTCCCTCTTCCCATTGGCAATTGAAGTAATTCCTGCACTGGAGACGGAGGCTGGGTACAGTCATGATGAATGTCTTTCTCTGGGAAGAATACCCTGCTCGTGTTTGCGATGATTGTTAAAGTTCTGGAGGGAATTAAGAAGCGTGAAAGACACATTAATGATGGGTATCTGCAATGAGCCACTCAGGCTTGCCTTAAAAAGTCCGGAGAGCACATTTTGAGAGTGAAGTTGGGGAGGCAGATGAGTCATGGCCAGATTCACAGCGACTCGAGCTCTTTCCGGCGCCCAGTAGCATAAGGGGCCTGGGAAGCTGGTGGGGCTGCCAAACCGGAGAGAAGCTGACCCACACACATGTTGGCCGTTTGGTCTTACTCCTCGTTTCCCTGCCAAGAGGGGAAACAATCCTGAGCAGTGCTGGTGGAATCCAAGCTCTCCTCCGAATCTGGGTGGTCTCTGGAAACACACAAACACGCGCAAGGAAATCAATAGCTCTGAGCGCTGTCAGAGCCGCCAGCCTCCAAATTGGCTGTGCTGGGAACTTTGAATCACTTTCATAATGAAGAGAAGCATAATTACAATCCACCTCAGTGACTTTCCTTGCATGTCTGCGTTCAGCAAGGCAAAATAGAAGAGAAGCTTATATTTTAAAGCAAAAACAAACAAACAAGCAACCATCTATAAATCATGATTTGGGTCATTTAATTTACTTTTAATGTCTCTTCTTTCTCCTTTTTCCCTGGTAAATGTTTGCAATATCTTACTCCGGGAGGATGTTGGAGAACGGGTCATTTTGGAGGTAGATGGTAGCTGCAGGATAACAGGGACCTTGTCACAGCTGCTGCTGTGTGCTTAGCACCAAGATTGGACCAGGCACAGGACGGCGTGCAATAAATACTGAATGAATGAATGAGTGAATGCTCAGCACAGCCTTATTCAAAGGAACCAGATTGTTATGGGGACAGGAAATTCACATAGAGGAGAATTAAAGATGGACCTTGGATGGACACTGTATTTATCTCTCTGGCTGCCATAACAAAAAACAACAGACTGGGGGGCTCAAACAACAGACATTTATTTCCTCACTGTTCTGGAGGCTAGAAGTCCAAGAGCAAGGTGTCGGCAGGTTTGGTTTCTCCCGGGACCTCTCTCCTTGGTTTGTAGATTCATCTTCTCTCTATGTCCTCACGTGGTCTTTCCTCTACACACAAGCATTCTCGATGTCTCTCTCTCTGTGTCCAAATTTCCTCTTTTTATAAAGACACCAGTCATATTGGATTAGGACCAACCCTAAAGACCTCATTTTAACACAATAATCGTCTCTTTCAAGGCCGTATCTCCAAATACAGTCGCATTCTGGGTTACCAGGGACTAGGACTTCAACATACAAGTTTTGGGGGAACACGTTTCAGCCCATAACTGATATGGACTATTCTCACACTAAAATTCAGTACTTTGGTTCTTCTTAAAACAAAAGACACTGGTTCCATTTCCTGCCACGTTAACTAAGGCTACATTTTCCAGGTCTTTCATCCCACACTCAGCAAACATTATGCAAGTATCCCTTCAGCGTAAACCCTGCTGCATTTGTCTTTTATTTATTTTTTGTGTGTGTGAGGAAGACCAGCCCTAAGCTAACATCCGTTGCTAATCCTCCTCTTTTTGCTAAGGAAGACTGGCCCTGGGCTAACATCTGTGCCCACCTTCCTCTACTTTATATGGGACGCCGCCACAGCATGGCTGACAAGCAGTGCGTCGGCCGGCGCCCGGGATCTGAACTGGAGAACCCCGGGCTGCCAAGCACGAACTAAACCGCTGCACCACTGGGTCAGCGCTGCATTTGTTTTTTAAGATCCCGGTTTTCTATCCTCTTTTGTCTGTAATCTGAGAGGCAGTGTGACATGTTATCAGGTGCTGGTGGCCTCCTGGCTGTGCCCCCGCAGGCTGTGTCACCCGAGCAGGTCACTCAACATCACTGAGCGCCAGTCACCTCATCTTCAGAAGGGGCTTAATAATTCCTGCCCTGCCTGCCTCACAATATCACTGTGATGCCCCCACAATGTCGTGTTTCCTTGTTAAACCAGGGTTCATGTGCCTGCAGAGGTGAATAAATCTCAGAATAAACAAGGTCCATCTTTCTAGAGCATCTGTTTTAAAATATGATCTTTATATTAAAATCAGCACAGATGCGTTAGGAAGCAGGATGAAAAATTGGCATGAAATGCAAATAAAACTGAAGATTTCAAATAAAGTGTGTCCTTGCTGCAGCCTATGTGTTTCTGCCATCCCAGTTACTTTGGTAGAAAAGTTTAAGCAGTGCTGGTTATGCCCGTGAAGATGTATGAGACTGCTCTCCGCGTACTGATATGGAACAATTGCCAATATATTACAAAGTGAGAAATCCAGGTGCAGAAAAAGGTGTTACCATTTGTTTAAAAAAAAACAAAAGGTGAGGGGATATTTATAAATGCTTGCAAATGCCGAGCATACGTTGAAGTGATAACAGGAAACCAGTAAAAAGGGGTTACCTCTGAGATAAAGACCTGGGGGTCTGGAGGACAGGAGTGGGAAGGAGACTTCTCATCAGAAACCCTTCCATATATCTGATTTTTTTTAACATATACATGCTACCTATTTTTAAAATGCATTGTTTCTAAGAGCAGCAGTCTTGTTTTTGAATGAATTTAATATCATTATTCAAATGATGTTATCTTCTGAAGAAAAACACAAAATACTGGACAATAATTATTAACTACATTGAGTTACTTAATAGTGAAATTAAAAGTCTAAATTTCCTCTCTCCTTAGCTTCTACAAAGTATTTTTTTACCCTTTCTGCCCTTGTCCAGAAAAAAAAAATTGCATTCACTCTCACATCCTGTGAGATTCTCCCTACAAGTAACATTTAATCATAAAATTTTTGCTCTAAAACATCACAAATTGAATCATATTAATTTCTTTAGTAGACGACATGTATGTTAGCAGGGGTATTGGTATTAGGCGATCATGAATACATATGGTAGGAGATGCACGCAGTCCACTCATTCATTCATATACTAAACAAGCACTATGGACCTGTGAATACAGAAGTAAATAAACATTTAAAATGCAAAGTTCTAGTCCAGTGACAGAGACAGAAGGAAACACATAATTACAACTCAGAGTGAGAAGTGTTTACTCTAAGGAGTCTGGAATAGCCAGTAATGGTCAGATGGGGGCATGGTGAAAAACATGGATTTTGGAGTAAAGTGAACCTGAAGTTACTTCTCTAAGCCTCGGTCTCCTAAATGGCAATATGGGGTTAATAATAGGGTTGGTGAGAATGTCAAATGATTAAACACAAAGTTTAAATGACAAAGTGCTTAAAAACCACTCATCCCATTGCCTGACATAAATATTAGCTTTTTCAAATGCTTTTTTAGGTTCTGTTTTTAGTAAATGGTTGGAAAAACAAGTCCAGAGCTCAGGAAAAGGTTCTGGATGGGGTATATAGATTTGAGAATCCACACCATCCAAGCACGAGGTAAAGTCAGGATATCAATGAAGTTACAGCAGAATATCTGAGTTTATGGAGTACATGAGTATATGTGGTGTATGAGTTGTATCGTGTATAGGGAGTACAAGAGTATATGGAACATATGAGTATATGTAGTATCTGAGTACATGGAGTATATGAGTATAGGGAAAATGTGGAGTATATGAGATATGGAGTATATGAATGTACAGAGTATCTGAGTATATGTAGTATATGAGTTGTATGAAATACATGGAGTATATGAGTATATGGAGTACATAGTACATGGAGTGACAGACCTAGGATGCAGCCCTGGGCAATGCTAACATTGATGAGGCGGTTGGAGACTGAGAAAAAAAAAAAACAGAAAAGTAGAAAGAAAAGCCAGAGAGTGTGGAGGAAAGCAGGGAAGGGGGTTTTGAGAAGGAATTGTCCATAGAGTCAAATGCCACAGAAAAGTCAAGTTAGAACCTCTTCACATTTGTTAGAATGACTGTTATCAAGAGAAGGAAGAACCAAAAAAACAAAAAGAGTAAAAAGTGTTGGCAAGGATGTGGAGGAACTGGAATCCTTGTGCACTTCTGGTGGACATGTAAAATGGTGCATCCTCTGTGGAAAATACCATGACAATTCCTAAAAAAATTAAACATAGAATTACCATATGATCTAGAAATTCTTCTCCCAGGTATATACCCAAAAGAACTGAAAGCAGAGACTTGAACAGATATTTGTACACCCATGTTTATAGCAATGTTATTCACAATAGCCAAAAGGTAAGAGCAACCCAAGTGTCCACGGATGGATGAATGGATACACAAAATGTGGTAGATCCATACAATGGAATACTATGCAGCTGTGAGGAATTGAGGAAGTGAAGATACTGACACGGGTGCCTATAGAAGCGGGAGGAAAGTGGGGTGAGAGCTACAGGGAATCAAGGGCTTTTCTTGATTTCATGATTTTCAAAGATGGTGAAGACTTGGTTCTGTTTATGGGTTGAAGGAAAGGTGGTTTTAACTGGGGGTTTTATGTTTCAGAGTAAAAGTTTTTGCCTCTATTTACAAATAGATGGTGTGTTCTGACTTGATTTCTTTTCTTCTTTGTAAGGGAGAGGCACTAGGAACTCAGTGCTGGGGAGAAACTCTTACTGTCATCACCTTCCATCAAGGAGGCAGAAGAGTACACGCAGGGCTTCCTGAATGTGTCCAACCATTAGACTCTAACCTAAAGCTCCTGATGAAAATAGAGATTCCAGGGCTCCTTGCCATCTCCTGGGTCCGAATCTCCAGGCGATGGGTGATAGAAATCCTCCACTGTAACCAATGCCTGGGTGAATCAGGACCAGGCCGGGCTGGGAGTGGCTAGGAGCCTAACCTCTGCAGATGGAAGGAGCTGGGTTTAAATTCTACCATCCCCCTACCATCACTGAATGACCTCATATGAGTTATTTGACTTCTTTGAGCCTCAGTTTTGACATCTGTAAAATAAAGACGGGATAGTTCCTACCTCAGAGGTTGTTGTGTAGATTAAACAAGATAATATATGGTGAAGCACCAGGCATACAACCCAACACATATTAAATGCTCAGTAAATATTGAGTATCTTTATTAACCCAGATTTGGTCCTTTGGAGCTTGTTTACTGTGATGATTAGCCATGCATAGATAGTATAGACAATGGGATACATGTGTAATTAGTATCAACTTCTGTTCACAAACTCAGGTTGTGAGAAATATTGCGCCTAAAGGCCAATTTAACTTCAATGTCAAGCCCATCCCCAGTGGGGTTTGCCCTGGTGGGGTGGACATTCTCAGCCACCCCTGGGCCATCCCGTTCCCTTAGTCATGCCTGGGTCCCAGGGTCATTGCTAGTGCCAATGCGTGATGGAGGCGCCCAGTGCCCACTCCCAGGGGACCCTCTTGCTTCTTCTAAGCCACTCTGCTCCACCCTTTCACCCCTGGGTTTAGGCTCTTGGAAACAAGAGTCAGAGTCTTGCAGCTACCCCTACAATCGGCCAGTCCCAGGGCTTGTCAGAGGCAATGTGATGCAGAACCCGCCGCCTACCTGATGAACAGGAAGGAAAAAGAAAACACAGAGGGGAGAAACTATCAGAGGACATTACCTAGTACACATGCTTCTTGACTCTCAGAGCCCATGAGCAGCTTATTGCTGGCTGGCCTCTTGGTGTCTGACCAACAAGTTGAATGTGTTTTCTACCAGCTCCCCTTCGCAGACTGTCCTCCTCTCCCCTCCCATGTCATTCTCCTATGCTCTCACCCCTTGGCCCACCTACCCTTACACTTGACATGGGAACTCACTCAACAAACATTTATTAGCACCTACTGTGTGGCAGGCGCTGGAAGCAAAACAGATGGGCATTCCTGCCCTTGTGGATTTTAACATTCTCATAGTGGGAGATAGATAGAGTTTAAAATTTACATACATTTGTTAGATAGTGGTAAGTGCTAGGGGAAAAAAATAAGGCAGAAAAGGAGGATGAGGGGAGCAAGAGTGAGGGGTGGAACTGCAATTTCAAAAAGGGCAGTCAGGAAAGGCAGCCCTCGGGAGATATTTGAGCAAAGACAAAGCAGGTGAGGGAGAGCCATCTGGGTCTCTGGGGGAAGAGCATCCCCGGCAGGGGAAGAGCCAGTGCAAAGACCCTGGGGCAGGCACTTCCCTGTGGATTGGAGGAAGAGCAAGGAGGCTAAACGGCTGTAGCTGAGTGAGCACAGGAGAACACAGTGGGAGATGTGCTCAGAGTTTAAAGTCATGAGCAAGCAGATCTGATGAGAACTTCAGCTTTCCTTCTGAGTGCAACAAGAAGCCTCAGAGGGGATGAGAGCACTGTGATCTGACGTACGAGCTGGAATCATCAATCTGGCCACCGTGTGGACAACAGACATTTGAGGGGCAGGCGGCAAGCAGAAAAGCAGGGAGATCAGTTACAAAGCGATTGCACAGTCATGGCTAGAGGTGATGGTGGGTTGCACCAGAGTGAGAACAGTGGGGTGGTGAGAAGGAGTCGGGCTCTGGATCGATTCTGATGGCAGAGCAGCTGGAATCTGCTGGAGGACTGCATGTGGAGTGCGAGAGAAGGGGAAAAGTCAAGAATGATTCCAAGAAGAGGGAGCGTGTTTGTTGGGGAGGATTAAGCTCCCACTGGATGGCTGCATCGTCCGGTGGGCCGATTCTCTCCCTGAGTGAGCTGACTCCTTCCCAGCACCATTCTTCCAGCTTCCCTCAGGAGAAGACATGAACTTGGAGTTTCTCTACCATGTCACAATGCTCATACTCAAGAGTTTACTTTCCATTTATTCTGCCACTGGTAGATCGAGAATGAACATGGTGAATGTTAATTTCGTAGTCAGTGCCTTTTACAAGAGAACTAGAATGCAGCCAGAACACAGCCCTATCATCTCTTAATTATCAGAGTCAATGTCAATATGGTTTAAGCGCCAGGAAACAGTGAAGGATTGATTTCAGTTTTTCTTTCTTAAATACAGTTTCTGTAAATCCCTGTCTATCTTCAGAATATGAGAATTCAGATGTGTCAGAAGTGGGGGTGTCCCTAAGCGAGTAATGCACACCCTTTTCTGATAGGACATGCCTCTAGATCAGTGGTTCTCAAAGTGGGGTCCCCAGCTTGGCTGCATCAGCGTTATCTGGGAAATTAGAAAAGCAGATCCTGCGGTCCCACTCTAGACCTACTGAATCAGAAACTCCTGGAGAAGGGGAGCCCAGCAATCCGTGTTTTAGCCAATCCTCCCAGTGGTTCTGATGCACACTGAAGTTTGAGAAGTGCTGCTCCAGGTGGTCAGCCCCGACTCGCTCCCTTTAATCTTTACTTCTGGGAGGGGTGAACGCTAGAAAGTTGGAGGATGGGGTAGGAAGGGACTTTTCCGATGCCTTTACCTTCCAGGTGCCCTGTCTGGAGCGTTCCTAATTTATAGCTTGGCTCTGCTTATTTAATATGCACCCACGTAAGCAGCAGGGACCACATCCAAGCATTTATCGAGGACACTCAACCAATTATACATGCACGTGTGCAGTTGCTCTGGCAATGATAACACGACCAGATGACTTATACAATTTCTAATGGTGAGAATGACAACATTGAAACCCTTTCCTCTTGTGTCGGTTACAAAGTTTCTCTGCAGAGGAAAACAGGGGTAAAAATGCCAAGCGTTGTTGTTTTTAAAGCACTAGTCAGACATGAGGCTCACTTTTTCAATGTTTGTGTGATCGAGATAAAACCAACTGTTCTTTTGGCGTGGCACCTTTTCGTGTCTCACTCTTTCTAAATAGGGTAGAGGGGAAACCCTTCTAAGCTAGCCTACCTTATCATTTGAAATGCATAACAATTCAGTCCTTTTTCTTTTTTGTAATAAAAGTTTCAGTCTTTACAGCAATCCAGCTGTATGCTTAATGAGACACTGCCAAACTTACCAAATATGGGTTCAGAACCACATGGAGTTATCCATCCCTTCTGACAGTCCCACAATCTGGCAGCCCATCCATCTAATGTGACTGTCTTGCCATTCATTGATATGGTCTTGGGATTTGAAGGAAAACAGCTATGCCCGGAATTTCATATGAGCAGTGGGTGCTGAGTCAGCACTGACTTGGCATATAATATTTTCTTATCAACCCAATGAGAAGGTCACCAGACTTTTCCCCACCTTCCAGAGCTGGAAACCCTGGATCGGAAAGAGAAGCTGCGTGCCCCGGTGCTCACAGAGAGTCTGTGTCAAGAGTAGGGAGAGAATTCCCTCATTTTCTACACCATTCCTTGAGGCCACTTTCTTTGGGCAAAAATAGTCCCGAGTTATAATGACAGGCTCTGAGAAGGGGAAGAGAGTGCCTCTGCCAGAGGTCTCCCTCATCGGGAGATAAACCGAGTCTGATCCTGGATGCAGGGTGGGGTAGTGTGGCTTGAACATAAATAGAAAGGTGACTCTGCCCATACTGAGGGGCAATGTCAATGAGCCACCCAGAGCCTAAAATGATGATGCTCAACTGAACACACACTCTCCCTCCCAGCACACCCCCCAGCAGCAGGGTTTGTGGGTACCCGATGTCAGAGCCAGGATGAGGGGAAGGCAAGAGATACCTTGGGTGCCCACCCTGCGCGTGCACGGGAGTAAGCACCTCCTTACAGTTTGCACCCAGGGCTCCAGAAGACACAATGAAATGCTGCAGAGTATTATTCCACAAGACCCTGGCATCCTTGTGCCACGAGGATGACGACAGGCTGAAGCCACCATCAAGACTAGTTCTCCAAACCATCGCACAGTCAGCAGTGAACGTGCATGAGGGCGAAGGAAACGAAGGGGGAATTCGAGGGAGTTTGTTTCCAAACTCCCATTTGGCCATCGGTATGATGGTATCAGCAGAAACTCCTCAGCTTCCTTCACTGTTGTTCCCAGCATTACTTTGCAGTTTGGGAGCATCCTACAAGGGGCACTGGACAGTGGCGAGGCCTGGATTCTAGAAGTTCCGTGGCCACGTTGGGCAAGTCATATGCCTTCTGTGAGCTTTGATTTCCTCGTCTGAAAACATGCGTAATACCCACTGCGACATATCACGAGTTGTTATGAAAGTCAGAGAATACCTGTAAAAGTTCTTTTGAAAATGCAAGGTACACTAGAAATGGAAGGCGTAGCAATTGCTATTTGCTTTTTATGGTTTACAGATCTGCGGCAGCACTCTATTTGTCTAGCCGGTCATTTTCATTTTAAATTGCAATGCCCTTGTTTGAGGTGGTAGAATTAAGAAAGCAAGCCCTGGAGACTTCAATGGAGACTGTCAAAGCACATCTTGTTTGTTTATTTTTATGTTATTTCCTGTTAATGTTTACAAAGCCTATTTAATTCATCATGCTGAGCTAAGAGAACTAGGCTGCCTTCATTCTGGGTTCGGAAAGCGAGGAAGAAACGCAGCCTTCATACTATTAACTTTTGAGTAAAGCGTGGATCAAACTAGAGCCGCCAATGACACGCTCATGATCTGTGAGGAGAAATGCTTTACACAAATCCCAGACACTCAACGCCGTGCAATCAAATAGCTGTGTTCATTCACTGACCTCCCAGGAACTCTTGAGAATTCTGCTGGGCATTCAGCTTACAGAAGGAACTCCAAGCTGCCCTCCAGAGCGGGAGACTGAAGGGTAACTGTATTAGTCAGGGTTCTCCTGAGAAACAGCCAGTAGGAGCGAGAGAGAGAGAGAGAGAGAGAGAGAGAGAGAGAAAGACTGACTGATTATGGGGAACTGGCATACGTGATTATAGATGCTGAGAAGTCCCATGATCTGCCATCTGCAAGCTGGGGACACAGGAGTGCCAGTGGTGTAATTCAGCCTGAGTCCAAAGGCCTGAGAACCAGGGGAGCCAATGGTTTAAATCTCAGTCCACAGGCTGGAGAAAGTGCGAGATGCCCCAACTGAAGCAGGCAGGCAGGAGGCAAAAAGGGGTGAATTCCTCCTTCCTCTGCCTTTTGTTCTATTCAGGCCCTCCATGGATTGCGTGATGCCCACCCACAACAGGGAGAGCAATCTACTTTACTGAGTCCACAGGTTTAAATAGTAATCTCACTTGGAAACACGGTCACAGATACACCCAGAAATATTGTTAAATCTGGACATCCTGTGGCCCAGTCAAGTTGACACATAAAATTAGCTATCGTCATAACCAGTTACATTATGAGTATCACAAGAAAAGTCACACTAAGTGCTGGGGAAAACAAAGGTGAGCTCACCTCTGTGGGAGGACATTGGGGCAGCTTCCCAGGAAAGGGCTGGTCAAGATGGACCTTGAAAGCCAGATGGGCATAACCATCCCATAGCACTGTGATCACTTCCAGATCAGTTGCCTCCCTCTTCATTCATTGATCCCACTAAAATTTTGTTTCTGTACTGGCTCAGGCACTGTTCTTGGCCTTGGGAATACAGTGGGAAAGGACAGGAACAAGGTTCTGCCCTTGTAGAGTGGAGAAGACAGACAATAAAAGAGAAAACAAATAAGTAGGATGGCGATCTACGGGATGAGTGCTCTGAAATCAACAAAGCAGGAAAATCGGGTAGAGAATGCCTTGCTGGGGGCGTGGGATGGGGAGTGGATGCTGTTTTAGCTGGAGCTATGGGGATATCTGGGAGAAATGCATATCAGGCACAGGGAACAGCCTGTACAATGGCCCTGAGGATGGAATAAGCTTGGTCTGAGGAGCTGATGTGACCACTAGA
Source organism: Tapirus indicus (assembly GCA_031878705.1). Taxonomy (NCBI): domain Eukaryota; kingdom Metazoa; phylum Chordata; class Mammalia; order Perissodactyla; family Tapiridae; genus Tapirus; species Tapirus indicus. The sequence goes on along the minus strand of CM062924.1, from coordinate 89,375,788 downwards.
TGGAGAAGGAAGGAGCCAGAGCTCAAGGGACTTGTTGGCCCTGGTCATGAGTTGACTTTATTATAAATGTAGTAGAAGCCCACTTGTAGGATTTTCAGCAGGGGAAATCATATGATCTAAACTTTTTGGGAGCAATGACTCTGTTTCTCAATGGTTTCCAATCATTTATTGAATTGAATTGAATTTCATCCACTCTGCCAATATTAGCCATATGACCTTGGCCAAATCCCTTCACCAACCACTCTCTTGCAGCGTCTTCTTCGTACTTAGTAGGCATGAGCTCAGGATTTGCTGCATGAAGACTTTTGGTTGCCTCTCTGTAATGGGAAGGCGATGGATGATTGCTGGGGTGCCTTCCAGCTCCAGCATTTGCATGAGTCTGTGACCTCAAACTGCTGAAATGGTCGTAGAGTTATCCAAGCTTCTCCTAGTGCTCGGTTCCAATTGGATTATTACAGCCCATTTCTCTCCAGAATGACCCAAACCCCTCCCTCGACTCTCAGCCACAAAGGGAAAATTAACAGTAACATAAAAAGTTAAGAAGGTGAGAGAACATTATCACTCTTGTCAACAATAAAATCTGCTGCTGATCTTCAGTTGTGAAGACAGGCCCATCTATTATTTATAGAATACAGATTGTTAAATATTAAATACTTGAGCCCGGGACAGTGTGAGGGTAAAATCAGGAGTGTGAACTTATCAAAATCATAAAAATGGTAACTCTTTGCAAGGGTGGAGTGCACCTACATTTATTGCTGCTTTTATTGTGCTATAAATTAAGAGGGAAAACCTATGATGTGTCAATTTCAAGTTCTAAGTGATAAGCATTATCTTTGGGATGGCACCTATTTAACTCTGCTTCACAAATAGCTACTAGCCTACTTGCCTAGAAATATTAACTATTTCACCTGGGAAGGTGGCAGAAGATAAGGTTTTCTTCCTTATTTACTACATGAGGGAATGGTAGGCAAGTAAAGCATTTTATGAGCTGGCAATTTTTCTTGTAGTTACTTGCATGTCTGATCTAACATTTGTCCAAAGGTTTGTGTTGATCAAGGCAAAAATACCTCTTAAAAATTGTAAAAGTCACATGTGATGCCAAACATCTTAATGTTTATATGATTCTGACGTCCTTCAATTTATCCTCACCATTATTTCTGGCCTGAATTTTTCAGGCAAATTTAAAAACTTGAATCACCACCATTTGCTTCATAACAGGAAGTGAGATGCCATGAGATCTGTCAGAATCTGAGCATCCACTCAGCCTGCTCCTAAAGCTCATAGGTGTAAAAGCTTGATTTCTTGATTTACCACTCATAATAAAATGGTTTTTCCCTCTTCTTACAAAGAAGATTTGCTCATCCAATTTATTTTTCCTTTCTAAAAAGTGTGTTGAATTTAGCCAAAAAATTTCCAGTGAAGCACCTGATTCAAATACAAATTCTACCCACTAAAGTAAGCAGTCTTATGTTTAATAAGTGCTCAGCAGGGATTATGCATTAAATTATCTTCCTCAAAAACTTGCTGATAGACTTATCAATATTTGGATTAATTTTAATGTTAAAGAAGTAAATTCTTAACATTTCCATTTTAGGAGGAAAGGAAACCTATGACTTAATTGTATAATAATTTTAACCTTGATTATCCCTTTTTCTGATTGAACGCTATATAATGATATTGAATTCAAAACTTAATCTAGCCTGCAGGATGGATAATTAGTCAAAACCAGGGAAAAGTCAAAAGAAATTAACAATGAAATCAATTCCTTGATTTTGTGTCACACCTCTTTCTCCTGGGCATTTTGAGGCAGATTTTCAATATGAGCTCATTGCTGCCTTCTAAATTCTGCTAAAGTTATATTCTAGAAAGATCTAAAGTTTTCCTTTTAGAGACGGTAAAACTGAGGTAAAGCAAAATCTCATGATGACAGGAGGAAAAATCAGAAAAAGAAGCAATTCAGAAAGAGGCTAACTGGGGAGGGAAGAGCCAGAGCTCAGAGGAGCTGAGATGACCTGGCCGGGAAGAGGAAGGTAAAGGCCGAGAAGTAGGAAAGCAGAGAGCTACAGGAGGAGGATCTCTGGTGAAGATAGATGGAATAACTGAGAGCTTGAAAAAGAATTGAGAATAGGACTAAGGCAAGTCATGCCAAAAAAGAAAAGAAAAACAGTTAGACCCTTTAGCAAAAACAACAAAGGTGTACAAGAAATAATGGTCCAAAGATGAAGTAAGCAATGTGTCATAATTTTAAACAATTAACGGAATATAATAATAATAACTTTTTTTGTATTTGGAAAAATGACACAGAGTTCCTTCTTGGGCCCGGCATCGAACACTCCTGAGGATGTTATTATAATCCAAAGCCATTCACTAGTTTTTAACTTTTCAATTCAAACTGCAAACAAAACACCCAAGACTTGCTTGTGTTGTCAGGAGAGAATGCCAGTGTTACCACCCTTGATGTTGTGCAAGTGTAGCTAATAGATATTATAACAAGGAAGCAGGGAGGAAAGGATGGAAATTCAAATGAAATTGTGGGTGATTGAGGTACAAGAAATCAAGAGATAAACTCATTAAGTTAGGAAAGTAACAGAAGAATTTAAAATAATAATGTAAATACCAAACATTAAGAGAAGAGGGAAAACTCAAGAAGAAATATAAAATATGAGTAGATCTATAACAAGTAAAGAGATTGAATTAGGAATCAAAAAACTCCCCTCCAAAAAAAAGACCAGGCCCAGATGGCTTCACTGGTGAATTCTACCAAATGTTTAAAAAAGAATCAACACCAATCCTTCACAAACTCTTCCAAAAACTAAAGCAGGAGGGAACACTCCCCAACTCATTCTATGAGACCAGTATTCCTTGATACCAAAACCAGACAAAGATATCATACACACAAAAAAATCACATACCAATCTCCCTTTTGAATATAGATTCAAAAATTCTCCACAAAACACTAGCAAATCAAATCCAATAACATAAAAAAGATTATATGACCAAGTGGGATTTATCCCAAGAATGCAATGCTGATTTAATATATGAAAATCAATCAATGATACACCATATTAATAGAATAAAGGACAAAAACTACATAATCATCTCAATAGACACAGAAAAAGCAGTTGACAAAATCCAACACTCTTTCACATTAATAGCACTCAACAAGCTAGGAATAGAGAGGAACTGCCTCACTCTGATAAAGAACATCTATGAAAAGCCCACAGTTAACCTCATACTTAATGGTGAAAGACTGAGTACTTTCCCCTAAAATCGAGAGTAAGACAAGGATAGCCACTCTCACCAATTCTACTCAATATTGTGCTGGAGGGTCTAGCCAGGATAATTAGGTGAGGCAAAAAAAAAGTCATCTAGGTTGGAAAGAAGAAGTAAAACTATCTCTGTTGACAAATGACATGATCTTCTATACAGAACATCCTAATGAATCCGCACACACACACATTTGAACTACTAAACAAGTTCAACAAGGCTGCAGGATACAAAATCAATACACAAAAATCAATTGTATTTCTATACACTAGCAATGAACAATCTGAAAATGAAATTAAGAAAAAATTTCCATTTGCAACAGCATCAAAAACTGAAAACTAAAAAATATCATTGAAAGAAATTATAGAAGACTTAAATAAATGGAATCCAGGTTCATGGACTAGAAGACTTAATATTGTTAAGATGGCAACTCCCCAAATTGGCCCACAGATTCAACATAATCCTTATCAGAGACCTAAATATAAGAGCTAAGACTATAAAAATCCTAGAAGAAAACATAGAAGTAAATCTTCATGACTTTGGATTAGGCAATGGTTTCTTAGATATATCTAATATCAAAAGTATAAGTGACAAAAGAAAATATAGATTAATTGGACTTTGTCAACATTGAAAACTTTTGTGATTCAAAGGACACCACCAAGAAAGTGAAAAGACAACCTGTAGAATGAGAGAAAATATTTGCAAATCATATATCTGATAAGGATCTAGTATCCAGAATATATAAAGAATTCCTATACCTCAACAACAAACAAGAGTCCAATTTTAAAAGACAAAGGACTTGTGTAGACATTTCTCCAAAGAAGATGAATAAATGACCAATAAGCTCATGAAAAGATGCTCAAAATCATTAGTAATTAGGGAAATGTAAGTCAAAACAACCATCAGAAATCACTTCACATCCACTAGGTTGACTGTAAGAAAAAAGACCGATGAATACAAGTGGAGGATTAGTAGGTCAGGAGGAGGGAAGAAGGAGGGCTGACTGCTATGGGATATGAGGTTTCTTGGCCGGGGGATGAAAATGTTCTGGATTATAGAGAATGGTGCACACTGGATTTAGACATGGTTGCACAACTTTGTGAATATACTAAAAAACCACTGAACTGGACACTTTAACAGGGTGAATTTTATGGTATGTGAATTCTAGCTCAATAAAGCAGTTATAAAAATAAAAGAGAGAAAAGGGCAAAGAGGAAGGAGTGTGTAGATGAGCTAAATCCTATCTTCCTACTTAGGAGTCAAAAGATAAAGCAAACAATTGATAAATCAAACAATAGAGGTACAACCATAGAGCAGCACAGGAAATTCCAGAAGAATTAAAGCAAGGAACAGCTAAAGTCGCTTTTGGGAGAGGACTGGAGTGAGAACGTTGCTTTTCAACGTTGTCTCTTTTCTACTTTTTTATTTGTTACTCTGTGTGTGTGTGTGTGTGTTGCTTTGACATAAAGTTTAAAAAAAATTCTTAAAAATGTAAGTATTTTTTCAAAACTCCCAGAGATTGAGGCCAGGGAGAAGGAAGCTTTGAAAGGTACTCATGGGACACAGAGATGGAGCTTCTGGACCAAGGTTCTTCCAGGAAACTGTCCTCGCACTGAAATCTTGTCTCGGCTCCATGCCTGCTGCTGCTTCTCGCTGCCTCCTGCTGCGGTCAGATGACCCTGTCTGAGCTCCAGCAAGGGTAATGACTGATACAGATTTTTCTCAACCAGTTGAGAGATCAGAGAGTGACATTGTCAAAAAAGGAACAGTGAAAAGAATTAACTGTAAAATTAATTAAATGTCACGCACTCAAAACTGCAGCAAGATTGGAACAAGAACACGGGCTATAGCTTAAACAGTCAGCACTCAACTTTCACATACCTCTTTAACATCTCCCCCAGGTATGCCAAGAAATTAGGGGTTCACGCTGTCATCAGTGGTCTCTTTGGCTTTAATTCCAAATCACTCTTCTTCTGGGTTGAATCTGTTTTTTCACTAGCAGGCAGCTCCAAGAGCTCTCCATTCGATCCAATACTCAGAAAATTAAAAACAAAACAAAACAAAAAAACAGTGTGTACAGTAATTTTGTCCCAGATCTTTCCCTCCAAGTCATGAACATAATAGATTTGACTTTTTACATTGTGTGCCCCCCTAAGAAGCATAAAGGAAAGGTTACACTGTCAGGCGGCTAGAAAAGAGTTTAATTAATCCCAAAGTGTGCGCTTCATTTGGAAACTGCATCACAAAAGAATCCTGTGTTTACTGAACTAGATCCTTAGGGCCATTATCCCTTCACCAATGGCGAGATTTTTCTGAAGGAGCCTCGTCCCTTGTGGTCTGGAAGGTACTGCCATTAAAAATAAGATCCACACAGGGAACCAGAATTGAAGATGCTGAGGATGCAGGCACTTTCCCCTTGGCAGAGGTAATTGGCGTCCTGGCATTTGTGGAAAGATATCTGTAGACTTCTCTCTCCTGGGCTGATGGTGCCATCCAGATTTCTCCAGACCATCCCACGAAGGAGCAAGGGGTGGTCCGCATTCAGCACCCTCCTAGTTGGCTAGCCCTCTTGTGAAAGCAGATGTTGTCCAACCTTAGTACACGTGTGCTCGGATTAATCACAAACCACTCACCTAAAACAAAAAATGTAGTTTTGCTTTAATTTAGCATTCCTTTTATCAGTTAAATGAGTGATTTTTTAAAAAGCTTAGGATGCTACAACATGGATGAAACTTGAAGACATGACGCTAAGTGAAATGTGCCAGTTACAAAAAGATAAATACTGTGTGATTCCACTCCTATAAGGTACTTAGAGGAGTCAGATTCATAGAAACAGAAAGTAGAATGGAGGCTGCCGGGGGCTGAGGCGGGGAGTGGAATGGGGAGTTAGTGTTCAAGGGACAGAGTTTCATTTTGGAAAGATGAAAAAGTTCTGGAGATGGATGGTGGTGATGGTTGTACAACAAGGTAAATGTACTTAATGCTACCAAACTGTACACTTAAAAACGTTAAAATGGTAAATTTTATGTTATATATATTTTACTACAATTTAAAAAAATAATTATTTTTAAAAGCTTAGGGCTTATTCTATTAAAAAATAACATGGTGTTGTGCTTTATTGTAGGTGTTAACGCTATGCTGATTTCAGAGACAGCTTAGAGGCCCAGGGCAGGGGTCCCTCAGTGGGCATCTGAGGGCAAACCTGGACTCTTCTGGAGACTAGGAGGGAGGAAACTTGCCCTGCCCATGAGTAATGACTGTGGTTTTCTGGCAAACATTAAGGAGGAAGGAACTAAAAATACTTATCAGCCACTCTGCCAAAACTCCACAGCGCTCAGAACGTACCAGGCCAACATGTTGAAACACTTTCAGAGTGAGAGGGATCGGACTAAACACCAAGGTCAAAGTCATTTCAAGCCTTCCCCTTGCCTCTCCCTGAGGCTGGTCCACCGGAGGAGGGACCAGGCGCCCAGCGTTGCCCCAGACAGCTGTCCAGCCACTGCCCGGGAGAAAGGTAGCAGCAGAAGGAACTGGCGGGGCCCCCAGGCCTGCTGGCCACAGAGTCACAGCCCCCAACCAGGTGCAGGGCTCGCCGAGCACTGCCAGGCGGTGCCTTTTCCACTGCCAGCTCTCAGAAGCTAAGACAGAAAGAGCAACATAGACATTTCCCTGATGCTTCCTCCCAAGTTGCTGGAGTCGGGCCCCAGACACTTGCAGAGGGGGCAGGAGAGAAGGAGAAACAGGTGTGGTAGAAGCAGCCCAGATGGAGGATGGTCCTCCAGACCTGTGCTTCTCAGACTCTAACGACCACATGAATCGCCGGGGAGCTGATTAAAATGCAGGCTCTTGTGTAGCGGGTCTGGGTGGGGCCAGAGATTCTGCATTTCTAACAAGAGCCCAGGTCTGCTGATGTTCCTGGCCCATGGACCAAGAATAAAACAAAAACGCACAGGCACAGAGAGCAAACAGAGATGGGGGTTAGGGGTGAGGCTAATGGCAGCAGGCTACTCAGGTGTGGCGACGTGTGGAGGGCAGAGAACATTTTCTGAATCCTGGCCTTGCTGTGCAGGGCAGCAGTGGAGCTGATGGACCATGATTTTGTATCTGCCACTTGTGAGAATTTTACTCAGAGTGGGCACTGCCCAGAACCCACTGTGGGTTTGGGGGTGGGTGCAAGCACGCACTAACCACTAGGGGCAAGTGTGTCATTGCAGAAAGGGTACATGCTGATCCGAATGGTAAACCAAGGAGTCTGACACACTGGGGTTCAAGTCCCAGATGTTCCACATCAGCCACGTGACCTTGGTCAAGTCCTTCTCAGTTTCCTTATCTGTCAAGTGGGACTAATAAAGGTACCTTTCTGTGGGAGACAGAATAATGGCCCTCAGATCAGTACGTATCCGCAGAACCTGAGACTATGTGACCTTACATGGCAAAAGGGTCTTAACAGATGTGATTGAATTAAAGATCTTGAGTTAGGGAGATTATCCTGAATTATCTGGTGACCCAATGTAGTCACAAGAGTCTTTAAAAGAGAGATAGGAGGATCAGAGTCAGACACAGAGATGTGATGACAAAAGCAGAGCTCAGAGAGAGATCTGAAGATGGTATGCTCCTGGCTTGGAAGATGGAGGAAGGGGCCACAAGCCAAGGAATGGAGGGTAGTTTCTAGGAGCTGGAAACGGCAAGGAAACAGATTTTCCCCTAGAGCCTCTGGAAGGAACACAAGTCTGCCCACACCTTTTCCCATTTCCTCCAGAACTGTAAGATAATAAATCTGTGTTGTTTTAGGCGACTAAATCTATGGTAATTTGTTACAGCAGTCATCGGAAACACATACATTTGCCCACAGGATGGTTGTAAAGATGAATGAAATACTGTACAGGTGCGGCTCCCAGCAGAGTCCGGCACTCTGTAAGCTGCAACTGTTCGCAGGGCGCGCTGCAGGGACATGCATGCTTGATTGCTGCTGTTGGCACAGTTGCAGCCCTATCAGGTGGTGACCCCCACCCTCACCCTGCGCCAGGAACACCAAACAACCCTCATCACTAAATGATGACCAAGGACTTCCTGCTTCCAAGCACTTTTGATGACTCTGAGGTCAAAGAAGCTTGGGTGGAGCGGTCCCCAAAGTGAAGATTTAGAATCCCTGAAGAAGCACATGGGGGAGATCAGTCCTGAGGACTCCAGTTGGATCACGCATTTTCCGTTATCTAAGAATTAAAGTCCACTTTTTAAAAATCTCTGTACCTCCACAATAACTTGACAAAGAAAGGCCATTTTAGGGGCTAGGAGGAAGGACTATAAAACAGATGATCTGCAGCCTGGGCTTCAAGTTCATGCAAAATGGGACAGCCGTGGAACGGAGCCCCCCAAGGACTTGCTGAGAGAGATGGTGGCTGCAGAGCCCTAACTCTGACTCACTCACTCAGCTCTCACTCAGCTCCAAAATTACCAAACCTGGACCCGAGCCAGGGCATAATGTATTATAACTATAGAGTAAGTTATTCAAATTATGATCATTTCAGGAACCATTTTTTATGAGAAAATAAATTTTAAATAATAGCATTTTAAACTTTTTATGGTTACATTTATCATGTGACCTGGGACAAGGTATATTTTTGCACTAAAATGGGACACATTAATTATCTCCTAAGTAACACTCACTCAGTAACAACATTAGCAGGATGAAAGGACAGGCTGAATCAGACAGCCATTCCTTCCACCTGAGACCCGTGAACACACACACACACACACGCACACACACACGAAGGATAAAGCTAGGACAATTCGGCCTGTGGGTTGATGATAGGTCCAGAGAGGGCAGAGGAAGATTGCAAACAGCAGAAGATTTAATTCAGGCCCAGCAAACATAGTAGTTTGTATGCATGCGTGTGTGTGCGTGAGTGTGTGCTTTGCGTGTTTGTTTAGCAATTGAACAAACAGTTAAACTTGAACTTTGGCCATATGCTTCCCCAAACTCCTGAAAATGGAAAGAACCTTCTATCAGCAATGATTCTCCACCTATCTCTCCATAATCCGTGGGAGCCCAGAGGGTCTGTGCTGACCTGCGATCTATGCAGGTTATGGGGGGTCAGGAGGCAGACAGTTGGATTATGGAAGTTTCCTGGCAGGAAGAACGTGACACTAGACATAGGAGGTCCACACAGTATCTTTTGTCCCTGCGGGGAGGGACAAGAGGCTTATAAATAATGATAATGCTTTGTATAGTGCTTTACGGTTTACAACTCCTTTTCCATGCATTATATCACCTGCCCGGGACTAGCTATATAATTTGTGGGGCTGGTATAAGATGAAAATGTAAGCCCTCATTTAAAAATTTTTAGGAGTTTCAAGACGGCAACAGCAGAGCATTAAGCCAAGCCCGGGGCCCTGTGTGACTGCCTCAGGCACCTGCCTATGAAACTGGCCCTGCTCTTGCTCCACATTCAGAACTGACCATTTGAAGCACATGTACCACCCATTGCCCCCAATGCCCGAAGACTCCCCCCTCCACCCCCCTCCACCTCCTACCCCTCTCAACTCTCCAAGTGCTTTACAAATGCCCACCGCAAACTGGCTTAAACAATAAGGACACGTGTTGCATCACATGACTGGAGGTCAAGAGAAAGGGTGGGCTGCGGACCTGCCTAATCCACTGGCTCTGGCTCCGTTTCCCTGCCATGCTCGGGGTTCTGCCCTCTTGGGCAGTGACGTCATCCTCAGGATGGAAGCAAGAACGCCTGCAGCAGCTCTGGGCCCCACCAACTGTGCACAACAATGTCCCAAGGAAAAGAGACCACCTACCTCCATAGCTCTCCCCTAAGAGCAAGACCATTTCCTCCCCAGCAATGCTCTGCATATCTCCCCTTGTGAAACATCAAACTGATTTATAAACCCACCCCTGGGCCAATTCCTGCACAGAGGAATGCCAAGCGCTGACCCAACCTTGGATTCTTTGACCAAGAACTAGCAAGGGTGGGGGAGGGGAAATGAACTTGATTGGCTTCAGCAGCCTCTTCCCTGACAGCTGAGGTCCAGCCCCTAAACCACATTGCAGCTACACTATGGAGAGTGTTGCAGAGACAACTCTAAATGACCACCCCAATGCCCTGCCCACATCCCTTGGCGAAAGCGGCCATGGGCAGCCACGTTTCCTAGCATGTGACATTGACCTCTAGCTGTATTTGGACCACTGTACCCTGATCCGGGGACCGCCAATCCATTGGCTACATGTTGCCCCGCGTAGAAAGATGAGTTGAACCAGGCTGTTGCTCTGGGCATTTGAAGGAAGACACTATAGGACTGAGAGAAGGGGGCAGTTAATGTTCACAGTTGACATTTAAACATGACAACGTAGAAAAGAGAGGCCACAGTGGGCCTTGTGCAACAGAAGTGAGGAGGGAGAAGGCGGAAGCTTTAGAGCGGAGAAAAGATGTTGAATAAAAGGTGAAAAGCAGCAGGGCGGGGAACAGAGAGGCCCTGAGTAGCCTGGCTGACTGGAGTGAATGGCAGAACACCAGAGAAAGGCTCTTCAACTCCTGATTCTGAGGCCCCTAGGGCAGCCCTGAATCCAGAACAGTCCCCTTGCTGCTCTAATTCCTAAGTCTGCAGGTCCAGCTTTTCCTGGGCTCCTCGCCTGGGCATAGCCCTCTCCTCCCCAACTCCCAGTCTTGAAGCATTTTTTTTTTTCTTACAACCAGAAAAGCCCTGTCTCAAACAAGGGATCTTCAATTTAATTGCACTTTTCAGCTGAATAAGAGGAGAGGAATACAAGAAAATAATCATTCATTCATTCAACACATCCTGAGAACTCTGTGCCCTGAGCCACTCCACCGGGCTTTGGGGATGCAACAATGAACTGCCATCTCTCTCAAGGACCTCAGTAGGGTTGGGGGAAGGGAGAAGAAGACAGACAGGTAAACAAGCAATTACGCTGTGCTGTGATGAGCATGATAGGGGGAGGAAGGAAATGATTGAAAGGGTCCCCAAACTCAGCCAGCTCAGAGGGAAGTGTCTCCAAAGCTTAAACCACATTCGAAATTTATGCTCTGAGTGAAGATGAGATGCAAATGTTTGATAATAAACAAGCATATGGCAAATTTGTTTCGGTTTCCCTCCCCACTGTTTCCCCTGGATCTGTAATCCTTCCACTCCCATGAAAAAGAATTAAAAACAAACAAACAAACAAGGTTTATCCAGAGAGCTTTGCACAGATTAGTTCTTACAGTGGGTGAAGCCCACAAAAGTGCAGCTCTAGTTACTGAGAGCTGCGATCACCAAAGCGATATCCATGGTAACTGATCAGAAACATAGGAAATCTATCACACAGGAATCTCTGATGAAACAGAGTAATCAGAGTAGATGATACTGACTTATGAATCTAGTTATAGAATTTTATGAGAAGAAGAATTATACCTTCAGAGAGAACGAGGGGTTGCTCATCTCAACATAACATCCATCTGTGTCAGAATAAATAGCCTCACCTTGATTCCAAGGAAATTGCCCTTTTTCTCTGAAAATATCTAGGGATCTGAGATTCAAAAGTTTTGTGTGTGTGTGTGTGTGTGTGTGTGTGTGTGTGTGTGTTGGCAGGTTGTGGGGATCGGGGAACGAGGAAAAAGTGTATATTTCTATGGGGAAGATTTACTTTCCTCATTCACTATCCCATGAGCATTCTATAAATCCACTGTAGATTCACAGATTAGTATTTGATATTAGAAGGCTAGTTTAAGAAAGCACTAAGTCCTATGGGTGGGAAATCTTCTGGCCAGGCCTCTAAAGCAAAAAGGTCCAAGGAAATTCACCCCAAACTTTGAAGAAGGACCTTAGCTTAATTCTCAGAGGGACGTAATTATAAACTTTCCCCTCCTTGCCTCATTGGGACCTCGCTAACATACAAGATGTGCTGTTAACTTCTGAAAGAAATAGCACCGCATAAATTATAAAGAGTGAAATTTCATTTTTATATTACTATAGAGGAAAGCAAGCCTGAGAAGATAGCCCTAAGGTCAGCTGAAGGGAACAGGAATTGATTTCTTCATGAAGTCATTGTTCAACAAACCCCTGGCCAGATGTGACCTGGCAAATGTCCACATCTGTATCAGAGAATCCAAACTGCCATCCTTTCACACTTAGAAAATAGATTAATAACGTGGCGAGTCGTGATTGCATTAACAGTGTAACAGCTGCCTGTCTGATGAATTGGAATGGGCAGTAGTATATGGAAGTTACATTTTCGGAGTCAATGAGTTTTGATAATTGAGTTTATCCCTCGCAATGAGTACAGTTCTAGGAAATCTAGATAAAAGCATTATGGGCTTTGTTTGCTTAAGTGTTTCCTGAGCAAGGACCATTAGCTTTGTACGACATTTTTGGACATTTTGTTGTCATTATATCCTGGACAGAATTTTCATTGGTGCTCTCCAGCATCACTTCCACTCCACAGAAACCTTTTTTAAATAATGTATGGAAAAACAAACAAATCACACAGACGAAAGTGAGACAGCTCTGCTTGGTGGATGGCTAGGACAGGCTGACGCTTTTCTCTTGTCTTCATCCCCCCATTAGACAGAGGAGCCCCTGAGGGAAGGTCCTGGGGAGCTTAGTCTGAAAACCACTACACGATCCACCATAAACCTCCATGTCTGTTTCCTAGTTAATAGAATATCACTGAAGCTTCAGGAAAGAGTTGGACTTGGGTTGGCCTTGGTTTGGGTCTGCGTGGGAGGAGATGAGCGCTGTCCAGGAAGAGGACGCACTAAAGGCGAAGGGGCAGAGATGAGAGGGCATCTGGGATGGGAGGAGCCTGGGAGTTGACCAGATAGGGTGGACAGAGGGCTCCAATATGGAAGAAAGAAGACAGATTGGGAATGTGGGATGGGACAAGGACGGAGAAGGTCTTGGATATCAAGCTAAGAAATTTGGCCTTTTTCTTGTGTCAGTGGGCTCTGTGACTAGTTGATTGAATTAGTTTGCTAGGGCTGCCATAACAAAGCACTACAGACTGGGTGGCTTAAACCACAAAAATTTATTTCCCCACAGTTCTAGAAGCTAGAAGTCCCAGATCAAAGTGTTGGCAGGTTGATTTCTTCTGAGGCCTCTCTCCTTGGCTTGTAGATGGCCACTTCTCCTTGTGTTTTCATATGGTCTTCCCCCTGTATGTCTGTGTCCTTATCTCCCCTTCTTATAAGGACACTAGTCATATTGGATTAGGGCCCATCCTAACAACCTCATTTTTACTTAATTACCTCTTTAAAGACCCTATCTCAAATATAGTCACATTCTTAGGTACTGGGGGTTAGAACTTCAACATGTGGATTTGGAAGGACACATGTCAGCCCATAATACTGAGATTTATATTTGTACATTTTATATATATATATATATACACACACACACACACATTTAGGCTTTAAAAAAATCATCTGGCAATAGTGCAAAATAAATTGGTTGGCTCCAGGCATAGTGCAGAAGTGGAGAGAGTAAGAATAGAGTGAAGCATGAAGACATGGGACCGCTGCAGTGCTGTAAAATAACGCATATGCAATAAGCAGAGAGAATAAAAAGTGGTTGTAATTAAACGCTGGCTGGGATGGTGCAAGCCATAAGTACCACAGGAGTTCAGGGAAAAGAGAGAAACCTGTGTAGAGAGCAGAGAGTGTGGCAGGGGGCTTGTGGAGGGGTTGCACCATCAAGGGTGTAGATTTTGGATAGGAGAATGGAGGGAGGGTCTGCATTAACCAAGAGGTGAAGGCAGAACCACAAGGACAGCCTTTGCAGCTGGAGCCACACTTTGCAGACCTCCACGTGTAAGGTCTGGACAAGACTGCATTGCTGGGGTCTTCTCAGCGAAACTCATTAGCTTAAGCCACTGCTCAGGGCCTGATATTTAAATACGAAGGACTTTGCCCTTGTATCTTAACTGATCCTGAAGAAACGCCCAGAGGTAATGCTGAGAACCCCAGTCCCCAAGAAGGGAACTTCCTTCCTTCAGTGATTTGGTTTTTGTGCTTTTTTATCCTGTTGGAATACACCAGGCAACCTCTCCAAAGCCCTCCTAGGCACTCACTAACATGAGCCCCCCTACACCCCCATGCCTGACCCCACCAGAGGGCACGGGAGGGCCATTCCCCTGTCTGAGCAAGTCACAGGGAGCCTGACATCCACCATCCTGTGTGTGTTTCAATGGGACTGATCTAAAAAAAATAATTTTTAGACGAGCTCAAATAACAATCTAGAAAAGCCAGACTCCAGAGAACAATGAGAAAACGTAGAGAAGCCAAATATAAAAATACTAGCACATGCAAAAAAAAAAAAGAAAAGAGAAGAAAAATCAATTCACTTCCACAGATTACAACTGGAAATTCCCAGAGGGACGGGTAGATTTTTGGAAGAGAAAAAGAGATTATATTTTATGGGAAGAGATACAATAACCATTCTCTTCCCATAAAGCAAGTGATGGAAGATTGTCTCTGCTCCATAGATACACACTGCACATTTTCGGGATAATACTAACAGGAAATCAATAGGATCTTTTATATGTGAAAAGACATTATCTCTATGGAATCCCGGCATGGCTAATCGGGCTACAGAAGATCTTCACGAAAACTTGCCACTCACCATTAATCTTGGTCCTGGGACAGTAAGTAGCCTTTAAATCCAGATCTTTCTTTATTTTAAAATTATCCTCATTATTTATTTATTTATTTTTTTTAGAAATAATCACATTCGAAGCTTCACCCTTCATTAGAGGCAAAGAGCCTTCAGATAACGCCCCATGACAAGTGTCTCCACGGTGGGCCAGATGCTCTCCGGAAAGCCCCCTCCCACCCATGTCCACACTGGGTGAACAGCCGTATCATTAGCCACGAGAAGCTCTATCAGGGCATCATTTGGCAGCTACGACAAGCTCAGTGGGATTTATGGGATCTCTTGGTTTTTGCCTCCATTGATCTGAAATAGAACCCAAGTTAATATTAGCAAAAAAACACTTTGTGCTGGGGTAATTTTCCCATGAAAGGCTTTGGCGACTGGTGGCTTTGAACATCTATTATACAGATGCTCTTTGCCGACTCCAGGTCATGAGTTCCAGAATACCCAGGAGACTAAATATCCTCGTCCCTCCTCCCAGATGAGGATCTAACCACTCCCCTGGTCAAACCTCTCATTCTTCCAAGAAACCAATTTAGTTGACATAGGGCATAGACCCCATTAGTGTCAAGTTCGGATTTAGCACTGTATTAGTGTCCTAGGGCTGCCCTAACAAAGTTTCGAAAACCAGATGGTTTAAAACAACGGAAACTTATTCTCTCACAGTCTGGAGGCTGGAACTCCAAAATCAAGGTGTCAGCAGGGCCACACTCTCCCTGAAGGCTCTAGGGGAGGATTCTTCCTTGCCTCTTCCAGCTTCAAGTGGCTGCTAATAATCCTTGTTAGCATCCCTCCAGCTACAAGGCCATCTTCTCCCCGTGTCTTCACACGGTCTTCTCCCTGTGTGTCTGTGTCCAGATTTCCCCTTTTCATAAGGACATCAGTCACACTGGATTAGGGCCCACCCTGATAACCTCATCTTAACTTGATTCCAAGTAAGGTCACATTGTGAATTACTGGGGATTAGGACTTCAACAAATCTTTTTTGGAGGACACAATTCAACCCATAATAGCCCTCAAGGAACTTACCTTAAATGCAGACTAGAAAACTCCTAACACGACTAGGTTAAATCAGGGTTTCTCAACCTCAGCACAATTGACATTTTGTCCAGATAATTCTTTGTTGTGGGGAGCTGTCCTGTGCGTTGTAGGATGTTTAGCAAGATCTCTGGTCCCTGCCAACCAGGGATGCCTGTACAATCCTCCTTCCTCTTGTGACAACCAAAAATGTCCCCAGATATTGCCAAATGTCCCCTGCGGAGGCAATATTGCCCCTCGTTGAGAACTATTGGTTTAAATGAAATGTAGGCCAAGCTTATAAAGATGCTTCAAGTAGACTGAACACATACAAAGAGGTTAGGGTGGTTATACATCAATCAAAGAAGACTTCCTAAAAGAGGTAGATCCTGACCAATTCCCTAAACGTCTGAATTCCTTCATTAATTTAACAAATATTTATCAAGCACCAACTATATGTTGGGTCTGATCTGGACACTGTGGGAAAAGCAGAAAACAAAAGAGATTTTAAAAACTCTGCCTTAAACATCAGACCTTTTGCTGGTGAAGACCGAAAATAAACAAGATAAATAGAATATATAGTATGTTAGTGATCCATGTGAATGAGAAAAGATAAAGGCAAGCAAGAAGGACAAGAAGGGTTGGGGGATGCTGAAATTTTCCAGAGTGGCCTGGGAAGGGCTCACTGAGGTATAGGTGCACACCTAAGACATGGAGGGGGGGGAGCCATGCAGATTTGGAGGGCAGAGCATTGCAGGCAGAGGAAACGGCAAGGGCAAAGGCCCTAGGCAGGGACATCCCTGGGGTGTCTGAGGAAGAGAAGGGGGCATGTGCGGCCGGAGCAGAGCAGACAACCTGGAGGCGGGTGGGAGATGAAGTCAGTGAGGTAATGGGAGGGGACAGATGATGCAGGGTTTTCGGGTCCTAGTAAAGACAGGCTGTCACTCTGAATGATATGAAAAGCCAATGGAGATGTGGGCAGAGGGATGATCCGTGGACCAGCGTGATGGGTGGTGTGAGGGGTGGTGAGATTCTGAATGGGCGTATTTGAAGGTAGAGCCAGTAAGATTTACTGATGTGCCAAACATGTGCTGTGAGAGAAAGAGGAGGTCTTTGACTTCAGCAAATGGAAAACTAGAGTTGGTGTTAAATGAGATGGGAAGTCTGCAGAAGGAGTAGGTTTGGAGAGAATATCAGAGGGTTTTTTAATTGTAGTAAAATACACATAAAATTTACCATTTTAACCACTTTAAAGTGTACAGTTCTGTGGCATTTAATACATTCACATTGTTGTGCAACCATCACTGCCATCTATTTCCAGAACTTTTACATCTTCCCCAACTGACACTCTGTACTCCCCCATCCTCCAGCCCCTAGCAATCACCATTCTACTTTGTTTCTATGAATTTGACTGCTCTAGGAACCTCATGTAAGAGGAATCATACAGCATTTGTCTTTCTGTGACTGGCTTATTTCACTTAGCATAATGTCTTAAGTTCATCCATGTTGTAGCATGTCAAAATTACCTTCCGTTTTAAGGCTGAATAATAATCCATTATATGAATATACCACATTTCTTTTATTCATTCATCCATCGATGGACACTTGGGTTGCTTCCATCTTTTGGCTTTTGTAAATAAAGCTGCTATGAACATGGGTGTACAAATAATTGTTTGAGTCCCTGTTTTCAGTTCATTTGGATATACACCTAGGAGTAGAGGTACTGGATCATATGGTAATTCTGTTTAAGTTTTTTAAGAACTGCCCTACTATTTTCCACAGTAGCTGTTATCATTTTACATTTCCATCAGCAATGTCCAAGGGTTCCAATTTCTCCACATCCTCACCAAAACTGGTTATTTTCTGCTTGTTTGTTTTATAACAGCCATCCTAACAGGTTTGAAGTGGTATCTTATTGTGATCAGAAGGTTAGTTTTGAATATGTTAAGTCTGATGTGCCTATTAGACAGTCAAGGAAAGCTATCAAATAGGTAATTGGATGTACAGGTCTGGATTTTAGGGGAGAGGTTGGGGAGACTAAACAAATTTGGGAGTCAGGGCCTAGAGATGTTGTTTTTTTTTTTTTTTTTTTTTTGTAGGGAAGACCAGCCCTGAGCTAACATCTGTTGCCAATCCTCCCCTTTTTGCTGAGGGAGACTGGCCCTGGGCTAACATCCGTGCCCACCTTCCTCTACTTTATATGGGACGCCGCCACGGCATGGCTGACAAGCAGTGCGTCAGCGGGCGCCCGGGATCCGAATTCGCGAACCCCGAGCTGCCAAGCGCGGACTAAACCGCTGCACCACCGGGCAGCCCCTAGAGATGTTTAAAGCCATGAAACTGGCTGAAATCATCTAGGTCTGCACTGTCCAATACACCAGCCACATTCAAGTACTCAGCAGCCACATCTGACCAGTGGCTATTGTATTGGAGAGCACAGATACAAAACATTTCCATCATGGCAGAAAATTCCATTGGACAGCACTGGTCTAGAGAGTACAGAAGATATAAGAAAGAAGAGGTCCAACCACTGAGTCCTAGGGCACTTCCACACCGAGCTCTATAGTGGAGCAGAATAAAGCTGGGGTGACCAGATGTCCCTCTTTTCCAGGGACACTCCAAATTGTACCTATGGCCCTTTGCCTATTGTGCCTATGGCTCCTTTCACTCTGAAAAGTGCTCCAGTTTGGGTGATAATACGTCACCCCACCTACTCTGAAGTAAGAATTACCAGGTGGCATCTCCTTTAAAGCTCGGGTGCAGAGCTTCAGTGACTCAGAATCCCTACCTGGGCTTGTTCGCCAGGTGCACATCCCAGTTACTGGGAGCCAGGTAGAAAACTGGTTCAGTCTGCCTCTCTCTATGACTAAACTATCTTGGAGAAGTCCGTGCACATCGGAGCCTGTACCTCTGTTGCCGGTAGGAAGCAGGTGCAGACTTCCAGGCCCTGCCCTCAGGGTCATGAGGGCAAGCACGTAGCCTTGGGTCTGCCTTCCTCTTCCATTCACTGGTTCTGATGCACTAAACAAAGGATGAGTTTAGACTGGTAAAGTCTCTGGCTGTGATATCTCCCGCTAGAATTTCCATCTCAGCCACAGCCTACCCTGTGGGGACCATCTGCTTATTTACAGCAAATCTCACCTCACCTGTTGACATTTGCACGTATGTGCCAAAACTAAGAGAATGCCTGAAGAGCGAGGGACACGCAGATCTGGGGTGTTCCCACGTCGCTCCACGCTCATTACCGGGTGGGCTGGAATGTGGTAGAAGATCAGGAAGTTATGGATATACATTCCAAAATTCCCTGTGACATCTTCAGAATGAATGGGGCTCCCAGGTAAAAACAATAGCCCTTGTTTAATTCTGAAGTTTACATGCACGTTGGCACCATTCTATCTCAACCTTTCATTTCCACGGAAACCATTTATGATGCCACAAAAAGAGGATTCTGACCAGAGTGAGAAAGGAGTAGTAGCAATAAAACTGGCTTTCAAATGAGCTTCTGGTAGAGGGAGGGACAGGGAAAAACCAAGGAGCTGTCCTTGGAGCTACTGTTAGGAAGAGCGATGCCCTTAAGACACCCAGGACAAGCACTCATAGCCCAAGCAGAGCCCACTGACCCTGGGTTGATCCTGATGATTTGGCTGACTGGTGGCCCATCCAAAAACTGCTTCACCTTTTTGTTTTGTTTCCTTTCCTTAAGAAAAAAGTGTGTTCTTCAGCCAATGGTAAAGGGCTCTCTGCTATAACAAGCATAGAGAGGTACGGGAAATGGGGACCAGAAGTCACCTGCAGTATTTGTTTCCTGGGGCTGTCATAACAAATTACCACAAATCGAGTGGCTTAAAAGACAGAAATTTATTCTCTCACAGTTCTAGAGGCCAGAAGTCTGAACTCTGGGTGTCAGCAGAGCCATGCTTCCTCTGAAGGCTCTAGGGGAGGATCCTTCCTTGCCTCTGCCAGCTTCTGGTGGCTCCTGGAGTTCTTTGGCTTGTGGCAGTATTACGCCAATCTCTGCCTCCATCTTCTCATGGCCTCCTTTCCCTGTGCATCTATGTCTCAAATCTCTCTCTGTCTTTTTCTAATAAGGACACCTGTTGTTCGATTTAGGGTCCACCCTAAATCTAGGATGCTCTCGTCATGATATTCTTAATTACATCTGCAAAGACCCCTTTTCCAAATAAAGTCACATTCACAGGTTCCAGGGATTAGGACTTGGACATATCTTTTGGGGGGGCTACTATTCCACCCACTACAGCCACAGGAGATTTTGCCCTGGGAACTGCAAAAATTCACATTCCGAGACCAAATGGGTGACCCCGTGGGTCTTGAGGCTTTGGCCAATTTCAGAGGAATGGCATGACTAGTTCCTATCATTCTGAGACCTGGGTAAGGCAGGGAATCTGAGGTGTTGCCATGGTGATTCCAAACCTTGAAACTTTTGTCCCTTTGTATTGTTTGCAAGGAACTAATTGCTCTAACACCACATGAAACACATGAATCCTATAAGTGGGCTGTTTCTGGAGGAAACTCATTGCTCAGAGGGGGATCTTTCCTCTTCCTTAAACAAACAGAATCTGTGACATTCTGGGATTTTTTTCCAAACATCATTGTCCTAGGCTTAGCAACAACCTTTAACTTTAAACATAATCAAAGGCATTAGGAAGTGAGGAGTACAGAAGAATTAGAAAGGGAAAGAAATGCTTCTAATACTTACCACCCTCCACCACTCCAACTCAGAAGAGATTTTGAAAATGCGAAACCCTACAGAAATGCTGGTGGTAACACGGACAGGAAAAGAAAAGCCTCTATATGAATAGCTTATCATGATTAATACAACTCTGCCAGACACATAACTAGTTATGAGGAGCCGACAGAAGGGCCAGGCAGCGGGTGAAAGCCTGTTTCTCCAGGAAACTTAACAAACTTGGAGAAGTTTCTGTTCATCCTTCTTGGGATTTCCATGCAGGTAAGCATGGAAAAGGGAAGATTTTGGTAAATTCATCAGGCTGGACAGAATTTCAGCTAAAGGTTCTGTGGGTAATTTCTTTCTTCATGAAACAACCACTGGTGTGACCCTCTTCTTTTAAGACATCCATCACCTTCTGGATTCAGTGTCCTGTCTTGGTAGCGTGCTGAGGTCTGAACACATGGCCCCATGTTGCAGTCATGGCACTGAGCCCCTGAGAACCTATCAAAAAGGAGGATGCAGAGGAAAACCTTCTCCTCCTTAATGATATTTCACAGCAGAAACAGTTTTTGCTCTGTAATACTTACAGACCAAGATCAGATTAACAATGAGAAGTCAGGAAAAGGACAGCAAAGCTAAGGTGGTCTTTTAATTCCATGTTATCCTGATGGAAGGAGGTTGTACATTTTTAAAAGAACAGGACAGTTTAATACATTGTCCACAAAAATGTAAAAATGGCCCCACCTCTGGACAAGCAAGTGTTGTGGCTGCCATTTTCCAGAAACCTTTCCCCCTCTCTGATCCAAACCCTAAAGAACAGTTTTCTTTGCCCACTGCTGTCAATTGGGACCACAGGTCTGCCCTCTGCTGGTTAAGGGACATTCTAGCATTATTACAACTGAGAAGGGGATCGATGTTGGGCCCCTTGACAAGCTGCCTTGCCATGGACACAGAAATGTATTCATCTCCTAATTCATAGAGACTTTATCTCGGAGTCAGAGCTGTTGAGTGGGCAACAGAACATTCCCCGCCTTCATGGGTCACAGACAACATCTTTACACACCACACATCGAGGAAATTATAAAATAAAGCTGGCATGATCACATATATGGCTAAAAGTCCTCTGAAATATCATTGCATAAATGATGATCATTATATAAATTAGTCTGAAAGAGAAAAAACAAATAAATAAATATAAAGGCAGTCATGAAAGGAGACAGACCCACATGGGAATCCAGTTTCGCTATTTACTGGCTCCCTGAACTGGGACAAGCACTTAACTTCTCTAAACCCAGGTTCCTCATCTGTAAAGTGAGGCTACTAATAATTACATCAGAAAATTGTTGAAAAGGTTAAATGAGATAATGAATCAGCACAGTGTCTGGCACATAGTAAATATTCCAGAAATGGTAGCTTAAATATTTTCTTTTTCAATTCATCTTGTTCTAGAAACTAGAAAATTTTGTTCAGTGTCCACAGTAGGAGAATCCAGTGCTGGAAAAGTGGGCGTTGAGATCCTTGTGGTTTGTGAACAGCATGGTCATCTCTAGCCCAGCAGTTCTCAACAAGGGCGATTTTGTCCCCCAGAAGATTTCGGGCAATGTCTGCAGACATTTTTGGTTGTCACGGTTGGGGTGTGGTGCTACTGGCATCTGGTGGGTAGAGGCCAAGATGTTGCTTAGCATCCTCCAGTGCACTAGACGGACCCTCAACAAAGACTTATCCAGCACCAAATGTTAATAGCGCTGAGGTTGGAAACCCTGCTCTGGCCTTTCTAGAAGAGTCTTTAGCTTTAACACTGAAGAACTAAGGCCCTGGCCAGTCACTGTCTACAGCTGAACCTGTGCTTCCCTCAGGTTGAAAACTCATTCAGAAATGCAAGCTACTAGCCCTCACTATGGATCAGGTGTGGCCTTAAGCAGTGGTGACTCTCTGCTCAGTTCCGGAACTTTCAGTCCCTGACTGACAGGTGGCATTTCTGCTTATCGCTTGCTTGGCTTTCTAGATGACAGTGAGGTCAGGAATAAGGTCTCTGGATTCAAAAGCCACCCAAAAGCAAGAGGTCAAGACTCTCAATATTTTTTTTAATTTTTACATTGTGATAAAATACACATAACATAAAACTTACCACCTTAACCATTTTTAAGTGTACAGTTCAATTATGTTAAGTACATTCACATTATTGTGCAACCAATTTCCAAAACCCTTTCCACCTTGCAAAACTGAAACTCTATACCCGTTAGACAACTCCTTTTTGCCCCTCCCTCCAAGGACTCCCGATATTTTTGTAAGATAAAATGCTCATGTATTTTTTTAAAAATTACCTGCAGCATCTAGTCACTGTAAGAGGATCCAGTCTAAGTAGACATGACTCCCAAGAATGGCGGGAGGCAACACGGAAAGAACCTTCCTCCATTTTTTAAAAAATGACCTGCAGCATCTAATCACTGTAAGAGGATCCAGTCTAAGTAGACATGACTCCCAAGAATGGCAGGAGGCAACATGGAAAGAACCTTCCTCCTGACAATGTAGTTGAGCAGTTGACCTGTCCAATTCTGGAATCACCTGGCTCCAGGCCTCTTGTTATGTTGGAAACTTCTTACTGTTTGGAAAAAAAAAAGGTAAAAACAAATTAAAACAAAACAAAATAACCAACCAACAAAAAACCTAGGGGTTTTTCTTTTAAGTTGGCATTTAATTTAAAAGGAACCATTTCTTCAAACCTGGTCTGACTCTGTGCTCAAGGCAGGTCCCCACTGAACCACCCTCTGTGACAAAGCCACATTCTCTTCTCAGGATTCCCAAGAATATGGGGAAGGGAGATAGGCAGCTTATTGAACTGCAGAACCATGTGCT
This sequence comes from Tapirus indicus, assembly GCA_031878705.1. Classification (NCBI taxonomy): domain Eukaryota; kingdom Metazoa; phylum Chordata; class Mammalia; order Perissodactyla; family Tapiridae; genus Tapirus; species Tapirus indicus. The sequence continues at coordinate 89,352,306 of CM062924.1, read as the reverse complement.
GCCTGAGATCAGGGATGTTGGGGAGAAGGCTGATCTACTCCAATTCAGAAAGACTTGGGGCTTTCCCTGGCATTGCTCTGCTCCTGGCGGTCCTTGGCACTCCACCCTGAACTCTGTTCCTCTGCCTGTCAGTGGATGAAAACATCTCTCTGCTTCTCCACTTCCATCATCTTTTTTTTCCAGCTCTCTCTCTCTCCTCTTAGTTTTAGCATACATTAAATACACTCATGTGCCTTAAGCACGTATTATATGCCAGGCACACAATACTGTTGGAAATATAAACACAAAATATTTTGAGCACTTGCCTCAAAGGGTTTATGGTCTGACAGAGGAAATAAATGTGTAAACAATGGAAATTTGTCAGTGGAATATAAGTGGTACAAATGGGTAAATGCCATAACATTATGTTGTACAAAGGGACTTAGGTTAAACCTGATGAGACACATGCAGGAGTATGTCTTTGGTCCCTCCAGAAATCCCAATAAAATGATAATAAAGGAATTAAACAGGTGTAAATGCAAATGGACAAAATGAATGGGAGAGGAGATGACATCAGACAAAAGATGTCAACAAAAATTTGGAAGATGTAAAATGGAGGGGCCCTTTGTAACAGACTTAGGTTACAGCTTTCTCCACTCTGCTAAATGCCTATGACGTGTGGAAAGATAACTGGAAGATGGGCTGGCTTGTGCTGCAGGATCCAGGAATGGTTCAGGAATTGGAGGCTGGACATGAAGAAGTTAAGAACCGCAGATATCCTTTCCCAATCTACCCAGCCAGGCAACTACAACACGTGCCCCACCCCCCCATAGGAGGTTTATTGTCCAGTGAGGCTCAACAGGAAAGGCTTTGGAGTCTAGACATCAGAGCATAGCTAGACACCAGATGTTGCGCTGAAAATGGGAATTTTGTGAATGTCTAGGTACTGAAATGCTATTCCCAGCCCCTTCCCCTGCAGGGCTTTTTTTTTTTTTTTTTGATGAGGAAGATTGGCCCTGAGCTAACATCCCTTGCCAATCTTCCTCTTTTGCTGAGGAAGATCAGCCCTGAGTTAACACCTATGCTCATCTTCTTTTATTTTGTATGTGGGACGCCACCACAGCATGGCTTGACAAGTGGTGTGTAGGTCCACACCCAGGATTCGAACCTGCGAACCCTGGGCCACTGAAGCAGAGGGCATGAACTTAACCACTACACCACTGGGCTGGCTCCCTCTCCACGGCTTTTATCTACCACAAGCAGAAGAAAGGAGGACTCCTCCCTGGGAAAATCAATCCACCCAAGAGAAAAGACCTACAGATCTGACATCTGGGGGACCTTACCTGACAACTCTCCAAGAGGTCAACTAGCAGAATAGCCTTGAACATGTACCTGGAGCTCCCATGAATAGACAGCCAAGGATCCCCAGAGCTTTGAGGAAGCCCCCCACAAAAGAAACAAATGGGAAAAGAAAATAACTAGGAGGAAATAGAAACAGTGAGGGAGTGGAATAAAATTTAAATACATCCTCAGAGATATGGGAGAACATATTGCATCCATAAAACTATTTTAAAGAAAAAAATAATCAGAGAACAAGAAAGAGCTCTGGAAAACTAAAAAATATTATCACAAACAAATCAAAGAATTGGTAGACATAGTTAAGATCTCCAAAAAAAGACTAAAAAGACAAATAATGGAAATTTTAAAAATAACATTAGAGAATCAGTCCAGGAAGTCCAACATCACAATAAATAGAGTTTCAATAAGAATAAATGAAGAAAACCATGGAATTAAGTTATCAAACATCAAATAATTTTCTCTAGAAGTGATGGACTGAAGTCTCCTGGTTCAAACAGCCCACTGAGTGGACAGCACAATAAATTTTAAAAGACCCATACAAATTCCACATCATCATGGAATTTCAGAACACCAGGAATAAAAACAATATTTCCAAAGAAAGAAAAAAGCAAGACAGTCACAAAGCCTCAGGAATTAGAATAGAATCAGTCTTATTGCCAGCAATGTTGGGAAACTGAAGATGGTAAAACAATGCCTTCAAAATTCTGAGGAAAACAATTTTAAACCCTAGACTTTTATACCCAGCCAAACTATCTACCTATCAAACTTGTTGTCATATATAAAGGTAGTATAAGGGTATCCAAGTCCTCAAACTGTGGGAAGATTTGCTACATCAAAACAATGGAATAAAACAAACAAAAAGGAAGCAGGGCATTCTAGGAGCAGAGGTGCCAACGCTCAAGTGAGAAGAAGGGTTGTCCTTCAGTGATGGTATAGGGAAGATGCAGCATGACAGCTGTGGAGCAAGTTGTACAATGCCATATATAAAATTCTAGAAAATGCAAACTAGTCTATAATGACAGATAGCAGATCAGTGGTCACCTGGAGATAGGAGTGAAGAGAGGGATAGATTATAAAAGGGCATGAGGAAACTGTTGGGAGTGATGGAAATGTTCATCATTTTAATTATAGTAAAGGATTCATGGGTGGATACATGTGTCAAAACTCATAAACTGTTCACTTTAAATATGTGTGTTCTATTGCATATAAACTATACATTAATAAAGCAGTAACACTTTTTTTAGGAAAACAAGAGAATTAGTGAAGTAGAAGATTGGTCAGACTATCCACAAAGAAACCACAGAGATAAAAACAAGGAAAATGCAAAAGACAGAATAAACGGCATATAGGACACACTGAGAAGGTCTAACGTGTTTAACTGGGATCCCCGAAAGAGAAAGAGAATCACTTTGCAGCAGCACTAGCAGAAGCCTAAAGGAAGTAAAATGATATTGCCAAAGTGCTAGAAAACAAAATAACTGCCAAACTCAATTTCTCTACCCTGAGAAAATATCCTTTAAAATTAATGATAAAGATAGAGACATTTTCAGATAAACAAGAGCTAAGAGAGTTCTTTAACAGCAGTCCACCCCTCAAAGAAATCCCATAGGGTGTTTCTTAGGCTGAAGGTCAATGACCCTACATAGAAGCTCAGAGATGCAGCAAAGGGTGAAGAAGAAAGAAGTTCAAGGAGTGTTGAGAGAGTAATATTTTTTTTCCCAGCTAGAACCAAAGATCCATGAAGGAAAGTCAAGGGGTATAAGGCTGAAAGATATGTGAACCCAGATCAAAGGGGGTCCTGAATGTGAGGCAAGACAAAGAAGAAAGTGAACCCATAAAGAAATACAGAAGTTAAGAGAGAGAGAAAGTGAAGGAGTCAAGGATGGAGAAGTTACAACTAAGAAGGTGGGTAACACTGAAATACTGCCTAGAGTCCAGGCAGACGGCAACCAAACAAATGCCATTGGATTTGGGGCTAAAGAAGCCAGAGGAGAGCTAGCCCTGATGGCCTAATGGTTAAAGTTCGGCACACTCCGCTTCAGTGGCCCAGGTTCGGTTCCTGGGCACAGAACCACACCACTTGTCTGTCAGTAGCCATGCTGTGGCAGCAGCTCACATAGAAGAACCAAAAGAACTTACAACTATACACAGCTATGTAGTGGGGCTTTGGTGGGGGAGGGGGGCAAAGGAGGACGATTGGCAACAGATGTTAGTGAAGGGTGAATCTTCCCCTTCAGAAAAAAAAAGAAGAAGAAGAAGAAGCCACAGGAAAGTTTGAGAAGGGAATTTGAAGGAAATGTTGGGACTGAGCACCCGATTGCAAGAAACGAAGCAGTGAGTGGTGAAGGAAGCAGAAGCAGCAGGTGCCATCTCCACATGGAGGTCTAACGAAGACCTCCAAAATAGAATGCTTGGTTACTTCCCTCCCAAGCCTGCCTCTTCCCTAGTCTTCCTCAGCTCCGTAAGTGGCCTTACTACCTAGTAGCTCAAGCTGAAATGCAGGAGGAACCGCTGATTCCTCTTTCCCTGTCCCCCAGACCCAATCTATCAGCAGTTACTGTTGAACCAGTCTAGTGTGTGTTCTATGCCTGACCATCCCCACTGTCCAAGTCCAAGTCCACCATTCTCTCATCCCTGGAACACTGCAATAACCTCTAATGGGGTAGGGGTGAGGGGATGCTTCCATTCCTGCTCCCTATAACCCAGTCTCCCTGGAGTGATCCTTTACGAAAAAAAAAATCAGACCATGTCACTTCTCTGCTTAAAATCCTTCCATAGCTCCCCATTGTGGTGAGAATAAAATTTAAATTCATGATCACTGTCCTCTGTGAGCCTGCCCAGGCTGAGGTTCTCTAATCTCTCTTTCTACTGCTCTCCCCAACCTGCCTCCGCTTCCTGCTCACTGGCTCTCTCCCTGTGCCTGGAGCACACCAAACTTGTTCCCACCTTCAAGCGTTTGCACCGGAACTTTCCTCTAGGTCTTGCAAAGCTGGATCCTTCCCGTCATTCAGTTCTAAATTACTTCCTCAGATAGATTTTCCATAACCAACTTAACATGACCTCCTTCCACCTAAGATGTTCTACTATCACATCACTGTGTTTCATTTTACTGATAGCTCTTGGCATCTGAAGTTATCTTACTTATTAACTAACTGGCTTATTGTTGGTAACCCCCCCCCAATTGGCATGCTAATTCCACTAAAACAGAAACCATTTCTCTCTTGTGAATTGCTGAAACGTCAATGCCCATTCCTGGACGTTGTCTTCAAACCTAAAGATAAGCTGAACAGACACTTCGGGGGAATTTATAGGGTGTTAATAAGAATTGGGTATAATAGGATTGCCGAGTAACACTGGGCACCGGTTGAAGTCAGATAGCAACAACTTTGTATTTTCCAAGACTTTCTGCAGCTACTCTTAACAGCCTGGGAGAAGTGCAGAAAGGTAGATAAGAGAGACAAACTGAACGGGGATGTGCTGGACAAAGCCAGAGGTCAAAAGATTATGATATCACTGAATGGTCGAGAAAGCAGATTGGAACAGGACTCCAGCTTGGATCTGATGGATTAGGATGGATTAGCACATAAGAAACAAGGACCTAAAGTTGCCAACAGCAGGGAAAACCAGTACCATGGGCATGATGGATGGATGACATTGCAGGCAGAATGCTGAGTTCCAAAGACAAAAGCTCTGAACTGGAGATTTTGGAGATGCGTGTTTTGTCAGGATGGCAAGGTCTACAACTCGTGAGTCCCGAGGCCTCTAGTCTATCGCTGCACAACTACCCGCGTCTCCTCCACCACCCAAGGCTGCCTCTGGCGCTAGGCTCTTTAGCCTCTCTGGATGGCTATCTCAGCACAAGCCCCTGCTCTGGGTGACTCAACTCTTCTGCAATGATTACCTTGACTAAAGATGTCAATGACAAGTCACTGAAATGCTAAGGGAGGAGATAACATCAAGAAAATTTAATTCTTGAGTGCCTGCAGATTCTCCCTTCTTTTCTTTAGCTGAGGATTTTTTTTTTCCCTAACTCCTTAACAGGCTTATCAGAGCTCATGAGGGAAAAGGGAGAACAGCCTCTGAACGGCAAACAAGCACTAAATCCCAATCTGGACTCAGTGACAAGAGAATAATAAAAAGATTACAGATAATTTTTCCTCCTGAATTATAGAGAAGGGGTGAGATTCAGCCCCACAGAAGGGCCTGGGTCAGGCTGCTCACCTCGTCTCTCAGGAGTGTTACTCAGGAAAAGGGGAGGGATTGAAGGGTTTCCAGTTGAGGTTGCCAGATGCTGCAAAGAAAAACACAGGACATCCAGTTAAATTTGAATTTAAACTTCCCGAGGGCCGTGCTGGGAGGCCAAATGTTCTGAAGTCATTCTGAATATGAATGATGGTGGAGGTAAATGTTCCTATATCTACTATTTTAAGATGAGAGAATTCACTAACAGTTATATATACATATATAGAATATATACACACATATATGTTATATAAAGATACTTCCTACGTATATTAGGCTTTGCTTTACAGCTGGGTTACAAATTGCTTTGCAGCTTTACCCAATAAAGAGAAAACAAAAGCGCAAGGCAGTGAGTTAATGTGGCTGAGTTTTGTCAGTTGCCCTGGTGTGAGTAGTTTGTTGGTTGTGTGTGGGTTAACTTGTGAATTTGTACTGCTCCTGGTTTACATTATTTTGCCCACCATAGATCAGGGTTTTTGGATGGGAGCAACAAAAGAGCCAACCTCTGAAGTAAATATATTTCCAGGCCTGTAGTGTATCTAAGTTTATTCTCCATTTGTCACAACCACTTTCCAAGTAACCATAATGCAAAATATCGTGGGCCCAAGAGAGGACAAATGCAGAGCATCCCTGAGTCACTATTTATTTTGTTTGAGTGGTGATAAAAACCAGGTCATTCTCAATCATAGAAACACAGACCTGGGCGTTCTGAAACATATGTTATGTTCCGTTTATGTAATTCCTAGAGGCAGTGTTTTCCAAAGCAGAGGAAGGATGGCAAAGGATTCCTCTACCCAACTGAGCATTATGGCCCAATTAATGTCTACAAACCTAAGGAAAAAAAGGAATGTCTCAACATTGTAGTTTTTTCCCCCGGCCTCTCTGTAAGAAATTCGTGAAGACCAGCAAATATCAGCATGCAGTTTAGCCCTAATCACTGCTCTGCAAAGGAGAAAAAAGAAAGACCATAAAAAATTGCTGGAATAACTGATGGAACATGAGTGTCTGTGAAAGCTATTGTGGGGAAGCCTCACACAGCTAAAGAAATAGCTCTTAATTTACAACCAGGGCTGACAGTCTGTTCCAGACTGATTCAACACTCCTGAATAACCCTTCTCAGCACACCTAAGTGTTTGATGCCAAAAGATCCTAAGAGGGCTGGGCAACTTGGAAGGGACCATACACAGACCCAGATGGTGCACATCTGGCCAAAAATTAGGAAGAGAAAGAAATCAACTTCTCAAATCCACAGACAGGTGTTTGGGGCTTCCCAGGAGACCTGCTTCGGAGGGGCAGCAGGGTTGGTTCTCAACTGATGGTTATGTAAGGAACAACAAACGTTCCTGAGAAATAATGAAGAATTGGTACAGGTCAGCAAGAACCAAACAAGTGGCAAGAGCATGGCAGCCCTGCTGTCCACCTTCTCTTGATAATTGCATCATTTCGAAGACATTTAAATTATTTAGATGATTGTAACCGAGACATCTTTAATAATGCACCAAACAGCAGGCACTAGGTTGAAATCAATTAGACTCCACCGCTAAATTATAAGGTAGAAATTTACAAGAGAATGACTCTGCGATGGGGGCTGTAGGTATACACGCCTGCCAAAGACAATTATATTAGGAACCAAATGGGTATTGCCTTGTCATTTAAGCAGCAGAAAAATGGCCAGGTCCTCCTAAATATAGGGCAATAATAAAAAACGAAAAGAAGGAGGCCCATTCTCTGGGCAAGGTTCTGGATGGCCAGGAGAAAAGGCGAAGAACAATGGAGGCAGGAACAAATCCTATTCTGAAGGTTTCCTGTGCGAAGACAAGTCACAGAGTGGGGCCACAAGGAGCCTCCCACCCGGGTGGGCGCGCAGGTGCGTCTCGGGTGAGGCTATGTGGGATCCGGATGCGTCCCGCACTGGGGGTCTGAGGGCGAGACATGGAAATGTCGCAGGGGCCTCTCTCTGCAGCGCCCAGAGGGTGACGACCCCCAGTGTGACTGCAAAGTCTCCCGGTCTAGGCCGGGCAAAGCCTCCGGCGGCAGCACGTGAAGACGCCCAGGGCCACCGTCCAGCCCTCGGTCGCCCGGGGGCGCAGGGCGCAGGCGCGCTGCTACCGGGCGCGGGCGGCGGCGGCGGCGCGACTCCGGGCCGCCAGGGGCCGCTGTGGCGCAGCCTCGGCTGCCTGCGCTGTCGGGGCCGCGGATCGCCGGTCCCTCTTGAGCACGGCCTTGCCGGTTTGGCGGGGTGAAAGGTTGCAAAGATGGCGACGGCCTTGAGCGAGGAGGAGCTGGACAATGAAGACTATTACTCGTTGCTGAACGTGCGCCGGGAGGTGAGGCCTGCGGCGGGATGCCGTCGGGGCTGAGGCCAGGCCCGTTCGTTCGGGAGGGCCGGGCTGGCGGCGACCACTTCGTCCCCGCCACGGGCGGCCTGGGCCCGGCGGGGAGGCCGCGTGACCCCGCCCGACGTGCGCGACCGCCGGCCGACCGGGCGGTCTGCACCGCCCCGACCCTTGCGCCGGGAGTGTCCGGCCGGCCTCTGCCCCTGCTCTCGGCGGCTAGTGTGCCGCATGCGCTGTGTCCAGGCAAGGCCAGAGCCCCCGCACCGGCAGGAGGGAACAGGGTCCCCGAGATGGAAGCTACTGGAGTGGGGTTCCCAGTTCTGCGGGACCCAGTGCCACGCTCGGCTCTCACACCCGCTCTGGCTGGGGGCTATGCCATCTCCCCTTTGCCGGCAGGATGGGAAACTGAGTCTCAGACACCAAGGTCAAGGGCACCAGGGAACCTCCCCAGGGATCTGTCGGGTCCCCGAGATTTCCATGGGGACGTCCCGCCTCTGAAGTGAGTCCAGGCTCAGGGGCACGTGCCTTATGCCTTCCTTTCCCCTGAGCAGCTGTCCAGAAGTTGAAGGAAGGGCCTCCCGGACATCCAGCCTCAATTCGGAGACCGCAGATTAGGAAGAAGCTCTAAAGCCGGGAAAGAAGTGGTGTCCCAAGCACGGTCTTAGTATGCGTCCCCGTTTCCAAACGCCAAGTGCTTATACCCTGTTTCCTCCCTGAAAAAGATAATGAGAGTGTCACACTGTGTTTGGCATGTAGTAAATTTCCTTTCTTGTTGACTAGTCCAGTTGAGATCAGCGTGAAGGGCAGGAAGCCTTCCAAGGTCAGGTCATAAGGTGGATCGTTTATCTCTAAGCTGCTGGGTTCAGTCTTCCCAACCCTGCCCGAGAGTCCTTAATTCCATCTCCTAGGTTATCTAGTGATCAGAACTAGCCAAGTTTGGCTATGCTAGGCCAAGGTGCATGATGTTACTATTAGCTAACGTTTTGTGAGTGTTTACTTTGTGCAGGGCCACCATAATGAACGCTGTATATTGTGTTATCTCATGTAATTCTCATCTCAGTTCTTAAGGTAGGTATCATGATAATCCTTGATTTATAGTTGAGGAAACTGAGGCATAGAGAGATTAAGTAACTTGCCAAAGTCGCACCATTAGAAAGTACAAGAGCCTGAATTCAGCCCCTGGCAGTCTGACTCTGAGGAAATTTGGGCAATTGCACATCTTATTAGGCCGCCATGAGTCACTTGGAGGTTCTTGTTCTCAGTTTGTAACTAATCAACAGTAAGGCTTTGGATAAATCACTTCTCTGGCCTTCAGTTTCTTTCCCTTTAAATGAAGCTGACTAGCTAGTTATTCTTTATGTTTTCTCCAGGTCTTAGAAGCAAAGCAGTAAATGAAACCAGCTTTCCTGAACTCAGCCTTTCTTTTAGCTCTTTTATAATTATCAGTAATTTGAGCAGCCATTTTCCCATTCGCCAGGCTTACTGAATCTTAGGCAGCTGCAGATGATCACAAAGATCTAGAATAGTAGACTTGGCCAAAGTCCTAGGTAAACATTGGTCAAAGGTGTACCTTGAAACTGCTGGAATTTTAGGGCTTGTCATTATTTCTTTAAAAAACCTTTTAGTTCTCCCAGTGAGTGAAGGAACTTCCCATATTTGTGGCTATAGGTGAAATCCCTATGAAACATGACCTCTTGCTAAGTCACTTTGTGTTGCCTTTGTCAGCAAACTCAGAGTAGAATGTTATCAGGTGTGGTGTGCAGATTTTATCTGTCAGTATTCTCCTAGAAGAGAAATTTTGAAAGTAATGTCTGCACTTGATATTTACTAGAGGTTTTTTTTGTGAAATCAGAAATCAACCTGAAGTTGAAATAACGATTTAGTTGGAGGAAAAGTAGAAGTAATCTTAAATCTTACACGTGTGATTGGAAGAAGATAATAACACCTGTTTAGGTGTTTGCTGTCAGTTCCACAGCTTGATGCCATTTAAGTGTAAGTGTGGGAGGTGAGCTCTTCCCACCAGTACTTCAAAGTACTTTCAGAGAGTATCTTCAAAATTCTTTGTTCAGGAAGATGAGACTTTTCTGTAGGAATCTCAAATGGAAGTCACCTGAGACAAAGCCAGGGAAGTTGATTTAAAAATTATAGGTGTGAAACATAATTATAACAATTGTGGTGATAGAAAATGTCAAAAATCACCTTAAGAATCTCCTCTCCCAGGTTTTTAACTTTAAAATATTGCCTTAAATTGTATTCCAGAGAGTAAAGCAGGCAGCTAGACAGGACCCCCAAATTCTGCTCTAGGCAAGACTCATGAGCTTTAATGATTCCCTTTCTCTAGTGTTCTGAAATTCCTGTCTTCTGTTTACAGAGTGGAGCCATCTGCCTGCCACACATTGAGGGGAGGGAGTAATTTATCGTTAACTGGCCACACGGAAACCAGATTGGCATCTCTGGTTTAGTGTTATCAGATGCCTAAAATCTAACTGATCTGAGAGTCTAAGATGATTTTCCAAAGTTTGTTTCAAGAAAGGATTCCTCAACAGTAAATCAGTTAAATTTTCTTGATCTTTATACTTTCTATAAACCTTTTTATTGACACATTTTAAACCTAATTTTTCCCTAAATAATTGACTAATTCCCACTTATCAATGTTGTATTACCTTTGAAAGGGTTTAATTTTTATAGGGTGTCATTCAGCAGTGTTTATTACCTGTTTTAAGATCTCTAGTTAATCAGTTTAGCCTTAAGTGTGCCAGCCTCCTTTTCAAATTTTAAACACTTCTGAAAGAAACAAAATTGTTAAGTAAAAAATAAACTTAAGTAAAAAAGTTTTTTTCTTGCAATCCATGTATGGAGGTCAGTGTCCTGGGATCTTCATACTTCGATAATGGCGCTGAAACTAGAAATGCAAAATCATCACCTACCCATGAAAAGTTTTCCCAAAGTCTGTGTATTTTCATTCTTTCCCTGTTACCGGGTACATTGTTCTTTCTACAATATTTGGTTGTCTGGGTTTCTCTGGCTGCAGGTCACAGCCACAGAGTGGGGCTGAACATTCGCATTTAGACTGCAGATAGAAGGAAAGGGCTAGAGCAGTGGAGGAAGGGCCACTGGTCACTGTCAGGACTGACATGGGGGGACAGAGTCACCCAACTCTCCAACCAGGACGACTCGGCCGCCTGCAGAAATGGAGTGTAAAAGGGCTGGTGAAGCCGGGTGCACACTCAGGTTCCTAAAGCGGTGAAGTGCTGTGCGTTTATTCATTCATTGCTTATCTAACCTCATGACAGGCAGGTCATTTAGTCTTAATGAGGGATACAAAGATGGGTCTGAGAAGGTCATTCCTTCAATGAGTTTCTTGTGTACTACATTATGTTCAGAATTTGATATTCATAACAGTGACCCCAGTTAAAATGTTTGCGTTGGGCAAGTAGTGCTAAGGCTTGATTGTCCAAAAACCTAACTTATCCAGATGATCACATTCCTGAGGTATCCTTAAGTGAAGAGGCTGAGGAGCACGGTCATTTCGGTCATTCGGAGTTTCAGCCCACACTGCCACTTGGGTGACCTTGAGCAAGTCATTTAACCTCTCAGAGTCATTTATCTGCAGCGGTACTTCCTGGAGTTACTGAGAGTAGAAGGAGGCAACACTGTAGAGCTTTGCAGCCAGAGTCCTGTATTCGGATCCCAGTACTATTCTGGGAGTTTCTAGGCTAGTAGTTTAACCTTTTTGCTCTCCGTTTTCTTTGCTGTTGAAATGTAGGTAACAGGTAATAATGTATTACGCACTTACTGTGAGCCAGGATGTTGTATTTGGAGTGTTGCAGTGTACTGAGGAGATATATATATATATATATATAAAAGTGCCTGGCATAAGTACGTGTTCAGTTAATATTTATTGTTCTTCTTGAATTTTGATAAGCATGAGGTTTTGCTTATTTAACAAAGACATACATGGACATAGAAAGCTTTGGTATGCTTCATCCTGGCTAAATTTGCTGTCCATCTATTGTATTAGTAAAAAACAGTGCCAGAATTTATGCTAAACACTAGGTTATGAATTCCCAAAGCTTTCTGTGCTCTTTCTGTTCAAAATACTGAGTTTATTCTCTTCAAAAGATAGTTCTCTCTCTGAACTCTGCTTTCTGCAAGGTCATGAGTTTGACTTGGGGGGCAGTGCTTCCTGGAAGCTGGGGCTAAGTGTGGGAGTAGAGTGCAGAGCCAAGAGATTATGCAAAAAGACAGTGTCTGGGTAAAGGCAGAGTCGGACCCAAAGATAGAGTTGTTGTGAGCTGTCAGCTTTGCAGGGGCCAGGCAGGGAGGGGAGGACTTGATCAGAGGCAAAGGTTGTGCCACTGGTGACAATAAGACAGAGCACTGGGGGTCAGGAGGGTGCCCAGGTGGAGCTCAGAGAGGCTTGGGGAGGAGGGTCTTGCCTGTGGGTGGGGAGGGAGCTGTTAGGACACCCAGCTAATTCCAGTGTCACCTCGTAATGTGATTAGCAAACACCATGAGGTTAAATTTAAAAATGTGTTTTCTTTAATGAACCATAAGCTAGTTATTACCTTTCTGCTTTGGGCACTTCAAACAATTGCATCTTGAAATTTTAATGCTCTAGTTCTGCATTATCTGCCAAAATACCTCTTTTTTTTTTTTTTTTTGCTTTCTTAAAGAGAATTCAATTGAAAGCTTTTATATTTGCTGTGAGTTCAGTAATAAACAATGGATAAGAAAATATGGGACATGCAAGCAGCATGTTTTGCTTGGCTATAGAATTTTAGTGTTTACTTTTATTAAACTTTCATTTTAATTTTATGTATGTATTTCATTTATACCCTGCCTTGTTTAAGAAAGGATTTAAGAAAACTAACAGAGATGAATAAATAAAATAAAATAGCATAAATGTTTAAAAGGGGGCACCAGAAAAAAAGAAAAAGACTGTTAGGAATATTGCTGCTTTATTACCACTCCTGTGGCACATGCATTATACAGATCCCACTCCCTTGAAGAAGCTCATAGCTTGAAGTGGAACCTCTTCCGAGACGGAAGGGTGCTGGCTGGATCCTCTTTGGCTCTTGGAGTGTTGGAACCACTTCTGCATGCGATGAGTGCACAGTGTTCCCTCCCTAGTTTGCAGGAGCCAGAACATTCTTCAGTAGTAAAATGCCAACAGACATCAACCACAAGAAGTCTGCACGAGTGGGCAGGGTAAAACAGATGGACATGGACGAGAGAAAGTATAAGGTCAGGCTTTTAGGGAAAAATAAGCCAAACTCTTGATGTGAAGATAGGATCCGAACCATCAGTTTTGACCCAGAAAGGAACTTGAGTTCATTTCCCTAAGACTCTGGCCTTTTTATTGACTTGTTTCTCGAGGGCACCAAATAAACATATGGACATGACCAGGAAGAGAAATGAAAACAGGATTGCACAGTGATAGGACAATATTCTAACCCCTTAGAATGACCTCTGATCAGGAATCAGAATTTCTGCTCCTTTGGCCCCTTGGTTCTCGCATGCTGTTGTCGGCGGAGACGCACTGGAGGCAGAATTCCCCTTCTGCCCCATAAACCTTAAAGGTGACCTGGCCCTGCCTTTTTTCTTTTATAGTGTTTGGAGTTCTGTCATTACTGATTGCCTAATCCGTTTTTGAACTTATATTGCCATCTGGAGGGTGATGAATTCTGTAAATTTTGTAAGTTTTTTCCTTCTGAGTAGAACTTAAGTTTCAAAGGTTATTCCTAGTTGTAGAAACTTGGAATTGTTTGATCAACCTCCTGTTTAGCTTTTGTGACTTATTCATAGTTTGATTGTTTCTCTCTTAAGCCCACCTTTCCAAAGTGAAGAGTCCTGAAATGGCGTAGGAGGCTGACTTCCAAAATTGTGTGAAACGCAGCATGTCCACCTCACCCCTACACTTACCAAAAGTGTGGTGAGCTCGGGGGTTTTAGAAAAGGAAACCACTGAGCCCAGTGTCTTGCATGTTAAGCACCTCTGAGCATTTGTAGGTGATTATTTGAAAAGGCCAAAGATGGTGATGGAGCTTTGAAAGGGATCAGTGACTTAAAGAGCAAAGCCCTTGAAGTCAGGTCTGAGTTTGACTTTCCAGCAGCCTGATCTGGGGCAAGTTACTTAACCTCTCTGAGCCTGTTTCTTCATCCATAAAATCCAGACGATAATTTTACTGTCATAGAGCTGTTGGGAGAATTAAGCGAGAATGCATATAAGTGCTTAGCATAGTAATGGGCATATTATTATGGAAAGTAAATGCCAGTATATTTTTATTAGTATCAAAGCATAAAAGTTAATAAGGAATGCTCTTATTGATTTGTCCAGGTTCTTTATATAATTTGGATGAGTCCTTTGTCTGATAGATGTGTCTGTTCCCTCTCTGTAGGTTGCCTTTCACTCTCATAAGTGTATCTATTCATAAACCGAAGTTTGGTTTGAGCCAGGCTACACAAGTTATTAATTTCTACCAGCTTTTGGGTCACGGGTCCATAATCAGGTAAACTCCTTCTCCATCTTAGACAAGTCATTGAATCTTTTTGATCCCCATTGTTTTTGTCTGTAAAATGGAGGTTCTAATTCTGACTTCATGATGGTTTGTGAATATTAAAGTATTTAATGAGGAAATATCAGTGGAAGTATTTTGTACTATAAATCTGTACAAATGCATTTCTGACAACCTTGAAATCTCCTTTGGCTTCTGTGATGCTCTCTTGGTCCTCCTTTCTCACCTTGCCAGGTGCGCATTCTCTCTCCTCCTTAGAATTTCCACAGGTTCAGTCCTCATGAGCTTGGCTCTTTTTAAAATGTCTTGCTTCAGCCCTGCATCTCTATCTGCCTTCTGGGCGTTATGCTTAGTTGTTCACCTTCCCTCTAAGCCCTGAGTGCCTCCCAGGTTCTCCCTAACCCATGTATTCGAGCCAAAAAACCTGGCATGCTCTTTGATTTTTCTTCTCCATATAGTATTGAGCCTCTTTGGACTGTCCCATAGTTCCATTTGGTCCACGAATCCTCTGGATTCCAGTGGACTCTGATCCCTTCGTTTTCATTTCGACTTCTAGGCTGCCAACTGCCCTCACAACCTCAACCCTACATTTCTGCTGTAGTTTTCTTCAGATCTCTCTGTTTTTGATTTTTGTCAGTTTAGTCAGGTTGTACCAAATTAATATTAGTAAACAGCACTGATTACATTATTTCCCTACCCAGAAACCTTTTATGACTTCCTGCTGTTAATTGGGTAAGGGTCAAACTCTTGGCTCCATTTTTAAAGCCCCTTATAAATTAGATGTTTTATGTATTTTCTGACTACTTTGTGATGGTGTTCTGCCTCCTTCCACTGCAAAGCGAGCTCCACGTGGTCAGGGACCGTGGCTGTCTGGCTCACCATCATGTCCCTAGCACAATGCGGGCACGTACAGGTACTTACCACATGTTTACTGAATGAATGAGCGGGTGGATGGATGTCCAAATTAATGTCTTGCCTACTTCCTGCCTGCTAATACTCCTTTACTCTTACCAGTTTGGTCAGTGTTCTGTCTGTCTGTCCCCAACACTGGCCTGTTTCCTCAGGATGTTCTTTTTCCCTGAAATGCCCTAGTCAGTCTTGGATACCGAAACAAATCAAAATCTACCTTTTGCGTTCTCATTTAGATTCCACTGCCGCCATGAAGTTTTGTTTGCATTCTGACTGCCCGGAACTTATTTCTGCACTATTAATATTAGCATTTCTGTTTTATATTGTTTAGTTAAATCCATGTGTGTGGGTTTTTAAGGGAAAAAACACATAAACACAGACACACCCCCAGTTTGTAATCTCCTCGAGGGTGGGGACCATATTATATTTTTTTGTACTTCCTACGGTACTTAGAACAGGTTGGACATTCAGTAAATGTACTGACTTGAAGTAATAGTGTATTGCCTGACGCCATACTCTCCTTGTCTAGATGTGTTTTACTTTGTGGAATGCCTGTCATTTTTTGAAGATGACATTGCAATTTTAGCAACAAATCATTCTAGAAGACTTTATTGGAAAGAGTTTATCAATTATCAGTTTGGTAAATCTATATTTTTACTTATGAAAATCGTTTCAAGTCAGGTACAAGAGGAAGAGAGCAAATTCAAACAGATGTCTTTATGCTCAGACCCGGGAGTAAGCCAAGGCTGGTGGAGACAGTCTGAGACTGAAAATCGTGCTAGAAGAGGAAAGAACGGCTTTCCCTGGTGGGCTTGTCCTTTTTCATCTGGCAGATATTGATTATCTTCCTCTTACATTTCTTCATTGCAGTGAGGAAAGGTTACTTGTTTATCATCTTTTGTACTAGCAACACAGTAATGATATTTGTAAAAGTAAGTTTCAGGTGGGTTAGATTTATTTTGTACAGTTTTTTTCTTCTGTCAGTTAAATAGAGCTGAATTTTTATGATAGACGTAGGTTAGTCTCATTGAAATCCTGTTCTACTTGAGATGCTCCTTACAAAGATGGGTCAGGCCGAACGAGTTAGTATAGTCTGCCCCACGGTCGACGTTGAGGGTGAGTCCGCATACATCGTTGGAGTCTTTTCCTGTTTGTGGATGAACCCCATGTATAGGAACTTATTTCCAGACCCTCCAAAGATATTCCACATGGAAATGAGAAGAGTAGAAGGTTGTATTGAACAGGGAAAATGGCATCAGGATGGCAGGGCTATGTATGAGAACGATTTTATTGTGTGACACTTTAGACTGTGTAGTGGGAACCTTTACAAAATGAAGTAGGACATTTTTTCAAGTCCAGCTCAGTGGTTGCATTTTAGTGCCTGATTAGTGAGTGGCTTAGTCTCTTAGTGTAATCAGTATCTACTCAGTGATACCAGATAATCTGTAACACTTTTTCTCTTCATGAAACAGCTCTTACTCAGCACAAAGTACACATGCTATCTTGGTGTTAATTAGCTCTGAAAGCTGCTCTTTCCTTTAAATTGTATGAGCACCAAGTATCAGAAAAAATTACAGGTTTTTATTAGTTGGTGCAGTTTATTTCAATCAGATTGTCGTGGAGCATATGGACAGTAATGAGTCTTCAATTGTGGTAGTTAGGCAAACTTCCCAAAATCCAATAGAATATAGTTTGTGGAGACTTAGTTGCTGAAAACAGCAATGTAGCCTGGAAGAAAACAGCCTGGAAGTTTGAACTTGAAATTATAGGCTTCAGCAACAAAAAAACGGAGGCTTTACTAGTCCTAAAATGAATGTAAGTATGAGGTATTATTAAGTTGTTGCTTGCATGCTCTGTTTGGTCTTCAAAGTGTTGAATTAAATATCATCATTGTGGTAGTTACAGGTGCTGTGCACCAAACATTCTTGGTTCTTTGCTTGTCCGACACCTGGTAGGACTGCACTTCCTTGTCGCCTAGTGGTTGAGTGAGGCCCTGTGACTAGTTTTAGCCAATGATATGAGTGGAGGTGATATGTGCCACGTTTAGGCTGAGCCATTTAAATGCTGGTGTGAGCCAGAGGGTCTCATGCTCTTCCCTCTGCCTCGGTGACTGGCAGTGGTTCTAAAGGGTGACTGCTCTGTCAGCCTGGGACCTTCCCAAGGGACATTGCCAAACCGAGTACTAGATGACCTGAGATGAACATGTAAAGTGAGAGAGAAATAACATTTGGAATTTTTGGATTGCTTGTTACCCCAGTATCATCTAACCCAGAAATTCTCAAACTTTAATGTCAAGACCCCTTTACATTCTTAAATTATTGAGGACCCCAAAGAGCTTTTGTTTACATGGGTTACAGCTATCGATATTTAATTAGAAATTAAAACAATAATTGATAAAATGTTGTAAAACAAGATGCAAAGTGTACTTCTTGTATTTCACTATAGGCACAAAGAAGACTTAAGGAGTTCAAAATAGCTATGTGTTCAAAATAATGAACTTACAGATATCATAGCAGGTATAACAAAAGATAGCTAGTAAGTACACAGTAAAAGAACTGAGAACCAATTGAGTTAATTTCTGAAAACTCTTGTACTTATACTCTAAAACTACCACCTTAGAATTTCTAGAATACATAAGTACTACCCATTTCATTAACCATCAGAACAGTGGTGTCATCACACATCATGTAGCTTCCAGAACATCCTACTGTACATTCATGAGAGAATGGGAAAAAAGGCAAATAACAGCTTAGTTTTATTATGAGAATAGTTTTGACCTGTGGACCCTCTGAAAGAGCCCCAGGGATTCCCAGGGGGCCCCACACCACCCCTTGAGAACCACTGGCCTAGCCTATCCTGACTGATACAGTCGTGGTTCAGACATACTGATGTTCCTCACACATTTTAGCTCACTTTGCTAAATTAAGATAGAAAATAAAAACAAAGTGGCAGTATATTCTTTGAATATGTGCTGTCACATTGATTCCAGAGATGGTCTCCATCACTAGAATTTAAATAAGTGAAAATGTAGCAACTTCTTCAATTGTTTAATTATATAAGGGAAGCAAATAGGATGAAATTGGAGTTAGGAGACTTTTCTAAGCATGATACCACATCAGAAATCAGAAAAGAGACAATTGATAGGTTTGATTTTATAAAAATGAGAAATTTCTATGTTTGTTAAAGGAAGAAAACTAAAACCTAAAAAAAAAATAATAATAATTAAAAGACTCAAAAAGAATCTATTTATTTGATAAAAGAGTCATATTTCTAACATATAGAGAGAACTCTTGGAAATCAAAAAGAAAAAAGTGAATACCCTAATAGGAAAACAATACAGGAAATGAATAGGTTATTTCATAAAAGAAGAAATCTAAAATGCAAATAAATATATGGGAAAATGTTCACCCTCACTAAACAAACAAATGCAATGTAAGACAAGGTACTCTTTTTTTTTTTTGTCACCAGATTGACGGAGATTCTTTTCTTTTTCGTGATAATACTAGGGCTGATGAGGTGAGAGTGTATTAGCCCACCCAGCCAGGAGATAAGAGGCTTGTTCCCTGGGGAAGTTGAACCAGAGAGTCTTTAGAGCCCAGACACAGGCACAGTAGGGGGCTAGAGTGGCACCCTAACAAAAGCAGGGAATACATGATGAGAGTTTTACACCCTGCATGGGGAGACTTCCAGCTTTTTCCATTTGTTCTCTGGGCTCTTCCCTGAAGAAATTAACCTATGAAAGAGGGAAGACCACCCAGTGAAACTTCCAGGTCCCCTCCCAGGCATTTCACAGAGAAGCTCATCAGATAACAAGGCCTATTCACACATATGGAGCTTCCAAATAGCTTTTTAGTATCTTACTATTAAATAGAAATCAATTGCCAGTGAACATCAGATGTTTGAGGAAAGACTCCAGTGTGAGATTCTAAGACCATGCAGACAGCAAGGAGAAACTTAGAAGGAAGCAGACAGTGCAGGGAGTTCAAAAACTAGATTGTCCATAGAGAGAGAAAGTTTTATATGTAAGAAATAAGAACAATGTGATACTTTATAAAGAAATATATTAAAAAGGAGCTCTTGGAAATTAAAAATAACAACTAAAACTGTAGAAGGGCTGGAAGATAAACATGAGGAAATCTCCACAAAAATAAAATTTAAAAATTAATTCCTAAGTATTTTTTATACTATTGTAAATGGAACTGTTTTCTTAATTTACTTTTCAGATTGTTCATTGTTAGTGTATGGAAATACAACTAATTTTTGTGTGTTGACTTTGTATCCTGCAACTTTGGTGAATTCATTTATTAGTTCTAACAGGTTTTTTGGTGTGGAATCTTTAGCATTTTCTTCATATAAGATCATATCATCTGTGAATAGAGATCATTTTACTTCTTCCTTTCCAATTTGGATACCTTTTATTTCTTTTTCTTACCTAATTGCTCTGGCTAGGACTTCCAGTACTATGTTAAATAGAAGTGATGAGAGCAGACATCCTTGTCTTGTTCCTCATCTTAGAGGAAAAGGTTTCCATCTTTCACTGTTGAGTATGATGTTCCTGGTAGGTTTGTCTTCTGTTGTAAGAGCTCTTTGTGACTTTTAATTTGCTGAGGTAGTTTCCTTCTCTTCCTAGTTTGTTGAGTGCTTTTATCATGAAAGGGTGTTGAATTTTGTCAGATGCTTTTTCTGCATCAATTGAGATGATCATATGGGGTTTTTTTCTTCATTCTCTTAATGTAGTATATTATATGGGTTGATTGCATAAACATATGAAATGATGTCATAAACTATCCTTGCATTCCAGGAATAAATCCCACTTGGTCATGATGTATAATCCTTTTATTTATTTATTTTATTTATTTATTTTTTTTTGTGGGGAAGACCAGCCCTGAGCTAACATCCGTCGCCAATCCTCCCCGTTTTGCTGAGGGAGACTGGCCCTGGGCTAACATCCGTGCCCATCTTCCTCCACTTTATATGGGACGCCGCCACGGCATGGCTGACAGGCAGTGCGTCGGCGGGCGACTGGGATCCGAACTCGCGAACCCCGGGCTGCCAAGCGCGAACTAAACCGCTGCGCCACCGCGCGGCCCAATATAATCCTTTTAATATGCTGCTGAATTCTGTTTGCTAGCGTTTTGTTGAGGATTTTTGCAATGTTCATCATGGATGTTGGTCTGTAGTTTTCTTGTAGCATCTTTGTCTGGCTTTGGTATCAGTTTGGTATGAGTTTGGAAGTGTTCCCTCCCCTTGAGTGTTTTGGAAAAGTTTGAAAAGGATTGATATTAGTTCTTCTTTAAATGTCTGGTAGAATCACCAGTGAAACCACAGGTCCAGGACTTTTCTTTGTCAAGAGGTTTTTGATTGCTAATTCAATCTCCTTACTAGTTTATTGGTCTATTCATATTTTTTAATTTCCTCATGATTCAGTCTTAGTAGGTTTTATATTTCTAGGAATTTGTCCATTTCATCTAGGGTTTCCAATTTGTTGGTGTACAAGTAGTTGTTCATAGTATTCTCTTAATAATCCTTTTTATTTCTATAGAATCGGTAGTAATATCCCCACTTTCATTTCTGAGTTTAGTAATTTGAGTCTTCTCTCTTTTTTTCCTTAGTCAATCTAGATAAAGTTTTGTCAATTTTGTTGATCTTTTTGAAGAACCAACTTTTGGTTTCATTAATTTTCTCTATTGTTTTTCTGTCCTCTATTTCATTTATCACAGCTCTGATCTTTATTATTTCCTCCTTCTGGTAACTTTGAGTAAGTTAGGTTGTTGATTTGTGATCTCTCTTGTTTTTTAATGTAAACATTTACATTTATAGCTGTAAATTTCCCCCTAGCACTGCTTTCACTGCATCCCATTTGTTTTGGTATGTTTTGTTTATTTTCATTCATCTCTAACTATTTTATAATTTCTCTTGTGATTTCTTCCTTGATCCATTGATTGTCTAAGAATGTGTTGTTTAATTTCCACAAATTTGTGAATTTTCCAGTTTTCCTTTTGTTATTAATTTCTGAGTTTATCCCATTGTAGTTGGAGAAGATAATTAGTATGATGTCTACCTTTTTAAATTTATTGAGACTTAATTTCTGGCTTAACATATAGTCTATCCTGGAGAATGTCCCATGTGCACTTGAGAAGAATGTGTGTTCTGCTGTTGTTGAGTAGAATATTCTAGTCTTTTAGATCTAGTTGGTTTATTGTATTGTTCAAGTCCTCTCTTTCCTTACTTATCTTTTGTCTGGTTATTCTCTCCATTATTGACAGTGGAATATTGAAGTCTCCAGTTATTATTGTGAAACTATTTCTCCCTTCAATTCTCTCAATTTTTGCTTCATATATTTTGATGGTCTGTTATTGGGTATATAAATGGTTATAATTGTTATATCTTCTTGCTGTATTGGACCTTTTATTAATTTATAGTGCCCTTCCTTGTGTCTTGTAACCTGTTTTGATTTAATGTCTATTTTGTCTGATATTGGTATAGCCATCCCTGCTCTTTTTTGGTTACTATTTGCAAGGAATGTCTTTTCCATTCTTTTACTTTTAACCTATTTGTGTCTTTAGATCTAAAGCAAGTCTCTTGTAGAGAGCATATAGTTTTGTCATTTTTTTTATCCATTCTGACAGTCTCTGTATTTGGATTGGAAAATTTAAGGGCCTTATTTCTACCATTTTGCTATTTGCTTTCTATGCCCTATATCTTTTTTATCCCTCATTTCCCAAATTACTGTTTTTTGTTTAGCTGATTTTTTTTGTAGAGAAATGTTTTAATTCCTTTCTCATTCCCTTTCATGTATATTCTACAACTGTTTTCTTTGTGGTTACACTTAATACCTTAAATTATATTTGACATCCTGAAGTTGCCTCTAATTTGAATTTAAACCAGCTTAACTTCAGTAATGTACAAAAACTATGTTCCTTTACAGCTCTGTCCCACCTCTTTTAGTTATTGATGTCATAGAATTACATCTTTATACATTATGTGTCCAAAAAATAAATTGTTTTTTATAATGTGTTAGTCTCTTAAATTTTGTAGAAACAAAATATGAAGTTACAAGCCAAAATTATAATAAGCCTAGCTTTTAGACTAATAATTTTTTAATGTATTAATCTCTTAAATTATTAAGAAAAAATGTGGAGTTACAAACTGTTTTTACAATAATATTAGATTTTACAATTGCCTATGCATTTACCTTTACTGAGATCTTTATTTCCTCATATGACTTTGAGTTACTGTCTAGTATCCTTTCATTTCACCCTGCAGGACTCCCTTGAGCCATTCTTGGAGGGCAGTTATAGTGGTAACAAACTCCTTCAGCTTTTGTTTATATAGGAAAATTTAATTTGTCCCTTGTATGTGATGTAAGGTAAAGGTCAAGGTTCATTTTTTGCATATGGATGTTCCCTTCTTCTAGCATCATTTATTGAAAAAACTATCTTTTCCCCGTTGAACTACCTTGGCACCTTTGTCAAAAATCAACTGACAATATATAGGGGGTCTTTTTGTGGACTTGCTTCTATTCCATTGATTTATAGATCTGTTCTTTCACCAGTACCTCACTGTCTTGATTACTGTAGCCATATAATAAATCTTAAAATCTGGTAATGTGAGTCCTCCAGTTCTTTATCAAAGTTATTTTGGCTGATAAAATAACTAGGAAAATAAAATTTCTTTTTGCTCCATATCATTTGTCTTTCCATATAAATTTTAGAATTGGCTTGTCAGTTTCTATAAAAAGTGCCTACTGGGATTTTGATTGGATTGCATTGAGTCTATAGATTGCTTTGGGAAAATTTGACATCTCACTAATATTGAACCTTCTGATGCATGAAGGCAGTTTGTCTGGGTTATTTTATCTCTTCTTTAATTTCTGCCAGCAGCGTGTTGTAGTTTTCAGTGCACAGGTCTTGCAAATACTTGTTAAATTTATCCCTAAGTAGTTCGTGTTTGTTGATAGTACTCTAAATAGTATTGTCTTCTTACGTTTCAGTTTTTAGTGTGTAGAAATAAATTGATGTCTGCATATTGACCCTGTATCCCATGACTTTGCTAAAATCACTTAGTAAGTTTTTTGTAGGTTCTTTATGATTTCCCACATAGATGACATCTGCAAATACACTTTTACTTTTTGCTTTCCAATCTGTATGCCTTTTATTTCTTTTCTGTGCCTTATTGCAGGAATTTCATTCTTGTATTGTATAGCATCTAATCCAACAATTTTAACAGACCACTAAACTCTGTAGTCAGGTCACAGAGAACCTTTTCACTATGAATTTTATGATATATGAAGGTTGAATTTATAATAGATATATTTATAACTAGATGATTTAATTGATTAAATTTTTCAGACTTAAAGCACAACACATCTCTTAATTTTATATAGAATTTTAGAAATACGTATGTGACTTTAGGTATCATTTTTAATGATATCACATATTTTGAAATGATATCAGTATTTTTATAATAGTAAAAGAGTTTATCATTTGTGAAATATCGAACCAGTGACCTTAACTATTCAGTTATGATGAAAGGCCTAATCTAACCTTTTATTGAATGTGATATTTATTAAAAGTGAAACTTCTCATTTCTATTACTTAATCAATAGCACATTAAGCCATTTACTAATATGATTAAAGAAGGTCTTGCAGACTAGATGTTCTACTCCCTTGTCATCTAGTTTAATAACCAGGGAATAGCAGTCTAACCTACAGTCAGTCAACTGATCTTATAACTTTTATGAGATGGTAGAAAGAACGATTAAAATTTGCAGAAAGGAAATCATTTGTAATGGCTATTTAGAAAGGAACAAGCCTCTTTTACGTTATCACATAAGTAAACCTACCTGGAGAAGATATATTTGCCATTAGTTTATTTTAATTTATTTACTTAAAACAATGGGGTTTGGTACAGGTGGCATATTGGTGCGTGTGGCAAGAAGTACATTGCATAATTAACGTTGGCAGGGAAAGAAGTCTATGCTAGGAAAAAGAAAAAGGAACTATACAGATGGTAATGTTCAGACCCACCTCTTCTATGGAGTCTTGTGTTTTTATTGAAATATGCATATGGAAAAGTACATGTCATAAGCATGCAGCTCAATGAATTTTCACAAACATGGACTACTTCAGGAATGAATGTTTCTGTTGTCCTTGCACCACAGCGGTGCCTTCTCTTTGAAGTGTTCCAGTTTCAGTATGAATGCTGCCAAAGGGATATCGAAACTGAATTGTGATGATAATGATAGCTAAAGTGATTAAATTCCTACTGTGTGCAAGGCTTTGTAAAGCGCTTGTACATTATTATCTCACTCCTCACAATAACTCTGTGAGAGAGACTGTTGTCTACAGCCTCAAGATAAGAAAGCAAAGGATTTAGAAGAGCTACAGTTTATAAGTTTTTGCCATGTGTTGGACAATGTCTGAGGCCCTTAATGGTCACTATCTCATTTCTTTCTCACACCGTCCCTGAGAGTTGTTATTATCCCCTTTTGCAGATGAGAAAGTTAAGGATCAGAAAGCTCATTTGCCCAAAGCCACAAAGCTTTGAAGTGACAGATCGGTGTCCAAACACAGGCCATTTGATTCCACAGCCTGCGTTCTTAACCACTAAACTGGAGGGTTGATGTATTACTACAGAGTAAAGCACACAGATGACCAGATGGAGAGAAAGGAGGAAGGCAGTCAACGAAAAATTGTTTGATAGTGTAATTCCCAAAGGCTACAAAAGAGAAGATGGAAGAAAGAGATGAGGGCTAGAACGGGGCAGGTGTCTACCTAATTCTTGGAGCCAAAGGGAGGCTCAATCCACGAGACTTTGACCCTTACTGTGAAGCTGCTGGTTTACAAAACCACGTGTGCAGATGAGTCTCTGTCCAGACCGGCAGTGAAGGTCTCTGTCTAGTTTAAAGGACAAGCTGCGTGGCTCAGGGGTAGCTGTTTCTTTTCTGAATAAGAGATGATGTAAAGTTAGAGCTGGAAAGGCTCTTAGAGGTCATCCCCCCAACCACCTACCCCTCAGATGAAGAAAGTGGCCGGGCATGGAAGTGAAGACATCACCCTGAGAGGGTGCGGAATTGGCACCTCCCCCACAGCCTCTCCTCTTGGGCACGTGTGACTGACACCTCACGTGCCCTCTGCCTGTCTTTCCAGTCGTGCCCTCTGCCTGTCTTTCCAGTAACGTTTTTTGTCTCTGTTGGAGTTCTTCAGAATTCTTTGTTTAAAATCTCTAGTAAACTTGCACAAATTTGCTGGTTTTCTAGCATCTGAATAACTTAGTCCCATATGTATAAAATATTTAAATTTCATGCCAGAAATTATTACTAAAGTACAGTAAAGTTTTGCCTTTTTTCGTTGGTGAAAAAACTCATTAGTCTTGGAATTGAAAGATATTGAAAAATTGTGGAAATTATAGAAAAATATAGCTTAATGTTTTCCGTTGTAACCTTGATCTCTGTGACTGCTCTCCTGTGGATCCGTGTTCCAGGACCTGATCCCGGAGCACCGTCCGTCCTCGGCATCCTCACCGGGGACCTGGTCCCATTCCTCTGCCCAGGTGGCTGGTTTTTCGGGCCTCTCTAGCTGTTGTCAGTGACCCAGAAATGTGCCTCTGTTGTCAAAATGGTGGGGTGGGTTGCCTCCTAAAATAAAGTGTTCTTTACTTGACAAATCATCTGGATAGAGCTGCCCATTCAGCATCACCTCTGATAGACCAAAATGGCCCCTGAGAGTGATAAAAAAAAAAAAATCGGGCATAATACTCCCTAAAACAGACCCAAGGGGCTAGCCAGGTAGATGGTACAGTGTTCTTAGGGCCCCTGAGGAAGTCTGTTTCTGAGAACTTCTTGGTGGCTGTGAGGCAGGCAGAGGAGAGTGTGGATTTTTATCATCACTTTTCCTTCCTCCCTCTGTGGTTAAAACACATGCAGAGTCCATTTCACTCTGTGTCATCTCTGCTCTTAGTGTGGTGCCTTACTGTCCGTCAGAGTGACTACTGTGAGAATTGGAGAGTTGTATGTGGGGGTGGGGGGGCTTTTGTTTTCACCAGAGGATAGTAAAGCATTTTTACCTGCTTATGTGCTACCTTTTGGAATTAGAGGTGTGTGTTGGTTTTACCATTTTATTGTCTGATTTTTATGAATGAATATTCATTGTTTCATTTGTCAAATAACTGATTAAATGCATGGCATCTGTCTAACGGTATATAGCTTTTTTTCTTCCTGAACAAATTCTCTGTTGAGAGTGCCTTGGCATGATTTACTTGAAATACCTTCAGTTAGAGAGGACGCAGGTCTCTGTGACGTTTTTAGTTTCAGCTCAGAGGACATTGAACCAGCATAGAGACACAAGCTTTCATTCCATCTGATAGCAGCATTTCCCAGCAAAACACAGTTGCTATTGATGTACATAATGATCACTTTATTAACTGTGGAAGAAAGGAGGCTTATTGAAGTAATAAAGCATAACTTCATTATGTCCTGTATGCAGAGAGCAGACATGTTGGAAAGAGGCTGACAGGTTCCCATTTCAAGGCTGATTCTGATAATGATAATATTTAAGTAGCATTGATTGTTCTCTAATTGGATTTTTCTTTCTGTAGGCCTCTTCTGAAGAGCTGAAAGCTGCCTACCGGAGGCTGTGTATGCTTTACCATCCCGACAAGCACAGAGATCCAGAGCTCAAATCACAGGCAGAACGACTGTTTAACCTTGTTCACCAGGCTTATGAAGGTCAGTGGAGGGCTTGACTTCGTAGAAACATCCTGGTAGCAGATAGTCGATTTTTAAGAGACTTGATTTATAGGGGATAGAAAGAGAGTCCTTAGAGGGGTATGAAAGAGGTGGTTAGTCTAGTACTTTATATTGACAAGGTCCTTTGAAAGAGTAGTATTTTGCTTTGGAAATCAATATGTGTCCAGTAAGTAGAAAATGAGCGTACAGGTAAAGTAATAGACCAGGGTCTGAATTGCAGGGGATACTCAAGTTTTAAATCGTTTACTAGTTTTCTTCTAAAGGGAACTCTTAGAGGTAAAAGGCTGATCGTTATAGACAAGCTTTCTTTGTTCTCTTCTTTGTGAGAAGACACAAGAACATTTTTTCATCTGAAAGTGATTTTATTGGTTCTGTAGCATTCAGTTAAGGAAAGATTCTAACAAAAGAAAGAAAATGGTGTTAAGAAGGCTAATAGCAAATAGAATCAAGTAATTCGAATTTTTATCCTTACATCTTATGTATTTCAAAGAGAAAATGTGATATATTTGTTTATAAAATATTAAAGTCACTAATAGGTACAGAGTTTCTGTTTGAGATGATGAAAGAGTTCTAGAAATAGACAGTGGTGGTGAATTGTGAATGTATTTAACGCCTCTGAATTGTACACTTAAAAATGGTTAAAATGATCAATTTTATGTTACGTATATTTTACCACAGTTTTAAAAATAAAAATTAAAAAGTATCAAATCACTCTTAGTATATATACCAAGTAAAATAAGTTATTCATTCCAGAACTGTTTGGTGATTTGCTCCTTAATTAGACAGACCCAAAATTAGGTAATTTGTTTCTTTACAAAATAAAGCCTTCTCGTTGTAGAGATAAAAGCATATGCTGTATTTCACTTTGTAGTTTTACCAAAAAGGTAAATTTTAATGACCAGTAAAACTCGGGCCATGGCACATGGTACATGTTTGCAGTTAGCATTGTGTCTTTACCAAATTTAACTCTATTCAGACCTCTTATGTGGTGGTCTTGATAAAAAGCCTGTTCCTTTTATTGTGTTCTGTTGTCTACATGGCTGCATTAGTTTTACTGTTGTCTAAATTACCCACATAGCTGGTTGGTACTGTGTTGGAGATTTAGGGAAGAGTTAACAGAAAAACCCTGCAGGTGTTTGTGAAAATGCTGCAGCAGCAGTCCTGGCCCCACGTTAGCCTGAGGGAGACTAAAGTAAAATAGTGAATAAATAATTCTGTGTTAAATCCTAGAGATTAACTCAAGAAGTTTGGCTCCCATGTTTTCCAATGGTCAGCATTTCTTTCTTCCCATTAGATTTGAATATGGATAGAATCATTTACATCATTTTTTAATTAGCCTAAAAATATATGGGCAGTCTCAAGGGAGAAAAGATTCAAAGATCTTGAACAGAAATTGGCAGAATCAAGGAGGAAGATAACAACTATTAGCTTTACTGACATTTAAATTCGGTTTGATATTCTTTGAATGGCTCTCGCCCTTATTGAAAAATCTTTTCCTGATGCACTTTAGGTGATGTGGCCAACACCTTAGTGACAGGCGTTTGTGTCTTTTAAAATAATTTACAAATAAAGAGGAGAGGCGCAAAAAAAAAACACCATAGACTGTCTTAGGTGTTAGTGAAACTCTACAGAGTAAATAATAAATCAGATTTTTCTTGATATCAAAGCCTGTCTCTAGTTTTACATTAAGCTTCTTTAGAAACTGGATTAACTCTTTCGAGCCAAGGTACTTTATACTTTATATCACAGAAACTTACTAAATTGTTTTAAAAGCAACTATCCTTTAGTGATAGAAGGGTCAGTGCAGCTTCCTACAAGGTGCACCTCACAATTAAGAGTAGCTTGGACATGAAAAATCCGGCATTTCTCATTTGTAGCCACCTTTAAACACGTCCTAGACTGGACCTGAAAAGCAATTAGGAAAGATGCATAGAGAATGAAGAGGGTCTCTGGGAAGATTGCGGTGGACGGGGAAGAACAAAAAGAGGTGGACTTACCTGATGATACTGTTGTCAGGACTGAACGATGAATTTTATACTTTGTAAACATGTTTGATTTTTAATTTGCAGTGCTTAGTGATCCCCAGACCAGGGCCATCTATGATATATATGGAAAGAGAGGACTGGAAATGGAAGGATGGGAGGTAAGAGAAGCCATGCGTCTGGTACCCAGAAAAGTCGTTAAACAACTAAAAACAACCACCCCCAAATCCCACAACCTGTGATAATATCTTTGAGAATATTTGAAGGCATTAGAGTCCCTCCCTTACCTTGTGTTTTGGTTTAAGAGATTGAGTTCTAGGCTTGGCTTTGCCACTTTGTAACTCTGTGAACTTGGGCAAGTCAGTCATCCAGCTTGTCCTGAGTTTCCTACCTTGTCAAGTGAAAAGTAAGAGGAATAGGCTGTACCAGTAATTTGTAAGCCAAGAGAAGGGAGCAGGCCGTTCGGTTGATGGAAGAGAGTTTCTGCAAGGATGCAGTTCTGTCTGCACGTCCACTTCCTCCCCCTCCACAGTTCCGAGCCTCTCTCTCCACCTAAGGTTATGAATAACTGCATTTAGGAAGTGTTTCTGTTGGTAACGTGTTGTGCATGTGAACAAAATGGAAGCAGAAAGAAGCTGAGAATTACTGGATTAAATTGTCTATAATGACCCTTCCAGCTCTAATGTGCTATATTAGAATGTTATCAAATACAGTGAGTAAAACAGAATAGATAGCAAATATCCGTGAAATAGTTTACCCTGGGCAGCCCTGCCATGTAAGAACAATCACTAAAATTCCAAAGATTCGATTTGTTTTTACTCTGCCACTGACTAGTCTTAGATCCCTGGGCAAGTCATTTGACTGCTTTGTACTTCCCTGTTATTATCTGAAAAATAAAGGTAAGAGGATCAAGTAGAAATGTGAATATGAAAATTAGTTGTAAAACTCTAAATTGTTATAAGAACATATAGGTATTATTAATTTCATTAAAGAAACTTGGTTCTGATACTCAAGAAATTTTGGTAGGCTGTTAACATTAAATTGACTGTTGTTAATTTATTTTCTCATCATTATGTAAGATTTCCCTCGAAGTTCTTTTGGTATTTAATCTCCAGCCTGTATGCCTGTCTCTTCTCATTCTAGAATGAAAACCTTCTGAGAGCCTTTGGGCAAGGAGTAGAAGAGAAGCAAAACAGTGGTCTATTTCCCTTTCCACTATTGTTAAATATTGGCTTGTGGGCCGTTTTAACCTACAGCCAGTGTTTTGGTTGCCCACACAATGAATTGTAGTTGCTAGCATTTAAAACTTGTGAGGTTTTGCATAAAAATCCAATCTTTTGTCTTCTCTTGAAAAAAATCAGAAAATCTGGTAAATCTATATCTGAATTTTCCTGTGAGGCAACACTCAACTAAATCTGAGGAGCCTCTGCCCTTTAGACTGGACTGTGCTGTCCAGTTTGTCCCAGTCCTCACTGCTCCCTGTTATGTTACATCTGGCCCTTCATCTACATGTCCCGCCTGGCTCCAGTAGGCATTTGGTTACTGGCCTTTGGCTTGATGGAAATAGCAATGTTTCATATTACATTAGTTCATTGTAGCAAAGTGTTAGGTCTAATAACTTAGCATTTTTTCATCCAAAAGGTTAAACAGAATCCTATTGTATTTACTAAATTTCTCCTCACACTTTATACGCTGTGTTAAAGCTCCCTTGTTTTTTGAAGACGTGGGTCGGTTACAATTTTTTCATGGCAGCGGTCAGGGCCACTGGAAAGCTGTAGGCCTCTCTTACATACCCCCACTTCAGAGTCTAGGTTTTTCATTCCCAGCAGCATTATCCCAACTCTACTGGAGCAGTGGGGTAACGTCTTCCTGGCAAAATATTGCATGGTTTCCTATCGCCAAACTGAATTATCTCCCCATTAGAAACAAAGCAAAACCACGCACACAGTGGTGATTATAAAAGTATGTAGCCAGTCACAGGTGGTGAATGGGTAAGCTTTTATGTTCATAGTTTTTAGTAAACTAAGGAAATCCAGTTCTCATCGATCAAAATTGGCTTTTTTTGCATTGATACGGAGCCTTCACTTAAGATAAAAATGCCTTCGAGGAAGACTACGTGAAGATACCTCCCCAGATATTTACTCAGAGATGTATCAGTGCCTGAAGTACGGTAGGAAAATTGAGCCCATTATTCATACTGTAAAGCAAAAGTCTCACTGAACCCAAGAGCATTTTGTGGAGCTGGCATCAGCATTCCTTCAAGGAATTCCTACAGCTGGTGGCTTGTTTAATGAGGATTCTCCTACTTCGGTCATAGCTTTCTCCCCAGGGAGGGAGTTGTATTCACTTCGTGCTGTTGCCAGTATTTTTAGACTATTAAACTTTTGCTGACGGGTAGCCATTTACCACATATCTGTTAATCTAAACATATGAGTAGTCAGAAGAGGATGAAGGACACTGTTAAAACCTTTGGTGTCAGAGGCGCCTTTAATCCAAAGGTGTCAAAACACTCCACAGATATAGCAGTCACTCCCTTTGCCAGCAATAGGATCACCCCCTTTCTATTGGTGGACACCGGAGATAAAATGTGAGCTTTTTCATTATTTTTTTTTTCTTCGTGGTTTATTTTTTTTTTAATTTATTTTTTATTGCAGTAACATTGGTTTATAATAAGTTTCAGGTGTACCTCATTATACTTGTATTTCTGCATAGATTACATCATGTTCACCACCCAAATACCAATTACAATACATCACCACACATATGTGCTTAGTCATCCCTTTTGCCCTCCTCCCTACCTGCTTCCCCTCTGGTAACCACCAGTCCAATCTCTGTCTCTATGTGTTTGTTGTTATTTTTATCTTCTACTTATGAGCAACATCATACAGTTTTTGACCTTCTCCCTCTGATTTATTTCACTTAGCGTAATACCCTCAGTGTCTATCCGTGTTGTCACAAATGGCTGGATTTCATCGTTTCTTATGGCTGAGTAGTAGTCCATTGTGTGTATATACCACATCTTCTTGATCCATTCGTCCCTTGATGGGCACTTAGGTTGCTTCCAAGTCTTGGCTATTGTGAACAATGCTGCAGTGAATACAGGGGTGCATGTATCTTTACGTATTGGGGTTTTCATGTCCTTTGGATAAACACCCAGCAGTGGAATAGCTGGATCGTATGTAGTTCTATTCTTAATTTTAGTTCTATTCTTAATTTTTTGAGGAATCTCCATACTGTTTTCCATAGTGGCTGCACCAGTCTGCACTCCCACCAGCAGTGTATGAGAGTTCCCTTCTCTCCACATCCTCTCCAACACTTGTTGTTTCCTGTCTTGTTAGTTATGGCCATTCTGACGGGCATGAGGTGATATCTCATTGTAGTTTTGATTTGCATTTCCCTGACAGTTAATGATGTTGAGCATCTTTTCATGTGCCTGTTGGCCATCTGTATATCTTCTTTGGAGAAAAGTCTGTTCAGGTCTTTTGCCCATTTTTCAATTGGGTTCTTGGTTTTTTTTGTTGTTGAGATGTATGAGTTCTTTATGTATTTTGGAGATTAACCTCTTATCAGATATATGGTTTGCAAATATCTTCTCTCAGTTGTAGGTTGTCTTTTCATTGTGTTGATGGTTTCCTTTGCTGTGCAGAAGCTTTTTAGTTTGATGTAGTCCCATTTGTTTATTTTTTCTATTGTTTCCCTTGCCCGGTCAGACATGGTACTTGAAAATATGTTGCTAAGACTGATGTCGAAAAGCATACTCCCTATGTTTTCTAGAAGTTTCATGGTTTCAGGTCTTACATTCAAGTCTTTAATCCATTTTGAGTTAATTTTTGTGTATGGTGTAAGATAATGGTCTACTTTTCATTTTTTTGCATGTAGCTGTTCGGTTTTCCCAACACTATTTGTTGAAGAGACTTTCCTTTCTCCATTGTACATTCTTGGCTCCCTTGTCGAAAATTAGCTGTCCATAGATGTGTGGGTTTATTTCTGGGCTCTCGATTCTATTCCATCGATGTGTGTGTCTGTTTTTGTGCCAGTACCATGCTGTTTTGGTTACTGTAGCTTTGTAGTATATTTTGAAATCAGGGAGTGTGATTCCTGTAGCTTTGTTCTTTTTTCTCAGTATTTCTTTAGCTATTCAGAGTCTTTTGTTCTTCCATATAAATTTTAGGATTCTTTGTTCTATTTCTGTGAAAAATGTTGTTGGCACTTTGATAGGGATTGCATTGAATCTACAGATTGCTTTAAGAAGTATGGACATTTTAACTATGTTAATTCTTCCAATCCAAGAGCACGGAATATCTTTCCATTTCTTTGTGTCTTCTTCAATTTCTTTCAACAGTGTTTTATGGTTTTCAGTGAACAGATCTTTCACCTCTTTGGTTAAGTTTATTCCTGGGTATTTTATTATTTTTGTTGGCAATTGTAAATGGGATTGTATTCTTAATTTCTCTTTCTGCTACTTCATTATTAGTGTATAGAAACATAACTGATTTTTGTATATTGATTTTGTATCCTGCAACTTTACCATATTCATTTATTATTTCTAGAAATTTTTTCATGAATTCTTTAGGATTTTCTATATATAAAATCATGTCATCTACAAATAATAACAGTTTCACTTCTTCCTTTCCAGTTTGGATCCCCCTTATTTCTTTTTCTAGCTTGATTGCTCTAGCCAGGACTTCCAATACTATGTTAAATAGGAGTGGTGAAAGTGGGCATCCTTGTCTGGTTCCTATTCTTAGAGGGATAGCTTTCAGTTTTTCACCATTGAGGATCATATTAGCTGTGGGTTTGTCATATATGGACTTTATTATATTGAGGTACCTCCCTTCTATACCCACTTTATTCAGAGTTTTTACCATAAATGGATGCGGTATCTTGTCAAATGCTTTCTCTGCATCTATTGAGATGATCATGTGATTTTTACTCTTCATTTTATTAATGTGGTTTATCACATTGATTGATTTGTGGATGTTGAAGCATACCTGGGATGAATCCTACTTGATCATGGTGTCTGATCTTTTTAGTGTATTGTTGTGTTCGATTTGCTAGTATTTTGTTGAGCATTTTTGCATTGATGTTCATCAGTGATATTGGCCTGTAATTTTCTTTTTTTGTGTTGTCCTTGTCTAGTTTTGGTATTAGGGTAATGTTGGCTTCGTAAAATGAGTTAGGAAGCTTCCCCTCCTCTTCAGTTTTTTGGAAGCGTTTGAGAAGGATAGGTATTAAGTCTTTGAATGTTTGGTAAGCCGTCTGGTCCTGGACTTTTATTTTGGGGGAGATTTTTTGTTACTGTTTCAATCTCCTTACTGGTGATTGGTCTATTCAAATTGTCTATTTCTTCTTGATTCAATTTTGGAAGGTTGTATGATTCTAAGAATTTATCCATTTCTTCTAGATTGTCCAATTTGTTGACATATAGCTTTTTGTAGTATTCTCTTATAATCTTTTGTATTTCTGAGGTGTCTGTTGTAATTTCTCCTCTTTCAGTGCTGATTTTACTTATTTGAGCTTTCTCTCTTTTTTTCTTGGTGAGTCTAGCTAGTGGTTTGTCAATTTTATTTATCTTTTCAAAGAACCAGCTCTTGGTTTGACTGATTTTTTTCTATTGTTTTTTTAGTCTCTATTTCATTTATTTCTGTTCTGATTTTTTTTTCTCCCTCCTTCTACTGATTCTGGGCTTTGTTTGTTCTTCTTTTTTCAGTTCCTTTAGGTGCACTATTAGATTGTTTGCGATTTTTCTCGTTGGTTGAGATAGATTTGTATTGCTATAAACTTCCCTCTTAGAAACACTTTTGCTGTATCCCATAAATTCTGGCATGTCGTATTTTCATTTTCATTTGTCTTCAGATATTTTTTGATTTCTCCATTGACCCAGTCGTTGTTCAGTAGCATTTTGTTTAATCTCCACATATTTGTGTGTTTTCTGATTGTCTTCCTATAGTTGATTTCTAATTTCATACCTTTGTGGTCAGAAAAGATGCTTGGTATTATTTCAATCTTCTTAAGCTTATGGAGATTTGTTTTGTGGCCTAATATGTGATCAATCCTGGGAAATGTTCCACGTGTAATCTTTGGTTTTGGCATGGAATGTTCTATATATATCTACTAAGTCCATCAGGTCTAATGTGTTGTTTAAGGCCAATGTTTCCTTATTGATCTTCTGTTTATCCTTTGGTGTAAGTAGAGTGTTCAAGTCCCCTACTATTGTGTTACTGTCTATTTCTCCTTTTATGTCTGTTAATAATTGCTTTATATATTTAGGTGCTTCTATGTTGGGTGCATAGATATTTACGAGTGTTATATCCTCTTGTTGGATTGTTCCCTTGATCATTATGTAGTGCCCTTCTTTGTCTCTTGTTACAGTTTTTATTTTCAAGTCTATTTTGTCTGATATGAGTATTGCTGCCCCAGCTTTCTTTTCATTGCCATTTGCATGGAGTATCTTTTTCCATCCCTTCAACTTCAGTTTGTCAGTGTCTTTAGGTCTGAAGTGTGTCTCTTGTATGTAGCATATATATGGATCTTGGTTTTTTACCCAGTCGCCCACCCTATGCCTTTTGATGGGGGCATTTAGTCCATTGACATTTAAAGTAGCTACTGATACATATGTACTTACTGCCATATTTTTACTTTCTTTCTTGGGGTTTTAGTAGTTCTTCTCTGTTCCTTTCTTCTTCTCTTGCTCTCTTCCCCTGTGGTTTGATAGCTTTCTTTGGTATTATGTTTGGGTTCCTTTTGCTTAGTTTTTTGTGTATTTATTATAGGTTTCTGGTTTGTGGTTACCATGAGGTTCATATATAATAACCTACTTACAGAGCAATCTATATTGAGTTAATGGTCTCTTTAGTTTGACCTCTGAAAACTCTACTCTTTTACTCCCCTCCTCCCACATTTTCTGTTTTTGACATCATATCGTTTTTTGTGCATTTGTATCCGTTACCCTCTTATCATGGAAATTGATAATTTTTTCCTGTTTGTGGTCTTCTCTTTCCCCCATAAATAAGTCCCTTTAGCATTTCCTGTAGGACTGGTTTCTTGGTGATAAACTCCTTAATTTTTGCTTGTCTGGGAAACTCTTTACCTCTCCTTCCATTCTGAATGATAACCTTGCCGGGTAGAGTATTCGAGGCTGTATGTTTTTTCCTTTTAGCACTTTAAATATGTTGTGCCACTCTCTTCTAGCCTGTTAAGGTTTCTGCAGAGAAGTCAGCTGATATGGGGTTTCCTTTGTATGTAACTTTTATGTAACTCTTGCACCTTTTAGGATTCTCTCTTTATCTTTAATTCTGGACGTTTTAATTATGATGTGTCTTGGTGTGGGCCTCTTTGGGTTTCTCTTCTTTGGCACTCTTAGTGCTTCCTGTACCTTGCTTCCTTCCTTAGGTTAGGGAAGTTTTCAGCTATTATTTCTTCAAATAGATTCTCTGCCCCTTTGTCTCTCTCTTCTCCTTCTGGGACCCCTAAACTGCAGATGTTAGTGCACTTGATGTTGTCCCAGAGGTCCCTTAGACTGTCTGCACTCTTTTTAATTCTTTTTTCTTTTATTTGTTCAGCTTGGGTGATTTCCTCTAGTCTTTCATCCAGCAATGTGAGCTTTTTTAGATTGCATAAAATGTTAGCCCTGTTTTCGGTCGTTAGGTAAGTTTTCAGTCTTTTTTTTTTAGCCTTCAAGAGACTTTGTCTTTCTCTAGCAGGATTCCAAAGGAATGAGATGCAACCATTCCCAACTTGTAAAACCAGCCATATTAGTTCTTGAAGTTGGTTAGCGGGGGTTTTTGCAGATACCCACATTGGAAGTGAAATTGATCTCTTCTTCATAATGGTGAAAATTCAACTTTGAACTGAGAATGCTTTAACAGTGTTGAATCTGGTAGCAGCTGGCAAGTGGAATAGAAACCACATAACTCAGACAGCACTTTCAGGTGTTAGATTACATTTAGAGCAGCATCCTTTGGCCCAGATCATCCACAGTTTATTTTTGTCTGCAATCCTTTACATTATTCATATTCACTTTTCCCTATCTCTTTGACATCAGTCTTATAGAGTCTAAGAAAGTCAGCCTGCATTAAGAGCTACAGTATGGTCAAGATCATGAAAACAAAGAGTTAGAAACTCTCAAAGATTAGAGGAGACTAAGGAGACTAAATGCAGTCCTGGCTCCTAGATTGGATCCTGGAACGTAAAGGGGATGTTGGTGGTAAAACTAGAAATCCAAAAAGTCTGGGTTTAGTTAATAGTAACGTACTAATGTTGGTTTCTTAGATTTGACAGATGTTCCATGGTTGTGTAAGATGTTAACATAAGGGGAAGCTGGGTGAATGGTATATAAGAACTTTCTGTACTGTCTTTGCAACTTCTCTAAAGTTCTAAATAGTTTTCTAAAATTATTCCAAAATAGAAGTTGACTAGCAAGAATCAGAATTTTCAAACCTGACAACACCTCGGGAATCAGGTGGTTTAATTCCCCTCATTGATAACAGGGAACTGAAGCTTAGAGAGGTGAAGTGACTTACCTGCAGTCTCCCAGAAGGTTAGAGGTGATGTCGTAGGACCTAGGTTTCTATCCTCTTTTCACTATGTCACCTAGCTTTTAGAGATCTCTCTTCCCCTGTCCACGAGGTCAGTCAGTCTTCCTGGCCAGCACAGGGATAGACCTAGTTGGTGAATGGTCAAGGTGAACAATACAGGTGTATAGATTCATGGGCTGCATATTACTCACTCTGTTGATGAAAAACATTGAAAATGTTTCATATTTACCAACTGTAATGAGTTTAGGATGCTGTCTTCCTGGATGCTTATTATAAGGGTTACTGAAATAGAAAAAAAGTGACTTGCAGCTGGCTTAGTCTTTTTCCATTCTCCATCCTATTGTACTCTGTGTAAAGAGGGATGTAAATAATAAAGGATGTCAGGGGCCTGTGGGAGGTAGAAGGAGATGCCCTGCCCTGCTGAGTGTTTCACTATTCTAGAGGGGCCACCCATTTTGGCTTTGCAGTTAGCTCTGATTATGCACCAACTATCTGCAAAACTTATGTAAAATATAACTAGAAATGGAATGACTTAACACCTTTGGCGTATTTGCATCTTCAGCTTATCACGTAGTGTGGCAGAGAGAAAGTAATTGGCAGCCATTAATTCAATCGGCAAAGGTCAGACAGCTAGAATTCCTGAAAACAAATCCTGTTCTGCTCTGGCCTCTGTGGAGCCTGATGCTTTCCAGTCTTTTAATTCCCGGAATCTTTCATATCTGTTTATTTAAAAAATATCAGTATAGGGGCATATTCATGGAGTCTATGTCACTGGTTAGTCATGGCTAATTAAACTTTTGTTTAATTTACTTTCTTAACACTAGCATCTTGTTGAATAGACTATTCAGTATGAGATCTTTTCGTCCAGGTAGAACAGCCTGGTTACTCTGGGCCCTCTGGAGGAAGTGCTTTCCTTAGTAATGAGTTGCTTAGGTCACCCTTGGCAGGGGTCTGAATAAGTTGTGGTTCCACAGTCACAGGTCCACTGAATTGGGGTTTAAGAGTCAGGAACAATATTTAAAGTATTTTAAGTCATTTTTTTCTTGATCTCCAAGGTTAAGTGGAATAGTTGATTACCTACATTTCCCTGAAGCTCTTTTATTTTTATTTTCTTTTGATGAAAAGAGACCGACAGGAGATTGAGAAGATAATGGAATTTGAAAAACTGTACCTGTTCAGTCCAAGATTGGATAACTTTGGGGAAGTGAAAGTACCATAAAGGGGTGCACATGCCTTCAGTGTTTTTAAGAACTAGCAGGGGCTGGCCCGGTGGCATAGTGGTTAAGTTCACGTGCTCCGCTCCCGCAGCCTGGGTTTTTGCAGGTTTCGGATCCCGGGCATGAACAGACGCACCACTTCTCAAGCCATGCTGTCGCGGCGTCCCATATAAAGTAGAGGAAGATGGGCACGGATGTTAGCCCAGGGCCAGTCTTCCTCAGCAAAAAGAGGAAGATTGGCAATGGACATTAGCTCAGGGCTAATCTTCCTCACCAAAAAAATAAAAAACCCACAAAAACAAAAAACTAGCAGAGTGAGCTTGCCATATCAGTTAAATATAACTGAGTATGTTTTTGTGAGGTCACAAAGCAATAAGTCTCATGCCATTTGAGATTTCCAGTTTGTTCTTGGATGATTTAACAGTGTTTTTATTTTAAAACTTCCTTTAAAAGAACCGTCTCCTCCTTTTTAGTAATAATTGATTTATATTGGATTATTAGAAGAGAAAATGTTGTTTTCATTATTTTTTCTGTTTAACTTACTGAAAGCAGTAGTGAACAAATTTCTCAAAAGTTTTTTTGGATAGGCCAGTTTTTGTATTTATTTTTCTGTATTGCTAAAGAAGAAAATCAAGTTGCACAAAACCTGTAATAGAACCCCCATTTATGTTAAAATATATTTATACATAATACATATGCATAGAAGATTTTTAGGAAGATACATAAAAAATTATATGTTAGCTTGTGAGAAGAGGGAGGGTGGTATAGGAGGAATTGTACTTTTTACTTCCTACCTTCTGTACTATTTTGATTTTTTGCTATAAGCATGTATTTTTTTTTAATAATTTTTTAAACTTGTGATTTCTAAGATAGCTTTTTCTCACATCACCTACCTTTTAGATGCTCTTTGAGCAGCCTCTTCAGACTTCCGTGTATTTCTCCACTGATACAGAGAATATGCTATTTGGGTTTTTTCCTCTCTCATCCATCTAATGGCTTCGGATGTGTCTGTCCTACTCCCACTCTCTGTTTCTTACAGGCTATAGAATTTTGGACCCTTTTGGAAGTCACGTGGTGCATTTCCTCTTTCATAGATGTACCTGAGGCCCACCAAGGCCTTTCCCTCCCTCTTTGAAATCTCAGCTAAATTGTCTTCCTTTCATGATGAGCTAAGAAAGGCCAAGATGGAATGCCTTGTTTTCTCATAGATTTGACTGACATCATTTTGCGTCCCAGAGTGTTAACGTGATCTGCTGTTTGGTACCTGAGTAATAACTGACATCACACCTTTTAAGGTTCATACCATATTGTAGGGAGAGGAGTCCCATGATTCTAAAACCCAGACCTGATGGCTTAAGATCCGTTGGTCCAAGAAGCTCAAAAGGCGTCTCTAGTGATGGCCCCAGCACACTAGGGAGAGATGGCAGTACGTGTGGACAGCTTTGCCTTC
The DNA here is from genome assembly GCA_031878705.1 of Tapirus indicus. Lineage (NCBI taxonomy): Eukaryota > Metazoa > Chordata > Mammalia > Perissodactyla > Tapiridae > Tapirus > Tapirus indicus. The sequence continues at coordinate 89,312,029 of CM062924.1, read as the reverse complement.
ATTTTGGTATTTAACATTTGTTATCTGGAACTCATTAGGAAATTTAAACTATGAGACTTAAGATGACGTTTTCTTTGTAAGAGTCCTGCAGCCTCAGAGATAAGTTACTAAAATGAAGGAAATAATCCTTAAGTCTCTCTGGAGAGCTAAGGAAAAGCATGACCTTGGGAATGATCAGGGCAGCAGAACTGATTGGATAGGACTGTGAGCCTCACCTCGCCAGGGACTGGGCCGTCTCATGGAAAACCTCATTGCCATTTCATTGACATCTCAGAGTCCTGGGGAAGAGGAAGGGCCGGCCCCTGGGCAACACGTACACACCACAGTGAACGATGTCAGCTCTCTCTGTATGTTTTCCTCACCCTCTGGGTCTTAACTGTCTTCTCTTGATTCTGCCTGTAGGTTGTGGAAAGGAGGAGAACACCCGCTGAAATTAGAGAAGAGTTTGAACGGTTGCAGAGGGAGAGGGAAGAGAGGCGACTCCAGCAGCGAACCAATCCCAAGGTAAGCCAGGGGCTGGTTTTAATGAGGATTGTTGCAAGGCTCTATTACCAGAAGGCAGATCTAAAATCATTCAGTGCTGGTGGTTTTTTAAAGTAATAACATACAAAATTGGGTGGAACAAAATTTTGCTTATTTTTTTTCAGAGTGGTATCTTTCTGGAAAGCAAAGCTTCTGCTGCTGACTCGCAGAGAAGCGTTCTGAACCATGTGGAAGGAAGACAAAACCAATCCCATGGTTCTCCCTGAAGCCAAGGAGACTCCCCAACAGAAATGCAGGCTAGCTCTTGAGACCTTGTCCTCTGGTCGTGCTGCCCAAGCCCTTGACGTGTGGCAGTTAGAGGACAGTATCAGGGAAAGGACAGCCGCCTCACCACTCATTCAGGCCACAGGATTTCTTGCGCCAGTTAGAATATGGAGAGCCAGATAATACAGAAGGTTTGGAACATTTCCAAGCTGTTTTAAGCAGGGGCCCATGTTTTCATCATGCCAGGACAACAGTGCCACGAACACCAGTCACTAGGCTGTTTTGACAGCGATGTGGTGACCATCTTTTTAACTCAGTTGAGTCCCCGATGGAGTTTGACTTGTGTAACCCAGTGCCGCGCCTGAGTCTGAGAGTTTCTTTCCAGCCCTGCATATGGTATCTTTCCTTTGATCTGTTAGGGAAGCAAATTGTTCCGAGTGCTGCCCCAGCCCTTTGGCAAATAGGCTCTCTCGGTCAATTTGAGATGCCAGTTGTACTGAATGGCTAGTTGAACGTGGCCCAATGTTCCCGTTCAACTATGTTAAGGGGACTCAGTGGCCAGGCTCCATCAGTGTGGCCAGAATGGCCTGGCTGACAGACTGAAAATCTTCTAAAGAAAAAGAACAAATGCTAGCTTACAACTGGGATGCATGATAATATGAATTTCCGATCAAATACATTCCAGAAAATGGATTTTTTTAGAGACCCCTACAGCGTGTAAAGGACTGTATATTCAGAACACTCCCATCTATTTGAATCCTACATTTGAAGTATGTTTGTAAGTGCCGACACCTCTTCTTTCCACCCACCCTCCCCTTCCACAGACGATGGCTTCAATAGTGCAGAGTTATCTTTTGGTCAGATGGAGGCAGAGAGCTGAAACACTGGCTGAACTGACTCAGGGAGTGTGTGAGATAACTGGGGGAGTTGTTAGTCTCTGAACTGTGCTAGTGGGCTCCCTTCTTGGATCTCCCAGCGGTGCTCGGGGCCAGTGCACTATGGGGAGGTCTGGTTTGAAAGGTTAGTGCTGGCGGATGGAGGTGAGAGTGGAGGAGATGGGGTGGGAGCCTGGCAGGAGCAGCTTTGCTTTGGTAACTTTGCTGTTCTGGCTGGAGTTTTGCTGCATTCAGAGCACTGAAGGGAAAGAACATCACAGTAGCCTGAGCCTCTGTGTCCTATGATAAAATTGGCCATCTGGGTGTGCACAGTGATTGCTTATTGGGATTCTATGGAAATGTGTCTCCGGGCCATGTTTCTGTGGAATGAGGGAGCACAGCTGTGACCATTTCACACAATCATGCAAGTTACTGTAAAATTCCCAATACTTTGCTACTTCCATAAACTGCTTCCAAATAAATAAGAAATTTTCTAACCAGAAATACTGAGTGATAACCAGATGTTGGCTATGTTGAGGAGAGATTTTGAGCTGGATCTTTTGTTCCATTTCCAAGTGTTTTGCTTTTCAAGATGAGCAGAAAAGTTTGGAACATTCTTATCCTAAGAAGAAAGGGGTGATCCCTCTTTTAAGAAGACCATAGGGAGAGGACATTTTTGATGACCATCGGGCTTACCACTGGACTGTCACCCTGACCCCAACAAAGGATCACAGCTTTTAGGGGATTGGCAGACTAGATAACACTGTGATATTGCCATCTGAAACTTGGCTGGATAGTTCTCTCCATTTGCATCAATAAGGGTTTGTTGGGTAGGGGTTTTCCAGTAGGATGCATGTACCAAGAACAGACAAAAGGTCGAGTGGAGAAAATCGTAGGTTAGAAATACTGACCCTGACACAGTGGTGGACGATACAGAGCAAACCGTTAGACCTATGGTTAGTTTTCTCATTTGTAAAATGAGGACATCTCTCCTAACTACCACACCAGGTTGTTAAATGATTGAAAACATAGGAAATAGATGTTAATTGATTATAGAAAGACAAGCTTGCTAAATAAATGCGAAGTGGTACTAGTTCCAAGATGAGGTTAAGAACTAAATTTTGTTTTAGTATTTCATTCGGCACTGCGTGGGAAATACTCCGCTTGGTCAGGCAGTTCCTTTGCCCGTGGGGGCTGGGTTTGGGTAGGGTCTGTCAATTAGGATTTGAAAGCGGCCCTCTGACAATGCCATCAGCCTTCTCCTGTGGTGGAGGCCCAGTGCTGTTCCAGTGTGGCCAGCCACCTATGAGTCTTGGTTTGTGTGGACTGAGCTTTGGAAAGCACTGTAGGACCCAGAAGGAGTGAGTGGAATCCCCAGCTCCAGTGTGTGTTCAGCCAATGGAATGCATGTGTGTACACGCGCACACACGCACGCACATATGCAAGAGGCAGTGTGGTAGAGCTTTCCACTTGGAGTCAAGAGTCCTGAATCGGGATTCGGATTCCACCCTCAAGTTCTGTGCCCCGGGTCAGGTCACTTCTCCAGCCCTAGCTCAGTTTCTTCCTGTGTGAAATGGGACATAAACCACAAGACCCACTGCTTGGGGTCACAAGACCCCAAGTCCCCAAAGTCTGTAGTTTAATTGCCTCTGTTTTCTGTCTCTGCTGTGTGGGAGTAAATTCCTCTGTATTTCCTGCTAGAAAACACCAGTTCAAGTTGCTGGGGTCCTAGGGTCTCTGGGGCCCTCCACATGGAGCAAGTGTTGAGGAGGGAATTTATGGCTGGACAGATGAGGAGGTTCATCCGCATCCACAGGGACCGTGTGTGACTGAAATCTAACTGGACCACCCTGGCCATCCTCCTTTCATCTTTAAGATCTCTTTTGTTTGCATAATCCATCTGCATTTCTAGCTTTTTAGAGACTATGATCGTACAGTAGGGTTGTTCTGTGCTGTGTTTACTTGTTATTGATTAATTCCTTTCTTTTGTTAATACCCATAAATTTTCTCTCCCTCTGGACGGCAGCCACTTTGAGAGTCTTTGAAGATGACGAGATCTCAGGCAGTGTTGTTGGACTTTATTACTGCCTTCTTAATGAACTTGTTCAGATCCCACGTGAAGCACAGCGTTGAGTTGAGGGTTGTTTGAGGGGCTTGATTGTCTGATTCAGAGGGTATAGACTGCCTTCTTTTTTGACCCTGTTACCTAACAGTCCATGGAGATTGTTACATTATTTCCTGGACCATTCTGCTCTCCTTCACTATTGCAGAGGTTGACATAAACTCCCTGGCAAGACCTCCTTTCTGATTTTAGAAAGGCCAACTTATCAGTGTGGTTCCTGTAATAGCATGAAAACATGATTCAGCTTTATCAGAAAAAAATTTAAATAATATATGAGGGAAACATACAACCAATAAAATACTTTTAAATCCCAAAATGTTTTCATAAAGATTTATGAATACATTACTCAATTACTTTTAAAGGATTTTTAAAAGATCTGTTTTGGTTGCCATGGCTAATGATTACAGTATCAGAACGAGCCTGTGGTTATGACTTCAGTGTATTCCGTGGAGATGATTCTGATGTCATAAACTGACCTGACGTGGCTGACAGGGCAATTGTGCAGAAGAAAAGCTGTTTGAACCCACATGTTTGTTGTGCTCAGTCGCAGGAAGGGGCAATTTACCGCATGCAGAAATGGGCTGCTATTGAATTTGAAGAAATTGGGAAGTCGCCGTATAAGGAGAAGGGATCAAGTCTGGGAAGGGGCTGTTATTATAAAGCGGAGTCTTTGGATGAGAGAAGAAGTGGCTGACTGTAAAGGCCTAGAGAAAGCTGTTTAAGTGGATACTAGTTGGAGGACTGTTCCACCCCCATCCCATCAGCATAATCACTTATAAATAAGACGTCAGAATTAAAGACTACTGTCTATATAGGGGGGCATATGGGGTGGGGGTGCAATTGTTCTTAGAAACCCTGGTAAGTTTGCGTTTGATCCTCCATAACATGGGAGAATACAGGTTTCAACTTAGATCTCAGATAGAATGAGTCTGTGGAGATGGTCTCACAAGAGCCACCATGGGCTCATCAGCTTTAAAACGGGCAGATTTCACATTACCTCTTAACGTAATGGCCTCTTTGGGTAGAATTTTCAATTAACAAATAGTTTCTATTGAGATTGCGGTTGACAGAAATTTCTCACATTATCCTTATGGCCAGATAAAAAAATATAATCATGAAAATAATTCAGATTGGAACATTCCTGACTGAATGAACAACTGATTCTACTCAAAGAGAGTTGATTAATCCATCATTTCCAGCCTGCTGAGAAGCTTCTCATTGTGGGAGAAAGGGTTAACTAACTTTTGAACTTGGCATGCCCAGAATTTTTATGAATGATGTCAATGAAGATGTGTTTGTCACATTCACAGGTGACCCAAGGCAGAAGGACAAAACCAAGATTCTAAAAGATCTCAGTGAACTAGAATGGAAGGGTTAAATGTGCTAGCTAAGAGAAGGGGAGACGGGAAAACGTGGTCTGGTAGTCTTTAATTGACTCACTGGCTTAATGTTAGCAACAATTGAGTGTGTTTTGTTGACTGGAGATTGGTACAGTAAAGAGGATTCATTTATTCACAAAGTAATTTAAATTGGATGCCTATAAGGAGCCAGGCACTGTTCCAGATGTGGACATGCAGCAGAGAATAACGTGGACAAGACTCTGCCCTCTCATGAAGCTTAGCATTCTAGTTGAGAGAGCCAGATGCTATGCAATAAACACAATACATAAATTATATAATATATTAGAAGATGATAATGCTGTAGCAGGAAAGTAGATTTGGGGTAAGGAAGGAGGGCTGCAATTTTAAATAGGGTAGTCAGGCCTCATTGAAAAAGTGACATTGGAACAAAGATGAGGGGAGAAGAGTTATCCATGTGGATATCTGGGGAAGAGCCTTCTAGATGGAAGAAACAGCCAGTGCAAAGGGAAAGAGGATCTGGTATATTCGAGGAATGGCAAAGAGGCCACTGTGTCTGGAACAATGATGAAGGAAATTCGTAGCAGTTGAGGTCGCAGATGTACATCTTCCCTTTCCCTAATGAGAAGCAGCGACTGGTCTTAATTTGTGACAGTTCAAGAGAACAGAACCAACAGCAGGAAGATGTTTTTGGCTTGGTATAAGAAACACTGAACAAGGTGGGCTGCCGAGGACTAATGGACACCGCGCTTTTAATCACTGTCTCATCTTGAACACGGTGTGGCAAGGACCTACATCTTCCAAGAGACAGCAGGGGTGGGTTGGGGTAATTGAGATAAAAATAAGTTTTCCAGGCTGTTCACAGAGCCAGTCCAGGAGTGGATTCTGGGCTGGCAGATAATGCTTCTGTCTGGGCTGGAGTACCTTTGGATCAGGAATGGTTGGGCCTTTGCAGCTGCCAAGAAGAGGCTGGGCCCCGTCTCTCCTACTCCAGGCCGTACCTGTGAGTAATAATGTCATGTGGTTATGTTGGATCCTCCTGATCAAGAAACATCTGAGACTTATGGGCACAAGAAGTCTACTAATTTTTGAATATGCATATAAGACTTTTTTGAGATATTAATAGTTTCTAAGTAGCCTCTATTTTCAAGGTCTAAGATGTGCGAACATCATAGAGTGTGCTTACACAAGCCTAGATGGGATAGCCTACTACACACCTAGGCTAATGGTCCTAACCTTACGGGAATCATCATATCTGTGGTCCGTCATTGACAGAAACGTCTGTATGCAGCAAATAGTATAGAAAGGCAAGGAGTTTCTAGACTTATTGAAAAAACAGTCACCCTTCCCACCCCTCCCTTCGACTCCTGACTCTTATTCCCTGTAGGCAGCCCCTCCCACATCTCTGAGCAATTTCTTCTGAAATTTCTTCCGTATTTCTAAGTTGCATATTTATATTGTTCTCTCTTCATATTTTCAGTTTTAGTAGTTATCTATCGACATCCAGCCAGGAAAGATAAGGGTATAGTTCCCCAACATAGTACATGGTTTTCATTCCACCGAGTGTAGTTATAATACCCTTTTGGGTTAAATTAATATTCAGTGTATGAATGCTCAGCTGAGCCAGATAGTATGCCATGATTACCTGACCTTTCTCAATATGCTTTTTCCTTCGTGGTGTTAGTAATTGTCTCATTTGGTTCCTTTTGATTTGTTTTCTGTAAATCTATCACTAATTCATTTCCAAACTCTCTCAGAACTGAAACTTTCAGTTTCATCAGACACGATAGACCTAGAAATTCCTGGGAAGGTACAGGGTAGGGCTTTTGTGCTTGAGCTCTAGAGATAGATGCCCTGGATCCAAATCCTGTCTCTCCCACTTACCTTATCAGGTTTGGGACATTGAGCAAGATACTTCACCTCTCTGTTCCTTGGTTTCTTCATCTATGAAATGGAGATAATAGTACCTACCTCATGTTGTTGATGAAAGAATTAAATGGAATAATACACATCACAGAAGAGTTCCTGACACAGTAGGCATTCACAAATGTTATTTTTTTATTATTAATACAATATCTCTTATTTTTCTAAGGATATTACTTAGAGATTTCTTGCCATTTTCTTTGGCATTTGTATTTTCTGCTGCTTTCTGGTTCTTTTTGATCTCTACTTAGTTTCAGACTTCTGTGTTGGAGGTGTTCCTCAAATGTCTGACAATCCTGGGCTGTCTGCTCATGAAGAGTGAGGCAGTAAGGCTGAGTGGACGCTCCATATGCTTGGCAGGGCTTGTCACTGATGGGCTTAACTCTGGGGCGTTTAGCTGGAGACTCCCCACCATGGTTAATGTCTAAAGGCCTTTTCTAATTAGCAGATGATTTTTGAGAGGAAGCCTCCAGCCTACTGCCTGGCTGCCAGCAGTCTTGTTGCTGAGTCAGGTAGGAAGTTCCGGAAATGACTACTCACTGTGTAGAGTTTCACTTCACCCTTGTTTGCGGTAGGTGCTCCACTCCTCCCCAGCTGTACCTAGAATGCCTTCATTTAATTGCTCCAAAGAACAGGCCTATGTCACTTATCTCCTCGGTGAGTGGGAGTTCTCCCGACTCCTAGGGTACCTGGTCCCCCCAGTTCCTGAGCCAGCAGATAACTTGGATTTTAGCTTTCTCTGCTGAATCAGTTACCATCTGTCCATCCAACTCTGTCAACTGCAGCTTCTTCATTTCAAGGACTATCAGAAATGGAAAACAGATTCGGGCTAGCCATAGGTTAGGGAAAGGGGGAAGAGGGGAGGGAAAGGAAGTGGATGTGGTTATAAAAGGGCAATACAAGGGATCCTTGTGGTGATGGAAATGTTCTGTATCTTGACTGTAGTGGTGGATACATGAACCCGTGTATGTGATAAAATTTTATAGAATTATATACACGTCCCACAAATGAAACAATAAATAAAATTGAGGAAACCTAAATAAGATCATTGGATTGTATCAAACGTCAGTACCCTGGTTGTGATATTGTACTATAGTTTTGCAGGACATTATTGGGGGAAATGACGTACATGGGATCTCTCTTATTATTTCTTACAGCTTCATGTGAATCTACAATTATCTCAGTGAAATTTTCAGTATAAAAAAAAGACTATCAACTAGCTCATGGTTCCCAAAGCCAGTAGGTTAACTCAGCTATATCACAGTAATATGTTTGCTTATTAAAAATTCAGGTTCTCAGGCCCTACCTCAGAGCAGCTGAATAGTAGGAGTCTGTCAGGCCAGTACGTGGAAATTTGTATTTTAACAGGCTCTCCAGGGAATTCAGATGGGTGGCTGAATTTGAGAACTGAATTTGCACTAGTCTGCAGATGAGAGCATATGGTATTTTTTTTATGGTGCTTATTTCTATTTAATGGTTAAAGAAAAAAGGGTTGACTTATGAATGGAGCATTTGGTAGGCCAGGAAGATGGTGATCTAGTGCGGTTGTAGTTTATAGGTTGGAGTAGATACTTAAAAGGTGATCTCTTCAGCTGCTTCCTCTTGTGTTTAGCTCCTTGAACCTTTGACTCTTAGCAGTTTGTGATTTTTATTGAGTAGCTCAAAACTTGAGAAACTAAGTAAATCAGATTCTTTTGACAAGTTGTGTTACACTCTTATTACTGTGACCTTGTTGTTTGAAGATAGTATGAAACTGTGGGATGTGTTGCCCATAGAGTCTAGTTAGTTCTAGTATAAGGGGGAAAAAACTGCCCCATACTATAGATTGAATCTTTCAGCTCCAAAAAAAGCCACAAAGGTCTCACTTGAGAATCTATAGCTGCTGGTTGTCCCACTGATGATTTTTCCATAGTATCATCGTTGTAGGTAAAGAACTATACATAACTTGTCGTTGTTGTTGTGTTTTTCTGCTCTGGTAGAATTAGGTGCCCTAGGTTGGCAAACTGGCCTGCCACCTGTTTTTGTCCAGCCCATGAGCTAAGAATGGTTTTTATTACATTTTCAATGGTTTTTAAGAAATCAAAAGAAGAATTATATTTTGTGACACAAAAATGATATGAAACTCAGCTTTCAATGTCCACAAATAAAGTTTTATTGGAACACAGCAAAGCTTGCTCATTTCTGTGTTACCTATGGCTATTGGCACTGCAGTAGCAGAGTTGAGTAGTTTCAACAGTGGTTGCCCACAAAGCCTAAAATACTATCTGGCCCTTTATAGAAAGAGTTTGATGACCTTGCTCTATCTAGAAAAGTAAGGTGAAATGTGTATTTTTCTTTGTAAACACTTTTTTATCTGAAAAATGTGATTTAATAACAATTTAATAATAAAAGGACATGAACTTTCATATATATTCAATTAGAAGTTTTTAGGAAAAATCTAACCCATTAATCTATCCAGGATTAGATTTCTGTGGTTTTTTTTTTTTCAACTTGATCCTTTTTGATCTTCTGTCCAAATTCAAATCTGACTTTCATTCTTCTCAAAGTTGTGACTTCTCGTTGTATAAAAGCATATTATCTTGAAAGTGAAAATGAATGACTTATAAGTTGCAGCCGACCCCCTGTTTGGCACGTAGAGAAGAAATCTGTCTAGTTCTGGTACTGTGACCAGTGCATTTTCCAAAGATTATTTTCTTGAAATGGAAGAAGAGCAGAAGACAGCCGTCTGAACCAGTCCCTAAAACATTAAAGACATGTCCTTGTTGACTCAGAATGACTTGACCAGTCATTCCCTGGGACAGTTTCCTCTGGCACGGTTGGCACTTGAGCCTAACGTCTTCTCTGCCATCTTGACTCTGCTCGGTTAGTCCTTCTCCACAGACTTGGATCAGCACCAACGGCTGTTGAGTCTCAAAAGTCACTGGCTCATTGGAGTTTTCATATTTTGGCCTTGTTTAAAGAAACAACAAAATGGTTGAAAAAGTGATGACTTGAGCAATATTTTTAAACTTCTAAAGGTTTCTCTACCCTCTGATGAATCAGTTGATTGTCAGTGTGGAGTTAACACAAATATTTATCATTTGAAAAGTTTTCTTTGGGAAAGGAAATAAAGCCATATGTAGCATTATTCTGGAAGTTTTAGCCAATACAATTAGACAATAAAAGAGATGTAAATATTGGAAGGGCTATCATTATTTGCATATGATTACCTGTTTTTAAAGAACCAGCTGAAAACTGTCAGGACTAATGAATGATGTGGCCCATTACGAAATGTATATACATAAATCATCAGTTTCTGCCATTGCTACTATTGTCATCTCTTCACGGATTATGTAGTAGCCGCTCCTGACTGTTTCCCCTGCTTCCCTCCTTGCCCCATCACAGCAGCCAGAGTGATGAGCCTGTGGAATTCAGGTCAGATCAGGTCATTCACCTTGAAACGCTCCAATGGCTTTGCCATCATTCATCGTAAGCCAGCGTCCATAGAGTGCCCTGTGGGCAGAGTGACCATGTAATTAATTCATCATCCAAACCAGGACACTTTTGAAAGTAAAAAGGGGTGCTTAAAATAATTAAAATTATATCATTTTTGATACATTTATTGACCAACACTAGTTTTATTATATTGGAGAACCTATGAAAAGGCTTATCAAAAACTATTTTTAAAATATTTTTCCTTTAAAAAATATACCTGTGTACATTAAAACAAATTTTTAAAATTATATTGATTATAGGGGCCGCCCGGTGGCGCAGCGGTTTAGTCCGCGCTTGGCAGCCCAGGGTTCGCGAGTTCGGATCCCGGGCGCCCGCCGACGCACTGCCTGTCAGCCATGCCGTGGCGGCGTCCCATATAAAGTAGAGGACGACGGGCACGGATGTTAGCCCAGGGCCAGTCTTCCTCAGCAAAAAGGGGAGGATTGGCAACAGATGTTAGCTCAGGGCTGGTCATCCCCACAAAAAAAAAAAAAAATTATATTGATTATGTGAACATGAAAAGTAGCCGAAGCAGAATCATTGTTTTTGGCATCGTTCACATACTTTAATCAGTTTATCAGTTATATTAATCTCCAGTGTTGTGTCTTCCAGTTATGTATTGCTGCGTAACAAACCTCTTCGAAACTTAGTGGCTTGCAGGAACAGTTGGATATTCTCTCATGGTTCTGTGGATTGACTGGACTCAGCTGGATGGTTCTCGCAGGGGGTCTCCTTGTGCGGTTGCATTGCAACAGCAGCTGGGTCTTGTCGTGTGGAAGATGGCGTCTGCACTCATGTGCCTCTCGTGCCTCAGCTGGGGTGGCTGGCACAGCTGAGGATGGCCTGGCATCTCTCCCATGAGGCCTCTCCCCCTGGCTAGCTTGGGTTTTCTCACAACATCGAAGTCTCAGGGCAGATGGATTGTTGTGTATTAGCTAGCTTCCCCAGAAAGCATATTCCAGAGATCTTGATGAAGCTGCAAGGCTTCTCATGACCTAGCCTTGAGGTCTCCACCGTCATGTCCACTGCACTCTGTGCCGTGGGCAGTGTGGAGTCAGGGAGAGGACACTGCAAGGGTGGGATGGCAGCAGGCGTGACTCCCCAGGAGGCCTCCATTGCACTCTCACTTCCACACTGTGTCACCCCGTGTTTCTGAAGACTGTACTTGCCATGTCTTTTTTCTTTCATAACATTGCCTACCATCTTCATAAAAGTTGCATTTATATTTAGTAAATTTGAAATTTTGACATATTTAATTGATTCTTCTCTGTATATCATAGTATTCATAATTGAGAAAATACTCTCTCAATTCTGAATTTCTTGATTTTGGAATATATAAACATTTTGGCCTAAGTATTTTCCCAAGTATTGTCTTTTTGCCTCCAGAGCATTTTTCTTTGACAAATTTTTTAATAAATTTTCTTTATTTCTGATCTTTTGAATGCTTCCTCAAATTTATTTATTTATTTATTTTTGGTGAGGAAGACCAGCCCTGGGCTAACATCCGTGCCCATCTTCCTCTACTTTATATGGGATGCCGCCACGGCATGGCTTGACAAGTAGTGCATCCATCCGCGCCCAGGATCTGAACCTGCGAACCCCGGGCCACTGAAGCAGAGTGCGCAAACTTAACTGCTATGCCACCAGGCCGGCCCCTTCTTCCTCAAATTTAGATGCCACAAAACTATAGGCAGGCCTTTTCAATTTTATTCCATTCCAGGGCAGAATATAAATTTAAATAATTAATTAATTTAAAATGACAGCCTCATCAAAAGATTCTTACCAAAAATTGAGATATCCAAAATGCCATGATAGAATTTTTAAATGAAATAAACTGTTTGAGCTCTTATCCTTTTATTTGTTCGGTTTTTCCCTCCTCAAGAGATCAATTTCAGGGTATTCTTGGTTGCATGCTTTATTTTCAGTGATTGCAATTTCTTAAGTATTTTAAAACCTTCAGGGTTTATTATGCTCCTTTTTTTTTTTTTGTGGGGAAGACCAGCCCTGAGCTAACATCTGTTGCCAATCTTCCCCCTTTTTTGCTGAGGAAGACTGGCCCTGGGCTAACATCCGTGCCCATCTTCCTCCACTTTATATGGGACGCCACCACGGCATGGCTGACAGGCAGTGCGTCGGCGGGAGCCCGGGATCCGAACCCGCGAACCCCGGGCTGCTAAGCGCGGACTAAACCGCTGCACCACCGGGCGGCCCCTACTATGCTCCATTTTAAAGAGGAGTTCTACAAAGGCTCAGACATTCCTAATACACAATTTTTAATGCACTGCCATGCTGCAGATGTTTTTGTTTTCAGAATCAGCTTCACAAAAAATTATTCTGTTATTCTGTGAATATACAGAAATATTTGTACAGTTTGACAACAATAGATTTATTTTCCATCGGTAGAATCTCACAGCTTGTTTTGACACAATTATGCATTATTGTGCACTGTAACTAGTTCTAAGACTGTTTCCGCTCCATGGATTTTTTTTGATTTAATAAGAACACTTTTACCATGATGCTGTACTTAACCAAAATTGGTATGTGAATATCACGACAAAACAAACAATTTGACATTCAGTGTGGAACTTTTAGACTGAGTTTACAGTATCATTAATAATGTCAGGTGTTTCACCTTCAAAAAATCAAATGATTATTAAGGTTTAACTTAACTGATTTTCTGTTTGAAGCGTGTGGTTGACACTGACATAAAACTGGCATCATTAGCAGTTGTGAGGCTCTTCTGCTAAGAGAACCAACAGGTAAACAGTTCTTGCTTTATCTTTCGTTTGTGGGTTACAAACCTTAGAGTGGAAAAAATGAGTGAAATTAACATAGTAGAGGGGCTACCAGTTGATCTAAATGAAAAGTCCTCTTCCACAGTTGTATGTAGATACACCTGCTACTACAGCCTCACTTTGGGGTATGGTCTTCTTAAAAGAATGACTGACTATTGAAGAAGATGCTGGTGCTTCATTGGCAGATCTGAGAGTTATAATTTTCATATGGTCAGAGTTGGCACTATGGATGGTCGATACTGAAAAACATTTTATATAAGTTACAAATTCATCAACTTTCTGAGAAAATGGAGATTTAGTACTTAATTTTTTTTCATTAAACATAAACTATATTTAATCTCATTGCTGCCTGAAGAGTTTATCAAAAAAGAATACATTACCTCCCCCCCAAAAAAACTTTGTAGATTTATATCAGGAATTGCCAAATTCAGCCTGCTGCCTGTTTTTGTATGACCTGAGCTAAGAATTGTTTTTACGTTTTTAAATAGTCAAAAACAACCCAAAGAAGAACAATATTTGAGACATGAAAATTATATGAAATTTAGATTTCAGGGTCAATGAACAGATTTTTGTTGGAACAAAGTCAGGCCCAGTCATTTACTGGGTAGTCTGGCTGCTTTTGCCTGTAAGAGCAGAGTTGAATTGCAACAGAGACCGTGTGGCCCACAACACCTCAAATATTTACTATGGCCTTTCACAGAGAACATGTGCAACTTCTGATTTAGACCATTTGATAGATGAGAAAAAACACTGCCAAGAATGTTCAGACTGCTCTCTAATTCCTTCCACTGCAGGACTGGCTCACCTCTGTTTCCCACACATGTTCACACACACCTAGAGTTTTCCCATGGAGGTGGCTGACCAGATGCTTGAAAAGTTTATACATGTCACAGGCCAAGGCACCAGCCACCTGCTTGATGCACCAAATGGACAGCAGCATCTAATACTTATCCCAGCACCAACTGAGACTGGAATGAGTTAGCTGTGCCTAGCTGCTGTATCAGCAAGCACTTGCATGCGAGTACTAGAATGGGAGGTGCTGCTCACATTTCACCTGGAAAAGATGGAGAAGAGTGATGGGTTATCCTTGTCATCTCCTAAAGTCACCGTGTATCGCACACACTATTAAATGAGATGGTGGCACATGTGAGAGGTACAAAGTGAAGCCCTATCCGTCAAACACACCCTGGCTTCTTAGTTTAAGGCAGCTATTGACAATGATAATATTATTGATGATGTAGTGATAATATTGTCATGTGTCGCTTAACGATGGGGTACGTTCTGAGAAATGTGTTGTTAGGCAATTTCATTGTTGTATGAACATCACAGGGTATACTTATATAAATCTAGGTGGTATAGCCTATTACACATTTAGGCTATATGATGCTAATCTTATGGGATCACCGTCTTATATGCGGTCCACCGTTGACCAAAAATGTTGTTACATGGTGCATGACTATACTATTGAGGATGATAATTCTATTGGTGATGATGATATTGATGATAATAATACTTTGTTTAAAAATGAAAATCTAGGATAATTACTAAACTAATCAAAACAGCAGGGTTAATCTGGTATTATCCCAGATAAACCCACCTCTAACATTCTCTGTGATCACTCATGCACAACATCCCCTCCTAGCTCCTCGTCTGCCTTCTCCCTGCCTCAGCTCCAGCCCCAGTGGCCTCCTCCCTCCTCCACTAGATACCCACAGGCTCGCCCCTCATTTCCCTCACACGTCTTTGTTCACGTGTCCCCTTCTCAGAGAAAAACACACCCTCCCAAGCTACTTTTGGGGTGATAGAAATGTTCTGTACCTTGATTTTGGAAGTGGTTTTGCAAGTGTATACGTCTGTCAAAGTTCATTGAATTGTGCACTTCAAATGGGTGCAGTTTATATTATTATATGTAAATTAAACCTTAGTAAAGTTTTTTAAATGGGCTGCAGACAATTTAATAAAAATGTGTGGTTATGATTTTAATATGTCAGATTAAGATATATGCCCATTTGAAAAGTCTTAGGACAATAAAAAATAATAAACATCGATTTTTCTGAGTATGGAGCACTTTTATCATTCAGCAGAATTTTAGCTTTGTCTTGAGAGAATATGGTGTTCTGTTTCTAATAACTTAATTGTCAAATTAATTTTAGAAGGAGGAACAATTTTTACATTTCCATTTGTTAATAATTTATTTTGTTTGCACTTCTTTATCTTTGAAGATATTTTTATGTTTTAAAGAATTTTAAATAGTTTTGTGATGTAAGTATTTAGAGAAAAATGTTTAATCCATGTAGCTAATTTCTAGGTGGTTTTATGCATTCATGGGTTACATCTGGAGATGACCTGTTTAGAGCCATGAAATGGGTCCTGTTTGGTCTCTCTAAAAGTCAAATTATGTTGATCTTATTTCTTCTCCTAACGCTTGTCTTGGGTGTGTCATTCATCTGCAGGCGTGACTGGTTTTCTGACTCTGGAAGTCGGTGGTGCTTTGCCAGGGTTTGAACGGTGACACTTGTGCTCTGTGGGCTTTGTTGTGGAGTCTTGCCTGTACCCAGTGAACCATGCCAGCTGCTAAAGTGTAGTCTTGTCTGCTTCCACAAATACCACCCCTGGTGCTGATTGCTTGCTTTTCTGCCCCAGGGGACCATCAGCGTTGGCATTGATGCCACTGACCTTTTTGATCGCTATGAAGAGGAGTACGAAGATGTGTCCGGAAGTGGCTTTCCACAGATTGAAATTAACAAGATGCACATATCCCAGTCCATTGAGGTAAAGCACACAGATGCCTCCCCGAGTGTGGTGTGGTTCAGGTTAACGAGGCACAGCACACCAAGCAGCTGGGATGAGAGAATCTGCTCAGAGTTTTTCTCATCTTTTTTTATGAATGCAAATAGTCACTTAAAAAAAAAAAGCTCCAATCCCCACCTTGTTTGTTACTGCTTTGCCAACATGTTAGCAGCATGAGTGCCAGGGGCTGGGGGGTCACTTAGCTACAAAGGTCTCAGGGCTCTCCAGTCAGAAGATGCTAATGGGCTCAGAGAAGTGGAAGCCCAAGGTCATGGTGATTTTAGAAGAGAAAGCAGACCTCCGTGGGTAATTCCAAGAATCAGTCTTAGTTTTAAGGTTCACTCTGTTGTGTGCTGAAAACAATATTCAGGTGAGCCCTGGGGTCACTAAAATCTCATCTTTCTGCATTTGGATTTGGCAATGTTGGGCCATTCTACTGAGGGGTACAGTAGGTCTCTACATCCTCAGCTCATTTATTTATTCTCAAGTGTATCAACCTAGAACATGAAATCCTAACTCAGGAAATTGTCCTCCTCTTAGAGCTACCAGAGTCAGTTAGTATAGCCATGGGAAAGTCTTCAGTCCCTTCCCTAATGCTGGTGGTGGCGAGCAAGGATTGGAGAGCACAGATGTCCCACAGTGGGAAGGCACATAGTGAAGTCACTGTGCAATCTGATGCTGTTGGTATACTAAGGACCAGTCGCCCTGTGTTTCCCCTGGTTTTTTGAAATTTTCCCGTTAAGGCTTTTGCAAAACATTACGTTGGTGGCCACATGCAGTTCAAATGGCAAAATGAGAGAGAAGTAAAGCTGTTGAGGTAGTTCTGCATCCCTGCACACTTGAACTGTGGAATCACCTGCAGTTCTGGCCTTGCACTTATGATGTGTTCATCAGGCTGCTGTCCTTGATACTTCCTTTTGCTTTGATTCATTTATAATCAGCAAATATCATTTCCTAGGCACCCTTGACAGCTACAGACACAGCCATCCTCTCTGGAAGCCTCTCAACACAGAATGGGAATGGAGGGGGTTCCATTAACTTCGCACTCAGAAGAGTCACCTCTGCAAAGGGATGGGGAGAGGTGAGACTATCAACTGGCTGGATCGTGTTGTCCATTGCAAACCCTTGTTTCTGAACATTTACACTGTAAAAGCTAACCCTTAAAATGACCTAGGTTGGCCGCATCATTGTGTAACAGAGTACTGGATGTCAAACTTACATAAGTTGACTGTCCCCAGGAGAAATATGTGTTTTATATCTGAGAAGGAATTCTCCCAGTCTGCTGAACAGTTCAAAGTTTAGTATAGAACAACAAGATTTTGCTTGAGATGCCAAATTCCAGAAATCCAACCTGTAGAGACTCAGCATCTTTGTTCCCTTTAAGCAAAAACCTGTTGGTTGTTAGTCTGTTTGCCTACACAATTCAGAAGGCAGGCGCCTCTGTCTCAGTGCTCTGGTCCACTGATTGGTGGTCATTTAACAGCCAGTTCTGCCGAGCAAATTGAGCTGCATCAAATTAACATGGAAGAGTTGCCTTGAAAGTCACCCAAACTAGTAAATGAGGCAGCCAGAACTGGCTGGACTTCCAAGGCTGCGAGTGTGGAACTGCTGATCGGTTTAACATCAGACCCCTGAGAACCATCTCCAGTCACCTGTGAGACCTACGGATCTTGAAGCAGAACAGAATGAAAATGCAAAGAAGGTGGCACTGCACGGGAGAGGGGAGGGCCCACAGCTGACTGCTGCAGGTGCTCTGCAGATGGCCATGGCAGCTCTGCCACAGGGAGGGGCACGGAGAGCTGGTCTCCTCTTCTGACTTGAGCTAGGGAGATGAGGATCGGAGGCGAGTGATGTTTTGTTTGGAGGGGTTCCTTTTTGAAACTTGCCTCACTGAAATCTGCCTCTTTTGGATCTGTGGAAACGGTCATCTCCATTGGGCAAAGGTTAAGATGAGATATTAAGAATCTTCCAGGCTCTACTTTTAGAGCCCTGGCAAGGACTGATGGCATTAAATTAAATGAAGGTATTATAACCAGAGGTGCTTACCTGAGGCCTGGGTTGCTCCCGTGAGATAAAAGGCCATTAATACTTTTTCTTTTTCTTTTTTGAACAGTTAGAATTTGGAGCTGGGGATCTGCAGGGGCCTTTATTTGGTCTAAAGCTGTTCCGTAATCTCACACCAAGATGGTAAATATAAAGAGATAAATCCTCTTTGATGGTCTTTGTGGGTTTGGGAGACCAGAACCTATGTATTCTTTTTGTCAAGGTCATCTTGAGTTATCTTGTCTGTCCTCCAGGGTCACCGGGGGCAGTGCTGGCATGGACCCTAGGCAGTGTGCATGTTGCCAAGAGCACTGGATTGGGGGTTCCGCTCTTGTTCCTCTGGGCCAGGCATCTGCCCTGTGGTGCGCAGTTTCTTCCTTTGGGGATGAGGCTCTTTATCTGCCTGGTCACTGTGGGCCGTGAGGACCACAAGAGACTGGAGGGAAAGTGCCTTCATAGGGAGGTTGGTCAGCAGTCTGAAATATTTATAAACTTGTGGATCATTTCTTTGTCCCAGAGAATGTATGTTAAGTTCTGAAAAGAGGCTTTATTAAGCCATGAGACAGCTTGTGAGTCTGCTTAGTTACCAGATAGACTTGTAGATGCCAGAGCTTTAAAACCCCCACCAGCCTTTGCTCTTCTTGTCTTTGCTGTTGCAGTGATGTCACACTCCTAGAACTGTACATCACTGTCCCTTCTAGAACAACAGCAGTGTCCTTAATTCCCATTTGGGGGGGTAACTGTGTGAGCACAGATAAAAGAATTGGATGGAAGGTAGAATAAAACCTCTTTCCTCTGGGGGATGAAATATAGCTAAAGGAGGCCTGAAATGGAGTATATGTGTGAAAATAAAGGTGTTGCCCTTCCAGTTGGATGTGTGTCTGTGTGCCTGCCAGGTTCTGCAGGGTCAGACCAATCGCTGCGCTCCAGTCTGATAGTGAAGTCAAGTTCATAGGTCAGTTGACATGTGGAGAGTAGGGAAGTGTTGTGAGAGAGAGAGGCTGTGGCGTCTGAGACAGGTGAAGACTGAAGCTTGTAAAGATGAGCCAGCCCAAGCAGAGGCCCGAAAGCAGTGCTTCCAGGTAGGGAGCATGGGGTAGAAAGGTGCTGCAGACTCCCCGACATTGGTTAGAACCCGACTTCTCGGGCCTCCGCTCTAGGATTTGGATTCAGTATGTCTGGGAGGGGGACAAGGATTTGTACTTTTAACCAGAACTTCAGGTGAACAGTATACATATGTGTCAGTGTTGTCCTAACCGTGTCTGTTCAGGATTGTCATCTCTGATACAGACTAAAAGCAGATTCCTGCTCCTGCTCCTACCCCCAGACCGACTGAATCAGGTCCTATGAGAGAGGAGCCTGGGAATCCGTGGTTTTATCAAGCACCCCAGGTCATTCTTAAGATTCGACACGTTTAGGAGACACTTCATTGAGGAGGATCTGTTGGCCGTGTCGTTCTGGATGAGCCTCAAGGTGTCTGGCCATTGGTGGTCACCTGGGTCTAGGGCTGGCTGGTCATCAGCTTTTGCAGGTTTGGAAATTGAATTTTGTCATAGTACCCAGAGTTTATCAGACTTGAGAATACAGATTTATAAACAAGGATGCCACTTTATTAATGTACAGTGTCTGCTCTTCAGGGAGGCCTAATCCTAGGGTCCAGTTATTTACGAGTCCAAACCAGTGATCAGAGAGTGTGGAGTCAGCCCTAGAAAGGCAGCCTGGGGAATGTTCTCCTCTCCAGGTGCACTGCCTGTCTTGCTGATCTCCCCAGAGTCTGTCTCTCTTTCTTGGACATTCTGGATAACAATAATAGGTCTATTCCTTTGACTAAACAGGCATCTCACTCTTTATATTTTGATTCTTTTAAATGTCACTCTATAACTCTGTCTTGAAATGCTAGGGGTGACTTTTATCTCTCTTTTCTCCCTGCTTGCCTCCCCTGACCCCAGTGTGGGTAAAGCAGAAAATTATAGCCGTTGTCCGGTGTGACTCGAGTGTGAGATAAATGAGAGAAAAGGTTAGCTAGGGCCTGAGGAGAGTAAGGAGTTAATTCTTAGTTCATTCAGCCATGGGAAGCTATTGGAAGTTTGTGAGAAAAGGAGCGAATATGATCCGAGTTATATTTATTATTTTAATGGCAAAAGCAACACCTCCAGAGCTTAGAAAGGAGAGAAAGTAAACTTAAGCAATCTAGTGAATATGGGGCCGTTTACTAAAGAAGGCCAGCTGTTTGCTCACCTTGAACACCTTGAGTGAAGTGGTGTGAATTCGTTATTGAAATGAAATACCCCTTTTTAACCAGAAGATGGGGCTGACTCCCTTGGAAGCAAACTTCAGAGGCCTTTCAGGGAAAATGGTTTACTGTACTAGCTTTTCAAGTAGCTTCAGTAGTACACAAGCGTGGATGTACATCAGAATCACATGGGCAGTCTTTTAAAAATATACTGGTGCCTGGGCCCCCACCCGGAAGTTCTGACTTAATTAGTCTGGGGTGGGCATTGGGTTATTGGTTCTCAAGCTTTGCTGCACATTTAGAATCACCTGGGGAGCTTTAACCCTCCAGGCCTGTACATCAGAACGCCTTGGAGTGAGAGCCAGCTATCGGTACTTTCAGACAAGCTGGGGGACTCCAGCGTGCAGCCAAATTTGGGAACCTCCCCAGGTGATTCTAATTTGCAGTAGGATTGGATTTGCTGGCTTAGGAACGCAGACATTCAGGTGCCTCTTTGGTTGTAGCTGAAGTTAGAGTGGGATGGGGTGGGGAATGCAGATCAGCAGGGAGGATTCCTGGAAAGAATCCACCCTACCCCCTCCCTCTGCCTCTCATGACAGAGGCTTGGTCTCCTGCTTCCAGGATCTGGCCCAGGGGTCATTGGAAGTGATAGTGAGCAGGGTCTTAGCCTGGCAGAGAGGAAGGGGCCAAGAGCAGCTGAGAGCCAGGTGTCATCCAGGACTCTCTCTATCTGTGTATCCCCTCAGCTTTGTGACGACAAACTGTGCTCTGCAGTTTTCATCCCGTGGAATCCGGCCTGGCCTTACCACCGTCCTAGCTCGGAACCTGGACAAGAACACCGTGGGCTACCTGCAGTGGCGGTGGGGCATTCAGTCGGCCATGAACACTAGCATTGTCCGGGACACCAAAACCAGCCACTTCACTGTGGCCCTTCAGGTGAGGACAGAGCTCCAGTAGGACCGCCGCCTCCTGCTGTCTCAGTGTGTCCCTTGCAGCCTTCACCCTGTTCACCTTGCCTGAATCTGAGCACCTGTGGGGGCCCTGAGGCAGATGCCACTCACTCACACGCGGGAGTGTTGACATAATGTTGTTCTCAGGCTCCCAGAAGAGCTGTGTTCTACTTATCTTTAAAAAAATGCCTTTTTCACATCTCCTGGTAGGAGAAGCCCACCAGATCAGGGTGGGAGAGAGCCCTGGTTGATAAGAGACCCCAAAGCATACTTGTGGCCAGGCAGGGCACAGGCGGTGAGAGGCCGCCCCTCAAAGGGCCGCTGCTCCGCAGACCTCACCAGCTGCTGCCATGTAGGAATGCAGGCTCGGTGTTGTAGAATATTTTATTCTTCATGAGAAGTCAGAAAACTGTTTTTTTATGTGAAACCTCCCAGTTTTTAAATATTGGCTACCGGTAAATTTTCATACAATTTGTGCAGCTGCCATATCATAGCCCCTGCCTGAGAGGCCTGCCCAGGATAGGTGCTCAGTGCAAGGGCAACACCCACCTTACCAGAGTCTCGGCTACTAGCCATACCTTCTTTTTCCCTCCGTCTTCTCAGCTTGGAATCCCTCACTCCTTTGCACTGATCAGCTATCAGCACAAATTCCAGGATGATGATCAGACACGCGTGAAAGGATCCCTTAAGTAAGTCCTGGCCTGGCTGACACGAAAGCATGCCTGATCTGTGTAGGGGTTTCTGATGGTGGAGCCCATTGGTGCAAGATGCCTGCTTGTGTTAATCTCTCCTGTCTGTAAGATTTCTTGAGTGCCTCTTATTGCAAGGCAATGGGATTTACCACTGTGCAGTCTCAGTCATTGAGGAACTCGGAGTCTAATGGAAGAACTGGACCGAGGGTGTCAGTCGTGAATCTGCTCCCTGTGGGTGGTGGGGAGGGCAAGAGGGAAGGATGGGATGGGGGCCCCAGCCGTTGTTCCGAGTGACAGTTGCCCATGGTGAACGGGAGGGATCCAGGAGCTGAGGGGCCCTTGCTCACTTACTACAATCTACTCCTGCAGGGCAGGCTTCTTCGGGACGGTGGTGGAGTATGGGGCAGAGAGAAAAATCTCCAGGCACAGTGTTCTAGGTGCAGCCGTCAGTGTTGGAGTCCCACAGGGTGTTTCTCTCAAAGTCAAGTAAGTTGAACTGGATATTTCTGGCCAAGGATTATCTGGCAACTCGTAACTCAGCTGGGCATCACCTAAGTTAAAGATGAAATAGACTTTTCTCTGAAATTTTGTTCTTAAAGATGCACTTGCTTCTGTCTTTGGTGTGTAAGCAAACATCAAGGAGTCCATTAGCCCAACATGCAGGTAGTGAGTTCTGTGTTCAGAGAACTTCCACGTGCTCTACCAGCCCATCTTCCAACCTGCTGCATCTCTTACTACCCTCCGCCCTCCCTGATGGCCCCACATGCCCACTCACCGACACCGCCCCGGCAGTTAGCACACAGTTTACAGTGTCATCATCAGCGCATTGGGTCTGAATTGCTACAGTATTCTGACTGATCTCCTGCAGCCCCTATCACAGTGCTGTCCACACAGGCAGTTTTCTTAAAATGTCAGTCAGTGTATGTCCCTTCTGCTTGAAACCCTCAGTGACTCCCTCAATTCAGGGCAAAAGCCAGAATCCTTCAATGCCCTCCATGATCTAGCCACTCGCTATCCTTCTGACCTCCTCTTCCCCCATCCGCCTTGTGCTCACTCCACTCCAGCCACACTGGCCTCCGAGCTGCTCCTGGAACACACCAAGCCCATTCCTGCTCTTCTCAAGCCCAACATTTGCTTTTCTCAGTCCCCAGATAACTATGTGGCTGGTTCCTTCGATTCCCTCAGGTCTCTGTTCAAATGTCAGCTAATTGCCGAAACCATCCCTCATCATCCTATAAAATAGTAACCCCTCACCTTGCCCCAAGCAATCTCTTTCTCTTTTACTCTGTTTATTATTCTGCTTTGCACCCGTCTCCATCTGCTCTTCATCAGAAGCTCCTTAACTTAACATTTTATTCTTTTCTGTACTACTGGAGCCTAGCACACAACCTGGCACTTAAGAACTCAGTGAGTGAGTCAGAGAGAGAAAAGGGAAGCAGATCCCATCTTGGTTTTGGAGATGAGAGCCAAACCAGGTTACCAAGATCAGAGCTGGCGTCAGGGATCTCTCCTCTCAGACAAGATTTGAGAACACCTGAAATTTAATAAAGGGCATACAGAGACCTATCAGATTTTCTGCATTCTAATCCGTTTTTCCTCCCCAAATTGGGACCACTAATGAGGCACCACTTTCTGTGATTCAGTTTCTTTTTTTAAACACTTCTCCTATGCAGATGTTGCATGACATAATCTGAATTGAATTCTCATTCCAAGAATGCCACTCTGCCTCTTTGGAAAGAAACATTTTCATTTCAGCTAAGTTTCCTGTGTAATAGGCTGAACTGTCCAAATTGTATTGGTATATAAACCAGAGTTTTGCCAGAAGGCACCAGAGTTCAGCAATAGCAGATGATTTTTTACTTTGCTTACTGTTCTCTTATATTCTATTTATTTGATGAATCACAGTAATTTTTTAATGTTAAACCAACCTTACATGCCTGAGGAAAATTCCACTTGATCATGATATATAATACTTTTTGTACATTGCTTGATTTCATTTGCTAATAACTTACTAAGGATTTTTACATCTACACTTATAAGGGCTGCTGGTCTATAATTTTCTTTTTTTTAACTATGTATTTGTCAGGTTTGGAATGAGTTATGCCAGCCTGATAAAATGAGTTAGGAAGTGTTCCTTCCTCCTCTATTTTCAGAAAGAATTTGTGTAAGATTGGTATTATTTCTTCCTTATGTTTTGTAGAATTCAGTAGTGAAATCAACTGAGCCAATTTTCTTTGTAGGAAGGTTTTTTTTTTTTCTTGTTTTTTTTTATTGATATCATAATAGTTTATCACATTGTGAAATTTTAGTTGTACATTATTGTGTCAGTCACCATATAAATGTGTCCTTTCACCCCTTGTGCCTACCCCCTAAACCCCTTCCCCCTGGTAACCACCAAACTGTTCTCTCTGTCCTTATGCTAGTTTATCTTCCACATATGAGTGAAATCATGCAGTGTTTATCTTTCTCTATCTGGCTTATTTCACTTAACATAATACCTTCCAGGTCCATCCATGTTGTTGCTAATGGGACAATTTTGTCTTTTTTATGGCTGAGTAGTATTCCATTGTATATATATATACCACATCTTCTTTATCCAGTCATCAGTCAAGGAACATTTGGGTTGCTTCCACTTCTTGGCTATAGTGAATAACGCTCCAATGAACATAGGGGTGCATAAGCCTCTTGGGATGGTTGATTTCATGTCCGTTGGGTAGATGCCCAAGAGTGGGATTGCTGGATCATAAGATATTTCTATTTTTAATTTTCTGAGGGATCTCCATACTGTTTTCCATAGAGGCTGCATTAGTTTGCATTCCCATCAGCAGTGAATTAGGGTTCCTGTTTCTCCATGACCTCTCCAACATTTGTTGTTTTTTGTCTTGGTGATTATAGCCATTCTAACAGGTGTAAGGTGATATCTTAGTGTAGTTTTGTTTTTGTTTTTTTTTAATTGATGTTTTAATAGTTTATAACATTCTGAAGTTTTAGTTGTACATAGTTGTTTTTCAGTCACCATATGAATGCATCCCTTCACTCCTGTGCCCACCCCCCAGCCCCCTTGCCCCTGGTAACCACCAAACAGTTCTCTCTGTCCGTGTGTTAGTTTATATTCCACATATGAGTGAAGTCATATGGTGCTTTTATTTCTTTCTCTGGCATATTTCACTTAACATAATACCCTCTAGGTCCATCCATGTTGTTGCAAATGGGATGATTTTGTCTTTTTTTATGGCTGAGTAGTGTTCCATTGTATATATATACCACATCTTCTTTAACCAATCATCAGTTGAGGGACACTTCGTTGCTTCCACTTCTTGGCTATAATGAATAATGCTGCAATGAACATAGGGGTGCATAAGCCTCTTTGGGTGGTTGACTTCAGGTCCGTTGGGTAAATGCTCAATAGTGGGATAGCTGGATCATAAGGTATTTCTATTTTTAATTTTTTGAGGAATCTCCATACTGTTTTCCATAGAGGCTGCATCAGTTTGCATTCCCACCAGCAGTGAATTAGGGTTCCCGTTTCTCCACAACCTCTCCAACATTTGTTGTTTTTTGTCTTGGTGATTATAGCCATTGTAACAGCTGTAAGATGATATCTTAGTGTAGTTTTGATTTGCATTTCCCTGATGATTAATGATGTTGAACATCTTTTCATGTGTATATTGGCCATCTGTGTATCTTCCTTGGAAAAATGTCTGTTCATATCCTCTGCCCATTTTTTGACCAGGTTGTTTGGTTTTTTGTTGTTCAGTTGTGTGAGTTCTTTATATATTATGGAGATTAACCCCTTGTCGGATATATGATTTGCAAATATTTTCTCCCAGCTGGTGGGTTGTCTTTTCATTTTGATCCTGGTTTCATTTGCCTTGCAGAAGCTCTTTAGTGTGATGAAGTCCCACTTGTTTATTTTTTCTTCTGTTTCCCTTGTCTGAATAGACATGGAATTCTAAAAGATCCCTCTATGACCGATTTCAAAGACTGTACTGCCTAAGTTTTCTTCCAAGAGTTTTATAGTTTCAGGTCTTACCTTCAAGTCTTTGATCCATTTTGAGTTGATATTTGTGTATGGCGAAAGAAAATAGTCTACTTTCATTCTTTTGCATGTGGCTGTCCAGTTTCCCCAGCACCATTTATTGAAGAGACTTTCTTTTCTCCATTGTATGTTCTTAGCTCCTTTGTCAAAGATTAGCTGTGTGTAGTTGTGTGGTTTTATTTCTGGGCTTTTAGTTCTGTTCCATTGATCTGTGTGTCTGTTTTTGTACCAGTACCATGCTGGTTTTTTTGTTTTTGTTTTTGTTTTTGGTCAGGAAGACCAGCCCTGAGCTAACATCCGTTGCTAATCCTCCCCTTTTTTGCTGAAGAAGGCTGGCCCTGGGCTAACATCCATGCCCGTCTTCCTCTACTTTATATGGGACGCCGCCACAGCATGGCTGACAGGCAGTGCATCGGCAGGCGCCCGGGATCCGAACCTGCGAACCCTGGGCTGCCAAGCGCGGACTAAACCGCTGCGCCACCAGGCAGCCCCCATGCTGTTTTGATTACTATGGCTTTGTAGTATATTTTGAAGTCAAGGATTGTGATGCTTCCAGCTTTGTTCTTTTTTCTCAAAATTGCTTTAGCCCTATTCATATGGGGCTTTTGTTGCCCCATATGAATTTTAGTATTCTTTGTTCTATTTCTGTGAAGAATGTCCTTGGGATTCTGATTGGGATTGCATTGAATCCGTAGATTGCTTTAGGTAGTATGGACATTTTAACTATGTTTATTCTTCCAACCCATGTGCATGGGGTATCTTTCCATTTCTTTATGTCATCATTGATTTCTTTGAATAATGTCTTATAGTTTTCATTGTATAGGTCTTTCACCTCCTTGGTTAACTTTATTCCTAGATATTTTATTCTTTTTCTTGTGACTGTAAATGGGATTATCTTTTTGAGTTCTCTTTCTGTTATTAGTTTGTTATTAGCATATAGAAACGCAACTGATTTTTGTAAGTTGATTTTGTGCCTTGCAACTTTGCTGTAGTTGTTGATTATTTCCAGTGGATTCCAGTTTTCCAGTGGATTCTTTAGGGTTCTCTCTATGTAAAATCATGTCGTCCACAAATAGTGAGAGTTTCACTTCTTCGTTGCCTATTTGGAGTCCTTTTATTCCTTTTTCTTGCATAATTGCTCTGGCCAAAACCTCCAGTACTATGTTGAATGAGAGTGGCGAGAGTGGGCACCCTTGTCTTGTTCCTGTTCTCAGAGGAATGGCTTTCAGCTTTTCCCCATTGAGTATGCTGTTGGCTGTGGGTTTGTCATATACAGCCTTTATTATGTTGAGGTACTTTCCTTCTATACCCATTTCGTTGAGAGTTTTTATCATAAGTGGATGTTGGATCTTGTCAAATGCCTTCTCTGCATCTCTGCATTGAGATGATCATGGGGTTTTTATTCTTTGTCTTGTTAATGTGGTGTATCACATGGATTGATTTGAGGATGTTGAACCATCCCTGTGTCCCTGGAATAATTCCCACTTGGTTGTGGTGTATGATCTTTTTACGTATTGCTGTATTCAGTTTGCCAGGATTTTGTTGAGGATTTTTGCATCTGTGTTCATCAGCGATATTGGCCTGTAATTTTCCTTCTTTGTATTGTCCTTGTCTGGCTTTGGTATCAGGGTGATGTTGGCCTCATAGAATGTGTTAGGAAGTGTTCCATCTTCCTCTGTTTTTTGGAAAAGTTTGAGAAGGATAGGTATTAAATCTTCTTTGAATGTTAGGTAAGATTCTCCAGAGAAGCCATCTGGTCCTGGACTTTTATTTTTTGGGAGGTTTTTGATTACTGTTTCAATCTCTTGTGATTGGTCTATTCAGATTCTCTATTTCTTCTTTTTTTTTTTTTTTGTGGGGAAGACCAGCCCTGAGCTAACATCTGTTCCAACCCTCCCCTTTTTGCTGAGGAAGACTGGCCCTGGGCTAACATCCGTGCCCATCTTCCTCTACTTTATATGGGACGCCGCCTCGGCATGGCTGACAGGCAGTGCGTCGGCAGGCGCCCAGGATCCGAACCCGCGAACCCCGGGCTGCCAAGCGCGGACTAAACCGCTGCGCCACCAGGCGACCTCTCTCTATTTCTTCTTGATACAATTTTGGGAGGTTGTGTAAGTCTAAGAATTTATCCATTTATTCTAGAATGTCCAATTTGTTGGCATATTGTTTTTCATAGTATTCTCTTGTAATCCTTTGTATTTCTGTGGTATCCATTGTGATTTCTCCTCTTTCGTTTCTAATTTTATTTATTTGAGCCTTTTCTCTTTTTTTCATAGTGAGTGTGGGTAAGGGTTTGTCAATTTTGTTTATCTTCTCAAAGAACCGACTGTTTCTTTTGTTGATCCTTTCTATGGTTTCAATTTTGGTTTTTTGGTTTCTATTTCATTTATTTCTGCTCTGATTTTTATTATTTCCCTCCTTCTGCTGGCTGTGGGCTTTGTTTGTTGTTCTTTTTCTAGTTCTGTTAGGTGTTGTTTAAGGTTACTTATTTGGGATTTTTCTTGTTTGTTAAGGTGGGCCTGTATTGCTATGAGTTTACCTCTCAGGACCACTTTTGCTGTATCCCATATGAGTTGGCATGGTGTATTTTTATTTTCATTTGTCCACAGATATTTTTTTGATTTGTCCTTTAATTTTATCAATGATCCACTGGTTGTTCAGTAGCATGTTGTTTAGTCTCCACATCTTTGTCACTTTCCCAGTTTTTTTCTTGTAGTTGATTTCTAGTTTCATAGCATTATGGTCGGAAAAGATGCTTATTGTGACTTCAATCTTCTTAAATTTATAGAGACTTGCCTTGTTTCCCAACATTTGGTCTATCCTTGAGAATGTTCCATGCATGCTTGAGAAGAATGTGTAATCTGCTGTTTTGGGGTGTAGTGCTCTGCATATATCTATTAAGTCCATTTGGTCTAGTTTTTTGTTTAAGACCGCTATATCCTTATTGGCTTTCTGTCTGGATGATCTATCCATTGATGTACATGGGGTGTTAAAATCCCCTACTATTATTGTGTTGTTGTTAGTTAATATCTCCTTTTAGGTTCGTTAATAGTTGCTTTATGTAGTTTGGTGCTCCTGTGTTGGGTGCATATACATTTATAAGTGATATGTCTTCTTGATGGAGTGTCCCTTTTATCTTTATATATTGCCCCTCTTTGTCTCTCATTACCCTTTTTATCTTGAAGTCTTCTTTGTCTGATATAAGTATGGCAACACCTGCTTTCTTTTGTTTGCCATTAGCTTGGAGTGTTGTCTTCCATCCTTTCACTCTAAGTCTTTGTTTGTCTGCCATTTTATTGCTTGTTTTTCAGTTGTTATGTATTTCCCTTATTTCTCATCCCGTGTATCTCAGACTACTAATTCAGTTTGGTGGCTTTCTATGATGGTTTTCTCAGTTTTCTCTTTATTTATCATTTGTGTGTTTGTTCTGATTTTTTGTTTAGTGGTTACCATGAGGTTTGTATAAAAGATCTCGTAGATCTTATAGTCCATTCCCCGTTAGCCTCTTGTTCCCCTAATCTAAGCAGGTTTCATCCCTTTCCTCTTCCTCTTCTAAGCTGTTGTTATCACACTTATTACGTTATGTGTTGTGAATTTGTGGTTAAAATGAAGTGATATTTATGGGGCCGGCCCCGTGGCGCAGCGGTTTAGTCCGCGCTTGGCAGCCCGGGGTTCGCTGGTTCGTGATCCCGGGCGCCCGCTGACGCACTGCCTGTCAGCCATGCCGTGGCGGCGTCCCATATAAAGTGGAGGAAGATGGGCATGGATGTTAGCCCAGGGCCAGTCTTCCTCAGCAAAAAGAGGAGGATTAGCAACAGATGTTAGCTCAGGGCTGGTCTTCCTCACCAAAAAAAAAAAATGAAGTGATATTTATATTCTATGTTTTCCTTCTCTTTAGCTTTACAGTTATAATTAAGTGTTTGCTAATCTGTCTTGGTAGAGAGTTGCTATTTTCTGATTTTGTCTGCCTGTTTATCCCCTTGCTCAAGGCTTTGTACACCCTTTCTTTTTTGTTCAGGTATGAGAGCCTTCTTGATCAAATCTTGTAGGAGGGGTCTTGTGGCAGTGAACTCCCTCAGCTTTTGTTTATCTGGAAACATTTTTATTTTTCCATCATATCTGAAGGATATTTTCACTGGATATAGTATGCTTGGCTGAAAGTTTTTGTCATTCAGAATTTTGAATATATCATTCCACTCTCTTCTAGCCTATGAGGTTTCTGCTGAAAAATCCACTGAAAGCCTGATAGGGCTTCCTTTGTAGGTTATTTTCTTTTGTCTTCCTGCCTTTAATATTTTTTCTTTCTCTTTGACTTTTGCCAGCTTTACTAATATATGCCTTGGAGAAGGTCTTTTTACACTGATGTAATTAGGAGTTCTCTTGGCTTCTTTTACGTGTAATTCCAGCTCCTTCCCCAGGTTTGGGAAGTTCTCAGTTATTTCTCTGAACAAGCTCTGTTCCTTTTTCCCACTCTTCTCCTTCTGGAATGCTTATAATCCTTATGTTGCATTTCTAATTGAGTCAGATATTTCTCGGAGAGTTTCTTCATTTCTTAGTCTAAGTTCTCTCTCCTTCTCCATCTGAAGCACTTCTATATTCCTATCCTCTAGATTGCTAATTCTCTCCTCCATATTGTCAACTCTGTTGTTTAAGGACCCCAGATTTTTCTTGATCTCCTCCATTGTGTTTTTTCATCTCTAACAATTCTGATTGGTTTTTCTTCATAG
Organism: Tapirus indicus; assembly: GCA_031878705.1. Classification (NCBI taxonomy): domain Eukaryota; kingdom Metazoa; phylum Chordata; class Mammalia; order Perissodactyla; family Tapiridae; genus Tapirus; species Tapirus indicus. Next base: position 89,281,261 of record CM062924.1, on the reverse strand, counting down.
TTTCAATCTCTTTTGTGAAGAATTCCCTCTGTTCAATAATTTGGTTCCTGACTTCAATGAACTGTCTTTCAGAATTCTCTTGTAACTCGTTGAGTTTTCTTATGATGGCTGTCTTGAATTCTCTGTCACTTAGATTGTAGATTCCTGTGCCATCAGGATTGATTTCTGGGTGTTTGTCTTTTTCCTTCTGGTCTGGAGTATTAAGGTATTTCTTTATACCATTTGATGGAATGAATTTGTGCAAGTGCATGATAGTGATACAAGTGTGAAGCAAGATAGCAAAACAAGTGATAGTTTCTGGATGCAGGTTCCACCTGCCACAACTTGTGGGGAGAGGGCAGGAGCTGTGTAATTTGAGCCCACTGCTGCGATCCCTATCAGCTGTGCCTGTCCAAGCCTGGGCCACTCCTTGGGATCACCGCGGCCCTGTGGGGTCTCCCACCAAAGGGAAAAGTAGTCACGTAGGGGGCTCAGGGCTGCTGCCACCTGCTCGCACAGATCCGCCGAGTTGTGCTCCCCTCCTAGGGATCGCAGCAGTGCTATGGGCGTTCACAGCTGCCAGGAGCTTGTTTGATTTCTGCTACTGTCTGCTCCTAGGTTGCACCAGCTGTTGTGCTTAGTGGGCAGGACCTCCCCTCTGGGACCGAGCTAGAACCACTCCCTGGGACCGCAGTGGGATTGTAGACTCTCCCACAGATGAGAGAGTGATCACACGGGGTCTTCAGGCTGCTGCTGCCGGCTCCCACAGACCTGCCAAGACACGCTTCCCCCCTTCAGGGCTGCAGCAGTATTATGGGCATTCATGGCAGCTGGGAGCTTGTTTGCCCCAGGTGGCAGCTCTGTCACCACAGTCTGCTCCTAGATCGCACCAGCCTTTGTGCTTGGTGGGCGGGGCTTCCCCACTAGGTCCAGGCCTGTGCCACACTCTATGAGCCAAGCAGCCCTGAGGACTCTCCCCCAAGACAGGGAAGTGATTGCATGGGGGCTTAGGGTTGCTGTCACCTGTTTCCACATTTGCGCTGAGGCACACTCACCCACCTTGGGGCAGCATCAGTGCTGTGATCACTCCAGCCGGGAAATCAGTCACACACGTGCGCTGTGCTGCCTGGGGTCCAGCGGGTGCTCACCTATCTCCACCACCTCCTTGGGGGTAACCCATCCACCTTCAGATGTGTAGCTGTGAGGGTATCTCAGGCATCCTGATGTGCCATGTGGTATCCTCTGCTCATCAATGAATGTCCTTTTAGTGGTAGTTCGAAGTAGGAGAGACAAAGGGAACAGCTTACTCTGCCATGTTGCTGTTTTTACTTGTAGGAAAGTTTTTATTTTGTTTTGTTTCTTGTTCTTTGCTGAGGAACATTCGCCCTGAGCTAACATCTGTGCCAGTCTTCCTCTATTTTGTATGTTCGCCACCACAGCATGGCCGCTGATGAGTGGTGTAGGGCCACTCCCAGGAACCGAACCCAGGTCGCCAAAGCAGAGCGTGCCAAACTTAACCACTAGGCTATGGGGCCAGCCCCAATTTGTAGGAAGGTTTTTGATAATGAATTCAATTTCTTTCTAAATATAGCACTTTTCCATTTTTTTGCTTCATCTTTTGTCAACTTTCTTAATTTGTTTTATTCAAGGAAGTTGTCCATTTCATCAAAATATTGAATTTGTTAGCATAAAGTTCATAATATCCTTTTTAACATCTGTACTTACTTGTAGATGATCTCTGTCTTCATTCCTAGTGTCGGTAATTTGTGTTCTTTCTACCCTTTTGTGTGTGTGTATGTGAGGAAGATTAGCCTTGAGCTAACATCTGTTGCCAGTCCTCTTTCTGCTGAGGAAGATTAGCCTTGGGCTAACATCCGTACCCATTGTCCTCTACTTTATATGGGACAGTATGGTTTGACAGTATGGCCACGACAGTATGGTTTGACAAGCGGTGCATCGGTCCGCACCTAGGATTCAAACCTGCGAACCCCGGGCTGCCGAAGCAGAGTGCACAAACTTAACTGCTACTCCACCGCGGTGGCCCCTCTTTTTACCTTTTTCATTAAATATGTACCTAGTCTTGCTAGGGTACTTAACTTTTCAAAGAAGCAGCTTTTGGCTTTATTAATTTTCTCTATTGTTTGTTTTCTATTTCACTGATTTCTGATTTTTAATGTTTCCTTGTTTCTACTTATTTTGGTTTTACTTCTTTTTCTAGCTGTTTAAGTTCAAACCTTAGGTTATTAATTTGAGACCTTTTTTCCTTTTCTAACATAAAGATTTAAGGCTATAAATTTCCCATTAAGCACTGCTTTACTCCATCCTGCAAATTTTGATATGTTGTATTATCATTATCATTCAGTTCAAACTGTTTTCTAATTTCACTGTTAGAAATGTATTGCTTAATTTCCAAATATTTGGGTTTCTCTAAATATCTGTTTATTGCTTTCTAATTTAATTCCATTTTGGTCAGAGAACATATTCTGTATGACTCCAGTCTTTTTAAATATATTGAGACTTCTTTTCTGGCCCCACATATAATCATTCTTGGTGAATGTAACATGTACGCTTGAAAAGAATGTGAATTCCCCAGTTGTTAGGTACAGTGCTCTGTAAATGTCAGATCAGGTAATTGACATTTGTCAGAAATCAGAATTTCTATGACTTTACTGATTATGGGGGAGAGTTCTGTCAATTGCTGAGAAAGGAGAGTTAAAAATCTCCAGCTAAGTGATGTCAGCATCATGGTGGAGTGTGCTTTCCCCTTTAAACTCTCCCCTCGCTAAGATACAGCAAAAAGGACACTCACATACCAACAGAGGGCACTCACACAACACAAGGGACGTCTGAGAGACCCTCACAGTGATACATCTGAAGGTGGAGGTGCTGGAACCCCCAGAGAAAGTAGGGAGAGGTAAGGAGAAATCCTCCCCCTCCCCGTTTGATTGGCAACTCCAGGACTGCGCTGCTTCTGGAGGTGGCGGGGCGGGGGGGGGGCCTCTGCAGGAAAACCATCCCTCTCAAAATTCTCTCACAGACTGTGGACAGTGCCCACATCGAGGAGACTGAACTGTTGTAGGGGTGCCACCATCATCCAAGCACCCCAGGAGAGCAGATAGTAAGGGAAGAATGAGAAGCCACCAGGATCAGGCAGGCAAAAGAAAGAAACCCTCCCCTCCAGGACCGTGTGTCTCTGAGAGAAAGAAGGAGGAGGGGTGACCCTCTGCAGGAATATCATCGCTCTCCAAGTTCTCTCACGGCCTGTGGGAAATTCCCACACAGAGGAGACTGAACTGTTGCAGGGGTGCTGCCATCATCCGAGCACCCCGGGAGAGCAGATAGTGGGGGAAGAACAAGAAGCCCCTGGGATCGGGCAAGTGAAAGAGAGAGCCCCTCCCCCTGCACGCCTGGCGCTTCAGCACAACCAGTCAGCCAGAGACCCCATGGACCACAGTGGGCTCAGAATACACAGCGCTTGACCCTCATCCAGTGGCGGCAAGTGGAAACTGCGACCAGATATTTTCAGCAAGAGAAAAAAATACGCCAACATCGGCAGGCACTGTGCAAAATATATTAAATCTCCAGACCAGAAGGAAAATGACAAGCACCCAGAAATCAATCCTGAAGGCACAGAAAATTATAACCTAAACGACAGAGAATTCAAAATAGCTATCATTAAAAAGCTCAATGAACTACAAGAAAATACAGATAGACACTTCGATGATATCAGGAATTTCTTCACAGAAGAGATTGAAACCATAAAGAAAAACCAGTCAGAAATATGGGAGATGAAAAACACAATGGAGGAGATAAAGGAAAATCTGGAATCAATAAAGAACAGAGCTGACAAAATGGGGGAAAGAATTAACATTGTTGAGGATAGGAATGCAGAAATGCTCCAGATAGAGGAGGAGAGTGAACTAAGACTTTTAAAAAATGAAGAAATTCTCTGAGAAATATCCGACTCAATTAGGAAATGCAACATAAGGATTATAAGCATTCCAGAGGGAGAAGAGAGGGAAAAAGGAGCAGAGCTAGTTCAAAGAAATAACAGCTGAGAACTTCCCAAACCTGGAGAAGGAGCTGGAAATACCAGTGAGTGAAGTCAGTAGATCTCCTAAATACATCAACATGAAAAGACCCTCTCCAAGGCATATAGTAGTAAAGCTGGCAAAAGTCAATGACAAAGGAAAAATATTAAGGGCAGCTAGACAAAAAAATAAAATAATGTACAAAAGAATTCCCATCAGGCTGTCAGCAGATTTCTTGAAAGAAAATCTACAGTCTAGGAGAGACTGGAATGATATATTCAGAATTCTGAAAGACAAAAACTTTCAGCCACGAATACTCTATCCAGCAAAAATATCCTTCAGATATGATGGAGAAATAATCACTTTCCCAGATAACCAAAAGCTAAGGGAGTTCATGGCCACAAGACCCCAACTACAAGAAATGCTCAAGAAGGCCCTCACGCCTGAAAATAAATAAAAGAGAAAGGGGATAAAAAGCTTTGAGCAAGGAGAAAAATATATAGGCAAAACCAGAAAAATCGCAGCTATCAGAATAGACAAGCAAACAATTATAAACATCAAGATGAAGGGAAGGAAAATGCCAAAAATAAATATAACCTCATCACTTTAAACACACACTCACAACACAAGATGGAATAAGTTGGGACAATAATAACTTAGAAGGGGAAGAGTAAAGGGATCGAATTGACTTAGTCCATTTTCTGATGGTCTCTTATTTCCTTAGACTATCTCATCCTTGAGATTTTTTATACAAACCTCACAATAACCACTAAAGAAATAATCAGAACAGAGTCACATATGAAAAATAAGGAGAAAACTAAGAGAATCATCATACAGAACTACCAAACTAAATTGGAAGTCCAAAACACACAGGACAAGAAACAAACGAAATGCAAAAGAACTAGAAAATGAGCAATAAAATGACAACATTAAGCCCTCATATATCAATGATCGCTCTAAATGTAAATGGATTGAATTCTCCAATCAAAAGACACAGGGTGGCGGGATGGATTAAAAAACAAGACCCAATAAAAAATAGACCATCTTCTTTTGCCATACACAAAAATTAACTCAAAATAGATCAAAGACCTGAAACTGTAAAACTCCTGGAAGAAAACATAGGCAGTACACTATTTGACATTGGTCATAAAGGGATCTTTTAGAATGCCATGTCTACCTGGACAAGGGAAACAAAAGAAAAGATAAACAAGTGGGACTTCATCAGATTAAAGAGCTTCTACAAGGCAAATGAAACCAGGATCAAAATGAATAGACAAGCCATAGCTGGGAGAAAATATTTGCAAATCCTATATCCGACAAGGGGTTAATCTCCATAACATATAAAGAACTCACACAACTGAACAACAAGAAAACAACCCAATCAAAAACTGGGCAGAGGTTATGAACAGACATTTTTCCAAGGAAGATACACAGGTGGCCAATAAACACATGAAAAGATGTTCAACATTGCTAATCATCAGGGAAATGCAAATAAAAACTACACGAAGGGGCTGGCCTGGTGGCGTAGCAGTTAAGTTCATGCTTTGGCAGCCCGGGGTTCACGGGTTTGGATCCTGGGCCCAGGCCAATGCACTGCTTGTCAGCCATGCTATGGCAGCATCCCATATAAAGTAGAGGAAGATGGGCACGGATGTTAGCCCAGGGCCAGCCTTCCTACCCTAAGATACCACCTTACACCTGTTAGAATGGCTATAATCACCAAGACAAAAAACAAGAAATGTTGGAGAGGTCATGGAGAAACAGGAACCCTAATTCACTGCTGGTGGGAATGCAAACTGGTACAGCCTCTATGGAAAACAGTATGGAGATTCCTCAAAAAATTAAAAATAGAAATATCTTATGATCCAGCAATCCCACTCTTGGGCATCTACCCAACGGACATGCAATCAACCATCCCAAGAGGCTTATGCACCCCTATGTTCATTGCAGCATTATTTACTGTAGCCAAGAAGTGGAAGCAACCCAACTGTCCCTCAACTGGTGACTGGATAAAGAAGATGTGGTATATATATACAATGGAATACTACTCAGCCATAAGAAAAGACAAAACTATCCCATTTGCAACAAGATGGATGGACCTAGAGGGTATTATGTTAAGTGAAATAAGCCAGAGAGAGAAGGACAAACACCACATGATTTCACTCATATGTGGAATATAAACTAACACACAGAACTGTTTGATGGTTACCAGGGGCAAGGGGGTGGGGGGTGGGCACAGGGGTGAAGGGATGATCCATATGGTGACAGACAAATAATGTATAATTAAAACCCCACCATGGTATAAACTATTAAGACATCAATAAAAATTAAAAGTTGGAAAAAAAACTAATATAGACATTCATGTACAGGTTTTGTGTGAACATGTTTTCATTTCTGTTGGGAAAATACCTAGGAGTGGGCGTGCTGAGTCAGGTCACATGGTAGATGTGTGTTTAACTTTATAAGAAGGTACCAAGCTGTTTTCCAAAGTGTGGTTTCATTTTACCTTCCCACCAGCAGCGTATCCTCATCTTCACCAACCCTTTGGTCATTTTTTTAAATTTTGGCTGTTTTAGCAGGTGTCTAGGTGTATCCCATTTTGATTTGCATTTCCCTAATGTCTAAGATGTTAAGCATCTTTTCATGTGCTTATTTGCCATCCATATCTTTTTTTTTAGTGAAGTCCTTCTTCACATCTTTTGTCTGTTTTATTATTGAGTTGTTTGATTTCTTACTGTTTGAGTTTTGAGTGTTCTTTATCAATTCTGGAGTTGTTTTTATTACTGAAGGATATTGTCACTAGATATAGAATTCAAGGTTAACAGGTTTTTTTCTTTCAGCACTCTAAAGATGATATTCTGCCGTCTTCTGGCCTCCATTGTTTCTGATGACAAGTCAGTTGTCATTAGAATCATGATCCCCCTGAATGTAACTTGTCGTGTTTTTTTTTTCTGGCTAATCAACTTTTTTTTTTTTACTTTTCTTTTTCAGCAGTTTAACTGCGGTGTACCTACATTTGTTTTTTTTTCTATTTGTGCTGCTTGGGGTTTGCTAAAGTTGTATCTGTAAATTTATCTTCTACATCAAATTTGAAAGATTTTTTCCATTAACTCTTGAAATATTTATTACTGCCCCATTCTCTCCTCTCTGGGGCCCTGATTACTCATATGTGAAACCTCTTGATGTTGCCCCACAGGTTTCAGAGGTTCTGCTCATTTGTCTTCAGTTCTTTTTCTCTTTGTTCTTCATATTGGATAATTTCTATTGCTCTATCTACAAGTTCTGGCTCTTCTCTCATCTCCAGCCTGCTGTTAAGCCCATCCAATGGATAGTATATGTCTGAGCGTAGTCAAAATAGCTGCTTTAAAATCCTTGTCTGCTGGTCCAACATCTGGGTCATCTGGGGTGGGTATCTGTTCATTATCTTTTTCTCCTAATGTATGTAGATATGTAGAGGAGTTTGTATTGGATGCTGGGTATTGTGAATAAATACATTGTAGAGACTCTATATTCTGTTATGTTTCTCAAAGAAGTGTTGATTTGTCCTTTTAGAAGGTAATTAACTTGGCTGAGGTTAAACAGACTTGTGTGTGGCAGCAGCCAAAACACAGCACAATTATTTTACCCTTAGCTAGGCCATTGATAAATGAGGCATCAGCTGGAGATGTGTGCCACATTTATACACAGAACTTGGGGCTCCCAATCTCTGACTTTCCTTTTTGGGGACCCCCCCCCCATTTCCCAGCTGCTGTGGTTGCCTCCAACTCCAGGCTCTGGCTCTTCAGTCTAACAGAACTGCAGATTCCTTTCCAGTTTTAATCATCCATACGGTACAGACTGAAACCTGCCCCCGGGCTAAAAGCTGTTAAAAAGAAAACAGGTGTGTTGGTAGGCCCATAGGTGGTGTATTAAATTAAGAATATATAGATTATGACCTGTCGAATGAGGAGGCACAAGCCACCCACATGGGGTCAGCAGGTATCTCCCTCAGCATCCAAGCTCCCACTTTGGGGAAGTGAAACCCACGGGATCATTTTGATTGAAGGCACAGTTTCGGTACACTCACACAGAGGGAGCAGAGTCATGAGATTTATTACTTACAGATCGCAGAATGGGGAGGTGGAGGCAGTAAGCCAGGGGAAGGGCAGTCCTCCGTCCCGCTTCTGAGCAAATCTTCACATACTTCTTTGAAACAGATAAATTGAGGTCTTAGGTGCAACTCTCTGTCTCAAGGACACCTGGAGGAGTGTCCACTCCTGTCTTCTAAGGCCACATTTGCTCTGGTCAAACATTAGTCTGTTGCTTTGGCTTTGAGGTCAGCAGGTAGTATGACCTTTCTTCGGTCACATACATCAAATCCAGCAGCTAAAATTTGGAATAGGGAATGGCAAAGAGGTGTGGATTATAAACAAGCAGACTTCAGGGTTCCTTCTAACTGGTGTTTTATGTATCTGCGAGGTAGACCCACATTACCCTTCCATGGAAACCTGACTCATCTTGGGTGTTTTGTTTTGTTTTTGTTTTCAGATTAAACAGGGCCAGTCAGACTTACTTCTTCCCTATTCATCTGACGGATCAGCTTCTTCCCAGCGCTGTGTTCTATGCCACTGTGGGGCCTCTCGTGGTCTACTTTGCTATGCACCGTCTGATCATCAAACCATACCTCAGGGCTCAGAAAGAGAAGTGAGTGTAAAACATGTCACGGGGATGTCACTAAACAACTCCATGCCTCAGTTTCCTCATTTTTAAAATGGAGATGATAATAATAGAACCTACCACATAGGGTTCTGGAAAAATTAAATTAATTAGTCCATGCAAAGTGCTTAGCATGGTGTCTGGTCCATAGTAAGTAGTCAGTAAATATTAAACTATTGACTATCATTAGTAGGAGTTCTACTCTTATCCCTTCATTTGTCAGTCCTGCTTTCAGAAAGGATTAGAGTTAGTTTACAAAATTGTTGAGACTATAAACCATGACCACAAGAAATAAGGAGTTTTCCTTTTTCTCATTCTAACCATTTCTTTTCCTGCCACTGAGTTCAAGAGGAATGAGTTCTGAGTTCTTACATACAGGACATGCGTTCTGTAGTCTTAGAAGTCACAGAAATGTCCTTTATTTTGCAGTTTTTTGTAGATAATCCATTAGGGCATAACATTAAATCTGAGAGGTGGTTTAGATTCGTTACTTTATAATGATCTAGTTTAATAAATCATTGACCTTAGAAAATCTGGGAGAAAGGAATGAATCTTCTCTTTAGGGCCCCTGTAGGCTTTGAATCACTGGAGTTCAGGGTCCTAATTTCCCAGGGGCTTGAGGCTTGGAACAAAGAATGTGCTGGGTCAGGTCTTCTGATGGAACAGGTATATGCTGTCCCCGAGTCCCTGTGCTTTGCTAAGAGGAAAGTATATTTGTGTATCTAAAATAGTATGTGTTGGGGCTGGTTTGGTGACATAGCAGTTAAGTTCACACACTCCACTTCGGCAGCCCGGGGTTCACCAGTTTGGATCCTGGGCGTGGACCTACGCACCACTCATCAAGCCATGCTGAGGCGGAGTCACACACAGAGCAACTAGAAGGATGTACAACTATGACATACAACTATCTGCTGAGGCACTGAGAGGAGGAAAGGAAAAAAGGAGGAAGATTGGCAACAGATGTTAGCTCAGGGCCGATCTTCCTCAGAAAAAAAGAGTAAAATAGTATATATTGTCCCTACCAAAAGTGTTATGTAATAATCCCAGAAGGTTAGTGGCCTCTCCTGTGACTCTCACCTTCTCCTCTGACCTCTCACTTTCCTGAGGTTCCTGTCAGGTGGAGTCTTCTTCCCACAGCAGTGGGTTTCCTATACCCGCTAATGAGGAGTACGGGAGAGCCATAGGACAAAAGGAAAGATGCATAGGCCTGTGACGAACAGATTTGCTTGAGATTGTCTTGGAAATATTTGTTAAAGTTCTAGAACTAGGAATGCAGTAAGATCACAGACTGTTTGCTGGGCGCAGGTCCAGTGAGGGGCTCTGTTGCCTCGCTGCTGGGTAACACCACGCCCGTGTGTGGCTTGTTTTTTCCTCACAAAAGGGAATTGGAGAAGCAAAGGGAAAGCACGGCCACCGATATTCTGCAGAAGAAACAAGAGGCAGAGGCCGCTGTGAGTGCTGCATGGTCGCCACCCGGGACGTCCTTTTGCTCTGTGTCAATCGCTGTAAATGGTCCTACGCTGTCGTGCAGAACTCGGCCTGCAGCGCAAGCTCCTCTCTTTTCTAGTCCACATTTCTTCAGCTAGGGCTGTGGGGGAAATACTTCACACTCTGCTTGTTGGTCTGAGGGGCTTTGGGTCTCAGACTTTGCTTCCCCAACAACTTCATTGGTTATTTTAGTCTTGATATTGCCTGTGGGATGCAATACTGAGAACTTCAGTCCCTGTCCCAAAGATCGGGTATGAGTACCCTCAAAAAGCATAACAAGGTTTTTTAAAAAGTGGTGGCTATTATGCTGTTTATCTTCCTTTTAAGTGAATTGTTTTTACGTGACATAAGATAACAGAGATATCCAGGATAAGTGACAGGGGTACTGTCAGGTTCTTCAGGGGGAGGGCTGAAATGCACCCAAGCACATGGCTGTGGCTCTGAACAAAAGAGGCGGAGCCCACTGAGGGTCCTGATGGCGGCCATCCTTGTTCTTTGCAGGTTCGGTTGATGCAGGAATCTGTCCGAAGAATAATCGAGGCAGAAGAGTCCAGAATGGGTGAGAAAGCATGGTCTCTCTTAGGACAGGGTGGGTGCTGGGGGTCTCAAAGGAGCACACCGCTCCTGCAGTCCAGCTGTCCAGCTGTGCAGGGGTGCCCGGCCAAGGCCTGCCCCTGCTCTGACTGAGCCCGTCCTCAGGGCTTATCATCGTCAACGCCTGGTATGGGAAATTTGTCAATGACAAGAGCAAGAAGAGTGAGAAGGTGAAGGTGATTGACGTGACTGTGCCCCTGCAGTGCTTGGTGAAGGACTCAAAGCTCATCCTCACAGAGGCCTCTAAGGTACAGCACGTATGTGCCCATGGGATTCAGACAGCAGAGGCGCCTGGGGAATGGGGACACCTGGCCCCTTGGAATGGCCATGTCATTGCAGTGGAATCCTTCATGTTACCAGCAGTCGCTGTGCAGAATGCTGCCCAGCACCCAAGTTAAATCCACATTGGAACTATTTATTTCATTTATTCATCCATTCATCCATTCCCTCAACAGACATTTATTGAGCACCTACTGTGTACCTGGTACAGCAGCAAACAATACATACTCTGCCTCCATGGAGCCTACATTCTGCTTATTCCTCACCTTGTTCTAGAACGAGTGTGTGGTCGCCTCTAGCACGTCAGAGGCTCACACTGGAGCCTGGGGCATGGATGATGACAGCGAATTAAAATGCAGATTAGCTCAGGCCACTGAATTCCCAGCTCCCTGAGGAAGTCGGCTATATCTCCTAGTATCTCCGACTTGGTGGGGCTTCTCTGAAGACAGGCATGTTTAGAGTGGGGGAAGGGCCAATACTGAGAGGGAAATCTAGAACTAAATAGGCAGCTTTGTGAAATTCTCATTTCTTTTTCCTCAAGCTCCAAAGTTTGCATCTTTCGCAGGCAGCTCCCAAGGGAAAGTCAAGGCCCTTCCACACCGCACCTTCAAGGGGCAACAGACAGTAGTGGTGCCAGGTTTTTAAGGACTGTCTCAAGTCATCTTTGGAATAAGAACCTGTTTGTTACAGGCTGGGCTGCCTGGGTTTTATGACCCATGTGTGGGTGAAGAGAAGAACCTGAAAGTGCTTTACCAGTTCCGAGGGGTCCTGCATCAGGTGATGGCGCTGGACAGTGAGGCGCTTAGGATACCAAAGCAGTGTGAGTACCTGCCCCTTTGCAGTCTCCTGCCCTATGCATGGACCAGGGAGAGGCCCTCAGCCACTGATTGGGGACCGGGTACGTCAGGGTGGGGCAACAACCATCTTCCCTCTGTCACCCTCCCAGGAGCAGGCAGGCTTGGGAATCATGACTTACCTGGAGCCCACGATGTGATGCCCTGCGGAGGGGCGGTGTCAGGCCTTTCCCAGGTGGAATTAGAGTGAGCTCTTTGCTTGGAAACTACAGCTTGGGTACCTGGGTGTGAAGCAAACCCAGCTGCTCCTTTATGTTCTAGAACCAGCTGATTCTCAGCACCTTGACTACTACTACTCAGCCATAGGCCAGACAGCCTCTGGTCTGGTGATGGCTGAACCCCTTAAGTGGAAAGAGGGTGTAGAAACATTTGCCTTTTGATACACTGAGTTTGTCTTTTCTTTTACAGCTCACAGGATTGACACAGATGGATAAACTGCTTGAGAAACCAGATTAAAGAGAAGCTACAAAAAAATCTTTTCCTGGGAGTCTACAAATTTGGAAGCAGGGAAAAAAACCCAGACATCAGATGTTTATTTTATATTATTCCTATAGAAGGTGGTACCATATCAATTATGTGAAGGGACACACAGGCACCCCGCTTTCATGGGTGCTGTAGGTAGGACTGAGGCCGCCCCACCTGGACCAGAACCGCAGCACCACAGCACAGCCCGTGTCTGTTTGCCCAAGGATCATGTCCCTGGAGGGAAGGGCCCTGGGCCCCCAGATGCCTCCAAGTCCCTCCCCAGGTTCAGTACGGGTGCTGACTGCAGCTGCCCAGTAGCTCTTGGTCTGTCTTGAGGTATTTATGAACGTCTTGCCCTCACACACAGGACTGAACTGCTTTTCCTAAAACCCACACTGAACATGGAGAACAAAATGGAAAGGAAGGAGGGACGTTCTCAGGAAGAGAGGTCTCCAGATCAAGTGCGCATCTTTTCCACTTCCCGAAAACCACCTTTTCCTGCTGAAATATTACTAAGTGAATCTGGAGAGGATTGTGTGGGTTTATAAATTTGCTTTTTATCTAAGAACGAATGGTTTTGGAAATTAGTCTCTTTTTACCCCTCCCAGAACTTCTTGAATCATTCCACTGGCACCTGGTTTGGGACAGAGTGGTGTAACTCTGGGTCCCAAGGCCCATCCCTGTCAGGGGTCACTCCCTTGCAGGAGCCACCTGTATCCTTGTGGGAAAAGGCAAATGAGAGCTAAGCCGTGTCTCTCTCAAGCTGCCCCACACAGCTCAGCCTGACCTGCCGTGCCCGTCACACTAGACTGCAGTGTTGAAATGAAGAGAGGTTCCGGGGGAGAAGGGAAGCATAGCTGAGGGGGAGTGAAAGGACCTGGGCTCAGACATGCCGAATCCTGAGCTCCTGAGCGCCGGGAGAGCTCGGAGACCAGCCTGCGCCTCGCTCGCCTGCAGCCAGCAGGTGTTGCTGCTGCTCCCCACACCTGGTCAGGTCCAACTCCCTCCACAGGGGCCTCCTGTCCGTCCTGTCTGGGTGTCTGCTCCCAAGACCGTCTTCTTTCACTTGCCTCTTCTGTGGCTGCAGACTATTTTAGGAGCCAGGATACTCCTGAACAGCCTGGTCTGTTAGCTGTTGTTAACAGTTGCCCCATGAGCAGAGGCCCCGGATGGTGGTGGTTCTGGCAGCCCCCCTGCAGCTGCTGCTCAATGAGGCTTCACTCCCGGGCACTGGTACTGGAGTAACCGCTAATGACCCCCTTCCTCCAATTTTTAAAAACAGTTCAGTTTGCCCAATTCTGTAATATTTATCGCCATTTAAAAAGTTTTTCTCTGAGCTGCTGCTCTGAATGTGAATCATGCAATAAGCGTTGCGTTAAGTGAGTCTGACTTCGGACGCAGCCCTGTGTTCCCTCCGCGGCAGGTGGCTCTTCTGGGCACCGATTCTCTTCATCTTGTTTGAAACGGACTGTACAGAAGGCACTCTCACCACAATAAACCTTTCCTGAAATCTGGGGATATGTTCACTGCATCTGTATGTTCATTTTCAGGAGTGAGCACGGGAAGTGCCCCTTCCTCAAAGGCGTCCTTCCTTTATTCTTCACTGTTTAAACCACGAGCCTCACTTGAAGCTGTGGTTCGGTTTTCTACATCAGACAACATTTGCCTGAGAAACAGAATCCAGAGTTAGTTAGGAAATCACTTAGGCTAGGATTTGTGTTTTCTCTTTTTTTGATTAACCAGAGTCACAATTTTTTGTACTCAAAGGTAGTCATGCCCAGCCTGCTCTTCAACAGGAAACAGGAAGTCAGTTTTCTCAGTAGCAGCAAAGCACAAGAGAGAGAACCTCAAATTAGTGCTTGTGTTTAAATAAAGGAGGAAAAGCTGCAGTGTGGGAAGACACTTTATTATGTTGTTCACTCAAACCAGGCTGGGAAAGGAGGCCTCCTTAGAACAGAGGCCAGGCTCAGCCACTTAGAGCCAGCCATGCAGGCAATGGAGGGGACCACTCACACTGCCATCATCCCCTCGTATGGGGTGGGAGTGACTCCGTGCACTAAGTTTGTCCCTGGACGGAGCTGCCCCTCAAGGAAATGCGCTTCCTCCCTGTTGGGGGAGTGTCTGCCACACTGGCTCCAAAGATGCTCGCCCAGCTTGTGCTGAAAGGACAGCTGAGGCTGTCACCTTCAGGCGGACTAAGTTGTCATGCTCACAGTCCCACCCCTTCCTGGCCTGATGCCACTAAACTTCACCTAGGATGGCGTTGGGCTCCTCACTGGGAGCTTGGCCTGGCATGCCTCAGTGCCACTTTGAGTGAAAGGTCCACGGCCAGAGCCCCGAAATCGTTGCCCCACCTCCCAGAGGCTCCCTGGCTATCCGGCTCAGCTCTGCTGCTCTGGCCGTGGCCTGGCCTGGAGTCCTGCCTGCCCAGCTCTGTGGGCCTGGAGGCGATTGGACATCCTCCGCATCACCAGCCTCTGGGCCTTCAAGCGCTTTCGGAGCTTTTCGTTTTCCTTCAGAGTGAGGAAGAGTTTTTTTTTCAGGGCATCTATGTCCAAAAGGGCGTAGCTGTGATCCGATGGCTGTGTGGGGAGGGGCCTTCTCAGCCCTGTGGGGCTGGTCAGCTGCCCCGGGGCCTTGGTTGCTTCTGGTCTGTGTGGCAGCACCTGAGGACAGAGGTGAGAAGGTGTGGCCAGAGGCCAAAGCCAAGGACCTGTGGCTGAGGTGCTCTCCACAGGGAGGTGGCGGGTCACCACACTCTGCCCGGCCCTGGTAGCAGCCCTCACTTCCCACAGCTCTCCTGAAGTCCACATCTGCGTGGGGCACAGCTAATTTTATTGGGAGGGTCTGAAATCAGGGCTACATACCGTGGTGCTTGTGTGGGTTTTTTTCATTTTGTTTGAAGCAAATCCCCTCGTGCTGGGACCAACCAACCACATTCTGCCTCTGTACCCGGCCCAGCACCTCACCTGTTCTTCAGGGCCTCCAGCGTTTGGGGGCAGCTGCAGCACATCCAGTGCAGTGTCCACCTTCCTCCCTGGGCTGCACTCACTGTCCCCCACCTCAGGCAGGACCTGGGAACGGCAGGGCAGAAGCATGCAGCTGACACCAGATCCTCCCCCAGCTGTTACTTGTCCATCCCACCAGTAATCCCTTCACACTGTTCCAGGCGGTGGCCACTGCCAAGGGACCAGCTGAAACAGCCAGCTTCCTCCTTCACAGGCCTAGGACTGGACCCTTAGTAGTCGGACACGAGCCAGACTTGTAACCAACTGCCACTGCTTGATATTGAACAAGGAGGAGGGAGCACAAGAGGCTTCTGCTTTCCCTTTTCTAGGAAAACAGAGAAACCAAAACCCTAGCTTATGAGGAAAGCACAAGAAACCCCCAGCAGGCCAGCCTGGCAGGCAGGTGATGCTGCTCAGTCATCTCACAGCCTAAGTCCAAACGCTCATGACCGCGGGAGCAGACTCACCTTTTCCTTCTCAGAGTCGGCATTTCTGTGCTCGCCGGCAGGGTCTGTGCTCTCCCTCACCAGCTGCAAGAGACACGGAGCTGCTGTAGACGGGCCAAGGTCTGCCTCACTCGGGGTACGAGCAGGAGAACCCCACAGCCAGGCACCGGGCCTTGTGCATCTTTGTCCCCTTGCTCAGCCCCATGTTTATTCAATTAAACCTGGAAACCCAGCCAGCTCTACTCTCACCACCCACTGGTGTTTTTCTTTTTCCAAAGATGTTCCCAAATCTTGGGTCAGAGGTCCAGGGACCTGTCTAATTTGTAGGTGTCGCCCCAGGGCCCGGCATTCTTCTAGGCGAGTAGTAGGTGAGACTCATTTTGCTCAATGAATGGCAACCATGTAGTAGAAAATGTCTGACTCAGAGCCTGTAGTTCCCCCCAGTGGCCACAGGGCCAGAACCCACTTCTCCCTGCCCTGGCACTGGAAGCACTAAGGAGCAGGGTCACAAATGTCCCCCCAGTTGTTAGACTAACCTCTTACTTCAGGGGCAAACACTTCACCAGATGCTGAAAGTGAACGTGATCAAACGGCTCTATTAACAAACATGCCTGGGGGGACCTAATCAGTGGGCACAGAGCTTCAGCTCAGCCAGACAATGACGTTCCAGAACCCTGCCGTACCCGCGCCTACCATGCACGGTACTGCCCTGTACACTTAAAAGCTTGTTAAGAGGGTCGATCTCATGTTAAATGTTCTTAACCTCAATAAAATAAAATTTTAAATATATATATATATAAAGTAAAAATAAAAGGCTTTTCATGTTAAAACAACCACAACAAACCAAACATGCATTCAGCACCTCATCTGCCAGGCAGTGCTGCGGCTGTTGGGAATAAAGCAGAGAAATGAGTCCCTGTCCCCATGGCACTTACACCAGAGGGAGAAGACCAAACGGAGACAGCGAGGACGGGAGACGGGGACAGCCAAGGTGCTAGAAAGACCAATGAGCAGGAAAGGGAAGGAAGGGCCAGCGGGGGGCAGTGGAAACAGTGGTGGGGAGGGCCCTCCTACAGGACATGTGAACACAGACTTGGAGAAGGAGAGGCCACAAGCGTGCAGATGTCTGGGAAAGATCAAGGGCAGAGGCCCCGGCGCAGGGCATTCTGGGCATGTTTGCTCACAAATGGCTGCCTGTCCTTCCTCACACCCTGTAACAACTCACTGTTTCCACCGGCTCCATTTTCTCTCCTTCCCAATAAAATCAAACTAGCGTAGGTATTGGTCGGCCTTGGGTTTGTACCAGTACTTTGCCTTCCAGGTTCAAACAGGTGCCCTGCTTTGGAGCCCACACTCTGGGAGTAAGTACACCTTTAGAGTTTATGAAATTCCATAGAATCCCCATTATGGCTTCAACACCAACTGTCCATGAGCTCTCTCCTGCGCCAAACTCCTCAGGGAATCAGGGAACCCCATCCTCCAGGGGCTCAGTGAGCTCTCTCTCCCACCTCCCTCTCCACCCACTGGTTCTGCAAAGTCCACCCACTCAATCCACCTCCTCATCACACTCACCTTCAGCTCAGGCCACCGTGACTGCACTCACCTGTGACACCAGAGTGGCCTCCGAACCAGCTTCCAGCCAGAGGGAGCCTTCCAAAGTCACATCCCTCCCACATCCCTCACCCAAAACCCACAGCCTGTCCAACCGTCTGGCCCCTGCAACCAGCCTGAGCTGATGCTCTTCTTGAGTGTGCCCCAGTCCCTTCCGCCTCCAAGCCTCTGCCCACACTGGCTCCGGTCTCCCCCCAGAGCTCCACCTGCGTTGTCCTTCTGTGCCCTGGACAGAGCTCTCAGCTGGCACAGTGCGGCACACAGGAGGACTTTAATGGCGACCTGCTGAGTGGCAGTGGTACAGTGTCTGGACTACACGCTTCCAAGCCCTGGCTGGCTACTAGGAAGAATAGGACGAGGTCTAAATGCAACACAGCCGGCTGCCTTCCGCTGGAAAGGTTTTCACTGCATGGCCTTGAGCCCTCATGAGGCCCAGCAGAAGCGAAATGCATAAAGGACCAGGCTCTTGGCACACTCGCCAGTCAGCTGCTTCCACAGCATCCACTTGTGAAGTGTGATTTATTTTTAAAGTGGCTTTAAATTACGACTTCCCTGAAGTGAAGGTCATGGCCAGCAGGGTCGGCTGTGCTCTGAACCCCAGAGGCTTGACAGTGCTGCCCTCACTGAAGTTCTTGGCCTCCTCCTTCACTGTCCCTGCAAACACCCCCCCCACCCCCATGCAGGCGGGATCTGAAGAGATGCAAGACGTGGTGGGTTCACCTGCGCAGGGTCCTGAAAGGCAAACACCGTGGGCACGGCATTGTGCTTCAGGTTTTTGCGGTTTCCAAAGGCACTGAAGCACTCAGGTCGGAAATGCTCGGAGCAGATGACCGTGTGCTGCTTGGGCTTGAAGTTGCCCCGGCCGATGTTCAGCACCCATTCCTTCAGCAGCTCCGGGCGGCTGAATGGGAATCTAAGGAACAAAGGAAGGAGACATGAGGGAATCAGCAAAGCCGAATTCAGCACTTCAGAGTTTTGTAGAATTTTCACATCACTACACAGTACTTTACTGGAGAGCTTGGAAAATTCAACAATCTCATCCATTTCTGGAAGCTTCTGTCATGGCTATTTATGGCATCCTTAGTAGGAAACTTGAGACCATGAATGTGGCCAAAGAGCCCAAGTGAGCGTTTCCAAAGCTACATTTGCCAGGAGAGCCTTCATTCGTCCCTTCAGGAGCCTGTCATGTGCCAGGCCCTGCTCTTGGTGGTGGGATGTGGGAGTGAATAAGACATCCCCACGCTCATGGAGCCTACATTCTAGAACAGGGAGACAAATGGTAAATCAGATGTAGACTCTGTAGGAATAAAGAGTAGGAAGTGGTCAGGGAAGGCCACCTGAGAGGCGACATTTGAGCAGAGGCTGCAGGAAGTGGGAGGGTGAGCTGTGGGTATCAGTAGAGGGAGAGCAGAGGCTCTGTGACAGGAGCATGCCCCGTGTGTGTGAGTGGTCAAAGGCAGGTGTGGCTGAGACAGAGCAAGAGAAGTGGGAACCCCAGGAAGCAGGTTTTGGGCAGATGGGGAGTCCCTGGAGGCTCCACGCAGAGGGTGACAGACCGAGTCCACCCTGGCTGCCATAGGAGGGCACCTGGTGGCTGAGACCAGGGTGCCAGCAGGAGGCGGCAATGAGCAGGCAGATCTGGGATGTATTTTGAAAACCACATAATAAGGTTTGCTTGTAGGCCATGAAATAAAGAAGGAAGGAGTTTCACATATTAAAATGGGGGGAGGCTGTAGGAGGGGCAGGTTTGGGGATTGGAACTTTAGTTTTACACATTAGATGTTAAATTTGAGTTGCATTTTAGATGCCCAAGTGCTGAAGTGGAGCAGCAGGTGGACACACGTGGCAGGAGATGTCAATGTGGGAACCGTCCCTGCATAAAGGGTGGTAAAGTCACAAGCCTGGGCGAGATCAGTGCCCTGGGGAACAAGTGTGGACGGGGACAATACAGAGCCACACGCTTCGCCCTGAAATGCTCCAATGTCTGGTGTTGGAAATAAAAAGGATCCAGCAAAGGAGACTGAGAAGGGACACTGTGACAAAGGAAGGGGCCAAGAAGTGTCCTAGAAGCCAAGTTGGGTAGTCTCAAGGGGTCAGTGGTCAGTTGTGTCAAATACTGCAGAGAGGTCAATTCAGATGAGGATGGACCACTGCATTTTGGCATCACAAGGGCCACTGGGGACTCGGCAGAGCTCTTTTGTGGGAGTTGGAGGCAAGAGTCTGATTGGAATGGGTTGGAGAGAGAACCAGAGGCAACTCTACCCCCAGGTATATACCTGACCGAAACGTACAGGTACATGCACCATAAGACTCGTCCCAGCAAAAATGTCTAGAGCCATGTGCCTGTAACGGCCAAAAACAGAGGCACCTAAATGCCCTTCAACTTGAACAACCAATCAGTTCTGGTACATACATTCGGTGGAATATTACACAGCAATGAAAAGGAATGAACAGCTGATATGTGCAACAAGGATGACTCTCACCAACATAATGGTGAGCAAAAGACAGAGAAAAGCACACACTGTGTGAATCCACTCATGTAAAGTTCAGAACAGGCCAAAGCAATCCACTCTGACAGAAGACAGGACCCTTGGGGATGTGGAAGGATGAGGGACTGAGGCGGGTGCGGTGGGGGGGTCTTCTGGGGGCTACTGATGTTCTAATTCACGGCAGTCACACAGTGTTCACTTTGTGAAACTTGTCGGGCTGTGTATTTACGACTTGTGCACTTTTCTGTAAGCGTGTTATAGCACTTCAATAAAAACATTCCCTTTGGAAAAGACAATGACAACGGGAGAGAAAGTGCAGACAATGAGCGCAGCAGCCCTCTGGAGTCGCGCTCTAACCGGCACGGAGAAACGGGCAGTGGCTGGACCTTGAAGAGAGCGGGCAACATTCAATCGGGCCCGCGGACAGTCAGTGACAGACTCCAAACTCCCCCCCATCCTCCCCGGACCCCCGCAGTCAGCGCCGCGGCCCCACAGCCCCGACGGGACAGTCCTGCATCCTCCACCCCAGCCTGCCCTCAGGACGGGGGCTGCAGAGGGCACCGCAAACCCGACCGACGTCACCGTCATTCATTCAACCAGCAAGTGCCGTCAGCCGACACTGAACGCACACTACGTCCCGGGCTGCATCTGCGGACAAGATCAAGGCCCTGGGACCGGCGAGGACGGACACTCAGGAACTGCAGGGTGCTAGGTGCGAGGTGCGCGCTGCCGGGGGAGCGCCGGCCCACCGCCCCCTCCACGCGGCGGCCCGGGCCGGCCGAGGCGGCGCCGAGCTCCCTGGGCCCGTGACCCCGCCGCCCCTCCCCGAAGGCTCGGCCGCACGCCCTCGGGCCCGCCCGGCGCACGGGCCTCGCGCCCCCGCCCCCGCCCCCCCTCACCGGTGGAAGGTGAGCTGCTTCCTGCGGTTGCTGTACCGGTTGCAGCACTGCCGGGCCGCGCACGACTTCGGCATCTCCGAACGCCAGGCCCGGCCGCCCCTAACAAAGATGGCGGCCGCGGGGAGGGGCGGCCCGAGAAGGCCGGGCATGGGTGGGCGTGGCCTGCGGGGAGCGGCAGGGCCGGATGGTGGGCGTGGCCACATGGAGGGGAGGGGCCTGTGGGTGGGGCGGGGCCTGCTGGTAGGGCGGGGCCTGCTGGGTCGCCGGGAGGTGCAGGCGGGCCTGGCTCTGCTCCATGCCCAGCATCTCACGCGGTGCCCGCGACCCGCATAGCTCCAGAGTCGGGCGAGCTCCGAGTGCCACGTCACGAGGTGCTCTCGGGCCCAGCTCAGGCCCGACACCCCCAACAGGGCCGGCCGGTGCAAGTTTCACCCCAGGTCACTGAAGCTCATGGCCCGCACCTCTTTGTTTCGGGGACCCCAATATCACACCCACCAACAGCCTTGGAGAATGGGAAACCAGAGTAAGGCTCAACGTCCAATTTGGCCAGTATTTTCAATATTTTAAGAGGTGTCGATATGCAGATTATGGCTGCTTCAACGTCACTGGAGGAAGTACTAGTTGACCACTAGTTGGCCCGAGTTAGGCAGACACAGCCGATTGACAAAATAGGCTCAGGCCCTGGGGACCCCCAAGTGTAAAGGGGCATAATAAGCACCCCAGAGCGATCCCAGTCCTGCTTACAGAAGCTCAGAGGAGGCTGCAGCTTTTACAAAGCAGATACTCACTGGGGTTTAAGCTAATCCACAATTTGATGAAGAAATTGTGAAATCTATTCCTGTCTATTCATACTGTGATTTGTTTCTGGAGAATTTACTGGAAAGGTATAATAAGGGGTGTGGGCATTTTTCATTCTGCTAAACCCAACTCAGACTTCAACTTCCCAAGTCTTCATGTAATCATGATTTGGAGGAGGTGATGAAGGGAGAAACACAAAATTGTTCCTCAGCACAGAGCACAAACACCTGAAGCCAGACATGAACCTCAAAGTAGCAATATATTTATTTACAAAATATACAGTTTCACAGAAACAGCTTCGCTTTATACACATAAACTTTATAATTACACAGAACCATGTAAACGATGTTAAGTGTCTGGCCGGGCCAAAGCCAATGGGAGGGGCCTACTTTTGGGGTGACAATTTCCCTCCCCTCACTTCATTAGCCACCAACCAGGAGCCCCTAGATGGGCCATGCCTAATTTGCATAAAGCTGATTGCAGCTGCCCAGCTCAATCTGACACAAAACCAAGGTGTCCTGGCTTCTTAGACACCACCCACAGGGATAGATCTGTTAAAAGAACAAAAAGAAAATGAAGGAAACAGAAATCGAGATGATTATCAAATGCCTTCCAGAGGCGTCACCAGGCATTGCACCTTCTAAGAGCAATAAAACAGTCGCCAGGGCTGGCAGTTCCACTCTAAAATCACACGTACTCTTAAATGCACTTTTAAAACCTTGTGGAGTTTTTTTTAAAAAAGAAGAAAACACTTTGGAACTTTGGCTGTTCTCATGGTGAAGACACTGGACAGGCAACGTCAAGGGGCAGATCTTTGGCAAATTCCTCTCTAGCTTTTCCTGGACGTTGGCCCCAGTCAGAGCCAGACAGTTGTCTGGGGAGAAGGCTGTTTCTAAGCCAGCTTCTTACTATTTTCTCTACAGCAGAACTTCTCCCTGGGGGATCTTCACAATAAACTGGGTTTCAGAAACTATTTCTATTTTTCTGTTAATGTAAGCACAGAATTAAAAACAAAACAAAACAAAAGGCAGTTGGCTGGTCAAGCATGAAAGACACTAGGACAAAATATGGGCTCCAATTAGCCAAATATGGTTCAACCCCCTTGGTGCTTCAATGAGAGAATGTGGACGGAGTCTGCCTGGTGGCCCCACACAAGGAAGTCCCATGGAGAAGCCCCGGCAGAGAGACTAGGGGTCCGTCCTGCTGTAAATAAATATGACCAACTTGGGCATTTTTCCCTTTTCATGCTTTACAGGAAACGTTTATGAAAATACACCATCGATTTAAAAAAAAGAAAAACATTTTTGAGAACAAGTATTCAAACTGCTAAAAAGTAATGTCAATTTCGGAGAAAGGTGAAGCCCTCTCCCTCTAAGCTCCAGAACCACCAGTGTCCTGGGACACACTGCCCTCGAGCAGGGCTGAGGGGGCTTCAGGCACAAACTCCCTGGCTTCTCCAGAGCTGGCCCACGCAGGGGTCTCCCCAAGTCCAGGGTCCTTGTTCAGATCTAAGGAACTCTGCACAGTTGAATGGTAGATTCCTGGAGGCCAATGTTACTGGATCATTCACTCACCGATTCAAACCAAGAAAAAGGCTTCAAGTCCTAATCTTGCCCCCTGGAACCAGCAGGCCAGCCTGTATGAGGGCATACTAAGAACCACCGACGGGAGAAGCCTTCCTCCCAACTTTTCTTTACCCCATTATGTAGAGGAACGCCAATCCCCAGTGAATGCCTAACCTTTGTGTTGCTACTGGAACAAAGTGAGGGGAAAGGACAGGAGAGAATCCAAGTGCCCCCTTGCTTGAAAACGGCTGGCCTGGGCACCCCTAGGACCTCAAATGCCAACTGGAGAGAAAGGGCACCCAGGCAGAAATCTGCCAATACTTTTGGCTATATCGTGCAAAAAGACAGGTTTTTTACATCGTGCAAAACAGGAAACTGAGTTATGAACACGGGCCACCTCAACCCCCCAACCAACCCCCTTTCCACAGAGAAGTGGTGACATACTGTCCCTTTTAACAAACAGAAGGAAACTTAGGGATGACTAGCCAGCCCAGCACCCTGGGGCTCCTCTCAGAGGGAGACCAGAGGACTCCAGCAGTCAGTCTCCGGGGACTGACAGGCAGCCACCGAGGCAGGGAAGAGGGCAGACCACGAAGGTAGGGGCAGCTTTGACGGTTGCTGTACAGACACTTATGGTAAAAGACTTACACTTGAGAAAAAGCTTACAAGTATGGCTGTTCATTAACAGGCCAGGGAAACTGAACATCTCCTCTCCCCAACACGGCAGAAGCAGGAGTAACGGCGAGCACTTGTTCCTGTTGGCGGGAGCTTGTTAACAATGAGAGCAAGAATTCACTACCACGTACCCTCATGTTCAGCTGAACCAAACCCACTGCACTTGGGTGTTTTGTCCACCTCCACTGCAGAGAACACAGTTCCAGCAGCAGCTTTGGCCAACGAGGATTTATTCAGTCACTGGCTATGTACAGTTTATATCTTGGACAGCCTGTCCTTTTGCTTAGGCACCTGAATGGCAGGGGTCTGCCCGCACCAGAGCTGAGAGTTCTGTGCTCAACTAAGAGAGGGGCCAAAAAGCCCATCGTCCCTTCCGATTCCTCATCCACACTCTCCTTGCTGGCCAGCAGTCAGTCCAGAAACAGCTTCCGGGAGCCCATTCGGGAACGGTTGGAACGGCGGATGTCAAACTTGGAGTCCCGGCACTTTTGGCAGACAAACACTTCCGGAACATTGGATTTCCGGATTTTCGCACAAGACAGGTGAATCCAAGTATGGCACTCATTACACTCTATCATGGGGCGGCCAGCAAATGGCTTCATACAGAAGCAGGTGACAAGGTCCCAGGAGTCATCATCTGAAAGGAGAGAAACACATAAGAGGAGGGAAAAAACTTCTCAGGATCTCTCTCCATCAGGATCCCTCTGCATCAGGAAAGCCACTCCCCATCAGGACCCTTCCCCATCAGGAACCATCTCCATCAGGAAAGCCGCTCTCCAATGGGACAGAGCAGCTGAAGTGCAGTGAAACCTGATCCTCAACAAACAAAACCAATTTCCACTTTTACTTAAGGCTACTTCCCTCCCTCTCTGAAAATGCAGTAAATGCACGACAAAGGGCACTGAAACATTTGGTATTGGGTATTACCCATGAGATGTTTATTTATGAGCTACATTATTTTTCTATTTTGAGGTCTGTCTTGGAATCTGAGAGCTTTCTAACTGCAATTTCTCCTTCCTGATAAACATTTCAGTACCCACCTTCTTGCACCTTTCTCCCTAGACATCGTGGAGCACACACTGCTGTCACACTCTAAAGAAGGGACCGCTGAGATTCCTGCCTACAATCACCTCTCTTCTGACACCAGCCAACAGCCTGGCCATATTTCAGGGACCACTCACCTGAATCCACCATTATGTCCTCATCATTGCCGGTGCTGTCCTCGTCCCGGAACACCACCTGCTTCCCCTGCCGGACAATAGTCCGTTTGCCTTCAGTTTTTATTTCTTTGACCTGATCAGGTGACACCGTGGCACAAGATCCACTGGAAGGCGTGTCGGAGTCCCAGCCCGAGCAGGAGTCACCGGGGGGCTGGGAGATATCCTGCAGGGTGGGGCTCGTGGGGGTCTCTACATACGGATCAGCAGGTTCCAGCTTCATTAAGCTCCCCACGTACCCCTCCTTCACAGGCACGTCACTGTCCCTTCGCTTCCTCTTCTTCTTCTTCTTCAGTTTGTCAGTCTTCTTTCTGTCCAGCAGGAAGTTACTGGGCTTGGGTCGCTGCAGGAGGCTGGGCTGCAGGTGGCCAAAGCAGCGGTCAGAGACTGGCAAGGGCACCGAGGACGAGATGTCGGTGAAACCAGTGTCCCACCCGTCGCTGTCAATGGTGCCAGCGGTGCTGTTGGCAGGGCTGGGGCTGCTCCTCAAAGGGAGTTCCTGAAGGGACAGAAGCAAAGGTGGCGGGTTCCGATTATTTCGACCACCCGGGCAACAAGAGCTATCCCTGAGAAGAGCTTCCGCAGGCAGCCCTGGCCAGGTCAGGTCTGCAGACATGCGCTCTCACGACCTCGAGCTCCCTCCCCAGCTCACATCAGCGTTATTCTTTATGAACGATGTCATTAGTGCTCTAGTGTGACCTTCCAGACAGAACATGAACCCAAGAGGGGGAAAACCTCCTGCTCTTGCTGAACCCTCAGCTCCTGTCCCAGAGCCAGGAACTCAGTCAATACCCAATAACTACCTGTAAAAAGAGTGCTGAAGACACTCTCTCGAACTCTCTTATCTTTCCCCAATTGTAAAAATCTCCCCTCCAATTGTCCTCCCAAAGGATGTTTTTTTTTGGCGGGGAAAACCAGCCCTGAGCTAACATCAATTGCCAATCCTCTCCTTTTTGCTGAGGAAGACTGGCCCTGGGCTAACATCCATGCCCATCTTCCTCCACTTTATATGGGACGCCGCCACGGCATGGCTGCCAAGCAGTGCGTCCGCGGGCGCCCAGGATCCAAACTCGTGAACCCTGGGCTGCCAAGCACGAACTAAACCGCTGCGCCACCGGGCGGCCCCAGGATGTATTTTTCTTAATTAAGTGATTGTTAGTTTTGAGAATTTTCTGACACACTTTTTCAAAAATGGAGACAATCCAAATTATTCCAAAATCAAAGTAGGTAACTACTGCCCCAAAGCAGTGAGCTAAACTCTATGGTTCCTTCGGACCATTCAAGCATTTTATTTGCAAATAGTGGCAACATCCTGCGTGGCGCAAAGCGAGCACCACCCACCTAGACAGCAGTGGAAGCGATAAGCTGATGCTGCGTTTGGCCTCCCAGGAGTCCTTTCTTTTTAGCCTCGTACAATATGAATGAGCCCCTGAAGTCTGAGCACCATGGCAGCGCTGGTCACAGTTCTGCCCATTTCTCAGCAAGAAAAAAAATTCCCTTAAATTACGTAGAATTTTGGCCACAAGTCTCTGAAAATTCTATAATATGGTGCGCACAACAATCGAGAGGCTGCTTGCTAAGCACAGCAGCGTGGACCGAGCCAACCACTTGGTTGAACTCCAGGCTCCACCACTGTGCCCCACAGTTCCCCCTCTGTGCCCCAGTGTCCTCATCTTTAAAACAGGGATAAATAATAGTACCTACTTCATTTCATTATAAGGGTCAAGAACAATGCCTGCCCATACAGAGCACTCAATAGGTACTGGCCACTAAGAGCAGGCAGATATCAAACACAGTATTTGCAAGCAAACTCTGAAAGTTTATTAAATCATTTCCAGACAAGCCTGCATTTTCTATCAGAGTTTTAGGAACCCGTTCCCACGCTGGTCTAAGTTTCCAAGAGAGATTACTACCTGACTATTGTCCGAAGTCCTCCTGCACAACCCCTTCCAGACCCACCGCCTTCTCAGACACTTTGGTTTCACTGCCAGCAAGAAAGGTCTCAAGTGCTGAAAGTTACCTCTTTCGGATAAGGGATGTAGCCAGCATAGGCCAAGACAAAGGTGCAGAATTTGTTGAAATCCTCCACGGTCCTGCGCCTCTTGAAACTGGGGGAGTACTCCTGTTAGCAGGCAAAACAAGAGTGTGTCTGAAAGCAGACATTTGTAGATGGAATGGCAGAAACAAAACTAAACAAGCTGGAGTTCTTAATGTCAACCACTCAGAAACACACTGCTAGATTTACAAACACTCTAGAAACAAGATAAGGTAAGCTCAGGTCAAGGAATAACACTTTTCAGAAAGCTGAAAGAAAGGGTATTATGATGTTACACCAAGAATACTGGCAAACTGGTTAGGAGATAAAAGCTTGTACAAAAGTCTATTTCTTAGCGCTCATGTGGCATTTTCTGATGTTATCTGCCATTCTCTGCAGGCCTATCAGGAACTCTAATAACTACTTTTTTTGTTACAGATTTTCCATTTTGAAAATAAACTGCTGCAGCTGTAACTGAAGTTTTTTAGGTGACTTCAAAAGTCAGCTACTTCTTACATTCAGAGCTCACTCAGCCTGGGACCCTGGAACTGAATCTGGCCTCAAACAACCCCACCCCCACCCCCACCGGGCTCCCTCCTCCAGAGGAGGCACTTCCTGCTGGTCCCTCCACTACTCCAACCTCCAAGGGGCCAGGCACCCAAATGTTCCCCGACTGAGAGACAAGCCACAAACAGTCCTGCTAGTCTTATTCGCAGACTGAAAATGAAGTACTAGAGATTTTGGCTGTGTGTCCCGTCAGTCAATCTAGAAGCACCCTCGACAGGAACGGATTTTCTCCTGAGCAGAGCAGCTTGGGGAGAAAGAGCCTTTATTTGCTACTGAGCAAAACAACTGTGCTTTATTTCGGTTCATCTCCACCAGCATATTTACTGAGATTTTCTTTAAGCATTTATCACCTACCCCAACATCATCCTTACAATCTCAGCTAACATTTCCAAAACTTAGGTGCCCACTACCCTGCCAGGGTGATACGGGGGGAAGGGAAAAGGGAGGGCGGACTCCTGGGCCCGCCCCTGCCCAGCCCCTCCCCAGGACAGAGGAGCCAAGCAAGCCGAGCCGCACCAGCCTGGTACCCGCAGGTTTCCTCCCAAGGGCTCCACTTCTTATTTTCTCAACTTGCTTCTGGCAAACCACCTTCTCCCCCGCCCCTCGGCCGCTAAGACCCGGAGGGGCGCGCAGGTTAGCGAAGCACCAGACAGCGCGGTACCCAGCGCCTGCTGCGCTCGAGAGATCCTGCCCCCACCCCCGGGAAGAACTGACCTACCTCCCTCCGGTCGGGGTGGGAGGCCCGCCGCCCTCGGCCCTCAAACTCTCGAGGAGAACTTTTATTTCGGCAGGGAACGTGCAGAAGCGGGTCAGCAGCCCGGGCGCAGCACGGAAAGCGGCGGCGCCCTCGGACCCGGGGCGGGGGACCCGCGCCGCCCCCACCCCGCCCGCCGCGCCGCCCCGGCCCGGCCGCCTTTAGGAAAAGCAGATGGCGGTGCGGCCCCCTCCCCGCCCTCCCGCCTCGCGCGGAAACCGCTCCCCGCCGTCTCTCGGCCCCGGAAGGTGCGGGGCCCAGCCCGCGAAGGAGGGGGCGCGGGAAGCCAGGCAGGATTCGGGGTCCGGAGCTGGCAAGCCTTCCAAACCCCCGAGGCGACAGCGCGAACGGCGAGCGCGCCCGGCGCCGCCTCCCCTCCCCCACCCACCACGGCCCAACCCGCATCCCGGACCCGGCGGGCCTCGGGAGCGGAGAGGGGACGCGGCGGGAGCGCCGGGGGGGGCCGGCCGGGAGAACCGAGGGCCGATCCCCGGAAGGAGGGGGAGAGGCGGGGCGAACAGAGCCCGCGGGCGGGGGGCGGGGGCCGCAGAGGGGGAGGCGAGCGAGCCGGCGGTGGGGGGCACAGCTCGGGTCCCCGCAGGGGGGGACCCGAAAGGACTAGGCGCCCCCGAACCGGAGGGAGCGGAGGCCGCGCGGGAGTCAGGGGGCGGGGCGCGGGCCACCCGGCCTGGGGGATTAGGGGAACAGGCGGGGGCGCGCGGAGCGGAGTCCCAGTCCCAGGGGGGCCGCAAGCCCCTCCGGGAGGGGGAGGGGGATTCCTCCGAGAGGCGGGAGCGCACGGCGGCGGCGGCCCGACCCGAGTCCCCGGGGGCGGGGAAGGAGTAAGCCAGGCCGGCGGGGAGGGGCCGGGGGCGCAGACAGGTCCCAGGGCTGCTCGAGGCCGGGGAGGGGTGGGCGCGGCGGCCCGGGGGAAGGGGCGCCGGCAGGACACGGACGCCCACGGAAAGGACGCCGAGGCGAAGGCCAGCGGGAGGACGGGGCGCGGGCCCGAGTGGGGGGCGGGGTTGGCACCCGCGAGGGGGCGGCGAGGGAAAGCTGGGGGAGGGGAGGGCTGCGCTCGGCCCGCGGGGGTCCGGCTCCCGCGAGCGAAGGAGCGGGGTGGGAGGGTCGGGGACGATCGGGGCGCAGCTCTCACTCACCTCCGGGTGGAAGGCGGCGGCGCAGGAGTCGGAGTCCATGTTCAGGGTGAGGGGCGGCGGCTGCGGGAGTGCAAGGGCCGGGATGCGGGCGCCGGGCCGCGAGGCCTCTCGGGGCTGGGGGCTCCGGCGGCCGCACAGGGCGAGGGCGGACCCGAGAGGGATCGCCCCGGCTGGAGGTGATGGGGGGCTCGGCGTGTCGCGTCCCGGGCTCTGTACTCCCGGGCCGGCGGCTCCACGGCCGAGCAGAGTCGGCGATGCAGCTCCCGCGGCCGGCGCGGCGGGAGAGGCGGGAGAGTCGCTGCGGGGGGTGGCGGCGGCGGCGGCGGCGAGCGGGAACCCGACCGGCTCCCCGACCTGACGCCCAGTTCGGCTCGTGTCTCGGGAGGGAGGGCGGGAGAGCCGTAAGGGCTGTCGGGAAATGTAGTCTGGGGGCGACTGGAAGCCGACGGCGAGGGGGCGGGCGCGGGGCATTGTGGGAGTCGTAGTCCCCGGCTCTGCCGCTGAGCCGCACAAAGGCCGCCTCGAGGACTCCAACCCCCACAGAGCTCCGCAGCGGCTGCCCGGTCTGTGGAGGCGGTGTCTCCGGGACTTGAGGCCGCCGGAACGGGGGAGGTGCGGGGGCTCGCTCCGGCTCGGCAGTGGGGGAGGGGCGGCGCGAGCGGCAGCGCCTTGGTCTTGGCGGGGGCGGGGGGTCGCCCGGGTGGGTGGGGGCGGGGCTGACGGCTTTCGTCGCGGAGGGCGGTGGCGGCCGGCGCTTCCCCTTTCTCCTTTAGGACTTGGGGTTCTCCTTTGTGGGGCCGGGGTCCCCGCGGTTCCGGCGGGAGTGGGGGGGCGGGGGCGGCGGGCGCTGACGTCGCGGCCGCCCCCGGGCTCGGCTCCCCGCGCCTCCGGCCGGGCGGAGCGAACTTGTTTTCGCGGCCTGGGTCTCCTCGCGGACCGCTCCTTGCCCCGAGGGTCCGGGGCTGGTGGGACCGCGGCCGCGCAGGGTTAGGGCTCCCGAGGCTCTCGGGTATCTGGAGGACCCGCTATGGGGTGTCAGGTTACCGCGTTTAAAAAAACTCTGCCAGTGTAACCAATTTTTAGAAGACGTTTGCTTTAAATTCGCTTTTTTTTCCGCTCTTCGCCTAACCTTGGGACCGCCCCTGTTTTCTCACTTTAATTGAATGGTTTCCTGAATCTGTTCCTCACAGGATTTTAACTGAGGGGTGCGGCGAAAACTTGATAGAAATATTAGGTATTGGCATTGACTTTGTTTATTGATATTTAATTGAGGAATTTGCACTGTTGAAATGCTGGATCGCAGAGTATTTTACAACTTTATGTGTTGAAAGTTGATTGACTCTGAACACTTACTTGAAAATTAACTGCTCAGATTAAATTACCAGGAAGAGGCCTGCCGTTCTTTAACATTTTAAATAGCCATTCGAAAGAAAAAAGATGTATATACAAAATGCAGATGATAAAATGACATATTTGGTAGCTTTGAAGACAAACGTGTTAAAAAAGAGTGACGTGAAATTTCAAGTTCATATCAGAAAACTGACTTTTCTACGTACTAAATCAAAACGATGATTGGAAGAACCCTTAAAAGATGAGATTATTTCGGAGGCAGTGAATGCTACATGGGTTGGCTGCTGCTGCTTAGGTGGTTAAGATAATTCTGATGGTTACACTTACTGGTTAAGAGACTGGATTTATCTTAGAAATACTTCTCTGAGCCTCAGTTACCTACGCTATAAAGTTTTTAGCATAGTATTTGCCTCAATAAATAGTTTACTGTTGTTGCTGTTATTTCAGCAACATCTTCCCCAATTGAAGGGTTCCCCAGAGGTAATAAACTGAGGCGCTTCCCAAAAACTAGTAAGATAAAAACAGACATTGGACTTGGCCTGCGGAAACTCATTAACTTCTTACAGAGTTGTCACATTCAGGTCATCTTGCCAGATTTGAAATGTTATCCGATCACTGTGGCCAGAGCAAACGTCCTGAGGTTAGCCAGTGTGGCCCAGGGTCACATTCACCAGGAGCACCTTCTTTTGCCCGAATATAAAAAGGGCCAAGATGGATATTATCCTATTGATACTTTAAAAGTATAAATACCAAGAAGAAAAATTATCAGAGGTGAAGTCCAAATGAGAGGAGGGAATTTTTTTAACTGATCATTATTCCCTATGATATAATTTTTCACATAGTAGACATTAAATCCCCTCTCCATTAAGAAACTGAAGTAAAGAACTTGTTCATAATAATGATGAACTTGATGACAAACCTAGAATTCAGGAACCTTTATTGAACCACTCAGTCACACTAAGGAAAGAAAATCCCAAACTTGGTTTGTGTCATGTGACAGTGATAACTCTTGCTTAGAATTGGTAGCCAATAGATATTTCTTGAATAACTTTTTAGTAAACAGTAGTTCTTAGTACACAGATGTGACCAGGACTACCTGGTGTACTCTACTTGTCTCCCTCCCTGCCGCTCCAGTGAAATAGAAAACTTCATAGAGAAGGATCTTTGTCTCCTTCCTTTGATTTCTCTTAGAAATGTAATCCTTTGGAGGAGGTTTAGAAGTTAATATTTACTGTTCCTTCCCTAGATTCAACAAAGGACTAGAACACCAATAACTGACCCAAATTCAATAGCATACGATGTAGCTAGGGGGTAGTAAAGTTGATTTTCTCTGTACGACAGGCTTAGGTTTTTTCAATATGTTGTTTACTTCTCAGGTATACTGTCCTACTCTTGGGCTCCCTGGGGGCAAATCTACAATTCCATGATTAATGCAAGAGCATTAGCCACAGTAGCCAGATCCTTGGAGTCTACAATTCTTTGTTTTCTTCTTTAAAAAGTTTTTACCTGCTGCCGAATGCTAATTCTCAAATGATTGTAGTTACTTAGGAAAGAGGAAGAAAAGAGACTACATTAGCACAGGTTGTAACAAGTTTTAAAATACTAAGAATACCTTGGTTTCCTAGTTAGTAATTTGAGAATGTAGTTATTTTAATTGGGTTACCAAATATAGCTTCACCTTCCTAAATCTCACTGGCTACACTACATTCATCTGGGGAACATTCAGGAAAGCTTTCTGCCTCCCATTTTAACTCCCTACGCTTGAGTGTGGGTATGAATATAACCAAAGGTTTATTTTTCTCAGGATTATTTTCTGGTGTTTCAGTTTTTTGGCAGCTTAATAATATATTCTTATGGATTTTTCCTACCCTCTTTTTGTGTGTGTGTGAGGAAGACTAGCCCTGAGCTAACATCCGTTGCCAATCCTCCTCTTTTTGCTGAGGAAGACTGGCCCTGGGCTAACATCCATGCCCGTCTTCCTCTACTTTATATGGGACGCCGCCACGGCATGGCTTGACAAGCGGTGCGTCTGTCCACTCCCAGGATCCGAACCTGCGAAACCACGGACTGCTGCAGTGGAGCACGCAAACTTAACCGTTACACCACCGGGCCAGCCCTCCTACTCTCAGTTTTCTGCTTTTCTCCATTTCCAGGAGAGGAAAAAAGTGAAAATTCTTCAGAATCATCTTGTTTTCAACTTTTAGTACCTTGATTACTGTATGAGTATGTGTGTAAATAATTTTAAATCATTAATAAATAATTTCTAAACCATGTATCGTCAGCTTTTCATATAGTCACGTGCTGCATAATGACGGATCATGTCTACAGTGATGGTCCCATAAGATTAGTATCATCTAGCCTAGGTGTGGAGTAGGCTATACCATCTAGGTTTGTGTAAGTACACTCTGTGATGTTCGCACAATAACGAAAACCCTGTCGTTAAGCGACAGGTGACTGTAGTGAGGAAAATAACCTATGTGTAGAAGAATCAGATGAATTTCTTGTGTTATGGTTCATACAGGTAAAATATAAAGATTAATAGCTAACACTGTGTGCCAAACACTGTTTAAATGCTTTCACTTACAGTATCTCATTTACATATAATAATGCACTTAATAGAGAATACCGTAACATTCCTTAAAGGAAAAAGTTTATGTAGAGTAAGTGGGTAAGTGCATTACAGACCACACCCTAGGCGGCCCAGATTCAGAAAACAAGGTGTGTAATAGGAAAGAAGGTGTGATCTCTTTTTGACTCCATAAAATGTTAAGGTATGTGTTCCTAAATGTTCTCAAAGAAAAAAAAAGGATAATGGCAGCTTTTAAAATGATCTCAGACACCTCTTGTCCTGTCTGCCTGAAATCAGAATTCAAATATCAAAATTAAGCAATTTGCATTTTTTAAATTAAATAGTACCATTATTTGTTAAATCACATTAAATTATATTATCATAAAGAAGTTTCTTAGGCAAAGACCATTTTCATAATTTTAGAAGAGGTGAATTTATAAAACTTTGATGGCTGAAGTGTAATCTATAAATACAAACATTTTCCCACAAACGATTGCTTGTTGGCTAGAGTTAACATTCTCACCAAACAGAAGTGTTTCTACCATGCCAGAGTGTTGGATGATATCGGAGGAATTGAAATCCCTTAATTAATAGTTTGCTGACTATATCGATCACACTGTCATGCTTCGGTGAGTGAATTTCTCACATTCCCATTTTGAACTCATGACATTAATGAGCAAAAGAAGGAACTAAATAGCATGCCTGGGTTACTAGGTTATTCAAAATTCCAAAAACAGCTGGTAAGTCTAAATCTATCCTTTCTTTTCCAACCACATTCCTTTATTGATTTAAATATACACAGTTGGTTTCAAATGCTTGCCTGTTAGGTCTGGCATATTAATAATACAGCTTTTTTCTCAATAACTGAATTTTTAAATTTTATTTTGAACTTGTATTATTTTTTTAATACGCAAGTTATATACGTTTAGTACAGAAAGAAAATGCAGGCAAGCAAAAACAACAAAACAAACCTAACCACCTAGAGAAAATGTTACCTTCACAATTTTTTTAGGCATATGAACACATATAACAAATTGGGTCACACTATGGGTAATCAGATTTTTCGCTTGACACTTTGCATTTGGCATGAACATCTTTCCATTTCAATAAATATCTACATCATTATTCTTCAAGGCTTCACAGTAAAGCTGAAACATGAGTTGTTTAAATAACAAAACTGGACTTAGTTCTTAACTATAGAGACATTATTGATTTAAAGATTTGATTTACACAAGGTGGATGAGTTCTGACCCAGAGGGACTGGAGTACTTTTCCCTACAAACATCTCACTTCCTGGCTACTCAGACTTTCTTGTCACAAAGCCTGTGCAACTAAGCTATTGGCCGGGCTCCTGGGCCCAGGAATGCTGCCACTGCCGTTAATAGCTGTGTGAACAGTCCATCTATGGGCAACAGGCAGCCGCCTGGGTACCTGAATGTTTTCTTACTTGGGCCTGTGCTTCCCATGCTGAAACTTAGACCAGATACATTCTCACAGCAAGCTGATGAGATTCGTGAGCAGAAAGGAAAGCCTACAGTTCTCATTTCAAAGAGGAAATAAAAACAAGATGCCTTCTCCAAAGACTGTGCCGACTTTTAGCTAGAACCAAGAATCGACAGCAACTTAATGTGCCTGGCCTGCCCTGGGACCCATGTGGGAGCGTGAGGTGTCTGTCAGGAATGTCTTTAAGAAGCCCGAAGCGTATGGGTGGGGGCTATTAAATTAAACAAAAAACAGGTTTCATCTGCAAAACAAGAAGACTAGAGGCAAAATAAGGGTCTTTTCTAAAACAGAAAAGCATACATTAAAGAAAAAAATGGTCTCCAATTTCTTCATGTGGTTACATTGAAAAGTGCAGTCCTGGTACTGTATCTGTTGGAACCAAAATAAGGCAAATTCCTTCCTTCACTGTCACCACACAAGTGACTGTGACATTTCTGAACGGCCACATCGCCTGGTTTTTAAGCTAGTCCCCTGTCTGACCTTGAACTGAAGGCCCTCTCCTGGCCCGAGTGACCCCTCTCAAGGAGTAGGAAAAACTGCTAATTCCCCAGAATTATTTTCTGGTGTTTCAGCCTCCTGTTGAGCTTAATAATATATTCTTATGAATTTCTCCTACCCTCAATTCTCTGTCTTTCTCGTTTTCATTTCCAGAAGAAGAGGTGAGGAGGCCAGGGTGACAGAACCCAGAGCAGGCCTGCCCGCTTCGGAGGGCAGCTCTGGAGCCTGGGAGTCCATGAATTGGAAACTAAAACTGCGCCTGTATGCTGACGAAAGTTAATGACCCAGTTAGTCAAGTTTGAAACTCCTGCAGGAACACAGTAGAGCAGATTCCTGGCAGCTGGCCCCATGTCACATATATACGCCAAGAAAGAAACGTCACCTAAAAACTCTATACTTGTTGATGCTTTGGTCTTGAATTGTAAAAATCCTGTCGTTTGAAATCTGTCCCGTGATAGGGTTAACTAGCAACCCTTGGAACTAGTGGAATTCAAAAAAAAAAAAGAAAAGCCATTGTACCGAGCCGCCCTGGGGCTCCGGGACGGATGCAGTTGGGAAGCCTGGCGCGAAGCGGGTGGCTTCGGTTTCAAGCACCAGGCTCCCACTGGGTCTTGTTCAGCAGCCGGGCACGGGTGGGTCGTGGGCAGGCCCTGGAGGCCCCCGATCCCGGCGCGAGGCAGAGCTGCCCCTCGGAGAAGACACTTGTCACTCCGCGTCCCCGGCTGGGGCGTCGGCGGGAGGCCGCCGGAAGCCCCGGAAGGGCGGAAAGAGGGAGCCGGCGCGGGCGGCGGTGACTCAGCCTGGAGCGCGGGGGCGGACGCGCGCGAGGGGGAGGCGATCCCGCGCGCTCGGCCGGGCGGCGGGGCCGGACTGCGAGGAGTTAAGCGGGCGGTGCCGGCGGCGCCCCGCCCCCCGCCCGGGCCGGCCCCCGGGAGGCCGCGGCGCCCGGCCTTATTTATAGCGGCGGCGCCCAGCACGCAGCGTCTCTCCCGCTGGCCCCGGCCGCGGCGTTCTCGAGCGACGTGCGCAGCGGCCCCGCGCCCCGCAGGCAAAGCGCCATGGAGCGGCCGGCGCCCCTGGCCGTGCTGCCCTTCTCCGACCCCGCGCACGCGCTGAGCCTGCTGCGCGGCCTGAGCCAGCTCCGCGCGGAGCGCAAGTTCCTGGACGTGACTCTGGAGGCGGCGGGCGGGCGCGACTTCCCGGCGCACCGCGCCGTGCTGGCGGCCGCCAGCCCCTACTTCCGCGCCATGTTCGCCGGGCAGCTGCGCGAGAGCCGCGCCGAGCGGGTGCGCCTGCACGGCGTGCCGCCCGACATGCTGCAGCTGCTGCTCGACTTCAGCTACACGGGCCGCGTGGCGGTGAGCGGCGACAACGCCGAGCCGCTGCTGCGCGCCGCCGACCTGCTGCAGTTCCCGGCCGTGAAGGAGGCGTGCGGCGCCTTCTTGCAGCAGCAGCTCGACCTGGCCAACTGCCTGGACATGCAGGACTTCGCCGAGGCCTTCAGCTGCGCTGGGTTGGCGAGCGCGGCGCAGCGCTTCATCCTGCGCCACGTGGGCGAGCTGGGCGCCGAGCAGCTGGAGCGGCTGCCGCTGGCACGCCTACTGCGCTACCTGCGCGACGACGGACTGTGTGTGCCCAAGGAGGAGGCCGCCTACCAGCTGGCGCTGCGCTGGGTACGCGCCGACCCCCCGCGCCGCGCCGCGCACTGGCCGCAACTGCTCGAGGCCGTGCGCCTGCCCTTCGTGCGCCGCTTCTACCTGCTGGCGCACGTCGAGGCCGAGCCCCTGGTGGCGCGCTGCCCGCCCTGCCTGCGCCTGCTGCGCGAGGCGCGCGACTTCCAGGCGGCGCGCTACGACCGCCACGACCGCGGGCCGTGCCCTCGAATGCGCCCGCGCCCCTCCACCGGCCTCGCC
The DNA here is from genome assembly GCA_031878705.1 of Tapirus indicus. NCBI lineage: Eukaryota > Metazoa > Chordata > Mammalia > Perissodactyla > Tapiridae > Tapirus > Tapirus indicus. The sequence goes on along the minus strand of CM062924.1, from coordinate 89,243,819 downwards.
GAGATCCTCGTGCTCGTGGGCGGCTGCGACCAGGACTGTGACGAGCTGGTCACCGTCGACTGCTACAACCCGCAGACGGGCCAGTGGCGCTACCTGGCAGAGTTCCCCGACCATCTCGGCGGGGGCTACAGCATCGTGGCTCTGGGCAACGACATCTACGTGACGGGTGAGTGGGCTGGGGGCTGGTCAGGAGGACCCAGGCAGGGGTCTCGGGTTGGCCTCCTGCGCCCCTGGGGGAGCACGTCTATCTGCAGGCACAGAACCTGGAGTCCGGGGACCGCACCTGATTGCGAGCGGCCGCTTCCCTTTCTCTTCCCCCCAAGCTGGCCAGTGGGTACGGTTCTGGGGTTAATACTCTCAACCTAGGAAAAGAGCCCCTTGTGTGAGCCGGGACAAGTGGCTGCTTGTGGGTCTCTCTGTTCCCCGTGTGGTGTGGCCTGCCCCCGGGAGCCCACTCCTTGCCCCGGAAGTGCCCCCCTATTTGGTTGGAAGATACTGGGGCATTCACCCCATACAGTGGGTGCTTTGTTTTTCTCCCTAATGGGTTCAGGGACAGGCCCAGGGCTGACGCCCTGTGAGACATCCATTCTCCCCTCCTCCAGGGATTTCTCCTCACAGCTGAGCCACACAGGCCTCCTGACACATGCATTTTGTCAACAGTGACAAAGTTCCCTGGGGCTTGCACCTAGGCTGTACACTGTGGGTCACATGGTGTTTAGGCTGCTCCCTGCCCAGCGACTGTAAACATAGTCACATGCGAAGAGATTTTCTTCCAGTTTCTTTGGCCCAAACCCCAAAACACTGCCGAGTCATGCTGGGCGGGTCCCAGCCCTCCCCAGTCCTGGGCTTCTCCCACGTTTTTTATTAAAGATAGATCCACGTGCAAACAGGAGGCTACCTCTTTCTGTGGGATGAGGAGGGGCGGTCTCTGTGACGGCTATATAAGGAAAGAACAGGACCGAGCCAGCATTTGGGCCCTGCAGAGGGCTGTTACCAGGCAGGGAGACTGAGGGCTTGGTCCTCACAGCGGCTGTGCCCAGCCTGGCACATTATGGGGAAAGCTGCTCTGAGACGTGCTCCAGTGCTGCCATGGGGCTCCAGGCTGACAGTGGGAATCATCTCTGCCCGAGGACATGCTCAGCTATGTGGCCAAGCTTCCTTGGCCTGCACCTCCAGGTCCAGCCTCTGCTGGACTCTCCCGGAATCCAATTGGAGGTTGGCCCTGTGTTGTTTGGGAACCATGGCTCCCCCTCCCCCCAAAATTCTGCCAGTGAACTCCATCCCAGAACTGGTCAGACTCGCCCCAACACTGTACACGCTTCCATAAATGTCTCAGCTGAGCAGCTAATCCTTTGGGTTTAGACAGGTGGCTAGTCATTCCATACAGCTGCCTCTAGGGAATTTCACGGGTAAGAAAGCTGGGTTTGGCTGCCTTTGACACAGGTCCTTTAGAAGGAAGAAGGCAGGCAGAGTGGACTTTACAGGAACTTTATTTTCTCCCTCTGAGAGCTCAGGACTGTGAGATGGATAGAATGTCATGCCTGGTGTGCCCTGTGGCGCCAGCCTTGGTGCGTAGGAGGTTGCAGCCCCCGGAGTGCTTAGGGTCCTTTCACGCTGTGGGAGTTCTGATGTCCTGGATAGACTTGTTTAATTTATGGTTATAGCCAACACCACTGGAGGGGGGGTTTTTAGCTTTTTTTCAATGAGAAATAGAGACAGAAGATTATACATCCTACTTGTACAGCTTGACGAGTTTTTCCAAACAAAACACCTCGGTAACCTGCACCTAAGTCAAGAAATAGAACCCCAGAAGTCTACTCACAGTAGCATTACTTTCTGTGTTGGTCTCATGCTTGCAGCGTGAAGTAGATCTCTCAATTTGTCTGGCACAGCCTTAGAGGGAGCGCAGGAAGCCTAGGACTTGATGAACAAGCCTCTGTGCACCCCACCCACATGCTGTGGCTCCCTAGGAGGAGTGACTCAGACCTGATGCCCTGGTCCAGTTGAGGGGTTTGACAGTGTATGTGGGGGTAGCCCAGGGGCCTTTGCTTGGCCCGCTGAGATTTGGCGATGTTGTTGTGGCATGAAGCTTGGCCGTCCTCCTGGGCAGTGGTCAGCATATGCATTGCATTAGCCCCAGCATGGAGCCCCTGGCCCAAGCTTTGATTAGAGAGGACGTGTGTTTACATCAAAGCCCAGTGAGGCTCATTCTTCCCCTGGGAGGCGCCCTCTCGGAAGTTCAGGGAGGCATGGGTGGGTGACTCACTCCGAGTCACCGTGGGCTGACCTGTCCATTGTGCATCCCTGCAGGTGGGTCCGATGGCTCCCGGCTCTATGACTGCGTGTGGAGGTACAACTCGAGCGTAAACGAGTGGACGGAGGTGGCGCCCATGCTGAAGGCCCGCGAGTACCACAGCTCCTCCGTGCTGGACGGGCTGCTGTACGTGGTGGCCTCGGACAGCACAGAGCGCTATGACCACACCACTGACTCCTGGGAGGCCCTGCAGCCCATGACCTACCCCATGGACAATTGTTCCACCACTGCCTGCCGTGGCCGGCTCTACGCCATCGGCTCCCTGGCCGGCAAGGAGACCATGGTGATGCAGTGCTACCACCCAGACACGGACCTGTGGTCGCTGGTGGACTGCGGCCAGCTCCCACCTTGGTCCTTTGCCCCCAAGACAGTGACTCTGAACGGACTCATGTACTTCATCAGGTGAGTCCCCGGGGCTGAGGCCACGCTTTCAGCACTTACCAGCCTCCATGCTAAGCACATCATCCCTGTTCTCCCCATTTCACAGATGAAACTGAGGTGAAGATGGGATCCGAGGCTGGGTCTTTCTGACCTGGAGCCTTTGTTCCACCCTGTTTCTTAGAGCGGTTTCTGTGGGCTTCTAGATTTTTTTACTCAAGGGATCCCAAGTGTGATGGAGTTAGGTCCTTTCAGAGAACTTTTTGAGATTCATAGAAGCTAAATAAAATGTGTCTTTTGGGCTGGACTTCCACCTGGAGGATCCCACTAAAAGCCTGGTTGTTCTCACGTTTGTTTAGTGCCATCGAGCCGACTCCAACTCCTTGTGACCCCATGCACAGCAGAGCAGAACCCTGTGGTCTTTTTGCGCCATCCTCTCACCTTCCGGCGTCATATCAGACAGTGCTCCGCTGCTATTCATAGGGTTTTCGTGGCCAGTCTTTTTCAGAAGTGGATGGCCAGGTCCTTCTTCCTAGTCTGTCTTAGTCTTGAAGCTTCTGCTGAAACCTGTCGACCCTGGGTGACCCTTCTGGCATTTGAAGTACTGGTGGCATAGCTTTCAGCATCACTCACAGCTGCCACTTATGACAACTGACAGATGGGTGGTGTGGTTCTCTGACTGAGAAACGAACCCAGGCCGCAGTGGTGAGAGGGCCGAATCTTAACCACTGGACCACTAGGGCTGGCTTGTTCTCACTTGGCATTTATTAAAAAAGAATGTGTCCTACCTAAGAGGGATTTCGAATCTTAAGAAGACCAGATGAAAGCTTTTTGGACACTTGAGCCTTTGGGGAGATGTGGCCTTGACAGAGGGACCCTTTACTCACCTAGCAGAGTGTCTACCCTCAGGCGGGTGGGGAACCTGCTCCCAGGTACAAGGGCCCAGGTGGAGTGATCAGCCCCACCCCTTCTTTTTAAAGCAGCACTTGTGTTCAGCACATCTCCGAAGGTTCTGCCTGTCCGCTGCCCACCTGGCCTGGCACAGGGAGGGTTCACTAGTCTTGCTGAGTGAATGCTGTTCTCCAGTGATCCCACAGCCACTCTGGACCAGGGAGGGACCTGGTATTGAGCAGGCCCCAAAGCTCCCTGCAGAAATGATGACAATAGTTAGCATATGTTGGGGCGCCAGACGTGCTGAGCTCTGTGCTGCCTGCTTCATGGGCATTTTCACAGTTGAGCTCCGTGACTGTCCCATGAGATGGGCAGCACTGTCCTCCCCATTTCACAGATGGCAAAACAGGCTTAGAGGAGTAGGGGACTTACGGCCACAGGGTTTGAACCAAGGACATCTGACCCAGGTCCCTGTGTGGAGTCACTACATCATGGCCTCCCTGGGCTGGGCTGTGGCCTGGGCAACATGGAGCGGAGATGGGCAGCCAGTGGGTCACCATGCATCCATGAGTCTTGATGACTTGTCACAGCCAAATGCCCCCTCCTGATGGGCCAGTGGGCATCCAGGGGCATAGGAGCTCTTTGCCTGCTGTGCACAGCTTCTGTGTGTGTCTGCGTGTGTGCACGCACGTATATACGCACTTGTAGGTGTGTGTATCTGCTGCTCCCCTCTCTGGCCTGGAGCTTGCCTGAAGCTCCAGGACCAGGAGGGGAGAGTGGGGTATGAATGGCGGTCCCCTCTGTCCGCTTTCGGTCTTGGGCTTTGAATTGGGAGCCTCAGTTCAGTGTACTTTGCTTCTCGGCTCCCCCCTCTCTCACTGTCTGAGCAGTGCTGGCCTTTGTCTGCCCCTCTTCTCCCCTCCCCCAGACTCGAGGCTCCTTCCCAGGCTTTCTGCGAGAGCACATTCAGAACAGAGGTGGCATTGCTTGCCATGCAAGTGGCCAAGGGGCCAGACATGACTGTGCCAGGAGCCTACGGTCTGCTCTGAGAAAGCCCTGGAATCTCAGCCTGTTCCTGGTCCTGTTATAAAACATCATCTGACCCTTTGCACAGCTCTCCCTCCCCCAAGTCGTGGTGGACGTCTTCAAAGAGGGGGTGGAGATGGCTATAAATACAACTTATCAGAGTGCCAGGACCTGGGTTTCAGCCCCTTGGCTGGTAGTTCCAGGGTGAGCACCTTTGAGAATGTCCTCCCTGCTCTGTGGTCCTAGAACAAGACGTGCCTAAGGGCTGGTCTGTGGATGGAAGGCCCCTATGGCTTCCTCTTCCTGGTCTGAGTCACTTGTCAGTTGCTAAACTCCTCAATGGAAGCATTAGGGTGCCCCCATACCCAGTGTTAGGGGTTCACCTAAGCTATGGGGGGCCGGGGGAGGCAGGCTCACCTTTGCCCACCCCTCCAACCTGACAGAGTGGGAGGTTGAGAGAGGCAGCCCATCTGTCCTCCAGGTGAGTCTGGACCCAACCTCGCCTGAGACTGTGGGCAAGGCCTGGGTCTGACACACTTAGTGTTTGTCCCAGAGTCACCCTGTTCATGCACTTTGGTACCTCATGAGCCATATAACCCCCTGCCTGGAATGCCACCTATTGGGGCAGCTCCTGTCTGGAAGGTGCTGTCCCCAGGAGGCAGCCAGTGCTGTGTGGAGGCCTCAGCCCCTCCACTGCTGCTGTCCTGGGCTGTGAGCAGTGACCACTCCTCCTTTCCTCCCCCAGCAGTGCCCCGCCTCCGTCCCCGTTTAAGATGGCTCCTCCCACAGAGGAAGGAGCTGGGAGCACTGTCCAGCCTGGCGCCTTCTGGCTGCAGCTTGTATGTCTCTGCTGGGGAAGGACAGCCTAGAAGGTTCTGGTATTACCATTACCATGTGGGCCACACACGGAGAATGGTTGCTACATTGGAGGGAAAAATCAAAGCAAGAGTAATATTTCATGACCTGTGAAAAGTTATGCAAAATTCAAGTTTCTGTCTCCCTAAGTAAGGTTTTATTGGAACGCAGCCAGTCCCTCTGTTTACATCTATCTGTGGCTGCTTTTGTGCCACAACAGAAGCATTGGGGAGGAGCCACAGAGACTGCTGTGGTCACCATTATTGTTACTGCTACTATTTGGGGAGTAGGGTCTTTGCTTTTCAAGGCTGTGCCTTTGAGCTTTTTATTGCAGGAATCTGGAGCCTATCAAATAAGGCTGAAGGATCCTGATCCCAAAGGGCAGGGCAGTGCTGGTATCACCATTCTTGTGACCCTGTTTATGCTGCTGGGCACTGAGGACACAGCAGTGAACTAAATGGGGCTGGGGGGCTGATGGTGGCGGTGAGGGCAGAGGCCAAGGAGCAGTCCTGGGTAGCTGGGGGTGTGCAGTGGGGCAGGAGGCCTGGCCTGGACTGGTCAGCCATGGAAGGCTACCCTGAAGGAATGGCATGAGTCCAAATCAGAGGGATGAGTAGGAGCCTGGGGTGGGAAGGACCATGATAAGTTCAAGATCTGAGAGAAGCCAGTGTGGCTGCAGCCAGGGGAGGGGGCAGCCACATCAGTGCTGGGTGGCAGGGAAGAGTTTAAGCACCCAAGGGTGTGATCTTTGGGTTCGAAGATCAAGGCTGGGTTCTGGCCTTCTGGCTGGGTATCTGACCCTGGGCCAGATAGGTGTCAGGGCCTGAAATTGGCCCCTATGAACCAGGGATGGGGTCCCACTGGCCACTGGGGTGCCAAATGGTATCAACCATGTCCTCAGGGCCTGGAGGACCATCCTCTCTAGCTCTTCACACCCAGGGGTGCTTCCTCTCACTCTGACCTGCTCCTTCCCCCCACAGGGACGACTCTGCCGAGGTGGATGTATATAACCCCACAAAGAATGAATGGGACAAGATCCCGTCTATGAATCAGGTAAACTTGCAGACATGCCAGCGTTGGAAGCATGGGCTGATCTTGTTTGCCAGCCCAAGTGTCATCATAAGTGTTTGGGAGACAGTCCTGGTGGGCGGGGCCCATGTTGAGCCCTTTCCGGGTGTTATATCATTAAGAGAGAGTTGGTGTTACCCTCAATTTGTACTTGAGGGTCACTGAAACACAGAGACCTTAAATAAGATCCCAGGGCCACACAGCTTAGTGAGGTCATCCATTGGACCAGTATTCTTTGAATACCTGCTGTGAACCAGAGAGCATACTGAGGAAGAGTGTTCCACAGAGGGACAGCAGGTGCAAAGGCCCTGGAGCAAGGTGTGCCTGGAGTGTTCCTGGAACAAGCCCTAGAATAGGGTTCAGCATGGCTAGAACAGAGTGAACCAAGGGGGCAACAGAAGGGACAAGGAAGTCTTTGGAGACTGACTCACCCTCAGCTGGTTCCTAAGGAACTGACCTTCAGAATACATTTATTGAGCACCTGCTGTGTGCTCTGAACAGGGCACCCACACTGCTGCTCGATGGGAGTCTCTCCTCTCTCTGCTTGTCGAGAAGAGGTGCTGAGCCTGACAGTGTGATGGAGCCAGGCAGGCTCGGAGGCATTTGGCCGTGTGGGCCATCTCCTTAGTCCTGGACACACATCTACACCCACCTACATCTTTCTTTTCTGTCTTCCTTGAAATTCCCAAACCTGCTCTCTTGATAACCTCTGCATGGCAAATACCACAATTTACACGTCACAGCTTAACAGTTTTACATTTAGGAAATGTAACTATATTTTTCCCCATAATGAGCTACACGTACTCCTGATAGCAAATTTGGGCAAGATGGGATGGTCCAGCCTTCTGGTTCAGAGCCCAGGCTTTGGATCAAGTCCCAGCTGAGCCACTCTCAGCCATACCAGGCTGTTTTCCCATCTGAAGGCCTAGGCCACCCCTCCCAGTGGTCCTGGGTACCTGGAGAGGGGCAGCAGGGGTTCTTCTGTGCCCTGGCTGCCAGCCTCCACTCACCTGTCTCCCTTGGCCCACAGGTGCACGTCGGGGGCAGCCTGGCCGTCCTCGGAGGGAAGCTCTACGTCTCAGGGGGGTACGACAATACGTTTGAACTCTCCGACGTGGTGGAGGCCTATGACCCGGAGACTCGGGCGTGGAGTGTGGTGGGGCGGCTCCCGGAGCCCACCTTCTGGCATGGCAGTGTCAGCATCTTCCGCCAGTTCATGCCCCAGACGCCCTCAGGCGGGCGTGGCTTTGAACTGGACAGTGGCAGCAGTGACATGGATGTGGGCCGGCACCGGCCACCACAGAACCCCAATGAGCTGCACTAGCCCTGGCCTGGCCCAAGGGGGGCCTCGGTGCAGGTAACCTAGCACCTCTGCGGGGACAGCGACCCCCTCCTTCGCACAGGAGGACAGGTTGGGCTCACCAGGTGGAGCACCGGCTCTTAGGCTGCTGGCTGAGCCTCAGGATCCAACGCCTGGAGAGCTTCTGTGCATGTAGAGCCTGAGTCACAGCTGCTGGGCCAAAGTCGGCTGCGAATGCCTCTCCCTTGGTCCAGGAAGAGCTGCCTCCCTGGCGGCCCGTGTCTCTGGCTCCAGCAGGTCACCCCCAACCTGCAGACCCACACTTCACCAGTGCAGCGCACACCCCTCCTGCTGCCACCACCTGCGCCTATTTGCTCCCACTTCAGGAGAGGAGGGCCGCTTCTGAGGTACGAGTGGAGCGTGTGGGGTCCTCCCATGAGAGTCTGAGAATGGCCTGGGCCTCCTGCTTTCCTGTGGGCCTTGCTGTCCTGGAGCATCAGGAATCAGGCAGGTGATAGCTGCAATGGGATCTCAAACTCCATGTCCCGTGCTGGATGTCCCAGTGAGCCAGCTCCCCAGATGGAGGGGGTCTGCCTGCCTAGCTGCTCGCTCCTGCTGGGGTCTCACACCAAAACACCCCTCATAGGGGTGGGCCTCCCGGAGGTGAACTCCGACTCAGGCACAGGGTGGTGGGACTGGACAAGAGTGTGGCCTTGAAGGGGGCCCAGAGGGACCTGCTGAGTGTTTTGTCTCCAGTGGACCTGGGCTGAGGCAGATGCTGGGCGTCCCCGTCCACCCACCCCACCGGCTGGTGTGTCCGCACCTGGCCTGGAGACCTTTCCCAGGAGATCGTCCCAGGCTGATTCAATGCAGGAGAGGTCAAAAGCCTGCTAGTACAAGGTTGTAGCTGCTTATTGGGAGGCCCTGGGAGTCTCGCTGAAGCCCAGCCAGGCAGATAGCTGCAGACACCCTCGCTGGCCTGTGAGCGAAGAATCCTGCTGCTTCTAAAGGAAGCCCTGGGCGGAGCGGCCTCAGTGGTTGGTTGCAAGGTTTGAAACGCAGTTTGGCCCTTACTTAAAAGGGGGGCAGCTAGAAACAGGGTCCAGTTTGTTTGACTTTTTATCTATTACCATGCCATTACTGAAGCTTTCTGCAGGGTGGGGGGACACCGTAAGCTCCTCAGAGGCCCAGAGCCAGCTCCAGGAGGGCTCCCAGGAAAGCCCACAGCTTGGGGTCCCTGGTTTTCTCCAGGGATGTGAGCATTTCTGTAGACTGGGTGGTCTTGTTCCCTCCAGGTCCCCAGAGTAGCCTTTGTCTGAATTTGTCTTCCTTCCCTTCCAGAGAGGAGGCTGTTGGCATTTTCCTCATTAGATAAATTGAAAACAAATGTTCTCTGAGTTGCCTTTTCCCAGGAAACTAACTTGGAGATGTGTTCCCACTGGGACAAAAAAGTTTCAGCACTGTCACTTCACAAATGGCACCTAAGGCCCTTTTATCGGTCAGATGGTGCAGCTTCTTCTGGGGAGGAAGCCTTGTGGCCTGCAGGCTGTTGGGCAGAGCCCATGCCTTCCCCCCATCGTGCCCATGAAGAGCCCTGGTGTGGTGTCATCGTTATCGGATTAAACATCTTGCCCTGGAACCCTGCTGGAGCGGCCACAGCTCACAGCCTTTCCCGCCCCCTGGAGGTTGTTGCTCACCCGAGCACCCACTGTGTGCCAGGCACTGTCGGAGGCGGGTGGTGGGGCTCCCCAGCCGGTCAAGCCCGGCGTGGACTCCTGTGGGCCTTAGGAAACATGCCCCTCAGCTTCTCGGGGTCGGCCAGCCTGGTGCTGTTGCTCTGTGCCCCAGGCCTTGGCCCAGGTGGGTGCTCAGCCCTCCACTCCCTTGGGGACCCTCCCCCAGGTCTCCACCATCACTCCTCCTGGTCTGGGTGTTCTCTCTCGGTGAGTCAGGGCCCACCTGCCTCTCTCCCCCTCATCCCCGGATGCTCCCTGTCCACAGCCCTCACTTCACTTCCCAGGGGCTTTTGGGGCCTTTTTCTGTGCCAAGTGCCTGCCCGGCAGGCTGAGCCCACCCAGAGTTTGGCCGTGCCCGGTGGGGTGGCTGTCTTCAGTTCACTTGCAGGCAGAGGCTGCCCAGGCACAGTGGCTTGTCTCCTGTCGGTGGCAGGGGGGCAGCAGGGCAGGACTGGGCTGCACAGCACTGATGGAGCCCTGATTATGTACCAGACACAGAGCTCAGTGCCAGAGACTGTGCCCTGCCCAATCGGTGTCAGGACACACAGATAGATGTAATAACTGCTGTGACAGGGCATCCGGGAGGGCCTCCCCAAGGAAGGATGTAGGCCTTGATCTCATGGGAAAGATGCCTGGTGCCCTTCCTTGGGGCTGTCTCCATAGAGGGCCCCCTCAGCAGCTCGAGAGGGCAGGATGGGGAGCAGGGAGTGGATGTGTGCCAGACAGTCACCAGAGTTCTCCCCACCGCCCTCCTGATGAGTGGGTGGGGTTGGGCTCTGTCAAGGTCAAGGGGTTCCCACGGGCAGTGACTTACAGGGAGAGGTATCATGTAAAGCTTGTGTGTTGGGACAGGGGAGCTGCAAGTGCTCTCTTGTTTTTCTTGTAAAACCAGCCTTTGGAGCCCGCCACAGCCTTTATGGTCAGTACTGAGGGGCCAGAGCCCAGGCTCCAGCTTTTGTCTGGCCTTTCCTGTGGAAGCTCCCAACTTGTGACGGGGGCCCAGCGTCCTGGGTTCCTGCTCTTTCTCCTCTTTTTGGTACTTCACCATGACTGGCTGCCACGTGACTGACCATCCCGCTGTCTGGTGGCTGCTCAGATAACAGTGTGGTTTGGTGTGGGCCAGTGAAGGAGAGAGAGGGTCAGGTTTCCTCCTTCTCTGTGTTCACTCTCTAGAACTACCTGCGTCCCCACCACCTGGACACCCCACCTTTGGTTTAAAAGCCCAAGGATGGAAAGGGAAGGCGGCAGCCTCAGCAACAGCAAGTCCCTCTAGACTCCAGCTGGGGGCCCAGGATCAGGGACGACCCTCCACAAGTGTCTGCTCCCCTTCCCTGCCCTCCCCGATTCCCCTAGGCACGGGTTCTAGGCTCTGAAGCCCCTGCCACTTAAGGATGTCTATACACTGACTTGGGGGCAGATGCTGGGCCACCTGGGGGTGGGACTGTCTCTGCGTGTTGGATGTACACAACTTTATCAGTCTTGAGACAAATTAAGTTATGAAAATTCAATGACTAGTATTTAATACTGATCTACTCCTATAAAGGATCTATATTTATATGACTTCAGAACTCTTATCTACTAAAGGACACCACCTCCCTCCAGTGTCCGACATCCAGTCCCAACCCCAGACAGTGGGGCAGGTTTGCGTATTTATTTGTCTGTTCTGTAGGCTTACATGTCCAAAATCCTGTTTCAGGTTTTAGGATGCCTTCAATACATACTTTTTGAAATAAAAAAATTTCCTATACACTTGGTGTCATTGCCTTTATCCTGCTGCCGCTGTCTTGAGGCCAAGTGTGTGGGGCAAGGAGAGCAGAGCAGTGTGGGCCATCCCTGTGCTAGCAGGGAAGGGGGCAGAGTCTGGAGCACCCAGGGCTCAAGCTAACGGTCTTGGGGGCAAAACTCTCAGGCCCTTTCTCGTCTCAGATCACTACAAGGGATGAAGGAGTGGGAAGAGGCGGCCGAGCCCAAGAGATGTGAGGGATGTGGCAGTGAGTCCATGCCTCCCTAGCTGCTCCCAAGCTGGTTTCCCTCCCCGACTCCTCTTGGTACTCTGCCCCTTGCCTCGCTCCCCAGCCTCTCCTCCTAAAGGTGTGGTCCCAGTGGGGATGAGATCCCTGTCTCTGCAGTGGGTGGACCTTGGACCTGGGGGAGGTAGAGCCCTTAAAGGATTCCAGAAAAGGCCACGGATCCCCTGGGCCATGAAGCTCAGAAACATCCCTCACATCTGAAACTAAGGGAGAGGCCAGAGCCTGGACTGGTAAGGGAGCATTTTGAGGCCAGTTGGCCTTTTTAATACCCTTGCCAAAACCAATCTGAAGCAGCTCATATCCTACACGTCAGTTACTGCGCTTGCATACCGCCTTCACCTCAGTTCCCAGTGGTCAGGGAACGAGGAAAGATGGTTAGATGGGTTCTAGGTCTAAAACAGAAGACAGCTTTCCTCAAACTCCAGGAGGAATCCAGCATGCGTGGGGCTGCTGTTTTGGGACTCCTCCAGTGGTGGGATTTAGTGCCTGACTCCAGCTCTCGGGTCATGACTGTCACTACCACTGACTCCGAGTTCACTCCGTGCCAAACAGAGCAGGAGCACTCACCGTCTGGGGCAGCTATAAAGTGCGTGCAGATTCTCTGACAACCCTCCCATTGAGTGGTGGGGTCTATGTTCCCTCCCCTTGAATCTAGGGGATGACATTTTGGTGACTGAACCAACACAACATGGCAAAGGTGACACAATGTGATTTCCAGGGCTAGGTCGTAAAAAGGCCTTTCAGCTTTGGCCTGTTGGGACATTTGATCTTGGCACCCAGCCACCACGCTGCCAGGAAGTCCAGGCAGCCCGTGGAGAGGGACCCAAGCCCACAGCCCACATGCCAACTTGCCAGACACGTAAGTCAGCCATTTTGAGAGCAGAACCACCCCCCCCTCCCCAGCCCCCAGGGAAATTCTGGGATGGTTTGTCATCCAGCAGTAGGTAACTGGAACAGTGGGCTTTCTCATTTAATCCTCGCCTGTGAAGTGTGTACTGTTACTAATTCCATTAAAAGATGAGGAAATGAAGTGGTTAGTAACTCACCCTGGGTCATGGAGCTATAAATAAGGAGTTGGGAAGGAATCTGGACGCAGGCAGTCAGCCTCCTGCGCCCACATACTCTCCAAGATATACAGCACCACACCCCACAGTCCCCGTGGCTGTAGAACTTGGGAACCACCAGAGCCTGTTGCCATTCTAGGCCTGGCCTTGCCTGACCCCCATTGGCCTCCTGGACAAGCAAACTAAGCTAGGGCCCTCCCAAGGGAAGGCCCTGGCATGCCACCAGCCAGGGTCCAGAGCTTGCTTAGCCATGAGCCCGACCCTCCTCTCCTCGGGCCCCCGGATGTGCTCAGCTGCATACTAACTGGGCCTGAGACTTGAGCCAGCAAGGCCATTATTGGGGGTCTGGCCACTCTGTTTTGACACCAGACGCTTAGTAATGAATTCTATCCCCGCTAGCTGGCAGCTCCACAACTACGAAATAGGAATGCTACTGCTGTATCTGGTCACTGCTGCCAGTTCTAAACCCTGACAGAACAAGGGACTGGAGACAGATGAGGAGAGTGTCCAGGGCCAGAGGCCTGGCCCCCAAAGCTACTTGCCCAGGTTTCACTCTGCTGAGGTCTCCCGACAAGGTGGGAAAGCGGCTGGCCAACCTTGGAGGTACACAGACGATCAGGCAGGGCACCATTTCTTCTAGAGGACACAGTAGGAAAGCAGCACATCTCCAGAGTCCAGGTTACTGGGGAACAGACCGCTGGATAGACTGAAACAATCACGTCCAAAGCCATGTGGTTTATTGGGGGCTGGGGCCAAGCGGGCTGTGGTGGGCAGGGAGCTACGTGTCACAGTCCTCAGGGATGGCAGCTGTGATGATGAGCGAGGGCTCCATGACGCCCGGGCTTGCAAAGCTCTCCTCTGCACATAGTCTCTGGCCAGGGAGCTGGGAGGCCAGGCCGCCCTGGGTCAGGGACTCCACGATGACCTCAGCCGAGCCTACCTCCAGCTCGGCAGGCGGCTGGAGCGCCACCACCACCACCTTCTCATCCTCAATGACAAGGTTCCGGAGCTTGCGCTGCCGTGGGTTGTAGTTCTCCACCCGGTCGTGGATCTCCATGTGCCTCCGCAGGTGGGCCTAGCGGGGAGAGGGGCTCAGGGCTGGATGGAGCATAGCCTAGGGGTAGAGGGGCTCAGGGGCCCAAGGGGGCAAGAGGAGGTAATCCAGCCTCCAGACCTACCTGCCGGGTGAACTTGTAGCCACATTCAGTGCATTCAAACTTCCTAACCCCCTTGTGCCTTCTGACGTGCACACGCAGCTGCTCCACCGCTGCAGAAGGGAAGGGACCCCCACCATTAGGACAGGTGGGGAGATGGGTGGGACCGTGCCCTAAGATGAGAGGCAGCCCTCAGGGTTTGCAACTGCTGTGTGCTGCGCAGAGGGCCCTGCCAACCTCTACAGCACCACCCCAAGGTCACTGCTGCACAGGCCCCTCGGGAGTTTCCACCCCCTCTTCAGTCAAAGCACCTGCACCCTCGTGTCTTTGATGCACGGGGAATGGAAGAGATTTGCTGGCAAGAAGGTTCCTCTGCTCAGGAGCACGTGAAAGCCACTGCTGCACCTGACCTCTCCTGGGGGAAACCCTCCAACTCTGGTCAGCAGGAAATGGCCAGCCCACTGCTCCCCACAAGGCTTGCCCAGAAAGGGGTAAGGGGTGATGACCTTTCACAAGCCAGATACCTTTGAAGGTCTTCCCACAGATCTGGCAGAAGTGGGGCCGGCCTTCCTGGTGGCGGCTGGCCACATGCCTCAGCAGGGGCCCCTTCTCAGTGAAGCGCTGCTCGCAGAACTCACAGCTGAAGGGCCTCTCGCCAGTGTGGGTGCGGTTGTGCTTGTCCAGGCTGGCTGTGGGAACAAGGCGAGTGCTCAGCCACTGGGCCTCGGCCCCAGGACAGGGAGGGGACGGGCCTGCCTCACCTTGGGTGCGGAAGGTCTTGCCACAGAGGTGGCACTGGAAGGGCTTCTCGCCCGTGTGCGTGCGCAGGTGCATGTTGAGATTGGCCTTCTGGGTGAAGGCGTGGCTGCAGAACTCACAGACATACGGCCTCTCATTCCTGTCCGGATGGAGGACACCGGCAGAAGCCATCACCAACTGCAGCTGGGAGCACACCTGGCCCCAGAGCCAAGGAAACCGGCAAGCCTGAAGCAAGCCTGCCGGAGCCACTGGCAGGGGCCCAGGCTGCAATGAGCTGCCTGGTAGAAGGAGGGCTTGGGCAGTGCCAGGAAAGGGGCACCAGCTCCGTCCCAGGAGCCACAGGAAACTAAGAATCTGCCCAGGGATGTACAGAGCCTTGTCTTAGCCAGAAATCCCTCCCCCAGCCTCTCCGCCTGACAAACTTGCTCATCCCTCACGTGCCCCCATCCAGTAAGGCTGCGGGTGCCAGCCTCAGGGTGGAGGACACTCTGTACAGTGTGAGCATCGGCAAACTCTGCCTTCCAGCCCACTGGCTGGCCTGGATCCAGCAGCAGGGCCAGGCCCTGGGGAAGGACGGGCCAACCCCCACCTGTGCTTGGCCTTGATGTGCATCTGCAGGCCGTTTCGGCTCGAGGCCCGGTGCCCACACTCCTCACATACAAACAGCTTCTCCCCGCGGTGCTTAAAAGCCTCATGCAACTGCAGTTCCGTTCGGGACAGGAAGCACTTGGCACAGGTGGGACACTGTGGGGTAGAGGGGACGGGCAGAGGGAGCAAGGCCAGGGTGAAGACAGAGCGAGGCTGCCCCAGGAGCCCCACAGAGTCCCTTGGCCCCCCACACGGCAGAAACCGCACAGCCTGCCCATTCTGGAGACAGCTACAGCCACCTCACTCCTGCTAGTTCGCAGCATCAGAGCGGGCGTGGCCTGGCACTTACAGCATGGGGCTTGGGGGCTCCGTGCAGCTTGATCATGTGGCTCTGCAAGTCCTTCTTCTGCATGAACTGCTGGGAGCAGGAGGAACACTGAAAGACAGGCCCACAGTCACATCTGAGGCCGCCCACACCAACAGAACCCTGGCCACCCCTGGGCTAGTGGGGCGGGAACCCAAGGGCAGGGCCCAGCCTGAGATGCTGAGAGGCTCCCTGACCTGGTGTGAAGGACATGCCAAGGAGGGCCCCAGGGTCATGCCCACACAGATGCTGAGCCTACCCTCCATGGAAAGAAACAAGGACCCAAAAAGGGCCAGTGGCCCTGTCCAAAGGAAGGTATGGGAGCACTGGATGGGTAGAGAAGGCTGGGCTCCTTAATGACTGGCAAGGGGGAGAGGCCTGACACCATCTGATGTAAAGGGCTTGGCAGGAGGGATCCTGAGGCTGCCCCTTGGCCCATGGTCCTGGGGACAGGCTGAGCCTGACCTTGTAGGGCATCTCCCCCGTGTGGGACACCATGTGCACCCGCAGCTCCATCCTCCGGCGGAAGGTCTCCTGGCACACAGAGCACGTGAAGACCTGGCAGTGTGAGGGGCAAGCAGGGCCGGCATCAGGGGGGGCCTCTGCCTGCGACGGCAGCCTCTGCCCGGGCTTCCACTCGCTGCTGGGAGGAGTCTGCCCGAGGGGGGGGATGCTAGGGTGGGAGAGGGCAACACATAACCCGCCTGCTCTGACCCTGACCGTCGCTGAGCGCTGCAAACCCACCACACCAGGCCCAACAGGCCGGGGCAGTGGCAGAGTGGCCTCACCCGCAGCCCTCACCCCCCGTGACAGGCCTCTAGGAAGAGAAGGGCCGAGTTTGGCTGGCCCCACCATATGGGCCAGCCAGTGGAGTGGGGGGAGGTGGCCAGGTGGCCCCTCCCAGCAGCCATTCCCCCTACTGAGGCACCCCTTCTCCAAAGCCCAGGGGCCCGGGTGGGCAAACCCAAAATGCCTCCCTTTTCAAAGCCCCTCCTGGGGTCGTTCCTTCCACCCTTGGGAACTATGTCCCCACCTGTAATAACCAAGGAGTGGACTCTGGCATCAGCTCTCTTGGTTTACAGTCCCATCTAAGACAGTATCCTGAGGGCAGGAAGACAGAGGCCAGCGCACCCCCGCCCACACAGACCTGGGCCAGGCCACAAGTACCTGTTCTGAACGGTTCATACAATTCCGGGCTTCATGCTCCAGGAGGTTCTCCTTCCGAAAGTAACACTTTCCACATTTAGGACACTCAAAGGGTTTCTCCCCAGTGTGTTTCCTGCCAGGAGAAGCCATAGCGGGTGTGGGGGCTGAGTGGACTTCCCATCCCTCCCTCACCCAGTGCCCCCTCTGGTTCCCCTGCTGACAGTGCTGTGCTCCACAGCAGAGAGAAGGAGCGGTCCTGAGGCCAGCCGTGGCTCACCATGCAGCTCGGTGACACCGGGCTGGTGAACCCACAGCGGTGAGCCCAGAAACCCTCCTCCCACGTGGAGACTGCAAGGGAGAGTGCCGGGGCTGGAGCCCACACAGCTGCATGCCCAAGGAGCTATCCCAGAGCCCTGCCTCTGCCGACTGCCACACATGCCGACTGGGAGGCCCGGCTAGCTGGCATCTCTCTGGAGGTAGAAACAATCCCTGGGTTCTGACTCTCTAGAGAAACCACTCAGTCTGCCCAGAACTTCTGCGAGCTCTACCTTCAAAACTGTGGCCAGAATCTGACCACTTTGCCTCATCTCCATGGTACCACCTAGTGGACCACACCATCCCCTGGGCTGCTGCCTGAGCCTCCTACCCAGTCTCATGCTCCACACCTGCCTCCTGACAGGTTTTAACTTCAGTAGCCAAAGGGGCCCTTAAATATAGTCAGATCTCATCACCTCTTTGCTCACAACCCTCCATGCTTCCCACTTCACCCAAGAAAAGGCCTGGGGGCTACGAGGGTATAGCTGGCCTGCCCATTACCTCGCTGGTCTCCGTCCCCAGGTCTCCCCGCCTTGCTGTTCGCCAACCCGCCAGCTCACTCCCACCCCAGACCCTCTGCTCCGGTTCCTCTCAGCCCAGAACGACCCCCACCCACACACTCAGTGAGCTTCCTCACCTCCTCTGAGTCTGCTCCCACCTCTTTTCTTTAAAACTGCGACCTGACCCCACCCTGAACTCCCCAACCCCTTGACACTCCTGTCCTTTCTCTTTTTTCTGTGGCACTTCCCACTTTCTACCACACTGTAAAGTTACTTATCTGTTAGTTCACTGTTTGCATCACCCTGCTGGAAGGCAAGCCCCACAAATCCCTCTTTGTTTTGTTCACTAAGGTATCCCAAGCACCCAAAACAGTCTTGTCAGCTACCTGGCAGACAGCTCATTGAATAAATAAGCCAAATGAACCCTGACCTCAGAGCCCACAAGCCCAGACACTTCTCTCATCCTCTGCCTCAACATCAACTGTCCTCATCCCCCATCCCAATGACCTCATGAGGCCATGTCCCCATCCCATGTGATCATCTGTGTCATCCATCTGCCTGTCCATCGCCCTCCTCCACCCTTCCATGCCCAGGGCCAGTCCAGCAGCCTGCAGCCCAAGGTAGGGATGGCGATAGTGCCTGCACTCGAGTCTTACACTGGGGGAGCGGCCAGGCAGACGCAGACACCCTAGGGTGCCTCCCACACTGGGACTGCCCCAGAGGTTCCACTGGCGGCAGCTGCCCCAAAGCAAGGAGGGCAAACAGGTCCCCCACCCCCAGCTCTAACTCCAGTCGGTCGCTAGTGGCTTCCCAGAGTGTCATACTGAGAAAATGTGTGTGGCCCAACCTGGCTTGGCAAGAAATCGCACCGTGGCAGACTAGTGATGTCTTGGGCTAGGGAGTGACAGGACTGGAAGGCATGTCACTTAACTGCCATCTCTGGAGGCCTTGCAGGAACTCTGAAGCAGCACTGTCTAAGAGAACTCTCTGCGATGATGGAAATGTTCTGTCTGTGCTGTCTGATTTGGCAGCCAGTGGCTACTGAGCACTTGAAATGTGGCTAATGCATCTGAGGAACTGATTATTTCACTTTAATTACTTTGTGTGTGTGTGTGTGTGTGAGGAAGACCAGCCCTGAGCTAACATCCGTTGCCAATCCTCCTCTTTTTGCTGAGGAAGACTGGCCCTGGGCTAACATCCGTGCCCATCTTCCTCTACTTTATATGGGATGCCGCCACAGCATGGGTGACAAGCGGTGCGTCGGCAGGCGCCCGGGATCCGAACCTGCGAACCCCAGGCTGCCAAGCGTGAAATAAACCACTGCGCCACCGGGCAGCCCCCACTTTAATTACTTTTACATTAAAATAGCTTCACGTGGCATCAGTTTACTTTATTGGACACTGCAGCTTTAGACAAATGGTCTCTTAGCTTCACTTACACCCCAGAGCTAACATTTCCCCAGAAACACAGGCGATACCAACCCTCAAGACTGACATCTTGGCCCAAAGCCCACACTGCCAGGCTTTAGAAATACCAAAGGTCAGGCCTCAGCCACAGCACAGGGCCACAGGCTTCTCTCATCCCCTTCACAGAAGCCAGCTGGAGGCCAAAGTCCACAGGGTGGAACCTGTTGACGTAGTGTCCACCAACCCACCAGGGGGTTCACAGTAGGAGGAGGAAGAAGGAATCCGACCCAAGGCTAGGTTCTCACTCCCTGATGATCAGAGGCTTGCCAACGCCAGGTACACCATGGGGCAAGCCCCCTCCCCCAACACGGGAAAAGAAAATAGAAAAACAGAATGTTTACCTGTTGTGGACTTTCAGATAATATTTGCTGAGGAACTTTTTATGACATGTGGGACATTCAACTGGCACCGCTGTACCTTTTCTGTTCTCAGAGGCTTCAGCTGCCAGGGAACCCGCACTCAGGGCTGGCTCGGCAGCACAGGGCTTTCTGATTACATTTGATTTCCTCCTGGTCGGCACAGTCTCAGTCTCAGAAACGTAATCGCCATCCCCGTCGTCCTCAACTTGCACCACCACTTCCCACTAGAGCAGAAGAGGCAGCAGGAAGGGGCAAGGTCACTAAATTAGTCAGCAGGGGTTCTGGGGATGGATCTACAGGGCAGCCAGCTCCATCCAGTTCCACCCCAAGGCTTCACGCCCAGACAACTCCCTTCATCAGTGACTGTTCCCTTCAAGGTCCCAGAGCAAGCAGCATTTGAATCTAGGATTTGGAGAGCAGTGGGTCTGTTTTGGGGGAACTGGAAGTCCGACTGGATTTCACTACCCTGGGGAAACACCTGTACCCCTGATGCCACCCACTCCACCCCAAGAAGCTGACAACCATGGACAGCTGTGGCTAGCAGGAAGGTCAATCTGAGGCTGCAGGATGGAGCCAGCTCCCTATGTTTGGAGAGAACCCGTTCCAAACCCACATGTGAGATTCTACCTTGGGGTTCAGATTATCCAAAAAGATGTCAGTCTCTTCCCCCAACTCCTGCCTCCCCTTTTCCAGCCCCCTGGGCACAGTACCTCATTACTCCCACCCTGCAGTTGGGCACCTCCAGCCTCGAAGGGCCTTGGGGGCACTTTGCAATCCTCAGGCTCCTTGTCCTCTGGGGAACAAAGCTTCAGGGCCTGCTTGAGTTTCCCACGGAAGAAGGAGGGACTCTCACTCTGAGCAGGGAGACCAAACTGGGGCCTCTGTGGACTGTGACTGCCACTGAGCTCCTGATCCCTGGGGATGTGACCTAGAGTCCTCAAAACTTCCTCTTCCTCCAAGCCCGCTGGCTCCTTGAGGTGGCTGTTCATATCCTGGGGAACAGGCTTCCCCAACCCACTCTGGCCACTTGATGCCTGTCCCACTGAAGTTTTGGGCTTGAAGCTCTGGCACAGCTCCACAGCGTCTGGCACTCGCAACTCCCTGGCTGCCAGGAGCACCTGATCCCGGTTCCCTGAGGTGAGGGCAAGGTGACCGGTGTAAAAAAAGTCCAACAGGAGGCCAAAGATCTCAGCGAAGCCAGCAGGGAGGACAACACTGCCCCCTGAGCCATCCCCGTAGAGGCTCTGGAAGAAGTGGCTGCAGCAGGCAAGGACACTCCAGTGCGCCTTGAACACCAAGCCCCCCACATCCAGGGTGGCGTCGCAGTACTGGCCCGTCTCCCGCTGCTTGTTGAGCTCCTGCAGAACCCTCACACTGTGCTGGACGAAGGAGCCGTCCATGGTCTGTCTGTAGAGGAGGAAGGCAAGAGTGAGACCCTGGCCAGTCAAACCTAGGGAGTAGTAAGAGAAAGCCCCTGAATTTGAGAAGAGGGACAGGGGAGGTGTGCTCTACTCAAACAGTCACACTGATCACAAGGAGGGCTTGGGTCAAGGTTAGAGGGTGCATGCCGAGCCAGGAAGGGACTGAAAGCCTCTCTTGGGGGCGGGGGCCAGGGGAGCAGCCCATACTGGGGTTGGCCAGAGAGAGTGGGTGGCGGGGATGCAGGCGGACTAGGTGGGAGCAGGAGGCATGGCTTGGTAGGGATAGGACAGAGTCGTGAAAGGGTGCTGGTGGGGGGAATCAAAGTTGGGGAGAAGAGGCGGGGGATCAGCGCAAACTGCTCGGCCTGGCACAGCGAAAGAACCCGGGCCGGGGAGGGCGGCGGCTGCGGACAGGTGAGCGGAGCCTGCACTGCACCCACATGTCCCGAGCGGCCGGGCGGAAGGCGGCCGCGGCGGCCCGCAGCCCCTTCCTCCCTCGGCCCGCGCCCCCCGACCTCCTCACCCGGGCCGGTCCTCCTTGCGCCGGCCCAACCAGCCCCAGGGCGCGTAGCCTCCACAGCCCCACGGACCAACTGCCCAGGCCGTACGTGCCCGGTCGACCGTACGGAGACGCCGCCGCCGCCGCTGCCGCCGCCGGACGTGACGTCAGGGTGCGCCGGCCGGGGTGGAGCGACTCGGAGTAGTAACGCTTCTAGTTCCGGCCTCTGGGGGCGGGACCACGCAGATAACGGCCAATGGGGTGCTGAAGGGGGCGTGGCCACACCTGTTCTCTGGTCGCTGGGCCCGCCTCCCACAGTTGCCTAGCAACGCCAAGCTGGGAGCCGGGTCTTCTACGCGCTCTGGCAGAGTCCCGAGGTTCCGGCTGCGGTTTGCCAGCCGCGAGTCGCCCCGACAGGAAGCGCAGTCAAGACACAGACGCACATTTCACCTCTTTATTGGCAGCCCGGAGCCCGGGCTGGGCTTTCCCGTGGGCTTACACTTCCCGAGCCAAAACTGAGGAGCCCAGACATCTTTTGGACACCCCAGACCCTGCGCGCCCCGCTCCACCTTCGACTCTCAGGACAGGGGAGGCTTCCAGTGCGCCCCTCCCCGGCTGGGCCCTGCCCGACCCCGCGGTCAGGTGGAGCCGCAGCGCCTAGTGTAGTCCTGGATAGAGGCCTGGAAGTACTCCGTGCTGTTGAGATCTGGGCGGCAGAGGATCACATAGCACTTGGGCAGGAAATAACCGCTGAAGCCGCCGCTCAGGCTGCTCAGCGCCGCCAGCATGTTGATCGCCGGCAGGTACTTGCCCTGGTAGACGCTGGCCGTGGTGAAGAAGGCGATCCAGGACACGAAGTTGAGGAGCAGGCTGAAGGTGACACATTTGGCCTCGTTGTAGTTCTCTGGCAGGTCCTTGCCTAGGTAGCTGCAGGCAAAGGTGCTGAACGAGAGGAGGCTATTGTAGAGGAAAGTCAGCGTGAAGCCTAGTGACTTGGCCCCTGCGCAATCAAGCACTACCAGCTGAGGGAAGTGCTGGTATTCCCTGGTGGGCAGTGGGGTCCACACCACAAGCCAAGTTAGGCAGATAAGCAGCTGGGCCATTGAACTGATCGCCACAAACAGGCCAGCACCATGGTGTTGAACCCAGGCACGGTAGAACATGGGTTGCTTGGCAGAAAACTTGAAGATGAAGACCAGTTGAAAGGAACGGATTGTCAGGCAGGACAGGAAGATGGCAAGACCAAAGGCAAAGAGGGCCTGGCGTAGCAAGCACATGGGTAGCGTGGGCTCCCCAAAGAAGCCATAGAGGCCGCAGCTGCCCCCTGCTAGGGAGCCCAGCATGAGGAAGCACAGCTTGCCGCCAGCCGACCTCACCACAGGGGTGTCTAGGTGCCAGGCAAACAGGCCAGCAGTCCCAACCACCACCACCAGCAGCAGCGTATTAGCTGCCAGCAGCACCCAAGAGATGGGCTCATGCCAAGTCAAAAACACCACGGTGCGTGGGAAGCAGGTCTGGCTTCCCTTAGGTGCCCACTCTTCTTTCCCACAACGCTGGCATCTGTGGAGGTCTGGAAAGGAAGGCGGAGAGGGCTCCTGAGATCCAGATGAGCAGAGCAGGAATGGGGAAGGGAGGCCGTGCAGGACTGCAAGGTGCTGGGAAGGCTATATCACAAGAGCTGGGCTCTGCCAGGCACAGCGAGATACGTATAGCCCTGAGTTGGGCCCCAAGGCCACGTGTTTCCTAAAGATGCCTGTGTTAATTACAGATTCTGGAGAAGCACAGGTAGGTTCTGTATGGCTCGTGATCCCAGGAGAGGTTTGCAAACCAAGAGGTCACTAAGGAGGGCCGTAGCCTGGTAGCTCTGCCCACGTGCCAGTGAGGCTGTGATTCAAGGGGAGCAGCCAGCCCCAAAGGAAGGGCATTGTCATCTCTCTCCCCAGCACTTCCACTAACCAAATCCACCTTCCTGAGCAGCTGCTCTGTGGTTTCTCTGAGTCTTGACTCCCTGAGGACAGAGGAGATGCATTCCCATGCCCGCAGACACAGGAAAGAATGCGGCCCCTGGAGTCTAGCTCTGGTCTGAGCCCTTAGCTACTCAATTTGCTCTCTGATCTTGACCTGGCACCACTGGGTGGAGTACGCTGTTTCTTTCTGCTACAGACATGCTAGTATCTGCATTCAGGCCAAGTTGTCCAGGGTGCTGGCTGTCTTTGCCATGGACAGTAGAGAGACTTCATACAGACAGCATGGGAGGGTACAAAGGGAAGGATAGCTACATATGTTTGGATAAAGAGGTTGAATTTAGGATAAGATTGCATCTGTAGGAGTTGGGTTGGGAGCTCTCTAATAAAGGACACAGCTAGGTCTGAAACTTTCAACTGGTTGTTTCTTTTTGTGTGTGTGTGAGGAAGATTATTCCTGAGCTAATATCCATTGCCAATCCTCCTCTTTTTGCTGAGGAAGATTGGCCCTGAGCTAACATCCATGCCCATCTTCCTCTACTTGATATGGGACACTGCCACAGCACGGCTTGACAAGCAGTGCAGCGGTCCTGGCCCAGGATCTGAACGTGCAAACCCTGGGCCGCCCAAGTAGAGCGTGTGAACTTAACCGCTACGCCACTGGCCCAGCCCCCTGGTTGCTTCTTTCTACTTGATCAGAATTCAGTCTGGTGGCAGGTATCCTCCAACCTGCACCTAACTGGCAGCTAAGTGACCAGGGCCCTGGTTCCGCACATGTGTGGCCCAAAGGAGGTCCTTTCATTTGTACAGACTCTAGGAGTTCCAGGTCATGCGCCTGGCCTTGAGCCTTTTCTAACATGTTCCTCACTGAGCTCAGAGGATCTAAAACTCCTAAAATAAGTCTGAACATGTCAGTTCTCTGCCTAAACCCTTAGGGGCTCCCCTTGGCCTACAGATAAAGACCAAGCTCCTTAGCATGAGAGTCTTCACACTTGCTTCACCACTCACCGCTCTTGTTGAGGAAGGTCCCAGCCTCACAGGGAACACACTCGAAGCAACAGTGGTGGGCACCCACAATCACTCGTGCGTGCCCTTCAAGGCAGTCGCTGGAACACACAGATGTAGGCACCTGCAAGAAGCCCCAGGTGCTTTGCAACCACATGAAGAGGCCCAAGTCAAGGGACGTTCATATGTGAAATGGAAAACAGAATGTCTGTGCATCTGCCCTCCTGGCTCACTCCCAGGGCAGAGTCCCTGGTTGGGCGAGCCAGCAGCAACCGGCCTCCGTCTGCTAGCCAGTGGACCTTCCCTGGCAGGGCTGGGTAGAGCCATAGCAGCCTGGTACCTGGCAGCCCCACTCCTGCCCTGTGCAAGCTGTGTCAGCATCACCCCCAGGATCCAGGCTGCCCATGAGGCTGTCACCTGGTTAGTGACCACATCCCCGTTACCTGGTTGTCCTTTCCATGCCACTGGATTTTGGTCTTATTTATGTCCAGCCAAACTGGAGACCATGTGGAGGAGCCAATGACCCGGAAGGTCCACTTGGGGCCACTCCAGTCCCAGGCAATTATGTCATAGCCACTGAGGGGGTCCCCGTTGTCATCAAATGTCACAGTGTCCTCATGTAGAAGGAAATTCACCTTGCGGATCTGCTCCAGAAGCTGAAACAAACAGGGATCATGGAGTCACCATAGATGACAGGCTGCTCCTCCTTGACCCTCCAGACCTGGACAGCCCAGGAAGCAAGTACCTGGGGCCTTGTTGGGCTTCTATCTGGATGGTTTCAGCTCATCTGGAAATTCTGTTCCCTTCCTCAGAGCCCCCTTCCCTCCTAGGAGGCCCCTCAACTCTCCCAACCAGCCTCCTGAATTTACAGATTTTTAGCCATGGATCCAAGGCATGGTGGGTGGGAGGGGCCAAGGTTCAGGGAATAGAATCCTAAGAGAAGGGATCAGCCCTCTAGTTGGTGGCCTTTGCCCCCCACCCCCAGCACTTAGGTGGCCAGAGAGTGGCCACTCTGCTTGCCCCAGGAAAGCACCCTGATATCAGGCGCCAGGAGCTGAGCTGTCTTACCTGCCAGGGGTAGACTCGGCCCCTGGAACAGGCTCCCGAGGCACAGCCCAGGAGCTGGTGGAGGCCATGGGCCACAGCGTAGACAGCCCGGTATGTGTTGTAGGAGGAGCTCATGGCGAATGCTCCAAGCCTGGGCATCTCCGGTGCTGTGAAAGCCTGGCACTCTCTGCAGAGCTGGTTGCAGCTGCACCAGGAACCCCTGGGGCAAGACCCACAGACCCCCTTGTCTGCCCGGACATAGGCCTCCTCAAACTCCTTCAGGCCAGGCACAATCCTCTGCTGGATGGCCACACCCAGCACTGTGCCAATGCCCCGGATCCCGGGCACACTGCTGAGTTGTGTGGAGATGGCCCAGTCTTCTGAGGCAATCCATACCTTGGCAGTCAGGTTGGCCAGCAGCACAGATTCAAAGAACACCCTGGCCGGCTGCCTCCTGGAGAAGACGACCACAACGGTGGTCCTCACCTGGGCCAGGTCACTCATCATGTTCCACATGCCCTCATCACCCGGCTGAGCAGAGGAGGGCACGATGCCCTTAAAGGCAATGCAGATGCCCTGCTGGGTAGCCTGGTTCTCCAGCGCCTGCACCCCCAGATGCCCGTACTCGTCGTTGCTGCCCACCAGCGAGATCCAGACCCACCTGAACCTCTGCAGCAGCAGCACCATGGTCTCCACCTGGTACTTATCGCTGGGGATGGTGCGCAGAAAAGAGGGGTACTGCCGCTTCACACTGAGCATCTCGCTGCTGGCCTGGTAGCTGATCTGTGGGCGTTCAGTTCAGCGAGGTCAGTGGCATCAGGCTCGACTGAGGGCCCCCCCAGTGCCGGCCCTGTGCTGGGCATGGGGACACAGGGAGGATGGAGACGAGGCCCCAGCCCTGGTTCTCAAGGAGAGCACTACTCGACATATGAGACTGACAAGTTACATACAGAGAAGAGGGCAGGGCTCGAGGTGAGGCTTCTGGGAGAGGAATGGGAATCTGCCTGGTGGATGAAGGGGACAAAAACCTGCCTGCAGTGAGTGAAATGGTGTCATGTGCTCAGGGTCTTACATGCACTTCCATTCAGCTGGAGGTCAGATGCCAGGAAGAAGGAGAGCAGGAGTAGCTGTGTCTGGTCAGGGCAGGAGGCCTTAACTCTCACGCTAAGGGGCTTGGTCTTTATCTGTAGGCCAAGGGGAGCCCCTAAGGGTTTAGGCAGAGAACGGACAGGTTCAGAGTTGTGTTTTAGGAGTTTTAGATCCTCTGATCTCAGTGAGGAATATGTTATGTTAGAAAAGGCTCAAGACCAGAGTCAGGGAGAACCCCTAGGAGGCTGATGGACTCATCTAGACAAGAGATGATGGTGGTCTGAGTTAAAGCTGTGGCAGCGGTGATGGAGAACAGGGGATGGACCGGGCAGCTTTTAGAAGGTAAAAGCAGAGGCCATGATGCTGGCTAAACATGGGGGCATTGGAAGAAGGAATGTTGGTAGATATGGTCACTCAGCAGTAAGGGGAAGAACAGGCTTTGGCAGTGTAGGGAGGTAAGTTCAGTTGGGGCCTGCTGAGTCCATGAAGTGGAGACACTGGGTGAGCATCTGGAAATGAGGCTTGGTGCTCAGAAGTCAGAACGAAGCTAGAGAGGGGAAGTTCAGCCGTGGGGCGGGCTGGTGGCCGCCTGGGAATGGGAGAGGTCTCACTGGGGGAATCACCTGCCTTCTCAGAGGAGGCGGGGAAGAGAAATCTCTAAAGGAGACTGAGAAAGAGGTGCCACAGTGAAGGGGGGGTCATAAGTGCCAACGAAAAGTGTCACAGAAGGACTGGCCAGAAATGTCACAAAGTGGTCATGTAAGGTAAAGAGGGCTGAAAAGCGTTGGTTGGATTTGGAGACCGAGAAGGCCCTCCGGATCCCGGCAAGAACAAGAGCTGTGGGGCAGAATCCAGGGCAGCGGGTTGAGGAGCAAACGAAAAGAGGGAGAAGCAAACAAGAAGAGAGAACTCTGTGGAGAAGTCTCAATGAAAAGGGGCGGAGAGTGTAGCGCTGAGAGCAGACGTGCCTGGAAGGGGGAGAGGGTAAGGCAGGCTTGGAGGCTGAGGGGGGAGCCTAGGGAGAGGAGCAAGCAGAGGAGGGGGCGAGGCCCCAGGGACAGGACTGGCCTCATCTCAGTGAGGGATGCCACACCTCTGAGCCTGAGCCTGGAGGGAGGGAGGGAGAGAAGGAGGAGAGCAGGGGAGAGGTGGCTGGAAACAGAGGCTGTTCAGTTCTTCACAAGAGATGGAACAGTGGGAGGAGAGTGAAGGGCAGAAGTTTCAAAAGAGAATGGGTTTTCCCATGAGCCTTAAGGCAGGGAGATCTGGAAACAGCACTTAGAGAGGGAGGGATGCTGGGGCAGGGATCACAATGGGCAGGGACCTCTGCCATGTGACTAACGAGCAGTGACCACCCAGGAGATCCCAGGGGCCAAACTGGCCTCAGGATGCAGCGGCTCCTGCCCACCGGCCCCAGCCCACACTGGACTTGCCAGGAGGGGAGACGGGCAAACTGCTGGGGTTCCAGCTTACCAGGGGCACCAGGAAGGGGCTCAGTAGGCCGGCGGTGGTGGTCGCATGGTCAGTTTGGTCAGGCCCAATCATGGCCACAGCCGTGGGGGAATAGTCGGAAGGGTCTCCTTGGATCTCTATGTGGCATGTCCCTGTCACGCTCAGTATGCGCAGCGTGGCATACACATTGGCCGACTCCGAGCACACGTCATACAGCTGGTACCCTAGGGTGACATTGGGCAGCAGGGCCGTGGAGTTGTTGATTTCCTCAACGCCAAACCGCATGGCCTGGAAGAGGTGGTAGCTGTGGCTATTGAAACTGTCGGACCTGTAGGGAAAGCCAAGCCCTGCTGAGACCCTCTGGCCTTCTAGAACCCCAGCGTTGGGGTATAGAAAGGAACCTCTGAGGTCATCTGTCCAGTCCCCTACAACCATGACCTCCATGTGGGCCCTGTAGCACACAGTTCTGTTAACAGGCTTTTGGAGAGGTGGGGAACAAATTGGAGAAATGCACATACCCTGGCCCAACTCCCCTCCATAAGTATATTAGCCTTGAAAGGCTCACAAGTCCTATAGCAGAGAAACCTGCTGTCTTAGTCAGTGTTGTCCAGAGAAACAGAACCAAAAGGAGAGATATATAGAGAGAGAGAGAGAGAAAGAGGTTTATTTTAAGGAATTGGCTTATGTGGTTGTGGGAGCTGGCAAGTCCAAAATCTGCAGGGGAGGCTGGAAATTGCTGCAAGAGTTTATGTTGCAGTCTTGAGTCTGAAGGCAGAAATCTTTCCTTTTCTAAGTCCCTCAATCTTTTCTCTTAAGGTCTTCAACGGATTGAATGAGGCCCACCCACAATACAGAGGGCAATCTGCTTTACTCAGCCTATCGATTTAAATGTTAACCACAACTGAAAATACCTTCACAGCAGACTGGTGTTTGACCAAACAACTGGGCACCATACCCTAGCCAAACTGACACATAAAATTAACCACCACACCTGCTTAACCTTGTTTAGTGCTTCTAACCGGGACACTAGTGACTGGGGTGAGGGCCTGTGTTCCTCACTGCAGACTTGGGGAATTGCTGGCTGGACTCCAACAGGGGTGTCCTGGGGATGTGATTCAGCCCTGCCTGAAGAACGTGCTGGCCCATTCCACCTTCCAGCCTTTCTGCTTGTTAGAAGGTTCTTCCATCGATTCTGTCCTTGAGTCACTCAGAGAAAGCTCAGGGCCTCCTGCCCATTAGCAACCCTGTAGTTATCTGAAGCCGGTTTTCAGGTCTCCTCCTCCCCCAAGTCTTCTCTTCCCAGGCTCCCATCTGCACCTCTTTGGGCCAGTCCTGATGCACCAGGCTTTCCAGAACCTTCCTCCTGGGCCGGCTTTCAGGTGTGCTTCAGATGTTTAGGGCATCCTGCCATCAAGCCCTGATACATCATCAAACCTCTGAAATCTGTGACTTGCACAGACGGCAAGAAACTAGCTTCTTCACAAGAAAAGCAGTTGTTTTTCTCTACCGAGACTGTCAGTTCCATGAAGGCACCGACATAACTGATCTCTGCTAAGCTCCTGAAGCATCTACTGATATGTGTCTCCCCTTCCCTCCCCATAGAGAACCACATTTACCATCTGGGAGACTAAGGAGTTTGACCTTGGGGAGGAGTGGGGAGGAGACAGGAAGAGGAGAAAGGCCACCCTTGCTTAATCCTTGCCACTTCAAAGCCAGGAAATAACTGGAATGGAATTATAATACAAAGCACTCTAACCACCAGGACAAAAGACTATCCCACAGTGGAATCTGGGCAGAAGCCCCAGGATTTGCAGGTGGCAACCCTAGGTTGGGGAGGGATTGGAGGCAGTTCAAGTGGCAACCCCAGAGGCAGAAAGGGCAAGGTCCGGCAGAGGTCCATTAGGCACAGGTCCCATAAGTGACAGCTCCACTGACCCCTCACTCACCTGTCACAGAGGGTCACCACGGGTCTTTGTCTCACCTCCAGACAGTCATTGTGGAGAGGGAACAGGCCTGCAAGGAGGTAATCCCCAGGGAGGCTGAAGTCCGGAGAGGACTCCGTGCTGTGGCAGCTGAAAGCCCAGCAGCAGGAAAGTGACAGCTGCAGGCCGAGCAGGTGAGCCGTCTGAAGTAACATGCTGGCCAGACAGGCCTGTGCCCGGCATGGCCAGGCAGCACCCTCTGACCAGGTCGGGCCATTTAAATAGAATAGATGGCAGCTGCCCAGATGCTTCCCAACTTCATGCCTATGAAAGGGGTGGGACTAGAGCCCAGTTGTAGGACCCGGGCTGTTTGCCTTGGCCTTCCTGGCCTGCGGTCCTACTCAGGAACTGGTGGGTGAAGGCAGGGATGCAAACCAGGCAGCACCCACTGACCCTTCCTCTGGACGGTTGTGGGTTCTGTCCTTGCTCTGGTGCCTGTGGCTTCACCTGGCTCAGGAAGGGAGCCCTGGCATTTTTGGGGGTCAGAGGAAGGCAGGGACACAGCTTCTCTGGGGGCCCTGAGGGACAGGGTGTGGAGGTTTGCTATCAGGGAGCTGTGGGTTTTAGAACCTTTTACCTGGGGCTCAGTTTACCGAATGAGACCTGGCTTTGAGTGGACCTCCCCCAGGCCCTCAGTTTTCTGATACTGAAATTCTGAGTGAATCATCTGAGTTCGCCTTCAGCCCCCAGACAAATGCATGCAAACAGAGGGTATGCAAATAGATCGGTTTTGTTTAAACCGCCAATCCTGGAGCTTTTTCTGCAGGAAAAAAAAAAATCCCAGGTGGATTTCCGGAGCGGTGGCCCCGGTCTCGGGGTAGGGTATCTGACTTTCCCTCCCGAGGCAGCCAGGGTAGGGCTTTTGCATAATGTAAATGGAGCCCTCGAAGGGACGGCCCGGCGGGGCGTCTCCGAGGCGGTGGTCCCCAGAGCCCCGGCTGGGGCGCTGGAGCCTCCGAGGGGCCTGCGAAGGCCCAGGGGCGTTGCCGGGGCCGCCGGCAGAGGGCGCACGCGGCTCCCAGGCCGCTCCTTTCGGCCGCTCGACAGGCCGCGGGGCGGAGCGACGGGATCTCGCGAGATTCTAGCGCGGCAGGCTCCGGCGGCCAGCATGGCGGATTCGCCGCCGCCTCTGCGGCGGGGCCCGTGCCGCTCCACGTGGCTGCGGGCCCGCAAGGCACGGCCCCAGCTCAGCCTCAGCCGCCGGCCCCGCCGCCGACTCGGGACCCTGCGCTGGTGCGGCCGAAGGCGCCTGCGGCGGCGGCTCCTGCAGGCCCAGGCGGCCGGCGCGGGCTGGCGGGAGGGCGGCTGCCCGGTGCCGCGCGCAGCGGCGGCCCGGAGGCCCAAGGCCGCCGCCCCCAGCGCGGCCCCCAGCCCGGCCCCGGCGGCGGACCCCGACCCGAGTTACCTCGCGACTCTCCCCATCCCGCCGGTGCGGCCGGCCGGCCCGGGCCGCGCTCTGGTGCTGCTGCCGCTCGAGCAGGTGGGCGGCGGGGGAGCCCGGCGGGCAGAGGGAGGGCAGGCTAGGGGGGACCGTGGCCCCTCTGCCGGGTCTCCGGCGCGAGTCGGGCGCATTCCTCCTGCCGGTGCTGCTGAACAGAGGGTGACAAGGACCCTGCCTAGGGGATTCTAGGCCTTCAGAGCTGAAAGGGCCTGTAGTAGTAGTAGTAATAATAGGGCGCGTTTACTGGGGGCTTAGAAATGCCAGGCTCTACGTCTTGTAAGTATTGTAGGTTTACGAACCCGTTTAATACTCCCAGCTCTCTGTGGAGTCGTTACCGCTATTACTGTGAATGTTTGCAGACGAAGAAACTGAGGTAAGCTTAGATAAGGCGGAGCTAGGATTCAATCCCAGGCAGCCTGATTGCCGGCCTCCTGCTCTTCATTTCGTCGTTGGCCTGGGAGGTCCCCCTCCAATGCAGGAGGTAAGTAAAAACCCAGGAGTGGGCCTTTGTAAGGACAGGGAGCCCTGAGAACAGCAAAGCCCAGATCATGGGACCCCCTTGTTCTTGCTGTGTCCGTGTTCTTCAGCTGTCTCTGTAGCTGTCATGGGATGCCATCCTAGGTTAAAAATATCAAGCACCTGATGACCACCTGGTACAATGTATCCTGTTACTTTAGAAACCAGCCATCTTCTGATAAGTGAATAGTGATTAAGATTTTGGAAAATTTCAGTCATTAGTAACAGAATCTGTAATGTTATTTCTTCCTTTCTTT
Source organism: Tapirus indicus (assembly GCA_031878705.1). Taxonomy (NCBI): domain Eukaryota; kingdom Metazoa; phylum Chordata; class Mammalia; order Perissodactyla; family Tapiridae; genus Tapirus; species Tapirus indicus. The sequence goes on along the minus strand of CM062924.1, from coordinate 89,211,833 downwards.
TTTCCTCCTAGGGTTTTACCTTTAGCGGGATCTGTCGTGTGACTTGCCTCTATGGCCAGGTGCAGGTGTTTGGTTTTACCATCAGCCAAGGCCAGCCTGCCCAAGACATCTTCTCTACCTATACCCACTCTCGCCTGACTATCAATGCAGTTCATTACTCCATGCCTGAGAAAAGCAAGAAGGAGCTGAAAAGGGAAGCCCGAACTTTGCTCAGATCTCATCTTAACCGAGGTGATGAAAAGAACTGGGTAACTGACTGAGAGCTTACCATAATAAGGGTAATAACTTTTAGATGCTTACTGTGGCCTAAACATTGCACATTTTACTATATCTGTTTAAACACAAGGGTCCTAGAGTGAAACTGTTGTTTTCACCACTTTACAGATGAGAATCAAGTTGCCAAGGCCACACAGCTAGTGTATAGCAAACCTGGGTTCACTTCTCCATCCAGGTGTGTTCATATTATGAGTATGACCTCCTGAAAAAGGCCCTCAGACATAATTCCTGCTCTCAAAAAGCTTGCAGTTTAAGAGGAAGATGGGCACGATGTTAGCCCGGGGCCAGTCTTCCTCAGCAAAAAGAGGAGGATTGGACGGATGTTAGCTCAGGGCTGGTCTTCCTCACAAAAAAAAAAAAAAAAGCTTGCAGTTTAGCCGAGGAGATGGTAGTCCCAGAGAGCGTAGGATTTAATGGAGTTGCTATTTCTAAGATAGTTTATTTTTCTCTTTACAGATGACAGATGTTGGTTGATAAAGAATTTTTCTCCTCTGTGCTCCATTGTGATGCTAGAACGTCTGAAAACCTCCACTGTAAACTTCATAATCAGCCATCCAGGTTTATCTTACGTCTTTGCACAAGAGGTACAACCAGTTTTCATTCAGTTTTGCTAATTACTTTCACCAAAACAGTCATATCAAATGACTATGTAGGATGCTCCCTTGGGAGATCATCCTGTTTGTCATGTTGTACTATAGATCTTACAGAATGTAATACATGTGTACAGTAAAAAAAATAGTGTGGAAAGATAAATCATGAAAAATGTCTCTTCTCCCCTTAGTTTCATTCCCCAGTGAAAGCCATCGTTTCATATTGTAGTTGGTTAAATGCCTTTTGGCATTTCTAAATGATTATCTTTATATCTTGATGTTTTTAACTTGAGACAGTATAAATTTTCTCTAAACTGTGAATGAGTAATTTCGGTGTATTTACACTTCCTCCCATCTCTCCCTTTCTCACCTCCAAATTTTTGCTGGCCATGTTATCAATTTCCTAAAGTCAAGTTCTGTTACTGTAATTGTCTCCCAAGAACCATAAATTGAGTCTAATCTATAGGATTATCAGACAGAATGGATGTGAGGTGTGAGGAAAAATCAAGGAATAACACCAGGCTTTTTGGCCTAACCACCTGGGTGCATGGAGTTGCCATTAACTGAGATGAGAGCTCTGTAGGAGGAGCAGAGTTAGATATGTTAACTTGGAGATGTCTGTTACACGTTCGGTCAGAGATGTCAAGTGGGCAGTTGACTATGTGAGTCTGGAGTCAGAGAAAAAGAAATGTAAATTTGGGAGCTTTCAGCGGAAAAGGATTCCAAAGGCCGTGACGTGAGGTTGATACCAAGGGAGTTGATACCGATAGAAAGGAGAAGGTTCAAGGACTGAACCCCGAGGTACTCACAGGAAGTGGTCTAGATGAGGGAGCAGCAGAGACTGAAGAGTGGTTGTTGATGTTAGAGGAAAACCAGGTGAGTGTGATTAGGAAGTCTTTAAAGGAGATGGAGGTAAACAGCTGTGTCAGATGCTGCTGGTGGAAAGATGAGGCCTGAAAAAGGAACTCTTGTTGTAGAAGCAGGGTCTGGACAAGAGTGGTGTCAGTCGATTGCTGAGGGGGATAGCCTGATTGGAATGGGGTCAAGAACCTGGGAAGAGAGGAACTCAAAGACTTAGTAGTAAAGGATTTTGCTTTTGTGGAGTTTAGCTGTAAAGGGAAGGAAAGAAATGACACAGTAGTGGAGGAGTAAGTGTGATCAAGACAGTTTTGTTTTTTTGTTAAGATGGCTAAAAAACCAGCATATTTGAACACAGCAGGTGGAAATGATCCAGAGAAGAGAGCACTGATGCAGTAGAGAGAGGTGATGGCTGCAAGTCAGTAAGTCGACCTTGAGGGAGGGATTCTGGTTCTGGTGTCTACGTGGAGGGGATGGCCTTGGGAGCACAGGCAGTTCATTCAGAATAGCTGGAGGAAGTGCCCAGGATAGGGCCAGAGACAAGTAGAAGTTCTCTTGATTGTTTCCTATTGCTCTGGGAAATGGATCAAGGTCATCACTGAGGGGGGCGTAGGTAGTTATTGGAGGTTTGAAGTGAGAGGAAAAGATGTGAAATGAGGGCAGAACAACGAATGGACTGTTGTGGTTACCTAACTTTAATCTAGTGCAGAATCCAGTAGCTAGATCAGGGCCTTAGAGAAGGAAATGGAAATCCCGTGTTACCAAGCCCTTACCACTTGAAAGTGCATGTTCCAAATGCCATGATCAAACACAGTCTTTTTTTCTTTCTTTTTTTTCCTGGGACTTATTCAACCACCACTGTTTATATTCCTTTTGCTCTTTCTTGGATAACTTCCCTCCCCCCACTTATGTGTAATACTTTCTGGATTTTTATGTAAGGCAGAGAGTAAACTTTAGATTATCTCATTTTATAAGATGTTTATTTTGCCCTCAGTGATTGATAGCTGGGCAGAGTGTAGAATTGTAGGTTCGAAGAAGTTTTCCTAAAAACCTTGAAGGCCTTGCTCCATTATTTTCTGGAATCCAGAGCTGCTGATAGGAAAACTCACACCAGGCTGATTCTTTTTCCTTTTATGATGTCTTTATCTGCGGGGTTGATGAATTGCATGAGGATGCATTTGTGGGTGGGTCTCTTCCTTGAGCCTCTTGGATGCACTGACCTTATTGCCTCTGAGCCCCATCTGCGTCAGCCAGGATCCAGCTCTTACATTCTTTGGGTTGCTTTCCCATGGTTTCCTGGTACTTCAGTTAGAACGCCATGGGACTCGGTACACCTGTCTTCCACATCTTTCAACTCTTATCTGGATATATTTTTTTGTCCTTTTGCTTTATGTTTTTGGAGATTATCTTGATTTTATTCCAAATCACCAACCCATTCTACAGCTGTGGTCTGCTATTGAATTTTTCCTTTGGCAATCACTTTTAAATATGACACATTAAACTTGCACACATTTTTTTTCTGGAGTCTCCTGCAGAGGTGATGGCAGCTTGGAAGTAAGAGTAAGCTATGAAAACAGAGCCACAGATAACTTCAGGAATAGAGTTGACAAGGGTTACTGAAGTGTTGGATTTGGGGGGTGAGAGAAAGGGAGGGATCCTATTTAACTTTTGTAGCTCACAGCTGTATGAGCTGAAGACAAAAAGGTACATTTGTTTTCACCTTTTCCTAAAGTGTAAATTGTTAATTTCAGAGTCCAACTTTCCAGATTAGCTCTGAATATATAGCCTTGAGGTCTGTTGGCATTAAAAAAGAGAGGAAAAAAAACGGCCTTCGTTTAACTGAGAGTGCCCTTTCAGCCATAGAAGAGTTAGTCAACGTTTCTTGTGGTGAGTCATATCAATAAATTCAAATGTTTATCCACCAAAGCCTCAGAGGATTACTGTTTGTGATCAGAGTCCTAAAGAAGATGGCTAATTCTAGGGGTCAATGTTTGTTTCACCTCCAGAAGAAGTAGATGGCTGTCCTATCATTCTGGTTTGTGGATCTCAGGACGTTGGAAAGTCAACATTTAATAGATTCCTGATCAACCAGTTGTTAAATAGGTAAGGGTATTTTTATTCTGGTTTTGACATATTGCTAGATTCTTGACATGAAGTAGTAGTTTTGATTTACGAAACTGATGGGAATGCATCTTGACTTCTAATGAGAGACGTGCAACTCTGTATAAAGCTGCTCGGTTAGGGGGCCAGCCCCATGGCGTAGTGGTTAAGTTCAGCACGTTCCGGTTCGGCGGCCCGGGTTAGGATCCCAGGTGTGGACCACATCACTCGTTAGCCATTCTGTGGCGGCATCCCACATACAAAATAGAGGAAGATTGGCACAGATGTTAGCTCGGGGCAAATCTTCCTCAACAACAACACATTGATTACAGACCTAAATATAAAATGCAGAATTCAGAAGAGAAGCTGCTTGGCCGAGTGGTGGCATCCTCTGCCATGCTGTGTTTTGGAGTGGGGTGACATTGCCTCTCTGTGAGCTTTTGAGAGGAGTCACTTGGTCTTAGAATCTATATTTGTCCAAATCCAGGGATTCAGAGTAGGAATAAATTCTGCTACATTTTAAAGATAAAATTTTAGGAAAGACAGAGTGGTATCCGTATTATGAATTATGAAGATTATGAATCCATAAAATAAATGTAAAGAGAAAATGTGATACAGGCATGGTCACAGTGACCGTGCCTGTATGACATTTTCTTCTTCTTCTTTTTGAGGAAGATTGGTCCTGCACTAATGTCTATTGCCAATCTTCCTCTTTTTTTTTTTTTTTCCCTCCCCAAAGCCCCAGTACATAGTTGTATATCATAGTTGTAGAGTTGTAGCTCATCTGTGTGGGACACCGCCTCAGCATGGCTTGATGAGCGGTGAGTAGGTCCACGCCCAGGATCCAAACCAGCAAACCCCAGGCCGCCAAAGTGGAACACGTGAACTTAACCGCTACACCACCAAGCTGGCCCCATAATTTTTTTTTCCTTTTTTTGTGTGAGGAAGACTAGCCATGAGCTAACATCCATTGCCAATCCTCCTCTTTTTGCTGAGGAAGCTTGGCCCTGGGCTAACATCCGTGCCCATCTTCCTCTCTTTTATATGAGATGCCGCCACAGCATGGCTTGACATGTGGTGCGTTGGTCCGTGCCCAGGATTTGAACCTGCGAACCCCGGGCCGCTGAAGCAGAGCACATGAACCTAACCACTATGCCACCAGGCCAGCCCACATTTTCTCTTTACATTAATTTTTTTGTATTGCTTGTCCTCTTTGGAGCACTCCACCTAATTATGCCTGTGGATTGCATAAAATATTTAAGATCTGATTTACCCTTTCAATATAGTAAAGGTAGTTAAGATTTTCTTTCTTTCTTTCTTTTAAATTTTCAGTATTTCCTGTGTTGACTATTTGGAATGTGATCTGGGACAGACAGAATTTACTCCTCCGGGTTGTATTTCTTTACTTAATATTACAGAACCAGTTCTAGGTATGTATCATATATTTCTTAAATATCTTGGTTTTATAAAATGCAAAAGTAGGGATACTTATAAAAAAAACTCAAAGAATATAAAAGTATAAAATATAAAAAGTGGACATCCCCCTACCAAACTCATGGTCTTCCCCTACTGTTCCTCTAGCCTCAGAAAAAAATACCAAACTGATACTTTTCCAGACTTCCATTTTACTAAATGGAACTATAATCCATTTTGTTTTATGCAAATTAGAAACATCTTCCTCTAATATTAACATCTTATATAACCCTATACAATGATCTAAACCAAGAAATTAACATTGATTTAATACTATTAACTAATCTTTATAGATTTTATTCAAAATTCCCCAGTTTTCCTACAAACGTCCTTTTTCTGGTTCAGAATCCAACCCAGAATCTCAACATTGCTTTTTCTTTTTGTTTTTATGGTGAAATTTACATAACATGATATTTATCACTTTAACCATTCATATGTGTACAGTTCAGCTGTGTTAAGTACATTGACAATGTCGTGTAACTATCACCACTGTCAGTATCAATTTGGGTTGTTTTTCATCATCCCAAACCTAGAGGCTATACCCTTTAAACAGTAACTCCCCCCTCCTACTCTCCCTCCAGACCCTAGTAACCTCTATTCTACTTTCTGTCTCTATGAATTTGCCTATTCTAGGTACCTCATATAAGTGAACTCATACAATATTTGTCTTTCTGTGTCTAGCTTTTTTCACTAAGCATAATGGTTTTAAGGGCTATCTATATTGTAGCATATATCAAAATTTAATTGTTTTTATGGCTGAATATTATTCCATTGTGTGTATATATCACATTTTGTTTATCCATTCAACTTTTGATGGACACCTGGATTGTTTTCACCTTTTGGCTATTGTGAAGTGTTGCTATGAACATTGCTGAATCAGTGTCTGTTCAAGACCCTGCTTTCAGTTCTTTCGGATATATACCTAGGAGTGGAATTGGCTGGGTCACGTGGTAGTTCCACGTTTAACTTTTTGAGAAACTGCCAAACTGTTTTTTCACAGTAGTTGCACCATTTTACATTCCTATCAACAATGCACAATTGTTCTAATTTCACATCTTTGCCAGTACTTATTGTTTTGATCATAGCCATCCTGTTAGATGTGAATGATGTCTCATTTTGATTTTGATTTGCATTTCCCCAATGATTAATGATGATGAGCATCTTTTCATGTACTTATTGGCTATTTGTATATCTTTGGAGAAATGTCTTTTCAACCCCTTTACCTATTTTTGAATTGGATTGTTATGTTGAGTTTTAGGAGTTCTTTGTATATTCTGGATGTTAATCCCTTATCAGATATATGATCTGCAAATATTTCCTCCCATTCTATAGGTTATCTTTTCATTTTCTTGATAATATCCTTTGATGCACAAAAGTTCTTAATTTTTATGAAGCGCAGTTTATCTATTTTTTCTTTTGTTGCCTTTGCTTTTGATGTCATAACCATGTAGTTGCTGCCAAATCCAGTGTCATAGAGATTTTCTGTAATGTTTTCTTCTAAGAATTTTATATGCTTTAGCTCGTACATTTAGGTCTTTGATTCATTTTGAGTTCATTTTTGTATATGATATAAGGAGAGGGTCCAACTTTATTCTTTTGCATGTGGATATCCAGTTTTCCAGCTAGCCCTGGTGGTCTAGTCGTTAAGATTCAGCACTCTGACTGCTGCAGTCCGGGGTCGTTTCCTGGCTAGGGAACCACACCACCTCTGTTAATTGTCTTACTGTGGTGGCTGCATGTTGCTGTCATACTGAAAGCTATTCCACTGGTATTTCAAATGCCAGCAGAGTCACCCATGGTGGATAAGTTTCAGTGGAGCTGCCAGACTAGACAGACTAAGAAGGACCTGGCCACCCACTTCTGAAACAGTTGACCTTGAAAACCCTATGAATAACAGTGGAGCATTGTCTAATATGTGCAGGAAGGTGAGAGGGTGGTGCAAAAAGACCTGGCAGGTTTCTGCTCTCCTGTGCACAGTGTCTCCAGGAGTCAGAATTGACTCGATGGCAGTTTTCCAATCACTATTTGTTGAGAAGACTGTCCTTTCCTCATTGAGTAGTCTTGGCACACTTGTCGAAAATTGTTTGACCATATATGCGAGACTTTTTTTTCTGGGCTCTCTATTCTATTCCATTGGTCTGTATATATGTCCTTATGCCATCACTACACTCTTTTAATTTCTGTAGCCTGTGGTAAGTTTGAAGTTGGGAACTGTGAGTTCTCTAACTTTATTCTTTTTCAAGATTGCTTTGGCCCTTGGGGACCCCTTGCAGGTCCATATGAATTTGAGCATTGGCTTTTCCATTTCTTTGAAAAAGGCTGTTAGAGTTTTGGTAGTTAGTTTTGTGTTGAATCTGTAGATCGCTTTGGGTAGTATTGACATCTTAACAATGTCAAGTCTTCCTAGCCATGAACACAGAATGGCTTTCCAGTTTTTTAGGGCTTCTTTAATATCTTTCAGCAATATTTTGTGGTTTTCAGCATATAAGTGTTTCACCTCCTTGGTTAGATTTATTCCTAAGGATTTAATTCTTTTAACTGTTATTATAAATGGAATTGCTTTCCTAATTTCGTTTCAGATTGTTCATTGGTAGTGTATAGAAACAACTGATTTGTGCGTGTTGATGTTGTGGCTTGCAACTTTGCTGAATTCCTTTATTAGCTCTAGTAGCTTTCTTGTGAATTCTTTGGGATTTTCTACATATAAGATCATGTCATCTGCTAATAGAGATAGTTTTACCTCTTCCATTCCAATTTGGATGCCTTTTATTTCTTTTTCTCTTCTAATAGTTCTGGCTAGAACCTCTCGCACAACGTTGAATAGGAGGAAACATCCTTTTCTTGTTTTTGATCTTAGAGGGAAGGCATTCAGTCTTTCACCATTAAGTATGATGTGAGTTGTTGGTTTTTCATAGTTTCATTTTGTCAGGTTGAAGAAGTTGTCTTCTGTTCCTAGTTTGTTGAATGTTTTTATCATGAAAGGATGTTGGATTTTGTCAAATGCTTCTTCTGTGTCTGTTGAGGTAATCGTGTGATTTTTGTTTAGTTGACTTTTTTTGGTGAGGAAGATTCACCCTGAGCTAACATCTGTGCCAGTCTTCCTCTGTGTTGTATGTGGGTCACCACCACAGCATGGCCACTGATGAGTGGTGTAGGTTTATGCCCAGGAAGCGAACCCGGGCCGTCAAAGTGGAGCACACCGAACTTAACCGCTAGGCCTCCCCTAGTTGACTTTTAAAAGAAGCAGATGGTATCATAATAGGTTGCTAGATATCTTAGGAATTTAACAGACTTTTTGTCAATAAGAATTCTTAAAACATTTACATTGATTTAACAGCTTTATCAAAAATAGTTGTTTAGACATAGCTCTTTGGCTAGATTCATTGTTCCTCTCCTTTCTTTTAGATTTTTTCTAGTCTATTTAATTTTCTTTTCCTTTTTCCCCCCTTAATATTTCAGTAGATATTTCTAAAAACTAGGACACTCTATTACATACATACATACGTACGTAACATACATAACACAACCACCAAAATCAGGATAGTAGCATTGCTACAGTACTGTTATTCAAATTTTGTCCGTTGTCCCAATCACCTGTATAGGCTCAGGGTATACTTATAAGTCTTTAATCTCCTTCAGTCTGGGACAGTTCCTTCCACTTTCCTTACCTTTTATGATCTTGACAGTTTTGAAGAGTACGTTTGTAGAATGTCCCTCATGATTAGATTTAGAAGTGATGCCGTATGCTCAGTGCATCCTATCGACATGCTGTCAAATGGTCCTCTTACTAGGATGTTTGCCTCGATCACTTGGTAAAGGTAGTGTTTGCCGGGGTTTTTCCCTCGAACTATAACTAGGTGTGCTATTTTCTTCTGAGGTATCACTGCTTCTAGATCCCCTCAGTGGACTGATACCCTCAGTGGACATATTCCCTCAGTGGACAGATCTAGAGAATATATGTATGTTTAAACCCACACATGCCATATATGTATGTATGTATGTATGTATATATATGCATATATACACACTCATACATCTATGTCTCTTTGTATATATCTGTTTTTTTTGCTTGAGGAAGATTGTTGCTGAGCTAACATCTGTGCCAGTCTTCCTCTGTTTTTTCAATGTGGGATGCTGCCACAGTATGGCTTGATGAGCTGTGTAGGTCTGCACCTGGGATCTGAACTCACAAACCCTGGGCCGCTGAAGCGGAGTGCGAGAACTTAACCACTACACCACCAGGCCAGCCCCTATCTTTTCTATCTTTTAGGAGCCACACGTTTGCGCCAGTCATTCCAATCCCAAACTAACACCCAGGGTGCATTCTAGTTAGTCTCCCTCCTATCATATTTATAAGTTCCTTCTCTCATATAAGAGCTCTGGCTCCGATTGTTCCCAATATGTTTACACTTTTGCTCGATCCCTCTGTATTTGCTCAGTCCCTCGACTGTGCGGCTCCTCTCTCAGCTGTGGACTGCCCCGAATCCCTTGGCCCCAGCCTTGAGGGGAGCCTGGCCAGCTTTTTCTCAGGTGGCCTTGCACCAACCACAATGACCAAGACCTTTGCTGTGCCCACTGTGTTGCCACGTGGTCCTAGTCACCTGCCTGCCGAGCATGGTAGCCCTGGCCCTGACCAGAGGAGATTGGAACAGATCTCGTGCTGGACAGACTGGTGGTGTGATTAGGGAATGTCAGCTGGGCCACCTGAGTTCAAGCCCAGCTGATACCTACTAGCTGTGTGACTTTGGCCAAGTTAATCTCTTTCTCAGTTTCCTTGTCTGTAAAAATGGGGATAATAATACTGTCTACCTCATAGGGTTTTTATGAAAATTAGAGACTATGTGTAATGTACCTAGGATGTAGTAAGTGCCATATTCCAACAAGTGATTGCTGTTATTAGAATGTAAACCTGTGCAATGACAGGGATGTTTGTTTTGTTCACAGATATCCTAAGTATTTAGAAGAATGCCTAGCATGTGGCAGGTGCTCAGTAAATTTTTATTGAATGAATGGCCATATTAGGACATAATTGGGGTTTACTGTGTATGTAAAAGTGAGCATGGCTTTGTATTAAGTTGAAAGCTTAGATTTCTGGAAATGGGACTACAGTTATTCTTCCTGGTAGGTTGATCTCAGATTTTCTAAGGATCTTTGTCAGTGATGGTGGCTGAAGCAATACCCTCACCACCTTTCAAGAAGTCGTGGATTGATTACCATCTTCTTCATCTTCTTAGGGCCACCTTTCACCCACCAGAGGACACCGCAGAAAATGGTCTATTATGGGAAGACTTCCTGTAAAAACAACTGTGAGAATTATATTGAGATAATTAAGTATGTGTTCAGCTCCTACAAGAGAGAGTCCCCTCTTATTGTCAACACAATGGGCTGGGTGTCAGGTAAGCCCACAGAGGGACAAAGGATGGAGGCAGGAAGGGACGGGCAGTATGAATAAGCTTTTGGCTCTCAGGCATTAGTGCTAAAGCCCAGTTTTTAGGAGATTCTTCTCATAGATCATTTCTTTGTCTCAGAATAAGTATGCCATTTTCTCATCGGAATGTGTTGTTGTTTTTTTGGTGCACCAACTACTAATGTCATCTTCTTCCTCACAGACCAAGGGCTTTTGCTTCTCATTGATCTGATCCGATTGCTGTCTCCCAGCCACGTCATTCAGTTCAGTTCTGGTCGATGTAAATACATGCCAAACCTCACCCCCGACTATGTAGACGACATGGATGGCTTGTACACAAAGAGCAAGTCCAAAATCAGAAACAGAGGTTTTCACCTGGCAGAATTTGCAGAGAATTTTGACTTTGCTGATGAGGAGAAGGAGAGTCCACTTGTGTTTACTGGACATAAACTGATGTATGTTCAGTCGGACTTTGCGTTTAGAAAAACTCCAAGAAATAGGTAAATAGACCATCATGGACTGGAGAATTAAGTTTTCTTAAGTTTAACAAGGCCTTCTGTCCTCAATTCCTTAAAAGGAATAAGTCCTCTAAAAATTTTCAAATCTCTATCACAGCTATTTATTTATCAAGGAGAATCAGTTATTTTCTGAACTGTTACTTTCCCAGTGGAAGTATCCAGAAGTCACCTCCACCTCTGGCTGCTAGAAGCTTTGACTTGAAGGAGAGTCTCTGCCTCATGTTTTTCCAGTGGGTTTGTAGAAGGGCGGGGTCTGCGGGTGTTAAGATGGGAACGTGCTCTGTGTAAATACAATCCAGGTAATGACGTGTGCTCTGTTTCTGAGTGGGAGGTAGACCTGTAAAGTCGTCTCTACTTCCCTCCTTCTGATCTACTTTTCAGAGACTCGCATAACAAAGTCCTTCGTGATTTGGCGGTGTTAGCCTACCTTGGCCAGCTGCAGCCCCCAGTGCCAAAACCACTTTCTCCCTTACATGGTCTGACACCCTATCAGGTAACCTGAACTTATAGGGGGAACTGTCTTCGTTTATTTAACAAACACTTCTCTAGCTTCCTACATGCCAAGTGCTCTTCTAACCACTTTATAACTCTTCACTCATTTGATCCTCAGAACAACCTACGGTGTAGGTTCTGTAACTATTCCTGTTTTACAGATGGGAAGCTGAGTAATCCAGCGGAGGCAGCAGAACTGGCATCAGACCCAGGCGTCCAGCTCCAGAGTTCATGCTCTAAACCGCTGTGCTGGGCACAACTCTGGTTCCATGCTGGTTAAGAATGTTGTACCCAAGGGGCCGCCCAGTGGCGCAGCGGTTTAGTCCGTGCCTGGCAGCCCGGGGTTCGCGAGTTCGGATCCCAGGCGCCCGCCGATGCACTGCCTGTTAGCCATGCCGTGGCGGCGTCCCATATAAAGTAGAGGAAGATGGGCACGGATGTTAGCCCAGGGCCACTCTTCCTCGGCAAAAAAAAAAGGGGAGGAGTGGCAACAGATGTTAGCTCAGGGCTGGTCTTCCCCACCAAAAACAAAAAAGAATGTTGTACCTAATCCCAGAGGTGGCGCTGGGATTAAATCCAGGCAGTCCAGCTCCAGCACTTTGGTTTACTAGCTGTGTGCAGCTCAGTTTCCCATCTGTAGAACAGAGGTAGTCCAGACCTCATAGAATGGTTGTGTGGATTCAGCGAGTGTTCACAGCGGTGCCTAGCACTTGGGGAGCTCTCTTAAAGCGTTTCATACTATTGTCAAAAGGAGATTCTAGCACCAGAGTATTTGCATCTTGGGATTGAAGTTCTTAAGAATTGTTTTGGGAAGAAACCACCATAATATTAGGATTCCAGATGATGAAAGAATAAAATAGCAACAGGTAGCATTTCTTAAACACTTACGCTGTGCTCTGCTGTGTTCTAAGCTTTACTCACCATGGCCCTGTTATTATCTCTGTTTTACAGATGATAGAGCCAAGGCTGGGGACGTTGAGTCAGCTGCCCAAAGCAGTATAGTAAAAGTTTGGGCTGAGACTGGAGCCCAGGCAGCCTGACTCTAGAGCCCAGAGTGTTCACCCTCTGCTGTATGGCTTGTCCAGTATTGAGCATGCGCTGTGTGGCAGGCACTCTGCAAAGCATGTTACATGGAATGGCCCAGTGACTTCATGGTAGCCCTTTGAGGGAGATGCTATTACATCCCTGTTTACAGCTTAGAAAACTGGGCACAGTCAGGTGGAGACACCGGGCCGAGGTTATAGAGGCAGGAGCAGTGACGTGGATGGCAAGGATGTGTCTCCCAAGCCTGGTGGTGAGATTGGCTCCAGCCTTCCAGGTCGTCTCCAGTGGGGAGTCTAAGGCAGCTTGTTTGGTGGAGTTTAGTTGATTTACTCCGGTTTACTCACTTGGAGATGCTCTGTAACTGAACTTCAAACTTCTCTGCCAGATATTTAAACTGCCTTTTGTTATTTCAAATTTACTTTTGAAATCTCAATAATATGTATAACAAAATACTTTTCTACTTTAAAAATTTGGAATTACCAGAAAGTTACATGTTAAAGGTAGTTATTTATCGTGTGCCCTAGGAATGCGATCCATTTTTCTTAATTCAATATGTTACATTAGAGAATGAGTGGAGGCTTTTTCTCACTGAATGGATTTTTACTTTCTTACATTGAGAGACCTCTCAGTGAATGGGGTTTTCACAGTCTCCCTCAACTTTATTTAGGGTGTCTCCAAACTTGTGTGTTATGTGTCTCTTCAGACAGGAAAGTTCCAGGCATTTGGTTCAGGTTTCTAGGAAGTGTTGCTGGTTTACAGGAGCTTTGTGTACCTTCCTAGGTTCTCTGTATTAAAGCAGTGAAACACAAACCAAATAAACGCTGGTTAGTGTTTTCATTCAAGTTTAGGTACTTTTTGGTAGGCAGTTTGGCGGACATAACTTTAGGTAACTGGCTGGTCAACTTGTAAAAATTAAAAGTAATCTTTTAAGTAGAATTGATAGAGGGAGACGCAAATTTATTTTCCAGGTCCCCTTTAATGCAGTTGCGCTCCGGATTACTCACGCCGATGTCGCTCCTACCCATATATTGTACGCTGTGAATGCCAGCTGGGTTGGTCTTTGCAAGATCCTGGATGATGTCAGAGGATATGCAAACGGGCCCATCCTGCTTGCCCAGACTCCAATCTGTGATTGCGTGGGATTTGGTGAGTCTGAGAGTAAAACGTGTCTATAAACCTACTGAAGCTGATCCACTTCTTCAACTATAGATGGCTAGTCTTGACCTTATAGCTGTGTTTCGGCTGGAGTGGTCAGAGAACGTCTCTGTCTTCTATACATTGGGCCTTGGGGGCCGGAGGGCAGGAAGGAAGCAGTCCTTTCTCTGCTTCTCCTGCCAGCTCCTCTCAATCTAAGATTCCTAAGGGCCTGGTCACAGCCATCTTCTCACTTGACATCTTTTCTCTAGGCCATTTCATCCACTGTTGGGGCTCTAAGTCCATCGCCAGACTGACTTCCCATAGGATCTCTCCAGCCCAACTGTGCATCTGAGTTCCAAGCCCATGTTACCAGTGCACTTCTCCACTTGATGTCTCCCTGGCCTCTGAGAGTTAGGTCCAAAACCAAGGTCCTGATGGGTCCATCCACCCCCTCCCTGATGTTCTCCCCGAATCTCCTCCTCCAACCCAGCACCATCTCCTGTTTCCAGGCCTGTGAGTGGTTCTTCATTCACCACGTCCAACCCACTAGCAGGTCTGGTAGGTTGTTTTCAAAATATGTCCGATTCTTCCGTCTCCTCTTCATGCCAGTCTGAGCCGGTCATTTCTGCACTCGAATACCAGGAAAGCTTCTTAACTGCTCTCGCTAGAGTCAGGAGGGATCTGAGCACAAACAGGATTCTGTCACATCCTGGCACTTCCATCACACAGGTCCAGTGGCCTCTCGGTGCCCATCTGGTTTGGGTCCCTGCCTTCTTTGCCGAGCCCACCGTACATGATCATTCCACTGGCTCACTGAGGTCAATAAATGTCAGTATATATTTCTGGAAGAGTACTGGATCTATGTAACCTAAAATTAGCAAAATCCTTAAATAATTAAATACATGTTTCTGATTTGTACAATACTGTACCTCTCAAAAGTGTTTCCACAGAAATTGTGTTACTTCAGACAGACCATAAAGAAGGAATTGGTGATGGGGAAAGATTGAGTCATCTTTGTGTTCCCCGCTGGTGGGTTTTCTCCCTGGCCTGTGTGCCTCGGTTGAGACCATCCAGGACTTTGGCACTTAGCCCACTTTGGCTCTTCACAGCTGAACGAGGAGAAGTTACCCAGAGTCGTCACATACACAAATATGCCATCTTTTGGCGCTTTGTATTTTCAAGGCAAAACACAGTTGAAATTAAAACTCTTATTTTAAAAGCATTCTTCAATTCTGAGTGGTAGGGAGGTGTGATATCTTCCAGCAAGGATGATTTTTGTGTGTTTTGTGTGCATTCAAGGAATTTGTAGAGGGATCGACATGGAGAAGAGGCTTTATCACATCCTCACTCCTGTGCCCCCAGAAGAGCTAAGAAATGTGAATTGTCTGCTGGTTGGAGCCATTTCCATTCCACAGTGTGTCTTCAAGAGCCAGGTGAGTACGGCTCCCGAGGACAGCCCTGGAGGTAGCTGGCCGTGTCCTTAGTAGAGAGAGTGAGGACCTGAAGTTGGGGTGAGAATCATGGGAACAGGTTATTGTTTGGGAAACATACTTTGTTGTAGAGGCTGGACGAGGCAAGAGGAGTGTCAGGGTGGCCTCAAAGGTCAAGACCATGAATTGCCATTGCTCGTGGTCAAGAGCCCCGTGGCAGAGTCGTTATCCCAGGAGTAGATTGTGGGAGAAGAGAGCAGCGGTGGCCACCCCAGGATTACCCCTTCCTGAGGACAGTCTTCAGGTGCACCCATGGGAAGGTCACGTTGGCCACGGGCATCTGTGTGGCCCCAAAGCCAAGCTGCCAGGCCTGGGAGTGGCTTGGGGAGGCAGTGGATGTTCCTACCCTTCTTACTTGCTCATTTTCCTTGTTTGAGAGAGAGGCACACACCCATACCTGCCTGTTCTCATGCTGTTGGATGTGTCTGTGGAGCTGAACTGGATGGAAAGGGGGGCAGTCACCTTTGTAACTGGACCAGTTGCTTTAAGTGGGCCCTTTGAGGGAATGGGAACCAAATGTCTTAAGAGTGGGAGGAGCTTACTCAGACTTTCAATTGTAACACTGTCTTCTGAGGAAGAAATAAAATACTGCAGACTCTCCTGGCTGGATTTGGAGTGTTTCCATGTATTCTCTTTGTGTTTCCATTTCAGCGTGGGCTTGAAGGGACAATACCTTACATCACAACAGATTATAATTTTAAACTTCCTGGAGCATCAGAGAAAATTGGAGCAAGAGAAACTGAGAAAACAGATGAAGAGAAACTATACCCCAGACCTCGACGCTATCGGAAAACAAACTGATACGATGTTTTCAATAAGGGAAGAAACTTTCTGCCCGAAAGCTTGACTGTCTCCAGCCTGACCGCAGCAGACTGGTGGGGTTTTGTGGTCGTTAACAGCGCACTTACCTAGCAGTGTTTCCTGTATAACTCGTGGATGTGTTTAGAGTAAATTTAAGTCTCCTAAAGCTGCATGACCCCAAGTTTTGCCCTAGTCTTCTGTATGGTTAACCATATTTGCTGTCTGTGTTATTTTCTAAGGGATAAAGCAGCAGAGAAAGTTTATCCACCACTAAGACAGAAAGAAGTTGGTCAGTTCCTCAGAAAGTTCTTTGAGGGCCTGGTTGTTGGAATCTGGATAAAAACAGGGAAACTGGGGCCCCAAAATGTACCCAGGAGGAAGGAAGGCTGGCCAGTGGGATCACCACAAGCATAAGAGGATGTGGAGACACACCACGGTTCTCACCTTGGTCTTCGCCCAGTGGTGGCAGACCATTGCAGGAGACCCCAATGGGGGGTTCTGCCTGTGGAGTGGCTGCAGCCCCTGGTGGTGGTTCTCATCCCTGCTCATTTGGTGCTATCCAGGTTCTCTTCCATTCACGCAGGTTGGATGTTAAAAGATTGTGCTTGATCTGTTCAATTTAATCAAGGTTTAATAGATAAAAGTTTGAACTCAAGAGCCCTTCATTTTTTTTTAACCTGATGGTTTTATGCTGAAAAAATTGTTCTCAAATCCAGGAAGCCTCTCCTAGGGCCTCTTTAAAACTAGGTTTGTCCTAATGGAATTCTCTTATGAGATTGAAGATACACCGTGGGCAGAGCTGGAAACTAGGCTGTTTGGAAGAACGACTCGCGGAGCAACTCGCGTGAAAAACCCCGTTCTTGCCTTTGAGTGGCTGGACCTGAACTTGTACATACAGACAACTCTGTGCCATTTAAGATTTCTCCAAGGGTACAGGAGGCTGGTGATGATACCATCTCCCAGA
The DNA here is from genome assembly GCA_031878705.1 of Tapirus indicus. NCBI lineage: Eukaryota > Metazoa > Chordata > Mammalia > Perissodactyla > Tapiridae > Tapirus > Tapirus indicus. The sequence continues at coordinate 89,194,683 of CM062924.1, read as the reverse complement.
TGGCTTTGCGAAAATCAATGGAAATTCATTCTTGATCTTCTCCCTGGTGGTCACGATCCTTTATCCTCCAAGGTTGGAAGTGGTTTTCGTAAACGGTGATTAAGCCAGGTCGTATCGTTTCTGCATTTAAAACAGTAAGACACTGAGGCAGTGTTTCAAATTAGTGTTGTGAATTCCAGCTTCCTAGCAGATCATGTTGAATAGTTAATAGGATGTGTGGGTTTTAATATTTATATTCCTTTAAACCATTGATTATCATTGTCTTCTGTACTCCAGCGGCCCCTCGGCGTCTCGTAGGCCCACAGACTTACAAATTCGCACAGGAACCCCTGTCACCCTCCAGGATTAGTCTTGATACCCTAGAGACCATTTAAGGTCTAACTTCTTAGTTGCCTCTTATTTGTGTCTAAATTCAGCTTGTACATATTTTTTTATCTTGGCCTTGCAAAGAATTTTGACAATCCGCCACCATCACCTTCTTGCCTCCTTCCCCAGTTCCTTGTTTCTTTACAATAGTACTTAATATAGGTCATTAGCAGCAGGTCTTGGGGAAGAATGAAAGTGGTGTCCAGTCATTTGCATTTTCATTACATCCAGGCTTGCCTTTCGCTGATTTCCTGCTGCCTTTCAAGGATGCCGTCTTCCATCCCCTTGGGTCAAGAAGGAATCGTTGCCGCTAGAGGGAGCTGTCAGCCATCGGTCAGGTGGCCAGACTGGAGCTGGCGTCTGAGGAGCCTGTGTGGGACTTCCTCCGGGGATTCAGAGACCCTAGAGATGTGGCTCTGTGCCAGCTCTGTGGCGTGCCTGGTCAGACCGGTAGCGCTGTCCACCTTGGGTGTCTGTCTGTCCGATCATCAGTGTCCATGGCTTGAGCTTTCTGTTGTTTCTCCAGCCAGCGATGGTTCAGAACGGGTAGGAAGGAGTTCTGCGTTGGGGTTGTACCTTACAAAAACTCTCAGTCATTTTTCTGTGTTATTTCCAAAGTAGCACGTGCTTACTTTAAAGAAATTAAATATATGACAGAAAGTGGAAGCCCTTAGTCACAATTTTGTGGTTCATTCAAGTCGGTTCTTTTAAAGAGATCCATTTGTAGGAAGGTAGTGTGAAAATTAATGACAGACTCTCAGATCCTAGGGTTCATTTTATTTTGTAAACAAAGGCAGTTCTGTGTTCCCATCTGTCCTCCGTTTGGCCTCAGGGGCAGGAATCAGTGTACCTTCTCTGACCCCCGTGTAGAAACTGAAGATTTGAGAAAAGGGAGAAGGGATAGTTGAGCTGGCCTTTTAGGTGCCTTGGATTATGATTTTTGGGAAATCAAAATCTGGAAGTGGCCTGCGGGAGAGGATGGTGAGTGGTGAGCTGAGAGCCCCCACCTCCTCCACTGGGACCACTGGCTGGCAGTTACTCACCCTGTTGGACACTCGAGTGTCTGCCCGACAGGCACTGTGAGGACCACGCAACATGGGTACGGGGTTCCTTTTGTTGTACCAGATGGTGATTTGTTTAAACAGTTGTCTAATTGATAGTTTTTCCCTTAGATTTGGATATGGCATTATAGTGATTTAGGTAGCAGGCTTTGATGTTAGAGCTCTGAGTTCAGATCCTGCTGGGAGAGAAATTTAACCTGAGCCTGTTTCCTTCCCAAAGATGAGACGATCGCTCTTCCCTCCTGTATGTGGGTCCCTGCATGAGGAGCACGAGGCAAGTCTATAACAGGAGGACCAGTAACTTAATGTTCACCTGTCTCTGGTTAGATTGTAAACTCCAGGGGGGCAAGGACCAAGATTATGTTCCTCACAGTCACGTTGGGACGAAGCAGAAACTAAATGTTTGAATGAACCATCTTGCTTGGCCTGCCTTTAGGCAGGTTTACCTTAAAATTGTTCCTGCCACAGAGTGTCCTGTTAGAGTCCAGGAAAGTAGTTCCACGGCTTCCATTCATTATCCGCTCCTGGGAGTTTTTCATAAATGCCCCACCCACTCCTTTTAAAGTTGTGTGAATAGTTCACACAGGTGGGAAGTGACCCTGAAGTCACCACCACATAATCACTAGTGATGCTGTCTCGTCTGGTGTTTTTCTAAAGTGCACGTGTGTGATTTTTTACAAAATTGGTGTCCTGTATGTATGGTTTTCTATCAGCTCCTTTCACTAACATATGAACTTCTGTATCATTAAATGTTTTTGAGAACATGAATTTGTGTAATTTCATTATGTATATAGATAGACCATTTTATTCTAGAAAATTATTTAAATGCTTAGGAGAAATTATGGCAAAAACTTTGGGGAAAATAAGACATTGGAAGGGGGTAGTGAAATCTGGGTGCCACAGCAGGGAAAAAGGAAACCCCAGCAAATTACCCGTGCCTTTTTCCATTTCAGTGTTGAGTGAAGTGGGAGTTTTTTAATTTTTCTACATGGGCCCAAGTATGTAAGTTAGAAGATGCTATATTCTTTCTGGACTGTCTCAGAGTGTATTAGAAAGAAAGAATTTTGCTCCCAGAAGAGTTCAAATTATAAAAAAAACCCTGGGGTCTGTGCCTGTAACTGCCTGTCAGCAAGCGAGAGCTCAGCTCCTCAGTCTTCATTCGCCCAGGGCTGGGTCTGGCACAGAGACCGAGACTTGGCTGAGAAGCTGAGCCGGAACAGTGGCTAAAATAAATATGGGGGCCGTCTGTGCCATAAGGGGGAAGGAGCCACGTGATGCTCAGGGCCTCTGCAGAAAGACTTTGCCAGGAAAAGAGTGGGGCAGAGGGTGGGCTGGGGAGCAGTCTGAAAGGAGCCATACTTGGAGTTGAGGGGCAACAGGTCCAATCTGGAAATGCCAGGAGCTGAGTAAGCAAAGTCCTGGGAGTCAGCAAACAGCTGAGCCCGCAGCCAGTGTGTTGGGTTGAGAAGCCGAGGGTTGCCATGGCGACTGGCTCTGATGCTGCTGTGGGGCTCAGCTGACTGTGGCTTGGGTTTTTCTAACACTTTGGAACTTGCTTGTTCTCCAGACTGTCTGACTGATTGTCTGCCGAGCAGGAAGAAGCCACAAAACTTTGAGGCCCTCCTCGTTCCTAGGGAGTCCAGCAGGGGGCTGCTGGCTATTGGGGTTGCAGAGACAAGGGTCTTCGTGGCCTTGCTTTCCAGGAAAGAAGGGAAGGAGCCCGCCAAGGCAGCCAGCAGTGTGAGAAGTCTGTTCCAGGGGGCGGATGGGTACTTGGGAATGGAAAATCCGAGGGGAGAAAACCATCAGCAAGGAAGCAGTGCGAGCCGCAGCCATGCAGTCCATACGTTAAAATCTACAGCGCCCAGGGGGCCTGCAGTGGAGGGAAGCAGATTGGCAGGCCTGAGAGCTCCGTGGTTTTCTGCGCAGACGGATTCCGCTGGAGAAATTAAGATTGGGGCTGAGTCTGGGAGAAGCCCTTCGGTGTTGGGACTGCAGCTGGGCAGAGAGGGACAGCGAGCTGTGGGTGTGATCAGAGAGGCCTGTGGTGTTGGCACTAGGCTCGAGGGCCGACCAAGGTGCCACCCCCCTAGAGGTCAAGCATGAATTCAGTCCTGACAAAATACGGGTCTCCACCTCGCAGCTGGCTCAGCCTCCATCCAGGAACCGGTGAGTGTGTTTTCTTCCTCGTTGTCCAGAAAGGAGAATTGGCAACACAGAGCAAGACAAGGGGACTTTGTGGGTCTTGGAGGGGCCACAAAGACCCCACGCTTGCTGAATTAGTCTAGACCCTTTAAGAACCCCTCCTGCAGGCTGGTCCCATAATTGTCCTCATTAATTAGCGAGTCAATGAATTGAGAGCCTGGAAGGCAAGGGTCGCTGGGCCCAGCTCTGATTTGTGGTACAGATAATGTCCGGTCTTCTGGGAAGGCAGAGGAGAGAGGCCTTCCATTTCAGCCATCCAGCCCCTAAAAGACGAAAGAACAAGGTCCCATCCTTGAGTTGTTCCGGGGGCTGACTTGACTAGCTGCTGCAGAAAGGGGCCAGACCGGCTTGTGGTGGAAGGTTATTCAGCTTCCTCTTCTGTGAGATGGAAAGTGGGTTGGGAAAAGTGCCCCAAGACCCTTCAAACTGTCAAGTTTTGTGCATTAAAGTTGTGTCCCCATTGCTGGAATGGTCTGGAACATGTTCCCAACCTTGCCTTTGTAGCTCTCTCAAGGAGGGCTGTGAAATTCCTCCTAAACCATCCATATTTTTAAGTTCACTTTGATGTATGCCATGATGCACTTTGGCAGTGGGGCATCAGGAATGGTGTGCGTGGAATCAGTCAGACTTCCAGCACCCTAGAATTGCAGCCCTGGCCTGGGAAATACCCGACTCCTGGCCAAAGAGGAATGGCCTAGGGGTGCATTGGCCACTGACCCCTCTGTGCTCAAATAAGAGCCCCCATTCTGACCTTTATCTGTCCTCCCACCTGTGGCTGGCCTAGGTCAGATTTTTGAAGGAGACAGTGAGTCACAGAGACTTCCTCCTAGCACCCACACGGGCCCCTCATTGCAGGGTTATCCCCTTTCCAGGAAGGGGGCTGCGCTGCTGGCTTATTCTTCCTCTGGCTCACCCCCACAAGCAAAACATGCCTATCACGGCTGGGCTCTCTGCTGGGAGTGGCCAGAGAGCAAAATGAACGTGTGCCATCCACCCTAGCAGGCCTATCGCATCACTGTCTGACATCCTGTTAATTCAAGGTCCATCAATGCTTACTCACCGAAGGGGAGGTTGTTTCCAGGCGTGGGTGAAATGTGGGTGTGCCCCCAAATCATACCTGCCACATGAATGGCCACCTATTCTGCTTCAGCATACGCTTGATTGTGTCTTTAAGCCCTTTATTATTTTTTCTTTTTTTGACATTAAAAGGATAACTACTTATCCTTATTCCCAAGTTTTAGAGCTTAACAAGCTTGAATGTCAGAGTTACTCATTTAATCACTTAAATATTGATGGAACACTTACTGTCAGGCATTGTGCTGGGGGCCGGGTGGATGATGGTGAAGAAGACAGAAACCCATCCTTCTAGAATCTTACTGACCAGTGAGTGATAAGGACATGAGAACAGGAAACTGAGAAGTAGTTTGATGTGTGTTAAAATACAGCGATGGTAGGGTAGTGAGTTCATACATAAGAGATATTCCTCTTATGACACTGTGGATCTTAGGGATTTTCTGAAGAAGTGACATCACCTAAAGGATACACTGAAGCCAGCTGGGTAGAAAGCAGTGATGGAAGAGTGGGGTGTGGGGGCCGAAAGGCCGTTTCAGGAAGAGAGAATAACAAAAGCTGGAAAAGGCCATTTGTGTATGATGATCGGGCCATACAGTGGGATGACTGAGGGATGGACGGGTGTGGGGGGTGTTGTGGGAAGGGGGAGCTGTAAGGAGACGGTGCAGAGGTCGCTTGTGGAGAGGTTGGGAGAGAATCTTACCGAATTCAGATTTCATCCTTGGGGCAATGAGAATTTAAGCGTTTTTAGCAGGGTAAATAGCATGACCTGACTTGCATTTTAGGAAGATCCTTTTTGATAGGAGTTTGGAGAGTGGATTTGGGAAGATTGAGGAAGAGAGCATGGCAAATCAAGAGCCAAAGAATCAGGGGGCTATTACAATAATTCTGATGAAAGATGGTAGTTTAGGCCTTTAAATTAGCATATAAGTAGATAAAAATATATATACATACGCACACACATGTATGTCCACTTTTTGTTCCACTTATACAAATTTTCATTATAAAATTTTCAAATAGTACATAAATAATGAAGATATAAGTCCTCACTTTCTATTCAGATGTATTTCAAGTTTTTCTATACACACACATGCACATACCTACATATGTGGGTATATGTAAAAATTTTTAATGAAATGGTAGAAAATATGTATTTTGCAATTGCTTTTTCCAACTAATACTATATTTTGGACATTTAAAAAATCCTAATACATAAAAACCTACCTCATTCTTTTTAATAGCTTCAAGATATATGGACATATCTTAATTGTTAAACTGACCCTCTCTGAGTGGACATTTGGGGTGGTTTCCAGTTTTTCACTCTTGTAAATGACACTGCAGTGAACATTCTTATACCTATATCTCTGTGCACTCGTGAAAGAGTATCTTTAGAATAAATTCCTGAAGTGGAATTGCTGGGCGGAAGGGTGTGAGCATTTTGCATTTTAATCAATATTTCCAGGTTGTCATCCAGAAAGCCACTTGTTCTCCCATCAGTGGAGTATTGCAGTCCTGCGTGTGCTCTCTCTGTCTGATCATCGTCTTCCGTGAGCCTGTTCCTGGCATATGAGGCTGGGTGGCTGGGCAGGTGTCCCCTTACATGGTCCCCAGGCACTTCCCTTCTTTGTCCACTCCCGTCACTGAAATGCTGTGGCTCTTGGCCGGGGTATAAGGGCAGCTGCAGGCTCTGACATCATGCCTCTGGGACTTCCAAGGGTGGAGGGCACAGAGGGCACTCCTCACATGATTCTCTTATCTTTCTCCTTAGTTCTCCCTTCTGAGGACCCCCTTATGTAGTAGGTGTTTAACAGCATAGATTACAGAGGCAACCGACCTGTGTTGAATCACAGCTCTCCTACTTACCAGCTGTAAGCAGGTGACCTTAGGCAAATCAAAGCCTTCTGAGCTTCAATTTCATTATCTTCAGAGTGGAGATAATGACAGTGTCTACCACCCAGGGTTATTGTGGAGATCAGATGAGGTGGTGTTTGAGTCTGTGTCTGATAATTCCAGTATCTCCAGTTTTTGTGGGTCTGCTTCTGTTCTCATTGTCTCTGTTGGTTCTCAATCATGGGGTCTTATTGATCCATGTGCCTAGTTATCTCTGACTGCATGTTGGACATGTTTAAAAATTATTTGCAGGAAAAATTTCAGGCCTAGGATGGTAAAGGATTTCCATGTGCTTCTACCATTTGCCTGGAGACACTGCCAGTCTAGGACAACCTTAATCCAAATTCAAGTCGCAACTTCCCTGGACTTTGAGCTCTTTCCCTCGGCCCCATAAAGCCATTGAAAGTGGAACCCAGTTTTCCAACTCTTTCTTCAGAATACCTGAGGGCAAAGCCATCTGAGTTTACCTCCCTAGATCCACCTCATCTGTGTTTTGTCTGGTTTGATGTTTTTAAGTAAAAAATTGTACTTTTCATCCAGCATTTTTGGTTGTCCCAAGTGGGAAGGTTGGTCTGATCTACCCGATCCACCTCTGAGGGAAGCAGGGTCCCCACTGAATGATGTGTGTTCAAAGCATTTAGTACATTGTCTCTTTGTAGCTGTTGTTGTGTCCAAAACTATGGTGTGTACTGAAAGCACAAGAAATCAAAGTTTATTAGATTCATAATGAGGTGGGACAGAGGCTTTCTGTAGCCAACTCAGAGCCACAACAAGGACAGGAATTCCCCTGTACCTTCCTAGGATCCCTCCATGTTCCTAAGCTCCTCCCATTTCACCCATAATTACTTCTATAATAATAGCCTTTTAACATCTAAGTCAGATCACGTTCCTCCTCTTTAAAAACCTCCAGTGGCTCCTGTCTCAGAAGAAAAGGCAAAGTCCTCACAGGCCCTTACGGGACCTGATGCCCTGTCATCTCTCTGACTTTATCTCCTCCCCCTTGTCTACCCTGCTCCAGCCACACTGTCCTCCTTGAGGTCCCCTCATTAGGGTGACCAACTCATCCTAGTTTTAAAACTGAAAGTCCTCTCAGTCCAGGTGGGGCAAACCAGAACAGTTGGTCACCTTAGCTCAAGTACAAGATATGTGCCCACCTCAGGGCCTTTGCACTTGCTGTTTTCTCAGCTTGAGATGCTCCTCCCCAGATATCTGTATGGCTAGCTCCCTCACATCATATCAGTCTCTGCTCAAAATCACCTTCCTGAGAGAGGGAGTATTTAAAATAATGTGTGGGGGCTGGCCCAGTGGCGCAGTGGTTAGGTTCGGCATGCTTCACTTCAGCAGCCCGGGGTTTGCAGGTTCGGATCCTGGGTGCAGACCTACACCACTCATCAAGCCATGCTGTGGCGGCATCCCACATACAAAATAGAGGAAGGTGGGCACAGACGTTAGCTCAGAGCCACTCTTCCTCAAGCAAAAAGAGGAAGATTGGCAACAGGTGTTAGCTCAGGGCCAATCTTCCTCACCAAAAAAAAATAAATAAAATAAAATAATGTGTGTGTACATATATGGGCACCTATATGGGGGGCTCTCAAGCACCAGCATCCACTACAGAGCCAAGACAGGCTAAGCCCCAGCAGCTGCCCTGCCCAGAAACTGCCTCTGCATCCTGGGCCTGGGGAAAAGTGGGGGACTTGGGCTCTGTGGGCCAACAGGGAAAGAAGGCCTGTCCCAGGTTTCCAACCATCAGGATCGGTGTTCCAACAATGGGCTGGAAATTTTGAAATCCCAGCTGCCCTGGAAGTCTGGCCAGTCTTTTCTGTGGTCGAGAGCCTGGCCCAGAAGCCTTTGTTCCTTGGACAGACTTGGCCCTGGAGAGGGCCCAGCCTTTCAGTCTGTCTGGCCAGGTTTAAAAGTCTGCAGTGGCCAGCGGCCGGCAGTGAGACTGGAATGTGGCCGTCCTGCCATGGCCACAGACAGCCCTGGGGTCGCAGGCCTCCATTTCTTTGTCGTCCCCCATGCCAGGCCGGGAAAGCCTGGCATCCCAGCTGACAAGTGCTTGGGTTTAGGCAGGGTCTCAGCTCCTCCCAGGGTGGTGGCCAGGTCTACCCCAGGCTCGGTGTCTGGGCCTATGGGCTGCCCTGTAAGCTGGGGTCCTCCTTGGAGGCCAAAGAGCCTCACCACCTTTACCCTTGAGGATGAGACAGAGCCCAGCTAGACCAAGCCTTGAGGCATTTGGAAGTCGGTCCCAGCAAGAAACTCTTGATTGTGAGCTGATCCAAGTTCAAGTCAACAAGCACTCCCCTGGCACCTGCTCTGGGCCGGCCCAGGCCCGGGCCCTGCGTTCCGGGGAGAATGAAACCAGTAGCTGCTCAAGGGGCTCCCAGTGGAGACGGAGCCTAGACTCCATTGTTTCAGGGTGGTCACCTGCGGCAGAGGCAGGACCAAAGGGCAGCCCGGCAGCTGGGCGACGGCACCATCAATCTGCCAGGGAGCAGGGGGTGGGGGCAGGTCCTGAAGTGTCTGATGGTCGTGCCAGGGAGGGTGGCTTTGCTCCACAGGTGGTGGGGAGCAGGTTTTTAATCAAAGCAGTGACATTTTCAGATTTGCATTCTATTCTTGTTGTTGTGATTGTGAGCCTTTGTCCACTGACCCCCCCTCCAAGAGGAGACCCGAGTGTGAAGGCCGCTCTTCTGGGTTAAGTCATTTAATCCCCAGCAACCCTGTAGGCAGTACTGTGAGTACCGCCACAGTATAGATGAGGGAACTGAGGCCCAGAGAGGCTAAGCAACTTGCCCAAGACGACACAGTCAGCAGGAGCTGGAGCTGGGATCTGAACCCAGGTAGCCAGGCTGCACTCAAGAGGCTGACTTGGAGGGAGCAGGAGTGAGGCAGGGGGCCCAGGCAGGACGGTGGCGACCTAAGCCTGGGCCAGGGCATTCTAGACGCAGAGCTTAGAATGGCGTGGGCAGTTGGTCCATGGCCAGCCCGCCCCAGGCTCTGCTTGTCTCCAGGCTGCAGTGGGTGGACGGGTGGGTGACAATGGTCAGGCCAGATGCTGGACAGTGACTGGACTTCCCACCCTGTCACCTCAGGGGAGGTGCCTGGGTCTGAGGGGCCTGTTGTCTAGCTGTCCCCCCACACTCAGGGAAGCTCAGGGAGGGACCCACTTTTCTCAAGGCCTGTGGCCAGTGAACTCAAAGGTCAGGGGCATCTGGGGAAGGGAGGAGCCCAGGACTCTGGTAACCTGGGATGGGCCCACCTGCACTTACATGACTTGGCTCAGGGCACTGGTCAGCGGTGGGCAGGAAGGGCCGTTGACTAGACCCTGGCAGCACATGGATCTTGAATATGTTGGCCATGGACGGAGCAACAGGTAGCATGGAAGATGCTGGGGAGACTGGTGGCAGCGCCCCATATGTGAATCCCAGCCCCCACCCACCTCCTGGCTGACCTGGGCAAGTCTCTAGGCCCCTCAGCCTCAGCTTTCTGCTCTGTAAGATGGGCTGATAGTAACACAATGGCAGGATCATTAGGCTGATTAAAGGAGATCCACCTCGAAGGCTTTTGGTCCAGGGCCTGGCACACAAGGGGACTTGGCAAATATTAGTGTCCCTACTGTGTGCCCAGCCAGGAGCTAGAGAAAGAGGACTGAGACAGGGTCCCCAGCCAAGCAGGAACCTCTGCTTCTGAGGGAGCACATGGGGCAGGGGTTCATGTGGAAGTGCCCGGGTAAAAGCAGCGTGGGCTGTGTCCTGGCACAGGGCTCCCTGATGACAGAACGCTCTCCCCAGGCCGTGGTGACAGCTTCCACACATTCCCACCCTCCAGCCCTGGGGCAGCGCGGCTGTGGGGGGCTCTGTGGACCACAGTGCCTACTCTGGGGATAGAGCAGAAACCCACTGCAGGGTTCTGCCTGCCTCGGACCTGGGTTCTGTGAACCCCATCCTGGGCCCTGTTGTGCCTGGACAACATTGCATGCATCTCAGGCCCAGCCCCTGGGGTCCCCGAGGGTTGGAGAAGGGCCGTGTGGGCAGCACAGGAGTGTGGGGGTCATCTCTCCGACCCCTCCTGGCACGGTGAGAGCAGCCCGCTCTGGTGGCCAGTGGGCCACGGTAGCCGAAGGCTGTGAGGATGTGTTTGGAGAGAGGCTGCGGGGCTGGGGCCTGGGTGAGGCGAAGGGCCAGGCTGGCTTGCGGCCAGGTGGCTGCAGCCCAGGTTTCCACCAGCACCTTCCAGATTGATGGACCCGCAGATGGCCGAGGCTTCAGACCCACATGTTCAGCATCTAGAATGGTTTACTCTGCAGGGGAGGGTCTGTCCACACCAGGCCCCACTGCTCACCTCTTCTGCAGGTGCCAGCCCTGGGTGCACTGCCTGCTGCCTGGGGGTTGACTTCCACCCCACCCCAGCCCGCAGCAGGAGCCACTACTGAGCATTGGTCCTGGAGGGTCCTTGGCCCACACCTCTGGCAGGTGGGGGCAGATTCTCCTCCTTCCTGGGGGCCGGCAGTCGGTGGGGGGATCACTGGGACACATGTCCTCTCAGGCCTGGCTGATGGGGCAAAGAGACAGGAGAGGTGGAGGGCTGGGAGGTGGCTAGTGCCCATCCCCACCAGGTTATATAATGGGTCTCTGGCCAGCTGGCAGGACTTAGTTCCTAATAGGCCCGGCAGCTCGACCTGGGAGCACTTAAGTACAGCACAGGCCGCTTCTCACGCGAGCTGGGCGGCTGGCAATGGACATGGCACGTCAGAGTCATTTCTGTTCCTACCTACCCCCACCCCCCTGCAACACACACACAGCTGGCTCTCCCGGGCTGCCCTGAGGGTCCAGACAGGCCTCCTCAAATGCTGGAAGGAAGAGGAAGTGATGTGGTCACCTGCTCCTGGAGGCTCAGGGGACCACAGAGAGTCATAGCGAACATTTTCTGGGGAGGGGGAGGAGCAGGCCCCCTTGGAAGAATGCAGGGACCCCCCCCCCAAGGCTTTATCCTCATGGGGCAAGCACTTGCTCTTTGCCAGGCTCCAGCTTACCCCCATGTGAGCAGGATCGTGGAGATGACACAGTGGGGGGCTCTCTCCTTAGCCCATTTCACAGAAGTGGAGTCTGAGCCTTCAGGAATTGTCATGCCAGAGGCTACCCAGCTGTGAGGCAGAGGCAGGACCCTGAACCAGTCCCACCCATTAAGCAGCTGCCTTCAGGGGGCCTCAGGGCCCAGCAGGGTAGGAAAAGGGTCAGCCAGGATGGCCTAGGGGGAAGAGGCATCTAGGGAGCCTAGGGACCCCTGGTCTGTGAGCTCAGGCAGAGAAGGTAGCCCTAGGGTCAAGGTCTCTGTTGGCCATGGCTTGCTGGGAGGCAGCCGGCGTAGGGGTTGATGGCAGGTTCAGGCCACCTGCTCCTCTTCCTCTTTCAGCCCCTTACTCAGCCGGCCTCTCGGGCTCCTGCTCGAGCCTCATGGGGCACTTCTGCTCCCAAGGAAACAGCTGTGGTTTGCAGAGGGCTCGATCCCCTCCCCACGTCCAAGGCCATTGCCGGGCACTGGATGAAGCAGCCCTGGGTCTCCAGCTCGCCATCCCTCTGCCTGTCCTGGCCCTGGCCCCGGGCCAGCGGGAGCTCACGAAGGAGGGGACAAGAGGCAGACCTCTAGGGTCTCCCTGCCCAGGACTGAGGCTCCCAGCCCTGAGGGGCCAGTCCAAGAGGAGGGCACAGGCCATTGGTCTCCTTGCTCCTCTTGGATCTCCCCATCCAGAGGCCATGAGGTTCCGGGAGGAGTGAGGCATGACTGGTGGGCTTGGGGCTGTGGGAGGGTGGGCTTCCAGCTTGGGGCCACCCTGTCTCCCTCTGGGCCTCGGGCTGCCCATCTGTACCCTGCGGTGACCGCAAGGCACATCATTGAGGGCTAGGCAGTGTGGCCTAATGGTGAGAGCATAGCTCTGGGGTTCTGCCCCTGGCTCACCCTTCCTAGCTCCGTGGGGCCCTGGGCAAGTTACTGCCCCCTGGCCTGAACTTCTCCATCCCTGTGATGGGGATAACAGTACCCGCCCCACGGGGCTGACGTGAGGATTAAAGGAGATAACGTATGAAGAGAACGGAGCTCAGCACAGCATCTGGCCCACAGGAAGTGTGGCTGTCATCATTCGGTGCCCGCCTGAGGCTGGGGACACAGCAGCAGGCAGGACAGATGTGCCCCGCCCCAGCTGTCCCAGGAGCTGTGCGGAGTCCCCCCACGTTTGTGAGCAGCATCACTCACCATCGGTTGTCTGATTTCCCCAGACCCAGTGAAAGGCCCAGGTGTGTCCACCTGCCTTTGACCCCAGCTGCCTCACAGTGGGGGGGGGGGCTGGTGCAGTGCCCTGGAGCACTGTGGGGGCCCTTTCACCCACCTGGGTGGTCCTGCCCTGTCCCCCAGGGCTGCCTCATGCCCCCCTACTCCAGGAGGATGGACCTCCTGCGCGGGGAGGATGGAGGAGAGGTGGGGGGCGGGGGAGACGGCTCTAGCCTGGACAGAAGGAGTGTGGGCGACTCTCTGGGGGAGCCAGAGGAGGCCATCCGGGCAGTAGGATGGGCACGAGCCAAGGCAGGGAGGTGGGAAGCAGCAGGCACATTTGGGGACAGAGAGAACCTTGGGGATGAGGCTGCATGTGCCCTGGAAAGCAGGAGAGTGGGGAGGGAGCTGGGCCTCGAGTGGGGTCTGCGCAGATGGGTGCTTGCAGGAAGGTGGGGTGCTCCTGTGTTCACCCCAAAGCTGGGGATAGGAAGAAATCTTTGCCTCCCTCTCCAGGCGGGGCTGTTCTGAAATCATAACCAAGCGTTGCCCCCGCCAGGCCTGAATGTAGAGTGGTCTGGGCTGGGTAGCTGCTCCAGGACCACACCCCCAGCTCTGTAGCCCTGGTCTATGCAGGGCACTGAGACTGGCCATGGCTGCCCGGGACAGATTGTCTCATTCCCCGAGCTCGGTCTGACACCCCCACGCTGGCCACTTGCCTGTGAACACTAGCTGGGGCGCCCCCAACCTCCTGTGGGCCCAGGCCACGTGGGTGACGATGATCAAGGACCAAGGGGCCTGCGTTTGTTCATCCCTGGCCCTGCGCCGGAGGAGGGGGAGGGGGAGGAGGAGGAGGAGGAGGAGGGCAGGCAGGCATATGGTTTGAATTACTTGAGCTGCCTCTTGGCACCTTAGCCCTCAGCTGGGGGTGTGCAGGCTGCCTGGACGGCCACCCTCCCACCCACCACAGCCCTGTAGTGACCCCCCCTCCCCCCCCCCCGGAAAGCAGAGCCTTCTGCTGCCAGCCCTCTCGCCTGGGCCTCTGCCTCTCTGTTGCCAGGCATCTGGTCCAGGGGGGCGGCCGGCTCTGCACCCTCAGGCTAGCTCCTTCAGGTCCCTGGCAGGCTGGGGTCGGGGGGGTGGGGGCACGGCAGGGTCAGACAGAGGAGGCTTGGCAACATGGCAGAGGCTCGCTGGGAGACCCAGCACGGTCTTCTCTTGTCCATCTGGATTTCCTCAGGGCCACCCCACTGCCCTCTCACTGTCCAGTCTTCTCCCCAAGGTGGCTGTCCAGGCCCCCAAGTTGGCTTTGAAGCCAGACAGCCCTGGGTTCAAATCCAAGTTCTGCTCTGTGTTAGCTGAACCCCAGCCGTGCTCTCACCTGCGCTGTGGGCACAGTCCCGCCTCCGTGGGGAGAACCAAAACTGTCGGGTAGACACACAGCTTTCCTGGAGGTGAGGGCAGAGGCCCTTCCACCAGAGGGTGGCCATAGGTCTTTAGTGTTTATTTATTTTCTAACTAGATAAAAATTTGCAGTTTTTACAAAGCTCCAGAAAAACTAACCAGTGACTTTCATTTTCTGTGTAGCTGGTTTTTATCCTTCTCACAGTTCTTTCTGTGGGTGGCTCTGCACCCCCCAACTCCTTCACCACCCCAGCCTTTCTGACCTCCCCACCACCCACTCCTCACCCTATGTCCCCCGTGCAGGGGACAGAGCAGCTCCAGAATGATGCTGGAGGCTCTTTGCACCAGTTCGCCGGCCCAGGGCTCCTTACCTGTCACTGCCATTGGTGTGGATGACACAGCCTGAGGCAGGAGGCAGGGGTGGGTGGGCAGCCTGGTGAAGTGTGGCCAGTCCAGAGAAGGGAGAAGTCCTTGGTAAGAGCCCAGAGGGCAGATTCTGGGCCTCACTGGCAGCCTGAGGGTAAGGCCTGGCCAGCAGCTCCTGCCCTCTGACCCCTAGAGGCCTCCTCCAGGCCCTGGCTGAGCGGAGCTGGGAGACAAGCCTTGGGTTTCCTGGGGAGGGGCTCAGTTAGGCAGCTGAAAGCAGCTCTGGGGGTCAGCCCATGGCATCCCCATGGGTGGCTCCACTTCTCATTGAGAAATCCTGCAGGGCCTAGCTGGGGCTGGGGGCTGAGGTCGGGGGTCAGGATTGGGGGGCTGGAATTGCTCCTGGGGCAGCACATTTTTCTCCTCTGAAAACTTATCTTAGCTAAGAGACCATGGAACAATTGCACTCTTTTCCGAGCCTCTGCCGTCCCCAGACGGACGGCCTATCCCCTCGGTGGGGGCTCCGAGGGGGCCGGGAAGTTGAAATTTGTAAAATGTCTGTAGGAGGGGAAGAAAGGCGCTTTGTGTGGGGCCGGGGCCCTGGCCATTGGTCAGCTCCTAGGCCCCCAGCCGCTCCCAGAATGCTCCCCTCCCCAGGGAGGGTTGCGCTTGCCGGCTGGAGGCCAGCCCCAGGGTCCCTGCAGCCCCTCCGCAGCCCCTGCACTCGCTGCGTCCAGGCCTCGGGGACCCTAGTCCCGGGGGCACACAGCCTCTGAGGGCACGGGCCTGGCCCGGAGGCCTCCCCGGGCCCCAGCATGTTTCTCTACTGGAAGAAGCGGGGTGCCTATGAGCTGGAGGCCCTGCCCAGTGCCCTGGCTGAGCTGGAGCTGGGGGCTGTCGAGCGTTTCTCCTGGAGCTCCACCCTGGACATCATCCAGGACATTGGGGGTAGGTGCGGGCCCACTTCCCTGCCAGGCTCCGGCACCTGGTCCACCTGGCCACCTCTCTCTAGCCAGAGCCTGTTCACCACGCACATCCTACTGTTGGTCACTTGCTTGGCAGCAGCGTGGGGGCCAGAGCCCCTCCTGAGAGCCACTGCTGGAGGAGGAGAGGGGCCCAAGTGTGAGGACCCTGGGGTCGCAGGGGCAGCGAGGGCAGGCCGAGGAGCTCTCCTTCACAGGGGCTTGCCTGGCTGGGTGGTGTTGGCCCCACAGTTGGCTCAGAGCAGGGCAGTTAGGGCTGGGGCAGCAGTGGCCGGCACTGGGCTTCGGGCCTGGCTCTGCCTCTGTCTTCCGCCTCTAAGATCAGGGCCATATGGTGGGATGAGTCCTTCTGGAATGTTCATGTTCAAGGCCCCAGGACATGTGTTATTTCTCCTATCATCCCATTGCCGACAAGGAAACAGAAGCACAGAGGGATTAAGCCCTCGAGAGGCAGCATAGGCAGCGGGGATGCTGAGCTGAGCCCCAGGCCTGTGTGGGAATGCTGACCTGGCTGTTTCCCTGACACGAGATGTCGGGAAAGCTGTGTAAAGGAGTTAAGGAAGCCACTGGCCTCAGTTGTGGGGTGGCTGAGAGGACTAACAGGTGATACACATGGAACACTTCAAACAGCACGTGGCACAGAGCAAAGGCACAACCATGCTGCTGTCATTGCTGCCATTACTTTATTGTAGCTCCACCAACCGTGGGCCCAGCAGAGCATTCAGCCTGGGATGGGCGGCTGGATTCTGTCAGGTTGTTTCGGTGCCAGTGGTGGAAACCTGGGTCTGGCCTGCAAGCCGGGCAGGGTGCGGGGTCTGGGCCTCGGTTCTCGGCTCATCTCATCTCGGGTCCCAGGCGCTGGCCTCCCCCAGGCCCCAGGCCAGAGGAGCAGGAGCCTCTCCCTGGTGCAGTTTCCCAGGCCTGGCGTGGAACTTCCCTGAGCCCATCCCTGTGGCCAGAGGGGTAGAAAGTGATGGGTAGGCCTGGGGTCCACCATGAAAGTGACCACATGGGGCACGGGTTCCACAAAGAGTGATGGGAGATGCTGCTCCCAGAGAATGGATGTCTGGCGGGCATAAATGACAGGTGTCCCAAATGTGAGGAGCCCCCTTCTGCTTCCTGTCCCACTGGCCAAAGTGGACAGGGGAATGTGGCTGCTTGGAGGGGAGGGGCGGGCACAGTGCCCACCTGGGCCCCAGGAGCACCAGGCACTTCAGAGGTGTGTACAGGAGGCTGGGAGGCAGGACTGTGTGAGGAGGAGCCTGTGATACTGGGCAGGTCGTGGAGCGGGGGGGCAGGAGGGGGCACAGGAGCAGGTTGTGTGTGGTTGGGGGCCAGCCTGGGGGAAAGCTCCCCTCCTCCTTCAGCCGGGCACTGTTCTGGAGCCAGATGACGGGTTGGGAGGAGTGGGCCTGAGGCGGGCTGTGAGAGCCCTGTTTGCTGGTACTGCTTCACCTGGCAGGTTCCTGTCTTCCTGAGGCAGGTAAAGTGGCTGAGGTCCTGATGGGGGCCAGAGATTTGCCTCAGGTCATTTAGCCAGTCCCAGCCACAACCAGGGAGGCCCAGCAGGGGCTGTGTCCCCCCTCCTATCTGTTCTCTGCATCTCAGTCGCTGAGAGGAGCCTGAGCTTTGCTGCTGCTGGGCCTTCTGCCTGGGATGCCCTCACCACTCGGCGTGGCTCTGGAGCAACTTCTGTGAAGCCCACCCTCCCCGCCGCCTTCCCCAGGTGGGGCAGTGCCTCCTGCCTCTGGGATTCTGCAGCCACTGCACAGTGACCATCTGTCACCGTGACCAACATTTAGAGAGGACTTGCCTGGTGCCAATCCTTTTTAAAGCTTTGGCTCCCGGCATCTTCGAGCCTACTCTTTGAGGCAGGAACGAATCTTGGTGTCTCCTTTACTCTGGAAAGGAAGGCAAGGCTCAGCAGGGTGAGGGGCGGTATCCAGATACACAACTCCCACCCTCAGCCTCCGAGCCCCAGGACAAGGCCCTGCTCACCCGCATGTCCCTGTGCCCTCTCTACCCCGGCTGAGAGAGAGACCCTAGCACACGGAGCGTGAGCAGATCTTGGGGGTGAACTGAGGCAGGCCGGGTGAGTGAGCTGGGCACACAGCTGTCTGTGTGGGCTCTATCCTCTGCAGCCAGCCGGCCCCTGGCCTGGGCCCATCAACGGTGGGTGGTGAGCCCTTAAGCGCTAGCCCAACCCTGTGATGGGGGTGGGGCTCGGACACGGAGCGTGACTGTCCTGAATCAGAATCTCACACCCATTTCTGCAGCCCTACTCCCGTTCCTCCGTCGGCCACTCACGGTTCCTCCTAGAAATCTCGGGAGGAAGCCCATGGTGGGCAGATGGGCAGGTGCCCACAGCAGCCTCAGCCAGAGGAAGTGGCTGGCTGGCTCCACTTCTGCATGCAGGAGCTGTGTGGACAGTTTCTCTGGCCCCAGGAAGGAATTCTGAATGTGTCCTCCTGCCTCTTCTCACTGAGCCTGAGGGGAGTGGACAGGCAGCGCAATCGTTGGGGTCTTCAGGCCCTGGGGGAGGACATCAGCGATGGTTCTGGGCTGCAAGCAGGGACAGCATCAGAGGCTATGGTCCATGCTCCTTCCTCCAGCTAGGTTCCCACTTGACTGCCCTACCCCAAAATGCCCCATGGGGCTTTGGGAAGGGGACCACATTTCTTTCCCCAGCCACCTGTGATGCTCTGGCCAGTGTCTGGGGTAGGGAGAGGCAGATGGTTCCTGGGGCCAGCAGCCATTTGCCCAGGACATGCCCCTCTGGCTCTTAGCCAGGTTTGGGCCAAATCTTGCCCTTCTCCAGGCTGCCTGGGTGAGGGGGGTCCAGCCCTAGCACCGCCTGCAGCAGCTGCCCAAGCATGAACAGGCTCCCAGGAGCAGTGGGTTTGCGTAGGAGGGGGCATTCAAGGCCACAGCTGCTTCCTGGGAGGGGCAGCCTTTGGCCTGGTCAGGCATGGGATTGGGAGGTGGTGAGCAGAGAGGCCCCGCCTCCTTGGGGCAGAAGGGTTCATTGGAATGGGGTCTCACAGATGAGGGGCTCCTCCAAGGAATGAGAACAAGGATGATTTCTTGTGTTAGCCTGGGGCCAGCTGGGAAAGGCGGCACTTATGTGACGATGGGGAGATCAATTCTTGTGTGCCAACCACTTAACTGTGCCAGGAACCATGGGGGCACTGTGGGAGCAGTGTAGCCTAATGGTCAGGAGCACAGACGTGGAGTCTTATGGACCTAGGCTCAAATCCCAGCCTCATCACTCACTAGCCGCATGACCTTGGGCAAGTCTCCCAACTCTCTGAGCCTCAATTTCCTCATCTGTAAAGTGGGCACAATGATCATACCTCCCTCTCTCAATTGTTTAGCACAGTGCTATCCAACAGAACTTTCACCATTAAAATTTTCTAGTAGCCACATTAAAAAACAAAACAAAAGCTAAACACAAGCAAGCGAATGAAATTAATTTTAATAACGTAACCCAACATGTTCCAAACATATAATCAATATAAAAAATCATCAATAAGGTTTTACATTCTTTTTTCACAACGTCTTCAAAATCCAGTGTTTATTTTACACATATAGCACATCTCAATTTGGACTGGTCTCACCACATATGCTCAGTAGCCATAGTGGCCAGTGGCTGCCATTTGGGGTTAGATGATGCTGCAGAGGGTTAGATGGTGAAATGAGGCCACGTGTGGAAAGCAAAGAGTGCTCAGCTGAGGAGGACAGAGCTGTGATTATTGGCAGCTCCCGAAGTGATCTGGTGGGGAAGATAGGTCAAAAGTAATAGGTCACTTCGAAGGCCCATCCCAGGACAATGGGATCCAGGAGGGAGAGATTCATCTGGAATTTGGATATGTTGAGTTAGAGAGAGGCCTTCCAGAAGGTAGCTGCATTTGACTTGGGCCTTGGGGAGGGAGCAGGATGTCAGTAGATAGCGATGGGGAGGAGGTGGCAGGGGGCAGAGGAACAGAACCAGGAAGGTCTGGGTGGGGGTCAGAAGCTCAGTTCCCTCCCCCGGGAAGGCCGTGAGTAACTGAGTGAGGGTCTGGTGTGAGGCGATAGAGAGTGATGGGGACTGTGGAGGGTGGAAGGTTGTGTCCCAGTCTAAAGCAGACACAACTCAGGAACTGGCGCCATCGGGAATATGGGTCCACAGCTGCCAGGCTCCTCTAGTTTGTCCATGGAAGCCAGAAATCTGGATTTTTATGTGAAATCTGACTTTTCAAAGTTGGCAACCAATTCAAATTCTTTTGAAGCACTGTGCTCGGCCAAACAAAACATGTCTGCCGGCCGGCTTCTGCCCAGGCGCCGTCGGCCAGTTGTAGTAGAGAAGCAAAAGCAGCATCCTGTGACTAAGATAGAGGGTGGGGGAGAGCTGGCGTGTGGGCTTGTCTGCTTGGCTGAGGGGCCTGGCTTTCCCCAGGACGGTGGGAGCTGGAGGAGCCAGGAGGGCAGCTGGGCTGTTTCAGACCCAGGGAGACAGCCTCTGGCACCCTGGGCAGGGGCAAGTTCAGGGTTCCAGGACTTCCTGGGGTCTGGCTAAGGGCCAGCAGCCAGACACCCGCTCAGGTTGACTCAAGTTGGAGGGGCCCTAGGGGAGGCAGGGACCCCAGGGGACGCCAAGGGCAGGCAGGGGAGCAGGCCCCCGGGAGCTGCCCCACCATCACAGAGCTGCCTTCTTCCCTCCCTCTCTGTTCTAGGGCCCTCTCCGCTGACCAGCTGCTTCCATGGGTCCCCTCATTCTTGCTCCCCAACAATTGTGGGGCTCCATACCCACTCAGACTAACTTTCCATGATCTCAGGGCCCCAGGGCAGAGCCCAATAGGAGTTGCCTGTCTCAATTCGAATTCTCAAGAGAGTGAATCTACTCGGATGGGTTAGGCTAAGTGGCCACCTCTGGCCCAAGCAACTAGGTCCAGGGTATGACATCACCTGGTAGGTCATGTCCCTTGACCAGGCCCACCCTTTCTGCAAGGCTGTAAATGGGAGGCTTGCTTAGAAGGGAGCTCATGGCAGGCCTGTGGTGGGGGTGACCTGTCCCCATGTCTGAGCCCTCCCAAGCCCCCAGAGGCCTCTCTTCAGGCCCTGATTGCTGTCAGGGTCCTCACCAATTTTCCTCTGGAGTGCCCACCAGCCCCAAGAAGTTGCAGCTTCAGCACGGAACGCAGAGAAAGCTAGATCCTGGGGGAGTTAGGACCAAGCAGTCCAGACAGGAGGGTCTAGAAAGCAGATTGAGCACCTTGAGGGAGCTGAAACCAGGGGATTAGAGGCCAGAGAGTTCAGCCAGGTAGAACCCCGGTGCCTGGAAGACTCAGGACAAAGCACTCCAGAATCCACAAGTCCACAACACCATGGCCGTCGTGGGAGAAACTGGCCCTGCAGTGGCTGTAGCCTGGCGCAGTCACAGGGAGACTTAGCAAGCTGGGAAGGCAGTTCCAGAACCCCGTGGTGGAGGAAGCAGCCTGGAGCCTGCAGAATTTAGAGCCGGAACCCAGAAGTCTTGGGGCAAGGGTGTTAGAACGTGACCCCGGGCGCAGAGTTGTGAGAACCCAGGACCTAGAGCCGTCAGCAGACTTTGTCTGGCTAATTTGGAGAAGTCCCTGGCAGGGTGCATGGGAAACTCCCCCAGAGCTGGCTGAGGGCTCCAGGTCCTTGTGGAAACCCAGATGGCAGAGGGGGTGTTGCTGGGATTGTGGGGAGAAGGGGCCTGCCTCCCACCCCGCCCTCGAGTTAGTGACCTCCTGGCAGGCAGGGCTGTGCAGGGCCAGCAGGATCGTTGACCCCAGGGACCTCATCAGGGGCCTCATAGGGCCATCTCCCACCTCAGCTGCCCCTGCCTCCAGGCTAGAGGCAGAACAGCCATCATTGGCTCTTTGGACAGCTGAGCAAGCAGAGATTCTTGAAGGAAAGCAGAACTGCACAATGCTATGAACTGAGTGAGGTAGGACGGGCCTGAGAGTCCTGAGAATTGCCATGGGCAGGCGTGGGTCCCTTCTCAGAACCCTAGTTCACACTGCACAAAGGGGAGACCGAGGGACCCTGTGCCACTGCTTCCCTCTCAGCCCCGAAGAACATTCTGTGCGGATGCTCCCACATGCAGCCTCTTCCCCGACAGCTCCCTCCCCACCGCACTGCAGAGGGCCACCATGCCCCCCAGGCCCACAGCGAATTCCCCAAGGCTTGTCAAGGTCACCAGTGGGTTCCCAGTGCCCAGGCTAGAGCTGGGCACATGGTGGGCCCTCAGGGGACCCTCGATGCATATTTGCTGAGTGAATCCAGAGAACCAAGAAGAACTGGGACCCACCACATTCCCTCTGTCAAGAGTCCTTGAGGGCAGGAACAGGGTTCTGGTCACCTGTGAGTCCCCAGGGCCGGCCCATGTAAGGGATATACGCAGGAAGGAAGGCACCTGACTCCAGCAGAGACACCTCTGGGGAAGGGGCGGGGGGGAGCCTTTGGGAGAGGGACCCAGGCTCCACTGCAAACTGGATCTTCCATACGTGGGTCTCATTGACCCAGAGCCTCCTGCCACCAACCTGCAGGTGGGATGGGGTCTAGGCAGGATCAGGAGCGCTCTGAATCCCTTGGGGGAGTCTTGCCACCTCCCCAGGGCTCCATTTCTGTAGTGCAAAGTGTTTTGTAACCACTAAAATGCTGTTCAAGTATTGCATGATGCCATTTACATAAAGTACAAGACCAGGCAAAAACCAGTCGATGCACTCAGAAGTCAGGACAGCGCCCCCTTGGGAGAGTGGCTGGCAGCCCCCAAGAGGGGGACTTCTGCAGGGGGGCTGGGGATGCTCTGCTTCTTGATCTGGGTGCTGGTTATTTTGCGAAAACAGGTTCTGTGAAAATTCATCGAACTGTTCACTCATGGTAGCTGCACTCTTCTGTACGTGTTTATATTTCCACAAAGTTTTAAAGTGCTCACCAACACAGAGATGGTAATAACAAAACAACAGTAGCCACCGAGCCCACTCCTTTTTTCGGAGCCGGTACCCCCAGCCGTGACAGCATTTCTAAAGGAGGGGGGGCGCTGCTGTGGGAGGAAGATGAAGGGCGCAGGGAGCTGTCCTGCCTGCATTCCTACCCACGGGAAGCACCATTTCCACTTAGATAGTGCCTTTCGGACCAGGAAAAATAGCAAAGTTGTCTAAAACGCCTTTAGTCCCACTTTCCAGGAGATAGAGAAAATGTCTCCTGACCACATCAAAAACAGAGGTGTTTCCATGTGAGGTGACTGGGAGGCTGAGGGAGTTGGGGGGCGGAGGGAGGGCCTTTGGTCACACCCGCGACATTGCAGAGGGGGCGAGGTCCCGGCGGGGAGTGGGCGTCGCCCTCCCGGCAGACGCCCGGCGCGGCGGGGTGCCGGCTCTGCCCAGTCGGGCGCGGGGCGCGGGGGGCGGGAGCGGGGCGCGGAGCCCGGCCCCCCGCAGGCGGGGCGCCCTCCGGATCCTCCCGCCGCCCACCTGCCCCGCCCCGCCTCCCGCCGCCGAGGGTCCCGCGGCCGCCGCGCTCCGGCCTCTCCCCGGCACCCGGCCGGCGCCCGCACCCGCCGCCGTCGCGCTCCCCCCGGCCCGCGGCGCCCCCCGGCCCGCCCGCGTCCCCGGCCGCCGGCGCCTCCTCCATGGGTGAGTGCGGGGCCCCCGGCCCGGCCCCGCCGTGCAGGCCCGCGGGCCGGGCCGCCTCTGCGCCCTCCGCGCCGGCTCGGGGAGGGGCGCGGGCGGGGGGCGCGGCGGGCCGGCCGGGGTTGGGGGCGTGAGGGAGCAGTGGGGGGGCCGGGCCCGCTCCTTCCCTCCGCGGGCGGGGGCTCGGCGCGCCCCCTCCTCTGGGGAAGGCCTGCTCGAGGGGGGAGGTGGACGCCGGCCTCGGGATGGGGGCGGCGGGGGGGCCAAACTCCGCTCCCGTGTTGGGGCCCGCTTCAGCAGCACCCCTGCCCTGGCCCTGCATGCTGTCTGGGCAGGCGGCCTCTTTGCCCCTTCCCTGCCCCCTCCGCTGCTGCGCCCCAGCCCCTGGAGAAGCAGCTTGGAGGGGGCCAGATTCTGGGTCAAAGATGGACAGCAGGTAAGGGAGCCCACCCTGGGCCTTTGAGGGGGCGTCCATCCATAATGGCTGTGGAGGGCAAGGGTAGGAAGGGATCTTGGACCCCTGGAGTCCCCCTTCCCCCAGCAGCCCTACAGGGATCCCCCAGGAAGTCTGGGGCCCCACAAGGTCACTGAGCCCCCCCCCCCAGACTAGTGGGATAGAGGGAGGGAGCAGCTTATTTCCAAAGCCGTCCTCTCCCCGTGGAATCTGGATAATTTCCCTGGGGAACTGCAACAAGAAAGGGCTCTGCAAACAGATTCCCGAGCAGATAAGTTGGCATTTAAAAGAGAAAGGGACACTGACCTCCTTTGAAGGGAGGATTGAGGAGACGGCCCCACCCATCCTCTGGTCTGGAGGCCACTGGGGCCCCCGGAGAGCCTGGGTGCCCCTGCCTGGGGCGCACCCTCCCTGAGCCCCGCCCGACTGATAACCCTCTGCTCCTCTCCTCTGCAGAAGACCGGAGCCTGGCTGAGGAGAGGGGACTGCGCTGTCAGAACCCCGACTGCATGGACAAGGGGCGGGCGGCCAAGGTAGGGAGAATGGAGGGGCTGGGGGCTGCTAGGGACAGGGGCCGGGGCTCTAACCGCCCTCGCTATCTGGGCACGGATATGCACACGGTGCTCACAAGGGTGTAGCTGGCCCAGCCACAGTGTCTGTCTGGGTTCAGGGGTGGGCAGGGCCACAGTGGGGCTGGTTTAGGAGGCAGAGGGGCTCCCTCTGGCTCAGGAACAGCGGAGTGGGGGGACTTCCAAAAGAGCAGGGGAGCAGGCGTGCCCCAAAGCCCTTTCCTGCACTGTGGTCCTTGTAGTCGCCCAGCTGGCACCCTTTCTTCGCACTGGGCCACTCTTCAGGCCTGGGCATGGGTCGGGGACACTTTGGGACTTCGTGAGAGTGACTGTGGTCCTGGGGATGACAAAGGGAAGAAGGGACAAACTGGTCTTGGAGTGCCAAGCCTTGGGAGCCTGGAGCAGGGCAAAACAAGAGGAATAATGATGAATATCAACAGGGCACTTCTGCTGTTATGCGCTGGGCTTTGTGCCACGCGCTCTCTGTGCCTTGTGTGCTGCTTGTGGCAGCTCTGCTGGGAAGGCATTGTTGCCACGTTTTCTAGATGAAGATACCAAGGTTCAGAGAGGTCCTGTGACTTGGCCGAGGCCCCACAGCTCATGAGAAACGGAGCTAGGGTTTGAACCCCTCCCAGCATGCATCTCAGTGACAATAGTAATAACTGCCACAAGTGACTGTCAGGCCCAGGCGCTGAGGACTCACTGTCTCCTCCCTCTGGCCCTCTGAGATCTGTCCTGTCATTATTCTCATTTATAGATGAGGATGCTGAGGCTCGAAGAGGTAGTGGCTCACCCACAGACACGTCGCTAGGATGTGGCGGAGGTGGGATTTGAACCCAGGGCCCAGCTCTGTGTAATGCCAGAGCCTGTGTTCCTAACCACTGTGTAGCTCAGCTCAGCCAGCTGCAGGAAATTAAAAATGCCACCCTCCCACCCCCCAGCGCCCCCTCCCACCCCGCTTGGCCCAGACACATGCGCATACGGTCTGCACAGGAACGTGGAGATCTGTTCTGGGGGTGGGGGGGAGGCTGCCAGTTGCCGTGGTCACCAGGCAGGGGCGGCTGTGATGTCACACACAATCTGCTGGCACGGATGGTGCCTGGCATTGGGGCTCTGCTGTTGGCTGGCTGCCTCTTCCCCAGATGGGGGCTTCTGGCAACAAACTGGCCTCAGCTACCCCCAAGATACATCCTGCCGGGGGCCTGCAAAGCCCTGGGGCCCCTCCTCTGGGCAGCTGCTCCTGGGGCAGGCCCCCAAGCTGCTGGAGGCAGGGGCAGGGGTGGGAGGGTACCTCTGGACCGCGCAGAGCTGAGGCCTATGAGATGAGAGCTGGTCTCAAAGCGAGTGTGGGCCCTCTTCAGCCTGCAGGTCCTAGCGTGAGCCCAGCCCTGGCCTGCCTGGAACTCAGCATGGCTGACATTGGCATCAGCAGCCAGAGGGTCACCCAGCCTGCAGGGGGAGAGCCCACACCCTGTCACCGGTAGGACCCACTTTGGGACAAATGGCACAGACTTATTTCAGGGACAGGGATGCCTGAGTGGGTAGGGTTGGAGGCAGGAGGGCTAGTCAGGGAGGACGTCCTGGAGGAGGTGGCCTCTGGTGGAAGTGAAAACCTGGATAGGTAGAGCAGAAGGCAAGGGCAGGCCAGGAAGGGGGAACTGCCCCAGGCAGGAGTGCAGAGGCAGGCGAGAAGGGCCGGTAGGCAGGTCTCCCTGGGGGATGAGCTGGCTGGAGCAGAGGACAGGAGGAGGTGAATGACACCCAGGTTTAGTGAGAAAGAGGGGCAAAGAGTATCCTTATTGTTGATAATAAAAATAACCACCACTGACCGGACACGTATAGGCGTCAGGCAGGGTCTTAGCCCTCACGTTCTCTCACTGAACCCTCGAGAGAACCTCAGGAGAAAAGCATTATTATTCCACATGACATGGAAGGAAACAGGCTCAGAAAGGCGAAAGAACTTGCCTACATCACACAGCATGACTGGCAAGCTCGGCCCGGAGTGAGAGCAACAGCCTTGTTCTTACTGTTCTCTGTGGCCGTGCTAGGAAGGGCTAGCAGGATATGACTAGTTTTTTGAAGGAGATGACGTCATTCATTCATTCACCAAATCAGCTTTAAGCATCTGCTGTGCCAGGCCCAGTTCTAGGCCCGGGAGATCTCCAGGAAACAAAGGTCCTGCCCTCCTGGGGCTGACATCCTAGCTCCACTGGGAGGAGGAGGGAAGTGAGCCCTTGGGTTTGCCAGACTGGCCCCCCAGGCTGCCCTGGGGAAGGGCCATCTTCCAACAGGGCTGGATCCTTCCGCTTCTGGGCCCACCCTGGAGGTTTTGTTTGAGCCTCTTCTGGGTGCTGGGACTTCTGAGATGAATCGGCCGCCCCACCCCCACCTCCTGCCCCTGGAGTTCACTCTAGGGGGAGGGGGATAACCAGGATGGGCTTCCTGGAGGAGGTGCTGGCATCCTGAGAAATGAGGAGGTATTGAGATGGAGGAAAGCTGAGTGAGCAGGGAGGCATGTTGGGGCTGTAAGGAGCGAGCGGGGCCAGGACATGGGGAAAGTGAGGCAGCGCTGGACAGGGAGCACCGTGATGTTAGGTGAGGAGTCTGCGTCGGAGACCACAGGAGGTAAGTGGTGTCTCTGCTCCTCCCTGGCATGAAGATGTGTAGAGAGCCCACATCTGTGAGCTCCCGGGTCAAAGCGCACCCCTTTCCAGCTGTGTGACCCTGGGCAGGTCACTACACCTCTCCGAGCCTGAGTTTCTTCGTCTGGAAACTGAGGCTTCTGGAGCTGTGGCGAGGATTGAAGGAGGGCTCGTATGTGAAGTGTTCAGCACAGAGCGTGGCAGGCTGTAGGTGTTCAAGAGGAGGCTAGCTGTGATCCTGTGTTCACCTGCTATGGAGGACGAGAGAAACCCCTAGGCTGCGGGCGTGCCCTCCTTCCCCTCCCTGAGATCTGAGACCACCTGGTCCCATCCTAGATCCCAGCCAACCCTGTCCAGCGAGACAAATGTTCATCTGTCCTGTTCCCAGGGCAGGTGGAGTCTGCGGTGGGGGGGAATGAGGGGGGGTGGGGGAAGATGGAGGAGGGGTTCTTGCCCTCCCTCACCGAGAACCAGGTGATGATGTGGGTATCCCTGCCCTCCTGCAAGGTAACCACAGGACAGACGGTGTCTGTACTCACAGTGCCTTGCTGGGTGCCCTTGAGCTGGGTGCTCAGGTTAGAGTCTGTGCAGGGCACCCCAGGTCACAGGGGACATAGAGGAGGGCTGACATTGGCCCAGGGGACACTGGGCCACCACGTTCAAGGGGACAGAAAACTCAGGGGTGTTTATTCTGGAGATGGGACCCTCGATGCGTCGTCCTCAAACAAAGGTGATGATCCTAGCAGCCAGCATTCATTCAGCACCTTCTGTGTGCCAGGCCCTGCTTGAGTGCTTCCCCACAGGGACCTCGTCTATTCCTCACACCCACCTGGTGCAGTAGGCACCACCCCATCTCCATTTTAGAGATGGACGCTGAGAAGCAGGGAGGTGAAATGACCTGCCAGGGCAAGGCTGGGACTCAAACCAGGTCTTCTGTCCTCAGAGCCTCTCATTTCTAAGGAGCCATCAGCAGGAAAGGGAGGTGAGTTTTTCTGCGTGGCTCCCAAAGGCCCTGGCACGGGGGTAAGTTTTGCTTCAGTATAGGAAAGAATCTCCAACAGCTGAAGCTGGTCCCTGATGTATAGGTAGTAAGCACCCCATCCTAGAGGTATTCAAGCAGAGAGAGTGGAGGTTGGATTTGATGACTTTAGAGTTCCAGCTTAACAATGGGCTGTGAAGTGGCAGGGATGAGTCAGGGGAGGTGTGTGCCTAGGGGAGGGGTGGCCAGATGAAGACCAGTGGACAGAGGGCAGAGGAAGGGGTGGATCTGAGGTCCTTGTGGAGGAAGAATGGGCAGGATGCAGTGAATAATGGGAGAGGAGTCACCTATTCTCCTGGGCAATGCTTTGGGGGTAAAAGGTTAGAGGCCAGGGTGCCCTTGGGAATGGCCAGATTCTGGGGATCTCTGGAGGTGACTGGACCTTTTAGATGCTGGTCAGCTGTAGACAGGTAGCAGTCTAGTCTGCAGCTGCAGAAAGGGGCAGGATTGGCTAAGTAATTTGGGGGGAGCAGGTGAAGGCATGGGGTGCCTGGCCCAAGAGGCAGGGACAGAGGACCTACCACATGTGACCTGGCCTAGATGAGCTGCCCTGGTGTGGGCCCAGCCCCAGGGAGGTCGGTGCTGCTGGGAGGGGTTGCCGGCAGCCTAGAGGCCCTGGCCTGGTGAGGGGCCTGAGTGAGGTGGTCTAGAATTGGAAAAACGCACGTGGGCCTGAACCCTGAGGCCACCAGGTCTCCCGCCCAAGATACGCCCTAAGGGCCAAGCCCAGCGTGCCCACCTTGCCCGCTGTGTAATTAGGGAAGCGGGGAGGTGTGCTTGGAGCCTGTTGCCTGACTCCTTCTGCAGGACCCCTGTATCCCCATGCCCTCCTGGCACCCCGAGTCCTGGGCGCAGAGTTATTCCAAACCCGCGCTGCTGGGAGAGGGAAGCTGGGAGCCACCAAAGGGCGGAATGGCCCCCTTTTTCAGCCATGCCAGGCATGGGCCAGGAAAAAAGAGGAGGGCACAGAGACGGGCGGGCCGTTTCTCAGGCGCCGTGGAGGGCGCAGTTCAGAATCCAGCGGAAGCGAGCGTGGCTTGAGGCGATTCCCCAGGGCGGGCTCGGCCTACGGGTCCCTCCGCCTGGACCCCAGGGGGGCTTCTCTCGCCGGCTAAGGCGGCTTCCTGCCGCGGGCCCTCGCCGGGGATGGGCGAGCCCCTGTTTTCAAGCCCAGGTTAAAGACGAGGGACTTTGAACTTTCCGGTGATCTGTCAAGGGCCAGACCCTTCGGGGACAGTGACAACCCCCTCTCCCCTCTCGCTGCAGCCCGGACCCTAGATTACCCCTAACGCCGGCCGGGCTTCCTGCCACCCCCCCGGGCCGCCGCGTCGGGCGCCGGGCCCTTACCGGGATCCCCGCGCTCCCCCATCCCAGCCGGGCGCGCCGATGGTACGTCCCGGCCCGCCCAGGTGGTAGCGCCCGCGCTGGCCTACCGTAATTCCCCTACGTCCGGCGCCCCAAGCCGGCGCGGAGTCGACCGAGCCCGCCCCGCGGCCCCGGTCCCCTTGCCCTGCGCGCCCCTCGGGGCTTTGGCAGTCTTGGCCAGAGCCCCAGCCACCGGGGAGGAGACTCAGGTCTCTAGGTGAGTCTCAAGGAGAAGCTGAGGTGCGGACCGGGTGGGTCCCGGCGCCAAGCTCCCCCTGAATTAATGGACAGAATCCGGAGTAGAGGGTCCCACGCAGTCCGAGGCCCGCGGGTGGGTATCGGTGGGTACCACTGGCTCTACCTCCATTCATTTGAGGGTGGAGTGGGCTCAAGCGCCTGCCCCCGCCCCAGTGACTCTAGGGTGGGGTCGACTCGGAGATGTGGCCGTGAGGAGCCGTGGGACCCCCGTCCCGGTGTGAGGATTGTTGGCGGGGCGAGGTGGTTCGGCGGCTCCGCTGACCCTGCCCTCTCTGGGTGTCCGCGAGTCGGTCCCCGGCGGAAAGTCCTCTCGAGGCCGGCAGGGGGCGCTAGAGTCTGCGCCTCAGGCAGTCTGGGCCGAGCGGGCACCCGCTTGGGGGATGGGGAGAGGGAGAGGACCGCTGAAATCAGGAGAGGCCCTGCCTGCCATGATCAAAGACGAGGAAATGGAGGCGGTAGGGCCCCTGGGCCCTGCAGATTCCCCAGTAACCTTCCTCGGGTTTGGGGGCTCTGGGAGGATTTTGACACACATTAGGACCCAGTGGCCATCCCTAGATAGAAACGTCTAGAGAAGTGGCCAGTGCCTTCTTTGCACAGGTGAAGGGCAGGGGTAGGTGGGCCCCAGAAGCAGGCCCAGGCATGCGTCCTCTCCCCCATTCCCTCCCAAGAAGCCTCCTCTATGGCGCTGGAGGAAGAGGTGCCAAGAGAAGGCGCTGGCTATGACGCTGGGGTCCTGGGCTCCAGGGTCTGGCACATTTGTGCAGGGACTGGACAGGAGGTGTCATTCATGCACCACAGCCCCTTCCTTTTTCTCTAGCATTGGGTCCCAACTGGACTACTCCCTGGGGAGGAAGGGGCCTTGCTGGTTTCTGGGGCCTGTGCAGTGGGCCTGACCTGCAAAGAGGTTCTCTGAATCCCTTAGGGCAGGCTCTGCCTCCAGGTGGGCCCCAGAACCCAAAGAACAAGGGGTGAGGCCCAGGCCTAGGGGAAGGGAGGAACCAGGTGGGCCATTGGGAGGGTGGAGAGCAGGCTGGCAGAGCTGGCCCCGCCCTGGCTGACTTGCTCAGCGTGTGGCCTCCGCCCCTGGATTTCCAAGGGGTTAGATGGGGCCTTGGGACTGGTAGGCTCCCAGGGGAGCTTAGCCTGGATAGGGAGCCCTGGGCAGGGGTGTCCCTCCGGCCAGGGAGACCTGATTCCTGGTTCCAGGCCAGCCTGCTGTGGCCAGAGCACGGAGCTGGCCCTGGACCTGTGGTCTTTCCTGGACAGGAAGCTCTCCCACTGCAGACCAGGTTTTGGCCCCATCCCACTGTGGGGGTGGGGATACCCCCATGTCTCTGCTTTTCTGGGGCTTGTGAGATGGTGCTTGGAGAGAGTGGGAGGGGGCTCCTGCCTTGGAAACTCCATTATTCATCAGCCCCAGCATCTGGTTTCTGGGTATCAGTTTCAACAAGCCGGTCCTGACTCATGAGCCTGGAGCTGGGGTTGGGCTGGGCTGGGGAGGGGCCCCCTCCCCAGGGAGTCCAGGGCTGGGACCTCTTTGGCCTATGCACGGGCTATTTCAACTCCCTCCCGTGGAGAGGAGGTGGGACCCCAGGAGCCTGCCGAGGTCTCCTCCCTCTCCTGGTGCAGGGGCTTGGAACTCCTTTCCTCCCCCCACTCTGCAGGTTCCTTGACCCTGTACTCTTGGCCCTGCGGCAGCAAGGCCTTGGCCCTCTTAAGGAGCAGCCCCCTGCCCTGGCTGGAGGACCCAAGCAGCAGCATGACTCAGGGATGGCCACAGCCTGGTCACTCAGGTGACCTCTGGTAACCTGCCTTGGCCCAGCCCCTGTGGTCTCCACTTGATCCAACTTGGTTTCCCCAGGCCAGTGGGATCCCCTAAGCTGGCTTTAGGATCTGCCCTGTACCCCAGGGGGTGGATCTCAAGGCCCTGATGCCCAAGCCACCATTTAACTGGTCTTCATGCCCCCCCGCCCGCCTGCCCTGTCCCTGAGGCACATGGGTATCCATTTTCCCACTTACCAGATGGTGACTTTGGGGGGCAAGTCACTTAGCCTTTCCAAACCTCAGTTTCTTTATCTAAGTGGAGATAGTAACAGTGTCTTCTTCTTAGGATGTTTGAGAAGAGTGAACAGGGTTTGCTGCCCAAAACTCCTGGCACTTGAGAGTGCTCAGCTGTTGGCCTGTGGGACAGCAGCAGGGGCAGGGGGCCCGGGGAAGACTACCAGGATTTGAGGTGGAAACTGACATGCCCAGGCCAGCAGACCCAAGATCGTGGATGTTAGGAGGAAGGAGAGAGCCTATGGTGAGGCAGTGGGGAAGGCTTTGTTGACCGTTGGCGGCAGGAAGGGACATCCTGGCTGAGACCTCCCCGCCCTAATGGCCTTCTCTGGCATGAAGACCCTTCTTCTGCCTTCATTCATCCATTCGTCATCTAGTCTAACTGAGCACCTGCTGTGTGCCAGGACTGTTCTAAGTGCCAAGGACGCAGCGTGGGCCAGACACCAAGGCCCCTGGCCCCTGGAGAGGATATTCTGTCAGGCAAGAGTGATAATCAAAAAGTGAGCAAAGAAGTAAAATAATTTTGGGTAGTAATAAATGCTTAGGAGGAAAGAATTCAGTTTGAGAGGGTTGAGAGTGGGAGAGTGAGGGGCGATTTCTTTTGAGAGGAGGGTAAAGGCCTCCTTGGGGAGGGAGCATTTAAGTTGAGGCGCAGTGCCAGCCGTTGGAAGATCAGGGGCACATGGTGTTCCAGACAGAGAATGCAGAGGCGCAGGCGCCGAGCTTGATGAGCTGTAGGGACAGAGGAAGGCCAGTATGGCAGACCGCCATGTGGGACCCGCCAGGAGGTGAGGGAGGAGCCAGGCCATGTTGGGATTTTATTCTGAGCCAGTGGAGGGTTTTCAGCGGGGAGTGACACGATTGGATTTTAGTTTTCAAAGATCTGCCTGTGGTTTGGACAGCGGATGACATGGGCTTCAGGAGCCCAGGCCCCCTTGAAACCTCCCTGCCCCTCATAAACTACTGCCCTCAAAACCATCTTCAGAGACTAGCCCCCCACCTTTCCCCTGGAACCAGATTAAGGAGGAGATGTCTAGGGGGTGGGTGGGCTGATGACAGCATGTCCCCCTCATCCCCATAGGTACTGAGGAGTGTCCCAAGAAGCCCATTCCAGAACCCCAGAGTCAGAAATCTGGGTTTCCATCCTGCCTGTGGACTTTTATGTCACTTTGTCCCCCACGCGACAAATGAGGATGATAGTGCCCAACCCACTTCCAGGAACGAGTGTAAAGCGCCTTGACAACCTACAGTGGGGACCCCCCCCCCCGGGCTCAGATGAGCGCCCCCTGGCGGTGGGGCACGCGGAAGCTCCCGCGGCGCGGGGGGGACCCAGCTGGAGCCGCAGAGACCTCAGGAAAGCCACTTGGGCTACGGGATTTTCCTGACGCCCCGTCCCACACAACTCCGGGGGGGTTCCCAAAGGACTGCCCTCTCCGCCCTTAACGACCCGCGCGCCGGCCTTCCGCCCGCCGCCTCCACCTGTGGTCCCCCGGTCCCTCCGCTCCTCTGCCTGCACCACTGCCTGGGCAGTGGGAGCGGGGGTCCTCGGGCTCAGGCTCTGAGGCGGGGGTCTCGGACTGCGGGCGGGCGCTGAGGTGACCCTCAGGAGGCCCTCTGAGCGCCAGATGTGTGGCTAGGGCGGGGGAGTTGGAGGTCAGAGCAGAGAGGGGTGTGCCTGGGGCTCAACGGGGAGCGGGGTCCGAGGACCCGGAGGGGGATGTGTCCCAGTCCCCGTGCCCCCCTCTTCTGCCCCCCCTTTAGCATTTAGGGAGCTCCCTCGGGGGAAGGAGAAGGGGTGCCCCGGGCTGAGGCTCTGAGGCGGGGGTCTCCAGGGCTGAAGGGAAGGGGCTCAGATACCCTTTCGGCTGGGAGGGCCCTTCGGAGCCCCAGACATTTGCGTCGGGGGTGGGGTGGGGGTCAGAGCAGACTGGGGCGCCCCGGGGCTGGGCGGGGGTCGGGGTTCCGCAGTGAAGGCGAGGGGGCGTATCACCGGCGTGCCCTCCCCCCGGGAGAGGGAGCGGGCCCGAGGGGGGCGCTCTGAGCCCGGGCCCTTGGCGCTGGGGCTCAGAGCGAGGGGCCGGGACCGGGCGGGCGGGCGGGGGAGGGTGTTCCCGGCCCGGGGCGACCCCCCTCCCCTGGGGTCCCGGCGCGCAGGGCCGGGGCGGGCGCGGCCGCACAATGGCAGGAAGCGGGGCTCCGCGCTTTGTCCGGCGGGCGGCGCAGACCGCCGCTTCCTCCGGCCGCCATGGGGACGGGACCCGGCGTCTCCGGGCGCCGCGCGGCCTCCCGGCCGGGCCCCGCACCGCCCTCCCGGGACTGCGAGCCCTGCTGGGCGGGGGGCCGCGCCCGCGCCGGTGGAGGCCAGGTACGCGGGCGCGGGCGCGGGCGGGCCGGCGCGGGTGGCCGGGGGTGCACGCGAGGCCCAACCCCGCTCCCTCGGCGCGTCTCCAAGGCGGGATGGGGCAGGCGGCGGCCGAGCCCTCTGCCCGGGCTGCACACAGCGGGGACGGGGGCCTGGGGCCCTGTGATGTGTCCCCCCACCCGGCCACCGAGGGGGGCAGGTGGCGGAGGGGGCCCGGCAACCCCCCGCCTTTTGTGTCCGGGGCTGCCTCCGGACACACCTGTGGGTCCCAGACCCTGCAGCCTCCCCGCTTTCCTTCCTCTGCCCAGGCCCTGCCCACGCCCCTCCTACTCCTTCTGCCTCTGGCCCCAGCCTTTGTGTAAGCGGGGAAGACAGATTTCTGGTGCCCCCATACCCATGCCTGGGGGTGGCCTTGACCTCCTCTCCATAGAATTGTGGTCCATTTGCTGCCTTTGGAAATGCAGTGTGACCTGGTTGTTCCACCTGGTGGGCTCTCAGCTCTTTGGGTTGAGTCTTGGGAACTTTTGCCCCTGGACCCTACTGCCCCTCCCCCACTGGCGGGGGTGCTGCTTCCTTCCGAGCAGCAGGAAGGCGGGAGGAGGCACCCGGGTCTGAGAGAAGGGGCCCAACAGTCTGGCTTTGGGAAGGGGTTGCCGGACTTTAGTGCTGGGGACACCCCCGCCCCAGAAGGGAGCTGTGGAGACCCTGTGGTTTGGGGATAGAGGTGTGCAAAGGGGTGGGGAGCAGACACAGGGCAAGGGGGCTCTGCCCACCCCAGCCTCAGCCTCCTAGTTGGGCTTGTGGTTCTCTCTGGGGGTTCTCGGATCTTCATCCTCAATCAGACCTGCTGAGTTAAGTGAGGAAGCATGCACCTGTTTTAGATGCTGGGCCTGACCCTCACCCTGGTGTTGTGGAGCCTGGGGGCTGCTGGGATGAGGAAGCAGATGAGGTCAGCCGTGGGCTGGGCACCGGCTCTATCATTATTATTGTTAGTGGTATTAGTAGTAATAGTAATAGTAGTATTAGGAGTAATAGGAGGAAGCGGCACTGTGGTGGTGTTTACCAAAGCCCAACACAGTGCTGGGAAGTGAATTTATCCGAATCTCTCGAGGGAGCCCTCCACAGGGCGGGGCACATAGTGGTGCTCGGTAAGTATTTGTTGAATCTGCCGTAGGAGTGAATCTGCTGCCTATCTATTGGATTGGTTTAAAAACAAGATGTGGCACAGAAACAAGGACTTGGACTGGAAGGGTCCCAGAGACCCTCCACAGAACCCTTACAACCTACCCTGGCTCTTGCCATGTCACCGCCCATCCCCTGTGAGGCCAGGGCCTGAGTCACTGGTAGGTCTGCGGCCCCACCGACCAGCGCCAAACCTGGTACCAGCAAATGGAGTCGTCAGGAAAATCTCGAGAGGGGTGGGAGGGGGCACCTGTGCCAGGCTGGCTGCCAGGCTGGATGCAGAGGGCGAGAGGGCTGCCGAGCTGGCAGACCATGGGGCTCCTGGGAAGAAGGGGCTGAAGTGGGGCAGGTGCCTTCTCCAGATTCATTGTCAAGAGGAGATGCTTGCAGCTGGGGGTCCCAGAGTCTGCCAAGCCAGGCCCTTCTGTCAGCAGTGCCCTGGGGCACCAGGTGGGGGCGGGCAGAGAGGTGGGGGCGGGCAGAGCATGGGTGAGGATAGGGGTCTTCACACTTTGTTTAGCAGTAGATTAAGTAAAGATAGAAACCTCTGCTCTGGTTGGAGGGCACCCCTCACCCCTGCCTGAAGCCCCAAGAACACAGTTGAAGACTCTTCAAGAAGGGGGACAGGAGGCTCCCAAGCCCGCCACACCAAGAGTGAGATGGACAGCCCTGGCGGGGTTTTGTGTTCATGTATGTGACTCTTCATTGAACAGGGCCCACTCCGGCTGCTCGTGGAGGACGGACTGGGGCACAAGGGTAGAAGCAGGGAGACCAGCTATGAGGCCATTGTTGTTACCCAGCCAAGAGGTGACGGGGGCTGGGGCGGGGGCAGAGGCGGGCCGGAGAGCGTGGCCGGATTAAGTGTCAGATATTAAAGGTGGAGAATTTTCAGACTGACTGGAAGGGGATGTCACAGAAAAAGCAAAGGTGACCCCAAGGTTTTTGGCCTAATGTATTAGTTTCCTGAAGCTGCCATCACAAATTAACACCAACTGGGTGGCTTTGGAACAACGGAAGTTTATTCTCTCCCAGTTCTGGAGGCCAGAAGCCTGAAATCCAGGTGTCAGCAGGGCCATGCTCCCTCTGAAGGCCCTAGGGGAGGAGACTTCCTGCCACTTCCAGCTTCAGGGGACCCGTGACTTGTAGATGCGTCACTCCAGTCCTTGCCTCCAGGCCTTCTCCCTGTGTGTCCTGTCTCCATGTCTCCTCTCCTCTTCTAATAAGGACACCGGTCATGTGATTACTCCATATGCTATGATTCCAGACCCCAGTGTGACCTCATCTTAAGTGGTGACATCTGCAGTGACCCTATTTCCAAATAAGGTCACATTCTCAGGTATTGGGGTTAGAACTTTACTTGCTTTTTGAGGGACACAATTCAGCCGGTCACACCGCACAGCGAGAGGGCATCGCCATTAATTGAGCCGGGGGAGCTGCCCAAAGAAGTTCAGGAGCTTATGTGCTGATGTTCTACGTTTGAGATGCTTGTTAGAATCCAAGTGGATTCTGATGCGTGCGCGGTGTTTCAGGTCATGAGACTGGCTGAGTCAGTAGAGGGGGGATGTAGATAAAAATGAGAAGGGTCCACAGATGGGGAGATGAGCAGGAAGCAGGCGAGGGGACTGAGAGGAGAGAGGAGAACCAGCAGAGCATGGGTCCTGGGGACCAAGGAAGAAACAGTTTCAAAGCGACCATGTGTGTCAAATGCTGGGCTCTGTGAGAACGGACAAGTGGACTTAGAAACGCGTAGATGACTGGGGACCCGACAAGAGTGAGTTTGGTGTGATGGAGAGGGGGCAAAAACTTGATGGGAGGAGGTCTGGGAGAGAATGGAAGAATTAGAAAATCTCCAGTTGCAACCATTGTAGTAATAATTGATTTGGGCAAAAGTCATCAATGAATGCACAGCCCTAGAGTGGGAGATTGCTGGGGAGCAGGATATCTCACAGTATCAGCCCACAGCATACTTGTCCATTACAAGGAGAAGAGGGGGCTTTACAAAGTGCATCGAGATCCCCATATGATCTGGCATCACGGGTGCACTGAGGAGGATGCACAGTTCAATCTCTCCTGGCCCTGCCCAAATGCTCAGCCTGAAAGTACCCCAGGACCTCCACACAAATCTGCATCGAAGGGCTTCTGCCAGACCACTGGCTTGGATGCTTCAAAAGTGTCAATGTCATGAAAGACCAAAAAAAAAAAAGCGTGGGGAGTTCTTTTTTTTTTGCTGAGGAAGATTAGCCCTGAGCTAGCATCTGTGCCAGTCTTCCTCTATTTTGTATGTGGGTTGCCACTACAGCATGGCTGATGAGTGTGGCATAGGTCTTTGCTCGGGAACCGGGCCCGCGAACCAGGGCTGAAAGCAGAGTGTGCCAAACTTAACCACTATGCCACTGGGCTGGCTTCTGGGAGTTCATTCTTAAGAGGCATAAACAGATACAACTTTGATTGGATCCTGTCTGAGAAAAAAAATCTATAAAGGACATTATGTAGACAGTTGGGAAGATGTGAATGTGGACTATAGAGGGACTGTATAGCGACATGCAGTTTCCTGAGAGTGACAGCTGTATTGGGGTTTTGTAGGAGAAGGTCTGTGCTCTTAGACGATGTCATGAATTCTGCACCGGGGGCGGGGTAATGAGGAGGTCATGAGAGGAGAAAGCCAGTGTGGCAAAATGTTAACAACTGGGGATGCTAGAAGGGTGTATGGATGTCGCTGTACTAGTCTTATAACTTTCTGTAGGTTTGAAATATTTTAAAACAAAGTGTTGGGAAAAATAACAAAGAGTAATGGGAGGAGAGACTGGGAAGCAGTGAGTATGGATACCTGTTCATGGAGGTGAGCTAGAAAGGGAGGGGAGAAATGGAGCAGTAGCTGGAGATGGAGAAATAACATGTTGGTGTGCTGATGGGTACGATCCAGTGGAGAGGGCAAACCTGATAATGTCGGAGCGGGGTGAATGCTGAGTGGTGTCCCTGCACCTCAGCCGGAGGGGGATCTCAGTGGAAGGCTGGCTTTGGATTGGAGCGTAGTGAAGCCCCCACAGCCCAGGGCAGGTGGGGGGAGCTTATGGAGCACCTTCTGATGGCTTCTGCTTCCCTAGAAAAGTAGGAAGCCAAGTCAGCAGGGAGTGAGTTAGGAGTGAGCTTCAGGAGGTGGGAGGTGGGGGAATGGAGGAGAAGATTCGAAAGCCATCCATGGCGGTGGGGGAGAGAGTAGACCAGGGTGAGATATGGTAAATCTGGGATCATGTCACCAAGCAATAGCCCATGGGCACCCAGATGCCAGCACCTTTCCCTGCCTCCTCCATAACCCCCTTCACACCTGACAGGAATCTGGGTGGGGTCAGCTATTCAGGGGCCAGACAGGTCACAGAACTGAGGGCAGAGGCCCTGGGTGCGGAGGAGGGTCGGGCATTCCAGTCCAGACGCTGAGCTGGTCAAATAGAACAGCAGCCCTGGGCATTCTTTGGTGCCCTTCCTGCCTGCACCCCAGAAAGACGCCAGGTCAGTCTCCCCTTCAGCACTGTGCTCCTGCGAGCAGGGTTTCGCTCTTCTCTGCATCTCTCGGAGTGGACACATAGTAGTTTGGGAAATGTTCGCTGGGTGAATTAATGAGCCTAAGGGGCCCCGTGGGGATGGAGGGTTAGAAATGAAGAGCAGCCCCTGTAGGGCCAGGAGCCCCACCTGTGCACTTCATGGTCTGGGCCACGGGTGCACCTGCCTGTGGCCCTGTGGGGCCCAGCCCAACCCCCTTCTCCCTCCTTCCCTGGGCAGGTATGCCACCACGCCGACTGCCAGCAGCTGCACCGCCGGGGACCCCTCAACCTCTGTGAGGCCTGTGACAGCAAGTTCCACAGCGCCATGCATTATGATGGGCACGTCCGCTTCGACCTGCCCCCCCAAGGTGAGCACAGGGAGGGGGGCCCAGCTCCGCTCTTAGAGCTCCCGGGGCAGCTCCTGCCTCCCTGTCTGGGGGCACAGTGTTTTCAGAACTGTCGGAGCCATGACAGGGCCATCAGAAGGACAGGAGTCGACTGTGAATGATGAAACCCAAATATATCACAGTCCACAAGGTTTTTAACAAGGGAAAAAGTTGGGGGACTGTACCTCATCTTGAGAGCAGCCTTGTCTCTGCCAGGTGCCAGCCGCTTCTTGCTGGGTCTGCACCTCCCATAGGTGCCCCTGCCCCTGGCCCAGCATGGAGAAAGCCCCCTTTCTTCTTGTCCTCAGGGCAGGGGACTTCTGGGCAAATCCTCCCTCCAGGCTGCTGTTGGCCAGCAAGGCAGTGGGGGTGGGGTTGGCTGGGGGTGGGCAGGTCAGAAGGAACTTGTAAGGGAAAACAAGAAACCCCTCCTGCTGAATAGGGGCCTGGCCCAGGCCCACTGCCAACTAGGTGTGCTGGCGTGGCTTACAGCCACCTGGGCCTGGCCAGAAATGCCAACTGTCTCCTTTCTCAGCTGGTCAGAGAGACAAAAGGACTTCCCCCCTCTGCCAGGGCCCCCTGGGACCTTGGGTGTAGTCACAGTGGTGGGGGAGGGGAGGCCTGAGAAAAAGAGCCATGGACTTTGGTCCCTTCCTGCAACAATCCCAGAGGCAGGGCTTCCTTATCCTATTTTATGGAAGGGTAAACTGAGGCCACAGGTGGATTTGTATTGGGGGTGGGGCATCACCTAAGGTGTCATCCAAGGGCCCTTGTGTCTTTTTGATCTGGGGGTGGAAAGATGATAAGCAATGACTGAGCCCCTCTGCTCACAGAACCCAAGGGCCCTAGCTAATTTGGGGGTAGGGGGGGGTCCCAGGATCGGTAGCAGGCTGTAGTCCCTCTGGAGACGACTGTGTTGGAAGGCTAAGGAGGGAGACAGGGAGGGAGCGGGCACAATCTCCTCCCACTTTGCCCCAAAGGCTCTGTCCTGGCCCGGAACGTGTCTACCCGGTCATGCCCCCCGCGCACCAGCCCTGCAGTGGACTTGGAGGAGGAGGAAGAAAGTTCTATGGATGGCAAAGGGTAGGTGGGCAGAGCAGACACCTGAGGGGTCCCAAGGCTGGGTCTCAGATCAGAGATCCAGGGACCAGAGGCTTCAGAAGGGCTGACAGGAGACCCCTCCCCACCCCTGTGGCTGCCCTGATTCCTGCAGGAGGCCACCCAGCTTGGGCCAGCCTCCAGGGCATCTGGGACCAGACTCCCCCTGACTAGTACCACTGGGTGTGACTCCTGTCTAGGCCACCAGAGGGCGCACGGCCCCTTGTGGGCCCTGGCCTGTCCAAGCGCACTTGAGTTATCTGGTCATCCAGGGAGCGAGGGGTGAGCAGCCAGCTGGGGCCCATTCACATCCCACCCTGGTGAGGGCCCCCCACGCCTCCAACCTCTGCCCTCACTGGCTTCCCTGCAGGGACCGGAAGAGCACAGGCCTGAAACTCTCCAAGAAGAAAGCCAGGAGGAGACACACAGATGTAAGGAGCCCCAGGCTGCAGAGGGGCTCCTGACAGCCTCTGCCCCTTTCCCTCCCAGCCCCAAGGCTGGGCCCTTCTGCTCTGAACCCCAGGACCGGGCATGGGGCCTGGAGTGAGTGTGTCCCTGCCTCGCCACCCTGCCCTGCCACCCAGCACTGCCCACCTTAGCCCAGGCGGGGCATGCTCCAGGAGCGCCTCCCTTGGGCAGGAGGGATGCTGGGGGCCTCCCCGGCACAGAGGCGGTCTGGGGTAATCCTTGTGTTCACTTCCCTGCCGGAGTTCCCATCCTGGACCCTGGGGTGGGGAGGGTGGGGACGAGGGGTTAGAAGCTGAGACCCATGTCCTCTCAGGACCCGAGCAAGGAGTGCTTCACTCTGAAATTTGACCTGAACGTGGACATCGAGACGGAGATCGTACCAGCCATGAAGAAGAAGTCACTGGGGTAGGGCTTGGTGGGGCCTGCATGGAAGTGGGGCTGGGGGCAGGTGCAGCCTCCTGCAGGTATGACCATTTATGTCTGTGTGGTGGTCTGTGAGTGAGCATTCCCCCACTTGGACGGACTCACCCATGCGGTGTGGGCACAGTGTGAGGGAACGTGTGACAAGGGCCTGCGCACCTGTGTATGTACTCCAACTCATGTGTGCATGGCCCAGTCCCTGGTGTGCAGATGTGAATGTGAGGGCATGGGCGTGTGTAGATGCGTGCAGGAGTGTTTGAACCTCTGTGGGCAGGTGTGTGTGTGTGTGTGTGCATGCACCTATGAGTCTGTGTACCTGTGTGATCCCGTGAGTGTCTCCCTTTTCCATTGGGAAGGCGAAGTGGAGCTGGGACTGTGGATAGAGTGGGGGTTCGTGTGACTGCCCCCTAACATACACACCTCCCATCCTGGAGCAGGGAGGTGCTGCTGCCGGTATTTGAAAGGAAGGGCATCGCATTGGGCAAAGTGGATATCTACCTGGACCAGTCCAACACCCCACTGTCCCTCACCTTCGAGGCCTACAGGTTCGGCGGACACTACCTGCGGGTCAAAGGTGAGCAGCCTGCCATGAAGGTGGAGTCGCTGGGGCCTGGCTGGGCCTCCCGGAGATGGGCGCTTCTTCCCAGGCTCAGGTTCTCATTGGCCATGGCCTTGAGCAGGCTCATTACCATACAGGTGTCTCTGCGAGGCTGTGGTGGCGGGGGCTGGCAGGGCGGGGCTTTGAGGGAGGGCAGCTAGGCTTCGGTTTGGATCCTCTCGGGAGAGAGGACTGGGGCCCCCTTCTCCACTGGGCCTGGGTGTTGAGGACCTCTACTTGTCCCCTAACACCACCTCAGCCAAGCCGGGGGACGAGGGGAAGGTGGAGCAGGGAGTGAAGGACTCCAAGTCCCTGAGTCTGCCAATCCTGCGGCCAGCCGGTGCCGGGGCCCCTGCCCTGGAGCGCGTGGACCCCCAGAGCCGCCGGGAGAGCCTGGACATCCTGGTGAGGAGGGGCTGTGTCGGGCCTGGGGTGGGGCGGGGCCTCAGAGGGGAGTCACCTGGCCCCTCACTGCTCCCTCTTGGGGATTTAATCTCCCCTTCTGGAAAATGGGACTGGCTCTGTGGATAGGGGGCCCTCTCTGGATCTAACCATACCCCAAGGTGATGGGTCTTGTCACTGAGGATCTTCTAGTGCCCAAGGAGTCAGTGTGTGGGTGTGTCCATGCAGACATTGTGTGGGGAGCAAGACTTTTCGTGTCACTGGCTGTGTGCATTGAGTGTGGTGTCGTGGATCCATTTGGAGCTGTGCTTGTAAGTGCATCTGAGTGTGTGTGACTCTGCTTCTCCCCACCTGCTTCATGCCTGTGGCTGGGGGTGGTCCAGGTGCATCTGTGTCTGGACCTTCCAGCCCTGAGAACATGTGTGGGCCTCAGGAGAGGTGGCGTCCCACAGTGGGGATGTGGAAACTCTCTCACTTCCCAGGCTGGCCTGAGTCCAGGAAACCCACCCTGGGGTAGGGTTGTGGGGGCCAGAGTGGGCCTGGCTTTGACCACCCCTCCCTGGCCAGGCCC
Organism: Tapirus indicus; assembly: GCA_031878705.1. Classification (NCBI taxonomy): domain Eukaryota; kingdom Metazoa; phylum Chordata; class Mammalia; order Perissodactyla; family Tapiridae; genus Tapirus; species Tapirus indicus. The sequence goes on along the minus strand of CM062924.1, from coordinate 89,152,016 downwards.
CTGGCCGCCGACGCAAGAACATGTCGGAGTTCCTGGGGGAGGCGAGTATCCCGGGGCAGGAGCCCCCCACACCTGCCAGCTGCTCTCTGCCCAGTGGCAGCAGTGGCGGCAGCGACAGCTGGAAGAACCGGGCTGCCAGTCGCTTCAGCGGCTTCTTCAGTTCTGGCCCCAGCACCAGTGCCTTCGGCCGGGTATGTGGTCCTGTGGGCCCCAGGGCAGGGCAGCTGGCTGGCCCTGACCCCTGACCCTGATCATGGGTCTCCTTCCAGGAGGTGGACAAAATGGAGCAGCTGGAGAGCAAGCTGCATGCCTATGGCCTCTTCGGGCTGCCCAGGCTGCCCCGAAGGCTGCGCTTCGACCATGACTCATGGGAGGAGGAGGGGGATGAGGAGGAGGAGGAAGACGATGCCTGCCTGCGGCTGGAGGAGAGCTGGCGGGAACTCATCGATGGGCATGAGGTGGGTGCCCCCCACAGCCCTTCCCCTTCCTCCTCATCTAGGAAAGGAGGACATTTCTCCGCCCCTCATGGGGCCTTTCTGAGGACCCAGTGACAGAATGTTCCACGGGACAGCTCTGCCAGGCTGCTGTGGTCATTAACCCACTTTGGGGAAACTGAGGCAAGGTCAAACTTCTGTGTGCCGCTTGTCTGTTTTCATGGCAGAAGAGGGCCCAGAACTTGGGGGACCTCTGTGTCCCCATCGGGAAAAAGGTTGCACGCGGGGTTACTCACCCTTCTTCCCCGCCCGGGCTATCCCGGCACACTGCGGGGTTCCTGGACAACCTCTGCCCTTCCTGCAGAAGTTGAGCCGGAGGCAGTGCCACCAGCAGGAGGCAGTGTGGGAGCTCCTGCACACAGAGGCCGCCTACATCAAGAGACTGCGGGTGATCACCAACGTGAGTGTGTGGCCACACCCGGCCCAGAGCTACCCGCCGCCTGTCCCCCCGGGACCTCCTTCTGTGCACCCCTGACTGGAGTCTGGGCTTTTGCAGAGGAGCAGGTGCCAGGCAACAGAGAAGGGAAGGAGAGTGAGGGAAGGGCCACCCCTGGGGAGGAGATGAATCCCACAGGCGGGCACCTGGGAGGGGGCTTCACCTGGGAGGGGGCTTGGGGCATGTTTGCCAGTTGAGCTGAATTAACCCAGCCCTCATCCTCTCACTCATTCATCCAACAGCTACTCTGAACACCTGCCATGTGCCAGGTGCCCAGCAGCCCACACCCTAGAGGTGGAGACATTGGGGGGTTGGGGGGGTAGGGACTTGGACCTGGGGAAAGCACCAGTCCTGGGCTTGGAGGTTCAAGAAGGCACCCTCTGAGCTGAAACTCGGAGGCTGAGCCAGGGCAGAGGTGGAGGAGAGAGTTCCAGGCGTGGCTGCCTGGCTGGTCCCCCAGAGCTTCCCTCCGGGTGGGGCCCAGGCAGGGCGACCCCCAGGTGGGCCATGGCGGCTGAGCCTCTTCTCAAAGGGTTAACCTTCTGTCCCAGGCTGCCTCAGGGCCTCGTGGGAGGGGGAATGGGTAGAGGGGAATCTAAGAGGCTGGGTGGGACGTCAGGACTGGGTCCTCCCCCCCAGCTGCAGCGCTCCCTTGCCCCCACAGCTGTTCCTGTGCTGCCTGCTGAACCTGCAAGAGTCAGGGCTGCTGTGTGAGGTGCGCCGGGGCCTAGCCTCGGGGGCGGGGTGGGCAGAGGGCGGGGCTCACGGGTGGAGTAGGCCTAGGGCGGGCCCTGGGGGCGGTACCAGGAAGGGGCGGGGCCTGGCTTCGGGGCAGGGCTAACTGGTGGGGTAGGCCTGGGGCGGGGCCTGGCCTCTGGGGGCGGGATAGGGGTGGGGCTGAAGAAAGGGCGGGGACGAGCAGGGGTGGGGCTAATAGGTGGAGTAGGTGAGGGGCAGGGCCCGGCTGAGGGGCGGGGCCGAGCGCACCTTCCGCCCCTGCAGGTAGAGGCTGAGCGCCTGTTCAGCAACATCCCGGAGATCGCACGGCTGCACCGCGGCCTGTGGGCCAGCGTGATGGCGCCGGTGCTGGAGAAGGCGCGGCGCACGCGGGCGCTGCTGCAGCCTGGAGACTTCTTCAAAGGCTTCAAGATGGTACGGGCTGGGCTGGACACAGGCAGGAACACTGAGGCAGGGCTGGGGCGCCAATGCATTCTGCCCATCACACCACCCTCCCCCTGACCCCGCACGACCGCTAGTGGCCAGAGGCGAGGAATTCCGAGTCGATTGCCCGGGTTTGAACCCCACCTGGCCATCTACCCTTTCTACCTGGCCGAAGGTGGTCACTTTCGGTCAGGCTCAGTTTCCTCCTGTGGAAAACAGGGATCATAAGCTTGCCAGCCTCTGGGGTGGTCGCGAAAGTGCAGTAAGGAAGCACGCAGTAACCGGTGCTGTGCTTGTTCTGCCCCGGGCCAGTTCGGCTCCCTCTTCAAGCCCTACATCCGATACTGCATGGAGGAGGAGGGCTGCATGGAGTACATGCGCGGCCTGCTGCGCGACAACGACCTCTTCCGGGCCTACATCACGGTGAGGGCGGGCCGGGCAGGCTGGTGGGCTGGGGCGCAGGACCGTGGGCACACCTGGGCTGTAGGTGCCAGGGGGCTGGCGTGGGCGGGGCCTTCCCTGAGCCCCGCCCCTGCCTCCCGGCCTCCCCGCCGCAGTGGGCCGAGAAGCACCAGCAGTGCCAGCGGCTGAAGCTGAGCGACATGCTGGCCAAGCCGCACCAGCGGCTCACCAAGTACCCGCTGCTGCTCAAGTCGGTGCTGAGGAAGACGGACGAGCCTCGTGCCAAGGAGGCCGTCGTCACCATGGTAACCGGGACGCTGGTGGGGTGGTGGGCCGGGTCCCTCCCGACCCTGGGCCTAAATCCCCACGGCCCTTCCCCAGATCGGCTCGGTGGAGCGCTTCATCCACCACGTGAATGCCTGCATGCGGCAGCGTCAGGAGCAGCAGCGACTGGCAGCCCTGGTGAGCCGCATCGATGCCTACGAGGTGGTGGAGGGCAGCAGCGACGAGGTGGACAAGGTGGGCATTCTGTGTGTGTGTGTGGGGGGGTGTACCTGGCCCTGCTGGGAGGGAGGAAGGGCCACCCTGGCAGACAGGCTGTGTTGGGAACCTTGCTTGAGGTCTCCTAGCCGAGATGGGGAGTCAGACCCTGGCCTCTCCTTCACTGGCTCCCTCCACCCTCGGCCTCTCCTTCACTGGCTCCCTCCACCCACAGCTCCTGAGAGAATTTCTGTATCTGGACCTGACAGCGCCCATCCCTGGCGCCTCCTCAGAGGAGACACGACAGCTGCTGCTGGAGGGGAGCCTGAGGATGAAGGAGGGGAAGGACAGCAAGGTGACTCTAGTGGCCACCCCACACCCAGGGTCCCTGCCCTCCCTCTTGCCCTGTGGGTTTGGACCACCCCTTCCTGGGGACCTCCTGGGCCCTAGCCAGCAGTTCTCAGCTGCTCAATCGGTTGTGTGGCCATTCAAGAACTAGCGACTTTGTGGTCATATGGGGGATGATTATCTGCCTGCAGTTTACTCTTTACAAACACAGCAGCAGGATCACAGCCCATGGGGTGTGGTCTCGCTCACTTGTCAGTGCCACGTGGGTTCCTGGTTGGAGGGAGGGGGCACATTCCTGAGCAGGCCAGAAACATCCCAGAGCCTTGGAAGTGAGCTGTTAATCATGTGGATGCTGGGCAACTGAGAGTCTGCTAATTGTAATTCTAAAATCATGTCCCATTTCCTCTTTAGTATAAACTTTTAGTTGAAATAAGTCACAAATATATAGTTCAAAGAGAGAAAGAGAATATCATCTTCTTCTTCACTTTAATTTTGCTCTCAGGCTTCCCGGGGGGTGGGCAGGGGAGGTGTTTGGTGAGATCTGAGTACCCCCAGGGGAGGGTGTTGCAGAGACAGGCTGAGGGGCTCTGCCTGAGGCCCCAGGACCCTGGCCCTGACCCCTGGCCTCTCCTGCTCCCGTGTCCCCCCAGATGGATGTGTACTGCTTCCTTTTTACGGACCTGCTCTTGGTGACCAAGGCAGTGAAGAAGGCTGAGAGAACCAAGGTCATCAGGCCACCGCTGCTGGTGGACAAAATTGTGTGCCGGGAGCTGCGGGACCCCGGTGAGGAGCTCTGGTCCTGGGCAAGGGCTGTGATGGGCAGAGGCTGTGGTCTCGGCTGACACTGATGCAAGCCCTTCCTAACCAGGCTCCTTCCTCCTCATCTACCTGAACGAGTTCCATAGTGCTGTGGGGGCCTACACATTCCAGGCCAGCGGCCAGGCCTTGTGTCGTGGCTGGGTGGATGCCATTTACAATGCCCAGGTGAGAGCAGAGTGGCGTGCAGGTGGGCAGGTTGGCCTGGAGGGGGCTGCTGTTCACAGTCCGTTCTGCCCCTATGCACCCCCACCCCACCTATAGAACCAACTGCAGCAGCTGCGTGCACAGGAGCACCTAGGTAGCCAGCAGCACCTACAGAGCCTGGAAGAAGAGGAGGATGAGCAGGAGGAGGACGAAGAGGAGGAGGAGGAGGAAGCAGGGGAGAGTAGCACTTCCGCTGCCAGCTCCCCCACCATCCTGTGCAAGAACAGCAACAGCCTTGGCTCCCAGCACTGGTATGCTTGCCCAGGACCACCCAGCAGGGCAGGTACTCCTGACTCCAAGTCCACTGACACTGGGCAGGGCCTAGCCAAGACCCCTTCCTCTGAATGGCTTCATGTTGTGAGCCCAATGGGTGGGAGGAGGGCTCTGTCTCCTACCAGAGTCCAGGTGGAGATGGCAAACAGTTTCAACTTGAGTGCCAACTCTGATCCATTAGTGGTAGCTGCCTGGAGCTGAGCTGAGGATTCTTAGGTTGCATCCAGCAGGAAGGAGTGCTGTAATGGTGACAGACACCATTACTGATGTCTGTGTTGTGGGCATAGGAGTTGGGAGATCTGGCCCATGTGCCACATGCATGCCATCTCTGGGCCTCGATCTCCTGGAGGGCAGAGGCTGTAGACCTCTGCATTGCCCAGCACGGGGCTGCATAAGGCCATCTTGGTTTCCTTTGGCTGGGCTGACTCTGTTCTCCTGGCCCCACAGTGCCTCAGACGGCTCCACGGAGACCCTGGCCATGGTTGTGGTGGAGCCTGGGGAGACGCTGTCCTCTCCCGAGTTTGAGGGTGGCCCCTTCAGCTCCCAGTCGGACGAGACCTCTCTCAGCACCACCGCTTCTTCTGTCACACCTACCAGCGAACTGCTGCCCCTGGGCTCAGTGGACGGCCGTTCCTGTTCCATGGACTCTGCCTACGGCACCCTCTCCCCCACATCCTTGCAAGACTTTATGGCCCCAGTCCCTATGGCAGAGCCAGCACCCCGGCCCCCCAAGTTACCACAAGCCCCTTCACCTCTACCCTCGCCCCGCCTCCGTCGCCAAAACCCTGTCCAGCTGCTGCCCCATCCGCCCCACCTGCTCAAGTCCAAATCTGAGGCCAGCCTCCTCCAGCTGCTGTCAGGGGCCACCACCCGTGGAGCGCCCCCAGCCCCCAGCCGCAGCCTGTCAGAACTCTGCTTGGCCGCTGCAGTCCCTGACACTAGGACCCAGGGCTCCCCTCAGGAAGCTGGGCCCAGCTGGGATTGCCAGGGGCCACCATGCCCTGGCAGTGGCCCCAAGCTGTCAGAGCTGGAAGGCAGAACCAGCTGCCCAGCTGGGGAGCCTGAAAAACCCACCAGGAGGAGCAGAGAGCTGCCCTCGGGGGCCTCGCCCAGGGTCCAGCCTGAGCCCCCCACCGGGATCTCTGCCCAGCACAGGAAGTTGACACTGGCCCAGCTCTACCGAATCAGGACCACCCTGCTGCTTAACTCCACGCTCACTGCCTCGTGAGTGGCCTGGCCTGGGGTGGAGGGCAGGTGGCCCAGCATGCTGGCATTGAGCAGCTGAGCCCTGGGAGTGGATAGGGGCACTGTCGTGGCTGGGAGGAGATGGCATTTGGGGATGGAGATGGGAGAGGGAGCCTGAGACTGTCCTGGGGCCTGAGTGAGGATATCTACCCTGTGCAGTGGTGAAGGGGCCTGAGATTCCAGCAGGGAGGAGAGTGTGGCCAGAGCCCCTCTGAGTGGCATCAGCCAAGGAAGGACTGTCTCTTTCCTCCCCTGCAGGGAGGTCTGAGCAGAGGGAGGGCCTCAAGGGTGCCGCTGACCAAGGGACAGCAGACAGCATGTCTCCTGGGGGCATGCCAGCCCCTGCTTCAGCTGCTGCCTTGTGTGTGCCCAAGCCCGAGTGCCAGCCAGGACTCCTGCCACCGCCCTGGGGCCCAATTTGCACTTTGCCAGACTGGATGGAAGTGGAGGAGGGCTCAGCAGAGTCCCAGACCCAGGCTGCAGTACCTCCTCAGGACCACCCCTGCAACAGCCACCACCTTCACTAACTTGCCCCTGCTCCCCACTCCTGGCAGGGCCCTTGCCCACTGCTCCCTGAAGTCACCAGCTCCAATCCTCTGGGCTGGGCTCCAGGGCAGTCCTTCCCACATCCACCCTCATCTGGCCCCAAATGGGAGATGCCCCTGTCCTTGCTCTCTCCCTTCCAGCTCTGCTGGCCACCCCAGGCTTGGGTTGGGCTCTGTGTAAAGTTGCATATTTATTGAGCTTTTGATTCTTTTATAAAAACTTGTATATACTCCACTGGAAAGAGTCCTTTGCTTTGGACCCACCCCCTTTCCTGACTCAGGTGTCCCTGAGCTCTGGGATGGGCATCTGTCTGTGCTCCTGTCCCCCTCCGTCTGCAGTGGGGCACCACTGGAAGAGACTGTAGAAAGCATTAGTGAGTTAATGAGGCAGAAGTCACCGGACCAACACCCCAATATCAACCCCCAGCCCCTGCCACAGCCACCGGGGTCTGCCATTGGAGCCCCCCACAAGGCGCCTCCCCCCATGAGGTACCACCTCCCCTCCCTGCGAGGTGCCTCAGAAGGCCCTGCCTTGTGCTGCTCCTGTGAGCCTACGTCACTGTGGGCCACATGTCTCGAGCTGTGCTGAGAGTGCTTCTTAGGACTCTGCTCCAGGGAGGGGGCCCCTGCACCCACACCCACTCAGTGTCTGGGGAGGGTTGGTCTCCCACATGGGTACTTCTCGCCCAACCCCTCATGGCTGAGGGAAGGCTCTGATGCCCAGAGAGGGGAAGTCACTTCACCTCGAAGTGGTGGTCTCGGGGTGGGGGCTAGAACCCAGGTGTTGGGGACCCGGATGCAGCCCTTTCCTATGTGCACCTTGCTGCCTGCAGGCTGCCTCAGGTGAGCTCAGGTGCACCAGAGGCAGGCTGCCGGGGCTGGAGGGTTCCGCTTTCAGGGAGCCGCAGGGCCCCGCCCTGGCCTCCTCCCCCGAGGCGGGCTCTCCTGGGCAGCACAGGGCGGGCCCTGCAGGCACCGGGCTGGGCATACAGCCGGGGTGGGCGGAGCTGGCGGCACAGACAAGGCCCCGGCTGGCGCACGCCCGTCGGAGGGCCCAGCACGGCGTGGAGGGCCATGGAAGCATGGCCCGGGGGCTGCACAGTGGCGGTGGCTGCGGTGAGTGGGGATGCGGGGGACGGGGGATGGCCTTGCCTGGGTCTGGATCCCCTTGCACGTGTGGCCAAGGAAGGGGCCCCTGGTGAATCTCCGCTCTCGGCCTGGCTGAAGGCTGGGCCAGCCCCCTCTTCTGACCTAGTTAGAGTCTCAGCCGGGGTGGGGCCCTTCTGCCGAGAGGAAACACCTTCCCAGAGGCCAGAGGGGTCTGGGGGCCCCAGGCAGAGAAAGATCAGGGTCCCCTACCTCACAAAAAGCATGGGTGGGGGTGGGGCTGCCTCATTCCTGCCCTGGTGCCCTAGTGCCCTGGTGGAGGGAAATGTGTGAGAGGGGCTGACAGAGGCCCTCTCCTCTACTTCTCTGAAGCCTGGTCTGTGCACAGGGGGAAGGAAGTTAGTCTCAGCCCCATCTGTGGGCACCCCTTCTGCTCAAGAACCTGAGAAGTGGGCTGCTCTGAGGGTAAATACTGTGGCCTCTGAAGTGGGGGAGCCCGGGCAGGGAGCGGCCCCTGCATAGGGCAGCCTCGCTGGGAGCCAGCAGCACCTGTCCCTCAGGCTCTCCTCCTCATGCTGCTGGGTGCCCAGGGCCAGGGCAACACTCCCAGCCCCAGGTGTGACTGTGCCCACGACTTACAGAAGAGGAATGGTCTGTTCTGTTGCAGGGGCTGTCCAGCGGGTGAGTGGCCTAAGGGGTGGGAGGGGCGTGATGGGAAATGAGGGCAGACTAGGAGCAAGTGGGGGTCAGGCAGGGATGGGGAGAGGTGGCAAGCAGACCAGGGATGGGGTGAGGGAAGGCAGGGAGGGAAGTAGGGAGCCAGAGATAGGAAGGGTGGGGGGAAGGTGGGAGCCCCTTTTGACTGTCTGATCCTAGTGTGGGTTCCACAGGGCACTACCTGAAGGCCCCCTGCACAAAGCCTTGTGGCGATGCCACCTGCCTTCCGTGCCCCCAGGGCACCTTCCTGGCCAGGGAGAACCACCATGAGACCCGCTGTACCCGCTGCCAGGCCTGCGATGAGCAGGGTAAGGGGCTGCCTAGTGCTCAGTAGGGTGCTCCTGAAAACAGGCAGTGGCCAGAGTCTTTCTGAAGGAAGTGGCTGGCTTGGGCCCAACCTTTGGGCGTGAGGGCCCTGTGCCCACCCACCCCAGGCCCTCCACCCTGACCCTGCCTCAGGATGGCTTTGCTCCCTCTCTTCCTGATGACTTTCCTGTCTCTGTACATGCCCTAGCCTTTGGTGTGCAGCGATCTCTGCACCTCTTTCCCTTTTGGGGTGGCCCTGTCTCTGGTCTGTTCCCATCTCCATTCTCCAGGGGATCTGTCCTGCCTCTGTGTGGGGTCTCTGGCCCTGATGGCCTCTGCTCTCCTCACCTTCCTGAACGCCCCCCACCACCAGCCTCCCAGGTAGCCCTGAAGAACTGCTCCGCAGTGGCAGACACTCTCTGTGGCTGCGAGCCAGGCTGGTTTGTGGAGTGCTTGGTCAGGCACTGCCTCGATGGCTCACCCTTCCTCTGCCGTCCATGCCCAGACTGTGGGGTCCTGCACCGCCACACGCAGGTTCCCTGTGAGTACCCCCATTCCAGGCTATCTACTCCCACTCCCCCTCCCCCTGTCCCCTTCTCTCCCATCCTGACCCATGCTATCTCTTGGACTGCAGGTTCTGGCAGAGACACTGACTGTGGGACCTGCCTGCCTGGCTTCTATGAATATGGCAACAGCTGCGTGTCCTGCCCCACGTAACTGGCTGCCCTGGGCTAGGGAAAGGGAGGCTGGGAGCAGAGTGAAGGTCTAGGGGGAAGGAGCTTGGCCCAATGGCAGGTGGGCCCCACTTTAGGCAAACACTGCTGGTAAAGGGAAACCTGCATTCACCTTATACCAGATAAAGAAGGGGGCGTAGCTTCACTTTCCGCCAGACTTTCCTTTAGTAATCTTTCCAGCTGTATGTTAAGGACAGGATTACTCACTTATAGAGACAGTCAGGTTGATATAGTTCCAAAACTTGGGCTGAGATTCAGGATCTGCCACTTGTTCACTGGGGGATCTTGGCCAAGTTATTTCACCTCTCTGATCTGTGGCTTCCCCACCTGAACATGTTAGTAGGATGTTAGTAGGTCCTTCCCAGGGCTCTGACTAAGGGGTAAGGCACTTTATTCATTCATCCGCTCGAGTGTTTATTGAGCATCTACTATTTCCAGATGCCATTCTAGGTGCTGGGGATACAACAGGGACAAAATAGGCAAATCCCGGTCCTTAGGAAGTTGACCCTCGATAAATAGTTGTTGTTGATATTGTTACTGGGGACACAAGTGACATTTCAGCAGTACTTCGGGAACATTCTTGGGTAGAGTGAGGCTCCTAGGGGAGAGGCCTGAGGAGGGAAGGGTCTCCAGGATGGAGAAGATGTCAGGCAGTCCTGGGTAGCCTCTCCTGGTATGTACTCCCTCATCCCCCAGCCAGCCCCCTTCCCCTGCAGGAGCACCCTCGGGAGCTGTCCTGAGCCCTGTGCGGCTGTCTGTGGCTGGAGGCAGAGTAGGTGGTATACTGGGAGTGAGAGTGGGAGAGCTGGGATGGGCCAAGGGGTGGTTGGGGGTGGCGACCACCCACCACCCACCAGCTGCTCTTTCAGTGTTCTGGGTCCAGGTGCTCCTGGCAGGCCTGGTGGTCCCACTCCTGCTTGGTGCCACTCTGACCTACACCTCCCGCCGCTGCCAGCCTTGCAAGCCCATGGTTCCTGGTAAGTGCACGCATGCACACACACACACACACATTCTAGGGGCCTGGGGTCAGGATGGGTAGCCCAGAGCCCATTCAGCCCTGATGCAGAGGGGGAAACTAAGGGAGGAAGTGCTGGGGGGTGGTGAAGAGGAACCCAAGAGGAGCTGGACCAACACCCAGGTGGAGGAGCCTTGCCTGGTTGCTGGTTAGATGCTCTTTGTCTCTCTCATCAGAGGAAGCTGGGGTGGAGGCCCTGACCCAACTCCAGGTAAGAATCTCAGTAATATTCTGGGAAGAGGGTGAGCAAGCATCTAGGCCTCAGCCTTCTGGAACTGAAAGGTTGGGCCTTATTAGAACTTGTGGTCCCCAGCGGATGGCATGGTGGCTGGCACAGAGTACACCTAATGAACATATGTGCAAAGAGCTGAGCTATCAGTGAATGACAGCAGCACAGTGCCAGCCCTCAAGTGGCTCTCAGTCTACTGGGGTCCAGATGGGTAAACAGAGCTAACAGTTCAGTGGGATGGGTGCCACCATGGCGAGGGGAACAAGAGGAGGGCAACAGGTGCAGGGTATTCCAGGAAGAGGAAATAGCTCTTCTGCTGGGCCACAGTGAGAGAGCATGGCCCACGGGGAAGGCAGCACTGGGGGATGTTTGCTGACTGAGCCAGGGATGGCCTCTCCTGGCCAGAGAGCCCAGCACAGGGGCCTTACTGGGCAAGCAGGGCTGACCTGGGGCCTCTCTTGGCTTCTAGGCCACCCACCTCTCACCCCCAGATGGCACCCACACTCTTCTGGTGCCACCCAGCAGCAGTGAGAAGGTCTGCACCGTACAGTTGGTAGGCAACAGCTGGACACCTGGCTCCCCTCAGACCCAGAAGGTGCCCTGCCCGGAGGTGACATGGTCCTGGGACCAGCTGCCCAGCAGAGCTCTTGGTAAGGGACCTCAGTGGCCGGAGGCCTTGACCCCATTCTACTGAGTCCGAGGTGAGAAGCTGTGGTTTTAGAGGCGCCACTTGCCCACTTCCTGTCCCCTGAGCCCGTGGACCTCCCTACCCGACCCTGCCGGCCCTGCCGGGGGTACCTGTCCCCGCCCCTTGGCCAGAGCCCGCATGTCCCATCGGCTCCCTCTGGCCCGCCCCCAGGCCCTCCGTCGCCGCCCACGCCTTCGCCAGCGCCCTCTGCAGCCACCGTGGCCGCCATGCTGCAGCCGGGCCCGCAGCTCTACGACGTGATGGACGCGGTGCCCGCCCGGCGCTGGAAGGAATTCGTGCGCACGCTGGGGCTGCGCGAGGCGGAGATCGAGGCCGTGGAGGTGGAGGTCGGCCGCTTCCGTGACCAGCAGTACGAGATGCTCAAGCGCTGGCGCCAGCAGCAGCCCGCAGGCTTGGGCGCCGTCTACGCGGCCCTGGAGCGCATGGGGCTGGACGGCTGCGCCGAGGATCTGCGCAGTCGCCTGCAGCGTGGCCCGTGACGCGGGGGCCTGCCCGCCACCTCGGGGCTCTGGTGGCTGGCCCTTGCAGAAGCCCTAAGTACGGTTACTTATGCGTGTAGACATTTTATGTCACTTATCAAGCCCCTGGTGCGGCCCTGCGTAGCAGCGCCCGCCGGCCTTAGCCCTGGCGCCCCCACGGTTCCGGTTAAGGCGAAGAAGCCACGACTAATATCGGGAGGGAGTCAAGAGATTGCCCAGCTGTTTCTTGGGCTGAGTGTGGCCGAGGCCTCGGTATTAAATCTATGAGGAAAAGCTGCTGCTTGGTGTTTCTGCGGGGCTGGGGGTGTTAAGTGGCCCGGGCTTGGTTTCCTGGGTCGTCAAAAGGGCCGTGAGTCTTGCCACCTCTGGGACCCACGGTGGAGAGCAGAGTGGCCCTTCGCTCCCAAGCCTGCCCCTCCGGCTCCGCGTGGCCCATTCACCCCGAAAGGGAGAGAGGAAGTCAGGAAGTCGGGGCGACGGCGAGTGAAAGTGAACGTGAGGCCCGGGCGGCTGAGAGAGCTTTAATGGGGGTGCGAGACGGCAGGGGCGCGGGACCGGGGAGGCAGCAGTTGGAGACAGGTCCAGGGCCCCTCGTCCTCCACTCACTCCACCAGGGCAGTGAAAGGGTCCGAGGAGAGCGGGGCCTGGCTGGGGACGGCATGCAGACCTAACTGGAGGGAGGCGGGGGCAGAGGTGGGGCCCCAGGAGCTGCAGCTCCGTCCCGATGGGCAGTTTGCACTTTTCATCGTTTCTGGTAAACAAATGACTGAGAGGAAACCCTCGGCGGGGATGGGAAATGTGGCCCGGGCTAGGGCGGGCGCAGATCTGGGTCAGCGAGGGAGGAAAACCCCTTCCCCGAGCGTGGGGCCCGCCTCCGCCCAGGATGCGCCAGCCACGCGGGTTCCGGGGTGCGGGGGAGGGGGCTGCTGCTGGTGCGCGCCCCGCGGGAAAACAAAGTCACCACCCACGGGGCTGGAGAGAGCTCTGCACACTTTGACATTCAATGAACATGCAAATGTATGTAAGTAGGCATGCAAATAAGCAGCATCTGTTTGCGTCAACAGCTTGGGCACTTTTTCCGGGCGACTGCAGCGGCGGGCGCGCTCCAGCGTCACCCCAGGCTGGGGTTGCGGGGGCCAGGGTGGGGGTTAGGGAGGGGTTCCAGCGCGGGAGGGGAAGGCAGCGCAGCTCCCAGTCCTTGGGAGCTGGGGGCTCCCGAGCTCGCAAGGCTGCGGGCAGGAGGGCAGGAGGATGGTGTTTAGTACTTAGCGATGTCCCCCTTCTTCAGGATGATCTGTCGCTGCCAGGGCGCCAGCTTGGTCTCGTCGTAGCCCAGCGTCCGCAGCTTCTCTGACTGCTCTTTCTCCCGCTGCATCTCCTCCTGCTTCTGTCGCTCCTCCTCTTTCCTAGGTATGGGATGGGGAGAGAACCGCAGACCAGGTGAGCGGGTGGGCCTGGCACCGTGAGGGGTCACCGTGGCAAGGAGTGGGTTACTGAGGGCAGGGGCTGGGCTGCTGAGGACAGTGGGACTAATTAATGGTGGGCGGGGTAATGGGTTCTAGAGGCAGAAGGGCTAGGTGGTTGGGGACAGGGGTTGGGTTAGGAGGCACCTGGGTGGGATTGCTGGGGACAGAGGGGCTTGGTTGGGAGCAGATTGGGGTCACTGGGAGATGTATAGGAGTTGGGTGAGGGAGAGGCTGTGGCTGGGTTATTGCTGGCTGATGGTGTTACTGGAAGCAGAGGTGCTGGGTTGCAGTTGGCAGAGGGTGAGGAGGGGGTGTTCTGGGGGCAGGGGACGAGATTACTGGGGCCAGGACCTGAGTTACTTAGGACTAGGGTTGGGCTCCTGGGAAGCAGAAGCAGCACATTATTGGGAGACAGGGGCGTAATGGGGACAGGTCATTAGAACATGGGGGCTAGATCTGCACTGTTGACAAGGTAGCCACTAAGCACAGGTGGCTGTTGAGCATTTGAAAGGTTGGCGCTGAGATGTAGGCATAAAATGCACATGGTATCTCAAAGACTTAATTTTCAAAAAGAGTGAAAACATCTCATTAATAATCTTTATATTGATTATATATTGAAATACATAATTTCAATTGAAATTATGATTGAAATATATAATTGAGTTTTGATATATTGGGTTAAATAAAATATACTATTAAGTTCATCTATATCTTTCTTTTCCCAACGTGGCTACTAGATAATTTAACATTACATGAGTGCCTCTCATATTTCTATTGGACAGTAGTGGGCTACATTACCAGGGACAGAAACTAAGTTTTGAGGGGCAGACTATCAAGGTTATTGATACTGAGTTTGGGTTAACTGCAGAGCAGAAAGGGAGATGGGAGCTGGGTAATTGGGGCCAAGGTTATTACAGCATAAGAGTTAGACTTTGGGGGATGGGGGCTAACTTATTGGGGGAGAGGGATCTGGTGGCATTATTGGGAGCAGAGAGGCTGTGCTACAGGGCTCAGTGACAAGGCAATGTGTTCAACAGGGGGCTGGATGAAGGGGCAAAAAGATTGTGACTAGCTGGGGGGAGGAGAGGCGGGTCAGGCCCAGCCCCACACTCACCGCTTCTGCTCCCTAGAAGGAAAAAAGAGACAGCATTAGTTGGTGCCACTACCTCAGGGACACACTCAAGATACCCTGCCAGGCCCCACATCTTCCAAACTCCCAGCTCACCTCTCCTCTTCTAGCTTCTTCCGCAGGATGTCCCGCCTCCACGCAGGCATGCTGGCCAGCCGGGCCTCCTCCTCCTCCTCCTGAAACACAAGCACAAAGCTTCAGGGTCAGCATGGGCTGGGAGGTAGGGGGCCAGAGGGGGTGCGCCCCCAACCCTGGGAACCTGCTCGAGTCAGGGACAACGGGACACAGACAGGGTCGCAGGAAGAGACCCTTTTGATGCCCTTCTACAGGGCAAATGGATGAAGGTGCTATAACTCAGGCCCCTGTGTCCTAGAGGTAGCGCCAGAGAAGTCAGAGCTGGGCATAGGAGGGTAGCAGGGAATGAGATTCCCCAAAGGGGCAGGTGGGCAGATGGCCCCAGGCCCATGACACAGAATCTCTGGGCAGACACCCACACTTGGGCCCCCACAGATCCTGCCAGCTAGGAGAGAATCAGGCTGCCCCCTGGCTCCACTGTGAAGGACCTTCTGGCCTATACCTGTCTTATTCTCAAATGGAGTAGACACCAGCTCTACAATTGTGGGGCTGCAATGACACGGGGCAGGGGCATCCACCACAGGCAGCTTACAGCAAAGATTTTTATTACTTGGTTGTTACAGAGGAGAAAAGGTCTGTACATGTCACACGGAATACTGCACACGTGGCTCCCCTGACTTCAGCCAAAGAGGTAGCTGTGTATTCCAGTGACAAACCAAAGAGAGAAAGAGAGCCACACTGTCCCTAGGGGGCCCCACAGTCCCTCCCTCAGAGGGCTGCTTCTTCCACCCGGGTCCATGCAGAGGCAGGCAAGGCTGTAGGGCCAGAAGAGAACATGTATTTTGCCCTGTGCCATGCTGCGCCTATCCCAGCCAACGCCCCACATCAGGCCATGATGGGACCTCAAAAGCTGAGGCAGCCTGGTCCTGGGCACGCCGAGTTTTCCAAGGCCACCCATCCTGGGTTCTTCCTGCCTGCTTCTGACCTCCAGAGAGCATTTGACAGGCATCCAGGCCTGGGTTAAGATGCTTCAGGGTAAATTCCGAATTCTGTTGCTCAGATGTCAAAAAGCTCTGCCTCCTTCTCCTTCCAGAAGGAGAAGCTGCGGTCGATGTAGCGGCAGATGTCCTCGTTGCTGAACTCGCCCATCTCAGACACCAGCTCTAGGGGGTCTTCAGCGGGGACTTCGGAACTAGGAGGGTCCGACGTCGGAGGAGGCGCGGCTGGCGGGGGTGGGGGCGGGGATTGCGGCGTGGGAGCGGGGGCCTCGGGCTGCCCCTCTGGCCAATCCTCCGTCTGAGCTGGAGCGGCCTCTTCGGCCGGCTCCCTCTCCTCCTCCTCTTTTTCTTTCCCCTCCTCTGGTTCCTTCTCAGCCTCTTCCTCCCGAGCCGGCTCAGCCTCCGGGCTGTCTCCGAAGAACTGGAGCCTGAGGTCCTCGAAGCCGTCGCTCCAGCCGCGCCGGCCGGCCTCCACCTCCTCGAGCACCACGCGGTGGAAGAGGCGGATGAGCTCCCACGGGTGGCTGCCCAACCGGTCGAACATCTCGTAACACAGCAGGTGGCGGAACTTGCGCTCCTCGCGGCTCAGGCCCATCTCGAGCAGTTGGAAGTAGCCAAGCATGAAGAGATCGAGCGTGAGGCTGTCGTAGCGTGGTGGCGCGCCGCCGTCGAGGGGCGGCAGGAATTGCTCGGGCCAGTACAGGCCGTGCGCCAGGCCCAGGCCGGGTGGCTGGCGCGCCGGCACCTGCCGCAGTAGGCTCCGCCAACGGCTCAGCAGCTTGCCCACCACCTGCCGCTGTTTCAGTAGGCGCAGCAGCCGCTCATCTAGGCCGTCGCCAGCCGCAGGGACGTCGGTGGCCTTCGGGCGAAGGGCGCCGCCAACGGCCACCACGCGGGGCAGCAGTCTGCGCAGGCGCGCCGGGCCGTGGCGCCTGGGGCCGCGGAAGGCCCACTTGCGCCAGTGCTCCAGGAAGAGGTACACGATGCGCTCCTTACGCATGTCGATGTAGTCCTGGACGCCTCGCAGCTCGGTGGAGAGCGGCGGCCTGCGCGCCAGCTGCTCGGGCTCGGGCAGCGCCGCCTGGCGGCCCGGCGCCTCGGGCGGGCCCAGGACGCCCACGGGCTCAGCGGCGGCCAACAGGCCGTTGACAGCGACGGCGCTCGGCGGCTCGCCGGGGCCGGCCGCCACGTAGTCCTCCTCTAGGATGGGCTCGCGGCCCGGGGCGCCCGCTGGCAACGAGAGCTTGCGCCGCGGGCCGCGCACGGGGGCCGGGCCCTGGGCGCGCAGCTCGTAGGTGGCGCGGAGGCGTTGCACCGAGACGCCGCACTCGAGGATCTCGCGCGCCACGGCCTCGCGGCACCAGCTGAGCGAGTGTGAGCGGCCCAGGCAGAGCGGGCCCGGCCGCCAGGGAGCGTCGGGCAGCGGCGCCAGCGGCTGGCCCGTGTCGGCCGCCAGCAGATCGGCCAGGTGTGCAGGCCGGCCGCCCAGCGTGGCCAGCAGCGTGGCCATGCTCTTGAGCAGGGTGGAGATCTTGCTGCACCAGGCGGGCAGGCTGGCGGCTCGACCGTGCATGCGGCGCGGGTCGACGGTGAAGCGCGGGGCCGACAGGGCGGCTGAAATGGGCAGCAGCTGCTCCAACTCCAGCTCCAGCTGCTCCAGGCGCGCCTCCAGCTTCTGCGCCTTGTACAACACCTGCAGGTTCTCGATTTGCTGCTCGATGCGGAGGATGTCGGCCTCGGTCATGAGCTCGCCGAAGGGCCCGAGGATGGCGTTGTGCTCGCGGGAGTACCTCCAGCCCTCGCGGGGGTAGCAGCACGAGCTGGCGGCCGTCAGCTAAGGCGGGGAAGACAAGAGAGGGGAGGGAGGCGCGTCTCCCTCTGGCCCGGCTCCTGCAGCGGCCGCTGAGGGCGCCCTTTGCATGCCCAGGGTGGTGTAATGGCTCCTCAAGGCTGGGTTTGCAGGGATGGGCCGCGCCTGGCCGGCGGGTGATTACGCTGGAGCGAGGCTTCCGCCCAGGCCGCCGCTCCGGGCGTTGGGCAGTGTCCACTTTGGTCGCTGGCAGGGATACAGCCGGTCGTTGGGCGCTGTTGCAGAGGCAGGGCGGGCAGACGGGATGTCCACACCTGGCTTGGTTGCTCATTACACCACCGAAGGAACATGCAAAAGGCATCGAAGCTGCGATGCACAGCGGCCCTTTCCCACCCCGTCCAAAGTCTGTGATTTTGAGGCCACACCCCAGCGAAGCCTCTTCCCCTCCTCCCACAATAACCCCTTCTCAAGCTCTCCTTCAGCCCAAGCCCTCCCTGTTCCAAATCAGTGTTTTACCCACTGAATGAGAGGCTCTTAAAGAGGCTGAATTCCCACTGCCGTTCCCACCCTCTCTCACCCTGGAATAATAGTACAATTTATAGAGCAAGGCTTGCCAGGCACTTCGATAGTCTCATTTATTCTTCACTTTTCTCCACCTCTAGGCTGCTACTTTAGTGCCAGGCTTTTCCAGCCCAGTTTCAAGGGGGTGCCCTCACAGGCCTCCCAATTCACCCTACCCACTACAATCCTTTTCCCACATACAAATATCATGACGCCACTTCCCCACTTAACTTCCCTCCCAGGCTCTTCACTGCTCCGGGAGAAAGTCCATTTTCTTCTGGGCATCTGGCCAGGCCCGGTGATCTGACCACCACTGACCTCTCCAGCTCTGTCCCCTCCCCTAGTACAGTCACCAAGCCACACCCACTCTGACTCCCAGACCTCCCCTGTCCTGCCTGGTCGCTCTTTGCTCCACTCTTTTCCTGTCCACCTCTTGCTTATCTTCCAAGTCTACCTTAGACATCACTTCTTCCTTCCCTAACACCGCCCCCAGCCCAAACAGGATGGTGGATTAGGGCTGCCCAGTGCTCTACACTCCCCATCACAGCACTGAGGTAATGTAACAGCCCAGTATTTGCCTCCCCCATCACTCACTCTCTCACATTGCCCTTGGGGTGATGTTGTCTCCTTGGGGGCACTTATCACTCTATTAAGGTGCCATGTTTGCTTGCTGGTTGACCCCCTCTGCCCACCTTCTGCAGCCACCTTGAGAGCAGGCCCTAATATATTCACAGTGAATCCCCAGAGTCCACAACAGTGTGTGGCACATAGACGGCGCCCAGGGAATATCTGTTGAGCAGATCAGTGGCAAACCATCCTGCTAACCAGTGATGATCAACCCATCTGACAAATTAGGAAACAGGCTGGATGAGCCTCAGTATCAGTGGCTGGAAAGTGGCAGTGCAGGGAAAGAGCCCAGGCTGGTCTGACGGAGACCAAAGCCCTCTTGGCTACTCAGTGTGGTCCCTGCACCGGCATGGTCAGCCTCACCCTGGAGCTTGTTGGAAGTGCAGAATCTCAGCCCCACCCAGAGCTCTTGAATCAGAATAGGCATTTTCACAAGATCCCAGGCGATTTGAAGGCACATTAGAGCTGGATGAACATGGCCATCCCACCAAAGAACAGGCTGCTGGGGGGTGGGGTGGGGTGGTGGAGACTGGGAACAGTCCCAGGAGAGGGGAGGTCGTCCAACCCTGCTTCTTCCGTCCAACCCTGCTTCTCCCCAAAGGTAACGTGAGCCGCCTGAAGTTGAAGCGCCTGGGCAGGTTGGGGGGTGAGGTGGGGGGTGGGCTGTGGGCGCAGGTGCAGACCCCAGGGCCCTCCGGGAAGCCCCACCCGCCCACCTTCCGCCTCTGCTCCTCTTCCTCCTGCATCTTCAGCTGCAGCTTGCGCACCATCACCTGGCGCTTCCACTCGGGGATGGGCCGGCCCTGCTCATCGTGCGTAGGGATGAGGGCCTCCACGTCGAGCTGCACGCCCGGCGCAGGGGTGGCGGGCGGCGCCGGCGCTAAGCTGCCGTTGAGCAGCGGCTGCGGTCCTGCTGCCGGCGGAGTGGGGCTCCGGGCCCGTGACCGCGCGGGCGACGCCGGCAACAGAGGCGAGTCGGGCTGCGGGGAGAAGCGGCAGAGCTGAGCACCAGGCGGGCAGGGGCGCGGGGAGGCGGGGCGGGGGCGCCTGTCGGGCCGCCTACCTGGGAGGCCGGCTGCCCGCTGCCGGAGAACACTGTGGTCAGCCCCTTGCTCTGCGGCGTCGGCTTCAGACTCTTGCCTGCCTTGATCTCAGCCAGCAGCTCAGAGTTGTCGCCCGTCGGGGACATCATGTTGAAAGACTTGGTGCCTGAGTGGAGGCAGGAGACGAGGCGCTGGCTGGAGGCCCGTCCCCTCACCGCCCCCCCCCACCTGCCCCTCTGCTGCCCCGTCCCCAAGTCAGGTCGGGCCGGGGGCCTTCCCTTGGACCCAGAGGGCAGCTCTCCAGATCCCGGGTCCGGCGAGCGAGTCTCAAGGACTCCAGAGGCGAGTCCTCGGCTCGCAGCCCGTGCGGCCCCACCATCCTCCCGGCTCTACTCACCGGGCGTGGGGCCCCCGCCTGGGGGCCCCTGGGAGTTCATGATGGCTCTTGGGCCGGCCCTGGGGACTCAAGGGAATGTCTCCGCCCAGTGCACTGACTGCCCAGCTCCAAAACACTACCTGGGGCCAGCCACCTGACCTTTGTCCCCGGTTCCCTGGCTCGGCCCTGCTGGGGTGGAGTCTTACTCTGGCCCTCTGCATCAGCAAAGCCCAGTGACCCTTGGACTGAATCGCCTGGGGCCTCCTTGGCTAAGAACCCTGGATGCCAGAACCCAGCTGGTCCCCCCACAACCCCCCCAACCCCAACCCCAGACAGACTCGCGCGCAGACACACTGGTTGCAAGCCCGGAGCACACTTATGGCAAAGCACTGCTCAGCTCTGGGGGACCCAGGAAAACGGAGCCCTTACTAAGTATATGGGGGTAGGGATACCCGGGAAGAAGGGCCAGGCGGATAATGCAAATGTCCGGAGCAGAGTTTGCATTTTTCAACGAGGCCGGCGGAGGTGACTGGATTTTGGGGAGGGTTCTCTTTAGAGCCCGAGTAAGGAGTCAGGGCTGGGTGAGGGGAACAAAACGGTCCAACAGCTCCTGGGTTCTCCGGACTGGGGATCGCAGAGCACAGTAGCGGAAGGGAGAAAAAGGGAAAGGTGCCAGGCAGACACGGGGGGGGGGGGGCGGCTCATTTATTTAGGCAAAACCGTCAGCTGGGCGCAGAATGCATGCGCGCACACGAGTGTGGTGGCGGTAGGAGGGTAGATTTGGAGCCGGAGGCCCCACCTGTGTCATAGAGGACCCCTCTCCTGCCGGCCCCTGGCCTTGCCCTTTTCTCAAGTTCCGGACCCCTTCGCTTTTCCTGACAGCGCCTTATCCCCCGCCCCCGCGCCTCAGCCGGGAGCCGCGCACGCAGCTACTCACTCTTCCTGTGCCTCAGGACTCTCACTTCTAGGGACCGAGAGGAGAGAAGTGACAGCGAAGTTAGGAGGGGGAGGGGGCCAGGGTGAGGCTTTGACAACGGGAAGGCCAGGGAGGGCAGGAGGAGGGGAGGGAGATGCGCAGAGGAGGGGGAAGAGGAAAGGAGAAAATTTCCTGCACATCTGACACTGGCTCAGGCTGCTCTAGGGCTCCGCAAGGGTGGTCTGCCCAGTTCCCAGCTTTGCTGGTGCCCCTGAGGGTTGGGCAGGGCTGCTACTGGCCCTGGCCCCACTAGCAAGAGCCTCAATCTTGGCAATGGATTGGGAGAGGGCACCCAGCCCAGGCTCTGCTGAAGGGGTGTCTGGAGAGGCCCAGAGTCTATTTTTCTTCTGTTACTAGCTTCAGCTTTGCTCCAGGCTGTAGAGGGAGGAAGCTGACCCCAGAGCTCTGCTGGTGGGTGGACATGCTACCACAGGCTCTGGTCTGCAGGGGCTGGGGCTCCATAGGTAGCTTAGGGAGCCCAGGCTGGCCCTACCCTGGACCCTACTGTACCCTCCCACTCCTAGTCAGGGAGGTGAAGTTTTGGATGGTGCCACTAAGCATGGTCCCTGCACTGAGTGGCTGGGTGAGGAAGGCACCCCCCAGCCCCAGGCTGGGATGGGAGCATCGGCACCCAGGCACCACCTCCTGGGCCTTCCAAGAGCCATGGCGTGGAGGAGACTGCCCCATATTACAGAAGAGAAGCCCAGGAATCCTGGTCACCAGTCTAGCTCTTAAAAAAGGATGCCCAGGGGAGTCACCAGGACAGGGAGGGCAGGGCATGATGGATCGCTGGCCTTGTCCCTATAGCCAGGCCCTGTCTGGCCTAAGGCCCCTGGGGGAGATCTGACTGGGAAGAATCCCTGATGCGCCTGAGAAGGGCTCAGGGCTGTAGCTGGTGTGGAAGAACAAGAGAAAGAGGTGAGGAGTGGAAGAGAGATGCAGGATAGATGTGGGGCAGAAAGAAGGTTGGCCAGCAGCTCTGACTCCTTGAAGCTAGTTCTACTTAGAGCTTCCCTCTAGCACCAGCTGCAAGAGCTGGGAGGCCTTTCCTACTGGATGGGAGGCAGGCCCAGAGAGGGAAGGGGACTTGCCCCAGGTCACACAGCTCAGTCCTGTTCTCAGAACCTTCCCTTAGGATAAAGTCCTCTTTGGAGTAGGGGCTGCAGGAAGAACAAGTAAGAAAAGAGAAAGCACTAGGGCAGTCGCAGCTGGGGAGGGGGCGGTGTCGAGATTTCCCTCCGGCTTCAGGGCTGGCGCCGCCCCCTACCCTCAACCCTCCCCTACTCACTGCCGGTGGACGACGAGGAGCGACGCTGCCCGCAGCCGGGGCCAGAACCCTCATAGGGCAGAGGCGGAGCAGGCGGCGGCGAGCTCAGGGCCTCAGGCAGGGGCGGCGGCGGTGGGGGCGGCGGGGGTAGCTCCCTGGACGCCTTGGGGTCCGCGGCGCAGCCGTTGTGCACTTGGTTCCCGGGGAGCAGCGCCGCCTGCGGGGGAGCGGAGGGGCCAGCGAGTGAGAAGCGGGTGGCCCGGCCGGGTCCCGGGCGGCCGGCGAGTGCGGGCTGGCGGGCACGCACCTCCTCGCTGTGCGCCATGCCCGGGCGTGCGGCCAGCGGCTCCCCGGGACAGCGTCCCAGCTGGCGGTAGTAGTCCCCCGTGCTGGGCTGCTTGCTGAAGGCGCGGGGCTTGCGGCCGGAGTCCTGCCTCCGCAGACCGTTGTGGCCGCTGCGGGAGCTCAGCTGCGGGAAGACAGCGGGCGCAGTGGGCTTCAGGCACTTGTCCCTTATGCGTCCCCCGCTCCCTTTCCCCCCGCCAGCTCTTCACCTTCCCGGGGCTCGCGGCCAGCGGCCGTCGAAGGCTGCAGCCAGCCGCTTTCCCAGACCCTCCTGTTCTCAGAACGCGGGTGGGATGAGGGTTATGGGGGCCTCGGTGGAACGGCAGGTTCGTTCGGCTCCACAGTGAGGGGCTCTGGGCGCACGCCAAGGGGCACAACGGCCCCCACTGAGGCTAGAAGGGGCGGGCCCAAGGGCGGGGTGGCCCAGCCCAGACGCCAGGGGGAGCCAGAGAAGGGGCAGCTCCCAGCTTAGCCAGTGCTAAGGCCTCAGCCGCGCCCCACTCCCGGCTGCCAGACCGTCCCGCGCGTCCCCACGGCTCCGCCGAACCCTCTCCTGCGAGGGTCCTGGCCCCGAGGGAGCCCTCTCGAGAGCCCGCGTCCCGTTAGGTTCCTGCTTCCCAGGGCTCTCAGCCGCCCGACCCCGGAGCTGGGGTTGCTCCTACCTGCGCCTGTGCCGGTGGCCCCCGCTGTGCACCTGGCGGCGGGGGCGGCATGGACCGGACACCTGCGCTATCTGATCCTTCCTCTCAGGTTACAGCCCAGCCCGTGCCCGCCTGCGCCTATGAGCTCTGTCGGCCTGACATCACCCAGGACCCGCCAATCCCGGGCTGAACACCCCCAGCAATAGGGGACGCCACCAGGCCGCCAACTGCTCTGCCAAACCTGGCCGTGCCGCGCCTGCCCCTGGGGCCAGATGTGGCCCCGCCCTCTGCGCCTCTCTCCCTCCGCTAGGTGCTGGGTACCCGGGCCTGCATATCCCCACTCATCCCCTCCATCCGCGGGAGACAGAATGCGGGCCTGACCGCGGGGAAGGGAGCCCCCTATATTTGGCCCCCCTGGGTTCCGGGTCACATCCCCGCCTTTCCCCTCCCGCATCTGGAAACCATCGCCATCCACGTAAACGACACCGACACCCGCGCCCAAGCCTCAGGTTTCAGGGGCCGCAAGGCAGGCTCGGGTGACAGCACAGCGCCCGCCCCGTCGCAGCTGCCCCCCACCACCACCCCAGCCCAGCCCGAGGAGAAGGCAGCGGGGCCACAGGCCGAGTCTCTAGGTGGGGGGCTGTCCCTTTCCCACTCCCCAGCCCATGTGTCCCCACGGTGGCCCCGGACCCTCCACGCCCCACCCGACCGGGCTCACGTTGCAGGAAACGAGACACCGCAGGATTTGTTTTCTGGGCCAGCCCGCCCCTCCGCGCCCCCTGCAGCTCCGAGGCGCGGAAGCCACGACCCTGCTCCTGCCCATGGTCAGGCAGCGGGAGGGCGGGGGGCGCTGCGGGCACACAAAGAGCCCTTTGTGGAGCAGCCTGGTGCCCTGCTGCCCAACACGCACACACCCGGGAAGGGCATGGGGACAGCGCAGTCCTGGTGCTCTGGCTCAGGGGAGGGGAGGCGGTGCAGGCCCAGCCACCTGTCCTGTGGCTTTGGGCAGGGCCCGCACACCTGAACAGGAAAGTCTGCTGGCCCTAGGTCCCCTGCAGGCCTCTCCCAGGACTCCTCCACCTGGTGGAGATGAAAGGGGAACCCGACTGAGAGCTTGGTCTGAGGTGGCATGAAGAGTGGGCAGGTGGAGTCTCTGGTCCTCCCTTCTCCTGCCTGGTGGCCTTGTGACCTGGGTCACCTGTGCAAATTGGTTACTCAATTTGGCCCTGGAGTGGCTTGCCTTGGGCTGGAGGGAGAACAAGGTCAGGGCTCCCACAGGACCCTCAGGGGCCTCCACCCCACACTCAGCCACCTGAGATCTCAGGCTGCCCCTCCCCCACCCTGCAGACCAGCCTTGCTCTGTTTCTTTGGCCAGTACCCCAGGACCTCCTCTGGGCCTCCCTGCTCAGAACTCTCAGAGCTGTCAAGACCAGCCCCTTTGCCCCTTCCCCTGCTCCAGAGCCTCAGCCAGGATCCTACAGGCCCTGACATCCTGGGCAGCTGGCACTCAACGTGCCCCCACCGGACTCATCCCTTTCTCACAAGCTTGCTTCTCCCCCAAGACTCCCATCTCAGGACTGGCCCTTCTACCCACTCTGGAGCTCAAGCCCGAAGCTGGGGAGCCAGCCTCTGCTTCACCCCACCCTCACAGCCCCCAGGCCAACAGGTGCCGAGTCCTGCTAGTGCCCTCTCACCTTGCTTCCACCCTCCTCCTGGCCCTCACCTTCACAGCCACGCCACCCGCATCTCCCACCTGGAAGACACCCCCCCACCGGGAGCCATTCTCCGCCTGAGCCCGGGGCTGTGAGCCCGTATGTCTGTGGAGAGGCAGTTTGCACATATTCTCTGCCAACTCCATGACCACCCTGCCACTCTGTGTAAGAGGGGGCAAGGACCCAGCTCCTGGAGAGGCACGGCTGTCTGGATATATGTTCCTTCATCCCTCCCCTGCCCCCCAACTCCCCAGAGGGTGGTGGCTTTGTCTTATTCATCTCCCTGTCCCCAGTGCCCAGCCCTGAGCCCCCATGGGGCTGGCTAGGAGCTTCAATTCTTGAACAGGCCATTGGCCTCCACTGCCCCCCATCAGCCCAGTCCCGGTGCTGGAAGGCCAGCAGGTGGCTGAGGGTTCACTACCTCCTTCTTGAAGGTCTCGGTCTCCACGTGGCGGAGTTTGTTCTTGGTCTGCATGTAGATATCAGCTGCGTGTAGCCCCACAGGGGGCTTGGGAGCTGGGTAGCCCGGTGGGGGTGGGGGCAGTTGGGTGCCTGGGGGTGGTGGTGGCGGAGGGACGCTGGGTGGTGGTGGTGTGGTTCTCTCCATCTTGCCCTGGGGCAGGCCCAGCTCCGGGCTCAGCATGTCCATGTAGCTCTGTATATCTGTAGCTCTTGCGCTGGGAAACCCTGGGGAGGGAGGGCAGGTTGGGTTTGGGAGTTGGCAGAGAGGCTGTCCCCCAGGACTAGACCCTCTACTGCCCAGAAAAAACTTGCCAAGGAGCCAGGCGTGCTCAGAGGTGCAGCTTGGTATGGCCCCACTGTGGGCCCTGGCCCTGCACTTGTTGGGGAAAGACCATGCACTCAAGCTTGGAGGGGAGGCACCAGGGGGCTTTGGGGTCCAGGGTGTGCCTGTGGAGCAGGGCCATCTGGAGGGCAGACAGGCTGCTCCTCAGGGCAGATCTGGCAGGGCGAGGTGGCAGGAATATGGATGGCCACACCCAGTCTTTGCAAGGCACCGCGCCATCTCTGCAGGCCACCACCTGCTGGCGTGAAGCAGGCATGGCAGGTGGACAGACGCCCATGTTCAGGGCGTGGTCAGAGTGTGTGTACACACATGCTTGGCTTCTGCCTGAGCGTTTATGCATTCATGTATGTTTGTGAGTGTGTGCACATGCTTCTTTGCACTTATGAATGTGTTTGCATTGGTCTATGGGCATGGTGTGTGTGTGTTTGCATCTGTGCACACATCTGGAGTATGGAAACGGAAGGTTGTGTGTGTGTAGTGTAGGTGTGTGCATATATCTGCACGGCTCTGTATGTGTGGTTGTGCATTCGTATCTGTGTATTGTGTGTACACACATACAAGTGTGCACTCTTGAGTGTGTGTGTGTGTGTGAGGTCTGGGGAACATTTTGTGCATGTGTGAGTGAGGATATTGAATCATGTGTGGGGTGAAGTGCGGTTTTGTCTGAGGCAGAGTAAGTGTGAAAGTACAGGTATGCTTGTGATGGGCACACATAAGCATAAGTGTCACCTCTCACCAGAACCAGTGTCCCCTCCTGGTGACCTGGGCAGCCTCCAGTGTTAGCTGTGGGTAGAGTAGATCCTGGGCTGGCCCTCAGGGCCCAGTGTCTGGCTCCTGTCTGCTCTCCCTCCTCCCTCTTCTGGCCCACTCACCACACAGGGGGCGCCGACCCTTGATGCTGGAGTGGCTGGAGGAGCAGGAGTCGTAGTTGGAGAGAGTGCTCGTGGGCGAGCTGAGGTCAAAGTGCGGTGGCTGGACTGACATGGTGGTATTGGGCGAGGACATGCCCGAGTCAGGCTGCTTGGTCTCCAGCTCAGCAGACGGATCCCGGGACAGCACGTGGTGCTCCACGCTCTGAACAGAAGGAGGGGAGGCCATGAGGACCAGTGCACTCTGGGCCAGGGTCCTGCTCGGGCATGCCCTCACTGTGTGACCTCGGCCAAGACACTGCCCTTTCTGGGCTCCCTTCCCCATCACGAGAGGGTCTCTCAGTGTCTTCCCAGGCTAAGATTCAAGCCCAGCCTCCTGGCAGCAGGACCATGGGTTCCTGGGAAACTCCCACCCCAGGCCTCTTCCTGTTCCGGAGTTGAGAGACTGACAGAAGAGGGGGCCTGGGCTGGACCCCAAGGAGGGGACTGCCATGGCATCAGCCTTCTCCTTCCTTATCACTGGGCAGAGGGCCTGGGCTCCAGTGTATCTGTGGGGAGGGGGCTCAGGTGCTGCAGCTGGTGAGAACACTTGCAGCAGCTGAGAGCAGGGGAGTGATGCAGGACCCCCACAACTTGCAGGAAAGACTGATCCCCCATTACCTGGTCAACAACCGCTGTCTTTCCTTGCCCAACCAGGGCAAATCCCAACACCAGCCCAGCCCCTGTCTCCTGCTGGGGCCCCTGGGGAAAGGGTGGGGCCTGGGGTGACCCAGCTAAGTTGCGTGGGCAGCCTGAGCTCAGGTGGCCAAGTTTGCCACCACCACCACCACCCCCGCCCCCATCTGTGCTCCCTGCCCACAGGCCTGACCCTCCCGGCATGGGAGCGGGCTGGGGTGGGGGCCCTGCTTACGTTGCCCATGCTGGCCCTGCTGCCACAAGCCAGCTCGCTCGCTGCTCCTGCCCAGGCCTGCTCCTCCCTGCCCTGCACCCCCTCCCTGCCTGAGAAGTGTCACAGGCCCCCTGGGAGTGGGAGGCAGGCCTGGCACCAGGTAACGGCTCAGCAGCCACGCTCATTGGCCCCGTAATTAGGGGCTCTGTGGGAGCGTTTGCCTTTTCTGGGCCAGCCTCCTCTGTGGCTTGGATCTGTCACTGCCGCAGCTGGGCCCACCTGAGTGAGGTGGCCAGGGCTCCCACATCCCACCCAGTGGAGTGGGGGCCAGGCCCTGCTGCCCACCCCATGAGCCAAGGGGAGCCATAGGAGCTGGGTTTGGGGTGGCAGCCTGAAGATTCTCTTTTCTTAGCTGACAGCAGTGGGCACTGGTGGTGCCCAGCCCTGACCCCAGGGATAGCAGAGGTTAGGGGAATGGGCTCTGCAGCCTGGGATGCTGACTTCAAATTTCACCTCCTCCACTTACTAGCTATGTGACCTTGGGCAACTCACTTATCCTTTCTGTACCTGAGTTTCTTCATCTGTAAATGGGGAAACATTAGTGCCTGGCCCATTGGGTTGTGAAAAAGATTTTTAAAGTTAGTGCCAGGGCATGGTAGCTAATAAATGCCATCTGTGTCAACTATTAGTATTATCTTACTGTGAAGATGAACTGAGATTACACCACAGAGCACTAGGCAGGGTGTCTGCCAGAGTCAGAACTCAAGGAATGGTGCTCGTTGCTTACTGCCAGCAGCTGCAGACACTGTTAGGAGGGTCTGAGGGGCTGGGGGCTCTGTGCTGCCCCCCACTGCACCCCCAAAACAGAATCACAGACTTTCTCAGTGGGAAGGAACCCACCTCTGGTGCAGAAATGCCTTTCACAGTGTCCACCCCTGCTTGTATACCCTGGTGACAAGGCACTACCTACCTGTTGGACCACTATTCTCTCTGAGTGGCCCTTTCTGGGGGGAAAGGCTTCCTTGGGTCCAGCTGCAGTCTCTGACTCCTGGACGTTGTTGTGCCCTGGAGTCCTCAGAACCAGGGTGCCCCCTGTGCTCACAGATAGGGCAGACATGCCCTGGGCAGGGGGCCATCCTGCCTTCTCTCCTCCACGCTTCATTTTGCAGCCCCTCTCATGGCCAGGCTGCCCCCTGGAGCTGGTCCTTCTGAAGGTGCCTGTGAGGCCCACCTCTTTTCCTCCCTCCTCCCCAAAGCAGGCATTGCACCAGATGAGGCAGAGCCCTGGACTTGGAGCCACCCACACCTGAGCTCAAGTCCCAGTGGGTTATTTCACAGCTGTGTAACCATAATAAAGTAATTTAGAAAGAGCAACACAGGTTCCCAGCTATGAAGTAGCCACGAAGTGAGCTAATATACAGTGCAGTGGTCAAGAGAGGTGACTCGGGGCCAGGCGGTCAGGCTCCACCATCTAATAGCTGTGTGACCTTGGGTCCCCGTGAGACTGTTTACCCACCTGTGAAATGGGGACCCTAACACCGCCTACCTGAGAGGGTGGTGGCGAGTTAAATGAGCTAATACTGTGGGCTGTGAGCGGGTGAACAAACGTGACTATTCCCGTTGGTATGTAAGTGTCTTGTGATTTTTCCAGCCTTCTTTCCTATCAGGATGACACTGGTCCTCCTTCCTTGACCTTTTTGCCTCCACCCTCTCCTCAGTGGTCAGTGGTTCTGGGCTGAGAGGTCATGTGGGGTAATGGTTTAGGGCACTTACTCGTTGGGTAAGCGGCTTCACGTCCCTGAACCTCAGCCTTCTTTGTGGTAAAAGGGCTAACACCACCTCCCTGGCGGGGGAGGCGGGGGAGATCAGGGTGGGAGGGGAAGATGACGCAGGGGAGCAGCATCCGGGATGTACCAGGTTCTCCACGGTACGCAGGTAGCGGGTACAGTGGCTGTGGCCGTTGTAGTCCGAGAGGTCGGCGGCCGTGTACCCGTCGCGGTCGCGGACGTCCAGCTCCGCGCCGTTCACTACCAGGATCTGGCAGCACTGCAGGGGTACGCAATGAGGACCCCGGCCGCCAGCCGGGCCCCCGCGTCCTGGCAGAGCGGTGCTGAGAGCGCGGCGCCGGCAGAGGGCGCCCGCCCCGCCCCTCCAGGCCGCGCCCTCACCTCCAGCTCCCCGTTCTCGGCCGCGTCATGCAGCGGGGTCCCGCCCCACAGGTCGGCCGAGATCTCGCCGCCGTGCAGCAGGAGCCAGCTGAGCACTTTGGCGTGGCCGCGGCTCGCCGCGAAGTGCATGGCCGTAGCGCCATCCTTGTCCTGCTCCGACAGGCTCACGTCGGTGCAGCTCACCTGGGCGGGAGGGGGCGGGGGAGAGAGGGGGGGGGCTGGGCGCCAGGCCCCTCCAGGCCCCAACCCCTGCCCTGTGCAGGCCCCGCCCTGCCCGGGGCCCGCCCCGCCCCGTCCCCGAGCTCACCAGCCACACGATGACCGGGCTGTGGCCCATCTGCGCCGCGGCGTGCAGCGGGGTCATGCCGTCGTGGGCGCTCGCGTGCGGGTCCGCGCCGCACTCCTGCACCAGGTACTGCGTCACCTCCAGGTGGCCCTCCTGGCACGCCAGGTACAGGGGCGTGGCACCGTTCTTGGTTTGGGCATTCACTCCCCTGCGGAAACGCAGCACCCACCGTGGGCTTTCAGCGCCCGCCCCCTGCAAATCCTTCTTATGCCCCTCGCCTCCTTCCCGGGAGCTCTGGAGGGCTGGGGGGTGGGTTGGAGAAGGCCTAGTCACCGGGCCCCACTGTCCCTGACTTCCTCTGGACTCAGTCCTGCGCCAGTCTCCCTCAGGGGGCCCCTCTGCCTTGCCCCTTGCCCCTCCGGCCCCCAGCATCCTCCTTTCTGGGGTGCACATCTGACTGAGTAAATAGCTCACCTTTTTACAAGGATATGGTGACCTGGCCTCTCCCTACCTTTTCAGTCACACTGACCCACCATCACTGTGAGTCCCCACACCTGCTGCCCGACCTCTGTGCCTTTGATCATATTCCCCCTCAGTCTGGAATGCCCTTCCCTCCTCCTTTAAGACTCAGTACAGATCTCTCTTCCACGGGGCCTTCCCTGCTTTCCTCAGGGAGAGCAGGCCTTTCCTGCCTCTGTGCCCCACTCTGCCCTGGGCTCACTCCATGGACTGCCTGTCATGCTTGGTTGACCATAATTGATTTTGGACCCCCAGAAGACTGAATTCTCAGAGGGCAGAGTGGTAGGGTCACCAGATAAAACACAGGATGCCCAGTTAAATCTGGTGCATTTGTTCATTTGTTATCTGAATTTCAGATAAACAATGAATCATTTTCTAGTATATTCCAAATATGGCGTGGGACATACTTACAGTAAAACATTATTTGTCTTTTATCTGAAATTAAAAGTCAATTGGATATCCTGGTTGCTGTTGTCACTCTGGCAGACCTACAGGTGGCCACCATTTACTGAACTATGGTGTGCTATGATATTAGCAGACAGGTTCTCTTTGAACGCCCTTAGATCCTATTGTCATTCCCATTCTGCAGAGGGGCATTTGAGGCTCAGGGGTTTGCCAAAGGTCACACAGCTAGTAGGTGGCATTTGAGCGCACGTCTGTCTGTGTGATGCAGGGCCTGGCCCACAGTAGGCACACAGGGAGTGAAGAGAGGGAATGGGGGAGGGGCCATGCTATGTCTTCACTCCCTGGGGCTTCCCTGGGGCCTAACTTGCAGCTGTCACTGCCTCTCATCCCTGTTCCCTAGCCCCCACAGAGGGGTCCTAACTGGGGAACAGGGAACCAGCCCCATGAGGTGGAGTGCTGCTGGGAAATAGGGAAGCTGGACTGGCCACTGGCTGAGCCTCAGTTTTTCTGACTTTCAATGGGTGTGGACAGCCCAGGGTGTGGTTACCAGAGTCGGGCACTAAGTGGAGCCACAATCTAGGCCCAGACCCAGGAGCTGCCCACTCAGCCTCAGCTCAGGCTGGGAGCCTGAGCCTGGCACTGTCTCACTGTGCTGGACCAGCCCTCTAGGCCCCAGGAAGTGCAAGTCTTCATCTGACTTCACGTCCTCTCATCCATCTGCCTCCCCCATCCCACTCCACCCCATCCATCCATGCCCTCCCTCCCTCATCCATCCATTAATATGGCCACCAGGCCACCCACTCCTCCATCTGCCCATTCACACACCCTCTTGTCACCCCCAACATGACTTGGCCCCTCCCTCGCATCATGCCTCAGACACTCCCAGCTGACTTCTCCCTGTCCCTAAAACCCTGGTCTCTGTCCACTTTCCTGACCCCTGATGCCAGGCTGCCTGCAGCCCCCACTGAGCACCCAGTCCCTGCTCTCTCCTTCCTCCTGACCTGGGCACCCCTCCCCAGACATAGAGCTGCCATTTGCTGAGGCTGACGCCCAGCCTGGCACTTCACGAATTTGGGGGAAGAGCAGGGACCTTGAGGAGGGGGCAGGCTGCCCTTCCTTACCCAACCTATCTTGAGGGCAGAGTGGTGCTCACGAGCCGCCACTGCTGAGCCGCCACTGCTGACACAGCATGCGGCGGCAGACAGAGACCCACCCACACGCCTCTCCTCAGGAGCACGCTGGCTTGAGGCCACCGGCCTCCACGCCCCAGTGCCAGTGTCGCCTCCCCCTCCACATTCACATGCTGGTATGTCAGTAACAGCCTGTTTAATATTTCATGACCAACACTCAGTGGCCTGAATTATTCACCCCGTAACTAAGGCACAGCGAGTGCTGGGGTCCTGGGGATCAGAGGCTGGAGGGGGCAACCACCCAGGACCCACTGGTCCCTGCTTTTCCCCAAATTTGTGAAGTGCCAGGCTGGGTGTCAGCCTCACCAAATGGCAGCTCTGTGTCTGGGGAGGGGTGCCCACGTCAGGAGGAAGGAGAGAGCAGGGACTGGGTGCTCGGGGGAGGCCTGAGGCAAAGTATACAGCTCAGGGCGCCAGATCTGCTGGGAGCTCTGCCCTCCCAGCACCCCCACTTGGCAGGTATCCATGACCCAGGGGTGCCCAGCCAGCCTGAGAAGGTCTGAGAAGCTGGCACAGAGCAGGACCCCAGCAGGAGGGGGAAGTCGTGCCCACAGCCTCCTGCCAGGCCACTCACAGGCTGGCACTCCCAGCTGGAGTCCCTGGTACAGGGTAAGCACTCAATAAATGTTTGAGCTTATCGCCTCTGCACTCATGACCCCCATTCTGGAGTCACAGCCTCCAGCCTGGGAGACCTCAGGACATGAGGCAGATCTGCTGATGGGCCGGGGTGGGAAAGGGGGTCCCGGCCTCGTTACCCTGGAGGCAAGAAGGATGGGCACCCTCCTGAGCACTGGGGAGAATTATAAAGATATGGATGTGTATAAGGAACAAAATAAATTAATAAATTAGATGGAGAGAGATGTTGACAACAGCAGTAACAATAATAATGATTGACGGCAGTGACAGCAGGTACCATTCACTGAACATTGCTCTGTTCCAAGCACTGTGACAAGCACCACATGCACATTCTCTCATCTAGTCCTCCTAGTGACCCGACGGGGTAGGTGTTTGCATTGTTCCCCTTTTACAGATGAGGAAACTGAGGCATAGAGGGCAAAGGTCACTCGATGAGAGAGGGGCAAAGAAGGACCTGGGTGTAAGAAGGACGTGGGGTGTGAGCCGCCCCCATGCTATGCCACGTCTTGCCTCTTGTCCCTTTGTGTTCTCAAAGCCATCCACAAAGCGGGGGCAGTATCGCCATGAGACATTCTTGGAGAGCCATCAGCATGGGCCTGGAGCCCGGCATGAGCCTGGAGCCCCCGGTTGTGTTTTAGGATTCCTCCTCCCTGTGCCCCTGGTGGGGGGCACTGCTGGCCTGGGGTGTCCAGGCCCCGCCAAGCACGGGTCAGGCCGGACGTCATTTCTGCTGTGGTGAGTCTGCTGTGGTGAGAAGAGAGGGGCAGGGTCTTGGGGACCTCTGGCCTCAGGACCCCGCCCAGCTCCAGCCCATCAAGTTCTAGCTGCAGTGACACCATGGGTAAACGTTCTGCCCCCAGCCCTGCCCCTTGTCCTGGCCTCTGTTCACCACCCTGACTGTGCAGCTCACTGTGCAGGGCCCCAGCCAGTTCTTCACCCTCTCGAGCCTCAGTTTCCACATATGGCAAGTGGGCATCATAACTGTCTGGCCTCTCCATGCCTCTTGTGAGAGAATGGCAGAGGAAGCTTTGGAAAGTTGCACATTCCCTCCGAGGGAAGGCGGGTCTTGGCTTCCTGGTACCACTGCCGCGTCCTGACCTGCCGACCCCCTCACCCATCCAGTGGGCGTCCACAGTCACTTCTT
Organism: Tapirus indicus; assembly: GCA_031878705.1. Taxonomy (NCBI): domain Eukaryota; kingdom Metazoa; phylum Chordata; class Mammalia; order Perissodactyla; family Tapiridae; genus Tapirus; species Tapirus indicus. The sequence continues at coordinate 89,118,376 of CM062924.1, read as the reverse complement.
CGCTCCCAACCCCAGTGGTTTTCCCCATCCTCATCTGACTTGGCCACCCCCTAACAGGGGCCCCCTCTCCCCTCCTGGACACCTGCTCCTCTCGGCATTCTGGACAAGCACACACGGACTCACTGGCCAGGCCTCCTCAGCCTCCTTTGCTGGGCCCTCGGCCCCCACCTCACCTCAAATGTCAGGGTGCCCCAGGCCTCCTTTCTAAATATACTTTCCTCCCAATGAGGTCATCTACTTCCCGGGGTCAAAGGCCATCTGTACTCCATGCCACTCGTCTCTCCAAGCTTAGATCTGGAGTCTACATCCGGACCCCCACCTTAGCCCCACTCATCCATCTGTGCGCTGCGCAGGCCTCTCGAACTTTACATGCCTAGAGCAGATCTCCCCCCACCTTGCCATCCCAGTTTCAGTAAAGGACACCATGCCACCCTCCCTGGAGCCCGAGCTCTAGGAGTCTTTGGAGACCCTTGACCTCTTTATAGGTCTGAGGCTCCCTAGCAGTGATTACATAAATCATGATATTTTTCTTCCTCTTGGGAAAAAAGATGATATGGACCCACTGAAACTATTAAGCAAGTCACCCTCTGATGACACGAAAGAAACACGGGATGCTTGTAAAGGTTTGTTGGAAATCTCTGTTCAAGGTTGGTGCCAGCTTACTGTAACCATTGCCACAGGAACAAGGAGTGACCTGCCCACGGAACCAGACTCAGGTCAAAGAACAGCGTTTCCGGAGGCCTGACCCACTGCCAATAATTTCTGCCCCAAGGGAGAGTAGAAAGGGGCTGATCCCATGAGGATTAGACCTTGTTGTGGTGTAAGGCTGCGCTGAATAGGAAGTCAAGCAGCCTCCAGCGGCTCCACCTCTCTTGTCCTCCAATCACGCCTCCTGGCTTATTTGAGAAGATCCTAAATTAGGCCTGGCTCAGGGAAGAAATGCAGCCCTGATTTGAGGAAGGTTCTAGAACAGTCATCTTTACACCCAATCCATCTGCAAGCCTGGAATGTTTTCAGAAGCCTACACATCCCTGCAACTCTCCCAGCCTTCCAGGCCTTCCTTGTGGTCCTCGATGAAGCCAAGCTTGACCCACCTCAGGCCTCTGCACCTACCAGTTTCTCTACCCGCAATGCTCCCAGGCCAGATCTTTGCACAGCTGGCCCCTCTTCCTATTTCGGGTCTCAGCTCAGCTCTCACCTCCTCAGAGAGGCCTTCCTTGACCCCCTCAATTGAAACAATATGCCTATTGCCTCCTTCCAAACTACCCCATTTCACCTTATAGTGCTTGTCACTCTTGAATTGTCTTGTGCACTTATTCATTCCAGGGACTCGTGTCACAAGGCTGCTCCATGCTAGGACGGCGCGGAGCAGTGAAAAGAGCAGAGGCCTGCCTCTCAGAGCTCGCTTCCACCAGGGCTGCTGGGCGGCACACCCGCACACACGCGACTATGCAAGAACTTCTCTGAATGTGGCACATGCTCTCCATCTGTCTCCTTGCTCATTGTCCCCTGTGAGGTCCCCTGAATGTCGCCCCACGAAGCTGGGAGGGCTTGCTGTATCGCTAGCACTGAGGGCGTGCTTGGTTGCTAGTTGCTGAGTGAATGAATGTGGGAGTGAGTGAGATGGGCACCAGGCCGGGGGCGCTGTGATGCCTCCTCACGCTGGCCTCAGCTGCTAGGGCAGGTTAGGTCCATTCGCCAGATGGGCCCAGGGAGGCCCAGAAGGGAGTTCTGTCTGAGGTCGCATGCAGAGAGCTCCAGGCAGGGCCAGACAAGACTCAGGGATGCCAGACTCATCCATTCCACAATATTTACTAAGTGTCAGGCACTGGGCAGACAGGATGGGGAAGACATTAGTCAGGGAGACATACAGTGAGAGAACGAGCAGACGTGTGGAATGTATGCCAGGTAATGATAAGGGTGCCGGGGAGAATAGGCCAGGAAGATGGGGAGTGACTGTGTGTGCTGTGGGGGTGCGTGTTCTAGGCAGCAGGAGCAGCCAGTGTGAAGGCCAAGGCCGGAGGGCGCTGGTCTGTTGCAGGAGCAGCAAGGATGTGGGGGAGGTGGAGCAGAGCAGGCAATCAGCTGGAGGTGAGGTGTGGGGGGACCAGAGTGAGGAGGGCCTCTGGGCCATTGTAAGGAAGTGGCCTTCCTGTCAGTGAGCGGGGAGCCTGTGGCTGGTCCAGGGATCTGACTTGCATTCTCAAAGGTGGGCAGAGCTGGACCCAAACAGGACTAGCGCCAGGCAGGTAAACCATTTGGGGCCCCGGTGATGAGTCAGCCTTGGATCATGAGCTCCTGGTGGATGTTGAGGCTGTCCCCACTGAGAGGGACTTCTCCTGACTCCACCAGGCCCCTCCTTTCTCAGAGCCTCCACCTGGGTCAGGGTCCCCAGGGTGGACGTGCCAGTGCAGGCTCTGCCCCCAGGCCCTGCTGCCCAGGTGACCTCAGCAAACACCAAGGGTAGACCCGAGGAGGGTGGTAATTAAGAATGAATGAGGCCCCATTGCCGATGGCAGAAACAGGTACCCCACAGGGAAGGGGCAGCCCCAGGTAGAGCCTCCAACCTTCTAAGGGGGAGCTGAGCCACAGGCCCTGGGGCTCTCTAAGGGGTCAGCAGCTGAGGCTTCCTGCCCCAGGTGGGGCCTGCCTGAACCCCTCCGACTGGGCCACGGGAGCAGCCAGGCTCCATGAAGCTTCGCACTAAGGAATGAGAAAGGGGAGTCCCCTGTGGACTTGTAGGGCCTGGACCAGGAGTGGGAGACAGACCCAGAGAGGGGGTGCAGTTTGACCAAGGCCACATTGTGAACCAGTGGGACCTCAGCCAGTCAGTTAGCCTCTCCGAGACACCATTCCTCTCTCTGTCAACTCCACGGGGCGGGACGTTTGTTTGGTTCACCACTCTCTCCCCGGCACTTAGGATATAGCCTGGCACAGAGGAGATGCTCAAGAAACATTAGTTGAATGAGCCAATCTGTAAATTGGGCTGATTATAGAGCTGTCACCTAGGGTCGTTGTGACGCAGATTACTGCGTGGTGCCAGGCCCCTAGTGGGCACTCCGCAGGTTTGAGCTATTCCGAGTTTACCCTAACTCGCAGCCAGGGCACTTTCCAATCTGTCCTGGGGTAGGGGAAGCCCTGGACAAAGGAGGCACCTGCGGGGAGCTGGAGTTGATACAAATCTTTGGGCAGACTGGCCTTCCAGCTTGCTGTGACTGGCAGAGCCCGGGGGCCCCAGGGGAAGGAAGAGGCCAGAGTGCCCTCCCTTCTCTCCCCAGCCTCAAAGCTCAGTCCCAAGGGTCCCGGCTAAGTCCAGGGCTCCCCTCTGGCTGTGTAGCCTCCAGGTGAGCACATAGTGGAGGCGGAGTGGGCATCATGTGGTTCCTGGGCCACAGGACCCTCCCAGCACGGTGGTCAGCAGCTCTGAGGGCTACCTGCTCGTCACCCCTTCTCAGTCAGCCTCGACTGGGGATCCGGACACCTGGTCCCCTCCAACAGCCACTACTGCTCCTGGCCAGGAGGGCTGACCCTCCTAATTCCACCTCCCTCAGACCCAGGCTTGAAACAGCCCCAGCCTGGTCCCTGCCAGCCTCCATGCCTCCAGCTTAGGGACCCTCTTTCCACAGGGGGCTCAAAGGAAGGGTCCCCATGGGGCAGCAGTCCCTGAGGTCACTGTGCCAATTCCTCTGCCTCTGGGAGGATTTGCCCAGTGGACCAGGATAAACCGGAGGAGGGGTGGGTGGGTGCGGGATGTTCCTGCCCTCTCAAGCCCTTTCTAACACCCCAAGGTGCAGTCTTGCATCAGCTGGGCCCTCCCCTGAGGCCGTCCAGCCCTCCTGCTCCTCTGCAGCTTGTCATTGCCATGGCCCACGGCCCGCCCACAGCCTCCCTGGATCGAGTTTGCCACTGGTAGGGCTGGGAGCCCTTCCTCTCTCACCTGCCGCCAGGGAGAGCTGAGCCCTTGTGAATAATTCACGGGGCTTCACAGCAGGCTGGGGAGGCTCACGAGAGAGCCTCAGCCTCCAGAGCTGGGCTGCTGGGGCCCCGACTGGGCCCTGTGGCCTTGGGCAGCCCGAGCCTCTTCGCTCCCCAGCTCCCAGCCCTGGGGTCCCCAGTCTTAAGGTGCAGAAGTCTCCACCCCCCAGGTAGGAGGCTAAGTGGGCACCGACGCCCAACTCCTCTGCCAGCTGGCCCAGCCCAATTCCCAGCTGCCCCCTCCTGCCTGAGCCCAGCCTGGCAACCACACAAAAGCACCTCCTTATCAGCCAGGTCACACGGTGCTGTGGGGACGGAGTCGAGTCCTCTGTCCACCTTCCTGAGATTCATGGCTGCCCCTGGGGGGCTGGTGACTCATCAGCCAAGGACATCTGGCCAGAGTCGGCACCGGGGCCCAATCACAGCCAGCACCTGGTATGGCCTGGGGAGGGGGTCAGGGTCCCCAAGGCCCCAAGCCCACGAGAGTGGTCCATGGCACATCCAGAGTCTTCCTGAGACTGGGATCCAGCCCATGGAGGCTCATCGGCCACAGGCTTCTCAGTGAGGAGGGGCTCAGGGCCAGCCTGGGGCTTCACTCCCACCTCTCCTGCCCAGGTTCCTCATCAGCACTTCCAGGGGGTCTCAGAGCCCCCTCAGTTCACATCGTTTGGGCTAAGTCGGCATTGCCACCAGCCTGGCTTTCTGGGGCCCATTATGTGTGATGGGGGCGGCTGGCGGGTGCAGGAGGCTGACCACAGCCCATCCTTCCCCTCTTAGGACCTCAGTGTCCTCTGCGTTGAGTGAGGGAGTGGGAGTCCCGGATTGCGGCTCCCAGCCCCAATCTGGAGAGTCTAACTCGGGAGTCTGGAACCAAGCCCCCAGGGGCACTGATGGGTGCCAGGTCGGGAGCCTGCACTTGAGTCTTCAGGGCCCTCCGACTCTAAATCTCACTGACTTTGATGTGACTCAGACCTTAGCTTGTCCGGAAGCAGAGAATTCACGCCAAAGTGGTGCCAAGTGGCCGCAGCAGGGATGGCTGGGAAGAGAACCCCTGGCCCGCGAGGCGCTCCTGCTGGTCTCCCACTAAGCAAACCAGGGAACCCCTTGCTTAGTGAGAACAAACCAGGCTCAGCCTGCCTGTCCTGGGCTGAAGGGATGACTGCAGCCCCGCCTGGGGGTCTAGGGCTGCCCTGCATCCCCCAGTGTGCCTGTGCCCAAGAGGCTGCCAGCCGCAGCCACCCTGCCACGAGGCAGTGGGGCCAGGCTGGCTTCCCGCATGCTCCCTGGTGGCCAGTGGCCCTGCAGGCACCCTCAGGAGTAGAGCCAGTGGTGAGGACAGACCCTCTCACCTTGTGACTGCTCTCCTCCTGAGGCTGGGTCCTCTGTCACCGCCTATGTGCCAGGTACCCACTTGCACTGACAAAGGTCAGAGCCCTCATCTGTCGGGTCCCCAGGGCCGCTGGTATCCCACTCCCTCAGACAGGGTCTGGGTGCTTTCCCCCAGAACCCCTCCCTCCCCACAGGTGAACCTAAGACCTAGCTCCCTCCCTCCCTCAGGACCCCATGACTCCCCGGCTCTGCACTGAGCTCCATTCTTCCACACAACCCCACCGCCCCCTGGGGGGCCCACTGCTCGCTGCTTTCTCAGACAGCCAGTCAAGCCAAGGGCCGGGAGGTTGGGGAGCCCCACTCCCCTTGGTAGTGGGAGCAGCTGAGGGGCCACCAGAAATAACAAGCTGCTCTCTGCACGGCCAGGGGGCCGTGGGGCTAGAGGTGGAGTGGGGGGTCTGGGTGGGCAGCCCTCTCCCTTCACTGCTTGATAATTGATGTGTCTCCTTCTCCTCCTTCTTGACTAGGGGTCTAGGAGGTGCTCCTGTCTCTTCACTCCTCCCTTCCGTTTAGAACAATCTCGCAAATGAGCACAGACCAGAGCTAGCAAGAGCCCCCTTCCGCAGGCTAGTGATCATCCCAGAGGAGAGCAAGCCTGTGTGATCTTGGCCTGTGTGCCCAGCCTCCAAAGTGCAGCTGCGTGCTCGGGGAGCGTCAGCCCGCAGGGGTCTGGGGCAAGTGGCTGCCGGGAGGGGAGAAATTTCAGCCTGGGGAGGTGCTGTCTCTGATGTCTCAGGGCATCCCCCAGAGCCCCAGCCCGCCCCACCCAGAGGCCCTTGAAGAGGGGTGTCCTTACTCAGGGTGGTGCCCAATGAGAAGCCTCAGGGAGGGGAAGTCTCCTTTGGCGGCGGCATAGTGGACAGGCAGGGCGCCCGTGTCTGTGGCCACGGTGGGATCCCCACCGCCATGACGCAACAGCCAGTCCACCACCTCCGGGTGGCCGAAGCGGGCAGCCAGATGCAGGACTGTGGCACCAGAATTGTCTTTGTCCTGTGGGAGGAGAGCCTGTTAGTCCTAAGGCCTTGTCCTGCCCCCACCTATGGCTCAGACCACTTCCTGTATCCCTCCAGCCATAGGGGCACTTCTGGCCTCAGGCACCTAAGTGGCCCTCTTTGAACCTCAGTGGGGAAGTGGCACCACCATGCCATCCACACTGGGCTTTCTGAGGCCTGCAGGTCCCGACTGTGAAATGCTTGTGCACAATAGGCTCTCAGGACACGGCTCCCTTGTCCCAACCCTCTCCCCTTCCCCAAGTGTCACTTGAGAAGAGGCCTCCGGCTTGGTGCACCTCCAACCACCCAGCTTCAGTGCAGGGAACTGCCTCCCGCCCCCAGCTGACTCCCTGTTCCCACCCCGGGGAACGGGGAACGGGCTGTGTTCTCGCCCTGTGGAGGAGGAAGCTTCTGGGTACTGGTGGGCAGAGCCTGGGTAGTCAGCCAACGATGGCAGGTGTGGGTTAGAGGCAGCTCCTGGGAGGGGTTTGGGCAAGACCCCCATCCCAGGCACCCCAGGAGGGGTGAGGCCGATGGTGGCCCAGAAGTGCCGAACGTGTCATCTGTGATCACCCTGTTGTGGGAGGGGCCCGGTGGGTGCCATTTATGTGACCTGGGCAAGGAGGAGAATGACTGAGAACCCCGAAGTCTGGACTCAGCGGCTGGCGAGTTTGGGAGAGTGGGCACTGGTTCTAGGACAGAAGGAGCTCACAGTGCCAAGCATGTGGGACGACGGAGAGGTGGGCAGGGAGTGGGCAGGGGCCAGCGAAGCCGCTGGGGCAGCAGGGAGAGGTGGGCACAGTTTACTTGGATCAGGGAAGTGAAGCCCCTCTGCCCCCAGAGAGAGGGCCCTGTGGGGACAAGTGTGGCCCAGGCAGCTGGAGGAAGGTGAGTCTCCACGGCAGGAGAACTTTGGAGCCTCCTGTAAGAGATGTGAAAGGAAGAGTGGAGCAGAGGGAAGGGGCCCTGGGCATCTGTCAGGCTATGGGGGTTGGGGGCAAACAGACCAGCTGCCGGGCTAGGCAGGAGGCAGAGTAGACAGCCCATGGGAAGCCGAGGGCAACGCTGAGACTCCTCTGTGTTCTGGAACGCCCAGGAAGGACCAGAAGACAGATTCAGTCTGTCCCCCTGAGCCCAGGGGACAGGGCTGGCTAGAAGTGACCCAAACAGGACCATGATGAAATATGCCTTGAGCCCCAGCTCTTGAGAAAGGCCCTCGCATCCCACTGGCCTCAGGGACTGTGTCTGAGGCTCCAGGGGGTCCTATTGGCTCTGGGCCTCTGGGTGGGGGTGGCAGTAAGGAGATGACCCCAGGTCTATGGGCTCTGGCCTGTCCCTGAGGATCCAACAGCTATGTAGGCTCCGGGAGCCTCATTTGCTGTGGCCCGCACCCTAAAGCTGATTATCTCTCCGGGCTGAGAAGGGCCAGGGATCGAGGTCATCCTCCCCCCCACACACACACTTCCGCCCCCAGTGTCCAAGCCTGCTTGATAAGCTGGGCATAAGGCCACCTGCTCCTCCACCTCCTCTGCAGCGGCTACGATGGTTTCTGGCCAAGGCCGGACGCCAGGATCAGGGAGGCATGACACCTCCCAAAAGAGTGGGCATGGACCATGTGCCAGGAACTCCTGATAACACATCCAGCCAGGAGATAAGGGGCCGGGCCATCTTCCAGGATGGCAGGAAGGCGGGCCTTGTCATCCTAAGGGCAAAGTCGGGGGGGGGGGAGGGGGGGAGGAGTCTAACCATCCTTAGGGCACAGCCAGCTCACAGTCACCCCTGCCTCCTCTACTTCTACATCCAGTTAACCCGGTGGTCTTGCTAAGTGGAAAATAGTTCTGGTTACTCCCTCCACTGGCTTTCCCCCACAACCAGACTATCAACCAAATTCCTAACCCCAGCCTAAGTGACGCTCTAGGACCTGTCCTGGCGGCTTCTCCCACCCTCACCCCACTCCAAACACACTCACCTCTTTGCTGTTCCTACAATAGGACAAAAATGTGTACGCCTCAGGGCTGTGCACTTCTTGTTCCTTGTGCTCTGAACTCTCTGATCGTTACCTGGCCACCTCCTTCTCATCAGCCAGGACCCCCTCAGAGGTCACTCCTCAGAGGGGCCTCCCCTGGCCACCTTGCCCAAGCAGTTAGCTCCCTGACACTTCCTACTGCATGGCCCAGTAGTACCTGATGCTACCTGGTTTATTTTTGAGATTGTGGGTTTGCTGTCCTTTGTCCTGGACTGGCAGCTCCAGGAGAGTGGGGGCACACTTGAGTCCCTAGGCCTAGTACCTGTGGGATGCCCTGCTTCCAGCAGGAGGGAGCAGGGGAGCTACCCATCAGGGCCTGAGCTGCCTTCTCCTCCAGCTCAGGAGTGGCCAGGCTAATCCCAGCCTGGGAACCACTGAGTGAGACCAGGTGGGGGTCTCAAGGCAAGAAGACTTAGGCAGGGCTGGAGAAGCAACTTGAAGCTGGGAGGTCAGAAGGTGCTGATGTCCTGGGGTCAGCTTAGGTCCTGGGGAGGTCCCCATTGACCAGGTTCGCCACCCCGGCCCCACACCCCGGCCTTGGGGACACCTGCATCTCAGCCTGGGGTGGGCTGTAGGACTTTTCCCATGCCCCCTCCAGACCTGATCCTGGAGGACACAGGCTTCTGATTTTGCTGCTCAGGTCCTTTGTGCCCCTGCCCTCTCTCCAGGACTCCCTGGATCAGTGTTCGCTTCCCCCACCCCCGCTTAACTACAGTGCAGTTAGGCCCAGTTCCCTCCTGGTTCCCCATCACTCAGGTGCTATTCTCGGCAGCGGCCAGGGCGTCTGCCAGGGCACCCTCAGTCCTGGGAGCCCACCCCAGCCCAAGCCCTCGGGCGGGAGCTCCGAAGCAGGCTCAGTCGGGAAGTGCCCAACTCCACCGACACTTGAGCCACGCGGGGCTCCGGGTCAGAACTCTCTCTCCTGTGGAGGAAGCCCCAGGGCGCCCAGCGAGCGGCGCGGACCCACCTGCACTCCGCAGCCGCCCTGTGAGAGCAGCCACTGCAGGCAAGCGAGGTGGCCGGTGGCGGCGGCGTCGTGGGCCGGCGTGGCGCCATTGCGCGCGCGGGCCGTGGCAGGCAGGGCGGCCTCCTCAACCAAGAAGCGCAGACAGTGCAGCTTGCCGGCGCGGGCTGCGTGGTGCACCGGCAGCGCGTCCAGAGGGTCGCGCAGCGAGGGCCCCAGCAGGCCGGCGGCGTGCAGGGACTTCAGCACGTCCAGCTCGCCCAGCCGCGCTGCCTGCAGCGCCTGTTCCAGGGCCATGCTGCCGCCCGCGGCGCCGCGACCCGCGTTCAGCGCGTTCCCCGGGGCGCCATGCGCCTGTCCTCGGGCGTCGGGAGAGCCCGCGGCGAGGCCGGCAGTCGGGGCCCTGCCGGTCAGGGAGGCGGAGCGGCTATCAGCCCGGCCTCTGCTCCGCGCTGCCTCGCCGGCTCCGCTCCGCCTCCGCCGCGCTTTGGGGCCGCGGGCCCGCGGGCACCAGGCTTAAGCCTCGGGTCCGCCCCCCGGCCCGCCTCCGCCCCGCCCCGCCCCGCCGCCGGCAGGCTGGAGGGCCGCACCGTCGGCAGGACTCAGGCGACAGAGGTAAGTGCGCCGGGGGACTTCTCTCCTAATTTACCTCACTCGAAAATGGAGAGCCTGGACGGGGCCAAACGGTTCGAATTGGAGAGCCGTCCAGGCGCTGGTGAGCCGAGCCCCCGGACAAATTCATTCATCAACCCAGGGCCCACTACATGCTGTTCCAGGCTCTGGGGACACAAGCCAGCAAACAATTACCGCAATTCCAGAGAGTGACAAGTGTCATCAGAACAGGAAACCGGGGCGATAGGGGGTGAGTTGTAGGGGCTATTGGGCAGTCAGGGAAAGGTCCATCTGAGGGGGTACAGTGGGCTGGGTTTTGAGTGGTAAGAAGGGGCGTTCCAGGCAGAGAAGACTGAGGGCAAAGGCCCTGCAGCAGGAACAGGCCTAACAAGACCCTGAGGGGCTCTGGGTCTAGGCCCCAGTGGGTGCAACAGGTGCTGGACCCTCAGCCCTCCTGGGTCCCTCCAGACCCCAAGAACTGCCCTCAGAGCCTCCCAGAGGGAGAAAGACAGAGAAGGAGGAGAGGACAGGAATGCCAGTTGCACTCAGGTTTCTGGATCTGGAGGCCATGGGCTCAGAGAGCATCCAGAGCCGCCCTCTGGGGTGGGGAGAGTCGACCATGAGCTTGAACGTCTGGGGCTGTCAAATCAAGAGAAGAGGATGAGCTGGGGGTAGTGGTGAGACACGCCAGAGCAGTCCACCAGAGCGCAGGGCCAGGAGCCCTCCTCGAGGGTGCAGGAAGGCCTCGGGCCAGGAGAGCACACGTGCACCAACCACCCTGGCCTGCACGGCCGGAAGCCCTTCACGGGAGCTGGAGGGAGGCACAGCCAGCTGGACACAAGGAAGAGCTACCAGAAGGTGGGGGCTGTATAGCTGTGGGAGCACAATCAGCACATCTAGCAGCCTTGAAACATCCTGTGCCTTTCCTTTTCCACCCTTTACCATACCCCCACCTCCCCACTAGAGCCTAGTGAGGGCCCAGCTCTGGGCCGTTTTACCCAGCCCTAGCTGGCTGGCAGAGGGCAGCGCTGGAAATGCTGTAGAGTGAAGCTGCTTCCAAGAACAATGGGAGTCCCATTGCGGGACTCTGATGCTGCCACAGATACCACTCCCTGGACCGCCACCTGGTGGCGTCATGCACTATGGCCTCCTGTGCTCCAAGGCCCCTTGGTAAAGCTGCTGTGCCTTTGTGGCCAGGTGGATTTCCAGGGACTTCCACTCAGCTGGACTGGCCTTGCTTCCTCCATGGGACCTATGGCTGCTGGGATCTGGGACCCCTCCCAGCAGTTTTTGGACAAGAGGAGGGAGGAGTCTTATCCTGGCAGCCTCCTTGCTTTGTCTGGCTCTCACTACCCACTGGAGCTACTCTCCTCTAGCCCACCCAGTGGCAGGTGCACCTTGAGGCCTGTGAGTGGCAGAGGTGCTTCGGGGACAAAGAGCAAAAATGGCTTGTCTTGGGTGTCCCTCCCCTGTGCCTCCTCCATGATTAAAATTCTCTGCAATCCATGTACTTCACTCCCAGCATGGTTCCCCTAGCCATGGGACGTTCTCATCTATCATATGGTTTTGTCATTTTGGGGGCCAGGTCAGGGTGATGTGCTGCTGCTATGTTGGTCAGCAAGGAAGAAGAGATGCCCCTGAGCCCCTCCCACTGCTGCTAGGGATGTCTCTGGGAAAGTCACGTGTGAGCACCCATCTTTGCTGACTAGCTTCTCAGACTCCTTTCAGGACATCCCTCAGACTCAGGCTGGGATCCAGGTCTTCACTGTCCTCTCTGGGCTCCACTGGTCCACCCCCTCCCCTGCATCAGTCCTAGAGGGCCCACTCCAGCAAGAACACATTTATGGAAGCCCCACTGCTTACCAGGTACTGTGCCAAGTTTCACACACGTATTTAATCCCCACAGTGATGCCATGAGAGAGGTACAGTTACTATCCCCATTTTACAGCTAGGGAAACTGAGGCAGGGGGAGTTTTTTTTTGTTGTTGTTGTTAGTTTGTTCTTGTTTTTTAATGTAGCTTGCCTGAGGTGACACAAATAGGAAGAGGCAAAGCTCGCTCTGCCATCCTCCCACCCAAGTTATTTGGATCAGATGTTCAGATCTCTCCCCACCCAAGGGCAGAAACCAGGGGTGGGGTGTGTCTCTATTGTACCCTAGGTGACCCCAGCTTCTCTAAAGCCTGCACTCTGCCACCCTGCCCACTCAGTTGTCTTTCCTAAGTTCCTGTGGTTATGAATGACTCCTTACTCCAGGTAACCAGCAAAACCCCCAGAATCCTTCACTTGAAGGGAATGGTGGGTTACCTGGTCAAAGTCCTTCACAGCGAAGGGAGAATGGAGGAGAGACTTTTAAAATCTGGAGTAACTGGCACTGAAAAGAGAGTTTTATCCCCTGCCCTCCAGTCTTCAAATGATGGTTCACAGGCACGGAGGGGGATGTTCTAGGAGGAACCTTCCTCCTCAGTCCCTTTCCCCAGGAGCTAGTGTCAGGGTCTTTCAGCACGGATGCAGATGTTCGTGCAGGGTGGGCTTGTGGGCAGAGCTGAGATAGCCAGTCTGTGTGACCGGGAATGGGGTGGGGGGCATGACGGGCATCAGTGAAGGGTCCACAAAGTCCTTTTCTGAGCCCTTAAAGGATAATTAACTACCTTGGATGGGCTGGCCTATAGGTACCCTGGGCTCAACGATGCGAGGGCAACAGGGGCCCAGGCATCCTCAGGCCAAATGAGTTGAATAATTTATTCTCATAATTAGGACTGTTTGTGGGGTTGATGGAGGTGAGGACCGAAAGGCCCTTGACATACACTACGTGCTCCATAAATAGCCAGACAGGTACGGGTGGCCGAGCTCCCCTTCCCCCAGGCTGCTGCGGGTCCCTTCCTGATGGGCACGCTGGTCTTGTCCGGCCCTGCTGGGGCACAGAGGTTTGGGCGGCAGGGAGGGGGCCGGTCCAGCACCCTGGACAGAGCCTGTTGGCCCCGCCCCACGGTTCCTCCTCTGGGCCTGGCTCCGTGGGTCCAGCCCGCCATCCTTCCGTTGTTGGGTCCGGCAATCCGCAGTGGGGTCCGTCAGGCTGGCCGTTGCCCCGCCAGCCGGTTGGGGGAGGGCAGCCCCGAGCAGATGGGCGGGAGACGCCCGGCCAGTTTGCTGCAGCAACGGCCACGCGGCGAGGAGGCGGCCCGGGCGGGACACTGGGCCCCCCCCCGCCCCCCCCCCAGGCGCGCAGCGGGCAGCCGGCACCCAGGAGTGCCCCGCTCCTCCCGTCACGTGAGCTCCGACTGTCCTGGGGGAGGGAGCCCGGAGCTGGAGCCAGATGAAACGAAAATTAGCTCTGAGGGCTCCTGGATTGCCTCGTATTCTCCAGGCCTCAGTTTCCCCTTTCAAAATCGAGGACAGGGGAACCAGATAAGCTCTAATTCGGCGAGCCGCCCGAGGATTCTATGAAGTCCTCAGAACCCTGGGCAGGCGTCCAGCGACCAGGGCCCCAGTCCTGCCCCGGCCAGTTCCCAGCGCTAGGGCCCGAGCAAGTTGAGACCTCTCTCCGGGATTCGGTTTCCCCTTCCAGTTCAGCCCTTCAGTCCGCAGAGCAGCTAGTGGGGCGAGTTTCTCCCCCTAGTAGAAACCCGCGTGGGAGTCCCGCCGCCGCTGGGTCCCCTGTCCGATCCTCAGCTCTCAGAGGAGGCGCTGAGCCCGAATGAATGAAGAAGGGCGGCGCTGGACAAGGAGGGACCCCAGCCTGAGCGAGGCGACGCCTGACCCGACTCGCGCCCTTCCTGCCCGCGGGGTCAGGGCAGTGATGGCTCCCTGGCGCCCCCAAACACGCCTGCATGTGCTGGGGGGGCGCCCCAGGCCCGCGACCCCGCCGCCCATGTGATGCGAAGGCCTGGAGCGGGGTCCCGGGGGCTCGGTCTTCCCCTCTCCTGCCCCCGCCCTGCGGAGGAACAAAGGCGGGAGGTGGAGCCCGAAGGCGGCCTGACTCCGCGGGGCGGGACCGGCGGGGCGGGTGACGCCGCCTCCTTAAAGCCGGGCTGCGTGGGTGGCGCGCACCCCTCCGGCGTCCGCTCCGGCAGCGCACTGGACCCCCTTCTCGGCCTCGGTCTCCGCTCCGCGTCGGGGCGGGCGCAGGTCTCCCGCGCGTGGGGCCCCCAAGAGGCGCCGCTTTCCCGCCGAGCATGGGGCTGCCTCGGAGGACCGGGGACCGAGCGGAGCTGCGCAAGGTAGGAGCCGGGGACTGGGGACTGGGGGCGGAGCGGCCGGGAAGGGGGCTTGGACTGCGACCCGCGTAACCGCAGCCTCCGCGCCCGCTGGCAGAGTCTGAAGCCGCTGCTGGAGAAGCGCCGCCGCGCGCGCATCAATGACAGCCTGAGGCAGCTCAAGGGGCTCATCCTGCCGCTGCTGGGCAGGGAGGTGAGTGCCAATGCGTTCGGGGGCGGGGGTGGGGATCCTGGGGAGCAGAGCGAGGAAGAAGGGCGGTCCGAGGTGTCCCTGCCCAGGAACCGGCGAGGCGGCTCCGCGCGGCGCCCAAAGCCGAGCCCAGGTGGTGCTGGCCCGGAGGCACCAGCTCGTGGCAAGAGCGCGGTGCTCACGAGAGCCTGCCAGAGCTCTGTCTTGTTTGTCGGTTTCTCTGTCCCTTTCCTTCGTGGCCGGGCGCAGAGCTCCCGCTGCTCGAAACTGGAGAAGGCGGATATCCTGGAAATGACCGTGCGCTTCCTACAGGAGCTGCCTGCGTCCTCCTGTCCGGCGGCAGCGCCTAGTGAGTGACCCAGCCCCGCCCCGCGCCCGGCGCCCCGCACCCTACCCCGCGCCTCACGCTCCTCTCGGTTCGCAGCGCCCTCCGACAGCTACCTTGAAGGCTACAGCGCCTGCCTGGCGCGCCTGGCCCGCGTGCTGCCCGCCTGCCGCGTCCTGGAGCCCACCGTGAGCGCTCGCCTGCTGGAGCACCTGCGGCGGAGGGCGGCAGGTGCCACCCCCGACGGCAGGCGCGCTGGGGCCTCCTGCGGCCCGCCCTCGCCCTCCCCGCCGCCCGCGCCCGCACCCTCGCCGCCTGCGCCTCCCCGCGGTCCCGGCCTCTGGCGGCCCTGGTAGCCCCCTGGCCGGTCCACGGACCCTGCTGACTGCGAGGGACCTGCAGCGCTGGGCAGACTGAGGAAGCTCTTGGTGGCAGCTGCCGTTTCCACCACGGGGAACCAGCCCAGCACCCACAACCAGCCGGAACCCGGATGTTTGCCATCTGTGTGGCAGACTGAAGGCCATGGGGACTCAGCTGGAGGAAAGAAGGGGAGAAGCCCAGCTTCACCCCAACTTGAGGGTGTCTGGGTTGGAGGAGAAGAGGCAGTTGGCTTCCAAGAGAGGAAGAAGCCCCCCACCTCAGCTGGTGGAAGTGGCTCTAGAACTGGGCCAACCACAGCTGCCTGAGCAGCTGACACACCTGCTCCAGCACTGGCACCAGCCCAAGGGCTGGGCCCGGAGCTCACCTGAGCCAGGTGCAGCCATCTGCTCTGACTGGTCACTGCCCTTCCAGCCCTACTTGGACCTGCCTCCTCACCAACTCAGCTCGGGAGCCTCTGGGCACACAGCAGCAATGGCCTGAGGGGCTCTGCAGGCTGGGGAGCCATCACCTCCCCTCCTGGGCACTCCTGCCCAAACCTTCCAAGTATAGGGATAGGTTGCAGCTAGGATTCTGTGTTGCTGGGCGTGGGGGCTTCGTTAGGTGGTCTTGGGAAGGATTTATTTCCCCAAGCATTAAGTTAACACCTATGTACCGCACACCGGGCCAGGTGGTCTTGGGGTGGGCGGAAGGGGTGAGACAAGAATGAGGGTGCTCTGTGGCCTGTCCGTTTGGAGGGCCTGAGCCTAGCAGAGGGCTGGTGCCAGTGTGAGGTGAGCAGGGCACGTGTCCCGGAGCAGCAGAAGTTCAAGGGATGATGGCAGGTTAGGGAGCAGTAAACAGCTTTCCTCATTTTCTCTTGCAAACTGCTCCTTGCTACTGTCAGGACAGGTTCCTGTAAGCAACTTTTTCTTAAGACTTTTGTTTCTCCCCCATGGAAGCCAGGAGAGCCTGTGAAGACCCAGAGACGGGCTTGCGGATCCCAGCAGCGGGTGCCCAAGAGAAAGTGGGAGCACCTGCAGCCCACTGTCTCTCGTGTTCCCACCATTTCATGGGGATTCTCTGAGCATTCGTGGAAGGTTGGGAGTCCTTTCCCCAGTCTCCAGTCCAACAGCCTGTTCAAGGGACCAGGGCACTGCAAGCAAGAAGATAGAGCTGACGGGTGGGGGGGGGGGTCACTAAATCAGATAATGCCACATAAACCCATGATGACCTTGGCAGTGATTTGGGTGGCAGGATGTGGGGAAGCTGTGGGCATTATTGAAGAAGTTAGTCTTAAGACAACAGGGTGAGCCCCCAGCAAGGTGTGCTGTCTTACCACCTCTCCAGGCCCAGCTGCTGGACTGTAAGCTTTTGGAGGGCAGGGCTGGGGCTGGGTGCCCCTCTATGTCTCCAAGGACTTTGGCACAGGTGGTGCTCAATAAACACCATGAGCTCATGAACGGTGATGTGACTGGACCTCGCTGTACTGAACCCTGGGCAGCCTGGCTTTTGCCTCAACTCCCACCCTCATCCCTATTATCACTTTGAATATCTGCTCCACCAGAGCCTGTGTCCCTGAGGACAAATGTGGGGGAGGGTGTGGAGAGCAGTGAGAGCAGTTTCCGCTTGCACGCCTGCTTTCCTGTGCTGCCAGGAGCAGGTGGAGAAGGTAACAGGGAACCCACATCCGCCCTGTGAGTTCAAGTTTCCTCCTTGGGTCAAGGACTCCCCGTTGGGCACACACTGGGCAGGCTCCTTGTTCCTATAAACAAAAACTTTCAATACAGGTTTGAACTCCATAAGAACTGACCAACTGGAAGCCCCTCTCCTCCTTTCAGCCATATCTGTTACTTCTTGCTTCTAAGCCCCGTCTGGGTCCCCAACTCTGTGACTCTTGTTGGCCTGACTCCAATCAAGCTGTAATACAGGCAGTCAGGGAGGGCGGAGTGTAGATAGGCCAGTGACTCATAGGGTCAGGCATTCTGAGGAGCCTGAGCCAGGCAGCCAGTCGGCCCCCAGCAGGGAGCTGAGGCATGTCCAGGCAGGTGAGGTTCTGGGCCCAAGGTGAGAAGCCAGTTTCCCAGCAGGGATGTGCAAGCTGCCTAGAAGGTCTCTGCTGGTACTCTGAGCTGGGCTTGTGAAATAGGGGCTCCAACAGCCTCCTCCACAAGGCACCTGCAGGCACTTCCTCCTGGCAGCTCCCCAGGTATTCCCAGAGCCCTGTCTCATGGCCGAAGGGGAGTGCAGGGCAGTGTGGGCCTTTTCTGTGTGGGAGGGAGGCTGCATCACTCAGAGGGACATTTCCTGATCTTTAATAAGGCTCACCCCATGCCCAGTGCCTCTTGCAATGTCTTCTCTGCTATGGTCCCTTGACTGAATCTAACTGTCTGGTTGTCACACTCGGGTGGAGAAAAGGCTCCCGTGTCCCTCATAAACCAGTGGGTGAAATGACCCAATGACCCAGAGACAACGTGAACCGTCTGGGAGACTCAGGCTGGGGCCAGGCCCCACCTGTCCCCCTGCCACCAGTTAATTTGGAGAGGTCAAATCTCGTTTCCATGAGTGAGGATAAAGAGCAGGTTTGCCAGGGAGGACTCCTCTAATAAACATTTACAAATTACTCTGCTCTGCCTGAAGCCCAGACTCTGCACGTGAGTCTCCCCCTGGTTTGTCTGGATCGGAATGAACAAGCTTGTGGGGACCTCTGGAAACATCTGCGGCTCTGCAGAACCCTCCCAACTGTGCTTTGTGGTGACCACTCTGGAGACAGTGGAGGGAGAGAGGGGGACTTCCCCATCATGTGCAGCCACCTCCTACTCGAAACATCAATATGAGGCCATATTTACTTTTTAAAAACACTCCAGGTTGCTATAGCTGTTCCCGAGGAGAACTAACCCAGCCAGTGGTGTTATTTCCTCAGTTTTACTTCTTACATGGCCCCGTGCTAGTGTGGCCATATCTATGGAATGCTGAGTGTATGAATGCCTGAGTGTGCGTGTGTGTCCTTGCACAGCCGGGTGGCCGCCCTGCAGAGAGCTGCCTGGACACGCGATGTAGGAGAGAAGGCAGCCACCCACCAAGGGTTCCCAGTGAGCAACTAGTTTCACTCTGGGTTTTGAGAGGCCCTGGCAAAGCCCCAGGCGCCTAAAGCAGCTAGAATAAAGCTTTGGATGGTTTCAGGAGCGTGAGAACAGCACTCGAGGGCACGCCCTACGTGCACACGTGGTGTCTTATCACCTGAGATCCATTGGGGGGCAGTAGGGAGCAAAGGCCCGGTGGCTGGTCACAGGACCCTGCTTTGTAAGGAACGGTTTGCTGGCTTGGGAGGGAAGGAAGGAGATTCCAAGCTGAATATGTGTGCACTGCTGTTCTGTTGTGGAGGGTGGGCCTGAGAGCCACCTCGTCTTGGTGCTTAGTATATTAAAAACCTCAGGGAGGGGGCCAGCCCTGTGGTGTAGTGGTTAAGTTCAGCACATTCCACTTAGGCAGCCTGCGTTCCCAGGTTCAGAATCCCGGGCGCAGACCTACACCACTCGTGGGCCATGCTGTGGCGGCAACCCACATACAAAATAAAGGAAGGTTGGCACAGATGTTAGCTCAAGGCGAATCTTCCTCTAGCAAAATCAAAAACCTCAGGGAACACAGGACAAAGTTCTTAAAGAGCAAACAACCATTCGAGACCTCAGAAATCCGAGGCAGATCCAGGTTTTGTGGGGACTACATTTTGAGGCCCTCTGTAAGAAAACTAATATAAAATTATGAGTATAGACTTAGTATGAAAATGAATATTTATTCAGAATGAAAAAATAAGTCACATCAGACTAGTGGCGCTTGCAGATTGACGTCCCATCCTTTTGGTTTCTCTTTAAACAATTTACCAGACACACTTTAACAGAAACACTTCCTAGTGACAACCCTGGCCTCCCCCCGCTCCTAGAACGTTCTGCTACTCTATGTCTTCGCTCGTGAGCAGATCCAATCTTAAGCCTCATCAGCCTCTGCCCAGAATGGACTCTGGATCTGCTCAAATGACAATAACAAGATAAATGCCTTCCATTTGCTTCATCCATTCATTATGGGCTATATAGTACAAGATATATATTTACACAAACATTTACAGATTTTTTTTGCTTCACACCTATGTGGGAAGCTTGTGAAATGCAGATTTCCAGGTTCCACCTCCAGGGGTTTGTCTGAGTCAATAGCCTGATACCACATACCTGAAGCCAGGTTAATCTGCTCCAGCAAAGATACCACATCCGAGAACGGAGGGTGCCAGGGGCTGGGGGAGGGGGAGTGGGAAGTTATTGCCTCAACGAAGACAGAGTTCCAGCTCTGCAAGATGAGAAAAGTTCTGGAGAAGGATGGTGGCGATGGCTGCACAACAGTGTGAGTGCACTTAATGCAACTGAGCCGCACACTGAAAAATGGTTAAGACGGTAAATTTTGTGTGTATTTTACCACCAAAAAATAAATAAGTAAAAAGATACCACATCTGCACCTGGGGCTCCTACTCGATCGAGTTGGCAGTAGGTGGTCCTCCAAGATCCATCTGGTTTTCATCAAAACTAGACTGGTCAATTAAATGAAGCTGTGACGCATCTTTTAGGTCTTTTGAGTGGCATTCATTTTTTTCATTCTGGGAATCCAGAGTGTTTTGATTTACTGTCTTGATTGGGGGCAGTTTAGAGGTTTGCACTTTTTAAAAAACAATTTGTTAGTAATCTAATGATAACTTTAGCATCTTATTAATATACATACTGTTAATTTGATAGATGAAAATTATCCTCCATCCACAATTAACACTCTATTTAAAAAAATGATATGCAATGATAGACACACGTGACAGAGGTTCACTTCTAAACAAAGCATGACCCGGGAAAGTACTAAATTAGGAGACAGATATTTTCCCACTATTCTTTCATTCATTTTTCCTGTATGCATTTTTTTATCTACCTTTGTTTTTTCTTTAATTCCAGCTTAAAAACATATTCTACTGAGTTCTTCATTTTCCCAACCTCATTAACACGATCTTATCATGTTTAGTTCAGGTACAGAAAGCCAGAGGATTCTGTAATGTGAATGCAGAGCAAAATAAAGCAAAAAACTCTCATGCGTTGTCACCATTCTCTCTCTCTATATATAATGTGTGTGTGTGTGTGATAAAGATTAGCCCTGAGCTAACATCTGTTGCCAATCCTCCTCTTTTTGCTGAGGATGATTGGCCCCGGGCTAACCTCTGTGCCCATCTTCCCCTACTTTATATGGGACACCGCCACAGCATGGCTTGACAAGTGGTGCATTGGTCCGCACCCGGGATCCGAACCCACAAACCCCGGGCTGCTGAAGCAGAGCGTAAGAACTTAACTGCTATGCCACCAGGCCAGCCCCTCCATTCTATATTTTTAAATCCACATGTTGTAAGACTGTTTTCCTGTAGGTCCGATTTAATTATCTGAACTCTAGGAAATTGCTGATTTAGAGGTTTACACTTGACCTTCCTCACTATGATAGCTCTCATCCCCCAGGCCACAGAATTAATGTGAGGGCTGTGCCATCCATCAAATCTCCATATTCCAGAGACTGTGGGGACCAGAGAAATGACCACAGTGTCCATACACTCAATAGATCCACTGTGAGCCAGACAGGACTAGGACTCCATTTATTACCTGGCCTCCACCATGTCCCCACTCTAAGAGGGACATGTGATGACACTTTGGATCCCGAAGGATCAATGTGAACTTGGACCCTATGTCCAATGGTCCGGGAAATATTTTCACATTCCACCTCTCCTAGGGTACAGTAATCCAAATAACTGTATAGGTTATTTGGTTCCTTTGAGAAAGGAGGAGTTTCCTCTGGGGAATGCCAGGAGGAATCATTACTATATACATTTGCTTCGGGTTGCAAGGTCCTGGGGACCCCGCCTTCCTTCAGTCACTAGATTCCGGATGCAAAACTTGTCTTAGGTATGGCAGGCGGGCAAGGGATCATTATATTTTATTGGGGCCATTGCTGCAATCTCTGACAGTTCATCCTTTGTTTCTTTGAGTTGTGCAGACTGAGCAGTGCCTTTCTGGCTGCCCACCTATTTTGCCTCTCAGGACTCTCCTAGCCACCTCTATCACTCTCCGTGGGTCAGGCCTCCTGGCTGCCACCCTGCCTTTGCCGCTTCTTACAATAAATCTGATCTCCTGGCTTCTGCCAGTTAAGGGCTTCCACCAAGCCTCTGCTGTTTTGGAGTCCATCATCCCAGGATGACAGTGATCCTGGTCCTGTAATGGCATCTCCTACTGTCAGCCACCACTCTGCTTCTTAGTGATGCTGGTGCACCTTCGCCGTGCCTCCCTTACTAATTTGGTAAATGGTGTATCCTTCAGGTCCCAAGTAACCTACTCAGCCTTACATGGCATGTCCATTGTAGCACAGCCCCTTCCCTGAGCCTTCTGTGCACAGCTGGTCTCACTTAGCATGGGCCATCATCTCGTCCGTGCTGCTAGGAGCCATCTTAGCAGGGTGATCGCACCATCTCAACACTGGGGCGATAAATCCAGTATCCCGGGACGGTGCTAGAGGTTGGAAGGTAGACCCTTTGGTCGTGAGGGAAGGATTGGAAGGGGTGTGAAGCGGTGCTGGCAATGTTCTGTTTTTCAATTTGGGAGCTAGTTACTTGTTTGTTCACTTGATGTAAATTTGTCAAAACTACACCTGAAATATGTGCACATGTCTATATACGTGTTATACTCTGATACAAAGTTTTATAAAACAAGACTAGTTTTGTAGTTTTTCTGCACATTTTCCCCCAGTTATGTTCAGCTGCAGGGTTCCAGACATGAAATAGGGGCCAAACTGGATTTAACCAGGGCTGTGGTTTCATCAAGTGAGAAGTGCAAAGAAGCAAGAGAGGGACAAGAGAGCTGAGGGTGCGTGTGCAGGAGTGCTTAGAATGACTGATGGTGGAAGTGGAGCAGGTAAGAAGGGAAGAGAGAACACGCGGGATCGGAGGCGGGGGCGATGGCTGGGCTGCTGGAGTGAAGGTTTGGTGGAGCTGAAGGAGGACTGGGGGTGGACGATGGCGGGGTGAGGAGGAAGGTGGTGGTCAACGTGGTCAACGTTGTCGGGGAGGACAACGTGTGAGACCGTGATTTTGGAGAGGTTGCAGTTACCAGTAATAAGGTCGAGGTGAGACCACGGGAATGCACAGCTGAGCAGAGTGGAGAGGTCAAGATTATCAGAGGAGAAGTGGTCAGGGAGAGAAGCTGAGTAGTGGGAGAGTTATCTATGTGGATATTGAAAGCACCGTGAACTATATGGGGGGAGTGGCTTAGAGAGAGCGACAGTGTTCTTCGGGGAATGCGAGGCCGTGACCTCTTCATGACCAGAAGACTGCAGCATGGAAAGGTAAGGGATGGCACATTCTGAGGACGTGAGAGGCAAAGCTGGAGGTTTTTAGGGAGAAGGGTGGAAAATGGTCTAGAAACATTAACAAGGAGCAAGGACACCACTTTTGAGAAACTCTGGGTTAGAAATGTCAGCATTATGCTAAGTGAAATAAGTCAGACAGAGAAAGACAAATGCCGTATGATCTCACCTATATGTGGAATCTAAAAAAAAAAAAATGAACTCAGAGATACAGAGAACAGTTTGGTGGTTGCCAGAGGCAGGGAGTGGAGGGTGGGCAAAATGGGTGAAGGAGATCAAAAGGTATAAACTTTGAGTTATAAAATAAATAAGTCCTGGGGATGTAACCTGCAGCAGGGTGACTATAGTTAATAATATTGTATTGTATATTTAAAGTTCCTAAGAGAGTAGGTCTTAAAAGTTCTCATCACAAGAAAAAAAATGTTGTAACCATGTATGGTGATGGATGTTAACTAACTTACGGTAGTGATCATTTCTCAATACATACAAATATGGAATCATTATGTGGTACACTTGAAACTAATATAATATATGTCAATTATATCTCAATTAAAAAATACACAAAAAAGGAAAAAGAATCCTTATGTTCATACAACGGAATACTATATAGCAACAAAGATAAACAGATTACTGCTGCATGCAATAATTACGGCTACCAGCCTACTCATGGTGTCGATAGTGATTTCCTTTACAGAGCGGGGGTGTCCGTGCCTGGGAGAGGGCAGGAGGGAGACTTCTGCGGTGCTGGTGATGTTGTCTTTCTTGATCTGGGGGCTGGTTTTAATGGTATTCATTCTATGACAGTCGAGCTATGCAATTATGATTTGTGCATTTTTCTGCAGGTATGCTGTCCTGTGTGGTGTCATAGGTAATGGTAGTGCCTGGCATAGATCCTGGTATATATAAGATGCTCAATAAATATTTGTTGGGTGCACAAGAATAACAATCGTTAATTAGTTATAATGTCAACTACCATTTATTGAGCTCTTCCTATGCACCAGACACTGCTCTCAATGATTTATATGTGTTAACTCATTAAACCTCATAAAAACCCTACAAGGTATGTACTATTATTATCTGCATTTTGAAGATGAGAAAACTGAAGCACAGAGGGGTCAAGGAGCTTATCTAAGGCCACACAGCTGGGAGGTGCCTGGAGGTGGGATCATGCTGTAGGCTTTCGGATCCCTTCATCTTAACCTCTTCACCAAACTAGTTCACCTCCCCATTACCAGTTATGAACCCCTTAAGGACATTCACACTGGTCTTAAATCCAGCTTGTGTTACTGTGCTGCTGAGGACGAAAGCAGCTCTGTTCTCTGGGTCATCCGGGCATTTAGAGAAGCATTTGAAGGTTTCATCCAAATCTCTCGCCAGGCAGGAGCTTGGTTAGAAAACAGTCCTTTCTCTGGGGACCAGCAGAGAACAGAGCCTCTTTCAGGCACAAACCTCCAGGCTCCAGCCTCTGCCGGGGTGGGGCTGGGAGTGGGGGTCCTCCGGGGGTTCTTCACAACTCATATCGTGAGGCGCTCAAGTGAAGCATCTCTAGCAAATAAGGGCCCTTTAGTTCTTCAAACAGCAATTAAGTTGATGCATGAAACCAACATCATTTTTCTCCAGGGCCCTTAAGAAACATATAGTTATACTCCAGATAACCTCACACATTATCATATATGTGAGAAAAATAGAATTACCCTGACTCTGCATGGCTTTGGTTGTTATCACCGGGTTCCTGGCATAAATTTGAGCAAGGGAAAATTTATTCTGATTTTTAGCAAGATCTCAGCGGGGGGGAGCCCAGGCTAGGGCCTGCGGAGTGAAGGATGAAGCGTTTGGGAACTCATTCAGCCCCTAGGTGGAGCCAGAGAGCTTCAGACCCAGAGACCCAGTGCCCCTGGGCTTCCAAGGGAAGCGGAAATCTCACTGGGCAAAGGCGCTTTGAAGACCTCTCACTAACTCATTAATGTGCAGGCACCAGGGCATGGCTACAATTCTCAATTAAAGTTGACCTACTTAAAATCAAAGAGATGATTTCTAAATGCTTCATTTGGAAAATGAATCTGTCTATTCTAAACTCATAGGTGTTTTTCTTCTCCATATAATGACCCATTGCTCTTGGTTTGCGCCCTTGGATTATGGGTCCTGCTTTCAAATGGGTCGTTCATTAGTTTTAGGTTTCCTCGGCGTGGTTCATTCTGGGGTCAGAGCCCCAGGGCTTGATTTTAAAGGTGTTAGGAGCAGAGTACAAATGAGGTCATGGGGTCTGTTCTCTAAGCAGCCTCCATAGTTCGCCTTGAGATGTCCCTTTGTGAATGGAAGGCTACACTTCCATATTTACAGGTTTCCTGCTGGCGACATACTGAGGGCCTTGTTCACTCAATTCAGTGGACAAGAGTCATAATCATGAAGCATCCTGCATCTCTTAAGAGGGAATACATAAGTCTTGAGCTATATTATTAACACTGAAAGAAATAGGCAAGCTGCGTGAGCAGAGGGGCCAGGTCCCCCTCTCCTGGCTGCATCCTATGCTGGGCGCCCAGAAGGACATGGAGGACCCTGGAGAATCCTGCAGTGTCCTTCTCTTGTAAGAATCTGGTACGAACTAGTTGGAGTCTTCTCCCGGGACTCTGATTAGAGTGCTCTGGCCCATGGCGATCTGAATCTCCTCTGGTCAAACCATCCCTTCAGCCCCCAGACCTCAGGGCAGTTTGGCTTCATAAGCTGGTTCACAAAGCCTTCTGCTGCCCTTTCTCCATGCTAGGCACTGTTCCAAGTGCTTTATAATATCAACTTATTAACTTCCTCCAACAACCCAGTGGGGCAGACACAATCATTTCCCCATTTCTCCCAATAAGAGAACCAAGGCACAGATGGATTAAGAGCTCATCTCAGGCCACACAGCCTGGGAGTGAGGCTCATGCGGCAGGGCTTAGTGCCCTTGCTCGTAACCCTACATTCTGCTGCCTCTCTCTCTCATTGGCATCCTTATCTGTCTGCAGCTCTTCTCCATTTCAGTCTCAGAAGTTCTCTTCACTCTGCCAGGCTGTCAAGGCTCCCCAAGGGATGGTCTTAATGTGACTCCTGGCACAGGCTTGCTAGAAGGTCTCTCGATTTACTCAGAGGCCCTGCTTTCCCATGTGAAGGAAGCGATAAGCAGTGGCGCACTTCCTGGGAGCCCTTCTCTGGGGATCTACACCTGGCCTTACCCTGCCTCTGCCTCACCTCCTGCCCAGGTGTGAGTCAGATGGACAGCGGTCATCTAGGCACCGGGCAGTTTTGGGGGCACATACACTGTATTCATTAGGCCTCTTCTCTTTCATAGCTCTGAGTCATAAATTCAAGCTTATACAAGAATCAAATTTTCAGTTTAAAAAATGAAATTTATTATGCTTCATGGAGTTAAGTATACTAATAGTTAATATTTTAGAATGCTTGTTGCTTCTCATCCCTCGTCTATTCTGTCTTCACCACACTACAATTACATTACTGATAGAGCAACTTGGACACAGAGTGGGTGGGTGACTTGCCCAAGGTCACACAACTAATATAGTAGTTGTATATTTATAGACAGTTTGTAGTATATGATTTATAGTAGTTGTATATGTATAGATAGTAGATACAATATGAATGCAGGAATTTGAGTACATGTTCCACACCTGTAATCACTAAAATCACTATTTCCCTAAAAATATAAAGAAAGAAAAAAAAGGACCATAATACCACTTCCCAGATACACTATTAGTTTTTTAACTTGTGATGTATAACAGATACGAAAATGCATAATACATATATATGTACAGTGTAAAAAAATAATTATAAACCTGTACACCATCACCCAGGTCAAGAGAGGAGGCATTAATACTCCCCCATTCTCCCCACCCCATGTGACCCTCCCTGATGAGAATCCTCTCCCTCCCCTTGGGAGGGATCCACTCTCCTGACTTTTGTGACAATCATTTCCTTGTTTTTCTCCATAGCTTTACCACCTATTTATGTTTTCCTAACAAATAGAGTTGTTTATTTATTCTTAGCAAATTTCAATTATATAATACGGTGTTATCAACTATAGTCACCATATTATACATTAGATCCTGAGACCTTATTCATCTTATAGCTGAAAGTTTGTACCCTTTTACCAACCTCTCCCTGTTTCTCCCAACCTCCAGCCCTGGCAACCACTTTTCTGCTCTCTATTTTTATGAGTTCAACATTTTTTTTAGGATTCCACATATAAGTGATACAATGCAGTATTTGTCTTTGTCTCGCTTACTTCACTTAGCATAATGCCCCCCAGTTTCACCTATCTTTTTAAAGGCTGAATAATATTCCATTATACATATATATACACACACCACATTTTCTTTTTTGTGTGTGTGAGGAAGACCAGCCCTGAGCGAACATCCATTGCCAATCCTTCTCTTTTTTGCTGAGGAAGACTGGCCCTGGACTAACATCCATGCCCATCTTCCTCTAGTTTATCTGGGACACCACCATGGCGTGGCTGACAAGCAGTGCTTCGGCCGGCGCCCGAGATCCAAACCTGTGAACCCTGGCCTGCCAAAGCGCGAACTAAACCACTGCGCCACCGGGCCAGCCCCCACACGCCACATTTTCTTAATCCATTCATCCGTTGATGGACACTTAGCTTATTTCCATACCTTGGCTATTGTGAATAATGCTGCAATGAACATGGGAGTGCAGATATCTCTCTGAGATAATGGTTTCGTTTTCTTTGGCTATATACCCAGAAGTGGGATCGCTGGATCTTATGGTAGTTCTATTTTTAATTTCTTGAGGAACCTCCATATTGTTTTCCATAGTGGCTGTACCTATTTACATTCCTACCAACAGTGTACAAAAGGGTTCCCTTTTCTCCACATCCTCTCTAACACTCATCTCTTATCTTTTTGATAACAGCACAAATAGAATGGTAGATCTTTGTATGCATGGCTTGATGCTATATATTTTCTTTCAGATTTCCCTTTTCCCCCTCAACACTGTGATTCTTCCTTGTGGGTGTAACTGAAGTTCATTGGTTTTCATGGCTATTTGAGATTCCATTGATGAGTATACTACAATTTACTGAT
The DNA here is from genome assembly GCA_031878705.1 of Tapirus indicus. Taxonomy (NCBI): domain Eukaryota; kingdom Metazoa; phylum Chordata; class Mammalia; order Perissodactyla; family Tapiridae; genus Tapirus; species Tapirus indicus. The sequence continues at coordinate 89,090,820 of CM062924.1, read as the reverse complement.
CCAGTCTACTGTTGATGGGCATTTGAGTGGTTTCCAGTTTGGGGTTATCACAAACAGTGTTGCTATGAATCCTCTTTGAAGTGTCTCTGGGTGCACTCATGCTCAATATATAGGGTATATACCTAGTAGTGAATTGCTGGGTCAAAAGGTATGGCTATTTTCAACTTTAGTAATCACTTTCAGTTATTTTCCAAAGAGATTCCAAATTTCCAAAGAGGTACCAATTCATATTTCCACCATCAGTGTATGAGAGTTCCTGTTGTTTTATATCCGATCCCCCATAGTGACATGAAAAAATAATAAAATAGATGAGTGGTTAGATGGTAATAGTACAAAAATATATAAATGAAAAATAAAGGCCTTACACCCTAGTCCTTTCTCTCAAAGGTTACCAGTGTCAACAGTTTTTAAAGTACCTTTCCATAAAAATTTGAAGAAATTATTTAAGAAATATATTGAAGTTTTTATGACAATTTGTGGATAATATTTCTAGTCCAAAGAAAGAGTATGCAAATTAAATCTAATGAATTAAATATCTGCTGCTGTTAAATATGTTGCTATTGGTAAACCTCAATTGATGCAATCATCTGTAAAATATTTATTGAGCACTGAATATATGCTAGGACTCTTCTAGGAGCCTGGGATACAGCAATGAACAAAATAGTAAAAAGTTCCACCCTCATGGAACATACATTCTAGTTGTGGGAGAAATCAATAAACGGATCAGTCAAATAAGTGTTAAATGGTATTAAGTGCTAAGGAGAAAAATAAACCAGGGAGAGGGAGTGGTGAGGAATTGCAATTTTAGGTAGAATGGCCAGGGAAGGCCTATTTAGAAGGTGATATTTGGCTAAAGACCTGAGGAAGTGATGGGGCAAGCCAGGTGGGTGCTGAGAAAAGACCGGTCCAGGAGTATTCAAGGACCGCCAGAGAGGTCAGAGTAGCTGGAGCCAAGTGAGCAAGAGGAGAGCGGTGGATGAAGTCAGGTGTATGGAGGCACGTGTGGGCAGGTTCTTGAACGCCACAGGGAGAAGTGATCACATTCCAGACTTATTTTGAACAGAGAGCTGGTAGGATTTGCCCGTGGGTTGGATGAGGGGTGTGGGGAAATAGAGAATCAAGGATGACTCCTAGGTTGTTAGCTTGAGCAATTGGAAGGAAGGGATTGTGACATGCTCAGATGAGAAGACTAAGAGGGGAGCAAGTCCTCAGGGAATGTGAGATGCCTGTCACACAATGGGAGGACATGTGGCCTAGGCAAGAGAACAGATGAGCCTGGAATTTAGGGAGAGGTCTGGGGCAGAGATGTGTTGAATAGATTGGATTTAACGTCATGAGACAGGATGAGACCTCAAGAGTCCAAGCACTGCTCTGGGCTTCTCCCAAGTCCTGAGAGGAAGGAGGTGAGGCGGAACCAGCCAAGCAGGCTGAGCGGAGTGGCCAGAAAAGTAGGCATGTGTGGTGTCTTGGAAGGCAAGGAATAAGCATTTCAAGAAGAGAGGGATCACGTCTGCTCAGTGCTGTTGAGAAGTCAGTAAGATGACTTCTGACAACGGATTAATGGATTGAGCAATTTAGGAGGAATTAGTGACCTTGATAAATTGAGCAGTAGAGACAACCAGAATGGAATGGGTTCAAAAGAGAATGGGAGGGGGGATGAGGACAGAAAGCGTATGCATAAACAGCTCTTCTGAGAAGTTTTGCTGAAAGAGAGGGATAGAAATGGCCCAGTAGCTTGAGAAAGTAGGAAAAAACCTAAAATGGGAAGGTGAGCGACTGTGTAATGTGAGAGCTCAGTGGAAATCCAACAGCACTGTAGCAAGAATAACTCATGATGTTTTTATTAAGGGACGGGGGCCCCCATTGCTATCCTTGTGAACAAGGCACTGTCATAAACTGGCAATCACATACAAGTGGGTAACGCCGGAGCACCATTTTCTCTCTACAGAATCCAGGACACAATAATATCCGGGCTGAGCTGTTCTTTTCCCTGGCTCCCTCTGCCCCCTGAGGAACTGTCACATGGAGAGTGTTGACAGATGCTGTCTTGGGCCAAAGTGTGGCCAACCCTTTTCAAAGGTACAGATGTTGCTCTAGATCACTTTTTTGCTGCCCTCTGGGGGGGACGAGCTATTTAATCCTGAACCACTCAGCCCATTCCTCAGTCTAGGAATTTACTCCAGCATGTGGTTGGCGCCAGGCTTTTTGTGTCCCAGATCTATCTGCCAATCAGGTTTTGAGCTTTTTGAAGAAGGAAATGTCTCCAACTCTCACAGTGATGTGCCCACCTATACAAATAGGGCGGGGCCTCAGAAATCCTTGTTCCATTGCACTGACTGTCTGGGAAGGGCTGTTGAGAAAGTTTGAGTAGGGAAGGGGAGAACAAAGAGGAAGAAGGGCCCTAACTTACTAACATTCTAGGCTCCTTCCATTCATAACCTCATTTAATCCCACCCAAGGTCAGGAGGGTGAGTATTATTACCCCCATTTAACAGACAAGGAAACTGCCTTGCCTAAGGCTCTGAAGCTGGCTATTGCTCCTGGGTCCCATCATAAGAAATCCATCCATTTCAGGACCCATATTGGGAAGAGGTGGTGGTTAAATAGGGTTGGTGACCCTTGATGTTTGCACTGATTTAATTCACGCTAGAAAACAAAATTTTTAGTGTAATAATCTTGAAACCATAGAGAGACGTGATTTGGGCTGCCCGCTCTGTTCCTGGGACTTATAGACATGTGGTGGGCTGCCTCCATGGTCCAGCAATGCACGAGTCACCAGGAGAAGGCACAGTTCCTTCACAGCTATTTGGTATAAATGGGTTTTCAAATTGTACTGGAGAGCTTGAGTTCTGTCGGTTTTATTTGATTTTTAAAAATCTGATTACAAAAGCTATTTATATTCATTGTAAAAATCTGGAAAAAGTCAAATCTCCATATGACTGAAAAAGTCATACGGAGTAAAAAGCTCTCTGTAATTCCGGCACATAGAAGTGATCGTCTTTCCCCTCTTTGGTGTTTCTTGGGCAGCTTTTGTGACCCTGACTTGGCCTGGACTCCAGTGCGGGGCATATCGCGTGCAACGGCACAGATCAGCATTCTTAGGGCTCCTCACTGCATCACGTGCACCACCAATCAAACGCTCAGCACTCCCAGGAAATCTCTGGAGTAACCTGGAGGCGGTTTGCAGCGGGCAGTGTAGACAGACCTCCGTTCCTTGCTTCTTTCCAGCGCAACTCGGCAGCTGTGTGCTGCTGCTGAGGCGTCTGCTGCGGCCTGACCGCTCCTGGCTCCCCGTTTCCTGCACCCACGTGCCTCCCAGCGTACACGACACAGCAGCTCGGCAGTGAATGAGTGCTCGTTTACGGGAAACCGCCTCCAATTTCCCCTCACGGCTGATTGCAGAAGCCGAGACCCCGACGCGGACTCCTGCAGGCGCCGGCCGCAGCGCCTCGTGGGCACGCCGGTAGACGCGCGAACTGCCGGGCGCGGGCGGAGGGAAGGCCCCACACGAACATTCACCGCGCAGGGCGAGGCTGACCCACGCGGCCGCCCAGCGCGGCGCCGCCCAACCGCCGCCGAACCTTCTGGAAGCAGCGCCCCGCCGCCCCGCCGCCCCCAGAACCAGTGGCAGGCACGGCCGGCCGCGGCCCAGGGGGCGGGGCGTGAGGGGCGGGGCTTTCGCAGGAGGCCGCGCTCGATTCGCCGCCGGCGCCCAGGCCCCGCCTCGCCGGCGCCATGGCTCCGCCTCCGCCCTCCCCCTCCATGGCGCCGCCCGGGCTCATTCATTCCGCGACCAGCCTGCCAGACACCTGCGCTCTCCTTCAGCCACCCGCCGCCGCCGCCGCCGCCGCCAGCATGTCGGGCCCCGCCGCCGACACCCCGTCCGCCATCCAGATCTGCCGGTAAGAAGGGCGCGCGGCGCGGCCAGGATGCTGAATCACCGCCCAGCATCCTGGCCCAGGCCCCTCCGCGCCCTCCCTCTCCCCGCGCCGGGCTCTGGCCGCGGCCGGATGCGCCTGGGTGTCGCAGAGCCGCGGCCTCTCCGCCCGCCTCCTCGCCGGCCTCCGGCGCATCCCGGGGGCGGCGCCGCGGTCACGCAGGCCGTTTGCTCTAGGGCTCGGCGCCGCGCGCTTCCTCGGGCGGGGGTCGGAGCGCAGCCCCCCGCGCCCTGCTCAGCTCCGCCCTGCCCGGTGCCCGAGCGCGCCGGAGCCCCAGCCCGGGTTCCGCCGAGCCCCCTAATTCGGGGTCGTTGCCTGGGCGGTGATGCGAAGTCCGCTGGATCCCCCGAGATGTGGGGCGCAGGTAACCAGCTCGCTGGGCGGCGGCCGGATCCTGGCAAGCCCATCCGTGGGTGCCCGAGTGGGCGAGGGCTGCAGATGTCCAGTCCCTCCGGTGCACTGCCTCGGTTTCTGTGGGGAGCTGGGTGTTAACAGGAGGCACAGAAAAATACCCTTCCTCTTTAACAGTTTACTGCTAAGAAGAGGGACTGGTCCGTTGAGCCTGGAAGCATCTTACACAATGGGGGCAAAGGGTTGTTCTCAGCGAAGCTCCCTGCCTTCCTCCACAGGCACTGGGGTAGATAGAGGCCCCAGAGGAAGTGGGAGATAGTGAGCTGGCTCTTTTCCCACAGGAGAGGGGAGGGCAGCCTCAAGGTTACTCTCCATTCCCTGGGGCAGAACCGGAATCAGGCACGCTGGTATTTGAACCTGAGCTAAGCAAAGACAAGAAGTCTGGAAAGGCCGCACAGGCACTGGGGCCTACAACAGGGCCCGTCCTGTGTGATGCACCACTAAAAGTGAGAGCTGCTTCTTGTTTGGGGGCGAATTCCACAGATTTGGAGGTTGGGCATCACACTGACCTTGGGTCCCAGCCAGGTTAGTTTCCTGTGGACGCTGACATTTCCCTACAAAGGCTGGGCATTCAGGAAGTGCTGGATCAACGGGGTTCCCTTACCCCACCGCCGTTTCTGACCTAGTCAAAGTCCTTTCCTGACCTCAAGGTCAGTTTTGACTGTTCTTGGGAGAGAAATCTTTGGGGGAGCCTTATTCCATTTGCTTTGTTATTGGCTGTGTGGCTGTCTGGGCCCCACCCACTTCAAGATCCTGGGGCAAAAATAATAGAAGGAATTGATGTTTGGAGAGAGATGGGCCTGGAGTCAGGTCTTTGGTTCAGGCTCTGCCTCCCGTTGGTTGGGTGACCTTGGGGTTCATCGTTTGCAAAGGGCTTGTACCTCCCTCATCTCACTTGGTTTGCCCAACTTCCTGGGGAGGGAGGACGAAAGGGATCTCCACTGCTTTGGCTGGTGGAGGAAGTTGAGGTTCTGGGAGACCCAGTGCCTCTGTAAGGTCATCCAGCTGCAAGAGTGTGGGGATGGGGGGGCGGTGGGGGGGCAGCCCCCACCAGGTCTTCTGTCTCCAGACCTGTGTTCTTTCCACTGCGCTCTCCCCCAAAAAGAAGATATTGATTTCATTTACTCGTGGAAGGCTGGGCTTTTATTGGCTTCATCAGGGTGATGAATAGCCAGTTTATATATATTATCTTTTTAAAATAACACTTGATAGATTTTTGGATAGCTTCAGACACGTCCATGTGTGCACAAGCCTATGTGTGTGTGCTTTTTCTTACCCACTCTGCTTCCCGGGCTGCCTCTTGCATAGTCACAATTTGCATATTGTCTCTGAGTGGCCACCTTGGCTGTGGGGTGCCTGGGCAGGATGTCTGGCTGAGATGAGCCTCAGGTGCCCAGCACAACTGCCAAGGGGGCAGGTGGCTGTGACGAGGGCCACAGTCACAAGGGCTTAGCCCAGAGAAACCCCAGGACACTGGAGAGTGGACACACCAGGGTGGTGAGCCCTTTAAGGACATCTGAGCCCACACCCTCTGTTGAAAGAGGAGCCTCCTGGCCTAGGACAGCCAAGCCCATGAATTTAATGAGTTTTTACTGGACGTCTCCAAGGAGCAAAGTTCCATGAGGGAGGGACACCAACCTGGAAAATTAGGTCCCTGCCTTAGGGGATTCACAGTCCGGCAGGGAGAGGATGTGGAAACCCCTACCACCCTAAACAATTAAGAGTGGTCACATGCTCTTGGCTGGGAAGGAGGTGTTGAAGGGATCGGGGCTCTAAAGGCTGGGGAGGGCAGTGGTTAGAGCTGACTCTGCAGTCCCAGGCCTGGGTATGAATTTGACTGCTGCCCCTTGTTAGCTGCATAACCCTTCTGTGCCCCCATTTTCTTACGGGTTGTTCTGAGTGTTAAAGAAAAGAAAGCACATCTACTGCCTGGCAGAATGGCTGGCACATTGTAAGTAAACGGAAGCTCTTTTTGTCTGAAAAGTGGGACACAGGCTCAGGAGGCCGACGGTGTGGGATCCAATCCCAGCTCTGCCCCTCGCAGGTGTGTGGCATCTGGCATGGTCCTTCACCTCGCTAGGCCTCAGTTCTCTAATCTGTGAGTCGGAGATAATAATAGTGCCTGTTTCAGGGTTGTTGTGAGGATGAAAACCTTTGACGGTGCCAGGCACTTAAAATGGGAGCTCTCAAAGGAATCCATTTACCCCTGAGAGCCTGAACTTTGGACAGCCCAGGCCAGTGTGGGGCGCTGTCCCCTCCTTTTGAACCAGCCCTACTGATGCATGTTCTGGGACAGCATTTAAAGTCTCAGAAGAGCATTTTTCCTTTATTTTGAGTAATGTTAATTAATGTTTTGTAGTAAATTACTTTTTTCCTTGTAGGAGTTCTAGAATATCAGACCTGGAAGGACCCTTAGAGGCCCCCAGAGGTTAAAGTCTCAGCCAAGGTCAGCCTTGGACCTTGACTGGCCAAGAGAGCCGAAGACGACCAGTGGATTATTCCCTGCCAGGTGTCTCTGTTGTTGGGGTTTTCCACTGCTCACCCAAGCTTAGGTTTATATTCCATTGTGAGGCTTAATCACGGTATCAGTGTGGGTCCCTAGGAGAAGCTCCCTGACTGTCGAAATAAAGTTGAAGGACATGTCTTGTAACAGGTTGTTGGAGAGTGTGATGTTGTGGAGCAGCGCTGTCCACTAGAACTTTCCACAGTGATGGAAATGCTCCATGTCTGCGCTGTCCAATATGGTAGCCACTAGCCACAAGTGGCCATTGAGTGCTTGAAATGTGGCCAGACACGGAGGAACTGAATTTTTTTTTTTAATATTTTTTTATTTTATTTTTTTTGTGGGGAAGACCAGCCCTGAGCTAACATCCGTTGCCAATCCTCCCCTTTTTGCTGAGGAAGACCGGCCCTGGGCTAACATCCATGCCCACCTTCCTCCACTTTTTATATGGGATGCCGCCACGGCATGGCTGACAAGCTGTGCGTCCACGGGCGCCCGGGATCCGAACTTGCGAACCCGGGGCTGCCAAGCGCGAACTAAGCTGCTGCGCCACCGGGTGGCCCAGTAACTGAATTTTTAATTGCATTCACTTTAATTTATTTAAATGTAAGTGTGGATAGCCTCCTGTGACCGGTGGCTGCCTTACAGGACAGGGCAGTATGTAGAGGAATTTAACAAACTGGTGTTCATGGTAGGCCTCTGGGGGAAGGATTTCCTAAGGGAAGCTCAGAAGCTCTCTGGGGACTGTAATCAGTTCTTAAACAACTGAGCTAGTGGAGGTGGACCTTGGCATGGACATGTCCAGAGCAGATAACCTTGGTATCCTTTGTTTGTAGGTGGACGTGTGAGGTCTACAAGGTCTTCTTTAGCTTGCCATGCTTTTAGATGCAAATCTGCTCAGAAGTGTCTGGAGGTCAGGGATTGCTTTGCTCACTGCTGTACCAAGAGTGCCTAGGAAAATGCCTGGCATCTAATACATATACCGACAAATATTAGTGGAATGGACCTGAATTTTAGTATGTTATGGGGTTGGAATTTTTTCCCTTGGGGCTCTGTCTTTGGGTTTACAGTGTAATTAATGAAAACATAGAATCTGACTTACAGAAGTCACACTCAGAGCTAGTGTTCTGGAACTTTCCATAAAACAACACACAGCTGGCTCCCTTCCTGCTGGAATGTGGGGGCCCTGGGTGAAGACACAGTCTTTGCAGCCCAGAGAGCCTGTGGCTGGGAAGGCTGTGCTCACCTACCGTCCAGCCTCCCCTCTGAGTGGGCCAGGCAGTCTGGCACCGCCCTCGACTTGGCACCGCAATAGACTAGCTCCCAGCTTTCCATGAAGCCAGAAGTTGCTTTCTCCTGTGGGGCGGGGTGACTATACCGTGTGCCTCCGGGTCCACTTTCTTCCACTCTCAGAGGTGTCCTGGGGAGGGAGATAAATTATATGATCACCCCACCCATGGACTACCTACATCTGAATAACTGAGGAAGCTTGTTACAATTGCAGATTTTCTACATGCAAATTATACTTCAGTAGAAAATCAACAAAATGCAGATTTTAAAATATTTATGAGATACTTGGGGAAACTTGAATAGTCACTGGAATTTCTAGTTGTTTTTTTTTTTTTTTTTTTTTTTTGTGGGGAAGACCAGCCCTGAGCTAACATCTATTGCCAATCTTCCCCTTTTTGCTGAGGAGGAAGACTGGCCCTGGGCTAACATCGTGCCCATCTTCCTCTACTTTATATGGGACGCTGCCACGGCATGGCTGACAGGCAGTGCGTCGGCGGGCGCCCGGGATCCGAACTCGCGAACCCCGGGCTGCCAAGCGCGGACTAAACCGCTGCGCCACCGGGCGGCCCCTAGTTGTTTTTTTAAGGTGAGATAATTGTATTGTGGTTATGCTTTTTTAAAACCAAGTTTACTGAGGTATAATGCACGTACAATAAAATGTGACTATTTTATTTATTTAAAAATTATTTTATTGAGGTCATATTGGTTTATAACATTGTGTAATTTCTGGTATACATCATTGTATATCAGTTTCTGTATAGACTACATTGTGCTCACCACCAATAGTCTAGTTTTTATCTGTCACCATACATATGTGCCCCTTTACTCCTTTTACCCACCCCCCAACCTCCTTCCCCTCTGGTAACCACTATTCTGTTCTTTTTATCCATGTATTTGTTTGTCTTCCACATATGAGTGAAATCATACAGTGTTTGTCTTTCTCTGTCTGGCTTATTTCACTTAACATAATACTCTCAAGGTCCATCCATGTTGTCACAGATGGGAAGATTTTGTCTTTTTTTATGGCTGAGTAGTATTCCATTGTGTGTGTATATATATATATACACACACACACCACATCTTCTTTATCTGTTCATCAGTTGATGGGCACTTGGGTTGCTTCCACGTCTTGGCTGTTGTGAATAATGCTGCAGTGAACATAGGGGTGCATAAAATCTCTTTGAATTGTTGATTTCAAGTTCTTTGGATAAATACCCAGTAGTGGGATAGCTGGATCGTATGGTATTGCTATTTTTAATTTTTTGAGAAATCTCCATACTGTTTTCCATAGTAGCTGCACCAGTTTGCATTCCCACCAGCAGTGTATGAGAGTTCCCTTTTCTCCATATCCTCTCCGACATTTGTTATTTTTTATCTTGTTAATTATAGCTATTCTGACAGGTGTAAGGTGATATCTCACTGTAGTTTTGATTTGCATTTCCCTACTAATTAGTGATGTTGAACATCTTTTCATGTGCCTGTGGGCCATCTGTAATCTTTGAAAAAAATGTCTGTTCACATCTTCTGCCCATGTTTTGATTGGGTTGTTTTTTGTTGTTGTTGAGTTGTGTGAGTTCTTTAATTTCGGAAATTAACTTCTTGTTGGATATATGATTTGCAAATATTTTCTCCCAGTTGGTGGGTCGTCTTTTCGTTTTGTTCATGGTTTCCTTTGCCTTGTAGAAGCTTTTTAGTCTGATGTAGTCCCATTTGTTTATTTTTTCTTTTGTTTCCCGTACCTGAGTAGACATGGTATTTGAAAAGATGCTGCTAAGACAGATGTCAAAGAGGGTACTGCCTGTATTTTCTTCTAGCAGTTTTATGGTTTCAGGTCTTGCATTCAAGTCTTTAATCCATTTTGAGTTAGTTTTTATGTATGGTGTAAGATAATGGTCTACTTTCATTCTTTTGCGTGTGGCTGTCTAGTTTTCTTAACACCATTTATTGAAGAGACTTTCCTTTCTCTGTTGTATGTTCTTGGCTCCTCTGTCAAAGATTAGCTGTCCATAGATGTGTGGTTTTATTTCTGGGCTTTCAATTCTGTTCCATTGATCTGTGTGTCTGTTTTTGTGCCAGTACCATGCTGTTTTGATTACTATAGCTTTGTAGTATATTATGAAGTCAGGGATTGTGATTGCCTCTGACTTTGTTCTTTTTTTCAGGATTGCTTTGGCAATTTGGGGTCCTTTGTTGTTCCATATAAATTTTAGGATTCTTTGTTCCATTTCCATGAAGAATGTCATTGGGATTCTGATTGGGATTGGACTGAATCTGTAGATTGCTTTAGGTATTATGGACATTTTAACTATGTATATTTTTCCAATCCATGAGCATAGAATATCTTTCCATTTCTTTATGTCTTCAATTTTTTTCAATAATGTCTTATAGTTTTCAGTCTATAAGTCTTTCACCTCCTTGGTAAGTTTAGTCCTAGATATTTTATTCTTTTTGTTGCCATTGTAAATGGGATTGAATTCTTGACTTCTCTTCTGCTAGTTCATTATTGGAGTATAGAAATGCAACTGATTTTTGTAAGTTGATTTTGTACCCTGCAACTTTGCTGTAGTTGTTGATTATTTCTTATAGTTTTCTGGTGGATTCTTTAGGGTTCTCTGTGTATAGAATCATTTCATCTGCAAACAGCAAGAGTTTTACGTCTTCCTTTCTGATATGAATACCTTTTATTTCTTTTTCCTGTCTAATTGCTGTGGCCAAAACCTACTGTGTTGAATAGGAGTGGCGAGAGTGGGCACACTTGTCTCGTTCCTGTTCTCAGAGGGATGGCTTTCAGTTTTTCACTGTTAAGTATGATGTTGGCTGTAGGTTGTCATATACAGCTTTTATTATGTTGAGGTACTTTCCTTCTATATCCATTTTATTGAGAGTTTTTATTATGAATGTTGTTGGATCTTTTCAAATGCTTTCTCTGCATCTATTGAGATGATCATGTGATTTTTATTCCTCATTTTGTTAATGTGGTGTATCATGTTGATTGATTCGCGGATGTTGAACCATCCCTGCGTCCCTGGTATAAATCCCACTTGATTGTGGTGCATGATCCTTTTAATGTATTTTGCTGTATTTGATTTGCCAATATTTTGTTGAGAATTTTTGCATCTATGTTTATCAGTGATATTGGCCTGTAACTTTCCTTCTTTGTGTTGTCCTTGTCTGGCTTTGGTATCAGGGTGATGTTGGGCTCATAGAATGAGTTAGGAAGTGTTCCGTCTTCTTCAGTTTCTTGGAATAGTTTGAGAAGGATAGGTATTAAGTCTTACTTGAATGTTTGGTAGAATTCTCCAGAGAAGCCACCTGGTCCTGAACTTTTGTTTTTTGGAGGTTTTTGATTATTGTTTCAATCTCTTTCCTTGTGATTGGTCTATTCAGATTCTCTATTTTTTCTTGATTCAGTTTTGGAAGGTTGTACGAGTGTAAGAATTTGTCTGTTTCTTCTAGGTTGTCCAATTTGTTGGCATATGGTTTTTCATAGTATTCTCTTATAATCTTTTGTATTTATGTGGTATCCGTTGTAATTTCTCCTCTTTCATTTCTAATTTTATTTATTCGAGGCTTCTCTCTTTTTTTCTTAGTGAGTCTGGCTAAGGATTTGTCCATTTTGTTTATCTTCTCAAAGAAACAGCTCTTAGTTCCATTGATCCTTTCTGTTGTTTTTTTAGTCTCTATTTCATTTATTTCTACTCTAATTTTTATTATTTCCCTCCTTTTGCTGACTTTGGGCTTTGTTCTTCTTTTCCTAGTTCTGTTAGGTGTAGTTTAAGATTACTTATTTGAGGGCTGGCCTGAGGCCTAGTGATTAAGTTCTGCGTGCTCCATTTTGGTGGCCTGGGTCCAGTTCCTGGGCGTGGACGTACACCACTCACTGGCGGCCATGCTCTGGCAGCGTCCCACATACAAAATAGAGGAAGATTGGCACAGATGTTAGCTCAGGGTGAATCTTCCTCAGCAAAAGAAAAAAAAAGATTACTTTTTAAGAGTTTTTCTTGTTTGTTGAGGTAGGCCTGTATTGTTATGAATTTCTCTCTTAGCACTACTTTTGCTGCATCCCATAAGAGTTGGTGTGTTGTGTTTTCATTTTCATTTGTCTCCAGGTATCTTTTGATTTCTTCATTGATCCTGTGGTTGTTCAGTAGCGTGTTGTTTAGTCTCCACATATTTGTGATTTTCCCAGCCTTTTTCTTGTAGTTGATTTCTAGTTTCATAGCGTTGTGGTCATAGAAAAAGATGCTTGATGTAATTTCAATCTTCTTAAATTTATTGAGGCTTGCCTTGTTTCCCAACATATAGTCCCACTTTGAGAATGTTCCATGTGCACTTGAGAAGAATGTGTATTCTGTTTTAGGATGGAATGTTTTATATATATCTATTAAGTTCATATGGTCTAGTATTTCATTTAAGGCCACTGTTTCCTGTGGACTTGCTGTCTGGATGATCTATCCATTGATGTAAGTGGGGTGTTGTGGTCCCCTACTAGTATTGTATTGCTGTCAGTTTCTCCCTTTAGGTCTGTTAATAGTTGCTTTATATACTTGATGCTCCTGTATTAGGTACATATATATTTGTAAGTGTTATGTCCTCTTGGTGGAATGTCCCTTTTATGATTATATACTGCCCCTCTTTGTCTCTCACTGCCTTTTTTATCTTGAAGTCTGCTTTGTCTGATATAAGTATGGCAACACCTGTTTTCTTTTGTTTGCCATTTGCTTGGGGTATCATCTTCCATCCCTTCGCTCTGAGTCTATGTTTGTCTTTAGAGCTGAGATGTGTTTCCTGGAGGCAGCATATTGTTGGGTCTTGTTTTTTAATTCATCCAGCCACTCTGTGGCTTTTGATTGGAGAATTCAATCCATTTACATTTAGAGTGATTATTGATATACAAGGGCTTAATACTGCCATTTTATCTCTTGTTTTCTGATTGTTCTATATTTCCATTGTTTCTCTTCCCTTGTATTTCTGACTGCCATTTCAGTTTGGTGGTTTTTTGTGATGGTTTTCTCTTTATTTATGATTTGTTGCTCTGCTCTGATTTTTTGTTTAGTGGTTACCATGAGGTTTGTATAAAAGATCTCATAGATGAGATAGTCCATTTTCTGATAGCCTCTTTTCTCCATTAGTCTAAGCAGGTTCCATCCCTTTCCTCTTCCCCTTCTGAGTTATTGTTGTCACAAATTGTTCTTTTTTGTGTTGTGAGTTTGTGACTAAATTGAAGTGTTTATACTTATTTTTGGTGCTTTCCTTCCCTTCATCTTTTGTGTTATAATTAAGTGTTTACTAACCTATCCTGATATAGACCTGCAATTTTCTGACTCTATTTATCTCCTTGCTCAAGGTTTTGTAAATCTTTGCTTTTTAGTTTCAGATGGGAGGGCTCCTTTCAATGTTTCTTGTAAGGCAGGCCTAGTGGCAATTAACTCCCTCAGTTTTTGTTTATCTGGGAAAGCTTTTATTTCTCCATCCTATCTGAAGGATAGTTTTACTGGATAGAGTGTTCATGCCTAAAAGTTCTTGTCTTTCAGTATTTTGAATGTATCATTCCATTCTTTCCTAGCTTGTAAGATTTCTGCTGAGAAATCCACTTAAAGCCTAATAGGGGTTCCTTTGTAGGTTATTTTCTTCTACCTTGCTGCCCTTAATATTTTTTCTTTGTCATTGACGTTTGCCAGTTTTAATATTATATGCCTTGGAGAAGGTCTTTTTGCATTGATGTAATTAGGAGTTTTATTTGCTTCATGTAGTTGTAAGTCCAGTTACCCAGGTTTGGGAAGTTCTCGCTATTATTTTTTTTGAACAAGCTCTCTGCTCCTTTCTCCCTCTGGAATACCTATAATCCTTAGGTTGCTTTTCCTAATTGAGTTGGATATTTCTCGAAGAATTTGTTCATTTTTTAAAAATCTTAGTTCTCTCTCCTCTTCCACCTGAAGCATTTCTATATTTCTACCCTCTAAATCACTAATTCTGTCCTCCATAATGTCAGCTCTATTTTTTTATGGTTTCTAGATTATTTGATGTCATTAATTGTGTTCTTCATCTCCAGAATTTCTGGTTTTTTTTTTAGAGCTTCAGTTTCTTTGGTGAAGTATTCCTTCTGCTCATTAATTTTATTCCTGAGCTCAGTAAACTGTCTCTCTGAGTTTTCTTGTGACTTGTTGAGATTTTTTATGGCAACTATTTTGAATTCTTTGCCATTTAAATTGTAAATTTCTGTGACTTCAGGATCAGTTTCTGGATACTTGTCATTTTCCTTCTGCTCTGAAGTGTTACTGTAGTTCCTCATGGTGATTGATGAAGTAATCCTTTGCCAGCGCATTTGTGGTAGTATTGGGTCACAGATTCCACCTGCCCCCACTGGGGGCGGGCAGGAGCTGTGTTTTTCTGGTCTTGCCCTGTCTGCTGGAAGTTGTGCCCATAGGGCTGCTTTGCATTTGCACGCTGGCCGCAGCCACTTCGTGGGTTATACACACACATGCAGGCAGTGGTCTGTGCTCCACCGCCAGGTCACTCTTGTGAGGGCTGGACTGCTGTGCTCAGCAGGGGACTGGCTGAGCAGCTGCACTAGGCAGGAGGAGAGGGGCACTTTCTTTTGCACATGGGCTGGCTCTACCCTGGCAGGCGGTTCAGCTGAGCTGTTGCGCTTGGTGGGCAGCACTCCTTTGCAGAGGCTGAGCCGCTGCCACTCAGCGGGGAGCACTCCCACGGCAGGGCCTGCTGTGGCATGGGGGGGGCACTCTTGCAGGCTGAGCCACCATGCCAAAAGCATTTGCACACAGACCAGGCTGCTCCTGCTTCCTCTTACAGTTGCATCAGCCACTGGGTAAGGACCCATGACCTGGATCATTGCTGCCGGGTTGCGGGGGTGTCTGCTTACCTAGTTCCACTGCTTCCCAGGGGTCCACTCCACCCACCTTCAGGTGTATGGCTGTGTGGATCTCTCAGGCGTCCTATTGTGTTGTGCAGGGAATCCTCTCTTGGTTAATGAGTGTCCGTTTAGTTGTAACTTAGGGGGAGAAACAAAGGGAACAACTCACTTCGCCATGGTGCTGGCCTCACTCCAGAAAAATGAAATGTCCCTTTTTAAAATGTACAGTTTGCTGAGTTTTGACAAATGTGTACACCTATGTAATGACTACCACGATTGTGACATAGAAATTTCTGTCACCCCATAAAGTTTTCTCCTGTCCCTTTTCAATCAGTTTCCTCCCAACCCAGGCCCCTGGCAAACAGGTCTGCTTTCTATCACTATAGTTTTGCCTTTCCTAGAATGTCATATAGATGGAATCATAGCCTTAGCACAATGCTTGTGAGTTTCACTTGTGTGTGTATCACCTCTTGCATGGTGTGTATGCCATTACAGCACAGTTTCTCTTTCCACCAGTTGATGAACATTTAGCTTCTTTCCAGCTTTTGGTGGTTATGGATACAGTTCACAAATTCAGATTTCAAAACATTTAGAACACAATAAGGGAACTTGAACACTCACTTGATGTTCAATTATATTAAGGAATTCGTGTTATGTTTTAGGTGGGATAATTGTTTCGTGATTCAGTTTTTAAAAGGAGTCTTTATCTTTTAGAGGGCATGCCAAGATATTTACGGATGCCAAGCTGTGATGTGTGAGATTTGTTTCAAACTCATCTGGAGTCAGGGAGTGGGTGGGAGCAGAGAGAAACCAGAGTCAATCACTCGGAGCTGTTAGGTGGGGACTTGGGGATTCATTTCCTTCTCTCTACTCTTGTAAGCTTTTGATGTTTTCCACAATAAAGAATACAAAGAAAAACAGGCTCCTGAGTCCCCACTCCGGACCTGCTGCTTCTGCATCTTGGGGGGGGGGGGGCGGGGGCCCAGGAATCTGTATCTTCCTCAGCTCTCCACTGGAGCTTGATAGCCACTGTCTGAAGTAGGTATGGGAACCTTCCACCATGGGCATGTGTCTTTTTTCCTTAGCTGTCCTGCTGTCCCAGGATCCATGTGCTAGTTGGCAGCCTCCAAGCCCTCCTGACACCTGCTGTGCAGAGGCCCTTCCAGGTGGAGCTGCCCTACCTGGTGTTTGTGTCAGTCTTGGCCTATCAGTGTAACCAGTGTTGTGGTTAGATTGGCTCTTGCAATTATTATGATTGCAAGATGCCCTAAGCAGTAACCATCAGGAAACTTTGAAAACTATTGGTGAATTTAAAACATAAGAGCAGAAATTTAAAGAGCGGGAAGAGAAAAAACAAGTGGCCCAAATGGTCATTTATTGAAATCAACCAAGATCTCTAAAAGGAAGGAGCCTCAGTGAGGGGAGGTGGCCTGGCTCTTTGTCTAGTCCTGTGGCTGGCAGTGTGTTTATTCGGGATCGCCATCTTTGAAGTGGATGCCTGGCAATCAAAGCTTAAGTCATGTATTTGCATTACAAAAAAGGAAAAAGAAAACCACACATCAGAGTTTACACTGCACTTGGTTTGGCCTGATTGGTGGTAGAAGTTTATAGGTCTTGGAGATGGGAATCTTGGCGAGTGTTGCTCACAGCCCCACCCATTTTTTCCTCCTGGGCAGACAGGCCGTGGCCCTGTTCTTGCCTTCCTCTCTCGCTTGCTTATGAGAGAGCCAGGCTGTATGACTTCACGCAGAGTCAGGAATTCCTTGCCTTTCTGGGCTTGCAGAGAAGCATTGTGAGAACTGTCAGCTTGATCGTGGATTGATGGGAGGAGGGGTGATCCCAGGAGGAGGCTACTGGAAAAAGAGACCTGCTGCATTCCTGTAGGGAGGGCTCTGGGGAGATGGAGTGGGTGTTGCTAAGTCTCGTGCTGGGACCTGGGTAAACAGTCTGGCTCATCCCTCACCGCAGGATGAAGCTCCTTGCCTGGGCCCTCTGCCTCTGTGGGCTCAGCAGGTCAGCAGCTGCTTGGAAGTATCTGGTGCCCAGGAGCTCCAAGGGGCCCAGGGAGAGATGCTGGGCTTCCATCTTGGCTGTTGGAACCAAGTCTGATCTGCTGTCTTGGCTCTGTGTCACTGCAAGGTAGGATGATGAGGACACATCTGTGCCCGCAGCAATGCCGTCTCCACCCTTGATGTCCATCTTGTGAGGCAGACTGGGCAGCCTGCCCCAGGGCCTTGGGCCCCATGATTCAGGATTTATTGGAAATTGCTTGGCTTGGGCAGTGGGTGCTGAGTGTTGGGTGAACTGCATGCTTTGTCGGAGTGAGCATGCCCACTTATATGTTCATCCTCAGTGGAGACCTGGCATGTTTTTCCACCAGGGACCAGTTGAACCCTACCCAGCTTTGCTGGAGGAGGCGGGCTTCCAGGATTGTCAGGTCCTGGGCTCTGGGAAGCTGATGTCTTTGAGGGCTTGGGGCAGGTGTGGAGATCAAAGCACCTTTGTGCCGGCAGCAGTGCTGGCACATCGCTCCCTGCTCACACACTGCCTAGGGGTCTGGGATGTGGGTGTCTGCTCTCCCCTGGGGCTGGGAGTTGAGCTGTGATTTTGGACCAGCAGGCTTGTGGCGGGCCAGGGGAGCTGTCCTCGCTGATCTGCTAATTCTCAGCAATGCAGTGTTGTGCTGCTTACAGTGGCTTTTGTGTGTTTTATTCTCAACGTCACAGAAACTTCATTGAGTGGGCATATACACCCCCCCTTTTGTACCAACTTTATTGAGATATCATTCATATCCCATATGTTTCATCCGTTGAAGTGTACAATTCAATGACTTTTAGTATATTCAGAGTCATACAACCATCACCACTATCAACTCTAGAACATTTTCATGACCCGAAAAAGAACCCCACACTACAACACTACATTGTCTTATGGTATAAGCTCCTTCCTTGAACCTTCTATCTTAAATTCTTTTAGGCAGTTAGGGGGAAGGTCAAAGTTTCTTTCAGAGTCTTTTGTTCTTAAAAATAATCAAGGCAAAGAGACAGATTTTGGAGTGGCCAATTCTGATCCCCCACCGTTTTCAAGTTCATCCATGTTGTGGCATGTCTCAGTGCTTCCTTCATAACATTCCACTGTATGGATGTGCCACATTTCATTTATCCATTCATCAGCTGGTGGACATTTCCATGTTTCTACCCTTTGGCTATTATGCATAGTGTTACCATGAACTTCCCTGTACAAGTTTTTGTGTGGACATATGTTTTTATTTCTCTTGGGTATATACCTAGTGTAGCATAATAAGAAATATATATTTGGTCTTTGTCTCTTGGCACACAGCTCCTACAACCCTTGGAATCCTGGAGTGATGAGTGTCTTCTGTATGCTAATGACTGGTGGCTGGGGGCCCCTAGACAGCTTTAGCACGGGGGCTGGGTGCCAGAAAGACCAAGGCATTGTTCATGGGTTGGAACTTTCAGCCCTACCCTCGACCTGAGGATGGAGGGAGAGTGGCTGGAGGTTGAGTTAACCACCAACGACATAATCAATCATGCCTCCTGCCTCCGTAATGGAACCTCCATAAAAATCCTGAATAGTGGAGTTTGGAGAGCTTTTGGGTTGCTGAACACATGGATTTGCTGGGACGGCTGTGTGCCTGCAGAGAGTATGGAAGCTCTGCCTACCCTGACCCCCACCCCATACCTTGCCCTGTGCTTCTCTTCCATTTGGCTGTTTCTGAGCTGTATCCTTTACAATAAACAGATAAATGTAAGTAAAGTGTTTTCCTGAGTCCTGTGAGCTGCTCCAGCAAATTATCCAACCTGAGGAGGGGGCCACAGGAACCCCCGATTTATAGCCGATTTGTCAGAAGTGTGGGTGGCCTGGGACCCGTGACTGGCATCCAAAGTGGGGGCAGTCTTTTGGAACTGAGCCCTTAGACATGGGGTCTGTGCTAACTCTGGGCTGTTAGTGGCAGAACTGCATTGAATTGTAGGACAACTCAGCTGGTGGCAGAGAGCTAGAGAATTGGTTGGTGTGAGGAAAAAATCCACACATTTGGTGTCAGAGGTGGTGTGTGTAAAAACAGCTCATCCAGGAATGGAATTGCTGGGTCATATGGTTACTCTGTGTTTAGCCTTTGGAGGAATTGCCAGGATGTTTTCCAAAGTGGCTGTGCTATTTTATATTTCTACCAGCTGTGTAAGAGGGTTCCACATCCTTGACAACACTTGTTATTGTCTGTCTTTCTGATTATAGCCATCCTGGTGGGTGTGAAATGGGATCTCATTGTGGTTTTGATTTGAATTTTCCTGGAATTTGAGTACCTTTTTGTGTGCTTATTGGCCGTTTGTACATCTTTGGAGAATTGTCTATACAAGTCCTTTGCCTATTTTTCTTTTGATTTATTTATTTGTCTTTTTATTATTGACTTGTAAGAGTTCCTTCTATATTCTAGATAAGTCCCTTCTCAGATATATGATTTGCAAAGATTTTTCTCCCATTCAGTGGCCTGTCTTTTCACTTTTGATGTTATCTCTTGAAGCACAAAAGTTTTTAAATTTTGATGTAGTCTGATTTTTGTGTGTATATATATATATATATTTTTTTTTTTGGTTGTTTTTGCTTTTGTTGTCATATCTAAGAAACCACTGCCAAATCCAAGGTCACAGAGTTTTACCCCAATGTTTTCTTTGAAGAGTTTTGCAGTTTCAGCTCTTACATTTATGGTGTGAGGTAGGGGTCTGTCTAACTTCATTCTTTTGATGTGGACACACCCCTCTTTATGGACTGAGAGACAGGTTCCAAGAGGCCGAGTTAGTTGTCAAGGTCACAGCTTGGTCAGTGGAGGGCTGAAACCACACACCTCCTGACCTTCACCCAGGCTTCTTCCTTATGAGGGTCATTGATCTCTGACCCTGAAGACAGAAACAAAAAGTCTGTGAGTGACAGTAAAAGTCGTGCCCTACAGGACATGGAGTGCTCCTCACATGTGTGGTTTCCTTGCAGGAGTCAGCCACCCCGTTCAGGTCTGTGTATGATCTGTGCATGATGACTACATCTCTCTGTTTCCCACTACCCCTCCCTGAATGCCAACCCCCACCCCCTGCCGGTCTTTCTGCCACCCCTGCCCTGTGTTGTTCTGTCACCAGCCCATCCCATGGCTGGTGGCAGGCACTTGCTGTCCAAGCCTCCCATGGGGCAGGTCCCCATTCGAGACCCTCCCAGGGCCATGCCAGAGTGCCCAAACCCCCCATGCCCTGAATGTCACCCCTTCAGGCCTCAGGGCCCAGAGGCCCAGGCTTGCAGCAGGCCAGGGGCCAGCAAGTGTGGCCATCTAAGGCATGTTTAAAACCTCCAGAGTTGGGAGGTTGCATGTAGCAGTCATGCCCTTGAGCTTGTCGCAGGGCCCTGCAAGCACGTTTGATTGGGCATCAGAAATGTTAGGCAAATCAGAATTTTAATCTAGACTGGGGAGGTAGCTCTCAGACTGGGAGCTGAAGTATAGGAAGAAAGAATTGCTTTTGCAAAACTACTTTTCCCACCCTCTTGAGCTGTTGTGGAGTAAAGCATCCCAACAGCTACTGGGGAGCAGCCCTGTGCCCTAGAGGCAGCACCCATGTTCCGAGACTTCGTCCTGGCTCCCAGCTGTACCCTGGACCCTTCACACTCACTTGGTTAGCTCTCAGCTCTGGGGGGCACAAGAATTACTTCTGTTTTACAGATGGGGAAACTGAGGGCAGGAGTGACTTGCGCAAGGTCAGCACAGTGGGCACTAGAACCCAGGTCTTAACAAGTTCTCTGTACCTCATCGCCTGCCCTGACCAGGGGCAAATGCTACTAAAGGGAGGGGGTGGGCAATGGAGACAGCTCCCACCCACCAGCTGCCCTGAAAATGGCCTGTTGCTTACTTTTGGTTTATGGATGGGTGGGATTAAGAATCTAAGGCGGGGGGCCGCCTGGTAGCGCAGCGGTTTAGCCCGCGCTTGGCAGCCCAGGGTTCGCAGGTTCGGATCCCGGTGGACCGCCGATGCACTGCCTGTCAGCCATGCTGTGGCGGCGTCCCATGTAAAATCGAGGAAAGACAGGCACAGATGTTAGCCCAGGGCCAGTCTTCCTCAGCAAAAAGAGGAGGATTGGCAATGGATGTTAGCTCAGGGCTGGTCTTCCTCACAAAAAAAAAAAAGAATCTAAGGCCGGATGTATCTCCCAAACTCGGCATAAGGCCGAGAGCGTCTCTGAGCCTTAGGTGCCTAGAAGAAAGTGAGTGCCCTGATGCCAGGGCGTGGCTCTCGCTGGGCACCTGCCCATACACCCATCCCCGGGTCTAGAGAAGACCCTGCGGTACCTGACCCCATAGAATTTGTCTAGTGGGTCCTGGAAGGGCACCTGGTGTGTGTGCTTTGCTGTCACCCAAGGAATGGGGGCTGGAAAATGCATGGGGGGTATATCTGGTCCCTCCACCCTGCCCTGGCCTGTCCTGGCACACTGCTGCCACTGGTAGGGGGCACGCTGGAGATAGACGCTGCCCCTCTCTCCACCTATTGAAAGTCCCCAGGCTTCAAATTCCAGCCCCTTGAGCCAGCTAAATATTCCTTTACCTTTTGGGCACTTAGCAGGTGGAAACTTTAGCCTTGTAACTGATCAGGATGAGCGAGGGTGGGTGGCCCTCATTTAAATGCTGTACTTCTTCATTTGTGTGTTTCTCTGCTGTTCTGGTGCTATGTTCACTCAGGTGTGGCTTTGTGATATTATGGTTTATAAGTGTAAATTTCTGTGGGGGCAGGAAATTGTGCAAATTTATAAACAGCACAAATTTATAAGTATAAATCAACAATTTATAAATCACATATATATATTTTATAAGAAATATAAATACAAATATATATTTGGTCTTCATCCCTGTTTCTGGCACAGAGCTCCTAAAACCCTTGGAATTTCCTAAGTGTTGAGAGTGATAAAGGTGTCTTAATATTCATAAGAAACCCCTTCCAACCACACTAGAGTTTATGTTAATGAGGAGACTTTTGGAAAGCACCTAAGGATGGGGCTGGTGGCCAGGGGAACCAACCACGTGCTAGAGGGTTGGAACTTTCAGTCCCAGCCCCCTGACCCTCGAGGAGGGAGAGGGGCTGAGGGTGAATTGACTGCCAATGGCCGGTGATCCAATCAGTCATGCCTATGTAATGAAGCCTCCATAAAAACCCAAAAGGACGGGGCTCAAAGAGCTTCCGGATTGATGAACACATAGAGATGCCGGGAGAGTGGGGAGCCTGGAGAGGGCATGGAAGTGTCCCTTCCCCAAACCTTGCCCTATGTGTCTCTTCATCTGGCTGTTGATTCGTGTCCTTTAATATCCTTTGTAATAAATCAGTAATCTGACAAGTAAACAGGTTTCCTGAGTTCTGTGAGCTGCTCTGGCAAATTAATCGAACCCAAGGAGGAGGTCATTGGAACCTTTATCTGTAGCTGGTTTGTCAGAAGCACAGGTGACAACCTGGACGTGTGATTGGTGTCTGAAGTCAGGGACAGTCTTGTAGGACTGAGCCCTTAACCTGTGGGATCTGACACTATCTCAGGGTAGGTAGAGTCAGAATTGAGTTGAATTGTAGGACAGCCAGCTGGTGTCGGAGAATTGCTTGGTGGTGGGGAACGCCCCCCCGCAACCACGTTGTAGCTGGTGAGCAGAACTTTAGGCTTGTATTTGGAACTCAGAGCTTTAACAGCTAAATTGCTTTTTGGTGCCCTTTATTGTCTCAGGAAACTAGATCCTGTTTGACTGATACTCTGTGCTTCCTTTCATGATAGCTGGCCCCGCCCTGTCATGTGCCTCATAAAAGCCAGGCTCTTAGAGGTGGGGACACTCACAGGCCAGCTTGAAGTGGCCTTATTGACCCATGTTATCTGAAACAGATTAGTAATGTTGTTATTTCAGCTTTACCAAACGATAAGTTTTTGACTTGATTTTACTTTTAATTGCTCCCGTGTACCTACTAAGATTTTACATTTATTTTTGTATAATTAATGGAATATAGGATAGAATTAATTAAAGAATACGTTTAGTTTTATAGGAAATTGCCCAACTGTCTTCCTAAGTAGCTGCACCATTTTGCATTCCCACCAGCAGTGAGTGAGTTTCTGCCGCTCCCCGGCCTCGCCAGCATTTGGTGGCGTCAGTGTTCTGGATTTTGGCCATTCTGATAGGTGAGCAGTGCTGTCTCGTTGTTATTTTAATTTGCAATTCCTTGATGATATTTGATGTGGAGCGTCTCTCATATGCTTATTTGCCATCTCTCTTCTTTCATGAGGTGGCTGTTCAGATCTTTTGCCCATTTTCATACTGAGTTGTTTGTTATTGCCGAGTTCTAAGAGTTCTTTGCATATTTGGATACAAGTCGTTTATCAGATATGTGTTTTGTAAATATTTTCTCCCAGTCTGTGGCTTGTCTCTTTATTCTCTTAACAGTGTCTCGGTTGGTTCCTTCAACTGGCTCGGCCCAGGAGCTCCCTATGCTGGGCCTTTTCCCAGGTCTGGGGACCTGGGAGACAGGGTAAGGTGTGACAGCTTCCAGGAAGCCTTAGCTCTGCGTTCTCCCTCCAGGTTATAGGTGAAGAAATAGACCCTAGAGGTGTAGTGGCTGACGTAGGGGCACGTGGCAGAGCCATGACTGGAACCCAGACTACGTCTCATGGGCCATCTTGCCCCGGGCCTTTCCACACCGCCTCCTGCAGGGCACCTGCCAGCATGGTCTGCAGGCGATGCCTGGCAGGGTGGGCTGCTCGACTGACGCCTGGGATGTCGGGTGGGGCCAGGGTTCTAGAGGCTGACAGGGTTGCTCTGCTGTCTCTGCGTTCCCTTCCCGGTCGAGTCCAGCTTCTCCCCAGAGGCTGCCAGGCCCTGGGTCTTCAGGGGGTGTCTTCCTTAACACTCAGGGAAGTCTGGGAGCCCCTGCCACAGTGAGGCTTGGTGTGGCTGTATTGACCACTGGCCCCATACTCTCGGTTACTCTGGAGAAGTACTCGGGACTTGCTCGTCTGCTCAGTGGGGGCTTCACTGCCGGTCCTGTGGGCATGAGAAAGGGCTCTGGTGGGTGCCAAGGTGGTGCCTGGTGGCACTGGGTAGGTGGGGGAGGGCATACCTGGAGCCCCAGGGCAGTCTGGCTGCCTCCCTCCGGCCTCTTTTTTTTTTGGTGAGGAAGACCAGCCCTGAGCTAACATCCGTTGCCAATCCTCCTCTTTTTGCTGAGGAAGACTGGCCCTGGGCTAACATCCGTGCCCATCTTCCTCTACTTTATATGGGACGCCGTCACAGCGTGGCTTGATAAGCGGTGCGTAGGTCCATGCCTGGGATCCGAACCTGTGAACCCTGAGCCGCTGAAGCGGAGCATGCGAACTTAACCACTACGCCACCAGGCCAGCCCCTCTTTTTTTTTTTTTTTTAATTATTTTATTGAGGTCATATTGGTTTACAACATTGTGTAAATTTCAGTTGTACATTATTATATTTCAGCTTCTGTATAGACTGCATTGTGTTCATCACCAATAGTCTAGTTTTTATCTGTCACCATACATATGAGTCCCTTTATCTCTTTTGTCCTCCCCCTACCCCCTTTCCCTCTGTAACCACCAATCTGTTCTCTGTATCTATGTGTTTCTCTTCCACATATGAGTGAAATCATATGGTATTTGTCTTTCTCTGTCTGACTTATTTCGCTTAGCATAATACCCTCAAGGTCTATCCGTGTTGTTGCAAATGGCACGATTTTGTCTTTTTTTTTTTTTTTTTTTTTTTTATTTTCTTTTTGTGAGGAAGACCAGCCCTGAGCTAACATCCGTTGCTAATCTTCCTCTTTTTGCTGAGGAAGACTGGCCCTGGGCTAACATCTGTGCCCATCTTCCTCCACTTTATATGGGACGCCACCACCGCATGGCTGACAGGCAGTGCGTCGGCGGGCGCCCGGGATCCGAACTCGCGAACCCCGGGATGTCAAGCACGAACTAAACCGCTGCGCCACCGGGCCGGCCCACGATTTTGTCTTTTTAATGGCTAAGTAGTATTCTGTTGTATTTATATATACCACATCTTTATCCATTCATCCATTGATGGGCACTTGGGTTGCTTCCAAGTCTTGGCTATTGTGAATAATGCTGTGATGAACATAAGGGTGCAGGTATCTTTTTGAGTTAGTGATTTCATGTTCTTTGGATAAATCCCTAGAAGTGGAATAGCTGGGTCATGGGTATTTCTATTTTTAATTTTTTGAGAAATCACCATACTGTTTTCCATAGTGGCTGTACCAGTTTGCATTCCCACCAGCAGTGTTTGAGGGTGTCCTTTTCTCCATCCTCTCCAACCCTTGTTATTATTTGTCTTGTTAATTATAGCCATTCTGATGGGTGTGAGGTAATATTTAACCAAGAAGGTGAAAGACCTATACACTGAAAACTGTAAGACATTATTGAAAGAAATTGAAGAAGACATAAAGAAACGGAAAGATATTCCATGCTTTTGGATTGGAAGAATAAACAGAGTTAAAATGTCCATATTACCTAAAG
The DNA here is from genome assembly GCA_031878705.1 of Tapirus indicus. Lineage (NCBI taxonomy): Eukaryota > Metazoa > Chordata > Mammalia > Perissodactyla > Tapiridae > Tapirus > Tapirus indicus. Next base: position 89,065,250 of record CM062924.1, on the reverse strand, counting down.
CAGTCTGCAGATTCAGTGCAATCCCAATCAGAATCCCAATGACATTCTTCATGGAAATAGAACAAAGAATCCTAAAATTTATATGGAACAACAGAAGACCCTGAATAGCCAAAGCAATCCTGAGAAAAAAGAACCAAGCTGGAGGCATCACACTCCCTGACTTCAGAATATCCTACAAAACTATAGTAATCAAAACAGCATGGTACTGGCAGAAAAACGGACACACAGATCAATGGAACAGAACTGAAAGCCCAGAAATAAAACCTCCTGCCTCCTCTTCAGGCTGTGAGCACAGGCTGGTGGCTGAGATGTTGGCGCACCCTGCTTCTGGCACAAGGACTGGTTCAGCTCCTGGAGGCCTTTGCTGCAGTTGCTGCCACCCCTTGGAAAAATGGGCTGAGATCCAGTAAACCCTCCCAGGGTCAGTGACTAAAGTAGAAACCCAAGGCACTTGCCACCAACATGTCATTCTCTACAAGACAGCACTGGGGGTGGGGTGGGGGAAGATATTTATTTATTTAAATTATTGAGGTGTAAGTTATATAACTGCACATATTTAAAGTGAGTAATCTGATAAATTTTGACATGTATACACTTGTGAAACCATCTCCATAATCAAGGTAATGAACATACCCATCATCTCGAGAGTTCCTTTCTGTCTCTTAATAATCCCTCCCTTCTGCCTCCCCACCCCAGGCAGCTACTGATCCACTTTCTGTCACTGTAGATTAATTAGTTTGCATTTTCTAGAATTTTATAGAAATAGGACCACATAGCATGTATCTTTTCTTGTCTAGCCTCTTTCACTCAGCATGATCATTTCGAGATTGGTCCATGCTGTTGCGTGTATTGGTAGTCCATTCCTTTTTACTGGGGAACAGTCTTCCATCGTGTGGATTACCACAGTTTGTCCTTTCTTCTGTGGATGGTCATTTGAATTGTTTCCAGTTTTTGGCTATTACAAGGAAGGCCGCTATGAACATTTCGTCTACAAGTCTTCAATGGAGACATATGCCTCTATTGGTACTCTGGGTAAGTCCTAGGAGGACAATGTTAGATGGTATGGTAGGTGTGGGTTTAACTGTTGAAGAAACTGCCGAACTGTTTTCCAAAGTTGTGCCATTGTGCATTTCCAGCAGCAGCCCGTGAAAGTTCCAGTTCCTCCACATCCTCGCCAATATTTGGTGCAGTCTTTTTAATTTTAGCCATTCTAAGCTGTGGTTTTAATTTGCATTTTCCTAATGTCTAATGATGTTGACCATCTTTTCATGTGTGTATTTGCCACCCGTATATCGTGTTTGTTGAAGTGTCTGTTCATGTCTTTTGCCCATTTTTAAAATGTTGAGTCATTTGTTTTCTTACCACCGAGCTTTGAGAGTTCTTATGTAGTCTGGCCATGAGTCTCTGCCCCTTCCAGCTTCCTCTGATCTGGGGGCAATCTTCCGTGCGAGGCACGTGGCCTCTGAGTCTAGGCAGGGCGGGTCAGAGTTCGCCTTGCATTCTCTCTTCTGAGAGCCCTTTGGTCAGTTAGTCCACGCGAGCTCTTGAGTTCCAGGCACTTGGCTCTCTCAGTTCCTGCCTTTTTCCTTGGAGACTCAGGTGGTCCCTCTGCTCCGTGGGCAGGTGTGGGAGAGATGGACAGAAGAGGTGCTGCCATCTCTTGACCTTTTCCAGATGCCTTTGAAAGCTGAAGAAAATGGTGGCCATTTTCCCCAGAAAAATATACACCAAACAACCTCATGCGTGTTTTAGGATGTTCCCAAGCCCTGAGCTAGTTCTGCGGTGTTTGTTTAGTATTAGAAACAGTGCAGCTGCAGGCCCCTGTCCACTGTAGGCCCCTGTCCAGCTGTATCTGATTTTCTTCAGGCTAAATTTTGGGAGCACTTTCCTGGGCAGGAGTGAGTGTTTTGAGGGCTCTCTGACAAAGCTGGCTCGGGAGGCGGGAGGGGTGGGCCCATTTCCCCCACGGCTTCCAGCATCCATTTGTTTATTTTTTATAACGGCTTTATTGTGATATAATTCACATCCCATAAAGTTTGTTCACTCATTTAGAGTGTACAATGCAGTATTTTTTGCCATATTCACAAGGTTGTGCAATCATCATTGCTATTTAATTCCAGAACATTTTCTTCACCCTCAAGATAAATCCTGCACCCAATAGTAGTCACTGACCATTCCCCCTCCCCCAGCCCTTGGCAACCACCAGTCTACTTTCTGTCTTTATGGATTTTCCTGTTCTGGACATTCCATATAAATGGGCTCATACAATATGTGGCCTTTTGTGTCTGACTTCTTTCACTTGTCATAATGTTTTCAAGGTTCATCCACGTTTTAGTGTGTATCGGTACTTCATTCCTTTTTATGGTCAAATAATATTCCATTGTACGGATAGACCATGTTTTATTTATCCGTTCATCCCTGATGGACATCTGGGTTGTTTCCACCTTTTAGTCATTATGAATAATGTTGCTATGAACATTTCCAGACATCTGGTTTTATCGTTTAAAATGGTTGTTGGTTAATTTAGTAGATGTGAAATAGCACCTCATGGCTGTTAAACTCTGAAATTATTACTCATAAGGCTGAACTGTCTGACAGCAAATGATTCCTCTTTGTGGAAAGGTCTGTTAATGGCTTGAGTCGGCGCACCTCTGGAGGCCTGGTCCGGTCCTTACTGATCTGAGCCAGCTGCGGATAGAGTTTTAGGTGTTGAACTTTATTGCGTCATTTCTTGCAGACCCCCCCATGCCCCCCCCCCGGGTCTGTTTCTCTAATTTTTTTTTTTTCTTGGTTCCACTGGTTTAGGTCGTATCTATATATTCAGGTTTTAAGTAATGGATCCGGCCTACCATTTACTGGAGCATTCCAAATCTGAAAAATGTCTTCCCTAATGGTGAAAACAAGAAAATAACTTCATTTTGGACTTAACTTCTGTGGTTTGTTTAGAAGCTTTTCTCTAGATAGTGTCAACTCAGCCATGGATTTCAGTTTATTTTTCTGCATGTTACTCTCCTGTGTCTCTGTATCATATATGCTGTGTAATTCCTCACCCCTCCGAGGGTTGACTTATCACTAGAAAGTTCTTATCCAGTTTTGTGTTGGTTTCTGGATTTCTCTGTTTTGCTCCAATGAGGACTTTAAGCCAGTCTTGTGGTATTTTAATAATCTTTCTATAACTTAAAAAGAAACTGGGTGGGGCAAGTTGTGCCTAGTTCTCGTTGGTATGTAAGTCATTTCACTCAAGTTCAGCGCATCACCTGGTTGGTGTGTGATTGCAAGGACAGAAGATCTCTACAGTGTGCAGGAGGGTGCTTCTCCCTCTGGCTGGCCTTCCTTCCCGGGACACCGCCTCTGCTGTGTGGTACCCTTTGTCATCTGAGTCCAACCGACGTGAGCCTGGGGCAGGCTTCCTCGCTTCTCCATTCCTGCTTTCCTCACGGGTAGAAGTTCTGAACTAGGTAATTTCCAAGATCTCTTTCCATTCCAATTTCCTGTAATTTTAAGGGATTTGAAAAGGTCATGGATACACGCATATTTGGAGTGACAGGTGGCTGCCCCTTCTCTGGGGGGGTGGTGTGTGTGCCCAGCATGCCCAGGGTTGAGGCGAAGAGGAGAGAGAAGCCAGGGTTGCTTAGGGAGGCGGCGATGCCCGCGTGGAGGGAGGGGGCCAAGTCCAAAGGGCACAGCGTCAGGGCTGAGGCCCCTTCTTCGAGTCCGTCTGGCTGCAGCTTCGGGAGGGACCCGTGGAGACCGTGGAGACCATGCTGGGGCTTCGGCGAGGCATGTCCCTAAAAGTCTTCAGGAAAGGAGCCGACGAGGCCTGTCTTAGGGAGAAGGCCAAGTTGTGAGTTAGGAGCTGTGAGAAAACTCTGGGGAGGCCGGGTGGTCTGGGAGAGACCCTGGTTGTGTGTACTGGGGTGGGAAGAACCGAGGTGTCTAAACATGTGGCTCCAGAACGGCCCTGGCTGGAGTGGGCCCCCTGGGGCCTTAGGGGCCTCTTCTCCGACCTGAAGGTGAGCGATGGACTTGACAGACCCAGTGTGCAGCCCTCCTGGGGGGCTCTCAGAACCTATTGCCGTGGTCCGCAGTCCTGAGTGCTGGGAGGAAACAGCACTTTTGCCTCTTGGTCCGGGGGAGGGGAGGGGCCAGGCTCCTCTGGGCAGAGGGGGCAGGAGGAAGGGGTGGGCTGCTGCCCTAGACATGCCACTGGCCAGGTGTGCAAAGGTCTTGAGCCCCCAGCTGACTTGGGGGGACCCAGGGTGCTGGGCAGGCTCAGGCAAGGTGGGGGCTTCTGTCGTGGCTCTTTGCTCTGTGCCCTGCCCAGTGAGCAGGACAGTCCCACGCCCTGCCCTAAGGGAACCGTCCGTGGCTGCTGGCAAATGGAGTCATTTCTTCTCAGGATGAAAAGCCGTGGGGGCAGCCGAGGGGCTGAGGGAGATCTGCCGTCCTGGCCAGGTACCCCATCGGGCTGCATGGGTGGGAAGGCTCCTTGGGAGGGTTTTCAGCCCAGACTCAGCCCTGACTTCCCCTCCAGGTAGACAGTGGGGTGTGGTCAGTGGGCCCCCTTACCCCTTCAGAAGGGCCCGGCTTCTAGGCACTAAGCTTCCTGGGCTGGCAGAGCAGAGAGGGTAGACTTGCCGCTTCCTCCCCACTGGGAACCCAGTGCTGTGGTGTTGGTCAGTCTGGAATTTTCTTTCTCTCTCTTTTTGCATAAAAGTAGGAAGACTTGCAGTGGTGGCACTTGTACTTTTAGTAATAATTTACCTCTATTTTAGCAAGGCCTGCAGGACCTGTGGCTGTTTAAAGGAGGCGGAAGTGCTCTGTTTGATTAGGGGTCTGTGTGAGAGAGAGTGGCAAGCAGTGTTTGTCCAAACCTGATCAGTGCTCTGCCCTAACTTTACCTCTTGACCACAAAGCCTGCCAAACTTGTCCCATGGGCAAGCTGGATCGGTGCCCAGGAGGTAAGCCAGGGCAAGAGTTTTTAGGAAGGATGCCCTGGAGTGACCCGCAGGCGGGTTCCTACACTCATGCCGGCCATAACTTGGCCTGATTGGCGGAGGCTGCTCTGTGCCCGGTGCGCTGGCTGGGGAGTTTCGCCTTCAGTGACTCGCTGCAGGATGCCCGAGAAAGCAGCCCTGTGTGGGGGTGGCTTTGGGGCACACTCGTAGTCGTAACACGTCCAGCCTCTCCCAGGGCCGCAGCCATTGCACGTGCGCGGGGCCACTCTGTTTGCCTGGAGGGGACCTGGGGGCTCTCCTGGCAGCCTACACACCTGAGAGGGGATGAGGAAGGTCTGTGTGGTGGTGGGCTGGGGTGTCAGGCAGGGAGGAGAGCTGAGGCTGGCCAAGCTGGCTGCACCGCCCATCCATGCCCCTAGAGCTCGGGGAGGTGGCCTTGGGGACAGGTTTCAGATGCCAGTTCCTCTGAGCAGGGCTCTGCATCTGATGAGACCTCTTGCTCTGGCCCCTGACCCTCCTGTCCTGTCTGGATTTCAGGAAGCTCTGGAAGGCTTGCAGTAGGGTCCTTTGCTGAGATCCCGGAGAAAGACTGGGGTGGGCATTTGCCCTCTCCAACAGTCTCCCAGAGGCTTCTCAGAGATGACACCTCTGACTTCTTGATCTCATGGCCCAGCAGCGAAAGGGCTTGCAGATTTACTTCTTCTCCACTGTAATTATTTACAAAACGAGGTTTCTATGACAACTGGCTTTTGGTAGACTCCTTGGATTGGTGAGGCAGCCTCTTCCTGGTTAGATCAGGCAGCCCAGGAAACCAGGGTGCTCCCCACCAGACCCGACTTGGCGGAGAGTTGAGATGGTGCTTTTGGGGGGAGGATGGGTGACTTGGCTGCAGCTGCCTCCCTCGCCTCTCTCTGGACCTGGGACCTCCCAGCCGGCATGGCTTCCCAGCTGCGCGGGTATCACAGGTCATGGGCCCCCTGTGTGGGGGCCACTGAGGCAGATGGTCTGTCTGGGGGCGCTTTGAAGGGGTTGGCTGGGTAGAGGGGAGGCAGCCCCTGTGTCTAGGAGACTGGCTAGCTTCAAGTGGCCGGGGGCACCTGTGCCTGACCCAGTTCTTGCTGACTCTGGACATTAGGTGGTTAACCAAAGCCCAGACAGGAAGTCCAGCCTCCAGGTGACCACCTGGCCTCCTGGCAGGGTCAGATCATGGGTACTCAGAAGAATCAGGCAGCTATGCTCAGCACTCTCCCAGCCAGTTCGAGCCCCCGGGATGATGGCAACTGCTTTTCTTTCTGGTTTGCTTCTCCGGTGCCTTTCTTTCTCTTGCCAGCCAGTTTTTTTGCAGTTGGGCCAAGCGCTACTGTGCTTCCCGCCAGCCTCAGCCCCAGAGCACTCTGGGTTCTTGGGATCAGTGGGTGCTGGTTGGTGGGCTGCACATGGAGCCTTCTCCTGGTTCACTCCCCTGTCCTACTCTGGGGCCTGGTAGGGCCCCAGGGTCTTTTTCCTGGCCCGGCCATTTCTTGTGCCCCTGCCTCTTCTGGGGGATATAGTGAGGGGTCTCTGGGGGTTGAAGGAACTTTGCCAGAACCTTCTCAGGCAGCAAATTAGAGAGGACAAGCAGTGCCACTTGGGCTTCTGTATGGCAGAGTCCCCCGTAGAAACATAGGGTGTTCATGTGTGCCTGACCCTGGCCTGCCAGGCCCCATGGTCAAGGCTGCCTGGTGTGAACCCCCAGCCACGTGGGCCTCCTGGCACATGCCTGCCCTGAGGTAAGCCCCACTGCTCCTTTTCTGCCAGGAATGGCAATCCCTGCTCCTCATCTCCAACCTGCCCATCCTTCAGACCGCAGTTCAGATCCCGCCTCCTTGATACTGGCACTGTTCCCTGTGCTGAGCAGGAAGGAAGCTCGGGAGTGTCACCACGATGATGACTCCCCTCTGCAGCTCCAGAGGGAGGGAGGCAGGTCTGTCCAAAAGCCTCAGTCCTGGCTGTGTGTCTGTCGTTGCTGCTCTGGTTTGACCCTAATTCAGAAGGGACAGGCCCAGGGAGCTTCTAGCACAATCTGTGAGGTGTCCTTAGAGCTGGTTGCCCTCCGGGGGCCCCCGCCTGGACCATGGCAGCAGGCCCAGTGGTTCTGCCTGTCTTTGAAGGGGGGGACTCCTCTATGAATGGACTTTGTCGTGGAAACCTGGCAGTGCTCCGTGCTGCCTCCTTCTACTTCAGATGTTTTAACTTTCACTGTTGGATCAAGGAAACAAGCCCCCCTGCCCCTAGTTACCATGGAACTCACCCAGCAGTGTTTTAATTTCAGTACTGATATTTTCCTGTTAGCATCCGAGATGCTGGCCCCCTGCTGAGGGGCTATGGGAGGGGCAGGCAGGGGTCAGCCCCCTGTGGAGTTGCCACCAAGGCTGTGCAGGGGGCCTGGCCTAGGCTGGCTGGGTTTGGGGAGTAGGAGCTGAGCCAGGTTCAGGCTGTAGCCAATACCACAGGCCCCATGGGGCTCGGTGCCACTTACTGCTGCCTTCTAGGAGTGGAGCAAAGCCCCTGGGGCAACGGCTATAGGGGGCATAACCTGCGTGAGTTTCCTTGAGCTGCCATAACAAATGACCACAAACTGGGTAGTTTAAAACAACAGAAATGTGTGCTCTCGCAGTCTGGAGGCCACAAGCCTCAAATCCAGGTGTGGGCAGGGTCATGCTTCCTCTAAGGCTCTAGGGAAGGATCCTTCCTTGCCGCTTCCAGCTTCTGGTGGCTGCTGGCAATTCCTGTGTTTCTTGATCTGTAGGTGCATCGCTTCAATCTCTGCCTCCATTGTCAAATGGCCTTTTTCCCTGTGTATGGCCACATTTTCCTCTTCTTCTCAGGGCACCAGTCATACTGGAGTAGGGCCCACCCTAATGGCTTCATCTTAACTTGATTACATTTGCAAAGACTCTGTGCAAACAAGGTTGCATTCACAGGTTCCAGGGCTTAGGGCTTGAACATATCTTTGTCAACCCAGTACAAAGGCTCTGTGTGTGGCCAGCACTGGCTCAGCCTTGGGAGGACCCTGAAGAGCAGAAAGACAGGGCTGGCCCTCACAGCAGGGAACAGAGGTGGCTCCTCCCAGCCTCTGAGGCTGTCCCTCGCCCATCCTTTCCCTCCTGGAATGGCATCTTCCACTCCATTCCCCTGCCTCCTTCCTGCCCTTCGGGAACAGGCATGGTGCTGTCCAGCAGGGGGGCAGGGCTGGACCCAGAGAGCCGCTGCTGCAGGGTGGTCCTAGGAGGCTGAGTGCTGGCGAGTCCAGAGGATGGTGGCTCTGATGTGGTGAGATCAGGGAAGGCCTTGCTGAGGACGTGCGTTTGAGCTGTGCTTTGAAGAAATTTTAAAACCGTTGATTTATTTGAACAGGTTGTCATGGTTTTAAATTCCAAAGGCATGGAGGCATCTTAGGAAGTTTCCCTCCCAACTCTAGTTGCTAGTTCCCTTCTCCAGGGTCAATGGAAGCTTCCAGTTTCCCATACCTCACTCTAGAGGTGGTCTACACTGGCCCTGCAGGTGTAGTCACCTGGTTCCCGTCGTCCTACGTGTTGCCCCTTTTCACCTAGCCGTGCATCTCGGAGAGTGTTCCTCCCTCTGGCTCAAGGCTGCATGCTATGGCATTGTGTGGATGTGACTTAATCTAACTAGTCCCTTTTTGGTGGACACTGGGGACATGGCCAGTCTTCTGCATTGTAAACAGCTTTGCAGTGAGTAACTTGGAACACACTTGGTTTGATCGTGTGTGGAAACATCTGTAGGATAAATTCCTACAAGTGGAATTGCTGCGTCAGAGCACGCCTGCACACTTGGAGCATTGATGGGTGATGCCAGATCGCCCTCTGGAAGGTTACCTCCGCTTCATTTCCCCCATTCACAGAGGAGCCTCCCCTTCACAGAGGCCAGGTTGGATGTTGTTGGGACAGATGGGCACAGGCAGGGCAGTGGTTGAGGTGTGCCTGGCCAACAGCACTGGTTTGAGCCCTGCAGGGCAGTGGGAGATGATGCAGGAAAGTTCCAGATTCCTGAGGGCTTCCAGTGCTTCCCTAGGGAGTTGAATCTTTATTCTGTAGGTTGGAAGGGCCGTGGAGGGTCTGAGCAGGGGAGTGATGACTAGGTTTTTTGCTTAAGAAGATAGCTCTTGGGGCAGTGGGGTAAGCTGTGAGTTAGGTCTGGGAGGCGAGAGGCGGGTGTAGAAGCCCACTCTCCACCCCGAGCCTGAGAGCGATCTCCCCACACACCAGCCCTGCCTCAGTATCTCCCGAGGCTGCCCTGTCCCCCAGGACAAGTCCAGACTGTCTCCAGCCCCAGGCTTGTGTGACAAGCTCCTGGCTCTATCTTCCAACCCATTTCTTCTCCATCCCTCGTAGGCCACTGGCCAGCTTTGGGAGATTGCCTTCTGTTTCTGGACTCACAAGCTCTCCTGGCCTTGGGGCCTTCTCCTGAGATGCCTCCATTCCCTGGAACATTTCCTCAATCCCTGCCCCCTACCCCCTGCCCTCAGGATCAGCCCTCTGGCTCTCCAGGACTGGGCCCAGGTGTCACTTCTTCTGCAAAGTGTTCCCAGAGTCCAAATGGGATGGCCACCCCTTCTAGGAGTGACCCCTTTACCTGCGTTTGCGGGGCCTCATGTCTGCTCCAGAGGGGAAGTGGGGGTGAGTGTCCACTTTGGTGAGCCTTGGGCCCCAGCCCTGGCCTGCTCATCCTGTGGTCTGGGGCAGGAGCAGCTGGAATAGAAAGGGAGGGTGACACAGTGACTTTCCAGACAAGAGTCAGTCGGCCACTGCTTGGCTGGGAGGGTGGGGAGAGTGGAGAACGTGGGCCTGGTGAGGGAAGGCAGCAACGCCATTGGTCAGCTAAGAGGAGGACTCTGGGGGATGCGGGAAGGGCCCCCTGGGCTGACCTTCCACCTTTCCCTGAAGTTTCTGGGGTCCAGGGAGGAGGAGGAAGTGCAGGTTGGCCTGGACGGAGGGGTAGAGAGAGGTAAGAGAGAGAATGGGTCGCAAACAGTCCCCCCAGGACCGGGTCAGGTCCACCGCCTGCTCTGCCCACCTGAGCTGGCCTGTGTGGTGTTGAAACACATTTCAGTTAGGTGCCGCTCCTGTTCAAATATCAGGAGATTGCATATTAAACTCTGGATCTCTAGCTTCTCTTGAAAATCCAGAAGATTTGGCATCCTGCACTCGAATTCCCACACAGCCAGTCAGCTAGTGGTGAGGAATCCGAGGTGAGGCTTTGGGGAAGGCTGCTGATTTGGGGCCACGGAGAAGGGGTGAGTGAGCTGGGCTCTGGCACCCTGCATTTGCGGTAACTACAGAGTGCTAGGTCAGGATCAGGTCCTGGTGGGGAGATTTGTGCCTGCACTGTGCGCCTGGGTAGCAAGCTGGCCTAGGGAGATAAGACAGTCCTTGGTGCAGGACCCAGGGTGACCAGGACCGGTGGGGCATGGCCAGCATCCCAGTGAGTTTTTGGGCTGGATAGCCTGTGGTCTGGAGCTCCTGGCATTTACTCCTAAGTGCCCAGGGCCCCCGGGGGCAGTGGGATGTTGATGGTGCAGTCCCTGGGACCCCAGTGTTGCAGGATGGCTCCAGGCCCTGCCTCAGGCCTCAGGCTCTGTCTCCTATTCTCCTATCTCAATGGCCTCCGTATCAGTTCCTTCCTCAGTGCCGCTCCGGATGTAAGCACTTCCTCCTCCCCCTGGGCCGTCTGGCTGCATCTCCCCTCCAGCCTTGCTGCATCACTGTGAGCCAGCCTGACGTGGACAGCCCCACTTTACAGACAGGCAGAGCGAGCCTCACGGAGGTAAACCGGGCTCCCCCAGAGACCGGCTCTAGTGCTCCTAGGAAAGGCTGGACCCGAGTTTCCTCACCCCTGTGGAACCCAGGGGCTCTGCTCTCCCCACCCAGCCCTTGCAGGGCACCTGTGCGCACAGGAGGGCCAGACTGCATGTGGAATGGACCATCTGCCCTTTACTACGTTGAAAGCAAATACAAAGGAAAGAGGTTGATACAGTAGTTTTGTTATTTAAATTGGCTACCTCTTAACTCACACTTAAAAATTTGAGCTTATGGTATTTTTTTTAACTAAAAAAAAATATTTTTAATTATTTTATTTAATTTTTCCAGTTTAGTTGAGATGTAATTGACGTATAACGTTGTGTTAGTTTTAGGTGTACAACGTGGTGATGTGATATATGTATATACTGCGAAATAATCACCACAACAAGCTTAGTTAACGTCCGTCACTTCACATAGTTACAATTTTTTTTCTTATGATGAGAATTTTTAAGATCTACTCTCTTAGCAACTTTCAAATATATGATACAGTATTGTTAACTTTAGTCACCATGCTGTATATTACATCCCCAGGACTTACTTTACAACTGGAAGTTTCTACCTTTTGACCCCCCTCACCCATTTCTCCCACCCCCACCCCCCCAACTCTGACAACCACCAGTCTGTTTTCTGTATCTGTGCGTTTGGGTGTTTTAGGTTCCACATGTAAGTGAGCTTGTGCAGCACTTGTCTTTCTCTATCAGACCCATTTCACGTAGCGTAATACGTTCCAGGTCCATCCATGTTGTTGCAAATGGCCGGATTTCCTTCTTTTTTAAGGCTGAATAATATTCCATTGTGTATATACACGACATTTTCTTGATCTGCTTATCTGTTAATGGATGCTTAGGTAACTTCCATATCATGGCTATTGTGAATAATGCTGCAGTGAACATGGGGGTGCAGATATCTCTTCGAGTTAATGGTTTCATTTCCTTTGGATATATATGCAGAAGTAGAATTGCTGGATCATATAGTAGTTGTATTTTTAGTTTTTTGAGGGACCTCCATACTGTTTTCCATAGTGGCTGCACCAATTTACATTCCCACCAACAGTGCACAAGGGTTCCCTTTTCTCCACATCCTCGCCAACACGTTATCTCTTATCTTTTTCATAACAGCCATCCTAACAGGTGTGGGGTGATATCTCCTTGTGGTTCTGGTTTGCATTTCCCTGATGATGAGTGGTGTTGAGCACCTTTTCACGTACCTGTTGGCCATCTGTATGTCTTCTTTGGAACAACGTTTATTCAGTTCCTCTGCCCATTTTTAAATTGAATTGTTTTTTTGCTATTGAGTTGTATGAGTTCTTCATACATTTTGGATATTAACCCCTTATCAGATATATGATTTGCAAATATTTTCTCCCAGTTGGTGGGTTGTCTTTTCATTTTGTTGATGGTTTCCTTTGCTGTGCAGACGCTTTTTAGTTTGACGTAGTTCCATTTGTTTGTTTTTGCTTCTGTTGCCTTTGCTTTTGGGGTCAAATCCAAAAAATCTTTGCTAAGACTGATCTCAAGGAGTTTACTGCCTACGTATATTTTCTTCTAGGAGTTTTATGGTTTCAGGTCTCACGTTCAAGTCTTTAATCCATTTTGAGTTGATTAAAAAACATTTTTAAGTGAACATTTGAGAAGCCAAGTGAAGCTTCTTTCTTGTGCTCTGGGGTCACTGTGACTGCTGCCCCTGAGCTGATGATGCAGGGTGAGAAGCTGGTGGCCTGAGTGGGCCGTGGTTCTTCTTGCCGAACGTCCCCCAGGATGAAGGGGTGACGTTTGGGGATGGGCGACAGGTACAGACAGCTGTCAGTCTGTCAGTAAGCTGACAGGATGTCAGTGCTCATTTGCTCTTGAAAATGGCATCTTACGGCTCTTTCTCGGAGCTTCCACCCTTCCTGCAATAGGTTGGCTGACTACTTACAGAGGAGAGAAGATACCGCTGACGAACAGTTTCTCTTATTGGCTTTATTGGTTTATCTTATTGTTTATCTTATTGGCTGTGTGCCAGGCACTGGCTGGGCTTGTTATTGGCATTATCTCATGTGAGTCAGTCCTCCCACAGGCCAGTGCGGTGGTACTGTTTTTATGCCCATTTTACAGACAAGGAAGTGGAGGAATGAGAGCTCTGGCAGCTTGCCCAGGTCACCCAGCTAATAAGAGGGGGGCAGGAACAATTTCTGAGTCTGACTGGCTTAGCCTCCGAGCTGTGAAAGGAGCCATTAGGAAATGGTAGACTCGGAGGCTGCTCGTGGCCCAGAGCGGAGGGGTGCTGGTCCCAGGGGCCATGCTGGCCAGCGGGGCTGGAGCAGGCTGGGTGGACCCGCAGGGGGGTGCCAGGCATGCTGGAACCGTGGCATCTGTCTCCGGGCCCGAGGCCGCTGCAGGCAGATTTCATTAGTCAGACTGTTATCTGGGAAGGTGCTAGGCTCGGCGGGGTTGCCCACGGTAGGAGCACCAGGCTGGCTTGGTGGGATTTCATGGAGCTTCTCTGCCGCTGGCTGTCCACGACAAGGATGTGGTTTTTCCGTTTTGGGGAAGTGGGGTGTGTTTCAGTGCTCCCTGGCCTTGGAGAGCTGCCAGCTCTCAGTCCCAGGGAATCGGGCCCCTCAGGTGCCCCTGAGGAGCTCAGCAGGCCAAAGGCAGGCGGTGAGCGGGTGTTCACTTGCTGACCAATGTCTCGAAGCTGTGACGCATGTCCAGTTCTCAGAACAGCCACTCCTCTGGGACTCCTGATCGAGGCGGCAGTCCTGGGAATTTGTCCATCTTCCAAGGGGTCACAGCCTGTGTCCTTGTGCTCATTCAGCTCTGCTGGTCATTGGAGGGCCTGGGAACCCCCCCAGCCATGCTCTTACCTCTCTGCCTTTGCTGAAGGTTCCCACTGCCACCCCTTCCCGGCCAAGGGTGTGTGGGTGCCGGTGGCTCGGGGGAAGGACCCCTCTCTGTCCTTCTCTCTCCCGTGGAAACACGACCTAGCAGCCCCTTGTCTGGCCTGTCAGATCAGCACCCCACCCAGAGCAAACATGTGGAAAGTTCTTTTTCCTTCTCTGGGAGCCATCAAGCCCTTTGGAGCACCTTCTCCTCTCCCCAGGTTGCCACTGTTTATGAGTGACATCCTTCCCAGAGGCTTCATCCTGCTGCTTCTCTCTCCTCTGCCTAGGATCATGCGGCCAGATGATGCCAATGTGGCTGGCAACGTCCACGGGGGAACCATCCTGAAGATGATCGAGGAGGCGGGGGCCATCATCAGCACCCGGCACTGTAACAGTCAGAACGGGGTAAGCGTCTGGGAACCCCTCCCCCATCCTGGCTGGGATCACGCAGAAGATTCCAGACCCCACAAGGCCTGGCTCCTGTGCGCATTGCTGCACCACTGTTGGGTCAGGAAAAGAGTTTGGATGGAGCCCAGGCCTGGAGCCTCCCCCTCCCTGGGCCCTGGGCCTTCTGGAATCTCTGGCACAATCGGCCCTGGGTGGGGGACCCCTGGGAATGGTGCTTGGTTTGGGGCTCAGCAAGGAGGGGAGGGGAGGGGACCACCAGAGACTAAGCTGAGAGCCAGCTGACAGAGCCGCCCTTTCAGCACCTCCCCTTCCATTCCGGAAGAGTCTTAGCTGCTTGAATCCCCTGGGAGCCCAGCCCTCACAGATCCATGCCTGCGTGGGCGGCAGTTTATCATGGGTGTCAGACTGCCCTGGGCCTGGATCCCTCCCCTGACCGACCCCCAGGTGGCTTCCTGGCTGTGAAGCCCGACAGGCCCTGCACAAGCGCCCTCCAGGGTGCCAGCTCTCCACCTGCTGCTGGTGACGAGGGCCAGGCTTTCTAGTTTTAGGATTTCAGGGCAGCTGCGGGGCATTCAGCTTATCATCTCCTGCCATGGCCCCAGCTCTGTGGGACCTGCCATTTCTCTGAAGGCTGGCCAGCGAGAGAGAAGCCTGACCTTGGGTTCTAGGGAAAGGGTTCTGCCTTGTGCCACAGCCTCCATCTTGGGGCTGGCACAGAAGCAACAACTGCAGGATGCCCGTGGCCTCTACCTGTGGGCCTTGGCTAGCCACCTGGTGTGCTGCCAGAGGAAGATTCCAAGCCAGCGTAGTGTGTGTGCATGCGTGTGTGGGTGCGTGTGTGCGTGTGTGCAGCATGTGTGTGTGTGTAGAATGAGCCAAGCTGGGGGGAGTGTGTAGGGGTGGACGTGGGTGTGGGGGCCCTCCATGCGGGGAGGAATAAGAGGGCTGGGCTGGGCCCACGCTATGAAGGAGGGGCTCGCCAGCCTCGCTGGGAGTTTGAATTTATTGGGGTGCCCTTGGAGTTCTGGGGTCAACCCAGCCATGTTCAGAGAGTGCCATGGCAGTGGGAGGATGAGCCTGAGCCCAAGGGGCTGGGACTGGGTGGGGGCCAAGCCCCTGGTAGACCCTCTGAGAGAGACAGAGTCCAAGGCAGGCCTGGCAGGAGAGGCTGGACGTTGGAAAGGAAAAGTCCCAGGACTGGGGAGTGAGGGAGAAGGAGGGGCTTGGGTACAAGTTGGTGGCAATGCCCTGAGCAGCCGCTGGCGTGTAGTAAGCACTTCGGGTTCTGCAGAGCCCTGGAGTGCTTTAGCTCGTGTAACCCTCATGACCCCTCAGAGGTAGAGGTGGTTATTTTTATTATCCCCTATGCACAGATGAGGAAACTGAGGCACAAAGAGATTGAATACTTGCCCGAGGTCACAAGGGGAGGCAGGTGGTAGGTCTGGGCCATGAATCCAGGCCTTGAACCTGTGCTTTGAGCCCCTGCTCCTCCTCACTCCTTCCCCAGAGTGAGGGAGGGGGGTGCGGGAGGGACAGGTTTGACACATTGGCCTGGAGACACCTCTGGGCTGGTGGTCTCAGGATAGCAATCTGGAAGTTCCAAGCTCAGGAGAGGGGTTGTGAGCCCCAGGCAGCTCCAGGTGGCTGGATGCTGGCTTGGGGGCTGATGCTGGCCTCTGAGTGACTTTGCTGGGGCTCTGGGCAAGGGAGGGGGCATCCCCATCCACACGCCCCTGGTGGTCTCATCCAGTCTGTGGCTTTAATACCACGAGGTAGCCCCGAGGTTCTGTCTTCAGCTGGGGCCTCTTGGCTGACTCCACCTAGATGCTTAATCGGCCTCTCGACTTTGACAGGCCCAGAAAGACAGTCTAGACCTCCCCCAGGCCACTTCTCCTGCAGTCTGCCTTTCCTCAGTAAATGACCTCCATGGCCCCTAGTTACTCAGGCTCAAAACCTAGAGCCTCCATTGACCCCGCTCTTCCTCTCACATCCATGGACACTGGCTTCTAATCATGTTGGCTCCACCTTCTGAAGAGTTCCTGATCTGAGCACCATTCCCCAGCTTCACTATCATCCGGTCCAAGCCACTGTCACTTCTCGCCTGAGTTGCCTAAACAGCCTTCTAACAGGTCTCCCGGCTTATATCTGCTCACCATGTCTGTTCTCCAACAGCAGCCAGACCCTTTAAATATGAAGTCAGAGCACATCACTCTGTGAGAGTGACTCCCATCTCTTGTAGGGCAAAAGCGCAAGTCCACACAAGTCCCTGTCCCTGCCTCACTCGTCCCCAGCTCCTGGCCCTCATCTCCTACTCCTTCCCCTCAACACTCCCTCGGGCCGCACCAGCTCTCCTGCTGCTGCTTGAACTGGCTGGTGTTCCTGCCCCAGGGCCTTTGCACTGGCTCTTCCCTCTGCCTGCCCCAGAGACCCTCATGGCTCTCCCTCACCTCCTTCCAGTCTCTGCATAAATACCACCTCCACTCAGGCCTTCACTGATGACCAGCTCCCTCACTGCTCCCAGCTCTAGTTCTCCACAGCACTATCACTTCTGGCACACTATGCGTTTTGCTCATTTATATTTGGGCTGCTTCCCCCACTAGAGTGTAAGCCCCATGAGGGCAGACTTCTGCCTGTTGGTTCCCGGCCAGATGCTCAGCATCTGGACCAAGGCCTGAAACATAGTGAGCTCCCATTAGCCATCTGCTGATTGCCGGAAGCATGTGTCTGGAATAGTCATCCTCTGGAGAGCTTCTGTTTAATGTGCGCTTATGATGCACCAGGGAGCATGCTGAGTGCTTGGCCTTCCTTACCCGGGACTCTTCCCAACCGTCTCCTTAACCCCACTTTGCAGGTGAGGAAACGGAGGCCTAGAAAAGTTATGTGGCTTTCCAAAAGTCACACAGAGCTGCATCCTTTAAGTGAGCATCAGCCGAGGGTGGCCTGGGTGGGCGTGGGGGCAGGTGCGGCTCAAATAATAACAGTAATTGGAGCTAACCATTTCTGGACCCTTTGTTCACTCACCTAGCCCTCATGTCTGTGAGAGAGGGGCGACTCAGCCCTCTCCTCTGCACGCATTGTCCCCTCAAATCCTGGCGGCAGTCCACTGCTACCGTTTCTTGTCTGTATTTTATAGAGACTGAGACACGGAGCGGGGAAATCCCCGCCCAAGGTCAAGAGCTAGTAAGTGGCAGAGTTGGGGTTTGAACCCAGGGCCCAGTGCTGTTCTTTCTGGCTCTGCTTCTGAAGCTGCTGTCCTGGCTCAAAGTCCTGTGGCTGCTCAGGAGCCCGGCCCCTGTGGGTTTCCGGGACACCTGCGCCCAACAAGCAGTGCCATGAGGGTCACCTTTGGGAGCGTGGCAGGTGCGCCTCCTAGGGTCGATGCTGATCTGGAAGTTCCTGGCTGCTTCTCAGGTGGGCTGCTCCTCTCACTTTAAACCCGGAAGCAGGGAGTCATGGGCACATCTGAGGCGCTGGGAGCCAGAGACACCTGCAGCTCGGAGGTCCTCGTACTGAATGCAAATATTCGTCAGTCCACGTTTTGAATTTTTGGATCACACACGGTCTTTATGGAATGCCTGGGGTGGGCCCAGCACCCTGCTAGATCCCGGGAAATAGCAGCTCACAGTTGAGTTGGAGCCACCCTGGGTCCTGGCCTGTGCCATCTGCACCCTCGCTGGACACAGAGTCACCAGCAGCAGCTTCTCCCACAGGGTCGTGTAGTAATGAAATGAGACTGTGGTAAGAGTCCCGAGGGGCTGCCTGGTAGACATTAGTCTCGCCTTCAGTCTTTCAAGCCCAGAGGGAACCAAGCTTAAGATTCATAAGTGGCCTCCAGTCTGGGAAGAGCGAGCATGAGGCAGTCCCAGGATCCCTGTGCCAGGCCTGAGGGCTTCTGGCGGGCCTGTGTCAAGAGCATGGAGAGGAGCTCTGTATCCTCCTGCCTCAAGTCATTCCATCAGTGTTCTGGATTTCAGAAGGGAACACAAATGCCCCTGCTAAAAATGCCTGCAACTCCGAAGTGTGTGGCCTAGAAAGTGAGCACGTCTGCTTGTATCTGCTCTGCCCCTCCCAGAGAGGCCCTTGACCCACTCCTCACCTGGCCCTACAGGCCCTGCTGACCTCTTTTCCCGCACTCCTGCTGTCTCCCCCACAGCGCACAGCCCCACTCCAGCTGCCCTGCAGGGTCTGTTCTCCTCTCCCCTCTGCCCAGGGTGCCCGCACCCCCCACACCTTCTCCCACTTGACACCTTGTCATTCAGGTCTCAGCTCAAATGCACCCTCCCTAGAGAGGCTGCCCAGCCCCCCCATCCCACACTGGCCTCTTCAGAGCACCTAACGCCGTGTGGCGTTGCCCTGTTTACTGATTTATCATCCGTCCCTCCAAACAGAACCGGGGCTGAGGCCCCGGTGCTCTGACTTATCCCCCCAAATGCCAGCGCCGAGCGCAGTGAATGAAGGAATGCCTTTGTAGCCATCAAAAGGCACGGGTCCATCTAAGGCTGAGATGCGTAGGGATGAGAAACAAGCCAACTTTCCATTTAAAAACATTACTGTATGTCTGCATATGCGTTACCTGTGTGTGGGCATAACATGTCTGTAATTTAACTACTTTCTGAAAAGACGCCTGGTTTAATTCCGTTCTTGGTCTTGCAAGCAGTGCCTGGGTAATTCTGAGAAGTGGCCTGAGTCTGGCCCCTCCTCATTTGGCTCCGGTTAGCGCTGCCTTTCCAGCTTGTGCCAGTGGGTGGCACTGTAGCCACATAAATTTACTTAGGGGCGAAAGACCCAAATTCCTGCCGCTTGTTTTCGAGGCAATGGGTGACTGTGTGTGTCTGTGTGTCTGGGGGGGCGTGACAAGTCTATGCAAATCAGAGTGGTGTGTGTGTGTCTGGGGGGTGCAACAAGTCTATGCAAAACAGAGCGGGAAAGCCACATGCTGCTCTTGAGTGACGTGTGTGTGTGTGTGTGTGTGTGTGTGTGTGTGTGTGTGTGTGTGTGTGTCTGTCTGTTTGGGGGGTGATGTGTGTGTGTGTCTGGGGGGCGTGACAAGTCTATGCAAATCAGGGTGGGAAAGCCACATGCTGCTCTTGCCTGCTTAGCCCTAGGACCTCTCCCAGTCACCCTGATCTCCTGACTTACTGAGATCTGACTCTGGGATGTTTATAGGAACAAAAACCGTCACAGAAGCCCTGACCCCATGTGCCTGAGAATCACCTGAGAGGGGGTGAAGATGGAGGTCCCCTGGTGCCCCTTCAAAGAGCCAGGTCCTGTGGATTTGGGGTGGACCAGGGAATTTGCATGCTGCCACAGGTGGCAGCAGGTGGCTGATGGGAAGAGTGCAGACACACCAGGGCTTGAACTGACCATCACCTACAAGCCTCATATCTCCAACCCTCGCAAATTTGGGGTGCAGAAGGGGTGCTGTGAGGATTAACTGGGAAAGCAAATACTGGAGCTGGCACAGGGCCTGACAGACAGGCTCTCAGAAGTGACCCCTGTCTCCCGCTCCTCACCCAGCCCAGGGGTAGCCAGGGAGCATCTCAGACCCGTGCTGTCTAACATCCTAAAAGAGACAACTGCCTTCTGGTAGAAAGGCATAAAAGTGCTAAGTGCTCTGTTTGGCAGTGAAGACCCACAGTCCCACTACTCAGACACAAGGCTGTCTTTTGTGTCATCCAGTTAGCACAGGTGAAAAATGAGCTGATTCTCAGTGCTGGTGCCAGGAGGCGCCCAGGCTGTGTCAGGCACTGCTGTCCTGTTGAGACGTACTTTGGGAGCAGCTATCAAAGTATTTGTCCTTTCCACCCGGGAAACAATCCCCAATACTAACAAGGATTTAAGTAAAAGGATGCCCATCTCAAGATTATTTATAAGAAACAATTGGGGTTGACCCAAATCTCTAACAACAGAAGAATATTCCATTCTATTTGGCCGTTAAAAATATTTTTGCAGTGGAGAATCGTGAAATGGCAATTGTGGGAAGTGTCAGGGAAAGCAGTGAGGAAGTCTTTCATGTTCTGGGAGAGACTGAGCTCCAGAGTGGACTGGAGGGCCCTCCAGTTGGGTCCCCAGGTGCTGCTGTGCCTACTGGCTGTGTCCCGTCAGTTACCAAGGGGGTCCTGGGTGGCCCCGTCGCTGGGGACAAGTGATGAGAGGCTGATCGGTGCCACATACCCTTTTGCTCCTTTTGAATTTTGCATCATGAGAATGGGTTGCCTATTTGGAGGATAAATAAAATTTAAATAAAAGAAAAGAATAGTGATTGCAAAGAACTTATAACATGGGCAGGTTATTTTTCTTCCTGTTGAGGGAAAAAAGCAGATTGGGAAAGTGTATATTTAGCTTTTGCACAACTTTATATAAGACTAAAACTGTGAAACAAGGAGCCAGTCAAATAAACAAATGAACCAGTAAAACCTCTATTCTTACGGAAAAAAGCCTGGAAAGAAAGATCCCAAAATAGAGACCGCGGTTATCTTTGGACATCCTCTGTCTACTTTTCTGGGTTTCCCAAATTTTCCATCATGAGTATGTATGTCTTTTTTCACTTTCCATTATGCAAGTGATACGTGTCCTTTGTAGAAAAATTAGAAAATAGAAAAAGCCACTTGTAATCCCACCACTCAGAGAATCGCCTTTATCCAATGCTTTGGGGCGGTCCCACTGGACGTTTCTACATCTCCTGTGGTTTTGCATTTGGGAATGTGTGGTGTTGATAAACTTTGTTACTTTCACAGTGGAAAAGAAATAGTTTTCGAGGAGCATCTCCAGAGTGGGGGCTCGCCAGCTGGGCTGACGGTCTCTGGTCTTTGCAGGAGCGCTGCGTGGCTGCCCTGGCCCGGGTCGAGCGCACCGACTTCCTGTCACCCATGTGTATTGGCGAGGTGGCCCACGTCAGCGCAGGGATCACCTACACCTCCAAGCACTCCGTGGAAGTGCAGGTCAACGTGATGTCCGAAAACATCCTCACAGGTAACTTCTGCGTGCCTCTCCCAGCCAGGTTGGTTGGGAACAACAGCAGTGACAGCAATGACAATAGGGCAGCAGCCCAGCTCACGTCAGTCAAGGGCTGACTGCTCGAGGGGCTGGTCCTAATAACACTGTCCATGAATGACCTCCCTTAATTCCCACCTCCACCTGTGAGCAGGTACTCCTGCCATCCTCGCCTTGCAGATGGGGAAACGGGGGCACTGGTTAAGCAGTGAGTCAAAGATCATGCCTCTGGAGCAGGATTCAAGCCCTGGCTGTCAGGTTCCACTCCTGAGTGTGCAACCACTGCCTGTCCTGCCTTCTGGCCAGCTCATCCGGGGCAGAGGGGTGGGAGCAGACTGGGAGGGCACAAGCCGCCCTCCAGCCCCTCTGCCACCTCTCCCTGCCTGCCTCACCCTTCCCTGCCTAGTGGATCCGGCCTGGCAGGCCTGCCCTGACCCTTGACCCTTCTCCCCTGGCCTGCAAACCAGCCTTAGGCTGCTACTCACTGATGAACCTTTGACTCTGGATCTGAATATTCTCTTCCTCAGTGTGGTAACCATGGAAACCCCTTTTCATCCTCCCACTGGGCGCTGCAGGGAGTGTGGCTCCGTCTGCACTCACACTTGCTGCTGTTTATAACTGGGCTGCTGATGAGGAAGGCAGGCCCTTTCGTCCCCTCCTTGCCCACCCCCTGTCCCAGGCCACGCATCGTCCCACACAGCGGAGAGTCTGAGTTGGTTCTGGAGGAAGGAGCTGCCTGGGTCTTGCACCCTCCTCCCGACACCCCTCCTCACCATGGCTGCCTGCAGAGCACTGTGCTCAGAGCTCTGTAAGGGGCTCAAGGCTTCTCTCTCCATGGGCCAGGAGCACAGTTATCCATCTGGAGCATTCCGGTGACCTCAGCAGGCCCAGCTACAGCACAGTGAACGATGTAGCTGAGCCAGGGCCTGGAGTGGGGAAGCAGTCAGCGCTCCTGCACCTCACATTTTGGCCAAGCCCTGCACTCGGCGGGCGGCTCTGGCATCAAAGGGACCTTTTGATGAGCACCGTCGTCCCACATTTGGGGGCTTGGAGTCCCTGTCTTCCTTCCCTCCACCTGTGGTTTGCCCCACCGTCCGCCCAGACCTCTCCTCCTGGGCTGTGCTGGGGGGTGGAACCTTCCCTCCTCCTGACGGAAGAGGGGAGATGCCTGTGCGCACGGCTTCTCTTGGTCTTCACACTCACTTGTGATGGCGATTTCAGCAGTGTTGTGTTTTCATCATGATTTTCCAGCGTCAGGGAGCCAGCGACTTCAGAAGTGGCGGGAGGGGCCTGCTTTACAGACTCCCGTCATTGAAGCCCCCTTTCTTGTGTGTCAGAGGCCGCAGCCCGGAGGAACCCCGATGAACAGTGCGAATGGGGAAGAGAGGCAAGGAGACAGGGAGGCCTTCTTGGGCTTTCAAAGCAGAGCTCACCTCCCATCTGTCCTGGTGACATGGGCGCCTGTGGGACCTGGGTCTCTGTCAGGCCCTCGGGAAATGGGAGAAAAAGAGGAAACACCTCGCAAGGCATGTTGGGTTGAGGGCAGATTTGGAGGCTCCTGCTTCTCAGAGGGAAGAAGGTCCCAAATGGGGCTGCTCTGAGCGTTAACCGCAGGGAGCATGTGACTCTGCCGGTGAGTCCCCAGCTTAGAGCTGCCCCTCTGAAGAGAACGTACCAGAAGGCGGGGGAGAGGCGGGAGCAGTCGGAGAGGCCTGCATTCCTGAGGTCACCACTACTAACCACCCGGGGCCTGGAGAACCAGGCCCACCTCTACTCATAAACCCGCTCCTTCAAGGATGCGTCTGCATCTTCAGGTCGTGGCGCCTGGTCTGGGCTCTCTGACGCACCTTGGGTGGGACCCTCTGCCCAGCTCCCACCATCTCGGGGCTCGGTGCCCACTCCCACCCATCACCTCCTCATCTATGCACCGCGCATCTCTCAGCAACGGCATGCTCAGACTGTATCAGAGGGATGCCTGGGGTCTTGACTCAACCGCCAGCCTGGTGGTTCTCATGGGGACATTTTTGGTTGTCACAGTTGGGGCAGTACTGCTGGCGTCCAGGGGGCAGATGCCAGGGATGCTGCTGCCCATCCTACTTGCACAGAACAGCCCCCCATCACAAAGAGTGAATTGGCCCCAAATGTCTGTAGTGCTGAGGTGGAGAAACCCCACCCTGGATCACGAACTTCTAAAGGAAAGAGTCGTGTCTTCCTCTTCCTGGCAGCTTCCATTGGCCTATAATAGACGTAGAATCAATAATTGATGAGTGGATGAATGAACAGAGGTTATCTTGAAGATTTGGGCTTCTATCCTGAGATGAGAAGCTGACAGAGGGCTTTGTCTAGAACGACATGCTTGAACTCACTTTCTAAAGGATTCCGCCCACTTTGGGGGCAGGAGTGGACACAGAGAAGCAGGAGACTCTTGCCCGGGACCCATGTTGGCAAGAGGGCAGAGTGGGTGAGGGGACAGCCTTCTGCCCAGCCACTAGGGATGCTTTCCACCTCCTCTGAGCATCCCCAGCCGCCGCGGCCCTTGGCCTTGCTCCTTCCCTGCAAGATGGGCATGCAGAGCCTGAACTGCCCCTTGAAGGAGAGAACTGGCCGTGAGGAGCCCTGCCGCGGTGTTCGCCCTCACGGGACAGCAGGGCGGGTGTGTATCCCATTGTGCTGATGAGAAAATAGAGGCTTGGAGAAGGCAAGGGAGGGGCCAGCACTGCTCAGCCTTTTGTGTTGGGGCCAGGTCCCCAGCCCTGGTGTTCTCCCCCTCAACCTCAGGCCTCCCCCATATCACGGGTACTTGGAGCCCTGAGGGCTGTGGCTTTTATACAAGTCTTGGTCATCTTGCCCTGGAGCCCCTGCTGAAGGGCCAGACGCCCCTTTCTTACTCTCATCTCTGGGTGGCCCTCTCTGTGTTGTGCATCGCTCCTGTGTATCTGTCGCTCTGTCGTCCTTTCTCTGTTTCCACGTGTGGATCTATGTGAATCTCATCCTGGGACCCTGCGTCTTGAGAGATCTTCTTGCCTTGATGTCTCTTTCTGCCACATGTCCACCAGGATGTGAGCCCCGTGAGGACAGGGCTCGTGGCTGTCCTGTCCACTGTGGTTCCCTTGATGCCTGGAGCAGTGTCTGGCCCAGTGGGCACTCAGTGAGCTCTGACAGGTGGGGAGACAGATTGGCGAGCAGATGACACATGCAGGGTCACTCGCCCTGACAAGGCTGTCCCATGAAGCTGTTTGTGTGACATCTCCACGTGTTTCAAACCACAGGAGGCAGGGGTCCCCCGTTCTGTGTGTCCCCCTCGACCGGGGACTGTACTGCCTGTCACAAGGCAGCCAAGAGAGCACACGCCCAGGCAGACAACCAGCAAACCTTTGCCTCCCGGACAGCTTGTTCATCTCTGGCAGCTGTCAAAATGTTAAGCTAACTGGGACGTGATTGCTGCGAATTGCTCCAGAAAATAGCTGGGAGGTCTTAAGATTTTAAAATAGATGTTTTTAATGCTGCAGTTGTCTTTTGATGGTTTTATTAAATGATGGAGAAAGTACAATTAGCATGTTTTGCCTCATTTGCTCCATGGTGTTCATTTAGGCCTAGAGGAGGGCCACTCGGGGTTTCCATGGAAACCAGCTTGTCAGGCTGGCTCTACTGAGTCAAACCGGAATCTTTATTCCCAAAAGCAGGTTGTCAGATTCACTCTCAGTCAAAGTGCAGTGAAAATATTTTCGCATATTATCTGCCTGTGGTTCCCAAGTGCAGCGAGCCTCTTGTCCTGATGATGCTGTGTGTGAGGGCCGAGCGGGGAATCTTCTGGGGTTTAGGATCAGGGCTGCACTCATGGGCCTCACCCTCTTTTTAATTGACCCCCCTGGTGCTTGGCTTGATCTTTGGGAGAGGAAACCGAAGCCCCAGGTTCGCCTTGGGCAGGGCGGGTCAGAGGGAACTGGTAGGAGTTGAGTTCCTGGAGGGACTTTGGGGAGGAAGCCCAGGCTGGTCCCTGCCTTCTCCACGTCCTCGCTGTCTATCCCACAGTTTTGCTGTTCTCCTCTACATTGGGGATCTTCCATGTTGAACAGGCAACTTTTTAAAGGCATCCTTGCAAGTACTTTCCTGAAATTACTGGGCCCTGGGAGGCCTGGGTCTCTTCTCAGAAAGGTACCAAGTTGCTGTGTGACCCTAGGCAAACCCAGGACCTCTCTGGGCTGCAGGCTTCTCCTGTACAAGTGAGGGGTGTGGATCAAATGATCTCCAGGCACTTTTTGGCACCAGAGGGCTGTGAGCCTGTGGGTCTCTGCCCAGATGGGCCTCCCTGCCCTGGCAGCCGCACTCTACCCTGAGGCCAGGCTCAGTGCCCCAAGGAAGGTTCTGTTTCCTGCCATCCTGCCCAGAGTAGAAGTCAGCAGCCCACAGCCCATCTCTGGATTGGAGCTCTGGGTTAGCTGGCAGCAAATCTACGCTTCTGGCATGTGTTAATGACTAAACTCCTCTCTGTCACCACCTGCAAAGATGAGCGTGCCTGGAGTCAGTGCCCTCCAAGTGTGGGTCGTCCACGTTAGAAAGTGCTAGAAAGCCAACAGGCCTGGGACACCCCCCCACCAGGCTTAAACCATGTGATCTGAAGTCTTTCCCGCAGCCTCTGGAGAGGGGCAGCATTGTGGGGGGCCTCCTGTGTGGGGGGTGGGGGGGCCACAGCCTCTCCCAGGCTCTGTGTGCACGCTCTCACCTGGAGGCTAATGGAGGCCTTGGGGGCTTTGGGGGTCGGGGACCAGAGGCGGCGGCGTTTTGGTTCCTGCTCCCTCCCCAGGCCGTCACTCATGTGATTTTCTTCTCTGAAGGTACCAAAAAGCTGACCAATAAGGCCACCCTGTGGTATGTGCCCCTGTCACTGAAGAATGTGGACAAGGTCCTGGAGGTGCCTCCAGTCGTGGTAAGGAGGCCTCTTCCACTTCTTGCTGGGGCAGATGGCAGAGGCCCGTCACTGCAATCTCCCGTGATGGCAGGAGGCATCCCGGGAGAGCAACAGCGGGGCCGGGGGTGGGTCTGCCAGCAGGAAGTGCCAGTGGGGAGAGGGGGTCCCTGTCTGGGCTCTCTCAGTGCGTGTTTAATTCATGCTGGGAATGTGAGTGTAGGTGGCTCAGACCCTGTGGACGCCCCTCCCGGAGGACCCTGCATCACACTCTGCCACCAGAGGAAGGGCAGGTGCCAGGACCGTGCCGGTGACAAGTCCTCTGCCAAGAGCCAGGACCTCCAGGCCCCCCGCCCAGGCCAGCTGCTCCCCTCTCGGCCCCTGAGGAAGCGGGTGCTAAGGCACCTCTGTTCCAGCCTCTTCTCTCCCCTTGTGGCCCCTGCTGGCGTCCACCTCCTCCCTTGGTTTCTGTCCTTTTTGTTTTGCTATGGAGACGCATCTCTGCATGACGTCTTCATCGTGTTTGCTCCTGGGGCCCCGCACAGGCGGGCTGGGGTGGGAGTCTTGGGGAGGGCGAACGTTGGCCCATGAGGGTTTTAGTTCCTTCCCTAACAGGACTCCCACACCTCCCCCTGTAACTCCCGCGTCCCTGTGTGTTCCAAGGATATGCGTGATCGGCTCCTCTTGGAGGCCTGCTGCTCTCTGCTCTCACACCTACAAGGAGAAAGGCAGTTCTTAGAGGGAGACATCCTGACGCTCTAGCAGCATCTGCCCCTGCTGGGAGCGCTTTTCAACAGTCGAGATATATATAGAACAAATTTTTAAAAATAATAGAACCGGGAACCAGACACTTAGGAACTGGCGCCTGCTCTTTTTGCTTACAGAGCTCACAGAGAAACCGGGTGCTCCTGGCACGCGCAGTCCCTATCCTCCTCCTTGGTGTCCTTCCCCTCTCTCCACTCTCGGGGACTCCCAGGTGCAGACCCTGCCCACCTGTAGGAGGCCAGCTCTGTCTCCCACCTGCGGGCCTTCCCATGGCCCTGGGCCGCCGGGGGCCACTACAGATGTAAGACTTCATGGGTCGTTCCCTGTGCCAGGCTCAGTGTCTGAGGGGGCACCCTGCCTGGGCCCCTGGAGGTCAGTCAAGGCCTGGGTCAGGCATTTCCCCAGGTGGGGTGGCCGGCTGCCGGGCTCCAGCTGCCATTTAGTCTAGACCTTAAAAAAATACCTTTGTGATGGGGAGCCCTCTTCTTGTTGAATGCGAAGGGCGCTTTGACCTTGGCCTGGGTTGGGTCAGTGGTCCATCCTTTGATACTGTGAGAGCAGGGTGGTGGTGCCACCAACGCTCGGGCAACATGGGTGCTACCTGTCACTCTACATGTGAGAAGAGCAGGCGGGAGGTCAGGGCCAGGGTGTGGAGCTGGAAGGTTCCCACAAGTCCCACCTGTGTGAGTTTCCTGCGGCTGCTGTGACAAAGTCCCAGGCTGGGGGTCTTAAAACAATGGGTGTTTATTCTCAGTCTGGAGGCCAGAAGTCCAAGCTCAAAGTGTGGGCAGGGCCGTGCTCCCTCCGGAGATTCTAGAGGATGATCCTTCCTGCCTCTTCCAGCTTCTGGTGGCTGCTGGCGTTCTTTGGCTTGTGACTGCATCGCTATAACCTCTGCCTCTGTCATCACCTGGCTGTCATCCTGTGTGTGTGTGTGTTTCTGAATCTCTTTCTCCTTTTACGGACACCAGTCATTGGATTTAGGGTCCTGCTTCAGTATGACCTCATCTTAACTAATTATACCTGCACAGACCCTAGTTCCAAAAGAGGTCAGATGCACAGGTTCCAGGTGGACAGGAATTTCGATGGGACACCGTTCAACCCAGAACACTGCCCTTCAGCCCAGCCCCACCCCGCCAGCTCTCCTCTCTCTCTTTGTCCCTTCTCGCTCCCTTCCTCTCTCTTTGTCTCTCTCTCTGTCTCCCTGTCTCTCTCCCTGTCTCTGTCTCTCTCTCTCTCTCCGTGAGGTGGAAACTGCATCATTTTCAAGCAGCACTAACTGGGGGGTTTTAAGATCCAAGAAGCTGAAGTGAGTCGGAGGTACAGTGACTGTTCTCTTTAGAAATTACAAGTATGCCTACCCCTGCTTTCGTTCTTTCCCACTAAGCACTTGGTATTAAATTAGTCACATCACATGTAAATACTCAAACACAATTGTTTAACTGATTTAATTTTCAGATGCTACAAAATTTAGAAATCTCTAGCAGACCATATCTCTGGCTTCAGTGCCATATGATTCGTCTTAAGGGACGGATACTGAAGGAGGAGTCCTGGGCTAAACACATTAGCTTTTGCTTCCTCTGGCTCCTCAGAGCCCTTGGCTGAGAGCTGTTGGGTCCTAGCCAGCGGGGGAGGGGCGGAGAGCATCAGGCTCGCTGCTTTCCCTCCTCCGCCCAGGGACCGGGCAGGGCAGCTCTTGGCGTTGCCCCTCCCGCCATCGCCTCATCCCTCCCGCCCCTCCCGTCTTCCCCTCTGTTGCCTCCTCCCTGCTCTCCCTCCCACATCCTGGAGGAGCCCGGTAGCTTTCTCATCCCTTTGTTTAGTCGGGTTTGACAAGACATAAATATCAACTTTGCCCTTGAGAGGGGTGTGTTGAAACCGTCCCACTGGGCGGAAGCAGCAAGAGCTCCAGATGGGAGAAACCACATAGCTCCCAGCTGCAGCCATCGCTAATATTTATTTGCACTTTCTTCCCCCCACACATGCTAGGCCCACATATGAGCCTTCAATTGATTTGAAATATAGGTTGCTGTTTTCATTGGCCAGGCACGGCCAGAGTCCTGATCCTGGAAAGCTCGCGTCTTTCTCCGTCGGGCTCCAGTGGGCTTTTACGCTCCTGGGCTGGCAGCTTGACCACAAGGCTTCCTTCTGTATATCCTGCCAGCATCCTCCTGCCTGCCCTTTGCAGATAGCTGTCATTTATTTAAGAACACATACATCTGTGTGTGTGTATCTGTCTTACACATACGTCACATGCATATATACGTATTACACACGTTTATCATACATATATCTCACATACACACATAGATGCCTCACACACAGAACACACCTCTCTCTCCACACACAGAATTCAGGCCCACACCCCCCACATGCACACACCTCTCCCCTCACCCTCTCACACGCATGCATGCACGTGCGTGGATCTACTGCACGTGTGCCTCTCCCTGGAAGAAGCCCAGCTGCCCGCCCTGTGCAGTGTCATTTGGTATAGGACTTTGCCACTTTGCTCCACCTTTTCCCCCAGGGAACAGGGACCTCAATGGCCCTATGATGGGAGAAAGAGACCATTACAGTGGCTGGAGGGCAGCTGTAGCCCTGGAGAGGCTGGGGTGGCCGTTGGAGAATGGCCACTGGTTTTTTTCAATGTCTAAATGTGTGCTTGACTTAAGGGTTTCGCAGACTGTTGCCTTGGACGTCTGGGCTGAGCTGTCTTCTGCCTCAAATCGGCTGGGTTTGATGAGCCCTTGGGGGCGAGAATTGGGTCCCAGCCCGTCGTTAGAATGTTCTAGTGATTTTGTTTCCAGATTTAAAGCCAGGAGGGAAGCGTTTGCGAGGAGGCTGTGTTTTCTCTGTCCTTGTGGCTCGTGTCAGGACTGGGGCCTCCATCAGTCCCCACGTGACTGCAGAGGTCTGACAAGTGTGCTGGACACAATGAGGATTTATGAGACCGGGGAGGTTAGCTCTTTTTTAAAAAATCTCTTTAAAGGGTATTTCTTGAGGACACTTAAGTTCAGCCATCAATTTTCCTAGATAGGCACAGCACGGACTCTCCTCTCAGTCATTGCTTTGCACAGTGGAAAGTTAGGAGATAGTTTATTTATGGAGGAAAAGGTTAAATTGTCCACTGCAAACTTCAACACTCTCCAAGGTTTGTTTCTTTCGAACAAACCACTCGACTTTTTTCGCAGCTGCCTTCAGAGATGGGCTCTCAAGACTGAGATAATGGTAATTAAGCCACAGAATGGTGTTTAGACCCTATATGATTTTGGAGCAGAGCCATGAGCAAGAAAATCAGGACATTTAAAACAGGCTTTTGAAAGAAGGTCTGAAATAGCCCTCTGAAGTGAATTTGTTTAAGTCACAGAGCCTCCCAGGGGCAGAGAGGAGCATGCGGATCCCTGAGTTCTGTGGCTTCTCCACGGGCTCCTGGAAATGCTGCTTGAGTGAACAAAAGGGCGGCAGTCAGAGCTCATCCAAAGGAGAGTGGTCTGCAGAGGGCCTGGGACCCAGCCTGGGCTTCTCTGAGGGGTCCCTGGGGGGAGTTCCCTGCACTGGGCTGGAGAATTGTGGGCATGTGAGGGCCCGACACCCTCCATTATGCCCAAAGGACTCAGGAACCCCAGTTTTTGTGCCAAGTTTTATATTCGTGTTTATTTTTAACTTCTTGGGTCAAAACCCCTGTGATCTGGGCCGGCCCAGTGGCGTAGTGGTTTTAAGTTCACATGCTCCACTTCAGCAGCCCAGGGTTTGCGGGTTTGGATCCCAGGCACGGACCTATGCACTGCTCATCAAGCCTTGCTCTGGCAGTGTCCCGTATTAAAAACAGAGGAAGATGGGCACAGACGTTAGCTCAGAGCTAATCTTCCTCAGCAAAAAGAGGAGGATTAGCAATGGATGTTAGCTCAGAACCAGTCTTCCTCACACACACACAAAACCCTGTGATCCGTTAGGAGAGCATCAGAGGGGCTGTCTTAGCTTTGGTGCACGTTCCCTGCAAATGTGTATCCTGCTCGACTGGCCGGGGGTCATCAGAGTGAGGCTGCCCCGGGTCGGGGGGCACGTGGGAACCTGCTCTCTCCTTGCCCCGTCTGTGGGAGAGTGGGTGCAGCCTTTCAGGGGCTCCCTGACTGTAGTTCTACATCCAGGAAAGAATACTAGGAAGGAGTGGGGCAGGTGTAGAGTGATAAGTGACTGAGATGGTCGGTATGATGTTGTTTTAATAGTGAACAACCAGGAGCAAGCTAAACGCCTGTACACGACAGCCTCATCACATAAATCCTAATAGGTTGATACAGTGAGAGGAGGAAATGCTGCTGCTTCTAAACTTCACCAACAGCATGGTAGAACTTTTTATATACACATGGGCATAAATATAATTTTAGGAAGGAATTATCTGACCTAAGTTATCGCAGGGGGCCAGGGGACTACATGAGATTTTTATCTTCGTTGTATTTTTATTATTTATATCAAATACATATTATCAGAAAAAGAATAGATAGTTCCAGTTATAAAAAGGCAGGCCACACAAGGGGCCAGTAGCCCTGAGCCTGGGAGGCTGAGCTGCGCCCGGCCAGGGAGGGCGAGGGGAGGACAGCCGTACCCACCGCTGTGGCCTGACCCCGTGTCTGTGCTTCCCCGCAGTATTCCCGGCAGGAGCAAGAGGAGGAGGGCCGCAAGCGGTACGAGGCCCAGAAACTGGAGCGCATGGAGACCAAGTGGAGGAACGGGGACATCGTCCAGCCCGTCCTGAACCCAGGTACGATCTGGGGTGCGGGATGCGGGGCTGACATCTGTCAGCAGAGCAGAATGCAGCCAGTTCGTGAATGTCCTGATCTTGGGGCCGATGTCTTCTGGGACTAGGCTCTCTGCATTCCCAGGGGGGCTGTCCCCTTGCCTGCCCCGTGCCGTATAAACCCTTCTCAGTAGCACAGCCAACAAGGAGGATGACAGGTCGGCTCAGCGGGTCCCTGGAGGCCTTGGGGTGTCTGTCCCCATAGAGCACTGCATGGGAGGCCCCGCATGTATGGAGGGCTCCACTGCCGAGGCAGGGAGATGCACACCTGCTCGTGGAGCATGTGCTTTTGTTGTGTCTGTCCCCCAAGTTCACCCAGGAGTGTGTTTTTTTTTTTTTTGTGAGGAAGACCAGCCCTGAGCTAACATCCGTCCAATCCTCCTCTTTTTGCCGAGGAAGACTGGCCCTGGGCTAACATCCGTGCCCATCTTCCTCTACTTTATATGGGACGCCGCCACGGCATGGCTGACAGGCAGTGCATCGGCGGGCGCCCGGGATCCGAACCTGCGAACCCCGGGCTGCCAAGCGCGGACTAAACCGCTGCGCCACCGGGCGGCCCCCCAGGAGTGTGTTTTTGATGGGATTTCCAGCTCATAAAAAACAGAGGAAACATGGCTTTCCCACATTGTTCATTGGCCCACTCGCCCAGTTGTTGCCTTAGTAAACAAACTGACCACTCTGGCCATGAGGGTGAGAAAGCTCTGCAGGGTGCACAGTCTCCCTTTTAGGGCTGCTTCCTTCCAGTCTTTTATCCTTTTGCCTTCAAGTCCAGGGCGGGCCAGCTTTCACAAAAATGTCCATCCAAAATCCAAACATATAGATAAGGGATGCTTTCCCTCCAGAAAGGACTTTTCCTCCCAGAGTCCTTAACAGAGGACTCCCCTGGTGTGCAGACACAATTCAGCGCAGGCTCTTCGGGGGCGTCTGTTCCGGTTGGGACACGGTGAGCCATTGGGATGGTGAGTCTCCCTGGTAATGTGCATCACCCCTCTGCCACACGATGACCACATTTTATCAGGTGGAGAGGACTCTCGAGAACGTGCTGTGTGCTTCTCTGCCTCGTTGTGATGGCCCGGGCTCCTGTGGTGTCATTTCCTTGCAGGTTCCACAGGGCGACACCTCAGGGCCCTGGACGTGGGTGGGGTTTGAGTTCCAGCTTTGGTCCTTGGCAGCTGTCTGCGGACCTGCCCCAAGTAATTCCGTTCCTCACGGCAGTGCTGCGCAACGTGCCCTGGCCTCTGCCCCTCCAGGCTCTGCCTGGCTCCTGCTAAGGAGGAACGTGATGAGCTCCAGAACACAGACTAGATGAAATTCCGGCCTCCCGCCTGCCTTCCTGGCTGCAGTCCACGTTTGGCATCGGGCGGGGAGTGAGGGCACTGGTGAAAACCCAGCACGTGTGTGGATCAGGACAGGACTTTTTCAGTTTTGAGTTCTGTTGTTTAGCCTGTGTGCACCTGATTTCTCAGGCAGTGTCTATTCGGCTTGCAAGAGTCTGCAAGTCTTTTGGTCTCATGCTCGTCTCGCTCATCCTTCCTGTGTTCCACCCTTGCCATGCCCAAAGTGAAGGCCGGTGGACGGTGCATAGGTTGGTGTCTTTACTGTTCTTTTCACATCTGCTTTTCAACAAACATCAAAAAAAAAAAAACCCTACTGGTCAGTATTAATAGAAAGAATGTTGCTACTTTTATGAAACCCCGATGAAGTGGTATCTTTTAAAAACAAAATATAAATGGATGGTCAGTTTATACCAGTACTCCACAGACAGGCCTGGGGTCTCTTGTGATGACTCAGGTTTTCTTTTTTTTCCCCATTTATTTATTTATTTATTTTCATTTTCATTTTTATTGATGTCTTAATAGTTTATAACATCGTGGGGTTTTAGTTGTACATTATTATTTGTCTGTCACCATGTGGATGCATCCCTTCACCCCTTGTGCCCACCCCCCACCCCCCTTCCCCTTGGTAACCACCAACCAGTTCTCTCTGTCTGTGTGTTCGTTTATATTCCACATATGAGTGAAATCATGTGGTGTTTGTCCTTCTCTCTCTGGCTTATTTCACTTAACATAATACCCTCTAGGTTCATCCATGTTGTTGCAAATGGGACAATTCTGTCTTTTCTCATGGCTGAGTAGTATTCCATTGTATGTATATACCACATCTTCTTTACCCAGTCATCAGTTGGGGGACACTTGGGCTGCTTCCACTTCTTGGCTATAGTGAATAATGCTGCAATGAACATACGGGTGCATAAGCCTCTTATGATGGTTGATTTCATGTCTGTTGGGTAGATGCCCAAGAGCGGGATTGCTGGATCATAAGGTATTTCTATTTTTAATTTTTTGAGGAATCTCCATACTGTTTTCCATAGAGGCTACACCAGATTGCATTCCCACCAGCAGTGAATTAGAGTTCCCGTTTCTCCACAACCTCTCCACCATTTGTTGTTTTTTGTCTTGGTGGTTATAGTCATTCTAAGGGGTGTAGGGTGTAAGGTGATATCTTAGCGTAGTTTTGATTTGCATTTCCCTGATGATTAGTGATGTTGAACATCTTTTCATGTGTCTGTTGGCCATCTGTTTATCTTCCTTGGAAAAATGTCTGTTCATATCCTCTGCCCATTTTTTGATCGGGTTGTTTGTTTTTTTGTTGCTCAGTTGTGTGAGTTCTTTATATATTATGGAGATTAACCCCTTGTCGGATATACGATTTGCAAATATTTTCTCCCAGCTGGTGGGTTGTCTATTCATTTTGATCCTGGTTTCATTTGCCTTGTAGAAGCTCTGTAGTCTGATGAAGTCCCACTTGTTTATTTTTCCTTTTGTTTCCCTTGGTGATGACTCAGGTTTATTCAGGCTCTGGGGCATGTGCTGTGCAGACAGAGACCTCAGGCCCAGGCTCTGCTTTCGGGAGGGCGGACAAGCAGGCAGGTGAGGCAAAGGCACCAGAGACTGCAGAGTGACGCAAGGGAGCAGAGTCGTCTTAGGAAAGATGCAGACTCGGTGCTGAGGGCGTTCCCGGGGGAGAGAAGCTGGAGTGGGCTGAGTGGCGGCCCCCCTAGAAGACATGTCCACATCTCAATCCCTGGACCCTGTGACTGTGACCTTATTTGCAGAAAGGGCTTTTGCTGATGTAATCAAGTAAGGATCTCAAGATGAGGTCATCCTGGATTACTCAGGTGGGCCCCAAATCCATTGACCAGTGTCTTTATAAGAGACAGAAGGGGAAAGACAGTGTCAGCCCAACAGCAATAAGGAGGGGAGCTAGGAGGAGGCACTGGGTGGCATGTGGGGCTGCTTAGACGCCCCCATTCTGTGGGCGAGTTCTGGCAAGTGCTCGGGTGGAAGCTGGGGCCGAGGGCTGAGTCTTGGACTGAGAACCATGAGGTTAATCCTGCTTTAACTCCCTTAACTGACTGTCTGGGAAATTAAAATTACTCAGGGTTTTCAATCAGTTTAAATTCCTTCACTCATGAGATTATTTTCTGTTTGTCATCCTCTGTTTGATTATAAATCTGATGGGTAATATTTTCAGGCTCTATTATTCTTCAGTGGTATTAATCAAAGGTGGCGTTCTGAATCTCAAGATTTCTTGATTTTTACGAGCTTTTTTTTTTTTTTTTTTACTTTATGTTCCAATAAAAATGCATCTTTCTGGGGCCGCCCAGTGGCACAGCGGTTTAGTTCGCGCTTGGCAGCCCAGGGTTCGCGAGTTCGGATCCCGGGCGCCTGCCGACGCACTGCCTGTCAGCCATGCAGTGGCGGCGTCCCATATAAAGTAGAGGAAGATGGGCACGGATGTTAGCCCAGGGCCAGTCTTCCTCAGCAAAAAGGGGAGGATTGGCGACGGATGTTAGCTCAGGGCTGGTCTTCCCCACAAAAAAAAAAAAAAAAAAAATGCATCTTTCTCAGATGATTGGATTGGGAACTGGCTTTTAACCATTTCTTAAGGAAGTCACACATCCATTCTTTGGTCTTTTTGGACGTCATCTGCATATCTGACTTCAGTTTCTTGGTGGAACCTGCATCACCCTGGCAGGGGGGGGCTGGTCTTCTCCAAGTGGGCTCCCAGTGCCCAGAGCAGGGGTGGGTTTACCCGGGACAGCTGCTGTCTTCTGAGTGGTGGTGGCTCCACGTAGGCTGAATTTGGTGGGTGTGGTTGTGTCAACAGGGACAGTGGCTCAGAGGGAAGGGCAGAGTGTGCACTCATCACCGGGGGTCTTGCTAACACTCACGTCCTTTCCCATGGGAGGACCCTCCTCCCTGCCCCAGTGAGGTGGCTTGGCCCTAGACTTGCTACTTTCCTGGGCCTTCATCCCCGCCACCCCCTGCCTGAAAGTCCCTGTATCTGCAGCTCTCCATCACTTTTGAAACCAGAACCAGATTTCCACCGTCAGGACTGTTGACCCCCATGAGGGGCCAACCTCATCCTTCAGGTGTCTTTTCAGAGAGTCTGGGAGTTCTTTAAATCCCAGTTTGTCTTATTGTTTTCTCCATCTGACAAGAGGAAATATACTTACCTTGAACTCCTCAATCCACAGCCGTTACTTGTCTAGCTTTAACCACGTAGGGACTATTTGGCCATGTGACTGACCATCCATTTTGGGGGCTGTCGGGTTTATGACAAAATCAGCGCTGCCTCACATGAATTCAGGTGCCTGCCTCATCCCTGGCCCTTGGGTTTGAAAGTGTTCACCTTAATGTCTGGTCCCCCCTGCCAGTGCAGCCAGGGTCTTGGCAAGTCAGACCAGCGCCTGGTTCTTGGGCTGGGCCCAGGCTCTGCGTCCCTGGGTCAGCCAGTGCCCGGCCACCCCTGAAGGCAGATCAGCTCTGAGCCGTCCATGAGAGTGGTCGGTGCCCGTCTGGGGGCTCACCCTGAGTGGGAGTGCCTTCTCCCCAGGGTCTGGCCAGGCCCCGTCATCCTGCTCCTGTCAGCACTCATTCGGGGCGGTGGGGGGTGGATGAGGCATGGGGGAGTCTGGGGCGGAGAAGGAGGGGTAGGAATGTAGGCTCTGGAGTCAGACTGCAGGTTGGAATCCCAGCTCTGTCTCCATGGGGACTTAACCTCTCTAAGCCTCAGTTTCCTCAGCTGGAAACACAGAAAAGGGGAGTTTTGTATTATTGATGGCCGTGTTGAATCGCACCCAGTGCTGCCCTGGGGACCTAACTCAGGCTCTTGACATCATTTTGCAATTGCAGGTTCAAAAATTTGGCACTGTATTAGTCAAGGTGATGGTAGCTGCTAAACTTTAAAATCCTAGTACGTAACTCGATAGAGTTTATTTCTTATAAAGTCCAAATCGGGTGTTCCTAATCAGGGGGTCTCCTCCAGATGGTGGGGGCTCAGGGATTCAGGCCCCTTCAGTCTTACAGGTCCACGTCTTTAATAGATAGCTTTTGGGGTTACCTCAGAAGGGGAAAGAGCAGGGAGGCCTGCACACGTGGGATTTCGCTGCATTGGGCCTGGAAGCAGCACATAGCACTTCTCCTCGCACCCCTTTGGCAGGAAAGCAGCCCTGCAGAGGAGGCGGAAAAGTGTGGTCTAGCTGTGCGCAGAGGGGCATGAGGAGATGGGGCTGCCCATCTGGCCTTCCCATCACCAAGTCCCATTTCATTCTTTGCACACACGAGACTCTGCCTTCTGAAGGGCAATGACCTGAAATCCTGTCCAGGCACCATGTGACCTCAGGTTGTAGTGTCGTGGGTCACGTGTGGTCTTCACTGGGTTCAGACTCAGTACCTCATGATCCAGTTGCCAACAAGCTAAAGAAGGAACTGTTTGCATTCATTACATGGGATTGGGACGGGGGAGGAGGAGTAAACACGGGGCCCTGGTCAAGGTGTGATGAGACCCACCCGGGTGTGATGCGGGGCAGGGGGGCTGGATGAGACCCTGATTCTGCTCTCAGGTGGGATCTCCATGGCCCCTGGCTCCGCTGTCTGGAAGGTTTTTCCTTGTCCACTACCCTTGTCCAAAGTGGGCGCTGGGGAATGGGGTTTGCAGCCCACCTCCTGCTCCTCTAAGTTTGGGGACCCAGAGATTATTTTAAGGCTTGACCAGTCAAAAGCCTTTTTAGTCCAGGCACTGAATTCAGTCCTCTCCTAAACTTAGTAGGTAGGCTCCACGTGACAGGACCACTCCAAAGCCCTTTCCAGACACAGTTTTCCAGCCTGGTGTGTTGTTACTTCCTCACCCACACCTCTCTCTCAACTCGAAGGCAGCTTCCTTGAGGCTCTCCCATAGACACACTCGGGGGAACTATGCCCTTAACCTGATTTTTGACACGAGTCTGAGTCTTAATGGGCATTTTGTCTCAAAGTTTCCCTCAGTCCCAGACCCAGAAGCAATAGGCTTTCCCAGTCTTTTAATGCCCCAAATTTCTGGACTCTCTTCCCTTTCAGTTCTGCTTCCAAACTGGCTGTTTCTTTCCTGAGCTCATTTCTTCGTGACCTTCCTTGCTAAGAGGAGAAAGTAAGAGCTCACTGATCACTCTGCCTCTTTTCAGCCACGTCCCTTGGTGGTGTTGCTCCATGGGCGTATAGTTAGGTTGACCAGTGTCCCCCTTTTAAGCCAGGGTGATTATAAACAGTGTCCCCTTGGACTCTGAAAACAAAGGTTTCATTTGGGCAGCACCCCATTTCTGGTGCTAATGTATGTATTTTTTAAGGCAACGCTGGCAGTAATAACAGATAACCCCCAAATCTCTGTGGCTTAACCTTGCACTTGGCAGATACTCTTCACGTCTCCCTTGGTTCACCTCAGAAACAGAACATGAAAGAACAGGAGAGAGGCCATTGAGGATGGCCAAGGAAGGAAGTGCCTGTTCCAGGGACTGTGAACCAAACACGAGAAAAAATTAGACCGCCCCTCCCCCCGCAGAGCCCTGTGGGTTCCAGTGCACGGCCAAGGGAAGGAGGAGTTGGGGGGTATGGTGTCTTCTTTTTTCCCCATCAGAATTTTAGTGGTTTCACTTATTAAAAGCTCATCAATGCAAGTCCTAAGAGCATTAAGTTATTAGAAATGGCTAATTGATAATTTTAAACATTAGTACAGAACAGTGGGGGCATGTCTTTGACTAGGTTGTTATAGTTATTTCAAATGGCTTGTCATTTGAATAAGCAGATATTTGACATGACAAAGATTTCTGTTTGCAATTTTCCATTGTTCGAAGTTTAAAAAAGTTCTTTTGTTATTTTCCACACACAGATCTCTTAGCTGGTCAAAGTAGTTCCTGAGATTGGGCCAAATTTAAGGCTTTTCATTTCCATTCATGCTGTAAAATAGTTGCTTTCATGTCTTTTGTGAGAGGAACACAAAGCAAACGAAACAGCATAGTGTATCCACGGTTCTCGGGGCGTTTTGCTCTCGGCCCGCATGCTTTGCAGAGAGACAGGCCCCAGGGAGACAATCCTTTGAGACTGAGGGTGTTGTGGGCTGGGTGGCACTGCTCGGGGGTGTTTCTCTGATGGTTGTGGTGGCCAAGGGACTTCACTGGCGTCCTCTGTGGCTCCTTGGGCTGTGCCCTTCCACCAATTTTCCCAGGCAGGGTCCAGCTGTCTGAAGCCCCCGAGGCCACTATAGCTGTGGCCCTGGGTGTACCCTAACTAGCAGGGACTGTCCCCACACCTCCCATAGCACAACAAGGATTTCTGGTACATCTTTTCCACTTCCAGGTGACATGAGGAACTGGGGAGGGCAGAGTCTTGGACTCGTTGGCCTCCCTTCTCATCCTGTGCGGTGGCTCAGAGGGTGCTACGTTCCCCTGAGGCCCAACATGGTCTCGGATGGTCCAAGCTGTTCTGGGCACCTCTAGGTCTTGGTAGGCCTGCACTGAGTGGGAGCTGGGAACAGGAGCATCTCGTTCTTTGGGTCAAAGCCACAGGTCATCGACACTGACTGCAGTCCCAGCAGACACCAGGGGACACCCAGAGCTCCTCTCTCGGGAGCCTTTACCCATGTGCCCCCTCGCTTGGAGTCATTGGTGTTCTCTGTTGGTTGGCTTTAGATAGTCTCCTCATGCACCAGTTCCCGGAGGGGCTCACACGCGAGGACCAC
The DNA here is from genome assembly GCA_031878705.1 of Tapirus indicus. Classification (NCBI taxonomy): domain Eukaryota; kingdom Metazoa; phylum Chordata; class Mammalia; order Perissodactyla; family Tapiridae; genus Tapirus; species Tapirus indicus. Next base: position 89,025,643 of record CM062924.1, on the reverse strand, counting down.
TTGGCCTACATGCAGAAGGGTGGGCTGGATGGCAGTGTCCCCAGAATGTGGCCTCTCGGGAGGGAATTCTCCACTCTGCTGCTGCCCACCAGCTCCTGACTCCATGACAGGCTGCTTCTTCCTACCTGCCCCCCGGCACAAGGGTTCACCCCCAGCAGAGCCTGGGGCAGGAACAAGGGACCTCATGTGGCGGCCGTCGCCTGACTCTGACAGGAAAGAAGGCAGAGGGAACAGGCCAGTCACCAGAACCCTCGGAGATGCGAACTGACTGCAGATAAAAATAAGACTCCCACTCCAGAGTCAGAGCCACTCCATCCCCTCTGAAGCCCCCGAGGGCCTTTCTGGCCGGCAGCATCTCGGAGGTGCTTGAGCAGTGCTTGTGCTCCCTCTGCTTGCCTCGGAGGCCTCTCAGAGCAGACATGAGCTCGAAACTTGAGTCTAAATCACTCGAAGCTGTGAGGCTTGAGAACAAATAGAAAACGTCTGAATGTGGAAGTAAATCCTTAATGCCCCTGCTTGCCTGAACTCCAGTTTTCCTGCTTCGTGACCCCTTCAGGCTGCCACTCAGTTTGAAATCCCATGTGGGGAGCATCAGACAAAGTCTCGGAGGTGCCTGTTGATGCTTAGGAGACCCCAGGCCCCAGCCTCTGGGTCGGGACCACCCTTCTGCCACCAGCTCTTGACTGCCGAGCGACAGTGCTTCTTGCACAGATTTCTCTAAGGTCAAATACAGAAAGAACCTCTCTCCACCTGCAACGTGTCCCAGTCATTCGGTGGCCGGTGGGCTGGCTTGCAGCTCCGTCTTGCTGGGGCAGGAATGGGCCACCCTTTCTGAGCACCAGCTATCCCAACAGGAAACAAATGAGCATGACCCCTGCCCGGAAGGCTTTGGGAAGGTAGAAGCGTGCACAGTGGCGGGGTCTGCCCAGAAGACCCTACATCGGTGTTACCCACCCCTGACAGAAGAGTCAGTGTTGAGGTATAATGTCTGCCTTCTGGAGACATGGCTTTATTTCATCTTTTTGTTTTTAAATGCAGCCTCTTATAGATATTTCAGCAGCAACCTTGTGAGTGGGGGACGGCCCGAGGGATTGTGCTCTGGGGAGGTGAATGTAGGGGGCGAGAGGGCTGGCGTGGTGGGAGGGAAAAGCCAGCAGGCCTTTGGCTGCTGTGTCTTCCTGGGCCGGGTCAGGGCTTGACGGCTGGCTGGAGTCCCAAGGTGGAGTCCATGGAGACTGAATCTGCAGTTTCTCTCTCAGCTTCTGAGTGTCCACCTGCCATTGTGTTTAATGAAGTGTCAGGTTAAACTTTTGAGAGGTTGCATAACAAATTACTGAAATACTGTCAGCGCCTGTTTGTAAAACGGGGAATGAAAGTCAGACGGGAGACTGTATCCTGGGAGCTTATGGTCACGAGGTGTTTAGTGGCTGCCTGTGGGCCAGGGCAGGGCCTTTCGGGGGACACTGATGTCCCCAGGGAGTACCAACAGTCTGACCTACGAACAGAGTGGCTAATTAATCCTCGAAAGCCTCTCCCTTCCCCAGCTGGAGCCTGTTTTGAGACCCTGGTTTTTCTTAGAGAAATCCTGTTGAAGTTGACAGCAGTTGGACGCCGTTGGTGGCTGTCTGGACGTCGGGGCAGTGTCAGCACTGGCAGACCACTCAGCTGTGGGAATCCATATGTCCTGTGGACTAATCTCTCTCCTTTGCAATTCCAGAGCCGAACACGGTCAGCTACAGCCAGTCCAGCTTGATCCACCTGGTGGGGCCTTCGGACTGCACGCTGCACGGCTTTGTGCACGGAGGTAAGAAAGTGGCTCTTGCTCCTCCTTGTGCCTTCACCGGCTCCTCATTAGTCCCTGGGAAGCTGTGCTCCCTTCTGACCCAGTGTAGGCTCTCATGTCTAATGAAGTAGAAATTTAAACTTTTAAGAGGTTGCGTAATAAATTACTGAAATACAGTCCTCCCCTGTTTTTAAAATTGGAAATGCAAGTCATATTGATGACTGTCCTAACAGAGGGTCACACACCACCCTGGGCACTTGTAGCCACGAGGTGTTTAGTTGCTGCCCGTGGGCCGGGGCAGGGCCGTTCAGGGAACGTCCCCAGGGAGTAACAGCAGTGTGACCCACTAACAGAGTGGCTACTTAAAAATGGTTTTGCCTCTGATGTTTGCATTTATTTCTTCCTTTGGTTAGATTCCACCTCGGACAGTGCAGGCCTTGAAGTTCCTTGCTCGGGAAACATGGCTGGAACACGGGAGGCTTAGCTCCAGGTTCATAGCCATGTCACCAGCACTGTCTGGATCGGTGCAGTGAGGTCCACAAATACGAAAGAATTTGAGAGTGGACACACGGCGGGTGTATAGACAGAGGAGGATTTATTAGTCAAGCGAAAGTACACCCCCAAGGGGAGGGGCGGGCAGGCTCGAGGCAAGCATCTGCCCCGAAGTTGTGGTGGTTGGTGTTTTTGGAAAATGGGGGTCCTGGGGCGGGTGAGGTCCTGGAATGCAGACCAATCTGGGCATTGTCTCCATCCCCATGTTGGGAGGGGGAGATTTTTCCCTTACATAGGCATCTTCAGAACTGTCATGGCGGTGATCCCCTGCAAAGGGGGTCAAATCCGCAATGCAGATGAGGGTATAATGAGGCTAGGGGCTACTCTTGGTCAGGGTTGGTGGGGGAAGTGTTGCACGTCGAAGAGCCGCTGCCCGGTAACGGGGACGCTGCACTTGGTGGAGTGACCTTGCTCCCAGCCCGTATCTAGCTTCCTGCCTATCTCAGAGGGACACTTTTTACTTTAATAGAGTGTAATTTTTTTGTGTGTGACTTAGGGGAGATATAAGTAGCACATCAGATCCATAATTTAATGAATATTATCATCTAAGGTTAAACTTTAAAAAACAAGTCGATTTAAAGAAAAACATAAGAGGAAAAGTCGTTAAGTGGTATATAAATGATAGCAGAAGTTGTGACTGTGGTCCGTGGGTGACGGAAGTTTGGACACTGCTGCTCTGGGTGTACCAAGCTATTCATCATTCCCCAGGCATAACCGGCACTTGCACGATGCCATTCGTTTGCACTCTCATTTCCAGTTGCTTGGAATGCCAAGCTCTCCTTTCTTCTCTACTCAGAAAACTCCTCTTCATCCTTCAAAACCCTGCTCGAATGGTACCAATCTGTGTAGGTTACACTGATATTTCTACCAGGGGTTGCCGTGGGAGCAGGGCTAAGTCTTATCCTCTGTATTGGCACCAGAGCCTCACTCAGACTCCAGGAGGCGCTTTGCAGATGCTTGTATCATGAGCAAGGGCACAGGTCACGTGCAGGTTGAGAAGCTTGGGATAATGGCACCTGGGCATGTCGGAGTCAGTGGGTCCTGATTTGAGAGAGATTTTTAAAGTTTGTTTCTTTTTTTAACTAATCCTCTTCCATGTATTTCTTTTTTCAGTTTTGTGATTGTTTTCCTCTTTCCTTAAATGCTGGCCGTAGTGTCCTTAGATCTGATTAACTTGGGTCCTACTCGAGGGAAGCTCTACTTTATAAGAAACGGTACTTTCCAGGCTCACGAGGATTCTGACATTCGGGGTATCTTTCTGCGCTGAGGACAGCTGTGGCCTCCCAAGCTTTTCCTCTTTCCCTGTCCTCACCAGCCTGCGTGCCTGCACCCCTTGTATTGCAGGTGGCAGCTGCCTCCTGGAAGTGGGGGGCAGCCCCCTTTTCTGAGCCTGACCATCTGAAGCTCTGGCTTCTCTAACTGGTAATAATCATCTTTGAGCCTCATAGAGCTCCATTCTACCTGAAATTTGTGAAACTCTATGCTAGAATTTTTGCTTATTTCATCTACATGTTGGAAGTTCAATAATGTGGCATTTCCATCATCAAAAGTCTGTACTCTTAAGTCCAGTCTTCTTTTGTTATGTGCTGAAAGGCGTCAGCAAAGTGCAAGGAGTGAGAGTTGTTGGAAATCCCCCGGAAACCTACACCATGTCGTGTTTGTGTAGGGAGCCCGAGCTGCTTCATTTGATAGAGGCATGTTTTTTGTTTTTTTTTTTTTTTTTTTTTGGTGAGGAAGACCAGCCCTGAGCTAACATCCGTTGCTAATCCTCCTCTTTTTGCTGAGGAAGACTGGCCCTGAGCTAACATCGTGCCCATCTTCCTCCACTTTATATGGGACGCCGCCGCGGCATGGCTGACAGGCAGTGCGTCGGCGGGCGCCCGGGATCCGAACTCGCAAACCCCGGGCTGCCAAGTGCGGACTAAACTGCTGCGCCACCGGGCCGGCTAGAGGCATGTTTTTTAATGTGTGTTTAAGAAGTGTTTACGGGGCCGCCCGGTGGCGCAGCGGTTTAGTCCGCGCTTGGCAGCCCGGGGTTTGCGAGTTCGGATCCCGGGCGCCCGCCGACGCACTGCCTGTCAGCCATGCCGCGGCGGCGTCCCATATAAAGTGGAGGAAGATGGGCACGCATGTTAGCCCAGGGCCAGTCTTCCTCAGCAAAAAGGGGAAGATTGGCAATAGATGTTAGCTCAGGGCTGGTCTTCCCCACAAAAAAAAAAAAAAAAAGAAGTGTTTACAATGGCTTTACAATATTTAATGCCTATTTTCTTAGGGGTTTTGTGCCTATGATTTGAAAAAACATGCCTAATAATGTTACCAAACCTAATCATCTCTTAGAGCTCTTGTTAACTCACCAGGATCGAATGAACAGAATAAGCCCCGTGCTGGAAGCAACTGAGAAGTGTGATTTTATTATATTTCCCTGTAGAGAGAATACTGTCGGCAAGAGTGGTATCTAAAATCATGGGAATCCAAGTCTTCTCTAAACTGTAATTCAGCAGATGCCAATCGCAGGAGAAAATGGTGAATTGAGATGGATGCCGATTTGGCTTTTATTCAGTAATTCTATACTGTATGTGTCTTTGAGACACTACCCGCCTCCCGGTCTATTTCCTGTGATGTTTCACATGTAAGGTAGTCTTGATCTTGAGGACTAGCTCCTACCCTGCCACTTAAAAAACACACACACACCACAGATCTTGGCAGTGCTGCACTGGTGAAAGATATATGGGAAGGGTTAGAGATCACAGTGGAATCCAGGACTCCAGTCAGACGCCAGGTCATTTCTCCTTTCCTGGGTGCATGGGCAGAACCTCTGATCATTCATGAGGGAATAGAAAAGAGGCAGGGAGTAAACATGGGGGTGCAGAGGACGCTCTGTGACCTGCCAGGCAGAAGGACTGGCCGCATTCCTGTGGTTCTTTATTTAAGGGCTTCTGTGCCGAGGCGCTAGCCTGGCTTTTGGCATCTGCCTTCCCCGAGTCCTGCGTGAATCTATACATGGTCTTCCCTTCTACCTCTGAAAGTGCTGGGATCTCAGCCCAAAAAAGGCCTTTTTCTCTCTGTTCTCTCATCCCCCATTGTTGGTTGTACAACCTGAAGGCGGACCTGGCAGATATCTGTGGGGGTGTTTAGGTTCATGCAACAATCAAGATCTTTTTGTAAACTCACCCGGACACCCATCCTTGATGAAAACACTCAGTAAGACTCGGAATTGATGGTACTTCCTCCCATGATAAAACACAGGTACCCGAGCTCTAAAGTGAGCATCTTGCTCAAAGGCGGAGGTCAGAGGACCTTTGCCTGAGGTCAGGAACAAGGCAAGGGTGCCCACTCTCACTGCCAGTTAACATTGTTTTGGAAATTTTAGCCACTGCAGTTAAGCAAGAGGAAAACATCAGGCACAGGAATTGGCAGAAAAGAAGTAGAGCTATCTGTCTCTGCAGGTGGCACAGTAACATACCCAGACGACCCAAGAGATCCAGTGATAAAAATAACTCAAATAATTAAACAATTCAGTTAGGTAGCGGCATATGAGATGAATAATAGCAATGAAAAACCTGAAATAGAGAAACTGCTTTTCTGTTTTTTGAGGAAGATTGGCTCTGCGCTAACATCTGTTGCCAATCTTCCTCTTTCCTTTTTTCTCCCCAAAGCCCCGGTACATAGTTGTATATCACAGTTGTAGAGTTGTAGCTCTTCTATGTGGGACGCCGCCTCAGCATGGCTTGATGAATGGTGAGTAGGTCCACGCCCAGGATCCGAACCGGCAAACCTCAGGCCACTGAAGCAGAACGCGTGAACCCAACCACTAAAGTGCTGGCCGGCCCCTGCTTTTCATTGTTTTTGTTTGCGGTTATGTTTGTTTTCTAAGGTGTTTTTTGTGTGTCAATGGATTTTAACTATGTCATGAAACATCACTTTTTAGTAATTTGGTAAAAAAAATGATATTTGGTTTTGCGTCTATTTGATCCATCTTCTTCAGGGTCTTGTTCTCTTTTTGTTGGTTCCTGAGATGTTCTTTGCTCCAATTTCTTTCCTCTGGGACTCCCCTTGCCTGGCTCCTGTCACTGTTTCTAGGCGGGTTTTTCAGCGCGAAAAGGGGAGTCACTGCTCTCAACCTACCAGACGGTAGAAGGAAACGTGCTCCCAAATCCAACACCGCTGCGGCCAGCCCTTGGGTGGGGGAGACTTCCTGGGGGTCAGCGCGGGGTCCTGCGCAGGGCAGATTCCAAAGGAGTCTTCAGCGTGAATTCTTCACTTCTGAACTTTAAGTGGCCTTGGATTTTCTGGGGGGGGGCACTTTTTTATTTTTAAATTAATTATTTTAAACCAGAAGTATTCTGTGGAAATGGTCCAAAATGGCTTCTGACAAAACACAGCTACCCCGTGTCCTCCCTTCGCGCCGGCATTGCACTCCCAGCAGCATCAGCTGCTGCTTCTGGTCCGTGACGTGGCATTCCCGCATGTCCCCCGGCTCATCGGCTCCAGACTCACGCCCCTGCAGATGCCGCTCGGTGCCGAGCCAAGGAGAGTACTAGGACTGCATCGCGTGCACAGCCTGTTACTGCGTAGCTCGTTACTGCCTCATTTTGCACTCACTTTGAACATCCACCTGAGTCACTCCCACCCTCAGCAGCTCTGTAAAATGCTGCTCGATACCGTTGGCCCGCCAGATAATTGCCCAGTGCCAGCGTTTCCTGGAGTGTCCACCTTCCATCCTCCTCAAACTGGACTGCTCGTTCCCTGCTCTACACCGCTCTCCTGGGACGTCCTTGGCCTCTCACTGGGTGGGTGCTCTGATTCACGGATCTTCGATTTTCCTCTTTGCTAGTTTTGGTGGAACACGTCCTCCAGTGGCTTCCTATGGAAGGTAGTATGTCACCCAGGAGGAAGGCTCAGCTGCCGTGAGGCTCCAGTCAGCAGTGGCTTCGACGGGAAAGGCGATTGTTTCTGGTGTCAGGAGGCAGTTGTAAGACGTCCAGGGCTGATCTGGCAGCTCCGTGGCGTTGGGGACCCAGGCTCCTTCTGCCCTGTTCTGCTGTCCCTGGGGGCTGCCCTCCTTGTGTGGTGCACGACGGCACATCACTGCACCAGTGTTCCAGCCCGAAAGGCCGTGGAGGGCACTCCCAGGGTTCTGCATCCACCACTCTGCTCTATCCCATTGGCCAGTGAATGGCCACATCTGCTGGCGGGGTCTGGCCGGGCAGACGTGTCTGGAGTCACTACAGAAGAAAGCGAGAGCTAACGTGGGAGGATGTTCGCTGTCATGGGGTGCAAGGGTGGTTTTTCTGAACTTTGCATGTGTGAAAACATTTCCTGGCTGGTATGGCATTCTCCCCACGGGGCTGAGAAGCGTTGCTGCATCATTTTCCAGCTTCTGAGGTTACTGTTCAGAAGTCCAGGGACTGTAGAGTCTCTCCCTCCACTCTCTGGCCACACCTCTGCCTGTCCCTCTAACCTGATCTTCACTCCTCATTCCAGCCTCTATCCCCAGGGCCCATCCCTGACCTTCCAGTTTTCTGAATAACAAATTGTATGGTTTGCAGTTTCTGGGTGTTTCTTGCTTGTGGTGTCACATCCTCCCCACCCCCACTCTATCATGCTGCTGCTTAGTGCTCCCGCTAACAAGCCCTCCCTCCAGAGCCGCTGCTCTACCTTGCTGGGCCCCACCGCAGTGTGTCTTAGCACCCATTGTGTTCGTAGGTCTGGGAGGGGCCCAAGAACCTGCATTTCTACCAAGTGTCTGTGGGATGCTGGGGCTGCTGGTCTGGGGACCACACCACTGCTCCTGAGAATAGTGCCTGCTGCATGTGTTTCAGATCTGATTTCTGCAGCTCGGCCCGCCCCGTCCAGGCGCAGTCTTAGCAGATGGTCTTACCTCTTGTGTCATTAAGAAATTCGAGTTGCATCTATGGCCAGCTTTCTGGGACTTCCTCTCTCTATCTCACGGCTCCTTCCTCTGCTGCTGTCTCTTCCTCCTTTTTCGTAGAGTTGGCCCCTCATTTGGGCTTTGGACCCTCTTCTCACTCACTTCTAGGTTTTTGCCCCTTGGCCAGACCATCCTTCCTATTGAGTTAATAGTTCTCTCCTCTGACACAAGTTAAGGTCATGGTGTGGGTCTCCTTACTTTCCTAAGAGGTTGTCAACCCATGGTCTCATCTTTGCTGCCCTCTAGGATCACCTGGGCACTCAAAAATACAGATGCCCCGGCCCCCCCGACCAGTTGGCCCAGACGCGGTGGGGAGGCCCAGGTGAGTCTAATGGACAGCCTGGGTTGGAACAGCTGCTATAAATGCTTGACCCTGGAAAAGAGGACACAGCTGGGGAACAAGGACCCTTACTGGAATCAAGTGCCCAGAGTGTATGTCCCTCCTTCCAAAAATATGTCCCATCTCTGAAATTTTTCTTGTTTTCTCCCAGACATCCTTAAGTAAGCAGCCCCAGCCCTTTTTTATGCTATTTAAAAAGCTCAAAGACTGAAAACCTTGTTCCTACAGTTAATTACTGTTGTCCTCTTCTAATTACCCCATGAAAGACCCCAAAAACTGGGAAAGGAGGGGAGCTTAGAAACTTTTAGTCAGAGAATGAAAGTCGGGGCAGTGGCAGCTCTGTTCTCGGTGGTTCTGTCCTTGGTCAGACGACCCACGCCTGGCTGGCCCCCCAGCACCTTGCACACCGTGGGGGCTTACGTCAGTCTCTTCTTCTCAGCCCGGAGGTGGATCTCATTAGGCCCTTGTCCCAGGGCCCATGCGGGCTGTTCTGGTTGCTTCTCCAGGTCCTGAACAGATCTTTAGAGCACGAGAGGCATGGCAGTGGGGATCCTCTGTTTCAGACAAGAGCCACGTGTTAATGATCACATTTGGTTCTGAGTAAAAACTACCCCTGCTCAGAGGTGGCAGTCCAGGCAGGGACATGTGGCAGTGAATTGGGGCCGCAACAATCTCCTAAATGGGTCTGTCCCTCAGCCGTTCTCTGGTGCCTGTTGAAAACGCAGGCTCCTGGGCCCTTCCTCTGGAGGCTTTTGTGGAGCGGGGCCTGTGTCCTTGGTGCTGGGCCTGGGGGGTCCCGATGGTTCAGGGCCCTCAGAAACGCATGGCTGGAGTGCTTTTATCTCAAAAATCCAGCAACTCTGTCCTCACACCCCATTCACCTGACCCCTCAAGAGCACTGGACACACTGACCTCAGGTTTCCTGCCCTCACTCTCTGAATCCACGGTCCTCCCGCGCCGTGGTGGCATCAGAGTGGCTTGCTGGAGACACGGGTGCCGGGCCCTCCTGGAGAAGCCTTCAGTACGGTGGGTAGGCCCCAGCGTCTGCACGTGGCTTGCTTCCAGCTGGTTCTCCCATACCTGGGGTGAGGACCTCCAGTGGGTCTCCTGAATCTCCAGGTGTTCCTGAGTCTGTCCTGGGCCTTCTCCCTCGCTCCATCTTCTCCCCATGACTCGCCCAGTGCCGTGGCTCCCGTGGCCGCCTCCATATGGCACCGACAGATTGTTTACATCCCCCTCAAATGTCTCCACCAGGCTCCAACGGCCTGGGGGCATCTTCATTGGGACAGTGGCCTGTGGCCCTGATCTTTCCCTTGATTCCCCACCTGCCCATTCTTCTCAGAACTTCTGAGGCTGTTGTGTGAACGGCGCCCCCAGGACTGTGCACTGTGGCCGCCTAACTTAACCCCCCTGGGCCTTAGGGTTTCCTTTTCTTAAATGAGATAACCCAGGGAAAGCGACCGGCACATAGGGAGTACTTAATAAAGGTTAGTTATTGTTATCATTCTGATTTTATTTACTTGTTTTACTCGTTACTGACACACAGAGAGAGAATGTTCTACTCCACGGAGAACACATGCTTTTTTCTCACATCCAGTGGGGCATTTATAAAATATGATCATGTACGTGACCACAAAGAGCATTTTAATTATAAATTCCCCAACGTGGGCCCCATTAAGCCTAAGCGTCCATAACAAGAATGTAACCACCTAGAAGTTAAGAAACACTCCTCCAGGTAACTTCCAGTCAAAGAAAAAGTAAAGTCTAGACTTGTAAATTATCTAGAAAATAATGAAAAGGAGAATGTTTCTTATCGAAGTCAGGGGTATGGCTAAACATGTTCTCAGAGAAAAAGTGGGTAACTTGGATCTTGTGTTACTTAAAAAGAAAAGTTAAAAATACCTAAGTGTTGGAACTGGAGAAAGAGGAGCAAAATCCACCCACGGAAAGGAGGATGGAGCGGGCCTGACTTTGCGTTCCTATCTTTGGACCCAAGCCCCTGCTCTCCCATGGCTGTGCGCTGTCCCCACCCTGGTCCCCCTTCAAATCCTCATGACCAGAGAACCTCTGCATTTTGAGCCATCAGAGCCCTTTCCACTGGTCTCATCCCTCTGCCAGGTGCCAAGTCCCGGGGCCCCCACACCTCTGGGGTCTCCCCTCCCTCACCTGCCCCAGACAGCCAGATCAGTCTTGACAAACACAGGTCTGTGGCTCTGCAACCGTGGCCTCCCTCCAGGGTGCAGTCCAGCTTCGTGGCTTCCAGCCCCTTCACTCACCTGTGACTTTCTTCCCCCAGAAATGGGTCTTGCTTTTCTGCCTCCGTGTCTTTGTTTCTCCTGTTCTTCCCACCTCTGCCCGTTTCTGCCGGCCCAGACCAAATCCCGCCTCCTCCCCGTGCTCCTGGAGCCCCTCCCTCCCCAGGCCAGGCACCCTCCCCTCTGCGTGCGCCGTAGCACGTTACTGTTCCCCTCTTCCTCGCTCCGGCCTTTCTGCCCCTTATGATAGTTGTGGTTTTCTCAGGCATTCATTTCCTGCAGATCGTGATCTTTCTTACCCTTACTTGCCTCTCTCCCACCAGGCTTTGCAAAGTACCTTGTGCATAGAAGGGACTTGATGAATGAAAGAAATCATTTGGAGAGATGGTTTGAGTTGATGCTGCCAGGTGGCTGTTTCCTAAACTGTTGGCAGCTTTTTTCCTGTGGCTCTGATGTCCTTAGATCAGGCTGCCAGGTTGGTGGGCAGGGCGCCTTTCCCACTTGTAGGACTGGCTCTGCCCCGTGCTTCACAGCGCCCTGCGGTGGCTGTGCTCCTGTAGGGAAACCCATGCCCGTCTGCCTGACCCCCACCCTGGCCCTTGGTTTGGGTGTGAGGTGGTCACTGACTCCTTCACTGGGTTGATTCTGCCTCTGCTGCCGAGGCCAGGAGCCTGGTCAGTCTCAACCCAGCCTGCGTCTGCCCCAGTCACGTCAGGGCAGTGAGTGAAGGCGACACAGTGGGTGAGCATGACGTTGATTGGCTCTGGGGTGAACTCGGGATACAGTTGTTTTCTATGCTGCGCTGTCGTGAGTCTACAAATAAATCTCTCAGTAAGGAACCCCCGACCCCGCTCTAATGGTCTAAGAGGGTCTGGGGGAAGTGCTGGCTGTGCTGGGGGCCCCAAGTTCCAGGGCAGCCCTGCCCACTCGGCAGGGCTCCCTGGCTCTGCCGTTCACTTGCTTTGGAAAAAGAATAACCGGATAGGGACTGTTGTCAGTCAGGTCACTGGGGCTTCACTTGTCACACTGTCCTTGGTCCCCTCAGGCCAGCAGGGGCCTGTCCAGGCAGATACGGTCCTCAAGGGGCAGCAACTGGAGGCCAGTCCTCTCTTCCCCCGGCCCCAGCTTTGCCCCCGTACCTCCATTCCCCCTTTCAGCTCAGCGCCTTGGAGAGTGTCTGCACTCCGTCCTTCCTGTCCCTCTCATTGTTTTCTCTGAAACCTGCTCCAAATGCTTCCCTCCTGTCAAGGTCCCAGTGGGCAGGTCTTGGTGCCCACAGTTCATCCGGCCTCTCTCAACCTCCTCCCCGAGGCCCAGGGATTGCCCACTGCTGCCCCTCCAGTCCCCATGCTGTTCCCTCTCACCTTTCCTGCCTGCATCAATGCCCATCCTTGCACCCTGTACTCCCTCTCCATGACTCGTCAGGTCTCATGCTGCCCTAGGCTGGTGGCTCCCGTGTTTATAGCTCCAGCCAAACCTCTCCCCTGGACACCAGCCACCTGCTCAGGACCTCCCTGGGATGGCTGACAGGCCTCTCCAATTTGGTCTCAGACACGCAGCTCCTCGGTTCCCATTCCTCCCAGCCTCCCCCTGTAGTGGCGGCCAGACTGTCCTTCTGGTTGTCGAGCCAGAATTCCCACGGTCATCCGTGACTCGGCTTTCTCTCGTGTAGACCCTCCATCTCATCTGTCAGCCAGTCCTTTGGGCTTCACCTTCAGAACATATCAGACACCTCCACCGTCATCTCCGGGTCTACCCATTACCATTGAAATGGCCTCTTACCTGGTCTCCCGACTTCCCTGACGATCTCTTCTCAACACAGCAGCCTCACTGGTCCTTTTAGAGTAGATGTCAGATCAAGCCATGCCTGCTCAGGACCCTGCAGTGGCTCCCGTCTCACATCACATAGAAGCCTAGTCTTTTTATTTGTGCCCTTTCTTCCCTTCTAAGGCCCTCCAGGATCTTGCCTCCCTCCTCCACCTTACCATCCTCTCCCCTTGCTCCTGCTTCTCGCTATTCCCAGGACACACGGAGTACACCTGTGCCTGTGGACTTTGCACCTGCTGTTCCCTCTTCCTGGGCTGCTGTTCCTTCCCTCTGCCTGGGTTGTGATCCCCCCAGACAACTGCACAACTGCCTTTCTTTTTCTTCAGGTCTCTGGAGAAAAGGTGACCTTTCCAGACTGCCCTAAATAACATAGACCCCATCCCCTGACCATGCTTCCTTCTTGTTCTGAAGCACTTACCACTACCTGACAGACGCTTCCCCATTGGCTTGCCACCCCTGCCAGAATGGAGGCTCCCAGGTGGGGACTTTGATCTGGTGCGCTTGCTGCTGCACCCCCGGCACTGAGAACAGGGCGTGGCACAGAGCAGACGGGCAATGTGCTAAATGAATGAACTGGGAAGAGTGAAGACGGTCCCTGCGTGGGACTGCAACGGGGCTGACAGCAGGGCAGCCCCCACCCAGGGAAGTCTTCGAGGCTGTGTGTGCACCTGGTAGAGGGACACGTGATGGTGGCTCCCTTACTCGGTGGACACTTACCGAACCCTTCCCTGTGTCCATCTTTGTGCGAGGTCCTGAGACGTCGGGAGACAAACCTTATCCGACAACAAATCCTCCACACAAATGTCCAGCAGCCAAGGGGACACACACAGCTGCCTGGGGGTCCCGAGGTCGGAGAACCTGAAGGAAGAGGCAGAAGAAATGGCAGACCCGTGAGGGAGGAGGCAGGGGCACACGGGGAAGAGGAGCCTGGTGGCCCAAGCAGAGGGAGGCTGGGGGGCGAGGTGCAGGCTGAGGCCTCCCGCCCTGATGCTCTTGTTTGCTTGGTTTTCATGGGGTGGTTGTGAAAAAGCAGTGTTTTGCACCTGTAGGAGGAATTGATTTCCCTGAAGAATACAGAATAAGCACAGGTGCCCCTTTCTAGTTTTGTGATCTCGTTTACCTGGAGTCCCCACTGCGTGGTAGACAGTGTGTCGAGCCCTTGGTCGAGGGAGAAGGAAGAAAAGGGAGAAGTAAGATGTGTTTCCGACTTTGAGGAACTTCTGGTCTAGCAGGGTCAAGAGGGGAGCAAGTGAATGCTGGTTTGGGCGCCACTTTCTCCGTTAGGAAGCCGAGAGTTGTGTTAGGTGATAGCCACGTTCCTTCCATTCTCACTTTCTAAGAATCTTTGTTTTTGAAAATGTCACTCTCTGCAGCTAAGGCTCCAAAGAGCAGCTTTGTGTCCATCCCGACAGCTCTGGGGGCAGGGCACGAGGTGGGGGTCTGGTTACAACCCTGAAAGCCCCCGATGCTGTGAACCGGCTGAAACCACGGCCCTCCTTAGCGGGCTGTCAGAGGACCCTGCTGACCCCTGTCCCGGGAACTGGTTTCCTCCTGCCCACGCTGGGCCTCTCAGCAGCTGCCTCCAGCTGGTCATGTGTGGATTTGGGTCCCTGCTGGCCAGCAGTCCTCCCTCTTCCTCCAGAAATGCAGAGCATTTTGCTTGAGAAACACGGTCAGCCATACAGCATGAGAACGTCCTTCTCTGCAAAAGTGTAGGGATCTTTTGGTTTTGGTGCCATATTAATCAGCTTTTGCTTCCTCTTTAGCTGCATTCCTTAGGGGCACACATGGCCGATGTCCTCTAACAGCATCTTTCCTGTCAACATCATGAGCATATAATTCTTAAATATTAGCCTTCACTCCTGACTTCAGTCTAGACTCCTGTGAGGAAACTGACACCCACGGGAATGGATCTTGGCCTTCGAAGACACGACCTTGCCTTGTGTGGGCTCCAGGCCAAGGCCACAACCTCCCTCTGGCCTGCCCTCCAAGTGGGGAGTGGAGAGGGGCTCACGCATAACCACTGCACCTTCTCACTAGGCTCCATGGCAGTTGGGACAGGAATCCACCTGCCCTGCTTTCCCTCTGCCTTGTTTAACGCAGAGAGAGCGTTGATTCTCAAACAGCTGTAAGCAAATTTAATTGTGACCTTCTCAGGTTTCCTGATAAAGTGAGGAATAAAATATGGCCGGACAGCCCTTTTCCCTGGCTCCCTGGCTCTGCAACGCCCCAGGCGTATGGGAGCCACAGTCCAACTGTGCCCGAGGCCTCCACCCAAGTTCCCACTTTTGACATTTTGATGTTAGAAACCCAACATCTTTACTACACTGTGCATTAATTGCTAAAAATAACCCTTACTTATAACCTTAATTCATATTCCTCCACCCGTGGTTTCGGTTCACAGAGATGCCTGCAGGTACTTTTGGAACCAGAGCGGGAGAAGCCAGACCGTCTAGGGAGGCTGTCACTCACCTGGCTCTTAGAATAACCCCTTATAACTTCCAAAGGGTGGGCTAGTTAAAATAAGATGAACTTACTATCGTTTTCTTAATATAGGAGGCCGGCACCCACACTCGTCAGTTGGGATTAAATATAGGAATGGGGGCATCTCAAATCACCACCCACAGTGCAGTCAGCGGCACCAGGCTCGGAGCTGCTAACTCTGCTGTGGGTTTGTAGGCAGGCGTGACCCACTCAGCCAGTCGGGCCTGGGAAAAGAACATTAAGCCACTATTTTTAAGCCAGTCAACATGTTGTCGATACTTTAAAAAAAAACCTGTAAGCAGTTAAATGTTAGACTCAAAAATATCTTTGGTACCCGATGTTTATCTATATGTTAGTGGCCAAGCAAGTCTTATTTTCTTTCCTTCTCATAGTTCCTGAAATGAATGCAGGCTCCAAGGACAGCAAATCCTACAATTTTGTTGTCATCTTTTAAATGGCGAATCTTGGGTAATAGGACAGCACACGACAGACTGTAATTTGCCCAAGTTATCTTCCCATCGTCAGCAGCACCTAGGGTACCCAAATGGGAAGAAATTGATGAGGTTTTTTCAGTAGGAACTTGGAAAGAGGCATTTTTGAGAAAACTCTGATACTTGATATTTTTTGTTTGTTTGTTTGTTTGTTTGCAGGGAAGACCAGCCCCGAGCTAACATCTGTTCCAATCCTCCCCTTTTTGCTGAGGAAGACTGGCCCTGAGCTAACATCCGTGCCCATCTTCCTCCACTTTATATGGGACACCGCCACAGCGTGGCTGACAGGCAGTGCGTCGGCGGGCGCCCGGGATCCGAACTCGCGAACCCAGGGCTGCCAAGTGCGGACTAAACCGCTGCGCCACCGGGCGGCCCCTGATACTTGATATTTTTAATTAAAGTGTAAAAAAGTGAAGAGGAGATGATGACTTTCAGTGTCAAAGAGGGCTGGTGGCTTTCTCTGGCAAGCCTGAGGGCCCCACTGGGCAAAGTTAGGAGGGAAGGCAAGCAGGTGGGTTTCTGGTTTTTTTTTTTTCAACAAAATTTACTTTTCTCAGTCGACACATTGATCATAATATATCGTGTTTACGGTCATAGGCTATTTTTCACTAACAATCTTTACAGACGTGTCATGATGGGATGAGAATATGTGGATTTTTGATTGTCTCACTTCTGCATGGATCATTTTCTCTTAGCAACAGACAGGAAGAATGTCTGAGAACCACACCCACGCAGTGATTTGTCAAGGGTTGTTTCTCACCAGGTAATCACACTGATAATCAATGTTTTATTATAATCTCGGTTTTTATGACATCGATTCCTTTCCCCCTAAGTAACCACCAGAGTCCACTGTGCACCGGACCCTAAAGGACCACAGTTATCCTTCCCTTTTCTCCAAGTCCCCCTGGAGCAACACTAAAATGTACATTTGTGAAAGCAGACTTGGGGTTGCCAGGAGCCACAGGCAAATTTCCGGTGAGGTCTGTCTTCTCCAGCAGAGGTTCTGCTTCCAGCTGTGATCCCACGGCTTCCCTCAAACACAGGAGGGGCTGGGGGCCCTCGCCTTTACAGGGCCAAATGCTTGAGTTTTGGACAGAGAGTTTTTCCATATAGTGAGCCCTAAAATCTACCTTACTGTCACTTCCCATTGACCCTACTGTGGCCTCCCCAAGGTGTACAGATTCACAGAGTGGTCAGAGCCCCGTCCACTCCTCCAGGCCCTCTCCTGTGGAGCAGACCCAGTTCTTTCCAGACCTCTGTATCCCGCAGGGTGCTGGGACTGTTCCCCATCCTGGTCACCTGCTGCCCATATTAGTCACTGTTTGGTACCCGGGATAAACCCCTGATTGGGGGTGTAATCTAATCATAGACGCGCATGGTGGGATCATGCTTTACCCCCTGACCTGGACACTCGGCAGTCTGCGAACTCAGTCCATGAATCTACCTTTTTTGTAGTTTTCTATCAGGTTTGGAGCTAATGACAGTCCTCTCCCGGGTTTCCCAGCTCAGATTTGTGTGCAGGCTGTTGGGTCGGGAGGGAGCTGTCTCTTTAAACGTAATATCGGGTTGTTATCCAACAAGTCACCTGGCTCACCTAGCTTTGGGTTTCTGTGCATCGGACAAGCATCTCTTTCCTGGCCTCACATGGACTAATTGTGAAGCAGATTGTTGTCTAGATATGAGCCCTACAGCTGGCTACTGGAGCCGCTTCCTTGGGTTCATTGTGATCTGTCAGCCGACATTTCTTCATTCATTGATTCGTTTATTTATTCAGCAACCCTTTCTGAACGCTGTATGCCAGGTTCTGAATTGGCCAGGGACAATAAGGCATGTCCCCACCTGTGCTGGCTTCCATGTCACATGATACAGATGGTCTGGGGGTGCCGCATGGAGGTGATGGGGGCATCTGGCATCAGGAGCTCACCCAGCTGCTCATGTCCTCCCCTGTCTGCCCTGGGCTCAGAGCCTGTCCTGGCGGGCTTGCGCTTTGGAGCCTGCAGTATTCTTAGTAACAGTGAAGTCCCTTGTGGGATCTCTACCAGCATTTTGGATAAATAGGGCAAAACCTTTGAAGGAGCTGATTCTGACTTCTTCCAGTTATTCTTTCATTCTTCTCTTTTCAGGACATACAAACGAGGGGTTAACTGTCGGTACTTTCTGCGTCCTAAACGTGGTGTATTCCAATACAACTTTCCCTTCTTTTCTCACCTCCCTACCCTCCTCCCCCACCCCCAGGTTGTGACACCACCTGGTGGCACCTTCACTGGGAGCTCTGGGTCTGTGACCTTCCACCCCTACACACTAATTTTCTGCCACCTCCACCTCTTGCCGTGATCTTGAGCTCTTTCCCATGATCGTATCTAGTTAGGAATTCCACTCTGAGTCTCACTATCGCAGGGCCTGGATCGAGAGGCAGTGTGGTATGGCCTCTAGTGCCCTGTGGTCAGGGGCTGATCCCACTCTACCCGGGGAGTGCTGTGCCTTTGGACATGTGCCTCCGGTTCCTGCTTTGATAAATGGAAACAGTAATGGGCCTGCCTCACAGGCTGCTGTCTAGGGAGGGTTAGCATGCATGCATTCATTCGTTCATTCTTGCACTCAGTCTTTGTTGAGAGCCTACCATGGGGTGGGCACTTGGGATACAGCAGTGAACAAAGCTCCCCCTCGAGGAGCCGACCTCTTAGCACGGTGACCTGTGCGACGCACTGGAGCAGAGCCTGCGCCGGGGCCTCAGGAAACGCCAGCTGTTGTGCTCCTGTCTGGTTTGCTGCACCCAGTGGCATCATTGCTTCTCCACGATACATCCACTCTGTTCCCGTGTCCGGTGCCAGACTTCACTGTCTGCTTTCTTCATTTTCCTCTCAAAAGGTCCCATTTGAGCAATCCCTGTCTCTATTGTTCTCAGAAGGACCCTGATGTGCCCGAGTTAGCTGGTGCCTCCATCTAAAGGAAGGACAGCCACACACGATGCACATTCTGTCACAAACTTCTAAAATCCTCTAGTGAAAATACCCTCACCCCCATTTCTACTAGAATCCTGTGTCTTCATCATTCTTGTGTTCAACTGTTTCTAGATTCTAGATTGACATTTGCTTAATGTAAATTATCTCCAGTACAACGTCGTTTGATGACAAACGCAGCCCGTCTCAACCTTCGTCAGGTGGCATGCGCTTTGTTGGCTGCCCGAGGAAGTGTGCTTACCGTCCTTCGAGTAAGTCTACGGGAAGTGCCCTCTGGATTGCAGACTCCATTTGTGAGCAGGGGCCACTTGTCCAGCTGTGTAACAACTAGATTTTTTATGAGGCAGATCAACCTAGGAGAACTCGGTCTGTGGGCTCTCTCACT
This sequence comes from Tapirus indicus, assembly GCA_031878705.1. Classification (NCBI taxonomy): domain Eukaryota; kingdom Metazoa; phylum Chordata; class Mammalia; order Perissodactyla; family Tapiridae; genus Tapirus; species Tapirus indicus. The sequence continues at coordinate 89,006,634 of CM062924.1, read as the reverse complement.
CCCTCTGGGAAACAAATATGCACGCACACACGTGCAGACACACACACGCACACTCACACTCTGAAGCCATGACCGAATCGGGAGGTGAGCCACGGGTCTCAGACCTGCCCCGGGCCCTCTGTGGTTGGCATATGGCAAGGTGAGGCTGCCTGTCCCCTGGACTCTGCTCTTGCCCCCTGAGCAAAGTGTGTGTGGTTCCCACCCACGTGTTTCCTGCTATTCTGAGACATTTCAGTTCTCTCTCCTTTTCTCTTTATCCTGCAAACCTCAGATCTCTCCCCAAAGCCCTGAATTAAATCAGCGTTCAGTTTAACAGACGTTCAATAGTCCTGTGTCTCCATGATAGCTGCCATTACCGGGTGGCCACAGGGCTCGTCCCATTTGCTCCTCGGTCACCTGAGTGTAGGTTCTGTTACCCCTTCTACCTTGCAGATGCAGAACCCAAGGTTCAGAGGGCCATCTGGCTGCCCAGGGCCCCCAGCCAGGCAGTGGTGGTGGTGATGGGACCTCATGCCCCCCCCCCGACATTCCGCAGCCAGTGGTGGGGCCACATATATCCAGGCCATCTGACTCCAGAGTCTGAACTCTGAACCACCGTGTGGGTGGGGCCATGCTTACACGCCAATGCAGTTAAGTGGTTAATTCAGAAGCTTAGATGGCTGGCCCTCCTAGGAGGTGGTTGGTGTTGACACCTCAGATGACCCACATGCTGCTTTGTGTTTTCACCTCCTTGGAGCCCTGGGCTAGGGACCTGACTGATAGGCCTCCGCCCTGCCAAGCCCGCTCTCAGCCCACCTTCGTTGAGGCCCATTGCTGTGGGTAGAAAGGCGAGGAGAGATTTGTGGTGGGCTTAGGCAAGGCTGCCTGTGTCCACTTCCCGTCATGACTTAAAATAACCCAACAGCCTCTTTGCAGAGCAAAGTGACCCCTTGTCTCGGACCTTTGAGTGCCAAGCTACTCAGAGCCTGGAGGCTCCCTGCCCGCCAGCTCCTCAGTCGCCCGGGGATAAAACCTGGCACCTGTGATTCTCTCCTCTGCCAAAGCACTGTTTTCCCAGCGTTTCCTTTGCACTTTCTTTAGAATTGGACCTCTGTGTGACTTAAGCCTCAGTTGTTAATCTGAAAACTGGGGTGCGAATCCTTCCCTGCGCAGGTGGAGAACAGACGCACCCACGTCTTTGAGTGCTTTTAAACAGCTCTCCCGTGTCTCCGCCCATCAGTCGTTCATCATCATCGTCACTTAGCAGGGTCTTCCGCAAGAAAAGTCCTGGTAATAAAAGCATAATTTTTAGATCAAGAGCATTAATTTGAAAAAAAACCTTTTCATTCCGGAAATGCCCAGATAGTCACAGAAGTAGAGAGAAGAGTGTACTGAGCCTCAGATATCCCACGCAGACAGAGGGCCTGTCCTCCGTCTCCTGTGCTCCTTTTAAGAAGCATCTTCTGCTGTATTCGTGTGAGGCCTCTGGTCCAGTACAGAAAGGGCTTCTGTTCTTTTTTCAATTATATCAGTTTTTGTTTCCCCCACATAGTAAAGAGATTTTTAAATCAATCACCAATGTTTAAAAATCGGCAGATTCCTCATAAACACGCAGGTTCCCGGCTTCTCTTGAAACATCAGGAAGCTGGTGGGGGGGGGTCCCTGGTTCCTGGGGGTAGGGCAGCAGGCAGGGCTGGGCAGTGGCTGTCCTTCAGGAGGGCCCCCGCCAGCCTTCCTCACTTCCCTGTGTCACCTACCTGGCTCTGCCCTAAACACAGTTCCACACAAGCCTGGCTCTCATAAGTGGGAGGGAGTCTGTCCTTCCACCTCCCTCTGGATTTTTACAAATTCTGTATCCTAGGGGGAATGTGCATAACTTTCTAAGATTTCTGATACTGTTAGGTTGATCAGTGTCACTTTATTGCTTTTGTAGGTCAAAAATGGTTGATTTTGACGATTTCATGTAGTTCAACCTAATGAAAGATATGGTTTAAAAATTTTAAGATGAAATAAGAAGTATAATATACATGTCATACTGGGGGTGGGGGGACCAGCAGGTGTGTGGTTGTGATCTCATCAGACAAAGGGGGTGAGGACAAGAGCAAACGGCGCCTGCAGCCTGAGGTTTTAGTGACACCTTGGCCTTCCACGCGCCCGCTTTTCTCGTGTTGTTTGTTTTGTATAACAACTTATTGAGATACAATTCACGTACCATACAATTCACCCATTTAAAGTGTACAAGTCATTGATTTTTAATGTATTCACAGCGTTACACAGCCTTCACCACAATCAATTTCGGAACATTCTCATCACTCCAAAGAGAAACCCAGTACCCACATTAGTAGTCCCTCCCATTTCCCCCTAATGCCCTACCCCTAGGCAACCACTCATCTACCTCTGACCCTATGGATCTGCCTGTTCTGCACTTTCATATAAATGGAATCATACAACATCCGGTCTTTTGTGACTGGCTTCTTTCATTCAGCTTAATGTTTTCGAGGTTCGTCCATGTTGTAGCGTGCGTCGGTGCTTCATTTCTTTTTATGGCCAAATAAGATGCTAGTGTATGGATCCACCACATTTTCTTTGTCCTTTCATCACTTGATGGACATTTGGGTTATTTCCACTTTTTGGCTATTATGAATAATGCTGTTATAAAATCTGTGTACAAGTTTTTGTATGAAACTCTGTTTTTCTTTCTCTTGGGTGTACACCTAGGAGTGGAATTGCTGGGTCACGTGGTAACTGGATGTTTAGCCTTTTGAGAAACTCCAATCTGTGTCCAAAGCAGCTGCACCATTTTCCATCCCCACCAGCAGCGTGCGAGGGTCCTGATTTCTCCACATTCTCACCAACACTTATCATCTGATTTTTTGATGCAGCCATTCCAGTGGATATTGTAACGAAACTTTCCTGGCGGGATAAGATATCTGTGAAGTTAGGAAAAGGATTGTAGTTTTGTTGGTGCCCCATAACATCAGCCGTGGTCATTTCCAAAAGCTCCCGAGGAAGCCAGGTTGACACCATGAGCTTCAACGTGCCCCAGTCACACCCCCCGCCCCCAGTACTGGCTGCCACCCCTGCTGGTGGGCAGTGGGAGGGCTTTGTTTTTTATGTCTTGTTTCCAGGATAGAAAGTAGTCTCCCCTTCCCTCATGTCTAATCTGCCACATGCCCCCTCTCTGTGCAGGTGTCACCATGAAGCTCATGGACGAGGTGGCCGGGATCGTGGCTGCTCGTCACTGCAAGACCAACATAGTCACAGCTTCCGTGGACGCCATCAACTTTCACGACAAGATCAGAAAAGGTAACAGAACTCTGCTGACGGAGAGAAGGGGATGGCTTTGGGTCTTTCGCACCAGTTTGCTTTCTGTTCACACCCAGTGTCGCCTGGGCCCCGTTTCTGCCCATTTGCCATGAGAAGCAGGAAGCCAGAGTCCTTGTTGGTGTGTCTGTGAGGCTAGGGTTCGTTGATTTGATTTTTCAATCTGGTAAATTCTGTTACTCAGATATGATTGGGGCTTTATCCTATGAAAAAGCGGCATAAACTCGTCCTCTTAAAACGCCCCACGAGCAGAGCCCTACAACGATCCTGTGAGCACAGTGCCGTGACCATCGCCACCAGATCTCATGGCAGGCACGTTTCCTCTCTGGGAGGAATAGGTAATCCGTGACGTAAGGAATGGCAGGGTTGGTGCCAAGAAGCCCGTGAACCGCAGTCCTCGGCCAGCCCTGCCTGCACCACCTGGGGCAGCGCTGGAGTTTGGTAGTTTTCCCCAACACAGAAATCCAGTCCCAGCGACTCGGCCCCCCCACCCCGGACACGGGGCTTGCTGTCTCTCCAGTGAGTTTGCCGTCGCAGGAGCCCGGGCCTCTGCGGGTTGGGCGCACGGTTCACTGTGCTCGTCTCGTGGTAGTGCGGGTCTGAAGATGCAAAGCGAGTGTCTCCTCCAGACACGTGGTGATTTCTGTTTGTGTTGTGTCTTCTGAGATGAGGCTGTGTGCCCCTGAAAAGTAGCACTTCGCTGTGGGGGTGGGGTGGTGCCAGGGCTGCGAGAGCCTGGTGTTGATTCTGAAGAAGTCTCGCCACAAAAGCAGCTCCTTGGAAAAAGCTGTCAGGTCAGACCAGTCTCTGGCCGTGGGAGGTGGCAAAGTAGAGAAAGGCAAGCTTGACCGTCCTCGCCGCGGGCCTCGAGAAGCGCCGCTCTGTGGAGCAGGCTGTGTCCAGAGCCACAAAGGCCTTATCCAGACCCTGCAGGGCCGCGGTCCAGCCACTGTGCTCTCTCCTGCAGGTGCTCCTGCAGAACACACCTGGCAGTTGAAGGCCTGTGTGCTGGGGACACAGCATCCTGAATTTGGAAGGGTGGGGGGCTGCTGCCCTTGCTGCCATGACTGACAGCAGGTTCAGTTGGATTAAGGGTGCTCTTAGGGTGAGGAAAAGGACGGTCTGCGGACTGTTGCCCTTTGCTTTGCGGAATCCCTTCCTAACTGGTAGGTGTTTGCAGTGGACACAGACCACAGCGTCATTGTAGAATTTGCCCAAAACAAGTGGGTCTTGTCCGTCTTGGCTCATCCTCTATGGCCCTTGAGTGTTGTGTGTGGTGGTGGCATAAACGTTTGGGAATCCTGTTGTACCATGATTCCATGGCTCTCTTTTTCTGGAACTACTCCTGGATAAATGACCAGGATCAGAGATTCATTATTAAATACAGCTTGAAAATCCACAGTGGAAACACACATAGATTCCATGGAACTTGCTCTGTTCAGTGTCTGTCGAGCACCCTTTGAGAAGTGCTTCCTAAGAAAACTGGACTTCCTTAGAGAACCGGCCAGTTTCCTCAGCATCAGCCCAGTCAGCCAATGTGCTTTGCAGTTGAGGGAAGAATGAGGTGTCGACTTTGTTAGACAGGAGGGACCCCCCTGCCCAGACTCCTCACCCTCAGTCCCTCGTAGACCAGAATTCACTTTCAAGGGAGAGCTCCAGGAGGGGCATGGTGGGGTCCCGGTTGGTAGGAATTATTAATTTTGAGGGAAGACCGTGAACTCTAGTGGGAGTGGAGCACTTTTTCTAGGGGTTCATTTGACAACCTGAAAGACACTGGGGGTAACTTGTATGAGGAATTGCTTTGACAAAGACTTTTCATTTCTAAAAGTTACTCTTATTCCAAAACACAGAGAAAGTGATCTTCATTTTCAGAAGCTGTAATTTCTGGTAGAATATTCTATGGTGGATTGGTGTCCATCAAGTAGTGAGATTAAGGGTGGACTGAGTGGGCTTGCCTGGTGGCACCCCACGATGCTGACCCATCCACGGCCCCACCCAGTGCCCCTCGGTGGTGTCACAGCCTTGGCCTTGAGCCCAGGACCCCAGAGCTAGGCTGGCTGGGCGTTGTGCTCGGGCCTGGCCTAGGGAGCCCCGGGCGGAGGGGGCAGAGAGAGTGTTTCTATCTTCTCAGGTCATATCTTGTTTTGTGTATGAAGGAATTTGGGCCAAACTCGAATAACGATGATAGAGTCTGGCCTATTTCTGTGCCTATGTCCTCCAGGGGCGGTTAGACACTGTCACACCTCATTTGTTATTTTGCAGAGGAATGTCCCCGTGTGAAGTCGTTGGCTGTCTCCTCTCTCCTCTGCAAGTGGCTCTGTCGAAGAGCCTGCCCCTTGTGTCCAGGGCGAGGTCTCAGTTCTGGCAGCGCACAGGCCACGCCCGCTTCAGAGACAGAATTGTCACATTTTTGTCTTCAGTTCCATGGGGCAGAGACCTCTGAAGGCACCACCGCTTCACACCGGCTCCTTCTCCTCTGCATTCTTTGCTCCTTTCTGGGGAAATGCAGAGCGAGGGTGGCTGAGCCTGGGGTGACCCTCTAGCTCTAGCTTCTTGACGACAGGCAATCCGTGTGTATCAGAAACTCGCTGAGGAGATGGGGGTTGACATTCCCTGTTGTTCTGCTTGATCTTCTGATGCGAATCTGCCAGGATCACTGTAAACACGGGGATGCTCCAGGGTGCAGCCTCCGAGCTGCTGCCATCCTCTGGCCCAGTGCCTTCTCTCTTGGCTTGCAGTTCCGCTCTTAATGTGAAGGGGCTGGAGGGCCAGGCCCCTGCCACCCCTCGGGGTGTGAGGCAGTGTCGGCCAGGCCTGGGGACTGCTGGTGGAAATGAAACCCCAGGCACACGTGTCCACGTATGGGACAGTGGCAGTTTAGTGCTGTAAAGAGCAGTGTGTGAGTGTCCCCGGGCTGTGCAGTAAATGACCACAAACTGGGGGCTTAAAACAGCAGAAATTTGCTCTCGCCCAGTTCTGGAGGCCAGAAATCTAGAATCAAGGTGTGGGCAGGGCTGTGCCTCCCTCAGAAGCCTCTAGGGGGGGATCCTTCCTTGTCTCCAGCTTCTGGGGTTCCCAGGTGTCCCTTGGTTTGTGGCCGCATCACTCCAACCTCTACCTTTACCTCCATCTTCACGTGGTCTCCTCCCCTCTCTTTTTCTTCTTCCGTCTCTTATCAGGACACTTGTCACAGGATTTGGGGCCCACCTGGATAATCAAGGAGGATCTCATCTCGAGATCCTTAACTCGGTGACATCTGCAAAGACCTCTATTCTAAATAAGGTCACATTCTAAGGTTCTGAATGGACTTTTCTTTTTTTGTGAGGAAGACCAGCCTTGAGCTAACATCTGCTGCCAGTCCTCCTCTTTTTGCTGAGGAAGACTGGCCCTGGGCTAACATCCGTGCCCATCTTCCTCTACTTTATACGGGATGCTGCCACAGCATGGCTGATAAGCAGTGCGTCGGCCAGCACCCGGGATCCGGACCCGCAAACCCCGGGCTGCCAAAGCGTGAACTAAACCGCTGCGCCACCGGGCCGGCCCTGAATGGACATATCTTTTAAGGGACATCTATTCAACCCACAGCAAATGCTTTCTCTCCTTACAGCTTAATTCTTGTAGATACTAGCTCACTTTCTCTTTCGCAAAATTGTGAGGTTGGTAAAATCTTTTCTGTGTCCCAAGCTGCCTCTCTCCCACCCTTGCCCACATGGGTGTGGGTCCCTCCCTCAGTAAAGTCAGCGCCCGGCCCAGAGAGGGAGTGGCTCTGAATGTCCCTGGTTGTGAGAAGGGCAGTCACATGGCTGGGCAGGGGCAGCCGCACTGGAGCAAAATTGAGAGGCACTGTGTTTCCCTGGCATGGGGGCACTGATGAGGAACCAGTGACTTTCCTCTGCATGGCAGGGAGACGGGTCAGCCCCCCGAAATGAGAACGAACGTGGAGCCCGGGAGGCAAATGTTTCGTGATGACAAGAAAACACAGTGGCATGGACCTTTTTATCATTGGGGCATAGAATTAACTTGTTCCTAAGTCCGGTGTAAAGCTTAATCAGTGTAAGGACTATTTTTTAAGTGTGATATTTTCATGGAAAAGGTGCCAGCTGGTGGTCCCAGGCACATGCGGGTGACTGAGCCAGGGGACACCCCGGGGCTGTGGCCACAGTGCAGCAGCTATCTGCAGCCAGCAACTGGCCTGATCAGGCAGCACCCACGCCCACGCCGCCTTGTTTGGGAAATGCACGTCACCCTGGTCATGTGCCATCTCTCAGACACACAGCCCTGGAGGGTCCCTTCCATCCCACACCACCACACACGAGCAACCTACCTGGTCCTCCTGGGAGGGTGCCCCCACCTCCCGAAGGCTGGTATGACGCAGGGGGGAAAAGCCCAGAGATTAAGACACGTTGTCAGCCAAACACGCTGTCTGTGTATGAGTTTCCTATGGCTGCTGTAACCAATTACCACAAACTAGTGGCTTAAAATGACACAAATTCATTCTCTTACAGTTCTGGAGGTCAGACATCTAAAAGAGGTCCACAGGGCTATGTTCCTTCCGGAGCATCTAAGGGAGAATCTGTGTCCTTGACTTTCCCAGCTTGTAGAGGCCACCCACATTCCTTGGCTCCTGGCCCCTCCCTGCACCCTCTGCTTCCGTCTCCCCATCTCTCTCTTCTTACTCGGACCTCCGGCCTCCCTCTTATAAGCACCCTTGTGATGACTTTGGGACACCCAGACAATCTGAGATCATCCCCCATCTCGAGGTCCTTAATTGCATCTGCAGAGTCCTGTTTGCCATGTGAGGTCACATATTCACAGGTTCCCTGGGTTAGGACATGGGCATCTTTGGGGGGCCATTATTCTGACGACTATAGGTGGTGTCTTAGCGGATGGAATATGACTTTCTGACTTACCCATTTCAGCACATTTCATTAGGGAAATAGCTGGAATGGAGGGGAGGCCAGACCTTCAGGTTGACCAACTTCTTCAGATCTAAGGCAGGAAATGCTTTGCTTTATCTCCTTTCAGCCTCTGGTAAAACTGCTTACTGGGAAGAGCAGTCCTTTGTACATATCAGCCAAATGCCAGGCCCAGCTGTGGCCTCATCTGTCACTCAGGTGTGGTGTCCGTCAGGAAGCTATGCCTGCAGCTTTATATCAGGAACTTTGCCCAGAAGGTCAGAAGACAACTTTGAATTTCAGCCACAGACGTGTGTGCTCAGGAGGGAGGGCTCACTGCACCCACACTCACAACACAACGGGGACACTTTTCAGGGGGATGCAGAGGCAGCTCCCATCCTTCTGTGACCTGGCTCTCTAGCAGGGGAGCACATTTGCTGTTGACAAACCAGATTCTTGTAGGACACCATTGATGCTTGCCTAGATCACAAGAGGGCCCACCTCTCTTACACCCTCGCCAGCCCCCCCTGCATTCCAATGCCACCCACATGTTCATGGTGTTTAATGCCAGTGACTTGTGATTTCTCTGCTCATGGCCTCAATGGCTGCCCATGACACCAAGTTCAGCTCAAGCCCTCCACCTGGCACTCAAAGTCCTCTAGGGCCTTGTCCCCCTTCCCACCTCTGTGTCAACCGGGTTCAGGGTCCTCGGCAGGGGAGCACTGAGTTAAACTCACGCCAGCAGTCAAGGCAAAGGAAAGAGTGCTTCGTGAGACTGGATCGTGTAGGACCCCAGTGTCGCCGACCCTGTGACTCATTGGAAAGTAGGTAACGACACTGAGACCACCTGCCTCCCAGGGCTGCTCGCCCAGCAGCGGTGGACTGAGCACCCTGTGCTGGGACGGCGGCCAGCACTGTCGAGATGGGGTGCAGTCAACCCGGTGGTGTGCCGTGTAACAGGAACACCAGCATCATTCGTGGCTGACAAGGCTTGAAGATGTGAACTTACTTTTTACAGGTCACTTGCTCCATTTCCAATTTTTTTTTTAGTTGAGATGTTAAAATGCCAAGGCAACTGTTAAGAAAAGTTAAAGGGTAAAATAGTGACCTTTGGTACAATGGTGTTGGAAGCCTTGGGTAGGAAAACCTAAAGCTGAAGTTTTCTTGTGGAGAAGAGATCTCCCCAAGCTATTAGGGTACAAAATGAAGAATCTTCTAGAAAATGCTTTGGGGTGTTGTAGGTAAGAAATACCAAAGTCACTTCACTTTTCTTAAAAAAGTTCACTGCCACGGCTCTTTCTGGAGCTTAAACGCTGAGTTGGTCTTAAAGTTCTAAATACTTGGCAACCTCTCAGCCTTGGTAAGAGCAATTTTTTATTATTCTGTTTTCTTTTCCAAATCCCTGGCATACTGCTGAAATCTGCCCCTGGAGAGATGCCCGTCTGCCGGGGGAGCCGGTGGGGCACCTGCCAGCCCTCCTGGGTTGTGCCACTCCAGGCAGCTCAGCAATGATTTAAAAGCAGAGATTAGCTGTGATTCACAACTCAGCCCGCTGCAAGCACTGCGTCTATTTAACTCTAACTAATATGACCCACTTTTGAGTGCCAGACATTGTGCTAAAGTGCTTTATAGGATTTAGCCCTCACTTGGGGGGGTATACGGTTGACCCTACCCAATGAGACAGGAACTGTTATCACCATTTTTCTGATCTGGAAACTACCCGTGGCTGCAGGGCTGGTCTGTGGTGGAGCCGGGAGGGGAGGCTGGACAGTCGGCTCCGGGTCAGAGCTCTGAGCCCCACGCTCTGGTGCCTTCTCACCCCAGGCTTGAACAACAAGAGCGTCCACCGCTAGGGCCCGGGGCGTCAGCTTCAAGCCTCGCTAATCCACTGCAGTGCTGTCCATGGTCGATGCTCACGCTGGACCCCTGGGGTGGCAGCCGCTCCCCACGCAGTTGTGTATGAAACTCCTGGCTTCCTAAAGTAGCCCGAAAACCTGCTAAGGGTTCTCGCAGTCGGAGGAGTCCAGCCCCAAGGAAGGCACTGCTCTGTGTGTCCCTCTCTCTCACCCATTAGCCCAGGGGCCCTTTTCCTGCTGAAGTCAGTCAGCCAGAGGCAGACGATTCGGTCTCCAGCAGCACCATACTCTAGTCTTGTCAGCTTTGCCTGCACGAGCCCATCTGTGCCATCCCCCATGATGGTCACTAGACACACTTTACATTATAATTAAAAGTAAATAAGGGGGCCAGCCCAGTGGCATAGCAGTTAAGTTCATGCATACCTCTTCGGCGGCCCGGTGTTCACAGGTTCGGATCCCAGGCGTGGACTGACGCACTGCTTGTCAGCCATGCTGTGGCGGCGTCCCATATAAAGTAGAGGAAGATGGGCACGGATGTGAGCCCAGGGCCAGTCTTCCTCAGCAAAAAAGAGGAGGATTGGCAACGGATGTTAGCTCAGGGCTAGTCTCCCTCACACACCAAAAAATAAACGAAGTGAAATGAAAAGTGCCATTCCTTGGTTACACCCTCCACATTTCAAGTTCTCAGTAGGCACATGTAGCTGGTGGCTACCATATTTGGACAGCAGCCTTCCCTCATGGCAGAAGGTGCTGTTGGGCAGTGCTGATCTCTGGACTGTCAACTCAGTCCCCAGTGTCTCTCTTTGGGTGTGGCTGCCCAGGTGCTGGGTGCTGATTGACTGTGCTCTCGAAGGGATTTCCTTAAACCCCTGTACATCGTATAAAGCACTTTAGCACAATGCCTGGTGCCCCAGCGCTCCCTTCAACACAGCATTGAGACTCCGTCCAAGCTCCATCCAGAACTGGGTACAGAGCCCTCCCATGAAGCAGCCTCTGCCCTCGAAGTCCTGTTCGGCGCCTGGTCAGCAGGGGGAGCACACCTCAGACCCTGGGGGCCAAGTTGGGTTTCACCAGCCAGGACCAGCTTCTCAACTTCTTGGGGGTACTCATGGGACTCTGCTCCTTTCTGGAATTCAAAAGAGGAATTTGGTTTAAGCTCTAACTCCTAAATTCAGATAGGAGTTGGATAGTTGGAACCACCAAATAAGGGACTGACAAAACTTACAAAATATAATACAAATGTGTCCCTTCGTTTTGGTTGATACTTTTTTGGCGAAATAACTACGAGAATTGACTTCCTGGGCCTTTGATGGAACAAGTTGAATGATCTCCACACACTCACACCAAACATCCTTACCCCCAGGAGCGCACCAGCTCTGTAACATGTGGGTGCCGGACCCGGCCTGAATCACCTTAGGGATTCGTTTATTTTTCCTTGGAACTTCATTCGAGTTTCCAGGTGCTTTTTGCTGCCATAGAATCTCTGCTCAAAACATAGAAATGTCGGGGCCGCCTGGTGGCGCAGCGGTTTAGTCCGCGCTTGGCAGCCCAGGGTTCGCGAGTTCGGATCCTGGGCGCCCGCAGACGCACTGCCTGTCAGCCATGCCGTGGCGGCGTCCCATATAAAGTGGAGGAAGACGGGCACGGATGTTAGCCCAGGGCCAGTCTTCCTCAGCAAAAAGGGGAGGATTGGCAATGGATGTTAGCTCAGGGCTAGTCTTCCCCACAAAAAAAAAAAAACAAAACATAGAAATGTCATGTTAAGTGATAGAAAGGAACAATAGAACTGTTTAAAAATCATGTTCTCTGAGCTTCATAAAGGATTGTGCTCCTGATTTTATAGTTACATATGATTTAGTGTCAGTAACAGCCCAGAAAACAGTGAACTGCATTAAAATTATCCAGTTAGCTTCTACCTAGGTCATTGTATTAGTTTTCTATGGTTGCTGTAACAATCTACCAAAAACTTCGTGGCTGAACAACACAAATTTGTTGTCTTGCAGTTCTGGAGGTCAGACATCTGACCTGGGTCTCACTGGCTAAAATCAAGGTGTTGGCTGGGCTGGTTCCTTCTGGAGGCTCTAGGAAAGAATCTGTTTCTTGCCTTTTCCAGCTCCTAGAGGCCACGTGCATTCCTTGGCTTGTGGCCCTGTCCTCCATTGTCAAAGTCAGCAGCGCAGCATCTCTCTGACTCTGCTTCTATTGTTGCTTCTCCCTGACGCTCCACTCCTGCCTCCCTTGTCCACTTTTGAGGACCTTTGTGATGACATTGGGCCCACCTGGATAATCCAGGCTAATCTCCCCACCTCAAGATCCTCAGTTTAATCACTTCTGTGAAGTCCCTTTGCCGTGTGAGGTAACACCTTCACAGGTTCTGGGGAGTAGGAGGAGGATGTCTTTGGGGGCCATTGTTCCGCCTGCCACGGTTGTTAGTTAATTCCACCTTCCCAGAGAGGCAGGTAGGGCTCCAGCCCATTTCTGAGCTCTGCCTCTTCCCCCACCCTGTGTCTTACCCTATGAGCCCTGTGGACAGGACGCTGGTAGAGAACACAGGAGAGCAACAAGGGGCTCCTCAGCCCTTGGGGTTTCAAGGCAGCATGAGAGGAAGTGCCCCTCCCTCCATCCCAAACCCCCCCAGCCACAGATATGGGCACCTCTGAGGTTTGGGGGATTAGCAATGGGGGCACAGAGGCAGCAAGCTTCCTGGCTTATCCTGGCCTCTAATGGAACGTTTGCACTGGAACTTGGGTCTGGAGGGTTCTTGATGTGTCGGAGGGCTGAGGCCCCACCTCTCACACCAGGCCCATTCTCTGGGGATGCGGAGCTTTGGCCCAGGCCTTTCCCTGCAGGTCGACCACGATGCAGTCGCATTTCAGCGTCAGCTCTGGCACAGCTGCTGATCTCCTAGAACCCAGGGAGAATCGGCAAGGGTTTTCAAGGCTTCATTGCCCCGTGTTCTTCACAAGCTGAAAAGATGGAGACTCCCTTGCCGATGCGCTAGCCCATTTTATTCATGTAGACAGCGTTAGAGGCAGCTTCTTACCCAGCGTAAATGTGCCTGCTGCAGAAAAAGGAAAACATGGGGGGTGATTTGTTTTAAATGTCACTTCTTATTATTACCTTGTTTGGTACAAGTCTTTTCACCCCCTCAAGACACAGCAGAGCGTCTGCGGGCACACTCTCCCCTTGGGTTTGAGGCGCCTTTTCCTGGAAGGCTGTGAATGCAGAAGGGCACTCAGACCCTGCCAGAAATTACTGTCCCGGGGCTATGTCCACGTGACCTCAGCGTGGCCACGTCTGCAGCCTCACCATGGCCTCCCTGCGAGATGGCTGCTCCTGTGCCCATTTGCAGATGGGGAAACCGAGGCATGGTGAGGTTCCTGGCTTACCCCTGCCCAGTGGCCGAGCCGGGATTCAAACCCAGGACATCGGACCCAAAAGCCTATGGAACCCAGGACTCCTCCCCAAGGCACCGTAGCCTGAGGGAACCGAGGGCCACCCAGAGTATTGCTCCAGGCCTCAGAGAGCCTGCCTTTCACGGAGACACCTCGTGGGGAATGGCTACCTCAGGGCTTTGTCTGGCTGTTGTTGCTTCAGAGGAGAATCAGGAGCTCCCTTCCTGGTCCCCTGGACAGGGAGAGTGGCCCCCTGCCCCGAGCCTGTCCTAGCTGGGCACATGGCACCTAGTGCCAGTGGGAGATGCCATTTCCCCCCCGAGCTAGTCACGCTCGCTCTTTTAAATAAACGAGCTGTCCTCCGGGTGGATTTGGATGTGTGACCTAGTGGAAAAGTCCCTGGGCAGTGTCTCAGCGTCTCCACTGCCCCCCATGGAGAGCCTTTGAGCGCGTGGCTGCCGTGGCCCCACAACTCGTGCTTGCTCTGACAGCTTCTGAGACAAATTGAAGTGAATAAGAATGCAAGCTGAACTCGGCCTGGGGTCCTCCCCTCCTCCGATGGGCCTCCAGTATCCCAGGCCCAGCATGCACGAGATGAGCCACCTTGCATCTGCCCTTCCCATGTTCCTGATGTGTGTGTCCCCTGCCCCAGCCTGCGCCTGTGGGAATGGGTGGGAGCACCAGACCTGTGGCCACACTGGGCTCTGAGGGCAGCCACGTTACATTGCTTGTTGAGGTGAAGCATCTGCAGGAGGGTCCCCATCCAGCAGGAGTCTGCAGTGGCTGGTGTCCACACATGAACCGCATCCCCACTGGCCACACATTCGTTCAGGGGTGATGGGATGGCTGCTCTTGTGGGCTTCCAGGCTGGGAGGGAGATGGACATCAAAAAGACAAGTGACGGGGCCGCCTGGTGGCGCAGCAGTTTAGTCCGCGCTTGGCAGCCCGGGGTTCGTGAGTTCGGATCCCAGGCGCCCGCGGACGCACTGCCTGTCAGCCATGCTGTGGCGGCGTCCCATATAAAGTGGAGGAAGATGGGCACGGATGTTAGCCCAGCGCCAGTCTTCCTCAGCAGAAAGGGGAGGATTGGCAACAGATGTTAGCTCAGGGCTGGTCTTCCCCACACACACACAAAAAAAAGACAAGTGACGAGTGGACGAGTACCAACAAAGTGGAGTGCTCTTAAGGAGAGGAACTCTGTTCTAGAAAGAGTGCAGTGGGGGAGCCCGAAGTCTGCTGGGCAGCTTCCCTGAAGAAGGGGCACCTGGGCTGTACAGAGGGTGGACCTGGCTGGCACAGGGGCAGGGACAGAGGGAGGTTGGAGACGCTGGGAGCTTTCTGTAGCTCACAGAAGGCCAGGATGAGGGAGCGAGGGGCAGCATGGAGGGGGTCTGTAGAGTTGAGGTGTTTGTTCCTGTAAAACTGAGACCCATCACTGGTAACCCTCCCCACCACGGACCCACCACTCCGCCCTCTTGGATCCCAAGGGAGCAGCAGTGCTGCAGTGACTGGAGGGAGCCTGAGGAGGCAGGTGCGGCATCTGGCATGAGCCTTCCGGGCACCTAGGAGCTGAGAAATAGTGGAGGATGTGGCTGGAGCTGCCTCAGGGCGTCTGTGACCACCCCCACAACTGACTGCAGACCCTGGGGTCACGTGGGGTGCACTCTCCGAGCCAAGAGGCAGAGAGAGGGGAGGCCCTCAGCCAGGAAGGGGCCTTAGAAGCTTTGGGGTCTCTCCTGGTCATGCAGAACTGGGACTTGTCAGTTTCAAATTAAGTCCCAGCCCCTTGATTACCCAACCAGGTTTCCAGCTCTCAAGCGCCTCCCCATGGCTGGTCCCCCAGTGTTAAAACCTGTGGCGTGTTAGAATAATGATGTTGCTGTCTCTGCAGGTGAAAAGGCTGGGATGTGGGCTGTAACTGACATTTTCCTGACTTTTAGGAGGTGATTGTTCTATTTTGTACCATAAGTGGCACTCGAGGCAGGTTCCCTTTTTGTTGTATCTAATGCTCATCATCAGCCAGCTTCGAGGTTTGAAATCGTGTTTGATTAAAGTTAGAAGTTTCTTCAGATTCCTAACCCAGAAATTGTCTGTAAGCAGCCATGAGTTTGCCATGGCAGTTGGGGAGGACTTACTGGGACACAAGGGAAGGCACATTCCCGTCCTTCTCCAAAACAAACAGTCAATGTCCCAAGCCTCTGAAATTTGCTGTCCCCACAGCAGCACCCTGAGGGTGGCCCTGCGTCCATGCCCCTTGGCTGGGGAGTTCTTGTTTCCTTTCATGGGAAGGGCTCGTCCCTGCTTCTCAGCTTGTGGCCCCTGAGTCTTATGGTCATGGATGAGAGGGGTGCTGGCTGGACGCTGGGGGCAGCCTGATGGGGAGAAGACAGAGGCACTGTGGAGACTCTCAGGGACAGCCCCCTGACCCTTCTAGCTCCCTAGCTGGGAAATGGGCCCTGTGTGCTCCTCCTTCCCAGGATATACCCTGGATGCTTTACACGTGACTCTGTACCCTTATGGCTCACATAATGCCACTTGTCACTTACCACGTGGCCTTCCTTCCCTCTCAGAAATGGCCGTATCCGACATGAAGCACTCTCTGTAAGTATGAAGTTGAACGTGGCATAGAACATTCTGGTACTTTATAACATGGAATAACCACTCCTGCTTCTGGCCTATCCACACACTCACCCCTAACAGTCACTGTGCTGCCCTGACTTGTCTGTCTTCCTGGGTCTCTAAAATGTCTTGTGGGGCCTGTCTCCATGGAGCTCGGACATTGGGGTTCCTGGGGTCCCTGCAGCCAGCACTGCTTCCAGGGAGCAGGTCCCGGCATTATATGCTGCACTTGGGGAGGGATTTCCTTGAGCCGGCCCAGAACAAGGCCGTGCTGGAGGGGTTGGGAGGGCGGCGTCCTGGCCACATGTCAGTGGAAAGCTCTGGAGGATTAGTACTGCCTCGGGGGCCAGAACGCCACCATCGGTGATGATGAGGACAATCGAGTGCCTCTCCCACCAGGCACGAGGCTCAGCGCCTGGCTCATTTCATGCCATCCCCATAGTTACCCCTTGAAGCAACTCACGTCCATTTATAAGAGAAAAACTGAACTTCATGAGATTAAAGGATTAAGTAGAAGAAAGGGAGGACCAAGACCAGGCCGTGGGTGGGAGCCCATGACCTGGAGGGTGGCGAGCAGAGGAGATGCTCTAGGACAAGAAGCAACTGCCAGGTGGATATTCAGGACCCCAGGGGTGTGAGGAATGCAGAGAGGTTGGGTTGGGGTTGAGGGAGAGAGGGACAGTGTTATAAAACAGTGTTAGGGGAACATATGACTTTGGACTTCGCCATAATGAACAAGGGAACCAAGCTGGTACAGGGGACTCTGACCAAGGACAGGGCACACGTATGTCATGTCATAGGAAGGCAGATTGTCTGCAGCTCAGAGGAGAGCTCTGGTCCCATGGACAAGACCGACAGAGAGAAGCAGAACCTGACAGGACAGACATGGTCCCACCTGGACAAAGGGGTAGGAGGACATGGGCTGAAATGCAGGCAGTGGCTCCAGGGGAGTGTAGGACCATGGTCAACATGACAGCTTGGCCTGACCAAGCATCTGTTGGAAATGTTGGAGTCGGGGAACTGGGAAGGGGCCAGGGAAGGTGAAAGAAGGTTCTTTAGTGGTGCTTAGAGCAACATGGTGGGGCAGCCGTGGCTCCAGTGGGCACAGGGAAGGCCGAAGCATGGACAGTGCAGGTTGCAGATTTGGCTTTAACCTGTGAGGCACAGAGCCAGCTCACACCCAGAGCTCACTGAGAGCAGGTTGGGGGCTTGCCCCTGAGGGGCGGGACTGACCTGGAAGCATTCTTCCAGCAGATGCTAGGGGGGGTGGGGGGTGGGGCTCAATGATGGCCACCAAGATCCATTCAACTCTAAATGTTTATGTAAATGATGAAAGTCAGTATCTGCTCACTAGAAGGATAAACATTCAGGGGCTACTAATGTTTTGTCATTTTAATGTCCTAGTAGTTATTAAAATGGTCTGTGGTCTAACCAGGTGTCTGAACGTCCTTGGTAAAGCTAATGTTTGCACCTTCCCCGCCCAGCCTGGCCCCTCCCTCCGCTGCCCCCCCAACCCACTGTCTGTGCTCTGCAGGGTGTGTCATCACCATCTCCGGGCGCATGACCTTCACGAGCAATAAGTCCATGGAAATCGAGGTCTTGGTGGACGCCGACCCCGTGGTGGACAACTCACAGAGGCGCTACCGGGCTGCCAGTGCCTTCTTCACCTACGTGTCCCTGAGCCAGGAGGGCAAGCCACTGCCCGTGCCCCAGCTTGTGGTGAGTGACCCCCTCTGGCCCGTGTGTCCTCGGGAATGGCCGCGCTCCCCTGCTGGGCTGGCCCAGTCTGCATTCACTGGGCTCCTAGGAGAAACTGAGTCATGTGAGCCCATTCTGGGCAGCTCGGCCCCCCTCGGCTCCCAAAGGGTCAGAGCAGGGCCCAGGCCTGGCTGCTCCCTGGACCAGCGACCTTGGCTGCGGTGCAGGTCAAATGTGAGGGCCTTCCTCTGTGGGCTGGGGCGTGGGACTAGGCAGACAGGACGAGAGACCCCTTTACGAGCTCCTTGTCATTGGCATTTCCTCTCGAGGGTGAGCACAGTGCCTTGGGGCTCCTGACACTGTACAAACGCTAGAGTGGGGGTGAGGACCCCTCACTGAGGCCTGGGCTCTCCAGGAGCCCTTGGCCTGTGTGTCCTGAGTGATGTGGATCAAGCCAGGCCCCTGCACCTCGGGGCTGGGCCTCCGGGCCTTGTGCCTTTCCCTGCCTTGGCCACTCGGCTAGGCTCTGCGCGGGTGTGCATAGAGAGATGCCTGGCCACACAGCCTCACACATGGGCTGCTGCCACTGGGAGCCCGGGTCCTCTGAGCTCTACCCAGAGACCGTGAGGGTCTCTGACCCAGGCATAGACCCTGGAGGGTCACAGCCACCAACAGTGTTCACTCAACCACCATCCTGGGGCTCCGCAGCCTGCGGTCTAAGAAGAGCACAATTCCAGAGGCTGCTGTTTGGGCAGCCTGGGGGTGCAGACTCCAGGAGGGCTGGGGGTGTGGCCTTGCTAGCATTTTCCTAATTTGGTAAACAAAAGATTGGATTCAAGGAACATGTAATTTCCCTCCGTCTTGCCCCCTAGCCCCCATCTCAGATCATGACACCCCGGGTCCCCCAGGGCTCGAGGCCACAGTCCCAGGAGACTTCCTGGCTCCCACACCCCCCATGCCCACCCCTGGCCAGTCCTGGCGCTGCCTTTCTCCTGGCCCCCAGGTCTCTGATGACACCGGGGGCCACCACGGCCTCCCCCCTGGTCCTTCCCTCCCTCCCTCACACTCACACACACTCCATCCTTCGTGGCACCAGAGGGATCTCTTTTTCAACTGCTGAGATCTTGTCACCTCCCTGCTGAGAGCTTCTGGGGTCCTGGCGCATTTAGAATAAATTCCAAGTTCCTGCCCTCGCCTTGAGGCTCCACGGGCCCCGCTGCCCACCCAGCCTCCTCCCTGCCCACCTGGAGCCCCCACACAGACCCACCTTCAGGGCTGAATCCTCCTCTCCCGGGTCCAGGCCCAATGTCACCTCCTCAGAGGAGCCCCTGCCCGCCCATCCACGGTCCCCTCTAGTTCATAGCTGCCCCGCCTTTCTCCAAATCACCATCGCCGCCCCAGCTTAGGTTTGCCGGTCATCTGCCAATTGTCCATCTCCCCCACGGGACTGAGCTTCATGAGGGCAGGAGCATGTTTGCTCCTAATGGGTCACTGGGGCCTGGAACAGTCTCAGCACTTAGTGGGTGCCCTCTATAAATGCGTGAATCCTGCTGTGTGCAAGCCCTGCCCTGAAGCGTAAATCGAGATAGGGAGGGGAGACGGGCTGTGTGGGCGCTTGGAGGAGCAGAGGGAGTGTGGTAGGCCAGTGGCCTTCAGGCTAGGGGGCGGGGTGTGAAGTGGTGCCTGGGGAGTGGGCAGGAGCCCCCAGGAAGGCTGGGGGGGCCGGGGGGGAGTGGTGTTCGGAACTCCCAGGAGCTGGAATCCCAGCAACTTGGCAAGTGCTGGCCCCGGGGAAGCGGGGCCGGGGGGTGGGCCGGAGGCAGCTGAGTTTCAAGGTGGTGAACGGGGAAGATGGTGGGTAGGTGATGAGGATGCTTGGCTGGGAGGCACTCAATAATTGTGTATTGAATCAACAAATGAATGAATGAATGAATGAACGATGCTTCCAGATTTCCCTTGAGGCTGATGGTGGTTTTATAATAAGCCTCACAAATTCCTTACCAATGCCAGTCAGAGTAAGTGCCCCACCTGGACTGTGTCCCGGGAGCCCGCCGGCTCTCAGCTCTCTGCCTGCTTCTCTCAGCCAACCTCACCCAGCCCTGGGGGATGGGGGATCCTCTACTCGTTACCCCATTACACAGGCGAGGACCCCCCAGACCAACAAGGCTGCTCCCTGGACCAGTGACCTTGGCTGCGGTGCAGGTCAAATGTGAGGGCCTTCCTCTGTGGGCTGGGGCGTGGGACTAGGCAGACAGGACGAGAGACCCCTGTCATTGGCATTTCCTCTCGAGGGTGAGCACAGTGCCTTGGGGCTCCTGACGCTGTGTACAAACGCTAGAGTGGGGCGCATGTGGAAGGTCATACAGCTAGTCTGTGGGGAGCCTGGGTTTGGATCCAGCACAGAACTTTCTGTTGCTGTGTGGAGAAAGCCTCCGTTCAGGCTGCTCCTGATTTCTCCTTGAGCCAGACCAGTGTCTGTCACTGGGGGGAGCTCTTCCAGGGGCCAGGAGGGAACCAGAACCCTGGGCTATAGTTGGAGCTTCCTGCCCTCTGGGGGGTGCTGGAGAGGGGAGCAGAGTGGCCCGGGCAGGCTGGGGTCTCTCCAGCACTTGGCGCCTTTGTGGAAGCGGCTGGGCAGGCAGCTCGGCCCCCTGCCAGTCTGAGCTTCGCTTCCAGAAGTGCCTCACAGGGCCCCCTACCGCCCCCGCTGCGCCTTCTCCCCACACAGATCCCGCACCTCCTGGAGAAGAGCATGTACTGAAAACCTCAGTAACAAATAAACATACTGCATTTAAGATCTCGTTTCCTCCCACGGGCTGGGAATGAGGCCCCCGCTTGCTTCTCCTTGTGGCTGAGGATGACCACCTGGCTGGCCAGCCTCTGGCCTGCCTGAAGGGGGTTGTTTCTCAGTGGCAGCTGAGGCCCCTCGAGGTGCCTCCTTGGAGCTGCTCAGCCACCCCTGCTCCTTCCTTCCTGGGCCTCACAGGCCCTGTGGGGCAGCGCCCAGCTTGGTGGGTGGGCTATCGGGCCTCACCAAGGCCACGGTGGTAGGGAGGTCTCTGTTGTGGCTAGAGGGGTCTCGGCTGCCCGCAGGGCCCTCTCCTGTCCTTCCCCCACAGCCCTCTCCCTCCGTTCGCTCTTTGCTGGGGTCAGGTCCCACCTTGGGACTCCAGTGAGTCAGGTGGCAAATCATGAGATCCCTCAGGACGTGGGGTGGCAGTGGGGGCTGCACAGAGGAGGGTTGTGAACCCAGCCTTGAGGGACAAGGGGGTCCACCAGGTTGAGAAGAAGGAAGGTGAGAGCCGGGGTGGGGAGCCTTCCTCAGGCAGGCTGCCCCAGCACTCCATTTCCGACATGCCTGTCACCTCCACACCTACGACTCCCGAATGGGCCTTCCCTACTTGGGGCTTGTGGGGCACGGGTTCCCCTGTCAGGCCGGGGGAGCTCTCGGCCTCCTCCTCTTCTTCCAGGTGTCTCCAGCCCCACAGCCTCCCGCCACTGTGAGCCGACAGCCCTCACCCTTGGGCCTGTGTGGGGTTCCTGGTGCTGGCGGGGCCTCCCTAACCTCCCTGTCAAAGCCTTGCTCCTCCCCCTCATCTCTACTCCCCACACTCCCCCTGCACTTATAAAGCTGCTCCCCTCTCCAGGCGGGGAGCCCCACACAGCACTTCTGCTGTGAGCCTAAGGGGACCTCCCTTGCCCCGAGTCCAAGGACTGTGGGTGCTCATCCTCACCCCAACCCACCACCCGGCGCCTTGGCAGGATGGCTTCCACCCGTCCCCTTGGCTGATGCCAGTAGGTTCCCCCTGACCTTCTCTGGCCTTGACCTTTGCAACCAGGTGTCTCTGGGCCTGAGATGGCTTCTTCTCAGAACATTGCCTGCTTCTCCTGGCCCTCAAATGCAGGCTTGCCCCAGTTCTCTCCCGGACCCTTGTCCCATCTGGTTCCATAGTGTCACAGTGCCCCTTGGGGACACCTGTCAGCAAACCTGCCCCCAAGATCTCTGTCCTAGATGCTGAATTCCACCTCACACAGGCAAATCCTTGACCTCTCTCTCCGCCTCCCAGCCCGCCCTAGCCTCCGAGCTCCAGCAGGGTGGTCAGACCCAAGGACACTCTCTGTCTTTATCTCGCTGGCCTCTTTCTGGCTTTGGCGTGCCTCCCTGGGCCTCAGTGAAGCCTACACTCCCTTGATTTGGGACTGCAGTGTCCAGACAGCCACCCCATGGTCCCCTAAACATGAGGCTTTGAGGCCCTGACCTGCGCCCCTCCCCCTCCGTGGGTGGTTGGGCCCAAGCCCCGCCCCGGGGGCCTCACCTGTGTTGCTGCTCACTCCCAAGTTGACTTTGCCAGCAATGCCTCTCTCCGCAGGGTTTCCACAGGCACCTCAAACAAGGTCTGTCCCAAAGTGAAATCATTATCCGCCCGCCCCCCCAGTCTCACTGCTTGTGTGTTTTCTCTCTCTGTGAGTCTGAGAGAACCTGGCTGGCTTCTTTCTCCTGCTCAGCCCTGCGCCCACCGTCTGTAGTTCCTATCTCTGCTGGATCCCTGCTCATCCCCGAGCTGTACTCCCTCCTCCATTCCTGCTGCCATTGATCGGACTCTACCTGCAGCTGAGTGAGTTTGTTAAAACAAAATGGATTCACTTCCCCTCCCACCTGAAGTGCTTGCTCAGCGGCTCCTCAGTGCCCTTGGCATGGGGTACAGCTAAGCCGGACTTCTCTGTTTCTCAACTCCCAAACTCATTCCTGCCTCAGGGCCTTTGTACCTGCTGTTCCTCTTCCTGGACACCTTCTCTCAGATAGTCTCAGGACCAGCTCCTTCCACTGTTTCTCTGATGTTTCCTCCTTAGTTGGCCTTCCCTCACCCTCTAGATAAAGCGTTACCCCCACCACCACCCAGCGACTCTTTCTCGTCACCACGCCATTTCTTTGGGCACTCGGCACCACCTGAGACCGTCTAGTGTGCACGTGCATCAGTTTAGTATCCACCCCCTGCCCCAGGATGTGACTGCAGGACGCCCGCAGAGTGGGGCTCAGGACACATCTGGGAGCGATTCTCAGGCTTGCTCGCCTCTCCAGCCACATCTGTCTATCCCGCCAGTCAGTGCTCCGCTGGACAGTCGGAGCGGCAGCTGCAGGTCCCTGAAGACCCCATGGCTCCCTCGCCTTCTAGCGCAGACACTGCCCGTGCTGTCAGGCCCATGGGTGGGAGCGGGTGTCCTGCTGCCTGGGTTCTGATCAGGGCTCTGAACATGCTCGTTCTCTGTGCCTCAGTTTCCTTATTTGTACAGTGGTGACGGCCCTAGTACACACCACAAGGGCGGGTGAGGATTCTACGAACTAATTTCTATCGGGAGCTCCTTAATTGTCTACGGCTGTTCACTGTTCTTTCCTAGAACCGTCCTCGCTGGAGACGCCCTCCTGGGGGGAGACCATGGACAGCAGGGAAAATAGAGAATGTTAGGTGGCAGCAAAGGCCATGAGGGAGAAGCGGGAGGTTAGGGATCCGCGTTTGCTGGGGCAGCAGTTGAAACTTAAATAGGTTCCTTCCGAGGAGGCCTCAGTGAGAGCCCTGCACTCCTGTTGGGCCTGGAGTTGTGGGAAGAGGAAGCCATTTCTTGGGGACCATCCACGAGAAAGGAACCAGGAACGTGCAGGGCTAGAGGTGGGAGCTGGCCACCTCTAATGGGAGAGAAGGGGGCAGTAACACCGGGAGGCCACCAGCTGATACAGGGCAGGCCCTCTACTGTCAGCTGGGGGAGGGCAGGGCCTGCAGTGTTCCCCGCTTGGGTGTAAGACCAAGGAGAGCCCAGGAGTCAGGACCATCTTCACTTTGAAAAGGCTTCTACTGAGTAAATGCAGTTGTTCTGGAAGGTCTGCAATACTGGCCTCTGGCAAGTTGTAGAGTGCGCCGTCTAGAAGCCCAGCAGCTGCCGTGGGCCTGACTGAAGGCACCATGGCTGCGCCTGCTGCCCCCACCCTACACGCTCCCCAAACCCAGCCATCTGGGGAAACCAACGCTGCAGCCTGCAGGGGTCAGCGGCGTGTGGGCTCTGGGAGGAGGGCCTCGGCGCCCCCGGGGTCCAGTCTCCCGTGGAAAGCAACGTGCAGTCAGGGAGCCCTTTGTGAGGGGGCTGGGACCTTCCCAGAGCGGGAAGCAGCCCTGGAGCCAGGCCAGTTTCTGTGCCCAGGAGGCTCCCTGTGCCCTTTCCAGAAACCTGTGAGCTGGAGGGCGCATGTAGGAGGAGGCCAGCCCAGGACGGGAGGTTAGGGCACGGCAGGGGCTGCAGAGGGGTGGGGTGGTGGGGAAAGACACCTGCTAGAATGAAAGGGACCGTGACTGAATCCCCGGTTTGAGGGGCCGGTGGTTGGCGACGGCCACATCTTCCCGCTGGCCAGCTTCACGTCGATCCAGGCTGTTTCTCGCTAATTAAATATAATCTTTGATTCTTCAGCGAGGTGTCCTGGGGCCCACCAATGTTGATAAAAATAGCCTCTGGCAGGGAAGGTGGGCAGACTCCCAAGAGAGGGGTTTTCAGCTCCAGCCTGGCCTCCGTAGCGCTCAGTGGGGGACTGCCGACACGAGCGTCATCTGTCTCTCAGAGCATACGTGTGCTCTGAAAGGCCTACATGCATGTGCCCGCGGTAGGGGCTCAACTCTCCTCTGCTCCCTGCCTGCCTGCCCCCCAGCCTTGTCAGCAATTCTTCAACCTCCTGTCTATTTTTAGCTCCCATCCCCAGGGCCCGGCTGACACGGAAGGCAGTGTAGCTGTTTGGAGTTTTTCTTGATGAATATTTTATGCTAGGGAGGGCCTGTTGCACCATGTCCCAGAAGCTGCCAGCACCTTCCAGGCTAACTGTTAGAAGAGGCAAACATGGAGAGTAGAGCCAGGCTGCTGGTCTGGACACCACGCTCAGGCCCTGCTGGCTGCCCTGTCTCCCTCTAACGGCCTCCCTGTGGCTGTGCCCTCTGACCTCCAGGGTGCGGGACCAGCCCCAGGCCACTGACCAGGGCTGGAAATGTGGCCTGTGCAGATGGATATGGCGGGGGAGCTAGCATGGTGGCTCCCTGGGGACCCGGTACCAGATTGGCCCCAGCACCACCTATGGTGATTGTTTTTTCCAGCCTGGGTGTGGGAAGCCTTTTCAGGCTCCAGAAACATGAGAAGCAAGTTGTGTCTGTTGAAGCCAGAGCGAGTGCTGTCCCAGGTGCAACACCTGCCTCCCATTCTCTGGTTCAGACGTGGATGTTGCAGCCCCTGAGAGCCACAGGGAGACTCGGGGTGTCATTAGAGCACGTGTGAGAATGGAGATGCCAGCATCTTGGACTGGTGTGAGGAGGAAGTGTGCAGACACGGGGCAGAGTGGGGGAGGGGTGGACAAAGGGGCAGCCTGGAGCCCATCCCAAGCACGAAGTCGATGCAGGTTTTGAAAGAGTGCTAATACAGTTGCTTCTGTGGATCATTTGGAAAATGAATGTTTTCTCCAATGGGCCGAGGCCCAACTGCACAGCCACATCATGTTGGGGACATTGGGGCAGAGTCTTTGCTTCCAGAAAACCCAAACCACAGAGCAAGCCTGCCCCATCATGGCTGGTGTTCAAGGAACCTACTGCAGGACCCTGAGCCCCTTGGCCATGTCTGGCCCCTTCCCGTCTCTGAGCCTCAGTTTCCCCACTGGAGCCATCATAGGCCAGGAGGTTGCTCTCTGTGCTTCCCCTCCATGCCTTCTCAGTGATGATCTAACTAGAAGGCTCCTCGCTCCTTTGCACTGAAGAGGAACCACAGAGGCAAGGCTTTCCACAGTGGTCAGCTCCCTGCTCCCCAGGACCCAAGCCTGACCCCAAGCGTATGGTGTGGAGGGAGGACCCCAGGCCCCATTCCTCACGCTGAAGCATCAGCAGCAGAGGCAGCCACCACCTGTCCTGACCACAGCCAGGCCTGCTCTACATGGCTCAACAAGGCAAGAGGAATGCACATCCCGCCCCCAGGATGTAGGAAAGAGGGTCCCCACAGGGGGCTTGTCATGAATATTCTGGTCCCTGACTCACCCCTATGGCCTGGCAGCAAGGAGGAGCGGTGCAAGGCACAGCTTCCCTCACTAATGTGGCTTCCCAAACCCTTCCAAGAACAGACGTGTCAATCCTGCTGCACTTCAGTACATCTGGAAAGAAGGAGATCCCACCTACAGTCAGGGCATCCCAGATTCCACTATGGCTGCCTTGGAAGGTGAATTAGGGGGTTGGGGGAGAGGCCTGTGAGTCTTTGAGCCCAAACGAGGACCAGGGCTGCAGGACCCAGAGAAGGTTTTCAACAAAGCAAACGGTGCCTGCTATGTCCTGGGGCAGAATAAAGGGCCGCTCCTGAGCGTGTAAGAACCGCTGCTTCTCGGTGGCACCATGCTGTCTCTGCGAGGCAGGGTGGAGTACCCTGGTAAAGGCCCTCCAAGGCCAGGGACACTTCTGAACCCTGTGCTCAGAGATGCAGGCAAGAAACAGGCCCTGGAACTGCCACAGTGATAGGAAGAATACAGAAGGGTTTCCCCACTCACACGTGTGTGCATGTGTGCACACACACACGTGCACACGGAATCAGAGGAAGGCATGGCAACACTGTGAGCAGGAGAGGAGGTGCTTCTTCTGGGGGGTTATCCATCCCGGGTGTGCTGGACACTCCCAGCACGCCTTGTCACCGCTGCAGGCCTCTGGTGAGCCCCTCCATGGTCTGAACCCTCCAGAGGTGACTGGGGGCAGATGATGCCTGAATGTGTGTCCATTGTCCATTGAGCAAAACCATTGGTTTTGAATCTTTAACGTGAAGATCACACCAATTTGGAATTAAGGCTTTCCTACTTTTATCTTCACTGGCTTGTTTGTTCATTCATTCCTTCAGCAAATGCCTCCTGGGCCCCTGCTATGTCCCAGGCACGGTGCTGGCCTCAGACAGAGGGCAGGAAAGACTCAGACCCGGCACAGGGTGAACGCACGTGAGGCCAGAGGCCTGCAGTGAGAATGCAGCTCCTGGCCCAGGCCCAGCCCGCGGTGAGCACTCGGCAAATGGCAGCTCCGATCTTCATCGTTGTTGTCTGGTGGGGACAGCCACACCAGCACTCCCGGCACAGGAGTGCTGTGAGCGGGCCGTGCAGGGGCCGAGGAGCTACTGAGAGCACCCCCAGGTAGCACCCAGTCCTGATTTCCCTTTGCTAATGGAGACCGTCACCCTTCGTGGCCTTTTCCCGGGCACTGCCCAGGCTCCCCACCTCCTCCACAGCCTCCTGTTGGCCTTCCTACAGGGGAATCGCACGGCTGCACACATGGGCTGTTATTTCAGGGGCCAAGCTGTTGCTGCCGCGTGAGGGGAGCCCCTGGCGAGGGTGTTTATGACTCTCCTCAGCGGGCTCATTATTGGAGACTTGCGGCTGTGTCCGCTGGCGGCTGCTACTGGGAGACCCCGCAGAGGTGCAGCCGAGGGTGCGTTAGCCCAGGTCTGCAGCCACTGGGAGCCAGCGGGGCATGGCCTGGCTCAGCCCATGGAGAGCGGCCCCCCAGGTGCCTGGCCCGGCCCCACTGAGGTCAGGGCCTGAGGGTAGAGCTGCACTTTGAGGACGTAGCTGCGTGAGGGGCTGGTGGGTCCTGGTTGCCGAGCTTGTCCTTGCCTGGCACACACAGTGCCCCTCACCAGGCCACATGGAATGGCTGCAGTAATCAGAAGAGATCTTAATTGCCTGCGTGGTTGTCCCAAGACCCCTCTTGTCTCCCATTATGAAGAAGGAAGAGGGTGCGCCACTCAGCTTCCTAATTCAGAAGGTCTGCGTCCCTCAGCCTCACAGGAAGTTGTTGTATCACCACTGGAAACTCGCTTCGCACTAGACATTCATTAATTACAAAAAGGACAAGCTATTGATTTTACCGAGGGTGGAACTTAGTCACTCACCCTCTGTGCCAAGTTCCAAATGTGTGTTCTCGAAGCACAGAAAACGCAAAATGGAAAACATTTGGTTTGCACTGTTAGGCTCTGAAAGCCACAGGCTTCCCCTCCAATGGAAGGGAGCCCAGAAGACAGCAGTTGGCAGGAATAGCAAGAGGAGGGAGCAAGAAGACGTGGAGCGGAGGCCCCTGCAGCCAGCGGGCCCAGGGGCTCCCCGTCAGCGGAGGGGCAAGGGCACCTTCAACCTGCTGCCCGGGTACCCTCCCCTCACCCCGTGTCCCTGTGGCTGGATGTGGAGCTCCAAAGGCTCTGCAGCCTTCAGCTGACACCCAGGGCAGTGCTGTGGGTCGACAGACAGGAGCACACTTGGTCTCCGAGGCTGTTTGTGATGACGGGAGTAGCACACTGACACACACACACACACACGATGTAACCCCTGCATGGAGAGCCCGCCTGAGCCAGCTCTGTGGAAAGCACTTTGCCATGTCGCCTCCTTCAGTCCCCATTTTACAGGTAGGAGAGTCTGGCCCTGGGAAGGTGGGCAGCGCCCCTGAGGTGCCTGTGACTCAGGGCCTGGTTCCTCAGCCCCCTCCACTGGCCTGTCCACCAGGCAGGCAACTCCTTGCGCCTGTGGTAAGTGGGGGGCACGCACCCTGAGCTGCCCTCGGTCCCTGTTGCCATCCCCTCTTCTCTCCGCAGCATGTGCACGGGGAACCCCCTAAAGCCCAAGCCCCCAAGGCCATGGGTGTGTGCTCGGGCTGTCGAGAGCTGCTTGCTGGTGGTCCTGGGCCCTTCTTCCTGCCAACAGCTTCAGGCACTTGAAAAAAAATGTGATTTCCCATGGAGGAGCTTTTTCCTTCTCCCCACTGCCCCCAAGCCTCCATTAAAAACAGCAACAGCCAACAACTTATGTGTTTATTTACTTTGCCGGATGGAAGGAGACAGGCTGCAAGAAGGTGGCAGCTGGGCTCTGGGTGGGGCCGTGTGCTGGGAGCCATCTGTCTCGTTCTGTCAGTTCCACACCCAGCAGGGAAGTGGTGGCCCCTCTTAGTCACTTGGCTAGCAGGGCTGTTTATCAGAGCTCACAGCCCTGGGGAGGCTGAATGTCCACCAGCCAGCAGGGCAGGGACTCTGCTACCACGGAGAGTGGAGACGCTGTCCTGCCCACCTCTGTTTGGTTCCAGTTCCCCCTGGGGTGGCAGCGAAAGGCTTCACTGCCCTTGACTGTGTTTATAAACTTCTGCCCTGGCTGGACACCCTCCAGGCCAAGTAGGTGAGGAAGGCTATCAGCATTGGGGGTGGCAGCCCTCATAAGGTGTGTGCTCGATGCCCAGATGTCAGCCGAATACTGCTCCTAGGACTGGCTGGACTCCGCAGAGGCCGGAACATTCAACTCATGCCACCATCCACAGAGGCAAGAAGAGAGGTGAGCCCTCAGCTGGCTGTTTCCTTCCCGGCCTTGCAAATGTCTTGGCCTCGCTCTCCGGCCAGCCGGCTGCCTAGACATCCATCACTGGATGGCATTAGTTCTGTCTGAGCGCAGATCCTGGCTGATGAGTTAGCTGTGGAACATTAAACGTCAGAGACGCGTCAGAGCAGCCATGAGGCCCAGTACTGGTGCTGGCTTCTCCCTCCACCAAGCGGACACTAGAATTTACCGTGTTTTGCACCAGCAGCATCGATAGGAATTACCTGCACTTCAGCCTCTGCCATTCCTCAGGTCCTGCGTCGACTGGACTAGTGAGAGAAGCATCCAGAGCCTCTGGCGCACCCATTCTGGAACACTTGGTGGCCTGTGGGCTGCTGAGGGGGTGAGTAGCTGCCATGGTAACCTGGTGGAGGGTGGGGCTTCAGGCCTGACCGGACAACGAGCTCAGAAAAGCCCTGCTAGACTGAGTTGTCACGGCTGCACATTAGGACCAGATGGGACGAGCAGAGGCAAGCGAGGTGCCCACCTTGCACGTGCACGACCCCCGGGGTAAGCGCCCCCATGGGACTGGCACCAGGGCACCTCACGCACCTCGCTCACCCCCCAGGCCCAGCCCTGATAAAGACCCAACATGATGCCTCCTGTCTGACCTCCCCTAAATGTGACGGAAGTGGGGGCCGGCCTAGTGGGTAGGCGGTTAAGTTTGCGTGCTCCACTTCGGTGGCCCGGGGTTCGCGGGTTCGGATCCCGGGTGCCGACTGACGCACCTTTTGTCAAGCCATGCTGTGGCCGTGTCCCATATAAAGTAAAGGAAGATGGGCATGGATGTTAGCCCAGGGCCAGTCTTCCTCAGCGAAAAGAGGAGGATTGGCAATGGATGTTAGCTCGGGGCTAATCTTCCTCACGAAAAAAAAAGAAAATGTGACTAAAGGGTCAGCACTCTTGTTCGTGTCTATGGAAATCTGGAGAACACCCTGGCTGCTTGGCAGTGCTACAGTAAACCTGGGCTCTGGCAGCCACGCGTGTCACACTTCCCGCTCACAGGAGTGACCGAGAGTGTTGGCACCTGGGCCCGACGGAGGGTTCAGCGCACATCTGTCCTTCTCCACTAGAGCTCCCACAGCTCTTTAGAGAAGCACCTGGCTCCACAGCCAGAGCGAGGGGACTGGGATGGGAAGGCACCCCTGCCCCTGGACCCTGCCCCTGGGCTGGCACCAGCAGGAGAATGGGCCTTCACCCAGATGGGCTGACAGCCCCAGGCTTGTCCCCTCCCTATGGAGAAGAGCCACGGTGGCTGAGCCGCTACAAGTCCAGGTGGGCTGCAGGCTTGTTCTAGGAGGGCAGGCCCTTCCTGTTCACCAGGGGGACATTGGAGGGTCACCATATTCCCCACTGTTGAGCCCACCCCTGACAGCCCATCCGCATAGGATGACCCGGAGGGCAGCAACAGTGCCCAGGCTCAAATTGAGGCTCTGCCATCTACCAGCTGTGACTTGGGCTCACCCTCTCTGGTAGAAGGGGAAGAGTGATGACTTGACCCCTCGTGGGTTGTTATGCGGACTCCCACGTGCTGGAACAGTGCCTGGCATGCATCAGGACTCACTTGATGCAGCCCGCTCCCTAAAAGCTGGTGCCCAGAGGACTTCCCCTACCCTAGTCCCTAGCTCCAAGTTCACCCACTTGCATGGCCTGGTGGGACGAGATGGGGTGGGAAGGATCTTAGCTTGGTCATTGCAGAAGGCTCCCCTGGGCAGCTGGGACGTGGTTTCATGACTGTGGAAGTGATGCCCAGCCCCGATGGGCATTTCACATGTCCCACAGCTGGGTGATGATGGAGGACAGGCTTACCCCCAGGTCATTAGGAAGTGTGTGGGCCATCACCAGCAACACTCATGAGCTCCGTTGTTGGGCGTGGCTTAGCAGAGGTGAGGGCCCGGCCGGTTCTCAGTTCTGGGGCACTGAGTATTGTTTTGTCCTGGAGGAAAGTGCCAGATGGGGAGACTGGGAACAGGCACTCAGGAAAATAGAGCCCGGGGTGGGGGGCAGCTCTCCCCAGACTCGGCCCCTTGACTGCATGTAACTTGAAGCCCTTTGTGCCTGAGGAAGGGTGGAGGGGCTGAGTTTCCTAGAGCTGCAGCTGCCCTCATGGGTCTAATCAGTTTTTCTTTACTTTTTGATTATAAAAAGTTCAAATATATGCAAAAATAAAGAGAAGAAAGAACTTCTATGTAGTTATCAACACGGGGCCAATCTTGTCTACCTGTACCCCTGCCCACCTCACCCCCCAACCCCGGGCTCATCGGAAGCCAATCTCAGATCACATCATCACCTCCAAGTATTTCAGCGTGTTATCTCTAGGAGGTGAGGGCTCTTTGTCATTGGCTTATTCTTACTAGTGGACCGCACTCTGGCCAGTGGGCCCTGGGCAGCCTCTTGCCCTGCAGAGACCCAGCCTGGGGTCCAGCCTTTCTCCTGCAGCTGAGACCAGTGGCCTCGGAGTCAGGCTCTTGCTTATAAAATGCAGCGTTCCTCTTGTGCTGGAAATCGCCAAGAATCCTGGCCTCCTGAGCCCAGAGTTAGAAGGGACACAGAAGGTCATCCAGGTTGACCTCCACCCCAATGACAGATCATATGCCAGCTAACCGGGACCACCATGTGCTGAGACCTCCAGTTGGGGACGGCCTGGGTGCTCCCCCTGCTCCTTGCATCCACATAGACCTGAGAGGGACAGACTCTTTTCCCCACTTTACAGATGAGGAGACTGAGGCACAGGGTGGCAGGAACTGCCCAAGGGTCTTGCCCTGAGCTGCTCTTGGGACTCTGCCCTCTGCTCCTTTCTAAGGAGGCCATTCCCAGGGTGACTGGCTGTGCCGTTTGGTGAGTGACCAGATGGGGAGGATGGCAGCCATTGCTGTTGGCAGATGGCCCTGGGGACCCTGCGTGGATTGGGACCGTCCTGGCAGCCCTCCCTGGCACCAGCCCTCCCAACCCCTCACCCTGCTCTGCTTTGTCTTTGAGCTGCGCCATCGTCACTTTCCTATGTGCTGCATAATCTGCCTATTTTTTGGTGTCTTGTCAGCTAGAACGTCAGCTCCCGAGGCAGGGTCCCACACCTGGCGCAGAGCGGCCCGCGGGAGGTGCTCTCTGTGCATGTGGGGAGTGGATGAAGCAAGGCTTGGCCGCGGTAGCAGAGAAAGTGCTTGGTTTAATTCAGGGAGGTTTCCTCCTCTCTGCTGCCCCTCCTGCGCAGGATCTGGTGGGGGGCACTGCCTCCCCGAACCTTCTCTTCGACTTTCTGTCAGTGTGAGAACGCACTCACCTCCGTGGTGGTTTCGGTTTAGAACAGCCTTATTGAGGTATAATTACACACCATACAGTTACCCTGTTTAAAGTGTACAATTCAGTGGGTTTTAGTATATTCACAGAATTGTGCAACCATCACCACCATCAATTTTAAAACATTTTCATCACCCCAAAAGAAATAACATACCCCTTAGCCGTCACCCCTCCCTCTAGTCCCTGGCAGCCACTAATCTGCACTCTCTAGATTTACCTGTTCTGGACATTTCATGTCATGGACTCATACCTGAGTGGGCCTCTGTGCCCAGCTTCTTTTACTCTCTCTCTTGGTTTTTAATGACTTACGTTGAACGGGAACAGCAAGGAGGACTTTGATCCTCACAGCAACCCTGTGGGGTGAACAGTGGCCCATTTTACAGAAGAGGAATGTGGGTGAATCTGTGGGGCCACACAACTGCTAAATGGTGAAGCCAGATCCAAACCAGGCCGGCCGGCCCCCTCGCCCTGGTCCTGGAGGGGAGGCTGGGCTGGTTTTGGGGCAGAATGAAGAGGCTGCTCCAGGAAAGGCATGCAGCATTGTGGGGGTCCCGAGCTAGGCCAGCCTGCACCTTGACCTTGCTCCACTGGCCTGCATCAGAAGTGGCCCGTTCCAGAGGCCAATAGAGCCTGGCCAGTGTCCATCCGGGCATCTCCCAGGGCCCTGGCCCTGGAGGGGAGGGTTGTCAAGGCCAGCTTTGAGGGCGCACATGGCAAGCTGATGGCAGAAGAATGTGGGCAGCACTTTCCATTCGGCCAACCCCAAGATGGGGTTCCTTAGGAGAAGGGGTCCCCGGCCAAATCAGTTTGGAAAAGCCCAGATTAAACAAAGTTAAACAGATTTATTTTACTTCAAGATTTTCAGAACCTTGATCCAGTGTGTGTTTATTGTAAGAGGCCAATTAGCATGCAGGTTCCCAAACCCATGTGGCCACAGACCATCCAGACGCTTCACCTCCCTTTCGGAGTTGGGGAAACAGAGGCCAGGGGAAGCCCAGAGGCCATGGAGACCCCCTCCTGCTGCAGGTTTGCAGTCAGTGGTGTTAACGCAAGTGGAACAGTGATGCGCGTCCTCAAGGGAAAGAACCAAAGTGGACGGGCCAGAGGGATCTGCAGACTGATGGACGGACAGATGGACAGAGTGACGGCTGCAGAGGGTGGGGCTGCTCCCTGGACGTCTCCTGGGCCCTGCAGCCCTTCCTCAGCCCCGATGCCCCCTCTCCAGGGCCTTGGCTTCAGATGGGCCATTCCTGCCCGCCATCAAGGGCACCCCTGATGACAGCTCCCAAGCTCATGCCATCAGCTCCACAGGGCCATTTGCCACCCCTCCCCGGGCCCCCCTTCTGACTTCCTTGAGCCCCAAGAGCACTTGGCTGGTGACCCAGGCACCTGGAGACCAAGTTCCTTGCCGGAATGCCCCATCTGCTGGTTTCCAGGAATGCTGATGGGCTGGAGAAACAGGAAGGCCCCTCACGTCAGGCAGGACCTGGCTCCAGTGGACTCGACAGAGGCCCGGGCAGCTGCCCCTCTTGGTCCTGCTGCGTTGCCCAGGCCAGGCTCACACTCTCCTTTTCTTTCCAAGCGTCTTGCCTTCTTCCCCCTGCCCCAGGGATGGAAACTCCACCAGCTAGAGGGCTGGCCCGCTCCAGAGCCTGAGCAGAGGGAGGCCAAGCTTTTAGAGCAGGAGGAACCGTAGCATGTGGTCCAGCCCCCACCCTTCTCCAGCTCTCCTTTCCTCAGCCAGCCCCAGTAGGCCCCGACTCCCCATTTCCAAGCTCTGGGACCCCACACGCACTGCCCACGATGGGGTCCTCTGTGAGGCAGGCAGGAAGCCCAGCTGCAGCCCCTCCTTCCCCTAAGGAAGGGCAGCCATGCCTCTCCACTGAGCCATGGCCTTTGGCTGCTGCACATAGATGGGAGCCACAGGTTTCCTCAGCCACACCAAGCAAGTTCCGTAGGGAAGGTGGGGAGGGGGGAGGTCCTAGCTTGATGGCCTTGACCTTGCATTCTTGACCACTTCGGCTCTCCCCAACTTGGGGCAGGATGGATGGAGGGGGACATATCACCTGGACGCTTGTTAGAAATGCGTCTCAGTCCCCGACCCCCAAACCCACTGGATCAGAATCTGCTTTTACGAGATCCCCAGTTGGTTCATGTGCACATAAACATTTGAGAAGCCCTGGTCTAGCACATTCTGCCTGGGTGCGCACAGAAGCCTTCAGCCGGGCCCAGCAGGATGTGGCCTTGTCCTCCTGGGGTGCCTGCAGCAGCGGAGGCTGGGCCCCAAGTCCTCCAGACCCAGGAAGCTCTGGGGTTGTGCCCCCTTAGAACTGCCTGCAAAAGCAGATAGAACATTTCGTTTTCCCTGGGCTGTTTCAGGTCAAATTGCATAGCCTCAAGCTTCATTTAGCAAAAAAGCCAGAGATGAAATCAGAGCAGCAGGAGGACTTTCTTCAATAAAATGTCTTGGAAAAGCCACCATTTTCCACACGTGCTCTGAAGACTTCAAACGGGACCCAGAACCACCCTAAGGAGCACAATCCTAGTCCTTTAAATACCCGAATGTTCCATTGGCTCCAAGAGGTGAAGTTTTGACAGTTTCCACCTGGTGACATTTAGAGAACGGTTTCTGAGAAGGCTGAGGGGAGGAAGTATCTGGTCTAACCTGACATTACATCCTCGCCGATTGTTCTCTCTTGTGCCAATATACCATTTGTCTGTACACACTCGGGCCTAAAAATAGCTGCCGGGCGGAGTGTCACTGCTGATGAAGGGCAACTGCCCCATTTCTTTGGCTTTCAGACACCCTCAAAGTGTTGCAAGGAAATGTCGTCCCAGAGGAATGAGCACAGCTCTTTAAACCCGGATCCCTGGCCAGGGCGGGTGAGAGAGAACTTTGCGGTGGGGCAGATGGGACCTCAGGAAGTGACCGCCTGCGGCTGCTGCAGTGACTTCTGCCTAGGGGCCACACCACTTAGCCACAGGCCACCCTTGAGAGTGGAAGGGAGCACCGGTCGTAATCACAGCAGCTCGGCAGGCGTGAACCAGCACCCTCCTGGGCAAATCCCAGCCTGTGGCCAAAGCCCGCTGATCAGTTGGCTCCGCCCTGAGTAACCGGACCCACCTTAAGTTGCTCAGAGGAAGGAAGTGTCAGAGAAGGGGTGAGGAGGCTCAAGGTGTCACTTCCTGGGCATCTGTGCCGTCCAGGGCTCCCTGCCCACAAAGCGGTCACTGTCGCTCCCATTCAAGGAAGTGGCCTTCTCAAGGTTACACAGCCAGCACAGTGTTTGTCCCCACTGCCCTTCAGGGCAGAGACCGTGAGCAGCTGGGATTCCCTGGGAGTGGAGCAAGCTTGGGGTCCCTCTTTTCCTTTCTCTCACTCGGCTCTGCTTTGTCCTTCCCTCCCCCATTTCGTGATCAACTTCATTTTCAGCTGCAGTCCATTATCCAAGAGGCATTGGGCTTGGAGTCCCGCCTGCTAGGAAAGGAGATGTGGGGGTGCCAGTTCCCTGTCAACTGCTTCCGTGCCCACGAGGCCAGCATCCCTACAGGGACTCCTTCCTCAGTGTCCCCTTGGCAGAGTTTTGCCGCTCGAGGCTCCCAGGAGGCCAGCAGGGCCAGGCAAGGTCCCCTGTGCCCTCCTGGGGCAGGGCCCAGGCCATGGCCCACAGTCACGAGTTCTGCAGCATCTCTAACCTGCCTCTGTTTCTGTGTGTGGTCCACAGCCCGAGACCGAGGACGAGAAGAAGCGCTTTGAGGAAGGCAAAGGGCGGTACCTGCAGATGAAGGCGAAAAGACAGGGCCAAGCGGAGCCTCAGCCCCAGACGCCCTCCTCCTGCGCTGGGCCCGGAGCAGCCCCCAGCATCTAATCGTTAGAAGTTACCCCCTTGGCCAAAAACCCACTTGATGTCGCGAGCTGGTGTTGTGTGAAGTATTCGTCTCACAGTGTTAACCTGTACTCTTTCCTGAAAACCTATACACCAAAGCTTGATTTGTATCATTCCAGTGTAAATGCTACAAAGTATTGTCCCGACGCCCAGAGGCAGTCCCTGGAGACCCTGGGAATACCTGTGCGCACACTGTGCCGTCTGTAAAGAACCAGTGTCACTAATAAAGTGCTGTTTGGCTGGACCTTGGTCCTGGGTGGTCATTTGTCTTGGGGGGCACAGGAAATGGGTGATAGGGGCTCCCATGGGCTCGCCCGCCTGCCTTCTTCCTGGGCCCACACCCTCCATCTCTCCCCTCTGGTGCCAGTATCTGCGTGTACCCCAGAACATCAGGCCCAGTGCCCACGCAGATTGGCCTGATGACTTACTGACTGGAGAGAACACCCCTTCTCCTTGGAGCCCTGGATCCATGTCCCGGCCCTGAGGCCCCACCCAGCACCCCACGCCCTGTCTCTCTGGCTTACGCAGGATGGCGGCTCTTGAGCCTTGCATGGCCTTCCTGTAGATGGGGCAGGGGGTGCTTGTGAGGACTCGGAGGTGAGTGCAAAAGAGCTGAGCTCAGCCTGACCAGAGGACGGCTCAGCATGTGGGAGCCCTGCCCTGGCCTCTTCTCACTGGAAGTGGCCCCAGCACCTCAGCCCTTGGGAGCAAGAGGCAAGGATTCTGTTGGAAGGAGCCTCCCAGCTAGTGCCAGGGCCCCGTGCCTGACATGGAAATTCCCCCCAGCCACATGGGCAGGGGGTTTTTGGATGGCTTGTGGAATGGGGGTCCGGGGGCAGTGTGTGTGAGTGGTGTGGGAGGCTGTATGTGTGTGTGTGTGTGCGCACGCATGCATCTGTGTCCCTGTCTGTGCATATGTGTGTGTGCATGTGTGAGGCCATGTGCATGCATCTGTGTCACTCTGTGCATTTGGTCCAGAGGCCTCAAAGACTGATAAGCTGCCAAGGCCACTGCAGGGGCCAGGACCCACCCCCACCCCTGCTGAGAAAGACCCCTCCACCAAGCACACCCAGTAGTGGCGCCTGGGAGAATGTTCCCAACTCAGGCTCGTCCCCAAAGCCTGGAGAGGAAGACTGGCTGCTAACAGCTGCAGCCTTGCCCAGGGCTCCCTTAAGCCCCAGAGAGAGAGAGAGAGCACGCACGAGGCTCCAGATGTGCAGAAACACCCGCCCAAGAGCTTCGGAATCTGTCTTGAGCTGTTGGGCCTCAGTCCCAGCTGACGGGGTTATTTCCTGCCTGGGAGCAGGGGGCGGGAACACGCTCACCACAGGAGGCCACAGCAACCCCATCCTGCCCCTCGGTCCCCTGAAGGGCCTCCACAATTCCACCCACGCCCTGCGCCAACCCCTGAAGATGATGGGTGGTGCCCTTGGCTGGGAGCCATGAGGAGCCCTGCCCTGCAGGGCAAGCAAAAGGCCCAGCCAGGACTAGCCAAACCAGGGTCTGTGAAACCAGAGCCTGCCACGCAGGCCCATCAGTGCCTGAGCCCTGGGCTTCCCTAAGGGAAGCAGGCCCCCAGGGCATCTACATCCTTCATAAGAAGATGGGCCCTGGCCTCAGGCTCCCTAGTTCAGTCTTCGCTTGGCCACTCAACTATGTGGCTTCTGACAAACCAGGTACCTAAAACCCAGGGCAGCTGGGAGGAACCCAGGCTAGTGAGGCACTCAGCCTGAGGCCCCCGGGGCAGACATCAGAGGTTCATCTCCCACCTGCCCCCAGAGCCTGCTTAGCCTGGGGCAGGGGCACTAGTACAGGCAGCAGAGGGGGAGCTGGGCTGGTGGAGGGGCGCTTGGGGCCGCAGGCCTGGGGCAGGCTGCCCTCTGCCAGCTGGGCAGCAGTGTGACCCAAGACTCTGGATAGCTGAATCGCCTGTGTTTACCTTAGAAATGCCACACTTCATTACCAGCTGCCGTGTGCTGGTCTCCCACTGCTAATGGCCTATTTATAACCAGGGCCACCTGGGCAGGGAGCTGGCCTGTCCACAGAGGCCTCACGAGAGGCCCTGACCACCCAGAAGCCACACACTCAGAGTGTATATGGCCCAGGACTCCCCATTCACCGGCCCTGCTTCATTGTGGAGCCTTTCTATACAAACCCCTTTACTTTTGTCTCCTAGGACTGACCCTAAGGCCCACGCTGCGCCCCCCAGAAGCTGCTCCTAAACTCCCAGCTGCTCCTGGGGTGTGGAGCCAGTAGGGTGCAGGCAGCACTGGCTACATTTGGTTGGTTTTGGTCCTGGGCAGGTGCCCACCTTCCTCCGGACACAGGGCTGCCCACTCATGGATGCTTCCCAGATGCATGGGCAAGATGATGTCATGCAGGGCAGTCTAGAGTGACGCTGGAGGTCTTGTGCCCAGGGTGTGTGGTCACGGGCTTCCTAGGAGAGGCGGGCAGGATCCTCTGCCTGAGTGGGAGGCCAAGATGCCAGCAGCCACTCTCCCTCGTGACTTGAGGGGTCGGTCTCCAGAGGCCCCCATCAAGGGGACTAATGGGTTCCCCTAGATGTCCCCCAGCCTATGGGTAACAGCCTGTTCCCCTACTAGGGGTGCTGGGGGGTTGGCTCTGGAGGGAGGGAAGGGATGGGGCCAGGGGGGCCAGGTTGCAGGTCCTAGCCTCTCCAGCTGCAATTGTGGTCCCAGCTTCACAGAGAACATTCCTGAGCCGGTAGGACTGGGGCAACAACCCTGCAGCCTGGTGGGCCATTCACTTGATTCCGCAGTGGACCCCCAAGGCCCAAGGTGTTTGAATCCTTAGCTGGCCGAAGATCGCCTCTCCCTGACCCGGCCCTTGGTCCTGACTGACTCCCCACCTCCTAGAAGCCGCTAGTCCCCAGGCCTCCATGTCCTCTCCACACCCCGCCCCGATTGTTCCCCCTAGATGTGGCTTCCTCCGGGAAGGCTTCCCTGAGCCCTCCACCCCTGGCCCTAGGTTCTCATTGTCCATTCCTGTCCCAGCCCCCTTGGCCTCCGAGCCCCTAGAACTCTGGGCCTGGGTCTTCCCCAGGAGGCTCGGAGGCGGCATCGGGAGGCATGGGAGCGGACCGACCCAAGACGGCAGCCAGGAGCCGCGGTGAGGTCCAGGCATCGGGGGAGGCGCCGCCCTCCCTAGGGGGCTTCAGCCTCGCGGCCGGGGCCGGTGGGCACGGCGCGCCTCCGCGGGGGCTGTCGCGACGCACAGACCCAGGGACCCGGCGGCGAGCCGCGCCTCCGAGGGGCGCGGGCGGGGCGGACCGAGGGGCGGGGCGGAGGCGCCCGCGGAGGCATGCGCCCTGCTCCGCCCCCCGCCCCCGGCCGCCCGCCGCAGCCAGCAGAGCGGCGGGAGAGGAGCGCGGCGGCGGCGGTGGCGGCGGCGCGAGGGGAGGGAGGGTGGGAGGGGCGGCGGGGCCGAGCCGAGCCGAGCGGAACGCGCCGGCCACGGGCGGCCGCCTTCAGGATGCCCCGGCCAGCGGGCCGCACCCCAGCCAGCCACCCCCGCGGCCCCCGGCGGCCTGCGCTCGGCCCGGGGGCGCGGGAGCCACAGCCAGAGCCGGAGGCGGGAGCAGCGAGCAGGAGCCCCGGGCGCCCGAATGCAGGGTGAGCGCCGTCGCTCTGACCCGGGGGCCGCCCGGGGGCAGGACCCCGGGCAGAGGACCCCCTGCGGGACGCCTCTGGGTGGGGAGGGGCTGCCCGCGGTCTGTCGGTCGCGGGGGTCTGTCCGAGAGGCCGCGGGCACCAATTAGGGCTGCGCATCCCCCCAACTTGGGGACGTTCGGGGTAACTTCCCTGGGGCCGGCCCCTTCCTCCGTCCCCCCGTCCCCGGGCCTGGCAGCGCCGCCCCAGAGGACTTGCTTGCAGGGGGCGGGGACGGCCGGTCTAAGGGTTCCGGGCCCACCTCTGCCCAGCATAATCCGGGAGTCGTCCGGGGACTGCAGACCGGCCAGCGTCCGGCTCCCCGGGCCGCCACTCGGACGCGCCCTCGGGGTTCGGCAGGGCTGGGGGCCCCGCAGGGGCAGGACCCGCAGGCAGGGGCGCGCTGAGGCGAGCAGTGGGCTCGGAGCACCCAGGGGACCGCGGGGCTGGGGGCGGGCGGGGGGCGTGCCGGCGATGCGGCGGCTCCGTCCCGCGAACCCCGCCCTGGGCGGCGGCAGCGCGGGTGGAGAGCAGCCTGGGGCGGCAGCCCGAGCCCGGGGAATCCTTTCAAGTTCTGGGTCCTCTTTGTTGCGCAATAGAGCCCTGGGGCCACGCGGCCTCATTGGCCCGGGGCCGTGACGTCACGCCGGAGCCCCTCCCGCAGACCCTGCGGAGGGAGTCTTCTGGACTGGGTGGGTCCCGGGCCCGTGGCACCTGCAGCCGGCCCTGGGATGTACTGGGAGGAAGGGAGGGCCCCTGGGACCCGGGGAGAGGCGGGAAGCCCCATTCTGAAATGCTGCGGGAATGCTTTTGAGTGGGATGCCGGAGAAACTTCCCAGCAGGGGACGGCGACACCCTGGGTGGTGGCCGCACTGGCCAGAGCCCAGCCGGGGGGTCTGGCTCAGGTGTCCACTGTTCCCTGTGAAGAATGAACAGCAGGTGTGTGATCAGTGGGTCTCTGGTCACCGACCTGGAGGAAGGGGGACTCCTTCTTCCCGCAGAGTCAGCCCCCTCTCACTCTGCATCATCTCCACCACAGTGACATTCCTTCCCCATCCCAGGACCACCACGCTCAGGAGTCCTGGACCCTAAACCCAGCCCTCACGCTTCCTCCCTGTGTTGCCCTGGGCGCCAAGCCTCAGTGTTCCTATCTGCAGTGTGGGGACAGTAGGATCCATCCTGTAGGGGTAGGAGGCTCAGAAAGACAACCTCAGCTCAAGGAACAAAAAATGTCTTGTTCTGCCCATTTTAGGGTTTGAGAGGTCAGGATTTTGATGTCAGGCAAGCGGAGTTTGGATCCTGACTCAGGCCATAACAGTTTGCGCAAATGGTTTCACCTCTGTCTGCCTCTGCTTGACCACCTTTAAAATGCGGATGATGATAGTATCCATCACACAGAATCGGGCTGCTAATTGGGAGAAGCGTGCCTATTCGCAGGAGGATGCTTCCTCCCTCTGCCTGCAGACTTAGAGCCTTTCCCTTCAGCGAGGCACCATTAGGCTAGATGAGGGGAAGAACTGGCACACTGTGAAGGGGTGTGCCAGTGGCAGCCTGTGGCACCTTTCCCACCACCCCGCACCAGTGATCAAAAGGTGGGCAGGGTAGGCTGGGGCTGGGCTGGGCCCAGGGTCACAGGGGTCAGACAGAGCCTGCTTGGGTATCTGACTCCCAGTCTGATGCCCGAGGCGGCCCAATGAGGGTAGCGGTAGATGCTGGCCCACCAGGTGCATGCTGAATCCAGCTTCCTATTTGACAATGTAAAGATCACTGGTGTCTGCAGCCTCTGGCCCACAGCAGCACCCGCAGTCTGCCTGCTCTGGACCCCAGACAGGCTGCCAGGTACCCCAGGGGCCCCGGGGCAGCCCTGTGGCCTCTTCCACCCCCAACGCCGGGCTGTTCCAGGTTCTGGTTGGGGTGACTATATGTCTGCCCGCAGATCTAAGGCTCACCTACTCCTCCAAGCTCGGTGTCCTGGCCCTTAAGAGACAGCATAGCACAGGGGTCTGGGAGGGCTTTAGTACAGACGTCTGTGTGGCAAGCATTTATTGAGCACCTACTGTGTGTCCAGCTCCCTTCTAAGCATTTTTCCTAGCCTAGCTTATTGACTCCCCACGGTGCTTTTTGAGGTCAGTACTATCATGTCCAGCTTACAGATGAGAAAACTGAGGCCCAGCTGAGTCCAGTAACTGGTGGGGAGCTGGAGTTGGAGCCGAGCAGCTCTTTACCCCAGCCCGTGAGGGCTGTATGCTGAGGTCAGGAGGTTTGCTGGACACCAGAATGGCTGGTGGAGGGTCCAGCAGGGCCACCCCACCTCCCACACTGGATCTGGGGTGGAGAAGGGGAGGCCGCTTTGCAAGCAGAAGCTGAATGTTTGGGAAGGAATTTCCCTTGCCCCAGAAGTCTCCCTAGGCCCCTGGGAGGCCCTTAATGAGCACTGGTGTGGTTCAGAATAGACTCCTCCCCTGGGTCGGCGTCTGGGCAGGCCCGTGGTGGGGGCACAAAGATGAATGAGACACATTCTCAGAAGTCCCTTGGTGTCCAGGTGGGTCAGGCCACAGACAGACCAAAAGAACTCCTGACAAGACAAGCAGGGGTGCCCGGCAGCTGTCGGGACAGAGTTGCTTCCCCTGCCCTGAGCGCTGGGGGCCTGCAGTAGCCCGTCCATCCAAATTGCAGCAAATGAGATTAAACAGGCTCTCGGGTGAGAAGGGCCAAGTGCAGGTAGAGCACACAGTAGGCCTTCACTTAGCATTGTACTTCTCCCCACACTGCCTGCCCCAGGCTGGGGCCAAAGTGGCCTATGGTGGGGGCCTCACATCAGAGGGACCAGTCAGCGCTCTGCACAGGGAGGTGGCTGAGGGCTGCCGGGCTGGGAAAGGGGAGCAAGGGCCTCACTGCCTGGCCCTCTACCAGGATGGGGCACCTCCCTGACCCAGGCTTTCTGCCCAGCATCCCATGTCCGTGGCTTAGGTCCACAGGCTGTGGGAAGTTCCTCTTTGGGGGTCAAGATCGGGTCCCTGGGGTGTCTCCAGGCCCATGCTGCCTAAAGCATCCAGAGCATAATACTGACCGCCACCCGGAGCACCTACTGCATGCGAGACCTGGCCCAGGGCCTTAGAGACGTAGCATCTGTCCACCCCGGCCTCCTGCGGGAGGAAGCATCATCGTCCCCGTAACAGAGGAGGACATGGATGCAGGAACCTTGCTAAGGCCACACAGCTAGTATGCTGGAGCATAATTTGAACCCCAGCCTGTGGTAGTGCCAGGGCCTGCCAGGCATACCCCCTATGGAAGGCCGCCTGGAGGCTGACCTGGACAAATTAGGCTGCCCTTTCCCAGGGTGGACATGAAAGCGGTCGCCAGGTCACCCTACCTCACAGAGGCACTTTAGGGGGCTCCTCCTCCCAGGCACGTCTTCATTTGGCCAAATGAAGTGGGACAGATTAAGGTGAGCGCCCCTGACATGCGCTGGGGAAGGCTGTGGGCTGTGAGAGGATTTGGGGCGTTTGATGGTGAGAGGGCTTATTCTGGGACAGGGCATGCATGGGGCAAGAATGCCCATATGGGCCCAAACTGGCTGGTTCCCTGAGGATGCAGGTGGTCTGGAAGCCCAAATTCCACATCTTGACCAGGAGTAGGTGGAGTAAGGGAACATGCACTTATTAGGCACCCCTGTATATGTCCCCTGGGTGCCCGGGGCATGGGCAGGAGGCCCCAGAGAGTGGAGAGAAGAGCAAAGCAACCCAGCCCAAGCCAGGACCAGACAGGTAATGGTGCATCAGGAGACCCTCTCTGTCTCCCACTCTCAGGAACCCTCAGAACTTTAATGCTGTAGCCAGAGGGAGAGTCGCTGAGTGCCCATTGGCTTCCCCCCCCCCCCCCACAGATGCTCGTGGTCCCTGGTGTCCTCGAGCCTCATGTGAGGGCCGCTGCTCCGAGCTGAGGCCTGGCTCCGAGGAGGATGCCCCAGCCGCCGGCCAGCTCCTGTCTGCACCATGAGTGATGAGCGGCGGCTGCCTGGCAGTGCGGTGGGCTGGCTGGCATGTGGAGGCCTCTCCCTGCTGGCCAACGCCTGGGGCATCCTCAGCGTGGGTGCCAAGCAGAAGAAGTGGAAGCCACTGGAGTTCCTGCTGTGCACGCTTGCGGCCACCCACATGCTCAACGTGGCGGTGCCCATCGCCACCTACGCTGTGGTGCAGCTGCGGCGGCAGCGCCCCGACTACGAGTGGAACGAGGGCCTCTGCAAGGTCTTCGTCTCCACCTTCTACACCCTCACCCTGGCCACCTGCTTCTCCGTCACCTCCCTCTCCTACCACCGCATGTGGATGGTCCGCTGGCCCGTCAACTACCGGTGAGCCCTCAGGCTATGCAGGCGTGCACTTGAATATCTGGGGTTCTTAGAGAGGGGCACATGTGGGCATGAGCAGGAAGACATACCTGGTGTACCTGTGTGCTCAAATGGCCTTGGTGTGATGACAGTGCTCCTGGTAGTGTGCCACACCTGTGTCGTGCAGGGGGCATGTGCATGTAGGTGTTCATGGGTGTACACAGTGTCCAGTACAGAAATGCTTGGTGAGAGGGACATGGGACAATGTGCATGTGTATCCCCTGTGCAAGGGACAAGGCCCCGCCACACTGGTTGTGCCATGACTATGATGCACTGGGGGACCAGGGCAGTTGGGATCCTCTGCAGGTCCCCAGGGGCCTTGAGAGACCCTGTGAGTGATGTTGGGTCCCTCTGTCCTGCCCCCACCCTGTACTAGGCTGAGCAATGCCAAGAAACAGGCGGTGCACACGGTCATGGGCATTTGGATGGTGTCCTTCATCCTGTCGGCCCTGCCTGCCGTCGGCTGGCACGACACGAGCGAGCGCTTCTACGCCCATGGCTGCCGCTTCATCGTGGCTGAGATCGGCCTGGGCTTCGGTGTCTGCTTCCTG
The DNA here is from genome assembly GCA_031878705.1 of Tapirus indicus. Classification (NCBI taxonomy): domain Eukaryota; kingdom Metazoa; phylum Chordata; class Mammalia; order Perissodactyla; family Tapiridae; genus Tapirus; species Tapirus indicus. The sequence goes on along the minus strand of CM062924.1, from coordinate 88,961,683 downwards.
CTGCTGGTGGGTGGCAGTGTGGCCATGGGTGTGGTCTGCACGGCCATCGCCCTCTTCCAGACGCTGGCTGTGCAGGTGGGGCGCCGGGCCGACCGCCACGCCTTCACTGTGCCCACCATCGTGGTGGAGGACGCGCAGGGCAAGCGCCGCTCCTCCATCGATGGCTCCGAGCCCGCCAAAACCTCGCTGCAGATCACGGGCCTAGTGGCCACTATCGTCATCATCTACGACTGCCTCATGGGCTTCCCTGTGCTGGTGGGTGAGACTGTCAGTGATGGGAGCCTTTCGGGGGACGTGGGCTCTGGGACAGCCCTGGGGCTAGACATGCTCTGGGCATTAGGTAGCTGAATCCTCACACTTAGTCCTTTGAGAGGGCATTATCATCATGCCCCTTTTACAGATTTGGAAACGGAGGTTCAGAGAGGTAAAATGACCCACCTACAGTCAGGGCAGCCTTGGTGGGATGTGAACCCATGTCAGGTGACTGCAGAGACCAAGGTCTTTCTGCCACACCACAGGGGACTTTCTTCTCACCTGCATGAGGCCCATTCAATGCAGAGGGTATGGAAGATGGGGTAACATGCCCACGGGCTTCCTGGTGGGTCCAGGTCCCAGGATGGACAGAGTGGGGCTCTGGTGTGGCCGAATCGGCTTTGGTCCTGAATGAAGAGGCGGGGCAGGTCTTGAGTGTCTGCTGGGGAGTTGGACTTGATCCCAGGGACTGAGGAATGCGAGGTGAGGGCTGGTCTGAGGAAGGGCCTGCCAACAAGGGTCCAAGGTCCAGTGCACTGCCTGGGGTCCTGCCTGTGAGGCTGGGCCTGGGCCTGGCCCAAGAATGAAGTCTGGACTCAATAGCCAAGCCTTCCCACCCACGGAGCTCCAGCTCAGCCCCCTGAAGGGTCTGAAGTGGGACAGGGAGGGGGCTAGGGGCAAGGACCAGCCCGAAGGCTTCGTCTGAGCAGCTGGGCAGGGCTGTGTCTCTGGAGTCATTGCAGGACACAAGCTCCAGAAGGTGGCGGGTAGGGTGGCAGCCTCAGAGTTGGGGGACACACTTCCCCACCCCTGACAGGCCCGGTCCCCCCCAGGTACAGGGTCCTCCTCTGTACAGTGGGGCCCAGTGTCCCCAGTCCCTGTGCCGATATTGGGAAGGAAGGAGCGTGTGAGATTGCAGAGCCAGACGGGAGCAGCGGCGGGAGCAGGGCCCCCAGCTTCTCTTAAGTGCAGGGGGTGGATGGAGCCCACTCCACGCTGCAGGCCTGGGACAGTGTCTGGAATCTTGACCTCACCCTTCGGGGTGTTCCTGGCCCATTTCACAGATGAAGAAACCGTGCCCCAGAGAGATTTAGCACCCCTCTGAGGGTCACACAGCTCGCACGGCACAACCAACGTGATATCTGCATCATGCCCACTTCCGCTTTGATGGGGGAGTAAAGGTCACTCTGGGTCAGGGCATGAACTCTCCTGGGAGAGGAGGAGTGAGGGGTCCCTAGGCAGTGACTCAAGGCCGCCTGGCTGGACACTCTAATCCTCAGAAACTGCTCTCTGATTCTCCTTCTCTGGGGTCCAAGGCCTAGGCCCCCAGAGTAGGGGCAGGGCGAGGCGGCCACTGGCCATGGAGGAGTGGGGATGGCAGAAAGATCCCTGAATTGGGAGACGTGAGACCTGGTTCTCCAAGCCTCAGTTTCCTCTTCCCGAAAAGAGGGTGGTAACCCATGTCCCCACCTCTCTCCTCGGGCCCTCAGGAGGGTGACATGAGGGAAGGCATGCCCGGCACTGCTCGGCACACTGTGAAGGGCTGTGCACACGCAGGGTTATGACTGTTCACCTTGGTGACCAGCAGCTCTCGGTGGGCAGGGACTTCTACCCTCACAGCTTGGCTCTTTCCTGCCCGAGAGCTTGGAGCTCTCTTTGTCACCTCCTCCTCTTCTGGCAAGGGGCAGTCAGGCCTGTCCCACAGGTGGGAGGACGGAGGCTGGGAGGGGACGCTGTGTGAAGGGGTCCTGCCCAGTGCCCGGCGGGCCTGTGCCCACAGGTGGTGAGCTTCAGCAGCCTGCGCGCAGACGCCTCGGCTCCCTGGATGGCGCTGTGCGTGCTGTGGTGCTCGGTGACCCAGGCCCTCCTGCTGCCCATGTTCCTCTGGGCCTGCGACCGCTACCGTGCCGACCTCAAGGCCGTCTGGGAGAAATGTGTGGCCCTCATGGCCAACGATGGGGACTCGGATGATGGTGAGGACGGCCTGAGGGTGGCCCGCGGGAGAGTGGCGTCTGGGTGAGGTGATTGAGGTCAGCGGGATGACAGCTGTCAGGTGATCACCCATGGCATTGAGGTGACCCCGTTCTCAAATGCCAGACCCCCTGTATTACCCCCAAATGTGCTTGAATCCCTGAGGGACCCAAGCCTGGTGTCCCACAGGGTGTTCTTCCATCCAGGGTGTCTGCCCCAGGGTTCCAGTTAATCAGTGTTCTGGTGAACAGAATGGCTGTGGACACCAGACTGAATGTGTCCAATGAGCTTCCAGGATAACCCCCCAGCCTTAGGGTCTCCAGCGAACTGCCCCCTGGGCTCCTGTAGACCCAGGTCCTGTCTCCCCAGCAATAACAACGTTATCTTAGGCTGACCCCTTGCTGCATACCATGCACCGTGAGCCCCTTGTGTGTATTTAGTCCCAAGAAAGCTGCTGAGGTAACCTCAGGTCCCACCCCCATAGAGGAGGAAAAGCTCATAGCTGAAAGGTAGCAGAGTCAGAATTTGAACCCAGGACCCTGCCCTTCTGCTTTTCCCCTAACCAGTCCCCTGCCCTCTGTGTGCCTGTAGGGGTCCCTGGGACTCACTCCTGGATGCTCCCAAGTTTCCATGGCCCTAAGCTTCTGCCCCACCCTGCAGATACCAGCCTGGAGGGTGGCGTCCCCCCGGACCTGGTGCTGGAGCGCTCCCTCGACTACAACTGTGGGGGCGAGTTTGTGGCCCTGGACAGGATGGCCAAGTATGAGCTGTCTGCCCTGGAGGGGGGCCTGCCCCAGTTCTACCCGCTGCAGCCCTTGCAGGAGGACAAGATGCACTACCTGCAGGTAGGGACAGGGCAGGGCTGGGGACACCAGATACGCGGGTGGTTGGTATCCTGACCTCCCCAAGGCCTTTCCTCTCAGCCCATCTCAAGCCTGCCATAGCTTCAGAGGGTGGCTTTCAGCCTCCCAGGACGGGCTGGCTCCAGGTCACAGAGCCTGCGCAGGTGAGCCCAGGTGGGGCACCCCAGTCCCTGCTCCCATGTTCCCTTTGTTCTGGGAGAGTAGTCTATGTGGCATCTGTTACTGGGGCCCAGCACCCCACTCAAGGGGCCTTCTCTCCAACCGACCGAAGCTACAGACGACCATACTGAGGCTCGGCGAGATTGTCACTTGCCCCAAATCTCAGCTCTGAACCAGGGTGCCCTGGCCCCCGGCCCACAGGCCGCCCTGGCCGGTGCGGAGAGGCTGCGTCCCCATTTCCCAGGAGGGCAGCCCGCGGTAACCCCGCCGTACCGACAGGTCCCGCCCACGAGACGCTTCTCGCACGACGACGCGGATGTGTGGGCCGCCGTCCCGCTGCCCACCTTCCTGCCGCGCTGGGGCTCCGGCGAGGACCTGGCCGCCCTCGTGCTGCCCGCCGCGCCCGACCGGTGCCGCGGCGGCCTGCTGGCCTTCGCCGAGGACGCGCCCCCGTTCCGCCCGCGCCGCCGCTCGGCCGAGAGCCTGCTGTCGCTGCGCCCCCTGGCCCTGGACGGCGGCCCGCGCCGCGCCCGCGCCTCGCCCCCCGGCAGCCCGCGCCGCCGCCCCGGGCCCGGCGCCTGCTCCGCCTCGGCCTCGCTGCTGCCCGACGCCTTCGCGCTGACGGCCTTCGAGCGCGAGCCGCAGGCCCTGCGCCGCCCGCCCGCCGACGGCGCCGGGCCTGGCGAGGGCGCGACGCCCCCTGGCGGCGGCGGCGGCGGGCAGCGGAGCCCCGGGCCGCGTCTGACTGCGCACGCGCACGCGGGGCCCCTGCGGACCGGCCTGAGCGTGTCGTGGGGCGAGCCAGGGGGCCTGCGCTCGGCGGGCGGCGGCAGCACCAGCAGCTTCCTGAGCTCGCCCTCCGAGTCCTCGGGCTACGTCACGCTGCACTCGGACTCGCTGGGCTCGGCGTCCTAGGGCCGGCCGGCGCCTCCCCATGCTCGCCAGGCAGGCCGGCCGCCCGCGGGGGCCGAAGCACCAAAGATGCCACCCTGTCCCGGCTGGGGGGGAGGGGCGGGGGGCGCTGAGCCTGCCGACGGCACCTGGACGTGTGCCAGCCCTCCCGGGATGACGCCTGGAGGGGCAACGACTGCCCTAGGCACAGACCAGCCACTGGGCTCGGCACCTCCGAGCAGAGTGAGGCTGGGCTTGGGTGAAGGCTGGCTCCGCATGCCCAAGTGTGCCTCCCCCAGCCCCAGGATGGCTGGGCTGGGGGTGGTGGCTGGGGGTGGTGGCGGGGAGCCCAGGGACAGTGCCACCACCAGACGGAACAAAGCTTGGTCCTGCAGGAGTGAGAGCCGCCGGACTGCACCCTGCTTTCCACTCTGCACTGTAACTGTCTCACCTCAGGGGGTGTGTACAGAGGGTCTCTAAGCACAGGGGTCTTCAGAGCCCAAACAAGCTCTCCGAGCAGGTCTCCCTGCTGACCTATTCTGCCTCGGTTTCCCCATCTGTGAGGAGCAGGTGACTATGTTAACTTTCAGGACTGTTTGGAGAAGTCTCCTGCTCGATGTGCCCTGGCCACTGAGAAGAGAGGGCATGAGAGATAGTCGAGTGCCCTCCGTGGGTCCTTTGTGGGGTCAGTCTTCAATATGTGGCCTGGTGTGGCACCAGGCCTGAGGCCTCCACTCTCAGTGCCCCCGGCCCCCTTGGGAACTCACTCTGCACCCAGCTAAAGCACAACACTTCTGCATCATCACCATCAGCATCCCCACCCTCATCTCTTTACCATCACGGCCTACACTCACCACTTCGGCCACCTCTGTGACTCCCACCATGAAGGTTGTGGTACATGGTGGAAAGGACTGAAGTAAACTGGGAGTGGGCTTTCTTATTCTGGCACCCATCCCCAGCCTCATCCTCCATCTGTGCTGGTTTGGCCAGGAAGGGATCCTGGCTTAGAGGCCTCCCAGGTTTTGGGTTTAAGGCCTGGTCCCTGGCAAGGGTCTTCCTCCACCCTGGGGTAGGGTTCTTTGCTCTCCCTCCTGGGCAAATCGCTTGCAGGCCTGGGCTTTGCCATGGGCCCTGGGGAGGGGCCTGCTGGGTCTTCAATGGAGGAAGACCCTAGATTCAGGCTAAGAAGAGGCCCGGAACAGCTGTGACCTTGAGCTGGAGGAAAAGGGGCAGATACAGAGGCTGTCTCCTCCTGGCCCCTGCCTCCATGCAGTGGCCTCTAAACGTGAAGACCTGGCGTGAATTCCAGGGCCAGCACAGAGCCTGCCTGCACCGTGTTCCCTCCTTCTCTGCAACCTGGAATTGCAACACTGCCTCTGCCCGTTGGGCAGCCAAGCCCATCTCCTCTCCCTCCAGATAGAGTCCTCCTGGCCCCAGAAGAGGCCTCTGGGAGTGGGGAGGATGGGGGAGTTCCTGGCTCCATCTCTGCTGTGGAGGCTCCTCCAGTCCCTGGCTGTGGGGTAACTTGGGGGGATGAGCTGACCACAGGTGAACAAGGCAGGGGATTGCAGTCCAGCCCTCGCTGTGGGAGGGGCTGCCTCTGGCTAATGCTGCTGTGCCTTCAAGAACCAATATGTCATTTGGGGGCAGAGGTCATCAGCTCACCACTGTCCCTCCCTCAGGCTGGCCCATTTGTGACCTTGGGTTTTCACTCTGTGTATTTCATATCCAGTGGCAATACTTGCAAGGGGACGTGGTACCCTGAAGTCCCTCCAGTCCTGGTTTTTACAAAAAGAGGAGGGAGGACCCCAAGCAGAGGACCCTGGGGCCTGGGGCTCCCCCCACACTCTGCAGCCTCCAGGCCTTTTGCTGCATTGATGAGCAGCTTGACCCTGGGCTCACCGGGAGGGAGCTCTGTCTTCATACCACCACCCAGCCCAGAGCCAGGGATACGTTTGTAGTTTTTTTGACAACTGAGCATTTCTCTTCTGTACAGAATCCAATAAAAACTTCCTATGATTTGCACCCGGCATTCCTAGGCTGGTTTCATGGAAATGCCTTCCAGATGCCCCCAAATATCTCTCCCTCTGGGTCCTGAATTCCTCCGCTGGTGCGTCATTCATCTGGTTCGGACTTGCCCCTTTACGCAAGTGCTGCGGCCCCACCCAGCGAGCGAGACGGGCCTGGAGCAGCGACAGGATCGAGCAGTGGGATGGGCACCAAAGCCCTGACAGCAGAAGCAGCCCTGTGAGCGCACGTGGCAGCCTCTGCCCCGAGGATGGCTTCAGGCACCGCTAGCCCCTGTGAGGGTGATTCAGGAGGCCGAGAAGGGCAGGGCAGTTGGAGGCCGGCCTGGGGGCGCCGGACCTGTTGTGCCTGGTGACCAGCCCGCCAGCTGGTGGTGGAATTTTAAGGCTGCGCCCTGGCTCTACGGTGCAAGATCGCCACCTGGTGGCCGGAAGAGGGATTAGTGCTGGAAGCCGAGACTGGAGAGGCCGTCTCGGAACCGCCCCAGTCGGAACCACCGCCCACGCCTGCGCTCCAGAAAGCCCCCTGGGTGGGGTGGGGGACAGGGCTGACCAAGACCGGTTTAGCACACGGGCAAGGCAGGTGAAGCCCAAAACGAGAAGTGTTTTATAGAAAATTGATATTTGTAGTAGGCATAGTGGTAGAAATGAGAACCTTCGTGGTCTCTACCCATTTCCCAGGTTCGCACTGTCTTTATTCTGAATTTCAAGCTGCTGGGAGGAAGTGCCGGGATTTCTTCCTGGGCTCAGAAGGATGCCCCTCCCCCATCCCCAGGCTGCCCCTCGTGGGCCTGGAACTCCGGGCTGGAGTGCGAGCACAGCAATGACCTCATTTTGGACAGGCGCAGAGTGCTCCGAGGTTGTCGAGGGTCGCGGGCTCCCTGGCGGCCCAAGAGGTCCGGAGGCGGGGGTGCTGCGGGGCCGGGGCCTGGACTGCAGACCAGGTTGGGGGTCTTTGCTGAGTGGAGAGGGGTGAACCCTCCCACGGGAGGAGCCCGGGTTTGCTCCAGCGGCCCTCAAGCCCACGTTAAAGTGCGCGGCGTCCCCCCAAGGAACAGCGCGTGGCGGGGCGTCGGGGGGCGGAGCAGCGGGCAGAGCATCTCACGGGGCGGAGCAGGAGCAGCTGGGGGGGGGGCTTCTGAGAGGGGCGGGCCCCGGAGCGCGCGCAAGGCGAGTGGGCCGCGCCGCGTGCGGAGGGGGTGGGGATCCGTGGAAGCCGAGAGGATCAGGGGTAGGGGTGGGCTGGGGGCCCCTCGCCGGCGGGGCGGGGCGGTGCCCTGCGCGCTTTGTGCCGGTGGGAACCGGGCGTCCCCGGCCAACTGAATGGGCCGGGGCGGGGCAGCGATTCTCCTCGCTGCGAGGGGTCCCCTCTGCGCCGCTGCCAAAGGCGACCTTCCCACCGCAGCGCGGCCTCGGGGCGGGGGCGGGGGCGGGGGCGGGCTGCCTGCCGGGGACCCTGGGAAAGGGACGCAGCCCGGGACACCCCCTCCCAGTCCCACTAGAGGGTGGGAGGAGGAGACGGGGGGCCAGCCTGAGTAGGTGGGGCTGGGGTGGGGGGTGGATTATGCCTAGACGCGCAGACCCTAGTCCACGCGTGGCTCCGTGTATTTCCCCGAGTTCGAGAGGACGCGGCAACCTCCCCGCCACCCCCACCCTGGGACCAGGACGACTGGGGGGGTCCCGGCCGTCACCACAGGCGCGCTCAAGAAAGTCTCTGCGTCCCCAGGCCAGATGGGGGCCCCCTGAGTCCGAGGCCGCGCCAGGCCTCACCAGGGCCGCCACACACGCAGCCCCGGCCCCGGGCTCTCGGCAAAGCGGCGAGACGCCGGCTGCGGCTCCGGGAGGCTGGTGGACGGGCCGGGGAGACCTCCAGGGAAGAGGAGCCGGGGTGGCGGGGACCGCGAGCCGCCGGCGGCCGAAGCAGGGACCCAAAAGGCCGGAGCGCAGGGGCCGCAACGCGCGGGCGCCTCCAGGCAGGCGCCGGCGCTGTCCATGGTGCTGCCACCAGCGCCCTCGTGCACTAGGGGGCAGCGCAGGCCGCCGCCGCCCTCCTCTCCGCGCCGCAGAAGCTGGCTGACGCCCGGCAGACAGCCGCGGAAGCCCGACGGGTACTCGGCTCCGCTGGGGACCGGCCAGAGCCCTGGGGGAGGGGATCGGACGGGAGAAACGTGTAGGGTAGGGGGGAAAAGGAGAAGGGAGGAGGAAAGGAGATGTAGAGAAGAGAGAGAACGGGAGGTGAGAAGTGTGAAGGGAAAGAGAAGAGGAGAAGGGAGGGGAGAGGAGGCACCCCGAACGTCTCCCCCGCGGTCCAGACCTTCCTCTACCCGGACTACAACTCCACAGCCAGCCAGGCCTTTGCTGCCTCTCCCCCTCCAGCGATTTGGGGCCCCCTCCTCACTCCGCTGCCCACTGCCCTGAGCTTTCTTCTCCATCCATCCCTCCTTTATCTGGCCTTGCAGTATCCATGGCTCTGACCCCACAAGTCCCCCACCTGCTCCTCGCCCCACCCCTCCAGGACCCCCCCTCTACCTTGCACCGCGTTCTGAAGGCTTTTCATGTACTTGACGCTCAGCTCCAGTATGTCCGCCTTCTCCAACTTGCGTTTCCGGATCTGCAGATCCGTGGAAAAGGCTCTTAGCCAGGCAGCCCGGTTGGAGAGGATGAGGTTGGGGATCGCATCACACCACCACCACCACGTCCGCGTGTCTCACCTGGTGCGAGTAATGTTTCTCCAGCAACGACTTGAGCTGCTCCAGCGATACATTGATGCGTGCACGACGCTTCTTTTCCATCAGTGGCTTGGAGATCTGTGGAGAGCAGCTGTTAGAGAGGAGGGCCATGGCTCTCTCTCCCTCCACCCCCACCAGCCCGGGCAGGGCCCCCACCCCATGCCCCTCAGGAGCCCAACCTTGCGGAAGCTGCCAGAGGAGGGACCTCCAGAGCCACTCTGGGTCACGGGCTCAGTGCCCATATCGTCGTATCTGTGCCCACAGGAGGTGGCGCTGCCTTTATAAGGGTCCCTCGTTTACATGTCAATGAGGTGCTCCTGGGCTCGGGGAACCTGAGGGGGAGGGGATCAGAGGAGGACGCACCGGGAAGTTCCGCACCTCCCTCTTCCAGTCCCCCTCCCATAGCCCAGGCTTTGGCCTGGCCTCCAGGACCCCTCCTCCCTCCTGAGGGACACTTTTACCCTTTCTCAGTCTTTCCTTTATCCCTCTCATCTCCACCACTTCCCAAGTCTGGGGTCCTCTCCCATGCCCACCCCCTCCATGCCCTGTCCTGTCCCAGTCTCCCTAGTTTCTGGACCTCACTACCAGACCCACTTGCCCAGTCCTCACTGCCCTTTGTCTCCGAGCACTTCGGGGGGCACCCACTGGGGGAAGTCCATGGGCCCAGCCAGCTGTAAGCCCCGCTAATGACTATACAGAGTGGAGGGCCTCCACTGGCCTGATGATGATGCGGAGGCAGGGAGCACCCACCAGCGAAGGCTTTCTGCAGGCTTCATGCTCTGGCCATGCTGGCAACGCTGCATTAGTCACCCTAATGTCGGGACAATGCAGCAATTTTCTGCCTGTGGTGGCTCAAAGCCAGATGCGCAGGCCAGGCCCGCGGGAGCCACGCATCAACATGTGTCCCATTAAAGCGTGCAGCCCGCCCGTGGGGCCACAGTCAGCCTCCTCCTCACTGGGGCCTTGGGACTGGGAGAACTCCAGCCCCGGGGTGCAGCCTGGGCTCAGGTGCCCTCTGGCCCTGTTAGGACCCAACCCACACTCTTCCAGCTGGGAGGCAAGCCTCAGGCAGCCTCAGGCCAGGGCGAGTCAGAACGACCTCCCCCACCTCAGGCTCTGAGGACCCTTTCCCTCACTGGGAAGGTCTGGGAGTTTATTCCCACTGGCCTTCTCTCCGTCCTAACAAATGGGAGGTGGGAGTAGGGAAGATCACTGATCATCTGGGGAGAGTGCCATTCTAAGCTTCTAGAGGTCCAGAGCCCAGACCCCTTTTCATTATTCAGGCTGTGGCTGGAGATCCAGGGAGCTCAGTGGAGGAGGTGCCTGCTCCAGGACGGGCTAAGCCCTAGGGCAGGACTCCAGTGCAGTCCAAGTTTGGGCCCCAGGAGGCTGGACTCCAGTAGGTGTGACAGACAGGAAGGCTGTTGTCCAGGGGAGTCCTGGGGTTCAAACCCACACATCTCCCTTTCCTGGGCTCGCATGGCCTCAGTTTCAGTGTTTGTAAAATGGGGTTCTGAACAATGCGGGCCCCCACGGCTTCTTGCCAGAGCAATGGGGAAGTCGCATGGACGCAAAAGTTCTGCAGTTGAGCCCTACACAGAGGAATGAACAAACTGGCCTTTGCAGTGCCTCAGCTTGAGGGGGAGGGGAAACTGCTGGGTCCTGGGTAGGCCCCCCTAGTTCCCTCAAGCTGGGGCATCTTTCCCCCAACCCGCCCCGGTCCGGGATATTGAGCGGCCCTGCCCGGGCAGCGGCGTTCCCAGGCGCCAAGCGGCGTGGAGAATCGCGCCCCGCCCTCCTTTCAGGCAGAAGCTGCGGTCATAGCGGCTCCGGGGTGCTCTTCCGCCCCGGCCGCAGGACCCGCCAGCCAGATCCGTGCCGGGCCGGGCCCGGGGCGATCGGCAGGGCAGAGGCCGGAATGCAGGCGCTGGCACGCGCCGGGCAGCTTTGAAGCGCCGGGGCTGGCCGGGCCGGAGCGGCCTCAGTGCGCTAGCTCCGGCTTGGGGCGGTGGCGGCGCGGTACAAAGGCGCCGCAGGGCGGGCGGGCGGAGCGGCCGGGCACAAAGGGGGCAGCCGAGTGTTAAGGGCATTGTGCTGGCCGCACAAAGCAGCGCCCGCGCCCGCCCCCTCGGGGCCAAACTGCGGGCGCCCCACAGGGCGCAGACTTCCAGCTGCTGCACATCTGCACGGAGACTGGGCGCGCGCCTCGCTCCGGCGGTCCCCCCTCATCCCCGCCCCGCTCTCGAGCCGCGCGGGCAGCGGGGCAATTTGCCTCTAATTATGATCCCTCCCCATAAACCTCCGCCCGCGCCTTTCAACTCCGGCGCATTAGCAAACCAATGGCCCTCCGTGCTGCTCTCGCTGCCCGCAGCGGGGGCGCCGGGCCCGCCCTCTCTCCAGAGTTAGGGCCGCCGCCATAAAGGGGCCCGCGGGCCGCTCCCCCCCGCATCCTGGCACCCGCAGCTCCTGGGGCCACCACCCTTCTGGAGCTGGTGTCCAGGGATCCCAGCCGCGCTGGGTGGGGCCGCTCACGTGGGTGGCTTAGTGTTTCTTAAGGAGTGGAAAATTGACCGCAAAATACGCTAATTCGCAATGTTCTGCTTTGGCTGCAGGAGGCGAGGCCGGCGGGGCGGCCCAGGCGGGATTCTCAGCCGTCAAGCTCCGCCTCCGCCCACTTAATGGGCCTTCGCCATCGCTGCCTCACCCCCACCCGGCACCACCCGCTGCGGCCCCCCCACACACACCTGGCACGTCCTCTGGTTGATGTCTCCCCACTTAGGCTGATTCCCCCCACTTTCCAGGCTTCAGTGTGGCTCCCCCGCCACTAACAGCCACCCTCGGCCTTCTCGCCCTAAGCGGACGGAGTGTCGCACAGGACTCAAGGCTGAAAGGGATCCCTGGGCAAGTTCCATCCTCCTTATTTCCTGTACTTGGAGACAGCTTCCAATTCCCCATCCCCACTTTACTCTCAATTGGGGCTCCTTCTTTTTGGCAGCTGCTTCCCCCACTAAGTTCAGGTCGGATCTTTGCATCGAGCAAGGTCGTTGGAAAAGACAGTTAAAAAGCCTCCACTGATATCCTTCCTCCTCGGAGACCCCGGCTGGGGGACCCCCAGGTCTCCCCCCTCCCCTACTCTGCAAGTCCTGCTTCTGAGCAGCCTCTGCACGCTCTCAGACAGGCAGGCTCCGAAGGTGTTCACAGAGGCGGGAGAGGCCTTTCCCCATCCGGACCCCATCCTCTCTGAGAAAAGCAGGACCCAGCGCTCTCCACCTTCTGGGAAGGACATGGACCAACTTAGAAGCTGGACTTATGCAAGCTGGGATGTAGGCCACCAACTCATTCCCTTTCCATGTTTAGCATCTGGAGTCCCCAGGGGGGCCTGGAAAGGAGCACAAGTCCAGGCAGAGCGCTGGGGAGACACAGGCCGCCCTTTGCTCATTCAAGGAAAAACTTCCTTCTGTGACTCCAGAGGACTCTGGGGGCTTCCAGGGCTACTCAGGGCCCTCTGCTTCCTCATGCTGGGGAATTTAAGGCAAAAAGTGACCTGTGCCTTTGTCCCTCCTTCCCCCATTTGGTTTTCGTGACTTTGGCAAAAGAAAGAACATTACAGAATGAGTCGGGTCTAGAAACTCAGTGAGGAGGGGTTTGCAGGCCCAGGACAAGAGCCCTACTAGATGTTCCATCAGCCATCTCAGGTGACAGCCCTGTGCAGGGTATCTGCCCGGGATGGAAACCCCTTCCTTCCTGCAGCCCCCAGGCACTTTAAGCAACGCTCACGAAGGTGCTGCGGGTGTGGTGACAGGAGGGAGAAATGCAGTGTCCCCCTCCGCAGATGCATTTCAAAGTGGAATGAAGTGATCGCTCCGTGTAATTAACTATTGGGACACAGCAAAAGCACTGAAATGACTCAGCTAATTGTCTCCAGATGGGGTTGGAGAGGCTGCGATTGTTTAACTCTCTTTAGCTGTGTTGGGACTCGGACTAGCCCAGCAGCCAAGGGCCCTCCAGGAGACAAAGGCTGGGACTCCAGTGAGTGCATCAACACTGAACCAGGCTGGCCAAGCCTGGGAAGAGTGAATTCAGGGAGACCCCCATTGTCCCAGCCTTTTGTGTTTCTCCCCAGCTGGCTCTAATCTTTAAATATTTACCCGGCCCCTTTGTGCACATATGACTTATGCACTTCGGGCTGATGTGCTCATAAATTACACGTCATTTACCCATTTCCAGACTAGAGAGAGGGGACTTTCATGCCTGGAGCTGGAATAGTCAGAGGAGGGGAAGGAAAACTTATGGAGGATGAGGGTTCCCTCCCAAAGAGAGCTGCAGACACACTAAACAGGTCCCTCCTGGCCTCCATGTGGGAACTGGACAGGGCAGAGGCCTGTGAGTGACAAGGAGCCCCAGAAGGCCACTCTAACAATGCCTGACTGGGGAACCCACCAGCAGGGAGGAGGGAGAGGCTGGTTTCCCGGACTTTTTCCTACTTGGTGTCAGGCTTGGAGAGGAGCAAACTTTTCATCCCGGGAAGCTGGTGTGGGTGGAGGTCCTTGGTTATCCACCGCAGAGAGGCGAGAATACCCCATCCTTGCACCTGCCTCCTGCTTGCTCTGGACCATCCTCCCTTTCTATATTTTCTCTTGCTCAATAAAGCAACCTCATTTAAGAAAAGGAAGCCCAATTTCACCTCAGCCTGCAGTTTAACTTGGGAAAGTCAATGTGATCCTAGGGCTCTTTAAAACAGACAGCATCCTCACTTGGGCCCAAGATGGAAAGCCACCTCAGCTGGTGGGCCGATGGCAGGATTTGGGGGCGGGGGTTGGTGGTGGGCTGTGAGGGACCTTCCTGCATGAGAAAGGGCTCCCTTTGTGCTTGCCTGCAGCTCCTAGAACAAAACACATTCAAATGCTTATTTACAAAAAAAGGCAGGCGAGGTATCCCAGGGCTGAGTCGTTTTCCTTTATTGTATTTTTGTAGGTTTGTGGTTCCCTTAGCCTGGGGAAGGACAAACTGGGATAATACTGGAGAACTGGGTGCAGAGTGGATTTGTTTGATCAGATTGCTTTCCTCTCTGGTGGGAAAGCAGGTCTCTGTGTGTTTCTGTATCTCTGTACGAATTACTGTTTCTCTGTGTGTGTGTATCTCTGTGCGTAACTTTGTTTCTCTGGGTCTATGCCAGTGTATTCACATATTTGCTTACTCGCCTTTCTCTTCCATCACTGCTCTGAGCCCTGGACCCTGACAGATTCAGCAACTTCAGTGACTTCTAAATATTCTCCTTCCCTCAGGTCCTGCCCTATGTGGGAGGGGACTGCCTCCCCTTTCTTTCTCCCTTCTCCAAGATGCGGCTAATGGTGATATAGCGTCTAAGAGGAAGTGATGGACAGAGGAGAGAGGGTTGCTCAGGCTGGATTATATGTTCCTCTGTGCCCTCAGAACGGGGATGGTCCCTGGGGGTAAATCAGGGTCAGAAGTCAGCGTGGAGAGCAGATGCCAATGGCCAGTGAAAAGAGCTTCCTGGGAGCAGCTCTCTGCCCCAGAACCAGACTCACTCCCAGGAGTGAAGATGCAATGAGCGCCCTCTAGCGGCCTCAAGGTGTCCCGGCACTGAGGGAGAGGTCCTGAGTCTGGGGGAACCATGAGAAACCGGGGACAGTGGCAGGAGCTCTGGCTCTCAGCCCCCAGTACTGCTCAGGACTCCTTCCCATGTGGTACTGCAACTGGGAGACTTTGCATTTTAAAATATTAAATCTCCTTTCAATTCCCATCAACTGAGTTTAGCAAATGTCTTCTGAGCACCATTTCAACACGGTACTGGGCTTTATAGAACATTATCAGTACTGGACCGTGAAATCAGTATCCCCAGTTTACAGAAACGGAGGCTCATAGAGTTGATTTGCCCAAGGTCACAAAGCTGGGCTGCTGGAGTGCTGGGGCCCAGACTCTCCATCCTTCTCTAAGCACAGCTGCCCAGACGCCAGGCCTCCTGCCAGGTCCTTTGGGGACACAGCAGAGTGGGGCAGCCAGGGGCTCACTGCAGGGCCTGGCTGACCGCAGCTCCGCATGCCTGGCCTCAGCACTCTCTGACCCACTACTCTGGGCTCCAGCCTCCCCCGGGGCCTGTCCCCTATCCCACCTCAGGCTTGCTTCCCCCTCCCTCCCTCCCTCTCCCAGTTCCCTCCCTCTCCTCCTTTAGACAATGCCCTTGCACTCATTTTCAGCAGCAGGCAGGCTGCTGGTTTCTGAGGGCCCCAAGACCTAGCCCCAGCATCTCTTCCATGCAGACTCCTAACCCTCCGGCCCCTCCCTGGGGGTCCTCTTTCTCTTCTCCATCCTCACTTGGCTCCTGCCTCACTCTGACCCCACCGTAGTTGATTCTAGTCACTTGGTCACTTGCCTTTCCCCTCCACCACGACTCTGTGAGCTCCTTATGGTGGGGGCAGTAACTCTTTCAAAAAGTGAAGAACAATTTCTGATGTTGATTGTGGGCAACATGGAAAATACAAAAACATATAAAGAAAACAATAACCCCCATCACCTAGAAATAACCATTGTTAAAATTTGGTAAATTAAAAAATTATTAATAATACCTACCACTCGCTGAGCAATTGCTTTGTGCTAAGTGCTTGGCACATATTACTTAATCCAACCAACCACCATATAGAGTTAGGCATTATTACTTACTCTCCTTTTACATACGAAAAAACTAAGCTTCAAAAATAAACTTAATTCCCTAAAGTCACACAGATGGAGAGCAGAATTATACTCAAGCTCCTTTTAAGTCCTAATTTTATGCTCTCAACCACTGTTCTCATGTTTCCACATGGCCTTCCCTTCAATCTTCCTTCTCTGCAGAGACAAGCATATTAGAGTTAATAAAACTAAACCCCCCCCCAAAAAAGACGACAAAAGTCGCCCACAGTCCTACCCCCTGAAAACAACCGCTGTTAAATAATTTTGGCTTCTATTTCAATCATTTTCCCAGGCTCACACATACGCTTTTGTTTGGGATTCGTCCCAAGTGAAGTCAGGATCACACTAAAGTTTTGTATTCCGCCTTTTAACAAACGTACTATATCCTAAGTTTTTCCACCACCGGCCAACATTCTCCCTCAACACGAACTGAAGTGGGCGGTGCCCTGCTGCGCGGTTGCCCAGCGCCGGGTTTTTAGGCTGCCGCAAGGGCAACGTCCCCGCACCGGCGCAGGCTGGGACCCGGCGGGCGCTCGGGGACCCTGCTGGGGGCGGGCGAGAGGTCCAGCGCTCGGGCCCCGCGCGCGGTCCGCCGGGGTGGGATCTGCCCGAGCGCTTGCGCACTGAAGCGTGTCAGTGTCGGGGAGGACCGCGCCCGGCTGCCCGGGGCGGCGCGGGGGGTGGCTTCAGGTTTCAGAGGGTTTCTTCTACAGACATTCTGGAGTTTGGAGCCGACTTCTGGCAGACGCCGGGCCGACTTCTCGGCCGGGACCCAGGTGCCCCGACGCCCCGCCCGCCACTGGGCCTGGGTCAGTGGGTCCCGGGGGGGGGGGTGGGCAGGGCGGGGCCGCGGGGCGGGGCGCTCCCGCCAAATTCGGGCCCCAGCCCCGCCGCACGGCGGTATCGCGAGAGCTCGCGGGCGGCGCGCAGCTCCGGGCTGCTGCCCTTCCCGGCCGGCGTCGGCGGCGCAGTGCGCAGGCGCGGCGGGCGGGTTTCCCGGGGCTACGGCCGGCGCCGCCGCTTGCTCGTCCGCCGCCCGGCGCCATGGCTGGCTGCGCGGCGCGGGCTCCTCCGGGCTCCGAGGCGCGCCTCAGCCTCGCCACCTTCCTGCTGGGCGCCTCGGTGCTCGCGCTGCCGCTGCTCACGCGCGCCGGCCTGCAGGGCCGCACTGCGCTGGCGCTCTACGTGGCCGGGCTCAACGCGCTGCTGCTGCTGCTCTACCGGCCGCCGCGCTACCAGGTGCGGGCCGGGGGGCCGGGGTCGGGGTTGGCGCGGAGCGGGGCCCGCAGGAGGGCCGCCTCCCCCGGGCGTGCTGTTCGGGTGGCAGGAGGGACCCGCCTCGCCAGGCTGGGGGCCGTGGGGCGCGGGCCCCCTCCTCCCGGCGGAGTGGGTGGGAAATTGCAGTTGGTGCGGTTCTGCAGCTGCGGCAGGTGCGCTGGGCTGGGGAAGAGCGAGCCCACGAGTCCTTTTATGTAATTTAAGGTGTGAGGACCTACCTGCTGCCAAGTCTGAGGTCAAAGGCCCCGCAGTTACGTGGAGGGGCTGGGCGCGGAGTCCCGGGTGCCCCGGCCAGATTCGCTGGTTGGACTTGGGAGAATCCGGCCAGTTAACTAGGTTCACGCAGTTTTTCCACAGTCCTGAGTAATAATAGCAATAACAATAATAGTAATGGCAGCTAAAACTTACGTAGCACTTTTTCTTAAGTACTTTATGTGGGTAATCTTCACAACAATCCTAAAAGGTAGGTAGTATTATTGTGCCCATTGTATAGGTGGGGAGACCTGAGGTCCAGAGAGGTTTAGTGACTTCCCCAAGGCCACACAGCCAGAGAGGGGTGGGCTTGGAATTGGAACCCAGACAATTCTGCTTCACCCTCTTAGCCTCTGAGCAAATCGGCTCTATGTGTTTGCCTGTAGCCTACTTATCCCTGGAAGTAGGATTGTGCTTTTGCAGCCCAGAACAGCTGGGTGACTGAGCTTCTTTTGGGTCTGTTTCAGATAGCCATCCGGGCTTGTTTCCTTGGCTTTGTGTTTGGCTGCGGCGTTCTGCTAAGTTTTAGCCAGTCTTCCTGGAATCACTTTGGCTGGTAAGAAGTACTCAGGTATAATGGTTTTGAGGCGAGGGTGGGCAGATCAGAGGGTCAGTAGTGGTATGTCCTCATCCCTGACTGGCTGCAGGCTGTTTAGGGTTCCGTGGAAATGAGGTCTTTAGCTTCCACCTAGATCCCCGCATCTTGGACCTTGTGCCTGTTGGTCGCTTCTGTTGCAGGCAGAAACAGGTCTCCCTGGCACCGTCCCCACAGGTGCCCTCCTCGATAACGTGACGAGCCTTTCCCGGAAGAGGGTACAGGTCCTCCGTGACGGGATGGGGCAAGGCTCTGGCTCGTCTTCACAGGCCTTTTCCGTCTCTAATTTCTATTAGGTCACATCTAGTGCATCCCCCACGGCCAGTGTAGGATTTTTCCCTACACTATGATTTCAGTCCCTTGAGCCTTCTAGTCCCTGACCTGGATATGAACCAGTGGCTTCAAGGTAAAAAGCTTTATCTCCTATTATCAATGCTCTGAGCCATCGAATCCTTCTTTGCTGGAATTATTTCAGTTTTGTTGAATTTTTGTATTCAACATACATCACTGCTTTATTTTGTTGTTTCTCTCCTTCATGTTTTACGGTGTGTAGTGTCGTTTTTAAAGGGCTGAAGGGTCCATAATACCTTTGTAACCTATGTTCGTTTGTTTGTTTGTTTGCCTATGACATTCAAAAATGTAGTCCCTTTAAACCCACCTTCTGCAAACCTGAGGGAGTCATGCTACATGGGTGCCTGATGTCCACTCTCAGACAGGTGACAACAGGACCTCATTATAGAATTCAGGGACAGTTCAGCAGACTCAAATCCATACTGTGACTTATGGCTAACTTGATTCTTTTGCCCTAACTTACCTCTCTGTCTTTGTTTTTAAATAGGTACATGTGCTCCCTGTCATTATTCCACTATTCTGAATACTTAGTCACGGCGGTCAACAATCCCAAAAGTCTGTCCTTGGATTCCTTTCTCCTGAATCACAGTCTGGAGTACACAGTAGCTGCTCTTTCTTCTTGGATAGAGTTCACACTTGAGAATATCTTTTGGCCAGGTTAGTGCGCCCTACTTTCCCCTCTGGAGAGGAGAAGGGTGGCTTCCCCTTGGGCCTGAGGACAGTGATGTGGGTGTACTCTCAGGTGTAATCTCCCGGGGACCTCAATCCTCATTAAGCTCTTTATAAAGGACAAGCTTGGCTTGTGAATCCTGCTTCTGGATTTTGAATCGAGGATATGTTGACCTTTTGCTTTAAACCTTGCACAATGTAGTGCACCATCTAATATGAAGTCCCAGCCTTTGATAGTCCTCATTTTACAGTCAGAGGAGATTTGGATCTGTTCATTTTCTGTGACTTGAGAAACTTCGTGTGAAGATTTTATTAGCAAAAACCTCTGCATCTGGAACCTACTGTCAGGTTGAACTTTCCACAGCAAATTAAATAAAATGTGTGTAGTTCCCAGGATTCAGTAAAGGGCCAAGGTGGGAAACACTGGATCCTTCTCTGCTTCACTAAGCTGTGCTTGTGCCCAAGTGAGGGATGGGATCGTGTGGTTGGGGGACGTAGACTGAGGGCCTGTCAGCTCTGCCATGACACTCTAATTGGCTTGTTGGCACTTAAGTAAACGCATGAACAGCACAGTCTAGGGGTATGTGTTTTGCTTATAATTAAATTTTAATGTGATGACAAATGCTAACTGCCCACTAGCATGGTTTCTAGCGTTCCTATCTTTGGAAAAACAGGTTAATTTTAAGTATTCAAAGGGGGAGCTCAGCAGCCGAGTGTCTCCATTTCCCATATGTCACCGGTGTCTCTCCTGCAGAACTGAAGCAGATCACCTGGCTCAGTGCCACGGGGCTGCTGATGGTGGTCTTTGGAGAATGTCTGAGGAAAGCGGCAATGTTTACAGCAGGTTCCAACTTCAACCACGTGGTGCAGAATGAAAAATCAGAAACCCATACTCTGGTGACAAGCGGAGTGTATGCTTGGTTCCGGCATCCTTCTTACGTTGGGTGGTTTTACTGGAGTATTGGAACCCAGGTATAGTATCAAATGTAGCACTGGTCTCCTTTACTTTTTTTTTTTTTTTTCTCCAATTTTTTGATTGTTATGTAATTCACATACCATAAATCATTTCAAAGTGTACAGGTCAGTGGGGTTCAGTGTGTTCACAGGGTTGTTGGTTCTCTTTAAATAGGTGCATGTGCTCCACCATGTTTCAAGTGATAACTAAATAAAGATCAAAAGAACTGATTTACCCGTTAACATTTTTTACTATATACCTAAAGTCTGGGCATCCTAAACTTCTAAACTCTTAGTGATTCTAGGTGCTGTTACCCCATCGCCATACCCTTCTCTGCCTCTGTAACTTAGATCGGGAGCACCCCAGTGGGGTGAGGAGAGATGGGGTTTTGGGGAGAGCCCTCTGCCACTCAAGTGGCAGCTTAGCTGATTTTCATTAGAAACTACTATTGATGAGGCCAGGGTCACGTGTTAGGTTTAATGTGAGCTCTGTGGGTTTGTTCTGTTTCGGGCTGCAGACCAAGCCTTGTTTCTTGTCCATCGTCTCTTGAATCTCTTCTCTTGGTCATAGAAGGACTTGGCCAGAGAATGTGAATGGAGCTTAGAAAACTCATCACCTCTTTGGGAAAATCCATTCTGGGCTCCCAGGCATCCTATCCGCAGCGCATGGCCCATGGGGGCTCTCTGGTGACCCTCAATGATGGAGTAGGGCCAGTTTACTGCACAGCATTTATTTTAAAACTTGCATCTCTGAAACTTAAGATTCCCGTATTAACAATCATATTCCCTGGGATCACATCCATTATAGTTGAATAATGTAGTTTTCCATAAATGCTAACTATGTACCTAAGTGCTCTAGAACTAAAGAGTTTTTCATCCCTCTTTAATCGTAGATATTTTTACACTGATCCAGTGCATACATGTGTGTAAAAACGGAACAAGTCTTTCCTGGAACAATACTTACCCTTAGTGTGTACAAAATGCTCTATTTTCTTATTGTTAGTTGTAATGCTGTTTATGGTGCACTGAATTGATTTCATGGCTCAGTAATGGGTTGTGGCCTCAGTTGGGAAGGCCTGCTACAGGGCATGCTGAGAAGCTGCATGCATCGGCCGGCTGAGGGCACAGGCTCTGGGGTCGCTGACTGGGCCAGTCCTAGCTCTAACGTTCTCTGCTTGGCTGCCCTTTCCTCACGCATTAGGTGGGAACAGCAGCGCCACCTCAGACGTTTGCTGTGAGGGTCAGATGGCTTATTGTTGTAAAGGACTTAGCATGTGCTGGGCACACAGTAAGCATTCCATAAACAGTGGTGAGAATCAGGAGTTGAGGGCTTGTGCCTGGTTCTCTTGGTCCAAGTCGCCCATTTGGGGAGGACACACATTGGGGGAGGGGTCACTCAGAGTAGGCAGCACTGGGCTAGTGGAAGCTTCCCTGAGAGCTGGGTGATGCTCTTGGCCTGGAAGGACTGTTTGGGATGGATCAGTGGGCAAGATGTTCCTAACAGTAGAAATACCATGACTAAGGAGGTAAGAGGCAATCAAAGTGTATACAGCCGGGGGCAGGGGGCTAGAAGAGGCGTGCCGAGGCGCTGCTTTTCCAGGCTTAGGCATTGGAGTTTTCTGAGCAGGGGAGTGATTTGATGAAAGAAGTGATTTCGGAAGCTCGGTTAAGTAGCAGTGTGTTGGGTGCAGGGCCAGGCTATAGGGGCCAAGGGCAGGGGAGCAGGAAGCTGTGAGGGGGGAGGAGGGGCATTAGGATGTGGTGGGGCAGGAAGGGGCTGGGCTGGGAGCCGTGTGGGAAGGTAGTGTGCGCAGAGTGGGCATTCACACATGGGGGTGGGAGGAGGAGGAGCCATCATCCCAACCCGAGGCTTGAAATCCAAGAGGTTGATCTTTCCTTTTCATTTTTGGATATCTCTCATAAGAGGAGCAACAGCAGGGAGCATGGAAGAAAGCTACAGTGATAAGTATTCAGTTCTAACGTGAAAGTGGTGGTGTGATTGCAGTTAATAGCACCCTGGTCCTGACTCTCAAAGACCCTAATAGTATTTCCAAAGTCTCTTGGGCCCTTGGCAGGAAGTCCTCTGTGGGTCATTGAGAGAAGCAGATGCTGCTAC
Organism: Tapirus indicus; assembly: GCA_031878705.1. NCBI lineage: Eukaryota > Metazoa > Chordata > Mammalia > Perissodactyla > Tapiridae > Tapirus > Tapirus indicus. The sequence goes on along the minus strand of CM062924.1, from coordinate 88,939,886 downwards.
AGCTCACGGTGTCGGCTCACTCTGACCCTGATCAACTGCATGTTCCCTCTGTCAGGTGATGTTGTGCAACCCCATCTGTGGCGTTGGCTATGCTCTGACAGTGTGGCGATTCTTCCGTGATCGAACAGAAGAAGAGGAAATCTCATTGATTCACTTTTTTGGAGAGGAGTACCTGGAGTATAAGAAGCGGGTGCCCACAGGCCTGCCTTTTATAAAGGGGGTCAAGGTGGAGCTATGACATGGCAGGGGCCAGGAGGCCTCCCACTCCATGCAGCCCGGGACAGAACTGCCTCTGGTCGGCCACTCTGCAGAATGGATTTTCTTAATCATTTTATATGTCACCAGTTACTCTTCTGGAATATCACTCAAGAAATCAGAAGGCCTTAGGACCAAAGGACCCCCTGGAGCAATCTGTTCTTGGGCTGAGTCAAGGTAGGATGTAGATTAAAGATGGACAAGAGAAATAACAGCAATATCCAACAGTGCCCCTCCAGAAGTGCCCTGGTGAGAACCCAGGCCATGCTCCACCCGCCACGAGGCCACAGTGTGTGTGCGTTGTGACCAAGACCTCTCGGGAGAGGTGGACTCCCTCATCACGATGCGTATGGCTTCTCCAGCAGGACAGGGGATGTGGGCATCAGTGCTTATTAGCATTAGGAATTCATGCAAAATCTTAACCGGAAAACACAGACAGCACAGCTTTAACCTCCTTATTTCTGTCCTTGAGTGCATGAGCATCTATATGATTTTAAAGATACTTCCTTATAAAGCACTTTGGCTCTTCCTATATTTAATCGTATTTACATACCTATTTTTTATAAATAGCAGTATAAATTCAAAGAGGACTCACTGGTGTTAATAGCCCCAACTTTATGTGGCAGAAAGGAAGCATGGACATCTCCACATGATTTGGCCAAGTGGCTTTGTGTCACCAGGGCACCCCAGGCCAGGGAGACTGTGGGCCCCTGTGGCTTTCCAGGGTCTCCCAAGAGGGGGCTGTTACCAGTGACAGGCATGTCAAAGATGTGTTGTTTTTCCTTTGTCCAAGAAATGCTTACTGAACACCTGCTCTGTGCAAGGCAGTGTTAAACATTGAGAAATACTGCTCTCCTTTTATTTGGGATTTTATTGTTTTACCATAGCTTATATTTTTGTGTTTGATTTAAATCTATTAACTGTTGATTTCTATGTTCTGTTTTCAAAGTTCCATCATCCCTAATGCCATTTCAAACTGTCTTTTCCCAAAGGGTTTGAGAGCATATACAACTACAAAATTCAAGCAAGTCAGCTCATAAAAGTCTTAAATAGAGCAAAATAATCTCAACTGAGATTTAATCAGTATTTCTGTTTTTCAAGTTTGGGAAAGTGATTGGCTTTACGAGTCAAACATAGAAGCTTTAAGACCCTTGTTTAATTCTGGACTAGATAGAAACTTGTCGTCGGTTTGAAATCCTTCCGTGCAGGTCTGCAGTGGCACGAGCGAAGTCGGCGGCAGCCCCCAGTGGAGTGCTGCTCTGCTGCCACGCCACGCCACGCCACGCCACGCCACGTGGCTTTCGAGGAGCCACTTAACCTTTCTGTGCCTAGACCTCCCCATCTGTCGAATGGGGTCAATACCACCTACCTCACAGGGGTGTCGTGAAGACTTAGAAGAACAATGTCAGACGTTTTTAATACTTAGGTGACATGGTGAAATCTATACTGGACAAGAGCTACACAAAAATGGACATTTGGTTAACTGTACCAGATACGGGAAATGTGTGTTCAAAAGAGCATTTTACCAACTCAAAATATTACTTATTTTTAGATGTCACGGCCTAATTAATTTTTTTGTTATTATATATACCAAAGAGGTTTACGGGTTCTTGGATTGCTGGTATAACACTTGCTGGTGTGAGAACTAGACAGACTCTACCACTGGCCCTCACAAGGGTCTCAAAGTCAGACTGTGGCCATGGCGGCTGCTGGAGCCCTTGACAGCAGGTTCCTCTGGCGTGGACGCTCCCCGGTGGGACGTCAGCATGCACTTACTCTGTTTGGGAACTTGAGTTGAATCAGTTCTAAATTTGTTCTCCAGACCACACTTAGCAAAGTAAACTCCACTTAGTAGGACTGCAAATGGAGGAGGGTGTAGCTGGGGTTTCGGCAGCCATCCCCAGCTCTTTGAGGGAAAGTTCTTTCTTGCTGCATCTAGCAGGATTGGGCCCAACTTTCATTCCCACTGGCGTCCATGAAGTTGTCTTTTTGTGTGTGTGTGTGAGGAAGACTAGCCCTGAGCTAACATCCGCTGCCAATCCTCCTCTTTTTGCTGAGGAAGACTGGCCCTGAGCTAACATCTGTGCCCATCTTCCTCTACTTTATGTGGGATGCCACCACAGCACGATTTGATAAGCGGTGTGTAGGTCTGTGCCCAGGATCTGGACCTGTGAGTGAACCCTGGGCTGCTGCAGCGGAGCGTACAAACTTGACCACTACGCCACTGGGCTGGCCCCTGAAGTTGTCTTTTTAATAGATGGAAAGCAGCTAATGATGGCCCCTGGCTTTGGATGGTAAGACTGAAGGTGTTGGCATTTGAGCTGTACTTCCTCCACCTGCTGGGTTCAGAAAACCCACCTTCCTGCCAGGCTCAAGCCCAGAAGGTAGGCCTTAGTGTTTGCAGCGAGATGCTGCTTGACATTATATTCTGCTCTGCTTTAAAGAGCAGTTCCGTGGGCGGGCGGGGGTAAGAAAAGAACATTCCTACCCTAATTTGTAATCCCAGGGCAGAAGTCAGCAATTACTTAGAGATAAAAGATGAACTACTTAGGGGCAGGATTTGGCAAGTGATTGACTTTCATCTAGTACTGAGATCTTCAGATTATTTTTAACTTTATAAATTTAGCAGTGACAGTGTACACGGCAGAGAATCAGGTTAATGAGGTACAGGCTTTTTGGGTATTTCCGAAAGCTTTTGGGTAAAGGCCACATCGCCAGTTCCCTCAAATTAAGAAACCGTCAAGAGATTTCTTTTTCCGTTGCACGTTTTCAAGTAGAGATTCTTAAGGTGAAAATAAGCACTGCACAGAACAAAGCTATTTTGAAGCAGTGTAAAATGAAACATTTTATGAGAATTTGCAGGCTGTGGCTAAGAATGGCAGTTTACAAAAAAGAGGTAGTGAGTGGGGTGAGCCTGGCAGAAAGCAAAAGACAGCATACCCCACCATCCCTCCATTAGTATAAACTGCTTCTTCAACCTAAATTGTAAACTTTATTAATCCTTCCCGTTTATTTCACACTCTGGGTGATTGACACGCTTGGGGAAGTCTCCCGATACGTTGTGTTTATAGATTAGCCTTGGGGGGGCGGGCCTCAGCGCCATCTCATTTTGGTAGCAGTCCCTCCATAATAGGTACAGTAAACCACTGTCCCTCTTTGCACTTTCTTACTGCCTCACATAGTGGTGATCTCCCACCGTGTTTTGCTTCTGTAGTGACCTGGCGAGGTTAGGCAGCCTGGACCTCTCCGGGTGTGGTGGGAGAGGCTTGCTCTCCGTGCCCCGCTGTGCAAGCTTGACGCCTTGTCCTGGGCTCAGAGGTGGGCCATCAGGAGTGATCCCTAGCGCTTGCTCCCAAGGAAGCTGTCCCTAGCTAGGAGAGTAACTTAATGGAGTAATTCTACTCTTCTTTTTACATGCAGAAATGTTGATTTAAATATTTTAAATTGGATTTTCTTTCACAGATACTGATTATCCTTTCCAATTCTTAAATAAAACTCTACTTGATTTCACTATGAACAATAGTGTGGTTGTGTGGGGTGTAGAAACTCTAAGGCCACGTCACTTCCGGCTAAGAAATGTCCAGAACCTACAGCATAAAACCAGATGTATTTTTCCGACTCAATTCAGTTCTGAATTCCTACCTCTAACCAGTTTGTATGACAAGTTCCTCCTGCCTTTCAGGCTCCCGTGGAAGTGTGTGATGCTGGAACGGGCACGTCAGTGCTCTGAAACGGCAGGTGCACAGGCATTGGCTGTTGGGGTGACTGATGTATGAGTGTATTGACATGCAGGCCTACCTGGCACATAGAAGCCATTTGCTGTTTGAACCACCAAATCAAGTTGATATTTGCTGAAAATGTGACTATCTGGGCATCATTTTGCCTCCCAAACCTTATTTTTTTGGTGAGGAAGATCAGTTCTGAGCTAACATCCATTGCCAATCTTCCTTTTTGCTGAGGAAGATTAGCCCTGAGCTAACATCCGTGCCATCTTCCTCTATTTTGTATATATGGGACGCCGCCACAGCATGGCTTGAAGAGCGGTGTGTAGTTCCACGCCTGCGATTCGAACCTGTGAACCTGGGGCTGCCGAAGTGGAGTGCACAAACTTAACCACTACATCACTGGGCCGGCCCCTGCCTCCCAAACTTTAAATTTTAGGTCATTCAAGTAAATTTTCCTTCTCAAGCATTTATTAAGTTCCACTCGAGAAACAGGGTACTGTGTAGGAATGGAAAACTAGAGAAGAGTTGCTGCTGAATTGTGCTTCACTCGATAGAAGGTGAACAGGAGAGGACAGCAGTCTGGGATAGCAGCGGAGAAGCTGTGAGGGTCAGTCTCCTGCCACGCACGTGCCAGCTGCTTTTCCTTTGCTGTAGGTGCTCAGCCCTTGCTGTAAAGGAGAAAAGCTGGAGCGAAGGCTTTCCCTTCTGCTGAGTCAGTGCTCAGATCACTGGCTGGAACTTTGCAGCAGTGGGGAAACCGGGTTCCTGTGAGGCAGGGCAGGTGCTGTGCATGGTGGGGTCTTGTCATCTAGGATTCAGGCCAGCACTCCCCGACGGGAGCACACCTGCTTGGCACACAGCACTAGGGAGACGCCGAACGAGCGAGGGGCTTGAGGCTGGATGTTCATTCATTTCACGTTTTCCATGTGGATGGGGACCAAGACTTCATGCCATGTGAACACAGGGAAAGTGAAGCTTAGCCCAAGCCACAGAATCAGACACTGGGCCTGTCAGAGAGGTTCTGGGTTGTACTGCTGATAAATGACTACCCTGTAACAACACAGTCACGTTGGGAACAACCTGCTCTTAAATGTCCTGGTCTCGATGTGCGTGCTGTAAAATGCCCAACCCCCTGGGACCAGTCCCATTTGCTAAGTCGGGCGCTCTCTCCGTGTGGGGACGTCGCCCCCATTTCTCGGTTTGGGTCTGTGGGAATCTTTGTTTTTCAGTGGAGGCTCTTCTGCAAGGCTGTTCGGAGTCCGGCTGTTTCCTCTGGGCTCTGAGGTCTTCTCTCTCTTTTCTGTGACACTCACCAGGTCATTCCTAAAGGAACACTTGAATGTGAGCTCTCCTACTCCGCTACCCCGTTTCACTATACCCCAGCACTAAAACCCACTTGCGCCAAGGCTTTTGGAATGGAAAGCCTTTCTGGAAGGCACCACTGGTGACCCCGTCTTCAGACTCAGAACTGTAGCGTCTCCTGAAGGATTCTTACCTTGTTCCTGATGACTTTCAGTTGCCAAAACATCAGCAGTTCAGGCTATTTCAGCAGCTTGTGACAACAAGCTTTGAATTGACACTCCCCTGAAGCATCCAAGCTAAGCTAAGCATGGTGCCAGGGAGGGTGGGACTAATTTCTGCTCTGCCACCAACTACTTGTGACTCTAAACAGCAGCAGGCCTCCCCACGCCCTCTGGGCTCTTCCAGCTCTGACTTCCTACAACTCCATTCTCTGCCCTGTGACTAACACATTTTGCTGAGAGGAAAATACTACAGGATCAGCCTGTGACACTGATGTATCTGTTATTGCACATTCTTTTCTTCCTCTGGCAAGTGTTCCGGCAAACACTGTGGCTCCAATGAATAGTAATGCTCTCACCAAGACAATCCTGTCACTGTTTCTCACAGAAGTGTATTTGGTCACTTGGTGGAAGTGCCTGCGAGCCTGTCTGCAGTGCCAGCAGCTCTCAGGGGTGTGACTGTGCAGGCAGCCACAGCATCTGTAGTCATAGAATGTGGGTCATGTCTATCAAAGTCGCATCTGTCATCTATGAAGTCACTGTCCAGATTAAGAACCTGTCTGACCCTGTATTTTACAAATTGAGGCCCAGCTGAGGCCGTAGAGCTGGTCAGCAGCAAGTCAGGACCAAAGGGGAAAAGAAAACCCGGGCTCTGTCTCTGTCATCCGTATCCGTCTCTGAGATTAAATCGTTTGCCCGTTGGGGTTGGAAAGACTTGAGTTACCTGGCCTGGGTCTCGCCACTCACACTGTTGTCGTAGATGTTTTGCGGATGCTCTGACTGTTCATCCACGGGTGCCAGAAACCTGTGCCAGAGAAAGCAGTTACCCGGAGTCTTGAAGCAGCAGAGCCAGCCCACTGCGTGTCCTTAAGCTCACTGTTTGCACGAAACCCCAATTTAGGCAAACGCTCAAGAGCCCGCCTAGCGCTTTGGTCCTCAGATGTTGGCTGAGGGCTGGCGACTCGCCAGGGCCGGGGCTGCAGTAGTGGATGAGAGAGGCCAGGCCCAGCTCCGTTCCGGTTGAGGAGACAAGCCCAGACTGGGGAAGGAGGCCCTGCAGGACCAGGCAGGGATGACAGTGAGCCGAGCTTTAATAGGGTGGTTTGGGAAGGCCTCTCTGTTGACATTCAAGATGAGACCTGAGTGGCGAAGATCCATTGAACAATCTGAAGCAAGAACATTCCAGGCAGTGGCCCAGAAGTGGGAGCCAGTCCAGCTTCTCTGAGAACAGAAAGGCCATCATGACTGGGGTATGGTCATGGTCAGGTGGGCAGGTAAGGTCCCGAAAGGGCTCTCAGGCCCCAGTGTGATGGGAAGTAGAGGTTTTAAAAAGATCACTGGCTGTGTGACATGTGGGAGAGGCCGGGGGGTGGGGGGTGACGATGGTGGCTTAGATTGGGCGTGGCAGTGGAGACAAAGCGGGTGGACTGAGGCAGAGTCGAGTCAACAAGACTGGGGATGGGTTGGAAATGGGCTGAGGGAGAGAAAGGAATCCAGGATGTCCCCCGGGGATTTTACTTGAGCACCTGGGTGACTGTGATGCCATTTACTGAGGTGAAACAGGAGTAGCATATTCAGGGGAGGAAACTGAGTTCTGCTGGCCATTGTGGGATTTGAGGTGCCTGTGAGACATCCAAGCAGAGACCTCCAGGAAGGGGCAGTGGTGATGTGTCTGGAGCTCGGGACGGTCTGTGCTAGGGAGAGGGATTGGGGGTCGTCTGCATCGTGATGGGGTTTTAAAGCAAGGAACAGGATGAAGCCCCTTAAGGAGAGGGGGTAGGATGAGAAGAATGCCTAGGACTGAGCCCTGGGGAAAAGGGACTCTTGGGCACTGAGCCGAGGAGCAGAGCTGGCCAAAGAGACTAGGGAGGAATGGTTGGAGAGGCAGGAGGGGAACTGGAGGGTGGGGTGTCTCAGAAGCAAGAGATGAGCGCCGTGAAGACGACGGACAGCCCACGCTCACGAATGCTGCTGAGAGTTCAAGTGGCTGAAAGGTTGTGATGATGGGAACAGCAGCAGACTGGGGGGGTGGGGGGGGTGGGGCTGCAGGCTGGGGTTGCCAGCAGTAGGAGGGGAGGAAGCAGAGGTGGCAACTCCAGACACCTAGAAACTGGTGCTGTGAAGAGGGGCAGAGATAGCCTCCCTCTGCCCAAACCTCCAGGAGCTGGGCTCCAGCCTGAGCTCCTGTTGAGGCCATTTCCTTGCAGAGATGTGGCTCTGCCAGCCTGTTGCCCCTTGCAGACAGGCGGGAGCGCACTACTTGAAACCAGCTTCTCACCAAAGCAGAGCACGCAGAGGGAAAGCACGCAAATGATAAGAACATGGCTTAGCATGTGCACACAGTATGAACAAGCTGGGTAGGTGGCACCCAGAATGTCACCTCCACCCAGAGAAGGCCCCCCAGGATAGTCACCATCCCGACTGCTAATACCAGAGGATAGTTCTGCCTGGTTTTGAAGTTTTATAAATGGAATTACACAGTATCTGCAGTAAACTACTTTGAATGTCAGCCGAGGAGGAAACACTACAGCTAGTCCTGGGTAGACAGGGATTTGATCAAAACTGTACAAAGGTATGCTAGGTTTAACCTCTCATGTGACGTGTTAAAATAGTCACTTAGTAGGGGGCTTGGCAGTTCTGGATCGATATGGTGACTCCACACACACACTAATTTTCTTCCTAAAACTAGTAAAGGGACCAAAACAACAAGAGGAAAAAAACTCTCCAGATTGAGAACAGGAAAAGATAACACCAATATTTTGGGAGCTGGAGAGCATGCAGATGAGTGGTAACTAATATAGCAGATCTGAGAAACCTGAGTTCAAAGCAGACAGCAGGATGAGCTGAGGCCTGGCCCAGTTCACACCACAGAATCCTCAGGGGCCCAGGAACCAGCACCTTGCCTCTGCAATAGGGAGGGTGGAACTGAAATAAGGAGGACGGTGATGGTCAAGATCCCGACTGCCCTCCTCCACCCCACAGATGTCTGAAGGGTGAGTCTCTGAGAGGATCCAACCCATAGGTGAGAACTCCTGAAAACCAAAAAATTAGGTGTGTGTGCAAATGCTCCATATGGTGAGCTTCCAGGAAGGAAACTGGGAGAACACCCACAACTGACATTGGGGCATTCCAGAAAAACCACAAAACAAAACCCCTGCCCCCCAGGTCCCCTGCAGTGAAGCACCACCCAGGTGCTCAGAGCTTCCAGTCTGCTCCTCTCCCCCCAACCTTACATGAGCAGATACTCAAAGATTTCCCAACATCTGAGGAGAGCTTTAACGTGGAAGACAGAAACCTAAGCAAACAAAACGTAACTTGGAGGAAACAATCTTCAAGGAGAAGGAAACTTAAGAAACAAAAAAACACCTGTCAGCCTCAGAGGGGGAGATATTGCATCCATGAAACAACAGAATGCCATATAAAAAGAACAGTCGGTACAAAAAAGAGCTCCTGGAAATTAAAAAATTTAAAAAGAGTTCTTGGAAATCTTCTTCAAAAATAACTCAATACAAGTGTTGGAAGATAATTGAGGCAGTCTCCCAGAAAGTACAGCAGAAAGACAAAGAGATGGAAAACAGGACAGAAAAGAGAAGGTAATCAGAGGGCCAGCCCCGGAGGGCCAAAATCCAATAATAATTCCAGAAAAAAAATCAACTAACTAGTTCAAAAAGAAATATGCCCAAATTGAAGGACATGAATTTCCAGATTGAAAGGACCCAACAGTACCCAACCTAATGGATGGAAATAGACCCTCACCAATGTCAAAGTTTGGAACACTGGGAGGAGAGAAGATTCCACAAGCTTCTAAAGAGAATAAATAGGTCACGTTACAAGCATTAGGAATCAGAATGCCTTCAAACTTTTCAAAGACAACCTCGGAAGCTAGAAGACTATAGAGTGATGCCTTCAAAGGAAAACCATTTCCAATCTAGAATTTGATACCCAGCAAAGCTGTCAGTTAAGTGTGAAGGCAGAATAAAGACAGTTCAGCCAAAACATGTACTTCCCTTTCTCAAGGAGCTACTGGGAGATGGGCTCTACCAAACCATGAAAGAGGGAACGTGGGATATAGGAAACAGGAGATCTCAGACAGAAGCCCAGCAAATGGAGTCCTCAGGAGGGTGGTGGAGGGAGAGCCCAGGCTGGCTGCTGTGCACCAGACCTACAGGGCACCAGCCCACCTTGGGGACCAGTGACTTGAGAGACAGGGACATTGAGGACCTGCCACCAAGATTCCTCTGCCTCTGTAACACCATTTGATGCCCAAGTATGGTGCTGAGAGCCTGGTCCAGGTTCTTGTCTAGGCTTGGCTTAACCATATGCTGAGGAAGTTCTGCTCTCTCCTCCATGTCCTGCTGCCTGGATCAGCTGAGGACCCTCGTTACACTCCCAAGAAGTATCTTCTGCTTTGACCTACTCTTGGGGGCTAGAGGTGGGCGATTGTGTCCCTAGAAGCAGAAACTCAGAGCAGCCCACTCGCTCTGTTTTTGCAGATGTGCACCACCTGGTCCACCCAGATGCCCAGTTAAAGCCCTCGTGACCTGGCCCACTGACTTCCCTGAAAGGGGCTCTTCCAAACATGTGGAACCTTTCCCACACACATTCTGAAGTGTCTCGGCTCCCCTGGGAACACCCCTGGTCTCACCTGGGCTCCAGCCGCTCCTTCACCTTGGCAATGGAACGAACATAGGGCGTGATCTGCTTGGTGATGGTGGTCAGGTAGGCATTCTCCTGCTTCAGCTGGAGAAGGTCATGGAGCTGGGCTGTGGGGGCCAAGGCCAGAGCATTGGTCTTGTTGGCTTCAGATTCTTACCCTCAAACCTCGCACCTAAATACCTCAACTATTTCAGTGATTACCTCTTTAATCAAAGAGCGAGGTAAGACTTGTGAGGGCATTCTACTTACTGAATTCTACTTACTGAATCAGATGCATCGTTTGGGGGCCAGTTAGCAGCTGTGAGGCAAAGTCAAGAGCTAAGGGGAGGAGCATGGGTGTTGGTATTTGGTTAGTGGGTAACTGATTCCTGCCCCTGCTAGCACGTGCGTTAGCTCCAGGACAGGGGTGCACCTAGCAGCAGCTGCCTGGGACCTTCGTAAATCTCCTGCTCGTTAGCCACCCGCTGGTAGGATTCCTCCCAAATCTGAAAGAGAAAGTAAGTTGGATGTGTCATGCGGTGAGTTGGAATTTTCATCTGTGGCATTTTCGTCCTCTAGCTACTCAGAGCCCTGCGGCACCCCCAGCCAGTTCACGTGGTCCCAGGTGGCAAAGACCCAGGTTCTAGATCCTGCCACACGAGGGCCTCATGGAGCACCAGGCCAAGGTCCTCTTTCTCCCCCTTCCGGTCTTGGGGTAGCCCATGTATATGCTGACAGGTGGGGCTGCAGGGGAGTTGGTGTCTCGGGAGGGGCTACCTCCTGGAAGACGGCTCTCATCCCCTCCACAGAAGCGTACTCCGAGGTGATCTGCGCGTCCACCTGCAGGGACTTGTGCAGGATGTCTCCCATGATCTCGGCCTTGATGAGGGAGTGGTGCTTGGTGAGGTCCCGGTGCAGCTCCTGTACCTGGTCCTTCAGGTTCTGCATGTCCACCTGCAGGCGCTGCCCAGAGAGACCGTGTGAATGCCTGTGGTTCCTGCCGGGGACTCAGTGGAGGGATGGCCTACAGGCCGGGTGGCCAGGACTAGGTTAGGCCATCGCTGCACCTTGGTGAGGGCGGGTTGGAGCCTTTCCCAACCCGCAGGTCCCCGGCCCCCCTCACCCGGTAGGAGTCCTCATAGTGGCGGCAGTGTTCCGTGAAGGGTGTATCCTCGCCCTCGGCCAGCAGCACCTTGGTGCTGATGGACCGGTGCAGTGTGGGCTTTTGGACCGGTGACTTCAACATCTTTCCCACCGGGGAAGGGCAGCTGGGCCCCATCAGCACCTTGGGGCCCGAGCCTCCTGCTAGCCTGGGGAGAAAGCCAGTGTGGATGCAGATGTGGGGGGCTGGGAGGGTCTGCCCCCCACCCCCGCAGCCTCCTAGGGCGCTCTCAGTCCTCTCAACCTGGAGACACATCAGAACCACGTGGGAGCCTTGCAAAAGCTGGATGCAAGGCAGCACCCAAGACCAGTGACATCAGCGCCGTATTTTTAAAAATCCCCAGGGTGACGTCAGTGTTCAGAAAAGAGTCCATCAGAATGTCAACAGGACTAGTCCTAAGTAAAGGGTGTGTTCACTCACACACACGGGACCTTGCAAATTGGGCCTGATGCACAGTCTCCCTTGACTGGGGTCCTGGGGACCATGACACCAATATCCGGCTTAGGCATTTCTCCCAATTCCTCCGGAGTCTCCGGCTCCCCAGACTAGGGCCTGGAAGTCAGGCCCCACCCCAAGCTGCCCCTTCCCTTCCGTCCTCAGGGGCCCCAGCCCGGTAGCAGAGGCTGCAGTGGCAGTTGAGAGCAGCCCCCGCGTCCTCTCCGTCTTCCCGCGGCAGGCTCCGCTCCAGGTCAGCCACGGGCTCCCCATCCGAGGCGGCCCCGACAGCTGTTTCTCGGCTGGGCGGACTCGCCCTTCCGCGTGGCCATCGTCAGCGCCCAGACACTGCGCTGGGAGCTCGGGGGGCCAGGAAGGGCGGCGCTCGGCCTTTCCCGGCCACTCGGCGGCCCCCCACCCCGATGGGGACCCTGTGCCATCCCTGTCCCCCATCCCGGCGGCGGGGAGGGCGCCCCCGCTGCTCACGTGTTGGTGCTGCCCACGGCCCCCGCTGCCCGGCGCGGCCCCAGCAGCAGCAGCGGCTCAAGGCAGCGCGCGAACTCAGCGCGGTGGTCGCTGGTGATCTGGGGGGCGGGACGCGGTCGTGAGGCGGCCTCCGTGCCCCGAGGTTCCTGCCCCCGGCCCACCCGCGCCGCCCTCGCACCTTGCTGCTCTGCGCCGGCCGGAGGCGATGCGGCCGCGTGACGACGCCCTGAAGCCTCTCCATCAGCTCCTGCGGCGCGGGGGAGGGCGCTCAGGCGCTGGAAGGTAGGGGTGACAGCGAGGGGGCAGGCCCGAGGGCAAATCTGTCTTGGGCACTTTACCTGTGGTTGGAGCCTCCAACCCTTCCCTGAGATTGATCTGGAACCCCACACCACCCCCGTCCCCAATCCACAGGAAAGGTTGGGGTGGCCAGACTCCAGTAAACACTCTGCACACTGGGGGAGCGGAGGCTCACGTTCCCTTCCAGGCATGCTGTCCTTTTAAAAGGGACTCATCTGGCCGGTTAATGGTTTGCAGCTGATGGCATGGAGGAGGGGAAGGTAAGCCCAGGGACCCCTGGTCCAGCCTCCAGGTGACAGGCTGCCAAGCTCTGACATGGCAGCCTCGGGTATGCAGGGTGGGCTCCTGGTGGGGAGGGGAGACCCTGCAGGAGCTCGGGGGACTCACGTAGCCCAGGTCCAGGAACTCGGCCTTGTTGGCCAAGCTGAGGAAGGAGGAGCAGATGACCAGGTGAACCTGCAGGAGGGACACTGCTCAGTGCCTGGCCAGGGGAGGGGCCCTGGGGCCAGGGTGCACAGCTATGCACCCCCAGCTCCCCTTACCTGCAGAGTGGGCAGCAGAGTGGCCAAGTGGGAGAGCTGCTCCTTGAAGGCCTTGTCCTTCTCTTCATACTGGCTGGGGGAGGGGCAGGCAGCCTCATCTCCAAGGGGAGGGCTGCCCACCCCCACCTAGGGGGGGCCTCAGAACTGGGCAGCTCCATCTCCCCACCAGCTTTGTGTGTCCTTCCCTGTCACCCTTCCATGCACCCTGAGCCACTCTGCCCTCCTCATCAGGTGGACACCTGGATGTTTTGCTCCCCAGGGTGGGGCAGGGCCTGCCCAGGCCCAGGCTATGAGCTAGGTATATGGGGGCCAAGGGGCAGGGGGTGGAGACCCCACCACCACTCACCTCTGCACCGCCTGCAGCAGCAGCGCTTTCCTCTCTGCCAGTTTGTCCTGGGGGAGACAGGCTGCTGCTGATGGAGCATCCAAGCCCTGCCACCTCCCGTGCTCTCCCACTCCCCTGGGCGCCAGCCACACAGCTGGTTAGGTTGGCTCTCTCTCCAGCCTACTGGCCCTGCTACCTGAGCCAGAGGCCTTCCTGCATCCTACTGCCTGAGATCCTATGCCTCACCTTAAATGTCACCTCCTGGGGGAAGTCTTCCTGACCCCCTCCCCCCAGTACCAGCCTAGGGCAGGCCCTGGCTCCCCCTCTGGAACTCTCCCCAAAACTGATGAAGTAACTCCTGAAAGTAGCTCAATGCTTTGGTTCAATGCTTGCCTCCCTGCTACACTGAAACTCCACGAGGGCTCCCTGGGCCTGCACTATGTCATGGTCACCCGGTCATGGCTGATGAGGATGCTCAGCTTATGGCTGTTCTGTCCCCCCTGCTCCTCACCTGCATGCTGCCGAAGAGGGCGTGGATGGCAGCTTCCTCCTCCGCGGCGCTGCGGCGCACCTCCTCTACCATGGCCTGCAGCAGCGCGATGGCCTCCCGTGTGGCCGTCTGCAGGGCCTTCACAGCCTGGGGACAGGGTGGCCTCAGGCTGGTGAACGCGCTGGTCCCCGACCCCGGCCCCAGCGCACCGGGCACTCCACACTCACCAGCACCGCCTGCTCCAGCCGCTCACAGCCCTGCACGTAGGCCGACTCGAGGTCCACGCAGTGGGCCCGGCTCTCCCTGCCCAGAGCCCGCGAGTGAGCACCGCTCCCGGCCAAACCCCAGCCCCTTCACCTCCCGCTCCCTCTACCCACCCCTGCATGTCCCGGAAGCAGCAGATACACAACAGCGACTTCTTGTCGGTGGAGAACATGATGTAGGGCTCGGCGTGCAGCGCTGCGGCGAGGGCGGCGGTGAGGGCTGGGGCAGTGCCCACCGGCGGCCCCGAACCCACCCCCACCCCCGGCCCCGACCCTGCACGGCGCACTCACTGCACTTTTGGAGCACATCACGGCTGCGCTGGCCCAGAGCCACGATGTCGTGGCGCGCAAACATGCGTGCCCGGTGCGTCTCGTCGCGGCAGCGCGCGCACAGCGGCTGCCCACACGTGTTGCAGAAGTACGTCGTCTCCGCGTCCTGCGGACGGAGCTCGGGCTCAGCCCACCAGTGGTTTCGAGCGCCTGAGCCTCACCACCGCCCGAGCCTCACCACCGCCCGCGCGGGAACTGCAGCCTCCGCGTGTCGTTGCGCGCCTCAGTCCCAGCCTGGGGCAGGTGCGCGGCCAAATGCAGCCCTTTCATGTAATCCCGACGCGCAGGCTCTAATATACCCAGTTTACAGGTGGGAACACTGAGGCTCAGAGAGTAGGTAAGTAGGCCCAGTAAGGGCCAGGTACCCGAATGGGCTTGGGGAGGCGGTTACATGGGGTGAGGGGGAGTGCAGAAACTGCATTTGTAAAACATTTTACCTACAACATAAATATGTGTGTGTGAAGATTTCTCAAGCCCCCTCTGGCACCCTCAATAGTAACCAAATGGCAGTGCCCACCTTGGCCATCTGGAATCAAAACTTGGCTGGGAGGGGAAAGGAAATGAGGGCCTGCAGGTTCCCTTCCCCAGGCCAGACCGGGGGCTGAGAGTCCAGGGCTCAGGCTGCAGCTGTGGCATTGACCCCAGCAATGGCTATGAAAGCACAAACCCCAGCTCTGTACTTTGGAATTCTCGGCCATTTCCTCCCCTGCTCTCCCCACCTCCTGCTGCTCATCTCTCTACTCTGGGTCACACATATCCCAGCACTTGCCCAGTACATCCCGAGCTTTTGCCCCTGCAGGGCTGTCCTCATCCTCCTGGGACTCAGAATACCCTGTCCAGCCTCCATAGGCCAGAGTCCTGTGTGCCCTTCACAGCTCAGCCTGAAGCCCAGACTCTGCTTCTTGGCTTTCCTAGACTCAGGGGCAGATTGCCCTTCCCCAACAGCACACTGTCCTCCCTTCCATTTGGGCTGTAGAAGCTGAGAGCAGTGGGCCCTCAAGGATCGGCCCAGGCCTGTCACTGGACTGCCCTTCCTGTGCCAGTTCACAACTCCACCCTGAGTTGGGACCAGTGAGTGCTCCCCAAATTGAATGGCCTTAACCTCTGCCACCATCTGGCTATTGGCTCAAGTCACTTGTTCTGGACCTCAGTCTCCCCACCGGTAAAATGGGGCCCACATTTGGGATCCAGGATGCCTTATGGATAATCCTCTGAGGACATGTTGGGTGCACACTGCCAGCATCTGGACCATGCAGCCTTGCACCCTTGCCCCCCCCCCCCACCGCGCCCCTGCCTGCTTGCTGCACTCCAGGTCGCAGTTGGCACAGCACACCACCTCCATGCCATCCCTTGAGCTGTCCACCAGGAACTGCAGCAGCCGGTCCACCGGAGGGAGCCCGCTGGGGCCCTTCACCACTGTCTGGTGTCTGCGGAGAAGCTGCAGCCAAGATCCAGATGCCCCTTCCCCGTGGCTCCCTACCTCCATTCCCACCCCCATATTCCAGGCTGGAACTAAAAATAGGGTGGGAGGTGGGGTGCCCACAGGCCTGAAATCTGCTATAAATATTTCAGCTGGTGCTCATTCTGACCCTGTCCCTCTCCCTGCTCAGTCCCAGCTGATCCTAGGAGACCACAGTTGATGACTCCTGGTGTCAAAGGCAGAAGCCTCCCCTTAGCCCCCTCTCACTGCACTGGGCAAATTTAGGGCCACCCTCGATAATCTGCTTATGTTGACCTAAGACTTCAGGGACCCTGGAGTGAGTTACAGGGAGAGTCCCGTCACTGTCCTGAGACCCAGTACTCCAGCAGCGCTGAGTCTCGCAACTAGACCTGCGCTGGAGCCCCGCCCTTGCTCCCTGACCTTCTGTGGGAGGCCTTGGGCCCCTAACCCCAGGCCTCAGTTAACCTAATCTGGAAAATGGGCGGGAGCCCGCGCGTTCTCCTGCGGAGAGGTCCGGGCTGGGTGCAGCTTCTGCAGCAGCCTCTGCCCGGAGTCAGAGCCTTGCCCTCCCTGCACTTAGGTCCCGGCCCCGGTGGAGCCCATCTCCCCTCCTGGTTGGAGGGGGGGGGCAGTCCGTTGGGGCTTCGAGGCACTCACTGGCACAGCGGGCAGGCGAGGCGGCCGTCGGCGGCGCGGCCGCGCAGACAGCCGGCGCAGAAGTCGTGGAAGCACTCCAGCAGGCACGGGCGCTCGTACTGCGCGTGGCACAGCGGGCACACGAGCGGGTGGCCGCTCGCGGCATCCAGGGCGCCTGGGCCCTCCAGGGGCGCGAAGATAGCTCCCGACATCTGCGGGGACAGCGCAGGAAGACGGCGGGGCGGCCACGGTGCAGGGGCCCATCCGGGGAGCCCGCGCAAGCTCCCGCAGCTCCCTGCCCTGGTGCCGGCTCCCTCCTACCTATCCGGCCCAGACCTGAAGGGGCGTCCAGCGGTCACGGAGCGGGGAGCAGCTGCGGCCCGGGGTTGGGGTCTGGAGCGCCCGGCGCAGACAGTATGGGCAAGCGGGCGCGCGGAGGGGCCGGGCCCCTGTGCCCGCCCTCCCAGTCTCTCCCGCACCCACAGGTGGCCCTTGAAGGTCAGGCCGCAGGACCCAGCAAGGAATGCCCAACGCCCAGCCTCCCCCTGCCTCCACCTCTCCCACCTCCCCTCACTCCCACCGCAGGAATTCCCCTCCCGCTGTCCTCTGGGTGACCCGCAGGAGACACCCCTTCCGCGCCGGGCGCTCTGCCTGCAGCTCCGGCCACTGCCACTCCGCCCCCAGCCCAGGAGGAGGACAGGACGGGAGGCTGGAGCTGGAAGGGACGGCGCCGAGGGTCCTAGGCTCCGACTGGACCCTGCCCGGAATGACAGAGCCCGGAGCACGGAGCTGCGGGAGCGCCGCGCCGAGTGGCGGCCCGAGGACCCTGGCTGTGGGCTCCTTCGGGGTGCAGGGGCCCCCTGACTAGGCCAGCTCTCTTCCGCCGGACTTGCACTGAGACAGGAATGAGTCCGCGCGGCCCTATTTCCTCGACGGCCAATTGGGGGCGCCAGAGAGCAGCGGACCCTCTTCCGCAGACACTCCAGCATTTGAGGGAGCGCAGGAAAGGGCTTCGAATCCCTGGCCTGCCTTGGCTGGTTGGGGGCTCTCAGCCAAGTTACTGACCCCTTGGAGCCTCAGAGCTTGGGTAAAACAGGGCGGCACCCCGGTGATGGGGTGAGACTTCAGTGGAATAACGCAGGTGAAGTGAAATGCACATCCTAGGCTTCCAAATAGTTGAGGCCCCATCCTTATCACCAGCTCAGTTCCCAAAAAAAGAGATAGGTTTGGGTGAGAGAGTGTTAGACGAGGCTCTGAGCCTTTCCAGCAGGGCCCCTCTGCAGTTTTTGGCCTGGCAAGTGCTTGTTTATCCCAGTGTTATTTTCCCCAGAGTGCCCTCTTTCTCTGGGCCAACGTTATCTGGCATGTTATCCTGAGCTCCAGGAAAGTGGCTCCTGTCTCTGCCCCTCTTGCAACCACAGAGTCAAGCCCAGAGCCTGACCCACAGAAGGTGCTCAATAAAGTCATACTAATCAGTTAGAAAAAACTTGGAGATAATATTCAAGCTGTGTTTTGAAGGACGAGTAGGAGTTTGCCAGGGGGAAGAAAGGAATTGAATTCTAGGCAGAAACTACCTGTTCTTTTAAGGGTCCTCCCTAGCCCTGGTTCCATTTGTGCTCTAAGTCGTAATAACAGTAATAATAATGGCTAATGTTTATGGGCCAAGGTATTAAAGTTCTTTTACTAGTATTAACTCATCTAATCCTGACAACAACCTTAGGTGGTAGAAAACGTTACCCTAATAAGTGGTAGAACTGGTATACAAAACCAGGTGGGTGCTTTAGAAATGAAGGCTGCATTAGTCTCTCTGGAGGGGCAGTAGGAGGTGGATGTTTGTACTTGGGCTTATTTAATCCATCCATTCCTGTCTTCATCTATTCCAGTGGCATTGACTGAGCATGTGCCATGGGCCATACACAGAGAAAGGAACACACCAACCAAGGTTAACCAAGTACACAAATGAATGAGTACAATAATGACAGACTGCATTAAAAGCTCCGAAGAAAATAACCAGGATGATGTGATGGAGGGCAGCTGGGGGAGCTGAGGGCACGCTCATGGGCAGAGAGGGGCACTGAGCCTGAGACCCTGGAGGATGAGAAGAAATCAGACACGAGAAAAGCCAGGAAGAGTTCAAAGCAGAGGGAACAGCAAGTACAATGCCCCAGAAGTTGGAATAAATTTAGAGGAAAGAAAAGGAGACCAGTGTGGGTGGAGATGGAGGGACTCAGCGGGGGGTGGGGCTTAAGGATGGAGAGGTGAGTGAGGGGAGGGGTATGGAGAGGAGGATGGGAGGGGAGAGTAGGGTCCTGGGGGTGAGGATGGTCTACTAGACTCTCTAGATTGGAGATGTTAAGGAAGCCACTGGCTGTTGAGTTAGGAGTCCAGGGAGGGGTCGAGGTTGCACACACAGACTTGGGGAGTTGTATTTAAAGGCATGAGCCTGGGTCATGCCAAAGGTCAAGTGTAGATAAAGATGGGAGGAGCTCTGTGCCCTGCAGCCCTTCAAGTCCAGGAGGAGGAGGGAGGAGCAAGGGGATGGAGAAGGAGCAGCCAGGGAGGTGGGAGGAGAGCCAGGTGTCCTGGAGCCCAGGGAAGAAAGATCAGCAAGGAGGAGAGGAGGGAGTGGCCTACATGGTCAGATGCTTCCAAGGGAAGCATGAAGAGGAGGACCGAGAACTGACCCTGGTGCTTAGCAGGGAGACATCACCGGTGACCTTGAAGAGAGCTGACCTGGTGACTGGGGGGCCAAAGCCTGACCAGAGTGGGTTCAACAGAAAACAGGAGGAGAGAAATTTCAGACAGTGCACAGAGGCAACTCTTCCAAGAAATCTGGTGCAAAGAGATTGTCTTAGTCAGTTCAGGCTGCTGTAACAAAATTACCACAGACTGGGCGACTTAAATGACAGAAATTTATTTCTCCCAGTTCTGGAGGCTGGGAAGTCCAGGATCAAGGTGCAGGAGATTTGGTTCCTGGTGAGAGCCCGCTTCCTGGCTTGTAGCCAGCCACCTTCTCGCTGTGTCCTCACATGGTGGAGAGAGAGCTCGTGTCTCTTCACTTTACAAGGGCACCAGTCACATCATGGAACCCCACCTCATGACCTCACCCAAACCTCATCGCCTCCCAAAGTTCCCACCTCCAAATCCATCACATAAGGCTTCAACATATGAATCTGGGGGACACAAACATTCAATCAACAGCAGAGAGGAGAGAAAAGGGGTGGTAACTGAAGAGGAATGTTGGGGGTCAAGAGATTGCTTTTCCTTTTTTAAGAGGGGAGATGTTCATGAATGGTTACACGCTGATGGGAATGATCCAGAGATAGGATACATTGACGATTTCGTGGGAGGGCGAGGGCTGGTGCAGTGATGTCCCTAAGGAGGCAGCAGTATACGAGATTAATGCCCAAGTGTTGGGGTGGGGCTCAGGGCAAGGACACTTTTCCCATAGAAGCAGGAGGGAAGGCAGAGTGGGGTATACATGTTGCTGGATGGTTAGATGCGGAGGCGGGAGTGTCTGAAAATTCTCTTTGCATTGTTTCTCTGTTTTCAAAGAAAGAGCAGGGGAAGTCATCAGCTGAGAGGGAGGTCTGGGGAAGAGGAGCTGGCATTCAACCAGAGGTGTGAAATAGTCACTTAGGATTTTAGGATTGCCAGGAAGCGCCAAGGGCTTGCTCCGGGTTAGGAGTCGTATCAGTCAGGAGAAAGCACACTAGTGTTTTAACAGAATATAATGTAAAGGATTGTTAAGTAGGTATATGGACTTGTAAACTAGGTCACTGGAGCAGTGAAATAAGAACAGTAGCAACTGCAAGAAGCAGCTTGCACTCCCAGGGGGGTGTATTAAACTGTGGAAGCTGGAAGGAGGGAAGCCCTGAGGGAAGGGATGCTCAGCTGGGGCTGGGGTCTTTGAGAAGAAAATGAGGCTGGTTCTCCAAGTGTCAGAATAACTGTGAACTGGATTCAACTGCTGCTTTTGGAATGTCCCAAGTGCCATCTCCAGGACGAAGAAGCAAGATGGGTGACAGTGACTAACAGGAACAAGCAGGAAGCAAACAGGAAGAAGTCTCTTCTTCCTCTTCCAGCCCTGCATTCTCCCGTCTAGCTCTCTTTTAAAAGAACCTAACGAGGGGCAGCTGGCAAAGCAGAAATGTGGTTTGTAGTCAAGGATAGCAGGGGGGGGTTTGGAGCTTGGTCAACTGGCACAGGAGGCCTGAGTTTAAACATAGACCAATCAGGGCGGTGTGTTTCCACCCACCATGGTAAGCCAGGATTGGGCTTCTGCTAGGTGAGTACATTGAAGCCAGGTAAAGGGAGTGGAGGGTGTATGCAACCGAGTGATTACAACGCAGGGCCCTGGAATATAACTGGTAAGGACAGGAAGGGTGAAAAGTAGTCCAGTCAATGGCTCGTAGGCGTGGGGAAGAAGACCCTTGCTACTCCATGGACAAGAAATGTCAGCACCAGCATCAGCATCAGCATCCCTGGGAGCTTGCGAAAAATGCTGAATCGGAATCTGCATTTTAACCAGATCCCCAGGTGATTTCTGTCTACATGCCAGTTTGAGAAGCATCGGCAGAAGAATTTTTGCAACTGGGAAACTAGAAGGCTTGAGCCGGAAAGCTAGGAGGTGGTGATCGGAGCGTGGGCGGCTTGAATTTGAGATTGTGAAGGGCTCCAACTTGAGAGTGTACCCGACTACGGCAAGGAGGGCTAGCGCAGGGACACACCGCCCCTGGGCTTCTGAGCCGGGACCTTAGGTAGGAAGAAGCCAAGAAGCTGGGCACTTTTGGTAGGTCTCGGGCATTGGGACCCCAGGGTCAGAAGGGCCTCACCTCCCCAAGTTGGTAGGGTCGACTCCCATCCCACTAGCTGGTAATTTATGGCTTAGCAGATTTCCTTATTTCTTTTCTCTTTCCAAAGTAGGGCGAAACCCTTTGTTTCTCTTTGGGCTCATCCAGTCAGGCTCCCCCCTCCGATCGTTCGCAGTGGGACAGGCCACTCGGCCTCCTTCCTTCCGCTGCAACCCACCAGGCCTGCGGGAGGATGGAGTTTGCATCCAGTGGAAACCAATCGCTCCCCGATTGTGCAGAACAGGGCGAAATGGTGGCGGCCGAGGGGCGTGGCAGAGCGATTGGTACGGCCTGGGCCCTGCGTGCTCTGCGCGCTGCGGCCTCTTTGCGACTGCGTAGTTCGTCCGACTCCCTTTCTGCCTCCGCTGCCGCCATGGCGCCCGTGGTTAGTATGGCTCCGCGTGAGGCCTCGGTCCGGGAGAGGCACGTGCGCCTCGCCGGCCCGGCTCCTGCCCAGCTAGCGCGGGACGGCGCCCTGCAGCGGCCGGCCAGGACTGAGCTGGCAGGCGGCCGGAGCGGACCAGCGCCGCCGCCAAGCCCGGCACGTTGCGGGCGAGGAGGCCACGGCCCGAGGCCGAGAGGGAGACCCGGAGCTCTCGGTGGCCGCGGCTCGGGCCTGGGGCCGGCGGGGAGCTGGAGCCCGAGCCTGCGGCCCTTGGAGCCCGGCCGGCGTGGGGCAGCCGGGGTCTGGGCCTGGTTACCTGGGCGGAGGGCGGGGGATGAGGAGGGGATCTGCCACCTTTGGGAGCCGCGCATCCGGGCAGCCTGCGGTCGGGACTCGGGGACCAGTGGGAGTGTCCACGGAAGGTGGCCCGGCCGGCCTGTTTTCGGAGAGAGGCCCGGTGTCCAGAACCCCTGTAGCGTGTCTGGAGGAAGTTAGTTCCTCGGCGTGGCTGTATAGACCCTTTTCGGTGAAGGGTGAAGGCCCAGTTCCATTCTCTCAGCCGGGCTGGGACTGGGCCGTGCGGCGCCCTCACGTCACTCTGCCTGCAGATCGCTCTCTTCCCAGGTTTCTTGGAGAAGGTTTTCTTGCCCTCCTCCTCTGTTAGGGAAACCCTTGTGAACATTTCCGGTTCACCCACTCATTCTGCCTGGGTGGGCTTTTAACGCTTGTATGCATTTGTATGCTTTTGTTTTAAAACCGTGATGGGAGCTATCAAGCCCATTGTGGGCAGGTCTTTTATTTGCTGATTTGAGTATTCCCGGGGCTAGATCTAAAAGCAGTTCTTTTGATTGTGACTAGGAAGAGATGCCTTAAAAAGGAAAACCTAACATTTGCAGTAGTAAATATTTGAAAAGTTGACCCAGCTGATAGAAGTTTTAGATGAAGTTCTCTTAAATGTGAAGAGAGGTAAGATGTGTTCTTGGAAAGGTGTTTTTAGATTCTGTAAAGCTTTTTAAAGCGCAAGTACAGATAAGTAGG
The DNA here is from genome assembly GCA_031878705.1 of Tapirus indicus. Classification (NCBI taxonomy): domain Eukaryota; kingdom Metazoa; phylum Chordata; class Mammalia; order Perissodactyla; family Tapiridae; genus Tapirus; species Tapirus indicus. Next base: position 88,917,068 of record CM062924.1, on the reverse strand, counting down.
TTGTACAAATGCTTTTTTAATGGTGGTGGAGTTTGTAGAGAGAGAAGATGAATATAAGCTTCTTTGTGAGAGTAAAGGAACTGGAACTTTGTAGGATGTACTCAAACTGATGATGGTTTGAAAGTGCTAATTTATAGATTAAGTCAGTCAAAAGGCTAGAAATTGTTGACAGCAGTGTTGAGGTTAGAACCTAAGTTTTAACCACACCCTTGTCCCAGCTGGGGTAGGTGTGCTGACAGCATGTGCAGTTTCCGGTGCTGTTCTGAGAAGGTGGGTGAGACAGGATCCAGGGAGAACAGCTAAACCGGATCAGGACCCTAGTCTGGGAAGTTAGGACAAGTGTTGATTTCAGATTAAAATTGTTTCAGGTATGCAAGGTATTTGTATGCCTGTGCCCTAATCCTGGAATGAAATAAATGAGTATTTCTTGAAACTTTATTTTAGAAATTTTAGGGCAAATAAAAGGAAATGTTCATTTTATTGTGGTCTATAAGCTAACAGACCTTGGTGCCCATAGAGATTGGGGAGGTTGGAAAGTGTAAATAGGTCAAGAGTGCCAGAATGATTTCCCCTTCAAAAGGGCATGACCCCAGACCCCTAAGCTTGTAGACCGGCATCTTGGGTATTATCCCTCCTTCACCCTTGGGCAGAGCATGGCTCCTGGCACCGAACCCAACACCATGGGTTTTGTATTTGTGCTTTTACACCTCTGGCATTTTCGGTTCTGTTAATTTTTTTTTTTTGGACTGGTTGTGCCTTCATCTCTGTTATCATTTGTATACTTTCTTAGAAAAAGCTTGTGGCGAAGGGGGGCAAAAAAAAGAAGCAGGTCCTGAAGTTTACCCTTGACTGCACCCACCCTGTAGAAGATGGAATCATGGATGCTGCCAATTTTGTAAGTTATACCCTTGATGCCACTCAGGACAGTATTGAACCTTTTGAGATATTGCTCGAAAACCTTTTGGAGCACGTTTCTGTTGTCAGGCTCACAGGCAACTCTGCAGATCTGGGTCTACTGTTTAACTCTGGATCTGGCCTAGTTACTGGTTTCTTAAGTCTTGCTTTCTCATGTAACAGAGTTGTGAGGAATAAGTGAGACGGACTCGAGCACATCAGTGCTGGAGAACTACCTTGTTTTCTGCTTTTCCTCCTTTAGTTTCCAAAAATGATTTTACTTAAAAGTTACCAGGCAACAAGCAGACTCCATTGGATCCAGCATCCCCTTCGCGCTTTGGTGTGTTTAAGCGTAAGCTGTGGGCCCTGATCCTCGCAAGGGGCTGCCTCCGTCCTGGGCCTGACTGCTTGGCTGTGGAGCGTTGGACAGATGGCAGCATCTCCTCAAGCTTTCCATGTTTTTAAGCATCAGAGCTTCAGTGTTGACATTAAAATATCCTGCTTGCTGACTTGTAATTGGAGCTTGGTTTTTTTCAGATCTTGGTCTGTATTGATTTTTTGCCCTTATATTTGGTCCCATTCCCTAATATCCCTCTGTTTCACTTAAATCCAGAAAAGTTGGCTGGCCCAGTGGCATAGTGGTTAAGTTTGTGCGCTCTGTTTCTGGCGGCCTGGGGTTTGCAGGTTCGGATCCCGGGCGTGGACCTACGTACCACTTATCAAGTCATGCTGTGGTGGCATCTCACATTCAAAATAGAGGAAGACTTGCACAGATTTTAGCTCAGGGACAATCTTCCTCAGCAAAAAAGGAAGATTGGCAATGGATGTTAGATCAGAGCCAGTCTTCCTCACACACACACACACACAAAATCTAGAAAAGTTAACCTTGTTCCCACATTTTGACTCTGCAGCTGGGTTTTGACATTTTACTCTTTTCCTCTCCAATAGTCATGCTTGGAGAATTCAAACTTCTTACTGTGCAAAAGCCTCCTAAGTTTATATTTGCTCTTCAGTCTCTAGAAGGTCAACTATTGCCAAGATAGTATCATTACAACAAGAATAATTTTCAAATAAAAGTTAAAAGCTTGGCCTATGTTGCTGATTACACAGAATGGAATTTGGGCAACTTTTTGTAGTTTGCTGCCCTTGGTTGGTTGCCTTTTGTGTCCCTGCACTGCCCCAGAAGTCCTTTAGTTGGCTCCTTAGTTCTCTTTGCTTTTCTCTGTGGCCTCTTCCCTCCTAACCTTTGTGGCTTCTTCCAGTTTGTGTCTGGTGGCCGTGTCCTGCCGTCATTCCCTCCTCCCTTCCTCTCTACTCATCTGTATATGTGATTGTCTTTCCTTCTAGAAGCCTCCTTAGGATAGAAAACTTGAGTCGTTTATGAGTCTAAGATGCAAAAGTCAAGATTTCTGATCTAATTACTCTCTACCGCATGATCAGTTGACATATTGTGTGTTGGAGTTTTTAAATAGAGGATTGTAGGAGTTTGGAGCTGAAAGGGACTTCATATCATTGCAACAGCAAGAAAACCAAAGAGTCCTCCTGAAGCCCATGGAGGTGAATGACCAGCCCAGGCTTCCATAGGGGTTTGCCAGGAGTCCACCTCTGGGCTGCTGCCCCTCCTGTACCATGCATGTGGCCCCTGAGCAGATCTGTAATTGTGTTGGTCACTGTATGTTTTTGCTCCTTCTGCCAGGTTGAAGACTTGATTCTCTGGTCCTACTGAGGACAGTGCTCTATAATCTTTAGGTTCAGAAGTGGCTTTCAACCTTGGTTGCCTGCACCTTTTAACAGTCTGGCCCTGGGCTCCCTGTCTAGTCTTTACACTTGACCCATGAGTCAGAGCCCCTGCCATGGAGAGGCACTTTGGACCGTCATGTGAGGGTGTTGCTTTCATATTATTCGTGTAAATGAAGTTGAATAGTGTCATTTTCTAATCGCTGTTCCTAGATTTCAGACCTTATATAATAGCTAAAGATTTGTTATTTTTTTTAAGGACTAAACATTTAAACAACTGTTATTTGTTCAGTGTTAGGAGTGTAAAAAATAAAATATTCTGGTAGTGAGAGGGGTGAACCTGTCACTTCACTAATTGGTCCATTTGACGATTTCTACAGGAGCAGTTTCTTCAGGAGAGAATCAAAGTGAATGGAAAAGCTGGGAATCTCGGTGGAGGGGTTGTAACCATTGAGAGGAGCAAGAGCAAGATTACTGTAACTTCTGAGGTGCCTTTTTCCAAAAGGTACGGGAGAGAGATGAGTGTTACTTGCCTGCATCCTAGCACTAAGATTCCCACCCTCACCCTGGACAGGAATGCTGCTGCCTGCAGAGGAATTCGTTTTGTGGTTGCATCTGTTAATTTCTGGAACAGTGCCCAGTGCAAGGAGGCAGTGAATGAATGAATGTTATTATGGTCATTAAAAGTATTCAACTTTGGTAGTTTTAAAAATTTTGTTTTGCACAGGCTGAAATAGTTTAAGCAGTTAAGACACTCAGACTTGCTTAGACTGTATTCTTAAAAATGAAGATATTGCTTTCTTTGCCTCTAGATTACAGTAAAGAGCTTTCATTTTTAATTCTATGTATTTTTTTTCCTGTAAGTGCTAACTACAATTGGACAAGGAATCTGAAGTCTTAGTTTAGACTGAAGCCACTCCATTTAGTCCTGTGAGCCCATTTTTTTTTTTCTAAGTCAGAGACATCAATTCACTTGCCCTGCTCTATTACACAGTTTTTATTTTGAGGATAAGGATAAAACACTTTCCAAGTCACTAAAGAATTGGACATATGTATACCTGGCTGCTAGCCCAGAGCCTGGCATATTGTATTCTTAGGAGCTTTTAATCAAACCGAATCAAGTAGTGGGAAATTTGAAGGTATGTTAGGACAAAATCGTTACAGTTAAGCCTTTGCTTTTGTTTTTAATTCGATCAGTCAAGAGGGTGACTGAAAGCTTAAGTGAAGTACTCATATTCCGCCAGCTGAGTTATTTGTGCAGAAGGTGTTATGATGGTCTGGTGCAGCTGCAAGTCACTGGGCTTCCATAGGGCCTGTGGGGAAGGTCTTCTTGTGACCTGTTTCCACATTGACCAGCCTAGAATGAGACTGTCCCCTAACACATCTCACTTCCATTTTCACAAATTTTTTCTTCTTTACCCAGTGGAGAAGGAAAGGAAACTTAATCTTCTATTAAAGCTTTCCTTTTTTTCCTTTTTACATTAAAAAAATTTTTTGATATCTTAATAGTTTATAACATTGCGAAATTTTAGTTGTACATTATTGTTTGTAAGTCACCATATAAATGCTTCCCTTTACCCCTTGTGCCCAACCCCCTCCTCTTTGCCCCTGGTAACCACCAGACAGTTCTGTCTGTGTGAGTGTTAGTTTATCTTCCACATGTGAGTGAAATCATTCAGTGTTTGTCTTTTCTCTCTCTGGCTTATTTCACTCAACATAATACCCTCCAGGTCCATCCATGTTGTTGCGAATGGGACAATTTTGTCTTTTTTGATGGCTGAGTAGTATTCCATTGTATATATATACCACATCTATTTATCCACTCATCAGTCGAGGGACACTTGGGTTGCTTCCACTTCTTGGCTAAAGCTTTCCTTTCTTGATGATAATAGTTTTATTTTCTTGAAACATTCAAGGTGTTCCTAATCTAGAACTTTTTCTTGGCTTGTCTCTGAACTTCTGCAGCTTTTTACCTAGCTTACCCCCTGACATTGTATTATGAAAAATTTCAAACCACCGGAACTTTTGAATTAACTACTCCACCTGAATACAATATGGTAGAAATAATAAATGAACACAGAGAATACTTTTTAGATGGAACGACCAAATTGATTTATTTTTATGTAGGGAAAAGTGGATAGAATTGAACTGAGATCTTCACATCTTTGTGAAGATTGCTTTCTTGGTGTAACTAACAGTTGAACAGTATTCATTTCTTGGAGTTGGTGAGTTTGTTGGTTCGTTAACATTTGGGTCCTTGCTAATATGTCAGAGTGTGCCTGTGCTTCTCATTTAGTCCTCATAATAGTCTGAAGAGATGTTAAGTATCATGAGTCTCATTTTATAGAGGGAGAAACTGAGGTTAGGAAAGGTTAATTTGCTCAGCAGTGGATTTGCTTGGCTTCTCCTCTTTATGGCTTTGGGAAGATGCTGGAATAGATAAACCTCAGGGGCTCATAAGCAAACAGGTGGGAGAAGAAACAACACTGTGGGCTTTATGTTGAGCACAAAAGGCTTTGCTGCCTTTATATAAATAGCAGGTTTCCTAAGAAGCAGTTTGCTGTGGTGCCTGCGTAGCTCTCACCCAGGCTAAGGCAGCCCCTGGGCAGACAGGTTAAGAAAGCTGAGTGCTCTCGCTGCAGAGCTGGAGCGTGGGCAGCGGCAGGGTGGTGCCCTGTTCCAGGGCATTGGGTAGTGAGTCTCATATAGCAGAGGTGAGAGTGTATATAACAGCCCTAAGAAGCGTTCTCAATAACCTTAACCACCTCAAAAGGAGGCTTGAATCAATGAGGTGATGTATGGGAAGTACCTGGAGCTCATTGGAAACCCAGTGATTTCTCAATAAAAAGTATTAAGGTTGTGCTTAATTGTCAAATTACTACCATGATATCTTGCTCCAGTGGTTGCTAAAAACCATTTTATAGGTGTTTGTTGTTGTTTAATGGACAACTGTTATATCTTCTTATCTGTTCTCGTTTTTATTGCTAGTTTAGGTGAAATGTGGCTGGTATTTATTCTTGTTAGAACATTGGCTGGATATATTTGCTTTATCTTTGCCATTTTTGAGTGGTGGGAAAACACCTTGAATTGTAATGATTTTGAATGTGTGAGTTTCATAAAAGTTACATAGTTTCAGAATGCAAGAAAGCTGTGTGTCTAGTGGAGTTCTCAAGTGTTCTTTCTCTGCAGGTATTTGAAATATCTCACCAAAAAATATTTGAAGAAGAATAATCTACGTGATTGGTTGCGTGTAGTTGCTAACAGCAAAGAGAGTTACGAATTACGTTACTTCCAGATTAATCAAGATGAAGAAGAAGAGGAAGATGAGGATTAAAATTCATTTATCTGGATATTTTGTATGAGTTCTTGAATAAAACTTGGGAACCAAATTGGTGGTTATCCTTGTATCTCTGCAGTGTGGATTGAACAGAAAATTGGAAATCATAGTAAAAGGGCTTCTTTTGGGCTGCCATTCATTTATTTATAATTAGACCTTTTCTGCTTGAAAATGTCGGTTCTCCTGATAGTAATACCAGAATAGAAGGCTGTTCCTTTATGGGAACTGCCAGCAATGGGATGCTGAAGAGGTGGTTGGGGGTGTGGAACTGTGAGCTTGAGTTACTCGCTATTTTACTTTAAAAAGTATGACAGTTTTTATTTGGTGCTTTTCTCAAAGATTCAGGACTACAGACCTGGGGACTCAATTCACCGAAAGCAAAACCAGTGACTTCTTTCTGAGGTTCTCTTGTGGGAAGAGGGCAGTGTCGATAAAAAGGCAGGGCTCTGGGGCATTTGTCTTTTCATTTTTTGATTACAGATTACTCTTCATGCACACAATTATTATATATGTTAATCCTTTTTCTTCCTGTAGAAATAAAATGTCCTTTGATGTTGCTGTGTATTCTTCTATCCCTCAGGAAAGGGTTTGGAGAACGATTGTAAAAGTCCCAGGTTTTAAATTAAGTAAAATGAATTTGTAAATAATCGTCGTTTCTACAAGTCTTTGCAACAAGTTGTCCCTTTGGTCCCCAGCAGGGGGAGCTGGAGATGAGGGAGAGTAGAGCTGCCAGAGGTGGACCGTGTGCCTTTCCCGGCTGCGTGGATACCCAGAGCTCTGGAGTCTTCACGGGGGAGGGCAGGAAGGAGAAGTGGTTGGGAGACAGTTTGTGCTGAGAAGAGCAAGAAAGGTTGAGATGCCCCGGGAACGGTCGCTTTCATGCCATTTAGGCCATGGCTGGATTTAGTGTCAAAAGTCATTCCACAAACTGACATTAAGTAGGACCAAACTGAAAGTGGTGTTCCTGCAGAAAACCACATCTCGTCTCACGGTTTTGTTGCCATGTGTGTAGAGGCTAGAGATCTGTGAAAGGTTGTTAATGGGATTGTAAAGATGTAATTGTTGCTGACAGAAAATCAAGAGTATACTTTGAAAAGAGACCTGATGCCTTATGGTGCCCTTCTAAAATCTAAACAATTCTGCAGAACTGTCTGCGTTGTCCTAAAATTATGGTTAAAATTCATGTTTTTGAAGAGCTTGCCTGCAGCTTATTTCCACACCTGAAATTGTGCTCTGCGAGTTGCATAGCTGGAAATGAAACATTTGAGTCCTACCTTGCCTCCAGTTTAACATTTGGTGCTCCTTGGATTGAATTTAACATGTTGAGGCTTTGCAATTTCATTTGTGGTAAAGGCTCTAGCATTTTCTATTTCTATGCAAATTTCTTGAAGCAGAATTGTTAGCTTGTTTCTCTGCCCTCACAGAAGGCAGGGTTTCTTTCAAATTTAACTGAGGCATCAGTTGCTCTTTGGCACTGTCCCTTAACATGATCAGTAACTTTGTTAGTAAGTTCATGACTAGGGTTTGCAAATTTTACTGGTTTGGTGTATTGATGTTCCCTTGTAGTAATTCTTAGTTTGGTTGTAAAAATTAACCCTGAGCTGAAATTAGCATATAAGTTTTTTTTTTAAACTACTCCCAGATTTTAAAACTTGTAATAAAATTGAAACTCATTGGTTTTTCTATGCCTTTTTGAACTCTTGTAATTGAGTTTTGATCACATTTTATATTAAAGTGGCTAACATGTGGCTACTATTGTGCAACGTTTTTTTCTTTTTTTTTTTAAAGGATTGGCATGTTAATCTGTTTAGCAACACACATTTTGTTTGTCCTCACTGATTAATTGCCGTACTGACAATGACCTCGGTCTTCATTAAGCTTGAGAAAAAAATGTGCCCTTTATTCCCAGTTTTTCACCTTAGCTGTACTGCTGTGCCTCAGTGAGATTCTGGAGTTGACTGTAACTGAGCTCTCCATGTAGAATTTCTTCAGATTCAGAGCTGGGAGGATAACTTTGCAAACAAATGACTTTTTCTGTTGGGGGATGTCTAGTGTGAACCTGAATGCCATTACACCCATTACACTAGCTGTGGGTGAACCACATTTTAGACCAATTTCATTTTTATCTGTCTTGCCTCATGACCCACCTGTCAGATCTGAACTGTCCAAGGCAGACGACCAGACTGGGTCTTGGGGAATTTCAAGCTGAGATTTAAGTTCATAAAAGTGAAATAGGAAGTCGGTAGTCTTGTTCTCAGCCGGCTGTCATCACCAACACCCTCTCCCCCTTGGCCTGATCCACACTGTCTCTGTCTGAAGGTTTAATGTTTGTTGTTTTCCTTAATAAAGGCTCAGCGACCCCTTTCTCCCATGGCTTTTTCAGGGGTGAAAGTGTGCTCTTTTCTGAGTGGTGTCATCCTCTTAGGTCTTCAGGAAGAGGTCCTAACTCTTCACCAGTGGTGCCTAGCGCAGAGGTGTTCAGAAACATTTGTGTCAGAAACATGGGGGAAAGTGGAGGAGTTTAATCATGTCAAATGTTTTAAGACAGTTGGTCAAAATTACAGAATGTTCTGGGTTATTCAGACCTCAGCCTTCTTAGGGAGACACGATTTCTTGGAAGGTGAGCGGGATCCCAGTGAGGTGATAATGGCCCCTGGTCAAATCACCGGTAGCCTCAGAAGAGCCTGGAAGTGGGCTTGGGCAGCTTGCTTTCATTTCCTTCCTCTTGCTGCGTGCTCCTTGTGACTTCTGGTGACCATCCCCCCCAAGCTTATCACGTGTTGGAGGCAGAGTGGTGTGTTCATCCTCTCCCTGTGAGGGGCGCACACACCTAGGATGTGGGTTCCTGACAAGACAAGCACAGATTGGGCAGTAGCAAGCAGACAGACCTCCCTTTAGATAACCTCAGAGGGGCAGAAGAGCCTGCTGGAGGTGTTGGCTGAAGCATGGTAATGGGCCTCTGTTCTTTGGGGTAATAAGCTGTGGAGGTCACTTCTCTTTCTGGAGGGAGAGGAAGGTAGGAAAGAGGCCTGGTCTGGGGAACTTGCCATCCCAGCAGGGAGGCAATGGTGAAGGAAGCAGGTGGAGGGCTGCCTCTTAAGTGATGCCAAAATGGTGCTTATCTCAGGGAAGGAAAATTAAGAATTTGTAATCCAGACATTTTCCTATCTTTGGGAGGATTTGAGAATCTACGTTCTTTTTTCTAGGCTATTTCAGGCCGTCCTAAAACTGTTAGGGCTGCACTGACCAGCTGAGTGAGTTAGCTGCTACCGTAGTTAGAACCCAGAAAGATGCTTTAATTGAAGGCTTATACAAGTACTTCCCCAGGTTTAGGGCCATGGCCATGAGTCTGCCTTTTTGAGAAGCCCCTCCCCTCATTCCCAGCAACCCCAAGAGATTTGGATTCAGGTGGGGCAAGGCCCTTGCCTTGAGAAACAGGCTTCAAGCACAAGGGAGGTCTTGGTGGGCAGGGGACACTTACCCTTCATTTCAGAGGACCCTGCCACCCTGTGGTGACGGTCTCACCCGCTTCCGAGGAGGCCGCAGAGTCTTCACCTGTGTGACGGGCTGTGAGGGTGTAGGAACAAGCACTTCACTGCTCTTCAGAAGCTTAGGGTCACGTCAGGGCCATCAGGTGGCCACATGGGGATATGTTGCTAAAGGAGCTGTCCTCAGTCAGGACTTGAGGGGTGCCTGTGTGACGAATTCGGGAACTGAGCTGAAGAAACCAGCTATTGCAGATCTGTTCTCAGAAAAAATTTTTTCCTCGGTGCTTTCATAACCAATATATTTTTAAAAAATATTTTGATTTTGAATGGTCACTGAGGTGTAATTACAAGCTCTGTGATCAGCAAGCATGAGAATCTTGTCTCCTGAAACTGTAACCTTAATGATAGACTTGTTCTCGGAATTGCAGAGTTTATTGAATTTTTACCTTTTTAGGGATTGCTTTCAACATCAGGCATTTGGGGTCCATTGTCATTAAAATGCACATTTCATAGTTTAACAATCAGCTCACCTTTAAATATTACTGAAAATTTCTAGTTAAAAACCCATTTGTTCCTGCCATTCCAGCGTTGGTTTTCTTTCGTTTTCGGTCAGTAAGTGATGGCACCTGGCCACAGCCACCGGCAAGAACAAGGGTGGGGAGAGGAGTGTGAGTGATGAGCATCTCGACTCTAGTTTGTTGCCAAATTGAGCAGTTGGAACTGCTCTTTCTTGAGTGATGTCTTGACTTTCTTAGCCTTGCCCTGGGAATTGGAGCCAAGGTTATGGTGTGTATGTGTGGTGGGGGGCTTTCTGATGATGGGAAATACTGTCAGTCACAGTTTGTCTAGAGCGGGACAGGGAACCTGTGCATGTGTCCAGACCTCATCCCACTGTCTGGGAGGGGTTGACGGTGGGGCTGGTAACTGAGGGGTGGGCATGTTTGGTGGCACTTAGGGTTTTTCCTGGGTGGTTGACATTCTGGAAGACGGGAAGTCTGGAAGGAGCAACGCAGCCTTCCCAGGGAAAATGCAGGCCTGGTAGAACATCAGTGATTTGGGGCCCCTCGGCTAGAAGCCCAGTGATGTGAAGTACAGCCTTAGACGCAAGAAGCCCTTGGCTTCCTTAGCCTGCCTCCCTTTGCCCTTGCAGGCCGCCTGCCTTGGGCTGATTCAACATCTCTCTAGTGTGCTTTAAAAGTGGTCCAAGAGATGAGGGGATTCCCAGTGCCTTGCACTGTGATCCGGGAGGCTAGACAGACCTGCTCTTGCCCAGCAATGGAGGAAGAGGAGCTTTTATTTGGGGCTCGCTGGCAATTCGTTTGGATAGGAAGGGGGAGGAAAAATTTGCAACACATCTTTCCAGCCCTCCCGAGGCCATCCATCACCTTCTGATTACCTTGGACTCACTGTGGCTTGAGTTGTGGCAACCTCCCCAATACATCTTGCCTGGGGGCCCCATGGAAAGGGAGAGCCCCTCTGGCGATACCAGTGTGGCATGGGTACTGGTGAATGCCACCTGGATGGGGCAGGTGCTCAGCCAAGACCGGAGGGATTGGTGCTAGAGAGGAGACCTTCCCCCTGCTCTTGGCTTCCCAAGTCAGGCAGATCCTGTGGGACCCTGGCAGTCACAGGGGGTGGGGGCGGGTTGGGGGTGTTGTCAGTTCACATGCCCTGGAATGTGCCTGGCCAGAGGCAGTGAGGTGAGGATGCCCTCCCTTTACTGGCCATTCTGTTAGTGAGCTGGCCATCCTGCCGGCCACTGAAACTTTTGCATTATAAGAGTAGCTTTAAGACTTGCTGCAGCCGAGACTGGCGGCGCTCATTTAAAATTCCAGTCTTGCTCCCGAGGGCTTTGGCCTCCATCTTCACCTTTAACAACCGAGGGCTGGTGACGGCTGCTCCTTCCCGCTCCGCGACAGGTGTCGCTTCTGAGCGGGAGTTTTGGGCACAGAGAACGCAGATCCGCACCACCCCCGGGGGTCTGGATGTGTTTAAACTGGACTCAGCCTGGAGGGGCGTTTTGGAAATGGGCACGTGGGCGGTGGGAGCCGGGTGCTAAGGGGTGAGGGAGGAGCCAGTCTGCACCGACTTTTCTGGAGGAATCAGACCCGCTGTCTCCAGAGCGGCCCTTCCTCAAGTACGGAACACATTTTTCTTCTAATCCTCTTTCGAAAGGTGATTAGAAGCGTGTGGAGTCCGGAGCCGGGAGCAGGGAGGAGAGGGTCCCGGTGCGTGTGAGCGGAGTGTGGGGAGCTCGCCCCTCGCCCTCCAGAGGGCCCCGCCTCGGCGCCCTTGGGGACCCCGGGACCCAGCGCCTTCCGGGCGGGGGCGGCGGCGGCGGCGGGCTCTGCGTTTCCCCGCCTCCCTCTGGCCCGGCTCGACCGAGTCCCTGCTGCCCGCTCGGCCGTCGGGTCCCTGGGCGCGCGGGCGCCTCGACGGCACCCCCGGCCGGAGCGCCCTGTCGGCTCAGGACTAGTCCCCCAACTTGTTCTCTGCTGTTAACTAGTCGCACTGCCGGAACGATGGGATGGGGTTGCCACAGCAACCAGACTGGACGTCACAATCCGGGCATGTGTGCCGCCCCCCCGCCGTGCCGCCGGCGCTGCCACCGCCACCCTCGGCCGGCTGCGGGACTCAGGCTGCGGGGCGCGGTGGGCGGAGCAGCCCGGGCGTTGCGGGGAGCAGGGCGAAGGCAGCCGAGAGGAAGGGGGTCGAGACGGGGGGGTAGAGGTTTGGGGGGGTGGGGGGGCAGACGGCCGCCATCTTCTCGCCGAGGCCGCCTCGCCCGCCGCGCGCGCCGGTCCGGCAGCGCACGGGTTAAGGCTGGCACCGCGCCCGGCGGGAGGGGGGGTGCCCACCTCCCCTCCCCCCCGCGCCGGGCATGCGGGGCCCGCTGGGCACCGAGGAGGAGCTGCCGCGGCTGTTCGCGGACGAGATGGAGAACGAGGACGAGATGTCAGGTGAATCAGGCGCCAGCTGCGCCCGGGGCCGGGGTGGCGGGGGGCGCGGGGACCGGCGGGGCCCCGGGGCCGGACCGCGCGGGCGGCGCTGGCAGCGCGCGGGAGGGGGCGCCCGGGCTGCGGGCTGCGCTCCCGCCCTGCTGGCGCCGCGCGGCCAAGGGCGCGGGGCTAGGCGAGCGCCGGGGCGCGGCACGCGGGCGGCCAAGGGCGGGGTGCGATCGGGGTCACCCGGGCCGCGGCGCGGGCCAGGAGCGGGCGGGGGACCGCGGGGGGGCCTGCGCTGGAAGCCCCTGGCGGGGAGGGGGCGCGGCGCCGCCGGGGTCAGCCCGCGTGCCCTTGAAGGGGGCGGGAATTGCTCTCGGTTCCTGGCGCCGCGCACCCCGCGCTGTGGCCTTCTGGGGGCAGGCGGGACCCGGCCCCCGGTCCCTGGCCCATCTCGGCCACAGGGCGGGCTGGGTGGGGCCCCGAGCGGGGCGAGGACGGGCCGTGCTTGTGGACCCAGCGAGCGCCCTGGCTGGAGCGGTTTCTCTTGGGCCCACGAGGGTTACAGGCTGGGGTGCACGGGCTCGGACTCCGCTCCTCTTCCCCGGCCTCTGAGTGCTGTGACCGCCGCTCGCAAGCACTTTGCCTGGGCCTCCGGCGTCGTCCTGGCGCGCCCTAGCGCCGGCCGCCGTCTCCAGCCCTCGGTGGACCAGGGTAGTGGCGTTTCCAGCCTACCCTGCTTTGGCTACCAGCCTCAGCCCAGGGCCACCGCCCCTGCCCTTGCCATCCCTCTCAGAATTGAGCATAAACAGGACTTGTGTGTCAGGGGTAACCTTGCAGGATCATTCTTTAGTTAATTGCTCACCATTTGTTTGGGACGTTTCCCCTCCTGGCACAGCTGGGCAGGGCCTCACCCTGTCAACCAGCCTCCCTCCCTCCCTTCTGGGGGACTGTGTTACTTTTTAGCTTCCCTGCACCAAATATGTGGCCCTTCCTGGGCTCCTTAGAGACTTGTGGGAGATCCAGGGGCCCTCCCTGGCCCAGGAGTGTGCTGTCTGTCTCCAGGAGTGCCTTCCATAGAGAGGAGAATATTCCACAAATTGGCATCCCAACTCCTGTGTGCAGGAGGTGAGCAGGGGAGGACCCAGTGCAGCAGCTCCAGGCTGCTGGGTCTTCCTAGTCAGGGGAATCCCTCCAGGAGGCCAGGCCCATGGGGGGCCTCCTCCCCCTCCCACTTATTTGCCTGCTTTAACACTGTGATGGCCCCCCTGCAGGAGCCTGGCCTCACCCCCCCTTTCAGACACCCTGCTTTTCAACTTTGCAAAGCTCCTGCTGGGGTGAGGGGAGTGGGGTGAGGTGGCCTCACGTGGGCAGGGTTGCTTGGAAAATAGTTGACTCTTACATCCCCGGGTCCAGGGAATCAGGACCATTTCCCCGGAAGGGAACACAGAGGTCCAGCACAGGCACAGAAACCCATGGCTGTTTTCTACTCAGGAGGCTGGCTCTTCCGTAAGCCGTTAACTGGCTTCCTCAGCAAGTAGTTCCCGGTGGTGCTTGGGGCGTGGCCCTTTTGTGGCACTGATAGGGGCAGTGGACATGCATTAACAGGCTTATTCCAGGACTTCATTGACCCCCTGATGGGGTCTCCTGTCCCACTTTCCCACATACTCTGGCTCTCCCTGGTTGTGTCAGGGTGTGGAGCGTGGGGAAGGGAGGAGGCCGGGGAAGGTACCCCAGACTGGTGGGCACCCAACTCATCTGGTTTGGGCCAGAGGGGTTGGGCCTTGGTCAAAGTCACCCACCCACCACCCATTCTCCCTCTCCCTCCTGCTTGCACCCATCGCTCCGGGGCAGGGCAGGGTGGGGGTGAGGTTGTCCCCAGGGCCTCTAGTAATGACCCTAAGACCCTGCAGAGGAGGGTCATGCTCTGGCCCCTCTGGCCTGGGGATTGTAGCTCCATCCTTCTACAAGACCAGATCCTCCACCTCTGGAGTGTGTCCTGAGCCTTCTTAAGCTCCCAGCTCCTCTCTATGTCCCTGGTCCAAGCTGCCGTCCCCTGCTGCTAGTCCACTCCAGAGCCTCCCAGCCAGTCCTCAGTGACCACCCTCCGCTCAGCAGCCAGGGTGACCTTTGTAAATCAGACCCAGACTCCTTCGGCTTCAACTGACTGCAAAGCCCCTGCTCTGTCCCACTGTCAACGCCCCCACTCCCCCTTGTTCACAAACTGCTGCCACACTCTCCTCCTTGCTGCTTCTAGAAGCTCCCAGACTCTATCCTGCCCTTGATCACTGGCTGTGACCTCTGCTGACCTGCTCTTTCTTCTGCTCACGGCTGCCTCCTTCCTGTCATTTAGGTCCCATCTCAAATGTCACCATGGGAAGGCCCTCCTTGACCTCCTGGCTCAAGGGTTGCCCCACCCTTGTCACCCTCAGACCCATCTTTTTTTTTTTTTGTGGGGAAGACCAGCCCTGAGCTAACATCTGTTGCCAATCCTCCCCTTTTTGCTGAGGAAGACTGGCCCTGGGCTAACATCTGTGCCCATCTTCCTCCACTTTATATGGGACGCCACCACGGCGTGGCTGACAGGCAGTGCGCCGGCAGGCGCCAGGGATCCGAACTCACAAATCCCGGGCTGCCAAGCGCGGACTAAACCGCTGCGCCACCGGGCGGCCCCTCAGACCCATCTTAATGCTGTATTTTCCTAGCAGCCCTTCCTATTCCCTGGAATGTTATCATCACCCTACTTCTGTGTCGATGGGCTTCCCCCTCGAGTGTCACTCCCTTGGTCACCTGCTGTGCCCAGCACATGGCACTGTGGGTGCTCAAGAGATGGTTGTGGTCTCAGTGTCTGAGGGCTAGGAGTCCCTAGGTCACCCCTGGCCCCCGGACGTGAAAACAGCCTCAGCCCAGGCCTCATGTCTCTCCTGAAATGCTAGCCAGCTGGCCCCCTAGCTCTCCACTGCAGCCGCTCTGCAGCCCTCGGCCCGAGCTCGAGGCTGTGACCCGCTGGACCTAGAGCCAGGGGTTCCAAACCATCGCAGTTTGCAGGCAGAGGAGCTAGTGTTTGGGGACTGTCGTGCTTCTTTTTAAATCTGCAGCAGATTGGACTCGTTGCTTGTCAAATCGACTTTCTTTTCGCTTTGCCCCGTCTCCCACCTCCCCCTCAGCAATATTCTTGTTTCCCACATGGAGGCTTTGCTGGACCAGCTTTCTGGCATTGAGGCAGGTAGGCGAGGCTGCTTCGAGGAGGAGGCCAGGGTGGAGGCCTGCCTCTCCGGCTCAGGGACTGGCAGCTGCCAAATTCTTGCGGGTGTTTGGAGGGCCAGGCAAAGTGAGCACTCAAAGGTCAGATGGATCCAGCTCTGCTGCTTGTTAGCTGCCTGACCTTGGGCAAACTATCCAGCTCCTCTGCCTCAGTGTCCCCACTTGTGGAACTAGCTACCTCATAGAGGGTTATTATGAGGACAGGTGAGATGGTGCATGTGGAACTTGTAGGTCACAGTGCCCAGCACATAATAGGTGCCCAATAAACTGTGACTGTTATGATTAGCACCACCCAGGGAGGACAGTTGACCTGCCTTCCCCAAGGAAATGCTTCCAAGACTTACACCTTTATCCAGTAAGCTGGGGGGCATGGGGGCCTGGGCTGGAGGAGGGCTGGGAGTGTGAAACCCATGGAGGGGCTGGAGGAATGGTGGGGGGGAGGGGGGGCTTGGCATCCCTGGCCTTTTCCTCAGAAGTTCCTCAATCACATGCAGCCAGAGTGGTGGGTTTCCCAGAGCTGGGGAGCCCAGCTTCTCTCCTGGCCAGGTAGTGTGACCACTCTGGCCCCAGAGACACTTGATGGGCCCATGCTCCTCAAGCCTACAGGACTGCCCCCAGCCACGTGAGCATCTTAGGCTTCCTTGGGCCCAGGGGCCAGGAGGGAGTGATAGCCATGATTCCCAAAGGTCTGTGCCTTCTTAGCTTGGCCCTCACCTTGGGGAAATGTGGGTTTGGGGGGAGTACCAAGAAGCCTGATCATATTTAATATTTTTTGCTAGGAGGCAAAGTGATCAGCACAATTTGCCCAGTGGTTTGACCTGTGGGATATTCACCTCACTCCAAACTGATCAGAGATTAAGATTCGTCTATCATTTCATCAGTTCATTCAATCATTCACCCACCTGTTAACCCATCCACCTGTGTGTCTACCCTCCCACCCAAACATCTACCCATCCAGCCATAAAACCAACCAACGAAACATCCACTCACCACCCACCAGCCATCCATCCAACCCATTCACCATCCATCTATCCATTCTATCTACTCTCCATCCATCTACCCATCCTTTGCCCATTCATCTATCCATCCATCCTACCCACTCTCCATTCTCCATCCATCCATCTGTGCATCTATCCATCCATCCATCCTACTCACTCGCCATTCATTCATCTATTCATCCATCTATCTATCCATCCTACTCACTCTCCATCCATCCACCCATCCTTCATCCATCCATCCATTGGATGGTTCTTGATACACCAACATTGATCTTCTCTGAGTCAGGTACTGAACATAGTATGTGGTGTCTAACTTTCTAGGACTTTTGCAGGTAAAACTTTTGAGACTTTCTACTTTATCTCTTTGTCTCTGTCCTTATTTCCCTCTCCCTGTCTCTTTCTCTCAGTCTATCCCCTTGTCTCTCCTTCTGTTTGTCTGTCTCCGAGTCTGTCAGTCTGTCTTCCCTGAGTTCTTGCCTCTGCTTCTCTGTCTGGCTGACTCTCTTGCCCTCTTTTGTCCTGTTTCTCCCTGGCCCTTTGGGTGTGTCTTCCCATCCCCTCCTTCCTTTGCCTCTCTTCCCTCTTCCTCCCTGCAGTGCTCTGGGCTTGCATGGGGGCCTCCCCCTGCCTGCGCTAGGCCCCCATCCTCCCCTCTCCTTCCTCCTCCTCCCTTTCCCTGGCCCTAGTCCCTTAGGGTAAAAACCTCACCTGTCCCCCCTCCCACCCACCCAGAGTGCTCAGGACTGACTCTTTCTTTGATGAGACGCCAATGAGATGATGTCTGGATTTTGTTAAATGTGATAAATAAATTATTAATCCTCTCTTGGGCGGGAGTACTGCAGCAGAGGGCCTGTGGCGTGGGGGGCGCTCCAAGGACTGATGGGAACCTTAGTCTTGGTGCCCCCTCTTTGGCCAGCCCTATGGTGGCCCTGAGAACCCCTGGCCCAGCAGTGCCCAAACCAGAGACCTTCCCCTCTACTACCCACCGTCCTAAGCCTTGTGGCATCTCCCTGGGCACCACCTGCCATTGCCAAGCACTTATTGGGCATCACATCAGCACTTTTCACTCCTTCTTTCAAATTCTCCATCACCCTGTGAGAAAGGCAGGATTAGATCTGTTTTTATTTATTTATTTATTTATTTATTTTTGTGAGGAAGACCAGCCCTGAACTAACATCCGTTGCTAATCTTCCTCTTTTTGCTGAGGAAGACTGGCCCTGGGCTAACATCCGTGCCCATCTTCCTCTACTTTATATGGGACGCCGCCACAGTATGGCTGACAAGCAGTGCGTTGGCAGGCGCCCGGGATCCGAACCCGGGAACCCTGGGCTGCCAAGCGCGAACTAAACCGCTGCACCACCGGGCCGGCCCCGAGATCTCTTTTAAGGATGAAGAAATGGACTCAACGGGGTGACCCTGCTGGGAAGGGGTGGTGGTTTGAAGCATGTGCCCCCCTGTTCCTCCCTCCTCCTGCCCCCAGGTGGTCTTTTTCCCTTCTTGGTGCTGGGTTGAGGTGGGGAACAGAAGGAGCCCCTCTCCCCAGTCCTGGAGAGGACAGTGGGCATCGAGCTGGCAAATTTGCAGACCCCAGGGATGGAGCGGCTCCTGGCTCGGCCCCCCCAATCTTTCGGTACCCCCCAAATCAGATTAGCCAGCTTTTCTCTCCACAGTCATATGCTTGTCTGATCACCTGGTGCTTGCAAGACTCCTGGGTGGGCTGCCTTCTTGCTCTGGCCTCTCTGAGCTGGCTCCCTGGCTGCCCTTCTCCAGAGGAGGGGGCAGGAGCTGGGCAGAGCATTACCTGTGGGGTGAGCATGGGGGCTTGTGGTGGACTAGCCCTGACCCCCCTGAGGGGCCCGATGTGACCTTCCAGACTAGGGGCCGGCCTGAGTCACCTTGGTGTCCCCAGGCCACTCCCTGAGCTTGGCTCACAGGCCATGCTGTTTAAATGCTTGTTAATATGGGGTAAGTTTGAATACTGGTAGAGTTGGATTCCTGGAGGGAGGGGCAGGGGTAGGGGCAGGGACCACACATGGTAGTGAGAGCCTCCTACCTGGGTTCCATCCTGGCTCTATCACCTACCAGCTGTGAGACTGAGATGTGGGCAAGTGATGAGATCCTCCGAGCCTCAGTTTCCTCATCTGCAAATGGGGTAATAATAGTATGTCTCCCAGGGTTGCTGTGTGGAGTAGATGAATTAATATCAACATATGCTACCTGCTTTGAGCCCCGCGCAGGTGGTATATAGGAACTTCCGCAGTTATAACGTGTTACCCTGAGAAGGGCCCCCCCAGCTTGTCTGGGCTGCAGTCTGCAGTGCAGCCTGGGGGCCCACACGGCTGAGCTGGAGTGTGTGTAGGGGACTGGCGAAGGGCTGGGCGTGAGCTTAGGGAAAAGCAGCAGAAAATACCTCTCTCTACTCCTCTGTCCCTACTCGTCCCGCTGCTGTCTTCATCTCTGATGCAGCCTCATCAGGCCCGCTCCGACCTGGGAGCTCAGAAGGTAGGAGAGCTAACAAGGCTAATGGGTCCTAATTATAGCCCAGCTTGGATCTATGGAGCCTTGGCCCTTGAGGGGCAGGGCTGGTGCGGGAGGTTACTGCCAGGCAGGCCAGAGGGCTGTGGGGTAGCCAGGAGGGGCCAGGAGCTGGCAGGACAAGGAGTCCCAAGGCCCCACCTCCCAGCGACCCTCACCCCAGGTAGGGCCTGATCCCACCTTACCACTGGCTGTGCCCTGAGGAATGGGCCAGTGGGGGCAAAGGACACAGGGCTGGGGGCTCCAGGAGGGGCTGATGGGCACCAGGAAGGGTTGCTTGGATGTGACTCCCCAGGTCTGGTTTCAGAAAGCTCAGGGCCTGTTGCAGAAGAGGGAGGAGGGGGCTGGGGCTAGGGTGGGAATTATGGGGGCTGTAGGGGGGCGGGGTCACAGAACGTCAGCCCTGGAGTGTCCTCAGGGCCGCCAGAAGCCATGAGGGGAGAGGAAGGGCCTGTCAAGAGATGTAGTGGGCAGGGTGGGGTCCCCATCCTCGAGTGCCAGCCCCAGAACCTTCCTGGAGGAGGGATTTAATCAGGCAGATGGCCCTGGGCTGTGAGGTCTTCTGGGAATGGAGGAAGGGGTCTGTCCATGGGCAGGGGGTCTGGGGCTTTATCCTCTGAGGCTCGTTCTGGGCATGGATTAGGGCCAGAGTGTGGGCCCCGCCCCCCTCCCCAGACAGGGCAGGGCTCAGCCCATGGCAGATCCCAGGCTTCCTTCCAGAACTTCCCACAGCCACCTATGCATCCGCTTGTCTGTTCTGCTGGGCTCTCAGTCCATCAGTGACCATGTGCTGGGCTGGCCTTCCCAGTCTGGGAGACTGTCATGCTGAGGGGACATGGGATGCAGGGAAGTTGAGGAGACAGGAGGGAGAGGCCCCTCATGATTGCATCAGCCCGAGCCCGTTACATAACCGGTGCTGGGCATCGCCAGGGTGTGGGGGTGGCTCTGCCCGGGCGGGCTCCTGAGACTCTGGGGGAGGCGGAGGTGGGCGGGGAAGTGGGTGGGCATGGATGGGTGCCCGATCCTCAGCCTGGCTCCCTGCCAGCCCCATCACTGCCCCCCAGACCCTACTACTCCAGGAAAACTCTGGGGGTCCCCGTGCATGTTTGCAACCGGCCTGAAAAATCCCTGCCCCTCCCACATCAGGGCTCAGAGGGATAGGACGGGGTCAGCTTGAGCAGCTGCAGCCTGGCTCCACTCAAGTCTTGCCCACATTAAACCCAAATTTGGGCCCGCCCCTCACTGCCCGCCCCCTGTGTGCTATAGCCCTGGCTAAGGCCACCACTGTGCCCTGCATGTGGTCTTGTCCTCAGCAGTGCCTCTCTCTGCTAGTCAGGACCACCGAGCTCACACCCTGGGGATGGCCAGCACTCAGGCCATGCTCAGGCCACATCGTCTGTGGCAGCTGTCCATCCTGCCTGGAGTCGGCCTCTCTCTATGTCTGGGCTTGATGGAGAGGGTCTGGGACTTGGGCATGCCCTGCCCCCACCCCTGTGTACTCCTGGGGGGCTGGACAAGTCAGGGTGGGCACTTGCTCCCTGGGTTGGGAGGTCAAAGGCCTCTGGCCACCCTGGAGGGGGGCCCTGGTGCAGAGGGATGCCCAGACAATGGTATAGCCCCCACCTTCCCCTGGTAGGGGGTGGTGTGTGTGGGAACTGGCTGTGGGCTGCGGGGTGGGAGGGGCGTCCACTGGGCCACTAGAGTCACCAACTCCCTTGAACTGCCCCTAGAGTGTGGCGACAGGAGTCACGAGACCCAGGGTGGGAGCCTTCCCCCTTCCCCCTGAGGACTTGGGGCGGCAGGGGTCCCAGGCAGGGGGTGGACCCGTGTAGAGGACAGGGGGCCGGATGTTGGTGTGTCCTGGGTGTGCACACACGTGTCTGAGCATCTGTGGTGTGTGGGTCTGACACATTCAACAACCACAATGTTTTAGGGTAAAAGATGTCCAGGTGGGGGTGGAGGGGCCCTGTTTCTTTAAACTTGATGCAGTGGGGACACTCTGCCCCTTTCCTGGGTGGCCCTGGGACCTCTCGCCCTCCTCAGGGTCTCCTGAGGCAGCCCTGCAGTGGGTCCCGCTTGAGGCAGTGGTCAGGCTGAGTGAGACCCTGGTGATGTCTCCGCTCACACCCCAGTTGGCCCTTCTCTTTGCCCCGCTGGGTGCACGTGGGGTGGTGAAGGGGGATGGGGTAGGACAAGCTGGCTGTGGGCATCGGGGTCCCCTGCTGGCCTGGAGCCTGGCTCTCTCGTGGACCTCTTTTGTGGACTCTTTGGAGGTTCAGCTGGTTACTTCTGGAAGCTTCCTTTGCCCCCTGTGGACAGATGTATCTCTACTCGGGGTGGTTTGTTCTCGGAGGGTCGTCTTGCTGCCGTTTGCCCCCAAGAGGACCCTCCCCAATCTCCCCTCTGTGGCCCACGTCTGGTCCCCAAGAACTTGGGCTCGCTGCCCTTTCTCACCCCTGATTTCCTGGGTGGCATTAGACACCATGCCCCCAAAGCTGGGGCCACGCATCAAGCCCTCCCCCCTTTGGGGGGGTGGCATGAAGCTCGCAGCCAGCTGCTTCTTCACTGATATCCCACCTCACACGCCTGCCCTGCCTGCTGCCCTCTCGGCCTTTTAAATTCATGAAGGAGTGAGGGAGTTTGGGAACGGCGGGCAGCTTCTTGAAAACCCACGTGTGGTGAATGCATCATCTTTGTGGAATTTCACATCTTCCTGGTGCCCAGCTGGAGTGTGTTTGGCATCCTGCTGTGCGTGTGTGCCTGGGTGTGTGACTGGGGGAGTGTACCTGTGTGGCCGCGTGTGCGGGATCGGGGCAGGAGAGGTGGTGTGGTCTTCGATTCCCCATTAAGGGGGGTCTTGGCATCCTCCTTGTTGGTCTCTCCTCCAAACCCCTGGGCCCTTGTTGAGTGGCTCTGCGTAGTTCTGGGGGGGATGTGACTTGTGTATCCCCGTCATCCTGCATTGACGAGCCGTCTCCTGGCCACACCGTGGGCCTCCGGAGGGCAGAGATGGGCCCTGACCCCTCCCTGGGGACAGCTGGAGATGGCTTTGTGATCCCATGGGGCTGCTTTCTCCCCTGGGAGCCGTGTCAACAAGGCCTCCTAGTCACTAACTTTTGCTCAGCACATTCAGCTTCCCGGACACTGTCATGTCCGGGTAGGTGGTTACTGTCCCATTTTACATGTGAGGGAAGGAAAGGTCCAGAGAGGTGAGGTGATAGGACACAGCCCACCAGAGCTGGGATTCTAGTCCTGGGTTTTTCCACTCACTGGGGATGGGTGGGGGTGGCTTTGAGGGGTCTGGAGGAGGCTGGGGCAGGGGAGCTGGATGGAGGGAGAATGGGTGGGGGGGTGGGGAATATAAGTGGGGGTGGGGAAGGGTGGGGCTGGGGGGATGGGGTGGCCATGAGTTGGCACCATTGGGTGAGAGGAGCTGGCTGTCCCAGCAGGCCCCACCTCTCACTCTATGTCCCTGGGGTCTCCCTGAGGGAAGCGGCGGAGTAACCCCCTCCCCCTTCTGATTCCTCCAGAAGAAGAAGATGGTGGCCTTGAAGCCTTTGATGACTTTTTCCCTGAGGAGCCCGTGAGGCTTCCCAAGAAGAAGAAATCCAAGAAGCTCAAGGAGAACAGGTCCAAAGGGAAGAGGAAGAAGAAAGAGGTGCGTGTGGGTGGGGCGGGGCCAGAGGAGTCTTGGCTGCCCCTCTGGGCCTGCCGAGAAAGACCTCGGCTCCTAGGCCTCCCGGGGTGGGTGTCCTGAGAGCAGAGTTTGAGTGAGAAACACCAAAACCAGTGCACAGTGCTGAGCAGTGTGCATAGACCTTTCCAAGATGGATCTGAAACATCCTGTGAATGTCCGAGGGCCGTTTATCCTTTTTCCTGTCATGGCCATCCTGGGCCATGACAGCATGGGGTCCCCAGTGCTCAAGTCCCTTCACCAAAGGGCCCGTGTTTCCGCCTGCACCTTGTGTCTGCTGCCTCTGTCACTCTGGCCGTGCCGTCTGCTGCTTGCCCTGTCCACTTCAGGGCAGGCCTCTGTCCTGGTTTGCTGCTTCCAATCTGTTGAGTTGGAATCCTGAGGAAAATGATAAAAGTGGAAGAGGAGGAGGCCCTGGTGAGGGTTGTGGTCACCTATGAGTCACTGTGAGCTTTGTGACCTCATTTCCAGAATGCTTCCACGTGGACTCACTTTATCCTCAAGGTCATCCTTGGGAATCAGTGGGACAGGGATGATGATCACCTTCGGCAGATGGGGAAACTGAGGCTAACTTGCAGCTTAAAGCGCTTCCCACCTGGAAGGGGGAAGGACGATAACAGGATGGTGTGACAGCTCCCATCTTCTCACCACGTGATCGCTGCCCACCTCATTTTGGGCATCATCCCAGATCCTCCAGGCAGCCCTGTGGGGAATGTGGTCGTGTGCGCCCTGCTTTACAGACGAGGGAGTGGAGGCTCAAAAATGAACTTGCCCAGGGTCACAGTCACAGCTGAGGTCTGGACCTAGGGCTGCTGCTCCGTCCAGCCACCCCCTGGCCTGTTCCCCCCTAGCCCGCCTGCCCTGAGGGGAAGTGATGTCAGTTCTCCAGCCTTCTTACCTCCCCTGCCCAAAAGGGGACCTGCCTGGCCCAGCCTTTCAGGGGAGGTGGTGGGGGGAGGTTTGGTGGAGGACATATTAGCACGCTTGGTGGCCCTGGGGCAGAGCTGGGCCCAAGATCCAGACTCAGAGTGAAGTGGGGAGAGGAGAGCACATCCCAGGCTGGGGGTTCAGGGGTCTGCCAGAGTGTTCTGGATGCGGCTAGTGAGTGATTCAAGGCTAGGGGGCCTCAGAGGCCCCTGTGGGCCTCTTGCTTTTCCCCGAGTGAGAAGGGGTTGCTGGGAGACTTTGCACAGAGGAAGTCTGTGGTGTGACAGCTCTGGCAGGCTCCCTGAGGGTGCTGCAGGGGTGGGATCGAGGATGGAGGGCCCATGATGGTGGGCAGGTGAGAAGGGGCGATTCCTTCCTGAGAGTCTGCCTCTGAAGCCACTGCCCGACCCTCTCTGAGTCTCACTTCTGTGTCTGCAGTAAGGGGGGGGCCGTCACCTGTCCACGTCCCCTGCTTGTTTTGCGGGTGAATCAGATGTGGACCAGCAGGGTACCTTTATGTGAGAGGTGCCACGGGGAAGGCCAGAGGCACTTGGGGGCATCCAGGGTGTCAGCCTGGATGTGTCTGGAGGTCAGGGCCTGCCCTGGACTGTGCCCCAGGTCGCCGTGGTGGTCAGCCTCGGGCTGGCCTCTTGGGAGTTCAGGGTCTGGGGCAGGGAGGTGTTAGCTCCTGGCCCCTTCTGGCTGGAACCACCCCAGGTGTGTCCCACCTCTGTGTTTTTGGTGAGGTTGGGGTCAGCCTTTCTCATCGGGACCATCCCCTGTGCAGCTGTCCTGGCTCCTGTCCTGGCTCCTGCCCTGCCTCTCCCCTGCAGTCCTCTGTTTCCTGGGAAGGGCTTCCTAAGGGACATGTGTGACCATGCCCCACAGCTGCCCTGTCCGGGCTCCAAGACCTCAAAGCCCCGTCCTGTGGTTCAGCCAAAGCTGTCTCCCAAGCCGCGTCCCTGCCTGCTTTGTGCCACACCAGGCCCTTCCTCTCCTCCAGCGTATGAGGACTGCCCTTTCTTCTCCTGGAGGGACCCTGAGCCTCCAAGCCCAGTTCTGCCCCTGCCCGGTGCCACCTTCCATCTCTGCTGCCCCTCAGCTCTGTCCTCACTGCCTGGGCTCCTGGAATTGTTCCAGGATTGATGTGTCTGTCCCTTCCCAGGATACCCCGCCCCTTACCACAGGGCGGCACGTGGGCATACAGACTCTGAGACTCTTCCAAGGGGTTGGGAAGGGGTGAAGCTCCTTGTCCCCATTATCCAGATGGGCAAGTGAAGGCAGGAGACAGGAAGGGAGCATCTCAGTGAGGGAGATGCTGTGGACCAGCTCCTTTGCCATGGGGAGGGGGCTCTGAATTCCCTGCTGTGCCCCCCTCCCCCCTTGTCACGGATACCCTCACCATCCTTTTCCTCATGTGGGGCAGAGGATAGATGGTTCTGGAGCAGGCAGGACCTTGGGATGCAGGGGCTGGCTTCCTGGTTGAGGCTGTGAAATGTCATTCTGCTGTGGCCACTGCCTTCACCCCCAGACCTGAGGCTCTGTGGATGTGGGGTGGAGGGGGATTTTAGGGTCCTGAGGCCTAGTGGCCGAGGCAGGGGTTTCCTGCACACGCCCCCCTCCCAGCTCCTCAGTTGGGCAGGAGGCCCAATGCTGTTGGGTCCTTGGTCTCAGGCCTTCAGGCTGGTTCTGCCCAGTTCCCAAGTGCAGATGAAGGACCATCAGGGGTGCCACAGGGGTCTGTGGGTGCCCCCCTTCCTCTCCTCCCCGCCCTAGGCAGGGCTGGCTTTTCTCTAGCCCTCCTGGGCACAGGGCACAGCAGGACTCTGCCCCTGCCCTAGCCAGGAAGGAGGCTGGAGGTGGGCAGTGTGTGGACAGTGGTGAGGTGGGAGGCTGGGGTGGGGGAGTTCGGCAGTAGGGAGGTGGGCCGGGTGGCCCCAAGGCCTGAGGGCTGGTGCTTGCCTCCCGCAGGCCCAGGCCAGGGTCACTCAGGTCTCCTTCCTCCCTCCTTCCTCTGGACACATGTTCTTCTTGGCTCTGTGCCTCTCTCTCTGGCTCCTGTCTGCCTATCTGTCTCTCACTGTTTTGGCCTGAGCTTGGCCTCTCTCCCTTACCCATCTCTTGCTCTCTCCTCCTCTGTCTCCCTTGCCCCCTCTCTTGCTCCTCTCTATTTCTTCTTCCCCTCTCCAGCCTCATTTCCCTCCCTCCCTCCATCTCTCTCTCTCTTCCTCCTCTTCCATTCTCTTGGCTCTCCTCCCCTCTCTCCTTCTTCTCTCTACCAAGATGCAATTCGGATTCTCAGAAGGGGTGGAGGGCCGGGTGGACTGGGGGCCTGTAGATGACTGGGCAGTGCCAGACAGGCCACCAAGGTGACCCTTGGACCATTGCCGCCCCCTACCCTGAATTTCTGAGAGTCTGGCTCTGCCAGCTGTCAGATCTTAGAGGGTCTGGAGCATGCTGCAGCCAGAGAGCAGGAACCCGGCCCCCATGTGCCCCCTGCCCACTCACAGGCTGGGATCTTCAGGATGCAAGGCGAGGAATTTCACCTCTATGCTCCGTCTCCAACCAGGTGGCCCCAAGATCAGGTGGTGGGTGGAGGCAGCAGAGGGGCCGGGCAGGTGGTGGAATCCATGCAGCAGTATTTTTTGGTCGGGGGGGACAGGCAGCAAATCGTGGGTTCTGATTTACATAAAATAACCGGGCTGCGGCCAGAACCTGAGCATATGTAGATGAAGCTCCTTGTCAGACCCAGCGCAGGAGGGAGAAATGATTTCAACCTGTACTGCAGCGGTTACCATAGCAACCAATTATTCAGTGCTAAATTATAACTGTTTATAACACTCGTGAATGGGAAGGCTCATATTTCATTCTTTCTTTTTCCCTCTCAGTCTTGAAGGACCCCAAATTGAGAATGACCAACTCTCCTAGTCCTTCTTTTCGAGTGTAAATGCCTCCTTTTTTGTGCTGAGTGCTGGTCCTAGAGGGAGGGGAGAGGGAGATGGGAAGCCTTGGTTGGAGAGACATCTGCAGAGCTGGGGAGGAGGGAGAGTAGGTCGGGACTGCCCACTTGGGCTCCCCAGGGCCTACACTGGGCGCATGCCTGGGGCTCAGGGCAGAGACCCCTCCTGCCAACCCCCAGCTGCTTGCACACACAGCCTGGGCGTGGTGTTTAAGGCAGCTTTGCAGCTGGATGCTGTTGGGGGCTCCAAGTCCACTAAGATTCTTCCACCATCAGGAGCATCTCCTATAGTCATGCCCAGGGCTGCTGCAGCCCAAAGGACAGCGTCAAGGTCAAAGCCCCGACAGACTGTCATCGTCGCTCACAGCCCACGGTGTGGCTCAGGGCTGAGGTTGGTTCAGGGCTCTCTCGGGGCATTCTTGCTCCACGCCTGTGTCTCCTCCCGTGAACGCGGCTTGGCCCACACCCTGCTCCATAAGTTTCGAGATACTGAGCAGTTGGTCTACTCCTGGTTCTCTGTCATTCCTTCTCTCCTTGCCACTGGATGACTCTGCATCCCTCCAGGTCCTGCTGATGGGTCACTTCTCTTTGAGTTGTTTTCAGAACTATTCGCTGCCCTTCCCCTTGCGCCCTTCTCTGCAAGGAAAGATTTTTTTGGGGGGGGAATAAAAGGAGGCCCAGGTCTGGAAGTGTCCAAACAGCCGGGTACAGAGATATGCTGCAGATACAGACTTATTTTGCCAGCAGGAAGCCAACCTCTGAAGACCTGCCCTGCCCCTCACCCTCAGCCAGCCTCCCCCATGTGGGCAGGAGGGTTCAGATGAGATTTGGTGCAGTTGGGGGTGGGCCCAGGCGGTGTGAGCTTCATTTGGTGGAGGGAGAAGGCAGGGCCTGGAGAGGATGAGTGGGAAGGGAGTCGGGAGAACTGGGGAATCAGAGCTTTCTCTTTGACTGGACTTTCCCCAGTGCAGGTAGACAGCAGAGGGAGGAGTCTCCCCTTCCCTGAACTGCGGGGCTGCCATCACTGCCATCACCCAGTGGACTACTGGGCACTGGCAAGTGTGGACGTGCCCTGTCATAGCTCTGGCTCATTCCTCGAGGAGGATCTGTGCCCTCCTGCTCTCCCACTTAGCCCTGGAGTGGATGCTGGGCCAGCCCTCCTGGCAGTGCCCGGCTTGGGGCCTTCTGCCAGGCCTGTCTGCCCCCTCCCCTCGCACTGTGCACACAAAGACAACAAAATCTGCTGGAGGTGCCTTCCCCTCCTCCCTCCCTCCCTCCAGCTCCCTCTGGGCCCTGCATCCACAGCTGTGCTGGCCACTCCTGGCCTCTCCTGCACTTGAAAAGTGGCTGTGCCTGCTTCCCCTCAGATGCTCAGGTCAACTCTCCCTTAGGTGCAGCCACAACCGCCCCTTCTGCCTGCATCAGATTGCCGCTCTGAACTGTAATTGTCGCCCAGCTGTAGGCGCCGTCTATGCACTTGGCTTTAGCCCAGTCCTGAATTGCAGAAACAGATGAGGGGGATGAGGCTGGTGTGTCTTCAGTTTGTCGTCTTGCCTGCATCTTTGGCTTCCAAGTGGAGTTGGGGTCGTCATGGGTACTGGGTCTCTCCTATTTTAAAATGTTTAAGGCCGTCTCTTACACAATCTCCTTTGTTCCTCTTACCACTCTTTGTGGCATCTCCATTTCACAGATGAGGAAGGTGAGGTTAGGGTGCCACAGTGACTTGCCTAGTTCCCAGGCTAGCAAGGGGCGGAACTCCGAGGCATTCTCTGTCCTGCAGCCTCCCCAGGGAGACCCAGGACTCAGTCAGACCACTTGGGTATCAGCTGGGTATCAGCTGTGGGTCCTCCTGCCTCATCCCAGGTCTGGTTTGTGGGGTCTGTGCCAGGGCAGCTGAGGGCCAGCCCCTCACCCCTCCCTTGGCCAGTCCCACAGTCGCTGTCCGTGGTGCTGAAGTTCATGGCAGCCTCTTTCTCCCGTCCTTACCTTTGCTCGGGTGAAGGCTGGGGTGGAGCTTGTCTCTCAGGTCTTTTGAAGGGTGGTCTCTCGAAGCTGGCAGAACTCTACACCATCGGGGGGAAATGGACGTCCCTGTCTGACCCCCGTTTTCCCAAAGGATTGAGGCAGAGCTGGGAACTGTGGCCCCAGGGCCCCGCCTTGCCACCAACCCTGGGAGCATGAGTGCCCGCAAGGCTGTCCTGCCCTGGGTAGGCTCTGGCAGCAGCCAGGACTGGCTCTGCCCCTGGGGCCGGCATGGTGGAGTCTGTCTTCCGGGAAACACCCAGGTTCCGGAAAGGCGCAAAGGCCCTGCTGTCTGCCAAGTGCCAGCCAGCACACTGACTCAGCGGCTTAATGAGCATAAAAGGTTTGGGAGCAGGGAGCTGGCGGGAGAGAGGGAGCTGAGCCTCCAGGAGAGTCAGGTAGTGCAGGGAGCCTGTGGGGGGGTCCTTTCCCAGATGTATCTCAGAGAGAGCCTGCCTCCTGGGAAAAGACCCTCAACTGTTTACTGCGTGGCTGGAAAGGGCAGAGATCAGGCTTGGCCCTCCCAAGATTCTCCAGACAGACCCGCTGCCCTTGCTGCCCCCCTCCCTTCTCCCACCCACTCTCTTCCCTTCCTCCTCCCTCCTCTCTCCCTACCTGCTCTTATGCTTCTCTCCCCCATAGCTGTTTCCTGAGCTCATTTTCCATCTCTCCAGTTCTCTCTTCATCTCTTCCATGCCTCTCTTTGCTCACCTTGAAAACAGTCAATAGCCAGCACGAAGATGACAAGCCTGTGCTGTAATTGGAGCATCAGTACCCAGCCTCTTCCCGAAGACCCAGGCCTGGAGGGGGCTGGGAAGGGCTTTGCCAGTCCACTTGCATCTGAAAGACTGAGAGTAAACAGCTTTCTCCGAGGGGCAGTGCCTTTCTGGTGGGGATGCTCTGGCTGTAAACGCCCTTATCTCCATATAAATTGGCCATTTTCTGCCTGTACAGACGGGAAACAAAATCAAGGAAGCCAAGCTTAAGACCTGCCTAAATTACCTTGTCTCACGTGGAGACGCAGGCCAGGGTGGGGGTGGTGGGGAAGGTGGGCTTGTGCCATAGCAGTTTCTGGAGAGCCCACAGGCAGACAAAACTGGGGTGTGCGTTCTGCGTTAATTATAAGTTTCACTTGACAAGCACAATTCCATAGGATGCATACATGAGCAGAGAGGTTAGATACTGGGAGGGGGGCGCTCGCTCCCACCTGGCCTGGGACTTTTCTGGTGCCCTTTGTTTTCTGGCTCTCTGGGCATCTGCTCTGCTATGAGCTCTTGGGTCTGAGCACTATAATGCAACACTCCTTAAAACCCTGAAGTCTATAGAAACCTGATTCTGACTGAAGCAGGGCCTGAGCCTCACCCTGGGGCAGGCGAAGCAGGCTGCAGGAGCTTGCCTGGGTGGGGGGAAGCCTAACTTCACGAGAGGCGTCGCCTCACCTGCACACTCCACCATCTGCCCAGTTATCAGGGACGAGACCCTTGACCCATGCTGGCTTGGGGCAGCCCTTCTGGCTGGGCTTTGGTGCTGAGCTGTAAGCAGTGGGACACTGAATGATCCAGAAAGCCTCGGCCGACTGACTTTGTCCAGAGGCCGCTCTCAAGGCAGTGCTGCTTGGGGCCTGCGTTGCCCTCACTGTCTCCCTTTCTCTTCCAGGGGAGCAATGATGAACTGTCGGAAAATGAAGAGGATCTGGAAGAGAAGTCAGAGAGCGAGGGCAGTGACTACTCCCCTAATAAAAAGAAGAAGAAAAAACTCAAGGACAAGAAGGAGAAAAAAGCCAAGCGGAAAAAGAAGGATGATGATGAGGATGATAATGACGACGCATGCCTGAAGGTAACCGCGGAGGGCCGGCCGGCTGGAGGGACCGGCTCTGAGAGGCCACACCCACCGGGACTGGCGGGCCTCCTGCCATCAGTTCTCTGCCTTCCGGCCCCGGAGCCCCTGAGTGGAAGGCCTGAGCATCCTTTCCCCCGGGGGACTGTCGGGAGCAGATGGGTCTGTGGGTGTGAGCGTGTGTGTGTGCACACACGTGGAGCTTGGACACAGTGTATGAGAAATACTGTAGCCACAAGTCTCGAAGATGTATATGAAATAATGATGGGTGATGTTTAGGAGTTTGGGGAGGAAGTTGTGCGGCCTCTTGCTGACATATTGTTTGCTCTTCTGCCGTTGGAGCGCGCAGCTATTTCTGAGGAGAGTGATGGTCTGAGCTTAAGTTTTGCGTCAGGAGCCTCTTGCCTGGAGCAATCTGGGAAAATAAAACAAATGGAACCTTTGCCAGCAAGAAGCGGTTGGACAGCTCCGCTTATGGCGGAAGGGGAACTTTGTCACTCGGCACGCGTTCTGAAATCCTGCCCACGTGGGCGAGTGTCCCCGTGAGCAGGAATCAGGGGAGCTGTAATGATGGGCCTTCAGCTCCCCCCCGGGAAAGTCATCTTCCCCGTGAGTGTGGGGAATGATGCGAACCGAGCCAAGGCTCCTGAGTCTCAGAGGCCGGCCACACTGGGGGCTCCTCGAGGCAGGGATGGGGCTGAAGGTAAGGCTGGTGGGCGGGCTCTGGGCCCAGCTCTCGGGCAGCGGGCAGAGGACAGCGAGTCATCAGGAACACCTGCTTCCTTTCTTCTTTCACCCCAGCACCCCGGCTCAGTTTGGGCTGGCCGTGGATTTAAATACGAGTGCTCCGTAAATATTAGTACAGTGGCTGTTGGGTGAGGCAGAAATGGTGACTGCCAGCGACTGAAGTTAGGAAGCACTGGTGGTGTCCCGACACACAGAGGGATTTCATTAGTCGGCAGGTGTGTTGTGACTCATCTATGACTGATAATAGCTGAGGGGCTGACAGCTTTGAAAGATGAACTTAATGGGAGCGACTCAGGGTTATCTTTAACAGCGTCATCTGCTCGCTCACATGCTGCCCTTCTTCCTGGGCAGGGGTGGGGGTGGGGGGGCAAAGGCCTGATATGCCTCCAGGAATGGTTGTGTGTCATGGGGGCAGGTTGGCCATGGGAGGGGGTCTGACATGGGAGCACCTCTGAGCTGTCACAGAGTACAGGAGGAGGCTGAGAAGTGGGTTCTGGAGCTGCTCTGTTGTGCTGGGCAGGCGGGCCTGGTTCTCAGCTCCGGGGCCCTTGGGGCCGAGGTAGGCTGTTTGTACCACCTGGTGGCCTTCCATGGCAGGAGCAGACAGCCCAGCTCTGAGGGTCTTAGGCAGTAAAGGGGTTTGTTGGATCAGGGCCAACAGAGTTGATAGGCAAGGAGGCTTGCAGCTTGTGGGACCCAGTTGTGTCATCTAGGGCCTTGTTTCTTTGCATCTGTCACCCTGCTGCTGCGGGGTCTGCTCCGGCCTCAGGCCAGTCGCCCTTGTGGCCGAGAATGGGTGTAGCAGCAGCTCAGGGCTTCTTGGCCACCCAGTGCCCCATCCAGCAGGAGGGAAAGCAGGCCTGTGTCCTAGTTGTCCACGAAGGAGACTCAGCAGTCCCCCTGATGGGACTGGCTTAAGTCACATGCCCACCTGGGCCAATGACTGTGGCCTGGGAGTGATCTGTGCTGACTGGCTGAGTGGATCAGTGGGTGGGGCTGGGGCAGCTCAAGGCTGTCTGGAACAGGTGGGAAATCAGGGTGAGGGCCCTGTTCCAAGCACCTGTGCTAACTCATTCCCTCCTGTGAGGCAGGTTCTGTACCCCATTTTACAGATGGGGAAACTGAGGCATAGAGAGGTGAAGTAGCTTGTCCACCTCTCACTGCCAGTATATGGCAGAGCCAGGATTAGAACCAGTGTCTGTTTGGCTCCAGAGTCCAAACTCATAGCTAGCACCACCCCCCAATCCCAGCCAGCCCGGGTCTGCCTGGGCATCGGACGCCAGGCTGGCTGTCTTGGAAAGTCCCACTCCTCCCTGGGCCTCAGCCCCCCATCTGGAAAGTGAAACAGTGCCGAGGGACCCTCTCAAGGCTCTGCCCTCAGGTGGGCAATCGTCCTGTGCCCCTGCTCTGGCCAGGGCTCACCTTCCTGGCCCCAGAACCCAGCAGTGGCCAGTCCTTTCATGAGGTCCATGGGTGACTGTACTGGGGGCCATCCTTGGGCAGCCCCATTTTTCCCCTACATGCCTTAGGCAGCCTCTTGGCCCTCTGCCCCCCCAGTGATGTCTGCTCTCCTAAAACCCATCTTCAGGCCACTGTTCTGTCGCGCCGCCCAGATTCCTGGAACAGATTCCTCCCGGGGGGCGAATCCTGTTATTATTCCTGTCCTGGGCACACACATGGCCTCCCCTCCAAACCCCCGCGTTTAAATCCCCAGCCACTTTAAATCCTCGCTCCCACTGATCAAGGGGCCTGCAGGCTGGGCTGCCTTAGGACGTTTCCAGTGGTGGCTGAGAACTGCTCTTTTAAGTTGCAGACACAACCTCTTCCCCACTCTACCACCCTATTCTGAGGCCTCCTGGACGGGGGCCCCAGAGGTGGGGGTGCGGGTTAGAAGGACCCCTGCATCTGATTCTTCCTCTGGCTTGGGTGTCTGTAGGAGCCTAAGTCCTCTGGGCAGCTCATGGCCGAGTGGGGCCTGGACGACGTGGACTACCTGTTCTCGGAGGCCGACTACCACACGCTGACCAACTACAAGGCCTTCAGCCAATTTCTCAGGTGGGCGTGGGGCTGGCTGCAGTGGCTGGGTGTCCATGGGGACTGCCATTGAGGCCTGCACTCCCCCAGGTGGCATCAAGTCCGGGGTGGGGGTCAGAGGGACAGAGCCCTGGGCTTGTGGGGTGTAGTGGGGCTGGCAGGCCGACAGTGACCCTGGGCAGAGTTGGCAGGAAGGGGCAGGACCCCCTTCACTGTGACAGATGAACACACATTTAATTGATGGTGGTCCCAGTCAATCCCAGGGGGCCTTAAGCCCCCATGGCCTCTCTCAGCTCTGGAAGAAATGGGACCAGACACCCAGAGGCCCACTGCAGGCCCCTCTCTCTGGCCCCTCAAGTCTTGCAGGGTCGGGAAACCCAATTAGAAGATCACCAGTCGCGTAAACGGGGAAGCAGGAGCGTTTGGGGGTGGACTGCTGTCTCAAGCTTTGTCCCCTCCCCTGCTCCCCCTTTCTGCCGAGTTTTCCCAACCTGGAACATGGGGCTGGTGCCACATATCTCAGGTGTGGGAGAAGGGCGGGTCCTGCTGGGGGTCACGTGGGAGGGGGTCTTACCCCCCCACAGCACTGCCCTCACCCTCCCGCCTCACCCCCTGACGCAGGCCGCTCATCGCCAAGAAGAACCCGAAGATCCCCATGTCCAAAATGATGACCGTCCTGGGCGCCAAGTGGCGGGAGTTCAGCGCCAACAACCCCTTCAAGGGCAGCTCTGCGGCGGCAGCCGCGGCGGCAGTGGCTGCGGCCGTGGAGACGGTCACCATCGCCCCTCCGCTGGCCGTCAGCCCCCAGCAGGCACCCCAGCCTGTGCCCATCCGCAAGGCCAAGACCAAGGAGGGCAAGGGTAAGACTGCAGATGGGCCCCAGCCCCGGAGCCTGGGGCAGCTGGGGCAGCTGGAGTGGTCTTTACCAGGAACCCAGCGCCTCATTTGGCCTCAGGCCCACTCGCCCTTTCTCAGCTGTAATGCAGTATCTTCGTAGCTTCTGTCCTGCCTCCCTTCGGGGGCTGGAGAAGTGGAGACGGTGTGCTCAGAGCTTTGGGAGTTTTGCGCCTGGCCCCCTCTGACCTGGGCCTGGAAGGAGGGCGAGCAGAGGCCCACGCTGCTGGGTGTCAGGGGGCTCTTGAGTTTGAGGCTGTGCCACTCCCAGGGAGAGGGGTCCAAAGGTTAGCTCACTGGTCCCTCGTGTCTGAGCACCCACTGTGTGCAGGGCCCTTCCCCAGGTGCTCAGGGTAACAGATGTGCATGGGTGTGGGAGTGGTCCCGGCCAGCTTCCTGGGGAGGCCTGGAAGGTGGTCCACGTACTAAATTGGATTCAGTGGTGGCTGTCTGGGTCTCTGGGTGTCTTGGTGTCTGGGTGGGGAGAACAGGGACAGTAGAGGCTCTCTGGGACTTGAAGTCCTGGGGGAGGGAGCCGCCTGGATAGAGGGTTTCTGGCCCTTTGTGGTAGGGACATTGATCTCCCAGGGCTCTCAATGGTGGGGTCGCTCACAGCTCAGCCTTCCTGGGTGCCCTGATTTGGGTTTTGATGGCGAGGCCGAGGGGGTTCTGGGGACTCCTTTTTTCAGCCCCAAGAAGCTTTGGTTTCTGGGACGATGTGCCCCTTTGCCAGGTCCCTGCAGGGCCCCATGGGCAGAGTGACGTGGGGTTTAGAGCTGACTCCTGCTCTCCTGCCTCGCTGTCCTCCACCCCGGGCGCTGCCCAGCCTGCCTCTCTTTCTCATTTCCTCCCGGGCTCCAGCCGCTGAGCTAATCGATTCCCTGGGCCGCCTATTCAGAGCCTGAAAAACTGAAATAGATTTTCCGTGGTGCCGCCAAGGGTAGAGCTGGGCTCCCAGCCCGTCTCCCTGCGTGTGGTACAGCTGGAGGAGGGCCTGGGGTGAGGCCATCTGCCTCCAGGTCCCCATCTTCCCTGCTTGGCCCAGTGGGAGAGGCCGCTGGGGGGTCATTACTCCCCAGGTGGCTAATTGTCCTGTGGCCAGCTCCACAAAAACGGCCTCAACCCTGCTGGCCACCCGGAAGCCGGCATTTCCGGGGGGTGACTGGCATAGGTGGGGTGGCCTTGGGTGGTGCCAGCATTGCCTGGGTCTGGGGATACGGGGATAACCTGGAGACTGGCAGCCAGGGAAAGTGCTTCCTGCCCCAGGACATCCCTCCAGGGTCCGGGGAGGGGCCACAGGTGGGTGGGTGTGCCCTCAGTGGCCCTGCTGGCTGTGGGGGCCCATGGCCCATTGGGGACAGCTTTCTGGGGAGAGGGGACAGAACAGGGTTGTTCCAAGATGGCCGGCGTTTGCACTGTTGGTGGAAGAGGGGCAGTGCGCTGGCCAGAGCAGAGCCTGGGTCAGGGAGCTTCTCTGGCTCCCCCTTCACCTGCTGTGTAACTTTAAGCAAGGACTTGACCTCCCTGAGCCTCGGTCTTCTCATCCGAAAAGGGCCCCTGTGATGGAAATGGCCCTTTCCTTGTTGAGTTACTGTGAGGGCGGAGGGAACTGGTGGAAGGAGAGCAAGCCACGCCGGGTTGGTTATCCCACATTACTTTTTAGGGCCGGGAGTGAGGAAGAAGATCAAAGGCTCCAAGGACGCAAAGAAGAAGGGCAAAGGGAAAAAGGTGGCCGGGTTCAAATTCCGCTTCGGAGGGGTCGGCCCCAAGAGGAAGAGAGGCTCCTCGGTGAGCGTGTGTGTGGTGCATGTGTAAGTGTGTGCATGTAAGCATGTGTATGAGTGTGAGCGTGTGTGTGTGAGAGGGTGGACTGGAGTGTTTGTGTGGATGTTTTTGTGTGTGAGAGACAGTGAGACCGCACATACTTGCAAGCGTGTGTGGACGTGTGAGCAGCCTTGGGGTGCATTTGCACGCTTGTGCATGTGTGTTGAGTGTGCATGCCACTCTTGCCCTTCTTCTGAATGGGGTGGGGACAGGTCCTGCACCCCTCCTCCCTCTCTCTTCCCATTCTATAGGCAGGCCTGCTAGGCCTTAGTTTCCCTACCTGACTAGGAGGGGTTCAGACTGGATCTCCCAAGGGCGCCGGTAGTTTGGACCCTGGTGGGAGCTCTCCTGCCCACCCTGGGAGCTGGGGGCTCAGTTCCGGCTCCCACTGCCCTCAGCTGCCGCTGCATCTGGGCGGCCAGCGGGAGAGTCAGCTGGCCCTGCGAGTCCTGGTGGGGCCTGGCTGCACAGGTCTGCTGGGAGGTAGACCCCAGGAAGGTGGCATGCAGGCAGGATCAGGCTGGGCTGGAGCCCTGCCCCTCTTGCCCTTCCATAGCCAGCTCTGGCACCAGGATGAGACTGACCCTAAGTCCACGTCTGGGCCTTTGGTCCCTCTCATCTCTGTGGGGGGAGGGTGGCTTTCACACATACCCCCACCCCCACGGAGCAACTGTTTCCCTCACCTTGCCCCAGCCCTGCAGAGGGGCAGAGATGGAAGCCATTTCTCTGTCTTTTGGTAGAAGCAAGTGACAGGTCTCAAGTTTAGCTGCTCTGGAGGGGAGCATGGAACAGCATGTGTGGCCCGGCCTGGAGCTGGTGGTTTGGCTTAGCTCAGCAAATATTTGTTGAGCACATACTAATGTGCTAGGCCCTCTGCTCAGCCATGGTGGGCCCTGCTTCAGAGGTGCTCACAGTCTGGAAGGGGGTTGGGCATGTACACTGGGAGAGAGTCAATGACAGAC
The DNA here is from genome assembly GCA_031878705.1 of Tapirus indicus. Taxonomy (NCBI): domain Eukaryota; kingdom Metazoa; phylum Chordata; class Mammalia; order Perissodactyla; family Tapiridae; genus Tapirus; species Tapirus indicus. The sequence continues at coordinate 88,879,974 of CM062924.1, read as the reverse complement.
AGATGGGACAGGCCAGACCTGGCACACAGGCTGTGCAGCAGGTCCAGTTAAGGAGAGATGTGAGAAACCTCCTTTGGGGAGGTGTCCTTAGGGCTGCTCCTTGAGGGATGTGTAGGAGTTTGGCAGCGTGGAGGGCAGGGCCCAGGGAGAGGTATGGAGGTGGAAAATGTGGCAAGTGTCTGAAGGCAGGGAGGCCAGGGCTTGGGGATAGTGGTAGGACATCAGGCTGGACCAGTGGGGTGGGGCTTTGGGGTTTCTAGCTGGGTGGGGAGACAAGATGAGACAGGGAGTAGGGTGCCTCCGTGTCTCCAGAAGCTCCGAGGTGCCCTGCCTCACCCCACTGTCTGCCCAGGCCAATGAAGCTCTCAGGATGAACTTCCAGGGCAGGCCCTGGGCTCACAGAGCCCTCCCCTGCCCCTGCAGAGCGAGGAGGATGAACGGGAGGAATCAGACTTCGACAGTGCCAGCATCCACAGTTCCTCCGTGCGCTCGGAGTGTTCCGCAGCCCTGGGGAAGAAGAGCAAGAGGAGACGCAAGAAGAAGAGGAGTAGGACTTCCCGTCTAGGGTTCCCATGGCCGCCACGGTGGATGTGCGGGGTGCAGAGCCCCCCTTGGGAAGTGGGGGAGGCCATCCTCATGCCTCAGCCTCTCCTGGCCTCGGCCAGGCAGTTCCACTGTGTTTTTCCTCAACCACCCTGGTCTCTATGGTCAGGAGAGGGGGTCCTGTCCCAGTGAAGCTAAATTAGGGACCTATGGTGTGAGCCATCCCAGGACATTTGCACTGGCAGAGGGGGGGACCAGGGAAGGAAGTGCTTCTTAACCTCATCCACCATCCACCATTCAGTCATCCACCCCTCTACCGATCCTCCCTCTCTCCATCCCTCCTCTCCCTCCCTCCCTTCCCTTCATCCCTCCAACCATTCATCTTTCTATACATCCCCCCACCTCCTACCCTCCCTCCCATCCTCCCTTTTATCCATCATCTCTCCATCTCTTCACCCTTTTACTCCCTCAGCCATCCCTCCAACATTGCTTCACCTCTCTGTCCATCCACCATCCATGCTTCACCCCTCTGTCCATCCACCATCCATTCATCCAGCATCTATTAAGCACCTACTATGTGCCAGTCTGGCTTGGGGTGGAGATTGGCTGGGCATTGGGAGTGGGGATGAGGCCCTCCATGATCTCTCTGCCCCCTCCCCAGTTGACGATGGTGATGGCTATGAGACGGACCACCAGGACTACTGTGAGGTGTGCCAGCAGGGCGGCGAGATCATTCTGTGTGACACCTGCCCGCGGGCCTACCACCTCGTCTGCCTCGATCCAGAGCTAGAGAAGGCTCCCGAGGGCAAGTGGAGCTGTCCCCACTGTGTAAGCCCTTGGCCGAGGCCCTGGGATGGGGTGCAGCCTGTGCCTGGCTCCTGGGACCCCTGTGCTGGTCATCTCGGGACAGAAGGTGGGGAGGTGGCGGGAGGGAGGGAGGGAGTAGCACCTGGTGGAGGGGGTCCTGGCCCAGGGTGCCTCCACTTGGACTCCCCCCTCCAGGAGAAGGAGGGGATCCAGTGGGAGCCGAAGGACGACGAGGAGGAGGAGGAGGAGGGCGGCTGTGAGGAGGAGGACGACGACCACATGGAGTTCTGCCGCGTCTGCAAGGACGGCGGCGAGCTGCTCTGCTGCGACGCCTGCCCCTCCTCCTACCACCTGCACTGCCTCAACCCGCCGCTGCCCGAGATCCCAAACGGTGAATGGCTCTGCCCGCGCTGTACTGTGAGTGTTACGCCGGACCGCGCCGAACGCCCCGCCCCGCCGGCCAGGCCCCTCCCTCCCCGGCGAGGCCCTGCCCATGAAGGCCCCGCCTCCGCCCTCCAGTCCCCACCCACTGCCCCGCCCGCCACCAAGGCCCCGCCCCCAGCAGGTCCTGCCTACCAGCGCCCCGCCTCCGCTAGCCCAGACCACGCCCTACCACGAAGCCCCGCCCTTGACGCTCCAGGTCCCACCCACTAAGGCCCCGTCTTTGCTGGCCACGAGCCAGCCCAGAGCTCCCTCGCCTACCAAGGCCTCGCCCCGCCCCCGCCCGCCCAGGCCCTGCCCACCCAGGCCTCGCCCGCATTCCTCCCCATACAGGCCCCGCTCCACTGGCCAATAGCCCAACCCCCGAGCCCCCGCCCACCGCCTCACCCAGGCCCACTCTGCTTCTCAGACCCCTTAAGACACAGGTGCGGTTTTCTTACCGGAAACCTGAGCTACTATGAAAAGAGAGACCACCCACTACAGCCACTGTTACTGGGCATCTCTTTAATGTTTCCAAGTGCCAGGCATTCTGTTAGTCCCATTTTTAGATGAGAAAACTGAGGGAGATAGTGTGACTTGCCTGAGGCCACACAACAGCAGAACTAACCCACCCTGGCCCTGGTTCCTGTCCCCAGGCTGGGAGTGGTGAGAGGATAGGAGGCCCCTGGGGCTGAAGCCTCAGTTTCACAGGGAGAGGAGAGCGCCCCCAACCTGTAATGCCAGTTACTATAGGCATTTGAAGGCCCCCATGCTCTGAGTTGTCCCTCAGGCCAACCCCCAGTGCTGGATCCCCCACTCCCTGGGCCCTGGGCTGTGCTGTGGCCAGCCCTTGGTTACCCCGTGTGCATCTGGGCTTCTGGTGTGTGTGTGCATGTGGGTAGTGTGTGCAGACCCAAATCGCCCATCTCCTGCATGCACAGCATCACAGGCTTCTGAGGACAGAGTGGCTGTTGTGGAGTCACTGTGGTGCTGTCTGACTTGGGGAGCAGTGCGGCCTGTTGGAGGGAGCCTGGTGACAACTTGTTGTCACCGGAGCCTTAGGGTGGGACCTGAACTTGGGGATCCTTCTCTGTCCACAGTGTCCCCCACTGAAGGGCAAAGTCCAGCGGATCCTACACTGGAGGTGGACGGAGCCCCCAGCCCCCTTCATGGTGGGGCTACCAGGGCCGGACGTGGAACCCAGCATCCCCCCACCCAAGCCCCTGGAGGGCATCCCGGAGAGAGAGTTCTTTGTCAAGTGGGCTGGGCTCTCTTACTGGCACTGCTCCTGGGTGAAGGAGCTACAGGTGAGGCACCTGGGCAGGTGAGGCTGTGCTAAGGCTTAGAGCCTGAAACTCGCTGGCCAGCTCCCTGAGCGAGGGGCATTGTTGGGGGTTGGGGAGGCGGAGGCTGAATGTGAGGATCGTCCTGCCCAGGACCCAGGCTAGGGGCTGGGGGAGCTGGGTTGGGAACCATGGGGGGGGGTCACCGTGCATCTGCCTCCCATAACCTCTGACCTCCACGAGCAGCTGGAGCTGTACCACACGGTGATGTACCGCAACTACCAAAGAAAGAACGACATGGACGAGCCGCCGCCCTTTGACTACGGCTCTGGCGATGAGGACGGCAAGAGTGAGAAGAGGAAGAACAAGGACCCCCTTTATGCCAAGATGGAGGAGCGCTTCTACCGCTACGGCATCAAGCCGGAGTGGATGATGATCCACCGCATCCTGAACCACAGGTGTGTGCCAGCAGGTGCGGCCCTGGACCTCGCTGGAGGTGGGCGCCTGCAGGTCCAGGATGCACCGGCTCCTCCTGGGGCAGGAGGAAGAGGCCGAGGGCCCCCATTGTCCAGCTGGAGAGGTTGTCATATGTCAAGGGCACATGCATGCACACATATTCACACTCACATGTGCACACACGTCACACTCATGGTGGGAGAACAGTTCCAAAGTCGTATACATAAAAGGGCAACTTGATGAATAGCCTGTGAAACTTGCACAGAGTGGAACCCTTGGTTGGTGGGGACCCCGCGCTCCTGGGTTTCTGCCGAAGTTAGTGCTTGATAACCTGTAGGAGGGTCCCGGGGACCAAGGTGGGCCTGAGGTGTGCGGGTGTGTACATGTTTGCTCCTCCTTTATAACAACAGTTAACACCACTGAGCACTATCCCAAGAGGTGGGCATTTTATTTCCACCTCCATTCTATGGATATGAGAGCGGGCACAGCAAAGTTAAGTCATTTGCCCAAATCACACAGCCAAGAGGCAGTGGAGCTGGGATTTGAACCCAGTGCTTTCTGATGGTAGGACTTGCTTTCTTGGCTACTATTCCAAACCCCAGTGCCCCCGAGACAACTCTGTTGAGCAATCCAGAAATTCCCCAGGTGGCAGTGATCAGGGGCTGCAGAAGGCTGGACGAAGAGGCCAAGGCAGGAGGCCCGTGGACACTGCGAGTTTGGCTTTTGTTTGGCAGGTGGTGGGAGCTCTTGCCTGGTTCTTGAGCTCAGGGGCTTAAGAACTGGCAGTGGCCGACGGGTGGCGCGGGGTGGGGCTCTGAGTGCCTGCCACATGGTGGCTGGTGCGGAGCCTCATAATTGTCACCCTGTCTCAGCTCGTGGGCTCTGCCTTCGAGGGACTTAGGATCCAGCAGGCCACAGGCATCCTGGGAGGCAGCACTTAGGCAGAGCAGAGGTTAAGAACCTCAGCTGCCACTCAGATTCCACTCCTGGCTCCCCACTTTCTGGGCTCTGTGCCTCTGTGTTTCTCATGTAAAATGGGATGATGAAAGCAGCCCACGGGGCAGTTGTGAGGGCTAGAGGGGCCAGTGCCTGCTGGTGCAGGCTCAGGAGGAGAGGGACTTGAGAAGTTGAAAAAGCTGCCCCCCCTGACTGTTAAGCACCCCCTCTTCCCATCCCCAGCGCTCACTGAGAACGACCCTGAAAAAGAGGGTCGGTTCCTATGGGAACCCCAAACTTCCACTGAACTGACCCGTGATTTTTTACCTTTATTAAACTGCATGTTAAAAACATAAATGGCAAATTTTCTCCCTGCCTCAAAAGTGGGGCAGGTGACTCTCCCCCCAGTTTATTACCTGAAGTCTGAGTAACAACTGATTATTTATTGAAAAAATTCCATCCGTTTCCATGGTGACTGGGACTTGGTCTTTCTCTGACTGGTCCCCAGGTGGGCTGCAGCCACAGCCATGCTGGGAGCCACAGCACCCCAGCCCTGCAGTGCTCCTTGACTGCCCAGTCAACTGAGGTTGGGTGGGAGACCCCGAGGACCCTCCCAGGGGCCAGATTCAAGCTGAAGTGCCACGTGCTTCTCTGGAGCACCCCCTCTGTGCTGCTGGATCTGGTCACCAGGGCCCCATGTCCTGGGGGGGGTCGGTTTTCAGACGAGGCCATCCCACCTGCAGCAACCGTGTCCTTATCTGCTTTGTGGAGATGGGCCCCAGACCCGGATGGGCCCCACTCTCATTCTTTGGAGTTTCTAAGTTAGAAAACAAAGGCCTATGGTCAGGGGAGAGACCTGCCCAACTCAGAAATTCAGAATTCCAGTGTCCAGACCCCACGCCCAGAGGGGATTCATCACTGCAATGGAGGATGATGGAAAGGACGCTGGCTCTTTGCTCCTCTGTTGGCATGGCCTCTCTGCCACTCCCTCCCTCCCTCTCACTAGCTGTGTGGCCTCGGGCAAGCCACATCACCTCTCTGGAGTCGCTGCCCTGGTACCGCCCTCCTGGCCAGGATCCCAGGGGACCATGGGACTGACATGCCCTTCGTGGACTCTTACTGCAGTCGCTGCCCGAGTGACCCACCCTCCCCCAACACCCATTTACCGTTTACTGTGTTGCAGCTTTGACAAAAAGGGGGACGTGCACTACCTGATCAAGTGGAAAGACCTGCCTTATGACCAGTGCACCTGGGAGATTGACGACATTGACATCCCCTACTATGACAACCTGAAGCAGGCCTACTGGGGCCACAGGTGGGCCTGGGTGATCGGGTGCTGGGCTGAGGCTGTCGCCCTCTGCTGGCCTGAAGTTCGCTCACCTGCACCCCACGCTCTTTCCCAGGGAGCTGATGCTGGGAGAGGACGCCAGGTTGCCCAAGAGGCTGGTCAAGAAGAGCAAGAAGCTGAAGGACGACAAACAGGAGAAGCCGCCGGACACACCCATTGTGGATGTGAGTGGGGAAGGGGGGACGGGGGTGGGTTGCTGGGGCTGCCACCCCAGGCTTGGCCACAGAGGGGGACAGGTTCTCCAGAGGTCTCTACCTTGGGCCCTCGTGGCCTGTGTACCTGGAGCCACGCTTGTGCAGGCAGGGGCGTGCCAGGGGCCCTGCGGTTCAGTTCACTCACGCCAGGCACCTGATGGGACAAGGACAAAACCCAGCCCCTCCCTGCAGGGAGAGCTCACACCCTGGGGTGTTGGTCCCCCAGCCTCATGCAGAGTGGCAGCTCCTGCAGACCGAGGCCTTGGCTTCCTGTGCAATTTGAAATGGGGGTTAGAGGTGCACAAACTGGTGGGCAAATAGTCTCTACCGGGCTCACCAATCTACATGACTTTCCACGAGCTAATTCCAAGCATTTAAATCAAAAAGCATGTCTAATTTCAGAATCACAATAGCTGATGTGCTAGTCACAGCATTCTTATCTGTTCACGGGGAGGAGACCCACAGGTTGCCCTGGGAGCTTTGAGCTCATCCGGGAATGGAAGGTTGACTGTTATTCATTTAGCAACCCTCTCTGGGGTGTCTGCCAGCACCTGACCCTGGGCTGGCCCTAAGGGGACAAGCGCCCTGGCCCCCTGTTTCAAGAAGTGCCCATCTCCCAGAGGCCCCTGGCGAGTACACACAGAACATGGGGTTCGCCCGGGGACTGTGGGATGCCAGGGAAGGCAACTGGGTCTGGTACATCGGGAGAGCTTCATGGGGGAGGTGGCCTTGAGCTGCAGGATAAAAGAGGCAAGGAGGGCAATGTTCTGGATCAAGCAGATGAAGCACCCCAGGCATGCATGGAACAAATGTTGACTAGGTGCCCACCAATGTCCCAGGCACTTTATGGGACTTGGAGGAAGCAGTGGTGAACGGTGTGGTGACCACAACCTGGGCTCAAAGTCAGAGAATCCAACAATGAGGAAACTGCCCTGATAGGAGAAGTACAGGACTGTCACAGAAGGACGTGGTGGGAATGCCTAAGCCAGGCTGGGAGTCAGAGAGGGCTTCCTGGAAGAAGAGGCATTCCAGCCAAGACCCGAAGGATGATTAAGTTAGTAGGGATGAGAGGAGTGGGAAGAGTATTCCAGGCAGAAGGAATTGTGTGTGCAAAGGCCCCGGGGTGGGCTCTGCAGGCCTAGGATTCAGGGTGTCTGAACCTCTGCCTCCTCTGCAGCCCACAGTCAAGTTTGACAAGCAGCCATGGTACATCGACTCCACGGGTGGCACGCTGCACCCGTACCAGCTGGAGGGCCTCAACTGGTTGCGCTTCTCCTGGGCCCAGGGCACCGACACCATCCTGGCCGACGAGATGGGTCTGGGCAAGACAGTGCAGACCATCGTCTTCCTCTACTCCCTGTACAAGGAGGTGCGTGGGCTGGGGCGGGTGGCCGGGGAGGGGTGGCTGGTGCTGGCCATGGGCAGGCGGCCTCACTGTGTCGTCTGTCTCCCCAGGGGCACTCCAAGGGGCCCTACCTGGTCAGCGCGCCCCTGTCCACCATCATCAACTGGGAACGTGAGTTCGAGATGTGGGCGCCCGACTTCTACGTGGTCACCTACACGGGGGACAAGGAGAGCCGCTCCGTGATCCGGGAGAATGAGTTTTCCTTTGAGGACAACGCCATTCGGAGTGGGAGGAAGGTGTTCCGCATGAAGGTGAGCACCCTCACCCTGGGAGGACTCTGGAGAGGCGCCTGGTCCACCCTGGGGCCACCAGGGCCCTGCAGTCTGTCGGGGGTCCCTCTGCTCTGGCTCCCATGGAGGTTGGTGGCTGGCAAAGGACTTCTCTTGAGGCACAGTCACCAGATGTATCAGCGTCCTGGGGCTGCCATAACAAAGTGTCACAAACTGGGGGTCTTAAAACAACAGAAACATTCTGTCACCATCCTGGGGGCCAGAAGTCCGAAATGATGGCGTCGGCAGGGTCATGCTCCCTCTAAAGGATCTAGGGGAGGATCCTTCCTGCCTCTTCCAGGTTCTGGTGAGTGCAGGCAGTCCTGGGCGTCCCTTGGCTTACAGCTGTATCACCCCAGTCTGTGTCATCGCATGGCCATCTCCCCTTTGTGTCTGTGTCATCTTATAAAGACACCACTCCTTGGATCTAGGGCCCACCCTACTGCAGTATGACCTCATCTTAACTAATTATACCTACAAAGACCCTATGACCCTATCTCCAAGAAAGGTCACATTCTTTTTTATTGTTTTTGCTGAGGAAGATTAGGCCTAACCTAACACCTGTGCCAATCTTCCTCTACTTTATATGTGGGTTGCCACCACAGAGTGGCTGACAAGTGATATAGGTCCGTGCCCGGGATTCAAATCTGTGAGCCTGGGCCGTGGAAGCGGAGCATGCCGGATTTCACCACCACGCCACAGGGCCAGCTGCAGAAAAAGGTCATATTCTGAGGTTCTGGGTGGACATGAATTCTGGGGCGACACGATTCAATCCTGTACACCAGCTGTGTGACCCCTGGCAAGTCACTTAGCTTCTCTGTGCCTCAGATTCTTCTCAGTAAAATGGAGATAACAGATCCACGCCACAGCGCTGTGGAGGCTTGAAGGAGTGAGTAAGTAAGTGAGTGAGTAAGGAGTGAGTGAGTAAGCACTAGGTCTCTCAGACCCCCTTGTGGCTGCGGGTCACCAGGGGTCTTGCTGAAGGGCAGGCTCTGATCCCATAGCTCTGGGGTGGGGCCTGAGACTTCATTTCTGACAAAGTCCCAGGTGGTGCAGACCCTTCTGGTCCCTGGACCGCACTTTGAAGCACTCAGGACAGTGCCTGGCACGTGCAAGGCCTCAGTGAATCTTAGCGCTCACATTAGGTGCAGCGCTGGCAGCTCCTCAGAGCTCTCCAGGCTCCCCAGAGTTTCTGACCTGGGCTTTCTCCACCCTCGGGACGGTCGTGGCCCCAGGAGATGCTCGTAACTGCTTGTTGAATGAGGGGATGATTCAGAGATCCCAGAGGTGACTCTGCAGACCAATTAGTCACACAGAGAACTTCACCTGAGATCATGCTGGGTCCTGCGAGGGCAGGGCGCTCCGCAGACTCAGCTCTTCTATTTTATTTTTTTTAATTGTGGTAAAATACACAGAAACATAAAATTTACCATTGTAACCATTCGTAAGTGTACAGTTCAGGGGCATTGAGTACATTCGTATTGCTGTGCAACCATCACCACCATCTTTCTCCAGAACGCTTTCATCTTGCAGAACTGGAACTCTGTCCCCATTAAACACTAACTCCCCATTCTCCTCTCCCCTGCTGGCCCCTGGCACCTTCCATTCTACTCTCAGTCTCTATGAATTTGACCATTCTCGGTACCTCGTAGAAGAGGGATCATACAGTATTTGTCCTTTTGTGTCTGGCTTATTTCACTCAGCATAATGTCCTATCCATGTTGTAGCGTGTGTTAGGATTTCCTTGCTTTTTAAGGCTGAATAATATTCCGTTGTATGAATAGACCACATTTTGTTTATCCATTCATCTGTGGATAGATACTTGGGTTGTTTTCACCTTTTGGCTATTGTGAATAATGCTACGGTGAATGTGGGGGTGCAAATACTCGTTCAAGTCCTGTCTTTCCCTTCTTTTGGGTCTATACCCAGAAGTGGAATTGCTGGATCATATGGTAATTCTATGTGTAATTTCTTGAGGAGCGGACTTAGCTCTTGTAATTCTCACAGCAAGACAGTATCGCTCCCTTTTTACAGGTGAGGAGGCTGAGGCTGGGGGAGGTTCATTAACTTGACCAAGGTCTAGCTCAAAAGGGCAGCGCGGGGTGCAAACCCAGGCGCCACCTACAGGCTGGGCCTGTGCTGCAAGTCTTCTCTCTGTCCCTCTCTGATCCCTCCCCACAGGGACTTGGGTGGCTGGGAGAGCCAGGCTTGGTCTGGCCAGGAGGGGCTGTGGCATTTGTGACGCTCAGTGCAGAATGAATGCGCAGGACACAGCTTTTTCTTTTCTTCTCTTGACCTGCCACGGTGTTTTTCATTTGCTATTTAATGTGACTTTCTCTCAGCACAGAGACACTCACGGGGTGACTGCCCCTGCCCCATGTTCATGCCCAGGCCCCTGCCAGGGTTGAAGGCAGCAGTGTTCCCCGGGCAGAGACAGGGAGCAGGGGCTGAGAACCTGCCCGGGGGTGCCAAGCCTCCAAGCCCCTGGATGCACTCCATTGCTCTATAGGCCTTCTCTTGTAAAACACAAATTCAACAATGAAATTATTCAGAATTTCAAGTCAGCGACTGCAGAGCGTTAAACCCCAATGCAGGTCCCCTTCTCTGTTTGAATCCTGGCTCTGCCGTTTGTCGGCCATGGGGACCTGGGGAAAGTTATCCAGCCCGAGACCCCATGAGCTGTCACTGGGGACAATGACAACGTTGCTGGAATGGTTTGTGAGGGTGAGAGGAGAGTACAAGTGAGGAACTAGGCATAGGGCTTCCTCTGCGCAGCCCGGTCCACAGATGGCAGCTCCTGCTGTCACGAGCAGTAATGACGGCAGCAGTTTCATTCTCGACACCACCTCTCCTGGGGGACTGTGCTCTGGGCCTCAGCTGACCCCTCCGCTCGGTGGCCGATGTCTTCCTCTCAGTTCCAGGGGCTCCCTGGGCTCTCTGGGGGTTCCTGTCCATGCCTCTTCGTCTCTGGACACCTTGACCCCCTCACCTCCCAGCTCTCCTCCCAAAAGCTCCTCTTTCCCTCCAGAAAGAAGTGCAGATCAAATTCCACGTCCTGCTCACCTCCTACGAGCTCATCACCATCGACCAGGCCATCCTGGGCTCCATCGAGTGGGCTTGCCTTGTGGTGGATGAGGCCCATCGGCTCAAGAACAACCAGTCCAAGGTAGGTGGTGCTGGCCACTGGCTCCTGGGACTGCCCTGGGTGGGCCCGCCGCCTCGTGCCCTCTGACGGGCCCCCTGTCCTCCCCGAAGTTCTTTAGGGTCTTGAACAGCTACAAGATTGATTATAAGCTGCTGCTGACGGGGACCCCCCTTCAGAACAACCTGGAGGAGCTGTTCCATCTCCTCAACTTCCTGACTCCAGAGAGGTTCAAGTGAGTCAGGGGGTCTGGCCGGGGAGGCGGGCACTGGGGCAGCCAGGGAAGAAGTGTCAGTGTCCGATGCTGGCTCCGGGACTGCTCGCTGGGCCTCGGTGTCCTCACCAGTAAGGGAGTGTTAGCAGTGTCCACCTCAAATGACCTGCACTGGAGGGGGCCTGGCGCTGGCACATGCCGAGCGCTTGTAAATATCAGCTGCTGCTAATATGGTGATTTTTCCACGGCTCTGCCCCTTGAGGGTCCTCCTGGGCTCCTGTCCCTGCCACCATGCCCCTGGCTCAGTTCTTTACCTCCACAAAGACCTAAGTGACCATGTGGGTGACAGTGATGGGAGGCAGGAGGCCAGGGGTGGTGGTGGTGGAGATGGGGGCGAAGATGGAGCCCTGGCCAGTAGAAGTCCTGGGGTCTCCTTCCCTGGCCTCCTTGTCTTCACCTACCTCCGTTTTCCTGCTAAGAATGGGGGGGTTCATGGTGGGGAGTGCTGATTTTGGAATCAGGAGATGTAGGTTGGAGGGCAGGCTGGATCGTATATCTTGGGCACTCATCAGCCTCAGTGTCCTTATCTGTAAAATGGGTAAGAGTCCTAGAGAGTTCTTGTCCAGGGTGGCTTTGAGGATAAGAAGGTATCCTATGTGGCCGAGAGAGCTGTGATGTGTGGGGTGACACAGACTTAGACAGAGACTGAAAAGACACCCAGGGCGGGGCCAGGGCTCCCTGGCCCACCAGCCAGCCAGCCTGTCCTGTGATCCTCTGGCAAGTGGCAGGGGACTGGCTGGCTCGCTCCCCCACCCCAATCCTGACTTCCTCTGCAGACGGCTTTGGCCTACTCTGGTCCCCTGCTCTTGGTTCTCATCCCAGCTCTTTCTTGCAGCAACCTAGAGGGCTTCCTGGAGGAGTTTGCCGACATCTCCAAAGAAGACCAGATCAAGAAGCTGCATGACCTGCTGGGGCCGCACATGCTGAGGCGGCTCAAGGCTGACGTCTTCAAGAACATGCCAGCCAAGACCGAGCTGATCGTCCGCGTGGAGCTGAGCCAGATGCAGAAGTGAGTGGAGGCTCAGCCTGTTGGGGACCCATCCTGGAGCAGCCTGCCCCATCTCCCCTGGGCTTGTCTCCTCGGCCATCCCTCCCCAGAGGGCCCCATCCTAGCCTTCCTGGGCTGCTTCCCAGGGTGAGTGGGAAGGCTCTTCAGCCCCACCAAGGCCCTGACTCACCTTTCGCACACGCTTCCTTCTTGGGACCTCTTCTCGGATTTCAGTGACCAGGGTCTGGGACTACCTGAGTTCTCACAATGCCCCCCAGTAACTTGCTGGGTGACTTCAGGCCTGTGGCTTCACCTCTTGGGGCTGCCTTTGTCTCTCTGTAAATGGGTGCTTGGCCACCAGCCCCCAGCCTCCCTGCAGAGCAGAGTGCCCTCTTGGAGGCTGCTGTGGCCCACGTGTATCTAGCCTGCCCTGCCTTTCCTCCGTGCCCTGCTGCAGGAAGTACTACAAGTTCATCCTGACGCGGAACTTCGAGGCGCTGAACTCCAAGGGGGGTGGGAACCAGGTGTCACTGCTCAACATCATGATGGATCTGAAGAAGTGTTGCAACCACCCCTACCTCTTCCCTGTGGCTGCTGTGGTAGGTACCCGTGGCTTCTGTGGGAGGTCCTCATGGGTTCTGTGGGAAGTGCCCTGTGGCTGCCGTGTCTTATGGCCACTGTGGTGGGTGCCTGTGGTTGCCATGGTAAGTGCCTGAAATCACCTAGGTAGGTTGCTTATGGCTGCTGTGGAAGGTTCCCTGTGGCCATTGTGGTAAGTGTCCATGGCTGCCATGGTGGCCCTGGCTGCTGTGGCAGGTCCTTAGGCCCTCAGCCCTCAGTCCTTCCTGGGTATGAGGACCTGGTGGAGGTGATGTGGGTCCCCATCATGCCAGAAGTTTCTGAAAACCTGCCTCCATCCATCGCTTGGGCAGGCCCTCTCCTTCCCTTGGCTTTTTCTTATGACCCATGAAGTAATGGGGGTCACCCCAAGGTCCCCACCCAGGCCAGGGTTCCGAGGACTGACCTGGCTTCCCTGTCACCAAGGCAGTCTGGAAGGCTGGGTTGGGGCCCCCAGGTGATTCTCATGTGCAGCTCTGGGTGAGAGACCGGACCCTGGGTCAGACACCAGCTCCAGCCGTGTGGTCTCAGGAGAGCTAATGATCCACTCTGAGCCTCAGTTTTTTCCTTTATAAAATGGGGACAGTATAGCATCTACCTGGAAGGGTGAGAACCAGATAAGAAAGTGCACATACAGTGCCCTCACAGAGAGCCCAGCATGGCGGTTCTCAGGAAACGTTAGCCACCATCATTGCTGTTGCTGCTGTTCTGGTTCTAATAAACCCTCCACAGTCTACCCCCCCTCCCCAAACAGAAAGACAATGCAGTTAGGCACGGGAGGCCGTGCTGTGGGTGATCCAGACGTGAGGCAGACCCAGATCGCTCTCACGACCGGCACGGCAGAGGCCTGCTGACTGACGTCCTGCCCAGCCAGGGTTCAGAGCTGACTTGCCTGGGTGTGCCCCACAGTGACCGCAGAGACCAGGCCAAACTCCTGCTGGGAAGGCTGCTTAGCTTAAGACTCTCTATCATCGTCTGTTCACTGATGTCTCTGGTCTGGACAGAGTGCCAGCAGCAGGGGGACCGGAGGGCAGGGCCGGCAGGTCCGAGCCCTGCCTGGGAGCGTGGTGCTGAGAGCAGGCCCATGTGACCCGTGGGCCGGCCACCCCTGCTGAGCCTGGCCTGACCCAGCTTGGGCTTGGTGCTCAGCCCATTGTTGGGCCCTTGTCCGTCCCCAGGGGCCTCTTGGGTGCACAGCCAGAGAGGAGAGGGGAGCCCCCAATGCCTCACCTGCTGTGTCTGCAGGAGGCCCCTGTCTTGCCCAATGGCTCCTATGATGGGAGCTCCCTGGTCAAGTCTTCAGGGAAGCTCATGCTGCTGCAGAAGATGCTCAAGAAGCTGCGGGACGAAGGGCACCGTGTGCTCATCTTTTCCCAGGTGAGCTGCCCCCAGGGCGCTGGCTGGCTGGTCTCCTTGCCTACCCCAGCCCCAACTCCACACCTGCAGAAGCATCCTGCCCCTGCTAGCTGAGGGCACAACCTGCTGGCACCCCCTCAGGGCCTGATGCTGTTCCCGTGAGTTGGGTGTCAAGGTTATTCCTCTGTGTCCTGGCATGACGCAGCCAGGGAAAGCTGGTGGGTGGCAAGCTCAGGGCACGTTGGCTGTGAAGACCAGCATCTCCCCCTACACCCGCCCCTCTGGCCAGCTCCTTCTGAAGCAGTGTGGAGCCTGCATTAGTGTCCAGGCTGGCACGTTAGCCCCCACCCCTCACCCCTGCAGCCTGGCTTCTCATGAAGCTGGGCCCTGCGGTGGTTCAGGAGGAGCCCTGTCGGGGGGATGGCTCTAGGACGCTCCCTCTCTAGCTTGCTCCTGAAGTTGCACTTGCAGCATCACTTTTCGGGCGGTCAGGGGCAGGGCTGTCCAGCCTGGGAGGTTCATTCATCTGAGCAACTCGCTGTTCCTTCACCCTTTTGTTTGCATCTGTCACACGTCAGGCTCTGTGCTAGGCACGGGGGTCCAGTCCCTGTCCTCAAGACACTCGTAGTCTAGCGTGGGAGACAGGTAAAGAGACAGTTATCTGAGCCTGTGGTCAGCTCTGTGATGGGGGCCACAGTGATGGCCTTGTAGGGTCCTGGTGCTAAAAATGCTCCCTTTTGGTGGGACCAAGCCAGGCCCATTGCTCAAAGCCAGAGACTAGGATGTGGCTCCTCTGTGTACAAAAGTCAACTGGAAAGAGTTGCTGCTGCCTGCGGCCCCTGATCCCACCCTGGGCCTGCAGCAGGCCGAGGGATGTGTGGAAGGCTGACAAGCCTATGACTGCGGGCTGGCCTGAGACTGGATCATAGTCCCCTGCCAACAGAAGACATGATTCTGGGCTGAGGCCTTAAGGGACCAAGTAGAGGGAACTGCACAACTCCTAGAAATGTGCACAGAGGAAAGTGACAGAGTTGGAGCCCTCCCATCCCAGATGAGCCCACAAACCCCAATCCCAGAACTCATGACAAAACTGGATGATAAGACATTCCACAAAACAGTAAGAGGAATCCAAATGAGAAGAATAATGGAAGAGCCTAGAAAAGACTGAATATAAACATGTTCAGCATCCTCAAAAATAATGGAGTAATAGCCGTAAATCAAGAAGAAATCAATTAAACACAAGCAGGAATAAATGAAACAAGAAGAACTGGATAGGAAAACAATCTGCATGGAACTGAAATAAAACATTTGAACAGACTGGATAAGCTCTCGACACCATTGAAGAAGACACTGATGGATGGGAACCTGGCACTGAGGAATTCCCCCAGAGCGCAGCCTAGAGAGACAAGGACAGAAATGAGAAAGAGCGTGGAGGACACCTCGAGAGGCTCCAACAGTCATCTAACAGGACTTGCAGAAGAAGACAGAGAGAAAATGGTGAAGGAGCCGGAATCAGCGAGAGTTTGCAGAGCTGGGAGGACGTGAGGTCTCAGGCTGGAAGCGCACTCTGAGTACCAAGCAAGAGAAATGGAAACAGAAATAAACGAACCCCTCGGTAGACACATTGGAGGGAAACTGCAGCACCTCAGACCTGGTAGCCACAAAGGAATGACAAGCAGACTGTCCTCAGACTTCTCATCAGCAACAACAGGTGGCAGGAGACGCTCACAAAATCTTCAGTGCACGGCAGGAAAATGCTACGGATAATTTTATCTCCAGCTCAACTCTCTCTCAAGGATGAAGGGAAATACGCAGGGTTAGGGATGCTCAGGAGGGACTGCCTTTTTCTTCTCACGGGGAGGAATGAGATCAGGGAAGACATCACAGAGGAGGTGCCGAGTTCCCTGGGCAGCAAGGGGGAGGGCATTGCAGGAAGAAGAATTTGGGATGGCTGGGGGCATGAAGGAAGCACTGGGAGGTGAAGCCCGGATGGATGCACTGGGCACCAAGGCCCGCGAGCCTGGAGTGTGGGGGTGAGGAGCTGGGCGGTGAGAGCAGGGAGGCTCACGCGCAGAGCTGTCTCTTAGGCGGATGGCTGTGGGCTGGTGTGGGGGATGGAGTAGCTCCGGGGGTCGAGGTTGCAGGCCGTGTTCTTCTCTAGAAAGGCCACATTAGGTCTGCCTGGGGCCCACCTGTCTCCCCACTCAGCATGCTGCTCGGTCTTCCCACAACTGTTGAGAGGTGCCTGCCCACGGACCCCCGTGGGGGTCCCTGGTCTGTGGCAGCCGCTCAGGCATACCATGTGCCCTGCAGATGACCAAGATGCTGGACCTCCTGGAGGACTTCCTGGAGTATGAGGGCTACAAGTATGAGCGGATTGATGGTGGCATCACCGGTGGCCTCCGGCAAGAGGCGATCGACAGATTCAACGGTACCCCCACCTCACCCAGGGGTTCTTGATGGGGACCCAGTGAAAGCAGACCAGTCCGTAGGTCCTAACAGCTGCCCTTTAGTTTTATAATTCTAAAAGGAATTCATTCCATGGGACCTCCGGGGGCCTGCTGGGGTGCTAAGGGGCCCAGCAGATAATACCTGTTTGGAACTGAGAAACAGACAAGGAGAAAGGCAGGAGGGAGGAAAATATCACCTTTGTTACTGTGTGAGGCTGGTGCCGAGGGTCTGGCTGACACCTGTGGGCTTCTGATACTGACACCAGACAAACCGCCAGTTACAAGCCCTGCTGGACAGAGCGCTGGGCTACCACGTGCTCCCTGTGGGCCACTTACTAGAGGAGGAGAGAGGAAAGGCAGGGCCACACACGCCCAAACTCGCCCCCCTGTCTGCTCTCTTCCTGGCCTGGGAAGGAGAGGTGAGGGGGAGAGGCAGGAGCTGTCTCTGCTTGGCAGTGAAGGAAGCATCTTGAGCTGGGAAGCGGTCAGCTGAACTGGTGCCCCTTCAGTGGCAGCTTTGCAGCAAATAACCACAAGCTCTGTTTCCCTGGGCTCGTGGCCATTTGCCGGCTTCCACCCTCAGAGCAGGGCTGGGGCTGGGCTGCCCAAACGCCCAGAGCAGTGATTCCTGTCGCCCACTCGTGTCAGACATAAAGCGAGTACAGAGTTTCAGGATCAAACACGGCCCCAGTCAGTCACACGTGGAAGTGGGAGCGGCTGAAGCATCAGGCAGATTGGGGACCTGTTTGTAGCTGCAGTGGGGGCTGTGGTCAGTCCCAGGTCACTTACTGAAGGGCCCCATGGGCCCGGGAACCAGTCGGGACTGCTGTGGGGCGGCACATTCCGGGCCCTGGAGCTGTGATCCTGAGCGTTCCCTGGCCTTCCTGACAGCATCATGGGCTGGGGGAGGCTGGGAGGGCATGAAGGACCAAGCTCTCCTCGGGGCTGACCCTCATTAGGGACTCTGCCCACATTTGCTGGCTGTTGGCAATGTGGTCTTGGCCCATCTGGGCTTTGAAAATCGCCTTCTTTCTCATTCTGGCTCCCTCCTGCGGGGTCAGGGCTCAGGGCACAGCTGGCAGCCAAGTGGGGCTCAGGTGGGCTGCTCTGTGCTCACCCTGGGCCCCAGGCCTCCTCCAGCTTCCCTGAGCGCAGGTGTGGCTACTGTTGTCCGCAATGGAGCCATACTTCCCGCCATGCTTCCCTTTGGTCTCCCCTCCCACCCTTCTCCGCGGTCCACCTGGCCCCACCCACACCTCTCTGGGTGTGCCCCTCACTCACCCAGCCTGGCCCTGGCCTCTCTTCCTCAGCCCCTGGGGCCCAGCAGTTCTGCTTCCTCCTCTCCACCCGGGCGGGTGGCCTGGGCATCAATCTGGCCACGGCAGACACAGTCATCATCTACGACTCGGACTGGAATCCACACAATGACATCCAGGTCTGTGGTCCTGACACTGGAACCCTCTCAGCAGACCCCTCACTGCCCCTGCTTCTGTGGCCTTTGCCTCCTCTCCCCCATTCCCTAGCCTGTGTGTCTCAGGGCTTCACCTCCCCCTGGGCCAGCCCCATGGAGTCTCAGCCCCGAGAGGGCCTGGGAGGTGAGTGGAGGCTTTGCTTTGCTCCTCCAGCTCCTCATTGTACAAAGGAGGAAACAGGCCCAGAGAGGGCAGGGGACCCCTGGTCTGTCCCATCACCCTCAGGACCAAGGCCATGGAGGGAGGCAGGATGAAGGAGTCCTGGAACCCAGAGGGGACAATAATAGAGTGGGTGGAGAAGACCTGTCAGAGGTGGGGGAGAGGAAGAGATGGAGGAGGAGGATAAGGTGAGAAAGGAGTAGGAGTGTTGGGGGTGGCTAGGGGCTGTGGGAGCAGAGACATACCCCAAAGTCCCCTGGCCACCCCACTTGGGGCAGAGACACATACACACACACACACACACACACACACACGTTTAACACTTACACTCTTAGGGACACACAAACTCATGTCTCATGCACAGGTGTGTACACCTGTGCATAGTCACCTGCACAGATATAAAAACATCAGGGTCACGTTACGCAGGGACCTGATGCACAGAGCCTCAGACATGTCCTGTCACACTGGGCAGCTTCTTGGCCTTGCTGCCCTTGCAAGGTGGCTGTGTGTCGCCAACACCTGGTCTTGCAGTCCCATTAGCGGCTCACTCCCAGGGGGATCCAGCCCCCGCCTCCCCATGACCACCTGAGCCCCCGTGGAGCTTCACTACATCCAGCACACTGGCCACCTGCGCCTTGCACCCACCCCTGCAGTCATGCCTAGTTCTACCTGCACAGGCACCCAGGCCCACATGAGACTACACAGTGAGGAAGCGATCACAGCTACCCCGGTACACACACAATACCCGGTACACACACGTTTCCACACGCAGTCACATAGCTGGTTCCACACAGAACATGCTCATGAGCACATGTGCACCCCTCCATGGGGCCTGGCACTGTTCCCCCAACCCTCAGTCGAGCCCCGGTGCTGAGCTACAGGTTGCCCCCAGGCCTTCAGCCGCGCCCACCGCATCGGGCAGAACAAGAAAGTGATGATCTACCGCTTTGTGACACGGGCCTCGGTGGAGGAGCGCATCACGCAGGTGGCCAAGCGCAAAATGATGCTCACCCACCTGGTGGTGCGGCCTGGCCTTGGCTCCAAGTCAGGATCCATGACCAAGCAGGAACTGGACGACATCCTCAAGTTCGGCACGGAGGAGCTCTTCAAGGATGACGTGGAGGGTGAGCGGCCAGGGTGGCCGGAGCGTGGGGTGAGGGCTGCTCAAGACACTCCCAGGGCCCGCACTGCACTGGCACAGCCTCTCTTTCTCTGCCCCCCACACCATGTCTCCTGGCCACGGTGGTGAGGACCCCGGGGAGTCTCTGGGTGCAGCCCTGCAGACTCTCCGCCTCTGCCCTACAGGCATGATATCTCAGGGCCAGAGGCCTGTCACGCCCATCCCTGATGTCCAGTCCTCCAAAGGGGGAGCCTTGGCTGCCAGCGCGAAGAAAAAGCATGGCAGCACCCCGCCAGGTAGGGGTCAACCCAGCCCAGTCCCCAGCCCCTCCTGTGCCTCCGGTGGTGCTCCTGGAGAGGAAGGAGTTCCCCCCTCTGCTACCCCCGGTCTGCGTTTTGTTGGGTTCCCTCCTGCCCCCTCCCACCCCTCACTTAGGTGCCCGCGGCCTGCCGGGGACGGGCAGTGGGCTGTTACTGTGCAGGTTCCGCTCTCTGGTCACCACGCTTCTTCGCTGTAGCCCCTGGTGGGGACTGGGACAGGTGGGGCCCCCGCGGCCAGACCTGGGCACCCCGTCTGTCCCCACACTCTGCACCATCTCTGCCTCCAGGTGACAACAAGGACGTGGAGGACAGCAGTGTGATCCACTATGACGATGCAGCCATCTCCAAGCTGCTGGACCGGAACCAGGACGCCACGGACGACACAGAGCTGCAGAACATGAACGAGTACCTGAGTTCCTTCAAGGTGGCGCAGTATGTGGTGCGCGAGGAGGACGGCGTGGTAAGCCCGCGGCCCCGCCCCCGCCGCGGCCCCGCCGCGGCCCCGCCCCCGCCGCGGCCCCGCCCCCGCCGCGGCCCCGCCCCCGCCGCGGCCCCGCCGCGGCCCCGCCCCCGCCGCGGCCCCGCCCCCGCCGCGGCCCCGCCCCCGCCGCGGCCCCGCCCCCGCCGCGGCCCCGCCCCCGCCGCGGCCCCGCCCCCGCCGCGGCCCCGCCCCCGCCGCGGCCCCGCCCCCGCCGCGGCCCCGCCCCCGCCGCGGCCCCGCCCCCGCCGCGGCCCCGCTGTCGAGTGGGAGATGATGCAGAGTACGGCGCGGTGCAGCCGCGTGGCCCGGCCACTGCGCTCGAGCACATCCTCAGCGGCGGCCTCCCTGGTGTCCCTGGCTCCAGTCCAGCTTCCTCACAGCTGCCCAACGGACCTGCAAACAGCCTTGCCATCCCCTTGCGTAGAGCCCTGTCTGGGGTCTGGCGTTCAGGCCCCTCCCAGCCCTGTGCCCCTCCCACTCCGTGCCTCAGTGCCTGCAACAGGCCCCCCCACACTCCCTCTTCCAGAACGCGCTCGCGCTCCCACCCACTGCACCTTCTCTCTTTTCCACCCAGCAGACTCTATTATTCTTGAAGGGCCAGCTCCTGGGTCTCTCCCAGGAGGTCCCCTCCACTTCCTCCTCAGCTCCCACCACCCTCCACGCAGGCCGTGGTGCTAATTATCTTTCCTTTTGAAACCGGGAGCCTCCTGAGGGCCGAGGTGGAGCTTATTCAACTCTGTACCCCAGTGCCTGGCACAAGGCTAGGAAATACGGAGTGAATGAATGAATGAATGCGTGACTGTGACAGAGGCAGGAAGAGGAAGACCAGCTGGGCTGGGGTGATCAGGGAAGGCTTCCTGGAGTAGGCAGGCTTTCCACTTCATCCTTGAGCCCCTAGAAGGTGAGGTGTAGGTGGAGGCAGCATGAGGCCTCCCAGGGGGCAGAGATGCCCACCTGCTGGCCCCACCCCACCAAGCCCCCTGGTGCCTGTGTCTGCTGGTTGCCTGCCCGCTGGCCCTGCCCTCACTGGGCCCCTGGCGCCTGCGTCCCCAGGAGGAGGTAGAGCGAGAGATCATCAAGCAGGAGGAGAATGTGGACCCCGACTACTGGGAGAAGCTGCTCCGGCACCACTATGAGCAGCAGCAGGAGGACCTGGCACGCAACCTGGGCAAGGGCAAGCGCATACGCAAGCAGGTCAACTACAACGACGCCTCCCAGGAGGACCAGGGTGCGTGTCTGCGCGTGGGAGGGGTGCGTGTGCTCCGGAGGCAGAGGGCCTAGGTGGCAGGATTCTGGCAGGTGGCAGAGGGCATCCCCGTGGCAGGAAGCCCCTGGGGGCGGGAGATTAGGAGCTGTGTCTGAGTGGCCTGAGTTGGGGCACTGAGGTGGGGAGGGCTTCTTGTAGAAAGGGGGTTTGGGGGAACAAGATGGGTAGTGGTCCAGTGACTTCACTGCTAGTGGTGTGACCTTGGGCAAGCTTCAGTTTCCCCATTTGTAAAATATGGATGATAATGGTAGAACACCTTAGGAAATCACGTCGGGTTGTTGGGATTGTTAAGTGAGCTGACAGGAAGTACCCGGCGGCTGTTTTCATTGTCAGTGTTATTACTGGCTGGGATATGGGGGCTTGGTGTGGCCCTGGGTGTACGGGCCTTGGGGTGGGCTTCTGTTGGCACAGCTCACCCTGCACCACTGCTGGCCCCCAGAGTGGCAGGACGAGCTCTCGGACAACCAGTCTGAGTATTCCATCGGCTCCGAGGATGAGGACGAGGACTTTGAGGAGAGGCCGGAAGGACAGAGTGAGTCTCAGCACTGGTGATCCTGGACTGGGGCCAAGGCCGTGTGTCCAGGAGCTGACGGCCAGCCTGGGGGTGTCAGGACAGGCTCGAGGGCAGCTTCAGAGGTCATCTTGAAGGGTTCCGCTGTCCTGGGGCTAGTTGGTGGGTGGGATAGGGGGGTCAGGATGCCCTGGGCCCCTCTGAGAGGTTGTGGTGGGGCTGCCCCCCAGGTGGACGGCGACAATCCAGGAGACAGCTGAAGAGTGACAGGGACAAGCCACTGCCACCTCTTCTTGCCCGTGTCGGTGGCAACATCGAGGTGGGGCTCGCCTGCACCCCCACTTTCCCAGCTCCTCTTCCCCCGATTTATCTTGTCCCCTCTCAGAACAAAGAGTTAACCTTGCTGCCACCCCTGGGGTATGGAGGAGGGGCGGGAGGCGAGGGCTGGGGGCTTGCCCAGGGTCACATGCCAGGTAGAGGGGAGGCGGGGGCAGACCCTGGGTCTGGGCTCCACCCTCTGGTCCTGCCCCAGCTGGAGGCCCTGTCTTCTCCCAGTCCCCTCCCTGCCTCCTCCCCTCCCCATCCCCTTCTCCCCTCCCTGAGCTCTCTGCTCCCCCACCCCACCCCCTGCCCCATCCAGGTGCTGGGCTTCAACGCCCGACAACGGAAGGCCTTTCTCAACGCCATCATGCGCTGGGGCATGCCCCCACAGGATGCCTTCAACTCCCACTGGCTGGTGCGGGACCTTCGAGGGAAGAGCGAGAAGGAATTCAGGTAAAGGGGCTGAGGTGGTGGCCTAGGGTGTGGCTGCCCACCCCGGACTGGCCAGACTCCAGCTGGGCAAGCCAACACAGCTGGCAGTGTTTCTGCTCCCATGAGGCCAAGGGTGTCTAGAGAATTCACTACTGTCTGGTCTTTGGGTGGCTGGGATCCAGGCCTGGGCAGGGCTGATTTGCAGAAATGCTGACCAGCCATCTCTGCCAGACCAACTGGTGTTAATGACAGCGAGAAGCATCTGGGTTGTCCAGGGTGAGGGCTGTGCTAAGCAGTCCCCTGGCAGGGGAGGCCCCCTCTGTCCTTTCCTCGGGGCATGACCCAATAGGCCTGGTTGGGGGGCGGGTGATGGATGAAGATTCCAGCCGGGAGGTCCCCTGGGGGTTCTGCCAGCCCTTGCAGAAGGTTCTTGCCGGCCCCCCCTTCCCTGAGCCCCAGTCCCTCCCACCCCAGAGCCTATGTATCCCTCTTCATGCGGCACCTGTGTGAGCCGGGGGCTGACGGTGCGGAGACCTTTGCGGACGGCGTGCCCCGCGAGGGCCTCTCGAGGCAGCATGTGCTCACACGCATCGGGGTCATGTCACTAGTTAGGAAGAAGGTGGGTGAGTAAGCCTTTACTGGGCCCTTCCTGGTGGCCGCCTGCAGCCCTGGCATGCCCCTGGGGGGTCACTGGGCAGAGGGCAAGTGCCTGGCTCAGGGTCACACAGCTACGTAGGGTCTGAGCCAGGCTGGAGGGACTGACCCAGAATGCCCCACTGGGTGGGGGGTGGGGTGGGGGGGCTAGAGGCCAGGATGGCAGGTTATAGGGCAGAGGACCAAAGGGAGACTGGGGTGGGGGTGGGGCCAGGCATGGGGGTTTGCGATCAGACGTGCGTCTGGCTTGGCTAGCCTCAGGCAGAGGTGGCATCTGCCCCCAGCTGGATGCCCACTGTCGTCAGGCTGCCCTGAGGCCCGCAGGTCTGAGCTGCAACCGCCTCTCTCCTTCCCCCCTCCTGCCCCAGGTCCAAGAGTTTGAGCATGTCAATGGGAAGTACAGCACCCCGGACTTGATCCCTGAGGGGCCCGAGGGCAAGAAGCCAGGCGAGGTCATCTCCTCAGATCCCACCACGCCAGTGCCTGCCAGCCCCGCCCACCTCCTGCCCGCCCCTCTGGGCCTGCCAGGTCTGGGCTCCAACGAGTGGGGGAGGGCACCTGGGTCCCGGGAGGTGGTAAGGCCCCAGGAGCCCCCAAGTCCTCTGCACACCCCACAAAGGACGGCCTCTCTTCCCCCTGAAGCTTCTGCCTGCAGAAGTGTCATTCTCCTGAGAGTTTTTCTTTTTGATGACAGCTTTGAGATGGAATTCCCATACCATGACATTCAATCTTTAAAAGTGTACTATTCAGTGGTTTCTAGTATATTTACAGGGTTATGCAACCATCACCTCTATCTAATTCCAAAACATTTTCATCACCTCAAAAAGAAACACATACATACCCATTAGCAGTCACTCACCATTCCTTCTCCCCCCACCCCACCCCCAGCCCTTGCCAACCATTAATCTACTTCTGTCCGTGTGGGTTTGTTTGTTCTGGACATCTTACATAAATGAAATCTTACAATATGTGGCCTTTTGTGTCTGGCTTCTTTTACTCAAGTGTTGTAATGTCTTCAAGGTTCTTCCATGTTGTAGCGTGTGTCAGTGCTTCATTCCTTTTTATGGCTGAATAATATTCCATTATATGGATCCACCACATTTTGTTTTTCTCTTCATCAGCTGATGGATTTTGGGTTGTTTCTTCTTTTTGGTTATTGTGAATAATGCTGCTGTGAACATTTGTGTTCAAGTTTTTATGTGGACGTGTGTTTTCATTTCTCTTGGGTGTGAGCTAGGAATGGAATTGCTGGGTCGTATAGTACAATACTTTGAGGAACTGCCAAACTGTTTTTTACAGGGACCACACTGTTTTACATTCTCACCAGCAGTGAATGAGGGGTCCAGTTTCTCCACATCCTCACCAGCACTTGCTGTCTGACTTTATCTAAAGCCATCCTAGTGGGTGTGAAGTGTTATCTCATTGTGGTTTTGATTTGCCTTTCCCTGATGGCTGAAGATGTTGAGAATCTTTTCATGTGCTTCTGGGCCATTTGTGTATCCTCTTTGGAGAAATGTCTTTTCAGATCCTTTGCCCATCTTTCATTGGGTTATTTGTCTCCGAGTGTGTTTGATCCACGTATTTATTTGGGCAAAGAATCTTCTCTCAGTTGAGCCTCTCAGGGCTGGGGCACACCTCCCTCTCCCCAGGTGACAGCTGAGGCTCCAAGAGCCTCAGTGCCTCCGAGTACATCCTGCTTCCAGGCACAAGTGTGCCCTCTGGAGCTGGACGTGCCTGGGTTTGCTTCCTGGCCCTGAGTGACCTTGGACAAGTCATTACCCCAAGAGCCCTGTTTTCTCATCTGTGATCTGGGATGGAATAGTGCCCACCTCCCAGGGCTACTCGGAGCACACGAGTCAGCAGTACTTTGCAGTGTGTCAGGAGCTGACTCGGCTTGGAGGAGGCACATGGCCAGTTAGCCTGAGAGCTGGGACCACACTTGGCGTCCTGGCTCCCAGTCTGGGCCTTCCAGCACCTCACCTCCCAACTTCCAGATGGAAGGCCGTGCTGTGGGCAGCCCTATCCTATCATCCCCTGGCTTTGACCTCACTGGGCCCATGTTCTCCAAGGATCCCCATATTGGAGGCCTGGCCTGGGCTCTCTGGCTCATCTGGGGGTCCTGTCCTTCTGGAGATGCCTGGCCCAGATGGAGCCTCCTGAAGGCCAGGCTCCGCCTCTCCTCTCTGGCACCCCACTTCATGCCCTTTCCCCCTTCCTGCCCAAGCCCATCTGTCTCACCTCCTTCCCTTGATCTTTCAGACAAAATGGAAGCCCAGCTGGGCTACATGGATGAGAAGGACCCAGGGGTGCAGAAGCCAAAGAAGCCTCCAGAAGTTCAGGTATGGAAGATGCTCGTGTCTGGGTCCCTGGTGGGTGTGGGGTGGGGGTTGGGTTTGGGGGGCTTCTCAGGCCTTATCCAGGCAGCTGAAACCCAGGACTCCTGGCTCCAAGTTCAGGCCTCTGAGTCTGGAGGAGCAGGTTGGGAGCAAGTGATGGGAGACGGGAGAGTCGGTTGCCAGCCCAGTGCCTGTTCCCCGGCCTCCATGCTGTTGAGGCTCCAGGCCCCGCAGCTCCCCTAGTCTGTCCTCCCTAGGCCCTGCCAACTGCCCTGGACAGAGTGGAGGGCAAGGACAAGCATGAGGGCTCAGACAGCAAGGAGAGGGCCCGAGAGGAGCGACTGGAGGAGACAGAGAAGGCCCAGTCCTCCCCAGAGCAGCTGCCCAAAGGTGCGTGCTCCCCTCTGTCACCTACCCCAGCGGAGTCTCTGGCCTCAGCAGCCCTGGGTCAGAGAATGGCGGGCAGACTGTGCTCTACTCCGTTTCTCCCTGGCTGAGTGGTGGCCTGTGCATTGCTCTGTCCTAGTGCGACAGGCCCGAGGGTGAGGGGAGAGCCAGGGGTTGAGGTCTCTATACATGAGCTCTAACTGTCTCTACCACACGCAGTCTGGAGGTTATTGGACTATATATATGTATATTTTGCTGAGGAAGATTTGCCCTGAGCTAACACCTGTGCCAGTCTTCCTCTGTTTTGTATGTGGGTCACTGCCACAGCATGGCTGACGAGTGGTGTAAGTTTGCGCCCAAGATCCGAACCCGCAAACCTGGGTTCCCGAAGCGGAGTGTGTGAACTTAACAACTATGGCACGGGGCTGGCCCCCATGGGCTATCCTCTTATTAGTGATTTTGAACTCAATTGCATGGTGGTCTGAATACATGTGTCTGTATGATATTGTTCTATGTGTTGTTGAAACCTGCTTTCTGGATTAATATGGTCATATTTTGTAAATGCCCACATATGCTTGAAAAGAATATCTGTTCTCTAATTGCTGGGTGTAAGGTTCTAAATATATGCATTAGATTATTAGATAATTCTTGTTAACTATGTGGTTAAAATTTTTTACATCCCTACTCATTTTTGGTTTGTTTTGATCAGTCACACATGAGAGACTTGTGTTTAAATCTCTCACTATGATTGTGGGTTAGTGATTAGTCTTATTCTCCTTAAAAGGCCAGATTTTGCTTCATATTGTTTGAAACTGGGTTGTTAGGTGCATGTTGGTTCAAGTTTTTTGTATGTTTCTAGTGATGTTTTATGTAATGATCCATTTATCTCTCCTGATACTTTTTGCTTTAAAGTTTATTTAGGCTGATTTGGATCAATCTTACTTTTGTTTAGTATATATTCAGTGTATCCTTTTCTATCCCTTTACTTTAAAAAATGTAGATATGTAAAACAGCTTCATTGTGATATGATTCACATACCATACAGTTCACCCATTTAATGTGTACCATTCAATGGTTTTTAGTATATTCACAGTTAATTTTAGAACATTTCATCATTCCAAAAAGAACCCTTGTACCATTAGCAGTTATTCTCCATTCCCTTCTCTTCTTAACCCCCAGCAGTCACTAATCCATTTGCCTGTTCTGGACATTTCATGTAAATGGAATCATGAAGTATATGCCTTTTTGTGTCTGGCTTCTTTCCCTTAGTGTAATGTTTCTAAGGTTTATCCATGTTGTATCGTGTGTCAGAACTTTGTTCCTTTTTATGACTGAGTAACATTCTATTGTGTGGATAGAACACATTTTGTTTATCAATTCATCAGTTGATGGACATTTGGGTTGTTTCTAATTTTGGGCTATTGTGAATAATGCTGCTATGAACAATCATGTTCCAATTTTTGTGTGGACATAGGTTTCAAT
This sequence comes from Tapirus indicus, assembly GCA_031878705.1. Taxonomy (NCBI): domain Eukaryota; kingdom Metazoa; phylum Chordata; class Mammalia; order Perissodactyla; family Tapiridae; genus Tapirus; species Tapirus indicus. Next base: position 88,852,543 of record CM062924.1, on the reverse strand, counting down.
TCTCTTCAGATATATACCTAGGAGTGGAATTGTTTGATTGTGTGGGTAACTATGTTTAATATTTTGAGGAACTACCAAATTGTTGTCTACAGCATCTGCACCATTTTACATTCCCACCAGGAATGTATGAGGGTTCCAGTTTCTCCACATCTTTGCTAACACTTGTTATTATCTGTCCTTTGATTATAGTCATCCTAGTGGGTAAGAAGTGGTATCTCAAGTGGCTTTGATTTGTATTTTCCTTCTGCATAAAGATGTTGAGTATCTTTTCATGTGCTTATTGGCCATTTGTATATCTTTGTTGGAAAAATGTCTTTTCAAATCCTTTTCCCATTTTTTAGTTGGGTTATTTGTCTTTTTATTCTTGTGTTGTATGATTCCTTTATACATACGTATTCCTTATCAGATATGTGATTTGCAAGTATTTTCTTTCATTCCTTTACTTTTAATCTATCTGTGTAATGATGTTTTAGGTATATCTCTTGTAAACAGTGTCTAGCAGTAATTTGTTGTTTTAAATCTAATCATAGAATCTCTGTATTTTAGCTGGAAAGTTTAATCTCTTTACATTTATTGTAATAGCTAGGTATTTGGATGCATTTCTATTCTCTTATTTTGTGCTTTAGATACCCTTGCTTTTTCTTCTCCTTTCCTGCCATCTCTTGGATTGATGAAATTTTCTTTATATTTCCCTTTCCCCCTCAACTCCTTTGGAAAGTTTATAGTCAATTCTATTTTATACTCTTAAGTTTGTAACATGTATCCCTCCTGAATACTGTAAGGACTGTAGACAACTTTAGCTCTAACCCACTCCCCTTCTGTCTTCCATGTGCTGTTGCCCAGTGTTTTAATTCTCCAAATTTGTTATTATGCTTATTTCTAAATTTATAATCTTTATTTAGATCTTCCCACATTCGTAGCAGTTTTGTGTTTGCTTATTTGTTGGTCATTGCTCCGTTCAATGTCCTTCTTCCTAAAGTACACCCTTTAATGGTGCTTTCAGCAAATTTCGGTGGATGTCAAACTCTCTCATTGTGTTACTTTTCCTTTACTCTTGAATAATAGTTAGCAAAATTCAAGGTGGGATAGGGATTTTCCCTCAGCACTTTGAAGATGTTATTCCTTTTGTATTCTGGCTTCCACTGTGCTGCTGAGAAAGACTGCTCTCAAGGTAATTGTTGCTTCTTTGTAGGAAATCTGCCTTTTCTAACATTGAAAGACTACTTTTAAGATATTCTGTTTGTCTTTAGTCATGTGCGGTTTCACTACAATGAAATTTTTATTTATCCTGCTTGCAACTGACTGTGATTCTTAAAGCTGAGTATTATGTCTTACATCAATTATGGGCAAATTCTCAGTCATTCCCTCTTTGAATATTGTCTTTGCCCCTATTGTATTTATTTTCTCCTGGTATTCCTATTACTCATCGATTCATTCATTCATCCAACAAATATATATTGAAGGTCTGCTGTGTATTGGGTGCTGTCCTAGGCACTGGGGACACAAGCAGTGAACCCAAAGAGCAAAGCCTTCCATAGAATTTGTATTCTAGTGGGGGAGACAGGCAATCAGCAATAAACAGAATGTCTTGTTCAACATCAGACTTCAAATGCAACGAGGAAAAGAAAGGAGGATACAAGGTTAGCGAAAGACGGGGATTGATGTGTCCTTCACCTCTTACTTCTTGCTTGTTTCCTATCTCTCTGCTGGGGTTTTTGAATCGTCCTCAGATCTAGCTTCAGTCTCTACTTTCTTTATACAGCTGTTTTTAACCTACTCATTTATATTATTTTCTACGTTTGCAAAACAAATTATTACACATTTAGCTGCATAAAACAGCACCCATCTATTAGCTCACAGTTCTGTGGGTTAGAGTCTGGTGTGGTGTGGCTGGGTTCTCTGCCGAGGGTCTCGCAAGACTGAAATCGAGGCATTGGCTGTGCCGAGTTCTTGTCTGGGAGCTTGGGGGAAGAATCCGCTTCCAAGCTCATTCTTGATGGCTGACTTCAGCTCCTTGGGGTTGGGGGACTAAGGTTCCTTTTCCTTCCTGGCTGTCAGCCAGCGGTTGTTCTCAGCAGCAAGAAGCCACCCAGGTTCCTTGCCACAGGGCCCACTCCATCTTCAAGCCGGCAGTGGTGCGCCGGATCCCCTTCATGCCTCGAATCTCTGATGTCCTTTTCTGTGACCAGTCCGAGAAAACTCTGCTTTTGAAGGGTGTGATGAGGTCAGGCCCACCCAGATAATCTCCTTCATTTAGGGTTATCTGTGTCTTATCACCTGACCTGCTCATGGGAGTGGAATCTGTCACATCCACAGTCCCGAGGACTATGCAAGACTTGTACTCCAGGGTCAGGAAGTCTTGGAGACATCTTAAAAATCTTCAGTGAAAATGTTTAAAATGTTAATATATTTCATTTCTGGAAGTTTCATCTGGCTCTAAATTTCTTTTTTGGACTCATCTTTTCCTGTGGACTCTTCTTTTCTCTCTCTCTCTGGTGGATGGATAATTGTTTTCTAAGTTTTGGTTGGGTGCACCTTCATCAGGGATTGTTGGATCCATGGGAATACCATGTCACCTGGGTAGCGGGAATGTCCCCCCTCTATTTCCAGAAGCCCAGTGGCTGAGACTGGGCCTTGAGGAGTTTGGGGGAAGGGGTGCTGCTGGGATTAGGGGGGTGAGGGAAGGGGTAAGCTGATGGGTGGGTTGGGGGAGGTCTCCGCCTCCTGCCCGCCTCCCCAGAGGAGCAGTCCTTGCTGGCACCTGCTGGATTCCTGAGTCAAATGGTGGATAGAGTTCTGTGTGTGGCTGAAACAGAGTTGGAAAGCCACCAGCCCAGAGTCCCTTCTGCCCTTCCTGGACTCCTCCCCACTCCTGAATACCATTTGTCTTGCAGAAGAAGTGCTTCCTGAGAAGGAGAAAATTCTGGACAAGCTGGAGCTAAGCTTGATTCACAGCAGAGGGGATGGCAGCGATTTTCGGCCAGGTTTGGGGCTCTTGTGTGTGCTGTGTCCTGTGTCCCTTGGTCTCTTGCGGGAGCTGTCTGGACCTTGTTGGGCCTCCTGCAGGCCCTGGGCACCGTCCTCTGGGCCCCAGGCCCGATTGGAGCTGGTGGGTGGGAGCCTGGACTCCTAGTCCCTCACAGCACTTGGCTCTCCCCTCCCCACCCAACCTCCTGACCCTCCTGTGGCCCCAGCCACTGCCAGGAGGAAGGAGAGCTGGTCAGAGAGCTTGGCCTGGAGCATTTGGGGCTCAGCTGGAAGCTCTGTGTACCTCTAGGTGCTGGAATGTTCTGGAACAGTCATCCTCAGACCTCTAAGGCAGTGCTGCTGTCCTTGAACATAAGCTGCACTTTTCACAGTGCTCTCCCGCTGCTCCCAGGTGGTCCTGACTTGGTGGGGAGGGGCACTCGGGCCGGGAGTCAGCCCTCCCTGCTTAGGACCGAGAAAGGGGGCTGCTGGTTTGTCTGTCTAAAATCCCTCTTGGCAGGGAGCCTCTTGAGGATTGAGGATGGGGAGATGTGTTTTCTGCTTGCCTTTGGGTCCCCACCGCTTGGCAGAGAGAGGCCCCTGGGCAGTGCCTTTTGGATCGATGAATGAATGTGGGTCTGTCCTCCCACAGATGACACTAAAGCTGAGGAGAAGGAGCCCATTGAAACACAGCAAAATGGTGACAAAGAGGAAGATGAGGAGGGGAAGAAGGAGGAGAAGAATGGGAAATTCAAATTCATGTTCAACATTGCAGATGGGGGCTTCACAGGTATTGGGGTAGGGTGGTGTTTGTGTCATAGGCTGCCTGACTGTGTGGGTCCCAGGAGTCTGGGCAGGTGGTTATTTTATACTACGGTGTGAATGGTTGATCAAGGTCCATTGTATAACCTTTCCTAGAACACTAGAACACGGAACCTTCAGGGATGGGGAGATGGTAGGTAGTGAGGGATAGGCTTTCCTAGGCCCACCTCTGTGTGAGGGACTGGGGGGCACCTCTCATTCTGCTCCCTTTGGCTGGCTTCTCAGAGCTGCACACACTGTGGCAGAATGAGGAACGTGCCGCTGTGTCCTCGGGGAAAATCTACGACATCTGGCACCGGCGCCATGACTACTGGCTGCTGGCGGGCATCGTGACGTATCCTTGGCTGGGCCAGGCTGGGCAGGACTCAGGCCTGTTCCTCTGTGGACCTCAGGGAGGGACGTGGGGCATGTGGGGTGAAGAGTCAGGAGCCAGCACTCCTGACCAGGCACCGAGGACCCTTCCCTGGTTATGATGATGATGGCAATGATGGCCATAGCAGCAGCTCATCCCTTTACACTCAGTGCTCACCTCTTCCTCACAGCAGCCTTCCAAAAGGAGCACTGATATGATCTCCATTATACAAAGGAGGAAATAGTTGCTCAGAGAGGCCAAGTGACTTGCCCAGGGACACACAGCTAATAAATCACAGTCCATCCATCTGACTCCACAACAAATGCTCGTCACTCCTACACAATACAGAGCTCACCTCCTCCCGGTAATGACACCTGAAGGATGCTTGACTGTTTACAAAGGGCTTTCATTCGTTCAATCTTTACTGATTACCTACCATGTGCCAGGCATGGACGATGCAGCTGTGAACAGAACAGCCCCAAATTACCGTTCACCTGGGGCTGACATCCTACCGGGGGTAGACGGTGAACGCCATGAGTTAGCGAAGTGTGGGGTTCAACAGAACATGGTAAAGCAAGCAAGGGGCGAGGGGAGCTTTGGGATGGGGGATGCATCCCACTGGAGTGGGATGGTCAGAGAAGGTGACATTTGAGCACAGACCTCCCAGAGGCAAGGAGAGAGCCACACGGCTCCCTGGGGAGAGCCCCCGAGCAAAGCTGGCCTTCTTGACAGCCTTGAGTGGAGCTGGTTGTTATAAGAAGAGGTGGGGTGTTGTAGAGCAGGGGTTGGCAAACCTTTCCTGCAAGGGACCAGAGGGTGAATATTTCAGGCTTTGCAGAGTGACCGCTCCACTCTGCCACTGGAGCAAAAATAGGCACAGGCAACGTGTAAACCCGTGAGCGTGGCCATGTTCCCATGAAACTTTATTTACGAAAACAGGCCGTGGGCCGTAGTTTACTGATCCCTGTGAAGGTGTTTGGCGCCAGCCTGCCCGGGTTCAGATTCTGGCTCTGCCCCTCACTAACCGTGGGATGACTTTATTGTGTCCCCCTGTTCCCTCTGGCGACTCTGGGGAGGAGCCTTCCATGCCTCTTTCCGCTTCTGGCGGTGGCCGTCAGTCCTTGGCATTCCTGGTCTGTAGCTGCTGCATCCCTCCAGTCGTTGCCTCTGTCGTCACGTCACCTTCTTCCCTGGGTGTCTCTGTGTCTCCGTCCAAATTTCCTCTTCTTATAAGGACGTCAGTCATTGGATTAGTGCCCACCCTAACCCAGTATGACCCCTTTGTAACTGGTCTACATCTGCAAAGACTCTATTTCCAAATAAGGTCACAGTCACAGGTACGGGGGTTAGGACTTGAACGTGTCCCCCGCCGGGGTTGTTGGGATGAAGGAGTTAATGCGGTGAAGCCTCAGTGTCTGGGTCCCTGAGGGCACCTGTCAGTGTCTGCTGATTGTCATGTCATTGTCATCAACATGCTCATCTTGCAGCCAAGGTTCATGCCTTGCCCAAGAGCACACAGCTAGGACTCCAAGCCCCAGGCTGGCCCCCCTGCCCCCTGCCCCATGGTCAGGTTTGCCCTTAACGGTGGCCCACCCAGGCACGGCTATGCCCGCTGGCAGGACATCCAGAACGACCCCAGATACATGATCCTCAACGAGCCCTTCAAGTCTGAGATCCACAAGGGCAACTACCTGGAGATGAAGAACAAGTTCCTGGCCCGCAGGTTCAAGGTCAGTCCTCACGGGTTCAAGGTCAGTGCTTGGCAGGGCCAGAGGCCGTGGGGGAGGGGGCTGCAAGAGGGGCAGGTTACCTGAGGGCCGGGGGCAAAGGAGTTAGCAAGCAGTGACCCTCTCCTCCTGTCTCTGGACTTGAGCCTCGCTGTCCACGAAGGGGAGTCTTTTAGTCAATCAAGTAATAGGGTCCTTGCCTGTTGGGCGAGTGTCCCTGCCCTGGGTGATGGGTGCAGACAACCCAGCTGAGTGAGGGCTCCAAGGGGTGGCTGAGATCAGACGAGGATGGCCCTCTGGGGGGGAGTGTGTCCTCCCTCCCTCCTTTCTGCCAGAGCCCTGGCCTCGGGGTGGGGGGTGTTGATGGAGGAGGGGCCAGGCCAGCACTCGGTCCCTCTGTCCCCCAGCTGCTGGAGCAGGCGCTGGTCATCGAGGAGCAGCTCCGGAGGGCCGCGTACCTCAACATGACCCAGGACCCCAACCACCCGGCCATGGCCCTCAACGCCCGCCTGGCTGAGGTGGAGTGCCTTGCCGAGAGCCACCAGCACCTGTCCAAGGAGTCCCTGGCTGGGAACAAGCCTGCCAATGCCGTCCTGCACAAGGGTGAGCCAGCCCCTCCTGGCAGGCTGGCCCACCACCTTCCTCCTGCCCGGTGGATCCTCGGCCGTCGATGAGGGTGCTGACGGGGGCGGGGGCTGGGGACAGAACGTCAGCCCAGCGGGTGTACCTCCTGGTCAGGGTGGGACAGTTGGTTGTCCAGTCCCTCACGCCCTGACAATATGTTTTAAATATATTCTATCTTTAATTCTCATAATATCTGTTGGTGAGGTTTATCATCCCATTTTAAAGACGGGACGTCGAAGCTCAGGGAGGTGAAATAACTGCCCAGGATCTCCTGGGTTCAGACCTTTGACCCTTGTGCTCCAAATCTTCAGGAAGCTTCCAGGCTGCTGGGGGATGGGGATGAGCCAAGGCCAAGCTCACGTGAGATGCCCTGGACTCGCTAACCCCTCCCCTGTCTGGGAGATGTTTCCTGAGGCAGCTCTGCCTGTGAGCGCCCAGCCTGTCCCCAGTGGTGGCCCAGGGCTGCAGGCGTCCCTGGGAGCCAGGAGGCCTGGCGGGCAGCCCCGTGTTGGGTCAGTTTCTGGCTCTCATCTCTGCAGCCCTCAGGCTCGGGGGAGGAGCTCTTTGGAAAACCCCACTTTTCTCCCTGTTGGCATCTCTTGGCTCTGTGGGCCTGGGGGGCCGGTGAGGAGCACCCCCTGGTGCCTGCCATCCTGGGAGTGCGGTAACACACCCTTGCAATTATTTGACTGCCTGCATTGCAGCACCTCCCCTCCTCCGCCTCCTTCCCGCAGTCCTGAACCAGCTGGAGGAGCTGCTGAGCGACATGAAGGCCGATGTGACGCGCCTGCCCTCCATGCTGTCCCGCATCCCCCCCGTGGCCGCCCGCCTCCAGATGTCGGAGCGCAGCATCCTGAGCCGCCTGACCAACCGAGCCGGTGACCCCACCATCCAGCAGGTCAGGTTCGGCCGCGCGCCCTGGGCCCGAGTCCCCCTCACGCACGTCCTGGGTGCCCCTGGGTTGGGGCTTGGGTTGGGGGTGCCGCACTGCGACCTTTAAACCTGAGTCCTTGCCTCCAGGGCGCTTTCGGCTCCTCCCAGATGTACAACAACAACTTTGGGCCCAACTTCCGGGGCCCTGGACCGGGAGGGATTGTCAACTACAACCAGATGCCCCTGGGGCCCTATGTGACCGGTAGGTGCCCGTCTGCTTCTGGGCAGCATGCGCAGGGTGCCTGCGGGCCCCGCCTCCCGCCAGCGCCCCAGGCAAGCCGAGGTTCTCTCTCTCTCTCGGACAGATATCTAGCCATCCCCGCGACTTCCCTCTGTTGCAGCGCTCATGTCCAGCTGAGGTAAGGCCGCTCCTGGGTGCTCCACTGTCCTGCGTCCCCCTTGGCCTGGCAAGTCAGGCCGGACCGGAATCAGCCCTGGTCCACGCCCTGGATTCACACCCCTGAGCCTTGGGGCCTTCACTGCCTGCTGGGCCTCCGAGGGTCTCACCCCCTTGCCTGGAGACCCTCTGCTCCGGCTGCCTCTGCCCTGGGGACTGTCTTGGGGCTGGTGTGTCTGCCTAGGCTTCCAGATACTTCTCTGGGAGTCTGGGAAGGTGGAGCACGAAGGGTGTGCTCCTGCGTGTAACACATGTGTCCATGTACACACGTGTGATGGTGTGCACGTGTGTCCATGGCAGTGAGTCAGGGACCGTTGCCCCCAGTCTGGAACTGCCTCCATTCTTCTGCCTCCACTCTCTCTGGATGGTGGGCACCCCAGGACATCACCTCTCGTCTCACTCCCGCCCCCTGCCAGGACCAGGAGGGTGGCTCAGGGTTGAGGGGGGAGTGTCATTGGCTAGGAGAGGGGAGCTTATTCCCGAGAAACTGCCAGTTCAGCCTAGCCTCCTCCACCCAGGCCGTCAGCCCCGACCCAGCCAGCACTCTGGGTGTGGCCACAGCCTGGCCTGCCACACGAGGCTGGGTGATCTTGGCTGGGGAGCCCCCACTGACTGTTGTTGGTGGTGACAGGTGGCGGGTGCTCCTCCCCCAGTGGAGACCTGGTTGCCCAACTGCATGACCCGTGATCTGCCTCTTGCAGCCACGCCTGCCGGGCCGCCTGCCCGATTCCCACAGGAGAGAAAAGCTACCGCCTTTTTAGGAGTCATGCCACCTTGGGACAGAAAGGGAAACAGTAATGCCGTCACACGGGGGATGAGGCCCTGTTCGGCTGGGCCAGAGCCCAGAAGTGCCACCTCATCATAACACATGTGTTCCACACAGCGTCACAACCACACCACACCTGGATGTGCCCCTCGGTCACCTTTGCCAGAATGACTTCTTAGAAGAGATTCCATTTATTTGTACATCTTTTGCACTTTGCTATTGAAGACTTGAACGCGTTTGTCTTGATAAAAATTGAGTGACGTGTGGAGGAGTCTGACCTGCAGCATTACGTCCCTCTGTCGACGGCTCCAGTTGGAAGGGAAGCTCCTGGAGGCCCTGCCACTGCCCCGTGGACTCGGCCCGGCTGGGGAGGACGCAGCGTCTGCGCTGGGAGCCCTCGGTGTGCCCCCGTCCTGTGTGCACTGCCCGTGCCCCGGCTCCTTGCCCACTGGGGTGCCCAGTGCCAGGTGGGTCAGGATTGGGGAGCGGCTGCCTGGCCCGAGGGTAGACATCTGGCTGATGACCGGGTCAGGGCAGGGCGTTTATTCCACCCCCTTCCTGCCAGGGCTGGAGACCACCAGGTATGAGCTGTCTCCACGGGCGACGGGGCTCTGTCAGTGGGGGGGTCTGTCCCTGGACCAGTGTGTCTCCCAGGCCCTGGACTCTGTCATCACTGCTGGAGGGCCTGTGGCCCCAGCCCTGCGTGGCAGGCTGCAGCGTGTGCTTTGGGAGGGTAGGGAAGGGCCTGCGTGTGTTGGCGTAGGGGCTGCTGGAGGCTGTGTCTCAGGCCACTGTGGGCAGGGGCTTGCTGTCTGCCGGGCTGTGGTTGGCATCCCAGTAGGAAGGTCCTAGTGGCACTGAGAGTGGCCCGGGAGCCCCTGCCCTGCCCTGTGCCCTGGGAGGCCTGTCAGACCCACCTCTGGATGCACACTACCTGTGCCATCTCATGGCCACAGATGTGGAAAACCCAGTCCACCCCCTGGGGCCTGGACTCATCCCTGTCCGCCCGTCCCTGGAGAAGCCTTGATCCGGGCACTTGCCACGTGAGCTGTCCGCTGTGTTCTCAGATGACTTGGGGAAAGCCCACTGGAGACAGGGGACTGGACCCTCCTTGCCGGAGCTTCCCAGGCTTCCTGCCTTGTTTGCTGCCATGTTTCCCGCCAGGAATGCCCGTCAGAATCCCGACCCCCCCTTCAGCCGGTGGTACCTCTGATGGCCCCAGCTGGGGGGCAGGGGGAGTGGGCCAGGCCTGGGCCTGTGTGTCTGATGCCCCCTCTGGCCCAAGCTCAGCCTGGAAGGGATTTCCAAGCCTTGAGCAGGGGGCATCAGGAGGGGCTCAGAGCAGCTCCCTGGCCAGGGCTGGGGCCATGTCTTGGGGACACTTGGCAATTGACCAGCCCTCATGGAACCCAGATGTTCTCAGCTGTAAATGGCTCTCTGAACCCTGGAGGGCTGGACCCCCCAGACCCCTTCCATCTTGGTGTCCTCATGCTCCAGTCTTGATCAAAATCTCCAAGGCCGACCCCACCCTGGTGTTGCGGGTGGGTGGAGTGGGTAGCATCCTGGGAGTGGCGCGCAGGTTTCCAGGACATGTGGGCAGCAGCGGCTGAGCCCACCTTCTGGGGAGGGCGGGGTCCTTGCAGTCCACTGTGGTTTGTCCACTGCCACGTGCACGTGCGTGCTGTGCTCCCTGGTCAGTGCCTCCTTGCAAAGGCTCCTGGCTCAGGCCACGAGCGAGGTGACCGCCACGAGCTCCCCACCCCGGGCCGTGTGATGCTCCCCTTCCAGACAGGCTGCCAGCCTTGTGACTGGCCTTGTTGGGGACAGTGGTGGCCTTCCCTGGCCATAGTGGACAGGTCCTGAGTGTCAGGCCAGGAGGTACATGGTGGCAGGGCAGGGGTCTGCATCTCTACTGCCCTGCTCCAAGAGCTGGTGGTCCCTCTCTCTATCCTGTCTCTGCCTCCCTCCCAGGCCTCACCAGTCTCCCCTTTCTCCTCTACCAGGCCAGGGCTGGGCACCCTTGGATGACCTGGCCTCTGGCACTGCCTGGTCCAGGAAGGGTTCAGCTCTTCGCAATCAGCACCCCAGAGGCCCAGGAGGGGTCTGCGGACAGTTGGGGAGTGGGTTTCTGGCTGACTGGTTTTGGAGAGGAAAAAGAATCTTAATAATGCTTTCTTCTTGGTTTATCAGTTTTCTCCTACCAAAAGTGGTTGTGGAGGGAGCGGGGCATCCACTGTCTTTGGCATCTTCAGGCTGGGTTTGGTTTTTGCTGCTGGCAGAACGAGGGTCGCTGTGTGCAAGCGGAATCCCCAAGTGCCAGCCAGCATTTTTGTTTCCAGCCACCTTATTATTTAAACCAGTGCTGAGTAGCTTTCTTTTGAGCCACCTTTGGGCCACAGTCTCACAGAGCACCGCCTGCTGGGCTCCCAGGTGCCAAGGGGAGTTTGGGTTTGGACCAGCCATGTCTAGAGGGCCCCCCTTGCACATGCCTGCCACGGAAACATGTCCTGAGACCCCCCGCCCCGTGTGAGGAAACCCACCCGGCAAGCCACCTGCAGAAGCTCCTTTGTTTCCTGCAAATTGTGACCAAGGCCCTGCTGATGCCCATAGCTGGTGCAGGTGCCTGCCCTCCTGCCCATCAGGGCTCCCTTCCAGGGTCCTCTGGGGGCTCCCCAGCCCAGGTTGGGGACTGGCTGAGTCTTGCTCTCGTGACACCTGTAGCCCTTGCTCCCAAGTGTCCTGTTCCAGGACTCTTGAGCATCTGTGGGGGTCATGTAGAGGGTGGGCTCGGGGACCAGGGCACCTCCACAGTGTGCCAGGAGCGTGGTGGGGCTGGCTTGGGAGGTGGGGGCCGGGGCCTTGGCCTGGCCACAGCCTAGGGTACCCCCCCACCGCACCTATGGCTGTCCTGTGCCCACCACAGTCTGTCGAGGAAGCTGGCTCCCGCCCCATTTTCTATTTCTGGAAGTTTACAGGTTGTGGTGCATCAGCCCAAAGTCATTGGCGTTGTGTTTTTGGATTTTTTTCTTAGTTTTCAGATTTTTTTTAAACAAAGTATTTTTTTAGGTGCGATAACCCAGAAAGGGCCCGTTGGGTGTGTGTGTGTGTGTGTCCTGAAGCCCTGACATCGAGATGGGAGCCTGAGCCCCCCATGGCTTCTCCGCGCTGACGCCTGGAGATGAGGGAAGGGTCCTGGTCCCCATGCGCAGGAGCGCGGGAGCGTGAGGGAGCAGACCCCACCCAGGCTGGCATCTGGCCCAGCTGAGGGTACAGCCCCAGGCCAGCCAAGGGGCGGGTGGTGCTTTGGGCAAGTTGGAAGGTCCCAGCTGGGGGCTGGGGCTTTGAAAGCTGAGCCCCCTGTAAGTGGTGACCTGTCCGTCCTTGGGAGGACGTGGGAGGCTTGACAGAGAGCTGGCACAGTCCCCTTTACTTTGTACTGTGTGTATGTCTTGGTTTTCTGTGTTTTAATAAATCCTCTGGGAAAGGACTGAATCAGGGGTGTTTTCCTGAGATTCTCATTGGCCTTCCGAGGAAGGGAGTGAGGGCTGGGGGCAGGGGAAGGACGTAGGGGTGATGGGGTGTCGCACGAAGCTACCTCCCACCTGAGGAGACACGGCCCCATGAGGCTGCGGGGCTCGCTGGGAAGGAGTGGCACCCCAAGAAAGGGTGTGCAGGGGTGGTGCCTGCTCATCCCACCTGCACCCCTAAACACACACCCCATTAGCTCAGAAAACACCGGGCCCCCAGGGACAGCCCGCAGGCCTCCCTGGACCCCATCTCTCTGTCCCCAAAGGGCACAGCAGCCTCCCGACAGCCAGAGAATGTGTGTGTTGTGCGGGGAGCGGGGCACCTCCATTCCTGAATCACTTGGGAGAAATGCAGGGGTCTCAGTCCTCAATCTCTGCCTCTCCCAGGGCCCATGTCTCCCAGCTCACCCTTGGCCCCAGCCTCAGCAATGGGGGCCCGTCTGCTGGCCCCCCTCCCTCCCCTCCCCACTGCCCCTGGTGCAGCCCTGACCTGGAGCACCTGGTATCCCAGAAATGAGGGGAGCAGAAGGCCGCAGACCCCGATGGGCTTGCGTTTTATTTTGTCATTCCATAAATAAATATGGTGGCTGTGTCTCGGCTGAGTGGAAGCGCAAGGTGAATGGCATCTCTGCCTACGTAGGGAAGCAGTGAGCTGAGGAACCACAGTCATTAAAAAAAAAAGGGGGGGAGAGGAGAAAAAAGCACATTATTTACACGACTGGAAGAGAACAGGAGATGGAGCAAGTCCCTCTGCTGTCCCTCTGACCTCGGATTTGACCACAGATTTGGGATGAGAGATGGTGGGGGCTCTGTGTGTCATTAACAAGGGAGACTGATCGCCCCTGCCTCCGGACTGACCAGGCCTGTTTCCTGTGTCGGGCACTCCGGGAGGGGACCCTGTGGGGCAAACTTCGCTTCAAGGGGAGGGCAACAGGCTGGCTGGCGGGTGGGCGGCCAGGGGGCTTCCCTCAACCAGGTAGGGTGAGGCCGGCCTGGCTCCAAACCCATGCCAAGGCCCAGGCCACCCCTCGGTGCCTGCCCCTGCCCCGCTCTTCTGTTTCCAGGCTCTGACTCCCCTTGGGCTCCCATCCAAGCCCCTCCTCCCCCACTCCAGCCCCTTCCCCTCCCCCAGGAAGCAGAGCCCCGTCCTCCCTGCAAGTGGGTGTGAAAAAATAGGACCCCTCAGAACCTAGCTCCGTACAGTGCCCCAGGGCCGGGAGGCTGCTCGGGTCCTGGCTCTGAGCATTTCGGCCTTGGCCGAGCTCCACCCTGGGGGCCCTTTTTTCTCCCTGTTTGGCAAACGTGTGGCCACCAGGGGCTCAGACTTCCCAGGTGTGGCTCACGGGGGCAGCAACCCCCACCTCAGGCCCTGCTGCAGGCCCTGGTCCCTCTTCCAACAGTGGGTGGACTGGGGGGCAGCAGAATGGAGGGGGCCTGGGCACTGTCCCCAGTGAGATGTGAGCTATCTGGCCCCTCAGCACGGCCAGCCACTGGGACTGGCTGGGGGGGCCTGGGATGAAACATCCAGCACAGGCCTCTGTCCTTGGAGCAGGACACCACCCTGTGTGAGGGTGGGGAGTGGCTGCAGGCTGGGATGTTTGCTGGGACAGGTGTTGCCCCCTGCCGACATCCACAGGGTGAAGCTTGTAGGAGACGGTGAAGATCCCCTGGGGCCTGATCTACGAGGAGGGGGAAGGTTCTAGATTCCAGGGTCAGCACAAAGGTTGGGACTGGAGGAAGTCTCCCCTCCCCACCTCTGCCCTGGCCTTTGTGGCTTTTCTAAAGTCCGTTTCCCAGGCCTCAGCCCAGCCCTGACTGGACGCAGGCCCTCTGAGAAGGAGAACGGCAGGGAGGGGCAGGGAGGAGCCTCTTGGGACAGCAGCTTCCATGAAGAGCAAAGTAGGACAGGGTGAGCGTGAGGGTGTGGGGGTGTGCCCAGGCGGGCAGGAGGCACACAGGGTCCCCTACAGACTGGGCTGGCAGATTTGCAGAGCCTGGCTCCTGCCCCCATGTAGCCAGCAAAGGCTGGGGTACCCCCAGGACCACGGGGGCTGGGGCTCCTCCCCCATCCCTCCAGCCCCAGGCTGGGGCTGCAAAGGGGCCGACAGTTGTGCCTGTCCTGCCCTCCCTCCCTGTCCCCAATCTGTTCCAGGCTGGGGTGAAGTGTGGAAGGGAATGACCAACCCCAGTGTCCTCACTTCTCACAGGGTGTGTGGAAGGGGTCCCTGGGGCGGCACTGCAGCCCGTCTGCCCGGGTCACAAGCTCTGAGCACCTAGACACTTAGCACCCCGAGACAAACACCTCACCCTACCCGATCTGGGGCCTCAGAGGGGTACCTCTCCAAGGAGAGGCTCCTGGGGTCTTTTACTACATTGTGGGGGCTGCTGCTGGGTATTCAGGCCTCCAGCCCCTGGGCACACAGCATGGAAAACCCCAGGGACCCTCCTTCAGTGAAAGGGTCTCAGCATGTTCTCTGCAGATCCCAAGGCCACCACCCCAGGGAAGAGCAGAGGCGGGCTGCCCCACGTGTGGTCAGCAGCCACAGTCCAGCTAAGCATGCATGACCTCAGGGCTTTCTGGGGCAAGGACAGAGGGGCAATGGACTGGGCACCCAGCAGGGAGGGCAGTTGGGGCCCTGGAGGGACCTGGGCTGGAGCCCGCTCCCCAAGGCTCCCTCCTAAGCGCTCTGGGCCTCCTGCCATGGGGCTCATGAATTGTGTGCAGGGAGGAAGACAAGGGCGATGAACTGGAAATCAGACCCCCAAACTTTTCGTGGGTCCCAAACTACAGAGCCAATCCCCCTGGATCCCTGCCCCTGCCAGCAAGGGGGGAGGTAGGTGTCAACGGAGAGCATGGAAGGCCCCTCAGAGACCCACTGAGGTGGGTGGTGGGAGAAGGGGTGGGGGAAGAATCTGAGGTCAGGCCCATTGGAAAGAACCTGGAGCCCTTGCCAAGAGGGAGACCCTCAGTGGGGAGACCCAGGGCCCTGGCAGAGGGGGCCACAGGAAGAGCCAGTCCTGGTGTCCTCTTCCCCTATCCCAACACCAGATGGGGGTTCTCGGCAGAGGAGAGACCAGCCCTGCCTGCCCCCAGGACCCAAGTGGGTCTCGGCCTGGCCTGGACCTTGAGAAGTCTCTGAGATGGGCCGTGGCTGGGAGAATACGTGGTGGTTTCTTCTTGGAGGATGAGCAGAGGCAGCAGGCTTGGGTGGGACCAATTGAATGTCCTTCCTAATCAGTGCTGTCTCCCCGGCATGATCTGACATCGGTCCTGCAAAGCGGCAGACAATGTCTTGCATTGACTTAGAGATCTTTTCCTGATGACGTCTTGGTGTGTTGTTTTCTTTTTGATGCGGACCACACTCTTGACTTGGCTTCAGAAGAGCTTAAGCGAGCGAACAGAGACTAGGAGGGAAACAGAAACTGTCCGGGCAAGCGGCCGGGGCTTCTTAGGATCTGTAGTCCTTTTTGCTGTAGGGTTTATTGCCCAAAATACTATCGATCTCATGGATAATGGAAGATGACAGTTTTGGAAGGACCTGTGTGGCAAGACAAGAGCTAATCAGAATTTCACCAAGACTGGACTGGCCCAGCCCGCAGAGGAGGTGGGGCGACATTAGTCCAGCCATCTGCTGGCCCAGACCCATCCTGCCCTTATTGCATTGGGCTCCGGCTGAAGCAGATGGGGGCCACGCTGCTTTTGTATTCCAGAAGTTTGGGGCAGAGAGGAAGCCTGCCCTGGTCTATATGCTCCGTCTCAAACTCCAGAGTGTTCTAGAACCTTCTGGAAGGATGGTGGTGGCACAAAAATGCAGATTTCAGGACCAGAACACTTGATTTCCAGACCCCCAAAACTGCTCCTCCCAGCCCTCCCTACTTCAACCGACAGCAACACCACCTTCCAGGTGACAAAAACCCAGGGGCTGTCTTTGCTCTCCCTCACCCTCATCCAGTTTGTCAGCCAGTCGTGGGCCCCACTTTTCAAAATCCACTTCTCTCATCTCCAAACCACTGCCATTCCTCCCAGTCGGGACTGCTGTCACCTCCTGCTTCCCTGCTCCCCAAAGTCTTCCCTCCACTCAGCATCCAGAGCGAGAGGGCTCCTTCTAAAACCTAAGTCAGCTCATGGCCCTCCTCTGCTCCACATCTTGAGACCGCTCCCATCTCACTTACAATAATCACCAAAGTCCTTAGAGGGCGGGTGGGATCTGCCCCCTCCTGCACCCGCCCCCTCTGCTCCGGGCCCACTGGCCTCAATGCTGTTCTGGGCTCGTGCCCACCTTGCACCTTCACACCCACCTGGAACACTCATCCCCCAAGTATGTGGTGGCCCATGCTTCACCCTTCAAGGCCTTGCTCACGCGTCACTCTCTCGACAAGCCCCCTGACGACCCCTGGGCCCACGCCCCTCCCCACACCCCTGACCTCGCTCTAGTTTTTCCCACAGTGCTTATCACCCCCGACACACATTCTAATTTCCTTATTTCTCGTGTTGAGTGTTTACTACAAGCTTGTCAAGAGCAGGGCTCTTTGGCAGCTCTCTGACATAGCCTGGGGGCCGGAACAGTGCCCAGCACACAGCAGGTGCTCAACAGATACTGCGGCACAAATGACTGATGGGCACGGAGCTCTGCCCCCCAGGCCCCACTCACCTGTATGGCTCCAATGTTCTCCATCAGCTGGTCCGCGCTGGAAGCACCCAGGAGCACGGAGCTGACCCCCTCGTT
This sequence comes from Tapirus indicus, assembly GCA_031878705.1. Classification (NCBI taxonomy): domain Eukaryota; kingdom Metazoa; phylum Chordata; class Mammalia; order Perissodactyla; family Tapiridae; genus Tapirus; species Tapirus indicus. Next base: position 88,835,701 of record CM062924.1, on the reverse strand, counting down.
CCTCAGACACCAGGCTGGGACAGCAAGACCACAGGTGAAGGAGACCAGCCACTGGAGGGGCCCCTTCCTGTTCTGCCCTGCCCTTGACTGGGCCAGGGGGACCCAGCCTCCTGGTCATGGGGTGGAGGGTGCCTAGGAGGGGCCTGGCAACCCAGTCCTCAGCAGTGCTGGGTGGGGGCTTTGCCCAAGGAGGGGCTGGAGGGGGTGCTGCGGGAGGCCTGGCACTGACTGTCCTGGGTGGAGAGGCGGCCCAAGTGCTCAGGGGCCCCCATCCTCTCCTCATGAATGTGGGAGCCCCAGCCCATGGCTGGCTGATGGAGGGGGTGGCCCAGGCACTCAAGGACATCTCCCCGGGGATGTGGGTCCCAACCCTGCCCCCCAGCCCTGTTACCTATGGCCAGCTGGGGGAGCGTGCAGCCCAGGCGCTCGGCAATGGCCTGCAACTCCTTCAGCTTGGCCTGCTGGCGCCGGCCCTCCTCACTCAGGATCTTGTCCTTCAGCCACTGGTAGCCCTGGTTGTGGGGGGAGAACACAGCCCACAGGTGAGGAGGGTCACCTGGACCTCTGTATGCAGATGGCTGACGGTTTGTGCCAATGCAGCACCCCCGCCCCCATTCTCAGCCTAACCAGGTCCTGCTGTGGGCCAGACCTGGGCAGCTGGAAAGATGGGACCTGTCATATCTGAAGCCCACGGTCTGTGGGGGAGCTGAGACTGGGCCTCTGAGCCAGGATAGGGAGGTGGACATCCTGATCTTCCCTTCTCCCAGGAGGCCAGTGGCCTGGGGAGGTGTGCTGCCGCCTTTGGCGCAGAGGAACCCTCCCCCCAGCTCTGGGGGGTGCCAGCTCACCTGCCCCCATCCCCGGGGCGGGGGACTGCAGGGCCTCCCAAGCGGCTCCCTGACCTTGCTGTGGGTTGGGGAGGTACGGGCGGGGCAGGCCGTACTACTGTCAAACCCAGGGCTGGGGCTCCAGTGCTGGATCTGCCCTGGCCTGAGCAGGCTTTTCTCTGCCTGCTCCTCATCCCCCAACCCCTGCAGCCTGGAGACCCTCCTGAGTCCCCACTCCGGAAGGGTGTGTGTGTGAGGGGGACTTGTCCCAGAGAGTCACCTCTGAGGGACAACTGAAGCAGCTCTGCAGCCCCCAGCCCAGCCCAGAGGTCTCAGTGACGGCCAGAGAGAACGGAGCTGTCTTGGGGGCGGGGCATCCCAAATGGCACATGTGGACCCAGCCCAAGTCGTGAATGTTGAACCGAGGTGGGTGGCAGAAGCCAGGAGGGGAGTGAAGGGGCCCCTTCACCGGGGACAGTTCCTGGGATGGGCAGCCCTTCCAGACACAGGGGCAGGCCAGCAGGGGCGCCAAGTACTCATGCTCCCGAACCGGGTTCCCCCCACACCATCCCCGCCGACAGCGGCCCAGGGAAGCCCTGCCCAGCACCAAGGCCCCACCTCTCCAAAATGCTTGTCCCCTGCCCGTCCCCTCCCCCAGCCCAGCTGCCCTGTCACCTTCAAGGAGGCTCTCGAGTAGGGAGGGATGCCGCCGTCATACTTTCCGGAAACGATGCCGCAGGCCAGAGGGGACCAGGTCATGGCCCCCACTCCTGGGAGAGGAAAGCCAGACAAGATCAAGCCGAAGGCCCGGAAGGGGAGGCCCGCAGGGGCGAGGGAGGGGGCAGAGGAGAGGGGGTGAAGGGCGGGATAGGGGCAGCGGCGGGGTGGGACAGGTGACAGTGTGTAGCAAAGGAGAGGCGGGGAAAACGGTGCTGGGAGACGGGGAGAATGGGGAGAAGGAAGGAATAGGAGTGGGGGGTGAAGGGCGGGACAGGGGAGAGTGTGGAGCAACGGAGAGACGGGGAGGATGGAGCAGGCGGAAAGGGGAGGGGCGGGGTGGCACAAGGGAGAGGTGGAGGAAAGGAGAGGTGGGGTGGATGGGCCTGGGAAGGCAGGGAGAAGGGGGGAGGCGGGAAAGGCGGGACCGGAGAGAGGGCAGGGCGGGAGAGGGGGCGGAGCCGGGGAGAGGGCGGGGAAGGAGGGGGAGGGGCGGGGCCGGGGCAGAGGGGCGGGGCCGGAGAGGGCGGGGCGGGGCGGGGAAGAGGGGGCGGGGCGGCCGGAGAGGGCGGGGCGGGGCCGGAGAGGGCGGGGCGGGGGAGCCCACCTATCTTGTGGAAGAGCTCCGGCAGCTGCACCTCCACCTTCTCGCGCTGGAACATGTGGTACTCAGCCTGCTCGCAGATGGGCGGGATCAGGTTGAACTGCCGGGCCACGGAGTAGGCCTCCTGTGGATGCAAAGAGGGCCCCGGATGGTCCCTGCCGGTCAGCGGCTCTGGGGGGCCGCCTGGGCAGTAGGGAGAAGACACCGAGGCATCCCCAGGAAACGGCTGGCCTCCCACTCACCCAGCTTTCCTGGGAGCCGTCCCGGTGAGCCAGGAAAAGTGGGGAGGGGGGTCGTCGGACCCCAAGGCTGAAGGCATCCGGGGAAAGCCCAACCCAGTGGTGAGACTTGGCTTCTGGCACTTACCGGCCTGGTGGCCTAGGGCAAAGGGCTCACCCCCCTGTGCCTCAGTTTCCCCCTCTGTTGTGAGGGTCAAATGAACCAACAGAGCCTGCAGCCCTCACGACAGTGAGGCACATGGCGGGCTCTCGTGCCTGCCGGTGGTGCCGTCACTGTTTTCATCATGATCACCACTCCAGGGCCCTGGACCCCGGGTGACGGCAGGGCACAAAACGCCAGGTCAGGAGGGAGAGTGGCCAGCATCAGCCCATTCCTGGGACTGGGAGCTCAAGGCCTCGACTCCTCCACAGACTCTCCCTCCACTCCCAGCCGAAGGCGTGAGCCAGGGCTGATGTTTCCAGACAGACTCGGGGAGAAGCCCGTCTGCCAGCCTGAGAGGCCCTTTCCTCCTTAGCTCGGGCCTTAGCTCTCACATCTGTGAAATGGGGATAAGACACTGACCCCTCAGTGAGCTCAGGGCCGGCTGCAGGCAGCTTCAGAAAAACGCCAGATGCTCATTAATGCCACTAAGCCAAAGGCTGATTAATATCAGGGGACTGTACAGCTGTGTTTAACTTGAAATGAAAATCCTGCTTAATTTCTTTGTTGAAGCAGAAATCTGAGACTCACTAGAGGAGAAGCCCCTCCCAGGGATACTGGGATGCGGAGACTTCTGGGAGGCAGTGCACAGGAAGGCTGAGGCTGGGGCGGGGCCTGGAGGCAGGGTGGTGGGTCAGCCTGAGAGCCAGTCCTGGGAAGATGCAGTCCCAGGCCTCTGCCCTCCAACCCCTTCTCTCCCAGCTGCCTGCCTCTGAGGAGCACAGGGCCACCCTGCTAACTCTTCTGGGACACCCCAGAAATATCCAGAAACACCTGCCACCCTTGGCCTCTGATGGCTGCCATGGAGGGAAAAGACAATGAAGGGGATGCTTTCCTGAAAGTGCGGGTGAAGGGGAAACATGGATTATGAGATGGAAGCCCCGGGTCCCAACAGCCGGCTCACATTCTGAGGCAGCCCAGGCACTGAGATGCACAGCCTGAGCATCAATCTCGGCATGAGCTGTGTGACCTTGGGGCTGTTACTTAACCTCTCTGTGCCTCAATTTCCACATCTGAAAAACAGGATGACAGCAGCACTTCCCTCATAGGGCACCGTGAGGATTAAATGGGAATGAGTCCACATGAAGCCCTCAAACCCAATGGCCCCTGGAATGTCACGAGAGCTCAGCAGGAGTGGCAGGGACCATTACCACTGCTGAGCACTGGCTGAGCTCCAGAACCCGTTCTCTCAGGTGATGTTCAGAATAGCCTCATGAGGGGAAGGTCATCCCAGCAGTCTTGTTCTTCAGGTGCGGAAACAGGCTCAGAGAGGTTAAGCCATCTGTCTTAACACAGATGAATCCCACGCAGTGCTGGGATTCAAGCCAACGCCCCTGTCTGCAAGGCCCAAAGACACAACCACTCCACCTCACCATCCTGTCCCTCCTCTTAGTCCCCAGTTATCTGTGTGATGGGGACCAATGGCAGAAGATCCCCAGAGGCCGGGGATCTTCATGCCCAGAGTGGGGCAAGGAGCCCAGGCCCCGGGGACGCGCAGACGCCAAAAGGTCACCGTACCATGATCTCCATGGAGCTCCAGCGCGACGTGCCCCAGTACATGGCCATCCCCTGGTTGATGACGTGGGTCATGGCGCGCACGGTCTCTGTCACGAGAAAAGGGGAAACTGCATGTGGGGGGGGGGGTGGCCAGGGGCATGGGGCCCAGCCTGGGGACACTGCAAAGACAGGCGGGGCGCCAGGAGGAGGGAGAGGGTGCTGCAAAGACATCTTGCAAGCAGTGTACTTCCTGGCTCTGACGTCGGGGGTGGAAGGGGTTTTCTGGGATGACAGAAGAAAGTGAACTGCAATCCGAGAGGCTGGTCTTGAAAACAGTTTCCCCAAAGAGTGACTGGTCTTGTGGAATCTTGAAAAATGGGTTATGGATGGACTGACGTTTCTGTGGCAGATTAGGGGGATGAGGGAAAGGCGACATCAAAGAATGTGATGCTAGATCTAGAATGGGGGAGTTCTCTAGTCTGGGGAAGAATCGGGGACCCTATCCCTCAGGAAGAACCAGAATACACATTAAGGCTGCAGGCAGGTCAGCAGAGAGCAAGAGGGAGTCAACACAATTTTTGTCTGTTTTCTCATCTCCTCTGTGGGGCTACTCCAGATTCTTGTTGGGATCTGGAAAACTGAACGGGAAGGTAACGATGGCATCTGCTGGGACAAAGGGCAGGGCGGGGTCTGCAGGGGGAGCTCCCCTCAGGTCCAGGAGAGCCAGAAGTGGACACGGAAAGCCCCGTTTGGACCACGGTCCAGCTTCTCAAACTAGCCCAGCATCAGACAAGGGACTGTCCCCCACCTCCACGGTAGATTATTCCTAGCGCTCAAAAAAGATTTTGAGAAATAAAAATCTGCTAGTTGTAGTTCTCCCTAGGCTGTTCCAGGCCCACGGGGATGTTGTGGTTTTTATTTTATTTTTTTTGTGAGGGAGACCAGCCCCGAGCTAACATCCGTTGCCAATCCTCCTCTTTTTGCTGAGGAAGACTGGCCCTGGGCTAACATCTGTGACCATCTTCCTCCACTTTATATGGGACGCTGCCACGGCATGGCTGACAAGTGGTGCGTCAGTCCGCGCCCGGGATCCAAACCTGCGAACCCTGGGTCGCCGAAAGCAGAGCGCGTGAACTTTACTGCTACTCCACCGGGCTGGCCCCGATGTTGTGGTTTTGAAAACAGAACTTGGCCTCAGATGTTAAAATTTCAAATCTCTCTTAGCTCCGCAGGATGAAGGGCTACTGTATCCGATTTCGCACAGGTCCCATACACTGCTTGCAAGTTCGGCCGCCAGAGGCAGTGGAGGAAGTAGAGTGGAAGAACAAGTGTTTCTAAAAACACAGCATAACACTGACCCTTGAAAGTCCCCATCTCTCCCGGAGTGGCTTGCTCCTTATTTGCCACTGAGTTGGGGGAGCCGAGGTCCTTGAAGATGCCAGGGGTCCGGGGAGGGGGGAGCCGGAAGGAAGGAAGGAGAATGCTGGGTTTGTTCTGAAAGCTCCACCCCGGAATGGTACAGGCCCAGGCCACCTTCTCCCGCAGAGAGTGGCACTTCTGTTTTGGGGTGTCACTTCCCACCCGGCTTGGGTCCTGGAGTGCCCCTTTGGCTGAGGTCCCTTCTTTCAGTAGAAAGCTAAGGTCGCTGGGGCTTCTGGGGTGGTGGTCTCAGCGGGTTCGCCCAGGATCCCTGAAAAATCACCCCTCGGCTGCCACGCCTGCAGGCCAAGCCCTGCCCTCTCCTTCCTTCCAAGGTCAGGGCCTGGGCTCTTCTCTGCCCATCTGAGGGAGGAGGGCTAGCAGGGAAGCCCGAAGCCCCCTGGGACCACCAACGGGCTGCCCGCTTTAACTGCCAACACGTTCAGTGTGAAGGAGAATGGCGCCTGGTCAGAAGGCTTGAGAGTCCCAGGAAGATATCTGGCCACATCCAACCCCCAGCCCAGGCTCCCGGCCTGACTGTCCTTGTCAGGTGTTTTAGAAACACTCTTGGGGCACCCGTGACCATGCAGCATAACTGCCCGATTCCTTTCAGCCAAGGCTTAGGGCCACATGCTGGAGAGAGGGAAGCAGAGGACACCCCCGTTCGTTCTCCAGCCTGGCTCCCTCGTGCTCCCTCGCACACGACTCTCTCCTGATGAGGCCAACAATGCACTGCGAGGCCCCTTCCATGCAGAGAGGGCAGTCCACCGGGCGCCTGGGGGGCAAGGCCAACGGGGCAGAAACCTGAGAGCCTGCGGCTGGCCCGAGAGGGAGGGAGTCCTAAGCAAAGGCTCTGGGGTTCGTGAGGGTCCCGGGCAGTGGAAGCCTGGGTGTGGAGCCCACACACAGGAGCACGGCACTCTGTGCTTCTGCCCACGCCTGAGGTCAGCAGCCCCAGAAACAGGGATAATTAGGGACAACTGTCCTTCCCTCAATATTTAATGCTCTTGAACAGAGGCAAGAGGACCGAATCCTTCCAGCTGCTGCCAAACCCCATGGCACAAATAATGCATGGAAGGGGTCAGGTGGCAGTGCCAGTTGGCAGGCAGGAGCCCTTCCATGGTGGAACCCGCCCAGTTCCCAGGGAGACCAAGGCCTGCCCTCGGTGTGGGGTATTGGGGGGCCTTAGCTTAGGGCAGGCCGAGACCAAGCAGGGCCAGAGGCTGCCCCGGCCTCGGAGCTCCCCCTGCTCATGTAGGTATTCTTCAAGGAGGAAAATGCTTCCATCTGGATGGAGAGGTCGAGCTGCATGGCAAGTGGTGAGAGTGGCAGGTGGCCCAGCCTGCCCAGGGGACATGAGCACCACACGCAGCCAGGGTGCTCGTCGAGGAGACAGGCGCTGTGACAGGGTGGCTTGCCGCTGGGGTTTTTTGCTTCTGGTTGAGGCAGGCGCTTAATAAACATGAACTATGGAGAAAATGAGACTTGCTGGGGCCACCTATCCTGGGGTCCCTGAGGTGTTTGCTCCTGCGGGAACCTGGTCTCCCCAGCCCTCTCCCAGACCACCCAGGGTCAGGGTTTCAGGCGCTGATCACAGCATCCCCACATCGAGGGGGCCCTGGCAGACAGACGGCCGGCCCCCAGGGTCGCAGCGATGCAAGGCGGGCGGGGGGCATGCGCAGGAGGACGGGAGAGATGAAATGACAGCGTCGGCTGGGGGGAGGGGCACACCGCTTTGCTTTTCCTTCACTTGCAGGATGTTTTCATAGGGCACTTATTTTTCCTTTATGCATTTTATGGAGAAGTATGTCATCGGGGGGGAGAATTGTGTAAATAAAAAACTCTCATAAAATGCAGCGTGGACACAGAAGTCAATAGTTGGGCCCAGGGCACTGTGTACCTTCTATGATGAATGTCCTTGACTTGGAGGAACTAAATGGGTCCCCTGGTGATAAAAGAAAGATTTAAAGAGACCAGAGTTTATAGCTGTGGGAACACTGAGAGGCGTGGTATGACAAAGGGCAGGGGAGGGAGGCACAGATCACTTTTCGCAGAATACGCGTTTTGGTAAAAAAAAAAAAAAAAACCACTACACACACACATATATACACATGTGCGTGCACGTGGTGTATATATATATGTATGTGTATATATATATATATATATATATATAAACAAATGAAGAAAAAAATAACTTGAACACAACTTAATTTTCCAAGTCCCTGAAGCAGCAAAGCACAAATGAGAAGATGCCTGAGTGGAGAGTCGGAAGAGGCTGGGGTAGCAGGAGTCGAAAGAATAAATAGGCACCAAAGACACCAAAACCACTTTTCAAACCATGGCCCTAAGCAACAGTTTATCCCCCAGAGCAAAGACCCCTAAACCTCCCAGCAGAACCTGACTGAAAAGAACACACTGGTTGCAGAGTTGCCATGTTATGACTTGGTTTAGCTAGAAAGTGTTAATAGCTGCAAGGAGAGAACATTCCACACAGTTCTAAACCCAGGAGGGGGCCTGGGATGGGCTGTGGATCAGGTGTGGACCCAGAGCAAGGACCAGCCTCAGCCTGGAGGCACCAGGGTGTACCTCGGAGGTGGGGGATGGCAATCAGGCTGAGCTTAGCCCCGCCTCTGCTAGGGAGCCCTGGCCCGCCCCTCCCACTGGCCTGGCCTCCTCTGACCCGGCCTGGGTGTCCTGTGGTGAGGCCATCAGAGCCTCAGGTTCAGAACCCACGCCCAGAGGCAGGTGCTTCCAGAAAGAACCTACCTTCCATGGGTGTGTTGGGGTCCGGGCGGTTGGCAAACACCACGTCCACGTAGTCCAACTGCAGCCGCTCCAGGGAGGCCTTCAGACCTGGGGGGGAGTCGGAGGGATGGTCACCATCTTCACAGACATCCTGGGCCTCACATTTGTGCAGCTTAGGGAGCAAGGGACGAAAGAGACGAGGCCCCTGGCACTGGGAACTGCTGGACAGCGGGCGGGGGGACATGTGTGGGCAAGTGCCACCTGAGATTGAAAAAAGCCACGACAGAAGTGGGGGCACACCTCAGAGGGGGTGGGGGTGGGATTCACAGGCCAAATGTCCTGTGAGTGAATGAAGGGGGGACCTTCCTAGACTTCTGGTTGGCCGTGTGGTGACTGGGAGGCTAGTTATGGGACTCGAAGGGAGAGCGGCATCCGTGTCCATCGCACCAAAGGCCAGTGGCGCCTGAGATGTGCAGATGGTGACCTAGGACTTAGCAACAGGTCAGAACAGAGCTGCGGAGCGGAAGTGCTGGGACTGGGGCGGTGAAGGGTGGCAGCAAGGCCTCCGAATCAATTGATTTTTAATGGAGAGAGTGTATTCCCCTGATGAAAATGAACAGGGACAGGAAGGCATGAAGACAAAAAAATACAGGGTAATCAAGGCATCCAGGCTGAGCACTCCCGTGTGCTGAGCCCCAGGCAGGCTGCGTCCCACATGTACCCTCGCTTGGGTCCTCCCCGGTTCCCAGTCCCCCTCAGGGCTGTGCTCCCACTAGGCCCATTTTACAGATGCTGCCACAGAGGCTTGGGGAAGTGACGTCCTTTGCTCACGGTCACTCAGCAGGAGGCTCAGCCTGGATTGAAACCCAGGCCTGTTTGTGTCCTCCCTGGAGACAGCACTGCCCATCTGGGGGTGACATGGCCCCACCTGCCCATACCGCTGCCCGTCCCTCATGACATGGAGGGGACATCCCGTGTGAGCCCGGGTGGAAGGAGAGGGTCGGACCAGAGCGCCGCTGTGCCCAGGACTCGGGTCCTGCGCCGGGTCACAGGTGGGCTGGGACACTGCGCGCTCTTCACTTCTGCATCCAGGGGAGGATCCGGGGTTCAGGGCGGCTGTGTGGAGCCAGAGCCCCCTCACCTTCTATTATGTGCTTCCTGGAAAGGCCCCTCTCGGTCTCGGCTCTGAAAAACAGCGTGCGCGATGTTGCCAGCGGTTTCGGGGAAAATGTTTATGATGTAATGTTGGCGAAAAAGTAGGTCAGCTCCTGCCCCGTGCGTCTGATTCCACTTTGGGGACAAAACCACGAGGCTACAGGGATCTGCTCACGCAGGCTGGGGGAAAGGCCTAGGCTGCTCCCTGGGCTGTCGTGGGGGAGGGGCGGTGGCAGTCGGGGATGGAGGCTTTGGTTTTTCAATCTGCCCTTCTGTTTGGCCTTTTTCGGTTTGTTTTTAATTTAGAATGAGTCATATTTATAATTCCTATGGAGCCGATTTTGTCCAGCCCCAGAGAGAATATGGGGCCAGACCCCTGGAGACTGGCAGGTGTGGTCTGTGGCCCAGGGAAGGTGGAGCGGTTAGGACAGTTCAAAGGTTTTCTGTGTTTTCCAGAATTTTTAGGATGTTACTTTTATAATCAGAAAAAATAACAAACGCACGAAAGTAAAAATAAAAATTAGACAAGGTTTGAGTAAAAGACAAACTCAGCCAAAGCCGCTTTTCTGGAACTTGACCTCCCTCAATAGGGACGATCACCCTTCAGGGGAGATGAGAAATGATGCTTCGGTCACCAGGAGACGGTAAACTGCACTGGGCCAGGCTCCTGGCCGCTGGGAGGCTCCTGGCCAAGGCTGGCCTGTCCAGGACAGACCCCGTGCACCCTCTGTTTCTCCAGGATGACTACCTCCCTCCCTGCCCTCAGGAGCCTCCTAAATTGGGGGTGTCCAAAGAACATGGGGCTGCAGCCACCTGACCTGACCCCCTGCGCTGGGAGCTTCACCCGTGCCACCTACTTTCCTCCCCAGAAGATCTTGGTGGTGATGACGAGGCTGGACCGCCTGCGAAAAGAAGAGAAGGAGGGGTTGTTGCTGGGCACGGCCCCTGGGGGTCCCCCACCATGCTCAGATCTCACACAGGGGTCCTCACACCCTCCTCATCTGAGAGCACGGGGTGTGAAATGGGGCGCTGCTCTATCGTCTGATGTTTGTGGTGTGCTGAGCCCAGGGTCCTAGGGCTCCCCATCGAGCCAGAAGTCAATCCAAGGAGGCAAGTAACCAGCCACGTGGATGCAACTAACCAACCATGAGGATGCAACTAACTAACGGTGTGACTATAAGTTGGGTGGGGGGTGGGAGGGACACCTGGGCGGAGATGGAGTCTAATGTGACCAGAGCCCGCAGGAGGAGGAGGTGCATTTGGGAGAGGGGGTACACGGAGAGGGGCATGGAAGGCCACCCACTCCAGTGGATTTTGTCAGGGGCGGGAACAGGTGGAGGGAGCAGTGAGAGCAGACTCTGAGGAGGTCAAGTGTCGGGGCTCTGGTGAGGATGAAAGGAGGCGAGGGGGCAAGCAATCTAGCGCCTCCCCTGCAGGCCGACAGTGTTTCAGAAAAGCTGAATGTGACGTGGCCTTGCGGGGAGGCTGGGGGGCCCACTAATGGAGGGAGAGGCTGGGGCGGGGCAGGACCCGGCTGTGAGGGGCCAGAGTGGCAGGCACAGTGATGCTGACAGCCCCTCCAAGGTGGGTGGGGGAGGGAATGGATTCAGGTCTCCTGCTTTAAATCCACACGAGGCAAATGCTGACCTCCGTGACTTTGTCCTGGAGGGATGGGTGGGGATAATGATGGCCCCTCCTGGTCACATTTGAGCTTGACCCTTCCCAAGGGAGGGGGTGACAATGTCTCCTGTGGCTGTGCTTTCTTCCCCCACCCAGGGGTGGGGGTGGGGGAGGGCTGCTCCTCAAAGCCAGAAGCTGGAAGGGTGGCCTAATGTGTACCTCTCTCCCGTGTATTCACTGAAGACATAATCAGGGGACTTGCTAATACATGCAATTTCCTTTAATTATGGAGTAAGGAGGAATTTATTTTGGGATGAATTAGAGCCCCCCCTTTGGTGGGGCCAGAGGAGGGGTGTCAGTCATCAGGTGGCTGGGGGGGGATTTTGAGTGGCACTCGCTAGGGGAGGGGAGGGGGAGGCCCAGCTTTATAACTGCTTCTGACCTTCCTGAAGATGAAGACACGTGGCCACAAGGGGCACAAAGTGCAGGCAGGCGCTCAGCCTGGCCTGTCTCGGGGCGGGGGACTCTGCCTGACAAGGGACATCAGGCTCCTGCTCCGCCTCCTGGGGGCCAGCCCAGAGGGACACGTGGGGTGTGGGGAAGATCACAGTAAGAGCTGCCACTTCCCAGGGGAGTGACGTCCAGCCGGGATGTTTTACAACTTGGGGCTGTTTGACCCTCAGGATAGCCCTGCCAAGGAGGCTGGACAGTGGTCCCCTTCCGGGTGGGGACACTGAGCTCCAGAGAGGTGAGACACTGGCCAAGTCCTGTGGACGGGGCAGAGCAGGGGCGATTCCAGCCCCTCTCCTCTGCAGCAGCACTGTGGCCGCACCCGGGCCATCTGGGCAGTTCTCACGTCCACCTCTTTTAGGCCAAACCCAAGTCAGCTCTGCAGCCAGGGACCCTGGCCTTCTGAATCCCGCAGACAGATGAGCCGGGTCAGAGGTGGAGGGGGCAGAGTTAGGGGCACCAGGGCCTCCACTCGACTTCCCTCTCAAGCAGAGTCACCTCCTGTCTTGGAGAACTGAATGTGGCACCCACTTGGCAACTCCGTGGAAGTGTCACCACCTCACCGCAGCCCAGCGCCCGGCTCCTTGGGGGCGGCCACCCACAGTGTGAGCGCTCCCTCTTCTGGAGGAAGCACTTGCTGCCTCCATTCTGAGACATTCTCCCCAGTGAGAAAAATTCTGGGACTTCCAGGCCTTAGAAAGACTGGCTGGCTGCACAAGGGCCAATGAGGCCAAATTGGGCCCTCCACTGGTAAACAGGAGAGAACAGCAACAGGACTCGAGCCAACACTTGCCCCCCGTGGCCTGCCCACCCCACCCGGTACCCCAGAGTGCATCTGCCTCTCATGGAGCCCTCTTCCAGCTCGTCCCCGTGTGTGCCCTGGGAACAGACCACAGAGAGAGCAGAGTAATTACCTCCATCCCTTCTTCTTGATGATGTTTCCTAACACGACTTCAGCCCTGCGAAAGAGACCGAGACACGGGGATTTCATTACAGCCTAAGAGAAACATCAACCCCGCCCCACTGTGACAGTCTGCCACTTGGCCCCTCTGTGAAAATGCCACTGGGGCCAGAGACCCAGGCTGTTGATGCCCGCCTTGGCCCGGGCAGCTCACTCCAGAGAGGAGAGAGCCTAGGAGTGGGTGTGCTATTTCCCTGTGAAGGTGGCACTTGTCCCCTGCAGGCGCTTGTCTGAGCAGCAGTGGCTCCAGCACTTGCAGAGAAGGAAGGAGCCAACGTCTTGCTTGGCAAGGCCCACAACGTCCTGCTTCCCTGGTCTGCTGGAAATTCACCAGGGAAAATGCTTGGCAATGTTATGTGGGCGAAGTTTCCAGACAAGTATGTTTTTTAAGAGGTAAATTATTCATCAAGTACATCCTCTGTTTTCAGAGACAATCAACATGTATTCAGGGCCAGGGACTGAATTTCCAGCAGGGTGCGTGCTTGCGTGTGTGCGTACTGTTGTGGGTGCGTGTGACCCTCGTTTCCTGCTTTTGAACAGTAGAGAGACAGATGCCATGCTGACCGCTGTCTGTTCTGTTTGGCGTCACTCTGGGCCTTGCACCAAACTCAGGCCAGCCGGGGTCACAGGCGGGGCTGTTCCTGCCTCGCTTGGCACTGCAGTGCTGGATTAACTTTTAAGAACTTTCTGCTTGTAGCAAAATGTTTCTGAGCAAAAACAACAGACGGAGAACGATCCATACCCAGCGCTACATTCCAATTATAAAAGCGCCTGAGTAATCCACTCAGAAATAATGGGCACTAATTTGCAAGCTGTTTAGCATACATTCTGAAAGCTCTTCATCTATGGTCAAGATGCACAGAAATTCACTCAGCCCTGGGCTTCTTCCTTTTATTTCTTGGTTCCTCATTTGTGGGACAAAGGATCAGGAAAGGAGGAAGAGAGAAAAGCAAGCAGTGGTTCTGGGGTTGCAGGAGCTGTAGACAAGTTAACCAAAGCCTGTTGCTCGTGGCCACGAATTCTCGTGGCTGTGAATTTGGTAAGGCTGGCATCTGTCCAGAGGGGCACAGAAATCCTGCAGCTTTCTGGGAAGTGCCCAAATTAGTGTCAGCATGAGAAGCAGGGGGACGTAGTGAGCTACGTGCTTGGCACTCTGGGCAGCGAGAGGGACAGCGCCTGGCCCACCACCCGCTGGAGCTGCTTCGCAGCCCTTGCCCAGAGCAGCTTCTTCCTGCCTGTCCCTTGGTACATGGTGCCCAGCTTCCCCATGAGGGCGGCTGCTGGCACCAAGGCATTGATGGGCAATGAGTAGGCAAGTTCAGCTCTGGGCTGGACAGGGAAGGAGCCACAGAGGCTGGCAGAGAAGCGGGGGCCAGGATGAGGGCAGTTGGCTCCAGGGGCAACAGCAGCCCCCGGGAAGCTGCTTCCCAAGTCCTCGGCTTTTGGCAAGTGGCTTCTGAGAGGCCCCGAGGCTTCCCAGGACCCCGTGTACTTGCCCTGCATGCCAGCCCTGGGTGTCCAGTTAATAAGGGGGAAGGGAAGAGAGTAACACAGAGAGTATGACTGTCATGGATTATAGCATGCCAGGCCCATACACAGGGGCTGGGCCATCTGGAGCTGGAGGAGGATGCACCGAGCTGCCTCCAGCACGCCCTCAGGGGCAGCAAAACCAAGGCAGGCGCAGGGCCAGGGAACAGGCTGGGTGGTTGGGACAGGGAATGCCTGTGGGCTGGCCATCAGCCTTGGGCTTTTCCACCTCTGACCCTTCGGCTTAGCTCATCTGTCTGGAAAGAATTTCACTTTGATGGGAAGCTGCTGCCAGTTTGGAGGGTTGGGAGGGGGCTGTGGCATCAGAAGGTACAGAGGGCTGCTGATGGGGGCTGGAGGAGATTTGGGGGTCCCAGTGGAGGTCCCCGGGGCTGTCAGCTCCTCAGACCCTGGGTTGGGCCTTGAGCAAAGGCCCAGCTGGGTTCCCCAATTCTCTGGGCCATTACAGGCTGCAGGTAATAACCCAGAGCCGTGCGAGGCAGGTGCTGGCCCCGCGGCCACGGTGCTCAGCAGGCCAGGCTGCAGCCAGCCCAGCTGATGGGAACTTGGCTCGCCCCAGGCAGGAGGGGGCCAGAGGGAGGACGAACACAGAGCCAACATATGACTTCACAAACAAAAGCTGACTTTTGGAAACCTGATGTAGGAGAGTGGATGATTTGATTACAGCCAGTCTTTAAAACTGAAGCCAGCAGCCTTGGCTGAAGAGGGCTTTTACATAATTGAGCAGGAAAGTTCACTGCCAAGATGGGAAGTACTTCCTACAGTGCTCGGCTGCCAGTCTCTGCTCTCCCCAGCTCGAGAGGCCCTGTCTTCCCTGCAGCCCTAATCGCACCGTTAAGACGTGAAAATGTCAGGCGTGTGGGGCTGGCCACAGGTCACAGGCACGTGGGACAGGCCCGGACGACAGCTGACTCACAGCTCTCACCCCGCAAAGCATCTCTGGCACCTGAGGGACTGTGGTCACCTTGGTGCTTGGACACACAGGGAGTTTAGCAAGTGACCGGTGTCCAAGTGGTCTGCGATTCTGGCCCTGAGAAAACAACGGCTTCTAAAGCTACTTAGAGTTTAGAAAAACGGGCAGAGTGGGAGGCACCTTTGTGAACCCTCTTGGGAACGAGACCAGAGGACCAGGAGCTCTGGCTCTTCCCAGGGACGCCGTGGCCCGCACCACTTTTCCCACGAGAAAAGACACGTACTTGCCCGCTGCGTAGACTTCTGCAGTATCAAAGAGGTTGATGCCGTTGTCGTAGGCCAAGGTCATTAGCTGCTCTGCCATCTGAAACGAGAAAACCGGGCCCGGGGCCAGCCCGGTGGTGTAGCAGTTAAGTTCACGCACTCCACTTTGGCGGCCCGGGGTTTGCCGGTTCAGATCCTGGGCGTGGACCGACGCACTGCTCATCAAGCCACGCTGAGGCGGTGTCCCACATAGGCAACTAGAAGGATGTACAACTATGACATACAACTATCTACTGGGGCTTTGGGGAGAAAAAAAAAAAAGGAGGAAGATTGGCAACAGATGTTAGCTCAGGGCCAATCTTCCTCAAAAAAAAAAAGAAAGAAAGAAAACCAGGCCCGCTTGAAGGTGGCACTGTCACAGGACAGACATGGAGGCAGGTCTCGGTAATGGACGCAGAAAGAAGAAAGAGAACAAAAGTGAATGAAGAAACAGCCTATGGATTGTGAATTTCTTCCGAGCAGGGACCCCATCTGTTGGGTCATCACGGGGCTTAGCACCTGTACTGGGTTGCATAGTGTCGCCCCAAATTCATGTCCACCCAGAACCTCAGAATGTGACCTTATTTGGAAACGGGGTCTTTGCAGATGTAGTTAAGATGAGGTCAGATTACATTAGGGTGGGCCCTAAATCCAATATGAGTGGTGTCCTTGTAAGAATGAACACAGACACAGGAAAGAGCCATGTGAAGATGGAGGCAGAGACTGGGGTAATGTGTCTACAATCCAAGGAGTGCCGAGGATTGCCGGCACCAGCAGAGCTGGGAGAGAGGGATGGAACGGACTCTGCTTCAGAGCCTTGGAGGGAGTGTGGCACTGCCAACACCTTGATTTTGGATTTCTGGCCTCTAGAACTGTGAGAGAATAAAATTCTGTTGTTTTAAGTCACTCAGTTTGGGGGACTTTGTTATGGCAGGCCTGGGAAACGAACACAGCCTGCAGTAGGAGTATGATAGATCTTGGCAGATTAAATACTGTTTGAAAGCTATGTCTACAACGCGTCCTATGACGCCGTATACCCCGTGGAATCGGAATCCTTCCCAGCAATGGCACGAGGGTGATTTCATGATTGTTTGCAGATGGAGCAACTGCATCTTCAGCAGCGCTCCAGCCTTGGACATTTGGCCCATGCCTTACAGGCGGGGGTGATGAATGGTGCCTGACTGGCAGTGGGGGCGAGGATCGAGAAGCCAGGGGAAGCCTGCCTGCAATTGACAGTTGCCGCCAAGATGCAGCAGCGAAGAGTCCCTGAACTCTGCTGGCCTCTGGACGGTGCAGGTGTCCTCTGAGTGTCACAGATGCAAACTCTGCTCCCCCCACTTCTCAAAGCTCAGCTCAGAGCCCCAGGCCTCTCTCCCCAGCTAGCCCAGGGTGGGTGAATAATACTGAACAACGCTCAAAAACTGTAGGACAGAAAGCCAGCCAGGTGCGGGTTCTCGGAGCTTCTCCCCACACCAAATGCAGACACCTCACCAGCCAGGCAGGTATGCAGGGTGAGCCTGCTGGGAGGATCAGGGGTGGAGGGGGCTCAGTTGCTGTCTGTGGGAAGGTGGCCTGGTGCGACCAGAACCCTTGATTTTTCAAGAGAAGCCAGAAATCCAGTATATTTGGCAGGGTGTAAAATCTGATTTTCAAGTGTTGGCAATGAACCCCAAAGATTTCAGATACTGAGCAGGCCAAAGCTAACCCCCACTAGTCTGCTGCTGTTCTCTAAGTCCGAAAGCCCAGGTACCACCAACCGGCCGTTGGCGGAGTTTTCTGGATCCATCTGCAGGGCTGATTGGCTCCTCTCCTCCCTCCTGCAGCTCCAGTGTAACAAGGTATCAAGTGCGTCCCTGCGGCGCTCTGAAGCGCCTCCTGCTCCCATGCACCCTCCTCCAGCACAGGGCTCCCGTCTTCCTCCGCGGGGCTCCAGCACAGGAGGCTCCTCCCGGCTTCACCCTCGTCTTCAGCCCGACTTCTCTGGGATGTGTCCCAGCTCGCCCCAGCTCTGCCTAGGAGAGCACTGTGTGCAGGGCCCCAGCGGGGTTAGACAGACGGTTTTGGGGTGCATGCTGTCTCCTGAGGAGGGTTCTGAGCCAAAGTGACTCAGTAAATTTAAATTTACTTAAAAAAAATTAGAAATTGTGATAAAATATACATAACATAAAATTTACCATTTTAACCATTTTAAAGTGTGCAGTTCAGTGGCATTAAGTACATTCACATGGTTGTGCAACCATCACCAACATCCATCTCCAGAACTTTTTCATCTCTGCAAACTGAAACTCTGTCCCCATTAAACACTAACTTCCCCTCCCCCTCCCCCAGCCTCTGGCACCCACCATTCTACTTTCTGTCTCTATGAGTCTGACTCCTCTACACCTGAGTGGGATCATACAATATTTGTCCTTCTGTGACAGGCTTACTTATTTCACTTAGCATGCTCTACAACATCCACGTTGTAGGGCGTGACAGGATTTACAGGGCTGGTTGAAAGGTGGTTAGGAGTTTGTCAGGCCGGCAGTGGGAGAGTGGGTGGAGGAGGGGGCATCGCAGGCAAAGGGGCTGGTGTGTGCCGAGGAGGGCAGCCTGCGTACCTGCTGCACCTGCCCATCCTGTGCTCAGGTCAAACACCTGCGCCTTCTCCTTCACTCATCTTTCTTTCACTCCAGCATCCAAACCGTCAGCTGATCCTGTCAGCTCCCCCTTGTGAACTAATCCAGAGTCTGACCGCTCCTGTCCACCTCCACTGTGCCCACCTGATTCAAGCCAGCGCATCCCTCAGCTGGTTTTTTGCAGTAGCCCCCTAACCTTCTCTGCCTCTGTCCATGCCCCTGACACCCTGGCTAGCCAAGTGTGGTCCACGGACCAGCAGCATCAGCATCAGCAACGCAGAATCCCAGGCTCCACCCGAGATGTGCTGCATTAGAATCTGCACTTTAAGCGGCTCTCCAGGGGATTCCTGCACACATTACAATTTGAGGAGCACCCCCGCTGACTGGCGTCCTTGGTGCAGCAGCCAGAGCGAGCCTTTAAAGAGTTAGGTCAAATTTCCTCTTTGCTAAAATCCTCCAGTGGCTTCCCTGCCACAGATGGTCAAAGGCAAAGTCCCCATCAGATCCGCCGCTGCCTCACCTCTGACCCCATCTCTCAACATCCCGCCCACTCCCGCCCCCCCCCCCCGTGGCCTCACGCAGGCCAGGCACACTCCTGGGGTCCCCATGGGCTGGAATGCTCTCTCTCTGGATCACCATGTGGCTCACTCTCTCACTTCTACCTTCCCGATCGTCTCGTATAAACCAGGAGCCCGCACCCCAGTCCTCCTTTCTCTGTGGTTGACTAAATAATGGCTCCCCAAAGATATCAGGTCCCCGGAACCTGTGAATATTACTTTAGGTGGGTCTTTGCAGATGTGATTAAATTAAGGGTCTTGAGATGGGGAGATTATCCTGGATGATCTATGTGGCCCTAAATGCCATCGCAAGTGTCCTTGTGAGAGGGAGGCAGGGGGAGATTTGACACAGAGGAGAAGGCAATGTGACCGCAGAGGCAGAGGCTAGAGTGACAGTGCCACAGGCTGAGGATGGCCAGCAGCCACCAGAAGCTGGAGGAGGTGAGGGAGGACCCTCCCTTAGAGCCTCCACTGGGATTGTGGCCCTGCTGACACCTGGATTTCAGCCCAGTGATCTTGATTTTGGACTTCTCACTCCAGAACTGTGCGAGAATAAATTTTTGTTGTTCTGAACCCACAGTTGGTAGAAGTTTGTTACAGCGGCCCCAGGAAACAAATATACTCTCTGCCATGGTGTGCTTACCCCTCAGGGATAAGATGTGCTCACTGTCTGCCTCCCTCCCACGAGAAGCGCAGCTCCAGGGCAGGGACCTGGTAGTCGCAGGTGCTCAGCAGGCAGGAGTTGAACGGAGACCGTCCTCCAGGGGCTCTGTGGCCCCAGACCGGCCCCTCCTCCCCCTCCTCACTGCCGCTGGCTACTCCTCACTCCTCTGCCCACCCCAGGGAGGACTCCTCCTCCCATTCGCTTGTGAAGAACAGAGGCCTCACGGTCTGGGCTCTGGAGGGTGACCACGGTGAGCAGGCCCCTCCGCAGCCTGGCCGACCCGTGAGGCTCACCAAGCAGGGAGCTCAGCACGCCCCGACATGGAGACCCCCACCCTCACTCCCCTGTCCCTTAGCAGAAAGAAAGACATGAATGTAATCCTACTTACACCCGGGACAGCCCTTGGATGACCACAGACAGAAAGAGAATGAGGGAATCTGGGGATTTCCAGGGCTGTGCTGTCTTATTTTTCAACTGCTATGATTTGGGTGTAACTCCTCTTCCAGGTTTTTCTATGTGACTATATGCTTTTTCCCCACAAAACTGCAACTTTGACTTACAGAGGTTCTATCT
The DNA here is from genome assembly GCA_031878705.1 of Tapirus indicus. Taxonomy (NCBI): domain Eukaryota; kingdom Metazoa; phylum Chordata; class Mammalia; order Perissodactyla; family Tapiridae; genus Tapirus; species Tapirus indicus. Next base: position 88,816,036 of record CM062924.1, on the reverse strand, counting down.
GCTGTGTTTTCCATGTGCTCTCTCATGGGTCTGTCCCCATGTCATGCTTCAAAATGTGACTTCTAAAGACTTCTGCTCTGTGGGTGCATCCTACTTTATGGAATGGAGCCTCTATTTGGTGACTCTGGTTATTTCCAATGTCAGAGTCCCAGAAAGTGGAGGCAGAAGGAACCTCAGGAGACATGTGGGTCACCTCCCCTGTCACCCCCATCTGAGGACATCCTGCCCCAGCACGTTTCCCCAGAGCTGAGAGCCAGCCGCAGGCTCTGAGGCAAGACCCCAGATGGCCTCCCTCTTCCCCACTCTCCAGGTGTGACCTTGGGCACCTGCTCAGTCTCCAGGGCTCCACTTCCTTGAAATGAGAATGACAACACCTCCCTCCCGGGGTTGATGGAGGAGTGAGTGCCATAATAAATGTAAAGTTCTTAGCCACTATTCTTATTAAATTTTATTGCCCAAGCTGCTTTGAACACATGCTCTGAGGGGGCGTCTTCTACCTGAACAGCAGTGGGAGGTCACAGAAAGGGCACTGAACTAGACTTGCTCTGACCAGGGCAGCTCTGAAACTTGCCCACGGGATCTGAGGTTCACTAATGCCGGCTGTCGGCTGGCCGCATTCTGATGGCCCATGGAGGCCCCCTCCCTCCCTGGGACGACAGCCCTGAAGATACCTGCAGACAGCTGATGCCACCCCAGAGGGCAGGGTCGGCAGACCTGTCCTGTAAAGGGCCAGAGAGTAAATATTTTAGGCTTTGTGGGCCAGATGGTCTCTATGGCAACTACTTGACTCTGCCCTTGCAGCATGAAAGCACCCAGAGACAAGAGGTAAATGAGTGGGCGTGGCTGCCTGCCAATAAAACTTTATTTACAAAAACAGGATTCACAGAGACAGAGAGTAGATTAGAGCTTACCAAGGGCTGAGGAGTTATTGCTTAACGGGTATAGACTTTCTGTTCAGAGTGATGAAAAATTTTGGAAAAAGACAGTGGTGATAGCTACACAGCAAAATGAGTGTACTTAACGCCATTGAACTGTATACTTAAAAATGGTTAACGTGGTAAATGTTATGCATATTTTAACCACAATAAAAATGGTGGAAATGGCAAATTTAATGTTTCATATATTTAATAAAAAAGAAAAAAAGACAGGCCGGGGGCCAGATTTGGCCTGCAGGCCATCACTTGCTGAGATTTTTGGAGTCCTGCCATGGAACGTCCCTTTGCCACAGTAAATCCACCCGTTTCTTGATTCTGTATCTCCCTGGCTTCTGGGCACGGTATCTTGCACACAAGAGGTAACTCTAAAAACAGGACTCTGTTTCTGGATTCCTGGGCAAGCAAATCACCTTCCTTCACATGGGCTTAGCAAGGAACACGGTGATCCAGATGGGCACCCATCTGGAATGCCCGGTGGGCCCGTGGCCTCCCTGGGTTTAGGCAGAACACGTGGTCCTCTTGGAGCCCAGGATGGTCCTTGATTCCCTGTGGCTGTCCACCCCACTGGCTCAGACCGAGCAGGCAGCCAGCTAAAGAATAAAACCCAGGCATTCTTCATCTGAACCGTGGCGAGGTGGGCCCCTGGTACTTGATGTATTGATTTTTTTGGACATTAACTGTAGGATTTAATATGAAAATTCTGCTTGCTCCTTCACTCAAACATTTTCACCTGCCAAGATCTTTTGGAACCCTGAATCTGTCATCTGTTGTATCTGCTGTCCTCCCAACTTTGTGTCACCTGGAAACGACTTCCATTATTTTCATATGTGTCACTACGTCCTTGATGGAGACACAGCAGAGGCCGGAGCTGCCACCAGATCATTAATCAGTACTCTTTAGGTGTGATGGATCTGTTGGTGAAAAAGTCACCTAATTGGATGGTTACCATCCCGTCACTTCTCTATATCTTTCCCACAAGGACATCACACGCAATATAGCCAACGCCATTTGGAAGCGAAGTCACACCCTTCCAGAGAATTCTTCCATCTACTAACTTAGTAACCACCTCAAGAGGGAAACAAGGCCAGTCAGACACGACTTATTCAGGGTGAACCACGTGGGCCCCGGGGCTCTATTCTAAGTGCTCGGAACCAATCTGGTGGCCACAGGTAAAACAATTCCCTGCTCCTTAAAAACTCCCGACGTCACCCTGAGATAGCTCAGACCCAGAACCTCAGAGCAAGGGCAAAGAGTTCTAGTACTTGCCACCGTCATAAAAGGAAAAGGAACAAAAACACAAATGAAATGCATTTGGATTTTGATGGAAGCAAAGCTTTTCCTTTGAAAACTAACTGAGCAATCACAGCTAACAAGGGCTCAAACGAACTCCTTAATTTTTAAACACAACCTTCCCAACAGTACGTAGGGCAGCTGTGACGACAGCTTCTTGTGCTGATGTCCAGGGCTCTCTGCGCAAACACCGCTACTCTCATTTCCAAGATACCCACTCACCGCCCAGAAGTGCACACCAGCCTGGGAATGCGTCGTCCGCTTCAGGACAGACCCGGAGATGCTGGCCGTGCCGCGTCCCAGTTGTGAAGAGAGAAGCCCGAGCAAGTCCATTTGATTGCTGGGCACACGCTTAGCGACAGCTACGGGCAGTGTGCAGTGAGGGGCTGGAAAATGCAAATCTACTCAGTCTTTAGCCTGCTGCAGAATCTGCATTCTGAATGACCTCAATAGATATTTCCTGAACTTCCAAATTCAGGTGGGAACCCTCTGAAGGAGAAGCTGAGATTTGCACTGGGCTGTATAATTCGGAAAATGTGAGGTCCCTGAATTTTCCTGGGTAACTGCAGATGAGAAACCTGAATTTCTGGGACTTTAGGGGACTTGCTGAAGCCCCAAGGTGCCCAGCTGTAAGTGTTGGTGCCACCGCCATGGCTCGTCCTTTCTGCCTTCCCACAGGGTGGGAGAAACAGAAAGAGGGAAGCCGCAGTGGCCACCACAAGTGCAGGCTCGCTCACGCATTTAGTGGACTTCACCATGTGGGCTGCCCTGGCTGGGGCCTGGGGGTGCCGAGGGAGCCCCCTCTTACCTCATCGGTGATCTGGCCTCCGAAGGTCACCCACGTTCCTGAAAGGAGACACACAGGCTCAAGTGAGAGAACCTCCCCAAGGAGCCCAATTCTCCCCCTGGGGTGCTGGGACCTCAGGCCACCATGTCACTCTGCTCTGCGGTGAGCATGTCCTCGGCATGTGTGGACACTTGGCCTTCAGGGCAAGTCTCCCTCTCCTGGGGCCACCAAACCGAGGGGACAGTAAGTGCCCAGAGCAGGCAGCTGGCTGCAGGCCTTCAAAATGCTCGTTGGGGCTCAAGCTGATGTGGTTCCACTTCCAAGGACACACTGCAGGGACAGGGATGAGGGACGTCTCCCTGAAAATGGGCAAGGTCTGACAGCCACGTCCTCACTCTTGTTGGGCGGGGTGCGTGTGTGTGTGTGTGCGTGTGTGTGTGTCAGGGGGAGGTATCACGTGCACCATGGAGGTGGAGGGACAACATGACCTGGGAATGGAGCTCACATCTCGGGAAAGAGGAAGAAGGAGAGACTGTGACTGCCTTTCAGGGGGGACGCCGCCACGTAAGGAAAGAGGCTGTCCTCCCAGCTCCCCCAGGGTCCGGGTGCTGCTCTGATTCTCTAGGGTGGGGCTGTGTGTGCACAGGCCCCTGGGTCTTGCCCCACCTCCCCTGCTAAGTCTGTATCTCTGTCCTCTTCCTTCTCTTAGGACCCCACTCACCGTGGCTGCCATGGCAACCAAGCCCCCTCCCTCCTGGCTCAGGGTGCAGCCCCCTCTGAGGAGTGGTTCCCTGCTTCCTTGGGGGGCGCTGGACCAAGGGGCCCCCACACTCACCGAGCCCCAGGCAGGAGACCCGCAGGCCCGACTTGCCCAGGTTCCTGAAAAACAAGCACGGTGTGAGTTCTCAGTGGCCAGGGCAGGACCTGCCAGCCAGGCCCAGGCCCCCCACTGTTCCCCATACCAGCCCCTGAACCCCCACCCCAGCCAATGCATCCTTTGAGTCTCTGAAGGCAAAGGGGACCTTTGGAGAGAGGCCTGCTGCTCGCCCGACCGGGGGTAAAGGGCCAACTGCTCCCCCACCACACATACAGCAGGGCACAACCACGTTGCTGTGACAGGCCACGCTGGGGACCATGTGGGCCTGGAGAGCCACCCCAGAGAGAGAATGATGGAATGGATGCCATCTTGTTTCACGGGCTGGAACAAGATTGATTCAGGCCTTGGGGTACCGGCCACAGGGTGTCCTCTCATAAGAAGCTTCTCTTTTCATTTCTTCAGAGTGTCACGTTTGCGATTTGGGGTATCTTTACTCCCGCTCTCTGAGGAGCAGAGCAGGAGAAGCTAGTCCCATGTTACCTGGGCCACATGACCCTCAGCTCTGTCCCTCTGTGGTAGGAATGTGGGGGAGATGAGAGCTCCAGTGGGGGAGATGAGAGCTCCGGTGTGGGGCGCTGGTTCCCGCACCAGGCCAAGTCCCTGCCTCTGTTGTGAGCCCAGCCAGGGCTGCTTGGGAGGGCAAGATCCAGACACCCGGCAGCGCACATGCTGATCAGGCCCAGCAGCCACAGCTGCACGGGCTGCCCAGGGCTCCACCATGGGCCCACCAAGGTGCCTGCCGGATGGGGCGCATCCCAGGGTCCATGTGGATGGGTCGCGGGCATTCTTCCGAGCACATGGAGGGTGGTAGCACCTTATTGAGGACTGGGAATGGAGCCTGCGGGGAGCAGGCCAGGTGGCCCTCAAGCATCCTGTCACCGAGCCCCCGATAGCTCTGTGGGGCAGGCACCTTCCTTTTCCCGATATTCCCATTTTATGGAAGAGCACACTGGACCTGCCCAGGCGTGGAGAAGCTGGGATCCACCCAGGCAGTCGGCTCCGAGAGCACGCTCCCCACCACAGTGACACATGCCCACCCCCCATTACGGGTGACACAGCATGTGATCTGTCCAGACGGTGAAGTTGACAAGTGCAGGGTGGGTGTCCCAGCCAAAGCTGGAGCCCTGACTCATTTGGGTTCAGACTCTACTTCCCTCGTGGGATCCCAGTTGAGGGGCTGCTGTTCCGGGGACTAGCCCGGGGGGCGACACCATTCTACTCCGTGGGAAGTCAGAGAGCTTCGAGAGATGCAGAGGGTAAACGCCAGCCTCCTTCTCAAGACCCCCCTGCATTTCCATGGGGCTGCCCCACTTCTAACTTCAGTGGATGCTGTGTCCTCAGTTTCTCTACCCACCTGGCCCCCTGGGAAGGTAGCACAGGGCCTGAGCCTGACCCATTCCTCTCTGACACAGGCCCACTCTGACCCTCCGCAGCCTCAGTTTCCCTGGTTACAAGACCCCTGGCCCCTGCCCATATCACAGGTGGTCTTTGGCAGGGGGAGTGGATATAATAAACTTGTAAGCAGTTTGAAACAGTTTAATGTGTCAAATATAAGGTAGTTCTAAACTGCCCAGCTTTCTTTTCAGATTTCCAGTTAAAATCAGTCCAGCTGCTGGACTGGGGAGTGCTGGAATTTTCCCCAAGCGAGGACATGACAGCAGCTCCTTTCTCTTCCGGGGAGGGGAGCGGACTGGGCAGAGGCTCTGAAGCCAGAGCTCAAATCCTGGTCTGATCTTCCCGGCGGTACGCCCCGGGCATGTCACGGAACTGTCTGCCTGATGCCTCATCTGCGGAATGGGCTCGCGATGCTGCCTCTCTCATGGGGGTTGCCATGAGGGTGTAATGAGATAACTCTGGGGCACAGGGTCACGGGACACTGACTGCCTGTGCCTCATTTCCGAGACAGACAGCACAGAACACGGACAGCGGCCTCTTTCCTCATACGAAAAGTGACAACGGACAAATCCAGTAGGCTTTAATGTGATTGTGTTAAAAAGGGAAGGGAAGTTTTCCCTTGTTTTTCCCCCTATAAATCTGTGAAATAATCTGATAACGCCCTCAGCATTGCTTGTATGTTCCAACCCAGAGCAATGTGGGTCTGTGACTGCTAGAAAGAAAGGCACAACCGGGTCACCTCCGGACTCCGCATCAGGCAAGGTCTATCTAGTGGGTCAGGTCGTGCTTCCCACACTAGCTAGAAAGTACCTGTGATGAGAAGTCAAACTCATCAGTGGTTCTTAACTGTTTTGGGGTCACAGACCCCTTTGAGAAACTGATTAAGGCCACGGACCCCTTCCCTGGAAATGTGCATGGAGGCAAAACCCTTCAGAACCTCATTTGCAATGTCTGGGTGTTTGCAGAGCCTTGGGCCCCCTGGGTGCCTGGTCTGGATGAATCCAGGTGCCAGGAGGGGGGCTGAGCCCCTGCCCCTGCACAACTCTCCCCTCCCCCCATGACCACGGGGAGTGATTTCCTGGCCAGGTTCTGTAGGAGGCCAGGTTTGAGGTGGATCCTCCTGACACTTCCCTTTTATCAGTGTGGAGCCAAATGCTGCACATGTTGTGTGTTCAGGGGGACAAGTGGCTTTAGCAGCACCCAGAGGACATGGGACACCAGGCTGAGCCCACTCAGGTCTGCGGCTGAAGAGGGGCCACCCCTTGCCCACCAGAAGGAGCTCTGAGTCTCCTCCCATGCCAGGGCAGAGACCCGGGGCATCTGGCGCTCCAGCTGCTTCTCCACCCACCGCCCACGGGAATCATTGCACAGAACTAGGACACCGCGCGATGCTGCAATCATCCTGCTCAAGTTGTTTCCGCGTTAAAATGATGGTATTAGTTCTGCCATCCGCTGCCAGGCCTCGGGAGAAGGAATGAGAAGGGACAGGATATCTCCAGGCTAAAAGCTCTATAAACACGGCTGCTCGGTGGGGGTGGGGACGACAACAAATTACAGCCTCGCCTGGACAGGGGCTGGCGACACGCTCGATACTTGCAAGACGCGAAAATCGTTTCCTACAGCCTTTTCTCCCCTAATTAAAACTTGACATAATGATAAAAGAGTTGGCTAAATCTCTAAACCCAAATAACGTTCGTCTTGATTAATTTGCCTCATGTCTCTCCTGCAGTCTGGAAGATGCTAACGAGGACTCACGGACTTAACCTTTGCGGGGGGAAAGCACGACGCCCACCACGCAGGCACCGGAGGCTCTGCCCCTCTAAACACTGCCCCTCACACTCTGGGCAATTACAGACCCTTTAAAAAAATAGCAGTTCAGGGCCTTTGACTTCAGCCATCTGGGCAGAGGACAAAAATTTGATCAGGCGATGGAAAGCAACAGGGCCTCGATGAGCTGGTTTGATGAGTAAGAGGGCCAGGCCTTTTGGGCAGCTGTCGCACTGTCGGGGAGCCTCTGTTCACAGGTCTGCCCCGCTCCCAGACTCCAGGCTCCCTGAGGTCAAGCCTGGGGCTCTGGGTCTTCATCTTCAGATTGCAGGCCGGCAACACAGCGTCCCAGGGGTGCTTGTTTGTGTAATTTAGGGGTAAGAAGCCCGGGCCCTGGGACCACACCCTGGGGACTGAATGCTGGCTCCTGACCTTACTCACAGGACTTGGTGTCCCCCAGTCCCTGCACTGAGCACCAATTAGGCTCTCTGGCAAGAATGTGGCACCCTGGTGCGGGCCACACACCTTTGGTTCCCTTAACACCAACGATGACACATATGGCTGGAGGCATCGTCCTGGCCCTGGAGCATGCCGTGGTGGAGGGCCAGCTTCCTAAAGAGGTGGTTGGAGTGGGGGGCAGATCCAGATCAGGCCCTCTACAGCCCACCTGCACCCGGGCTGTGGCCCCGGGACAGTCATTATAGAGCAACCCCTGGGGCAGGTACCCCATGGGGCAAGTACCCCATGAAGCTGGCACACATGGGGCAGGTACCCGTAGGGAAGGATGGTAAGGTGCTCAGCAAGGGTGCCCACTGGTTTGGATTCTGGCTTCCATTTCAGCTGCTATGAAAACCACACATCCTACTGGGGTATGACCCCACCTTCCTCCCCCAACACGGCCACGAGAAGCTGGCCAGGCCCTGCTGTGTGTAAGGTCCCAGGTAGGAAGAGCTGGGGCTGGGATCTGAACCCAGGTCCTCAGACTGCAAACCCCCCAGCCCAGTGAGCACCTCCCTTTACTGCCCGTCTTGCCCTCCCTGCCTTCAGCATGTGTCACACACGGGCCCACACGTACACGCACAGATGCACAGACGCACACACACAGATGCACACAACACACTTAAATATGCACACACAGTGATCGTGAGCACTCAGGCTCTTGGAGACCTACTCCATGGATCTTAGGATCCCAGGAGGGAACTCACGTTAGCAGCCACACTTTCCATTTACGTAGGGCTTTATATTTTTAGAAACGGTCTCACCTGTATTAACTCCTTTGATGATCCTATGATTGACCTAAAAGTTGCAGCGGGTAACAGGTATCTAAACTAAAAAATACATATTCGGTTTGCTCCTAGCTTTTGATCCCCACTTAACAAAAGATATAAACCACCAGACCTTCTAGAGTCGAGAATTCCGTTCTGGATTGTCCTCACTGAGCTTAGAGAACGGCAACAAAAACCTTTTACTGCAGAGGTTCATTACAGAATACTGAATGTCCCCTAAGGACCCAGGGAAGGAAGGGACACAGGCGGAGATGCAGAAGGACTCAGGGTTAGTCCAGAATTCCGCTTGAGGAGGCATGGGACTTATGACATGGTTCTCTTCCAGGAGGTCCAACTTTCAGGCATGGTTTTGGGGAGGTTAAGCTATACGTCTCAGTTGTCAGGATCCATTCTCTCAATACTTTTTGAGTTGAAGCAACACCAGCTAGAAACCCAGACATTCTCCTCAAATACAACTAGAATGTCTGTGGCTTTTTCTGAGGCCGGTGGCCCGTGTGACTGTTTGAGTCACTGAAAGCAGAGTTGTGCCTGGCTCCTGCTTTGGAAACTCTTTCCTGAGAAACCTGGGAACCAGAGATGAGCTTGGCTTTTGCAGTTTATGCAGATCACTTGTTGTAAGGACTCCCCTTTCCCCAGGATCACCATTCTCAAAGCACTAAGGGCTCTGGGCGCAGAGAGACTCCCAGGGAGTAAGAAAGGCCAGACCCCCAGCAGGGTGCCCCACAAACCTGCCCCCAGGGGATCTTTGCACAAAACGGGGGCCCTCCTTTTCCTCCTGGGCACATCCAACAAGCATCTGAGCAGGGCCCTGGGTGGGGCAAGGGTGGGATGCACGAACGGCAGGAGGGTTCCTGCCTCCCGACACTGGTTCTTTGCACCCTCTCTGCGTACAAGTCATGGCGAGGGGACCTGGAGGCAGGCTGGGGAATGAGCCCAAGCAGAGGGACACACGACAGCCTGGGCTGAGCCATCAGCAGGAAACGCCAGATGCTGCTCTGTGCCCTGCGGAGCGTTAATTCTGCCTGTAGAGGAACCCAGGCCTGGGGTCTGGCTCAGGTCCGGGAGGGAAGAATTCCATCACGTGGTTCACCCAATGGTCCCTGACTATCAGACCAACGTTTGCATGATGTCCTCGCTGCCAAGACATGAGACCATCTGGGACATCTTCTGGGGTCCTGTGTGCCCAGGGGGAGGGCAGGGACGGTGGGGGGGCCTGTGGCCAGTGCCTGGGGGTTCTCAGGAAGAGGAAGCATCACGAACAGTCTGACATGGGGGGCTTGGCTATTGTACCCTACCCCCATCCTGAGAACGGAAAGAAACGAGCAGAAGGAAGGAAAAGGGGCCTCATGCACCATCTCCCCCTGCATCGTGGAGAAACTTGGGGCTGACCCCGGGGTTCAATTTTATTTCTCACCCAGTCTGCCCCACGAGCGCTAGAAAGAGCCCCGCCTGGCCTCTCGGCTTGCCGCTGCCCAAGGCTGACGAGGACTTGCAGATTCTATCGCCTCCCCCAGACAGGGGTGGCAGGGAGGGCAGCCCCCTGCCCTGTGCCACAGCCCTGCGCTTCGTACCTGTATTTCATCCCCGGCTGCTTCACGCTGGCGTCGCCGGTGCTGGGGAGGCTCTGCACCGACAGCTGTCCCAGGCTCCGGGCCACCATGGCCACGGCGCGGAAGCGGCTGTGGGTGCCCAGGCTGGGGCTGTTGGCCACCGGCCGGCCCAGCCGCTCGTCGGCGCCCCGGCCCTTGAGGCCGTGCTCTGAGCACACGAAGGACACCTGCATGCCGAGGCCGGCGTTCAGCTCCTGGCCGCGTCCCCTCTCCTTGCAGGCTCCGAAGTCATCTGTCCCCAAAAGCCCTTCTCTGATTGGGACAAGACTTTATCCCAGAAGGCAAAGGAGCTTCGAGGCATTCCTTCAGGAGCAAGGACTTCTGAAGGCAACAATGTAGAGAAAGCCTGTGCAGTCTCCGAGGGCAGAGAATCAAATTTCCAGAAACGTGTTAGAAAAGACCTTATCAGAGAGAACTTGGATGTCGGGGGGGGGGTGCCATTTTCTCTCCCCGCTCACATTTTTCTCATCTCTGCGGGTCCTTCTTCTGCCCCCAGTTGCTCTGGCTCTGGCTGCCTGAGCCTCCAGCCCCGAAGTGTCCGGCAGGGCTGGGTTGCGAGTTACTCCTGACAGATGAGCGACATCGCCGGCCTCTGACGGGAGAAGGGAGGAGGGAGGGCGCTGTCCGGGGCGGTGGCCTGGGGGCTGAGCAGGCTGCTGTGACCGCTCTCCTGGGGCAGCGGCCTGGGGTCTCGGGGAGCAGCTGCTTCTCCAGGCTTCCCCGGGTCTCGGAGGGAGGCTGGTATCCAGCTCCTGGCTCTACACACTGGGGGCTGGTGGGCTCCCACCAAGCCAATTAGGTGACCGGTGAGAGGCATAGGAGGCATCTGGGGATTAATTATTAATGAAGTGGGATGCACGAGCTGCCCGCCCTGGCTGATCCCCGGGGGACCGGCACTGGCTGCTCCAGGCTGACAGCTGCTCTGCCATGACCGGGAAGAGGCAGGCACTGTAGCCCGGTGGATGGCTGAGCTCTGGGCAGCGGGTTCCAAGCGAGGCAGTGCCTGCTCTGGCCAGCTGTATCTGCTCATGGTTCCCACCCAGGAAAGGGGGCTTCCCCTGGGGTGTGGCACGAGGAGACAAATCACCAGAAAGATGGAGGAGAAAAGACCACTCTGTCTAGGTGATAATGACACAGATGACCCAAGGAAAGAAACCTGGGGGTCAAGGGACCAGAGACCTGGAATGTTCCAGCACTCCACACAGTATGTAGCTCAGCTGACACTTTTAAATACTTCTGGATTAAATGAGTGAATGAACGAATGAATGAATGAATGAAGCCCCCCCCATCCTCCTTTCCCACACTCATGGCCTCAGGATGAATTGGGAACAAGGCTCTCCTGGAACAAAGCTCATGGGGTTTCCTGAATCCCAGAGAGGTGCCCCCATGGGCAGGAGGGGCTGGCTTTGCCCTCTGACCCTGAGCATCCCACTCTCACCCTGTGGGGTGGGCCGTGGCCAAAGCTGCCTTTTGGGTCCTTTCTTCCCTGTGGGAGGGGCTGAGACAGAGTGCTGAATGGGAGGCAGGCGGTCAGGGGTCTAGCTCTGGCCCTGCTGCAAATTCACTGTGTGATCACAGGCGGGTGTCCTGCCCTCTCTGGGCCTCTAGGCCTCTGCTGACAAACTGAGGTGCCTGGTCTGAGAAGCCACTTTGTCCCTCCCAGCTCAGCCCCACAAGAACATTCCACAGCTGCTGGCTGTCCACCCTGTGCTCTCACAGGACCCAGAGAGGAATCCACCCAGAGATGTTCACAAAGAATGGTGGCTGAACTTGCTCTCAGCCCTGGCCCTGCCTTTTTGACACAGAAGTTAAGAATAAAACCTTGTCTCGGTCCTGGCCTCCCTTTTTCTGAGTGTTCTCAGGGTCCACAACGCCAGCTCCTGGCTCTCCACGCCGGGGGCTGTTGCAGATCACGCCTGCAAAGTGTTCACACCTGCAAAGCTCTCACGCCGGGGTTGGGGCCTCGGTAAGCCTCACAAACGGGATCGACTCCCACGATCTCTCAGCATAAAACAACGCTTTCTGGTGGTGGGAGTCAGTATGGGCCCATGTGTGAGATTCTCCTCCCACCCCGCATTGGGAAGTGGACCGCTTTCGTCCTCCTCAAGGGCACAGGCCTGATACGGCAGCAGGAGCCATCCCCTGAGGGTGGGACCCAAATCTGGGGGCAGAGGGTCTGGGGAGGCAGAGCTGGTGCCTTTGCCAAGGGGGCCCTAGAAGGTCACAGATGCCACCTACAGAGGCCAGCGGGGGCCCCTGGGGAGCCACAGGCCCAGCTCTGCCTTCCTCTTCTACCTGTCCACATAGGCCACAGGGCCTGGCTGGCCTGGGTCCCTGCACTCAGGGCAGGCTGGGGCCCTCCCCTAGTCCCTCGGGTAGGGGGTGATGGGAAGGTGAAGGGCAGCCTGCAGTGCTAACCCCATGCGCCAGCTGAGCCCTTCCGTGAGCACTCAAAGATGACAAGCCATGGCCTTCTGGCAGCCCACATGCCTGCCAAAGAGGCCACAGATGGCAGAGACTCTGCCTCTGGCCCCTCCCCAGGGCTCATGGAGCTCATAGTCTGCAGGGTTGCTCAACATCTGACCAGGATGCCAGAGGAGCTTGTTACAAATGCAGATTCCTGGGCCCCACCCAGACCTACTAAATCAGCAGCTCTGGGTCTGGGCCTGGGAAGCTGTTTTTATCAAGAGCTTTGAGTGGGGCTATGCACCTGGCCTAGGGGATGTGGAATCCCCTACTCCATTCTTCCTTATACATTTTTCTGTGCTCTGGCAAACTACCAGATCCCACAAGGGCTGGCATCTTACTATTCCTCAGGGGTTGCTCTTAACCAGATGGTGTGCTTTAAGCAGCACTGAGTTAAGTGAGATCCACAAAGACTTAGTCACCACAGTGTGTAAAATGTCATCTGCCTCACCACCCAACCCAGCAATTCCACTCCTAGGTATGTGCCCAGAGAATTGAAAACATACGCCCACACAAACACTTGAACACAAATGTCCACAGCAGCATTATTCACGATAGCCAAAGAGTGGAAACAATCCAAATGTCCAGCAACTGAAGAATGGATAAACAAAATGTGGTATATCCACACAATAGAATGTCACTCAGCCATACAAAGAAATGAAGCACTGACGTACGCTACAGCACGGATGAACCTTGAAAACATTATGCTAAGTGAGAGAAACCAGCCACAAAATTATGAAGGAAACCAGTTACATAGTGTACAATTCCATTTATATGAAATGTCCAGAACAGGCAAAACCATAGAGCCAGAATGTAGACTCACGGTTGCCAGAGGCAGGGCCTGTGGGGAGTCGGGATTGGGATGTGATAGCAAATGTGGGCATGGGGTTTCTTTTTGGGGTGATGAAAATTCTAAAATTCATTGTGGTGATTTTTGCACAACTCTATGAACATACTAAAACCACTGAACTGTATACTTTAAATGGATGTATGGTATATGAATTGTATCTCAATAAAGCTGTTACCAAAGGAAAAAAAAAGTCACCTGCCTCAAAAGCCTCTGGGCCTTCACTCTTCCCTGTGGGAATGGCCTTCCCGTTCTCTGCCTTTGAACTCCTCGTCACCCTCCGGCATCAGCTCAGATAGTACATGTGGTGTGAAGACAGCCCTCCAAGCACCAGCAACCTCTCCCTCCTCGAAGGGCCCCTCACCGCACTCTCCCCAGAGATACCAGGGGGCTGGGACCATCTGCTGGTTCCCCTCAGCAAGAAGCGCCCCTCCCAGACATCGGCAGGGGTCAAGCCTTCTCTCCCGCAGGACTCCTGCAGGGGGGCCTGTGGTGGCATCCCAGCCCTCGCTCCATCCCATTGTAGCGTGTTGTGGTGATGATGGGAAGGAACATTTGACCTCAGGACTCTCCCGGGGAACCCAGGACAAACGTGTGCTGTACCAGCTGAGAACAGCCAAGCGGAGATGGTGGGCAGGTGGGTTTTCAAAGGCTGGCCAGAGGCTGTAACTTTCCACTTGCCCCAAAGAGGAGTCACGGCCTGTAATAGTCTCAGGAAGTCTCAAGAATTAGACAAGAGCAGGGAGCTGAAAGCTTAGAACCCTGATCTGAACTTGCCACAATTAGATGTCACCCCCAAAGGGTCTCTCCTTTCTAACGTGTTTAGGTGGAGAAGACGGTGAATCCCAGACCGTGTTGGTTGACTTGAAATGGGCTTCGGGCAGAAGCATCGAGCGTGGGTGGTTGATTTTGATCCACAAAGATTTTGGGGTTCTTTTCTGCCTCTCTAGTACTTGCTGTTGTTAAAATGAAGCAGCTCCTGCTGTGGCTCAGCCACCCCAATTAAGTGCTCTGCTCTGTGTCCACGGAATGTCACTAAAGAGAGCTTCCCGGAACAGAAGCTTCCGGAGCAGCTGCCTGGGATCCACCCCCCCAGCACACCTGCCCCAGGAGGGCTTGAAGAGATGGGAAAGCTGGGACCCAGCCAGATCCTTCCCCCAGGATGGTGACAGGCTCGCAGTGTGAGGGGACGGACACCCTCCCTGCACAGAGTGAGGCCTGTGGAGGCCTCGTGGCCTGGAGTACAAGTTTTAAAGATAGCTTTTAAAAGCACAGGCCGTGGCAGCCACTCAAGAGTGAGGACAAGCAGCTGAGTGCCTCCCCTGCACTAGTAAGGCCACTCCGACCACACTGAACGGAGCATGGTTTGCACCCGAAGGTGACTCGCTGCCCAAGAAAGGGGGGTGGCTGCTGGAGACTTGGGGGCTGCCCCAATGGAGCAGCAGGATGGGAGGTCGTTGGCCCCTGAACTTGCTAGGAGCAAGGGGTCGCAGACCGGTGGCCTTCCTGGAGGAGGTGTCATCTGGTAGGTAAGAACTGAAGACCACTTGGGGGCCGAGTGCTGTGGCTGTGGCTTCCTCCAGGAGCTCACACCCCAGTCACGTCCAGCGCTACTCGCCCTAAAAGTGGCAAATGTCGAATTGGCCTCCAACTGGCTCCTTGTGCTTCTTAGTTGCTGCTGTGGACCAAGTGATTATGCCCAGCCCCAAGTAAGCACTTCTCCTGCCTTTTCTCTTTTCATCCTCAGAAGCACCCCCGAGCTGTAATAATACCAACAACAACCACGGCCAAAGGGCTGACACTTACGTGGTGCTCGCCGTGCCAGCCTATATGCTGAGTGCTTTGCGAGCAGCTCATTGAGCTCCCACAACCTTCCAGGTGGACCCTCTGATGGTCCCGTTCACATTCGGGGAAAGTGAGGCACAAAGAGGCCAGTAAGGAAGGCTAACGCGGGGCCCACCCTCATTCTACAGAGGTGGTGGCAGAGTGGGAGGTGAGCAACGGCCAGGCCGCCCGCCCCCCACCCTCCAGTTCTCACACCCTCAGATTAAGGGGCGAGGGTGGGGGGCAGTCCTGGGGGGCTGCTTGGTGCCATCCGCAGATTTTATTGAGGTGTGTGGACCCCTGCCTTTCCAGGAGGACAACGGAGAACCAACCATCCAGGGTCCCTGTCCCTGCCTGGTCAGAAGAGCCTCATGGGGCAGATCCCCTCAAATCTCCGGGCAGGGGCCTGGGGATCTGTACCTCTGACAGGTACGCTCCTGATTCCCGTGGCCAGGCTGACTTGGGAAACAGAGCGCTCCACCAGCGGAGTGTCAGGATGGCTACAGCTCCTCCTATTCCCGTCACAGCAGCCTGTAGGGGAGGGAGGGGCTGCTAAGTCCCTTTAAGGCAGGGGAGCTGGGCTGGAGAGGTCCAGGACCTGCTGAGGGACGGCTGTCTCCAGGCCTGGCACCACCGCCGGGCCCCAGCATGGTGGCCGCTGCCAGCAGCAGTCTGGGCATGAACACAGGCCAGGGGCAGCTGACACCGTGGTCCTGGTCAGGCCCTCCATGGAGACCCCTGAGAGACCCCACGCCCGCCGGCTGGCTTCCTCCCTCCCCTGCTCGTGGCAGCTCTTCCAGAATGACTGGCTGGTCTTGCCAGCTCCCTCAACCCTCCCCTTCCCTTTCCCCACATCTGTTTATGGTCCACATGGCGTGAGCTGCATCTCCAAGAGCAACTGTGTGCACCCGTGAGATTCCAAGCCTGGTGTTCTCTCCCACCAGGAGCAAGTCTGGAGTTTAGAGCTTTGTCACAATCTTATTCCATCCTCAGGACAAGTCTGTGAGGAATGACTATAGTGTCCATCTTCCACATGGGGACAGTGAGACGTGGGGAGAGCAGGTGATTGTCCAAGGTCACACAGGTACCAGGGGGAGCTGGGATTCCTCCCAAAACACTCATCGAAGTCCTCGCAGGTTCAGGAAGCTGAGTCAGCCCTTGGGACCTGTTGTGGGTTGAAATGTGCCCCCAAAAGATCTGTTGAAGTCCTAACTCCTGGTAGCTGAGAATGTGATCTTCTTTGGAAATAGGGTCTTTGTAGAAGTAATCAAGTTAAGGTTGTAGTGGATTAGGGCGGTCCCTAAATCCAGTGACTGTTGTCCTTATGAGGAGACACAGATTTGGAGACAGACAGATACACACAGAGGCAGAGATTGGAGTGACACAGCCTCTAGCCAAGGAATGCCAGGGATGCCTGCAGCCACCGAAGCTGGACGAGGCAAGGACGGACCCTCCCCTAGAGCTTGCAGAGGGAGCATGGCCCTGCCAACACCTGGATTTTGGCCTCCAGAACTGCGAGAGAATAAATTTCTGCTTTTAAGCCACTGTTTGTGGTACTTTGTTACGGCAGCCCCAGGAAACAGATACAGGAACTTTGTCAAGGTGGACCCGCCCCCGCTTAGCCTCCTAGACTGTCCACCCACCGTCCGCCTCTGGCCTCTGCTCCTGCCCACAGTGTCCTCCTTCCGACCTGTCCTTTAGGACACACCTGGATTCCCAGCTCTTCCAGGAAGCCTTCCCCCGACTGGCCCAGCGGGAGGTGACATCCTGTGGATAACCAAGCAGCCAGGTCGAGCCTGTTCAGTGAACGTGACCATAAATCAAAGACTGTCTGCTGATCTTCCCGGCTTGCGGTAAGAGCCCACGATCTAGAGAAATCGCAGGCAGGCAGGACCCCCGGCCCTTCCAGGGGCTCATGACCAAGGCTCCCTGCCCGCCTCGTCTGGGCTGCATTAGGGGCTCGGCCGCAGCTCCCAGTCCTGTTGTCATGAAAGCAGCAGGAAGGAGACACATTTTACAAGGGAATATTCTGGAAAGTGGGTTAAGACCAAGACCACTCAACACCATCCAGCTAATACTTCAGAAGCTTGGAATGTTCTAGTGCTGGGAACAGAAAAAGGCCCTGCTCTCAGTAGGGTGCAGATGGGCAAAGACAAGGTAAGAGAGAGAGTTGGAGGTGTGAGGACGACAATAGGACAGGGGAGTCGGCTTGAGAATGACTCATTAAGCATTTATTTACCCTGGGTGGTGGGGAAAGTCTCTTTGGGGACTAAGATATGAATGACAGGAGGGAGCCAGCCATGTCAAAATCTGGGAGATGCACCTTCTACGCAGAGGGAAGAGAATGTGCAAGGATGGAATGAACTCGCGTGTTCAAGGTAGGGAAGGAAGGAGCATCCTGAGCGGGAGGGAGAGGGGTCGAGGCTGAAATCAGAGGCAGGCACGGGCCCTGCAGGGCCTTGTGGGGAGTTTGGGTTCCTTCCTGGTGCCACGAGGGAGCAGAGGATGAACACAGCTGAACCAAGGCCCGGTGTCCGGTTGGCACCGTGTGGGCCCAGGCCACAGCCTCCAGCTGGCACCTGGCCACAGCTGCTGCCCGTCTCAGGCCATGTCTCTGGACCCTTCATCACTACAGCCAGGTGGACATGGGAAGGGGGAGCTTACACAGGGATTGTGCGGATTTAAAAATTCAGTGCATTTTTTTTAAATGGCAAGAGTCGAGGATAGTTAAAAAAAAAAATGGGAGAAACTAACAAGAAAGCTTTTTTCCCAGCTGCAGGTTCAGTTCAGCTGATAAGAGGCCAGCCCGCCCGTGGCGCCGGTGTCTCCTTGCTCCACTGAGCATCACCTATCTGGGGGCATTATCTTTTTCATATTACTATTTAAGACCAAGTTTAACTGAGTCCCGGCCCAGCTGCTGACCGGGACGTTAGCAGATCGGCATTTATCTGGGATCTTTAATAACTGGTGGCGTTAGTTGGGGAGGCCCTGTTTCCAGACAACCAAATCCCCCTGGATGGAGCAAGATGAAATCCACCAGGTAAAGAAAGGCCCATGGGTGTGTGACAACCTTTGGCTCATCAAATGCTAAAGGTGCCTCCAGTGGTTTTCTTGTCTCCCCCACTCCTTGGGAAGCCCGTTTTCCCAGGGTATTTCGGCCCCAGTTAGTTCTGCACATTTCACATGCCACACAGACCTTTTCCTGGGGTGTCAGGCACATAAGAGATTCGTCCCCATCCCCTCCACCCACCCCCTGCCAGCTGTGTTAGCGTCCTGGGGCTGCTGTAACAAAGTGTCACAGAGAGGCTTCAACCAACAGAAGTTGATTCTCTCACAGTCTGGAAGACAGAAGCTGAAAGCTGGGTGTCAGCAGGGTCACACTCTCTCTGAAGACTCTAGGGGAGGATCTTACCTGCCTCTTCCAGCTTCTGGTGACTGTAGGTGGTCCTTGGTTTGTGGCCACATCTGCCCAATCTCTGCCTCCACTGTCACATGACCTCTCCCTGTGTGTCTTCACATGGGCTTCTTATAAGGACACCCATCAATGGGTTTAGGGCCCACCCCATTCCAGTATGACCTTATCTTAACTAATGACATCTGTAATGACCCTATTTCTAAATAAGGTTTCGGGTGGAGATGAAATCTGGGGAGACACGATTCACCCACATGCACCCTCCATCACAAATCGCATTCAGTGGAGGGAGCTGGGGTCTTCCCAGGGGGAGGACAAACTCTGGCCGCCCTGCCTCATCCCTACTGCTCACTACCATCCTCACTCAGGCCAGGCCACTCAGGCCTTCTCTCCCCAAAAGTAGCCCCGTCTCCCTGGCCCAGAAGGTTTTGCCCCACATCTGCAAATGTCCCCTTTCAGATGGCTCGAGTCTCAGCTGTCCCTGGCCCTCCTTACTCCCTTCGGTGTCCACTTTCTTTCTCTCTGCCTCCTCCCTCCAGGACGTAACATCCAGGTTGGGGACCCCATCTGTCTTGTTCCCGGGGTATCTGGCACATCCGTTGCCTGGAGCCAAGCAGATCCTCAATAAACATTTGCTGAATTAATGAAAAGTTATCAATGACTAGCCAAAAAAAGAAAAAATGCAGAGTCTCATCTTCCTTTTGAGAAATTTCCATCAGAATTAGGAGCTCGTTGGGGCCAAATTAGCTGATCCTTCGTCCTTCCCTTACAGCTGGATTTAGAATACAAAGCCTTAGGATTCTGCCATCTAATGGACTCACAGCAGAATGTTTTGTTCCTTTAAATGACAACCACATGTTCAAACAATCAGCCGAAGGCCCAAACACACTATCCACAGGAGAAAATGTTTAAGCAACAGGCTGGTCTCCACTCTACTCTCCAGAGAGCAGCCAGATAACCCTGAGGGCCTGTGTTAGACGGAAGCCAAAGATTTCGGGTTGCCAGATCAAATACAGGACATCCAGTAAAATCTGAACTTCAGATAAACAATGAATGACGTTTTACTATAAGTATACCCCCAAAATTGCGTGGGACATACTTGCACTAAAAAAATAAATTCATTGTTCATTTGGAATCCAGATTTAACTGGGCATCCTGTATTTTCGTTTGTTTTGTGAGGAAGATTGTCCCTGAGTTAACATCTGTGCCCATCTCCCTCTATTTTTTTGTACATGGGTTGCCGCCACAGCATGGCTTGACCAGTGGTGCGTCGGTCCTCACCTGGGATCCAAACCTGTGAACTCCAGGCCTGCAAAGTGGAGTGTGTGAACTTAATCACTACACCATCGGGCCGGCCCCTGTAGTTTCATTTGTGGGGAGGGTCCCCTCCGGCTGACTGCCTCTGGCAAGGGCTTGTCCCCGGGAAGCGCAGGAATAAAGCCACGTATATGCAATTTATAAATAAAAACGCAAGCTCCAGGGCTCTCTGGCCGCTTTCTGAGGCCTTCAGAGGAGAAAGTGGGCGGGTCAGAGCACTGTCCCAGACGCTGATTTCCACGACAGGCAGGCTAAACAGAATGTCCTTCTGAGGTTCCCAGGAAATTTAGCCCCACGTGCCTGTCCCCCGGAGAACACAGGGTCATTTAACCCCCAGCCTTCACCATCACAGTTACAGGCGGAGCCGCAGCAACCACTTCAGAGTGCACCTGTTGAAGCCACTTCCTGCGGGGACAGCCCAATGCCAGGACGGAAAGGAGCGGAGCACATCTCTGTCCCCACGACCCAACCCGGGTTTCTGGTGCCAGGTGGGTTTGTCATTACAGATGACGAGTTGAGGTATTTTCACTAATTCATGTTTAGTCAACCCCTAATAACTGATTCGTCTCCATGATGTTGCAAGAAGACAAACGAAATAGTACGGTTACGCCTGCTGCATAGTTTTTTCAAGAAACCACATTCTTTTCCCGTGGTGAATATGCCAAATTTAACCGTGCTTTTCTTTGGAGGACAGGACTACGCAGACTTTCATTTTCTTCTTTTATACGTTTCTACATGCTTGGCATGTTTAAACACAAAACAGCGATCCCGCTATACAGTAAAGTTGTTATTCACGTTTCCTGGGCTCACCTCTCTTGCAGCACCTGCCTCCCGCCACGTCCGGCGTACCTCCCGCCCCGGCCCCAGCCCGGCCCTTACCGGTACTTCATGCCCGTGCGCCGGGCGGTGCAGCCGTCCAGCGAGAGGCCGTGCATGCGGAGGAAGCTCTCCATGTTCCTGGCCTGGGCGGCCGCCCGCACCTCCCGCAGACGCTGCAGCTCCAGCGTGTCGGTCTGGCGGACGGGGTGCAGGGCCCAGTCAGAGTGACACCTGCTGCTCACGCTCCTCAGGCTCTCGCTGTACGTCATGGACAACATGGTGCCGCCTGGCCTGGGAGCCACCACTGTCCAGACGGGAAATGCCGGGTGGCGATGGGTTAGAGAGCGTGCTTCTGCCCCCAGGGCCCGGGCTGGACGCTGGCCCCGGGGCAGGGGCGGCTGCAGAGACACATCCTCCAACTAGAGCAGCCACCAAAGGGTCTTGGTGCCTGGGGACGGGGCCAGGCCCCTGGATGTAAATACCTCTTGGCGTGAAATTCTCAGTCCTCACAGCTGCCCTGGCCGGGAGCTCTGGCTAAGCCACCCTCCTCCGCCCCCACCCCTCGTGAGTCAAGCGCAGGTGGGGCTGCATTCCAGGCGGGAGAACTCAGAAGTGCTCCACATGAAAACGGGGGCATGGGGAGCATGCAGACAGCCGAGCCCCCACAGCCAAAGACATGAGAACATGGCACTCTCTGGAGGCATTCCCAGAGCAAAACCCGCAAAGGGCTGTCCCAGGGAAGCGGCACACCTGTCGCTGAAGCAGACTCTAGTGCGAGCAGGCCAGGGGGAGGGTCTCACCCCCACATGCCAGGGGGCCCTGCCCCAAGAAGGCCCTGTGCGTTCGTTCCAAGCCTTGTAAAGGGAAATGCTATCCATACACATTCTCTGCTTGTGGAAAGCGCCACTGCACAGCAGAGTTCTCGGGGAGCCACGCTCCATGATAACTATGTTACAATCCACAGAGTTTTGCAATAGAAACACTGAGGGGGATGCATTTCAGGAGGGGGGATAAAGAAGGGGGAACACACTTAGGATGGATGGGGAAATTTCAAAGCTTAAATGTTAAGAACCACTGCTAAATAGTTATCCGGAATAACGTCTACACGCTCTTGGAAACTAAAAACAACATACAAGTCCATCGATGGGGAAACCGGTTATGTGTACAGTCTAGCCACATCGTGGGAATCTGTGCCGCTATCAAGAGAGACACATCTCTATATGGACTGACAGGCGAGTCCTAAAAGATAGCGGTAAAAAAGAAAAAGGCAAGGGGAAGAAGCGTGTGCATGGAACGCCCCCATTTGTGTTAATTCACATGCACATGTGAATGAATCAGCAAGGGGCGGCCTCGTGGCCAGGCGTCCACATCCTGCAGCATCTTTGACTGGGCAACAAGGACACGGCCTCGGGATGTGCCATCACCTAACGAGCTAGAGTCTTCTCTAACCATCTTGTTTGTTGCATCTGAGCCCCCCGAAGGTCAGGTCCAGGCTGGGGGGTCTCTTCTGTCTGCTTCCGTTGCTGCCCGCTCAGTGCCCGCGGCACTAACTGGGCATTTCCCTGGCAGTGCCCCGCAGTGCCTGGCGGCGGCTGGGTTGGCTCCCTGACTCAGGCACAGCTCTCTGCCGGCTGCCTGCTCCTGAGAGGTGGGGGCTGTCGGGCCAGGGCTCGCCTTCACCGTGGTTCAGATCCACAGGGAGGGGGCCTGCAGGGCCCAGGACCCCTGGTGTCCCCCAAGGGTTTGGACTAATATCTCTGATGGACACTAAAGCAGGCAGGGATGTCTCTGGCATAAAAATCCCCACTTTCCAGAAGAATCACTCTGGGGGCAGTAGAGGGGTGCGGGGCTCCACGGTGGGGGTTTGTCTCAGGAAATGGTGCCATGGAAGCAGCACCAGGTCCCTTCCTCCTTCTCCACCTCCAAGTGCACACAGGGCAGCGATGGGCAGCTGCTTCAGAGGCCACTGGCCATATGGCCTGCTGCCGGCCACGTGTGGGGTGAAAGCAGGCCAATCTTGGCTTCCTGGGGGTCCGTGTTCAGAGAAACCAGCCATGTAGGCTGCAGCTGCAGGCGCTCACCCAAAAAGCAGAACCCACCTCAGATGTGCGTTCCTAGCCAGGCCCAGCCAAGCCGAGATCAATAACCATTAGCTTTCAAGATATTGCCCACAAAAAGCAACCCTGGTCTGGTTTGGCTCTGGAAATCTAGCCAAGGCCCAGGGGCTGGGATGACAATGTGGCTAAGCAGCCAGGTTTTGGACAGGAGAGCCCACTCTGTGCTACCTAGTCAGACACCTTGACCACTCCAAGCCTCAGTCTCTACGTCTGTGAAGTGGGATGAGCAGAGGCCTATTGCATAGGCTGCCTTGGGCTGCGTGGGACCAGCCTGGACAACTGGGCAGGTGCAGGTGTTGCAGCAAAAGCTTGCTGCATGCAGGGAGGTGGCCACCAACACGAGGCATGGGACATGACACCAGCTATGATAACTGGTGTGGGGACAAAAATACACAAAACAGGGTGGAGGGGGACTATAGGCTGGAAGGGAGGGGGCCTCTCGAGAGGGTACATGTGAGCATGGGCCTGAGTGATCTAAGGCAGCTGTGCGGATACCAAATATCACTGGAGAATGTTGAATAGGATGAAAAGTCTCACAGAGAACACATTCCTAACGAGATGGGTGCAGCACAGGTGCGGCCACGATCTAGAGGGCCCCTCTCTGTGGGGCTGGGCCTCCTCTGCTGTGTGACCCTTCCTTGGGAGGGCCTATGGGTGGGGCGGGGCCACCTGCAGCACGGAGGGCGCCCCGCCCAGAGACTCCTGCTGCGACGGTCCCTTGGAGCCAGGGCAGGTTCAGGCCAGGGGACTTGTGGGAGAAGTGGGGTGTGGGCACAGCAAGGGAGGGGCTGGGGGATGTTCCTCCTGCTAGGTCCTGGAGAGAGGCAGACTCCCCCTCCATGGAGGAAGGACACAGAAGGCACAGTAGGACTTGACGGTCACCAGTGCCGCCCGGTGGGAGAGGACAGGGTCCAGCTCCCCACACTTCCTCACTCTGGGGCCTGTTCCCGCTTCCTCCGAGGGCAACTCAAGCAGGGTCGGGTCCTTGGATGAAGGGTCCCCAGCAAGACAGTGCCGGGAGAAGGGAGGGCAAGCTCATCCCTGGGGCTCCTGCCTCAGCCTCCTTGCTTTCCAGAACTAAAAGCACAGTGACCCTGACCTCTGGCCCCTCCTCCTCACTATCCTGCCCCCCCATCTCAAGGAAAATCAGCCCCCTCCTCAACAGCCATTGCTAATTACGTGGCACCCACAGCTTCTGGGGTCTGCCTTTTGCAAATCTATTCTTGTGGACTGGGGGGCTCGGGGGAATTCACGTGAATGAACACTGTGAAAAACGAAATGAAGACATTAACCTCATTAAGTCCGTGGGAATCGCAACCTCCCTGAAGAGCCTTCCCCTGGCCTTGCTGAACTGTGGTCTGTTTACTGAAAGCCACCACAGCAGGAGACACGAGGTGTGGAGGGAATCCTGACCGTCTCCTTTGAACGGCGACATCTGCCTCCATATTAGAGTAACCAGCCAGGGTTCCTGAAAGCGGGAATGCGAAGGGAAGCGGCATCGTTCCGAGTGCAGCTCTAAAATGCACGGCATCGCGTCAGGGCAGAAACAAAATGATTTTTGCTGGAGAACAATCAGCGAACCAAGGCCCGAACAAGCAGCCCCGCTCTCTCAGGCCTGTTTCCAGACACACCTTTCCGACAGCCACAAACCTCCCTGTGTCACTCCCAGGAAACTCGAAAATGCTGAATCCTAACGGTGAGCCCAACAAGGTAGCAGCGGTTCGCCCAGGTCTCCCCCAGACAGGGACAGCCAGTCGGCGCCCGCTCGGCGGGGCTGGGAGGCAAACATGCTCAAGCGGCAGATGCCCACCCTCCTGCCTCCAGCGGTCATCTCCCAGGTACCTGGGGCTGGCTTTTTTTGAGGTTTTCTGCTTTGGAAAAATAGAGTGGGTCTAATTTCAGATCAGCCAAATGCATCCCCAGACACCATCCCTCTGCTATTCCGTTCCCAGGACGCTTGTCCCCAAGCAGCATCCCCCCAAAGAAGGTGGCTGCCACTTGCACTCCTGGAGCTGACGGGGCCACTCACCTGCCTTCCGGGTGTCTGCTCGTTAAAAAGGACACTGTCTGGTTTATTAGGGTCCACCAGACGCCCTGAGGATCTGGCGCAGCAGCTTTTTCATTAGGGAGTGTCACTGCAGAACGTCAGAAGCAATTGGTGAATGAGGAGAGTCCCACAAGGGTCGAGTTTGGAGGCAGCGAGTCCATTAGTCCTATTAGGGTGTTTTCATCTCAGAGAAAGAGGCTGAATTATTCACGAGCGCCTCTTCCCCTAAAAGCCCGGGAAGTGCAGTTCTGCGGTGCAGCCTGGCCAGACCGCTCCGGCATGTGGGGCTGGGAGGGGGGCACTGGCTGGGGTCCTGCGGTTCCCTCGGGCACACCCACCCTGCTTCCACTGCCCTGGAGTGCCAGAGACACGGCACACGGGTGGAGAGCGGCAGGCTGCGCTTTTGCTACTTGAGGATGGGACCCAGGCCTGCAGCTTCTGCCACCACACTCCTAACTGACTGCAGTGGGGGAGTTGGGTCCCCCATGGTGGCATGGGACCACCACCCACAGTGAAGGGGCTGGGGTTTGGCGAGACCTCCGCTCAACACACGCAGACGGACGCCCCTCCTCCCTTCCACGGGGACGTGCCCTAGATTGGTATACCCTATACTGCCAGTACCTATAAATGGCTGGAAGTTTCCACAAGTCTGCTATTTGGACCCTATGCCACTTCCTGCAGGCAGGGGAACAGGGACCTTTCTTCACAGCACACGTCCTGAGCTGGGGTTTGGGAAATACTTTGAGGCTGCGCTCTGGGGTGAGGCTATGCTGATCCCCCGTTCCAGGGTCACGACCCTGGGGGCACTTTGCGTGATCCCAGGATGCCTGACAAGTCTGAGCCTGACATTACCTTCCAGCTATAAGGGCGCCAGCGCATGTGGGATTCTGGATGGAGGCTGAGCTGTTTACCCTGTGACAAACCTGCAAACAGGGTGGCTGCCACCCCTGGGGGGAATCACTGCCTCGGACCTGGAGCAGAAGGTCAATGAACTGGGAGGGCAGCTGGGGACGTGGAACCGGAGGTGGCAGCAGTGGGTGATTATCCTGCCACTCCCCTCTGTCAAAGCAATGTCCCTCTCAGTGCCTGCCTGTCAGTCGCCAAGCACTGTGGATGTGGCTTCTGACACCCTGACTTCCCTTCACTCTCTTCCGTGGTTCCTGTGGTTCAGCCCCTCTCCATCTTTCCTGGTCTCCCACATCCAGCCTCTCTGTCCCCCATCTTACTCCCTGCTACCCGGCTTCCTTCCTACAGCAGAGCTCTGATCCTGCCCTGCTCAAACATCATCGATGGCTCCCCAGTGACCACTGAATGTAGTCCAAGCTCCTTTGCTCGGCATTCAAGGCCTTTCCCCATCAGACCCCCATTTTCCTCTACAGTCTGGCTTCTCATGTTCCATCCCACCCCTGATGGCCCAGTCTGAACTGCCACTTCCTGTTCTCTGTAAATCCCTCCAAGGTGTGGCTCAGGTTGTTGCATCTACTGGAATGTTCTTCCTGGTCTCTGTGCTGAATGCTACTCAGCCTTTGAAGTCTGGCTCAAAGCCCAGTGCTGGCTTCTCCAGAAAGCCTTCCCCGATGCTCAGCTGGCTGTGACCACCCCTCCTCTGAACCCCAACAGCTCTATGGATTCCTCCCACGATAGGTTTTTGCCTTCTAGATGTCATCAGAGTTATTTGGGTTCTGGGGTAGTATGCATTACCGTTGCTGATCCTTTACCCTGCTCTGTATCTTGTGGCTGCAGTTTCTCCCACGGGTGAGAGGACTATACGTTCCTGCCTTTTGACATTGGGTGGGTCATGAGACTTGCTTAGGCCTAAAGAATAAGCAGAAGTGCCAGTGTGCTGGTTCTAACCATAGGCCTTCAGAGACATTATGTGTTTTTGTTTTCCTCTGGCACTTCTGCCATGAGAAGAATGTGTCTGGGATGGCCCCTGGGTAAGAAGGACGGAGGGGATGGTGAGCACCTGGACCCATCCTGCAGCTCAGAGACAAACCCAGCTGAGCCCAGCCTAGACGGACTTGCTCCAGTCAATCCACAGACACAGAAGCAAGAAATGAATGCTTATTGTTGTATGCCATGGCGTTTTGCGTTGTTTGTTATGCAGCACTCTGTGAGAGAACTGACAGATACAGGTCCTAGCTCCCTTACTAGTCTACGAGCTGCTTGAGGGCAGAGCACAGGCTGTGAACTTTCACCCTGTTAGAGGAGGGGGTGCCACACTGCTGACTGGCTTAAACAACCATCCAGTAGCCACATCAGTGCCTGGGTGATGAGGCTGCCCCACTGGGAGTGGCAACGAGTTCGCTGAGCAAAGATCCCACTCCCTTAGAGGTCATCATCAGAGATCTCATGAGAGACACGTGAGTGTCTGTGTGAAGAAGCCACACCAGAGATGCAAAGGGTAGGTGGCCAGAGCTTCTGGCATCAAACATGGAGCTGAGAGGCCGAGAGGGAGGTCTGTAGATCTGGGATTCAGTTCTCCAACAGAGCTTGCCCTCGGGGCGAGAAGGCCTCATGGGAACGGGATGCTCATCTAGAGGGTGCCCAGAGGGGCAGACACCAGGTTGGATCCATGGGTTCCGAGGACCAGCGAGGGGCGTGGAACACTGTTTCATTTCAACTCGATCATATCCAGTGATTTCCTCGGCACCTCCTACGGGCAAGGCCCTTTCTGCTGGCTGGTCGGTGCCTGGGATTCTTCTGCCTGCTTGTCTCACTCTCCTGTCCTTCTGGGAGTGAGGCACGCCCGGGATCTCTGAGGATGCAGCTCAAGTGCATGTATGGTTTCACTGGTCAAGTCCTTCTGGGATGAATGTCACACATTCATTCTGACATATTATGCCGTACATACATATATGATGATAAACATTTCATCCAATAAAAGCATTTGCAAGCCCAGGTTCAGACCTAATTATTTCAGGCAAAATCTTTTCTAGCAAAAATTTCAGTAGACTCAAAGATTTGGTCATCTCTTTAGGGCTCACTGTAAGAAGCAAGACCTCGCGGGACACACTGAAGCAGTGGCAAAATTAGCCTGAGGACCTGGGCCCACGGGCACGTTCAGAGGTGCCGAGGCTGTGGGAAGGAATACGCTATATGGAAATTGAGTGCCCACCCCAGCACCCACTGCCCGAGATTCCAGGAGCATCGGCAGTAACCGTCCCACAGCTGTCACCAGTGAGTTGTGCGTGACGCTGGGGAGCTGGTTCTGGACAGAGAGACCTCTCAGGCCTGAACACCAAGACGCACAACACACACCAGGGCCCTGTCCCCAAGAGCCACACCGAGTCCCCACATGGTCCCAAGGCTGGCAGAGCTGGCCCACAGGTTCTGTAACCCTGACACTTTCCTGACAGGAGGAAAATGTCAAAGTAAATTCCTAGAGCTAGAGACTTTCCAAGAAGCATGTGTCTTTGTGGTGCACCCCCAACTTTACGGGTTAGGAAGATGCTGCCCAAAGGGAGGAAGGGTATGGCCCAGAGGATTTTCCCCCAAGCCCGGGCCTCTTGATACCATGTCCCTCTGGGGCACAGCCTCCTGCCCGTGAACACTGGTGTGCCGACTGCCAACAGGGAAACGCATCAGAAAGATGTCAGCGAGTCTGCCCTGATCCAGGTCACATCAGAGCTGCGCACCCCAGAGTTGGAGGCGTTGGCCTCTGATTACCCCAAGAGCCCCGCAGGCTAAAATCAGCTCAAATCCAAGGAAAGGAGAAGGGTTGGGCTGGCCACACTGTCTTACACTGATAACCTAAGAAGCACAAACCCGTGACAACAGGCAAGCACCTCATCCACTGCCTGAGGACTGAGGTTTTAAGGTACATCTGGTGAGAGCTAAGCAGGTATCAGTAGTCCATTTGCTCAAATGAAAGCAAATTCTAGAAGATTAGCACACGCAGTGAACCGACTTCACGTTATCATCGGGACAGTATGCAATGCCACGCGGATGGGCACCAATCTCATTGGGGGGTTTTTACATCCGAGAAATCACCAGGCACCCCACCCAACCTGGACGGGCACAGCCCTTCCACCCACTCCCCTGTCTCCAGCGTGCGGGTTTTAGGGAAAACGGAGGGCTCGTTACCTGTAAAACTGGAGCTGTCTTTTGGGACTCCCATACCGAGTACTGCGGACAGCAATGGAGGAGAGAGAAAGAGGAGAGGGAGAGAAGAGAGAGTCCACAGTTGGCATTAACCACAGGGAGGTCCAGGCCGGGAAGCATCAGCGACACCCGCAGCCCTGGCCCCACCCTGCTCTGCTTGGGGCTGTCGGGATGATGTGCACCGGGTACCAAGTGCTTGGCGGCAGCGCCACCCAGTGGCACTCGCGGCAGAGGCCCGCTGTGTTCGGACACTCGGGGGTCCTTCCGTGCCTTGGCCTCATTCCCACACGGGAATGGGAGTGGGAAACGAAGACAAGAGGTAACCTCAGGGGGACAGTCTGGGTTTTAATGAAATGTACTTTAGCCAACAGTTGAAAACCCACAAACCTTCTTGGTGCCCGTCACTCCACAACCTGGCAAGTCTGCATGTGACCATGGGGTTCTTTTCAGGACCTTGATGAAGGAGGGACACCCCCTTCCCCTGCGGGTTCCACAGACACTCGCTTTGACTCAGATGCTAACAGTTACCTAGGAAGGTCCACTCAATCACGGCCTGACGGGCCCTGGGGTTCCACCTGGGCCCTCGTCTTTTGTGACAGTGACTGCCACCTGGTTTCTGTGCTCTGTCCACGGAGCCAGCAGCTCACACCCACTGCCTCCGCCTGCCCTCCCTGTGATTCAACCTGGACTATTTTCCAAACAGAAAGACCCAGAGCTGGATTTGGAAGTGGCTGTCACAAGGAGGTCAAGGGTGCCCTGAGCACCTGGCCGCCCCCACCCTCCCTGGGCATTCGAAAATGGGCAGATACGGTCCCCACAGGCCTGCAAGGCTTTGAGCCTCGCTCAGGGCATCGGGGAGCTGGTGGGACACGGGAGGCTACACGAGCCGCGATGTGTAAGAAGAGAGAAAGGGAAGCTGGGAAGGGCCCCCAGCTCACTCTCAGGCCTCTGTCACCTCCACTGGAATATCTCAGAGGAGTGAGGAACAAGGCAGAATCTAATCCTGGCTCCATCCCACCCAGAAAATCTTGGGATTTTCTTTCCCACTTTGGCTCCTTTCCTTTGAGAAAACGCTCGCCTGCGTGCACCTCAGGGCCCTGTGGGCCTCACTCGGTCCTTCCCTCTGGGTCAAGGGGAGGAGACCAACCTGGGGGATCCCTCCTCAGAGGCAGGGCTGACCCGGGGAAGGGCCGGGTGGGGTGGGGCGGGGGGGTCACCTGTAGATCATGCCGGGGGAGCCGGTCTGCCGCAGGGAGAGCCGAGCCGGGGAGCCCGTTGTTGATTCTGGATACATGGAGCCGGCCTCACTGGTCCCGACCTGCTCTCTTCACAGAGGGAAGATTCTGGAGGAAAAGCCAAGTGGGAGGGGAGGTGGTTAAAAAAGACCAACTGGATCTTGATCATGAAGGCCCAATTCATTGGGCATCTGTACATCCCTCATCAGACAGACAGACAGACCGACTGACCCCAGAGGCTCAGACGAGTCCGACGATTGGGTCCAATGTCTCTGTAGGATTTCCGTTCCATCTCTCCACTTCCCACCCCAATGCTTCATGGGAGTCCTTCCACCCCCCCACCCGACTGCTTTTCTGAGGCTCTGGGAGCACTTTCCTGTTGCCCAAACTATGCAGAAATGGTGGTCACAAAGGGAATCTGTGGACTTGGAACTCTGGACTGTCTTTTTCACCCCAGGAAATGGCACCACCACCCCCCTCACCTTCCCCAACCCCTGACTCCAGCCTGCTGCAGCCTGCTGGTACCACCGCGCAGCTTTAAGGGAGGCAGCTTGTCAGATGCCTTAATGACCCCCACCACCTGGGACTCACACCCTTGTGTACCCCCTCCCCTTGAGTGTGCACTGGACCTAGTGACCTGCTCCTAAGCAACAGAACATGGCACAGGGGATAGGATGTCACTTCCACGATTAGGCGACATAGCTCAGGCCTTCAGTCTCACTAGCAGGCTCTCTCCCTTGCTGGCTCTGATGAAGCAAGCTGCTAAGCTGGAAAGGCCCATGTGGCAAGGAACTGAGGCCCTCAGTCCAACAGCCCACAAAGAATGAATCCTTCGAACTATGGGAGCTTAGAAGAGGGTCCCTCCCCAGTCAAGCCTTCAAATGAGACCCCAGCCCCAGCCAAGACCTTGACTGCAGGCTTGTGAAGCCCTGAAGCAGAGGACCCAGGTAGGCCGCACCTGGACTCCAGACCACAGGAACTGAGATAATAACAGTGGTTTTAAGCCTCTAAGTGTGTGGTGATATTTTATGCAGCAACAGATGATGACTGAGATAGCCGACACGCATCCACTCACTTCTCTGGCTTCCACCCTTGGGCTGAGCTGCTGCCGTCTCTCACCTGAACCATGGGATCAGCCTCCTAACTGCTCCCCGTGTTTCCACCCTCGGGCCTGCACTCCTTGCTCCACCAGCAGCCAGAGGCATCTACGCCAAAGTAAATTGGGTCATGTCACCCCTTTCTTCCCCTTCCCCCAGCTATGGCTCTCAGGCCCTTGTGCTCTGCCTCCTGACTTTCCACATGCAGCCTGTCACCCTCTGCCCCTTACTCACAAACCCCAGCCACCTTGGGGCCAAGGGCATGCACTCTGCTGGGACTTTGCACTGGCTGTTCCTTCCACCTGGAACACCCTTACACAGACCTTCTCATTGTTGGGCCTCCTTGGCGAGCCTGCCCCTGCTCCTCTGTTCAGGGCTTCCCTCCCAGCTCCCAGCCTGCAGTCCTGTGTAGGGACGCTGCATAGGCAACACCAGCCGACCTTCTTGCTGTCTGTCCCTGGGTTCTGGCTCCCTCTCTAAAGTGCCAGCTCCCTCAGGGCAGGGATTTTGCTGGTCTCGCTCACTGCTACGTCCTGTGCCTCGAGCAGCGCCTGGCACTTGGCAGGGGTTAACACATGGCTTCTGAAAGAGTGACGGTCCCCTGATCCAAACTCGCATGGTCCTGCACTGATGGGCAAAAGGATGGTCTGGGCTCAAAACACAGCCCTACCTGCGACGGGGGCCTGAAACTGGAGGGTAAGCACGCTCGTCAGCTGAATGCCCACCGGGAGGGCTTCGTTCACGTGACTCACAGTGACCTCCCGTCACCATCACCGGGACGTGGGCTTCCTCTGCACACTCCCCACCCCCTGGCGCTGGCACCTGTGGTGCAGGTTTAGGTCCCGCTCATAATGAGGTCTCTGAGCGAGGGGTGTGAGCATGTGTGTGTGAACACGCCGGAAAAATGGGCAGAGAAAACACAGGCCAGAGTCAGCACCGGGACAACCTCACAGAGATGATGCAGACGGTGGGGTCAGTGATGGTCCCTGGAGTTCTATCCTGAAAGAACCTCATTCGGAATGGAATGATGAAAGAAACAGAAATGCACTTAAATCCTTAAAAGAAATGCAGCAGATGCTGGGCTGATGCTGAATCCACGTCTTCTGGCTCATCAGGTGATTCCTCGTGAGCTGGGAAGACGTAATCCGAGCAAACCTCTCCCAGAGCCCCTCCTTTCACCCTGGACCTTTGCTGCCCGGCCCTGTCCACCCACCGCCCGGCGGGCTGGCTCTGGGCGGACACTGGAGGCCTCCGGATCACCTTTTCCTTTACTCCGGGTTCCATCAGGGTCTCTGTCACCAGATGTACCAGCCTGATTCCCACCTGCCTGGATCTACGCAAGAAACTTCTTAGAGCCCCGAGTGGCCCCCGGACACTGAACTTTTGGGCCACCACACGCCCAGAGGTGGCTGCGATCTAACGTGTTGGGAAAGCAGATGGTTATGTGGCTCTGAGGGAACTGAGTCCCTGCAGCCTTGGGGCCTGGGGAGCTTCAAGGGCAGTCTCTCCTTTCAGCCCGTTAGCTGCTCTTGGAGTTTGCTCTCTCAGGTGACTCAGGGCATGAAATCCACTCATTAAGTCACTAACCTTAAGTCAGAGGGTGGTGGACTCACCAGCCCATAGAACATTTGCCAAGGCCCTACTGTGCACAGGTGCTGGAGGGCACCTGTACGACACCACAGAGCCCCTGCCTGAGGCACGTCGGGGTGAGTGAGGGACATGACCAGGAAACCATGGCCACAGAACCGAGGGTGCACAGAGCACCAGGCACCGCGTGCTGGGAGCAGAGCCGTCCCCAGGGCCTGTCCAAACGTGCTGGTCCAGCGGCCTCAGGGGAGGCAGGATGCAGGATGTCCTCACACAGGCTAAGGGGATGGGGGCCAGGCAGCCGAGAGCAGGCCGGGATGCCCATGCCCTTCCCTGGGGGGTGCGGCCCACCCAACACCATGCTGTCTCCTCTCTGGCTTTCCCTGGGTCCAGCTGCCAAGAGGTGGTGCCCAGCCCCCAGCCAGGGCACTCAGGGTATTTAACCTCCAGAATTCCAGAATCACAGACTCAATCTGCATTTGAAATGGTGTGGGGACCAAGAGTTTCTGATTCCATAGATGTGCGGTGGGCCCAAGGAGGTGCATTTCTTACTAGTCCCCAGGTGACCGCATGTTGCCAGGCCAGGGACCACACTTCGAGGACCACTGGCCTAGGCCTAGGTCCTGGACAAGGAGTCAGCAAACTACGGCCAGCGGGCCGAATCTGGCCTGCTGCCTCTTTTTGTAAGCAAGGTTTTATCGAAACACCTCCACACATTTGTGCTACAAAGGCAGGGTGAGTAGTTGCGAAAGAGACCTTCTGGCCTGCGAAGCCTAAAATATTTCCTACTCTCCAAGATGACAGCTTCAACTCCTCTCTCCTGAAACCCCCACACCTCCTCTCCCACGTCTCGCTCAGCTCTTTACTTCTCTGCTTCCTGTTTCAGGCTGCTCCTTCTCAGTCTCCTTGGCTGTGTCCTGCTCATCTGTGGTCTCCAACTTCCGTAGCTGCCCAGACTCGGGCCTTGAATCTCCTTTCTTCTCTACCCACACGAAGTTCCTCAGATTTCCGCCAGTCT
Source organism: Tapirus indicus (assembly GCA_031878705.1). Lineage (NCBI taxonomy): Eukaryota > Metazoa > Chordata > Mammalia > Perissodactyla > Tapiridae > Tapirus > Tapirus indicus. Next base: position 88,782,199 of record CM062924.1, on the reverse strand, counting down.
TCTGGCTCTCAACTCTCTCACTACACTGCAGCCCCCCACGGTTATATCTCCAGCCCCCACCTTTCCCCCGAACCCCAGACTCCTTTCTTCAACTGCCCACTCAGCATCTCTGAGGATGTGGAGCAAGTGTCTCGGATTCACTGATCCTCCCACTCCACCAGCCCTGTTCTTCCCACAGCCGTTCCCATCGTTGGATCATCTTCAGAAACATCCAGAATCCCAAATTTCTCACAGTGATCTCCACTACCTCCTCCCTGGTCTGCCACCACCTTCTCTCTCATAGGTCCCCACAAGAGCTTTCTGACAGGTCTCCCGGCTGCCACCTTTACCCCTTATGGTCTACTTTACAGGGGCCAGAGTGAACCTTCTAGAACATAAATCAGATCATGCTGTTACTTTGCTCGAATCTTCTAATTTTCCCATTCAATCCAGAGAGAAAGCCCAACTCTCAATGACAACATTGGGCCCTGCCCCGCCTGCCCAATGACCTCTCGGACGACATCCCCTGCCCCTGCCGTCCCCCTTGTTCACTCCGCCCCAGCCGCACTGGCTCCTTGGGGTCCCATGAACCCAGCAGACACTCAACCTCAGGGCTTTAGTACCTGCCCTTCCTTCCACCTGAAGCTCTCTGACCCGGAGACCCACCTGAGGGCCCTCTCCGACCTTGTCTCTTTATACAAAGGTCACCTTCTCACGGAGTCTCCTCTGGACACCTTATCTTAAATAGCAAACCCCGTCTCCCCCCCACTCCTCTGTGTGTCCTTTTTCTCCCTGGCACTTGTCACCTTCTAACATACATCATATGTCACTCACTGCCCCATTTAGGATGTGTGTCTCCCTCCCCACCAAGACGCCAGCTCCATGATCACAGGGAGTTTTGTCTGTTGCGTTCACAGCTGTGCCTGGCACACAGCAGGCACTCGAATATTTGTTGAATGAATGAATGAGTGAGTGAATGAATGACTTTGTGACTCAGCCTGCTGAAGGCCCATCAAGAGGAAGCACAGGGAAGTGGCTGGGCGGTCTGTGTTAACAGCAAGTAGAATACCCCGGTGATGGGAGGGCCTGGGGGATGCCACCTACAGGTGGGACAAGGGCCGTCTTCTTTGGAGGGTGCAATGCCTGCTCGGTCCAGTGGGGGTGCTCAGAGCAGCTACAGATGCAGGGACAACCAGCGCCACTGGCTGCACTTAGGGAGGTGTCCCTAGGGAGGCCACTTGTCCCTCTCCGTGCTTCTACCTAGCCGGGACTCTGGAAGGTCCGGGTTCCCTCTGAGCCACTGGCCAGCTCTCCAACCCACAGCCACAGCAGAGCACTGGCCGTGCTCTGATGCCCACTTCACGAGGAACCGTAGGCCTCACTCCTCTGGGGGGTGGGGGCAGCACCTTCATCACCCCAAGGGGACGGAGGGGATCAGTGAGGTTTCCCCACAGTCCCTGCTTTGCATTCAGGATGCAGTCACAGGGGCAGAGCCGAACTGCCCAGAGCCTACCTCCTCATTCTGCCATTGTCCAATCAGGAGCCACTGCGTCCGCCCAGCAGCCAATCCCTGAGGAGCTGATATCCTAGTGAGGATGCTGTGAATCCCCAGGCAGTGCTGGGCTCTGCACCATGGAGGGAGGCAGGCAGAGCTTGGGAGAAAGGCTTCGGAAACCACTTGACAACACGCCAGGCTCAGGAGGGGAGGAGGTGCCCGGCAGCTGGGAGGGCGCTGGCTCGGGCTGCAGGCTGGGGATCTGCAGTCTGGGTGCCTCTGTCTCCTGCACGTCCACCTGGTCTGTGTGTGATCTTGAGCAAACCACCCCAATTTATACTTGGAGAAACTGAAGCATGAAGCGCTCACAGAGGTCTGCCCACACTTTCTCACGGGAGCAAAGAGAAGTAAGACATGAAAACACCTTGAGCCCAGGAGGAAAGATGCTGAGCAAATCCTAGCTCTCACCCTTTACAGGTGTGCTGACAGTGACGACAGGGGACCTAAAACGTCAGGAGGCTCCAGGTGGGCACTGCCTTTCTTCTCCCCAGCTTATTCTGAAAACTTTCACAGATCAGAATAGCAACACAACCCTATACACCCTTCATCCTATTCAGTTGTCTACATTTTGCCTCATTTGCAGGCGTTCCCTCTCCTCTCTCCTTCTCCTCTCCCCCCTACACACACACACACGCACACACACAGTTTTCTGAACCATTTGATAGTTGTGATCTTGTGTGCTTCACCCCTAACGACGGCAGCAAACATCTTGTGAGAATAAGAACTTTGTCTTACGTGACCACAATACTTCATCATACCTGAGGTAATTAATTCAATACCACCTGATACAGAGCCTTTATTAAAATGTTCCCAACTGTTCCAAAAATATCTTACAGCTTTTTAGAAGACCCAGGATCCACTCAAGGTCCACAAATGGCCTTGGTTACTTCCCTGTCTCTCCTATTCTAGCACCCCCAAGACCCCCCATTTTTTCATTTTTGTTTTTCATGACACGGAGTCTTTTTTAAAAGCTCAGGCCATGTGCCTCGCAGGCCGGCCCATGTGTTGGGTTTGTCTGATGGCCGCCTCGCCATTAGACTGGACCAAACCTTTTGACGAGGTGGGTCTTTCTCGCGCATCCAGCCAGGAGGCACGTGCGTCTGTCCAGCGCGGGCGAAGCCGGACTCGGCCCTTGGCTAAGGCAGCCTCCCCCGGGCCTGGTGTGCTCCCTCTGTCCTAATTAACCAGAAAGTGCGGGGCGCGTTCTTTGAGGAAGTCCCCCCACAACCTCTCACTGGGGGTGTTTTCTCAACTTCAGTTTTTCCAGAAGGGACAGTGTGCTGCCAGTCAGGACTCAGAGTACAGAGGCGAGAGGGCAGGCAGCTGAGTTTAATCAGAAGAAAACACAAAAACGGATTCCTGGAGGTCCTAAGCTGTCCTTAAAGCCGCAGCCCTGGTGAGCCCTCGCTGTGGAGACTCTCTCAGGGACTGACCGAAGGCCTGGTGACCCTGGGGCCTGGGACTGGCCGTGAGACTTGGGGTTGGCAGTCTTCTGGAAAAGCGGACCCATGACATGATTTTAAACACGGACAAGCATGTTTATACACGCAGAGGGAAAGCACCGGAATAAACCAGATAAACTGCAAAGAGTCATGGGTCACAGTGGACGAAGGTGAGGCGCCCATGACCAGACACACGAGCACTCTCTCTCTTTGAGTCTCAGTTTCCTCATCTGCAAAATGGGGGCCTGGACCACATGACCCTCAGTTTCTCTGTCGGAGCAAAGGATAAATGACTGTACTATTCTGGGGGCAAATGCACCTGGGGGTGTCCGAGTCGGAGCTGCAAGGGGCTCCCCCTCTCTTACCCTCTCTTCCTCCCTCCCTCCTTCCCCGATCCCTTCAGATTCAGCATTAAAGATGGAATCCACAGCCTCTCAGAGCTGACCAGAGCTCCTTGCACAAGATGGGAAGAATTCAGCGCATCCAGGAGAGAGAATAAAATGAACATGCAGCTTAAACTGAGAAAGTACAGAGAAAGGTCAGACTCGAGCCCATGAGTGCAGGACAGAGACACAAAATAACAGAAGCCACTTTCTGATTGGGCCGGGTTGGGAACCACCCGTTCTGGTTACCCAGATGTGCTAGTTGACTGAGCTGGCATCTGATTTGCATAGAGGAAGGGTATGAGGGTACGGAAGATTGAACCATCAGCCCCCATTCCTCACATCTCCCGGTATCCAGGTCCTCTGCTGGGTGACTCTGCCACTTCCCCCCAACACACACACACGCACACACATATACACATGCACACACACACACTCTTGGGCCAATGGAGAGTGAGCAGAATGATGATGCACCAGCTCTACTCTTGGCCATAGGAGATGTGCCCTGAGGCCCCTGCCATTGTCATGGATGAACCTGCCCCAGATCAGCCCGCTGGTCCAAAGAGGCTGGGCTGCACATGCTAGAGCCACCCGGCCTAGACCGGGCATTGCCAGTGGCCCTGCAGCGTGGAGCCAGCTGATCACGAATGTGTGATAAATGAACGCTCACTGTGGCCTGCCACCAGGACTGTTATAGAGAAGGTGAGTGGAGTTTTAACTTTAGTACTCCTGGGAGCATGTTCTGCTGTGCTTTCATCTTCAGGGTCATCCTTATTAAATTATAACTCCAGTGGGGTCCAGGAGCTACCTCCAGATACTGGAAAGAGGCCACGTTTGTCTCCCCACTATAGATTCTGAAGCATAAGAAAACTTGGGTGGTCGGAACCTTCATTCAGTGAGAGTTCTTGATCAAAAGTTAGTATTTTGAGCACTGAAGAGGGTAACTGTTTCTAAATCGAAATCTTGCCAGAGCCTACCACACACGTTTCTATCTTCTTCTATGGCTGGGTTGATGACATAATTCCGCCCTCTTTGGGTGACCCAAGGAGGCCACTCCAGGTGATGGGAAGGAGGCAAGGCCCAGTCGGGGTTCAGATCTGGCCCTTGATGTGAGTCCTGACTCCACCATTTATTGGCAGATGACCTTGGGCAAATCTCTCAACCTTCCCAAGTGTCAGTTTCTTCATCTGTGAAACAGGATGATAACAGGAGTTGGGGGAGGATCTGATGTGCTAACAGGTGAGGGTGCGCGGTGACAGCCACAGGAGCTGGGATCTGCCTGTGCCTGGCCCTGGTGGAGGGGAGGTGCTGGCCCAAGGCCCGGGGTGCTTCTTGGAAAGCTGCTGATCACAGCTCCTTCCTGGACATTTGCACCATGTGCAAAAGGCAAATGAAGTTGTGCTGACACAGACACATCCTCAGGCTTCCTACATCTTCTGCTTCCCCCTTGCAGCCTTTCTCCTTTGCTCTCAGAAGGCTTCTCATCTTTTCCACTTTTCCAGAAGAAGGCTAATCTTTCATGGATGTGACCAGCCACACACAGGTGTCACTCAATGTCATGGGGGACCTGTCCTCCTCAGGCCTTCTGTGGCTGCATCCAATTCTGGATCATCCTGGAAGCTCACATTTCCAGAAGGCTTGTTCTAGATAGCCGAGGTATTAATAATAATAACATCATATGAGTTATCTCTTGCCACATGACAACGGTTAGCTGCTTAAGACAATAGACATGTCCCACTCGGTGTGGAGAGTCAGGAATCTGGGTGGACTTGGCTGGGTGGTTCTGGCTCAGGGTTTCTCCTGAGGTTGAGGATAGTGGCTGGGGCTGCAGTCTCATCTGAAGGCTCGACTGGAGCCGGTGGCGCCTCTTCTTAGATGTCTCACGCACATGGCTGTGGGCAGGGGGCCTCAGTTTCCTCACCACCTGGATCTCTCACACCAAGGCAGCTGGCTTCCCGAGTGAGGGATCGAGAGAGAAGCTGTGATGTCTTTTTTGACAGAGGCTCAGAGGGTTTGTTCTATTGATCGCAAAGACCAACCCTAACACCATGAGGGAGGACGTGAGGACCAGGGGTGGGGTCACTGCAGGCCATCCTGGGGGGTCACTACTGCAGCATCACTGAGGGACTATTCCCTACATTTACCCTGTCCCCATATCCCCCGAGACCGTGCAATGTCAGCTTCACCAGGACAGGGAGCGTCGTCCCTTCTGTTCACTGATGTGTCCCAGAGCAGCGCCAGGCACATGGTAGATGCTCAGTGAACGCTGACTGAGGGGGAGCAGAGGGGCAGCTCCTTCTGCCCGGGTGTGATGGACATTGGGGTGCTCTTCCCAGAAGCCTCAGGGCTCAGGGCTCGGACTCATGCTCCTGTTTCCTGAACTGATGTTACTTTGCATGTTGCTTCTCGAACCCTGGAAATCCCTCCTGCCAAAGCCCTGAAGTGCTGCTATGACTACTACATGGCCCCAAACCACCGCCTTTTATGGGGCCACAGCCTGCAGGGGCCACGCCAGCGACCGCGCGTCTCACGAAGAGGCAGGAAGAGGTGTAACTGCTCAAAACCACACAGATCCGGAAGGGCCCTTGCGTAACACACCCTTCCTCTCTCTCCCAGAAGCCAGGCGCCCCAAGACAGGAGCCCACTCCTCTTCTACGAGCAGGACTGGAGGCAAAGAGTGAGTGTTGCTGACCAAGGCGGCTGCTGAATCTGAGTGCTCCTGGGGTATCCGCCCTGCCTGTGGGGTCATCTTGGGGAGCAAGCACAGAGGGCCAGTGCTGGAAAGGGCCTGGAGTTCCACAACCCAGTTCCCAAACAGCACCATCCAGATCTTGCTCCGATTCAGATGGGGTGGGGAGAGAGCAGTGTATACGTTACTAGGGGTTGGGGGTCAGGGCCAGAACCCCCTGCTCTTTGCCACAGAGAAACCTGTCTCTCCTCCAAGCTCCTGAAGCCTAAGCGGGGGGAGCTGAGTGGCATGGTGACCTGCCAATCTGACACTAAACAGTGTAGACCTCACATGGTCAGACAACAGCACAAGCATCCGGACCAAGCCACGGAGCCTAAGGGCCAGACTACTGGACAGAGGGTCTGTTCATACATCTAATTAATGCCCCAGTAAGAATTTCTTGAAAAGATCACAGGTTAAACATTTCAATCTTTTCAAAGCAATGTTCAAATGCTTGTCCCAGATTACAAACAAGTCAACCCAGCACAGAGCCCAGGTCTAGACTGTTGCAGGGACAGTCCCCATTCACATCTAATTAATGCCATAATAATAAAAAAAAAAAAGATCACAGGCAAAAAATTCCAACTTCCCCAAAGCAACATTAAAATGCCTTTCCACTTATACAGCCCACCAGATCCACACCCACTCCTCATGCATCTGTGGGCTGAGTGCCTTCCAACTGAAGCAGAGGGCTCGCTGTGGCTCCTGGCTACATCCAGGCTGTGCGCAGTGATGGCTGGGGGTTTGCCAGGGTCAGCGGCCAAATGCCCCCAGTCTTGGGAACAGCCGCCCTCCCTCCCTGACAGGGAATGGAGGCTTGAACCATGGGGGTGGGGGACCTTGTCTCCCGGTGGCTCCCCCAGCTCCATCCTGATCCCGGTGACCACAGGTGGAAGGGTACAGGGCCCTAACCTGGTGCCGGGGGCCTTAGCACTTTACAGACCACATGAGCTGCAGTGACTCAGGGCAAGACGCAAGAAACAGAAGCCCACACATGCTCCAGAACCTCCATAACCATTCCTGAGTGCTCAGGCCATAGGCCTCCCTTCAGTCATTCATTCAGCAAATGCAGTAGAGCCCTCCTCCCCATCTAGCTGCCCTGGCTTCCCGCCACACCCTGCCCCAATATCCTGCTTGGGCCCAGAAGTGGAGAGGAGAGCGAGGTGGGGAGGGAGGAGACGCTCAAGCTCACCGGGAAGCTCTGATGGCTTTTCTGGGCAGGGAGGAAGCCCCTTAGGCACAAGGAGCTCCCTGCCCACCTCTGCCTTCCTGCCCCACATGGTGACCACAGGCCACCCTTCCAGGACAGAACTGCAGGGTGGGCAATGGTTTCAAGGGGTCCTCCAACCATCCGCCCCCTTGCCCTGCACTCAGCCTGGCAAGAGAGAGGCGGGGTGGGGACCCATTCGCTTTGTTTTTCAGGCAGGGACTCTCACTTCTTATGCCTGTGAAACAACTTTCCACTCAGAGATGGGAATCCCAGGCCAGGGTCTCCCGGAGTCAGCAGATGGGCAGGAATCTCCCCAGGAGCTTGCGGGGATTGCTCACAGCTGGTGCAACCCCACCCCACAGAGGTGGCCCCGCGGTGCTCTTGATCTCCAGGCGCCTCCAGCCTCATTGCCCCAGGAATGAAAGCAGAAGCCAGCAGCCCTGGCTGGCAGAGCTGTGTCGTGGTCAGACACCTCCTCGGGGTGCTGGGCCACTGCACCCTGCCCAGGCAGTCATTGGGCACGCAGGGAGGATGCCTACAGCCGCTCTGCCAGGCCACTGTGACAGGTGGCCATGCAGGCTCTGCCTGGGTCTGGCAGGGCGTCTGCAGGGGCAGCTCATTCCCAGCTGCAGCCAGTCCCGTGGGGGTGTGGGGCCCAGGGGTGCAGGCCCCATTAACCTTGGACGTCAGGGAACACCCAAGCCCTGCTCAGGGAGCCTGGTGCCCGCCCCTCAAGCACAAAACCCGTCCTAGGAAACAGGGTCTCTGAAATACCCAAGTACCTGCTCCTGGGTCAGCACGGCCAGAGACAGGACCATTTTCACGTGTATGAGATGGAAGGCGAAGTCACCTGACTGCTGCACAGCAAGCACTGAGGGACCAGGGCCGACCAGGAAGTTGGCGGCAGCAAGTGCGACACAGAGTGGAGGACGCCTGGCAAGCCAGGGCGGGTGCTGGGTGTGGCCTCCAGGCCCAGGAGTGCCCCAAGGAGTGCCCCAGACACCTCTAACCTTCCTGGCAGTGCAGCAGCTGTGCAGAGGGAGACAGTTGTGTAACCACAGCTAGTCCTGGTGACGCTAAAGAGTTCCTGCCTATTGGCACCAGCTTTGTGCCAGGGCTGGGCTACACGCCTTTCACCCATATCCCCTCATCTGGTCATCCCCACAGTCTGGGAGGGGTACTGCTACTCCCTCCACTCTACAGATGATGACACTGAGGGTCAGAGAGGTCAGGCCCATGGCTAGGATTCAAATGCAGGGCTGGCTGACTCCAAAGTTGTGCTCTGAGCTGGGCAGTGCTAAGGTGCCCCCACCTGGATGGTGAGCCTGGGGCAGGGCTCTGCCTCACCAAAGTCCCATCCCCGGTCCCAGGGGACATGCATTGTGCCAGGACACAAGTGGTGCAAGTAGATGATGTGGGGGGTGGGGTGGCCCCAGAGGACAGGGGAGGAGGGATTCCCATCCTTGGGGAGGTTTTCTTCCCATCCCCACCCCCCACAGCCTCTCCCTGCTCTGCCCTTCCTTCCTGGGGAGAACCCCCACCTGGGGGAGAGCGAGGCAAAGGGAGGACTCAGAGGGAAGATTCCATCTCCTTCCATGCCAACCACCTGTGCTGGGCTGAGTCTCCAGCCCGGTGCTGGGGAGTGGGGTGGGCCTGGGGCTCCGAAGCCTCGGGTGGGGAGTCAGCCATCTTGGCTCCTGTGTATCGGATGGGAGGTGCCACTGGGTCCCAGCAGGATTAAGATACAGATGGGGTGATGGGGGAAGGAGGAGGAAAGAGAAGGGAGAAGTAACAGTTTGGGTGCTCAGTAGGTATCTCATAACTGAGAGACGAAAGCAGAGGCGTCAGAGATGAACAGGATGGAGAAGAGAGAAGGAGGAGGAAGGAGAGCAAATGGGAAAATGGGAAAAAAAAGAGAAACCAGGAGGGAGATTGGGGGGGGGGTGCCACAGCTGAGCCCCTCCGGGCCCTTCCGCCCTTAACCCCCACAGGCAAGGGCACTTTTAGAGTCAAGGACACAAAGGCCCATGGATCCTAAATGCCACCCAAGGCCACTCGGCCCATCCGTGGCAGAGCTGGGACGGGACCCAGGTGCATCTGGCTCCAGATTGGGGCTCTTTCCTCCACCCATACAGCGACCACCCCCTACCCTGGAGCCCCTCGGGCCTGACTCAGGACAACACCCTCCACTGCCCACCAGGACGGACTCTGTGGGTCCATGGAACTTCATTCACTGCTATCCTAAATCTCTGAGGAGCAGGTAAAAGTCGAACATTTCAAATGAACTCGTGCAACCTCACCAGCTGCTTTGCACGGTGTTAGCCATAGCGAACCAGACCTCAAACAGCAGCCCCATTCCTGGCCCCTAAAAGTAAATTGTATTTCTTCAGGTATTTGCCAACTTTTTTTAAAAAAGTTACTTTGGATTAGGAAGGCAGGAGACCATTAAATGCTGGGTGGCAAGGTTGGAAATACTTCATTTAGTCAACAAGTGGCTCCGCTCTGCATCGACACCATAGATTGAAGCTGGATCAATAAACAGCGCAGAGAGAGTTGCTGACTCACCATGCCGCCCGTGAGCCCCTTTCTTGAATTATCCTCCAGCGAGCGTGGCCTGGGACGCAGTCTATCAGCAGAGTCCTGGTTGGGGGGGCTCCAAGGAAAGTTTTTTTTTTCCCTGATGGAAAGAGTTAGACTCTTCTGGTCTGTTCTTCCTCATGGAGGAGGTTGCCTACCAACTTCTGCCCCCATTCTCAGCAGAAGTGATGCTGGGGGGCGGGGGGCATCTCAGGCCGGATCAGGGGGGCAGGAGGTGGCAACACTAAGGCCCATGTTGGGTGACCTGTGCAGCAAGTAGTCTTGTACTGTCCCCCAACTTGACCACAGAAACTTGACCACAGAACAGGTGGTGTCCAGGTTGGTCCTGGAACCACCACAAATATCTTCCTGCTAAGTGCTGACCTCACAGTGGTTCTAGATAACTTAAGGAGCAAGTACTGAATAAATCTGCCTCAATGTAACTCATATTCCTCTGGTCCAGGACTCTGCGGGGGGCGGCATGTCCTGAGTGTAGCAAGAGAACTGGGTTCACATGTCCTAGATTCTCCCAGTGTGAGGAGCATCGAGCCTGAGCTCTGCAGACAGACACGATTCCCTCGCACACATCTCCACAGGTGGGAAACTGAGCAGATCATTCCCCTAGGGACAACAGAAATGATGATAAAGGTCCTTTTTATGTTGATTTGAAATGGGCTTCTTTGTAACTTCTACCCGCTGGGCCCACTTCCACTCTCTGGAGACAGATAAATCGGGGTTCTTTGTCACACAGCGTTCCTTCGAGCAGCTGAGGAATCCGGCATCGCTCACCTGCCCCATCGAGAGCAAACAATGTGGCTTCTTTCAACGATTCCACACAAAGTTTTCAACTTAATTAATAAATATAATTTGGGCCGATGTCATGCAACATGCCTCACGTGGCCATCACATGGAACCCTACAAAACCTTAAAGGCCAGCCGGGTGACTACGTCCACTGTGACGACGAGGACATTGAGGCCGAGGTCAGCTGGCTGGTAAGTGGCAGAGCAGGGATTTGATGCTCGAGGGTCTGACTCCAGAGCCTGGGCCCTTACTGAGCCACTCCTTGGTACGTCCTCTCTCTCAACGTCAACTCCCAGGTCACCTCCTTCAAAGGTGCTGCAGTTGGCTGAAATCTTTAGGAAAATGACAGGCGCCCACAACCGAGAGCAGTATCTCAGGTTATGGTCAGCAGCGAGTGAAGCGGGGTGGGCTCCCTCCTTGCTCTGGGACAGGGGTCAGCAAACGGCTGTGGCCCGCAGGCCCAATCCCCCCTGTGCCTGTGTTTGCATGGCTAAGAATGGTTTTCACGTTTTTCAGTGGTTGGAAGAAAAACAAAAGAAGAATATTTCATGGCACATGAAAATTATATAAAATTCGAATTTTGGTGTCGGTAAACAAAGTCTTATTGGCACAGAGCCACACTCACTTGTCTTCGTCTGCTAGGGCCACAGATAGGGCTTCAACAACAGACATTTCTCTCTCACAGTTCTGGAGGCTGGAAGTCCAAGGTCAAGGTTCAGCAGATTTGGTGTCTGGTGAGGCTCTGTTCCTGACTTGCAGATGGCCGCCTTCTCGCTGTGTCCTCACATGGTGGACAGGTTTTTTTGTGTGTGAGGAAGACTAGCCCTGAGCTAACATCCGTTGCCAATCCTCCTCTTCTTGCTGAGGAAGACTGGCCCCGGGCTAACATCCGTGCCCATCTTCCTCTACTTTATATGGGACGCCGCCACGGCATGGCTGACAAGCAGTGCATCAGTATGCACCTGGGATCCGAACCTGCGAACCCTGGGCCACCACAAGCGGAGCATGTGAACCTAACCACTACACCACCAGGCCGGCCCCGTGGACAGGGTTCTTCCTCTTCTTATAAGGGCACCAATTTCCTCCTGGGGGCCCCACCTCATGACCTCATCTAATCCTAATCACCTCCCAAAGGCCTACCTCCAAATACCATCCCACTGGGGGGTAGGACTTCAGCATGGGAATTTTGGGGACACAAACATTCAGTCCGTAACACTTATTTACAAATTGTCCACGACTGCTTTCATGCAACACGGCAGAGCTGAGGTGCTGTGACAGAGAGTGCGCCACAAGCCTCACACGCTGACTCCCTGGTCCTCTGCAGAAAAGGCTTGCCGAGCTCTGCTCCAGGACAGCACTCCCTCCATCCCACGCCCCGCAGAAGGCCACCCTCATTCCCGGAGCAACACGGGCCTCAGACACCGAGCAGCCCTGATCTGCTTCTGCTGCGCACTCACCCTTTAGAACACATGCCCCCTCCCGGACCCCGCCCTTGCACCCCCCATGTGCCCGCACGTGTTTTCTGGGACTTCACCTCTCTCCTCGTGGTGCTCCACTCAGTGTGGTCACCCGCACAAAGCACTCAGTGCTGGGCTCCAAGCATGCTCTTGGTCTCTGTCCCCTCGTTGTCTCGAGTTCAGCGTATCCTAGGTGGTTTGGTGACTTTCAAGCCAACCCTTGGATTCTGTTGCGATTTTTCATCTTCTGAGATCACAGCCTTCTCTCGGGACTGGACATGCTAGTCCACTTTAATAACCGATACCCAGACGGCAGACCGCCCCCCGGCGGCGGCGTGGTTTGTGGCGTGGTGCCACCCTAGTTGGAAATCCCACTATGGGGGGGGGGCAGGAAATGCGGGAGGCGCACTCGCAGGGGCCACGTGTCACAGTCAGGCGGGATTTACTGTTGGTGTGCGCTCGGCAATGCCACCGCGCCTACAGTCCCCGCCCCGGCCACGTCATGTGTGAGAGGTCTCCCGGAGCCTTCATAGAAACGCAAACCTTCACGGTTGAAAAGCTGCCTGCGTTTGTTTTCTGGGAGATACCTCCCCAGTGACACGTTATGCAAATTTTCCAAGTGTTCAAGATAGGCCCCGTATAAACGCCTCATCGAATTCAGGACTAGGCTCCATTGTCTACTGAAATGCTCCCCAGGGGGCGTGGACGTGTTGCCACTGCCTGAGGTTTGAAATGGCTCCACCCTGACTTACAGAAGGGGGGGATGGGGGGACGACAATGACCACGGGGACAATGTCACGGGAAGAAACTTCCAAGAGGGTGGTCCCTTCCAGCCCAGCCCTGCCCTGTGGGGTCCCACCTGCTCCTCTCCCTCAGAAGTCTGGGGAGCAGAGCAGGGAAGGTGGCCAGAAGGTGGGCCCAGGGAACCCCGGCTGGCCCCTGGGAGCCTGTGGGAGGCTCCCTGGCTCCAACAGCTGCACTTCTCCACAGGTGGCAGGTGGGTGCCAGTGGCATGTGACTCCTTTTCTTGGAGGGTCTGAGGCTTACCATGTGACTGAAGTGTCCCTTCTCAAAATTATGTTCCCTGCATAAGAGAAATCTAATTACTGCAGAATTGTTTTTTTTAAAAACAACATTTCTAAAGCCCCAAATCAGCATCAGCACACTAAAACCACCACCAAACGAACCCCCCATCTTTAGTGTTGTCTTTAGGTGGATGGGATGCTTGTCTAGGATGCTTGAGCACACGGTGAAAAACATCGATGGCAGGGGGCGGCAAACACGCAGGAAAGGGCCAGAGAGTCAACATTTTAGGCTTTGTGGGCCAGTCAGTCTCTGTCACAACCCTGCAACTCTGCTGTGCCAAAGCAGCCAGAGACAGTATGGAATGAAAGGGTGTGGCTGTGTTGCAATAAAACTTTATTTACAAAAACAGGTGGTGGGCCAGATTCGGCCCTTTAGCCATAGTTTGCAGACCTCTGATCTACGGCACTGAAAAAAAGGTGACATCCCTGGTAGTGAAATTAAGACAGAAGTGCAAATCCTTGTGATGTCCGCAGCACTCGAAGCTCCACTCTGCAGGGAGTTGGGGCCCTATCCTTTGTGGGGACATTCTGTGTCAGGAAGGGCCCTCAAGGTCAAAGATGACCCCATTGCTTGGTGGGGATGCCAGGGGAGGAGTGAGAAGGTGCAGAGTCCCTGTGTGCCCTGAGTCCTCATCATCCTGCTTTTGCTTTGCCAGTAATTCTGATCTCTCATCAGATCGCAGGCCTGATTAATCTGTTCCGGAGTTAGCATGTAAAGCCATCCTCCCAGCCGCTCCCCATGAAGCTGCTCGCCAGGGACAGCTGGCTGAGGGACGCAGGCTGCTGCCTCTGATGCTGCACTATTTTTGGTTTCTCTTTTTGCCTCATTTATTTTTGATTTGAGTTGCTCATACAGAATATATGTTCTCTTTCTCGCTCCTGCACTGAAATGAGATAAGCGTAGTATTTTTAAATGCTGCTTATGTTGCCTCGTGATTAGGGCAGATGAGCCAACACACCTGGAGAGCACCCTCCAGGGTGGGGTCACCTGCCCTCTGGCTCCGGCCCTCGTGTTTCCTGAACATGGCAGGACACGGATGCCGTACCTCACTCTCCTGGAAGCAGTGACCGGTCTTGTCCTGGGGAAAAGGCTGGGCCTTCAGGGTCCTGCACTGAGGCTGGACTTTGAATGGCTGGGGGTCCAGCGGCATTGAGTGCCCTCCAAGTGGAGTGGGTGGAGGAGGCACCAGACGCCCCCCTGAGCAGCAGCCCTGGTCTGCATCACTGGGAGGGCATTAGTCAAAGCTGCTGGAGACTTAGGGCAGTGTGTGTGAGGCACTGGGGTAAGGGCTTTCACGTGCATTCGTTCATTTAATCCTCCCCCAAATCCTGGGAGGTTGGTACCATTTACAACTAACCACAGATGGCAGCGGAGGAAACTGAGGCTCAGAGTGGTTAAGGTGGCCTGCCCTCGGTCACCCGGTAAACCGTAGTCCTGGAGTCCATCCTCCAAACCACAGCCCTGTGCTGCCACCAGCAGAGAAGGAGCAACAAAGCCCTTCTCCTAGGAGGAGTGAGCTTGTCTCTGCTTTCCAGGATCTCTCGGTGGCCGGGAGAACGACTGGGGGGGAGGGTGAAGGCAAGAGCAGGGGTCTCCTAAGGAGCAGGTGCCAGCTGGGAAGGCCTGGGCCAGGGTGGAGGAGGAGGTGACCAGTGCCGGTGGAGATGGGAGGTTGAGACCAAAGGGTTGGCTGGCGGTAGATGTTGGGCACTAGAGGAAGACGGGGTCCAGGGTGATCCCCAGGTTTCTGGAGAAGAGTTGCCAGTTCCCGAGATGGAGAATCAGTGGGTACAGCAGGCTGGGGAAGTCCTGGAGCTGGGCGGAGGCTGTGTCTGGCCCGAGGCACCTGTTGGACATCCAGGTGGGAGGCTGGTGGCGTTCTCTTCCAGGCTCCTCCTCAGTCCCTGGCTGGAGCCATTTCCTCTCTCCTGCCACAGGGTCTTTGCAGGTGCGGTCTCTCTGCTCTTCCTTTGTGTCCCTGCTCAAATATCTCCTCTCCAGAGAACCCGTCCTGGAGAGCTCTCTCCGAAATGTCCCATCCATCACGTCAGCACATGCATTTCCTGTGGAGTACCCACCTCCACCTGCAGCTACTGTTCACCTGGCTGTCCCCCAACCAGATGGTGAGCCCCAGAGGGCGCTGCTGGGTCCGTCTCGTTCCCTGTGGAACCACTTGTGCCTGGGATAAGGCCTTTGCTGAATGCATGAAGGTATGTCACGCCTGCTCTGGACAGGTCACGCTTTCCTTCTAGTTAACACACTCCAGTGTGAGCCTGAGCCAAGCAGAGCAGTGGAAGCTGGAGCAAGGTTGTTCCAGTTGCTCCTCTGAGGGAGACAGAGGTTATCTTGCAGCCTCAGCAGCCTCCTCCACGGGGTGTGATGGTGGGAGAGTGCAGCCCGCATAGGCCCAGGTCAAGATGTCAGGCTATGGCTCAACTCAACAGTTTCTGCTGTGTCCAGAGTCCCCCACCAGGAAGATTCCCAGTTCATGAAGCATGCACAGAGCCAGGCATCTCATGGGCACGTGTGTATGGGTGTAGAGACATATGTATATGCACACACAGACACACACACATACCACCTCCACCACCTCCATCACATCCACCACCTCCAGCCTCCATCACCTCACCTCCACCTCCACCACCTCCATTGCCTCCACCTCTAACACCACGTCTAACTCCACTACCTCTACCACCCTACCTCCACCTCTACCACCTCCACCTCTACCACCTCCACCTCCATCACCTCATTTCCACCTCTCTCACCTCCACCTCCACCACCATCACCTCTACTACCTCCACCTCCACTTCTAACATCACCTCTACCTACACCACCTCCACCTCCGCCACCTCTAACACTACTTCTATCTCTACCTCCACTACCTCCCCCACCCTACCTCTATCACCTCCACCATATCCACCTCTATCACCTCATCACCACCTTCACCTCTATGACCCCCACCTCTATCACCTCTACCCCCATCGCCTCCACCACCTACCTCTATCACCTCCACCACTTCCACCTCTATCACTTCTACCCCCCATCACCTCCACCTCTACCACCTCCACCCCAGGCTGGCTCCTCTTCCTTTAAGCACTCCTGCTTTATAGTCTTCCCTGTTGAGTGACCCTCCGGGGCAATTCTTCTGCCCCTCTCTGAGTTTCAGTTCTCATCTTCATACCCATGAACCCCACAGCTGCACCCTCAGCCCACCCCTCTGGCCTGAGCTCTAGGTTCAGAGTCTTGGTTGCCTGTTGGCTCCATCCACATGGGTATCCCTGGAACATTCCCTCTGTTGCCCATCTCCACTACTGACCTCGGGTTGTCCACCTGTCACCAGAGTCACATTCCTATTTCTCAACTGCATATCCATCAGGTCATGCCTCTCTCTAAAGCCCTCAGTGGCTGCCCAGGGCCTTCAGCATCAGGTCTAAGCACCTTGGCTTGGCATGCTGGACCATTCACACCTGGCCCCGTCTACCTTTCGAGCTTTTTCTCTCCTCTCTGGCCCTCCTGCACACCTGACCTCGGGCACAGTTGCCTGCCTCTTTTCCCTCATGCTCCTCTGCCCACGGCAGCCCCCACCCTCGCTCCTGCTGTTCCCTCGGGGGACGCTGCATCTCCCCATCTGCCGGGGATTTCAGCAGCCTCAGGGTTCAATTCAGAGGCTGCTTCCCTGGCCCGGATGGGTCACCCCACACTATTTGCAGTTGTTACCCTGGGGGTGGGCGACAGTGGGGAAGGGGTGGCACTTTCCATTTCTAATACTTCTACCACGTGCATCTTCTCTACCACCAGCCAAGTCACACAACTCTAAGAAGCAAAGAGCTGGGGCAGGTTTGCCCAACTACAAAGCCAACACTCTTAGTGCAACCTCATGTCATTTGTCCCAAACTCCCATCACAATTTCTGGAGAAGAATGCTCCTGACAACTTTCTGGGTTAAATCTTTGACATTCGAATTCCAGCCCAGCCCCTGGGCACCCTCATCCCCAATAAGCACCCAGCTTAAATCCAACTAGGGGTAGATGGGGTGATGCCCCACCCAGGCTTCCCCATCTCTTATATTCACCTGAGCAGGGACAGGAGGGACTCCTCAACTCACTCTTGATAACATGAATAACCCTCCACCAGGCATTCCACCTGTGATCAGGGCATGGGGATGACTGGGGGGAGGGGCAGGCAGCACACTCCCGAATGCCCAGGAAACAAGCCAGGGTTCATCCTGGGATCCGCTAAGGCAGGGACTTTCAAAGTCTGTGCACCCCTGTCACACCTGAGATGCTTTGTGAATCTAATATCTATCTACTTATCTTTCCAGTTACCTTTGAATTATGACGAGTAATGAAGAAAAAAAGTTTAATAGACTAAAAGAAAAATGCGAACTCAGAAATAGGACTGACAGTGTGCACATACGACCCAAACCCTAGCATGAAAGGCCAATGGCTGAAGTGCAGGAACACCTGTCAGAGACAGAGGCAGAGAGAGAGATCGGAGTGCGAGAGAGCACTCCCAAATAACCCGTGGGCCTCATTGCCAGAAATCCCAGGAGAAGGTGTGTAGATTCCACAGCAGAAGCCCAGGGCAAAAGTGAATTCCAGGTCATCATGAGTTCTTTCTTTACAACTAATTTTACATCCCGTTTTATGAAAGTGTCAGAGTTCCTCCTCTGACAGGAAGTTTATCAAGAGAATCTAGAGAGGGACAGCACGTTCCAGGCCAGCCCTGGGGAGCTCATGGGGGGTCTAGGCAGGGGACTCACTCTGAAGGCATGTGTGTGTGTGCGCGCGTACATGCCTGCGTGCACAGCTGTCCCCTGCATGCACACACATGCATGCACACACACGGGCCCACAGTATGCTGCCCACTCATGTATCCAGATTGACACCAGGGAAAAACCTCTCCTCACGCAGGCCAGACGCCCCACCCCAGGCCAGGCAGGTGGGCAGTGCTGAGCTTCCCCATGAGTGGAAGGGACTGCAAACCTCACAGCTGGCTGGCCATCCTAGGCGATTCCAGGCCGCCCCCTGGGCAGCCTCCTGATGTTCTGAGAAGCAGAAGCTCCACAGGGCAGGTGAAGACCAAGGGCCCAGGATCCCCACAGGGAGTGTGGGGGGACCAGAAGGACTTGAGAACTGCACAGTGCCATCTGGGTGACCGTGGGACTTGCATCCAGAAATGATTGTCCAGCCAGAGTACATTTCAAACACAGACAGAGAAAGCGTGTCCCACTCCTCTGGGGGGAGGCAGAGGGGGCGAGGCCTGTTTCCATCTCCCCTGGGATGAAACGCACCTGCACCTCCATCTGGGGTCTGGTCATGCCTATTTCCTGCCTCAACAGCTCTCACTGCAGCCACTCCCAGAGCAACGGGCGGGACTGCCTGGTACCTCCCTCTGGGGACCCATGATGGAGGCCACAGGCCTCTCCCTACCAGGCAGCCCGGGGCCTGAGTCTTCCATGTAAGCCAGCCCCTCCTGGTGGCTCAGGGGGAGATGAGGGTTGCCCACAGCGTGAGATCATGGGACGGAGGGGTGGGACAGGGCTCTCTGGGCAACTGTGTGTGGGGCCTCCTCCACTCCCTACCCCGGCGTTCTTTTCACAATCCATTGCTGGTCTTTTGACACTAAAAGCATCTCTTTCCCACTCTGGTGTCAGGACCAACTGATCTTGTCCTTCAGAGAGGAGAGGTTCTTAAAGATAATGAACAGTGGAACAAGGGTGATCTGTCCTGGTGCTGGCCATCCATGGGAGCAGAGAGGCCACCGTCAGGGGGACAGGGGCTTCCTGCTGTGAGGGACCAAGCGCAGTGGACAGGACTAGGCTCACTGTCTGCCTGGAGAGTATCTCCCTTGGAAGACCCAAGCCCTGCCCTTCACATCAAGTAGAAAACAACCTGAGGGTCTTAATGGCCCACCTCCAGGATTCCCTCCTCACTGGTGCCAGTGAGGAGGGGATCCTGGATGAGGCAGCAGCTCGTGGACCCCCACACTCACCAGCTCCCTTGGGGGTGCCCGTGCAATCCCAGAGGACCCCAGGCAGCACCTGCAGGCCACACTGAGCCCAGGGTACCCTGCGGCCACCATGGCTGCAGCATCTCCAGCCCGGCCTGGGCCGTGGCTGCAGCTGCAGTGACGCGAGTACCTGGCTGGAGCGTCAGAGATGGAACCTCTGCATCCACCTCTGAGTAGGATAATCAATGAGCCGAGGGACTGTGGGAGGGGAGAGGGCTGAGGACACGCTCCCCCCACCCTCCATGCAATGACAGTGATACCCAGTGTCTGTGGGGAGGGCCCGGGTTCCCCCACTCCTTTGGGGACATCCAGAATAAGAGGGAAAAGAAACGCTGCCCTCCTCTCACAGCCAGACTGAAATCTTCTAAACTGAGCCAAGGTAGGAAAAAAACCACAGGGTTCGGGGGATGGGGAGAAGACAAGGAACCCTGGACGGTGAGCACCGTGATGGTTACTGCCTGGTTCAAAGCCTGACTCAGCAGTCGGCATGGCTGACACAGGAGGGAGCAGGGGCGGCCCCAGCCCTCAGAGGATGGATGGAGCCGCTCCAAGTTGCTTCCCTCGCTTCTCTTCCCAGGCAGAGGGGCGGGTTTTAACCCTTACATCCCAGGGTGGGAGAAGGAGGGAGGCCAGCATCCTGGAGTTTCTCAGATGGGCAATCTCAGAGACAGTCTCTCTACACGACGTGGCCTTGTCAGCATCCTCTTGTGCCACCAAGCAGTCCCCCGGACACGCGGCCCTCCCCATCGTGTGGTCGGGGTTTCTCCCTCACTGGAGTGCTGGATAAACCCACACCCTGGGGGGACTCTCCACACAGTGATTTGGAGAGTGGTGGGTGCTTCCATCTTGCCCGCTGATAGGAGTTTCTGTGGCAACTTTGGAGGGACTGGTCATGGGCTGTGGGGATGGGAGCCGCCTATTCCTGGCCAGCCCCATGCAGGGACATTTAGGCCATCGTGTCCAGCCAGGCCCCCTCCCCTGTGCTCAACACAGTGCCTGGCACAGCATAAGGCTGGCCGTCCACGGCTGATCCCCAGAACCCCATGCTGGTTTCACACATGGTGGGTGCTGGATCCCTGGACAGAAGCTCTTACCCTGGACTTTAGGTCCCAGATTTCAATAGTGACCCTTGGAAGAAGTTGGGGGGACAGACCCTGGTTCCATCCACAGAGGGGAATTGGAAGCCTGAGAAGGATGCGTGACAGGCAGCAGGTCTGACGGATCTGCCTCTTGGACCTGATGACTCCCCAGTTTTCTAGGGAGGGGCTCAGAACAGAGCCCCTGAGATGCCCACCCCTGGGGCCCCCTAAAGTCTGTAGCACAAATCCACCCCTCCCGGAGGAAGCACAGGCTGGCATCCTGAAAACGGGGTTTACCTGAGTGCCTCCTGTCTGCCCTCAGGGGGACGCACTGCCCTGTCTCACCTGCTTGCCTTGTCACCCTTGGGTGAGCTCCAGGAAGAGGTGGACCCGGGCTTCCTGCGGCCTCTCCGGCTGCGGAACCCACCATCAAGCCAGGAGGGGGTCTCTGCCTTCCAAGTACGTGGGAGGTGTGGCCAGGGAAGACCCCACAATCCATCCCACTCCTTGTCACAGGGTGAGCGCAAAGCCCACTCCAGGCGTGACCGCTGGCTTTCTGACAAGGTGACCCCACCCACCCCAGCTCCACGGCACCTCGGGCACTCCACCAGCCTGCACGTCACCCCTTAGCCAGTAATACCTGATGTGCAATCCCGCCAAGGGGAAGAGAATCAGCAGACTAGAAAGCCACAGAAGCTTCTGGAGAAGGCCTTGGAGTTGGGGGTGGGAATCAGTGGCAGAAACCCACTGTAGTGGGTGGAATTGTGTCCTCCCTAAAAGATGCATCAAAGTCCTGATCCCTGGTACCTGTGAATATGACCTTATGTGGCAAACGGGTCTCTGCAGATGTAATTAAGGTGAGGATCCCGTGGTGAGGTCATCCTGATTAGAGTGGGCCCTAACTCCAATGACAGGTGTCCTTTAAGAAGGGGAGAAGACACACACGGACATAGAGAAGAAGGTGATGTGACGACGGAGGCAGAGAGAGGAAGGAACGACTACAAGCCCAGGAGCACCAAGGACCGCCGGCAGCCACCAGGAGCTGGAGAGAGGCCTGGAACAGACTCGCCTCAGAGCCTCCAAAGGGAACCAGCCCTGTGGACACCTGGCTCTTGGACTTCTGGCCTCCATAAATATGGCGATTTTGAGCTACCTGAGTTGAGCTGATTTGTTTCAGCAGCCCCAGGAGACTAACATACCCAGCTAATCTTTTAAACCCTCTAACCTCAGCAGGTTATATGGGAAGCAGAGAAATGGCCTTCTCTTGGCTGGGGGCCTGGACCCCTGCAGCCCCAGCTCTGGTTTAGTTCCTCACCTTAGAGGGGAGTGGGAGTTTACAGGGAAATTTCTGCAGCTCTCCCTGCACTAGCATCTGTGAACAGGCTCCTGGGGCTCTCCCTGCTCTCCAGGGGACTGTAAGAATAAATAACAAATGGTTTTAAAGAGGATTACGGGCCTCGCACCACGTGACGGAGTCATGAAAGATTAATTTCTTGCCCATGCAGCACGACACCAGCAATCTGAAAGCCAGCTTTACTCCACCTCACTCATTACAGGCTCTGCTGAATTAAAAGATATGCACAAGAAAGCCATCAGGCCCTGTGCCTTTGCAACCATATAATTAACAGAAAAAATACGTTTTTAAATGAAAATACTCTTTGCTGGTAAGGTTTCGATGAAGCTACTCTGTTGAGATGTTGCTGCTTCTGGGGCATGAGGTATGATCTGCTGGGAAGGTAACTGGGTAATATGGGTCCATAGTCTGGGATCCAGAAATCCTTATATAAATGTATCCAACCATTCAAGAGAGGAAATAAACGCAGACACACAATAAGACTATAGCCTCATTGGGGACAGTGAAAAGACACTAAATCCCTAAGGAAATAATGTTTAACTGACTTATGGAAAAACAATAGGGTTTAATGTGGTCACTCATGGTGACTGCCCCTCTGAGAAAGTGCTCGTGCTGTAATGTCAAGTAGGGACAGCAGAGAGCACCTGTCTGCTGGCAGAAGGGGAAGCGTACAGGCGAGTGGGGAGGGGCCCCTCCTCCCAACCACACTGCCCCTGAGTCAGCTTCAATGACCTCCTTCTGGTGGGGAAGGCTGTGTGCCCGAGGCAGGGAAAGTGGGACTCCAGGGGTAGCAAGAGGAATCCCACAGGAGGCTCTGTCAGCTCTGCTTGTAGCAAAGGGAGCTGGAGCAGGGTGGCCAGCTGGGAGCTGGGCTGTGTCTTCATGGCGTTCCCCTTACTAGGCATGTTGGTGGCCCTGGCCCAGAAGAAAGGCCACGGCTGAGCATCCCCCATTAATCAGGTGGTCTGGGGCGTAGGGTCATATCCTAGCTCTGTCCTCTGGTAGCTGCGTGACCCGAGGTAAGGCATGGCACCTGTTCTCATCTGTGAAGCACAGATGATCATAGTACCTACTCCTGGGGTGGCTGGAGGATTAAGAGTAAATGCACACAAGGCTTAAGCAGGGGCCCGACAAAGAGCAGATCTGTAGCAAATGGCAGTTGCTGACACAAATAATGACAGTGACAGTGATCATCATCACCATCACCATCACCATCATCATCACCACCACAATCATCATCATTACCACCACCTCCATCATCATCATCTTCATCACCATCATCACCACGGTCATCATAATTGCCATCATCACCATCACCATGGTTGCCATCACCATCGCCATGGTTGTTGTCATCAACATCATCACCATCGTCATCACCACAATCGTCATCACCATGGTCATCATAATCACCATCATCACCATCACCATGGTCATCATCACTGCCATCACCACAATCATCACCACCACCACCTCTACCATCATCGTCACCTTCATCACCATTGTCATCACCATCACCACGTCATCATCATCATCTTCCAGCATCAAATGAAGTGCCTGCTCCTTCCTACAGTGGGGCAAAGGCTTTCAGCCATCCAGCCTTCCCCCTGGAGGCCCCCAGCTCTCCTGAAAATCTACTCATGGGATGATGGCCTTCTCTGCCTACCATCTGGGACCACTCAATCTGGATGCCCTGGGATGGTTTCTGCAGTTAGAAGGAATTATCTCCCCATAATTAAGTGGCTCTGTCGTAAACATACGAGCAGCATTCTGGCTGCTGGGCACTAGGCATGCAGTCTGGAGCCCATCCTTCCAGATGCCAAGCAGCTGGGAGCCTGTGGCCATAGGCCTATGATGCCAGCCCCGGGATCATGGCTGCCTCGGCATGCAGGCTCAGTGCACCTGGCTTTGTCTCAGCTGCAGGCTGTGTCCCCACCTGCTGCCATTTCTGGCTAGGTGCCAGGCCCCAGAGGCCAGGGCTTCTCTGCCCTCCCTGGGGCATTGCCTGTTCAGGCTGTGGCAGGATTGTGCCCTGAGGGGTAAGACACTTTGGAGAGGGTCTGTCAGTAGATGGCCAGCCTGGGGGAGATGAAATCAGGGAGCCCATGGTGGGGATGGCCTTTCCCTGCTGCCGGTGAGCCCAGGCTTGGTCCCACAGCTTCAGCTTAAGGACCCAAAGCTCATGAGGGGCGGGTGCATTGCAGGTCAGCTCCTCCAAGTGGGGCCTCCAGAGGTTCCCAGGCCGGAGGAGTGGACAGGAGGGGAGGTGAGACAGCAGTGCTGGCGAGGGCAGCAGCACCAGGGCCAGTGGTATGACTTCATTCCCCGAGTCAAGCCCCACGAGAACTTGTGGACTCATCAGGACTGCGGCATTCACCTCTCTCCAGTGCTGAGCCCTGGACATCAATGCCCCGAGGGAGCTGGGGTGAGGTCAGCTGTTGGACGCTTGCAGTGGCCTCAAAGGACTGTGGGAACTCTGGAGTCTGTGAAGTCAGCCTGGGCCAGGTGAGTGCACCTCTGGCCTGAGGGGGGGGGGTTCTGCCCCTTGCACCAACAAAATTCACCAAAATGTATGGGGAAATGAGGGCCTCCCCAAAGGACCGAGCATGAAGGGGGGATGCCTGGGTTGGGGGATGGGGGAGCACCCCCACAAGAGGGTGGACCCCTCTGAAGGTGAGTCTCATGCGGCACCAGGTCTGGTTTCTGCCCAGGGGTTCTGTTCTCTGATCATCCTGTCAGGTGGCAGCCACTCAGTCTGGGGGCCAGGGTCTCACACCCCTCCCCAGCTCTGCAGAGGGTGGCTCCGACAGGATGGATGGCCCTACATGTGCTACTTCCTTCCCGGCTCCGCTTTCCGGGCGAGTCCATCGCTCTGATGTTGCTGAGAACGTGCCCCTGCCCTGTGCCTGCTTGATGGCTGAGCCGGGGTACAGAAGTGACCACACAGACACCTGTACTCGCGAGGCACACGGTCTAAGAGGGGCCGGATGTTGGTAGCAGTGACCACCAGGCAGCGGACTGACCCGCAGGACGCTGGCCGGGGGCTTGGGGGTGAACACAGGCAAGCAGTCAGAGCCGCACAATGACTCCGCCTTGCCAACAAGTATGATTCCTCCCTGAGCCTCAGTCTCCCTCTCTCTAAAAAGAGGAGGCTGAACTGCACAGTGTCAGGGTGACGAGGCTCCAGAGGCCTTCCTGAGGCCTGCTGGCTGGAGGAGGACCCAGCCCTGCAATGCCGAATGAGATAAAGTCCCACGGTGGTTCAAGTGCCCGCCTGCTCCAGGGCTGCTTTAGAGACCAGGAACTCAGCCTGAACCTGGGACAGGTACCCCCTTGTTCCCTCGAGATGCTGGGGGAAGGGTCCCCTGGCTCGTGACCCCTTTGCGTGCAGAGCACTGGGTGAGTGCCCGGGCTGCACCTGCCACCCCCGCTCCTGCTGCTCACACAGGCTGCTACCCAGGGACCCACATGGGTGCACTGTGGGGCCCAGCCAGGCCCTTGGCACCCATACAGCCTAGCAGGTGGCTGGGCGCCTCCAGAGTTCCCTATGGTTGCCATGGTTACCAGGCTGCGGGAGGGTGGGAGAAACCCTCTCCTCTGCCTTCCCCCCTGTGGCATCCTGGTGGGCTTTGCCAGAACCTTCCAGCCCTGGGTGACTCAGGGAGCAAGGTCCCAGCTGGGCATACAGGCTCTATGTGTGTGTGTGTTTGGCGGGGGTGGTGGCGCTCATGGCAGCTGCAGCAGCTCAGGGCTCCCTGAGGGAACCACGGCTCAAGACAGGGCTGGGGGCCTCTGGGACCTGGTCAGCTTCCCTCCCTCCATGCTGGATGGATGACCCAGTTCAGTCCCCCAGAGGAGGCAAGAGGCATCTTCTAAAGATGAGCAGCCCCCCAGATCCTTCCTCACCCAGCCTAGCACCCCTCTCCTTGCAGTCCCCCCAACACCCCATGCTGCCTCTGGACCTTTCATACATGGCTCTCTCAGCCTAGAAGGTCCTTTCTCAGCCCTATCCTTTCTCCCTCTGACACTCAATTCAGCCCCATCCGGTTTCCGGCCTGGCTCCAGCCTCACCTCCTTCTTTCCTGACCATGTAGGATGGACACTGCCCGGTCGTGCCCGCTGGGCTTGCAGACACTTCTGTTGTGGCCTGAGTGGCACCTCTGTGCACTGGACCCTCCATCTCCTCCTCCATCCTTGTCTGCACCCCTGCTTCTTGGGTCAGTGAAGGAATGAGTGACATCTGAGCACAGGCTTCACCTGCACAAAGCCAGGGTTGAGAGCGTGGTGTCCTTTACCTGCATTCACAGTCTCCTGACTTGTATCCTTGGGCCCAGGATGACCGACACATTTCATGTGACCAGGTCCTTTCCTTAGGATGGTGGGTCCACATCCCACAGGAGCAGAAGCTGCCCCTTGTGCCCTCAGGGGCCTTCTACAAATCCTTCTTTCAGGATGAAGAGAAACCATGGGGAGGCAGTATCCCCGGTGCCTCTGTGGTACCCTGGCTGAGGCAGCTGGTGTCCCCAGATACTCCGGCTCCCTTTTCAATGGGCAGGTGCAAACAGGGAGGTGTCCACTGCTCCTGGGAAGTCAAAGTACACTTGTGTCCCCGTGGAAAGGTGGTGATTTTTCACTGGGATTTGCAGTTCCTTTTCTGGGCATTGTGTGTCCTTTGCAGGAGCAAAGGGACAGAGATGGCTCTGGGCCTCCTGTCCCTGACATCTGAACACCTCCTGGCCTGCGTGACTAAAAATACCTTCCCCTCACTGAGAGAGAAAGGCAATACCCCCTGGGGGTGGGGTGGGGTGGGGGGAAGCGGTGAGGAAGCTGCTGAGAAGGGGGAGGGAGGCGCCACAGGATGAGTCCCAAGTGACAGGGCCGCTCCTCTGCAGAGCTCCTGCTTCCTCCCACCACACTGGAGTCAACATCCCCAACCCACCCTCACTCCAAGGAACTGGGACGCTCCTAACAACAGCACCTCGCCACACACGTCAGGATAAAAGCGTGACTTGAGATTCAAAGCTGACCAAAGCGCCGCAGGTCATTCCGGTAGAACACGGGCTTCGTATGTTCCAGAGACTTGAAGAAAGCTGGGTGAAGCCCTTCCTGTCAGAGCTTCCAGCCATCAAAGCGTGTTTCCTTGTGTGCCACTTTAAGATGTGGAAGCAGGAAGTTCACCCACAAATTGAAAGAGCTGGGAAGTGTTTCTCAAAGTACAGCCTCGGAACCCTGGGACCAGCGGCTGTGAAAAGTGGGGCTGGCTGAGCTGCACCAGGACCCCTGGGGGCTGTTTTCAGGTACTGCTCCCTGCAGTCCTGGTGTGTGCCCCATGGCTCAGGACTGTAGAGCCCCTGTTCTTACACTCTCTGCAGCCACACTATATGCAGAGCCATAGTGAAGCTGGAAGGATGAGCCCCGACCCCATAGTTCACAGGTGTCCCCAGAAATGCCCCCGTTAGGGCAGGAAACAGAATCACGAACCAAGGAAATGGTCCATAAAAGGACAGACATACAGGGATGCTGCCCCTGGACTCAGTTAACCAGAAAAGTGACTTTCTTCCCTCACCCTGCTGACCCCTTGAGCGCACAGGTCCTCTCTCGCCTTCCTGTCTCTCACCGTCAGATTTCTCCAGAGCCATTTAGACAGCAGAGTGCAGAGGTTAAGACAGCAGACTTTGGCACCAAATAGCCTGGGTTCAGATCCTGGCTCCTCCTCGGACTCTGTGACCTGAGGACAGTCAACTCATCTTCCAGTGCCTATTTCTGCACCAGTAAATGGGGACAATGGCAGCCACTTGCCTGTGGACAGTGAGCAGCTGACACAGAACAGGACAAAGATGGGGCCTGTGCACCTGTTACTGGGAGGGTGACTCCGCTGCCTCGCCACTCCCGGGAGCCTGGCTTCGCCTCCCCTCTCAGCAGAGACTGCCCCCCCAGCAGAGAGGGCCCACCTGAGGCAGTGGACACCAGCCCCCCATCCTCTATTTCCCCTCCTCTCGGGCTCCGGGATGATCCAGGGTTCCTCCTGTCTGTCTTGACCTTCACCATCCCTCTCAAATTCTGCACTCATGGCCGCTCCCCAGCTCTGTCTTCTCTCCCCTTCATTCTTGGTCTAGCTCCCAGGCGACCTTGTCTGCTGTCAGGGCTGTGACTGGGGGGTGGCTGGCAATCACCTCTCATTTGAACCCCAGGCCTACCCTCTCAATGCCTGTGGGCACAATTGGCCGAGGCAGGGACCTTGGACCCAATGAGGCAGGCCCAGTGTGGTGCTTCTGGGCTCAGCCTGCGTGGACTGGACCCAGCCAGAAGTCTGGGGGTCCTGGACTCCTCTCTTACCTCCCACATCCTGTCGCCATCCAGCTCCCCAGCAGCTTTGCCTTGATGCCCTCCTTTCTATTTGTTCTATTCACCACTCAAGACACATTTATGGGGTCCCACTCTGTGAGATGCTGGGGCTACAGCAAACAAAACAGACAACGGTCTCTCCTCTCAGGACGCGCACGCTGTGTCCCCTGCTATCACCTGCCAGTCCTCG
The DNA here is from genome assembly GCA_031878705.1 of Tapirus indicus. NCBI lineage: Eukaryota > Metazoa > Chordata > Mammalia > Perissodactyla > Tapiridae > Tapirus > Tapirus indicus. Next base: position 88,754,004 of record CM062924.1, on the reverse strand, counting down.
CCCAGCGCCGTGGACATGTTCCGCTTCTTCCATCTCTGCCCAGATACATCACTGCCCTGCTCCAAAGCTCCCAAGGGTCCAAAGTCTGGTCTCCCAGACACCTGTTCCTGTCCATCCTCAACAACTCCCATATCCACATCCTGCCTGTCCTCCCCCTGGGTCTCAGCCACTGTCCAACCCGCCCGGTCCACCCTCTAGGGCCTTGCCCGTGCAAGTCCCTCTCCCAGACGGTCCTTTCCCAGCTTTGCGACCACAACCCGGCTGTCTTTCAAGGTCTGGGTCAAATGTCACCCCCTCATCTCTCCTCCATCAGCAGGGGCTTCTCTGACCGTTCCTGGCCTGTGGTTACTGCGTCCCTTGTCTGGCTCCTGGCCCCTAGGGGTAGGGGTGGGTGGGTCCTGCTCACTGTTGGCCCTTCAGATGTCTGCCGCAAAGGCCTTTACCCAACATTGGTATTTACAGGCTTTAAACAATGTTTAAATTCTAATTTATTTTTTAATGCATGGATCCATCAGAATCTCCTTGTCCACACATTCTAGTTATTTCTGACTCCTCTCCATCTAGAAGGGGTGGGAAGGGCAAAGTTTCCCGAGAGGCCTTGCCACCATGAGGTATTCAGGATGGCAAGGCTTCCAGGCAAAATTCTAGATCCTTCTGCCCTGGGCTGCACTTGACAGCTTGTGGACCTCAGGGTGGCAGTTCACTCTGAAAGATCATAAAGCTGCTGAGGGGTGGAATGTGAAAACACGTCGTGGTGAAGGGGGTGGGAGTGCTCAGAGTATGACTCTGCAGCCCCTCAGTGCCCATGGGCCACTAGATGGGTGGGCAGGTGTGCGGACGGGCACCTGGCAGGCTTGGCTGGCCCTGCGGGAGGCTCGAGGTAAGGGAGGACAGGGCGAGGTGTGTCCCTCCAGTCACAGGGAAGCTCTTCTCTGCAGACTGATGGCAACAGGCCCTCCTCCTCCACCCCCTCCACGAAAGCAGTTAGCTGGGCTCTCCCAGGCTGTTCCCCAGGAGCAGACAGCCCCTTCTGAGGAGCCTCACAGGGCTCATGAAATGACTTGGAAGAGGGCCTGAGTCACTCTGCTTGTGCTTTCCTGAGAGCCACCTGGGCTCCAGGTAGGGCGATGGTTTGGGCTCAGCCTATGACTGGAAGTAGAGGAGGGTAGCTGACATCACTGAGTGCCCGCTGTGTGCCAGGCACTGTCCCCATGCTTCTCCTCACGTCACCTCATTTCACCAATCCAGAAAAAAGGAGACCCAAGAACGGAGCCAAGTGGCTGAGAGGGCGAGAACGGGCCAGAACTGGTGACAGAGGGTCCTGTGGACAAGACCCGCCTGCTATGGGACCCAGGAAGTCGCTTGGTTACTGGGGAAACCAGCCCAGCGAGGAACGGGACCTGGTGCAGGGATGTGAGAAGCAGAAACATATGCTGGGCTTTCAGCCGTTGAGTCGGATGACGGATCTCAACCACTCAGCAGCCAGGGCTCAAGATCATGATCGAGTTAGTGGGGAAAACCCCTAACAGGGCTCCCAGATCACCGTGGGGAAAACCCTCTGAGCTGGGTCTGCAGTGTGGTGGGAAGCCGAGGGAGCTGGTCCCCGCCCCCTCTCCGCTTTTTCCCTGTCCCAGTCCTATTTTATGTGCATGGCGTCGAGATAGTCAGGTCTGCAAGTGCCTGTGCGCTGGAGTGAGAGAGAAGTTGGCTGCCTGCAAGGAGGAAGTTCAAGGAAGGCAGGTGCCAAGGATGCAGGCAAGACAGGAGTTGGAGGGGGTTGGCTCTGCGAGGAGGGACACACAACCCTGCACGCAGGCATGTGCACACACCCCGGGGGTTAACATGTGGTCACTCGGTGGAGCAGGGAGTGGCCTCCTGAGACCCCGTCCTGCAGGGTTATGAGTCAGAAAGCTGGGTGTGAGGGCACAGGGCACCCTTAGGCTGGGGGGCAGCTGGGCCCAGAGCTCATGCCACAGTATACAAGGCAGGGAAGGCGGGCCCTCGGCTGAGCCCCACAGGATGTTGCAAAGGATAAGACCCAGCAGGGAGGCTCTCGTTCTGCCAAGGCCAGGCCTAAGGGAAAGCCTCAAGCCACGCCCACAGTGAGAGGATGAGCAGGTGGGTGATGTTCCCACTGTGCCCAGTACTTGCTGTCTCTCAGGGAGGCCTTATTCCCTTTTTCTCCTCTGCATTGGCTGAGCCAAGGACCACACCTCCTCAGAGTCACCCCAAAGAAAGGGGGGAATGCAGTGAACGGAGGACTGAGTGCGCTAGGGTGGGTTTCCATGTCCCTCGGGAGCTGGGATTGAACCCTGACCCTCCTGTGAGTCTAAGGAGACACACCCATGGTGGGTGAGGCATTTGCTGGAGCCCGGTGAGACGGGGAGGGGCACCTGCCTCAGGGTCCTGGCAGAGCAGGAACAGAATCCAAGTTTCCTCGTGAGATGGGAGGCCGGGTCAGCCTCGCCACCATTTTGTGCCTCAGTTTCCCCATCCACGCTAACCAGCTGACCTTGAAGGGTTATTTACAAGCACCCACGGTGCAGCCAGGTCCAAAGTGCAGTTCCAATGTGGGCAGAGCCCCTTCTCTCCTTTCATCTCACCCAGCGGCTTGGCCCCTGGCCTCCCCTCTAACTACTTGCCATCTCTTTGCCTACATCTTTGGAACCACAGCACCCTTGCTCTGGGGGCCTGCCAAGCTGGGCAGGATGGTGTCACCAAAAATCCTCTGTGTTTCGTGGCATCTCCTGCTCCCAACAGCCCCCAGTGACTCAGACACACCCCAGGGCGTGGTTTCCTCCACGCACGTCACCAACCCCTCCAAAGTGGCCTTCCCAACGGGCGGCCAAAGCTGGTGGTCGGGCACATCTATGGGGTGTTGACTTCCTCCAACAGGGAGAGCCAAAGAAGTGACCTGTGTTCAAATTGGTGGGAAGTGAGGGGTCTAACCTGGCTCTGCCCCTGCCTCAAGTGACCTTGAAGTCTCTGCGTCTGGGCTTCCATTTACTCCTCTGAGGGGGAAGGTGACCAAGACCCTCGAAGCTCTAGCGTGCTTCGCCGCTATGAGGCGGAGCCTCCTAGCTGCTGAGAGAGGGGATGGAGGGAGGCGTGGGGTCTTGGGCCCTGGACACCTTCAGAGATGGTCCACCCTGAATGCTACGCACAGCTGCCACTGTTCTGCTCCGTTATTCAGGGACTCCCGGAAACTGTTCTGGCTCTGGGACCTTTGGTGATGTGAAGGTCACTAAGAATTTAGTCAAGGACTAGACACAAGCTGCTTCCAGCCGGAGTCCCTGGACACGAAACATGTTCCCCAGGGTTCTAACAGCAGAGACAGCCTTCCTTCACCACATGCTGTGCTGCCCAGTTGCCAGGAGCCCAGCACCAACAAAGAGGAAAGTCTAGAGGTGGTCCCTCCCTCCAGCCCCTACCAGAAACTGCCAAATCAAAACCTTGCGCCACTCGCTTCCTCCCGAATCATTTGGGGCTTAGAAGATGAATCATTTGGGGTTTAGAAGACCATTGAAAAAGGAAAGGAAAGAAAGCAGCCCCACAGTGTGAGCCTTGCCAGCTGCCCCACCCATAGGGCTCACTCGCCCCTCTGGCTCCAGAGCCCACGGCCCAGAACCCTCACCAGGCGAGAAGTGGTGTCCCGTCTTGGCACACCTCCTGTGTGCAATCGCTTTTGTGCCCACTTCTTCCCATCCAGGCTCCACATCCACACCCAAAAGGGTTTTGAGCACAAGACCAGGTTTCCCACTTTTCATGACCCTCCCTCCCTGCCATGGCCTGGCTCACTCCCTGGGTGCTGACCAGTGCCCAGTGTCTGTTGACTGGCAAAGCAGAGACACAAGGAACTGGACATTGGTTTTGTACACGAAGGCTCCAGCAGGCTGCTCTGGGGGCAGGAACACGCTGCAGCCCAAACACCGTCAGTGCCATTGAGGCGAGGTGTGGACTTGGAGAGAGTTCCAGATGGATGGGACCTGGGGAGCCAATGCCCTCTTGGGCCCCGCACCGCGAGAGCACAGGGACAGGAGCCCAGGAACTGCACATGAGCCTGGGCTCTGCAGGTGGACGCGTTTGCCAAGCAAGAATCAGGAGGGTAGTGGTGAATCTCCATGCACAGGCTCCCAAACCCTGCAACGTGGGGCCTGAGCGGCTCGGTTAGCAGAGTGGGAGCTTGCTCTTGGCATTGGAAGGGGGCTGGTGTTTTTGAGGGAGAGGAAAAATTGCAGAGAAAGAAGAAATCCTGAAATGACAGACAGTGGGACAGCTGTGGCCTGAACTTGGTGTTCTTGCTCCTTGGATGTGGACGTATTAATTTCCATAAATGCTAATAGCTCATTTCCCCAAGAGCTATTACTTATGTCATCTCCCCTTGGATGCGGTTCAATACAGGACAGATAAATGAAAGGGAGGAAAAGGCAGCCCCCACTGGCGAGTCCCCTGCTCCCCACCCCTGTCCCCACCAGGCAGCTCAGGTCTGTTTCCCAAGGTGGCCTGGCTAACCACAGGGTCAAGACCCCCTGCCTTCAGCCCCACAGGCAGGTCCCTATCATGCCAGGAAGCAAAGTAAGTTACCAACCCCAAAAATGCTGAATCACAAAGTGAGGCTGAGCAGGAAAGTGGGGGTGGGGTGGGGAGGGAGATGGTGGCCAGGGAGGAAGGCAGGAAAGGGTGCTAAGGGGCTTCCCACCTGGGAACTCTAGGCAAAGCATAGCCCTCAGAGGAGCCCCCAGGACAAATGCCAGGAGGAGGGGTGCCAGGTTGCGCCTGGGTGGGAGAGTGGGAAGGTGGGCAGGTACACTGGCTGCTGCTACTGCAGCACCGAGCGGTGCAGCTGCTGGGTCTCTGCGTCCTGCGGGAGCAGCAGCAGCAGGTAGGGAGGTGGGGAGGGAAGACAAGCTCAAGATGGGGTATGGACAGGTAGGGGTTTAGGTAGCCAGAGAAACTGGTGCAGGAAGAGAGTACCAAGGTCCTGGGGAGCAGGGCAAGGTGGAGCAACTGCCTACGGGGAGAGATCGGAGGGACTAGGAGGAGAACGGGTGGGAGGAGGGAGACAGGGACCAAGAAGGAGAGGCAGGATGAGCCTGCAGGAGCAACAAGAAGGAAAGATGGGGAGGACCACCACCCGGAGCGCTCCAATGGGGCGGCGCAGAGGTCTAGAGAGGGGATGGGGAGCGGGATGGGGGCAGGGGGAGGCGAGGCTGCACCGGGAGGGGGCAGAGATGGGAAAGCGAAGCACCGGGACCAGGGGAGGGATGAAGTTTGGGGCAGGGGTCGGGGATGGGAGCTGAAAGGTCGGACGGGGTGGCAGATAGGGGAGGCTAGGGAAGGCGAGATGGCGGAAGGGAGACGATGGAGAAGGAGGTGAGCCGGCTGGAGAGGAGGTGAGGACGGAGGCGGGCGCGGGGACGCGCTGGGGAAGAGGAGATGGAGAATCAGCGCGGGCCTCGCGGGTGCCCGCCGCCTCTCTTCTGGCGCACGGCTGTGGACAGCGCAGCTCGCGGGGGGTCTCCCGCTGCACTCACCTGGGGGCTCCAGCTCCGGATCCTGTGTCCCGCTCCGGATCTTCCTTCCCGCCCTGCCCCGGCGACTTTAGCGCCCCCGAATCCCGCTCGCTGGGCCAGGTTCCGCCCGCAGCATCTTCACCTCGTGGGACGCCCGGGGCCACGCCTCTTCCAGCTTCTCATTAGCTGGTACTCACGCCAGTCACATTCCTCTTGGGTGAGGGATCGTCGGCCATGCAAATCAGGACGGGCCCGCCGCCGCGCCGATTGGCTGGAGCTGCCGGAGCGGAGCCCCTCGACTCCAGCTCTGATTGGTCCCGCGGCCCTGCCGACGACGATGACGCGGGGCGGGTTCTCGGCCCGAGCGCGCGGCGCGCAGCCTTCCGAGACTCCTCCCGGGGGTGGCAGCGGACGGCGCGCCCCTCGGCCCTCGAGGCCTGCGGCTCCGGTGGGCCTCGGCCGGCCGCCGGGGCTCTGGGTCCGTCGTGGGGGCGCTTCCTCGAAAGCGTGGGCTTCGTCGCCCGGGCGCGGCCGGCCCGTCTCCTAGGTAACGCGACCCGTGGCGGGCGAAACCATGTTGGCGGCGCCGCGGGGGAGGCTGGACGCGGCCTCGAGGAGCGGGGGGCCGCCGAGCCGGCCGGGGCCTCAGCCCGGGGTGGGCATGCTCGGTGCCTCTCTCCGCGGGGACCCGGTGACTGCGGGGCGCGGCGGCCGGGCGGGGCGCGGGCCTGTGTCCGCCTCAGTCGCACCCGCATCCCCACCCTGACGGTTCGTGTGGCCCGGGCCTCCGGGTTCCGTTGGACGTCGGGGACTCCTGGGGTTGGGCCCAAGCTCCGCCCTCTGCCCCTTGACCCTGCGCCCCTCTGTAGCCCCCCAGCTTAAGGAGAGCGCGGTGCGGACGGCTTGGGCTTTGCTGAGACACTGGCGTTGGCTCTCCCTGATTTGGCGTCCCTGCCACCCTTGCAGGGTACTCCTGCTGACCCCAGCCAGGTGCCTGTCCCCGGGCTGGGTGTCTGTCCTGGGCTGGATGTCTGTCACCTGCTGGGTGCTTGTCCCCGGGCTGGATGCCTGTGCCTGGGCTGGATGTCTGTCTCCTGCTTGGTGCCTGTCCCCGGGCTGGGTGCCTGTCCCCTGCTTGGTGCCTGTCCCTGGGCTGGTTGTCTGTCCCCGGCTGGCCCATCCCACCGCTGCTGCCCAATGGAAATCTTGAGACTCCCTGGTCCTCACAGGAGGCTCTGCCCCCCTGCCTGCCTCAGGCCGCCCCTGGAGCAGCTTCTGCCTTCACCCTCTGCTGCCCAGCCCGCTGACTGGCTCCAAGCTTGCGGCCTGGGCTCTTCCTGAGGCCTGAGTGCTTGCTGTCCTGCCAGTTCCTTCAGACTCAAAGGCCCCACCTTTGCACATCTCTTCAGTGCGTGTGGCGGTGTGTCGTTTTGGTTGAAGTGCATAAGAAGTCCAAGCTCACACTTGTGTAGTTGGAGTATTTTAGAATGATTGCAGACAGTGGGCCCGGTTCTAACCCAGGTCTTCATCACAGCTCACTGCACCCTCCACTCCTCTCTGTCGTTTTGTTTTCATAGGTCACAACCATGTGTTTTTGTGTGCTAATTTGTATCCCATCATTCTGCCTCCCTCCAGATACATTCCATGAGGGCAGGGAACTTGTCTGCTGTATTCAAGATGGTTTTTCCAGGGCCTGGCATGTGGTAGGTACTCAGAATATTCCTTGAATAAAGGAATTCCAGGTGGCACTTAATTAGACTTTCACTTACTCCTGAAACAGCTCCCCAAAGCTTTTGGGTCTCGGGCATTCCAGATCTTGTTCACTTCTGGGAGGGAAGCTTCTCTGTGCCTGACAGCTCCTTGGGGCTCCTGCCCCTCCCTTTCCCCGGCCAACCTCCCTTTGTGAGACTTCAGCCCAGCTCACCTTTTCAGCACCCTGGTCCCTCCTCTTCCCTGCTCTGCCCTGTCTGGATTCGACTTGTCTCCTCTGTGCTGCTCACCCTCGCCCCTTTGTCTTTCTCCCCACTGGATTCTTAGATTCTTAAAAACGGGTCATTGGTCTTCTTCACCATTGTGTGTACTGGAACAGACAGGTGCTGGTAAATATTTGTTGACCAGGTCTGTAGCAGCAAAGACCTCAGGGAGACTTCACCGCCCCCTCATTTTGTAGATGGGAAACAGGTGCAGGGAGGGCAGGAGACTTTCCGCAAGTCAGAGAGGAGAGCAACGATTAGCTGGCTCCTTGGCCAGGAGTCTCACTTTCCCCTCTGGGGCCTCCTCTCCCTTTTGCTACTCCTGGCCTTGGTGGGACACAGGGAGCAGGTGTGGTTGTAATGGGTTTGAGGGAGTCATGACTGGTTGTGTGACTTTGGACTGGCCACTTACTCTCTCTGAGTCTCACTTTCTTTGTCTTAAGATGGGGATAATGTATTTACCTTGCAGAGTTGGAATAATAAATATGAAAATGCGACTACCTGGTTCACAACAGGGGCTCAATAGAAGCTGGTAGATTTTCTTCATGTTTTTACTCCTAGAAAGTCCATTGTAGTCTTTTCTTGGGCTCAAAGCATGGAACCCTCCCAGTTTTCTCTTTAGTTCATCTAGCCCCAAAGGCCCTTCTGCCCTTCTTCCACAGCATTCTTTATTTTTTTTGTGAGGAAGACCAGCCCTGAGCTAACATCCGTTGCTAATCCTCCTCTTTTTGCTGAGGAAGACTGGCCCTGGGCTAACATCCGTGCTCATCTTCCTCTACTTTATATGGGACGCCGCCACAGCATGGCTGACAGCAGTGCATCGGCGGGCGCCCGGGATCTGAACCCACGAACCCCGGGCTGCCAAGTGCAAACTAAACCGCTGTGCCACCGGGCTGGCCCCTCCACAGCATTCTTATTTCCTGCATGGCATAATTTGATGATTTACTTAATCATTAAAAAGATTTCCATTGAGGACTTAGTCCTGACCTCACGGGGCTCACAGTCTTGCAGGATGACAGTAACCTTGTGCCGATGGAGTGTGGTGACTCTTGTGTGACAGGATCCCACGTGGGGAGCAACTGATGGGGGATGGGGGCACTCACCCCAAGGAGGTGGCATTTGATCTGACTCCTGAAGGATGAGTAGGAATTATCCAGGGGTGTGTGAGTGTGTCCAGAGGGGAAGAGAGTGCGTGGTGTCTGAGAGGCGCTGAGGCAAGAGCAGAGTGGAGGTGGAGAGGAGGGAGCCTGGGGGGAAGGGAAGAGCTGTGTGTGTCACAGCCCCTGTGGCTGCCTGGACTCCCACCCCAGGTGTTAACTTTTCCTCCTTTCCCACTTGGACCGTTGCTGTCTTCCTCCACCCGCCTGGCTCCATATTTTGATTTTGGGTGGCGGTACCCAAATAGATCCTTTCTTCCCAGTGTGTGTCCTCCTGGTACAGCAGGGGATCATCCCATTGATGTGTTTCCCTGGGAGGGTGAACTGGAATGTGAGTGTCCTTCACCACCCTCTACTGGCCAAGTGCGGTATTGGCTCCTGCAGTCGCCAAGGGGAGGGGAAGGAGGTACTGGGTCAGGAATCTGGGGCAAGTGAGCAGAGTCTGGAGCCCTCTACAAAGGAGGCGCAGCCCTCTGACTGGGGAAACGCTGACCTGGAACAGAGTGTGCGGTGGGCACGGCTCCTTCCAGGGGGCGTCTCAATGTGTGGGCTTTGCCTCTGCTCTGAAGGCAGGAAGGACTTCCTCTGTAGAGATGCCATTTCAGGCCGTTATGGCACTCGCTTTGTATGAATAAATGTCCCAATTTTATAGTGAAAATCAATAGGAAAACAACACTTCCCTGAAAAAACATGCTTGCGAATCAACTTTATTGAAACTTCCATTTGATTTTGTGAATATTTATTGAGTTCTGATGGTGAGGCAGGTACCAAGGACCTGGGAAAATAGACTCCCCTCTCTGAGCCATTGGCCAGTGAGCAGATCAGTATGGGACAGGTGGCAAGTGCCATGATGAAGCACAGGGGCCACGTGGGCCCAGGGGCTGGACCCCTGGGAGCCGCCCGGAAGTCCTGGGCGGGTGGCTCTCCAGCTGGGTGTCAGCCAGGCCTCTTCTGCTTCCAGGTTGTGGACATCTGTTTGAGTCCCTCTGGCTTCTGTAACAAATTGCCACAAACTGGGTGACTTAAAACAGCTCAGGTTTATTCTCTTCTGGTTCTGGAAGCCAGAAGTGTGAAGTCAGTCTCAGGGGGCTGGCGTCAAGGTGTGGGCGGGGCTGGTTCCTTCAGGGGCTCCAGGGGAGAACCCGTTCCCTCGCCTTTTCCAGTTCTAGAGGCCACCTGCATTCCTTGGCTCATGGCCCTTCCTCCATCTTCACATCTCTGCTTCCCTGCTCACCTGGCCTTTTTTCTGACCCCTCCTGTCCCTCTCTTGAAGGACCCTTGTGACTACCTTGGGCCCACCTGGATGATTCAGGATAATCTCCCCACCTCAAGGTCCCTAACACTAGTTCCATCTGCATGTGACACAAATGCAGTGTTGAGTTTGACACCCTGCCAGTGAACTTTCCATACTCTGTTACGACATTAAAATCGTTTTTTTGTGTGTGAGGAAGACCAGCCCTGAGCTAACCATCCGTTGCCAATCCTCCTCTTTTTGCTGAGGAGACTGGCCCTGGGCTGACATCTGTGCCCATCTTCCTCTACTTTATATGGGACGCCGCCACAGCATGGCTGACAAGCAGTGCGTCAGCAGGCGCCCGGGATCCGAACCCACAAACCCCCGGCTGCCAAACCCCCCTGCTAAACTGTTGCACCACCGGGCGGCCCCACGACATTAAAATCTTTTGGTCTGTCTTGCATTTTGGTTGGATGTCTTACTCATGCAGGATTTTGTATCATTATGCATTGTTCACTTGGAAAATTCTGGTTGTGAGTTATGCACATCTACATGTTGACACACATAATCATATGATTTCAAAAGATCACTTTTGCTGCCATCACTACCCATCTCATCAGAAAAGTCATTAAGGAGTGTGGAGCTTAAATCCTAATTTTTGCCCAAAAGCTTGATTTCCGTTACTGTTATTTCCCTGAAGTGACAGGTTCATTTTGTTCATGTTGGAAAGAATATCTGCCAAGTCCAAGTCCAAGTAACCATGGTTTGTCTCTCAGCCGTTCCTTTTAGTAAAAATGGTGTTGTTGAATGGAAGGGCAGTTAGTCCAGCTTGCAGCCCAGACAGTCACACCAGGCTCACCGTGGTGGCTGTTGTCCTGCATTTTGCAGCAGATATTTTTGTGTGTTTCCCATTTCACAACAGAATACCGAAAATGCGTACACTCAAGGGTTGAGATGTAATAAAACTCACTTTTCATGGCTTCATCAAGGACATTCTTAAGTGAAGCTGATGCATTTTTTACTGCAAGTGGTGAAGAGCATGGGATGACCAGTAGGGTGTGGTGCCTGGGCCCGGGGCATGCCGAGGGCCCAGCAGTTTCGCCTGCTATTGCCTTTGCTCCATCGGCGCAAATGCCAACACAGAGAAAAAGGAGAATGACATCTGGATATTATGAAAATAGCCTTGACCTTGTGGAGCCCTTGACAGCCCTGGGGAACTCCTGGGATTTGGGACCATGTTTAGAGAGCTGCTGTCTTAGAAGACCAAACCCGCTGCTTTTCCTCCTCAGTTGTCATTTTAGTGTACGGAGTTCAGCTTCATATCAAAGCTGAGGTCTTTTAAGATTCTGCATTAGCTGAAAAGAGCCTAGAGAAGGTTCAGGTCCCTGTCCTGCTGGAAGGTAGAGAACATCCTTAGTGAGCCAGGTCACCAAGAAGCCTGTAACGCTCCAAACCTGTCCCAAACCGGCTCAGGCCAGGGACTGTTCGCGTCGCTGAGCTGTCCTGGGGTGACTGCGTTAGGGTCCCCCTGGGCCGGGGCTCTAATGGCAACCCCTGGACCCTTTGCCTTGCTCTTGCTTTTCACTGCCTGCCTTTTTGTATGTGTCTCAAGGTAGTTGCTCCCGTGGTGGCCACTGGCAGCTTCAGGCTGATGCCCTCTCTGCTCCAAGGGCTGCAGAGAAGAGTATTTTCCTCTCTCAACAGAACCAGCAGAACGTCTGAGTTTTTATTTCATTTTCTCTGATTGGGTCATACTTCCTGGTCTCCTCTAAGACAGCCCTAGTCCCCAAGGCCTAGTGCCCTTGTGCAGTGCTCAACCTCCACAGCTGTACAAAGCGGCCCTGCATGTGCCTGTCCCTAAACCAGTCACTGAGGCCAGGATAGTTGTGCTCTGGGTGGTTCGTGAGAGGAGGGGCAGAGGTTTTCTGGAGTGAGATGGGCACGTTTACCAGGGGAAGGCAGCATGGGTGCCAGTCTACTGCATTGGGGTTTGGAGGGTGGGATCGCAGAGTGTGGGTTTCGGGGATGGTGGTTCCTCTGGGATTCAGTGGGAGGTAGGAAACTTGCAGAATTGTTCTGAGCACTGTGGCCCTGATAACTTTTTTATTTATGTGAACATGAATGGTGCAGGTAATCCTAGAGGCCCAGGTGACCCTCAGACCGGCAGCATGAATGACTGGCACAGGATTTTTGACCAAAACCTGCTGGTCCCTCCCCACCCACAGAGAGCACGCCAGGCTTTAAGGGAATCGACAGCATTTCAGTGTGTCCTGAAGTGGCTTGATGGGCCACTCATTAAGCAGGTAAAGAAATTTCGCTATTTATTGTCAAATGCATGTAGTTCTTGCTCTCAGCTGAGATGATAACTGATTTTCACTTATTTGAGTCTCACCACTATACCCATTACCTTGGGCCTTGGCAGGAGGCAAAGGGGCCCGTCAGCAAAGAGAAGATGTGATTCAGTGACTCGGTCAGCACTTCTGACCCTGGGTAAAGGTTTCTTTCTGCCCACGGTAGAGCAATTTAAAAGCCCAGGTAGTCTGATTTCCCGGGTTATTTGAGCCAGGTTGTTTGTAAGAGGTGGCCTTGTGCACGGCTCAGCACAGCCTGCTCTCAGCCTGGCAGTGAGATCCGCAGAGGCAGATCTCTGGGCATCCTGGCAGAAGCCCTGTGCTTGGATGGATCACAGCCATTTGCACACTCAGGCCCTGGCTCTGTGGCTCTGCATCCATCTGTGCCCTTCAGGCGGCAGGGAACCTGCTGGACAGGCTGGTGCTTCTGTGCTGCCCACAGAACACCCACCTGATTGGAGTATCCTAGTGAGGCCTAGTGGCCTGTGGGGATGCACAAGGAGGATCCAGGCCTGCCGGTGTGGACACATGACTTCTATAGGGTTTGGGTTGCCAAGATTGTCCTGGTGGAGTGATGCTCCATGCATTCAAAGTTGTTGGAGCGCCGTGTCTGTGAATAACTTACTCTTACTAAATCACTCTCGTCCTGCATAGTTAGTTCAGTTCCGTCCCTTTGACAGAGCACCTGCTGTGTGTTTGCCACTGAGTTAGGTCCTGCAGTGGCTACTGCTGTCACAACTTCACTTCTTAGCACTTTCCTTGTGTTAGTTCACTTCATGCTCACAACAGCCCAATGAAGCAGGTACCATCATGACCCCCATTTTACAGAAGTGGAAACAACCCGAGAAGTGAAGTCAGTTCCCTGGGGTGACCCAGCTCTAGCTGGCCAGCTGGGATTCCAGCCTAGGTCGATCAGCTCTGGGGGCCCCTGCCTTTAGGAACTCATAAGATAGTGGACAGCAGTTTCCTCTTTCCTAGGACTTTTGCAAAGGAAATTTTATTTGTTTTCCTATTTTATTTATTTTTGAAAAGGTAATTTCCATAGTTCAAAATTCACAAGGGTAGTGTACATGAGGAGGGTGTATCGTCCCACGGTGTCCCCAAGGTACCCAGTGTCCCACCCTAGATACAGCCAATGTTACCTGTTTTTTGTACAACTTTCCAGAAATTCTAAGCAAATACAAAAAATAAATATACTTCTATTACCTTACTAAAAAAAAAATTCTTAACAAGTCTTATAGATTATTCATGTCATTACATGAAGAATTTCTTATTTTTTCTTAAGACAGCATGGTATTTTTTTGTATGGATGAACTATCATTTATTTACCTGGGCCCTTATTGGTGAACACTTAGACTTTTTCCTGTAATTTGCTACGACAGCCACTGCTACAATGAATAACTTCATTTACATCATTTTTTCCCGTGTACACATATCTCTGTAGGATAATTCCTACAAGTGGAATTCCTGATCCAAAGTCATATGTTCAAAGTTGTCATTTAAGACCCAGTTATAGGTTGTTTATAAAAAAGCACACGTTAAACATAAAGACGTAAACTCCGTGTCTTCATACTGTACGTGTGAAAGTACGAGGATAGAAGAAAGATGTGCTGTGTGCACGCCAGCATGAGGGAGCGCCGTGGCCGTCCTAACATCAGACCAAGTGGCGTTCACAGTGAGGAATATTACCAGAGATAAAGGGAGCTTTCATATGGTGATGGTAATCCAGAAGACACGACAGTCCTAGGTGTGTGTGCACCTGTGTCGGACCCAAGACCACCCCCAGGTTTGATGACTCATTGGGCTGCTCAGCTTGACTCAGCATGTAGTCATCTTCACAGGAAAGATTTATTACAGCGAAAAGATACAAAGCAATATGAGCCAAAGGAAAAGGCATATTCGGGGGATATTTGGGGGAAACAGGCGCAGCTTCCAAGGGCCCTCTGCTAGTGGAGTCCCGCAGGACGCACTTGATTCCCCCAGCAATGAGCTGTGACGACACGAGTGAAGTGCTGCCAACCAAGGAATCGAGTTAGCGGCTCAGTGTCCAGGGTCTCTAAAAGAACTTGGGTGTTTTTGGGACTGGTCACGTAGGCACCCTTTGCCTAACATATACCAGAGTTCCAGCTTCCCAGAAGGAAAGCAGGTGTTCAGCATAAACCACTTTGTACAAACAGTTTAGGCACAGTGAGCCATTCTTATCAGTTAGGGTAGTGGGAACCCTCCAGAAATCTAAGTTCCCAGACTCCAGCCTGTAAGCCAGCCTGTCAAAGCAGAACAGTCAGGCCTGCTGTGATAGCTCCTCTGTGCACAGCACCTAGTAACATGGCTTCCAAATGCATGCAGCAGAATTGTGTAGAACTAAAGGGAACTGCATTCAGATTTACCATCATAATTGGAAACTTTTAACTCTCCTCTTTCAATAATTGACAGAACAAATAAACCAGAAAAATAGGGATTTAGAAGATCTGAACAACACTGTCAACCACCTTGACCTGTCATCTCTAAAAAACTACACCCAACAAATAGAATACAGTTCGATTCAGTTCTTGATTTCTTCTCGAGTGCACATGGAGTGTTCACCAAGATAGACCTATGCTGGGCCATAGAAATAAGTCTCAATCAATTTAAAAGGATTAAAATTATAAAGAATATGTTCACTGACTAATAGGTCATTGTTAGAAATCAGTAACAATAAGATACCCAGAAAATCCTCAAATAAGAAATTAAACAACACACTAACTAACCAGTGGGTCAAAGAATTCATAGAGAAATTAGAAAATAATTTGAACTGAGGAATGGAAGAATATATCAAAATTTGTGGGATGCAGCTACTGCAGTCCTTTGAGGGAAACTTACAGCTTTATGTGACTGTATTAGAAAAATCAGTGACCTCTGCTTCCTCCTTAAGAATCTAGATAAAAAGAACAGATTAAACTTAAAGAAAATAGAAGAAGGTAATAGTAAATACATGGGCAGAAATCAATAAAGTAAAGGGCAAATAATAGAGAAAATCAGCAAAGCTAGAAGTTGGTTCTTTGAAAAGATTAATAATTTTGATAAACCCGTAGTAAGACTGATCACGAGAAAAGAGAGAACACAGATTACCAGTATTAGGAAGGAAAGAAGGAGCATCTCTACATATCCTAGAGACATTAAAAAGATAATCCAAGGGACATTATGAATAAATTATTTGCCAATAGATTTGATAACTTACGTGAAATGGACAAATTTCTTGAAAAGCACAACTTATCAAATGTAACACTAGAAGAAATAGAAAATCTAAATAGCCCTGTATTTGTTAAAGAAAATGAACTCATAATTAAGCTTCCTAAAAAGAAAGCTCCAGACTTAGATGACTTCACTTTTGGATTTTATAGAATATTAAAGGAAGAAATAGTACCAATTCTAGGCAAACTCTCAGAAAATAAGAAGTGGAGGGAGTGCTTCCCAACTTTTTTTGAGGTCACCATACCTCTGATACCCAAACCAGGCAAGGACGTTACAAGAAAAGTACAGACATATCCCTCATGAATATTAACACAAAAATCCTTATAATATTAGGACATCAGATCTAGCAATATATACGATAGTATATCATGATCAGGTGGGGTTTATCACAGAAATACAAAGTTGATTTTACATAACAAAAATCTGTCAAAAGATAGCATTTAAAAGATCAAGTAGGAAATGTTAAAAAAAGTTTAGTCTCACAAGTTTGTACAATTTTAGTTATTTTGAGAATTGACAGCTTTAGATGACAGCAAGCTTCCCTGTGAAAGGTGTCGGCTGAAAACAACAGGCTTATTTTGAACTCAAGGCACTTTATTAATAATTTTAGTATGCTTTTCATACTGTTCCATTTCCCTTTTTTGTTTAGTTTCATTTTACCATGAACATTGATTGCATTTCTTTTCTTTGGGATGGCTATTTCAATTCAATTTGATGTTTATTGGGCACCCATTATATGTTTGAAACTGTGCAGGGGACACAAAGGTGACTGCCCCATATTCTGTCTTCACCGAGTTCTTGGTCCAGTGAGGGGAGATGGATTTAGAAAGTTACCTGAGTAGAATTGGGTACAAAGTAGCACAGAGGCGGAGGAGTGGTTAGGTCTGGAGTTCTGGGAAGACGTCCAAGCCAGCAAGAGAGATTTTGGCGTTACCAGGTCCTGGCTGGCGATTACCTCCCCCCAGAGGAGGGTGTGGTGAGGAGGGGAGGAGAGGGCCAATGGTGGAACCCTGGGTGGGTCCAGCAGTGAGGGGAGGCCTAGGACAAGGCTCCCTGGGGGAGGTGCACACACTGAGTACCTACATGTGCAAAGTCTTGTCCAGGCCCTGAGTACAGGGCAGGGAAGAGAATATTCTGGGCTCTTGTCCTCCTGGAACTGTGTTCTCGTTGGGGCGACAGACACCAGCGTGTACACAGACAGCTCTCGGGAAATAGATAGCAGGGTCAGAGGGCAGGGGTCTGGATGGCAGTGGTCAGGGAGGGCCTCACCGTCAGGGGCCTGGGAGCTGTGGCCTGACAGAAGTGAGGGAGGGAGCGGCACCCGTGAGGGCCACCAGAGAGGTGGTGTGGCCGGGGTGGACAGGAGGACCAGGGAAAGGGGTGGTGGGCAGAGGCAGTGGCAGTGCTGAGGGGCTCTGGAGCCGAGTGAGCGGGATTGAGTGGGGCTGATTGAAGGTGGGCTTAGACGCCTCCCTCAGACCTGCCTGCCATCTTCCCCACCTCCACACTCGGCAGCTCCGTTCTCCAGCTGCTCCAGACGGGAAATGCTGTTGTCCTCACTAGGACGTGGGACTCACTGCCAGATCCGGGAGGCCTGGGCAAACCAGGGCAGCTGGGCTCCCTGTCCTTCCTGCTGCTCTTTCCCTCACCCTCCATGTCCAGCCCATCACCAAGGTCACTCAGCTCTTCTTTCAAACTCCTCCTGAGTGTGCCCCCTTCTCATCCTCAAATACCCGCCGAGTGTGCCCCCTTCTCATCCTCAAATACCCCCCGAGTGTGCCCCCTTCTCATCCTCAAATACCCGCCGAGTGTGCCCCCTTCTCATCCTCAAATACCCCCCGAGTGTGCCCCCTTTTCATCCTCAAATACCCGCCGAGTGTGCCCCCTTCTAATCCTCAAATACCCCCTTCTCACCCTCAAATACCCCCCGAGTGTGCCCCCTTCTCATCCTCAAAAATCCCCCGAGTGTGCCCCCTTCTCATCCTCAAAAAACCCCCTGAGTGTGTCCACTTCTAATCCTCAAATACCCCCCGAGTGTGCCCCCTTCTCATCCTCAAATACCCCCCGAGTGTGCCCCCTTCTCATCCTCAAAAACCCCCCTAGTGTGTCCACTTCTCATCCTCAAAAAACCCCCCGAGTGTGTCCACTTCTAATCCTCAAATACCCCCGAGTGTGCCCCCTTCTCATCCTCAAATACCCCCTTCTCACCCTCAAATACCCCCCGAGTGTGCCCGCTTCTCATCCTCAAATACCCCCCGAGTGTGCCCCCTTCCCATCCACCCACACCACCCTGGTCTTCTTGCTGGCCTGTGCTTCACTCCTGCCCCACCTTTCGACCTCCACCTGGTAGATGGAGTGGTTTTCTTTTTTTTCACCTTTATAGAGGTATGATTGACAAAATTGTAAGATACTGTACTACGTGATGATTTGCTCTGCGTATACATCGTGAAAGGGTTCCCCTGTCAAGTTAACACAGCCGTCACCTCACACGGGGTGGTTTCCTTAGAGTCCCGAGTCAGGTCCTGTCACTTCTGCTCAGACTCTTTCCCTGGCTTCCCCTCCTGCTCTGAGAGGCCTGTGTGAGCTGCTCCTGCGCTTCTCAGCCCTCACTTCTTCCTCTCTGCCCCTCACACGGTTGCTGCAGTCCTACGGGCACTCTCTTTTAAAATGTACCTGGGGTTTTGTTTTTGTCCAGGAACAGTGAGGCCAACAGAGCAGGAGACGATTGCCATTGAAAAGATAGTTCGTTACCTGTGGTTCCCGAGAGGAGGGGCATGCCACGCCACGCGGGGTCACATGGGGAACGGCAGGCACGGTCAGGAGCAGAGGGGTGAGGGGAGAGCGTGGGCTGAGCCTTCGTAGTGGTGTTCACAGGAGGGAATGGGCGAGGCAGGGCAAGCAGATGACCATGTTTAGGACTGGCCAGTGGGAGTGATTTTGGCGGCCTCCTGGGTATAGGGACTGCCCCTAGTTGCCTGGTTCTGGCCCTGGGATGATTCAGGTGGGGAGTATTGCCTCCTGGAGTAACAGCCAGATAGAGGGGCTGGTGGGGGTCTGGGCTCTGGATCGGTTGTATATCAAGATATTCTGGAAGGCAGGTCACTTACTGTCTCTAGAAATTAGCTAGCCCTGGGTGGCCCCATTCGTGAGGCCCCAGATGCCAGAGTACCAAGAACACAGAAAGTAACAAACACTAGTGAGTGCAGTTAAATACAGTTGGGACACTTTCCCGCTGTCCCTGAGTGCCCAGCTCTGCCCCACCCAGGCCTTTGATTTGCTGCTTCTTCCTCCTGGTTCGCTCTCCCCAGACTCACTCCTGGTTCCTGCCCTCCCTTAGTGCTCAGCTCGCCTGTCATTTTTCAGAGCACCTTCCCTGGATGTCCTATTAAAATAGCAGACCCCCTGTCTCCCCTCACCTAGTTTTATTTTTCTTCATGTGAGCCCCAAGGGCAGAGATTTTGTCTGTTTTGTTCCCTGTTGTGTCTCTGGTGCCTGGAACAGTGCCTGGCACAGAGTAGATACACAGAATAGATGCTTAATTAACGTTTATTAAATGAATGCATGAAAGGAAAATAGAAACTGCTCCTGTGGGCAGATAGAGCTGTGCCATTGCCAGCTGCACCAGTAACAAAAGCACTAAAGGCCAAAGCAGAACTGCTGGTGGTGCAGCTCTGGGGAAGGGATGTCCTTATAGTCTCTGGTTGCTTTGTCCATATTTGTAGCCGTGACTTCTCAGTCCTCAAAGATCTGCTTTTCCTTTGCTAATACCACCCCAAAATAATTCTAGCAAGTTGAGGATTTAGAGTTTGTGGTTATATCAGGAAGGACTCATTTGGTTGTAAATAATTGAAAAAACTCCATGCAAAGTAGGTTAAGCTAGAGGTAATTTATTAACTCACATAACAGACATAGTTAGCATAAGCTTCAGGTATGGCTTGATCCAGGGTCTCATGTGCTGTCACCTGGACTTGTTCTCTCTTGGCTGCACATGGTGTCAGGTGCATCTGTCTCTGCAGCCCCAACCTCTTGTGTTTCATTGGCTCTGAGTGAGTCTTAAGCCCATGTCTGTGTCCAGGGACTTTGGTAGTCTGATTGGCTAGGGAAGGGCCATGCACTTTGACTCATAACCCCACCAGGACCACTGGCCATGGGAGATAGGTAGTTCCCCAAAATGAAATTGATAGCTAAACCAGAGGATGAGTGCCGAATGGGTCAATTCTACCAGGGTGGTCCGTCAGCACCTGTGGGATGGCTCGTGATGCTGCGACCCTTCGGGCCAATCCCCTTCTGTCTCCTAGGGAGTGCTGGAGGCGCTGTCGGAGGTGGGATGCCATCTGCGCGTATCTCTCTTTGATGTCACCTACCGACACTTCTTCGGGAGGACATGGAGGACCACAGTGAGGCCCGCCGAGCAGCTCTCAAGGCAGCCGTCCAGGATCGTCTTCAATGAGGTGGGCTGTGGTGGCGGGCGTGGTGCTCTGGTGGAGAGCAAGTGTGTGGGGCGCCAGGGTGTGCAGGGTACACTGACCTGGGGACACGACCAGTGCATCTCAGACCCTAGGAGCACCGCTGAGCCACAGATCCAGTCGTGGCAAATCTCCTCTTAGCGGTGGGGCAGCTGATTTCCAAGCAGAGTCTTACGTGGGAGCCAGATGTCCTCAGCAGACGAGAGGGCACTGCTCTGGTTGACGCAGGGGCGTGGGGCACGTGGGGGTCTCGTCACCGGCAAGGAACCTTGGGCTTCTGGGAACAAAGTTAGGGAATTATTAATCTCATCTGATCCCCCCACTTTGCCTCCCCCTCCCTCCTCTTCTTTCTTTTTAGTTTCTTTTCTGTTTTTTAAGATGAGCAAATTGAGATTAAGAAGGAAGGTGACTTGCCCAGGTCGAGAGGGCAGAGCCTGGACTCCCCCCATGCCTTCTGTCTGCAGACTGGGCGGTTGCATTGGCCGTGGTTGATAAAGTGATTTTGCCCGTGTAGCTCTGCGTCTGGCCGCCGTGCAGATAGGTGATTTCCATCTTTGTTCAGTGCACCAGACCCACAAGCATTTATTTGGTGCCTGCTTTCTGCCAGCCATTGTGCTAGGCGCTAGGGTGATGATGGTGGACGAGATGGGGGTGGTACTTACCTTATAGAACTTGCAGTCTGTTGAGGGTGACACACAAAGGCAGGTAACAAAATAACCGCAGGTGTGGTAAGTTCTCAGAAGGAGCCCAATAGCTGCTGTCCTGGAGAAGAACGGGGAGACCTGCTAGGATGAAGGAGGGCCTCTCTGCGGAGCTGACGTTTAAGCCGTGAAGGGCAGGGTGACAGTGCCCAGGCATGACAGGGGTTAGGGGAGGGACTGGCGCAGCAGAGGGTGGCTGGGTGAGGTAGCTGGGCAGGGCCTTCTTGGGAACACGGGTTTTACTCAAAGAGTGGGAGGTGTCATAGAGGTCATTTGCATGGCTGCTGCTTCACTGCTGAGCTGGAGTGGCAGCTTCCGAAGGCAGGGGGTCTGCGTGATTGGACTCCTGCCGGTGATGGTCACAGGTGTGCAGAGGGTCCGTGCTGTGTTGATTTGGTCTTTTGCGTGTGTGCAGAGTCAGGCCCAAGGAAGCCCAGTATTGTGACAGTTAGTACGGTGAATAATCAAGGTAGTGGTGGTGGCCATAGCTATCCTTGGAGACGTCACTGTGCGTAACCACAGCCCAAGGCGCCCCTTTTCTGTGGGGGATTGCCCTGGCCACAGTCATGAATCCGCCAGGGGCTGGCTGAGCACGTATGTGCCGCTCGCTGCATTTGGCCATCACCCGGAGGCAGGGCTGTGTGTCTTGGCGTGGACTGATTCTGACTGGTGCCCTTACGTAACACGGTAGTACACGGAGATAATGCCCCCAGAGGTCAGGAAGATTAAATAAAGCCTTGGTAAAATGTGTGTCATGGGAACTAAAAATGTGTCTGATATTAAGGTTGTCGAACAGCTTGTGCAAATGTCTCTTAAAGGTCTCTCTGGCCGGCCGTGTCAGAGAGAAAAGGTTTCGTATTGTAGATCAGATGTGTGGCCGTGGGCAACCCCTTACAGTGCTGTTTCAGCAAAGGCAGTAAATTGCCTCACGCCTTCGGCGGGGCAGGAAATGGTTCATCAGGAGCATCTGTGGCCCTGTTGTCGCTGATGCCCGGGCCCAGACTCCGCTGCCTCTGGGGCAGCCTTCTGGGGCTGGGCTGTTTGGATCTCTTTCTCGTGTGTACAGTCAGGCCCAAGGAAGCTGGTATTGTGACAGTCAGTCAGTGAATAACAAAGGGGCTGGTGACATAGCCATCCTCTACTGGGCAGTTACCATGGGCCAGGCGTTGATTCCAAAGCACATTTATGTTATTTCGTCCTGCCATCCTCCTCTGGATGTCAGTGTTATTATGTCCCCTCTGTACAGAGTAATCCAGCAGGTCACGAGGCCATGAGCGTGGGCACAAGCAGTTGGGCCTGATGAGGCTGGCTCACAGCCTGCGCTCTGACCACAGTGCTTGTTCTCTGGCTTTCCTTTAACCCCAGGTGTCAGAGGGGCCCTGCAGTCCACTTGGAAGAGTGTCGAGCAATGAGATTATGCTTTGAAATCAACACAGGAGTGCTTTGCAGTCACTGAGGTTCTGAGACGAGTCCCTCCTCTTCCTTTAGCTTTCTGAGTGGCCGGGACTCGTCCTGGCAGCAGTGGCGGTCAGGGTCCCAACAGGCCACAGGTGAGGGGCCTGCCATCCACCCTTCTTCACTCGGTTACAGTGATCCCTGCAGAATAAGGTCACGCTGTAAGAAACAGCCTTCAGAGCTGATGCTCCTCCTTCTGGACTTGTCTAGGGTTTAGTATTCGTACCCCCAAAGGGCTTCTGTTGCTGTGCAAGTTGAGTGACTCTTTGGCTGTTGCTGCGTCCTGGAAGCTGTGTGTCAGGGCCCTTCTTGGCTCACAGTTCAGGGCCAAGTTAGGAAAATGAGACTTGATTGTGTATTCTGAGTCTGTGGGAGCTGAGCGCTGCTTCAGCTCAGCCTCGGCCATGCTCACCATTTATCTTCTGCTGAGCTGGGCGTGGGGATGAGGGACAGTGGGTTAGTGAGGACCACAGGCCTTACAGTTTCTGGAAAAATCTGCACCCTTCAGTCTTAGGGTTACTGAAGTGGAGAATGGGGTGAACACTGTTTTTGGTTGGGAGGTGATGCCACAGAATTGCTCAAGGAAGCTGCCGTTCTCCACCTGCTATGCCCACGGTGAGCAGCAGAGGCCAGTGATGCCCCAGGAATGAGTTCTGTCCTGATGAGCCATTCAGGAGCATCCTCCACGCCCAGCACTTTTCTCCCATTTCCTTGACACTCAGACTACAGAAAAATAGGTTTGTTCTAATTTAGTTACTAAAAAGAATTCCCCGTGCATGTGTGCGCGCATGTGCATACATACATTACACATGTACATGCACCCATGCAGTCGAAATGTGAGCATTCCCGTGGTGGCCTTGAGAGCAGGAGGGTCTGGTTATGTGGTTGCGTCTCTGCCTCCACACCTATGGAAATAGAGATAAATACAATTTGCCCTTTTTAGAGGTGATTCCGAAATTTGGTGAAGATTTTTTTCTGATTTTACTAATTGCTTATGTTTTTCTGGTTTTACCAATCAGCAATGGCTTGCGGGTGATCTGATTTGAGGTTGCAAGCTGTCAGTAGCAGGGGACCGTATTTGGAGCCAGTGTGGCTGTCCAGAGTAAACATGGATTAATGGATCAGCCTGTGTGCTCTGGGTTTTTATTGAGTTGTTGGTGTAATATGTACCCCAGAAGGAAGATGCTATATCATTTCTCTGCAAACAATGTCCTGAAAAAAAGAAGTCTTGCCTTGAGCCCGAGCTGGGTGTTTTTTCTGTAAATGATGAATTCCTCGCCCCGGGCTCAGATTCCCCTCTGGGTCTCAGCCTCCGGGGGCTCTGCCTGGCGGAGCCCAGGTGACCAGCTCCCCGACCTCTCTCAGCTCAGAGCTCAGAATGCTGTGCTCTCCTTCGAGACCTTCCCCTGTGGAGAGGAATTTCCCTTCACTTCCACTGAGACAGCTAATAATTCATTCAGAGTCTCAAAAAGTATCTTTTAAAAAATAATCTAGGAGGCCAAAGTTCCGTGCAGTTTCTACAGTTTCTTTTTGTGATGAGCATAATTCTCCCTGAAATTCTTCCCTTAACTAATCACGCTCAGGCTTTCAGTGACAGGCTCATTTTTCCTCCTTTATTTATTTTATGAAAGTGACTGGGCAGGAATCCTGGTGGCTCTCCACAGACAGCCGAGGCCTAGACCAGGGGACCTTCCTCCCAGAGCCCCCCTCAGCCCCAAGTGTTGCTCAGGTACAGTCACGTGTGGCTTAATGACGGGGATACGTTCTGAGAAATGCGTCCTTAGGTGATTTCATCGTTGTGTGAACAGCATAGAGTGTACTTATGTAAGCCCAGATGGCACAGCCCCCTACACCTAGGCTGTACAGTACTAACTGTATGGGACCATGGTCGTATATGTGGTCCATCGGTGACCGAAATGTCATTGTGCGGCGCGTGATTGTAATAGGTACATCAGCTGCCCTCTGAGAGACACAGATAACTGGCTTGCTTCCGCTTCCTATAACCAATGCCTTGAAAGACCGACTCTTGAATGTTCCTATTCATCAGAGTAATGACACCGATGTAATTTCCCCTTTAAAAGTGGATACTGTCAAGGAACATCAGTGTAATCCCAGGGAAGCTCCTGGAAGCCCTTCCAAATGACTTGACTAATCACTTACCCTCTCTGCGCAGAGCCGTGCTGCCTCTCCCACGATCTTTGTGCTGCCCCACATGTCGATAATCGCAGTGAAAGCATGAAACCAGCTTCATTTCCAGGAGACCTGTTTCTACAGAATCTGTCTGGCCTCAGCTGTGTCCCTCTGAGGAGGGCTTCTTTCCTCTCTGGCTCAACAGAAGCCACTCCTGGGGACTCCAAGCCAGAAATGGGGCGATGACAGAAATGTTTCCAGAGGGAGAAATAACATCTCTCCATGACGTCTCCAGAGTTGGGATTTAGTTGTGTGGTGACTTAACTGCCTACCATGTGGGGACAGTAGAAAGCTTTACTTTTGTCACCTTATGTTGCTGTGTGTTCACAGCAGTAGACTGGGAGGTTTTCGCTTCAGGTTGTAGCTGGACTGATTTTCCTAAGTAAGTCAAAGAATTGTTCTTTAGGCTGGAGCAAGACTGGCTTTGGCTGTGGGTGTCAGATTTGATGTAAGATGGACATGGGCTAAAGTCCTGCTCTGTCACTTATTCCTGTGGGATTTTAGGCCAGTTATTTAAACCAATTCACTCATCTGTGCAGGAGGGATAACAGCATGCATCTCATAAGGACATGGGAGTGTTAAATTGTATGTTTTTCACAAACAGGCACCCAATAAGCAGTAGGTATTCACTCAGCAAAGGTTGGTTGGGCGTCTGCTATGTGCCAGGCTCTGTGTAGGAGCTGGACACACCAAGATGGATAAGATAGTGTGTAACTGTTTCAGCCAAGGTCGAGGTTCACATTGCCACTCTAGCTCAGGGTTTCTTAACCTTGGCACCACTGACACTTGGGGCCGGATAACTCTCCTGGTGGGGGGCTGTCTCCATCATTGTGTTATTTTGCTTTGGATAATGGTGGACTCCACCCCAGATGAGTGGCAGCTTCTGACTTTGGAATTAGAGATTTTGCATTTCCCAGAGGAGAGTGTTGCTCAGCAGACTCCACCGTACTTGGAGCAGTCAGAATCACGAGGGGTGGCATACAGGAAACCGTTTGGAGCCTCCGGGGGAGGCTGAGCTGGCAGGTAGAAGCTGTGGGAAGTATTTGTGAATTATTTGCCTTCCTGAAGATAACCTTTTATTTAAGAAAAGTTCTTTGGGAGGTACTAGTTTAATTTCTGCTCTTCTCCTCCCTGGCCTTGTTGCCCAGCCTTGTCTTCCACTTGGGACTGAAGGGCTGTGTGTCACGGGGGCAAGTGGAGTGGCGGTGCGGTTGGGAACGCCTGGCTGCAGCCGCTCCATAAAGGCACATCATCAGAGGCCCAATTTCGATTCTGTCATGTGGGTGAAAAATGGAAACTTGGCCCTGAGGCCAAATGGTGTCTATGTTTTTGAAGATGAAGGCATTAAGACAGGAGCATTTCAGTGATTTATTAATCTGTTTATCCTGTCAGGGAGGAGACTTGTCAAATGTAGATGAGTGAGACACGATGAGGGTGAATGAGAGCCCTCTCTTCTGTCTCAAGCAGCCTTCTCTTGCGGGTGCTTTGATGGGCCTGACTCAAACTTCTCATCATGCGGTTTCCGTGGAGCCGGAGGACTTTCCTCTCGCAGCCTCCTGCATGGTGTTAATTACATGTCCTTAGACTGAAGGGCTTGTCTGCAGGTGTGCTCAGATGAGTACTGTCGGGAGTTCTGGCTGAGCCCGTCGGAGTGCTGTAAGGCGGGCGTGGTGCCTAGGTGCCAGGGGAGCCAGGCCGCTCGACGTCGCCCTCCTGGGGACACTCCACCAGGTGACCAGAGGGAGGCTCAGGCTGTGGGGCCTCCTTGTGTTCCATCCCGGGGGCTTTGCTTCCGCAGAACCTGCAAGCTGGTGGTCTTGAGTAGGGCTGCATTTTGTACCTACCTAATCGAGCCCTTGC
Source organism: Tapirus indicus (assembly GCA_031878705.1). NCBI lineage: Eukaryota > Metazoa > Chordata > Mammalia > Perissodactyla > Tapiridae > Tapirus > Tapirus indicus. Next base: position 88,727,873 of record CM062924.1, on the reverse strand, counting down.
CTGTGAACTTGGAGCTTCTTAAGGGTTGGATTGTGTTTTCCAGTTTCCTTAGAAATTCTTTGGCGTGGCTCTGTTCCCATGCTGGGGGGTCAGTAGCGGTTTTGGAAAAGAACATCTGTCCCTGGCGATCAGTAGTGATATGCTAACACCCGTCGGACCTCGGGTCACCTTTCAGTTTGCTGCCCTTCCAGTGGCCCACCCTCCCGATCGAAGGTGGAGTCTTTGGAGACAAACACTGGTAGGGCTCTGCTGTTGTTGTTTTGGTCTCAGAATAATTGTTTTTGGTAGCAAACAGAAGGGAGAGGCAACAGCCATAAATTCGTACTTGGGACAAAGCTGGTGCCATCACCTTCAGGCAGAGCAGTCTCAAGGTGACCTTTAAGCTTCCGGGTTATTGTTGCTTCGCATCTGAGTTTCAAGTATTTGTTTCACTGCCAAAAAGAAAAGCAGGGAGTGTTCGTAACACCACTCTGCACAGGTATAAATATAAAAGGTGAGATAATGACAAACTCGACTTCACAGCGCGGCTTTTTAAAGCAGTTCTTGAGTCTCGGAAACAGAAACATAATTCTCTCTTGGTCCAACCACCTGTCAGCTGTAAGTGGTCATTATTTCATCATTTTGCAATAAAAGATAATAGAATAATGATTTATATCTCATGGCTGATGTTTTAATGTGTCTCTCTGTTATGCTGGGCTGACAGTCTGTGATCACAGTAAACGTTTTCTCCATGACACCATGGTAATGACTCGTTAATGGGGGATTACTCCAAGTTTAAATCATGATGCAGCAGCCCAGCTGGGCCCTGCCTTCCCACATCTGCCTGGGTCGGGGGGTCTTTGTGCTCAGCTGGTGACTTACACCCCTGCTTCATCCTCAGCACAGACGTGGGGTTCTGGGGACCACTGAGTCCAGAACCACAGCTCAGCACCACACCTGTGCTCCCGGGGACACTTGTCCCCTGTTGATTCCCAAACCCAGTCAGCACCGCTGTTTCTGTCCTCTGTGTCTATGACGTTTTCTAGTTTTAAATAAAAGCAGCTGCCCTGGATCTCCTGAAACAGAACAGCAGCAGAGGGAGGGGGCGTTAGTCGTCCCAGCTGTGTGGGGCGGGTTTTCTCACCTGTGTTGTCTTTCTCACCGCCCCCCCCCCCACCTCCCCAGTGAGAGCCGGAGGGCTTCCACCTGCATGTTAGGGAATGGAAAAGTTACTAGTGGAAAACTGTGTAAGAGCACTTTGAATGTCATCTACTTGGTTTAGGTCTCAAAAAATCTTGTAATGAAATGATCTCAAGGTGATTTTTGTCATAAAAGGACATTAGCTGGGCTCCGAACTGGGGATAATTCCATAGCACCTCAAGAAGTCTAAGGATCCTGCTTAATTTAAACAAAATTAGTTCAGAGGCATCTTCATAATCACTCCACATAAAACAGCGATTACAGTCAGTATTGGCAAGTTGTGACTGAGGTTTTGTACAGTGAGTATGACGTGAAATGGCTCAGCAGCTGTGTTTGTTGGCTGTGGACTTGCCGTGTCTATGGTGGTCCTGCCTGGGGTGCGGATGGGGCACAGTCTTTCTTCTCTAGAGGGTCTGGTGACTGTGGGCATTTTGTGTAGATGGAAGGTTCTGGAGCAGAAGCAAGTAGTCTGATGTCCTGGGTGTCGGGCACTCTGGGCTGAAAAGCCGTGACTCCCGCTCTTGACTCTGGGCGAGTTATATTGTGGCGCCTGTTCTCTTCTCTGGCGCCTTGGGAGGGATGCGGTGTCCCACATGGGGTGTTTGTGGCGTCTATGTGACGACGGTCGAGGGGGTGAACGGGGAGTGCAGCTGGTCCTTTTCTGCATCCTTCTCTGCAGGTGGTAAGCATTAGTCCGTCGTCTAGCTTCTGGTTCTTGTCTTGCAGCCCTTGTATTTTCATACGTCCTTAAACCACCCTAACATCGTGGCTGTGGTAGAAGTGGTCACTGAAGGCAGGAAACGGGATGGCACCCTCCAAGCTTTGTCATGTGGGTTTGGAATTCTTCGGATCTTCAGCAATAAACCGGAATCTCCTACCACTGCCTCCCAGGACAAACGGTATCTGCCTTGTTTTCTCCATCCCTGGGATTTTCCAGCATTTTCTGTGGTGATTTAATTGCTTATCATTTTGCTGTGATAGAAAGCTTTAAACTTGTCAGCTTACATTGTTGTGTAACAACAGTGTAATAACAGTGTACTGTGGGAGGTTTTTTGCTTTGGGGTAACTGGGTTTGCCATTTCTAAGTAAGTCAAGGAATTGTTTAGGCTGGAGCAGGACTGGCTTTGGCCATGGGTGTAGGATTTGATATAAGATGGATGTGGGCCAATGTCCTGCTCTGTCACTTATTCCTGTGGGATTTTAGGCCAGTTATTTAAACTCTTGACTCCAAATTCACTCATCCGTGCAGGAGGGGTAACAATATACATCTCATAAGGACATGGGAGTGTTAAATTGTATGTTTTTCACAAACAGGCACCCAGTAAGCAGTAGGTATTCATTCAGCAAAGGTTGGTTGGGCATCTGCTATGTGTCAGGCTCTGTGTCACCAAGATGGATAAGATAGTGTGTAACTGTGTCAGCCAAGGTCGAGGTTCACATTGCCACTCTAGCTCAGGGTTTCTCAACCTTGGCACCCCTGACATTTTGGGCTGGATAAGTCTTTGCTGTGGGGGCCGTCCTGTGCACTGCAGGATGTCTAACTGCATCCCTGGCCTCCCCCCCACTAGATGCCAGAAGCACCTCCCCCACCCCCAGTTGTGACAACCAAAAATATCTCCAGACATCACTGAATGTCCCCTGAGGGGCGGCAAAATCATCCCTGGTTGAGAACCACCACCCTAGACATACAACCATGGAAATTGCTCAAACATTGTGTTTCTTGGGACGTTTCAGAGCATTGTGAATTTCCCTGGTGGTGTCTTTGAGCGCCTGGGTTCTCGGGCTGCGTTGGGACAGCTGTGGATGCTGGGAGTACTTGGCCAAGGGCACTGAGGACGCGGGGCTGGTGTGGTCCTCTGCTGTCTTTGTTTTCTGCAGAGGGTGTGATCCGGTGGCACTTAGAAAGCTCTAGTAGGTGTGGGAGTGGTTGGGGACCCCACACACTTTCCTCTTGAGAAATGTAGCGATGTTTAGTGACCAAATGGGAGATGCACATGGTTGACATGCTTTTCACGGGTCTTGTTTTGCAGGTTGAGACTGTATCACGGCACCCCCAGAGCCCTCCTGCACCCGCGGCTCCAGGACCCCATAGAACGTAAGATGAGGCCTGGCCTGGCCTGAGACATTGCTGGCTGCAAAAAGTCCTACCGTCCTCAGCAGCTTGTTCAACTTAGAACTTTCCTGAGTATTAAGTCATTATCAGCTTAGCTAATTTATTTAATAGATTTGGGCAAAATGTATCATGGGCTGGTATTTTTGACATAATTTTTAAAGAACTGAAACACACTAGGCTGGAAGGAGGGCATTGCTTTGTGGAGGGGGGCCCGGGAGAGCCATGGCCCCATGGGAGCCACCCACTGTTGGCTATTGCTCTGCTTGCCCCTAGGACAGCAGCTTTGCCTACCAGAGGAAGTAGCTGCTGTCCATCACTGGCCACCGGCTGTCACAGGAAACCTTTGTGAAGTCCATTGGTTTTCTCCAATATGCAAGGCTGTCCAGCTGTCCCTAATGAAGAGGAACGATCTGCAGGGACACCTGCCACGTTGTGGAAGTGTTGGGCTCCTGTCTTCCCCGAGGTCCAGTGGCTGAGGGGCTTGCCTTAGAGCAGAACCAGGGACTTCGTGCTGTGCCTCTAGGACCACCCTTCCCGAGCAGCCAGGAGGGACCTGTGGCCCACTCTGGCTTGGCCGTGTGGAGGATGGACAGGAAGGGCACCCAGTGGAAGTAGGCGGTGGGCTAACAGGCCGTTTTGGAGGCCCAGGGTAGAGATCTGTGCTGACTGGCGGTGGGAGTGTGGATGGGGTCAAGTTCAAGGTGGATCTGTTTGAGAGGGTGACTTTCTGTCTCCTTGAGAGGTTGCCCAGATTCTGTGACGGGAATTTTGTATATGCCACATAACCTGTGTTAAAAAGTCAAACCAACTCCATCCCCTCACTCCCTGATGAATTTTGGTAAGGGAACAATCAGAAACTTAATTTTATTGATGAAGATTGGCTTTTAGGTTTTTTCTCAATTGAATTTAATCATTAATTTGCCAGCATTTTCTCTCCCTAAGTGTCCTTAGAATCAGGACCTTTCAAACCACACACAAACCACCACGTATGCTCCACGTCCATGAGTCTTGGGTGCTGCTGGGACGTATGTGGCAGTGGGAATTATGATGGGAGGCCCGAGGAGGAACCAGCCACGGGGCCCTTTGCTCGTCTTCTCAGTTGGCGTTTCCAAAAATTTATTTTTTCTTGAGTGGGTAATGCATTCACATGACTCAGAATTCAAACAGTATGAAGAAGTATAAAAAGGTTCAGAGTGAGGTCTTCCCCGCCAGCCACTCAGCTCCCTCACCTGCACTGCAGGTGACCTCCCTCTGAGTCTTGGGGACCTGTCCAGGCCTCTAGGTGGATACCAGCCAACTCATGAGGCCCTGTTCTGATTCTCACCCTCCTTTTCTTCATCCCGGACTTTGCTTTTTTCCCTTAACGACTTATCTTGGAGAATGTTTCCTATCAGTCCATAGAAGCTCCCTCATTCTGTTTATGGCTGTGTGGTGCTTCGTTGCTTCGCTGATCTGTGATTGAATCAACCCCGACAAGTGAACACTTGGTGATTCTGTAAGCACAGAGGTTGGAAGCATGGCTGCACTAGACATCTGGCCTTTTGCAAGTGTGCAGGCGAACCTGTAGGATAAATTCCCAGAAATGGAATTGCTGGGTCTCAGAGCTTGTGCATTCACAGTTTTGTAATATTTCTCCTGTTTGCTCTCTACAGAGGTTGTACCAATTTGCTCTCCAAGCAGCCACGTGGGAAAGTGCCTTTTAGGGCATTTTAAATTTTAAAGTAAGCAGATCCCATATTTGGAGTGGTTAGGTATTAAAAATATGGTTTTCATTAATTTCTTTTTCTGATGAATGCAGTAGATCATATTAGCTCTTTTCTTACAAGATCACATGGCATACCTCAGGAGGTGGTGAGGCCCCTATCAATCAGTGGAGGAAATCAAGCCCAAGCAAGATGGACCATTTGGTGGGAATGCATAGAGGGCATGTCTACGGTCCCTCTCAACCCTAAGGCCCTGTGGTTCTAGGGTAGGCCCCTTCGTGTGCCCCAGTTTCTGTTGATGCTGTCCCCTCCACCTTCCTGGTGCTCTGTATCTGAGCTCTTCCTAGTCATCATTTTCTCCAGGACCTTCCCTACTCCCACTTCCCTGAGTGCTTTATCTGAGCCTTTCTTGGAGTTCAGATCCCGTTCTCCTGTGTGTTATGCATATTGGTGTGTTTGTGTCAGTCATCACCCCAGAAGAATGGCCCCTCTTTGAGGACAGGGCTCTGTCTTGGAGGCCACTGGCCCCCAGTGCCTAGTCCTGCTGCTTTGTGGGGCTCGGTGGATGCAAGTGCTGAGACTGAAAGGGAGGCAGATCTCTGGTCCAGAGTGCCTTCCAGCCTCCCTCTGGTTATGGGGTCCAAGTGATGCCTGGACTTCATCATTCTGGGGAAAGAGGTGAGCGGAAGAGATTTGTTTTGTTGCATTAAGAACAAATATCTTTCATTGCAATTTTATCAAAGATAGTTTTTAAGATTGATTCTTTTCACTTTTTGGCTGAACTAACAGCGATTCCGCTGTCTGCCTAGAAAAATACATTTCCTGTTTGTGAGATGCTCAGTTTATTGGCTGGTTTGACCGAAAGTGCCTTTGGTTTCAGCTCTCACATGAGGTATTCTCTTCCCCAGAAAACAAACACATGACCCTCATTGAGAGCTGCAGCCTGCAGTATACCCTGAGGCCACACCCGTTCCTGGAGCCTGCGTTCCACCTGCTTCCTGAGAACCTTCTGGTGTCTGGTCTGCAGCAGATGCCTGGCCTCCTTCCAGCTCATGGAGAGACGGGTAAGGGCTGCTGTCTGTCTCTCCACTTGGTGAGTCCGTGTTGGTTCACAGTCAGACCTTGCAGGATTGGGCTCTATGGGGTGAGCGCCGTCCAGATGTGGCCTGGCACCCTCAGCAAACAGCCTGGTGATGGGAGGAGGAGGAGGAAGGAGAGAAGGAGGAGGGCAATGCGATCTCTCTTTGTAGTCCCTTCCTGAACAGTGTCTCACGTCCCTCAAGTCACTTCTGTCTTCTTTCCTTGGGAAGTGCTTTCATAAGACAAATAGTTTGTATCTTTATGACCGTGATTAGGAAAGCAACTGTTGCTAGCTCTCTCCCTTACTGTACCACCACATCAGTGGCTTGATTATTATTATTTTTCTATTGTGGTAAAGTAGACATAAAATTTACCATTTTTAAGTGTGCAGTTCAGTGGCATTAAATACATTCACATTTTTGTGCAACCATCACCACCATCCATCTCCAGAACTTTTTCATCATCCCCAACTGAAACTCTGTCCCCATTAAACATTAACCCCATCCTTCCAGCCCCTGGCAACCTCCATCCTCTCTCTGTCTCTATGAATATGACTATTCTACGGACCTCATAGAAGTGGAATCATACAGCATTTGTCCTTTTGTGCCTGGCTTATTTCACTTAGCATGATGTCCTCAAGTTTTATCCCTATTGTAGCCTGTGTCAGAATTTCCTCCATTTTTAAGGCTGAATAATATTCTTTTGCATAGATCGACCACGTTTTATTTATCCATTCACCTGTTGACAGACACTTTTGTTGTTCTACCTTTTGACAGTTGTGAATAAAGCTGCTATGAACATGGGTGTGCAGTGGCTTAATTATTTGTGAAAGCTGAAATTCATGTGAAAGGCCCAGGACTCTGTCTTGGTGTGTGTTAGAAGTTCATTTTCCAGTGGTGGATGTGGGTCAACCCCCTCACAACTGAGATCACCACGGTGCGTGCTCTTCTCCAGGATCCTGCTCACTGGGCCTCACAGCCTGGGCCTTGTGCTCTTTCTGGGCACTTTTGGAGGCTTTTTGTGTGGCTGTCTGGAGGAATCCAGGAGAAGGGACCTCACCAGCCGTTACCTGCCTGGCGCTGCTGGAACCTCTCGAGGACTGACTCCTTGCTCCGTTCCAGGAAGAGCAGGATTTGGCGCTGGGTCTGAGCAGCTGAGATGTGCTGAGTGTTTGGCTCAGAAACACTCAGCTCCAGTGCGGGGAGTGTTCGTCTTCGGTAGTGATGTCCCTGCTGGGTGCAGATGTTGTTTTCTGAGTGTGTGTATTTCTGGGACGGGCCCATGGTGACCATCACCACCGTGAGGTCACTGTTTCTCCAGCATCCCAGAGAAGAGATGTTGATACATGAGAAATGATAAATTCACTGTGAACAAGAGCAAGTGTCAGGAGGGGTCCCAGCCAGGGGTCATGGAGCTTTAAATGTTCGCACAGCCCCTATGGGAAGTCTTATTACCCTCTACAACTTGCCTGCATTCTCCCGAGAAGGGGGAGGGGTTAGAGTCACAAGGAGACAGAGAAGGCCTCGCAGTCATGCTGTTGGGGTTGAGTGAGGAGAACATGGAAACCTGCGTATGGCTCTGAGACCTCGGCTGCGGCCTGTCCCCCTGGCCTTGCCCCATAGGTCAGGGAGGCCCTGTGTGCACCGTGTGAGATGTGCTGATGTTAAGAACCTAGGTGCACACCTGCTTTATAGTCAGCTTGTGTAAGTCTTTCTGGCCTGGGATTCTGGGTATTTAAGCAGAATGTTCTTGGGGCCTGAGGTGTATCTGTCCATCACTTTGTGACTTGCCAGTGGGTGTCAGTAAAACTGCAGGTAAAACACTAAAATACTGCAGGTTCCTGCTTCTGTGTCATTACTGGAATGGTGACAGAGACCCTCAGGTGCCCAGACGGCTCCTGTGTTTGGTTCTTAGTATCTCAGGTCAGACTGGGGATCAAAGGGACCACGTTACAGAGTGGAGTTTTGAATTAAAGCAGCATGAATCCAGCTCCTAATTCTTAAAGTTCATGTTTTCAGAACAGATCTGAGCTCCTCTGGCATCCGTTTGCCCCCCTGGTGTTGAGCGGCCAGTCACTGAGGCACTTAATGGATGCAGGTGGTGCCTGTAAAATTGGAAAAATAAACGGCAGTTTATGTTGTTGTTTTAGAAACTAATGACCAGGGACTCTAGAAGCAGAGCCTGAATGCGCTGTGGTGGGCAGGAGGGAGTGCTAACTTCACATGGGCAGGAGCTGCACTTGCTGTTCTGGGGGAGAAAGTTCCGGAACACAGCTTCTCGTCAAGTCCCCTGGTGACCATCTGAGAAAAGAAACCCATTTTGCTCAGCCTTCCACTTTTGTGTGCGATGCCATGTTGAAAATATAACTCGCAGCCTTGCAGGCCCCCAGCATGCTTTCTGACAGTGGTTATTATCTCTGTTATAAATTCTGCCCAGGATCTTCTGGGCTTTTGTGACTCACTCTGGAAAAGGTTTTTTTGCTGGATAATATTTTATAGCCCTGAAAGGGCCAAGGCAGGGACAGTACAGGCTTTGGTGGTGGAATTCATTTGTCTGATTTGCAGAAGATTCGGTTTTATTTTGATGCCACATTGGGAATTGGATATTTGTTCGTATGTAAAATGCCACAGTATAGGAGAATCAAGTTGTTTTTAACTGAAATTTTTGTTGAGGTCATTGTAGATTCACATGTGATTTTTTTCCCTTTTTTATTGGTGTCTTAATAGTTTGTAACATTGTGAAGTTTTAATTGTACATTATTGTTTGTCAGTCACCATATGAACCCCTTGTGCCCTCCCCCCACCCCCCTTGCCCCTGGTAACCACCAAACAGTTCTCTCTGTCCGAGTGTTAGTCTTCCACATACAAGTGAAATCATACGGTGTTTGTCTTTCTCTCTCTGGCTTATTTCACTTAACATAATACCCCCCAGGTCTATCCATGTTGTTGCAAATGGGATGATTTTGTCTTTTTTATGGCTGAGTAGTATTCCATTGTATATCTATATACCACATCTTCTTTATCTAATCATCAGTTGAGGGACACTTGCATTGCTTCCACTTCTTGGCTATAGTGAATAATGCTGCCATGAACATATGGGTACATAAGCCTCTGGATTGTTGATTTCAGGTTTATTGGGTAGATACCCAGTAGTGGGATAGCTGGTTCATAAGGTATTTCTATTTTTAATTTTTTGAGAAATCTTCATACTGTTTTCTGTAGAGGCTGCACCAGTTTGCATTCCCACTAACAGTGAATTAAGGTTTCCATTTCTCCACAATCTCTCCAGCATTTGTTGTTTTTTGTCTTGGTGATTATAGCCATTCTAACGGGTGTAAGGTGATATCTTAGTATAGTTTTTTTTTTTTTTTTTTTTGTGGGGAAGACCAGCCCTGAGCTAACATCTGTTGCCAATCCTCCCCCTTTTTTTTTTTTGCTGAGGAAGACTGGCCCTGGGCTAACATCCGTGCCCATCTTCCTCCACTTTATATGGGACGCCGCCACGGCATAGCAGACAGGCGGTGCGTCGGCGGGCGCTCGGGATCCGAACTCGCGAACCCCGGGCTGCCAAGCGCGGACTAAACCGCTGCGCCACCGGGCGGCCCCCCGAGTATAGTTTTTTTTTTGATTTGCATTTCCCTGATGATTAGTGATGTTGAACATCTTTTCATGTGCCTATTGGCCATCTGTATATCTTCCTTGGAAAAAATGTCTGTTCATATCCTCTGCCCATTTTTTGATCAGGTTGTTTTTTTTGTTGTTCAGTTGTGTGAGTTCTTTATATGTCATGGAGATTAACCCCTTGTTGGATATATGATTTGCAAAAATTTTCTCCCAGCTGGTGGGTTGTCTGTTCATTTTGATCCTGGATTCGTTAGCCTTGTAGAAGCTCTGTAGTCTGATGAAGTCCCACTTGTTTATTTTTTTCTTTTGTTTCTCTTGTCCAAGTAGACTTGGAATTTGAAAAGATCCCTTTATGACTGATGCCAAATAGTGTACTGCCTATATTTTCTTCTAAGAGTTTTATAGTTTCAGGTCTCACTTTCAGGTCTTTGATCCATTTTGAGTTAATTTTTGTGTATGGTGAAAGAAGATGGTCTACTTTCATTCTTTTACATGTGGCTGTCCAGTTTTCCCAGCACCATTTATTGAAGAGATTTTCCTTTCTCCATTGTATGTTCTTACCTCCTTTGTTGAGGATTAGCTGTCTGTAGATGTGTGGTTTTATTTCTGGGCTTTCAATTCTGTTCCATTGATCTGTGTGTCTATTTTTGTACCAGTACCATGCTGTTTTGATTACCATGGTTTTGTAGTATATTTTGAAGTCAGGGATTGTGATGCCTCCAGCTTTATTATTTTTTTTCAGGATTGCTTTAGCTATTTGGGGTCTTTTGTTGCCCCATATGCATTTTAGTATTCTTTGTTCTATTTCTGTGAAGAATGTCATTGGGATTCTGATTGGGATTGCATTGAATCTGTAGATTGCTTTAGGTTGTATGGACATTGTAACTATATTTATTCTTTCAATCCATGTGCATGGGATATTTTCCCATTTCTTTATGTCATCATCAGTTTCTTTCAAAAATGTCATATAGTTTTCATTGTATAGTTCTTTCACCTCCTTGGTTAAATTTAGTCCTAGATATTTTATTCTTTTTGTTGTGATTGTAAACGGGATTATCTTTCTGAGTTCTTTCTGTTAGTTCGTTATTAGCATATAGAAATGAAACTGATTTTTGTCAGTTGATTTTGTACCCTGCAACTTTGCTGTAGGTGCTGATTATTTCTAATAGTTTTCCAATGGGTTCTTTAGGGTTTTCTATATATAAAATCATGTTGTCTGCAAATAGTGAGAGTTTCACTTCTTTGTTGCCTGTTTGGAATGCTTTTATTCCTTTTTCTTGCCTAATTGATCGGGCCAAAGCCTCCAGTACTATGTTGAATAAGAGCTGCGACAGTGGGCACCCTTGTCCTGTTCCTGTTCTCAGAGGGATGGCTTTCAGCTTTTCCCCGTTGAGTATGATGTTGGCTGTGGGTTTGTCATATATGGGCTTTATTACGTTCGGGTATTTTCCTTCTGTACCCATTTTGTTGAGAGTTTTTATCATAAATGGATGTTGGATCTTGTCGAATGCCTTCTCTGCATCAATTGAGATGATCATGTGGTTTTTATTCTTCATTTTGTTAATGTGGTGTATCATGTTGATTGATTTGCGAGTGTTGAACCACCCTCGTGTCCCTGGTATAAATCCCACTTGGTCGTGGTGTGTGATCTTTTCAATGTATTGCTGTATTCGGTTTGCCAATACTTTGTTGAGGATTTTTGCATCTATGTTCATCAGCGATATTGGCCTGTAGTTTTCTTTCTTTGTATTGTCCTTGTCTGGCTTTGGTATCAGGGTGATGATGGCCTCGTAGAATGTGTTAGGAAGTGTTCCATCTTCCTCTATTTTTTGGTAAAGTTTGAGAAGGATAGGTATTGAATCTTCTTTGAATATTTGGTAAAGTTCTCCAGAGAAGCCACCTGGTCCCGGACTTTTATTTTTGGGGAAGTTTTTGATTACTGTTTCAATCTCTTTACTTGTAATTGATCTATTCCAATTCTCTATTTCTTCTTGATTCAGTTTTGGAAGGTTGTCTGAGTCTAAGAATTTATCCATTTCCTCTAGATTGTCCAATTTGTTGGCATATAGTTTTTCATAGTATTCTCTTATAATCCTTTGTCTTTCTGTGCTATCTGTTGTAATTTCGCCTCTTTCATTTCTAATTTTATTTATTTGAGCCTTCTCTCTTTTTTTCTTAGTGAGTCTGGCTAAGGGTTTGTCAATTTTGTTTATCTTCTCAAAGAACCAACTCTTTGTTTCATTGATCCTTTCTACTGTTGTTTTTTGGTTTTGATTTCATTTATTTCTGCTCTAATTTTTATTATTTCCCTCCTCCTGCTGACTTTAGGCTTTGTTTCTTGTTCTTTTTCTAGTTCTGTTAGATGTAGTTTAAGGTTGCTTATTTGGGATTTTTCTTGTTAAGGTGGGCCTGTATTTCTATGAATTTCCCTCTCAGGACTGCTTTTGCTGCATCCCGTATGAGTTGGTATGGGGTAGTTTCATTTTTGTTTGTCTCCAGATGTTTTTTGAATTCTCCTTTAATTTCATCAATGATCCATCTGTTGTTCAATAGTTTATTGTTTAGTCTCCACATCTTTGTCACTTTCCCAGTTTTTTTCTTGTAGTTGATTTCTAGTTTCATAGCATTATGGTCGGAAAAGATGCTTATTGTAACTTCAGTCTTCTTAAATTTATAGACACTTGCCTTGTTTCCCAACATATGGTCTGTCATTGAGAATGTTCCATGCACGCTTGAGAAGAATGTGTAATCTGCTGTTTTTGGTTAGAGTGCTCTGTATATATCTGTTAAGTCCATCTCATCTAGTTTTTGATTTGAGTCTGCTATTTCTTTATTGACTTTTTGTCTGGATGATCTATCCATTGATGTAAGTGGGGTGTTAATATCCCCTACTATTATTGTGTTGTCATTGATAGCTCCTTTTAGGTTTGTTAATAGTTGCTTTATGTACTTTGGTGCTCCTGTGTTGGGTGCATATATGTTTATAAGTGATATGTTTTCTTGGTGGAGTATCCCTTTTATCATTATATATTGCCCCTCTTTGTCTCTTGTTACCCTTTTTATCTTGAAGTCTACCTTGTCTGATATAAGTATGGCAACTCCTGCTTTCTTTTGTTTGCCATTAGTTTGGAGTATTGTCTTCCATCCTTTCACTCTTGAGTCTGTGTTTTTCTTTAGAGCTGAGATGTGTTTTCTGAAGGCAGCATATTGTTGAGTCTTGTTTTTTAATCCATCCCACGACTCTGTGTCTTTTGATTGGAGAATTCAATCCATTTACGTTTAGAGTGATTATTGATATATGAGGGCTTAATGTTGCTATTTTATCGCTCATTTTCCAGTTCTTTTGCATTTCCTTTGTTTCTCATCCCATGTGTTTTGGACTTCCAATACAGTTTGGTAGTTCTATGTGATGATTCTCTTAGTTTTCTCCTTATTTTTCGTATGTGACTCTGTTCTGATTATTTGTTTAGTGGTTACCATGAGGTTTGTATAAAAAATCTCGTGGATGAGATAGTCCGTTTTCTGATGGTCTCTTATTTCCTTAGACTAAGTCGATTTGATCCTTTTCCTCTTCCCCTTCTACGTTATTATTGTCACAACTTATTCCATCTTGTGTTGTGAGTGTGTGTTCAAAGTGATGAGGTTATGTTTATTTTTGGTGTTTCCCTTCCCTTAATCTTGATGTTTATAATTAAGTGTTTGCTAACCTATTCTGATAGAGAGCTGTGATTTTTCTGGTTTTGTCTACCTATTTTTCTCCTTGCTCAAAGCTTTGTATCCCCTTTCTCTTCTTTTTTTTCAGGCAGGGGGCCCTTCTTGAGCAGTTCTTGTAGTTGGGGTCTTTTGGCAATGAACTCTCTTAGCTTTTGTTTATCTGGGAAAGTTATTATTTCTCCCTCATATCTGAAGGATATTTTCGCTGGATATAGTATTCTTGGCTGAAAGTTTCTGTCTTTCAGAATTCTGAATATATCATTCCAATCTCTCCTAGCCTGTAGAGTTTCTCTCGAGAAATCTGCTGAGAGCCTGATGGGAATTCCTTTGTACATTATTTTTTTTCTCTCTAGCTGCCCTTAATATTTTTCTTTGTCATTGACTTTTGCCAGCTTTACTACTATATGTCTTGGAGAGGGTCTTTTCATGTTGATATATTTAGGAGATCTATTGACTTCATTCACTGATATTTCCAGCTCCTTTCCCAGGTTTGGGAAGTTCTCAGCTATTATTTCTTTGAACTAGCTCTCTGCTCCTTTTTCCCCTCTCTTCTCCCTCTGGAATATCTATAATCCTTATGTTGCATTTCCTAATTGAGTCAGATATTTCTCAGAGGATTTCTTCATTTGTTTTTAGTCCTAGTTCACTCTCCTCCTCTATCCTGGAGGATTTCTGCATTCCTATCGTCAGTAATGCTAATTCTTTCCTCTCTGTTGTCAACTCTGTTTTTTAAAGATTCCAGATTTTCCTTTATATCCTCCTTTGTCTTTTTCATCTCCAATATTGCTGATTGGTTTTTCTTTATGGTTTCAATCTCTTTTGTGAAGAAATTCCTGATATTCAATTGTTAATCTGTATTTTCTTGTAATTCGTTGAGCTTTTTTATGATAGCTAATTTGAATTCTCTGTCGTTTAGGTTATAAATTTCTGTGCCTTCAGGATTGATTTCTGGGTGCTTGTCATTTTCCTTCTGGTGTGGAGATTTAATATATATTTGCATAGTGCCTGCCGATGTTGGCCTGTTTTTCCTCATACTTAAGATATCTGGTTGCAGTTTCCACTTGTCGCCACTGGGTGGGGTCAGGCACTGTGTATTCTGTCCCTGCTGTGATCCCCAGGGGCTCTGGCAGATGGGTTGTGCTGAAGCGCCGAGTGTGCGGCGGGGAAGCTTTCTCTTTCACCTGCCTGATCCCAGGGACTTCTTGTTCTTTCCTTGCTCTCTGCTCTCCTGGGGTGCTCCGATGATGGTGGCACCCCTGCAACAGTTCAGTCTCCATGTGGGAATTCCCCATGGGCTGTGAGAGAACTTTGAGAGTGATGGTTTTCCCACAGACGGTCACCCCTCCCTGCTCTCTCTGGAAGCCGAGAGGTCTTGGAGTCACCAGTCGAATGGGGTGGGGGAAGATTTCTCCTTACCTCTCCCCACTTCCTCCAGGGGTTCCAGCATCTCCACCTTCAGATGTACCACTGCATGGATCTCTCAGACATCCTTGGTGTTTTGTGAGTGTCCTCTGTTGGTATGTGAGTGTCCTTTTTGTTGTATCTCAGCAGGGTGAGAGTTTAAAGGGGAAAACACACACTGCCATGAGGCTGATGTCCTCAACCAACAATTGATTCACGTGTGGTTTTAATAAGTCACTCAGAGAGATCCCGTGTCCCTTTGCCCACTTTTTCCCAGACTGTAGTTCAACATCACAGCCAGGACACTGACGTTGACACAACCCACCGATCTTACTCATATCTCCCCAGTTGGATGCATACTCGGTTGTGTGAGGATTGAATTTTAAGAGTAATTTTCAACCTGAGAATGACTAGAAATGACGGTTCTTAATTCTGGTCATTCTGGCAGCTCTTTGTCACTCCCCAGAAGAAAGGCAGGCCTTTTTCCTTGAGCAGCTTTTTAGAGGGAAGCTCTTAGAGTTGTTCCAGTGTTGCAAATGTGGATTCCATAATGTCTTTTCCTTGCAACTGGGATATGCATCCAGCCTCCCTCTCATGTGTCTTCTGTTCTTTATTCAGTTCCCACCTTTTCAGTTGCTTCTGTTTGACCAGCTTGGACAGTGAGCAGCTGCATTAACATCTGGGTAATTCATGTGCTGTGGCTCCCAAAAGCCGCTTCTTGCAGGGAGAGGGGTCCCCACGCCCTGGCTTAGAGCAAGCCTCTGGTGCTGGTAGACACCCTGGCCTGTTCGTGGCCACAGATCTGAGTGCCAGTCAGATGTCCTGTCCTTGTGCTGCTGCTTCTGTGACTGTCTGTGCCAGTCTTTGGAGAATGCTCGCATCACTCAGCCTGCCATGGAGGGAGTGCAGAGCTTTGCATAAAGTGGTTGAATGTGGTGGAAGCTTAGTCATAAATATGAGGCAGAAACCCATTTTCTAGACCTTGACTCTAAGGCCACAGGCCAGTGCCAGGACCGAATGGAGTCTGGAGCCAGGCTTCCTGGTGGGGTGCTGAGGGAGGCCCACGGAGTCTGGGGTCCATGTCTCAACAGTGCATTTAGGCTCTGGAGGAGAGCGGAGAGTCTCACGTACACCTCAGAACACTCTGCTGGACCAGGCCGACACCCACAGGCATGTCTGAAGCGGATGGAGCACTTGACCACAGCCCTCTGCTAGGGGCTCATAGGAGTGAGCTGTGAATCGGCCGAGTTCTGGGAGCAGGCACGGCCTTGGGGAGACCTGGGTGAAAGCTTGGGCTTTTGTATTGGAGTTCATAGGTTACCGTTCCTGAGGTGGTTTGGATGGCCATAGTGCTTTGGGGCAAGTCTTAGAAAGTGCATGCTGTGGGTGACAGTGGCGTGCGCCTGGCAGAGGCAGAGGAAGGCCGGCCATCTGGGTTGCGGTAGCTGTAGGAAGTCTGACTGGCAGGGGTGGCAAGGTGGCATCCAGAGCATTGTGCTGGGCAGTCCTGGGGCTGGGCAGCGGGCAGTGGGTGCAGGCGGCTGGGTTCGTGGGGCTGAACTGGCGTGAGCAGTGGCTTCGCAGCATCAGTGGCTTGCCAGCCGCCCGCTGCTGAGTGCCGGATGCCCTGGGAGCACTCATGGCTGTAAATCAGCTCTCGTGTCTTGTTCCTCCAGGCTCAGTGCCCTCTGCTCCCTGAGATCTGAGCCTCCCTCCCTGTGTGGCTCGAGTGTCAGCGTGCCAGGCTCTGTGCTGGGTGGTGGGCTGTCACGGGGCCAGCTTGCTCACCTGCAGCACCCCCTCCCTCATCTGTTATTCCCCAGATTGGCAGAGCTGTCTGGAAAACTGACTTGCCTGAACTGTGCACCTACTGGTCTGCCACCCAGGGGCCCCCCTAGGTTGGTATTTCCCGGGGCGTGGTCCTCGGGCTACCTGCATGGGAATCTCTTGAGGTGCTCGGTGAAAACGCTGCTTCCCCCAGCTCCGACCTGCCGATGTTGCATTTTAACAAACAGCATACGGGGCTCAGTGAGGCCTCTGCACCCCAAGCCTGAGCATCTCATGTGGCTGTGAGATTCTTCCCAGGCGCGCAGAGCCTTGCCTGCACTCCCCGCCCTCCTCAGATCTGGGAGCTCGTCTTCTAGATTGCTGTGCACTGTGACAAGAGAGTGATGGGGAGAGAGCTAGGCTCCTTACTGTCCATGTGAGCTGCCGGACAGGCTGCTGCAGCTTCCACTCTGTCTTTTGTGCGCCCTCGTGTATGACGCCATAGACAGCTTAAACTGACAAGTTAATCTTTATTCAATAAATTCAGTAGAAACTAGAGGTTCTCCCTTCCAGTCTCACTCCCCAGAGAAGACCACTGCTAGTAACGTGGGGTATACCTTTTATATATGAATTTATTCGTTGATTCATTGGACAGATTTTTATCGAGTAGATCTGTGTGCAGCAGGCCCCGTGCCGGGCGCTGAGGGTACAACACTGAACTCTGAGTAGATGGTTAATAGATCTTTTCTTGGATGAATTTAAGGAAGGGCAGACTCAAGTTTGACGACAGTCATCAAAGGCATCTATGAATAAACATGGATTGGCTCAAACTTATTTCCATTCCTGCCTCAATCATTCCTAAATTTAGTTTTCATTCTATTGACACTATTCCAGTGTTCTCTTTGTTTTATGAGGTGCGTTCTGGTGAATTAACTATACTTGGCAGGGTAGCTATGTCCCTGGGAGGCTGTGGTCGGGGGACTCTGTTAGGACCTAATGGGGAATTCCTCGGGCATCTGGAAGGTGTTTCCAAGCGCTTCCCTAAAGGATGTCATTAGGCAGGGGTTCTTGCTTGTTGAAAGTGCCGATAACCCCCATTTAACCCCCATTTTCTCTGCAGTACGTTTGTGGGAGTTCCAGAAGAAAATGGATCATTGTGAAGTAGGGTTTGTTTTTCCATAGGAGCAGTGCTGTTATTGGGAATTGCATTCCCACCTAAAGATTGTCAACAGACAAATGAAAGCTTGACCTGGTCACAGAGCATGAGGGTCGAATCCTCCACCACCAGAGGTCAGCTCTGCAGAGGCAGCGTGTGTCTGTCTTGGCCACTGCTGTTGATTGGTTGAATGAATGAATGACAGACAGTTTCAGGTGGTAAAACTACACTCTGGGTGATGCTGGAGTGTTTGGGGGAGGAGGCCCTGAGGCCGGCTGGTGGAAGCTGACAAGACCTCGGTGAGTGCCGGCTGCAGTCCTGGCCATGATGTGAGCCAGGGTGAATTTCCAAACCTTTCCAAGCCTCTGTTGTTGCTTCCTCTGTAAAATGGGCGCATTGTTAGGACCTGCCCATGCAGATGGATTTGGGCAGCGATGAGATGGGTGGGTAGAGCTCCCGCTCCAGGAACTTAGGAAGTGCTCGGCAGGAGTGAGCAGGAAGTGCTGCCTTGACCTGAGCCGGGACCCACTGGGCTGTGCTGCCTCCTCCAGTAGAGCATCCTGGAGCTCTGATCTGTCCTGCGTTTGAGAGCTTCTCTCTCCAGTCTTGGCTTCCAGAAGCTTGCAGGGTGGGTTCCTGGCCAAGCCGAGCTTAGAACTCAGGTGCTGTACTCCAGAGCCCACTCCTCTCACAAGACATGGCCTGGAGAAGGCCGGCTGGATGACACCCAGCCCTGCCCTGCCTCCCTGGCCCTTCAGGATCTGAAAGGTTCTACCCACTGCAGATGTGGCTTCTCAGCCTGGTCATGTTGGTGGAAGTGCGTCTTTCCTCCTCGTTCAACTTCTGTGCATGGGACTCGCTTGCTCACCTCTTTGTCGGACCATGGTCATGACTCTTTTTGTGGCTGATAGTGGCTCTGGGCCCTCAGGCCACCTTGTCATGTGGTGGTCATGCAGAGCCTGCTTCCTGCCCAGCCTGGGCCACTTCTGGAAGCACTGAGAAGCCACCTTCCAGATCCCCGTGACTCCACTCCCTCTGCTGAGTTGTTGCCCTTGAGCTGTGGCACCAAAAGGGTCCTTCGGTCTGGGAAGGAGATCCGTCTGGGAAATGGCCTTTGCCCACTGTTTAGGTTTATGTTCTTCACGCAGCATGTAACGGGGATATGTCAGGATGATCAGGATCACTGCTGGGCTCGGCTGTGGCAGCAGCACAGGGGCCGGTCTGTCTGTCCGTCTGTCTCCACCTCCCCCATTTCTGTGAAGGCTGGCGTCACCCAGTCTGACTCAGTTCTGCTCCAGCTCACTGCTCTCAGTGTGTCCTCTGCTCGTCACCGGTGGATCCTGTATTTGCGAATCTGCCCACTCCCCAGTCAGTGCTCACAGTGCTTTCCTGGGCATTCGTGGATGTGCCCTTAGCAGCTTAAATATTTGAGTCTCTCACACGCACATTCCCAGCAAGGCGATGCTGCCTGCTTGTCTCAGCCTTCGCACGGAGATGCCGAGATGCCGTCAGGGTGGAGCGGGAGCAGCCATGTGGATGGGCTTGAGTCTCAACTCTGGCGCCTGTTAGTGGGGCAGCAAGTCACTTAACATTCTATACCCCTTTTCCTCTTTTGTAAAATAAAGAGAATAGAGTCTACCAGGATGAGCCGTGTTGAGGTTTAAGATTATAATCTATGTGAGGTGTGTATCTATGTGTGCACCTGTTCCCTAGGAGCAGTGGCTCAGTATTCCCTGATTCAGTGTTAGTTTCTACTTTATAGGGCATAACATGGACAGTATTAACTCGGTCCCCACAGCAGCATCCTGGGCTGGGCGTGGTCACCTCTCTTTCACAGCTGAGGGAACTGAGGTCTAGAAATTGGGCAAGAGGACCTGGCCCAGGGTCACAGGCAGGGTTGGGGTTCCCACCCAGGCCCCTGGCTCCAGAGCCTGTGTGACCACTCCCTGTACCCTCCCTTGTTTCAGGCTAAGGGCGGTGAAAATGTACTCCGCTGTCCCCCTGCAGGTGGTATTGTCAGCTCAGGAAAATGCAGGCCCAGCTGTCAGACGCTGCCCTCCCCCTGCCCATGGGCCCTACTATGGTGACTTGTCCACCATATGGTGCTGTGGTCCACTGGGCAAGTCACCCTGCTCTGGGTGACTTATCTCCTCATCCTGCAGCCCATCCTGTCATTCTCCATCAGATCTCGGATGTGGCTTTGAGGCCGTTATGGGCTTCTGGTGGCCAGTAGCTGGCCTGTGCCCTGTTTGCTGCCGCCGCCGTCAGTTTTAACCTTCGGTGCTGTCTGTGTCGGGGCTGCTCTCTCCTCAGTTTTCTTTTGTCTCCTTTTCCCTCGGCATTGTCTCCTCGGACTTGTGGTTTCATGCCGAGCAGCCTGGCCTTAGTGCTGTGCGCAGCCACTGAGCACGTGGCTGTTCTGGCTGTGACCTCCAGGGTGATGGGCAAGGGCATCGATTCTGGGTTTTCCTTCTCTTTTCATTGCAGCCTGCAAAAAGGAGGCTGGTTGATTTGTCTTCTTCTTGTCACTGGTGCTTTTTGAACATTTGAACGGGTTCTGACTTGGGGCCCACGCAGACCTTCTGAGGGGTCTGCTGACCCGCTGCCTGGGAGCAGCTCCTGGGGAGGGCAGGTTGTGGCAGGCAGGCTGAGGAGTTTTCCCTGTATGTTTCTGTAGAAAACAAGGCTTAACATTCGGGGCCAGGGGAGCACTGTTTGAAGATCCAGTGTTTTCACCACACTTCGGGAAGGTGGTTGCTGGGGTGGTGCCTGGGGTCGTAGCGCCTCAGCTGCTCAGTTGCAGGATTGTCAGGGGAGACGGCGCTGGATGCAGCCAGTCCACTCCTCCCTGTGCCCAGTGGGTGGTGGCCCTAGGGGCAGATTTCAGCCCAGAGACGAACGGGCGGGGAGGCCCTGGGGGGCCCTGGGAGTCCCAGCTTCCTGGGGTGAGTGACAGCAGCCCAGGTCGGGGTCCAGGGCGAGATGGTCCCAACAATGTCTAGGCCGAGACGGGGGGCTCCGAGTATGGGGTTGGGGGTCTCACTAGGAGTCCAGGGAGCTTGAGGGCCGGTGCCACCTCCCTCTGGGATGGGCAGCAGGGGCCCCTTACCTGGAGCCCCATAGAGACTTGGGCCACCTGACTTTGACCAGCTGTTTTGGCCAACATTTTAATTGCTATCAGGAGTAGAGGAGTTGTGTGGTAACCAGCAAAGGAGCCTGCCTCTCTGTGCTGTAAAGCGGCATGCACATGCTGGTGACGTGGTCACGCAGCTCAGAGGTGGGGACAAAGGCACCGGCCATGCGCTGAGAAGGCCGAATCGCTGGTAGAGGAGCGCATCCACGTTTGCCCTTTGCTGTGGATGCGTGAATTACTCTAGAGAATGCAGTTACATCTACTTAATGGGAAATACGGAGTCTGCAAAATAGATAGCGAGCTGCCTTTACCCGTCCCTTCCTCAGCATTCCTCTGCGTCATCTTCTCCGTCTCCTCCACACGTGCCTCCTGCTCTACTTCGTGGCTGGCGCTCTCATCGCTCATCTGGGTGCTGCCCGGCATGGGAGCAGTCATGGGACCTTGCTCTGTCCTTCTCAGCTCTCCGTTTAGCTCCCAGAGGGGCCTTGCAGCCTTCCAGCCTCTGCTGCTAGGGGAGGTGGACCCTTCGGCTAACGCAGTCTGAGGTCGCGGCCCTGCCATTGCTCAGACCGCGTGGTGGAAGGGCACTGGCTTTGCCGTCCCTCCCCTCCCTGGCTCCTTTTCTCTTTCTCTGATGAAGGTTCTCAGTTCAGGATGTGCTTCAGACACTCACTGGACCATTTCGTGAAAGGTTGGACTTTATATATTTCTGCACTTAAAAAAATTATAAAATAGACATAAAATTTACCATTTTAACCATTTTTAAATGTGCAGTTCAAGGCATTAGTATATTCAGTTGTGCAACTGTCACCACCATCCATCTCCAGACTCTTCTCGTTTTGCAAAACTGAAGCTCTATACCCATTAAACACTACTTCCCCCAGCCCCTGGCAACCACCATTCTACTCTCTATGTCTGAATTTGGCTACTTTAAGTACTTCATATGAGTGGAATCATAGAGTATTGTCCTTTTGTGACTGGCTTATTTCACTTAATATCCTCAAGGTTCATCCATGTATCAGAATTTCCTTCCTTTTTAAGGCTGAATAATGTTCTGTTCTATGTATAGACCACATTTTGCTTATCTGTTCATCTGTTGATGGACATGAGTTGCTTCCACCTTTTGGTGATTGTGAATAATGCTACCTGCACTTGTAATTGGTTCTGATTTATCAACTGGACTGCTTTAAACACTTGTTGTTATTATGAAAGGAATACACAAACTTTCACAGAAGCATCAAACCTAATGCGTATTCGTGATGGGGAAGATGTAGAAAACCATAAAGAAGGAAATAAAATAATCTGTGATCATTGCCTGCAGATACTTGTGTATATAAGTAAACGCATGTATTTTTTAAGGAAAATTGGCATCACATGGACTAATGGACAGTTTATATGTTGTTCTTTTGACCTACAATATCATGATTAGTTTTCCATCATTAGATAATCTTTGACAATATGACTTTTTTTCTCATTTTATATGGATGAACAATAGTTTACTTAACATTCCCCCATTATTGAACATTTGGTTGTTCCTTATTTTTCTCTGTTGTAAATAATGTTCCAATGAGTATTCTTGCTTTGTTTCCATCTTTGATTATTTTTGATGAATATGTTCAAAAAGTAGAATTCCTGGGGCAGAAGGTGGATATGGATATTTTTAAGGCTCTGATGCATCGAAGGCAAAGACAGAATTGCCTTTCAGCTAGTCTGACTTATAACATTCCAGTGGGATGGTATTCTTTTCACTGCCGTTTCATTAGCCTTGAGTCTTATGTCACCGTTTTCTTTTTTTAACTTTGCGGTTGGCTTTTAAAATGTAAGACCTTGTACCTAAATATTTAAATAATGATAAAACTTAGGAAGAGACAGAGAGGACCAGAACCAGAAAGATGACAATGATGGGGATGTAAGGAACAGACTCCACGGGGTTTGCGTTTGCTGCGAAGTGGCAGGCTTTGCCTTCTTCCTTCTCTGTCGGTCTTTGCTCTGGAGCCTGTGGTGAGGGGCTGTCTAAATGGACCTGGTTCTCCCCTCTCGCAGCTGAGACTTTTCAGGTACCTGCTCTGCGCTGGGCACTGGGCTAGATGCCACTGTCCCCTTCTGTCCTCACAGAGCTCACAGTCAGGGACACTTCTTGATCAGGACAGGGGCCTTTTTCTCTTGTGGTGTCAGCCCAGATTGTGTTTTTGCTTGTTGCCTTAACGTGCTCATGAGTATTCCTGCATGTTTCCAAATGGTTCAAGGTACATGTGATAAAATGAGAACCCGCATAGTTGGCTATGTTCTTGCTAGAGAGGATGTAAGTGATAAAGGGAAGTTGAGCCTCAGGGAACAGATGTTGCTCTGCGTTCTGTAATCTGTGTTCTTTGGATTGCTGAATTATGAAATTTGTTCCTGGAGGAGGTGTGGGTAGAATTTGGACTGCAAATGAAATTTGCATTTGTTTAATCAGTTTAGTGGTTTGCTTGAACTGAGGTGGGTTTTAATTTAGTGTCCTGAGTGGCGTGCCCATGCTTTCTTCTCTGCCTGCATGTCCTAGCACCCACAGCCCGGGACCTTGGGTGCGGGAGAGCCGTCTGGATGCTCCTGGGGGTTTTATTTCCAAGGATGATCTATGTGAGCCCTCTCGTTTCAGGTGACGCCCTCCAGAAGCCTCGCCTTCAGAAGTCTGTCACGTGCTACTTGGATGATTTATTCTTCACACTGTATCCTTCCCTTGAGAAATTTGAGGAAGAGCTTCTGGAACTCCTCATCAGCGATCACTTCCGGGAGGTACTGTCTCGTGTCACAGGACTTAATCTGAACAGTGGGGATGCGAACTTCAGAGCAGAGTTGAGAAAGCTGTGGTCTCTAATGCCACCCATGTGGCAGTCCAGCCCCTGGGGACGTGGTCCTGTCTTTTCCCCCTTTCTGTGGCTAACCTTTTTCTGTCCCTGTTCTGGTATTTAAAGTAGATCTTAGAGGACCTAGTGCTGGGCCTTTTCTGCTTGAGGCCAAGCGCCTGCAGAGCCTCCAGCCCATTGTCTAAGTTTGAGGTGATGAAGGTGCTGTTATCCTGAGATGTTAATTAACCTTAATTTTGATTTATCTTAAAATTGTCCTCATTTAAAAGAAAATTAAATCACCAAATGAGCATGGGGAAACCTATAAAAGAATCTACATTTACCAAGGACATTTTGAGGATATTTGGCTTATTCCAAGGAGATGTCTAGAAATCGCAATCATTTTATCTCATCAAAGCAGTTTTCGGTGAAAGGTGCTCCCTCCAATCCCCTCGAGTTCTGCCTGCCTGTGTTCCTTAAAGTCTTCAGCTGAAAGCCTGTGTGGAGTACTGGACGTGGGCAGTTGTGATGTCACCTCGTCCCCGCCTTGTGGTCATGGGCGGCACCTTGTCCCCAGCGTGGGCCTTTGAACACATAGCTCACTTTCCTGTACGTTCTTTGTCCAGGTCTTTGTGTGATTCAGGCTTCAGTTCTCAGTGTCGGGTCTCGCTGTCCAACAGGCCACCCTGACCATGTCGAGAGGCAGCATTCCCTTTCCTCCACACCCAGGCTCTCCCCGTGCATCACCTGCTCTGTTTCTCCGGGTGCTTGGCCCTTTCTGAGAGCACCTGGTTTCCTTACCTGTTTACTGATTGGTTGTTGGTCCCTCTGTGGGGTGTTTGTGCCAGGAGGACAGGGACTTGGTTTGGTTCACCACTGCACCTGATGTGCATGAAACGGTGCTGGCACATTGTGTGTCTTACTGTTTATTTATATATATATATTTTTTTGGTGAGGAAGACCAGCCCTGAGCTAACATCTGTTGCCAATCCTCCTCTTTTTGCTGAGGAAGACTGGCCCTGGGCTAACATCCGTGCCCATCTTCCTCCACTTTATATGGGACGCTGCCACGGCATGGCTGACACGCAGTGCGTCGGCGGGCGCCCGGGATCCGAACCCGCGAACCCCGGGCTGCCAAGCACGAACTAAACCGCTGCGCCACCGGGCGGCCCCTCTTACTGTTTATTTGTTGTGAGAACGAATGATTCCATCAGTTGGTGCCCATCCTAGTGGTCTGTGAAGTTAGCAGATTATTAATCACACACGCATATATGAATGAGATGGACTTTTTTTGCTCTCTACCCATTCTTGAAAATGTAGTTCCACATAATGTGGTCTCATATGAGACAGAAGCGCAAAGCAGAGTAGAGGATTGAAATAGCAACATACATGTTCTTGGTGTAGTTCCTGCTATTTTCCTGTTGCTTGGAGTAGATTGTATGAGGGTAGAGATACTTTGAGTATCATTGTCGAATTTTATATATTCCCATGAAAGTCACTTTATTAGGTATTTTTACTGTCTTTGTATTTTTGTTCCTATCCAACTGGCAGATGCAGTTATCGCCGTCCTTTTACTTTCGTTACCCAAACACAGGCTGAATTTAGGTCCATTCAGCTTGATTAATGGGCAATGAAGAAAACTTGAAAGTTCAGGGATCACATTCCAGTGATCACATAATTTAATCAACAGTAATAGCCTGGAGGAATACCCTTGCCCATTTCTTAGAATGCTTGTACATTTTTCGTGAAGATGAAACACTTTAATATCCAGTGATCACTTTGGGGCAGATTCCATTTTTATTGGTTCATGACTTACTGCCTAAATATGTTCCCTCTTCCTGCTGCCCCTTCCCCCCTGAGTCTCAAGTGTCTAAGTATGGAGAGAGGGCAGGGGCCTGAAGCTTGACATGCTCTGCCTCCAGGCTCCTCTGTCATCGCCTGCCCCTGACTCAGGTACACAGGCTCCTAGCTTTGGGGCCCCGGGTCCCGTTGGAGGAGTCGAGGTCCCTGGTTTCTAGTTTGCTGCATCTTGAGAGTCATAGCTCAATCTTGGAAATGCAGAGCGAGAGTTTGGTGATTCAGGCATCTGAGGGGTGTCTTGGAGTGCATTGCTCTGAGATCACGCTATGTGAGAAAACCCCAGACTACCTAGAAAATGCCCTCGGTCGGCCAGTTCTGACTGGATTCTTTATCTGTCGTTTGCCTGGACTCATTTTCCCCAAGCACCCTCCGACCTGGAGACGTCTGAAATTGCTGTTACAGTTCCTCCTCTGCAGCCTCTCCACTGGGGGCTTTTCTAGCGTGCTCCCTTTTACCTTCTGCACAGGGACATACTCTGACGTGTGCTCTTCCTAGGGGGGCAGCCCGCTGGATGGCAGTGCCCTGGAGATCTTGGAGCGGCGCCTGTGTGTGGGCGTGCACAACGGTCTGGGCTTCGTGCAGAGGCCCCAGATTGTGGTGCTGCTGCCCGAGATGGAGGTGGCTTTGACACGCTCTGCCAGTTTCAGCAGGAAAGTTGGGTCCTCTTCGAAGGCCAGGTATTCTCCCCAGAGTCCTGAGTCCTGGCCCCTGTGGAACGAGGAGGTATGGGTGGGCATGTAACCAGGGATCAAAGTGAAATGAACTTGTTCTTGCCTGTGAGGTGTGCGCTCAGCCACCCAGGGTTCTTCCCTGGTGCCTCTGTGTCCTCTTGCTAAGTTGTAACATCAAGAGCAGACCTAAGGTGGGAAAAAGCCCATTTTTGTGCTGTGACAATTTTGGAGTTAGCATTACGGACACTTCCAGCTGTGGTCGCTGAGAGTCTGTGGAGACCTGGTCATGCTTTCCTCCAGATGTGCCCCGTGATCAGTTTCTTATATGATGGAGAGCTGGAGGGCAGTAAGTCCTGCCACTTTGCTCAGTCCTGTGCTTCCCAAATCAGAATCAGAGACATCTCCGAGGGTGCCAGATCCAAAGCTGGGCAGAGGCTGGTCCTCGAGGAGGAGTGTCCTTGGAGACCTGGCTGTCATTCCATGCTCTTGCACCAAGCTCTGGCAATTTGGAAGAAGTGTTGATTGTGGCACCTAAGAAAAAGCTCTGGTTTGGGGAGTTCCCTTGGAGGCCAGACACACAGAAGAGCTCAGTGGCATTGCTGGGGAGACTCGCCACACCAGCAGCGCCCAGCGCCCTGGTGCCTGTGCTGACGGTGGAGGTGGGTGCAGGGCAGGGGAAGCCACTACCTGATGTACCTCTGCTTTGTGTTCTTGACCCAGCTCTGGAAACCAGGCTCTAGTTTTGAGAAGCCGCCTCCGCCTCCCCGAGATGGTCCGTCACCCCGCGTTCGCCATCGTCTTTCAGCTGGAGTACGTGTTTAACAGTCCTTCAGGAGTGGATGGCAACGTAAGAAGCATCGCGTCGTTTCAGGTTCCACCTGGCCATGGGCCCTATGCACTAAGAATAAGTATCATTGCCATTGACATTTTTCCATTAAAAGCAAGTGTAGGGGCCGGCCCGGTGGTGCAGCAGTTAAGTTCGCGCTTGGCAGCCCCGGGTTTGCAGGTTCGGATCCCGGTCGCCAGCTGACGCACTGCTCGTCAGCCATGCTGTGGTGGTGTCCCATATAAAGTAGAGGAAGATGGGCACAGATGT
The DNA here is from genome assembly GCA_031878705.1 of Tapirus indicus. Classification (NCBI taxonomy): domain Eukaryota; kingdom Metazoa; phylum Chordata; class Mammalia; order Perissodactyla; family Tapiridae; genus Tapirus; species Tapirus indicus. The sequence continues at coordinate 88,700,552 of CM062924.1, read as the reverse complement.
TAGCCCAGGGCCAGTCTTCCTCAGCAAAAAAAAAAAAGAGGATTGGCAATGGATGTTAGCTCAGGGCTGGTCTTCCTCACCAAAAAAAAAAAAGCAAGTGTAATCATTAGCAATATGGAAAACAAGCATGGAATATGACTCTAGAAAACAGTTCTTAGTGACCATTTTGTTATAACCATTTTCCATCTTTATGGTACTAGTACATTCTGCTGGCTGATGGTAATAAATAGTTCAGTAGGCGTGCATCATAATAGCATGAATTCATAATTATCAAATCGATAATTATTTTGAAAAATGAGGCCATTTTAATGTATTTTTCGTATGATATTAAGTGTAGTAAAGCTTGAATCTGCACAAGTGATGAATGTTTTCTTACAGTGAACTTTGTATGTGCATGTATCATAACTAAGTAAGAATTTATAGGATTCATTTGGAAGAAATAGCATACGTAGTCATCATTTACATCATCGATGTACATTCTATGGAAAACCCAAATCATGCTATTGCTAAGATTCAGTTTTCTGTTTGAAAAAGCAAATATCAGTTTAACAAGTCAATTAAAAATTTAAAAAAGGCTAACAAGACAGCTTCCCTGGTGGTCCAGTCCACCATTGTTCCTGTGCAGCTGACCAGAGCAGGACTGAGGGCAGTCTTGGGGTGAGCTGCAGGAAGGGGCGTGGGTGTTGGGGCATAGATGCCATTTTCTTTTCTGATCTACTCAGCGGTGGACTGGCCTCTCTGATGTCTGTGTAATTCGGGGTTCTGATCAGGAGAACAGGTCTAGAGGCAGGTGTTTGATTGTAGCTGAACACACGGTCACAGTCATGCAAATGGAGCTGCTGTTCCCAGCTCTGCTTTTCTTTATTCGTTATCAGAAATTTCAGCTAAAATACAACTGGGTGCAAATATGCCTGCCTATGTGGGGCAGGCTCTCTGGGCTTGGGTGTGGGACTTCACCAAGAGGGAAGGGGCTTCTGGGGCTGGGAAGTGATCCTGAGGGAGAAATTTGTGGGCTCAGGTGCGGCATCCTCGGTGCTGTCATCCAGTGGCTGGGGAAGATGCAGAGGGAGCCAGCGAAGGAGCAGCATGGACCTAGCACCTTGGTAGGGGTTCCAGTCGCTCTCAGTTCCTCATTTACATTTAGATAATGTCCCTCGAGAAAGTTAATTATAACTTGCTTGTGATTATAAAGTCTGTGTGCTGAAATTGATATGTCTTACGTGACACTTTCTTATTATTTTTTAACTCTTCATCGAAATGCTGAACCAGTGGCAGGTGGTTCGACATGCATTGCTGCCTCATGGAGCTTTTGGAACGTGGCTGTGTAACAGCACATCAGTTCTTTTTGATGTGGAGGTTTATCTCAACACGGGATATTGGATTGCATTTTCCTGTCATGAAGTGTACTTTCTTCAGCATAATCTGGAGAGGACATGTTCCCGTGTATGAGATGATTTTCCACACAAATTACTTGCCCTGTGGAACAGTGGAAGTGGGTTAAGCTTTCATTGGGTGAAACCTGAACCAAGCTTTTGCATTATGAACGGATTTAGATGTTGGAGGAGAAAACAACCAATGACGGTGCCAGTGTGGGCTCTTGTGCCTCTCCCCAGGAGTGTCTGTGTGATAGTGGGGACACAACCCACTGGGGCCTCCTGCAAGGTCAGGGCTTGGCTGTGGGAGGGACAGGTCACACCCTGTGTGCTCCTGCTTCCCTATGCAGTCATCATGGAGCGTCGTTGTGCGGTGGCATTCAGCTTGCAGATTTCTTTCTCCTTTTTTCCCCTTTTTTAAAAACTTAACATGATGGAAATTTCAAGCATAAACAAAAGCAGAGCAGGTACTAAAATGCACCCCATGTAGCTTCAGCATTTATCAACTTTGTGGACAATCTTTGTCTACACCCTCTCCCTCAACACATTTTGACTTATTTTGAAACAAATTCCAGTCATAATTGCATCTGCTTTGATTACTGTAAACATTTTAGCATGTACATTCTTTTTTTAAAAACCTTTTTATTATGGAAAGTTTCAAATATAAAGGTAGAGAGAAGTGTGTGATAACCCAGTGCACCCATCAGCAGCCTCGAAAGTTATCAGCTCAAGGTCAATGTTGTCTCGGCTCTTCCTCCCCTGTCCCCGTTCCTCCCAGATTACTTCAGAGCAGATCCTAGACCCCATGTCGCTTCATCCGTGAGTCATTCAGTGTGTATCTCCAAAAGATGGGAGCTTAAAGACGTCCCTGCAATACACCATCCTCACACCCAAAACACTAAGATAAATTTCTCAGTGTCATCAAATGTCTAGTCAGCCTGGGTGTACATTTCTTTAGTATTTTACTTAATCAGAAATAGACAAGCCAAAAAATGTACTTTTCTGTGGAAAGGGATTCCTGAACGAAGTCTTCCTACAAGAGCTGGGGCAGCTGCTGTGTTTCCTCGGCAGTGCTGTGTGATGCTGTGACCTGTTCTCAAGATGGCCTTGCTGTGTTCCTGACGGCTGTTTCTTCATTCCTAATGCTTGAAGAACCAAAATGGGCAGGCTTCTGGCGATTGTATAACTTTGCTCCCGTTTTGACCAGGAGCTGAAAGCCTTGGTCTCCGGAGGCCCCTTGGGACCCTCTTCATCTGTAGGTAGCTTATTTAATCAGAGAGGCATCTGGGCTTAGTGTATCCAGTTCATACCCAGTCACCTGAGTCTGAGTGAATGTTTTTTCTGAGTATTTCGTAGTCATTAAAAACAAACCAGATGAAAAGTTTTGAGAAGACACACCCTTGTTTGTAATGTGTTGCGAAGTGTGTGCTTCTTTTGGTGAGCCGGACCAACTGGAGCCTTTGCAGTTTGTCTTTGGGTTCGCTGTGAAGAGCCAAAGGAGGTGGGTCTTCCCATCCAGACCACTTCCTTTCCAGAAATTTGAGTACATAGGGACAGTGTACCCACACTAGATGGCCTATCTTGAAATGCTGTAAGCTGCGCAAGTGTGGGCTCCATAAATGTTTGCTCATTGAATGAAGTTGATAGAGCAGACTCTCTAGAACATAAGAGAGGGACGTGGAATCAAGACAGCTGTAAAAGTCACCAGACGTGGTGTCAGAGTAAGTGCAGATCCCCATGGGGCTGCCAGGGGTCAAAACAGTCCTTTTTTTGGGAGTCACGTAGCAAAATAACCCTCTCCAAAATCTCCAGGAAGTACAGACTGCCTAACATATTACTTACATATTTGCTAGTATTCTTGGAACAGAACAGAGTCATATAACAACGATTTCAGTGCTTACTGTGAAAAAGGTCCTGGTCTAGGTGCCCAGGACACATCAGAGCTGGGTATTTTGAATATTCTGTATTTGGAACAGAAGTATCATGTCTTGATTTAGTCTGAAAATTATATAAATTTAACTTCCTAGAACTTGGAAATATGGATGTCTTGAGGGTTTTTGGGAGATCTTTCAAAATAACCCTGATTTGTCCCCCGGAGCGAGGAGTGTGTCCCCGTTGAGTCCCCATGCAGCCATATGTATAATGCAGCCACGTCTCCGTCTGCTGTGGCTTGAGGCTTTGCCATCAGAGTGTCCCCAGAGCAGGCAGGGCCCGCTGAGTCTCTGACTCTCTGGGGAGGTGGATGGGAGCAGTTTACCCTGGCAGGTTGCTAGAGAAGAGAGACCCTGGTGCTGAACCTTGTTTTATCCTGAATGTTGGGTTTCCCTTGTGGTTTTAAGAAAGATACTGACTCACTCATTTTTAAAAATTGTCTTTTTTTCATTTGTCTTTTAAAAAAAATATTTTTATTGAGGAGAAATTCACATAACCTAAAATGATTTTAAAGTGTACAATTCAGTGGCATTCTGACTTACTTTTTTTTTTAATCTCTTTTTTCCTGTGGTAAAATATACATAACATAAAATTTACTATCTTAACCATTTTTTTTTTGGTGATGAAGATTTGCCCTGAGCTAACATTCACTGCCAATCTTCCTCTTTTTTTTTTTTGGTGAGGAGAATCGGCCCTGAGCCAACATCCGTTGCCTTTCTTCCTCTTTTTGTTGAGGAATATTAGCCCTGAGCTAACATCCGTGCCCATTTCCTCAATTTCGTATATGGGATGCCACCACAGCATGGCTTGATGAGCAGTGCATAGGTCCACGCCCGGGATCCGAACCTGTGAACCCCGGGCTGCCAAAGTGGAGTGCGTGAACTTAACCACTATGCCACTGGGCTGGCCCCAATCTTCCTCTTTTTTTGCTTGAGGAAGATTAGCCCCGAGCTAACATCTCCTCTATTTTTTATGTGGGTTGCCACGTCAGCATGGCTGAGGAATGGTGTAGGTCCACATCTGGGATCTAAACCCGCAAACCCCAGGCCGCTGAAGTGGAGCATGCCACACTTAACCACTACGCCATGGGGCTGGCCCCCATCTTAACCATCTTTAAGTGTACAGTTCACTGGTATTAAATACATTCACATTGTTGTGCAACCATCACCACCATCCATCTCCATCACTCTTTTCATCTTGTAAAGCTGAAACTCTGGGCCCATTAAACAGTAACTCCCCATTCTCCCCTCCCTACAGTCCCTGACTTTCTGTCTTTATGATTTCGACTACTCTAAGTACCTCATGTAAGTGGGATCAGATGGTATTTGTCCTTTTGTGACTGGCTTATGTCACTTAGAATAATGTTCTCAAGGTTCATCTATGTTATAGTATATTGGAGAATTTCCTTCCTTCTTAAGGCTGAATAATATACCATTGTATGAATATACCACATTTTCCTTGTCCATTCATCCATTGATGGACTTGGGTTGTTTCCACGTTTTAGCCATTGTGAATAATGCTGATATGAACATGGGTATACAAATATCTCTTTGAGACCCTGCTTTCAATTCTTTTGGGTATATACCCAGAAGCAGAATTACTGGATCATATAGTAGTTCTATTTTTAATTTTTTAAGGAACCACTATACTGTTTTCCACAGTGGCTGTATCGTTTTACATTCCTCCCAACAGTGCACGAGGCTTCTAATTTCTCCACATCCTCTCCAACACTCATTGTTTTCTATTTTTTTGATCATAGCCATCATTTGCATTTCCCTAATGATTAGTGATGTTGAGCATCTTTTCATGTGCTTGTTGTCCACCCCAATATCTTCTTTAGAGAAATGCCTATTCAAGTCATTTGCATGTTTTTGAATCAGGTTGTTTGTTTTTTGTTGTTGAGTTTTAGGAGTTCTCTATATATTCTAGATATTAATCCTTTATCTGTGGGTTGCCATTTTACTCTGTTGATAGTATCTTTTGATGTACAGAATTTAAAAATTTTCATAAAGTCCAATTTTTTTCTTTTGTTACCTGTGCCTTTGGTGTCATATCCAAGAACTCATCGCCAAATCCAATGTCGCGAAGCTTTTGTCCTGTGTTTTCTTCTGAGTTTTATTGTTTTAGCCTTACATTTAGGTTCTTGATCCATTTTGAGTTAATTTTTGTATATGGTGATAGGTAAGGGTCCAACTTCATTCTTTTGTGTGTGGATATCTAGTTTTCCCAGCACCATTTGTTAGAAAGACTATCATTTCCTCATTGAATGGTCTTGGCACTCTTGGCAAAAATCATTTGACTATATATGCGAGGATTTATTTCTGGGTTCTCTATTTTATTCCATTGGTCTATATGTCTGTCTTTATGCCAGGCACTACTCCATGGGGCTGGCTCCTATTTGTGTCTTCTTTCATTTCTTTCAGAAATGTCTGTTGCTTCTTTCATTTCTTTCAGAAATGTCTGTTGCTTTCATTGTATAAGTCCTTCACTTCCTTGGTTAAGTTAATTCTTCCAATATTATGTTGAATAGAAGTGGTGAAAGCATGCATCTTTACCTTCTTCCTTATCTGAGAGGAAAAGCTTTCAGTCTTTCATTGAGTATAATGTTTGTTGTGGATTTTTCATATATGACTTTTATTATATTGAGGTAGTTTCCTTCTATTTCTAGTTTGTTGAGTGTTTTTATCATGAAAGGGTGTTGAATTTTGTCAAATGCTTTTTCTGCATCAATTGAGATGATTGCATGGTTTTTTTTCCTTCATTCTGTTGATGTGGTGTATTACATTGATCAATTTTCATATATTGAACCATCCTTGCATTCCAGGAATAAATTTCTCTTGGTCATGGTGTATAATCCTTTTAATATGCTATTGAATTCTGTTTGCTAAAACAGTCATATGTCACTTAATGGTGGGGATACATTCTGAGAAATGTACCGTTAGGTGATTCTGTTGTTATGCAAACATCATAGAGTATACTTACACGAACCTAGATGGTTTAGTCTACTGCACATCTAGGCTATATGGTACTAATCTTATAGGACTACTGTTTTATATGTGGTCCATTGTTGACTACAGTGTCGTTATGCACTGCATAACTGTATTTTGTTGAGGATTTTTGCATTAGTGTTCATAAGGGATATTGATCTGTAGTTTTCTTTTCTTGTGGTGTCTTTGGCTTTGGTATCAGAGTTATGCTAGCCTTGTAGAATAAGTTAGGAAGTGTTCCCTCCTCTTCATTTTTTGGGAAAAGTTTGAGAAGGATTGGTATTAGTTCTTTAAATGTTTGGTACAATTCACCAGTGAAGCCATCAGGTCCAAGGCTGTTTTTTATTGGGAGATTTTTGATTACTGTTTCAATCTCCTTACCAGTTATAGATCTGATCAGATTTTCTATTTCTTTGTGATTTAGTCTCGGTAGGTTTTGTGTTTCTAGGAATTGATCCATTTCATCTAGGTTATCCAATTTGTTGATGTACAGGTTGTTCATAGTATGCTCTTATAATCCTTTTTATTTCTGTAGACTCAGTAGTAATGTCCTCATTTTCATTTCTGTTTTTAGTAATTTGAATCTTCTCACTTTTTTTCTTTGTCTAGCTAAAGGTTTGTCAATTTCGTTGATCTTTTTGAAGAACCAACTTTTGGTTTCATTGATTTTTCTCTATTGTTTTTCTGTTCTCTATCTTGTTTATCTCTGCTCTAATCTTTATTATTTGCTAGTTTTGTTTGTTCCTCTTTTTCTCGTTCCTTAAGTTGTAACATTAGGTTGTTGATTTGAGATCTTTCTTGTTTTTTAAGGTAAGCATTTATAGCTATAAATTTCCCCCACTTTTGCTGTGTCCTATAAGTTTTAAAATTACCACCCCGAATTATTTTGGTGCTCACATTGTCCCAGATTTGGCCAGAGTTCCTTCAGGCTGCGTCCTTGTGACAGCATCCATCATGTTTGCTTTTTGAGCATTTTCTTACTTTCTAGCATAATAAGATGCTCCAGGCTCATCTTGCATCTTCTCTGGGCCAGCTCTGGAATCAGCCGTTTCTGTGAGGAGCCGTGGTTTTCCACCCCTGCCTTTTTCAAAATAAACTTTTAATTTTAGATTTACAGGAAAACTGTGAAAATAGTACAGAGAGATCCCATATACCCAACCCAGTTTTCCCTATAATCATCATCATTAGTATGGTCCATTTGTCACGACTAGTGAACCAGTACTAATAGGTTATTACTAACTGAAGTGCACACTTTGAGTTTCCTTACCTAATGTTCTTTTCTGTTCCAGGACCCCATCCAGGGTGTCACATTACCTTTAGTCTTCACGTCTCCTTGGGCTCCTCTGGAGTGTGACAGTTTCTCAGACTTTCCCTGTTTTTGATGAGCCCTGGTTCTTTTTCAAGGGGAATGTGTTAGAATCTGGATCTGGTGCTACGTGTGGCTTTGTTTCTAAGGTCTCTCAGTGGACAGAGCCAGGAAATTTACATTTGGAAACACATGCACATGTATGCACACGCATAGGTACACATACATGCACACGCTTACATACACACACATGCACATGTACACACATCCATGTACACATCCACGGCTCAGGAATTGAGTTCTCGCTGACCCTCCAGTCCCTGTCCGTCCCTGCAGGGTTCTCCAGGCCCCCTTTCCACGGAGGGAAACTTGGCTTCATCCTGGCACTGTCAGCACAGCTGCTCGTGTGCTCAGTCCTAGACGCATCTCAGTTAACGTTAGTGTCGATTCATCCATACCGATACAAAAACAAACCTGTCAGGAGTTCAGCATCCGTTCGCAGCCAAGACTGAGGGGAGCAGTTGGGCAGCATTTCCTGTCTCTCGGCCCTGCCCCTCAGTGTGGTCATGCCGCTCGTTGGAGCTCCAGTGGGGCCTCTTGTTGCTGTTGGCTTTCTGTTTTGTGGTTATTTCCCCTCCCATCCTTATTAATTTAATTTTATTTTTTTTGATATATAGAACACTAATATGCTTTTAAAAGTCAAGATTCTACCAGAAGGTGATCTGAGAAAAGCGTCCCACCCTCTGTGTTCCTTCCATGGTCCCAGCCCTGGGGAGAGCCGGCTCTGTTGCTCCTGGTCCATCCTCCCTGTGTTACTTTCTGTGAATATTAACAGGTGTGTGTGTTTTCTCAGTTCCCTTTAACACACAGAGGGTGGCGACTATCTATGTGCGTTTTTGCACTTTGCTTTTTTCTCATGTTAACAGTATATCTTGGTGGTCGTACCTGGTGGTCCGCGGAGCGCTTCCTCACCCCTTTCTCCAGCTGTAGTCGCTCCATCGTGTCCCACAGTTTATTCACTCAATTTCCTGTGTTCGGATATTTAGATGGCTCTCAGTATTTCCCAGCTATAAATGAGGCTGAGACGAATGATCTTGGGCGTGTGCACTTTTGTAGGAGTTCAGAGCAGGTTTCTGGTCTGTGCCGACTGGGTCGGGCCTTGGCCCACCCACTGCATGTACTTGCAGCCCCTCTGTGGTCAGCATTCAGGCCGAGGTGAGGGTCGCATGAGCCATGCCTGCACTGTGCGAACGTAGGACTCGCCTGTGCCCAGCCCAGGGCCCCAGGCTGCCTTCTCCTTACGCCACCTGCTCCTTCCTTCGTCTGTAGTATAGTTCCTAAGTTTCTCTCTCTCTGTTTCTTTTAGCTTCTTCCTTCCTCTGTGATTTGAGTGATATTGGCAACATTTGGAGACGTTGTGCCACAACAGGTTATCTTTCTTCCATTTGCCTTCAGCCAAGTGCCCCAATGTGCTCGTCCCCATCGAGAGTCTGTCCCTTGGGCCCTGTCTCTGGAGGTGGCTTCAGGGGCAGAGGACCTCCCCCTGCCCAGTAGGTGCCACTCTCCCCTCTGTGGTGCGTTTCTGGGCCTCAGGGCTCAGTGCCCAGAGTCAGTGTGGAGAGGGCTCTGGTGGCCAGCGTGGGGCTCCAGGCAGGAGGAAAAGATCTCACTGAAAATTCAAAGAAAATCAACCTCATGAAATAATGTGAAGTTTTTACCTGCTTCTAATTCTAAGTGACTTTTGAGTTGGTCTGAGGACAGAAGCCAGGGGGACTCCGAAACAAATTGCCACGAACTATGTGGCGTAAAACAACATACATTTATTCTCTCATGGTTTTGGAGGCCACAGATCCGAGATCAGTTCTGCTGGGCTAAAATTGAGGTGTCAGCAGGGCCGTGCTCCCTCCAGGGGCTCTAGGGGAGGATCCTTCCTGCCATTTCCAGGGTTTGGTGGCTGCTGGCGTTCTTGGCTTGTGGCTGCATTGCTCCAACCTCTGCCTGTCATCACATGGCTTTCCTTCTGTGTGTCTCCCTGTCTCTGTCTCAAATCTCTCTCTGTCCTCCTCTTTTTTTTTTGCTGAGGAAGATTCGCCCTGAGCTGACATCTGTGGCCAGTCTTCCTCTATTATTTTGTATGTGAGCCACTGCCACAGCATGACTGCTGATGAGTGGTGTGGGTCTGTGTCCGGGAACTGAACCTGGGCCCCTGAAGTAGAGCGTGCTGAATTTAACCACTAGGCCACGGGGCCAGCCCCTGTCCTGCTTTTTATAAGGACACTTGTCCTTGGATTTCAGGCTCACCTAGATAATCTAGATCTCCTCATTTCATGATACTTAATTACCTCTGCATGGAACCTTTTCCAAATAAGATCACAGTCCCAGAGTCCAGGGATTAGGATGTGGACATGTCTTTTTGGGGCCACCATTCCACCCACTACAGGGACTTGGATTGTGCATTGCCTGGGGTCACATGTCTGTTGTCTGTCTGTGCTTCACCTGGTGAATGATGGCGTGGCACTTCTGTTCCACAACAACCCTGGCTCATAATCCAGGTATGTTCCTGTGGCTTTTTGTGTATTGTTTGCTATTACAATTAAAAGTCTAAATGGGAACAATTCAGTGTATTTTTTTTTCTTTTCAGTTTGCGTGAAATCAAACCTGGTCTGGCAGGAAAAGACATTATAAAGTAACCAATCTGCTCTTAGCTGCTAGAATTCACTGGTAGGAGGGGCTCCCTCACAATGACAGTTAGTAGCTGCCCTTGCTCTGCCCACGTGCTCCGTGCACCTGACCTTCCCCTTAGAGCAGGCTGTGGGGGAGTGGGGGGTTAGGGAGGTTCTCACCTGCAGGTGTTACCCTGGCTGGGTTGGGAGAGAGTGCAGGCTAATAAATGGCAATTGAATTGCCACCAGGCGCTAATTGTCCCGCTGAAGTCTTTGCATGGGAGTGATCAATAAGTCACTAACCATCTCCTGTTAGAGCTCTTAAAAACAAAAACGAGGGAAAATGGATATTTGTGTAACTGACAGATCCTTCACATACGAGACAGCTGTATTGATTGAGAATGAAAAAACCAAAAGGAACTGTGAAATTGGAAAATTAGGTATCGGAATCACCTAATTTAAAAAATTAAGCCAGAAGGAGTTGCACAAATAGTATGAAAACTTGGATACGTATTTTGGTCCTGTAATAAACTTCTGGGTTTCATAAGCCATGACTGTTTACAAAAGTAGCCTAGATATTATTGAATCCTTATAGTTTTTTAGTGGCCAGTTTTCCTAATACATTTATAGTAATTTTATTTTTAAAAAGCGATGGATTTATAATCGACTTTTTGTGGATGTAATGTAGTTGCTCAGCACCATTCTACACTGTTGTCCAGCTAACTGGATGGGGAAAGGCAGACATCGTCTGTGCTCTGACGGGCGTTGAAAGTGTGGCACAGAGTCACAGGCTTAGGCTTCTTACTTTGCTGATTCTTTGTACTTCCAGGATGTGGGATTTTTCTCACTGAACTGTCAGGGACCTGAATCCCTGCTCATCCCCGTGACCCAGCAGAATGTGGCAGGAGCCTACCCCGTGATCTGAAATTTGGCTGCAGTAAAGGATCAGACTAAGCCCTGCTGAAGTGGGTGGTTTGAGGTCCAGTTACAATGGGGCCTTGGGGAGGAGAGATTAATTCAACACCAGACACTGATTCTGGATGTACTGTATCCCCGCATGGGTATCAAGGTTATAACAGGGTGGGATATCATCAGGCTGGAAAGACTGACTGGATGAAACGCATGCACTTCCTTTTCTTATTGTGATCTGCTCATACATACACTCGGTTGTGGTTTAACCTAGTCGGCCATCTGGCTTCTGTACCAGAGTCCAGCCAGAGTCCTTTTGTATGCGTGTGTGGAGACTTGCCTTGGACCTGAGAGCAGTCAAGTCCTGGCTGTGACAATGGCACAGCAGCTCACCAGGTCTGGCTAAATTAGCAGGGTCTGTCGGGAGCCCCAGACACATTACTGGAGCCGTGCCTCCTCAGTGGCTCCCGACGCAGCTCGAGTCAGCGGTCCCCCTGGCCTCCCTCTCCTTGGGGAGGGTGCTCTTCACCAGCACAGGCAGGGCCTGGGCTTCCACTCCTCTCCAGAGTGCAGGAGTGTGAGGCCCCTCCTTGCAGGCCGTCCACCCTCCCTGTGGCCACGGCTGCCTGGGTTAGTGCACTTGGCCAGTGGTCAAGACAGATGGAGGGCCCTTGGCTCCCTCAGCTGCCCAGGGACAGTGAGGAGTCACCTGATTCTTTTGCTTTACTCATCCTAGAGGGGTGCAGATGGTTCTCTGTTACCCATGGAGAGATCTTAGGAAGTGAAATGCTGTGCTCACGTTTCATGTGACCACCTACCACCTTCTCCTCCCACATCACCACCAAGGCTGGGGATCTTGGGGCGACAGGGCGTGGCTGCTGCCCCTGAGTCTGGGCCATCTCAGTCCGACTCTGCTTAGTGCAACTGAGCTCTGGGGGTGGGAATCTCTCTGCCCAGGTGCCCAGTCTGACCTGGTGTTGCCAAGTGCCCCATGGGTCCTGTGGCCCAAGAACTGGCCTTCCTGGGGTACTGCTGTGCTCCCCTACCAAGGTGCCTGCAGAGTCTGCCAGTTGGGGCCTCAGTCAGAGCTGGTGTCTCTGAGTTGCCTTCTCAGGGGGCCAAATCCCAGTCTCAGAGCCCGGCTGAGCAGGGTTGTAGTACCCGGCCAAGGCCTGGAGTTGGGCTTCATTCTTACTTCTGTTTGAATGAAGGATGAAAGGGTTCCTTTAAAACACTGCCTCGTTAAGCCCTGAAACCATATTTGTGAAATGACTTTCTTTAAATGTGGATGCTAATCCTAGGCTGTCCTTAGTGTCCTCATGCCTTTTGTTTGACCTGTGGTCAAGAAGGTGAAAGAAGGAGCAGCACATAAGCTTGACCCGACTGGTTTCCCAGTTACATGTAAAGTCACATGTATAAAATATACCATTATGAGCTGAAACTGCTGGAGACACTGCTAATAATCCTTGGTTGAGTATCTGCCTGTATTCTCCGTGGTTTTACAAAGTTTCTTATCACTAACACAAAGGGTCGTTCCTGGTGTTTTCCTAATGGATTTGGGTAGATGTTGGCAAGGTACTGAGTGTTTACAAACCTGCAGAAAGAGCTTTATGGGATCAGGAGCCATAAAGACGGTGTTGGCCTTTAAGAGGGAAGCCGTATGGGGGGTCTTAGTTAGGTGGAGCGGTGTCAGAATGGGAGGCTGGCTCCCCTGCATTCTCCACCCTCCGTGTGATGCTGTGTCCTGCTTCTGCCTTGGTTCCTGCTTTTGTAAAATGGAACTGATGATCCCCTGCCTTCCTGCACTGCTCTCTAGTTAAAGTTTCCCATGAAAGCACCATTGATGTCCCCCACCCAGGTGTGTTTTGTGATAACTCATGCACGGATGTGCTTTCTTTCCGTTCTAGGCAGCCTCCGTCACCTCTTTGTCCAACTTGGCGTGTATGTACATGGTTCGCTGGGCTGTTTGGAACCCCGTGCTGGAAGCTGGCTCTGGGAGGGTGATGTTACCTCTGCAGGGTGGGATCCGGCCCAACCCCTCACACTGCCTGGTCTATAAGGTACCCCCAGCCAGCATGAGCTCTGAAGAGGTAAATTGTTAGATACTTCCTAAGTGTGATTCTTTTTCTGTAAGCTTCTAGTAAGTTCATACATTTTCAAAACCAGAAGTTGACAAATGTTTGCAGATGTTTCATGAGCAGAGTTTTTTCATGTCACGAATGTGCCCTTACAAACTAAGTGTCATTGCTGAGTCACAGTCAGCTGTGGACTTGCTGGGGCCTGTCTTTGCCTGGGGTCTCATAGCATTGCCATTCACATGTCAGTCTCTTGGGGTGACCTGCTGGGCCTGTGACTCTCATTTGTACACACTTTGCACAAGGTCCACTTCTGTGCTGTATGAGGCTTTTTTTTCCCTTTTGGTGAGGAAGACCAGCCCTGAGCTAACATCCGTTGCCAATCCTCCTCTTTTTTTGCTGAGGAAGACTGGCCCTGGGCTAACATCCGTGCCCATCTTCCTCTACTTTATATGGGACGCCGCCACGGCGTGGCTGACGAGCAGTGCATCGGCGGGCGCCCAGGATCCGAACCTGAGAACCCCAGGCTGCCAAGCACGGACGAAACCGCTATGCCACCGGGCGGCCCCTATAGTAGGATTTTTAAAAATCCGTTTTTGAAATGAAGCTTTCTCTGAACCCCAGTGTTGAAAGCAAATAAAACTGGGGCAGGGCCAGTTGAGGCGTGTGTATGAGGGTCTCGTTCCCTGGCCTCCCCTGGCCCATTGATGGGCTTGCAGGATGGGTAGTCGTGACCCAGGGTGCCACTGACACCATGTGAAACTGCTGCTCTGGCTGACATCTGAGGTCCTTCATGACACCAGCGTGTTGGGGCAGTGTTTCTGGCTTGGTACATTGTTTGGTTCTTCTGCTTCCATTCCTGAAATATGCCCAGCCTGTGACAGCAGTGCAAATAGGAACCTTTTAGGACTCAAGTGTCCCATTTTTCTTAGGTAAGGGGACCATACCTGTCATTTCATTATGTCATCTCTGTGCTGACTCCAGCGATAAACCTTGTTTTCCATGTTGTTATTTATGATTAGGATATTGCTTTGGGGACCTGAATAAGGAAACAGCTGATTGTGTAGCTTTTCTTATCATAAGGAATGTCTCTCATTATGGGATCACATTTTGCTGCATTCTCACATGGTCTAGTTTGAGCCCTTATTATAAAATTGCCATTAGAAATCCTGAAGCCATTGCTATTCTCTCCTTCTTATTCATTGTCTCTCTCTGTATGTATGAATATGAATAAATATTTATTCTATTAAATATTAGCCTTCTTAAGCCACTACATTTCCTTTACTTCTTAAGTTTGTAAACTATATTGGGGCATAAGTGTTTTCAAGGTTTGACTACATTAAGAGCACAAATATATCAAACACCACCATTTTTCATGAGAAATATCACTTCTAATCAGTTTCTCAACCTCAGCACTATTGACATTTTGGGCCAGATAATTATTTGCTGTGGGGCTGTCCTGGGCATTGGAGGATTGTCAGCACCAGCCCTGGCCTCTCCCCACTAGATGCCGGTAGCATCCCCCCAATTGTGACAGCCCACAATGTCTGCAGACATTGCCTAATGTCTCCTGCGGGCAAAATTGCCCCTGCTTGAGGAACACTACTTTAGACAATGTAATTAAAATCATGAACTAAAACTAGTCACAAACTTGATTCACTCTCCTGCATTCTGAAAGTGCTCCTCTGCTTCTTCCTGTGTTTTTTATCTTATAAAATAGTGCAGCATCTATCAAGTCAGACACTCAGAGACCTGGGTATGCCTGTTCTCTGCCCCTACACCAGTTAATTCTTTATCTTATTCATTCATTCAATGAATTTTTGTTGAGCTTGTATATATACTCTAGGAAAAATGTTCCTGATCCCATGGAATTTACAGTTGAGTGGGAGTGGCAGATATTAATCAAAGAAAAATATAAATATTATAAACATCCCATAATTTTTGGCTAAGTAAATTTTGGAGTTTATTTTATGATTATTTCCATGTTATTTACTGTGAAGGTAAGTAGTATATTATGATTATGTTTTCTTTCCTAAACAACTCCTATATTTTTCCCTTGAGCAAAAATTGTATTTTTAAAAAAAATTTATATCTCCAGAGGCAGCCACTTTCAACTCTTAGCTGTGACTTATGGTAGTTTCTTTGTTTTCTAAATATTATGCTTCTACTGCTATTTCTTATTATATAAATTTTAGACATCGTATATTGACTTCCAGTAATGATAGATGAGAACTTTAGCTCTTTTATACACTCGTGCACTTCTTAAAAAAAGAAACTATCCTCCCACAGCTTGGCCTTGGATTCGGAGATGTGCTGTACAGCAAGACCTGGCCGTGGGGTCGTGAAGTGAGCCCCAGGGAACTGGAAGGGACTAGGGAGGTCGTGGAGAGGGACGAGCTTAGAAAGCAACCCTGTAAAGTTGTTTGAGAAATTCTGGGTTAACCTGCAAGCTGCACATGCCTGAATCTGACCCTAAACAGCATAGCAAAGACTTTGAGAACTCAACTGTGGATAGACCACCATCCAGTCCCAGGGTTGCCTTCTGGGTGGATCACATGCAGGAGAGATCCAGAAAGCACTGCATAGGCTTTGAGAATGGAACTGACATTAAAACCACAACCCACGGAAGGCTGGTCGGAAACTGTGGCCTCAACCCAACTGGGTCGATTCCTGACTAAACAGAAATACCAACTTTCTCCATTGGATTTAAACGAGACTCAGTCTTGTGTAAAATTCAAAGTGTTCTTGATAACAATCTAAACTTAATTGACTTTCAAAGAACTAGGAAAATCTCACCTTGCAGGGAAAAGATGGTCAATAGATAGCAACACTGAGATGACACAAATGTTGGAATTATCAGACAAAGAGTTTAAAGCAGGCATTATAAAAAAGCTCCAGTAAGTAAGAGGGAACACTTTTGAAACAAATGGAAAGATAGAAAGTCTTAGCAAAGAGATAGAAGATTAAAAAGAAGCAAATGGAAATTTTAGGACTGAAAAATAAAATAACCAAAATAAAAATTCACTAGATAGGCTCAATAGCAGAATGGAGATGAACGAAGAAAGAGTCAGTGAACTTGAAGATAAATCAATAGAATTTATTCAGCCTGAACCATAGAGAGAAAAATGATTGGAAGAGAGTGGATGAAGCTTTAGGGACCTGTGGGACAGTACTACAAAGTACCTGTGTCATCAGAGTCCCAGGAGAGGAGAAAGAGTACAGTGCAGAAAAATTATTTGGAGAAGTAATGGGTGAAAGCTTGCCAAATTTGGCAAAAGACATGAACCTACAGATTGAAGAGTTCAGTGAACCCCAGAGACAAATGCAAAGAAATCCACACCCAGACACATCATAATCAAACTGCTGAAAAATAAAGACAAAGTTTTGAAAACGGCCATAGAAAAATGCTGCATTACTTATAGAGAAACAATAATTTGAGTGTTTGTGGATTTTTCAGCAGAAACCATAGAGGCCAGAAGGAAATGGAACATTTTAAAAGCAGTAACGGGGGCCGCCCGGTGGCGCAGCGGTTTAGTCCGTGCTTGGCAGCCCGGGGTTCGCTGGTTTGGATCCCAGGCGCAGGCCGACGCACTGCCTGTCAGCCATGCTGTGGCAGCGTCCCATATAAAGTAGAGGAAGATGGGCATGGATGTTAGCCCAGGGCCAGTCTTTCTCAGCAAAAAAGAGGAGGATTGGCGACGGATGTTAGCTCAGGGCTGGTCTTCCTCAATAAATAGATAGATAGATAGATAGATAGATTAGATAGATAGATAGATAGATAGATAGATAAGATAGATAGATAGATAGATAGATAAGATAGATAGATAGATAGATAGATAGATAAGATAGATAGATAGATAGATAAGATAGATAGATAGATAAGATAGATAAGATAGATAGATAGATAAGATAGATAGATAAGATAGATAGATAGATAGATAGATAGATAAGATAGATAGATAGATAAGATAGATAGATAGATAGATAGATAGATAGATAAGATAGATAGATAGATAGATAGATAGATAAGATAGATAGATAAGATAGATAGATAAGATAGATAGATAGATAGATAGATAAGATAGATAAGATAGATAAGATAGATAGATAGATAAGATAGATAGATAAGATAGATAGATAGATAGATAGATAGATAAGATAGATAGATAAGATAGATAGATAGATAGATAGATAAGATAGATAGATAGATAGATAAGATAGATAGATAAGATAGATAGATAAGATAGATAGATAGATAGATAAGATAGATAGATAGATAAGATAGATAGATAGATAGATTAGATAGATAGATAGATAGATAGATAGATAAAAAAGCAGTAACAGAAAGACCCCAGAACTCAGACTTCTATCTCCAGCAAAAGTCATGCAGGAATGAAGGTGAAATAAAGACATTCTCAGATGAACTAAAACTAAGAATTCGTTGGCAGTAGATATGCTCTAAAAGAATTGCGAAAGGAATGTCTTCAGACAGAAGAGAAATGATACCTGATGGAAACTTGGTGCATCAGAAATGAAGAAAGAGCAGCAGAAATGATAAATATGATACAGTATCTCCTCTTGAGTTCTTTAAAATGTTAGATAGTTGAAGTAGAAATTATGACAGTGATAGGATTTTTAAAGTATGTAGATATAATAGGTAAGACAACAGTAATATAAAAAGGGAGGGTAAAGAGGCCTATACGGTGTCAAGGTTACTCCATTCCACTTGAAGGAATAAAGCATCAATTCTGAGTAGACTGTGAAGAGTTAAATATTTACGCTGTAAATGCAAGAGCAATCACTAAAAATAAGATACAAAGAGATAGTAAAGAACCTAATAGATAGATAAAATGGAATTTATTCAAAAGAAGGGAGGAAAGGGAAACAGGAATGGAAAACAGAAGGAACAAATAATAAAATGGTAGTCCTGAGTCCAGACATACCAGTAGTTACATAAAATGTAGGTAGTCTCAACACACCAATTTAAAGATGGAAATGGTCAGGTTGCATAAAAAATCAAGGTCCAACTATATGCTATCTACCAGGAACTCATTTCGTAATATTATGATGTAGGTCACTGAAAAGTAAAAGAATGGAAAAACATTCGATGCAAACACTAATCAAAAGAAAACTGGAGTGGCTGTATTCATTCATACCAGACAGGTGGATCTGGAGCAAAGGAAATTTCCAGGAATTTAGAGGGATATACTCAGTTCACCAAGAAGACATACAATCCTAAAAATGTATGCATCTGACATAGACAGAGTTTCAAAATACATAAAGCAAAAAGTAATAGGACTGAAAGGAGAAATAGACATTCATAGTTATAGTTGGAGACTTCAACACTCCTCTCAGAGTAAACTGTAGAACACATAGGTGGAAAATTACCAAGGATTTAGAAGAACTGAACATCCTCATCAGCCGTCTGGATCTAAATGACATTCATAGAACACTCCTCCCAACAACAGCAGAATACACACACAAGTGCACGTGGAATGTTCACCAAGGTAGACTATATCTGGGGTCATAAAACAAACTTTAATAATTTAAAAAAAATTTGCAATTATGCAAAGTATATTCTTTGATCATAATGGAATTAAACTAGAAATCAACAAAAAAGATAACAAAAAATTACAAATACTTGGAAATTAAATAATACATTTCTAAATAATCTGTAAGTCAAAGAGGAAGCCTTAAGGAAAAAATAGAAGATATTTTGAACTAAACATACAACATATCAGTATTTGTAGGATGCAGCCAAAGCATGTTTACATGGAAATTTATAGTGTTAGGTGCGAATGTTAGGACAGAAAGAAGGTCTCACATCAATAATCTAATCTTCCACCTGTAGAAACTAGGAAGAGTAGAGCAAAATAAACCCAAAGCAAGCAGAAGGAAGTCAATAACAAAGATAAGAGCAGAAAACAATGAAATTGAAAACAAAAACAGTAGAGAAAAGAAATACGGAAAACCAAGGAAACCAAAAACTGAATCTTTGAAGAGATCAGTAAAATTGATAAACCTCCAGCAAGAATCAAGGAGAGGACACACATTACTAATATTAGGAATGAAAGAAGGGATGTCACTACAGACCACACAGGTATTAAAAGGATGTTATGGCAATACTATGAACAACTCTGTGCTCATAAATTTGACAGTGTAGATGAAATGGATCAATTCACCCTAAACGACAAACCATCAAAACTCACCCAAGATGAAGTAGATAACCTGAGTAGTTTAGTTCTATAACTATTATAGAAATTGAATTCATAGTTAAAAACTTTTGAAAAAGAAATACCCAGGCCTATTCACTGTGATTCTACTGAACATTTAAAGAAGAAGTAATACCAATCTTATACAGTCTCTTCCAGAAAATAGAAGAGATGGGAACAATTCCCAATTCATGTCGTGAGGCCTATATTACTCTGATATCAAAACCAGAAAAAGACAATACAAGAAAAGAAAACTATGGACACATCACTCAAGAACATAGACGTAAACTAGTCAACAAAATGTTAGCAAATTGAATCCAACAATATGGAAAAAAAAATAATACACCATGATCAAATAGGGGTTTATCCTAGGAATACAAGGCTATATTTTTTGTGTGTGTGTGAGGAATCCTAGCCCTGAGCTAACATTCTTTGCCAATCTTCCTCTTTTTGCTGAGGAAGACTGGCCCTGGGCTAACATCCATGCCCATCTTCCTCTACTTTATATGGGATGCTGCCACAGCATAGCTGACAAGCAGTTGGTTGGCGGGCACCCGGGATCCGAACCTGTGAACCCCGGGCTGCCAAAGTGCGAACTAAACCGCTGAGCCACTGGGCCGGCCCCAAGGCTATTTTCTTTTCAAAAATCAAGAAATGTAATTCATCATAGTAATAGCCTAAAGAAGGAAAACTGTATGATCATAGTAATTGATGCAGAAAAAAGTATTTGACAAAATTCAACATCCATTTATGATAAAAACTGAGCAAACTAGGAATAGAAGAGAACTTTCTCAGTCTGATGAATAGCATCTACAAAAACCCTTTAGTTAACATCATACTTAATGGTGAAGGATTGGGTACTTTCCCCCTAAGATCAGGAACAAGTGAAGGATGTCTACTCATAGCATTCAAAATCTTATTCAACATTTTACTGGAAGTCCCAGCCAGTGCAGTAAGGCAAGAAAACAAAATAAAGACATACAGATTGGAAAAGAAGAACCAAAACTGTCCTCTTTGCAGACAACATCATTGTCTATGTAGAAAATCCCAAGGGATCTACAAAAAAACTAGAACAAGTAAGTGAGTTTATCAAGGTTGCAGGATACAACAGAAGGTCAAGATAGAAAATTCAATCATATTTCTGTATACTAGCAATGAAAGTTGAAAAGCAAAACTTAAGAAAACGGTATTTATTTACAAAGCCCTCCCCTCAGTGAAATAAATCTAAGAAAATATGTACAGGATCTGTATGCTGAAAACTGTAAAATATTCGTTTTGCTGCATATCATTATTCTCGTTGTGGTTACTCCTAGATGAAGTCAAAGAAGAACTAAATAAATGGAGAGACATAATGTCTTTATGGATTGGAAGCCTCAACATATAAGGATATATTTTCTCCCCTAATTGATCTATAGATAATGCAATTTCAGTCAAAATCCCAGCAGGATTTTTTTTTCTGTAGATATAGACAAGCTGATTCTAAAATTTATATAGAAAGGCAAAAGAATTAGAAGAGTCAAAAACAATTTTGAAAAGAAGAATAAAGTTGGAGGAATCATATAATACACAATTTTAAGACTTACAATAAAGCTATGACGATCAATATAAAGTGCTGTTGGTGAGGAAACTGGCACATAGATGAATGGAATGCAATAGAGTCCAGAGGTAAATCACAGTTTGGCACTTTCCTATAAAATTAAATAGACACTTACTATACAACTCAGCAATCCCGTTCTTAAAGAAATGAACCTTATGTTCATACAGAAATATGTACACCACCAGTGTTTATAGCAGTTTTGTGTGTAATCACCCAAGCTGGAAACAGCCCAAATGTTCTTAAATGGGTGAATGGGTAAATAAACCATGGTATGTCAAACAATAGAATACTACTCAGCAATAAAAAGGAACAAATTATTGATATATACAATGACTTGGAGGAATCTCATCAGTATTGTGTTGAGTGAAAGAAGCCAGTCTCAAAAGTTATCTACCATATGGTTCTATTTATGTGACATTGATCAAAAGACCAGACTGCAGTGATGGAGAGTCACTCAGTAATTTTGGGGCATAGGCGGGGGCAGGACGGGATACAAAGGAGCAGCACTGTGGAATGTTGAGTGATGGAGCTGTTTTGTGCCCTGAGTGTGGTGCTTACATGTGTTAACACTCATAGAACTATACTCCAAATTTCAAAAAGCCAATTTTACATATATTAATTTAAAAACATTCAAAACTGGAGAAAAGTTGTGATTGCTATTTGTGTAAGGGTCATTCCGTGATAATGTGGTCTTCTGGGATTTTAATGCCACAGCCAATTGCTTTCTGTTCAGAAAATGACTTGATTATAATCTAAGAACACGTGGCTTCAGAGATCCTTGATTATACCTAGCCTCTTAGGGCTGGGCGAATTGTTCCTGGTTGAATTATTCTAACCAAAGGATGCTGATGAAGGGAGTGTGGCTGTCATTGCTTGTGTTGTGGTCCACCATAGGTGAAGCAGGTGGAGTCGGGGACAGTCCAGTTCCAGTACTCGCTGAGCCCTGAAGGACACCTGGACACACCCACAGGGCACGTCAGCAGCCCCAGGGCAGAGCGGCGGTCCTCCAGGAAGCCACCCACGTCCCCTTCAAGTAAGTGTTTGCAGAGAGCTGACTTTCAGGCAGACAGCATGACTTCCATCTGTTCCCAAGGAAGAGGACTTTGTCCAGTACAATAACATTTGTCAGATAGTTGCTGCAGATTGCTTTAATTTGAATCAGTTGGTTGAGTTTTTCCTTAATATGGAGGAGTAGTATTGGACAGTGATAAAGTGTGGCCCAGCACTTGTCACCTGTGCTTCAGCCATGAATCAGCTCAGTTACTTGCAGCCTCCTGACCAAGGGCCCACGGAAGGTCTGTTGGTGACACCTGAAAGGGCACTTCATGTGGGTGTCCTGCAGACACGGGGCTTGAGAATTAGAGGTTGGCTGATAGCCATGGACTGCTAGCTCTATTTTGTACTGTTAATGTAGCTGTGAGTTTGTTGTTTTTAAAAAGTGCTTTCTACTCCCTTGAAGCAATGTCATAGTCGAGAGTCTATGATCTCAGAATGCAGCTTTCAGAAAGGGAGCCAGTCTGTATGCACGTATGTGGCTAAGGAGCAGTTGAGGCGGTCAGCTTCGTGTTTGGCTGGCCCAGCACCTTCTGCCGTGGCCAGGACCTTGGGTTCAGGGCCTCTTAGTTTACGCCTAAGGACCACTAAGCTGGTGTCCTGATTGAGAATTACACCTGCAGTGAAAAGAGGAGCCGAAGTTAGAAGGGAGTGTTGGAGAAGTTCACCCTGAGTGAGCACTGAGCCCTTGGCTCTTCTAGACATCTCCCCTGCTGAAAGAATGTTCTAGATCACAGGTGGTTAGTCTCTTAGAAAGTTAGAAAGATAGGGAATGAACAAATGTGCAAGCTGGTAGAGGGGAGCTTAGTATTCACCCATCCCCTGATAGCTTTCCTCTCTCAGGTGCTGCTCAGGTCTCCAGGGAGGACTCGCCAGTGCTCCTCGGCTGCAGGTCCTGGTGCTGAGGTGTACAGGTGCGAGTGAGTCTGTCATGGGGCAGTGATTTCATGAGTTGAGATTGTAGTTTGTGGAAACTGGTCTTGTTGCATTGAATTTTATGGTTGGTGGAAGCAGCACACTTATTTCTTCTGCCTAGAACTCGATGTGCCTGCCTCCATCTTCATGGTCTTCCAGGATTTTCTGAGATCTAAAAATACTCAGGTACCAAAACTTAATAGCAGATTGCTTTGGGACAAACCAATCATTAAGTATTTTCCTTCTTTTCAAAAGGGCAGTACATTTGATGGTTTTAATTGTTTTGTTCTTTCAATTTTTGAATATTGTGCTTACCGGATTGTTCTCAGGATTGCTGTTTACCACCAATGTGTACATTAATAATCACATATTATGTAAGTGGTTCTGAAATGTACAGCACTACTTGTTCTTGAGAAATTGCCAGGATATCTTCTAGGCTCCCTTGCAGTGGTGGGTGGTAGGCATGTATTTTCTGTCAGAGTCGGTTTAGAATAAATTTCCAATTTTATTTGATAAAGTTGAATGCATTGAAGGCACAGAAAATATAGTTTAAAAATACTAAAGAAAGGGTCAAATTTATTTCTAACCTATTCCCTGTTTTAAATATATTATCTTTCCTTCTTTGACGTATATTCATACTTACATTTAAAAAATAAAACAAATACCAACCTGTAAGAAACATAAATGTGAAAGAGAGATAGTATCATAGATTATAAAAGTAGGTATATTTTGTGATTAAAAATAAACATGATTGTGCTGGTTTTTGATTAAGTTACTTGAAAGGACAATGGTGAAATGTAATAAACGTGTTATACCTGTGTCTGTAGAAATGCCAGCATAGATCATTTCCTTAGAGAATGAACCTGTCCAGTTAGTGTTAAGGGAAAAATAGAACTACCTTTTCTGGGAAGGAATTTTCAAGAATTTGATTTATGACGTAGTTATGGTACTGAAGCAAACAGCTGGTTATGTTTGAAGTTGTTCTGATCCAATTAGTCATGAACTGTTATGGGATGACCTGCTGTTGGCTTCTCTTGGCCGGGTCAGCGGTGCGTGTGGGCTGCGGGCTGTGGTTTTGGTCCTCTAGTTGCCATTTTCATGAGGGGATGTGTGGAGATGTAAAACCTCGTCTGCCGCTGCCTCCATTTCCCAGAATTGTCCTTCAACTGATTTTCCGCTTGGGGTTCACTGAGCTACTTGGATCTCTGGGTTTATAGTTTTCATCACAGTTGGAAAATTTTTGATGATTATTTCTTCAAATAATTTCTTCTGTCTTCCTCTCTCTCTTCTCCTTCAGAGCCCCCAGTTACACATATGTCATTTGTCCCTCAGCTCGCTGGTGTTCTGCTCACTTTTATTCTAGTTTTTTCTGTCTGTGTTCTATTTTAGATAGCTTCCATTGCTGTGTCTTCAAGTTCACTCATCTTTTCTTCTGCAATGTCTGGTCTACCATTAATCCCATCTAGTGTATTTTTCACCTCAGATGTTGTAGTTTTCATCTCCAGAAGTTCTCTTTTATGTCTTCTATGTCTTTACTTAACGTGTTTCATTGTTTCCTCTAGCTTTTTTTTTTTTTATTTTTTTTCTTTTTTTGTGAGGAAGACCAGCCCTGAGCTAACATCCGTTGCCAATCCTCCTCTTTTTGCTGAGGAAGACTGGCCCTGGGCTAACATCCGTGCCCATCTTCCTCCACTTTATATGGGACGCCTCCACGGCATGGCTGACAGGCAGTGCGTCGGCGGGCGCCCGGGATCTGAACCGGCGAACCCTGGGCTGACCAAGCGCGGACTAAACCGCTGCACCACCGGGCCGGCCCCTCCTCTAGCTTTTTGAACATATGAAATACAGTTACAACTATTTTAGTATTCTTGTTTGCTAGTTCTAATATCTCTGTCAGTTCTGGGTCAGTTTTGATTGATTGATTTTTGTCCTAATTTGGGTTTAATTTTCCTGTTTCTTTGCATGCGTGGTAATTTTTTATTGAATCCCAGACATTGTGAATTTTCTCTTACTGGGTATTGAGTATTTTTGTATTTGATAAATACTTTTGAGCTTAGGAAACAGTTTAATCCTTTTGGGTCTTGCCCTTAAGATATGTTAGGTGGGACCAGATCGGCATTTAGTCTAGGGCTAATTAGTCCCCACTAGGTGATAAGACCCCTTTGAGTACCCTCTCTGTTGTCCCCTGAATTATGACGTTTACCAGTCTGGCCTATGGAACAGGCCTCTTTCTGGTCCTGTCTGAGCACGGCTGCTGTTCTGGTGGTTCTTTCCCCAGCCATGGGTAGCTCCCTGATCAGTAATCTGAATCCTAGAGGGACCCTCTGTAAGTGACTGGAGCTCTCTCTGTGCACCTCATCCTGCCTGGCTCTTGGCCCTGTGAACTCCAGCTTCTTTGGTCTCCTTGGACTCTCAGCTCTGTCTTCTCAGATCAGGGGTCCACTGTGCTCTGCCTTGGTTTCCCCTCCCTGCACCTCGACCTGCAAACTCACTAAATGCTGTAAGCTAGGGCAATCGTAGGGCTCACCTCTTTTGTTTTCCATTCCTCAGGACCACTCTCCTTTGCCTGAATTCCAGTGTCTTGAAAACTGTTGTTTTATATATTTTGTCAGTTTTTTAAAAATTTGTTTCAGATGGGAGGGTAAATCTGGTCATTGTTACTCCATCTTGGCTAGAAGTAGAAGTCTTTTGCAGCTGTTAATGATTCTAGGCTACTGAAATCATCCACCCCCAGGGCTGAGAGTCCAGTGGTTTTGAAAGTTTCCCAGCTGCTTTGTGCTGCTTGTGGTTCACTAGCCATGCCACTGTTTCGTGACGTTGAGTCTTGGCTCATGCTCTCTGCCTGGAATGTATCTCCCTTGGGCACTGCATTTATTTTCTTTTAAGATATAGTCTTTTTTTTAATTAAAAAATTACATAATCAATAGTAGCCAAGGCAATTTTGAGGAAGAAAAGAGGCTTCACCTTTCTTGATCTGCAGACTTACCATAAATTTATAGTAACTAGAACAGTATGGCACTGGTGCAGAGATAGACAAATAGGTAATAGGACAAAATAAAAAATGTGATGTATGACAAATTACAGATGAAGAGTGTATTAGTTTCCTCTTATTGTTGTAACCAGTTGCCCTGAGTTGAGTGGCTTAAAGCAGCACGGACTTACCATCATACAGTTCTGGAGGTCAGAAGTCCAACACGGGTCACAGGCTAATCGAGGTGTGGGCAGGGCTGATGCTTTCTGGAGGCTCTGCGGGAAAATATGTTTTCTCGCCTTTCCCAGCTCCTAGAGGCCACCTGCATCCTTTGGCCCCTTCCTCCATCTTCAAAAGCAGCAGTGTAGCATTTTCAAATCTCTCTGACTGATCCTCCTGCCTCACTGTCACTTACTGTTGTGATTGCATTGGGCCCACCCACATCACCCAGGATACTCTCCCCATCTCAAGGTCAGCTGGTTAGCAACCTTAGTTTCATCTGCAACCTTAATTCCCTGGTAGTACAACAACACATTTACAGGTTCTGGGGATTAGAAGGTGGACATTTTGGGGAGGGGAGCATTATTCTGACTACAGGCAATAAGGATGGACCAGTCAATTAACAGTGCTAGAATGGCTTTCCGTGTGGAAAATATAAAATCATATCCTAATTTCATATCATGTGCAAAAATAAATTTTAGATGGATTACAAAACAAAACTTTAGAGACGTTAGAAAATTTTAGAGTTAGAAGATTAGAAAGAAGAAAGATTATAGAAAGAGCTGCTCCAAATCAATAAGAAATACTAAACAACAGGAAAGAAAAATGGGCAAAGGATATGAAGAGGGAGCTCATAGAGGAGAAACCGGGAGAACCAGTAAATGTGAAAAAGTGCTCAGCTTCACTAGTAATCAGAGAAACGCAAAATAAAATGAGAAATCATTTCTTCCCCCCCAGCTGGAAAAATCTAGCCGTCTCATAGCATGAAGGCTAACGAGCACATGGGAAAGGAGGGCCCTCACCATGCGTGGAGGAGTGGGGTGTGCAGCCACTCTGAAGAGCAATTTCATAATACTTCATTTATACCCTACAACTCAGAAATGCCGTTTCTGCATTCCTGTTGCAGAGAACAACTAGTTCACATGTACAGGGGTCCTGCACGAGGATGTTCGTGACAGCACTGCTTTTAGTAGTTAAAGTGCTCCCCAGTCGGGGAATGGAGAAATAAGCTGAATTATTTGGAAACAGGACACTGTGTAGCAATTAAAATGAATGAAATAGATTGTTGCATGTCATTGTGGCTAAATCTTCATGACAGTATGTTGAGTGGAAACGGGAAGTTCTGAAAGGACATGTACAATATGCTAACATTTAAGTAACTTTTGAGACAGTTGTATGTCTTGTTTAGGAATGCATACTTGCTAATTAAATGATCTCAGACCAGTTACTGAATGTCTCTGTCCCTTAGGTAAAATGGGGTGGATTAAAGACCTATATATGAGAAACAAAACGTGAAAAAATCTTAGAAAAAAAAAATCAGGGAATATTTTTGTGACCATGGAGTTAGGAAGGCTTTCTTAAACAAGATAGACAAAGCATAAACCAAAAAGAGAAGATTGAGAAGCATGATCGTGTTGAAATATAGAACTTTTGTATGAGAGAAGACCCCATAAACAAAGGTAAATACAGACCTCAGACTGAAAGATATTTTTAGTACATATAACCCTTAAAACTTCATTGACAGAATTAGAAGATTAGAAAGATGATGCAAAGAGCTGCTCCATATCAGTAAGAAGCAGATAAACAACAGAAAAGAAAAATAGACAAAGGCTATCAGAGGCTGCGGAGAGAACTAAATGAGTGAAGATTCATCAGGGTGCTCAGGACTGCCTGGCAGGGAGCAAGTGCTCGCCAGTTGCTCGTGGCGGTCGTTAGTGTTGTCTCTGTTGTCCCACTGCTGTTGTCATCCCTCTGGGTGGCAGCAGTGGTCGGCAGTGGCCGCATATTCATACTCCTTTCACCACCGGCCCAATTCAACACAGACCCCAAATCTTACTGGAAACAAGGTGACCACCAGGGCGGGGGCAAATGCAGCATCTCCGTGGAGATTCTTTTGACTGCAACATCCTTGATGGGTACAGACCAGTGCCTGTGACACTGTCCAGGGAAGTGGGTCCTCACTGGGCCTAGAAAGCTCAGTGTTGGCTCTGGTTCTCCCATTTTACATTAGCCATTCTGGAAGAGCTTAAGGGAGTGTTTACTCAGATAGGCTTTGCTCAGTAGACCTTCTTCCCCTGCTCCTCCCTCATCCATTCAGCACATCCTCACTGGGAGTCTGTGATGTGCCAGGGACTTTTTAGACTCCCGTCCTCATGGAGCTTACATTTTAAAGAGAGACAATAAGCAAACAAATTGCCACACATTTTAGGTAGCAAAAAGAATAACTTACCGCTCTGGTGTGTTATGTTTGATAGTGGGGGAAGCTATGCCTATGTGGGGCAGGGAGTATATGGGATTTCTCTGCACTTTCTGCTCAGTATTTCTGTGAACATAACTACTCTAAAGATAAAGTCTATTGGGAAAAAAAATAATAAGAGACAGAGAAAAACTTGGGGGAACTTTACAATTATGCCTGTCTTGATTTGATTAACTTGTGTTCAGGACTTCTGTTTCTTTTTCCATAATTGAGGTTCATCTGTGGCAGAGGTCAGCAGACTTTAAGGCCAGAGAGTAAATATCTTAGGCTTTGTGGGCCAGATGACCTCTGTTGCAGCTGCTCGTCTCTGCTGGTGTGTAGTCAAAGCCATAGATGATATGTAGATGAAAGAGTGTGGCTGTGCTCCAAAAAAACTTTATTTGCACACACAGGTTGTGGGCTGAATTTGACCAGTGGGCCATAATTTGTAGATCCCTGATCCATAGCTTTCTTTTTGTTGTGCCTTTATCAGCTTTTGGTATTAGGAGTATGCTAGTTTTGTAAAATGAGCGTTTAGTCAGGGTTCTCTAGAGAAACAGAACCAATGGGTTATACATTTAGGAAGATATTTATTTAAGAAATTGGCTCTTGCAGTTACGGAGGCTGAGAAGTCCCACAATCTGCCGTCTGTGAGCCGGAGACCCAGGAAAGCTAGTGGTGTAATTCAGTCTGAGTCCAAAGGCCTGAGAACCAGGAGAACCAGTGGCGTAGATTCCAGGCTGGGTCTGAAGGCCTGACAGCCAGGAACGCTGAGGACAGGAGAAGACCGACGTCCCAGCTCAGCAGTCAGTGGGAAGGGCCCAGTTCTTCCTTCCTTCGCCTTTTTTTTCTGTTTATGCCCACAGCAGATGGGACAATGCCCACCCACATTGGGGAGGGCAAACGTTTTACTGAGTCCACCAATTCAAGTGCTAATTTCGTCCAGAAACGCCCTCACAGGCGCACCCAGGAGAATGGCTGGCCAAGTATCTGGGCACCCAGGGATCCCTCCAGTCAAGCTGACACTAAATAAACCATCACAATGAGTTAGGAAGCTTTCCATCTCTTTCTGTGCTTTAAATAGTGTCAACAAAAAAATAGTTTCAATCTATAAAACCATCAGGAACTTGGTGTCTTTTGAAGGGATTTTTTTTGACAACCATTTGAATTTCTGTTTCTGGTTATTGATCTATTTAGGTTTTCCATCTAAGTTTGTGTTAACTTTTGGGATACATATTCTCTAGAGAAATGGTCAATTTCATTAAGTTTACAAAGATATTGTGATAAAATTGTATCTAATTTAAAAATTCTAATTTATGTCTGTGATTAGATTCCCTTTCTCATTCCTAATATTTTGGTGGGTCTCTCCCTTTCTTGGTCAGGCTTATCAAAAGTTTCTACATTTCATTATTCTCTTCAAAGAATTAGCTATTGATTTTCCTTATTGGTTCTCTTGTTCTTTGCTTTTAAGTTTCTAATTATATCTTTAATTTTATATGCTTTTATCTTTATTAATTCCATCCTCTTACTTTTTTCACGTTTTTTTAAAGTTGAATGCTTTAGTATATTTTCCATTTATCTGTTTAATAATAAAAACATTTAAGGTTCTGCAATTTTCTTCCAAGTACAGGTTGGACCCAATTTCAAAGGTTTTGATCTATAGTGTTTTTAAATTGTTGCTTCCAGTTTCTCTTTCCCTTTAAAAATTTATTAAACTTTTCTTGTCCTTTCATATGGAAACTTCTGCTCATCTTTGAAGCCCAGCTCAAATGTCTCATCCCTGGCAGAGCTTTCTCTTCTGCGTCTCACAGCCCTTTGTAGACACTGCTGTGTATTTTATATGACTGTCTGTTTTCTACGTTTCTTCCTTCCCCTGCTGTTCTTGGCGTGTATCAGTCGCATTTACTATGGTAACAGAAAATTCCCAAATCTCACTGGTTTAAAACAAAAAGTCTCATTTCCTATTCCCGCTACTCGTCCATTGTGGGTTGGTGGTAGCTCTGCTCATCGTGGTCACAGAGGGCAGTTGTCATCTTGAGTATTGCCGCTGTGCCGGGAAGAAAGCAAGACCTCCAGGGGATCTCGTTCCACCAGTTAAATGCTCTGGCCCAGAAATGACACACGTGACTTCTCCCGACTCATTGACTAGAACTAGCCTTGTGGCCCCCCCCGCCCCCCCCGTTGCAGGGGCTGGCAGATGCCCTAATTTGTGCCCCAGAGGTAAGGGGTGCAGATCCTTGGTGTGGATATTTGTTCAGTACTAAAGACTATCATAGGAGCATCTCACAGGTGAGGACTGTCTTTATTCACCTTTCCGTTGCCCAGCAGAGCCCTGGCCTGTAGTAAAGCATTCAACATGTTTGTAGAGGAAGTGAATTAACCAGGACTCTCTCACGTACGAGAGAGGGACTCGACTCAGAGATTAAACGAGAGAGGGAATCTATTGGCTCCTGTGACAGAAGAGCCCTGGTGTGAGCATGGCTGTGTCCTAGCACTCAAGTGATGTCATGAAAACTCCGTGTGTCTGTCTGTCTCGCTCCCACACCCCTGCCCTCACCCTCGAGGTCTCTCAGTGTCGGCTTCCTTCCAGGGAGGGTTTCTCCACATGGTGGCCCCAGGAACTCCATGGGTATCCTTGGTCTGAGGAATCCCGGTAGAAAGAACTTCTTTTATTCAGTTGTTCCAGTGAAAGTCCTGAGATGGAGCCCCCTCACTGTGTTGCGTCACCTCCCTTTACCCTGTGTGACTGATGGGGATGGGATGAGGTGGTCGGTCCTGGGCCACACACCCTCTCTTGGTGTGGGTGTGGGCCGGCCCGCCCTGACTACGTGGGTAAGGCTGGGAGGGTGATTCCCCAAAGGGAAACCATCGGTGCTGCTCTCGGAAGAGAGTGTGGATTCAGGGTGGGCAGGACCAGCAGACCTGGTCGCCCCACGGCTCGAGGGCCTACTCTCCCGATTCTCAGTCCTGGCTCTTCCTGCACTCTGCTGCTTCTATTGCGTGATCGCATCCCGGCTTTGACTAGCTTTTCCCGCATTTCTCAATCTTCGAATGAGGAGGCAGTAGTAGTTTCTGCCACTCCTCCTGCTATGCGAGGCTGAAGACCAGTGAGAACCGGCCTGTCCTCCGGAAGCCCACCGTCTTGACCTTTAGATGGGCAGCTGGGCGCAGAGCAGTGCCCAGGGGAGGCCAGATGTGCTTGGGCTCCAAGGAGCGTTGTGGAGGTTCAGGGGGCAGAGGACTCTCTCAGGGAGGGCTCCCCACAGAGGCAGCTCACTTCTGGCTCAGGATGGATCCCGTCACCTGCTGGGACGAGCCTCTTTCTGGGTGACTGGGCCCAGCTGGCCCTACTGTTTTCCCTCGTAGGGTGCACCGAGCCTCTGCTGACTCCTTCAGAGGCAGAGCTTTGGGGTGCACGCTCGTAGTTCTTCAGCAGGTTTATCCTTACACCCTTAGCAGACAGGAGCACAGACTGTGGTTGCTGGAAGGATCAGGGATGGGCCCCAGTGTAGATGTGCAGGAGCGGGGTCATCTGGTTTTTGGCTCCTGTTTGGGAACCAGCTGATCTGCATGGATGGAACCTGATTTCATTTGGGTTATTTAACTTGGATTTATTGCTGCATTTCTGTCAAATTAACGTGATTGCCTTCATCCTGGGTTGCAAGCACTTGAAGACATTGCCTCCCAAGACCCAATGTAAGAGACTTAAATATCTACTAGTGTTTAACTTATGATGGAAACTTTTCCTACTTCAGTGTTTTACCAACATACATGGTTCCTTTGGAAATCCTATTGATATGCGGCTGTCACTTTAAGTGAAGTGCTTTGGCTTTCCCTTATGAATAATCCTTTTATTTCTTCTATGAAATTACAAGAGAGCGAAGGTCCATTCATCACCCTCCATGGAAGAGCGCGTGTGAGCCGGTAGAGGGCACTCAGGCTCTGTTTCTGGAGCTTGAGTTGCCCTGACCTGGATTTTGCTTTTGAATGTTCTGGTGGTGTCAGAATTTCAGTGTTTGCTTATAGATTTAAAAACAGCCATGTAGAAGGGGTCATTGAAAATATGTAATCATGGTGTTTCCCAGAATATTTTGAGTTATGTTCTTAACGTGCCTGTGACCTTTTGTGCTGCTGACGCTGTTGGAACATCCTCGCGCACAGGCTGCTCCTCTCCATGAGTTGTGTCGTCCAGGAAATGGTGCAGCAGTGGGGAGAGCGCAAAGCTGTCAAGCAGGAACGGAGTTGAGCATGCAGATTGGAGAGGAATCTAGGTGATTTCTGCTGGAGGACGTCAGCGAGTGGTTCAGAGCAAAGGCTTGAAGAGGGAGATGATGCTTCTGAGACTGGTGCATGAAGGTGACCCCCAGCCTAGGGCCCTGGGCCCGTCATCGTGCTCCCCACTCCTCTTGGGCCTGGTTAACTGAGATGGGACGCCCTGAATTCCTTCTGCATGGAGACACGAGCCCGTTCATCATCGAGCTGGCCCTTGATCTCTTCCTGGATTTTGCTGATTTCTTTCATTGCTGTGGTCAAAGTCTTAGGGAAAATGACATTTTAATCCCAAATAATTAGGAATAGGGGCCTTTCAGATGGGTTTGCCTTATGAATTCACAGGGTCTGGAGTACCATTGAATACTGATTACTCCTTTATTTTCAAGGTCTGATGAGGAAAGCTGTTTTCATAATCTTTCTTTGAATCACAGCAGCTGCATCTTTAGCGGTGATGACCCCTTCCTTCTCTAGCCTTTTAGGGCCAGCTGTTTGCCCCGGTCCCATCACATTGCCAGAGCCCCTCCCTCCTGGACCAAGGCCTGGCCCCTTCCCTGCCTTGGCCTGAGCTGCTGCAAGTTGCTAAGCAACAGCTGCCTCTCCCAGCAAATAACTGACCTGTCAGTGAAACACAGGCTGGTCTGTTCCCTGGGCAGCGTTGTCCTCCGTGCACACCCTCCTCGGGCCTGGCCTGCTGACTTTCCCTTCTTCGGTCTCCCCCAGAATGCACAGCTGTGTTCAAGACAAGAACATTCTCAGGAGGATAGCTTGCATTTGGGAATAAAGGGCTTTAACGCTGCATTCTACCCAGGCCAGATCCCGGTCGGCGATCGGCGGGAAGGTGGTCTTGCTACAGGGACCCCACCAGTGTTTTCGGAGAGGATGCTGGCGAGGCCTCTGCTCTCTCCAGCCTGGAGGATGTCTCCATGAAGACAACTTCTGATTGTTCATTTACCTTTGTGCTTGTTTTTATATCCTTCTGTGACCCTATCCCATTCGACTCTCCAGAAGTGCTGTCTGAAGTGTGCGGACTTGAAAAGTGCTTCCTCGTTTTCTAGAATGTGCTTCGGATTTGCATAATCCTGCACTTCCCCCCTTCAGGCAGAATGCAGAGAAAGGCAAGGACTCAGGTGTTTGTGTGACCTGGTGGGACACGGGCAGCCCAGGTTTTGGGGAGACTGCAAGCCCTTGCCTTGCCTTTTAGTCAACTATAGGGCATTTGGGCTTCTAGAAGCTGCCCTGACAGAAGAGAGGCCTGGACAATTGAGCCTTTGCTGACAGCAATTTTCAGCGAGTGGAGACTGGTTGAGGAGTAATAGAGTGTCAGGGAAAATTAATCTTCAGACAGGTGGCGAAACTGGCTGCAGCTGGAAAGGTAGGTTTCTCCTTTGTCTCCAGCAATCAGTGTGGACCCTGTCTGCTTTGCAGTTAGCAGTAGTGGCTTGGGAAGTCACTGCTTTAGTCCCTTCCCGCTGTCCTCTGTTGACGGCCCTGAGTCGGGGCACAGCTTCCTGGGCCCCGTGGCCCCGAGCACCGGCAAAGCTGTCCTCTCAGAGTTTCTGGGATCTTCTCTTAACATCCAGGTTATTTACCTCAAACCAGAGCCCAGCCTTCCCGGCCAGGGTGCGAGCAGAGGGGCAGAAGCACCCAGAGTCAACCGCTGCCCGCTGTGGAATCTCATTTTCAGTGCTGTGCTGACTGATGTCATTGGTTCGCCAGGCATGTTTTCAGGTCTGGCAGGGATATAAGGACATGCCTTGTAGTGATCATTATGTTTTTAATCCCACAGGTAACATACAGATACGTGCTTACTCATGTATATTACGGGGGAAGTTCCAGCCCTTCACTGTGCCATACTTTCCCATGAGTTTCTGTGAATTTTCCTACATGCCTACATCCATGTGTAGTTTTCTTTCTTTCTTTTTTTTTCTTTAACGTAGATGGGATTATATTATGCAAATTGTTTGCTAACTTCTTTTGCTACTCTATAACTCGTCTTGGCAACCCTTCCCTGTCAGGGTTAACCCTTCCATTTAGGGTTAACTGCTTCCTCCCCTGTTAACTGCTTCCGCACTCGGCACATGGGCGTGTGGCTTTATTTAAAGGCTTCTGTTCAGGAGGGTCTGGGTCACCTGGCGGTTTGCAGTTTTCAGCTGTGCTACTGCAGACGCTCTTGTGCACATTGCGGTGGCATTGCACACGCATTCTTTGTGCACAAGCATGTTGCCCAGATAGCGCTCAGCTCTGTGGCGGGAGTTGGGCTTCCCAGGCAGAGACCTTGCTGGCTGTCGGGAGACTCCTGGAGGAGCTGAGGTGGACGCTCTCTGGAGGATGCAGTGTTCCCTGGGTGCGACCGTCCCACGGTATCTCTGAGAAGCACTTAACCAGCGATCACCACAGGGAACATTAAAGAAAAAAATTGTTGAAGCCAAGTTATTTTGTGGTTTTGGTGTACTTTCTCTCAGCTCCTGCCTCACTGAGGTGTGTGGACTCGGGCCCTTTTGGCGGGCGTCACCAGCGGGCGTCTTTTTAATCCACTGCCAGACACTTTCTTGTGCTGTTTTGTTCTCTGGGAAGATAAGATTGTGTAAGGCATCACCTTAAATAGCATCCCCCACGTGCCCAGCGCTGAGAACGTGGGGACGTAAGAGGGACGTGAGGCGGTTTACTGTGCTTTGAAGTTGAACTTTGTGCAGCGCTCAGATTCCCTCACCCGGAGGACACGCGGGCCGGCTCCTAAGTGCGGGTTTCTCTTAGCAGAGGATAATGGAGCCATTTCCTGCAGTTTTTACCTCGTTACCAAAACCAGCCTGTGGAGTTTTCCAGTCTCCATTTAGGGTGGAACAAAGGAGAACTCGGCTGGCTGTTCTTCCGTTTCATCTTTTAGACTGTTTCGGGGGAGGGGGTGGGCGCAGTGAGTTGCTGTGCAGAACTCTGAATTGTCTGTGGAGAGGCTCGAGGTTTCAAGGACAGCTGGGCCCCCGGCAGAATCCTCATCTGCATTTTGCTTCTAGTGAGATTACATTTTTCCTGGGAAGCAAAGCTTGCTCGATAATTTGCTGACTCCCTCTGAAGTGAGCTCATTTCGGGAATCGAAGGCTAGAGTAGAGTGTTCCAGAGTTCTTGGCTGGTTAGAAAGGAGCTGGGGGGCGAGTAGCTGGAAGTGAGCCATGCTGCTGGGCTGGGGTCGGACCACCTGGTGGGGAGCTCTCTCTGTCCCTGCCCCCCATTCCTCATCCGCCTGGTCCCTCAGCCTGGGATGAAGCTGCTGCGTCTTCTCCGGTGGATTCCGAAGCAGCTGGGAGGGGCTTTGGTGGTGCGTTGGCCCTGGAGGGTGCAGCAGGGCCAGGTTTAGGGTGGTGCTTTATGTGTTGGAGTCCTCCTTGGTGGACAAAGTCTTTGTTGCTGTTATTTTCATTTTATTGCAATTCAGAGCGGCACAGGAGGTTATTGGGCATTCTCTATACAGAGTGCACAGTGTCTAAAATCATGGGCCCCGTGGTTCGGTTGGCTGGTTGGTAGAAACTGAGTGCCCACCCCATGCCCGCCCTGTGCTGTGTGCTCTGGGGATTCAGGGCCACAGGGAAGTGTGAGCAGATCGTTGGCTCGACGCACATTGGCATCCACCTGTTCCAGGGCTCAGACGTGATTGTGTGGGGACTTCAGCAGCAGAGACCACAGAGGAGGGAAGGAAAGCCAAAGGTGGGCAGTCAGGGACACATGAGGGTGACAGGAGGCAGAACTAGGCTTCCTGGGGGAGGGCCTCAATTTCTCAGGGTCTGGGCTGTCCTGAAGTCCAACAGCGGGTGGTGTCCGTGCACAGTGGACAGAGTCCAGTCTTTGTGAAGGGGACAGTGATGAACAAGCCAGGGCGTGACCCCAAGGAATGGAGATGGGCTGTGTTCCTCAGGGAATCATACCTGGGCCTTCAGGTGGGCGGAGGGGGGCCCTGTCTGGATGGGCTCGGGGTCAGGCCGGGGCAGCCCCCACTGTAGACTGGAGGGAGTGACGCTGGTGGGTGGAGGCAGAAGAAGAGCAGTATTTGTGAAATGATCATGAGGTGACACATGGCCCTGACGCTCAGGTGCGGGGTGGTGAGGTTTTGGATACTCAGTGGAGGGGTGCCGGGAGCTCCTGCGCAGGAGTGCAGGGCCCGGGAGCCCTGGGGGCTGCTCAGCTTTGAGGTTTCCGCCTGGCCCAGGGCTGGGGGTGGAAGCAGCACAGGCAGACACCAGCCTCCCTCCCTGAGCAGCCCTGTGGGGACAGTGCTTGGCAGGTGCAGACGGCCCCATGGGAGGAGGCTGCTCGTTCTGCAGACGGGCACCTCGGACCCTACAGGAACCAGCCTGGCATCCGTAAGGTCAAAGGACGCCCTTGGTCCCTCGTTCAGGGGGCCGCGTGGAGGACTGGCCTCAACTCCTCCTGGTCCCGACACACCCCACCTAGAGTGAGTAGGACTCAGAGGACAGGCTGTGCTTCTTGGGCATCCGTGGGACCCTGAGTGGTGGAGAACGGAGTGACGGTGTGCCGCGTGAGCCCGACGGGCAACACTTGCAGCGGGCGTCTGTTTAGAAGTTTCTGACTTAACAAAACAGTAAGTCGGCCCCAGCCAGGGAAGCACTGGCCCAGGCAGACATCAGAGCCTGGTTCTTTGAAGGCAGGACGTGTGAGCAGATGAAAAGATGGGAAAGCAACGGGGTAAGCACGTTAGAGAACTTTAAGTGCCTGACAACTTTCACATCTCATTAAGCCCACACTTAGCGAGACCGCACCATCAGAGAATGAGGCCAAGCGAAGTGAGGGGGAGCTGGGGTGACAGCAGATCGAGCTCAGGTTCCGTTCTCCGCGGCGGTGACCTAGGGGGAGCTGCCCGTGGTCTGTCTTGTGCATGCCCCGTGTCTTCTACCAATCGCTGAGCGTCTGGACAGCACTGTCACTGCTGCCAGCTCTGAGCAGCAGCAGCACTTGCAGCCCAGGGAGAAAGGTGTCAGGCCCTGATGGAGTTGGGCGCGGGGTGCACTGGGCCCCGCCGAGGCTGACGGCCCAATTCTCTGTCCCCGTGTGCTTCCTCCCAGGCCCGCCAGCGCTACCACCCCAGGGGCTCGCCACCCCCCAGGACTCGCCCGTGGGACCAGGGGTAAGTCCAGGCCCAAGAGGCCTGTTTCAGAATTCCAAAACCAATTATTTAAAGCTCTGGGTACAGGAAAGTTCCCCTTGCATCTTTAAAAACAGTCGATGTCCTGTTTGCTTTCTTGGGGCTGGGGAGGGTCCTGGTGAGCCAGCAGGGTGGGCGCTGCTGGCTGCAGTGGCCAGGTGTCCTGTCTCCCTCTTGTCCATCAGGGTGGCGGCTTCCGGTGACTGTTAATGATCCTCCAGTTTGCCATCAAAGGCACATTTCAGTATTTTTAAAAATGACGTATTCTCCCTGGCACTCATATCTAATGGTTGAGAATCTTTCAGGACTGAACAGCCCTTGTTTTTTCCTGAGACGCTGAGGTGTGGTCTTCACCCCCTTTCTCCCGACCGTCTCTGCCAGGAGAAGTGCCTGGTTGTCACCAGCACCGGCCTGTAGGCTGAGCAGCTGGTGCTGGTGGAGACAGGGCCACAGCCAACAGAGGCCTGGCATGATGACGGCCGCTGGTCAGAGAGCAGGTGCCTCCTCCATGGGCGAGGCTTTCCTGCCTGGAAAGAAGGGCTCTGGGTTGCTTGGCCATTGGCTGGCCAGTGCTGCTACCACCCCTCTGGAATCCTGGGCGGGTCAAGGTGCTCTCCTGTGGCTCCGTACTGGCTCTGGCCATGTGATTTTGAATGGGGTCAGAGTTGGCTTGTCCTCCTGATGAAGTTGTCAGCATCACCCCGGAAATTGACTTTCTAGAGAAGTTGAATAATTCAGTATCAAAGGCTGTCTCCAGGAAGTGGTTTTACTGTGTACCATGCAGCTTGGAAACTGGATCAGAAGTGAATGTTGTGTTCACCTGAAGACACGTGTTTGGGAACAGCCTCCCAGGCTTCCCTGCTGGCCTGTTGCAGCATTTTCCCTCCAGCAGTTTCCATGTCACCCCTAAGTAGTCAGGGACCACAGAACAGCCCTCCCCACTTCCAGGGGCAGGAAAGGCTCATGACAGGTTCTGGGGTCTGAGGGGAGCTGAACAGACCCTAAAGATCTTCTCTGTCCCCTGAAGATGCTGCTGGGATCCCCCATTGCTTCATGCACCCCCTCATCCGTTCTTTGGACATCTCTTTGTGTATTGAGTCCTTCTCTGTATCAGCGCCTCCCTTGGGCCAGCTGTCATTGTAGACAGCAGATGTCCCACTTACAATGTGTACCTTATAAACAGAGCCCAGGATTTGAGAGATGAGTCTTCAGTACAGCATGGGCCCTCTGTCCCTCTGTCAAGTTTTTTTTTGTGTGTGTGTGAGGAAGATTAGCCCTGAGCTAACATCTGTTGCCAATCCTCCTCTTTTTGCTGAGGAAGATTGGCCCTGGGCTAACATCCATGCCCATCTTCCTCTACTTTATATGTGGGACTCCTGTCACAGCATGGCTTGATAAGTGGTGCATAGGTCCATGCCTGGGATCTGAACTGGCAAATCCTGGGCCACCAAAGTGGAGCGTGCAGACTTAACCACTGCACCACCAGGCCGGCCCCCACTCTATCAGTTTTTTATCACAGCATTCATTTCCCAAGTATTTGTAACATTTATAGAAGGCCTACCCTGTGCCAAGCCCTTTCTGTGAATTCTCATTTACTTCTCACAATAGTCCTGTGACTTAGGTACTATTATTATCCCTATTTTATAGATGAGAAGGCTGAGGCAAGAAAAGGTTAGGTGACTTGCCCCTGGTCATGTGATGATGCAGTGGCAATGGGAGTCCCTCTCAGTTCTGTCTCCAGAGCCCGCGTCGCCAGGCATTATGGTCACTGCCTTAACAGGGAGGTTTGTGTCAGAGGAACACAGATTAGAATGGGAAGGGGTCCTGGAGATGTTCAGTCCAGGGATGGAGGGAAACCGGAGAGGTTCAACCACCGGCCTGCCCGCAACCCACTAGTGGCAGAGATGCTGGCTTTCTTGGCCCTTTCTCCCTTTCCACTTGCTTTTCCTTGTAATAGTATTTTCATTCAAATATTAGGACCTGGGAGAGATCACAGAATTGCATCTTGAGAACTAGAATAAAGGAAATTAGACAGGTGTTGGGTTCCAGGGCAGCCGCTGAGCAGACCTCACTGCCTTCCGTGGTGTAGCTGCATCCAGAGGCCTCCTTCCTTCTGATGGGTTTGTGCCAATGTGGGTGGGCGGGGCTTTGTGAAATTATTGGGGTGCATTTTATTGTCTTACCCAAGCCTCCTTGCCTTCAGTTGTCGCTTTCCCAGCTGGTGGCTTCTCCACAGTCCCTGGCTCAGCACCGCTTGGCCACACCCTCCTTGCAGCGACTGGGCTCTGAGCCCACCCTGGCCCAGGCGGTAAGTGCGCCCACCCTGCCTCCTGCCCACCTCCTGCCAGAGAAGGGCTCCAAACGCCTGACTTCCGTTGAAGTCTTTGACTTTGCGAGCTGCTCTGGTCCTTGGTTAGGTGACCGAGAGCTTCATAGGTTCTCTGTGATACAGGCAAAGGGACTGGGGTGGGGTGGACATTGCTTACTTCCATGCTTCAGATGTTTGCTGCCATTCTGTCTTGGTGACCAAGGGACATTTGGTCTGGGGGCTCTTCTTGCCACGGTGCTTGATTTAGGCTTTTGCTCCCCGTGAGAAGACAAAGTTAAACCCCCATAGGTCTCTGCGTGTGGAAGGAAAAGGTGGGTTTCTCCGGAGATATAAATAGAGGCTGCTCTAAGCCGCTGCTCCCCAGGACCCTCCTTGGTGTCGGCAGCTGAAGGAGTTAGAGAAGCCCACTGTCCTGAATTCCAGCAGAGCTAAGGGCCTAAACAGGCCTGTGTTCCTACCGACCTCGGGGGATTCACAGAGCGCAGTTTCAAAAGCTGGCTGGTTCACCTGCAGGCTGCGTCTCCAGTCTCTCACTGGAAGTCTGTTGAGGAAGAATAGCCCCATTTAATTACTTATTTGAAAACACTCCTAGTACCATGAAATGCCTTCTTCTAAAATATATCTGGGGCTCTTGTATTTATGAAGAGCCTGCATCTCTTTTATTATTGGCACCTGAGACGTGTTGGCGTTACCTCAGTTATGTGGCATTCCGTTTGAGCTGAAACAGAAAGCTTGGGAAGCCAGCTTGAAAGTGAGCATTCTGGATTCCCAGACATGCTCTTCCTTTAGACACTCATCTTCTGCTTTGGAGGGAAGTGGAAGACAGAATACAAGTGGATGACTAGAATATTCAGATGACACGGGGACAAGAGAACTGTCTGTGCACACTGGCCAGGGGCTGGTGCCACAGTCTGTCTTGCAGTGTTGAAGGAGGTTCCGTCTTTCTGTTCTGTAAATGTGATTCTGATGTTCATTTACCTTCTCTGGTATCAGGCATCTCCCACGGTACTGACCTGCTCATAAAATCCGTGATACCCTCCTTGTTGCTTTTCAACTCACATAAAATACATGATGCCCAGGAGGATTTGAATTTCAGATAAACAATTACTTCTTAGTGTAAGTCAGTCTCAAATGTTGCATGAGACATACTAAAATTATTCACTGTTTACCTGAAATTAAAATGCAACTGAGCCACCTGTATTTTTATTTGCTAAAGCTTGCAACCTGACTGAGGCAGTTCCTTGCTGGATCCCCACGTTTGAGCATCCTTGGTGGTTACAGGTTGGGACCCTTGTTGGCCTCACTGGGGCTGTGTTTGGTTCAGCAGGAGTTCCCCTTGGAGGGCAGGATCTCTCACCTGGAAGCTGACCTGAGCCAGACGTCCTCGGTCCTGGGAATGTCTGTTGCTGAACAGTTGCGGGAGCTGCCTTTCACACCCGTCCATGCCCCGGTCGTTGTGGGATCCCAGACCCAGAGGTGAGGGGTGGGGCTGGGAGGGACTCGGGCAGGTGCTGTGCCATCAAGACCATTGACTCTGAACAACAGGCTTTCCCTGGAGAGGTGGGCGTATAGTGCTGCCTGCCGGCCTCTCCTGGAGGCTGGCTGAGGAGGTCTTTCTCTTTCAGCTCTGGGAGGAAGCCCTCGCGAGCCTCAATGGCGCTCCTGCAGTCCTCTGGCTTTCCTGCGATTCTGGATGCCAATGAGCAACCAGCTGAGACTGTAAATCCTGCAGACCCCGTGAAATTCAACCCTCAAAAGGAAGAATCAGATTGTCTACAAAGCAACGAAATAGTGCTGCAGTTTCTTGCCTTTAGCAGGTGAATTCTTGAATATTCTGTCTGTTAACCTTTACTGGCTTTTACATTTCTTGTATTGAAGAAAAACTTCTGTGTGGTTCTGACCTGGCAGAACTCTCTATGTCCAGGTCTTACTAGATTAGGGAATGCCATCTGTTTTTATTTAGTCTGGCTAGGACCAACCCACAGCCATTTAATGCTATAAAACCTGCTTTGCTCGATCTTCTGTGGTCCTTAATTAAAATGTGAACAGTGTGTTGGGCAATTCTCGGGTATTCGTGTAGCTCTGAGAGCAGGGTTCTGCAGCCAAGGCTGAAGTGGGTTGATGTCCAGTGCCCCCCCAAGATCACGTAGAGCCGTTCCTGTGGGTGAAGGAGGCAGCCTCTCACTGTGGCGCCCGAGCGTCTCCCCGCACGAGTGCGTGCGTGACAAAAGCCCAGGTTCTCTGCTGGGGATCCTGGATTAATTCAGAGCTGTTGTTGGATTTAGAGTGTCCCAGGACTACCGGGGAACGCCGTGGCCAAAGACTGTGTACTTCACCTTCCAGTTCTACCGCTTCCCACCCGCGACAACGCCGAGACTGCAGCTGGTCCAGCTGGACAGGACTGGGGAGACCAGTTCTGGCTCCCTGTCGCACATCCTCGTTCAAATTAATAAAGATGGCTCCTTTGACGCTGGTGAGCGCTTGTGTATCTGGCAGATGTGAGAAGTTCAGCGCTGAGCTTTGTTTGTAAACTTTATTATTAAAAACAATATTGTACAAGGAAAAGTTGAAACATATATAGAATTTGAGAGAATAGTATAATGAATCAGCGCTCCTGTCACTCAGCTCCAACAATTATCAACCACATGCGCATCCAGACCTTCCCCAAACTGGGGCTATTTTGAAGCAAATCCCAGAAATTATATAATTTCATCTATAAATTTTTCCTTATGTATATCTAAAAGACTGAGGAGTCTTTTTTTTTTTTTTTTTTTGTGAGGAAGACCAGCCCTGAGCTAACATCTGTTGCTAATCCTCCTCTTTTTGCTGAGGAAGACTGGCCCTGGGCTAACATCCGTGCCCATCTTCCTCCACTTTATATGGGACACCGCCACGGCATGGCTGACAGGCAGTGGGTCGGCGGGTGCCCGGGATCCAAACTTGCGAACCCCGGGCTACCAACCGTGAACTAAACCGCTGCGCCACTGGGCCGGCCCCTAAGGAGTCTTTTTTGAAAAATGTAAACTCAGGAATATTATTCCACCTCAAAATTAATAATAATTCCTTAATATCATCAACTATCTAGCCAATGTTAAAATTTTCCCAATAACTTCATAAAATTTGTGAATAGTTTGTTCAAATCTGGATCTAAATAAGGTCCATACGTTGGAACGGTGTGACTCTCAAGTCTCTTTCTTTCTGTCGTTGCCACCACCGTCCCCATCTTTTCATTTTAATTCATGTGTTGAAGGAGCCGTGTTGCTTGCCCCATGGAGCTTCCCGCAGCTGCACTTGTGCTGGCATCCCGGTGATGATATTCAAGGTGCTCCTCTCTCCCCTGTTTTCCTGTAAATTGGGAGTTAGGTCTAGATGCACGATCAGATGTGTGCTTTTTATTTTGGGCAAGAATTCTCTGTGCTGGTGGTGCACACACCGTCTCTGCAGCAGCATAACGTCTGGTTGCTCCTTTTCAGGCTACGTCGGTGGCCATCAGGACTGTTGCTTGCAGCCTGATTGTTCCATTTGGGGTTGCACAGTGGTGACGTTTACTTCTAGAACACCTGCTGGAAAGCTTCTATAAAGAGACACTTCCCCACATCAACAATTTGGTTTCCTTGAGGTGTAGTTCATAGAGGAAAGGCAGAATAATGCTGGATTCTTCCCTTTTATTTACTAATTTTTGGAATAGTGAGACAGTTCCCAGCATCCTTCAAGGATGAGGCCAATGACTTTTTTTTTTT
Source organism: Tapirus indicus (assembly GCA_031878705.1). Taxonomy (NCBI): domain Eukaryota; kingdom Metazoa; phylum Chordata; class Mammalia; order Perissodactyla; family Tapiridae; genus Tapirus; species Tapirus indicus. The sequence goes on along the minus strand of CM062924.1, from coordinate 88,656,611 downwards.
CTGGTATCGTAAACTAAGGGATTTAAATGACAGTGAATCAAAACAGACCAGATATGTTGTTATTTTTATTGATGGTCAGTTGTCCCATCTGTGGCCAGTCACACAGCTCATAAGGGACAGAGCTGGGATCTGAACCACTGCTGCCTTCCCGAGTGGAAAAGTGACAAGTGGGGAAAGACGTATTAACACGTGAACCAAATGAAGGTGTTGAACATTAAGATCAGACGAGACAAAAGGCGAGCGTGGAGCTGGGGTGCAGAGGCCTGCTGAGTAAGAGTCGAGAGGCTCACGATAGGAGGGGAGACAGTCCCGGGTTTGGGAACTCCAACGCACAGCCTCACAGTACACAGGAAGCACCGGGGAACTTTATAAGGAGAAAGTGAAACCTACAGTCACAGGAGATTTTCACACACCTCTCTCAGTAAGTTCTTACATCAAGCAGACAAAAATTAAGGATATTATAATATATAATTTGAAAAGATGATCTTATAAAACCCGTACAACCAATTTGGAGAATATGCGTTATTTTCAAGCATACTTTGAAACATATAAAAACTGATCATTCATAGATATATGTACATATGTAAGCCACCAAGCAGGTATCACCATATACCAAGGGAATCTATATCAAATCTAATTTTATGGCATTCTCTGACCATAACACCACAAGTTCAGAAATCAATCACTCCCTTTCCCCAGAAAGCTCCAAACTTCTGGGTTTTTTTTGAATTTTGAAACATACTTTTAATTATTCCATAGGTTAGTGAAGAAATCAAAATAGAAATGACTATTTAAAACTGAATGACAAAATAATATTGCATATCAAAACTAATGAGATGCAAATAAAATGGTAATTACAGGGAAATTTACAGCTTTAAATGCTTATATTAGGAAAGAAGAAAGTATCAAAATTTTAAGATGCTGATCTAATTGTTCAGCTCAAGAAGTTTGGTGAGAAAAACAGAAGAAACCCAATAAAAGTAGAAGGAAAGAAATTGAAAAATGAACATTAATGCTTAGAAAACAAAGAAACAATAGACAGGGTGAGCCAAATTGTGGGCACGAGGGGTCTCAGGTACACACAAAATGCTCCTTTCCTTTGCTCAAGGCCAGGGTCAATCGAGAGTCAGAGCTGTCGCGGGAGCGTGATTGGTCCGAGAGCCAGAGGTGCTTGCTTGCGCTCACCGCTGATTGGGTGGACTCTGCTGCGGCAGAGGGGGCTGGATGGCAGCAGCCAGCCTCGGGCCCTGGAGCAGAGCTGCCGCCCCCTGCTCACCTGTGGACCCGAGCATCCTCTCTTCTGCGGGAAATCTGAAAAGAGATGGGGAAGAGTAAGCAGCTCAGGCCCTGTTCCTTCCCCCAGCCCCTCCAGCTGATGAGCTGCTCTGCCCTGGGGAGGAGTGTGTGCTGGGCAGGGGGCGGGCACAGGAGGTCCCTTTGCATGGAAGCATGTGGCCAGGAAGGGCGTTCTCCCAACCCGCTAGGCCTAATCATTGAGTTTATGGGCAGCCCAAGGTGTGACCAGATACCTACCACCAGGGTAGTTTCCCAACCTTCCTGGGACCACTTCTCCCAAACCAACTGCCTTTCCTTTGCTGATCCTCCCGGGACCATTGGTGGACAGTTGAGCCTATGTTCCCAGAAGGCTCTGGAATGGATCCGAATAATGTGCTGATTTAGCTCCCATTGCCGAAAACTCACTCCCTATTCTATTTCCCATTCTAAATTCTGTCCAGTCACTTCACCCCGTGTAGCTCATCAGAGGTTCTGTACTGAGGTTAAACAATAGCCTTAAGAGAATTCAATAAAAAAGGCCAACTACTTAGAGATGCTCCTGATTTGAATACAAAACCCCTTTCCGTTATGAATTCCCCAGAGAGAAATTAGTCCCCAAATTAAATTTCCTTGCAATTTGAAGTCCAAAGAAATTAAACTCCAAAATAAAATTTTCTTGTCATTGTGAATTAAAATTCCAAGTTGAAGTCCAAAAAAAAAAGTTCTTTTCAATTTCTTACACAGCTGGGTCTCAGCCAAAGGTAGTTTCTGCCTAGGCAGATCCAGGCTTCCTTCAGCAGCTAAAGCTTAAGGGTCCTCCCTGGATGAGCAAGCTTGGGGGTCCTTCCAGGACAGGCGAGCTTAGAGCTCCTCCCTGGATGGGCACAGTTCCTCAAGACCTCAGAAGTTGCATCAGTTCAGCACCGAGTCTCTTGTGAGCCTCACTTAAGATATATTTTCTTTTGTTGTTGAAATATAACATGCACACAACAAAGTGTCCAGTTCCATTAATTGTTTTAAATTAATGCGTTTTGTTTTTTAGAGCAGTTTTAGATTTATAGAAAAATTGAGCTGATAGTGCAGTGAGTTCTCATACACTCCCTGCCCCCACAGTCTCCCTATTATTAACATCTCGTGTTAGTGTGGTGCATGTGTTAGAACTGAGGAACCGATATTGATGCATTGTTACTAACTAAAGCTCATAGTTTACACTAAGGTTTACTCTTGGTGTTGTACATCCTATAGATTTTGGCAGATGCACCAATTACAGTGTCACACACAATAATTCCACTGCCCTAGGAATCCCCTGTGCTCCCCCTGTTCACCCCTCCCTCCCCCAACTGCTGTCTACTACTGATTTTTTTACTGGCTCCATAGTTTTGCCTTTTCCAGGATGTCATGCAGTTGGAATTGTATAGTATATAATAGCTCTTTCAGACTAGCTTCTTTCACTTAGCAATGTGTATTTAATGTTCCTCCATGTCTTTTTGTGGCTTGATAGCTCATTTCTTTTTAGTGCTGAATGATACTCCATTGTCTGGATGGACCACGGTTTGTTGATCCATTTACCTGCTAAAGGACATCTTGGTTGCTTCTAGTTTTTGGCAGTTATGAATAAAGCTGTTATAAAAATTTTTGTTCAGGATTTTGTGTAGATGTAAATTTTCAACTCTTTTTAGGTGAATGCCTAGAAGCGCAGTTCCTGGATCGTATGATCAGAATATGTTGAGTTTTGTAAGAAACTGCCCAGTTGTCTTCCTAAGTGGCTGCAGCACTTTGCATTCCTAGCAGCAATGAGTTGCTGCTGCTCCACGTCCTCAGCGGTATTTGCTGTTGGCAGTGTTTTGGATTTTAGCTGTTCTAATATGTATATAATGATATCTCATTATTTTAATTTCCTAATTAAATTCCCTAATGATGTATGATGTGGAGCATCTTCTCATGTGCTTATTTGCCATCTGTATATCCTTTTTGGTGAAGTGTCTGTTCATATCTTTGGCCCATTTTTAAGTTGGGTTGTTTGTTTTCTTATTGTTGTATTTTAAAAGTTCTTTGTATATTTTGGATAGAAGTCCATTATCAGATATGTGTTTTGCAAATATTTTCTCCAAATCTGTGGCTTGTTTTTTTCCTTCTCTTAGCAGTTTCCTTCCAGGACAGACGTTTTCAATTTTAATGAAGTCCAGCTTATCAGTTATTTCTTTCGTGGATCATGCCTCTGGTGTTGTATCTAAAAAGTCATCACCAAACCCAAGGTCACCTAGATTTTGTCCTGTGTTATCTTCTAAGAGTGCTATAGTTTTGCATTTTACATTTAGGTCTATGACCCGTTTTGAGTTAATTTTTATAAAAGGTGTAATTTTTACAAGGTGAACATGTGTGTAACTACCGTCCAACCCAGAGAGGGCTGTAGGACATTACACAGAGGCCTCCCTCGTCCCTCACCTCCCACCCCCTAGTTGTTAACCTCCCCCAAGGGTAACTGCTCTTCTGAATTCTATCACTATAGATCGGTTTTGCCTATTTTTTTTGAACTTAAATGGGATCATATTGCATGTACCCTTTTGAATCTAACTTCTTCTGCTCAACATTATGTCTGCAAGATTCATCCCTGTTGCTGTATACAGCAGTAGTTTGTCCTTTGTCTTGGCTGTATAGAAATCCATTGTCTGAATATTCCACAGTATTTATCCATTCTGCTGTTCACAGGTATTTCAATAGTTTCCAGCATTGGGCTCTTTTGAATAATGCTGCTGCAAACATTCTTTGGCACATATGTGCTTGCGTTTGTGTTGGGTATGTGCCTAGGAGTGAAGTTGCGGGGTCATAGGGTAGCACCTTTTAGCTCTACTAAATTTGCCAAGCAGTTTTCCCCAATGCCTGTTCAAGTTTACACATCCACCAGAGGAGTTGTGGTCCAATGGGAGAAACTGCAGCCTCCTGAACAGAAGCTTCCGGAACTCACAGCCTGTGGGCCTGGTGGCTGCCTCTGCCCCAGGCTCCTCAGTTATTCGATGTTCCAAGTTGTACGTAGAATTTCTTTCTGTTACCTCTGTTTCTCCAGGAGTGGGATGTGCCTCTGGAGTTTGGTCGAGTTTGTGGTGGTTTTGTCCACTTGTGTGGGTCCCGTCCTTCTCCACCATGTGCACAGTGCATTCCTTCCTTCTTATTTCCTTTGCCTTCTGGCCTGGAATTTTGTTTTTCTAACATGTTCCTCTCAATGTTTTTGTCTGGTGGGGTCTTAGTGTGAGAGCTTGAGTCACTGAGTTCTAGGTCGGCCAAGCACATCCCTTGTTCCAAAGAGCTCTCGTCCGTCTTCCGTCCGGGCTTGTCCCAGCCAAGAGGCATCCTCCCAGCAGACTGACACCCTTCCGGTGCCTTCTCCAAGACTCCACCCAGAAATTGTGTAAGTGCCTTGGAAGTACTGGCTTTAGCTAGTTGTTTACCTTGCTCTCCTCTGAATCATTTGAACGTAAGTTGCAGGCGTGGTAACACTTTACCTCTAAATGCAGCAGCGTGCGTTACTTAAAGGCAAGGACGCCCTTTTATACACACACTTCTACTCTCATACTTAAGATAGCCAGAATTTCATAGTAAAATTTCCTATTTCTCCCATATGTGCATTATAGCTATTTCTTTTTGCTCTGATATCCAGTCCAGGTCCATGGCGTACTGGTAATCATCTCTTTAATCTCTTCTCATCTAGAATAGTCTTTTTCCAGTGACAGTGACTTTTTGAAGAGATCACGTGGGTTGTCTTGTGGAATGTCCCACGTTCGTGGTTTCCTCACGTCGTTGACCTTGTTCATCTCCGGTAGCTCTTGTACACTGGGGTTCAGGATACAGGCTCGGCCTGACTCTGGATTTTGGTGTGAACACTTCGCTGTCAGTGCTGCGTGCTTCACGTGGCATCCCATCAGGAGTTAGAAGGTCCAGGGCGTCGCCCTGTTGGGGTGCTAATTTGATCACTTGGTCGAGGCACCTGCCCCAGATGTCTCCAGTGGAAAGATGGGCGTTTTTCCCTTGCTCTCAGCACAGAATTTGTAGGGCTGTTCTTTGGCTTTGTATGAATATCTGACCTCAACAGCCTTTTACCTACTCTTTTAACCTCTTTGGGCTGAGCTTTGCCTGAATCAGTTATTTAGCGTTTTCGAAATGGTAATTTTTATAATTCAGTCATTTGGTCTGCTTTTATTAGCTGGTAATTTTTCTGATTCTCTCATTTGGTCACCTTTTATTAGCCGACATCCCCCTATAAAAAAAGATCTTTCTCTTATCAACCAGGGGTGAACTACATATCCGCCCTCCAAAAGAGACAACAAATGTTTCTTCCCCTTTAATTTCCAGTTTTCAGAGTAGGAAGCTGTTGTAATAGCTCCTCCAGGAGTGGGAATCGCGGTTTGAGGTGTCTGCTTGGTTTTGTCTGTCTTTTGAGTATCACTCTGATCTCTTGGGTCTTTACTTATTCGTTACATTCATTTTTACTACTTTTTGATGCTCAAATGCCCCCACGTTTGGACAGTGTGACCCGTGAGTCTGTTGACATGCTCTGAATGGTCCTTGGGCACAGCCTCGCTTCTGGAACGGTGCAGAGTCCCAGGCTCACCTGGTACTTTCTTGGCCTCAGACCTGGATCATCATTTCTCCTCGGAGCCTGGCCCCCGAGTGAGGAGTCTCCTTAGGGGTGCTTCTGCAAGGGGATGTATATCAAAACATGTTGGTATTTCGAATTCAAATTTAGATATTTTATTTGTATCTCTTTCTTCTTACACTGAAAATCATGCTTCCTGATAATATATTTACTTTCCTGTACAATTTACGTAATGTATCTTCAGAATTACACTGCTGATGTTAATACTAATGATGCATGTGTCGACGGAAGGTCAGCTTTCTCTGCATTCTTCTGGTCTTTGGCTGTGTCCACCGGGATGGGCGTTAGTTTAGCTGACCAAAGCCCTTGAGAGTGTTCTTTTCTCTGTGGAGTCATGTTACCAATTTGATATTCGGTCAGGTTCATTTGTTTCAATTTTGTGTTTGCTTTCTTTCCTTTTTGATTTATTTTCGTGACTATTTACATGGCTCACAATATAAAACTGTAGTCAAATGTGCGCTGCAGGCTCCCTTCGACCCTCACTCATTCCCTCTGGAGCATCCCCAGCCGGCTCAGCCCCCTAGAGGTAGCCAGGCTTTTGGTTTCTGGCTTCTCCTTCTAGTATTTTTCTCTGTTTTGTTTTTTAAAATAAGCAAATATTTATATTTTTCCTTTTTTTCTTATTCAGTAAGTAGCACACCAGATACACTCTTTTCGCCTTGCTTTTTCAGTGAACATTGTATCCTGAGATCCGCTCTGGGGAAACCACCTGCATTGTTTTCTGCAGCTACATCTCCGTATGGCGCATTCCACCGCTGTCCTGCTGAGGGACGTTTGGGTTGCTTCCAGAGTTTTCCTGTTTCAGATAATGCAGCAATTAGTAACCTCGTGTTTCTGGGTATGGAGGTGTGTTTTTAGGGCAGATTGCTAGGAGTGGGATTATGGGATCCAGGCTTCAGTGGTGTTGACAACAGTGCCACCTGCCCTCTGTTCTCGTGTGACCTTCCCGTGCTCTGCTGACAATGCCTGAGGCTGCCTGTGTGCTCAGGGCCTTGCCCACAAAATGGGTTGTTAAATTTTGGGATTTTTACAATCCGATTGATGTGAGATGCATCTTACTGAAGTTTTAATTTGCATTCCTCTTATAATGAGTGAAGTTGAGCATCTTTTATATTTGTCTTTTTTTTTTGCAAACTTCTCTTTGTATCTTTTTCCATTTTTCTATCAGATTTTTAGTCTATTTTGTCTTCTGTTGGGGCACCTCTATTTATTAGAGAGATTAACTGTTGCCTGTGATATAAATTGCAGATGTGTTTTCCTTCTTGGTCATTTGTCTTTTTGCTTTGCTTGTGGTGGGTTTTGTTGTGTAAAGTGTTATTTTTATGTCGTCTAATGTGTCAGTCTTTCCTTTCGTTGCTTCTAGATTCTTGAGTCCTAGATAAGGTTTTCTTCTCTCCCTGCTCATAAAGAGAGTCGTGCATGTTTTCTTCTAGGACTTGTAGGTTTCATCTTTTACATTAGGTTTCTGATCTATTTGTAGTTCATCCTGCTGTGTGACGGGAGGGGTAGATCCGGTTTTATCTTTTTTCAAATGTCTATCCAGTTGACCGAGTGCCATTTATTAAAAAGTCCATCTTTTTCCTCAGTGACTGGAGAGCTACCCTTATCATATACCAACATTTTTTTAGTACTTGGGTTTATTTCTGGATTTTCTGTTTTGTTCCATTAAACCAGAGGTTGGCACACTGATGTTTGTTAAGGGTCAGATACTGAATATTTTAGACTTTCTGGGTCACATATAATCTCTGTAGGATCTTTTTTTTCTTTTCTTTACAATCCTTTGAAAGTATAAAAGCCATTCTGAGCTCACAGCTCGATTGGCCTGTGGGCTGTAGTTTTCCAGGCTCTTCATCAGACCGTCTGTCTGTCCACGCACAGCTGTCACACTGTTTGATCAGAGGCCTTACGTTGTTTTGGTTTCTGGTAAGGTCAGCCCCCCACGGTGCTCCTCCTTGCAGGGTTCTCCTGGCCATTCTTGCTTGTTTAGTTTTCCATGTGAACTTGCTAGGCTCTTTATTGGGGTTCTGGTGAGTTCAAAGATTAATGTGGGGAGAATTGCCCTTGTAGGACGGGAGTTGTCCTGCCCAGGAACAGAGATGATTTTCCATTTGCTCATTTTTACTTCTGTGTCTTTCTTTTTGCCTCATATAAGTTTTGCTGTTTTCTAATCAATTAAATTTTGCGTTTATCTTTACCTTCCTTCGGCTTTCTTTCTTTTTGGTTTTCTTTATTGTTACTTTCCTAGTTTGTTTGAGTTGCTTAATTCATTTATTTTAATTTTTTTGTTTTTATGGATATAAATTATTCAAGGCTATGAATTTTCCTTTGATTACTGCTTTATGCTTTGGTGATTCTGATAAGTAGTATTTTCAAGAAAATCTGTTTTGATTGTGTTTTCCCTTTGACATAGAATTATTTAAGAGTAAGTTATAAATTTGTTTTAAAAAATTGTTTCTAATTTCTAGTTTGTTGCATGTGATCAGAGAATATTGTTGCATTATTTCTACTTTATGGCACATATTTAGGTTTTCTTTGTGGTGTAATATACAGTCAGTTTTTGTTAATGTTCCAGTACACTTGAAAAGATGTATTCTCTACTGTTGGGGTACAGTGTTCTATGTATATGCATACATTCTACCTTATGGATTGGCTGGTCTGGTCTTCTATATCCTTACTTATTTATTGTCTACATGACCTGCCTTGAAAGGAAAGTGGTTGGTTTGTCTCTGCTATTATTGTGTTTTTGTCGATTTCTCCTTGCATCCCTAGATTTCTGCTTTGTTATTTGGTGCATAGATTTTCATAGCTGTTGTACATTCATCATGGATTGTAGACTTTGTATTATAGTGTCTGTCATCTGAGGGGACTGTGGATGCTTCACAGAGCAGGTGTTTGTCAGTCAGGTTGGACACCTGGGAATTGAGAAGAGGGGTGGGGAAGGACCAGCCAGCCAGAGGAAGAGCAGCCACCAGGCTTGGACATGGGAGTGGGGCTGGGCTGGGGCACAGTGTGTGTGAAGGGACCAAGGAGGTAAGCTCGGGAGCCTGAGTGGACCCTGCAGGGTGCCACTGCCCCTGGGAGTCTGTCTTGGTTGAGTCAGTGGTCAGCACCATTGCAGACTTTTGAGTGTCACGGAGATGATGCAGGGTTCCCTTCGTAGGTGCTTTGGCAGTGCATGGGATGGACTGTGGGGAGCTTGGGCCTCAGGGAAGACCACTGAGGAGCCAGTTGTGTGAGCCGGAAAGAAGTGAAGGTCTGAGCCAGCAGTGGGGAGGAACTGGGAGGCTTTAGCATGAGAGGCCTGCGATGGTGCCCAGACCAGGATGTCTCCCCCAGAGCACTCAACACCCCTGCACTGTGGCTGGATGTGAATTAATCGTCATATTGAAAGCACCTGGCAGCTGAAGGGCTGTGTTGATGATGGAGCAAGAGGAACCCGCCCAGCTGGGCGCTGGGAGGCAGTTTGAGATGATGCAAGGAGCAGCTGGCTGGGGGAGAAGAAGCAGCATCCAGGTGGGATATGCTGCATTTGGCACAAGTAGAACTCTGGGTGGAGAGCCCAGTGGTGGTGGATGTGTCAGTCTGGGAGACGTTGGAGGTGGAGTGTGGACAGCACCCAGGGAAAGGTATTTGTAGGTATCGTTTGGGATGTCAGCCTACAGAGTTCAAATCTGTTCTGCCTCTTTGAGCCAGAAGTCTGAGCAGTGTGGAGATGAGTGCTCAGCTGCTCCTTCCCCTGCAGTCCAGGTGGGCCTGGAAGTGGGAGCTGTGTGGTTAGGGAGCCTGGGCTTTGGCATTCACAGGTCTTCATTTTAGTCCCCACTGTACCTCTGAGGAGCCGGCCGTGGGGCTCCTGTCTCTGAGTGGGTGTTGAGAGACTGACCAGATGCCACAGGCCACTGAGTTCTAGAGCTGGCCTGTGGGGCAGGGGCGGTGGGTGTTGTTGGCCTCCACTGGCCCTGTGACTTGGTCTGGTCACTTGAGATGTGACACTGGGGACTGGCCTGCCACTGCATGATGTCATTGCCAGCCCCTGCTTAGCCTTTGTCCTGATGTCTTGCTGCTCCTCCACTCTGTGAGGTGCCCCCATAAGGGCTCCTGCTGTGGCTGGAGCCAGGCCTACATAGCTGGTCTTCACTGCATTTCCCTTGGGCCCACTAGGGGCTCCCCTCCCCTACAGCCCCCAGAGCTGGGTCCCTGCCCCAGCCTGTTTCACTCCTTCCACTGAAAGCACTGTCCTAGTCTTTAGGAGAGAGAGGGGACATTACTGGGCGCCCGTGGGGCTGTGGTGGCTGGAGGTGGGGTGCGATGTCAGCCCGGCCCGGGGCCTCGAGGGTGCCGAGTGAACATTCCCCCCTCCCTCCCCAGAGTTAGTGTTCTCCTCCACCGGGCCTCGTAAACACTGTCATGTTCCTGATAGAAAGGGGTGAGATGCTGTTTTGAATGTGCTCTCCAGCGTGGCTGTTTCTGCACTTTAACTGTTGGTGATTTCAGTGGCACTTCTGTCAATTTAGAATTAATGATGATGCCACTTGGAGAAGATGGAGGCAGGGGCCGCAGTCGGTTCTGTCTCTTAGTAATAAGCCTGGTAGCCAGGAGCCAGCCCTTGAGAGGGGCCTGGGTCCCTGTGGGGCTCCTGCCACAGGGCGTAGGGTGGGGGCCCTGGGTCTCCTCAGCACGTGTGCTGAGCTTGATCTCAGCATGTGTGTGTGACTGTCCTGGCTGCGACAGCAGATGTGGACTGCATTTCTCCCTAAATCCTGTGTGCCCAGAATGACAGGCTCCCTGCTAGCCCGGCAGGGCGTCTGTTCTGATCCAGCGTGGACTGTATCATGAGGACTTGGTGACAACCGTAAATCTTATTTTGGGAGGAGTTGATTGTATGCATTGGAAAGAAACGTAGTTTTCTGAACATGACTCTTCATTTTGTTAATTTGGATACTTTATGATGTTTTTGATTAATGTGTTTATTAAACTGTAGCTATGATGGAAGCAGAAATTAGTAATCATGACCAGAGCAGAAATCTCTTCAAAGTGTAAAGATGATAAATGACTCCAATTACTTTTGGACTCATCTGGGGCCTCTTTGAACAGGATCTCCAGGCTTCCAGCTGAAGTACCTGGTGGATCCTGGATTCCTGAAACCTGGAGAGCAGCGCTGGTTCGCCCATTACCTGGCTGTGCAGACCCTGCAGATTGACGTCTGGGACGGAGACTCCTTGCTCCTCCTCGGGTCTGCGGCCGTCCAGATGAAGGTAGCGGGTCTCCTGCAGGCTGAGCACAGATAGGGTGGACTGTCCCTCCTGAGCAGGTCTGTCTGGTCGGTAGTGTCGATCATGGTCCATCGTTAGACTGTGGTCCGGCTTCTTTGTTCACAAATGAAAAACACTGCTGAGTTCTGTCCTTCCCAAAAGGAAAAGATTTCCACAAAGTCTGAATTCTGTAATGCAAGATATATTTCGTTATCAGTTCCTCCTACAAACCCACCTGCCAGGTAATGTCACCTTTGGCTCCTTCGACGTGAGGTTGTACGTTCCCTGAGAGCGGCTCCGGGTTGGCCTGTTGCCCAGGGGCCTGGGCCGTCAGAGGCATGGCTTCAGTATGGAAGGGAGGGACGAGGGATGGGGTGTGAAAATGTTACCTGATGCCTGTTATCAGTTAATGAATCGGGCTTTTCTAATTCTAATTAGTATTAGAATCTAATTCTTTCTCTGATTGTGCTTTCCATTCTCCTCACACTAAAACCTAAATCCTGCATTATTCCATGTTCTTCCCTGGGGTTTCTCCCCAAGCCTTTTCTGTTGGATGACCGGGACCCTAGAGGGTCAACATAGAGTTTCTGTGGCAACTCCTGGGCCAAGGCCTGGGGCCACTTGCACTTGTTGACATGATGTCCCAGAGTTTCCCTCCCAGCCGTGGGGTGGGTGGCAGAGGAGCCAGCACGTAACTGCGGCTCCTGGACCTCTCTGACGTTCATCCACTTTTCTTTAATCCCACAAAGCTGTTTCCCTTCTGGATTCCAGTCCCAGGTCCCTCCTGAGTTCCTCTGCTTGAACCTTGCCCCTGCGGCAGCTGGCTGGTCACTGAGACCTGCAGATCCAATCCCATCACTCCTTGTACCTCAGCATTCCCTCACTGTGGCGAGCTCATGGCTTCTGTACTGCAGTGGCTAGGCTGCATTCACTGCTCCCCGGACAGGCTTCTCTTCCTCTGGGGCCTTGTGTGCACGTAGAGTGCTGGGGTGGGGTCCACATGAGGTGAGACTCAGTACATGTCGCTGACGTTCTCATGCCTCATCCTGGTCCCTCAGTCCCCATGTGGCTCGTGGTGCAGGCCCCAGGGGGTCATCATGGCCATTCCTTGTCTGTCTCCTACACTGGCTGGTGACGTCCTAGAGGGTGGGATGGAATGGTCACTGACCCACCTCCGGCATAGTCCTAAGCTGCAGTGGACGCTGCATGGCTGAGAAGGAGCGAATGGAGGGAGGGATGAGGTGAACGGACAGAGGGATGGGGGAAGGGAGGGATGCCCTTGGCAGTGCTGGGACACTGGAGGGGCAGAGAGGAGCCCCGCTGTGGAGCCTCCAGGACCCGCAGTGGCTCCTGCTTCATCCCCAGCTGAGCCCTCGTGTCCGTTGTGAGCTGTCAGATGGAGATGGAGTTATTTGATCTCCTCCTTCACGAGGAGCCCCTTAAATGCTGTGATGTTTATTGACAGACTTGGATGACTTAAATTTTACTTTTTAAAAATAAAAAAGTCCTTAACTCCAAAATTTGTATGGAAAAGATGGAAAATTTAGGTAAGAAAAGATAATCTCCTGTAACTGCAGACCCCCAGGTAGTTAAGGTACTGTGTCAGTGTTGATGGACTTGTCTCCGCAGGTGTGGGTGCATTATAACTCGTCACCCGTTCCCTGCGGTGGGCCATGTCAGTGCTTCTTTCCTGTTAGAAACAGTGCGGTGACGTCCGGCGTCCGTCTGCCCGTGTCTTCAGCTCATCTCCTGAGGGTGACGGCAGTGCCAGCCTTGTTAGGGCAGCGGGGATGGCTGCCGCGGATGCCTGACTGCTCCTCTGCTTTGTTGAACGTGTCCTCAGCCCAGCCCTGGATCCTAGTGTCCAGCTGAGCAACCGAGGCCCAGGGTCACGCTGACTGTAGCAGAGCCAGGCTTTTAGCCCAGTTCTGACTTGGATGCTTGTGCTCTTTACTGTCATGCTCTGCCTGTATGAGAACTTCCCAGAAGCGGCGTTTCTGAGTCAGAGGTGTGCAAATGTGGGATCCTCAGGTGCGTGGAGCCGTGGGGCGTGTAGCCCTGGGAGGCCTGGTAAGGCTGTTTTTCCTGGAAGACGACCAGGGTGCCTGCTGCCTTCCCATACTTTTGCCTTTATGGGGGTATAAGCTTTAGAAAAAAATCTTTGCAGTCTCACAGGTGAGAAGCAATTTCTTATTTCTACTGGCATCTCTTTGCTTCCCAGCATGGCTGGGTGTCGCTTCTTGCATCAGTTGTCCATTCTCCAGAGGGGTCTTCCCATAGTCCAGCCACTGAGGGTCCTGAACCGTGGCCACATGTGTGGCTGTGGGCATTTTGGACAAGCACTGCTATGCTAGCATTGTCTGAAGCAACTGGAAGCCCCTGGGCCCAGAGAGAGGGAGCAGGTTGAGGCATCTCCACTTTGAGACAGGCACTTGCACTGCTGTAAGAGAAGTGCAAGAATTCCCAGAGCTGGGACCTTACTCTGGCCCCACGCTTCCACGTATGTGTGGGAAGCGCTAGTTGAGAGGTCAGGCGGCGTTCCCAAGGCCTCACAGGGAGAGGAGCCCAGCTGGGCCCAGAGGCAGCGTGTGGTTCCATCTCCCCCTGGGTGGCCTCACTGGCCCTCAGGCTCAGGCAGAGGACTGAGGGGTTAAACTTGATCAGCAGAGGAAACTGTGGTCAGGAAGGTCCTGATAGCGCCCTGCGTCCGCTCTCGCCCGGCTCTGACCAGCCTGGGCCTGGCATGGAGATCCTTGTGATTTGGCTCTGGCAATCCCACAGCACCTCCTCTGACCCCTGGCCTGTCTTTCAGCCATACTGAAGCCCACAGCTCCCAGCCAGGGGGTAGGGACTGTGTACTCTGTACCCTGGGCCTGGCATGCCCCCCAGCCTTCCTTGCCTGTAGGCGCATCTTCATTCCAAAAGGTCCAGTTCAGACCTCCACTGGTGCTCCCACCGTCCCGGAGATGGGGTTTGCTCGGCGTCACTGCCTTGCTCTCTTGCTCTGTTCCCATCTTTCTCCCCACGGAGGAGGCTCCACGAGGGGGCTCCCAGGCCCCTTTGCACATCCCCGGTGTTTGCTCAGTGGGTGAATCGAGTTGCACTTTATTAAAGAATCTGGGGAAAAGACTTGATATTGAGGACTCAGGTTTTCAGAAGAAGGTGGACTCTGCCCCAGTCGCTCTCCGATTGGTGCCCTTCTCCTCCACAGCATCTCCTCCGCCAAGGGCGGCCGGCCGTGCAGGTCTCACATGAGCTCGAGGTTGTGGCGACTGAATACGAACAGGACATGATGGTGGTGAGTGGAGACGTGACCAGGTTCGGCAGTGTCAAGCCCATCGGCGTCCACACGGTGGTGAAGGGCCGGCTGTACCTGACCTTGGCCAACGTGGGTAAGAGTCCCCTCAGCTTTGCCTGGCCTCGTGCCATTTCCTGGGCAGCTGCTTGTCATCCCAGTTGGAGCGTGAGCTCCTTCAGGGCCGCAGCCACACTGTGGGTGTCATACACTCAGTGGGAATTCAGAAAAACTCCCATTAGCTTGACCATTGAGGCTGTCATTGACCACTGAGCCTGCCCTTGACCACTGAGAGTCTGTCCTTGACTGCTAGGCCTGCCGTGGACTGCTGAACCTGTCTGGGCACCAGTAGTTTGGTTCCTGATTTCTGAGCAGGATTTGGATCATGTGCGTCTTGGTCTGGCCCACATTTTGTTTCTTGGTGCCACCCACGGGCATCTCTGTGACGAGCCTCCAATAAAGTGACTGTTCCAGGAGAGATTTTCATCTGGAGTGTCAACCCACAGAACTGCCTCATCACGGTGGAGAGAAAAGACAAATGTCCCTGACCCTCCATACAGCTTGGGAATAGGGGACAGAGAAACGCACTTCTTTAGAGCCTGGCGCCTTGACCTTGTGTCAGTGGTGTCCGAGGGTTGCTCATCTGAGAGACCGAGCAAGGCCCTGATTCTCCTCCTTCCACCTGCCGGGTGGGCAGGGAGTTTGGGCTGGTGTGGCTAGGATGGTCCTGCCTGGATGTTCTGGAGGCTCAACCACGGCCCTGATGGGACGGGGGACGGTAGGCTGGGCGTGCCTGCCGTGCCCGCCTCAGGGCAGAGGGCCAGTGACAGGCCCACTCAGTCTCTCTTGAGGGGACGGTGGAAGGATTGGGGGTTTTCTGGGAAAAATTGAAAGCAGGACAAAACCAAGCTGCCTGAAGTTTCTGGAGCCACGTCTGTCTGGATGGACTCAAACTTCTCTGTTGTTTTATTGGGGAATTTTCCATTCCTCAAAACCCAGCCTGATTTTAAAGCCTTGAGCCCCATGGGCCACATCTGCCTGTGCCGATGGCACAGAGGCAGGCAGAGCTGGGGCAGCAGCGGGAGGAGTGAGCGCACAGCTCATTAAGTTGGGTTTGGGGTTTCTCCCTGCTTGTTTACAAATGTAGGATCCAAGGCAGCCTGGAAAATAGGCAATATGGAAACAGCAAAACTCAATTAGGTTCTGGAGAAATAAATGAGCCACATGTGAGAAGCAGACATTATCCAGGAGCTCATATGACCGAGGGAGTTGCAAGAAACATTCTGCTTCCGAGATTGTGTTGGTTATTTTTATATTTAATTCACCAGCCCACAAATGTGCAGTGACTCCAGGTTTTAAAATCTTATCTTCAGAAGAAAGATTAGCTCCATTATATGTTATCTTAAATTGTCATTTTCATACTTTGCCTGCAAGAGAGAGATAAGCTCATGGGAAGGAGAGTCTGAGATCCCAGCTCGAGAGGCTCTGTGCAGACGTGGGAGGGAGAGATTAACAAAAGACAGACGCCCCATGCAGTGCGCTTGTCAGTGCAGCTGCGCTTTGGTTTCATCTGTAAATTTTGCATTTTTTGGGAAAAGAAGTGTTGTGGCTTTTATTTCTTTGTAAAACTGGTTGCATTGGGCAGCAGGCGTAGGCCAGCAGGTTGGCTGAAGGCTGTGTGAGCCCTCAGGGTGAGAGAAGCAGGGTCAGTGCCAGCGTCACCATGCCCAGCTTGGTCTCGCCTGGACAGCGCTCCGTGCCTCCTGCATTCCCAGTGGTGTGTGCAAGTGTGAGGCCCTGGGACGAGGCATCTGCTGCCGACGCCCCAGGTCTCCTGTGAATCTTTCCGTGGGAGAGGGCCATCCTCGTGCTTGGTGGCTTCTCGGGTCAGGCAAGCTCTTTGACGCTCTCAACGGCCTCTTTGCAGCTGTCTCTTAATTATCTTTCATCTGATAGAGATTGCAAGAGCCGTGTCCATTTCTTTTACACCAGTGATCCTGGTTATGCAGTATGACCACTGTTCAGCTGGGAGCTCTGTTGTCACTTGTATCTGCAGCCCTCCCTAGGGGCCTCCCGGGGGAGGCAGGGGCGACCCTGACCCCTGGCTCCATAGTCAAATACCTGTGTTCTCAGGGTTGAAGGAGAACAGGGCGGTGTGGACTTTGATAGATGACCCGGGTTTGGGGTCAGAATGGTGTTGACGTGCTCTGCTGCTGCAGCAGAGTGTGGGATAGCTGTACATGTATGTCAGGAGCCCTGTGCATTTGAAGGGACTTTCCGCTCCCATTGCAGATGTGTTGGTCCCCAGCTGTCACCTTCTGTCTCACTGAAGGGGAAGGAAACATGCAGCAATTTCAGGTCACAAATTGTGCCCTGATGAAATGCAGCATCTTCACCCCTGTGCAGTCCTTGAGTGATGGTGCAAATGTAAATTCAGCTTGTCTAGTTCATTGTCCCATCCTCTAAACAAACCAGCGCTCTGAGTACAAATACAGTAGGAGAAAGTGGTCACGAGGCCCAGGGATGGCCCTGGTCTGTTGGGAGATGACCGCGTGGTCCTGCTGGTCCCAAACGCTGCGGTGACAGTTGGTCCTCCCGAGAGCCTGCATTCCAAGGATGCTGGCCGCCTGCCCCTGTCTGGACCCCGTCCTGACTCTGCAGCAGTTTCTTTGGCCTGTGTATCTCAGAGTGGAGCGATTACTAGGCTTAAAATAGGTCAGCGCTCATTTCAGTTAGATGTGGGTGGACCAAAGGCCTGGTCGCCTGCAGCTCAGGGAACCACTAGCCACTGGATTAAGGTGGTGGAGACAGCTACACAAGATTCCCGGCTTCTCTTAGGTGTGGCATGAATCCTTTGTGCCCCAGTGAGTGGAGGTGGAAGTGCCCACTGCCGGGCAACTGGTGGAGCAGGTCCTCAGGACAGGACGGAGAGCTGGTCAAGAACTGTCAGTCCCTGCGCTACTGCCCCTGCTGTGGGAAGAAATGGCATCGAGAGCCAGGATCCTGGACCATCTCTGAGCTTGGGGTGGGGGGGCTTCATCCCTCTCTCATGTGGAAAGCAGGGAGGTGGGAGGAGATCTGGGGCAGCGAAGGTCAGTGCCATGGGTCCTGGCTCTAGTGCCGGCCAGCCAGCTGGGCCCTGGAGCGGCTACTGCCCCCTCCCTGCTCAGCCAGGCTCTCTGTGCCTGCCTTGTCTGTGTGTTCACTTGTCCATGTCCCCAGGGATCTGGGGGCTCCTTGAGGACACTGGCCGGCTCTTCCTTGTGTGATTCACCCTGGCAGTGACCATACCGACTCAGCGTGGTGGTGGGAAGATCGTGAGTGGATCCATAAGCAAGTGAGAATGAGAGCCGGGCCTGCCTTGGACTTCTGTTCTTCTTGGACTTCAGGGATAACAGGCCCTGAGCTGCGCCATGCAAAGGGGTGTTGACACCAGCTTTTTCTCTTAGGGACGAGGATGGTGATCCTATGACAGTGAGCTGCTGTTAGGAGTCAAAAATAGATCCCATGGAGACAAGAAGAATGTGATTTTGGAAAAGACTTGCCAACCTCAATTTGCAGGGGAAGATGGAAGATCCCTGGAAGAGTGTGGAAGTAGCTGTGGCTGGATGAGGAGCGGAGCACAGCGGAGGCTTTCTGGTGGTTCTCGACAGAGCAAAGACCGAGAACGGTTCTGATTCCAGATGCTTGTTCTCAAGAAGCAGGGCCAGAGGGAGGAACAGGAGTGGTAGCGTAGATGTCCTCGAGGAGACCTGAGCCTGAAGGTGGGAGCGTCGTGGCCGGTGCTTGAGCAAGGGGGCGAGCAGAAGCAGGGACTCCTGGGGTGGAGCACAGACCTCCTGCAGATGGGAGCGCTCACCGCTGCTGTCCGCTGCATGTCACAGAACCGACATTGAGGCAACATACAAGGAACAGCAGGAGGAGAGGGTGTTCCTGCTGGACCTGGGCTGGCACTGACGCTGCCCAGGAAGAGGCCTGGGGGGTTGTCGCTGGCCTCAGCAGCAGGAGGAGGTGAGGAATTCACTGGCCAGGGTGGAGGAGGCAGCCCTGCCGTCTGGCGTCCAGCGGTGATAGTGTGAGTGCCAGGCAGAACCTGGCCTCCGGAGCCCGTTTCTCAGCATCAGGGCAGGTGGCTTGACCCCTGGCTTCACCACACCTGAGCTGAGAAAGCTGCCCCAAGGAGGGCTCTGAACAGCGGGCCCTGCCCCTGCCCTGGTGCAGTGACTTCCCTGAGGGAGGACGGGGAGACAGCCGACATGGCAGCGTTTGCCAGGGCTGCTTTCTGAGCCATGAACGGGACGGCAGGGCAGATGACCCAGAGAGGCTCCCGTCGCAGGAAGGCTAGCAGGAAAATCCGCTTGAGCTGATCCCAGAGAACACTCAAGATGACCAAAGGAAGTTAAAAACGGTGAGAACTGCTGTGTGCTGCTGTATCTCTAGTTTTTAGACCACAGCAAGTGACTTGCTCCTTGATTCGTCCAGAGATGATTTCAGTCTGTCTGTCGTTTATGGATCTAGCCTTTCCCGCCCCCAGATCAGGGCCTTTGTCCTCACCAGTCTTTGGGGGGGATGGTCTGCTGTTGCACCGACATCTTTGGGATCTCTAGCTGCAGCTCCCTGGGGTCTAGAGGATGTGGCCCCCATTTGGAGCAGCACCAAGACCACCTGGCCTCCTTTGGGAGGTCGGGCACTCCCTTTCCAACCTTAGCTCAGAGCCAGTCGAGACAGAGCCATTTCTGTCAGGCAGCTGAAAACAAAAACTCCACCCTTGTCCCCAAGAAGATGCGGCTCACGCCTGCAGACAGGGGGCATTGCTGATGCACCCAGCATGGAGCTGGCCCTTGAACACAGCAGCCTCCTGCAGGCGCGAAGCTTGTCTTGAGGCCGGGAGCAGCAGGTAGACCTGAAGAGGGGCCGAGGGCTGAGCTAAGCAGGGAAGTCACCCTTTCCTCTCCTGGGGCAGAGGGGAGGTGGGGAGGGAGGGGTCGCAGGGAGGTGGGAAACAGGCAACCAGAAGGGGTTCCACTTCTCACAACTCCCAGAAAGATTGCCAGGGCACCCCACGCCTGCAGGTGTTCACCACCGTCTTGCTGGAATCGGGGAGATCAGCCGCACCAACATTGTGTGCTTGAAACTTTGGCGTTCATCTTGGAAAGCAGCTTCGTTAGCTGTTCACTGCCTCAGCCTGAGGCGGGAGTCACGTCCGCTCAGAGAGGTGGCTGGTTCCGAGGGCAGGATTCCATCCTCCTGGGAGAAGCATCTTTGTGGGCAAACACTTCTCATCCCCTGGGACTCTCCGAGGTTGGCAAGTTCAGCCAGAGGGAAGTGTGACGCTGTGCTCTGCTGGGCACGTGTCCCTCCCTCTGAAGCAGCATCGCTCTCTCCAAAGCCTTCTTTATGAAGACAACTCCAGAGGATTCTAGTTTGTGGAGGCTCTTTTACCTTCGAGTGTATTTGGAGTCAGACGTTAGCAGAAGTGCACAAAGGCCTCCCTTGAACAGCACGATATTCAAAAGGCTGACGTTAGAGTTTGGGAACCATCCCACATCGCAGGACTGCTCGGGGCAAATCTAGAGATCAAGAAGTAAGAGTCCGTAAGCGCACTTTGAGCGTCCCGAGCTTTCATTTCTAATTCATCGTGGGAAAGCAGAGACTGCTGCTCAGATGGAAGAGAATAGGAACCTAGAGAGGGAAGAGTTTGGAAAAAAACAAACGCCTCACATCCTCTCTCTATTGCAAAACAAATTCAGAACCAAGAGTGGATTTAGGGAATGTTAGCAGGTCAGGGGATGCAGGTGGGCTGTTTAAAAGCCAGAACTTCGTATAAGGGATATTGATGTATTTCATCAGACTTTTTCTTGGTATTAATATCTTATGGTGGGGTGTTTTTAATTTAGGTCACCTGTGTGAACAGAGAGTGAGAAAATCCAGCTCGCTGCCACCTTCCAGGTCCCGGGTCATCTCCAGTGACGGAGCCAGCCGTTTCGAGGGAGGCAGCCTCCTCACGCGTGGGGGCCCAAGATGTGAGTGGAGAGAGTGTTGGAACCGCGGGCAGGTGGTGCAAATGACATGGGGGTGGGGTGGAGCGAGGGGCAGAAGGCTGCGTGTACGTGTGTGAGTGCGTGTGTGCGCACATGTACATGTGTGAGCCTTTGTGGTGGTGTCCATGCCTCTGTGGATCTGGGGGCAGAGTGGTGGCTGTCAGTGTCCAGCTCAGTGCCCTGCCTCAGTGGACCTGCAGGCCGTGTTGATTGACCACATTCATCAAACCCAGCACTCTCTTGACTGGGCTCTGTGAAGCCGCCTGTGTTATTTCATAGAGAAATTATAATCCTGAGAGTAGTTGTTTCTGGTTAGCTGCTCATCTGCAGGGGAAGAGGAAATGAAGAAAAGGTCAGGATGAACATAGACTGACTTATAAAAACTAATTTGAAACTCTCCATGTTGGGAAGAGGAAGAATAAGCCAGTTATGAAGCTTGGGAAGTAAAGACCTGGGCTTGGTGAAACTATTTTTCACAGCAGGGAAGTTGTGAAGGTTTTTTGTCCCCTTAAAATGACCCACAGACCTGAACATAAGATGCTTGTTGGAATGAAAAGTGGGAGGTGCCCTCTAAGTAGCATCCCCCAAATGCTACAGATCATCTTGTGTGAATCCCAAACTGTCATGGGCTGCCTGGGTTGACAGTCCTCTGGTGGTGGTGGCCTTGAACCTCTGCTCCAGGAGGGAGTCCCAGAGCTGTGGCTGATGAGGACTGGGTGGCCTCTGGTTCTGCCTTGGAAGGCCTCCAGGATCCCATGAGTCCCCTGAAACAACAGCCAAAACTTCATGGGTCCTTGTCTGTTCTCCCCAGGGAGAGGGGGCCCTGAGGTTCAGATGCTCAGAGGGGTCTGTGATCTGTGATCCAGGCAGGCGGAGAGTCTGTTCTGGGCTGGCTTCCTCAAATGTTGAAGAATTCAAGGCAAAGAGAGGTCAGGTGACTTGGCTGTTTGTGTGGTTAAGGGTGATGAACTTGGACTAGAATCTGGATTCTCTGCTTTGGGGCCACTGCTTCTCTGTCCCCAGCGGGTCCCTCTGGCCACCAAGAGAATGGATGGAGAGCTGGCTCTGTGGAATGAGGAGTTGCCACACTCCAGGGACAGAGGCTGAGAATATTTGTAAAACCCGCGGCCTCGGGCCCAGCAGGTCAGGGGCTCTGCCGGGCAGTGCAAGGGGTTGTAACCATGAGGGTTTGTTGAGAGAATCGAGAGCCTTTGGAGCCAGCAGTTCCCCAATCTCTATTTTGATCAAAACCAGAGGATGGGGTGCTCCCTCAGAAAGCCCGTGTCTGTACTCACTGGGCAAGGTTCTGGAAATAGGAAGTTGTGCAGAATTTTGAAAGGTGCTTCCTGGCTCTCAGCAGTGCGGCCCTGCATGGTCACTCTGGAATTTCACTGGAACCAGGAGAGGCACTTGTCAGGTGATGCGGTCTGAACACGTGAGCTCCTCAATTGACCCCCAGCCTTGCTGGTCTCCTGCCCTGGTTCCTCCACTCGGGACCCTGGGCCTCGGGCTGCTCGAACCTAACCCAGGCTGGACCTACCCTCCCCGCATGCCATGCCCCAGGGACACAAGAAATGCTCTTTTGGGGCCATAAGACATCTAAGCCAACGCATGGCATCTGGAAAGCAATTAAATGGCTTTAAAATAGATAGGTGGTGAGGAACTTGAAAATAGCACTTATTTACTGGTGACGGAGGAAAGGGTGGGTGAGTAGGGGAGAAAATTGCTTTCCCTCTGAGGGGCGCTTCAGTAGGAGGCTGGAGATGCGTGATGATAGGGAGTGCTGGGGTTTATTTCCCGTGGTGCTGGGAATCAGGAAAGGCCCCGGTGCTAAGTTGGGGTGCCCCTTCTCACCTGCCTGTCTGTGCTGGGTTGAGTGACTATCCGGGAGTCTCGTGTCAACTTGTGACATGGCATGTGCCATATGTGGCTCTGTTACCAGTACAGCCACTGGTGGAAGAGAGAAAATGCAGCTCTTCTACCTGCTGGTTCTGGTTTGTTTCGGCCTCTGTTTGTCTGCCACTTGGCTTTTGTGTGTCTCCAGGGTTTGAGTAGAGCCCCCCGAGGAGATGGTGCCCTGGGAGGCCAGGCCATCCAGAGGCAGCCGGGTGCAGAGTGGAGGGCATGACCTTGGGAGCCCAGCCTGGTGTGACCAGCTGGAGGGCCTCAGGCCATGGAGCACAACTCATCAAGCCCCAGATTCCGGTCGCTCAGGGCTCGTTCATCCCACCCAGGGTGGGTTTGAGGACCCGATGGGACCGTGTGCCTGAGAGCTCAGAGTGGTGCTGGGCGTCGGGAGGTGCTCGCTGGAGGGGCTGCAGTGTGCAGGGGCCGGCAGTCCTGGGTGAGCGTGTCAGCGGGCCCTTGCGAACCCCGAGAGCGTGAGCTTCTAGAACACTGACCTTTTTCTCCCCTAGAAAATCACCTAGTGGTGTATTAGTAAATTTATATCCAGGGACCAAGATCAGAATTCCCTTGATTTGAGAGGCTGGTAAAAGGAGGGGCACAGTGGAGCCCAGGTTATATAATTATCATCTTGATCAACATCTTAGAATCTACAGAAAAGAACGGCCAAGCTCTGAGCTCCTCGCTGGATAAAGTGGTTCTGGGAGGTCCTCGCCATGTCTGCTAACGAACATAAACTCTACCCTTTAACCTCTGGCTCCCTCTTTGAACCTTCCAGCAGTGAAAAATGTGGTCCAAGCACAGAAGCTGGCTGATGTGGACGGCGAGCTGGCCGCCCTGCTGTTCACCCACATGCAGCAGGGTCACAAGGGGCCACGGGGCCCCAGCCGCGAGGGGGATGCCGTCCGCAGGCGCAAGCTGGAGCGGATGAGGTCCGTGCGCCTACAGGAGTCCAGAGCCGAGCTTGGTGGCCGCGGGACCAGAGTGGCGGTGAGGGCTCTGTCCAGGGCGCGCTTCCCTGGGGGTGTCTCTGTGGGACTGAGTCGCTGGGAACAAAGCCACTTCGTGCACTGTCTCTCCTCTCCTTCTGCGCGGTTCTCTCTTTCCTCCCAAATCCTACCTCCAGAATTAAGAGAACTGGACTTCTCAGCCACCAAGGGGAGTTTTCAACTCAGAATTACCTGGTGATCTTTTGATAAAAGCCGATTCTTGGGCTCTACCCATGGAGATTCTGTCTCCAGTCAGTTTGGGAGGGTCCTTGGAGCCTTGGTTTTTAAGAAAGCTCTGCAGGGGATCTGAGTTTCCCCAGGTTTGAGGAGCAGAGCTGGGAATGACTTCTACATCGTAGGGTGTCAGAGTATTCATTCTGACCAGAAAAATTCTCATTTTGACTAAAAATCTAAATAAGACCCTGTGAAATTTTCCTCAGAAATGGGAGGAGAGAATGGTTGTGCCTGATGAGTTTATAGAAAAAAGAAGCAAAGGGCCTTGAGAAAGATCTTCTGAGACTACCCTTACGTTAAGGCAGGCGGGTGTCTGGATGGACGACGTCCCTTCTCCAAGGGCAAAGCCTGTGCCGATGGCTGAGTACACGCAGTCAGCAGTCCCCCGATGCCCGACTGTGTGCGCCCGTGTGACACACTGGGAGATGGGCTTCCGCCCTCAGGGCTGGAGTGTAGGAAGGGAAAAAGAAAGAAGTCAACCAACAAGACTGTTCAGTCCAATGGGGAGAGGAGCAGAGCACAGGGAGAGGCCAGGAGCGAGGACACGGGCGGGGGCCCGGACTGAGCCAGCAGGACCAGCAGGGCAGCGGGCAGAATGGGGCAGAGTCTGTGGCTGTGACAGTGGACGGAACGGGGGCCAGCCGGTGGGGCTGGGATTGGCCGCGCCTCCTCTCTGGGGCCTGGTGCACCCACGGCTGCTTCCTTCTCCCTCCCAGCAGCGTGCAGCCTCTGAGGGTGGGGCCCCTGCATGTGCCTCAGCTCAGGCAGTGACACCTGAGGACACCTGTCGTCCCTGCCTCGGAGCAGTGGCCTGGCACACGGCTCGTCCTCAAGAAGGACAGCTGTCAGTGTTGTTGTTATAGTTTAGTTTGCTAGTTTTCTCTTATTTGATGTGCTCTGATAGAGAAATCAGTAGCTCAGAACCTTCATTTTGAACACAGCTGTGCATTTGGAAGAATTGGATTTCTAAATATACAAAAAATTCCCACTAAATTCTAATGATTTCCTGGGTTCGTAGCCCTGGAGAATTTTGAGGTGAAAGTAACTTGATTTATCAAATGTGAGGTAGTTTCTGTCCCTTCTAGAGCTTTCACAGCCTACTTTTGAAGAAGGGATGAGAATTCTGTGAAGTCAGTGAGTCCTTTGGAAGAGAATTGAAAGCAGAACAGCTCTTAGAGCAGAGGGCTGATCCCTGGCCTGGTCCTTTGCGCACGTGACCTGTTCATGGATCGTGGTGAAGTCTTGGGCCTGGAGGCTGTGCCTTGGGAGGCAGAAAACAACTCGCTGTGTGGCTTTCTTTTTCCGACAGCGATAGACTTGAGGGAGGCTGAGTGTCCTGGGCATCTTGGGGAAGGTAGTGTGGCCTGGGGGCCAGGAACACAGAGTGTGGGGCCAGATGCCTGCATTTGAATCCCCCCTGTGCCTTGGGACAGTCACAGGCCTCCTTGAGAGGGTCACTTGGCTTAATCTGTGTCCAGTGCCCAGGACAGTGGCTGACCCTAGTGACTGCTGCCAGTCAGCATCAGCCGCTGTGCATGGGGAGGCCGCAGGCGACAGGAAGGCCTTGGTCTGAGCACCTTCGCTCTGGACCTGGGCCTGGAAAGAAGGGCTGGCAGGGTATCGCCCTATGCAGGGCGGGGGGGGGGGGTGGCGAGGGATGCAGTCTGTGGGGCTGCAAGTGACAGAAACCCCATGTACACTGGTCTGCAGCAGCCAGGTCCCCAGGCTCTCAGCCTGGATTCCAGCCCAGTCAGTCCGCATTTGAACAGATATCCCAACGCTCCAAGCCTGGCACTGATTGGGTGACCATTCAGTCTATGGCCGCAATAACAGGACATTTCCGGGTAGTGCTGACTTGGGGCTGCATCTGTAGCTCAGGCAGTGTCTCCAGGGACTGGCCCCCCACCTCTCCCCTCTGCCCCCTGCATACTCCCTACGGTGACATTCCAGCAGCTCTGGGATCATCCCTCACGGTAGCAGGTTGCTGGCACTAGTCCTGTGCTTCATGTTGTCATCCCATGCCAGGTGCCACGGAAGAAAGAGCTTTACTTTCCAGAAATTCCAGCAAGTGGCTGACGGGTCTCACTGCTCTGAATGGGTAGCGTGCCCATCCTTGAACTGGTTACTGGGGCTTACAGTGGGATTTGCTGCCTGTTGGGGTCTGAGGGGTCCAGTAAGTGCCATCAGCCTTATCTGCCTGGTTTCTGGATTGATTAGGAAATAAGACAGGAGTATGGCAGAGAGAGACCAAAATGTCACCTCTGTTTCACTGATGACTCTAGTTATTGGCAGAGCTGACGCTGGAGAATTGGCTTGGTCTGTAGGCAAGGTGTTCCTGATAGCGAGCTTCGAGTTACGGACAGTCACCCAGTCTGGGTAATGCCGGACCGTGCAGGTGCCTCCACCAGCGGGGTCCTTACTGACCTTACCACCTGGCCAAGAGCATATGAGCACCTGATGGTGGCTTCAGGTAGGTGGATTCCAAAAGGAAGAGGAGAGGGAGGGCAGGGCTATGCCTGCCTGGTTCATGCTCTGGAACTTTCTATTAGATAAGTCGCCCATCTCCTGTGGGGTGGGCTGGGTTGGGGTGGAGGGAGGCCAGGGTATCAGGTTCACAACTTCCTCTGCGGTATGGAAGGAGACAGGACAGGGCAAGGGGTTGTACTCTTCATGACCCCAGGGTCATGCCATCTCTACTCGTTGCTTTTAACCATCTGGTCTACGGTAAACCCAGGAGTGGCTGTCACCATGCCCTGCCCCCTGCAGTCAGTCTGACGGGCCAGTTTTGGGCCCATCTTCACGTGGCCTCTGCCCTAGAGCCTGCAGTGTATTGTCCTGGGGCCACTGCGCTGGTGGGCAGTATAGATTCTGTCCCCTCAGCTTGGGGGTGGGTCAGGACCATGCACTGTCTCAATGCAAGGTTGAAAAGCCACTCTCTGTTCTGTTTCTCATCTTAAATTATGTCTGGCCATGTCCAGCACAGCCTGTCAGAGGTTCCACTCCATTGAGAGGCTCTAATCATAAAATGCACACCTAGGGAGGCCTCAAATGGGAGCACGACCACCCTCCCATTTTCAGATTCCCAGGGAGAAATTAAAGCTCAGCTTCAGTCCCTTGCTAGGGGAGGCCATTGTTTGGGGTATTGGAAAGTCAATATCCAAAGGGATTTAAGTCAGAAACCACATTTGGTCCTTACCTTTTGAGTTCAAGTCCAAAGCCACTCAGTCGGCCCCGGCCTTCTGATGTCTGGGCCTCCTCAGTGTTTGAAGGTCCTCAGCGCCAGGCCTGGCTGGCTCCCCTGCATGAGGGTGGCCCCTTCTATGTTTACATCTTGCAAAGCAGCCTCCGTTGGGCCTCGCTGTTTAGTATAAGGCTCACAAGAAAAATAAGCCAATCTCCAGCCTCGAGAACACATCCAGGTGGCCAAGCCCACTGAATCTTGGGGCATCTGAAGAAGAGGTGGACAAAGGACCCGTGGCGGAGCCCCACCAAGGCAGCCTGAAATCAGTCAGGGCTGGACACACCCCCTCCCGGACTCCTCGCAAACAGGACTCCTGCTGCCATGCTGGGGACCTGGCTGGTGAGCCGGTCATCTGTCTTAGTTATTGAGGCCATTCTTTCCTCTTTTATTCGAAACCTCTGCTTTTAATTCCCCACTGTGCCCAGGTACCAGGCTTACAGCTGAGGGGAGTTGGCGGTAGTTGGTGGTTGGAGTCTCTTGGGAGCATGCAGAACAGACCCTGCCTCTCATGTGGTAGATCACTTGTGGGGCAGAGAGAAGCCGAGAGTGCTCCATAGTCCTCCACAGGGAGGGACAGGCATGCCTCATTCTCTGTCCGCTGGAGGTGGTCCAGTCCCACCCAACCCACGAGTCGAGGAAGGGGTGGTGGTGATTCTGGAAGAAATTTGGTGTTTGGGGTGGTGGGGGAAAGTGGCTGGAAAACAGCCCTCAGGAAGGAGAGTGTGCCCCAGGACTGTGGCTTTGGTTCAGCCCTTTGTGTCCCGTAGGCTCAGCAGAGCGTCTGTGCACAGCACACACGCGACCTGCAGGTCATCGCCGCCTACCGGGAGCGCACGAAGGCTGAGAGCATCGCCAGCGCGCTGAGCCTGGCCATCACCACACAGCACACAATCTACACCACGCTGGGCGCTGCCGAGTTCTTCGAATTCGCTCTTAAGAACCCCCACAACACGCAGCACACAGTGACCATCGAGATGGACAACCCTGAGCTCAGGTAGGAGCACGAGGCGGCCGCTCCTCGGCCCCCCAGCCCCAGCTGGGGCAGGCGGGGCGACTCTGAGCCCTGCCTGAAAGCTAAGCTGATTTTGTCCCTCGTGGGTCCTGCTGATTCCAGCTTTCGCCCACTGTCCTGTGTGAACAGCCAGCTCTGAGTGGGGGCGGGCAGCTCCCTGCAGGGGACTTCACAGGAAGGACTTTTTGCCCCTCCCTCTAGCCTCATCCTGGACAGTCGGGAGTGGAGATACTTCAAAGACGCCGCCAACCTGCACACTCCAGTGGAGGAGGACATGTTCCACCTGCGGGGCGGCCTCGCCCCCCAGCTCTTCCTGCGCCCCAGGGAGACCGCCCACATCCCCTTCAAATACCAGACCTTCTCTGTGGGTCAGCCGGCCTCCGAGCAGGTGGGGAAGGCCATTCTTCCAACGCCAAAGGCGCATGTCGTCAGGCACACGGGGAAAACCCCATTTGGCTAAGTGTTGGTGGGAAATTGAGAGCCCTCTAAGCGTTTGCCGGTGTTCCTCCCATGCGGGGTAGATGGTTAGCCTTCGGGCCGTCACCTGCTCCCCGTGTTCCTCCCACGCGCTTTGGCACCTGTGCGGTCCTGTGCACAGCAGCCCAGACGCTTCACTTTTCCTACCTACGTGGTGGGCCTCAGGAAAGGCTAGACTGTCTCCTCCGCACTCTCCTTGCTAAACTGGTAAAAGAGCCTTTCGTCAACCTCAGAAGAGCCAGTGGGTCGAAACTTCCTAGCATTTTACACTCTCCAGGTCATGCTGCTCACCCACTTCTTCCTGCAGCGTTTGCTCCCCTGCGTGAATGCAGACTGAGACATCATGTAAGGGGTGTGAGTTATACATGTGTGCGGGGGTGTGATGGGGGAGGGCGCAGGGTGTGTGTTCCATTTGTTCGACTGACCTTTTGAGATCAGTTCTGCACAATAATGATCATCACTTACATGGCCTTGAGGAATTCCTAGAGGCTCACAGGTTCCCATGTGCATCTTTGGATGCGCTTTTGGGCCAAGAGGTTGTGAGGACGTGGTGAAGACGTCAGGCCTGTGGTTCAGGCGGAGCTGGGTTACCATGTCGGTCCACCCTTCACAGCTCACGGCAGCTTCTGCTTCCTCTTTGGGGCAGTGAGGCCGGTTAATAACAGTAGCCGCCCCAAGGTTCCTTTGAGAGTAAATGAGACACGGGAGCCCTGGCCCGGGGTGACAGCTATTCCTACAGGGAGAAGGAAGTACCTGTCCCTGAGGACTCCATCTCTGACCCGCTGTGCTGATTGGTTTCTCACAGGCCCCTGCTGAGCTGACATCTGAGAAGGGCACGGACGCTGCCTCACCCTTGAAGTCCAGCACGATGCCCACTAAACACGCAAAGGTGAGGGGCAGAGGGTGACAGATGTCTGGTCCCGGATATTCCTGAGGTCGTGTGGGAGCCGTGTCCTCTGAGCAGACCGAGTGAAGTGTTCATGAGTTCCTCTGTTCCTGGGCCTCTGCCCTTCTCTGGGCCTCCTGGAGGGGAGGGGTTGGGGCTGGTCTAGGGCGAGTGGGGGCAGGGCCCTTGGAGGTGGACTTCTCATGTCCTAACAGGGCGGTGACAGCTTCAGCCAGACGCTGGTGTGGCCGCTGAGTGGGTGTCTGGCGTGGACATACCTCCCTGGCAACTCGCCACTGTGCAGTCCTTGGGCACTCGGGTGTGAAGCCATCGGCTCCAGTGCCTGCTGCAGCTGTCACAGCACGAGACCGCCACGCCCAGGGTGAGCCCGGCCCTTCCGACCGTGACCCACAGCGTTCCCGTGTTGTGTAGGATCCGTGCGATGCAAGGGGGTTACTGCTGGGACGTAAGACTTCATCCTCACTACCGCCTCTAGGGGACGGCATGTTTTCAAGAGGCACTGATCAACAGCCTGCCTGCCAGAGGCTGTCCTTCGGAGGAGCTTGGGACACTGTCGTTTGATAGGAATTTCTGAAGCTTTTGTTTTTGTAGACGAATGCCTTTTGTAGTGAGTTGAAAGTAAAAACAGAAACAGAAAGACCTTCACCCCCTTCCCCTGATCCTCTCCCCTGAGAACAGATTGCCGTGCAGTCCCGGATGAGGAGCTGCTCCCGACTGCAGCCTGCGTTCCCCCGTCTCACCCAGTGGTGGCCCTGTGCCCACGGCCTCATCACCAGTGAAAATTTGCTTTGTTTTATTTAAACGTGGAGCCATAGCTTTGCCTTTGTCTAAGGAACATCCCAGCTCTTTATTTAGGGCTACGGATTAAATCTGAGAGGCTAATACATTTTTCCTTACGTGACTTTGGAGTTTTAAGGTGAATCCCAGAAATCGTATGAATTTACCCATGATTATTGCAGTGTGTGTCTCTGACAGATAAGGACTTCCTTTAACCTAGCCACGTGCCATTGTCACTGCTCCCAAGTTAGCAACCATCTCAGCATCGCCTAGTGTCCCGTCCTTGCTCACTCGTCCTTTCACGAGTTGGTTTGTTGGAGTCAGGGTCCCTGTCCTTGGGGCTCTGTCACTGGAGTTGCTACACGTGGGATGGCTGCCCTGTCACCCGCAGAGGCTGTGGTGGCTGGTTGTCCACGGTGGCAGGATGTGTCCCCCTAAGGGGTTGTTACCCTCACCCCTTATTCCATCAGGGAGGAAGAGGGTACAATTCTGCTTTGCTCATTCTTCCTGGACTTATTAGCTGTGATTCTTCTATGAACAAGAATTCTCCCCATCAGCAGTTTGGTTACCCTGAAATACACTTTATACTGGAAAGTCAGGATAGTGTTGGATTTTTTTCCCTTTATTTATCAATTTTTAAAATAATGAGTTGTGGCCTAGTGACCTCCTAAGATGGTTGGTGTTTTGGAGTCTCATCATGAACTCGTGGTTTTGTGTTTGCTCTATCTCTCGTCCATGGCAGGTGTTGGTTGATGTAACTACCCCCTCTCTCTGGCCACTACCATCCCTTTCAAGTTAGCTCCTGTGCTTTTTTGTTTTAACTTTTTATTTTTAAATCATCTCAAACTTAGAGAAAAGTTACAAGAATAGTGCAAGAACTCCCATATATTATCTACCTAGATTTGCCCACTGTTGATGTCTTACGTTTGCCACATCACTGTCTATATTTATCCATGTTTTTATCTCAACAATTGGAGAACAAGTTATTGACATAATGCCCCATTGCTCCATGCAACTTAGAGCTTGTATATCCTGAAAATCAGGACACTGTCTTCTATAACCACAGTAGAACCACGAAAATCAGGACATGGATACTGATAGATCTCACCACAGACCCCGTTGGCACCTCACCGAATGTCCTGGAATTGGGTTGCTGGCCCTCCCAGGTTCGCGCGGTGTGTTGGTGCTCCCATCTCTGTCGTCTGTGTTGTCTGAGACACCCCCAAGCTTTCTCTGCCTTTCATGGCCCTGGTCTTTTGAAGTGTACAGGCCAGTTATCTTGCAAACTCAGTTTGAGTTTGTCTGAGTTCGCTTATGATTAGGTTCAGGTTATGCCTTTAGGGCAGGAAGAGCACAGAAATTTTGCCGTGTTCTTCTCAGAACCTTTCTTGGGAGGGACACAATGTTGATTTGTTCTCTTACTGGTGATATTAACTCTCTTATTTAGTTAAGATGGTGTTTGCCAGGCTTCTTCACTATAAAATTAATTAAGAAGTATTTTATAGCTGATAATTAGAAAGTAATGAATAAGTATTTTGTCGGAAGATACTCTGAGACGATGTAAATATCCTGTTCGCCATCAAACTCTTGCCTGCTGGTTTTAGCATCCACTGATGGTTCTTGCTGGAATGAGTTATTAGCATGATAGTTGCCTATTGGCGATTTTCAGATTTCATCATTCCTTCTTCTGCACGTATTAGTTGGCATTCTAAGTAAGGTGGAGCTTTGCCTTCATCCCATTTGTTTATTTTTTATACCCTTATGGACCATTTATTCAGTGGGTTATAATTTTTTACTGTCATTATTTGCTTTGCTGCTTATATTGTCCCTGACCCACTGGTGGCAGCCACTTCAAGATGGCTCCTGTGTCCTTTGGACATGTCCCTGGCCTTCTTTAAGCACTTCCTTACTGCCTGGCAAACAAGATGTTCCAGAGTCATCCTGTGCTTTCCCTGCTCCATTTCTGGAATCAGCCATTATCTAAGCCATTCCTTTTAGTGGAGAATGGTATTTAGGAACCAAGGTCTGGGTGCTGGGTGTGCTCGTTACTCCTGGGGTGTGAGTGCTTCTAGTCCCTCTTAGCAGAGAGCACTAGAGTGTATGTCTGTGTATACACGTCTGTGCACAGACTTCTGCACCTTTCTGTATATTTTGAAGACTGTGACTTCACACCCTTGCTTCCAGTACCAGCACGGCATCACAGGGTTTGTTCTAGTTGCCCTTTGCCATGTTTGTAATTCCCATTTCTGCGAGCGAGAAACTGGCTCCCGTTATCTCCAGTCTCTCTGAATCGCTCGTTTCCCCGTAGGTAGCCAACTACCGACCCCACTGGTCAGATCCCTTTGCCCCAGGCAGTTATATCACCAACTTGATACCCTGCTAGATTTGCTTGTTTCAGTTTGTTTTCAATATGTAGAGATCCTTCGTTTTTCTTTTTGATTTTAGTTTTTTAACAATAAAATCATTTACATGAGTCCAAAATCCAGCTGTAAACCTAGATATATTCAGAAAGATCCTGCTTCCTTTCCTGCTCCCCCTTTCTGTCCTGTCTTTGTGTGCGTGTGTGCGTGCAGGGCATGAATGTGGTCCTGAGACCACTTGCTTGTCCTCATTCACTCTCAGGTCAGAGCCCTCCACGTGTGGATGTCCATCACTTAGCTGACCAGTCCCTTATTGACGGACTTGTGAATTGTTTCTCACCCTTGGCTGTTACAAATAGTGCGGTGATGAATAGCCTTATAGACATACAGTTCTGCTAAATCCCTCTCCCAAGGGGCTGGCTCATTTTGCACTGAGTGACCATTTTTAAAGCTTTTACTGACTTGTATAAATGTTGTCAACTCTTTTAGAACTTCTAAGTGTCATAAAAACTGCAGAGAATATGACAGTTCAGTCTGAGGCTTCCAGTTATGCTTGCAGGTTCTCCAAAGGTGGGATTGCTGCCTCGGTTATCTCTGTGGGTGTTGCTACTGTGCTGCTCTGAGTTCTACAAAAAGGTTCAACCCAGTGGGTTTTCCCAGGTCACAGGTTCTGTGGGTCTGACGTGCAGATGACTTTCACGGGTCCTCATGTCCTGCTGCCCACTCAGCTTCCTGGACCCTCGGCCACAGGGAACAGGCAACCAAATGGCCACCCTCATGGCTTCCGTTCTGGCGGGGGACTGACGGTGCCACTGCAAGAAGTGTGGCGTGGGCGGTGGTCGTGCTGTGGAGAAAAATAAAGCAGAGGAGGCGAGGGCGGTGGGCAGTCATCAGGCGTTTGGACAGTTGCATCTGTGAAACTCTTTTCTTCTTGAATCTGATGACTCATTGTAAGTCAGTGCACTGTAGAGAAAAAAAGTGTGTTTTGTAACTGCAGTGGGCTGGATGCAGCCTGTCCTTCCTTCAGCGCCCACTGAGTAGCCCCTGGAAGGCTGATCAGGTGGGGCTTAGAAGACAGAAACCACACAGCTTTTTGAACAGAGAACTGAACATGAAGCATTGTTAGCTGGGTGTAACGTTAACCAGGGCACTGGAAGAGTGAAGCAGAACTTTAAGATTTCAAGGAGGTGGAGATGGCAGGAAGCAGCTACCTGCCACTCCTAGTGCCAGGAACAAAGGGACGAAGCCGGAAATAATAAGACTCAGAGCTCAGAGGAGGGGCCGTGGCCTGAGACTCAGGTCTCTGAGGAAGGGGTGCTGGCCTCCGGGGCAGGGTCCTCCTGGGGAGCCAAGGCTGGGTCTGCAGTGTGGAAAAGTACAAACTGGATCTAGGTCCTGCTGCGGGAGGAACCGCGGCTGCCGGGACAAGGATGGGCTGCCCGGTGAGGCTGACAGGAGGGCGACAGACAGGCGGGAGGGTCCCCCATCATCCCCGAGGCTGACCGTCCCCCGAGGTCAGAGCTTCCAGGAGTGGCCGGTGGAGCAGAAACATGGTCTGCAGGGGCCCCCGCCTGAGGGCAGAGCGGGGCGGGCGTGGGCAGAGACCCTGCTCATAACGGGCACAATGGCTAAATGGTCATTTTAGAATTGAAGCCTCGGCAGAGCGGTGGAATTCTGACTGATGAGTGTTGGGGCACAGATGGGGGAACGGGGCTGTGGCCGAGGCAGCCTCCCTCCCAGCCGGAACACGAGGTCGAGTGAGCACCTGCAGGTGTGAAAACACACACTGTGACAGCTTCCAGATGAAGCTCCAAAAGGGCAAAACCGAACACAACGTTGCTGAAAGATCCGAAGGTGGGAAGACGGCAAAGACAAGCCAGGGACAGTGACCACAGAGTTCACGAGGGCGACTTCCTTGGGGGGGACGGGTGGGGCTGGGGGCACAGAGAGTGGGGCAGCATGGACAGCGTGCCCCTTCCAGGTGGGGACGTGGGTTCATGGGTGACTGTCTTATCTTGTGACTTAAACATATTTTTACATATGTATTCTTTTATGTGTGTATCTCTAAGAAATTTCACAGCAAAACTTACAAAGTAGAAGAACGTCCCTCCCACGTGGAAGGTTCGTCTGGTGGCCAAAATTTTGCGTTGAGGTGGGAAGGTTGCCTGGTCTCGGGTGTCAGGCTGTGTGCCCGCCCTCATTCCTGGGCCTGGAGAGCTCACTGGGCCAAACTGAGTCTTGGAATAAAGGTCTCCATTCTGTCAGTTGTCCAAATTAGGACCTCTTTTGGACAAATGAGTTTTTTAGTAAGTAACTTTTTTTAAAAAAAGTAAGTTTATATTTCTAGCCCTTTTGGTTTGGGCACAGCCTCCTTTTACTACTGGAATCAAAGAGCTCATGCTAACGTGCTCCGTTACCACCCACGAGGACCTGGTGAGGTTAATGTCCGGATCCTTCTGGAATCACTTCCCAGCACACACAGCAGGCTGTCGGAAGGTGGAATGATGGCCGAAGTAGCGTTTGATTTGGGGCTGGAAACCTTCTTCACTGGCATTCTCGGGGTGTGCCTTACTTCTAAGAACTAGCAGTAGCAGCAGCCATGTGTGGTACACGAGTGAGAGGAACATGTCCGGGCAGACCCTGTGCTGGGCGTTGTCCTCTCCGTGTGGGCACCTGCTGCTGCAGACTCTGTCACTGCTTCTGATGATGCCTGTCCTTCCCACTCATGGGGGGAGTGGACCCCATGGAGACCCCTGTCCCTATCTGTGGAAGGAGGCGCCACACATGCAGCTGCCCACGCGCCCATGTGCCGGTCCTGACCCGGCGCCGTCTGCTTTCTCGGCAGGTCTTGTTCCGGGCGAGTGGCGGCAAGCCCATCGCCGTGCTCTGCCTGACGGTGGAGCCCCAGCCCCACGTGGTGGACCAGGTCTTCCGCTTCTACCACCCGGAGCTCACCTTCCTCAAGAAGGCCATCCGCCTGCCTCCCTGGCACACACTTCCAGGCAGGTCCCGTCTGACCTTGAGGCTGGCGGGTTCAACAGATGGGAAAAGGCTTTCCCCCAAGGGTGACAAGTGGCATCATTGCCTCGTCCCGTGATGCTCTTTCTCCAGCAATGTGTGGCATGTCTGTAAATTCTGCCACCTGCCTTTATCTCCCTCTGAGGGAACAGGTGTGCCCTTGGCCGGCTGATTCCGCCCTCCTCACGTCCACAGCCCTGGGGTCAGGCCTGGGACACTCGCTTCCTCCACCTGCTGATTCACTTATTGTCTGTCTGGTGCTCTTGGGAACAAAACGCAGTCTTTTTTGTTGGCAGCTTGCTCCATAGTGCTTTCGTGCTCATAGCACTCTGCGTGAGTCCCGAGGAGGCGGCTCAGCACGGAAGCGCGGTGTCCCGGGCATGGGCGGGCAGGGTGGCCGCGCCGTCTCCCAGCAGGTGTGCGTTGAGCTCCTGTGACGGCCCAGGCCTGTCGTGAAAAGACGTTTGTTCTGCTCTTTCCTGGCTCCAGGCGCGCCTGTAGGAATGCCTGGCGAGGACCCCCCAGTCCACGTCCGATGTAGTGACCCGAACGTCATTTGTGAGACCCAGAACGTGGTAGGTTCTCTTTAGCCCCGTGTCAGGCACATCCTTCCCAGCAAGGCCCCCGCCATCGCCTGCACCCTCTGGTCCCCTGCAGCCTCTTCGCTGTAGGTTTCCGGTTAAATGGATTCTTTCTAAGGTGCTAAAGGGCTGTTTTGACATCCTTGTGAGAGCGTTATGAATGAGTTTTCATTTTTTCTGCTAGCAGATCAGTTCCTTGATTATCTGAATTAAGATGAAAAAAAGGCATGAGGCCAAGTGAATAAAGTGAGTGGTAATTAAGGCACTTATTAATTGCCATTGTGTAAAGAATAACGGCCATAATTGTATTATGACTGGTTAGGAAACCGGAGAGAATCTCCTGCAGAATATAATGATTGAAGTCAATATAAAATTAAGAAGTTAATGATTTTCTCTTTTATAGTGAAAAAAATAGTGAATTCTGACTAGCACAGAAAATTAAAAACATGTTGAGGGGAAGGGGGCCTGGTTCACACCTGCTTTCGCTTCTGTGGACATCGGGGGCTGGAGTCCGAGTGGGGACAGTGAGCATTCGTGTGACGTGTGCCACTGTCTGGCAGGGCCCCGGGGAGCCGCGGGACGTGTTCCTGAAGGTCGCGAGTGGTCCAAGCCCAGAGAGCAAAGACTTCTTTGTCGCCATTTACATGTAAGTACCCGAGCCCCTGGTCTGGGGAGGAGGGAGAGGAGGGGGAAGCGGGCTGGGGACAGCTGGGGGCACTGAAGGTGGGCCAGTCCTGGTTCTTTCTAAACTCTTGGGGGGAGGTTCCTGGGCCTTTCCCTCTGTGATTCGAGATTCTAGGGCCTTGCACAGGGCGCCCTCTGCTCAAGCAGCACCACCAGCCTGAGGGACGCACTCGAGCCCACAGGGAGAGAGACTCAGGCAGCTTCTGCCCCTTCCCGAGTGTCTGGGACCAACCAGGCGCCCTTGTCGTTGAGTCTGAGGCCCCTCCGAGGGGAGATGGAAGCTGCGGTCTTATCCTCTGACGGTGAAGACTGTCATTAAACCGCCCCTTTCCTTCGCTCACCTGGCTGAAATGATGCCTATCCCTTGACCTTTTCTCATAAGTCGTATCTCCCAGCCCTTTGGACCCTTGAAAACTGGCACATTTCGTACAGTCCGTCTGAGATCAGGGCAGGGGAGTCACCTCCATTCAGTGCCCGTCATGGCTGTGTGGACGCGGCAGAGTGGGGTCCTCATAACGAGCCTGTGGGGAAGCATCACTGAGCCCATGTACGGCACAGAGCCAGTGTCCAACGGCACCAGGCGGCTCACACGGGGCTCCTGCTCAGGCCTGTGCCACCTCCAAGCCCCTGTTCTCTCCCACCTCGTGCAGCCCATGGGCTGTGCTTGAGACCTGGTTTGGGGTTTCAGCTGGCCCAGGCTGCATATCTGACTAAAGCCCACATTGTCCTTCACCCGAGGTGGCCCAGTGCAGTCACAGCCGTGCATCAGCCGCAGCCCCACCTGAGAGCCTTCCCCTAAGAGGGAAGGTGGCTGCAGGGGGACAGCAGCTGTGCCCAGGCCTGTCTGCTTGATGCCCCATCCCCAGCTCCCCACCCTCCAGCAGCCCTCTCAGCTTCTTCCTGGCATCTCTCACGGGGTGCTGCCGTCCTCACCAGTGCTGCAGATGGCTTCTGTCCCGTGCAGGGATCGCTGGCTGGCGACGCCTATCCAGATATGGCAGGTGCACCTCCACTCCCTGCAGCGCGTGGATGTCTCCTGTGTCACAGGCCAGCGGACCCGCCTGTCCCTTGTCCTTCGGGGGACCCAGACGGTTAGGCATGTGAGAGCTTTCACCTCTCACCCCCGGGAGCTGATGGTATGGCTTCTGGGGGCCGTCGGGTCACCTAGGTGTTCTCTGGCCCCTCTCTATCCTCACCCTACCCTAGGGACGGGACTGGATGGGACGGGGCAGGATGGTGGGAATTGGGCTGCAGCTTGGTGGTTGGTCCCGAGGACAGGCTCACAGCACTTCAAGACTAAAACACTCTTTAGCAGAGTCTTGATTCAAATTGCCTTTATTTGCTGTGCCATCGTGGGATGAGTGACATACAAACCCTGAAGGCCAATTTTTAGAATTGTTGGAAGGTAAGTATTAGTAGTAACTCCGGAATTAATGCTGTCACAATTAGACATCTGGATAATAAGGGCAATGCAGACTCCCTGCCAGCGGCCAGTGCTCAGAGCTAAAGCCTGTTCAACTCTTGCTGAGGCAGCTCTGGCCTTAGGGGATTGTCACCACGTTGGGGGGACTTACCCAACACAGATGGTGACACAGACTGTGACACAGACCATGACACACTGTGGCACTGGCACTGATGGTGAGGTTGGGTCTGGCTTCAGATCTGGCATTTTCACTTGGGCCCCTTCTGACCTCATGTAGCCCATGTGGCCCCCCTAGAACAGGTTATCACCCCTGAACAACCAGGGTCCCTTGGGGTTCTCTTGGTCCACTGGGCTGCAGGTGCCCAGGAAACCCCTCGTGTGCACCATGTGAGAGGCTGTATCCAACCTGCTTCTTTCTGTTGTTCTTGAAGACAGACCCCAAAGGTATCTTCGTGCTGCCCCCTCACGGGGTGCAGGACCTGCACGTGAGTGTGAGGCCCTGCAGGGCGGGCAGCCGGTTTGTCCACCTCAACCTCGTCGACGTGGACTACCACCAGCTGGTGGCCTCGTGGCTTGTCTGCCTCTCCTGCCGTCCACCTCTTATTTCTAAGGTCTGGAGGGGCGATGTGCATAGGGCACGTGGTACGGGTGGTGTATGGCCTGATTGTCACCTGGTCCCATGACCCAGGGCTGCCCGGATCCAGGCAGGCGTTTCCTCCTCCCATCCTCTCTGGCCTGGGGGTTGGGGTGGGGGTTGCCCCAGTACTGTGAGCCCTCTCAGCTGGGAGCTCAGAGGTGCTCGTCTCCCGTATTTATGGAGTCGTCCAGTGTCTGGGGTCCCCACGTGCAGAGCAGGCTCAGGAAAGGCCTAGAGAAGGAGCCCACGGCCAACTCCTGCCCTGCCCCCCTCCTCGCACAGGCCTTCGAGATCACACTGACTGCAGGGGAAGGGAAGGGCGCCAACAAGCGGATCACCTACACCAACCCCTACCCCTCTCGCAGGACCTACCACCTGCACAGCGACCACCCCGACCTGCTTCAGTTCAAGGAGGACTCTTTCCAGGTGGGACAATGCTGTGGGCGCCTGGGCTCCAGGGTGGGGCTCTCAGCTCTGTTTCCAGGACCCTCAGGTGTGGGGACTGCAGGGAGCAGGGTAGCAGGCATTTAGCAGCAGTTCCGTCTAATTGTGGCGGCTGTCAAAAAGTCCTGGCAGGTGAAGAGCATGTCCTCTGCTCTGGGTGAGATGCTCGGCACCATGAGGGGACACCTTCTGCTGGGCTCCTCTGCCACTGTCTCTGAGACCCCCACTTCTAGGTGCTGTTGTGGGGCAGCTGGTGACCGACCTTCCCTGTGGTTTCTAGATAGTTTTACCCAGAACTGTCCTGAAAGTTTGCCCTTTATCTTTTGTGAATGTCTTAAGGGAAGTACAGCAGATCACAGGCAGTCAGTTAGTGGAGACTCTTCAGAGGTGAAGTGTCTCCTGAGAATGTGGGAGAGCAGTGTGTCAGGGGTTCCACACGTAAGTGTGCCAGGGCTCCTGTCACCGTGGCGCTGGAGGCCAGAGCCTCAGGCTTAACGTTCTCTGTCAGCCATGTGACCTGCTGTGCTGAAGAAAACACATGTTTGTGTGCATGGAAGTTTCTGGAAGAGAGATGATCCGGCGGGGAGGTGAGGGGGTCGGTGCTAGGATTTTGATGCTTGTTTCCAGGTTGGGGGAGGAGAGACCTACACAATCGGCCTGCGGTTTGCACCTAGTCAGAGAGCTGGGGAGGAGGAGATTCTGATTTACATCAATGACCACGAAGACAAAAATGAAGAGACGTTCTGCGTGAAGGTCATCTACCGGTAGAGGAGTGGCTGGCCCGGCGCAGCCTTCCTGCAGCTGCGCGGGCGGGCTGGCGTCTCAACTCGAAACTCGAGCGCTTGTCCTCTGTAGACCCTCTTCCCCTCAGACGACCTGCCTGGTGACCTGTGAACTTGGCCGAGGGAGGAACGGGTGACCTTGCCTGAGCCCAGTCGAACTGCTGCCAGCACCAACCGTGTAGTGAGCCCGAGGGAGTCCTCGGGCCAGGTGAGAGCGTGGGCTGCAGGGTACACGGGCCTGTTTCTCTGTTACACACGGGAGACTGTCACTGTCTATGACGTTTTGATTTGCCTTTAGCAAAATGTATTTTATGAGTCATCTTAAATGATGAAATTATGTTTTCTTACTGGATTTTATACAAACATCTGCTATATTTTGTACTGGTGTTATTTCATACCCTTTTTTAAAGTGATGTATGAAACACTATAAACTTCTACATGTTTTCTCTTTGACACTTTTCTTGAGTGATTTCTGCCGTTTTCACCATGGTCAGAGGTTCTCTGTCTACAGCATAAGACTGGTTTTTTCCTTGAGGACAACGTGGCTGAGGGACAGTCAGGTGGCCTGTGGCCTCCAGGAGAGTCTGCTCAGGCCTGACCTGGGGGAGGGGGCGACTCCGACCTCTGCCTCTGTTGTCACATCTGCTTCTCTGATTCTGCCCCCACCCCCCACCTCCCTCTCATAAGGATCCCTGTGATGACACCAGGCCCACCTGGAAAATCCAGGCTAACCGCTCCGTCTCAAGATCCTTCACTTAATCCAGTATGCAAAGTCCCCTTTCCCATGGAAGGTCACATAGCACAGGGATTAGGACGGGGACACCTGGGGGGACATTTTCTGCCCACCACAGTCCCATTGGCCAGAACCTAGTCATGTGGCCGCACTCAGCTCCAGGGAGTCTGAGAAACGTCCTCCCTCTTTCAGGTGGTCATGTGTCCGGGTGACTTGGGGGGTGGTATCACTAAGCAGGCACTGGGGGACAAGCCGCAGTCTTGGCCACGAGGTTGCTGGTGAAGATGGGGGGAAGTGGGCCGACGGAAAGCTCACTGGGAGGTGGGAGTGACAGGACTGGATGGATTCCACCCCAGGGGGCAGAGCATCCTGAGGGCTTATAACCAAAACCTGTATTTTCAGTCTACTGGAAATAGCGATAAAAAGAGGAGAGAGGGAGCCTGAGCCCTGAGGGCCGGGAAGCCGGGTCTTCCTGATTCCGGGTGAGGAGAAGGCAGTGGCCAGGTGGGAGTCGGCCGGCCACATTTGCAGACGAGGCGCCACACTCGCGTGGAAAGAAGGCTTGTGGGGGTAGGTCTTTCTGGCACGTGAACCAGGAGGGCTTCCCGCTGTTGGGAGCAGTCCCCAGCGCAAGCATTTGCTCGGAACAGCCGGGCCAGCTTTGGAGAGACGGGCGAGGAGGCAGCCCAGCGGTCAGACACACTAGGTGAGGAGCGGGATGTCAGCTGCCCCCAGGACCCTAGTTTAGACCCCAGCCCCGTCAGTGAGGTTAGCTCCCATGCCCTTGGGATGGGGTCTCTGCTGCGTCACGGGTCTGCTGGCCGCGCCAGGGGTGTACGCCGAAAGAGCAACGGAGGGTGGATTCTGGGGGTAAAGCACAACTTCAGGCGTGTTTGTGAGTCTCTTACAGGGTGACGGTGAACTGAGTTTCTCCTCGTCTCTGCCATCAGGGTGCCTCACGCTGTGTTTTCTTTTCTTTTTTTTTTTTTTTTAGTGAAAACACTTTATTTATTTATTTATTTTTTTGCGGGGAAGACCAGCCCTGAGCTAACATCCGTTGCCAATCCTCCCCTTTTTGCTGAGGAAGACTGGCCCTGGGCTAACATCCGTGCCCATCTTCCTCCACTTTATATGGGACGCCGCCACAGCATGGCTGACAGGCAGTGCGTCGGCGGGCGCCCGGGATCCGAACTCGCGAACCCAGGGCTGCCAAGCACGGACTAAACCGCTGCGCCACCGGGCGGCCCCCTCACGCTGTGTTTTCTTAACGGGTCGCCTCTGCCCCTGCACGCCTGCTGCAGGGCGGGAGCCAGCCGCAGCGGGCTCCGCTTGTCCACACCCCGTGCCA
The DNA here is from genome assembly GCA_031878705.1 of Tapirus indicus. Classification (NCBI taxonomy): domain Eukaryota; kingdom Metazoa; phylum Chordata; class Mammalia; order Perissodactyla; family Tapiridae; genus Tapirus; species Tapirus indicus. Next base: position 88,614,545 of record CM062924.1, on the reverse strand, counting down.
GTGCAAGACCAGCCCCGTGGTCCAGGCACCGGCCCGGCCCGGAGTGAGATGTCCAGGCCTCGGTCAGCTGGGCGGTCAGCAGCGCCACCGGCCCAGCTCCACAGGACGAAGGCATAGCTGTCGTTTGCAGGGTCTTGGCACACAATGCCACCCTCTGGGCAGCCTGTCCCTTCCCGTCCTTGCTCTCTTTCGCCCGGGTCCTGCCGTGGCCCACCATGGTGGGGAGGGAAGGCCTGCTCAGCCAGCACTGGGCTCCTTAGTCTGCTGCTGCTTCTGCAACGCTGCGCGGCTCTAGTTAAGGATCTTGAGACTGCGACTGCCTGTGACAGTGGTGAGGGTTGTGCTCCAGGTTTTCTCCTAATCAATGACTTTAATGTTTACGGATATGATTATGAAGTGGTGATCTTCCATTTCCTTCCTGCTCTCTTGCTGGGGAGGGTGTTTGGGACCATTTCTTCTTCCCCGCAGAAAACCTCAGCTAGGTGCGTCATGCTGCGGGACCAACGGCTGCCCGGTCACGGGGTCCATGTGGGGTGAGCAAGGGAGGACTCGGGCTGCAGGAGAGTTAGGTGGGAAGAACAGGAAGCGCCTGGGGTGTCCCTTTCCCAGGGCCTGCTGGGCCGCGGGGTCAGCAGGAGGCCTGGGCCTGGAGCCCCGCGCTAACAGAAACAACCCCTAGGCCTGCAATTCCAGGACCACACGCTGGCCTCACAGCCAGTTGTCCCATGGCCACGCCGGGACAGGGTGGGCTGGAGGAGAGAATGTTGGAGGACAGACACAGTGGGGCGAGGGTGAAGGGTGGTCTCCGTGGGGACGGCCGATGCCGTGGTTGATGGTAGCAGGCTGGCTTCTCAAGATCAAGGGAAGGAAGATGGTCTTTCTGATGTGCCCCTGAAGGGTCTTCACACCCCACAAAATGTGGGCATGTTGGGGGGCTCTTGAGAGAGCTTATCCCTCCCTAAAGACCCCTCACTCCTGCCGTTGACGGTGTGAGCCACTGTCCGCCCCCTGAGGCTCCTGGCACAGGGTCAGGATTTTGGGTCTGTCTTCCTGGGGACGGGGGTGGAGGACCGTGGCCTGCGCCTCCCTGCTCTGTCTGGGTTCACAGTCTGGAGCGAGCTGAGCCGAGAGCGCTCCCCAGACCTTGCTCCGAGCTCTCACGCCGGAGGGGCTGTCCAGCCCTAGACAGAATATCCCCCTGGACGCGCAGCGCTTCGAGGAGTCACTCCTGCTGCTCGGGCGCCTGTTAAAGGAATGAGTTCTGGTAACTAATTGCTTGCTGTCCTGGCTGAGATGGGGTGGGAGGAGGAGTAAGTGGGGAGGGGAGGCATGGGACCCTCTCTTCTTCATCTCCTCCCACTTCCAGATGCTTCCAAGAGCTGGAATACCAAGGTGCTGCTGCTTTTCCTAGGGAGGCACATCCACAGAGTCCACTTCATCCCTGCACAACGGCGGGCCCACAGGAGCTTCCTTGCCCCACGTCTAGTCTATAAGGCAGACGCTGGAATGGGGGCCGTTTGGGGCCTTCTGCTCTGGGTGCCCAGGAAAGGGCGCCGTAAAGAGCTGTCCTGCTGTCCTGACAGTGCTCCTGCGACGTGTACTTTAGCACCACGCTGCCTTCCCCAGCCAGCTGGGTGCACGCCTTGCACGGTCCCCAGGTGGGTGCGCTCTTCCCCTCTGTGTGCAGGAGGGAACGGCAGAGCCAAATGAAGCCAGCGCCACCTGGCGGAGATGGCAGGTGTTGCCCCTCCTGGGCATGCCTGGGCTGGCCATGGATGGTGAGTTCACTGGAGCCTGGGGAGGTTGGGCACATGAGGAAGCAGTGGCCTGGCCTTTGGCAAGAGAGATGTGATCAACTAGAAAAACTGCACCCATTCACCACTCCCTCATTCATTCATATTCATTCATCTGATCTTCTGTGCTGGGCCCTCTGCAGGAGGCCGGGACATCACAGTGCCATGAGACAGACACGGTCCCTGCCCCAGGAACTGACCTCCTAGTGAGGCCCGAGCAGTGAAAAATGGGCCCATTGTGTAGGTTGGGTGGCAATAAAGCCTGTGGGGAGGACAAGCAGAGTCAGGGCATGAAGGAGGGGGTTTTGCTTAGAAAGTGGGTAGGAGGAGTGGCGGGACGAGGGGGCCAGAGCAGGGTTGGGGGCCCAGCCAGGTCATGGGGCCCTGTGGGCTGGAAGGAGGAGTCTAGACTTAGTTCTTAGGGTGATGAGGGGCTGAGGGTCTGGGGTGGACAGGTGCCCTGCCCAGGGACCAGGACCAGGGGCTGAATTAGTGACCCACCCTTCCCCGGTGGCCTGGCCTTGTGCACATTCGAGGCCATGTGCTGCCCGAGAAACAAGCAGCCCACAGCCTTGGCACCCCTGGGCCTTGGTGCCCAGGGTGGGCAGGTGAAGCTGCGCTTGGCTGGTTGGGGGCGTCCACACTTTGTTAAGTCAGGAAAACAGGTTCTTTACCCACAGTCGTTCTTTTCCTCTTTTCTGCCCTTCTTCCCTCCCTCCTCCAAGTCCCCCTCCCCCAGCGGGCAGTGGCTGTCTGGTGACTCTGGAGCACAGAGCCCTCTCCTGGGCACAGGTCAGGATCTGAAGACCCTCCAGGGAGTGAGAATCAGGCTTGTGATTTTCAAAACTTAATGCCATTCTGACCGGTTCCCTCATCCCCCCTTTTTCTTTTCTCACAAAGAATAGAGGTGTCTTTTATGATAGTTTCAATGTTAAAGAAAAGCCAGCACCAGTGCTGCGATTGGCCATCTCTGGGCTCCTCTCCCGGGGCCCAAACCCGCAGTCGAGTTCACTGTACTCTCTGGGTTGCAGGATATGGGCCTTCCCCCTTCCTTTGTGAACCCCAAACTGTTCTGAGCCAATGCCTAGACCTGGACTTCTGGCTTCCTGGTCGCCGTCCTCGGTCCAGCTGGCACCTGCAGCAGGAACCCTGACTGACATGAGAACGCCGCCCGCTCGGATTTCTAAGGGCTGGAGCTGCTGCTTTCTCCCCATACACAGAGACGTGCTGTCTCTCAAAGGGAACGTTATCATTTCCATCAAGGGCGTTTTTTCGTAGTATTATTTTATGTCTTCCCTCCTGCTCCTCCCTCCTCCCACTCCTGTTGAAAGCTACTTTTAACTAAATGGAATCAAATGAAAGCCAGATTAGCTGTGTTGCTTTTCTCATGTCTGATAATGATCTAATGCTATGTTTGTCTCTATTTAGAAATAAATTAAGGCGCCTTTTAAAATTGTTGCCTCAGGTTCTAAGAGGTTGGGGAAAACAGCCATTACGTTTCCTTAACAATGCTGTTTGTCCCCGTGTGCGGGTGAGGTGTGTGCAACCCTGACCCCAGCGATCTAAACGGAGCAGTTTCTATTTTCAGGATGCGCGCTGGGACCCTGATGAAGAAAGAGAGAGAGGAGAGGGAGGGAGGGAGGGAAACAGCCAGGGGCCTGCCTTGGGAAGTAGTTCTCGTGGGTCCATGTAAGGCGTGGCCCGAACATGGCGGGGTCCCCCAGTCCTGCGCAGGACTCTGCCCTTGAGTCTGGTGGACGGGCAGTGAATCCGGAGGCCCTTCCTGCAGGTGAAGGAAGGGGGCAGGGGCATCACACACAGTCAAGACCTTATTAGTTAGGACACCTTTGCTGGCGATGCCACATGGGCCCCTCTGGCTCTCCTGACCCCAAAGCAAAGCCACATCAGAGCTGGTCCATGGGAAGCTGTGCAGAACCAGAGCGACCCTCTCTGCACGTCGGGGAGGCCCGCCTTAGGCTGGCCGGCTGGCGGTGTTTCACTGGGCTGCTCCTCGTCTCTCTCAGGCTGTTAGAGAGGACTGGAGAGCCAGGTGCAAGTTGGAGAACGGACCGAGAAACAGCCCACCTGTAGTGGGTTGAATCGTGTCCCCCCAAATTTGTGTCCACCCAGCACCGCAGGATGTGACCTTGTTTTGGAATAGGGTCTTTGCAGTTGTGATTAAGGAAGGATCAAGATGTAATCTTGTTGGATTAGTGTGGTCCCTAACTTCAATGAGTGTCCTTATAGGAGACAGAAAGGGACCCATGGGGAAGATGGCCATGTGGAGGAGGCAGAAAAGATGACAGAGACAGAGGTTGGAGTGACGCATCTGCTACCCCGGGAACACCAAAGATGCTGGCAGCCCCCAGAACCCAGGAGAGAAGCCTGGGGCCGATTCTCCCTCTGAGTCTCCAGCAGGAACCCCCCCTGCCCGCCCCTGGAGTTTGAACTTCTGGCCTCCAGACCTGGGGGAGGATCAGTTCCTGTTGCTTTTAGCTACTGTGGTTGTATCAGTTTGTGACGGCAGCCCCAGGAAACTAACCGAAGGAGTTCGGGGACCCACACAGTCCCAGGGTCTTAAATATTCACATAACCAGCAGAGCAAGATTTCTAGTCCTGGGGAGGGAGGGCCTGGTATAAATCTGAGGAATGACCATTGACAGGGTGGACCTTCGGTCGTGTGGAGGAGCTCCAGGGTGGCTGTCCTCGCCGCAGAGCTGTCTTCTTCCTGCCGCAGCAGGGCCGCACGGGGGAGCAGTGGCAGGCTTTGCTTGCCTGTCATCTCGGTTTGTCACCCATCCCAAATTGATCTGTGACTCAAGGTTCTAAAGAGAGATTTCATTGCAAGTATTCAACCTTGAAATAACCGCGCACCAAGTGGTGTGTTCCTCCGTGGGAGGCAGAGTCACCACGACGAGGGCTCTGGCGACATTTATGGAAAAAGAATAGTCAGAGGAGCCTCCTTGCATGTGAAAGTTCAGACGTGCAGGGAGATGAGGCTGGGGGCCCAGACAGGACGCCCCAGGTTTGAAGAATGGGCGTGAGGCCTTGTGGGAAGGGGTGAGGTCTCCAAGGCCGTGCAAAGGCCCTGAACTACAGGCTGTTTGTGCCTTCCACCTCTCTCCCTCTTGGGTCACTACCTCCTGGCTGCTCTTCTTGCTTTCACCCTGGCTCTCTAGTCCAACGCCCACGTCAGCCAGTGTGACCGCTACGAAACACAAACCTGGTCCTGTTGCCTCCTGCGTACATCCTTGTGGGTAGGATAAAGGCAGGAATACTGGTTAGGGTTAGTTAGGCCCCTTTTGCTCCCCACTCACCCCGGCAGCAGGTGTGAGCACGACTCTGGAGCCAGACCCCACAGGCAGCTGTGATTGCTTCTCATACCTTCTGGGGAAACTCAGTCTTCGGGTATGACTGGATCCAGGTGCTCAAATCCTGTTCCTCAGATCCGTCCAGCAGGCTCCCCCTCAGGGCCTTTGCATGTGCTGTCCCCACTCCCTGGCTTCAGTCATGGGCTCAGATGCCCCCTTCCCACCTTCCCTGCTCACCCCACCTAAAACGGCCCTGCCTGCCCCACTGCCTGGAGCTCTTCACGGCCTCTTCCCTCCCAACTATCTCATCTCCATCTGTTTGTCTGTCTCCCCCAACCCCCTCATGCAGCATAAGCTCCTGAGAGCAGGATTTGTCCTCATTCCCTGCGGGTCTCCTGCGCCCACAGCAGGTGCCTGAAGCATAGTGGGGCTCCGGGAATGGGAATGTTTGTTGGGAGGACTGGATGTTGTCAGATAGACGGCAACCTGCCCAGCAGCTTCCCTGCCGGGAGTCCTGAGGCCTCCTGCTGCTGTCGGAATAGCTCGGACGACAGTCCGTAAATCTCCCCATTGGCCTCCACTCCCACCCCCGCCCCCACTGTCTCTTCAGCTGTACTGCCTGCGCCTTCTCTTCGCTCTGTCCAGATCTCCCCTCGTGGCCAGCTCTTATCATCCTTGTGGTTCTGTCCCCTGGAGAGGGCTCGCCCAGCACCCTGTCCAAGGTAGAAATTTCCCCCATAGTCAGTCACAAACATGGCCACAGTCTTCTACAGCTTCTTCCATCGAGGTGGGGTCTGGGCTGACCCTGTGCCCATCTTTAGTTGCTAGAATGTGGTGGACATGGTGTGTTGCCCCCTCTGGGCTGGACCCACTCTGCTTGCTGCTCTGGGACCCCAAGGCCACCATGGGGACAAGCCCACAGGACCCTGTTGGAGGATGAGAGACCATGTGGAGAGGTTCAGATGTCCCAGCCGTCCTCTGGCCATCCTACATCAGACAGCCCCTGGCTGATTACAGACACACAAGTGACCCAGCCAAGGTGGCCAAGTCCAGCCTAGACCAAAAGAGCTGTCCAGCTGAGCCCAGCCCACTGCCAACCTGCGGGATCAGGAGCTAAAGAAATGGCCTCCATTGGAGGCCACTAAGGTTTGGGGTAGATTATGGCTCAGCAAAGCTGGCTGTCGGCCATCCTCACGTTCCTCCACTCCTGCCTGTTGTTTTTCCAGTCACAATTTGCATTTACCTGTTTACCTGCTTATTTGTCTGTCTCCCTCACCGGAATATCAGATGCCTGGGGACCCAGTCTCTTTCCCACACTGATCCCTACAATACCCTCTAACAAATAGTAATAATTAAGAGTTAGCATTAATTAAGTACTTACGTTGATTGGGTTCTGTCCTAAGTGTGTTTTGTGATTAAATCTTTTCCTTCCTGGGGCCTAGCACAGTGCATGCCCGCCTGTTTATTAATAAGTATTTAATACATATTAAGTTGAGTGGATGAATGAGTGAGTGAAGTGCTCCTCCCTTCTGGAATGTTCTGCTGCCTTTGCCATGGGCCGCGGCTCTGTTCCTCAGCTCCTGATGCTCCCATGCGCAGGAAGGTGCGCACTCCTGCTCCTTTCTTCTCAGACCACCCAGCTCCCACCCTCAGATTTAGCCGATAACTTTGACTTTTTCTTCACAGAAGAAAGAGAAGCAACCAAATGGGAACCTTCCTTGGTCCCACCATCCATGACCCAGCTGCCCCGAGCCCGCTGCCACCTCGCCTCCCCTGACAGAGGACCAGGTGTCCCGGCCCCTGCTGGGGCCCGAATCCCACCCCTCCAACCTCCTGAGGGCCTCACTCCAGCAGTTCCTGTCCCTTCCTGCGCCATCGATTTCTCTGTTCTAGAACATTCTGCATGCAGTCGTTCTCTATCACCCATCTTGACTAGAAGAGCCACTCCTTTCTCCGTTCTCCCCTTTGGCTCCTACCTTCTCTGCCCCACTGTATGGACATCTTGCCAGAGTCACCTATGGCCAGTGTCTGAGAGCCCCCACTCTGCTATTCTCTCTTCCCCTCCATAGAGACCTCGCTTTGCAAGTTTGCAGACAGCCCCACGAAGCCAGATCCACGGTGCTGGGCGTGGGGGTGGACAGCCAAGCTGGCGGCCACCTCCGGGAAGGTCCTGTACGAACCAGAAATGGACAACCAGCCTTGAGGCTCCACCCACTTGGCCTTGGGACTCTGGCCCACCCACTGCCCCCATCCCCTGGTCAGACCCTGGTCACTGCATCTCTGTGGAACCAGACCTTGGGCCCAGGAGGGAGCTGACCGGATGTTCTTCTTGTGTCCTGCATGCTGGGGTGGCCCTGCAAGTCCCTGCTGGGTTCTGCCCGTCTGTTCTGGGCTGGCTGGTGGCCCCAACATGCTTGGCCATCTCCCAAGCACGAAGAGGTGCTGGGCCTCCACGGCCTCCTCCGACACTCACTGGTGTCTAGATGCAGGTGGGGCCAGGCCGGGATCCGGGGTGGGCGCAGCTTGAAGTCCCTCACTCCCTCTCAAGAGCTCCAAGCCAAAGTAACGGCCACTCTCTGGGACTTGTGGCCTGGGGTCCCCCAGACAGGGCTCGCGGGGCCCTGACTTCCCTCTCTAAACAGAGTCAGGACACATCCCTGCATCAGGTCTTGGGAAAGATGCTCACGCCTGCTCGCCCGGGTCTGGGTGGCACCTGCTGCCTGCTGTTGCCACTGTCCCTGTGGCCTATGTATACTGCAGGCTCTCTGGAGGCTGGAGGAGCAGCTTGCACACTGCTGGTCTGAAAGGTCCCCAGTGTGGCCAACCTCTCTGACCTCAGTTTCCTCGTCAACAAGCAAAATGAGCCGTTTACAAAGGTGAGCAGTGTTGTCTTTGCTAGGCGGGTCTCCACCCCCTAGTGCTTGTCACTCACCGGCTGGGTGACCTGGGTATGCTCTTCACCTCTCTGAACCTCAACTTTCTCACCTGTAAGATGGGACAACAGCGCCACCGCCTCCTGATTGCTGAGAGGATCAAGGAGAACACATGTCAGGTGTTTGGGGCTGTGCCTGGCGTGAGAGTGCTCAACAGACAGTCCACTAATCACCCTGACCTCCTGGGTGGCCGGGTCCACCAGGGCCGCGTCCTGAGACCTGGCTGCCCCCTGGGAGCTGGGGAGCAGAGACAGGAGTTTCCCATAGTTCCTGAGGCCGGGTGGGGGGGGGGTCTTCTTCCCCTGGTGCTGAGCGTGGCCTCCCCGTAATATGTCCCTCTCAGTGGCCCCTGGGCTCCACAGAAAGCCACCCTGAGCCTGGGCCCCTTTCTCTTATTTCAGTGACCCAGTGCCAGGCCCCACACTCCACTTGCGGCCGTGTCCCTGCTCTTGGAGGACTGCTCGGCCTCTGAGAGGTACCCATAACAAGGGGCATTCTTCTCTCGCTCTGTGGCCCCCGGGCAGTTGCATTTAACGAGACCCAGAGGGAGGCCGTGCTTCCCCCAAAGCAATCACTGGTTAAGATGGAACTTCTGGCACCATGAGGCCAGTTGTGGCTAATTTTATGCGTCAACTTGGCTAGGCCATGGGGCCCAGTTGTTTGGTCAAGCAGTGGTCTGGATGTTGCTGTGAAGGTATTTTTAAGATGAGATTAATATTTCAATCAGTAGACTTTGAGTAAAGACCTTATCCTCCATAATATGGGTGGGCCTCACCCAGTCACTTGAAGGCCGTAAGAGAAAAGACTCAGGTCCCCTGGGAAGAAGGAATTCTGCCTCCAGATGGCTTTCTGACTTGAGCTGCAGCATCAGCTCTTCCCTGTGTGAGCCAGCCCCACAACTGTGTGAGCCAGTCCCATAAAATAACCCTCTCTCTCTGCACATCCCATTGGTCCTGTTTCTCTGGAGAGCCCGGGTTAACACAGCAGTCTGTGTGGGTGACCAAGTTAGAGTCCAGGCGGCCCTGGGGGTGTCACACACCTGGACCAGCTGGAGGCTGCGGGGTGCACAGAGGACGGGTGCCCACCCTGACGGAGAGCTGTGTTGTACACGACGGCCATCAAGGACCTGTTTCTTGGCATCGGGAGGAGGGAGAGGCTGGGTGGGTGGAAGTGGTCCCAGCAGGTGGCAGGTGCAGGCGCTGCCAAGCAAGAGGAGAGGGATACGTGTCTCTGTGACAGGTTGCAGAGGAGCGGGTGTGTGTGTGGGGGTCAGTTGGTCACCCGGCCACCCAGAATACAAGCCGTACTCCCCAGGCTCCTCCTCTCCTCCCAGAGCCCGGGGATGCAGGGGCCGCCTGGCACCAGGAGGTTGAGGGCCTGAAGGGCAGAGCAGAGGAGCTGGCCCCGGACACCACGGCGGCCCTGGACCACGCCCTGCTGCACCGTGTTTGGTCTTCCAGCACCTGGGGCTGGGCAGCTGAGGTCTTGAGACTGGGTGGCTTGTCCAAGGTCACAGCAACATGAGGTGTTTGGACCTGAGTCAGGTGGACCCCACCATACATCTCATTTGTCGCCTTCGCCTGGGGATGTAAAGGGAGAGGCCTCCATGTGCCTGCCGGCCCCTCCCCGAAGCATCGGGAGCCCCGGCCATGGTCCTGCCGCAGGCGGCTTTGAAGAGGCGACTTAGTGCAGGGTGAGTTCCCATCCGTCACCCACAATAACCTGTTGTGACAGGAAGCTGGGAAAACAGAGACAAAATGAATGAGGATTTGGAAACAGACACTGCTGGAAACAATTTATTTCTAGAAGCAGCCTGGCCTGTAAGAGATCTGAAGTTGGGGTCCCCAGGGGAGCCTGGGCCAGACCCGAGTCCCGGGGAGCTGCCTCCCCAGGAACCTCTCCCTGACCCCTCTGGGCCCCCGAAGGGCCTGGCCTTTAGCCGTGACAGCTGGCCCTCGGGCTGGGTGGCCGCTGCTGCAGGTGCTATAGTGAAGCCGTTGCAGCCGGCGCCTCCAGGGGGAGATGCACAGGGGGCTTTCGGGAGGCGGGGGGCGGGGTGAGGATGGGGTGGCCGTCTCAGCACCCATAAATCTCCCTGGGAACGTGGCCCCACAGGCCAGCAAGTGGCCCACCAGGAGGCCATGTCAGTTGGTTTTTTTCATTCATTCATTCATTCAACAGTTGTGTCTCGGGGAGCTCTGACATGCTGGGTGACATCTGTCCATTCCAGAAACACTGTTCCATCTCTGTATCCTTAGAACTCAACCAGGTCACCACCCCTCAATTACAGTCCTTGAGGTCAGTGTGCTGATGGAGCTGAGCCCCGGGTTCCCTGGGCATTGGGCGGAAGGTGGCCCTGGTCTGCCTAGTGGGGGAGGTGGCCCCCAGGGACAGACACTTGAAGTGGCCACCTTGAGCAGGGATGGGAAGGGGCTGGTAGGAGCCACTCACTGCTCTTCCTTCCTGCACCCCCAAAGCCTGCCGTAGGCTTGGGGAGATTCCTGCCCCAAGGGGAGCAGTGTCGCTGCTCTTTATGGAGTATGAAGCTGATGAATGGGCCCCCCCAGGGCCCGTGCTGGGTGCCTCTCTGTCACTTCACTTGAATGGAAAGTGACAACTAATATTTCTGAAATGAATGCTGTAAAGAGTGCAGTGTATCAAGGCCCTACACGGGATTATTAAATAGATTAACTGGATGATTTTCCTAGAATAATAAGATTTCTTAAGGATTATGGATGAGCCATGGTCTTCCCTTTGCTGCCGTCAGCCAGCGACGTACAAGGGTGGATCAGTGGCACCACTGAAGGCTGCAGACCCAATTAGGTTTCTGTGAGGACGCGGATGCTGGTGGAGGGATCTGAGTTAGACTGACAGCTCTAGAGTCATGTGGAGATTAAATGTGATTGGAAACTGTAATTTCCAGGCACTCGCTCACAGATATAATTAAGATATCTCATGCACAACAGCTAAGGAAGTGGCATTTGCCCAGGGCCGTGATGCTGGCCACCTGGCAAAGATTTGTCCTGCTGGGTCTTTGGATTTGTCAACTTGGACACAGAGGCTGGCTTTGCAGGGCCACCCCGCAGAGGGTTCTGGGTGCCCTAGGTGGGATTCTGATTAGCTTTCTGCAGTGCACGGGGACTGGAGTTCAGGGAAGGTGCCAGGGAGGTCCCTGCCCTCTGACCCCAGTGGCCCTTCCCAGGTGGAGGGAGGAGCTGAGCTGGCTCCAGCACCTGTTGGAGGCGTTAGCTAGCTGCAGGCGGGGCAATTTCCTGGGCCCCATCCCTTGAGGATGCGCACCTGGCCCAGGAGACAAGACCAGCTCCATCTCTCCCAAGCCCAGGGATCCCAGCCCAGGGCAGGGAGAGGCTGAACCACCAGCCCGTTCGTGGCCTCTGAGTGCTGTGGTTCTGAGACCCACTCTGTGCAGGGAGAAAGGCGTACAGTGATATCGAGCCCAGGCTGGGTGCATGATGGTGGTGGGACATTTCCTTCCCCTTCAGACGGCTGCATGGGCATGTGACAGTGCAGTCACATGGGGCCCCGTGCTGAGGAGGCCTCCACACTTGGTTTAATGCTCTGCCATTGCTGTCTTGAGATTCTTAATAATTTTTCAACAAGGGGCCTGGTGTTTTCATTTTGCATGGGCCCGGGCCCTGCAATCTATGTAGCTGGGCCTGTTTCCCAGTTTTCTGGGGTGGGGGTGGGGATTCATTCCCCAGGGAGGTGGTGAGAATCACAGACTAGAGAGTTTGGGAGGAGCCTGGGCCTGCACAGCTCAGCCTGGCCCCACCGCCCTCTCTCTCTCTGGCACTTGCCAGCCAGCAGTGAGCTCGTGCTCTGGTCTGCATGCCCTACCTGTGACAGGTAGGCAATTCTACCCGAGTCTGGAGGGCGTTAGGAAGCCATTGTTGCCACACCCCTCAGCCATTGTCTGTGAAGTCACCCTCATCAGTAGAAGCCTGACACGGTCTCCATCAGCTGACACTCCCTTTGTCTCGATTGGTTCAGAGCTTGGTGGGCATAAGGGGTGTATTAGGCAGCTTCATGCTACAATAATGCTGCAAAAAAAAAATCCCCAAAGCTCAGTGGCTTACAACAACATGTTTCTTTTTTGCTCACAATTCTGTGGCCGCAGTGGTGGCTCTGCTTCAGCTCAGGGTCAAGGTCAGCTTGGCTCTGTGGGAATATCATTCTGGGCACAACAGCCTCCCACGGCCTCTTCTCAAGGATGGAAGAAGCACAGAGGGCGAGTCCAACAACCAGGCACATTTGGGAGCTCAGCTCACATCACCCCCGCTCACATTTCCTTGGCCAAAGCAAGCCCATGGCCAAGCCCGCCATGGCTAGGTGGACTGTGTTCTCGGCTGGCCCCCTGGGAGGTGCTGCAAAGCCGCACGGCAAAGTACGCTGGGGGGTAGCTGCTCCAGGGAGGGAGGCAAGAGTTATAACAATAATCCACGGACCACAGGGGTCTCGTGTGTTGACCCCTCAAGCCCCAACATGAGATTGGGTTTCTAGAATGTTTTAGAAAGATCCTTGAACATGAGGCCAGGTAACCAGTGAACTAACTCTTGGAAGACGCAGCTGGGGGCGCGGCTGGAGAGGCAGGGCTTTGAGAACTCTGGCCATGGGGTCTTTGGTTTGGACAATGTGGCCTGCGATGCTGGTCTTGGCCAGGGCCACTCCAGGGAAACTTCCAGTGTCCCCGGGGGATGCTCTGTGCTTGGGGCTGAGGGAACAGAGTGAGATGTTGTTCATGAGCAGTGGGCGAGACACGCACCCTCAGCATGCAATCGTGATGCTCAAGGTGGGCAGGGGCTGTGGGAACCCAGAGCAGGGGCTGCTCGCCCCTGCCTCAGTGATGGGGCAGGCAGGGGTGTGCGCAGAGGAGAAAGCCTGCGCTGAGCCTCAAGGGGCAAGAATGGTGGGTGGGTGGGAAAGAGCATTCCAGGCAGAGGGCCAGGCGAGCTGATGCAGTCACCCAAGATTCCTGGGGACACCGTGAGAGGCTCCAGGGATCTGGGGGGCAGAAAACAGTTGGGCCCTACCCACCCTCAGGGGCTCACCATCCTGCACAGCCATCCCTGGGAAGCTGGCCGTGTCCCTGGCCAGGGAGAGTGGAACTCAGGGAGTTGGGGGCCCAGGGCCCACAGGGCAGTGTGCAAGGACCCCACTCCACAGCCCGCAGGGCTGTAGGGAGGGGCCTTGAGCCTGGCTCAGGTGAAGGAGTTTCTCTGGGGCCTGAGTTCCCTCTGAGTCTAGGCAGCGAGGGTTTGTTACCTGGGGGGCAGGTGGGTCCCCCGGCTTCCCGTGCACTTCAACTTCCTAGGGAAGTTTAGGCTTAACAGGCAGTGAAGGCCTGCGTTCGGCCTGGGGCGAGACGCATACAGCGATAACCTGACAGCTTTAATTAAAGAGGACTTTTTTTCACATGCCCGTTAATGAGCAATGGGCAGGGAGGCTGGATTTACGGCCGCGGCCAGCCATGAATCTCTGTGTACAGGGGGGAGCCGAGCGACTCTCCGGGAAGCACGTCTTCCCTCAGCAATCCCCCATCCACACGGGATCCTGGGGCCGGAGCTGCTCACGGCCAAATCCTCAAGTCTGGTCAGACGGGCCTGTCCCGCAGCCCCCTTCTGGCCCTGAGGAGCTCACGTCCACGAGCCAGCTCTCAGCCCTGAGTCCCTCTGGCAGGGGCCCCATCTGATAGGAAGTGACTGGACAAGTAAGCACATTCTGGGAAAAGCCAACTTAGCCTCATCGGGTGCTGCCCGTGGTCAGTCACTCGTGCCCCCTCCCTCAGCCGGACAGCAGGGACCTCTCACATCTGGGGCCCCCACGGTCCTGCCTCACGTTGGTGGGCAGTGAACACTGGTACAGCTGAATTCACCAATGCCGGGGGTGAGGAGGGCCCTCTCCAGGCAGGAAGTCCCCCATGCTGGCATTTCAGCCCAGACCCCTCTTCCCAGGCCAGCATAGCCCTGCCCCGAGCTGCCCCAAGGACCAGGGACCATGACCCTGAAGTCTAGTGTTGCCTCTGTACGGGAGGGCCCGCCTGTTCCTGCCAGGGGCCATCCCACCTCACCACCAGGACCCCGTGCAAGCCCGTTAGTCTGTTCTCACTACGTTAGCCCTAACTAACAACGGACATCTGCCGGACCTCCACAGAGGTAGCCAGAGTAGAATCATGTTTAGGAGCAAACTCCATCCATCAACAGATAATTGTGGCCCACAGGTACCATGGGATATTATTCAGCCATGAAAAAGAAACGAAGCACTCACACGCTACAGCACGGAGGAACCTTGAAAATGTGACGCTGAGTGAAAGAAGCCAGACACAAAAAGACACATAATGTGTTATTCCTTTTATATGAAATGTGCAGAAGAGGCAAATCCGTGGAGACAAAGTGGATCAGTGGTTGCCTGGTATTGGGGGGAAAGTGGGGAGTGACTGCTGACAGGTACAGGGTTCCTTTGAGGGGGTGAAATATTTCAGAATCAGATAAAGATGATGGTTGCACAACATTCTGGATGTACTAAAAAGCACTAAATTGTACACTTTAAAAGGGTGAACTTTATGTCTGTGATTATATCTCCATTAAAAAAAAGAACCACCTTGAGGTGGCGTGGGGCGGTCCGGAACCCCAGTGGCCCAGGGGAAGGCCGGGTTGTTCTCCAGAAAGAGAGAGGCCAGGACGCTTGGCTGGAGCCCGGTGAGTCCCATTCTGTTCCCACCAGTGTTCACATCTCTCATCCCCCTCTTGGTTTTTACAGCAGTCCCGGGAGGGAGGGGGCTCTCGCCCCTGAAGCCCAGGGAGGACGCGTTTCCTGGCCACGTGGGCAGTAAGTGTAGTCATGTGACCTGGGCCCGGCTCCAGCTGCCCAGCCGGGGCTGTCCCACTGCCCTTGGATGTGGGAGCAGGAGAGAGCAGAATTCTAATACTTTCAAGGTTCTGCTCAGTGTCACCTCCTCTAGGACGCTCTCCAGGCTTCCTCCATTTGGAGTCATCCACCATCCTCTGGGCTCCTGTGGAGCATGGAATTCCTTTACTGGGGTATCCTGCCTCCTCCTCTGGGAGTCTGTCCTCCCCGAAGACCGAGGGCTCCTTGAGGCAGAGCACAGAATGGGAAGGGACCTTGGAGGACAGGAGGATCAGCTCCTCCATAAAGCTGTCTTACAGATGAAGAACCAGAAAGGCCAAGCGACTTCTCCAAGGTCACACAGGGAGACAGCCCTGGACGGGGAGGTGTTTAGCTGATGTGTGTGTGTGCGTGCATATATGTGCTCGTGCATATGAACGTGCGTGTGTGCATGCGAGCTTTGTATTAAATATTTCAATCACAGACTGCTGGAGCAGAGTAGTTGGTTTTGCGATATTATAAAGCTCATTAGGGCTTCACCTGAAGGGCAGGTGGGCAGTGTGCTGGGAAGAGTGTTGGGCTGAGCTCTAGGAGATGCAGGTTCCAGCTGGGCCCTGTTTCTATAATGTCCTGTGTGGCCTTGAATGACGGCATTCATGTCAAGCTGGTGTGGAAAGAGGCCCGTGTCAGGGGCCCAGTGCTAATTCAATCCTCGGCCTCAAGGGGCTCCTGAGATTTCAGGAGACCCTCAACCTTGCAGGCTGAGCTTTCTGAGCCGTTACTGGAGGCTTGGGACGAGGCTGTCCCTGGGTCTCGTTGAGGGGCCACTTAGTGATGTCCTTGGAGCTTCGGGGTCTGAATTGCCTAATGGGGTCCTGGCTGGAATACCCCCTGTGGAATCCAGGGACCAGCCAGCCTGACTGGGGAAGACGGGGTCTCCCATCGGTGCCGACCTGGGGGGAGTGGAAGTGGTCTTCATTTTGCTCAGGCTGGCGGACGAAGTTGTCCCCAACAATGACACCACGCTCATGTCACCCCTGCTTACTGCTTGCCTGTCTTATTGGTCTCCTAAATCCTCTGAATCAGGAGGAAAATTGGATTCTGGTGATGAACAAATGAATTCACAGAGATGTCCTCCCCCTCAGGATGGGCGGGAGGGGAGAGTCTGCCGGCCTTCCCCCGGCTGGCGCTGCCCGTGGGCTGTCCGCCCCCAGAGCCTCTGCGCAGGGACGCAGCCCTGAGTGTCTCAGCCAATGCTCGGAGCCCCCAATAAATGTCCCCCTGGCTGTGCCCAGCCCGGCCGCCTGGCGTCCATCTCCTCCCGGGGGGCCGGAGGGTGCACTGAGGCTCATTAGCAGCTCAGACTTAATCAAACACCATGACGTGTTTGATTCTTGCTTGGCTCTGAAGAGAACAGTTCTAATTTTATTTTTATGGCTCTAAGTCGAGCTCAGCTCATGGAAATTATCAATCGTAGTTTCCCCTCTGCTTCCCAGCCACCTGGCATTAACCAGACGGAGGGCACCATCCTGGTCTTGGCTCAACGAATGTGCATTTTAGTAGCCGGCGATTAAGCAGGGTAACTGGGCAACCTCGGGTCAGCCACCAAGGGCCTCCTGTGTGGGTCATTCCTGGGTGAGAAGTTTCACCTCCTGAACTGGTAACTTTTGGATTTCATGGGTCAATAAAAAAATCCTAGTAAAACATCAGACTCAATTTAGAATTGCTAACTTTTTATTTGCCAAGTGAGGGGATTAAAAGAATTCCTTCTAAACCTGAAGTACTGCTGTCACCATCATTTTATACAAGAAAGAACATTTAAGCCCTCAAACTTAGGAAGGACGCCGTCTGGAATAAGGGCCCATCCCGTAAGTGGACTACATTAATGCGAATGGAGAACCGCTCTATCCCCGGCCGTCCCCCCGCCCCGGCTTAGTGGGGCTGCGGTAGCAGAACACTGCAGACTGGGGGCTCATGAGCAGCAGACATCTGTCTCTCACAGCCCTGGAGGCTGGGAGCCCAAGATGAGGGCGCCGGCAGAGTCGGTGTCTGGTGAGAGTCCTCTCGCTGGATCCCAGACAGCCGTCTTCTCCCTGTGGCCTCACATGTGGAAGGGGTGAGGGGGCTCTCTGGGGTCCCCTTCATAAGGACACGAATCCCATTTGTGAAGCCTCCGCCCTTAAGACCTAATCACCTCCCAAAGGCCCCGCCTCCTAACGCCATCATGGGGGGGGGTTAGGTTTCAACATGTGAATTTGGGGGGACACAAACATTCAGTCAATAGCGTGCCCATTTCTTGGAGGGCTGGTGGATACCTCCCCATTGATGGGCCTTGGTGCTCCACCCAGGCTAGGGGGACACCTTGCCCTAAGCCTCTGCCGAGTGGTTTGGTGGGCAGTCCCTGGAAGGTGCTGGAAGGGAGGAGGAGGGATAGAGGTGGAGGTGAGGCTGGGCCAGGGCTCCGGGGCATTCCCGCTCCAGCTTGGCAGCAGGGCTGGGGCGGAGCTGCCTCTGAGCTACCACCGCCCTGGCACGGCCCTCACCCCTTTCCCGTTGGCCCCGGGGTAGACGAAGCCCGAGGGAGCCTGACGCTGGGGGACAGGATGGGGAGAGGGGGCTGCGAGGCGTGGTTCCACCAGGACTTCTGCAGGGGTGGGGGAACAGAGCTGGCCCCCTCCAGATCAGAAAGCTAACTGATTTTCTGTGTGGGTTTCACCTGTTTCCTGCGCTGGTGCTGGGAAGGTGTGGGCCAGACTTAGCTTTCTGGGCCCCAGAAACGTGAGGAAAATGAGAAGCGTCAGAGGAGGCTCAAAGAGGAATCTCGCTCCCCCGGGCCAAGCTCTCAGCTGGGGTGGTGTGCGGGCTTGAAGCCCCGCTTTCACTACGAAACAGCATGCCGAACGGCCCGGAGCTCCGTGCGCCCGTCTGATCTCAGCAACAACAGGCCTTATCAATGTTGCCTCCTCTCAGAACTCTCGCTGCCTGGGAGGAAGGAGCATGGTTAGAGAGTCTCTCCTGAGCAGGTGGAGGGAGGAGGCAGGACAGATCCTTCTGGAAAGGGGGCTTAACAGGAGGAGACTTCACAACACATCCTGGGGCTGCCGCTGCCTCTGGAGCCTTAGAGGGTTTGTACAACCCAGAGGAGGAGCTCAGGGGCCAGCAAGAAGACGCCCTGCTCCCCAAAGTTAGCCGAGGCTTTGCTTAAGAACGTTTTGGGAGGAGGTGAAGGACAGGAAGCAAAGGGCGAGCTGGGGCTGAAATAAGCACTGGAGTATTGAGCTGACTGAGTGCTGGTGGTTATGGGGTTCATTTATAGGGCTGCAGGGAGTGGCCTTCCAGAAGGGGGAGGAAGCCCCCACTGGGTGAGACTCAGGGACCCAGGGGCCGGGGTGGTGACCAGTGTGGCTCTTTCTTTCCTTGGCTCCACTCCTCATTTCCCCAGTCACAGCCAGCACCTTTGGGGAGGACTGACATCCTCAGCTGCCCCCCGAAGCCTGGAGCCAGCCCCTGGGCTGGAGAGGGAGCTGAGGGTCTGGGACACAGTGGGATGGTCCCAGGGCACAAGGTCCCTGTGCCAGGCTGCCTTCCCACAGCTGTGAATCCTGCCTTGCTCCCCGGGGAATTCTGTCACCGTGGAAACGCTCCTGGCTCCTCTTGGCGAAGGCTCCTGCGTCTCCCCTAGTGGCATTTTCCAGACGTTCAGGTGATCCCTGGCTGGACGACACCTCTGCTCGCCTCCTCTGAGCTCTCCTCCGTCATGCCAGCCAGCTGTCCCGTCACAGGCCCTGAGTCCTGGGGCCACTGGTTTTCTGAGAAGACACAGAGCAGACGTGCTCCCTGCCCTGGTGGGGAATCACAGCCGGACAGTTCCCGAGGCCTTTCCACGCACCAGATGGCCAGGTGTTTGCTGTCGCAACATCTTGCCACTGTGTGCGTGTTGTCTGCTAGGGGATCTGTCCTTTCCTGGAGCACCCCACTCCTCCACGTGTTCCCCAGGGTGACCGTTTCCCTCACTCACTGAGCGAGTGATGTCTGAATCCCCCTTCTGTGTCAGGCGGTGCTCCAGGCACTGGGTGTAGGGGACACGCAGACAAGAGGCCGTGCCCCCACCAGGCTTCATCTCTGTGATCACCATGTGGTCCCAGCCTCCACACCCCCAGCCCCATCAGTGAGTCCATAGCCCGAGATGCTGCTTTATGATGCCCACGCGGGGCGGGACGCGGGGTTGGGCTGGTTGTGGGAAAGTGAACTGCTGGGCGTGTGTAGGAAGGAGCAGCAAATTGCTTCTAAATGTGGGGCTTTCTGAGGAAAGGTTCCGCTTGGTGTTCCTTCAGACATTCTTCCTTCCCTCGGGTTTGGTAAAAAAAATTATTCAATGACCCTCGTTACAGAGGGTAAGGCAGACTTTATTCAAGGGGGACCATCGTCGCAGGTGGAGGGACACTACAATGGGGTTTGCAGCAGGAGAGAGATCAACTCTGAGTACGACAAGTAGCCGAGGAGCGGGTGGGGCTGTGGATGGAAGTTCCTACGAGGAAACATCAGGAGTGAGGGGGGTTCTGGCTAAACCGAGCCAGCAGGCTTCTTGCTAAAATTGGACAATGCAGAGAAAAGCCCAGAAGTCCAAAAGTTGAGGGCTGGTTGAAAAGAGCTCAGAGGAGCACGTAGAGTTTGGTCAAGGAGAGAATCTTTCTCGGGTTAACAAAATGGTCATTGTCCAGAGGTGTTCTTTGTACCTGGAGGCGAGAGGGACTCCCCCGTCACTGTCTGGATGTGGACTTGGGGTATGGTGTGGGGACACCCCTCCTCTCTCCACCTGTCCCAGCTGTCTGTTTCTGAGGGATCCGGCTGTGGTCACAGGTAGAGTCTGTGATTTAGGGGAAAAGCAGGTGTGATTGGCCATTCAGACATCACCCCACAACTGGCTGCGGCCCATGCAGGTGCTGGGGGACAGAGGGACAGGGTTGGGTGCTGCCATGGCTCCCGTTCTCAGCACTGCCATTTCTGACCCTCAGCAACAGGGGTGCCTGCCCAGGACACCACTACCTGGAATTTAGGGAACGAGCAAGGTCCCCACAGGTGTGAGAGGCTATGCAGTCTCCGGAGTGTAGGATGAGAGTGGCCCTGACTTGGGGCCAGTTTCCCATCAGGCTCGGACACTGTGGCTCCTCCTCTTCTGGAAAAGTGTGCGCTGAGAGTCGAGAAGAGTGACCATTGACGCCTCCCAAGGGAATGTCGAGTAGCCACTGAGGTCTCAGGGTGCCTCTGGAGTAACAGTGGACCGCCAGGGACCCAGAGCCCCTGCAAGCACATCCTGCAGAATAATTCATCCTGGGCTAAGAGTCCCAGCACAGTGGACATCCTGCAGGGGACCATGTGCAGACCGTGTCCCTGGGATTCCAGTCAAGAAATCAGAGTAATGAGGATTGCTTAAACTAAAAAGTAAGGGTGTGGGGACCCCAGGCACTCATTCATTCAGCAAGTCCATCAAGTGCCTACTGTGTGCCTGGAAGACACACTGTGTGCTATTGAGCATGAGTGGACCATGGGTCCAGTCTGGGTTCCAGTTTTGGGGAGAATTGAATCCAGCTCAAAGTTGGTCCGCTTTGCTGGGTTCTGGCAGCAGCCAGTGACCAGTGCCGAGGGTCGCACAAGACGAGGGTGCAGTCCTGTCTCATGGAGGCACGCCCCAATTTGGGAGCTCCTGGTGGCCCACCTGGAGGCAGCTGTCAGCAGGTCAGGGGGCACTGAATTGGGCGGGCACTGCCCTTCCTACCCTGGGCCCGTCAGCACCCTGAGCCATTTGTGCTGCCTGTCTGATTCCCCAACACCAACCGGGTGTCAACAACTCAGTTCAGTTCCTGGAGCTGCACACACCCACGTTTGGGCTCAGTCCCATGAGACCACCCCCGCTTCAGACGCCAGTCGCAGGTCTCAGGTCACCTGTACTTCTGGCCAGTTGGCTATAAATTGGGGATTTCCACAACCCCTCCTCAGGTTGGATAATTTGCTAGAACAGGTCACGGGAACGAGGGACAAAGACCACGTGTATTTTTGTGTTATCCCACAGAGTTTCTCCTGCAGAGCGAGAGCAAGAACAGGGCCCACAGACCTGAGGACCGCTGGGGCGGAGGACGCGACCTTTCAGGCTCCCGCACTGCCTTGCAGATGCACTCGGGAATGCTCTCTCTTAGTCCTGAGGCAGGGCCCACTGGTGGGGGCTGAGCCCCAGTTCAAGTGTGGGTCTTGGTGGCGCCGGAGGGAGGATTTCCCAGCTGGCAGCTGATGGTGGCGCTGTTGGCTCACGCCAGGCACCGAGCCAGCCAGCTATGCCGCCTCCTGGGCCAGGGCCAGTGAAGGAGGGGTTGGGGTGGGAGCGGGTGGGCGGCAAGCCCTCTCTCTTCCAGACACCCCCACGGGTTTCCTGGCCTGAGACCACTGCTGAGTTTGGTTGAGGTCCCCAGCCTTCCTCAGTGGTGGGGGAGATGGGGGCTGGACAGTGGACAGTGGCAGGCCTGGAGACCAGGAAGGGGAAAGGATGGAGCAGTCGGATGGGCCTGGCCTAGGGAGCCAGCAGCTCCCGCTTTGTCCATCCCCCGGCTTCCTGGCTCACAGGGCCTGGACAGCTTCTCTTCAGACTTGGAGTCCTGCTTCTGCTGGTGTCCTTGCACCCTGGGGACAGCTCAGGACCTCTCTGTAGCTGGGGAGGGGTCTGCACCAGTTGCTGATGGGTGGGGCGTGCAGCCGGTGGGGCCAGCAGCCATGGTCTGGCTGTTGGCCTGGCCTGGCTGGTCTGAGTCTGACCTCCATTGCCCCTCCCTGAGACGACACCTGCAGTTGGCAGGAAAGCCTCTGTCCTCGGGCTGTCCTGCCTCTTGCTGGGCCAACCTGTCTGGGGCCCCAGGGGACCCCTCAGCCCTCCCTATAAGACGGGCCAGACTGGGCACTCTGCTGGCTGCATGCCTGACATCCTTCCAGACTTCTCACCTACTCTGGGAACTTTTTGTAAGTTGGCAGGAATTCAACAAACATGGATGGAAGCCCTTCCACGGCCCAGTACTCAGCTCCTTGTGGAGAGGGTCCCCTCCCTGCCCTGGATTCTGAGGCTGGGTGATTAACTCCTCACTAGGAGCCAGGAGGTAGGCTTGGGCCTGTGCACTGATGCGGGCTGGTGACCTTGGACCAGTGGCTTTTCCTTTCCAGGCCTCAGTCTGGTCACCTGGGAAATGGGAGAGTTGAACATTCTGTTCCTTTCTGCCTGGTGCTGGCACAGGTTCCCTCCAGCCCTGGGTTTGGCCTTCTATTCCCTTTGTTGAGTTCCTGATTTTACTAGTCACCTGAGTTTCCTGCCTTACCAGCTCCCCTAACTCCTCCTGGTCATCTTGGCCTGAAAGCCCTTCCCCGCCCTTGGAACCCTGTCTCCTTCCCTGCTTCATCACCACCCTATCACCATCATCACCATCATCATCATCATCACCACCATCACCTTCATCGTCACCATCACCATCATCGTCATCATCACCATCACCTTCATCGTCATTATCACCATCGTCATCACCACCATCACCTTCATCGTCACCATCACCTTCATTGTCACCATCACCATCACCAACACCATCATCACCATCACCACCATCATCATCATCATCACCATCACCTTCATTGTCACCATCACCTTCATTGTCACCATCACCATCATCACCATCACCTTCATTGTCACCATCATCATTGTCACCATCATCATCATCATCACCATCATCATGGTCACCATCATTGCCATCACCATCTTCATTCCAACCTCTGAGCTTGCTCAGTGGTTAAAGACTCCGGTTCTGGAATCAGACTTTCCTGGTTTCATTTCTGGCTCTGCCATTTGCAAACTTGGCCTGAGGCAGAACCTGCCTCCCCTCACTTTACCCTCCTGTAAAATGGGGCTGATTTCAGGGACCAGAGGAGGCCGTATATGTTGAGTATTTAGTACAGGGCTGGGCCCATAATGACAGTTCATTCTTCTTATGAAAGCAATCCTCAGCAACCCTGCGAGGACATGGTGGCTCACGGACGTTGAGGCACTTGCCCTGGACATATAGCCATTACACAATGCAGCCAGGGTCGGAGCTCAGACCTATCAGCCTCCAAAGCCAGGCTTGTCACCATGGAACTTGTTGCCCTCCTCTCTGGGCCTGCTGCTCTGGGTGCTGCAGGCAGACACCCCTACATCTCTGCCTTGAAGCCTCATGTCTTGAAACAGCAGAGATGCTCTGAGGGGAGAGAGGGCCACTGAATTTCTCTGGGATGAGCTGGCTCAATGGAAAGTGTGTGGATGGCTTGTTCTGGGGGCAGTGATGGGGCTGGTGGGAGAAATGGAAAGACAAGGGGTGGACATTTTCTGCTTCTCTCTTCCACCCTGTTCTCATTCTCCTGGAGATGGGACAGGTCAGGAGAGAATGCACTATCCTATTTCTGGCCACTGTCAGTTTACCTGTTGGTTCCATTTCCAAGGGCAGCAGAGGGAATCATCAGTAGCAACACACCCCTGGAACTCAAGATTTGAAGGAGAACTCAGAGATTCTTAGCGCTTTTGGGAGGTCAGGACGCCTTTGAGAATGATGAAGCTATGGTAGCCAGTCCCTGTCTGGCCTCCTGAAATTCATGCCCTTGTGTTGTCCCCTCTCACACGGAATAGGGCCAAGCTGTGTAAACAACAGGATACTGCAGAAATGATGGAGCGTGACTTCTGAGGCCAGGTCATGAAAGTCATTCCGGCTCCTGCCTTGCACTCTCTCGGATCACCTGCTCTGGGAGCAGCCAGCTGCCACGCTGTGAGGACACTCAAGCAGCCCTACACTCTGATCCATATGGTGCAAAGCCAGGGCTCCTGTGGAAAGCCAGTGAGGATGCAGGCCTCCTGCTAACAGCCATGTGGGGGCGCCATCTTGGAACAGGGTCCTCCAGCCCCAGGCAAGCCTTCGGGTGACCGCAGCCCCAGCTGACAGCTTGACTGCAACCTCCTGAGAGATCCTGATCCAGAACCAGCCAGCTAAGCCACTCCCGGATTCCTGACCCACAGAAACTGTGAGAGAACAAATGTTTTCAGCTGTTAAATTCGGATGATTTCTTATAACTAATACATGCGGACTCCTGTCCCAGAAACACTTACACCCATTTTTGCAAACGCTTCTCCGACATTCAAGGAGCTTCTGATAGCCAGGGTTGCTCTGCTTGCAACCCCTCCAGGCATGGAAGCAGACATCAGGCCAGGGCCGCCTCACAGCGTGATGACTGGGCTCCGACGGTGAGTTCCCAGGAGGACCAGACACCTGGCCCCACACACTGCAGTCACTCAGGAGGCTGGAGCAGTGCGTGGCTCACAGGAAGTGAGGTGCCTAATGGCGTGAACCTCGCTGAAGCAGCCCCACTTGGGCATTTGCTGGATGGGCTAGAGTCGAGGAAGTAAACCTTTTCATCTCTTCCGAACAAAACGTTTGGAGCTTGAAGAATCTGAAGTCACGTTCATTATCAGCAAAGTGGCAATAACATCACGGCCACCATTACCACCTGCTCCACCATCAGCATCACCACCGTCACCACACTCCTGACCCCACTGTCACCATCAGCACCACCACCATCACTGCCCACCACTGCCACCATATTACTACCACTCCGGCCACCACTGCAATCACCACCCACCATCACCAACTCTCCAGCCACTAACCCCACCATTCCCCCCCACCACACCCATCACCTAACCCTAACCGTGCCTTGTCACTATCCACAGCACCACCACTGCCACACTCTATCACACAGAATTAGCATGAAAGTCCTTTGTGATCAACAAAAGGTGATATTACTTGGTAATGCTGATTTTTATAATAAAGGGAGTCCCACTTGGGAACCTGAATGCTTTTCACAAAGACAAATTGGGGTGACGTCTCGCAGCACAAAGTAATTTGTTGAAGGATGTCTTTAAGTGGCCTGACCTATGCATTTCCACCACAATTTCTCTTACCTGAGGCTGACTTGCGGTGGCTCCTGAGAAGCAAGGCACACATCCAGCCTCTGACATCAAGCGCGGAGCAGCCCCCTCCTGGCCTGTGCTGCCCTGCACTGGGCGCTCCTCCTGGGCTGTCAAGCTCCAGCTCAGTGAGGAGGAGGGAACAGACAAAGAGTGGGGGAGAGAAGCCCAAATGGAGGTCTTCCAACCAACAGGTCAAGAAGGTCATCTTGGCCGGGAAGGATAAGGCGATTTCCTCTTCTTCCTGCTGGGGAACACGGTGCCCATCTGCAGCTTTGATTTAATGTCATTTTAAGAGCTGAGCGGGCTCTGCGTGGTCATTTCGAGCGGCTGAACGCAGTGGAGTTATCAGGTCTTGTCAACACTGGAGCATTCTCTCTAAAGCTGCTTAAAGGGCAGGGACTCCGTGCTGACAAGAGCTGGGGTGGGCGCTGCCCGGCAGAGTTCCAGCCCCGCTCCCAGGCACCCAGGCTGGCTGCTTCTTTGGGATTCTTGCCCTGCCCTCATCGCTCTGCCCCTGCTTCAGAGAGTTCTGGCTTCCTGCAGTCCCTTCCAAAGGAGCGCTGGCCCACCACAGCCAGCCCGGGCACCGGTGTTGTTTGCCTGGTCTGGCACCCATTCCTCTTCTTCTGGTAGCAACCACTCTTCGTTTTTTCTTTTGTGGGGGAGAGCCCTTCCTCCACTCTCAGTCCATGTGGGCTGTACGGACTGGACACCCCCTTCCTGCTCCACGACTCTGCTTGAGGAGTAGGTATGTTACCGACCAGGTGCCTTGAGAAACTCAAAGGTGGGTTCAGAAGCAATTGACTGTTTTTCCAAGTTGTTTCTTTTCCTTTTGTATGTTAAGGAGATGTAACCACCGCCATCCTGAAACTCAAGGAGAAACTCAAGGGAGATGTAACCACCAAACGTCCTGAAACTGACCAAGCCTCACCACAAGAGCTGTGCCCATGACCTTTGACTTATCTTTAAGCGAAGATCTCTCCGGGAGGAGCTTAGACCTCATTATGGGGAAGCATGTTCTCCAACTGAGCCTGTGCAGGCAAATACCCGCCTCTCCCTTTTGAATATTCATTCCCCATCTGAAATAAAAGTTCCTGCTTCCCTTTGTTCCGGGACGCCACGGCTTTGGAAATGATTTCTTGTGGCCTCCTATTTGCTGCAAATACACTTTACTTTGTGAGACAACTTCCACTGGTGTAGAGTCTTATTTAACTCAGCAGGAGGTGAGCCCAGTTGGTTCGGTAACAGGGATGGCACCCAGGCCTAGCCAATCAGAGTTTTCCTTTGGACTCTCCAAAATAATTGGATGCATGACCCAAGCTGACTCAAGAGGCTTCCATCCTGGGACTTTTGCTAGAATTGTTTGGAAAGAGAAAATCTCTTTGTTCCTATCTTGAAGCTGGTGGAACGCAGGCCTACAACGTCACAGGCTGTTTCCAGGCATCAGCCTGCGGGAAGTGAAGCCAGTTGGAGGAGGGCAGAACTGAACAACAGAGATGAAAACTGAGTCCTGTTGGCATCGTTCCAGGGCCAGGCACCAGCTGTCTTAGACGTGTCCTGGAATTGTCAGTTGCACAAGCCAAAGATGCCCCTGAGGATGCTTGAACAAGTTTGAGTTGCATTTCTATCCAACAGAGAAGGTCCTTAATCCAGCCAGGATCCCTTATATGAAGAAATCTCTGTCATTTGGAGGGAAGGGCCTCTGGGCATTGAGGGAGCTATCCTTTGTGCTCCCAAGGATGTCAGAATAGCTTCTGTCCTGGACCAGGAGTGCTGGTATTTCCCCTCCACCCATTCTCTAGGACTTGGGCTCCTGCCCAGCCCTGGCGATCCTCCGGGCAGGGCTCTAGAGGGTCAGTGACAGTGAGAAGTGTAGAGTGGGCCTGGCTCAGGGAGGCAGGTCCCGTGGCACCTGTGGGTGGTGCGGGGGTGGGGGTGGGGCAGGGGTGAGAGCAGGGAAGGTCACTTTATTTGTTTCCCAGTTTAACCCCTGATCTGGCTTGAAAATCTAACATCCAAAGAATGTGCGGCTCAAGGACTCAAAGATTTCTTTTTTAAAACCACAGATGTGTGTGTCTTTTTTCAGCTGATGATTTACCTTTGAAATGTTTGTAGAAAACCCAAAGAAAGGGATCCTGAGTAGGGAAGTGGGTACAATGATCTAAATCCATTTCTATACCTTCCTTTCTCATGACCCTAATCTATGATGACCCCTCACTTTAACTCAACCCTTCAATTCTAAGTGGTAAATTAGCGTAGAAAGATCCCGGCAGATCTGTCAGGTCCCCTTGCAGAGAAGAGATTTTACTGTAGGAGTTCTGTAGAAAGGAGTTTGTTACAGGATACTCAACGGCATCTTGACCTATTGGGAGGGCTGAAGACACAAGCCTACATCCCTTGTTTCCCCAACCCGGGAGCTCTGCCTATGGGAGAAAGAGTGTTGCATGATATTTCCTGGTTCAGAGTACACACCGCACCAGACAAGACAGCACACAACCTCACGTGTCCTTGGCTTCCAGGTGGCACTATAACTGAGTCTTTATAAGGTCTTTCTATCACATTCCACTATTCTGGAATGCCAACTGCTTCTGGGTGATGGATGCAGGGTAAGACCAGTGGATTCCATGTGTCACACGGTTGCCTTCCTTCTCTGTCTGTGACATGAGTTCCTTTGCCAGGAGCAATACTGTGTGAGATGCACGGAAGGCAGTCAGCACTTCCATAGATTGGCAGAGGCATGCTGAGCAGGGCACGCAAATCTGTATTCCAGATAAATGCCTATTCCAGTGAGGCTAACTGGTTTACCCACGTTTGAGGGACAGGGCCTGGTTCTCCCAGGGTGTGTGCTCCTGTGGGGCTCTGCTGATATCTCTGTTGTGCTTGGGAGGGTGGTAGCCAGAGCTGCCCTGGGGAGGGGAGAGCGGGTTGTGAGCTCCTGCTGTCATCTCCACCCCTGCCTCCATGTCTCTGTGGCCACGAGCCCACTGAGCACACACGGGGGTGGCTAAGGAAAGAGGCCCACCGACATCCTCAGAATGGGTCAGCTTGTCCATCTGGTTCCCGAGAGCCTCCTCTGCACTAGGGGCCAGATGTCCTACCACTCTGGGCTCATCCTGAGAGGCCGGTCCCCAAGCCCCTCCAACCTTGTTCTTCCCAAGCTATAACGCTGGGCCAAACCTTTAGACCTTCCTCACATCCGCTGTGCATATGTGCTCTCATCTCCCCTTCCAGGATCCGGTGGAAAATCAGCTGTGCCATTGGGGTTCTGCCCACTGGGAAGACTTCCCTCTTCCGCTCTACTGCCAGGCCTCCCCAGGCCAGGGCTGTGGTGTGGTGGCATCTGGTTTTGGCCGGTGCCAGCATTTTGTGCAGAGCCTGCAAACCAGGCTTGACTTCTTTCTTCTTCAGCTGGTCACAGGGAGACCCTTGGAACAGTAGGTGTGGGTGGAGGGAGAGGTGGCCATGCCATTGGAGTAGGTGCGCTGGAGCGTGATGTAATTTCTTGTGTTTTCAGGACCTACTTGACCTGATCTCTTGTGCACACCTTAGGTGGGGGCTGCTGCCTGGCATGGCCCTGGGGCGGGGGGTGCTGGTAGACCAGATCCCATCCAGTTAAGGTCCCTTGGCGCTCCTTCAGGATCCATGACGAGAAGTACCATCTCCATTAGGTCTGACAGGACTGGCAAACTGTGTCTCTAAAGGAAATCGCTGTTTGCTGAAGAAGCTGCTGCTTTGCTTCAAAACCCAAGGGACAGGCACCGTGATTCTCCACACAGTCTCCCCATCTGCCACAGACACCCTGAGCCCTGCTAGATCTCAAGGATCACCAGTGCCAAGAGGCAAAGCTGCTGGTGCTGCAGCCCAGATCAGCCAGTGAGCCTCCTGCTCTGGGCCCCACTCAGAGGAGGCAGAATGACGGGTCCCCAGCTCAAGGCTGGGGAGCCTGTGCCTCTGTTTCGGTGATGAGTTGCAAACCTTTGGAGGGGATATCCAAATATGCCCCAGATCAGGTCTCTGAATTTTCTGGAGGTTTGTCTCCTACCCTCCAGCACACCTGGTTCTTGGCAAGGTTTCAGAGTGTCTGCTCAAGACCTCTTGCTCCAAGATCCTGTCACCTTGGGGTCATCAATGCAGTGGACCTGTGGGACACTGGGATGCTGAAGGCCCCTGTGGATGGAACTAGGACTCTGAGACAGAGAGCTGGCATAGCTCCAGGTATGACAATGGAATTGTATGACTGCCTTTGTCAGGATTAAGCAAAGCATATCTAAATGTGACAGAGGGAAAAATGCACCTCCCAGATCAATAGTCAACTATCAGGTGCTCCAGCAAGGAGACCACATCTGGGACAGCAGCTTCGATTGGAGTCACCACCTGAGCAAGTCTGTGATGACCCCTGTCTTCTGCGTGGGCCCAGCAGGTGAGCTTAATGGGGGTGTGGGAAGACCCTCCCAGGTCTCTGATGGTGACTCTGGACCTGGGTTTCCCCCAGGGAGGCAGCGTTGCTTTCATTTGCTTTTTTGGTAGGACAAGGTAGTTCCAGACCTTGACTTGCCCCTTCCTTCCGTAGTAGCCCTCACAGCATGGGTTGGGGCCCGTGTAGGATTGTGTCAGTCTCGGAGCTTGTGTCTCCCAACCATACATTTAGGAAGTGCAGAAGTAACCGGCGTGATTTGTGAGCCCGCTGGGTTCCCCATGAGCTGGCTCAGGCTCAAGCTCCGACACGACCTGCCCTCAGTAAGTCCCCACTCTGACTGCGGCCACGGTGGATCCGGGGTCTCAGGGATTAGCATTAGCCCAAAGCCAGTGTGTAACAGCCCCCAAAGTTCTGGGTATTCCCTCCCCCATGGGCAGCACACTGGCCAGTGACCACAGGTCCCTTTGGGGAAGGTTGACAGCAGACACATGTGGCGCTGTGGGAGGTCATTTGCAAAGATGGCCAGTATTATTCCTGGTATGCGCACCCCTCTGCAGTGTGACTTTGCAGCTCCTCCCATCAAGAGGCGGAGATAATTTCTCAAATCTAGGTGGCCTCGTGACTCGCTTTGATCAACAGAATGTAGTGTAAATGACATGGTGCCAGTCCTGAGCCAAGGCCTTCAGAAGCCTTCTTTCTCTTGGAACCCTGCCTCCTCCGTAAGAACAAGCCCATGATAACCTGCTGGGGGTGAGGGACCACGTGGAGCAGAGACAAGCCAGCGCGGTTGAGGCTCCATGCCAGGCGGGAGAGGCAGCCGGGATGGGCTGAGCTTGGCTTAGTGAAGCAGAATTTCCCAGAGGACCTGAAGACTCATGAGCGATAACAATGTTTTAAGCCACTAAGTTTTGGAGTGGTTAGTTATGCAGCAGTAGCTGGCAGACACGGGTGGTGGCCCAGTGCTGATTCCCGGGGGAATCTGGCCTCCTCCTCATTCAAAGGGCTCAGTGTCCACGAGCTGGCTCTGGGATGGGATGAGGCTGTGACTGTTGTGGTGCCTCAAGTCAGGCCTCTGTTCACCAGGCCTAGAGGATGTTTTTTGGTTATACAGACCAAGTAAGACGGTAGAGAGCTGCCCACCTGTTTCAGCCCCAGGGGCCTCATGATCAATCGGCTTCTATCAAAGACCCTAGGAGTTAGGCCATTCTGATAAGCATTCTGGCTGTGCTGCCCATTGGGGTCACTGTGCCACCTGGCCTCTGGGAGGTAAGTGCTGCCACTCAGATCCCAGGGCAATTGCTTCACCTGTGTATACTGTGGGCTCCTCTCCCCATCAGGATCCATCCTTGGATGTCGGCAAACCCTTTGCTCCCTTTAGATGCAGTCAGGTCAGATAACAACCCTAGATTTCACTCCTGGTACTGATTTCTGCAAGGCTCAGGTTTCAGTGGAAGAGAAAAGATCTATTCTGCTTAGTTTAAGTGTAAAGGGATTCACTATAGGGTATTAAATGGCTGAAGGAATCATTGGGAGGCCTGAAGAAAGAAACTCAAGGCTGAGTTTCCAGGAAAGACTTTTAAAGCAACACCACAGAATGGACTGGCCAGGGAGCTGCTGCCCTGGAGCCAGGCGAGCCCACCGACCCAGCCAGCTCACTTCTAAACATCAGTCCTGGACAGGTGCATTTGACTGGTGGAATCTACGTCCCACCTTGAACTCAAATCTGCAAAGGTTTCTGGGAAATGTAGTTTTTAGCTTTCTAGCTTAACATAGTCCAGGAAGGCACCCTGGAAGATGGTGAACAGATGGAGAGACCCAGTGCCCCATATCCGCACACCCAGTGATTCCCTGGACATCGCACTCGTCTAAGGGCGGCACGGACGATACACCACTTTGCCCTAACTTCCACCTTGTCGGAGCAGGGGACAGTTGGCCTCCGAAACTCGACTGATCCTGACATTCCGCTGGAGCCAGACCAGCGTCAGCATCTGAGCTGCTGCGCGCTTCGGGGCTTTATCAAGTTTGCTGTAGGCGCACAGGAGAAGGGGCTTCCTTCCTTATATTGTGGTAAGTGTGTCTTTGACTCTTTTTTTCATTTTGCAGGAGGGCCCGTATTGCTTGGTTTTGAATCTTAGTCTGTCTCCCCTGGAGGTGTGACCTTGGGCAAGTTACTCCATTTCTGTGCGTGAGTTTTCTAGTTTTTCATCTGTAAAATGGGCGTAATTATATTACACACGTTATAGGGCTTTCACGACGATTAAAGTAGATAATATTTATAAAGCCCCAGCACAGTGCCTGGTAGAGAGTATGCATTTAAAAAATGTTGATTTTTGTTTATTATAATTATTGTTATTGTTAACATATCTGTCCTATAAATAATGGTCTACATCAATATGTTCTTAAAACAAAATTCTTGTACAAATAGATGGTGAGAACATGTTAAAGTTTAATTTAATTCGTTAGTGAATGAATTAATGAACCAGCAGGAAGTCAAAAGTAGCTGATTTGAAGAGCAGGTGAGGAGCAGGGGTTTATAAGATAGTTGGGAAAATCGAGCTGAAATGAGCTTGCTAAGTCAGATTCAAAAGTGGTTAATCGCCGACAGGGCAAGAAAAGGATAACCTTTGGGGCCATCTTCTCCACTGGGCTATCACACCACTACTCCCTGCCAGTTTCTACGGGTTCAAACCCCTCACCTCACAGGGCTGCAGAGTGTCTGGGCTCCAGCCATTGTGCATTGTCAGGGAAACTAAGCTATGCTCCCCAGAGAATCTGATGCTCCAGCAGACTTAGAAAATGCTCTAGCAGGATATCAGCAAAGCCAGCAGTCATCATATTTCCTTCCCCCAAGTTTGGGACACATTTTTATTATTAATGCGCATATATGAAGATCTTACTCATCATAAAGATATAGGAGAAAAACCCCATAAGATGACTGGGTGACTTCGCTGCCTTCAAAAGAAGCCCGTGCCTTGGGGCGTCTGGGTTTGCTCTCACCTGGGAGAGATGGGAGATGCTATGGGCAACAACACTTCTGTGGGGTGGGCGTCCTGCGAAGGTCACCCCTGGGCAGAGTTATTACCCGCGGGTTCTGATGAATCCCTGGTTATGATGGATCAGGGAGCAAGGATGTCAGGGCTGCTGGTTCTGGCCACCCTGCTAGTGAAAGAAAATCTTGGCAGATGATGGAGGTATGTTCGACTTCTTCCCTGGTCAATTTTCCAACCAAGCTGAACCAGTTCATGGCACCCCAAGGCCACCTGAACATGTTTTGGAGAATTTGTTTAACTGAGACACACATGGAAGCATCTAACACAGGGCTGGTCACACAGTGTAAAAAGTTGGTGGGGCCCGGTGGTGTGGCAGTTAAGTTTGCGCACTCTGCTTTGGTGGCCTGGGGTTTGCAGGTTCGGATCCCAGGTGCGGACAGATGCACCGCTTGTCAAGTCATGCTGTGGCAGCGTCCCATATAAAGTAGAGGAAGACGGGCATGGATGTTAGCCTAGGGCCTGTCTTCCTCAGCAAAAGAGAGGAGGATTGGCAACGGAAGTTAGCTCAGGGCTGGTCTTCCTTACACACGCACACACAAAAGTTGGCAAATGGAGCTATTAGGACAATACGTTGGTTAGGGAGCCCGGACTCCTGCCTTCTGCTTTGGCCCAGCCCCCTCTTCCCTGCAAAGCCCCGAGGGAGATGCTTGAAGGAGGCAAAGGGAAGCAGAGCAAAGCTCTGTTAGTAGCTGCAGCTCTGGTCCGGCCCCTGCTGGTCTCCAGCCAGCTGGGCTGACAGTGTAGATAGTGCCATCTTCTCCTCAAACCCTCAAACCTAAGTCTCAGACCCTGCCACTTGGATGGGATGAAAAGCCACATCTGCCAGTGTCAGTGGGAGAGAAAGCTGGGGTCCATACTTGAGGAATATTTATACCCATGTGTATCCAGAGGTATAAGACATATGGGCAAAGGAGTCTCCCTAGGTGTCCAGGCTTCCGACCAATCAGATCTGCTGTCCTCATCCTGAGAGTGAAGGGCAGGGGAGTGGGAGGGGACACAGCCGGCCCAAACCCCAGTCATTTCTGACCTTCTCCAGTTTTGGCCTTATCCTCTTAACGCTTGTACCATATTATCATTATTACTCAAGTGGACTCGGCTTTTTAGCTAAATACATTTAGTTCAAAAGGGAAATGTATGTATGTCATTGTCCTGAATGAAACATCAGAATCCACTCTTCAAAAATAGAAGGTAGCTGTAAAAAGAAACTTAATGAAGAGAAAACACTGCTTTTACCTGTGGTAAATATTGGCTCTTACTGGAGAGCAGCTTTTGTTTGGGTTTGTTTTCCTTTCTTTCCCTCCTTCCCTCCTCCTCCTCCTTCTCTCTCTCTCATTAAGAAAAGCCATCAGCATGAGTAGAGAGAGATGTTGAAGACAGATTTGTACTGAGCCGAGGCATGGCTTCCCCACCCCCAAGTCTTTTCTGGGCCCCCAACGTCCCACACTTTGGGGAACTTTCCCCAGACCCACCACACAGGAAGCAGGAGGGCATTTCCTAAGCTCCTCCTTTCTCCCTCTCCTCCTCCCCACCCGCTCCCACCACGCTGGCATGGCCCGATTTCAGCTTGGCCAGGAGCTGCTTTTTCCTCTTTGTTGGGCTCTCTGAGGAGCAGGATGACTTTGGGGTGCTCTGAGACACCCCTCTCTCAGCACCGCCTCCTTGGCCTCCTTTGGAATCATTCTGCTTTTATGGTGATTTTTCCACAGGCATTTAGAGATGAAATCTCAGCCTTCCGGGTCTCTCTCGCCCTTTCCTGTTCACCGGGGACATTTTGGAATGTTTTCAGGTAAAAGCAAATCAACTTTATAGTCCTTATCTTCCAGCTAGAAATTTGGTTTCCAACGGACAATTGCAACGTTCAGAGATCATTCTCCTCAACAACAGAAGCCGCCGGAGACTGAGCTCCTGTTGTGCGCTAGACTCTGAGCTTAGAGCTCTTTGTGCCTTGTTCTGGTAACTCATCTCAGAAACCTATGGGGGAGATATCACCCCCATTTTATGGATGGGAAAACTGAGATTCAGGAATTTTGAATACCTCCGCCAAGGGAGTATATCTTGTAAGATTTAGAGCTTAGGTTGAAATCCAGGACTTTCTAATTCGCAAAGGCTGTTTTCTTTCTACGACATTGGTGGATTCTCAAACTTTGATGAGTCCCATAAACACTGGTAGAGTGTGTTAATATTTAGCTATCTTGACCCAGTTCCAGTCACCAGGGATGGGGCTCAGATATCTGCACTTTAACAAGTTGCGCATGTTACTGCACAAATTTGGGGTTCTCCTGCCCAATGTGCACAAACAGCCAATTAAATATGGCATCAGCTTTTTGGGGAGGAAATCAGCTTTATTCTGCAAGATTGATCTGCAGGGAGACAGGGGGCATATGCCCTCAGATCTGTCTCCCTGATTCAAGATTTGGGGCAAAATTTAAGAGGTTAGGGAGAACAGGCTGGTTTGTGGAAACACTGGTGGGACACGTTTTGATTGGTGGGCTTCAAGCATTTATAGTAAGGTTCTAAACATTTATGATGAGGTGGGGAAGGAATTTTAACACCAGATCTTCCTGAATGAGGGACCCCTCTCTTCTCATAAGAGTCTGACTTTCAAGTGCCAGTCGTGTCCTGGTCCTGTGGTTCTGTGGGGAGGAGGATCTTTGGTTCCAAGGTCATCAGGTCATGATTTCTTCCTCTGCGCATGCTCTGCCTACGAGACTTTGCACACTTTCTGAAAGACAATTCTTAATCACTCTGTTGAAAAGAGGCAGGGTCAGTTGAACTGGTCCCCGAGGGCCCATGGTTACACACAGACATTCTGAGGCCTGCCCAGGTGTGCTGGTCAGTGAACCACACCATGCTTCCTCCTTCCCAGAACACAATGTGGCTACTTCCTTGTGGCCACCGGATCTCCTGGTTAGCTTTCTGAAAAGTTAGACAAGTTCCTGAGATGGCTGATTTCTAAATGATTTTAGGGCAAAATGACCAATAATCATTCTATAGATAGGAGAGATAAGGTGAGTTTTACTTGATCCAGGGTGAGGACTATAATCTGGGAAGTCAGTCTTCACAGAGGAAGAAAGCATTCTGGAGAAGCATGGTTTTCCCTAAGTCTTATACCTATTTAGAACAAAGGACATATGTATTCATCAAACTTTCAAAGAGGTGTTCGGTTGCAAATTAGTAGGTCAACATGACCCTGATGTCTGGGAAAGGGAGCTTATCTTCAGGAGTATGGAGGCGGTTATCTATAGGGTGTTATTGATAAGGCGTGGGGAGGGAAGTGTGCATTCTTATCCTAAGAGAGTGCCTTCTTTAGGTTAATGGTTAAAACAGTTGTAAAATATATGTTTGGTAGGTGTAAGTCAGGCTTCTTTAGTTCAAGCCAAATCAGTTTTGAACCAGAATACCTACCTCATATACCTCAATATGTGAGAATCTCTTGTCAATGAAATTTCTAAGTGAAACTTAGATTGGAGCAAAAATAACATTTGAATGAACCAATTCTCCCTCTCTTGAAAATGTCTGGAAAATAATCTAAATCTCTATCAAGATTTTAATATAATTTTTCCATAGAGTGTACTGGTATCAGTATTCACAGAGCCAGATCTCACACATTTTGCACATCTCCATTGATGTTTTGAATGATGACCCTGTAGTCATCGAAGAAAGACCACTATGTTCAGAAGACTTTGCTTACTAAAGTCAAAGGAAGATTAAATGCATTTAAAAAAAAAAAGAAAGAAAATCTTAAAGAGACAATGTTTGAATAAAAAGGATTTTCTATTTAATCCTCTGTGACCGCCGTGACGGACCTGCTTAGATGATCATCAATTCCATTTCCTCTTCCTGTGCACACAGGAAGTCTACCTTTCCCAGCTTCCCGTCTGGTTAGCTCAGGGCCATGTGACTGGTTTCCAGCCAATGGGAAGAGGTCAGGAGTGGTGTGCGCCACTTTCAGGCCTGGCCATGGCCATCCATGCTTGCCCTTCTCCTTCTTGGCAACCTTAGAGGCCAGGCATCAAGATGACATTATCACAAGATAGAAGGAGCCTGGGATTCTGAGTCATTGGTTGGAGGAGACCCAAAAAAGGGCCATCTGGCCTATGACATGAGAGGGATATAAACTGCCATTATGTGATTGCTGAGATTTGGGGATGGTTCACTAGAACAGCCAGTGCTAATTGCCCTAATATGTCCGCTTAGCTAGAGAATCCTATTAACCAGAAAATATTCCTCTCCAATAACCATTGTCAATAAAGATTGAGAAACTGCAGGCAGTGCTGTCTTTATTCACATAATTAATATTTATTTAGCACTGACTAGGTCAGGCACTGTGGTAAATGCTTTCTTATGTCATTTTATTTAATCTTCATGACAACTTGAGGAGAAGTGGTCATTAATATCTCCATTTCACAGAGGAGGAAATGAGGACTCAGCAAAGTTCACACAGGCAGTGAGAGCTGGGGCTGGAGTTTGAACACAGGTCTGTCTGATTCCAGGCCCATCTTCTCATCATCATGCTAAATATATTTATCCTTTTAATCTGGACAAATCATGGAGGGATTTTGGAGGAAAGAATGGTGGGGACCATTGGTTGATCTGGTAGGTGCCTATGCAGAGGCAAGAGAAAAGATGAGGTGTTTAATCAAAGGATTTTAGAGAAAGCAGGTTAAACAATTTCTTGGTGTGGCATCTGCTTTGATGATCTAAAATGTCACCACGTTATCTCAATTATTGAAGAGCATACATCTCCACTGGTGGGCAAGACCATTCTGAAATCTGAGTCCTCTCTCAGCCAATCTCACATTTCATTTTTCCAGTGAAGATTTTAGCTCATTCTGAAAGCCTCTCTCTTTCCTGGCTTCCTTTTCATCTTATTTCTCCTTTGGAGTCAATGAAGCAGAATTTCAGGTCTTCAGTTGATCCGATCGATACACCATACTATTTCAATCTAAAAATGGCTTCTGAGGGCATTTCCAGTTGAATGACCTCATTTTCAGGCATGGGGTTTGTCTATTCAGATCCCTGGGGTGACAGTCTAGGCTTATGTTTGGGTGAGTTGTCTTCTCCCAGTTGTGCACAGTTGAT
This sequence comes from Tapirus indicus, assembly GCA_031878705.1. Classification (NCBI taxonomy): domain Eukaryota; kingdom Metazoa; phylum Chordata; class Mammalia; order Perissodactyla; family Tapiridae; genus Tapirus; species Tapirus indicus. Next base: position 88,577,077 of record CM062924.1, on the reverse strand, counting down.
TTCTCTTTTCAGGTTGTCTTCACTTAAAAGTTTTAACTTCTTCCAAATTCAAATCCCCAAACTGTGCTCTCATCCCCTTTGATCCAACAGAGCCAAATGGAGTCAGAATTCCCTCATAGGGAATGTTCCAGTCACAGCGATCCCACTAGTTCTCTCGAGGATCCTTCCTTATTGAGGTGGGTGTTGGGCAGCTCTGCGAAGCTGGGAGAAGACAGGCGCGCCCAGAAATTGTCTCGGAGCGTCGGAGCTCTGGCCGATGCCTTCCTTCTGCTCTGCTTATGAGAGATTTCCAACCTGTGAGGATTCCAGGGCTCACCTGCGGCCCCTGGAAGGGAGTCTTGCTTTTTGGAAAGTGGTAATGGCTCTGCAGTGGCCAATGGCACTGTCCCGAGCCCTGGGCTAGCTGTGCTGCTGTCCTGTGACCCTGCTGGAGGCCATTAGCAGCGGCTGACCACCTGGTCCCCGACACCCGTAATGAGCATTTATGGAGTCAGTGACTGGGAAGGAGATGGATTCTTCCTTCCTTACCAGGCTAGACACGCTGTGACTCTAATTCTCTAGATTCCTAACTGGCCCCTGTCCCTGCTGAGCAAGAGCCCACCTTATTTATTTTAAAAGAAGGTCTACTATCCAGAGGGAGGAAATTCTTTGCAAATGTGGTACAATCAGAAAAGAGGCATCATCTCTTCAAGTCCCCTTCAGGCGGAAACGTGTGGTAGGCATCGTCTGTGGGAGGGGCAAGTCTTCACACCTGGCTGGTGCTTCAAGCTCTGGAGGGGGGAGGCGAGAGTCTGCACAAGCGCCTGCACCTTAGAATGTGTGAGTGTGCGAATAGGTGTGTGTGCAAGTGTGTATGAGTGTGCATATATGTGTGTGCATGAGTGTGTGAGTGTGTATGGGTGTGTGAGAGTGTGCATATATGTGTGTGCATGAGTGTGTGAGTGTGTATGGGTGTGTGAGAGTGTTTGGGTGGGGGGTTTGTATGGGTGTGTAGGAATGTGTATGGGTGTGAGAGAGTATTTGTATGTGTGTAAGTTTGTGTGGATGGGTGTGTGAGAGTGTGTATGAGTCTGTGAGAAGCATGGGGGAACCACAGAGAGGAGCCAGCACAGAAAGTAGCTGAAGGACTGGAACTGGGTTCTAGAAGGAGAGGGTCAGGGGCTGGGCTTTGGTCAGCCTGCGGGGAAAGTTGAGAGATGACTGAGGAGTGGTCTCTCTCTTTGTTCCATGAGTGGGTCAGGGAAACGAATGGAAGCTCAGAGAGGTTAAGCAAACTGCCCAAGGCCACAGGGCTTTTAAGTGGCAGATGTCAGTTGAAAGGGGCTCTGTGCTGGAGACTTGACAGGCTCTCTGTGGGTCAAGGGCAAAGGAAACGGCACTGGCTTATGTTAAGGTGGGAGAGACCCTGGGAAGCACTCCTTGAGGTAAGATGCCTCCTCCAAAGCGCTGTCCCCAGAGCACTGGGAAGAGAGGGACACGGCCCTTCCTGGTGGATGAGTGAGCCCCCGCCACTCTCCCCACCTCAACCCTGCGCTGCAGGGGAGAGGTCACCCCAGTCATCCTTTAGAGTCTAGAACTCTCTCTCACTCCTGGGTCACAGAATAGTTTTGTAAAAAAAAAAAAAATCCATGCTTGGTGCAAAACAGAGGGATCCCCTGTTCCCTGGGCTTAGGATTTTCTTCTTTGAGATTATAATGAATTTTTTAACCACGCGTCTTGTGGCTCTGGTGCGATGAAAAATGGAGGGAACCACATCGGGGAGTAGTTTATTTAAATGTCCCTACACACACTTTTAACTGCCCTCGGGCCCTCGACCTTGGATTCAGCCCCGCCCCCCCCCCAACCGTGCCTGCCTGTCAGGTTCCCGGAGATTCAGAAGAAGGTGCGTCTTGAGTAACTGCAACAGTTTTACGCGGCGCTGGGGAGCTCACAGAAGGTGCTGCTTGATCTTTCTTGAGCGGCTTAAGTGATGGAGCACACGGTCTGGAGTTCGAGTCCTGGTTTTGACTTCTCATTCTGCTACTTGTTGAGTGCCTTGGCAAGTCCTTAAAATGGGAAAAAACATCTGAGTATCTTACCTCCCAGAGCTGTCATGAAAACCGAGAGAGAGGGACTCGTAGGGGAGGTGCTGGCATTTGACCTTTTCCTTCTGGCCCTTTCGTCTCCAGGCCTCGCCTAGTGCACGGAGCGGGCATCTGCTCCACAGGCCACTCGTCCGTCGGCTTGGCCAGTCTTCAGCGAGCGCTTCCTAGGTGCCAGGTGTTGTTCTAAGTGCTTGGAATACATCGGCGAGCAAAAAAGATGAAGGTTTATACAGTGCATCCATGACTGATATACTAGATTAGAAGGCGATATTGCTACAGAAAAAAGTAAAGTCTCAGGGTGGGGTGGGGCAGAGGGCTGTAAAAAATAAGGTGGTCACGCTTGGGCTGCGGGAGAAGATGGCGTTTCAGCAAATACTTGAAAGTGATGAGGGAGTCGGTCGCAGGGATCTGGGGAAGACTATTCCAGGCAGAGAGAGCAGCTGTTGCAATGGGCCCAGGTAGGCACCTGTCTGCTGTGCTCGGGACAGAAAGGAGGCGGCCGGAGTGAGATCAGAGTTACGGAGGGCAGATCATGCGGGCCTGTGGGGCGGCGTCAGGATGTTCGTCTTCCTCTGGGTGAGGTCGGGATGACCTGATGGACGTTGTGAAGCGTCGCTGTGGTGGATGAGTTAAGGATTCACTGCAGGGGGCCAGGGCAGAGGTGGGACCAGGTAGGAGGCCACTGCGGGAGAGAGATGATGGAGCAGAGGTGGGGGAAGAGCTTGGAGTCTGGATCTGTCTTGAAGGCAGGGCCAGCAGGATCGGCAGATTGGATGCTAGATACATGAGAAAGAGAGGAACTGAGGATGAGCCCAGTGGGGGCGTGGAGCCGCCGTCAGCTGAGTCAGAGAGGGCTAAGGTAGAGCAGGTGCGGGAGGAAGATCTTCCCCTAGGAGACAGTCTCACATGTTTCATCTCATTTTAACTCAAATTTCCACGTCACAAACAAGGAGATGGGGGCACAGAGAGCTCAAGCAATGATCCTGAGGTTGCAAAGCTGGGTGGAGCTGAAAATCAAAGGCGGGGGGGGGGGCACGCTCTTGGCCACCTCCTTTGCCCACCTCTGCAGAATGAAGGTGCGAAACCACATGCCTGCTCAGTGGGGCGTGCTGACCCTGCCTCGAGGGTCTGTGTGGGGGGAGGAGCGGTCAGCTCAGACGGGCACCCCCCCCCGACTCCCTGCGCGGGAAGGACCGGGGGGCGGGTCAGGAGCCAGAAGTCTCAGGTCAGTGATTATAGATCTAGACTTAAACTCTAGAAAATTTGTGCTTCAGGCAGCATACACTGAGCACCTACTGTGTGGCAGTCCACTGCTGAGCGGTGGTGCTGAATAATCCCTCATCTTCAGAACAGCACTTAGCAAGATGTGGGTAAAGTTGCTTGCTGCTGCTTTATGCCAAGTTTCCCAATTGCTTTGAGAGGCGTCCTTGATGCCAGACAGTCTTCCTCAGCAAAAAGAGGAGGATTGGCGAGCCTGGAGCAAATTTGTATTTATCTTCAGCTGAGTGTAGTGTGTACGTTGTGTCGGTGTGTAAGAGTGTGTATGTGTGTGTATTTGAATGTGTGTATTTCTGCCCATGCTGTGCCTGCGTGTTTGTGTCTCAGTGTGTGGGTGGATGTGTCTGTGTGTGCCTCTGTGTGTACTTGTGTGTCTGACTGTGTGGGGTGTGTGTCTGTGCATCTCTGTGTGTGTTTGTATGTGTGTGTGCCTGTGTGTGTGTCTCAGGGTGGGTGGGATGTGTCTCTGCGTGTGTACGTGTGTATGTGGCTGCGTGCATGTGTGTCTACATTTGTGTCTGTGTCTCTGCGGGTGCCATGGGTGTGCTGTGTGCACGCATGCTCACTTTCACTGATGTGAGAGGCCCTATCTATATGGGGATTCCTGGGGGGCGGCTCCTCACCCCTCACTGTCTCCCTCAGTGCCTTCTGTCTCTCCTGTTTACAGTTTGTCTATCTTACTCCTTATCCCTCTTCTAGAAACTTCCACCTCAGCTTTGCACTTGATTCCGTAGACCCCGTCACTATCGCCCTGCCTCTCTTCATGTCTACCCGAGGACATTCTTCTTGGCCTCACTCCTTCCAAGGACCGCCTCTCCCGCTGAGGTCGTGTGCATTTTCTAAATAGCAGGAGGTTCAACATTGGGTCTGCAGCTCTTTAGCAGCTTGATCCTTCTTCATTTTGTAATTGCCCATTCTAAGAGGATTCATCTGGCAAGAAACCTAACAGGTAGACACAGATCTATTTGTCCTTTCTGATAATAAAGGAGCCACTGAATTAATTATGCCAACTCTCATTTTATTAAGTATGGCATTCCTATTGATTTAAGAATATTTTTACCTCTCTACGTGCTTTTAAGGAAGGTTATGGCAGGAAAAAGTCTATTCATCTCTGCAGTATATTTGGTTGCTTTTCATAAATTGTCTAGATTGCATTTTAAGGGAGTGGAAATTGAATCTAGTCTTTTTTTTAATTGCTGAAGCCAATTAGCTGCTAAAATGTTTAATGATGAGAGAAGCACTCAGATGCACAGCCGAGTAGAGCCTTCCTGGAGCAGCTTTTCAGCCCAGTCCTGCCTGATTTTTCCCTATTTTTCTCCAGTCGTATTCTCCAAAGAACCAGCTTCCTTCCCAGCCTCCTGTTTAGACCTGCACCACTTCTGAGGTGAGCGGGGGCGTCTGTGCTGCTCCGTTACTGGGATGCCCGTGGGGGATCAGCCGGAGTATTGACTCTCCTTCCTCCAGGGGCTCTCTCTGACCCCAGGAGGACACCTGGGTAGTGGGTGAGGAATGATCTTTAGGGAGATGCTCACTGGTATCTTGAATCTTCTTCATTGTTTCAGTTCTTCTAACTGTCAAAGCCAAAGCTTAAGGAGGTCAAATCGCAGGAAGAACTGAAAAAAACTTTATCAACAGGTCCTTGTTCAGTATCAGGAGACATAAGACTGGTCTCTTACTGGAGGGTGAGTCCCTGGTGAGCGGTGACCCAGTCACACATCCGTGGTCCTTCTAAAATCAAAGACACCCTAGACCTCCCATCTGTTTGACACTGCCACCCATTTCTCAGCACTTTTACTATGAACTTAAAGCAGGCATTAGCAAACTACAGCCCACAGACCAAATCTTCCTCCTGTAGTAAATAAAGTTTTATTGAATCACAGCCACGCCCATTCATTTGCATATTGTCTTTGGCTGCTTTTGGGCTACAATGGTGGAGCGGAGAAGTTTTGACAGAGACTGTATCGTCTGCAAAGCTGAAATATTTACATCTGGTCCTTTAGGAAATGTTTGTTGACTTCTAGTCTAAAGCTTTGAATATGAAAAAATATTTCAGATTTAACTTACTCCTTCTCTCTATTTTTTCTTTTCTGAAAGAAAATGGACAGATAGAATGTTAAAACTGTCTCCCTTTCGGAAAAGTTGGTGGATGGCTGATCCAGTGCTCTGTCCATGGTCCTAGATGTGCTTGGCCTTCACTCTTTAAAAAACATTGTTTGTCATCAGAGAGAAAAAACGATTTCTAGGTGGGCGGACACACTAATGTTCATTGTCCCTCCAGCCTTCTTGGAGTGAACAGGCGGAGGTGGCTTTTGTGAGGGAGGATCCGCACGTCTTTGCTTTTTAATGAAGAGAAATGGCCGTGTGAGTGTTTGCGTAGCCAGAGGATGTTGTATTAGTGATGAACGGAGATTCCAGTCCTGGCACATCTATGAATTACACTTATTGTAAGTGCCTGAAGGTCAATTAAAAGTATGTTTATGATTTCACTGTCATATTGTGACAGTGAGGTATAATATTTAGACAGCATGGTAGCATTTATGGTCTAAATGTGGGCATAAACTCTTGTTTTACACTGGAACTGAAATCAATAATTAAACAGAGCAGCATTACATCAGATCAATTCTGAAAGGCTCTTGGAGTCAATCCAAATTGAAGAAAGAGAGATGAAGGTAGTCAAAATATTTAGGCCGGCTGATTTTGCTAAGTTTGGGAGAGGGTGTAGCTCATGAAAAATAAGGGTAGTTTTCTGCTTGTTTAAATAATTTTGGTCTCTTAAAACTGACCACTCTTTTCTCTAAGGTGACATCTGGAATGGGGTATTCTCATGGTCTGCTTATTTTGATATTCCTCCTGCAAAGTCCCAATCTGCCAAAACTTAAAGAAGCAACTTGAAAGATTACCTATGTTGATTTTTGTTAACAGATATATAAAAGTTTGGTTGCCTAGCCTCAGAATTTAAAACAAAGATGTATACAGAGCAACGTCTGATACTTCCCTTCCTAATTTGCTTAAATTATTTCCATATTCCTGGGGGAAAATTGTGACTTGGTATTATCCAACCTCTTTCCCACCTAGAATCATTCAATCGACTACTCTGCCAAGGTCAGATGGGAAGTCATGTTGATGCTGGTAAGTTGGTCCCGTTTGAAGGAATGAAATGCTCTGGTGGAGGCTGTGTGTGGAGGGACAAAAAGGGATCCCAGCGGGGGCGAGGTCTGCAGGGTCATCTGCTGGAAACAGGACGAGCTTTCTGAGCCACCTTAGCATTTGCCGAATAATCTGACCCCAGGGAGGTCTGGCTTTTCCAAATAATGTGATGATATTGTAAGAACTGGGTTGAATAGAATGAAGTGGGAATATTCCAAACAACTACTCTCTTGGTGAGATATGTAAAAATCTTCATTTTTTTTTTGAAAAAAAGAAACTACGGGATTTAGTCTTGCATTTTTTTTTTACCACTTTAAAAATACCCTCTGGAACCATTTGTAGCTTGAGTTCCAAAGTACGTACAGCAGGTTGGTGTGTCTATATTTGGGTGAATCTCCTACAAGGACCAGGTGCTGTGGGAAGTTCCATGCTGCGTGCAAAACCCTTTGGGAAAGAATTGCTTTTGAGTGAACCAAAGAAATGGACAGATGATGAATGGGTGGAAGGATGGACAGATGGATAGATGGATAGAAGGGGAAGGATGCATGAATGGGTGGATGGATGGAAAGAAGGAATGACTTCTTTGGTGGACTATAGTAACCATATTACACCCCCAGGATCTGGCAAGGAAACTGGAAGTCCCTGACTCTTTCCTCTCCTATTATTTCTCTTTTTCTCTGAGAAAGAGCTTGCTGGGGTGGGGGAGACGCAGGTGTTAAGCATCTTGATAAGCACTGAACTCTGTGGAGATAAGTCATGTTGTTCTCTCTCTGCTCACCAGAGGCTCCAGTAGAGAATGGAAGCTTCTGAATGAGACTTGCTCAGCTTCTCTTAAATTGTTCATGTCTGAACCAATGAGCTTGATAGTTTCAGGAGTATCATGTGATGCCAGCTGATATCTAGATGTGTGTCACTGATGAGAGTGGTTCACTAGGGAGGGGCCACAGACTTGGGTGGCATTCGCTCATGGCATGTGAGAGAGAACGGGAAATGTTAAGATGTTTTGGGGAGGAGGAGGAGAGGTTTTAGCTCATCGCTCTAATTATTCCTGGGATCATCCCTAGGTTCCTTGGCAAGGAGATGATGATGATGATGATGATGATGATGATGATGATGATGATGTGTGTGTGTGTGAGAGAGAATTCACAGTGCTTGGAGCCGGAGGAAGGCTGAGTGCTCAGAGGTCAGAGGCTCAATTGATACAGTAGGTGTGTTCTTCTGGTGGGGCTTGGGTCTGGCTGAGAGGGATCTGGGCAGTCTGCCTGGATCCTGGGGAGCAGGTGGGCCCCTAACCCGTACAGACAGAGAGGTAGTGATCCCTGGATTGAGGAAGATGTGAGACTTCTGGATCCTGGAGCTGAGACTGAAGGGTAGATATGCTCATAACAGGTGATAGACAGAGACAGAGATGGGCGTGACACGGCCACAGGATTAGTGCAGCCACCAGAAGCTGGAAGAGGTGGGAAGGACCCTCCCCTAGAGCCTCTGGAGGCAGTGGGGTTGTGCCGAGACTTTGATCTTGGACTTTGTCTTCCGGAGCTGTGACAGAATAAACGCCTGTTGTTCTAAGCCCCCCAGTTTGTGGTAATTTGTTCCAACCACCACAGGAGACTAATGCCCAGAGACTGGCCCAGGCAAGGGTGATACAAGGATCTTGAAATCTGCTTTTGAGAAGGTGTGTTCAGAGGTTGAAAGAAACACAGCTCAGCTTTCTTGGGGACCAGAAACAATATGAACAATGCGTTTGTGAGGTATTATTTAATTTCAGTTGCCTTCCCTCCAGCCCTGTGAGGGCCATGGGAAAGACCCCACTGTCCCCATTGCAAATGAATAACGAGATGACTTCAGGATGACGATGATGATGATTATGACCATGATGACGATGGTGACCATGATGATGATGAACTTGATGATGGCGATGGTGATGATGATAGCAATGATGACAATGGTGACCATGATGATGATGGTGACAAGGATGAAGATGAGGATGACCTTGTTTTTTGTTTAATTTCATTTCTGCATTAATTTCTGCGTTTAATTTCATTTCTCCATTTAAAAAAATCCCGATTTTCATGGATTTTATTTTCTTAACTCTCGAAAACCAACCTTTTCTCCAAAAGAAGGAATGGGATTCTAGATTCTTTTGTTGCAGTCTTGGTGAGGGAGCCAGGGACTGCTGTTGAGCTTTCAAAGTCCAGTGTGTGGGCTCCCCTGGGAGAGAGGGCAGGAAGCAGCTTCCTGGATCCCCTGGGAAATTTAGATTCTGCAGGGCTGGGTGGGGTCTGAGGATCTGCATGGTTAGCAAATGCCCCGGGAAATTCTGACGCAGGTGGCTCCAGGCTGCACTTGGGGAGAAATGGGCCTAGAGGTTAGGCTAAGTGGAGGAAAGGCTTAAGCTTAGCTAAAACTCCGATTTAGAGCAAACCTCTGTGGCTTGGCAGGTAACAGAGCGGATCTCCGAGGGAGTCATGCTGTGTCCCCTAGTCTCGGTGTTAATCAGTTTCCTCCAAGGCCTGCCTTGGGACACACGTCTCCTTGGAAAGCTTCTCTGAGTCTTTATGCCCCAATACTCTCCTCCCTTCCTCGCCCGTTCATTTGTCCATCTGCTCATTTGCTCTTAACCATTTTGTTGAACATCTGCAATTTGCTGGTCTACAGGAATAGAAAGATGCTTGAAAAACAGACTCTGTCTTGGAGGGGCAGCCCAGGACAGGAGCCAGGCCTGGTTCAGCTGGCTGAGTCAAGCAGGTAGAGGGGGGGCATGGCACACACAGGAGGGGGCATCAGAAAAGGTTCAGGGGGACAGGTGGCTGAGTTCCCACTGCAGTGTGTCCTTGTTATCTTTGCATGCATGCAGTCTTGACTTTCCAACAAGGTGGTGGGCTCACGGAGGGCATGGACCAACTTGGTGGGCACAAAGATTTGGGACCCTGGTGGCATGTGGCACAGGTGGGTTGACTGTGTTGGACACAAATCTTGGATGCCCGCAGTGATATTAACCTGCCCTGGATGGCGTGCCGTCTTTGAGGACCAGCCTCATCCTGGAAGTGCAGGGGCCTCCCCTTCAGTTGCTGCCACCAGCCAGGCTGACCTGACATGTGCCAGGGAGTTTTGGCTCCTCCCACCACTTCTGGCCTTGGATGAAAGCCCTCGCCACGGGACAGGCTGGTCTCTGTGGCTCATTGGGAAGCAGCAGGCGGCCCTGTAGGGCGTCACTCTGCTCTGCTTCACACGGCCCTTGTCCCTCTTCTTTCCCCACCGTGGCTGACTTGGGTTGGTTCCTCCCAGATAAAGCGCAGCCCTTTAATCCTCGCCTCAGGCTTGATTTGCTGGAAAACTCTTGCTAAGACCTATTATTTTTGCCTGGCATGGAGTGGAGGGGCTTTGCATTGTTCCAGCTTCTCCTGGTGTCTGCTGATATAGAACATCACTCTTTGGCTCACACCAGTGCCCAAGGCTCCATGGGGAATAAGCAACCATCTGTCCATCTCTGTCTTTCTGCTGCTAGTGGTCAGGACACCCGAGAGTCCTGGCTGATGCATCAGGAAGATAGAGGGCTGTGTTCTCTGTGACCGACTGAAGAAGAGAGGAGCTGTTTGTGTGTGCATGTGTGTACATGTATGTATGTGTGCATATGTATGAAGTACTGTATGTATGCACATGCATGTCTGCGTGTGTGCACGTGCACATGCAGCACCCATGCCCACAGGCATGTGTGCATACGTGCCCACGCACACGTGTTGTGTATGTATGTGTGCACGTGTATTATACGTATGTGTGCATAAATATGTGTGTGTGTGCAAGTACAGATGTGCTGTCTTCAAGGGGGATGCTGGAGGGGACACTTGCGCTCCCTGCATCGTTTAGGAGCCTGGCCTCATGTTGGGACCAGGAGCAGCACCAGGCCTCGCCCTCGCCCTGGGCATCGCTCCGCATGGGTGGGACTCCTCCTCTCCCTGGATGGTCACCTCCCTGTGTGCTCTGGCCCCTGCTCTGCTCGCTCACCTCCCCATGATGTATCCTTTCACACAGCTCTGATGACTCTCTCCTCCCACTTAGCTTTAATTAGCTTCCATAAAACATCCCCTGCTGTGAGTTCTGGTTCAGTAATTACTGTATCTTTCAGGTTCAAAGAAACCGGAATCTTTCCTTTTAGTGATTTCACAGAACATTTCACGCTCTAGGGGCTAAATGCCCTCCAGATTCCTCAGGCTTCTCCAAAGGAACTCCGAGAAGCATCGTTTTTGACTGGAAAAGGCCGGTTTTCCTCTTATTTCTCTCTCTCCAACGTCTTTTCAGATGCTGCTCTTGGCCCTGGCCTCCTGTGCATGAGATAAAAATCTCAGTGGTCTGTTCCCAAAGCCTGCGGCATAAAACCCAGGGAGACAAGCTGCTGGAAACTTCCACTCTGCTCCTGCCAGCCTGGGGAGAGAGACTGTGTTGCTCTCCATATCATTAAGAATATTTCCTCTTTCCTTTAACACCTGCTCTAAATTCTTGCGTTGGGGGTGCTGATGATAGAACTCCTGAGATGGGAAGATGGGAAGCCGCCTCCCTTGGCGTGAAATGGCCTGGCTCGTTCCTGCCCGTGTGTGTCTCTCAGATCCCTCCAGCTCTCGCCGTCTCCGTGGCCACCCCACCCACTGCCACCCTGCCACCACTGGCGCCATCCTGGACCCACGGAACAGCTTCCTACAGGTCCCTCTGCTTCTGCTCTCCCCCTCCAACCAGTTCTCCACACCTTTTGAAAATGTAAGTTGGAACAAATAAGATCTCGTCTCTTAGCTACTTTGAAGTTTGAAATACAGTACTGTTGACTACATTCACATGCTGTGCATTAGATCTCCAGAACGGATTTAGCTACTAGTTGCAAGTATGTCCCCTTAAACAACAAATGGTAATTATGTGGCACGGTGGAGGGGTTAGCTGACGCTGGGGTGGTAATCATATTGCAATATATCAATGTATCACACCAGAGCGTTGCACACCTTAAACTTATACAATGTTATATGTCAATTATATCTCAATAACAATAAATAATTAAAAAAAATAAAACAAATTTTAAAAATGTAAGTTGGAGCATAACACTCTCTGCTTTCAAGCTGGCTGTTGGTTTCCCATTGTTCTTGGGGGAAAGTCAAGCTCCTTCTCTGGCTCTGTTCTCACCCCTGCCCAGTGACCCCAGTACTTCGGGGAGGCGGGGCTCTCTCATCTTCCCAGGATACCAAGTGCACCCTCCCAGGGTCCTGGCACTGCCTTCCAGTGGGGGGAGCCCCGTTAGCGCAGCATCCCTGCCGCTCTGCTCCTCCTGCCCTGGGGCCGGCTTTGTCCTTGGTGGGGAGCTGAATCTGTCTGATTTTGGAACCCCCACCCCCAGGTCATTTCCTTCAGTTCTGCCTATATGGTAGCGAGGGTGACAGCTCTGTTCTCCCCTGCCTGCCTCTTGATCTTGTTTTCAGTTGGCTCAGAACTCAGCCAGGAGAAAGGGGTGTCATTTCTTGGCCCCTCTTGAGCCCCAACAAGTCCCCAGTAGGTGCTGTCTCCCTGCCTGTGTCCCTCCTGCTCTAACCACCACCCTCTCCGGCCACAATCTAAATTCCAAGTCCCTCCTGTTATTTTCCTATTGTAACACCGTGTTCGTTTCCTTCAGGGCAATTATTGCGATTTGTAATGATAACCACATTCGGTTGTTTTTGTTTAATGACCGTCTCCCACCAGGCCATATGCTCTGTGAGAACAAGGACAGCATCTGTCTTGCACCCGCATGTCTACAACACCCAGCGGCTGCCAGGAAGCTCACAGTCCAGGGAGAGGCGGACCCGCAAACATCTGATCAAAAGGCACTGTCCACCTGCTCGGTGCCTTGAAAGAGTGGCAGTAGAGGGGAGGGACGTGTCGGGAAACACTGTGGTCACGGTCTCTGGACTCCGGGTGCCTCATCTACATTGGGAATCCCAACAATAGCAGAATCAACTCACAGGGCTTTGCTGATCAATGAGATCAATATGCTTTGAGCACCTTTCCATCATTTTCCTGTTGGCCGTTACTGTGAACATGTTGGTACCAAGCGTTAGATGCAAAGATTAGAGAAAGCCTGACTGAGGTGTCCTCTTTGACCCCACGGAAATGAGGCTAAGAAGAAAGATCCTACAAGGGCTTCCCTTTATGAAAGCTGTGTAGGAGGGGTAGTGGCCATAGTGAGGCTAACTACTGGCCGGGACATTCTGCACTGGGTTGACAGTCCCTTGATCCTAGCTTGGCTCCTTCTAATCCCTACCAGAGGAGGGGGATTCTGCTGTTGTCCTTGGGGTCCCACAGGGGACCCAGAGATGGATGAGTGAGTGAACCCCAGTGGAAGGCAAAGTCAGCTGGACCAAAGGGGCAGGACTCCTGCATCCCCACCCCGCCCAGCCCCGCAGTTATTGCAGATTTGGGCGATTGAAGCTACATTTTGTTCTGCGGTGTACGTGGGCTCAATTCTCACTGTCTTGTCCTGGAGGGACCAGTGATGGTAGGGGAGGGAGGGAGGGCAGTCTGGGGTCCTCCTGAATCTTCCCTTCCCTCTGAGAGTAGGAAGGGGGAGGCTGGGAGACAGGGGGAGCTCCTTCTGCACGGCAGGGCTGGGAGCGGAGCCAGACACAATGATTCTCTATTATCTGCTTCCTTACAGACTGTCTGTCCCTCCCTTAGACCACCAGCTCCGGGAAGGCAGGCCTTGGCCTGTCTGCTTCCTCTGGGCCTGGAACCAGCACTTCCCAGGGCTCTGTAAGTACTTATTGGATGACTGAATGAGAGCAGGGGTTTAGATTTTGAGTGAAAGTTCGAGACCCATGAGATTTGCTGACCTCACTCCTCCTGGATGGTCCCCCATGGACTCGCCATGCAGTCCCCATTGCCTACCCTCAGACCGCTCCAAAGTGCCCTTTGTAAGTACCCCCTCCTGCTTCCTGCCCTTTGTCTTCTGACTTATTCTGACTCTCGTGTGCTCACTACTGCAAATGTGTGTGCAGCAAAGGACTGACTAGCAGACCTGGGTTGTCCACACCCTGCACATTCCAAAGAAAGGTCTGGCCCTTGCCTGGCTCCTGGAGGGCACCTCTAAGCCCCAGGAATATCCTGCCTGACGGGACTGTCTGTTTACCTGAGGCCTTGGGTCACACAGATAGTCTAACAATGTGATTTATGGTTGGGGCTTTGAGCCACATGGCATGAATTTGACCTTTGTGGGGGCTGGAGACTGAAGGTCAGCCACAGAGGCAGTCAGCCATGCCTACATGACTGACACCCAATAAAAAGATGCTGGACACCAAGGCTTGGCTGAGCTTCCCTGGTTGGCGACACTTTGTCCCTGTCGTCACTCATCATTTCTGGGAGAATGGCGGCTGTCCGCGTGCCTCCACTGGGAGGACACCTGGAGGCTCGTGCTGGTCTCTCCTGGACTCTGCCCGTGGGCCACTCCCTTGGCTGGTTTTCGTCTCGATCCCTTCACTGTAACAAAGCACAACCACGAGTATCGTGACTTTTCTGAGTTCTGTGAGTCCTTCTAGCAAAGGTGGTCTCAGGGACCCCTGAGCATACTGTGCCTCTGGAGAGTGTTAGACTTCCTGTAACTGTAACTTTTGACGTAATTCTAAATTTATAGCAAAGTTGCAAGAAAAGTACGAGGAATTCTTGTATTCCCTACCCAAATTCAACCATTGTTCACATTTTTCCCAATTTGCTTTACCATTCTCTGTCTCAATCAATATATTCAAATTTCTTCAACTGTCCCAATAATGTCCTATATTCCTATTGTTTCTCATGGTCCAGGATCTAATCCGGGGTCATGCACTGCATTTCGTTAACATCTCCCTTTATTGCCTGCGATCTGGAATACTTCCTCAGCCTGTCGCTGGGAACTTTGACCTTGACATTTTGAAAGATAACAGGCCAGTTACTGCACAATGTGCCTTGATTTGAGTTTTCTGTCATTTCCTCATGTTTTGATTCGAGTTACGCCTCCCGGGCAGACAGACCCCTGTGGTGATGTTGTCCCCTTCTCCGTCCATTGTGTCAGGAGGCACACGAGGTCTCGGTACTGGGCTGTGAACATTGGCCACTTGGTCCACGTGGTGGCCACCAGATTTCTTTACTTCCTGTCACGTGCTCTTGTCCCTTTATAATTAGTAGGTGTTTGTGGGGAGATAGTTTGAGGTGAAGTGAGTGTTACACTCCTAGACAAACCTTACATCCACTAGTTTTGCACAGGTGGATGATTTCCTAATCCCAGCATTCCTTCTGCATTTACTAGTGGGCATTCTACTGTAAGGAAGAGTTCTCCCTTTTCTCCTATTAATTTATTAAAGTTATCATGTTAGTATTTATTAAATTTGTTTATTCATCTATTACATTTTATTTATCAAATTGATTGATTGATTTGTATGTATATGGACTCATGGTTTCCTATTTTTTCAATGGGCTATAATCCATTACTATCATTATTTATTTTTCTGCTCAGATTGTCCCAGATTTGGCTCAGGGAACCGGCTGCTGGACCTGACGGCCCTGTGTCATTCTTTGAGCACTTCTTCCCTCCAGGCTCTCCTTGCACGAACCTTTTCTCCAGGAGTCTTGGTCAGACTCTCTCCTTTGGGTTCTCAGATGTGGATCACACTCCAGGGACTTGGGGGCCTCAGTGCAGGATCCTCGTGGGCTGAAGTGGATGCCTCCCAGTGGTCCGTGCTTGTGGAACGGAGATTGATGGTTCCAGCTCTTGGAGATGTGTGTGTCTCCTACTTTCAGGCTTGGAGTAGGGTTAGGTTAAGAAGCAATTCCTCTCTGATGAAGATGCCTAATGAAATGGGCAAGTTGTGCAAACACACTTGTTGGCCACAGCAATCCATGTGTGACTTCGTCCTTCTTCACAGGATGGGAGGCTGGGCGTGGAGGTGTCTTCCAGCCTTTTCAAATTCATGTCTGCAGTGTTTCCAACCGGCAGGCACTGAACATGGGTTCCCTCTCTAGCTTCTCTTTCGCCCCGAGGGCGGGGGTTTTGTTAAGTTCTCTGCAGGCTCCAGAGAGCCCTGCAGAGTCTCCTGCCAAACACTTACTAATCCTCTTCAACCTGCATTTGCGTATGTGTGTGCATGTGCTTGTGTGTGAATGTGTGCGTGCCTCTGTGTTGTGATGTCTGTGCATGCACGTGCACACATACATACAAGCATGTGTACACACGTGTGTGAGTGTATGTACATGTGAGCACACATGCACATGTGTGTGCATGCATGCATGTCTGTGTGGGTGTGTGAGTGTGGTGTGTGCGTATATGTGAGCATATATGCATGTATGTCTGTGAGTGTGCTTGTGTGTTTACACGAGTGTCTGTGCAGGAGGTTGTGTGAAGGAACCACTGAGCAGTTGGCGGGAGGGAGCACATCCAGGCCGCTCTGAAGAACTCCCTGGCTGCTCCCTGCCTCCCTGCCTCCCTGCAGGAGCCATCATTTATTAGGGTTTCTGCTTAGGGAGGGGACCAAGAACAGACACAGACATATTTGACAGAATGACTCTGGGAGACAAGAATGTGTTGGAAGTGATGTAAACTTTCACACCAGGCTCAGAGAAAGTGGCCATTGCCCACCTGCCATTCCATCGCTCTGAGAGTGAGTCCTCCATCCCTAGGGCATTCAAGCCCAGGAGGCTGGATGGGCTGACTTCTGAGATTCCTTCCTACTTTGAGGGGGAATGGCTCCCCCAGACACGGTGCTACCCTGGGAGGAGAGGGGCCTGGCCGAGTTGGCTTCATACCCCCATCCCCCTTCAGCATGCTAGTCCCCACGAGGGGGGGGGGCCCAAGGAAAGACTGATGCCACTTCTCACTAAAGTGGAAATGACTGGGCCTAAAGTGTGTCTCCTTTCAAGGTTGCATTTTTGTTTTTTTTTTTTAACATTTGCTGAGTCATTTCATGGAACATGCCAGCCTCAATGTCAGATGCTTTTTGTGACTTCTCATTAAATTTTTACAACATCCTTGGGGTATGTGTGTGCGCGCGTCGTACCCTTTTTTTACAGGCAAGGCCGTTGAGGCTCAGACAGGTCAGTGATTTCTTCTGAATTTGCTGCCAGCCTAAATTCCATACCAGCCTTACCTGGGACTAAAGAGGTGTCATTGCTTCTCACTCTCAGTTTCCAGGGCAAAGAGTCTCAGCCATGGTGAACTGGCAGTATTCAATCCTCCCCTCCTCCCTCCCCACCTCCCACCTTTTCCTGGAAGAGGTATTCCTGAAATGTTTCTCTCACACTCCCACCCCAGGGCCTTTGCATCTGCTCTTCCCACTGCCTGGGATACTCTTCGCCCAGTGTCGACATGGCTCTCTCCTGCCCCTCCTTCGGGTACTTGTGGTCTCCTCCATCAGGCCTTCCTGACCACCATACTTAAAACCGTCTTCCTCTAGTCCTGCCCTGCTCACATATATGCCTGACATCCATTCATTGAATTATTACTTTCTGCCTCCCCCAACTAGAACACAAGCTTTCTGAAGGCAGGTGTTTTGACTGCTTTCTTCATGGCCAGACTGGATTCTGGCCCCAGAAAGGTGGAAGGAACTGGGCCAGCAGTGGGGTCCGGTGGGGGCTGCTTAGATTTGACTCTCTGGGCTCCAAGGAGCACTGGCTGAGGAGGCTCCGCTGGCCTCCCTGGCACGTACCCTGGGCCACCGCAGGGCCTGCCCGGCAACAGAGGCCTCTGACTCGCACCTGCTCGTGGGTGTGAACACCACCTCACCGCTCAGACCTTTCCATGGGCTCCAGGCGCTGCTTCACACAGCTGCTCCGAGGGTGGTCCCCAAGCTGTTACCGGTTTGGACAAGCCTGAGCATAAGTGTTTAGAAACCTTTGTGGCAATTTTCGGGGTAATTTCATGTCTGTTGAATCTAATAAAAATTTTGGGGCTTGTATTTTGTATCTTTTCTCATTTCATTTTTATAGTCATTCATTTTTACTGTATTTTACGAAAGTAGTGGTTCGTGACAAATTGGAAATAAAAAAGTATCCTCCACAGATAGTTGATAAGCCTGCCTTAGAGAACAATCCTGTCAACAGAGGACAACAGTTAGGGAAAGTCTGTGGCCCTACACAGTGGCCTAAACAGAATACCGAGGGGAATGGGGGTAACAGGGATGAGTCAGAGGAGACACGGGTCACCAGCGACTGCTTCAGGGGCTGGTCCCTTGGGGCCTGCGGAATGGTGAAGGGAGGATGTGATTGCGAGTCTTCCAGTATCTGAAAGGCTGTCCTGGGCCAACCAAATCCATGTAGCTGCCTTTGATAGGATTAGAATTTTGTCTCCAGCGGATACTTACAAATATTCACTGAATAAGAGTGTGAATTAATGAATAATGGTCCATTCATCCTTCTTCCATCCATCCATCCTCCATCCATCCATCCTCCATCCATCCACCCATCCATCCTATCACCCACTCATCTATCCTCCACCCATCACATATTTATTAAGCACCTATTATGCCAATTATTAGAACAGGCACCTTAGTTCTAGGTGTTAAAGACAACAACAGACAAAACAAACCAGTCCTTGTCCTCATGGAGCTGACACCTTCGTAGGGAGGAAGATAACACAGCAAGTAAGCGAGTACAACAAATCCACATGGTGCTGAGTGCTAGAAAGAAAAAGAATAATGGGTGGGAGGGATTGATTTTGGGTTGGGGGGCTGGAGAAGCCTATCCAAGGAGTTGACATTCAAGCTGAGACCGAAAGCTTGAGAAGGAGCCACCACTGAGGGTGTCTGGGGAAGGGCATGTGGGCGGAAGAGGCAGAGGGGTTCGTATAAGAAGCTGGAAGAAGGCGTTAGCACATTGGCAGAACAAGGTGAGGCTGGAGAATTAGGCAAGGTCAGCCTGGGCCAGGCTATATCACGGTAAGTGCCGTGGGCTGTACCCTGGGTATGAAGGGAAGCCCTGGGGGGCTTAAGCCAAAGGAGAGGCATGATCTGACCCACGTGGAGGTACATTTGTCTTTGAATGGGAAAATTGTTCTAATAAGGACAACCGTCTCATAATGGAGTGAGCTCCCCACCCTTGAAGGCATTTAAGTAGGACGTGAACATCTGCCAGGCACAGTGTATTCCTGAGAGGAGCAGGGGTCCCTGCTGAGTACCCTCCCACTGCTGAGACTCTGGGACTGCAAAGCCAGCTACGGGTCACAAAGCCAGGGTCCTGGGGGCTGTGCAGGTAAAGTGGGTGAGTGACGCCGGCCAGGTGTGAGTGCCCATGTGGCATCATGGGGACAGAGGGGACTGGGGCAAATCCTGATGGTGGCCCTGCAGGAGCATGGGCCTGTGTCACCAAATCTCCAGCTTCTCAAAAGAACCCAGAGGCTGAGATTTTCTATATAATCTCCTGATTTTCACATGTGGCTCAAATGAAGACCACACAAGCTCACTATTGGGTGGGCCAAACAACCGTTACCTCTCGGCTGGATCCGGGCTGCAAGATGTCTGTTTGCAAGCCCCGGGGGGGTCACCCATCGAGTTGGGTCTGCCATTGAAGCGTGTCCAGCACTCTGCTCTGTGCTGCTGGTGTTGGCACTGGGGCGCAGGGAGGTGCCCAGCTCCGCCCTCCTGGAGCCCACCGTCAGGAGAGCTCTGCCCCGCACACTCGGCAGGGTTCTGGAAAAGGAGGTTTGGCTGACACCCCCAGAGGCTTCTTTCTGCTCGCCCCAGTGCCTCATGCTCTGGTCCAGCCCTGTTTCATCGTTGGCGATGGGAGAGGGAACCACGTGGTGCCTTCCCACACGATCCCCCCAGTCTCTGAAGGTGTTACACGAGGAGACGCCGAGAACAGTTCTGGAAACGCTGCAGGACTCAGAGAGAGGAGATGTCCCTCAGGGTCCCTCCACTCTTCCCGGCTCGCGGCTCAGGCCCCACAGCACCGCGGGAAGAGGCGCTGCACTGAAGCAGGAAAGTGGGAAGGGAAGACTTTAGTTTACATTTTGTATCCTTCTTTCCTATTTAATGAGGTAATACATGCTTATTGTAGGATATTAGAAAGCACAGGGAAGCCAGAGGAAGGAACCCACCTAGAATCTCACCACTCTTAGGAAATGCTGGTGACATTTGGGGCAATCCTTTTTTTTTTTTGCTGAGGAAGATTTGCCCTGAGCTAACATCTGTGCCAATCTTCCTCTATTTTGTATGCAGATCACCGCCAAAGCATGGCTGCCGACGAGTGTGTAGGTCTGCGCCTGGGAACTGAACCTGGGCCGCTGAAGCAGAGCGTGCTGAACTTAACCATGGGGCCGCATCTTACGTTTTTTGAAGGAGGATATGATGATTTTTAAACCCTGGCTGCACATGCTGTGACACTCCTCCAATGAGGTGGGGTCACCGCCCTGCCCCATGTCTGGGCAGGTCTTTGTATGGTGAGTATGGTGAAAGTGACCCAGTGACTTCTGGGGTGAGGTCATAAAAGGCCACATGGTGTCCCTCTCATTCGCCCAACACCGGCCCTTGGAGCCTTGAGCCGCCGTGTAAGAAGCCCGACTACCTGAGGCTGCCATACTGGAAGTCCACCGTAGGTGCTGTGGTTGGCTGTCCAGCTGAGCTTGTCCTTCAGTCATCCCAGCCCTGGAGCTGGGACGCCATCTTGGATGGATCCTCCAGCCCCAGTTCCACCTGACCTGTTGCGCCATCCCAGTCGAGGCCCTTGACCCCCGGGAGCAGGGAGGAGTGACCCCGCTGTGCCCTCTCAGAAGGCTGCCCCAGAGAATCCGGGAGCAGAATCAAATGGCACCAGGTTTTGGGGTGGATTGTCGCGTAGCAGCAGAGAAGCGGAACAGGGACCATTAGGATCATTAGGGACGGTCTTCTGTAACTTGCTTTCTCCCCTTAGTATTTCATAAGCATCTTTTCATGTCATTAAATGTTTTTCTACAACATCAACTTTAATGGCTCCATAATATCCTCTAGTACGGATGTACCATAATTCATTTGGCCAAACCCGTAGGCTAGAACTGGTTTGTAACTAATCTCCCATCACCCCTCTCTCCCTCCCACCCCCTGTGCCGACTCTCACCCACTTTGCTTGGTCTCTAGCACCCTACATTGGCTGCTCCCAACCCCCTGTCCTGTCCTCACCCTGCTGGGGCTCCAACACCCCACACTGGGTTGCAACCAGGGCAGTCCCCCCATGGGCACCCTCCTCCTCCTGCTCATCGCTGACGTCCCTCCTCCCCTGCAGCTCCTGCAGGTGCCTGCCTGGGTTGGCCCTGACTCGTGGCTTTGGGACTAGATGAGGGGATGAGGAAGAGGAAGATTGCAGGACTCCTTGAACCTGTGTATGATGTGGAAAGTATTATTCTAGGCCACACGTACCTATTTGCCTAACACTAGAAGAATCATTTCTTCTTTCTTTGTCCTGTAAGTGTAGCTACATGATCTCTGGAGAGTAACCACGAACTCTATTGTTCTCCACGGAGATTGTTAAAGAATATCCATCACCTGCTCTGGGCAGCCAGGCCTCCAGGAATATCGACGACAGCTGTGTAAATTCCTTTGCCTCCCTCTACAATGTTTTCATCAGGTGACCTCAGTAAGCACCCCAGGCCACACTGACTGAGATTCTTTCGTGGTAACTCGTTTTCCCCAGTCAATGCCTTGTGGTTGGTAATAAAGCAACAGAGAAACCCCTCGCTCCCCGTGACTGTAATTTAGACGACCAGAATCTAAGGCTTCTCTCTCATTTCCGACAGATACAGGATTTGAGGAGCTCAAGAGCCTCGGCTTATATCATTTTAGCCAAAAATTCTGTTTCTAAACTCATTCACATGGCAGAGTGGTTGGTGTCTTTTTTTTTCAGATTTATTGAGACGTAACTGACATAACATTGTATAAGGTTAAGGTGTAGGACGTGTTGATATGATACATTTATATATTGAAAAATGATCACCACCATAGTGTTAGCCACCACCTCCATCCCGTCACGTAATTACCATTTTTTTTTTGTGGTGAGAACATTTAAGATCTACTCTTTTAGCAACATTCAAATATATAATACAGTATTGTCAGCTACAATCACCACGCTGAATATTAGAGACCCAGAATCTTATACAGGAAGTTTGTACACTTTGACCAATATATATCTCCCCATTTCCCCCACCCCCAGCCCCTGGTAACCACCGCTCTACTCTCTGTTTCTCTGAGTTTGGCTTGTTTAGATTCCACATGGAAGTAATATCATACAGTATTCGTCTTTTTCTGACTTATCTCACTTAGCATAATGCCCTTGAGATCCATCCATGTTTTCACAAATGGCAGGATTTCCTTCTTTCTCATAGCTGAATAATATTCCATTGTATATATGTATATACCACATTTTTATGCATCCATTTGTTGACAGACACTTAGATTGTTTACAAATCTTGGCTGTTATGAATAATGCTACAATGAACATGGGAGCGCAGATATCTCTATGAGATGCTGATTTCAGTTCCTTTGAATATATCTCAGATGTGGTATTTCTGGATCATATCATAGTTCTATTTTCAAGTTCATACTGTTTTCCGTAGTGGCTGTGGCTGGTGTCTGACTTTACTATCAAGGGTTCTTTCTATGTGGTTGCTGATGGGTCTGGCAGAGCTGGACACATCCCCAGCATCGGGCCTGGCACCTGGCAGGAACAGCATAACATCATGGCTAATGGTGTCAGTTGACCAGAATTCAAACTCTAACTTGGCCACTTCCTAGCTATGTGACCTTGGGCAAGTTATTCAACCTCTCTGAGCTGCACTTTCCTCATCCATAGATGGGGATAAAAGCAGAACCTACCACACCACAGGTCGATGTGAGAATTTAATAGGATTATGTATGTAAACTCCTTAGCATGGTGCCTGGCACATAATAAATACCTGATACTTCTTCTTCTGGAGCATGTCAGACGAAGCAGCCCACAGGAGAAGCAGGTCCTATGTGCACAGCTCCGACAGCGTGAATGATTTTCAGGCCAGCTCTCCTGGTTGTGACTCCTGTGGCTTCCTCTGTTCACTGTGTTTTAACGTGCCTCGCATAGCATGTTGCCCCTGAAGAATGCTCTCTAGTTAAAAAATAAAGTAATAGAACTTTCTGTATTTGAGAGCCTTTGTGAAGACCAGGATATGAGGTGACCCTCTCTCCTGTTTTTCTTTTTTAACGGCTTCACTGAAGAATAATTGGCAATAACCGGGTAGTGTTCACCCTCCAACTTTGTTCTTCTTCATCAAAGCTGTTTGGGTCAGTCTAGGTGCTTTGCATTTCCGCGTGAATTCTGGAACCAGCTCGTCGATTTCTGCATGAAGCCTGCTGGGATTTTGACTGGGATAACGTTGAGCCTATAGATTAGTTGTAACTCCCTCTTTTCCGAGATTCTTTTTGGCGAACAAACAAGCACACTTGTCCGACACATGGGTCTGTCTGGGATTTGAGATCTCAGGGCCTCGTGACTCAGTTTACCTGCCTGGCTCCTCACAATGCTTCCCAAGGTCCTCTCAAGTAACGGTCGTGAATGAAAACGGAAACAGCTAGCACGTGGCAGACAGTGCCATTAGCATTCTAGTTATATTTTCCACGTAAGCATCGACAAGTCTGCCTATGCGTCCTCTAGATGAAGGTGCAGAGGGGCCAGGTCATGGAGGCCCCGAGTCCACAAGTGGAGGGACAGGACCCTGCACCACGCTGCCTGGACGCGGCTCGCAGCCAGGCTTCGGTTCCACTGCGCCCAGCAAACTCTCAACATGACGCACGTCCATCTTCCAAGCTGGGGATGAAAAGGTGACAGACGCGCAAACAGAAACAATTGCATTTACACAGATTCCAAGGCAAGAGCACAAAGAGTGGGTCTTTAGAAAGAAAAGAAGGACGATTAAATGTAGAAACCACAGACCCGGCGGCTCTGCTCCTAGGTGCACTCCCAGGAGCGCTGAGGACACGTCTGCACAGAACGTGGGCGCCGTGCTCACAGCAGCACTCTCCACAGTCGCCAGAAGGCGGAAACAGCCCAATTCTCCATCAACAGGTGAAGGGCTCAACGGAGCGTGGTCCATCCACCCAGTGGAATATTATCGTCCATGGGAAGGAAGGAAGCACTGACACGGCTACAATGTGGACAACTCGAGAAGATTGTGCTGAGTGACAGAAGCCAGACACAAGGGTCACACAGTGCGTGACTCCATGTCTACAAAACATCCAGAACAGGCTGATCCATCGAGTCAGAAGGTAGATTAGTGGTTGCCAGGGGCTGGGGGCAGAAGGGAATAGGGGGTGACGGGTAAGGGGTGCAGGGCTTCTTTTTGGGGTGATGAAAATGTTCTAAAATTGTGATGATGGTTACACATATCTGTGAATATACTAAAAAAACACTTCAAATGAGTGAATTTTATGCTACGTGAATTATATCTCAACGAAGCTGTTAAAAACAAACAAGGAATACCAAAGATCCTTCCAGGGTGATATAAAGTCTGCCTTAGGTGTTTTCCAAGCATTTCCCTGGCTCTCCGCCCCCGCCTTTGGAAAGTGACTTCATAGCGTCCTGGCTGCCCAGGCCTCCTCCGTGGCACTGTCACTGCCCCTTCATGTCCCTCAGACACTCGGCTCCAGGCTGCACCCTCCCTCCCTGTTCCTGGTTGCCACCGACTCACCCTCTGTCCCATCCCTAGGGGCCTCTCACTCTGATGTCTAAGACGCTGCTTGGCCTGTGATACACTCGTTCGTGTCCACGGATACAATTCCTGCAGGCAGGGACTTTTCTCCCTCCTTCCACATCCCTCAGTGTCCGGAAGAGTGCCTGGCACACAATAGTTGCTCAGTAAGTACTTTTAAATGAATGGATAAATGTATTATTTTGTCTAGAAGTGTTAGCAGTTAAATAGAAAGCTCTTGGAAACATGGGGCCTTAATGCAAAAAAATGAGTTTAAAAAAAAATTGAGGTGAAGTTCACATAACACAAAATTAACCTTTTAAAAGTATATAGTTCAGTGGAATTTGGTACATTCACCATGTTGTGCGACCGTCAGCTGATCTAAAACATGTCCATCATCCCAAGGGAGACCCAGAGCCTAGTAGCGATCTTTCCCCAATCCCGGCCCCCAGCCCCTGGCAACCACTGACCCTATGGATTTGCCTGTTCTGCACATTCGTAGATAAGGAATCGTACAGTATGTGACTGTTGATGTGGCTTCTTTCACTCAGCACAGTGTTTTCCAGGTTCACCCATGTTGCAGTGTGTATCAGAATTTCATTCATTTTCCTGGCTGAATAATATTCCACTGTATGGATGTACCACATTTCGTTTGTGCATTCGCAAGTCTACAGACACTTGAGTTGTTTTGAGGAACGAAATTCTAATGTACAGATGTCTAGCACTGGTTGGGCCTTTCAAACTGCCCCTTCCCCATGACTCTCCCTCCTGCCTTGGCTCACCCTCCACCCACTGGAGGCCTCAGCTGTAGATCCTGAGTTCCAGCGTCATCGTGCCTCTGTGTGAAAATGGGATGGAAGATGCTGGTGGCTGTGGCAGTAGCAAGCCAGAGGTGTTGGTTAATACTTGGAGATTCTTCAGCTTGGTCTCCACCTCACCTTCATTAAATCAGAAAATGTATTAAAAAACAGAGATGAGCCTGGCTGCGGGGCTCCTGGGAGGCATCCATCCTGCTGCCAGTGATCACTTGCCCATGGAGGCCAAGCCGCCTGATTCTCCTCCCAGGCCACAGAGGTCCTGCCCGCAGCCCTCCCAAAGGCAGGTGCAAGGAGCAGTCATTCCCTGTGGCCCGAGTCCTTCCTGCTGATGCTGGAGTTGTGACTGATGAGAAATCTCTGCAAAGGTCACCAGATTCCGCTCGTCAGGTTCAAGGATGTGAGAGTGGGAGGAGCATGGCTGTTCCCAGACCCTTCTCCACTCCTGGGCCTTCCAGGAGCCCAGACAGCCCACGTGTGGCCCAAACTGCCTATGAGCCATGCCCTCCCCCCCCATTTCCCAGGCCCTGCTTGTGGCCTCCTCCTCCATGAAGCCAGCCTCAATCCCTCCCTTCGCAGGAATGACCGAATCCTGGCTGAATTGAGACCTGCAGGTGGACGAGCTGAGCAAAATGATATCTGAGCACATCGCAGTCCACGCCTCACCGCGGTTGCTCCTGCTCACACATTTGACATCTGAGAAAGCCCCGGTTACAGTCACATGTTGTCACACATGGAGGTCTGGACTGGTGACCGGCAGGACTCGGTGCCCAGAGAGGACAGAGTGGGCAGGCCTTGCTTGCTGTGGGGACTGGCCTGGGCCTCTTCCCTCCCTGAGCTGTCTCCCCCAACCTCGTCCTCACCCAGGGTGCAACCCTGCCCCCAGCCTCCTCTGTGAGGGAGGAGGGTCACACACACTGGGGCCGAGGGTGCGGTTTACAAAGGGAAGGAGCTGCACCTGCCTGTTGGGGACTCTCACTTGAGTCCTATAAGATCTGTGGGTGGTGGCCACAAACAAGAATTTCTATTTGCATTTTCCTTGGAAGAAACAGAGAGAAGAAAAAGGTCTTACCTAAGGTGACGAGGACTTCAGGGTCTCCTCAAGCCTCAGTGATTAAGTCACTTACATGACAAAGGTGAAGGGATTTTAAAGATGCAATAAAGGTCCCAAATCAGTTGAATGAGTTTATCCTGGGTGGGCCTGACCTAATCAGGTGAGCCCTTGAAAGGGACTGGGCCCTTCCTGAAGTCAGACATTCTCCTCTTGGTCTAGAAGAAGCAAACTGCCATGTGTGAGAAGGCCAGGTGGCTAGGGCCTGAGGGTGGCCTGTGGGAGCTAAGAGTGGTGGGGCCTCAGTCCTCCGAGCTCTAGAACTAGATTCTGCCAATGGACTCCAGATGAGAATGCAGCCGTCCAACACCTTGATTTCAGCCTCTGAGACCCTGAGCGGGGGACCCAGCTTCCATGCACCCAGACTCCTGAGCCACAGAGGCCGTGAGGTAACAAACGTCTGTTGTTTGAAGCCGCTAAGTTTGTGCTAATTTGTTACGCAGCAGCAGAAGTCTGTACCGTGATACGAGTTCTGCTTTCTCCTTGAGAAGGTAGAAGTAGCCACACCCAGTTGAGGATTTACTTATTTACTTACCTTTGGTGTGATTCTCAGTTTAGGTTTTAAATAATTTCTTCTCTCTGCTTTTTTGTTTGTGGTTGTCGTGAAGTCTTATTCTTAAAGGATGGAAGCCCGTGTCCGAGTCCCAGCTCTGGGCTGCCCAGTCCCTCTTCCTCTCATGTGTGGACCTTGTAGTTTCAAAGACTTTTGACGTGTTCAGAGGGAGCCAAAGACACATTAGCAAGTTCACGAATTCAGGTTCTATCTGACTTTCGGTTGGCTGGCAAAGGTGGCTGCTTACTTGTTTTAAATAAGTTGTTTTTCCATTAATGCCATTAACATTGATGATTAAGTGAAAATTTGTTTGAATTTACTCAAAGTGTATTTGAAATTCACGCATTTTGCGTGTTGAAACTGAGGACAGGGCTCACCGAACACTTCCTGTGGTCAGGTGGGTTCGGCCTTGATAGTCCACTGTCCGCCGCCCCCCGCCCCCTCCCGCCACGGTAGAGCGAGGCTCTGCAGACCAAGGACGGGGAGCTGTTGTGCTGCTCGAGTGCAGGGCACGTCTCGGGGATGCAGGGGAGGGACGCAGACCAGCCTCCGCCAGAGCCGGGACTGGCAGCCTCCATCTCTATCTTTCTGTTTCTCCTCTTCATTCTTCCCTGTCTTTGTGGCCCAGTTTTCTCCGCCATCCACGTGGCCGCCCACGGAACCTGAGCTTGCAGGTTACAGGCCAGCCACTGGACAGGCGACTTCTTCTCTTGGCCAATATTCCCAGAAGAGGAGACCTGATGACTCCTGTTGGGTCAGGGGTGTGCTCCTGGTCCAGTCAGCTGCCCTCAGGGGATGGAGCTCATGGAACAAGTGAGCTGCCTGGGTGACCCTTGTGGATTGGGGGCACCTCTCAGAGCGGGCGGTGATCTCTGCCTTGTGGGCAACAGTTTGATGGGACAACGTTTGCAAGATCTCCAGCCACGGCTGACTGTCCAACCCAAGGTGCTGGGGGTCTGAGGGTCCTTCATGGTCAGCTCGCCAACTCTTCCATGGTCTGGGCTGTCCTCTACTGCATCCTACCTCTACTTGAAGCCCTCTAGTCTGCAGACCCTCAGCGCCAATTGGCTAATTGAGACATCGAAGCTGTGTGTGATGTTCAACCACCCTCGAAGGTCCAGGCTGCAGCCGTCCAGGGATCTGCTTCAGTGGATCTGCATGGACCAAGTTCATCAAAACTCATGTTCATGTGAAAATGCATCCTTCCCGCGGGCAGTTTTTAAAAGCGAAAACTTCCTCACTGGAGAGCTTGGCTGCTGGCGCAGGAACCAGCCTTCCCTCTGACCTGGTTTCTTTTCTCCTGGTGGTTGATGAGAATGGGCTCGCCTCCACCCAGAGGGCAAATCCTGCCCATCTGGAAACGTCCCAGAGGTGTGACCCAGTGTATTTACATGGTGAGGCCATGCTGTGAGGTGCATCTGGCCTCGCTTAATGGATTCTTTTAAGATTGAAGCTGTCAGCGATCAGATATGAAATCTTTCTACGACCTGAGCAACTCTATTAAGCGCCTTCAATCACAGCCAGACCGAGGGACTTGAAACGAAATGACGACTCAACGGAAAGCACGTTCGACAAGTTGCCAAAAGTAAAAAATCAGCCTCGGTATGGGAAGTGACAAAGACCTCAAACAGACGTTGTCAGGATATAATAAAGTCGAGATGGATGACGTTGGAAGTGAAACTTGGGTGCGTGTCCCTGCTCCCATCTGGTGCGGGGAGTGAGAGGCGTTGGGCCATCCATCTCTCTTTCTGCTTCCTGTAGACGGAGCATGAAGAATGGCCAGGCAGGCAATGAGTAAACATCACATCCTTCACTTCCCGAGAGCACAGGCCCCTTTCTCTCCGACGGAGACCCAGATGAAGACAGATTACCTGGCGGGGTGGAGGCAGGTGTGCTTCGACCCACCTTTCACTCTTAGCCCGGCCCGAGAGATTTCTGGGATAAGTGGCAAGAGATGTTCATGGCTCGAGTGATGGACTTTTTATGAGCAGTGGAACGTTTGAGGCTTCTTCATCCACTGCAGTCCCGTCCTGCTGGTGGAGGATGCCCCATGACTCTCAATGCTCTTCCCCGAGCGCCAGCCACTCTCCCATCCCGGGCATCCCTGTACCCGCCATGTGCCTGTACGCACAGTACAGAGAGGCTATGGGTTTTCCCTCACCAGGCTTTAAGACTCTCTTGGACAGAAAGCATATTTCATCTCCAGCCCTAGTGCCCAGCAGAGCACCCGGCAAATAATAGGTCCTTAAGAAATGGTTATTTAGTGAAGGACTGAGCAACAGGGCTGAAAGGGAGGCAGTGCTGGGGGACAGTGGGGCGCCGTGTCTAGGCTCTGAAATGCATCTTTGTTTTGGTGTGTGGTTGCTATGAGCTGAATGTTTGTGTCCCCCCAAATCCATATGTTGAAATCTTACCCCCCCAGGGTGATGGTATTAAGAGATGGGGTCTCTGGGAGGTGGTTAGGTCATAAGGTGGGGCCCTCATGAATGGGACTAGTGCCCTTATGAAAGGGACCCCAGAGAGCCCCCTCGCCCCTGCCACCATGTGAGGACACGGCGAGAAGCTGACGGTCTGCAGTCTGGAAGAGGGTTCTCACCAGAACCCCATTGTGCTGGCGCCCTGACCCTGGACTTCCAGCCTCAGGAACTGTGAGAAACAAACTTCTGTGGTTCATAAGCCCCCAGTCTCTGGTATTTTATTATGGCCGCCTGAGCAGACTAAGACAGTGGCAAAATACACGTAATGTCAAATTTACCATTTTAACCATTTTTCAGCGTGCAGTTCAGTGGCATTAAGTACATTCACATTGTTGTGCCACCATCACCGGCACCCATTTCCAGAACTTTTCATCTTCCCCAACCGAACCTCTGTCCCCACTAAACACTAATTCTCCATCGCCCCACCCCCAGCCCCTGGCCCCCACCATTCCACTTTCTGCCTCTAGGGATTTGACTCCTCTAGGGGAGTGGAGTCAGGATCTGTCCCCCTGTGACTGGCTTATTTCACTCAGCATGACATCCTCGGGAGTCCTCAGCTAGCCTGTGTCAGGAGCTCCTGTCTTTAAGGCTGAGGAACATTCCACTGCACGTTGAACTGCACCCGTTGAACTGTGTGAACGGGCTGTGATGGCGGGAGGCGACCCGGGCAGATGGCGGTGCCTGCTTTGGAGCTGTGCTCCCCAGGTTTGCATTCTGGCTCATCCCCTTGAAGGGGCAAACCTCGGCGCTCTCGGAGCCCTGAGAAATGGGGCGGAGGTGCGCATCCCCCGGGCTGTGGTAAGAACCCAGAACGCTGCATGTGGGCGCTGACGGAGCTACTTGCCCCGAGAAGGGAGCGAGCTCTGGATCTGCGGCCAGTCTGCACTCGATCCATTTTGCGGTGGAGGCAACAGAGAGCTGACGGGGAGGGGAGGAGGGACTGGGCCCCATCTTCCTGGGGACCTTTGGCGTCTGTCCTCTGCACCCCTGGCTCCCCCAGCAGCGGCTGCCTGGGTTGACTCCCGGGGGCCCCCCTCCCATCCACGCCCCCCACCTGCCCGTTCTTCCTCAGCAGCCAGATGTAACAGCTCTCAGGGACAGGGCATCTGGGCTAAATTAAAACCAGTGACCTGCAAATCAAGGGCCCCAAATCCCATTACCCGCTCTGCAGCCGCCTCGCTCTCGTTCTCTTCTCTCCCTTTTAGGCTGGGGCCTGTCAACAGCGTTAGGGCCGCTTGGTTATGAATCCGTCACATAGCTGGGAACCCGGTTCCCCTCTCAGCGGACTGAACTTGTCTTCACATTTGTGAAAGGTATTTTTTTTTAAAGTAATTGCCCATTTTACCCCCTATTCTTCTCGTCTGTGTTGCGAATGTTCTTATTTAAAGGAAACCAGCGACCTATTGTCAGCCCAGGGATGGATCAAGGGACCATACAAACGTGTCACAACGTGCCATGACAAATCTAGGCTATTTTTCTGCAAAGATATTTTGCAGGCCTGGGTTTAAAGTCAACGCGAGCTTCAAAGTGTAAAATGTTCAAAGTGTTTTCATGGTCTCTGATATAAGGTAGCGCATCCCTCGGATCCGACGGGTGGCCGTATGGCGGGTGACGGAGGCTGGCGTGCAAAGGGGCCCCTGCGGAGTCCAGTCTGCTTCCTTGGGGAGCGTGCGGGCATCTTCCTGTGCAGCCCCGGGAATCAGAGTCCGGGCCAGCCAGCTCTGTGGCCCAGGACTCGGAGTGGCTAGGCCCCAGGAGGGCTCTGTGGTATGTCTCTTTATGACCTTGAGCAATGCCCTTCCCTCCCTGGGCCTCCATCCCTGTCTGTGACATGGGAGGGCTGGACTTCCTGAGTGCTGGGATCCCGCTGGTTCTGGTCTCCTCTGAGGAGCATGACAGATTCCTCCTGCTAAATTCTGTGGGGAGAGAATGCGGGGGTCTGACCCCCCCTCTGCTTCTGTTCTGGACACAGAGAGCTGGTAGTTACTGGCCAGTCTCTCCACTGTGGCTTCCTTCCCACCCTCAAGGAACTTCTTTCCCCGGGGGGTTGAGCTAAATGTTTTTGGGGAATAACCTGCCCAATGGTCACTCCTCGGGGGTGTGGGTTGGCAGACAGGAGTTGTGGCTTAACCTGAGGGTGGGCTCAGCGGATGGGAGAGGGGCTGAGGTCCTCGGGGAGGGGCAGCTTTTCCAGGCTGGGCTGCAGTCACCTGGGGGAAAGGACCCCATGTGTCACAGGCTGTCCTTTCTCTGGAGGCTGCTGCGCTGTTTCTCCTGGGCTGGCGGGTGGCGGCTGGTGAACTGGGGGCCTCAGTGAGGCCGTGCCGGCTGTGCGGGGAGACATCAGCGTCACCTCCCCTCCTGCCCGCACGTGCAGCCCGGCTTTGCCTCCTTCGTCCTCCTGTTCCTCTGTTTCTCCCCGCTGCCGCTGGCCAGACCCAGTGCCAGGCCCTGGGGACCGGACGTACCCTGATGCAAGAGACGCAGCTGTGCCCACAAGAGGCCAGAGAAGGCCCCTGATGTGAACCAGAGATTGTGACACTCGGAGCTAAGGGCTTTCAGAATGGGGCCATGGCGGAAACCACTTCCTCAAACTTCCACCAGGCCCCTGGGAGGTTTCCAGAGCTTAGAGCTTCAGTTTAACCAGTGTGCACTTAGCAGACCCAAGGCCCTGGGGCACATGAGCTCGTGCCGCATGCCTCCTGCCCTTGGGAGACACCTGCTCTTCTTTTGTTGGTTCTTGTGGTTGATGCGGGTGGTGCTGAGCCAGGGGGCCGTGAGCAGGTGCCGCTCTGAGGGGCAGGTCAGGGGAGCGTGCCGTGGGGCATGCAGCCACGCCATGAGCCCCGGTCTCCCGCCCAGATCTGCACCCTGCTTCTTTCTACCAGGAAAAATCAGGCTTCCTGAAGGGACATGGCCCTCGGGGAGGTCAGGGGGATGGAACCATGTGTCCTGGGCATGGGCCTGCAGAGGTCTTCCGGTCATCTCTACTACTGTAGGGATCCCAGGCTGGGGGGCTACATGCTGAGTCTGGCCCATAGATGGCTTTTAAATATATATATATATTTTGGGTCATTCTGTGTTTTAAAAATTTTAAATAATTTGCCAGCATTTAAAAATTAAATCAAAGTATATATTTCTTTTGAAAAACAGAAAGGTCTGCCCGCGCTAGGCCCATATTCCCTATGGTCCCAATCGCTTGGACCTGAGGATCAGCTGCCCCTTTAAGCTGGACACCTGCTCCAGTTTGCCACAATCACTACCGCTCCCTGTAGTTTCCCCACTGCCAAGCTTGTGTGTCCATTGCTGTTTATCATCTAACTTTTGGCCAATCATTTATGTTGCCTGGCTGGGTCCATAGGCGTTTGAGCTTCAAGCCTCTGTGGTGGGGTCGGGGTTAGGTCAAGTCACCCTGGAGTCCGACGGCCTGGGTCTGGGGTCTGTTCTGCTGACAGCAGCTGTGGGGCCACGGACAAGTCACTTGACCTTTTAGAATCTCAGGTTTTCATCTGTACAATGGGCTAAATGGTTTCAACCTCAGAGAATTGTTGGGAGGACTAAGTGAAGTAAAAATTCATGAAAAGAATTTAATCTACTGCCTTTCACATGGTGATAATATTAGTGTATATTATAATTATAACATAATTATACTATAATTATGTCCATGTCTATAAATGATTATACTATAATAATACAACGTACAATAATTATACATGATAGAATAGTTACAATGTAATAACACGATTTATATTAAAATAATATAATGTATGATAATGTAATCTTGAACATAATATAAGAGTTATAATGTAATAACCCAGCCAGCATGTGCAGTGTGCTTCCCAGGGCAGGCACTGTCTTGAGGGCAGGACATATACCAACTTGTCTAATCCTCACATCGGCTGCTGGGATGCAGACTCCATTATCAGCATCAGCCCCCCATTTTACAGACGATGAAACTGAGGCCCAGAGAGGTTAAGATGCTTTACTGCAGTCCAGGAGAAAGTGGCAGAGCTGGGATTTGAACCCAGGCCACCTGACTCCTCCTCTGTGTCCCCTGCATCTACGCCACCACCATGTCCCTCTACTGCCGGACCCAGGTCCCTCAGCCCAGACCGCATGGTTCTGACCTTGACCGTCGCATCTTGAACCCAGGGTTTTCTTGCAGCTCCAGCGGATCTTGGTCTTGGTCTTTCCGGACAAATCTGAATGGGCTGGGGACGGCGGGAAGGTGGGGCGGCATGTGGATGCAGGGGCAGCCTGCCGAGACCCTGAATGACTGCGACCTTGTGGGGGGAAGCCATGGCTGTCAGTCCCCACTGGCCACCCCAGGGCCATCTGGCCTCTGTCCCGGCAGACCCCGGGCCCCTGACAGTGTCTCAGCAATAAACATGACAGGCTGATGCTCTGGCTGGTGGGAACTTCCAGGGGATGCACGGGAGTCGGGGTCCTTGGATTTCAAGGCTGCTTTTGCTCCTTCCTATCAGGGCTCTTCTTACCAGGAACAAAGCAGCAGCAGAGTGCTTGCAAGTTGGATTAATCCTGTCAAGCAATTCACAGATCTGACGCCAGACACCCTTTTTGAAACCTGAGGCTACGTACTGCCAGCCAAGTGTGAGTCTCACATCGCTTGTGGCGGCTGGTCACCTGGCAGAGCTGAAGGGCCAGCGAGGGGGGACGGCAGACGAGGCAGAGTTTTCGCGCAACTTCACTGGCCGGATTCACGCTCACTGCGAGCTCCTCTCCTTTCCGTGACTGATGTGCGGAAAAGAGATGGAACATGAAAGGGAGAGGTTGTCCCTCGCCTCCCAGCCGGGCCTCTTCCTCCCGAACCCTCACAAGAGACAGCCTGACTCACTCTCGTCACTCTGCCAGGGCCGGTGCGAAAGAGGGAGTCTGGGCCGAGTCATTGAGTGCCTGTGGCAGTGCTGCTCAGTGGTTAGACAATCAGCTGGGCAGAACTGAGCTGGACCAGATCCTTCTCCCCACTTATAAGCTGATGGCCTTGGCCCAGCTCCTCGCCTCTCTCTGCCTTAGTGTCTCCGTCTGCCAAGTGGAGACCAGTCATGCCAATCTCACAGGAGGGGAGCAGGTTTGGTGAGTGGCAGGTGCCCCAGCAAAAGGCATCAAGCCTCAGGTGAGCAGGACCTGGGGGTCCCAGTGCCCCTCAGGGAAGTGGGACAGCAGTAGAAGCTGCCACATCCATCATCTCAGATGGGTGTGGCTCTTAACTTGAGGGGGGGTCATGGACCCCTTGGGGACTCTTTCTCAGAAAAGGCCCTGGACAGGGACCTGGAATTCTGGATAAACCTTCCACGGGGTACAGGATCCCCATGCAGGTTAGAGCCCTCAGATGTGCTGGTGATCTTTTGAATGCACGTGGAGACATCGCCACCCCCTCGGCTTCCAGTTCTTCTGGGTCCTCAGGGCTGCGCCGAGGGGCCCTTTCTGTCTTCCAGGGAGGACGCTGGCCTGGGTGGTCCACGTCCCATCCACCTGGCAGCTCCCTTCACCTGGAGTGCTGGGTCCTCTCTCCTCTGCACGGACAGAGCAGCTTGTCCCCCAGCCCCCTTGGCCGCCTTCTTGGGCTGCCTTGGGCTGTGGGCAGTGGCCAGGGCAGTGGCTCTGGGGTCGGAGGCCTGGGCTGAATCCTAGTCTCAGTCTGATGGCTGTGGGGATTCGGGCTCCTTGCTTAACTTCTCGGTGTGAGGAGGTGGGGGTAACGGTCATTCGATGAAGGTTAAACGTGCTTGTGCATCCAGAACACTTCCTGTAGCCAGCTCAGTGAGTGTTAGTGACCTCATCATTGCCCCCTTGATGGAGGCTGAAACCGCGGGGCAGGGAGAGTTCCAGTCTGTGCGTGGGTGTGACTGGGGAGCTGACTTCTGGTCCCAGGGAACTGTGGGGCTGTGAGCCCCCAGAGCTGGTGTAGTGTCTGGTAGAGGGGCCGGTGCTGTTGGCTGAGAGATCTGTGTCCCTTCTGTGACATCCCTGCTGGGCTCAGTGTGAGGGGCCGTCCTCCTCCCTGTCCCCTGCCTGTCCCTCCAGCAGGACCCTCGGCCTTGGACCAGGTTCTCCCAGGAGCTCTCTGGCTGTTCTGTGCTCTGGCTCTGATGCTGTTTCCAGGCAGGGGTGGTGAGCAGCCAAGGCTGTGCTGTCCACAAGAAGTGCCTCAGGGCCCATTTCTGCAGGCTGTGCTGTCCACAAGAAGTGCCTCAGGGCCCATTTCTGCAGGCTGTGCTGTCCACAAGAAGTGCCTCAGCGCCCATTTCTGCAGGCAGTGAGAAATCGCTCTGTCCTGTCCCCTTGACCTGAAGCCTCAGCGCAGACCTAAGGGCCCTGGCCACCCCACCAGCCCCTGATGGTCCAGCAGCCGATTCCAATGTTCAGGGCAGACAATAGAGACTGCTGTCCCCAGGGATGGCCAGGGTAGGGTGGGTGAGGGTGTCTACCAGCTGGGGGGCAGGGACGGCAGACGGCTTTTCTGGGCCAGGGAGCCGCCAGGTAGCTTGTTGACAGAGCCCACTGCATCAGGAGTGAGGAGGGGAGGGGAGCTCTGGCAGGGCTGGTGAAGCAGGCTGGGCACCGTTCCCAACCTCCGGGAGCTCAGTGCGGGGGCTGTGATGGTGAGGGAGCCCCTGGTTGGGGCCCGCACACAGCAGATGCTCCCACCACACCTTCTGTTTCATAACACAAGAGCAACTAGTGTTTACTGAATATTTACTGAGTGACACTGCAGTGGAAGCTGATAACTTTCTATCTACCCAGCACGCATCATGTGCCCTCCACTGGCCAATTGCAGAGCTCTGTCCCTCAGCTGTGGTGATTGGCTCAAGGGTGGGCACATGACCTAGGCAAGGCCAATCAGATTCACTCCTGGGATTTTTGCTGGGAGCAATAGGGAATGAGGTCCCCTCCCCATCACCAGCCATAAGACAATAAAAGCCAGGACCTCCTGGTCTGCTGGTGGCCATCCTGCTGCCACGTGGGGAGAGCCTGCCTGAAAATGAAGCCAACACAGAGGAACAGGGAGCTGAGAGAGGGAGGGAGAGAGACAGAGACAGCAAGCGAGAGGGCACGTGCCCACCCATGCATGCACACGCACACACACAGATGCAGTGGCATCTTTGGACCCTGGAGGCTAGTCCCACCTCTTGGATGTCCCAATCATGGAAGCTGATGCACCCCTTTTCCGGCCCAGCCCATCTGTGCGGGGTTTCATTATTGTTCCCAGACACTGTGCCAAGCGCATTATGCCCGTGATGAATTCCCATTCTCGCAGTGACACCAAGGGGTAGATATTCTTATTATTCCTGCTTTCAGACGAGAAAAGACGAGACTGAGAGGTGATGTCACCCTCTGAAGGTGATTTCCATGGCTCGGGAGGCTCAGAGCTGGGATCCAAGCCCGGTGACCCCACTCCAGAGCCCACAGCCATGGACACGCGTGAATCCTGCCTCCCGGGCCCCGTCAAAGGCATCAAATAAGTATTTGTTGAGTTAAACTCATCCTGGCTGGGGGAGTTGATTTCAACTCCCTTTCCTTCTTTGGAATTTTTGTGTCCACACTGGAGGTGCCTGAGCCTGTGCCTCTCGCTCCCAGGCACTCACGGAGGTCGAGCCCCGCTGCCGTGGTGTTCACGTGGTGGGACTGGACATCCCGCAGCCAAGCCACGGACGATCCAGCAACACTGCATCTCTGGGCATGTAAGAACATTTCCAGAACAACTTCTCTGAGCCTCTGAGGGTCTGAAAGGGGCTGGACTGCCATGAAGTCGGCTCAGACAGAACCCCTTTTGTGTGGAGCCTTTGGACAGCTTGTTCCCCTTTAGAAGTGATTTTCTTGTTTGATGGGAATGGAGATGGTCCTGTACACCCAGGTCAACCTGTTCTCTGGGAAATTTTAAAAGAGGCCGGAGGTGTGTTCTACAGAAAGCGAACAAGTCTGGATTCTTGTCCCCGGCTGGTAAACTGAGCAGCCTGGAGAAGATCAGAAGCGGATGCATTTGTTCCTCGGCCTGGGACATCATCAAAACCACAGTCGGCAAAGGTGACCTCATCTCCAGAAACGTCCCACGGAAAATCAGGCTGGGGCCTGGCCAGTCAGGGGGCGCCTGACAGGGGCTGCGGAGCCTGCTTCCTCTGCTTCCAACAAACCCTCTGCCTCTGAATCCCACTGTGAGGTCCCAGGTGGGCCCGGGAGGCAGAGCTGGCCCAAGTGGAGACTGTGGAGAGGCAGGTAGGTGGTTGGGCGATGCTGGGAAGGAGGCGGACTGCTCTCTAGTAGCCAATGCCAAGCCCTTGTCTCCAAAGCCCTGCCTGTGTCCCCAGAGGCAGTCAGCTCGCTTGGTGCTGGGGGCCAAAGGGAGTGTCCCCCAAATGAGGCCCCTCTCTTGACTTCGCTCTTCCATCCATCGCCTGCCTGCGTGTGGTGGCTCAATGGCCCCAGGGTTTGTGTTCTGGGTGAGCTGGAGATGGTGAGCCATGGTTTCTAGAAAGGATCAGGATCTCTGGGGTAGACAGCTCTGGGCCCTCGACCCTTGTCTTAGTTGGGGGTCCCCTGAAGCAGACGTTGAGACGGGGAAGTGAGTGTGGGTGATTAATGGGGAACCAGACCCCAGGAAGTGTCTCAGGGAAGGGGATGTGACAGGTTGGGAAGGGGCAGGGTTGAGGCCATCACGGCCAGTCCCCCTGGGGACCTCTGTGCAACAGTGCAGAAGAGTACCTGGGGCCCCCAGACCTTGTGAGGTGCAGATCCTGCCCAGCAGGCTGGGGTGGCCTGAGTTCTGGATCTAACAAACTCTCAGATGAGGCAGATGCTGCTGGTCCATGGTCCGCACAGTCTAGAACACACCTCAGAGCTCCCCCAGCTCTGAAGTCCTAACCCGGTACCTGTGAATGTGACCTTACTTGGAAATAGGGTCTTGCAGATGTCATTAAGTTGAGGTCATACAGAGTTAGAGTGGGCCCTCACCCAAAGGCTGGTGTCTCTAAGAGAAGAGGAGGAGATGCAGAGGGAAGAGGGAAGAGGCCATGTGAGGACAGAGGCAGAGATGGAGCGACATGGCTACAAGCCGAGGGACGCCTGGAGCTACGAGAAGTTGGAAGAAGCGAGAAGGATTCTCCCCCAGAGTCTTCAGAGGAGTGCAGGCCGGCCGACACCTTGATTTTGGATCTCTGGCCTCCGGAGATGTGAAAGAATAAATTTCTAATGTTTTAAGCCCCCAGTTTGTGGGACTTTGTTCCAGCAGCCCTAGCAAATGAACACACCAGCCGAGGGGCAAGGGAGCTGGTCCCAGGGCATCAACGTTCCAGCACTTCTAGCCTGACCCCGAGAGGGTGGAGGTTGCAGGTGCGGGGTTGGCTACCCAGAAGTGGTCAGAGTGGAGGTGCCGAGTGGAGGTGTGTGGGCCCTGCAAACCTCTGCTCCTGACCTGCTCTCAAGGTGACCAGGCCCTTGCCTGGAGGAGGAGGGGCTGGTGCCCTGGGGAGGGGAGCTCTGAGAGCAGGGCCGGGCCTGGGCTGACATGGGGAGGAGGGCTCCCTCCCTGTGACTGTGCACATCCATGTGTTGCCCACCCCTCCATGGCTGGTGGGAGGGCTTCCCTGGGGAGGCGTGGGGCCAGTGCAGGGTCCTGGGAGGAGGGAGGGACTTGAACCCAAGGGCCCAGGTGGGCGTCCTGCCTGCACTGCTAACTTACATCTCTGAGCCTCAGTGGGGTTGAGAGCTGGAGAGGACGCGCATCATTGCCAGGGTGGGGCCGCACAGAGGAGGGGGCCCCCTGAGCAGAATGAAAGGGCAGTGGGCTCCTCCTGCCCAGAGCTCCCGCCCAGCACTTTGGGGGAGATGAGCTCCAAGGGATGGTGGGATGGGCAACAGCGTTCCCTCCTTTCCCAGGGACGCCTATTGTCTCCTGGCTGACGGAGACTCTCTTCTTCCTCCAGCTTCCTCTCCCCCTGCCATTTTAGCCCCAGATCTCTGGAAGCTCTTTAGAGAGGCAGATGTACGCGAGCCGGCCCGGGGCTATGGATTTACGCCTTAGGAAAACTTGCCTTTACCATGATTAATATGTGATTTACGTCCTGGGTTTGTCCTGCTTCCGATCTCTTTCTAACTCTTTCAATCTTCCTTAACCGAGCCTCTAACTTTATCCTTTGGAACTTATCCTCCAGAGACAGCTTCCGGTTCCCTTTGTTGGCTTCTGACCCATTTATTTGTCTTTTGAAAAAGCAAAACCACACGTGACTGGAACTAGTACTACAGGGTGGCTGCCAGGGCGGGCGTGGTGCGCTAAATGTCGCAGTTGTCCCACCGCCTCGGAAGCTTCTTCCTCTGATTGAATTTACTTCGTGCTGAAAGGGTCTGGGCCTCTTATCAGAGGATGGCACAGCCCAGTGCGAGGGGCTTCCAGCCTGCAGATGGCTGTTTCCAGGTGGGTGATGGCCAGGTCAGGGGCTCCTGGCTCACAGGGCTGGCAGGGGCCTCGCCGAGCATCTGAGGCTGTGGTTGGCCCACTTTCCTTTTGTTCTAGGCAGGTGCCTGGTTGGAAAGGTGGGCCCCTCAAATGAAACTGACGATGAGGGTGAGCTGAACTTTGGGGAGCCCTGAGAGTGCTCTGGATGCTTTGTCAAGTCCCGTCTATTCATCTTCACATCCAGCTCTCACAACACCTCCGGGGGTGGAGTCCCGTTTTACAGACAGGAGAAGGAGACTGTGCAACACGACCAAGCGACTCAGCAGGTAAGGGGTGGAGTGGGGATGTCAACCCAGGTGGTCTGAGCCCAGAGCCTGTGCTCCCCACGCCGCGCCCTGCTGCCCCCTACAGAGCGCTCTTGGCACTGCACCCTGGGGGTGGAGGCCAGGGATGCTGGAAACACCCCACGCTGGGTGAGACAGCCCACCACAATGCCTTCTCACCCCCAGCGAGTGCCAAGGGGCAGAAACCCTGTTGTGGAGGGACTGGCCTTGACTTTGGATGGCCAGTCCCATTGAAGGTCTCCCATTTGCTCTGGATTTATTAATTACAGAATTCTGGACGTGGCCAAGTGTTGGATTCACCCATGGAAGGATGGTAGACTTTGTAACAAAGAAAGAATAAAAAGGACGGGTGTCCTTATTGTAAACAGCACGTGCCGTCTACCTGTGTTGAGGCACAGAAATGGTGCAGTTCAGTCACAGACCACCTCCTATCTGATTCCGTCTAGAGGAAATATCCAGAACAGGCAAATCCATAGGGACAGAAAGTAGATTAGGGTGCCAGGGACTGGGGGTGGGCGTGAGGGGGTCAGGGGGCAACGACACTGAGCAGTGGGCCCCCGGCGGGCGGGGAGGAGGGGTGCCGAGAGCTGAGAAGCAGATCGTGTTTGCCTTGAGCCCCACCCTACCTCAGGTTTTTCTTCTTTCTTTTGTGCCCTAAGCTTTCTCTCATGCAGCTTATCATACTTCATGTTTTTATTAAGGCAGTAAAATGATCAGTGTTTTTTTCTTTTTTGTTTCCTGACTTTTGTAAAATGCACACGCATAATGCAAAGAGACGGAGCCAATAACAAGAAAATTGCGCGCCGCCCCCCCACCCCCCCGAAACAGACACATGAAACGGAA
The DNA here is from genome assembly GCA_031878705.1 of Tapirus indicus. Classification (NCBI taxonomy): domain Eukaryota; kingdom Metazoa; phylum Chordata; class Mammalia; order Perissodactyla; family Tapiridae; genus Tapirus; species Tapirus indicus. The sequence continues at coordinate 88,536,355 of CM062924.1, read as the reverse complement.
GCCGAGGTGGATGGTGCCTGACTTGCTGCGAGCCAGGCAGGTGGCTATCGGCCAGGGCAGTGGGCTTTGCTGTGGGAGTGGGCACAGCGCACCATCCACAGCCCTCCCGCTGTCTTGGGGAGGGAGCCCCTGTTCTCCCCGCCCCCCGGGCCTCTTCTATGGGAGGGCCAAGTGAGATATGGAGAGGCCAGCGGCCCCCGAGAGCCCAGGACATGGCTGCTACCCTCTCCTCCTACCCAGTGGGCATGGCCGGCCTCAAGTCTCCATTCTTGGGCTGGGAAGTGGCTCCCAACTGGTCCGGTCCTCCTGCAAGGGGCCCCAAGGCTGAGACTGGAGATGGAGAGGGAGGGAGGTCTCGGTCCTCTTCTGATGCAGCTTTCCCGCTGTTTTGTATTTTCATCTTCACCTGGTTCAGAAGGGGTGACAGCTGGGCTCCCTCCTGCCTCTGCTGGGTGGGGTCTATTTCTGCCCAGCTCCCCATGTGGTACGCCTGTGCCTCTTTCCGTTGTTCCCACGAGTGTGAGGAAGATGCTCCTCGGAGGGGAGCTGCTGGCTCAGTCACCTGAAGGCGGTAGAGTCACAGTCCAGCCCCGTCAGTTCCCAGACTTGAGCTGTTTCACAGACCTGGAGCCCCAGCACGAAGAGGAGGCCAGGTCCCCTTGAGGAAGGACCCTGCTACACTGCCAAAAATTTATGTTGTTAATCTTTCTCCCAGCCTTCTCCAGAGGCACCTACGGCCTTTTACCAGGGAGATTGTGCAACACGGGAAAGGAAAGAGTTCGGCCTTTCGGGGACTACTGGACACTGGCTCTGAGCTGACACTGATTCCAGGAGACCTGAAATGTCACTGTGGCCCTCCAGGAACACATTGAGGTCAATGCTTTAGGTGGGGGCCGGGGAGGACCCTCCAAGGGAGGTGTTCATGCTGAGATCTGACTGGCTTTCTTAGAGCCCCATCACTGGCTTTTGGAGAGAGAGCTGGAAACCAGCCCCATCTTTCAGTTCTTGGTACTCAGGATTGGGCTGGAAGTGTCTAACAGCAAAGCCCTTTCTATTCTTTCCTCCACCTGCCCCCTGCTCCGGCCAGTGTCGACGGTCATCCCTGGGTACTTAACATACTCCAGGACAAGTTTGCCCATTTTAAAATGTACAGCAAAATGTGTGGACCTATGTGAGGTATGATGATTTATTGGTGTAGATTTAGACTAACAAGTAAAGAGGAAGAACTTATGTATTTGTCCATTGTTTAATAAACACGAAGGTTCTTCATAGTGTCCAGGGACCATCTCTTCCTGTTCTTTATTGTTAAATGCACCATTCTGGGTTATCTCATCTCTTCTGCCGTGAAAAAAGGCAGCATCACTGTTATGACTCAGAGAGTCCTGGCCCTTTGGAGCCTGTTTATATTGAAGCAATATAGGAAAAATAAAACACCACCAAAAAAATGTGTAACTCAATTCTGCTGTTCCCTAATACCATGTATTTAATGCTGGTTACCTCATTACCCATGATGCTGCATCATCCGTCATGTAGTCTGTGAATCCTGGTTTCCTGGTGACTCTCAAAGGACGCTGTGCTTCATCGATGATGACCATAAATGCAAGTCTTACTCAGAGTAGCAGGAAAATGGGAATAAAAATGTGCTCTCTGGTTCTCATGTTACATTCACTGTTTGTGGTTTCCTAGCACAGACGTAGAACAACTCCTACCCCTACCATATTTTCTCTTGAATCTTTAGGCTGTAATCACTGCATCCTTAGAATGAGATCTTTGTGTCAAGACCCTCTTGGCCTTTCAGACACTGACACCAGCAGGAAGGATAGGCAAGCACTCCATTTGCACAAGGAATGTCCATCTGTTATTGTTCAAAGCTCAAGCCTGACCCAGGAAAACACAATGCCACCACACTGATTGGAGGCAAGAGAGATCAACTGGAGAGACCCATTTGCTTCGAAGAGCAATGCCTTAAAAGTCCATGGAATACAAGCTCCCAAACACCCACCAGGGTGGTGTCAGAGAAGGCCAGGTGGAGAACTGAGACTTCCATCCTGTCAGCTAGTAATGCAGCCCCCCTTTCCTCTGGTGCCAGTGGAGACAACATGGGGAGCCTGGACTTCTACCCCCACCTGGAAGACTCAAATTGCCCTTTTGTCACCTCTCCAGAGTGGCATTAGAGGAGGCCTAATGAAGAGTCTGGACTATCACCACCACTAAGTGGTAGTGAGGCCACCCCAAGTGTGCTGTCAGTGGAGACCACGGGGGAGCTTGAACCCCACCCCTGTCCAGCATTAATGAGAAGCCCCCTCACCCAATCAGGTGTGAGTGGAGGCAGACTGGGGAACCTCATCTATCAGCAATGAAACAGAGCCCCTCTCCTACTTCCACTGCTGGAGTGGTGCCAGAGAAAACCATCTAAAATGGAGGGTTTAAATAAGATCCAGAATCTCAACATAACACAACCATGTCTAGGTTTCAATAAAAAAAAAATCACTCGTCATACCAAGAACCAGGAACATCTCAAACTGAATGAAAAATTGCAATCAATAAATATCAACACTAAGATGGCAAAGATGTTAGAATTATCTGACAAAGACTTTAAAGCAGCCGTGATAAAAATCCTTCGTGAGCAATTATGAACACTCTTGAAACAAATGTAAAAATAGAAAGCCTCACCAAAGAAATAGAAAGTCTCAGCAAAGGAATAGAAGATATAAGCAGGAACCAAATGGACATTTTAGACCTGGTAAATGCAATAGCTGACGTAAAAAGCTTAGTGGATGGGCTAAAAAACAGAATGAGAGGTGAAACAGAGGAGATCGCTACAGACCCCGCAGACATCAACAGGATAGTAAGGGAAGAACCACAAATAATTGTGTGCACATAATTTGATAACTAAGAAAAAATGGACCACTTCCTCAAAATGCACAAACTACTACAACTCACCCAAGATGAAATAGATAATTTGAATAGTTTTGTAACTATTAAGGAAATTGAATTTATAATTTAAAAACACCAAAACAAGATATCTCCAGGCCCAGTTTTCACTGGAGAATTCTGCCAAATGTTTAAAGAAGAATTAATACCAATTCTACAGTCTCTTTCAGAAAATAGAAATGATGAGAAAATTTTCCAATTCATTTTATGAAACTAGTATTACCTGTTACCTAAACCAAATACAGTACAAAAAAAGAAAACTACAGACCAATTTCTCTCACGAATATAGACTCAAAAATCTTCACAAAATATTTGCAAATAAAATTTAGCAATATATAAAAAGAAATATACACCATGTCCAAGGAATTCCAGGAAGGCAAGGCTGGTTCAGTATTTGAACATCAATCAGTTTAACCCACCACATTAACAGGCTCAGGAAGAAAAATTGCACGATTATATTAATTGATGCAGAAAAAAGCATTTGACAAAATTCTACACCCATTCATGATAAAAACTCTCAGAAAAATAGGAATAGAAGGGAATTTCCTCAACTCAATAAAAAGCATCTACAAAAGACCTACAGCTAAGCTTACACTTAATGGCGAAAGACTGAATACTTTCCCCATCAGATCGGGAATAAGGCAAAGATGTTCACTCTCGCCATTCTTATTCAGCTCAGTGCTGGAAGTTCTAGCCAGGGCTACAAGGCAAGAACAGGAATTAAAATGCATATAGATTGGAAAGGAAGAAATAAATCTGTCCCTGTTTGTAGATGATATCATTTATGTAGAATATTCCAAAGAATCTACAAAAAACCCTTCTTATAACTAGTAAACGAGTTCAGCAAGTTTGCAGGTTACAAAATAAACCATGCAAAAATCAATTGTATTTCAATATACTAACAATGAACACATGGGCACCAAAATTAAAAATACAATACTATTGACAAGTGCTCAAAAAATGAAATCAAATATTCAGGTGTAAATCTAACAAAACATGTGCAGGGCTTGTATGTTGCATACTACACAATTCTGATGAAAGAAGTCAAGGGGATCTAAATAAATGGAGCAATTTATCTTGTTCACAGATTGGAAGATTCAACATAGTAAAGATGTCATTTCTCCCTGAATTGATATCTTAGTTTAACAAAATTCCTATCAAAATCCCAGCAAGATTTTTTTATAGATATGGACAAGATTATTCTAAAATTTATTTGGACAAGCAAAGGAACTATTATGACAAATTTGAAAAAGAAGAATAAAGTGGGAAGAATCAGTGCACCTGATTTAAGACTTCTTACCTAGCCCCCATAACCGAGATTGTGTCATAGTGGTAAAGAAAAAGACACATAGACCAATGGGCCAGAACAGAGAATGCAGAAACAGACCCACAAATATGCCCAAAGGATTTTTGACAAAGGTGCAAAAGCAATTCAGTGGGAGAAAGATAGCTTTTCAACAAATGGTCCTGGAACAATTGGACATCCAGAGGCAAAAAATTTGAACCTTGGACTAAATCTCACACTTAATACGTAAATTATCTAAAAATTAATTATGGACTTAAATGTAAAATATAAAACTTAGATATCCCACATCTTTGGGATATCAACCAGGCAAAGATTTCCTAGAATTGGCACCAAAAGCATAATCCATAAAAGGAAAAATTGACAAATTGGGCTTCATTAAAATTAAAACTTTTGCTCTATGAAAGACCTTGTTATGAGCATGAAAAGACAAACTGTAGGGGAGAGCAAATCTTTGAAAACCACAAAGGACTAGTTTCTCAACTATATAAAGACCTCTCAAAACTCAAGTCACAAAAAAACCGTCTAATCAGAACACGGACAAAAGGCATGAACAGACATTTCACCAAAGAAGATATACAGATGGCAAATAAGCACGTGAAGAGACGCTCCACTTGACTATCCACTAGGGAAATGCAAACTAAAAGCATCGCAAGATGTTCCTACACATCTTCCAGAATGGCTAAAATAAAAAAAGCCGCAATACCAGATGCTGGCGAGAATGTGGAGAAACTGGATCACTTATACACTGCTGGAGGGAGGGTAAAATGTACAGCTGTTCTGGATAACAGTTTGGTAGTTTCTTAAAAAACTAAGCATGCAGCTACCATATGTCCTAGCAATTGCACTCCTGGGCATTTATCCCAGAGAAATGAAGACTTATGTCCACACACAAACCTGCACACGTATGTTTACAGCAGCTTGATTTGTAACAGTCAAAAACTGGAGACAGCCCAGATGTCCTTCCACAGTCTGTGGTTAGGCAAACCGTGGTCCCTCCATACCATGGAACAGTCCCCAGCAATACAACCAGTGATGTTCCCAACCCTGGGATGAATTTCCAGAGAATACTATGGAGTGAAAAGAGCCAGCCCCAGAGGGTTACATACTGCATGCTTCTCTTTGTGTACCATTCTTGAAATGACACAGCCATTGGAAGGAAGACCAGGGTAGTGGTTGCAGGTGCGAGGAAGGGTGGGCTTGGGAGTGGGTGAGGCTACAAAGGGCAGCGGGTGGGGTCCGTGTGATGGGAACGTTCTGTATCTTGACTATATCTGTGTCAATATCCTGCTTTTGATATCGTCCTATGGTTTTGCAAGATGCTGCCACTGGGAAGGGTCAAGGGGACGTGGATCTCTGTATTGTTTCCTACATCTGCTTATGAATCTACCATTATCTGAAAATAAAAAGTTGAATTTAAGAGATATTTTGGAGGCACTTTATGTAATACCTTTGTGTTCAGCATTAGTTGTGTATACAGTAAATGCCAAATAAGGATGTGCTGACGCATCAGAAGCTCTTAGTAGGCACCTCACTGTCTGTAAATGTTAGGCAATATGTGAGAACACTACAGTAATCGTGTCTTTAGCTGAGAGAGAATGGTGAGGGGCTGAGGGGGCAGTGAGAGTGGGCTTAATTCCACATTGGCAAATTTTTAATAAAATAAAAGCTTTGAAAGAAAAAAAAGGCCTTGGAAGAGATAGGCCCGGCCCACCCTGGGGACGGCCTGACTCGTGGCATGGAGACTGCAGAGGGTTGGGGTGACAGGTGGGGGTGCACAGCGTGAGGGATGCTGGCCCAGGGTCACAATAGACGGGCAGGAGCCGACATGCGCCCCACACAGGGGCTCAAGCCCGGGGCCAGCGGGGGCTGTCGCCACTCAGAGTCTTGAAGTCGTCTTGAGTCTGGTGATCGACAGGAGCGAGCGTCACCAGAGATCAGCACGTCAGCCCTGTTTCAGTGGCCTGGTCTCACGCAATCCCACGACAAATGCACCACGCAGGCCAGCAGGAGCGGGCAGCTCGGCAGACCCCCAGCCTAGAGCAGGAGCCCGGCTCAAAGGCCCCCAGATGACCGCACAGCTGCGAGTCTCAGAGGTCCTGGGTGGTCCCAGGCTCCAGGCAGAGGGGCAGAGAGCACCCAAAGGTGATAAGTGGGCACCCACACAGGCCATGGGATGTTCTTGGGGTACCCTGCCTGTCCTAGGCACTGGGGGAGGGCTTAGAAAGTTTCCAGGAAGGGCACTCTGAAGCGTGGGGCTCCCTGCCACTTGGGGCCAGGCCAGGGGCCCTGTGGCCTCGGTGGCTGGGCAGTTGTACGGTCAGCTGCAAAAGCAGGAGGGACCCCCAGCCAGAGTTTGGTTCTGATGTCAAGACTGATGATGCCACACGCACGTGCACACACACACACGCGCACACCCTCCCTAACAGAGTATGGAAAGGCTTACAACTCACACAGTGGAGGTCCCCAGGAGCGCAGGGCAGGCCTCTGGAGCAGGGACAGGAGCCCGGCCCGGGCTTTCATGCGGGTTAGGGCCAGGGCTGGGTGAGAGGCCCCATGCGGGCAGGGGCTGGAGTGGTTTGAACCTCCGCCCGGCACCGAGGGAGGGAGCACTCAGCTTTCTTGTCAGCTTGCCCAGATGTGGGGCACAAGGAGAGGTGGGTGAGGCTTCACAGCTGTAAGAAACCGGGGTCAGACCCTCATGACACAGAACTGCTGGGAGGAAGACGACACCTCGTCTCTCCTTCCCGCCGCCAGCCCCTGAGCAGGGGGTGTCCCCAGCTTCCTGTCCTCTGAGGAGGGGTGCCATCGCTGCAACCATCATGGCAGGTTCTGGGTGGCCTGGGCAGCCAGGCCCGTCCTGTCCCTGTGTCCCTCTCACCTCTGAGACACAAGCACCAGCTCCTCCTTCCCCTTTCCCCACAGCCTTCCTCTGAGCTCCCAGCTGTTCTGCCATTGGTCCCCCTTTCAGAGCTTGGGAGGCACCCCCATCCCCGAGGGCAGGTGACAGCCTGCCTTGAGAAGGGGCGCTGCAGGCAGGATGAGGGGCAGGGCTTGGGCCTGGGTACCACAATGGTTCCCCCGGAGGGTCCTTCCCTGTGGGGGCACAGGCTGGACACAGGAGGCCTGGCCCTGCCTGCAGGGAGCCTGCGCCCTTCTCGGAGACACACTACTCAGGGAAGAACAGAAGAGCAGCTTATGGCTCTGTTCCAACAAGATAACACTGCCTCACCTCAGTGAGGAAATCGAGAGTGACTGGAGGGACTAGTTAGGGCAGGAAGTCCCTCCAAACTGTCCCTACAGTGGCCAGAGCCATGGTTTTAGAATCTTTCAATGGCTCTCCTTGCACTTAAAGGAGATGCCAGAAATGCCTTCCTTCCCTGGGCCTGGCCCCACGTCCCCCTGCCTCCATCCACTGGTCTCCCCCAACTCCCGGCTACAGCCGCCCCATCTTGTCACACCCACTCAGGACCCTCCCCACCTCTGCTGCAGTTCTACAGCGTGATCTTCAGGAAACAACCACGGCTGTGTGTGGTGTTGATCACGGTGTTGTGTGTACTAATTGGGGACAATTGGGGACCCTCTGTTTGTCCATGAGTGGAGGATGGTTGCATGATCTGCACCCCAGGTGCCCTGCAGTTTTCCATGACAGTGTTACGGAAAAGTGTGGCAGGAAAGATACCACCGCCAGACAGTAGCTGGAGGCTCTTAGATGCCATTTGGCCAGGGGACCCAGGAGCCCCGTGGTGGACGCGTGCCCAGTGAGCAAGAGTAGGTGGGCCGCACACATGGGGTCTTGTTGGCTGGGCCCAGGCCAGTGACCCACCACGCTGGGTTCTCCAGAGAGCAGCCGGGAGGGCAGGGCTTGGACTCAAGGCCACAGTAAAGCTCATTTGCTCTCTCAAGGTCACACCTGCCCACCGCCAGACTGCGGAGATCACGAATGGGAGTGCCAGGGTGCTCACGTGAGGACACATGAGGGCAGAGCAAAACGCTCAGGGTGAGCCCAAGAGCAGCCCTGGGCAGGAGGCTGTCCCTGTGCAGGGAGAGGAGGGAGTAGTGCCTGCGTGTGTGTGTATGTGTGTGTGCACGCATGTGTATGTGTGCACATATATGCAAATGTACGAATGCACACACGTGCTCATGTGCACACATACACAAACATGCATGTGCACACACACGCACACACGTGTATTGTGAACATACACGTGCATGTGTATATATGTACGTGCCTATGCATGCATGCACGTGTATAGGTGCGTACGTGTGCACATGTGCATGTGTATGTGGGTATGTGTGCGTGTGTGTATGTGTATGTCTGATCTCTTAACAAAGAGCACTTTGTTCACCAGGAAACGCAGCCCCATCAGCTTCCCTGTCTTGGGGAGGAATTGAGGTGGAGGGAGAGACGAGAGGGGGAGAGCGCTTTCTCCCCCACGTATTCATGAGACGTCAGGAGAAAAGACATTTTGCCAAACAGGAAGAAAAGTAGGAGCCATTTTTAGAGAGCTCAGTTTAGAAAAACACAGAAACGAATGCTTAGGAAAATTACTGGAAGGATGTACAAAAACATGTCAAGTGGTACATTTGCAGTTTGGGATTTTGGGTAATTTTTATTCCCTTCTTTTGGCTTGTCTGCATTTTCTAAAATTTCTACAATAAACATCTATTACTCTGTAATAACAACCACAGTTATTTGAACAGTTGGCCCAGAGCTACGACAAGTGTTTAGACGAGCCGCCTTATGTGTTGCCACCGAGGGTGCTATGTTCTCGCTTCGGCGGGTGCCCAGGGACTGCGGGGGAAGCGGCTGAGCCGTCGCTGAGATAATAACCGGCTTCCTGGAAGGCTCTCGGCTCCCACCTTCGTGCTGCCCAAGTGTTGGACAGTCTATCTTTTTGGGGTGCATAGGTTTTGCTGGGCCCTCGTGGCGGGTCGGTACCTGTCACGTAGCCCACTTCCCGGGCCCTCAGTGCACAGACTGTGCCGGTCTCTGTGGGCGGGGCTGTGTGTGCTCTGCAGCCTCTGGGTGTTAGGCGTGCTCCCTGTTCCTTAGGGCCGGGCTCCTGGGCCAGAGGCCTGGGCTCCACAGGGGTGCCAGTGACCCTGGGCAGATCCCTTAGCCTCCCGGTTCCTCGCTTCCTCGTATACAGAACAGGGATAATAATGTGTCCACCACACAGGCCCGCTTAGAGGAATAAACAACGCCTGATGCATCTAAAGCACGTAGTGCTGTGTTCCTGGCGCACAGTAAGCACTAAATAAGTGTTGTTTGGTGTCATTACCATCTGTGCAAAAGTTATGTTGGTAGGCAGAATAATGGCCTCAAAGATGTCCAAGTCTGAATCCCAGAACCTGTAAATGTGTTAGGCTACACGGCAAGGGGGAATTCAGTTTGCAGATGGACTCAAGCTTGCTCACGAGCAGACCTTGACATAGGGCGAGTATCCTGGATTATCCAGACGGACCCAAGGTATTCACAGGGTCCTTACGAGTGGAAGAGGGAGGCAGAGAGTCAGACCAGAAGCAGGGTCAGAGAGAGGCAGTGTTGCTGACTTTGGAGATGGAGGAAAGGGCCATGAGCCACAGAATGCAGGGGGCCTCTGACAGCCGGAAGAGGCGAGGGAACGTTCTCTCTCCCGGAGCCTCTGGAAGGAATGCAGCCCTGCCCATGTCCTGATTTTAGCCCAAAGGTCCCCATGTCAGCCTTCTGAACCACACGACTGAGAGAAAACAAATTTGCATTGTTTGCAATTTGTGTGGCAGCAACTGAAAACTACTTCAGGGTGCTGTTCACTTTTCTCATCGAGGAAAGGGCTGGGAAGATGGACAAGGTCTTAGCTCTCCACACCGCCTGGGTAGAGTGTGTCTAGCCAGTGGTCTCCTTTACCCGCCCATGCAGGCCCCCCTCTTGCCAGCTCCGGGGGTGCGATTTTGGAGGGGTGGAGTTTGACGCTTTGGAGAGGTGGGCATCCTCAAGCTCCTCGTGTCCGAGCAGGGTCCGTCCGGTCCTCTAACCTGTTGTGTTTTCAGAACTTCCCTCTGTAGCCCCTGCCTCCTCCTGGATGCCACCTTTCCAGGGGCTTCCTTGAACATGCAAAGGGGGAAGCCCACCTCCCACTCACTCAGAGAGTAGAGCAGGCCGCGCCCTGACGGCCTGGCTGCATGCTAAGGAATACCTCGAGACCTCCTTCAGCCGGGTCCTTGAAGAGCACTGGAGCGGGAGGTGGCCCAGGCACGCAGCTCTGATGAGTGTGTGCCCTTTTGCCGTGAAAGGGGAGAGGTTTGCAACCGCTCTCATTAAAAGCTCCTATTTTGGTGTGAAGTCTCAGTTTCAGAAGTGCTGCCCGGGAAGTGGCGGGGGAGGAAAAGCCCCTCCGGTAGCAGGGCCATGACGGAGCACCAGTGTGGGCATCACAGCCTCCGCTCCAGCTTCTGGTGGCTGGCTCAGCGGGGTCAGAGGGCTCGCTTGCCCCCTCGTCCCCCTTACTCTGGCCTGTCCTCCAGGATGTGGATGGCCTCCTGAGCTCTGCAGAGAAGTCCCCTGAGGCCCCGTCCCCAGCCACCCCAACTTACCCAGCATCGCAAGCCGACCACTCCGGTAATAACCCTCGGGTCCAGCGCTTTCCAGGTGCGTTTCCTGCAGTGCATCTTCAGCCCGCCCACTCTCAATGACACAGGCACTATTACTGCCCTCATTTTACCGACAAGAAAACTGAGGCACAGAGCAGTGACTTAATTCCCTCAAAGTCACACAGCCAAGAAAGTAGCAGAGCCAAGATTTGAGCTCAGGCAGCGGGACACTGGGGCCACATGCTGAGCCCCCTGCACACGTTGCCCAGGGACACGTGCCAGGGCGGGGAAAGGTCCAGAGTCTTGCTCTGCAGTTACATCCGTTGGAATGAGAGACACCTCCAGCATTCGTTTATCTCCAAGATTTAGGGGTGTAGCCTCATTTTTATGTTAAAAAGTATAGATACATGAGGAATGGGATGTAAAATGAGCCTGAACTTTGAAGCTCAAACAGGAAACTATAAGACGATTGGGTTTGTGGTGGCCACCTTGGGCAGGGGTCCCTGCTGTTCTCGGAGCTTCTCTGCAGGGGCAGGAAGCCCAGAATTGGGCATGAAAGCCCACTTTGAATGTGAGGTTCTCAACGGGGTGGGGCGTTTTCAGAGGTATTTCTCTTGCCGGCCTGCTTGCTCCTCGGCATCTCCTAGGCCCAGCTCAGAGATGGGGTAGACCAGATGGCTCAGTGGTCTTTCAGGGCAGTTCGTACGTTGGACTAGTGTCCACGGGGAGGGAGAGTTTATGAATGAGCGGAGGAATTGTCCTTAAGGGTTTGCAGCTCAGTGACCAGAATCCCCACCAGGGCGATCTTCACTGTTCCAGTAAATCAGCTTTCTGGCAGGCCCACACCTTCCTTTGAGGAGTGGCCAGTGTGGCTGCTGGTTGATGGTCTCTGGACAGCTGCCCAGCCCCTGGCTCCAGAGGCCTGTTTAAGAAGCTGAGAAATGGAGGCTGGTTAATGCCTCAGCTCAGTGTTGAGCAAGCGGTGCTCTGGGCTGTGGTCCTGTTCCGGGACAGGGCTCAGGCCCCTCACAAGGTTTGTCTGCCCCTTCATCGTCCCTGAGGGCCTGTGTCCACCACCATGTCAGTCCCAAGACCCCAGGCAAGCCGGGCTGCTTCTCAGTGCCTCGCTCACCCCCAAGGTTTTCAGGTCAGAAGCAGTTTCTTGCTGGCTCATCTGCTTAGTGTTGCTCGGTCACGCAAAGGTGGAGAACATCCCAGGAGTCAGTGTTTGCCGAAGCGTGCAATCCCGTCCCCTCCCCGGGCCTCTGTTTGTTCCCCTGTGAAATGGGGAGAGGGTTCGGACCAGAGGCTCCCTTGGTCCGGTTTAGTTCTAAGTCTCCCCCACCCGCCATCCCATAGCTTCACCAAACAACTTCCCAGCTGTAGGGGCTCCGGGCAGGGGCTCCAGTGGTGGGTCAGGGCAGCTCAGGATGAGGAGAGCACATCAGGGCGCTGTGCGTGGGACTCGGAGCCAGAGGGGCTGAGTTTGCCTCCTGGCCCAGCCACAATGAACTTAGGAAAAGCACGCAATTCCTTTGCTTTGGTTTCTTGGATTGCAAAATGGGAGTAATGGTAGGTCCTACCTCCAGGGTTGTGGCGTGGTTAACTGCCATGTTTAACCTCAACAGAAACTTTCCAATGACTGTTAGCTCCTCCTTTCCAGCAGTCTGATTTTTAGCTTTTATTCAAACCCTTCCTGCTTCTCTTCATCGTGTCTGTGTATCTTTCAGGGCCCTGAGCGTAGACTGTCCTGGAGGCAGATGGGAAATGACAGCTCTGGGTGCAAAGGACACAGCAATTTGTACTCAGACAGCTGCTGCTTTAGCACCAGAAGGGTGGGTGCCTCTTTGCAGGGGCCCCAAAGGACCCGAGACACGAAGGGCTTAGGCTGTCGATTTAGCAGATGTTTCTTGAGTGCCCTTCTGTTGGGCACTGGGCTAGGGACGTCAGCATCCAATCCTGAGTTAATCGTTCTCCAGGAAGCAGGCTCTATTCTGCAGCATCCCCTCCCTGACTCAACTTCTTGTGCTAAGTTGGCGCCTTGACTTCCATCCATAGCTTCTGACACCTCTGCCTGCTTCCTCTGGCCCCCGGGCGTGGCGTCCCTGCTTTCCCCAGTTCCTGGAACATTTGTCCTTTCCCAATTCTTTGGCATCACTGAGCCGTCTGGTCTACCTACCACGTGGCCAACGGGGGCTAGAGCTTTTTTGCCCTTGTACCCACTCCGGCTTCCCCTGCCTCAGGAAGGGTGCTCAGGGCCCACGGGGGAGAGGGGACCCCTGGCCTCTGCCCCACTTGTGGCCTTACAGCGGCAGCCGAGGGGTCTGGGCTCAGGGAGCAGCAGCAGCTCCGGCCTGCAGGTGCTCCTGTGCATGTGGCCCGTAGGTGACAAAGGGGGGAGCTCTTGTCCCTGAAATCGAGAGGACAAATAAGCGTTTCTAATTGGGATGCTTGTTCTACCCAAAAGGCTCTGTCAGTAGCTGCTTTGTGGGGAAAAAAAAGTGGAATTTGCAAATATTCATGCTCCTTCAGCTCTGGGAGCTTTCTCTCTTAATAACAGGAACTTGTTGCCATTGTTGGAGGAGCACGTGGAATCTGAGTGGCGGACCGCCGGGCTTGATTTAGAATCATTCCAGATAAACAGTTCTGTTGACCCCAGTAAGTGCCTGTGCTCAAAGCTTCTCAATTTCGTTCTGTTCTGAAAAATTACTTCTCAGCCTGGGTGGATGTAGATGCTTGTGGGAACATCTGCCTCCCACCGTCCCTGTCCTCAGCCTCTGCTGTCCTGGGGGATCTCCCCTGGGGACAAGAGGCGAAGTGACATTCTTGCCTAAAGTTGCAAGTGTTATGGGTCCAGGGCTGAGCTAGATTTCAAGATTCTTCTCATTCAACCCATCCACCCTGGCTGGGCTTCTCTTCCCCGGAATGTGGTCTGGGGCAGTGGTATTTTCAGGGGACATTTGGGTAGGTGGCTGGTTATTCTACTTGTCAGAGTTTCTCTTGGATTCTGCTGGCTCTAGAAACCCTAGTCTGGTCGTCTGTATGAGTTTGCTAGGGCTGCTGTAACAACGTGCCGCAGACTAGGTGGCTTACCCACCAGAAATTTACTGTCTCAGTTCTGGAGAAATCCGCAATCAAGGTGTCCCTGATGGACAGCTTTGCAGGCTCGGTCACCACGGCCTCTCAGTCTTCAGTGCTGACTCCCGGCGGGACATCCATTGTTTTGCACACCGCTCCCTCCGTGTTTGAACTGTAAGTCCTCTTATTTGGAATAACAGTGATTTGCATATTCCAGTAGTTCAAGCGAGGGAATTTAATAAGATGCCAACTGAGTAAATGCCACTTGCTTTAAAAAAGTAATTTAAATTGCTGGGCCGGTAAACGTTTGGGTGAGCACAGCTTCCTTGCTGCTGCTGTCCTGGGCTGTGTGCACCCATCTGCTGGGGGCTATTTGGCCAGCCACTCCCACTGCCGCAGCCCTGCACTGTCGGCTCCTGTAAATCGCACTGTGGACGAAGCTGGAGTGCCAGGGCACTGGGCGTGATAGTGGCTTCCGGCAAAGCCCGCTGTTAGGCAGCACCAGGGCCAACTCTGTGACTGAGACACGAGGCTCCGGGTCAGGGCTCAGGGTCTCTGCCTGCGGTCATCAGTGGCCCTGGGGCCGGTGGTGGGACCACAGGGTCCTTCTACATCTTGGACTCTGCCAGGGGTCTGGTCTGGGGCAGCGTCCCGTGCCTGTGGCGCCGTTTGCTGCACTCTGGGAAGGACCACAGACCTCACCCAATTTCTAGCGGACGGGGGCAGTGTCCAGGTACCCAGCAGATGCCTGGGTGCAAATTGGCCTCTCCTCTCTATTGCTGCCTCTTTTCATTCCTGGCCACATGCAAAAGGTGCCGGGTGCTGGCTGAGCTGCCCCTCCTGTCTCGCTCTGGTCCCTTCCTGGACGCTCTCCCAATCCAGCCTCCTGGACCAGCGCCTTCCCTATTTGGGGTCTGGGAGGAAGCCCATGTCTTGGTGCAGTGCCCCATGGCTGCCACCAGGGGTCAGCAGGCCCACGGCGGGCTGGAGGGTGGACGCTGGTGGCCAGGAGCAGACAGAGGCAGCAGGAGCAGGCAGCCCAGTAGAGGATGAAGGCATTGATTGGTGCCTTGGAGGTCAACCCTGCCCAGGCCCTCCCGCCAGCTGAACTGTGGGCCTTGGTGGCTGGGATGCCATGGGGATCAGCTGCCTTGCAAGAGCTGCAGGCTCTGGGGGTCCTGGGACCTGATGCTGATGGCCCTTGGGAGACATGAGGCCCAGCCCAGTGCTTAAGAATGTGGTGGCCTTTGGAGTCATTCTGAGCCAGCTTTAAATCTCGTGTGGACTTGGGCCAGCTCAACAGCTCCCAGCCTCAGTTTCCCTGTCTGTAAAATGGGAGAAATGATTGATTGAAGGATTTACGGAAGGATTCAACGAAACAACGCGTGCACAGCACTGAGCACGGGCCTGGGGTGACGCCATCACTCAACAGCCGGTGACAACGGGTATTATTCTCATCAATAGAGTTTTCAGAGGGACTGTCCTTTCTGTCGCCATCTCCTCCAAGATGCTCCGTGGCTCCTGCTGGTTTTTAATGTTCCTAATCTCCTGTTGATTATTCCTGGGGTTTCAGCCAAATAAGCACTTCCAATTAAAGCTCTTGCCGCAGTGCTGAGTTGGGTTGCCATGGCAATGGGAGGGGGATTTTTTTTTACTTCTTCCTTGGAATGTACACACACGTGTGTGAGAGTCTTTGTGTGGGTTTCTGCCTGTGCATCTAGCTGCTACCACAGCTCACTCCTGCGGGGCCCGGAGCTGGTGGTGGGTGGAGACAGGGAGGAAGGTGGGGCGCTGGGTGTGACGCTGAGGCCCCTTCTGCACGGGCCCCCTTTCAGCCCGGGACAGGCTCTGCTCAGAGCACTCGGGCCAGGGTTGGGAGGAAAATGGGGATTTCCCGGTGCAAACTTGGCCTCCCGGCAATGGCCTCAAGGCCCCTGTCCAGCCAGGCTGGGAGCATCGCAGGTGTGTGTGTGTCTGCGTGTGTATTTGTGTGTGTCTGTCTGTGTGTGTCTTTCTGTGTTTTTGTGTCTGTGTGTCTCTGTGTTTTTGTGTCTGTGTGTATGTTTGTGTGTCTCTGTGTGTGTGTGTCTGAGTGTTTGTGTGTGTCTATCTGTGTGTGTGTCTCTGTGTGTGTGTGTGTGCCTTCAGTTGGTCATTGGAGCAGAATCTCAGACAAAGACAGAATTCTGAGCTCATCGCAGACGGGGTTGATTGAGGTCCAGGTTGGGGCTGAGCCAGAAGCTGCGTTGAGGGGCTCGCTCTGACCTCTGGATTCTCTGAATTCCAGATGGGTGCAGCATCAGTTCTGCCCATCAGCACTTGAAGTTCCTAGAATGTGGGCTTGCTGCTTCGTGCCTGGATGGGCTGGGACTCTTTCAGTTGAAAGTGTCAAAGTAGCTTGTGCGTAATTAACTAAATAAACAAAAGAAAGAAAAAAGAAAATAATGCATGTACACACACAGACACATACACAAGATACAGACACACACAGACATGCACACTCACAAACACAAATACAAGACACAGACACACACACACAATGGCACCCAGGTAACCAGAGTCCAGGCTTGTCTAGCTTCCTGCACAGCTGGATCTGGGGCTCCAATGGGTGGTGGGGCTCTGACTTCCTCCAGGCTTCAGTTCTGCCCTGCCCTGTGGGGTGCCGGGTGTCCTGAGGGCCTGCATCCCTCTAGTGGAACTACAGCCCACCCAGATGGCTCCACACACAGGGGAGAGAGCTTGCCTCTGGCGGTGTTGAGACAGTAGGTCTCATGGAAGGACCTGGTAGGTCTTGCTAGGGCCCTGGGACAATTGTTGGGCCTGGGGAAGGTGGTCCTCGGCCCGGCCCAGGTCTCTTGTTGCCTGGGGCGGGGCAGTGAAAATTGATGCATAGTGCCCAGGACCATGCAGGGAGAGGGGTGCTGGCCTCAGGACGTGCATCCATGAGCGTGGGACAGGCTGCCTTCCCAGCTGGAGTGGACACTCCTCGTTGAGGAGGGAGCTCGATTCTACACTCGCCAGGTGTTTGGCAGAGCACAGTGCTGAGAGTAGCTGCGGCCCGGGCTTTCTGTGGGCAAGACCCACCTTCACCAGCTCTGCGTCTGTGGGCTCAGGGAGGAGGTGAGCGATGGGAGCTTGTCTGGAGGGGCCAGCGCCTGCTCTGGAAGGCCCAGCAGGATCGGAGTCCCTCTGCAGAAACCTGGAGGTCGTGTAGAAACGGGCCTCCTCCACGATCCTCCCTGGCAGTCGGAATGAGCACCTCCTGCCCTGCTGAAGAAACAGTGTCCTTGGATTTGGAAGGCGAGGAGCCAGTGAGTTGGGGGGGGCTGGGGGGACCTGGAGGGAAGAGCCAGCCTGCCTTGGGACTGGCTCCATGAGTCAGCCAAAGAGGGTCAGTCAAGGGTTGGGCAGACCATGGCCCCCATCTGCTGTCACCAGGTCTGTCTAGAAATGCCCCAGAGAAACTCCCTCCTGGGTGCTGAGGGCTCTGCCATGCTGCAGGCAGCCCATGTGGCTGTTTGTCCCCCCTCTTGGCTGTGACTCCAAGTTCAGGGACTGTGTCTCATCCACTGCGGAGACCAGAGAGCCAGGCCTACCAGGGGCTCAGTGGAGGCAAGGAGCCCCAGCTGACAGCAGCCCATGGCTGGCTTCCTGCTGAAACCTCGGGCACTTGGGGTGGGCACAGCCTCCGAGGGGCCAGGAAGGGCCACCAAATCTCTCCTCAAGTGGGGAGGGAGGCCCCAGGGGGCCTGCACTTTCATCTTTCCTCCTCCTGAATATGAGCAGCCCTAAGGTCAGCTGGACGGGGCCGCAGTTCAGGGAGAAAGGGACTCAGTCACTGCTCCCACCCTCCTGGAATTCGTACCTCTGGGCACACGTCTTCTCTCCCACAGACGCCGCCTCTCCTCCTCCAGGAGGGGGCTGCTATACGCTCGCTTGTTTCTGAGCCTCTCTGTGTGGCAGGCACTGCACAGGGCTCCTCACTCCTATGGCCACATGTCATCCTCACTGGGACCCATGGGCAGGCATGCTAGCACAGCTGGTCTGCCGGTGAGGGGCTGAGCATAAGTCACCCAAATTCTCACAGAGCAGGTGGTGGAGAGGGCTTGGAAGCCAACACCACTCCACTTTTCTGCTTCTTGGGGACCCTCCTTCTCCCCCTCTTCCTCCTCAGGGCCCAAACACATCAGGAAGTGGGCTGCAGGGGGAGATGCCCATGTGGCCTGAGCCTGAAGTCCAGCTATCAGCTCAGCTTTCCCCCCGTCAGTGACCAGAGTGGCGGAGAGGGGGTTGTGGGCAATCACACATGGGAGTGTGCAGGGGAGTTCTGCCTACCTCAGTCGGGAGGCCAAAGGGATCAAGACCAGGGTGGCTGCCTGAGGTTGAACCAAGGCATCCATGATCCACAAGACCCTCCAGGCAAGAGGCGAGTGCATCCGTGGTGACAGCAGGGCTGTGGACGGCCTGGGAAATTCTTTTGCTATGTGTTTAGTGGAGGTCCTCTTGGCTGACACTGAGAGATGCTGCTTCTTGCTGCCCGCCCCCTCCCTGCCCCCAGCCAGTTCTCCCCTGACCTCGTCAGGCCCTGCGCAGCTCAGAACAGCAGCTGAAGCTGCCCTGGGTGTCTGGCCAAGCCCACCCGAGCTCTTGGCCTGCACAAGGCACAGGCCCATTTTCAAAGGAGGGGCAGGTGCTCATTTTCAAAGGAGTGAGCAGCCAGAGAGCAGGGCCCCTAGGTGGCAGGTGGCTGGTGAGGAGGCAGATGGGGCCTGCCAGCAATGCCCAACTTTCTCCTCATCCAGGGATGGAGGACTGTGCGTGCAGGCACATACATGTGTTCATGCATGCATGCGTGTGTGAGTGTGCCCGCATGTGCCTGTGTGTGCATGTGTGGGCATGTGTGGACCTGCGTGTGCATATAAAGACACCAAGTTCAAAGGGAATGTTGTGAGACAAGGGCTGGGACACGATGGCTTTGGATATTCACTGGGCTCCAGGGGATCAGTGTGGCTTCCTGCCTTGGAAAGCATCCTGGAAGGATCCAGCAAGGTTCTTGTGGGGACCACAGCAGTGGTTCTCCAGTCCAGCTCTCTGCAAGAATCATCTGGAACTGGTTACAAGTATGCCATTCTTGGCCCAGTCCCACACTCTCCTCTGTGGGGCCTAAGAAGCTGTCTTGGAAAAGCATCTCCCCAGGCGGTGCTGGTGCTTGGGCATGTTGGGAATTCTCGACTCAGGCCCTTGAGACGCCCGCGGCACCCAGTCCAGTGGAGATCCGGGCACTCTCCTTGGTTCGCCACCGTCGTTTCTCTGCTGTCTGCTTATCTCGGGTTTCCTGGATGGACCATGGATTTCTCAAATACCTGATAAATTTTCGGCAGTTACTGGGTCGTTGAGTGTATAAATGGGCCAGCACATCTTAGGTTTTCTTATCCGAGTGAGACCTTTCACCCATCACTGGTCAGTTTCAAAGACCAGTGCTTATGGGATATTTTCTCTTCAATTTTGGAAATTTACTTTAACCTTCTTCATGGTGACTGTTTGGCTTTGAAAACAATTAGTTTTCAAGTTTTTGCAATGAACCGGGATTCGATAAGTTGAGGGGTTTGATAGGCAGGATGGGATGTGGACTGGATACCTGCTAACTTCCATCATTGCAACGAATTAGCTTCTGTCTTCTGCATCTGGAACAGTTCTAGCCGTTTGGAGCGACTGAGACAGTAGTCATTCACATCATTTTTGTGGTCAGTGGCCCACAGATGAGAAACCTGGTGGGGAAGCCTGTGGAAATTGCCGCCCAAGAAGTTGACCCCATAAAATTAGAGATTTATCCAAATATCTCTATCATGGACCGCCCCATCCAAAGGTCTTAGCATCTTTAGTATCTTTTTGTGTCCCCGCTGGCACCATTGCCTTCACTGTGGATGGAGCCTTAGGTCTTTGCTTTGCTTTAGAGCCATCACCTCTGACCCTCCAGGAAGGCTGATGACACGTCGGTGTGTCTTTGACAGGCGTCTGCTCCATGTCTAGTTGATTTCCTGTTCTTTGGCAAGTAACACACCCTTTGTCTTTGTAGATACAAGGAGACTGAACCGCTTAGCCTGGCTGCCTGTGGTCATCTCAGCTTTCTGTCTCGAGTCTGTCCTGGGGAAGACGCTACCCCTCACGGTTAGTCCCTGCCCCTCCTGTTTCAGGGGGGAGGGCAGGAAAAGGTGGTCGGTCCACAGCACAGAGTCTCACGAGGCTTCTCCTCCTCCCTCAGAAGCACTTGAACCCTGGCCTCCCTCCCCTCCCTCTGAGCCCTCTGCGGGGAGGGCTCTCCCAGGCCGCAACCTTCCTTCTGCTCCGGCTCCGGCACACATTTCCCTCTCCCTCCAGCCGGGAAATGGAGCCCTCCTTTCAGATCGGGGTCCCCGTCCCACTTGCTTGAGGCAGCAAAGCCCCCCAGACTCTCCGTTCTCTGTCCTCCCACCGTTGCACGTCACGCTGGATTGCCATTGCCAGCTTCTCTGTCTCCCCAACAAGACTGTCTTCCTGTCTCACGAAATATCCCCAGCCCCTCGCACAGAGCCGGGGACAGAGTAGGCACAGCGTCTACTTGCTGAGTGGATGCGTGGATGAACTTCCAGGAAGGCACTACGACAGACTTCACAACTGCTCACCCTCTTTCCCTCCCATTCTTCGCCTCACCTCTTTGACTTCTCTGGCACAAGCCGGCTGGTGGATGCGAAACACCCAGAATGAGGTCTTCCGGGTTGTCCATTTGTGATACTGTTGCTTAGAAGCCAGACAAAGGGAGTGGAGTCCTTTCTAAAGTCTGCCCTTTGGCTCTCGGGAGGGGGCCAGGATACTGCTATGACAATGCGGGAGGCTCCAGGTGGCTAAACGTTTTAGCAGGTGGGCATGGGGGGTCACCCCAGAGTGCAGGGGCTTGATGGGGGTGGAGGGGAGTCAGTACGATTATCTCCAAACTGGCTGGATGCTACTAGCTGTGTCCTTTCCTCCCGGGCACTCAGCTCGATGACATTTTCCAGCTTCCCTTGCAGTCAGGGCAGCCATGTGACTGTTTCTAGATAATGGAAAGTGGTGGAAGAGCAAGAGCCCCCTTTCCAGTCCTGGCCTGGGAAACCGTCTGGTGGCTTTGCTCTCTTTCTGTTTTCCAGATGAACAGACAGTGACTGCAAGGACCTAGGAGATGGAAGGAGCCTGGGCTGCTTGGCAGAGAGCCAGCCAGGAGCACCCGCTCACCAGTCCCATTGTGCATTGCTGTCTGATGGAGCTAGAACTCAGATCTTTGTGAGGCCACTGAGATGCTGGGGTTGTTTGTTACAGCAGCTGGTCTGACCTGACTAATACACTTCCTAAGTCTGAGTTTTCTCCTTCCCACTGCTGTCCTGTGAGCTGCTGCCCCAGTGTCTCACCTGGCCGACTTTTCACCATCTGTCAGGGCCTAGGTCAGACGCCACCCTTCCTGAGTGTCCTTCCCTGATTTTCCAGGACTGTCAGGTGCCAGTTCTCTTGGTTCTGACATTCCCTGGATTTATCTTATACAGAGTTGGTACTCAGTGTTCTTGTGAAGCTGGCGGGTGGCGAGGGGAGGAGGAAGAGTGGAGCGGAGAGAGAGAGAGATTGATTTTCCAGTGTCTCTTAGTCCTTCTTTGGAATTAAAGTTACAAAACAAAGATCAGAGTGTCCCAAATGTATGCTTTTGGGACACAACTACGTTTTTATTAAAAACACCATCCAGCCATTAGGAGGTTAGATTTTTTTCCCTCTGGGCCATTTTTCCGCATACGGGTTTTTTTTAGTCCTTCCTTCACCCTTGCTTTTGTTATTGCTCTTTCTTTCACCTTTCATCCATCCATCCATCCATCCATCCATCCATCCATCATCCATCCATCCACCCATCCATCCTTCCATCCATCATCCATCATCCATCCATCATCCATCCATCCATCCATCATCCATCCATCCATCCATCCATCCATCCATCATCCATCCATCCATCATCCATCCATCCTTTCATCCATCCCTTCAAAAAATGTACTACATGCCAAGTGCTGTTCAAAACATAAAAACTATCGCCATGAAAATGCAGACAAAAATCCATGCCCTAATGGAGTGTACATCTGTCTATCCATCTATCCATCATCTATCTATCATCTATGTTATATTTGTATATGTATACATGTACGTATCTGTGCATCTATGTATACATCTCCATATGTGTGTATATATGTATGTCTCTATCTATCTACCCATCTACCTACCTGTCCAGCCATCCTCTGTCACACAGCTGTGCTAGAAGTCAAAGCACATGACTTGCTTTGGCCATTGAAACAGGAGCAGAAGTGACGTGTGTCACCACTGGGCAGAAGTTTAGGGGCAGTTCTTGTCTGGTACATTCCTTTTCCTCCACCACAGAGGCCAGCAACATTCTAGATGTTTCCTTCTTCATCAGCTTGGAGTGAAGAACACTATGATGTGCAGACCACCTTCTCCCCCAGCATAACAACCAAACTGCTCTAGACATGTGGCGTGAGAAACAATCAAAACTTTGTTACGAGCCATTACGATTTGTTGCTGTTTTTTCTGTAGCACACCCTGGCTCAGCCTGGCTGATAGATGCAAAGTGACAGACCGTTTTCCAGCTGGTTATGCCAATTTACATCCTTATCCTCGGTGTTTGCGAGTGTCTGTCTTACTCTATATTTACCAGCCTGGAATAGTATCTTTTAAATTTATTTTAAAAATATTTGATCACTTTGAAAGATGAAAAGGAATCTCATTTTAATGTCCATTTCTTTGACCAGTAGGGAGGTTGAACACTCGTGTGATGGTCATCTGCTTTTCTTTCTTCAATAACCCTTGTTCCCTGTGCCCACTCTATGCTGGAAACAACGATGAATCCGACGCAGTTTCTGAGGAGTTCCGTGTCGTCCCCCCGAGAAGAAATCGTGAAAAGCTTGAGCGACAGGTGTGCAAAGAACTGGGAAGGAAGTTCTCTTATGGGATGAAAATGTACTGCAGGAAATTCACTGCTGGGCCAGGAGCCGGTTTACAAATGGCAGAGGGGTTGGACCCGAGAGGCAGGTGGAGGGTGGCAGGGCGCAGAGGGTGTTCTGGAGGCCTGGAGGACCCTGTAGAGGCTCCTCTGCAGGCTGCTTCCCGTCGGGTGCGGGCTAAGTCTGGTTCATAAACTGTCCTGCATCTCCGTGTGTTGGCGCCTCTGTTTCTCGTCTCCCACATCTGGAGGTGGGTGAGGGAGTCAGGTGGGGGCCCCTCTCCGGCTTGGCCTGTGCTCTGAGTACCCAGCTCTGCCTTCCGACAGCTCCCCTTGAAGGCCTGGGAGCAGGCACAGGGCCCTTCATGATAGCTGCTCATTATCTCAGAGCTTATGTAAGCGCTTCGCCAGGTTCCATCTCTGGCCCAGGTCTTCAAAAGTAAACTGCTTACATAACGGTTTTGACAGCACATCTGAATTAATTTCCAACATTAAATTTGCTTTAGAATGAAGTCAACTGGAGACCTATGGGAAGTGGGGGCTGGGCTCCAGGGAGAGGACCCCCCACCCCTTCCCCAGCCCTGCGGGCGGACCCCTGGGCGGCTAAGTGGCGCTGGATTGGAAGAGGCTGCTCAGGATTCCAAACCTTCCTCCACCTTTATGCCACGAGAAGTTTTTCAGGTAAATTGCTTTGGCCTGTGGAAAGAACCAGATCATGTAGAGGCCTTCAGCCACGAGGTTGATAGACATGGAGGAGCCGGTGCAGGGCCGTGAAGGGGTAGGAGACCGGGAGCCATTTATTCATTGAAGGAGGCGGGTGGGTGCCTGGGGTGGGGTGCGGTCAGGGCGGCGGCTCCTCTCCCGGAGGTCAGCTGGGGGTCAGAGAGGGTCTCCCTCCACGAGGGTCGCTCCCAAGGCGGGACACCGAGTGAGAAGCAGGGAGCACGCGAATGACTGCGTGGGGCAGTGGAGGGACACCTGCTTCTCTCATTGCTTCCAAACCTGCCAATTTGCCTCCTCAGTACAGGTAGTGGCTGCCCTTCATGTACCCTCAAGCCCACGGCTATTGCGTGTCTGAGCTGACCCGGCTGGGATCTTTCCTAGTGGCCCGGACTGGACCCGAGAACCGGGAGTCCTCACTGGGCCCAGGACGTTTTGGGGCCGGTGATTCACCCCTTACAATGTGCTTGGCATACTGCAGGCCACAGAGAGCTGGACATCGGGCAGCGCCTGCCTGAAGGTGGAGGGGTGTCTCCTGGGTCCTCCGTGGACAGAGCAGGCCCGGGGCCTTGCCCAGCTTATCAAAGGGTTGGACGATGACAGTGTCCTGGTGTTCTGCTTGCAGAGGCACAGACTGGCGCTGGGATGGAGTTCCTTCCCCAGTACTCACTACTTGGGCCTCCAAAGCCAAGGCATCCAGTCATACTTTGTTCTGGGAACTTTCTTGACCTAATTTGACTGACTGGTGGGTGCTTCTACTTGCTTCATTACCCAGGAGAAGCCTCCAGAAAGCCCAGACTTTGAGAAGAGGGTGGATGGCCAGAGGGCTTCTGCTCTCTACTCCAGGTGCTTCTGCTCATCCACGCTGAGAAGTGAGAGCCTCTGAAGAAGCGACTGGTCAGGTCTGATGTACTAAGACGCCCGGTGTGGGGGGCACTGGTGGGGATGAGAATCACGGAAGCTCCAGCCCGGAGACAAGAGAAGAGACAGGAGAGACAGAGAGCTGGCGAGGCTGGTGGAAGCCAGAACTCGGAGCAGAGGGGAGTCTGAGGATGGAAAATTCTGGGATTAGCAGAAATCTTGGGAGGACACAGGTGCCCCACAGACACGAGGGGCTCTGGGATCCATTTCTACCAAAACTCAAAGGACAAGGTGTCCCTGGCCTGCACCTGGCTTACCTGTGAGTCCCGGAGGCTACAGAGCACCTGGCATGTCTGTGGCTGTGGGGAGGGAAGTCCACTGCCAGCCACTCCTGAGCCCCGAAAGGAGCATGTGCACCCTGACTAGGGCTGCAGGGTGAGCCCTCAGGTTTGGGGCCCAGCTAGGGGTCTGGCCTGCCAGAGCAGACAAGAACCAAGGAGATTCCCTTCCCCAACCGGAGGACAGGGTGTGCGACCGAGAGCCGGCCATGGGTCCCCACCCCTCTGCAGGGACAGAGGCAGGAAGGAAGCCCGAGTTTTCTTTTAAAGAATATCTTTCTAAAACCCCAAACCTAACCCATCAGAAAGCATTCCAATGAAAATGCAATCCCCAGACGAACCATGTTTCAGCAAACCAAACCTCATCCTGGGAGACACAGAGCAGGGCCTCCATGCCCACTGTGGGCCCGGGGCTGCTCTGACGGGGGCTGGGTGAGGTGAGGCGGGGGCCTGGACACTGTGTCAGAGGCCCGCTGGCCCCAGGGGCTGTGTCTTGCTGTAGAAGGTCGGGAACATAGTTTTCCCTTTAATTATTCAGCACGCACGCCATGTGGGGTGTGGGCCCCGGAGCGAAGACTGGATGTGGGTAACCTTTAATGCCAGCAGAAAAGCTTAATAAGGTTACATCAGGGCCTGAGGCGCCTCGGCAGGATGCAGCCCCCGCAGCTTAATAGTCCTTCTTGAGACGGCTGCTGGAGGACCCATTTGTTTTGCAGCAGGCAGGCCAACAGCCCGGAGCCTCTCCTGGTCCGGGGTGGCAGGGGAGGGGGGTGAGGTGGCCTCAGGGCACAGCTTGCTGGGCCTGGGAGGTGTCCTGGGGCCCTCAACCCTTCGGGCAGCAGGAAAGCTCCAGGCAGTGTCCTCCCTCCCCAACTTTCTAGAAATTGGGTCTTGGGCAAAATAGCTCAGTTCTCTGAGCCTATTTCCTCATGTGTCAGGTGTTTATTAAAAGCCTAAGTGTACTGGGCACTTGTGACGTGTGTATCCTTTCTACGCTGTGACAGAACAGTCCCAGGGCCAACGGGTCACCTGGACCCCGCCCCTGAGAGCTCCCGGTGATGGTGCAGAATGCCACACAGACTGGTCCTTATTCACCCGCTCACTCACTCACTGGCCACGTTTTTTTCTGGATGCCCGCCAGGGGGAGGGCGCCGGTGTGAGTAGGAAAGTCTGGCCAGTGGGCACCTCACAAGAGTGAGCGGGCTGCAGGGTGGCACTGTCCCTCGCGCTGAGCTTTCTGGGACTCTGGGATTTGGCTGAAAACCCCGTCTCTGTCCTCCAGAGCATCTGGCCTTGACTCCCTGTTCTCCCTTCCATCTTTCCCTGCCTCCATCTCTGCCTCCCTCTCCCTCCCCTTCCTCTCTACATTCTGAGCACGTCCTGTGTGCAGGCACTCTTCTAGGCACTGGAAATCTCGCAGAAAACAAGACAAAGTCCCCCCTGCCCTTGCTACCAGAGGGTCCTGAAGCTGAGTGCAGAGGACCCTGCAGCCAGCATCTCAGAGTCTGGGGTCCCCCGGGCACGGCCCCAGGGTTCTGGCTCTCATAGCAGAGGTCGGGGCTCCATCCTGCCACAGGACTGGGACAGGACGCCCCTCAAGTGCAGATGTTCATGGCTGGTGCAGACAAGAGAACAAGAGGCAGTGTGGTGAAAGGAGAGGCTTTCAGACTGGGGGACGCTTCCGAGCTGGAATCCCGGCCTGCTGCTTGTTTCTTGACAGTGTGACCTTGGGCAAGTTCAACAACCATGGACAGTCTAAGAGTTTTCCCTACTTGCAAGCTAACAAGTCAGCCTGCCACTCTTTCATGGATCCTGGCAGAAGGCACAAGACCTCTGGGGCAGAGACAAAGGTTGTTGTTACTCACCACACAGCAGGCGACACCAGCTTCATGGTCTCCTTGGTCTCTTTTGTCCCCTAAACTCCACAGGTGTGACACTGGGTGGTGTGTGTGCAGGGGGTTTGCCTCACAGCTGAGGACTCAGACTTAGAGAGCCCCGATCTTTTTGAATGGGCTGCAAGTAATCCTGCCTGGCCTCTGCCCTGGAGGGGGACATTATCCTTATTACACTGTGAACAAGCTGGAAGGAGACCGTCTCTCAGTCTCCCGCGGCTGTTTGCTATTCAAACACCCTTGGAAAAATAGTCTGGAACAAGAGCTGTAGGTGCCTCTCTCCAAGATGTGCAGAAATATGAGAGCCCTGGAGAACTACGTGCCGGTGGTGAGTAACTCAGCCTTGCTGAGCCTGTTCCCTCGTCTGGTGAAGGGGCCAGTAGTGGTGCCTGCCCCAGAGCCAGTTGTCACTCCGAGCCAAGTGTGGATGCCAGCCCATGCCTCTCCATCCACCACCCTCCACTACCGCCCGTCCCATGGGAGGTGGGGGCGCTGGAGGAGGAGCACAGACTTTGCAGACTTGGGTGATTCCATCAGTTGCTTGTCATTGCGTAAATCCTCCGGCTTGTCTGGCGTTGGCATCTCCCCAGCCTCAGTCTGCTGGGACGCCCGCTCCTGGCCCTGCGCTCGTGGCCCCCGGGCCCCCTGGCTCACACGCCCTTCTCCAGTGAGGTGCGATAGACGACTGACAGCCGAGACTGCGACTCTCAGAGGGGAGAAGTGCCTTTTCTGCTTTATTATTCATCACTGTGTAAAGCAATCTGCATTTCTAGCTGTTAATGAAGGATTATAGATGTGTTAGAAAAACCCCACAAAACCTCTATTCTTTGCACTCGGATTGTTAATTAAATTCCAAAGCTCCATTTTCAGGTTTTAATTAATAGCACAGGGTGCTTACTTGGCGTGTTGTCCTCACATGTCGTCCCTCCCTCTGCTCCTCTTGGGGAAGCTATTGAACAGGTGTCTTCAAGGCGGGTCCCAAGGCCCCCACCCGACAGGGCTCGTGGGCTCAGCGAGCATCCTCTGGAGGGTGACTGCTTGGCTGGTGTTGCTGCCTGGAGAGAACTAGGGAGCACTTTTCCTCATCAGGGTTTGCGGGTTGTCAGAGGGTCACCGGGTCCCTGTTCCCAAGGCTGGGGCTGCAGGCTGGCAACTCAAGGGGCATTTCTTGGCCCTCAGATGCTCCCCTGCTGTTCAGGATCTGCTGCCACGTGAGCTGCGCTTCCCGGCCGAAGGCATCGTGCAGACAACGGGCTTCCTTAGGCAGGGAAGTGCTTAATGTAGATTGGAGTGCATGGCGCTTTGTCTATGAAGTTAGAGAGCTTCTCAGAAATAACACAGCAATGGTGTTAGCTTTGGCTCATTTCAGGTCTGCAAACCTTTGCAGAACATCTACAACACGCTGGACGTTGTGCTGGGGGCCTGGAGCTGAAGATAACCTCAGGCCAAGAGGGGTGGGTGTAGGTTCCAACATCTACACAGGTGAAAAAAATGCACGTATTTGCCACCCAATGCCTGGATCTGGGCGCTTGGAAGTGCAGGCCCCAGAGATCCCCTCTCTTGTTTCTCTGTGTTTTAGCTGTGCCCTCCCTGCACAGGACGGTGGACACCAAGGTCTAGTTTGAGCAGAGTCGGGGCTATGGGGTAAGCGCACAGAGAGATGCTTCTTCATTCCCTGCCCTGCACCTGCAAGCACACATAGGCCAGTTCTTGTGCGTTAAATTTCCATGTAATGCCAACAGCTTATACAAAACAGCAAAGTGAACAACAGATCAGGGGAGATTTGTTTAGTGTTCACCCTGAAAGAGGATGCAGACTGGGATGTGTGTGGGATAAAGCCTCAGGGTCCTGAGAGAGGGCTCAGGTAGACACAGCTGCTGGGGGTACATGAGAGGAGGCACCGGGCCCCCAACTTGGGGCTTGGGGAAGATTTCAGGATGGAGACGGCATGCTGGTCCCTGAAGGTTGCATTTCATATTCAAAAGATAACAGATTTGGAGCAAGGTTTAAAGAAGCAAATGTCCAGGCACATTTAGGTGCCTCTCCCATGGTGGATGACTTTGTCAGACAGTGACCTCTGTGTCACCAGGGCCTAGCACAACATAATTGCCTAATAAATATTTGTTGAAGGAATGAAGGAGCATTTATTATTTTTCTCTACTCTCTTTGGAAAATCAGCCTTTATTTCTTCCTCTCAGTAATCCACCAGCCTCCGCCAGGGGCTATTTTGCCCCCAAAGGACATGTGTCAAAGTCTGGAGACATTCTGGTCATCACAATGGGTGTGTGTGTGGGGGGGGGTTAGAGGTACGAGATGCTGTGAAACATCTGACGATGCACAAGACGATTCTCCGCAGCAAAGATTTACTCCGCCCCAAATGCCGACAGTGCTAAGTTGAGAAATGCTGCACCATTGGTACTTGGGGTGCGCAAGGCTTTGGGCTGAGGCGAGCTGACCACCTGCTGCCAGCCCTCTTTTCTGCTCACCTGGAGCCTTGCCTCTGGTGATGGATGGGAAGGTTGGTATCTGGTGACGGATGGGCACTCCCAGCATTTCATATTCCACTGGCTCCTGCAGTTGCCGGCACTGGTCCTTCTCCTCGCAGCCGGCCCCCTGGCATTCCAAATGCTGGTATACTGCCCACTCTGAGGTCTCCTGGACTCTCTGTTGTGGACTTGCTCTTCCCGGCTCTGGGGTCCCGTGGCCTCTTAGGGCCTCTTAGGAACCAGGGGCAGAACGTCTCCCCATATAGCCGTTGCCCCTGCAGGCACCAGCCTCACCTCCTCTTTGGGCTTCTCTGTCTCCCCCTGGGCAATGCCACCCAGATCCTACCTGAGCTTCAAGGCCCCTCTGAGGGTCCCTCTGGCAGCCCATGCTCAGCCCCCTTCCTGCTCTATGACGCTGACGGGGCATGTCGCAATGCTCAGCCTTTGGAGGATCTCACCCTGGAAATGCTGCCTCTGGGACCCCCTGCGGGCTCCGTGACAGCAGAGTCTACGACCCTCACAGAAACCCGGATCCACAGCTGCTGCACTTTGCTGAGGAGTCACTCGGCGCCAGGCTCCCTCTAAGT
The DNA here is from genome assembly GCA_031878705.1 of Tapirus indicus. Taxonomy (NCBI): domain Eukaryota; kingdom Metazoa; phylum Chordata; class Mammalia; order Perissodactyla; family Tapiridae; genus Tapirus; species Tapirus indicus. The sequence continues at coordinate 88,506,579 of CM062924.1, read as the reverse complement.
GCTGTGCACGTGTGGTCGCAACGTTCCTGTGAGATGGTCCCGCGGTCATTACAGTTTTCCGGAGGAGGAGGCAGAGGCTGGGAGAGGATAAGTAACTGCTCTGCATCGTGGCAGAGCTGGCCTTCAGACCCCAGGACCTGGCCCCGTGCACTGGAGGACAGCTGTGGGCACGTGGCAGTGAAGACTCCATGGTGTGGGGGTGTTGATGAGGATGGAGCTATGGGGGCACCCACCAATGACCGGGGCAGGTGGCAGCGATGACAGAGACCCAGGAAATCTTTGCTTGGATTTCTCTATCGGAGTCTCCTCTTCTCTCTCCCTTCTCCACCTCGGGACTGCAGAGCTGGAGCAGTGGGACGGAGGGAGGAGCGGGCGGGGGGGCCCCTCTGTCTCCTGGAGTTGGGGTGCCTCCCTCGCCAGCCGGGGCTGAGCCACCCCTCATGTTGTGCCTCCTCGTGTCCTGCAGATGGACCACAGGTCTTGCTCTGAGTTCCAGTCATCTCTGTTTATCGGGGGAGCGCAGGGCATCTGACACATTGCTCAGGGATTAATTAGCTCCTGCCCATTGAGAGCTTAGGGTGTGAGCTGGGCTCGCTGTGGTGCCAAGTGTGGCTGAGGAACAGCGGCGCTCAGCCCGGGGCCAGAGGAGGACAGCTCTGGACCAGAGGTCAGGCGGGATGCCATGTCCTACTGGCCGGCCCGGACAGATCTCAGGGGCTGCACGTCCCTGGGTGCCCCCTCAGAGGAGCTTCATTTTGTTTGGTCCAGGAAGGATTCCCTCTGTCTGAAAGGTTCCTCGTGGCACACGCGTCCCGAGGAGCCAGAGTCAAGAGTGTCACTGGGGTGCAGACGGCCAGCTCCTGTCTCCCCTCGGCGGTGCAGGGAGGGGGTAGGCAGACTGGGCGTGGATGAGTAAAGGTCTTCGGAACTGGTTTGCTGCCCAAAGCCCTCAGAAGAACTGTACAATTTAGAGCCAGCTGGGCCCAAGGAGGTCCCTAGTCACCCCTGTCACCATATAGATGAGGAGAGCAAAGCCCCAAGAGGAGAAGCAGCTGCCCGGGGCTGGCAGCAGAGGGCAACTCGGGGTTGGAACTCCAGGTCAGTGGTTTCCACACCCGCTGTGGCCTGTGGCCCGGCTCCGGTCTGGCAGGTTGTCATCCATACCCGCGCTGGGACTCGGTGAGGTGAGCGAGGCACCGACAGCACAAGATGTAGAGGAGCTCGTGCAGGGCCGTGCAAGTGCCTCACCTGCCTTGCCCTCGTCCCGACCCATCCAGGCAAAGCAGAAACAAGCAAGCCGGGAGCCCAGGCAGCCCTGTGCACTTCAAATTCCCTCCTGCAAAGTGTGAATTGAGCCAGTCCCGGCACCAGGCTGGCCACGCTGCATCTCAAGAAGGGCTGTGAAACAGGCGAAAATAAATCTCGAGGGCAAGTCGCTGTAAAGCTCCTCTAAAAACAGGAGACCCATCTTTACCGCTAGGGGCAGGGGATGGTTTACATCAGTGGAGTCCTGGTTGGGGCATCTTTGTCAGTTGTTAGTGACAGAAAACCCAACCACCTGGTGAAAAAAAGGCCTTCATCCAGGGGCTCAGACAGAGGCCCCTGGGCCCGCTCTTTCCCTCTCCTGCTTTAGCTCTGCTCCTTCTCCATTTTCTCATCTGCTGTGCCCTTGTGGTGGCAAAATGGCTGCCATTGCTCCAGTCCCACCTTCCTCCAGGCCTCTTTCCCAGCAGGCCCAGCAAAAGTTCCATGGCATCTATTGGCGTAGCTGGGGTCACATGCTCATCCCTAGACCAATCACTGTGGCCAGAGAAGTGCAGTTCTCTGACTGGCCAGGTCTGAGTCATATGTCCACTTCTGGAATCAGGGTTGGAATGAACCCAATCCAAACTCAACATCTAGGAGTGGGAGAGGGCAGCCAGAGAACTGTGATCAAAAGGAGGGGGGCGGGAACTGGCAGACAGTGTGCATGCCAGCAAATACGCAGTACAGCCACAAACCAAGAAAGACCAAAACCCACCAGACACCGCCCCCCCTTTCTGACCCCAAGTCAGTTACTGTCCACCCCCCCCACCAGTGTCAGGTCCCCATACCCACCTACTGTCTACATTTAAATGCCAGTTCAGTCGAATCAAGTAGGGTTGATTGGCTAGTCCAGACCTGAAAGTGGAACTTCAAAGTGGCATTTAATTCAGACTTAATTGTGATTTCCACTGGTCTTGCAGGCATTAATTGTTTAAAGACACTTAATGAAACGTAATCAGTCCATCCAAATACCCCATGGGCCCGGAACAATTTGTCCACATCACCACGGTCGGACGCTTCCGGAGGCCTGCAGTGCAACGCAGGCACCTGGTTAGGGGAGGGTTCTAGGCTTGTTCTTCCCTCCACACCCCTCCCCCAGGGTGATTTTTCATGACCCCCACTCCACCCGTCGCTGGGTTCCTGTCTTCATTGCATCCTCTGACCCCTGGGCTGGACCCCTAACCCCTGTCTCCACTTTCCCAGGCTCAGGAGGAGTTTCAATTTCCCCAAGAGAGCTCTAGGATTTGAATTATGTCCACACAGTGTTTTATCATTTGAAGGACGGTGGGCTCAGATGCTGAGGGTGGGGTGGGGTGTGACCTCTCCCCGGCCACCCTGGGCTGCTCAGGCCTGGCTAGTTCTCAGGCTTCCCGACCCCAGGACTCCGTGTGCCTCCTGCACCGGTGCATGGATGAAATTCCCCTCGCCCCACCCCTCCCGCCCTGGGCTGAGCTCACCGCAGTGGTGGGTGGCAGTGCTGGGGTCCCACAGCCTCTGCCCCTGAGCAGCAAGGTGACTTTCGTCAAGTGATTAAACTCCTCTAAACGGTCCATCGCATGCACCCTGGGCATAGAACAGCAGCCTCTCTGGGCTCAGCAGGTAAAGGATCTGCATGCATTGGCCCAGAGCCTGCAGCCCATGTTGGTCATTATTATTGTTATTATTAGATCTGCGACATTTATTATTTCAGCCCCAACTATGGGCAGGCACCTCACCAAGTTCTGAGTGTGCAATGACTAACATAGTCTTTGCCTATGGGGGAGATAAGTGAAGAGAAAAATTATAATTCAGTGGGATGTTGGCTTTTATATCCATCCTGCTCCAAACCGGATTAAGGCAGCCATCGAGTGTGTCAAGAGGGTGGATGGCGGGTGGTGTGCCCCGGTGCTCCAAGAGTCCTGGGAGGGCCCCTGTCCTGTGGCAGAGGGAAGTCAGGGTGGGCTTCCTGGAGGAGGTGCTGATGAATGTCCTGCCAGGAGAAGCTGCCTCTCTCTTGTCCCCACTGGGGACAGAGGCTATAGCTCTTTAGATCATGGTCTGAGCCTGCTGGAGCTCGGGGTTGTATGAAGTTATCACAGGCTCAGCTCACTCAGGACCATGCAGTGCCCTCAGGTTGTGACCCTGCCGTCCAGGGGATGCACAGACAGCCCTCCTGCTCCCCCAACCCGCCCCGAACAGAAGAGCTGGATCTCCAGGCCCCTCCAGCTTCTCCCAGCTCAAGGCCCCTGTGATGTCATCGAGCTGCCTTTGGGGTGCGGTCACACCTCTTCTCCAGCCCAGCTCAAGCCCGGTGAGCGGTGTCCCTCCTACCCCTCCCTGAAGAGGCTGCGAAGCCTGTGGGTGGCGTCCAAGTGTGCCCGTCCTCAGCTCCCAGACCCGTGTGCTTGTTGGTTGTTCTTTTTCGAAGACATATTGGATTTGTTTTGTGCCTCGGTGGCAGTAGCTGCTGTCACAAGAGCCACCTTGGCCCCCATTGGAAGGTTCTGGAGACGAGGAAGCAGCATCTGGCAGTGGCAGCAGCAACAGCACCAGAGGGGCCCGGCGGTGCCTTTATCTCCCCGGGGGCCCGGCTGCTCGGCGCCGTCACTTCCAACCACACAGGAGACTCCTTGGAGCTTTGACTCTGCACCTTTCCTTCTGCTCGAGCGGCCGCTCAGATGCAGAGCCCGTATTAACTATCACGGAATTGTACCTCTGCCGAGGAGGCCGCGGACAGTGTGAGCCACCAGGGTAATTCCCGTGGGCCCGTGAGGCCATTTAGAACACAGGGGTTCAACGGCTGGAGCCAGCGTGGCCTGGGAGGAGCTGCCCGCTCACGCAGGGGTGGCGGCTCCCTCTGGACGCGCACGTTAGGACGAGGGGGCGGGACACCATGGCAGTCCCGGCTCTGCGTGTCCCGTTACTGTGGCAATTGTGGTAGGAATTTCTCCTGTCTGGGCCTTCCTGCCCCCATCACAGGAACGGGCTGTGGGACTAGGCGGCTTCGAAGGTCGTGTTCAACTTTAAGTTTCTCTCTCAAACACCTCCCCCCTTCACATTGTAAAAATTTGTGTTTGAAAACATGGTGTATTACGGAAAGCGCGTGGCTTGGGTTTGGGGACTGTTTTTTGGGAAATTCTGCACTGTGGGTTTGGACCAGGACATCCCAGCCCGGGGGGCTCTCGCCCCCTTTGAAGGGAGAGCTGCTCGCAGCGTCGGAGGCGAGGTGCTGGGTCCTTATGGGGTCGTCTGTTGTCTTTGCCGGCTGTGACCTTGTTTCCAGAAGTGGGCTCTGATCGTGGCACCTGGGGCCAGCACCGGGGCAGCCTCGCAGCTGCAGGAGGCGGGAGAGTGTGGAGAACGGGCCTCTGGGGTCCAAGTCTCCCCCAAGGCTGGAGTTGGGTGGCAGATAGGGGCTCCCTTGAGCTGGCCTTTGAGGGCTGGCCACAGCCGAATATGACCTTCAGTAACACCTGACCGAAAAAGAGCAGAACTAAATCAAGTCTGGAGGCCCCGTTTTTACAACCTGACTGAAGGACAGCCCGCTCCCCGGCCTCCCCGGAACCCAGGGAGGGGTGGTCGAGCCGCCTCCCGGGGGCTGCCTTTCTGTGGGATCCGGTTTTAGAAGCAGCGTCCTCCTTTCGGCTGACCTTTCTGCTTTGAAATCGCCTCTCACAGACCACGTTACAGGGCGGGGTTAGGACATCACCTCATTTCATTCTTCTTCTTGGAAAAAAATAAACCTCACCAAAAGCAGAACCCACAGCCCTGAAAGTCAGCCATACCGCACGCCGCTGGGCTCAGGGGAGTCCTGGTCTTTTCAGAGGAAAACTGAAGGGAGAAGGTCTATTCTCCAGTTTCCGAGGGAGGCTGCTGCTTTCTCCCAGGAAGTCTCCCCCGTGTTTGGGGAAAGAAGGCTCAGAGATGGGGTTCACCTGTGGGAGCCCCAGGAAAGGCCGGGACCTGGTCAGGCAGTGCTGGGGAGGCGGGTGTGGGGGGACTCTGAGCAGACCCCGGAACACAACACTTCCCTGGAGAGACGATTTGCTCCTCTCTGACGGTTTCCATCCCCCGCTGATTTTTTATGAGTGGAATGTTTACCCCCCAAGGGTTTTGAAACACAGCTTTGCCTCGCTTGGAAGTTTCAGACTTGTGTACAGCGCGTGCCCGGACAGGACTCAGGCTGGTTGGGTGTTCTGTCCCTGCGGGCGCTTTCAGAGCAGCTGAGCCATTTGTTCCGGAGGCACACGGTTGGATCAGGCTCTGGGCAGGGAGGGAAAGGCTTTTCAGGGCCTCTGAATGGTTGTGCTGGTTGTGCACTGCTCGAGGGCACCTGGCCTAGCAGAGGAACAGGCACTGAGATCCAGCCTGCCTCTGCTTGCCAAGTCTTGTGCCTGGATCAGAGCTGGGTCTGCCTGGAGGAAGGGGCATCTTCTTCTTTGCACAAAAGCCTCTGCATAGGTCGGCAGTGGCCCCAGGACCTCCCTGGCTGATTTCAGAGGAAACATGTGTTAACCACGTCCTTCAGTTTCTATGTTCTGATGTTTTGACATGTGGGGCCTCGCTGACCGCAGAGGGACTGCCCCTCCCAGGGTCAGCCAACAGCTAGAGCCAGTAAACAACTCACCCTGGAGCAAACCATTCTACCCAGAGCCCTTGCTCCCTCCTAAGCACCTTCTTTACCAGGCTCTGACACTTGGACCGCTGTCCCCCTGCCCCAGTCACCCCAGGGCCTGCCCCAGGGCCCCAGAGCCCACTAAGGTGATGCAAACTAGCCAGTGCATTACTGCTTTCCCTCCTTGCCCTGCTCTTCCCGCGGAAACCACAAGAAAGGCTCCTGCCCACCTCCCCCAGCCCCGCCTCCTGACCACTGCTTGTGCTTCCGCGTGGGGCCCTGGGGACCTGCCGCCTCCCCTGGGATGGGTGAGCGTGACAGACTTCTTCCCTCCCGGCAGTCCGTTCTGTGTCTGTCTGTCTTACCACACCTGGTTCAAACAAATCCTGGATACCCTTAAAACACGTTGCCAGAGGGGCTCCCTGGAGGAACACCCCCAGAGATCACCCTCTGAGATCCACTGCCTGCCGGGCCCCCCAGTCCGGGGTCAGTCCGAGGCCAGGCCGTGCTGGGGAGTCCTGCGGATGAGCGCCAGTCTGCGGGGGAGTGTGTCCCATGGGGCGGGGGGCCGTGTGCTCCCGGAGAAGAGGGGCAGTGAGTGAGATGTGAGTGAGCCAGGGGTCCTGGCACTTCCCAGGAGTCAGACAGACCCGGACCTTCACCCTGGCCTGCCACTCAGCAGGTGGGTGACCTCAGGCCAGCCAATAATCTCACTGTGCCTCAGTTTCCCAGCTGTAAAACTGGGGACAAATCTCCTCTGTAGACCTCTGGGGAGTAATCCATGAATGCACAAGCATGGTGCTATTGGGCTGTGTGGTCGACTGGATAATGAACCCCCAAGGATGTCCACATCCCAGTCCCTAGAACCTGTGAAGATTACATTATACGGCAAAAGGGAGTTTGCAGACATGATCTTGTGGTGGGAGATTATCCTGGATTATCCGGGTGGGCTGGATGTAATTACAAGGACCCTTATAAGAGGGAGAAGGAAGGTCAAGCGGAGGAGAAGGCAATGTGGTCACGGAAGCGGAGACTGGACCGATGCAGCCATGAGCCGAGGAATGCGGGCGGCCTCTAGAGGCTGGACAAAGCGAGGAACAGAATCTCCCCTGGAGCCTCCAGAAGGATCCAGCCCTGCCCACACCTTGATCTTAGCCCTGTAAAACCTGTTTTAGACTTCTGACTTTACAACTGTAAGAGAAAAACAGGTGCTGTTTTAAGCCACTAGGTTTGTGGTAATTTGTTACAGCAGCAACAGAAAACGAATATAGGCTGGTTGTGTTATTCCGAGAGCAGGGTGGTACGTGTGAACTCAAGTTCGGGGACTGGCAGCTCTGGATGAGTCTTGGTCTGTGTGACCTTGGGGATATTACCTAACCTCTCTGTGCCTTGGCTTCCCTTCTGTAAAGTGGGGATGAGAAGACTGCCCTGTGTTGTTGTTAGCATTATGCCTGGTCCCGATGAGAGCCCATGGAATGCTTTAGTTTGGAATGTTTTAATGTAGACATTATTATTCTTCACATTTAGATAGAGACCCTGAACCCAGGACCTGGTCTCTTCCCTGCTCAGGGCCCTGGGTAGGCGCCCTTCCTCATCGTAGGTGTTTGATAAATACTTGGAGGGAGGAATGAAGTGTTGGATCTAGTTCCTGGTCCTCACATAACAGGTAAGGCGTCTGAGGTCAGGGCTGGAGCTCCCAGAGTGGGTCAAGGTCAGTCTGACCCCCTGCATTCCAAGTCCCAGGGTGGTGGTCTCCAGACCCACCTGGTTACCGCTGGGGGCTTGCCGTGCATGTGACCGCAGGGGACAAGGCACCTGTAGGCAGCCGTGGTGTCAATGCCTGGGCTCACGTACACCTGAGACGATGGCCATCGGAACCCAGTGCCCACTCCTCCCCTGTCCTGTCTGCCCGCCTGCCTCTTGCTGGCCAGCCGCCCAACCATCTGAGACAGATCAACAAGACCGTCCCTCAGGTTAATGGGGTCTTCCTGTGACGTTGAGCTGTGATTGCGCTGCCACGGCTCGGGTGGGTGTGAACGGTAGCCTACCCAGCGCCAGGGGAATGAGTCAAAAACACTCTTTCAGAGGTGTCCCTACCTAAGAAGTCTACTATTCATCTTAGAAATTCTTTGTTGCATTGATGTGGGGACACACCCCCAAGGCCTCAAAGATCATTTCCATTTGTTTGACTCTAAAGGTAACGTAAAACATCGTGGAGAAAAGCAGTGCATGACGAGGGCGAGGACATAAATCCACGGAGGGAACGCACAAGAGGCCAAATGTAAGAAGTGCGTCTTCAGAATCAAAACCCTCTGCACAAATGCTCAGAAGCAGTGGCTCATACACCTTGGGGAGGAAGGACGGGGTGTTGGAGCATCACGCAATAATTCAAGCCCTTAATAACAGTAGAGTGATAAGCCCTGTGCGTCCAGCTTCCAAGATGTGCATCTTCTCCTTTCTCCCCAGCTCGACTCCTTCAAGATCGCACCATTACTTCCACCGTGTAGCTGAAGAAACTGGACTCAGCTAAAGTGACTGCCTAGAGTTACATGGGTGTGACTTTGGGGACATGCTTGGGTCCAGCTCAGCCCTTCTTTGGTTCCACTCTGATTTTTTTGTGAGTGAGGAGGATTAGCCCCAAGCTAACATCTGTTGATAATCCTCCTCTTTTTGCTGAGGAAGACTGGCCCTGGGCTAACCTCTGTGCTCATCTTCCTCTACTTTATACCTGGGACACCTGCCACGGCATGGCTTGATAAGTGGTGTGTAGGTCCACACCCGGGATCTGAAACTGCGAACCCTGGGCTGCTGAAGCAGAGTGTGCAAACTTAACTGCAACGCCACTGGGCCGGCCCCTGGTTCCACTCAGATTTTTGAAGTGTGAGAGGCACTCTCCAAGTGTGAAACTTGGAGGGGGACCCAGACAGCCACCCCTCCTCTGGGAGTGTGGGGATGTGGGGGATGGTGGGGTGGGGTCTCAGACCCCAGGGGCAGACCTGGTGATCACACGGAGATCTGGTCACCTGCTCATAAGTCTTCGTGCAGAAGGTGACAGGGCATTCCATGGGGATGGTAAGAGAGCCACAGAGATAAGGGCTGGGGAACAAGTCTCTTATTTGTATCAAAGTCTTGTCTGTCATTGGATCTCTGTCCATTCATTCAACCAGTTTGCTGAGCACCTGCTGTATGCCAGGTACTGTCTTGGGGCTGGGGACGCAGCTGTGGGTGGGAGTAGCCCACCCTTACTGAGCTTACCCTGTGGTCTCCCCAGAAGCCTGGTGCAGAGAGAAGGAGCAGGACAGGGGCCTCAGATGGTTCTCATTTGCTAGGAAAGGCAAGGACATGGGGGCTGGGGTTGGGGGAGCAGGGGAGCAGGTAGACCAGAAGGACAGACTGCTGAACCTTCAGATTAGAACTCAGCCCATCACTGGAGGCTTCCGAACCTCAGTGCTAGGAGGAAGTCAGTGGCAGGCTGGGGCTGTGTGTGGGCTGCTCTGGTTTTGACTGCCCTTCCTCACTCCTCAAGGGCACAGACAGTGTCCTACAGAGGCTGCACAGCAGCCTTGTGGATCCCTAAGCCGGGCCCGGGAGCAGCCTCTGATTGCCCCCAATTCAGAGCGTACTGGGGAGCTGGTCTTGCCTGGGGGGCTGTCGTGTGCTTTGCTATTTGAACAACTTCTGCTCCACTGATCTGACCTGCTGCATGACTTTGGCCTCAGTTTCCCCATCTGTGAATGAGGAAGCTGCCCGGGATGACCCCGGAAGGCTTTCCTTGCTGGGCAGAGATTCCCCACTGGTGCCAGACATGGGCTTTAGGACCAGCTGCTCGTGAGCTGTGACGCATCGCCTTTCCCCACCAAGGACAGAGAGAGATTTATCTGACAATGGGCCTCCTTCTCTCCCCACTGTGTCTGGCAATAATGACGGAGCAGCCGGGAGCGCCAGAGCCATTTTATTTTTATTTTATTTCTTCCTGAAGTGCAATACTTTCCAAAGCACCTCCGCGTGGTAATGCTATTTTCTTGGCAGGAATGCATTTACTGGAGCTGTCACTCACTCCGAGCCGCTCCATTCCGGCTCTGCAGCAGGCCTGACAGAGTGATACGGCCACTGTAATTTAAAGGCTGATAGACCCAAATTGCCCGCGCAGACCTTGCCAGTGGCGCAAGTTAAGGACGGGCTCGCTGCAAATTGGTTGCCTAGTAAGTTCGTGGCCCTAAGTGACTGAATTTTCTCTTCTGATCGGTTTCCCTCCAGGGCTGGCCGAGGGCACACCTTGCCTCTTGAGATCGTCCTTGCCAGTCTGGGGGAGTTCCCTGCCACCTGCTGCTGTGTTTTGATTGACTATGAGGTGGCAGGACCCTGATGAAGGAGCTTGAGGTGGGGGGGTCACAATCCAGCGACGACCCAGAGCAGGTGGCAGAAGCAACAGAGATTTGAGTGCCAGGTGGACCCGAGTTCAAATCCTGGCCCACCGCTTCCCAGCAGCAAGCTTCAGGTTCCCCATCGGTGATGGGAGCTAGTGGTACCCATGCTTCTGTGGGATCCAGCACAGAACACTGGGATTGGGACACGGCTGGCTGTCCCGCCTGGTTGGTACCCTTCTGGGGTGGCCTCAGCTCACTCGTCCACATCTCAGGTTCTAGGTCTGGGGTGGGGGTGGTGGTGTCCCCCCAAAGTGGAGGAGTTTTCCCTTGCTCCCTGGGTGCTGGGGCCGGATCTGCTGGCTTTTCTGTTCAAAGTTCTTCACTGAGCACCTTCTCTCTCCTCCACAGAGGGGTCTCCACCTCCCCCAGAGATGCACCTATTTCATCTGCTTTATACATTGGAAAACCAGATAAAAATTCACTTCAAAAAAGAATCTGCTGGAAACCCAGTATCATGGAGGGGTTAGGTCAAGACAGGTTGTCTGCAAATGACCAAGAGAATTTCTGCTTAAAACATTCCTGATTGTATGCAAATGAGGGTAGCCATGGTTTAAAAATACTTACAATGGTTTGTTTTTCTAAGCAGACGAAACCTTTTCCCCTGCTAATTTCTTGGTCAAGTTAACTTGCTAAATATCACTTTCTTCTATTTATTTTTTCTTTTTCTGAGCCCATCCCTCCAGCTGGGTGACGGCGCCTTCCCCGGAAATGACTGGGACCAAGTAGGGGTATTTGCACTCATCAACTTTGCTGGGAAATAGCAGGAACACAGTCCAAACTGCCTTCAGCAAACACAAGGAATCCATTGGTTCCCTAAATGGAACTGGGGAAGGGTCCAGAGGAGCTGGTCCGAGGGAACAGGGGCTGAGTGTTCTCTGCCGTCCGCTGCCCAGTCCCACCTCTGCCTTCCCGGTGCTGTTTGTGTTCCTGCAGGCGTGCTGCCTTTCCAAGTCAGGAGCCAGGGCTGCACACAGCTCCGCACCTCGGTCACAACCTTTCAGCCAAGAGAGGGACAGGAGAGGCCTTGTCCCTTATCTTGAGGGAGAAAAATGCCAGCACAGACCTCTTGCTGGGTCAGCTCACGTTACGTGCCTGCCCCTTGACCAATCGATTTGGCCTGAGGGAGGAGACGAGGGTCCCAGAGACCCAGAATCCCTCTCATTTGCGTCTCCTGGAATATTTCTCTTCAGGCTTCTCACTGAAGAGAGAAAATGGAGGCAGCTTAGACCTAGATTTCTCAGAGAACAATCCCCAGGAAGTGGCTTCCTGTGACATTCGAGGAGCAGCCTCAGGGTCTCCCCTTGGCCCAGCTTCAGTGGGTAGAGTTTCCACAGCTGTAACTGACTTTCCCCACGTTCACAGAAACACCAGGTTTTTATTTCAGCTCCCTCCTGTCTGAGGGAGGATGATTAGTTGGTAGAGCAACATCCTAATGTTTTGGCTGGAAACCAAAGCACTTGGGGAGACCGTTCGGCTCATCAAATACATGTGTTCCCACACATCTCCCCCTGCCCTGCTGCTTGGAAGATGAAGGGGAGAAGCGGGAGGGAGCAGAGGGGGACGACAGAGGGCGGAAGACCAGAGTGGGAGGGCAGACTGGGGGCCAGCTGGAATCCCGCACATCTTCACCGCTGTGGTCCTAGCCGCAGGGTGCTTTGCGGTGGTTTAGTTTTCATCCTCCCGTGTGTGGGTGAGGGCTGAGAGTCACTGCGCTTTCCGGGTTAAGCCGTGGTGCATCTCAGGGGGCATGCCCAAGGCTCCCTCTCTCCCTGAGATCCCGGGTGACTGTCTGGGGAAGGAGGGGAAGCAGGAGAAGGGGTTGGATGAGAACACAGGCACCACCCCACCCACGCACTTGGCCTTTCTCTCCATCCCAGGAGAACCTCGGAGGTGGGAGAGGGCTGAGTCTCTGCTTCCCTCTAATCCTTGAAGATCCATGGGGAAGCGGGAAGCGGGGGGAGGCCGGGGAGGGGTGCCCTGGATGGACAGAGTCTGCACTTGAGTGTCCCCAACTTTGAGACTCGAGGGTGGGGTGGGGTCGAGGGGACACCTTTACCAGCATGGGAAGGGCTGAACCCAAGGAAGCCGATCCCCTAACCTGAGCCTGTTTTACATCTCACTACACAATTGATTAATCAGGTTCTGAGGTTTTAATAAGTCAGTAGGTCCAGATGTTTCCCATTGTATGTTACAAATGTTAATTATCTCCTAATTACTTATTAGCCGAGGCTGCGTTGGCAATGAGTGCCCCAGAAGCCCAGCCAAATGAGTCCGGAGCTTCAGAAAGGAGTAGATTAACTAACGGCATCTTTTGGCAGTGGCTTCCAGAGATTTCTCATCGCCCATAGGATTTTTTCCAATAGTTATTATTTTTGGGGGGAGAAACCCAGTGGCCCGTGCTCTGGGGACCAGTACAGTTAAGTGTTTGGAGCCTCAGGGACAGCCTGACACTGACCCTGTTGGTTTATTTCATTGCTTAGCCTGGCTGCGCCCACGGCCCGGGAGGGTTAGTGAGATGCAGGGCCTTGTTCTGGAATCGGAGTGCAGGCTCATCGCTAGAGTTGGGCTGGCTCCGTGGGTTTCCTCCTAGGCCTCGCTCCTGCTTGCTCCTTCTCCTGCAACCACTGGGCGTCCATGCCTCTGGACCTGGGTCAAAGCAACAAGAAGTCACTTCCCCAGGCCGAGCCTTTGGTAGATGTTTGCCCCTCCAGGTGCTCAGGGTAGGAGGGTGTAACACTGCTCACTCTAATGCCTGGATCTGCACCTTGACAGGCGCTGTGTCCCTGGTGCTTCAGTTCCATCTAATTCTCATTAGTTAGTGGTTGGACCGTCTCGTATCAGAAGACCAGATACCTCCCGAGGAGGACAGAATCCCTGGGGACTGACATCTCCTTATTGCTGCTCCTTGCTTATCCCACCTAGCAGGCAAAGAAATCCTGTGAGAGGTCATCCTTCAGGGAAGAACCTGTCCCCACCAGCTCCCCTGGGGATATGCACCCAGTCCCCTTGCAGCAAACCCTACTTCTGGCTTCCTCCTTTGAGACCCCTTTGTTATTCATGAGGAATAAAAATATACAGTGTGAAAAGAAAACAGATGGATGTGGTCATTGATCAGGGCAGTCTGTGACAGTTTTACAGAAAATGATGACCTATTTTTTTCCTGGTGTAGAGGTTGCATTGATTTCCGTGGGATCCATGGGCACGATGCATCTGTTCCTCCAGCTGCACATGCTGGACTGATATATGAGCACTTGTAGACACGCAATGCATTTTACAGAATCCTTGCAGGATCTAGTAGCTGCCCTGTGTGTTCATTCATTCACTCATTTGTTCGTCTACCTACCCTCATATCCATCCATGCACTCACATCTTTATATCCATTTATCCATCCATCCATCCATCCACCCATCCATCCATCCATCCACCCATCCATCCATTCACCCATCCACCCACCCACCCATGCATCCATCCATCCATTCATCTATCCATCCACCTATCTATCCACCCATCCACCCATCCACCCACCCACCCATGCATCCATCCATCCATTCATCTATCCATCCACCTATCTATCCACCCATCCACCCATCCACCCACCCACCCATGCATCCATCCATCCATTCATCTATCCATCCACCTATCTATCCACCCATCCATCCCCCCACCCACCCATCCATCCATCCATCCATCCATCCATCCATCCAACCATCCTACCTCCCACCTGTCCTCCCACCCAAGAAATACAGAGTACCAGCTAGTCAGTGTACTGTGACGCTTACAGTGTAAACTCCTGAGGGCAAGGGTGGTGTGGGTGTAACCTGCTGTATTAGTCTGCTAGGGCTGTGGTAACAAAGTACCACAAACCGAGTTGCTTAAACAAAGGAAACTTGTTGTCTCACAGTTCTGGAGGCTAGAAGTTGAGATCGAGGTGTCGGCAGGGCCATGCTTCCCCAGAAGGCACCGGGGAAGGACGTCTCAGGCCTCTTTCCTGGTTTCTGGTGGCTCCTGGCTTGTGGCAGCATCACTCCGATCTTCACATGGCCTTCTCCGTGCGTGTGCTCTGTGTCCAAATTTCCCCCTTTTATGAGGACAGCAGTCCTGTTGGATCAGCGGCCCATCCTACTCACTTCTTCTTAACCAATTACCTCTGCAACTACCCCATTTCTAAGCTCACATTCTGAGGTACTGGGGTCAGAACTTTATATGAATTTGGGCGGGGGACACAATTGAATCCATAACACCTGCTATGTTTCGTCTCCCCAAAGAGCCATCCCAGGCCGGGGTTGAAGTGCACCTGTGACCTGGAGATCCAGGTCCAATCACAGCTCAGGCCTTCACTCCTGGCATGGAGTCCTGATCACTTCAGCCAGTAAATGCCACATTGTCACCTGCCCCCAAGATCCATTAGGAGGTAGTTTCAGTAAGCTCGATGCATCACCTTGGCTGGTGTGGAGAGCTAAGGGCAAACCCCCATGCCATGCTTTTCCCACCTGAAGCTAACCGTGGCCCAAGCGCCCACCGCATGCCAGGCTGGCAGTGTGCTTGGGGAGTTGAGGTGTGTGGGAGGGTCATTGTATATACCCACCAGCTGAGATTAGGTTCTGCGGCATTTAACCAAAAACTTCTTGGCAACAATGTCTGAAATAAGATAGATATTTTATATGTCTTTTTAGGTAGGAGTGGTTTGGAAGTGAGTGGCTGTAGGAAGCTGTTAGGGATGAACACTCCAGCATGCCCTCATCCTCAGGGTCCAAGATGCGTGCTGGAACTCCAGCCATCCCCTCCACGTCCCTTGGGGAGACTTTCTGGAAGTTCTATACAAGGCTTTGCTCACATCTCATTGGCTAGAACTGAATCGCATGACACACCTAGTGCAAGGAAAGCTGGGATATGTAGTCTTTTAGCTGGGCTCATCATTGCCCAGCTAAAAATTGGGTTCTGTTCCTAAGGAAGATAGTGAGAATGGATGTTGGGCAGGCAATGAGGAGTCTCTGACGCACCTGTCAAAGGTCTTGTCTGGCTACCTCTCGGGGTGGGGGCCCGAGTGGATTCAGGGTGCCCAGTGTGAGGATGGGGGGCACGAGACAACAGCACTGAGTCCTCCTGCTCCTTGCAGTGGGCTCTGTTATAGGATTTGTTTGCAGTCACTGGGAGACTTGACTTCCCAAGTGGTCAGCTCAGCTTCCCAGAGGTTTCTGGGGCCTGGGAGAGCTGCTTCTGACCCCCAGCACTTACGTCGTCAATGGTTCTTCTCCTTCAGCGGCCAAAACCTCAGTGGAGTGAGTGGGGCAGGTGGGGTGCGCCGAGTGCCAGGCTTGTACGACTCAGCCTGCAGGGTCGTTGGCCTGCCGCTTGGATAAAATCCCACACAGGCCCCACAATGTCTCTGGTCCTTCTCAGAAAATAAAAGTCCTATTGTCACTTTTAGTTACAACGGTAGTCTGATTTTTCTTTAAAGTCATGGGTTTAGTCCAGTAACATACTCAAAACCTCGTCTTCCTTCCGCATCAGTGTCTCTGCTCCTCCAGCACAGGCCTGGCCAAGGCCGGCAGCCTGCGGTGGGGGCCAGCAGGGACCTGCGGGGGCCTGCGGCTTCCTTTACTCTGACAGGCTCAGACCCTCCCAGCCCTCTCAGTCCCAAGGCAAGAGGTCCTTCCGAGGTGGGAGTGGGGACAGAAAGAGGAAGGGCACTTGGCACTGAGAGCTCTGGGGGCTTCCTGGAATTGTCCTCTTCTCTGGCCCCTCCAACTGCAGCCCATGATGGAGGCTGGCCCTCCCCTCACTCTCCTGTGGTTCCTTGGACTCCCTCGGGGCCCCTGGCCATCGACTCCCCGCAGATGCTCCCAATGCCTTCAGGCATTCTCCTGGGAAGAGTCTCTTTAAAGTGGTCCCAGGACATTATCTTCACCACATGGTGCCATCTGTGGGGAGACCCCCAGCTGGCCCTGTCCCAGGTGGCACGTCCCCTCCCTCGTGTCGTGTCTTCAGCCTCCTGGGGGCAGGCTGCCTTTGCTGCAGACTCCTTTTTGGGAGCAAGTTGACTTCCGTCTGTGGTCTGTGTCCTGCACCCTCTTGGGGACGTATGTCAAACCCTCCAGGGGTCTCCTAGAAGCTCCTCTCCCTCCCTCCAGGAGGGGGGAAGCACTCCCATTCCCCAGAGGATCCCCACAGCAGACTCACCTCTTTCCAAAGAAGCGGACTTGCTGGTTTCCAGCCACCTCCATCTGTCGCCTCCTCAGCGCCAATCCTCTGTGCCCTCGAGTTGGCTCAGGCCAAGGGGCTGGGAAACCAGTTTGCAAATCACGTCCCTTGCTCGGGCACCTTGCCACGGGCTGTGAAGGTGGCCGTTGGCATCTCTTGAGGTTGGCCCTCAGCAGAAACTGAGTCAGGAGCCCCACTGTGGCACCCTGTTATGTGCGTAGGATTTGCCTGAGAAACTCACTACAAATGCAGATTCCTGGGGAACACCTCCAGAGATCGGGGTTCAGCGGGTCTGGCGGCGTGGGGCAGGGAACATGCGTGTTTAGCCAGCACCCCGGGGGATGCTGGTGCCGGGTCCTTCAGGGACCTCGAGGTTGTCATTACGGATGGAGCGGCACACGCTTACCACGGCAACCCCACCCGGTAGTTCCAGAGCCCCGACGGGCCCGAGGCTCTCCTCACCGGGCTGTGGCTCCAGACATTCTGCGTAAATGGGTGTTTCATTTTTCCACAGCCCGCTGGTCAAGTTAAATGCCTATAATACAGCAGTGTTATCTGAGGGAGACACACACTTTCTAGACTAGATTTCCAAGAAATTTCATGAAAGGCTGATTTTCTTTGAAAAGCCTGGCTCCTTTATGCGCTGGAATAGAATCGTTTGGAATTGATATTCACCAGGACAGTGAGAGCGCTCCCCCATCCTCTGCCATCCTAAGAAGTTCATGGTCCCTCCCCTCCCTCCTTCTCCCGACCGCTGGGGCTGAGCCTTCTTCATCTTCAAAGGCACAGCATAAATTAGAGGAAGAGGTTTCCTAAACAATATTTAACCCCTCCTTAGTACTCCGACGATCCCAGCCTCACTCGCGTCGTCACCGAGTCCCTCCTGGTGTTGGCACGGTGGTAAAACCAGCAGGGAGATAAACAGGGCCAGGGGAGCATCCTGTATATTCCCGTCAGCACCCCAGGGCCTCCCACCAGCCTCCCATCCCACCCCGGCTCCCGTCACCTCCTTCCTGGTCTGCTCTCCTGGGCCCAGCCTCCTGCACCCCCGCCAGGTCCCTGGAGGGTCTTGGACCCCTGCTTGGCCTGGGCTAACCGTGCACCTTTTCCCAGACCAATTTAGCCTTTATCTTCCTTGTCAATCTTGAGCATCTTCTCCAGGCCCCGTATGTACCATCCTGTAACAAACTTTGTGTCATCCGCCTGGAGGAGGGCAGGATTGTTTGGTGCTGAAGGCTCCAGACGCAGGGCTCCAGAGACTACCCCCAGCCAGGTGGGCTTCTCAGAGGGCAGGCTGCCTTTTAGGGTGGCAGTTCAAATCCAGGCCTACCACTGGAATAGTATTCAGCCTTGAAAATGAGGGGCATTCTGACACGTGCCACAATATGGATGAATCTTGAAGACATTAAGGTAAGTGAAATAAGCCCGTCACACAAGGAGAAATACCACAGGATTCCAGCCAAGAGGAATCAAATTCGTAGAGACAGGAAGTGGAACAGTGGTTACCAGAGGCTGGGGCGGGGCATGAGGAGTTAGTGTTTAACGGGGACAGAGTTTCAGTTTTGCAAGATGAAAGAGTTCTGGAGACGGGTGGCGGTGATGGTTGCACAACAATGTGAATGTCTTTAATGCCACAGAACTGTACGCTTAAAAATGGCAAAAAGGTAGATTTTATGTTATGTATATTCCACACAATTAAAAAATAAATTAAACACAATCCATCTCTATCTCCCTCTAGGAGTTGAAGCAGAGGCAAGTCTATAAGCCTCCCTTTCCTTATCTGTAAAGCAAGGCTGTCAGCATGAATCAAGATTGACGATGGGTTACCAGAGAGAATGGACGGGATGACAATCTGTGAACTGTAACTCACCATGCAAATATGAAACACTGAGAAATTGTTTGCTTCTTTACTGTTGAATTTTGAGAGTTCTTTGTATATTCTACCTACTAGTCCTCTGCAGATATGTGGTTTGCAAATACCCACTCTGCAGCTTATCTTGTCATCCTCTTAAAGGATCTTTCACAGGGCAAAAATTTTTAATTTTGATGAGGTCTAATTTATCAATTTTTCCCTTTATGAACTGTGCTTTTGGTGTCAAGTCTCGGAAATCTTTGCCTAGTCCTAAGTCCCAAAGATTTTCTCCTATATTTTTTCTAAAGTTTATAGCTTTACATTTTACTTTATCTGTGATACAGCTTGAGTTAATTTTTGTATAAGAACAAAGTTTTTTTTTTGTTCTGTTTTTGTTTATGGATGTTCCATTGCTCCAGCACCATTTGTTGAATAAGTTATCTTTCCTCCATTGAATTCCTTTGCACTTTTGTCAAAAATCAGTTGGGCATATCTATGAGGGTCTATTTCTGGGTCCTCCATTCTGTTTGATTGGCCCACGTGTCTGTCCCTCTACCAGTGCCACACAGTCTTGATTACTGCAGCTATACAACAAGTTTTGAAATTAGGTCGACTGATTTCTCTCACTTTATTCTTCTTTTGCAAAAATGTTTTAGCTATTCTAATTCCTTTGCCTTTCCAAATAAGTTTTAGAATAATCTTGTCTATATCCACAAAAATTTGTGCTGGAATTTTGCTAGGAACTGTGTTAACCTTGTATGTAAATTTAGGGATTTAGGGACAATTGACATCTGTGCCATGCTGAGTCTTCCCATCCATGGATGCGATGTGTCTCTCCATTTATTTAGCTCTTCTTTGATTTCTTTTATCAGAATTGTGCAGTTTTCAGCATACAAGTCCTGTCCATGTTTTGTTAGATTTACAACTAAGTATTTAATTTTTTTGGTGATTATAAATGGCACTGTATTTTAAATTTCAGTATCCAGGTGTTCATTGCTAGAAAAAGAAAGCATTCAGGTCTTATGCCATTAAATCAAATGTTAGCTCTAGGTTTTTTGTAGATGTTCTTTGTCAAGTCGAGGAAGTTCACCTCTATTGCCGTTTTTTGGGAGAGTTTTGTCATGAATGGGTGTAGATTTTGACACATGGTCTTTATGCACTGGTTGACATGACTGTGTGATTTTTTTCTTTAGTCTATTGATATGGTGGATTACATTGATTGATTTTCAAATATTAAACCAGCCTCACATCCCTGGAAAAAATTCTACTTGGTCCTGGTGAACAAGTCGTTATACGTATTGCTGAATTATATTTGCTAATGTTTTGCTAAGGATTTTGTGTCTATATTTTTGAGGGATATTGCTCTGCAGTTGTTCTTTTTTGAACTGTCTTCGTCTGGTTTTAGTACCCGGTGACACTAGCTTCATAAAACAAATGGAGAAATGTTTCTTCCTCTTCTATTTTCTGGAAGAGATCGTGTAGAATTGGTGTTGATTCTTCTTTAAATGTTTGGTAGAATTCTCTGGTGAAAGGATCTGGGCCTGGAGAGATCTTTTTTGGGCATTTTAAAATGACAAATGTAATTTCCTCCATAGCTATAGAACTAGCGAGCCCTGTATGTCATATTGGGTGAGTAGTGGCAGTTTATATTTATCCAGGATGTGGTCTACTTAGCCAAAGTTGTCACTTTATGTGTGTGGAGCTGTCCATAGTATTCTTTATTATTCTCTTGATACTTACAGGTTCTGTAGTGACACCACTGTTTCATGTCTTATATAGGTGATTTGTGTCTTTTCTGTTCTTTTCCTTCTCAGTCTTGCTAAAGGTTTGTCAATTTTAGCGATCTTTTCAAAGACCAGCTCTTTGTTTCTTTGATATTCTGTTTTGTTTTTGTTTTCAATTTCACTAATTTCTGCTCTTATATTTATTATGTATTTCCTTCTGCTTGTTTTGGGTTTATTTTCCTCTTCTTTTCTAGGTTCTTGAGTTGGGAATGTAGGTTATGGATTTGAGACTGTTTCTTTCCTAATGCCTGCATTTGGCACTGTACACTTCACCCGCAGCTCTGTGCTAGCAGTGTGGACATGCTGTATTTTCATTTGAACGTATTTTTCGATTTTTCCTGAGATTTCCTCTTTTCGCCATAGAAGTGTGCTCAGTTTGCAAGTGTTTGAGATTTTCACATCATCTTTCGGTTATGGATTTCCAGTGCGGTTCCACTGTGGTCAGAGAACGTACTCTGTATGATTTCAATGATTTAAACTGTTTGAAGTCTGTTTCATGGCCCAGGATGTGCTCTGCCTTGGTATATATCCCACAGGCATTTGAAAAGAAAACGTACATGTGGTTGTCTGGTGGAATGTTCTGTCAGTCCTGATTAGGTCCTATTGGTCAGTGATGTTAATGATTCTTCTACATCTTTGCTTATTTCTGTGTAGCTGTTCTATCAATTGTTGAAATAGGGGTGTGAAGTCTCCAACTAAATTTGTGGATCTGTTTATCTCTTTTCAGTTCTATGACTTTTTGCTTCACATATTTTGCAGCTCTGTTGTTTGGAGCATACATGTTTAGGATTGCTATGTCTTCTTGATGGATTGGCCCCTTTGTCACTATATAAAGTCCCCTCTGTTGCTGGTAATTTTCCTTGCTCTGATGTCTACTGTATCTGATGTTAATATAGCCTCTTCTGCTTTTATTTGATTACTGTTTGCATGATATGTCTTTCTCCATCCTTTTACTTTCTGCCAGTACTGTTGTATTTAAAGTGTGGAAACCATCTAGTTGAGTCATGGTTTTAAATCCACTCTGCCACTCTGTCTGTTAATTGGTACACTTAATGTAATTATTTGTATGTTAGGTCTTAAATACCATATTTTATTTTTTGTTTTGTGTTTGTTCTCTCTGTTTTTCATTTCTGTTTTATTTTTTCTGCCTTCCTCTGGGTCACTTGAACATTTTCAGAATTTCCTTTTGTTTGTTTATGGTGTTTTTGAGTGTATCTCTATAGATTTTTAGTGGGTGCTCTAGGTATTACAATATATATATGTTGCTTACCATAGTCTACTGGCATTGTCATTTCAATGGTTTGAGTGAAGCATAGAAACCTTACCTTGTTTTATGTCCCTTTACCATCCCCCATTTATAACATAATTGTAAGTATTTCCTCTATACACATGAACAACCACATCAGACAATGTTGTGATTTTTGCTTCGACTATCAAACATGATTAGAAGACTCAAAAGTTGAAAAAAACCCTCCCTGTTTTATTTAATTTTTTTTTGCTTACTGTATCTTTTCTTCCTTTCTAATGTTCCAAGGTCTCTTTTTTATCTTTTCTCTCTGTTTAGACAACTGCCTTTAGCCACTCTTCAGTAGGTCTGTTGGTGACAAATTCTCTTGGTTTTTCTTTGTCTGGGAGTGTCCTGACCTCCCCTTTCTTCCTAAAGGATATTTTCATGGGCTATAAGGTTCTGGGTTGACAGGTCTTTCCTTTCAGCACATGAGAAATATTGTGCCCCTTCCTTCTGGCCTCCATGGTTTCTAATGGAAAATCCACTCTCATTCTAATAGTTTTTCTCTTATAGGTAAGGTTTATTTTTCTCTGACTGCTTTTTCTTTGTTTTTGATTTTCAGAAGTTTAATAATCATGTGTCTTGGCATGGATTTCTTTGGGCTTATCCCGTTTGAGATTTGTGATGGTTCATTTTGTGTGTCTACTTGGCTGGGTCACAGTGCCCAGATATGTGGTCAAACAGTATTCTGGATGTTTCTGTGATGGTGTTTATGGGTGAGATTAACATTTAAATCAGTGGATTTTTTTTTTTAATCATCTGCATTTTATTTATTTATTTTTTTGTGAGGAAGACCAGCCCTGAGCTAACATCTGTTGCTAATCCTCCTCTTTTTGCTGAGGAAGACTGGCCCTGGGCTAACATCCGTGCCCATCTTCCTCCACTTTATATGGGATGCCGTCACAGCATGGCTGACAAGCAGCGCGTCGGCAGGCGCCTGGGATCCGAACCGGTGAACCCTGGGCTGCCAAGCGCGGACGAAACCACTACGCCACCGGGCGGCCCCCTTTGGATTTTGAGTGAAGGAGATTGCCCTCCATCATGTGGTGGGCCTTACCCAATCATTTGGAGGCCTAAATAGACCAAAAGACTGACCTCCCCTGAGGAAGGGGGAGTTCTGTAGCAGACGCCTTCGGACTTGAACTGCAGCATTGGCTCTTCCCTGGGTCTCCAGCCAGGTGAGGACCTACTCTGTTCCACGCACTGTTGCAGATGCTGCGAATAGAGTGGGGAATAAGGCAGAGCCTGTCCACGCCTGCAGGGGGCCTGCTGTCTAGAACACGACAGAGACAGGAAAGAGATCAGCAGATACACAAGACAGGATCAGGCCTTGGTTTGTGTCAGGATGAAAATAAACCAGGCTGTGATGGCGAGGGACTGTGAGTGGGAGAACTGAGGTTGGTGACCAGGGTAGGCTTCCCTGAGGAGGTGACATTTAAGCTGAGGGGAAGGAGGAGCCCGTTGTACAAAGATTCTGGAGAATAACATTCCAGGAGAGGGAAGAGCAAGTGCAAACGCCCCGAGGCAGGAATGAGTGTGGAGGTACTGAGGAAGGAAAGGGGGCCAGTGTGGGTGGAGCCAAGAGAACAAGGGGGAGGAAGGGATGGGGTGAGGTCACACACCATGTGGGGGAACTTCCCTTGAGTGGGAGGGGAACCCACAGAGGTTTTTGAGCAGAGGAGTGTCTGTGTCTGATCTCTGTTTAAGACTCTCTGGAGGCCCTGTTGTGGAGGCAGTGAGGTGAGATGGGAGGTGTGGGGGGGTGGGAGGAGGCCAGAGAAGGAAAGACCAGCTTTCCACAGCTTCAGACCCCTGTTGGGAGGCAGTGACAGGTCCCGGACAGAGGGATGGGAGGCTAGGACCAGGATGGTTGCCATGGCAGCAAGAGGCAGGTATGGAATGGTTCTGGAGATGGAGGGATTGGCCTGGCAAGCTCTGCTGGAGACCTCCAGGACTTTTCACATATTAAAAAATAAAATGAAATGAAACCCTAAAGTCAGACCAGGAAACCCCCTGTCTTTATGAAGAGTGACGTGTTCCTCCCTCTGGATGGGTGAACCTCCATCATCGTCCTCCCACTCACTCTCCTTTCCTCACCGCTTGGAGGGCCTCACTGTTTAATTGTTGTGATCCTCTCTGCTGTGCTGTGTCTGCACGGGGTGCCAGGCTGGTGACGGCACTGCCTGCTCCGGTGTCTGCCTCCTTGCCAGCGATGGCTGCAGGGATGAGATGCAGCCAGTGGGCCCTTGTGGGTGGGTCCACAGTGTTCTCTGTGCTCAAGGCTGCAGGGCCCAGAAGCGGGGGGCTGGGGTGATCGGCGGGAAGCTGTGGCTTTTGTCTCAGCTGCAAAGAGCTGGCCCCTCGAGCCCCTGGGGGCCTCAGATCCTCCTGCTGAGAGCAGCCTTCCCATGCTCTGAGTTGGAAGGGAGAGGCACTCTGTCGCATGAGGCTTGCTGCACGGTGACGGGAAGCAACCCCGACTCTGCCCACCATTGCCAGTGAAACATACATAAGGATCTTCCCGGACTTACGACGGGGTTACATCCGAGAAACCCATCGTAAGCTAAAAATACCGTAAATCAAAAATGCATTTAATCCACCTAACCTACGGAACATCGTGGCTTAGCCTCGCCTACCTGAAACATGCTCAGAACACCTACACTAGCCTACAGTTGGGCAAAATCATCTCACACGAAGCCTATTTTATAATGAAGTGTTGAATATCTCATGTGATTGATTGAGTACTGTACTGAGAGTGAGAAACAGAATGGCTGTCTGGGTACAGAAGGGTTCTCAGTGATCGTGTGGCTGACGGGCAGCTGCGGCTTGCTGCCACCGCCCAGCGCCGGGAAAGAGCTTCGGACCGCAATATCGCTAGGCCGGGAAAAGAGAAAAACTAAAAATTCAAAGTATGGTTTCTATTGAATGTGTATCGCTTTCCCACCATTGTAAAGTCGAAAAGTCGATTCGTAAGTTGAATCACGGTAAGTCAGGGACCATCTGCGTATGTGTGTGACATATACGTATATATATACAGAGTAGGTGCCTGACAATAAGTGTTTTTGGTTGTGATGTAAGTGCCTGACATTCAGCTTTTGATTGCTGAGGCGTCCATTTCAAAGACATCCGGCTTGAGTAAACACATTGCCGGCTACACAACCAGATAGGAGCCAGGCCACCCGCCCCCTCCACAAAGTTCCCTTTAGGAAGCCCTGGGTGACCCAGATAACTGACCGCTGGAGTTACCCTGCTTTTCCTTCCAACGTGTAATTCCCACTCCTACGTTTTAAATTCACCAATAAAGAGTGAACCCGGGAAACCCTAGGCCCCCCCACCCTTGACCCCAATAAAGGCAGAACTCCAGGTCCCTGTGCGCACCCTCTACCCTGACCTCGCTGTGTGGCCCCAGGTGTGCCGTGTACCCCAGGACCTGTGAGTAATAAACCTTGCTCCTCAATGCTCCCCGCTGGGGGTTGCCGAGGGCGTCCTGCAGTCACAGTAAGAACCACAGGGGCCGGTCCAGCCGCAGCACTGGCTCCTGTGGGGCCCCCCGCGGGCAGTCCCCACAGAGGCCTCCCAGTTGAGAGCATCACCATCTTAGGCTGAGACCAACTAAGACAGCATGTGTGTATATATGTATATTTAATAGTCTTTTAAAGAACAGTTTGAGATTTACAGAAAAGTTGCACAGACGGTGCAGAGCTCCCTCTCTCAGGTTCCCCGTGTTAACTCCTCACGTCTATGTGGTACATTACAATGAATGAACCCACGTGGATGTGTTATTATTGACTACATTCCACACATTGTTCGGATTCCACTACTTTTTCCCTGAGGTCCTTTTCCTCTTCCAGGAGCCCACCCAGGACACCACGTGACACTGAGTCGTCATGTCTCCTTAGGCTCCTCTGGCTGTGACAGCTGCTCACTTTCCTTGTTTTTGATGACCTTGACAGTTTTGAGGAAGACCGGTCAGCTATTTCATAGGATGTCCCTCTGTTGCGGTTTGTCTGACGTTTCTCTCATGGTTGGACGGGGTTGATGGGTTCTTGGGGGGACGACCACAGAGGGGCAGTGTCCTCATCACATCATGTCACAGGGACCTGCTGTCAACATGACTCACCACTGTTGATGTTGACCTTGGTCACCTGGGTGAGTCTGTCATTCTCCGCTGGAAAGTTACTCCCTTTCCCTCTTTTCCATATCGTGCTCTCTGGAAGGAAGTCACTATGCACCCTTAAGGGCTGAGGGGTTATGCTCCACTCCCTTGAGGGGGAAGTATCTACATAACTATTTAGAATTTCTCTGCATGGGAGATTTGTCTATTCTTACCCATTTATTTATTTATTCAACCATGTATTTATATCAGCATGGACTCTCGGATTTTCTTTTTATACTTTGGGTTATATTTATTTTGTTTCTCAAATTGTTTCAGCTTTGGCCATTGAGAGCTCTTTCAGCTGGCTCCTGTGTCCCTTTGATATACCCCCATCATTTTGTTTTCTTGAGCACTTTCTTATTTTCTGGCACTACAAAATGCTACAGGCTCATCTTGCATGTGTCCTGTCCCAGCCCTAGAATCAGCAATTTCTCTAAGGAGCACTGGTTCCTTTTGTTGGAGAACGGTATTTAGAAACCAAGATCTAGGCACTGGGTGTGCTCATTGCTACTGGGGTGTCACTGCTTCTAGGTCCTCTTAGTGGACAGAGCAAGGAAATAAATGTATCTTTACTAATTTAAAGGTGTTCTGAGACAAATTTCCAATGTGTGTGTGTGTGTGTGGTTTTCTCAGTACATCCAAGAAATTCTCCAGATACCAGCTGTGTGTCGTACAGTTCAACTCATTTCTGACTCTGTCTACCTGGAGACAGTGTCAGATCCCACAGGTTAAGGGCTCAATCCCACAAGACTACCCCCACCCCCTTCAGACACCAATTACAAGTCCAGGTTCTTACCTGTGCTTCTGACTGACTGGATATGGATCAGAGGTCCCAACCACCCCCTCCTTGGGTTTGCTAGAGCAGCTCACAGATCACAGAGAAGCGTTTTATTTACAAGTTTACTGGTTTATTGTAAAAGGATATAACTCAGGAAGAGCGAGATGGTAGAGATGCATAGGGTGAGGTATGGGGCGCATTTCACGCCCTCTCTATGTGCACCACCCTCCCCACATCTCCACGTGTTCACCAACCCAGGAGTTCTCTGAACCCTGTCCTTTTGGGTTTTTATGGAGGCTTCATTACATAGGCAAGTTGATTAAATCATCAGCCGCTGGTGATCAACTCAACCTCCAGCCCCTCTCTCCTCCCCAGAGGGCATGGGGGAGACTGAAAGTTCCAATCCCCTTATCACATGGTTGGTTCTCCTGGCAACCAGACCCCATCCTTAGAGGTGTTCCAAAAATCACCTCATTAACACAAGAGACACATTTGCTGCTTTTATCACTTAGGAAATTCCAAGGGTTTTAGGAGCTTTGTGCCAGAAATGGAGACAAAGACCAAATAGGTATTTCTTATTATGAATCACAATATCATACTAACTCATATATACGCACACATTATCTATCATCTATCTGTCTATCATCTTTCTCTCAATCTGTATGTATATTAAGTTAAGCATGAGTTCATACTGGTGTCTCCAGCTCTGATCCAACACCACATGGATCGTTCTAGCCACCTCCCCTTGCTTATCTGTAACCTTTCTCTCCAGCTGCTCCCACCATCCTCCATCCACTTACTTGTTTATTCAATCCTAGTATATATGAATAGTGGTTTCAGAATTGTTAACCAGTGCCCCAAAGGAAGCAACTTCACCAACTAGAGTACAGTGCTTATGTACAATTTATTTTGTCTTTACTCTGACAGACTCCACTCATTTCCAGAGTTACTTAAATCGGCACCTTTACCCCTCCTCCTTCAGTGAGGCTAGGTCATGCATTTGTACTACAGTTAGATTCTTTTGTCACAGTCTCCACCCCATCTTGGGGTCTTCCAATCTCCTAACTGATTTTTAAGGAATTTACATGCATTAAGGTTCACTCTTTGTGCTGTAAAATTCCATGGGTTTTGAGAAATGCGTAGTGTCATATACCTGCCGGTATTGTACAGAGTTAGTTCACGGCCCTAAAATATTCCCTGTGCTTCGCCAGTTCAACCTCTCCCTTCCCTAAACCTCTGGCAACCAGTGATCTGTTTTCTATCTTTATAGTTTTGCCTTTTCCAGAATGTTGTATAATTGGAATCGTAAAGTATATAGCCTTTTCATACTAGCTTCTTCCACTTAGCAGTATGCATTTAAGATCCTTTCATGTCTTTTCATGGCTCAACAGCCCATTTCTTTTTATCACTGAATATTATTCTGTTGTCTGGATGTACCGCAGCTTATTTATCCATTCACCTACTGAAGGACATCTTGGTTGCTCTCAGATTTTTGCAATTATGAATAAAGCTGCTATAAACATTCTTGTGCAGGCTTTTGTGTGGACAAGTTTTCAACCCAATTTGGTAAACCCCAAGGAGCATGACTGCTGATCACATGCTAAGAGTATGTCTAGTTTTGTAAGAATCTGCCCAACTGTCTTCCAAAGTGGTGGCACCACGTCACATTCCCACCAGCGGCGAGTGAGAGTTCCTGTTGCTCCCCATCCTTGCCACCGTTCGGTGCTGTCAATGTTCTGGATTTTGGCCATGCTGATAGGTGTGCAGTGTATCTCATGGAAGCATATTTTTCAGCCCTGATGGAGATGGAGAACATTTGTGCACCCGGTGTGCTCAGCAATCGTTGAAGGACACCTTCGTGAAATAGATGGGGAGTTCTGAATCCTGTTAATGTTCGTTGTTCCCTCCTGTTTGGGGTTGGTCCCTGGGCTTTTGCCTCTTCCAATTCACTGCAAGAGTGAGCACAACTGTCTGCATGAAAAGCACTCCGGAAAAACCTGGAAGCACGATTAATCACTGGGTAACTTATTGTTTATGCAGCAATTACCCAACCTGGGAATGTCATTTAGTGCAGGAAATATAGATCTTCCCCTCCCGATAAATCTGCTGGCCTTCACTGCCACGGGCATTTGTTTTCAGGAATGGGTGACAAATCACCACCACTAAATTACATGAGGACTTTCTTCTTTTATTTTAAAAATATGGCTTGTGATTTCGAACCAGCAGGCGAAGTCAGCAGAATGTGAAGCAGCTCTTACTAGAAAGAAGTTCAGTGGGAACACGGCAGGCCCTGGGGGAAGCCCCGGAATGAAGTCTTTTTCTTCTTCCATTTTTTTTTTGCATGTGTCAGTTTTTGAAGAGTGCCTGTGGATTTGACTTTTGAGATATGAAGCTTTCAACTTTTCTTGCAGTATTTCTCAGCAGAGCAGAAAAATGGAATCTTAATTACCCGACCCAAACCCCCTATGTGTGTGTGTGGTGCGGGTGGGTGGAGTTTTTGAGAATTTTAGAAAAGATTTTGCAAAGTGTTGGGCGCAGACCTGGATAGTTACATAAAAGTAATCAGGCTCCATTCAAAGACACGCCCCTTGTGGGATGAGACAGGTAAAGAAAACACCACGCCCTTCAAAGGAACACTTTGTGCACAGCAAGCAGGCTGCTGGGGATGAGACAGGGGAGTCAGCTGGGCTGGTTGCAGAGTAAGGGCCAGAGGGGGCTGTAGAGCTCCTGGAAGACCCTTCTGGGGGTCAGCCGTGCCTCAGCCTCTCCCTTCTTGCGTGAAGCCGAGCTGATGGCGAATTGTCTGCGGGGAGCTGACGCTCACACAAGCAAGCAGCTGAAATGCAGCGGTGATAACAAGGAACCAACCACTGTGTGGTTTATGAGGTGCTTCCAGACCTGTTTTCTCATCTGGTCCTCGTGACAGCATCACGGGGAAGCCCCTGGAATGCCTTGGCGGGAGCAAGCTGCAGCGAGGTCGTAGCTTGCCAAGGTCACGCAGCTGGGAAGTGGCAGCTGGGTCCTCAAACTCGGCCTGTCTGATCAAGAAGGTTGCAATAAGAGCTTTTGCCTTTTGGCTGTGATCCATACATCGTGAGGCGTTTCCGGCACAAGGTAGAAACTTGCAGGAGTTAACGTTCCTGGGCGGAGGGCCGTGGAGACTCACCCAGTCACAGCATTCATGCAGCCATTCTGTTTACTGAGTGCCTACAACAGGACGGGGGCTGCGGTGCTGGCAATCGCCAGGCAAAGCCTGCTCAGTGGGAGGGCGTCTGGGTGCCTGTGGGGACAGAATGATGGCAGGGGACCCATTTGCTGCAGAAGAGCGTCCTGACTGATCCCACTGCCTCCATCCAGCATTCCCAACTCTTCCAGGGAGCCCGGCCACGTTCTCAAGGCCGCTGCAGCTTCCGGGGAGCCCTGAGCCCTGCTCTTGGTCCTCAGGTTCCAGACAACTCTCTCAGCTGGTTTGAGAAGGGAGCACAAGCTGGGTGGTGGGGCCTGGCTCTGAGTGTCCTCCCTGCAGTCATCACTCCTTCTCTGGCAGCAGCATCTTTCCTCCCCACCCCCTCTTTGCCTCCATTCAACAAACATTTATTGAGCACTGACTGTGTGCCATGTTTTGAGCTGGGAGGACATTGTGTGTGGTTCCAGCCCTCAAGGGGCCTCGGTCTCTTTGTTCCAGTCAAAGTTAGTGTCAACAGAGGAGGAGAAACCCCCAGCTCCAGGAATGGGCACTGTTTCCAGGCCCTCTCTCCCAAGGGCTATGGCTGCAACGGGGCGAGCGGGCAGAGCTCAGGGTTTGGCTGGGCAGCAGGGGCTCCCCCTGTCCAGGGGTTGGAGGACACCAAGGTGCTGTCAGAGCCCCAGATTGCTGGGCTAAACCGTTCATGGGCACCTGGGAGGCCACCCCTGTCTCCCGCGTCTGCTGTTCTGCTGTCTGCTGGCAAGACCTGCCTGGCTCTGGGTGCTTGGGGCTCTATTAAACTGTTAATACAACCATTAGCGTGTCAGCACGTTATCTCTCTGCCTGGGAGGGATCAGATGCTATTCGCACTTCTGTCGGTTCATCTTTATTTATCTGGCTTTCACCTTGATGGGTAACAAGTTTATACAAAGCCCCAGCGACGGAGAGAAATAGGAATCAGGAGGTGGCCTCACATGGGGGGCTTCATGTGGGCACCCCCAGGCTGTTTGGTCTTCATGCAGGGGTTATTCCAATACCAGGAGCACAAGCGAGGGTCAGGCTACCGCTGAGCCACAGAGACGGAACTGTATTTGCCAGTTCCCTTATTCTTGGATCTTTCCATAGTGCACACGGGCAGCTCCAGGTGCCAGGATCTGCTCTCGGTGCTGGATATACAGTGGTGAGGAAGGAAGAGGACATCCATGCCTTTGTGGGGTTGATGGTTGAGAGCAGTGGCCCTCAGCCACAGGCAATTCTGTCCCTGCGGGATGTTTGGCAATGTCTGGAGTCATTTTTGGTTGTCAAAACTTGGTGTGGGGAGGGACTCTACTGGCAGCTAGTGAGTGGAGGCCAGGGATGCTGCTGAACACCGTGCAATTCTCAGGACAGTTTCCCAAACAGAAACTGATCTGGCCCCGAGTGTCCACAGAGCTACTGCGGGGGGCTTCAGGTGGGACCTGCTGAGGTCACTTTACAAGCGAGTAGGAGAAATTAGCAGGGGTGTGTGTGTGTGTGTGTGTGTGTGTGTGTGTTCCTGTGTGTTTGTGTGTGGGGAAGACAGGGAGAGGATGAGAAGAGTGTGCCACACAGAGCACGTGCGTGTGACAAAGCTGGAAGGTGTGAAGGACGGTCCCTGCGTGGGGAAGTGAGAGGAACCCGGTGGGCCGGAACATCCTGGAGTTAGGAGGAGGAGGAAGCCAGACGGAAGGGCCTGCAACCTACGCTAAGATTTCAGACTCTGCCAGAACCTATGACGTGCTCAGGTTTTTACATACCTCCCCTCGCTCACCTTGTAGAGCAAGAGTTTACATTAGTTTCCTGGGGCTGCTGTAAGAAAGTCCCACAGACTGGGGGGCTTAGACAGCGGAAATCCATTCTCTCCCAGTCCTGGAGACTGGAAGTCTGAGATCAAGGTGTCCGCAGGGTTGGTTCCTCCTGAGGCCTCTCTCCTTGGCGTGTAGATGGCCGTCTACACCCAGTGTCCTCACACGGTCTTTTCCTCGTATGTCTCGCTCTGTCTCCAAATTTCCCCTTTTTATAAGGTCACCATCATACTGGATAAAGATCCACCCTGATGACCTCATTCTAACTTGATTACCTCTGCAAAGATCCTACTTCCAAACACAGTGACATTCTGAGGTCCTGTGAGGACTCCATATGGCTTTTTGGAGTCCATGTGAGGACTCCAATATGGCTTTTTGGGGGACACAATTCAGCCCATACAGGGTTGGCTGGAGAAGTGTGAGAGGCAGGGGGACTGGCTGTGTTGTAATGATCCAGGTGCAGAGGTGCAGATGCTGGGGCAGGTGGTGGAGGAAACGGAGAGGAAGAGCAGATGGTCTGGGGGACGTTTGGAGTGTGAGTCAAAGAACTTGGGTTTGGACTGGCTGGGTCCAGGGTCTAGGGTAATTGAGGTCCGTTTTAGAGTCCTGGGAAGCTACGTCAGAGAGGTTTTACTTCAATTCCTCTTTGTTGATACAATTATAGCCTAGCTGTAGTCGAGGACGTTTGACAAAGGACCAAATTCACTCATTGTGACTTAACTTTGTATAACTGTTTTCAAACACTTAACTCTTAGCCCTAGGCATACACTAAAAGTTAATTTATTTGCTCTTGGTAAAGCCATGCACACTCGTTGTAGGACATAGCCGATTCAGAAAGCACAGAAAAGTACAAATAAGACAAAACCCAGCCACAATCGTGTAGCTGGAGACATGGAAGTCCTTCGAGTGGTTATTTAACCGCTCTCTAGGGTTGGGTGTTTAAATTATTGTAAAACATTTTTCTGTATATTAAAATATCAGCTTCCCCCAACCTCATTATCATAAAAATGTGTGTCTGCTAATTGAAAGTGGCCCTTCATCAGTCCTATACTTTGCTTTTCTTTATTCAACGTGGGTTCACATTTCTCCTGTTATTTCGCTGTCACCCTGTGTGAACCGCTCCAGCCTGCCTTTGTCCCTCTCCAGTTCATTCAGGGGGTCTTGGGGATGTTCCTGTAGCCCCACGTGAGTTCCTTGTGAAGCAGGAGGGAATTCTCCCAAAGAGAGGGTTGATGCCAATTAAAACTGGCACTGGGAGCGCGCCTGCCGACCAGGCACTTGGTGTGGCTCCATGAACATGCTCTGTCCCGTGTCCCCATTGCATGTGAGAACAGGCAACAGCGCCGTCTGCTGGGCACCACGTCTGGTGGTGTGTCTCATTTGGTCATCCCGCCGGGGGAGGGACTTGAGTAACCGGCCTGCGTCACGCGTTAGGATCTGGCTGAGCTTGAGTCTGAGCCTCGGTGGGGTGCTTGCACCTCTAGACCCCGATGACCCTCTCTCGCCTGCGCTCTCCTGCCTCCCTGTGTGCGATGGGTCTGCGTCCACACAGGAGGAGGTGGAGGGAGG
The DNA here is from genome assembly GCA_031878705.1 of Tapirus indicus. Taxonomy (NCBI): domain Eukaryota; kingdom Metazoa; phylum Chordata; class Mammalia; order Perissodactyla; family Tapiridae; genus Tapirus; species Tapirus indicus. The sequence goes on along the minus strand of CM062924.1, from coordinate 88,473,615 downwards.
CTCCTTGGGCCCCTTGTTTTCTGAGGGTCCCACCCCTCACGGAGGTCCTGCCTACCCACGCGCGGGCCTTCTCTGGTTCCATTCTCCGGTTACACCCCAGGCTGGAGCCTGCACGTCTCTGCCGTCAAGGAAGATGCGCAGCCTCCAAGTCTCTAGAGGGGAAACTTGGTCAGCCTGTGCATTCCAAGGGGCCGTCTGTCCATCTGTCTTCAACATGGAGTGAAAAAGTTGGTGTGCTGGGCACGACATGCATCGTAGCCTTGAACTGCACAGCCGCCGTGTGATCATTCCCATTTTACAGATGAGGAAACAAAGCCCCACATGCTAAGTAATTGCCAGTAGAGTCTGGCAGCGAGCGGCAGCAGAGCTGGGGTCTGAGCTCAGCCGCTTCCTGCTGCACCATTCCTCTGCACCCTGGTGGCCTTCGGGGACCGAGGTGGCTTCAGGATCTTGTGTCAGTCCTGCCAGTCACCTTTGATCACACACACACACACACACACACACGCTCACACACGCTCGCTCAGGCTTGTGCTTCGTTCGGCTCTCCACCCTTTACCATCGTCTCCAGGCCGCGGGCCGCACAAGGTCTTCATCGCGGAGAGATATCGACTCTGTCATGTTCGATGCTGTTATTTCCCCCAGTCTGTTGTTTCTCTTTTTATTCTAGTTTTGTGAGCTTTCACCGTACAAATCTCTCCTTTCCTCTTTATTTTTCACTGCCTCGTTCTAGATGTGTTTCTATTACCGGTGACTGCAAATCGTTTTCAGAGGAACGTGCTGACACACACCACTCGGAGCTGGCCCGGCTCGCGCTCCACTTGGGGGTCTTGGCCGCTGGAGCCTCAAGATCCCCTCGGAGAGTCCCAGCCACGGCCCACCCAGGTGGGGGCATCCGTGGAGACGGCCCCCTCCGATCAGGAGCGGGTGTAGGGATCGGGGGAGGGCGGGGCAGCGGGCATCACGGTGCCTTGTCGGGTTTGCATTCAAAAGGGCAATCTTCCAACCGCAGCGTGATAAAAAGACATTTTCCAGGAACTATTGTACTGGTGACTTCATGTGGCTTCAAACACAGAAAGACTCTTTTAAGGGTTTGGAAACAGTTTTCCTTCTACTGAAAATGGTACATTTCATGCCCTCCCTATGGATCCTGGGACAATCTATTCTTAGAGATATTCTGAAAAATTCTATATGCTTGGAAATGTCATAGATTGCAGAAAATTTGAAAGGAAGGGAACTATAATTCCCCCAAACAATTGTCTTCTTATGTGGAACAAAGATATCATTAGTTCTATTTTTAATCAGCAAATGCTATATTTCTGAATATAAATATCACGGGCCCTGTCAGGATCTCGGGGGCTCAGGGGCCCCTGCATCCGGTCTGCGCATGGCCCTTCCTGCTCGGGTATCCATGAGCTAAAGAGACAAATTACCCCCTTTCCCCTCTACACAGGATGGTGGAATGGGAACAGGAATTCCACAATAAGCATCCCCATTCAGAAAGGGACAGAGTGAGAACCTGCAGAACACACCAGTCTGCAGCAGTTCTGAAACCCCGCCGGGCAAATGTTTTGAGGGCTTGGCTCTACTGTTGGGTGGGGAATGTTCTTTGATTTGGCCCTGATTTTGCTCCCAGGAAGCAGCTCCCTTGGTCCTCTGCAGCCCGCGGCTCCATCTGCCGGGAGAGTTTGTTTTTCCCACTACCCTCCTTCGCCACATCCGACGCCGGCCTGGGGGACTGTGCTCTCCTCTGGGATGAACAGCCTTCCCAGCCCTGCTCCTGCCTGTAGAAGGTCAAGGCTCATTTGTCTCGGGTGCACACAGCACTCAATTACCCATCTGGGCGTCCTTGTGGCCGTACACCCCTCTCAAAAATGTCATGACTTCCTCATCTCCAGTCCAGTTAGCTCCCTGTCCCAGCAGCCACAGCCACACTTCCTCCGGAGGCACAATTCTCCCATGCTCTGTCTTTGCCTTCTCCCGCCCATGCCTCCCTCTTCTCCCCAGACTTCATCACAATCTCCTTGAAATATCAGGCTACGGTGGGGGAGCCACACGTGCAGACTCTTTTCCATGGGCTACTTTGTCCAGCTGGAAGGATCTAAGGGGGTCACACCCCTTATTGGGCTGTTACCCCGATTAGTTTATCTCTGGACGTGATGCGCCCACGCTCTCTCTGGATTTGGCCCTTCAGCACACGGCTCAGTTTTAGTCAGCCTTTGGGGGTTCACACCTTTCTCAAAATGTTTACTTTTACCTCTTGGAGTTGGGAAGAAGTTGGCTTTTCCAGAACTACAAGTCCCTGAATTGGGGAATTCCCAGTGTTCCTTTTCATTGTGTTTGGAAACCGGCCATTTCTCTTCTGTTTTCACCTCTTTCTCGTAGCGCCTTACCGGATTCCGACAGCGACCAGCACATGCTGTTCCGTCTTCTTTCCAATTCCTCCCCCAGAACGACAGCTTCACTGGGTACCTGATCTACTTCTCAAGTCCCCACAGGTGACAGTGTTACCAGATACCACATAACACGGGCTGCCATCTTTCCAGCCTTCGGTCTCAGTTTCCTAAACTCCTGTTGCCTGATCACGAGCCCAAGCCACATATTTTGGATTTTTGCTACAGCAGCACTTACTTCTGGATCCAACCTCTATATTAGTTAAAGCAGGCTTGATTTATTGGGGTGACAACCAGCCTCGAGATTTCGGTGGCTTAAACAACAAAGGTTTATTCTCACTCAAGCTCCGTGTTGGGTTGGCCGGGGGCTCTGACACATGCTGTCCTCGCTCTGGGAAGCAAGCTGCAAAGCCTTCACCGTCTGCCATGTTACTGGGCACCCACGGCCAGTGAAGGAAGCGTGGAGGCTCACACACTTCTGCTCCCCTTCCATTGGCCAAAATAAGTCACACGATCACATCTAATTTCTCCTTCCATTTCACTGGCCACAACAAGTTCCATGACCATACCTAACTCCAAGGAGGGCTGGGGAAGCTGATTCTCCGCTCAGAAGGAGGGAAGCTGGATGTGGGGAGCAGCCGTAAAGGCAGTCATAGGTGTTAGATAATAATGACGGTTTCTCCTTGGTCTTCCCTCCTGCCATCTAAAGACCGAGTTCCTTCAACTGTGTCTCATATAATATTCATCCCAGATGCCTTCTCTGGGTGTGTCTAGGGGCCCACCCTGTCACTTACAAGCTGTCATCAACATTTAATACAACCTCCAAAGCTGAACCCTGATGCTGTAGAAGAGCTGAGAACAAGGCCGGGCGTGTTCTGTGTCTACTTTTTAACCCTTCGGGTGGCAGGATAGAAAGTGCAGAGGAGTCAGGAGTTGCAAGGCTGTGTTCCCGAGGGAGAGGGTGGTTTCTTCCAGGTTGCTTTCACAGATTCCCCTCTGCGACAGTCAAAGCGCCTACTGAATTTTGATCTTGTGGTTTTGTTCAGTTGGGTGTTTCTCCATCCTATTTGACGAGACATCTCTTCTGCCCTGTCCAGGTGGGCGGAATGAACGGTGGAAGCACTACTGTAGCAGGACCACAGGCTCGCACTTCCTGGTGGAGAAAGCCTTCCGGGTCTCTGCCGCAGGGCCCGGCCGCTGGGCACAGATTCAGCGCTGCTCTGGCTGTTAATCAAAGCAGGCAGTTGTTTATTGCTCTGTGTGCTCCAAAGCTGGAGAGAGTCGTCCTTAATTGTAGTTTAGAGGTTTCATCCAAATGCATTAGTAACTGCAGCCCTGTCCCCCCCACCCCGCCGCAGTATGTCCTCCCTCCAGGGTGTGTAATTCTCCTCCTGTTTCGCTTCCCGAATCCACTGGACTCTTCCCTACGGCCTGGGTTTCCTCGGGTCAGCTTTGAAGCTCGAAGGACGGGTGGCCATAGAACACTCCCACCCCAAATTATCTGAGCAGGTGTCTCCGCGTCTTTGAGATCTTTGCATCTCTATGCCTGAGATGTAGCAATTGCTCAATTCCTGCTTTTGTAATTTAATTTACTTCTTTGAAAAGAAGGACGAGGTTTCCCTTTCAGATAGCTGCTGTCTTCCCAGGAAGGGCTGGGGTGGGGGCCCTGTGCGCCAATGCTCCCCTCCCCCATCCCAGCCCCACGCGGTTCCTAGAGCAGCCAGCTCAGAGGAAATTTTAATCTCCTGGACAAAGGAACAAAATGACAAATGGAATCCCTCATCCGAACTCGGCATGCAGGGCTGCTTTCTCCGCTCTCCCTCAGCTTCCGCGCTGTGCCACTGGCCATGGGCCCTGACATTAATCGGCTCTTTGCAAAAGGTCACAGCCTTCTCTTCTCGGAACATTTTAAAAGGCAGTGAACACATCGGATGATATTTAAATAGCTATACCCAGTGTCCTCACAGGTCCTCTGGTCAGTGTACTTAGGGTGTGACGTGATAAAACAGCTCAAGAACAGTTTATTAATTCACTCAGCAAATCTGTACCGCGACGGAACACCACACATCACGTGTGCCTGACGGCGGGCTAACTTTGGGGACGTGTAGAGGCATAAGCCCAGGTCCTTGCCTTCAGGGGGCATGCGGTCTGCTGGCGGGGAGAGGGGGGCGGGCTCCGTGCAGGGCCCGGTGCTGCGCAAAGGAGGGGCCATCGGTCTTCCTGCAGAGGGTGGGGAAAGGCGTCATGGATGAGCTGAGGCACTGTGGGGTCCTAGGAGAGGCTGTATCAGACACACGTGTGTGTGTGCCACTCTCGACTGTGCTTCTCAAGGTGTGTAAGTCAGTCCCTGAGCATCTGGGTAAAGGGCAGCTTCCGCCGCAGCAGATGTGGGGTGGGGCCCGAGAGTCTGCATTCCCAGCAGGCTCCAAGGGTGTGCCCCACAGACAGTGCATCATGGGTGCAGCAGAGTGCGGGAGGGGGGCAGTGAGAGAGACGCAGTGTCCCATCTTCAGGGCTTATAGGCCTCAGAGGCCAGGTTCTCTTCTGGCTTCTAGAATGTTCTCTTTGTGCATCTACCTGAGTCCTCATCACACTGTCTGTGGCTCATCAGGTGTGTTCTTTCCTCCTTAGCACATGCAGATCCAGGATGGAGCCATAACTCCACCATCTCGGCCCCCAGGGCCTGGCCTGGGAACACAGGAATGCTTGTCGAGTGACTGGATGCCTGCCTCTTGGGGTCCTGCTGACAGGGTCAGGTCTTGTTCATTCAACTTTGTATGGCTGTGCCCGAAATGTAAGGACCGCTCAATTCATGCTTTCGGGATTTACTTCTTTGCCTATGCATTTAAAACTTCTTAGTTTGCTTACTTGCTTGTGCTGGAGTCCCGTGACAGTGGGCAAGGTGGCTGTGTCTGGTTGCCCAGGTCGGACACTGCATGAGGGTGCCCTGCCAACACGGCCTGAGCAGGAAATTGCCTTAGTGAGGGAGCCTGAGGACTTGCGCTGGGGCTTACATTCTTTGGGCCTAAAGTCGCATCTTGCCACCAGCCACAGCTTCCTGCTTCATCTCTTTCCCGAAAATGCCTCTGGCAGGTCCTGGCCTGGAGCCTGATCAGAGCGAGAAGCTGGTGTTCCCTCTCCAGCAGCCGGGCAATGCCACACATCTGACATGGCTGTAAAAGTGTGACGTCTGGCCTCCAAGTCTCACCTCATGGCACGTAAGGCACCGATTGTTGCTTCATGCATTAGGAAAGGTGTGTCCCCTGGTTGGGATGGTCCCCCGTACCTGGCTTCCCACTGGGGTTCCCAGCCTGTGAGCTTGGTGCTCAGCTGAAGGATGACCAGGGGGCACATGAGGTGAGTCGGCTGCAAACTGAAAGACGAAAACACTGGCCCGATTTTCGGATCCTGAGTCTCGTGACGATGCTGGGTCCCGCCTGGGATCGATAATTGGGGGAAACTCATCCCCTTCCACTTGTGAGCTTTCTGTTGAGGTCTGAGTGTGCCCCACCGATCCAGGAGCCGGCACAGATGGGTCCAAGTTAAGATGAAAGTGCCATCCCAGTTATCTCCTGCTTTTGATGGAGCAGCTTCGTGACGCGTCTACCACGTTGTCCTCGTGTGGGTTTTGTGGGCTCTTGACTGTGCCTCTTGGCAGTGGCCCCATTGGGTCTGGTCTGGGGACTGTGATGACTCCCAGTGGGAAGGGACAGGAAGAAGCGAAGGCACTGCCACATTCATCTCAGGTGGATGGAGCCCGGGTACCGGCTTTCCTCACCCCGCCTCTGCCTGGTTCTCACCGTGACCCTCTTAGTGGGGGCATCTTCGTAACCATCTGCACAGCTGGGCACCTTCCATTTGGAGGCTGTAATCGGGCAGGAGTCTGGGTGGCCGAGACATGTGGGCAACTGTTACCATTTTAACCCGGGTCCCGGGGCTCGACTTCTCGGGGTCTGTTCCCGTGTGGTTCCTTCAGCCGAGCAGGGTCAATCTCTCTCCTCTGCGGCGTCTTTGCAAAGGAGCTTCTTGGTTGGGACGGATTCCCCGGTGAGGGCCGCCGTCCTCGGGCTGGAGGGTTACGAGAGGTTTGCTCCAAGAGCTTAAAACCTCGGACAATTTAAAACCACACTTATGAACACTGGGGAGAGAGGTGGCCGGAAGGGTTTCAGCAGAAGTGGCCCTCTCGCACGCTCCTTCTCTCTCGTAAGTGCTGTTCCACCCTCTCCAGGGCTCTTCTCTTTGTCTTTCCTTTTCCACCAGGAAACCAGGACGCCACGAGGGTAAGGTCACAGGCTCCAGAGCCCACATGGGTTCAAATCCTGGCTGCGCAGCTTACGAGCTCTGTGACTTTGGGCTGGATCCTTAGTCAGGCTGACCCTCAGTTTCTAACTCTGCAAAATGGGGCCACTAAACGTGGCTGCTGTGAGGATTAAATGAGGACATTGTGGGGAAGATGCCTACAGCGGCGTCAGGCCCAGAGCACTCGGTGCTCTGGTCACGTCTGTGACCCAGCGAGGCTGTCGGGAGAGTGGTGCGGGCTGCCCGAAGCCCGGGGGCTGTTCTCTAGGCCTCTGAATCGATACAACTGTTTTCACTGGCTTTACTCAACTCAAGGTTCTCACTTCCGTGGCTTTTCCTGAAGCTAATCACTAACCCAGTGTAACAGGTAGCAGATGATGCAGCTGTGCAGACAAGGTAGTCAGGGCGGGACTAGAGCCAGAGGAACAGACAACGGTGCCATGGTGTGGAGAGGATGCCGTAAAATCCACGTTGACTCCGTTCACTGCATATGAAGGGGGAAAAGGGAAAGAAAGGAAAGATGGGTGAGAAGGGAGGGCAATTTCCTTCCGGATAAGGTCGGAGTTCTCCCTCCAGGAAGATGTGGTCCTGGGGCTCGCGAGAGGGTGAGGGGTTGGGTTTGCAAGGCTGGGGTTGGTTCTTCATGGATGTGCTAGGCCAGAGGGCGAGGTGGGGGTGGGTGCCTGACAGGGTCTCCCTCCCACTCCACTTCCAGGCCAGGGCTGGTTTCCAGGCAGAGGAAGCTCCACAAAGCTGAGATGGGCCCCCCAAGGCTGAGATGGGCCGTGCTCCCCGGCCTCCTCCCCAGGATGCAGATTGTGGAGCGGCCTCGTCTGTCTGTCCTAGTGGCGTCCTCTGGGGCCTCCGAGCCTGACTCTGGCCCCTAGCAGCCTGGGTCATGTCCACAGCCAGCCTCTCTGGGCCTCAGGGGCCCAGGACAACCACAGCCTTGAACAGAGGCTCTCCTTCCAGGGATGAAGGCTGGACTTCTACCCACTTAGAAAATCTCCTGTTTTGGCTTAAGCCTCTGTGGCCTGAATTCTTGTGCACTGTCCATCCTTTCTTTGCAAGAGCAAGTGCTCTGCTGCCCTGGTCCCAACACACCCCTGACTATTGACATGAGGCTGCTCTAACAAGTGAGACTCTCCCATGATATTGACCAAGGCCCTGGTACTCAGTAGGAAGAAATGGGGGAGATCAACAGCACCGTTGTGGGCAGTTATTGGGAGGAAGTAAGATGCTTCATGTTTATGCCTTGCCGTGTTGAGCCTTCCCATTAAACTGATACAAAGAATTTGTCCTTTGATTTCTCTTAAAATGTGAATGGAATGGGATGGGGGCCCATAGCCAATACCTTTACTGGTTATTAGCCACTTAGACCTCAGTGAGAATGAGTTTCGAGATTCTTTCTTGGGAGCGAGGTCCTGTAGAATGAGGCAGGAATGGTCCTGGAGATGGGGAGAAGGTAGACGTGGGGTGGGTGGGTTAGTGGTGCGTGGGTGGGGATGTGCAGAAAAGAAAGAGTGGGTTGTCAGAGAAAACTCAGCCATGTAGACTTGGGGATGGGTAGGTCTGGGTGTAGCTGTTGGTGGTTGCTCAGAAGCCTCTGTATGGCTGTCAGGACAGAGAAGAGGGTTGTGGAAGGGCCTGGACGTGCTCCTCTCTGGGAAGGGGACAGAGGGCAGACCTGAGGATAAAGGCGGTCACTGCTACTGTTTCTGGAGGCCTCATTCTCTTCTCCTCTCCAGGTGGAACTTAGCCAAGTAGCTGCTTTCACTTAGCCAGCAGCACAGGGGCTGAGCGATAAATTACAGACCATTAGTTTCAGTCCAGTTGGAGAAAGATCCTCTTGGAGGATGGAGTGGCAGCTACTGCCAGGGGTTGTGGGTGCGTGTGTGTGACATGACGGTGGGGACGGGTGGTGGCCAGCCGGCTGGTGAGATGAGCAGGTCAGTGTGGCCAGGAAGGCAGGTGTAGGCTGAATGGACAAGAGAGGTCCCCAGGGCAGGACAAGGCCAGTGGTTTTGCCTCTGAGGGCAGCATCCTTGCACCACGAGGATTCACTGCTGCTGAAGCTGGCCCCACGAGGGCTGTAATTAATTGAGACAGGACAAGATGCTTTAAAAATTTTACGATCAATTTGCATAATGGATCTTTGTTTTAAAAAAAGAAAAGAACAAAATGCAAGCTTTCCAGCATCCTGGCAATGCCCTACCTGCAGATGCAATGTGGCAGAAGTTGGCGTTTCTGACCACAAAGCTTTTCTATGAAAAATCAGGTTTAGTGCCTTTTTTGGTCTGATTATAAAAACAGCGCAGGCTCACTGTAGAAGGTTTGGAAAATGCGGACAGGGACAGCAACACTTTAATATGTGGCCACGGGGAGGATCTGGCAGTGATGGATGGGCTGTTTTTTGTTTTTACCTCAGAAGTGGTCCCCTGACGAACTCTCTTGTAGCAGGGCCCGCTTCTGCGGAGTTCATAAATTCCTTTGGCAGCCCAGCCGGCCCCACGTACTTTGATTACGGAAGGCTAATTGCTCCATCTCTGTCTCCTCCTGGGATGGAGGAGGATGCTGGAGGTGGGGAGCGGGAGGGGGTGCTTTGGGGGAAAGAGTGTCTCTGTGCTGGCACTGGACTAGGGAAGAATTATGGCATTAGACGAAGTCATTGCAGCAGGCCTCTGCCGAGAGTTCCCTGCACACTCGGCTCTGTGCTCAGCAGGCCACATGCCTTTGTCATTTAACCATCAAAGCAACTTATCACACGGGTACTGTTACTGAATCTTTTGAAACTGAGGCACAGAGAGGTTAGGTAGCTTGCCCAAGGTTACACAGCTAGAGAGAGTCAGAGCAAGAGGTTCAGCTCTGGCAGCCTGATCTGCAGAGCCACTGAGGCCAGGCAGTGTAGGCACAATAATGTAAGCTGCAGTGGGCAGCTTTCTAAGATGGCCCTCTGGGGTATACAACTTGTATCATCCCCTCCCCTCAAGTGCAGACTGTGAATAGGAGGGGATGTCAACCCCATGATTAGGTCACGTTGTATGGCAAGATGCAGGAATTTTGCAGATGTGATTCTCTTTAGTCAGTTCATTTAATGAACTTCAAGTTCATTGAAAAGGAGATTGTCCTGGGTGGGCCTGGCCTAATCAGATGAGCCCTATAAAAAAGGGCCTGAAGTCAGAGAAGGAAGAAGTCAGAGAGACTTGAAGCAGCAGATACTCTTCTGTTGACGTTGAAGAAGGAAACTGCTATGTTGTGGAGGGGGTTGCATGGAAGGCGACGGCAGGCAGCCCCTGGGAGCTGAGGGTCACCGTCCTACAACCACAAGGAACTGAGTTCATCCAACAACCAGTGATTTTGGAAGAGAGCTGTGAGCCTCTCGCATGAGGTCCCAGGCCTGGCTGTCACCTTGATTTCCGCCTGCTGAGATGCTGAGCCGGGGACACAGCTAACCCCTCGCTAGACTCGTGGCCCGCGGAATCCGTGAGCTAAGAATCGACTGGTGCTGTCGTAAACCTGACAAGTTGGCGGCACTTTGTCACCCAGCACAGAGACTAATACCCATGCAAACCGATGCAGACTGGAAACTAGATGGCAGAGCATCTTTGCATACCCGGAGCTTGGTTAGCACGGCTCTGCCCTCCCCCTCATTCCAGAAGCTACCTGTCTGAGCGAGGGCTGGGCGCCTCCGGACAGCACGTGGACGTGAAGCGGCATGGTTAGAACACCTCACTTCTCCTGTGGCGCTGTCAGGAGGCCCAGACACTTGTGACTTAAGAAAAGCCAGTCGAGACTGGCTTCCTTCCCCAGCTGCCAACGGCTCTTAAGAAGCCACAGCAGTCCCACGGTTGTGTAACTTTTCTCCCTCTAGGCTTAGAGGCTTAGAGATGAAAATATTTTGTCTCTTTCGCCTGGCGGGGAGTGTGGGGGTGTCTGCGTCTTGTGGCTCCCTCAGCTGCAACACACAGCACCGTAGGCGGCCCTATTACCAGGCCCTAAAATATGCAGTCGGGGGGAAAGCGGATAATGAGACGAGGTTTGAAGGGCGAGCTCTGGTGGCTTAGGCTGCCGCGGGAGACGGGAGGGGGGTCATAAACATCAAAAATGGAAGAGAAAATGTAGCAATCACGTCCTCTGAACCGACACCTAATCATCTTTCTAAGGCCTCACGCTGGGCTGCCACAGGGCATGTGTGTTAAGAGTGACACTCTGCTGCTTCTGCTCCAACAAGTCACAGCTTAAAAGCCCCTCTGCGTGCTTCACGAGATCCCGCTTCACAAGGCAGAGGAAAGGGCTCGTAAGGACTCCAAGATGATGTGCTCTAAGCTGGAGGCAGCGCTGTTGTCACAGATGAGCGAGTCCCCTGGGGCCTGATGAGGGGTCCACAGAGCTGGGGTCTGGCTCACCTCCCCAGACCTCAGAGCGAGACCCAGGGGCACCTGTCATCTCTTCTCAGTCATCTGCCTCATCTCCTCCAGCTCATCTGTGGGGGTCACCTCCTCCAGGAAGCCTCCCTGACTGCAATCTGGGTCAGCTCCCTGTCCAGGGTCCTGTTGTCCACTGGGTTTTGCTTTCAGAGCAGCTATTACAACTGTGATTGGCAACCTTCTTGATTTATGACCTGGCTTGCTTGCTGGACTCTAAGCTCCAGGAGGGCAGGGGCAGCGTCTGTGTGGCTCATTGTTGTACCCCAATGTCCAGTCCAATGCTGGACATGTAAGAAGAGTATTTGTAAAATCAATAAATGAAGAAACTACTGGGAAAGTGGGTAAGGGGCAGTGCAAGCCGTCTAAGGACGGGTTGTCTTGAAGGTTTTGGGGAGCATCCTGCCTCTCTTTTCCACCCCTATTTTGAACCAGAGGTGAGCCCAACCACCCTTGTTTTGCAAAGAAGGAAACTGAAGCCCAGAGAGGAGAATAGGCTTCAAGTCCACACACAAGCTGACAGCGTGGATCTGGGTCTAGAACCACGCAAACGATCATTCTGTTACCTCACCTCGTCTCAGCGAAGGATCAAAGAACCCGAGGGGAACAGACCGTCAGATGAGCCAGAGCACTCGCACAGAGGCACCTGACAGAGCTGTCTGTTTCTGATGGGGGGTCCATTTCCTCTCCAGGAGAAAGAAGTGTGCGGGGAACACTCAGTGGGGCCAGGACTAGGGAGGGGCGAGTGAGGTTCCTAGGGTGCCAAATTCAAGGAGGCATCCACTCGCAGGCCACTTGTCCGACTCTGAGGGTGAGCCTCTCCCCACAGTTTGTGCTTTTCTCATCTCACTTTCATCCCAGCCCTGACACTCAGTCACCTATTTTAGGACCATAGAAGATGGTGCTGAAGGATTGCAGACTTGAGGACAAGGCCAAATATCAACATCTCAGGGAGATCTATCCGTCCAATCATCCGTCCATCCATCCATCCATCATCCATCTCTCCACCATCTGTCCATCCATCTATTCATCCACCATCCATCCATCCATCCACTATTTGTCCATCCATCCATCTATCTACCATCTGTCCACACATCTATCCATCCATCATCCATCCATCCAGCCAGCCACCATCCATCCATCAATCTATCCACCATCTGTCCATCCATCTATCCATCCACCATCCATCCATCCACCCACCCATCCATCCATCCATCCATCCATCCATCCATCCATCCATCCACTATCCATCTATCCATCCACCATCCATCCATCTATCCATCCATCCATCCACTATCCATCTATCCATTCACCATCCATCCACCATCCATCCATCTGTCCACCCATCCATCCATCCATCCACTCATCCAACCATCCATCCACCATCCATCCATCCTTCCATCCACCAAGCATGATCCACCCACCCACCCACTCTTCCATCCAACCTTCCATTCATCCATCCATACACCTATCTACTTCGGTAAGATTACATTTTCAATGAATCTTTTCATTATCTATCTGCCTATCTATCATCTTCCTTCCGTCCATTCTCTCTTCTTCTCCTCCTCCTCCTCCTCCTCCTCCTCTCCTTCTTCTTCTTTCTTCTTCATCTATGCACACACATATATTTACTCTTTGTATTTCTTTATATACAGATAATTTCCTTTTCTCTAGATAATTATCTAGAGTATAAGGTGAACTTTATAACCTCTCATCTCAGGGCCTTTGCACATGCTGTCCCCACTTTGTAGCCTGCATTTCCCTCCACTTTCAAATGTTTGTTCCTCTTTATTCTTCAGTCTCAATTCTAGTCAGTGTCTCCCCCTGTGGTTCACTTTTCTGGTTCTGCAGCATATATTCTCCATTCCTAAGATCACCTGATTTTTCAGAGAATCTCCTCTCCCCTATTTTGAGTAGCCTTGGTGGGACAGCAAAAATTAAGATGCTCTATTGTCACCCAGCCACAGAGTGGGCATGTGACCCAAGACAGGTCAAATGGACTCTCCCTTTCCTCATCCTACTCTCCAGGATTTCAGTCTTGAGTAGAGGGAGGAAGGGAAGGGAGAACAAAAGATTGGAAGGTGCTCATTCCAGAAGCTTCACCAGGAGTGGTTTCTGCTGACAGACACTTGGAGGACCCTGTTCCTGACCCCTTCTGAGCTCCAGCCCTGCCAACATTCTCTTTACCTGAGGGACACAAAGGTGGTCTTTCTTGCTCGCCCAAAGGTTCCTAACAGACAGGCCTCATCAGAGAGGACTTTGATGACTCTCTTTCCTTAAGTCGGTCCCCACTACCTCCGTTTCCTCTTTGTTTCTTCAATAGCATTGACACAACTGGGGTTTATTCTATTTCTGTCAGGTTACTTGTTTGGTTTCTGTTACTGACTCCTTTGCATTTCTGTCTGTCTCTTCCTGTAGAATACAAAATATAAGCCTCCCGAAGGCAGGGGCTGTGTCTGTCCAGATCACAGTTTTCTCAGTGTCTAGCACAGTGCCTGGCACAGAGTAGGAACTTGACACATATTTATTTAATTATGATGGAATCTTGTAGTTACTGTCAAGGAAGCACATTTTCCCCAAAGTCTTCTTCTGACTTGTGGAGTCAGGGCCTGAGCACTTGACCTTCTGGTCCTCAGCTCCCTTGCCTTCTGTCCCGCCTTCCTGTTTACTTCCTGCAGTGTTTATGTGATCACAGATTTAAAGACACTTTACGAGAATAAAGCCCTAAAAGCGTGGAGGTGGAAGGGCCGGCTCTAGATTCGGAGAGACCTAGGCCCCAGTGCTGTCTCTGCCCCTTCCCACCTGTAGGACCATGAGCCTTAAAGTTCTCCTCCTTAAAACGGGAATAGGAGCACTCCCATCCAAGGGTCGATGTGAGTATTGAATAAGGTAAAGTGGTCAGGAGCTTAGCACAGTGTGTGACGTATGGAAGCGTTAGTAACATTTGTCGAATAAGAATGAACCCATGAATGAAGTTTGGAAAAGTATCTGTACTTGGGAGAAAACATTCTCCCTTAGAATTCTGATGAGCCATAATGCATTTAAAATGCATGCTGTTGTCACCGTTCCATTATTACTCCTCAGTTCCTCCCTCCTTCCTCCCCACCATCCGCCCGTCTGTCCCCACCTGGCTAATCACGGGGAGCTATTTTTACATCTGACATAGAGGAAAGGGAGCAGATTAACAGCCCCAGAGACATACATCGCTTCTATTAATATTAAACAGGGTATTAATTTTACCAGTAACTGAAACGTTAAACATGTATATCCATTAGCGGTCATTATTTTAATCCCCAGAAGCTGTCTAGTGTATTCCAGGAATAGGTCTGATCCAGTCTTCTCTACTTCCTTTCCCTAAATTCACTGGTGAATCAGGAATCAAGATTTTTGTTTCCCTGAGGGGAAGTGGATAATTATAAACTCAAAGCTATTAAATGAGAAAGTCTGAGAAATCATCACATTCAATTCCCTTATTCAATGTTACAAGCCCCTCGAGACCAGGCTTGCAGTAGGTAGAGTACTTACTGATGGTGGTCTTCATAGACCCCCTCTTTCCCTGATGTGCTGGCTCTGAGCACTGGCTCCTGACTGTAATTGCTAGACATCCAGATCTCGACTGCTAATGACACCTTGAGTGGATCTGGCTCAGCACATTTGGAATGACAATATGAAGAACCAACATTAGTTAATGATGATGGGACGTGTGCTGTGGAGTGAGGGATAGGCAACTTATTAAGCAGTAAGGTAGGGACATCCAACACCTGCTAATAATATGTAGGATAGTGCTGATGACAACTCCCAAGTGCTCCTCACTAGGAAGCTGGTGAAACCCTCAAGGTGGGACTGAGGGACAGGTATGGCTTGGTTAAGAGTATGGCTTCTGGCGTCAGACCATTTGTGCTCAAATCCTAACTCTATAACAGATTATCAGACATCAGGTAGAACAGGATGATGCTCCCTGGGAGAGAGTAAACAAATGAGCAGAGTCAGATGATTGTTCCAACTTACTGCCTGGAGAGTTTGTAAGATGTAGCCCAAGGAAGGAGAACCAGGGCTGAGTGATATTCCTGAGTTGAGGAGATGGAGCTGGGAGTCTGGGGAGACCAAGGCAGCTAAATATGCAGGATGGAGTACCCAGAGTACCAGGGAGGAGAACATTGCAAAGGGAGAAAGCTCCAGAATCTTCAGCCAAATACTGGGAGCGTGCACGTATGTGGATAAACTAACCAAGTCTGGAGAAAGAACCATCTGAAAGGAACAGCAGGAACAATGCTTGAACCTCACACAGAACCAGGCACAGTTGGCACTCCCACCAGTAATAGTGGAAAAATCTTACACTTTCCAGGAGATCGGGTAAAGTATTAAAAAAAAAAAAATTGCCTCAGCATTGTGGAAAATTAGCCCTAGGCTGAAGGTTCTCTAGTCCCACTTAAAAATGCTTAAAAGAAAGTGTCCAAAGGACCAACATCTTTCCAGTTAATTTAACCGCATCCTAGAGCAAAACTCAAGAATATTGATAGAAACACAAAATATCCAGTATGCAATAAGGTAAAATCCACATTGTCTGTCATACAATAAAAAAATTACCTGGTGAGCAAAGAAACAGGAAACTGCAATCAATAATGAGAAGAAGAGTCCATCAAGAGATACAGACACAGAATTGACACATATGATAGAATCAGTAGCAAAGGACACTAAAACTGTTATTATAGTTATATTTTTCCACATCAAGAAGGTGAGGGGAAGCTTTAGCATGTTAAGTGGAAATACAGAAGATGAAGATTGAATTTCTAAAGAAGAAAAATACAATGGCTGAGATGAAAAACACACTGGATGGGATTCACAACAGATTAGACTCCATAGAAGAAAAGATGAGTAAACTTGAAGATTTTGCAACAGAAACTATCATAAAGGAAACACAGAGAAAAAAAATGAAGAGAGAATCAGTTTCAACAGATCTAATATATGTGTAATTGGAGTCTCCAAAAGAGGGAAAAGAGGAGAAGAAAACATGTTTGAAGAAGGAATGGGTGAAAAATTTCAAATTTGATGACAACTATAAACCCAGAGAACCAAGAATCTCTATGAACCCCAAGCACAAGAAACTTGAAGAAAACTACATTAAGCCACATCGTAATCAAATTGCTCAAAACCAACGATAAGGAGAAAAATCTTAAAAGTAGCTAGAAAAAAAAGATACCTTATGTAGAGAGGAACAAACCTGAGAATGACGGCAGACTTCTAGTCAGTAACAATGCCACTCAGAGGACAGTGGAGCAACATCTGTAAAGTACTTAAGGATAAAACAATTGTTTTCTAGAATTCTATATCCAGCAAAAATATCTTTCAAACATGACAGTAAAATAAAGACTTTCAGACACACAAGAGATTAAATAATTCATGACCAGCAGATCATCACTAAAAGAAATTATAAAGGAAATCCTTCAGGCAGGAGGAAAATGATACCAGGTAGAAATCTGGATCGACATGAAGGAAGAGTATTTACCAAAAATTTTGAATATGTAGGTAAAAATGAAACATTGAAAAATATCTTTTTTATGTGTGTGTGTGAGGAAGACTAGCCCTGAGCTAACATCCGTTGCCAATCCTCCTCTTTTTGCTGAGGAAGACTGGCCCTGGGCTAACATCCATGCCCGTCTTCCTCTATTCTATATGGGACGCCGCCACAGCATGGCTGACAAGCGGTGCATCAGTCCGTGCCGGGGATCTGAACCTGCGAACCCTGGGCCGCTGAAGTGGAGTGTGCGAACTTAACCACTACGCCACTGGGCCGGCCCCCTGAAAATATCTTTTAAGGATAATTGACTGTTTAAATAAAAAACAACAACAATATAGTACAGAGTTTATAGCACATGTAGAAACAAAATGCATGAAAACAATAACACAAAAGCCAAAGGGGGAAATGAAAGTTATTATTTTAAGGTTCTTATACTTTGTGTGAAGTGGCATAATATCATTCGGAGGTAGCCTATGATAAGTTAAAGATGTATGCTATAAACCATAGCAACTACAAAAATCAAAGCCAAACCAAATAGTTAAACCCAATAAACCAACAAAGAAGATAAAATGGAATGAAAAATACTCAACCCAAAAGGAGACAGAAAAAGAGGAAAATGGAAACAAACAAACGGATGGGAAAAATAGAAAGCAAATAGCAAGATGATAAATTTAACCCAACTCTCCGACGTTCTCCCAGTTGTGTGTGATGATTTCACAGCTCCATGCCCCAGATGACCACAGCCCCTGTCACGTGG
This sequence comes from Tapirus indicus, assembly GCA_031878705.1. Taxonomy (NCBI): domain Eukaryota; kingdom Metazoa; phylum Chordata; class Mammalia; order Perissodactyla; family Tapiridae; genus Tapirus; species Tapirus indicus. The sequence continues at coordinate 88,456,227 of CM062924.1, read as the reverse complement.
GCTTGCCAGGACACAGGATGTCCACACACCAGTGAGCACTCATTACTACTTGCTGTTGTTGTTGGCAAAGAGCCTTATCTCTGTGTTGGTCACTTCGAGAGCTTCCTTCCCATTGTCCTGCTTCCCCACTCTCCTGCTTTGGTCCCTTTCTGTACTTCCACACCCGTGCCATCTGGGTTGGGAAGATTCTCAGCCTCTCAGTCTGCAAATGTTGCAAGTCTGTAAACTGAATAGTTAGCAGACATCTTTCTGTACATTTTGCTGCTACCCATGGACCCAGGAGGATTGCTTTCTTTCCTGCAAAAAGTCTGCAGCTGATAATACCAAGAATGTTCTCTCTCTGCCCTCCCCTCTTTTCTAATCTACATGTTTCTCAGCTGTCCTGCATGTCTGGGAAGGCTTTGAAGGGAGAGCTACAAATTTGGATAGGAAGAGGGGAAGCTGCGTGTTTGGGGCCCATCATTAAACATTCCAGATCGCCCAGACACTGACTCTGCCGCGCTTCCTGCCCCTCCATCTAGCACCTGCCCCTTCCCACTTGGCCATAGAAACTTGAGTTTGCTCTTCAGCTATCGCAGTGCCTACCTTTGGGGGACTGTGACTTGTTTTTTGGCCCACCAATAACACAGTGCCTCCTTGTACAAAGCAGGTGCTCGCCACACAGCTGTTGAAGGGATTTCATCATCGTTGAGCCTGTGGGGAGACCAGTGGTGAAGTGAGTTGCTAAGGCTGCACAGCTGGTCAGAGGCTTAGCTGGGTCTGGGTCTAGGATCTTCTGAGCCTCGCTCTGGTGCTACATCCGTGCTGCACATGGCCTCCCACGCAGTCTGGCTCTGCTCTGTGATGGTACCACTGTGGGTAGGGATGGAGGGAGCCCTCTGCAGAGGTAGCTCACTCTTGGGATGATGGCCCAGGTTTGTGCTACAGGTCTGGAAGAATCCATCAGCTGCCTTCCCTCCTCTCTGATTCAGATCTGTGTGTCCCTCCAGGCTCACGTGTCAGACGGCCCCACCCCATCCTTTACCTGCCCCACCTTTCTTGGTTCCCTCTTGCAATTAGTGGCTGTGTGGGGAGTCAGGGATCTTCGCTGTTAGTTGATGCTCTTGGCAGATGTTGGGTAGCAATGCCCAGGCAGGAGGATATCTTCTCTGTTATTTTCTAAGAACATCCGGGGCTTCCTCCAGTCTTCTGACCTCACTCCCCTGATTAACCCTTCCCCCTTTAACCCCAGCTGGGGACACAGGGCACAAGGTCTCCTCCTGTGTGAAGAGCTGCCATTCTGTGGCTCCTGGGTTTTCCGCTGGCATCCAGACAAGAGACTACAGGTGAATGCACTCCAGAGTCCTAAAGCACTGGCCGTTTTCTCTCCTTTGCTCAGAGCACCCCCCCCCCCCGCATCGCCACCCCTGGGCACCCCCATCCCTGCCACAAAAAGTACAATGTCAGTTTGTTCGACTAAGGACCCTGCTGAGTATTTAATCCCTATTTAAAGCTGATGTTTATTTTATTTTGGAGTTTAAATTAATCAGCCTCAGGATACAAAATTAGATAAGGCAGGATTTAGCTCTCTGGAATGATTCATTTCACTTTGAGCCTTCTTAACGCTTTGGCTGCGGGGAAGCGCTGTCCATATCTTTCTCTGCAGAGCTGCCCAGGTGAACGGCTGTGCTCCCTCCTCACCACCCTCCTGGCTGGGGCACAGTGTGCTGCCACACAGGGGGTTAAAGTACGTGCTTTTCCATCAGAACAGTAATCAATCCTCACAAAAGGGAAAAGAGATAGTAAGGTAGAAAAAAAGAGAAAAAGAACCTACCTACCACCTGAAGATAACCATTGTCGCCATTCAGGCCCACTCCCTTCCGGCCGGAGCAGCTCTTTAACACATTACACAATGTTACAAACATGCAGAACAGTGTAGAGAATAATGATACAAACTTTCACGTACCCACCAGTTAAACTTAATCCGGGGTAGCTTTATGACATGTTGGCTTCAGAGTTTATTTTTAAGGGAATCAAACAGTACAGATTCCACTGAGCTTTCGTTACATGCTCTGTTTCTTGACCACGGGCCTCTCTCCCCGCTGCGTTCTGAAGTCAATGTGTATCCCTCCCATCCCCACGTTTTAATACTGAGTATGCATATCCATAGTCTTTTTTTTTTTTGAAATTTTATACAAATAATAGTCCATACATATTCTTCTGTAGTTTGCTTTTTCCCTTCACCAAAATTTTCCAGATGAGTCTAGAATTCTGCATTTCTGACAAGCAGGTGATGGGCACAACCCCCACTTCCCCCATGCTGGTGCTGATGGTCTGGTCCCCTGGTGAGATCTGGGGTCTCGGGTTGTGCCCATCCTCAGCTCTGCCCATGAAGTATAGCCTCCTGATCTTCGAGACTGTGACTCCACTTTGCTCTTTCACCAGCGGCTGGCAAATTCCCGTTTGCTCATCTTCATCAATATTTGTTAGCACACCTTCCAACATTTTGCCAATCTGATGGGCGTGAAATAGTGTTTCCTTGTTGTTTTAATTTGCAGTTCCCTAATTGCTACGCAGTTGAGCACCCTGCGTTATATTTGCTGGCTCTGTGGGCTTCCTCCTCTGTGAATTGCTTCTTCGTCTCTGGCTCATTTTTCTTTTGGGTCTTTGCTTTCTCCTTGCTGTCTTGTAAGTGCCATTTTTTGTGATCTGGATATCAGTGCTTTTGTGGCCAAATACTTTACAAACATGCTTTCCCTATTTGTGCATTATCTCTGTCTTTTAACTTTCTTTGTGGCCTCTTTTGTCATACCAAAATTTCTTTTAATGTAATTAACATTTGTCAGTGTTTTTCTTTTTGGTGCTTGCTTTTTGTGTCTTATTTAAAAATACCCTTCTGTACTCTGTTGTCATAAAAACATTGTCCCATATTTTCTTCTAAAAACAGAAAGTTTGTTTTTCATGTTTTACTTTTGAATCCTTTAGTTATTTGTTCCATAGGGAGTGTGAGGTAGGGATCCATATTCGTTAACTCCCGATGCATAACAAATGACCCCAATCTCAGAGACCTACGAAAATAGATAACCATTTCTTACCCTGAATCTGCGGGTTCGCTGGGCAGTTTGGCTCAGACTGGAGCAGCTGAGCTGCCTCTGCTCCAAGTGTCTCTCATCCTTCTCCTGGGGTCAGAGGCTAGCCTGGGCACATCTTCTCATACCAATGGCAGAAGCACAGAGGGCAGAGCAAAGCACGGAGGTCTCTGAAGTCCTAGGCTCAGAACTGGCATGCAGTCACTTCCAGCACATTCCACTGGGCAAAGCAAGTCATGTGGCCTTGCCAAGAGTCAGGGTGAGGGAAGCTCCAGTGCAGACCCCATCTCTGTTGGTTATCACATTGCACACATTGGAAGGTGCATTTGGAGATGGGAGGCACTAAATTGATAACAGACATAGGAAACATTTACTTAACGGAATGAAGAGGGGCTGGGAGGGAGCAAGAAGGAACTAATGTATTTGACATAAATGATCTGCATCTTTGTTTCAACTCTTTGGCGACCCTCCCTCTGAAATGATTATTCATCTTGACGCTCTTAATTTGGGCATGGCCCGTGCCTCGTTTTGGGCAACAGGCCGTGAGCAGAGGAGGTGCGCATCCTGTCTGGCAGGAAATTTAAGAGGCAGCAGGAGGCTCACTGTGTTTTCTTTTCTCAGCCTCTGGAACCGTGGAAGAACTTTCGGGATAAGCATCCATCTGTCCAAGTCCCTGAGTGGCTGTGATGAGCCCCCACCTCCGTCTTCCCTGGTTAACCCATGGTGGACATGAAGCCTGCATGGAAGTCAACTTCGTTGGTTAAGCCACCGAGATTGTTGTCTTTTTGTTTTGTTACAGCAGCATAAATGGCCTGTCCCGACTGATGCATGACCCCATATCATCCTCAGCACAGCCCTGTGAGGCAGAAGCTTTTTCCTCTAATTCACAAATGGAGAAAATGAGTCTCAGTGAGGTAAGCACCTGGACCATGCTCTCCCAGTGAGGGGTGGAGCTGGGATTTGAATCCAGGTCTGTCTGACTTCAAAGACTGGAGTGGGGATCAAAATAAATCGTCATTGTTGTTTGCCTGCTTCTCAGGAACCAATGTGTGACTCATTGAGTGGTTGTGGAAATGTTCCTGGTTCAGAGATGGGAAAAGGGTTATAAATCCATGTGCTAAGTTATTCCTTTTGTAAAAACAGCCAGGAGTTTAAATGTGATGATGCACAGGAAGCTACTTGAAAAGCAAAGAGGGCCGGGCGAGTTAAACTGGGATTATCATCAGATCCCATGATGCTCTCGTCCCCTGCTCCATCAGAGCAGCCAGCCCGGGAGCAGGGACCCAACAAGCTGCTGCCTTGGGATGGGCTCACGGGGCACAGGCGCTCTGGGTCTGCTACTTCAGAGCCATTTGTCCAGCAAATACTCGCCCAGCGCCCACTTGTGCAGGACACGACGCTGAGCCTCGGAGATGGTAAGGCTCAGTGTTTGCCTTTGGTTCCGTGGGAAGAGCATGGTTCCCTGCCTCTGCGCAGCCTTCCCTCCCCAACCCGGGGTGGGGTGGGTGCTCATCCTCTGCATTTTCGTAGAGCCCGGGCAACTCTTTATGCTGCATTGCAGTTGCCTGCTTATTCCTCTCTCTCCCTCAGACCGCACACTCCCTGTGGGCACGGAGGGGAGCTTTCACCTCTGGATCCCCAGGTCTCACTTTGTGCCCGCATGTGGTAGGTGCTCAGCAGAGACCTGGGAGGGAAAGAAAGAAGCACATGATACACGTGCCTACCTCCCATGTGTGAACACAGGTGCATGCACACACAGGCATGCATGCACATGTCAAGTAAGTGTGCACAGATGTGCACACAAATACACGTGTACATGTAAGCATGCGCTTCCACGCCACATACGCACACACAGATATACAGCCCTGCTCATGGCCAGTGGCTGTGGGGAGAGGAGCTGGTCCTTGGGGGCATTTTTTCCTCTGGGCCATGATGCTTCTACTTCCTGACTGTCCACACCACAACCAGGTGGGAAAACCCACTTTGCTCAATCACAGGCTTTACTGAATGTTCCATTCATATTTTATAGCTAAGCGTTTATTTTTGTGGACAGTCTTAATTCAGCCGTGCAACACCAGGCTCTGAGGCCAGAGGGGGGCTGTGAAGTTGCTGAGCTTGGCTGATCTCTTTACGAGGTGTCCGCGTTCTAGCTGAATCCTGCTGACTCTGAGGCGCACTGAGAGCTGAGCGCCCCGAGAGCTGAGCGCTCCCAGGCTGGTTCACGCTCTGTCCGCAAGGTGTGGTCCTCTGAGCCAAGAGCTGCTTGCCATGGAGGGACACCGTGACACTTCCTTTCCGTGTGCGACATGACCCTGCCCAGGGCTGAGGCCTCTCAGCCCCCCTGCCCCAGGCACACTGGTCTGTGCACACGATAGCAGGGCTCCGGGAAGGGGTGCTCTGAGGAGGTGGGAAGGAGCAGGGGTGGCCTCGGGATTATGCTCTGGGAGGAGGAGATGCTCTGGCCAGACGCCCCTGTCATCAGCTGGCGTAAGGTCTCCTGCTCAGGCTTGATTGAAATTCCACACCTGGGCCACTCCCGTCCGGGAGCTTGAACGGCTGGGTTCCAGCCAGAGGAGAAGCCTTGGGTAGTGGGCACTGTGCCTTGCCGGAGGTCACTGGGAAGGAGTTTTGAAGTCCCCTCAGGGTTCTGGGGCTGGACAGGGATCATAAGCATCCAAGAGGCATTTGTAATTGAATTATTCAGGGCCCTGGGAGCTTCAAGCTGGTGAATACAAAGTGAAAGGGATTCGTAAAGTAGCCACATGTACGCATTAGGGAGGGCTCTCGTGGCGGGTGGTGGATGTGGTCGTCCAGGGGAGCCCGTGGGTGGAAAGGCCCAAGCTTTGGGTAGAGGCCCTGGGTCCTAGTCTTGGCTTCTGGAATGATTGTCTCTGGATGGGTGTGTCACTGAGCCCCGGCCTCAGTCCCCTGCTCTAAGAAGTGGGGCTGGACCGTCTCCTTGCAGGCCATCTTGGCAGCGCCAGGCACGTGAGGGGTCCCAGGTGAGGACAGGGCTCTGCGGCAGGCAGTGTGGGTCCCACCCGAGAGCAAGCTCTCTCCCCTCGCAGACAGTGGGGGGCCCCATCTGTAAGCGGGAGTGAGGGTTCCTCCCCCCTCACCAGGCTGGTGTCAGGCACTCCTCACACAGAAGCCAGAATTTTCCTCCTTGGTCACCCCCCTGCCTGATTTTTGCTGCAAGTCAGGGCTAGAAGAGGGGGTGGGCTGTGGGCTGGAGCCCAGGGGACTGCTCTTGTGTCGGGTGGAGTGGGCGGCCCTGGCGGTGCTGAGGCCAAGCTGCACGTGGGCCCCGCGAGCGGGGCTCCAGGCGGTTCATGATCACTAATTTCCCTAGCAATCATGGTGATAACAATAATCATGAAGGTTCACTTGCATTTAATGCGTGTGTGCATGGCATGTCATTTTGCAGGAGTCACAGGGTGGTTGGGGAATGCTCAGTGTTCCGGGTGGGGCTGGCTTCTGGCAGGCACAAGGCTGTCCTACAAAGACTGTGGCATGGGTCGGGGTGCTGACTGAATTTGCCAGGAAGTAGAGGAGCAGGCTTATGAGAGAGAGAGAGTGTGTGTGTGTGTGTATGTGCACATAACCAATATTGTGACACATAGGAAATTCTCGGGCAAAGACTCCTCACTCCCCCACACCATGAAGCCCAACTGCTGTTACAGATGTGGCCGGAAGCAAGAGAGGGACTCGGCTCTGGGCAATGCCACGCACATAGCAGGAGCCTAGAATATTCTCTGAGGGATGCACCGATCCATGCGTGTGTTTTGGGGGGTGGGGTCAGAGGCCGTCCAGCCCAGATGGACTTGGGCAGCAGGTCCCAGGGGCTCAGTGCACGAGGAGGAGGGCGTGTGTCCGGCCCTGGTGCTCCTCACTGCCCACTTCCTGAGCAGCACTTTACGGGGAAGGGCTCTGAAGCTCAGGGCAGTGGGATGTCCCCCACAAAGTCACACTCCACTAAGTGGAGGAGGTGGGATTTGAACCCGTGTCTATCTGAGCTTCTCGCACCTTGCCACCCGCCTCCCCCGGGGACAGGCCTGGCCACAGCAGACGCAGGAGGCAGCCTGAAACAGGAGCATCTGACAGAAGTGACTGGCATTCAGAGCCGAGGGCCAGCTGCCCGGAGCATTTGCAGGGGTGGGGCAGGCAGCGCAGGGCTGGAGGGGTCAAGGCCACGTGTGGGGTGGGCCCTGGGCCCCCAGGTGAGTTTGAGGCTAAGCCCTTAGGTACTGACTGTTACAGATTGAATTGTGTTCCCCTCAAATTCACATGTTCAAGTCCTAATCCAGGACCTCAGAATGTGACCTCACTTGGGAAGGGGGTCGTTGCAGATGTAACCAGTTAAGATGAGGTCACACTGGAACAGGGCGGCCCATACCCGCTAGGACTGGGGTCCTTATAAAAGGGGAGACGTGGACACAGACACTCACATGGGGGGACGCTCTGTGAAGATGAAGCAGAGGTCGGCTCGTGCGTCTACAAGCCAAGGACCGCTGAGGATGCCAGAAACCGCCGGAAGCTGGGAGAGGGCTGGACCTGATCCACCCTCACAGCCCCAGAAGGAACCAGCCCTGCAGACACCTGATCTCGGACTTCCGGCCTCCAGAACCGAGAGACAAGGAATTTCTGTTGTATCAGTCATTCAGTCTGTGGGACACGTTACGACAACCGCGGCAACCTAAGGCTCTGACCGAGAGCCCCAGTCCCTCTGGTCGGGGGAGGGGGGGATCGCCTGGAGGGGGGTCCGGCCTGAAGGGTGGGGAGGCTGGGAGACACGTTCCATGTCTGAGCAGAAGCTTCCAGAGCTGTTTCAGGGTCTGTCCCTGGTCTCGGCCCCTTCTGTCCCGGGTGGGGTGCTCCCGTAGCCTGGATCCCCGAGAGAAGGAGATGGGAGGATGGAGCCCCACCTGTGCCACGGCCAACGCACAGCCCGGGGAAGGAGTAGCCCTGATGCAGTAGCCAGGAGCGTGGCGGCTGCACCGTGGCGCGGCCGGGCCAGAGCTGACTACCGGAAGGCCGAGGCCCCTCCCTGCCGGGTTTGGTGTCAGGATGCCAGGAGACCCCCTGGATTCAGTGCCTCCTGGCCCTCCTGTCCTTGCTCCGGGCCCAGCTTGGGCCTCCTGCATCCCCAGGGGCAGGCCCAGGGCTGGGCCACAGAGCACATTCGGTGCGGATCTGCCAGGGGATGGGAGGCAGGAGGAAGGTGGCTTGCAGAAGACACTGGGGCCGTCCCTGTCCAAGGCAATTATCCCCCAGCGACCAAAAGCGTCTTCTAACAGCAAAGTTATTTATTTATGTGTTAATCGGCGCTGTCTCCTCGGGTAATCTCCTGGCCAGAACGGATCCATGTGTGCCTTCTAACAAGCCGGGCTCTTGGTTCTCCTGTCCACATCGAACACTTCTGCCGAATCCTTAAACAGAACCACAGGACAGAATGCTTAGGTGAGCGGGCTTCCTGGCCCATCTGTGGGACTGTGAGATTGGGTGTAAATGGCTTCTGTGCCGTGGACGCGTGTGATCACTCATTCACTTATGTAGCCAGTTGCCTCTGAGCACCCATTGTATGCCAGCCAGTGACCTGGGTGCTGGGGATACAGTGGGGACTAAGACAGACGAGAGCCCTGGCCTTGGAACCTGCATTCTCGTGGGAGAGGCAGACCGTGAGGAAGTAGATGATTTCAGCAAGTGACATGTGCTCACGGGAAAACAGGGCAGAGGAGTGGAATTCGTGAGGTTAGGGAAAGGGAAGGGCCACTCTGGTGACACCAGCACTGAGACCGGACTGGCGAGGCCCAGCCGCGAGAAGACCTGCGGGAGGAGCGTTTTAGGGGGAAGGAACGGCATGTGTGAAGGCTCAGGTGGAACATGTTTTGAGGCGAGTGTGCTGAGCTGCAGGGACTGCGCTGAGGGGCCACGACGCAGCCCTTGAGTTGAGGCTGAGCTCATGTGTCAGCCCACGGCAGCTCCCACACCCGCTTGAGGGCGGCTGGCCCGCAAGGGACTGGAGTTCACAGCAGGGAAGGGGTTTCCCCAGAAGGGGCAGAGGAAGGACTCCGTGTTACCAGAAAGACGAATAACTACCACCCTTTATGGAGGTCTCAGTGTTTGCTGCGCACTGTCCAAATACTCACTTTCTTTAATCCTTGTGTAGACCACAATCCAGAGACCCTGGCGCCGGACTGCCCGGGTTCCAACCCCCTCTCAGCCTCTTCTGGGCTCTGTGACCTTGGGAAAGTCCCTTCCTCTCTCTTTCTTCAGTTTCCTCATCTGGAGTGTGGAGCTGACAATGGTTCCACCTCACGGGGTTGCTGTGGGGACTGAATGGGCTCACGCATATGACGTGCTTAGTGCTTGCCGCCGAGCACAGTTATCCCCCTTTCCAGATGAGCAGAATGAGGCAGAGAGGGGAGTTACGTGATTTGCCCAGGGTTACCTGGCTGGGCAGTGGCCAGGCCAGCACTGAACCAGGTCGCCTGGTCCCAGGGCCATTTACTCAACCATCACACTGACGCGTCAAAACCCCTGCAATGACGACCATGGATGAAACGGCCCCTCCCGTCTCCACCGCCGCCTCTGCTCCATCTTCCCAGCCCTGCTCTTGTCTGTGGCGCCCGCGCTCTCTCTTCTGGGTCCCCATGTGGCTCGCCCCGCAGGTAGATTCTCTGAAGGACCCCTTAGGAACTGTTCTGTCGCCCCCTCTGCTGGACCGCCGCTCACCTCCGTCAACACCCAGCAGAGGCAGGGAAAACGGGCGATGATTGCGTAAACTAGAGAGACACTTGTATGTGGACATCAGCCCTGGGCATTATCTTGAAATTGAATGAAACTGAGGGCCAGAGATTCACCGATCCGTAGACCAAGACTGAAGATGAATCCTAAGCAAGAGCAACCAAAGATTCATCTGATTTCCCATCTTGCGTCAGCCCTTCATCCTTGGACGGTAACCTTGCAGGATCTCGAATGCACATCATCTCAGGGGCCAGAAGGTCACCTAAATGCATGAACTGAATAGACAGTTGTGGAAAAGTGGGTAATGTGGCCAAATACAAAATATTTGGGCTGTATTTCGGCCTCAGGTCACCATTTGAGACTCCTGGTAGGTGGGGATTATGGAGGCCGACCCCCATAGGGACTGATACAAGATTATAAGCCCTAAGCAATGAACTTGGCAATGGGGATCAGCACTCTCCACGTAGTGGGGAATTGACTGAGTATATGGGAGGGAACAGACGTGACTGTTGTGGCTGAGACTTGTGTTTGAGAAGCTGAAGCCATAGTCCACCCTTGGACTGACATTTCGATGGGCAGACCACGCGCAGATCTCCGTGCTCGGGGAAGTGAACATCGTCGGACAGTGTGACTCACGCCAGAAAGCGGAATATTTAAAAGGCAGGACCCCCTGGGGAAGAAAAGCAGGAGACAAGAAGCCTGTGGCCTGTGGCTTTCCTCTGGAAGCCTCTCTGATTGAGCGTTCTGCCCCCAAGCACACTGAATCAAGAATCAAGAAGAAATAGAAAGCCTGAGGAGTCCCGTAACATTAAGGAAATAAGATCAGTAGTAAAAAAATCTTCCACAAAGAAAGTACCAGACCCAGATGGTCGTATGGACAGTTTTACAAACTTTCAAAGAACTGATCCTTCTAACCATGTGTCAAACAACCAGAGCTGGGAATATTAACACTTGGTTTTTCACGAGCCGCATTTCTAAGTCTGCAGGCTCAAAGGTAGATCGGCAGATGTGTTGGGAAATCCTCCAGTCCTTGGGGTTTTAGTGTTAAGAAAAAGAGGTCTTGGCTGCATTAACTTTTAGTTTATTAGCAGTTACCAGTTAATGCAGACCCTCGTGCACTTATATACCCCCCTATTTCACAGGAATAGAGGTGTATCATACACTTTGTTCTGCACCCAGCATTTTCACCTTGTGACATCTCTTGGATATCGTTTTTGAGCATCCTTTCTTTGTTCATTCTTTAAAAAAATTTAGCTGCATAGTATTCTGGATGCTAATATGGATGACTGTAATTTAAATAACCAGCCTTCTGTTGAATAACAGTGAGGTGATTTCCAGATTTTTGTTCATTAAAACAATGGTGTAATAATTAGGTTTATTCATACATGATTTCAGATATCAGGAGTGTATCTTTAGGGTAAGTTTCTGGAAGTGAAATTGCCAAATCAGAGAGTATGTCTATTTGGAATTTTGGTAGATATTGTTCAATCACAACCAATAAAATCTGTACCAATTTACAGTCCCAGCAGCAATATCTGAGTGCCACTATATCCCCACAACTTCTTCAATGATGTTTTAGCAAACTTTTTATTTTAATTTTTTTGCTGAGGAAGATTAGCCCTGAGCTAACGTCTGTGCCAGTCTTCCTCCACTTTATAAGTGGGTTGCCGCCACAGCATGGCTGACGAGTGGTGTAGGTCTGGGATCCGAACCCACGAACCTGGGCTGCTGGAGTGGAGCGTGTCTAACTTCACCACCACACCACGGGCTGGCCCCAGCAAACTTTTGATCTTTGCCAAGCTGATGGAAGAAAAATGTTACCTTGTTGTGGTTTTATTTTGCTTTTCTCTTGTTCTGATTGAGGTCGGTCATATTTTTATACATTTAAAAGCCACTGATAATGCCTTTTCTGTGAGCTATCATTTTCTATCGGACTCTTGGACTTCTTTTCTCATAGAGTTTTATGGGAATTCTTGATTTAATAGAGAAATTAAGTCCATGTGTATAGGAATTGCAGACATTTTTGTGGTTTATCCTCAGGGAAACAGAACTGAGTGAAACTTTGTTTATGATGGCTTTTACCCTGCAGAAAAGTTTCATCTTTAGGTGGTTGTTTTAACATTTATCTTTTTGTGGCTCTTAGATTTTGTATCTTTGTTAAAAGGACCTTTCCTCACCCGAGATTATTTTTAAAAAACCATGGTTTCTTCAAATACTTTAATGGTTTCTCTATCTTATCTCTCTTGCTCCCTCCATCTCAATCTCTTTCTCTCTCTTCCTTTCCTCCCTCCCTTCTTCCTTCCTACTTCTCCTTCCTTTCTCTCCTCTCCTTCTTTCCTTCCTATTTAAATCTTTGACCCATCTATTATTTCCTTTGGTACAAGGTATGATGTAAGGATCCAACTTTCTTTCTCTTTTTGTTTTCGGATGGCTCCTGGTTATGTTTCTAAACTGCAGCTGTTTCCTGCTGCAGACTCACTCGCTGCACAAGCCCTCTCCCCACACCTCCCCCTGACCGGGCACAGAGCTAACTCCTAACCCTGCTTCCTTAGCTCTGGCTCCACCCTCACACTCCTGCTGGCCCGGCTTCCACCAGGGTCTCTCCTTGTCTTTTCCTCTGGTGGTCCTGGGACGCAGGGTTGGGGTGGGCAGAGGCACAGATTCCCCAGGAAGCCAGGCCCTGGAATATTCCTTTTCCATACAGAACGTAGACTGCGGCTGCCGTGGGGGGACACGTCTTGGAGGGGCTTGGCCTGGTGGCTTCCTTCCCCTCCCTCCCCTCTCCCCTTCCTGGGCAGGCACTCTCTCTCTGGTTCTGCGTGTCCTTCACTCACTGCCCAGGGCAGCGCCAGTAAACTTTGCCCAGAGGATCAGGGAAGGCATCCAGTCCTTGATATTTGCCAAGTGGAACGACCCTAATACCAAACCCAAACACCCAGCAATTAGATTTCAAATGATCCTTTGAGCCCTCTGTCAGTGTCAGGTGGGATCCTGCTCATTGAAATCACGACACTGGCATCCATCCGTTTATCCTCCTGCTCCTTGGACACCAACCACGATGCCTGCTGCTGCGCTGCGGAGCCCCCTGGTCCTGATGCCCTCCGCCCCCTCTTCCCGTCTCCTAGCAACGCTTTCCAGCAGCCTCCCTCCACAGTGCGCTCAGGTGGCTGCTCTGGAGCGGGTCCCTGCCAGCGATTATCTTGGCGGAAGGGGAGAGAGTGTTGTCCAGACACCAGAAAGGCTGTAGGAGCTGTGGGATCAGAGGAAGGGGGCACATCTCATGTCCTGTGGCCTGAATGCACCCCAAGTCATCTGCATGCCCGCAGCCAGCACGGTACGGTGCGTTCAGACAGCACATTATTCCCCTTATCTCCTCAGCCTGGGTCACATTAATCATTGTCTCAGGGCCCCACTGATATGTCAGCTCATTGTGGCTCATGCCTTTTCGGGAGCCGGACTGGGAGGTGTGGGTGTGCAGGGAGCAGTGCTCAGCCATCCCTGGACTCCAGCGGACTCTGCCACTGACCAGCTGGGTGCCCTTGGCACAGACATAACCACTAGGCCTCAGTTTCTTCATCTGCAAAATGGGGATGCTTATGGTACCTATCTCTTAGGGTTGTGATGAGAAGTGAGTGATAGATGTGGGGAAGGTGCTTAGACTAATCCCTGGCACTTGGAAAGCCCCCATGTCACATTAATGATTAATTACTGTCCCCACTGGTCCAAGGTATAAGGGGATGCTACAACCTAGTTATCTTAGTGCCTTAGAGAAGGACAGAGGGTCAGGACCCCCTGGGAAGAGAAGGGCCTGTGTGTCTGCAGACACTCTGTGAGATTTGGGGTCAGAAGGACCTGGGTTCAAATTCTGCCCCAACATTTAACAGCTGACTGACCTGGGACAGGTTACTTAACCTCTCTCTCTTACCCTTACATGCCCAGCAAGGGTAACAATGCCTGCTTGTAGGGTTGTCAAGGTCAGAAAGTGCCAGCCTGGCCTGACACACAGCGAACACTCAAAGGCAGCTGCATTTGTGAAGGCGTCCTTGTCATGGTCCCCACTTGGAATGGTCTCCGCAGAGATGGCTCACAGTTCAGGGCTCACGGGTTGGGGCTCACACCCAACCTTCTCACTTTTGAGTCACAGTCCCGATTCCCACTGACATTTCCCAGCGTCTAGAGCCAGCCCCCTTGGATGGACTGGCACCTAAGTCCTTTCCTCTGGGGACCACACCGGCAAGGGACTTCCTGACTGCGGGGTCATTCTGGCCTTTATGGCCCTCTGTGATGGGCAGCTCCTTCCTCCAACTCTGGCTCCTCAACTGTCCAGCAGGCAGAGTCCCCGGCTGCTCTGGCCCATTTCCATGCAGGATTAGCGCTCACACCTCTGCACCCTGCAGGTGCGGGTGAACAGCTGGGAACGTGCTCCCTCGAGTCCTCCCCGTCAACCTGAATTCCACATTTTCCTATAATGTGGGCCCAGCCCACGTCTCACCTTGCCTAGAAAGCCTGCCCTGCTGAGTCGCGCCAGCAGTGACCCTCCGGGCTATCCCTCCTCCTCCCCGTGCGCCTGGACTGGACAGGGCACCAGCGGCTGTGTCAGTGTCTGCTCTGTGCTAAGTGCGTTTCGTGCATGATCGTGTTTTCACAGCCCCGCCCTGTTACGCAGCCACTGTTATCCTCTCCTCACCCCACTTTACTGAAGAAGAAACTGAGGTCAAAGTTCAGCCGTCCAGCTAGCGAGCGTCAGAGTCTGGATTTGAACTTGGGTCTGTTATGACATGAAGGTCACTCCACTTGTAACAATACACCGGGGAGCTTGCCCGGTGCACCCTTGTACCCTGGTGAGTACCCTTGTACTCACCCGTCCTGTATTGCCTCCCCTGGGAGCCTGGCGGGGGCCAAGAGGGAGGCCCCTTTGGTGGCCACTACTGAGACGCGGTCTCCAGGCAGGCTGGGGCAGGGGGTGGGGTGAGGAGGTCCGTGTTTCTCCCTCTGACACCCGTCTCGGCTCCCAGTTTGCATCCCCTAGCCTATCCAGCCTCCTGGCTGCCCTGCTGTCTTTGACCTTCAGCCAGAGGTGGACTGGCACGTGGGGTGGCTGCCCCAGGCTGGCTGAGGACACTGAGATGGGAAAGGTGACCCTGGCTGAGCCTTCCCATCTTCCCCCAGGCCTGAGCTGGCTGCTAGATTAATGGTGTGTGCGCAGAGCAAGAGACGCGCATCACTCACCCAGTACAGCCAGTTCCTGCCTCTGTCAGAGACAGATTTCCCTTCTCCCAGCTCTAGAGTCCGGTGCCTCCACTCCAGCAGAAAACGGGGACCCTCTGAATCTTTGGGTCCCTCACAGACGCCTCCCCCCAGCTGGGGCTGAGTTGCGGGCATTCATCAGTCCTTCCACCCCTCCTTCCAAAAGCCAATTTCATCGGCCAAACACCCCAGCCCCACGCTCGGGTTAATTACTGAGCTCTCCGGGCATGAAGATGTTTCTCTATTTTTTACTGCCTGGATGCGCAGGAGTTTATTGATTATCTGATTCCTTCAGACTGAAGATACGGCCTCAGCCTGGGGCAAAGAGAGGAAGGCAGCGGCAAAGCTTGGGTCCTGGGCACCCTTCCCACAGCCAGCGCTGCGGCCCCCCAGACACGGGCGGCCTCAGAGCCGCAGGGAAGGGCCTTCTGGTGCACTCGCGAGGACAGAAGGTGCAGCAGTGACACGCAGGGGCTAGGCTGGGCTCCTGGGTCAGATCCCAGCTCTGCCCCTTGCCAATGGAGAAAATGTGGAAGCTGGCCTCACCTCTCCGCGGGGCCACGGCTTACCAGCCACAACATGGGGTGACGGGTGGCATGTATGCTGTGGCCCGTCACTCTTGTGGGCACCTAATGTGTGTTTACTCGGTTAACCCTCATGGGGGCAGAAGTGCCATCATCCTCACTTTACAGATGAAGAAACTGAGGCTCTGAGAGGTCCCCTGAGCGTGAAAGGATGAGTCAGCACCTACCCTCTGGGTGCTGGTGAATTAAGTGCGTTTGCACGACCCAGTGCTTCGCCCGTGCCTGGTGTGTGGTAGGTGCACAGTGAGTGTGAGCTGCTGCTTGTCCAACCAAGATCCCCCAGGTTCACTGTGCGTTTGCATTTCAAAGAGGCCCGGAGGAGGGGCCAGGCCTCACCCAGAGGCCTCACCCAAGGAAGCCAGGACTCCAGGCACCGTCAGAGGCGCAGTTTTAGGTGAGGTCCTTCCCTGAGGAATGTCACTTCAGTGACGGCCTCTGTCTCCTGCGCTTCTTGCTTTCTTTGCTAGGGCCCGAGTCAGGTGCCAGCCTTACTGGCTGATGATGGGCCTGGGGCTGTGGGCTGGCTGTTGGGAGGGAGGTCCCTGGTGAGATGTCCTAGGGCTCTAACCTCAGCCTTGTTCAGGGAACAGTTTTTCTTCAGTGACTTGGTTGCGGGCACAGACTTGGGCTTCTTTGATGCCAGTGTCAGTGTTCATCCTTAGAGAGCTCTTTCTGAGAGCCGAGCCTGGTCTGGACCCTCCTTGTTTAATGAGCCCCCCACGTGTTTTCCCTCAGCCAGTGCTCACTCAGCCCTGTGAGGGAGGGTTAACATCCCCCTCTACGGCTGGGGAAACTGAGACACAGGAAAGCCGAGTGACTCGCTTCAGTCCACAGATCTTGTCACACACACGTCAGGATTCTGACTCAGGCTGTCTGGCCTGTGTCCACACTCCCAGCCCCTCCCACCTGGCCTCCTGTGACAGCTCAAGTGCGGAAAGAGTTACAGGTGACAGAACCTGGATTTAAAACAGCTCTGACAGTCTCAAGTGTTAGGGTCGATTCTAACAAGGTGAAACTTAGCAGGGAAGACGTAAGGTCTTGGGCCTGGCCCCTGAGTCAACTGCATGCCCGTGAGATGGGGGTGCAGCAGGGGCACGATGTGAGGGCACGAGGAGCCAGCAGGAGCCAGCGGGGTGCCTGTCCCAGTGCTAATGCAGTTTGGGGGTTCGTTTATAGAATCGCCTCCAGAGGAGGGAAGATAAATATCTGAGTCCTCCATGCACTGGTCAGGCCACACACAGATCGAACTGCGCGGTTTGTCCAGAGGATTTGGCCAGGGTGGAGAGGAAATGGGGACGAAACAGTGGCAGGACTGCTGGATAGAACTCTAGGGGCTGTCCCTGCCAGGCTTCTCACGAGCTTTGTAACCTTAGACCAGGGATGGGCGAATTACGGTGCTCAGGCTGGATCTGATCCACTGCCTGTTTTTGTGAATAAAGTTTTGTTGGAACACGGCCACGCCCGTTCCATTGCATGCTGTCTCTGGCTGTTTTCATGCTGAACGACGGAGTTGATTAACTGCAACAGAGACTGCATGCCCTGCAAAGCCTGGCGTATTTTCTATCTGGCTCTTTCCAGAAGCATTTGTTCACTGGGCCCCGAGAACACTGATCTTTCTGCTCCTTGAACACCCCAAGCTCTCCTTGCCCGGGGCCTTCATGGAGCCATTTCTTGGAGGCTTGGACTCCTCTGACCCCCTCCTCACCTGGCCGGGCTGGCTGTCAGCTCAAATGGCCCCTCTTCCGGAAGCCAGCCGTACCCACCGCCCTCATGGTTACTCGCCTGCTCTTGCTCCTCACTGAACCTCAGCCTTTTCCTTCACGGCCTCCGTCTGTGAGCGCACATCCGTGCGGTTTTGCTCCCTGTTAATGTGCACACAGGGAACACCCCAACGTGCTTCATTTCCGTGGCGATGCCTGTGCGCAGCACAGGTCCCGGTGATACATCCCGTTACTCCACGGCCGACGGATGGATCGACGGAGGGTGAATGAACAGAGCTGCCTGCCCATCGCTCCCTCCCAGCATCTTTCCTAGGATGCCCCACAGGCACCTCAAACTCACCGTGTCCCACACGGACGTTGTCGCCGCCACATGGGCTGCTCTGTGCTGGTGAGCGTCCTCCAGCTTCCTAGACTTGGACCCCATTTCGGCCTTCATGCTGTAATGTTAGGTAGCAGTCCCTCATATCTGATGCTGATTGCAAGTCTGGGGTCCCCAGGACCACCCTCAGGTTTGATATCTCACTGGGACTCCCAGAACTCTCTGAAAGCTGTTATATTCATGGTTATGGTTTATTACAGTGAAAGGATGCAAATTCAAACCATCCAGGGAAAGAGGCACGGAGCAGAGTCCAGGAAAGTTCCAGGAGCTCCCACTGGAGGCATGGACAGTGATAACTCCTCCCAGCGATGACGTGATGTGTGACAATAACACACGGGGCACTGCCCACCAGGGAAGCTCCCCTGAGCCTCAGTGTCCAGTCTTTATTGGGGCCCAGTCACCTAGACCTGGCTGACCAGCCCCATGGTTGACCTTGGGCTCCAGCCCCTGCAGAGGTTGAGATGACACTGTGTGACCTGAAGCCCTCCCCGGAAATCACATTGTGAGACCATCTGGTGGCCGAGGCCCCAGGTAAACAAGACACTCTCATCAGGCAGGATGTTTAGGGCTTAGAACTTTCCTCCCAGGGGCCCAGGGCAAAGGCCAGACCCCTCTCTGGGCAGGTTAAATTCCCGCTGCACACACCTCACCTCTCCCAGCCCCAGCTCATCACGCCCGCCCGCATCTTGTTGACTCTGCATTCATCCGGCTCCTGCTCCAGCCCCCCGTCGCGTTCTCCTGCCTCTGCTGGATCAGAGCCTTCATCTCCTCCTGGGGGATTCCTGTGTCAGCTTGCTAACTCGTAACCCTCCTCCCCTCCCCAAGTCCATCCTACAGATGGGGGAACTCCACTGGTTCGTGTCACTCCTGTGGGTCCCTCCATTCCACAGCGGCCCCTCCCTGGACTGCATGCATCATCTTTCCCAGCCAGCCCGCCTGCCTTCCTGCCAGCTCCCCCTGCCCTGGTCCCAGCTGCCCCTTCCTCCTCCTCAGACTCTCCTGTCAAGGTCTGCAGCCTGTTTTGCATTTGCAAATGATCCCAGCTGCATGGTTAGGTTAGACCGAGGGCACGTGGTGAGTCCCCTGGGGAACAGGCATCCTTCTGCAGGATTTTAAGCCCCAGGAGGGCAGGGACAATTGCTGTTTTGTAGTTTCCGGGGCTGGGGGAGTTTCCTGCACAGCGTGGGGGCTCGGTCAGTGCTGGTGAGTCAATGAAGTGCAGGAATGCTGACTAGGTGGAGGAGAGGCGACCCTGTGCAGTGGAAAACAGGGGGCTTCAGCCCTCCCCTCAACTTGGACCCCTCTCCCTGGGGACTCCCACCAGTGTCCGCCCCTTGGGGCCTGTTTCCTTACTTACTATGTGAGGCTTTGGACTCGAGGGGCCTTCAGATTAAGTTCATCTTGCCCAGGAATCGAGCACTGGAGACACAGGTGGCTGGATGCAGGCCCTGTCCTGGGGAGTCCTGGGATGGGGGGTAAAGTGAAGGGCCCCCATAGGATGGCCCTGGTGCCGCAGGAACTAAACACAGGGTGCCCAGGTGAGCCGAGATTGGCAGTGGGACGTCACAGGTGCCGGCTCCCTGGAAGTCCTCTCGGGAGGTGGGTGCTGCTCTTTCTGCACCTGTGAGCAGCCGCCTGACCCCCAGCAGAGAAGGAGCCCAAAGTGCCACGTGTGGTTTGAGCGCGTGTGGGTGAGTTCTAGGAGGCGGCAGAAGGCAGTGTCCTTGTGATGGACAAGGAGTGAACCGGGGGGGTGGGGGATCCCACGGGCTGTGACAAGGGCTGGCCTGGCCACCCCCGGACGTTCCATATTCAGTGCACACCTCCCACTTGGTGTCACAGCCGGTTCCCTCCTCCTCCCACACGGCATTGGCCCGACGTGCCTCGTGTGTGCTCCTGAAAAGTGTGGCTGCCCAGGAGGCCTGTCTGCGCACCTCTCGGTTTTGGCCTCTTGGTCTTGATCTTACTGTCTGTTCCCAAAGAAAACTTGGGGCCAGGCAGTGTGGGGGACCTGTGGGTACGAGAGTGTGGGGGTGGCGAGGGGGCATTTTCTATGGCAACTGGAAAGCTGGAGTGCGGTGTTCTTGAACAGAGAGGTGGCCCCACTCCCTGCTTTAGGCCTGAAGAAACCCTGTCTCCAACAGGATGACGGAGAATACCGCCTGGGTGCAAAAGCCTTTCTCCCCGCGGGCCCCGCCTCCATCCCCCAATGTCCTCGGGCAGGTCATGAGGCCCCTCCCTCTCCTCTGGCTCCTTTCCCACCTGTTTCACAAGCTCCCTGAAGGCGGGGTCCTCAGGCCTCCTCTGGGCCCAACTCAGGGTCTGCTGTCGGCCCGACCAGCTCAACTCCTCAGGAGGCTGCTGTGCGCTTGGCCCGCACACCTTTCCTCGCCCACCTGCACCATCCGAGTGGGATATTTTGGTGGGTCCCTCTCTCAAAGCCACAGACTCTGAGCGCCAGGGAGGCAGAGACCCAGCCCTGGGCCTGGATGCCTCCGAGGCACTTGGTAGTCGTTGCTGGATGGATGAAGGAAAGGGAGACACCAGAGCCCCAGTGATGCCACAGCCACTGCCTCCGCACTCCCTTTCTCCCAGCGCACAGTGTGTCTAGGAGCTGGTGGGGCTGGTGATGGGATGGGGGAGGAAGGGATGCGGAGACGGAGAGGATGTGGGGAGGGGGCTCCAGGTGCCGGCTGTCATCCCATGGCCCCCCACCTTCCGGGCCTCTTGCGCACGGCTCTGCCTGCGGGGCCCCCAGTCAGCTCTGAGCTCAGTCTGGCCTCATCTATCTTTGTTCTCACCTCATTTCTGCCCCTGTTTGACCTACTGTTGGATGGACCTTAGAGTTTCGGTGGTCAATGTCCCAGCCTCAGCTCCAACCCCAAGGAAACCTGCTCTGATTGCCCAAAAGGGGGGGCTGAGCACCCCAACAAAATGCCACAAACATCAGACAGGAGCTGAAAGCACATCTTGGATCAAAACCTTTTCCAAGTCATTTTTTTAGATTTTACTTTTTAGAGCAGTTTTAGGTTTATGGAAAAATTGAAGGGAAAGTACAGAGTCCGGGTGCATCTCTTCCCACCCCCCATAGTCCCCCTGTTATTAACATCTGGCTCCATGGGGACGTTTGTTACCACTGAGGAGCCAGTACTGACACATTGTTACTAACTCAAGTCTAAACCTACAGTTAGCACTGGTTTGTTCTTTGTGTTGTGGTTTGCTGCGCCTTTTTGTCCTCTCCCAGGGACAAGACAGGCCTGGCAACTGAAATACTAACTTGGGGCCGCATGCAGCGGGGAGGGAGAGCATCATCCACCCAGCCGTTCTGGCCAGGTATCTAGAAACACTTTTCTGAGTCCACCCAAAAGTCGGGTTCGGTGCTGTCTGCCACCAAGCGGTGCACAGAAAACTTGCTGCCCCCTGGACTGGTGTCTGTGTGGGAAGTGTCTCCAGCGGTCTGGCCTCTGCAGGGGTGCATGGCAGCCCATAGACATTAGTATTCCAGTCGTGGTTCAGCAGCTCGTCTACCTGAGCGGCAGATGGCCCAGCGCTCTGCCAGCAGGGCACAGCTGCGGGCCCCAGGACACGCAGCCCGGGAACCAGCCTCGAGCTGGGCGGGCAGCAGTCTGGGAGAGCAGTCACTAGGGTGTGGTCAGCAGGGGCCATCTGCTGTGTCGGCGGGTGCTCGGAGCCCTCTCCTCGCCCTCTGATGGCCTTCTGCCCTTCCTCTCCCAGCTGACTCCTGTGACATCTCCAGATGTTTTGGCTCAAACCTTGGTCTTGAAAGATGCCAGCGCACTGTCAGCTGTCTTGAGGGGGTAACAGAAATCATCATAACAGAGTTGACTCCAATTTACTTCAGAAAGTGCCACACAATTTCTGGACGCAGGAGAGCAGGTGGTGACGGGGCTGCGCCGGCACACCTGGACTGGCAGTGAGAAGTGTGATGGTGGCCGAGGGAAGGAGGATGGACCAGGGTTCTCAGCTTCCTCAAGCCATTGTCCAAGGACATGTTTCACAGAAAAGGAAGTAGCAGTGGTGCTTAAATGTATAAAAGGTGAGTTACCGCACCCTTAGTACTGAAACCTCCCTGAACCCAGCATGTTTTAATCTCTTGGATTGACAAAAAGGGTAAGGAAACAATTGCTCTTATGGTGGGAATGTAAATTGGAATAACCTTTTTTTGTGGGGGAGGGCAATTTGCTGACATCTATCAAAATTTAAGATGTACACACCCTTTATTTCAGCAAGTCCACGTGCAGGATCTGATCTTACAGATATATTTGCACATGTGCACAAAGGTGAATGCACAAGACTATCCACTAGAATAAAAATGGAAAGATCCAAATGTCCACCATCAGGGGGCTGGATCCATCCATTCTGGTGCATCCTTACAGTGGAAGCCTCTGAAGCCTTTAAAGAAAGGCAGATCTAGATATAATATCTGGAACAATCGTCAGCATCCATCACTAGATGAGTGAAACAGACATTACACGCTATGGCATGCTGCTTCTGTGTGGAAGAGGGACACAGGCCCATGCATATATGCTTATGGAGCCACAGCTTGTCTAGAACAAAACATGAGAAACTTCCTCTTCAGGTTTACTCTTTGGTTCTGTTGGAAGACTTTCACTTGTGCATATACCACCTGCTCAAAACTGATAACAAAACTAACCAATCCATCCATGCCTCCTTGTGACGAACAGAAAGATCTAATTACCTCCCCAACCCCAAATATTCTGAAATGCCCTCTAAGTTGAAGATCACTCTTTCTCATTAGTTGCAGCAGCTGAAAAGATGCATGAATTTTACTCTGTGGTTTGCAATATGTGAATAACTGGATTTCTTTCCTTTACGTTAATTTAAGACGGTTTCCGTATGAAGTGTGGGGCTCTGTCCTCCCCTCCCAGGGGTACTCTAGCGTGGGCTTCATGAGGCAGGAGCTTATTAGCTTTGTTTAAGCTCTGTCTGCAGCCCTCAGAATCCCAACCAGGAGGAGGTGCTCAGTGGGTATTAGTTGAGTCAATTATGTGTTCCCCTAAGCAGCGTGTCTTACCCTCCACCCCCCAACCTGGTTGAGGGTCCCATGCCTTCTCCCATTACCTGAGACCGTTGCTGGGGTCTTTGGAGCAGAACCACTTGGGTGGATGAGGCATCATCTGAAAATAAGGGAAATCTCAACAGAAACAGAAATTGTGGCCAAATAAGAGCATGGTCATGGGCCTCCCACATGTTTTAACAAGGATCTGGGATGTGACATCTAACAGCCTATTCCCTCTTTTGAGTTGAAATATGTAAATGAGCCTCGAGAAATTGTATTCCACACTGGAGACCTTTGAGCTATTTGCTTCATTAGCCTTGTCCAGCAATGACAGGGGAGGCTAGCTCAGACAGCGGATGGGGGCCGGCGGCGCAGAGCCTGCCCGGCTGAACGGGGACAGCTCTGCAGAAGCGCTTGTGCTTCTGTGTCCTGGAGGAGGGACAGGTGTGAAGTGACCAGCCTGTGGTCAGCACGCCAACAGCCTCCACCTTGGATCCCCCCACCTCTCCTCACCCGCCCTGCGGTAGTGGGGACTTCGCACTTGTCTTATCGTTCCCAAAGTTAGACAACAACTTGGAGAGCTCAGAATGGCCATCAAAACAAACATTTTAAAATACTGAGCTTCACCCTACGATTTAAAAATAATTTACGCCTGAACGTTGCCCTGCCCCGTGGAAGGTTCCTTGCTTAACTGGCCCCGAGACCCAGGAGGCGTTGGGGTGGGAAAGCCGTCTTCCGATTGGATGGACCAGCTGTCAATCACTGTGTATCGGGCAGCTTTAAGCTGGGCTGTGGTCCCCAGGGCTGCCCCTGGTTTTCCTAACGATGGACGATGGACGAAGTACCACTCTAACCCCTGGGCCTTGTTTAAGGGGTTTCAGGGGTCCTGGGAAGGTTTTTTGAGTTCCCAGGCGGGAGCTTGCCTTGTTATATGGCCAGCCTGCCTTCTGTGCAGGTCAAACCCCAGTCCTAAGTGGACAGTGTTTCTCACAGTTTTTTAAACCCAGGACTCTTGGCTAACTTATACAACTCACAGTGTGTCCCACTGCCCACCTGGAGCATCCCCCTAATGGCCCTCTTCTGGGGTCAGGCCCTTGGTGGGGAATCCCACTGCCTTCTGTGTTTCTTTGCAAGCTAAGAGGACTTTGTGGAGTAATTTTTACTTTCAGAAATTTACTATAAGGAACAAAAAGTGGATTTTTCTCATAACGTAAAAGTGTACTTTTGACTCAGCTGCGCCAACTCCACCTGCCCCCACACTTCCTCCTGATCGAGAGCCAGCTGTTTCCTGAGCTAAACCCCCTGTGAGGCAGGCCTCGGTATGCTTCCTTGGCTCAGCTTGTCCTTCTCTCCTAGGACTGATCCTAAGTCACGTGGATATCTGTACATTTGTTTCTCGTCTCCGCTGTGTGGTCCACGATGGCCACGACCTTGTGTATTTTCCTGGTGCCCTGTGTTCCCCGCCCTGCTCTGTCCTCCAGGCCCTGCAGAGTGCCTGGCACATGGTGGATGCCAATACATATCGATGAAATGCATGCTTGCATTCCTTCCCTGGGGCTGTAAATAACCATGAAGTGGGGGCTTAGAATAACAGAAACTTATTCCTTCACAGTTCTGGAAGTCAGAAGTCTGAAATCAAGGTGTCAGCAGGGCCACGCTCTGTCTGAAGGCCCTCGGGGAGGGTCCTTCCTGCCTCTTCTGGCTTCCGTTGTCCACCCAAAATTCAGGGCGTTCCTTGGCTTGTAGATGCATCACTCCCATCTCTGCTCCATCTTCACAAGGCCTCTCTTCCCTGCGTGCGTGTCTCTGTGTCTGTGTCCAAATTCCCCTCTTTGTGTAAGGACAGCAGTCGTTGGATTTAGGGACCCCCCAATCTAGTACGACCTCATCTTAACTTGATTGCATCTGCAGGGACCCTATTTCCAAATAAGGTCACATGCACAGGTTCCAGGAGTTGGGACTTGAACAAATCTTTTGGGGGGACACAATTCAACCCACATCACTGATGGACGCAAAAATGACAATAAGAGAGAGGCCTGGCTTTGCAACCAGGCATCTGCGATATTTTGAAAGGAAGGAATTAGTGGTGAGCGACACACGTGACTTACACAGGGCTTTCGGTTCTCACACACTACGTCATTACATGCTGAGACCGACAGTGATGATGAGCTGATGGCGATGAGGGTAAGAATAAAAATATCCAATATTTACTGAGTGACGGCCCCGTGTCAGACGCTGAACTAAGTGTTTTATGGGGATCGTCTCATTTGACCCCCATGATTGCCCTACACTGGGGTCATTCACCGCTCTACTTCCCTCAGAGAACATTTAGCGAGTGTTCCTTCCCCCGTGCCAGGCAGTGGACAGGACGTGAACGCCGACATCTCCGCTTCCAAAGCCGAGAGTCCAGGGGAAACAATTTTTGTTAAGTTTTCCTTTCTCCACCTTCTCTCTCTCTCTCACTCAAATCGTGGTCCCTTTCCTCCTCATTGTGCTGCCTCCCCATAAATTTTGTAATCCTCAAATTACATTTCTGTCATCTGCCCGTTCATTTTATTACCCGCCGATAAAGAAAAGGTCAAAGTCAGTAATCCCAGATTTTGGGAGCATTTACTCATCACTGACAAATAGAAACTCTTTCTCTGAAAAGTCAAAATGATAACATTAAAATAAAAAAAAAAACCTGTTGTCAGAATATTTTTCAGAGGACTGTAACCTTTCCATCTGACCTGCTCTTTGGTGAGCAAATCAAATGACACAATTATGTCTCCCCCGAACTTTAGCAACTTTGTGTCTTAATGCTTTAGATTTGGCTTAACATAGGAATAGCTTTATAAAGATTAGTGTCCCCAAAATGCAGTGAGTGTCCTGGGAAGGCAGCATGTCCCTCCTGCATTTCCTGGTCTAACAAAGACTGGGTCCTGGAAATTACTGTGAAGGTGGTGGAGGAAGGGCGGGCAGACGAGAACCTAAATGTCCACGAAGGTTTATTTGAGTCCCAACATTCAGCAAATCTGTCCGCTAATTGGTTGATTCACTAATTCTTTCATTCATTCAACAACGAAATTTTCAGAATATTCTTTTTTTTTAAGCTTTATTGAGGTATAATTGAAATACAAAAACATTGCACACATTCAGCATCGACATCTTGGTGAATTTGGACATACGCAAACACCCGTGATACCATCAAGGTACTAAATACATCCATCACCTCCAAGAATTTCCTTGATTCTTTTGTGTGTGTGGTTTTGGTAAGAACACAACATGAGGTCTACCTGTTAACGTATTTTAAAGCACACGATACAGTATTGTTAACTACAGGTATTCTGTATGTCAAGCATGCGGCTAGATGTTGAGGATGCAATGGTCTCAGCTCTCTAAAAGCTTCTAGAATCATGGGTGCCATGACTGGGGTGGGATCGGGAGCTGTGGGGCTGCGGGTCAGGGGTAGCCTCTACTCTTGTCCGGGGTGGAGCTCATCGTAACTCTCACAGATGCCATAGCTCACCGACGAGTCACTGTCACTGATGTGGTAGCCTGGTGCTCTGGGTCCTGCTCTGTCTCAGCTCTGGCACCTGCAGATGGAGTCAAGGGGCCATCTAGACATGTCCATCAGGCTCCGATCTGTTCAGCCTCATCAGGATGGCAAGGTCGCAGATGGCCACCCCCTGCCCGCTGATGAAGCCCCTGCGGACTGCTTTAACTGTATTTTAAATTCATGCATTTTCCTTCCCCTGCTCTCGCCCTGGAGACCAGACTCCATCCTGGCTCTGTCTGGGGCATCTGAGGTGTCCACTTTGGACTTGGCGAGCCCCCAGCAGCTTTCCAAGGCTTAGTGGTTGCTCTGATGCTAGCTCCTGCTCCACAGTGATCTCAGGGGACATTTGAGGCCCAGGAGAGGCCGGTGGTCTCTGTTCCCTTTGGAGATGGGGATTAGAAAGGACTGCTGAGGTGGGGAGGGCTGAGAGCTGCCGTTGCCATGGACACGGATGGCCGTGGGGATCTGAGAACCATCAGCTAGCCTAGGAGCCACCGTGAACCCCATTCTCACCGGTGCTGTGGGAAGCCTGGGAGATGGTGGGACGGCGGCCCAGGTGCTGGGCAGGTTCAAGAAGGAGGCAGAAGGAACTGAGGGGGTCAGGGCCATCTCTAGGCCTGGAGGCCAGGGGCCCTGTGTTCTGGGCCAGGCCCACCAGGGATGGGCTATGATGTTGCAGTGCCCAGTAAAGGCCCAGGGGATGTCACACTGGGGTTCTCCAGTCCTATAATCTCAGGGGTGTTGCTTTGAATGTGGACTCCCAGAGAACCTCTGAAGGAAGGAGAGGAAGAAATTCCCCAAGGGCTGCTGGGTTGCAGAGTGTGGAGGTGTGTTGGGGGTGTCTTCAACCTCTTTGTGTTGACAATGGGGGATTAAAAAGAAACCAGCCCGGGCTGTCTGCTGTGTGGCTGCTTCCTCAGTCCCTGCCTGCCTTCCTCTCGGTCACTCTTCAAAGCCTGGAGGCCCCCATAGGGATGGGTCACTTGGGGGTCATCATAATCATCTGTTCCTGAGAGTTGACCCTGGGGAAGTATCCCCCAGCCATGAAATGTCTCTCTCATCTTAGATCACTGGAGGGGCGAGTGGAGTGGGCCAGTGAGTATGGAAGGTGTGGGAGGGCTGAGAGGAGTGGGTGGGCCTCTGGGGGCCGCTCTGGGGTCAGAGGCATCCATGTCAGCTCCAGAAGGTGGCCTGTAGCCTCCATCGCCCTCACCTCATCTCACACTAAGGACCAGTCTTGGGAGGAAACTTGGCTGGCCACCCCAGTGTTACCTTCAGATTTGTTCACGTCCAAGGCTGTTGAGGAATTCCTGTGTTATTCATCAACATGCATGGTGACACCTGCTCTGCGGAGGCACCACGTGAGGCTGACCGTGGTGATAGGCAGGGGACTGGTCCTCTGGGGTGTCTAAGTGAACACACACACACAAAACATAACCAGGGGTCATGGGTGGGGGTCTTCACGGTGATGGAACTGTTCTGTATCTGTACTGGGGTAGTTACAGTGCAGATGCGACAAAATTGAGTAGAACCACATACACGCACACACACAGA
The DNA here is from genome assembly GCA_031878705.1 of Tapirus indicus. Classification (NCBI taxonomy): domain Eukaryota; kingdom Metazoa; phylum Chordata; class Mammalia; order Perissodactyla; family Tapiridae; genus Tapirus; species Tapirus indicus. Next base: position 88,428,348 of record CM062924.1, on the reverse strand, counting down.
GACACAGAGACACACATAGACACATGCACACACACAGAGATATGCACACGCACACACATGTGTACATAAGCATACACACGTGCACAGACACACACAGACATACACTGTCTCACACACATGCACAGACCCACACACACGAGTGTGTGGAGAAACTGATGAAATCTTCGTCGTGCCTGTAGATTACAGCCGTGCTGATTTCCTGCACTGGACTTTCTGCTACCGTATGTAGAATGTCACCATCTGGGGTAGCCGGGGCCAGGGTACCTTGGAACCTCTCTGTACTATTTTTGCAACTTCCTGTGAGCCTATAATTATGTCAAATGTAAATATAATTTCATAGTTTAACATTTAATACATTTTTGAACATTTAGTATGCTTGGCTTAATTCCATTTAATTGATATTAAAAATAAATTTAATTTAATATAGTACTAAGTTAATATAAACAGTAATAAACAAATGCTTGCAGGTGGTCTAAATATTTAAATCATGTGCTAGTTAAGTTTTTAGATGATTCCCATCCCTATTTATAAAAAAAAATAAGGAAGGAAGTCCCAAATCGACAAAATGATGGCGACTCTCCTAAGAGCTAAGAAGCAGCTCCCTAGCTGCTGCGGTAGGTGGTAAAGGATGGGGGGGGAGGAGGCCCTTTTATGCCGGGTGGTCACGGTGAGGCGGGATGTGGGATGATCCCACCTCCGCTTCCGCCTCCTTATTTATACAGTGTGGCTATACCTACAGATGCATGTTGCCCTTTTAGCTCTAAATTCGAATCCGAGGGAGCCCCACTTCCCTCCCATTTGGGGGTTTTCAGGTGGAAGCGCCATCAAACCTCAGGCCCATAAGGTGCCGCCTGCAGGCGGAGTTCTGAGCCGGCAGAGCCTCGTGTCCTGAGGACCCCCGCCCCCACAGCTGCCGCAGCCGCCTGGCCACCCCCTCCCCTGTTTCCTTGGCTTTCTCAGTGTTTTCAAAGCTCTCAGTACCAACCATCAGGGAAACATAAAAATCACGTTGGATAGCCATTTAAAAAAGCGATGAAACCACCTATAAACCAGCAAATTATACAGGGGAGGTATTTTATGTCTTGTTTTCTTTACAGCCATTCGGAAAGGGAACGTAAAAGTCACTGGAAAGTCCCGGTTCCTGCCACCTTCTGCCCCATTTCAGACCCAACGGCGGGACGCATTTGTTATCAGGGGTCCCTGCCTCTGGGCCAGCACAGTGAGGGACAGACTGGGGGCTGCCTTTGGATTCTATTACCCAGAGAAAGGAAATATTCTCCCTGTGTCATAAGGAGTGAAATTTCCTGGCCTTTGAGAGAGAGGTACAGGGGTGTGAGGGATGGAAGACTCCAGAGGGCGGAAGCTGCTTCTTCAAGCCTCAGGCTCAGTCCTTATGTGCCACGTCCAGATGCTGCCCTGTTGGTGCCACATCTTTGCCCTCCCCATCCAGGGAGGGAGACAGTGATGGGCTGAGGCCTTTGGTGTCTCTGCAGCTGCCCGTGGGAGGGGCATTCCAGAATGGTGAAGAATCATTCTTCCTAGAATTGAGGCTCAGTGCTTGGAGCTTGAAGGTTTGGGGTGTGATGGAGGATCCACCTCCAACTGACCTCGGGCCCCTGGGAGTCACTTATGACTCTGGGCCTTGCTTTCATCATCAGTAAAATGGGTGAGTAGCACATTTTCCCTGATGGAGTTGATCTGGAAGGAAAATGAACCTGTGCTTGGTGCTTTGATTAAGCAGGACAAAGAAGCTTCTAGTGCTTTGCTTGGGCAGATTCATGTCTTCAGCTCTTATCCAGTCACATCCTAGCACAGAAGCTGCAGGTTTAATTATAGACAGCATTTGGCAAGGTAAGGAATCGTGGAGAATGGGAGAGTTTCCAGAAAATTAGAGATAAGAAAACATTCCAAATGGGGAGAAAGACAGATTCTAGAAACACTACAGGCCAGAAAGCATTTGAATCAGAGTGCCCAGAATCTGGGAGCTCACGGACTCACCGTATTCCATCCTGGTTAGACCTACTTCTGACGCCTTTAGTGTTTGACAACACATTGAAAACCGTCGTTCATAAATCTAAACAGGTCCTAAAGAGGGTTGAAGCAACAAGCAATGTTTATCCTGGAATAGAAAAGTCAAGTAGGCACCTGGCTGCCTTTGAATGTTAAATGGATATTTCTGTAGAGGGGAAATAACTCCTTTCTCTGTGTGAACTTAGGGGCAGAATTGAGGCTTCAGAGAAATAGGTTTTCAGTGGATAAAAAGAAGGAGGTTTTCAAAGTCTGAGCTGTTTAAGGTTGGGACGAGCCACCCAGTCAGGCAGAACAGCCTTGCTCCTGGGGCTGTCCCCATAGAGGCTGCGTCGAAGCAGGCGATTCATGCGGGCGGATCCTTGATGGTGCAAGGGCAATGGACTAAATGATACCCAACTCACAAAGAAAGATCTGAGTTCTAGGAGAGTCAGCACAGGAAATTCTCTTTTGTGAGTTTTTTTAAGGGCAGCCTTCTAGCATTTTCCCAACAGGAATCCAGTATGTGACTCCAGTGTGTGCCTCTCTGCCTGCTGGTCATTACTGTCCTGTCTCATTTTATCAGAGCTAAAAGGATGATGCTTCTGTGGTGATAAACTTGGCAGTTAGCCATGCACTCTCTACCGGAAGACTAGGCTTTGACCTTTGCAGAGCTAAGGCCATCCAGATGCTATGACACCTGCCTTCATGGTGAGGGCTGGGGCTCGTCTCAGAAGGGCTGCTCACGCTCCATTTTCAGCACTGAATTCACCACTTCGTAAAGCTGAGTGAGTCCAGGAGCCAACCCCAGACTCTTGCCCTGTATCTTGTGCTTGGGGCATTTTGTCCTCCACCTAAATGCCTCTCTCCACTGGGAGGACAGGGCGAGGGAGAATGCCACGCGGTCTGAGTCCACTCCGTCTTCACCCAGATGGTGGGTCAGCAGCTCGTCCTGTGAAAGCCGTGGGTTTTGCCACCCGGAAGGACCTGGCCTGAGCTGTCATGTGATGGAATGATCACTCTGGGAAGGTTCAAGCTGCTCATAACAGAGACTAGAATGATGGGAAAACCAGGAGCCATTTGCATTTGGAGGAAGAAGCCAGTTTTCTCCTCCCCGTTCTCAGTGTTAGTTTGACTCCTGGCTCTCCAGCATCGCGCACCGACCTCATCCTCGCTGCCACCTTCCAGCCCATTCCATTCTCCGCAGGCAGCCAGACTTCCTCTCAGCTGCCTCTGCCACCTCCTTTGTTCCCATTTGCTTTCTATCTGGGCAGCATTAAGCTTGTCTTGCACAGCTCTGCTGAAAGCAGAGGAGGAGAGAGAGGTGCCAATTAAACAAGATTGAAATTCTCTGGTCCAACCTCCTACCTCAGACTCTGGAACCAACAAGTTTGTTGGTTTGTAAAACTTTCTTAACATGTAATGATATTGAAAATATTTGTAGACTCCATTTGTGAGATCTTAAAGGGAACACCACCTCGAAGGGTGTCATTGCTTTTGCTTTGCAAAAGTCTAATTAAAATGGCGTAATTTCTTTCTCAATTTAAGCCCACATTAGTGATTTGTAGACGTTTAAAAAATAATGCTATCTCTTTGTTTCTAAACAAAAATTTTCACGGAACCACAACATAGAAAATAGGCAAAAACAAGTTATTGTGATTGAGATAAGGGCAAGGCTCAGATACCCTCGCCCCCGGGCATTGGAGGCAGCTCCTAAGGCAAAATATTAGCCTCCTGCTATAAATAAAGGGGGAGTGATGCACGGGATTTGTTCCAGGCAGGAGCCTTCCAGTGGTACAGGACTTCCCATAAGAGTTTACAGCCCAATTTACTCATTTAACAAACATTTATTGAGCGTCCACCATATGTCAAGTCTGTTAGGTATTTGGGATACTGCAATGGGAGAGAAAACAAGGTCCCTGCTTTGTAGGGCTTAGATTCTAGTGAGTGACACAGGCATGTTGTGTTAGGTGCTGTGCAGGAAGTAAACAGACTAATGAGATAGAAGAGCAGGGTAGGGATTGCTTTAGAAAGGGCTGTCCTCACTGACTTACATGTTTGAATTGGATAGGCCCCTTCTCTCCCAGGGTCACTTGTTTTTCTGAGCCATCATGTCATCTGGACAAAAGTGAACACCAACACTGCCTGAAGGAGACCCTCCAAGGGGTCCTGTCCAACAATTACCAGCAGATCCATGCCCCAAATTTCCTGAGGCAAACCAGGGAGCAGAGATACCTGCTGGGAAGGATGGATAGAGGAGGACAAATCTGTAAAACATCAGTCTTTTCTTGAAAATGATTGTGGCATGCACATGTGGACATTTGTGGACAGATTGAGGGTGGACATTTGTGGGCAACACTTGAGGGAAATGGTGAGCTTAGCTTTTCTCTCCAGGGATTGTAAGTTGCTTACGGGGGAGCAATATGTCCTTGATTTGGATCCAAGAAGACTCTCAGGGAGGCTGCTTAGCTACCAGAGCACCTGAGAAATGAAGCACGAGACAGCTCTGCCAGCCCAAGCTGAGCACTGAGATGGCTGCTTTCATCCCCCAACTGTTCTTTTTCAGGACCGTGGAGAGCGCCGGGTCGCCTCATGTCCTCGACGTGGACCAGAGGGCGGTCAGTCCCCAGGATGAAGCTAGCACAGCAAAGCATGAAAAGTTATGAGAAAGTGGGGAAAAGAAACATACAGGTAGGCCTTATCATATGAAGCTATTTCATTCCTAACTGTTACGCTCAGACTGTACTCTGATGAGCCAAATCCTATGCAATGAAAGAGTTCATTATTAAACAAACAAAATAATCTGGGAGTAATATTTTTTTAAAGTCATCTTTATTGAGGTGTGATTAACATACATTAAATTACACATATTTAAGGTGAACAATCTGACATAGGTGTACGCCTGTGAAACCATCTCTCGTGCACTGATTGCGTACCCCCAAATTCCTGTGTTGAAGTCTTAACCTCCAGTGCATCAGAACGTGACCATATTTGGAGATGGGTCTTTAAAGAGGTAGTTAACTTAAAATGAGCTCGTTAGGGTGGGCCCTAACTCAAAATAACTGATGTCCTTATAAGAAGAGGAAATTAGGACACAGAGGGACAACCTTGTGAAGACACAGGGAGAAGCTGGCTGTCTACAAGCTAAGAGGGCTCAGAAGAAACCAACCTCGCTGGCGCCTTGGTCTTGGACGTCTAGCCTCCAGAACTGGATAGAATAAATTTCTGTTGTTTCATTCACTCAGTCTGTGGTGCTTTGTAACAGCAGCCTGAACAAACTAATACTTCATTAAACAGTGAAGACAGTACGTCCATTACCCCAGAAAGTTCCCATGGTGCCTTATAATCCTTCCCTTTTACCCCTCCTGTGTCCCAACCCCGCACTGTTCCTGGGCACCACTGGTCTGCTTTCTTGCACTGGTCTGCAAAAAATAGATTAGTTCACATTTTCTGGAATTTTGTAAAAGTGGAGTCATATTTTATGTACTCTCTTTTTTTAGGGGGGACGATTTGGCTACTTTCACTCAGGATAATTATTTTGAGATTCATTCATGTTGTAGTATGTGTCCATAGTTCATTCCTTTTTAAATTACTGAGCAGTATTCCACCGTGTGTGTGTACTATGATTTATTTATCTGTTCACCTATTGATGGACAGTTGGGTTGTTTCCGGTTTTAGACCATTACAAATAAGGCTGGGAGTACTTGTGTACAAGTCTTTGTATGAACATGTGCTTTCTTTCCTCTAGGGTAAATGTAAATACCTCGGTGTGGAATAGCTAAATCATATGGCTCAATGTTTTCAGAAACTCCCAGTTGTTTTCCAAAACGGATGCACCATTTCACACTGCCACCAGCAGTGTGAGAGTTCCAATTCCTCCACATCCTCACAAATACTTGTATGGCAAATCTTCTTAATTTTAAACATTCTAAGAGATGTGTAGTGGGATCTCATTGTGGTTTTAATTTGCATTTCACTAATTACTTATGACACTGAGCATCTTTTTATGTACTTATTTGCCATCTGGACATCTTCTTTGGTGAAGTACCTATTCAAGTATTTTTCCATTTTAAAAATTGGGTCATTTATTTTCTTTTTATATGTTCTTTATATATTCTGGATGCAGGGTCTTTATTGGATATATGCTTTTCAGCTGTTGTTTTCCCAGTCTGTAGCTTATCTCTTCATTGTGTCAATAGTATCTTTCAAAGAGAAGTTTTAAATTTTGATGAAGTCCAGTTTACTAATTTGTTTATTGTATGGATTACACTTTTGGTGTCTTGTAAAAAATGACTTTGCCTACCTCAAGGCCACAAAGGTTTTCTGCTAGAAGTTTTGTAGTTTCATAACTTTTAGGTGTTACATTTAGAACTCTGATCTATTCTTAGTTAATTTTTATATATGGTGCCAGGTGTGAATCAATGCTCATTTATTTTTTTGCATATGGATAACCAACTGTTCCAGCACCATTTGTTGAAAAGATTATCCTTTCTCCATTGAATTGCCTTTGCACCTTTTTTTAAAACAAAAACAAAACCAGTTATCCATATATGTGTGGCTCTATTTCTGGACTGTCCATTTTATTTCATTGATCTGTTTGTTGATATTGATGCCAATAGTACACTGTCCTGATTGCTGTAGCTTTATAATAAATCTTGAAATCAACGAATTCTTTTTCAAAATGGCTTGGGTTTTCTCGTGAGGGAATTCATGGCCATGATAAGGGGAAATGGCTGATGATCCAGAGCAGAGTGTCAGAACCTGCTTGAGAGGATTTCCAGGGGGAGGCTCTGCCATGAGTCGTGGGCATTCTCTGGTTCCAGCTCTCCAAAATGCAAGCCAGATGGTACACAATTTGCTCATAATTTCCCAATCCTCCCCTCATTTGGCCAAATGGATGCACGGCAGCCAGGGTGCTGGTCACGGAGAAGTCGAGGTGCGGCTGGCATGCTTTCTGCTCCCCTCTGCCTTGTTAGAGCGATGGCTTTAGCCCCCTGCCCACGTATTACAGGCTCCATAAAGCAGGCTTGATTACATAGTTATGTTAGCTTGCTGACACGTAAAGACAGCCGACCCCGGGATTAATCAGCCCTGAGCTGGGATCTCTGGGCAGAATGGCCGTCCCGTGTAACATTTGATGGTGCGTCTGCCCTGGGTATTACACGGACAAAAGCCATTTCCGTTCCTGAGAGAGTTTTCCATCCTGCACTTAAGAATTTTTATGGGTTTGTGGTGACATTTCCATTTTAATTTGCTAATTATTATTGGTGAAATTGAGAGGCAACTCCAGATTTATTACATTTCACAGTCTGTTGTGTTCCATATACAGCTGTGAATCTTAACAGCCAGGAGGGCAACCCGCCCAGCACAGCGAACATTAACCCGCTCAGCACCAGGGGAGCATGGGATAACAGGGATGGCCTTGCTCCTGCCTCATGGGACCCACGGGGGGAGCACATCAGCATCTGCTGAGGAGCATCTCCACCCTCCTCCCTGGGCCCGACGGTGTCTTAGAGGATCAGCCACAGTGTAGAGGCAGCCTCGGTCCCTCAGTCATTCTCGCTCCCTGCGGCCTCCAGCCTGATCTTACCCCACCCCTTCCAGGCGTTGCTGGCTGCCCAGAAGCTCAGCATAGACAGTGCGGGCTGGACACAACTGCCCCACAACACACGGTGCGGCCAGAAGAGTTGTCAGGGGCTCCATTGTTACCACTGTTTACAACAGGTCAACATCTCTCAGTTTTTCTCTGGAATTAGATTTCTCTGGAGTTAGCGTGTGGCGCTGTGAGTACACACACACACACACTTTTATTTGTGATTGGCTCTATCTTTTTGCATTATTATTCATATATTTTTTATTTTTTTGCACCACCATTTCGCCCCCCCATTTATATGTGGTCTTGCAGTCTTCCATCATTGCTTAGTATTAATTGGCCCCCCCAAATGCAAACTCCTTGAGGACAGGGACCATGTCAGCTCCTCGTTTCTCAAACCCAGTCGCACAAGTCAAGGAAAATAGGAAATGTGGATGTTTTGATAATGAACAGTTTGGCTCATATGTTCACTGAAACATTTACAGCTCAGGAGCCCTGGAAATAAATGACCAATTACATAAAGCTTAGGTAAATTGTACAGCTCAAAGAAACATAAAGATGATCAAAAGTTAGACGTGTGAATCCATAATAATATGGGGGGAATGCTCATATCCTGATGTTAAGTCAAAATGTAGGATTAAAGTATCGGTAACCCATGATTCTAGCTACATTCTATTCTAGCTAATAGTCTACATTATTATTTTGTTCTTCATTTAAACCTGACCTTGTTCCAAAAAGAATTGAAGACAAACTGTGCAAATATTTATGTGGTTACACACATCTGAAAACACATTAGCTCAGAAAACTGTCTGTTCTCTCCTTTACCGCGTGGCAACCGGGAAAAGGCAGGAACATTGTTTCTGGCGAGGCTCGCTCTGTCCACAGCACTGAGGGGATTTGGGTGTCCTATGCCTCCCCAAGGGGCCTGTATATGAAGACAGGTTTTGAAACCCATTGTCTGCCAAGATGACGAAACAAAACATCTCTGCTCTGGGCCCCTGCAGTGAACAGGGTCTGTGCTCACATGAGGCCCCCGAGAGCCTGCATGGCATCCTCAGCCATGTGCAGCGATGTGGATGCTCCACTAGAGAGAAGAGGCTGAAATGCCCAGCGCCTGGCGGGTTGGGCTGGGGCACCTGATTCTTGGCTGAGCTACTGGGAGGCAGGCGTGGCCTTGCTCCCGTTAGAGCTGCTGATAGCCGGGCCTCTCCCACGGCTGCTTCTTGAGTCACTGGACCTGGAACTGCCTCCTGCTCTGCCTGTGGGTGACGATGCTCGAACCCCCGCTTTCCAGACATCTGGGGCGCTCGGTTCTCTGGTCAGAAGTAGGAAATTTGGTCCTGAAAGTCTTGAAAATCACACAGGAGTTTTCATTTTGGGAGTGGGTATGGGGAGACCCTTGCTAAATTTCCCCTGTGGCCTGGCAGAGGGAGGGTGGCTCCTAAAAGCTCCACGCCCTGCCATTGACATTGGGCTCAGATGTAGTTATCACAGCTTTAAAGCTGACCACAGGCTAGTGATCAGCTCCCAGCCGGGCTGACCTGGCTCCGTCTCCCTTAGAGTCTCGTGCGGGGGAAGGAGTGAAACAGGCTCGCCCTGGACCTAACCAGATGCAGGGATGTTTATTTAGGACACCACCTTACTCATGGGGTCCCGCCTCTGGTGTGTCCCCCAATCCCTCTGTATCCGCTTCTGGGACACCCATAGTCTCTATGGCTGCTTTGTAGTTTCTTTCCCTTGAAAGAAATTCAGTGTTTTTCTCAGGAGGACAACCTGCTCCTTATCAAAACCTCCACAACTGGTGGGGACAACAACTTTACGGTTCTTCAGAGCTCCCCCGTGATCCCTAAGTAACACGTCTTCCATAGAGCTCCCAAATACACTCGAAACCAGACTTGGGTGGGGAGCATTCAAAGGCGCTGAGTGGTAGGTGTTTTAATGTAATCTTTCCTGCTCCCTGAAGCATGGCTGACTCTTCAGTAGACATGAGGTATCAGGGCTGCAGCTATCCTGGGGGCCTGTGAGGATGCTGAGGGACCACTGTCCCCTGCGGGGGTTACTATGTGCACCAGGGGCCGGCTGTTCTCTGCACCTCCACATAAAGGCAGGTGGGCTGGGCTCTGGGACTAGCATCTCATCCAAGCCCCAAGGCACATCTGCCACCTTGCCTTAACCGGAATGACGCAGGCTGCCCCTCCCACCCCAGAGATGGCGAGGGAGCTGAGCCTTGTGTGCCAAAGGCTGGGATGGATGAGGAGACCGCTCGCTGCAGCATGCATTTCGGGAGCCTGTTGACTGAGAGCTAACGGTACAGCGACATGCCTCACTGAGGAGCCAGGTGGAGGGAAGGGGAGATCTGAGAGCAGAGCCCGGGAACTGGTTGGGGATCCTGACCTAGCAGGCAAAGGATTCAAACCCACTTGTAAGCCCCTCAGTTCTCCCTTCAAGATTGATCCAGAATCCGACTGCTTCTTACAGTTCCACAGCCCCCCTCGGTCCAGATCGCCCGTCACTCGTCTGGATTATGGCAGCATCTGAACGCGCCTCCCTGTCTTCTACAGCCTGTTCTCAATACGGCCAACAGGATCCTTTAAAAACCAAAGTCAGATCATGTCCTGCCTGTTCCCAAAACCCTCCAGTCATTCTTTGTAGTGGGTTGAATAGTGTCCAAAAATTCATGTCCCCCTGCAACATCAGAATGTGCCTTTATTTGGAAATAGAGTCTTTGCAGATGTAATTAGTTAGGGATCGAGATGCAATCATTCCGGATTAGGATGGGCTCCAAATCCAAAGACTGGTGTCCTTATAAAGAGAGGAGAGGATGAAGGCTCACGGGGAGAGTCCCACGTGAGAACAGAGGCAGAGACTGGGGTGATGTATCTACCACTCAAGAACACCAAGTAGTGCCAGAAGCCACCAGGACAGATTTTCCCCCAGAGCCTCTACAGGGAGTGTGGTCCTGCCAACACCTGGACTTTGGAAGTCTGTCCTTCAGAACTATGAGAGAATACATTTCTGTTATTATTATTATTTTTGCTGAGGAAGACTGGCCCTGGGCTGACATCCGTGCCCATCTTCCTCTGCTTTATATGGGACGCCGCCACAGCATGGCTGATAAATGGTGTGTACGTCCACGCCCGGGGTCCAAACCTGTGAACCTCGGGCCCCTGAAGTGGAGTGCGTGAACTTAACTGCTACATCACCCCCCGATTTCTGTTATTTTAAGCTACTAGTTTGTGGTCATTTGTTACAGCAGCCACAGGAAACTCACACAATCTCAACTGCCATAAAGAAAACCTAGGTCTTCCAGTGGCCTCTGGACCCCACACAGCAATACCCCCAGCAGCTCTTGGGATTGCCTCTCGTTCCTCTCCCAGCCTTCTCTGCGTTGCCCCACTGTCTTGTCCTTGTCCCTCAAGCCCTCCAGCCACTTCATTGCAGGGCAGGTCTTCCACTGCAATCCCACTACCCAGAAGTCTGGTTGCTCGCTTCTCCACCTCCTTCATGTATCTGCCCAAATGGGGCGTCTCAAGGACCCCCGCCGTGACCACCGGATTTAAGATTTCCCTGCCTCTGCCCAAGCACCTCTGCGCCTCCCGACTATATTCTACTTTCTCCAAAGCATCCGACAAATTGTACATTTCTCTTGGCAGTCTGTCTCCCCGCCGGGACAGACGCACCGGGGGGTGGGGGGTGGGGCGGGCAGGAGCGGCTCACCAGGTGTCAGAGGACTTCCTTCCGTGCTGGACAGCCCTGCCCCACATGCTCCTGGGCCCCTGCCAGGCCCCGAGACACATGTCAGCCCCAAGTTCAATCCCAGTCCGGCTCTGGCACCCGATGAGGCCGCAGTTCCTGCCTCGAGGGGGCAGCCTCTCGCAGTGGTGACCATGCAAACATTTTGGGAGCAGTATTAACGCATGTCCACTGTATGCATTTTATCTACACATGGTTTGTGTGTAGAGTGAGGTTATTAATGCATTACACGTACATCATGCCTAGACACGTACAGGGCAGAGATGAAAAGAACAGAATGTGGACACAGGGAGGGCAGGGGCAGTTGACAGTTTCCCGGGGCTTGAAGTTCTCTCTGTCCTGGGTCACGATTTGCCCATTTTAGTCCCTGCCTCTCTCAGCCCTGCCCTGTCTGCTTCCACGGCACCAGGGCAGCTGCCGCCCCGGAAGTTTACAAACGAACGAAGGTGTTAGCAGCTGTTTTGCGAATGAGCAGATTTGCAGGTGTGCTCCTGGGGGCATCGGCCCTGACACTCCTCGCACAGAGGCCAGCGCCATGCGGTGCCAGCGCCTGGCGGGTCCCAACCTCGGAGCTGCGGACCCTGCGGGCTCTGGGTGAAGGACACGCCCAGGAAAAGAAAAAGGGGAAAACCCCTCAGCCACAGACTGGTTTGCAGCTTCTTGTCTTTCTTGGCCTTGAAGGCTACGGATTAGAAAGAGGGGCCGCGGCCAGTGTCCGAGGACCATGGGATGGTTGTCCAGTTTGTGGGTCCTAGCTCCTTGCTGTCCTTCTGCCGGAGTCTTTGCTGACCACTTCACTGGTCATCAGTGGCACTCTGAGGACAGGGCTGGGGAGGCGGCGCGGGCAGGGCTGGCCAAGCTGATGCTCCTGGAGGCCCAGGCGGCAGGACTCGGTCAGCAAAGGCTGCCCTCCGGCCATTTCCCAGCATTTGTTCTCTCTCTTGTGTTAGTTACTGTGTCATTGTGCTGCGTCTGAGCCTCGGACCTTGCTGTTCCCACAGAAAGGACATCCTGGGAATTGGAGCTGTGTGGTCTTGTGCGTCTTCTCAGTCCCCATCCTGGTGGCCTTTCCCTGAGCTGGGTCAGGCCACACATGGACGGGCTCCGAGGACCCCTGTGGGCATGGACTATGGCTCCCTGGAACTCCCATCAACACCCCTCCAAGGGGCCCTTCCCTCGAGGGCTGGCACATGGCCGGAGCTCAGCAGGCACCTTGGCCCGAGCCTCCCTGCCCCTCGCAGCCTCCTTGGGGTGTTTTCCGCCTCCCAGGCTCCTGACTTTCTGCTCACCCCTGCCTCGTGGGCTCCTCATCCCCGCGTGGTCAGACTGGTCGTATCCTCGTCTCCCTTTCACTCTTAGGCAGAGACACAAATAACCCTCTGTTGTTGCCAGATCCAGTGGAAAAGTTCTCTCGTGTTTGACCTTCTGGATGAGGGCCACTTACAAAGCTTCACTCTGCTGACTTAACACCCTTCCCCTCTCTCTGGTCTCTCTCTCTCAGCCTCCTGCACGGCTCCTCGAGAGTCTCAGACATTCCGGCATTATAGGCAGCCTCAGCGCCCCCTGCATGCTCTGCCCTAAAATCTGCCTGGTGGCCGGTCCTGAGAGCTGACTCCACAGAGTCTAGTCCATTCTAGTCCATGTCCTCATTCCTGCGATTTCCCACCAACACCTCCATCTTGATTCGCCTACAATTTCACCCAGCACCCTCCCTTCTGCTCTCCCCAGCTCCCCTCTTTTGGGTCCCCACTGGAATTTGGAATCTCTCTGGAATCTTCTTTCTTGCGCCCTTGTACATCTAAAAGTTTCCTACATCCTGGTTCTTCCTGACTTTGTTTACTCCTGAGTTGACTTCCTCTGTCCGTCACCACCTCCTTTCTTCGATTCCCTGAGGTAGTCCCTGACCCTGGAGTGGGTATGTAGCCCTGAGCTGGTCTCCCCGATTCCTGTCCACCTACTTGAACCCCTCCTCCCGCCACTTTTGAGAGACTTCGGGAGGGAAATACATGGAAGCACTTCAACAAAGCTCTATGAAAACACGGGAGAATTATCAGCGAGGCACACACTAGGCTGGCAGAGCAGGAAAGTAATTTGCCCTTCAAACCTTCAGATCCCAGGATTGGGGGCATGCGAGCTTGTGACAGGTGAGTTGGAGACAAAGCAAAGGAAGCCTCTGTCCCCGGGATGTCTTCAACTCCCGGACCGGCCACCAGAGAGACAGCAGAGTTCACTGCGGCTGCCGGCGTCCCCACGGCTTCAGAAGAGGCATCATGACATTTTCATGGCAGCTTTCAGAGGCTGGAGATGTTGGCTCCCGACCTGCTTTCCTTTGGTCTCAAAAGCCCCCTCTGTCACTCTGCTGTTGCTCTTACCACTGGTACTGTCACTTCACATTTACCAAATGTCCGAGGATTCCTTCTGTGAAAGCACCGTGCATACATGTTCTCCTAGTCCTCACAACCACCTGCACGTTTTAGATGCTGAAACTGAGAAGAAGTGAGGTTAGGAACCTGCTCGGGGCCACACGGGCAGTGCGTGGTGGAGCGACAGTTAGAACCGGGGCGGGCGGGTCCCAGAGCCTGTGCTCCTGACCTTGGAGACGCGGTGTTTGTCTTGATGGTTCTCCCTGGGCTGTGCTCCCCACTCTTCCTGTCCTTCCTCACTTCTGCACTTCTTCTGGAGAGAGGTACTAGCTGGTCAGGTTCTGTCTGCCAGCTCCCTGCCTTCTGGGCCTGCAATGTCCTGGCTGCCGGGGGGACTGACCAGTTACTCGGCACCTGCTATGTGCCAGGAGCTCTATGCACGTGCCTCACTCGGTCCCCACAGTGACCCTGCGGCGTGCCTGCCCGATGCGAGCTCGCTAAAGCCCTTGATCCTGCTCTTCCCTGGCGGATGGAGGAAGCTCTATTATTTGGTGCCCGTCCACTTCTGTTACGATTCCCGACTCACGGATGCGGAGCCTGGGGCTGGTGTTTCACAGCTGTTCTGTGTCCTCACCCAGACTTGAAGCTTCGTCTGTGAGGCTGCCTCATCCCTGATCAATTCTGTCATCACAGAGAGGCTGCTGGACCTTCTTCTTCTCAGTGACATTTCGCCGAGAAGCAGATTCTCTTTCCCCAGGCAGCACGGCCCAGTTGACCATTAAGCATTATCCTTCCTAATATCTTTCACCACAATTTATTTGGTGGTTTGATGTGCAAAAAATATTTCTGGCCCATACCTTTAATGTAACGAGGGCATTAGTGATGCCTAATGGAGGTGGAAATCACTTTCTGATACATAAAACATAAATACAGCAAAAGTGCACAAATGAGCCATAACTCTCCCCCCTTTCATGGTCAATAAAAAAAGCCCCACCATCTTTCCTCATTAATTTGGACCAGGATGAAACTGTGGGGCTGCTGATTTTCCAAAGTGCTTTCTGCAAAATAATGAGGCTGTTTATTAACATCTAGAAGGCGAGGGAGAGCTTGTGGCTATGACAGTTTCTATAGCAACTGCGAGGAAAGATGTGAGGCACAGCTGGCGAAGTCTGTGCCGCTCCCCCCCAACCCCCCGATTGCAAGGGGCAGGCCGGGGGGCCGGGGCTAAGTGGCGAGGTCGCTTGGTGCTGTGTCTCCTTAGATGATCTTCAGGTGGAATGGAGAGGATTTTAGAATTTGGTAAAAGTATTTTTTGATCAGAAGGGACATTAGTTTTATGCTTGTAGATAGCATGGAATGTCTTAAGATCCTGGCTGTCTGTGTGTAGCTTGGCTGTGAAAAAGGCTTAAAACAGATTCTTGCACACCACTTTACACCCACTAGGACGGCTACAATCAAAAAGACAGACAATAAGGAGCGCTGGTGAGGATGTGGAGAAATTAGAACCTTCACACATTGCTGGTGGGAACATAAAATGGTGCAGCTACTTTGGAAAACAGTCTGGCAGTTCCTCAAAAGGTTAGACGTAGAGTCACCACATGATCCAGCAATTCTACTTCTAAATATGTACTCGAGAGAAATAAAAGCATATGTCGACACAAAAACTCATACAAGAATGTTCATAAGAGCATTATTCATAATGGCTCCAGAGTGGAAACAACCCAATGTCCATCACCAGATGAACGGATAAACAACATGCAGTATATCCATATGATGGAATATTATTTGACCATGAAAAGGAATGAAGTACTGATACATGCTATAACATGCATAAACCTTGGAAATAGTATGCTAAGTGAAAGAAGTCAATCACAAAAGACCAACTATTATATGATTCTGTAGTAGTTTTCTAGCGCTGCCGTAACAAAACACCACAAACTAAGTGGCTTAAATAACAGAGATTTATTCTCTCACAGTTCTGGAGGTCAGAAGTCTGAAATCAAGGGGATCAGCAGGGTTGGCTCCTTTTGAAGATTATGCGGGAGATCTGTTCCAGGCCTCTCTCCTGGCTTCTGGGGGTTTGCTGGCAATCTTTGACATTCCTCGGCTTGTAGACAGTCTTCTCTCTGTGTTATCAGATCACTTTCCTTCTGTGTGTGCATGTTTATGTGTCCAAATTTCCCCTTTTTATAAGACAGAAGTCACATTGGATTAGGTGCCCACCCAGTCCAGTATGATCTCATCTTACTTGACTAATTACATGTGCAATGACCCCATTTCCAAACAAGACCACATCATGAGTTGCTGGAGGTTAGGACTTCCACATCTGGATTTTTTATTTGGGAGGGGGCACAATTCATCCCATAAGAGATTTCGTTTGTATGAAATATCCAGAACATGCGAATCCATACAGATAGAAAGTAGATTAGTGATTGCCTAGGGCTGAGGAGGTTGGTGAGAAATGGTATATCCATACATTGGAATCCTAATGTGGGTACGGGGTTTCTTTTAGGAGTGGTGAAAAGGTTCTAAAATTGATTGTGGTGATGGTTGTGCAACTCTGTCAATGTACCGGAAACCATCGAGTTGTAAAATTTCAATTGGTGAATCGTATATGAATTCTATTTCAATAAAGCTATTTAAAAAAAGATCCTAGAACATCCAAGAATAGAAGTGTTTTCTTTGCAGATTTCTGCCTGGCAGACTTTCCTCGTTGCTGCTTTGACCGGTGCCCACACTGCCTGCTTCAGTCTCCCTCGTGGTCCTGGTCACACCGTCCCCACTGCTTGGGATGGTCTCTTCCTGTCTCTGTCCTGACCATCCTCCAGGGATCTAGTCAAGCCCCGCCCCTTCCGTGAAGGCTTTCCTGATGACTTCAGTCTTTTCTGAGCCCTTCTCTGAGTTTCCGCAGCACACGAGTTTGGTTCTCTAGTCTCCAATGGCCACCTTGCCTTATTCTCTGGTTGTTTACGGGTCCATTGCCTTTCGTCTCCAGATTGCATGTTCCTTCAGAGCAAGAGCTGTGGGCCCTTCCCCCACAGTCCCTGTGGTGCTTCGCTGAGAGCTGGGCATGTGGTTGGTGCTCAGAATATCTCTAATAATTTAACTCACTGTCACACAGAAGAGGAGATGCCCTGGCCTCCGCCCTGCCCGGGGGAAGAGCTATACACAAGAGCACTAGCTTCCTTGCTCATATGAGTCACTGAGCCACAGTGTAACTGGCATAGTTACTGTGAGTTAGGGTCACTTTTACTCAGAGAAGTCCTTCTCTTTGGGAGGGAGCTCCTAGCTGTGTGAAGACCCAAAGACCCACATACTGTGGCCTAGGCTGACCCTGGGGAGATCATTCCAAGCATAGGAGAACCACTGATCCTCCATCTTCCATAGTCCATTCTTTGAAAGCCTGTGGTCAGGGAAGTGTAACTTTGTCATATTCCTTTGCCTCTGTCAGCTTTTCCTTCCCTGCCCTGGGTCCCTGGAACCTTCCCTCTCTTTCCAGACAACTTAGATTTCTCTCATGATTTCAACTGACTAACAGAAAATATTAACTTAGTGGTGACTCATTTGCATTTCAATTCCCAGTTCCAGAAGCTTGGGAAGGCTTTATAGCTCAAAGTCTTAGGCATTCTAACGGAATGTCCCCAAGAGATGGCACTTTAGGCAGAAGGGAGAGCATTAGCTGGAGACATGGAGTGCTTTACATTATTCTTACTTAGTAGGCTGGAGAGAATCCATTATCAATGTTTCCTCTCTTGAAAACTTCTCTGCCAATTTTCAAACATTTTCCTTTTTCAGAAGCGGGACTTTTTTTTTTTTTTTCCAAATGAAATATTGCATGAACTCCAATATATAAAGCAGGTAAGAGTGGACTCCTGGTCAGGATGACACTATAAATTTATACTTCAAGTGCAAGCCAAAAACTGAGAAAATATAAAAATGGGAAAGTTACAAAGGCACACCCATCATAGAGAGAGACATTAAGACACATTTCTCAGTACCTGACAGAACAAGCCGACAAAATAATTTGTCGGGATATAGAAGATCTGAACAACACAATTAATCAAATGGACCTAATTGACATATATAAAACACTGCACCCAACAAAGACAGAATGTACCATTTTTTAACTTGAATAAATGAACATGGGACATTTGCCAAAATTGATTGTACAGTAGCTCATAAGGCAAGGCATAGCAATTTTCAAAGGATCAAAATAATTCAGAGTATGTCCTCTGACCACAGAGCAATTAAGTTGGAAATCAATGACAAAAAGATAACTAGAAAATCTCCCACTGCTTAGTAATTAAGCCACACACTTCTAAGTAACCTGTGGTTCAAAAATGAAATCACAATGGAAACTTGGAAATTAGAAAATATTTTTAACCAAATGATAAGGAAGACACATCATATCATACTTGCAGATTATAGCTAAAGGAGTACTTAGAGAGAAATTTATAGCCTTATATATAAAAGAAGGAAAGCTGAAAAATCAATAACTTAAGCTTTCATCTCAAGAAGCAAGAAAAAGAAAATCAAGCCACCTCCAAAGAAAATAGAAGGGAAGAAATCATAAAGACAAAAGCATAAATAAATGTAATAGAAAGCAAGTATACAATAGAGAAAGCCAGTGAAGCCTAAAGTAGATTATTTTAGAAGATCAATAAAACTGGTAAACTCCTAATAAAGCTGATCAAAACAAAAGAGAGAAAACACATCACCAATATGAGGAATGAAAAAGGGAAATGGAACAACTCTGCAGAGGATACAAACATCATATAGAAAATAAGAAGATATGAACATATATCTGCCAAAGATCTTGTATCCTAAATATATAATGAATTCTTACAACTCAATAGTAATAAGGAAAACAATCTAATAAAAAATGGGCAAAAGACTTGAACTGACACTTCACTGAAGATGATATACCAATGGCAAATAAACACATGAGAGGATGCTCAACATCATTAGATACAAAAAAGATAACTAAAAATCGCAATGAAATGCCACTACACACCAACCAGACTAGCTTAAGTTAAAAAAGACTCACCATACCAAGGACTGCTGAGGATGAAGAGTAACTCTGACACAAAAATATTAACTCTAAGCAGAACATGATTGATTAGGTATCAATATTGTAATCCCTTGAGTAAGCACTAAATAATAATACAAAGAGATATAACTGAAAATCCAATAGAAAAATTAAAATGGAATACTACAAACATTAAAATAGTTCAAAGGAAGGCAGGAAACAAGAAGAAATGAACAAGAAAACAGAGGAGACAAACAGAAAATAAATAATAACATGCTTGACCTAAATTCAATCGTATCAGTAATCACATTAAATGTAGGTGGTTAAATATTCCAAATAAAAGGCAGAGATCATCAGATTGGATAAAAATATAAGACTTGATTATATATTATGTGCAATAAATCCACTTCACATGTACAGATATAAATAGGTCAAAAGTAAAATGATAGAAAAACATATTTCATGCAAAAAAACAATAAAAAGAAAGTTGGAGTGGCTGTACAAATACCTGGCAAAATAAATTTCCAAACAAAGAACACTTCCAGGAATAAACAGAGACAGTGCATAATTATAAAGGGGTTAGTTCACCAAGAAGACCTAATAATCCTAAGTGATTGTTCACATCACAACAGACCTTCACAACACATGAAGCAAAACCATGGAACTAAAAGGAGAAACAGATAATCCACAATTATGCCTGGAGACTGAAGCATCCTCTCTTAGTAAGTGACAGGACAAACAGACAGAAGATCAGTAAGAATATAGAAGACCTAGCAACATTTTCAACCAATATGACCTGACATTTGTACAACATTCTACAAAAAAAGATAGATTTCACATTCTTATTTAGTGCATCTGGAACATTCATCAAGATAAACCCTATTCTATGAAAAACTTTAACAGATTTCAAAGATTTAAAAGAGTTGAAATGATGGAAATTATTTTCTCTGATTATGAAAGATTTAAATCAGAAATCAATAACAGAAGGATATCTAGAAAATCTTGGAAACGAGACACCACATTTCTAAATAACCCTTGGGGCAAACAGGAAACCAAAATAGAAATTAGAAAATATTTTAAACTGGGTGAAAATAAGAACAGAACAGAACAAGATCTGTGGGATGCAGCTGAAGCAGAGCTTAGAGGGAAATTTCAAGCATTAAAATTAATTAACTAGGGGGCCGCCTGGTGGCGCAGCGGCTTAGTCCGCGCTTGGCAGCCCGGGGTTCGCGAGTTCGGATCCCAGGCGCCCGCTGACTCACTGCCTGTCAGCCATGCCGTGGCGGCGTCCCATATAAAGTGGAGGAAGATGGGCACGGATGTTAGCCCAGGGCCAGTCTTCCTCAGCAAAAAGGGGAGGATTGGCAACGGATGTTAGCTCAGGGCTGGTCTTCCCCACAAAAAAAAAAAAAAAAAAAAAAAATTAATTAACTAAAAAATAACTAATTCAACATTTAATTAATTATATTAGATAAATGAAAGGCCTCACATCAATAACCTAATCTTTCACTCTAAGAAAATAGAAAAAAAGAGCAAATTAAGTGGAAAACAGTAGGTGGAGGGAAACAATAAAGAGTATAAAACAATGAAATTGAAAATAGAAAAAGTGATAGAGAAAAGCACTAAAACCAAAAGCTGTTTTTTTTTAAAGGATCAATGAAATTGATAAAATTCAAGTCAGACTGAGCAAGAATAAAAGAGAAAAGACACAAATTACCAGTATCATGAATGTAAAAGAGGAATCACTACAGATACTACAATCATTGAAAGATAACAACAGAATATTACAAACAGCTTTATGCCCATAAATATGACAATTTAGTTGAAAATGAATCAATTCCTTGAAGGACACAAATTATGCAAGTTCACTCAGGAAGAAACAGCTGTATGTCTGTTCAAGAAATTGAATTTGTAGTTAAAAATCCTGCTATAGAACTCCAGGCTCAGTTGGCACGATAGGTGAATTCTACCATATATTTAAACTAAACAAAAGTTAATAATAATTCTACACAAACTCTTCCAGAAAATAGAAGAGGAGAGAACACTTCCCAACTTAGATTCCCAGTATTTGATTTCAAGATTTGCTGTAAAGCTACAATAGTTGTTACAGTGTGGTGTTGGTGAAAGGATAGGGCAGGTTACAGAGTCCAGAAATAAGCCCACATATATACAGCCAATTGATTTTGACAAAAGTGCAAAGAAATTCAATGGAAAAGGGATATTCCTTTCAATAATGATGCTGGAACAATTGGAAATTCATATGCAAAAAAAAAAAAGAGCCTCAACCCATACTTTGTTCTTTATGGTCCCTAAACGTTCTAGAACAATGCTGTTCAACAGAACATACCCATCTGCACTGACACGTGTGGCTATTGAGCATTTTAAATGTGGTTGGTGTGACTAAAGAATTGAATTTTAAATTTTATTTAATTTTAATTAATTTAAATTTGAATAACCCTGTTAGACAATGGAGTTTGAGAAGAAAACAGGAGAAAATTTTGTGTTGTTGAATTAATCGAGGGTTCCTCAAATATGACACTAAAAGCATTATGAATACAAGAAAAAAAAGGATAATTTGGGCTTCTTCTAAATTAAAAATGTGCACTCTGGGGCCGGCCTGGTGGTGTAGTGGTTAAGTTCACACATTCTGCTTCGGTGGCCTGGGGTTCGAATCCTGGGCGAGGACCTACTCACCATTCATCAGGCCATGCTGAGGTGGCGCCCCTTTTAGAAGAGCTACAACTCTACAACTATGATACACAACCACGTTCTGGGGCTTTGGGGAGAAAAAAGAAAAAAGAGGAAGATTGGCAACAGATGTTAGCACAGGGCCAATCTTCCTCAAAAAAAAAAAAATACCATGGCCACAACTTTAAAAAAAAAATGTGTACTCTAGGAAAGACTTTTAAGAGAATAAAAAGACAAGCCACAGACTGGGAGAAAATATTTGCAAATCACCTATCTGACACATGTCTAGTATTCAGAATATGTAGAGAATTATTAACCACAAGAAAAAGAAAACAGACTCAGTAAAAAATAGAAGATTTGAACAGATACTTCATCAAAGAACGAATGTGAAAGCAGACAAGCCCATGAAGAAGTCCCAGCACCACTAGTTACCATGGAAACGCAATTTGAAACCACAATGAGATGGCACTACATATCTTTTAGAGTGGTTATTTAAAAAAAAAAAAGAAAATCTGACAATAACAAGTGTTGGCAGGGATGTAGAACAATGGAACTCCCACACGTAACTGGTGGGAATGCAAAATGGTACAGATACTTTTTGGAAAACATTTTTGCAGTTTATCATAAAGTTAAATATAACCTTGATATATGACCCACCACTCCACTCTTGGTATTTATGAAGAGAAACAAAAATATATATTCACAAAAGACTCATATAGAATGTCCATATCTGTTTCATTCATACTAGCCACAAATTAGAAACAGTTCAAGTATCCATTAATAGGTGAATGCACAAACTGTGGCATTTCCATACATTGGAATAATTCTCAGCAGTGAAAAAAGAATACACTACTAATACACACAAAAACATATTCGAATCTCAAAAATATTATGCTGACCAAGAGTGCATGCTGATTCTATTTTATATGAAATTTAAAAACTGGCAAAAATAATCTGGTGGTAGAAAGCATACCTGTGGTTGCCTTTTGGAATGGTGAAAGGGGCACAAGAGAACATTCTGAGATGATCTACTTAAATATTCATCTTGATTGATATATCGTATTAGATGTTTATCTTGACTGAGGTCTTGGCAACATTGACATATATATTTACCAAAAGTTATTGAATTTTAGACTTAAGATCTGTGCAAAATACTGCATTTAAATTTTTCCTCAATTAAAATAAATGAGAGGAATGTCTATTCACAGACGCAAAATGATCTCCGGGATAAATTCTTAAATGTAAAAAAATCAAGGTGTGAACTCATGTACATAGTTTATTATTTTTGAATAAAACTAATAAAAAGGATTACCTCTTAAGGGACAGATGGAAGACAGAGAAAGGGGCAGGATGAAAGTGATATTTTTCTGAATTTATTTTATTCAATAGTTTCAACTTTGGTATCATGTATAAATTAAGTTTATAAATAAAGAGATAATTTAAAAAATCTCAAGAGAAATGAAAATTGGGAAAAAGTGAAACAACTGCGTAGTCTGGCATGGCATGTATTATGTAGTTGATCATTATTAATACCTCTTAATAATACCATATTACATACTTGCAAGTTGCTAAGAGAGTGGATCTTAAATGTTCTCACCAAAAAGAAATGGTAACTATCTGACATGACAGAGGCGTTAGCTCACACCACGGTAGTAATCATTTTGCAATATGTAAGTGTATCAAGTTAACATGTTGTACACCTCAAACTTACAGTGTTGTATGTCAATTATGTCCCAATAAATCTGGGAAAAAAAGAACTATATAATGAAAAGAATTATTTCATGTTACTTTAGAATACGGTACTGTGATTTTACATCCTTAGTCAATACATTTAAGGTACAATAGTGCTGTAAAGAAATCTTAAATTTTATTTTGAAGGTCTTATTATTTTAGGAATATTGGTATTACTCCTTGAAAAGTATTATGTAGGAAAATAAAGCAAGTTCATAAATTATGTTTATATTGTTAAGGTCCAAGATTTTTAGTTTAAATCTTAGTGAAAAAAGAGATACCATTACGAAATGAAAGAAATTAAATAAAATCCATATAATGGTAAGTTTGAATTGGAAATATCACTAAGATCTTAAGATATCTTTGTTTTTTTAAAAATGCAAGTGTTGGTGCTGCCCACTAAAAATGCCAAGAAGCGAAAAGCATCCTTAGCAACCAGACCGTGGTCTCCATATCCGACCCCTCGTGAGTAGGAACCAGGGCTCTGGGGGCAAACGTCTGATTGGAGGTCTGGGGCAGGAAGTATACAAGGTGAGCCTGCTCTAGAACAGTCGCTGTGCCTCCACGCTGGGAAGCTGTCAAAGACCATTGGGGTTCCATCAAAGAACACAAGGGCCAACATGGCAGGACTCCCATTCCTCACAATGGGACAGTTTGAGCACCAAAAATAATGATTGCAGCACATGGAATATGTAAAAACCTGTAAGTTTGTAATGACACTCCAAAAAGAGAAAGCCGAGTAAGACAAAACAAGAGTGTGAGAGAAAGAGCTAGAGAGAGAGAGAGAGAGAACAATTCACTGGCAGCCATTGGAAGCACAAAATTCTTACTCTGAAAATAAGCAACTAAAGGGAAATAATTAAGCATTTATCCTTCCTTCCCTGTAAGACTTATATAGCCCTTGTTGATGAGAGACATTTCTTAAGAGAAGAATCTTAGCTAATAAATGTGGAAGGACTGTTAGAATTAGAAAATAACCATTTCTTAATCCCTACTAGAATAATTGATTCAGGCAAAGATGGTAAATGGATGGGGCCATTGGATGAGAGGCACAGAGAGGTTACGGATTTGCCCCAGGTCACACAGCTGTAAGTGGCAGAGGCAGATCTGAACCCTGCCAGCGTGGCTCTAGTGGCCCTGGTTGTAGCCATTACCCTATTTTAGCTCATAAAATGGTAATAGTGGTCACAATTATTCGCTCATTCAACAGATCCTCGTGCGCAGACTGCTGGGGGTCCGTCTGTGAACAGAACCCGAGTCCCCGCTCTCCTGAGGTGAAGCCCGGGTTGGTGGCTGTGTGGGTGTTCATTATAGTACTCTCTGTACTTCGCTCCATGTTTGAAACTTTTCATAGCAAAAATAAGAAAAAGTAAACAAAGGATTAAGTCAGTATTTTATTGGCATCGATTAATCTTAATAGTTCAGATTCACAACACTTCTTATCAGATCAGAACCACAGAGCTACATTGACGCATGTGACATTTGACATTGGGGTTATGGAGGACAGGTCAGCATCCAACTCGTCATAGGAGGTTTTCAGCTGGACTTGACAGGAAGGTCTTGATTCTCCCAGGAATGTAGTTACAAATAATAAAAAGTCCCCCTTGCAATCTCAAAATTCTTTTCAATTAAGGTGGCACCAAGGCTTGAAAAACAGGTCATCCTCCTTATTATGAAGACCAAAGGTGGGCAGGAAGACTTCGGGCTTTAAGGAAACGTTTAAGCCCTTTCCAGAGCGGCAGTGTCTGCATCCCACACCAACTGGTTCTTGCTCTGTATTAAGAAGGACGCCCCGTGAGCCCGACCCCGTGAGCCCGACCCCGTGAGCCCGACCCTCGCAGGCATTGCTGGGGCCAGCACGGGGGTGCGGTGGGAGTGTGCTCATTTCTCACATGCAGTCACCCACAGCTCCCTAATCAGCAACACTCCTAACCAGGGGTGCATCCACGGGGAGGGCGGCGGGGACTTCGTTCCAAGTCCTCCCCAGGGAGGAGGTGACCTGTCAGCCAGGAAACAGGCTGCTGGTCTCCGAGGTGTGAAACTTTCCATTTAACACCCTGGTGAATGTGTTGATTTTTCATTACATCTAAAAATAGTTCAGATATAATTACAGTAAAATTTCTATCATCAGTTTTGGAAACTTTGAATGAATTCTGAGGGGTCCCAGGCTATATGGTTTGAAAACTTCTGTTTCTATCCCTCTTGGGACCCTCACCTCACCCTGCTTCGGATTATGGTTCTAAGTTATGAGTCATTCGAGAGGTAGGGACTGAGCCCCATTCCTAAACTGGGGCTTAGCAAAGCTCTAGGGCCGTTGGTACAGGCTTCATAAATATCTGGGAAATAAATGAATGAATGAATAACCCCCCTCAAGGATGAGGAATTGTCATTTTTTGGGTATCCAGGGGACTCAGCATAGGACCTGGGTGATGGTAGTGAATCCGTGAATGAATGAATGGAATGAATGAATGCAAAAAGTCCTTGCCCCCTGGCACCCTCACAACACGCATCCCTGTTAGGGAGGAAAGCTGGTCCTGTTACCCACGTCGCCTGGTCTTTGGCTTTAGAAGACTGTCCAGAGGGATCTGTCATCTCCAAACCTCAGCTCAAACTGCATCCTCTGCTGTTCTTGTCTGGACGTTCCCTTGTCCATCCCTCACCGCTGGGGCATCTACGGCTCTCCCACTTACAGCCCCTGCTTTTGAGCGGAAGCTGAATCTAAATGAATAAATTTTGGGGTCCTACTGCTTTTCTGAGGTGGGATCTCCTGGGTAGGGGGGCTCATGGTTGGCGGGTCCAGGAAGATGGAGGGCACGGAGCAGGGGGTCCCTCTCTCCTGCCCCCTCTACCGCCTGGGCCCGCGTGGGATCCTCCAGCCCTAGGAGGCCTTTCCCTTCGACAGATTCTGCCGAACCAATTGGACTTGTCAGGACCCATCAAGGAAGGCTGGTTTCAGGCAGTAGATTGAATTTGCAAGCAAGATAATCAGGTATTGATTGGAAGGGTGAGCGGCGGCTCCCGCCTGCTTCTGAGGAAATGAACTTTGCTTTCTGGAATATTTACTGGTTGGAGTGAAGCAGTGATTGCTGATGCAGAATCAGCTCTGGAGAAGTGATGCTGAGCGAGCCATGTCTGTGATATTTATGGAGGTGAAATAGGGCTAAAACACAAGGCCTGGGGACCTGCGGGGGGGGGGGGGGCTGCGGCACACCCAGGGGGAGATAAAATGGGCATTGAAACCCAGGTCTCGGGTGCCCATCACTTACGAGTGCTGCTGCTTCAGGCAAGAAGTTCTCTGGACCCAGGTAGGAGCAGGGAGCCCCACTCTGCCCCTCCAGCCCACTCCCCTCACCCCCAGCTCCTCGGGTCCTTTACAGCCCCACAGTGGCCCCCACCTGACACCTCTGGTCCCTGGATTCCCACAGAGGGTCTTTACCCTACGGAGCCAGAGTCAGGACCAGGACTCCACCATGATCCCTGACAGACCTGATTCTAAGATGCCTTTGACTATAGGGGGCACCATCGACTTAACAACCGCATCCTGGGAGAGAATGTGAAATCCCATTATATTCAGCATTCATCATAATTACAAAATGTGTCCCAATTCCAGACAAGCAAAAAAGATAGGAAAAAATTCTATGTCGTAGAATCAGGGAAATGTGGTGTTATTATTTTCATTATTAATTTGTTTACATCTCACTTTGTACCCAAAGGGTTTGCTATGGGGACTTGAGACCGCTGCTTCCGTGTCCCTCTGACACGTCTTGGCTAAGAGGTGATCAGCCGAGGAGGCTCAGGTGGCGTGCGTGAGTGTGCTTGGCCCAGTGCCGTGTCCAGCCACAGACCTGACCTCCTTTGGCCGAGCGAGCTGTATATGACCAGGTGACACACTCATCTGGAGCCTGTGTCCCCAACCCCCATTTAGCTCATACTCTGGTATCCGGGGTCCCAGAATTTCCCACCCTGAAGCTCTGAGCTAGTTTCCAGGGCATACCTGAGTCCACACTCCCAGGACAAACCATGGTGGCCAAGGGGCTGTGAGCAGAGGGCGTGGTCAGAGCTTGGTCAGGGGCACTCACCCCAAGACAGGGCTGGAGTGGGAGAGAAGGGGGTGGGCTGGGGGCAGGGCCGGGGTCCAGACCAGCTCTCCCACACTGCCGCGCAGGTTCTTATGCGTAACTCCGAGGAGCGGAGGATTCTAAGTTCGAGCCTGGCCTCCTGGGGCATTGGGAAGTATATCTGTCAAGGTGGGAGGCCAGAACATGTTTCTTTCAAGCTTGCTAGTGTGATTTCTCTGTGGGCCTCTGTTTGTGCTCTTCTCCAGGCCCACAGATGTTAGGGGCGGGCCTCGTGTTTGCCAGATGAATGAAGGAATGAAATGCACTTGCTCCCAGCACATTCTCTGCTTTTCCCTGGGCTCCGCGGCTTGGGGCTGGCAGCCGCAGCTCTGTGCATCTGTGCATCAGGCAGGTTGAGGTCCACGTTAGGAGCTTTCCAACTCAAAATCCAGGGTGTCCCCTTCCTCTCTGGATTGCCCACCAAGGGCCCCGTCTTGGCAGGACTATGCTCACAGGTGACATTTCCCATGGGGTTTCATCTTTGCCCTGTGGAACTTTCAAGCAAGTTGCTGGGCTTGCATCTCCCTCATCCCTGAGAGGCTCTGTGTTGAGGGCCGATTGCGGTACAGATGCCCATTCTCTGTTCTGCGCAGAGGCTTTGTGTCCCGGTTTTGGAGCTGGAGCCAGAGTTCCAGAGTGATGCTGTCTCCTCTTTATTCCTGGCCACGTCCGTCCGAAAGGGCGAGGAGGTTTCGCAGTTGGATCTGGGGCCGGCCAGGGACCCAGGCATAATGTATTCATGTTTATTCTGGAGGGAGCCCTTTCTATCTGCAAATATTAGCTAACCCTTGGCTTCACTGAGAGAGACGCCAGCGAGTTAGACAAAGGCTGGGGTCAAAGTCAGGAGGAGAATCCAAGAGCAGAACTGAAGGTTCTCCGGGAGCTGAATCAACATACACAGCTAATCCCCGGGCCTCCCGTTTTCCCCCATCACATTAGAGTTTGCCCTCTGGTCCCTGGAATGCCCAGGGAACCGGAGATTCTGCCTCATTAAATTTCTGGTCGCCTGGGGGTTAGCCGGGGGTTGCAGACTTTGTGGTGGAAAATCATGGAGTCGTGGTTTCCCCTCCTCACCCTGGGAAGCCCACTGTGGGACCAACATGGAGTCTGGGGGTGGCGGTGGTGGTCAGGGACTCGTCCTGAAGGCAGTGCCCGGTTCTCGAGGGACGCCCGTGGAAATGTGGGGGACGTGGCTGTTTCTCTTCTGGCCCTAGGACACCCCGTGAGCTCGTTCACTTTTCAAATAAGCCGTCTGGCACGTCAGTGTTTCGTGTCAGCTCCTCTCTCTCCCCAAGAGCAGGGTAGGGTAAGCCATACCTGGGGAATACAAGAATGTTGCTGGCTGGCTCCCAGCTGATTGAAGTTTCGCCGGATTTTCATGTCTGTTCTATTTTCTTTCTCTTTCTTCTGAAAAATGACAAGGGGGAGAGAAAACACGTCAAGCAGTAGCTACTGAATGGATGTGGGGAAAGAAAGCTGGTGGTGCTCTCCAAACTGGGTGCATAGCAGGACAGTCTTGGTGGGGCACCGTTGTGGGCTGAATTGTGTACCCTCAGAACTCATATGTTGAAGTCCCAACCCCCAGTACCTCAGAATGCAGCAATATTTGGAGACAGGGTCTTTAAAGGGGGGTTAAGTTAAAACGAGGCCACTGGGCCCTGATCCAATCTGACTGGTGTCCTTACAAGAAGAGGAGATGACGACACAGACACACAGAGGGACAACCACGTGAGGACACAGGGAGAAGAAGGCCATCTACAAGCCAAGGAGAGAGGCCTCAGGAGAAACCAGCCCTGCCCACACCTTGATCTTGGACTTCCAGCTTCCAGAACTGGAGAAAATGAATTTCTGTTGTTTAAACAGCCCAGCTTGAGGTCCTTTGTTCTTCGTTTTGGCCACCCGAGCAGACTAGTGCAGGCGCTTTGGACTCACTGTGGAGGGAGGGTGTCCTCTAGCACCAACATTCTGGGATTGCAGCAGGTTCTGCTCTGTCTGCCCCCAGCACCCTTCTATTCATCAGGGGGCTGCCCCTCTTCCATCCCACCTGCTCCTGGGGGGACGTCACATACCACCCTGCCGAAGCCTTCGGCAGCTGGCCCGGCTTGGACACTGAGTTCAGGGCCTGTGGGGCGACTGCTCGTTTGTCTCCACTGATGGAACCCCACTGGACAGCCACGGGCCGGGAGAGCTGCCCTATACAATTTCCTGTCCTACAGATGCTACTATTTCAACCAACTGGCCTCAAGTGAGAAATCAGTAATTAGCTGAAAGAAGATCACTATTTCAAATCATCCCTGGGCACCAATCTTGGAGACCAACTCCTGGACTGGATGGGCCATTGGCTTGGCCCAGGATGACTATTCTTATTTTCTTAACTAACAGAAAAGGACATGTGGTGGGGACAAGAGAATGTGTCTCTGTGAGTTTTTTAAGGGATAAAAGATGTATCCAAAATTCTGCTGGTAGAATTCTCTGGACAAAGAAACAACTTGATCTGTGACATAAGAGCAAGTAACTCCCCCCTCAAAGCCACATGCCCACCCCCCTCCCCTCCCATATGCCTCCTTTTCTGCATCTGTGGCTCGAAGAGCTATGACCATTGCTGCAATCCAGGTTCCCTCACGTTCTCTGTGTGCTATAAAGGTTGACTAAGAACACCTCCTACCACACCTGGCCCAGGTGAGCAGGATGCATCTGGAACATGGTTCCCTGTGCTCTGGGGGTTTTGTTGGCAGCTGGAGGTCTGGAGCCGAGGGGTTCAGGCCCAGCTTGGTCATGGGGTTAGTTCCCCATGGCTGATGTAAGAGATTACCCCCAAGCTGGTGACGTAAAACAGTTCTGGAGGACGGAAGTCTGACTTGAGTCTTATGGGGCTAGAATCAAGGGGTTGGCAGGGCTGGTTCCTTCTGGATACTCTAGGGGAGAATCTGCTCCGTGCTTCTTCCAGCATCCAGCAGTCACTGGCATTTCTTGGCTTGTGGCTACATCACTCCAATCTCTGTCTCTGTGGTTACTTGACCTCCTCCTCCTCTGTGTCAAATGTCCTCCTGCCTCCTTCTTGTAAGGACACTTGTGATCACATTTAGTGCCCACCCATAATCCAGGGTCTTCTTCCCCTCTCAAGATCCTTAAGCGAATCCCATCTACAAGGTCTCTTCTGCCATATGAGGTCATGTTGACAGGTTCTGGGGATTAGGATGTGGACATTTTATTGGACCCACCACAGTTGTTACGTCTGGCTGTGAAGTTGGGAGAACCCCGGCCATACTGGATCACTGGGGTTGATCTCCACTCTTCTTCCACCTCTTCTGCCTGAGACTGCGCAAGTCCCAGCTGTAGACACTCTGGTGTGAACATTTCTTCCTCCGCCACTTTGGTCGAAGTCCTCGGTGGCTGTCCCATCTTTGCTTTTCATGGCTGGCTTGTTGACAGCTGCCACGGTGGAGAGAGAGGGGCCTGAGGAGGCAGCTTTGCATCCCAGTTCTGCAGCCCACTGCTGGGGACCCTGGCAAGTCCCCGAGCATTTCCCCCTCCTATCCCTGGTTGTAAATGGGGATTATGAGAGTTCCTTCTTATTGAGTTTTGTCGGGATAAACGAGAAAATGCAGACAGCCCGCACAGGAAGACCCTCGGGCGCCCGCGGCGTTCCGGCTCCCAGCCTCACCCTCACCTCGGCCGTCATCCTCACGCTGCTTGATCGCATATCCACCGTGTAGACTCGTACTTCACACAGCTCCCGGGGTTTTTGCTCTTTGTCCCAGTTCTGCTGCCACCACCTTCTGCCAGGACAGTGGTAATTGTCTCTCAGCTGGCCAAGGCCTCCCTCCAGGTCCTCCTTTGATCCATCCCCCAAATTGCTGTCCAGTGCTGCTTTTAGAACAGAGCAGACCCTGGCTTCACCAGTTCTAGATCTTGTAGGGTCATGTCCACACTCTTCGTCCTCTCCTTCAAGGACCTCCACCACTTCACTCTGACCAGTCATCCTAGCCCTGTCTCCAGGGGCTTCCCACACGGTCAGGTCAGGGGCCTGCCGTCCCCTCAAGGCCTCCTGGGCTTTCAGGCCTCTGTGGCTGCCTGTGCTCCTCCCGCCTGCATGCCCTCTGCTTTTCCTCTTCCAAGCCCAGGTCACATGTGTCTTCCCGCTCTTAGCTTTTTTAAAATTGAGGTGAAATCCACATAACATAAAACGAACCATTTTAGAGTGAACGATTTAGTGGCATTTAGTGCATTCACAGTCCTGTGCAACCATCACCTCTGTCTGGTCCTCATACATTTTCATCAACCCAAGGGAGACCCTGTACCCATGAGTCATGACTCCCACTGCCCCCTCCCCCCAGACCCTGGAAAACACCAGTCTACTTTCTGTCTCTATGGATTTACGTATTCTGGGCATTTCATAGAAATGGAATCTTACAATATGGGACCTTTTGTGTCTGGCATCTTTCATGGAGCATGTGTTCAAGGTTCATTCATATTGTAGCCTCTATTGGAATTCCATTCCTTTTTACGGGTGAATAATACTCCATTGCATAAATATGCCACATTTGTTTATCCATCTGTCTGTCAAGGGGCGCCTGGGTTATTTCCACTTTTTGCGAATAATGCTGCTATGAACATTCATGAACATGAACTGGTTTGAGTCCCCATTTTCAAGTTTTGGGGGTATATACTAGGAGTGGAACTGCTGGGTCACATGGTAATTCTAGGTTTTATTTTCGAGGAACTGCCATATCTGCTGTTAGTTCTTGTATTTCCTTCTGTTGTAAGCTCTTTTTGATGAGCTTGAGCCTGAGGAGGGGAGCAGAGGGGAGGGTGCTCTCTTGGGGGGGTCAGTGGAGTCACCCCCAGTTGCCACAGGCTCTGTTCTGATTGTTGTCTGCTCCCTGGTGGTGTGGGGGTTGGATCCCAGGTATCTGTGGCAGATGCCCTGGGTGCTGCTCATTGGCTCATGCACACGGGGCACCCAGGTGTTTTGGGGCATCTGCTCTTGATGACATAAGGGTTCATGGGGGGAGGGTGACTTCCTAACACCATGTGAAAGTTGTGCTTACAGCTGGGCTTTGAGGAATGTGCAATGGGGCACGTGGATCTGAGAGTAAACCCTGCAGGCCTGGGAGAGTCTGCTGGGACTGGTCTATCCAGCCACGCGACTCCCTGATGGCAGTCTCCGAGGGTCCCCGGGCTGGGCTTTGTGGGTTTGGCTCCGTCTTGTTGGAGGCAATTGTGTTGTTGTCCTTTCTCCTCCCGGTTCCGCTTCATGAGCCCTGGGAGTGAACCATGGATGCTTCTGTCTCTGTCACTGCAAACAGCCCGAATTCATAGTGGTAACAGGGATTATGGCTCTGCTTCTGTTTTTCCCTCCTCCCTCCCTCTCCTCTCTTTTCCTCCCTCCTTCCTACATCAAACCAGGATTTTCTAAGTGTTCCTTCCATGCCATCCTCTCTGGAGATGCTGTTCACATTCACCCAGACTGCCATTTTAAAGTCACTTGTTACTCCACTGTCATGGTCACCGTCGTGGGATCAGTCAGTAGTCCCCCCTCCTGTCTCCCCAGAGCCATAGTGGTCACCCACACCCCTCATATTTAACAGCTGCACCTGTCACCAGCCCTCTCTGTTCTGTCCACGTAAAGAAATGCACATAATATGATCCCATTTTAGTGAAATCAACTACAATTTAGAAATAAACGTCTTTGTGCACGTGATGTGCTTGTGGATGATGAGATGAGCACAGAGACCGTCACAGAGGGGGCACGCCAGGGTCCTTGCAGTGGGATGGGGTGGGGGGGGGGTGAGGAGGAGAATAAGGGAGGGGGAAGAGAGAGAAAGG
This sequence comes from Tapirus indicus, assembly GCA_031878705.1. Taxonomy (NCBI): domain Eukaryota; kingdom Metazoa; phylum Chordata; class Mammalia; order Perissodactyla; family Tapiridae; genus Tapirus; species Tapirus indicus. The sequence continues at coordinate 88,395,237 of CM062924.1, read as the reverse complement.
GAGATGGAGAGAATTCTGGTTTACAGACGGAACCTGGAGCGGGTGCTAATGCAGCCAACTCCGACGCCGGCACCGAGAGCCGGAGAAGCCCCCACTCCCCAACTGGGTGGCACTCACAACGGAGGACCCAGCACCCCAGAACTGAACTTGAATTACTGCCTCAGCTGCACAGGTTGGAGCTGGCCTGGGTGACCTTTGGGGAGGGGTTTGGAGACTGACGTGGGACCCGCCGTCCGTTCGGTTAGGGTGTGCGTCCATCAGACTGCTGAGTGTTCTGTTTGTCGTCTCAGGGAAGTTCGGCCCCTCTGGCTCTCCATCAGCTGCTCTGCCCAGCTGTTCCAGGCAGCTGTGGTGCTCACTTCCCCAGGGAGCCACATGCCTGCTTCATGCTCAGGTGGCTCAAGAGCCTGTAGAGGGACTTTATGGTGGCTGCCTACGACAATGACATGGGTGGTGCTTATGGTGCACCAGGCTCTGTGGCAGGTTCTGTGTGTGTGTGTGTGTGTGTGTGTATGCATTACGTAGTATATATTATATACATCGAGGCCAGAATTACACCAGGCTTTCCCGAGGTGGATTCTTTCATGAAGCAGAGAACCGCTTGGCCATGCACCCACATACACATTCATCTGTGTGTACATTACAGTACATACTGGGTGCATAGTCACCATCACCAACTTAAGCTACTTAATGGGGAGCAGGGCAAAGGGCAATAATAAAATTTTAGTGTGGAATATGTTATTTTTAAATGAAGCAAAGTTTTTATTTTTCCAAGTACGTACAGTAACTCTGACCCAGTGTGGGATATAATAACCATCTGTCATCGGCACTCCCCGTGGCCGGCCGAGCTCCCTTCTACAGCGCGTGGAGACAGTTCTCAAGTCCGGCCATGACCCACTTATGAGCCTGTTGACGGCACTACTTTGCTGTGTGTTGCTGAAGACAGTTCAAGAAGAAATGTCTGCCTGTTCCCCTAATAATGACCCCAAATTCCAGCTAAGCATGGGAGTGGGTCCTTCAAGGGGATACTTCAAGGGGAGTTGGCCCAATAAAGAGCAACACCCCTCTCTGCCTGAGTTCTGGATCGACTGAGAAAGTAGACAAAGGTAGGAGGCAGAGGGAGACCCTCAAGCTGTCTTTGTTGCGGACACGGCTGGCCGCTGGAGGATGTGGCGGCAGCTGCAGGCTGGTGGATTTCCTGGATGTGGGCCCCAGGATTAGGCAGGTTGCCCTTCCGAGGTGTCCCTGGGCTGTGCTGGACGCTGAAGGCTTCGCTTGCAGGGCGGGGCCCGCGGGAAACTGACTGCCCAGTGAGCAGAGCCAAATGCACACTCTCTGGGGGAAAGCTCGGGCTGTAAACACACCTGTTCCTCCCTCCAAACTCACAAATGAGGTGTTTCTCACGCCCTGGGGAGGGGCGAGCGAGGAGGCAGAGACAGGCTGGGAGGAGCATGCCAGTGGGGCTCCTTTGCTTGAAGGAGAAAAAAAGACTGGGGGTCCCCCATCTTGCCTCCTGCCAACAGCTTGGTCCCGGGCCACCTTCCGCTCTCCCTCTGCCCTTCTGCCCTGGGGGTCTCACTTGGTGTCCACCTTGGCACAGCTCACCTTTATGCATGAGTCCGGATTTGTAGCTCCTTCCCAGGCCTCTCCGCTGGCTCAAACCAACTCTGTCCTTGACGGCTCTGCTTGGGTGTCTGATGGACATCCAGACTCATCTCCCAACCCAGTTTTTGCTCAGTCATCCTTGTTGGGAATGTGTGTGGGGTGGGCACTTCCTCCTGGAGTTCTGGAGCTTCTCTCTGGGTTGGGGGAGTGCCACTGATCAGGCACTTCCTGTTGCTCTGCCCTGGGGAGGGGAGTATTTATCTGGGGGGAACCCAGAGTTGTGTCCCCTCAGCTCCTCTCTCCTCGCAGGAGCCCTCTGCCCTCAGGCGCACAGCTCTGTGATTTGTCCCCCATCAAAGGTAATACTTCAGCTTCCATCTGCTACTTCTTAGTTTTATTTCTCAGTAAGTAGAGAACTCAGGTCAGGGAGACGCCCCAGAGACCCAAACATTTCTCACCTTCATCAACAGCACCACCTGCTACCTGTGGTTCAAACCAGAAACCCAAGTCCTTGCTTCCTTCTCCTTCCTTCTCACCCCACACCCAATCTTTCAGCAAGTCTTCCAGCTCTGCCCCTCACATTGATCCAGAACCTCCTTTCTTCTCTCCATATCCACTGTCTCCTCTGTAGTCTGAGCCAGCATTTTTGGATTATTGTAGTAGTTTCCAGTGGAACTCCCTGCTTTCCTTCAATTTATTGAAATATAAATCAAATTCAGTGGGTTCCCATTCCACTTAGAATAAATTTCAAACCCACCTCCTTGGGCCTAAAGGCCACGCATGCCCTGGCCTCCACCTGCCTCACTCACCCCTCTTCTTCATCTCAATGTTCCTCAGCCATATGGGCCCCTATTTGCCCCCTGAACACACCATTTTATCCCCAAAGCTAACACACTGTGGCGCACGGCAGGCCCTCAATAAATATTTTCCAAAGGACTGAATTGTTTTATGCACTGTCCGGGGAAAAGAGGTCTCAGATAATGGATTTGGGGGTTCCAGGCCTTAGAAAGTCCATCTCTGCAATGAGAAGGAAGCCTCAGGCTCCCCCAGGTTAAATATTTGTCCTTGTTCTAACTCCTTGCTCACCAAACAGCATTCTGATCCTGATTGGCGTTCCTGGCCAGTCTTCCTCCAGGGAGAGGATGGACTGGTCCTGCAGACGTGAGTACTCTGCTTCGTGCGTCTGTATATTCCTCCCTGTAAACCAACACACCACAGTTTAGATCGTCTACAACAAGCCCGCCAGCTCTGTTTACTAGGGCACACATCTGCGAGGTGGACATGCTCTTGGTTTCTCAGCTTGCAGACTGAGAGTCAGACCCTGGTTCCAGCACATTCTCTACAGTAATGAAGGTTTTCTTGGGAAGTTCTTGGGAAACAAACTACAGGCTTTCTTCCGGCAGCAGGCCCCCCATCCGAATGGCTGCTTTGCTGAGACCCCAAACATGTCTCATTCTGCACTTTTTATATGTGGTGTCCAAATTTGTGAGGTTTCAAAATTTCCTATTTTCCTAAAGCAAGGGCTTCCTGATTCCCAAAGTTACCCAGACCCTCTGGTGTGGAACAAGGCCCTGGGTGCCGAGGTGGACCCTTCTCTAGACTGTATCACAGTAGATTTGGGCTTCTGTGTGGAACTCTGATTTTCCTTTTCAGAGAATCCCCCACTGAGTGTGGTCCTGATGGAAGCAGTGCCCTCCCTGCCTCTGCACAGCCAGCTGGTGAAGCATGACCTACTCTCAGCCAATCAGATGCCGGGGGGGGGGTGCATGACCCACTTTCAGCCAATCAGATGCCAGCTGGTGAAGCATGACCCACTCTCAGCCAATCAGATGCCAGCTGGTGAAGCTTGACCTACTCTCAGCCAATCAGATGCCAGCTGGTGGATGCATGTCTTACTCTCAGCTAATCAGATGCCAGCAGGTGGATGCATGACCCATTCTCAGCCAATCAGATGCACTGGTGAAGCATGACCTACTCTCAGCCAATCAGATGCTCGCCCACAGATCCTTGCGTCTACAGTGAGTGATTCACGCTCTTGGCGAGAATTCAGGTGTGTTTCGCTGTGGTGGCGATGGCGGGCATCTGGATCAGGTAATCTTGCTTCATGAGTTTTCCTGCCCAGTCCTCCAGAACTCCTTTGGTTTCTGCCCATTTTAAAGCCTAGTCCTCCACTTTTCTATAGACTTTGAAAGGACTTGCTAGCTTTCTAATGTGTGTGTGTTTGCCTGTACCAAATTTACTAAGAGTCAGTTTCTTTGCTTGTTACGAAGAACTAGTGCATAAATTAACGCCGGGAGTGGAGTGGACACAAGAGAACCTCAGGGATGGGGGAGAGTTTGGGATTTATATCAGTTATAGGATGGGCTGAGATGTTGTGTCAGAGAGAACAGAATGTAGAGTGGCTAAAACAAGATAAATGTCTATTTCTGTCTCACTTAACTGCTTGAGTGTTGGGAAGGCCTTGCTGTCCCCAAGGTGTGGCTTCTTGGCTTAAGATGACACTGTTCCCAGGCCATTTGGAAGAAGGAAGGAGGAACTGGAGGGAAATCATCTTTCTTTTGGGGAACATGACTGAGAAGCTGCATGCATCACCTTTGCTGGCATCCCATGGGCTTGGTCACATTGCCACATCTGGCTGCAGGAGGCTGGGAAGCTAATCTCTAGCTGGCCGGGCCTGTGCTCTTCTATCATGTGGCAGGAGTGTTCTAAGGCCACAAGGAAGAGAGACTGGACAGTTGGAGCCATTAGAAATCAAGACTACAGGATGGGAGGCAGGAAAAGTCCAATTAATATTCTGAGATGCAAAAGTAGCAGTCCAAAGCATGCGGTTAACTAAGTTATTGCCTGTAATGACCTGGAATCCAATGCTCAGTAAAGCAGAGATATGGAGAGGGAGGGATCGCATTGGTACCACCATAAACTGTGTGATGTACGAACAATTTACTACTTTAGGAGTGGACTTGCCATTTCTGCTGTATGGAATAACTAAAGGCAAGAGAAGGTCAAATTGCAGATTCCAAATATTTGGCTTCAGGCAAGATACAAAGCCCAGGGACACTCTAACTGTGCTGGAAGAATCTATCTTTCAGCTGGCAGAAATGCAAAAGAAACAAACGAAAAACAATAACGACAAAACTCTCTGAACTTGAGCTGCAGAATGCTGAATTACACCATCAGTTGAACTCAGTTTCTCCAGGCGTGTATGTAAGACAAAGGACACTGATCAGGAAAGAATGGAAACCTAAAAATTGGACTAGAAATGTGTGAGAGAATTTGCAGCCCTGTGGTTGGCCTGAGGTCTGCCCCTCCCTGGAACTACCCTGAGGAAGCGGCCCCCGTCCCTTGTCTGATGAAGCTCTTCTGTTCTTACTGGAGGACACCGTTCCTCCCTGTCCAGATGGCGCTTCCTTGGGTGAGAGAGCGGACACTCCTCATTCTCTGTATTGTCCTCAGTAACTAGAGTCAGACCTTGGCATGTCCCAGGGGACCCACTGCAAAATGAAATGACATCAGAAGCTTACCCTACAAAAGAATGGCAGGGTTTTGCTAATTTCTATCATAAAAAGTCTGGGGCATATATGTGGGGATGAATGTTTCGGGTGGTGAACCAAGGAGGAAGAACATAATTTATGGGTTCAACTTATAAATGGGGAGGCGGGTGCTGTATTGTGAGTGTCAGATGTTCTATTAATTTCCTGGGGCTGCTGTAACAAAGTACCACAAACTGGGGGGCTTAAAACAACAAAAATATCCTATCTGTTCTGGAGGCTTAGAAGTCTGAGACCAAGACGTGGGCAGGGCTGTGCTCCGTCTGAATGCTCTAGAGAAGGATCCTTCCTTGTTTCTTCTTAGCTTTGGATGGTTGTCGATAGTCTTTGGCCTTCCTTGGCTTGCAGATACATCGCTCCAATCTCTGCCTCCCCTGTCACACCACCTTCTCCCTGTGTGTTCCTGTTTTTGCTGGCATTTCCCCCCAAACTTCCCCCTTCTTATAAGGACAACAGTCATTGCACTAGGGTCCACTCTAATTCAGAATGACCTCATCTTAACTTGATTATATTTGTTACATCCTATTTCCAAATAAGGTCATGTTCCTAGGCACCACGGACACATCTTTTGGGGGATACCATTTGACACAGCGTAGATGTAATGTAAGGCACCAACCTGATCAACTGAGAGGGATCTAATCATTTGCTTGCTGATTAATGCTAACCTGGGCTCAGAATTAGCTCTTAATAAATGAAGACGAGATCCCCAAACTCTTGGCATAATATAGGAAGGGATTTAAAGACTAAAGGGGGTGGAGGCATGGAGGGGATCTATGACATTTTCCCATCTTACCAACTACTCCTCCCCAACTCACACACATACACACTCACACACTCCGTCCCTGAGGAGGCCCCTATCACACTCCCTTTACCAAGGACTTGGCAATATCCTGGAGAGGGAAGCCCCGGATCACTGAAAATTGGCTGTAATTTGTAGGACTGTGGCATCAATGGCGGTTGGGCAGGGGTCCCAGGAGAACAGAGGCTGGGGAGCCACACCTAGCAGTCAGAGAAGGAGGGCGAGTGGACATACAGAAAGCATATGGGTCAGTTTGCTAGTCAGAGGTCTTTGCTGTGGGTAATTGGTCACAGGGTTCTTGGGATCAAATCAAAGGGCAGCCAACCAATGCCTACTTGATTTGTAAACCAATATAAATACAGAAATGAGTAAATAAAAGTCTAGGACTGGAGAGCAGAATTGTGACTTGAAGTCTGTGGCTGAGTCATGAACCCTGAGAATTCCTACACCGGACTGAGTTCCCGACTTAAAGTTCTTTGAAGGGGGGCCCTTAGGAAGGACCTCTGGCGGAGCCACAGGTGCACGGTGTGGACCTTCCTCCCGGCCTTTCCCAAGGATCCATGCTCATCGGAGGGTTATTGTGACAGAGGAAGAGAAATGTCCAGAATTAGGGCTTGGGCACTGGCTCTGAGCTGACACATTCTCGTGGTCCACTGGTTAGAGTGGGTCTAATGGCAGGAGGGGCGGGGGTGAGACCTGTTAGCTCCCCTGGGGGCCCAGTGCTGGGACCATTTACTGGCTATTTCTCCAGTTCCAGGGTGAACACGTGGCATCCTTGGCAAGAGACAGGATCCCCTTACAGCTCACTGACCGGTGGAATCAGGCAGATCCTGCGGAATCAGGGAGAGCCCATGGAGTCTAGGGGAGCCCGTGGAATCAGGGCTCTAATGGAGGGGCGGCCAAGTGTGAGGACTTCCGCTTCCCTCTTCACATCCAAGTAGTAAGTCTCCGCTTGTTACGCGGGTGTGGCCGCCGGAGACCCGGAAGTGACTGTCCTCACGTCCACCTGTGCACTTCTGCCAGCATCACCAGGGCCAGGGTGGGGGAGAGCTGACACTTTATACTCATATTTGCATTTAATTTTCCAAGGGAGGCACTGTTATCATTTCCACTTTCCAGATGAGAAAATTGAGGTGTAGAAAGTTTAAAAAACAGCCCAAGGTCCCAGAGCTAGCAAGGCTGGGATTTGAACCCAGGTGGTGTGACCCCAGGTCTCCAGATCTCATCCACCTCTTAAAAGACGAGGTGAATGGATGTCAAGGAGCCTTCCGTCTCACCCTCCCACTTAGGTGAAACCCTGGAAGATCCTTCAGCAGCCACCAGAACCTGAAACGGGAAAAGGTGGGCTTTGTTCTGAGGCCTCAGCTCTACCCAGAAACAACCCAGTCCCCAGCCTGGTGTCCCATTGGATGTTCTTTTCTCTTGCGAGCAAATCTGACCTGGTGTTGAGACTCACCCTCCCAGGTCCAGGGGATGTTCTGTTTGATACACTAAATGCTAGTAGAAGTGTAAGTGCCACCTAAATGGGCCAGGTTCTACTTGGGAGACCTTGTTTTGCTTCTTGTGAAAGTTTTCCTTTCACTGAACCCCAGGGTGCACTTGGGCTGCTGTGTGGTGTTGATATTGATTATTGATATTTGGGAGAGTGGAGGAGGGAGAGGGATGGAGGGAGAGAAATGGAGAGACAGAGAGAGAGAGAGAAGAAGAAGAAGGAGGAGGAGAAGGAGAGAGAGAAATGGAGAGGAGGGAGGTGGGAGAGAGGGAGGAAGAGGTGGGCGGAGAGGAGGGGAGGGTAGCAGAGGTGGGGAGGGAGAGAACTGGCCCCAGACAGCAAACAGCCCCAGGGTGGCAACTCCACTCAGCTCTCAACCCACTTGCACACCAGGCTGGTTAGAAAAATGAGGGCCCAGGTCTAGAGAAGTGGGGACTGGGGTTTCTACCTGGTCAGGAGTCAGACCCTCTGCTTTTCCCTCAGAAAATGGGTTTTAACGCCACCGGACCGTTGTCTTGCTTTGTTTCTTAATGCAAGTCACTTATCCTTTGGGGCCTCCGTTTACACAACAGAAGCAAGAACCACTTACTGAGTGTTTTCTCTGTGCCAGGCACAGGGCCTTGTGTGCTCACGTGGGCTTCTTCACGTGTAAACGGGATGGTGGTTCCTGGCCTGGCTTATGTGTGGCCTCTCTGGGGGGTGGGATGGGAGTGGGAGAGAATCAGAGCAAAGGAGATGCAAAACGCACTGAGAAGTCAGAGCACCTCCAGCCTGAAGATAGAATCAGGACGCTGATCCCGCCTCTCTGGGAAGCATGGGCAGGTTTTCCCCAGTATTTTGACGGATTGGCCGCTAAGCACGGTTGGCTCATCCACCCGTCCCCTGCCACCCCCGTCCTGTTTTCCCAAAGCCTGGTTTGAAAGCTTGGAGTGTACGAAAAAGAATTGGTCACCTGCACTGACTGCCCACAAAGCTCTGGTTACCTTCTCCTGTGGAGGGCGAGGGACCCCTGCTGCCCATCGCTGCCCCCAGCATCCATCCCCCAACGTCTGATAAATTAAACTCTGCTTCTAGAAGGAGCCCACTCTACTTGCAGGTGCCTTGGTGGATCTGTCAATCAAGAAGCTCTGCCCTCACCTGGCCAAGGGGCGGGCACATGACCCAGGTGGCTGGAAGTGATCTGGCTCCTGTACTTTATGATATCTGGTGCTTCACTTTTCCCTCTTATTTTATAAAAAACAAGTGTTCCTGTATCGTCCCAATAAATGCTTCAATTGGCCAGGGTTGGATTTTGTATTTCTCATCCAAAGGACCTTAACTGGTACAGATGGATTATCTTCATTATTTCTCACAATAGCCTTAGAAGCTTAGGTACCGTGTTATCCCTTTTGATAGCTGAGGAAACTGAAGATGGGGAAGCGGGTCCCCCAGCAGGTGGGTGGTGCAGCCAGAGTTCAAACCAAGGTGATTGAGCTCTGCTCCTCACAGCTCCCCTCTCCTCAGAGTGGCTTTAATCCAGGTGGAGAGTGAGCTCAGCCAGCCTCTGCTGGGGTGGGAGCTCCACCTGCCTGCCCCAGAAAGCTCTGGTACAGCCTTGGGATGGAATGTGTCTCCTGGTTGTCCCAGCAAAGACAGGATGAGGTTTTTGATTTCCCTCTGGAGAGATTGGCCAACTCCTGAAGCATCGATGACCTGGGGCTCTGAGGAGCTCGTTCACCGCCATGGAGCCCCAGTGCAGGGAACTCCACTGGATGATGGACGTGACCACCCTGCACTGGTCGGGGGTGGGGTTGTGAGGCAGGATGGGGCTGGGCATTAAGGAGACTTGGATGAATTCCATTTGAACTGATGTTTTTCAAGAAGGCGCATCCAGTCCTGTTTCAACTCTATCCCCGAGATATGTCACAAGAAGTACAGAATGTTAGAGCTACTTATCCAGACAGTGCCCAAGGAAGCTGGAGGGTGAGTCAGCTTTCCATCAACAAGTTTCATGAGACTGTTGGGGACATAAGAGAAATAATGCATCTTCTTCCCATTTGGGCAAGAGCCGCCTGATGGAGGGCCCTGGGGCTGATGATAAGTGGTGGGAAACCTCCGTGCTTGGGGCAGAGGGAGCATGAGGAATCCTCCCTCTCTCTTGGAGGCTGAGACCTCCTGCCCCGGGGCGGTTCTGAAGCTGGAGAAGAGGTGCTGGACTCCTTGCAGCACTGTGTGGGGCGCAATGCCCCCAGGTGGGGAAGAAGAACCGGGAGAAGGGGCAACGACTTTGCAAGGGAAAGGGCTTTGTGCCGACCAACAAAGGTCTCTAGTACTTCTGTCCCCGGGGGGCTGGCACTCCTCAGCCTCAGCTTCTGGTCGGTATAGGGCTTTGCTTCCCTGGAGAAGTAGTATCTGCAGTCGGCATCCTGCAATCCCAGAGACTTTTCCTGAACAAGTTTTGGTTATGGCCACATCCCAAATGAGGTCCCGGACATGTGGTGGAGGCACCGAGGACCTGCTTTCAGCCCCCAGCTGACGGGGAAGTCCAAGGCTTTCCCTGGGGAGAGATTATGGATTCCAACAGGACTTGACTGTCTCCTGTGGGCCAGGCATTTTGGGGATGGGGTATTCATTTGTGAACAAAGTAGACCAAGGTCCTGCCTCCTGGAGCCCACACCCCACAAGGGGAGAGGCTGATGATTATGTACTAAGAAACATAACAAGGAGTTAGGTTATCTGGTGTGTTAGGGTGCGGCACGTGATGTGAGTAAGGGAGGTGGGAGACCTGGTGCATGCACGCCTGTGTATGCATGTGTGTGTGTGCGCGTGTCCCTGGGGAGGGACAAGGAGGCAGTGTCAAATAGGGTGGTCAAAGCAGACCTTACTGAGCAGGTGATAATTGAAGGAAGACTTGGAGGAGGTGAGAGAATGAGCCTGGCAGCCGTCTGAAGGAGTCTGTTCCAGGCTGAGAGAACATCATGTGCAAATCTCCCCGTTGGGAGTAGGTTTGCCAAAGTCAGGGAAGAGCAAGAGAGCCAGTGTGACTGTTGGGGATGGAGTCAGACATTTGGGGAAGGTGAGAGCAGAAGGGCGATGGGGGTCACATCCTAAAAGCTATTTTACGATTTGGGTTTTTCCATGATTGCAATGAGGAGCTGTTATCAGGTCTGAGATGAAGAGGCCGCGGAGAGCTTGCATCGAGGGGATCCCTGCGCACCGTGCGTGAACAGAGAATAGGGAAAGCAGAAGCGGGGAGGTGAGGTGAGAGAGGCTGGTGGCTTGGACCACGTGGCAGCCCCAGGCTGGTGAGACCTAGTGGGATTCCAGACATAGTCTGAAGGTTGGATTTCCTACTGGATGAGATTGTGAGGGACAGAGAAGAGTCAAGGATGACCCCTCCAAACTTAACCTGAGAAAATGTCACCATCAACTGAGATGGGGAGGGACATGGATGGAGCCAGTGTTTAGCAGGAAAGATAGGAGATCAGTTTTGGACAAATTAAGTTTTAAATGTCTAGACACACCCGGGAGGTGTCAGTGGTGGGTCTCACCCCATGACGGTGGGGTGGCAGGGGTCTTTATCCTCACTTTGAATGTAGTGAGGGGTCTTCAAGTTGGCCACTTAGAGAGCTTGACATGTGCCCCCTGACCTTAGGGGCAGGAGAACTGCCACCAACACTGGGGAAAGGATGCTTCAGTGCTTCTCCCAGGCCATATGCAGGTGCTGCAGAGACAGGCAGCCTGGAGACATTTAAAATCCTGACCAGGACGTCTTCCTGGAGATGCAAGGAGAGCCCAAGATGGGGTGGACAGCCAGATTCTCAGGGATGGGGGAGTAAACGGAAGTGGCCAGGGAATGGAAAATACATCTTCTGAGCCATGTAAATTATGTGAATCACACCAGCACTTGTTCCCATGGGGGCGTCAGAAGGACCCACAGTGAGTCCCAGTGGTGGGCACCACTGTGATCCGACTGGAAGAGACCAATGCCTGCTGACGTTGGTGCTGGACCTGTGAGGCTTCCTGCCCCCTTACCTGCGTCCTCTCCAGTCAGAGAGGTGTGACGACTGAAGGCACAGCTGGGACTCTGGGAGAGGAGTGTGACGGAAGAGGCTCGGCCATCAAGCTGGTCCTGGCTGGGGATGGGGGCCTTTAACCCTAAGTGATGCTTGGGGTTTTGACTATTAAATGGTATGGGACATTTTCATTACTGAAGTGACAGGTTTTTGTGGCAAAAAGTGGCTGGAAGACTTTTTTATTATCTGAGAATAAACAGGCTAGATCTGGAACTCTCTTGAGATTTGTGCAGGATCAGGGAAAGAACTAGCCCCAGGTCTGGCCAATGGGGAGATGGTGGGGAGGGAGAAGGAAGTAGTTGCTTTGCTCAAAGTAGAGTTTCCGTTGATCACTCAGGGAGGTCAGGGGAATGGGACAGCCAGCAAGAGATTGTGGTTGGAGAAGGAAGAGCAATGTCCAGAGGACAGGGTCTGGTCCATGGTGGGGAGTTAGAAACAGGCAGGGAGGAAGGCTGAGCAAATGCTCTTTATTAATAGACCAGATTTACTTTTCTTAAATATTTTTATCTTTTCTTGGCAATAAATGATATTTGTTTTTTCTCTGGTTTTAAGAGTAATACCTGTTTGTTATGGAAAATTGGAAAATATAAAAAAGTATAAAGAAGAAAACAAAACCCTTAATAATTCAGAAGTAATGACTCAGCAATAAATTCTCCTACATTTTTGGTGTGTAATTTGGTATATTTTACAGGCTACTTTTGGATTCATTTTATTCCCTAATATATCATGAAGAGGACAGATGCCACATAGTCAAAAAAGATCCTAAGAGAATATCACGAACAATTTTAAGTCAGTAAATTTGAGAACTTAGACAAAATGGACAAAATCTTTGGAAAGTATAAATTCCCAAAACGGGCTGAAGAGAAATGAAAGATCATAATATTCTTTTCACCATGAAGGAAATTGAATTTAGTTCTTTATCTTCCTATAAAGAACACACCAGATCAAGACAGTTTTACTATTCAAGGAAGAGATAATTTTATTCTTATACAAAACTTTTCAGAGAACAGTTTTACAAAATCAACAGAAGAGAAGTATATAATCTTGATATCAAAACAAGGACAGTTTGAGAAAGGAAAATTACAGGCTAATCTCAAACATGAACATGGATGCAAAGCTAAAAATATGCCAACCAAATACAGGAGCAAGGTATAAAACAGATAGTCTATTGTGACTAAGTTGGTTTTATTCCAGAAAGCAAAAATAGAAAATATATTAATTTATTTCTTCCACATTAATACTTTAAAGGAAAAAAAGATATGTTCAGCTCAGCAGATATAGAAAAAGCATTTACTTAAATTCACTGCTCTTTTATGATAGATGCTTATCTTATTCAAACTTTGAAACAGTGATGCAGATTCTAAAAACCTTTAGCAAACATCATATCCAATGGCAAAATAATTAAAGCATTTCTTCAAGCTAAGGATGCCCACTACCCCATCTGCTATTCCACACTGTATTGGAGGAACTAAACCATGCAATAAGACAAGAAAAAGAAACAAAAATATGCAGATCAGAAAGAATAAATAAAACTGTCATTATGTGCAGGATGATATGCTTGTCTTAGAAAAATCCAAAATAGTGTAGAGACAAATTGTACAATTTAATTAGACAGTTTAGCAAGATTACTGGATATAAGATAAATATACAAGTTAATTGCTTCTACACACCAGCATTGATGAATTAAACATTTAAACAAATACAATTTACAAATAGCAATGTCAATAAAAGGAAACTAGGAATAAATCTAATGAAAGATATGCAAGATCTTTGTACTAAAAACTTTGTTGAAGACATCTTTAAATTACTTAAAGATATTAGGATACATTGCATATCTATGAATAATTCAAGACAATGTTATAAACTTGTCCATTACCTCCAAACTGACCTATAGATACAGTGTAATTTCAATCAAAATCCCAGTAAGGTGCAATGTGGAACTTGACCTGTGACTTCAAAATTCATCTGAAAGAGTAAAGACTCCAAAATAGCCACAATACTGCTGAAAAAGAAATGTAGAATGTAGGAACTTTCCCACTCTGATATGAAGATTTATTATGAAACTATGGAAATCAAGACAATATGGTCTTATCACAGCAATAGACAAAAGGATGTGCTGCAGAGGTGGCCTGGTAATCATCAGTCATGCTGCAACAATGGTTTATTCTTGTGGAAAAATAAAATCACATGCTCACCCCTTCATGGCGTTCACGGAAATAATGAATACATGTTGGGTCAAGCACTTAAAAGTGAAAGGCAAGATTTTAAGACTTTTAGAGGAGCATATTGGAGGATGAGTGTATGAATGTATGAACCAGTAACACACACACACACTGTAAAATAAATCATCAGGTAAAAGATTGGCGCATTAACAATGTTAAAATCTAAATACTTCTATTTATCTGAAGATACCATAAAGAGGGTGAAAGACACACTGCCAACTGGGGAAAATATTTACTCCCCATTAACTGATAAAGGATTGGTACCTTAAAGACACAAAGAAATCCTGCAAATCAATAAGAAAAGTGGGCAAATGTCACAATAGGCATTTCAGAGAAAAAGATTAATGAATTTCCAATAAATTTATGAAAGTTACTCACCCTTACTAATAACCATGGAAATGTAAATTCAAGTCAAAATGGGAAGTCATCTCATCCCCAACAGATTGGTATAAATATGAAAGTCTGATGGACTGGCGATTTCCTGCCCGACTCTGTGCCCTTCAGGCTGACCCTTGTGGGCCACATCACTGCTGGCTTCTGATTGGCACAGGTTGGGAGGTGGAAAGAGAGAGCACAGAGTCCTTTTTCTCTGCCTCTTTCCGGCTGTAGCTGCATCTCTCCACCTAGAGCTCCTATGGGCAGACTTTCTCCTTGCTCCCAATGTCCCTGGGCTCTGGCCACACCTCCTTCCCCTGTCCCCTCACCCCTAGGGGTGGTACCAGCTCCCTGCTTTCCCAGTCCCTGGGTGCCTCACCACCTCTGTTCTTCTCTTAGCTGTGTCTGTTCTTTGGGAAGTAGTCTCTTCATTAACGCCTCTTCATGGAACAATCTGCTTTTTGCTGGGACCTGGACTAATACACATAACAATGCCAGAAACTGGGGAGGCCATGAAACAGCCGCAGTCTTTATTCATTGCTGGTGGGAGCGCACATTGGTACAAGCACATGGAAAGCAACTTACCTTCCCATACATTTGAAGATGAGCTCACCTTACAACCAGCAATCCCACATCCGTCTACTTAACCCCAGAAACACGCCAGGACACACGGATGCTGACAGCGGTCTTTTTGTAATGGAAACAAACAAAGAAAAAGACTTGAACGCCCATCAGCGGCAGCACGGCTGAGCACATCATGGGGCACCAGTGCAGAAGCCAGTGCAGAAGTGAGGGAACGATAGCACGTACCCAGGCTCAGATGACTCCGACAAACAATGTTGGTGATAGAAGCAGGTCAGAAGGACACACACATGCAACCCAGTCGTAGTAAGTTTGAAGCCTAGAAAATTAAACAACGTATTGTGTAGGATACTTACATCTGTGGAGAAGAAACCATAGGAGGAAAAGGAAGGGACTAACACAAATTTAGGCTGGCGAGTGCCTCGTGGGGCTGGGAGGGGTTATAACCAGGGGGAGCCA
The DNA here is from genome assembly GCA_031878705.1 of Tapirus indicus. Classification (NCBI taxonomy): domain Eukaryota; kingdom Metazoa; phylum Chordata; class Mammalia; order Perissodactyla; family Tapiridae; genus Tapirus; species Tapirus indicus. The sequence continues at coordinate 88,380,100 of CM062924.1, read as the reverse complement.
CTCAGGGCCTTCGGTTACACCAGAAATGATGATCTTCTTGAGTGATGCTCATCTCGACTGTGCACGTATGTACATTCTTGTATGTATGATCTATCTCATAACATAAAAGTAAAAATACACTTATTAGGGACAGTATTCTCCTTCAACTTTACATTTCTATTCTATGGCTGCGTTATAAGGGAAACACTCCTCTATTGTTGGACATGATGTCAGGTCCAATTATTGTTCCTCAATAACAAAGCTGGGTGGCGCTTTATCTCATTTTACCTGCACACCGTTCTGGAAGATTCCACATCCGTGTTTTTGAATGAGGGACTGCAGGACAGGCTGGTGTCCAGAGGACCCTGATGTCACACTAGGTTTCTGCCTCCCTCTGATCCTGGGCTCTCTCCACCAGGCGCAGTGGTGGCCTGTTCACTTTCTTCAGGCTGCCTGGGGCCTGCGGCGTCTGCTGGACTCTACTCCAAGCTCAGATTTGGTCCGGGTTTGAGGCTGGAGATGTGGTGGGGCTGGGGCCTGTTCACACATTAAACTGCCACAGAGCCATTGCCTGGCTGCAGCCGGGGGCTGGCCCTGCCAGGTGTGGGGTGTGGTCCAGGCTCAGAAAGCCCCTGAGGCTGGCATTTGCCCGGCCCGCGGTGACCTGCCTGTCTCCTCCGGCCTGAGAGGGACCGTGGGCTCGGCCTCCCCTGAGACTCTCCTGCCTGGCTCCCAGTCCTGCACGGCCAGCCATGGGCCCTGCCTGGAGCCTGGCCCTGCAGAGTCGTGGCCTGGCTGCCTGAAGCTCTGGACCCAGCCTAGTGGGGACACGAGCCCTCGGGGCCCCCTCTGCAGGATGGTTTCTGAACCACAGCCTCAGAACAGCAGTTCCCTTCTTGTGTGGTGAGAGGCTTGAACTTTGCAGCAAGTTGACTTTTTTCTGAATAAAACCTGATTTTTCTGCTTTTTTGCTCAGAAAGTAAGAGCTGTACTTTTTGAGAGTTTGTATCCTGCCAGGCACTGTGCGTATATTCTCCACCTTATGTGTATATTCTTCACTTGGATATCTTCACATCGAGTGGGTATTATTGTCCCCACGTTACACACAATGACACTGAGGCCCAGAGAGATTAAATGTTACCCCACGTCTAAGGCTGAGGGTCCACCTAACGGGCTTGACCTCAGCCCTGTCCAGGCCAGTACTTCCTGGGCACCAGGCCTCCGTGTTAACTCAACACTGGGCCCGACTGGCCAGCGAACGGGGCGCACTTGCCCTGTGGATCCGGGAGCCGGCTCCCATCCCGGCTCTGTCCCCTCCGGGCTGTGTGCCTTCAGGGTGGCATTTAGTCTGCCTATTCTCAGCTTCCTCCTTGTAAAATGCCCACAGCAGTGGCACCCACCTCTCAGGGAGTGATGAGGTCAAACGGGAGGATGCGTGTGGAGTCCAAGCATCGTGTAAAGACTTCAAGTATTTATGATCTAAGAATCAGAGCTGTAGAGCCACAGAGACCAGGTTTAAGTTGTGGCACTCTGAGTTACTAGCTGTGTGGCCCTGAGGAGGTCATGAGCCCTCTCTGAGCCTCAGTTCACCCACATGTAAAAGAGGAGCATCCGTAGTGCCTCATCGATAGCCTCGTGGAAGAGCTAAGTGAGGCAAACTGTGCAGGATTTAGAGCTGAGCATCTGCACAGTAAGCACGGGGCACCGACAGTGACCGCCTGCTCTTGGTGCCCTTGTATTTCAACCCGACCTGACCGCGTGCGGCTGGAGATGCAGGAAGTGACACACCTGGACAATGGAAATGCCCCCTCGTCCCTCTCAGCTTCTTAATCCCTCAGTCCCTTTCAGATGGTGTGGGGTGGAGACGGGAGGGGCTCTGTGCCCCCGGGAAGCAGGCAGGGCTCAGCTGCGTGGCCCCGGGGCCTCCTGTAAGTTGGGGGGTGGAGAAGCCTCTATGTCGAGTTGCTGGTTCAGTGCCACGGCGCTATACCTCGCTCGTGAACGCCAGAACTAAATGAGGGACGCGTGGAGCAATTACACAGCAATCAGCACAGACAACTAAGAAGGGCAGCTCTCTCCCCTGGGGGCCTGGGGGCCCCCACACCCTGGGAGTCAGTTTCTGTCCATGGGATCTCCCCCTCTGATGTGGGGCAAACAGGTAATTAGAACTTGAACGTGGCTGGACTGTGGCCCAAGGCCGTCCAGGGGGAAGTGTTAAGAAGGGAGATCTATGAGGGGGGCTTTCCAGAAGCAGGTGTCGTCTCCAGCACAGGCGGAGGGGTGGCGGCATAGGGCACCAGAGCTGGGGGCAGCTGAAGCCATGTTCATGTGGTCTCCTCGTGCTGCTGGGGTCTTAGCTCACAGGCCCGAATCACAGAAACGATTGGGATTTAACACATGTCGGGCAGTTAGCTTTCTGTTACGGTTTTAGGAGATAATTGCTGGTAATTTCATCAATGCTACTGATTGTCACCAGAGGCCCCCAGAAGGCTGACTTTTCTCCTCTGGAGTAGGGAACCCCACATCCAGCTTCCTGTGCAGCTCAGAGTCACCCCGTCATCCACCCAGGTGGTCCCTGGTCTGGGCCTGCATTGGGGGTGCGCATGGGGGACAGGTGTCCTGGAGCAGGGACTTCGCAGCTGTGGGCCTCCCGGGGCGAGCTCTCCGACTGGCTGCTTATGACAAGTTTACTACACGCACCTGTGAAATGAATCAACAGCACTAACCTAAGGGTCTTTGCAGGGATCAGAGGTGTAAGGTAGTATCATGTGCCTGACACACAACACATCCCTGACAAGTGGTAGCCATTCGTGATCTTCGTACACAGCTTCAACACCAGCTCGCTGGGTGGCCTTGGGCATTCACTTGACTGTTTCCCTCACCCAGAACATGGAGATGAGTCATCATTCTAATAATAGCCATCACTTACTGAAGGCTTACCTTGTTCCCTCCAGATCTGTCAGTGTGCTCCACACGTGCCGTCACGTGACCCTTGCTGCGTTGGTCCCAGGTGGGGAGTCCCTCCAGAGCAGGAAGCTGCTCCACTGTCATATGACTGGTGTCTACTCCAGCGTGGGGCATGCAGTCAGGGCTTTGTACAGATTCAGTGACATATTGAACTGAAGTGATAAACATGTGGAAGAGTTATAGTAGAGGGACTCACTGAGGGGTAACTGTTAGGTGACATAATTTTGTATGTCAGCTCCATGAGGGCAACTGTCTGTCCCGTTTGCCACACCATCCCGCAGAACCCAGAACAATGCACAGAGCAGGCGCTCAGCGAAGATTTACTAGACGACTGAGTAGAAGGGACGTACACTTCCCCTGCGGCACTCTTTGAAACATTATAAATGAGAAGTGCCATGCGAGGCAGCTGCGCCCTTCAGCCAAGTCAGGATTCTCAGCAGAGTGGTGAGAACTTGTGTTTAGAGGACAAGACTGAAAAATTTGACTTCAGATCTTGTATATTTGTTGACATTTTGAGTCTTTCTTCCACGTTAGATGAAACGGAGATGGTGATGACAATGCTCTGAGGGTAAAAGAAATAACGCAGGTGTGTGCAGGTGCTGATGCTCGGTGAACGTCAGCTGCTGGCGACGGAAATGGGCAATGCGAGGGCCGGCTCTTGATGTCCGTCGTGGACCTGTCGGCACCTGACCCCCTTGCACAGGAAAGGAGCCTTAGACCCCTCCCTGGATGCAGGACGGGACCCGGGAGAGAAGCTGCCGGTCGTGTGTTCCGTCTTTCCTGGGCAGCTGGTCCCAGCTCCCTGCCGCGCTGCACTCAGCGTCTGAAGGAACCAGCGGTTTGTTCCGAATCCAGAGAGGAAGCCGGGTCAGGCTGCGGCGCCGGCTCCTTCTTTGGCCTCCCGTAATCCCAAGGAAACAAAATTAGTGCGTTAACGACACTTCATCTCGGATGCCAGTAAAGGTAGGTGTCGGTTTTATATCTCTTTATGGAACTGAAATTCAATACAGACAGTGCCTTGTATAGTTTGCCAGCTTTTATGAAAGGCTGTAAATCACGCCCAACAAGGCCATTTGAACACTTTGTCCCCCGACGTGAAAATGTGGGACTGAACAGGGGTGCTTGGGTCGAACGCAAATGTCTCCCCATCAGTCCCCCTGCGGCTCAGACCCCAGCTAAGTTCGTTTTCTTAGGGAAAAATCCCATCTGGTCGTCATCCCTAGAGGTGCCTGGCCACTCTATCTCCTCACGGGTTCACTGGCGGGTGGCCTGACAAAAATGCTGGGGACAGTGCCTGGCCCTGTGGGATCCCTTATTATATTGTTATTATTAACTTTTATTATACATGTGTAAAGTGATATATTTTGAATCCCACTGTGGACTAGGATGGTAGCTTATTATCTTCCTCCTTTTTATGAATAGTATTTTCTTTACTTTTGGAAATTCCAGGAGACACCGGCCCAGCTCACGAGGAGTTCGTGAGGCACCAGGTAGGACCACTCTGCTCAGCTTCTTTCTTCTTCCTGCTGCGGGGCGTGGTCCTCTTTTGCCAAGACACCTGTTGTGCCTGTGACGTGTAACACACCTGGAGCCATGCCCTCCTCCCCCAAAGACGCCTGCGATGGAATCCCTGGAGCCTGTGACCCTAGGTGACAAAGGGGATTTATGTTGCAGCTGGAATTAAGGTTGCCAATCATCTGACCTTGAGATGGGGAGACTCTCTTGGATTATCCAGGTGGGTCCAATGCTACCACGAGGGCAGAGAGGAGGTCAAAGTGACGCTATGTGAGAAGGACTCAACGCACCGTCGCTGGCTTTGTAGATGGAGGAAGGGGCCCTGAGTCAAGGAACATGGGCACCTCTGGAAGATGGGAAAGGCGAGGAAGAGGATTCTCCCCTGGAGCCTCCAGAAGGAACCAGCCCTGCCCACACCTTGATTTTAGCCCAGCAAGATCTATGTTGGACTTCTGATCTCCGGAATTGTAAGATAATAGACTTATTTTGTTTTAAATCACCAAGTTTGCAGTATTTGTCACATCAGCAGTTGAAAACAAATGTGACAGCCCGCCCCAACCTTTATTTAAGTTTTCTTTAACCGTGAAGCTCCAACTTGAGGCCTACCTCCTCGGGGAGGCCTCTCCTGACATCCGCCGCCACAGGCACCCCTCTGCCCTCCGAATTGGGGTGTGCCTCCTGGTTACCCCACTGTGCCGACTGTCCCCTCTATGGCCTGTCTCTCAGACGGTGAGCATGGCTGGCACAGGGCCCAGACCACCGTCCTAAACAGGAGCCTGTGGTTACCGCTGCTGATTCAACTGTAAAAATATGAGAAGGAAACACTAACGCCTCGGCCTCGGAGAGTGCGTGCCTGCCACCCGCATCCACCCCTGGACGCTGGCCCTGGCCGGGAAAGGTGAGTCGAGTCGAGGGAGTCAGAAGGGCCAGTGGCTGAAGGTCTGTTAGTTTCAGATAACAGGCTGATGTTCTGACTTTGTTCTAGGTCAGTCCAATGACGAATGATGAAACTTCAGTTCAGCGTGCAATTTCTTAAACCAAAAACAAATATTGAGAAAAAATTTTAAATCCTTTCTTTCTTTAACCAATAGTTGCACTGTATCTACCACGGTGCCCTGATACCTTGTGTGGGGTAAGCATTTGGTAATATGGATGGAACGAATTATTATATGAATGAATGGTGGGTTTGGGATTCATTCATACTTTGGTTTCTCACCCAGGCCCAACTTAGACGACGAGGTGGGGCGGGGAGGAGTCTGGGTTGAGTTCGAGGACACCCGGGGTCTGTCTAATCCTTGGCCACCATCTCCTAGGGTGAGCAGGGGCGGGTCCCTCCCTCCTCTGCAATGGAGTGTACTGATCTGCCCAAAGAGACAGGGACAGAACAGTGATTTCCCACCTGTCCTTGGTCAGGGAACCCTAACCAAAGACCCTCTGGAGGACAGGTCCCCAGGGAGGGTCAGCCAAGCAGGGAGGGGAGGCAGAGCTCTCTCTTGGCCAGCCACGAGCTGTTGGGGCTCATCCCAGGGTCCTCGGATCCCCTTGCTGGCTTTGTGCACACATGCACCTGGCTCCTGTGTGTCTGCTTCTAACTGCCTCCCTGGGCTCCAGAAGCACTGGCCACGTGCAGAGGGCACTGGAAGCACCTGGAAGGACACGTCCCCCGTGGTGGTCCTTATCAATGACTGACAGCTTCAGGAGGATGCCCGCCCACTCCCTCACCTTGAGCTGGGGCAGCCTCTTGAGGTGTAATTTCAACTCCTTTAAGCTTCCTGGTAGGATCTGGCTGAGGTTGGGGCCCTGCTGGGCTGGCACTCCTTCCTGTCCTGCTCCCCGCTCCCACCCCACTCTCCGGGGAGCTCCCAGATCCTTGTCTCAGGGTCTGTTGTGGGAATGCACCCATGACATCCCCTCCCCCCGGGGAGTCCCTGAGGGGCCTTGGCAGAACCTCCCGGGAGACTCAGGGCTTAGGGACACCTGGCTGAAGGCCCAGCTTGCTGCTTGGCTTGGCTAAGGCACTACTGAATCATGGGCCACACGGCTTGCAGAGGGCTGTGGGCTTAGGGTCCAGAACAGAAACCAGCCCATCCCTGCCTTCCTGCTACTGGGCCAGGAAAATCCAGCCCCTTCTGGACAGTGCCCTGAGAGTGCCCCAACAGGGGGCTGTGCCTACTGGAGAAGATTCTGGAACATGCTGCTTTGTAGGTGGTGGTGAACAGGGGACGGGGCCTCCAGACCACCCTTCCCTACACCCACTCCCTCTGATGCCCCTGAAAGCCCGTTTCTTGGCCCGGTCTCCAGGCCTGCAGAGTCCATCCCGGGACCACCTCTCTGAGCAGAGCAAGGCTGTAGCCGCACAGCCCAGTAAGAGGCCAGCCAGAAAGTCCAGCCCCCGCCAGAGGGTGTCATGAGCCTGGAAAGACCCCCAGCCCCAGTTGGCTTTGTCCTGGTGGTCTCTGTGTTCCGAAATGGGACACGTAACTCCCCTGAGCCTCAGTTTCCTCTTCTGTGAAATGGGGACACCCACGCTGCCTGTCTCTTGAGCCTGTGAGGATTAAGGAGAAGGTACCTGTGCAACTGCCAGGGAGACTGTCGAGCTCCCTTCTGTAAGGTGAGTTCTCCTTTCCTGACACTTGTCCCACCTCCTCCGCAATCTTGGCTTTCAGACCTCCTAGCTCGCAGAATGAGAGGGAGACACTGGCCTGTCCTGGATGATGCAGACTCTCCCCTCCCTGCAGCCTCCACTGGGGGCACCAGGGTCCCACAGCCCCTCCCACCTCCTCAGGCGGCGCAAATGGCAGGTGGGTGTTAAGGGGAGCTATGTCTGTGGTTTTTTCCTTCGCTCGCTGTAGCTCTTGGAACTATTCCAGGTCATCGCAGTGCCTGATTCAGTGCAAAGTCACAGGTGCAGGGGACCGTCCGGCTCCTTCTCCTCGGGGTCCAGGCTTATCAGGGGATGGGGACAGAAAGGTGAGGGGCAGGTGATGATAAAAGGTCATATTGTGAGGTCCCACCCTCATGACCTCATCTATACGCACTCGCCTCCCAAATACCATCACCTTGGGAGCCGGGGCTTCAACATATGGATTCTGGGGGGACACAGACATTCTGGATTCTAAGACCTCCTCTCGGAACCCAGCCACCTGCTGTGAGAGGCCACATGGAGAGGCCAAGTGTAGGCACATCTGTCGCTGTGCCAACAGAGCCCCCAGCTTCCAGCCGCACGAGTGAGCCATGTGGACACCTGGCTCATCAGCCTTCGGTTGACTTGAGCTCCACTCACCACGTGGCTGCCTGTAACATAAGGTCCGAGCGTTCTCGCTGTCCAACCAACTCTCAACTCCTCTCTGTGCAGTTGGCCACTCTAAAACCCGGGATCCAGCAATCTTCAGCTCCCAGGACCTCTGGTGCCTCGATGCTTCCAGCTTTATGCTCCCGCTGCAGTCCTTCGTTATGACCGTCCCACGCACGTGCACTCACTCCTTGACGCTCTTCATGTCATTGTCCTTTTCTGGCCACATCTACTCAGGTCTGGTTGAGCCCCGCTCTCCCTCTCGCCCAGGCTTTAGCTGCACAGCTGAGCTGAGGAAGAACCCAGCAGGCCTGTGCTGACTGGTCCTCTTTGAGGTTTTTGACCACTTACTTCCAAGGTCCCTGTCCCGCTCACAGTCATTCATACCTCTTTAGTCCGTTCCCAGAGTGTCTTTCCTCCCACCCCTCCTGAAGCCTCTAATACCTCCCTGCCCACTGCTCAGTTGACATTCTCATTTCCTGTGAGCAATAAGCCATGAGAGGAGAATTCCATGAGCTGCCACATCTCCCCGCCTGCCTGCATCTTCACCTCATCACCCCACATCTTTCTCTTCTCCACATGCCTATCAAGGCCACCTCTTGACTTGTCTCTAAATCTCGTCCTTTCTCGCCTCCTCATGGATGTTGCTCCAAGAGTCTCATCTTCTCCCTTTGGTCGATCAGTTTTTCCCTCTGGTGGACCGTCGCCATCGGCCTCTCCCACCCTAGAGAAAGCAAGCCCTGGCCCCTCATCCCTCCAGCTCCAACCCCATCCTCCGCTCTCTCAGTTGTCCGGATTTCATGCCTCCCATTCTCTTCCCATTCTCTCTTCAATAGTCAGACTTTTGTCCCTGTCCCCTCCCCAGACCCTTACTTGTTGGATCAGCCTGACACCCACGTAGCTAAATCCAATCATTACCCCTCGCGGGTCGTATTCCTCGACCTCTGAGCAGCTCTGGATCCGTCTGGGCACTCTCTTTTCTTCTGCTTGATGTCACTCGGACGTCATGCTTTCCTGGTGCTTCCTCCACTGTGTTGGCTTTCTCAGTTCCCTTGGCTGTTTCTCCTGATTTTGCCGAATCCTAGATGTTGCAGGGCCCTGGGGCTCACTCCTTGGGTTGCTTCTGAGCTACACTGGTTTATGATATTCAGATTTGTGGTTCAAAACGACATCTGTGTGTGATGACACCCAAACGTGATGTCCTGCCCAGAACTCTCTCTTGAACTTGGACATGGCCACTCAACCACGTGCTCCACCTGTCCACTTGGCATCTTGCAGGCACCTCAGAGCAGTGGCACCCCAGGGGCAAATTGGTGGGAGCGATTCCGATGGGGTGGGGGCAGTAATGGACGCATTGACTGTAGACATTAAAAAAATTAACTTCAAATAAAAGTTGCTGCTTTTCATCATCACCTCGTGGTGGCATTTCAGAACAAAGTCGGGGATAGAGTACTCCCCGCGTGGAGGCACGTGCTCCCCACCCCTGCTTTCTCAGACTTGATGTGCATGCAGAACCAAAGTCTTGACATTCTCCTTCACAGCTGCTCCACTCACAGCTTTTCCCTGGCAGCCAGTGACAACTTCCCCTGAGGCCCGTCCCTGGGGCTGTGATCGGTTCCTCCTTCTCGTACATCCCGGGGGCCGATCTTTCAGCAAATCTGCTCAGCACCACCTCCAGAAGGCAGTGCTGCCTCCTTGGTCCACACCACTGCCCCTCCCGTGAGGAATTCTGCAGCGCCTCCTCCTGGCCTCCCACCACCGGTCTGTTCTGTGCAGCACTCAGAGCCATCCTTTAAAAACGTAAATCAGGGGCTGCTTGGTGGTGTGGTGGTGAAGTTCGCGAGCTCTGCTTCAGCGGCCCGGGGTTCATGGGTTCGGATCCCAGGCACGGACTGACACATCGCTTGTCAGCCATACTGTGGCGGCATCCCATATAAAGTAGAGGAAGACAGGCACAGGTGTTAGCCCAGGGCCAGTCTTCCTCAGCAAAAAGAGGAGGATTAGCAATGAATGTTAGCTCAGGGCTGGTCTTCCTCACACACATACACACACACACACACACACACACAAACATAAATCAGATCCCGTCATTCCTCAGAAGCTTCCAGTGGTTTCCCACCTCCTTAGGAGTAAGAGCAAAGTTCCTCTCGTGGCCTAGCAGGCCCACCATGGTCACCCCCTCTTCCCCACCCCCCTCTCCCTCCTGCTCTCCTGCACCCTCAGCTCATCTCACCTGCTACCTGACTGCCCCAGGGATGTGCAGGTGTGTGCCCACCTGTGCTGCGTGAGCTGGCTCTGGGAGGCCTGGAGTCCACAGCCCTGCCCCCAAGGAACTCAGACCCAGCACTGGGGACAGGTGGAGACCTAAAGGTGGGACAGGCCATGTCGGAGAAGCAGGGTCCAGGTATCGCATCCTGCTCCAGGGAGGCCCCTGGTGGTGCGGCTCTGTGCCCGGCCCCTCGGCGTGCCGGGGTGGGGCAGGGTCTGTGTGCCTTTCCTCACCGGCCACTCCATCCTCGTGTGGTGCGTGATGCCGGCCAGGAGCTCTGACAGGGGGCATGGATCCCCAGGAGGGAGCGCGGCCCTCAGATCTCCTCCCGTGAATTAGTGCTGGGTCATACCCGTGCGGCCGGCCCGGCTGACGGATGGGACAGGCCGGTGCGGCCCGGAATGCAGAGTCACTCATCTTCATAGAGGATTAAAAGGGATTCTGCTTGGGAGATAAATCTCAGGCACAGCTCTTGGGGCCTCGCTTTCTTGGAGCTCTTCTCCTTGAATTCCCGGGAGGAGCCCTGCCCGCACCCATCATGCTGCTTCCAGGGGGTGTGGGCTGGAACGGGCTGAGCATCCCAACATCAACACAGACCTCTCATTTCACAGGTGGTAAACTGAGGCTCAGAGAAGGGACATGACCAGGGCCACAAGTCTAATCATCGGTGGTGACAAGACTAGAGCCCATCTCCTGACTCCAAATCCCCGACAGTCGCAGTGTGTGGTTGTGTGTGGTCCATCCAGGGGCACTGAAACCCCCTCTCCCTGTCCATGGGCATCTCCCCTTCAATGACCTGTCACCCTGGGAGGGCACCCCCCGGTAATCCTCCGGGTGAGAACGAGAAGGAAGAGAAGTCTCCCTGCGCTGAGCCGTGCTCCTGGACTCTGAGTAGGGTCCCAGGAAGTGGGAACAAAGGAGGCTTGGGGGACAGGAGGGGACAGCTGGGGCTAGTTCTGGCCCCTTCTGGGTCCTGGGCTCCAGAGTCCAGTGGTAAGAGCTGACCATGTTCGCTTTTGCTCCCCCTGTCACCCCAGTACCCAGCACAGAGTCACGGGAACCTGTACCACGTTTGTTGAATGAACGCGTGAATGCTGGGCCCCTGCCCCAGCCTGTGCACCGTGGGGCGTAACTCTGATGGATGAATGGCCTCAGGCTTGTGATTGTCATCAGCGTGGCTCACATCTATTGAAAGCTTCCTACAGGCCAGGCCCGTATAGGGCTTTAAATGCAGTTATCACTCCCTGTGGGGAAACTGAGGCACGGGACAGTAACTGGCCTCACAATTGGTAAGTGATGGGGCAGGGCTGCCACCCTAGGCTTGGTACCGTCTGCAGGGTGTGGGGTGGTCTGAGGTGCCCTGTAGGGGCTTTAAATGAAGTTATTGTCCCTGTGGGTTTTCTGGGAGGGGGCTGATGGCGCCAGGTCGCCAGAGTGAGTGGACTCCTCACCTGGATTAGAATTTGGGGAGTCGCTTCTGGCACAGCCACTGTGACAAACCCTGCCCGAGTGTCCAGAACAAGACACCCTGCAGAGGGCCTTCCTTCCGTAAGCTCGGGGTCTGCCCTCAGGGACGGGCCCAGAGGGTCGCAGGCAGGGACCAGCCCCCGTTAGCAGGGATTAGTGTCCTGTGGCATCCTGGGGGGCAGCTTCCAGACAAGAAGGCACAGTGTTTACAACGCACGCATCTTTGAGGAGAGGAAATTTCATCATGACTATTTCAATTAAAATTGTTCTTTGAAGCGGCAGGTCCCGAGGGGCAGCTGTGGAATTCCAGAACACCCAGAGCCTGTGTTGAAAGGATGGGTCGTATGCAAGCTGGTCCCCCTCTGACACCGCGTGATGGGTGGGCCCCGCTAGGCCTGCAGCCTGGGAGGTAGGAGGGGCTGACCTCCAGAAGGGGTTTCTAAGTGGCAGTGACGTCAGTTATGAACCGTGAGGTGTGGAGAGCCGGGACACCGGCTTGAAGGTCTGCAGCTGTCATTCCACAGCTGGAGGGTGCGGGACGGATGTTTGTCCAGGGAGGGGAGGCCACAGCCGCCCTGGGCCAGCCCGCCCTGCCCCCACAGTGATTGCAATAGCTTTCTTCTGATTTGAAGGCACTCTGTGTTCATTACGGGAAACTTGGAAGATGCAGAGGAATATAAAAGATAAGATCAAAATGGGTCCTTGATCCCATCTCGAGGGACGGCTTTTATTCAGACTTTCTTTTTCATCATTTGTGTTCCCTTCTACATCTATTAACTCTAAATATCACAAAATATTGGATACTTAGATTTGAATCCGATTTTTAATCTAACACCACAGAATAAATATTTTCCCGTATCTTAGAATATTCTTTGAAAATAAGATTATGGCTACATAATATTCCCTTTAATGGATGTGCCATAATCACACATAATTTCTATGACATGAACCCCCTGTGTGTGTCCTGGGGGCCACCTTGACAGCAACAACCCACTTCTTGTTCCTCGTGGGCACCTGCTGTGTGCCAGGCTCTGGACACGGACCTGCAGTCTAGGGAGCCCGGTCCTGACTTGCTCCCCTCCCCCACCAGGCCCCCCAGCATTTCTGGAGGTTGGTCTCCAGGTACAGCCCCCTGCCCACCTGCCCTCCCAAGCGGGACCACCCGCTTTCTCTGCTGAGCACAGAAGTCCAGGCCCTGCCGGCTCCCTCTCCTTGGCATCTACTGGAAGGTTCTGGGTGCTTCCCACCTGCCCAGTTGGGGTGTGGAGAGGCCACAATCGACTCCATGCTTGAATCTTCTAGTTTCTAGGGAAACAGGTTTCGGGGGAGGAAGAGCAGCCTGGGTGGACTCTGGAGTCAGACACTCCCGGATTCATCCTCAGCACCACTTCACCACAGTCTGTGTCCTTGAGCAGGACGTCAGCCCTCTAACCTTGGTCTTCTCATCTGTGAAATGGGGCAACAGCAGTGCCAGCATCGCTGGGTCGCTCTGAGGATTTGGTGCACCATGCCTGACGCCCGGAGCCGCCGAGGAGAAGTTGGCTGTGGAGACAATGCTTCCAGCTTCTCTCTGAGCTCCCCGGGTGCCAGCACCAGGCAGCGTGGGGCGGGGTCAGGCCGGCTCCCTCCTGGTGACAGAGGATTTGCCACCACGTCCAGATGGTCTGGGGGGACGAATTCTCTCCCTCAAGCAGGCCACCAGGGACCCAGCGGGGGAACCAGCTTAGGACGAGAGGTGACACAGAAACGGATATGAGCAATTTCCGCTACAAATCTCAGAAAGCCCGACCCACAGTGGTGTGAAAACGGGGCTTCATTTCTCCCATAAAGAGGAATCCGGAGGGTGGCAATGGCCGGAGTGGGCGCCGGTGCTCGGTGATTCCGCCCGAGGCCCTGGTCGTCTTCAGAGTTGACCATCAGGTGCTGCGGTCTCCTGCACCTGTGATCCCCGGGGCATGGGGGGCGCGGAGGGAAGCCCCCAACAGAAGCTGCAGCTGGCGCGTTTGTGTGTTATTCTGAGAACACATTCCTGTTTCAAACAATAAACATGAAGCTTCACTGTTGAAAAAAGAGGGACCGAAGGGCCCTTCTCCCCTGGAGCCCTCGGGCCTGTCCTGCCGCTCACCTTGGTCTCCAAGAGGGCACAGACACACTTCTCACCTGGAGGCTTTCTCCTCCGCTCTGACCCTCCCTCCCCGGGACACAGCCGCTCCCTGGCCCCACGGCACGGACTCCTCCCCTCCCCCTCCCGCCCTCACACCTGCCTGAGCCCTGACGGTCGCGGCAGCCTGCCCCCGGGAGCTGCTTCTCCTCTAACATCCTGGGCAGCTCCCCCGAAGTACCATCTGCACCTTCCTCCTGTGGTCCTTTGACCCAGTGACCTCAGTGCTGGGCTCATGCTGTGATTCCACTCGGCACCACTGCCATTTTTGGTGACAGACATCTGTGGGGATGAGTTGGCCAACGCCTTGGCCTCTCAATGCATGGAAGCCTCCTTCCTTCCCACCCACCCCACAGACACTCAGACCTGTCATTGCCAGTAGCAGCACCTGCAGAGTCTTCTTGTGGCATCTATGCTCTGGTCACTGCCTCGGGTTTTCCGCCTACCTGCCATATTCGTCATCCTTCTCTGATTCTCCCGTGAGCCTTTGTGCTGGAGCTTTCTTGCTGCTCCCAACCAGCCTGGGGCTGCAGTTGGTCATCTTCATTGCCAAAAAACACCAAAAAAACCTGTCTTAGCATGCTGAGTACTACCCCCTGCCTCATGCTTGTTGCCTCCTGGACCCAGAATAGCTGCCACAGATCCAGGCAATGCATTTGTGTCCATGGCAGAAAAAATGGCAAACGAATAGTACCAGTGAGTGCCCCTGACAGCCAGTGTCTGATCTGATAATAGGAAAAGAAAGGCCACCCCAGAAATTTGGATCATGCTTTCACTCATGGTTCCTCTGTCATAAACAGGTCGCCTGGCTTCCTCTAGCTAAAGGGAGGCTGGGGAAGTGAGTACTCGGCTTTTCCACCTGTGACGTGGGAGGTGGGCCGGCAGGAGTGGTGTGGGGACAGCTGCTGGCGGGCCGACGAACCACGGACCCTGCTGTTGGTGCTCTGACTCTTCCTACTGCTGGATGAGCAGGCTGCTTCCAATTTTTTATTATAAGTAACATTTTAATGAGCCATATTTGTAATATTTTCCCAAGGTTATGATTATTCCCTTACAATAAATTCCTTTAAGTGGAATTATTAGGTCAACAGCATCTGCTGTTTCAGACCTAATATATATTGATGGGACCGTCCTCATTTCTGTTCACAGCAGCTCAGTCCTTCCAGGTCCTCAGGCTGTTCCCCGAGTCCTTCTCCACGTCTCTCTTTCACACAAGCACTCAATCCAGCAGCTTCCAGACGGCGTCCACGGCCGGGGCCTCCCCTGTCTCCTTGCTTCTAAGGCCTGTTTTTAGCCCTTGAATTTCATGATGCTGTTTTCACTCCTCCTCCGCTGGGAACCTCCGGGGCCTCATTTTGCACCAAGTACAGGCCAATGTCGTAACAGGGGCTTACAAGGCCCTCCGTGATCTGACCCCCATTGTCCCCCAACCTCATGTCTTACCACCTGCCCCCCTCGCTCAAGCCCACTAGGCACACTCCCTCCCCCGGGCCCCACCTTCTTTCCTGCTGTTCCCTCTGCTGGAATGTTCACCTGGAGTCTGCATGGCTCACTCCCCCTGCCTTCCGGTTTTTGCTGCATGTCACCCTTGATAGCACATGTCACCATATCTAACTGTCTCCCTCTTGGAATGTACAAGAGTGGGCGTGTTCCCCTTGCTTGGCATCTGGCAACACAACCCCAAGTCACTTGGCAACTCACTCCCACCAGCGGTTAGCACGTGGGCCCTGCACCTTCACCCCTGTCCCCAAGGAGCAGTTGAAGAGCTCGGCCAGGCCACCCCGAGAGCTGTCACAGGTTGGGTGAGTTGGGATCCACCCCCGGTGTGCCCACTTCCAGAGGTCGCCCTTGCTCTCTCTGTTGGGCTGTTTCCCTCCTTTTCCAGGGTGACTCCTGTCACTGTGAGCCTGGGGACATGTCGGGAGGACAGGTCTCGGGAACAGGAGGTGGAGGGAAGGGCCGGATTCTGGGTGGGAATGGCTCCCTCGTTTCCATGAGGAGATCCCGTCCTTCAGCCCAGAGGTGCCCATCATCAGCCCAGTGAGCTAAGTCAGAGTCTGGGGTCCTCTTGCTCTGACAACAGGGAAGGGGCTGGGCCCGGGGGAAACGCGGAGGCCCAGGGTCTTTGTGGGTGGGCCTGGGAAGAGGCAGCCTGGGATCTGCTTACTTCTCTGACTTCCACCCACGGAAGACAGGTCCTGTCAGGGGGCCCTGATGAAATGCTGCTTCTTCCTTCTCTTTCACCACCGGCTATTTGCTTCTCCCGCAAACCTATACTTTTCCTCCTCAGGGAGGCTCCCCATGGAACTCCTCGGTCAGAGAAGGTAAGGAGCCAGCACCCCTGGGGCATCGGTGGGAAGGCAGGCGAGTAAAGATGACCCGGGCATCGCAGGGCCAAGCAGAGCGCGGTTGGGGACTGAATGCTGAGCTGCTGCCAGGCCGTTCTCTGCCAGGGGCACCAGTCTGCTGTCACCTACACCTGCCCTGGAGGACGTGGGCCGTGTGGCCTGGCTCAGGCCTCATGGGGCGAAAGTGTAACCTCGCGGACTGTGCCCCCGCCTCAGGAGGTCCTGCTGGCTGCTGCTGCTCCACCCGCCTGCCTGGGCACCGAATCCCTTGACTCAGTGGATGTGGACATTCCCCCCAGGGAAATTCTCCCCCGACACCTGCTGCCCGCCCATCAGGGGTCACCGCTGCCAGGCGCCAGGCCCCGAAGCCTCGTGGTGTCCAAGCCCCACAGTCTTACCTGACAAACAGGGCGCCTCCAGCCCCCCTTGTGCTGACCATGCTCTAGCAGTGGCCGCGGGTCTTTCCTGACAGCCCCTTTCCCCCAGGCCTGCATCTTGGGGTGCCAAGGATGGGGTTGAGGAGTGCGTGATGATCCTGTGTCCCCAGCCAAGTGGGACCCCCGAAACCTGGAGACTCACCATTCCCAAACCAGGTGCCACTGGAGGACTGTTTCTAAGTGTGCTCCCAGGGGGCAGGCCCTGCGGCTCCAGGCATGGGCTGGAACCAGCCCCGGGCACCCCTTTGCCCCCTCACTGGGGTCACCGCCTCCTACTAGCTGTCCCAGTGGAGACACCACTGTTGATGAAGGGTCCGGCGGGGGGACACAAATCTCAGATAGACACTCCTCCTGCCCCTCCCCAGAAACTTCTGTCTTCAGTCCTGTCCATCCAGCTCTGGACACACGGGGTCCTCCTCGGTTGACTCTCCATCTCATTGTGTTTTATAATCACATACTCACCCAGAGTCTTCACCTCCCAGGAGAGAAGCTCAGCGTCAGAGCGTGCGTTAGTTCCTGTCGCTTCCATGACACCCATTTACCACCTGGCGGTTCTGGAGTGCGAAGCCTAGGTCCGCGGGGTCTGGGCTCACGGTCTCAAAGGTCTAAACCAGGGGGTCGCAGGGCGGCATCCCCTGCTGGAGGCTCTGGGGGTGAATCCTCTTCTGAGCTCATTGAGTCGTCCCCTCTGTCGGACTGGGGCCTGTCTCCCTGCTGGCTGTGGCCGGGGCTGCTCCTCGTTCCGCAAGGCTGCCCGGATTCCTCCCCGAGCTTTCCATGAGCGGGAGAGCAGGAGCGGGTGAGTCCTCTTCCTGCTTCCAGTCTGGCTGACCCTCCTGCTGCCGCATCTCTTCTGCTTCCAGCTGGAGAAAGTGTTCTGCTTATAAGGCTCATGGGATTGGCCCCCCGGGTTAAGCCAAGATAATTGCCCCACTTAAGATTCTTAACCTTAATGACAGGTGCAAAGCCCCTTTACACATGATGTGACATACGTGTCCTCAGGCTCCCAGGATCAGGGTGTGGACATCTTTGGGGGTTGTTATCCCTCTGAGCCTCCATCATCCTGTGACCCACTGCTGGAGTCTCTTTCCATCCAGCTGCTGTCCCTGGCCCCAGGGTTCCTCAGTCCTGCCTGATGTCCACACCATTCCTACTTTCTCCAAGCCCTCTGGCTTACGTGCAATCCCTTATCCACTCAGACAGAGGCGAGGAGGTTGCTCTGCAATCTGTTCACAGCGCACAGTCAACACACTGCACAGCCATGCGGGTCAACACTCACTCAGAACCCCAGGAGGAAGTCTTTACTACTGGGTTACTTTTTCCTGGAGCCTTCTTCCCGTGGGAAGCTGTCTCAGAAGGCTTAGGTGGGACCAACTCGCTGGTTCCCAGATAATCCCAGATGTCAGATCCTAAGCAGAGGGCATGGGGGTGGGTTCCTTCCCTGGAGGCCCTGAGCCTTCCCTTCACCTTCATCAGCTGGACCTGCCAAGGCTGAAGCCAGCACAGAAGGCTGCCCGGCTGAGAGCTCGGCCATCCGGACCAAGCTCATGTCCTGCGGAAGGTGGGAGCCGTCGGGAAGGAGCCAGATGGACGGTGCTCGGCTGGAAACCTGTGGAGATGGGGTCTGAGCCGGCCTTGAGCTTTTCTGGTTGAGAAGCAGGCAGGAGCTGGAAAGGAATACTACGTCTATAATGCTGGATTTTCACTATTTTCTCCACTGGCAGAGGAGAGCTTAGAGTAAAGAACAAGAGACACTTCTGCCTTGGGAAAAGGAAGTCTGCATTTCTGAGCAGCCAGTCTCTGCAACAGGCCAACTGCATAAAGATCCTGAAACCTGAATTTGTGCAAAGTCCAGAGTGCCAACTGGATGCTGCTGCCCAGAGTGGACAGCCCAGCGCCGGGGCAGGGAGGGGGCTCTCTGTGGAAACCAAAGTGGGATTCCCAGCGGAAGTCAGGTGCTGGGCAACTGCTCTTCACTGTGGACAAAGTGGGGCCCAGCGGGAGCAAGTCTCTGAGCTCCTCGTCCCGTGGAGAGGTATCGTGATGGTCACCCCCATGGGAGTTCTGTCCACGCCAGGACCTGAGGTCGTGCCAGCTTCGCTTCTGATGACAACACCCTCCACTTGTACAGCCTGGATGCTCTACAAAGTGTTCTGGGAATGGCATGAGGTAGACAGAGCAGGTTCAAATGCACTCCGTTTACAGACGACAAAACAGAGGCTCAGAGGGTTTGGCCATCTGGACCAGAGCCACTCAGCCGCTGACTGGCAGAGCAAGACCCAGAACTGGCTCTGACCATGAATGCAGGGCCAGCCAAGGCCACGGCCTTCCTTGCTTCTGTGACGGGGGTGGTCAGGGCACGCTGGGGAGATGGCTGTGTTCAGTCTGCAGAGCAGTTGGGGTTCTGGAGGAGGGTGGGGCTCGTAGGAAGAGAACAGGTGTCCGAGTACCAGGTGACAGACTAGAGGTGTGTTGTTGCTGGTCACCTGAGAATTTTGAGAAGAGGACAGGTCCCACCAAGTCCTCCTGAGCCTGCTGCCCTTATGTGTTTGTTGAGTCCATCTCTCCTCTCCATCCCTGTACCACCGGCTTGGTTCCAGCCACCGTTCCTCTCATTTGGACTCCAGCAAACCTGCGTCTTCTCTTGCCCCTTTCCACGCATTTTGCACCCAGCAGACATAATGATTTTTTAAAGATTCAAGTAAGATTGTTTGACTATTATGCTTAAAATGTGACCTATAAGCTCTCAGCTCCAGGCACGCTATGATCTGGCCACCTCTCTGCTTTTTCCTCTTTCTTTCTTTCAATCTCTCTCATTAGTGAAACACATTTTTATTGAGCTTATACTGGGGGAAAGTCCTCGTCTGAGTTGACAAATGAAACAACTGGCAAGGTCCAGCAGTCCTGGTACCGGCTGGAAGTCCCTGGAAGTCCTGGGGGCTGGACTGCAGGCATGTGACAGTGCAGCTCCATCCAAGCCACGTGGAGCACCTCGATTTTTCTTACTGCCTTTGGCCTCCTACTCCTTTCTGGATTCACCTTCTTTATGCTGAAGTGATCCTTTGGTAGTTCTTTCTGCAAGGATCTGGAGGAAGTAAGTTCTATTATTCTGTCTATATTGGAGATATCACTATTGCACCTGCTCCTGTGAATGATAGTTTAGCTGGGCACAGAATTCTAGATTGACGGTTATTTTCTCTTCACACTTTAAAGTGCTTCTAGATTCCATCTCTGTATGACGCATGGTCTGGTTTAGTCTAGTTGTAGAGTTCCTTGCAAGCTTCTATCTTTCTCTTGTTCCACAGTTTCACTTCTACATGTCTAAATGTGGACTTAATTTTATTTATTCTGTTCAGAAATTGGAGTGAACCTTCAATTTGAAGAGTCATATCTTTCATCATTTTTGGAAACTTAGTCACTATCTCCTCAAATATCACCTCTCTCTCACTCTCTAATCTCTTGTTCTGAAACTTCTATTGCTGTATTTCAGTCCCAAGATTCAATCTTCTTTCCCCCTCCTATTTGAATGTCTAAGGAAATTGGATGCATCTGGGAATTGGTGGTTTCTTACAATAGGCATCAGCTTGGTGGCCGCTGTGAAGTGGTTTTCATTCGTATGCATGCTCCACTTGGTTACTATTTCTTGTGGCAGAATGTATAACTTCACTTCCTCAAAATTACAGTCAGTAAAACTTTTAGAGAATATTTGAGGAAGGAATGTGAGTCCTGGCTGTTTCCTCCAAATCTTCCATTGACATCTCTGGTAAGATTAAGACAGTCATCACTTGCAGAATGAACATCAATGGCTTGGAAAAAATCCTGGAGACAACAGTGGAGCACTTTGTTGCAAAATGCATTATTACCAACTCTCTTGACAGCCCAGAGGGCTAAACTGGAGAAAAGATGGATGTTTGCTTTCTGCTGAAAGTGATTCAGACGTATTAGACTCTGAAATGTCAAGGAGATGGAAGAAAATCTTAACTAATTTTTTTTGCTTACATTTTCCTTTTTATAGATGCATGAGAGTTATATTAAGTCTGTATAATTCATAAAAAGCTGTTTCACTAAGTGTGAAATGAACATTCCATGCCATAAAAAACATAATGTCTTAGTTTAATTGGGAGCATTATTTATTTCATAATGGCCACAAGATATTGGTGTGGCTTTCAGTCAATGATGTCTCAGAGTTGATAAAATATGGTAGGTATATTTTGGAGTTCCTCATCCTAATCTTCTGCCTCCTAACTTTCTTTTTTTCATATTCCTCATCTCTTTATCTTTCTGTGTTGTGCTCATACTAATTTCCTCAGATCTGGTGCTACATGACCTGGGCCTGCCACTACTTTATGATTCACTTCCTACCAACTTATTTATCTTGCATATTGTCTGTTTCCCATGAGATAAGGCAGCCTCTCTGAGGACAGGCAGTTTAGTCTGTTTTGGTCACCATTGAATGCCCAGCACCTAGTACAGCACCTGGCACCCAGCAGGCGCTCAGTAAATGCTAGTTGAATGTTGACTGAATTGCCAAATTGCTTTCTAGAAAGATTGAACCAACTTATGCTTTTGCTGTATTTTTAGTGATCCTATTTCATTTTTCAAAATTTAAATGGATTATTTTTATTTATATCCACTCTCATTTTATTTATCTAGCTTTTAAATTTTAATTTCTTATTTCTTCTTTTTTATAAAGATTTTTCTCTTTGCACCTTATAAGTTTATTTACTTTAAAATCTTTGTCAGACTGCTCCATGAAATTAATTTTACCTTCTGTGAATTCATGTTATTTGTTGATTTTGTGTGTTGGCTTTCTTAGCATTTGGTTTCTATGTATTCTGAGATTTTGGTTTGCAAGTCCGTTCTGAGCCAGAGATCTTTTGTTCTCTTCTGCGCTCTGTTCCTCCGAGCACTCCTCCAGGTACTCCATTTCTGACTGACTCCATAGGGGCAGGGGCTCCTGTTTAGAACCAGCTCTTGGGACAGCGTCCAGGGTTCATGTCAGTCAACCCAGTGTTTGGGAAGGTGTTGCAGATCCTTGGTTCCTGGATGAGAGGCTGCACTGTGGCTTCCTGCATCCTTTGTTTCACAGCTTGCTAATGTATGGGGCAAAGCAGTGAACCTGACTCCCGGGTCCTGTGTCCTGCAGGGCACCTCTGGTCTCATTACTTCCCAGGAGTGGGACGTCCACCACCACCGCCGCCTGGAGTCCTGCAGGCCCAGGGCTTTGGCTCTTCAAGTGTCCTGCATTCCAGGCCCTTTTCTGACCCATGGAGATATTTATCCATTGTTTGTTCATTTTAGCCTGGCTACATCTTTCTTACCTTCTGTTCTTATATTTTATCTATCATTGTCCTGTATGCAGAACAGAGATGTATTAAAGTGCCAGCTCAGTGCTCCATCTGCATCAGAGGCTGCCTGCCTTGACAGCAGATGTCCAGCCACACTCCCCCACCTCCTTTTGCGTCTGCCTCTTGCTCTAGATTGAGAACTCTGGGAGCCAGGCTCTGCGGTGTCCTCGCCCCCAGGCCTCAGGACCCTGCGTGGACTTGGCCTGGAGTGCAGTCACCACTCACACGAGTGGGATCATTTGGGAAGCTCCACCTGGCTCAGCAGGGAGATGATGAGGTTTGGGCAGAGATGGACCTGGGTTCAAATCTTGACCCCGCCACTTTCTAGCTGAGTGACCTTGGAACAAATCCTTTCACCTCCTCCGACCCTTGTTAGCCGTCGTCCGTGGGGTGATAGCTCCAGGTTGTTGGAGGGTTAGATCTGGCAGTGCTCTTTGTGGGGTGCCTGGCCTGCTGTAGGGGCTCCAGACAGCCCGGCTGTTGTTATCGGGGGTTTTGAACGCTCACAGGCGTGGGAGTGACAGGAGATGGAAGGGTGACAATGCTGAATCCAGTTGTGTCTTTCAATTAAGGGACACGTGCTGAAAGGGTTATAAGTGGAGGAAACGAGTTCATAATGAAAACCATCAGCATCACACCCCAGGGATTGATATCAGCCTGGGGGGTGTGGAGGGGGTGGGGTGAACACTTGGAGAGCAGAGCCCCGCACTGCACCCCTGACGGAAAGACTGGAAGCAGGTAATTACAGCCAACCAGTCTGCAGCCTAGCTTGGGAGGAAGCAAAGAAACAGATCTGGGTAATTTATGCGTCTCTGTGTCACAATCTGTCCTTATGAATATAAATACCTGCAAATGTGGATTGTCCTTGATAATTGCTTTCAATGTCATCTTTTTAATGAAAATTAAGTGCTTCAGCAGCACTAAGTAGGAGCTTTGCTGACACATTTAATTGCTGCACTGGGAGTTGATAACCTCGTTTAAAAGCAAGCAAAACCTGGGAGAATTGGATACGGCTCAATTTAAAACCATGGGCCCCATTAACTTAAAAGAAGAAAATATTTTCTGAGTTACTGCTGCTCGATTGTACTTCCCTTTATTTTACCTCAAAGGGATGTGATGAATTCATTATTACACAATCTGTTTTTTAATCCAGACTTACACGTGACGTGGGAGCTGGAGCCAGCATTTGCTCTGTGAAGTGTCCCCTGAAGTTGATGAAACCATGTGCGGGAGAGAGACAATGGAAGTGCCTTGTTTAGGTGTCTCCCGCCTCCCTTTCCTCCTGACTGCAGGTTGGACTAGACGGTTACCTCTACTCCACACGGTCTGCTAACCCAACGTGGGGAGGAATGCAGCTGAGAAGAAGGTGAGGATGGATAACCCCACGGGGGGGATAATTGCCCAGGAATGTGAGCATGCTCTTTGCACTCGAATAATACCGTTAATTGCAAGTGATTCTTATCTGTTTATTAAAACGGATTTTCTCTGCCCGACGAGGATAGAGCAATTGGTTAAAAGAAAACTTCTGAAGTCGGCTTCCATTGAGAGCCTTTGCTTTCTTTCCTAGAATATTTTCCAAGAGTAAGCCCAAATTAATGAGATTTTACTGTATTCAAACTCAGAGGTTTAAGTAGGTTTGTTTTTCTATTTTTATTCCTTAAACCCCCTAAAATGAAGAGGCTTTGCAAAAAATGAGCTCTTGAGAAGTAATTGAGAAAGGAAATGTTATTCACCTGGTAAATAATGCGTGTGGAGACTGTTCTGGAAAAAATGTGTGACATGTGGCATCTGAGTGCAGCAGAGTGCCATGGACTGAATTGTGTCCCCCCAAATCCATATTGATACTGGCTCAAGACAAGGTTGACATAAGGGAAGCCATACTGTAGAAAAGAAACCCTACTGTAACTTTGAATGGCCTCCTACCAACTAACCCAGCTGGATTTGCATCCCCAGGAGACGTAACTGCTCTGTAGAGTTTACGACCCCTGCTTGTGCAGGTATCTTCCAGCTGTGATAAGATGACAACTTTGTTCTTCTGAGTTCCTTAGGAATGTGATGACCCCTGAACAGAGAGTCTATGCTGATGGCCATCGCCAATGACAACTGAAAGATCTGGTGTGGCGACTTCCAGTCTGTAACACCCGAGGGTCAACCTTCCTCACCCCCTCCCCTGTAGCCCACGGGCCTACATAACTGCTTCAAGATTCTGTGTCCCTTCAAGATGGTTCTTTCAGACGTTAGTCAGCCATCTTCCCCTTGCTAGCAAGCTGTAATAAAATGCCCTTTCTCTGCCACCATCTTGCTTCTTGATGATTGGCTTTTGTCTCGTGGAGAGCAGACGGTGCTTTTGTACCATGCTGAGAGGGATTCTGACCACGCCCAGAGGAAGACACTCCTGGGGGCTCAGCCCCGTTTTCTCTGCACACATTTTTTGGGGGGTTAATATTAAATTACTTTTATTAAAACCAAAGAAAAAAAAGACCTAACGTGAACATTGGTTAATTCTGGGTGATGGATACTGGTGTTTGGTATCTGGCTTCTCTGTGCTTTTCTATATTTGTATCATTAGCGTTTTATTGTAGAAGCTTTCAGACATGTCTGATGTGCCATCACCAGCCACAAAAATCATCAACGTATGCACGGCCAGTCCTGTTTTCTCTGCGCCTCACCACTTCTGCCCCCTCCCCGGGACCATTTTGAAGTGGATCAGAGACATCGCATCATTCCATCCCTCCACACTGGAGCTCATGCCTCTACAGGTGATGGCCTTTTCTAAAAACAGCTGTGGAACCGGTACCCTGACTCAAGCGTTTACGTCCGTAATTCCTTAGTCTCCAAAGACTCGCAGCCCAAGCTGGTGGTGAGTTGCTCTCCCCTGGAGACACACTTTTGATTATTCCCCAAGGTGCCCTCATCAACGGAGGGCAGAGGCCCCTCACCCCTCCTCCAGCCCCAGAGCCTGCACGGGACTTTCACTCCCCCAGGGATGTAAAGGAATCTTTGAGGAAGCAAAATTGCATGGCAACTGTCCCTCATAAAACGTGATCTGTTTTATCCCTGACTTAGCTGTGAGCACCTATTTCAGAATCCTGTAGAATCTTGTCTCCTGATTGGGTCATCTCAGCTGCCACTCGCCCGGGCTGCACATCTGAACCCCTTGGGGAGCTTTAAAGACCCTGACACCCAGGCCCACCCTGAGACCCCGCTGCCAGTGGTCTGGGGAGGGACTTGGCATCCGTCTTTCCAGGTGACTCTGATGGGCAGCCAGGTCGGGAACACTGTGCTCCCGGTTTTCAACCCCCACGGCCCACAGCTCCAGGCGCCAAAGTCATTTAATTCTGTATAAATTCATGTGTCTGTGTTGTGTATCTAATCCAGACAGGTGAGAAAACACTATAATTTTCAAATATAATTTCACCTAATCTATATTTATAAAGAGAACATAATCTAACTCCTTTGAAGAAAAAAATGCAATGCTTTGTTGTAAAACAAGCATTACTGAGTAATCAAAAATCAGTCTACTGGAGGTTACAAGGCAAGTTCACTTTTGCGAAATAACTTTTATACCAAAGACTGGACAACAGAATGGGCAACATTGCCTGGACTCATGTGCGATGTCACTAAGGCGTCGGCTGGCACTGCCAAGTCTAATCCCCCAACAACCCCATGGGGTGGAGCACTCATGATCCCGCTTCACAGGTGGGGACGCCGAGGCCTGGGGTTGTTGCTAGCTCACAGCCGGCAAATGGCCGAGTCGAGACACAGCTCCGCTGGGAGAAGGTGTTGGCTTGACGGGAATAATAGGTTTCTGCTCGTGTACGTGAATGTGTATCTCTCAGCTGTTCACTGTCTTACTGCACACACGTCCAGTCCCACGGAGGTGGGGGGTGGGCTGGTGTCTGGTTCAGGGATGTGTCAGAGGTCAGTGTGGGTGTTTGTGGATCGGGCTAGGGGAGAGATTTCCTGACCAAGGCGACGGGGGACATCGGGAGCAGGGAGGTAAGTTCAGAGTTTGTAGGCAAGTGTGGTCTTGATTCCAGGAGGGGCAAATATGGACATGAAGACCCGAGGGGCCAGAGGCTGGATCCGGGCACATTCAGGAGGCAGGGGCCAGTGATCACACTAAAAATGGACGAGCGAAAGCCAAAGGGCCCCAGGGTCTGAACATGGGCTGGTGCTCAGGGCTGCTTTTCATGGGGGAACTGGCCTGAGATGCCTGGGTGGGCCAGGGCTGACCCCCGAGGGTGCAGAGCGTGGCTGGACCTGCCTCTGGACCATCAAAGGGAGCAAACGGAATCGTTTGAGAGCCACTTAGAGGGGTGTCTGCTGAGACTGTCTCTTCAGAGACGGCCCACAGGTCATCCCAGGCTCGGGGCACCGATGTAAGCTGAAGTCCCATCTGGAGCCAGGACTTTCCAGAAGGTTCTTGACTCCAGGAGGGACTCGGAGTGGGCTCTGAGCCTTTGGACCTCAGCTAAGAGTCTACTTCTGCGTTGACAGCTGAGTCTACTGAGGAAAGACAACTCGTACCTACGGTTTTAGTAATTTCCTTATATTAGAAAATGTTTTAGTAATTACTCTAAAAATGCATATCAGTATTTTAATCAAAAGTCACACCTTTACACAGGAAGAACAAGAATCTGGGATATGCGCTAAGACAGCCTTTGATGCCCTGTCACGTTGGGGTCAGCTCTGGCGGGACAGGCCGCTCTGCCGGGCACTGCTGATCCCTGGTGGCCATTAGCAGAATTGCAGGCATTGCGCTTACCAGGAGGACACTTGGTAGAGCTCCGCTGACATCGTTCATGTTCATGGTCAGTTGTGTGATTTCTCCTTTAGACTGTAAACTCCCTAACCATTTCTTATTTCTTATTTGCTTCACTCATTCATGCATTCATTTGATCAATAGCTGTGTAATGAGTATTATGTTTCAGGGGCTCATAGTGGTGGGACTCAATTGGTGAAGTAGACAGACAAGGCCCGTCTACATGGAAAATACATTCCAGGGAGCTGGAGGGGAACTGAGCGAGTGTGTCCGAGGGCCAGCCAGAGGGCCAGAGTGGGAGGAGGGCAGGAGCAGGAGGGACAGTGGTGAAGGAGGCTGAGAGGAAAGGGGTTCTGATGTTCATGTCCTGACAGCACCAGGTCGTTGGATGTTTGAAGCACAGTTGTGACCTGACGCTCATTGCTTTGAGAATTCTGCACCGCCAGCTCTGCAGAGAATGGACTGTAGGGGGGAGATGGATGTGGGAGTCCAGTTAGGAGGTGCAGGAGGTGGTTTGGGCTGGGGTGACGACGATGGAGATGGAGAGAGACCCTGGAGGCAGGACCACCAGGCACTGGGTCAGATGGGGGGAGGCAAGGGGAGGAGGAAGCCCGGGAGGATCTGCTGCTTCCTCGTGGCCTGTGAAGGGAGGTGGCTTGAGAGATGGAATGTGGGACAGAGGAGATGGCATAATGTCTGTTTGGCAAGAAGTTTGCTCAGGGTCCTGAATCCGTGACCCTTGGGTGCTGCCTGAGGCAGCTGAGTCATGCAGGGAGCCTTGCAGGAGGGGCTGCAGACCAGCGGGAGCCACAGAGCTACAGGTGCAAACCCCATACACAGGGCGCGGGGGGTGGGCCGGCCTGGCCAGTGCATGAGCCCTGAGGCTGCCTCTGGTGAAGACAGAGCTGGTGTGCTGCCATTACTTCTCACTCCGGCCTGATGAAGACCACGCCTCCCTGACCACATCCCCAGGCCCACCTGACCCTCGTGGTCTTGTTGCTTTAACATGGAACGACGCCCATGAAAAGGAGTGTAGTGGGACAAGAGGGACAACAGGGGCAGGTCCTCTTGGGCAGAATTCGCCTCCTCGAGGTTGTAGGACCGAGGTCTCCGTTCCCCTGCTGGCTGTTGGCTGGGATTGTTCTTAGCTTCCAGGGGTGGCCCGCATTCCCCTGGATTGGGGCCCCCTTTCTCCATCTTCCAGGCAGCAGGTGAGTCCCTCTCACTCTGCTTCTTTTCTCCAAGCCCAGCTTCTGCCTTGCCTCTCCTGCTCCAGCCAGAGAAAGTTCTCTGCTTTTATAGGGCCTTTGTGAAAGGATTGAGCCTGCCCAGGTAATCCAGGATAATCTCCCTATTGCAAAGTCCGTAACCTGAATCACATCCGCCAAGCCTCTTTGGCAGGTACTGCACCGTATTCGCAGGCTCAGAGGGTGTGGCCACAGGTTTGCAGCTTGGCCCTGAGGCAGAGCTTGTTCATTCATTGTGCAGGCCTTTGGGGAGGACCTATTGTGTGCTGAGTTCACGCCATGCTAAAAAGGACAGTCCTGTCTTCACATCTGGCCCAGCCCAGCACTGGGATAGTGGGGGAGAAGCTGGACGGTCCTTTGGAGGCAGGTGCTCCAGCCCAACAGTTCAGGATGTGGTGGGGCTGGCCCCTGAGGGAGCCGGCAGGGATCAGTGATGGAAGAGAGGATCGAATTCCACGGGGCTCAGCTGAATAGGGGAATGTTCTGGGCCTGCCCTGCTGCCCACAGGAGTTTTCATGGACCCGACATGCCCTCAGTCACTTCTGCCTGACATCAGAGCCAGAAGGAACTTGAGAAATTATTTAGTTGCAATATTTTCAAAAGAGATCTCCTACAGGAGATATAAAACAGATTAAAAAATAAAGAGCAGCTTTGGTTCAAGCTGAGGGTAACAGAGAAGGTGAGGGTAGCCCCCCCCCCGAATTGGCAGGGAGCGGGAGAGTGAGGTAGACCCTGCCCACTAGAACCCGTGGGCTCTTCAGGAACCCACACTCCTCAGGACTCGAAAACCAAGGGAAACTGAGGCTGAGAGAGGAGTATTTTCTCAAATTCATTCAGCTAGCTGATAATTATCAGGACTCACAGTTCAGTGCTCTTTTGCTTACATGGGGTTGACAACTCAAAGTTATAACTCACAGCTAGGGTGGGGGTTAAGATCACTTCCAGGCACTTAGGAATTCTGTATACAGTGACGCTCCCCCCACCACCCCACTACCAATTTTAACTCCACGCCCCTTCTGCCTCTATTCCAAGATCAAAAGATGTGGAGACCAGGAAGCCCCTTGCAGATATATCAAAGCTCTTTCTCTAAGAGCCTCACGCACACAGATGATCTCTCTCTCTGTCACACGCACACACACATACACACACACACACACACACACAGCCGCCACCTCGCTTGCTTTCGCCACTTTTGAAGGGTAATGTCAGGTTGGTGCCCACGGGGAGCAGCCGGCTTCGGGCTGAGACACCGGTCTGCAGGCTTGCTTTTCGGAATGTGTTTTTGTTTTAAGCTGGGTAGACTCACTCCGGTAATGTCCCCTCTGTGGCCCATCGGCTTCAGCATTTCCTGCCTCTCAGCTCTCCCTGTTTGCCTGAGAGACTCAATTACGTTCTGGACTCCACACGGGGCAGATTTATGGGGCCTCGCAGGCTGTCTGAGGCACGGAGTAGTCCGACCCAGAAACAACACCCTCTGCATCAGCCAGATGGGGGGGCACAGTCTGCCTGTCTCCTGGATCCTCCCCTCTCCCCTCCCCCCTCACTTCCCTCCTCCTCCTCCCCCTTCGCCTCCCCCCCTTCCCCTCCCTACCCCCTCCCCTCCCCTCTCCCTCTCCCTCCCCCTCCCTGTTCCCTCCCCTTCCTTTCCCCATCTCCTCTGCTGGGGTGCTTCACAGATGCTCTGGGATGCTGGGTACCACACTGGCCCCAGGAGTTGTTCTGTGGACATTTCTTTGGGAGCTGAGATGATCAACTCTTGATGGTGGGTTTGCTCTATTTTCTGGAGGAAGTTCAAGTCAAATGACTCATTAGCTGCGGCCACTGGGCAATGCCTCTGACCAGCCCTGCGCGGCCCCTTTCATCCCCCAGCAGGGGGAGCCGAGTAAACCACAAGCAGTCATTAACACTAGCGTAAGTTGCGTCCTGCTTCCCCTCTCCCCAAGCAATCCTGTAGGATCAGAGAGCCCCCCGACCCCAGTCCAGCTGGAGGGAGGTAAAGAATGGGGGCTCCAGGAAGCCAGAGGAAAGTGGTAGGATCCCAAGGTTAAGAGGGGAGCTCTGAGGTCGGGCTGCCCAGCCCAAGTCCCTGCCCTAGCAGCATTAGCTGCTATGTGATTTATCTTCTCCTGCCTCAGTCTGCTCATTTGTGGAGTGGGGTGATGCCTGCACTCACCTCACTGGCTCCTCCTGGGGGGGGGTCTCTGGAGGAGAAAGTCTGCGAAGTTGTGAGGGCTGAGTAAAAGCCGGTTATGATGATTGACGTTTGAACCAATGTTTATCAAACGCGGTTAAATGCACGGATCTCTTTGGAGGGAAAGGGTTCTCTTGAACCCTGGAGAAAATCTCTGAAACCCTCAGGGTTCAGCTTAAGGAATACTGATTAAGAAAAGGCGGTATTTAGGAAAATGGTGTTCCCTGGTCAGTGGTCTCTGCAAGTTTTCTCTCCAGATCTGGAAGGACGTATTTTAGGCTCATTGAAATAAAAACATGAAAGTTAAGTTCTCAAGGAACTTGCAGACCCCGAAGGGTTTGTCCACGGAGGGGGTTTGAAGAGCCGCCTTAAGCCGGGTGGAGAGGGGGCGGGTGGGGCCGCGATGGGGGCTGTCAGGCACTGCCGAGCACGCAGGTCTGGTTTCTGGGCGCCGGGTTCACCGGACGTGCCCGGACTTTGTTCATGGGGCGCAGTCTGCTCCGGCGAGCTCTCGTGGCTCTTTTCCCACCCCCAGTTCCCCTCTGTCCCTCCAAATGCTGCCAAAGTAGCCGCTGGGGAGCCTCCACCACAACTTGGCCTCGTGGCGGTGGCGCTGCCACCTGGCGGCTGGCCCTGCGCACTGCAGGCTCCCCCGAGCCCTGGGCGACCCAGACCCCACCAGGACCCCCACCTGGACCCTCACCGGGCCGGCACCCGGCCCAGGCAGGGCGTTTTCAGCGACACCCGTCACAGTAGATCGGGGATGGGTCCCTTTCTGGATGCGGCAGGGTCCCCATGCCCAGGGTGCTCCAAGTGGGCGCGGATCCCCCCTCCTCCATCTGCCTCCTCCAAGGCGCCCACCTTGCAAGGGGCTTCTGTCGGCGGATCCCCCACCCCACCAACCAGGCCGCCCCTCTCCGGTTTCAGTCCCCCTCGTCGCGCAGCTCTGGGTCCTCTCCAGGGGTCAGACCCTGGTGCGTCCTGGCCTGGATCGCGGGCTGGGGTCTCCAAGACCCCGCGCAACGCACACTCGGCCTCTGATTCCCTTGCAAAGCCCTGCCCTGTCCTTCCGTCCTTCTCCAGAAGTAAAACATGGCAGGTCCGGAATCTTGGCTGCCGACTGGCGCCTGCTCACATTATCAACACGAATCAATGGCAGAGCTAACTTTTGTTAAGCACCGAGAGGGCTCAGTGCTTTACGCGTCGCCTGTTTATTTTCTGACGGCGAGCGCCTGGAGGGAGCAGCTTTCCCGGCCTCCCGGATGGAGAAGCGCTGCGCGCGGAGGCCGGCGAGTGGACGTGGAGCCAGGATGCCCCGCTGTCCTGCCTGGTCCGGCTCTCAGCTGGGGGAGCCGGAAGCACTTCGGGTGGGGCCCAGCACTCTAGGTGGTGCCAGAATCCCCTGGAGGGCCCACCCCTGAGATTCTGATTTGTGCTTTGGGGTGGGCTTGAGAATTTGCATTTCTAACAAGTGCCCCTGCTGCTGCTCGCGATCCCACTTTGAGGAGCATGGATACTGCCGGTGGTTCTCACCTCTGGCTGCAGCTCGAGTCACCTGGGGGTTATAAAAATGCAGATGCCTGGGTCCCGCTGGAGAGGCCCTGTGACCAGGCAGTGCTGGCTCAGGCACTGGGGATTGTAAAGGCTCCTCAGAACATTCCAGTGTGCAACCAAGGGTGAGAACCACGGACACAGTTCACCCCTTCCTTTTGGGGGAAACCGAGGCCCCCAGAGGGAAGGAGATTTACCCCTGGACCATAGGGCGAGTCAGTTCTTCTGGGGCAGGGTCTTGGGTTGGTGCTGCCACACCTGGACGTGGCTTTTTTGGGGATGTGTCTGTGTGCCTGGCCATGCAGGGACCCTAAGTGGGCAGAGAGCAGGGAAGGACAGCTTCAAGGAGCCAAGTAAGCGTCGTGCTGTGCCCTCCAATTCTCCCTCACCTAGGTCCACCTCAGGAACACCCTCAGGCAGAGACCCAGACCCCAGTCCCCGGGTAGGAGCTGGGCAGGAAATCAGGGCCTCCCGGAGGAGGGGATGGGCCGGCAGCAGGTCGAATGAGGCGGGAGATGAGTTGTGGAGTGGGATGGCCAAGGGCTGGCAGACCAGAGGGAACAGAGGAGGGAAGGAATCGGGCACGTGTGAGCCCATGCTGAGGCCAGGGCAGCAGTCTACCCTGTGGTCCCTGGTTGACCCTGACCTTCTCCACCACCATGGCCAGGTTCCCTTCCAGGGGCCTCAGTTTCCCCTTTGTTACGTGACGGGACTGGACCCCTGAACTCCATGATGGACAGAGTGAATGTGCTGCCTCCGTGTCAGGCATTGTTACCCCTACACACTCTCCCATGGGACCCGGGGGGAGACAGGGTCCCCCATGTCCTGCATCCACTCTGCAGGGTCCAGGTTGCAGTTCTACCTGACCACAGAGCCATGCCTGCCCCGTGCTCTGAGCCAATAAGCCACTTACTTTGGTGGCACAGGTGAATGTTCTCTGTAGAAATGCGGTGTGTCGACAAAACAGGGCTATAAATTATGTAGTGAGCCGTCTCCTCGTTAGTTAAAGAGAGGAAGGGCTTCCAAAAGGAATGAGATAAATGGCCCTATGTTCCTCTGCCATAAGTGTAAATATTATAAATAAGCACGTTGTGCAATCCATCCATCAACCCTGGTGAGTTAACCTCTGAGAGACACACGCTCCTGGGGGCACCTGCGCAGCCCCTCACTGCCCGGCCTCCTCTGCCCTCACCCTGGGCAAGCAGAGGGAAGCCGGCAGCTTTCGCTGACTTTGGAAACAGCGAGTCTGGGTCATGTTATCTTGAGGAAGGGGGAGAGAGGACTTCACGAGGTTTTCCCCACCCAAATCCATCTTTGGGAAGGGCACGGAGAGAAGGGTGCCCCCGCTGTCCCCCCTTTCCCTTAAACTAGGAAGTCAGGAGTGCTGTGCTCGCAGGAAAGAAGCTGGATTCTTCTTCTTGGGGGTGGGCGTGAATAACGAACTGGTTCCTGAGACACCAGGGTCTGCAGGTACCCGTGTCAGCCGGGTCTCTCGCCTGCCGTCTCCCTCTGTGTCCTGGCCGTCGGGCTCTGGGGATGAGGCCTGGCGTTCTTAGTGAGGTCACGGGACAAGCTGGCCATCCAGAAGGTGAGGAAGGCAGCTGTCCTCTGTGCTTGGACCAGACTCTGGGGATGGTGGCGACTCCTGACATCACTGGCGTCTGTCCAGTGTCTTTGCTCTCCGGAAGGGGAAGCGGTCCCTCTTGTGAAGGATTTTTCCCTTCTCCTCATCTTCCTGCCCCAATCCAGCCATCCCCCAGGCGCTGCTGAGCCACAGCGCCTCCGAGCGCTCTCTGGGCTGCCCCAGCCGGGGGTGAGCAGCACCCTCCTAGATCCCCAGCAAGTGAAGGCTTGGCCGGTCATTGCCCGATTTCTCCAGCCTGTGTAGGTGCCAACTGCGGGCGAGGCCAGGTCCCATCCTCCTTGTTCCTGAGGCAGGAGCGGGCACCGAGCCGCGGGCTCCGTGGCGGTCTGTTGAATGAGCAGAGGGTGATGGGCCGGGTCCAACAGGCTGGATGATTGACAGGTGGCAGCCGCACCTCCTCCTTAGATGGTCAGTTTGCATCAGCTATGGCTGACGCACCGTCCATTGCAACCTAGTTGTCACAAGACGTACTCACACACAGCCTCTCCTGTGGCTCCTCCTGTGGCTCTCTCCACCCTACACTGAGCTGCCAGGAAAAGTCCCCATTAACTTGGGGTGTGAGCAGACCAGTGTCCTCGCCCAACTAGCGACGGGTCATTACCAGTTCCTTGGCAGAGAGGACAGGAGACTAGACTTGGAGTCCAGCGGTGCAGGACATGGAAGCTAAGCGTGGGTCCCAGGTCTTAGAAGGGAGGCTGGTCCTCACTAATGGCCGCAGCTGACCCCGCGTCCAGCTCCTCTAGGAGTACCACTTAGTGCTACCCTGATGACAGTGGCGGGTGTCCCGCTGGGGCGAGGAGGGTCCAGGCTGAGCTCCCTGAGGGCAGACACCAGTGTCTGGAGGTGCCGCCAACACCGCTGGGAGGAAGGGCGCTGGTGCGCCCACTCCGTTGTTTCTGAGATGTCCTGCTGGGCAGGAAGTGGTCCCCCACCCCGAGGAGCCAATCCTGATGGGTGGAGACTGGATAGAGGACCCCGCTTCCCTGGAATACCTTTCCTCTGGTAGGGCAAGAGGGAATGTTCGCACTTCGGGGGCACCTCTCTGAAATACGGCTGCAAAAAAATGCATGCTTGGCGAGGTTAGATAAGGATATTTGCTGTGAACATCAAGTTAGAGGTGGAGAAAATGGCACATTCAAAGCCAGTTAGTGCAACAGGTTCGTGTTTGGAGGGTCTGTGGAGCGAATGGTCGTAATGTCGACTCAGGAAGCTTCCAGGAGCTCTCGCTGTGCGCCAGGCCCCTGCAGGCCTGTCCCGTGCTCTCTCCTCCAACCGTGAACGACCCACAGAGGACGTGCCTTATCACTCCCGTTCACTAAATCAGGAAACCGAGTCTCAAAGGGAGTGAGGCCCCGGGTGGAGGTCCCACAGCCTGGGAGAGGCCGAGGGGGACTCTGTCCTGACCCCAGCGCCCGCTCCGAACATCATGAGGAATCAGAGTGCAAGCCATTACCCTCGCTGGAAGTATTTCCTGCTGCTGCATAGTCAAGCTGTTATTAGAATTCAGCAAAAGTCCCAGAGACTCGATTTGGTGAATTTAATCCTATTGTGTCGATTATGGGTGTCCTATCACATTCCAAAGTATACATGACAAAATGCAAGTGATAATTGGGTTACCATTGAAGCATCTTAAGCAATACTAAATTAGCCCTCGTTGAACAGCCCACCTTCAGAGTGGAAATGGCTGTGTTAACATATGATAAAACATCTCAGTCTGTATGTACACAACACTCTGGAAAATACATTAAAATTAATTATAATAAAATTGATATGAATAGAAGCAAAAGTCCTTTATGCGAAGGCAGTAAATGTGCTTAAGATCTTACGGGAAAGAAAAAAAAGTAACGCTCTGTGTCTAAGCAGCTGGGGAATGCTTATGGAAAACTTAATGAACACTCTCTCCACAGGCAGTTGAGATGCCAGATATTTAGAATGTGATTCCTTCTGACGTAGATGCACGAAATGATCTCCATCACTCTTTTTCCTTCTGCTGGAGCTTTCTGAGTTGGTCTGCAGATGCCCAGCACCTCGTCCTCTTGGGGGCCAGGAGTCCCTGGGTGCTGACTCGGCCCTGCGGCTGTCCCTGTGTTAGTCGGGACGGTTGGGCTGTGGTGCGGTAACAAGGACTCCCTACAGCATGTTCTGTTTCTCCCTTATAAGGAGGTCACTGCAGGGCTGGGGACTCTCCAAAATGCACATCTCTTCATGTGATGGCTCAGAGTTATATCTCCACATCAACAGGTACTTCCAAATCACTGTGGCTGGAGAAGAAAGCTCTGGATGGCCTCGCGTTGGCAGTTTGATACCTCTGCCCAGAAGCCAGAGAAAGTCACGTGGCCATTCCTTACCTCAGGGGCAGGCAAGTACAGTCCCCACGTTCCCAGAAAGAGGAGGAGCGGGAGTATTGAGGAGCCACAGGCTGCCTTGGGGACACCTGCCCCAGGGGAGAGGTCTCCACTGCGCAGAGGGTCTCGGAGGGGCCTGACTGAAAGCACTCCTCTCGCTGCCAAAGTCCTGAAGACGCTGGGAAATGTAACCAAGAGTGGTGGAGGGACCAGAGCACCTTCACGCACAGAGGGGCCAGGTGGGGAGGCAGCTTCGATGTGTTGGTGAGCGGTCTGGCTCATCCCACCCCCAGAACCGGCTGGACCTGCCCCCATGCCCAGTGCTGGGCCTAGGGAACCCCCCACAGCCTCCCTCAGTTATGGGGTGGCAGCAGACAGTGCCCCCAAGAGGAAGAAGGTGGAGATGTGCTAAAGAGGCCTGGTTATTCCTGTTTTAAAATGTAGATTTTATTAATATTTGGGAATGGTGAGGCCGACAGATCAGGAGACAATTGCTGTCATAAAGATAGCTTGTTACTCACAGCCCCAAGAGGAGGGGACATGCCATGGACACAGGGCCACACGAGGAGGCACTGGGGCCAGTCAGGAGGCAGAGGGAGGGGGGAACATGGGCAGGAGCCTTGATTGTGGTTTCTGCAGGAAGGAATGGACGAGGTGGTGTCACAGTCTCGGGACTGGCCAGGTTGAATAATCTCAGTGGGATCTGGGGCACCCAGGCTGCCCCAAGTTGTCTGGCACCTGCCCTGGGAGTCTGGGGCAGGGGGAGAGCCTGACCGAGGAGGGTGGGGTGTGAGCTCTGGGTTGGCTGGTTTGCATGTGAAAGGCCGGCTCACAGGTGGTCATCTACCATCTGTGGGAATTAGCTGACAGAAAGGAGGGTGGTCTCTCCAGCTTCAGTGGGACCCCAGATACCAAAGCATCAGAAACACAGAGAATAAAAAGGCATGATTGATACAACTCCTCAAAATTCACCCGAGTGAGTACAGGGCAGAGAGGGGCCAGGAATTTGTACAGGGGAGCAGGGGAGAGATGGTCCTCTCCATCCCACTGTCTTAAGAAAGAGGGGGAAATTCCCCACACGGCCATGTTTGTTAAATGTGGAGAGCGTGCTACTCCATGTGGCCGAGCTGGAGTTTGAACCCGCTTTACCTGCGATTATCAGGAGGAATGGGTGGAAGGAATTGACTTGAAATCCGAGCCTGTTGGCTGGTCCTGAAGGTTCCTCAAGTCTCTCAGGTAACCTGCACGGTAATTCGGTGAGGAGGGCTACTCCTCTCATTTCACAGATGAGGAAGCAAGGAAGCAGGTGGCCAAGAGCCCCAGCTCCGAGTATCTCGTGAGGACATGGGACACCGTCGTCCTTGGGGATTTTACTGCAGCGCTTCTACCCCGGCCCATCGGCCCTCTTCTCAGGTGCAAACATTCCCTGGACACCTGGTGGAGAGAAAGGAGCTGCCCTGTGATGGACTCCGGCCCTGACCACCAGCACCGTCTTGGCTGCGTGTCCAAGCCCTCGGTCCTGTGTGTCTCCCAATGTCACCGTGCCCCTTGTGCTTTCATTCATTCCCCACACATCCCAGCCAAGGCTTGTTATATCTCTGAGAAGCCCCCTCCATGGCTGGGTGTGCTGCCTGTGGCCCTCCGCACAGCCCCGGGGATGGCTGTGAAGGCCTCTGCCCAGTTATGGCCAGTGGAGGGGCAGTCACAGAGCACAAGTCTCTCCGCAGGCATTTGTGGTTCATGGCTTTGCCCCGCCCAGCCCCGGGACAGGTCCTGACAAATCTTAATTCTGCACCAAAGTCCGGACTCATTCTGCTTTCTGTGCCTCCTTTTTTCCTAGGCTCCTTCTGGATACCGTTCAAGTTCTCTGCCTCTGATTCATGACAGGGCAGCCATCTGTGCCAACGAGAAATCGGAGGCTCTGGGTGAAGGAGCTTTTAGGAATAAATCCAAACAAAACTTTATAGAAGTCACCCTTAATCACACTTTCCCTTTGTGTCTGGGACCCGGCCCGAGGACTGATTTGCGGCCCTTTAGTACAAGTTGGAATTTGCCGGATTATCCTTTGTATTTATGTAGCTCATAAGTCTCCCTTGACTGGTGGGGTGTCTCCATAAATACTCTGTGGCGGGGATGCCGTGAGTGTGGGCTTGCTGGCAATGGCCACGTTCGTATTTCAAAAATGGCTGAATCGAGGAGGTAGATTTGGTCTGAGCCGCCTCATGGCATTCTGCCATCTCACTTAGGCTCCATGGGGCATGTGACACATGTGATCTTTTCCTTCTCATCTGCACCATCCTTGACCTTTCTTGACCTCCCGTGGGCGGTGCCTTCTCTATGTCTCAGGTGGGGATAACTTGAGCATCTGTTTCTTCTCACTGGAATGCCTTGCAATGGGTAGAATACTTTCATTTTAGAGGTGAGGACAATGAGGTGGAAAAGGGTCAACTGTCCAGGGTCACCCACTTGAGGGGGGCTGGGATTTGAACTTCTGTCTTTGGGACTCCAAGCCCGTGTTCGGACCTCCGTGCCACATATTTAATGTTTCAAACCAAAAAGGAGCCCTTCGGTGCCCAGGATGTAGCCAGACTCAATGCTTGAAGCCTTCTGGCGCTTTCCAGTCTCAACCCCTGGCAGGTAGGCTGGATTTCAATTCTGGAATACGTGCGTACAGTCATGGCAAGGCTGAGATGTGCTGTCATGTCCCAGTTGGTGTCAGAGCAATTGCCTCCATAAACTAACCTTCTCCAGAGGGCGGGGATGGCTTCCAGAAGAAGATGGGTTCATCTGGCTGAGTAAATAGGGGTTGGGCTTATTGAGAGAAATGGGAACAAAGAGATCAGCCTCGGAGGAGAGACGTCAGATGGCCCCTGAGTGACGTGAGGGGTGGGGGATGCGGTGTGGTCGGAGGCAGAGTGACAACGCAGTGAACAATGAAACACTTAGTTGTTAACAGGGGAAAGGGAAGTAGGAGGCTGGCAGGAATGTCATCAAAAATAGATGGAGGCGGTGGACGAGGGACAGGGCGCGGGTGAATTCTTCATGACAGATGCTGGGAAAGAAAGGGGAAGTAAAGACTCAAAGCATCCATTTTTCTCAGCTCTCCACGTCAGCCTTTTAGAGTAAATCCAGTTACCGCCCCCAAACAAGAGCGGGCTCTATAATGAGGCTTGATTTCTGCTCTCCCTGCGGGAAGAGGGACCGGAGAGGGCCCTGGAGCTGCTGGACGTCAGAGAAAGGGCCAGTGTCCACAGCGCTGTAACGTGGCAGCAGGGTGAAGCACGTTCAGGTTCCAATTTTGGGAAAATTTTGAAATTGTGTAGTATCATTTCCAAATGTAACTTCATTTTTGTCCAGAATAGTCCGTTAATCAGGATAACCCTGGCCCAATTATTTTGGGGGAAAATGTGCTTGTTCTGGAGGAGCCATCTGCAATGGTTTGTTTATTTATTTATCACAATTTCAGCAGACCAAAATTGAGCAAAATATTGTCTGCTCTGGAGAAATGTCTACGTGGATCCAAATGTCACCAAGAGCCTCACCACAGCTTCTGTTTCCATTTTATATTCATATTGATGTCTATCTACTATACATATATTTGCATATGTTTGTATCTGTATGTCATGGTTTATAGATAGATGCATAGATAAATAGATGGATAGATACATGGATGCTTAGATAGATGGATGGCTAGAGGGCAGATGGGTGAATGAATGCATGCATGGACGCGTAGATAGATAAATAGACGATTCATAGATAGATGTATAGATAGATAGATACATAGATGAGAGATAGATGATACTAAGTGGATGGATGGATGCATGCATGGATGGATGGATAGATACATATATACATACCTAGATGCATAGATAGGTAGATAGATAGATAGACAGATAGATATAGATGCATAGATAGATAGATAGGTAGGTAGATAGATAGACAGAAAGACATAGAAACAGATAGAGAGAGGCTCTCCCATCTAAAACAGAGCTTTCCACCACCTGGGGGCTGGTGTGAACGTCCTCTCCTCTGTCTAGCCCAGCAGGTGACCCAGTTTTCTCGGATCCTTTCCTCTGGGTGGAAGTTGATGGCCACTGCAGCCCTTCTCTTCTCCCAGTACCACCTTCAAGAGGACCTTGTGGGTGGTTGTATGGATTCCTTTGCTCACCGCACCTCGGTCCTGCTGTGGCTCCCACAGCCCCTCACATGCCACCGCTTGGATTGCTTGCTTGGTTAATCACACAGGCTCTGCTCTGGATGAGGAGGGGAGAATGTCATTTTACTCATGGCTACATCCCAGCCCCTGCTGCAGTGCCTGGCGCATAGCAGGCGCTCCCTAACGCTTTTTGAATGAGTGAACGAAACTGCGTGTAAGGTTACAGGCCCTCACTGCCCTTCCCAATCCTGCTTCCCAGGCGGCTCGGCTCTGCCCACCTTACGGAAAGCATGTTCTCTGTCCCACTAAATACTTGATCAGGGGAGCTGGGCCTTCCATGACGGGAGGAAAAAGCCCATCTCTGCCAAGAGGGACGCTCTGCTCCTGCCTCAGGTCTTGGTAGGGGACGCCTGCAGCGCCCTGGACAACGTCCGCAGACCACCCCCTGAGAGCTGTTGCTTGGGCTCAGCCAGAGGACAAATTCTCTGTGTGGCTCCTCTGGGGATATGGGGGCCCCACTCTGTTCCTGGGTCTCCCCTGGTGCCCTCTGCCGGCCAGCAAGTCTGAGTTTTCCTTGATTTGGGGGCCTTCGGGATTGCCCTAGGGTGAGAGATGGGCAGGCACTGGCCAGTGTTCACTTCTGACTGCAGCCTCCCCAGGTCCGTCTTCGCAGATTGTCCAGGAACAAACCTGCCACCCCAGCTGTCACCCCCCAGGCCCTAGTGTGTTCAGAGGGTTGTTAGAGGACCACCTGCCCAAATTATCAGGGGCTCATTAAAGATGACGATCCCAGCCTCACCCCCAGGCTCCCCTCACTGGGGTACACGAGGGGTGGAGAGGTGGTGGTTCAGCAAAGGCATCACCCCCCCATGCTCAGGTGATTCTGGTCCCCATGGAGTGAGACCCTCTGCACTGGAGGCCTGGTGGCCTGGGGGCCCAGCCCTGAATTTCATCCCCGCCTGGTTTCTTGAGGACCGGCTGTGTGACTTCAGACGAGCACTGTCCTTGCCTGAGTTTCATGTTGTCATCTGCTCAGAGGAGAAAGCAGTGCCTTCTTTTGGTGGTGGTGGGGGCTTCAGTGCTATGAGATGTGTCGGCCACCTTGTCTGGAGCTGGCAGATGCCCAGAATTGGCAAATTCCCTCACCACCCCTCCCCAAGTTCCTTAGACACCAGGAGAACCCAGCGTGGGCAGGGAGTGTGGGGACGCCCTGAAAACCAGGGAGGAGGTTCCTTGCTGCCTGTATTTGAGAAGACAGCCGTCTTCTGAAAGGGGAGGCCCCCTGGCAGCCTGAAGACAGGTTTGTTTGTACACAGGCTCCATTAGAAACAAATATTTTATGGCTCCCTGTTAACCAGCCCCATTATGTCTCATAATTTTTAGTACTAGTATCCGACAAGACAGGGAACACAGGCCTAAGGATATAGGTCTTCCAGTAATGTTTCGTAATTATGCCACTTAAATATACAAATGCATCCCACAGGCACAACACACACGCCTGCTCACGCCTGCACATGTCTGTATATACCTACACACAGGCACACACACACAAACACCAACACACACATGCCTGCACACACAGACACTTGCCTACACACACGTGCATTCGCACACACATGCGCTGTCCATGATGTTGAGCAGCATCGTCCCCAGTGATGGAGGCGGGGGGGTCCGAGGCCGGCTGGGGTCCTGGCGCCCTGGCTTGGCACTGCAGCCGGCTGGTTCAGGGCTGGGGCCCGGCTGCCCGGCTGTTGCTTGATCTGAGGAGGTGGGGCAGGCCCTGCAGCCTGACTCTGGGCCTGGGTAGACAGTGTCCTCACGGCTGGGCTGTCCCCTTGCAGCCACGCTGGGGCATGCAGGTGTCCAACTGCCAGGTTTGTGTTCGTTTGCTAACTGCTCTCAGTGGTAGCAGCTGCCTGTTCATGCATGCATTCATTCATTCATTCATTCTGCGGATGTTTTAGATGCCAGACATGTGATGCGGAGAAGAAAGACTATTTGTAGTGGGCTGAATGGTGGCCCCCCAGAAACACAGTCCACATCCCTGGAAACTGTGAACATGACTTAATTTGGAAAAAGGGTCTTTGCAGATGTTATTAAGGACCTTGAGATGAGGATATCATTCTGGATTATCCAGGTGGGTCCTAAATCCCAGGAGAAGGATGTGTGAAGACAGAGGCAGAGATGGGAGCCATGCAGCCCCACGCCAGGGAGCGCCTGGGGTCCCCAGAAGCTGGAAGAGAAAAGGAGCAGATTCTCGCCTGGAGCCTCTGCAGGGAACCGGCCCGGGACCCCATGATTTCAGACCTCTGGGCTCCAGAGCTGTGAGGGAATGTATTTCTGCTGTTTCAAACCAGCAAGTTTGGGATAATTTGTTATGGCAGGCACAGGAACGAACACAATGATAGTAATGTGGGGTCATGGTGGTGAAAGGGGACTTGCAGGTGCCCGGGGGGCCCGGGGAGGAGCCCCACATCTATCTGGGGGGCAGGTTCAAGGACAATCTGGAC
The DNA here is from genome assembly GCA_031878705.1 of Tapirus indicus. Classification (NCBI taxonomy): domain Eukaryota; kingdom Metazoa; phylum Chordata; class Mammalia; order Perissodactyla; family Tapiridae; genus Tapirus; species Tapirus indicus. Next base: position 88,337,907 of record CM062924.1, on the reverse strand, counting down.
AAACAGCATATTAGAACAAAGGCCCAGCTGAAGCTAGATCTCTCCCCCATCTGCCCATCCAGCGCTTAGTGGGTGCTCAGGAGGTGTCTGTCCTCCCCTTTTTGTCAGCTCGTGAGTTGCAGTGACAAGAACGAGACGGGCAGAGATTTAGGAAGAGCACGAGGTTTGGTACAGAAAATCAGCAAAGCCCAGCACTGTTGGGAGCCAGCTGCTCTGTGAATCGTCATCAACTCCCAGCTGGGGTGTCCCACAGGGAACGCAGAAGGAGCACACACTCCCCAGTGGCCTGCCCTGAGTGTCGCTACCTGTTCCCACCTGGAACCGGCAGGAGAGGCTCCTGCCCGACTTCTGCATTCAGAGCTCCCAGCGGCGACGCTGTGAGGACCCACAGCGCCAGGCTCCGTCCAGTGTTGGGTGAGCCCCGGGCTATCTCCAAGTCCCCGCACATCCCGTCATAGTGGCTGTGGTGGCAGCAAAGACGTGTCACCCCCTTTAACTGCTGGCCAAGAACAGCAGGCTTTCCAAGGTCTTCCTTGAGCCTCTACGGATGGGGCCATGATCCATCCTTGAACGTAGGAAGCAAGGGCTCCCGTGTGACACTGGAAAATTCTGGGGGTAAAAGAATTTCCGAAGCAAAGACACCCCCATGAGAGAGGCTCTTCTGCGGCTTCCAGCAGGACCGTGGGGACACCGGCTGTGATCTGAGGTAGCTGGCCAGCCTCCAGCTTCGCGGGGACCGTGTCTACCCAGGAAGGATGCGTCTCCTCTGGGGACAGGCAGGTCACGGGTGCGGACACGGTGCTCTCAAGCCAGTGGGGTGCAGGCAGCCTCCTTGGGTGTCCTCCAGCTGGACATCTCCCGCAGCTGATATCCGAGTGCTCCTTCTGTGCCGGCCCCATAGCTGGTCTTTCCAATGTGTTATCTTGTTTGTTATGGCAACTTTGGAGGTGGCAGAGACTATGAGAATTCCCACTCGGTGGATGAGAACGGTTGTGCTCTATTCTATGGGACTAGATCTGTCCAACCTCCCCGAGGTCATGGGGCAGATTTGGGACCCGGCTTTTGTTCTCCAGGAGCCTTAAGCTCTGGTTGGCTCCTCCCCGGAGGGAAGATGGTGGCCAGTGGTGAACAGGTGGAGGAGGCATTTGTTTCCAAAGTGGTCTTTGATGGGGCCCAGACCTGTCAGTGCTCGCGCCCCTCACGTCACAGGGCTCAGAAGGACCACAGACATGACCATTTAATGTCATCCCACGATGAGTCTCACTTTTCAAACAAATAAATAAAAATAGCGCTGTCCACACATGACAGTGACTCACATGTCGTCCGACCATGTGGGGAATTTTACACACATTCATTTGTTTAGTTTGGGGCTATTTTAGAATCTTGCTTTAATTTAATTTGTTGAGATTTGACTCGATTAAAGGGTATTGATCTGGGGTGCCTAAAATTGCTGCCATTTGTCAATAGTGGCTTGCTTGTAAAATCTCATCGTTAATAAATCAGGTCTCGCTGTTCAATATGTAGTTATTACAGTCAGGATACGGATGCAACTTTCCCGCTGGCACACTGTGACGGATTAACACCATTAAAAGTTGCGAACACTCCTTTCAAAGAGTTGCTCTTTGCTTTCATTTGGACTCTTTTCCCCCCTGTAATTTGGGGCCCAAAAGAAAAGTTCACAGAACTTAAAAGATCTGTCAAGTTTCTGGAAGGACAGCCAGGCTGATGTCAGTGGGAGCAATTCCGTGTGGGGGACCGTGTGGGACCATCTTGTTGTTTTGTTGGAGAAACGCTCTCAGAAAGGAGTCCACCTGGGGGACCACGTCTGCCTGGAGAGCCCTGTCTTGAGCAAACAGTAACTGATGGTGCTGGGTGTCGGCTGAGGACGGGACCAGGTGAGGCAGATGGTTTCTTAGAGACACTCGAAGACAGAAATAATGACGTCAATTAATAAACCATCCGATATGTATGAATTGTCTTCTTTGTGCGAACTGTCCGGCTAGAAGCTCGATAAATATCTGTTAATACATACTTTTGTGTTTCAAATAAGAAGGTTACCAATGGATAGCTGGCACTGAAAAGGACCAGTCCAGCGCCCTATTTAGAGGGGGGAATTGAGGGTCTTCCCACCAGGTCAGTGTGACTGTGGAAGAGGCTGGGACCCAAGAGACCCGGGGCCTCGAGAGGGAGGTCACCAGCCCCTTGTCCTGCCTCCCAGTGGTGCAGGTTGGCACCGGGGTTCCCGGGGCAGACTCCACTGAGGTGGGAGACCATTCAGAACAGCCGTTGGCGCCCTTGTGGCTCAGGGTGGTGGAGCATTGACCTGGCTCCTCCATCTCTTCCCAGGACACCGATTGACCAGGCAGCCATCCGAACGATCTCTCCCGTTTGCACAGATTTCCGCCTCTTCAGAGTCTCTCAAACCTCGTCGGCACCAGATGAAAAGTCCTTTGAAAGGCCTCTCTCCCTCCGGAACATTTCATCTTCTCGTTTTGAATTCCAGGAGATGGCTTTTCCCTCCTCTCTCCTTTATTCTTTCTTTAATATGCTGTCCCGGAGGCCTGCCCTGGAGCAGGGGTCCTCTGCAGATTGTGCTAGGGACGTGGGGGTCACCATGGAACCCTGTCCCTGAACTGGGCCCCCACAGGATGGCCATATTTTCTGCAGACAGCTGACTTAATGGAGGCGGTGGAGGCCGGGATTGCTGGCAGCCCCTGGCAGCGTTGCAGGACACACAGCGGAGGCTGTTGGGGTGCATTTCTCTAACTGTTTTGCGTGTCGTCTGGCCTCCGTGCTCAAGCGCTGGCCTCAAAGGCCGCCCTGGAGCTGTGGGGAAGGAGGGGCTTGGGAGGTCAGGCTTCGTGCTGCTGCACTTGGCAGCATTTCCTGCGACCACGGCCGTGCTGTTGGATTGGGAACGCAGTCTTCCAGGAGAGCCCATGGCTAAAGGGCGGGGCCAAGAGCTCCTGGAGGAGGACGTGCCCGAGCTGTTTGCAAAGCATAGAAGTCATGGGGGTTGTTTACTAGCATCGTTCTTTTATTCATAAGCCTGCATCAGACAGGCTTGTAAATGACATTACCCATTTTGCATTAAGCAGGCCTGGCAAGGCTGGTCGAGTCTCCACATTTGGGGCTTCCTTTGGAGGGCCAGATTGGCTGACAGGCCAATTGTTTTGTTAGGCATCTTAAGGATATGCCACTATCTTGGTTTTCTAATCTAAAATTCATGAAGGTGCTTTGTGCTGGGTGGAAGTCGACGGGCATGGTGCCCTGTGTCTGTGTCCTTGGTGGGTAATTGGGGAGGGCAGAGCTGGTCTCTTTGTCCTCGTGCCTGCTCCCTCCTCCACCTCCACGGTGGATGCTCACACTTCTGGGAGATGGACGGGGTGGGGGGGCAGACACCAAGGTTTGTGTCATTTGTCGTCAGAGGGCTGGAGCTCAAATAGAGCAGCGCCAGCCATGGGAACGGGAGCCGTCCTGGGCTACATTCAGAGAGGCGGGTGGGCCCTACTTCCCCCAGCCTTGGCTCTGTCAATGCAAATAATCCATAATCATGCTGTTGTAAAAGAAAGGGAGAGAGAGATTTACTCCAGCCAGACCGAGGACTGTAGGCCGGGAGCTGTGGCCTTCACGGGGAAGGAAACGCTCCGGAGAAGAGCGGTTTTCAGCAGGGACGCACCATTTACAAACCAAGAGACACACACTGAGCACCACAGGGCGCATTCTTTCACAGGTTCAAGGAGGCATTTGTTACAGATTAGCACATACACGGCAGGCCAACGTGGCCGGGGGCCCTGGGCGGGGAGACTCACCTGGCATCACCAGAAGGGAGGCATTAATTTTTACCTGCAAAGGGTGCATTCTTTACTTAGGATAATGATTAAAGCAGGTATACAACGTGTGTTTGACAAGCCACAGGTCGGGCCTTTTTGGTTCAAGTAAATTTAGGCCAAATCAAGTTTAAACCAGAACGGCTTCCCCATACACCTCGATATATAAAGATTTCTTCCATCAATTCTAAATCTAGCTGCAGGTGGGAGATTTTAAAACCATGGGACCCCCAGAGGGGAGCCAGGAGTGTGTATTACTAAACCCAGCTCTGTCTGGGGGCAGGTGGGGACACTTCCCTTGTGCTGGTAAAGAAGGAGAGAATTTTCGCTTGGCTACAGGCTACAGTAGGGAGCCTGGCATGTGGTAGTGCACATCACATGTTTGTGGAATGAATGCATGAGTGACTCAGTATTGACTCCCAGTTTCTGGAATCATCAGCACTGACTAAAAAGAGATATAAACGAAGTCCTTTTTCTGTAGCTCTTGAAAGCCAAAATGACGTGCATTATTCTTGTGGACACAGAGTTCTCCTTCTGGAATGTTCTGTGAGGTGTCAATGAGTGTTGTATACATCTGCACAGAAGAGAGAGTCTGTGGTCAAATAAATTTGGGAAACATTAAGATGAACAAACTTTAATTGCTGCAGGACTTCTCAGGGCCTTTAATCAGTCTGTGAGTACCGGGGAGCTTCTGGAGGGAGATACAGCAATCAATGTTTCCCATTCCTGTTTGAGTAAATAAGTTTTTTTCTTTCTATTTGAGAAATTCTGGAAAAAGATTGTCTGGAGCTGTGCTGTCCAGTATGGCAGCCACTAGTTACATGTGGCATTGTAAATTTAAATTAATTAAAATGAACAAAAGCTAAAAACTTGCTTCCTCAGTCACAATCGCCACATCTCAGGTGACTGGGGGCCACGTGTGGCTGGTAGCTACTGAAATAGCACAGAAGAGAACGTTCCCAGTGTTCTAGAAAGTTCTGTTGGACAGCAGTGGTCTGGAGAGACATGGGTACTGAGAAGGCAGGAGACTGTGCAGACTGTCCTCGAGGGGAGCCCTGTGGCCTCAGGGTGGTGGCTCTCAGCCCCTCTGTGAACACCTCTTTCCTGATTCCTGGGGATGAAAAAAGCTAATATTTACAAAGTGTTTACCAGGTGGGGGCGACTGTTCTTAGTACCTCACATACTTTATCTGATTTAATCTTCGGGAGAATTCTCAGAAGCAAGTGCCATTCTTAGGACCCGAACTCTGCAGACTGGGGTTCCAAAGCACAGAGAGGGGAAGTAACTTGCTCAAGGTCACACAGATAATACACTTATGAGCTCGGGATTAAAAACCAGGCGGTCCGAGACCAGAGGCCGTGTACTAACCACCGAAAGAGGCTCTGCTAATTGTCCCAGGGGCTCTCAGCTGTGGTCCCTTGCCCACCCACCCAAGACCCCAGCCTTAGGTCCAGCTGACCTGTAGCTGTTTCCAAAAGTTGTGCCCAACGTCAACAGATGAAAATGACCTCCCGCTGAGGACCTTTAGGATAATGTGCCCCAGCTCTGAAGACAGCTTCCAAGAGGTGTCCAGGAATGTCCTCAGCACTGGTGTCACCCTGGCTGTGCACATTCAGCCCGCTTCAGTTGCAGGACGTCGTCCACCGCGATGCAGGGGTGGTGGCATCTGGTGAGTGAAGCAGGCAGGTAATGCAATGTGCGAAGGACAGCGTGCGTGGGTGTCCTCATGCGTGTGTGTTTGTGGGTTTTCGGGGGAGGCCCTGATAAAAGAGCTTTCTTCGGTAGATCACAGAGCGGGGACCATTCCAGTGCCCAAAAAGGTTTTAGAAATAGCTTGAAAGACTGGAGGCAAGACACAACAGGCAGTTCCCTGGAATTTGCTGCCTTCAGCCCAACTGGACGCTGGAAACATCTTTGGTCCTGTGGAAGGGGGCGTGTTCAGCCTGGGGTCAGGTCTGCATGTTTCTGGAATGGACATGTGAGCTTCCGGCGCAGGCTGTTGAGCTGAACCAGTCACTTTGTTTGCCGTCCGGTTGTACAGAGAGCGAGGCAGCGGGAGGCTCGGCTCAGCCCGACGCCGTGCGTGTGAGCATTTGTGAGTGAGCTGGGGCCGCAGAGGGGCTCGTCCTCCGAAACCCCTCCCTTGCTTTTCAGTGATTCTCCCCTCCACTTTGTGCCCAAAACCAGGTCTGAGGATGGGGCAGAAGCCATCGAGAATCTCAGGCAGGTGCTTCCGCCGAGAAAAGGCTTGGGCCACTCCAGGTCCTGCCCTCTGACCAGCAGTCTTTCCCTGTGCCAACTGGACGGGCGCAGGAGCTGTGCGGTCCCACGGGGCCCACACTCAGAAGGACGGTTGCTTGGTTTAATGCTCTGCTTGCCATCTTGAAACTCTTAATGATTTTTTAACTTGGAACTTGTGTTTTGTGGGCAAATTTTGATGGGTGTGAGTAGAGCAGACACATGCGTGTGTGTGCCCATCTTTCTTGCCACTCCATTTGCATGTGGCATTCACGACGTCCCACAAGCACAGAATTCCAGTGGACCCACGATGCCCACGAGTTCAGCAAGTCTCAGAGTACAGGCACTGACAGCCCCCAGAGGCCACACTTTCCGTTTGAACCAGAACCTGCTTCGAGAGCAGAAAGAGGCACTTGCCTCCTAAGAAACATGAATGACCAAGGGAGCTGGTCAGGTCCTTTCTTATTCATGTTAGCCAACAATGTATGCGGAAAATAATGATATAAGAGGAAAAGGGAAGATGGGGAGCCTTGTCATCTTCTTCCTTTCAGCCCTTCCTTACCCCTCAGTGTGTCAAGGGCAGAGTGCCAGCAAGAGGTGCGCCATCAAAAAGGGAAATAAAGGAGCTGAATTCGTTTTGTGCAGTGTTTGCGCTGTTCCGGTAGGAATGAAATACATATTCATGCACAAGCTACAAAATATGAATTGTGCAATTTTGGTGATTCTGCTACAAGTTAATGCTCTTGCATTTGCATTTAAAACTGGCATTGCACAATATAAAGATGAACGGTAAAATCCATGCTAATAATGTAAAATTTAATTTTTTTTCTTAGAATGATGCTATGGAGTAAATAAAAATCACCATGACAAGTCGAGAGAGACACTGTGGAAGAAAGAAAAGGGGTCTATATTTTAGTTCCCTTTAATGGCACTTTTTTGCTGCTTTTGGACAAGGAGCACCACATTGTCATTTTGCACTGGGCCTTGCAGCTCTGTGGCTGTGCTGGCGGGAGCTTCGTCTCCAAAGTCCTCCAGCTGAGGCTGCAGGCAGTGCTGTCCTCACCAGGGCCTCGGCAGCTCCTCTTCCCCTCACCTTTTCTAACGTGTTCCTTCGCTGTCTGGGGGCAGATTGTGCGAGGATCCTACCTTCCTGCTGCCCTTCTGTTTTCTGCCACAGTCTGACAGTCCTCCCTTGGCTCCTGCCCTCTGGAAATGAGTGCCTGACTTTTCGGTGCTTAGGGTCAATAAGGACACCACGAGCTCCTGCTCAGCCCTTGGCCAAACCCCACGTGACACACAGAAGCTGCTGAGAAGCTGATAACGAAGGTCTCCTTCAGCATTTCTGTTTCTGTGGACCCTCCCTCTCTCTGACAGGGTCTGCCCCAGAGCTCCTCAGGTAACTTCTGATGCATGAATGGATGGATAGATGGAAGGATGGTGGGTGGGTAGATGGATGGATGGATGGATGGAGAGCTGGATGGATGGATGGATAGAAGAATGGATGGGTGGTTGGACAGATGATGGATGGATGTGTGGATGGATAGATGGATGGATTGATGGTGGATGGATGAATGGATGAATGAATAAATTCCTCAAATATTCATTTATTGAGTGCCTGCTCTGTGACAGACACTGTTCCAAGTCAGAGGATATGTCAGAGAACAGAACAGACACCACCTCTGCTCCCGAGGACTGTATGAGTGCCTAGAGAATGAATGAATGAACAAAAGTGTGGAGAAGCTGCAGGAAAGTGAGAAGAGCTGAGGGAGGACCTGCTGGCCTGGGGCCAGGTGAGTGAGGATAGCTTGGGGTGGGCGAGGCCCTGTTATGAGACTGGGAGGGAGGGCCTGGTCTGAGCCAGGGTGGGGAATAAGGACAGTCTGCAGGCTGAGGTCAGGCTGAGGGGGCCTTGAAGCTGAATTTGGTCCAGGCCCAAGGACGTAAGAAAGGGAACCACTGAGAGTCGTTGAACAGGGAGCTGTGTCATCTCCCATGCAAATGGCAATGACTGTCCCTTTCCTAACCCCAAATATGGGACAATGGGCTGGATCCAGGACTAGCCCGGAGGGTTTCTCTGCCAGGCAGGAAGGGACTCAGGCAGGTGTGGCCCCGATCCACTAGCGACCCCACGTGCTGACCTCTCTCTCACCACCACTGTCCCGGGAATCCTGGCTCCTCACTCGGCGAGTTCGGCCCTGGCCCGTGGAAGAGAGACCTGGGGATTGCACCTGGAGCAGGGGGAACCGTCTGCAGCCAGAGCAGGCCCGACCTCCCCAAAGGGAGGCCCGGAGCTTCGCAGGCGAGGCCTGGAGGCCAGCAGAGGCCAGGGAGCAGCCACCCCTGGGCAGAGTATCTTTCCCTCAGCCTCACGGGGTGTTTCGAGGATCCAATCAGATAAGAAGAGTGCACGCATCACACGCCTGGGCCTTATTAAAATGATGGTCAGTGGGGATCCTCTCCTGGGGGCACATCTTGCCCATGGGGAGGGGTGGGGTGGGTGAGGGGTACGGTGTAGAGACAGGGCCCACTGCCCTGGCTCCACCACTCCAGGGAGGCCACAGACTGCCATCCTGTTGCAGGGGCCAAATCAAAGCCCCTGCCAGCCTGCTCCTCCCTTCCCCAGCCGCCTCCCTCCCTCTCCAGTCCTGGCCCAGCATTTAGTTTCCTGGTGACTTTGGGTGGAGCCCTGGAGAGTCTGGGAGGTTGCTTGGCAACCCGATAAGATGGTTGCCAAGCATCTGAAGGTGGTCTGGGTCTCTGGTGGACGCTTCCCTGGGCATGGCTAGGCCCTCCCTGGGCTGCAGGCGCGGGGCGGGACTGTCGCCTGCTCTGCCGTTGGGTTTGGACAACTGGGCTCATTTTTCCTAGAAATTGGACATTGGATAACAGCCTGGATTGATTTAATAGTTTTCAAATGTTCCTAATGTGGCAGTAATCAAGGCCCTGTGCAGACTTTCCAGCGATACGGTGACCCTGGTATTTTATTCCTCGCTAACCTTCAATTTCTGCTCCTGACCTTTCTCTGTGAAATATTTCAATATAAATAATGCAGCTTTGCAAACACATTGCCCTGATTCTCCATGTGTGAAAGTCTATGAAGTAAGTAGTAATTTGTTCCCCTTTCTGGTAATTGCTGTTTTAGAAATAGCTTCTTCAGATGTCTGCCACAAATTGGCATCTCCCCGACTCTCCGCTCGCTTGCCAGAAGCAGCTGCTGGGTGCACATCTTCTGCAAAGTCACGGTGTGGAGTCCCAGAGGCAGACAGCCCACGGCTGAGGGAAGAGGGAGGTGCACGCTTCTCGGCTGTTGCCTGGTTCACGGACCCTGAAGGTAACCCCTGCTTAGGTGCTGGGGAGAGAGGAAGGGGGTGCGCTGTTCCCTCTGCCTGCTCCTCTTGACCTTGAGGCTTGGGAGGTCAACAGTCACCTCCAGGGCCCAGCTCACACCCGGGTGCTGGGTGGACAGGTGGGAGCACACAAGGTATAGCTTTCTCCTGTCCTGGAAGAAGCTTGCAAACAGATGTGCAACTGGAACTTATCTACCACAAGTGTCCCCAAATTGTCCTTCTCTTTAATTTCCAAAATAAAACTGTACCCTACATGCCCCCTTACTGGCAGTGCTGAGCATCCTCAGATTTTGCCACCAATTCTTTCTTGTGGAGGCAGTCACCAATTGTCCTTTGTTGGACCAGTTTGTGGTAATTTGTTACGGCAGCCATAGGAAATGGACAAGGGAGCCAGGAGTGAAATTACAAAGGGCCGGAAGTCTCCACATGCAGATGTCAGCATTAGTAAGGGTGACCTGGGGGTGCTGAGATGAGGGCCTCAGATCGAAGGCAAGAGCCAACCCAGAGCAGTGGGCAAAGATGTCGACCAGGAGAAGGACCCACCTGGAAGGACTTTGCAGATCTGACATCCTACAGCCCACCGTCCCCAGGGCTGCTGCACGGGAGAGATTGCTTAGATGCACGTCTGAGCATGCTGCTCCAGCTGACGTCCCTTCAATGTCCTCCCCAGGATTCTTACGACAGAACCCCTCAATATGGCATCGGGGTCATCCTTTTATCCTTTATTCACTTCATTCATTCACTCACTCATCTCGCCGCCCAGCGTTCCTCATCCAGCATGTGAGTTTCTCCAGCCTCAGGGGCCGCCACTCGCCACGCAGGCTGTGCTCCAGCAGCACCGGGGCCCTGCAGCTCTTGGAACCCATAACAACAGGAGCAGCAGCGGCAATCAGAGTAACCACTCCTGTGTGTAATCGCTCACTTGCAGGTAAGAATCGTGTGGCTAGAAGACCAATGCTCAGGGAGGGCAAGTGACTTACCAGGGACAGCACGGTCACACGGCAGGTTAGCAGCTGTGTCTGGTTTTGAACCTGGGTCTGGCTGCTTCCATGCTTGACATGGGCTCCTCCTTCCTGGAGAGCTCCCCCACTGGCAGACGCCTGCCCATGCTTAAGACAAAGGTCAAAGTGTCCTCTCCTCCATGGAGCCCTCCTGGCTTCCCCCGGGAGCTCCTACATCTCCTTTCTTGGGCTCCCAGGGCACCCAGTGGTCCCTCTGGCCACCCTGTTGGGATCACGTGGTTCTGTGTGTGTCCATTGCACTGAGAGTCCCCTGAGGGGAGGGACACATCTGGATGATTTCCACGTCCTCAGCACTAATGCATATCGTAGGTGCTCAATAAATGTTCAAACAGTGACTGCACGAATGACTGAATCTGTAAGGAGTGGAAACCTGCTTTTCTTCACTCCCTTGTTGGGGCTGAAGCCCTTGTCTTTGGAGTGCATGTGGCTGACGTGTTGACCCAACGGGATGGGGGCTGCTGACGTCATAAATGGTGGAGCCTGTTTTCCCTGCCCTGGATGATGGCTGTGGAGGGAGAGGGAGGCAGGTGACCAGGGCTTCCGGCCACCCCCAGAGTAGCAATATCTGCTCCAATAGGAGGACTCTGGGCAAGGGAGGAGGGGAGTGAAGATGTGGGGGGTCCTTCCTCCCCCCGTGGGGCTGTCCTTCCAGGAGCCTGGGCATGAAGAGAGCATGCTAATCTTTGGTGGCTGTTTTGAGCCATTTGGTGATTAATTTGCACAGAAGGTTAAGATCCAACAGGAGGGAAAAGTCGATGACTAATCTATTAAGCTCCTGGGGTGACTTAATTTACATGTTTTTAATGATTACTTCCTACCTGGGCATTCTAGAAGTAAAGTGGACCTGAATGCTGAGTGCGTTCTAAGGTGTCCTCCCCCAGACAGGAACCACAGCTGGGGGGGATTCAGCAGCGTCTTGTTTGGCAGAGAATACCCCTAGTGAGTGAAGCACACCGGGCTCACTGTTTTCCTTGGGGCGGCTCTGCTTGTCCATCTTTGGGTGTTTCCCTTGGCTGTGGAGGGCAGTTTCTCCACCCCATCCTTTCCAGAGCTGAGAAACCCTGCACAAGTCGGCCGTGGCGGCTGCAGCACCCATTTCCCCAGCTTCAACTGCACAGTTGACAAGCCGAGCCCTCCAGGGACCGCTCTGCCAGGCCAGGTGATGTCCCAGACAGCCAGGCAGGGCAACGAGCTGGAAACAAAGTGTGAGGGGTCCCAGGCGTGGTCCATGTCCACTTGGAACTTCAGAATGTGACCTTATTGAGGAATAGGGTGTTTGTACATGTAGTTAGTTAAGGTGAGGTCACACTGCAGCATGGTGGGCCCTAAATCCAATATGTCCTCACAAGGAGAGGAGAAGAGACACGGCCACACGGGGAGACAGGCACGGGATGACAGAGGCAGAGATTGGAGTGATGGGTCCACAAACCAAGGGATGCTGGCAGCTCCTGGAGGAAGGATGCTCCCCTAGAGCCTTCAGATGGAGCACGGCCCTGCAGAAAACCTTGATCTTGGATTTCTGGCCTCAGAACTGTGAGGCAGTCAATTTCAGTTGTTTTAAGCCCCCCAATTGTGTACTTCTTTACAGCAGCCCCAGGAAATGAATGCAGTCACCCTGACGGAAGTGAGGTGCACACAGCCACTCTGTACCCCCACTGCTCCTGGAATCACGGCTCTCAGGGAAGCTCGTGTGTCCTTTTCCTGGAGACTAACCTTCCCTGCTGCCTGCTCAGAGTGCATCTTTGGGAATTCTCTCCCAAGGTGGGCTGGTGGCTCACGGGTCTCTGCTTGCCCTGCAGCAGGACTGTGTGTTGTGAGGAGGGGGCCCAGGGGCTTCTCCCACTGTGGGGTTGTTTCCTTCAGCAGCCTGAAGCTCTGGGACGACAGACACTGCGTCTCTTTTTTGCAGGGTGACCCTCCTGGGGATGCTCATTCAGCCAGAGCCAACGGGAGTGCCCACTCTCTCCTGCTGACCCTCTAGTCACTGCACAGCCTCTGTGGCCCTCTGCCTGCCCCCAGACTCCTATTTCCCCATTGTGTTCCCTCAGCATAAAGCAATGTCCAGGGGGAGGGGACAAGATGAGGGGCCCAGACAGGGGCCCAGGGGGCCCGAGGCAGGGCAGCTTGCAGAGGAAAGGGCACAGGGTTGGTGTCATTCCCTCACTGGTTAATGCCAGTGGTACAAAAAGCAACCTTCTAAGAGGGCTGTGGGAGGACGATGGGGCAGGGGCTGTGCAGGTGTGGGTCTCCGTACCTACAAGTTGCCGCTTCACCTGTGCGGGATGTGGCTGGTCGGGGCAGTGAACATGAGTGTGATTCTTTTGGCTTCCCTCTTCCTTCTGACTTTCCCCTCACGTCCCCCTGGGATATGATAGCTATTTTTGTAATAATGTTACTTAACAAAGCCCCGAAGATCACAACGGCTCACAACAATGAACACGGAATTTTCTTGCTCATGGTCTGCAGGTGGCTCTGCTTAAGGCTGCAGGTGATATTTTTATCTGCTCCATGTGGCTCTCATTCTGGGACCAGCCCCATTGCTGTGGGGCATGATTCTCTCTTGGTGGATGGCAGAGGTTCCAGAGGGACAAGTGGACACAAGCAACGCCCCTTAAGGCCTCAGCTTAGAACTGATGCCTGCTCAGTTCTGCTAACGTTCCATCAGCCAAAGCGAGTCACATGGCCAAGCCCAGGCATATGGGATGGGACCGTGTACTCCACCCTGAGGAGGGCTGGGGCTGGGAGGGAGGGAAGAACTGTGGACTAACAAGCCCCCAAGGGGTCCCTGGGGCGCCTGCAAATCTTGCCTCCTGTGCCGTCAGGCCCTGTCTGCCCCAGTGCTTTGAATCTTGACTGGAGCGATGGAAACCTACATAAATGGCTGTAGACCGTGCATGCTGGCTGCGGACCAGTCACACTCTCCACTGGCATTGACTGATGAGGCTCAGATGACTCCTGTTGTCCCCAAGACGTCCCCAAACTGCTTGGCTCCTGCTCCATCAGCCTTCCCTTGGTGGTCCTGAGAGCTCCCCTCACACCTTTCTGATAAATTCCGTGTTTGCTTACCTAGCCTGCAGCTGGAGGGCGCTGACTCCTGCACAAGGGTTCAGAGAAACACGGCACCTACTTCGTAATTAGGCTGAGCACCCCGACCTCCCAAAATTTCCCTGGGGAGCCAGCCTAGCTTCCACTGGGTGAGTTTCTGTGTTCACAGTCAAGAAATTATTGAGGATTCTGTTTATATGAGATTTCCAGAATAAGCAAACCTATGGAGACAGAAAGTAGATTAGTGGTTGCCCAGGGCTGGGGACTTGGGGAGAAATGGAAAGAGATTGCTAATTGGGGTTATGGGGTATGGGGTTATGGGGGTATGGGGACTCTTCTTGGGGTGATAAAAATGTTCTAAAAGTGATGGTGGTGATGGTTGCACAATTTTGAATACAGTAAAAACCACTGAGTCATACACTTTAAATGGATGAATTGTAGGTATGTGAATTGTATCTCCATAAAGCTGTTTTAAAACAAGAGGAATATACCGAGGCCTGGGGCGATGTCCACCCCCACCCAGGGGCACTTGGAAATCTCTGGAGAAGTTCTTGGTGGTCACAACGGAGGCGGTGCTACTGGCATCTGGTGGGCAGAGGCAGGGATGCTGCTGCACCTCCTCCGTGCACAGGACGGCCCCCCACAAAGAATGACCCCAGCCCATGTCTGCCCGGCTGTGCTGGAGAAAACCTGGAGTAGAGTGGAGCCGTTAGGACCAGGCTGGAGTCAAACTGCCCAGTTTTAAGTCCTGGCTCCAGCCCTGACTAACGCCAAGGACCTGAGAAATCAGGCGACTTTCCTGAGCCCCCATTTCCTGGTCTGTAAACGTCAGTGTTTGTAACAGCTCCGGCCTCCTGAATGTCAGGCCCGGGGCCGAGCTGAGCTCAGTGACATGAGCCTCCTGGGCCCTCGTCCCTGCGGTCCCATCTTATCTGCGTCAGTCATTTAATCCTTGTGTCAATAATTATGCTAAAAGCCAAAATGATCCTCTTAAGGGTAACCTTGAGTTTAAATTACACAGGGACTTGGAATAATAATACTCGGAGGCATTGCCTTCCTGCGGGGCGTTTTGGGTCTGTGCTTTGTGCATGGCAAGCGCCGCCTCATTTAATCCTAAGAGTGAGCAAGAGCCAACACTGCAGAGGAGACCGAGGCCCCGAGGGCCGGCGAGTGGCCTGCCTCCGGAGCCGCGCCTGACCAGACCTCTGTACTCGCTCTGGCTCCTTTCTTTAAGAGTGGGCCCTGGGGAAGCCCCCTGCCTGCCGTCACCCCAGGGCCCCAGGGCCCCGCTCAGATTAGAAGGTGTCTTCTGGTTTTTCCTCTCCCCACCCTGTTGTCAGCGTTCAGTGACAAACCTTCCCTCAGCATCAACCCTAATGTTTTCCGGCAAGTCCTTAAATTAAATTTCGTAGAAATGGTTTTGTTTCAATGAATCAGACTGTTACAGCTGGAAGGAGTCAGGGCAGGGGAACAGATACGGCCCAGGAGGCCAGGACCCTGATTCTGCGGGCCTCTCGCTGTCTTCCTGTCCCACTGGCTGCCCGTCGCCTCCTACTGGAGGACGCCATCATGGGGAGAGCAAATAAGGATGACAACTCCGGAGTGTGAGCAGATGGTTTCTCAGCGCTGCAGGTCGAGTTCCCAGCAGAGCCACCCGGCGGGGCCGCACGGATGCCGGGTCCATTAGCATTCACGTTGGAGATGGACTCGTCCTCGCGGCCGGAGCTCACTAAGAGCACGGAGCTTGGACCCAAGACCTCTGAGCCCCAAGCGGGAGGGACAGCCCGGTTCTGAGGGTACAACTGATGACATCTCTTTGGCAGTCATGCACACCGAACGCTCATTGAGCCAAGCCCACAGTGGTGCCCTGCGGTGGACCGGCCCTGGGTGTGAGCCCAGCTCTGCAGCTAACTGAGGTGTGACCTTCCTCAGCCCAGTTTCTAAAATAGGAATCATTCCCATCTTGGAGGACATTTGTGAGAAGGAGGACAGGGTGGGGGGCAGAGGGCACATGGGCATCCTGGCTCCCTGCTCACCCCCCCGTCACCTGGAAGGCCAAGGTCCCCTTGACGGGCTCCCCTCGAGATTCTAGTGTGTGGTGTGGGCTGTGAGGATGGCCTGAAAGGGCTTCAGATGTCCTGGAACACAGGAAGTGCCCAGTAAAGTTGGTTACCATCACTGCTGGTGGTGGTATTAGCTGAGGTGATGACCATGGATATGCAGTTCGCTCTGCAGGGTTGTTGTTGCAAGAATGTCCCCATGATCAAATATGGGAGACAATGCGGTGGGTTCACCTAAGTGGATTTGTTGAAACAAGTCGGAGAGGCATGAGGAACCTAGGGAAGGGCCTAGGGGCCAGCACCGAGGAGCTGATATGACTCCTGATGACTGCTGACAGTTTTGAGCTGCCCCCAGCCACATTCACCCCAGCCTTTATTCACAGCAACACAGAAGGGTGCTGGTGTCTGCCCCGAGGCTCAGGGAGGTGACAGCTCCTGTAGAACCTTCCCAGGGACACTCTGTCCTCAACACCCCCCGGTTCTGCCGCTCCCTCCCCCCGTCACCGCATGGTCAGAGCTGGTGGCGCTGACTGGTTTTCTTGAGCTGATCACCCATCGATTAGGCTCTTAATTAGCTCCTTCCTCCCTGCATCCCCCAAGCCGGGCACACAGGGTGTCTGTGGAATGAGTGAAGGACCTGTCATCCGTCCCGGGAGACACCGTCTGTCAGGACTTGCAGTGAGGTCAGCAGCAGAGAGCAAAGAAGATGCAAAGACCTGCCCATGGGGCCCCTGCCCACAGGGCCGGGGGGCGTCACACTTGTGCCAGGGCTTAAAGCATTTGTGGGACTCTGCGGGCAGGGAAGGGCGTAGGGAGGCAGGAGTGGCTCCAGCCCAGGCATGGAGGCTGGGAAGGGCTGCATCTAGGTGGCTCTGAGGCCAGAAGGCTGGTGGAAACAAGACTGAGGAGGGAAAAGCCACGCCGACTTCTCGTCGGATGCAATGGGCTCAGCGCCTGGGGCCCGCGGCCCTTTTGGGGCCCACAAAATGTTTTAATTGCTTTTGAAATCAGAAGAAAAAAATACCAACTTTTAGGTTGAAAAGAAAGGTTTTAATATATAAATCAATACATTAATCTTCATATCAATCCCTTTGTAATATTTAAATTTTGATTTTTTTTTGGAGGAAGGGCCGACAGGTCAGCCCACGGCCCTGTGGAAAGGCACAGGAAGGAGTTTGCACTTTTCCTTAGGCCATGGGGCGTCAGAGACTTCCAGATAAAAGGGGGACAATCCGATCTGACGCTTAGGAGGGCAGAAAGGGATGGAGGGGTCTGGATCCTGGAGTTCAGGTCCATGTGGCTGAGGGTGGACGCTGCTGGGGGCTGGAGCAGCAGAGGCCCCTCGTTGGCCCCTGTTTCAGGAACAGGGCAGAACCTGTGGGTTAAGGCTCCCTGTGCTGCTTGCTCATGGATTTACCCGTTTCTGATCTTCTGTTGCCTCTCTGGACCACGAGAGTCTGGCCAACTCTTGTGTTCCTGGCGTTGGATACGGAGCCCGGCACACATTAGGGCTGCAACACATAGTCTGAGTCAATCATTGATTATTCCCTGACTTTCGCTTTCAACACACCCCATGAAGATTTAAAGGAATGCCACCCATTGTTCTGAGATCCTGGGGGGAGGGGGAACTGTCGTCCCTCTCTGCCAAGTGTTTGTCAGGTGAGACGTAAAATGACGGGGTAAAATGACTCAGTCCTGCGACATTTGGGGACCATCCTTGTTATGGTCTGTCCACTCTTCCCAGTGAACAGCAGTTCCCCCTTAGGTCCGTCTGACTGCCCCTCAGGCGTGGCAGCACTGGGGCCAGCGAGGAGCTGGCAGACCCATCCATTCTTGGGGTCTTGGCATCAGTCATCAGAGGAATTTAATTAGTGCCTTTTAATCATTTATTCTAAAATGGATGGATGTTTGCTGCTAAAATCCAAACACTCGCGCACTTTATAGATGCCTCAGCCTAATTTGGAAGACAGACGGGCTCTGACAGACGTCGGCGGGGGAACAAATGGTTTATGTGCTTGGAGCTTGGATGTAGCCAGCGAGTGCTGGTTGCTTCTTGCCGGGTCGTTGCCCAGGTTAAGGACTCTAGTTAGTGGGAAGAGTCAAGGTTAAAGCCGCATATATGGTCAGGTGACCAAGGGGGGCGCCAGGCACATGTGCAGGGCAAGGAATGGAGTTGGCCCAGGAGCCCAGCATGTCTGGTGGCCATGACCAGATAGCCCTGCCACATGACGCCCAGTGCTGTGGACTGTGTGCTTGTGTCTCCCCAATTCATAGGTTGAAGCCCTAATCCTCAACGTGTCTGTATTGGGAGGTGGGGCCTTCGGGGGTGATTAGGTTTAGATGAGATCTGAGGGTGGGCCCCGTGATGAGAATAGTGGACCAGAGCTCTCTGTCTCTGTCTGTCTGTCTCATTGCCACGTGAGGACACAGTGAGGAGGCGGCCATCTGCCAGCAGGGAAGGGGGCTCTTACCAGACCCTGAATCTGCCAGCATCTTGATCTGGGACCTCCAGCTTCCAGAACTGGGAGAAATAACTGTCTGTTGTTTAAGCCACTTGGTCTGTGGCTTGTTACGGCAGCCAAGCTGACCAAGACACCTGGGTCAAGAAAACCGTCTGAGGACAGGGGAGCTGATTGCAGTTTTTAAATATAAGGAGAGGCGCAGAAGAACTTACATGGCGAGGAAACCAATTACAGCAGAAAGTAAGACATTCTGGGGATGAGATGTGTGGGTTCCAGGGGTGATTTGGTCAGGACAACCAGTGGACATTCTAGGATGGCTTGAATGGATTCTGCTGTGGAATGAGAACTGGAGAACACGACCTCATAGTATCCTTCTTTTCCTAAAGATTGTGGGAGTTAATGGATTCTTGGGAACCTTTTAAAGAGTAATCAGAAGTATAGCTCCATGGTGCTAAACAACATTCCCCATTCTAATAAGCAGCAGCTGGATTTACTCTAATGGAGATTCCAACTCGCTGCTTCCTGAAATGTTGAGTAATCCTCTTCTGTGCAGGGGCTGGGGGTCTAGTTAAACCTTACATTCACTCCTGCAATATTCGTAAAACCCTTTACAAGAGTCTTTTCATCATCTAGATAGCAGAGCCCGAAGCAAGGGTTAAAGTGCTGAGACTTTATTTGGAAGGTGCAAGCCCAGGGTGGCAGGAGTGAGGAGAAAAGAGAGGTAAGGCAGGAGAAAATGCAAAACAACCCAGTCGGATACATCACCTTGCTCCTCGCTGCTCCGTAAAGAGCCATGAAGGGACACAGTGGGTGGCAGACATGCTCACTCAGCGAGTGGACTTCTCTGGAAG
Source organism: Tapirus indicus (assembly GCA_031878705.1). Taxonomy (NCBI): domain Eukaryota; kingdom Metazoa; phylum Chordata; class Mammalia; order Perissodactyla; family Tapiridae; genus Tapirus; species Tapirus indicus. The sequence goes on along the minus strand of CM062924.1, from coordinate 88,319,052 downwards.
CTTGTGGAGGGAAACGGTCCTGGGAGCAGTCTGTGAAGGGGAGAAAGTATGGGGCTGTATCTCCCTCCGTCCTCCTATGTCCCACTGGAAAGCCAATTTCCCTGCACTCTGGGTTGTGTCATTGGTCTTCCAGAGGCTTCTCAGGAAGCTGGATCCCACCCTCCACCCTGTCTTAAGGCATTTCATCCAAGTCTGGTCGGGGAGGGGCAACGCAGAGTGCTGAGGGCCGCTGACCAAGGGAGAGGAGAAGCGAGGTGGCTGAGGGAACCTGAGGAGGTACCCAGAAGTTTATGCTCAAAAACACTGTACACTGGGCAGTCTTTTAGGGGGTCCTGCCTTCCAGGGGGGAGAATATCCGTGCCCAGTAAGTACATGACAAGATAGCCAGTGGGCGCATAATTCAACAACAATACACAATAGAATCTAGAGGCCAGTCACAGGGCGGTCACAGCTTGGCCAGATGCACAGATACCGAGATTCTAAATTCTTTGTTTCTTTGCTGTTCCACTGGCTTAGCTGCATCAGCACAGCCAGCCTTTGGGGAAAGAGCTTGGACGGAGAGCAAAATAACTGACACAATTGGGTTATCTGGTTAAGTGGAATTTGGATAAAGTGGGGAAGCATAAAAAACGCTATATGTGTGCCATAAAAGTTTTCATTTTAACATAAAATATGTAACGTGTATATCATTTTGTTCATCGTTGGGTGTAAGACAAAGCCTTCTTCTTCGAGAACAGGTCCCCAGATTGGAATTCCAGTCTCTCTCTCTCTCTGTCTCTCTCTCATAAACCACACTTATCATTGTCAGTCTTTGATTTCCAGTTTAGGACTGAGAATTTGACGTCATAGATAATACAATCTGAGGCCGGAATCCTCCGAGATTCGTACGATTTATTTCCTTATCTTTTACGGTTGACTTGCCTAACCTAATTCAACGGCAGTATATGTAAGAACTTAGCTTCATCTGTTCTTTCCAAAGATGTCTATTTAGTTTTCAGAGCAGACGCTCTCTTCTCTTGCTCATCTTGACTGGCCTCTGTAACACTTAACTAAATGACCTAGTTGCAATAACAAAGTCAACTGAATAAGCAGGTTTGGGGACGGACTCCAGTAAGTGTATTAGTTTTCTTCAGCTGCTGTAACAAAGTGCCAGACGCTGGGTGGCTGAAAACGATTTACTCTTTTATCCTCTCCATTCTGGAGGCCAGAAGCCCAAGGCCAAGGTGCTGGCAGGGCTGGGTCCTTCTGAGGGTTGTGAGGGAGAATCTGCTCCAGCCTCCTGCCTAGCTTCTGGTGCTCTGCGGCAATCCTCAGTTTGCGGACGCATCACTCCAGTCTGTCTCCATGGTCACAGGGCCTTCTGCCCTATACACGTCTGTGTTTCTTCTCTTATAAGGACACCAGTCATACTGGGTTCAGGGTCCCCCTTCATCCAGTACGACTGCGTCTTAGCTGGATTACATCTGCAAAGACCCCATTTCCAAGTAAGGTCACAGTCACAGGTTCCACGGGTTAGGACTTCTCCACGTCTTTTTTGGGGACCCAATTCAACCCATAACAATAGGCTGTACTCTCTGGTGGGAGCGGAAGGGCACAGTCTCACTGCAAAGAAGTCCGTTGCTGCAGGCATTTGGTGAGCACAGGCTGACTGCATGTCCTGTACTCAGTCCAGTGTCTATGGCTCTCGGGGTCTGGCAGCACGGTGTCAAGGTTCCGGGGCGTCTGCATGATCAGAAGGACCTCAGCCTCACCGAGATCTACGAGGCGGGTTCAGCTGCCTGGGCGGGGGCTGGAGCACGACCCAGTGGTTTTCGGTTACAGGGAGGGGCAGGTAAAGGCCACCAAGTCACCCAGCATTCACCCCAGGGGCAGGGTTGGCCAAAACACAGACCAAACCGAAAGTCCTCTTTCCATCTTTCACCTTCCAAATTTCAACCCATCACTGAACCACGCCAATTTTACCCCCATGCATTTCTCAATTCCTCTGCTACCTTTGGTTCTTTGGGTCCCAAGCTGACCCCAGAGCGTGGTGATAATGGACTTTCTGAGTCCAGTAGCAGTCACAGCCCATCCACGACTGTCAGGGTCGACTCAAACCGACTGTGACCCCTGAACGCACGTGAGGAAGAGGGGAAGGGGGTCGGGGGGGCTGGGCATTAGGGGAGGTGACAGCTGGGGAAATGAGGCCACTATGAAGGAAATTCACAGTGTTGGGTTCTCTTCGCTGACCTCAAAGCCTGTGTTGGTGTCCAGAGAGTGAAGATCTAAAGTGGAAACGTGGCCCGTTCCTCTGTGGTCTCTGCACACCTGGGCTGGTCCCGGTGGCACCTTCTACTGCGGGGGGACACGTCACTCCTCTGCTGTTCCCTGCTGCCTTGGTCCTTCAATCCCTGCAAAATGAGAACGCAGGGCACCGGCCACTCAAATGCTTCTCTAGAAAAAAATGGCCTCGTGCATTCCAGCCATGGAAATCAGGCCGACATCTCTGCAGGTGAGGGGCTGCCTTGGGTTTGGGGTGGCTGCGGCTTCATCCCCGGGACGCCTCTGTGCTGCCGGGGCTCGCCCTTCACTTGGAGTGTTGTGGGAGGAGGGAGGCAGGAGCCCCGCTCGACCCCAGGGACGGGCACAAGGATGCTTCATGCTCACGGTGTGATGTCTTCCGTCTTCACCCTCCACCACCCCAGGTGCCCGGAGGAGTCATGGGGTCACAGGCCCGGAGCAGGTCGGTGGCTGAGAAAGGGCCCGTGGCCAGCAACATTGCAAGGCCAGCAAGTTTCTCTTTGGCTTCCTCAGCTGGGCAGCTCTCATTGCCTAGGGCAGTGTGTCTGTGTGTGTGAGCATGTGTGCAAGTGTGCGAGTGTGTGTTGTTCATTCAGAGACACGTCTGTGCATCGGGAAAGCAGCGTGGGGTGAGGGAACCAGTCATAGCCGCATCCACACCTCCACTCGGCCCTTTATTAACTCATTGTTCAAGGCACTTGCTGGCCCAGGCCCTTGGCCTTCTGCCCTGGGACGTGGGGAGAGCAATGCTCTCCTTCAGGGCTGCAAAGCCTGGAGATCAGGTCTCGATGACTCCTGCGCACACTTGAGACAGAGAGGGCATCTGGGTTCAAAGCCCGCCAGGAACACCAGCCTGCTGCTCTGTCTTCACCAATGCCAGTTCATTTAACCGATCTCTTCCTCAGTTTACTTGTCTGTAAAATGGGGATAATGATATAAGTATGCTATTTAAACTCTCACTAGTGTGAGCTGTAATTGTTATAATTGCTATTAAGGATCCTGGAACCTCAGAGACACAGTATTATTATTATTACTATTATTGTTAGTTGATCAACAACTAATCATTGAGTGAGCATCTACAGTAAAGAGACTTCCACTTGAGATGGGAGACTGAGCTGGCACAGGAAGCTCTCCTCACCAAGCAGAATGCCTCATAAAGTGTATGGACACACGTGCACACACACATACGGACATGCATTTCTGTGCAAGACTAAAGGCAAGAAAGTAGACGCCCTGGTCCCAGAAACCAAGAGGAATCCAGAGTGGTGAAGGGACGGAGGCGCGGGTCTCTGGCTGAAGGGGACTTAGCGGCCGGCTCAGTGTCCACACTTGGTGAGCGAGACTCGGGCCCTGGGTGAGAAGAGTGGAAGTAATGAAAGGGATAAATTACACGCCGGGAAGTACAGAAAATAGGACAACTTCAAAGGAACGTGAAAATAAGTGTGTTTAAAGTATTTTAAGAGATAAAGGGAAGAAAAGACACTATAAAGCCAGAACGTGACATTAGGAAAGAAAACACAGCAGGTGGGTCTGAAAAAGAATGAAGCAGAACCACGGAAATTAAACAAAATAAAACTAAACCAAACAAAACCAAATGGACAGGTTGACAGTCCACCAGAATGAGTGATTTAGGGGAACTGTCCAGAAAAGAGAAGCGTTGAGACCCAGACAAATGGAGGAGCAGACCCAGCGTCTGCTGAATGGGAGGTCCCAAAGGAGAGGCCAGGCAATTTTTAAAGACATTGTGGCTGAGAATCTTCCAGAATTGATGAAAGACATGAGACAGGTGGAAACAGCAAATCTCTGGGCAGAATAAGTAAAATCGAGTCCCTGTGTAGACATATTTTGCTTCATGTTTGGTGACTGCAATTCAAAGAGAAAAATCTTAGCTGCCATCAGAGGAAAAGCAGGCACTTTCAGACCCCGCTGGGGGGAATGCAGACTGATAAATCCTTTCTTGGGAGGTAATTTTCTATAACAGATACAAATTCTTAAAAATGCCGCACACCCATTTACTCGTGATTTTCACTTTTAGAAATTCATTCTAAGACAATAGTAGCTGACGTGTACGAAGATTTGAATTTGGCAGTGTTTGTAATGGCAAAAACATTTGGAAATCTAAATTATTTCTAAGCAGACAAATACATATACACTATGATACTAACCGTAAACTGGAACGTGACCCAGCTGTAAAAGTTGTGTGTAAAAGAGTATTTAAAGATGTGGAAGGAAAACACGCTTAATTAACATGATTATTAGTTTAATTAAAGCAAAAGCAGATGACAAAACGGTGCTCAGCATGTTCTTTCCCCGGCTCGGCGTGTGTTCACGCGTGTCCGTGTGTGCGCCTGTGTGTAATCAGAAGGATTTGGCCGACATTACAGTAATTACCTCCGGATGACGGGCACACTGTGACTTCATTCTGTGTTTGTATTTTTCCACACAGGTGTTGCCTGCATTATCTATTATAAACGCGTCTTAACGCTGTTATAATAAATAGATTACTTCCCTGCCCCTTGGAAGCTAAACACTGGTCAGACTGCTAACAGCACGGGGGGAAGAGTGAACGCTTCAGAGCCCCGACAGCCTGGCTCAAATCCCTGCTCCGCCACTTGCCCGCTGGTGACCAGAGCAAACCTCTTAGCCCACGGGAGCCTTTGCTTCCTCACCTGTGAGGTGGGGGTGGCGGTACTGCCTGTCTCTCCGGGCTGGGGAGCATTCAGTGAGGTGACCCAAGGAACGTGCTTAGCACGGAGCCAGGCACAGCATAGGTGCACGTGAGTTGATTAAATAAACCAACATTACTTCTGAGGATCGTGCTTCATCAGCTATACTCCTTCTATGTCCTATGGAGCCAGGCTCGCAAGGCCTCTGCTGCAGCAAGAAGCCAAAGGGAGGCCGGTGATGGGCAAGGGGAAGAGAAGAGAGGCCTGATATGAACACTAAGAAGGGCCCAGCATATGCACAGGAGCAGACACCTGAAGTGTGGGTGGAATTCAGGTTCAGTGAGTTCTGGCAGCTGTCACAGACAACTGATTAGTATGAAGCCTTGGAAGAGAACATTTTCTGAAGCTGTAACTGTGGGTGACTTATAGCGGCAAGGAGCCACTGTCATGCATAAGTCCCATACAGGGACTCAGAGTCCAAAGCAGTAATGGAAAGTGCACATGACTGAGGGCTCCTGGCAGCCGGATGGGTGAGCCTGGGGAACTGTGGAGGGCTTCAGACCCCAGGAGCCTGTTGACACCTCTTCAGGAGCACAGAGGCATCTCGTCTCAGGAAAGCCTGTGGCCTCTCCAGAGTGCCTTCCTCTCCAGCTTAGCTGTGGCATGAACAACACCACAGGCATCCCAAAGAATGGCCCCGTTCCAGGTGGGTGGGGGCTGGGGCTCAGTGGGATGTTTTCTGAGCAGAGTGAAGAGGGAGGCGTGCTGGCCCTGGCCTCAGCCCCTGCTCTGCAGACACCCTGCTCCCTGGCCTGGCCTTCCTGCTAAGCGTCTGTGGCAGACAGAATGACATTCGGCTGAAAGTCACAGAAACCTCTCTGAGCAGTGGATCAAACAAAGTTGAGGTTTATTTCTTTCTCCTCTAAGAAGAAGCCCAGAGGTAGGTGATCCAGGGGCGCTGTGGCTCAAAGATGCTACTGAGGACACAGTCTCCACGTGCCCTTCCAGCAGCTTTATTGGGTGGCTCTCATCCTCTCGGCCAGGTAGGGCCTGGTGTCTGTGGTTTAGGCCAGAAGAATAGAGAAGGACAAAGAGCAAAAGGTACTGTCACCCAGGCCGACCCCCTTGTAAGGAGCTGCAGTTGGCTGAATAATGGCCCCAATTATGGCCCCCAAACTAATGGCGCCCAAAGATATCAGGTCCTAACACCTGGAGCCTGTCAATGTTACCTCGTATGAAAATAGGGTCTTTGGAGACATGATTAAGTTGAGGATCTTGAGATGGGAGATTATCCCGGATGATCTATGTGGGCCCTAAATGCAGCACGAGTGTCCTTATAAGAGAGAGGCGGAGGGAGATTGGCACAGACAGAAGAGACGGAGATGTGACCACAGAGGAGAGGACTGGAGCAATGCGGCCCCAAGTCAAGGACAGCTGCCGGCCACCAGAAGCTGGAAGAGGCACTGAACGGACTTTCCCCCAGAGCCTTCAGTGGGAGCGCAGCCCTGCTGACAGTTTGATTTTGGGCCAGGGATGCTGATTTTGGACTTCTGGCCTCCAGAACTGTGAGAGAATAAGTTTCTGTTGTTTTAAGCTGCCCAGTGTGTGGTCCTTTGTTACAGCAGCCCTAGGAGACTAACACAGAAGCTTTTCCCGAAGGCCCGCCTGATGGCTTCCATTACTTCTCATTGGCCAAAATGTGTCATGGGCCCCACCCCCCAGCTGTAAGGGAGGCCGTGAAATGCTGATTCTTTCAGCTGACTCAGAACTCCTTTTAATAACATGTGGGTTCTGTTAATAAGAGAGCAGGGTTTAATGAATTTGAGATGGGTCACCAGCATGGTCTGCCCTAGAACCAGAGCTTGAGTCTTCCGAAAAGGAGGAAGGACCTGCTCCTCGCATGGGAGCATCTGTGTTGGCCCGTCTTCCCGGACCCCAGCTCCTGGCACACAGTAGGTGCTTAATTAATGCTGGAGACAGTTGAAGTGTACTTCAAACTGATATCTGCTCTGTCAAATATTTCCTTTTCCTGGTTGTCTTCTGATTTAAATCAGATTCAGGGATTTGAGACTGCCGCACAGGGCCTCTCTTTGGGCATAAACTCTGTGTTGTGCGTGGGGGGTAGCATGGCCGTGGGGGGTGGTCGGCAATTGGGATAAAGGAGAGACGATCGAGGCTTGGTTCTAACAGGAAAGAAAATCCAGCAATTTAGGGGAAGCAGAGAGGTCCAAGTATGTTAAGTATCAAAATCCTAAGTGAAACCAGCCCCGAGCTGAGATCTGAAGATGCCGAAGGCCGTGAGTGATGCTCTGCATTGAAGGAGTTTGGGCTGAAGAGGACGCTCTGGCAGTCTGCAGGGATGGGTCGGAGGGGGTGAAGGTGAAGCAGGGGCCTGATAGAAGCTCATAGAAATCAGATGGAGTGTGACATTTCCGGGGCTGCCTCTCTACTTAGCGGTGGTTGTTCTTTGTACTAGACGTTACATCGATGACAGTGCTGATTCCAGAATGCACATCCTTCGGATTTAGTCTGGAAATTTTGGTGTTTACAAAGGAGTTGAGAAAAGAATCGACCTTTCAAAAAAGTGATCCTAACTTTTTAGACTGCTGCCACTATCCCCTTCATGGGTGAGCTGGGTCCCCTCCCTGTATCCCTTTTCTATGATGGCACCAGGGCAGGGGACCGGGGAAGTGTTACCTTATGAAGCAGGAGGAAACGATACTGGTGGGGGGTGGGTGATAAAGAGAAAGAACTCTAAATGGAGAATTGCACCCGATGCTCGCTAAAAATGGCAAGGAAGACTTTAGTCAAGACTATTGCAACAGGGGAGAGAGAGTGTACTTAACTCTGCTGAAATAAAAGGCAGGAGGTGGTAGAAAGAACTGGAGGGCATGGGAGGGAGGTTGGTCAATGTGAAGGGCACCTGCGTTAGCTAACTGTGGCTCATCTTATAGAATTTAGGCGCCTACCCACCATGAGACTGGGCGATGGTGATTATACCTCAAAGGGATGGGTCCCAAGTCCTTGAGAAACACGGTCCAGGGCTGTAGAAGATTTATATCTCAAAGGGGCTGAGAGAGAATTTACAGCTGCAAGTTTCCTAAAGGAAAGCTCTAAGAAGGGGAGGATCAGGGGCCTAGAGTCAGGAAGAAGCCTGCCCAGAGTGTTGTCAGGCTGAGGGGAAGGTTAAGGCTGTGGTGGGCAGGAGTCGCCATCAGACATAAACAGAGTAGAACAACCTGTTGCTGCCCAGCCCTCGTGGCAGAGGGGGAGACGTGTCGTGGCTGGTGGACATGGGACAGACGGAGGGCAAGGCTGAGAGATGAGAAGCATGTGCCCTCCTTCCCACTGGGTTCCAGAGGAGATGGCCTTGCATGCACCCCTCTCCTCCCTGTTGGCGCCTGTGCACAGCACGGTGGTCGCGTCCAAGCAGAAGTCACGGTGAAGCCTGATTAGGAAGAGTGTCCTCGTCAGTCTCCTGAAAAGTCCCCGTGGAAGGAAGGTGATTGCTGATCTTGCCTTGGAGGACCCGGAAGGCAGCCGGCGATGTTGGCTGATCGGAACCCCAGGACGGCACACGGCAGGGGCTTGATATGCCCGCAGCGGAGGCTTCCGGCTGTTCTCCCAGCCGACTGGGTGGGAACAGCAGGCAGACCTCAGAGGGTCACGCAGCACCAGTGAAAGCCAGCCTGGGCGGAGTCTGACCAAATGACCACTGGTTCCAGAATAGTCTGAAAACGTTCTTCCAGTTTGCCAGCGGCTGCAGGGTGAGCAGTGGTCAGACCAAGGGCGCAATTGCCACGGAGGCCAGAAGGCCCGAGGGACCCAAGGGACCCGAGTACCGACCCAAGTCCTCTCCTCTATCTGCCACACCAAGGTCATGCAGCTCCCTGTGGCCTCAGATGTCATCTTGGAGCAGAGGTGGGGGAAGGGCTAAGCTCAGAGAGTCTGCATGTGCATCTGGTAAAGAGAAACCGTGAATGGGTAAGGTTAGCACCATTCTTCACCCACCACCCAGCGGGCGGAGGCCCATTAGGAGGATTGGGTTGTTCCAGAAAATGAAGCACATCATTTTCTTTGCACATCTCAATGTTGGGAGCCAGCTTGCAAGCCTGCTCCACATTTACTGGGTGTACACAAGGCACTGGGTTCTCTGCAGAGAATGCCATTTAATCTTGACAATACCCCTCAGGTATGAATTATTATCTCCATTTTACAGCTGAGAAACTCAGCATTAATAGTTTGCCTGGAGTCACCACATTCATTGAGTTCAGCCTGAGCGGCTGAAGGAAGAGCCCCCACTCCAGTGGCTTCTGTAGCACAGACTTTCCTCTGCCTTCCACATGCCACCTGGAAATGAGCAGGCCGGGTTGTACTGTCCCCAACCACCCGATTCTGTGGTTATCATTCCCAAGCCAGCACAGAGGGGGAAGCAAGAAGAGGGCCCAGGGTGAGAACCTTTAAGCAGACGACCCAAATCTGCGTCTCCCTATTCTGCTCACAGACCATTGGTCAAATTTAGTCACAAGGCCACACTTACCTCTTGGATTGTCTACATCAGCTCAGGCTGCTGTAACAAAATACCACAGGCCGGGGGGCTTAAACAATAGACATTTATTGCTCACAGTTCTGGAGGCTGGAGGTCTAAGATCAAGGTGCCCGCAGATTTGGTGTCTGGTAAGAGCCCACTTCCTGAATGACAGATGGCTGCCATCTCACTGTGCCCTCATATGGTGGAGAGTGAGCTCTGGTCTCCTCCTCTCTTGAAAGGACTCTAATCCCATCATGGGGCCCCACCCTCATGACCTCATCTAACCCTAATCACCTCCCAAAGGCCCCACCCCCGAGGACCATGCACAGATGAATTTTGGGTGACACAAACATTCCATCCATAACACAGGGGTCTGTGGAGGTGGTCTGTGTGCAGCAAAGCCTTGGAGGGGAGTCTGAAAGCCAGGACAAGCACTGGGGTGTTAGCCGTCTCTGCCCCCAGTCAGCCCTCCCCCACTCTGGTCTCCATCGGCACAAGCCCACGGCATACCCTCGCTGCCCCCAAAGAAAGACCCGCAGTCCTTGCATCCAGCTCCATCTGTGACCTAAGGGTGGTCCCCAGTCCTCTCTCTCAGGTTCAGCTGCAGCAACCTGGGATCTGGTGATCGATCCTCTAAAAGACGATGATCTGGACACCTCCCCAGACACGTGTGAAGGTTTGGGTTAGCAGAGGTTGCCTGCGAGAACAGCTGCCCTTCAGGAAGGACAGGACAGTCACAGTGTCAGTGGTGCCCTCTGCCCTCTCCAAAACCCAGGAAGCATGAATTATTACAAAGACTCCCAGTCCCGGCAGTGGGCCGAGCTCCCTGGTTACTGCTTGCTGGAGCATCCCCCTGGTCTTTCACCCTGTGGGCTGTGTTTGTGTCCTGGGAGGTCCCTCCTGGTACAGTATCCTCGGCTCGTCTGCAGAGGGTGTAGGAGTGTTACGAGCAATGGGCTTGCTCTGCTCACTGTCATCTGAGCCAACTAATCACAACGAGTTAGGGGTCGAGAAAGGAAGTTTGAATTTGATTAGCTAGCATAACCAGGAAGATGGCAGACTAATGTCTCAAAAAACCATCTTCAAAGATTACAGAATCTTGAGGCAGTTATATTGGGAAAATGGGTAGTGAGGAGGGGGTCCCAGGATGCTGGCCTCCAGGTGTGATGGGTTCCAGGCCTCACATTGCTCCATTTTTCTGTCAGCTGCGACGGATACCTTGTAGGTGTGATTCCCACCTGCGGTCAGCCTGTTCCTGGAGAGAAACTCATGGAACAAAGTTTTTAATTTATCAAGCTATTGTGGAGGAAGTGTAAGCAGAGGCCATAAATCAGGAGAGCGTGTGAATTTTTTGGAGTACATACAGAGCAGTGAGTCGTCACACAGAGGGGGTACTGGGGACATGTAGTGTAACAAGATGGCCTCACTTATGCTCACTTACAGGAGGGCGCTCTCCTCAGGTGACACACACCGGGTGACACACCCTTCTTGTCCAGGCGCAGGTTGGAAGTCCCATCACAGACCTTTGTAGGCCCAGCTGTGGCACATTTCTTGGCAGTACTGTCCCTCAAAATCTATTTGCTTCCAGTCCATTCCATGTGAAAGTAACCATCCCCCCAAATCTCGTGATCTTAAACACCCGTCCCCTCTTCTGTTCCCTGGCTTCCACGGCTGCCCTGGTGGACCCCTTTGTACTCATTCTCGGGGCCACTATGACCACAAAGGACCACAAACTTCTCACAGTAGAAACGTGCCCTCTCCCGCTTCTGGAGACCAGAAGTCTGAAATCAAGGGGTGGGCAGGGTCGTGCTCCCTTCGAAGGCTCTGGGGGAGGGTCTGTTCCTTTCTTCATCCCAGCTTCTGGGGGCCCTGCTGTCCCCGTCATCCCTCGGCTTGTGCAGCATACCTCCAGTCTGCCCTCATCTTCTCATGGCCTTCCTGCCCGGGTGTCTCCGCGTCCAAATTTTCCTCTTCACATAAGGACCCCAATTGGGGTGGATTTAGGGCCCACCCTAAAAGTCCACTAGGATGTCCCATACGACATCATCTTAGCTTGATGACATTTCATCAACGCAAAGACCCCATTTCCAAATAAGGTCATATTCGAGGGTACCAGGTGGATATGAATTTGGGGGGAACACTATTTAACCCAGTATGTCCTCTTTCTCTTTATTTCACGTTGGCCACCCAAGGTCTTCTGAGACAACAGGTTTGTGTAAGAAGGCAGCACAGTTGATCTGGTCATTGACGCTGTGGTGGCTCCAGGAGACCCTCTCACGAACCCGTGTATCTTCCCATTGTTTCCCCTCTGTGTGTGTCTGTCTCTGTGTCCAGATTTCCCTCTTTTTTTAAGAACGTCAGACATATTAGATTAGAGTTACCCTAACTGACCTCATTTCAACCTTAGTCATCTCTGTAAGGATGCTTTCACAAATACTGCCACATCCTGGGGGTTAGGACTTCAACAGGAATTTTGGGAGGGAGGACACAATGCAGCTCATAAGCCTTGTTCTTTGTGGCATTACATGCCCTTGTCCCCAGCACAGAACCCTGGCATGGGCACGTGGTAAACAGTTGCTGGATAAACGAATGGGTGTTTGCCACACGAAGGGCTGACTTGACCACCAGCACTGCTTTGGTGCCAATGGGTTGCACAGATCCTGTGAGTTCAGAGTGGGAGCACCGCTCACGCAGGAGAAGAGCTTGGGAGACGGGCCAACAGAAGGGAGGCAGGGAGAACAGCCCAGCTCGGGGAGGAGCTGCTGACCCCAAGGCTGCCCACGCTCCGTGTTCACGGAAAATAGAATCAGCCCAGTCCGCCTTAGGGATGAAGAGAGTTCCTGAGCGAGAGTCTTTTCCCAAAGAGCCCAGTGCTCTCTCTCCTAGAGGAGCCGCAGGTGAATGAACGAGGCTCCTTGGTGTTGGGCAAATAGTGGGAGCCTCTCCACAGGAAAGGGACAGACACTCCAAAAACTGCCCACAAAGGGGACACAGATTGCCTTGAAATCAGTTGCATGGCATCCTAATGACATTGGTGGGGGCGAGACAGCTCCTGTCAGCTGCATTAACGGGAGCGATGAGTGGTGCCCCACGACGGTTGCCGTCCCATCACTCACCTGCCATTCCGTCTTCCTCTCTTGATGATGAGCGAGGCCGGGAGCTTTGCCGCGTGAGGAGGGAGGCCACGTGCCAGCAGCCTAGGCTTCTGCCTGAAATATTTAGAACTCCACTGGCCCAAAATGTAATCAAATGTTAAATTATGAAAGGTCCCTGGGTTCAGCTCAGCCACTGTAGAAAATGGATGGGCTTCAGTGATTCGTGAGGCCGGCTCATACGAGCAGCCCGTCCCGGCGTTCTTGCACAACCAGTGAAAGCTTCACCATCGGGGCAGACCAGAGCTCCAGCAAGGCGCTCAGGGGGAAACCAAGCCACTCGCGAGCCGCGTCTCTCCATCAGCTGAGAACAGGGGCATCCATTGGTGGCACAGCCGCGAGCACCAGAGGTCAGGACAACGGGTCTCCACTGACCCAGAAGGTTCTGCTCAGCGTGGACTGGCCGACAACATGTCTCTCGCCTTCGTGAGGGGGTGGGCTTGGCATCGGCACTGTGAGCGAGCACTCCTGTCTGGGGCTCACCCCCCAGCAGTTAGGTGTTAGCAGCATATTTAAGTCGATGTGGGCGTCGGACACGCCCCTGCCTTGCCCATTGCTAACTCCTTATCTCGGTCAGCTCGGGCTGCCGTCACAAACACACCACAGACTGGGCGCTTAAACAACAGACATTCATCTCTCACAGTCCTGGAGGGTGGACGTCCAAGACGGAGACAGCTGATTTTGTTCTGGGTGAGGACCCTCTTCCTGGCTTGCAGATGGCTGCCTACTCGCTGTCCCCTCACACTGGGGAGAGGGGGAGAGAGAGTGTCTTCTTATAAGGACACTAATCCCATCAGGGGCCTCACCCTCATGACCTCGTCTAACCCTCATCACCTCCCAAAGGCCCCCCTCCTAATACCATCACATTGAGGGTTAGGGTTTCCACATATGAATTTTGGGGGGACACAAATATGCCGTCCATAGCACCCCTCTCTTCCCGGGGCTCCCTGGTGAGCTGCCATCATCCAGGTGACCCGAGTCCTCCGTGCACGTTTGCAGATGCTTGTTATGTAACACCTTGCTTCTCCCTACGCAAGTTTGGACCCAACTGAGAGAGAGATGCAGGCGACGGGAAGGTGGAAAGAAACATCTCTTTATTACTGACAAAGCGAGGGCTCTAGGGGAGAATTCACGCCCCTGTCTCTTCCAGCTTCTAGAGGCTGCCCGCATTCCTTGGCTTGGGGCCCTGCATCACTCCAACCCCTACTCCTGTCCTCACATCTCAGCCCCTGCTCCCTCTTTCCCATAAGGGCCCCCGTGATGACATTGGGCCCACCTGAAAAGTCAAAGATAATCTCCCCATCTCAAAATCCTTAACCTAATCATATACCTGCAATGTCCTTTTGCCAGGGGAGGTCACATGTCCATAGGTTCTGGCGATGAAGACTTGGACATCTTCGGGGGGCTATTATTCTGCCACCACAGGTACTGTCCTGGGATGGGGTATGCAGCCACGAACAATGAAAGGACACAATCCCTGTCCCCGTGGACTTACATTTTATTGTAAAACACATCTTTCTCCACTACACTTTTCCTGCAGGAGTGGGGTGTGGAGGGGCCTATATCCTAGGACAGTGCTGTTCCACAGAACCTTCTGTGACGATGGGCATGTCCTCTATCTGCTCGTCCGACATGGTGAGCACCAGAACTTGAACTGTGGCTAGTGTGACTAAGGAACTGATTTTTAACTTTTAGTTCATTTTGATTAATGGAAACAGCCGCAGGAGGCTGGTGGCCCCTGCACTGGACAGCACAGCACGCGTGTCTCTGCAGATCCCGCCCCCTCGGGGGGGCACAGAATTTCTCAGGGTTCACCCGTTTCTTGGCTTGGTTTGTGTTCTCTCCACACACTCAGGCTCGCCGTGTTTGCTGGCTCCCAGGGCCTCCCTTCTTTATTTTCTCTTTGCTTGCTAAACCAGGCACTTGTTTTTCTAACACTGTCCTCTCGATTCTTTCCTGCAGTAAGAAATATGAAATCAATAAGTTCTAAGTCTGCCAAAACCTCAGTTCAAACAAATCTTTTCCTCATCACCTTCCCGATTCAGAAAATCCCACTCTGGCATCTAACTCGGCCAGAGCAATATCCCCCGAAGTCTGGTCTCGGTGGACTATCATCCTGCCTGCCTCTCCCCCTTAACAAAAGTTTGTCCATTAACATTTGTGTAGCACAGACTATATGCCAGGCACTCGCCTGCATGATTTGCAAATACTAACTTGTTTAATTCTTAATCAGTCTTGCAATGTAGGCAACATCATTAACCCCATTTTATAGGTGAAGAAACTGAGGCACAGAGAGGTTGAGTAACTGGTCTGAGACCCACAGCAGTAGGAGACAGAGCCAGGCCGTGACAGAGGTGTGCTCAGGCCCTCCCTGCCACACTGCTTCCTTTGCTGGGCTTCTCTCTAGAGCCCTGGTCCCCAGATTTCAGGACACCAGCGGCACCAGCACTTACAGTGAGCGTGCCCCTCCAGTTGTCTCCCCGCTTTCCATCCCCATTCCGTCACTTTATAAGTGAGCTGTCAGATTTTCCATCCCTGCTTCCTGCAGCTGTCACTGTCTTCAAAGGGGGGACGCCCCAGTCCCTCCTGCTTTAACTCTCATCTGCAGTTTTAAACACATCCTGGATCCTGCTTCTTCCGGGGAGTCTCACCACTCACCTCTGAGGTCGGACTTTTCCGGCTGGTGAGAGCTGGACATCTCCTCCCGCCCCCGCGAGAGCTGTTCCACCTGGACACAACTTCGTTTTTCTTTAATATTGGTCTAACCCAGCCTGACTTTTCCACTTTCCTCACTTCTTTTCAGAGCAGTTAGACCTGAACACTGTCATACCCTTCCTATCTGCCTGGCATATTTCCTAAGATCTCCACCTTCTTCCCCAGGAAATCCTCTGTTTGCACCTTGAATCTGCGTGTCTGCATCTTTTTATCTTCCTTCTTGCACAGCTGCTGTTTTGAGAGGCATTCGGAGGTGTATTCCCAAGCCCCCCACTTCCTCCTCCGTCCCCCTGAGCGAATCTGGTCCCCAGAGACAAGAAGTGTCGGGCGTGAGCCGTTCGTTACTTGTCTTAGCCCCTGGGTCTGCGGCAGATCCGCATCCCACTCTTTCTATAAGAAGGATGCTCACTACCTCTGAGCTGCCTCTAAAAGTTCTCCCACCTTGTGCCAATGAGGGGACGTCTGGGGCCTCAGAAATCGAAAGCCACGATGGGAATTTATGTGTCAACAAATCCAGGGGCCACTTGGAACCATTTGGTAATGGTAAGGGGTGACTCACAAGAACCCCATGGATTCAAGGTTAGTCCCTCTACAGCTCCCTCCAACTGGCCCAACATGCCGGGGGCACTGGCCAGCGGGAGCTGGAGCCTCCCGCCGGCTCTCTGTGCAGGCAGAACCCAGCTTCTGCCGTTTCAGATCCTGGCTCCCTGGCCTGCCAGCCTGGCTGAGAAACGCAGTTAAAAGCAGCGAAAATAAATGATTCCATCCCCTAATGCCTTAAAGTCTCTCTACCCAAAGGCTTTCTATTATCAAAGCCATGACTTCGCTGTGCTTGCTAAAAATGACACATCCCGCCCGTGTCAGCCAAGGTCTACACTGGCTAAAATACAGCCGCTGGCCTGTGGTTAAAGCCTCCATAAGCTGCAGTGACCTGCCAAGGTCAAGATCCGGCAGAGCTCAAGTGTACTCATGCCTAAGACCCCGCCCGGCCCACTCGGGCTGCACCGTGAAAACCAGCCGTGGCTTGAACCCCGGCCGCGCGGGACCTCGGCGTTGTCACGACGTCAGGGACCCACAAGGGTGGGGTGAGGCCAAGGCCTCAAGCCACCTGCTCAGACAGCTTGAAACCTCAGTCTCATCACATCTGTGTTCTTGGATTTTGTTCCGAGTCTATTTCATCCACTCCTGGAAATGCAGCAGGTGTTAGAATTTGAGTGGGCTGACATAGAGCATGCCTGCCCCAGCCCCCATCCCTAGTTAGGGAGATGGACCCAGAATCAAGTAGGTAAAGAGTGAAAGGAAATCATCTTCATTTCTGACAAGGCTGTTGGAGAAGGAGACGGCAAGTCGCTGCCAATGGACTTGTTCACATTCTGACAACTGGCCACGCCCAGGTCCGGAGCCGGCCGGAATTTACTGCGCAGTGTGGGGGGAGGGGACCTGGATCCACTCCCTCTGCAGGACGGGGCTGGGGCACCCGAGTCCACTTCCTTCCTCTGTGCTGAATAACACCCCTGCCCCATAGACGTCCACGTCCTAATCCCTGGAACCTGTGAATATGTGACCTTAACACGGCAAAAGGGACTTGGCGGTTGGGATTAAGTCAAGAACTTGAGATGGGGAGATGACCCTGGATTATCCGGGTGGCCCAAGTCATCACTAGGGTCCTTATAAGAGGGAGGCAGGGGTGTCAGAGTTGGAGGAGGTGATGTGATGACAGAAGCTGAGGTCAGTGTGATGAGGCCATGGGCCAAGGGATATGGGCAGCTTCTAGAAGCTGGAAAAGGCAGGGAAATTCTCTCCCTAGAGCCTCCAGCCTTGCCTACCTATTTTTGAATTCTGACCTCCAGAACAGTAAGAGAATAAATCTGTGTTGTTTTAAGCCACACTATTTGCAGTAATTTGTTACAGCAGCGATAAGAAACTAAAACTCACAGATCAGCTAAGTCACTCCCCTTCGCCTGGAGAGCAGGGAATGAGCGGGAGGTAGAGAGAGGCCGGGAAGGTTGCTGTAATCAGGTCCCTCCATATGGAGACAAAATGAGCGATGGGGGAGCACCCCCTCCTATCCTCCCTGTCCTGAGAGGATGGGTCTAACTGTTTAAA
Organism: Tapirus indicus; assembly: GCA_031878705.1. Lineage (NCBI taxonomy): Eukaryota > Metazoa > Chordata > Mammalia > Perissodactyla > Tapiridae > Tapirus > Tapirus indicus. Next base: position 88,301,602 of record CM062924.1, on the reverse strand, counting down.
CAGAGGGAAACTGAGGCCCAGGACTCTGTGGCTCCCGGCCCACGGCCACATGACAAAGAGAGCCAGATGAGGACCTGTGCGATGGCAGGGTTCTCCCCTTCTCTGAGGTCTTGCAAATATCACCCTCCTGCAGCTGGCCTTGTTGGGGAGCAGAGCTCCCAGTGAGCGGAGGGATCAGGGATTGGGGAAGGGAGGCAGGGCGCTCCTTGCCACAATGTCACAGGGACCTGACAACATGCTCTGCACTTCGCATCCAGATATTGACCGGTCATCATTCATCCTAACCTCTTTATGCCTGTCGGTGGCGGGAGTCAATTCACACCATAAGGATTTTTCCCGCCAAGTGAACAGTGCATTCTGTGTTCCCATTTGGCGAGGAGAGTAGGACCCGGGAACCAAGGTCATCCCGGTGGCCCGGTGTGACCCTGCTGGTCACCCTCCCCTGCCTACTCCACATCAGTACCTGGTCTGCTGGTACTCGGGGCTTGTGCTTTGCTAAGGTGATGACGTCACCTCTGGCCGTGTGCTATTTTAATCTATCTGTTTAACAGATAGTTGACGAGTGCCTGCGGTGGGTGGTGGGGACATGGCAGTTAAGAGGTCCTGGCCCTCACAGAGCTGGTGGCCCCATGGGCAGGGACAGAACGTGAGTGCGTGCCACACGTAGTCAAATGAGCGAGTTCCGTTCCTCAGTGGCTGTGACGTAGGAAGGGTGCAGGTTTGGGACCCCAAAGAGCCGAGTTAGAGTCTCCCTCCAGCCGTAAGGAGCTGCTGACTTTGAGCGTGTGGCCCGACCCGCTTCTGCGGCAGGGGGCTTCCTCCAGGCTGCACGATGACAGCGGCCCCTCGACTGGAGCCCCGTGGAAGTAGGAATGCCATGTCCAGCACCCGCCTCCGCCAACTCCACCAGCTCCACCAGCTCTCTGCTTCTCAGATCCCTAGCCACCAGCCGCCTGTGTCACTGCTTGGCCCTTTCTTGGATGGGGCTCTGGGAGGAGCAGGTTCTGCTGTTTGGTTACGAAAGGAGATTAAATGTCAAGAGTAGTCCACAGAGCGGGGAGCATCGAGGGCCTCCCATCCGTGGTCACTTCCCCCCGCTGCCCTCCCAGGAGCAGGGCGTTGCAAACTTCACTGTGCTTGGGAGCCACCTCGTATCTTGTTAAAATGCAGGGTCTGTCTCAGTAGACCTGGGGCAGGGCCTGGGAATCTGCATTCTTTAACAAGCTCCAGGGTGATGCCTGTCCTGATCTGGGGACCCCACTTTGAGAAGCAGCGTCCTGGGGTGGTCGGTGCTGGAAACATCATGCCGGTCGGTGCGCTTCGTCCTCTTTGTGCCTAGGGACCCAGAACAGAGCCAGCGCATAGCAGGTGCTTGACTAATGTTCGCAGACGCCTGGGCAGGTGGCTGTTTGATACTGGGGGCCGGCAGCTTGAGCACCGTTTCCAAAGATGGAGCGAATCCTGCCCCTGTGCACGAGGATGGAGCAGACCCTGCCTGTTGGGGGTGGGGGGATGCTGGTCCCCCTGGTCCAGAGCATCCAGGGGCTCAGCCCTTTGTCCTGACTCCACCCCTCCCCCGCTGAGCAGGTCCGGACAACTGACTTGACTTTTCTAAGCCAGTTTCTGTATCCACAAAATGCTGCTGCTGTTTATCTCTCAGCGTTGCCATGGGGATAAGGGGGCAATGTGCGAAGAAAGGGGCTGAGAGTGTGAAGCACCCTCTTTATGTATTAGCAATTTACCTTGAATGCCCAGATTCAGGAGTCACCTGGAGAGTCACCCCCACCTGGAAGCCTGCCCTGATTTCCCCAGGGTGGATCAGGCATCCTTCCTCCCTGCCCCATGGTGTGTTTATCATCCCCGCCCAGTGACTGGTCTCATGAGGAGACTCCAGCACCTAGCTCGGCACCTGGCCCTGAGTGGTGCTCCCCAAATGGAGAATGAGGGAAGGAATGAAATTCCCCAAGGAACTTAGTCTGGGGGCAGAGCTGGGGCCATGACACTTTTTAGGTTCATCAAGCAGCCCCCAGAAGAGAAGAGGCAGAAACCGGCCCACTTTCACTCTGGTTAAAGGGAGAGATACCATAAGGGGATCTTCCCATTTCTTTCTGGTTTGACCCACTCACTCCCCCAAAGCAAGGCTACACTAGGATTTCCAAGAACTGTCTAGAAATGGTGACTGGATTTTGGCTATAGTGTCTTCTGTGCCAACTCAGGGAACACAAACTTGTCAGGCATCATAGAAAGAACATGGCATCCTTCAATCCCTCCCCACATTAGTGAGGAAAATTTTCCTGGCAACCTCCTATTCATCCTTCAAGACCCAACTCAAATTGCCCCTCCCCTGCCCCCTCATACATGAGGCCCTCTACATTTCCAGCCTCATTCAGACCAAGTTTAGGGCCCACGTGCCTGTGCTCCCCACATACCAAAAGCCCCTGGAGAACAGACACTGGGTCGTTTATCTTGAATCCTCAGGCATTTTCTAGGGTTTGGCACACAGTAGTTACTCAACAAATGTATGAATAAATGGATGCTGTGTTGTGCCTTTCACATTCTGCCCGAAGGGCACCAAATGGATCCCCTTCTCTTTACGAGCTTCAGCTGATTAGATTTCCCAAAGCCCCCGTCCCGTCCCTCTGCCGTGGACTCTTGGCTCTGGGGGTGCAGGGTGGGCCCTCCCAGAGTCACCCCGGCCTCGCTCTGATGTGCCCATGGAGGGAGAGGCCGGAGCGCTTAGCTGGGATTGATTTCTGTCTTCATGATTTAGCCCCCATCGATTTTCTCAGGCGGAGGCTGTGCACTCAGTGAAGTGAGGGCTGCCCAGCCCCATCCAGACGGGGTGACGTGCAAGGACAATTACCCTTCTGGTGACAGCTTTGCTTTTTCTAAAATATATATAACGCAATGAAAATAACTCAGCCGGGGAGGCGAGCGGAGCTGCGGTGTGGAGTGGGCGGTGACATTCAAGTGGGCTAGTTGCCGTTTTCCCACCCCTGGGGAAGACATTGTTAAAAGGATTGTATTATTGTTATTATTACATTTTGCAAACTTGGGAGAAATGTCCAGCATTGATTCAGAATAAAAGGATGAAACATTTAACTTAGCAAGAGGTTGTTTTAGGTTTGTTCTCCTTCAGCCGAAGCCTGAGTCGGGCGCAGAGGGAGATTCCTTCGCAGGATTTGAGGCGCTTCCTTGAGATGGGGGGTGAACAACCTCCCTCGGCTTCTGGGTCCCTGCCGGTTTCCTGCACTGCCTGCCTCCCCCGGGCTCCCCCAAACTGCCTTTAGGGGTTCAGCCACTTGGAACTGGCATTTTATTAGACCTTCAACTTGGCATATCATTTAAATGAGTATTGTTAGAATTGTTCTTTTTCCAGAAATATCGAGGAAACGAGCTCTCAGACGTCCTCAGCTCCTACTGGATGAAGGGCCCATGTTCCCTGGGTGTGTTTTCTATCTGAAGTCCGTCCCTAGGCCCGTGTCACTCAAGAGGCCCAGACAGGGTGACCAACCTCCCCCTTTTATGGGATTGTCCAGGCTTCAGTACTGGCAGTCCCACAGCCCAGGCAACCCCTCGGCCCAGGCAACCTGGGACAGTCGGTCACCCAAGACTTGGGCAAGCTGCTGCTGCTTTCTCTGAGGGAGGCAGGTCTGAGGACGTGGGGCAGCAGGAAGCAGCCCCCTCACTCAGATCAGAAAGGCATCGAGGATGGAATAGCCCAGCACCCCCAGGAGGTAAAGATAAACCTTACAGAGCTCGGGCTTGCAGGACTGCGTGGTTCAGAGCGAAGACAGCAGGCGGGGGCTGGGGGTTGAAGCATCCGGAGTGCGGGGAATTGCTCCAGACTGGCTCAACCTCGGGCTCCGAGACCCCGGCCGGGTGTGATCACAGGGGCTGCTGAACCCAGTTCTCCCATCAACCCGGTCATCTATTTCTTCTGGAGACCGGAGGCCTTGCCCCAGGACCCTTGGGGCCTCGTAGGACCAGATATCATATCCTGTCACCCCCCCCTCCCCGCTGCTTTTGTCACCACCAAGCGTTTCAGGAGATGCCCCTGCGTGCAAGGTGGGCACTTCAAAGATGATCCCAAGTCAGCACTATCTTCCATGCTGTGAGTGGTGCCTGCAGCCTGTGGGGGATACGGCCCCCTTGTGCTGGTCCCAGCTCCTCACGGCATTAAACAAGCTCTCTGACGTGCAGGGCCCCAGATGTTGAAGGCGAGGCTCCTGCCCCGGGCCTGGGGGGCTGAGACCTGCTGGGAGAGCCGGCCAGGGGGTGGGTGCGGCCGTTGTTTGGGAGGAGAGCGGGACGGAGGGGCTCGGGAAGTGGGCGGCTGGGAGCCCCGTGATTAGACTTTGGGTGAGTCGGGGAGGGCATTCAGGATGAGGGGCCCCGAGGGATTCAGGGGTCAGTGAGGACACCAGCAGGTGCCAGAGAGGACTAGTGGGAGGTGGGTTTGGAGGGGAGTGTGGGCCTCATTGGGCACAGCCTGGAATGACAGAGAAAGTCCCATCTCATCCTGTCACACCTTTTAATGTGCACCACAATTATAGGGCAGATATGGGAAATTAGGGTGACAGATCTTCCCAATATGTCTGCAACTAAGGAATTCATGGGAAACAGTGGCACTTAGCAGGGCTAAAACAGGAAAGTCCCGGGCAAACTGGGCTGAGCTGATCACCACACAAATATCCTAACTGTTCTTACAGATGAAAAAACAGATGGTCTGAGGAGTCCCCAGTTATCTGACCTCCAAGCTCATGCTCCTCCCATTGTCTCCTGACCAATAGCCTGGGCCTCATCCTGTGGGTCTCTGGACGATGGGTGGGGCTTTGGGAACCAGGCGGTGGTCTGGGTGTGGTGTGAGGCCATGTGTGTGTTGCTGACTGTGCAAGTATGATCACCCAGCCACACGTGAGTTTTGCTCTTGGCCGTTGGCGGGTCTGGCTTGTATCACAGCCCGTTCCCTATTCCCCTCCACGTTCATACCCTCCATTCCTTCTCCACCAAAGCTGTCGCGAAGCATTTGTGCTCTGAGTTTGAGTTATTGGCTCTGACTGTTACCGACTTTCTTAGAATGAGAGTCCCGGGGCTGGAATGGTCTGTGGTGTGGCTGGGAGCTGTTGAGGAGATTGCACCAATTGGAGCCCTAATTAATGTTTGTTTTATGATGTTCCAGGGAATGATCGCTCAATAAGATAATGCAAATAGAATTTTTAAAAAGCGTATGTTCAATTTAAACAGTGGGTGCAAACAGACACGTCGCAAAGTAGCCTGTTGGATGATGTTATTATAAGAAGCAATATTGCTCTTCCTGCAATCTGTACTTGGTAATTATTTCATTAATTGTAAACAGACACGACTGGGTCCCAGCTCTCCGCAAGAACATGAGGTCAGAGAGGAGAAAGCCCTTCAGGTGTACACGCTCCGTGGAGCCAACTTCCTGGGGAGGAGCCAAGAGGTGCCCCGCAACCCCCTGAGCTTTGTGGGGGAGCAGCCCCGGGGCGGTGGGGGTGGGTGTGGGTGGGAATCTCAGATATGAGTCTAAGAGTCTCTGGCTGAGTGGGGACCAGAGTATCACAGGAGGAAGGAGCCGAGGGAGCAGCACAGTTCAGGGCACCGCTTTCTTTCGGGGAACAGGCGTATTAAAGGCTCCTATGGTGGCTGTAACAAACGCCACAGACCTAGTTGCTGAAAACAACACCCGGTTATTACCTAACAGTTTTGGAGATCAGAGTCCAAAATGGGTCTCACTGGGCTACAGTCGAGGTGTCGACATGGTGTTCCTTCTGGGGGCTCCAGGGAAGGGTCCGTTTCCTCGCCTTTCCAGCTTCTTGAGGCCCCCTCCTCCATGTTCAAAGCCAGCAGTGGCTGGTGGGGTCTTTCTCGTGCTGCCGTCTCTCTGGTTCTGACGCTTCCGCCTCTGTCTTCCCCAGTCCAGGATCCTTGTGATAACATCGAGCCTCCATGTGATGAAGGACAATCTCCCCATCTCAAGGCCAGCTGATTAGTCATGTTAATTCCATCTGCATCCTTCATTCCCCTTTGCCATGGAAACCAACATAGTGATCAGTTCTGGGGACTAGGATGTCAACATCTTTAGGGGGCCGTTAGTCTGCCTCCCACACATGACGAACGCATTTTGCCTCAGAACATAACTAGTGTGGAAACTAATAAAAGAAACCTTAACCTTTCCTACAGGAAAGCCTGTAGGGGCAGCCCTCACCCCCTATCACACATCATCAATTCCTCCAAACAGGAAGAGACTAGACTAGTATCTTCCCCAGGAACTACAACTACTTCATTACTGAGGGAAGATTTCTCTCCCCACCCGGCAACAGCCCAGCCAATGAGAAGCTGTTGCCGCCCTGAACTGTCACTTTCCCCCAATGAACTTTCTTTTAGAACAGCCCTTCCCCTTTCCCTCATTTTCTCTATCATGGCAGCTCCCCTCCTTTGTTCTCTGGATTTGCCTATGGTTTGGCATAGCAGGCACATCCTGAATCACAATTCTCTTGGCTATTCCCAAATAAACTTGTTTTGAGGCTTTTCAAGTTAACACTAGCTTGCTTTTATTTATCAATTTTTTACTTTTTAAGAAAAGAGACATGGAAGGCTCCGGAACCTGGGGACCCTGAAGTTCTGTCTCAGCAGTGTCACTAACTCAGAGTTCAACCCTGGGCTGAGCTCACTCGGCTTTCTGAGTTGCAGGTGACTGTTCTTTCAACAAGAATGAAGCCACTTGTCCTGACTGTGCCACCCTGGGAAACAAAACAAGGAGGTAGACATGGAAGTGCTTCAAAAAGTGCAAATGCTATAAAACAAGCTGTGATCGTACTCCAGCATTTCTGGCATCAACTCATTTTAGTGCATTGTCCCCAAAGCACGACCCCAAGTGGTACTCAGCTGGAGCACCCTCACAGGTCTCCGGAATATTCTTCCCATCTGCCAGGTCCAATCCCACCCCAGGGCGGGCACAGGAGAGATTGGAGCACTGGCTCTCTCAGAGAAGAGCTGGCCTCACCCTGACCTGAGCCTTGTGGTGGATGGCGAGACATGGGTGCACAATTTCAGCCCCTTGGGTGGTTGCCTGGCTGGGTGTTTCTGGAGGCCAGGCCACACCAGTCTCTGTCCAGTTGCCCTCGTGGCTTTGCTTTAGAAACCCAAATTCGGGAGCTGCCGTTTGAGTTTTGACAAATGCACCCGTGTACCTTGAACCCCCATCAAGATATAGAACGTCACCATGACCCCGGAAAGTTCTCTCAAGCCCCTGCCCAGTCAGTTCACTAAGTAGCCAGTGGTTGGAATTTTTAAGGTCATATATTAGGTTTGCCTATTCTAGAACTTCATGTAACTGGAAGCTTACAGTCTGTACTCTTGTTCCCAGCTTCTGTCGCACATCACCATGGTTCTGAGGTTCTTCCCTGCTGTTGTGTGGAGCAGCAGTTCATTCCTTTTTACTGCTGACTACCATTCCATGGATGAACATGGATAAACGTTGGTTAGCCGTCCTCCTGTTGATGGACTCCTGGGCTCTTTCCAGTTTTTGCTGTCAGGAGTAACGCTGCTGTGAGCACGCTTGTATAAAAACATCCATGAGGGCTTGCTTGGTTCCCTGGGCTTTACCCACGTGCTCCCTGGCTCATGAGTGGAGCCCCACTATTCCTCTGGGATGGACAGCGTCCAGCAGCCACTTTGTCTAAGGGGAGCCCTTCCTGCTGGGATGGGAGGGGGGCTGCTGGGGACACATCTGCAGGGCTGACGGAGCCATTCTCAGTGTCACGTTCCAACACGGGGCCTCCGACCACATGTGCCCCATCCTGTCTCCTTCCCTTGGCTCCCAGGCCTCGCTGGGTGTTTGCTTATGTATTTATGAGTCCTGGAATTGCTGCTTCCGGCACACTATTTACTTAACAATATAACAGTAATTGTAGGATAATTGTGCTGCAACGAAGGAACAGCCAGGCTCTGTGCAGTAGGTGGATAATAAAAACCAGGGTTTATGGGCTCTGCTCCTGGGAAGATTTATAGCCTTAATATTGCATTATGTAACTAATCATTTCCAGTTCAGAATGGCATGGGATTTGCACCGAGACCCTCAGCCAGCTGACGGTAATCATGGGATAGGAGGAAAGAACACCCCACATGGCTTCTCTGCTTCTCTCCTCCCGTCTAAGCTCCAGGGATGCAAACCTTCTCCTTCATCTTGGGCAGGAAGAGGAAGATGAGGAAGGACCTTGCTGTACTGTCCCCTCCTTCTGGCCTCTGCCACGCTGTTTATAACAGACACTAGGGCATTGAGAGTCCTTTCTGAGGACAGCCCACAGGGGCAGTACAAACTGGGCCCTGACTTTCCCGAGCCCCACACCAAGCCCTGGGTGTCTGCAAGGAGCCATGAGTCCTCAGAGGGCTTCCTGAGCTGACATCAATTCCAGCTTGTTTCAAGGTTCACATGTCAGAGCTGGAAGGCCTGGGGGGCCATCAGGCAGGCCCTCCCTTTAGCCAATTTTAAACCAGAGACACCCAGCTCCAGAGGGTGGGGAGGGTGGCCCCCTCTCTGCCGGGAGCTTGCTGAGGGGCTGGGCAAAGCCAGTCGATGTCCTCTGTCCTCTCTGTCATCTGGTGTGGTCAGCTGTGTGTGCGAGCTGTTCCAGACCACGTGGGTCCAACACCCAGCCAGAGGCAGCTGTGGTGGGCACCAGAGCTGGGCACTTGCTCTGAGAGGAGAGAATGGAGGTGGTGGGTGGCTTGCCTGGCTCCCTGGTTCCGAAGGAGAAGGGGCTCCCGATGAGAAGTGACCTCAGCCCTCCTGCGAATGCCGGAACGCTCCGAGAAGGGGCCTGTGCTGGGAGTCTCCATGGCCAGGTGCTTCTTGCCTTCCGAGTTTCAAACGCTTGGGCCCTTCGCAAAGGGGAAGTATTCCTGGGGAGGGGCTGAAAGAATTATGCATTTTATCTTTGTCCTCTCTTGCTTTTCTCAATGGGGGGGGGGCAGCAACCCCAGACCTTCCCCGGCTCTGCCACTGCCATGCTCCAGGCACCCCCTCCCTGCTGCCCCTGAGAGCTTGTGAAGGGAACCACAGGTCTGTCGGATGACCCAGGGGCTCGAAGGCACATTCAGAATGGCAGCGTTGAGTGTCCTGGGAATCATATGACTGGAGTTGTGGGATCTTTCCTGGGAGTTGTCTGAGTAGGAAACCCAAGTCCATATTATGTCCAATGGGCAGAATTAACCGCTGTGGATAATAGTCTGTCCACACCGACTGGCCCCTCCCCCAGTGGCCAACAGGACAGGCAAGAGTTCGGGTCCCATGGGGCTTAGGAGACCCCACACTGGAACTGGCTGATTGGAGTCAAACCCTCACTATGGGGACGGCCCTCACCTTGGGCAGGGAGAGGGTGGTGGGAGGTATGAGTGGACGTCTGGGGGTCATAACTACGCTCTGCTGCTTGCTTACTGGCTCCTCAAGTGTGTTCTCTTTGTGATAATTCATCAGCACACACTTTGATTTAAACGCTTTCTTAAGGTACATTGTACTCCAATACAACGGTTTGAAAACTGGCCACAGTATTTCTTAATGACCATACTGAATCCTAGTAAAAGTCGGGGTGACGGGCAATCCCGATGTGCTTCTGGTGGGAGCATAAGTTGGCAATTTAAAGGGACTTCTGAAAGTTCATATTCTTTGAACAATTAATTCTACTTCTGGGAGTCTACTCTAGGAAATATATAAAATATATAAATATAAAATATAAAAACAAAATTTATGTGCCAGGATGTTTATCATCGCAACTTCAAATAGTTTTAAAAGCCTAAGTGTCCAGCAATTAAAAAAAAGAATACCAATGCACACCCGCTAGAATGACTAAATGAAAAAGACTGACAATCCCAAGTGGAGGTGAGGACAAGGTGCAAGGAGACTGTCACACATTGCTGGTGGGGAAGAAGAGGGATAAAACTACTGCGGAAAAGTTGGACAGTTTCTTATAAAGTTAGTTATACACTATCCCATGACTCAGCAGTTAAGCAATTAGGTTTTGCCCCAGAGAAATGACACAACATGTCCCCAAAGAGACGTGGGCTAGAATGTCCACATCTGCTTTATTTATAATAGACAAAAACTGGAAATGACCCACACGGCTGTAACAGGAGAATAGAGAAACAAATTACAGCCTACTCACACAGTAGACAACTACTCAACAACAAACAGGAATGCGGAAGGAAACAGGCCACACCTGGGTGGATCCTACAGACTCTGCCGGACAAAAGAATACACGCTGTGCGATGCTGTTCGTGCGAACAAGTGACACTAATCTGTGATGAAGAGAGCAGACAGAGGTTGCCTTTGGGGGCGTTGACTGGGAAGGGGCAGAGGAAACTGTTTGGTGATGGCGTGTTCTGTGTCTTGGAAGCGGGGTGTGTGAAATGTGTTACATCAGTTTTGCCAAAACTGATGAAATGGTGCACTTAGATCTGTGTGATTCATAGTATGTAAATTTTACCTAAAAATACAAACTTGTAAACACATATTGAACCATAGTTATCAGGTTTGCTTTTTACAGTGGGATGGGTTAGCAATTCAAAAACTATTTTCTCTTTATTCCAGTCTTGAGCAAACGAGTAAATATATTAAGGATAATGGGAGCTCAATTTCCCACTGATGGGGAAGAAAGTTACACTGGGGACAGGAAGGAGATTAGACTGAGCCTTGTGAAATGGAATTGGAGCAATCAGTGTGAGTTCACTTCTCTCTCCGTGTGTGTGTGTGCGTGCACGTGCACGTGTGTATAGATAGATACAAACATGTACACATCATATAGATGTGTATACACACATACAGAAAGAGCGAGTATAAATACACATACATATAAATATGTCTCTACATATTTATATCATCTACATTTATATAAATATATTGATATCCATTCCGTCTATCTATCTAATCTATCATCTATCTATTTTCTATCTCTTAACTCTGTCCACTGAGAGGGTTTAGAGGCAATGACATCCCAGTTTCGAGGATCACACCTCACCCAGCACCCAGATCTTGGTTTCTAATACCATCCTCCATCCAAATGAACCAGGACTCCTTGGAGAAAAGGCTGATTTCAGGCCTGAGGCAGGGAAAGCACGAGGCAAATCTGGACCATCTTGTTGCATCAGAAAGTAAGGAAGGGCTCAAAGAATGATGGGCTCTCAGAAGGATGTAGAGGCCAGCTTGTGGGGGCTGACACCGGCCAAATCTGGGACAATCTGAACATCAAATAAGGAACAATGGTGATGGTTATAGCCCACTGAGTAGGATAAAACCAATGAGTGCATGTTGATATAAATAAATAGATGCATAAATAAACTGGGGAGAAGGGAAGGCTTTCCTCACATTAGAATTCTACCTACTAAGGGATAAAGGACTTAGAAAGCCATTAATAGGGGCTGAAACCAGTGGGTGAAAGTTTGGCAATGAACAGGATATTTCTAGAATTGAAGTATCTCCCCACAAATTACTTATTATGAAGGAGAAAGAGTAATTTGACAGTGGAGAAGTCTGGCTGACACAATGTTAAGCAGGCGATGAAAGATCTTCCCTAACACGGGAGATCCCGCGCTCCCGAGGGCAAGGACACAGCATTGCCCCTCTGGACCACTGATAGAAACACGCAACCTGGATCCGACGGTGAGAAAGCACAAATAAACACAAGCAGAGGCACGTTCTGAAAGTAACGGGTCTTTCCTCTCCAGAAGTGTCAAGGTCAGGATGGAGAAAGAAATATAAGGCGTTGTTTCAGGTTGAAGAAGACTAAAGAAACAAGGAGACAATGAAGTGCATGGGCCTGGGTCACGGGGACAAAAAACTAGGACCCTGGTGGGCCCACTGATGACGTGTGACTCTGTGCTAGGAATCCAATGATTGTATTGTGTCAAGGTTAAGTTGCCGGATTTTGATAATTGGGCTGTGGCTTTGTTTTTGTTTATAGGAAAGATGGAGAGGGGAGGGGCAATGACAAAGCAAATGGTGCAGAGTGTAAGCAATTGGTGAATCTGGGTGAAGGGCCTATGGGAGTTCCTGGTTCCACCCTCGGGACTTCTCTGCAGGGTTGAAATCACAGCCAAATACAAGGTTTGGACGAAGCGGGCAGAGCGAATTTCTGTGTGTGACATCATCGGCGCGAGACAAACATGCCCGGGGACCCGCTGGTCTCAGAAGAATGAGAAGCATGTGGAAGGCATCCAGACCCAACGTGGCAGGCCATCTGGTGGCAGTGAACCAAACAAAACCTGTCTGGACGCGCCAGAGTCAACCCGGGGCTGAGAGCAGGTGCGGGTCTTGCCTCTGGCGAGCATCAGAGTAGTCGAGAGGCTTTCTCGAGCAGGTGGCCTTGCAAATTGCCAGAGAACAGGCTGTCTGGGAGCTGCCAGCTGAGCGCGAGGGGGGCTGGCAGCCTCCTCGAGGGTGCAGTCTGCTCGGTGTTCAGTTCTGAGCTGTCCTCTCGCACTAACGTGTTCCTTCCAATTTACCCTCCTACGTGGAAGGAAGCGAGAAAAATATGGCTCGGTCCGAGTGCCCTGGGCAGGCGGGCGGGCGGCTGTGCTTTCTGCGGTTTTCCCGTGTTTTATTGTGTGTTAATGCACATGTGTGGGACGGCTCCCAGTCCCTGTGGCTGTGGGGACCAACTGCAATTGGTCTTTTGATTTTTTTGTTTTAATGACCCCCTTAGTTACTGGCCTGGCAACTTTGAAATGCCACCAAAAGCAGAGATTCCAGAGGATCCTGGGGGTGTGGGACGAAAGCAAGTTTCTGGGAGGAGGCAGCAGCCCGGGCAGAGGCCAGTGGGCAGGAGGTTCTGTTCAGCCTGGATGCCATATAGGGTCGGGACAGGAGAATGCTGGGGACAAAACTTCCGCAACCTCACTCAGCAAGAGAAGACTCGGCACAACTGAAGGGAGACATTGATGCCAGCCTTAGGAAGGCGTCCGGAGATGGGAGGAAGCCTGGCTGAAGACCATGGAGATGGCCGGCATGCCCAGCCCTGGCCCAGCTGGGTACCTCCACTCACCAGGCCACCAGAGCTGCAGCCACACGAGCACCAACTCCCAGCTCAGTGTCTGGAGCGCGGGGCGTCTCGCCGAGATGGGGCAGGAACATTAGCCTTCACAGACACTGTGACAGATCACTTTACATCACAACTTCCCTGCAAGCCACCAATCCTGCATATGATTTCAAACGGGGTCTGTCCCCTGTCATCATGTGGGGTCCCCAAGCCCCTCAGAGGCAGCCCTCTTAGGGCAGGGTCTTCCTTCCTCCACCAGTTATTCCTGAAAACCCTCCAAAGGCCTGGGTCTTGCCAGCCCAGGATGTGTGCCCGAGGGCGCAAGGCCCACGCCTCTCCTTTGCAGAGCCCGTCCCCTTGACAGGGCTGCTAATGCATGGGACCTGCCTCACTGCAGAGAGGCGGGGGCCTCCCCTCACACCACTCCCTGCTGCAGGAAGCAAGTGTCCCGATGGGGGCAGAGAAATTCAGGAAAGTTTGACGAGCTGATCACTCGGAGGCTTGAATCCAGGCCACAGATGCTCTTCTCTAGACCACTGATACTGCCGCTGTCTGGAATAGTCTCCCCTCCTGACCCCCAGGAAATAGCTAACAATTAACAATGGTGCCACCGATCTGGGGCTTTAACTCGAAAAGCATCGTGTCACGTAAAACAGCAATTCATTCATTCATCCGTTCATGCATTCATTCAGCAAACATTTTTTGAGAACCTACCGTGTGCCAGATGTTATTCTGGGCTGAGGGGCCCCAGAAACCAAAGGCACAGCATGGTGGGTGGGGGTGCCCAGCCCTCCTGGAGAAGGAGCTGTGTGGGGTGAGTCCCGAGGGAGGTGGGAGTGTCGGCAGGTGGGGGGGAGGTGTCAGCAGCAGAAATGGCGGTTCCTGGCGTCTTCCACCCCTCGGGCAGGCTGGACGCTCCTGACGTCCTGGGCCTTCATTCTTCTCCTCCTGCAGCAACTGCCATCCCTGATGCCCGGTAGGTGTTTGAGGGTCTGAAAGCCCCCCGAAGGCAGCTGCTGAGCGTCCTGCAAGTTCCAAGCCCCTGGCTTTCGGCTGGTCTCTGGCCTAAGTGGATTACCACAAAGAAAATAGAAAAGTGTTTCCCTGGAGGGGACCCTGCAGCATCGTGCGTGTCTCACAGAGAACACAGTAGGCCCACGGGACAGCCCTGCCAAGCTGATGAGGGGTCTCTAACCACATGGACTATTAACCCCATTCTCACTATTCACCCCAATGAATCAGTGGGGGGACGTGGGGTCCATAGGATAGCCTCTCTGTCCCATATCCCTCTGTCCAATGCCCCAAACCCCTTCATCTCCTCACATGAGCTGCTGCCAGCTCACAAGGTCAGATGAGCTGGTGGGCAGCACAGAAGGCAGGTGTGGGGTCAAAGGGCTCTGGAGGCAGCTCGGGGTGCTTGGTACAGCCATATTAGCAAAATGGGGAGCAGGGACAGGGCATCAGGAGACCCACTGCCCCTAGGGAAGGCCTTGCTACGGTGTGAAGGACAGCCATAGACCACGTATGAGTGTCCTGCAGCCGCCATAACAAATGGCCACAAACTGGGGCCTTAAAACAATAGGAATTTATTCTCTCTAAGTTCTGGAGGCCAGACGTCCAAAATGAAGGTGTCTGCGGGACTGGGCTCCCTCCAGAGTGTTCAGGGGAGGATCCTTCCTGCCTCTTCCAGCTTCTGGCGGCTCCTGGCGTCCCTTGGCTTAGGGTGCATGGCTCCAATCTCTGCCTCCATCTTCATGTGGCTCCTTTCTGTGTCTATGTCTTTTCTTCTTTCTCTTATAAGGACACTTGCTGTCAGGTTTAGGGCCACCCAGATGGTCCAGGATGTCTCATGTCATGATCTATAACTTAATTACATCTGCAAAGATCCTTTTTCCAAATAAGGTCAGTCACAGGTTCCGGGGATTAGGGCAGGGACATATTTTGGAACCATCATTCGTGCACTATAGAGTAGATGTGATTCTTCAAGGGTGGAGCTGGGGTGTTGATGAAACGAGGGAGCACTCAGAGAGCAGGGCTGCCTGTGTGTGCACAACAATGGCGAGAGAGCTGAGACACCCAGACATCTCAGAGACTGGGGGTGTCCACTCGCCCAGGGTGGGTGTTCTGCCTGCATCCAGACCGGGAAGGAAGTGCTTCATCCTGCCTGTGGGCTTTGCAAGAAGGAAGGTTCCGGGAGTTTGATGGGGAAGGATCTGGGCTAGCCGGTCAGGCTTTTCCACCTGTGATGGGCACAGCTGTGGTGCAGGGGCCTGGAGATCGGTGGCCATCACACTCCATGGGGGCACGGGGGAGGGATGGTGGTGGATGGTGAACTCTGCAGGGATCACTTGACTGTTACTGGAACGTCATTTGTGTGGCATGTGGGCCTGGGTCGCTTCTTCTTAAAGCCAGGGTGGACAGATATCTCTGGTTTCTCTTCATACGAGACCGAGGAGCTTATGATGCAAACAGACTCTTTGTGGGATCAGAGATGGAGTTGAAGTCTATAAAAAGACAAGCAGTAGGGGAGAGCTGGCTGGCTTCCAGTTGGATACGTCAATGCCTACCTTGGTTCCTGCCAGGGTCTCATTTTTCGGGATTTAATGTTGGTTACGAGTGAGGTAGAGCAGAAGGGAGGGGATCATTTTCTCTGCAGCAGGGGGCTGGAGCTCCCGGCAACACTGTGCTGCCTCCTTGCTTCGGGGGAACTGTGGTGGCCTCAGCCAGACCTCTCGCTGCTCGGACTTCTGTCCTCAGTTGGACAGACATGCATGTCTTGCTTCTTTTCCAGAGGGATTTTGCTGGGTTACTCCCTCAGAGCAAGGATCCCATGAGGTGGATTCCGGGCACCCAGTGTCCGCAACCCTCACCCCTCTGCACGCCGCTCACAGCACCCCTGCCGTCTGCTGTCGTCCACCCTCCTCCTCCTCCTTCCGCGGCCGCCCCCAGCATGAGAGGTTCTCCTGCGTGTGTCTCTTTGTAAGTCGGCTGACGCTCATCTTCTCCGAGGGCTGATGCACATCAGCCGTTCCGTCAGCACATCCACCCTGATGGCGGCTCTTTGGGGACAATGTGGGTGAGATTCAGTAACGGACGCCAAGGGAGGAAGAACACAGGGAGAGTCTGCAACATCTCTGGGCCTCTGTTTTCTCCTCTAGGGACTGGGGCCATGTTAATGATCTCTGTGGTCCTTCCGGCTGGAAGCTCCTGCAGTCTCCTGTGCAATGCCCACCCCAGTGAGCACAGAATGAGCAGCCTTCTCCGTTATGCAACAGGGTGGATGAGCGGTCCCTTTTCTTAGATGTGCCTGTTGGGAGTCAGGCTGCACTCTACCTGGGATGCCCTGACACCTGCCCTCCACACAGAGCTGGCTAAATGCTCCAGGCCACCTCCTCTGTGGGGCCTCCCCTGGTTGCCCAGCCTGCAACCCTATCCTATGCTGTCCTGCAACCAGGACAGTCTGGCCTACAGTGGGCGCTCCATGAGTTCAGGCTGAATAAGTGAAAGGGTGAGTGAATGGAGGAATAAGTAGATGAATTCAGTAAAGAATTTTGATGGTGATAATTTATTGAGCACCTATTATGGGTCAGGCAAAAATCCTGACACATTGGGGAATAAAATTGAGAAAGCCGCCTGCCTCCAGAAACTTCCATTCAGGGGCAGAAGACATTAGATGATAATCTAACCAAGCAGGTGGTAAAGGGGGGGCGAGGGGGAACCCTTCAGAGTCTGGAGAAAATGAAGCCGGTCTGAGGAAACTTGATCGAAGACACTTGTTTCTGCCTTGAGTGATTTATGTCTGAGCGCCTGTAGATATAAAACGCTCCTTGTTTCCCAAAGGGGTGGTGGGTGTTAGAAGTGTTTGGGAGGTTGGGGAATGGTGGGAGCAATCTGGAACGACAGCCTGGAAGAGGTGGGCTTTCAACTTGGATTGAAGAGAAAGGAAGTTGTTCATTTAAGCTGAAAGTCACTCACCCGGCTGGGCATCGCCCTCTGTCCAGGAGACTCGGACCCTGCATCCATCTCATTAAGTCCCTGACATGACTCAACGGAGCGAATGCCCAGCAAACATGGCGGGATTGCACTGAGCCGTCTTCTGGGCTGTGGGAGTGGGTGGTTATTGCCACAGTCCTTGGTGAGCTGGGTGGAGAGAGCGTCAGATTGTTCCGGAAGTTCTCTTTCTGACAGCCATGCTAAACACCTGGGTCAAGTCTCCTTAGCCTAGCTTCAGGGTCAGAATGTCCCCAAGGAGTGGTCACTTTTCTAAATCTTCTTTGATTACCTCGGTCACAGGCAATCGGGAACTCTGGAATGTTCTGACGAGTCTTACAGTCCCTTGATTAACTGGACGTCTTTAACCACAGTGCGTCTCCGCTGATCTGCAGATAGTGGAGTCTAAGAATTTAACAGGAGAGGAAAGTGTAGTCAGACTAATTTCATTCCCGGAGAGCTGGGAAGGCGGAAGTCGTGTTTTATTGCGGCAGCTATTGAAGAGCTGGGTACAGAGAGCAGAGGACATTTCATGTAAAATGAACTGACGATCAAATAAACAGAGTTTATGGGGCTGGGAGTCATTGGGGATGGGGTCTGGCAGTGTCTACTGTTCAGTCCTAGGGACTGTGACAGTTCCCAGAGGTGTCTCGTTTCTTTGTTTCTGTCTGGAGTCATTGGAGCCCAGGAACACAGAGGTCTGTGTTACTCTGGTCAGCCACCTGTCCTCCAGGAGCATTGTCACCCAGGAAGAGCCCTGACAGAGCACTTTTGGGAAGCATCCCTTGCACGTGTGCCCAGACACACTCATTTACACACACAGGCATGCACACCAAAGCTTTCCCTGCATAAAATTAAGCAATGCAGACGAAAGTCCAACTCACCGTCCGGGGTCCCTCCTCTCGGCCCTGAGCCCAGAGGGGACTTCTCTGAGGTCATTTTTTCCGCCTCATCAGGTGAGTCTTCTTACAGCCCAGAGCCCCGTGACTCCCCCCGCCCCTCCGCCCAGCTGTCCCTCTCCCCGGACCCCTCACCGTGCCGGGCCGAGCAGAGGAGACCCTCACGCTGGAGGTGATGGGTTCTCCACTTTTCCTTGTGAACAAACTGCTCCCTTCCCCAGGGTCCCCCAGAGCTGGTGCAGCCTCCCTGCAGCTTCTGGCTGCCTCCAGAGGGAACATGAGTCAGAGCCTTGCGGCCTGGATTCAGACCTGGGTTCAAGCTCCTTGCTGCCATGCAGGGTCATCAGGTGATAGACAGGACTCCCAGGCAAACTGGAATTTCAGATAAACGATGAATAACATTTTAGTATAAGTATACCCCGTGCAGTATTTGGGACATGCTTATGCTGAAAAAATTTTTCATCATTTGTCTCAAATTCCAATTTAACTGGCTTTCCTGTATTTTTATCTGTTAAATCTGCCAACCTTACCCCCATGTGACGTTGAGCAGCTTTCCTAACATTTCTGTGCCTCAGTTTCCTCATCTTTTCAGGGCAGATGATAATAGAGTTAACTTCATAGGCTAGTCTGGGGCGTCGACAGAATACCCTCTGAAGGCACATAAAGCAAGCCACCAGCTCGTGTGGAGTCTGGTCACTCATTAATTTGGTTAACAACCCTGAGCCCCCCTGGGGTGGGGGAGGGAGAATCCTGAGCCTCACAGACGCGGGGTCTGCCGCCCGCATCTTTGTCCTGACACCATGAGTCCAGAGAGGGGCCCTGTGGACAACAGGGGGAGTGGTGTTTGCTCCTCTGCAGCAACTCCTGCTCATTGGTGCGAGAGGAACATGCTCAGAGGAGTCTTTACTGGGACGAGGAACATGGGGTCCCTGTAGGTTGTATCAACACAGCAGGTCTGAAGATCCAATACCTCGAGTTGCAGGAACATTCCATCTGAGTGTCCTGCCGAGCCAGCTGCTGTCCTGAGATGCTGCTGAGACTGTCCACCCTGTGCGCGTTGGCGGGACTCGTGGCTGACCTGGCTGAGCCCCGCTGGTTAGGGGAGTGGGTGGAGGGAGGCTCCTCCAAGGAAGCAGGCTGCTTGTCTTCCCAGGAGTGACCAGCCTTGACCAAGCCCTGGGTGACATTTAGTGCCCAGCCGCTGCCTGTCCTAGGAGCACGAGCCAGGATTCAGCTCGGATCCCGGGGTGGACAGACTGGCCGGCACACGGCATTTCAGAGAGGTGATTCTGCCCAAGTGAAGTTGCAGACCTGGGCTGTCTGAGCCCCATGGGGTGCATGGGTGGCCTGCTGGTCAGCTGCCTGCTGGTCAAGAGGGGTAGTTTCTGAGTTTATGTCTCCAGGGATCAGAGTGAGGTGGATACCAGTGAGAGAGCTGGGCTGACCTCCATGGGGGGCTGGTTCTACCTTCTGGGGCCCACAGCTCCTTTGGGAGCCTGGTGGAACCCAAGACTCCCCTCGCTGGTAGAAAGACCAACATGCAAAGAATTTCGTCCAGAGTTAGGGGTTTCGTGGACCCTGTGGCATTAGTTGAGCTGGAGAAATGGAACTTGGTCAGTGAGCCCAGCTTGCAGGAGCGGAGTTGAAATGCGTGGAGTATAACAATAAAGGTTGCAAATTTGGGAAAGTCAGGGTATAGGTGGAAGGGCATGTGGCCAGGTACAGCTGCGGTTTGCCCTCAATGGACCAGAATCCTAGGTGGTGGGTGGGTCAGGAGAACTTACGGGGCAAGGTGGACATGTGGGAGATAAACACAGAGGCCCCCAGAGAGCTGGCGTGACCTGCGTGGGCAGGGGTAGCATTGGCCTTCTGCCCAGTGCTGGGGCAGGCGGGGCTGTGGGCTGGGTGGCCCGGTTTGGTGACTTCCCAGGCAGATGACAGCAACATCATGATGAAGACTGAAGGGTCAGCAGTTCACGCCCACACATCAGTTTGCGAAGATGCAGGTGGGTGCCGGTGGGGCGGGGGGGGGGGGGGGCGGCTATGGCAGCCCCAAGTTTTCCTGCCATTCACCTTTTATTCTATTTTCAAGATATTTGCATTTTGTCCCTGCTCCTGCTAATGAACTCCCAGGAATAGGGTCATGTTGCCGTCACTTGTGTGGCACTCTAAGCAGAAGCACGGCTGCCCCCGGGAGCCCCCCTCAGACTCTCAGAGGGGATCACAGTACATCACGGGGAACTGTGGGTCGTTTAGACGGAGCTTTTATTTGACATATCACTATATCAGCGTCGAGAAGTCGCCCCTGGTGAGTACCCGCATGACGCAGCCCCAAGAACCGCGTTACTGACAGGGAGACTGGAGTGTCAGGATTTGCCACTGAAGAAATAACCTCAGAGTTTCATTTTGAACTGTAAGAATTGGAATGAAAAATTCCCCTGTAATTTTCTAATGGGAAATATATTGTCTCATAATATCACTTTCATTGATTCTCTTTCATATTTGTATTAAAACTAAAAAGCCAACAATAACGTCACCTGTGTGGGAAGTGTGGGAGCAGGGAGCAGCAGGCCGAGTGGAAGGCAGGCTCTGTCCAGAGGAGGAAGCAGAGGAGGACTTCTTAGGTGCCCCCGGTCTTTTGTCTCCCATCACACAGAACACGCGGCGACAGCAGTTTTGCAAAAGGAGCATGCTGCTGAATTATCACAGCATTATCTTCGTGTCTGCTTTCTTTGTGTCGGGTAAACAATGCGCAAGAGGGAGTGCAGTCTGTGACCTTGAGGGTGCAAGCAAGGTCTCTGCTGGCTGCTGGCTTTCAGCACTTTGCGCAGCACCACGCTCTGAGGGAAAGGAAGGAAGGAGCGGACAGTGACTACCCCACAACGTCGGTGGATGCTGGGTGACGTTGAGAACCTGTGTCAGACACGTTAAACTCTCAGAGATGTTTGCTCACACGGATCCGGATTCCAATATGTGTTCGTTGGGCACCTGCTTGAACTCAGACCCCATGCTGGGTACCTTGGAAGGTACAAAATGAGGATGCCCCTGCTTCTTCAGAGCTATGCTTCAGCAGGAGAAAGGCCAAGTTCACTGGCACCCCAGGGACCTGCCTCCAGGTACCCACAGCCCGGTATCCACGTTGCACCACGGTTGGTTTGTGTGACAATGGCACATGGCAGAACCTTCTGAGAGGTTTATTAGGCTATAAAAGCCACTGCTTCTGTCTTGGGTGCCCTCCTGCCTGCTGGCTCTCTCTCTTTCTTGGAGCCCAGCTGCCATGCAAAAAGGTTTGGAATAATCCTCTGGAGAAGCCATGTGGAGAAGAGAGACTACGGAGGATGAGAGGCCACCTGGAGGAGAACTGAAGCCCCAGCTGCCGGCCCTGTGAGCGAGCCTTCTTGGAGGTGGATCCTCCAGCCCTAATGAAGGCTTCAGATGATGGAGCCTCGGTGACATCTCATGAGAGATGAACCATCTCTGAGCCAGAACCACCCAGGCAAGCCCCTCTTGGCTCTAGAAGTTCGGGAACAGTGTGAGATAATGAATGGTTGTTGTCTCAAGCTGTTACGTTTTGGGGTGATTTGTTACACACCAAGATAGCAAATACAGTCAGTGCTGGGAGCTGAAGTCAAGTGGAGGTGGAATGCTCTGGAGGTAGAGGGGGAGAGATGGTGAAGGCTTCGTGGAGGAGGGAGAGAGAGCTGGAGGTAGGAAGGGGAGCCGAAGGAGAGGATGACACACAAGTTGTGTGAATGGCAAGGAACTGGTGCCATAAACAGAAATAGAAAACTCCAGAGCAGGCGTGCGGTGGGGGAGACGGGATGAATGTGAACATTTGGAGAGTCTGCAGCAAACTGTCCTCTGGGTGCAGCATGGGGATTTCCTCCGTTCTGACCTGCGCTGTGGCCCCGGCGTCTCCAGGAGCTGGGGAGGGCTGAGGCACCAGGGTGATCCAGGGTCCCCTCCGCCCCGGGGCGCGTCTCTCCCTCCTGCTCAGGAGCTTGTTGCCCTTGCCCCCTCTTGCTGAGCCACCCCGCCTTCTCCTCGCAGATGCGCTCCAGTTGCTGCCATCTCAGAGAGGAAGGCTCCTTTCTCCGCACACCCCTCGGTTTACTGGCCCATTTCCCACCCCGCTGTGACAGAACAGCCTCTGGAATGGTGGTCTACACGTGCTGGTTTTCACTTCTTTCCTTATATTCAATCTAGCTGACTTGGGTTTGGCTCTCCACCTCTACCCAAACGTCCTGTGAAACCGCATGGGTCAGAATCACCACCGTCCATGTGGGCACATGCACCGTATACTTTCCTGTCCGCAGCTTCCTGGAGAAGGCTCATGGTGGGCCCTTTCTAGAACATTCTTTTCTTGGCTCTTCCTCCTTCCTTCCTAGAATCTGATCTCCGTATCCTCATTCAGATAATTTCAGGTACCATCAGGTGAAGGTGACCAAAGTTGGATTCTTATTTTGTGGGAAGATTTAAGAGGAAATTAAAGCAAAAGATGGACGGTTGGATCCCAGCAATTTCAGCGATCTCCCACTCAGGAAGTGACAGGACGCCAGCTCGTCTTTACATTCTGCCATGACCACTCACGGTCACTCAGTTCTGCACACACCCCTCTGCGCCTCCTACACGACAGGTGCTCTGTGAACGCTGGTCACGCCTTCGACTCACCAAGGAAAAGTGCTGCTGGAAGGGCTCCCACAGCCAGCAGCTTCCGGACCATCCCGCCTGATGTAATCCGCTCACCTGGACCCCATTTGGTTCCCCAATACCCCCGGCTCAGCGCACCCCTTCCTCGTTTGCCTTCCCCAGCTCCTGTCTCTTTCATCTTTGGTTTGAGATCATTTTTTTCTTTCTCAAACTGATTCCTCATTGCAATATACTGACTGTATCGGTTTTAGTTGGATCTTCCCATTTTTCAGAGAAGGTCCTGCATTTGGAACTGAAGTTATAGACTTGGCAACTAATTTTATACCAGTGTCGTTGCCAAATTCCCAGAGGTTTTACTCACTGCTTCTGGAGACAGCCCTTTCCTATATCCTGGTTCCATTTTCAGCCCAGCTTCTGAGCAAGAGCAGGGCAAACTTATCTGTTGTGCCATCCGCACCCCCTGCCCCGTGTTAATGAGAACTTCTCCCTCTCTCTCTCTCTCCACGTCTCCCTCCCCCTCTGTGTTAATGAGAGCGTCTCTCTTTTTTCCCCGTCTTTCCCTCTTTTCCTCTTTCTCTCCCCTCCCTGTGTTAATGAGAGCTATGAATCAGACAGACGGAAGCGCGATGCTACCCATGTTCGCCCTCAGGCACAGAGTGGGGTCTGCCCCCATCTCTACCCAGCCCACCGACAAGCAGATTCCTGCGCACCATAGGCAACTGCAAAACAAGCCCAGAGCTGTTCCAGAGCGGGCACAGAGCTCCATTATGACACACTGAAAACCTGGTTACTTATAAAGCAATTTGCTCCTACGGGCTGGTTTGAGATTAAAATGGTAATTATCTTGCAAATGACTGTAACTGTCTTTCATAAATGTGGCAATGTTTGAGATGTGACTGACTGCAGCCGGCAGCATAATGGGCTTAATAAACGATCTCTTCAGCGTATTGTCAGGGAACAGAGCCTATTAGTTTGGGACGGAACAACACTGTAATTTCAGGGAGATAGATTCCATTCTTCTCTCCAGCCATGGTTTCCTCAATGCATGTGCTCATCATTTTTTTCTTAATAGGACATTTTTCCTTAAGATAATTTGCAAATTGTTAATCTGTTTTTATTATCTCTCATTTTTTCTCCCTTAAAAGTTTTTCTTCTCCTGTTGCCACTGGGAAGAGCTCTGCCGCCCGGTACGAACGTGGGGACATAGCCATGTTTGCTGCAAAGGGGAGGTGATGCACAGGGGCACTAAGGGTTCTGGTCACCAATCCCATTGTGTGTTGGGCAGGGGCTTCCCCACAGGACCAGGCAGTTCTTGGACACCAGCTGGGTGTCCCACAATTCAATTCAATTCTGATACTATCTACCCGGAGGCAGTGTCAGATCCTAAGGTTAAGGGCTCAGTTCCATAAGACTGCCCCCCCAGATGCCACCTGTGCTTCTGACCAAATGGCTATAAATCCGAAGTTTCCACGACCCCCTCCTTGGGTTCAATTAATTTGCTGGAGTGACTCGCAGGACTCAGGAAACCCATTTACTCACTAGACTACAGGTGTATTACAAAGGATATTAAAGGATATGAATCAACAGCCAGACGAAGAGATACATAGGGTGAGGCCCCGAACAAAGGAGCTTCGGAACCCACATGGTGGCACGTGGAAGTGTTCTGTTTCCTCGATCTGGAAGCTCTCTGAGCCCCGTCCTTTTGCGTTTTATGGAGGCTTCATTACAGAGGCGTGACTGATGAACTCATTGGCCGTTGGTTGGTGATTGATCCAACCTCCAGCCCTCTGCCCTCCCCAGATCAGGGGCTGGGACTGAAAGTTCCAACCCTCTATTCATAGTTGGTTCCCCTGGCAACCAGCCCCCACCCTTAGGTTTTCCAAAAGTCACCTCACTAACATAAATTCAGGTGTGGTGGAAAGAGGCTTGTTATTTATAGCAAGACGCCCCTTTCACCTTTATGCTCTGAAGTGACTTCAGGAGCAGAGGACAAGAGACCGAATATTGTAACAGAAGATGATCCCAGTGCTGTCACCGCTCAGGAAATTCCAAGGATTTGGGGGACCATGAGCCAGAAACTGGATGAAGATCAAATATATATGAGAAATATATTTCGGTCATCTGAAAGACCAAATATATATTTCTTATAAATCCCAATATTGTAGTAACTGTCCCACAGTCACTGACACTCCCCGAGCAGGCATCAGGCGGACAGAACCCTGAGCTAGAGCGCTGGATAGGAGAGATGGGGGACAAAAGTTTGAGCGACCCGTTTTGCTTCATGCCAGATCAAAAATTCCTTCCCCAGAGGCACAGGCTTCTCAGGTGCCAGGTGGATCTGGTCCTCAGCCTGGAAAGGAGGGGAGGGACAGGCTCTCAGGGCCCTGCAGAAGGCTGTGGGAACCGGGCACCGAGCGGGGTCGAGGAACCGCAGCCTGCCCGCCAGGATGGAGGAAGGCGGGGGCTTACGGGACTAGGACTTGGGACTCTCTCTTCAGCTTTGGCCGTAGTCCAGCCAGCGGCCCTGGAAACTGATGGGACACGCAAAGGCCTGGAAGACCCTGGCATGGGGCCATTCGCAATGACTTCGGTACACAGGTGGCACGTGTGTGGTTTCTACTGAGCTACGTCTCCTTCAGTCCTTGCCTGGTGAAGGGGATGAACGAGGACACCTGGGCCCAGCAGGCTGAAAGGTTGGTCCATTGCGGACCAGCTCCTCAGCGCCAAGTGGTGGTTCTGCTGCCTCTACCTGCATCAACCTGAGATCCCAGTGAGAGAACCTGAACTGGGGCTGGTGCATGTATGTCATGTGGGATGTCCCTGGACCAGAGGGGGTCATTGGGATCTTCCCTGAATTCAGTGAGTGGCTATGGATGTGCGTTCAGAACCAGGATCAGATGGGACCAGGATGGGACAAGGGGACAGAGAAACTGCCAGTAAACAAAGGCGGGCAGGGATCAAAAGCCTGTGCAGATTCCTCAAAAAGTTAAAGATAGAATTACCATACAATGCAGCAATTCCACTTCCGGGCATAGACCTGAAAGAATGGAAAGCAGGAACCCAGATACTTCTATACTAATGTTCATAACAGCATTATTCACAATAGCCAGGAGGTGGAAACATCCCAGATGTCCACCGATGGATGAATGGATGAATAACGTGGCCTATCCATATGATAGAATACTATTCGGTCGTGAAAAGGAATGAAGTGCTGATATGTGCTGCAACATGGATAAACCTAGAAAATATTATGCTGACGGAAGAAGCCAGAGAGGAAGGACCACATATTGTGTGATTCCATTTATACGAATCAGCCAGAATAGGTAACCCATGCAGACAGAGAGCAGACTAGCGGTCCCCAGGGGCTGGGAGAGGAGGGAATGGGGAGTGGCCACTTAATGGCAATGGGGTTTCCTCTTGGGATGAGGCAAGTGTTTCGTCATGTGATAGAAGTAACAATTGCACACACCGTGAATGCACTAGACGCCACTGAGCTGTGGCGTTTACCTTTTAAAGTGATTCACTGTTAATTTTATGTGATGTGAACTTTACCTCACTTAAAAAAAATGAAATAAAGAAAAGAGCCCATGCATTCCAGCGGGAAAGGTGCTTCTCTCTCTGAGCCAGTCCCAGGGCCGGCTGACAGACGAACGCAAAATCCATCAGGGCTGCCAATGAAAACGCTGCCCAGATTCTAATTCTGGAGGCTCACGCTGCAGGGGACACGGTCGTTTGCACGCTTGGCTGTTTGAGCCGTCTGCAAGGAGAGGACGGCTTGTCGGGGAAGGTGGGCACAGCTGCGGTGAGGGGGAAGAGGCTGTCCAGGTGGACATGGATTTGGTCCTAAAATAAATGTCCAATCAGACTTTTAATCCCCAGGCCTTGCAGTGGCAGCACAGAACAGCTGCCTTCACTCAAGGTGCATGACCCTGCTCATTTTGCAGAACAGAAGTCTATTTCAGTCCAGAAGCTAAGGATCTCACCCTGAGCGGGAAGCCGGAGCAGCAGAGCCGTCCTGGGATTCTCCTGGCCTCCGGCCGTGCCCAGGGTCCTCTGTTATCCAGCGATAAGCGTTTCCAGGTGCAGGGATTTGCACTCCGCTTGTTTCATGTGCTAAATTCCAGAGCAGGGAAGTTCCTCCTTTGGTGAAAGCTATTAAGTCTGTCAATGTGTTGATGTCTTTTGAATCCTTTGTGACCCCAAATCAAATAGAAGCTTTTTACATCCATGCTCGAAACATCCTTGGTCCCATTGCCTTCACCTGAAGGATTTCTCTCCTGTGTGATTATCGCAAATCACTTCTGAAAGGCGGTTTACCATCCAGTGCTCAGGCATTCATTAAAAAGGCAGACACACATATCCATTTACATGCAGCTGTTTTTAAACACTACGCAAGCGTCCGTGGATATTTATATATACGTGCACAGTATTCACTGGCACAAACCCGCTGTCTCCCACTTCCATTAATGAAATTATCCTTACAGAATTATCGTCACTAAACAGTTGCCTTTCCACCACCCTGTGACTCATTGCGATTTCTGCCATTTTCCATCACAATGACTGTGGGCAATTACTCAGGCTCGGTAATTCAATGCCCGGTAATTCAATGCCCAGCTTCCTGCCTACGGAGAGTGTTAGAATAAGATGCATTTTTTATAGCTGGAAGACTGTTAATGGATGTCAATAGGTGGAGTGAGAGAGAGCCAGTGCCTGGAGAAGCAGCGTGTGGATCTCGATCTGCCCCTGCAGTAAAAGCTTCCTCAACTTTTCTGTTGCTTGAACAGCAATTACTAAAACCTTCTACTTGGGAACATGCATTAATTAGATGCTTTCTAGAGATTTTTCAGGTTTGTCAACCCAAATGTCTGTATAAGCTCCTCAGAGGGAACGTGCAAATGCTCAGGGAGCTCGGATCTCTGGTTCAGCCCGCGTGCCGGCTTTCTCTGGCTCTGCAGCCTGGCCTCAACACTCGCCCTGCCCTGGGGCTGCTCGCCGTCTTCCCCCGGGAGGGGCTGTCTGACCCTGGGCACTGACACCAAAACCACAGCAGAGTGTACACACCATGGCCATCCCACAGACGTGCCCGAGAACCGCTCTGTGAGGACTTGGTAGAGGCCGCAAGGGAATGACTTGTCATCCCTGCTCTAAACATCACCAGTTGGGAGCGACTGGCCCCAGCCTTTGCTGTCCCAGCTGTCCCGGATGTGTGACCTTGGGCAAATTTCCTAACCTCTCTGTGTGTCGACTTCCTCATTTGCAGAGTGGGGGTGACGAGAGCTCCCCCGCCACCGCAGGGTGGTTAGAACGTTCACTGAGACGACACGTGCAAGCCACCCGGAAACACAACGCCGGCGCGTCGCAAGTGCTCCACAAATGCCAGTTGCTGCTGTTATTACTTCTGTTACTAGAGTGTCAGCTACAGGACAGCAGGAAGGGTGTCTGTCCCACCCGCTGTCACGTCCCTGGGCTTAGAGTGGAGCCTTGTGCTAATCGGGCCTCAGCCGGTATTTGTTGATGAACTGAATGTAGTTATTGTTACCATTGTCACTGCCATCATCCTGCTGCTTGTGGTCTAATGGTGGAGGTGGGGGAGGGGAACTGTAGGGCACACGGAGGTGGGGTGAGGGGTGCTGGTGACTGAGGGTGCTCCTGGCACGTGTCCAGGAGGCTCCGCACAGGCTAGTCCTCAAGTGGGCCTTCCAGGGTGGGGAGGACGTCACCGTTGGAATAAGTTGATGTCGGGAGGCTCACTACACGTTCGGCTGGTTTCAGCGCTTCTCGCGTTTGAACTTGCTCATGCCTCCTAACCCGGCCTCTGCCCACGTAGGAGGCTGGTTTCCCGTAAAACTGGAAGGACTAACAGCCAGGAGCTGGGCATGTCCTGGTGACACTTGGTCGTCCTGTCCAGACTCTGGCCTCTGAGCAGGACTCTGTATGACCCTCCTGGAGAGGAGAGTCACGGCCTCTGGCCACAGCCCATCCTTCTCGCTGGGGAACCCCTGCTTCACGCTGTGTCCAAGCGTCTTGGCACCAAATGTCCCTATTTCTTCTCATCCACCCTCTGTGAATTGCCAGATCCCCCATTTAGAGAGGTGACCACCGTGTGTTTGGAATGGGGTTCTGGCCTGAAGAGTCTGTGAAGATCGGGAGCTCTGGGACGTGGTCTCTTCCATCTGGTGGGAGGACTGGGCCGTGTGGTAGACACCTGGGTGGGAAGAACACTCGTGGCTGACGTGTGTGCAGGCGTGCCCCACCACGGGTTGGCTTTCATCTTCTCTCTCCCTTCCAAACCCCCTTCCCGCTTCCCAGTGTGCCTGAGAGTGGAATGAGGAGCCCCGAAAATGCCCTTCTGTGAGCCACTGCACTTGGCTACAGAGCAGCAATCCACAGTGGGGGCTTGTTCCATCCACAGCGACCCCTAAACGTCCCCAGCCCAGGGGACTGCCCGTCCCAGGCCACAGGCTCCCTGAAGTGTGGGGCAGTGCCTCCCATGCTGCATGTTCTGTGAGAGCCCCTCCCTCACACGTTCTCCCCGTGGACTTCGGGAATTAAGGAGGGGGAGCAGGGCCATGCACACTGTCCGGCCCTTGGGCTGGTCACTCACTGTGCTCCTGGGACCAAGCCTCTAAGAACCCAGCTGCTGAGCGTCCACCTAGACCAGGAGCAAGAGGGCTGGATCCCCAAGAACCGGGGGAAGCAGGCCGCTGAGCCTGGGAGCCGGGCAAGGAGTCCAGCTTCCACAGTGAGAGCCCAGGACCCCAGGAGAAACACACCCCACAGTGCTGGAGGCTGAGAGGGAGTCTGTGAAAATTAGGAACAACATGAGAGTCCGACAGTCGAGGACCGGTCATGGGCCGGGGGCTCTGTGGTCAGGTAGGCACTGCCAACACCCGCCTCATGCTCCTCTGCACTATCGGGGAGGAGCCTGGGGCTGCGTCTCCTGGATCCCCTTCTCACACGGTCCTGGGGAAGTGTCTGCCCAAGAGAGGTGCCCTCGTGAGATGCAGAATGCCCAGGGGAGACAGGGGACACTGTCCCCAGCAGGAGCTGCTGGCAGAAGTGCAGGCAGACAGCAAGCAGGAGCTTAGTGGGGTCTTCCAAGGGAGCTCCCACAAACCACCCCCTCCCTGACCTTCCCTCCCTCCGCTCACCTCATGGCCCCAATCCCCTGCAATAAACCCTTCCCGCTGGAGTACCTGGGGCGGCTTCCACGTTCCCCACAAACCCGGACTGACATGGCTGAGCCACGGGACTCCAGTCCACGGAAACCATTCAAAATAAAGCTGCCGGAGATGACACAACAGCCTGGAGTGTGCTTACAGCACACTGTTAAGTGAGAAACATTACAAAATTCTACCCACATTATGATTTCAAGTAAGTTAAAACGAAGCTATGCACAGCAGAAAGAAGAAAGTGCAATATATCAGAATGGTAATGGTGGGATGACAGTTTATATTTGTTTTCTGTGCTGTAACCTACTTTTCTGTATTTTGGAAAGTTTATTTAATACACAATTATTGCTTAAGTAATAGAAGAAAAACTTGTGAAACAGAAAACTTGCATGCAAGCCCCAACCAACGGTATTTTGACCACGTGCGTCTCACTCCCAATCCAGCCAGAATTTCCTGCCGTGAAAATAAGTGGGAGAGAAGGGGGAGCAAAGATGCAGCGAGCACATCTGCCAGGAGGGAGGAGAGACACATCCCTGCCGGGAGAACAGCCGCGCTGTGGAGGACAGCTCAGAGAAGACGCTGTCTCGAGGTTGTCCATATGGCGCTTGGTGTTTTGGGGAAATGCGTGAGGGGAGAGAGTGGCCAAACCCCCCCAAAAACAAAACAAAACAAAACAAAAGCAGTGCAGGCGACAAGGAAGACAAGGAAGATGGGGCCCTGAAGAGGGGAAGAGAGAGTGGAGCGGTGCCGGCTCATTTGGGTATTTCCTGGGCTTCTACCCCGTCACCTGCTTTGATCAGGGCATCAGGGGCCAGATTTTGGCAGAGGTGTCCAGTGCTGAAGGTCAGTGAGTGCAAGTCTAGAAGACCTTCTGAGAGCAGGCGTGTCCAGCGTTCCGTGCCGTGCGAGGCAAGTGAGGGCAGGCCAGGGTCCCTGCAGAGGTCGGGGCTGGACAAAGCATCCTGCAGCTCAGGACTCCTGTCTTCCCAGGTGAGGCCGCTCTGGGCCACGCCCCTGTCAGTGGGCTGCACGGGGTCTGGGTTTGCCATGTGAGGGTCCTGCGCCTCGTTCCCACTCAGCATCCTGAGCAGGGTTTGCAGGAAGCTCTCCGTGGCAGAGACGACAGAAATGTGTGCTCTCCCTTCCCCAGTGTTGGATGGGCCCTGGGATGGAGCCGGCTCGTCTGAAAACACATTCCACAGGTCACCTCGCATCCCTTGTGGCTGTGGAACTGCTTCTCACCAGCTGCACCTGAACAGAGAGGGTCACCTCTAGGGCCTCCGATCCCCCTTTCTCTTCGCCCCCCCTCCCCCGCCCAGTGAGGGCAGAGGGCTCCAAGACCCTCAAGGACGGTAGAGCTACAAGATGGAAGGAATCTGGGTCTGCCAGTCACCTTGTCCTGTCTGCTGGGATGGGACCTGGCATTGGGCTTTCAGATGCAGGAGAAATAAACTACTGTGTGAAATAAACCTGTGGGTTTCAGTGCCATGGTACAGCAGCTGGCGTTACCAGCCATGGAAGCTTCTGTGATCTTTTCCCGCTTTCTGCACAAAATTGGCAAGACTTCTGGGGTCTGGGCTCACAAGGGCATCTATCCCTTCATAGCTCACTTTTTTTAATGCACTCGACAAAGTGTGGGCTTATTTCAAACTGTTCTCCAGAACTAACCTTTGAAGGTGCAGGCACTTCAGATTCAGAAGTTAACCTTGGAGAACTTGACGTGTAGGCAGATGTGAGACACGGTGGCCCAACTACACCCCGTCTTTGGGGCACACACGGTTCCTTGGGAGAGACACACGCAGCATCCATGGGGGTGATACACTGGGCAATGGAAAGTTCTGAAGAAGCTGAAATGCCACACTGGCGGGCCCTTCTCTGCCGAGGAGAGATTCGCTGTGCAACCCTAAGTGTGAGGAAGGATGAGAACAGGGAGCCTGTTTTCCTCCCCAGGGAAGTGGTCACCGTGGAGGCCGCGGTGACTTGTGGTTCAGGCCGGTGGAGGGGGCACCAGGTGCATGACAGCAGGTGGGTGAGCACTGTGCTGAGGGCTCACCTGGAGCTCTGACCAGGCCTGGTGGCGCGGGCTGGGTCAGGCCCCACAACGTGGTTACGAGGCCATGGAACAGAGGGGACTGATAGAGCACGGGGTGGAGGGTTCTCTCAGCCCTTCTCCCCCGGGCCTTCGGAAGGAGATGGGACGGGGGGACTTGGCAGGGGGTGTGGCAGGTGGCTCACCTGGGGTGACTCTCAGGAGGAGGGGTTTCTTCTGACCCAGCTGCCCGTGAAATAGTTCATTCAGAATCTTAGACGCGTGTCCCGGTGTCATTTTGGGCTCTGCGCTCTTTGCAGTGCGGTCCCTTGTGCCCGTTCACTTCTCCTGGGAAACCCCCGCTGCTCCTGCTCTCATGTCCTGGAGACGGGGTCCATGGGTTTAGTCCCGGGAGGGAACGCACGGTCGGGAGCAGCTCTCCTCACACCAGGAGCCTGGGGGACCAGGCAGAGGTTCGCTGGATCTCCCTGCAGCCGGGAGACGGGGACCACGTGAGAGCAGGAAAGGCTGGTCGGGGTAGAATACTGAGGATGGAGGGGCCGTGACGAGGGGAAGGACACGGGGCCAGGAGGCGCCGTTTCAAACCCACGTCTAGTTACAGACTTTCCGCATGTCACGTCATCAATCTGGGCCCCCGTCTCCTTGGGTGGGAAAAGGCTCTTTTGGCTCCAAGGAGCAGGATGGGGGAGGCAGCAGGTGTAGGGGGAGGGGCGTGGGCTTTGGGGTCAGTGGTCCGAGTCCCTGCTCGCTACTTACTGGTCACGGTGAAGTGACAGAGGCCGGGCGGGCCGGGCCAGAATCACGAGCTCGTAAACAATGACTGTTTTAAGCCTCTAAATCTTGGGATGGTTTGACTTCAACTGAACAGCTTGACTGCTCCGAGCCTCAGTTTCCTGTTCGAGAAGACGGGCAAACACCGCAGCTCCTTGTAAAGCTGTCGGTGGGGATGAAGCGAGATCGGGGGGTGAGCGCTTAACCTGCCCCTGGACAGCAGGAGGCACCACCTGGAGTCTAGTGTTCTAGAAAGCAAAGCACAACACACAGTTGTCAATGATTCCCTAAGCGCCCCATCTTTGTTTCTGAGTGAACCTGAACTACGAACCTGAGAATCCAGGCCAATGTGCTGATGTGGGGTGAGGTGGGGAGGGGGGATGTGACCCCAGACAAAGCTCCATTCCTTGTCCCTACGTCTTGCCCGGGGCAGAATAGGAAGGACTGGTGAGTGGTGACAACACAGCAACATCCCTCAGGCCTTAGCCATGGGACCCCAGGCCGAGGGCAGCCCCCCTCTGCGACTGTTTTGTACACGATGAAAGTGCAGGCATTCTCTCTGACACCAGAATCAGAGGTCAGGAAGCTCCCCCCCAAATATCCTAGCCCCTCTTCCTAGCCTGTTAGCAACTTGTTCCCCGTGATACGTCCATGCTGTGGGCATGCCGGAGGGTGCGATGGCAGAGGGCATGAGAGGGCAGATGTGGGCTTGCTGTGCACCTGCGGCTGATGCTCAGGTGTTGAAAACACCTTTTCCGGAGCTCCTGTCAGGCCTCAGCGCCCAGACCCTCCCCCTCGCTCCTCCCGCATGGCTCTGCCGATCTGTCTCCGTCTCCGGAGCCGGATCATCCGCAGAGCACCTGTGCTGGCGGATTCGAAGGAAGAGGGAGCATGGAGGTGACATTTGAAGCCAGGCTGGCCCGCAGAGAGAGGTTTGTCGGGCGGCTTGGTGGTGCCCCCCGGGTGCCGAAGAGAAGCTCATTGTGGGAGCCAGAGACACAGGAGGGAGAGAACAAAAGGAAGGCCTGAACTTGCCCCCAGCCGGCCAGTCACCATGGAGAGAGGCAGCGGGCCGCAAAGCGGGGAGAGAGGGGTGCCAGGCCAAAGGAGAGGCCAGAGGAGCGCAGGGAAGCGGACACGAACAGCCGGTGCCCGGGCCAGGAGAGCGCCCGGCCTCCGCTGCCCATGCGGGCCGCGTGACTGAGTGGTCGCATCCCTTTCCTCTCCCGGGTCGTTTTGACGCTGGCCGGTGAAGCAGAGCCTGAGCCTCTGGCTCCGAGCACGTGCTGGGCTGTGGCTGCAACGTGTGTCCTCACGTGCGCACACACACACACACACGCACACGCGTGTGCCTTGACTGGCACACAGACGTGTTCCTACCAACGTCTCCAGAGAACGTAATCTTGTTTTACATTAACTGACCTCAGGGTCTTGAAGACGTATCTGCACCCCACGTCCACCGCGGCATTATTCACAGTAGTCAAGATACCTGTGTCCCTGACGGACGGACGGATAAAGAAGACGTGGCATATACACACAGCGGAATGTTATCCAGCCTTTAAAAAGTGGTAAATCTCGCCATTTCTGACAACCTGGATGAAACTGGAGGACATCGTGTTAAGTGAAATAAACCAGTCACAGAAGGACAAACACTGCGTGATCCCTCTTATACATGGGACCTAAAATAGTGACACTCCCAGAAGCAGAGAGCAGAATGGTGCTTGCAGGGGCTGGGGAGGGGGAATTAGGGAGTTGCTATTCAAAGGGTACAAAGTTCCAGTTGTGAAAGGTAAGTCCTAGAAATCTATACATCATGCCCATAGTTAACAATACTGTGTTGTGCACTTAAGAATTCGTTGAGGCGGATCTCTTGTTAAGTGTTCTCACCACAATAATAAGTATGTGAGTAAATAAATGCTCTGCAGCGAGCTGTTCGGAGGAGGACATCATTAGGCGCCTGCTGTGCCCCAGGGGCTCCTTGAGGCACCTGATGTGCCCGCCCAGGCTGCAGGCCCCAGCACCAGCTCCCTTTCCAGAGGACAGAGGGGGCCCGTCTCACACGGCTGGTGAATGGTAGAGCGGCCGCTTGATTCCAAAGCCACACACAGCTGCAGCTCCCGTCCAGCACTGCCCTCCAGGGCCAAGCCTCCATCAGAGAGAGAATTCTCTGGCAGTGGGGGTACAATTCAAACCTGGCCATGCTTGAAGAGAAGCCGGCTTCTACTTGTCGTGGTGGTGATGGCCAAGGTGGGGTCGGTGGTCCAGTGCTTCTCCCTGCTGGCTTACGAGTTAAGGCCAGATGGAGAACACAAGACCTGCCCCCGCCCGGAGTTAGTCCCAGCCTAAAGGTGGATGCTGTGTCTGTCTGTCTGTCTATAACTCAGTGCCTGCTCCCAGGCCTGTGGGGCCAGGGCTGGGACCCAGTGTCCCAGATCGTGGCTGGCTTTACACTGACCCCAGCTCAGACCCTTCTTGCTTGAGCTGGGGCTGCCACCTGGGTCCCAGGACACACTCAGTGCACGTTCCTGCTTCCTAGAGGCTGGTCTGGGGTCCCACCCGAGAACCACCTCCCTGCACATTGTCCTCAAATGACTGGTCCCGGGGTCCCGCCCCGACAGAGCTGAGTCCCTAAGTTTGGGCAGCATCCAGGAGACTGGGTTTTGAAACTCTCCAGTTGATTCAGTTATGGAGCCAGACTTGGGAACTCGGATTTGACCCCCTCCACAAGCTTCTCGGCCGCAAACAATGGCCAGAACTGGACAAAAATATTGGGCCTGAGGACACGTGGTCCTCAGCTTATCTGATCGGTGCCCGTCTGATGAAGCATCGCGCACTCGTGCCCTTGCCATACATTCAGCGTGCATCTTGCACGGGGCGGGCACAGTGCTCGGCACTGCCCTGCAGAGGTGAAGCCACACGGCGTCTCTTGTCAGCAAGCTCACAGCCCAGCGGGGAGGCAGACACGTATGTCTGTGGGTACCTGGCAGTGTTACAGGTTCCCCGGGGCGCTGGAGGTACTGCTCAGGGTCATAGGTGCCCATAAGCTGGGGTACCACTCAGTACCATAGCCAACCAGGATGCTGGGGATACCACTCAGTGACATGGATACCAGAAACTGGGGGTACCACTCAGCGTCATAGATGCCCAGGAAGCAGGGACTTTGAATGGAGGGACCTCACACCCTCCTGACATGCACCCTCCTCCCCGCAGCCCCTTGGCCTCCACGGCTTGAGTCTGATCCAACCCTGGCTGAGACCTGGCCGTGCAGAGACAGATGGCCTACAGCCTGTGACCTGACCACCCAGTGCCTGGCTGATGAGCCACGTGGGCCACAACCTGGACAGGCTGATCCGCTCACGGCTCCCCTCCAGCCTGCCAATCTGAGCAGAGCAGAGCCTGTGGTCCTGAACATTCAGCGTCAGCAGAATGACCAAGTTTGGTGCAGGAATAAACGGTGAGCAGCTTGCAGACAGCTCATACCCCCCGGTGACTGTCATGGCCTAACTCTCCAGTCTGGGTTTTCACCGCATGACCTCTCGAAGCTATGCATTGGCCGTCCCAAGGGGCCTTTGGGACCCTGATCGTGGAACGCAGTTTTAGGATCCTGTGCTGTGGCAGACTGCACCAACGGCCCCAGTCAGTGGCCTGTCTGTGTCCAGGCACCTTGCAGGGTGACTGCGCCTCCTCCCAACCCTCCTCAGTCACCTCCTCTGTGACTTTGCACCAGTCTTGTGACTACGTTGGCCAGCAGAAAGTGGTGGAAGTGATGGCATGCCGCTTATGAGCCCAGGCCTCAGAGGCCTTGAATGCTGCTGCTCTCCCTTTCGGATCCCTGCCTTTCCAACGAGGACCAGCCTGGGCTAGCCTGGGGAGCATGTGAGACAAGTGGCCAGTCATCCCATCACCTTAGCCAACAGCCAGCCAACCCTGAGCATGGCCACCGAGCTAATCTGCAGTGAACTGCAGAAACACGTGGGAGCTGGGGCAAAACCAGAAGAACCACCTAGCGGAGCCCAGCCTAAGTTGCTAACCTACAGAATCGTGAGTTTAAGGAGTGGTTGTTGATCTGAACAACCGCGTTTGGGGCAGTTTGTTATGCAGCCGTAGGTCACTGAGATGCTTGTTTGCTCACGTGAGGGCCTTGACTCAGCAGACAGACACGATGTCAGGCATCAGCAGCGCTGACTACATCCTGTCCTCCCCTGCTTCCCCGGTATGGGCAACACCACCTGCCCAGCCCCTTGCAGTCATGTGGGGCCACACGAGTGGTTCTAAGCAAGGGACTGTCGTGTGTGTCACTCCTGAGCTGAGGCAGTAAAAATGCTGTATGACCTCCAGCATCGTTTGCGCTCTTTGTGGCCAGCAGGAAGCCACCTGTGGAGATGCCTGAGCCTTGAGAAGGAAGAGAGCTGCTCGGAGAGGAGCACGTGCCACATGGGTGAAAAGTAATCCTCTGTTGGGTCAAGAATCTAGGGTTATTCACATGTTGCCTCCACGTAACCCAGCCCATCCTGACAGCCAGAGGCACCATGAGTTTCAACCCCACAGCAGGATCCACCTGAGGGTCAAGGAGCGTGTTGAGTCCCAAGGTGGACCAAGTGAGGGAAAGCAGGCAGGACATCGTTCTGGGGTGAACAGTAGGGAAATCCCTGGGGTGTTCATTGGGCACTGCCCAACTGAGGGCTCTACATGTGGGTTTGCCCATCTGCCCTCAAGCCCAAGCTCACAGAGGTCTGCTAAGCTCAGGCTGCTATAACAGGGAGTCAGCACAAATTGTGTGTTTACTCAGAGCATCACAGGACAGAGCAGGGCAGGATAAGGTTGAATAAATGTTATATTAGGCAGGGCTCACATAGTTAGAGACAACTCAGCTCAACTGAACTTAAGCAAAAATGGGAATCTATTTGCTTAATAACAAAAAGTCCAGGTGGAGCTCAGGCCTGGCTGGATCCAGATGTTCACATGATGGTATAACCATTCTCTAGGACTCTGTCCCCAGCTCTGCTTCCCCGTCTGATGGCCTCATTCCCATGTGATGGCAGATTGGCCAGCAGCAGCAGACCTTCTCCCAGCTTGGCAACACTGAAGAAAACGACTGCCTCTTTCCTAAACTTTTCAGCAGGAGCCCTAGGGCTGGCTCTTCCTGGCTCAGGTGAGGGCTCTTGCCTCCCCTTTAAATGATCATTGTGCCCCGATGGATGCTTCCATTGGCTGGGCTGGTCATGCCCCCGGACTTGGAGACCAGGGCCTGTCCCACCCAAACTATGTGGACTGAGAGCAGGGGAGGGCTGTTTCCCGAAAGGACTGTCCAGGTGCAGGCCAGACGATGGGAGAGTCGGAGTGAGGAAGGAAAACTGCCCCTTCAATGGCACAGTTGGGCTCTTCTCTCAGTGTGCTCTGCCCTCTGCAATGAACATGGGGGTGCAATGTCTGTTTGAGATCCTGATTTCAATTCTTTTGGGTAGGTGCCCAGAAGTGAGGTTGCTGGATCAGACGGTATTTCTATTTTTAATTATTTGAGGAAACTCTATGCTGTCTTCCACAGCCGCTGCACAGCTTACACTCCCACCAGCAGTGCACAAGGCTTCCAGTCGTCCGCGTCCTCACCATCACTGGTCATCTTTCAGTGTTTTGATCACAGCCATCCTAAGTGGTGTGAGGTGATATCCCACTGTGGCTTTGATTTACATTTCTCTGATAAGTAGCAATGTTGAACATCTTTTCATGTACCTATTGGTCATTTGTATGTCTTCTTTGGCGAAATATCTATTCAAGTCCTTTGTCCAGTTTTTTAATTTTTTGGTGAAGATTAGCCCTGAGCTAACATCTGTTGCCAATTCTCCTCTTTTTGCTGAGGAAGACCGGCCCTGGGCCAACATCCGTGCCCATCTTCCTCTACTTTATATGTGGGACGCCGGCCACAGAATGGCTTGATAAGCGGTCGCACCTGGGATCCCAACCTGTGAATCCCGGGCCGCTGAAGTGGAGTGCATGAACTTAACCACTATGCCACCAGGCCAGCCCCCCTTTGCCTGGTTTTTAATCAGGTTATTTGTATTTTTGCTACTGAGTTGGAGGAGTTCCTTATGTATTTGGATATTAATCCCTTATCAGATGTATGATTTGCAGCATCATTCACAACAACCAAGATATGGAAATAATCTAGGTGTCCATCAGTATAAGTGGGTAAAGAAGAAGTGGTATATACATACAATGAAATATTATTCAGCCTTAAAAAAAGGAAATCCTGCCATTTGTGGCAACATGAGTGAAGCTGGAGGACATCGTGTTAAGTGAAATAAGCCAGTCACAGAAGGACAAACACTGCATGATCCCTCTTATATGTGGGATCTAAAATAGTCACACTCCCAGAAGCAGAGAGCAGAATGGTGGTTGCCAGGGGCTGGGGGAGGGGGAGATGGGTAGGTGTTTTTCAACGGGTATAAAGTTTCAGTTACGCAAGATGAATAAGTTCTAGAGATGTGCTTACAGCAATATGGCTATAGTTAGTGATACTGTATTGTGCGCTTAAATATTTGTTGAGGGTAGATTGTAGGTTAAGTATTCTTACTACAACAACAAAAAAGAATCGATCATGAAGTTAATTTTTAAAAATGTTATTTCCAGGATTTTGTGATGGTAGTATTTGGAAGCTTTTTAAAATTTTAATTATATGTGATTTTTTTAATCATTCTAAATCAATAATCATTTTTGCACACACACAAACTTGCTCCAACTTTATCTGGCCTCCACTCCTGCTTATATTGCAGTATTAATTTTTATAGTATTCTATACTGTTCATACTTGGGTACTTGACCCACTTCTAGCCCCTCTAGGCCTTCCCCAGTGTAACCAGTACCCTAAGTCATGACACTAACTATGCTGTAAAGTTTAGCCTTCATGTTTAACCAGCAGGAGCCCTGGGCGCGGAGTAGTATGGAGCGTGTACACAAGGGCAGGTACTGGGGGCACAGAGTTCCCGCCTGTCTGGGGTTTGCTTTGTTTCCTGGAGCAGAGGCTGCTCTGCCCTCCCTTGGGTGGTCCCTGAAGAAGCATAGCTGGGCGGTTTCTTCACTAGTTAGGTAGGCCCTGGCGTGTACTTTCTCCCGCATCATGCTGGTTTCGTTCAGACCAGCATGCTCAGCTCTGAATGAGCACGGCCTCTCTCCGGAGCAAGGGAAGGTTGACACAGGTGCGAGAAAGCACGTGCCGATCTGTGGTCCATGGTTGATCCGCTCTTCCCCGAAGCTGGTAGTCGTTTCCAAGTCCGTCCTCAGATGACTCGTGTCACTTTGGAAGTGACGTGTGCTGAATAGGACGCAGGCGCCTGGTTAACCTGGAAAGTGACCCACCGAGCGTATTTAAATGGGTTAGAAGTGGAGTTCGGAGGCTTCCAAGGGCGTTTGCAGGGAAGGGCAGCGGGCGAGGCAGAGGCGATGGAGACCAGGAACCAGCAGCCAAGGAGCCAGCTTCCTCGCGGGGGCTGGTGGTGGCGACGCGGAGAGCAGGTTTACCGGCACAACTGCTTTAGAGACCATGCACTAGGCCCCACCCTGGGACATTTCACATCCAGATCGCTTGACATGACACCCGGGCACACGGGGTGGCGGTCGGGAGTGGGGGTTGTGGGGGTAGCCCTGCTGGGCATGGCACCCGGCGCCCGGGGCAAGCGGTTGAACCTCACTGTGCCTCTCTTGTCAGAGGCGTCTCGATGGCTCTCTGCTGCTCCTGGGCTAGGATCATAATTCCTTACTGCCCCTCTCTTGGCAGGGATTCCTCTCCCCGCCTGGTCCCCCCACCCTGCTCCCTCCAGTGAGCTTTCTGTCAGAAAAACTCTCTGACCCCGGGCAGGTGTAGGGTCACATGTCACGTGAGAGTCATAGGACGGTGTCCTGCTCTTCCTGCGCAGCCCCTGTTGCAGTGGCTTTCGGACAGTGATTTTGGCAATCTGTTTGTTTGAACTGATAGACTGACTTGGTAGCTTGGTGAGGAAAACAATATTCCTTCCTTCATTCATTCATTGGATTAACAGTGATGGAGCGCCACATGCTTTATGATAGGTGTTGGGGTTACGGGCAGGGTGGGGTTGGGGGGAACACCCAAGGAGCCAGGGAAATCAGCCGCCTCTGAAGCCTGGGGCACTGCCTGGCCCAGTGGCATGGTGGGGGAGGCTCGCTGTCCTGTTAATTTTGGGCCCCTGGCACAGTGCCTGGCACATGGTGGGCACCAGGGCTTGTATGCGGGCTGGATGCTGCTGGGTGAAGGGGGTGGGTGCCCGGCTGCAGCTCCTCTGAGATCTGCGGCGGCTCGGGAGGCTCCCAGCGTCCCGCCTTCTCTCTTCCCGCGGCAGCCACGCTCCACGGCCAGGCGGAGACCCTTCGCAGGGGCACGGCACGAGGAATGAGACTGAGCTCTGGAATCCATCTGAGTCACCGTGGCATTTCACTCTCTGGCGGTTCCCGTGGATTAGACACCGATTCGCCACGCCTGCAGGTGTGAATGTTGGGGCAATTGGAGCAGGAGAATTTCTTGTGCCTTTTAGATCCACAAGACAGAATGGCCTGAGAGGGTGCCCCAAATGGTGGGACGCCAGGAAGCAGTCTGGAGAGCAGCAGCGAATGGCAGCAGAGTGCTGGTGCAGAGGCCCCCGTGTACCTCCAGCAACCCACTTGCACCGTGAATTATGACATTCGATGTACATGTGGCTACTGCACTGGTTCCCGGAGCCCTTGGGAGCAGCGGCCACATGCTGCTTATCTTCCCATCACTGCCTCTAGCACAGGGCACAGAGAACAGCCTGTCAGAAGTTTGGAAAATGAAGGCATGAGCAATTCCTGGAACCCCAAGCTAACCTCTGCACGGGAGGCAGTGGCCAGGTGTCCCAGCATCCCGCAAAGGGAAGGTGGTGCTGGGACATTTCTTGGCTTCAGTTCAGAGGCCTCACTGGGGGCTCACCGCCTTCCCTGGAGGCTTCGACTAGAAGCTTTCATCCCAGAGGACAACAGGTGCAGTGGTCTGGGAGTCAGAGGCCTGTGTGCCCGGCCTGACTCTGCCGGTCCAACCCGTGAGCCCGGGCACAGCATTCCTGGAGGTGGAGCAGGATGAACGGCTCCTGTTGATGTGCCTGCAGCAGGGAAGCGCCTCAGCTGAGCCCCCCCAAGCCGGGCTGCTTCCTTCAGAGGTTGGTGATGCTGAGGGGTTCACCCAGCATTGCTTACCTGCTGGTTTATCTTTCAGGGTGGCAAGTGGAGAAGATTCCTGTGGTCATTTCTGAATTGTCACTATTGAGTCATTGTTCTGGGTTCATCCCCTTCCCCCCTTTTCCATTGTGTCAAGTTCATGATCAAATTCAGAGAAGCCAACACTTGAGACTCAAGGATGCTTCTCAGAGTGTATTTCTTCATATCTGAGGGTGGATCTGTTCTCACAAAGAGGGAAGTGAAAGACGACGGTCCAATGCGATGA
Source organism: Tapirus indicus (assembly GCA_031878705.1). Classification (NCBI taxonomy): domain Eukaryota; kingdom Metazoa; phylum Chordata; class Mammalia; order Perissodactyla; family Tapiridae; genus Tapirus; species Tapirus indicus. The sequence continues at coordinate 88,259,553 of CM062924.1, read as the reverse complement.
TGGGGGAGTGCTGGTTCTCAATCCGGGAGCGGCCCCCTCCCCTGGGGACATTTGGCCATGTCTGGAGACACTTTGGGTTGTCATAACTGCTGGGGGGGTGGGAGAAGAAGTTCTAGCATCCAGTGGGTGGGGGCCAGGGATGCTGCTAAACATCCTCCAGTGCACAGCCCACGGTGAAGAACGACCCATCAGAGCGTCAGCAGTGCCGAGGTAAGAAAGTGGTGGAGAGAGCGGGTGAGCCCGTGGAGGTTGTCAGATACCCTTGGGGGAGTCGTTGTTACCACTATCTGGAGAGAGCACATTAGACGGTCAGAGAACGCCTCCATCCCAGTCTCGCTCTGTCGTGAGCCAGCCGTGGGACCTTGTACAAATCACGACCCCTCTCTGCAGGTCACCCCTCTGATGAGTTGGGATGACGAGGACATCACCGCGTGCACCACCCCTTCGTCAGGAGGTTCAGCTGAGATGCTGGAGATGATGGAAAGCTTTGCAAAGTTTGAAGCACTTTACAAACACCGATCCCCTCCAGAAGGAGAGCAAGAGCAGGCTACCCAGAGCCGTCCAGCTTGGAACCCGACCCATCCTCGTCCAAGCAGCTCCCAGCAGAAACGACGTGTGTGCACATCTCCGACTGAGTCCACACGTGCGGCCTGCAGGGTGTGTCCGTGGGGCTGTGATGAACGAGAGGGCGCTGATAAGCAGGATTTGTATAGTGCTTCCTCCCCGGCTGCATCATTACCCCAGCATTGTTTTCCTGTCGAAGGTCCCCCATCTGTGCGTGAATTGTGTTCCACCTCTTTTCACTTTGAAAAGTTTCCTTTGTCTCATTAGAGACTTCTTGTTTCCGGGGAGCAGGCCACCTCTAAGATGCTTTGTGGTTTTCAAGATTGTTTTATCGTGTTCCCGACAAACTCAGATTCCAGGAAGAGGAACTCGGAGGACAGGAGGACCGGTGTTGAGGTGGGAGAGGGAGCTGCCCGAGGTGCAGGGGCTCCAGCCACGGGGGCCACATCAGGCGGGGGTCATGTGGGTCCTGGCACCAAAGCTCAGTGCTCAGCCAGCTGGCACGGGTACAGGGAGGGCAGATGGGCAGGTAGAACCCAGAATGGAATTTTGTAGGAAGAGTCTTATGGACATGAAAGGGAGTTGAGTTTTGGGGGGAAGAAGTTGAGAACCATGGAATTTAGGCTGGGTTGAGTCAAGTGTGAAGACAGAGGATCAATCGGGAGGCAATGGAGGGGTTGGGTCGACACGTCTCAATGAGGTTGGAGAGCAATGAGGATTGGAGTCAGGAACAGGGAAGGAGGAGGTTGTGGCCGGAGAGTGGATGTTTGTCATCATCAAGAGAGAAGGTCCACCAACTAAAGTCTGAGTGAGGTTCATGGAGGGGGGATTGAGGTGGGGTGAGGGCTTGAAGGGGGTGGAGTCCCTGGGGGTGATGACTGAGATGAGGTAGGGTCCCTGGAGGGAGAGTGATTGAGGCAGGGTGGGGTCCCTGAGGAAGTGACCAAGGTGTCGTGGGGTCCCTAGGAGTGTGACTGAGGTGGGATGGAGTCCAAACGGGGGTGACTGGGGTGGGGGTCCCTAGGGGTCTGACCAAAGTAGAATGGGGTCCCTGGGGGCGTGACCAAGGTGAGACTGTGGACATCACCTGCTCAGCTTCCCAGGAATCTCAGGGTGTGGAACAAAGGTGAGTCTGGGGACCTTGGAAACCTGAGGAGAGGTCTTCATTTGGAAGGACTGACAATTCCCTGGGGAGAGCATGGAGCTGAGACGTCAGGTGCTTTCTGGCTGGGTAGGGGTGCGGGGGCACTATCGTTTGCACACATCTGTAAGTGTCACCATGGACAGAGCTTGCCATGGCAAATGGGACAGTGGCTCCTGTCATAGCAGAGGCTCCAGACTGATGCCTGGAGATGGGACAGGCACAGTGGTGACAGCTGACAGCCCTGCTCCTGCAAGGACAGGAAGGTGTGCCCCCTAGTCTGAGCTTGATTTGGATGATCCCAGAGGACCCTGCCAACTCAGGCCTGGCCAGCTGTGGGCTGTGACTGCCCCACGCCCCATGCTGGGCAACAGAAAGGTGCATCTGCTCCAGGTTGACACCTCGCTGCTGACTTACCAGGTGTCCCTGCCCAGCCACCTCCTCCCCGACCTCTGACGTCCCACTCCCAGCTCACCTGGGCAGACCTGGCTCATGCATCAGGGAGTGAGGGCCATGCTTTGGGTGGTATGCAAGGGAGAGCACCCAGAGGGGTGACAAAGGCAGGCAGGCACTGGGCAGACTCGGCCAGAAGAGCGGCCAGGGTGAATCCGGACACCCCGCCCTCAGCTTCTCACAAGCTTTCTTTCAAAGCCCAGTGTGGTCACAGACTCCTCTGTCCGAGGCTGTGTTCTGTCTCCCTGTCTCCCAGTCTCCTGCTGCTTGAGAAAGGACAGGGAGGCAGGGGCTCCAGGGGAGGGTTTGGAGGGGAGGCGGAGTCAGACAGACGAGGCATCTCGGCTCCTCCTGGACGAACTGACGTGGAACAGAACCAAATATGTACAAGAGTCTCACGGCCACGGACCAGGTGCTTGGGGATTTCCCAGTGCCTCCCAGAGATGCTGGCCTGGGAGATGGACGTGCCAAGGCAGCCCGGTCACCGGTGGTTGACTCCCTCACGGGCAGTGAGCTCCTTGGGGTGGGGGCAGTGGCCGTGTCCTGGTCATACTTGCAGCCTCAGGGTCTAACACAGTTCCTGGCACAGAGGAGCCTCAATCTGTAAACTGCATCACTGTCCAGGGACCCTTCCTCTTTCCTGCACTGTCAACTCTTCCAGAAAATTCTATCAAAATCTCTTAAACCCTCATCTCATCTGGCTTCCTCTTCTGAAGCCTCTACTTCTTTATATGGGGAGGGGCTTTCTTTTGGACACTCAGGGAGGATCTCTACCCACTAGAGAAGAAATGAATAGGGAGCATAGAACCCATGGGAGATGCAGGTATCCACCCATTATGGCCTGAGTTGTGTCCCTACAAATTCATAGGTTGAAGCCCTAACCCCTAATATGACCTCCTATAGGAACGTGCTAAGGTTAAATGAGGTCAAAGGGTGGGGACCTAATCCTATAGGACTAGTGTCCTTACAAGAAGAGGAGACTCCAGGGCTCTCTCTCCATCACGTGAGCACACGGCTGGGAAGAGGCCTCGCCAGGAACCAACCCCAGTGGCGCCCTGATCTGGGGCCTCCAGGCTCCAGAACTGTGAGGAAATATATGTCTGTGTTCAAGCCGCCCAGGCTGCGGTATTCTGTGAGGGTGGCCCGTGCTGGCTCACTGCCCACCCCCGCTGGAGAAGGTGAATGTCCGCCCAGAGCTTTCATCGTCCCCTCTCCTGCAGCCACGGGACCTCGGTCTGGTTTCCTTTGTTTGGGGCTCTTTTGGCAGCTTTGGTAGAGCACAAGGCAGGTGCTCCTCCCCAGGGACCCCTGGACTTGGCAGCCGCCCGAAGCGGCCCCAGATGGGGATGAGCCAGGTAGGATGGGTGGAGTTCTCGTCTGCTCTCTGACAGCTTTGAGGAGCGACCCTGAGGGGTGGCAGGCGGACACGTGCCAGGGTAGGAGACTGGTGGGGGCCCTCAGCCACGCTCTGGCCACGGAGCCAGCTTGCGTTTCCCTGGGTAATTTATTTTTGTTTTGGTGTCTCCATGGATGCCAGGTAGCTGTGAGGCCAGAGGCTCTGCATACACCCGCTGACCCGCTGAGTTCCTCTGTGCTCACCTGCGGGGAGAGGTTGGCTTCCACTTAACCTGCCACCTGGACTCGCTGCTATTCAGAAAATGGCGTGTTGGCAAATGGAAACTCCGCACGGCCTTAGCGGTCCCAGAGCCAGTGCTGTGCTCTGGAGGGACGGCACTTGTTCTCTTTCACGCATTCCTACTTAACAGATATTTACCTGCCTATTAGGTACGTAGCTCCTCCTCCAGATGCTGGGGATAAATGGGTAAACTAGCCAGAGAACAGCTGTGCTACTGTAGCTTCTGTTTCAGTTGGGGGTGGGGGATACAGAAAATGAACACCTAGAAAAATATCCAGCAGTGACAGAAATTTTGAAGAAAATAAAATGGAGTGTCGTGATGGTGGGGGCAGTGGATATCAGGGAGGCCTCTGAAGAGGGGAGAACTGAGCCAAGATCTGTATGTCAAGAAAGCAGCGGTCAGGTGAAGACTGGGGGGAGCATTCCAGGCAGAGGGGAGAAGTGCAAAGGTCCTGGGGTAGGAATGAGTTTGGTGTCTTGGAAGAACCTAAAGGAGGCTGGCATGGCTCCAGTGCAGTGAGTTAGGAGGGGAGGAGGAAAAGAGGGTTAAGAGAGGAGCAGGGGTCGACACCATGTGGGGCCTGCGGTTGGTTGAGGTGCCTGGGGGTTCAGGACGACAGGAAGCCGTGGACAGGTTCACTCCAGGAGGTAGGATGAGCTGACTTACATTTTCAAAGGTTCACTGGGCTGCCGTAGCGGGTGGGCTCTGGGGGCAAACGTGGAGGCCTGGGTCCCCCTTCTCCCCATGCCCTGCTTCCCGCTGGTCTGGGCTGCGGCATCTCTCCGAGCATCTCTCCCCGACCCCTCCGCAGCCTCCTGCCTGGTCTCCCTGACTCTAACAAGTTCTAACACAGCAGCCAGGTGACACCCATGTGATCTGCGCCCCACTGTCCCTCGCCAGGCCATCTCCAGGACACACCTCAGACTCCCTTCAGGCCGTCGGCCCCCTCCCGGCTCTTTTCCACTTTTTCTTCCTGGCTCTTGTCGCCACAGCATGTGCGTTTGTAGCCTGTCTCAGCTCTGGAACTGGGGCCCCAGGGCAGGGGCTTCTGTTTGTCTCGCTGCTGCCTCCCAGCGTGTAGACTGGCCCCCCGGGCATAGGGAGGGGGTCTCAGCACACACCTGTGGGATGAATGGGCCTCTGCTAGGAGCTATTGCCAAAGTCCTGACAGGGGAGGGTGGAGCTCATGCACCTGGAGGGACATAGAGAGATCCAGGCAACCTTGAAGGCCAGGACACAGGGCTTGCTGGCCTATCACGTGTGGGAGTTGCCAAAGCGGAAAGGATTCCTCCAGGACGATCCCCAGGGCTTTTGCTTGAGCCACCGAGTGCACGGTGAGTGGGCCCACCATGGTGCACGTGAGGGAGATGGGGAAGGAATCCATGGGGCAGGCAGGGACTCGAAGGTTAGGCTTGGCCTGGGAGGTTTGAAACTTCACAATCACAATCAGTACCAAGTTGCCTTGGAAAGAGGCGGCTTAGCCTAGCCCTGTGGTTCAGGAGGGGCATTAAGGCTGGTGGTAACAGTCGGGGACCAGTGACCCAGATGTGCTGGGTCAGAGCCTGGTGGATCACATAGAAAGAACGTGTGGTCCAGCCAGGAGGGGCAGCTGGGACTGAGCCTGGACTGCTCAACAATGAGGAGAAGTATCCAGAAAGGGAAAGGCTGTGTTAGGTCAGCGTCCACCCCTGTTACCCAGGACTCTCTCCTCGCCTCTGGGGTTCACCTTGTTCAAGCAAACTACCCCGGGTCTGCCCTGCAGCTCTGCAGAATGGCTGTGAGATAAAGTGGACATGCGATGTGGGGGTCGCTCCACCCTGCTGGGGGCAGACGCGGGGGAGGGATGTTGCTGTCCACTGCATGGGGCCAAGGACCCCACAGATACAACGGCCAGTTACACGGTCCTCTCTCACCCATGGCTGGGGATGCCTGGACCTCAAAGGGAGGTATCTGGATGCCAGGTTGTGGCCTTCTGCAGATTGTAGTAACAAATAGCAACTCAGATGTGTGTCCTGGGGCTTCCAGATAATTCTTCACTCCCGGTTCTCTTCAGTGAGATCTCCTGGTTTTGAGCCACACCAAAGGCTTCCTCTTTCCCGAGTCCTGCACAGTGCCAGCCACAGCGACTCCACGGAGGTAAGGCCAGGGGAGCTGCAAGCCTGTTTCCTAGGGAACGTGTGATCAGCTCCCCCCGACCCGCTGCTATCTTTCAATTTTCTTCTTGGGGGTGGTGTTTTCACTGTGATTCCGCGCCAGTCCTTCTGACCTAATTCCAATCTACTGCTGGATTTTCTTATTTCCTCTTGACTCTGGCTCTGATACATGAGGCTCTTTTATCACTGGGTGATTTTAATCTTCATGCGGAGACTTCTTGTGGTTTCCCATTTTCTGTGTTTCCTTTAAGTTTTAGCCAACGGGCGCATAACACCTGCGAAAGGTGCCTGGATTCCATGGGCTCTTTGTTGAATGATTCAAGGTGCTCCTTTATTATTCCCTTTGTGCTGGTCCATGTGGCTTCTTACTGGAGTCGTGACTTACATGGTTGGCTGATAGCCTACTGTGTGTTGAGTACAGATGAGCTTGAGGGGAGAAGCAATGCAGCTTTGCCCCAGGAGAAGTTCACTATCAGCGAGGCCAGAGATCACTCACGGATCTAAGATCGTAGATATGAACACCCCAGTCCAGTAGGTCAGTGGGATGCTGTGAAGGAAGACCCTCAACCAGAGCAGAGGTAGCAGCAAGCTCATGGAAATGTAGAATTCTCAATGTTGTTGGATTTTGAGATTGGTTCATTCATTTAGCCAACAAATATATGCTGGACATTGTTCTCTGTGCTGAGAATACAGGAGGGAGGCACTCATCCACCCATGCACCACTCATCCACCCAAAGTCCATCCATCCATCCCTCCACCAACCATCCACCCATCCACCCACCCATCTACCCATCCATCTATACATCTACCTATTCATCCATTCATCTATCATCTGTCCATCCATTCATCCATCCACCCACCCACCATTGTCCATCCATCCATCCACCCATCCACCCACCATCCATTCATCTACCCACCTATCAACCCATCCATCTACCTATCCACTCACTCATCCATTTATCTACCATCTGTCTATCCATTCATCCATCCATCCATCCTCCATCCATCCATATACTCATTCATCTGTCTATCCATACATCCATCCACCCACCCATCCATCCATCCACTCATCCATCCCTCCACCGTCTATCCACTTATCCATCCATCCATGAGTACCTATATGCTAAGTATTCTTTCAGGTACCAGGAATTTAGCAGTAAAGAAAACATTCTATATCCTCCTGGAGCTTTCTTCTTGGTGGGCAAGGCAGATAAGGTTAACTTTAAGAGGACAGAGTCCAAAGGACACGAGGCCTCCCCAAAATAACCAAGACAATGTTAAATGGTGATAATTTTTGTGGAAAATAAAACAGAGTGATGGTACAGAGGGTGGCCGAGGGAATAGGGGACAGTTCTCCCAATACAGGGCCACCTAGAGCCTGAGCCAGTAGGTAACTCAGTCCACACCTCCACCCCGGAGTGAATGGTGTCTTCAAATGGGGGTGTAGGATAGACTTGGCCACAATCTGCCCCTCAAGTGATAACCAGGGCCAGGCCTTTGAGGCCCAGCAGCACTGCCTGTCACTCACAAGCAGGGGGCCGGCCAGCTGGTGTTTTCAGTCCACCAGGACACAGACTGGATGAATAACATCACTGGCCCGCAATCAGCCAGCCCGAGGGACGGGGCTAAGCAAGCCTCCCTTTTCCCTTCAGTGGCTGCACAAATCAATAAGGGATTAGACTCGGCTCTTGTCATTGCCATTGATCGATTTCAGAATTTCGAAGGATGTTAATTTTAAGACGGTAGCGTTTGGGGACATTTCATTATATCCCATTAGGACATTGAGAGCATCAAGTATTTTAATCTGGGGTACTGAATTATTTAGGGTCCAGCATTGACATGCCTAATGAAATATACTTCCTCCTTCTTTGGGGGCTTCCATATCTGGCTATGGAAATTATTCATTAACAGAGAGAAAGAGAGAGCATGCCCTTATATTAGGGCCATTAAAGTGTTCTATTACTGATGATCTATAAAGGGAAAAACACTGATCAGACTCTACCAGGCACACTAGAGCATTCGGAATATCATTAATTTTAATCATCTGTTCCCCAAATCACAGAGCTATTAAAATAAAACTTCAAGTTTGGGGGAAGAAAGTTATTGCCTATGAGTGGGAAATATTTAAATTATGCTAAATTGACCTTAAAGTTTTGTTTAATACTCTCATCAGACACAGATGATTTTATTTCATCTCAGGTTGTCCCCAGCTTGGCCAAACCTCTTCTCCTCTTGGTTAATGTCACAAGTCTCCTTGCAACAGGGGTCTGTTTATCTTTGCTTCTGTTCACAGCCCCTTAGCAAGCAGAACCTTGGAACCAGAAGGAGGGGGTCTCAGCTTTTACAGACATTTAAAGATCAATGCATCGAATCAGTTGATTTTGACCAGGGCAGAGGGTTTGTGAAGCACCTCAAAAACCATGGCTTGTGCATACGGCTCAGAGAGCCTGGGGTGCCATCAGCTCAGCCGCACGGAGGGCATGTTGCTTCCCATTTTCCCAGAGGCCTTTGCCTGTGTGGCCAGGCTGGGCAGGAGGGGTAGAGTGTGTGTGGGTGTTGAATGTGGTCTCGTTAAGGCTGTTGTAGGGACTTTCAAGGAACAGAGGATTGATGGCCAGAGTCACTACACTAACCAGGTGGGTCAAGCCACATTTCCAGGAGGGACCGGATGTTGAAAGGGCCTTTATCCCTCTGGTCAACGTCAGAGTGAGCGCAGCCTGCATCTGCTGGTCTGCAGAGCACTGCGGGTGGAGGGAGGTGAAACCTGGAACATCAGTCTTATGGATATCCGTCACCAACCAGCTGTGTGACCCGGGCAGCTGGCTTTGTCTCCCTGAGCCTCAGTTTCAACTCCTTTCTCATTGTTGGGGACTGAAGTGCCACCTCCTTAGAGAGGGGTTCTTAGGACCACCCTAGCTGCGTAGGGGATGACGTCCATCTGGTTTTTCTCTGTTATACCTAGGAGATCTGAAATCATTGTTTATTACCTAGTTTTCACCTTCCCCGCTTGAATGCAGATCCACGTGTACAAGGACTTTGTATTTTTTTGCCAATGACTGGGTCCCCAGCGTCTATAACAGTGCCGGGCACACAATGGGCATTTAGTAAAGGTGGTGTGAATGAATGAAGGAGAATGAATGGCTCTAAGCGCCCCTTTGCTCACTCACTGGAGTAACGTGGAACGCGTCTCTACGGGGTGGGAGGAGGAGGCCTGAGTCTTCCTGGAGATTCGGACCAAGAGCGTTTCTGCTTGGTCTATAGCACAGACGGGAATAATAATAGTGATCACCTGTATTTATACAATACTGTGTTCTTTTCACTTATTTTGTGTTTGTAGTCTTCTCTTGTCACCATGGCAACCCTGCCAGACTAGCTTGAGAATTTCCACTTAAATAAAAAGCGTAACTAAGACCTAGAAAATTTAAGGGACTTAACTAAAGCCACAGAGTACACCGATGGTGCAGTGAGGGCTAAATTTGAGGAGTCTTAACATTTAATCCAGTCTCCCATTCACCCCTGCCCCACAGGCTCCTTCATCCTTTGAATTATCTGGTCTTTTAAAACAGACTCCCAGTAAGTTTAAAAATCCATCATTTTCCCTTACAGCACACAGTGGCTGTATGTGGGAATTTTTCAGAGTTTATGCCTCCATGGGCCCATGCACACCCATGCACACACATGTGCACACACACAGGCTGGTTTCCCTCTGTTACATCCTCTGCATGGGGTGCTCTGCATATGACCCAAGGTTCTCAGTGGGGTGCAGACCCACCAGAGAGCTTGGAGCCCATGAGGGCAGGTGTGGCCATGGCCAGTGGAGCTTGGGGACACATGGGCTCTGTGTGTAGCACAAAGCCAGCCCTGTGCACACCTAGCAGGGCTCCCCCACTGTTGGCACTGGCTCTCTGCTCTGTTCCTCATGGCCCTTCCCACAAGGATGGACATGGGGAGAGCCCAGTGGCATGTGGACTACATTGAAAACTGGTCAGTGCACGACATTGCATGGGCTGAGGGAATGCAAACCTGCCACCAGGAGAACAAGCCTGGGCTGAACTGCTGCAAGATGCAAGGCCACTTGGAGGAGAGCCATCCCTGGTGGGACCATTCTTGATCAGCCAGCCTCTAGCTGACCCATCAGTGACCACAAATGTGTGTGTGAGCCCAACTGAGCTCAACTGAGCCCTGTCCAGATGGACAGATCTTCCCAGATGACCCATAGACTTGTGAGCTCAATGAACACTTGTTGTTTTAAGCTGGTAAGTCCTGGGATGGTTTGTCACGCAGCATTAGCTAACTGATACACACCCATTGGCTAAATGCATACGGCAAGCTTAAGGCTCAGTCCTGGAATCAGTATGGACTGGACTCAAATGCATAAGCAATTAAGTCTCTTGAGAGGCCAACTGCATCAGCACAGTATTTGAGGTGCAAGCCCTAGGAGCTTTGGGGGGAAAGTGAGAATCTAAGTCAGAGAATTGGGGAGACTTTTGAGGAAATGCTGAAGACAGTAGGCTTGTCACATAAGCAGGCTCTCTGTATGTGTGCTTAAATGCATTCCTGTTGGAGGAAAAAGCAAAAGCAGAGGCCAAGAGGCTTGGCTACAAGCACATGGTGGGTCTGGGGGAAGCACTGACCCTGCCACCTGCTTGCCTTCCCCCAGCCGGGAGGCCCCTGTCAGGCGGGTCAGACCTTTCCTCAAGTCCCCTTCTGCAATCCTTTGAACAAAAAGTGAGATATTCTTTGGAGAGATCTTGGTCATCGTTTACTGTAATTGTGACAAGATGACCCAGTCAACTAGATTCAAAAGGAAGCTGCGGAGAGGGGTTAATTAAAAAATGGTGCATTCTGCATTCGGTAATTGACATGGAGAGCTATCTGCACAGGGAAAATCAGTAATTTTCAATTAGCATGAAAGAAGAAATGGTTCAATGCCAATTCATATTATGTGATTGTGATCGTAGAGAATGCGTTCAGAGGAGTCGGGGGCCGGAGGAGACCATCCCCTGCCCCACGAGAAGCCGTCAGGAGGACGTGGCAACTCCGGTCACATGAGGCATCAGGCTCCCAAGGGGCCTCCCCAGCCTGTTCTAGGTAATTGTGGAAGATTGCAAAATGCATCTCAGGGCCTGACTGTCACCTCTTAAAGTTTATTGCTGATCTGTTTAGTCCCAAAGTTGCTGCATTGCTTGTAAGGAACTTTCTCTTAACTGAGGCCTCTGCGTAACAAGAATAGATGACAACTTGGCATGAAGAGGTGTGTGTGTCATGGGTGTTTTCTGGGGAGCACTCACATGGGATGAGTAGTTCTCAGGGCACAACCAGGGCCTAGGCCTTCTCCCTCCCTCCCTTCCTTCCTCTCCTTCCTTCTTACCTTCCTTCCTTCCTTTCTTCCTTCCTCTCTCCCTCCCTCCCTCCCTTCCTCTCCTTCCTTTTTACCTTTCTTCCTTCCCTCCCTCTCTCCTTCCCCCTTCCCCCTCTGACCCCCTCCCTCTCTTGGCCCAAGAATTGATCAGACCCAAGAGACTGATATCTTAGGTCAACCCAAACTGTACAAATGAAGCTACATCATTCACGGGAACTAGTCTAGTGAAGTTTGCACTGGAAAGCTCAACACACTCTCTCCCCATGGTCAAAATACACGGAAACCAGGTCAGAGTCAGCGTCCGTCCAGGGGATTAACCTGAGATGGTTCTGTCACTGGGAACTGCTCCCGTTGGTGGGACCACTCTTGCTGCCGGGAGACCCATTGTCATTATACTCTGGGACTATGGGACTGGTTTGAGGCAGCAAGAGGACGTGGTGCTTTCTGGATGCAGGGTAGGAGGGCTGTGCTTTCATTTTGTTTGTGAAATGACACCTTGAGGGCCCTCCGTTGGAAGATGCTGGGCGGGGCACCACCCACGACTGTCTGGAACTCCTTTCTCCCAGTCCCTGCCCGCCAGTCCCTCTCTCCTTACCCTCCACCCTAGCTCTGTCTTTGTATTTTCCGACACACCCTTTCTGGGTTGTGTCTGCAGGTCACTGTAACCTTTCTCCCTCATATGAAGGTTTGTGGGGGCACTTCCTCACAGCCCCAAGTCCTGGAAGACTTTTTTTAAAAATTGGAGGTTATCTTTCCTATGTTTATTTTTATTTCATTTACCTAGCAATTTACTTCTCCCACCCCCAGCTTTACTGAGGTATAATCGGCAAATGAAAATTGTATACATTTAAGATACACAACGTGATGTTTTGATATATGTATACATTGTGAAATGATTACCACGATCAAACATAATCACCGTTTTGTGTGTGTGTGGTGAGAACACTCAAGATCTGATTTACTTAAAAGAACATTTTAGAAGAGTCTTGGTCTGCGATGGAGTGGTGCTTCCCTCTGGACAGTCTGAGAGGCCGAGCTCCGGAAAACCTCTTCCTGGGCTCCGCAGCGGTTCCCAGCCTCTCGAAGGTGTGTCCCCACCTGCATGGGGCAGAGCGTTCAGTCCCTGAGGCTGACGGCAAGACAGAACAGAGGACCGGCATCTTCCCTGTGCACGTCCACGTGGCTTCACAGAGTGGGAGAGTGGGGGCGCGGAGGATCCCCGTCTGAGGACGCCCCTCCCTCTTCGGGAGAACCGGTGCCAGCTAGCCCTTCTGGAGCACCTACTATGAGTCAGGCGCGGATGAGGTCTCCAGGCGCCTCAGGGCCATCCTTGAGGTACACGGGATGGTTGCTGTCGCTTTACAGATGAAGATGCAGGAGCACAGGGAAGTGAAGGACCTTGCCAGAGATGCACCAGGACAGAACCAGGGGCAAACTCGGACTGGAGTCTGGAGCCCGAGCGCTCAAACACCACGAGGTATGTGTGTGTGTGTGTGCACATGTGGGAATGTGTGTGCATGCACAGCTATATACACGTGTGTCTCTGCACATGTGTGGGTGCATGCACATGTGTGCACGTGTGTATGTGTGCTCATACATGGGTGTGCATGTGAGAAGAATGAAACTGGCAATGAGGTGGGCACATTCTCCATTACCCACGTTCTCCCTGGGCTCTGACCCCCCCTCCAGGTTCTGGGCCTTTGGTCACAGCCCTCAATGATGGCAAGGTGGGTGGCTCCATGGTGACAGAGCCTGACCCTCCCTCCAAACCCCGGAGACCAAGAGGAGCCAGTTCCCTGTGCCCCGCCCAACCCTCCCCAGTAGGGGCTTGAGCATGTGTACCCCACACCCCAGGGGAAGGAACAGGTGGAGACCAGTGTCTGAGCTCTGGGCAGGAGGGTGTCCTGCAGGAGTGACCACCAGGAGACTGGCAGTTGCTGGGGGCTCATTTCCTGTGACCAGTGAGGGGAAACGACTGGGCTGACGCGTGTGCTCTTGTCCCTGCACGACGGCCCGTTGCTAAACAAAGCTCAGAGCAGGGTGTTTCCTCCAGAGAGGAGGACGTTGTCGCCATGGCCAGATCCACTCGAGGCTGCTCCCCAGAGCCCTGTGTGGGCACAGCTGGGCCGGCTCTGTCCTCCTGCTCCCTGACCCCACCGCCAACACGGCCCCCTCCCCAACGCCTCTGTAAGGCCTTGTCTCTGAAACTGTCTACCCTGTCCTAGGTCTGAGTCTGCCTGGCCCAGAGGATGCGTCTACAACGGGCTGTCTGTCTGTCCGTCCGCCCTGAGGGAGGAGAATGGCCGGAGACCTTAGACCCGGCCAACCCCTTCCCACTCTGCTTTGGGCCAGATCCAACGAGTGACTGGCAGCAGTGTTTCCTGTGTGGGGGCTTCCAGATTCTTTCCTGCCCAGGGTGGGGAACATGTTTCCTTCAGGCTTGTCACAGATGCCTGAGCCCGACACAGCCCCCACGGCCAGAAGAGGTGCATTAGCTTTCCTCTGCTCACCTCAAATTACTCCTCTGGGGCGGCTTCCGGGTCAGGCTGCGGTCTGGGGTCGCCAAGTCACCCCTCGTGTCCGACGCCTGCAGATCCAAGATGTGAGCAGATGAGATGTGCGGAGCTGAAGCCCTGGACAGACATCTGCGGGGGGTGTGTCTGGGCAGGTGGGCAGGACACCACAGCTTGGGGTGTGAACCCTGTATTCTCTGGGACAGGGCCAATTGTAAAGACTCCGTCCTTGTCTCCCCAAGGACTAGCACACACTCAGAGATCCACATCTGGGGTCCAGGTCCCATTTTCTGGAGTCACTGATGTACTTGGGGAGTGGCATCAGAACTTTGGTCAAATGTTGCTTTTGGAAAATATGGTCCTGCTTTGGTGAAGGTTTTGACCTCTGAAATCTGGGGATCTTTACTGATTTCAGAAAATTGCCTTTTCTCTCATGCTTAGTAATGTCCAGCTGACCCCAGTGCCCCCTAGGGGGTGGCAGAGCACTGGGAAAATCCTCTGTTGCCAGCAGCCTTGGTCATTTCCCAGCGATGCCCAGGGAGGAGGGTGGAAGGGGACTGGGGGGACACGGCATCCACTGGGACAGCAGAGTAGGAGCACTGTCTGGGGAGGCAGGGCTGTGGCTGTGGGGGATTAGTTTGTTTGGGACAGAATGCCCATGAGCAGCTAGGGGTGCAGGAGACAGGTCTCCCCCTGCTCCTCAGAGGGGGCCCAAGGGCATCAGAGTGTAGGTCCCAGCTGGGTCTCCAGGCTCAAACAGTTCCACCCAGCAGACATTAGGATTGTCACCCTCAAGAGTGAGGCCAGGGCAGCCTCTACTCGTGGCAGGTCTGAGTGTCTACCACATCTCCCCGTGAGGCCCACATTCTCGTCTCGGTTGTAGCCGCCCAGGGTTGCAGCAGAAAGAAACCCAGGGTCCCACCTAATGTCTGAGGTCGTCCCAACCAGAGCCTCTGCAGAGGGAGGGAGCGTCTGGCTTTCCGTGCTGCGTTCAAGGCTCTCAGATCATCACATCCAGCCCAGCTCAGAACCCGGGTGCACCTGACTCGGCTGTTACTGGGACAAGCGCTGTGTGTCTGGAGCTCCAGCTTGCCAGGCAGATTGCCTGAAATCAGAGCTGCTCACAAGAAGGGGCTTTTTTTTTCTGTTGGAGAAATACTGACATTTCCTAAAATGGTGGTCTTTATTCAGTTGGCAGTAAGTTCAGGAGCTGTGAAACACAATTTGTGCCCACGGGGTGGCATTTAGGGACAGAGCTCTTTGTGGGCATGTACATGTGCTGGGGGGTCCTTTTCCAGCAGCTTCTTGGTCACAGGCCCACCTCTGGGTCAGGGACAGTGAGGGCTTCACGCTTACCCTGGCTGGAAATGCCACCGTGTCCTGCTCCTGCCGGGCCGGGGACTCAGGGCTGTTCACACCGTTCTCCCAGTCCGCAGTTTCTTTTAATTTCCTCTTCTTTGAAAAGAGGTAGTCCTCGTTCTTTATCCACCTTTCTCGCTACAAGATATGCATCACAGATACAGATGAAAGCTGCCTGTGCAAAGGGGTGAAACCCAACATTTCCTGTCTTTGAGGCAGAGCAGGAGAGAGTGTAACAGCACCTGAAATAGCAGGTAATGAAGAAATAGCTCCTACTGACAGACTCTCTGTGTCTGAAATGCGTCAGCATTGGAAATAACCAGAAGGCTCTTGGGAGAGCTGGGGAGGTGGACATTAAGGAGGGGGTGTTGTTCCATCACGATTTTATACCAAAAAATGTTAATTGCTTTAGAAGCCTTGCGGCATGAATGAAGAGGCTGACCAGCCATACTGTTCTGCTCAACACTCACTGTCCCTTTCACATCCCGTCCTCCCCCTGCAGGTCATGACCAGGGGAAGAGGGCAGCGCCACTCCCATCCCCTTGAAGCGTCTCCCTGGGGAGCCTGTAGCGTCCCCATGAAACATGAATCTGTTCTGCAAGGATGGAAAGGACTGTGCTCGGGGAAGATGTATTAAACAGACACCTCTCCTTAAGAAGCTATCTTCTTAGTTGTGTGGGTAATTCTCTGGCCTGATGGCTCCCCTCTCGAGCCTCCAGTAAATCTCACAGTCAGTGCGTGAGGTGTCGGTCCCGTTCCTGAACTTTGTGCCTTCAGAAATGAGCTCTGGGGGGCATTGGCAGGTGAGGTCACAGGAAGGAGGTGACACATTGCCCAAATGGTCAGGAAACTGCTTCGGAAATATCTCTCCTCCTTCAGAGCTTGGTGGGTTGGTGTCTGGTCATCAAAGACTCGACTTTGGGCATTCCATAATTCAGCTCAATTCTGACTCTCTCTACCTGGAGTTAGTGTCGGATCCCGCAGGTTAAAGGGCTCAGTCCCACAAGACCGCCTCTACTTCAGATGCCTGTCGTAAGTCTAGGACCACCCCTACTTCTGACTGACTGGCTATCAATCGAGGGTTCTCACAACCCTCCTCAGGCTTGATAATGTACTGGAATGATTCACAGGACTCAGGAAAGCACTTATGTTTACTGGTTTATTATAAAGGGCGCAGCTCAGGAACAGTCAAATGGAAGAGATGCACAAAAGCTTCCGTGCCCACCCTGGGTGCCCCCCCCCCCCCCAGCGCCTCCTCCTGTTCACCAACACAAGGCTCATGGAGTCTCCGGGTCAGGAGTTCCTGTAGAGCTCACCTCTAGACGCCTCCCCTCCCTGGAGGTCAGAGGGTGGGGCTGAAAGTCAGAACCCTAATCGCTCGCTCTTTCTGGTGCCCAGTCCTACCCTTAGTCATCTCATTAGCATAGGCCCAGGTTTGTTCTAAAGGGGTACCTTATGAATAACAACGGGCATCTCTACCACTCAGGAAATTCCTAGGGTTTTGGGAGCTCTGTGCCAGGAACCGAGGACGGAGACCAAATGGATTTATGTGTTATACCCAGAGCCTCTCTAGCAAAGAGAGAGGAAGAGGAAGAACAAGAGTGAAGGCTCGTGGCTGAGGAGGGAGACGGGTGGCCCTCTGCACATGGTGCTCAGACCTCTGTATTCCTCCTCTGCCCCTTGTCCCTACGCACCCTCCTGCCCTCTGGAAACTTCCTCCTCCTTATTTCCCATAGTAGCAGCAGCACCAACTCTGAGTTGTCCAAAAGCGATGCCTGCAGCACTGCACAGCAGGCGCCATGACTCCCCGGGGAGTTAGCGAGGGGGTTATGGGAAGAATGTGCAGACTCCTTTGGGGGAGGACACAAACCTGAGCAGGACTGCAGGGCTACTCAGAGCCCAAGGAGCGGAATATGGTAAGTGCCCTTGCCAGACCCACTTCACTGTGGTTCGTGTCTGTCGTGGTTGAACTGAGTCCCTGCAAAATATATGTTCGAGTCGTAAGACCTGGTACCTATGAATGTGACCTTATTTGGAAATAAAGTCTTTGCAGATATGATCAAGTTAAGATGCGATCATTAGGGCGGGCCCTAATCCAACAAGAAGAGGGAAATTTTGACATAAGACACACAGGGAGAACACCACGTGACAACAGAGGCAGAGGCTGGAGGGATGCGGCTGCAAGCCGGGAACGCCAAGGATTGACAGCCAAGCCCAGACGCTGGAAGAGTAAGGAAAGATTCTCCCCTCGAGCCTCTGGAGGGATTGTGGTCCTGCCGACACCTTCATTTCAGACTTCTGGGTGCCTGAACTGTGAGAGAACCGGTTTCTGTTGCTTTAAGCACCCAGTGTGTGGTGCTGTGTTATGGCAGCCAGAGGAATCTTACACAACGTCCAGAGCAGAACTCTTGCTTTCTCCCTATACTCATTTCTCCCCCAGTCTTCTACCCATTGTTCACCGGGTTACTTGGGCCCAAAACCTCAGAATCCACATTGTTCCCCTTTCCCCTTATCCTCCAGCATCCGGCTCACCAGCAAGACCCAGAGGCTCCACGAGGAAACACATCGGAAGGGGCTCCCTCTCTGCATCTCCTCTGCACCTTGTTCAAGGCCCATCATCTCTGTCTGAAGAGCAAAAGCCCCAGCAAGGCTCGCAGTGTCCCTCCTGCTCTCCTGCACACTCTCTCTCTCAGCAGCTGGAGGAGCATCCTTACACACAGAGACAGTGTGACCCAGCTCTCGCCTCCCTCCGCCTCCCCCATTTCCCTCTCCCACTGACTGAGGACGCTCCAGCCACACCAGCTGCCTTTCTCGTTCACATTCTATCTTTTAAAACATCTTTTAAAAGCCTAATAGTTCTGCATGGATTAGAATGGAATTAGAAAGTCCTGATGTACTCCTCCACCCGTGCCGCCCACTGCCCGGAGGCGACTTCCTCCAGGTCTGCACGCCCTTGCTCCTGCTCTGACCTTGAGAGTTGTACAGAAATGCTTATTCGAATTTTTCTTTTCAATTTCAGTTGTTGCTCCACGGATTTCCCACGGGGAGGATAAGGATTGTACTCTCTGAGCTTTGCTCCCCACACTCTACCAAACAACCACAGAACACACACCGCTCCCCGCCTCCATCCTCCCAATAGCGTAATCTGTGGTGAGGTCAATATCCAGCATTTACATAATTATGTAATTATTAGTCACGGCTGAGCCACAAAGTCATTGTATGATTGCCTTTCCTTTCCTGATCAACTTTGTGTTTTCCCCAGACTTTGTCTGCTAGGTTTGCCTGCGCCTATCACTAATGTGTCCCCAAACTCTCGATAGGAGTTGTAAAATTACTTGCATTTTGGTCAAAAATCTCAGGGAGGCGAACAGTTCCATTTTTATTTTTCTGGGCAAAGTCACTTCCCGAGTCTCCTTCCTCCTCCACGGTGGACCTAATACTCTCTAGACCTGCTGAGCAGATTTTGTCCTGGGACCTCCCATCCCCCTCCGCCTCCAACGCTCTCACCTCTCCAGGAACCCACATCTTCTCTCTCAGGAGTCACTTCTGATTTTGATGGAGCTTATCCGGCAGCTAAGTCTAGCAGCTTCACGAAAAACGGGGCCTGGGAGCTAAATTTTTTGAGATCTCTCAAGTCTGAAATATCTATACGCCACCCTCACACTTGATTCATAGTTTCGCTGGGTGTGGAGTCTGGGCTGGAGAGCTTCCTTCTGAACCTTGAAGGTGTTATTCCAACATCTGACGAGACATCAAGTGCCATTTTGATTCCTTGTGTTTACGCAACTGGCTTTTGTCTTCTGGAAGCTATTAGTATCGTCTCTTCACCCCCGTGTTCTGAAATGTTGGCAGCACGTGCCTTGCGTGCGTCATGTTAATTATTTTCCTGGGTACTCGGTAGGCCCCTTCAGCTTAGAAACTCAAGTCCTTTCTTTTTGAAAAAATGTTCTTTCCTGCTTTTGCTTTGTGTTCCCTTTCTGGAATTTCTGTCAATAAGACATTAGAATTCCCAGATTTATCCTGAAATTTTCTTTGCTCTGCCATTTTCTGTCTCTTTGTATCGCTGTTCGACTTTCTAGGAAATTTCCTCAACTTCATTTTCCTCTCCTTCTATTCAAATGTTAATTTCCACTAGCATATTTTTAATTTCTCAAAGCTTTTCTTTGTTCTCCAAATGTGTCCTTTTAAAAAGGAACATGCTGCCCCTTTTTCAAGGACACAGTGTATTCCCTCCTGTCTGAGATGTCATCGATTTTGCCCTCTCTTGTGAAGGCCTCTCTTACTTCTGGCTTTATTTGTGTCTCCTTTGGGTTCCTCACTTATGTTTGCTTGTTTTGGTCTCTTGACTTTTATGTTGCAGGCTTTCCTAAAATATTTGCGTAGTTATATTTAAGAGTGAGGTGTAACACGAAATTAGGAATAAAATTACAAAGACCCCCTGCCTCCTGGAAGATCTGTGTGTGTGGAGGGGCCAGTTCCATGTGGGGTCCCCGGGGACAGATAAGGCAGGTGCCGGTGGCCTGGCAGCCTGCCCGGGAAAGCGTCTGATGTCTGGGGTTGTGGCTTGATCTCCAGCATTCAGGGAGCAGAGCGGGGAGGGTGTGGACCCTCCCTGCTCAGCACGCAGACTTGAACTATTTTTGATTCCGCATTTTATCCTTGTTCTCAGACATGGAGAGCCCTCCAGGACATGGATCTCCATTTTCAGCTGGGACGGGAGGACTGTCCCTTGACTGTGTGGGGTTGGGGCAATCTTGGGGTGGAACTGCTCCTGTGCAAATCTATCCCCCTGTTTTTAGCTCTATTTTCTATTTTCACGTCTCTCTTAGCATCACCTGCCACATGCAAGCCCGGAGCTTTTCCGGGGGTCTTTGATATAAATTGGCTCACCCTCCTCCCCTGCAGGCTTAGATTTCAGCTTTCTTAGTTGGCTCAGTTCATTACCATTTGATCATCTGCTCTTCCGCTTCCAAAATGTTGTCAACTCATTTCTCCATCTCACCCTCACTGGATTTCATTGTCCTTATGTGTTTGTTCCTCTTTTATTCCTTTATCATTTTGCTGGGGCTCGGGGAGGAAGCAGAGACAAATACATGTGTTCAATCCATCACGCTTAACTGGGACCACCGCACTGGCTCTCTGTCATTCTTTGTACAAGATCTGTTCTATCTCAGGATCTTGTCACAGGCGGTCTCCTCAGCCTGCAATGCTCATACCCTCACTCTTTGCATGTCTCTTTTTTTTCCATCCTTCAGCCCAATTATGACACCGTTAGAGAAGGCCATGGACCTCTCCTTCTAAAAAGGTGGCTACGAGTTCAGCTTCCAGGACAGTGGTGTGAGGAGTTCCGTGGACCTGCTCTTCGGGGAAATAAGCAAAACTGGTGAAAACTGAAAACAAACAAACAAACAACTGTTTAAGGTCTCTGGAAGGTCCTAAGGACACACAGCAAATGAATAGATGTGTGTTCAGGAAAATCTACTAAAAGCTGGTAAGACAGTGAATCTGTGGCACTTAAACCACGACCCTCTCCCTCCCTCCCCTCCCCGCCAGCTCATGTGGCAGAGGGTCCCCTCTATGTGGGCGTGGCCAAGAAGATGGGGCTTCCTCTCCCCTCGGGCCCTGTGAAGGGAAGCGGCATCTCCCCAGGAGAGGCAGGTGCCCGAGTTTTTCATCCCCTCCAACTCCAGCTTGAAGAGGCTGGATTCCTGGTGAGTGGCACTGAGAGGTCAGGACTGCCGTCCTCCACCAGCCCCGCTCATAGGCGGAGACTGCTCCAGGTGTGGCGGGCTGAGAATGTTGGGGCCTTGATCATCCTCACTCCAGCTTGCTCATAGGGCAGAGAGTCTACACCCGGGGAGGCAGCCTGGAGAACCAGAGGCTCCCACAAGCAACAAAAGAAGAAGTAGATAAGTTGGAAATCATCAAAATTGAAAACTTTTGTGCTTCAAGGACACCACTCAGAAAGTGAAAAGACAACTCACAAAAGTAGAGAAAGTTTTTGCAAATCATGTTTCTGATAAAGGACTTGCATCTAGACTATATAAAGAACTCTTATAAGGCAATAATAAAAAGACACAACCCAGTGAAAAATGGGTAAAGGATCTGAATAGACATTTCTCCAAAGAAGACACAAATGGCCCAGAAGCACATGAAAAGATGCTCAACATCATTAACCATCAGGAAATGCAACTCAAAACCACAATGAGACCCCACTTCACCCCCACTAGGATGGCTATAAGCAAAAAGACAGAGAATAATAAGTGTTGGGGAAGGTGTGGAGAAGTTGTAACCCTCCCGCACTGCTGGTGGAAATGTGAAATGGTGCAGCTGAAGTGGTGCAGAACAGGCAGTTACTCAAATGCTTAAACGCAGAGTTGCCATACGACCCAGCAATTCTACTCTGACTTGTATACCCAAGAGAAATGAAAATATATGTCCACACAGAATCTTGTATGTGAGTGGTCATAGCCAAAAAGTGGAAACATCCCAAATATCCATCAAAGGTTAAATGAGATATAGAATGTGTTACATGCATACAATGGAATATTGTTCAGCAATAAAAAGAAATGAAGTAGTGATACACACTACAACCTTGAAAGGATGCCACTTGAAAGAAGCCAGGCACAAAAGGTCATGTATTACGTGACTCCATTTATACAAAATGTCCAAAATAGGCAAATCCACAGAGAGATAATAGACTGCTCATTGCCAGGAGCTGGAGGATGGACTGGGGAGAATGGGAAGTGACTGCTAATGGGTGTGGGGGGATGAAAATGGTCTAAAATTGATGGTGGTGATGGTAACACAACTCTGTGAATATGCTAAAAACCACTGGATCGTACACTTTAAATGGTGAACTGCATGATGTATGAATTATATCTTAATAAAGCTGTTATAAAAAAGGTGGCTATCCACCTTCTTCCAGGTGTTTCTGTCTTCAACCCATGCTTTTTCTGTCAGCACTTTTTCCTACATGTGACTTCCTGAGCTGTGTCTGCTTGTTTTGGTCTGGAGTCTGGACTGGCACCTGCAGGTAGAGATTTTGTTTGCATTGATGTCCATCATACCCCAGTGCCTAGTACAAATGTTCGTTGAATGAATGAATACCTCCCTTTATGCAGAGTATCCCCTGGGACCAGTGTTCCAAGTAGCTCCCTTTGGAAAGCACTTCCGTAGAACAGTGGTCCTTACCAGGTGCAACTTTGTCCCTCCCCTCAGGGACACTGGGCAATGTCTAGAGACATTTATGATCATCAAGCCTGGGGGCAGGTACTACCGGCATCCAGTGGGAGGAGGGAGGGACGCTGCTAACCATTCTACGATGCACAGGGCAGCCCCACCACAAAGAACAGTCGGGCCTCGAGTGTCAGCAGTGCTTCTGTCAAGAAACCGTGTGGTAAAGTATAAAGACTAACAAGGTTTCCAAAGCCATGTGTGATGGGCTGAGTTGTGTCCCCCCTCAAAGTCATATGCTGAAGTCCTGTGCCTCAGAATGTGACTGTTTTTGGACATATGGTCTTTAAAGAGGTAATTAAGATTAAATGAGGTCATTGGGGTGGATTCTAATCCAATAGGACTGGTGTCCTTACAAGAAGATGAGATTAGGACGCAGACAAGAACAGAGGGAAGATGATGTGAGGACACACGGAGAAGACGGTCTGCAAGCCAAGGAGAGAAGCCGCAGGAGAAACCAACCCTGCCGACACCTTGATCTCGAACTTCTTGTCTCCAGAACTGTGAGCAAATAAATTTCTGCTGTTTAAGTGGCCCCAGTCTGTGGTACTTTGGCGTCCCTAGCTGACTAGTGCGCCAAGGAGGTTTCTGCTACTTCCTGTGGGCCAGTTGTTTTCAACTTGAGGGCCCATTAGTACAAATTGGAGAGCATTTAAAAAATCCCGATGCTGCCCTAGACCAATGACATCAGTTGAGTACAGCGTAAGCCAATACTGAAACCACTGCCGTGGACCACGACTGCGTTAATTAGTCCTGAGCCTCGGGTGACCAGGTACATAGAGACAGGTCTGGTGGGCAAGCTGCCCGGTTCCCCTTTTCTGGGGTGAGAGATGAGAAGAGTGAGCAGCAATAGCAGTGAACTTGCACCTGTGTTCAAGCGGGGCCACACCTCGAAACCTGGGAATCTTGACCTAGCCTTTGGGAATCCACTTCGGAAGATGTGTTTAAACCGTGTGCTCTCTTCTCTGGTGCGAGGGCTACTTCCTCCTGGGTCTTCCAGCACCTACTGGGCATTTTCAGCTGAGCCCAGGCCAAAGTCTGGACTTGCCACCACATTTAGGTTTGGGTGGCCAGCAGGAGAGCAGGGAGCTCAGCTATGCCTCACTCTTCCAGAGCCCTCCTCCCGCCAGCCGTGCCAGACAGGGAGTGGATTTCAGTGATTTATGTCGTCCTCAAGGCACTCCTCTTTCCTAAAATGTCGAGGAGAACTAATTAACCTGCAGTCATTAGAGAAGTGCTTAGAGTCCCTTTCTGTGTGCTGAAACTACTAATGGCCGCTCGGTGAGGATGTGCTGATTCACTCTGATGGCTCTGGCTCTCCCTCAAGTCTGCGACATTTCAAGTCACAAGTTAGTGTAACTAACAGTCTCCTCCAAGAGGAGACCCCATGTGTCAGCCCTCGGGAGCCCTCTGTCTAGCATGCGTGCAGTAGGGCTGGTCGTCCACTGTGATGGGCTGAAATGTGTCCCCCAAAGTTCACATGCTGAAGTCATGACCCCCAGGACCTCAGAATGTGGCCGTATGGAGATGGGTCTTTACAGGGGTAATTAAGGTAAAATGAGGCCACATGGTGGACCCTAATCCGACCTGACTGGTGTCCTTATAGGAAGAGGAGATGAAGACACAGACAGACACAGAGGGACCATGTGAGGACACAGGGAGAAGACGGCCATCTACACACCAAGGAGAGAGGCCTCAGGAGAAACCAGCCCTGCTGACACCTTGATCTCAGAACTCCAGCCTCCAGGACTGAAAGAGTAGATTTCTGTTGTCTAAGCTGCCCCATCTGTGGTGTCTTGTTATGGCTCCCTGAGCTGAGATACCCACAGTCCTGTTGATGGAAGACGTGACAGAGGTGGGCCGTTTCCTTGGACTGGATGATGAAGCTCTCGGTCCCCTTCACCAGATGTGGGTGTTTCCTATCCTGATGCCCTGATGTGACTCCCCACGGCAGACAGGGGGGCCACAGCTGAGCAGGAGCGCTCACCGCAGAAGTGCGCCTTTTGTTTTAACTGCAGCCATATTGTTACGACAACAAAATGCTGGTAACAAATGCTCCAGAGAGGTGCCCCCTCTGCTGAATTTCCACGTGTTTCCCTTCGGTCCTGGGATACTGACTTGGGGTTCTGGAGCAAGCCTTTAGGGGATTCATAATTTGTTATGCATCCCAGCCCAGAGCACAGCTCCTTGGACTTGGGGGTGCAGGAGTGGGTCTGAGAAGTGTTCCCAGGGCCTCCGGAGTTCAGGGAGCCTTTTATCACTGATGTGTTTTTAGTTCACCGTAACCTAGAACAGCAGCAAGTGCTGTCTGCGTCCTGGGGCTGACTGCCTCACACCAAAGAGACCCGTTTCCATCTACATTTGCATCTTTTTTCCATCATGTTGGTGCCCAGAGAAGGTGGCTCAGCTGCCCTGTGAGCCCCAAGAAGAACAAGGGACAGGGAAAACAATGGGAGGTCGAGTGCCCATAGTGCCCCATGGGCTGAAAGTTGCTGCCCCACCACTCAGGACAATCCCAGGACGGGATCCCTGAGACCGAACCAGTCCTGCCTGGACCTGCCTGGAGCAGCCGAGCGAGAGCCGAAGTTCCACGAGGAATTTCAAGTTGAACAGTATTTACAGGTTTCTTTTCAGTAATAAATTTTGTGTTGCCCCGTCTAAATGGATTGGTCCATAAAAATAATGGATCATTGGTTAAAAATGAGTTCACTGTTTCAAAAGAAAGTTGAAGACAATGGTAATGAAGAATTAATTGGTGGTCCATCATGCTCCAGACCAAAAGACCCAAGTTGATTTATCAAACCTAGAACATTCTCACCCAACACAGGCTATTTGTTTCCAGCAAACAGTATCGTCAGTCACCTTAGTGATGTTAATTTGAAATTTATTGTTTTATACTTTTGTTTATATTTGAATTGTAAATTTATTTTGTGTCTATAGCTGCACAACTATAAGCATAAGCAGTTTATACTTAGCTTTGTATTGATGCTAACTTAAATAACATGATTATAAAAATAATTTTAGTTAAACTGCTCAAGCTGTCTAAACAATATAGTATTATTCTGGTGTCTAAACTGAATCCCTGGAGCAATAAATGAGTGTGTGTAAATAAATGAAAAATTGTGTATATGTATATAAATTTCACATATATATACTTTATTTCTATGTGTACATATATTTATTTTATGTGATATGTGTCTGTATATATTTACACACACACGAAATGTGTGTATATACACATGATATATATGATATATATTTCAGGCATGTGCATATTACTTAATTTTGGCCAAGTGGTCAGGAACATAGATTTGGAATAAGACAGACCTGAATTCTGAGTGAACCTCAACAGGTGTTGGCTCTCTGTTTGTCCTGAGGTTGCAGGTGAGAAGGGAGCCGTGCCTCTGAAAGCCAAGGATGGCCTGGATGTCCCCGGGCAGTTGCCCTGGTGCCAATCAATGGGCAGTGAGCGTCCACGGCAGGCAGGCCCGGGGGAGGGGGCGCTGCCCTCTCTGACGCCCAGGCTGGCTGCAGCCATCCCAGAGTGCGGAGTTCCTGGCAAACTGATGCTGGGCGCTCACTGGCTCTGAGCTTGTTCCGAATTCTGGAGGCCCAGGAGAGGACGCCTGAAGATGGACAGGAGGCCGTGGGGGTGACAAGGTGGCTCCCTGGGGTGTTCCCAGGCCATCACCAGTGGGGGCGGGGAGATGTCTAGGGAAGAACAGTGCCCGAGCCCTGTAGCTCTGGGGCCCCTCTGAGCACAGTCTCTGGGGGCTTCACCTCCCTGGACGTTCCTCTTTGGGAGACAGGATGGGGTAGAGAAAAGTGCTCAGATAGCATACTGTCTTGCTTTCAAACCCCACCTCTATCAATTCCAGCTGAGGGGCTCTTGAACGTTCTCCTAAGAACTCTGATCTCAGATTCCTCATCTTAGGGGGCTAAAGACCATCCCCCTTGCAGTGCCCATGTGAGAGTCAGAGGCGCCATCAGCTGAGGAGGGGTTAGCATGTAATTTGCTAGTAATCACTCACTATGCCCCTTCCCCTGCTCTGGCCTCCGTCCTGTTGTTCCTGCGAATCCTAGCCCAGACTCAACCCCTGTGGGAAGGTCTTTCATATCATTCCCTTCCCTTGAGTCATCCAGACCCTTGGAGAAACCAGTTGTCCAACCAGGGCTCCTGGGAAAGGGAGACTCTCCTGTCCTCAAACCACAGAGCCAGGGAGACTCCAGGCCAATGGACTCAGCTTCTAGCCCGCCCCATCCCTGGGGGAGAGAGCTCCCCCGTGCCTTTGGTTGGGTGGCCCTTGGACACGGGCACAGAAGATAAAACCACTCACGTGACTTGGGCACTTGTGTCATGCGGCTCCTACACTGAAATGTCACATAGAGCTGGTGTCCACCCAGTGTTTGCTGAGTGCCTGGCAGTGTGATGAAGGGCTGGGCCGTCAGTTCCCCCTGCAGGCCCCTCCTGCTTTCATGGGTGCCGTGTTCCTGACTCAGGATGGTGCTCACGCCTGCCCCAGACCCCTCCTGTCTGTGTTCTGAGTGACCTCATTCACTGCCCTTCCCATCTACCTGGGAGGAGTGGGAGTGAGGCCAGGGGCTTATTGATCTCCTCTAGGAGATGCCTGTCCTTGACAGCTATTCTGGCACACTTTCCACTCTGGGAAGCTTCCCGTGCCAGGTGGCCTGCTTCGACGCGTCAGCTGGTGTGTGCTTGGGAACAGAACCCTCGTCCACGTGAGCTAGAGCAAGGAGCAATCAGGAGGTCAAGCCTGTGTGAGGACAACCTGCTCTTGCTTCCGAAGCCAAGGGGAAAGATGGCGGCAGGGCCCACGCTTCACTCGCTTCCGCCAACATTTTACTGCTCCCTCGAACAGTAGCGTTTATCCTTGAATTTCCAAGTCCCTTGGACGCACAGACTAGAAAAGTGGAACCCACACAGTCCATCTCCAGGGCTGTCCCTGGGTGAGAGTCCCCTTCTGTGTGACATCCCTCCTCCTCCGGTAGGTTGGGAAACTGACGTCCCTCTCCCAAGATCAATATGTCCACCCACTGCACTTTCTGAACTAAGATGATTTGCACAGCAGTTTTCATCTTCTGAGAAAATGCGAGGGGAAGAATGAAGAGGTGCAAAATGGGAATGCTCGGTAATTAATTTAGAAAGGAGAAGCAGAGTTATATTCAGGCGGTAATTGAATTTTAACCCCTTGGGAGTTGTTTTAAATGCAGATACTGGTGTTCGAGCTATCTTTCCTTGCAGTGTATCCCCCTCTCCGATCTGAGGAGGGTTGAAATCCAGGGAGAAAACTTCCTGAAGTCTGGTGAGCCCACCAAAACGAGTTTATCCGTGGGTGATGCCTGAGCGATTTGTCCTACTGGTTGAGCACTGCTGAGGAATGGACATTCTGGGTCTTTTGGAGCTGTCCGAGAGGACTGGGGGACCATTCCTCCATACCCCAATATTCCTCTTTGGTTCATAAAATAGTAGCGTTTTATGAGTTTTCCAGAAGTATCAGGGCAATCGCCGTTGCCCTCTTCCAGCACGCTGGTCTGATTGTTGAGCTCGGGCGAAGAGTGGGACGTGGACGGCCAGCCTTCTGGGCTCCTTCAGGTCGGTCTGCCTTCCCTGGGTCCTGCCTCCAGGTGGTGAGCACATCTGGTCCCAGCCCAGGTCCTGATTTTAGGGGCAGCACAGGCAGCGGTGGTGGGGGTCATCTCTGCCCGACTCCCCGTGCTGCCCATTGGTGCAAGGCAGGCACCAGGGAGGGGTGGGCTGTGTCTCCTCACAGCCTCCCCACTCTGGACTTGGGGGAGTCTCAGGAAGGCGCCCCTGGAGTTGTGCAGTGCAGAGCTCGCGGGGTGGTGTGCAGAGGCTCTGAAGACACTACTGTTTCCCTCGTTTTGCACACGTCAAAATCAGTGCGCATAGTGCGGTCTCTGAGACGAGGATTTGTACCTGCGATTCCAAAACGACTGTGACCAGGAGCCCTGACATTGCTGGGCTGGGACTGGGGCGCAGTGGAGAGATGGGTTTTGAGAGCTGTTGATGGGGACCTAACTCTTCCTGTTCTTTCTTCTCATTGATCCACAGCAGGAGCTGGCCTTGCAGTCTCTCCTCCTCCAGGCGACCCTCCCAGAATATTCCACCCAGAAGACCCCCTGTGCTCCTCTGGACTTCTGTTACCTCACTGCCTATACCACACTATTTGAGATCTCGTGGTTCTCATCCTGGTTTTGGGGAACTCACGTGTCCTCGTGTCACTCACGTGTCCTCGTGTCACTCCTGTTAGCCATTTGCTGCTTAGCTCTGGTCCTCTCCCGTCCTCCCCTCATCTGCTCTGTGTCCAGGGAGCTGCCTTCTCCAGACCCCCTTTTCCGGACTTTCTCGCTTCCTGGCTGCCTACTGTCCCTGGGAGGCCCCGGGGGGAGATCAGAGGGTGGGAGGAACAGGGTCCAGGGTCTTTCTCCTCCCCTCTCTCTCCTGCAGGGAGGATTTGTTTAACTTTCATTTTCCCACTTAGCCTTCAAGAGATATATTTTCCTCTCATGTAGGAGGAGAGAAAATTGTGTAGTTTTAGTCATTTTCTGTCTGTGGGCCTCTGGGAGAAGGGGGCGCTGACTGTGAGCCAATAATTTTGGCAAATCTGCCAGTGGCGTTGGGTGTCGGCAGTGACCACAGCTCAGGACAGTTCCATGTGTGCTCCGAGGGGCTCCCCATGTGGTTCCTAACTGCCCACATCTGGACTTTTGTCCCTCTTGAACCCTCAGTGGCACAGCTGTGGATGTGGTTAGGCTTGAGGTGTCCAGTCTGGGGCCCTCCAGCTTTGGAAACAGGGATGGACCACACACGGGCATTTCTCTGCTGATTTTACTCACTGACATGGTGGCCTGGCAAACCCTGTCGTCTCAGGACAGGATCACCGTGGTGTCTAGATGACACAGGATTACAACAAGATATGTGGCCAAGAGCGACGGTGAAAAGTAATCTGAGTGAGCACCCATCAGGAGGCCCAGAATAACTCGTGGAGACAGAAGTCCAGCCGTGTGCATGCGCTCGCCTCCGGGTCTCCTGCACGTTCACTCCCCGCACACCCAGCCTTTTCACGTCACAGGGTGTGGAGGGAGAGGAAATATTTGTTTCACAGGAAAGGCTCATTGCAGTCATTAACTTTCGATCTGGCCTTCTGGTGGTTCCTGTGGGATAGACCAGGAGGTCAGGGCACTGTGCTGTCCCGCTGCCACTCAGGAGCCCAAATGGACCCAAATCTACAGCCAACACATGTGCCCTCTCCACCCCTCCCCTGTCAAGGGGCAGCAGCCAGCCAACCCGGCTCCTGGCCAGGGTGTTTTTGGTGCTGGGCTGGTCACCCACCGTCCCCCAGGCTCAGCCCCCAACTTATACGGTGGAAAGATCAGACTGGCCCGTCTCTAAGGGCAACTGTCACCCTAGTAATCTAGAGCTGATTAAGAAAAAATGAAGAGAATTTAGAAATAGACACAACTACAAAAAAGATCAAAATCACCCATACTCCCCAAGCCCAGAAATAACCAAGTGAATGTTGTTTTCTCCATCGATTTCTGATGTGCTTATATTTGTAAAACCCACTTATACAAAATTGGAGGATTCTGCATATTTAGTTGAACATTTAAATTTTTTTAAACTGAGCATTAAATACAAGGCTTGTTGGCTTAAGATACATATTTGTTATCACGGGGCAGAAATACCCGATTGTTGTTAGTTTACTGAGTTTTGTCAGGAATGAACGTTGGATTTTGTCGCGTTTTTTCAGCAGCTCTGAAAGTGCACAGACAGTGTTTTAAAACGATTTGACCTGTTGATGGGATAGTCGTCATTAGGTGCTTTGCCGGTGCTTGATGCCGCTTTATAACTCTTCTCGTGGAAGAGCCAGTGAAGCTGTTATAATTTGCTCAACAAATATTTGTTGAGTGAATGGATATCGATTGGATGGGGGTTTTGAATAACGTAAAGGAGATGACCTTTGTCCTTTGCTCTTTCCAAAAGTTAAAGCCTTTTCCGAGCTAAGACTGGTGAGCAGGATGAGTGTGTAAGCAGAGTAACAGAGTGAGAGTCCAAAAGCAGGAAACGAAGATGGCCGGCCCCCCGTCCTTGGGCCGCACCCGCCCCGTCGGTGAATTACTCCAAAGGACATTCCCTGGGAGGCGGAGAAAAAGTGGATTCTGGCCCCTTTCTGTCACCAGAGCAGGAGATGAGAGGGTCCTGTGGGGAAGCTGCAAGCCTAGAGTTTTTTAGGGTACCTGCCACCCAAGAAGCAAGGGAGATCTTGGAGAGGAAAGGAAGTGGACACCAAAAAAGGCATGCGTGAGGGGCGTACCAGGCCCGGAGTGGCTCCTGTGTGGAGTGGGGGAGGCAAGGTAAGTGCGTGGGGGCCATGCGTGGTGGCCTCTCAAAGGCCCTGGCCGGATCTGGGGAGCCACACACTAGTTGGATAGTGAAACTGTTCATGATGCCGTCTAGGTCAGCCCTGGCCTTCACAGGGGAGCAGGCCCTGAGGGGGCTGGCAGTGTGGAGGTCAGAGCTCCCGCGACGAGGCCCTTCCGCCAGGCTCCTCTCACATGGTCCTGCTTCACCCTGCCTGTGACAGTCCTGTGGGCATCTGTCCCCCCACCAGACAGGACCCCCTAGAGAGCAGGACTCAGGCTGTTCATGTTTGCGTCCCCAGGTCCCAGCATGGGGTCAGGGGAGAGTGGACACTCAATAAACATTGACAAGTGAACAAATAATGAACGATTGGATGGATGGACTCAGGAGACAGCCTCTGGCTCCCCCGGGCCGGCATCTCGTGTGCTTTGTTCACAGCCCCAGCCGTAGCCCCCGGAAAGTGCTCGGAGAACATTTTTGGGGAGAATGAGTGTGTGTGGGCTCGCGGAGAATGGCCAGTGCTAGAGGGAGGTGGCGGCCCTCAGGGGTGACGGTAAGGAGGAGGGCACGGATGGGGAGCAGCGCCAGCTGTGGGGGTTGGCAGCCATCGGTGGGGAGGATGCATAACATGTCCTTTCTCTAGCTGGCAGAGTAGAGAAAAGCTAGGACCACAGGCTCGAGAGTAACCAAGTCGGTCTCCACCCCTGCGCTGGCAATCGCTCCCGTGGGGTGGCACTTGACCTCTGAGCCCTCAACTTCCTCACCAGTGAAACATAGAAACAGTCAGACACTATGTCCCAGGGTTGTCCCGAGGACTAAACAGGACGACCTGTGCGATGAGAGATGCCCAGTGCCTGGAACAGTGCCAGCTCCGTGAACATTAGCTGCTAACATGACTGTAGTTGTTTTGTTTTCCCTTCAGAAAAAGTTCCTTTTGACAATTCCAGGCTGTTTTAGCTGTGCTGAGGGATCCAGAGGAGGGGGGCAGCTGGAGTCTGAGTGAGAAGGGAAGGCTGGGCTCAGCGGGGCAGGTCACGGAGAAAGCCTGAGCAGTCACCAAAACCAGGGACTGTCCCTAACTGCCCTGTTCTGGGGAAGGCTTCCGAAGGCTCCACGTGCCATGCTCCCTGCCTCCCTCTCGCTGCAGAGACGAGCCTCAGGCTGTGTCCAGTGCAGTTTCTTTGTCCGTCTGGTGCTGCCTTTGGGTGCCTTGGTGGGATATGACCCCAGGACGCCAGGCTCTGGGGTGGTCAGCATTTGTGCACAGCTGGTTGACATGCACCCAGGTGCCCCCATGCAACGAGGAGCTTGGGAAACACTTTGCACGTCCCTGTGGGACCCCTCTATCCATCCAGGGTGGGGTCTTGGTGGCACAGAACTCACGATCTGATTTAGGGGAAGAGCACGTGAACCATTTCTATCTGGATACAGCTAAATGGGGTGAAGTGGGTAGTAATCTGCGCAGCGGAGAAAACAGGGAGAAGAGTGAGTTTTTTCCTGTCAGCACACCCGCTCTCTGATCTAGAGTCCATCTCCATAGACTCTGCCGTGTGACTCTGAGCAAGTCATTTCATCCTCCTCAGCCTCCATTCTGCTACCTGTAGTGGGAGTGGGATGGGGTGGGCACCATAGCATGACCCCAAACAAGTCATGCCCTTGTAAAATCCCCTTGAGTGTGGGGAAACCATGACTTGTGTCTAGCCAATAGAATGTGGCAAAAGTGCTGGGATTTTGCAGATGCCAGTAAGGTCCCCAATCAGTTGATTTTGAGTTAATCGAAAGGAAGGTTATCCGAGGTAGGCCTGACCTAAGCAGGTGGAAGCCCTACAAAAGGGACCAGGGCCCCCTCTGAGGTTAGTCTCCTGGTCTGAAGGAGCAAGTGCCACATTGAGAGAGGGTCCATGAAAGGGCCACCAAAAGGCAGCCACCAGCCACCAGCCACCAGCAAGCAAGAAGCAGGCCCTCAGTCCTTCAGCCACAAGGAAATGAGTTCTGCCAACAACGCAAATGAGCTTGGAAGCAGATTCCTCCCCCAGTCAGTCCTTCAGATGAGAACACGGCCCATGTGACACTGACTGCAGCCTCTGAGACCCCAAGCAGGGGCTGTAGGTAAGCCGTGCCCAACTCTGGAGCCACAGAAACTGGTGCATGCTGTCTGAAACCTCTGCACCTGGAGGACTTTGTTCTCCAGCGCTAGGGACCGGGAGTCTGTAAGCCCGAGCATGAGATCCAGGAAAAGCATTTACCTTTCTCCTGTTCACTCCCGCCTGGGTGTCCCTGTCCCTTCCCACTTACTTATTCAACAAGAATTTTTAAATCACCTAATCATGCCAGCTGCTGTGTGTGGCCCTGTCCTCCCCGTGTCCCTGCAACTTTCCCAAAGCTGCTGTGAAGTCCCCATGGGATGATTATTCCAGAGAGGTGAACTATGACCCATGGGGTTCATAAGCTTTCACTAACTGCTCCCCAAGCCGTTTGGTTTCCAGGTGTCACACTCTGACCTTCAGCCTCACGTATATGACACGACTATGCACGTTAGCTTACTTGTTGTCAGATGTGCTTCTTGAACACGCACGCCTCCCACACACGTCTCTCCCTTTTGTTCTGTGCTTTTCTTGGTGCATTGAAGTTATTTATGATCTCACCACCAACAGTGTATAAATTAAGGATGGACGATGGACAAATGGACATGCATTTATAATCTGCCAGGCTTGCTTCGAGACCTCCTGATGCAAGGATATAATGTTTTAGCTTAATGAATGAAAAGCAACCTCCCCTCGGAGCGAATGCTGCCTCAGCAGTTGGGTTCAGCAGACGGTGCGTTCATCTCTCTGGGGGCCAGTGCCAAGGATGATATTTTGGCAGGTTATCTCCACGCAGTTACTCAGTATAATGCTGTCAGTCAGAGGTCAGTTTATGAAGCAGGGATTTATAAAGTGAACTTGGAATCAGAGCTGGGGCCTGTCTTTCCCACGTAGCAGATCTGTCTCTCAGCTTTGACAAATTCTGATCGGTCTTTGACTTGAGCCCAACACGGTGTCCGGGTACACAGGCTGCCCAGCTCCCGTCGACTGCAGCTGTCTGTCAGCACGTGTCAACTTAGAGCTGGCGCTCTGATGCCGGAAGACAGGTCAGAAAGAAGGCCAGAGCGCATTCCTCCAGATGGGGCTTGATGACGGTGGACAGTGAAATGCGGGGGCAGGGTGGAGCAGGGTGGGAAAGAGGACATTGGAGCATATATGCCTCAATCCAAGAGACGTATATATGTTTTCCCACTTTTGTTTACAATTTAAAAAATGATGTATGTGTGCATTTGTGTATGTAAGTATATATGTGTGCATGTACATGCATATTTGTATGTGTATTTGTACACATCTTTGCCTGTGCATGCATGCGTGTATGTGTGCACATTCATGCATGTGCATGTGTATCAGGAGTTTGTGTGTGCCCGTCCGTGTGTGTATGTATGTGTGTGCAAGTTTATGTGTGTATGTGCATACATGTGTTTGAATGCATATGTACTTTATGTGTATGCACATTGTATGTGCTTGTGTGTATATTTGTGTGCATGTGTATGTGTGGAGGAATATATGCATATTTAGGCATGTATGCACGTGTGCATGGATACATACTTGCCTCTGTGTATGTGTATATGTGTATGCACATTGCATGTGCATGTATGTATGTGCACGCACAAGTGCAGACTTATATACACACATATGCAGGCATACGTGCACACACATGTGCGTGTTGTGTGTGCATCTGTCTTTGTGTGTGCTCGTATATGTAGTCACATATATGTATGTGTATGTGCACGTGCATACACACATGTGTGTGCATGTAGTATGTGCATATATCAGTGCATGTGTGTGTATGAGTACAGATGATTGTTCCTGCATGTTTGTACAGGTGCACGCGTGTGACCTGGTCCTCAGTTAGACCATGAGCTCTTTAAGGGGAGGGACTGGTATCTGCATTTCTGTTCCATTCAAATGCATTTCTGGTAACGTGGTAGGGACTTCATAAACATTATGTTTCAGTGATCACCTTTCTACCTTTTCTCATCTAGATTTGAAGTGTCTTGCTCTAGGACAGTAGATGATATTTACGGAATTGGTGACATGCTGTTGTCCGCCTCCCTCTTCTCGAATGTGACCTCCTGCCAGCAGGGTTGTTGCTGTGTTCCCAGTGCCTGGCGCATTGCAGTCTCTCCATAAATCTCACTGAGTGAATGAACTTGACCCCTGCTTCCTGACTCACATCTCTGCACGGGCAGGTGGTGCTGGGTAATCATGGCATTGGAAGCGGTTCACAAACATAGCTCACAGCTGAGACGTCCCAGGATGAGAGGAGCCCTTTGTAGAGCTGATTGGGCTTCCCCACCTTGAGTGCAGGCGAGGGGGCCAGGGACTGTCCAAGAGCTTAGAGCTGGTTTAATCCAATGAAGGAAACTCTCATGCTTTAGATTGACTGGGTGTCTGTTACCCTCCCATCCTGCCTGCTCCCTGATGGCATGTGGCAGAAGGGCACAATGGGTCCATGTGTGCAGGGCCTTCTGTCTCTGCCCTGCATGTCCCTGGCTGATGGGTGCCCAGGTGGCCCTGGGGCGGGAGTCTGCCTGGAAGCACAGGGTTCTCTCCTGTTGGCCCCTCTGAATGCTCAGCCTCGCCCCACTCCAGATGCCGGCGCAGACCCATCTGAGGGTCAGTGATCCCCTGGCCTCAGGGCTGGTCTCCGGCTCACTCTGCAGCCCCCCTCCACTCTTACCTCCTGGGCCAGTGACCCTGGCTCACTTTCAGTTCAGTCATGCCCCAGGTGGGTCTTACATGGGGAACAGAGACGACAGCCCCTGCTGCCCTTGGCGTTAGTCTCGCTTGTACAATTCACTCCACCTTCCCTGGGCTGGACAGGAAGGGGCGTAGGGCACAATTTCCAACACCCTGATCAGGTCAACCCGTCTCTCCTCAGCCCTCTGTCAGCCCGGGGGCGAGTTTGATCACTTGCTTGATTCTTTGCTTCCTTCACCCATGTCCTCTCCTCCTCCATGAGGCTTTCTTGCTTCCCCGATGTGGCGATGATTATGGGGTATCTTCTCCCACCACAGGAAAGCTTTTAAGCTGGAGCTCCAGGCTCAGCCACTGATATTTTGCAAATGTGCAAAATAAAGGAAGTCACACCCTTTCTCTCAAGAAAATTGTTTTTTTCTTTCGTTGTGATTCTATTTTGCATGTCAAAAGCCACATATTACCTTGTTCTTTTCTTTCTGGTATTTTCTCCCAAAAGATGGATGCCCTGAGGTAGACTGGGATAGAGGTCTCTGACATAGAAAGAC
Organism: Tapirus indicus; assembly: GCA_031878705.1. Classification (NCBI taxonomy): domain Eukaryota; kingdom Metazoa; phylum Chordata; class Mammalia; order Perissodactyla; family Tapiridae; genus Tapirus; species Tapirus indicus. The sequence goes on along the minus strand of CM062924.1, from coordinate 88,223,399 downwards.
AAAGGAAGAAAAAAGTACCAGAGTAATTTTCAAAATGGGTTAATGACAATGGCTCCCTTTGGAAGAAGCCAGCCCAGGAGCCTGTCCCTGCCTTGCTCACCACTGCTTTGAGGTTTACTAATTTCATGCCTAGCTTTTTGTGCCATGCCCTTAAAGGGAGGGGGGAGAATGGCTGGTCTTGAAAAAGTCCGTGGCTGGTGATCTTCAGAGCTGATCTCAAGGTGAAATTCAGCAACGAGGTGCCAATAAGCATGAGAGCCAGGAATGAAAGGATGCCGGACGCAGCTCTGCCCACTGTTGGTTCCATTCACATTTTGTTCTGCAAATGATCGACACTAAAGCCCAGTTAAAAGATGTGCAAATGAATGAAGAGGACAAGAAAGGCAAAGGCTATTTATTCAGAGCTCAATGCAGGAAGGTGGCGGGCCACAATCACTTACATTTTGGTGGAGAATCAAAGGCAGGCAGAAGAGAGGAGGAGCTTCATGGTGGAAAGGGAAGGTTCTGGGAGTGCCCTGATGGGGCTGTGGGTCTCGGAGAAGCTGGAGGCACTAATTGGAAGAGGGATTCCCATGTGGTTGGTTAGAGGGTGTAGTTGGCTTTCTCTGATTGGTCCTAAGTTGGAGGTGGGGACAAAAATTAGGGATGTGGTCATTTATTAATCAAGTCCTGGCCCTTTGGGTCGATTGTCACAGGGGTTATTGTTTGGCTTCTGGAATTGTTACTAGAGACAGCAGTCTGACTTCCCCCCACCTGACTCAGCAGGCCGATTCCTGGGCTGCCTGCTGTAGACGAGGGGTCGGTCTCCTGGGCAGGTCACTGCAGGTTGTGGACAGACTTCTATCTTTCTATGTGGTTTGGCCATTGCCCATGTACATATTCAGTCTCTCAAAGATAACCAAACCGCCTCCTAGAAATGCATCCTCGATCATAACACGAAACACCGACACCTTCCTTGCTCTGAAACTCACTCAGGGCAGCTGGTTGGCTGGTGCAGGGGGCCAGTTGTCAAAGCCAGTGATTGAACCCCTGGCCTTGGTGGGGGGAAGATGGAGGCTGCATATCATCTCCCTGTATTGAGGGAGGGCCCGCGAGGAATGGCCTCATCAGCTCTGGAGTGTCCAATAAAGGTAGATGGCAGCTCTGGGCTCTGCTCAGGAGCCTGTTGGCAGTGCTTTCAGAGCCCACGTGTACTCATCTGTATCGCGTGTGCCATCCTTCTCCGGGCTGAAAGGAAGATTGAGCCCCAGACAGGGTGGAAACCATATTAGGAGAGCAGCACAGACTGGAGCAGCCTGCTTCGAGCTCAGACCCGAGCCAAGAGCAGCAGCGAGAAATGGCTCTGTTCTGTCAAAATAGAAAACGTTTAAATTAAGTTCATACATGACCGTTCCTCCTTTCCATCATGGTGTTGGAGGCAGAGATTTTGATGGATCTCAGGAACAGTAGATCCAGAACAAAAATCTGCCTGAAACAACATTGCTGCCAAGTCAAGTTTCTCCCAAAGTGTTAGAACCAACACCTGGTCCGGTTCCCCTGGGCAGCACTGTGACACTATTACCCTGGGGGAGGGGGGCAAAAATCTGTGATCTGATAGGACGTGTAACTCCTTCCACGTTCCTATTCGGAGACCAGCCTTCCGTAGATACTATGGTGCTCTTCATGGAGTGGGATGTTGAATTCATCTCTAAGAGGCTGTGTTTTGATGGAAAATCTGAAGGGCATTTTGTGTTGGAATTTGTGGCTGTGAGCAGAGAAGGAGCCCATCAGGTGTGACAAAACTGGTCCCCAGACAGGTGCTGTTCCAGAGGGACTGCCCTTAGTGCAGGGTGGAGCTGAGACACATTCACAGGGCCCATGACAGCTCCTGGTTTATGTCCCAAAGTCCTCATTTTATTAGCTCTGTGTGTTCTCCTACATTTGATGCTTTCCTTGTAACCAGCTGTTTCCAGACCAAGGTGTTCAAAGTCAATAGCAGGGTTTGGGGGCAAAGTGGGTGCCCCCTGTAGTCCTTCACGTGCATCTGGGATCTTGACTCTGGTCACTGTCAGCACCGGCAGATGTAGAATAAGCCTCTCTTGAGGCCACCATCACATTTGTGCCGATTGAGCAGTCCCGGTAACCTTCAACTCAGAATCAGAAGCACCACCTCCTGCTATGCACCTGGTTACCTGTAAACACCAGAAACCCCAGGCTAAACAAACGTGAGAGCTCTTTGCAGGTTCTCTCTTCCTTCCCTGAAGCTCCTCAGTTCTTTCGCCACAAATGTGAGAAGGAAAAGCTCATCCTCCCAGGAGCTGGGCTACTGCTGCAGAACTCACACCCATCGCTCCCACTTGCGTTGCTGGTTCAGATGGCAAATGCAGGGGGTGCACACGGCTGTCCTTTCGGGGGCCTCCTTAGGCTCCAGGTGACAAGCCCAGCCCAGGAGTTGTCATCCAAGCTGCGGTCAGGATCAGAAGGTGGCGGGAACAGCTGCCAGAGTCCAGCTTCCTGGGGCGGCCTCACTTCCCGCAGCCCAAGGGCTCTACCCGGGAGAGGTCAGCCTGGAGGGCACGCGCCACACACAGGTCCCCAGGTGCAACCTTTTCAGGACCCTGCGCTCCTGAGGGTGGGATCTAAGCAGGGACCCCACGCTGCCCTCTGCCCTCCTACCTGGTCACAGGACACCTCTGTCTACCTCAGCATTTCTTGGTCCTTCTATCAAAGCTCTATAGTTAATGTCTGTCCCCGTCTGCATATTACGTGGAAAACCAGGACTGCGTTCTTTCGCTTGCGAGCTCTGACTTTTATGAATGAATTGTGAGGCCCCTTAGGAGAAGTTCCCATTCCCAGTCACACCCCTGTCGTTCAAAGACTCAGGCTGACTTTGGGCAGATGCACACGGAGTGAATACATTTACTTGGGAATTCCTGTTTGGGGCTGTGCGGGTGAGGGGAGCAAGGTGAAGCAGGGCCAGGAAACACCCCCAGAGACAGAGCCAAGTTGTGATGGCCTCGTTCCCTGTCAACCCCTGGTCCTGAAGAGCTTGTGTCCTGTTTGTGGCTTCATGGACAAGACATAGAATTAAGGACACTGAATCTAGGCCTGAGAACCCAGCACCTTCCCAGGTGACCCTCCCACCTGCTGTGGCCACAGCCGAGGACCTTCAGCAGAGAGTGACTTGTCCAACTTTATACCCCCAGGGGGCCTGAAACATGCAGACGGGTTTATCATTAACGTCCTCATCTGCAGGAGCCCCCTTTCCACTCTCCCTGTGAGCAGTGATAAATAAAATGGCAAGCAATAGGATATATTGGAGTATATGAGGAAGCCATTTGGTGTAAAACTAATTCAGCCTGACCTTGTTTTTCCAAAAGGGCCTGACTGGCCTTTGAACATGCATTGTATACCTCCTTTGAGCATTTACCATGTCTCAGAGACAAGAACAAATGCCCTTAAGATAAGGATGCAACTTCCCCCACATTAGCATTTCCTTAAGGATAAGCATTTCTCCCTAGGTGAGGATTTGATTGCTGTGCTCATCCTGTGACCACCCCCATCGAGACAGCAGACCTGCTCCCAATGGTGTCCATCAAAGGCTGTGCCAACAGGGCAATCTCGTGACTATTGTAAAGAGGACATTGCATTCATATGTGATATATGTTCTTTGACGGTATATAACCACTCTGTACAGCCCACTTCTTTGGTGTCCTTCCTTCCTTGGGGAAGGAAGGCTCTGGGCTATATGGTTCTCAAAATTTGGCTCATAATAAACTCACCCCAATTTTGATGTATAGATTGGCTATGGATTATTTGCATTGACAGCAGGGTGGGCCAGATGAGTCCTGGGCATTTATTCAGTAAATATTTACTGAGCCTCTCTTATCACCAGGCAGCATTTTAGATGGTTGGATGAATTCGTGAGCAAAACAGACTCAGTCCCCAGCCCAGAGGAGCTCACGTGCCGTCGGCAGCACAGAGAGACAGACTCTCAGCAATGGGCACAATCAATAATCCATAAAGGATGTTAGAAGATGGGGGTGCTTGGAGTGGGGTGAAGGGCAGGTTCAGTACCCTACAGAGTGGTCAGGGGAGGCCTCGGAGAGAAAGTGATGGGGAGCCAGTAATGGGGGAAGGATCTGAGGGGAGAATGTTCCTGCAGAGTGGACTGCCGGAGCAAAGACTGTGAGGGAGGGGCATGCACGACACACTGAGGACCAGCACGGAGGCCGGGAGAGAAGCCGACGAAGTCAGAGTGGTGATGCGGGCAGGCCATCTGCGGAGCCCTGGCTGTCAGGACTTCGGCTTTTTCTCTGGATGAAATGGAAAACTATTGTGGGGTTTTGATCAGAGGAGAGAGATGACCTTGCTTAGATTCAGAAAGACTCTGCTGATTTCCGTGTGGAGGAGGACGCGTGAGGGGCAGGGGCAGAAGCAGCGACCAATTTGGTGGTGACTGCAGGAACCCAGGAGGGAGATGGATGATGGTGGACTGACCAGGCTGGAAGCCTCCGGGAGGGAGATGGGGTGAAATGGTGAGATTCCGGGATGCTTAGAAAGTAGAGGCAGCGGGTTTTCCTATGGATTGCATGAAGGGAGGAGACAAAATGGTGGCTCCCGTGGTTTCCGCCCCAAGACGCTAATCTTGCAGGGAGGAGCTGGAGTCCTCTGAGCGGAGAAGGCTGTTGCGGGGGAGGGTTTGGGGCTCCTTGCTGGGTGTGTTCAGTTGGCGATGGCGGGTGAGCAGCCAGGTGTGGGTGCTGGGCGGGGTTGGATACGGAAGTCTGGGGTCAGGAGACAGGTCTGCTCCCGACTGACACAGAGACATAAATGCAGCGATCTGGCTCTTAAATTGAGGAGCCTGGATGAGATCACCAAGGGTGTGGGTGTAGACGGAGAAGAGGAAACTGCACCAACACTGGGGGCTCCAACCCAAGGAGGCTGGCCAGCTGACCCCCTCCCTCCTTTTCCTCATGGGGTTCCCACAGGGACGTTTCTGTGACCGAGCTGTAGTCTGCTCAGCGTGACTCTGACACTGCTGGCAGCCTTCATGATGCCCCGTGGACAGAGCTTTTGGGAGAAAAAGGCAAACAGGGTCGAGAGAGGAAAGCAGACCAGAAACCGTGTCACCCCTGGCCCTATCCACGGCCGCAGCTGGAGCCACGCCACCACTGGGCTTCCCAATGACGGGGGTCAGAAGCTCACTGGAGTCTGTGCTTTGTCATTTTCAACGGAGAAAAGTGTAATATTCACCACCGCCAAGGGCAGGTGCTGATTTTGAATTTCAGCATCTTTGTTTCCCCAGCTCTCTGAAGACCTGAACGGCCTCTGTAGAGTCAGAAATCCCATTTCCCACCACGGCTGCTTTTGCTCCTTTGCCTGTTTCCTTGGTTTAAACAGCCAGACAAGCAGGCAGCGGGAGTTGGTGGAAAGTGTGTCAAGAGGCTGTCCAGGGGGTGGAAGATCTCTTCTTCAGCAGGTGGTTGAAGAACAAATAACTCTCATTATCGGGGTGATAGGATTATTGCCTTCAGTGTTTTAAATAAGTGCTCAGCGGGATCTTTAAACTTCTTGAAACAGCTTCCTGGAGTCAATCTTCGCCAGTCCTGGGTAGGCAGTGGGAAGGGGCTGGTATTCCTGAGCGCCCCCATTGTACTTCACCCCTTCCCCTTCAGAACACACGATGCCCTATCTAGGTCCCCCCTGAGAGCAGGGGCAGCTAGAGCTGCTGTGGTCTCTACAGATGCAGAAGAAAGGAAGAGAACAAGGATAAAGAGGAACTTGTAACATGTCCATGAAGGACTGGCCTGTGTCCCTCTGTAGGCTGTGACAGGGAAGAACTGGGAAATGGACTTGGCAGAAGGAGCCCGTGACTTATGTGGGATCTGACAGATCCCAGTGTTCAGCACCCCTTTGCTTCTGCATTTACCCTTCCCTGTTCTCCCAAACCCCAGGGCTTACCCTACGCCCATAAATCTTTTGCCGGCTCTCGTTTGCAATGGAATTCTGGTTTGACTGCTTGTTTCTCATCTCAGCTCTGGGCTCATTTCCTCGATAGTCCTCATCATGACGAGGAGCTGGCAGCTACTGGATGCCTTGTCTGTTCACTTGTTTTGGGGCGTCTCCTATCATACCCACGGAACTGTCACACCCAGGAGGGCAGGGAGCATTCAGTTCTGTCCACTCTTGCATCCCCTGTGTCTAGAATGATGTCTGGCATGCAGTAGGTGCTCAGAACTTACCTGTGGGTGAAGGAAATTGGATGAGCGTCTCCAAAGGGGAGGAGCCGTTGGGTCTTTTCCTGGCGGTCTTTGTCATGTGGACACCTGCAGTCTGGCTGAGTTGGCTCACAAAACAGTGGGTCTGATCACAGCTGCATCGAGAGAGGGAATTAGGAATGCGGAATCCTCCGGCCCACGGCACATCAGAAGCACTGTGTTCATCCCAGGCCAGCCCCATCATGTGGGTGTGCTCCTGGGTGAGCCAAGCAGGCTCTCTAAAGCACATGGCCACACAGCGTGCATCCTCCCTGCCTGAAACACTTGGCTCTGGTCAACACTTAAAGAGAAGCCCAGTTGAAGGGACACCTACTCTGCTTGCTCCTGGTCTGTATTTTCGCCTGTGCTCAGACAGCCGGACTCGGCCTTGTTCTGAAGCATCCGCTGCATCTCATCGTGGGCCACCTGATACCTGTCAGTTCACTGCTGTAGCCCCCCTGTCTATGGAGGGAACAGGGCTTTTATCTGGGAGACAACCGGAGCTGCTGTCTTTCATCTGTCAGTGTCCTGTTGTGTAGCAAACACTGTTCATCCAGTCACAACGGCACACAGCTGCTGATGCTCGGCATACCAAATAAGCCATAACAAACACTACCGTTTGATGTTCTTTTGGAGCGTCCAGATAACCCTGGACCACCAGCAGAGGAACGAGACCAGTGTCAGAACACCTGGGACCCGCCCGTCCTTCCCTGCGTCTGATATTCCAGCCTGGCCGACACACGTGCGGAGGCAGCACGGCTAAGCCGTGCTGAGAGCCGCCCACAGACAAACGTGTCAAGGTTGGCTTGTTTCCTATACTGCACCTTGAATTTCAAGATGTGACATTTCATTTCAAGAGGAAATCGATATTCCGATTGGCAAACAGACACAAATGTTGCATTCGTTCTCCAAAATGTTACACCAACATTACAGGCACTTTTTGTCCCCAGCAGGGAGAGAGGGGATGTTTGAACACATTTTGCTCAAATAGAAATAAGAGGGGAAAGAGGAGCAGAAAGGGCAGGAAGAAATGGTACATAAACATTTGATTATGGAAATGGAAACGGCTGCCCGAGCTCCCTGTTGGGCCCATGCTTCCTGGATCCCAGCCGTGAAGGATGGTGTTCACTTCGTCACGTGGCACGGCCTCCCTTAAAGGTGAGTTCAGGACTGAGAGAGACAAGACTTTGAACTCCCCTAAAAGACATCTCCCTCTTGTTTGGAACCCTGCCCACGGCACGTTCTCCTGGAGGTGGGCCCCGCCTCCATATCACCCGACCCAGCCGAGGCTTCTGTTTTAGTGTTAACAGTGCCACTTCCCTAATCTGGGCACTGCCTAGCAGTTTACAAGGTCCACCCGTAGGCTCTGTGGTTTAGTTCCCATGGGCGCTTTGCAGAAGGGGACAGAGGAGGCCAGAGAGGGTATGTGAGGGACTGGCTGGAGGCCACAGAGTGAGTAGGTGGCAGAACTGGATTCAAATCCCTGTCTACCTGGCTGGGCTGACGCTTCGCCCCAAACCAGGCTGCAGATAAGATCCAAACCTGGTCAGAGCACTCTGACGCAGCGCTGTCGTCTCCTGCATGTCTGATTCATCGTTACTGGCATCCTTTTGTCTCCCGATCTTTGAAACAACTCACCCCCCTGAGCAATCCTGGCAACAATTTTCCTCCTTTTCCCCCACTGCAGATAAGAAGGAAACAAATAGAGGCGGCCTCGGGGCTTGCCAGGGTATGCCGGTGTTTTTAATCTCTCTGGTGTCCTCCTCCCTTTGCACGTCCAGATAGCACAGACTGCGTGCTAATGGGCTTCTCCACTTTGGGCCTGGAAGTGACGGATCTCTGTGTCCTGCCCGAGGCCCTCTCTCTACATGGTGATCCCGTGGCCCTCTGGAAAGGGCTCCTGACAGCCCTGTGTGCCAAGGTGAGACTCGAGGGCCAGCTGCTTCAACTTGGGCTCACCCACATCTCTGTCCACTGGCACAGCCTGAGCCCATGGCCCGGAAGCATTAGCATGGCCACCAACAGTGGAAATTCCACACATTTATATTGGAAACTGTGCTTGGCCTCTGTTCTTGCTGCTAAAAGGAAGGGCCCAATAGATGAACAGACTACAGGTGGAGACCTAGGCAGGAGGGATGGTGGCCCAGCTGGAGAATCCTGGGTCCCCAAGCATGAAAGCAGTAAAGTGGCCATAGAGAGTGAGTCTGGCTGTATCACAGAGGGCAGGGTGCAAGCCACGGGGCCAGGCAGAGCTGGGCGCATTTTCTTTGGGAAGGTTACATAGCTTCTCTGAGGCTTGGTTTCCTCATCTGTAAAATGGGCGTGTACAATAGTACCTACTGCAAACAGCTGTTGTGAAAATAAAATGAGATGATGCATGTCAGCAGCTGGTACATATCTATCCCAAAGTGGGTGCCTGACAAATAGCTCTTGCATTTGGTGGTTGTGGAGGTGGTATTGGTTGCATTGGTGGTGATGACGGTAATATAGGTGACAGAGAGTATTTTCAGAAGGATGCACCCCCTGGCATTGAACTGAGCTCTAGTCTGGGCTCTGCTGAATTTCCCCATCTATTAACCAGGAGAGTTGGGTTAAACCCATTGTTTTCAAACATTTTTAAAGGTATAGGTCTTATTCATTAAATTAAATTGCAGGCAAACATGAGGTCCACTCCTGGTTACAAGATAGAATGTGACAGGTGACCTTTGCTTTCACCCTAGCAACCAAACAAGCTGGATATGCTACAAGATCATCATTTTTCTGAACCCATCAGATGGCCGGGAATGCAAGGAAAACAAGTGAACAAAGCAGCAGAAAGGGACAAGCCCTTCAGAGGAGAGAAGAGACTCGTGGCTGCCCGCGATCCCGGCAAGAGAACAGGAGAGGAAGCTGACCTGGAGGGCTGAGGTCAAATCAGTTGAAACTTGAACACACGTTCAATGGTCACATCTGGGCTGACAACACACATTAGAGTTTTGAGAGTCCCAGCCCCTGAGGGAGTCTGCACTGATCCCTTGACTCTTTCCCGCAGGCCTCCACTGGGTGCTTCACAGAGACATGCCCCACATACGAGGGGCATATGAGGGACATTCCCCAAGCTCGAGGGAGCTTCCCTCTGAAGGTGGGGTTGGGACAGGCAGGAGACCTGGGAATAATCCATCTGGAGCACCTGGACAACTTTCAGCTGCCGAGGGCTAAGGCTTGGGAAGTCGTGTAGAGAGAAACTCATCTCAGGCACGAGGGCAGAGACAGACCTCCTGAGGTGCTCAAAACCTGGAGCAGGATTGGAGAGCAACCAGAACTCTCCAGCCACCCAAAAAACTGACACCAGGCTGGAAAGCAGAGGGAGATTTCCCATGGTTGGGAAGGCTGGTGACTCGACTATAAATCACAGTGATCCCAGGAGTCTTTTCTGTGCTAACCCAAGCCACGTAGGAAGGAAAGACCTGATCCTACTTTCAATTTTTTTTTTTTTTTTTGCTGAGGAAGATTCACCATGAGCTAACATTCACTGCCGATCTTCCTCTTTTTTTCTTTTTATGAGGGCCACTGCCACAGCATGGCTGCTAACAGACAAGTGGTGTAGGTCCATGCCCAGGAACCAAACCTGGGCCGCAGAAGCAGAGCATGCCAAACTTAACCACTAGGCTACTGGGGCTGGCCCTCAAAATATTGTTTTGAGCCAGAAGTAAATGAAACTACAAACTAAAACTACAATAGAGCCAGCCCTACCTGAACTATAGATCAGATTACCCTTCTCCGGTGGCCTGACTTAAAACTTTAAAGTAGGGATTGGCAATTTTTTTCTGTAAAAGGTTAGACGTAAAAATTTAGGCTTTGCTGGCCATATGATCTCTGTTATAACTACTCTAACTCTGTCACTGTAGTGCAAAAGCAGCCATAGATAATACATAAATGAATGGGTGTGGCTGTGTAAATAAAATGTTATTTATTTGTCCCCTGGGCTGTAGTTAGCTGAAATGCATTAGGGGAAGCTGGATGAGTATACAAGAACCCTATGTACTTCTTTGCAACTCTTCTGTAAATCTGAATTCATTTCAAAAGGAAAAGTTTATTAAAAAACAGTGAAGAGATAGGGATTTTTCTTTGGCAGCATGGAAGCTATAAAAAATCAAACTGAAATGTTATAAATTTAAGGTATAATATCAGAAATGGAGAATTCATTGGATGGGCTTAAGAGAAGACCAGACTCAACAGAGGAATGTATCAGTAAACTTGAAGACGGATCAATAGAAAATATCCAAACTGAAACTCAAAGAGAAATAATAATAAAAAAGACTATTCAAAATTTGTAGATAGTATGAAATGGTCTAAAATATGTGGGTTTGTGCCCAGGAGAGGAGAGAGGGAATGGGGCAGAAGAAATAATTGAAGAGATAATGGTCAAGAACTTTCCAACAATGATGAAAGATGTCAATGTCTTTCACAGATTCAAGAAGCTCAATGAAATCCAAACAGAATAAATACCAGAAAAACCCAATTACACACATCAAATTCAAACTAATAAAAGCCAAAGATAATGCACAAATCTTAAAAAAACAGAGATAGACAAAGAGACACACCGCAGAGGGGAACAATACGAATGATGACTGATTTCTCACCAGAAACAATGGAGGCCAGATGATAATGTGAGGTCCTTTAAAGTGGGAGAAAAATAAACAAACAAAAACCTGCCAACTAGGACTCTATATACAGAGATAGTAGTCTTCAAATATGAAGGCTAATTCAAGATGTTTTCAGAGAGACAAAGCTGAGATATTTATTGTCAAAAGACCCATATTACAAGAGCTGATAAAAAAAGTTCTCTGGCCAAGGGAAAAGGATACCAGATAGAACTCCAGAACTGCAGGAAGGGAAGAAGACCAGAAAGGGTAAATATCTGGGTAAGTACTAGATGCCTTTCTTTGTTTAGTAAATATATATAGTTTAAAATTCTTTTTTTTTTTTTTGTGAGGAAGACCAGCCCTGAGCTAACATCCATTGCCAATCCTCCTCTTTTTTGCTGAGGAAGACTGGCCCTGGGCTAACATCCGTGTCCATCTTCCTCTACTTTATATGGGATGCTGCCACAGCATGGCTGACAAGCAGTGCATTGGCTGGCACCTGGGATCTGAACCCGTGAACCCCGGGCTGCCAAAGCACGAACTAAATGGCTGCGCCACTGGGTCGGCCCCTATAGTTTAAAATTCTTAAAAAAATAAGTTCTTATAATCTATTTTGGGATTTAGAGCATATGTAAAAGTAAAACATGCAAAAACAAAATCACAAAGAGAAATGGAGTAACTGGAATTATACTGTTGGAAGATTCTTACATGTTCTTGAATAGTATAATATTATCTGAAGGTAGAACGTGTTATCCTAAAAATGAATATTGTAGTCTCTGACTAACCACTAAAACATAACACAAAACAGGTATAGCTCAAAATTGATAGAGTAAATAAAATGAAATACTACAAACATATGCTATTCATTCAAAAAAAGGTAACAAAGAGGAAGAGAAACAAAGATCAAGTGGGATAAACAAAAATCAAAAGCCAACATGGTAGAGTTAAACCCACTCTTAACAAAACTGTATTAAATGTAAATGGACTAAACATATTATTAAAACAGAGATTGCCAAACTGTAAAAAAGCAAGATTTATAAGAAACACACTTAAAATACTAAGATATAAATGAGCTGAAAGTAAAAAGATGACAAATGATATACTATGCAAATGCTAAGCACAACACAGTGAATATGGGTATGTTAATATCAGAAAAAGTAGACAATAAAAAATAGTATTGCTAGAGGTAAAGAGGTACAAAACACAATGATAAAAGGAACAATTTATCAAGAACACAGAACAATGCTAAATGTGTATGCAGCTAGTAACAGAGTTTTAAATTGCATGAAACAAAATTGACAGAATTAAAGGGAAAAACAGACAAATCCACAATGATAGTTATAAATGTTAACACTAGTCTCTCAGTTATTGGTAGAACAAAGAGACAAAAATTTAACAAATATATACCAGATTTAAACAACACTATCAACTAATTTAACTTAATTGACATTTGTAGAACACCACCTAAAAACTACAAAATGCATGTTCTTTTCAACTTCATTTGGAATATTCACTAAAATAGAGAGATGCTGGGTTATAAAATACATCACAGTAAATGTCAGAGGAGTGAAATAATACAAAGTATATTCTGTGATTATGTGGCTTTAAATCAGAAAGTAATATCAAAAGGATTAAATGGAAAATCCTCAAATATGTGAAAATTAAACTATACACTTCTAAATAAACTAATGGGTCAAAGAAGAAATCACAAATAAAATTAGAAAATATTTTTAACTGAATACTAATGCAAACATAATATATCACAGTTTGTGGGATGCAGCTAAACTAGTGTGTAGAGGAAAATTTACAGGTTTTGAAATGCTTATACTAGAAAGGAAGAAAGGTTTAAAATCAATGCTCTAAGCTTCTACATTAAGAAGACAAACAACGAAGAACAAAGAAAACCCCAAAAAACTAGAAGAAAGGAAGTACTAAAAATAAGAATGGAAATCAATGAAATAGAAAACAGATAAAATAGAGAAAAATCAACAAAATAAAAAATTTGGTTCTTTGGAAAGATTAATACTGATAAACTTCTACATGACTGATCCAGAAAAAAAAAAAAGGAGAGAAAATACAAATAGCTTATATAAGAACAAAAAGTTAAAAAGGGGAGGTGACATCACTACAGATCCTACAGATATTAATAGGATAAGGAAATATTATAAACAACTTTATGCCAATAATTTTAATAACTTAGATGAGATGGAGAAGTTCATTTGAAAACACGACTTCCAAATCTAAATTGCCCCATATCTAATATAAAAATTAAACTCATATTCAAAAACTTTTCCTTAAATAAATCTCCTCACTGAAATGGCTTCAAGAGTAGATTCTGTTATACATTTATGGAATAAATAATACAAGCCCTACACAAATTTTTTCAGAAAATAGAGGGGGGTAAAATAACTTTTTAAAAAATTATATCAGCAATATCCTGATCCCCAAATCTAACAAAGATGTTACCAGGATGTCTAGGATTTCAAGATTGGATTAACATTCAAAAAATGATCAATATGATTCACCACATTAACAGAATAGAGGAGAAAGTCCATATGATCATCTCTATTGATTCAGAAAAAAGAATCTGACAAAATTCAGTGTCCATTCATGATAAAAATTCTTATTAAATTAGGATGATGATCGACATCAGAAATTGGTTGCCCCTGGAGCGGGAAGATCGACTGGAACAGGACGCTCAGGTCCCATAGACTAACACGTCTGCACGCTCACTGCAGCTGGGCCCAATCCCAGCCTTCACTTGAACCCAACCCTTCTGTTGTTTAAGCAACACAGTGATGCCCTCTGACAACAGACTGCCTGGGTTCGGGTTCAGATCTGCTACTTACTAGCCAGAAAACATTGAACAAGTTACTCAACCTCTCTGTTCCTCAAATCCATTATCCATAAAATAGCATCATAATGGGATTTCTCTCACAAACTGTTGCAATTACTGTATGACTAAGTGCTCAAGAAAAGGTAGTTGCTGATGTGGTCTGATCATCATCCTGTCTTCACCATTTTCATCCAGCTCAGGGACCAGCATGTGCTCAAGGGACATTTAAGGGACAATGTAGAGATTTTCAAGATGTCACTGCTAGCTTCCCCCACCTCCTCTCTCTCCCTCCCTTCTTCCCTTTCTTCTTTCCTTCCTCCCTCTCTTTCTTCCTCCTTTCCCTCCTTCCCTCTCTCCCCCTACCTCACTCCCTTTCTCTTTTCCCTTCTTTTCTTCCTCCATTTCCTACCTTTTTCCTCAAAGAAATATGTTCTGTTAAGCTACAGAAAGTCTACATTCAGAAGGGATGAAGGTCTTTTATATGCAATAAACATAAAGAGATGGGTTCCTGCAGGCCCCATTCTTCTAAGTGGGCACCGAGGCAGATAACCTAAATAGTGGATAACTGCCCCAAAGCAGGCTGGCCTTCCACAGCCCTTCCTGGGTCTCATTCACCACAGGGACCTGCAGGCTCACTTGTGTCCTCTGGCACCCTCTCCAGGTGAACTCAGCTCCAGCTTTACTGAGCAGAGGACAGCCCTGACTCCACCCCTTTCTGAAAACATCTCCTTCTATTCTCCTTCCTGCAGTGGTGGCCTCTCCTTTCCAGGGCTGACCTCAGCTCCTCGTCCTCTCCCTGAGTGAATGTTGCTTTGTCCCCTCCCTTATTACTGTCTGTCTCTTATCACCAGCCACACTGGTTCCTTCTCATCAAAGTGCCATTCGGTTCCCCTGCCAAGTGCCGGGCTTGTTCCCATGTTGGAATGTTCTTGCTTCCTCTGCCTCTTCACCACCCATCCCCCCGGTTCATGGTCCTTTTCTCTCCTGGAACTGATCTCTGAACCCTGGTGGCTTCGCTTCGCCATCGTCTTTCCCGTATCGGAAGAAGTTAACGCTTCCAACCTCTCTGCCCATTTTAATCACCTCCCCTCCTTGGTTTCTCCAGGACTATATTCTCAGTCTCCAGTCTTCCTGCTTCCTTTCCTGGTTGTCCTTATGGCAGACACTGGCGCAGCTAAGCCAGCATGAGTGCCCTTTCTCCATTGTTCATATCCTGGTAGAGATTAGATAATCTCACTCTCTCGGCTTCCTTTATGTGACAGATGGTGGCCAGGTGACAGTGTGCTGACAAGTGAGCATACATTAATATCCTCTGGGGACTTTCCTGATAGAACAGACAGATGGCATCTCCCCACACCCCTTGCCTTAAATACGGATCTGAAGGCTCGAGTGGTGGCCCTCACCTTGAGACCGTGAAAGAAAGACCAGGAGCACTCAGAGACACCGGGCCTGACCCCACGCAGCCACTGAACCAGCACCAGCAGCTCCCTGCCTCCTGCTTCTTGTTTCATGGAAAAAAGAAGTTCCTAATTTTTAAGTTGATTTTTCCATTACCTGCAGCCAAAAACATTCCTAATGAATACAGTCTTCCTCCCATGTGTTTTAAATAAGAAGAATTCTGAGGATGACTGATTCTTTGCCACATGAGAGTGACTTTGAAGCCTGGGTCTGGAACCTGGCTCTTTCCCGAGTTCCTGTCCTGTCTTCTGGGAAGCCCTCCAAGCAGACGTCCTGCCAAGCTCAAAGCCAACATGTCAAAAACTGAACTTCCCGCCTCTCCTCTTCCTCGTTTCTTAATTTCCTTATTTTCCACCTGGTTTCCTTCTTCCTCCTAAGAGCACCCTAATCTCTCGTCACTCAGGAACAAAAGCTGGACTTACCCATTTATTCCCCTATCCTCTCAGCTGACCCATGAGTTTCAGGTTCTGTAGATTCCAACACAATTTCTCTGCCATCACTCCTCTTTGTCACGTGGTGTTTTCCCTCATTACCTCTCCTTGGATGGCTTAGTGGTCTCCCCACCTCCAGCCTCACTCGATTTTATGAATCATCTTGAAGCATTGCTCTGATCCTGCTAACTTGTTCAGGCTGCAATTACCCTTCCCTATGGGAAAAAGTCCCAAGTCTCAAACCTGACCTTTAACCCTCCACCCCATGCCTTCTCCTTGAAATGATTGGAGCTGACATTCGGAACATGTACTAGTTACCAGGCCCTTCACTCAATCCTATATTTCTTGGCATTTGTATAGGATGTGAAATTGAGTTGCAGAAATATTAGACCACCTGGACAACCAATAGGCAGCAGGTCTGGGAGGTGAACCCAGGCAATCGGGAGCCCTTAATCCAGTGGTTTGTCCTTCAGCCATAACACCATGCCCGGCTTCCCTGCCTCCATGCCTTTTCTGGTTTCTTATTTCAGACATTGGAGGTGTCCACCTCCCTTTCCTACTTGATCAAATCTTATCCCCACTTCAATAGCAAATTCAACTTTCTACCCCTCTCCAGAATCTTCCTTGAGTGTCCCCTAGAAGGACCAGCCCCTCTGCTGACCTCTGAGAACTACAGAGGAATTTGGGCTACAGTCTGTTTAACTTGCTCTCCAGTCTGCAAGCTCCCAAGGGCGCGGCCAGCATCTCAGTTGGCTCTGCTGGCTGCACTTGGCCCAGCAGAGTGCCTGGCACATGGCAGGAGGGTGACAATAATGCCAAGGGCTTACAGTGCCCCGGACCCTGGCCGATGGCTGTAGAAGCTGACCGGGCTTGTGACCCACCATGGGGTGAGTTATAGGCTATGGATAGAGGGAGGGGTGCCTAGAAGGGTGCTGCTGGCATTCATCTGCAGGCCACATCTTCCCAGCACTGGGGATGCTCGCTGGGGATCCGGCCAGAGAAGAACATGATGAACGGCGACCAGCTGGTAAATGAGATGACACTGTGACAGTTGAGACTCTGGGGCTCCAGCAATGCGGATGCCAGCGGGGAGCCTCTGCAGCCACGCGGAGACGGCCGACTAAGCCCTGCGGTTGGTCAACGAGCTGCGTCGCCCTCCTGGTGGGGATGCCTGCGGGGACTGAGAGACGGCTCGGACGGCGGGCCCTACACCCTGGCTTTCCAGCCCCTCACCTGCCCTGCGCACATGGTAGATGCTTGGTAAGTATTTGTTGGCTCTGTTTTTACGACTCTTGTTCTTTCCACCTGTTGCTGGTGCTGGGGAGTCTGTTTGCTTCCTGAACAGAGGCTGGATTGTCCCCCGAGGACTGGGGAGTGGACGGGACCCTCCTGAGGAAGTCCTGAGGAGGGAAGGTCCTGCAAGGGACATGCATCTGTCCTTCAGGAATACACGTATGCAAAGTTGCTGTGGTAGCCATGGTGGGAGCTGCCCACCAAGGGTCTGCCAAAGGGTCAGCCGCCACCAGCCTTGGGAGCCTTGGGCTCCTGACCCGTGAGAGGAGGGCCGGGGGCAGGGTCCCCTTTGGCATCTGAGGTCTGGAGGAGCCTTTGGAAGCCCCGATGATTCCGGTCTCTTCCGTTTTGTTCCATCACATGGCAGGTGTGTATTGTGTCACCAACAAGTCCTGGGCCCTGAGCAGGACAAACAGAAATGACAGGGGAGCCCTTGGCTAGTGAGCTCACAGCCCAGTGAGGAAGGGACAGAGGTAGATGATGTCAATAAGGATGCCACAGCAGAGGGGGGAGACTTGGGTCTGGAGTGTGTGGTGTGCGTGCCAGGGCTTAATCCAGTGTGGAGGGTGTAGGAGATTCCTGGGGCTGCTGGAACAAATGACCACAATCTGGAGGGCTTAAAACAACAGACGTTTATTCTCTCACAGTTCTGGAGGCCAGAAGACCAAAGTCAAGGTGTTGACAGGAGGACATGCCCTCTAAAGGCTATAGTGGAGGATCCTTCCATGCTTCCTCCAGCTTCTGGTAGCTGCTGGCAATCCTTGGTATTCCTTGGCTTGTAGACACATCTCTCTAATCTCTGCCTCATCTTCACAAGGACTCCTTCCCTGCATCTCAAATCTCCCTTTGCCTTTTCCTAAAAGGACACATGTCACTGGATTTAAGGACCCATCCTAACACAAGATGATCTCATCTCAAGACTCTTAATTACATCTGTAAAACCCCTTTTTGCAAATAAGGTCACATTCACAGTTTCTGGGTGTTAGGACACGGTTGTATCTTTTGGGGTGCCACCACTCAACCCACTACAGAGGGCATGGGTGCCTGTGGTTCAGGAAGGCTTCCTGGGGGAGCCTGTCACCCCCACTAGCTTTGGAGGTAAAGTGGAGTCATCCAGGCAAAGAAAGGAGGAGAGAAGGACACCCAGGCGGTGGGAAATAGAAGGCCAGAAGCAGGAAGCCACAGTGAAGGAGTCTGAGTGAGGTGCAGAGGGAGATGAGTTTGGAATGGGAAGTGGGAAGAGAATAATAGGAGACCCTGAGTACAAGGCAAACATGAGGGATTGGGGCAGATCCTTAAGTCAATGGGGAGCCATGGAGGAGTTAAGGCAGAGGGAGGCAAGCTCAGTTTTGTGAGAGCAGAATGGGAAGGGGGATCTGACCACTGAGGGGTACCCCTATGGGAAGGAGCCCAGGGAGGGAGAGCCCCATCCACCTCTTGCCCTGTTTTATCCCCCTCGACCCCTCACGATGCACACACACGTTTTCCTCTCTGGGGTGAGTGGGCTGTGCGTCTCCCGCCCTTTGGTCAGATGGAGGCCAGAGCTGGTTGAGATTCCATGCACGGAGGGGGTCTGGTGGCTCCGGCTGAGGGTGTGAGGAGCTAATGTCCCTTTTTAGTATGCCTGCTGCTTCCCACTCTGCCTGCTGTTGAACTATTCATCTATAACGTTTGTAGGCCTATTAAGAGGGAAATACAATTTCATAGCTACAGATAAGAGATTAGACAGATCAATTTAAAGTCTGTGAAATAGACTGAGTAGGGAGGGGTGAATAATTTCCAAATTATGATCTTGCTGACTTTGGGGCTGTTGGTTTATTGGATTACAGTCTGTCTCCTGACCGCATTGGGTATGACGTTTTAGTGATGGGGCCAGCAGTCTATTGTCAAGTATTTAAATCCACTTAGGGATGCCAGAGACCAGGCTCCATTGACTAGGGCTGTGGAAGGCTGCTGGGAGCAGTGGAGATTTCACCATTTTTTGTCTTCTATTTATTGATGTGCAAAATTTTCCAGCCAGAGTGTAAAGTTATGGGATTTGCCAGGTGCTCTTAATCCAATGAAGTATGGTGGCTAATGGCAGAGAGTGAAATTATCTGTTCATGCAATGATTCCTTGGAGGACCCCTCTGTGAGGCTGCCATCCTTGTTAACAGCCCACGCTGCCAGCTGAATGCTACCTGAGCAGGAGGGATTTGCACTGAACATTTGAGAAAGGCCGAATCCTCCTCAGGGAGGCTGGTGGCCTCGTCTGTCTGCCCTGGCAGCTGGTCTCGATTGGTCCCACCTTTGCGCTGGCTTCTTAGAGCCCTTACCTCTCGCTGCTCCCTGGTCACCCTGCTCTCCCCTTTTCTGCCTGTGATCACCCATAGGAACTTCCTGCTGATGCTGCCTGATACACCCCAGGACAGGTGTTCTTATCTAAGCCTCAAGGAGTTTTAGAAGGGCACTCAGGGTTTTTTCTTACTTTCTTCCATAAAGCCAGAGAATTTCAGAGATTTTCACTTCTCTGTATTGTCTGCAAGACTTTGGGAATGTTTCCAAACCATTCTGGCCTCAGCTCTTAAGTGGGGCTGGTCATGATGTCTGTCTCATGGGGAGGAGATGAGATGAGATGCACGGTAAGGGTTCAGCACCAAGCAACACACAGCAAGCCCTACACAGCTGTTAGCTAACAACATCACTACCACCACCATCATCACCACCATCACCATCAACACTATCATCACCCCCCCACCCAATACCACCATCACCATCAACACCACCATCACCACCCCCCCCATACCACCATCACCATCACCACCACCATCACCATGATCATCATCACCTCACAATTATCAATTATCTCGTCTAACCTCCTCATGATTCATGTTAGGACATTTAGGTGTTATTAGAAACATTTCTTTTTTTTCACATTTCAAGAAAAAAACAGGCACAGGCACACACACACACACACACACACACACACAGGGGCAGAGAAATCCAGTGAAGGAAAGTTGGTCAAAGAAAGAGGGAACCACAAGAGATAGCAAGAGTCAGAGGCACACACGTGGAGATGTTTGGAAAACTACTGAGAAACAACAGGATAGACAGAAGTACGTGGTGACCAGAGGCAGTGAGGACGTGATCCTGGCTTTGATCGAAGTAGCAGCCTCCATCTGGCACCTTTTTAACAAGTGGCAGCTCAGGATGTTGAAAATAATGTCACATTTGTGTTGTAGACATAATAACGGTGATTATCAGTTAAGTAGAGGTGACATCACCTCTTGTCTTTCAGGCTGAATCAAATTGGTGAAAAGCCTTTGTTCCTCCTACATAGGACATGATATTAGTAGTTCAAATAATAAAACAGAGACCGGAAGCAACAAAACTATTGCAATATGACATTGGTGCTGGTGGGACTTTCCCCGCCATCTTGGGGTTGCAGAGGAGGCCCCAGGACTGTGATCAATAGATAACTCGTATCCCCAGGTTCAAAGGAGAAGTGGGGCTAGAAGTTTCTAATGAGATGCAGAACTTTCCAAGAAACAGTGAAACTGGTTCTGTGACCCCATCACCCCTCCAGCATACATAAGAGAAGATGAGAAACTCAAAAGAGATTGATCAAAGAGGAGGGTCTGTCTAGTTCCATCGTCTCCCTAGGCCAGGGCACAGAGTGAATTCCCTGCCCAATTCAAGTAAGGGAAGCTTCAAGAAGACTGCTTTGTGGGAATGGGGCCTGCCTGTCTGTAAGAATCCCATTACTGTGCCTCAGAGCCATGTTGTCCCCCGTGTTCCCGGGTGTCACAGTCACCAGTGGTGTGACAGCCCTAGGGAGGATTTGCCCTGAGTCCTGGACTTTGTGGAGCCCAGGACTGGCCCTGACTCTCACCTGGTGAAGAGAAGGGAGAGGCCTGCATTTCCAGAGTTTTGAGGTGGAAGAGTCAAGTTACCTAGTTTTCCCGTGAGCTTAGTGGTTGTCATGGAAAATAGCCAGACTTGAAGTGTGTTGAGAAGACCCAGTCCAAAAGAGCTGCCCACATGAGTGAGCCAACCAGCAGGACGGGGCCGTGGGGAGCTCAGGAGCAGCAGTAGACTTCCATCAGGAGACTGGATTGGTCAGGCCAGGCCTGGTTATGCCACAGCTACAAACAATCCCCAAACTTCAGTGGAACAGCCCACCAAACGTTGATTTCTCACAAGCTCCCAGCAGCTCTCCAGGGTGACTGCTTTCCACGGCCACCATTCCTTGCCATCTCAATTTCATGTTCACTCCATATGTTTCCACGGGCACTGTGGCAGGGGCCGAGGAGCTAAGCTCTGGCAATTAAATGTCACAATGCACCCATCAAGCAGGTTATAGGGCCATACCAGACTTCAAGGGGACAAGGAAGTGCAGTAGATGCCTACCACAGTGAGGACATCTCCAAGTCAGGGAACTGCAGTGTAGAGGCATGTATTTGTGGGGAGAGAATCTAAAACATAAAAGCCAAGACAAAAAGCACCTTAGGAGAGAAAGAGCCAGAGTTGGGCATTGGTCACAAGAGAGCTTCATGGCCACTTTGCAGCAACCCAGTCAACTCAGGCTTTATCCTTTATTGCTATCTTCAATTCCTCACCCAGCCCTGGAAGAGCCAGAGTAGTAGCTGTTAAGAGAAATCACAGACCATGCTTCCCACTCCCTCCTGATCCGCTGAATTCATGGTCCGGCCAGAAATTGGAGGAAGAAGAAGCGTCAAACTGAATGAGAAAATTGAAGTTTTGATTTAGACTGGATTGAACTTTTAACCACCTGGAGTGAGACTGCTCTTAGGGTCACTAAGTACAGTTGCACAGGTTGGTGTCTGGCCGACTGGATGAGCAGATGCTGAAACCCATGCTGAGCTCTGTTTGCCATGTCTTGCATCCCAGCAAGGGGGCTGCATCAGTCCAGAGGAAGAGGCACCCCTTGTCTAATACTTCCATTCATGGGGGACCTTTTACAAATTTGCATGAAAGCATCATATGTGCTAGTGGGCGGCCCTGACCATTCCAATACCTGAAAATACCTGGAAAACCGGGAGATGCACCCAAGCTATTGCTCGGAGTTGGGTCAGGGAGCTCCAGCCCGGCACAGTTGAAGGACATTGGTGGGAGGAAAGTAAATTTATGTCTTGATTGAACTTCATGGAATTCAGTCCATGCAATAAGACAATCACAGCATGCCACTGCAAGGAGGGAAAGGGCAATGTGTGCAGGCTGACTAAAGGGAAGGATGGTTAGTATGGGGGGGTGCCTGCCAGGGTCCTGAGGGCCATTGCACCTAGCCCCCGGTTCAGAGAAGTAGGGCTTCTGTGGCTACAGCTGTTCCTGCACCTGTGCCACGACTAGAACAGAAAAGCTTTGACGTTCATGTGCTGCTGTGAAAGTGGTCGTAGTCCAAGCATCACACGACCAGGACCCAAGTCTCAATGGTGCCACTCCCAAGTAGCTGTGACACTTGGGGAAGACCACGTAACTTCTCTGGGTCTCAGTTCCTGCTGTCCTAAACAAAGAACTGAATCCAATGAGCTACCATTCCACTTTATAGCCACGGAGATGCTGACAATGACACAGCGATAACATTGCACACGTGGTCCTTGTCAGGTGCCCCTCAACACTGAGTACGTTTGTATATGTTAACTTGTCTCCTGTGGGGAGGTAACTTTGTTCTTCCCATGTCACAGACAAGGAAACGGAGACTCAGAGAAGTTCAGTAGTTTGTCCCAGGTGCCACCGTTGTAACTGGTGGGACAGGGCTTTGAACCTTCTCTGATTCTAGGGTCTGTGTTCTTCACGCTGTGCTCCCCGGCCTCTCTAACACTCGCAAAACAGCCGTATCCTATACCGAATGCTTACTGTGGGCTGGGCACTGTGCTGGGTGCTTTTATCTGTAGTTCATTTCAACCTCAGAATGCCCCTGAAATGTCGATGTTGTCTACACGTTACATATTTGAGAGAATGAGGATCACAGACACCAAGCAAACTGCCCAGGGTCACACAGCTGGTTAGTGGAAGGCCCAGGACTCAAACCCAGGGCTGCTGATGCCAAAACGAGAGCTTTCCTTCTGTGCTAAGCCTCCCTCCTTTAGCCTGAGGAGGTAGAGCTGCGTCCGGGGTGGAATTGCCTGCTGTGGCTTTCCCATTCAGGTTGCCTGGTCTGGTCCCTGGGGAAGCAGCCAGTGACGGTCTAAGGGCACCTGTGCAGCCCAGGAATCAGGGGTTGTGTATGTAGCAAGCTGGCCTCTAAGAGGACAAGAATTCACTTGCAGCCTCAGAAACGTGGCTCCTGTCACCCAAGCCCCTCCAGTTCCAAGGCATTCTCGAACTTGGCTTTTGCGGAGTTTTCTGAGGGACTCACGCCTTGAACAAACACTCATCCATCAAAGCAGAACTTGACATGGACTTATTTTTGACTAGAGGGTCCGAACTGAGCTCCTGGAGGCTTTATGCTTCTGCTGGTTGCCGGCAGCTATGGTGAAGGACGAAGCAACGGGCTCTACTTTACTCTTAAAGCAGTGGCATTAGAGTCAGGCTGTCCCTCCTCTCCAGAAGGACGTGTACCCAGTACCACAGGGCCCTGCCCCTGGTGGAGAGGACACCGCTGTGCTGCAGCCTGGGCTGCTCTGAGTGGACGACATCATCCCATTTGCCTCTTAGACACAGGGAGACGCCCTCATACTGGTTCTCAGGTAACCACAGAATTTCAGTTCCTGCCAGCTTGGCTGAAAATAGACTGCTTATGTCTCTAGAGCTGTGCTCTCCAGTATGGTAGCCACGAGACCCATGTGGCTACTGAGTGCTTGGAATGTGGCTCATCCTAAGTGAGGTGGGCTGTGTCAAATGCTCAACGGATTTCAAAGACTTAGTACAAGAAAAGGATGTAAAAGGTTTTGTTAATAATTTTTATATTGATTATATGTTGAAATGACCATATTTTTGATATATTGGGTTAAACAGTATAATGTAATAAAAAATAATATGAAAATTAATTTTATTTATTTTCCTTTTATAATTTTTAAATCGTGGTTGCTAGAAGATTTAAAATTACATATGCGGCTCCCGTTGTATTTCAAGAGGCAGCAGAGTGGCTGGGGCAGAGCTCGGGCCTGCAAGGACCAGCACTGGAGCGGATGCCAGGTGGTGCTAAGAAGAAAGGAGCAGCTCTGACCTCCAGGGTCTACTTCATCCCCTCTCCTCCCTCCTCACCTGAACTAGATCTCGGAGAGCTCCAGGGGAGTGATGGTGATGGGCGATGCTGCTTTAACGCTCTAAGAACCGGTGCTAATCCCGTGCCGTCAGCCAGGCGCCTTCCTTAGTCACGTTACTTAATCCTCTCAGTTCCACGAGGCAGATGCCATTCCAATCCCGTTTCGTGGATGAAGAAGGTGAGTTCGGAGAGTCCAGCAACGTGCTCAGGGTTCTGAGTCCTGGAAGTGGCCGAGGCAGGGTTTGAGTCCAGGCAGCCTGGGTCCACACCTGGGGCTCAGCTGCCCCATGTCAGTGAGAGCAAGGATGAGGAAGACCCGCTTGGCCAGCGTCGGACGGTGTGTCAAGAGACAGGGGAAGAGGAGGGGCCCTGAAAACCGGCATTGTTGGTGTTACATCTGGGTTTATGTCCCCTTTGTGTGGCTTTAGGCAAGGCAGCCGGCCTCGTCATCTGTCAAGTGGGATAACGGTGTCCCTGGGGAGACTGAGTGAGGGGAGGGAGGCAAATGGCCTGAAATCTGGCCAATGTTATTATTCATTGAATTGATTCTTTAATTTGAGGAGTGTTGTTTGAAGCTTGGCCTGGTGCTTACCCCCAGCCCTCCTCTCGCCACCCTGCTAATCCATCCAGTTCCTTCATGCGTCCACTGACCGTAGCTGTGTGTCGGCCCCCGCTGAGATCTCAGGACCCCAAGTCTCACAAGATGTGGGCGGGCCCTCAAGAAGCTCCCTAGCCGACTGGGGAACTGGCCATGGAAGGCTGTGCCTAAGGGGCACACCTGCCGCTGCCTCCAGGGAATCAGGTACCGGAGGCGCGAGGAGGTGCTCTGTCACCCTGGGAGCCAGGGAGGAAGTGTGTGAGCTGAAGGCAGAGAAGAGGATGTGGATGGATGAGGAAGAGGAGGGGGCTTTCCAGGGGAGGGAGGCTCTAGGGACCCCAGAGTCCAACTCCCACCTCAGCCCCATCCCTGTTGGAGGATCTATTCGAGCCACAGACAAGATGGGTTTGAGGTGCTCCCACCTCCGCTCTGAGACTCAGCCTGGCTCCTCTGACCACCCGGGCCCTCTTCTCTTCTGGTGAGTGGGCTCCTCCGTTCAGAAAAGTATTATGGGTTCTCTCCGTGAGTCTGGGGATGTGGTGGTGAACAAGCCAGGGAGGGTCCTTCGCCTCGGGCCCTTACTTTTCAATGGGGAAGAGACAACAAATATCACAAAAGCAGACAAGATGATTGTAGTCATGGCAGTGCCGAGAGGGACATTTGCTGGGAGCTGCACAATTAGGGCTCTGGAATATCCACATAGGAGTGTGGGTCAGTCAGTGTCCAGAGAGGACAATAAATCACTCTGGCATTTACTCAGACAGAGGGGATTTAATACAAAAATTGGCTGCAAAGGCTGGTGGTGCAAAAAGAGGAAGATGACTGCAGATATCCAGCTCCTGGAAGCTGCCGCCACACTTACGGCTGGAGGAGAAAAGGGGGATAATGTTACCCGGAGCCACATGATCGCTCTTCTGTGGATTCAGCTGCTACTGGAAATGAGCTGCCCGAGCAGAGACCCAAATCAGTACCTGCCAGTGGCTGCTGCTCCTGCCTCTCCTGCCCAAACCCAGAATGCATTGCTTCTCCTCGCCTTCCTTCTTTCCCCTCATACCACGGCCCCAGTTGGCAGGACCTAACAGGAGGTCAGCTGGCCAGGGGACCTGGAAACTAGAGTCTTTCAGGGTCCCGCCGTATTTGTAGATGAGTGGGTCAGAGTGCTGAGCCTGGGGCTGAGACGTGATAGATGCCCCAGTACAGAGGTTGAAGCAAAGGTCTGGGACCTGTCCCTGGCTACATTTGCAGAACGAGCGCACAATTTTTGTTGAGATCGATATGTATTGGGAGTGACTTTGGGGGCTTATGAAGGTTAGAGGGGACTGAATTGGCAACACCACTTATGATGAAGACTAGCTGCGGGTGCTGGGAAAGGTTCCAAAGATGTGAATTTGAGCTGAGGCCCGCAGGAGGAGCCTGTCACTGAGGAACCAGCCCAAGGAGCTCTAGATTGAAGACACGCCCTTGGCTTGGGTCACTGACATGGTCGGCTGCCTAGGGACCCAGCTCACCCAGAACCAGGCTCTTCCCTTCCATGGTCCAACCTGGAGCCCCTTCCCAGAGGCCTCTGGCAGATTCTACACTGGCCCGCATCTGTCTGGATTCCTGGATGGTGCGTCCTGTATCAGTTTCCCGAGGCTGCCATTGCAAGGTAGCACAAATGGGGCTTAAAACAACAGAAATGTGTTCTCTCACAGCTCAGGAGGCCAGAAGTCCAAGATCAAGGTATCAGCAGAGCCACGTCCCCTCTGAAGGCTCCAGGGAAAAGTCCATCCTTACCCCTTCCAGGTCCTGGCGGCGGCCGGCATTCCTTGGCTTATATATGCCTCACTTCAGCCTCTGCCTGTCATCCTATGGCCTTCCCTGCGTGTCCCCATCTCCTCTGATCGTGAGGACACCAGTCACATTGGATGAAGAGTCCACTCTACTCCAGCACGATCTCATCTTTACTAATCACATCTGCAGTGACTCCACTTCCAAATATGGTCACAATCTGAAGTTCTGGGAAAGACATGGATCTGGGGGGATGCCACTCAACCAGCATACATCCCACAGCGTGTTTCAGCCTCTTGAAAGAACACTTCATTGTTTTGTGCTCAGCCTCCACACCCACCTGCCTTCACACGTTACAGCCGACAGGTGCTGGGTCCCGGCCTGTCCTTCTGGTGACGCAGAGGAGAGCTGCCGAGAACAGGGTCTGGGGGAGCCTGCAGAACCCTCCCAGGGAGCTCGGCAGCCAAGGGAAGGGCTCCATTGTATTGGATTCATCCATCTGATTTTTTTTTTTCTTATTTCAGTTGCTTATAACACAAAAAAATCATCTACCAGCTTGGAATGCCAGCAAATGAAAGTTCCCTCATTTTTCTATATCCCCTTCCAATCTTTGCCCCAAGCGTTGAACTTTTTTCTCGTTGTATAAACAGCACAGATACAATTTGTTTCCTGCCTTCACTTTACTTTCTCTTGGAGGCATTTTCCGCGTCGCTACAGTCTTCGTAATTATTGTTGTGAAAGCTGCATAACGTCGCATGAGCAGGAGGAACCGTGATCCACTTCACTAAACGTCCAGCTGTGGCGGAACGGTGGTTTTACTGTTTAAATAGTGTAATTATGAACACCTCTGGAATTTGGCTTTTTGGTTCTTATTTAATTCTTTGAAGGATTACATTTAAAATTAAACATTGCATTTTCGCTTTCTTTAAATAAACGATCTTTCCAATATCCTGACATTTTCCTAAGAATTTAGAACGGAAGATTGTAACATACAGGGCTTTGCTGTCTGCCTCTTCAACGTTCCCTTCGCCTCTGCTTGTAGCAGTAAAGCCACAGTCCCTGGGGGCCGTCCTTCCTCTGCTTGACCTCCACGCGCTCTGACTGGAGTCGACATCACCCCAGTGCCCCCAGGGTGGCAGGTGAATGGCCTAAGCCACCCAGACTGTCCAGTCCCCTTGACCACAGTGATTGGCTCAGGGATGGGCAAGTGGCCTAATCTGTGCCAATCAGGGTGGACTGGGGGGTTTCTGTAGGAATCTTTGGGAGGACGGAACATCTCTTTCTGGAGCTATGAGCAGGATGCCTGGAGGTGTTGGCAGCCACTCTGTCACCATCAGGTGAGTCTGGGAGCAAAATAAAGTGGAGGGTAGTGGAGAAGAGAGATGGAGAGAGAAAAAGAAAAAGAGAGAGGAGACGAAAGTAGGGGAGGGAAGGGGAGAGGAGAAAAGGGGAAGGGAGGAAAGGGGGGGGAGAGACACTGGCCCTGAAATCATAGTTTGAGCCCCTTGATGGTTCATGTACACAAGCCAGTTTGAGTTGTTGTCTGTTTCTTGTCACCAGAAGAGCGCCGTTGGGTATTCTGCATTAGTGTTTGCATAGTCACTAAACTTAGAATGGGAGAAAATAGAGGTAGAGCATTTGTACGTCTTGTCTTAGAGAAGTAGCTGGTTGGTGATGGAGCTAAGCGCACAGGGGAGGCGAGTCTGGTGTGTTCCACGCACCCACTATGGTGGGTTCAAAGAGCACTGGACAGAGTCCATGGACCTGGGGCCAGTGTCAATTCTACTGCTAACTGGCTGTATCACCCTGAGAAAGACCTGTCAATCCCCTGAGCTTCTCTTACCTCTGCAAAACGAGGGTTAGATGAGATTCTGCGAGGCACTCAGCCATGCACGGGAGGAATGGAGAGAGCCCCCACCCTCCACCGGAGTACCAGGCTTGATCTCTTTCCAAACATACAGTTCTGCAAAAGATTTCATTTGAGGAGAAAAGAGCATCAACAAAAACAAAGGGCTCCACCGTAAAACCAAGCAGCTGGCGAGATGCTGAGCTCGCTTGTGGATGGTCTCCATGGTGCCTTCCTGCCCCAAATCCCTGTGACACTAGGATGCATCTGCTCCCCTCCCTATCCTCAGTAAACACTGCAATCAGCTGCGGGGCTCGTGGCAACCATTTCTGTCTCCCTTCCCCTGGGGAAAGCAGTTGTTCCCACCTCCCAGGCCCCCAACATCTGGATAGGTGTATCAGATTACATGGAGGCAGCATATGGAGAATTCGACATTTTCTGATAACGCAGTGGCTCCTGTGCAATGAACAAGTGGGTCAGCTGCTCAGAAGCATCCCAGACTAGAAGATCAAAAGCCGTGGGCTGGAGATGTGTATTTCAGTCAAGCTATTTCACATCGCCCGGTGCGTGAGCCCCTTCGTCTGGCATCTTTGACCTGGTCCCTGCTTGCGTTGATTCCATCCGGAGTCTCGGCATTTGGAAGAATGTTTGATCATCCTGGCCAGCAGTGATTGTCTCTTAAAAATATAGTAACTGCATTGAGACTATCTTATCACAGGCCATAAATTTACCCAAGCAAGGGTGTGGCTCTGGAGAGTTATCTGGTCCTTAGTTGTGAGGAAAACTGTTGAAGGTCCTGCTGAAGATGCAAAGAAATACCTTGCATATCTTCAGGAGTTGTCACCAAGCATTTTCTGGCCTGCTGTGGCGTCTGTGCCCTTGACTCGCAGCTAATGACTTCAGTGGAGATGTATACGGCTAAAATAAAAACCCACTCTCTTAGAGCTCCTTATCTTTTCCAAGGAGCTTTACATTAATTTCCTCACTGCCTTCTCCCAACAGCGCTGTGAATTAAGTAGAGAGCAGGTAGCACAATCTCGATTTTATAGGAGAGAAATGAGGACCCAGAGAAGTTCCAGGACTTCCCCAAGGTCACCCAGGGATTAAATGGCAGAGTCAGTGTGACAATGCAGGGCTCCTGACTCCTGGACTTTGCTCTTTTCATTAAACTCCAGTCTGGATTAACAGTTTAGTGAAATCTGAAGTGTAAGGTTTTACCCACAGGTCCCTGCATTCAACTTTAAGGATCAGGGAATTCATTTCTTGATTTACTGACAAATAGCTAAGAAGCAGAATAGTTAATTAAACATAAAGACAGCAAGCTTTGGTAGTGAAGAAAAAGAATCTTGTGTCATTGTTCTTTTGCTAAATGATGAGAAAGTGCTGAGCCATCTGTCCAAGCCAGCAACCTCAAGTGACAATTTATTGTTCTTTGGTTATTGTTTCAAAAACACAAAGCCTAGAGGCTTCTGGGTCCAGGTATAGAGGGAAGGTATGATGAGGGACGAGTACAGCACGGTTGTTCGTGTGAGTTAATTTTCTCCATCCTTTGCAAAAACAAAACCAAGCAAAACTCTGAATATGTTTCCCATGAATACCAAAATGAGATTAAATTGAACATCTAAAGACTTTTAATAAGGACAAAGCCGGAAGGATTCAGTCCCAGGGAACAGCCAACCAGAAGCATTAGAAAATTGGAAACCAGAAATGAGAAACCAGAAGCCACGAGTGTTGGGTTACCCAGGAGATGGCAGCAGTACCTGGCTTGGATAGCAGGGTCTTCTTCCTGTTGTTGAGTGAAGAAAACAAGTCGTTATGTCCCCCTAGAAATTAAAGGGCAACGGTGGACCCAACCAGAGCACCTGTGCCTGCACAGCCAGAGCGAGAGGAAAGATGCTCTGAAAGAAACACCCTCGGCTGGCACGGATGGGCGGCCTGTCTTCAGTCAAACTAGTGTATGAGCTGCCCAGGACGATGCAACCTCCACCTGGGTCAATAGAATAACCATCTTCCCTTCACTGCCCTGTCGACCTGTGTTCCCCTCAAAGATCTGCTGAAGTCCTAACTCCTGGCATGTGTGAATATGACCTTATTTGGAAATAGGGTCTTTGCAGATGTACTCAACTTAAGATGAGGTCATTAGGGTGGGCCTTGACCCAATACAACTGGTGTGCTTATGAGAGGAGATGGACACACACACACAGAAACAGCCATGTGAAGATGGAGGCAGAGATTGGAGTGATGCATCTACAGGCCAAGGGACGCCTGGGGCCACCAGAAGCTGGAAGAAGCAAGGAAGGATCCTCCCCTAGAGGCTTTGGAGGGACCAGGGCCTTGCCGACACCTTGATTTCAGACTTCTGGGCTCCAGAGCTGGGAGAGAGTAAGTGACTGCTGTTTAAGCCACCGAGTTTATGGTACTTTGTTATGAAAGCCACATGAAACTCAGGTAACACCCGCAACTCCCCAAGAATGACTAACTGCAGTCTTGAAGGCTCGTGCGTGGAGGGCTCACCCCATCACGTGCAGAGTCAGCAGGGGACTGGCTCGCCTGTAGAGAGCGGTGGGAACCTGGGAGCTGGCAGCGCGTCTGTGGGCAGAACCCCACCTGGCCTCCCTTTTCAGAAGAGTCCGGTAATACCCATCAGACGCCGTGTGAGTGTCTAAGTGTGCCTGGAACATTCTTCCCTCGAACGGCCATGTGGCTTCCCCCCCACCCCCGGTTCAAATCCTCGCTCAAATGTCACCTTTTCTGAGAAGTCTTCTCCAACCACCAACTTAGAAGTATAGCCCCCCCCCCCACCTCCCCGCACCACATCCCCTCTCTGTTTAGGTTTCTCCACAAGGTTAATTGTTTTCTCCTCTAGTTACTTATGTATTTTGTCTCTTGTTATCTAACTGTCGGTGAGTCTGTTTTCTTCACTGATGTTTCACAGCACACATAGCAGACACCTAATAAATATTTATTTGTTGAGTAAATAGATAAAAGAACGAATCACAGCAAAAGACATCGAGAGACTTTGGGTCAAGTGCCTCTGGATTATCACTTACGTTCCCTATGCACTTCTGAGAACAGTTCTCATCTCTGCCTAAACAAGTGATATTTTCCTTTTATGTATCAAGTCTAAAAAATCATGGCTTTTCACTTGGATTCCAATGTCCCCTACAGGAGAAGTGTGAGCCCTTGTAACTGAGCCACCTCCACGTTTTAGAGCAGTTGCCCAGAGGGGGACTGAAATCTGGCTGGAGTGTCGTCTTGGTCCGTTCGGGCTGCTGTCACAAAACGCCACAGACTGAGGGCGTTTAGTTCTCCCGGTTCTGGAGGCTGAAGTCCAGGACCAAGGCACCAGCAGATTCAGTTCCTGGTGAGGGCTCTCCTCCTGGTTTGCAGACGGCCACGTTCTTGCTGTGTCCTCACATGGCAGAGGGGCTGAGAGAGCTCTCCAGGGTCTCTTCTTAAAAGGGCACCAATCCCATTCATGAGGGCTCCACCCTCCTGACCTAGTCGCCTCCCAAAGGCCCCACCTCCTAACACATGAATTTTGGGAGGACACACACATTCACTCTACAACAAGTGTGACATGTGTCTGTCCTGACTTTAAACACATGTTCTAACTGTTCATTCATTCATTCATTCATTCATTCATTCACCACTTGCAAGACACTGAAGGTTGCCCAGCTTCCTTCTTTAATGAGCTCACAGTCCAGTGGCAAAGGGGAGCCACGTTTCAACCAATGATGAAACAAAGCAGGAAGCAGGTCAGCTTCCTGGGCCTGCAACCTGTTCAGTCACACATGGTCATGCTCAGAAGGGCCCGTGGTGGCGTTAATGTTCTCCTGTGTCCACCTCGGGATTATTAATCATTTTCTCTTTCATCTCTGTTTTGTAAGTGAAGCCTATTGGGACGATGGAACGCGCACACGAGGAGAGGAAATGCGTGCAGTGTGCGTGACAGCTGAGGCTCTTTGCCACACCGTTTGCATGTAGTGTTCTCGATGTCCACACAGGTCAGACAGCCAAGAAGCTGCCCTGTCTGTGACATACGTGTGGATGAGCTACGAACACGAACAGTGTCGTCGTGGTGAATCCACGCGCAAGTTGAGTGCTCTTGTCTTTGCATTTATAACTGGCATTGCACCATATAGAGAGGAAGGGCAAAATTCATGCTAATAGTTTAAAATTTTAGTTTTTCTTTACTTAAAAAGACATTAAATGGAAAATTAAAAAAAAAAAACCCCATTGTAACAAGTCAAGAGAGAGATTGTGGAAGAAAGGGAAAAGCTTTATGTTTTAGTACTTTTAAGGGCATTGTTCTCTGTTTTTGAACAAGGGTTCCACATTTTCATTTAATACTGCACCCTGCAAAATAGGTAGCCTGCTCTGGTAGGAAGTAATTGACTCTGTTAAAGAGGAACAAGTGAGGATCCCTGGGAGTTCCGAAGAGAGACATTACCTTCCATTGGGGGACACAGGAGAAGCCGCCGTGTCCTCCTGCAGTCACTTGGGGAAATCTGGTGCACTAAGACAGGACAAGGCTGAAAGGTCCAATCCTGAGTGAGGGGCCTGGAACTCTCTGCTCTGATAGAGCGGTGTGCTCGCTCAGCCGGAGCGCAGGCACCACCTGCGGGGGCGGGAGGTCACACTGCGGGTGCTCCCTCCATCAACGGGAAATGAGAAACCATGAGTGGCCCCCTTCCTCCTCCTGGCCTTCCGATGGGCGCTTCCTGGTTGACAGAATTCGGCCACCACGGCAACATCAACAGCACACACTTAAGTCGGA
Source organism: Tapirus indicus (assembly GCA_031878705.1). Lineage (NCBI taxonomy): Eukaryota > Metazoa > Chordata > Mammalia > Perissodactyla > Tapiridae > Tapirus > Tapirus indicus. The sequence continues at coordinate 88,190,317 of CM062924.1, read as the reverse complement.
CTTTCCTCCTCCTCCTAAAGGGTCTCACTCTCCCTGCTCCCCAGGGTCTGCTTCCAGATGAGCCACTTGCACCCAAGCCCTTGCCTCAGGCTGGGCTGACCCAAGCTAAGACACCTGTCAGTCCAAGGGCCCTCCCCGACACAGATCTCTTGGGGTCCTGGTGGCAATCCTACTGCTTTATGTTAACATCCTCTGTGCACCGCCTGGCAGCAGCACCTGGGTTTTGGGGAGTGGGACTTGCAGCTCTTGGGGAGCAGGAGGGAGCACACACTCAGGGTCAGCACAGAGGTGGGGGTCACCAAGTGCATCTACTGACGAATGGATGGGTAGCGTGGTCTAACTGGCTCAGCACTAGCAACTTGATAGCCATGCTTTTCTTATTTGTCATTTGCTTATTGAATTTAGGGGTGAACAGCCATTCTTTGGGGCTTCATGTAGACATGTCTCTAAAGAGAGAAGGAGGCAAGCCCTGGATGCACATGCCGGGATTTCTGAGCAGTGCGTACCAGGCATCAAGTGCCATCTGCTCTAGGTAGCATGACCCCAAGGAAAGAAGCTTACCCTGAAGCAGCAGTTAGAGGGTGCCCTTAAACCCCAAGAGAGGGAGGGACCCAGGTGCCTTCCTAGGAAAAACAAATAAAACAAAGGTTTTACTCATAAAAACACACTGCTTGCATTTGTATAACAAAGTTGGCTTTTCAAATAGGTTTCCCACCATGAGTTTATGAAATAGTTAGGCTCCTGGGCCCTTCCTGCTCTCATTTTGTTCCAGGGAAACTGAGACTCTAAGAGGTGAGGTGAGCTGCCCAGGGTCACACGGCAGTTTTGTGCAGAGTCCACATCCAGGGCACGTGGTGTAGAGGACACCGCCGGCGTTCACACTGTGAATCCAACCCGGAGAGCCCTGGGCTGTGCCAGATGGCAGCCCACAGAAGGTGGAAGAGTGATCAATATGCACGCAGAGAAAACAAACCAACGGAGAGTGTCCTGGAAAAGTGTCCTCATGAAAAACAAGATTAGCTGTGGAAGCGAGAAAGAACAGAGAACATTAATATAGAACGGAAAGTAATTCCCCTCGACAGCCCCAAACCACTAGCCTCCACCACGATATTTTCCAGTTTGGGACAATTTGTAAAATTGTCCTTTTTCCCTCCCTCCTTCGGTCCCTTCCTTTCCCTGCATCTGTGGTTTATGCACATGCCCAGGAAGAACCATTTCTCTCTCGCTGCCCATTTGGTTTTTGGGAGCATTTCTCCTATTTTTCCGTGTCCATTTGTCTTCCTCCCTGTTTAAGAAGGGGGCTTATGTCCAAGTCCGTTGGTCAAGAATCACAAAAATCTAGTGAAAAATTTTTAAGGAGAAAAATGGCAAAGTGAAACAGCTCTTCCTCTCACTGTCCTCAAACCTGAGATTTTAATTCAAGTCCTGACATGCTAACAGCCAGGGCTGGTGTAGAAGGGTTAGCTCCTAGTGGGTTGAAGTTTCCTCCAAGCATTTTGGGCTCAGGAGAATGCCAGGGGAGGTCTCCCAAAGGTAACAGGGTCTTGGTTGAGGAGGACCTGGATGTCAGCTGTCGGAGGACTGAGGATGGCATGCTAAACTCTTCTTGGGCCTTATTTCCTGGCTGTGTCCTTACCAGCAGCTCATCCATCTAAAACAGTCTCAGCTTTTCACATAAAAAAAGAAAATGCACTGGTTCTCCTTTCCCCATAAGATGTGGAATGTAAATGAATCCTTTCACCCAACACCAAGCACAGATGCAGAAGATCATCGCACACCAAGCAGATAAAAATATGATTAAACAATATTTTTCCAGGCATCTTCCTCTCATTTAATATCTTCCACCAGATATCTCGCTTAGATCTGAATAGAAGATGTGCTAAAAAATCAGAATCACAGTCAACTATTCTTGGCTCCATGTATCTGACCGAAGAGAAATTAAACGACTCCTTAAGCTCCCCGGGGAGTGCGCAGCTCATTCCTGACACAGCTCCAATAATCACACCACCTTAACCTAATAGAAGAGGGTAAACATATTATTTTGCATGAAATTATGTTTCTTAATGAATTAATAATAGGGTTACAATTCTCAACTCAACAAGCAGGGAAATCCAGAGTATAAAATAAGGGGAAGCAGCTGCATTATAATTAGCTGGTCTTTGCAGCGCCCGTGTTTAGGAATGCATTAGCTCTGATTGCAGGGAAGGTAGGGGAAATCATGGACTGGGGTGGGCCTTGCTGCTAGGGCATTCACATGGGGGAGAGGACAGGAGACTGCAGTTAGCAGCCCTGGAATAAGAACGACTCATTTCTCCCAACTGGCCCCATCCAATCTGAGATTCCGATTTTGTATATTTTTCAACATTGTCCTCTTCTCTTCCAGCAGCACACCTCACTCTTCCGTGACCACCTTTAGATTGTTTTCATCAAACTCGTCCTTGAATCTGAGTGGCCATCTTTGTTCATATATTTTGGAACCTAATGCAGTTTGTCTTAAATGGAGCTCCTTGCTCCACACACTCACGACCCTCCTGGCCACAGCCTGCTCACACCACCCAACCCAAAGTCAGCACTCCCTCCTCTGAATCCCTGAATAGGAAAGAATTTGGCTTTGCCCAAAGAAAGATCTGGCCTTTGACCTCAGGTTCCAGGAAGTGATCTATATCATATCTGACAGGAGCATCTTTGTTTAGCGTGGAGGCTGGCCACACTGGATCTTAGGGTGGAGGCTGACCATACCAGAAAGACTGATCATGTGACGTAGGGTGGAGGCTGGCCATTGACATCAGTAGACCGGAGACTGAGTCCACCGTGTGGACAATCAGTCTATGAGCGAAGCCTATGTAATGAAACCCTGATAAAAACTCTGGACAGAGGAGCTAGAGTGAGCTTCCATGGTTGGCAATACTCCATGCGTGTTGTCACACACTGATGCAGGAGGGTAACGTGACCTGACTCCAGGGGGAGATGACAATGCAAACTTCACTTTGGGGACCCTCCCAGACTCTGCCCTATGTGCTTCCTCTCTTGGCTGATTTTAGTTTGTATTCCTTCTTTGTAATAAACCATAACCAAGAGTATAACAACTTTCAATGAGTTCCGCGAGTACTTCTAGAGAATTATCAATACTCACGGGTGGTTTTGGGAAACCTCTGAATGTGTGGTTGCTGTCAGAACTGAGGATGGTCTTGTGGAAGACTGTGCCTTCAACTCTGAGGTTTGATTAACTCTGGGCAATCCCTGATGTTTTTGAAAACTGCGTTTCTTATTCTCAAGGTTTGAGCTCTGGCACTATCTTCGGCTGCCTCGTTTGGTCTTTTGGCTGATTTAGCTCATGTGAGACGTGGTTGGGGTCTTTATTTTTACATGAAGAGTAAACAAAGCATTTCTCTTTGGTGTAGTTGCCTGGCTTTTGGATTTAAGAAAACTCCTGGCTTCAGAGCTGCAGGGCTATAGTGATGGCTCAGGACTGGGAACATGGCTGAATTTGAAGAATGGCTCAAACTAGGTGTTATAGAGCTAACAATGACAGAGACGGAAACACCTGTTACGCCTCCATGAGAGCCATGATATCTATGGCCTGCTGAAGGGCCACTGCTGGGTTTTTCCTAGGGGCATCAAAGATTTACTGGAAAGAGAACTCATCTGGGCCATGGGAGGCAGGGGCTGACCTGTGAGTTTTCTCTCCATCTGTCTCCCCAGTTTGTACCAAGTGCATATCAAACATCCAGTAAACCTTTGAATATGTGGTGCTGATTCCTGTAGGGTGTAGGGGGTGGTGAATGTCTTGAGTTAGCTTGGAGAAGAGAAAGATGAGGAGGAAGAGGAGGAGAGAGTAGAGGAGGAGGAGGAAAGGATGGAAGTGTTTGCTATTTGGAAGGAATATTTTATGTGCTGCCACACCCAAGCACCTGAAGGGGACAGTCACAGCTCCAGAGACTGGAAGGGCCATGTGGCACGGAGTTTAGATTCCCGTGGGCAGTAATGCCCCTCAACCGCACACAAACATCCCCATGGAGACCCCTCGGGCTCATAGATGCCCTGCAGATGATTCTCCCAACCACCCCTTCTGTGTCCACACTACTGTGTGCCTGAAGCTTAGTCAAAAGGCAGGAGTGGGTTGAGAACCAATGTGTGATCAAGTCCCTGCTAAAAGGTGTGTGCATCTCGGGTTTTCATGGGAGATGCACCTGTCCAGGGACGCCCGTGCCCCTGACAGATTTGTTAGTGGTGGAGGTTAGAAGCACCTTCCAGCTCAGACAGACCGGGGTCTGAATCCTGCCTCTGCCATGTCGCGGTTCACCTTGGGTGTGCTACTTAAACTTTCTGAGCCTCAGGTGTGTTTGCTTGCTCGTCTGTAGAGTCTGGATGCATCACTTGCATCTCAGGGTTGTGAGAAGCATTAGGTAAAATGATGCAGATGAGGGGCTTAGCTCAGTGTCTGGCTTGAGGAACAGTTTCTAGTTTAAAGTCTGTTGGGGAGAATACTTCCATTGGCCAAGCACCACTTTAGGTTATGACCAAGGCAAACAGCTTCTGAAAGGCTAATAACGCCCAGCCGTGAAGACTGGAAGCACAGCATGGGTGAAAGAAGAGCATCTTCAACAGCTGCTCCTCTCGGAACAAATGCGGCTCTGTTGGTGGTGATCTTGGCCTCTATTTGCTATTAACCTAAGCAGAACAATTCAAATCAAGTTGCTGCCAGGAGCATATTTCTTTCTAAATCCAGAGCAGAATAAAAAGCAATGACTGATCTGGATGTCAGAAGAGTAATCGAAAATTCTACTCGCAGCAAACACAAATAGTACTTTAAAAGGACTGTTAAAGGCTGTTAAAAGGACAATATATTCCAGAAGGAGAGAAAAATCACCAGATGACCAGCTCCATAACTTTCCACTGACTCTCAGCGTGGTGAGTTTTGGAACTTGAATACGAAAGACAATTCAACTCTAATGTTTTTCTCCCAGAAATTTTTCAAAAAGGGACCCTCTTTCAAGGAGGCAAAACCAATTTAATAACCTGAAACGAAGAGATTTTTGGTTTTCACAGATTGGGTTACGTGCTACTTTACCATGGTCAGCACTTGTTGCAAATGAGGGACACTCAACTCAACTCAGCTTAAGTAAAAGGGGAGAATTTTGCCTCGTGTTCTTGGGGGATGCAGGGGTGCACGGACTCCAAGGCATGCCGGGTCCAGGAGACCCAACAACGTGCCTGGCTTTTATCCCTCTTGTCCCTCAGCTCTGCTCGTCTCTGCAGGGAGCAGGTAAGATGATGAAGACAGTGTCACAAGCTAAGGCCTGGGCAGTGCCCGCCCTGTCGCAGGGACTCAGTAAGCCCTGGAGGACAGTTCACTTCTCTCACCTCCAGGGTGCCCCCGTGAGGGAAGGCTCAGTTGTTAGCCCCATCTCACAGGTGAGGAAACTGAGGACCAACTCCTCAGCTCAGACTTCAGGAAATGGCAGAAGCGCCGTTGGAACCAGGCGATCTGCTCTCCACCTCTGCCGTTCCAGGACTCCTATTTCTCCAGCTCCCAACCCGGTGGAGGAGGAGAACTCTCCAGAGTCTCCACTACATGGGAGTCTCTGATTGGACCTGCTGATGTCACATGACCATCCTTGACCCAATCACTGTGGCCAAGGGGGTGGAATATTCTCATTGGCCAATGTGGATGCGGGCCATTTCTGTGGTGCAGAGGGAGGTGATGGGGCTCTGTGACTGACGAGTCTCCCAAAGTACCAAAATCAGTGGATGGGAAATTATGCCACCACCACCCGTGGTCCCCTTCCAGACCAGTTTTCCACAGGCAAGTTCCACAGTGAGCACCAGAGTGTGTGTGGAGTGTGAAGGGGGGGCGGAGGGCATGCAGGAGGGGAGCCACTGTTTGGAGGGGGGCAAACCTGGCAGATGCTAGTCTCTGTTTTGGCACCCCCTTCCCCAATTTCTGAAAAGAAATGCATCCTCTAGGCTCCTGCAGTTCTAGGGACTTGTTGACTAAAGAGACATGCGTCCTGGAATGCACTGGAATTCTTTGCAGAGCCCTCAAAGCTTTGGAACTTTATGAGTGTTGTGCCAATTAGGAAACTTGAGAGACCTGAGCGTGCCGTTTATCTCAGAGAGCCTTCCCGGCAGCCCTAATTCCAGTACGTGGTTCAAAACAATACATGGGAAAACCAGTCGTCAGACAGAAGCTGTCCCATGATCTTGCAGGGCTCAGTCTGGTTTTGGAATTAATGAACCAACATGCCAACCAGCGAAAATCCTTTCCAAGAGCACCGTCTGCTACAAGGTAAAAGATGCCTTCTTCTTGATTGTTGAGAAGACTGTAGAAAAATCTTCACATTTAATATGCACAGTCTGTTCCTCATCTACCTTCTAATAAATTGGTGAAACATCTTGCACAGCTAAATCATTAAGGGGAGACTAAACTCCAGAGGCCAGTTATAAATGCACAAAAATCATATAGAACTAGGTACATAAAATAGAAGCGGATTCCTTCATCTATACTAATGGGCTATAAAGAGAGAAAATAACTGAGGATAAGCACCAGGCACATTAGAAATTAAAACTAGGTTGCAAGGCTCCCTAGTTCATATGAGAACGCCGGTGTGCGATAAATGATTCACGGGAGCAGTGCTTAGGAATAACCTCTCACATATTTTTACATTAACCAGTGGGCTCTACATTTCGAGATGCTGCTTCACAATGTGTTTTGGTTGCTATTTCCTTACACCGTGTTCTGTGCACATACTTGAACTTTGTGTTCATTTTTTAAACCCTAAGGAACTAAACATTCTCACTCTTGGGTTCTTGCTGCCCAATTCCGAAGTGTCTCTTTATTGACTGTAGATTACTATTTCTTTTCAACTATCATAATGACTTGTTCCCAATATACATTTAAATAACATTCCTCCTCTGATGGTAAAAGTAATGTATACTTATTGTAGAAAATCTAGAAGCCCAGACATGTAAAGAAAAAAAAAGGAATTACCTAAAGCTAACCACTCAGAGTCAAATCTAGCTAATATTTTAATTCCTTTCCTTCCACTCTAAATGTACATATATATGTATTGCAAAATTTGGATGATACTGTATGTATAATTCTGTATCCTAGTTATTGCTTTTTCTCTCTTAACATTATACTGTGAATAATTTGCACTTTTATTATTAATATTCTTCAAAATGTCATTGTAGCGGTTGCATAATATTCCATTGTATGGATTGCCATAGTTTATGAAGCCACTTGTCAGGTTTCTCTTGTAAATAATACTACCAGAAACATCGTCCTACATAAATCTTTGTTTATGCATTCAACCGTACGATTACTCTGAACTTGGTTCTCTGATAATAACTAGAGAAAGAGCAGAAAAGGTGACAGATGTGATTTCTTTGTTCAATAATTTTTTCATTACTTCCTTAGGATAGATACCTATAAGGAGAATTATGTTTTAAAACCTCTTAATACGTAGTGTTAAATTGTTTTTTAATAAGTTGTGCCAATTTACAATCTCCCATTGCTCAAATAACCACAGCTAGCTTTTATTGCATGCTTACTGTGTGCTAAGAGCCTTCCGTGTGTGATCCCAGCCCTGGATGACGGAGGTGCTGGTACTATTCTCATTTTATATCCACCCTCCCTTTGTGCTCAACCTCTGCCTCTTTAGTGCCTGCTGCCACTTTTCCTATAAACATGCTCGAGTGTTTCCCATTTTGGAAACCTTCCCTTGCTCACATTTTCTACTTGAGCTAACAAATTTTCTCCCCCCTGTTTATCTAAACTTCTCAAAAGAATGCTACATTCACTATTTCACCTTCCTGGCTTCCCATTAACTCCTTGGGCTGACTTCCACTTCTCAGGACTCTATTGACGCACTCTTGATAAGGTTGCAAAGAGCTTCCTAAAGTCGCATGAAGTGGATCGTGGGATCTCTTACTCCATGGACCTTCCTGCTGCATTTGACACCATTAGTCTCTCTCTCCTTCCTGAAAACCTCCTCACTGTCACTATGCCCTCTCTGTGTTCTCTCTGCTCTCTGACCCTTCCTTCTTTGTACAATGCATCATCTCCTGGTTTTCCTTCCACCCCTCAAATATTGGTGTCCCCTGGTGCTCAGTCCTCGGCTATTTACTCTTCTCTCACTATATCCTCTCCCTGGGTAATCTCATTTACTCCTGTGGTTCAGTTGCCTCCTATACTCTGATGATTCTAAACCTGTATATCCAGCCTGCAATTGTCCTCTAGTTTGAGAATCATATACCATCAAAGTCCTATGACCACCTAGATGCTCTACAACTAACTCAGTGGGTTTCATTCATAAACCCCCTCCTCTTCCTGTGTTCTTGATTTCACTTGTAGATACCACCACCCATTCGTTTCTTAAACTGGTGAAAGGTAAAGTTATTAATTCAAGACTTCTCTTCCTTTCTAATATAGGTGTTTAGTGTTATAAATTTCCCTTTAAGTACTATTTAGCAGAATCTCAAAAATTTTGACATGTAGTGTTTTCATGTTCCTTTCCTTCAAAATACGTTCTAATTCCTCTTTTTTATTTCTTCCTTGACCAATGTGTTATTTAGAAGTGTGTTATTTAGTTTGCAAACACTTGGGGGATTTTCTGGTGATATTTCTGTTATTTGTTTAATTCTATTTTGGTCAGAGAACATACATTGTATGACTTGAATCCTTTTAAATTTGTTAAGATTTGTTTTATGGCCCAGAGCATTGTTTGTTTCTTGACACACATCCCTTGTACACTTGAAAAGGATGAGTTTCTGCTATTTTTGGAAGGAGTGTTTTATAAATGTCAGTTAGGTCAAGTTGGGTGACACTGTTGTTCAAATCTTCCTTACTGCTTTTCTATTTATTATTTCTATCAATTATTGAGAGGAGAGTATTGACATTTCCAACCATAAATGTGGATTTGTGTATTTCTCCTTGAAGACCTATCAGTTTTTGCTTTGTGGATTTTGAAGCTCAGTTATTAGGTGTGCATAAGCATTTAGAATTGTTTTGTCCTCCTGACGAATTACCCCTTTATCATGATGAAGTGACCTTCTTTATCCCTGCTAATATTCTTTACTCCAAAATTACTTTGTCTGATATTAATATAACCATTTCTGCTTTATTTTTGTTAGCATTAGCATGGTATATCTTTTTTTCCATCTGTTAACCTCTTTGTGTCTTTATAGTAAAGTGTATTTCTTATAGGCAGCAAAGAGTTGAATCTTACTTTTTTATCCAATCTAACAATCTCTGACTTTTAATTGGGTGTATTTAGACCATTTACATTTTATGTGATTGTTTATATGACTAAGTTTCAAGCTATCACTTTGCTATTTGTGCCATCTTTTCTCTGTTCTTTTTTTTCTACCTTTCTATGTGTTAATCACATATTTCTTATGATTTCCTTTTAATCTACTTTGTTGGATTATTAGCTTTATTTTTTTGTTTTGTTATTTTTAATGGTTACTCTGGGCTTTATAGCACATACACCTTTAACTTATCACAGTCTGCCTGCAAGTACTATCATAGCCCTCCCTGAATGGTATAAAAATCTTAGAATTTATCCTCCCATTGCCCCCCTCCTGCCCTTAATCCTACAGTTGTCATGCACTTCAATTTTACATACATTATAAACCCCACAATACATTGTTATTATTTACATTTAAACAGTCAATTGTATTGTAAAGAGATTTAAATAATAAGAAAAAAATCTTATATATTTACCCATGTAGTTACCATTTCCAGGACCATTAATTCCTTTATGCAGATCTAGATTTCCATCTAGAATCATTTTCCTTCGATGAAGGACATCCTTAAACATTTCTCATAATGCAGTTCTGCTGGTGATGGATCCTTTCAGCCTTTGTATGTTGGAGAAGATCTTTATTTTGCTTTCTTTTTTTGTGTGTGTGAGGAAGACCAGCTCTGAGCCAACATCCGTTGCCAATCCTCTTTTTTTGCTGAGGAAGATTGGCCCTGGGCTAACATCCATGCCCATCTTCCTCTACTTTATATGGGATGCTGCCACAGCATGGCTTGACAAGCAGTGCATCAGTCCACATCTGGGATCCAAACGCAAACCCTGGGCCGCCAAGTGGAGTGAGTGAACTTAACAACTACACCACCAGGCCAGCCCAGCCCCTGCTTTCATTTTTTTTTTTTTTTTGTGGGGAAGATCAGCCCTGAGCTAACATCCGTCGCCAATCCTCCCCTTTTTGCTGAGGAAGACTGGCCCTGGGCTAACATCCGTGCCCATCTTCCTCCACTTTATATGGGACGCCGCCACAGCGTGGCTGACAGGCAGTGCGTCGGCGGGTGTCCGGGATCCGAACTCGTGAACCCTGGGCTGCCAAGTGCAAACTAAACCGCTGTGCCACCGGGCGGCCCCCCCGCTTTTATTTTTGAAAGGCGTTTGCCAGGTATAGAGTTCTAGGTTGACAGTTTTTTTGTTTCAGTTCTTTAAAGATGTTGCTCCACTTTCTTCTCACTTGCATTGTTTCTGATGAGAAATCTGCGGTCATCCGTATCTTTATTTCTCTGTATACAACACATCCTTTTTCTCTGGCTGCTTTTAAGATTTTCTCTTTATCACAAGTTTTGAGAAATTTGATTATGATGTGCCTTGGTGTGGTTTCTGTTACACGTGCTTGGGGTTTGTTGAGCTTCTTGGATCTGTGGGTCTATAGTTTTCCTTAAGTTTGGAAAGTTTTCAGCTGTCATTTCTTCAAATAATCTTTCTGCCCTTCCCCCTCAATACAGTTATAGTAGCTTTCTAAATGTCTGTCTCTGCCAATGTGAAATCTGTGTCAGTCCTGGTGTGATTTTGATTGATGGATTTTCTCCTCACCATGGTTTTATTTCCATTTTAGTTTGCTTTGATTGGATTCCTGACACTGTGGCTTTGCTCTGCTTGGTTGGTTGGTGATTTTGTTTTCTTACACATATTGTTGAGCTTTGTTCCAGGATGCAGTTGAGTTCCTTGGGAACAGTTAGATTGTTTAGGATCCTGCTATTAAGATTTGTTTGCTGGGCCTGGAGCAGTCCTCAGACTGGGGCTAACTATTCCCCACTATGAGGGCACAACCTTCCTGAGTGGTCCACCAGCACTCCACGAATTTTGAAGTTTCCTGGCTGGTGGGAACAGGCACTACTCCCGGCCCTGTGTGATCACCGTGCACAGTTCACTCAGGCATTTTAATCCCTGGCCTTGGCAGTTTCCTCTTCCCTGTGAGCTCATTAGTGCTCAGCTGAATACTTGAGGAGGCTCCTCGGATCTCTGGGTTCTCCCTGTGCACCTCTCTCCGCTCTGGAGCTCTGTCTTGCAAACACTGGCCACCTTTGTCTCCCCAGACTCTCAGCTCTGTCTCTTCACTGAGGGAGTTTGCTGGGCTCTGCACACACAGAGAGCTGGGATGATCCTAGGGCTCACCTTCATTGTTTCCCACCTCCCTTGGACCAGTATCCTTCATTGTCTGATGCACAGTGTCTTCAAAACAGGTGCACTATACCTTTTGTCCAATTTGTGGTTGTTTTGGCAGAGGGCTAAATCCTCCCTCTTATTTTAGCCAACAGGAGTGAGTGTCTCATTACAGTGGCTTTTGCCAGTGTCTTCATATCTGTCTCCTCTTTCAGTTTAGGATGCTGGTGGCTTGAAGACACAGTCCTTGCCCTACTCAGCAGGATGTGGTCTGCACTAAGTGTGGCTCTGGAGGTCATGCTTCCTGGGTCCTTGTTTTGATTCTGCCACTCACTGTTTATGACTTTGGGCAAATTACATAATTTCTCTCTGTCTCTGTTTCCTCATCAATAAATGGGTATAGTAACAGTACAACTGTTTGGTGTTATTTTGAGGATTCAGTGATACATGAAAAGTGCTTAGCATGTGGCTTGTAGCTCTCAATAAATGCTACTATTAATCTAATGATAATACTTATTGCCACCCTACTGTTATGTTCTGCTCTTCACATGCAGTGAGTGGCATAGATTGGCCCTCAAGACTATTTGGACAAATGGCTGAATTTTGACCCTCACTGGGTTCTCATTGTTGAGCTTGTGTCAAATGTTTCCTTCACAAGTGAAAACCTTTATCGCTGGTTCAGGTGTTGTCTCTGCATCATCCCAGAGTCATGTAACTGGTGTGGTGAAATCTTCACTTTTCACTCAAGTAGCTGGAGATGTGTAGACATTGTCTGGATCAGATACTATGTTTGGGTTGCTGAAATGTGGCTCTCGCTTGTTTCAAGTGGCAGAAAGCTGTCTGTGGGCAATGCAGAGCACAATATTTTATAGAAATCCAGTAATGCTTTGAAGGGAGCTGTATGCAGATAACATAATGGGAGGACAGACACATATCAGCACTTTCCTGATTAAGCTGATGCCTTGGAATTGACCTCAGACCCCTGAATCCAGAGGGACAGCAGCTGGGAAATTTCAACTATTAGGAGATTTGGGGGAATCCAGGGAATGATATGTGTTCACAGGGAGATTTGCTTTATCACGTTGGATTTGAAAACATGTCACCCAGCATTATGGATTCCGATGCATGATCTAAAGTTCTTACTGCTATTACAGAATCCTAATCACTTTGTTTTCTTAGCTGGTACATTTCAACACTGCACCAGAAGAAATATGTGCAAAGGATCTGCTGTCAGTATGTCTTGGGCATACAATTCTTGATTGTCAAGTACAAGTTTCTATATTATAGACTTTTATTTAATAATACTTGATTTCCATACATCCCGCTGATCTCTCCAGTCATATTATGTTTTCTCTTTGCTAAGGTTTGAATCCAGAGCCCCATCTTCAGATGTGCCTTGGGGTCATTAGAAGAGGAGCTGACACCACCCACATTAACTTGAACACGGTAAATAAGTTGAACAGGGCCGTATTGACTTCCCAGATCTGCAGATCATTTGTTTGAAACGAGGATGAATGGCCACACCCAGTGAAGCAGGCATTGAATTTATGTCCTCATCAGGATGGCAATCAGAGATATTTCTTTCAGGCCATTTTGGCATGACTTTTATAGGCTTTGAGAGTAGGCCAGAGACTTGGAGAATGGATCAGACCAACCCTCTTGTGCGTCTGCACATTTGCAGGCCCTGACGTGAGGGCACCCACAGCCACAGCAGCACATAAAATGGGTCGTTGAGCAGGGAAATGGGCACTTTTTGCATCTTAAGTACAAGTGGTAAGCAATTAGCTTTACACTCAAAAATGTTTTCCCTGTGTAGTTGATGTCTTAGCTCACACTATCTTGTGTCTGGAGGTGGTGAAATTGGAGGAAACTTACTTTCCAGAATGGGCCCCACATAAGGAATTATTCCCTATCCCAGGGTTTGGGGAAGGAAGGGAAGCCTGAAGTCTGTTCTCAGTGGAGGTGTGGAGTGACTTTGGTTTTTATATTTTACATTCTAAACCTCATTTCCTGCATAGACAGTGGTATTGTTATTACAACTTCTTTGTTATTCACATGTTAGAAATTTAGCTTTCAAATAAACTTGTGATTTCTATAAGTGGTTTTATACACTGGGATGATTGCTGATGCTTCACAGAGAAGTATTTTTAAAAGTTTGATAGTTTATTTTCATTCTGTGTATTTTTATGGTTATCTGCCATTTATGTCAAGTGATAACAGTTTTCCATATATGGTAATAATACCCAAATTCCTCTTAAAAGAACAGTGAGTGAATTAAACATGTTAAGTAAAAGATAGTACGGGTTGCATACACGTATCTCAAAAAGCATGAAGGTGAATCACAGATGTCTCGGGAAGTGCCATGGTGGACAAAGAGCTCCTCCACCAGGGAAGGGGGCCTCCTCCTCTTTACCTCCATGCCCCATGTGGACCCCGCGTGCAGCTGAGAACCTCTTTGTGAGCCAACAGATAAGCTTCTTGTGGATATTTTGACTGTAGGCAAGTGTTCTTAACCTCTCCGTGCCTCTGTTTACTCCTCTGCAAAATGGGGGTATCGATAGTAGTCCCCTCAAAAGGAAGGTGTGCAGATGCAATAACTCCATGCCTGTAATCTGTTTTGCATGGGGCTAGGACCTCACCACCTGGCTAACTTCCTTCAAATGGCTTTCCCCCCTAATTCCATTGAGCGGGGCATAACCTCTGCCCTTCCCTCTTGTCTGGCACGATGCTTGGTGGTAGCTGCTCCTTTCTCATCAGCGACTCTTCCTGTGCTGGTGCCGCGGTCGGCCAGGACAGGACACAGGGAGCCAAGAGTCGACCCAAGGGCAGAGCCAGTCCTCAGCAACGTGGAGCAGTGCCCCTTTGGTGACGCCCACCTCTGGTCCTGTGACTACTGCCTACTTTTCATGTCTCCCTGTGTACTCCGAGAAGGTTCTAGAACTTACACACTCAGGTGAGACTGAGGTCCTTTTAAAGTATTACCTCTCCCAGGGGCATTTGTATGCACCAGGCCCAGAGGGAGCTTCTTTCTCTGTAGTCAAGATTATTCAGGAAGAAGAGACTTCCTCACATTCATTTGTTCCTTCATTCTTTCTTTCAACAAACATTTATTGCACACCTGCTGTGTGCAAGGGCCTGTTCTAGGAGCTGGAGACACAGCAGAGAACCAGGCAGGTGAGCCTCCTGCTCACCTGGCTCTTACATTCTGGTTGGGGAGACACTCAACACAAAAAAAGAATTTAAAAAGAAAGATATCGGACAGATGATGGGTAGAGAGCAGCAGCGTGGCCACTGAGTTTGGGTGCTTCATGCTGGCCTCTCAGTCACGTGATGCCTGGAATTGCCAGGTGGGTCCTGGTGGGTCAGGCCAGCCCTGATGTTGGGGGCCTTCACAGAATCACTGTGATCTCTGCAGTTTGCATATTTTCATGTCCAAACATCAGTATGAAAATTCATTCTCCAGTTAAACTTCCTACTTAATGCTTCAGACCTTGGGCATATGAAATGATCGCTGAATTGATTTGCTTTGAGAATGTTCTGGAACATTCTGGAAATGTCCTCTTCAGCAGGTGCTATGCCAGGCACTGCAAGTCAGGGTGGTCCCTGTCCTTCAAGAGCTTGCCATCTAGAACCTAAATAATGGTTAGGACAGCCACATGCTGGTGGGGGAATCAGGACCGGGATGAATTCTGTGTCTTCATTTTACCAGCTCTGAGACTGTACATAAATCCTTTAGAGCTTCAGGTTTCTCATTTGTAAAATCACTGTCATTTTACCTTCCATGTGTCATCTAAGTGAGTATCAATGTAAAAAAATAGGGTCTGCAACTTCAGAGCGGTGGCAGAATAACAGCTTTCCCAAAGATGGGCACATCCTACACCCCATAACTGGTGACCTGTGACCTTACATGGCAGAAGGGATCCCACAGATGTGATTAAGGACCTCGAGATGGGAGAGGATCCTGGATTATCTGGATGGGCCCAATGTCATCACATGATCCTAACAAAGGAAAGAGGTGAGTCTGAGGGGCTGTATGAGGACAGGAGCAGAGACGGAGGGAGGTGATTCCTGGGAGGCCCTGAGCCAAGGAATGTGGGATGCGGGCGGCCTCTAGAAGCTGGAAATGGTGAGGGAGGGGATTCTCCCCTAGGGCCTCTGGAGGGAGCACAGCCCTGCCCACACCTTGATTTTATCCTGTGAGACCCATTTTAGCCTTCTGACCTCCAGAACTGAAAGACAATAAATTTGTGTTGTTTTAAGCCATTAAGTTTGTGACAATTTGTTACGGCAGCCACAGAAAACTCACATGACAGCCCACAGGCCAGACCCAGCCACTGCTTGTTTCTGTATTGACCGTGAGGTGAGAGTGGTTTTTCCAGATAAACATTCGCAATTGATTTGATGAAAGGGAACACCAACTTTAACCTCAGTTAAGCAAAACGTTATTCTAGAAACAAGAATTTCATTCCTGCATTCCAAAAATGTTACTCGATTATTATAACATCCATCACAGAAATTTGTGGAAGTTTGTTTTCTCTCTTGTTCTGTGAGTACATACGTCACATTCTCAAATCCGCCTTTTGGTCCGCGAAGCCTAAAACGGATACCATCTGCCTCTTTGTGGAAAAGGCTGCCCACCCCTGTGCTCGGCCCCCGGCCCTCCCGGCTGCGTGCCTGAGCGGACGCTTGCTCCGCCCTGGTCATTTTTACCCACACGTGCGGCTGTGAGCGTCTCCCTCGGTCAGTGTGCTCGATTGTCCACTAGAGAGTGTGTTTCCGTGTGCTGGTTCCAGTGAGCCGTTGAAGGGGTGGTCCAGGCTCTAACTGTTTTATTAAACACAATTAGGATCCTAGCAGGATCCAGGGGAGCTGGTGTCCCAGGCGCCCGTGACACCTGCGCCGAGGGGTCCTTGAGAAGGGCAGGGGCTGCTCCCGGCCCCCCTGGGGCTCACCCTCCGCAGGAGGAGAGAGGCAGACAAGCAGCCATGCTGGGCACAAACCTTCACACCTCCTCCCACAGGAGCTCCCTGAGCGGGGCTGTGGTGCCACATACCTGTTCCTGGGAGAATGAATGACTGAAGGAGTGAATGAATGATCGAGTGGCATTTATTCTCTCCGTTTCACACGGGGAGAGACTATTAGTCAGAAAGGCTGATAATGCTTCCGCCCAGCTCCAGGAGGCATGGTGACGCCGGAGCAGGGCTGCCCAAGTGGAAGCCTCTCTCCACTTAGAGCTGTGTGGCCCTGGACAAGGTTCTTAACCTCTCTGTGCCTCGCTTTCCTCATCTCCAAAATGGGACTAATTATAGTCCTCCTGTCGCCAGAGTGTTGTGAGGGTTAATTAACATACGTCAGATTCTCTGAACAGCGCCCAGCACAGAGTGGGTGGTGCGTGGGGATCTGGCTGTCACCGTGATTGTTTTGGCCACATCTGGCATGTGGTGACTCAGAGGGTTTTCCCACAGACCCCGTGTCCTTGCCACTTCATCACACCGGCCTCTGTAAAGTGTAAGGAGGACTCAGAAGTGTCATAAGAGGAGACAGTGCTAGGGGTTGTCGAGGGACACTGCGGCCCTGGGGAGCAGTGGCGTATGGAAGGGGAGGTTTTTACGGTGATTCTTGGAGGATGGAAAGGGTCTCCATGGGTGTGGAGTGAAGGGAGGGCGTCTGGGGGCAGGAACGTCATGCACAAGGCCTTGGAGGTGGGGCAGGTGGGGCCTGATGTTTGAGGAGCAAAATCCATTCTGCCAGCTGGGGAGAGGGGCAGGGGGCAGGGGGCAGAGGGACAGAGCATGGGGAAAGGGCCCCTGGGAACTTAATCAGTGGCTTATTCCCCCCTGGCTTTCTTGAGATTTAATTGACATACAACATTGTGTAAGTTTAAGGTGTACAACGTGATGATTTGATACATGTATATATTGTGAAATGATTCCACAATAAGGTCAGTTAACACACTATCACCTCACTTAGTTATTTATTTTTTTTGGTGAGGAAGATTGGCCCTGGGCTAACATCCGTGCCATCTTCCTCTACTTTATATGTGGGACACCTGGCAGAACATGGCTGGATAAGCGGTGTGTAGGTCCATGCCTGGGATCCAAACCTGTGAACCCCTGGCCACTGAAGTGGAGTGTGTGAACTTAACCATTATGCCACTGGGCTGATCCCCCATTTTTTTTTTTTTTGTGGTGAGAACATTTGAGATATGCTCTTTCAGCAGCTTTCAGCTGTACCACACAGTCTGTTTACTCTGGTCACTGTGCTATGTGTTAGATCCCAGACATTCATCTCGTACCTGGAAGTCTGCACCCTTCGGCCAACATGCTCATGAAAAACAGGGCAGGTACCAGTTGAGAAGGAACCGTCTGAAGTTTCACAAGAAGAGCAGCAGCTTTGGGGAGGGCGAGGCCCCCTCCAGAAAGTGGGGCTCCCCCTGCTTCTCCAGGTGGGCATCTCACAGAACGGGGTCAGAAAAACACGTTGTTCCCAAGGACAAAGACTGTGGTCACGGAGCCCTGGATGGCCGTCCCATGGGAGCTCCCCCCCCCCCCCCCCGCTCAGATTGTCACGCCCAGGCTGGGGAGGAGGCGGCAGAGGAACAAGCAGGGATGACACTGTCTTGGGAGGTCGAGAGCAGAGCCACCAGATCCACACGGCGGGAGGGGCCCCTCTTCTGTGGGGCACCTGGCCTCTTTTTTAGGATTTGCCTTTGCGTCCAGACCCCAGCTCTCCATAAGGACCGTTTCTCACCGACCTGAGGCCTCTGCCCTCACTTACCTGGGCGTCCCCTGCTGGCTCTGTGCTCACGTGGTGAATGATCCCAACCTCCTGCTTCTGTGGGATGATAATTCTGTTCCTGCAATGCTTCCTCAGCCAGCTGTCTGCTGATCCCCCAGATGACGTGGAGAGATTAGCTGGGCCTGGCTAATTAACCACAGAAGGAGCTGGTGTGAACACGCCCTGAGCCTGCGCTTGGAAAGGCTGCTTCACCCCGGGCAAGATTGCTTCTGCTGGGTCACATTACCTCCCTGAGGGGCTCTGCTTCTAATTTCTCATTTGGAGGGATTTTACTTTTTGTTTAATTTTAATGAACAAATGGGTGTGTCCCAAACAGGCTCTTCACCTGGGATCCGGGCACCAGTGCTGACTATTCCATTTCTCTCTGCTCGTCTCTGCCTGGTCCTTTCTCCCCCGGCTCGTACCCATGGTTTCTGCTACCTCATCTCCACCCCTTGCACATGCTTGGGCCCACTGTGGCCAACCTGTCAGGACGCCTGCTCTTGGAGCCTCTTGAAGCATCACTGGGACATCTCTCTCGGCTTGTGACCATCGCGGTGCCTCTGGTTCCCCATCTCCAGTGCTGAGGGAGGGATCTGATGGGGTCAGCCCATCCCTTCATGCTGGGTCACGAGTCACAACTCATAAGCACTGGTGACGGTCAAGTGTCCCTCATGTGCCCAGTCAGCCCCAGCAGGAGCCAGGATAATGCGGCACACCGCGCAGCCACTTCCCTTCCCGTGGGGCCTTGGGCGAAGCAACTTGTCCTAAAGGAAGTGTGAATAGGGCAGGCACGGGGCGTCTCCATTTCCAGCCTCGAGACCTGGTGCGGGGCACAGGTGGGAATGTTTTGGAGTGAAGAGTCTAACCAACAGAGGCTGGGACAGGAGACCAAAGCCAGAGCTCTGAAAGAGGACTTCTCAACCAGAGGGTGAAGAGAAAACAGGCGGCTCGCTTAGAGGCAAGCTTTCCCCGCGAAGGGTGGGAACCTCCTCCTCGTGTTCTTTGGGTCTTCTGTGGAGCTCCACAGGGGTTCCCGGGAATCATGTTAAAATCCCTCCAGCCTCTCTTTCCTCTTGGATGTCTTGCATTTTGGCAGAGTTGTGTGGTTCCCCAAATGCTTTCACTGCACCCCCTTAGGTAAGCCCTGAGCGATTCCCAGGATGTGGGAATGTCTCCATTTCAAGCTCGTCTCTCCAAGAGGAGAGATCTAACCATCCTGTGTACTCACAGTTGAAGTTCTTTCGTTTGCTGAATGTCATGTTTTCTGTCCTCGAAGGAGGCTTGCCAGAAGTCAGACAGTCCTTAGCTTTCCCAAGTGGCTGGAGGAGGGCAGGAGCAGAGAGAAGCATTTCGTGTCTCTCCACTCGTTGGAGTGTGGACCTGCAAAGGTGCCTTCTCCTCTGGAGGGGTCCTGCTCTTCTTTTTTGTCCTTCAAAGGGCAAGCTCTCTTGACTCCTAGTTTTTAAATAATTCTCCCCAAAGTGACAGTCTATCAGCTCCTCTTAGAAACCACTTTTGTCCCCAAACACAGTTCACAGAAAGGACCTGGAGTTTCAGAAATCTTTTAAAACAAGTAACGGAAGTGAACACGGTGAGGCATTATCCTGGCTGTAAACTGGTTTCTCTCAACCCCGCTGTGGTTCAAGTGCAGGTCTCTTGCACAGAGGTCTTATCGGGGCTTCTCTCCCCCGACTCATTTTACCCGCCCCTCCCCCTACGTGCTTCTCTCTTTAACCCTTAATGACCAGAATGCCTGCTCACCACTTTCCTTTCTTTAAATATCATTTGTAGCGTTGTGTAACTTGTTTGCATTATAAAAGTTCTATAAGCTAATTGTGGGAGAAAAAGGGTTTAAAGTCCCTTAAAATAATTTAAAAAAGGAATGAAATCCATAACAATCTCACCCCCCAGGAGCAACCAGAGCTACTATTTTTGGCTTCTGTCTCCGAGCTGCTTTTACGTAGCTGAGGTCATACCGCACGTTTGACCCAGTATTCCTTCCTCAGGTGGCATTATGTCATGAAGACTTTCTGTGTCACTAAAATTAAGAACAGGAGGTATTTTTATGGCATGCAACTCAGTAGGTTTTGCTCTGACATGGATGGTGGAAAATTCTGCGATCCCAGACTTGGGTTTAGGATCCTTCTCAATCAAGAAGCAAACTTACACCCCCAGGCGTCTCTACGGCTAAGATGCCGAGAAGAGCTAAGGCGGGAAGACGGAGAGACGCCGTGCCTGCGGTGGGGTTGATGTTGGGGGGACACAACGGCCTGGACCCCGCCTCCCTCCGGCTTTCTCCTTTAGAGATATTTGCACGGCTCGCGGGGTAACATCACACTCCCCCTCAACCACACCGCTGAGACCGCGTCCCCGGCTGCTCCTTCCAGAGAAGCTCCATGTTCCCCGTGGAATCGTCCCTCTGCTTTCGTGCATCACAGTCTCAAGTGGCGGTGCAGAGCAGTTAGCTGCATTTCTGTCCCAGATGCGATTTAGACTAGGGACAAAGGACATCTACTGATTAGGAAACAAGCCACTCAGCGCAGTGTGGCTCTCTGCGCTTAACCCAGCGAGACAGCTCATACCTTTCCATTCGGATTTGTGTATCTTCTCTGTTAAGTCATCAGTTTTCATTGTACGTATGTGAGTCTCTCCCTTTTCTTTTCATTAAACAACAGCACCTCCCTTCTGGGTGTTCAGCACCATGAAATAGAAAGCGAATTCTTCCTTTCCTCTTGAGAGCAAGTATAATTTTTACTCACTAGATCATCTTATCAACTCAGCTAAGTTCTCCAAAGGCGTGTTTAAAGATTCAGTAAGGACCACCTCTCATCCGTCGGGTGTGTGTCCTTTGTAGAAGGGTAAATAAGAATATTTACAGCAAAGGCAGTTGACTTTACCAGAGAAAGTCTTCCTTTGGAGTTTTGGGGCCAACATTTGGGAGCGGCCCCCTCTTGGTTGCCTGAGCTGGATCAGCCACCCACAGGACTGCAGCAACCATGAGACGCAGGCTCACTTCTTATTTTCAACCCGCTTGTAGGCCCCTTCCTAATCCACCTGTCATCAGATATTCGGGGAGTGGAAACTCCTTACAGCAGCAGACCAGTCAGGGAGGCCTTCCCAAATCAAAGAAAAAAGGTTATTTAGACTACTGTGTGTGCGTGGGTTCTCCTTTCACACAGACGAGGGAGCGTTGACTCTGGACAGGGCAAGGCTGGGGCTTCCTGGGCGTCTCTGTAGCGAACAGGGCTGCTCCCCCTTGGGGCCCAGCAGGTGCAAGGTCCACCCAGAGAGTGAGCCCCAGATGTCTCATTGGCCTCACCCTTTATTCATCCCTGACAAGAAGCTCAATTTTACTTTTTAAACCTTCACGGGGTTTGCCTTAATCCCACCCTCTGGCTACAGACATCCAATCACTCTGCAATCATTTATTAAGTGCCTGCTGTGTGCCAGCCCTACTGTAAGATTCTGGGGGTGTCATTTAGGAGTTTACAGACCAGTGGAAGAATAGACATATTAGCTTAGAGGAAAAGTAAGCCTTAGCTTGTACATGTACAGCAATTTATGCTATGCAAGCCACGACACAGTCATTCCTTTGCTCAGAAAGGATTTATAATATCGAAGTACCTTAACAAGAATAGTAACGTTAGTAGTGTACCCATAGTATAGTGACGGTATACTAGTAGCATAGTAAGAACATTAGTAATAGCATTGGCAGTACTGTTACTACTGCTATTAACAGTAACAATAATAATACGGTAATGGTGACAGTGATGTAGTGGTAAATGATACAGAGTAGCCAGCAAATACTTCAATGCATTTCCCTGGTCCAGATTCTTGCCTCCACCACTTAACGGCCGTGTGAGAACGGGCGAGTGATCTAAGCTCTCTCTGCCTCCGTTTCATCATCTGTAAAGGCATTGAAAACCACATTCGTCTGACAGAGTTGATGTGAACATTCATTTAGATGGTGTGTTAACAGCACTTAACGGAGCCTGGCACGTGCTGAGTCTTAGAAGAATGTCAACAATTGTTCCTCCTTTTTGCTGTGTAGCGGTCACAAACCCTCAGGGACATATAGAAAGCCCTGCTTGTTTCTCCTGCTTCTGTGGGGTTTGGAGGAAGTGATGGTTAATTTTGTGTGTCAACTTGACCAGGCCACGGGGGTCTGCTATATGTCCCCCTGAGACCACTGTTTCTGGGTGTGTCTGTGAGAGTGTTTCTGGGTGAGATAAACATTTAAATCATAGACCGAGTAAAGCAGATGGCCCTCCCCAGTGTGGGTGGGTCTCATCCAATCTATTGAGGGCTTGAATGGAATAAAAAGGTGGAGGAAGGTTGTATTTTCTCTCTGCCTGGCTGCTGAGCCGGGACATCGGTCTCCTGCCCTCAGTGCTCCTGGTATCAGGCCTTCAGACTTGAAGTGAATTTCACCACCAGCTTCCCTGGACCTCCAGCCTGCAGACAGCAGCTCATGCGACCTCCCAGCCTCCATAATGGCAGGAGCCAATTCCTTAGAATAAACTTCTCTCTGTGTATGTGTAGAAATAGAGACAGAGAGAGATAGGCGTAAATATATAGATAGAAATATGTACGTTTATATATAAATTATAGATAGGAATACACATATTTCTATCTATCTCTAGTTATCCTTCTGGCTCTGTTTCTCTGGAGAGCCCTGGCTGACACAGTGGGTCTGGGTTGTGTGGGGCTCACATGTGTCAGCTGGGGCTCTGCTCTGTGCCAAGCTTGGCTGGGCGGGTCCTCAGCTTGGGAGCAGTGGGCAGGCATGGGAATGACAGGGTACTAGAGCCAATCAGTCTAATGGCTAATGTGCTCTCAAGACCTGGCTTACAGATCATCTACTAACATGTCATTGGCTAAAACATGTCACGTGGCCAAGCCCAGGGCAGGGAGTGCTGCCCACCCACAATGGGAGGGTGTTGCAGTCATGGCCAAGGGTATGGAATCTCATGAATGCAATCTACTAGGACAGTTCTGGAGTTCACTCCCATGTCTGACCCAGATTCTCTTAGCTCTCTTAGAATATGGTGGCCAGGTGTGCTGTGGCCAAGGACGGACTTATCTGGGCAGGTGCTGAAAGCTCCAGGCATCACCTGGACCTTTGGTCCGGGTGGTGACCTTTGGTCATGTGACCAAACTCTTTTATGTGAGTTCAGATCTTAACACCCAAAACAAGTCTGACTCTTCTGCACTGAAACTGTTCCCCTCCTCCCAGGGGGGACAAGCAGGGGGAGGTGGCGGTGTTTGTGTTATAACATCATTCTGGAGTCATCTTATCTAAATCCTCATAACAGATGTTTGCCAAAGGGTGAAACTGAGACATAATCCTCTTAGAAATATCGTCAAAAGTCTCATAATCTCTTCTAACATATTTAACCAGCGCCTGCTCCACAGAGGGTGGCCTGGCACCTTGCATGTTATCAACACTCCCCAGAAATGGCTCTGAACTGCCGACACACAGGTGACTTTGAAACAGAGAAAGGAATCCTTTGTGCTAAGGAGGACGGCAGTGCACAAATTGCTGGATGGTCAGAAGAAAATGCTATATCAGTTCAGACAAATCTTATCTGTGTTCTTTTTTTTAAAGAAGAAAACCAGGGATCATTAAACCGTCAGTCCAGAAGGTATCCAGGCCGTGTGCATACATTCTCCTGCCTTCTCGGCAGCCCGCTCACAAACGTCCCAGGAAGAGCATTGTCCCCCATCCTGAGTTTTCCAAGAAAAGCGAATCCTGAAGTCTCCACTAGTAATGACTGTCACTTCCTTGCAGCCTGTTTGAGGCCCCTGCCAGGGGCTGTACTGATCACCCAAAAGAGATATGCTTATTAAGGATCCTTCCTTTAAGACCCCATGGTGAGTGTTTGGTGAAGCAGCTGTTGGTGAGACTCGAGTCGGGTTGGAGCGGAGGGGAGGATTGAGTGGCCAAGTGAGAGCTAAGAAGCTGGAGCCCCTCCAGGTAGAATTTGTCACCTCCTAGTTCGTGCCATGGCTGTGTGAGGTTCTTGGGCACTTGGTTGCTGACCTATGGCTCCCTCTGACACCCAACAAGGGTATGAGCTCCTCAAAGCCAAGGATGTAGAGCTTCCTTGTGTATCTCCATGTTCCTGTTTCTGGCTGAGAAATAGTCTCAGAAAATGTGAGCAGAGAAAGAGGGAGGGAGGAGGAGAGAGAGAGAGAGTGCCTTGGGGCTTCCCCAAAACTTCAGAACTTGACCTGCTGCCACCAAGATGGCCACCACATCCAAGCACCCGAGTGCTGACTTAGTTAAAAATATCCTTTAAATGACTTTTAAATCAATCTACCTTTTATGTTAAGCAGTAATATTCTGAGGTCACTGGTTTGGTGTTCTACTTACATATTATTTTTCTAATATACTTTGAAATAAATGCCCATGTATTAAAACAAAAAGGGCTTAGTCTGGCAGCATGCTGCCATGTCCAGGAATATCCTTTCCACTCTTCTTTCCTCCCTCCCTCTTTCCTTCCCCTTTTCCTTTCTTTTTCACTTATTTTTATCCATCTATTTTTCCTAAAGGTCGTGGTCTGGGACCCTCCCCCAACAGTCACGGCTTCTCTTTTTTAAAGATTGGCCCTGAGCTAAGGTCTGTTGCCAATCTTCCTCCTTTTCTTTTTTTCTCCCCAAAGCCCCAGCACATAGTGGTATATCCTAGTTGTAGGTCTTTCTAGTTCTTCCATGTGGGACACCGCCTCAGCATGGCTTGATGAGCGGTGAGTAGGTCCGCGCCCAAGATCTGAACCTGTGAACCTTGGGCCACGGAAGCGGAATGTGCAAACTTAACTGCTATGCCACCAGGCCGGCCCAGTCACAGCTTCTTGAGGATCCTCGAGTAACAGCGACAACAGTAAAGACAGACACATAGAGGCAACTACAAAGCTGCTTGAGAGTGATTTGGGAAATGTTGTCACCACATCAGCCCAAAGTTTCCAGGGGCAGAATGATGCAAAAAGTAAGCATATTTCAGAAGGGTTCCTTTCAATCCAGGTCTGTATAAATCACAGACAGCAGTCTCCAAAAGGGTAGAGAAGGAGGACAGCCTTTTGAAATCCACCCCTCCAGAGTCATAAGCTCATCATGACATTTATAGAAACTATGCATTTGTTTCTTTTACCATCTCAGCTTCTTGGAGGCAAGAAGGACATTTGGTTGTTGAAGATCTCCACTTTTCCAGCTTTTATATACTGGAAAGGAATGTAGACCATGTAATGTGACACAAGGTGAGGGGGGGAGGGGACTGGTGGGAGAGTCCAGACCCATTACCGGACCAGTGGGATGGTGAGGGGGAATACCTGTGTGCAGGTGTCTGGGCATGGGGATGAAGGGAGACCTCTGACTGGGCCCTGCTCACTTGCGGAACTTGCCCACATTAATATTAAGCCTTTGTTACATTAAGCCTTAGCTCACGCGAACACCACAGATGTTAGTGAGGAATGGCACGGGGTCAGGGACAGCCTTCTGCAGAAGAAGACATTTGCACTTTCGAGGGCTGGACCCAGGATTCTTGGCCGTGTGCTCAGTAATTTCCCCATCAAACCATTAGAGGGTCGTATTTTATTCTCTGAATTTCAAGTGTGTGTAAATCATCAGACACAAAGACTTCGTGTCGTCTCCTTTTAAGCCAGTTCACTCTTCAGGTGTGACCCTGGCTGGGACCCTTCTTCCTGGTCAATGGGAGGCTGTGCTCCCATCACCGACTGGACACCATCCATGCAGTGCCACAATGAGGGCTGCGATACAAACGACGGGGTACAGTTATATCGTACTGAAAATGAGTCAATTATACACTTCTTGAAACTTTAATTAAGAATTCTTTAATGAGTGTCTCATTTCGATCAATCTTCAGGCATTGATAAAAATGAAAAACATGTTATGAAAATGCAGTGATGCATCAGAAATTGTATTTAATTCTCAGTTGAATGAATTTTAATCGGCGATGGTATTATAGGACCAAGGAGCAGAGATTACTGACCTTGCTAAAGGGAGATGCACTTTATTTATAGGGTCTGGGACCTCATTATCGCCAATTTTAGACAAGTAAAGAAAAAGTCTCTTAAACAGACAGCTGAGCCCCAGAGAAGGGAAGTTCTGGTTAAAGAAACGTGCAAAGACTGAAAATTCGGAGCTGCCGTTTGCTGCCGCTGCGGCTGAACGCCCTGCACGGAGAATGCGGGAGTGTGTCTCGCACGCTTCTAAAGGGGAAATTTATCATACGCAGTAGAGTGCACGAACTTTGATGAATTCTTACGACGTGAGCACACCTGTGTAAGCACCACAAGGCCCAGGCTACAGATCATTGCCAGCGCTCCAGAAGCCTCCCTGTGTCCCCTCCCAGCCATTTCCAGCCCACCTCTCACCACCTCTGATTTCCAGAACGATCAGTTTGTTTTGTTTGGTTGTTTTAACTTCGTATAAAGATGACCGTAAAGTATATACTCTTTTCTGTCTTGCGTTTTTTACTTATCCTATCTGTCAAGTTAATCCGTGTTGCTCTATACAGCAATAGGTAGTCCATTTCACCACTGTAAAAACATACTACAATGTATTGATTCATCCTATTGTTGATGGACGGTTGGATAGTTTCCAGTTTTTGGCCAATACGAATAGTGCTGCTGTGAACATTCCTGTGTTTTGGGTTTTTGGGGGGAGATGAACATGCATGCACATTTCTGTTGGGTCTACACCCAGGGCCAGGAGCCTGATGCCTCCTCTAGCCACACCTGATTTCTCCGTGACCTCCGCCCATCCGCTGGCCTTGTGCACTCCTCTGATGGTGACCTGCAGTGTTAACACAACTCTAGTTCTGAATCGCAAACTGCCGTACGCACCTGCCCAGCTGGCCCTTCTACTTGGATGTCTTATCATCTCCACCTAAGATGCCATCAAACCTTGGGTCGCTGCCGACTGCTTTCTGGATGTCAGTTCTCCCTTCCAGTCCCTCGGCACATCTGGTTGGCCTTATCTTTGTTCCAGTTGCTATTGCTGCATAACAGCTAACCCTCCAATTTCTTGCCTTAAAAGGACAACCATTCCAATATGCTCACGGATTCTGTGGGTCGGAGTTGGGCCAGAGCACAGTGAGGCCAGTCCGTCTCTGCTCCATGTTATCTGCGACCTCGGCTGGGAAGACTCAAAGGCTAGGGTGACTCACTGGCTGGGGGCTGGGGTCATCTGGAGGCATCTTCACTCACAACTGGTGTCTGGCTAGGATGACTGGATGACTCAGAGACTAGGATAGTGACTAGAGCCCATCTGTGGCCTCTCCATGTGGCTTGGCTTTTTCCCAGCATGGCGGCCTCAGTGTGGTCAGATTCTCACCTGGCCGCACAAGCCTCCAACAGAGTGCTCCAGTGAACAAGGCAAAGGATGCACCGTCTTTCAGGACCCAGCTGGGATGTTGCAAAGTATCACCTTTGTCCTACTCTATTAGACAAGGCAGTCACGAGTCTGCCCACATTCAGGGGGATGGGAATTAGACTCTGCCTCTGATGGGGGTGGGAGGCAAGGGCGTGCTGCAGAACAGCATATATTGGACTGGCTGGCATTGGAAAATAAAGCCTGCTGCCCACCGTCTTCAAAATACATTCAGAAAGTTACCACTTTTCCTCACCCTCATAGCTTCCTCCCTGCTCCAGGCACCAGATGTAATAATATCTCGCCCGTATTATAGTGAATGATACTAGTTATGTCTCACCTGTGTTATGGATGGTAGGGATGGTCCTGGCTATGCTGATATTGATGGTGATCACAATAAGAGCAGATGAGTGAGTTAATATATGTCAAGTAATTAGAACTATTATTGCTAATCCCTTTAGTCCTCACAACAGCTTTGGAGGCAGCATCCCATTTGATAGGTGAGGAGTTCAAGGTGAAGGGAGCCTGCTGGTCGGCTCAGCCCCCACGGCTCCACGGTAACAGCTCTGTGCTCCTAACGAGCACTGCATTGCCTGCTGAATGCGGTTTTCTGATCAGAGATATTTTGAATGCAAGGTACAGAGACCCAATCAAACGAACTCAAGTTACAGCAAATTTATTGCAAATGTACCCATCAGCCTCCAGTGCATTGCTCGGATAGCCTGGGTTACGGTGCAGTAACAAACAGCTCTAAACCACTGGCTCTGCACAACAAGGATCTATGCCTACTCACACACGATCCGCTGGGAGTCCAGGTGACACTTCATGCCCGTCACCTGTGGCTTCTGTCAGAGATGCCTCTGGCAGAGGCTTCACTGTCCACAGTGGCAGAGGGAATGAGCACAGCCACAGGGTCTCCCATCAGCAGTTAAGTGCTCTGCCCAGCAATGACACGGGTGCCCATTACCCGTCGGCCAGACCAGCAACATGGCCCCACCCAACTGAAAGGGTGGTGGGAGGGTGTACCCGTCATGGGTCTGGCAGGAGATCAAAGCTGAAATGGGGTGAGGATAGAATCCGCCTATACCATTGCTTTGAAACACAGGTTTTATTATTATTTAGGTATGGCCAGGCCACCAGATCAGGGAATAACTGCCATTGAAAAGACTGTTTATTACTCATGGTTTCCGAGAGGAGGGGCACATATGGGGCCATGTGGGGAAGCACTAGAGTCGGTTGGGAGACAGAACAGGGAAGAGAAAAACGTGGGCAAGAACCTTTATGGTGGTTTCCATGTGAAGGAATGGATGAGGCAGGGTGAGCAGGTTTAGGATTGGCTAGTTTGAATAATCTCAGAAGGTTCCGGGGTGCCTGCCATGGGCAACGGGGGCAGGTGGATATTGGCCAGAGTGTGAGATCCTGATGGAGGAGGGGGTGAGGCGTGGGCTCTAGGTTGGCTGGTTCACAATGAAAAGCACACTCTCCCAGTGAGTTGTTCACTATCTCTGGGAATTGGCTGGCCCTGGGAGGCAGTCCCTGCAGGGTCAGCAAGGCCCCCAAGATATCAAAGCATCAGAAATGCAGAAAATAAAAGCAGTGGTTAACACAACCACACCCAGGAATCAAGGAGAGGAACCCTGGCAGCTGTGGAAGCTAATGACCCCTGTCTCCGACTCCCTTCTCTTTATTCTCAGTCGTCACTGCCTTCCTGCTGGCCCCACCCTGGATGTCACCTCCATCATCCACTCCTAACTGGCCAGTCTTACAGTGTCCCGATTCCAAAATCTCAATAGAGGATGCTGGTTAGCCCAGCTCATTTTTCCTTCCCAGGTCATTGGTCACTCTCAGGCCTGTGTATGGATGGAATGTCCTGATCCAGTTGGATCTGGCTAGGGGACAAGGAGTCCCCAGGTGGCAGGGAGAGTCCCTTCAGAAGGAACCCTGGCAGGAGGTCCGAGGGATTCACATGTCTATGGGTCCTCACCTTCCCAAACACCCAGCCAGTCTCCTTCAGTTTGGCCAAGCAGACTCGGCTGGGGAGCTGGGAGGGAGAGGCAAATGGATGCCTTCATTTAAAAGCACCAACAGCCACGTGTGGCAGGATTAATCCGGAATGCGTTCAGAGCTAGCTGGGACCTGGAGTGGCCTGGAGTCCGCAGGCCCTGCAGGAGGCAGTCATCAGCTCTGGGCAGACTCCCCAGGCCCGTGATGCTGCACGGTGGAAGGCGACTGGGAGCCGTGGCTGCGTGGTGCGTGTCTGTTCCAGACTGACGATCTCATTTTGCTGGGCCCCACGCTGCCAGAACACAGAGTGCTGTTCCCAGCCCCTGTGCCCCATCCATCACTTATTCATACAGTTTGAAGATTAGAGCTGCTCGTTTGCCACTTCCCGTCCCACTTGTCATGGCGTGTCTCGGGGGAGACACCCACACAGCTGTGTTAAAGCCATCCAACTCCTTCTCCAGGGCAACAAACTGGGGAGGCTGGAAACCCCATGGGTCCATGCTCACAAGCTGGATGCCAACCCCCACCCGAGCCCCCCCGCCCCACAGGAGCAGCGGGCGGGGGGAGTCTTCGTTAGTGCCTTCACGCCTTCCAGCGAAAGCTCATAATCACGGTTGACGGATTGCAAGCCATTTGTCATCAGTAGGGCAGATGGGCATGGCTGTCGCCTCTCAACAAGGCCCACTCACCCTTCCTGGGTGATAAGATTCAATCTACGGACTGTTTATTGGGAGCCCGTTAGCGTCGACCTCGGGGCCTACTTGCGAGTTTTATTAATCAGGCTGCTGTTTCCAGACAACTCCAGCTTGCAGACGAAGATGGATAGTATCGGAGAGGCCAGCTGCTCCACCCTGCTCCTCAGAGAGCTGCTCTGCACTGAGTAGGGGGGCAATCGGCTCGGGTGTGGGAGGGGTCTCTCCTCCACACTGTGCATGGAGCTGCTGCTGCTACAGATCTGCAGGGAGGTGGCGGGGAGCTTTTACCCACAGGCTCTGCCAGCTCAAGGGACCGCCCTGTAGCTCTGCAGAGAAGCAACCAGATTCTTATCTCCTGGGAGATGTGTGGGAGCCATTAGTACTTGGTTACCGGTTACCACCAGAACTCACCTTCAAATCCCGACAACATGCTTCCGGTAAGGGTCTCAAGTTCATGTCCTGAAGAGAGGCCCTTTGGATGCAGAGGATAGAAGACACAAACAAGGACAGCGTCTCATGACTTCCCCCCTCTCCGCAGCCTCCTCTCACCCCTGGAACAAAGATAAGTCTCTGGCGTCTGGCATCTCCTCTGCGGTCTCAGGCGCCCCTGCCTCTGCCAAGCCCTGTGAATGCCTCCTGGCTCGAAACCCCCTTAGCTCTGTGATTAACTAAGTAGTCTGGCACTTTTTTGAGCGGAAAGCCTGGTATTCATGTCATTCTACTCAGAAAACTTCATTCTTTTAGCAAAAGGTTCCTGGCCCCCTTGGAGTTCACGTTCTGTTCTGACTCAGCCTAGTGTGGAAATTGCCGGGGGTGGGGTGGTGCTCTCTGACGTCTGCAATGTTGGATCGATTATTAATCACTGTAAATCTGGAATAATCTCAACAAACATATTTTGTTCCCTACAAATACATTGGTGCCAACTTTCTCTAATAAATCTTCTGTCAGACTGGCTGTTGTGTCTCTTCATACAGCATCTCCCAGCTGAAATATTTAAACAATATATGAGCAATAATAAAAATCGCTGGCTGCAGTCACTTTTGTTTTAGGAAAACAGACCACAACAGGTAGCGGATTTATTACCTACAGACGGCTCCATCGGAGGCTGGGATTTTTCCCTTGGTGGATTATTTTCTAGCTTTACAAATCGTTGAAGAATTCCATGTTCCTTCCTGACTTTATGCAAAAAGGACAAGACATTACTCTTTCTAACGAGAAAGGCTATAAAGCAGCCTAAGAAAGAAAATCAAGACGCCCTGTCTAATCCGTTCCTATCGTTCCCTCCACCTCCTGCTCTCTGAGAAGGGGGCATAGTGTTACTCCCGGCTTCCTTCCCAGACTCTGACCTCATGGAGTCCCTTCTTTGGGAAATCTCCTCTCACCCTCACCCTAAGCTTCCCCCGTCCACTGTGATAAGCTGACAGCAGGGCTTGAGAACGGGTCATCGGGACGAGAAGGAAGAGAACTTGGAGAACAGGTTTGATACAAAGAAGGATGATTGGGAACATGTCCCTAAAGCTCTTTGCCTGGGAAATCAAAAGATGCAACTAAGACCTTTCTTCTCCCTGGAGTATTTTCTCCAAATTGCCCAAGGAAATATTTGTGACACTAGATTGTACCCCATCTCTATCAGGCAGGTTCCCACAGAGACGGCGCAGTAAACAGGTGGTGAAGGAACGGGCATCGTCGCGATAGCAGGAAATCCAGAGGAAGAGGGGAAATGTGGGAGCCTGATCACATTGCCTTGGGGTGGGTAGGAGGGTGTGGATGAGTAAGAGGCTGGGATCTACAGGGAGTGGATTCCACAGCAGGCGGTCACGTCGCTGTGTTGTGAAGTACTTGTCAGTCATTAACGGCCATTATCGCATTAACCGACAGCAGACATCTCGGTGAACGTGAAGGAAGTTTGTCTGTTGTGGGTGCGAGGATTGTGCAGCCAGAGCGTATGGGAAGGTTGGGTGCTGTTTGTTTTCCATATGTTCTCACAGAAGGTGAAGATGTCTGAGCCACCCAAACGAGCAGCTGCCACAGGTAAGAGTTCTAGGACCCGTGACGAGCCTCTCGAGGAAGGTGAGAGTCCCTAGGTAGGTAAACGACCGTCTGTGTTGAGAATAACACAGGCGACATCTGCGCCTGGAGTCGGTTCTCGGCTGAAGTTCAGCCACATCAGAAACTCAGCTGGTCGTGCGTGTCTCTGCATAGGATTCTTTCACGTAGAAGCGCGTTTTCCGAGATTCGTGGTTGCAGTTCTGAATGCAGCTTCAGTGGTTGCTTTTCCGGAAAGTTCTATGTAAACACAAGTGGCCTGAGGGAGGCGTGTGCTTTGAAATAACCCTTTGTCAGGGGAGGAATTGCCCCCTTGTTAATCCTCTTGGTAAGTTCAGACTTCCCTGTGTGATCACGGCTTTGTGCAGGGCCCATTGTACCTTCTGCACACTGTGGGTTTGCATTTAAGAACCAGGGGAGGGATGTCGGGTGTCCTTACTTGGCATCCGAGGGGCAGCTAATGCACCTTCATGGGAGGTGGGCGAAGCAAGATGGTGCATGCGGGCCAAACATGAAGAGGCGACGGCTGTGGCCGCCTGGTGGGGCCCTGAGACCTGCCTGGATGTCAAGCCGAGGTGGTGCCCACACGAAGAGCCAGGTAAGAGGTCAGGGGCAGGACTCAGAAAAGACTGTGCTGGTTGGGTCAGAGGTCCCAGGATCCAGTGGAGGTGGGAGCTGGAGGCAGATTCTCAGGCACACTCCCCTGGCCGGGACCTCGGGAACGCTCAGCCTCCTCTGTCTGAGAGAGGACGTGGATGACTTTGGCTCAGAAGCCAAGAGAATGAGACCAAACGAGCACCCTAGCAATTTGATGCGCAGCTAAAATAAAGCTGGGGGGCAGAGGCACTGGAGTCCTCGAGAAGCTCCAGGCACTGCCAGCAGCCCCCAGGGAGACGAGGCTGAGGCAGCGTTGTCCTCCACCACTAAATGAAAACCCTAAGGTCCCTGGGAAGAGCCTCCAGAGAGCCCCTCTCTCATCTGTCCGCTCCTGCAAAGATGCGGAAAGGCCTTGGAGGAAGGACTGGCCCTGGAGCGGCCCGGCAGTCCCATGGAGTGTGGAGTCTAGGGCTGGCTCACCCACACATCACCTCTGTGGCTGCATCTCAGCCAGAACCCTGCCCCCCTCCCTTCCCTCTTAGTCCCTGGGCTCTCAGGATAGGGGTGGAGGTGGGGAGGAGAGGGGCCAGAGCCCCAAGGATGCAGAGACTCGGGGGGCTGTTGCGGACACCCACTGCACTGTGTGCTCCTGTCTGCAGGAGAGCCGTGTCAGGTGGGGAGGGGCAGCGGGAGTGGTCTGCCCGGAGCAGGCAGTAAGGCGGTGCATTGCCTGTCGAGGTTTAAAAGCAATAACGAAACCAAGTCCATCTCCTTTTGATTATTATCATGTGCAGGTGATGTACATAATGTCAGTGATGAAATACTCCACTCTGCTGGGGCGGGTGCTCCCTCCTGGCCTTTAGGAAGAAAGTCCAGTCCCCCTTGTGGTCACTCAGGTTCTGGGTCCCCTGTGGATCTTGCCTGGGTCACTGTCGGAGCCCCACCTTTGGCTCCTACCACTTCACAGCAATGTTCTCTGTGCACAAAATCTCCTGCTTGGGCGTCTGTAAGGATCTCATCCACTCATCAGCCTGCACGGCTTGGGATCCAACGCAGATTAATGGCCCGCGGTTGCCTGCATGATTATTTCTAATAGGCTGATTTGAGAAATAAGCTATTAATCGTTGTCACATACTGGGCTAACATCATCTCAGTGCGGCAGGGAACCCAGCATCTGCTGCTTGGCGTGCTCTGGAATGTTCCCATGAAAAGGCTCAAAACTGGCTGATTTTTCACATGTTCCCCTGGTTTCAGCCAAAAGGCTGGGTGTTCATCTGGGGAAAGGGCCAAAGGTTTGTCCTGCCCTTTGCATCTCCCTCTCCCTTTTCATCACTTTCCTGTTTATTTCCCTCCAAATCATTCTGGGGCCACAGTCAGGGGCCTGTAAAGGGTTTTACAGTCAGAGAGACCTGGACTTAAATTGTGACTTGACCTCCTTATTAGCTACAGGATCTTCCACAGGTTATTACTTTCTCGGTGCCTCAGTTTCCTGCCTGTCAAATGGGGTTAATATTCTCTCTCTCCTAGGAGTTGTTGAAGGGTATTTGTGGGACACAGTAAATGTGTCCTTCCCTTGGGCATTTTCCCCTACAGCATTCCCAAGCACGTCTCCATCATCTTACAAGGACGTGTCACTTCTTCCTCTGCCCGACACAGAGTGTAGTTGGTCTCCCTGACAGTGGCTCACATGTGAGAATGGTGGCCTCTTACTCACTCTTCTCTTCCTCCTTCTCTTCATCACTAAGATGCCCATTCAGTGCCTCTTTGTCCTTGGAAAGTGTGCTAAAGTTCTGGGAAGACAGGGATGTGATTCTGGGGGTCTGAAACCCAAGACCGCCTGCTATGATTATGGAGTCACTGGACAGTGTCAGGTCCATAGGGACCAGTGTCAAGTGTCCAGCTGAGCAGGAGAGCCAGAGAGATGCTCTATGGTAGAGAGATGGTCAGTGGTAGAGAAGCTAAGGTGAGAACTCATGGAAGCTAAAGTGGTCTAGGAAACCAGACAGGCCTGAGGTCTGTGAATTCTGAGAATCAATTAGCGGGGCCTCTCATCCCGCAGCAGAGACTGTTCATTCTCTCCCCTGTTCCTTACTGCTTTCCATAAGGGCTAATGATGCTAGAATTAGTCCATCTATCCATCCATTCATTCATCCTCCATCCATCTGTTCATCCATCCATCCGTCCGTCCGTCCATCCATCCATCCATCCATTCATTCATCCTCCATCCATTTGTCCATCCATCCATCCATCCATCCACCCATCCATATATCCATCTATGCATCCATCCAGCCATCCAGCCATCCATCCATCCATCCATCCATCCATCCACCCATCCATATATCCATCTATGCATCCATCCATCCATCCATCCATTCATCCCATCCATCCATCCACCCATCCATCCATCCATCCATCCATCCATCCATCCATCCATCCATCCGTCTATCCATCCATCTGTCCATCCACCCATCCATCCATCCACCCATCCATCCATCTATCCATTCATCCCATCCATCCATCCATCCATCCATCCATCCATCCATCCCGTCCATCCATCCATCCATCCATCTACCCATCTATCGATCCACCCATTCAGCCATCCTCCATCCATCCTTATTATGGCCTCACCTGTGCCAGGCACTAGGCATTGTGGGGATGCAGAGAGAAATACAGCATGCTCCATTCCTCACCATCTTAAGGGAAACCTGACTGCCAACAACCAACAGTGGTAAGTGCTACGAGCTCCCAGAGGAGGAACAACATCAACTCCTCCTGGAGGAACCATGGGCGACCTCCAGAGCTGAGCCTTGGAAGACTTGTGCAAGGTTATCCAAAGAGGAACAAGGGTGAAAAACTTGGACAGAGCAAAACAAGTGGCCCAATGGCCTGGGCAGTGGACAGTGCAGCTAGAGTCAGTAGGAAGGAGCCGTGCACTGAGCCAGGACAGGTGAGGCCAGGTAAGGAAGCATGTGGCACACTATGCCAGGTCAGCCAGGGCCACTGAAGCTTTCAAGCAAATGGAGTGACAAGGTTCACCCCAAGTTTCAGACAGTGAGTGCTATCCATCCATCCCATGGATATTCATTCATCTATGGCTATCCATCCATCCCAAGGCTATCCATCCACCCTATGGCTATCCATCTATCCCAAGGCTATCCATCCATCCCATGGCTATGTAGTCACCATCTACACAATAGTAGATGAGAGGTAGAGGCAGATGTTAGGATGACTGCAATGGCATCACCCCATCTGAGGTTGGGGCTGTGTAAGGCAAACCCAGAGAAAACAAGTACACCTGAGTGCGTGCACACATTTGACATTGTACCCGTGGACCTTGGCACATCATTCACGTGGGGCCTTAAAGGAGCTTGCGGCTCGGGGGTCAGATCCAGCAGGCACCTTTGGGAAAAGTGAGCAGAGCAGTATGACAGTTAATGTTTACCGAGCTATCCCAGTGCTTCACATGGATGCTTGGGAGGTGTCCATGAGACAGTCACTATTATAACCTCCACTTTACAGATGAGAACATGAGGCACAGAGAGGTTAAGTAAACTCTGCAAGGTCACACAGCTGGCAAGAGCCACAGCTGGAACCCAGGGGGCCAGCTCCAGAAACCACATCACATCTACTATGTTATTCTGACCCTCAATTTCCTTTAAATTAAACAAATCAGCCTCAGCGCCAGGCCTCCATCTTTGCTGAAGTCTCCAGCGTGGATAGCACATATGCTTATAACAGACAGTAGGCCTTGCTTCTTCCTTCCTCCCCACCTCTTGGACACACACTCCCTCTAAGCTGAAAACACAGTTTACGTGGATCCCACGTTCCAAAGCAGATTTTCTGGCTTATCTGAGAAGCTGAGTAGCAGAAGGAGAAATTAAGAGTGAGTGCCGGCTGGGCTCCAGTGTGGATAAGTGGCAGCTGTCCCCTGGCTGGGGCCTCAGACGCGGACATAGCAGCTGTTCCGGCGGAGCCCAGGCCACCTCCGCCACCCTCACGTGGCGTGCTAGCACAGCACTGGGAGCTCTTATTGATTCTAATCAGCCGTTTTTATGGGAAAAAGGAGGTGCTGGCGCTTGGAGAGCTGCACGCTGCGTGGTTATTCAATCGGAACCTACACAAACGCGTTCTTGCTTCAGGAAGGCTGTAGGCTGACTTTCTCCTCGTCCTCTCCTCCCAACCACGTGTTGTTGCTAAAGAAGCTCGCAGTGTCCAGATGTCCTGGCTCAGACTGGGTTATGCTCAGGCTCAGAGTGGCCTCAGAGGCTGATGTACAGGTGAGGGGCTCAGGGACTGTCACTGAAGGAGATGGAGGGCTGCCAATGACAGGTTCCCCTGAGCAAATGACACTGATGTCGAGGATGGGGTGGGGAGAGTTTTCAGGATGCTTCTAGGCTGAATAAAGAAAGGAAATGAGTAGTCCTTGACCCGATGTGATGCATGTCCTTGGTGTGGGTCTGGAGACATCATCCAGCCCCAGAGCTAAGGACATTCATGGTGGCAATGGGACTCCCTCCCAGTTCCCCGTTCCCAACCTCTGTCATCTTTCACTTGGTCCTTCGGGCACGCTGGCAGTGTACTGAGTTGTCAGTGAGCCCTGGCCGCTCTCTCTGCCAGGCAATCCTGCTGCGCCCCCGATCAACTTGCCCTCCCTTGCTCTCATCAACCACTCAACCTGCTCTGCACACATCGGACTCCAACCCACCAGCCCACCCCAGCCTTATCCTGGAGATGACTTTACCTTCATTTACAGAAAAAAAAACTAAATGGGGTCCTCAGACTGGAGCAACTCATCTTTCCAGTACCAGACGTCCATCAACAGAGACTGAGTGTGGTGGGCAGAACTCTCAGATGGGCCCCAAGATTCCCACCTTGGTGTAGGTGCCACGAGTAATCCCCAGGACTGTGAATATGATGGGTTCTACTCCTGTGACTAGGGTACCTTATACGGCACAGTTGGCCTTAAAGGGAGAGTACCAGGTGGGCCTGACATAATCAGGTGAGGCCTTAAAAGGGAAGCGGCTCTTCCAGTCGTGAGAGATTCCGAACATGAGAGGGAGATGATGTGAGAGAGATCCTTCATTGCCGGCTTTGAAGATAGAGGGGCCACATGGCAGGGGACCATAGGTGGCCTCTAGGAACTAAGAGTGATCCTGGCTGATAGCCAGCAAGAAGACAGGTGCTCAGTCCTCCACCCACAAGGAACTAGATTCTGCCAACATGAATGAGGTTGGAAGTGGGTTCTTCCCAGAGCCTCGGCTGGAAACACAGCTGACAGACATGGTGAGTGTGAGACCCTGAGCAGGGAACCCAGCCATGCCACACCCAGGCTTCTGGCCTACCCAATTGGGAGCTGATAAACAATGATTTAAGTAGCTAAGTTCTGATAATTTGTTACGCAGCATATGACTGATACATCAAGAGAGCACCTGTACACAGAGTGAGCCCCTGCCGGCCCCACCATGGTCTCAATGCCTCCAACAGAAGTAGAGCCACTCCCAGTCTCCACACACCTCCTGGGGCCAGGAGGCTGGAAAAACTCCACGTGCCCCAAATAAGACCACCTCTCTCCTGGCCTCTGCGCCTCCACCCTCAGACGTCTGCACACGCCAGGCAAGGTCCCAGCCTCCCCCGTTGCTTCTCCTCCACAGTCTGCCTTAGGGTTGTCATGACCTGCTTCACCTGACGTCCATCACCACCAGGGGCTCAGGATTGCCGGCCATCCCCAGTCCCCCAGATCTAAATCCCTGGGACACTCTCTTTGCCCCCTTTTCTGGTCCCGTCTCCTACCCCTCCCCAATGCCCAAGGCTTCTACGTGCCTTTGAGGCCCATGATCGGTCACTTAGAAACCTCCTGAATCCTCCCTGTCTCCTGAACGGACTCTTCCCTTCATCTTTGCTTGAACACACCCAGTCTCTCCCATGATGACACTGTTCATGTGGGGGCTGTTCCCTCCTGGGGCGCCACCCCAAGTCTGCAGACTGTTCTGTCTCTTCTTGCTCCTTGTCATCCCTCCCAGCCATTCGCCCTCCGTCTTCCCTTGAAACCTCCCTGTCAGCAGACATTCCCCCCCTGCAGCCCTCTGTACCACAGCCCCCCCAGAACAGAAGTCCTGGGCACCTCCCCAACTTTCCAGGAAGATTTTTAGCTCCTGGCTTTCTGTCCCCCTCTCCAGTGTGACTCCTGTTGTAACTTTCGGTGACTGTCAACGGTTTGGAGTGGATTCCTGAGTGCTCCCAGGAAGCCTGTCCCATTTCCTGAGCCATTCAATTCCCTGCTCTCCTGATCCTTCTGTGTCTCCCTCTTTCTTCACAGCCCCATCCCCTCCCCCTAAACCCACCCTCAGCTGAGCACGTGGCTTCTGATTTCACTGAGAAAAAGGGAGAAAGTAGAAGAGCTCCATACGCTGCCCCCCATCCTCCCACCTTGCTGCACGTAATCTGCTTCCGCTCCGTTGCCATGAAGGGACCACTGTTCTCCGAGCAATGTCCGCTCGCCCTCCGGGACTAGGTCCCACCCTTCTTCTGTGCGCCGATCCCCTCCTTCTCGCTGCCCAAGGACATTGCTGTAGCGGTTCTCCCCACTCTGTCAGGCGGCATTATCCTGTCCTTTCTATTGTACTGTTCCTGTCAGCATACAGACATGCTTTTATTTCTCCCCTCTCAGAGAACCGTCTCTTGTTCAGAATGCACTTGAAGCTACCGCCCCGTGCCTCTCCTTCCCACGCCAAACTTCTTCAAAGGAGCTGTGCACACTTGTCCTCGAAAGTTTCTCTGCCCCAAATTCCTCTTGAACCCACTTCTGTCTATCTTTCTATCCCGCTATCTAACCGTCTATATCGTCTCTCTATCGCCTGTTGGAGCTGTTTCTGGTCGGTAATCACCTACGTGGCGCTGAACCCAGTGCTCAGTCTCAGTCTTTCTCTTTCTTGATTTATCAGCAAAACAGAGTTTGACACTGACTGTTCTCTGTGAAAACACTTTCTTTACTTGGTTCTCAGAACCAACCCTCTCTTGAGTGTTATCGCCTCTCTGAGCCTGCCCCCACTTCCCTTTTAGGACCCGTCCCCTACCTTTGACCTTGCCTCCATGACCTCCCTTGCTGGCCCCTCCTTATCAACATGATCTCTTACTACTGGGAGGCACCAACGCTCAGACTGGGGAGCTCCCTTCCGTTCTATTTATACTCCCTCTCAGGATGGTTTCGTTGGCTTCAAACAGCATCTATATGCTGACGACTTCCAAATCCACGTCTCCAGCTGGGCTTCTCCAGAACTCCAGGGCTGTCTGTGTAATTCTGACTTATCACATCCACTCGGATGTCCAACAGCCATCTCAAAACTGACACATCTTAAGCTGAGCTCCTGGTCTCCACCTCCGCCTGTTCGGGTCCTTTTCCCTTCATGCCATTCGCCTCTACCCTCCCAGGTTCTCAGGCCAGTGCCCCCTTCCCCGGGCATTCCACACTGTTGACACGCCCTCCTTCTGAAACTGGTTCTCCTTGTGTCTCTCACGACTCTTGGTGCTTTCCCCTTCTCGGTCCCCTTTGCACGCTCATCTTTCTCTACCCAGAATTAAATATGGGTCTCCCTTAGGGTTCATTCTAGTCTCTCTGCTTCCCTCACCCTATCCTTTCTCCCAATAATCTCATCCATACTCACACACTCAACCCATACAACATCCCCAACCTCCCTTCTGAACTCCAGACTTTTCTAGATGACTCGTGCCTTGAATGCCTCCTTGGGTGTTGCCAAGTTACCTCAGCATATCCACATCTAAATTCGTGACAGTTCCCTCCAATCCTCGCTTTCCTTCCCCTATAAATGGCACCACAGAGACTCTTGGGAGTCATTCTTGAGGATACTCCCATTCCCGATTCCCCTTCTCTAACCAATGACCAAGTCCTATTGAGTCTACCCTCTCAACATCTCCAGAATCTCTCCATTCCTCTCTGTCTCCACGAGCACCTGCATCTAATCACCTGGCACATTTCATACTGGCCCCTGAGTGGACACCTCGCGGGCTCCTTGCACCCACACTTGGCCCCTCTTAGTGTTTCTCTCCGCCTGTAACCAGCGGGATCTCTTCAAAACTCAGCTCTGATATCATCAGCCACAGCCTAAATCTCTTCAATGGCATATAGTGAAGACAAAGTCCCTTACCATGCCTGACCCCGCCTGCCTCTGCAGCGTCTGCTCCCACCTTGTCCCCTGGCTCCCTTGCTCTGGACACACTGGCCTCGTACAGGTTGTCCTTTCAGATTGCCTCTCTGCTTCCTCCCTCTTTTGTCTAAATCATGGTCATTCATCTTTCAGCTCCCACTCCTCTTGTCCCTTCCTCAAGGAAGCTGTATTAGTTTCCTAGGGCTGCCATAACCAAGTTCCACAAACTGAGCGGCTCAAACAAAAGAAACTTACTATCTCATAGTTCTGGAGGCTACAAGCCTGAGATCACGGTGTTGGCAGGTCAGTTCCTTCCGAGGGCTGTGAAGGAGAATCTGCTTCTGGCTTCTCCACTAGATTCTGCTGGTTTGGCGGCAAGTTTTGGCCTTCCTCGGCTTTATGGAAGCATCACCCTGCTCTCTGCCTTCATCTTCACGAGGTGTTCTTCCTGTGTGTA
Organism: Tapirus indicus; assembly: GCA_031878705.1. NCBI lineage: Eukaryota > Metazoa > Chordata > Mammalia > Perissodactyla > Tapiridae > Tapirus > Tapirus indicus. The sequence goes on along the minus strand of CM062924.1, from coordinate 88,148,766 downwards.
TGTCGTGTGCACATTTTCTCCTTTTTATAAGGACTCCAGTCACATTGGATTAGGGCCACCCTACTCCAGTATGACCGCATCTTAACTTAACTAATTACATCTGCAACAGCCCTACTTCCAAGGAAGGTCACACTCGGACGTACTGGGGGTTAGGACTTCAACATAAGAATTTGGTGGGGAGGGAGGACACAATGCCACCCATAACAGAAGCTGACCCTAACCACTCTGTCTGGGCTGAAGCCCCTATGACGGTCACTCCGAGCCCATTTCCACGCCCTGCATAGTGTGTGGCATTGTGTCATGATGGGTTGTTTGTGTAGTTACTTGGTCTCTCGCTCTCTTTCTCTTTTCCAGCTGGAGCTGTGTCTATTCTTGCTTGCTGTTATATCTCTGTCACATCGTAATAACACACTAAAGTTTCTTTTTTTAAAATAAAAGTAGTCATTTATAGCCCTAATTCCGTATTCTCTACTCTAATTCCTCGAAACCTATGTATCCTTGTATATTGAACGATGTGTCGGTGGTTTGGATTTGGGATATAAGAATACCGTGATTTTCCTAAATAGTTTTAGAACAGTACAGAGATCTAACCGTGAAGCCAACAACTAATAATAATTCCCGCAGGAAACACAGATCAAGGAGTTCTTCTCTTGCTCAAGTCTCCTATTGGGTCCTACTGACATACATGAAATTTGCAGAAATCGAAGATGCCTGAGCAGCGGGCGTCTGCTTCTCCTGCACAGAGAGACCCCAGAACCTTTGCCCCACAGGACACACGCTGGCTCCTTAGGAGTGGCCTCCTGCATCAGCTGCTTGAAGACCCGTGCACGGCTGGTGACCAACACTTAGATGTGGATTTCTTTTGTCCTGGTCATTCCCATTCATCGAGATGGAAGTGAAAATAAAACTCTAGTTAGAGGCTCAGAAGTGATGACGGCTGAGGTTTTTGTGTGCTTACCTGTGTGCTGTGTATCTACCACTTAATAAAACCCCAGAATGTCGGTACTCAACATCACACTTTCACAGACGAGGAAACCGAGGCATGGCTGAGCTGAGTCGCTTGCACAGACTGCTGTGGCCAAGTGGGAACTTGAACCTGGTTTGTATTCTTAGGAGACTGCACCATGGCGTCTATGACGTGGCGTCTTTCATCATTGAACTTGTCCTTGAGATTCAATCTGGCTTTCTCAGCAAGCACCTCCTCCCCAGCATCATTTCTGAGACATGATAAACCCAGCAACCAAAGGGACTATTCATTAATTCCTCACTCATTTATCGAGCTCCCACTGTACCCCAAGCACTGTTCTTGGCACTGAGAAACAACAATAAACAAATCAACGTCCCCATTTTCACAGTTTAAATTCTAGTAGAATTTGGCAAATAGTCAACAAGACAAATAAGCAACTATATAGGATTTTAGCTGGTGATGACAGCGATGGAGAAAAATGACACAGGGCCTAGGAGTGCTAGTGGGAAGAAGGATCAATTTTAAGTAGAGTGATTGGGGAAGACCCCCTGAGTCAAGATCTGCAGGAAGTAAAGCTGTGCACATGGCTATCGGGGGAAGAGGGTTCCCAGTAGAGGGAACAGCAAGTGCAAAGGCCCTGGGGTGAGAGGGTATCTGGCAATTTTGTGTGGAGGAAGCAGTAGGAGAGGGTTAAGGAGGAATGGGGGACAGGACAAGTGGGGCCTTATAGTGCATTTGTAGGGTTTTGGCCGAGTGAGATGAGAAGCTTCTGGAAGGTTTTGGCAGTGAGGCAGCATGCCTGTCCTCACGTCTGCCCTCCTCCTCCAGGACAGAGCACTGCACCTGGGTCTGTCCTCCAGCACTTACCACTTATGACTTGTGATTTATTTATGCTTGTCTAACAGCTCCCCTTAGAGTACATGGGCTCCAGGAGCAGAGATTTATGTCTAATTCATTATGTCTACCAACCCTGGCCAGGGCCGTGCTGCGACATGGCCACGGCTCAGGGAGGGCTGGGGACCGTACAATGACGACAGCATTGATGAGGAACATTTATGTGCACTCTGTCCTCCACTTGTGCTGCCTGACTGCATTCTGGGGCCGCCAAAAGATGAGTCCCCTATCGTTCCGGAGGAGTAGAGGTTAAAAAAATATTGACGCTGTGCCACGGTCCCCAAGGGGGCTGGCTTTTTTCTGCCAAAAAGAAATTGTGTGTCCTCAGCCCACTCAGGACGGAAACCAGAACCACAGCGGCCAACTGGCTCTTGGCGATCTGCAGCCTGCGGCGAGGAAATGCTCACTACTCCTGACGGCTGAGTCCCACTGGAGAAGGCTTCTGACCCAGCTGCAGGGCTAGGCTGTTCCCTGGGAGGCCGGGGCATCAGCACATCTGCGATCTAGAAGAGTCTAGAGGAAACTGAGCTGGCTGTGCTCTTAAAAGAAACTCAAGTCTACGTTCATGAGCAAATAAAGCAGCCAACACACACACGCACATGTGTGCACACGCACACATGCACACAGCGTTCGTGGAGAAGCTATGCTGGTGAAGGAAGGAAGAGAAAAGGAAGGAAGGCCTGGCCACAGGAAAATACTGCATTAGAATTTTCCAGAATACCAGGTGGAATGTTAACAAAGGTAAGTGGGCTCAAAGGATCCCTCATACGTTGGTGGAAACAGGGCACAGCTCAGGGCCTCTTTGAGCCTTTTTTGTAAAGCCGATTAAAATACAAATTGGCTATCTCCGCTCGTGGAGCTTTCTGGACACTCATTTGGTGCTTGAGTGAGGAAAATTAGGCCCTTTAGTTTGTGTTTGAATTGATCTCTTAATTGCGCTCTCCCGACCAACAATACTCCGGCTTTTCTGTGAGGACACTTTGCTGGAGCACGTGCTCTGGAGGATGAGGAAGCCGGATCAGGCTGATACACCTGTGGGGGCGGGCAGGGTGGGCTGGGCCCAGAAGCAGGGCAGGGCTCGGATTCCCCAGGCGGCGAAGGAAGCTTCCAGAAGTTCAGGAGAGGCCAGGGTCTGAGAAGAGGGGGCCATGGCAAGAACGAGATGGAACCATTGGGACTTCAGGATCTGAAGGAAAACAAAGACGTTTTGAAAGGTTATATGTCTCCATGTGTACAGCAGGCTGCGTTTGTAATTTGGGATGCTGGGAACTCCTGTCGAGTCCTAGGGGTGCCCGGGGACGCTGACACTTGGCTCCTGGGAGGGACACAGAGGAGAGGGAGAGAGGCCTGAAGCAAGTGCCCTGATGGTACCTCCTGTGGCCTCTGGGTTGCTGGGAGGAACTTGGGCCACTGTCAGGGGAGCAGAGGGGCAGCCAGGACCTTCACAGTGGGGCGGAGGAATGGCAGGAAGGGACAGACACTTGACGCTCTGAGGACTCACGCTCAGCCCAGTTTTTGTCAGTGCAAAGCGACATTACGTGAAGCATCCGCGGGATAGGTACACACGGTGTGAACTGTGGGCGTTGATGGTTGAGGTTTTGACTCTTCTTGCTCCTTTTCCACTACTAAAAATCTATCCAAAGATGTTGGCACTGCATTTCCCCTTTTCCATCATAAATAAGTTCAAAACTAGTCAGAAAGGCCCATGCAGACCTGCAGATACCGGTACAAAACTCTCGAGTTGGGGCCAGTGGGAATAGTGGTAGCGCCTTCCCCAAGGAAACCAACGCCCTCCGCGCAGCATCAAACGTCCGGGCTCTTAGAAGCTGAGGCGGCTGTGCTACCCCCTGGTCCCCACTCAGGACCAGTGGGCCTGAGCCCAGCCCTTCCTTGTGCTGAACCGTGACGTCCGTCCTTAAGCTCCCTCCTGCTCCTAAATGAACGTGGGGTTCAGCGCGGATGCTCAGTGCCTGGTCCCCAGCGAGGGCCACGTGCGTGCTCCCTCCCTTTACTCTCTCTGTTTCTGTTCCTGTGACTGTCGTTCCCTCCAGCACCCCCAGGCTCCTCTCCTGGTGTTGGCGCTTCTCCGTGTGGGCTGCCCATCCCTTTTCTTGCTCATGGTTGCTGGACACGTAGGCAGAGCATTTTCCCGTGCGGCATATCGATAAACACCAACGCCACCGACCAACAGGGGATGGGCTGGTGGAGCCCTTGGATCGCATGTGAAGACAGCCCATGCACACTGGCTCCCAGGGGTCGTTTGGTGACTCTAGGTGAGCTCCCAGGGCCAGAGTTGGCTGGGTAGGGAAGCATGTGGGCAGAATGGGGGTGTCAGGCTCCAGGAGCAGCTTAAAGCAACACTCACTTCTTTTCTCACAGTTCCTGTGGTTCGGGAGTCTGGACACGGCCTGGCTGGGTCCCCTGCTCAGGTCTCAGAGGCTGCTGTCAAGGTGCCAGACGAGCTGTGTTTTCATCTGAAGGACTGACTGGGGAGGAATCTGTTTCCTTGCTCCTTCAGATTGTTGGCACAATCACTTCCTCGTGGCTGTAGGACTGAAGCCTCAGCTCCTAGAGACACCAGCAGCCCCCTTCGAGGACAGCCTCTCCACGGGCCATTCACACAGGGCGGTGGCTTCCTCGAGGCCAGCACGAGAGTGAGCGTCTCCAACACCAGTGGCCTAAGATGGTGTCTTACCTAACGGAGTATAAATGCAGGAGTGACGGCCATTCTCCTTTGCAGTGCTCTATTGGGGGTTACCTCAGGTGTGTCTGCCACACTAGTTCATGCCTGTCAAGTCCCAGGTGGAGTCACTCGGCCAAGCCTGAGCAACTAGATATGTCAGTGCTCGATTCTGAACCCGATGGGGCTGGCGGCCACCACCCTCCCTGGTCTGGTGAGGCCTGGAACTCCTTTCACAGACACAAAGGCTCTCCTTCAGGCTTAACGCTAAGGTGGGAGGGGAAACAAGACATGATGAAGCCCACTTAAGGTGGGGGTTACCTGACACCAGGTTTGGTGGAGACACAAACATATTTCACAGAAAGGCATGAAAACTAGAGAAAAACGTTGAGCTCCTGGGACCACCACCCCCTTTACAATCTGGCAGGAGCTTCGTCCTCCAGCCCGATGCCCGCAGGAGGCCCTCCTCGGCTCTGCCACAAAGAAGCCACTACTAACGACTGGGTCCCGTGACCCCGCTGGCAGGGCTGGTGGGCCCTGGGTGCCTCAGGGGTGTCAGCCAGGGGGTGGGCAGGGGGGCAACACCCTCAAGGAGCTGCCCGAGCCATGCCCCCATTCTCGCATGCAAGGTGACCATGAGAGGTTTATCCACAACGTGGGCACCAGGGTGGGGGTTTCTGCAGGAGGCCTGACGAGGAGGCACAAAGTCGTCGAAGCACAGCCTGGTGGCCCGCGTCTGGGTGCCCGTGGGGCTGCATGGCTGGGCCTCAAGGGCTCTGGAAGCCCTGGAATTGTAAACCGAGTCAAGTCCCTGGTGGGAAGGTCCCCGTTTGAGCTAAAGGGGACCATGAGTGGGACAAGGCCAAACAGCTCAGCTCACAGCGCAGAGGCTCCTCCAAGGTCAGCGACCTGGCGAGTTAGCTCCTGCAGCCGAGCCTCCGTTGCCTGGTCTGTGTAATGGGGCTAGAGTGACAGGAGCCCTCAGCCTGTTGTGGAATCAGGCGCAACCAGACACCCAAGGCACCTGGCACAGCTGGCTCCTGGTGGGTCCCCAATAAAGGGTTACAGTTGGCGTATACTGTGAGGCTGCAGCAGATGTAAAAACGTGCCTGCAGGGAGAATCCAGATATCTGGTCACTCTAGGCCGCTGGGTGCACAAGGAGAACCCCAGTCCTGGGATGGAGGGATGGAGGGTATGTTGGTCAGCATTCTCCAGAGAACCAGAGCCGACTGTGTGTGTGTGTGTGTGTGTGTGTGTGTGCACACGCGCGTGCAGAGAGAGAGATTTATGTTAAGGACTAAATCACAGGTTGCAGGACTGGCAAGGCCACAATCCTGACATCTCCAGGGTGTGCTGGTAGGTTGGAGACACGGGGAAGAGCTGATGCTGCACTTGAGTGCAATGGCCATCTGGAGACAGAATTCCTTCTTTCCCAGGGGACCTGAGGCTTTTTCCTGAAAGCCTTCACCTGATTGGGTGAGGCCCACACACATTATGGAGGGCGATTCATTTTACTCCAAGTCTACTGATTTAAATGTTAATCACACCTAAAAAAATCTTCACGGACATCTGGATTGGGGTTTGACTAAAAACTGGGTACCATGGCCCAGCCAAGTTGACACATGAAATTAACTGTCACAGAGGGGGTTTTGATGGCTGTAGCCTATAGGTCTTGCACCCACCTCAGTGGGCAGTGCTGGCCCAGAAGCCCAGTGGTCCGTGGAAATAAGCAGAGAGAGCTCAGCACAGACGTGTAGGCGGCCTTCTCAGACAGAGGGAGGAGGTGCCAGGCCCCCAGGGAGAGACCTGCATGGGTTTAATAGGACCCAGTTGGGCCAGTGCCCAGGAAGTCGGTCAGTTCTGACTGCAGGGAGAAGTTTGGACAGAGGATGAGCTGGGGGCTTGTAGGCAGCCTGGCTGGGGAGAGTCCTGGTACGGCCCACCCAGGCCTGAGGGTGAGGGGCGTCCGGCTCTGTGCAATGTGACCCCACCTCACGTGGGTGCAGCCACACTAACCCAGGTCACCGAGACACTGTTGTCCTTAGGTGGCAGAAGCAGATCCACAGTGAGGCACTTGAGGGGTGAGCCAGGGAGGGGACAGCTAAAACTTCAAGCCTGGGAGTCCCCCACATGCACCACCAGCCTCTCCTTCCAGAACCACCTGCAGGTCTTTGGTTGGCCAAAGGGGACCTGGGATTGGGTGCTTGGGCTGAAAGCTCTGTGGCTGTCACATAAGCCAGCCTGGCACCCAACCTGGGATTGTCACTGGGCTCCTTTGGGGAGAACCTGCAACAGCCGGATGGTGGACCCGGGGGGCATCTCTGAAGAGGGGCCCAGGCAGGGCCCCTAGGAAAGGGAGTCTGTCATTCTGGACAATCTTTTTCTCTCAGATTTAATGTTTTATCATGCTCTTCCTGTGCAACTCAGGTTTGCATGTGTGACCGTGACCCTGTCACACGCCCCAGGTCTCGTCCCCTGTGTCACTTGTTGTCAGGGTGGCTTTCTCTGTGTCCCCTGTGCACAGCTTGTCCCCTTTGTCATAGTGCATCAGAACTGACAGCTCACATGCCCCTTCCTGTCCTCTGGACTCTGCTCATCAAGGCCGAGCACTTGCTCACCCTCCTTTCCTGACCCACATGGACACTCCACGCCGTTCCCCTACTTGAACCGAGGAGGACAGGCCAGCTGCCCCTTCCCTGCTGCACGTGGGGTTCCTGGAGGCCCCTCCAGCACGATTTCCCCCCAGTGGATACCGCGTCTAGGACCGGCGCTGCACCCTGGGCTGTGGGTTATTTATCTGTCCTCTTCCCCCACGTCCGTGAGCCCCTCCCCGGGGGTATCAGCCACTCCTTGGTCAGCCATCTACCCTGGTGCTTAAACAGTGTCAGGGACACAGCAAGCGCTCAATACGTGTTTGGATGAACACGAGTCTGGAGGCACGGGCTCTAGTCCCGGGTCTACAGGGACCTTCCAGCCTGACCCAAGGGGTCCTGGCCCTCCTGCTATTTTCCCATCTGTAAACATAATCCACGGTCATGTCGAGTCTTCGATTCCACGGCAACTCGGAGAAGAGGCCCCGAGCTGACGGGCTGAGGAGAAACCGCACACACTTTGGCAGGCAGAGAACAAGGGGAAACAACGGTCTGGGTACTATGTCCCTTGCTTCCACTTGCTTCTCCACAAATGAGTCAAGGTCCCTTCAGGGTCACCGGGGCATACAGGTCCCCACCCCTCGCTCGGCGCCTTGTGGCGTCAGGAAGTCCCCCTTGGGCTTGTCACTGGTGTCACTGATGTTCTTCATCTTGCCTTCTGGTGCTTGCCCCAGTCCCACCTGGCCATTCCTTCATTAAATTACAAGTTCCCACTTCCGCCAATGCAATTATCTACCACTTCATAGCTCCCTGGCCTTGGATCCATTTGCACAGAAAAATACAGTTAAGGGTATGCTGCCTTAATTAATTTCTCTTGGCTGGGTTTCCACTCTCATTTCACCCTTGGAAATACAAACCTGAAATGGGTCCAGCACATCCGCTGAGCTCTCTGCTCGGGTCACCGATCTTTCTCCGAGCTGTTTGCAGTCACCTCCGGATGTGGGCGCTGTGTCTGCAGATTTGCTGACTCCTCTCCTTGATCCATAGGCAACGGCCCCTGCCTTGGCCTGTAATCCCTGGGTCTGACCCCCGTGGATGGTGAGGGCTTCCTAAAACTGCGGGTGCCCCCTTGCCGGCATCCTGTTCTTGAACCCGAGTGTGGCCCTCTTCTCTTCCTCCACCCTCCCTGGCGCAACTCGTGCTCTGTAGCTGTAATGACTCTTTGAATCCCCGTGTGCTCAGCTCTGATCAGAGCTGGAGTGGATCTCTTGCCCAGGTGACAGAAGCTGAGCAGTGACAGAATCATCACAGTTGCTCACGGAATGGCAATGCCTTATCACAGCCATAGTGCGACAAAAGCGTGCGCTAACCCGGTGTTCATCTGTGGGGAGAATGAGCTGGGCTGGCAATATGGGATGAAAACGCGACCGTGCGGCTAGAGGCTGAGGGATCCAACGGCGTCTGGCACAGAAGGCACGGCTGAGACGCCGGCTCGAGGACCGAGTTAGCCAAAGCCGCTTGGGGCAGAGCCGGCAGTAAGCCGTGTGTTGAATGTCCTCTGTGGGGCTGCTCTCGGGTGTTTTTCTCAGACTTGTCTCCTTGAATCTTCAAGCCCTGTACAGAGAAGGGAATTCTGGGTTTAACGAGCTTATGTAACCCGCTCATGACGCCTCGGGCAGGGAGTAAAAGGAATGGGATTCAAATCCAGCCCTGCTGACCCCAGGCCCAAGCCGTAGCTGCCCATCCCGGATACCCGGGGGCTTGTTGGAAATGCCAAGTCCGTGGCTTTCTCAGACCTAATCTGAATGTGTGGACACGGACAGGAGACCCCAGAACAGCTTTTAAGAAGCACCCGGGAGTTTCTCCCATGCTCGGCAGAGGAGGCTCCCATGGCTGTGCAACCTGACCGATGCCCACCGCCCACGGGTGGGTGGCCTGGAGGAGGACTGGCCTCCAAGGCTGTGTGTGCCCTGCCTGACTGACGAGGAGTTTACTTCTATCTGTAAGCTCTGGGGGAAGCTGCTACAGAGCAACTCAACAACTTTTTGTACTAAAAATAACCATTCTCTCCTAGTTGGTTTGGACAATTGGCATTTTCTTTACTGAGATTCCTCAAGATGGCCCATGTATGGAGGTACCCGGCCTCCCGTGTCCCTGCTCTGTCCCTTCCTTCCTTTGGTCCTTGCGTCCGTCCAGTTGTGTTGTTGGGCACTCACACCCCTATTCCACCAGATCGGGTTTTCCGCAAGGCGAGGTAATCTCATATAAAACCTCTTTCCCAAGAGGACACGCCCAACTTAACCTGGAGGAGACAAAACAGAGTCACGTTGGTTCCTGACCTCGGGGAGCACGTTATATAGCTGTGAGGGGAAAACCACGAACAATTCTGAACCTGCACGTGTGTAAGTCATGGTGAACACACACACACATACACAGAGTGTGGGACAGCTACGGAGTCCCACAGGGGACCTAGCGGGCTGCAGACGTCAGGTGAGCGAGCCATCAGCTGCATTCAAGGTCAGCAAGGCGCGAAGGGGGGTATGGAACTTGGGTGCGCAGAGGGAGTGTCTCCCCGAGTGCTGGGAGGAAGGAATCTCACCCTGACTGTCCATAAAAATAATCACATAAAAAGTCAAACAGGAGATGGACTCCAAATCCTGAGAGCCGCCTTGGTGTCATCAAGGACCGCCATGCTTCTTCAAGGACACTTTCTGTACGAATTTAGGAACCCGCCCCCTGCCGCAGCTCCACCCCCGTTCCAGGACCTCTAAGTAATTCCATGTGTATTATTATTCGCTCCTGTTGATAAATAGGCAATAAAAATGCACAGAGAACTCGGCCGGATCAATTTATTTGCATTTTCTTGACACAGCAGTGGTGTGGCTAAGACTGAGACGACCAGCACAGCCATTTCCACAGCGAGAAGTGTTACGATGTCGCGTGTAAATTACCCTCAAATGTCACATGATAATGAGGCTGCATCGTCCGTGATTTATCTTTCCCTTTCTCGCCCGGCAAACACTCGAGCTGGCAATCAAGCCAGGCAGCGATCACGACACAACCTTCACGGTATGAAAAATGGCTCCAAAAATGTATGGGGGAGGCCGATGCCTTCCCAAGGGCTATCTATTTATAGAACTTCCTTCTCTCGATTCTGAATTAAGAAAGGTGGAGCTGCAGAGGAAAAGTGAGGTGGAGGCTCTGAGAGAGAGAAGGAGCCCTCGTCCGTGCCAAGGGCTGCAGCAGAGAGCTCCCCTCTCGCTGTTTTCAGTCCTCGTTACGCTGTTTTCTGTTGCTGGCGAGCACGCCCACCCTGGTTTCCAGGAGGGAGCCTGGGCGCTGGGGCAGCAGCTTGGAATCTGCTGAGTCACTGTGTCCAGGAATGTAGTTCAGCTGGAGAGCGTCGACAATTAAATCCCATCCCAGAGTTGGAGACGTGGGAGAGCAAGCTCCAAGCCCATAGGTGCAGCTCTGGGTCCTTTGGTGGCATCCTCAGTGACCTCCATGATGACCAATGGTGCCAACTGCAAAGGAGGGGTGAGCCAGCTAAGCAGGAAGAGATGGGAGCACCCAGGCCATCCACTCTAGGTTTCCTGCAGGTGGCCTTCCAGAGGCGGCACCCTGTGAACCCCTGTCATGATCGTGTGGGCTCTGCAGGTGACCCACAAATAGTCAACAACAGCCTTGGGCATTCCCACCGCATGTGGACTTCTGATCTCCTACTAACGCTCCAGCATTGCCCCTTATTTATGTTATAAGCAGATCCACTTGGGTTTAATTTTCTTGGGGGGTAAGTCACCCCAAAACTGCTCTTTTCACATTCCAGGTTTTCTAGTAATGCAACTAGACTCAACATTCAGCATAAATTTGCTTCCCCAAAGCACAGCCTGGGTCATGCACCTCCTAAGATGGGTTCCGGAAGGTTCTGTTCCCTCTAAAGACGGCAGAACTTACACCCCCGACCCCTGACAGTCCAGCCCACTGATCTAGTGGAGGAGAATTTGTTCCCACCATTGAGGACTGCGTCCAACTTGCCGTATCTCCTGAATGGGGGCATTAATTCCAACACAAATTGAAATCGCCCTTCACGTCTCTTGCTGGAAATTCAACAAGCAGGAGGGCTGCCCGAAAGTGAATTCGTCATCCACTGAGAAATCAAAAACCTCAGCCTTTGTGAAGTGAGAGGACGTGTTTGACCTTTGAGGACAATTTTCTTCTTTATTCTTCTGGAGCCGTCTCCCTCCCCAGAGAGGTCTGATCACTGAGTGGTCTCCATTAGGTTGGTTTCTCTTCCCGCTATACTCATGGGAATTCCCAGGGCTCCCTGTCCATCCTGGGTTTGAGATGTCTTCATCTCACAGGAAAGTCCATTTTTCTTCTCTCCATGTCTCCATGCCCTTTGCTCATTTCCCACCATAGTTCACAAGAGCGGGGTGTGGGGGCCCTTCCTTCTCATGGGTCAGGTTAGAGGTCATAAAGGGTCATTTGAGAGGAGAGCCCTTCTCCTTCTCAAATCCCATTCATAGCTGCTTCTCGTCCTTACCTCAGTGCAGCTCAGGGAAGAAACGGATGCGCTTGCCATTCATTTATTCATTCATCCATTTATTTAACATGTATCTCTTGAGTGCCTGCTATGCGCCTTGCCCTGGGGTGGGGGCTGGGTCTGTAACAGAGAACAAAACAGAGAGAGCACTTGCCCCACAGAGTTTAGCTTAGTGTGGACCCTGGGCAGGAAACAAGGCAACAAACACATAATTGCAAATGATGCTACCTGCTCCAAAAGAGCTGCCCAAATGTCGTGACCGAGGACCAGAGGGGCCTGTCTAGTTACCACCTGCTCTCTGACACCAGGGGAGCTGCTTACATAGTTCTGGAAGATGGAGCTCGCTCCAGAATGCAGAACTCTGAAATGCTCGCTGACGTTGGCAGTCAATGGCTCTTGTCTGCCATGCGTGAGGATGACAGCCAGCTTTTACTGGTCACTCTTCCTGGTCAGACACTGCTCTGAGTGCTGTATGGCCACTCCTTTGAGAGAGGAATTATCATCACCTCCTCTTTTCAGTGAAGCTTCATCTTCCTGCTTGGCCACCGTCTGCAGGCTCAGCGTCTCTGCTTCCTGTGGCTGCTGTAACAAACGGCCATACAGTTGGTGGCTTAAAATAACGCACACGAATTATCTTGCAGTTCTGGAGGTCAGAAGTCTGAAATGGGCTCGCTGGGCTAAAATCAAGGGTGGGCAGGGCTGCCTTCCTTCTGGAGGCTCTGGAGGGAGAACCCACTTCTTGCCTTTTCCAGGTTCTAGAGGCGCCTGTATTCCTTGGCTCGTGGCCTCTTCCTCCATCAGCAAAGCCAGGAGCACAGCATCTTCTAGCCTCTCTCTGACTCTGACTCTCCTGCCTCCCTCCCATGAGGACCCTTGTGATGACCCTGGGCCGCCCGGGTGAGCAGGGTCATCACCTCATCTCAAGGTCATTACCTTAATCACGTCTGCAAAGTCACTTTGTCCTGTAGGTGACATTTTCACAGGTCTGGGGATCAGGAGGTGGGCATCTTTGGGGGCTGTTTTTCTGCCCACCACACCCAGCACCTTGCTGTGTCCTGCTCCCTGTCCTGAACTGTCTGGGGCTGTCACCTGCTCCTTTATTGACACCACTCACTCCACATCATGACTGGCAGTGGCTGTGGAGCTGCAAGGACCCCACTGTGCCATCCGCAGCTGTAAGACCTGAGGCTGGCCACTTAGCCTTGGTCAGCCTTGGTTTCCCCACCCGTGTCCCGGTAATGACAGCAGCTGCTTTGACGATCAACCCACAGAGATGGAGAGCAGTTCACGCAGGATACAGCCCATGGTAGCCCTCCACAAACTCTAGTGCTTTTATTAAGATCACCAGCGTCTCACTCACACCATTAGTAAAACGCTCAGAATAAAGGGCAGCAGGGTGTCACGAAGTGCAGTGGCTGGAGCATGACTTCCCAAGTTAACAAGGAGTCACACGAGCGCCGAGGGGCCGCCGTCCCCTCCTAAAGCAAACATAATCACGGAGGAGCCCTCTGCAGATGTGCGGTTAATTTTCCTGTTCAAACGTGTATTGGAGAGTGTGTTGAATTCATTTTCCAATTTTGCCCTCCCTCCTGCCCCTGTGGATTTGGACTTCTGCCACCGTTTAACAGCACGGAACTCGAAGGAAGCACACCCGTCCTGCGAGGACCCGGGACGCCAGCCTCCTCCTCCAGCCCTGGAAAGGCAGCAGGTGGGCTGAGCTCCTGGCTCCAGGAGTTCACTGAAAACCCTGTACACTCGACGGCCAGTGTCCTTCACTGACAGGTCAACGATGATAACAATATCGCACACTGACTGAAGCACCGTGCTAGCACTTTCCATGCAGTAACTCATCGAATCACCAATGCGCATCGTATTTGCTCTACACAGCAGTCTTACAGGGTAAGTAGGAGAAACATCACTCCCATTTTACAGCTCAGGAAACCGAGGCCCAGAGAGCGCGAAGGCCTCGGTTGGGGTGACTTAGCCCCCAGGTGTCAGAAGGAGAACTCGGGCCCTCTCCCTCCGAGCCTGGCCCTGGGATCCGCTGCTGGAGGAGGCTTATTTCAAAAGGCCAGGATGATCACTCCCCCATCCCAAGGTGAGAAGTCCCGTCAGCAGGGGCTAAACCGTCCCTCCCATAATTAGGACTGGGCCTAAACTGAATGTCAATTTGCACATGAATTACAGGCACTCTGACAGTGAAAGTAGGACCTGGGGAGGTTCAAGCACCAGGAAAACAGAGGGCTTTAAGCAGGCCCGCAGGGGGGCCGAGCTGCAGGGCCTGTGCCTCTGGAGGGATGACGTTGTTCCCTGTGGACCCTGGCCTCGGGGTAGATGGAGCCCTCCCCAGAGTTTTGGGGAGAGCCACCCTGTAACCCCCTAAAGACCTTGTCACCTCTGGGTTTCCTGATGCTGCTTTTGCTGCTTTGAGATTTGACGGGGACAAAGGACAGGGGATTTTGCAGAAGGAGAGAGAGAGAGAACAGAGAAAGGGGAGAGTCTCTGTTTGTTCGGTTTACTAGGATAAGCTGCCACTTCATGGGCTAACCCTATTTATTCGCAGAAACTCCCTCTGGCTACTTGAGCAGAGAGGATTTTATTGGAAAGCTCCTTGGTAGCTCACAGAATCAATAGGCAGGACAGGCTGAGCAACGGAGGCAGAGGCCAAGGACGGCCGGCTGGACACAGCTGCCCCCTGGACACGTTCCCGGGGTCGCGGCTGCCCACGGCCCACATCCACTCCAGCCCTAGATTTCAGGATCACTCACCAGAGAGCCAAATTTGGGGCAGAACCCCTGCTGGGTGCAGGTCACCTTCCCTTGCTCTGGATTCAGGGGGTCACTGGATGGACAGGGCCATCCTCTCCTTAATCTTCCAAGGTGGAGGTGTGTCTGCCCTCCAGCCCCCCACACTGGAGGACTCCCCCCGTGGATCTAGGATGGGCAATCAAGCAAATATGAAGCCAAGGAAATGGAGGAAGCTCAAAGGAAGACTTGAGAGCTGAGTCACAGTTAAAGTGTGTGTCTAGTCACAATATAATAGGCTCGACGAGAAGAGAACGGCAGCGCCCCAGCACCGACCAGGCCGCATGTGCGTGCTTTCTGTACGTGCTCACACACGGTTCCCCAGCAGCCGTGTGGCGAGTGCACCACTATCGTCCCATTTTACAGACGGGAAACTGAGGCAGGGAGGTTAACCAACGCGCCGGGAGTCACACAAGCACTAAGGGGTGGGGTCCAGGCTCACATTCCTCGTCACAACAGCGTTAGAAAGTTGAGTGAGTCTTCTCAAACAATTTTTATGGAAGTCCTAACTCTGTGTTTGTTTAGCAACGTGGGGCAGGTTCATGTTTGGAAACCTGTGCCTGAAATGACTGCTTAGGGGTGACATAAAGTGGCAGCTGATGCCAGGGCTCCCCTCCGCAGCCCTCTCCATGGTTGGGTACACCCACTCGCCATCCTGGCAAACGGCTTTCTCCCTGCTCTTGGAGTAATGTCAAGGAGCTCGCTCTACCTTGAAGGGCAGTGCGTTGGCCCTTGCACTGGTGGCACTTCCTAGCATGTCCCTCCCTTGTCTGGGCTCTGTAAATCAAGCAGATGTTGCTGCTGTAGGAGCAGGAAGGCAGGTGACGGCCCACTGATCCCCAAACCTCAACATTCCCATGTGTGTCCGCTCAAGACCACGGGGTCCCAACCTCTGTTGATTTGCCTTCCTTACCAGAAATGGAGGGGCCATTTGGGTTGTTTGGGAGAGTGGCACAGCAGAGGCACACTTACCTGGGGTTATGTCCCCACCTAGAAAGTAGCCCTTTGTTGAGGATGTCCCCGCTGGACTGCCTTCTGCTCAGACTCCCCAGCACATCTGCCCCCGGTGGGCTGTCACTTCTCTAGAGCATCGCCCGACTCCTGCCCTTCCTCTCCCAGACCGTCTGGTTTAGGGGATCTCAGCGTCCCTGTTCAGTGCCCCATAGCCCCTGCTCCCTACTACCATCGTGGCTTTCATCACACCGTACTCCAATTTCCTGTCCACTCGTCCACCTCCCCTGCCAGCCCGTGAGGTCCCTTTCGGCCCTGCACCCCTAGGGCCCAGTGGAGGGATGCTGCACAGAGAAAGTCCTCGGCTGCATCTTGTCGAATGAGCCACTTTCCACATGGAGTGTCCAGTGGCAGGGACACCACAACGTGGGAGCTCTTTCCCGAGTCCTTGATCTTGCTAAGAACTCCCCCATTCGTCGGATGCCTTGTCTGCTTTATATCTCAAAGACATCAATGGAACCACGGCGAGGAAAAGTGGGTGGGAAGGAGTTGGAGTGTCAGCCTCCTGGGTGCTCCCGTCAATCCCTCCCCGTTGGCGTCACCCCTCAGACACATCAGGGGTGCAGTGGAGTTCTGGGTGCTCAGGTCCTTCTTGTAATTAGGTGCAAGGAGTTGGCCTTGAATGCCTTCACTGCAGAAAGTGTCTCAGAGTAAAATGATGCCAACGAAGGAGGTAGGCATGACATGTAAATGGCTGTCAGCGAGATGTCAAAGTCGAGTCTGCCAGGGATGTGACAGGGGGACCGAGTGTTGACAAGACTTGGCAAGCGTGCCTCCCAGGACACCCTCCCTGGGGACCTGCTTAACTCAGGGGGACAGATGAGATCTACACCCTTCCCTGCTCTTGCGTAGGTGGCTGCACGGGTGAGCGGCTCTTCACTAGGTGCCCGGAGTCTGGCGTTGGGGATCGGTTTTCACTTGACAGCATTAGCAGCAGGGAGACGAATCGTGGCTGTTGGGGACCCACCAAGAAGTCTGAATGCAGAGAGGCATTCAGTGACTCTGCTTCACGAAGAAGAATCAAAGCAGGCTTCCAGTGCCCTGGCTGACCTGTGGTGGGTCCTCCCACACCTGCAGAGGGGAACCAGGTATTGAAGGTGGTTTGATCTGAGCAAGACTACCTGGGTCAGGGGAATCCAGCCGGGCTCTTGGTGGCTACTGACCCGGGCTTATGAACAATGTCACAGAGTAATCTACCCTAAATGAGGAAGGTGCAGGTGGTACCCGGACATAGGTGAAACCTAGCGAATGACTCTGCAGTTTCTGCTTATTGGCTTGTGTTTAAATTGGGTGAACCCGAAAATATGAAACATGGGCTCTGCTCCTGTTGTCCAGCACAGCTCCAACTTGTCCTTCTTCGCGTATATTTCACAATCACACTGTAATGACTTTCTGTCAGCATTCCTGCTGTGTGCACGCTCGGGATTTCCAGTGGGGTGATTTCTGTTTTCTATCATCTAAGTTTGATTTGCCACATTCCACATACAGACGGACATCTATGCTGGTTGATCTAGACGTGCACGAATCGAATTGATGTACTCTGTCAGCATTGAGATTCACAGCCATGGGGTGCATTTTCTGGCCATGGGTCCCTGGTCACAATTTCCCATATTTTAGGTCAGACATGATACTGGCACACCTGGGAAGCTCTGCATTAGTGCAAACAGTTTCCTCGAAAATATCTGTGCAAGGGTTGTTTTTTATTTCCAGTTCACACCCACCTCCCGACGCTGGGCGCAAAGACACAGACCCGAGTTCTCAGGAAGGCATCTCAAGACAATTTCTTAGTAACCATCTGCTGCCTCTTGGGATGATTCTCCAGGCAAAATAATGACAACAGTGATAATAGTAGTCATAACCATAACAGCAAATGTGTAAGGGGAAATTTAAAAACATGTCAGGGTGCTCAGGCTCTAATAATGATGTGAGACTGACTGTAATTAGGCCCTTTCCCCCGTGGCTGTCATCTGGGGCACTGCAGGCATTTACGGACAGTTGTAAATTGTCAGATCATCAAAGCCATCTTATTTTGCCCCTCTACTTTGGTTTTATTGTCCATTCATTAAGAAAGCCAAAATCATTACCTAAATGACAGGCAAAAGAGTCCAAATAGAACCCAAAGATCAGCCTGCTGTTGAGAAATCTTGAATGTGCTAATCCTGGTTTAATTGGGTACCAACCAACATCGTCGGTGCAAATGTGTTCTCACACATGCACACATGTGAATGGATGCATGGTAAATGGATGCATGCATGCACGTGTACACATACGTGCATACGAATGCACACACATGGGTGTACACATATACACATACACACGTGTGCATGTATGCACATAAGTACACGTGTGCACACACATGGGTTTGGAGTCCACTCCAGATGGATGGTGCATGAAGGACCTTGGAAATCTTGCTTGTGGAGGTCAACCTAAGCACGGAGGGGTGAATCGACCTGCTGGAAGTTACCAGCTAGTCAGGTGCAGAGTCTCCTGACCTTCGGAGTTGTGTAGGCTGACTTTTCATTGGTGCATTATTTTTGCAGGAGCATCCATTCCAAGAGGGGAAGGTGGAGGGGGTGAAGTCCTCTGGAAGCAAAATTTTATTTTTTTATCCATATTCTTAGATGTTGCAGTCTAAAAAAGACAAATTAGATAAATGACATTTCGTCTTGAATTAGGGAGGACCAGGGAGGAGGACTCAGGCAGACATTGGCATAAAAAGAAAATGGCAAGATTTCCCCAGTTTCCCTGAGTAACTTCAATCTGTCTAAAATGTGATCATATTATGCTCCAGGAGGCTGTGTGTGTGCACATTCCGCCTTCTGATTTGTATTTTAACCACTGAAACTAATGACACAAAATTACCCTGTCAGCAAGAACGGAAGTCTTCACCAGTTCAGACCTATTTAGTGGATACTTTATGAAGGCACTCACGGAAGTCAATTACACCCTTCCAATGGACGGCAGATAATGATTTAAAAGCCATAAGAGTCTCTGAAAATACAACTTCTAACACACCTAAATGGTTTGGAATTTCTGACAATATAATCGTCATTCCATGAATATGAGTACTCCCCATACAGAAACCAGTTACTAACCTGCAACAAAGCCTTTTAGCTAAGGATCTGGCACAAGGAGTTATTTGAGTCCCCTAAGTTCCCAGAGCCACCACAGTGAAGTCTTAGAGGAGGGGAAGCCCGGAGGGAGGTGGGTGAAGGCTTGTCCGCGGTGACGCGTCTGCAGGCAGCACGTGTCTCAGCGCGGGTGGCATCGCCACATTAAGCAGAATGTGTTCTCACTCCTTCCTCATATTCAAGTCAACACACACTGATTAAGGCACTACTGTGTGCTTGGGAGGTGGTGGAGTTTAATGGCACAGAGTGCAAGTTCTGGAGCCAGTGGCCTGTGTTCAAATCCCAGCCCTGCCACCGAATGGCTCTATTGAGATATAACTGACATATAACATTGTGTAAGTTTCAGGTATGCAAAGTGATGATTTATATACCACATATTATGAGACGATCACCACAATAAGGTTAGTTAGCACATCTGTCACCTCACTGAGTTAGCATTTCTTTTTTTTGTGGTGAGAACATTTAAGATCTACTGTCTCAGCAGCTTTCAAGTGTTTAACACAGTGTTGTTAACTACGGTCATCATGCTGTGCCTTAGACCCCCAGGATGTATTCATCTTATAACTGGAAGTTTGTACCCTTGATCAACATCTCCCCACTTCCCCCACCTCCCAGCCCCGGTAACCACCAATCAACCCAGTTTCTGAGTTCAGTTTTTTAGATTTCACGTATGTGAGATTTTACAGTATTTGTCTTTCTCTGTCTGATTTATCTCACTTAGCATAATGTCCTCAAGGTTCATCCATGTTGTTGCAAATGGCAGGATTTCCTCCTTTTTTAAGGCTGAATAATATTCCATTGTATATATACAAACCACATTTTCTTTGTTCATTCGTCCACCAACGACACTTAGGTTGTTTCCATGACTTGGCCACTGTAAATAAAGCTGCAGTGGACGTGGGGGTGCAGATATCTCTTCCAGACAGTGATTTTGTTTCCTTCAGATCTATACCCAGAAGTGGGACTGCTGGATCATATGGTAGTTCTATTTTTGATTTTTTGAGGCTTCTCCGTACTGTTTTCCATAGCAGCAGATCTCTGACATTGGGTGACATACATCCTCTCCCTCTGCCTCAGTTTCTTCATCTGTGAAATGGGTTAATAATAGAACTTGAAGGACTATGGAGAGGATTAAGATGCAATACACTGAATACTCGCTCTGCTCCCATTTCAGATGTAGAAAAGCAGAAAGAGTGCCATTCCTAGCGTGACAAGACAAAGCCAGAAGAACTGAAACATCAGAACTCTTCTTGAACCAGCAGAAAGCTGAGGTCCCAGGGAAACGGACCAGCCTGACATCCCAGGATGAGCAGGCCCCCAGGAGGTGGGGGGGGGCGTATGGACCGCCTCACCCATGGCAGAGGATGGGAGGAGGGGCATAGGAAGAAGTCAGCTGGGATTTTAACGAACCACTGAAGGCTGGGTGCAGGCCGGCCCACCAGTATTGAAACTTGGGCTCTGAGGACACAAGGAGGGCTGTTTTCTGTCCCTGCACGGGGTGTTCACAAGGAAGATTAACGGCACAGCCACTCCGGGGAGCAGTTTGGCAGTTTCCCAAATAGTTCAGCACATGCTTGTCATGTGACCCCGTCATCACACACCTGGGCATTTACCCAAGAAGTGAGAGCACACGTCTGTAAAAAGGTTTGTTTATGATGTTCACAGCAGCTGTATGTGCAAGAGCTAAAAACTAGAAATGACCCAAATGTCCATTGGTAGGCAATGCATAAACAAACGTGGTTCATCCAAACAGTGGAATGCTACTCAGCAAAGAAAAGAACACACAACACAGAACAATCTCAAAACAATTATGCTGAGTAAAAAAAAAAATCCAGACAGAAAAATAGTCCATACTGTATGATTCCATGAGTCCATAAGAGTCTAGAAAATGCAAATTGATCAACATTAGCAAGCATAGCAGTGGTTGCCTGGGATGGGGGTGTGGCTGGGAGGGGCAGGAAGGAGGGATCATAGGTTAATAAGGAAACTTTGGGGGTCATAGATGTGTTCATCATCCTTGTTGGATCCACAGATATATATACACATATACGTATGTCTATGTACACCTATATACATATATACATGTACCTATCTGTCAAAACTTATCAAATTGTACACTTTAAATATGTGCAGTTCATTTTTTATCAATTATACTTCAACAAAGCTTTAAAAAAGAAACAAACCTCTCCATTCAGGATTGTCCACTGTCACTCCATTGCAACACCTCTTGTCAAGGTGACCAGTGACTTAATCCAGTGGTTAGTCGATCCAATGGTTTCATCCTCAGGCCTCATCCTGTGGACTGTAGGCAGCATTTGACTCAGTCCGTCACTCCGAAGTCTTCTGTGCTGGTGTTCCCCATGGCCCTCATCCTGCAGGAGAGCCCTCGGCTCAGTGGCTGGACCCCTTCATCACTTTCTACGCTGCCCTCGTTCGCTGGATGGTCTCATCCAGTCCCGTGATTTTAAATACAATCGATTACCTGATGACTCCAAAATCCACCTCCTAGCCGGAGCTGTTCCTCTGAACTTAGACACCCGAGTCTTCCTGTCTTGTCTACTGACACGTCCGTTAGCATCTCAAGCTTGAATGTCCCGACGGCTCCTTACGTAGTTGCCTCCATTTTCCCTTGGAGTCCTTCGGACTCCTCTTTCTCAAGTTGTCACCAAATCCCGTTGGCTCGGCCGTCATAATACACCCAGAATCCAGAATCCGTTTCTCATCCCTTTGCTTTACTCCCTTGGGCCTGTCTCCGGCATTGCCTACTGCATTGTCGTGATGTCCTTCTGAGGGCTCTTCCTGCCTCTGTCCTCATGGTCCCTCCAGTCTGATCTCAGCACAGCTGCGGGGGTCCCACTCAGTCACAGATTAGATCTCTCACTCACCTCAGAGCCCCATTGTGGCCACGGCTGCAGGCCCTGCTCCTCCCCGCCCACCCCACAATGACACTGGGATCCCGCACCCTCCCCTCGTCACGTCTCCTCATGCCCACCGCTCCCTCCTCGGGTCTGTCCCTTCCTGTGCCCTGTGCTGGAACGTTCTTCCTCTGGAGCCTCAGGATCACTGTGGCCCTTCCTCTGGTCATGTCTCGCCTCACGAGGTGAAATCACACCTCTATCCTCACCCCGGCCGTCCCCAACTCCCTCCTCAGCTCGGGCTCTGCATGGCCTTCTCATCACCTCACTTGCTAATGTAACTTCCTTATATGTTTCTTTATTGCCCTCTGCCCCCCCCCCCAACTCCACGAGAGGGTGAGGAGAGCTGTGTTTGGTTCACCGACATTCCCAGGGCCCAGAACAGGTCTGCTTTGTAGACGCAATCCTTGGAATATCTGAAAAAATGAAGGAATATATTCTGTCAGGTGTCCAGACGTGGCTGTTGTCATTGCTGACACAGAGGAGGGTTCCGAGGTGGATAATCCTGTGGAACTGGGCAGCAAGGGGCATCCCGGCTCCCCAGGGAAACAGATCAGGAGGCAAATGACTACAACTGAACAAGCAAAGTGAGGGGCTCTGGGTGATGGACAGACTTTGGAATATTAGAGGGGACACCAGGCTGGAAGCGGGGACACCGAGGGCCAGCGATGCCATCCGCGCCCCTGGAGAGGAGGGTTTCTGCAGACCGGGGCAGCCCCCTCACCTGCTCCTCAGTGCGTTTTCATGGAGACTTTCCAGCAAGTGCAGGGCAGGCAAATCTCGGGGAGGGAGACACAAACACAAGCAACATACTGGTGAAAGGGCTGCCGCGTTTCCGTCTGCACGAGCTGCGGTGTGGGGGCTGGGGCTGGCATCGCGCTACGAAGGCGCCCGTGGAAAGCCGGGCCTGATGGGGAGTGCTGGTGGGAGCGAGCCGGTCCGTGTCGCGTGGGTGTCTGACTGGGTGCGGTTCACTGGGGTTTGCGCCAGGTCTGACGGGCGGAACTCGCGCGGAGGGTCGCGTACTCGCTCCGGAGAGAGAGTTCACGGAAGCGCTAACTTTTCCTTAAACCCCCAGGGAGAAGCAACAAGCCACGGCAGGGCTTCTCCTTGTTGGCGGAGGTGCGCACACCTCGCCGTAGATAACGAACAGCTGTCAGTGTGACCAGCTTAGGGGAGCCACAGTGGGCCTCACTGACCTTCCTCCCATCTGAGTGACTCCTCCCATGGGGCTACTGGAAGCCTGTGGGCTAGCTGTTTGTCGAGTCCCTGCTCCTGTTTCTGCCCCTCTCTCATCCATCCGTTTTCTCGCAGGCAAGACCCTCCATCTCTCCAGGGTCTCATGTGCGATTAACGGTTCTGTTAGGACTTTGCCTCGGTGGGCCATTTGCAGCCCTACAAAGGGTACCGGCATTCCATCCCATTACAGTATTCCTATCTGGGGTGTGGAAAGAGGTGAAAGAGAGTCTTGGGATGAGAATTCAGGTGATCTTCTTGGCCGGAGGCAGGACATTTGGAGTCTCGGCTTCAGTGAGGCGTTAAGTGAATGTTGTCCACTCGCGCTGCATCAGCTCCAGGAGTGTGAGGGGCCAGCCTGCGTCTGGCTGGGATGGGAGAGGCCCAGAGCACTCGGAGTCAGCACCTCAGCCCTTTGCGGAGCCCGGAGAGAACCAGCCGGCCACGTCAACTCCTTGCTCACAAGAGCAGGCCTAAGATGGACTGAAGTGCCCGTCTTCACGAGAAATCCCCTGGGCTGAGCGGGGGTGGGGCTCCCAGTGGGATTTTGGAGGGTAACAAAGAGGTACCGTTCACAGCGATGGGAATCGGCTCTAACACGCCAGGGTTCTGAGCAGGCCTTGGGCGGGAACCCCAAACGGTGCCTTTTTCCTGAGCTTGTTTAGGATTTTTTCCCCCTACAAACTTTGAAAAGAGGTTAGGACATTGTTGGTTTAATAATTAGCAAGTCTTTAATCTTTTTCTCCCTTGTATTACAGAGCTAGATTATGAAATCAAAATCTCTAACAGAGCTGAAGCCGGCAAAACAGCCCTCTGGGAAGGTAGCTGCTGTCAGAGATGGGATGGTGGCTCTTGAAACATCCCCGGCTTTTCTGTAACACTGACCCTGGACAGAGCTTTTTTATTAAATTAAATTACCCCTTAAGGGAAGTCTTTATCTAACACTCAGCTTTTGCAGTAAAATTACAATGATGTTACAGACACAGAAATAAAAGCCCAGGGTAACCCATGTAATCTGGAACAATTCTACTGTAAGACCATCATCAGCGTTTTTCCTCCCCACAATCCACAGCCTCACCAGGGCGTTTTTCTCCCCTCCGGTTTCCCAGTTTGTGTACATACGCAGAATGCAACACAATAAAACTCCTGATCTGTGATATTAAATAGGTCATAAAAATGTCAGCAAGAATAACTTATTTTTTAAGCTGTCATTAAAAATGATATACAATTAAGGTGGACTATAAAAGATGATTAAAAGTGCAATCCTCTGTAAATTCAGGATGGCTTGTGTTTTTGCTATTGTGTGCAAAATGGTAATGGCCAGACCTCCATTTCAGGGGGACTCATCCCAGAGGGGACAAACCGGAAACACGCTATGAGGCTTTGCATAAACCCTGGCCGTCTTTTGCAAGACAGTGACGAGCGTGTGGAACTGTTGGGTGGAGATGCTCCTAGAAAAAGGCCGTGCCCTCTGGCTGCAGGCTCTTCTGAAGCTGGAGACCTTGACCCGCGCATCTGAGCAGTCTTTCCCCAGCGCATTCCAGGACCTGCATATTACAGATGTGCAATGGTTTGGGGGAATTTTTTAAATATGCAAAGTGCTGCGGTGTGATAGGACGTGTGTGCTGGGGGCGTGAGAAGATCTGCGTCGTTGTCCAGGCCACTCCTCAGGTAGTGGCTGGCAGCGAGTTGCCTTCTTCTTTGAGCCACTGTCCCCTCTGTGACCTAAGGGATAGGATTGCAGTGATGGTTTTCACTCCATCGAATGACTGAACTGAATCACTTGGAACCATGTGATTGATGTCCAGGGCCCGTCTGCCCATGGACTTGGTGCCTGCAGGCTGTGTTTGCCGGGCTCCCAAGTTGCTGACTTCTAGCTGGGGGCCGCCCATCAAGGCACGTGAGGACACTGGCCTGAGGGGGTGAGGAGAGAAGCTGGGGTATTTCTCCCCTCTCTCTCAGCCTCCCACAGCATCTCCGGCAGTGTCTGCGCCCCCTCTGTGTCCAGCACCCTCAGGACAGGCCCAGTGTGGTTCCAGCTTCTATCAGATGAGCCTGCACTTCAGGACGCAGCATTTTCCCAATGAGCCTCCGCACAAGAGGAGCTTCTGGGCTTTTCCATCACCTGGATGATCAGTTCCCCGCGTTAAATCCTTCCGGTTTACATCCTCGTGTGGCTTCTGTTTCCCAATAATGCCCTGACTGATACAACCCCAACGCAAAGAGAGCAGAGTGGGAAAGCAGAGAGATTCTGGTTGGAGCAAGGTGGGACCCGGAGCCCCACCACCTTGGCCATCGCCAGTCCCCTGTCATCCTCCACAGAGAGTGCAAGTCAGTCCGGGTGGCCCCGAGTCTGAGGGACGTGCTGTGCAAACCTCTGGGCAGAGCAGAGCTTCTCAGTCTCTGGTGCTTGGTGGACACACCTGGACATCCGTGCTCTTTGCAAAATGCGATGGAGCACGGCCATATTTGATTCCAGGAGTTAAATCCTCAGGAAGAGGAACAGGGGTGCTAGAAAAATAAATAAATAAACTTGCAACCGTGACCTCTGTACCTTGAAAACCGCCAGCCTCCCACCATGTGAGATAGGCGTGTCCAGTGCCCCCTAGTGTTCATTTCCACACGTTCACTGCTGTGTGTCCAATTCCTTTTGGGTGCAAGTGATAGCTGCAGCCCAAAGGTTTAAGAAATATTTCCAGAATAAAAGGTTAAAATTGAGACAACGCTATCATTAACATGGCTTCCCCTCTGCTGACTGGAAAGAGGCTGCTGCTGTTTTGTTCTGTCAGAGCAAAACTTCCGCTTAGCTTAGTGTCACCTGCACAGCACTACTGTCCCTTCCTGACCCCAGGTGTGAGCCTCACACTGTCCAGGCCCAGAAAGCAGGGATGGCGCCACCTGCTCCTTGAGGCCCTCTGTCCCGGGCCCTGCGGGGCAGAAGGGGAGCTCTGTGAATCTGAGAGGGGTGTGTAAGGAAGGGAGAGGGTTAACGAGATGAGACATCACCATGGGTGGCTGGAGGAGGAGAGAGAACCCTCAGCGGCCCCTCTGAGAACCCAGCAGACCCAGGTTCCAGGCTTGGGTTTGAATTCTTGTGAATTGTTTCTGGAGCAGGGTCAGCACTGATCAATCTCTGAAAAACACATGTTTAGTTTTAAAGCATCCTCTTTCTTGCCTTTGATTCCTTTCTTGCTCCCACCTGGTAACTATTTCTCTCTCCATCCTCAGAGTCTCCAGATCCTAGCTTTCTACCTCAATTGACCAAAACTTTTTCTCTCTCTCGGCCGACCTTCAGCTCTTCATCTCATATCGTGAGTTTGATTCACTGGGTTTCCTCTGCAGCGTGTGGCTGTCCCTGAATTCAAACCCAGGCCGAGCGAGCTCAGGGCCAGCCCTTCCTATTTCTCCTCATCACTATATCCACGTCATCGGGATGACCTCTCCTGTCTGCAGAGCAGTGAGCACCACGCTGGCCGCCTCACGGGAGCCCAGCCTGGCCCACTCAGCACTGGCTCGCTCGCCATCTCACGGCATCTCCTGTCCCTTTCATGTCAGGGACTGTGTTTCTCAGAGCGTGTGCACCCTTGGCTTCCACGCGCTCAACCCTCCAGTGGTCGCCGTCTGCCTCTCTTCTAGAGAATCCCCAGCTCCCTGCGTTCTTCTAACCAGTTGCTTTTGTGGATCAACAGGGAAAGGAACATCGCTTCAGAAATTCAGGGGATTAAAAGGAAAAACAAATGAACTTCAAATGCAAGGCCTCCCCTCACTGTCTGGGCACCGCCCCCTGCCAGGGAGGCCACAGTAACCGGCTCTGTCCCGGGTGGCCCTGATTACAGCGGGCGGAGGGGTGGGGAGAGGGCTTCAGAGGTGGCTTCCTGGGGACCACTGTCAAAGATGACGGGCAGGCACCGCTTCCAGACTCCTGCTTCCCAGCCACAGGGCTGAACGGAAAAGGCGGAACGTGGGAAGTTCAGGGGCCTCCTGGCTGCCAGGGGGCTCCTGGGTGAACTTCCGACGCTCTTGCCTTCCCTGTCTGCCCTCGGATCATCTATAAAACAGTGCCCTTAGATGGTCTCTTAGTGTGCCTTCCGCTCGGGCGTCCTGCAGCAATTTCATATGGTCCAACTTAGGACCCAGCACAGCCTCGGACACAGAGAGCCAACCGCTCCACCCCCGGCCTCCCTCTCAGCCAGGCCCTGAGTCATCCCTCCTGGAGGATTCCTGGGGCCCCGTGCTCTCCCCCCAGGACCACCGCCTTGTCTGCTTCTGGGAATTTCGTGTTGCATGTAGGTTTTCGTGGCCATTTACTATCTGAGGCAGAGTTGGACTCAAATCTGTGCTCTTCAGAGATCGTTGATACAGATCTATCGAAATCTTAGCCATTGACCCTGAAGCATGTGAGCTGAGCTGAGGAGACAGGGGCTGTTCTCTGCCGGCTTATGGCTCCAAACTCTCCACCCCTGACCTCCCCGCTCACCCAGCACCACCAACCCCACCACTGCTGACGCTGGAGGCCCCACCAGGAAATCCCGGCCAGAGGAGGCCCAGGACAGGCCCTCAGAGGACAGGTCACACACGGGAGCTGCCGGTGGCCAGAGAGGGTGTCTCCACAGGAGAAGACGGAAGGCGCTTAAGTGGGGGCTCTGGGGTCTGTGAGAGGCTCGTCCTGGAAGAAGCTCTTGGCTTCCTGCCACCTTGAAGCCACTTCACCCATGCCCTTCATCAGTCAGTGAGAGGAAACGTTGGGTGGGGAACCGGCTGCCACTTGCCTGGTGCTGTGGACTGAATGTTTGTGTCCCCCGACATTCACATGCTGGAGCCCTACCCCCCAGTGGGATGGTGTTTGGAGGGGGGCCTTTGGGAGGTGGTTAGGGTTCGATGAGTTCAGGAGGATGGGGCCCCCATGATGGGATTTGTAAGAAGAGACACCAGAGAGCTCTCTCTCTGCCACTGGGGACACAGTGAGAAGGTGGTGTCTGAGGCCAGGAAGAGGGCCTAACGCCAGCACCCTGATCTTAGACGTCGGGCCTCCAGAATTGTGAGAGATACATGTCCGTTGTTTAAGCGTCTCAGTCTGTGGTGTTTGTTACAACAGCCCCAAGTGACCCAAATCCCCACTCTATACTTTCCTTCGGGGGTGGTGGGGGCCTAAGGTTGTCCCTGAGAGTCTGATGAAGAATCTGAAGAGGGGTGGGCGGTGAACTGGGCAGGGATGCCTGCTTGCTGACTCACAGGTGGGAGGGACGCCTCTGACCCCAGGGGATCCCCACGAGGCCAGTGCACTCCCAGAGGGTGTGTCCCAGGCACGCGCCCTCAGGAGGAGCCTGACCCCTCCATTTAGGGCTTGGAGCGGCCACAGCTGCTGCCAGAGATCACGGATGGACAGGTGTGTCTGTGAGGGGTGATTTACAGAGAAGGTTTGCTCCCGGACACTCAAGGCACAAGGTCATGCTTCATGATTTTCTAAATCAAACAAAACCTGACTTAATTCCTTCCCCCAGAATCAGGGGGAGACAAAATCCCGGTCACTTCCCGGCCCCACCCGAAAGTGGCTCATGACACTCGGCTCCCCGACTCCACCCCAGCCCCAGCTCAGGGGTCCTTCCCGGGCTCCTAGGATGTGATGCCTGAGGCTCCTGTCACTGCCCCCATTCAAGAGCCCACAACCCTGGGGTGGTCGTGCAGGCCATCCCCTTCCACCCCTGGGGCCTCTGGGAAGGCAGGTGCCTCTCCCTTCCTTCCCTCTCCCCCCGCAAGCCCTCTCAGACAATTCAGCTGTGGGCCTTCCACACTTTCCACAACAAAGGCATCCAGACTCTCCCTGGGGGCGATTCCTGGGCCATCACTCCAAGGCCTGCTGTCCTCTGGAAAAGGAACAGCTCCCTTTTGTGATAAGCTCACAAGCAAAAATGGCCACCAAAACCCTCGCCCACGATGACCTTCTATGTCTATCAATTACTGTGCACGCCCTCCTGCTGCATAAAGATTTGCAAAAAAAGAGAAGGAGCAGTCCCTGAGGCCTTCCTAGAGAAGCCCTTTGGGGGAGATTTGGAGGGCTACTGGGAGGTTCAGTTGGTGGGGAAGTGGAAGGGAAGGACTCTGGGATTCAGGGCCAGGCATCTGGAACAACTTGCCATGGCCAGAGATCAAAGGCAGGGCAAGGACCAGACATGGAGTTGATGACAGAGCAGGACAGCCTTTGGGGGCTGCGGCCAGGGGACACGGGCAGAGAAGCCTCAGGAAGGTGAGAGTTGGGGGGACAGTCTCACAGAGTGCAGTGCTCAGAGTGGTCCCCAGACGGGCGCATCGCATCTCCTAGGAGGTCCATAGACATGCAGAGCCCCGGGACCCCCGGCCTACAGATGGGAATCTGCATTCAGCAAGCTCCCCAGCACGTCCCGTGTGCAGGGAAGCCTGGGGACAAGTTCCAGGAGCTGAGGTGGATTTCGGGCGGTGGGAGATGAGCCAAGGGGCGGGTCCCGGACGAAAGGCCACTGCCACAGACGGACAAATGGACACAGATAGAAACTCCTGAAGGTGAGACTTGGCCCCAGAGACCCGCACACAGTAGGTGCTCAGCAAATGTTTGTGATCAGAAACAAACGAATCCTTGGAGAAGAAAAATGACCATCGTTTGCCCAAGGCTCTCCAACTGGACTTCACTTTGCCCAGGAAAAATCTGTGCAGGAGGGGGGTTTTTGAGAGTGTGTGAAAAGAATGGTATCTGAAGTTATTTATAGGCAGAGAAGTGCGATGAGGCAGCTGGCAGTCTGCGCTGGGCGTGAACACATTAATACATCCACATCCAGCTCTTAAAAGCCTCCCGTGTCTGCGCTCAGCTCCTGTCCTCGGGAACGCTGAGCGCTCCCTCCTGCAGCTCAGGCACGAGGAGGACTGCTTCTCACGTGGGGCAGAGCGCCCTAGACCCGGGGTCTGCTGTTGGGGAGCATTCGCTCAGAGGACCCCAGAAAGGTGGCTTTGCCCTAAACGCCAGCCATTCAGCATGGCTGCCTTGGAAAACTGCCTCTCACTGTCTCCTGAAGCCTGGGAATGTGACAGAAAGAGGGAGGGGGTCCCGGGTTTTGCCAGCTTTTGGGAAGTCAGCGTGAGGTTACAGGCAGCCGGCTCAGAGCTTCTCTCAATTCAGACGTTTCCCAAGCTTTGTGGAACTAATGAAAAATGGCAGCGTGGGCCCGATGAGGTCGTCTTTGAAAGGAAGGTGTGTGGCAGCTCTCTGAAACCTGGGTAATAACCTCAGGCCGAAAGGCAAATACGGCAGAATGAGTGACAAAGGGAATCTTTAAATAAATAATACTTAAACCTGGAATGATGAATTGGCATATAGAAGCATAATCTAGAAAATTACATCCCAGGTAGAGATATAAATATAGGCATCCGGGCAGACAAGGAGGGGCCAGAGGCTGCAGGGGAGGGCAGAAAGCCTCAGCCCAGAGCAGTGTCTGGGGAAGGCAGACAGTCCAGGGGACCTGCCTGAGCTGCAGGAAGCTGGAACAGCTGGGTCTGCAGGGAGGCTGTGAGAGAGAAATGGCCGGAGTAGGAGAGAAGGCCAGTCAGGGATTTCAACACCCTGATGAGAAGTGAGAGCAGGGCCGCCAGAGTATGGGCCCCAACTGTCAGCAAAAGGAGTGAAACCTGAGGCACGAACAGCACCAAGCTCAGCAGACAGGCAGCCCAGTGGGTGGTCGCAGAGGCCGGAGCCTACCTTGGACAGAAGCCCGTGGCCTGATGGGGTCGCTGTGCCCCTCCTCCTCCTTCGTGGAACCAATTCCTCAATGCACATGAGCATCCTTAGGTGGCCACAAGATGCAGTATAAATTAACCACGGCCGTGGCCCAAGGTGATGGAGCAGAGGCTGGTTTTGCCGTAGCAGCTCATTCTTTGCTAACACCCTGTGCCGGGCAGGGTTCTAAGCTCTCTGCTTATATTAACCACCTTAGTCCTCACAACACCCCCGTCAGGCAGGTCCATTCAACACAAGAGCGAGGAGCTGAAGGTGATAATTATCATTACTGTTTTTACAATGCTTAACCCCGGGGTTGGCCTTCTGCTGCCAGCTCCCCCTCTCAGCACCTCTCTGTCGCTCCCACTGCCGAGCCTCCTGACCACTCACGCCCTCTGGCTGGCACGCACTCCGTCTCTTGGCCTCTGTGCTCTGCCAACCTGGGGTGTCAGTTTTGATAAATTGCCACTCAGAGAAGTCAGCCAGATCAACTAAATGGCAACCGCCGACTCCCGGATGCCCATGCTTCTGGCGGAACATTCTGGGGGATGACGCCTGGCATTATCCCGGTACTACTTGCCACAGATGCATCAGTCAAGCTCAGAACCCAACCAGGAAGCAGGCCACAGGGGTGGTAAGAAGAGGGTGGAGCTGGGAGGGAGTCCTCAGGTCCAAGGAAGGTCGAGAAGCAGCAGGGGTGACGATTAATTGCCCTTGAAGAGTGACACGGGGGAGGAAAGAAGAAAACAGCATTCCAATAGCAGAGGGGACAGCGGAGAGCGGAGAGCCCAGGGCAGAGCTGGTGGGGTGGAAGGGCATCCGTGGCTGCCCGGCTCGGCTGCAGATTCTCTGGTCTTTCCCTACAGGCTCCCCTTCACACCTGCAGGCCACTCCCGGAGCTGATACTTCCGTAGGTGCACACGGGGTAGCCCAGGCACTGGAGTGAGGCCATGCTGGATGCCCCAGCCCTGACCAAGCTCCCAGCTGAAGTCCAACACATGGATCTCCCTAGCTGATACCACGGGGGATAGAGGGACATCGGCTGTGCCCAATCCACCAACAGGACCGCGAGAAGCAACACACGGCTATTGTGTTCAGTCTGCACGTTTTGGGCTGGTTTGTTGCACAGCAGATGACTGGAACACTGGGTGGAGAGGCTGCTGGCAAAAGCAGGAGGAGGAACGTTGAAGGGGGAGTATGACCTGAGGTCGAAGTCTCTCAAGCCACATCCAGGTCCCAGAGAGCGACTATATATAGGGATTTCTCTCTGAGAGAAGGATTGTGTCCCCTTTACTCTCCACCCGCTAACAACTCAAATATGGAGTTGTGTGGCAGTTACATAAGCTCTTTTGTATAGAACAGAAATAACCCTCATGCGAAGTGGCCAATTGAGTTATTTATGGCGTTTTAACAGCTAGTTTGCATAGCTCTGCAGTTGATCCAGCTGATCATTCTTCAATCAGCTGCTAACACAGCCAAGGAAAAAATAAGATAAAATCAACGGCTGTGCAGCAAGCGGATCACTCACCACAAATAGACACAGCCGGGCTGAACCCGAAGTGGAGCCGCATGACCGTGGACACCGGCACAGCCAGCGGTCGGCCACTCCTCGGTCACCCACGTCAGGGATCTGGTTCTCTTGCTGATATTTCCATGAAGAAAGAAGCACTGGTGAATAAAATGGTTGGGGTTTATCTTTCCAATTTATTCAAGATACAAACAAATGGGCACTATTTTTCCCCCTGTTTCCTGATTTTGGAGCTCAGGTGCTCACAGTCGGGCAATTCCATGCTTCAGTTCACGGCACTCTGGCGTTACTGGCCCTGGCACAGCACCTCTCCTGGTCTAGTTTATTTTAGTATTTTCCTTTCCTCACTCACCCTCAGTCCCAGGTCCACTCCGAGGCACCGGCTCTGATGGGTTTTGTGTCTGTCCTCAGGTACACGCGTGTCTGGAAGCGTGCAGTGTTCTTTCGGCCACGCAGCTCGCAGAGCACTCCTCTGGCGAACCCCACTCTTCAGCTGTTGCACATCTGCACCCGGCAAATGGAGAGAATAACACGGAGTCTGATTTCCAGTCTTGCTGCACACGGACAGCCAACGTCCTGAAGGACATCCCAGCATAAATCCCTAATCCACCCCACCCCTGACCTTCCTGAAGGACTGTCTCACATCTTCTCCTTGCTCCTCAAACCTCCAAGTCCTCCACTGAAATTCTCCCTCGCCGACGATGACCTCCTTCCCAGTTCATGGATAAACCAGAAACCTCGGAAGCAAATCCCGCGTGCTGCCACCGTCGCGTTCACTAGTTCACCTGCGTCTGTGCCCGGGGACTCTGCCTTCTCTCCTCTTAGTGTGGGTACAGTCGGGTCTTCCCTCACCTGTGCCAGCTCCCGGTGCCTCTCATCCACTCCAGCAGATTATCCAACAATTGCCACATTTCCCCTCTCTTCTAGGTCATTTTCATGAATATAAAAACATGCAATAACATCTCCCATCATTTGTCAGAAACTGTCTTTATTTCACACACACCTACAAGCACCCTGAAGTTTTGAACGACAATATCAGGGTGAGAATAATCTCAAGATATTATCCCACTGTTATCTGGCTTCCATTTTTTTTCAGTTGTAAAACCTACAATTGATGTAATTTTTTTTTCTTGTAATCTCCTTCTCACTGGTTGATTTTAAGATTTTCGTGTTCTTTGGTTTCAACGTGAAGTCTTTAGGTGTGGATTTGCTTAATACTGCTTGGGATTCATTGCGCTTTCTGAGTCTTAGAATTAAATTTTTACATTTATTCTGTATGATTTTCATCCATTCTCACTTTGAATATCTTCTTCCTCACTTTTTAAAAAAAATTCTCTTTCTGGAGCTCCTATTAAGTGTTTGTTAGACCTTTTCATTCTGTCCTCTAGGTTTTGATCTTTGAATCTCTCATTCACGTTTTCTGTCTCTTTTACTCTATACACATTCTGGGTAATTACTTCAGATCTGTTGTTCAGTTCACTAACTCTCTGTAGCTGTGATTACTGTGTTTTTTAAAACCAATCCATTGAATTTTTAATTTCAGGTATTTTAATTTTAATTTCCATCTATTCTGTCCTTTTTCAAATTTGTTTAGACATTTTGAGGATTTCTTTTATTTGCTTGTGTCTTCAAACCATTTATTTCATTTTAAGCACACACACTTCCTCTTGTATATAGGATGATTCTAATACGTGATGTCACTGTAGGTCTAATTATGCTGAATGTTGTTTCTGCTGACTCCAGGGTGTGGTGGTGTGTTCCTGCATTTTGTAATTTCCAATTGTGAGCTCATGTTTAATTGGTCTTAACCTGTGGGAACGCTTATGGGCCTGGGTTGACATGCATTCCTCCAGAGAGGACTAGTGTTTACTTCTGCCTTGCACCTGGAGGTACTAAAACCCAGAACCCAACAAAAGAGTTCAGGCCTTCCCCAACAAAAATTTTATATAGTAGTTCCTACAGGGCAGACACTGTACTATTTATATCTTCCTTTTAAAGATGGGGAAATGGAGATAAAAGGAGGTTATGCAACTTCAGCAAAATCACACAGATTGTTGATGGCAGAATTGGGGTTTGAACCCAGGCAGCTTTGATGCCAATGTTTGTGCTCTCAACCACTCCACCATGACACATCTTTCCTCCACAGTGGGTGTAAACTGAAACCACAAACCCACATAGGGGCCAGCCTGTGGTCCAAATTCTCAACTAAGGCCAAGAAAATAGTTTTCCTTCTTGCCTCCTGCCTCAGTCCATTTGGGCTGCCAGAACAGAATCCTACAGTGATATTAAACAACAGACATGTATTTCTCACAATTCTGGAAGCTAGAATTCCAAGATCAAGTTGTCACCAGATTCAGTGTCTGGTGCCCACTTCCTGTTTCGTAGATGGCCATCTTCTCACTGTGTCCTCACCTGAGGAAAGGGGCGAGGGAGCTCTATGGGGTCTCTTTTATCAAGGCACCAATCCCATTCATGGGGCCTCCACCCTCATGACTTAATCACCTCCCAGCCCCACCTCCTAACATCATCACATTGGGGGTTAGGTTTCAACATAGGAATTTGGGACACATGCATTCATCCTATAGCACCTCCTCCTTGCCCACAGGCAGATTAGTTTTTCCCCTAGCCTATGCTTTTCATGGGGATTGTTGTCCTTAGGGGGCCCGCTTTATGTAGGGGTTTCAGCTTCAAATTTTCATCTCCAAAGGACCATGGTCTTGCCTCGTGCCCCCATGTATTTGTTAAAACCCACAACTCCATGTGCCTGGTGTTGGTGGTCATCCTGGGGCAGCCACTTCACCCTCACCTATGGCTCCCATTTAATTTCCTTTTCCTTGTTGGCCCCTAATGACCCTAATGACCTTCCTTTACTTTCCTGTGACCTCAGCTTTTCATTTAAAGTTATGTTGGCTATAATTTATCCAACATTTCCAAATTTTTTTTTAGTGGGAGAGCTTCTAAGAAATTCTAGAATGCCCCAATGCCTGAAACAAGACCTTTTCTTCACTTTTTAATGTGTGTTATTCATATGTTAAAATCCGAGGGTCTCTGACGTTGATTGGTGAGAACCAGCTCTTGATGTCTCCATGTGACAGAGGTTCTGAAGTTCTGTGTTCCACCTACACTTAAGTGACAGCTTGTCTGCCTGCAAAATCCTAGACTTTAATTCTTTCCTTCGACTTTTGGACATCACATTTCTCAATAGCAGGTTGGAGGCACACAAGCAATATTTTCAATCTTATTCTTTAATCTTTGCAGGGTATCTGCTTTATCCCTTTGAAAGTTTTTAGAATCTTCTCTTTCCTTTGATGATCTTAAATTTCACTCTAATGTGTCCAGGTAAAGTTTATTTTTTATTTTGTTCTTTATTTTCAATCTATCCAGCTGGGCCCTCTGTGAGCCCTTTCCAGCCAAGAATATCTTTTCCTAAGTCTGTGAGATTCTTGGTCTTTTCTTGTTTTTCAAAGAATTTCCTTTTGGTTTACCTTTCTCGCTCCCGGTGGGGCTCCTATTATGTGGAGGTCTGGCTATTCTGCCACATCCACTGTCTTCCGGCTCTTTCACCTTCCGCATGCCCTCTGCGTGAGCCTCTCCCCCAACCTCCCACCTCCTCTGGGTCTCCCCGGCATTCCACCCCTCTGCTGAGTGTTCACTATTTAAAATATTACCATTTCAGACTCACTTTTTCTGATTCTCTTCTAGAAATGCTTGAACCTGCTTCACATTTTTAATATCCTCAGTTACTACTCTGAGGACATTTTTAAAAATCTTATTTGATGTTCTTGTTCTGTCTGATCCATTAATTCTGTTTCGTGTGGCACAGGCTGTGTTTCATAAAGCAGCATGTGTACATGTCAGCCCTCTCCCCACTTCTCCTTTAGAACCCTCAGCAGCTTTGGCTAATAGGTGAGTCTGCCAGATGGGGTAAAATCCTTGGTGCCAGCTTGGGCTCCTCCCGGGGAGGGCTTCGTGTTTTTTGGCTTGGGGTGTGGGTAGGAAGGGGTGGTTCAGAGGAAAGACCCTTTTTGGTTGCACTCTGGGCTCATCCACTTCCTCTCTTCTCTGCTATACAAGACTTGTCTGAATTTGTCTCAGTCCCTCTGCCAGACACTGTTTTAGTGGGGGAGTTACCCCTGGATTTGCAGTTGCCCAGCTAAGAGAACGGAAAGGAGGTGAGCCCTTTCCAATGGGCTCGGAAGCCCACCCAATGCACTGCAGGCGCCCCTCCCAGCTGAGCTCCAGCACTGCCCTGGGGTCACCATGTTGCCTTTCTGGGAGATGGCTGGGTGGAGAGGGGTCTGCTGCTTTTCCCAGGGTGGGCAAGGGTGGGGGAGCAGAGCTCAGAGGCTCCCTGGAGGATGCAAGCAGCATGTCAAGAGCAGAACTGCTGATGGCTGGGACTCTAGTGGAAGGGATGGAGATGATGGGCAGCTCCCTTACTGTCCAGGCATTGTGAATTTGCATCATGATTACCGGGATGATGCAGGAATTGGGATGTGGGTTCTGGTAAGGGTGAAGAAATGGGATGGATGCTATCTAGATCAGCAGGGAAGTCACAACACTCACTGAGCTCAGGGACGGCAAGTAGGGCTGAGCTTGCATGCCGGCTGTGATGAACTGTCAGTGGCTGTGTATACCAGCGCTTCTCAAACTTTACTTGCAAATAAATGACTGGAGGGTCTTGCCAGTATGCAGACTCTGACTCAGTAGGTCTGGGTGGAGCTGAGTTTCTGCATTTCTAACAAGCTCCTTTGTGATGACCATGCTGCTGGCCAATGTCTGTGGACCACACTTTGAGTGGCAGGGTTCTAGAACCCTGTGTTAGGTGAATGATGAGGCCTCAATGGAGTCCAGTAGGAAGACTGTCTGGATCACGTGGTGATGTCTGCCAAGGTGGTGTCAATGAGCAGCAATTTTCATCTCTGATTGAGTCATTTGGTCTTTTTTCACTCTTAAATATTACTTAGAAACTCTCTTTTTTATTCTATAAATTTTCTCTGTGGTGTTAGACCATCTTCCATCCACTTCACAATGCAATCAATCTTTTTTCATTTATTGATCACTCATCCATTAATAATTCTTTCATTCATAATTCTATTCATGCAATCAATCTTGATTCATTCTTTTGTCTGACAAACATTTATGTCGTGCCTCCTCTATGTTAGGCATTGTTTTAGTGCAGAGAAGACAGCAGGAAACAAAGCAGGGAGTCCCTGCCCCTATTTTTGTGGGAGGATAAAGTCAGTAAATGAATGATTGGTTACAGGAATGAGTGAATGCATATATATATGCACATATGTAAGAAATATGTGGGAAACCCATAGGAAATACACAGGTTAAAAAAGAGAAATAACTACTATGTCAAGTGGACGGAGGGGGAGGCAGTGCTGTGGGAGAGGAGCAGTTGGGGTGGCCTGCTTTTGTCAAGTTTGTGTTGAAACAGAGAACCTGGCAGAGGAAGAGTGGGCACCAAGGCCCCAGTGCGGGTCTCTGGGAATATTCTGGCCACAACACGGGACCCATGTGGCTGGAGCATGGTGACAGAGGGGAAAGTCACAGGAGATGAGGTCAGAGCAGTAGTGGAGGCAGATAATGTGGGGCCTTGTTGGACATGAAGGGACTTCGGCTTTTACTCTGAGAAATGGGACAGGATTAAATGGTTTTGGGCAGGGGGAGCCCCAAGATATTGTTCACAATTTAAAGAGATCACTCAGGCTGCTCTGTGGATAGTCTGGAAAGGCACAGGAACAAAGGGTGGATGTGCACAGACCAGTTAGGCAGTTAGTGCTGGTGTGGGATAACGGTGGCTCCAAGGAGATGACAGCAGTGTGGGTGGTAGGAAGTGGATGGAGTTTGTGTATTGTGGAGGTAGAGCTTACAGTACATTCCAATGGACTGGATGCAGGGCATGAAAGAAAAAGGAGAGGTGTCAAGGATATCTCCAAGGTTTGGGGTCAAGAAATGAGAAGACTGGCATTTCTATTAACTGAGCTCAGAAGAATAGGCTTGTGGTTGTGGTGTCTATTAGATAGGCACGTGCAGTTGTTGAGTGGGCAGTTGGATCTACACGTCTGGAGTTCAGCACAGAGGTCCAGGTGTGATCTGTAATTGGGAGTTACCAGCATAGAGAAGGTATGAAAACCATGGGACTGGGTGAGGCTGCCTAGGGGAGAGTGTAGCTTGAGAAGAGATCCGAAAGAGAGATGCTGGAGGACTCCGATGTCCATGGAGAACACAGGAAGGACAGAGAAGAAAGAAACATCAGCCACAAGTAAATGTGTTTTGGCCACTTGATATCTCTCCTTCCACTGTCCTGGAAGGCTAATCCTTTTGGTGTGGTATTTATAATGTCTCATAGTGCTGGACTGCAGTGTCGACTTTGCCTGTAGGTAGCACAATCTGACAAAGTGAAATATTCAACAGGCATATATTTCAGACTTAAAGCATGAGGTTCTGTAATCTAAGTGAAGGCTTGGCTTCAAAGGCTTTGTAAATTCTGGATTCTGTATGTTGCATTTACTTAAAGTAACACACACACAAACACACAATTAACTTAAAATGGATCAACTTCACATTAAAATCCTTAATGTATATGTACACACAGGCACAAAATAGAGACAGCACTAACATTTGTTTTCTCACAACAAATATTCTGAATCTGAAATTAAACTTTACCACATCTCGAGTTTTGGATAAAAATCTTGAGATGATTTCTTTGCTCCATTTCCAGCTCAGTTCTTTGCCATCTCTCTGTAATTGGCATCTCAGATTCTTTATGCAGGTGCAAATCTGTGTGAAAATCCCCCCCATTCTTTCACTTCTCAAAGCCAAACTTTGAAAGGACGGTGTAAAAGTGACTTGGCAGGGGCAATCCAGAGTAGCTAAAATGCCAGTGCTGAAATTCTACTCATTAACAAGTTGTTAAATAATTAATAGGTTTGTGTTTAATTGCTTCTGTGTATATAATCTTGCTTTTTCTGAAAACCATCATTAATTTTCAGTTAGTTCCACTCGAAGTAACAAGGCCTAATGCTTCCAGTTGGAAAAAATGAATATTTATGAACACTTGCTCTATCTGAAGCTAGAGGAAAAATAGGATTATTCAGCTCCTTAATATTTGAAAAGGAAGGAGTGGTGAGAGAAACTTGTCTGTTTTAGTCTCTGACAGTATGTTTATTTGGCAAGTTCAGATCTCTGACCTGGGCTAATTTCTCTAGAGAGCTCGTTAAATTTTATTTTAAATGGAAATTCTATCCTCAAAAATTCCGGTTTTCTGAAGACTGCAGTTAAGACAATGTCACACTTTCACACAAATGGAGCTATAAAGTGCTGGCCCTGGCAGGGATGCCTGCTGGACCACATCTGTCACTTGGGTGCAAGTGAATGGTTCCAAGACCAGTTTAGGAGTGCGTGACCATGGACGAGAACCCATTGTCTCTCCAGTGCCAGGGGGCCTGCAGCTCGCACTGACAAACACCCGCCTGCCATGCAAGTCCTGTGTGGACGTCCATCCCTTAGCTCAGCACCACAGGGTTGGAAGACATTGTTAGGATCCAGATTGACATTTATCAATCTTCAAAATAGAAAACAGTCCCTTTTCAGGGAAGTTTTAAAAAGATATAGGATTATGGGCAATTTTATCTTCTTCTTTTTGACTCTTGTGTTTTCCAAACTATTTACCATTACCAAATAACATAATAATATAGAAAAATCCACTCACTGTGGCTCCTAAGAAAAAGATGCTCAAAAGCACTCTTAGGTTTCTTGTTAATGGGATTTGCTTGACTGTGTCAATGACTTTTTTTGTGGCTGAAAGGAGTGCAAGATAATTCCTTATGTGAGTTCCTAACCAGTGTATTGCTTTGTTTTGCATGTTTCTGATTATTATAAAAATGGTAACTTGTAGTATGTGGTCTTTTGGAACTTGTCTTTTCACGCAACATTATGTTTCTAAGATTCATCGTGTTGTGTGTATCTGTAGTTCATTCCTTTTTAATGATGCATCATAGAGACTTGTCTTCTCACAATATTATACTCTCAGATTCACCCATGTTGTTGCATAGCTATAGTTTATTCATGTTTAATGGTGCATAATATTCTACTGTGTGACTCTACTGCAATTTTTTTCATCCACTGTCTTGTGGGTGAACCTTTGGGTTATTCCCAGTGTTTTGCTAGTCTGAACCATGCTGACTGCTGGTGCACCTGTGCAAGAATTTCTTAAGGTATTTACCTAGCAGGATATTGCTAAGTTCTCACGTATGCTCAACTTTACAAGATAACGCCAAACTGTTTCCAAAGTGGCTGTACCAGTGTACGCTGCCGCTGTTTCATAGGCTTATTAGCTGCTGCCAGTCCCCTGGGGTAAAATGGTCCATCATTGCATCATAATTTGCATTTTACTGGCTTCTCATGAGGCCAAAGATCCCCCTTGTTTTTGGGCATGTGTGTTTCCACTTCTGTGAGGTGACAACTCGTGTCTATTGCACATTTTACTGTTGTTTCATTTCTTTGTTCTTATTGATTTAAAGGACTTCTTTATAGATTCTAAATACTAAAACTTCTTTGTTTTCTGTTATATGTGTTGAAAATATCTTCTCTCAGGTGTTAGCTTTCTTTATAGTGTGCTTTGATAAAGTTTTTAATTGCAATGGAGCCAAAATTATCAGTCTTTTGAAAACATTTAATTCTTTTGGTTCTGTTCAAGAACTCCTTCCCTATCTCAAGGTCAAAAAATATTATTCTTAAAAGAGGTACTTTTTACTTTTAAGTTTTACATTTATTTGAAATTAAGTTTTGTATCGAGTGAGGTGGATCACCTTTTTCACTTTTTAAAAAGGTGGAGACCCAATTGCACCAGTATTATTTATTGAAAATTTCCTCCCTACCCATTACTCTGCATTGTCATCTTTCTTTCTTTTATGTGTGGGTCTAATTCTGAGCTCTCTTTGCTTTATAGCTGGCCCATTTATCACCTTCCTTGGCAGTACCATACGGCCTTACGCGACCTGGTTTGTGGGAAGTGTTGATAGCTGGCGATGCAGATCCTCCATTCTCGTCTTTGTTTTTACTGTTATTCTTGGTCTTTTGGACTTCCACATACATTTTAGAACAAATTTGTCAAGTTCCACAGAATCCTGATCAGATGTTGGGTTGGAAATACATTGTATCTGTAGATCAGTTTAAGGAGGATTGGTGTCTTTTTGATGTGGAGTTTCCCTGCTATGAACCTATGCAATACTGCATCCCCAAAACAAGAAGCTGCGATGAAATCAGAGTGGAAAATAGCAAAGAATTCTAAACAAGATTTATAAAAGGAATATTCTATAGACAGCTGGATAGCAGAATGAAAGTGGCTCAGAACAGAGTCACTGATTTGGAAGATACAATGAAACCATCTCCCATCACATGAGAACAAGAATATAAGGAGAGAAACAATGAGGGAAACATTAAGAGACATGGATGATAGACCAAGAAATAAAATAATCATGTAATAATGGGTGATCCAGAAAGCAGTAAGAGAGACAAAAGATTTTTAAAAACGTGATTAAAAAACAATAGAAGAGAATGACCTAATATTAAGAAAGAGTCTAAAGGAATCATTGAACGCTAAGCAAAAACAATGTAAGCATACATAGCTCTAAATATAGCTAAAATTTCTGAAATCTAAGCTAAAAAAAAAATACAAACACGCCAATCCTAAAACTGTGTGGAGGAAGGGCATGCTATTTCCCAAACAGCAAGAGTTAGACTGGCACCAGTTATCATTTTTTCAACATAAAATTCTAAGACTATTGAATAGTATCTCCCAAGTTCTAAGGGAAAAGGATTTGAACCCAAAATCATTCAATAAGCCCAACAGTCAGTCAAAAAAGAGAATAAAAAATCTCCCAGACATGCAGATTTAAATATATATATATATATCACCTATAAAACATTCCTAAAAGAAAACCCTCCAGCATTTATACCAGCAAAGCAAAAAGGGGACCCCAGGGAGAGGGAGGCATGCAATACAGGAAAAAGTGTGAGGCAAGGAAGAGAGAAATTAATCCGAAGACTAGTCAAAATCTTCAAAATGGTGTTAATATCATTGTCTTTATTTTGAACAGAATTGTTATGCAAGGATTAAAAACAGTCATTATTTGAAAATAATCAAAACAATCTGGAACTAAAATTTGAAAAGCTTAATACCTGGGTTACCGAGAGAGGGAATCTAGAAAGAATTACGCTAGAAGTCTTGCCTTTATGGCAAAGAGATTATAAAAACTGATTAATTTTGGAAATTTACAAGAAAAAAATATGTAGGTTTGTTTGGTAAAAACCTTTATAGGCAATTACTAGTTTACCAGAAATAGGGTGTAGGTATTCCAAACCTGTGGAATAAAAACATGAAATAAAAGAAATGAAGCTAATATAGCAAATTTCAAGAAGGAGAAAGAAGAGA
This sequence comes from Tapirus indicus, assembly GCA_031878705.1. Classification (NCBI taxonomy): domain Eukaryota; kingdom Metazoa; phylum Chordata; class Mammalia; order Perissodactyla; family Tapiridae; genus Tapirus; species Tapirus indicus. The sequence continues at coordinate 88,106,280 of CM062924.1, read as the reverse complement.
GCTAGAAACAGCAAGATGATAGGAATGAAAGAAAGTATAATTTCAGTAAATATGAAAGAGTTAAAATTCAGATTAAAGCAAAAGAAAAAATACACTAAAAGCTAATTTCCGGAAATATATTTAGAACAATATAAAACAGCATCACCAAAGGAAATAAACAAATGGACAGCCATTTCCAGAAAGTGACAATAATGTGAAAGTTTACAGCAAGATAGCAGATATTTAAGAATAACTAAATTAACGCAGAATCCAAGGAGCCTGCACTTGTCTCACGGCTGTCACCCGGTGCTCACTGTGCTCTGGCCTTGGCTAAGTGGTTTGCACCAATTAGTTCATTTAATATTCATAAGAAATCCACGAGCTCAATGGCTTTGTAGCCATTTTACAGATGAGGAAATTAAGGTTCAGAGAAGATAAACAGTTTGCCAAAGATCACGACTCCAGGAAGTAGCAGAGCTGGGAACGGCAGGATTGGAATTTATATAGAGAGCCTCCTGGGGACGGTATAGACAGTCACGTCTGCTGGAGTGAATGTTTCCTCTCTGTCTGGTCACCTGTTCCAGAGAGGACAGGCTGTCCTCGCCCTGCAAACCTGAGCTCCAGGGAGAAACTCTTTTCCAGGGCTCCTTATTGTCCATCTCTCCCTCCTTGAACCACACCGTTCTGAAATTGAGTCTCTCCTTTGTCGTCCCGGAGACTGCACCATGACTGTCTGGCTATTCTGGAGACGAAAATCCAGTTCTCAAGTTCAAGGGCTAGTGAAAGTCCCAACCTGTGTCAGAATAGACTTTCACACGTGGAAAGGTGGTTGCATAAAAGCAGTCTTTGTTCTCAAAGTCACACGGATCTCCTAGTCAGCCGTCTCAGAAAGGGTGATCAGTACCTATTCGCGCTGCAGGAGCCTTGTGGGCAGGGTGAGGTCCACTGTCCAGACCTCTCTCCCTTGTGTCCAGAGGCTGGTCTCGCTCCTGTGTGCCTGCGCTGAGGATCCAGGCCCACTGTGGGGTGGAGACAACACCAGGCTCCACGGCCTGGCCTGCAGAGGGTCGAGAGAGCAGAAGGAAATCCAGGGGGGCAGGTTGCAGGTTCCATTTAATCCACGGACAGGCAGATGAAGGGTAATGCATGAGGAGCTGTTGTTTGCAGACGCTGGGATGCTCCCGCAGCAGGGTTCCGCACAGCGCTGTAGTTACTGTAAGATATAAGTCACTGATTCTGTGATGCAGAGAGAATGCGCCCAGGGCCCACTGCTTCCCCAGAAGGCCACACCGGCTCTGCTTGCCTTCTCTCATCCTGCACCATCCTTCCAGCTAAAGTTTCCACAAAGCAGAGTCTGGATCCTGTGAAAGCCCATTCAGAGGCCTCCAGGGGTGCTGCGAGGCCAACGTGGAGTGCAGTCCAGACCCTAAGGATGGGCAGTGAAGGTCCCACAACACCCCTCAGCCAGCCCAGCTCATCTCCTACTTCGACTCCCCGCCCGCACGCGCCCCATCCTGTCTTCCTCCAGACTCGTCTCATCATTTGTCTCTGACTGCATTGCCTTAACCTGCCCCTCCTTGCTCTTGTGGAAACCCCACCCAGGTGACAGAGGAGATTACAAGGAGCATAGGATTTAGAATCAGACAAAGGCCAGGATCCAGTCTCAGCATTTCTACTTGTGTGGTCACGGGTAGCTCAGAGCACAGTCATCGTCAACATCATCATCGTCGTCGTGACAACAGCAACGGCAATAATAACAGTAATAATAATGAGTCAATACAAGGAAGACAGCTACCCTTCCTGTGCTGTTCCCCCTGTGCCTAAGCAGGTCATGGTGGCGCTACAGCAGCCCTGAGATTAGATGTTATTATCTCTGTTTTATAAGTGAGTTAAATGTGGGTCCAAAAGTTCAAGGAAGGCCCATATTGTATGATTCTTTTTGTATGAAATATGAATTGGTAGAATCCAATTGGTTAGTAGAATTGGTAAATCCATAGAGACAGAAGGCAGATTCCTGGTCGTCAGGGGCTGGGGTGGGGGGGATGGGGAGTGACAGCTTAATGGGTGCAGAGTTTTCTTTTGGGGTGATGAAAATGTTCTGGAACTAGATAATGGTGGTGGTTGCACAATCCAATGAATTTACCAAATGCCTCTGAATTGCTCACTTTAGATAGTGAAAATGGTCAATTTTATGTTATGTGTACTTTACCATAATTTTTAAAAAGTTCAAGGAACTTGTGCAAGTGTCTGAGCCCAAGGCGCACGGTTTTAATTGTCAGGCTCTGCTGCTTCCTTAGCTGACTAGGCTTTGCTTCCCTGGCTGTGGGATCTGGAGAATAAAACACCTCACGGGTATCATGTAACTTGTGGGACCAGAGCAAAGTGAAAAATGAGGGCCCCTTGTTAAAAAATTTGAAACTAAGAGTTTCAAGATGACAACAGCAGAGCATTACGCCACATGCTGGCACCTTTAGGGTGTGGGGCCCCGTGTGGCCACACGAGTCATGCACCCAGGAAGCCGGCCCCATTCACAGGGCTGTTGTGACGCTCACACAAGATAACACGTGTGAATGTGTCACCGTGGGAACTTGAAGACAGGAATGAGTCTCACCACAGAACCAAGGGGTCAGCGAACCTGCCATGTCCGTCCTGGGCAACTGGACGGTGCCCGAAATTGTGGGGAGGCTTGAACTCTCCAGACGCCTGACTAACAAACCCTGAAGGGGCTTTGTAAGTCGGGTGCAGCAATGATGGTCAGAAGAAGGGGAAGGAGAAAGAGAAGAAGAAACATCCACCATTTATTGACCACTGGCCTTGTGCCTAGTGTAGAACGAGTATTTAATCTCACTTAATCCTCAAGCAACCTGTAAGATGCTCCTTTTTAGGCTGAGACAAGCGAAGCGGCCTGCCCAGCATCCCCTCGCTGGTCAGTGCAGAGCTGGGACCTGATCTTACCACTGAACTCACGCACTGATGTTTATCAGGTGTTGCACAGGGAGGCTGTGGAACACAAACAAAGGCAGTTCCACGGAGGGACTCTGTCCCTGACGTCCAACACTTCTCAAGGGAAACTGGTGAAACCGTTAGCCAGGTGTTGCTCAAGAGAGCGCCTTTGTGCCCGGCACACCTGGACCCTTCTTTCTCTGTTAGGTCCTCCCATCCCCCGACTTGGTGGTGTCCAGCACAGCTCGCCTCCCTCCCGCCTCTGCATCACGCTTTGCCGTGGGCTGTTCAGTTGCAACATGGAATGTTCTCAACGTCCCCATCTGCAGCTGTTCAAAGTTAGGGCTTGAGTACAAACTTCATCACCTGTCTTTACAGTGAGTTTTGTTTTGGCCAAGATGTCTTTTCTAAATTGCCAGCGCTGTCACCAATTTCTCCAAGGATCCTGGGGTTGGCGTGTATGTGGGGTCTGTCCTGCTTCAGTTCTCTCTGGTCCCTCCCACAGGAGGGAGATCACGATGATTGTTGCAGAAGACAGCAGTGGTGACAGTGTGTCTGGATACGGGCTCCTCCTCCCCCATATGGCTTCCTGGGTGTCACTGCAGCTCCATCCCCCCTGCCGTGCCCAGTCCCCAAGGTTGCAGCAGCATAGTCTTCCCTGTTCATCCAGTTCAGGCCCAGTCTGCCTAGGGGCCCGCAAAGCATGACCCAGTGTGTTTACAGCCAACTTCCAGAGTCCAGACCAAATGCTACCTCTTTCCTGAGGTTTTCTTCAATGTCCTTTTACCTGGAGTCTGGCCCATGGCAGGTCCTCAAGGAAATGGAATCTATAAAGTTTGCAGCAGGGAAGCAAATAGAACCCCTAACCAAGAAAGTTAAAATATGTGCGTGATCACACATTTTTCTGAAAACACAAGCTCTACGAGTGTTTGCGTTTTCCACCACTTGGCACAAGTGAGAATGTTGAGAACTTTCCGTACGGGAATTCGAGTTTGCCTGTTTGTGTTGACAGGCAAGGGATGGACTGCACCAAAGACGTTGCTCGTCACCTGGTCCACCTACGATTCCTGCTGCTTAAGGGACCACGTGTGGCACCATGGAAGCTGGCTGAGATCACTGTTGATTGGGCCAGTGATCACACGTGGACAAGTTCTCTGTAGATGGTGGCTCTTCAAAGAGTGGTTCCCATGTCGGCATGGGGAATCGTTCCCTGCCTCACTGGGAGAAACTGAGGGGGGATGGGGCTGCAGTGACACCCGACTGTCACTGCCATTCCATCTGCTGTCTATGCTCCCTTTGCCTGTTTGTCGTCTGTTCTCGTCCGGCCCGGTTGTGTGGGCCTCCTCTGTCTGCTTGTCAGGGGTGCTCTGTCCTCTCCATCTGTCCTCTGAGCCATGGACAGCCCTGCCCGCCTCTCTCCCTCCTCTGCCTGCCCATCGTTCTTTCTGGACTGAATCCACCTGAGCCGTGTGTCCTGTGTGTCCCCACCCTCCCCCTCTGCTCTGCTATTTTTGTCCGTCTGTTTCCAGTCTAGCTCTCTTCTTGTTTCTCTCCTGCCATGTTGTACATTACCCCAGCAGGTTCTTTTCTTTCTGTAGGGAAGAGGGAGGCTCAGCCCCTCTGTGTAAACAGGTTACTGTGCCCTAGACCCTTCCCTGCCGCAGCCACGTCAGTCTCACCTCTCCATCCTGGCGAGCCCGTATCCCTAAGGGCTCTCTTTGCCTCCTGGTCTTTCCGCCTCAGCAGACCTTTCTCCACATTCTCTGACACCGTTGTCAGCCTTGTCATCTCCTTATAGCTCCAGACTCACCTGGAATACTCCCTCCAGCTCCTCTGTTGCAGAGGAGCTCTCCTGCCCTGGGCGTCGTTCCACCCACCGGGTGCAAAATGTGCTGCAGGGAACTCTCCCCCTCGTTCTCTCTGTGTTGCTGCCTCCAGTTTCCAGAAAGGTGAAGGGAGGGACACATCCCCATGGGTTTATATCCTGCCCGTCCCCCAGCTCTCTGGCCAGTGTCACATTCACATTCCCCACTACACCCCGGGGATGTTGCTTGTCAATGCTGGGCTCAGATGTCCACCCTGAGAGCCCTTGGATGGACACTCACACTTTAATTCAGAAAGAAAGGCAAGAGCAGGAGCAGAATTTGAACATATACCAAACATCTTGTACCTATGTGATTCGTTTGTCGTTTCCAATTAAGAAACCACTAGAATAAACAATTTATTCCTAGCAACTAAGACCTTAAGAACCCATGAACTTCACTGGCCAGTTAAGTGACCAGTGTGCTAAGTGGTATCCTCATAGGGATCATTAATAAAGTGGGGTTAACATAAATAACAGTAATATAAATAATAATAACTCCATGCTGGGCACATAGTAAGCATTTCCTAAATAAATATAATCTAAGTGTTGAAGTATGATAGCTATTTATTAGACAGTAATCTGATTTATTAAGAAGGGATCTTGCAATGAATTCTTGGCAAGCAGAAAGGTTTCTTGCATTCTTGGGAAAGGGAAGACAAGAATGGTTTTGAGTGGTCAGGCTTGCATAACGTTGTTCTTTTGACGCTCATTAAAGTCTGCTCAGTGTCACTGTCAGGCGTTCTCCTGAGCTTGGAAAGGTGGGAAGGCATTTGTAAGAATACGTCAGATCTGGTGTTGGGCCCTGGTGTAGCTGCTCCGGGCAGACTTGAAATATCAAGGAGAAAACAAGGCCCATTGCAGTATAGGACCAGAGACCCTGCAGCACAAACTTCAGAAGTCACAGCCACAAGTTAATGAATCCTCTCTCTCCACCGCATGCCCCATACCATGTTTCAATAAAATTTTCAGAGTGTGCTAGCCAAGATGTGTCAGACGTATTTTTTATTTAAGCTCCCTGGGACACTTTAGAGCGCTGACTTCAGCTGGGGAAGCAGAGCAAGGTCAGAGCATCCTGGTAACCAGGACACTGAGCACTGGATGTATATTAAATAATTCACTTCTCATAGCAACCCTAGGACATGGGGAGCATTATTATTCCCGTTTTACAAGTGAGGAAACTGAGACTTAGTGAAGTTATGCAACTTGTCCAAAGCCCCACCGCCAGCAAGTTGCAGAGCTGGGATTCGCACCCAGATCTGTCCACTCCAAAGCCTGTGCTGTTTGCCGCCACCCTGAGAGTCTCCCATGGGGTGGTCAATCAACCAGCAGAGCCTGCCCTCCTGGATCAGATTGTGGGAAACAGAATCGGAGCGTTGGCCAGCGTTAGCCCGTCACCTCCCGGAACGCCCTCTTGGAGTGTTTAACTTGTGCCAAATACGTGGCTGCAAAGAGCTCAGTGCAATTTGTTTCCTGCTGTGACTTCACACCTGCACCCCGGGGTCCAGAAATAGCACGATTCCCCCCCCCCGATCGCAGTTCCACAGGTACTCACACTACACTCAACAGATGTCTTTTGATTCTGCAATATTTCCAACTGTCGGAGCTGAAAAAGCAATAAATAATAATGCTCCCAGATTTACATAGCAATTGAACACACTGCATAGTAGAATAACTTTGTTTCCAGCCATTTCAATATTTTGTGATGCCTTCTGAATTCTCAGGACGTTTTCCTCTCACTCCCAGGATGCTTGTGGGAAGCAAATATTTAGACTACATGGAAGTTCTGCAGTTTAGAGCATATTTTTTTTTCAGGAAAATAAATGTTACTTAAAGCAGATGGTGCACAGCTCGCGAGCCTCCTTAGGGTATTTCTACCCTCTCTGTACGGTCCCGTCTTTAAAATATCCCTTATGGTGACTACAGATGTGTGAGCAGTATTGACCATCTTTTTTTTTCCCCTACTGAAGGTCTGTACAGAAATAAGTTAATCCCAAACTAATCCCAATATGGGTTATCCTTTATTTAAAAAAATGTTCTGTTGCTGTAAGGCCATCATGACAGAAACTCAAGGGGCAGTGTCAATTTGTTGCGCCAGACTTTCATTACACCACAAAGTGCTGGAAAGGAGCAGGCATTTGTTCACATCTGGAGAAACCTCTTGTTATTCTGAGATTTTTTGATATAACGGTGGTGGTGACTCCTGAGGCTTCTGTCATTTCAGACTTTGTCAGCATTAACTGAATGTGAGGATTCCAATGGGGGGCATGGGATTCGTGGTACCAGCTGTGCTTAAATTTCAGAATCCGTCAGCTCTCTCCAGTGTGGTCAACATGTGCGTCCTGGGAGGAGAAACACAAAGAATTGCAGCCTGAGCATCGAGAAGGCAGCTTAGGACTTGCTCACCCAAGTTGATATTCTTCGGGAAGAGCATGGTAAGCAAGATGCTATGCTTAATAGCGAAGAGTTGCATTTCATTTAATTTAGCTTCCCTGATTATTGAAAAATGGTTACAGGAAGATTAAGCTGCAAAAGTAATGGCATTAGCAAATAGCAGAGGGATGTGGCGATCCATCAGTCTGCGAGGCACTGGGCACGTCGACTCCACTTCCTTTGACTTTATTATTAATAATAATGAATAATCACAACTGGGCTTTCTGAGCAGCTCTCATTTCGGAATTCCGAGGCGCTGTCCAGTGTTAACCTGTTCACCCATGTACCTTTGGAATTCTGCAGTTCAGGGCAAGTGAGTAACACAGGCGAGTCGTGAGCCCCCAGAGAGAGGAAGAGGGCTCGCAGGTGAATGTTACAAGTAGCTGGCGGTCTCCAGTCTCGGCTCTGCGGAGATGCCTCCTGGGTGGGTGCTGGGAGCCCTGTGCAGGCTGCCCACGGCTGTGGAGAGGGGCAGAGGCTCTGACTGTCAGCACCGGCTCTGTCACTCCCTGAGCCTCAGCGGACCCGTCCATTGAATGGAGGTGACACGGGGGCAGATGAAGACCTTGAGACTGTATGGCTCACTTAGGTAAGGTGTGTAAGCCATGGCATTTAGAAAGTGACCAATGACTCTTCATTTTCCACTTCCTCTTTGCAAAACAGGGAGTCTAGTCCTACCCTTGCTGACATAGATACCCCGAGGACCAGCTGTGGACCAGCAGGGATTTATCGAGCAGATGTTTACTCAGTGTCTGAGAGCTATTTGGTACCATGAAGGAACCAAGTGCAGGTGGCCAGGGGCCCAGCTCCTGACACCCATGCCCAAGTTGGCAATAGAAGAAGCATGTGGTAGGACTCAGTGTCAGGAGCAAAGGGGTACCAGGAGCTCTATGGATCCAGAGGGGGCAGGAAGGGAGGCCTTCCTGGTTCATTCGTTCTTTCATTCATGCAAGAAATTTAATTGAGTACCTACTGTGTGCAGGCGTTATTCGAATTGCTGGGATTAGAGGAAAAAAAGAAACAGCTCCCTCGTGTTGATTTCCTTCCAGAGGGGAGGCAGCAACAGGAATCATGACTAGACTATGGAATCCCAGGTGCTGTGGCTGCCCAAGGATGCTCTCCCCAGTACAGGCAGCATGAGCGACCAGGGGCCCAGCTGCTGTCCTCTGAAACCCATTGCTGCATTTGCTCCCACCAAGGGCTGAGTGCAGCAGGGATCCTAAGGCGGACTTCATTTCTGGGAGATGAGGGACTCCTTCCTTGGCCCACTTTGGCTCAAGGACTCCCCAGCAGCTTTGCAGAAACTTCTGGAGACCTCCTGTCTAGGCTTTTGCCCATGGGCTCCCTGCGCCCTTCACCTGGGTCAGACCTGCATGGGATCTGACCGTTCTCTCAGACTTTTCTGGCTGCCTCCCAGTTTCTTTCACAGGCATTTCTCCTGATAAAACCCTGCAGGCTTAATCCATTTTGGTGTCTGCTTCTGGGAGAAAGCAGATTAATGCAGACATTTAGTGGACTAAATGGGCGGGGCGGGGGGGGGGGCAGTGGAGGGAGCCCACCATTTGAATACCTGAAGCAGGAGCACTCCTGGCAGAGAGAATTTCCAGGCTGGTGCTCCCGAGAAAGGATCGATCCTAGCTGGTGTGTGTGTGGCAGAGGGAGGAGCCCAACGTGGCTGGAACAGAGTGAGTGAGGGGACGAGGGGCGGGGATGGAAACCTGAGAGGCCACAAGGGACCAGACCTGTTAAGGCTTTTAGACAGTGACGAGGAGTCTGGGTCCTGTCGGAATGAGACAACAAACCTATGAAAGCTCTAGGACGTAGTGCAAACGTGATCTCAGTAGTGTTTTAGAAGGTGGCCTCCAGCGGCCGGCTGAGAACAGACTGTGTGTGACGGGAGAAGGGGGCTTCTGTGAGGACACAGAAAACTGGAGGGAGGGCTTCTGTAAGACCTCAGAGGGGAGCAGAGCTGGCTTGGGGGCAAGTTCGAGGGGGTGAGGTCGGGATCAACTTGGCAAGCGCAGTTGACCACAGCTCCTGATGGACTGGGGACAGAGGGAATGAAAAGTGTCTCATCAAACTGAGGCCGTGGAAGCTCCATCCATTAGGGGGACACAGAGAGAAGCAACTTTGGAGGGACAACAAGACGTCTCTTTTGGGAAGGCTGATTGAGAGGCCTCTTGGACGTCTGCACAGAGAAGTCCAGAGGCAGAGGGACGTACGAATCCAGATCTCAGGGAGAGGTTGGGGCTGGAGACACAGAATACGTAGTGTTTGGAGCTGGACCTGAACCGTGGCTGAACTTCTCACGGTGCCGGCTCAGGAGAGCACTGGCGGAGAGTGGAGCAGGGCGCAGGTAGGCAGCAGGTGCAGTGGTTGTCCGGGGACCACCTGGGAACCGGGGCCGAGACGTGCTCCTGCCAGGACAGGTGGACCTGGTGATGAAGAGCCTCAGTGGTTGGTCGCAGCTGGCTGCTCTTCCGTAGGTTCATGGAGCCACTGAAATTCCACAGCAGAAAGTCAAGAGTTGGAGACAGGTGGGGGTTGAAGGAAAGCGGTGACCATTACAATGGTTCAAAGCAATGGTGACAGGAGAAAAACCTCCTCAGTGGAAGGATGCATCAGATCAGGGAACAGCCTGGGAGTGAGGTGAAAGCTTCGACAGCAAAGACAGGTGGTTGACAGTGGCCAGCAGGAGGCTGAGAGTAAAGCCATCAAAAAGGAGAGAAGATGGAAAGGGGGGAGTCCTCCGAAAAGGCCCTCGAGGACCTACTCACGTGCAGGTCAGGACCCGGAAGACTAGAAGGCGGGTCTAGGGGGAGCCGGACAGCGCCCAGACCAGCAACTGGGGGGATGGGGAGGGAGCTGCATTTCCAGGAAGTGAGGTGTTTGATGCTATTAGATACCCAGAGGTTAAAAAAGGTGAGAATGCATTCCTTCATTTGACTCAATTTGTAAAATGACGGCAAAGTGTGGAGCCCAGCCCCGTGCGGAGTCCTGCCCTGAAGGGTCCTTAGATTTCCCAGTGGAAATTGATTCTTTCCCTAACATTTGATGATGAAAATTTTTGAACATAATGGAAATTTGAAAGAATTATACAGTGAACACCTGTGTGCTCACCATCACAATTCTACAATTAAAATTTTGCTGTATTTGCTTTATTATCAATCTATCCCTATATCTTTCCAAAATCCATCTTACCTTTCATGCATTTCAAAGTAAGATGCAGACATCAGCGCACTTTCCCCTAAATATTCCAGCAAGAATATCATTAGCTAGAGTTCCATATTTATTTATGAATCTTTTTAAGGGTTAAATTTACATAAAGTGAGACACACAAATCTCTTGAATGTTTATACTCATTTCCTCAAAGAACTTTCTTTTTCTTTTTCTCTCTTGTGGTAAGAACACTTAACATGAGATCTGTCCTCTTAACAAATTTTTAAGTACTCAATACATTACTGTTAACTATAGGCATAATTTTATGCAGCAGATCTCCAGAACTTAATCATCTTGCACAACTGAAGCTTTATACCCATTGAGCAGCAACTCCCTATTTTCCCCTCTGCCCCTGGCAACCGCCATTTGACTCTCTGTTTCTCTGAGTTTGACTATTAGATATTTCTATAAGTGGAATCATGCAGAGCTTGTCATTCTATGACTGGTTTGTTTCACTTACCATGATGTCCTGCAGCTTCGTCCATGTTGTCAGAAATGGCAGGGTTTACTTCTTTTTTATGGCTGAATAATATTCCAACATATGTATATATGCCACATTTTCTTTATCCATCATCTGGTGATAAGACACTTAGGTTGTTTCCTTATCTTGGCTATTGTGAATAATGCTGAAATGAGCATGGGAGTGTAGATATCTCTTTGAGATCATGATTTTGATTTTTTTGGATATATACTCAGAAATGAGATTGCTGGATCATATGGTAATTCTATTTTTAATTTTTTGAGGATCTGCCATCCTGTTTCCCATAGTGGGTGCACCATTTCACATTCACACCAACAGTGTGCAAGGGTTCCGATTTCTCCACATCCTCACCAACACTGGTTGTCCCTTTTTTTTTTAATAATAGCCATCCTAACAGGTGTGAGGTGATATCTCACTGTGGTTTTGTATTAATCCAAAATGAGTAATAAATCTGTAGAAATAAAAATAATCTTTAAATATTACAGAAAAAAAACAAATACAGAAATTTTAAGTGTATCATTTGATGAGTTTCCACAAATACATCATCTGAAAAAGTCCCTCATGCCCCTTCCCAGTCAATTGTCCACCTGCCCTGCTGCAAACTTTGTTCTGATTTGTTGGGGGTTTTTTTGGTGAGGAAGACTAGCCCTGAGCTAACATCTGCTACCAATCCTCCTCTTTTTGCAGAGGAAGACTGGCCCTGGGCTAACATCTGTGCCCATCTTCCTCTACTTTATATGCGGGACGCCTCCCACAGCGTGGCTTGATAAGCCGTGTGTAGGTTCGCGCCCAGGATCCGAACCTATGAACCCTGGGACACTAAAGTGGAGCATGAGAACTTAACTGCTACGCCACTGGGCTGGCCCCTGTTCTGAGTTTTTACATTGTTTTTCATATTTAAAGACTTTACATTTTTAGAGTAGTTTTAGGTTCACAATAAAATTAGGAGGAAGGTACAGAGAGATCCCACATACCCCTCGACCCCCACATACACAGCCTCCCTCATTATCAACCTGCCCACCAGAGTGGTGCATTTGTTCCAATTGATGAAGCTGCATTGACGTACCATCATCATCCAGAGTCCACAGTTTACATTATATTCTTGGTGTTGCACATTCTGTGGGCTTGGACAAAGGCATAATGACATGTATCCATCATTACAATATCATATGAAATAGTTTCACTGCCCTAAGAATCCTGTCCTCTGCCTATTCATCCCTCCCCTCCTCCACAGCCTCTGGCAAAAATGGATCTTTTTGTTGTCTCCATAGTTTTGCATTTTCCAGATGTCATATAGTTGGAATCATGTAGTGTGTAGCCTTTTCAGATTGGTTTCTTTCATTTAGTAATATACATATAAGATTCTTCTGTGTCTTTTCATGGCTTGACAGCTTATTTCTTTTTAGAACTGAATAATATTCCATTGTATGGATTTAACCACTCTCCTGCTAAAGAATATCTTGGCTGCTCCCAAGTTCTGACAAGGATGAATAAATCTTCTATAAAGATCGATGTGCAGGTTTTTGTGTGGAAATGAGTTTTCAACTCCTTTGGGTAAATACCAAGAAATGTGATTTCTGGATTGTAAGGTAAGAGTATGTTTAGTTTGCTAAGAAAAAATTAAATTGTCTTCCAAAGTGATTGTAGCATTTTGCATTTCTACCAGCAGTGAATGAGAGTTCCTGTGGCTCCAATACCAGCATCTGGTGTTGTCAGTGTTCTATATCTTGGTCATTCCAATAGAAGAGTAGTGGTATCTTATTCTTGTTTTAATTTGCATTTCCCTGATGAGCATCCTCTCATATGCTTATTTGCCAACCATATATCTTCTTTGGTGAGGTGTCTGTTAAGACTTTTGCTCATTTTTTAATTGGGTTACTTGTTTTTATTGTTGAGCTTTAAGAGTTCTTTGTATGTTTTTGATATGAGTACTTTATCTGGTGTTCTTTTGCAAATATTTTCTCCCAGTCTGTGACTTGTTTTCTCATTCTCTTGACATTGTCTTTCACAGAGCAGAATTTTAATGAAATCCAGTTTATCAATTATTTCTTTCATGGATCATGCCTTTGGTGTTGTATCTAAAAATTCATGGCCATACCCACGGTCATCTAGGTTTTCTCCTATGTCGTCTTTCAGTTTTGTTGTTTCGCATTTTACACTTAGGTCTGTGGTCCATTATCAGTCAACTTTTGTGAAGGGTGTACAGCTTGTGTCTAGTTCACTTTTTGCATGTGGATTTCTAGTTGTTCCAGCACCATTTGTTGAAGAGACTGTCTTTGCTCCACTGTGTTGCCTTAGCTTCTTTGTCAAAGATCAGTTGACTCTATTTGTGGATGTCTATGTCTGGGCTCTTCACTCTGTCCCACCCATCTGTTTGTCTCTTCACTCGCCAGTACCACGCTGTCTTGATTACTCTAAATTTATAGTGAGTCTTGAAGTTCAGTAGTGTCAGTCCTTCGACTTTGTTCTCCTTCAACATTGTGCTGATTTTAATTTACTACAGCTTTGCCTCTTCTAGAGCATATGAATGGAATAATACAATGTTTTCTCTTTTGTGTAAGGTTTCTTTCACTTACCTTGCTTTTGTTGAGATTTGTCCATGCTGTAGTGTGATCAGTAGTCCATCCTTTTTTATTGTGGAGGAGTATTCCATTGTATGAATATACTGCCGTCTGTTTAGTTCTTTCCCTGGTGATGGACCCTGGGGCTATTTCCAGCTTTTGACTATTGAGAATAAACTGCTATGAATATTCACACACAATCTTTTGATGGACATCTGCTTACATTTCTCATGTAAATAAACCCAGGAGTGGAATGTGTAGTGTTTTTTTAAAGTTTTATGAGAAAATGTCAGACCGTCTTCCTAAGCGGTTGTACCATTCCACACCCCCATCAACAACATCTGAGAATTCTAGTTGCTCCTCATCTTTACCATCTTTGTGTTGTTGGTCTTTTTTAATGTTCTCCATTCAGATGGGTGTGAAGTGCTGTCACATTGTGATTTTAACTTGCATTGGTGGGATATTGATTGATATTGATATGATAACTAATGATGTTGGGCACTTTTTCATGTGCTTATTGACCATTCATACACCTTCATTTGTGAAGTGTTTGTTCAAAGGTTTGTTTTCTTCTCACTTGGGTTATTTTATTTTTTCTTTTAACTTTTGAGTTGTAGGAGTTCTTTATATATTCTATAATGCATTTTTTTTTCTGGTCCACGGCTTGCCCATTCATTTTATTAACTGAGTCTTTTTATAAGCAGGAATTTTAAATTGTGATGAAGTCTTAACTGGTCTTTTTTTTTTTTCTTTTATGACTATTGCTTTCTGTGTTCTAAGAAAACTTGCTTACCTCCAAGTCACAAAACATTCTCCTACAATTTATTCTTCTAGAAACTTTATAGTTTTAAGTTTTATGTTTAGGTCTATTATCCATCACAGATTAAATTTTGTGTGAGATATGAGGTAGAGATCAAGATTCATATTTTAGAATATGGATATCTGGTTGTTTCAGTGCCATTTGTCAAAAAGAATATTGTTTCCCTATTGAATTACCTTGGCACCTTTGATGAATATCAATTGACCCTATAAGTGTGGGTCTAGTCTGGACTTTATATTCTGTTCAGTTGATCTCACGTCTATTCTTATGCCAATTCCACACAAACTTGGAATCAGGTCTTGCAAATTTTCTAACTTTATTCTTTTTTTAAAAATTCCTTTGGCTGTTCTAGGTCCTTTGCATTTTCATATAAATTTTAGATTCAGCTCAACAAATCTTACATAAGTGCTGGCTGGAATTTAGATTGTGATTAAATTGAATCTATAGACTGATTTTGAAAGAATGAATGTCTTAATGATATTAAGTCTTCTACCCCGTAGACATCTCCATTTACTTAGATCTTCTTTCATTCATTTTAGCGATGTTTTGTAGTTTTCAGTGAAGAGCTCTTGCACATCTTTTACTAAGTTTATACTCAACTATTTTCTAATTTCTGAAGCTATTATATACAGAATTGATTTTTTAATGAAATTTCCCATTGTTCACTTTTAGTTTATAAAACTACAGTTGATTTGTATGTGTTGACTTGTCTCCTGTGACATTGATATGTTTACTTATTGGTTATGATAGTTGCTTGTAGATTTCTTAGTATTTCCTATTAAAACAGTCATGCCACCTGTGAACAGAGATAGCTTTTCTTCTTTCTTCCTAATCTTTTTGTCTTTGTTTTTCTTTACTCATTACAATGACCAAGTTGCCTACTAATGTTGAATACAAATGATGAGATTGAACAACTTTGCATCGTTCTCCTCTTTGGAGGAAAGCAGTTAATAATATAGCATTTAGTATGGAGTTAGCTGTAGATATTTTTGTTTTCTTTTTGGTAATGCTCCTTTGCAGAATGAGAAATCTTCAAATCCTAATTTGGTGAGTTTTAACATTCATTGGTGCTGAATTTTTTCAAATGTTTTTGTGAATTTATTCAAATGAACATTTGATTTTACCTTTAATTGTGTTAATATGGTGAATCTGGTTGATTGATTTTTAAATATTAAATCAACCTTGGATTCTCATTATAGTCTAATGTAATGTATCATATTTTTCCATATTGCTGATTTTGATTTGCTAAAAGTTTGTCATAGATTGCTGCAGCTATGTTCAAGAGAGATATCGAGCTGCAGTTTTCTTTTTTCCTCTTCTTTTTTTTTAATGATAGCATTTTCAGGATTTGGTATCTCAGTTATGCTGCCCTCATAAAACACATCGGGATGCATTCCGTTCTCTATTTTCTGAGAGAATTTATGGAGGACTAGTAAAATCTCTACCTTGAATGCTTGACAGTTTTCACCAGTGTAACCATCTGGGCCTGAAGCCTTACCTAACAGAAGGTTGTTATTTCTTTCTATTTACTTTATTCTTCTTTTTCTAGCATTTTAAAGTTGAATCTTAGAAAACTGATTTTAAACCTTTTTTCCTCTCTAATATAAATATTTAAAGCTATATATTTCCTTGTATTTCTGTGTTAGCTGCATCCCACGAATTTTGTCACAATGCGTTTTCATGATCACTCAGTTTCTTTCTCCCGTGGTGGGCGGCAGGTTGAATCTCTGTGCAGCCCCTTGGACTTAGCTGGCTGCTAGGAGTCTGCCCTGCACACGCATAGCTCAGGGGTCACCCAGAGATGTGGGCAGCAATTACATGCAGAATATTTTGCTCCTTCTTTGTGGCTTTCCTCTTTCTAGGATCTCCCCTCCCCTCATCTTGCTAGCTGATGATTTGCCCCAAAAATCTTCCTCTGCCTTTTCAAGCCTGTTGGATATTGGTTTCTTTCTGAGTTTTACCCACCTGGTATCCCTGATGAGGTCCTGACCTCAGGCAAAAGGAAATGTATCCAGTACCATTCATGTCTTTCCACTGTTTACTCCACTCCAGTCTCTGCCTGTTTGTGGCCACTCTCCAGTGTCCTCCACAGTCCAGAGTTGTTGTCTGTGGAAGGGTCTATCTGATAGGAGCTGCTGTGCTGTTACTGGAAGAACATTGCTCAGTTTATTTTTAAAGACTGAAAAGAGCAAGTTTGGTAAAACAGAGGGGAGACTGACTGTCGGAGGTTAAAGAGTAAATGTTTGGTGAAGAAGTTGGGAGTGCAAGTGTAAGGAAGTTTTCAGAAAAGAGAGAGGGGATGCTTCAAGATTGTGTATCCAATGCAGACAAGGTGAAGGTTTATCTCGTTCACCAGTGTATCCCAGTGCCTAGCACCATATCTAGCCTGTGTGAGTGATTGATTAATATCTGTTGTATGAATTTGAATGCTCTGTGCATCTTCTACATCCAAATCCAATAGTTGACATATAGGAGCTGTCCTAATTAGAACTTAAGGTTGGCTACATACAAAAGGGACACAAACCAACAGTGACTTCAACAAAATAAAAGTTTATTTCTCCTTCATGTAGATTTCCAAGCTGATATGATAGCTTGGAAACTTCCGCAAAGTCACCCAAGTGTTCAGGTTGTTCTGTATCGATGCCCTTTCACGCCTTCTGCAGTGCCCTAGTTCAAGGGAGGAACCCGGTGTTGAAACTTATCACTTCTGTTCATATCTCCATGGCCATAATTTAGTCAGATGGTCATATCTAGCTGCAAGGGAGGCCTGGAAGTGTAGTCTTCCCACTGCACAGCTACTTAACCAGTAGAGAAATCTATTACAGTAGAAGGAGTGGAGAACGGATAATGGGGACAGGTTCAGTCTTAAAAGCAAAAAGTCAGAATGACAACATACTAGGGCTTTTCTATTCTATTTCGTTACTTTGCAGTTTCACTTCTACTATTTTTAGAAGTTGCTCTAGGATTGCGACACACATCCTTGATTTACGACTGTCTACTTCGATGCTGCACCATTCCACTCTTCGCAAATGTAAGAACTTTACAACAACGTAATTCTATTTGCCCACCTCATCCTTTGTGCTATTGTAATGTATCTTACTTCTCTGTCTTAATAACACTATTTTCCTTTAAGCAATAATTTGCCTTTTAAGATAATTAATAGAAAGAAGTAGCTGAATTTTTAAAATATTTATTCACATATTTACCATTTTCTGTGGTTGTATTCCTTTCTGTGTCTACATGTTTCTATCTGGTTCTGTTTCCCTTTAGTTGAATAACATTCTTTAGTATTTCTTATGGTGCAATTCAGATGATGGCATATTCTCTCAACTTTTTTTAATTTCACTCTCACTTTTGGAAGATACTTTCCCTGGATATGGAATTCTGCATTGACAGTTATTTTCTTTTAGTGCTTCAAGTCATAATTCCACTGTTTTCTGGCCTTCCTTTTTGCTGATGAGAAATCATGATCATTCATATTGTTGTTCTATATCTAATATGCTGTTTTTATTTGGCTGCTTTTAAGATTTTTTTCTTCAACTTTGGTTTTCAGCAGTTTGACCATGATGCACCGAGGCGTGTTTGGTTTTGTATTTATCCTACTTGAGATTTTCTGTGCTTATTGGATTTGCCAGTTAATGTTTTTCCCTAAATTTGTGAAAATTTTGATCATTGTGTCTCCAATATTTCCTCTGTTGCATCCGCTCTCTCTCCTTTCCTTTTAGGTCTCCAATTACACAAACTGAGATCACTTGAAATTATCCCACGGGTCACTGAGGCTCTGTTCATAATTTTTAAACAGATTTTTGCTTTCTGTTCTTCAGATTGGATAGATTCTATCCTTTAAAAGTTCTCTGACCCTTTCCTTTTCCATCTTCAAGTTTTTTTTTAAATTTCAGATATTGTAGTTTTTAATTTCAGAATTTCCTTTTGGTTATTTTAAATTATTTTTCTTTCTCTGATGTGATTCCCAATCTCTTCACTCATTAAGGCTATACTTTTTATAAGTCCTTTAGCATATTCGTCAAAGCTGCTTTCAATCTTTACCTGCTAATTCCATCAGCCATATCATTAAAGGGATGTTTGTATTGAATGGATGCTTTCTTCTTGATTGTGGATAGAATTTTCCTTGTTTTACACATGAGTAGTAATGTTTTCAGTGCGGGACACTGTGTGTGATACACTGTAAGGAATCTGTATTATGTTGTCTTCCTTTAAAGACTACTGAGGCTTGTTTGGTGAGATGGTAAATTTACAGGCTGCTCTCCTTAATCCTGTCTAAGCTTGGTTGTCGGTTTTGTTGAGAGGAAGGGTTATCTAGTGTAGCTCTTACTCTGGGTCACAGTTTTGACTCATAATGTAAACTTTTCTGGTGTCTTCACTGAAATTCCAGGGAGTTAAGGAGGACTTTCCCAAGTACTGTGAGGTTAGAAGCCACTTTGCTAGGATTTGAAGAATCTCACCCCGTGTGAGTATAGCCCAGCCACTGGCCAAACACGGGAACTCCTCTGTGCCTCCACTGCACTTCCTGCATCAACATGTCCTGCTTCACAAACTCCAGCTGCTTCAGCTGCACCGAACTCCAATCTCTACCTCTTCAGCTCAGTGGGACCACTGTGCTCTGCCTTGTCCCCAGGAAGAGAGCTGCGGTGAATTTCAGGCTCACCTCACACATTTTTCTCCCTCAGAGATTTCATTCCCTCACTATTTTCCAGTTCCTGATAACATTTGCCATATTTGTTTCGTCCAGGTTTATAGATGTTTACAGCAGGGGAGAAAATTCAGTACTGCTTGCTTTTCCAGAAGCAGAAGTTTTACAGCTTCTTCCTCTCATGAAGAACATCCTTGAAGCCAGCACAGACAGACTCTCTTCCTTTTCATTGTCCAGTGTTGGGTCTAGTCCAGCCAGGCACCTGTTCGTGAAGCTAAGACTCATCATGTAAGATTGTAAGTTGTATCCATGGAAATCACTTCCACTCTCCTTCCCACTTCCCCTTCCCCCATTTTCCGTATGATATTATCTGCCATTTAGAGGGAGAGTTTCTCAGAACAGTCACCTCTTGACCAAGAGGTCAATCACCCTCTGGTTCCCATCTTCCTTTCCAGGCTTATTTTTAATCTCTCCCTTTGAGAAACAGATATTAAACTCATTCACTCACTGTCCCCGTCTTGTCTCCACATTTCTAATTGTAGGGTGACACAACCTTCCTTGATCACCCTGGACTGAAGCAATCACTCTCCACTCTGGCCTCTTGTCATTACTGTCTGAACAATTCACTTGGCAATTAATCATGTCTTGCCTTAGGTTATCTCTTCTCTCATTGTCTAGAACTGACATTTGAATCTCTTATTATATAATTTTTCATAGAAATATCTTGCTTCCTCATTACAATGTAAGCTTCCTGATGTCAGGGTCCAAGACCTATGGCCTATACCCCACCTAGCATAGCGATGGTGCACGCAAAGGAACATGCATATAATTTGGTCAAGGTTACATGCTTGCTAATGAGAATGTTAGCTTAGTCTGGGACATAGGAAATTATACTTGCAGAAGAGTCAGATCAGATGCTAATGCATTAATTTTATCAGGCCTGGTCCACGTTTAGTCCCAAATTACTTGTCCATTTGGATCAAGAAAGGAGGCTTGTTTATTGCCCAATTCTTGAGACTTATGTTCAGACAGAGGAAGTCTTACAATTTCTGGACCTTTGTCCCAGGACGTTAGAGAGTACCACAAACCCTCTGAGCTGGTCCTGGCTCCTTGCTCTGCTTTTCCCCTTAAATGGTTGGGTTTGTGGCTCACACAGGGCTCAAGGCAGGAGTAAAGAGCTGGTTCTTTGCTTCTGTTTGTCTGTTGGCCTTCCAGGTGCCCCAGAATGGAGGCCCCAGTGATGGCACAGGTGCAAGAGATGATGTGGGGAGGGGCAAGTGGGAGGGGAAGGGGCAAGTGGGATAAGGAGGGAGTCTGTTTTCTGAATCTGGGCTGCGATAGAGATTTCTGGGGGCGGGGGGGAAGAGTCAGGATCTAGTTAGCTGAAAGTTTCAGCAGCTGATGTGAAAAGTAAGTCTCTGACTCAGATCAGATTCCCTTGTGTTTAGCCGTTGATTCTGATATGTCCATCTCAGGACAGCGGCAAGTGTGTGTAATTCCCAAGATGGTCTCCAGATTCCTGAAGGCTTTGCTCCACTGATCAAGAAATATTTTCTTTGAAACTTTAAAGACATTATGCAAACGTAGGAGAGGTTACCTGAATAAGATGTCCCTGTCCCATTTCCTCCAGCTCCAGAACCCACTCCTTGAGCTGCAGGTTATTGGTCTTTGTGGTGGGGGGGAAGATGCGTTTCCTCATCTCCTAACAAGAATTTGGGTTTCCTGCAGCACCTTTACAACCAATCATTCTCTCTCTGCCTTCCCATGCCCCTTCCCTCTCCTTCTGTCTCAGTTGAGGATGCCTTTGTCTGCAAGTCAACTGACAGGGGATTAGGCCATGTGCACACTTGTCCTCGCTAATAAAAAGTCTAGCAGAAGTCAGTGCCAGGGTTAGGTCAGTGCATGGCAAGGTCAGGGCTCTGGGCCAAAGGTCTCTGTTAACTTTGGACTTTGCCTTATGATTTCAAGATGGCAGCCCATTGCGACATCATGCAACTGTGTTCATCAAGGAGAAGGGGGTAGGAAGAAAAGGAAAAAGGAAGTTTTCTCCATCACTCCTCTCTCCTTTATCAGGAAGGAGACCTTTCCCAGTAGCCCCAAATTAGACTTCTCTCGGGGAAGTAAATAGATTTCTCTTAAATCACTGGACACAATGGGCAAAGAGGAGCTGGAATCCCACGATTGGCTCAGAGCAAGCATGGTACATCCCTGGGCCTGGGGAGAGGACTCACCTCTCATTAGTACATAAATATCTGTGCCCTAAGCTGAACAAAAATTTGGAGTTACAATGGCAAAAATAGATGGATAATGACTGTTGGGCAAGAATCTAATGCTTTACATCTCTTCCCTTTCTGACCCCAAGGAAAGCAGAGAATAAGGCTTGACACACAGATGACAACTGTACCCTGTTTTCAGTGGCCTCCTTATGGCAGGTTGTCATATGGGAGAGAACATGCAGTTTGGAATGAGAAGGCTCGTGTTCAAGTCCTGGCTTTGCTACCAGTTAGCCTGTAAGATCTTGAGCAAGTTGCTTAACCCACTCGAGCCTCGGTTTCCTAATACATAGTAGAGTTAATGATGTTGATGAGACTGCAGATAAACATAGCTACCACTTGTTGAGGGCTGTGTGTGTGTGCCAGACACCATGAGAAGCAGAATTCCAGGATGGCTCTTGTGGGAATTGCACCCCATAGAACTGCTTCCCCTGGAGTGTGAGTGGGACCCTTGAATATGGTGGATGTCACTTTTAGGTGATGTTATATGGCAAAGGAAAAAGGATTTAATTAAGGCCTTTAGTTACTGACTTTGAGTTAATCAAAAGGAGATTATGCTGGGTGGGCCTGCCCCAATCAGGTGAGCCCTTTAAAAGAGGGCCTAGGCCTTTCTTGAATGTCAGAGGCTCCAAAAAACAGAGACTCTTTCTTTTTGCTGGCATGGAAGATGCAAGCTGCCGTGAGTTCCACAGCCTCCAGGAAATGCACTTTACCAACCGGCTGAGGGAGCTTGAAAGTGAATCCTTCCTCAGTCAAGCCTCCAGATGAGAACACAGCCCACCAACACCTTCATTTCAGCCCGGTAAAGCCCTGAGAAGAGAACCCAGCCACACTGTGCCAAATCTCTGACCTACAGAAACCATGACACAATAAATGAGTGTTGTTTTAAGCCCCTAAATTTGTGGTAATTTGTAACACAGTAGTAGAAAACAAATACAGGCAATGTGCTAGACTCTTTACAGATCTTACCCATCCAGTGCTCACCACGTCCCAGTAGGGTTGGGATTATCCTCTTTTGGATCTGTTGAGGGACAAATTACAAGGCATGTGATGTCAGCTGTGTAATGTGTAGATTATTCAGGCTCCTTTTTCTCCTGTAACCCACCTTCAGGTATGTCTCTGCTTTCTCGCTCTTTTACCTTGGGAAGGCAGCTGGAAGAAAATAGGTGAAACTCCAGATTGCTAATTGCACTTCCTGCTGACCACTTGGCAAACAGCATGGCCGGTTACAAGTACGCTGGCCTCTCCCTTTATGTTGCAGACTCCTCCAGGACTAAGTCTGCAAATTCATCCTGGCCCACAGTAGGTGTTCAGTCTTCACGGATTGAATTGCATTAGGAGAAGTGGACTGAAAAAGCTGGCTGAAATAAAACCTTTAAATTGTTTGAAGTTTTCCCTTAGCTCATGTTATGCTGAGCTCCAATTGCAGCGTGTAATTGAGTTTAGATAGCATCCCACTCAGCATGAATGTTCAGATTTGTAGTTCCCTGTCTGGGATGGCAAGGGCAGAATTTTCATGTGCAATGAGCTTCTTATTGACCTAAGCAGTGTGGAATCTCATCTCACGCCGCTGCGGTTCAGGGTCACTGGGATTATTAGCACGTAAGCAAGGAGATGCTTGTGGTTGGCCGGTTCTGGAGCACTGGGTCCTTACTCCTTGTTTTACATGTGCACAGTCAGGGGGAATCTGGAGTAGACTCGGGCAAGTGTGTCTGGCTCTGACATTTTGTAATAGAAGAGCATTTCGTCCAATCACCTTATCGTTGAAGACATGATAGGATCTGATTTGGAAGTGAGTAAATAGCAAAGCTCTTTTTGAGGAAGAAACAAACAAAATTAAGACTAGCCAGGGAGGCTGGAGCCAGAAGAACTGTGCCCAGGGAGCTCAGGAAATTAACCCAGCGTGGAGGTGATATCTTCCCAAGTGGTATGCACAGAGCTTAGGGCCATGTGGCCCAGAGGAAGTCTGTCTCTTGCTGACTTTGAAATAGAGAGAATTCACTCTTTTCCTCTGGATATTTCCTTGCACTGTAAACCATGACCTCTTCTTCTCTGTGGTCCAAACTAGCAGATTTAAAGGATATTCATCAGATCCACTCATTCACTCTCCTAACAGCTCCTTCGCCTTTCAGCTCAGAGAATCTGACGACCTGGCCTCAGCTAAATAAGTGAGGCCAGTGCTTTTGCAGAGACACCCTCTGTGGTTCTGTCCATTCGGGAATGGACAGAGGATTCAGGGCAGTTCTGGACCTCCGTTGAGGTATGTTTTAAATTTCCCCCATCAAAACACTTTCTGGTGTGACATGCTTGCCTTGGTGTCACCCTTGTTAATGAGGACCATCTTCCATGAATCAGCATCCTTTCTCCCCCAGGTGAACTGAAACAGAATGTATGTTGAGTTTTGTGCAGAATTTTTTTTCCCATTTATTATTCTTTTGTTGAGACTCATTTTTAAAAATATTTTTCCTAATTCTGTAATTTTTTTACATTTAAAAATAGTATGAACTTGCTAGAGGTATTCTTGCTTGAGAATCATATTATTTATGACATTTCTGGAAACAAGAGAGTGGCATTAGATTGAGCTGCAAGTTAGGAAGGAAATGGCATTTGAAGGTGATGTGTTTGATTCCCAACAAAAGGCTCCCCATGGGTGCTGGCCTGCAGCAGCCAGGAATGCAGCAATATTACCCAATTTCCATATAACCAGCCTATTAACATGCCAGTGGCCTCCAAGAGCCATGACTTGCAATTCCAGGATAAAATAAGGCTGAAATCAGTGGATAGAAAATGAGTGCTCTTCTGAGAATTTAACAGAGCCTTGGACTGTCTGATCAGGAAGAACACCTGCCGTCTGGGCTCGAGAGGGTCAGAGCCTCTCTGCAGATGAAGGTGGAGCAGTGTTTTCTCCAGGTGCATTAGCATTGTGGCTCGTCCTTGCTCTCTCGAGTCCAGGCCACTGGGCTCCTGTGTGTGGCTTGCCTGGTGCAGTTGGGCTTTGGTTGGGTCACAGTGGAACCTCTCTGAATAGAGAAGGTAGCAGCTGGCCCATCAGGGGCTCCCTTGCTCTGCTCTGGGCCATGGGGTTGAGGTGATGACAGGAACCCAGATCAAGTAACACAAAAGGAAGCAGCCCTTTTCACAGTGGGTAAGAAATGCCATGAAACTTTTTATTCCAGGGGCTGCAAGGTTGACTAACTCTTTAAACAGTAAGTGTAGGCAGAAGCACAGATAAAATAGCTTAGACAAGATTTTAAGGGGACATGGGATGTTGGGGGGCTGAGTTTTCATGAAGCTTTAAGGTTTCTTGGTGCCCCCATAAGCTCAGCATCCTAGATTGGCTTGGAACATGGGTCTGTCCTAAAATAGTTCTTGTGTTGGTTCATCCATTTTCCTTGTTCGAAGCTGCTCTGTTCTCTTCAAAACAATATCTTACAGACATTGTGGTTCTAGGACTCTGGACTTATTTAGCCTCCCCCAAAACCCCACTTCAACCCATAAATATGCATCAGTTGCCTGCTGTTGGCACCCCAGTGTATGGCACATAGGCAGGGATTGGGGAACAGATGTGTGTGCAATGGAAGTAGGGCAGAGTGAGACCCCCAAATACAATACATGTAAGACTGACCCAGCCCCTCTGGGGAGTGGGGGTGGCGGTGCAAGCTGTCACTAGGGAGACTAGAAAAAAATAGTCAAATGAGTGAATACAAGGCATCAGCACTGACCTGCTGATGCTGTGATTATTTCCAAACACGTCGCTCAGGCCAGTGCATGGAGTTAAGGGCAGTGAAGCTACAGCAGATTGGGGAGCTCAGGACCAGATTCACCAACAAGATGAAGCTTCAGGTCTGGAACAAAAGGTGGCATTCGGGGTGGGGGGAGAGGAGACATCAGCAAGCGGATGATGTGTGCAAAGGCATGGAGTAAAGCAGCCCTGAACTCAGGGGAAAATGACCCAAAACCAGCAGCACCAAGACCCCCTGTCTTCTGTGATGGTAGTAGGTCATTTCATTCCTGTGGGGCATTCAGTCCAGGCTCAAAATCCCTGACACAGTGAGGCCTCTGCCAAACCTGCTACTTGTCTGTTACCGGGAGACTGTAGGCATCCTGGACCCTTACCTTCTGCATCGCCCGGGCTTCCTTCCCTCTGGTTTGGCCAGTGGGAGGTCCTTGCAGGGGGTCAAAGGCCAGGTGAGAGATAGGGTATGTTTTCCACCTCTCCCTCCCTGCTTCAGCACCACAGTGGTTCTGGAAATGGCTGTGGCTTCCACTAGGTGACCAGTTTTCTGGAGCTCCTTCTCTCGTGGGGCTCCAAGGACACAAGCCTATGGTTGGTAGCCTTCTGCTCTTCTTAGTTCTTGAGCAGCTTGCAGTCTCTTTTTGGCTCCTTGACCTTATTCCATCCTCTGCTTTTTGTTTCCTGCCAGGACCTGACTGATACACCTTCCCTTCCCACCTACTTGAACACATGTATCAGACAAGTATTTTTCAGTAAAGTGACAGAAACCTATTTCAAAATGTCTTAACAAATGAAGGAAATTTATTGGCTCACAAAGCTGAAAAGCTCAGGGTAGCTAGCTTCAGGCACAGCTGGGTCCAGGTGCTCTGCATTGTGGCTCTTCTTTTCACTATGCCAGCATTTTCCTTAGTCAAGGTCTTTTCTTGTGGTGGAAAGATGAGAATCAATAGTTTCAAGCTAATGACTCCACCAACTGAGCAACCACAATGAAAAGACGACCATTCTTTCCAACGAAATTCTGGTGGAAGTTTTGATATTTGCTCTGACTAGTGAGTCCATCACACATCTATTCTGGGAGTGAGGATGGCGGAGTGGAGGCGGGAGGAAGGTGCACAATGGACAGCTCCTACCCCACCACAGAGACTGAGAATGGGGAGCATATTTCCTCAATGAAAAACCAGGGGGAAGAGATCTCTGGGCAGGCAAAAACAAAAGATGTTTGACATGAACCTGAACCTGGTTTATTGAACTGTCTCAACTCCACGGGAATTTTTTTCCAGTCTCTTCATTAACCATGCTATGTCAAAACTTCCTTTCCTGTTATTTAATGACGTCTTTTGTTGTTGTTACTGCCATCAAGTTGATTCCGACTCCTAGTGACCCCGTGTACAGCAGAGAGAACTCTTCCCAGTCTTTTTGTGCCACACTTTCATCTTCCAGCACTATGTCAGACAATGCTCCCCTGCTATTCATAGGGTTTTCATGGCCAATTTTTTCAGCAGTGGGTGGCCAAGTCCTTCTTCCTAGTCTGTCTAGTCTGGAAGCTCCGCTGAAACCTGTCCACCATGGTGACCCTGCTGGTATTTGAAATACTGGTGGCAGAGCTTTCAGCATCACAGCAACATGCAGATGTGGCAGTATGACAATCGACAGATGGGTGGTGTGGTTCCCTGACAGGGAAATGAACTCAGGTCTGTGGCGGTGAGAGCGCCGAATCTTAACCACTAGACCACCAGGGCTGGCAATGATGTCTTGGCAGATCGAATTGCTTTTTAGTCACTGCCATTATTAAAATCAATCCAATCTTGTTTAAAACTCTCTTTTTGTAAATGTTTCAAAACTTCCTGACCCCGGGTGGGCTAGACCTTCACCTGAGGAACTTGGCGAATGGCTATGCATGTGTGTTGGGGAGGCAGGGGAGAGGCAGGGGGCAGGGAGGGTGCTTTCCTAGGCTGTAACACATCTGGAGTTGAGACTCTATGGGCAAAGAGGGAAAACAGTGGTCATTTAATGCAAGGAGCTGCTGCTGGTAGTGGATGAGCTGTCCCTGGTCCTGAAATGGTTCCGTCGGGTTTTGCCCACTGCTCATGGCCTCTGTTGGATGAGCGGCCTCTGTGTAGAAGCTGAGTGTGGTTTTCTAGGGGTGTAGCGTTCACCCCTATTGCAAGAGCTGCCATCACTGCGGATGACTCAGAAGGGGGCCAAGTCTCCATGTCCCTCCCTTCTCCAGCTGCAGCATCCCCACAGCTCCTGTGCCTCCCCCTTAAACTCCATAATCCTTCCATGAAACCACAAGAACCTCAGAAGGTTTCTCTGTGCACTCTAAGGGCTGTGGGGATCAGGATAAGGTGTGAGTTGCTCCTGTTACCTTTGCAGACCCGTTGCACACCGCTTCCATCTTGCCCTGCTGGAGCTGGAATTTCATCAAGCTTTCCACCTTCAACTAAAAAAACAGACATGGGTCTATGTGCTTCCCCTCCAGAAGTCAGAGGACTCATGCCGTGTTCTCACAAGGACCCTCTTATGATGTCCTTCAGTACCAGAGGGGGAGTGCAGGTCTTGTAGCTCAGCAAGTCCCAACCAGGGAATAAGCAAGTGTTTGGTAAACAGGTGACCACACAATCAATTGCCCAAACCTAGGCACTTAAGACGGTGAGATGGATGCTGTTAGTAATGACTCTGGGACAACAAATGAATCAGCCCCAAGCAAACCAGGACGTACTGCCATCCTATTATCTATAAGTGATTCTTTTAAAGCCCCCACACTCTCTATTTGATTTTAAGGAGAAAAGGGTGAAGTCCCTATCCCTCACTGGAAGGGGAGGAAATGACCTCTCACCATAGCCCCATGTTGCCACTCCACAACCCCAGCCTGACAATCCCAACGACACTTACTCTCTTCCCATCCCTGTTTTCACACAGGCTTGGGAGGAGGGTTGGCGTGGCAGCTGACCAGAGAAGGACTGCTGCTTCTGCCTGAGGAAGCTCAGGTGACGTGTATTTATGGCTTTCCAGTTCTCTTTAGAAGTGTCAGACTCTCTTTTATTCAGCTCTGAGGCCTTAGCAGTGATTCTGGGACAACAGGAGCTCTCCCACTCTGCATGTACCAGCCATGTTTCTCAATTGCAAGCTTAATTGGCCAAAGGCTTACCCCGAGGTCTCTGAGAGAGACAGAGAACCTGGTTTGTGAGCTACACACTGAAATCACAGCCCAGAGCTGGTTCTGCGCCACCAACATCAACCCGGCTCCACGGCTGGGCTTTTAGAACCCCTGCCACTGAGGCTGCTTAATATACAATGTGGCTGCTGCCCTCCTTGCTGGAATCAGTTCCCACATTCCTGCTTCTTTGCACCCGGTGCACTTATGCACTGGGCTTGTGCATCTGGCTGCTGGAGCCCAGGTCTTGCACTAAAGTCCTAGAGCCAGAGGAGGAGGGAAAGCAAGGACTGTGCCATCTGAATGTCCTGTCTCTAGGGTGGGAGACTGGCTCTTCATCCCCAGGTGGGTGTTTCCACAAGCACAGAGAGGCTGTTCAGATGCAGTGTGATCAACAGGTATGCAATGTCCACCCATCCAGGGTGGTTGGCTGAAAGATGGCCCCCAAAGGTATCAGGTCCTAATCCCTGGAACTCATGAATTTGTTCCCTGATATGGCAAAGGGACTTTGCAGGTGACATTAAATTGAGATGGGGAGATTACCCCGGATTATCTAGATGGGTCCTAATGTAATCACAGAGTCCTTGTAAGAGGAGGGTAGGAGGAGATGTGGTAATCAAAACAAGAGGCTGGAGGGATATGAGGAAGGGGCCATCAGCCAAGAAATGCAGGCAACCTCCAGAAGCTAGAAATGGCAAGGAAAAGGATTCTCGCCTAGAGCCTCCAGAAGGAGCTTTGCTTTTAGCCCTATAAATCTTATTTTGAAATTCTGGCCTACAGAACTATAAGAGAATAAATGTGTGTTGTTTTAAGCCATCAGGTTTGTGGCAATTTGTTACAGCAGCAACAGGAGACTAATACTACCTGTCATCATTTGTGGATTGAAAGAAGAGAAGGAGAGAATTTTCCACCCCTTCTGCAGGCATGCAGGAGCCGAGAATAGCAGGGTCTGGGGAGGAGGAAGAGCTGCTCCTGCTGGAGAGAGATTAATCTGAAAAATACCCTTTTCTTGTGCTATGTGGCCTTGGAGTTTAAACTGTAAAAGAGAAAGATCTTTCCAAACCTCTTTTAGAGCGGCCAAAAAGAAAAGGAAAAGTGCTTGAAGGCAAAAAAACAGGTCATGCTTAGGGGCTTAAGGTGTCTGGAGGAAACAACAATGTTTAGAGAAGAATTGTTGAGGAAATAGCTCTTATATCAGCTGGAAAATCCATCACACCCTGTTCCTCTTCTATTGATAGTGATTGTGGGTCTCTGAGAACCTCCTTTGGGGGGAAAATTCCTCCACGGTTGGAGGAGTTCTCTCACTGGGGGCTCTGCAGTGTGCAAGCTCCCCGAGAAAACTTTATGCTCAGCAAGTGGCTCCTTCCCCCTCTCCATCCCATAATGTTCTCCCTGCTCCAGGTGGTGTGGGAAGAATGGCGGGATTAACGGTTTGTTCTAAACTGCAGGGTGTGTGAGTGGGGCGGGGGCCAGCTCCACTTTCAGCTTCAGCTGTACTGGTTTCAAAAACCGGAAGAGTGTTGATGTCCTTCTCCCACTGCTTCTACGATATTACCTCCCTAAAAAGCATCTTTTAAAATGGTGGTTCCATTTTGGCAAACTCTGTGTTTGAAGGAAACGATCAAGCCTCTGTTCTGGGGGGGCAAGAAGAGAGGGGCCTCGGGGGTTCCCCAGGCCCTGGGCACTGTCTCGGACTTCCCTCCGCTGTCCTCCATCCTGTCGGGGCTGGTTTGGCACCACACGTCTTTACTTCAGAACACTTGTCTTAGTTCTAATGAGGCAGTCAGCTGTGTTATCATTTGCTTACGGTCTGTCTGCACTACTGGAGCGGAGACTCCTAGGCAGGCCATAGCTGCCTCGTCTGCACCCCTTCCGCATGCCCACCTCACTCCTACTGTACATCACACTGCCCTGTCCTAAATCCTTTATTGCAATTATCCCTTTTTGAAATATCCAAGTTCACTTATTTGTTTGCTTGTTCATCATCTGCACCCCTTGGCCATTAGGATCCAAACTCCTTGCAAACTCAGTCAATGCCCGTGGGCTGTTTTCTTTGCTGTGTAGATGGAGTGTGAGGACGTCTCCTTTCTCTGTCTTTATATTCCCATGTGAAGGGAAATCCAATAGGAGGACACCCTGGTCTCTCTCTCTCTCTCTCACTTACTTATTGGGTAACTTCTCTAGTTGGTGAGTTTGGGGAGGGAACTGACCCTGCAAGTCTCCCCCTTGGGGTCGCCTATCTATGTAGGCTCAGTCTCAGTTGCAAGGTCTCTGTCCTGCAGGGAGCTGGGATGCTTGTGTTCCATCCATACCTTAAACTGGATGCTTGATTCTGCCCAGTTCTGGGTTCAGTATTATACAGCGTATTATTGCAGCACATCTCCAAGCCAGCCTCTATCAGCAATGATGCTGACATCTTGATCATCATCTGCCTAATCCTGTTTCTAAAACTTTGTAGTTCCAACTCAGTGAGGACAAAGGGGTCATTTGTTAGGCTTCTTAATTCCCGATACACAGCTCCATCCCCAGGGCCTAGAACAGTGCCTGGCACATTGCAGGTACTCAATTTATTTTTACACTTTAAATGAGTGGATCCATAGGTGCATGAATTCAATGCTTATTATAATAAGAGTTTTTCTGGGTCCTGGGTCCTCAAGACCAGTCCAGGTAGTTAACACAGATCTCAGGATGGATTTCCAGGTCTGAAAGAGTGAATTAGGTTTGGAGTTATTAGTGTTTATCATTTCAGCAAATGTCATTACCAACTGAAATTCCAATCCTACAAGCCAACAGGCACATGAGATCCTTAAATCCACTCAGGACTCATGTTAATCGGAATCTCCAGCTGGAGTTACTCAATGAAGGAAGAAGGAAATGAATTTTGGCTTTCTCTCCCACTACACAGTCTCTCCCCCTCTCGTTATTCTTTCCCCATTTGGGTTCGTCATTGCCAAAAACAGAAGTTTGACCCTTAAAAATAGGAATTTTTCTACACTGATTTTGAAAGACATGGCCCTGCTTGACTGTAATTGTCTAGATGACCCAAGTTTGACAGGGATTTGGAATCAATTATGTTGATGGATAAATCAGTCTGATTAGATTATTTTAAACAGCAACATAGTGTGTGTGTGTTTGTGTGTGTTCAAAGTTCTCTTGATTTAAGGGTTTGGATTTCTGAGTGAGCCCATGACAGAAAACCACTGTGGACGCCTCCTTCCACGTGACCCCTGTCTCGGGAAGCACGTTTCTCAGTTGATGGATGGATCTTGGTGGGGCTATCTGAGAGGACAGGCTCTTTTATTGGAAAGGATACAGATGTGCACTAATAGGAAGTTATGATTCATTTCCTTGAAGAACTCTCTTTAGAATTTCAGGAAATGGATGTTTGGGGAAATGGAATTTAAAGATGTTAAAGCAGGTTTTTTTTTCTATGTGATTGGAGACTTCTCAAACAATAGCAGATAGGAAGCTTATCAGCCATGCCTGAGCCTTTTTGGGTGAAACATAGGCACAATTTTCGTTTTCATCAAGAACACATAAACAAGAAAAATTTTACTTGCCTGTTTGGTTTTTAGAGTGTGTGTCCCCCCAAAATTCCTATGTTGAAACCTAACCCCCAGTGAGATGGTGTTGGAGGCGGGGCCTTTGGGAGGTGATTGGGTCTTGAGGGTGGACCCCTCATGAATGGAATTCGTGCCCTTATGAAAGGGACCCCAGACAGCCCCCTCACCCCTTCTACATGTGAGGACACAGCGAGAAGGCTGTCTGTGAACCAGGAAGCAGTTTCTCACCAGATACCGAATCTGCCAACACCTTGATCTTGGGCTTCAAGCCTCCGGAAATGTGAGAAATAAATGTCTGTTGTTTAAGCCCCCAGTCTGTGGCATGTTGTTACAGCAGCCAGAGCTGACCAAGACAGCGTGTGTATGTGCCAAGAAAGTATGTCAACAAAACCCCTCATTCCCTGATACTTGGGGGGATAGAGAACCAAAAACTCAGCCACATGTCTAAAGCATTCGGTTAAATCTGCCAATATTTCAGCTAAAAAATAACATCCAGGAAACAGCTGTCCTAGACTGACCAGACCTGGAGGAACAGTCAGCTGTAGACAGGCCGGGGACACCTCCGTCCAGAGCTGGAGTGAGCACTTTATCGCTCTTCTTTACCCAAGGGTCAGTATCTGGAGGGAATTTCAACCGCTGCGCTCAGTTTTATGCCATGCTCTACCGAGCAACGTGGAGGAAAGGCGGGCGTGTAGGAGGTGGTGCTTTGAGGGGACTAATGATATTTGGTGAGTGGTTTGTGTGTCACAGAGGAAGGATTCCTGGAAATCCCCTCATAGAAGACTTAGGCATCTAATTGACTTAATTACAGGATGGAAGGAAGGGAATTACCATGCACAAGCCAAGAGGGACCCAGATGTCACTTTGAATCATTTTGCCTCCTGGTAACAGTTTTCAAATCAGAGAAAGGAAAGGCTTGAAGCTTAAACAAAAGCAGCTCAGCTGGAAACAGATGTGCTCACTGACACTATGGCAACGTGAGCACACCAGTCACAAACGGCCGAGGCTTGCTCTCCACGTCCCTGGCAGGCTTGCATTCAAGGTCAAGTTAACAATGCACAACATGTTCCATTGTGCATATTGACAATGAGTGACAGTGAGTCGTGGGCTGGCAGGGCAGTCACAGGCATGGATTCTAGGAGTAATCAAAGGGGATTAATGGATTAATCTGCAGTTCTGGATTTCACTTATGTTGAAAATAAATATTTTGTAAGTGCCTGAGTGTATATTCCAGAATAAAGTATGTAGATATAGATACAGATACATGTACACACATACATATATATGTACATACATATTCTTTTCCAAAAGGTTTAACCTTATTGTTTTCCAAGAACATGACTGTGGCTTTGCAGAGTGTGGAAAGAATAGAAACACTTATTTGGAATAAGTGTTCTTTATTCTTATTAAACAAAGAATCAATAAATTCTTATTTATTAAAGAATAGGAACACATTATTTGAATAAATCCAAGTGGAAATTTTAATCATTCTGGTGATATGAAGGCTCAATCTCTCTCGCCCTGACCTGTCCTGGTAGGACATCATTCCCCTATTTTACTTTGGGTGTGTCAAAACTGGGTCACCATAGTGGTAAAACGTTTCTCACAAGACTACCCTAGGGGCGATGGGATTTGAATCCAGAATACCTGAGTGGTTAGTCTTTAATTCAGTCTCTGTGGACACATCATTCCCCAGAGATTGCCCTCTGAACGGGAATAGCCTGATCAGCCAATTAACAAATACATGTTCCTAACATTTAGTCTAACACAGCTGTTAGAGGACAGAAGTGAGATGTCCTGGTGCCCATCTGCCCACGGCATTTCTGAAGGTGCAGGCATTGATGCCTCAGGGCATAGGTGGCTCTTTTTCACATGAGAGAACACCTGCCTGTACACTCTGGCCTCTTACTTGGGTGCTTTGCCAGATTAAGCCTTTCAGGATTAAGGACCATGTCTTGCTCATCTTTGTCCAGCACAGTGCCTGCCTTACTGATGAAATAAAGAAGCCAAGGGAAGGTTCTAGTCTAACATTCAATAAGTGACTCCCAAGGTTGCAATTCTTGTGCCCACTGTGTCTGCCCTTGGGACCTTTGTAGGTGTTGAATAACATGAATGATGCAAGAAAAGACACAGACTAGATTTCTGACCCACCAAACCCAATATTAATTTAACCTGAAGTAGATAAGAGGGAGTTTTTATCTGGGAAACCATAGAGGTTATCTTATTTGAAATATTCTCAGTTCTGTTGTGTACTACTAACAAGGAAGGGAGACAGGGAATAAGAGTTTCTCTCAACAGACCTTTGAGTAATTAACAGAGCCAAGGGACTCGGGGGTGGAGGAATGCACAACTGGTCCCTGCCTGCAGGAGCCTCGGTCCCTCAGGGGAGACAGCCATCCCCTCATCTTGTCTCACACTGTGCTGTAGGTGACCCAACACAAGGGAAATCTAATTAGAGAGCTTAATCAGGAGAGTGCAGGGGAATTGAGTAATGTGGTGGTGAAATCTAAGAACACCTCTTGGAGGAGATGGCTTTTTGACTGAGCCTTAAATGTGGTGTCGTTTGGGTATTTGGGGGAATTTAGGAAGGGCATTCTGGATGGAGGGAGCCGTGAGATCCAAGGCACGGAGTCAAGGAATCACCAAATAAAGCACAGAGGCAGTTAGATGACAGCATAGCCTGGATGGATGGAAGAAAGAGGAAGTTTGACTCATTCACCCAAGATTCCTGGACCACCCACTTGGTGCCACCCTGAGCTGAGGGTTAGGGATGCAAAGGCCAATAAGCAGACATGGTCTCTCCACTTCTGGTGCTTACTGTCAAGTTAGAGAGTCAGAAAATAAACAAAAAGCACATAATTAAATGTACAGTTACAAACTGTGTAGGACTCTGAAGGAAAATGAAAACAGGGTGCAGTGATTAAAAACTAACAGAAGGGGGACCACCTAGAAAAGGCAACCCAGAAAAAATGGCTGAGGAGCAAAAGCTGAGCAGAGAAGTTGTGCAAGAAGCCAGAATCTAAGAAGCTAAGGAAAAGGACCCCAGGCACAGGGTCTCCCGTGAAGTAGGAAAGAGCTGAAGACATTCATGGAAATGACGAGTGATGCTACAGAATCACAGTGGGCAAAAGGAAGGCAGGTCCAAGATGGAGCTGGACAGGGTACATGAGCCAACCATGACCTTGTAGGTGAGGGGAGAAGTTTGGATTTTGTTTCAAGTGCAGTGGGGTGTCACAGCAGGATTTAAGCAAAGGAATAAAGATCAATTTTTGTGTTAAAATGTTCACTTGGGCTTTTGGCAGAATGTAGGTTGGAAAGGTGAATATGGAAGCAGAGACAACTCTGAGAAAGACTTTCCAGGAGTTTGGGTGAGCGACAGAGGTGGCTTGGACTAAGTTGATGATTGTGGGGAAGGCGATGGGGATTAGAGCATTATTGGGAGGTAGAATTGATGAGACTTGCTGGAGGATTGGGTTGTGGTACACTGGGAGGAAGAGGGCAAAGTTCAGGGTGATTCTGGGCTTCTGGCTTGAGAAATTGGCATATGATTATGTCACTTGCTAAAATGGGAAAGGTGGGGTGTGGGAGGAGCAGGTGAAAAGATGTGAATGTGAAATTCCCATAACACAGTGAGGTTGACATATGTATCTGGAGCTATCCAGGGGAGAGGGCTTTTTGGTGGGATAAAAATAGAGGTTTTATTGTAGGGATTCTATTTAAGGCCATGGGAGGAGATCACTGAGAGGGATGTATAGATAAAGAAGAAAAAGGCCAGCACTTAGAAATCAGAGCAGGAAGAGCCCACGACAATGACAGAAAGAAAAACCAAAAGAGTAAGAGGAAAACCAGGACAGAGTGTTTGTGCTCTGAGAGACAGTGTGTACAGGAGGGAGGAAGGGGTGCCTGGGCTACATTCTGCTGAGAGGACATGTAAACCAGAAGGGAAATTTTTCCTTTGCTTTTGGTAACTTTAATATGAGTCCTCTGGGAGAGATCCTGGGGCAGAAAGCAGATGAGAAGGTCTTGGGGAGGGACTGCATGATGAGAGGTAGGAGAGAAAGTATGTAGACACCGCTCTTTACAGATGTCCGGGTGTGAAGGGAGCAGAGATGGATACGGGACAAACACTCTTTATTTTTTAAGAAGCAGCTCACTAGAGCATGTTTTATGCTCACGGAGAAACGATCACATAGAGGTCACTGACGCCCCCCAGAGGGAACACCCTAGGAGTGAGGTCCTCAACAGTTGGAGGGACGTGTCTTACTTTGTAAGAAGAGGGAGAAGGAGACACAGGGCATCTAAATTCAGCTGAGAAAGATGCAGGAGTTGCTGTCTGGAAGCTTCTGTGAGGCGAGGCCATCAGGGCACTGAGAGTGTGGTTGAAGAAGAGACGCAAGGAGAGGTGATGGTTGTGTCAGAGGCTGGGCGAGCCATTGCACTCACCTGAGAACCAGCCAAGGCTCCACCTGAGGTCTCCTATCAGGAATTTAAAGTGACCCAGTCAGCTGCTCTTTTATTTTTTAACCCCAGAAAATTTCTGCCTGTTAGGCATGGTCAAGAAGAAGGTTGATGGTTGAGTTAATCATCCAGAGTAGGATTTTGTTCCAAGTACCAAAGAAGGAAGGCAAAGGAAGTTGAAGTTATTTGCAAGCGGGGGTGGGATGGGGTGCTTATAATGATGGACCAAGGAATCCAAGCTGGAATAGAGTGAGAGAAGAATGGGACCGATTTGTTGGGGACCCCTCAGGATTGAAGGGCTATTTTAGTGGAAATCCCTTGAACAAGAGAGTCAGAGATCAAGGTTAGAGAGTGGACTTGATGGTGTCAAAGTTTGGCCAGCCCCTCTGTAATCCTCATCACCTCCTCAAGGACACCCCAAATAAACATGCAGTCCAAGGAAAAACAGTATGCTTGTCATGCAAATGCAGCTGCAGGATAAGTCCTCAATCTCATCCCATTTCCAAGAAAATTGCTACTTCTAAGCTCCTCTGTACTTCCATTGACCTGGAGACCTTGGAGCCACAGAAAACTTCTATTGTTGACCCTCGTCAGGAATCATCCACTGTTTTCTAGTTGAATGAGTCCACAGGCTCCAATATTATACTGCTCCTCCCAACACCTGGAAAATCAACAGCACCTGAGATGCATTCTCTCTCCTGGCTTTGGTGGCCAACTCCTGTGGTCTCCATCCAGTGTTATTTAACCAGCACAGCAGTTAAAATCTCAAATCATCTTTATTGCTGCTGCAGATTTTACCCAGCTATCTGAGAATGATCTTACCTCCACATGCTTAGTAAGTGATGGATGATTCTTTCCTTTTCCAACATTTTCCCTGGAGGATTATTGATGCCTCAGAGAAGAAAAACTTCTAGAAAATATGGTATCCTCAGCCACGCTGGAGTAGCCTTGTAAAGATCAATCTATAACAGTAAAAACATGATCTATAAGGCATTAGGCATAGGAGAGAGAATGGTGAAAGTTACTGGAGAAAGATAAAATCCACTTTATGATGGGAACAGGAGGCACCACCAATGCTCTTGTAACTGACTAGAATCTTGTAAGTGTTGCTGGCCATTTCATCACTGAGTCATGTGTTGGCTGTTTATCTTCATGCCATATCAGAATGGTCTAGACCAGGTCATTTTGGTTAAAGTCATTTTCCTTGCCAGTGATGGGCAGTTGGCATGGTGGCCACACTATCTAGTTAGAGAGGAAGGTGCTATTTGCAGATTTGCAAATTGGGTTTTGGCTGAATAAGGGCCAACAGTTTCCTTCTGAATTAAAGAGAAAGTGTTTATTAAAGACAAGTCTTCTACTATAGAATCTCACAGCTATTTAAGCCAAATTCCTGTAAAGGCAGACGTAATAAAGAGTGGTTTCCACCTGGCGTGCATCAGGCAGGATCAAGGCCGTGGTGTGCCAGCTCCGCGTTTTGGAGCATCATGTTCTGTTCTTACATAAAACCTCAATCCACTTTGTGAAATTAGTTGATTTTCTCTAAATGGACTGTGATGGCTAATTTTATGTGCCCATCTGACTGGATCACAGAGTGCCCAGATATTTGACCAAATGTTATTTCTGGGTGTGTCTGTGAGAGCGTTTCCAGACGGAGTCAGCATTTGAATTGGTGGACTCAGTAAAGCAGTCTGCCCTCCCCAGGGTGGGTGGGCATTGTCAAATCCACGGAGAGCACAAATAGAACAAAAATGTGGAGGAAGGAAGAATTCATCCCTTCTTTCCTGATTGCTTGAGCTGGGCCACTGATCTTCTCCTGCCCTTGACGCCTCTGGTTCTCAGGCCCTTGGATTTGGATTGGAGCTACACCACTCACTTTCCTGGGTCTCCAGCTCGCAGGTGGCAGATCATGAGACGTCTCAGGCTCCATGATTGCATGAGCCAATTTCTTATAATAAATCTTTTCCTATAGACATATCCAATTGGTTATATTTCTCTGGAGAACCCTGATACACAGACTAATTGCTCTGGTATCAACAAGCATGTTCAGTAAGTACAAACACTCTCACAGTGCCACCTTGGCTGGGTCACATTCATCAATTTCTTGAAAGTTTCTCTTTGCTTAAGGAGAGAGCCTATGTTCCCTAGCCAGGGACCATGGCCTGCCATGAGATGTCCCTGCCTTTTAACCCAGACTTATTTCCACATTTTCCCATACATACCCAGGCTCCAAGTAAACTGTATTTCTTCCTCTTACTCAAATCCAATCTTTGCTTTTTCAACTCCATGCCTTTTCTCCTGAAAGCACCTCTACTCATAGGAAATACAATCTCTAAATGAAAATCTCTTCTGATCTCAAATATATGCACTCACTTATTCATTCATATAACAAATATTTATTGTGCACCTTCCATGTGTCAGGCACTTTGCTCAGATGGACTCTTCAGAATTCCCATAGTGCTTTGCAGAATGCCTAAAACATTTAACAAATATTTTCTGAATGAATGATTGTGTAGTTTGGTTTTAGTTTGTTGACCCTTCCCACTTGGTTATAAGCTCCTCATGCGCTTGATGTATTTTTGCCACTCCTACTCCTCTGTGAACAGAGTAGGCAATTGATCTGCTGTTAAAACCTGGGCAAAGAGGATCTTGAGGTCAATTAAATCAGTAAAAATCCATCAGTTGAATTAGCCATCATCATTTCCTAAAATGAAAACAATCAGAGAGGCCACATTCACAATTAGTGGGCAGTACGTTGTTCATTCTTGCTCAGTAATTCACTGTTTGTGACAGTCAACTCTTCTACTATTTTCAGTTCTCTTCGTTCATTACCTGACTTGATTAGGAGCATCATTCCAATGTTGATAGGCATTTAATATTCCAGTCTAGCCTCTTCTGTGAGAGACTGTAAATGGGGTAAATTGGAATATTTCACATGAAGCTGAGTGGGACTTCATTTCTGCCATTTTCATTTTGTGGCTGCAGTCTTCACATGGTGCTAGCTGTCAGTGTTGTGTCTGTGCTCCCATTTCAGTGAGAAATCCTTGTCAAATTAGCTCCATCAGGTGCATTGTGAAGACAGCCAACCCAAGAATTGAAAAGGATTGCCAACTATTGGGAGGAGGATGGAATACACTAGAATTATGGAAATGAAGATCAAGGAATGGCTGGAAGCCATCCACTTGACGACAGACCAGTGTCTGCCATATTCGGTTGATACTTGTTGAATTAATAAGTGAATCTACATATTCCTTCAGCCCACACCCAAGATTTTTCTTAGGGCATTCCTACTGAGGATACGCCTCTGAGCGAGAAGGGATTGTTTGGAAAGCAGAGACTGTTTTTACTTTAATCCTGGCATCCCAAATTATCCAGAGCACTAATTCCATTTTTGTGGAATAAAGAAATCAATGAATATATTGTCTAGGAAGGTGACCAGCAAACTGTCCCTATAAAATACGGCTCAAAGCAGTGAGCGTTCTGTTGTTAACACGGCAAGGGACTATATTTTCATTAACCAAATGAAATTGTCTCAAGAATCATGAGAGAACAGAATAGTATTCAGCTAAAGCTTATTCTAATGTAAAGGTGCTTCTGACTACACAAGGGATCCAGGGGAACTTTAGATGTATCAGGTGCCCTGAGGCATTGCTCAGACACCATGTAATGAGTATTATATTTCATGTCTCTGTAACTCAGGCCTCAGCTCTGCTTTGGATGCTGGGGACTGATTTGTTTGTGGAACTATCAAGTGGTTGACATCTAAGGTTCATGAAGGACACAAGAGAAGCCCTGGTTTTCTCCAGGTTGGATAACATATGCATGTCTTTCCCTAAGAATTTGCATTTTAGGAGAGAGAGGTCAAGATGGTAGCATAGGCAGGGTCTGAACTCACCTCCTCCCACAGACAGCAGATTTACAATGATTCTTGGAAAAATTACACTCAGAGGGAACTGAAAACTGGATAAGAGGAACCCCTGCAAAAAATGACAGTCCTAATGGGGTGGAAGAAGCAAAAATTCCCTTCTGGAGAGAAAAAAAACACCACCTTCACAATCCACACTGCTTCACAGATGCCTGGGAGCAATCCAAAAGTATGCAGCCTTCCCTGGAGGAGGGGGGACCTGAGCAGGGGAGAATTGCCACTATTGGCATTTTTTGGACCCAGCACAACTGAGATGAGTGTCATAATATCTGGCTTTGCTGGCTACTAACAACAATGGGGAATACCCCCAGAAAAGCTGGGACACAAAGAAATTAGAGCTGCTCTTAAAGAGCCTACCCACAAATTCACCCACTTTGGAAAGCAATGTAAAATCACCAGAAAGAAAGGTGCACAGTCCTTTGGTGAAAAGAGACTCACCTGATAGGCTCTGGGTGCATCTCAGTGAGAGGTGAGACCTCCCTAGGAACTGGGACATTGGTGGCGGCCATTGTTGTGACCTGGTGTGGGCATGCTGACACAGACACTGGAAGATGCCATTAGAGTTCTCCCTGTAGCCTGCTAGCCCAGGGTCTGCCCCACCCTCTAGAGCACCAATTTAATCCAGCTCAGCCAAGGAAGGCAGCCTGCCCTAGGGACTGGCCCCACCCAACAACAAGCCCTCAGGCAACTTATGGGCCTGCGTAAGAGAGCTGCCTGGATTCTCTGCAGCCTGGCAAGTGGGTCCACCTCTGTGGGTCAGGGCAAGCCCGAGGAGTGGGTGGAGAGTATGGGGTCCCTGCTTTGGAGCGACCAGGTCCACTTTAGAGGGTTGGAGCATGCATATGATGCAGGACTGTGTTGACTGTGTGTGAGGCTCTGGGGGTGGTGGGGCTTCTCAGCTGCAGAAGACTT
Organism: Tapirus indicus; assembly: GCA_031878705.1. Classification (NCBI taxonomy): domain Eukaryota; kingdom Metazoa; phylum Chordata; class Mammalia; order Perissodactyla; family Tapiridae; genus Tapirus; species Tapirus indicus. The sequence continues at coordinate 88,065,311 of CM062924.1, read as the reverse complement.
GCACTTCTCAAACAGCCAACTAGGGGATCAGCCCCACCCTCCAAAGCCTGAAACAATTGGGTGCTCCTGTTCCTGGGGCCAGCCCCACCCAGCTGCAACCCTCAGAGAGCTGACAAGAGTCTAATAGGCTGGAGGCTTATAGCAATTGTAAGCCCCTGAGCCTAACAACCAGCCATGCTGGGGGCCTACTCATTTAATAGAAAAACTGCAACAGGAATTAGACCTTACAGTCAACTGTGCTGGAGCTCACCACACTGGATAAAGAGACCGAAGGGCCTACAACAACCACATAGAGCTGAGCATTACCACCAGCCAGCCAGGGGGACAGCTCAGCCTCCCTGGGCACCTACGGCAAGAGCAACCCTGCCACAACAAGAGGACACATGTAGGCCACACAGGGGTCCCTCCTGGAATATTTGGAACTGGAGACAAGAGGAAAACACACTGCTGGGCCTCATAAGGCATCACTTACATAAGGTCACCTCTCCAAGATTAGCAGATGTAGCTGACCTACCTAATACACAGAAACAAGCAGAGAGAAAGAGGCAAAATGAGGAGGCAAAGGAATACTTTCCAAGTAAGGGAATAGGACAAAACCCCAGAAAATGAACTAAAGGAAGCAGAAATGAGCAGTCTACCTGACAGAGAGTTCAAACAAAGAGTCATAATGCTCACTGATCTTGGGAGAAGAATGGATGAACTCAGTGAGAAGATCAACAAAGAAATGGAAGATATAAAAAAGAACCAATCAGAAGTGAAGAATATAATACTGGAAATGAAAAATTCACTAGAGGGACTTAAAAGCAGAGTAGAGGATACAGAAGATAGACAGAGGATCAGTGAGCTGGATGAAAGACTAGAGGAAATCATCCTCTGTTTATCTAGCTGAACAGATAAAATAAAAAAGAACTAAAAAGAGTGAGGACAGTTTTAGGGACCTCTGGGACAACATCAAGTTCACTAACATCCATGTTATAGGTGTCCCAGAAGCAGAAGAGAGAGACAAAGGGGCAGAGAATCTATTTGAAGAAATAATAGCTGAAAAATTCCCAAACCTAAGGAAGGAAGCAGACATCCAGGTACAGGAAGCACTGAGAGCACCAAACAAGATAAACCCAAAGAGGGCCACACCAAGACACATCATAATTAAAATGTCCAGAATTAAAGATAAAGAGGGAATTCTAAAAGCTGCAAGAGAAAGGCAAGTTACATCCAAAGGGAACCCCATAAGGCTATCAGCTGACTTCTCAGCAGAAACCTCAGAGGCTAGAAGAGAGCAGCTTGATATATTTAAAGTGCTAAAAGGAAAAAACCTACAGCCTAGAATACTCTACCTGGCAAGATTATCATTCAGAAAGGAAGGAGAGATAAGGAGTTTCCAGATAAGCAAAAATTAAAGGAGTTTATCACCAAGAAACCAGTCCTACAGGAAATGCCAAAGGGACTTTTTTAGGGGGGAAGGAGAAACCCACAAATATGAAAATATTATCCATTTCCACAATAAGAGGGTAATGGATACAAATGCACAAAAAATATAGATATGATATCAGAAACATAAAATGTGGGAGAAGAGGAGTAAAAGAATAGAGCTTTCAGATAGAGGTCAAACTAAAGAGACCATTAACTCAGTATAGATTGCTATGTACGTAGGTTGTTATATATGAACCTCATGGTAATCACAAACCAGGAACCTATAATAAATACACAAAAAACTAAGCAAAAGGAACCCAAGTATAATACCAAAGAAAGCCATCAAACCACAGGGGAAGAGAGCAAGAGAAGAAGAAAGGAACAGAGAAGAACTACTAAAACACCAAGAAAAAAAGTAAAAATATGGCAGTAAGTACATACATATCAATAGCTACTTTAAATGTCAATGGACTAAATGCTCCAATCAAAAGGCATAGGGTGGCTGATTGGATAAAAAAACAAGACCCATGTATATGCTGCATACAAGAGACACACTTCAGACCCAAAGACACTCACAAACTGAAAGTGAAGGGATGGAAAAAGATACTCCATGCAAATGGCAATGAAAAGAAAGCTGGGGCAGCAATACTCATATCAGACAAAATAGACTTTAAAACTACAACAAGAGACAAAAAAGGGCACTACATAATGATCAAGGGAACAATCCAGCAAGAGGATATAACACTCATAAATATCTATGCACCCAACATAGGAGCACCTAAATATATAAAGCAATTATTAACAGACATAAAAGGAGAAATAGACAGCAACACAATAATAGTAGGGGACTTGAACACTCCACTTACACCAATGAATAGATCATCCAAACAGAAGATCAAGAAGGAAACATTGGCCTTAAACAACACATTAGACCAGATGGACTTAGTAGATATATACAGAACATTCCATCCAAAAATCGAAGAATACACATTCTTTTCAAATGCACATGGAACACTCTCCTGGACTGATCACATATTAGGCCACAAAACAAGTCTCCATAAATTTAAGAAGATTAAAATAATACCAAGCATCTTTTCTGCCCACAAAGGTATGAAACTAGAAATCAACTATAGGAAGAAAATCAGAAAAGCCACAAATATGTGGAGAGTAAACAAAATGCTACTCAACAACGATTGGGTCAATGAAGAAATCAAAGGAGAAATCAAAAAATACCTGGAGAGAAATGAAAATGAAAATATGACATGCCAGAATTTATGGGATACAAGAAAAGCAGTTCTAAGAGGGAAGTTTATAGCAATACAAGCCTATCTCAACAAACAAGAAAAATCTCAAATAAACAGTCTAACAGTGCACCTAAAGAAACTGGAAAAAGAAGAACAAACAAAGCCCCAGATCAGTAGAAGGAGGGAAATAATAAAAATCAGAGCAGAAATAAATGAAATAGAGATTTAAAAAAATAGAAACAAAATCAAGAGGTGTTTCTTTGAAAAGATAAACAAAAATGACAAACCTTTAGCTAGGCCCACCAAGAAAAAAAGAGAGAAGGCTCAAATAAGTAAAATCAGAACTGAAAGGAGAAATTACGATGGACACCTCAGAAATACAAAGATTATAAGAGAATACTATGAAAAGCTATGTGCCAAAAAATTGGATAAATTCTTAGATCATACAACCTCCCAAAACTGAACAATTTAAATAGAACAATCACCAGTAGGGAGATCAAAACAGTAATAAAAACCCTCCCCTAAAATAAAAGCCCACGATCAGATGGCCTCCCTGGTGAATTCTACCAAGCCTTCAAAGAAGACTTAATACCCATCCTTCTCAAACTCTTCCAAAAAGTTGAAGAGGAGAGGAAGTTTCCTAACTCATTCTACGAAGTCAGCATTACCCTGATACCAAAACCAGACAAGGACAACACAAAAAAAGAAAATTATAGGCCAATATCACTGATGAACATCGATGCAAAAATCCTCATCAAAATAGTAGCAAATCGAATAAAACAATACATTAAAAATATCATGCACCATGACCAAGTGGGATTCATCTCAGGGATGCAGAAATGGTTCAACATCTGCAAATCAATCAACATGAAACACCACATTAATAAAATGAAGAAAAATCACATGATCATCTCAATAGATGCAGAGAATGCATTTGACAAGATACAGCATTCATTTATGATAAAAACTCTGAATAAAATGGGTATAGAAGGAAAGTGCCTCGACATAATCATCTATACATGACAAACCCACAGCTAATATCATCCTCAGTGGTGAAAAACTGAAACCTATCCCTCTAAGAACAGGAACCAGACAAGGATGCCCACTTCCACCACTCCTATTTAACATAGTATTGGAAGTCCTGGCCAGAGCAATCAGGCAAGAAAAAGAAATAAAAACAATCTAAATTGGAAAGGAAGAAGTGAAACTGTCACTATTTGCAGATGACATGATTTTATATATAGAAAACCCTAAAGAATCTACCAAAAAACTTCTAGAAATAATAAATGAATATGGTAAAGTTGCAAGGTACAAATCAACATACAAAAATCAGTTGTGTGTCTACACACTAACAATGAATTAGCAGAAAGAGAAATTAAGAATACAATGCCATTTACAATTGCAACAAAAAAGAATAAAATACCTAGGAATAAACTTAGCCAAAGAGGTGAAAGATCTGTACACTGAAAAACTATAAAACATTGTTGAAAGACATTGAAGAAGACACAAAGAAATGGAAAGATATTCCATGCTCTTGGATTGGAAGAATTAACACAGTTTAAATGTCCATACTTCCTAAAACAATCTATAGATTCAATGCAATCCCTGTCAAACTTCCAACAACATTTTTCACAGAAATGGAATAAAGAATCCTAAAATTTATATGGAACAACAAAAGGCCCCAAATACCTAAAGGAATACTGAGAAAAAAGAACAAAGCTGGAGGAATCACACTCCCTGATTTCAAAATATACTACAAAGCTGTGGTAACCAAAACAGCATGGTACTGGCACAAAAACAGACAAATAGATCAATGGACTAGAATCGAGAGCCCAGAAATAAACCCACATACCTATGGACAGCTAATTTTCAACAAGGGAGCCAAGAACATACAATGGAGAAAGGAAAGTCTCTTCAACAAATGGTGTTGGGGAAACTGGACAGCTACATGCAAAAAAATGAAAGTGACTATTATCTTATACCATATACAAAAATTAACTCAAAATGGATTAAAGACTTGAATGTAAGACCTGAAACCATGAAACTTCTAGAAGAAAACATAGGCAGTATGCTCTTCGACATTGGTCTTAGCAACATATTTTCAAGCACCATGTCTGACTGGGCAAGGGAAACAATAGAAAAAATAAACAAATGGGACTACATCAAACTAAAAATCTTCTGCACAGCAAAGGAAACCATCAATAAAAGGAAAAGACAACCCAACAATTGGGAGAAGATATTTGCAAACCATACATCTGATAAGGGGTTAATCTCCAAAATGTATAAAGAACTCATACATCTCAACAACAAAAAAGTGACAACCCAGTTAAAAAATGGGCAAAAGGCCTGAACAGACATTTCTCCAAAGAAGATATAGAGATGGCCAACAGGCACATGAAAAGATGCTCCACATCATTAACTATCAGGGAAATGCAAATCAAAACTACAATGAGATATCACCTCATGCCCATCAGAATGGCCATAACTAACAAGACAGGAAATGACAAGTGTTGGAGAGGATGTGGAGAGAAGGCAACCCTCATACACTACTGGTGGGAGTGCAGACTGGTGCAGTCACTAAGGAAAACAGTATGGATATTCCTCAAAAAATTAAGAATAGAACTACCATAGGATCCAGCTATTTATCCAAAGGACACAAAAACACCCATACATAAAGATACATGCACCCGTGTGTTCATTGCAGCAATGTTCACAATAGCCAAGACTTGGGAGCAACCTAAGTGCCCATCAAGGGACGAATGGATAAAGAAGATGTGGTATATATACACAATGGAATACTACTCAGCCATAAGAAATGATGAAATCCAGCCATTTGTGACAACATGGATGGACATTGATGGTATTATGCTAAGCGAAATAAGTCAGGGGGAGAAGGTCAAAAACTGTATGATCTCACTCTTAAGTGGAAGATAAAAATAACAACAAACAAACACATATAGGTGGAGATTGAATCAGTGGTTACCAGAGGGGAAGGGGGGAGGGAGGAGGGCAAAATGGATGATTAGGCATATGTGAGTGGTGATGGATTGTGATTAGTATTTGGGTGATGAACATGATGTAATCTATGCAGAAATAGAAGTATAATGATGTACACCTGAAATTTATACAATGTTATAAACCAATGTTGCTGCAATAGAAAATAAAAAATAAAAACAAAACAAAACAAAAAAACCCCAAGAAACAACAGCAAGAAAAGAGTTTACATTTTATTCAAAGAGCTTTTTTCTGTGTCTTGTAATTGGGATGAATGGAAAAACACTCATCTCACATAATGGATGGTCTACTTCTTTGCTTTTATCTGATTCAAGTGGTTGCTCAAAGCAACCAAGATCTAACAGAGTCCACTCAAGCTTTATGGGAACCAGAGACTGTAGCTCATGGTGTGGAGGCTGAGAGCCCCTACAAAAGGTGGCCGCCCTCCACATTGGAAGTGGATATGCAGTGGAAAATGTCATTTACTATCAACTAGGCCACTCTGGCTGTGCTTGAGAAACACTTAAGAAACTTCTAAAGAATGACAAGAGCAACCAGCACTCACACTGAGCTAGGAACAGTGCCTTCTGCCACCAGCCAGACTGGAAAACCTCATTATTCAAAAGGCATTGGGTAAATCACTCAGAAGGGTCTTTCTGCAATAGTGGGATATAGTTAGTGCTAGACTAAATGCTGCTCTGATCTAACCTAACAAATTTTACAAGCAAGACTATAAAGGATCCAACTGCTTCTGAGTAAATATCCATCACCAAAAAGGGTAAAATTTACAATGTCTGAAATCCAAGCATAATTTATCAGGCATGCAAAAGCCAGAAAATATGACACCTGAGGAGAAGAAAACCAATTGAAATTGACCCAGAACTGGTACAGATTTGGGAATCAGCAGAAAAGGACATTAAAACAATTATTAGAGCTCCATTCTATGCTTAAGAAGTTAAATAAAGACATAGAAGATATAAAAAAGACTCAAATAAAATTTCTAGAGTGAAACTACAATGTATGAGATGAAAAATTTACTGGATGGGAAAATGGCCAATTAGACATTGCTGAAGAAAAAATTAGTGAATGTGAAGACAATAATAAAAACTATCTAAAATGAAACATATGTAGAGAAAAAAGAACTAAGGAAAGAGCATCAGTTAGCTGAGGAAGAGGAGAAAGCAGGAGGGCCAGAAAAATATTTGAAGAAATTATGGTCAAAATTGCTCCGTATTTGATGAAAAGTCCAAGTTCACAAATAGCCCCCAAAACTCAAATTGATGTGAAACACAAGAAACGTGTTAACTAAAGAAATTAAATTAAGGCATATCATAATCAAGTTGCTCAGAACTGGTGACAAAGAGAAAAATCTTAAGAGCAGTCAGGGTAAAAAGACATAGGTTCAGAGGAACAAAGGTAAACATAACAGCAGGTCTGTGGACAAACACAAGGGCAGTCGAGCAACATCTTCCAAGCACTGAAGAAAACATATTGTCAGGCTAGAATTATATACCCAGTGAAAGTATGTTTACCAAATGGAGGCAAAATAACTTTTCTAGACAGACATAACCAGAAAGAATTAATCACTAGCATATCCACACTAAAAGAAATATGAACGGCAGTCCTTTGGACAGAAGGAAACGGATAAGAGACAGAAATATAGGTCTACACGAAGAATGAGGAGAACCAGAAGTGGTAACTACATGAATAAATAGGTACATTTTTACTGTTGAAATATCCTTAAGAGAAAATTGTTAAAAAAAATAATAGCAGTATATTTTGGGGTTTATAACATACATAAAGTAAAATCAAGGCTAGGAGGGGAGAAATGCAAGCATGCTTTTTTCAGGTTCTTATACTTTACATAAAGTGGGACACTAGCACTTGAAGACACACTGTCATGAGTTAAAGATGTATGCTATAACCAAAAAGTGATCACTATAATAAAAAGAAGAGTTATAGCCAATAAGCCAACAAAGGAGGTGAAATAAAAATCCAAGAGAAGGCAGAAAAAGAGGGAAAGGGAACAAATAACAGCACAAATAGAAAACAAATAGTTAGATGATGCACTCAAGTCTAAGCATATCAGTAATCATATTAAAAGTAAACAGCCTAAACACCCAAATTAAAAGGCAGAGGTTGTCAGGTTGGATAAAAAAGCAAGACTCAAAAATACACTGCCTACACGAGACCCACTTTAAATACAAAGATACAGACCACAGGAGAAAAGTTAAAGGATAGAAACAAATATACCATGCTAACCCTAATCAAAAGAAATCTTCAGTGGCTACCATGTAATAAAATACTACTCAAAATACTACTCAGCAAAGAAGAATGAACTATGGATATGCACAACAGCATGGGTGAATCTCAAAATAGTGATGCTGAGTGAGAGAAGCCAGACCAAAAAAAAAAAAAATACATACAGTAAAATTCCAATTATATACAATTCTATAAAATTCAAACTACTACAGTAACAGAAAGCAGAACAGTGGTTGGCCTGGGGGTGGGGGATGCAAGAGAGAGGGATTAGAAGGGGACATGGCAAAATTTTTGGGAGTGACGGGCTCTTTCACTCTCTTGATTGTGGTGACACTTTCACTGGCATGTGCATACGTCAAATTGTGCACTTGAAATATGTGCAGTCTATTGTATGTCAACTGCACCTGAATTGAAAAATTAAAATTAAAGTTATTAAAACTTGAGTGATCCCCCTACTCTTACAGATTCTGATTTAATTTGTCTGGGAGGTGTTGTGGACTGAATTGTGTTCCTCTCAAATTCATATGTTGAAACTTTAACCCTCAATGTAACTGAATTTGAAGATGGGGCCTGAAAGGGGGTGATTAAGGTTAAATGAGGCCATTAGGGTGGGTCCAAATCCAATAGGACCGGTGTACGTCTAAGAAGAGGAAGAGATACCGGGGATGTGTATGCACAGAGGGAAGGCCATGTGAAGACACAGAGAGAAGGTGGCCATCTGCAAACCATGGAGACAGGCCTCACTGGAAACCAGCCCTGGTCACGTCTTGATCCCAGATTCCCATCCTCCAGAGCTGTGAGAAAATAGACTTCTGTTGTTTAGCCGCCCAGTCTGTGGTATTCTGTTACGGCAGCCTGAGCAGACCAATAGGGGGATTCTAGGTAGCAGTGTTTTTACAAGGCTCCCTAGGAGGTTCCCATGAGTAGCTAGAGCTGTGACACATGACATTAGGCCTGCTACCTCCCCTCCAGGTTGCCGAGTGAATTAGACACTGAGACCAGTGTGGCATTTGGGCTCATTGATGCTGGCTCTGACCCTAACGTCAAAACTTCATCAACTGCCTTTGGGTTTCCACTTCTCTTTCTGTGGCCACATCTATACTACATCTACATCTTTTTGTACAACAATTAGTCAAACAAGTTATTTGACAAAATGGGACTTTACTACCATTCAGTTGAACAAATATTTGTACACACTCCATGCCAGATAGGGAGATGGGCTCTCCAGATAACAAAAGGTATAATAAGACTTGACCAGATAAGAACTATAACTTCTGACCATTGAAATTCTTTGTCCTCTCACTTATACGTCTGAGCATGGCATTTTAAGCAAGCCGGATCTCTTGATGTGGCTATATTGTAAACTGTTCTTGGATGTTTTATTTATTTTTATTTTTACATTTGAAAAAATCAATGTGCAACTTTTATAGGAACCATTGAATTATTTTGAAAACATCCAGGCTTCCAAAATGATTGCAAAGGATTTTAGTTGCAGAATTAAAAGCAAGTTCAGTTGGAGCCTTCAAGCCAAGAGTAATAATTAGTGCATGCACCATAAAACTGGGTTTTAATTAAATATGTCTTTGAATAAGAAAGAAGTTTTATGAAGTGTAGTGCACATAGAAAGCTTTCCAAATGGCGTTGGTAACATCCAGAGAAATGTCAAATATACCTGAGAAGTTTAAAAATGTAACTCATTTTGAAGTGAATCCAACATGGAAGAGTGTAATTTACTGAGATGTACCCTGATTTTATTCCATTTATTTTTGAATGCTCAGAATATCTTCTAGGAAGCTTCTAGAATGGCCACGCTGCATCTTACATGTCATCTATTCCTTTTTGCCTCCAGTACATTGTCCAGCGCCAGTGAGCACACAGCGAATGTCTGCCTCACTGAGCTTTGAGGAAACACAGAACTTTTTTACCCAAACAAGTACTTACTAGAAGGGTCAGATGGAGAAAAGTTAGTGGCTGTCACTTTAATATTTCATGCACAAAAAGCACCATTTGACATCTAGGTCCATTGCTCTGTTATATTGTGTCCGACTAAGATGGTCCTAAATGAATGTTTAATGACGGAACATGGTGTCTCTGCAGATTTAGGAACTGCAAATTAGTCTGGCCATCTCCATCAGAAACATCTGTCTGCTTCCATATGTGTCTCTCATAGATGGAGAGAGTGATCTTTCCCTGGGTCCCTGCAGATGTGCAGTTCCATTTGGTGCCTCCTGAAAGGACTGTTCTGAATCCTAATGCCAACCAAGCATTTCAGCTTTGCAAAATGTGCCAGCTCGATTTCCTTATGGCCCCAAATTGACAAGCCGGATAGCTGACATCTTTGTTGACGGAAGGTAGAGAAGGGAGGTGGTGTGGTTCTTGCAGCCAGCAAGACTTCTACCATCGTGCATAATGACAGTGGACAGCATCACCCTCTGGTGGCCTGGGGACATTGTAAACAAGCCCCCTCTCCAGCGTTTCAGCCTAGCAACCAGCTCATATTTCCCCCAGGCAAAAACTTAAACATAAGAGGAAAGTTGGAATACAAGGCAGCCCCCCACCCAAGTGATAGCAAGTGGATTTCTTTTAAAATTCAAAATTCTTTTTTAAATGCACTTCCTATTTGGCAAATCACTTCTGGCTCATTCATACCGCACACAATGTAATACAAAAAACATCTATTTGATATGACAATGTCTGTGATGTACTGTCTCATTCTATGAATAAACAGTAGCTTGCAGCAAAGATAAGGCATTGCGGATACACTAACAGGGACTGGAATTACAGTGAAATTCTAAATGGACAGTACTTATGGTAATTAGTTAAAAACCACTGACAGAAACAAAGTCCCCAGCTAGAATCACATCTTTTAGACTTCAGCCGTCGTTAAAACGGAAGTTACTGATTTGTTGGGAAAACGGTCTTTATCATTTCTTACTTATCTTCCAAATGAGGGGAGTGCCTGCAGCTGGCACAGAGTCTGGATCTTGCCTGCTCCTCTCATGGGGCTCCCCCATCCCCAGTGATACCTGCTGGTCAGAGACACTTTCCAAATTCAAGGTCATCTCTCCTACACACTATTGTGTCAGCCTCCTGGCTTCTCCTGGGGCCCCTTTCGATGCATGCTTCCCACAGCAGTTGCAGTGGTCCTACCGTTTCAAGTCAATGTCACTCTGCTTTGAATAAAACCCAAATGCCTTACCACAGCCCAAGGGCTATGCAGCACCCAGCCCTTGCTTTACCTTCCCTGTGTGTCTCCTACATTCTCCTCCCATCCTTCCCCATCTCATGACACCAGCCTGACACCTGATCCTAAAGCACAGCAGGCTCTCCACTTCCTCTCCCTGGCAAGCCTGCCTCCTGGTCTTCTCGTGGCCAGTTCCTTGTGGGCATTCAGGACTCCCTTTCTATCCTTGTCACCCCATCTCGAGGGTCAGGTATGTCAAGTGTTATCTGTCTTCACAAAGACAGCTCAGTTCCCGAAGCCTCGCACAGTGTCTGGTACCGAGAATGCCCTCAGTTAATGATGGTGACTACGTCAGGCAGGACGCATAATAAGAAAGTCAGTTGGCGCCAAAAGTGCCCCTGGTGCAGATTTCCTACATCCTCACCAACACACCCAAGATGGGCGATCTCAGGGGTCACTTTGTGACTTTTCAGTTCAACCGCCATTTTCATTCACAGCTTATCAGGCGGTAAAGATACGAAGGAGAGTAAATGAAACCCAAGCTCTGGCTGGGATCTTGCCTCCAGATGTCAGGAAACTGTGCTTCTGGTAGAAGGTACTACAGACACGTGAGCTGTGTTGAGAGACTGGTCTTTGTAGAGTCGTCCCAGGGGCCAGCCATTTCAGGAGCCAGACGATGAAATATTCATTAAAGGGTCTGGCCTTCAATGAATGTGGTCCCCAAAGACTTCACTTAAGGAGCAGCTTGGCGGTGGTTGTCTTGAAACAGTCAAGAGAGAAAGCTCTTTATGCAGGGAATATGTTTTCCTCCATCAGAACAATGTAAAGGGTTGCAATCATTTGATTCAAATCAGAGTTCCTAAGAGAGACGAGAAATACAATGCTTCATGATGAACATCTGTCTGATGCCCGGGACAGAGTCAAGTTCTTGGTCCATGTTTTCTCCGTGGAGTTTACTTCTTTGTGACTTGGGTACCAAAACTGTGGCTCGAAAAATCTTGCTTCTCCGCTGAGCCTCCTGTGTTGTGTGTGCACGTGTGCACGGCGGGTCATTCAGCTCAAGTCTGCATCGTCAGCTCAATTGAGGTTGGGATGGGCAGGGTCTGGCTGTGAGCTTACGTCGCCTCGGGGAACACTATAGTGTGAGGAAACTATATACAGTAACAAATAAAACATGTGAGTGCAGAAGATGGATTAATACCCTGCAAATAAATCATCATTTTAATAAATGATTCCTAAAAATCTGTATGAACAATGCAAATCACTCAATAGCTAAATGGGCAAAGACTATGATGGACAATTCGTGAGGGAAACCTGAACAGCCAGAATACAGGAAAAGATATTTAACCTCACTTGCATATTCAAACAACACTGAAATACCTTTCTACACTAATCATATTGGTCCCAAAGAGAACAAAATAAAAGCAGTCTTATTATACCAAGTACTGATAAGGAAACGTCCATTTTGGGGATGTGTTTGGCAATCACGTTGGAAGATGCACATGCTCTAAGATACAGTGATGCTTTTTCTTGGGATATGCTCTAAGGAAACACTTGAACCAGTGCACTGCAAGCTGTAGCAAAAATTGTTGTAATTCTAGGTGATTGGAAACTATCTAAATGTCCACCAATATGAAAATGCATAATAAAATTGTGATCTGCTCACACAGTGGAATGCTCTACACTGGTTTATAGGAGTGATCCAGATCTATATATACCAACATGGGAAAACTTGGAAACAGTATCCAGTGAGAGAGCATGTGGAAGGAGCAAGGGATTATGCTCAGAGAAAAGAAAAATAAGGAGAAACCGAAAAGTGTAAAAGGAGAATTGAAAAATCATGATTAAGCCCATATCCCAGATACAATTACATTAACCATTTAGTATAATGTCCTCCCACTTTTACATGTATATATGTGCTTCATATTTGTTTTTACAAAATGGGGCTCACATTGCATTGTATGTAGATTTACATATTTTTTTAGAAGGAACTCACATCACATGCCTTTCTCTGTGCTACTAATATTCTGCAAAGGCAGGCTTTCCAATGGCTTCTCCATAGACTCCAGTTTCAGAAGTTTTCATGTCTCAGTTGAACTGTATCTGCACCGAGAGTGACTTTCCACCATGGGGCAGTGGTCACCGTGAGTTCGTAGATAAGAAACAGTTGAATTAATTCCCTAAATCCCCACTTGCTTCTAGAAAAGATTAGAAATGAATTAAAAGAGTCAAAGGACAGTAACTACGTGGTGAAATCTGTGTGACTGATTTGGGGGCAGGGGAAGAGAAGGAAGAAAGTTAATTGTATCTTGAAAAATTCTCAAGAGAGGACAAGCTCTGACAGTGGAGCCTTGAGCTTTGTTCCGAATTCCCTGGTGGGCAAGTAAAATGGCTCATGAAGAGGCTTGTCGCTTCAGCACCTCAGGCAAAGCCCAATGCTCCTTCTCAGAGGCATTTGTCATGTAGGTTGTCATAGATGACGCTGACACCACAGTGGCCCATATCTCTTGTACTATACGTATATTGTTTCTTATACTGACCTTGAGGCCCATCAAGGGCAAATTATAGCTTGTCATTCATTTGGGATAATCGGGACCTAAAGCAGAAGTGTGTAGCTTCCTACAAGGCTGTGTTCATAGGGAGGGGCAGAGCTCTAAATTAGCAGCTGTGGAAAGACTTACTGGTTCTCAATTATGCCAGCAGGGGGCTCGAGGGGGGCTGGGTGAGACGCACCTTCAGAATGGACTATCTGCAGAGTACTGAAGTGATGTGTGGTCATTTGTCCTACTCTGGGCCTGTTGTACCTCCTACACATCCAACCATTAAGTCCCTTCCTTAGGGAAGCCTTACTCTGGTCCCAGTTCTGCTTCTGCCCCTGCAAAGTAGAAGCCACTGCACCTCTGTGTCCCATGGCACATGTTCCCAGAACTCACAGGTACTGCCCGTATCATCACGTGCTTTGGTTTCTCATGCATCCTTCGTCTCCTTGAGAGCAGAGAGCTTGTCTGTGAACTCCTGATACCAATTAAGTAATGAGTCAGCATCTTGCGATCGGAGAAGGTAACCTACTTAGCATGTTAGGGGACAGGAAGGAAACACAGTTGGCATTTGGGATTAGAGCCAGATCTGGTGTTTTTTGTAATGGACGGCTAGCTCACTTCTGGCAAGAGTGTGTGATGTTCAAGGCCGATGTTCAAGGTGCATCTTTGGACCAATTGGATGAGATGCCCCAGGCCTTGGGAGTTTTGAAGCAAAAGTTACCCAGTGTCTGTTTCCATCATGAAAAAATCTTTATGGGACTCCAATGCCTCGTGGGATGTTCGTGGGCTGTAGGCCTGACTCCATCATAAGAGTTTTGCAAACACATCCCCAAGTAACAGGATGAAGTCACTGGTGCAGGAAGCTCTTCAGACTTCGGCAGGGATGCTGAAGTCCCCATCCTGGCTGCTCTTTGGGGAAGTCATTGGTGCATATCCCAGGCATGTCTGGATTGCCACCACGGAGCCACTGGTAGAACTGAGGGCTATGCTTGTCCCCCCATTTGCTTGGTAGAAGCTCTGCACAATTCACCTTCCTTTCATGGTGAGTTGATTGGTGTGATTTGAAAAGGAGGCCCCGAAACCTCCCAGCCTCAGGCCCCTGGGGGGTGGAATTGCTTTCTTGCCTGCCATTCCTCCTCCACGGTGGATCTTCTGATCTATGTCAAGGGCCTAGAAGCCACAGTGAAATTTTACAGCCTGGCTTTTAACTGGTTCCTGTCTATAAAATTAAACACTGACAATAGATTAATAAGTGCTGTAAAATGTCTTAAATTCTTAACCACTAGCTCAATTAGGTGGAAAAAACATAACAATGTCTAATAGTGTATTGCCCAGGATTCGTGCAGAGCATTAAAGATGGTGGTTTATGGAGAGGAAAGCTGGGATAGGGCTTAAAGGAGAAGTGGAGTATGATTCTTTCTGGTAACAACAGTTATGGCCCACTCATGTCCCTGGCCTGAGTCACCATCAGCTCTCCCAGATTCTAGCAGTGGCCTGTGAAACGAGTCTGCCTGCTTCCACCCAAGGCCCCTCAGTCCCGTCTCAATCCCACATCCAGAGGGACCCTCCGTGAGATCGTGGCCAGATGGCATCTATGCTCGGAATCCACCAATAGCACCCTCTCTTACAGTCAGAGCCAAAGTTCCTAACGTGGGATCTCACATCCTGTAGGACACAACCCCCTTGACCCATCCAACCCGATGGTTTGCTCCACGCTCCTTAACTATCAGACCCTACAGGATTAACCTCCCTTCCTTACCTAGTAGGCCCTATAGGATCTGACCCTCCCTCTCCACCAGACCCTAGAGGATTGTATCTCCTTACCTATCACATCCTTCAGGACTTGGCCTCTCTTACCTATAAAACCTGCAGGGTGTGCTCCCTTCATTACCTATTAGACCCCGTAGGATTTCATCCCATCACCCCTCTGACTTCATCTATTCCTATTCATGTTTGCGTCTTCTGCTCAACCACGCTGGCTTCTTTGAGTGTCTCCAGAGCATCAGGCTGCTCCTGCCTCAGGCCTTTTGCACTGGCTGTCCCCTTTGCCTGCAAGACTCTTTCCCCAGATGCCCACTTGCTCACTTCCTTCAAGCACTGACTGAAATGTCCTTCTCCATAAGGTTTCCCCATTGACTTCATTTCAAATTTCAACAGCCCCCCTCTGCCCGGCTTCTCTTTGCTTTGTTTGCCTCCCTAGGGCTCAGCTCTGACGTCCTACGTGTCCTACTCCTTTGCCTTGTCATTGCTCCAGCGCTGGAACGGAAGCGTCATGAGGACAGGGACTGTTGTCTGTTCTCTGTGTGACCGTATCCCATGCGCCTCTCATGGTGCCTGGCACGGAGCTGGCACCTGATAAATACCAGTGAACGAATGGCTCTGTGGGTGTGTCAGCAGGTCCCGGTGCGTTCTGATCACACCAGCTTAGTGGGATATTAGTAGTGTTACCAGTAAACAAGTCCTGGGCGGAAGGACGCTGGAGAAATTCTGAGTTAAGCAACAGTCCGTCCTCCCAGGACTCCCCTGAGCCTCCTCTCAGTGCCAACGGGAAGATGCCGTGTGCAGAGCTCCCACATCTACTGGCACATGAGCCTCCTGTGGGACTGATGCTTTCCGAAGCACACTTAGGGGACTGGGGTGACGCCTGAGTCTTTCCCGAGCACCCTCTCCCTGCGGGGAGAGAGAAATACTCTGTTGAGTTTGGGGCTGTCGTCCCAGCTGCATCTTCGAGCTCTGAGCGCAGCCTCCTGAGGGTTCTCGACCTGGCACGACGGAGAACACATGCTTCCCGCGGACTCATCAGACCCGCGACGGAGAACGGGGGCCTCCAGCGGTGCAGGAGCGCCCAGCGAACAAGGCAACAATGCTCGTGAGGCCTCACGAGTTCAAGCCAGGTGGAGCCCCTCCCCAGGTTTCGCCTTTAATGGGCAGACCCAGGGCCTTCCACCCAGACCTGGGCCAACCTCCCTTTAAAGAAAGTATTTTCACAGCCTAGATTTTGGTAACTGCTGCAACCTCTTCCTCTGAGTTCTGTGTAAGATGCTCCCTGTCAGTCCCCCAGGCTTCTCTTCCTTTCTGCGTGGGACCACCAGTGATGCAGGCAGAAGGCGGCTGGACAGATTACCGTCTCTCTGAGGTCATAGGGTCACAGGGTCACAGCATTTCAGAGCAGACAGCAGCCTCTGAGAGGACTGGATTTACCTAGGGTCCTACAGCTACTGGCCAGGATATAGGCCAAGGTGCCCTAACTGGGCAGGGACAGTCCCAATGCTCAGAGCTTCCCAGCAGCCTCTCCCCACTGCACAGGCCTCAGGGGCATTTTTCATGGCAGGGCGCTGGATAGATCCAATTTCAGAAGAGAAACATCCCTCTTTAAAACAAAAAATGTCATCTATTTTCACAGCTAGAGACCTGATTTATCCTTCATCTGTACCCCGGTTTAATCCTCCTCCTCAGACACTCCTTTTCTCCCAAATGGAGCAGAAACATTCAGGATCTTCTCCTCCCATTAGCTCACAGCTCAGCTGAGGGGATAACTTGCTGGTGAAATGCCATTTCACTCAGGTGATGCTGGCTGTGGAGGACAGGCCCCAATGTGGCCCCCATGTCTGCACTTCCTAGTGTCCCTACCCTTGAACCCCTCTCTTGAGTGTGGATGGAACCTGGGACCTGCTCCTAACCAATAGGATGGAGCCATGGTAACAGGATGCATGAGATCACCTGTACGGGATGCCATTATACGACTGTAAGGTCTGTCTTGCCAGGTGACTTGCTCCCTTGCTGAGGAAGAGTAGCCTCTAGACAGCAAGAAACCAATAACCTCAGTCAGGCAGCCTGCAAAGAACAGAATTCTGGCAACAACCACAAGCACTCGGAGGCAGACCCTTCCCCAGTCCAGCCTTGGATGAGAACTCAGCCCCTGCTGACCCCTTGGTTGCAGGCTTGCATAGTACCCAGCTGAGCTGTGCCTGGATTCCTGACCCACAGAAACTGTGAGATGATAAATGTGTGGTGTTCAAAGCCACTGAGTGTGTGGTAATATTGCTCTGCAGAAATAGGTAACTAACAGATCTTCCCTTCACCTGTGTCTCCCTTACTGAGTGCTTTCACTTACACGGTTCCATTTAGACTTCTCAGCCACTTTTGTGCCCTTTGACCTTATAGCCCTTTGACCCCAGCACTCCAGTGTGGCTTGAATATCTCAGATATCAATATCTTGAAATATCTCGGCCACTCTCCACACACATACTTGGGGCCCAAGATGGTTTGGATTCAAGTTGAGTTCTCAGGCCAAGTTCTCTGTTCAGGTGGACGTGCATGATCTCCTGTACTCACTGGGGAGCTGGCAATCAGAGAACTCCAAAAATATGGCACCCAACTTCCTTTTGCCTGCTACAGGGCTCCAGCTGACAAATCCTGAACCCCAGTGCTGTCTCTGAAGATGACACATTCATGAGACCTCAGGGTCTGAGTGCCTGAATCCTGGAAGACATTTAGCTGATACAAAGTGCGTTCTTTTGCCATGTGGTTGAAAAAAATGTCTCAACCGTGGGGTTATTTGATCGTAGGACTCAGCAGAGATGCAACCTGCTTTCAAAGACAGAGTGAGGAATGAAACTCACTCCTGTGGCAGATGCTACAGAGTGCCAGCTGCTGAAGTAGGCGTTTTCCACACACTTTCATTTAATTTAACCTGAGAGAGGCTGACAAATGCAGCGTGGGGATTTATGTGCCGTCACCAGCTAGTAACGGTAAGTGCTCATCAGTGCTGCCGTTAGATTTAGATGCTGGTCACTGGACTGGGTGTTTTACACGTGTTATTTCATTTCAATCTAACAACAGGCATATGCGGTAGGATCAATGACATCCTTTCTTCCTTTTTGATAGAGAATGAAACTGGTCTTAGAAGTTCAGTCATTCGCCTGAGGGCGTTGGAGTTGGCGCTCAGACGCAGGCTGGCTCCCGGTACACATTCCTTGACCATCTCACCATATGAACTCTTTAGGAAGTGGTAGGGCTGTATGACTCCAAATTCTATACATTTCACCCTAAATTATGCTGTCTCCACTTGCAGGAGTCACAAAGAAAGCAGTGGCCCCGGTTGCCCAAGGCCCTTGAAGCCACTATTACTCCACAGCTGGAATTCCTTTTGGGCACTTGTGTAGCTATACAACTTGGGGAACTCATTTCTGTCATTTTCCCCTTTGCTTGTTGGTTTTATCCATTCTTAAAATCAGGAAGTGGCCTGGGATCACAGACACCGAAGCCATAAACTCCCTTGGCTCAATGACTTGCGCTCTGACCAGTTCTTTCAAGCAGGCTCCAACGGTCCACGCCTTCGAGAAGCTAACACTCATGTTGTTGGTTGTAGCACTTTGGACAGAAGGACAGCGCGAGAGCACTCATCATTCTGAATGCAGCAAAGCACTGTCGGCCTCGCGGAAATTAACTACCAGATCAAATGATGGAAAGTCATGTCTTTTGCCTTGAGATTTCTCTGGAGGGAGGGCCATTTGTCATTTATGGGTCTGGCTGAGTTATATTGTGTCCTATTAAGATAAGTCTAAATGAATCTTTAATGACAGAACACTGTATCTGTGCAGATTTAGAAGCTGCAGATTAAACCAGCCATCTCCATCTGGAGCGCCGGCTTCCCTCCGGAGCTGTCCATCACCCGCAGAGCGGCTGAGCCACTGGAGGTCCCGGCAGATGTGCTGGTGCAGCTGGAGGAATGGCTCCCCTGAATGTTAATCGTGCGGGTGCATACATTTGAAGAAGGCTCCTGGGGCTCCTGGGAAGACATGGCCCCAAAGTCAGGGTTCCAGGCAGTCTTCTCGAGGTTTCCGGGCTGTCTAGACTAAACCACCATCATCTCTGGAATGGACGCTGACCTTTTTTATCTGATGTCTTTGTTCCCATTCTTGCCTTCTCAACCCTTTCCCACAGAACAGAAAGCACGTGCTTTTCAAAGTGCACATGTGATCAGATCTTCCCGTTTGTTTGAAATCCTCCCAGACATCTGACAACTCTTAGAACAAGGACCAAATTCCTGGACATGGCCTCCAGAGTCCTGCTTGATGGCCCTGCCCACCCTTCTGGCCCCAGTCCCTCCATAGCTCCCTGGTTCTCCGTTGCAGTCCTTCTGGTTGTCCTTCAGGCCGTCTGGGGCCGCATATTCCTTCTTTCCACGGGGGCTTCTGAACCCCATCTCCCTGTCTGGAAACTCCTTCCTTCCACCTACTGCTCTCATCTCCCCCTTGCCTAGCTATTCACTCCTCACCCTTTGGGTTTCTGCTGACACATCACTTCCCCAGGGATGCCTGCCTTGACACCCAGCACAGCTGAGGCCCCAGCCCCTCGATGACCACACAGCACACTGTTCTTTGTGGCACAGCACCTATCCCAGCTCTGGTTGTGTGCGTGGGTTACTATGCGGTTGGGGCCTATATTCTCATGAAACTGCAAGGTCCGTGAGTGCTGGTCACTCTGTCTATTCTTTGTACGTTTGTAACCCTGATACCCGCAAAGTGCCTGACACTTGGCAAGACTAGGGAGAGTCCCTACGGTTGAACACAGTAGAGGCAAAGCTGTAGTTTCTTCCAGCAGGACAAACGGTGATTGCACAGTTTTTCAGCTCTCCTTTATCACTCTTCTTTCATGGATGTGTGTTTGTAAACTTGGATAAAAACAAACAACAAGCTCAAGAGAAAAGGAAGAGGTATTGTGTGGTGGAAGGAGCTGCAGATGTGGCTCCTGGCGTCATCATTGAACAGCTGTGTGTCCTTAGGCAAGCTAGTTCACACTCTGATCCTTATTTCCTCATAAGTCAGCCAGTGATAACAGTGCCTGCTCTGCCAGCCCACAGGGGTGTTCTTAGGACCACATGAGAAGCTACAAAATTGCTCTGCAAAGTACCGAGAGTTCCACAGACGTACAGTGGAATGAGGATGTTCATTAATAATACAATATGCTGCTCTTTTTCATGGCTGCCTGTCTAAACCCAAAGAAGATGCCCATGTTGTTGAGGCAGTCGGGGAGCAACGTGCCTTGCGGCTTTGACACGACATGTAATCACGGGCTGGGAGCAGAGATAGGGCTGAACAATTGGATTCTGAGATGACAGTAGTAGAATGTGTGGAACAGTCTTCCAGGTGCGACGTGGCACTGAGCTAAGCTTTGGAAGGCGGGCAGAGTGTGTTCACAGCATCACATTCCCCCTCCAGAAGATGAACTAGAATTGTGGGAAGGATTAACTGGCCCTGTTCAATTTATACCTTAGGGATTTTAATTTGTGGAGTGACCCAGTGACAGCAGGGAGAGGACAATGCCATTGAAAGAAGATTCGTTGCTCACATTTCCTAAGAGAAGATGTCACACCATGTAGGGCCACATGGGTTGCACCAGGTTTTGATCAAGAGACAGAAGCAGGAGGGGGTGGGAAAGCCTAGGCCCTGGCTTTTATTGGGGTCTCCACAGGGAAGACGAGGCAGGGTGGGGTGAACAGGTTGGGACCGGCCAGTTTGAATAATTCCAGGTGACTTTGGGCTATGGGGTGGTCTCTAGTTGCCTGGTGCCTGGCCTTGAGATGCTTTAGGGTGGGGGAATATTGGCTTGGTGTGTGCAAGTTAGATAAGGGGAGTGGCTGGGAGTATAGACTTGAGATCGGTTGGTTTTCTGTGAAAGGTGTGCTCCCTTCAGAGCCCTTGCTTTCTCTAAGAATTGGCAAGTCATGGAAAGGGCAGTCCCTCCCCAACCAGCAAGATTTTTAAGACATCAAAATATCATAAGGTACAGAAAATAAAAAACATAGTCAATACAGCCCTCTATAGACAAAATTAAGACAAAGAAGAAGGAGGTAGCCATCATTCTCTTTCAAAAAACTCCTCATCCCTTTTGTGGTACTCCGAAAGGAGACATCACATGCTTTGGACTGTTGAATTTATGGGGGATGCATGGAGCCTGGGGGAAGGAGTATCCCTGGATGTTAGTGGTCGGAAGATCCTTCCTCTGTCAAAGCCGAGTGTTGGGGTGGTATCTTGAGGGCTGGTGGATGTCCTGCTGGCTGCCACTGTACCGCTAGCTTGGACTCTGGTGATGCTCAGCAGCTCCTGCCACCTCCAGCTGATCTCGCTGCTTCTGCTCTTGGCTCCTCCAACCTCGCTTCCATGGGACAGGCAGACTGGCCCTTTTCCGGCAGCGGGGGCCCTGGGTGTAAGCTTGGAGCTGCAGCTGGAAGCTCTCGGTCTGATTCTTGTGAACATGGCAGACGGTCTTCACATGTATGATGTGCCCCAAACACATGCAGGTTTGAGCACACCCTCAAGAGTGTTGTAAGGAAATCAAACTCCACTGGGTCACACGCTCTTACATTTTAAGGGCATGTACCACCTGGGGGTGTGTTTTCGATAAAGTAGGCTGTGCCTTCTGTACAGTTCCTGGGAACCGAGGACATGCCTCTAATTCCACCTGTTGTGTCTCTATCCAGAAAGCTGCAGTAGGGACAAGGGAACATGTTCACCGCATCCCTTCTCCTCCCGACACATAGAAGCCTACATCCCTGGATATCTAGGCAGGGCCATTTGACTCATTCTGGCTGGAATTCTAGTTAGACACTTTCAGGACTTCTAAGTGTCTGTGTGATTCTCTCTCCTCTCGTGGCTACTAGCTGGATGCAAAGGATCTTGGGGAGGACTCTGAGGTCCCTGCAGATAGCAGAACCACAGGATGAAGTGACAGGGGACCCGTTCCCTGAACCACCACTTGGAAGGCTGTCTTTGAACCCCCAGCAGGCTGTGAACAGAATACAGAGCTCTTGTGGTGCAAGACCGCTGAGAGCTGGGGGGGTCTGTCGTGGCAGCTGCAGTAATCACTCTAACTAATACAAGGTCATAAGCATGCAAGTGAGTGTGAGCGTGATGCTAGAATCTGGGCTAACCTTGAACCTGTTCTAATGAACTTTTAAAAAATCAATGTTATTGAGGTTTAATTTACAACCAGTCATTTTAAAGGTACAGTTGGGTGACTTTCGCCAGGGGCATTTAGCCATACCCCCACGATCAAGATGTACAGCATGTCTGTCACCCCCAAAAGTTCCCTCCTGCTAATAGAACTTTATAAAATGAATCATTCACAGCATTTTATTCTTTAATTTCCATTCATGACAAGTCACTTTTTTGGAGTCACCCAACTTATCACATACTGTGAAAACTACTCAATGGTCAGCAGAAGTGTGACATCAGGGTCATGACCATGACTGTCATGTCCATGACCTCGTGAACAGCCCAGGGCTGAGCTCGATGAATGAACGAGGAGACCTCTGTGGTAGAAGGTTACCTCTGGTAGTAACTCTGAGGGAAGACTGGAGGGAGGATGAAGAAAATCCAGCCGGAGACAGTGGTGGTGGGATCGGAGAGGAGAAAACACCTGAGCACAAACAAGCGGTGGAGACAAAAGGAAATGATTCATTTTAGATGTGGGTTGTGGGGGAAATAAGGAACAGGGGTGAATTTGAGCTTCTCACTTGGCTGAGATTTGGAGGTGGCAGTTTCAGACACACTTGGGGACATCCAAGTGGCACACTCTGGGACTCTTTGACTCAGGAGGGGGCTAATTTGGAGGTACCGACTTCGGAGTCACCTGGGTACCTGCGGTGACTAAAAACATGGGAGAAGAGGAGACTATGCAGAGTGAAGACAGTGCTGAGGTTGGGATCCCAAGAACCATAGCACCTGAGGGATGGGAAGAGGAGGACTCCACAGAGGACTAGAGGAGAAGTGCCCCAAGGGGTGGGAGGGGAACCTGAATATCACATTCTGCCCGATACCTCCGTTGACCCCTGGTGACGCATTCTTATCCCTTCTCCACCCAGCTCTGTGGCCCAGGAGCCTGCCCTGAAATTTTGGACCCCATGCCCTTGGCTTCCAGTTGGGTGGGCCAATAGGGTGCACTTGCAGAGACAGAGAAGAGGGAGGTTGGGGTATTTATTCTACTGGCTCCCTCTTGGGGTCACTGCAGGCTGGTGGGGACCCTGGAATGAAGACATCGGCTCCCACTAGGTGCCTCTTCTTACTTCTCTGAATCTCTGGATTCCAGAAGCTGTCCCATCCCCTGTTTTCCAGGCCTAGAAGCCAGCTGTTACTAGCACAGAACCCTGTAGTTTCCCTACCCACTGCCCACACCTTTGTGAAAAGTCTCTTCCCTAAACGCTCCTCCAATACCCATCTTGAACATGCCATCTGTTTCATGTTGAAAACTGATACAGACATCTGTCATTGGTTTAAAAAATAAATCTAGGTTCTATATATTCCAAACTGTTATCACAAGAATCCTCTCCCAATTTCTGCCCGTGTTGCAGAAGGCACCACCAGAGAGACCTTCGTTGTCTGAAAGTCTTCCTCCTTTGTCACTCCAGACGGTCACCACCAAAGGTGGCATGTCTCCCAGGACAGTGTCACCCCAAGTGGGGAGAGCCCCAGGAGAGAGTGCAGAATGGAGCTGCCCCTGCAGGTGTGCCTGCCGGTGACACACACATTTCGGGAGACAGGAAAGACCTTGCTTCCTGGAAAACCTACTTGGTGCCCCATTATGTTTTAGGAATTTTTCAAAAATTTTAATTGTAGCTTCTTTCCCTCGCCTTTCCTCTCAATAAAGAGTCGAAGCTCCAAACGTCTCTGAACTCCAGGTGCTTTGTAAAACCCCTCTCAGGATGCTCATCATTTCCTCCCTTTAGGTAATGCAGGTCTGGGGCTCGGCCCCCCGCCCCCTCTGCAAAGGCAGGGCTGTGGCTAACACTCCCTGCCTGCAGCGGCTCCCAGGCCCAGCGGGCAGCAGGCCACAAAGTCTCCATCAGGACTTCCTTGGGAAAAGCCCCTCCTCTGTCTGCAGATTCTTCAAGTACTGACATCATTTTAATATTATTCAAGTTTATTTTATCTGTGATTGAACGAAGTGGATTAGTTCCTAAACTGTCAACAACTGCTTATGGTAACAAATGCACAAAGCTGAAGAAGAAACTTCTAGAAGCACACTAATTTGTCACTCTATCCATTGTGTTTCCATTGTGATCAACAGAGGAAGGAAAAAAATAGCAACGGGCAGCTGAAGAAAAGCAAGAGTCATATTTTGGCGAACTCTTTTTATTTATTTATTTTTTGGTGAGGAAGATTGTCCCTGAGCTAACATCTGTGCCAATCTTCCTCTTTTTCGTATGTGGGTCGCCTGCACAGCATGCCTGATGAGTGGAGTAGGTCCACACCCGGGATCCGAACCCGCGAACCTGGGCCACCAAAGTGGAGCGTGCAGAACTTTAACCACTCGGCCATGAGGCTGGCTCCTGGCTAACTCTTTAAATAGCTATTTCCTCAAAAAAATCAAATTACCCCAAGGAGAGAAGGAACCCATCGAGAGGCTGATAAATGCTGGAGGAGAAGAAAGTCATCCGATGGTGATGTTGCCAAAGGGACTTGCTGTTGGAAATGCAGGAGAAAGTGAGATGATGGTGGGAGCTGCACGTGAAATCCCTCCCAATGCATTCAGATTGCGTGTGAGAAGACTCATTCTTGTTAAGTTCAAAAGCCCATTTAAAACATGTTAGTTGACCCTATACAGTCGGAACTGTGATTCTCAAATACGAAAGGAATTCTCACATGCGCCCGCACATGTTTCTATCACCCAGATTACATTCAGTTGTAACCTTGCATATCATTTTATCACTTAACGTGACATGAGAGCAGTGGGCAATTTCCACATCAAAAACCGCAGGGCAGAAAAATACTCAATTTCCTCAGAGGAAGCTCAAAAAGTGCATTAAAATGATGGAAACATCACAAACGGCTTCAGATGCTCAGCATTGTAACCCATTCCAGGGCTCGAGACAGTTTGCATAATCCCGTCTGGCTGCCTCGTCCCTCTCTACCCCTGTGTTGGCGGTTAAGAGAATTACATTGACGACTGCTGTTTTCTTAACACTCTGTGTTTTTGAACGGCCTGAGCCTACACGCAGGACCCAGGATGATTTCACGGCGGCGCAATGTCTTTGTGGCAGAAAGCACCCCGCAAGCACATCAGCTTCATCTACGACCAAGAATCCGTCCGGATCGAGGAGGACTTCTGCCACATTCATAGTCAATGCAGTTCCTGCTGGAAAGGACTTTATGGGGTAACTACTCTGTGCACCCAGATAACATTCACCTGAGTTGACCAAATACTACAACGTCATTCCCAGTGGTGTTCACAAACCTGTTCATAATGTGTGTGTGTGCCCGTGAATGAGCACTTAGAATTTGGCTTGTGTGCGCATCTGTGCGTGTCTGTTTATCTGAGGAGCCGTTCCTTGCGGTGACTGTTCTAGAATCACTGTCCTGGCGAGTCCTCCTCATCCACCTGTGTGTCAGATCCCCATGTCAGACTGGGCATCCGAGCAGCGTTGGGGAGAGGCCTGCGCTGGGAGCGGGTGCAGGGCCGCACTCCGGTAGGCAGTGGGATTTGAACAGCATGGACTCCTGTCGCAATGCCTGCCATCCTAGCTTGACGGCTGCAGTTCTGAGACCGAGCCTTCGGTTCTTAGCGACTCTTTACTGAGTTCTGTCATGGGCTGAGTTGTGCCCCTCCAAAATTCATATGTTGGAGTCCTAACCCCCAGTACCTCATAACATGGCTGCATTACGAGGTAAGGTCTCTGAAGAGGTGATTAAGGTAAAATGAGGTCATTAGGGTGGGCCCTCAGCCAACCCGACTGGTGTCCTTATGGACACGAAAAGAGGGAAGACCACGTGAGGACACAGGGAGAAGACAACTGTCTACACACCAAGGAGAGAGGCCTCAGGAGAAACCACCCCTGCCGCACCTTGGTCTGGGGACTCCTAGTCCCCGGGATGGTGAGAGAATAGATTTCTGTTTAAGCCGCCCAGTCTGGGGTGCTTTGTTATGGCGGCCCGGGTTGACTAATACAAGTGCCCACCCAGGGATAGTCACCCTGCTGGGCATGAGGCAGTGCTGGACAAGACAGTCCCCTCAGCAGCACGCGTCCTAGAGGGGACCAGGACGAGCAGTGAGGAAGGGAAGTCAGGACTTGACATCCTGCACAGCTGCCCAGCGTGCTCCTGATGGGGAGGGTGAATCTGCAAGATGCACAGCCATGCTGAAGAACGGGCTTGTCCAGGAGATGGGATGGCTGAAGGAGAAGCAGAAGGAGCGGAGGGACTCTGACCCCAGAAAGGGTCCCCAGGAAGGAGGAGGAGCACCTCCTAGCACCCTCCTGCTCCCGCCTGACCCCGGGGGGAGTGTCAGGCTTCCTCTGCCCTCTCAAGGTCCCTTGAAGCCATCAACTGTTCCTCTGCCTTCGTTTTTAGTTTACCCACAGTGACATAGGACGTCTTCCCAGAGAACTGCCGGCCCCGTGGTGTGTCCCACCCCTCTCTGACCATAGTCAATGGGACCACGGGAGGACCTGGCCCCAGCTGAGCCACGATACCCTCTCTGGGGGGGTTTGCAATTGGCAGCTGGACCTTTCGCTTCTCAGAGAGGCAGACCCAACTGTGTAAGCACCTCCCTGCACCAAGAGGAGCCGGACGTCTTCAGAGAGAATGAGGAGCAGCAGATTTCCAGAGGGGCGGAAACAGGAGCCACGGGGACACTGTGCACTGTCCCCAAAGCTCCTTCCTGATGCCTCATGCATGCCTGCTCCCGGGTTCTGCGAGACACCCCTGTGGGTTTTTAATAAACATCTGCCTCTGCCCCTCGGTTTTTCTGGGTCTTGCTCTTCATGCCGGCTTTAATAGGCTTCCATGACGTGCGATCCTGGAGTCCCAATCAATTCTGGCCACATGCCAACATTCTTTTATTTTCTGTGTACAGAAGAAGGTGGCAAATAACCCGACTGTAGGACTGATTTCTGGTTTGTTCGCTGTTGGAGATGCACCCTGGCCCACTCTCTGAGCAGTGCCCATCGCCCACTGGCCCAGCACTTCGATCGCCCCTCATCTGTCACAGAGCCCCACCCGGCGGTTCAATGTGGTGCTGTGCTAATTTGTTACCGGGGTGGCTAGAGCACAGCTCACCCTGAGATTCCAGCTGCTGGACCAGAGCAGAAGCCGCTCGGGTGCCGTCTGACGCCGGACGCCTTCTAGATGCCGAGTGAACTTGTCTTCCAACATAAATGTGGTTCCCTCTGAGGGCCCCACCTGCTCCAGAGAGAGCCCGCCAGCCAGTCAGCCACAACCACCCCACTGCAGTTTACAGGCAGAGCAGGTTCCTCCAGCTGTGGCCCCTCCAAAGCATTTTCTGCTCAAAAAGCTGTCGTCCCCTCTGGGCCTCTGGGCCCACTACTTCTCACTTCCTCTGTGCACACACACTTAAATCGATGCCTCCACCCAACCACCCCGGTTCCCTCTCCCTCCCTCTCCACCCCCTTTCTCTTTGCTTCTCTCCCACATATCAAACAGAATATAAAACAGAAACAAATATTCAAAAGGCACTTTCCGTTTTAATCGGGTTTGAGGGGAAACATGTCTGACCTGCCACGTTACCCGGTTGATGGAATGTTTGACATTTACCAGGGCCATGGTGAATCTTGTAACAGCTCCATTTTTAAATGCCACTCCAGACCCCCATCTCTGAGTTTTAAAAAGCACTTGTCTTACAAAGTGTTATCATTACTAAAAATATTAAGCAGAATCTTCATCCACTCAAGAGTCGCTGTGTAATTTGGCTGGAATACAAATCACCATGGCTGGAGGAAAGCAGTCAGGTCTCTCCTCCTGGCCAGAGTTTCACTGGCCGGGGAAGGAAATGGACCAGGGATGGGAGACTCCTCCCTGGAGCTCCCAGGGGTATCCGTGCCTTTCATGCACAGGTGTCCTGGTGCATTGACTGGAGTCCTGTAGCAGCTAATGTCCAGGGCCCGGGCAGTGGGAAGAGCTTGGGTCCTGAGGACAGGGGTCGGCACCTCTTCCTGGCCACGACAGAGCCCCCTCCTGGTCAGCTGTCTCAGGGCCTCTTGCTACCTCTGAGCAGTGACGGCCGGCTTCGGCGGGGCCGAGGTAAACAAGCTTGCTTCTCTCAAGGGGATTTGCATCTTTCATCAGCTGTTCAAATGGGCCTGGGTGTTAAGTCAGCTCAGGGCGAAGTAAGCTCCATGTGAACAATTTGTGGGGTCTCTGTTGTTTTCTGTGCCCTCTGACTTCATCCTGGATGTGCTGGGTATGCTACTGCCCTTTACACACTCCCAGAACTCAGGCATAAGAACAAACTCTTCTTGAGCCAGCCCTGATGGCCTAGTGGTTAAAGTTCAGTGCTGTCACCACTTTGGCAGCCTGGGTTCGTTTCCTTGTCACGGAACCGCACCACCTGTCTGTCAGTTGCCATTCTGTGGTGGCAGCTCACATGGGAGAAATAGAAGGACTTACAACTGGGATATACAACCATGCACTGGGGCTTTGAGGGGGGAAAGAAAACCCTCTTCTTTCCTAATCTCCACTGTTGTCTCCTCTAAAGTGACACTTGTTTGGGTGGGCACTGCTTACTGGAAACTGCCACATTAACTGGGTGGTGTTTAAAGAAGAGGCAACCGAGGGAACCTTGGACCTGAACTCAGGTGCTAAGAGCTCTGGAGCCAAGGTAACTCTGTCTGTGTGTAAGGGGCTCCCGTCGCTGCAAGAGGCCCAGTGCCCCTCTCTCAGAAAGACTGAAGAAGAGGCTCCTGCAGTAAAGGAACCTGGATTGGGTGACTTTGTCCTACAGGTAATAGGCAGTTGTTGGAGGTTTTGAGCAAAGAGGGTTCAAGCACGTGGTGATGCTGGGTGTAGGGTACAGGCTGGCTCTGCAGGGACTGGTCGTTGTTCGTGAGCTCTTGAACTGCAGGGATGAGGGGTGGGGAGAGAGACACTAGAAAAGGTGTGGAAACTGGAAAGATGAACCTTGAGGTTTAGTGATCGGGGGGCCAGGAGGAGAGACCCAAGAGGGCACCCAGGCTCCATGGGTGTGTGGGGACCGGCAGAGATGAGAGGCCCAGTGTGTGTGAGAGGAGGCTGCCTGCTGGTGGGTCTGGGCTTGATTTAAGCCATACTGCCCTTGAGGTGACTGGATGTGTCCTTGAAGCTCTGCCTTTGAGCTGAAAGGAGTACAGCAGATCCTCCTCTTTGTCTCATCAGACAGGGGTTGTCAGGCCTGATGAATGAAAGCAAATAAATTCTCTCCATTGCTCTGTGCCTGTGATGACGTCTGTGCATCAAGTGAAGACCCAGGGATGCGGCAGAGGTGGGGGGATGTGTGTTTGTGTGCACGTGCACACCTGCACACTCATGCTACCCAGGACCTGGGGGTTTCTTTGGACCAAATTTAGATTCTTAGCTCAGATTATATTCAGATGAACTTGGCCATATGGAAATGTTGATTACATGCACAAATTTTGCTTTGGGAGAAGACGGTGTTTGTGTGTGTGTGAGAGAGACAGAGAGGAGGTATATATAGAATAATGTAGGGAAACATGTCTTTATGGGAGAACAGATGGCCTTGAGGAAGGAATCGAACGCAGGAAACCATCCCGACTGCAGCTGCTTCCCCCAGCGCGCGCCTCCCAAGACACTTAAGCAAATTCCATCTGATTGCGCTCACTCCAGCCCTTCTTAACCAGATGAAATAAGTGTGAACAGACTCTTCTGCCTAATGAGAATTTAAATTTTCAAACTTGCGAGAGATGGGAGCCCACAGTGCCGGGGTGATGCACATTTCTAAGTGCTCAGCTATAAGTAGAGGTGACCCAGGGCCCAGCTGTCCCGTCCCTCCTGAGTCCCCACACAAGACCCAAGCAACGCACAGCTCACCGAGACCCTGGTAACAACATCGTCACAGTAAAAGTCTTTTGGCTCAGAGTCCAACTGGCCTAATTGAGTCCAAGAGCGTTTATTGAGTGTCTTCTGTGGGCAAGGAGATAGGTGCCGAGGGACACATATCCTGGGAAGAGCAAGACTTTCTGTTGTCTTGATTCAGAGGACAGCACAGAACCGTGGGCTTGGTCTTGGGCTCACTTCTACCACCACTGAGCTGTGTGACCTTGAGAAAATCACTGAACCCCAGGAAGTCTTCGTGTTCATATCTGTGAAACGAGATGACAATCATACCTGTGTCTTGGGGGTCTTGTGAGGATTCAGAGACATGTAGGAAACCCCCAGCCCTGTGCTGGACACAGAGTCACACTTAAGTTATGCTAGCCATGACTCGAAGGAGCACTTGAGCTTGCAATAAAGACCATGCTCGCAGAGCACAGGCATGTAGCGTTTGCTGACGTGACTTTTCAGGAGCGTTCCTGAGCAATTCCAGAGTACTTTTCCACATCTTCATTCCAAGTTGTCTTATCTTCATGTTTCATTAGTTCAAGCCTTCTGAAATCATTTGGGGAAGGAGGTTTATGAATCGTTACAGAATAAATGCTGAGGGTGCTCAGAGAGGGGCTGAGGAGTGTATGTGGGTGGGCAGAGGAGAAGATGGAGCAGCGAGCTGGCGGACCTGGACAGGCGGCCTCCCTGAGCGGAGCCGTGCCTGCATCTCTGGTATGTCCACTGAAACAGGTTCTGCCGTTCCTGCAGGGTTTTCTCGTCCCAAACCCTGCCAGGTGTCCTTGCCCCCTCAGAGTCATCTGCCCTCTGCGTACCCGCTTGGTACCCAAGAGCAAGACCACTGGGTAGTCTTGGCTTTGCTTTTTCCCCCCATTCTGGGGTCCCTGCCTGGAGCTGGCTGCATGGCAAGAGCTTGTGTCCCTGCTGGTTGTACCAGGACCACAAATAACAATAAGGACCCCCAACATCTACAGAGCACTCCTCACATCACCCCAGGCGTGCTGTGGGGTGCTTCAGCACATCATTGCATTTAACCCTCATGAAGCCAGAACAGCAGACTGTTCTCATCCACGTTGGATATGAGGGACACACACAGAGTGGGGGGTCATTTCTTGTTTGGCTGCACAGCAAGGACATGGCAGAGCTGGACTAGAATGGACTGGAAGTGTCCAGCCTCCCCCTGCGCTGTAGCCCTTCACCAGGTCCCCTCGTGGCTGCTCTCCTGAGCCAGTGGGGCTGAGGAAAGGACTCCTGGAAGCACCAGCTTGCAGAGCTCAAAGGGCACTGAGGCTTCTTTGACTTCACATGAACAAAGGATCAAGAGAAAAACCTCATCTCTTGGGGGATGGAAGAAGTTATGGTCGTCCCAGGGCTACTTGTGATGCCCTGGATGCACTGCCCCCTTTCAAACCCACCTGGGTGGACCAAGCTTTTGTGAAACGTGCCCTCTGAAAGTAACGACCCTTGTCTCAAATGATTGTTGCTCACTTCACCTCCCTCTGGACCCCCAGACCTGGATTCTGAACCTGATGCTTCCCTGCACATCGTCTTTGTGACTGTGTAAAACAGTCCTTTATGACATCAGTGTTTCAGGACCAACCCAAACACGCTTCTTAGACTGGAGGTTTATCCTTGTGAATTAGGCTTCTGGAAATCAGACAGCTGGTGTGTTCCTTGGTCATGATTTGAACTGCAGAAGTCAACCTAGTGAGAACGTGTTGGGCATGTATTCTGGGCCAACCACTGTACACTTGGTACCACAATGCACTCTTATGGCCCCACTCCACCCACGAATGGGCAGCAAATCCTCTTTCCTGACTCTTCCGTCACAGGTATAGACATTTCTCAGGAGTCAGAGTGCACGTGCCTAGATATAGAAAGAACCCACGGCTTTCAGGTGACGTGGCTCTGGTCACTTAACTCTAGCCTTTCTCCCACTGGCTTGAAGATGTCTTACCAAAGGAGCTTCAGAATGAGGCACTCACTGGCCCTTCTATCCTGTACCCATTATGGTGGTTTGTTCTCTTGCTGTCCAACCTTTCTGAATCTACGCAGTACACATTCCTTTTAAATGTTTGTTTTGAAATAATTCTTGACATACAGAAAAGTTGCAAAAATAGTACAGAGCATTCTCTTAGATCCTTCATCCAGCTGCCCCTAATGTTAACATCTTACATAACCACAGTACAATTTCCCAAACCAGGAAATTAACATCGATATGGTACCAGTAGCTCAACTCCAGACCTTATTTGAGTTGCCCCAGTTTGTCCACTAACGTCCTTCTTCGGTTCCAGGATCCCATGTTGCATTTGGATGTGAAGGAGTCATTTTAATGGGTCCCACGTAATGGTAGCCACGTGATTCTCAATTGATTGAGATCTCCGCGTGTGGGTCTGCGGACACCTGCTTGCCTAGCTCTCGTTAGGTGTTCTGATCCCAGAATTTTAAATGGAGAGGTTTGGTTTAAGATTTGAGAAAAAAAAAAAACCTTTGGAGTTCTTGAACTCCCTGAAATTTGCAAGAAGACTCTCTCGCCTTGGAAGCATTTTTCTGCTTAGTTTTTGCCACATCTGTTATTTTCCCAAACAAATAACCTTGAGCCTATGTCCTGCTTTCCTGACGGTGAAACATGACAGCGTGTCATTTACAATATATCAGTAAGGGGTAGTTCCTCTGCCTGAATACAGCCTTCCCTCCACAGTGACCAGAACTTACTTTGTCAGAGGAGCACTTATGTCCTTTTGCAAGAAAGACACTGGGGAGAGTAATAACTGAGGAGCTGACAGCAACATTCCTTGACTTATTTTAAAGAATAAAAATAAAATATAGAGAGAGATGCATTCTTTTTAAAGAAAATGAATTATTCTTTGAAAGTTAGTCAATCTCTTAGGGGCACAGTGTGGAAAATTAGATTTTAATGGCTTTGAAATTGAGGTTCCATGGGTCAATAGTACTGGTTACTTGAAGTAAAGTGATAAATCTATTAGAAGAAAATCAAACATTTTGTTGCTTATCAGAAAGGCAGCGAGAGGACAGCAAGCACTATCTTGGAACTCTTCTTGCGTACAGCAGGCTTCAGAAAGCACCATTCCTGGCTTAGCGTCTTGAAGTCCTTGGGAGAGGATCACTCATGGCTTTCTTGACTCCCTCTGAGTCAGACAGGTTCCTGGTTTCCAGCCTATATTGCAAAATTTGGTTGAAGGTGGTTTGGCGAGATGGGTGTTTCATACGCATTTAATCCTAACGCTCATGGAACGTACTTCGTTATTTCTCAGCTGACTCTCCACAATCCATCCTGATTTGCCTTCGTTGGGCTGACTTATCCGCTGATGCACATCGCTTTGACACTTCTGGTGGGTTATGAGGTTGGCAACGCTGCCTTGTGCAAGAGCCAAGTCCGGTTTTTGTCTTGCATTTCTGACTCAGAATCTCATTTTCTAGCACTTTACAGAAATGAACACACAAACCACATACGAGTGGATCAATTCATTAATGAAGTCGTATGTTTCTTGATTCCCTTCAACAATATTTACTCTGCGTGCACTAAGGGCCGGACGCTGTTCTGGGCGATTGGGATAAAAATGTGGACCTCACATGCCTAGAGCAGATGGTCTAGTAAGAGAGAGACGGGTACAAAGAAAAATGCGCACGACTACCTGTTTTATTCCAGGTGGCACACAGGTGACAAGGCAAGTGCCGCATGGAATGAAAGCACCAGACCAGCCGACGGAGACCAGAAGTTAGCCAGGAGGAGGACGTCCAGGAAACAGCACATGCACGGGCCGTTCAGACAGTCACCTTCACAACAACCTTGAAAAGAAGGTGTTGTTCTCTTGTTTTCTCGATGAGCAAACTGAGGAGTGGAGAAGCGAGTTGGCTGGTCCCTGGTCACCGCTCTGCCCACGCAGCCGGTGTTCTTCTCACAGTTGGAAATGGGTTTCATGAGAAACCTTCGTTATTCTGTCTGGTGCGGGGAAGGAAGCAGAGGACCAGACACGTGCCCAGGACACTGTGAAGGAAAGCGGAACGTGCCGGGTGGTTTGAGAGCAGGTGATCCTGCCGGAGAGCTCAGGGGTGAGGTGCAGGAGCTCTCAGCCCGGCGGGTGGCTCTCGCGCTTCGCGGGAGGACTTCACCAGAGTTCAGGTCCCGTCCTGGGCAACTTTCTACTGGCGACTTTGATGGAGCCAACGGAGCTCCTCTGACCACATTTCCAGATGACAGGAGGCTGCGCCCAGGAAGGGGGCGGACTGATCAATTCAGTGACAGAGTCAAGAT
The DNA here is from genome assembly GCA_031878705.1 of Tapirus indicus. Taxonomy (NCBI): domain Eukaryota; kingdom Metazoa; phylum Chordata; class Mammalia; order Perissodactyla; family Tapiridae; genus Tapirus; species Tapirus indicus. Next base: position 88,030,569 of record CM062924.1, on the reverse strand, counting down.
CCACAATGCTCTCCACGGGGCCGTGTGCCCAGTGGGCAGGAGGGCTCCTGTTCCCGGCTCCTGGCTCCCTCCTCGCACATGGGAGAATGCTCCATGGCTCAATGTCTGCCGAATGAGGGGAGGAAGGAAGGAGGGTTTGCTAGATGGAATTAATATAAAAATATAAAACGTCTGAGTGTTGTCAGTAAAACCCTGCCTCGGCTCCAAAATGCTAACGCACATGGCGACGATCTGGAAGACTCGGTTTACCGGCATCCAGGGTGAAGACGCCTCCCACACAGAGCACAGGTGGTTCGCCCCCGCTGACCTGCTCAGGGCTGGCCCCATTCCAGGAGCCACATTTTAAGGAACTTTGACAAGCAAGAGAGAAAACTAAGCAAAAGAGAAACTAAGACAGCTTCAGAAATGGGATACCTCGGGGACAAGGATGGGTGGGGAGGGGGCAAATCACCAGTGGGGATGCATTTCAGTCTTTGGTGGATCACAGGGTCTCCTCACAAATGTGCACCCATCCTCTCTCTCCCATCCCCTCCCTCTCTCCCTCTCCCTGTCTCTCTCTCTCTCACACACACCCACCCCCCATGGCACATTCCATAATTTGGTGGGTTTGAGAAGCGGGAGGAAGCTTTTCTGGGTATTTGTGATGGAAAAGGTGGAGTGTGTGACAGAAGCTTGACTTTTCCCCCTGAAACGCTTGTCAGTGTCTTTAGGGTCAGCTGTGGCGTTGGGTGCTCGGGCCCTCAGTGTGGCTGGGCATGGACCATCCGAGCCCCTAAATCTCCTAGCTGGGCTGCCTTCTCGACATTTATCATCCAGTCCTGGGGGATGAGCCCCCCGCCTGCTCTGCTCACACTCAGGGCCTCCCTCCTGCCTCTGCACGTTGCTCCTGCAGTCACTCTGTCTGGAACACCCTTCCTCATTCTACTTTTAAATACTGTGCCCATCTTTAAACCCAGCTGGGATGGCCCACTCTCACGGGACCCCCAGCTTCAGTCATCCATCCAAACTCAAAGGATGTCTTCCCTCCCCTGAGGAGTGGTAGCCCCCCTGCCTGCACTTTGGAATTGCCGGGGTGGGGGTGTTTAGAAATAATACCTGGAGTCCCACTGCAGCCCAGGTGAATTGGGGGTTCTGACTGGTGTGAGGTGGGGACAGGGGGCACACAGGAGGCTGAGGCGAGGAGCCTGGGAGTGGTTCTCAGTGTGGTGTGGAGCCAGAGGAGTGAGGTGTCCTGATTTCGTTTGGAAAAATAAAAACAAAAAACAGCACTTAAGCACTGTGGAAGCTGACGGGCAGGGAGGGAGGCGAGGACAAGAGCTGGGCAGGCGGTCTCCCCACACTCTGGGGTGGAGGGACGGCGTCTCAGATGTGGGGTCTCAGATACCATCCAGCTGGAGAAAACAGCTCAATTTGGGTCTGCTTTACCAATCTCCTGCCCTGTTCGTCTGTGGATGGCAGTGCTGGGCATCAGGCTAGCCTGGCAGAGGTGCTTAACAAATACTGAGATCAATGACGTAGCTTGAGAATTCTGCAAACGATCCAAACGTTATTACAAGTTACACTCCCCATGAAATAAAACCAAGAGTACAAGTATTGGGAGCATTCAGGGATTTTCTGTCTCTTTAACCCCACCACTGCTGGCTAAACATGAGCGAGTCACGGCCTCTTTTGACGCCATTCGTAAACAAATTTTAAAACGGGCCACAAGTACATCTAAGCAATGGAAATATTGAATTCACTTATTTTTCTCCAGAAGTTTCCTTTTGTTGGAGAACTTTTGCAGGTTTGGAGGCCCCTCGTATGAATTAACTTTTTAAAATGACACAGACCTTCCCATCACCCCCACCCGATTCTAACATTGGGTCCACTCCCGCTCCCGCCCGGTGAATCCAGTCTAACGGCCTGATCACAGGGGGACGTTCTGTCCCAGATCTCACCACTGCTTGCAGGTGGGTTTAGGATGTGAGCAGCGCTGTGCCCTCTGGGAACCTGTCCCCCCATGCTCCCTGCTTGCGTCTCTTCTAAGACAGACCTGCTTTTAAATCTGAAAATTACCTTTCTCTGGACTCTTAGATGGTGTTAAGCAAGAGAGCCTCGCATTCATTTAACTAATAAATGCTGTTTTCCTAGACGGAAGATGTTAACCTGGTGCCCTGACTTAGGTTCGAGAGGAGATGCTGATTGTGAATGAATTATCATATAATTAATAAAAAGCTGCCCCCCCCTTTCTGAGGAGGCGGGTAAATGCTCTAGGAGAAGGTGGCACTTAGACAAGAGTTCCTTCTGACCTCCCTCCTCCTCTGTCTTTTACCTATTAAAACACAGCCAATGCCGATTAAAACACCACAAGAGCTCTCATCGCTCTTTTGTTTATCCACAGACCCGGGATAACGCGGGGAAATGAGCTGGAAACTCGCTGTGTGCCGGGGTGGCCATTGTTTCGCTGGGACGCCAGGCTCCATGCTTCACTAGAGTCGTGGTGCCCAGAGAGAGGCTGGCATTGTCCCGCGGGGCACAGCCAGCCCCCGGGATGTGGCTTTGCCTCCTGGGCCAAGTGGTTCTCAGGGCGGCAGGTGCCCGTAGCCACTGCCCGAGCTGGCAGACCGGCAGGCTCTAAAAGTCGCACCTGCTGAGCACCTGGGATGTGGAATGCAGAAGCCGCCCCCTGCCCTGACCCACAGCCCGGGTCAGGTGAGACGGGGCCAGGAGACGGCCCAGTGACATGTGGGTCACTGAACACAGCAGCTCCCCCTCACCCGCCACTTCTCCCTAGAGGCCAGGTAGAAACTTACCAGAATTTGTGTCACTCTCCAAATGACAGAGCACCTCCCAGCTTCCCAAATTTCTGAGGTTCCTCCTTTGAACTCTTCTTCCTCCTGTTTTTGATCGAGGGGGAAAGTTTGAGAATCTGCACTTGTTCCAAAGAGTCCTGGGAGAAGCAGACTGGCGGGTGCCTAAAGACGAAAGTGAAGTGAGTCCTGGGTGCAGGTCACTGGCTGGCCATGCACCCCGGGCCTCCTCCCCTCGTCTTGAAAAGTGGGAACTACCTGTGCTGACACCTCCCTCCTAGCGTGACTGCCAGGACTCACATTGCTAACATGTGAGAGTACCTTGTCCATTTTGAGGAGTGTTCAAAAATGTCAGTTAGCATCATTATTCTCCCACGGCTAGAAGTCCTCCCCCGGCAGGACCAGGAATTATGGAATGCAGGTGCATTAGAAGTTTGGTTACTCTGCGTCTAGCAACCTCAGCTGCACATTGGAATCACCCAGAGTGGTCTTAAAATGCCTCACTCCCCAGCCATACACAGGCCACATCTGACCCATTAAATCAGAATTCCAATGTGCTACCCAAATTCAGGACTGACTTAACCAATCACCCTCCTTCACCTTCACTCGATGATGCATGGAGCACTGTTACGGACTGAATGTTTGTGTTCTCCCCAAATTCCTATGTTGACATCCCAACCCCCAACATAATGGTATTTGGAGGTGGGGCCTTTGGGAGTTGATCAGGGTTAGATGAGGTCATGAGGGTGGGGCCTCCTGATGGGATTGGTGTCCTGATAAGACAAGGAAGAGACAGAGCTCACTTTCTCTGCCATTTGAGGACACAGTGAGAAGGTGGCGTCTACAAGCCAGGAAGAGAGCCCTCACCAGGAACCAAATCTGTGGGCACCTTCATCTGGGACCTCCAGCCTCCAGAACTGGGAGAAATAAATGTCTGTTGTTTAAGCTGCCCAGTCTGTGGTATTTTCTATGGCAGCCCGAGCGGACCCGGACAAACACACAAGGTCACCAGACCACTAGCATTTTGTGTAAGAATCCTTCTGAAAAAGCCAATAGACTGGGTGTGCCTTGGAATGTTCTGCCACGTCCATAACATCCTCCCCCGTGCAGATGGACTGCAGCCGGGTAAGTGGTCCCCTCAGAGCCTGGCAGCGTGCCCAGGGCCCAGGCACAGCCCACACAGAGCGTCTCTGATGCCCCATGAGGCCTCCGCCACCGCCAGAAGTGGAGCGTAGAAGCCGACAGGGCAGGCAGAGAGACACTGAGCCACACAATCTCAGAGGTTCATGCTTCAGAACAGAAGGACCAACGCCATTTGTGTAAATCCTGCCTTTAGGAAATGAGATTAAAAACAAGCTCTTTCAATAGGGGCCAAGGCAGTAAACACTCATGACTCCTAGGAAATCAGCCACGGGCAAGGCGGGACAACGGATGTGAGGATTCACGGAGACAGAAGGCACAGGGCGACCCCGGACGTTCATAGACACCTCCTGCCAAGTGTCTTCTCTAACCCAGACAGAGGCGTTTGAGAGCAGTGAGAAATGGTTGTGTGTTGGGAGAAGCGTTAAAAGCTGTGATTGAAAGAGCAGCAGGTAGGGATACAGAAGGGGTAGTTCTCACCCAGCTCTTCCGTAAATCCCTGTGACCTTGAGTGACTCACCACCTTTATCGGAAAGCTCTGTCCTGGGCAAGTAGACTCACTGGGATGTTGGTCCAAACACCGGACAGACTCACGAGGGGGATTTGAGGAGTTAATGTAAATATCAATTGCAAGTTTATGAGAATTCCTCGATTGGATGTAGAAGGATTTTTTTCTTTACAGAGAAAAGATGTCCCCTTCTAATTAAAGAAATGTAGTTAAGGTCCAGGACCACAAACAGATTTCATCATGTATCCTGTTACCTGGCAGTGACGGCCTAGAATCTGACACTGGGAAAGACCTCAAGGCCTAGTCCTTGGCCCACAGGAAATAGGGCTGAGGTCACCTAGTGATGCTGCCATGGGGAGACGCTAGTCCAGATGAGGATGATCTGCCACACACAACCCAAGGGTCAGGTTGGGTTTTTGCTAAGAAGAAACACCCCCTGTATTTTCGGTTGGCCGGAAAGATACGCTGACCACCTTGCAAGAAGTCACTATCATTTCAGAAAAAATTCCAGAAGGCCGGATCTGCACATCCAAGCATGTAAGTGGTGACCGTCATGGTCAACGAGGATGTTACCCCTCCTCAGAGAAGTTACAACATGGCCCAAGAGTGGAGATGAGTCAGCAGATGTAGGCAAGGAGACACAGAAAACAACTCGGAATTGTTCCCAAGTTTGTCCAAAAGGAGCGCTACGTGAAGACTGGGGAATCCGCGTGAGAGGCACAGGCGTGCGGGTGATTTACTCGGTTGAAGACAAAACAGAAGGAAAAACTCCCGTGAACATTCAAATCTGCTCACTCGCATTTCGTCTCCTGGTGGCAGAAACCATGTCCGCACTAAAGACGAAGCTGACTTTGTAATAACCGGTGTGAATCGACGTCCTCTGATCCTTCCTAATTTTATCCCAAGGTGATTAGCAAGCATTGGTGGTTTAAATATTTATAGAAACGTAGAGGAGCTGCTAATGGCTGAATCAGCTTCAAATGGCAGGCGATGACAACACACTTAATGAACACAGATTCCGCTAAACACACACAATGAAAGAAAATGCGGTGACAGGGACTTGCAATTGAACACACGGAGGGAAGCTCAAAAGAGCTGCCACATCGTTGGTTTGGCTTCTACTGGAGACACAGTTGGCCTGGGAGCAACAGTCTTGCCTCGCTGTTGGAAATCACGCCCAGCTGTGGGTGCCCTGGAAACTGACGCTCCTCGGGAGAGGGTAGAGTCGAGGAGACGGATGCCTTCCACAGTCCGACCGTGGAAATTATCACTCCTGTAATGGCCCCCCAGTGAGTGGTGCTGCTTCCATCAGCATTAACCGCTATTCCTTAAATGACACTACACACTGAACAGTTGTCATCCCATTTTGCAGATGATAAAAGTCATGCTGGAGGGGTGAGTAACTGCCTGAGTCCAAGGTCATGTAGCCGGTGACCTTGGTTTCAGAGAGGAGCCCGGGGCACTCTGACTCGACACATCCTCACGTTGCTCCCCGCTGGCCTCTGTGCTGCTTAGAGTGTAAACCACCTCCCAGGAGGCATCTGCCTCGCTTTCCCTGGTGTCATCAAGGCTGAGCCCACCTTCCTCCAGAGAAACTCCTTAGATCCAAGCTCCTACAACCGACACCCATCCTTGCGCCCAGAGAGCAGCATCCTGTGGAAAGCCCAGCTAGTTTCGCTTGTCCTGTCCCACGACACTTGGCACAGCTAGCTAAAGTCAGTGCCAGCGCGGAAGTCCTTCCTCCCAAGGAAACTTACATAGAGGCCCGATGTGCAGAGGAGTTGGGAGGGGGGCGGTCGGGGGCCCTGCTGGCCATACTCGCCCACTGACCTTCCCCAGCCATCGGCAGCTCGTTGGGCCACCAAAGGTAATGCTGAGCCAGGGACCAGACCCACTGCCAGGACTGTGACCCTCCAGTCGGTCCCTCCCAATCCACCTGAGCTATTAGGTAATTTATGTTGTATTTAGATCAAGGCATGTTTTCTAACTGGACGAACTCCTTTGAAAAATAAATTATATTTCAAACTTAAATGGAATTACGTAAAATGAGCTGTAAAAGTAAATACAAAAGGAAAAGAAAACAGGCATTGAGTTCTAGGTTCTTCTGACTGCCTGCTGAAGCTGCCGAGCGTCAGACAAGCCTTCTCTGTCCATGTGGGACATAGAGGTTGTCACACTGAACCAGCGCCAGGCTGAATGTCCTACTCATGTCATCCGGAGGCTTGAGAGAGGAGAGAATTCCCTCCTGACGAGGCACTGTGCCCGACCTGCTGCCTCCCAAATGTCACCTGGAGAGGTGCCTGTGTTCAGGGAAACACCACCAAGGAAAACTGCTGGTTTGGGGGGACCATCGGGGGATAGAGGAGAAGCCCGAGTCTTCTGACATTTGCTGACAATCTGGGTACTAGAAGTCACCTTCTGTCCATAAAGCTAAACCTGGGAAGGGTCATTTGCCATCTTATTCTGCTCAAACTCACCTGAAGCGCTCCCCCCCGACCCGTCCCACGAGGCGGGGTGTCAGCAGGCCTCCGCATGGTGGAAAACACACTTTTGTAGGTCAATTCCTCTCCCGTGTTCCTGGCACCAGGAGCAGGTCCAGGGTTATGGAGCAGAAGCAAAAATCCTCACCCCAGGCAAATCCATCCCAGGGCAGGGGCTAGGGTCCTCACCAGGACGGAAGCATGGAGGGCTGGGAGCCAGCAGAGAACCCCACTGTGGCCTTAGGGCAGCTTCTAAGAGGCCCAGGCTGGTTCGCACCCAGAGCAGGCACAGGGCTGGCTTGCTGCCCCTGCCAACTCAGCCCTTGACCTAATTCAACAACCAATTGTGCCTACACCCAAGAAAAACAAATGGAGATACTTTGCTACCTGTCAGCATCATTAATTTTGTGTGTTCGCTCATTAAAACCGTTTGTTTGTACTGGGCTGTGTTGGCCGCCCTAATTAAACTGTGCAGCAGAGTCAGGGGATAATTTGTTCGTGGGCTAGTTGAAGACCTGACATGAGCTGTTTCACTCGGGCTGGGTTTGGATGTGCCGTTTGCTTGTAGTCCTCATCCAGGCCTCTCCCTGGGGAGTCTTAAGTTTACTTGTTGCTTTGGGCTTCTTTCAGTGAGTTGAGGCTATAATCATGCCATTCTTACCCTCACTAAAACTAAATGCACTGCAAAAATGTTGCCTGTGAACTCTAGGGACAGGGATGAAGAAAAAGCAAAATGTCCTGAATTAATGTGGTAATTTGACCTCATCTCTTTTTATAAGAGCAAAACCAGTAACAGCTGCCTTTATTGAATGCTTGTTCTGGGAGGAGACTGCACCGAGTGTTTCAAAGATTATTGTCTCATTTAATCCCTATAAAGTGGATACCATCATTATCTTCACTTTATAGGTAAGGAAATAGACCCAGGGAGGATGCAGGGTGTCACCCAAGGACTCACAGTTAGTGCCTGAGAACCATCATTCAGACCCACCAGGCTTCCCAGTGAACAGGGGTCTGCGTCCCCACAAGAGGTCATCTGGGAGAATAAACAGATGACAACCCTACTCATGGACGGTCAATAAACCTGAGTATCTGTGGCTGTAAGATGGATATCAAGACACACTTGATCGTTCATCCACATTCGTTCATTCATGCGGTAGGCATCTCTTGAGCGCCCATCTGCTCCAGGCTCTTTGTTAAGAGCTGGGACTGGAAGGATTCACACAAATGGTGCCCACCCTCCGGAGCTGGCTGCTTGGAATGGAGAGGAGCTGAGAGAGAACTGCAGTTAGCTCAGATCTGAGCTGAGTCCTGAAGAGTGCGTCTGAGTGTGAATGAGTGAGTGTGTGCAGGTGTGTGAGTGCATGCACGTGGGAGGGGTACCTGATCAGGCAAGCTTATTGTTGGTCCCTTGACTCTCATCTAATGTCATTGGCCCTGAGGTCCTATCTCTTCCCAGTGCCCAGAATCCTCCTTCTGGACCCCAGGGAGGAGAGATCAATGCTTTTAAACATTGAATTATGCCAACCATACACACATTTTATTAATTTATGGAAATGTCAGATTGCTTTAACTGTTATACTGAACTTATGTCCTCCAATAAATGGCTTAATTTCCTTCCAAGGATAAAGCACTCCAGTATTTTCGGCTGACCAGTTCAGCTTGGGGCACTCTGATGCTTCTGTCTACTCAGAGGACACATACTTCACCAGGATGACTCTGGGGTAATGACACCAAAGGCCCGTTTCTAATGACTGTCATGGTCTCGGCAAAATGCACTCCATATATTAAGGCTGATGCCTCTCGCCGGGCTGGGTGCATCCTCTGGGGGAAGAAATGACCTTTTCTCCTGAGCTTTCCTCTGTTTGACATGGGAATAAATATCTCTCATTGCAATGCCAAGGCTGAGAACAGCCCTTAAAGGTGGGGAAAATGATCCTGGCCCTAACACAATAGACCTATCAAGATAAGGAGGTCCGTCTGCAGACATAGCCAAAGTCTGTTAGAAATATCAGCAACCCACCTGGGGGGCAGCAGATCTGCATTTACTGTCAATCTAAGGAAATTCAAGTTTCTGCGCCACATTAGAGCCCTGAAATCTAAATTTCTATCTATAACGTGAAATTCTCTTTCTTAAAGCGGACTCCTCCCCAATTTGAACCAGCATGAGGCCCCTGAAAGCTGGCTCTGGCCCTGGGAGATGAATGTCAGATGGGTAGGACATTCCACTCTGTACAGTGTTGGGATTTTAGGGGGAGAAGGATGAACCAGTGGAAGTGTTGAAGGGGAGCAGAACATGCCAGCCCCACTTTGTCGTGAGGATTATTTTGAGCTGAAGACAACTGAGAAGAAGCAGACAGAAGAAAACTCTCTGCCCTCTCCCTATCTGCCTAGAAGCGGGACATAAGTTTGCGAAGGTATCCACCTCCTTCCCAACCAAGAGGGACAGAAGTTAATCAGTGAAGACAACCCCAGATCCTGGTCAGCACCAGAGACAGCACCAAAGGGACCTACACCACAGACTCACTAACTAGCCCTTATCTGCCATTTGTTCCCCCACATTTACCTTCCCACAATCTGCTGCCCTAGAAAGTCAAAGTCCTTTTCCTTTGTCTTATCCCTTCTCTAAAAATGCATTGCTCTATTGCTAAGGTTTTGTATAAGCCCAAGTTCTAACCACAACTTTGGGCTGTTCATCATTGGGTTCTCCCACGTGTATGTGTGATACACGTGTTGCTAAACTTCTGTTTGTTTTTCTCCTGTTACTCTGTCTTTTGTTAGTCTAGTTTATGGTCCCAACTGGAGAACCTGGAAGGGTAGAGAGAAAAAGTGCCCTCCCCACCGTAGTTTCCAGTCCTTACTGTCTCCAGGACTCCAGCCTTCTTAGGAAGAGGGAAGCAAGCCTGCAGATGACATCATGTGCTCCGTTAATGCCCAGTTGCACAATTGATAAAGTCTGAGTTGGTGGCCTCTCCACCATCCTCTGCAACAGAATTCCTGGAGGTTGTGATCCCAGTGTGTGGCACATGCAGCTGTGGGGCATCTTGTCCCCGCCAGGTGGTGGAATTTGGGGGGAAATTTTTAAAAATTCAGATGCCTGAGCCACATCCCTGCCCACGTTGATCGAAATCCCTGGCCTTGGCTCCAGGTGCCTCCGTGCATGGACTATCCAAGCCCTCAGACGATTCTGATGAGTACCCAAATTGTGACTTATCGGTCTGAACAAGTTAAATGTCAGGTAGAGGTGGGGGGTGGTAGAAGGTGAAGATGGGCGGAAGAGGGCTTCCTCAGTGCTGAGGTCAGGCCAGTCTTGAAGGGAATAATGAGCCTGGTTGACGGAGGTGAAGGGAGGCTCTTTCTAGTCACAGTTAGGGGCTGCTCAGATTAATATAACAAACAGGATAAAGGTTAATTGGATGAAGCTTGTGTTTTTGCAGAAGAACACACAATTCTTCATCGGATGCTCTGACAGTGCTCCAGACAGTCGAGAAGCACCATGAACACCACCTCAAAACAGGAAAAGACGTGGAATGTAAATAATGATGGTGCACGGAGTGGGTAGTCAGGGAATAATGCGAGAATGTCTCTATCAAGCCACAGTTTTAACACCTGGACGTAGGTGTATACTTTTCCATCCAAATAATGTCTAGCTAGTCTAGATCCTTTTCCCCCATCCTTGAACAGGAAACCCCAGGAAGAAGCCCCAGGAGTTAGAGTGTTCTCTGCTGTACAGACAGGAATTCATCCAGAGTGAAAATCATGAATTTTATGTTTATTCTCTGAGTGCAACTAGTAGAAGCCACCTTGGCCAGGTTTTATTGCCTTGATCTTTAGAATTTTGGAAAATCATAAGTCAGTGAATGGTGGCCCCCTTTTCCAAGTCTGCTCAAAGCAGGAGGTAAAGACAGAGAAAGAGTTTCATTTTGGGGAAGATGAAGAGTTAATTCCTATTGGTGTTATCTCATCTCTGCTGTTACTATCATCATCTTCAGGTCTGGGGTTTTTTTTTTTTTACAAGACAACTTGAACATGGAAGACAAGAAAGACAGTCAAAAATATTTTTTGATCAAGAACGTTTCAAGGAGAGGCTGAGAGATTTTTGCCATCGTGGGTGCTGATGTTGGTGGGAAGGCTGGCGTTGCTAATAGATTAAGAGGGCATCAGCTGAAATGAAGAAAAGACACACTAAGAAATCTGATCAAATCCACCAGTGGAATGTTCCCCCACCCTCACCCTCCCTCCTTCTAGAGGAAACAGTGGTGCCTTTAAGTAATAAATAAATCAGTGGTGCTGATAAAAATAATGGAGGAGAGATCATTCACCATCTTCTGATAAATCTCATCTTGGGTTTGATAAAAAGCTGGTGGAAACTGTCATTGTTGTAGGAAATTAAGAATGAGCTCATTAGCTGGGTGATTTAAGCCATTCATATGAAGATTATGACCCCCCAGGCTTCGGAGGAAAACCATCCTTTGTTCTCTCCAGCTCATTTTTCCTGATCCTTATCTGGTCTTGATAAAGAAGTTCTGAAAGTGACTTATAGTGTGAGGACAATGACAGGGGATGATTTTCTCAGCAGTGGTAAATAAATATGACCTATAAGAAAAATACTCTGGGTTATGTTTACTTGAGGAAATAAATCTTTTCCTTTGCACATCTTTCTTCTCCATCCTGTCAGAAGAGAATTCACTTTCTCCTCTCATTTTCCTCAAGTTTGCCACCCCCTCCTAACCTCCCTGGCTAGAGGTGAAGGAGAAATGAGTTTTCAGCTTTTGGCTTCACCTGTTTTGACCAGAGTTTATCATTTTGGAGAGCAAGTGTGGATTTGCTGGGAATGTTGACTGTCTCCAGATGCCCTGTGTCCCTCAGACGTAGGGGGGTGGGAGTTGAGTCTCTGGGCTCTGGAAAAGGTGCTCACTGTGCATCCCAGAAGAACAGGAATTCTCTCACGGCTCTAGGAGTCTATCTGCGAGCCTCTTCCAATGCCATCATCACCCTCATGAGTTAAACACAAGTACTTGACGAACAGAGGCTCAAAGGACAGCCCATGCTTCTGATGGCCCAAATCTCTCACTAATAAATCAAATGGTGGTTGATTTCTGCAAAACCTTTTTGAACCTATTTGGTTTTTCAACCTCTTCTTTGGAAATGGCTTCTACCAAGGCCATTTTGCATGGGTGAATGTGAGCACCCAGGTATCCATCGTTGGAATTCTCTCTCATGCAGCAATAGAAACGTGCTAGTGACTGAGTTCTTGTGTGCAGGTGCTGCACTGGGAGCTTTACATCCTTTTCTTATGAAATCATCCCATCCTCCCATTGTTGCTTTATTATCATTTGTGTTTTACTTCTGAGGAAACTCAAGGAAAGGCCAGTGAAGACACTTGCCTGACCACACAACTAATAAAGAAGAGTTAGGATGATGGGTTCAGTCCTGATGAACCAGGGCTCCTGCCTTCACTACTGCACAAACTGCCTTCCTCTAGTCTGGGGGGAACATGGGTTCTCCTCACTGATCCCCAAATCTTCCGGCTCTGATAGTCCTTTGAGAAAATTGCATTCCTTCAAGCCCAAGAGGTGTCTGTTTTCAGCAAAATGATTTGGGTACAGGCTGGGCTGGGCCTGCCCTGCAGATCCCCTTAATGCTGGAGGGTTAGCTTCTGAGCAACCCCAACTGATGCCAGAACATAGAACACACTGCTCAGGAAGCAGGTTCCCGAGAGGCCCACTTGGGGCGCATGGACCTGCATCCTTGATGAATGCGCCCGTGGGTCCCCTGCACGGATGAAACCGAAGTCATGGCTTTCTGCCATGAATGCTTTCAACAGACTCCGGGGAACAAATTGAAAAGACTTGAGTGCTCTGATTGTCCAGCTTTATTCACATGGAGTCTGGAATAGGGAGTTTCCCTCTTATTTGGCCAATTTCCAGAATTTTCTGCCTGCAATATATATAGCATTCTCTGTAAAAATTACTCACCTGGGGCTTTTGATGTTTTTAGTGAGATCGTCTGAGTTAACCACTTATTCTTCTAGTTTCTCACAGCTGATCTGTGGATAAAGTTAGACCTTTAGAAAACATTTTACTTGAAGCCTATAAAGACGTTTATAATTTGTATGAAACATCCCGATGCAGGCATGATACAACACTGTCTCCTCAACTTCCATCAGAGGGAAATATAAGCAGTGTCCATTTGAGAAATATGTTTATTTCTTCCCCACAGCAATTGCCAGACATTACCTGTTATGCTAACCCTTGTCTCTTACATCAAGATTTATGTGGATTCCTTCTGGAAGGTGGCTCCAAGTTTCTCTCTAGCAGCATTTTTATGCATTCTGTGATCAGACCAATTCTATGTTACGTGAACATCTACCCTTTGGGCTTAGCTACCAGAATATTTAGCCCTAAAATTAGTGCTCAATTTCAGAGGCAATCTCGTTCCAGATGCCTGGTATAGTAAATCTTCCCCTGCTTTCTAACTTATAAAACAATAAATTAAAAAATTTACTTCTTTGTATTTAAAAATTGCATGTTTACGATAGAATACTTGTAGGATATAGAAAAATAGAATGAAAGGAAAAATAACACTATTAGCATCTTAACCCAAATACCACCAATGATAGTAAAAATAGTAAAGATGTAATTCGACACTTGGAGTTCTCTTGCTTCAGGTTTACTATTATTTTTAATTTATAAGCTATGGTATTAGTCACCTTGAGCTACCATAACAAAATACCATAACAAATTCCATAGACCGGATGTCTTAAACAACAGGCAGTTATTTCTCACCGTTCTGGAGGCTGCAAGTCTGAGATCGAGGTGCCGGCAGGTGGGGTTCTGGTGAGGCCTCTCCTCCCGGTGCACAGACGACTGTCTTCTCACTGTGTCTCGCTGTCTCTCCGGTGTTTCTTCTTTTAAGGACACTAATCCCGTCATGGGGGCTCCACCCTCATGATCTCATCTAAACCTAACCACTCCCCAAAGGCCCCCATCTTCAATTACCACCACATTGGGGGTTAGGGTTTTGACATTTGAATATGGGGGAGACACAAACATTCAGTCCATAACAGCCATGGTGAACAAAACTGAGTAGGTAAAGATTCCTGTTCGTTAGATGCATTTGTGGCACATATTTACCCTAAAACCACCTTTGTCAACCTGGAAGGGGTGGGAGAAGAATGAAAGGGGAGCAGTGGGGACAATCTTAGGCAGTTTGTGGGGCACACATAGTCCCTTACCTTCAGCATCAGTGACAGACAGGTCCCCCCGGTTCACAGCCCTTCTTCCTCCATTTCCCCAAATGGAGCCCCTTCCTCATTCCACTCAGTGCAATGAGGGGCTGAGTGGGTGGACCAGGGTGGTGGCAATGGGGATGGAGAAGGGAGGGGCAGGAAGAGGGTGCACCAATGTGCAGTAGGTGGGACTCAATCTTGGGTTGTTGAAGGCTGGAGGAGCAGAAGGAGCCGATCTGTCCGGGGTGGCCTCATGCTCCTGGCTTCTGTCTGCCTCTGAGTGCCAGGAATAAAGTTGTGTTTAGAGACACAGAGGCCTGGTTTGGAAGCCAAAATCACTCCTTACTCACAATGTGATGTGGGGTAAGTTGTCTGGTGAGTCACTGCTTCCATTTCCTCACAGAAACCCAGTACACATAGTCGGATACCAGGGAGACCCATCCAAATCTTGGCGTTGCAGTGACTTGTCACTTCCCTTCCAACACCCACCTCCCCCACTCCTCATCAGCCCTCTCCCTTCCCCCCCCCAACACCCAGCTCTGCCATTTCTCATCAGCCCCATTTCTCTCCCACTCCCTCCAGTGCCCTACATCCTCTTCTCCCTTTGTTCCTGCTCTTAATTCATTGAAAGAAGTGCTATTCACAGAGTTAAAGTTAATCCCTCTACACATTCTCTGGCTTTTATTTTCTCTCTCCTTCTACTTTCTCAAGGACTTTAATCCCTAATTAGTCCTACTCTTACATGTTTTTAACTAAGCCATTTCTCATCAGCATTTAACCACGAGGTGAGAATGTTTGATCTTAAACAAAATTCCCTGGACCCAGCATTTTTTTCTCCAGCTGCTAGCACAAGTATCTGCCATCCTCTATCACTCTTTTTTCAAGAGTTGCCTCTACTGTTCCGTCTTCTTCTCAGCCTCCCAACCACAGCTTAAATGTCTGAAATCTGGCTGCTGCTCTTGTCTCTCCACTGAAACTGCACTTGCCAAAACATTAATCTAGTGGAGGCTGTTGCCTCATTCTCAGCCCTGCTCAAACAGAACTTGGCACTCTTGAACACTTGCTCCTTTCCAAAATACCATCTTCCCCTCACTTTTGCAGCAATGATCCTTGGATGGATAATTCCATTTACTCTCATAGCTTTCATTTCCATTTATATTATTGAAGACACCCAGGTCTGTATTTCTACCCAGACAGCTCTTGAGTTACAGATATGTATGTCCCTGTAAGTCAGGTAGGCTAAGCTAGGCTGAAGTAACAAACAGAAAATCAGTCACTTAACCCAATAAAGACTTATATATACAAAATCGTGCACGCCCTGCATCCTCCTTCATCTTATAGCCACACAAGGGTAACAGTGCTCTCCAAATTTGCTACAGCGATGGAAGACAGGACCGAATGATCAAGCAAGATATTTTAAGAGTCAAGGCAGAAAGTGGCTGTTATGGGCTGAACTGTGTTCCCCCCAAATTCATATGGTGAACTTTCACACGTTGAAGTCTTCAACCCCAGTATCTCAGAATGTGACTGTATTTGAGATAAACCCTCTAAAGAGGTAATTAAGTTAAAATGACATCATTAGGGTGCTCCCTAATCCAATCTGACTGGTGTCCTTATAAGAAGAGATTGGGACACAGACACACACAGAGGGACAACCATGTGAAGACACAGGGAGAAGATGGCTGTCTACATGCCAAAGAGGAGGCCTCAAAAGGAACCAGCCTGCCGACACCTTGATCTTGGACTTCCAGCCTCCAGAAGTGTGAGAAAACAAAGTTTTGTTGTTAAGTCCCCATCCCCGTCTGTGGTGCTTTGTTATGGTGGCCCAAGCTGGCTGATGCGGTGGCTTAGACCAGTTCTACTCGTATTCTCTGGCCAGAATCCAGTGCCCTGGATGCAACCCTATTGCTCAGGGAGTGGGAGTGCCGTCTTCCTGTGTGCCCAGGAAGACCAGTGAGCGTGATGAACCAATAGCATCAGCTCCACCACAAAACCTACCCACCTGTGAGCATTGCCACCAGGAAGTACCACAGGTTTCTCAGGCTCTGCACACCTGAGAATGAGATTGCCTTCTCCAAGAACACGTTCTTCCCCCTGTGTCTCTCTCTTGGTGTATGTTACACCCATGTCTTGAGTGGCTGGAGTCTCCCTTTACTTCTCCCTCCTCCAACCAGTGCACATTCTAACCCATCATCCCCAGTCTCTCAAGTCCATCAATGACCTATTTTACCATTGGCACTCATCAGCACAAGGATTAGATTTGCTTCGGTTCATGCAAAAGTCACATATCTCCCCTCGCCTTACCCTGGTTGGAAGACAGCTCAGCCAGCACTTGCCTGCTCCTCGTATTTCCACGCGGAAGAACTTCCTTAGATTCTCTCCTCCCGCTCACTGGCTCCACACTCATCAGGGGAAGAAAAGGGACTTCCCTGATTAGGGAGTTTTAGGGAAGCAAATGAAAACGATCAGGTCATCCTCTTCTCCTCTCTCCTCTTTTGGAGATCTATCTGGATTAGTCTGCTCAGGCTGCCCTAACAGAATACCACAGACTGGGCAGCTTAAGAAACAGACATTTATTCTCTCACAGTTGTGGAGGCTGGAAGTCTGAGATCAAGGTGTCAGCAGGGTTGGTTCCTGGTGAGAGCTCTTTTCTTGGCTTGTAGATGGCCACCCTCTCGCTGTGTCCTCACACGGCCACTCCTCTGTGCGTGTGCTGTGAGAGAAAGGCTTCTGGTGTCTCTTCCCCTTCTTATGAGGACACTGGTTCTAGTGGATCAGGGCCCCATCCTTATGACCTCATTCCAACTCAGTTACCTCCTTAAAGTCCCCTCCTCCAAATACAGTCACACTGGGGGTTAGAGCTTCAACATATGAGTTTTGGGGGCACATGATTCAGTCCGTATCACTGTCTGAAAAGAATGTTCCTACTGTCTGCCATCTGCCAGGTGGTAAAAGGCCTGCCCTATGCAAGGGAGGCCCACAGTTAGTTATCCCAGGGCTGAGTAATCACAGGAATTCCTGATGAAATGTGTGTATCAGCCAGCTTTAGCAGTGATGCCATGGTAACAAACAGCCCCAAACCTCAGTGGCTTATGAATACAAAAGTTTACTCCCAGTCATATTACATGGCTTTTTGTGGGTTGGCATCAGCTCATCTCCATGTTTTCTCCATTCATGCTGAGGCAACTTCGCCCACCTAGACTGTTTCTCAGGCTCAGAACAGAGTAAAATGAGCAATGACAGAACCATGGGATGGCTGGTCTCTGCCCAGATGTGATTTATGTCACTTTCTCTCACATTTCATTGACCAAAACAAGCCACACTACCAAGCCTGGCATCCATGGGAATATAGTCGTCCCCTCTCATAGGAAGGGGTGCCAGAGGGCCCTGAGCAACAGGCCCAGGAGAGAGGGGCAACAAGCACTTTGAATAAACCACTCAAACTACCAAAACACTGCATATATGTTCCCAGGAACTTAAATTCTAGAAAACTGTGGGGTGAGGCGGAACAAGACTTATGGGCACAATAGGGTCCAGGACACACCATCCAAATGTGTCATTTTGTGACCAGAGCATCAAAGAAAACGATACAAATCCTAAAAAAATCACTTACACAGCTGATTTGATTCTTTTGAATGCCTATGAGCTAAAGAAATACTCAAGCAAATGAAGTCTTTGAGAACGGGGGTGAGAGCAGCCTCACAGATGGAGGTGAGAGGAGGGCCAAGGCTACTGAGGATGCGGGCTCAGAAGGTGCAGCTGCAGAAGCAGGTCCCAGCTTTGCACGGTGGCCCCCACTCTTCCTGGTCCTGCGCTGCTTTAGGACACATTAGGGGGAGCACCGCAATAAGTGCTTCCACGTAGGCAGGACCCAGGGCCACGCTGGACCCAGGCAGAGGCCAGTGTAAATGGGCTTCTGGACTGCACAGTGTTCTCTCAGGGGCTGCTCTCAGTGGGAAGGTGTAACTGCATTCAGCTGTTATTATTGCTGGTTGGTGGCGCAAAACTGTTGTGATAGGAAAAGTCGCATCTGAATCAAATTGCCCTCAGTAGCATCCTAACATCATCCCTCTACTTCGCAATCACCTACAATCTGATTGATAAATGCAGAAACGTGCACTGTCCCCAAACAGAACGCCAGCCTAATTCAGTTGTTTCTTGAAGATGGCAAAGATGTGGCACATGGCCCAAGAACCTTGAAAACCAGGCAGTGCTAGGCCTGTGAGAAACGCAACAGCAGGTGGAGACCGACACTTGTGAGGGGACCTGATTGCAGGCTCTGAGGCTTTGGATGTTAGTCTGAGCCCTGTAGGATTTAACTTGACACATTGGGGCAGGCCTTGGTGTGCCTACGCAGGTCATATTCTTTATAGAGTAATGGCTTACATTTATTGAGCACTTACCACGTGCCTGGCATTATTGCAACAGTCGGACACGTCGAGCACATATTGCAACAGCCTCTTGAGGAAGACTTCTGTATTTTTCCCATTTTATATAGGAGGGCATTGAAGCAAGGAAAATAACTTTGAATTTTTATTACTTCCCAAGAAACTAATCACAAGAAGAAGTGTATATTCAAATATGGGCTATCTCTATATTTCAGTTAATGTCTATGGTAGGCGGAGTGATAGCTCCTCCAGAAGATGTCCGTATCTGAATCCCCCAATTCTGTGAATGTGTTACCTCACCTGGCAGAAAGGACTTTTCAGATGTGATTATGGTTATGGACCTTAAGACAGGGAGGTTATCCTGGGTTATTTCAGTGGGGCCGATCTAATCACAGGAGCCCTTAAAGGAAGGGACCTCCCCCTGACCAGAAGATGAAGGCAGAATGGATTATGCCAAAGAGATAGGCACAGAGATTCCAAGTGTGAGCAGGATTTGATGTGCTGTCACTGACTCTGAGGTGTAGGGGCCACGTGCAAAGACCGTGGAGAGGCTTCTAAGAGCTACTGGTGGCCCCAGCCGATAGCCAGTGAGGAAATGGGCACAGTCTTACAACAACAAGGAACCGCATTATGTCCACGACTTGACTGGTCTTGGAAATGGGTCCTTCCCAAGCTTCCAGAAAAAAACTCAGTCCACCTGACACCTTGATTTCAGTTTTCTGAAAACCAGAGTAGAGAAAGCAGCTGAACCAACCCAGACTTCTGGCCTACAGAGGCGTAAGACAAGATGTGTGCATTGTTTTAAGCCGCTAAGTGTGTGACTATTTGTTACAGCAAACAGACAACTAATACACTGTCATTGGAAAACCTCTAAGAGCAACATTGGACCGCTGGGTATTTCCCAGCTCCAGGCTTCTCTGGGTCCTTGTCTCCTTCTCCCACTCTTCCCCAGAGAAGGGAGAATGGGTTACGTGGTTGGGGAGCTTAGGAGGAGGGGCTGGGCATATTCATTTCAGCCCATTCTCCTCCCTCCACTCTTTGGGATCTGTCCCCAGAGAACATCCATTCTCATGCCATGGAGAGGGATCCTGTGGTTGTCAGTCTCTAAGTGGGCAAATTTAATTCTTTGGTGGATGGTTAGCAAGCCCACTGCAGCTATAGATCTAACGTTTTATTCTTGAATCCAGCTATTGCTAGTAATAAAACTAGCATATTTATTTCCATCTGTCTGACTTTTGCCTCTGAGTCTCAACTGATTCAGAACTCAGGAAAACAGGAGATATTTATTAACCCTCTGAAACCCCACACATCAATCTGCTCGTATCATTCCCGTTTACCTTGTGGATCATTCAAACTCCTTATGGTGACTTTTAGGGCCCTTCATGATCTAACACTGCATAACTCTCCAGCCCAGCACTGTGCAATGAAAATAGAATGCAAATATCGTTTAAAATTTTCTGGCAACTGCATGGAAAAAAAAGTAAGAAGCAGGAGAAATTAATTTTACTAATATATTTGATTTAACCCAATATATCTGAAATATTATCCTTTCAGCATATTATCAACATAAAAATTGTTAATGAGATATTTTACATTGTATTTTTTTGGACTAAGTGTCTGAAATCCAGTGTGTTTTTACACCTACCACACATTCTGGACCAGTCTCACCTCCAATGCTCAATAGCCACCTGCGGCTGGAAGCTGCCTGTTAGACAGTGTAGATCTAACATCAGGTTTGGCTGTTCCCAACTTCAACCTCTGCTCTCCAATAAGACCCCATTCTTTCATTTGTCCCCTTGTTGTGTACTCTCCCCTGACTCCTGTTTCCTTCTCTCTGCCACCACTCTTCTCTTTGAGATACCTCCTACTGTTGATTTTGATCCCAGCTTGCTCTCGAAAGTCTTCCCGACCCCCTATATTGGTGAATCACCTTTCTCTGAGGGCCTAGAGCATCCTATGACTCATCCGCATGGAACGTGTTAAATTTTGCTCTAAGAGGAGGTTCCGTTTCCATTTAGCATACAGAAGGATGTGAAATTACTTAATTTCTAATGAAACCACAAGAAATCACCAAAATCAAACTTTTCTTTAAAGCCACTGAAGAGCTGAGGGTACAAAGAAACCTAAAATAACTAAATTTCAGAGAGACAAATCTTCGCTAGGCGGACAAAAGACAAGTCGGTAACATTGGGGGCAGGTAAACAGAGCAGCAAGCCTGTAGTGAAGGGCAGGAAGCCTTTGCCCAGGAGAGGAGAAAGCAGCCAAGCCTATCCAACCTGAGGCTCATTTGTTGGACTTGAATTTGGAGACATCCCAGGGATGTTCTTTTCCCCTTGTGGGAAAATTTTGCTGAGGAAGTAACTGCTGGGGCCAGAGGAGGAAAGAAATCTTGTGATTTTGAGTTGCAGTCTCATCATCTCGAGGTCTTGCCTTCTCGTGTTTTTGAAGACTTGTAGTGTTCTCATGTTGTGATTTTGTGATGCCCAGATCCAACCGCCAAATGGTGTAGTCATCTCATAGACTCCCACCCTCAAGTCTAGCAGACCCAAAGTCTTACAGTTCAGAGGTGTAACAGAATCACAGCGTTGGGTCACATAGCCCTTCTGCAGAGAGAGAGAGATCCAAATTCACTTAGAGCAACCAAAGCTTTCATATACCCCAATCCAACTTCTATTAGTACCACTTCCCACTCACTTGAATGGCTGAAATTAACACAAGGAGCAATTCCAAGAAGTTTCATAGATTGCTAATAGGAGTGTAAAATGGTACTACCACTTTGTAAAACCATTTAACAGCTTCATATGTGGTTAAATCTACCTTATGACCCAACAATTCTGCTCCTAAGTATTGATGCAAGAGAAATGAAAACGTATATCCAGAATATTGACTTTTACAAGTGTCCAAAGCAGCTTTATTTTTAACAGTCCAAAACTGGAAATAATTCCCATGTTCATTAGCAGGAGAATGGGGGGAGAAAAGGAGATGTGGTATATTCATACAATGAAATACCACTCGGCAATAAAAATGAACAAGCTACCAACATATGTAACTACATAGATGAATCTCAGACACATGATTTTGAGCAAAAGAAGCCAAAGAGAAAAGAGAACATATGTGATTTTACTTATATGAAGTTCTAACGCAGGAGAAGTAAGCCAGGATAACTCTCAGATCAGTGGCTGTCTGGGGAGGAGGAGAGATTGACTAAAAGGGGGCACGAGTTTACGTTTTAAGGAAACGGAAATATTCCATACCCGAAACGAAGCCGTGTTTACAAGGGGGTATTCACCGGTCAAAAGTCTTCAACCCATACACTTAAAATGGCTACACTTTATTGTATGTAATCATACCTCAATAAAGTTAATTTTTAAATATCTGTTATAAGCACTAGCTTGTGGTTTCCCAACCTTGGTGCTGCTGACATTTTGTTCTGCATAGTTCTTTGTCATTGTGCCAGGCTGTCCTGTGAATTGTAGGATGTCTAGCAGCTTTCCCTGGCCTCCACCCAGTAAATGCCATTAAACTCCACCACCCACCCCCACGCCCAGGTTGTGACAAAAGACAATGAGAAATGTCTCCATACATTGCCAAATATTGCTGTAGGGGAGGGAAAAACTTTTCCACTACTCTCTTAGGTTCATTTCCTGGGATGTGAGAATTAAACTGACAAAAAATAGACTAAGAGAAAAAAAAGAGTTTGTTAACATGTGTAATGTACATACACACTGGAAAACTCAATGATGAGTAATTCAAAGGGGTGGTTAGAATTTGGGGCCTATGTACCACCTTAATAGGGGAAGGGAAGGGAGAAAAGGCACTTACAGGAAAAAAAATAACTTTTGGGGGAAGATAATAGATTTTTCAAGAGGATAAACAGGAGATAAGAAGGTCTGTGATCATATTTGTCTATACAGGTATGAGTGGTCTTTCCATATCCTTCAGGGGCATAGAAGTCCCCTGGAGAAGGGAATTCAGGTAAGTTTTTCTTCCATTCTCCCTTCTGGGAGTAGATCCACTCTTAAGAGGAATTGATGGCAGCCTTATTTCCCCAAAGTTGCTGCTTTTAGTCAGATAAGGGAAGCTATGAGAAGGCTTTTTTCTGACATCTTTTGAATCTCAAGTGTCTTTAGTTTAGAATAATCTTTATACCAAAGTGGAGTATTTTGGGGTGGTGTGTTCTGACCGCCTTCATCTCCTCCGGGGCAACATTGCCCTCCTGGTTGAAAACCACTGTGCTATCTCAGCTCTTCTTGCTTAGCCTGTTCATGCACCCATTCATTCAACAAACACTTGTTGAGCGCTACCCCGTGTTGAGCCCTGTTATGAGCACCTGGGGCACATTAAGGAACAAAAGGGGCAAATACCCTGTCCTCATGGACCTTCCATCCCAAGTGGCCTAGAGAAACACATTTTTAGTAAGTGCTTATCTAGAAAGGACAAAAGGTAGAGTCCAGCCGAGTAAAGGGGATTAGGCGTGCTGGAGATGGGACTCAGGCTGCCATTTTTAAGGCATTGAAAAGGGACAACTGAGCAAAGGTGTGACGGAGGTGGCCGCATCAGCCGTGCTGTTGTCTAGGGGAGGAAGGCCCCAGGAAGAGGGGACAAGGAGACGATCCTCGCAAAATCTCTAGGGCAGGCCCATATCTCATATGTTGAAGGAAACTCAGCAAGGAGCCCAGAGTGCCTGGAGCAGACTGAGGGAGAAGCGACGTAAGAAACAAAGTCAGAGAGGACAAGGCATGACAAGATGGCGAGGTCCTGCAGGTCTCTCTAAGGACTGTGGTTGCTCAGGCAGGGTGGTAGCAATGGGGTGGTGAGAAGTAGTCAGATTTTGGATGTGTTTTCACCATAGAACCAACGAGATTTGCTGATGGATTGAGTTAATCACCTGAGGGCAAAGACGGGTGTGTCTTGCTCACCTTGCTGTGTGCCTGGAACAATTCCTGGTTCACAGAATGGCATTCAGTAAACAATGGGTGGATGCAAGGAGGCATGGATGGACGCATGGATGCATGGATGCATGCATGCACGGATGGACGAATGGATGCATGGATGCATGGATGCATGCATGCATGGATGGACGCATGGATGCATGCATGCACGGATGGAAGAATGGACGCATGGATGCATGCATGCACGGATGGACGCATGGATGCTAAGCTCCCAGATGCGTTATAATGATCAGATATATTGTAAATGAAGCCAGTAGCACACTGCCAGGCACTTTTTAGCCATTTAATGAACAGATAGAACTTTTAATGTTTTATTATTTTAAATAAAGATGCTACTGAATTTCTCTCGTTGAGAGGAACACGAGTCATTTTATTTCCAAACAAACTCAACTCAGAACTGCTCTCCTCCCTGCCTGCAAACAGCCTTTATTCCCAGCAGAACAAACAGGTGTTCAGCAGGGCCGAGTGCCCCCTGCTCCTGCATCAGCCACACAGTCAATGAGCAGTTGCTAACCGCAGCCTAAACAGGGAAACTTCACGCCAGCCGATCAGTCAGGCGGAGGAAATACCACAGTCCTGCAAGTCCTGCTCCAGCAGTTATGAATAAGAGCATCCAGACTTGTTTTGGCTTGTAAAGTGAGCACATTGGATTGGAAGTAGAAGCCACGACCAGCTGTGAAATCTAACAAATATAAGGTACAATCCTGGAGTAGCCTGTTGCTACAGATAAGCCTGTTTTGAATGAAAATGCTCACAGCATGTGATCAAAATCCTCAGGGCAGAGTTTACCCTGACTGTTCCCTGCAGCCACAAGGACACTAAGCAAGGACGCAGTCCAGCCCCTGCAGCTTCACAAAGCAGCCAGGACAGTCACACAATTTGGGAACATGATACTTTGTTTTAAAAGTGGTCATTGTTATCTTGCACTCAGGATCCCGACTTAAAGGTGTTTTACTGATTAATGTTCTCTCTCCTCTACGCGTCAAGAAGACACCAGTGATTCATTCATTTGTAGAAAAATAAAGTTGTGTTTCAAAGGAGAACTGCATGGCTATATCGTGACCTTCTGGGTTACCAGATTGCAGCCCTGGCTGTTATCTTTCAGCTGTTTTGCAACTGTTTGAGAATTGTAGGTAACTGATGGGTATATAAATGTTATCCTGCCTGGTAGCAGTTTAAATTGACTTCCTTCTCCTTTGAAAAAACCAATTTTGTCTCTTTTTGCAACTCATCTCAACGTTCCTTTACTAAATATAAATTCGTGCTGTTTTGACTTTGCCTTTAAACTGGTTGTAACATCCACTTGGTTCCTTTATACTATATGAGTAAAATAAAATCTTTGTAAGTGCTCAATTTTTTATCTGTATGCTAGTCATGATCTTACCTTTTTTGAAAGTTACCTTTTTACATATTCAACAAATATTTGTTGAAGAGCAGTGATGCACCAAGGGCTGTGCCAGGTACTAGGAATGCTGTGGTTAACAAGACAGCCCCTGCTAAGAAGGGACGGCGTTTCCCCACCATGGTAGAGAAGGCTGGGAGAGCGCAGCCAATTCCTTCACTGTCTGCAGTCTGTGCACCCTTGAGCTGACTTCCTAAGAGCCGAGGCGATGCCAGCTAATTCCAGCCTTTTGTTCTTAGTCCATGTCCCCTGTGGCTGATACAAGCATATGTGGCAGACCGGAATTGGCCACCTCAAAAATATGTCTCTTTACCTTGATTATTTTCTCTGAAAGAAACTTTGACCTTCTCTCCCACTAACTGCCTAAGAGGATTTAAGATAGAAGGCCTGTCCCCAGGACAGATCATCACCATAGATTACTCTGGGTATGGATAGACTGGGAGGGTCCTTGCTAAGCCCCTTCTTATCAAAGTTCTGTTTACCAAACATTTACATTTGTAGGGGAAATCTCCATTTGTAAAGATGTCTCCCTCTCTGTACCAGGAAGAAGGGGGAATGACCTCATCTCTAGAAACTTATCAATGCGGAAGGCGAGGCTGCATGATCACCTTACTATGCTTTTCTGGTAATCTCCCATAACTGACCCACCCCCAACATCCTCCTTTGTCTATTTAAGAGGAGGATCCCTGTCATTTTGTCGAGAAACTCAGTTTCCCTGGTCTCTCCCATGTATACATGTCATAAAGCTTTGTTGGATTTTCTCCTGCTATTTGATCTCATGTCAATTTAACTTGTAGCCCAGCCAGAAAGGACCCAGAGTGGGTGGAGGATACTCTTCCTCCCCTTCACATATTTTATGTGGCTGGGGGCACATGAACTATACATAATCACGTGTACTGCCCTTAAAGTACATTTTAGGATTAAGGAAACAGTGCGTGCTCATTGTAGAAGCTTTGGAATCACAGAGAAGCATGAGAAAGAAAAAAATCATCCATAGTCCTGCCTCTCATAAATACAAAATAACGTCCATTCCGTCACCTTCTTCCCTAACCACCTAACAGGTGCCTCCACTGCCTCCTCCAGAGAACGGCCCCCATCTTCTCCCCCCGGAGCCAAACCTCTCCATGGGATTTGGGAACGCTGATGCTCTGCTTTTGCAACCCACCCTCATCTTCTGATACTAAAAGCCACTCCAGGACATGGCTATTTACACTGAGCAAACACTAAATCCTCTGGAAGACTCGCCTGCCCTCAAAGGCAGGGAGCTCTGCAAATAACAAATTCACATGCATTTCCCCCAAACGTCTGTTGGCTGTTTAAAAAGAGGAGTTGTCGGACAGTTTTCGTTTCAAAGTTGAATCCACAAACACTATCTACTCTCATATTCCCCAAGAGAACACGAAAACCAGTGGAGGAGCACCTAAGGTTCCCAGTAAGTGCTAAGACCACCTGCAGTATGATACAACCCTGATGCTGTGAGCTGCACTTGCACTTTCCCAAGTGATGGCTACAGAGGCAGACACGGACCCAGCCAAGCATGACTCCTTCATCGTCCACCATATGTGTGGGCTGGAGAACTTTGCCAATTTCTATGGAGTTGGGGTGGACAGGAAAATGCCCAAATCATAAATGTGTGCTTGCACAGGTCCAACCTGCCCGGTTAGTGACAGACTTAGAAGTTTAAATAAATGAGGGTGGGGGGAGCAGACCAATTCTCAGCTTATTCTGAGGTCCTTACCCAGGGTAATGTGTTGGTAGTGTCCTCAACAAGTTAAATTTTAGCATAAAACACATCTGAATGCACATTTTATTTTAACTAAGTTTTAAACCTGCAGCACTTCTGAGGTGTCTGTGCACTGTCCCGGTGTTCCTCGGAAGATAGTTGGAAAATAAAAACAATGGGATGAATTGAGCCATTGTTTTTATCAAATTTAGGAATACAACAGAAACAGGTGTTTTGATTTATTTGCTTTTTAAATGTCGTCCAGTTTCACAAAAGAGTCCAACTGACTCGTGGGGTAAAGGACACCCTGTAGGATAGACACTTTCCGGCACTGCAGAAGCAGGAGAGGAACTCAGCTGGCACCTGCGAAAATGCGCAGGTGCATTTGCCTTGGAGTTTGGGGTCAAGAGGGCAGGTTTCTTTAAAGCCAGGATTCCTGTTCCCTGTGTTCTCCATGGTGAAGACCCGGTTGGTCTGATGGGATAAACTGCATATGAATGATACATCTCCTGAGCATTTATAATCCTCACAATATCTTTCAGTTACCTTCGTGCATGTACGACAGCTTCCTTAGGCACAAATCTGAGTGCACATTTCCCTTCAAAACCCTGTGGACGTTATGCTGGAAGAAGCAGAGGAGAGAAAAGATTGCACCAATGTGGTTTTTTTCTTCCTTTATTCTTGACCAGATTCCTTGGACCCACTTTTTTAAATAATAATTTTTTCCCCAAGTACATCTAGACATAACTTCTCATTAATTTTATCTAAACACTCCTTTGAATTGCTTGATCAGCATGATTTTTCAATGTAGGATATTTTCCATTATTAAATATTTCTTCCCTATCGATGATTCTTGTCTCCTCCCACCCTCCCCACACCCACAGGGAAAAATCAAGTTTTAAGTTATCTGGGGTGCCGTGTCTCCCGTCTTCTCCCTCCTCGTCTTCAGCTCTATGTCCTCTTTCCCTGCATTCTAGGAGACTGAATCAAGTTTTCCCTCCACATCATTTACTTGATATTCCATACGTCGTTTGTGGCCTTTATTCCTCCAGTGCTGATTGTAATTTTACTATTTTATGAGTTTTTATAAATTGTGAAATGTAGCATACCCACAAAGGAGCGGATGGAAATATGTATGAACAATTAAAAGATCTACTATAAAATGAATATTCATTTACCCATGACTAAGGTCAAGAAATAGAACATAACCATGAACCAAAATCCCCTCCCTCGTGCATTCTTTCTTCTTGATCCCCTGGATCTACTGCCCTTGGACATTCAAACTTTACTATGAATCATTTCCTTGGTTTCCTTGGTAGTTTTTTCTTTACTACCTAGTTATTGTTGCACTTCTTTTTGTCAGTTTGGAAACTTTAGATAAGTAGAATAATACTGTGTGTATTCTTCTATGACTTTATCTTTTTCTTAACATCATTTAGGGATTTATCCATGTTGATGCATATGGCTATAGTTTGTCACTTACTGCAGTACAGTCAGTGGTGTGCTGGTGAATGCTTAACAACTGGCTCTTCAGAGAACCAAAACCCTGATTTGTACCATTTGCCCATTTCTGTGATGTAAATATCTCCACCCTGACTGATTTCACTCCAATGTAAAGGCGCTCCAAGCACAGTTGGGAAGAAAGGTGTACATTTGGCTCTTGCAAGGCAGTATGAGCTGACTCTAGCCCTCAATGTAAGTATTTCATTGTGAGAATGTGCAACTTCTTTATCCATTCAACAGTTGATGCACATTTGTATGGTTTCCAACTTTTCTGCCATTATGAACAATGTTGTTAGGAATAGGTTTGGATATGCCTCCTGGTGTGTATGTGCAAGAGTTTCCCCATGATCTAAAGTTTTAAAGAGTATATAAGCATGTTCAGTGTTACTGGGCATTTTGCAAGGACCGTGGTTCTTATCTAAGAAGTAATTCTGTCTGCTCCCCCACATTCTGCAGCCCCTCACAGTTAGGCGGGGCACGTGACAAATTTCAACCAAAACCAGTGACTGTGAGTGGAAATAACAGGTGTCAGTTGGCCAAAGAGTAGAAGAGGCAGCACTCAATCTGCCAGCTGTGTTTCCCCTGCTGCTGAGACCCATCACCAATAGTGTATCTCATCAGCACTAGTCGCTGAGCGACCAGGGCACCAGTACACCCTCCCCTTTCTCATTAGTCACGTATTGTGAGGCGGAAATAACCCTCAGGTTTAAGTACCAATGTCATATAGGCTTAATTAATATAAGTTTATATTAAGTCTTAGCATAAGGCTGGGCTTATTATTTCTTCTTCAAGGGTATCCTCACTATTTGGAAACATTTCCACTTTCTTATGAATTTAAATTTCAGTTTTTTTGTGTTCCATGAAAATTTTGATATTTTCATTAGATTTATTTCTAGGTGGTTTATACTTTGAATGCTGTTATAAATCTTTTCTTTTAATCTAACTGCTGCTAATTGCTGCTAGTTTATATAAATGAAATTGAATTTGTGCAGAGATTTTGTATCTAATAATTTTGCTATTTTCTTTTAGTAATTTTGATACTTAATCTGCACTGTTTCCACTTTTTAATTTGAGGAATGTCATCTGTGGATAGTGTAATAAAGAACCTGGCTCCATCTTTGATGTTTGCTGCCAGCGTTTAAGTTCCCTTCCGCTTCCTTTTCTGCCCCACATCTGAGCAGGCTGACGAGAAACCCCGGGCGTTCACTTGTGAAGTTCAAACCACTGAAGCCCCAGTCCTTGCGCAAGGGAAACTTCAGGCTGCTCCCTCCTCCTAACCGCCATGAAAACCCCAGGCCAGCCTCCTGTGCCTGATTTCTCAAGCCATTTTTGGACCAGTTTGGGAGGCTGCCCTGCTCTCCCAGAAAGCCTCGTTAGGTGAGTCATAAACCTTTCACACCCTCTTGGTGTGTAGTGGTGTCATCAGTCTCCAATCCTAACCACATTTTGGGTGGGGGGTTTATCCCCTCTCCGTAAGGTAACTAGAACAGGTAGTAACAGTTTCGTTGCTTTCATTCCGGTTTTTACGTCTTTATTTCTCCTGCCTTACTGAACTGACTGAAGCCCTTAATACAATATGGAATACGAGTGGAAGAGTGAACACCTTGGTCTACTTCTAAAGCAGCTTCTTTTAGAGGCTGGCCCGGTGGTGTAGCGGTTAAGTTTGTGTGCTCTGCTTCAGTGGCCCGAGGTTCCCTGGTTCAGATCCTCGGTGCAGACCTATATACCTCTCATCAAGCCATGCTGTGGCAGCGTCCCACATACAAAACAGGAAGATGGGCACAGATGTTAGCTCAGCGACAATCTTCCTCAAGTGAAAAGAGGAAGATTGGCAACAGTTGTTAGCTCAGGCCAATCTTCCTCACCAAAAAAAAAAAAAGAAGAAGAAGCTTCTTTTAAAGTTTCACCTGTTAAGAATGAAATTTGTTGTATTTTTAAAGAGCTATTCTCTACCAAATTTAAAAAGTTCCACTCTCTAAGTTTGTTATGAAGTTTTGTCATGAATTGATCCTAGAAGTTATCAAAAACATTTTTTTCATCTGTTCAGATGATCACATGATCATCTAATAACCTATTAATGTGGTAAACCATCTTAAGGAATTCCTTAATGTGAAATTGACCTTGCATTTCTGAGATAAGCCCAACTTGCTCCCGATTTAACATATAAGGCATGCTGGATTGTTTGTTAATATTTCGTTTAGAATCTTAAAGAAAAAGATGGGACTGTAATATTCCTTACGTTGTTTTAGTCACATATTATAATTAAGGTTGTGCTAGTCTCATCAAATAAATTGGGGAGCATTTTATCTTTTTCTATATTTTGGTATTTTCAAAAATATGGAATTATTTGGTTCTTGAATGTTTGGTAAGAAATTTTTTATTTGTCTAAATTTTTTAATGTATTGGAATGAGTTTGTTCACAGTATCTTCTTAGTTTTCATGTTGCAACATCATCCATAACATTTTTCATTTGTTCCATTTCTCTTTTTCTAGATCAATCTTGCCAAAGTGTTATCAATTTTATTAAATTTATTAAAGAAACCATTTTTTAGCTTTGTTGAGTCTCCATATGTTCATTTTCTATATTTTAGTTTCTTCTTTTCTCTTTATTGTTGTCTTACATCTACTTATTTTGTATATATTTTGTTATTTTTTCTCCACCTTTTTTAGATGAATTATTTTCTCATTAACTTTTAGCCTTTCTTCTTTTCAAACATTAGCATTTAAAGATATATATAAATGGCTCTAGAATGTTTTGACATGTGCTATTTTTTATTATCTTCCTATTCTACCTTTATTCTAATTTCTATTATGGTTTATTCTACGGCTAAAGAGGTGTTTAGAAGTGTGCTTTTTGATTTCCAGACACATAGGATTTTTCACAGATATCTTTAAAAATTGATTCCTAATTCTCATTTTTATTCATGAACATGGCTCATAGGATATCAATTCTTGGCTATTTGTTGAGATTTGGCTTACCACCTAGAGTGTTTGAAAGGACTATGGATTCTCTTAAGTGCAGTATTCTATTGTCCATTAGGTCAGGTTTTTTAATCAGCTGATTCAAATCTACTATAAACATATTTTTTTGTCAGATCATTCTATCAATTACCAAATCATGTTGTTAAAAATCTCCCAGTATGATTTTGTATTTGTGTATTTCTCTTTTATTTATTTATTTTTTAATTTGGGCTTTCTATATCATGAACTATGCTATTAGATACACATCTATTTAGGATCCGTATACCTTCCTGGTCAATTGAATCTTATGTCACTACGAGTAACCTTCTTCCTCTCAGGTACTGTCTTTCACCTTCAAGTCCAGTTTATCTGATACTAAAATAGAGATGCTAACTTTGATTTATTAGTATTTGTCAAGTATGCTTTTTTCTACCCTTTTACTTTTAAACTTACTGTAATCTTAGATTTTAGATATGTCGCAAGTGAACAGCAAATATGACAATATTTCTTTCACGTGTATTGTAATTATCTGTGTTATTATTTTTATTCATTTTATACTACAGCATTTTATTCTTCCTACTTTTTTCTGACATTTCTGTTTTTCTTTTCATCTTTTTTTTTGTTTTACCATATTTTGAATTGATTTGTTTTCTCATTCTTTTTTTTCCCCCTCATATTTTGGAAGTTGCTTGCTTTATCTCTATTCCTTTAGTGATTATTGCAGAAATTATAACATATTTAAATTTACAAATTATAAAATTGATCAACGGCTTCCCTGTCATCTTGGATAACAGAATAACCTTAGAACCCTTAAATCCAATGATCTCTTATATGTTACATTTTTCATAAATTTTAACTCTATATATTTTTAATCCCACAAGATATAGTTATTAGTATTTTCTACAATCAATGTTTATTTAGATTTTCCACATTTTTTTGCTCTTCATTTCATCTTGCATTTTAGATCACCCATCTGGAGTTATTTATTTATTTTTTAGTCACAAAAGTATATCCTTTAAGATTCCTTTAGTGAGAGTTTGCTAGGAGTAAATTTTGTTTCTTTTTTTCCCTGAAATTGTCTTTCTTTTATCTTCATTCTTGAAGTATATTTATACTACACATAGTATTCTATGTTTGCAGTTATCAGCATTCAATTCATATTATCCCACGATCTAGGACAGTTGTTGCTGTTGAAAAGTCTGCTATCCAAAGAATGCTCCTTTGAGGTCATCTGTCTTTTCTCTCTGGCTAGGTTAAGATTTTCTCTTTGTCTTTTGTTTTGCCTTCAGTCTATCTTGTCTGATACTAAAATAGCTACACTAGGTTTGATTTATTAGTGCTTTTCAGGTATGTATTTTTTCTGTCTGTTTTACATTGTATCAGCCAAGATCCAGTAGGTTCCTCTGTGGTGAGGTCAGTCCCTAAGTCTCAGTGACTTAAAACAAGTCTATTTCTCTCATGTCACAGCTGAGTCTCTGCTCACATCATTCTCACTTTGGGAAGCAGGTTGACAGGGAAGACTCTCCCTGGAACATTGCTGGCCATCATGGTAGCTACAGTGATGTAGTGACATAGAAGACATAGTGGTGAAACATGTAACCCCTAATGCTTTCAGCAGAAAGGGATGCATGTCTGCTGCTCACCTCCCATTGGCCAGGGCAAGTCACGCAATCATGCCTTAGCTCAACGTGATGGGGAAGTAAACTCCTATGGTCAAGAAGAGGCACAGAATATGTAAACTGTAATAGAAATCTATTTTTCATATTTGCGGGTGCTAATTCCCAACTGAGAAGAATTTTCGTTGGCCTGGTATTTGCATGCAAGCATGTTGCGTTGCCTTTGATCCCATTTTCTCTCTACCTGAGAGCGATGTGGAACACTGCCTGTGCAGTACAGATGGAAGGTAGGAAAATGAGCATGGATCATAGTCAGATTCCCGGTGTCTTTCTTGTAAAGTCAGTCTGCTAGACTGGGATAAAATCTTCTCTTGTGCCTGTTGCCTGTGGTCAACACCTGCCAGGGTATAAGTCACTGCCAGAGCCCTCCATCTTCCATCTTCCCTACTTTCCGTCCTATTGTTTTGGGGGGCTGCAGTTCCTGATAGGGAAAGTGAGAAACACTCTGCCTGACAAAAGAAGCACCCCCACAGTAAAGGAATGGCTGTCCAATTTTCTAGTTGATAAAACCAGAAGGCATAGAGGCAAAAGTTGCCAGTCACTGTCAGCCAAGCAAACTTATTAATTTTTAGTGACCCTGCAAAGTTGGTCCATTGAGTAGGCTTTCCAATCCACTATCTTTAGCTTTGAAAGTAGAGAACTTTTTCCCTGGATTCTAGCAAAATGCTGGTGATGAAATCCAGCTCTTGGTGGTGGCATGAATTTTATTCCTTCTTAGCACCATCCGGTCTTTTAGTGAAAAGCTCCTCACCAGCTGTCATTTAAAACCAGAAGCCCCTGCAGGCACACATGCCTGGAAAATTCAGCTTTCTTGGGGCTTTTGAGATTCAGTCTGCAGAACAATTTCCAGAAGCTCTCCTATCCTGTGAAATGGCATATGGCTGGTGCTTGAAGCAGGCCTGGATGGCGTCCATGCCAGCATGAATTCCATGCCCACAGTGGGGAACGTTGTGCACCCTGGGGGAGGGACTCCAATGCCAATGTGTTGGGATAATTATGATGATGGTGGTGTCGTGGTGATGATGATGATGTAATCAACAGGCCTCTTCCAGATTGAAATTTCTCTCTGTTGTTTCATCTCGGGTTCAGTAATTACTTGCAAGAGACTCTCAGATGAGTCCTCTCAATGCAGTTACTTTAACTAAATGGAACTTCTGATATTTTGGTTTTCCTCCCTGTTTGATCCACTGCTGGAACTAATGGCTACTAATTACATGTGGTGTTTACAAGAGACACCTGGAGGCCCTGACAGGTGTCCTTCATGTGACAGACAAGAGGAACAGGCTGAGAGACGGAATCGGGACACGGGCACGCTGGCTGCACCCCAGGCCTCCCATCTTGCAAATATTTCTATGGATAGACGAGGCATTAGGATGAAGCAATTGTTGGCACTTCTCTTCCAATTTCAGAGATGGCAAACAAATGGCCCTTCTGACAGCGGGAACTCGAGGAAATGCATGGAAAACAAACAATCGGGCTCTGGGAACTGGAGAGCTGCTGTGGAGTTTCCAAGAGGAAAGCAGTGGGGCCCTGAAGGAGATTAGGACGAGAGGAGAGAGAACAATGCTGCTAGGAAGGTGAAGCTCTTCAGCCCCGGCATGTGGAAATACTGACGGATAATTGTAATTAGCTTTCGGAATTTTTAATTACAGAAGTGGTATAAATAATCACCCACCCCAGCTTCACTAATGAGAGTCCTTGTCCTCAGACACACACGGAAGCTTTTGTTAGGTGCCTTTCAAAGTGTGGCTGTTAATTAGGTGTCTTGCAGGCAGCAGGGTTGTGGGAGAAAAAGCAACATCTATAGCCTGAAATCAGACTCATGGGAAGAGGTAACGAGTACAGATGAAAAGACTCTGACATGAAAACACACACATCGGTGGGGTTTGGTTTGGTTTTAGTTTTGGGTAGATCATGCGACGTCACGTCTGTAGGAAGTGGTAAAGCCAACGTTCCCGCCCAGGTCTTCCCGACCCCGAAGCTCCCACTGTTTCCAACACACTACACTCTCTCACGCAGACGGCTCGACACATGCTGGTCATCTGGTCGAAACATTCGCTGCAACACTTTTCCGGTGATGCTTTGGTGTCCTGTCAAAGGTGGAATGTGCTCCAGTTTGCCTCTTTCTTTTAAAACGGAAATAGCCAGAGTCCTGCTGCTGTAACGCCACTGGAACTGGCCATCACTGTTTCTTTCTGCAGGTCCCTTTACTTTCACCTACGTTCTGATTTCCCTCTACTTTATCACTGATATTGTTCATAGGAAACACCAAGAAAAGGGGGTATCTTTTTAAACTCTTTCCAGAGGTATTTAGTCAGAGAAGGATCAAAGACCTTTCCCCCAATACCTATCCTTCCTTTCTTCCTTGAGCAAAAGAAACCTATATATTAACTCGGCAGTGGCACTGTTTCCAGCCTCCCTTGCAGCTAGTTGTGGCCATGTGACCAAATTCTGACCAATGTGAGTATGCAGAAATAACTAATTCTAGGCTGTGCCCTAAAAGTAAGAGGTATGCCCTCTCACCTTTTCCCCTTTCCCTAACCCCACTGGCTGGAATGTGGGTGTGTGATGGGCAGAGCTCCAACAGCCATCCTGGGCCATGAGAAGGAAGCCTCAGATAGAAAGGGTGGTGGAACAAGATGGCAGAAAGAGCCCAGGTTCCTGATGACAGTGGAACCGCCATACCCTACTTGGACTGCTATTAGAACTTCCAAGAAAGATGAACTCTCTTGTTGAAGCACATCACTCTTATTCTGAGTCTTTTTGTTACAGCAGCCAAGGCTGCATCCCGACTATTAAATATTATCTTATCAGTGAAGCTGCTATGGTTTCAACCTTGAGAACAACTTTCTAGCAAGGCTGCCATGTATTTATCAAATAAGGTTTGTTCTTGTTGATTCCTGGGAATAACCGTAACAGTATAAATATTGCTATGGAGGATTATGAACTAACAGGTGATTTAGAGATTCCCAAACTATTTTCTGGAACCCAGAGATCCTTCAATGGTTAAGAAAAGGCGTCTGTGATCAAATAAGTTTGGGATACACTACATACTGTATCCCCCACTTGAAGACTTGTAATGTATGTTAAAGTCTCTCAGAGGTCCTGAAGTAAGGGAACCTATTCAACGGCCCTTTTTCCCCTTTTGTAAAACTTAAAAATAATTGAAATATAAGTCATATCAAACAGTTCAGAAAACCTGCGTTACATCCCCATGAGTTATCACAAAGTGAATATCTAATTCTTCATCATATAAGAAATCGAATGTTGTAGACAATCAGATGCTTTCTCATGCTCCCTCCCAGTCACCATCTCCTTTCCTTTTTTTCCTTCCCCAAGATGATCATTGTCCTCACTTCTAACACCATAGTGTACTTTTCTAGTTTTGAACTTCATATAAATGGAATCATAAAGTGTATATATACGCCTTTATGTTTGGCTTCTCTCATTCAATATCTTGTTTGTGAGATCCATTCATTTGTTGAATGGAGCTTGGGTTGTTCATTTTCATTGCTATATAGTATTCCATTTTCTAATTATATCAAATGTATCTGTCCATCTAACATCAATAATCTTTTGGATTACTTCCATTTAGGGACTATTATAAATAATGCTGCTGTGAATATTCTTATAGATGTCTCTTGCGAAGCATGTGAATGTACTTCTGTGGCACATATAGCTAGCAGAGGAATTGCTAGATGATCAGATATGTTTAACTTAAATAGATGGTGTCAAACAGTTTTCCAAAGTGGCTATACTAATTTATGCTCCCATCTGCAGTGTATGTGAGTTTGAGTTGGTACTGTCAGATTCTTTAATTTTAGTTATTCTGGTGGGTATGAAGTAGTATCACATTGCAGTTTTAATTTCATTTCCCCAATGACTTTTGAAGTTGAGCACCTTTTCTTATGTTTCTAAACCTTGTAATTATTTTTTAAAATATCTATTCAAGTCACTTGCACCCTCTTTATTGGGTTGTTTTTCTTTATTTTTGTGTTGATTTGTAGAGGTTCTTTATATATTTTCTGACTTGTTTCACTCTTTTAATATTACTTTTGATGAACAGAATTTCTTAATTTTGATATAGTCCATTTTCATTCATTCTCTTTATGTTTGATGCATTTGTGTCATATTAAAAAAATAGTTCTCTATCCTAAGTTCAGGAACACATTCTAACTATTTTCTAAAATTTTACTATTTTACCTTCTATGTTTAGATCTACAATCCATCTGAAATTGATTTTTTTGTATGGCATGACATAGGGGTTACATTTTATTTTTTTCCATCTAGAAATCCAATTGGCCCAACACCATTTATTAAAAAAAATCACTCTCCTACAGTACCTCAGTGCTACATTTTTCTATAGATCAGGTTCCATTTATGCATAATCTGTTTCTGGACTCCACTCTGTTTCATTGGGCTATTTTTCTATTCTTGAGCCAAATACCACAGCATCTTAATCACCGCAGCTATAAGTCTTGGTATATTGTAAAACAATTTCTCTATCTTGTCTTCTTCAAGAGTGTCTTGACTCTTCCTTTTTAATCCTTGTTTATCAAATTACTAAGAAAGTTGTTTTAAAATCTCTCAAGGTGATTATAAACTTTTTAATTTCTCCTTGTAATTCTGTTCATTTTGCTTTAAAATATTTGAATATATATTAGTGAGTGATAGAAATGTATGAGTATATACTTTCATTATGAATTGATGCTTTTCTCATAATGAAATGTCTCTGTGTCTCTAGTAATGTGTTTTGCTTTAAAGTTTATTTTTTTTCATATTAATATTGTTACACAAGTTTTCTTTTGTTAATGTTGCATGGTATATCTTCTTTCATACTTTCACTTTCAAACTTTTTGTATCCTTGTATTTTATGTACATGACTTTTGTAAGCAGCATATTGCTATTTTTCATGGGAGCATGTAGTCCATTTACATTTAATGTAATTCAGACATATGAGGTTTTAAATTAACCATATAAATAATATTTTCTATTTGTCCCAACTATGTTTCTTTGACTCCCCTTTCTTGTCTTCCTTTAGATTTCTTAAGTAGTTTTGTATCATTCCTTTCCACCTCTCCCTTTTTGTTTGGTTGTTACAAACTCTTCTACTGTTCTTTTAGTGGTTGGTTACCTTAAAGGTTACATCTGCATCCTTGATTGATCGAAGTTTAATATCACTTGGTAACTTAATCTTTTCTTGGACAATGTGAGGATCTTAGAACATTTTAACTTCATTTGTCCTTCTTCTGACTTGTATACTATTGTTCCTATGCATTTTAATTTTATGTATACATATATCTCCATCCTAGTGTTTCCTTTAATTAAAGTCTGCTAAATATGAATTGTCTGATATTTATTTGTTTGAAATTACTTTAATTCACTTTCATTCTTGAAAATATTCTCATTGTTCATAGAATTCTAGATTAGCAGTTATTTTCTTTCGGCACTTTGAATGAATATGTCATTATATTTTCTGCCCTCTATGATTGTTTCTGTTGTGAAATGAGCTGTCAGTCTAGTTTTGACTCCTTTGAGTGTACTGTGTCTCTTATTTCTGACTGCTTTTAAGACTTTTTTCTTTGTCTTTGGATTACAGCAGTCTTATTCTGATGCATCTGTGTGTGATTTCATTTTTATTTATTCTGCTGGGGATTTGTAGGTCTTCTTGGATATATGACTTGATATCTTTCATTAATCCTAGAAAATTCTAAGGCCATCTTTTCTACTCCATGCTGTCTTCTTTCTCTGGGACTCCAATTTCACACAAGTTCTCAGGGCTTCCCTTCTGTCTCTTGGCCTCTCTTGTATTTTCAGTCCTCTCATCACTCTTCGTATTTCATTCTGGGTATTCCCTTCTGAGGAATATTCCAAAGCTCTACTTCTCTTTTCAGGTGTGTTTAATCTATTGTGAAATCTGTCTCTTGGGCTTTCAACATTAATCATTGTATTTTTCAGTTTCTATCTGATTCTTTCTTAAGATCTTCATTTCTTTGCCAAAATTTCAATCTAGTTGCTTTATTTTTTTGAACATGATAATTATGGTTACTATAAAGTCAGTATCTGATATTTCCATTTTCTGGTTCCCCATAGTTCTATCTTATAGCTGCTATTTCTTTTGGTTGTCCAGACTTCTTCTCTACCTCGTTATTTTTTATTAGGAATTGAAAATTGTATCCATAAACATTGTGGACATAACTTGTGGCCTCAGGTGATGCTAACTTCCTCCACAAAGTGATATACTACCCTGGTAAGCAGTTCAGAGCACTGGCAATTAGGATTTACCTCAATCAGAGACTTAAGATAATGTAAAGCAAGGCTTAGTCCCTGAAAGAAATAGTTTACTTACAACTCCTCCTTACTGCTAGTGTGTACCTCCATAGAGTCTCAGCACCAAGTGGGTGGATTTACTTGGGCTCCCACATTGGGCCCTCAGCTGTAATTTTTGTCCCTCTAGCCCTCTGTCACATCTAACAATGTTGTTCCCCTTCTTAGTTTCTCAGCTGTCTCTCCCAAATTGTAGACTCTGCCTGGGGAAAATAAATTCTTAATGCCAGGCTTACCTCTGTGGGTTTCTTTCCTCTCTCAGATTTTAGCTACATCATTCCTTACTGCACTGTTAGCTCAAAATTTTCTGTTAATATCTTCCCAGATCTTCTATTTGTTTTCAGCAAGAAAAACTGGTTCTAGTTTCCAGATCCACTACACAAAGAGGAAATCCTTGTTTAACTTTCTTCAAGCCAACATTGACCAAACATACTTTATCACAAACACAACTTTTCCATGTAAATTTTGTTAAAACACTGAAGAATACAGTTTTGGGAAATGGTAGTGTAACATCTAGCATTTGGAGTACATTTTCTATATGGCATTTTTGGGTAAAAATGATACCAAAATATCACTTTACTTTCTGAGAAAATGCTGAACATTATGAACACTATTTATTTTTCTCTTAATGAACCAAGGTCATGATTATTTTTGTACTGCTATTTACATTTTAATAACTATATATATTTGTGTTTATATTTTTATCTATTATTATTGAGTTATGTGTCATTCACCATCCATTTGCTGAGAAAATACTGAATATTATTTCTTTTATTCAATGAACCAAGGTCATGATCATTAGCTTTAGTTATTGCAGTTTTAAAACGGTGGTCCTTTCAGGGGCCCTTGTGGCTTAGTCATCCTCAACAATTACTGAGCACTTTATGTGCTGGGCACTGTCCTCAGGGTTTGCTTTTACTCATTCAATCCCAACAAGGTCAATGCAACAGGTGCTATTATAATCCCCAGTTTTCAGATAAAGGGTGTAGAAAATGGAGAGGCCCAGTAACACACCAGGTGACTCACCTGGTGAAGGAGAAGAGCAGATGCCCACCCCTCATCTCAGGTCCACACTGGACCTTGTTATTTGGAATGACTGGCCCAAAAGAATCCATCATCTGTGTTTTTTAAATGGTTGGTTTTCGGTTTCTCGCCCCCACATTGCTGTTGAGCACGCGTTGTTGATCTCTGAAAGTTAAGCACTCACACAGTGCGTCCACTGTCCACACAGACAGAGAGAGTGAGAGTCAATAAGTTTTGATGAGGATGGGAAGGTATGTCTTGTGATGAAAACACAGACTTTTAGAGCCTAAACATCTGCTTC
Organism: Tapirus indicus; assembly: GCA_031878705.1. Classification (NCBI taxonomy): domain Eukaryota; kingdom Metazoa; phylum Chordata; class Mammalia; order Perissodactyla; family Tapiridae; genus Tapirus; species Tapirus indicus. The sequence goes on along the minus strand of CM062924.1, from coordinate 87,990,168 downwards.
AGCTACTCACAGGGCTATACTTTGTTTTATTTTTGCTTACTTCCTCATTTTTTTCATTATAACAATTGTTATGTTGATTACATTAAACAACCGAAGATTGGAAGATTGTTCTTTTTTCCTTTGTTTACCACATCCGCACACATATTACACTCTGCCTCTCCATTTTTAAAGAAGAGTCCCCACAGCAAAAACTCTTGATCCAAGAAGGCAGGTTTACAGACACAGTCCAGCTAAATAGAATAGTCACAGACACAGTCCAGCTAAATAGAATAGTCCAGGCTTTGGCACCGCTAATAGCAGCGGCCTACCTGCTCTGTGATGCTCAGGTGCTGATTCCTAGGAACTGGTAGTTTGAGTCTGCGCTAGAAGGACCTGGGAAGTGTCATTCTGGGAATTACGGGTTGGTGTTTTATACGTGAGCATTAATCATATGTGGACACTGCACTAGGTTCAGGGGGAATGCAGAAATACCAGGGGAGCAATTTCACCTGGCGCCCTAGAGAAACCCTCAGGCCAGGGCCCAGGGGGGCAGGTGTCCACTGCAGCTTTGCTTGTAAGAGTAAAACTGGAAAAGCCTCACAGATCCATCAGGGGGATAGGAAAGAAATAAATCACAGCATGGAAACACAATGGGATATTTTTACGTCATTAAAGAGAATGTTGAATTAAAAATGTAGTTGCAGAATAAAATATATATAAACACAAATGTATACTATACATATATATAGCATATATGTGTGTGTGTATAGTATATATATAACAATAGCTTTTTTGTATGGCTAAAACACACTAAACAGAACTGAGTAGTTTTTATGGATATAATAATTTATAGTATAAAAACATTGACGGGAAGGACCCGATCCTACTTCAATAGAATGGTCATATTTAGACACATGAATGGGATCAGAAAGTTCCACAGGGAGCTTCACCTTGGTGTAGACACAGATGTGTGTAGCCCAGGTCCCACTTCTGGGAACGGCTTGCTGTCTACCAGTGGGGAGTGTGTGGGCAGACGGTCCTATACTGCAGCTCCTTCAGGGCTGACCTCAGCTGTAGAGCTGCCTTGCTTGAGGTCACGGCACTGGGGGCAGCCCACATCTAGTGACTGAAGGAGGTAGGGGTATAAAGTCCTGGTTCGAGGCTGGGCTACTTGCTCCCCGGCTCCCCATCCTGTGGCCTGGGCTTCATGGAGCCTGCATTCATGGAGCAGGTTATCTTCTTCCTCTGCTCAGTGCTGCGGTCCCCCACCCCTTCCACAGGTGTCTATCTCTGAAACACATCCCCTATCCCAAACGCGGTCTCCATGTCTGCTGTCAGAAAACACAACCTGTAGCAAAACATATCAGTAACATTTTATTTCTTAGAAACAGTTGTCATGAAGATAAATAAACAAAGTTGTGGTAAGCCGTTGTGTCCTTAAGGAGCTGACACACGCATACTTATTGTATTTTATCGTACCCTGTGTCCACCAGGGGAAGATTACTGTAGGTTTGTAGATTTTGAGTTTTATTTTCCTTATTAACTCGCAGGTCAGCATTGCTCACTGAAGTTCATCTTTCAGAACCTGACTTTCTCATCTAAACCATGACTGCATAGACCCAGGCTCTACGAATGAGGTAACGGACGTGTAACTACTCTGGAGGGAAAAACAAGCACCTAAGCTGAGTACATTTTCTTCTTTCACATTTTCATTATTGTCACCGTCATCCCCATCTATACTTCATAAAAACACAATGGCAGGGCAGTGGCGTGAAAATGACAAAGGGGTATGTGTGCATGCACATATGTGTGCTTGTGGGTGCACATGTGTATTTGTGCACACGTGCATGCATGTACATGCGTGTGCATTATAATTTCCAGATATACAGAGTGTATTAGTCTGCTCATGCTGCCTTAACAAAATACTATAGACTGGGTAGATTAAACAACAGACATTTATTTTCTCACAGTTCTGGAGGCTGGAAGTCCCAGATCAAGGTGCCGGCAGATTCAGTTTCTAGTGAGGGCTCTCTTCCTGGCTTGTGGCTGGCTGCCTTCTCCATATATCCTCACATGGCCTTTCCTCAGTGCACACACCCGGGGAGAGAGCTCCGGTGTCTCTTCTTAAAAGGCCACTAATCCTAGTAGATCAGGACCCCACCCTTATGACCTCGTTTAACTTAATTACTTCCTCAGAGAGCCCACTTCCAAATACAGCCACATGGGGGGTAGGACTTCAAAGATGAATTTTGGGAGGACACAAATATTCAGTCTATAACACAGAAGATTAAATTAGAGTCATTCAAAAGCAGAATCTCAAGTCTTAAGTTGTTGAAACTGAAGGTGTTGGGGAGAACAGGATGGGATGGCAGAGAGAGAGAGAAGAGATGTCTGGTAAACCTCTACAGAAACAACGCAGGCAGGAATCTAGACTTCAGAGGTAGACTCTATCGGGAGTGGCCCCTGCTTAATCAGAGAACTTGCTTGGGTGGCAGTCCTAACTCCCACACACACCACACAGGAGGGATACGCAGTCAAGTCTCCAATACCTCGTTGGTGAAGACAAAGGCAACACAAACTGCAAGACGAGAGTAGAGTTCTTCTTGGCAAACTCTTCTCTAGGTCCAAAGCAAGATGCAGTTGGCAGGTGCCCGTAGAGACGAGAACTGTTATTCTCACTCACCTGGTGAGACCCAAGGGTCACATTTCTCTTGGGGGTTTCCTGAAGGCATCCATTTTCACCCCTATAATTTTTAGGCTCCATCACAGTAGTTTATGAGAGTAATTATGTTTATCCTTTATTTGGCTAAATCTAATGAATCAATGATAAACAACTCAGCATTTTCTCCCCTGTCAAATTATGAATATTAATTAACCTGTCAAAAAAGGGCTGGCATTCATTACCAACGATGGCACTGAGTCATTTGCGTGCCGGGGCATGGAAGGGCTGCCACAGTTTTTGAGAGGAAAGTATGTTCAGATGTTCTCAGAGAGCTTAAATTGCTCATGGAACCAGGCTGTGGGCTCAGCCACATGAGCTACTAGGGACTGAGTTTTGGCTCCAAAGACCTGATTGGAACTCGCATCTTTTGATGGCATCACAGCCTGTCATCTGGCTTCTCAGCAGTTGATGTGAAAACGCCTGTGCTTGGGAAATGCATCACCAGCAAGCATCAAGAACTTGGCCAAGGACAGCTCAGTGCCATCTTTGGTGACATATGGTGGATTCTGCATTTCTGATGGAGCCAACATATGGACGTTAGGCTTCTCCTCTTGGGAGGAGGAGCTGGTGTGTTTAAACCCAGGGATTGGGTTTCTGCATAAACACAGCAGTGCTTTGCCTGGGCACTCAGAGTTGGCTGTGTTGTGAGCAGTCTTTGGGTGGCATTTGTTAGGGCTGTATCTCCTTAGATAAACAGTGGATGGTCTGATCTGGCCAAAAAAAAAAAGGAGTAAAACAAAGAAAAGTTTCATAGCATTTTTTGGAGGACTTCAGAAAAAAACTTTCTAAAATACAAAATGGACTTGACTTGAAGGAAATAGTAGGAAGTTAAATTTTCCCATATTATGATGCAGATATTTTTAATCTAAATTAATCGAGAGTTAATGAGAATGTGTATGGAAGTTGATAAAATATTAACTTTTCTGCTATCATGAGGGAGGACTCCCCCCCCCCAGTTCAGCCTCTGCTTCAAAGGACCGAGCGAAGTCAAACAAGGTTGACTGGACCTCCTTTCGGGTAACTTTCCGTCACTCAGAGTCCTGACACAGGGTCCTCAGTTGAGAATCGCTGCTGGGGTCTAATTTTTCTTCTTCTTTAACAAAAGGGGAAACCAAGGCCTTAAAGCATTTATGAATTAGACTTGTCACTGTCCCTCATTTGCCTACTTCCAGGTGAAACGAGTTCTTACTACACCAGTGTAGTCATGACTTCAAGTTTGAAAAGGATCACACCGGTGAGTGAAGAGAAGAGAGAGAGAAGGCAAAAGCAGGAACAGAACATGGAACAGCCTTTGTGTTCATTAGGGAGTGTGGAGTTTGGAGTCCACAGTCCATCCTCACTTCTGACACTAATCTCAAGTTCAGGGGGTTCTCAAAACCACCTTCAGTTTTAGTGATGCTCTAGAAGGACTCACATAACTCACTGAAAGCTGATGTACTCACAGCTATGATTTACCACAGTGAAAGGGTGCAGATTAAAATCGGCAATGAGAAAAGACACACGCAGCAGAGTCCAGCAGGTTTCCAAATGCGAGTTTCCAGGTGTCCTTTCCCTGTGGAGTCACGGACAGTGCTAACTCCTCCCAGCAATGACACACGACACCATGCATGGAGTGTCGCTAACCAGGGAAGCTCACCTGAGCCTTGGTGTCCAGGGTCTTTGCTGTGGCTCCATAGTCAACTGCCCACATGGTTGACCTTTAGTCTCCAGGTCCTCTGGAAGTCAGTGGAAATGGAGTGACCCAAAGCCCCCATCATGAGTCAGGTTGTTAGACTGTCCTATGGCCAAGGCCACCAGGTGAACAAAGCTGCTCTTATCAGGCAGTTCATTCCAAGGGCCCAGAGACACCTCCCAGCAGCTCAGGGCAAAGGCCAGCCCTCTCTTTGGACAAGGTTAAATCCTTTACCACCCAGGATGTGTCAATCATTCCAATAATTCCAGGCAGCATTTAGTGAGGAATTAACCAAATTGAGGTTTAGGAGTTGGACAGGCACCACATCATGAAGGGTCTTGAGTGCCATGCTGGGCCACTAAGACTTTCTCCTGAGAACAGCAGGAAGCCGACCCTCGAGGTGTTGAGGCAGGACCAAATATGGGCGTTGGGAAGTTGATTCCGGTAGCATGGAGGTAGATGGATGGATGGAAGGTGGGGACAGGGCAGGCAAGGAGAGAAGAATTGAAAGCAAAAAGACTGGGTAACATGTCTCTGAACCTCTGAAACAGCCAAACTCATCCTCCAGGGAATGAGAACTTCGTCTCTAAAATCCAACCCCAGCTTCAGAGTTGATCAGAAAAAAAGCGACATTACTTATTGAAAACAGACTTTAAAATTTAAGAAAAGGCAAAATATAGAGATATTAACAAGGCTCTGCCATTTAAGCGGGCTGGACATTCAGTGGGAGTACGTGGGTAATACTGAGGAACCGTAGGTGTGTGAGCTCTGATACAGTCAACATACAAGAGCAGGAGGACGGAAGAATTATGCACCAGAAAGGGAGTGTGTGCGGAGGAGCTGTAATCAGATGAGTGCAATGCTCCCAGCTACACGTGGAGGTGGAAGGCAGAAAGGATGGACCCCTCTCCGACCCATGAGTACCTCTCATGGGGGAAGCTCTAGGTCCTCTGGGTTCTCCTAGATGACGACTTCATTTCCTTCCCTTCAGAATAATCTTGAAGACCTCTGTGTCTCTCTGAATTTCCATAAGGAAATCCATTTATTTTAGCAATAATCTTTTAACAGCATTTCTTGTTAACCATAAGAATGACATTTCATGACTGTAAGTTTGCAGACAGTCATTGGACTAAATATTTTGGTTGCTGGTCTGTATTTCTCCATCCTTGGACAGCAAAAACATTTTGACTGGTGATGAGAAGAGGGTGAGGAAGGAATCTGTAAAACACAGGCTGTACTTGAAATCCTGAGTATTTGAACGGAAACACACTGGTCTGCCCCAGGACTGAGTCCCTTGCATGAGTGGAGTCCATCTGGGGCTTTTGGATGCAGGATGAGCGGTTGAGGAGCTTCAAAAACAACTGAGAAGACATCACCGTATGCACGTTCTAATTCAAAAACAGCCTCGAAAACCCCCTCATTGGCTGTGCATGTTGCAAACATGTAGGAGACAGGAGGGAAAGAGCCAAGAAGTAAGAGGGAGCTAGCAGTCTGAACAAGCAAAGCCACTGTGAAACCGCTGAGATGGAGCCTATTCTTACAACAACCTACGGTACAAACCAATGAAGTTGCAAGGATCGAAAAGAAATTATTGATTAAATCTCAATGGGCTAAGGTTCTATTACAACTTTCCAGGGAACGAAGAAAGCTGGGGGATCCACAAGACACCTCTGTCCCCCAAAGGCAGAAGCTGAAAGCCAAAGGGGAGGTATCTCCAGGGACCTCGCCCTGGGGAGGCGGAGAGAGAGAAGGGATCCTGACTTGGAACCGCAGTAGAGGCAGCCCCTAGAGTAACTGTCTGTTCTGTGCACGTGTCATCATTACAGTGTAATTAAGGAACGGAAGATGCTCTCTTGAGGGAAGCTTGGATCATTATTTAAATGAAGGCTCATAATATAGGTTAAAAAGAGGCTATTCTAAAAATAAGTAAGCCAAATTATCCTTCATGTTCAATTTATTTACCCATTGATGGAAAGGAAAAAGTCCCACACGAAGAAGGATAATTAGGGTTTCAGGAGACTGTTCGGTCTCTGTGATTATGGACATCAGACAGCGGGTTTGCCTATGCTTTCCATGTTCTGACCAGACCTGAGCTGGCCCGTGTGGGTTGGTCTGTGTGACCAGAGCTCCAGACACCCCAGGACACACTGTCACCCAGGATTTGGACACATTTTTTCCCACCAGTGATGATGTCCACTGCCAAGGAAAAAGTTTTTCTAGACAAATATGGCCATTTGCTCAAATAACCAAAATATGCTGTACACGTTTATCAACATTCTTTCTTTGTACTCTCTTTTTGGGTGGGGTTTTCAAGAATTTCCTAGGCTGTTGTAACAAAAGATCCCAGACGGGGGGGCGTCAACAACAGAAATCTATTCTCCCACAGTTGTGGAGGCTGGAAGTGCACGATCCAGGTGTCGGCAGGGCTGATTCCTTCTGAGGCTGTGAGGAGAATGTGTTCCAGGCCTCACCCTGGCTCCTGGTGGTTAGCTGACAATCCTTGATGTTCCTCGGCTAGTGGCAACATACTTCCGATCTCTGCCTTCATCTTCATCTTCACATGGTTGTCTTCTTCCTGTCTCTTGTCGATGCAGAATAACCAATAACCATTCTATAGATAAGAGAAATAAAGTGAGTTTTACTTGAGCCAGAGGGAGGATTCTAATCTGGGAAGGCCTTAGAAAGCATTCCAGAGAAGCATGGTTTTCAGTACAGTCTTATATCTTTTTATATCAAAAAACATACACGAAACACGCCCAGGATACATTTTTACCAGAGCTTCAATGAGGTATTTAGTTGCAGATTAGCAGGTCAACATGACCCTCTTGTTGGGAAAGGGACTACTCCAGCGTTACTAATAGGGCATTACCAATAGGGCATAGGAGGGGAAGTGTGCATTCTTATCTTAATGACGTGGTCGAAACCTTGCACAAAATATCTTAATTTGTTTTTAAGACTCCTTTCACGATTTCCATTTCTTTCCATGAGGCCCCACTCTGTTTCACATACTCACTAGGATTATACATTTCAATCGCCTCTGGCTAGGAACAAAGGAATTTACCTCAGGAGGTGATCAATGACTTTAATCTCCTGACTATGTGTTCTTTGAGGCACACCATACCTAATCCTTGAAACAAACCAGAACCCATCAACTTGCTAGACAAGATCACCTAATACTTCTTCCTTTGACATTTCTTTAAAGTAGTAAAAATAGTTCACATATGTACATGATGGCCCTGCATAAACACTTGCACTGAAGCCCTTTACTGCCCATGGGTCCTGTCCCCATGCTGAACACCAAATAAAGGCGCATGAACGAAGAGTGGCTCATGTCTGAAATTCTTTTCCGGCTTGTGACTCAGTGGCCCCACATCATTAAGAGAGTGCATTCTTCACCTTAATGGCTAAAGTAGATAAAAAATGTATGTTCAATAGGCCATAAGTCAGGCTTTTTAGTTCAAGCTGAATCAGTTTTGAACCCAGATAGTTACCCCATACACCTCAAGATGTGAGAATCTCTTGTCACTCTTCACATCATCTTCGCCGCTGTGTGTGTCCATGTCTGTGTCCAAATTTCCCCTTTTTATAAGGACACCAGTCACATTGGATTGAGGCTCACTCTAATGACCTCATTTTAACTTGATTACCTCTGAGAACCTATCTCCAAATAAAGTCACCTTCTGAGCTTCTGGGATTTTTCCTTTCTTGGGGGATACAATTCAATCCCTAACAGGATTGTACTGATTTTCTGCAATGTTTGACTTTGAGAGGTACCAGAATACATCACCCCAAAATATACCTCTGTCACATATGGATTATTTTGAGCTAAAGGCCATTGAGAGCCAGTAGACACAGAAAAAGCTCTAAAAACATGGCAGGATTTTCTTATTTTAAAGGAAATTTGCATTTGTATAGACGTGTCCCTCTTCCTTACCTGGAAGAAGAGGACTTTTAGTGACCTCTATCAGGGGATAAGGCACCAGCTTTAATCCGCATAACACACCTTAGAACAACCCTTGTTTACCACACTTTTCCTGGTCACCTTCCCACAGCTTGCTTCTTCTGCCAAGAAGCCTAAACCCTTTCTTCCTTTGTTGGTATTTAAGCCCAAGTTCTAACCACCATTTTGAGTTAGTCCTCCTCAGGTGCTTCCATGTGTATGTGTAATACACACGTTAATAAAATTCTGTTTTTTTCTTGTTAATCTGTCTTTGGTCAGTCTCATTTACAGAGCCCCAGTCAAAAACCTAAAAGGATAGAAAGAAAAAATATTTTTCCTCCTCAACAATTTCTCCCATGTTATAGGAGAAAAGACTCAAGACTGGATGACCACATTTCACATGAAGCCGTGAAAAGTCCAGGTGGAAATAGGATCCTTCATGAATGCTCCTGGGTGGACTGCCATCAAGATTGATTTATCTATTTCTTGCTGGCCATTCACAGGCTCTTCCCATCCATCCACGTAGACTTGCTCTGGAGAGTGAGCATTAGCTGGGAAGAGAAGAGTCAAGTCTCCCCCATGAGGCTTTGCCAGCATAGTGTCCTCTGTTGTAGGTTCAAGAGAACGAGGTTCTATACCAAGCTCTGCCATATTGCCAAGGGAATTAGATTTTACAAATAGCAGCACAGAACAGCCCAAAAGCAATGACTATAATTATAGTGCCCTCAAACTTGGTTTCCCAGCACTACATGGACTGTGACTGGTGTATTTCTCCAGAACATTCCCCGAACCTTCCTTGGTGGAGCTTACGTATAACGATGTTTTGTCCCAATTGAATACAGCAAATTGGGTGCAGTGGAGCAAGCACTGGGCAGCTCGAAATGCCATTGTGGCTTTGGAGGGAGAGATGGCCATCTCCCTGCCCTCACTGCCCCTCTGCCCTGGCCGCCCCTGCTCTGACTCCTGAACTCTGGGTGCAGAGTTGAGAACAGCATCAAAGGGTGCCGACTTCAGGGTCTGGCAGGCCTAGATCTGAATCCCAGATGAGACATGTCCCAGTGACTTTGTACAAATATCTGAGCCTCATTTTCCTTCTCTGTAAATGAAGATGTTAAAATCCATCTCAGAGAATGAGGGAGAAATGTGATAAAGTGTGTAGATGTGGGGTGACAGTGTTGAATTTGACCTGAGCCCTATGTTCCTGGTTAACCATGACTGCTCAGGAACCCCCACCCCCGGCCGTTTGTGCTCCTGGAAATGGCTATCTGCAGAGAACCCCCAGCCATGTGACTTAGATGACACTCACTGACGGCCACCTGCTTACCCTCCTAATTCTCACCCTCTGCCTCACAAATAATTAGCTCAACTGCCTGTGCCCGCTGATCAATAAGAACAAAACGCTTGTTAGCAAAGTGTTAATTAAGCTTCTCCCCTTCCTCCAGACCCCTGGACCTTGGCCTCTTTGACTCAGCCTGAGCTAGCCCACAGCCTTCCTGAAAACGGCCTGGCCTCAGGGTAAAAACCATCTCTGATCTACTGCCCCATCAGGCCACCCTCACATCCCACCCACCCACACCCCCTTCTTTCTAGTCTTGTTGACACCTCCTTATAAACAAAAAATCTTTCCTGCCAGCCCTTTGGGACACTCGCAGATCCTGTGGTTAGAGGGTTCCCCACATCACAATAATACTTCCAAAATGAAGTCTTTCCTAAGTCAGGATTTGTCTTTTATTGACGGGGTCTAACGACCTGCATGTGAATCCCAGATCTGACACTTCCTAGCTGTGTGACTTTGCACAAATGTCTCACTTCCGTCTTCTGTTAAATGGGGATGTTAAGACCTGTCTCGGAGAATCAGTATTAAAGATAATAGAAATGGGGAGATACGAAAAATGCACAGCGTATGGGTGAATGAAATGGTTTCCGTTATAAACTGCTGCTTAGATGGCAGGGTGGTCTCTGCTGGTGAATAAACCAAAGCCTGAAAAGTACAAGTTGCGCACAACAATTTTTGGGCCAAAGTCCACGGGAATCTAAAAGATCTTTACCACGCCGTGGTGACCTGTTGGAAAAGCCCTAATTTGATTTTCTAGAGATAATGACGATAATAATGAAACAACAACACAAGCTCAGCAAGAAGTAACAGTTCCTGAGTACTCCCGCAAGAGTTACAAACAAGCCTGTTGCATTCTTAAAGCGAAGTGGGGTCTTCCAGTCTCGGATCAACCTCCCCCAGCCCGTTACTCTTCCGTAGTACAGAATTTCAGCGTAAATCAAGGTACCTTGGAGTGAAGGTTCAAAATTAATTGGCACCTTGGTATGTAAAGAGACATGGCGTATGCTTTGAATGTGCATAGCTAATGTCCTGTCATCATAAATTAGGGCACAGATTGCTTCAGGAATATTGATGTGCCATGAATTCTGGAATTGCCAGAGAGGACTGGAGTTGCTTTATGAATGGGACTCTGACGGAAAAGGCATAGGCTTACACTTCTAGTCTCCACACTTCACTGGGCAAATGTGAGTGGAAAACCTTCATGGCATTTAGTTTTAACACATATACACTGATCTCCAGGGTTTGACTCAGAAAATTCGGAAGCCCCCGCCCCTAAAATTAATTTATGCTCGCCCTGACCTATGAAGTCATTATATTCTAAATGTTCACTGTCAACGTATAATTTTCAAAAAATTAAAAACATGAGCCTTATATCAACATAAAATAAACACATGCTAAGACTACAGTCAACAGGAATTGCAGAGGAAATCAAGATGATGGTATAGCAGATTCAAATAGCATTTAACAAACAGAAATTTTATGGGCCAATAGGAAAAATTAGAAGCAAAACCAGTTAATGTCCTGTAGGACAATACAACTATCACCTTTGAGGTTAGAAATACACGATAGAAATCTACAAGTTAACGTGTAGCTTCACAGAAACTGAGCAAAATCAAACACAAGTATTTCCCTAGAATCAGCACCATCCAATAGAATTTTCTACTATAGGTTTTCTATTATAATTTTCTATTATGGAGTTACAGAAGATGCTGGAAATATTCTGTATCTATGATGTATAATACGGTAGCCACTAGTCACGTGAGTCTATGCGGCGCTTGAAATGTGGCTAGCGTGATTTGGAAATTAAATTTTAATTATCGGAATTTAATTAATTTGTGAATTTAATTAATTAAAATATAATTTTAAATAGCCACATGTGTCTAGTGGCTACATGATTGGACAGTAAAGCATAATTAAATATCTTTGGGTAAGCCTAGCAATACCCCAAAATGACATTGAAAGGGCTGACCCTCTTTGTGTCTTATATCCAAGTTTTACATTTTCTTGGTATCACCTTTATGGATATGATTATTTTGGTTTGCCGTTGGCTTAAGGAGATGATCTTTTCTCCTCTGACCAAATTCATGTGCTTAGTACCTGTGGAACCGTTGACCCTTTTACAACTAGACAGCTGGAGGAAAGCAGGTTTCTCAGGGAGAAATCAACCGGAGGAGGGTAAGGCGTAGACCAGGTCTCTGAGTCAGTTCAGTGTTTCTTTTCTACCGTTTCAAAGTTCCTCCGGGCATTTATCTTTCTCCTCCCACTCCCAGGTCAAGGGTAATTCCCTTGCTAGGGGCCATTATCACATCAAAGTGGCAATTGACAGCTTGGCAAGCAGGATACTGTATATAATATTAACTTAACAGTCTTCGATGGTGAAGAGCTCTCAGTAAGGGCAGGTGCATAAACAACCCAATTGACAAAGCCTATTGATCCACGTTAGCAGTTCTGTTCCAGATTGCTGGATTGTGATGGACATCTTCAATATACCTGTTTTGGAAAGTACATGAAACTTTCTCACTTATAGGGAGATCTCCAGGGACTTGTGGGCCCTGCCCAAACAGAGAAACATCAGGTTCCACAAAACACTGAGACACTTGATTCTGACTTGGAATGAGCGAGGGTAACTCTTCTCTGGGAAGAACTAAAGGATTCTGCTTTTGTGACTCATCAGATCCAAGTTCCTAAGCTGGAGTCGGTCACAAGGATGAACTGGATAACTGGGCATGTTGCCTGTTTTTGATTCTGCATATCTGCCTTTCTGGCAGTATGTTGACATTCCTCTTGGGATAGAGTGGATATTTTATTATTTTCTTTCTTTGGATAGAGTTAATAAACAATTGATGGAGCACTTACCACGTGTCAGGTTCTGTTCAAGGCTCTGGAGATACACTGTTGAGCAACACAGGAGACATTCCCGCTCTGAGAGAGCCTAAATTCAAAAATAGGTCCTGAGAGTGACCATGGAACACAAAACCAAGTCAACATGCCAAAGGCATCTGTCTTCATGCATTTGATCACTGCATGATGTTGGTCGAGTTGTCTGGGAGGACTAAAGACCATCTTAGGACTTTTTATTCTCTGGTCTTTGGGTGGGCCTAATTTTTTCCACCTCCCAGCCCCCCACCCATATTCAATCCATGAAGACACCAAGGGTACCTATTAGCACATTATTTATCACACACTAAAGAAGTCTCCATAATAAGATGCTGAATGCATCTGCTCATAAAACTTACTGGGAAGGAGCAAGGAGAAATTAAACTCAGAGGGCTGTTGGATCTTATGAAAGATTAAACATGTTACCTGCTGCACTCTGCCAGCCCAGGTTTCCAAGCCATAAATCCGCCTCTGCTGGAAGAAGTGTGTGGCTGTAATTAACATCTTCAGTATAGAGTGGGCCATTTTCAAGAGCCACCTGAGCTAGGAAAACCAAAGATGCTGAGTGGTCAGTTCCAGGTGTGAATTAGCCTAGGAATGTCCTCCCCTGGGGAAGATGGATAGCGCTGCTCATCCACGTACAAGTCGTGCTGAAGAATGTTGAAAATAGCCCAGGGCAACAAAACAGTGAAAGTATCTAGATGCTTATAATTCTCTTTGTCTTGGGAGGAGAAAAAAAATCCATTGCAATTGTTGACTTACTCACTAATAAATTTTTAAAATTTGACACACCATGTAACCAGCACTCAATCATTAATCAGAACATTATCAACATCCGGAAAAGCTCCTCATTCTCCTTTGTCACTAACACTCCCCCCAACCCATGGGAAACCACTGTCCTGACTTCTAACACCACATGTTACGTTTGCCCTATTTTTGAACTTCCTATAAGTGGAATCATACAGTATATACTCTTTTGTGCCTGGCTGCTGTCACTAAACATTTTATCTGTAAGATATGTCCATATTATTTGTGGTATTGGAGTTTATTCATTCTTATTGGGAATGTACCAAAATTGTGTTATTGATTATGGGCTCAGGAGAAATTTTCAGGTTGTGGCTCTTGCAAACAATACTACTGTGAACATTTTTGTGCATGTCTTTTGGGGGAACATATGTATATATCTATTTTGGGTATACGACTAAGAGCGGAATTGTTGGGACATACAGTCAATTCTCGTTATTCACAGTACCTGTGTCCTTTCAGTCAGCACAAATACTGAATTAGTAAACCCTAAGCCATTGTTCCTAGGAGAAATAGAGGGTTAGGCTCCTGTGAGCACCTTGTTAAAACATTTTCATCAACTGATTAATATGCAACCCCATCTTATGTGTGTTTCTGTTTAAAGACACCTTGTTTAACTTATACAGTTGACTTGTTAACATGGAACTCACGGCCAACAGCACTGTAACTCGTGCCTGAATGGAGCTTACCTAACACACATATTTTCTCCACAAGGCGCATCACAACCTTCTTGTGCTTAGAAACATTAGAGAGCACTCAGCACTATGCTTGGGAGCATTTTTAAAGCAAAAACACCAAGAAAAGGCATCCAAATGTGAAAAATGTGGCACTAAATAGACCACAAAAAGGATGCTTGCTTATAGTATGAGAGCTGAAGCAAGATGGCAGACTGTCATCTTGTGTGACCTCAGCTGCTCTGTCCACGAATGACAGAGGAGTGCCATGAGTATGGATTTTGGGGTTAAAAACAAATTTTAGTGAGTAGGTAAATTTGCAAATACGGAATCTGCAAATAATATGGATCAACTACATATTCAGTTTTATTAGCTATTGACAGAATTTTCCAAAGTGGTTGCACAAATTAAATTTTTGAGAAGTGAAAATGATATATTGTTTTAATTAATTTTTCTAAAGATGAGTACAGTTAAGTTAGTATGTGAGAGATCTTGTGTCACATTCTCATTGATACTTGTTTTTTTTTTAGTTTAATTTTAGCCATTCTAGTAGGTGTGGTTGTACGCTAGTGGTTTGAATTTGCATTTCTGATAACAAATGAGGTTGAGCAACTTTGCATGTTTGTCAGCCATGTAGATCTTCTTTTCTGGAAGTGCCTGTTTATGTTATTGCCTATTTTTTTCTATTGAGTTGTCTGTCCTTTTAATTGATTTGAAGAAGTTAGTTATTTATTCTGGACTTAAGTCCCTTGAAAGATATATGTATTATAAATATATTCTGCCATTTTGTGACTATTTTTCCTTCTTTTAATGGTATCTTTTGTTGGTATCTTCGAGTACTTCAAGTTTACAAAGATGTTATCTTATGTTTTCTTCTAAAAGCTTTATTGTTTTGCCTTGGATGTTTAAGTCTCTTATGCATCTGGAATTGATTTTTCAGCATGGTGTGAGGTAGGGATTAAACCCATTTTGTTCCACATTATGTCAACTTGACTGAGCTCTATCTATTGAAAAGATCAAGCTTCCCTTACTGCACTCCCACCTCAATTAAAAGAATTGAATTAATTATTCAAATCTCCCCACAAAGAATACTGGCTTCAGGGGGGGATTTCTTCCAAATACTTAAGGAAAAAATTACACTAATCTTATGCAAACTCTTCCAAACAATGGAAAAAGTGAGAACACGTCCATATTCTTTTTATGAGGCCTGCATGACTTTGATAGCACACCTGACAAGAACACTATAAGAAAGGAAAATTACAAGCTTATCCCTCATGAATGTAGATGGGAGAACTCTAAACTAAACAATACTAGGTTAACTTTGGAAATGTATTTAAAAAAGGATAATACATCAGCACCACTGGGTTTTATTCTATGAATGCAACATTAAAAAAAGCCAATCAATAAAATTTACTACATTTACAGGAAAGGATGAAAAATCATATCTTCACTTCAAAAGATTCAGGAAAAGCACTTGACAGATTCAACATCCATTCATAAAAAGCTCTCAGCAGACTATAGAAAGAATGGAGCTTCTTTTATTTCATAAATGTTATCTACTACGAACATTATGCTTAGTGATGAAATAGAGAAAGTTTCCCCTAATGTAAGGCATGAGATAAAATGCACACTTCATTAGAGCTTCTGGGAGAGAATGCTGAAACCTCTGAATTTAATTATAGATTTGGTTCTTTCTCCTTTCTGTTCTCAGTTTTTGCTTTAGGTGTTTTTGAAGCTTTGTTGTTAAGTACATACACATGTAAGATTATAATGTCTTATTAGCAAATTGACCCTTTTATCATTATCTAATGTTTGTATTTATTCCTGGTATTAGTTCTTCTTTTGAAGTTTACTTTGTCTGACGTTAATATTGCCACTTCAGCTTTCCTTGAATTATTGTCTGCGTGGTACATCATTTTCTATCCTTTACTCCTTTTCTTTCTTTATTATTTTTATAAAAGCTTTATAGAGATATAATTCATATACTATAAAATTCACCCAATTAAGGTATACAATTCAATTTTTTAGTATGTTTTCCCCCCATCCTTCCCACCACCCTATTCCTATCCCCACTCCCAATCCCAAAGCCCTAGGCAACCATTAATCTTTCTGTCTCTTATAGAGTTGCCTGTTTAGGACAGTTCATACAAGTGGAGTCATACAATATGTGTTCTTTTGTGACTGGCTTCTTTCATTTAGCATAATGTAATTTTTTCAAGGTTATTTATACAGTAACACATATGAGTACTTCATTTCTTTTCATTGAAGGACAATATTCCATTGTATGCATATATCATATTTAATTTATCCATTCATCACTTGATGAACATTTGAGTTGGTTCCATGTTTAGCTATTATGAATAACGCCACTATAAACTTTTGTGCTATTGTGTGGACATATATTTTCATTTCTCTTGGGTATATACCCAGGAGTGGAATTACTAGGCTATACAGTAACTTTATGTTTTACTTTTTGAGGAACTACCAGACTGCTTTCCAAAGTCACTACCCCATTTTACATTCTCACCAGCAGTGTCAGAGGGTTTGGATTTCTCCACATCCTCGTCAATACTTGTTATTATCTGACTTTTGATTTTAGCCACCCTAGGGGGTGTAGAATAGTATTTCGTCATGATTTTGATTTGCATTTCCCACATGACTAGTGATGTCAAGCATCTTTTCATGTGCTTATTGTCTATTTGTATATCTTTGGAGAAATGTCTATTCAGACTCTTTGCCCATTTTTTTGATTGGTTTATTTATCCTTTTATTATTGAACTGTATGAATTCTATCTATATTCCAGATATGAATACCTGTCAATGAAAAAAATACAAGTCTGGGCATTGGTAATGAATGACTTTATTAATCTTACAATAGAAGGAAGAGAGCTATTACAATAGGGAAAATTCTCTGACAACAAATTTTAAAGCATCTCAGGTAGAAAGGGATTTTCTTTTACACTGAAGACTAAGCAAGGGTAGAAGGAACCAGACGTGGACACTGGGATGAGCAGGAGGTTTGATCGGACAGCGAGCTTGGAATATTTTTCTCTGTGGTCAGCCAGTTCTCAAGAGGAATTTTTCTGTGTTCCAATGCTTGTTTAAGCTCAAGGTCCAGGGGCTTCTGGCGAGGAGAAAAGCTTAACTAAAATTTAGTGAAGTCAAGTTAGCAGGCATTGTGTCCAGATTGGTCAGTGTGGACAAACAGTTTAGCCAATTGTTATGAGACAAAGAATGGGAATTTTAAGGCACCGTGCCTGCTCTTGTTATTGGTAAAGAGGGGAGTTATCTTTGAGACTCATTTAAGTTGTACGGGGAAGGATGATTCTTTGCAGTGAGCCATTTCATAGAAGACAAAAGGGTGAGGGAATTTCCTAACCATCATTGTTTTTCTGGAGCACAGGACTCAAATAAAATTCAAGTTTTTCATCCCTTATTATATATCTGATTTGAACATTTTTCCCCTGTTCTACAGGTAGTCTTTCACTTAATTGATGATGTTCTTTGAAGGACAAAAGTTTTTAATTTTAATGAAGTTCACTTTATCTGTTTTTTCTTTAGTTGCTTGTGCTTTTGGTGTCATATCTAAGAAATAATGTCCAATTCACAGACATGAAGATTTACACTTATGTTTTCTTATAAGAGTTTTATAGTCTTAGCTCTAACATTTAGAGTTTTAATCAATTTTGAGTTTACTATTGTATACGGTGTGAGGCAGAGGTAAAACTTCTTTCTTGTGCATGTAGGCATCCAGTTGTCCCAGTACAATTTATTGAAAAGAGTATTCTTTCCCCAGTGATTAGTCTTGGAATTCTTTTAAAAATCAATTGGCTGAAAATGTGAAGGTTTATTTTTTGGATTCACAATTCTATTCCGTTGATATGTCTCCATTTTTATGCCAGTACCACACTGCATTGACTACTATAACTTTGTAGTAAATTTTGAATTCAGGAAGTGTGAGTCCTCTGTTCTACTTTTTGAAGACGTTTTGACTATTCTGGGCCCCTTGAATTTCCATATGAATTTTAGGATCAGCTTGTCTATTTTTGTGAAGAAGTCAGCTGGGATTTTGATAAGGATTACATTGAATCTGTAGATCAATTTGAGAATATTGCCATCTTTACAATATTGAGCATTTCCATTCATGATAATGGGATGCCTTTCCATTTATTCAGATCTTTAATTTCTTTCAACAATAGCTTGAAGTTTTAAGACTATATGTTTTTCACTTCATTTCATAAATTTATTCTGAAGTATTTTATTCTTTTTGATGCCACTATAAATAAAATTGTTTTCTTAATTAAATTTTTGATATTTTCATTGCTACTGTATAAAATACAATTGATTTTTGTATATTGATTTTCTTACATCCCGCAGCATTGCTGAACTCATTTATTAGTTCTAATAAATTTCCAGTGTACGCCTTAGGATTTGCTACATACAAGATCATGTCATTTGCAAATAGAGATAATTTTACTTCTTCCTTTCCAATCTGGGTGCCCTTTATTTCTTTTTGTTGCCTAATTTCCCTGGTTAGAACCCCCAGTAGTTCTAACCTTGTTAGAACTCCTCGTCACATCCTCGTCAATACTTGTTATTATCTGACTTTTGATTTTAGCCACCCTAGGGGGTGTAGAATAGTATTTCGTCATGATTTTGATTTGCATTTCCCACATGACTAGTGATGTGGGAAGATCACATGGATGGAATGTGATGGAATGGAATCTTTGTCTTGTTCCTGATCTTAGGGAAAAGCATTCAGTCTTTCATCATTAGGTATGACATTACTGTAGATTTTTTTAAAGGTGACTTTTATCATGTTGAGGAAGTACCCTTCTATCCCTACTGTGTTAAGTTTTGTTTTTATCACGAAAGAGTGTTGAGTTTTTTTTGTGTGTGTGTGAGGAAGACCAGCCCTGAGCTAACATCCGTTACCAATCCTCCTCTTTTTGCTGAGGAAGACTGGCCCTAGGCTAACATCTGTGCCCGTCTTTCCTCTACTTTATATGGGACCCCGCCACAGCGTGGCTGATGAGCAGTGCATCGGCGGGCACCTGGGATCTGAACCTGCCAACCCCTGGCTGCCAAGCGTGGACTAAACCACTGTGCCACCCGGCAGCTCCAGTGTTGAGTTTTGTCAAATGATTTCCTGTGTCTATCGAGATCATGTGGTTTATGTCCTTTAGTCTATTGATATGGTGTATTAAATTAGTTGATTTTTTGGATATTAAACCAATCTTGCTTTCCTGTGTTTTTTAATTTCCACATATTTGTGAATCCCAAATTTTCTTTCTGTTATTAATTTCTAATTATACTCCATTGTGATTGGCAGGCATACTTGGTATGATTTTAATCCTTTTAAATGTATTGATTCTTGTTTTATGGCCAAGTATATGGTCTATCCTGGAGAATGTTCTATGTGCTCCTGAGAGGAATGTGCATTCTGCTGTCATCGGGTGGAGTGTTCTACAATGTCATTAGGTCTAGTGAGCATATAGTGTTGTTCAAGTCTTGGATGTCCTTGTTGATCTTCTACTAGTTGTTTGATTCATTACTGAAAGTGGAATATTGAAGTCTTCAATTATTTTTGTTGATTTGTCAATTCTCCCTTCAGTTCTGTCAGTGTTTGCTTTATGTATTTTGTGGCTCATTTGTTAGTTACATATGTTTATAATTGTTATATCATCCTGCTAGATTCACTCTTTTATGATTATAAAATATTCCTCTTTGGACTAGCAACACTTTCTGTCTTAAAGTCAATTTTGGCTGATATTAGTATAGCCGCTCCAGCTTTCTTATTGTTGCTGTTTGCGTATATATAATTTTCCTTCCCTTTTCTTTAAACTATTTGTATCTTTGACTCTAATGTGTGTCTTCTTTAGACAACATATAATTGGATCTTTATTTTTACTTAGTTTGACAACCTCTGTCTTTTGATTACATTGTTTAATCCATTAACATTTAATATTGTTATTGGTGTAGTTGAATTTTTGTCTGCCACTTTAATTTTTGTTTTCTATGTGTCTCATGTCTTTTTATTATCTATTCATCATTTACTACTTTATTTTGCATTAAGTGAATAATTTCTAGTGTAACATTTTACTTCCTTTAATTATTGTTTCACTATATTTTTTGAGTTTTTTTAGTGGTTGCTCTGGGGCTTATTACATCTTAAATTAGCAGAATCAGCTTCAAATTTATGCAACAACTCCAGTGATATTTAGAAATTTTACTCCTATATAACTCTATTCCCACTTCCCTCTTTTTGTGGTATTATTGTTATATATATTACATCTATTATATTACAAACCCAGCAATATATTGTTGTAATTATTAATTTATATAATTTTAGGTCTACTAAGGAAACTGAAAAAAGATAGGAGAGTAAGTATATATTTATAGTGTTTGCAAATTAGCCTTATTATTTACCATTTTTGGTTCTCTTCATTTTTCCTGTGGATTCAAATTATCATCTGGTGTCATTTTCCTACTCCAGTGAAACTTTGTTCTCATCCGCATCCTTTGTGCAGTTATTGTCAAACACATTACATTTATATATTTTATAGGTCCAACAATACAATTATATGTATGTTTATATACAGAGAGAGTTTTATATAATTGCTTTTTAAATCAGTTAAGAGAAGAAAGGAGATAAAATATACATTTGTATTATCTTTTGTAATTAGATAAATACCTTTACTGATGCGGTTATTTTTTTCCCCCTAGTAGGTTTGAATTACTGTCTGTGGTCACATGCTTTCAGCCTAAAAAACTTTCTTTAGTATTTCTTGCATGGTGGGACTGCTAGCAACAAATTCTCAGTTTTTGTGTATCTGGGGATGTCTCAATTTCTTTTTCATTTTTGACAGGTAGCTTTGCTGAATATAGAATTCTTGGTTCATGGCTGTTTGTTTTCCCAATAGTTTGACTATGTCATTCCAATGCCTTGTGGCCTCCATGGTTTCTGATGAGAAATCAGTTGTAATCTTATTGAGGATAACTTGTACGCGATGGGATGCTCCTCTCTTGCTGATTTCTAGATTGTCTCTTTGTCTTTGCCTTTTAGGAGTTTAATTATAATGTGCCTCAGTGTGAACCTCTTTGTGTTTATCCTACTTGGAGTTTATTGAGCTTATTGGGTGTGTAAATTATTGTTTTTCATCAAATTTATGGAGCTTTTGGCCATTATTTCTTCAAATATTTTTTCTTTTCCTCTCTATCTCCTTCTGAAATTCCTATTATGTGTATAATAGAGCATTTGATGGTGTCCCGCATTTTTCTGAGGTTCTGTTTATTTTTTTCCTGTTTGTTCCTCAGACTGAACAATCTCAGGTGACCACCTTCAAGTTCACTGGTTCTTTGTTCTGCTTGTTCAGACCTGCCGTTAGGACCCTCTAGTGAATTTTTCATTTCAGTTATGATAATTTTCAACTCCAGAATTTCTATTTGGTACTTTTGTGTCATTTCTATCTCTTTGTTGATATTCTTCATTTGGTGAAACATCATTTTCATATGTTCTTTTAGTTCTTTGTATATGTTTCCCTTAGTTCTTTCAAAATGTTTTAAATAGTTGATTTAAGTCTTTTTCTAGTGATCCCAATGTCTGGGCTTCCTCAGGGATGGTTTCTATTAATTGCTTTTTTCCTATGTGTGGGCCATACTTTTAAATTTCTTTTTATGCCTCATATATTTTTTGTTGTTGAAAACCAGACAATTTGAATACTATAATATGGCAGTTCTGGAGTTCAGACTCTATCCCCTCCCCAGGGTGTGCACTGCTGCTTGTTGTACTAGTTACTGTTTGTCTGTTGAGTGACTTCAATAAAACAATTTTGTAAAGTCTGTATTCTTTGTCACATGCATCCAGTGTAGTGTCTTTCCCATTAGCTTAGTGACCAACTACTGATTGGATAGAGATCTCTTAAATGCCTGGAACCAAAGAATGTCCCCATCTCTTGTTTTGTGCTGGGGCATGACTTCGGCACTGAGCCGAGCAATTTACAACCTGCCTTGCCCTTCACTTCCTGCTTGTGCAGAGCCAGCAGGTCTGGCACTGGTGAAAGCTCAGGGTCTCTCAGGTTTTTCTAAGCATGCCCCCATCCCTGGTCATAGGGGTGGCCTTCTCGATTTCCAGGAGATATTATAGCTTTTTAAAGCCCCATTCCCCAAAGTGTCTCATTTTGCAGCCTTTCTTCCCTAGCTTATGGTTAGTCTATTGTTTGCCCCAATTGTAACCCGTTGCCTTAGACATCAGCAACTGACATGTCTGCCTCTAAATGTTTTCAGCAGATGTCCTATGGTGGCTGCCTCAGCACTGGGATGGTTCCAAGTTAGAGGAGGTAAAGGCAGCACCTTTGGGCCAGTCTTCCAGGGAGTCACTGGACAGGTTGAAACAAACAACCATGATTCTTTGTGAATGAAGCCTGTTCTCCTCATTCTTCTACTGAGACCTGTACCAGCACTGTGAAGTGTTTTCTTCGGGGTACCCACTGAACTGAGGAGCAGGAGGTGGGACCAGGGTAAGTCAAAGCACACAAATCTTGCTATTCTTACTGAGATTCAGATGGGTTTTCTTAAGGAAGCATTCCTCTGATTGCTATAGGCTTTTAGTTAGTTTCTAGAGTTCCAAACAGTAGATTCTGACTTTCTGAGTTTTTGCCAGACTTTTCATGGCTATTTTGGAGCAATGGACTTTTGGAGTTACTTTCTCTTTCATTTTCTCTGACATCTCATAACCAACTTTTGATTGCATTAATTTTTCCCTATTTTAACTTTTTCCCCCTAGTTTATTGATTTCAACTATTTTCCTTTCTTCTACTTTTTTTGAATTTGACTTAATCTACTTTAATTTTTCAGATGGAAATTTAGATCCCTGACTTGTCAACCTTTTCTTCTTTCCTAATATTATGTATTTAACACTAGAAATTCCCCTCTAAGTATTATTCCAGAAGTCTTTATTTGCTATATCATTCATTACCTATTAGCTAACAACATTTTAGGAGGAATGAAGGGAGAACTAATAAAATATTTGACTAATCCTAAGGAACACAAGAAAGCAGAAACAAGGAATATTAAACAACTGAGTGAATTTGAAAGTAAATTGTGAAATGGAAGATATAAACCAAATGTATCAGTCATTATGTAATACCAACATGGACTTAAGGCCTCAAGCAAGGTAAAAACGATTGTCAAACTGGAATAAAAACTTACATCATGCTTACAAGAGAGATATACTTGAAACATAAGGACTCATAAAGATTGAAAGTAAAAGAATAAAGAAAATCTACCTCATTGCAAACATTAACCAAAGAAAGCTGGTGGAGGTACACTAACATTATACAAAGTAAACCATAAGGCAATGGGCACCTCTAGAAATAAAAACATTTCATAATGTTAAACAGACCAAGTGATCAGGAAGATATCACAATCCTAGATATGTATGTGCCCAATAACATCAGAATATATGAATACACAGTGGACAGAACTAGAAGAAAGATCAATCCATAACCAATATGGGACTTTAACAAACTCTCTTAATAACAAATAAAATGAGAAGATAAAAACCACAAAAAGTATAGATCTGGAGGACAACTAATAAAAGACTCAAATGATATTTAGAAAATACTGCACCCAACAGCAGAATGTGAATTTCTCTTTTAAGTGTACAGGACTATTTACCAAGATTGATCATTTGCTGCCCCATAAAGGAGCCTCAACAAATTTCACAGGGTTAAAATTATTAAAATAATTTAGAGTAGGTTCTCTGACCACAGTGGAATTCAGCTAGGAATCAGTAGAAAATCCTCTACTGCCTAGAAATTGAACAATTCACCTCTAATTAATCCATAGGTCAAGAGGAAAGCATCCTTGAAATTATATTTTGAATTGAATGATAATGAAGATAAGCCATGCATAGATCTCCCCAGCATTCAGCAACTTCAGGCTTACCCTTGCCCAAAAGTAGGTCTCTAGGAGCCTGCTCCAGCATTAAGGCCCATGTTTGTTCTGATTAGCCCATGCCAATCCCTTGACACATGTTAAATATTTAAATATCCCCTCCCCAGTGGGAACCATTACTTTATATCTTTTTTTGAACCAACACACTGCCCTGAACCCATTGTACACTGAGTAAGTCTTTGTTGGCAACAAATACCTATTACCAACCCCTATTACTAACTTCCCTTTGGTTGGATTATCTTGGCAGTGTTAAAAATACTTTTATTCAAAGAGAGAAAGAAGTGTTTGAAGCTTTGGAACCCTCTGGTCACCCAAATAAGTATTTTACGTGACTATTCATCCATTCCTGCCCTTTTAAATCCCCAGCTCAGAGATACTTGAGTTCCAAAAGACAGACTTCTTCCAAGTGAAGTTTAATTTCAATGACTATATCCAGAGTCCTGTTCAACATACCCTCAATCAGCATACTTAACATGAAAACCTGTTTAATTGCTAGCAAATGGGAGAACAATCTTTTGAAACAATGTAGCAAATACAATTAATTGAAATAATCTCAAGTGTGTTTCATGTGGTAATAACCACTTATGTAAGATTAACACCATAGGAAAGAACGCAAGGAGAGAGGTAGAGACGCGTGCCTTAAGTGGCAGTCTTTGCAGAAAATCCTTCTGCCATTTCACCCACCAGTCATTTCTGTATGCTCATGTACTTGCGTCAGCTGAATGAAATAATGAATTATTACCTGATAAATTGTCAGTGGAACTGAATAATTGGCGGTGTACTTGCTATCTTAGTGCTTTGAACTGAATGCATGAAATCGGAATCCAAAAACTGAGGCACAAGACAAAACTTAAAAGGAAGATGCTTTTCACAGGAAGGAAGAAAACAACAGATTCATCGTTCACTCGTACATTCATTCACGAGCAATTCAAGACCCTGTTGAATTACTGGTTACACCTGGAGTTAATAATTTTACCATCTACTCTCCCCAAAGCCGTCTGAACCTAGAATTGTACCCAAGGTAATAAGATGAAGGAAAAAAATCAACGATCTAGAGCACCTGCTTTCTCCCAGGCACTTTCTCTTTCACTTTCTCATGTCTTTTGACGACTCTGTGAGGCAGGTGGTGTCATCTCCACTTTATAGTTAAGGAAGCCCAGGCTCAGAAACGGGAACTCACTGACTGCCTGGTTAAGGTTTGGTGTCCTCCTCGTTCCTCTGCACCACAGTGCAGGAGGCACAGACACCAGTGGACTTCAGGTGTAAGAAGCAGCAGGAAGAGGAGGGTATTTTGAATGTAACCAAGATTTGTTTTAATCAGGTGTGGTGAGATGACAGACATGGAGACAACTGCCTTTGAAAGAAGAGTTTATTACTTACAGGTCCCAAGAGGAGGGGCATGCCATGCCAGGCAGGGCCACATGGGGAAGTACCAGGGTCAGTCAGGAGGTGGAAGGAGTGAGGGGAGAGCAAGGGCAAGAGACTTTATTGTGGTTTCCATGGGAAGGAACGGGTGAGGCAGGGTAGGCAAATTTGAGCAAGCTTATGATTGGATAGTTTGAATAATTCCGTGGGATCTGAGTTGTGAGGGTGGTCTCTAGTTGTCAGTACCTGGCCCTGGGGTGATTGAGGGCAGGGGCTTGGTTATGAGAGTGAGATAAAGGAGGTGGCTGGAGGTGTGGTCTTTGGATTAGTTGGTTTGCTTACGAAAGGCATGCTTGCAGGCAAGTTGTCTACCGTTTCTAGGAATTAGCTAGCCCTGGAAGGGGTAGTCTCTCCAGGATTAGCAAGGCCTCTAAGACATCAAACCATCATAATACAGACATGAAAAATGTGATGAATATGGAGAAATCCCTCATTTCTGTTTAGATTGTAAAGAAATCAGGACCTCCCATCTAAACAACTTCTTAAGAAGTGACAACAGAGGGTTTGGAGTTGGACAGCAAACCCTGCTTTGTTTCGGAGTGAACTGTGGATGGTGCAGCATGTGGACAGCACCATCTGTCTGAGCTTGTGTGGCAGACAGCAGAGAGTAGTCTAGACACCTCGGAGGAACAATCAGGGACTCTCTTAGGTTGGGTTTCCTAAACCCCGAGACAAAGACTTGAGTGCAGGCAGTTTATTTGGGAGGTGATCCCAGGAAGCATAAGTGAGAAAATAGGGATAGTGGAAGAGGAAAGAGAAAAGCCAATAGAAGATGCACCAACAACTGGGCTTTTCCTGTGGGCAGCCGGACTTCAGTCCTGCCGGGGACCGCTGGGGGAACTATGTGCACAGTGTCTCGGCAGTGTCACCCTCCCCAAGATGGGGAGGCTGGGCGTTCATTCACTAGCTGCCACCTGCCACTCTTTGAGGGTTGCCCTGGGGAAGACATATTAATGCCCTTTCATTTGTGAGCCATACCTGCATGCAGGTGGGGAAGCTCCGAGGGTGGAAAGGAAGCCCATAGGCAGAGAAGAGGAGAGGTGCAGGCATCTGAGGGAAGAACTGTTGCTGCAGGTGAACCCAGGTGGGCTGAGGGCATCTGGGGAGAGGTATTAGTAGGACCTGCTATAGCCCTGGAAGCAGGAAATAGATGGGCTCTTTTTGAAGTGCATGGGTACTTTAGTTTCATCCTTATTCACCCAAGGGATAGAGTTTACGGAGGGCAATAATGTCTACTGGCTTTCCTGTCTGGTCTCAGGACGGAGAATCGGTGTGCTTCTCCTGATTATGTGATCTGCTTATGATCTTGTGTAGGCTATGAGTTGTGTAACTCTCGGGGTTCCCTTTATGTGTCAATTGAAAGAGAAAAGCTTAGAACCAAAATCTATGTTTTAATTCTCCCAAGTGTTGAGATAGTTTAGATGTTACTATTTTATGTTCATTTCTGGATCCTTTTATAGACTTGCTCTCACTGTTCTTTCTCTTTTTATTCTGAATTTGAATTTATGATTTGTTGTTATATTTTATATAGTCTCACAAAATGTCTTGAGTCTTTTCTTGAACAAATTGTCACGTTAGTGAAGAATCTTGGTTGCAAGTTTCAGAAACCTAAGAGTAGGTTAATCAAGAAAATTGTTAATTTTTTGGCTTAAATACCTTGGAAATCAGAGAAATGTTTTGCTCCAGGCATAGAAAGGATCAGGAGTTCAAGTCATACCATTAATGCTTTCTCTCTCTTCTTTCTCTCTCCCTCTATTCCTGTTCATTTCTCCCTCTCCAACTCTTTCAGCTTTCCCTTCTGTTGGTTTTATTCTCTGGCAAGATCTTTCCACTTAGTGGCATACTGTGACCACTGGCTGCTCTGGGCTCATATCCAACTTACAGTGTATGAACCCAGAAGCACAATAAAAAGAATGAAGTCACCTCTTTCCTGGTAGTTCTAACAAATTCCCTGGGCAGTCTCTGATGAGCTCTGCTTAGGGTAACTTCCCACATCTCTGACACAGTTGTTAGTACTGGAGACCCTTGGTCAAGTACCACATCGGAAAGAGAAGGAGAAGATAGGAAAAGAGTGCTTCATAGACACAAGTGAGCTGCCCCAGTCCATTGTCATAAGAAATGTGTCGTCTGATAGCTAGACGAGGCAGCTAGATGGTGAAGGAGAAAGAGGTGGCAAAGGTACCAACATGTGTCACACATTGAGTCAGACTTTGTGCTGAACATTTTACACATGATATGTCACTTAATCCTCACAAGAACCCTTTGAGGTAAGGTCAATTATTACCCATATTTTTAAAAAAGGGGAAGACAAGACATAGCTGGTGATAGAGCTCAGATTCAAAGGCATGAAGTCTGACTCCAAAACCAGGACTCTCAACCACCAAACTAGAGCTGGTTTGGGCAGCAGGAGAGAAGGTGACACCATTTGCTGATAAAGGGACCAGTGCTATTGGGTGGGTTGGGGTGGAGTAGAGAATGAGTCTACTTTTTGACGTGGTAGGTTTGAAATGCCTTTGTGGCACCCATATAGATTCGTGAGTGGAGAGATGTATCTGCTCGGAGTGAAGAGGAGAGATTTGGGCAACAGATAGAAATTGGAGGCGTCGAAGTCGTGGGTATGTCTGAGCTCTCCTGGAGAGAGGAATCAGTATAAGGGAACAGGGCAATAGAATCATACCTTAGGTACCTCCAACATCTCATGGCGAATTAGAGGAGACATGGAAGAATTTTCCAGGGAGAGAAAGAGGCAGTCTTGATTAACAGAAGCCTAAGTAAGAGTGTTTCAGAAAGAAAGGAGGGGTCTATAGTGTCCAATATGCTCTAACAAGAAAACTGGAGAAGATCCACTGGGGTGAGGGGCATGGATACTGTAACCAAAACTGTTCTGCCGAGTGATAGATGAGAGTGAGTCAAGGAGTCAACGTGCGTGTGTGTGAATGAGTGGACTTTAAGAAGTACAAACGGTCTTTAAAAGGTTTGCAGAAACAAAGTAGGGTGCTGCCAAGGGGAGTGGGTGGGGATGGCAAGAAGGAAAATTGAACCTGTTAGTAATTGGTGGATTCAATTTGAATAGGAAGTATCTGTGTAAACTCATATTCTTCTTTTCTTTCCCCAAACATGCATTTTCTGACTCTGTCCCCTGAAAAAGCTTAGGATCAATGGTGACCCAATAGCAATAAACATCCTTCCATCCAGACTGTGGTTGTTAAATACCACTTTCCCCTAAAAGGAACCAGAGGTTCTTACAGAAGGGGATGTTGACAGGTCTGAAGCAGGAACCATTGACACAGCATGGGGTGTCACGTGCCTGAAGGCAAGGGGGCTTCCAGAGACCCGAGAGTCGTGTCACAGGACACAGGGGCAAAGAAGGGCTCTTGTTGGCCAAATATGAGACAGTTTAGGGCCTTGGTGAGACTGTTAATAAAATAATGGGCTAAGGAATCTGCAAAAAGGGAGAGAAGTGAGGAAGGAGAGGCCTGACGAGTGGAAGGAGGAGGGGATGGCGGGTAGAATGAAGGTTCTGGTGAGATCTTAAGACGCATGATGTAGAAGGAGCTGAGTGCAGGAGATGCACGGGGGAAGAGGCTTTGACCCCAGAGGGAATTTTGAGAAGTAGTAATTGGAGTAGGGGGCAATTAAGCATGATGACTACAGGGTGACAATGGGCACAAGAAACCTAGAAAGGTTGGAGAATATAAGGAAGGTGTCAACTGGGCTGTCATAACAACAGACATTTATTTTCTCACAGTTCAGGAGGCCAGAATCCAAGATCAAGTGCTGTCAGGGCTAGTTTCTGGTGAGAGCTCTCTTCCCGCTTGCAGACAGCCAGCTGCCTTTGTGCTGTGCCCTCACGTGGGTGGTCTTTCCTCTGTACGTGCATGGAGAGAGAGTGAGAGAGGGATCTCTGGTGTCTTTTCTCTTTTTATAAGAACACCAATCCTATCAGGTTAGGGCCTCACCCTCACGACCTCCTTTAACCTTGATTACCTCCCTAAAGGCTCTATCTCCATATACAGTCACATTGGGGGTTAGGGCTTCAACATATGAATTGGGGGAGGCACAATTCAGTCCATAAGAGAGGGCAAGTAATCCAAAGGCAAGTGTTTTGGATGGGTTTCTCTATGAAGGCTACAATCAAGTTGGTCAGGAGACGAAGACTCGGGTCAGTAAGAGTGGTGACCAGGACTTTGGAGGTGGGGAGCAGGTTAGCGAAATGGCAGAGGCTCAGGAGACTAGTAAATTTTGCGAGGGGCAGAGATGCCCAGCATCTCTAGTGGGGATGGGCAAAGAGGTCCTGAGACTTCTGCAATGCACGAGAATAAACTGCCTCCACCTGAGATTGCTGATGGGGACGGATGCAAAGGGAGTTCGCGCTGGAAGTGCTTCTGTCATTGGCCATCCCATTCTGCTGGAGTCACGTGGCCTAGGTTAGTAGAATAGAAATAATCAGTTCACATCTCCCTGCTCAACATGGTCTGGAATCCCACCTGGAAAAGACTTGTCAAGTTTGTCAGAGTGAGTTTAAGGATGGGACATGGAGATAAAGAGCCTCTTTCTCCCCATATGCATCACCCAAGCTTTCACCATTCTTAATTGTTATTCTTTCCTGAGTGTTGGTGATATTTAGAAGTCTGGGCCATGTTTTCTGTAGCAATTATGTGA
Organism: Tapirus indicus; assembly: GCA_031878705.1. Classification (NCBI taxonomy): domain Eukaryota; kingdom Metazoa; phylum Chordata; class Mammalia; order Perissodactyla; family Tapiridae; genus Tapirus; species Tapirus indicus. The sequence continues at coordinate 87,960,120 of CM062924.1, read as the reverse complement.
ATTTAGTTAAATGGCCTCACTGTTTACAAATACTGGTCCAAGCACAGAGGTGTCAGGAGGCATTTCTTAATTATGCTGCAGTGGGCAAACTTCTGGGAGTTGGGATGGACAATTTGGCCTCCTGGCTTATTCTCTTTCTGACTTGGGGGTAATATTTAAATATAAAGAAGATACACAAGCAATTTCTGTGTCTATGCAGCATTTTCCAGCATTAATTATTTTGTTATTAGCTTTACTCCGTTGCAATCACTCATCAAACTAATTTTTTTGAAGTATGAGGATAAGATTTTGAATGGGATGTTCAAGTTCTTTTAATTGCACTTGAAGGAAGAGTTAGCTGTGAGGTCTATATTTAGAAGCATGGGGCTCTTCTGCCATACAAGATAAATCAAAGCCCAAACAGATTTGAGCCTTTTCTAGCAAAACACTGTGGAAAAGAGAATGGGGGAGAAAAATGACAAATCAACACAATTAAATCTAAAATTGCTGGCTTCCAAAATAATTTCATTCCTCTGAGTCAACATTGTTTTGATTTTTAGATTAGGTTTGTTTTTCAAACCCATGTTTTCCCCAAACTGATTATTTTTGGTATTTTGTACACACTTGCGAATTTCCAACAGAATGTTAACATCCTTGACCTGTTTTGTGCATCAGTCTGTACTGCAGAGCAGCCTCGTCAGTGCCAGCGATCACAATAGATGGTAAAGGGTGGTGATGAAAGCGTTCCACCTCAGTTTCCAAATGTCCCACTATTCTCTCACATCTCTGACTATATTAATGGGCAGAGCAAAGGAGTGAAGCCCTATGCCCAAGAAGCGCACAGTCTAGAGGGGGTGAGTGAAGATAATATCTGTACACAGCTGGCCCTTACAAGGGCGAGAAGAGAATGAGAAGGACAAGGTGTTAGAGATGTTCAAAGGGGAGGGTGAGCATCCAGCTTCAGCCTGGTGATCCAGGACAGGCTTTACAGAGGAGGGGTCCTTGGAAGTAGGTCTTAAAGTATGCACAGCAGTTGACTTCCAGCCAGGGAGGTCTCTTGATGACCGGGGTCATCTTGGAGGTCTCTTGACTTGGGCTGTGCCAGGTCCCTGTAAGAGTGAGACTAAAGCTTCAAGGTGCTATGGGATTTCTCACTCCCTACATACTGAAAGCCTTTTGTCCATCTTATGAAAGCCTTTCCATCTCCTCCCGTGAGTGGTTTGCAGCTAGGGAAGTGATTTATGGGACTCCTGCACACTGTCCAGTAAGGCCAGCTCTGCAGATGCTTGAGGCCAATTCCATAATTTAATAATCAGAAAGAGCCAAGTGAATTTGTTATTCTGGGAGCTTTGTGAAGAAAATGGAGTCAGTTTGCAGCTCATTTTGGATTAATTTGTTTAATCCATTCTTGCTAACAACTCCTGTAGGGAAAAGAAAATGAAAGATACTGGGAGACTGATGGCTTCCCTGACAGGAGTAGGCTTAGCTCATGAGCTCATAGAAGTCTCTCTCCCTAGTTCCATCTGATGATATGAAGAGTCAAACAGACCGACACATTGTCTCCCTCTGTCCAGCAGAGAGCTGATGTGTGGAGTGTGTGTACCTTCTGTAATAATATACTCAGGCTGGTAAAATGCTGGCTTCTACTGCTGAGATGGCTGCCTGCCTTTCCCTGGTCTTCCTCCTAGCATATTGGAAGACTATGGTATAATAAAAATATATTTCGTCTTTGTTCCCAGTTCCTGACACAGAGATCCTAAAATCCTTGGAATTTCCTGAGTAATAAGAGTATCTTTTGCATGGTAATGAGATGACTCACACTGAGCCCCTACGTAGCTTCAGGATGAGGACTGGTCACCAGGAAAACCAGCCAAGTGATTAGAGGGTTAGAACTTTCATCCCCACCCATGGGTAGAGGGGATGAAGATTGAGTTCAATGACCAATGGCCATAGATTTAATCAATCATGTTTATATAATGAAAGCTCAATTTAAAACCCTAAATGAAGGAGTTCAGAGAGCTTCTGGGTTGGTGAACACATCGGTGTGCTGGGAGGGTGGCTTGCCCAGAGAGGGCATGGAAGCTCCACGGCCGCTCTCGCATACCCTGCCCTCTGCATCTCCTGCATTTGGCTGTTTCTGAGTTGTATCCTTTATAATAAACTGTAATAGTAAGCACAGTGCTTTCCTGAGTTCTAGGAGTTCTGGTGAGTTGTGTTGAGCCTGAGGGGGGATTGTGATAACCCCAGATTTGTAGTCTGCTAGGCAGGAGTGCAGGTAACCTGGGGACCCCATTTGCAGCTGGCATCTGAAGTGGGGGCAGTCTTGTGGGACTGAGCCCTCAACCTGTGGGGTCTGCATTAGCTCCAAGTAGGCAGTTTCAGAATTGGATGGAATTTTTGGACACCCAGTTGGTGTCAGAGAATTGGTTGTTTGGGGAAAAAAAACAAACTAAGACCATACACATTTGTGGCAAGGGGAAGGTGGCCAGCTTAAGAAGCTAGTAAATCCGTGACTCTGCTCCAGACGTCAGTCACACATGCCCTCCTTGGGGGTATCTCTGCATATCACAGCCAGACCAAGACTTCGACATAGTAGCTCTTTTTGTATTTTGTTGTTGTTTTTGAGAGAGAGAGATTAAAACATGTCCTGCCTGTGGACAGCAGTAAATCTTTGTAGTTTGCAATCTAGAACTTGAAGACTTCAGAAAGACCACTCACATAGCCCCACCCTCAAATGGCCAATGGACCAGTCAGAATATCAACTTCTGAGTGAAAAATTAGTGAAATGAGAGAAGTGCAAAGGTTTTAAGACCCTCAGAGAAGCGTTTCGAAGAACACAGCTGCTCCAAGATGTTAGACGTACTGACATCAAGACAGACATTATTTCAGGGTAGGGAGACATGCTGGGGTCTGACAGAATTACCCCGTGTCTTTGCTTGCTCATGCTCTGCTGCTTCCGAAATGTGCATTTGCAATGCTATTAAAGAGCCTCTGAGGAAGAGTTTCTGATCGTTGCTAATGCATTTCTTTCTCTCTGCTCACTAAGAAGAGATTTCTGTTTTCTTTACGGGTCAGCTCACAAACCTCAAAAAACTAATAAGCTCGAAGCAAAACTCTAGTGGGGACATGTTTACTCTTTGTTCCTAGCCATCTGAGCTGGTTTTATTAACATCTCGTAATTTCTACATCTGCAAAAGCTTTGTACATTAACGTGCAGAAGAGATCAGACCCAGCACACGGCTTGTCATGCTCGATAAAAATTTAATGGAAAATAAAATGGACTGTTCAGAAGATCAATACTGTTATTCTCTTTCAGCAAACTGTGAATTATTGTTTTCATAAAATAATAATAATGCCAGCATATTGATATTGAATGGGGACCAGGTCTGTTGTCAAAAATAAAGTCATATTTAATCTGTTAATGTCTTTCTGCATAAACACCCACGTCAGGACCCCGGGCATCTGTCACTCTCTAAAGATAATGTGAGCCAGTGATAATTTTGCTGCCACGTTCTTTGTTATTACAGCAGCACTGATGCTCCAATGCTCACGACTTATTTCTGAATGGGCAGAAGTTAAACATCTATAGTGACCACTCCGTGGTGGTTGAAGATGCTCTAGAGATGAGTTTGTTTAGAGGGAGGAGGGAATGGAGGAAAGAAGTCCCAGGTGACCAATTTGGTTGATGGTCTCAACAGTCCCTTCCAACCCTAACACCCATGACCCCATAGCCCTGCCCTGGGTCATGCTTATTTCATGGAAAGAGCGTGGCAGCCACTTGACCTGAAGCTGGCCATGTGGCGTGGCAGACAAATTGCATCTCTGAGATGCAGACCCCTGCACAGGGACGTTCCTTCCCCAGACTCACTCTCCGTGCTGGTCCGCCCTTCAGGCCACCTGGGAGGATCCACATCAATGTCAGGACCTGGCTTCTTGTGTGTAAACCTCCTCACCACATTCACTCAGTGTCCTTGTTTCTTCAGGTTGATGACCAAAGATGCCGACTCTGAAAACTGTTAGCTGTTGGCACTCTGAAACTTGTGATGTTTGCACAGATTGAAACCCTGGGTGTTTTCTTTAAAATTTTATTCTTTTTTTTTCAGGTTGTATTGATATATATATTTTTTGAAACTCTGGTTTTAATATTGGCTTTAACTGGTGGCATCCTAAAATTGCCTCCTCCTGCCCTTCCTCCACCCCAACTAGAACCGGCTGCAGACCACCACGCCTGAAGCTTCTGGGCTGGCAGGTGCGTGGGCCCGGAGGGGCAGCCAAAGTGGCAGCCTGGCAGGGTCCTGGCTGTGAGAAGCTGTGCAGGATGTGATCCCTTCTGGGCTGGCGCGATCTGGTGCAGAGAGCCTGGGGTGAAGCCCAGAGTGCCACAGGTTCTTTGGAGGAAGGAGAAGCTCCAGCCAGGCGCCTAGTCCCACAAGATCCCCAAGGGGCTGGGGTGCAGGTAAATGAAGGGAAGAGGGGCTGCTACCCCCAAAACTCCAACCTTGGTGCCCAGGAAGGCTAGGAGGGGAGAGAGCTGCCTCTGTGCCTGGTTCTCGGACAGGGAACTGGTGCCTTGCCACCTGCTGCCCATCAGAACAGAGAGCGCTAAACCTCAACCACCAGACTCACCCCAGGCCCAAGGATCTGTGCAGTCATGAGTGGTCAAAGGAAAATAATAATGCAGCCAAAGGACCTGCACCCAGCGGGAGGAAGAAACAGAATGCCCCAGACTGGCCGGCCCTCAGGAACCGAGGTGCTAGAGAGCAAGTTGGACAAAAGAATTGAGGAGATTCAATGACACCATGAGCAGACCTTCTGGAAAACAACAAAATAACAAAATGTGATTTTTTAATTAAAAGATTGAGTGGGGGAACTGAAAGTTAGAATAAGGCACTGTTAGGGCTCACCTTAGTGGCTTAAAACTGGGATCGGCAAACTAGGGCACACAGGCCAAATCTGGCCCACTGCCTGTTATTGTAAATAAAGTTTTATTGGAACACAGCCACGCCCATCCATTTTCATACCGTCTATGTCTGCTTTCGTGTGGTAACAGCAGAGTTGATACAGACCAAATGGCCCGCAATGCCTAAAACATTTACTACCTGGCCCTTTCCAGAAAAGTTTGCCGACCCCTAGCCTAGAAGACAAAATGAAAGAAATTTCTCAAGACCCAAGCAAAAGGCCAGAGATGGAAATATTAAGGAGAAAAATGGCTTATTTGGAATATGCATGCAAAACTCTAATATAAGATTATTAGGAGTTCCAGAAAAAGAACAAAGATCAAATGGAAGAACAATGATATGGTAACACCTAAGTCATAGGAATCAGTTTCCTTGTGTCAGCTGGAAAGGAAGTCCCACAAGGAGAGGAGTCTTTGTTTCCTTCACAGCTCTGTCCCAAGCACCTGGGACAATGGCTGGCACAAAAGAGGTGCTCAGTAAGTATCTGCTGTGCTGGATTTCCTCTATTCCTCCACCAGACATACCTCCATCTTTACCCACCCTCTTCTCTTTCCCGGGAGGCTGACGTGCATGAACCGGGTATGTGGGCTTTTTTACCTTCTTGAGTCCTCTTGGGTTCTGCCAAGGGGTCAGGAGGGCAGTGGTAGGTCAGAGGGAAGGTGGCCAAGAGGCCACAGCTACTGCCAGGGCACCCTCTCCATGTAGCCCTCTCCAGGTTCAGTAACTCTCTCCTCTCGGCCCTTCAGCGTTAGGTGCTAACAGCTCCCAGCACTTCCCAGCCCCTTGTTCCTCACCTTTTACCTGCCTACCTCTCTGAATAGTCCCTTATTAAATCTCTCCGATTGCCAGCTTGAGGGTGCCATCTGTTTCCTGATGAGATCCTGATACATGTGTGTTTTTTATTCTGGTAAAATATGCATAATGTAAAATGTACCATGTTAATCATTTTTAAGTGTACAGTTTGGTGGCGTTAAGTACATTCACATTGTAGTGCAACCATCACCACCATCCACCTCCGGAACTTTTTTATCTTCCCACACTGAGACTCTGTCCCCACAAAACATTCACTCCTCTTGTCCTCCTCCCCCCAGCCCTGGCAACCACCATCCTACTCTCGGTGTCTATGAATTTTGACTACTTTAGATGCCTTATAGAAATGGAATCATACACATTGTCTTTTTGTGCCTAGCTATTTCACTTAACATAATGCCTTCAGGGTTCATCTATGTTGTAGTATGTGTCAGAATTTCTTTTTTCTTCAAGGCTGAATAATATCCCATTGTATGTATATACCACATTTTTTTCATCCTTTCACCCATCCATGAACACTTGAGTTGTTTCCACGTTTTGGCTGTTGTGAATAGTGCTGCCATGAATACTGGTATGCAAACATCTGTTCGAGTCCCTCCTTGTGACTCTTTTGGGCATATGCTCAGAAGTGGAATTGCTGGATATGATTAATATATTTATTGAATAAATGAATGTGCTAAACAAAGACTCAGGGATAGCAAATTTAAAAAGCTAACAAATTCCAAGCTGGATTAATGCAAAAACAAATAATAAACTTTGTGAAATTCTTGAATTCCAAGGATAAGAAAAAAATCACATGTTTTCAATAGGGAAAAACAAAATCCTTGAAAATAAGAAAAGAGATCTGGCTTCTGGCTCTGTTGGACAAGCTTAAATCAGACCAAACATCCTAGGGAGAACAGAAAACCTGAATAAATAAAATTAAATAAATCTGTTTATAGGTATTGAGAGCTACCAAGGGACCCAGGACTTGAGGGGCAAAAATAATGGCAAAGAGGAAAATGTAAAGAGAAGGGGCTGAGCACTTGTCATGACTTTCACCTCAGGCTCTCTGCTCATTCGTGAGCGGTGATCCAGAGGAAGAGAAGCTCAACAGGAAGCAGCAGCTGAGAGGCTAAGCAGCTGGTCAGATCTTTTGGCAGTCTCTCACTGCTGCTGAGATAAAATTGAATTTCAAGAGCTGAACGGGGGTCATGGTAGGCATATCAAGTTTTCATTTAGGACCCTTGTAGTCTGCTTAGTAAAACTGAGAGTGAAGCAGAGATAGACAGGCGCCCATAACACTGAACCCAGTTCTGAACGAGTTTGATCATTAATTGGTTGAAGGTGCCTGGCTGTTAAAAGCAAAAGTAAATTCTCTTCAGAGGAAGATGACATCATTTAGAATCTCACATGACCAAGGCAGCTTTTCTTACCCAATATTAAACATTTAAATGAAAATTGAAAGGAACACCAGAGGACGGAACCAAATGACCAAAATCCAAGAGAAAAAAAAACACAAAATAAACAATCTTACTGTTGGTCATGATATTGTGATTGTCATACATAGTCTTATAGAATGAGTAATGTGTTCCAGAATGTACTTGACAACATGATGAATTTCAGAAAACTGAAATGTATAAAAAAATTGAGTGAAAATTCTAGGATTGAAAAAATAAGATTGTTAAAATAAAGAAATCAATAAATAAGTGAAATCACAGCTCAAGTATAGCTGAAGAGGAGATAAGTGAACTAAAAGATGAGACAGTTGAAAATATTCTGATTAAATTAGGAAGATTTTAAAAACTACATAAAAGATTGCTGGAGAAAGGGGGACAAGGTGCGAAGTTCTAATACACATGCAATTGGGTCCCCAAAATGAGAAGCGGAAGAGGATGGAAAAGAAGTATTTGAAGAGCTAATGGTAAAGAATATTCCAAAACTCATAAAAATTATCAAGACATAAATCAGGAGAGTGATAGAAGAACTGAAAAATAAATTAACATTTTGACCTAAATAATGCATGGAGGACAAATACAACAAATCCAGAATCCACGCTTCATCAAAGATTACATAAAACTTTAGCCAAGATTGTCCAAATGTTCAACAAATATTAAACTATTAAAATATTTTTCCAAATATGTTATTTGACCAGAGTATAATTTAGTTAAGAACCATCAACAAAATGCTAGCTAGAAAATCCCCTAAATGTTTAGGAATCAAGTATTACATTTATCAGTTAAGAAGGATTTAAAGAATATATCACAATAAAAATTAGAATATATTGGGAAGTGAATTATAATGATATGACTTATCAACACCTGTGGAATCCAGCCTGAGCTGTATCTAAAGGGAAAGGTTTAGCCTTAAATGCATAAAAAAAAACGTGTTGAAAACCAATGATCTAAAAATCAATATCAAGAAGTTAGAAAAATGAAAGGAAGTAGAGAAAAGGAAATAATAAAAATATATATGTACACATATATGTTACATACACATATAAAGAAAGTCAACAATGACAAAAATTGGTTACTGGAAAAGATTAATAAAATTAATAAATCTCTAGCAAGACTGATTAAGAGAAAGAGAGAAAGCACAAATTACCAATATCAGACTAAAAGAAAAGAGAACATAACTACCATCTTACAGAAACTAAAAATAAGATAGTATTTTGAGCAACTTTATGCCAATAAATTAGAAAATGTAGATTAAAAGGAAGAATTCCTTTAAAAACAAAATTTACTAAATCTGATATAAAAAGAAGAAAATCTTTATAGACTTATGACTGATAAATTGAATATGTAATTCAAACCTTCATACGAAGAAAACTCTAGGCCCAGATGGCTACACTGGTAAATGCTTCCAAACATTTAAGGAAGAAATAACTCCAATACTGCAATATTGTGCAAACTTTTACAGAAAAAAATACAGCACATTATCAAAATCATTTTATGAAATCTGCATAACTTTGATACCAAAACCACACAAGAGCTTTATGAGACAGGAAAATTACAAGATAAGATTTCCATTTCTGATCATGAAGAAGTAATTGCTACAAGAATTGCCCTCTTGCCATAACTAGACAAACAGATAAAACATATAAACAACAATTTTTAGATATGGGAACCAGGAAGCACATGGCTGTGCCTCCTGAGAGAATGGGAACAAACAAGGTAAGCCACGGGATTGTCCCAGCATCCTGCCTGGAGGCATTTTCCAGTCCTTAGCACAGGGAGGGCCAACCCAAACAGAACACAGCAGGCTCACTGAATTGAGGAGAAAGAGGTTGGGGTTCACAGAAGCTGCGACAGCTAGAATTATCAGGGCAGGACACCTGAGAGGAGGTCTCTGCACAGAGAGAAGGAGCTCCAGAGATCTGCAGAGGGTCCCCTAACTATTTGTCTGATTATGGATTGGCCCATGTGTGGAGGGCAACCTCACAAGACTGAGGGATAAAAATACTAAAAAGCAGTCAGCTAAAACATTCTTGCAACTCACAGAAGGCTGGAAATGGTTTGTGTTTCCTCCAACCAGAGTAAAAGGACATCATAACACACAGGGCTTCTGGCAGAGTCTTCAGAAGGTGATTGTCTTAGAACACAAACAAAATTAGCCCTGGACTGCATGCTGCTCTAGACCCACCCTAACCACGGCCTAAAAGCAGCAGTGACAGAGATGGTGAAATTAGGAGATGAGGACATTAAAACTACTACTATAAATATGCTACAAATGCTCCAAAGGGAAGGAGACATAATGAAGAGAGACATGAAAGCTTTTAAAAGGATCTAAATGGAGCATCTAGAGATGAAAAATACAATAGCTGACATGAAAGATGTGCTGGGTGAGATAAATAACAAATTAGATACTGCAGAAGAAATGATTAGTCAAATAGAAGACATAGCAATAGAAACCATCCCAAATGAAGGAAAAAGAGGGAAAGACAAAAAAATAAAGTGACTTATGGACAATATCAAATGATCTAATGCACATATAACTGTAGACTTATAATAAAAAAGGGGAGGAGAAAAATGTCTGAAAAAAATAATGGCTGAAAGATTTCCAAATTTGATAAAACCCAAAAGCCACAAATCCAAGAGTGTCAATGAACCCTGAGGAAAAAAATTACACCAAGGCACATCATAATCAAATTGTTGAAGGTTAACCATAAATAGAAAATTTTAAAAGATGCTAGAGAAAAGAGATACATTATTTACAGAGAAACAAAAACAAGAATGTAAGGAGACTTCCTGTCAGAAGCTATGCAAGCCAGAAGACAATGAAGCAACATTTTAAAATTACTAAAAGAAAAAAACCTGTCAACCTAGAATTCTATGCCTAAAGAAAATGTCTTTAAAAACGTGGACAGAGGGGCCGCCCGGTGACACAGCAGTTTAGTCTACACTTGGCAGCCCAGGGTTCGCAGGTTCGGATCCCAGGCGCCCACCGATGCACTGCTTGTCAGCCATGCTGTGGCGGCATCCCATATAAAGTAGAGGAAGATGGGCACAGATGTTGGCCCAGGGCCAGTCTTCCTCAGCAAAAAGAGGAGGATTGGCGACGGATGTTAGCTCAGGGCTGGTCTTCCTCACACACACACACACACACAAAATGTAGACAGAAATAAAGACATGTTTAGACAAGCAAAAACTGAGAGAATTCGTCACCATACAAGAAATGTTAAAAGAAATTCTTTGGGAAGAAGGAAAGATAACAGACAGAAATTTAGCTCTACACAGAGGAATTTAGTAAAGCACTGGGAATGGTAAATGGAGTAAATATAAAATATGTTTTCCTCATTTTTTTGTGTGTGAGGAAGATTAGCCCTGAGCTAACATCCATGACCATCTTCCTCTACTTTGTATGTGGGATGCCTGCCACAACATGGCTTGATGAGCAGTGCACATGTCTGCACCTGGGATCCGAATCTGTGAACCCCAGGCCACTGAAGTGGAGTGCGTGAAATTAACCACTATGCCACCAGTCTGGGCCCTGTTTTCCCCATTGTTAAATCTCACTAAAGGGTAATTGTTTAATGTAAAAATAACAAAAATGTATTGTGTTAGTACTATATGTGGTATTTAAATACATGACAACAAGAGCGCAAAGTATGGGAGGAAGAAACATACTCTTGTAAATATACTCTTGTAAAGTTTTTACAGTGTATGTCAGCTGGTATACTATTGTTTGAAGATAAATGATGATGAGTTAAAGATGCATATGTAAACCCTAGAACAAAAACTGAAAAAAAGGAATAAAGCAAAGAGGTGTAGTTAATAGAAGAGATAAAATGGAGTCACAAAAACATTCAAATAATCCAAAAGGAGAAGAGAGAAAATAAGAACAAAGAACAGATAGGATAAACAAACAAATAGCAAGATGGCAGATTTAAACCCAATCGTGTCAAGGAGAGAGAATGGACAGATTCTAAATTGTATATGAAAGTACAAAGGCCTTAGGATAGCCAAGATTATCATGAGGAAGAATAAATTCAATGATTCTCATTCCAATTATAGTAATTAAATCTGTATGTTATTCATGCACAAGTATATATGAATGGAACAGAATAAAGAGTCCAGAATGATGGTCCTTTAATTAATGGACTGTATCAACTGGATAACCGATCAATGGGCTGGATCAATTGGACAACCAGTCAATGGACTGGATAACCAATTAATGGACTGGACCAATTACCTAACCATATGTGAACAACGGCAAGAAACTTTGACTTCCTCTCACCTCACACTACACCTCAAAATCAATTCCAGGTAAATCAAAGAACTTCATATGAAAGGTAAATCAATAAAGCTTCTAGAGGTTAACAGCAGAGAATACTTCCGTGTGTAAGGATATTCTATGTCATCTCCTAGAAGGATACGCTTTTTACATTTCTCTGTTTATATGTTATACACCACCTAAAATGTACTTAGAATATGGCTCAATAATATTATGATGACCTCTACCACACATTATGATTAATTCTGTCACAAAGTCAGTCTGCTGGTGTTAACATAGCCAGTTTATTCTTTGAAATCTGCCCTGAGAGGCGGGCCACACCAGTCACATCCAATGCAGCCATCGGCAATCTGAGATGCTCTTTTTTCCTTCTGACAACCCCCCTGGGATTCTATCTTCCCCTTTAGTCACCTGGCTAGTTGGACTAGAAGCCCTACAGTTAAACACACACAAAATAAAGAGGAAGAGGGAAAGAGGAATTAGACTGGCATCAGGCTTTCTATTGCTGCTGTGGACATGAAGACTGGAATAACAGGGACAGACTACAGAGGGAGAAGGATTACACCCAGGAAACCAGAAGACCTTCACCTGACAATTGAGAAGGATCTCCAGTGTAGTAGGACACAGACACTCCACCCAGGGTTTTTAATATTTAAATATGGCATAAGCCTTGAAAATACACACACACAGTTAAATATAAATGTGTAATGATAAAGTGACTGGAAATGTGCAAAGCAAGTAAAATAACTGCCAAATAGGAATTCTTGAAATAGAAAAGACACACTTGCCGACTGGAGCGAACATCCTTGCAGACTGTCATGAAGCTTTCCCGGCAGATCTGAGGAAGAGGGAGAAAGTGGAAATGAATGTGTTTGAAATTCACATCTGCCTCATCGGATGGAGCAATATCCTTTAGACGGGGGAAAATACTTGGTACCTTGTTTTCGTACAATAATGAGGAAATGCTTGTTTGGTTATGAATACAGCAGATGGAAGAATACTTTGGCATCAGTTACCTGTTGCTGCAGGAATGACTGCAGTCCTCAAAATGTAATGGCTTAAAACAACAACAGTTGATCATTTCTCGTGATTCCTTTGGGTTGACTGGATTCACTCATGCGGCTGCATCCAGCTCACAGTTGGGCTGGGGGACAGGCTCAGCCAGGACTTGAGGACCGCTGGGTCTTTCTGTCTTCATGTGCTCTCAAGGTCCCCCTGAGGTTCTCTGTGGAAACTTTCATCCTCAAAAAGCCTAGCCTGAGCTTCCATGCGTGGAGGCAGGGACCCAGACTGAGGACGCGGAAGTCTCAGAGACCCTGAAGTCCTCAGCTCTGGAAGTTACACCACCACCTGCCACACTCTCTTGGTTAAATGAAGTCACAAGGCCAGCCCAGTTGCAAGGGGACGGAGACACTGATTCCACCCGTGATGAGAAGAACGGTCACGCCTCCCTGGGATCGGGCTCAGACACAGGGAGGCGAGATTCACTGTGGCTTTATCACGAGGATCCACCACAGCTTCCAGATAAACACAGGCAAAGAGAAATTGGTAGTAATTTGATCACACTAGAAAAATAAACAGGAAAAAGTATCAAGGAAATAACAAAGTGAAAGAAATAACATAAAACAAGGTGGGAGGAGAAATGCCAAGTGTGGTACTTGCTCTGCTGAATCTGATCCAGATGAGATGACAGGAGAACATTCAGGCCAATTTTACCCATTGACACGAGTTATAGAAATAGAAATAATAGTCAATATTATAAAAATAAAAATGAAATATATCAGCAAAGACATTGAAGGGGAGGAAGAGGATCCTCCACCCACTCCCGGTCCTTCTGGCTGGGCTACAAGTTAAATTGACATGAGGCCGAACAGCAGGAGAAAATCAAACAAAGCTTTATGACATGGGAGAGACCCAGGAAACTGAGTACCTCTTGACAAAATGGTGGAGGATCTCCTCTTAAATAGACAAAGGAGGATATTGGGGGTTGGGGGTGTCAGTCATGAGGGATTACAAGAAAAGCACAGTAAACAAGAGTATGCAGATTTAACTGTTCGCCTTCCCACTGATAAGAGTTTCTAGAGATGAGGTCATTCCCCCTTCTTCATGGTACAGAGAGGGAGATGCCTTTACAAATGGAGATTTCCCTTACAAATGTAAATGTCTGGTAAACAGAACTTTGATAAGAATGGGATCAGCAGGGACCCTCCCAGTCTATCGATGCCCAGAGTAATCCATGGTGACAGCCCATCCTGGGGACAGGCCTTCCATCCCAAATCCCTGCAGACAGTTAGTGCGGGCGGGGAAGGTCAAAGAGAGAATTTCTTAATCAAGGCCAGAAACTCAGAAGCTATAAGATGAAATCTACGTTTGATTAAATTGAAAGAAAAGCTTCTGATGGTGAGGAATTAAAAACAAAAACAGAGAGATTTCAAAAACATTTGCAGTGCATATGACAGGCAAAGGGTTAACAATTGTAATATAAAAGCCTCTTAAACACTGACAAGTGAAAGAAAGACAGTCCAACCGAAAATGGACCACGCATATCAGCGGGCAATCCAGATGATTAACAGATGGGAAGACTCTCCTACTCGTTAGCAGTCAGGGAACCGCAACTTGAAGTTAAAATGAGATATCTCTTCACAACAGCCAAGCCATAAAAATTAAGGAGAACTTTAACACTAACTGTTGGCAAGATAACTCTGGAGAGAGTATATTCCCCAGCTTCTGGTAGAAATGTAAATTTTTATAGCTGTTTTGGAAAGCATTTGACCACATTAATTAAAATAAAAATATAGATTCAATCCTACCACATAAAAATACAAATGCTAGTACCTAAAATTATCTATATATTTAACGGTAGTTTCTGCAGCTTTATTCCAAGTGCCCAAAAACCAGAAAGAAAAACTTCACGCTACTCAAGAAAGGAGCGACTGAATAAGAATGGTACAACTACACTAATCAGATAGGAAATGCTCTGCAGAAGTTAAAAGAATGAACTAGTTACACAAAGACCCATTTTAGAAAACAAGACAAAATTTTTGGTGTGCATGAGAATATCGGTGCATTTGTATATAACCATATGGTAACGGTGAAAAATACGGAAGGACAGACAGGTATTTGCAAACACAGGTTAACGTGGGTTTTGGGAACAGCGTGATTATGGAAGATGAGCAACGAGAATGAAAGTAGAGGCACAACCGGGAGACAGAGAGAGGGGGGCCATTAAAAATGTCAGCATGGGGGCCAGCCCGGTGGCGCAGCGGTTTAGTTCGCGCTTGGCAACCCGGGGTTCGCGAGTTCGGATCCCAGGCGCCCGCGGACACACTGCTTGTCAGCCATGCTGTGGTGGCGTCCCATATAAAGTAGAGGAAGATGGGCACGGATGTTAGCCCAGGGCCAGTCTTCCTCAGCAAAAAGAGGAAGATTAGCAATGGATGTTAGCTCAGGGCTGGTCTTCCTCCCCCCCCCAAAAAAAAAAAAGTCAGCATGTATAACTGATTTTGTTATTCATTTATGATTTACATAAAGGAATGTACCTGTGTGTGTGTCTCTGTGTGTGTCATGAAGATAAATACGACAAGAGAAAAAGCTTTTAGCAGTCTGCATATAGGTCCTTTCTATTTAAACTGATTTCTCCCATTTCTGCTCTGAAGTGAGGGGCACATGTCTGGAGTCACATGGCCTGGACTCCAGTCGACTCTTCCATGAAGCCCTCTGGGTCTTTGGGTGTGCTCTCTCTGCCTTCTGTTTCCTTTCTCTGCCTGCAATGCTTGTCTTAAAAAAGGGGGTGATAACTGTATCTACCTCCTAGCCTTGTGGTGAGGAGTAAATTAGTTAATCCATGTAAAGAGCTTAGAGCAGTCCTGCTATATAGCAAGCATTGTTTTCTGTCATTAAAATTATTTATAAGACAGAGAAAAGCTACTAATTTTTCTTTATCTTTTGTCTATGCACCTAATAAAAATTCCTTACTAATACTAGTATTATGTTTTCCTGAAGTCTCTTGGGTTTTCTAGGTATACAATCATAACATGGGGGAGGGGTATTTCCTTTCTACCCTGATTTTAAAAATTTTATCTTATTATGTTCTTTGAAACTTTAAAAGAATGGCAAATAGTAACAGTGATAACTGTCCTGTGTGGTTCCTGATTTTAATGGATCTCATTTCAGTTACTCAGGAGGATATTTGATGCTCATTTTGAAGAAATAATTTTTATCATATTTAAATTTCTTCCATTTATATTTTACTTAGGATTTTTATTGTGAACGAGTGCTAAATTTTGTCAAATGTTTTCTTAGGATCTTTTCATATCTTCTTTCTCCCTTTAATGTGTTGAGGAAAAATTATGTTGGTGAATTTCCAGAAAATAAATCATGTTTATTCTTTTGATACACTGCCAGATGTGAATTTGCTAAAATATTGTTTGGAATGGTCATGTCTATGTTGGTTAACGAGGCTGGTCTGTGAATGTCTTTCTCTGTACTGCATTTTGTGCCATGGTTGCAGAGTTCAGGAGCACTGTTCAGAGGAGTTGTGTGCTTTATGAAATGCACAAAGGTGCCTGGCGAGGGCAGACGGGGCTGAGACGCCGCCCTCCAGGGGCCATACCATGCACTTGAGGAGGACATCTGCACTCTCTATAGGAAGGGATACTTCTTTGCCCATGGCATCATGGATAGGCCTGAATCCTCCCAGAGAGGGTGGGCCTTTCCAATGTGTGTGAAGACACGACAGGGGCTGGAGGTAGCTGGGATGTTATAGTTGATAATTTCCCATATTTCCATATGCCTTTAAAGTGTAAGTTATGCTGGAATTATCTGTTCTTTACCTATTAGTGAGAACTTAGCTGTGAGCTCACCTAATCATGGCTTCCGTTACAAATAGGACATCTTTAATTGCTTTTGCTATATTTTCTTTGTCAATTGGCCAACTCAAGTTTTTTATTTCTTCTGGGGTCAGTTTTGGTATCATTTATATTTTTTAAAGTAATTGTCCTATAGAAATGGAAGCACTATTACCTAAGAGAATGTACCACTTTTTTTTTTTTTTCAGCAGCATTGTTTATAGGGGCAAAAACCTTAAAGGGAATACGTAGTAATAGGAAAATGAGTGGAATCTGCTGTGAAATATCAATGGTGAGAAATATGCAGCCCTTGAAAAGAATGAGTTAAATTAGATGGATGTCTGTAACGTATTGTGACATGTGAAGAACAAGATTCAGAAAAGTGTATATAACATGCTCTCGATTTGAAAAATAAGCAGTGACCAAGAAACTCCTCCAGAGCGTGGACCTGGGCTCATGCTGCCTGCCTGCGTTTCAGTCTGACTGTGAACTTTGTCACGTTCCTTAACCTCTCTGTGCCGCTGATTCCTCACCTGTAAAAGTGGGAATAATAATGGAAGCTACCTTAAAGAGTTGTTGAGAGGATTCAGTGGTAGTACACTCAGCGTCATGTGCAGAGTATACACTGTAAGAATTAGCTCTTGTCTTATGTGTGTGCATTAATATCAACACACACACATAAATGATTGCAAGAGCATAGGAAAGGGCGTGAATAGATGCACACCAAGTCAACTAGGGGGAAGGGTGGTTGATGCGGAGAAAAATGTAAAATTAAAAGACTTTAGATAAAACAACATGAAAGATGCCTCCATTTATGCAGAAATATATATATGTGCATATATATATATATTTGTACCTAGAACTGGATGACAGAAAGGTCACTATGCATATTAGAAGCAAAGAACTTTTAAAAAATTCTGTAAAGTAAAATGATGCAAAGAGACCATGTAGAGAAAGCTCTTTTATTCGGTTAAATAAAAAAAAGACAACAAAAAATGTGGAACCATTTCTGCCATGAGAATGAGAATATTCAGGGCCAGATGCCAGAAGACCTGATGGCTGTATCTTCTTGAGTGAAAGAAAATTTGAGAAAATGTCTCCCTGTTGTGGGGGGAAAAAACGTGTGGAGGAGAGAGGAGGTGAGCTGCTCAGTAACAAAAGGTCAGAGAACACCTATGTGTTGGCAAGTTCTGCTCTGTTGCTGTGCAGTACGAGCTCGTCTGACCAGAATGACACTGGCCATCAGCAGCCACCATAGCAAGTCTTCAGATCCCAGCACCTGCTCCCAGGGCGCATTACTGGAGTCAATGGAGTCCACGCGGGCACCTCATGAACGCTTTAGGATGCATCTGCCATTTCCATCACCTTATGGGGAGGCACCATTAGTAAATGGCTATTGACAGATGAGGAAATGGAGGCTCAGACAGGTATCTGACTGGCCCAAGGCCACCCAGGTGGGATGAGCTTTATTCAACATTCAAATCCACGCCACCTGACTCACAAAACCTCTGCCCTTTGCTTCCCTTGCATGGGACCTCTCACATAGAGCGTGCCCTGTGAGTATGAAATGACATGAAAATAAAACAAGAATCATGCAAAATCTTTCTCTCTTCAGGCCCTTGGGCTTAGTGTCACTTGGTCTAAAAAGAGGCAAAGATTTCCAAACTGCGTTTTACTTATTTACCGAGATTATGTTTACTATCTCATGAAGTGGAGGGAATAAAGTCGAGGCTGGATTAAAGCAAACTCTTAATGAAACTCATGAGAGTTCATTAATAAACATTTGGGAAGTGTTTGCCCAGAAAATCCTCCCTAATATTGCAAAACAAAGGCACGAGATGGCCTGAGTTAAATCGATTTTTCTGAAAAGGTTTTGTGGACCGCAACCACATCTTGCAAAATTTCCCTCACCAAGCAGTTCTTTGCCGTGGGGTAAAATCCCCAATCAAGACCGTTCTTCAACTCTCTCCAAACACCTCACTTCATCTTAAAGAGGGTAATTTCATTTTGGGTTGACAATATTATGAAACTGGAACAAATCCCAGGGACCCAGAAATGAAAGCACTTAAAAGTTTGTGACATCTGCTTTTATTAAAAGCTGACATGGTTTATCAAATAATATTTATACCAGCCCCCTTCTCCAGTTCAAGAGGGTTCTGGGCTCAACAGAAATCATCACTTCCTGGCTTAAGTTACAAAAGAGCCAGGAGCGGATCCACATCCTGAAACAATGAGCTGGAGGAATTTCAAACCCTGCAGAGCTCCAGTCCACACTGGTGCTCCGTCCCAACACTCAGCACATTCATGAAGACTTTTTACTCCAGACAACAGAGTTCAGGTGCAGACTGTATAAAATGTTGACAACATCTATCAGCCTTATATATTTTCTCATCTTCCGATCCTTTATATTAGCCTCCAGAAGACACTGAAGCAGTTTAAACATATCAGCAGAGTCTGGAGGGCACTCCGTGGGGCTTTAATCTGGTTGAACCATGGCTCTTGGTTATTCTTCAGTGTCCTTTGCAAGACCTGTCTCTTGACAGGCCTGTCTCCCTGTGCCTTTGAGCACTTGAGTAGCAATGACTATATTTCACCCCAGGATTTGCCAAGACATCAGGGGCAAGCAGGGTGCTCCTTCCAGGGTGTGAAGGGGAGGTCACTCACGTGCCAAGGAGCCCCTTCTCCTCCCAGGTGCTCTGCTCTGTTTTGTTTCATTCTGATCATTTGACTCTGTGTGTGGTTTTTAACATTGTCATTTTCAGTTGTGAAATCTCACACACGCAAAAGACTGGATACGATATACCTGACATGAAAAGAATATTAAAAGAAATTCCCACATACCAACGTAAAATGGTCCACGGCCCTGAATGTGTCTCTCTCCATCAACCTTCCTCTCCCCCAGACCCCACCCCCAGATGAACTTCTTCCATGACACTTTTCACACTGGCTTTTCTTTAGAGTCCTACTAAACATTCCTTTGTCCATGCACAACCTGCTGAGTTTTGCATGTTGTGAGCCGATTACTGTTGCACCATGTCTGGAGTCCCTGCCAGCCCAAACTACATCACCTCTCCCTTGGGTAATCACAGCAAATGTCCACGGTTTCCCTCCTTCACCCATGCCTCTGTCTGCTGAAGACCCTCCCGTTGCACAGTTAAAGGCAAGTTCTTCTCGGTTGCAGCTCTGCAAGTTCTACCCACCTTCTGAGCTCTCAGGTCTCCATCCCCAGACTTCTACTACTTTCTGCACAGCTCACTCTGCTCCCCCTCTCTGGCCTCTTGATGTACTTCCAACATCCTTCTACCTCAGGGCCTTTGCACTTGCTGCTCTGTGTGCCTAGAACGCTGTTCCCAACATCCACGTGGTCCACACTCTCCCTTCTTTTGGTCTTGACTCAGTGTTGCCTTCTCCACGAGACAAACTGAAATTTTCAAACTGAAATTTAAATGATGCCCCTTCCTGTCTGCCTTCCTGCTTCATGCTTCCACAGCACTGATCTCCATCTGACAACTTCATACTTCATTATGAATGTATTTATTCCCAGCAGAATGTAAGCTTTATGAAGGCAAAGGTGGTGTGTGTGTGTCCACACCCTCAGTGCTCAGAAAAGTGCCTAGCACATAGTAGTATATCAATAAATAAATATTTTTGAAGAACGAACTGTATGCATTCTTTTGTAACTTGCCTTTTTTTGGACTCAGCATGATCATCCTTGCTGATTCATGTATCTACGCTTCTTTCATTTCCACACCTGTGTAGTATTCCACAGTGTGAACACAACACACTTATGTATCCACTCTGCTGTGGATGGTCATCTAGGCTTTTTCCACTTGTTGCTAGGACCAAGAATGCTGCCTGAAATATGATTATATGTTTCTTCCAGTGAACACAAGCAAGAGTTTCCAGAACATTCTTCTCTGACTCTATTTTAATTTACACTCCTTTTGAAATTCATTGTCCAGCAGATCTCAGGTGCCTTCATCTTCCTTACCTTTGCCTGGGTTGTGGTGTTAATACTAAATGCTATGCCTTGACAGTGAGCCCTAAAAACGAAGAGCCACGGCCTGGGGCTCCCTGAGCTGGATCTGGATCAGTGGTCTGGGCACAGTGACATAAAGGATTGTCCTTCAGCGTCTGTGCCATTTTGACTCTCAGGGGGCGCACTGCCAGTGTTGATCAGGATGGTGGTTTCCAAGGCGTTCAGGATTCTTGAGTTTGATTCTCCCAAGCTGTGCAGCCTCTGAGCCCTCCCTGCTAAATTGTTTGTTATCGGAAGAACTACAAGGCATTTTGCAATTATCTTGCCCTTTGGCATCTTCAATTGTCTCCATAAATTCCACTCACTGAGTTCGCCTCTTTGGGGAGCGATTCCCTCTCTCCGCTCAAATTTCCTCCCTCACTGTTTCCTCTCACAAAACACACCCCACCTCCTTCTTTCACAGCCTTATTACTGCAGGTTATGACAGAAAGAGCGAGGCTGACACGTGATGGGGAACCCGCAGAGAAATCCTTTGAGCCTTGGGCTTCCAGGAAACACGCGCGTTCCTTCCGAGGAACAATGCTGAGATGTGCTCTGTAGATCCCACATTTTCGCTATAATTCAAGGACATCTGCCAGATTTATTGAGTGGTTGTGGCGATAAACTAGGGAACCGTTTTCTGCTCCAAATCATCTTAAGCTTTGGAAAGTGACACGCTATTTTATAAGTGCGTGTGAGAGCCTCACAACTTTCAAAAATAGAAGAAGAAAGTTATTAATGTGTCTCTGGTGTCTTTATAGATGCGTTTGGATATTGACTTGACTGCTGTAAGTAAGAGATGCCAAGTAATACAGGCCTAAATAACAATTCATATTTTCTCTCCCATAAAGTGCAGGACCCGAACCCCTCCTCTGTTCCTGGGCATCTCTCCAAGGTCACTTTGGTGCGGTGGTCCCCAATGGCTGCCGAGGTTCACATCTAGATGCTTCCATTTTAGCCGAAAGAAACAAAGAACCAAGGAGTGGGAGCTTCCTTGAAGGCACAGCTTGGAATCTGGACTTGCCGCATCTACACACGCCCACTCCTAGAAGCACGGGCGGCTGGAGATCCAAGGATCACACGGTAGGCCGTGTCCTAGGGTGAACACTATTATTCTGGAAGAGGGGAGTGGAATGAAGACTTTCTCCCACAGTAGACAACGCAGGTGTTCCGTTTCCTTGTCTTTCTCCTATCCAGGCTCTGCGGCCTCCCTCTGACGTTAAGGAGGCAGAAGAGCCTGCTGTTCTGTGGACTCTGGGAGGAGAGACATTGACACTTCCCAGCTCTGCTCCTCCCCAGCCGGAGACTTTGGGCACATGGTCTAAACTTTAATCCTCGGTTGCCCCACCTGTAAAATGGAACCACTGGACTTCCATCATAGAAATGGTCTGTTGTTTGAATCAGTCTGTCTGACACATTGTAAGTGCTCAATAGCTATAGCTTCTTGCTAATTTCATCAAGAATATTTGCAGCTGAGGCGAGTGTGGTGATCCATTGGGTTGGGCCCCTGCACAGGGAAGCAGTGTCCCCCTGGGCGCATTGCTTGAGTTGGGACAAGATGTCCTGTTTTCCTTGAGTCTTTAGTTGTGCAGAGCCTTAGAAGATCTGAGTGCCAGAGTCTTTCTCTCTCTCTTTTTTGTTATCTCAGGAAACATCCATAAAATTTTATTTGCCCCTGAAAAATATTCTATCTGATGTTATATAATATGCTTCAAAGTGTCCTTTTGATCAGAAATACTTTATTACTCAGTTTTTACCCCGGGGCTATGTGAGAATTAAATACATGAATGCAATAGCACGTCCTCCTGAGAGAGGAACCCGTGTCCCCAGTGCAGGGACAGTGTGACTTACCTTTTGGACTAGGCCCACCAGCTACAATGAGAAACATGATACCTAATGTTTTGCGTTGGTGTTGGAGTCAAACCTGGGTTCCTGTTCCGTCTCAATGCGTGTGTCCCTGGGCAAATGATTTCGCTCTCCGAGCCTCAGACTCCTCATCTTTAAAATGGGCACAATGATAATACTCGCCTTTCAGGGCTGTGACAGCAGTTTGGATGTCGTGGGTGTTGGAACACAGAGAACAGGGGCTGGCATGCAGCAGGTCCTCACTAGGCTCTAGCCACTGAATTTAAGACCCTTAGAATGTTGGCATTTGAAAGCAGGTGGGATGGTTACCTCCTACTTCCCCAGTGGCAGAAGGAGAAGAAGATACAGCCCCTTCTGGCCAAGTGGCTTTGCCAGAGCGATGTGTTTGGGGTTCCTTGTATCACCATGGCACCCAACACGGGACTGGGTGCCCTTTTTCCTCCTGTGATCCCAGCCCAGAGGGAAGGTGTTGCGGGGGGCCATGGCTCCCCATGCTCAGTTCCAACGGAGGCTGGAGAAGACACTCCTTGCCTTATACTCCTCCCCCTTCCCGGTTTCTGCCTGTCTTTTGCTGCCATGGGTATCCTGGCCTTGAACCCTGGACCATCACCTGCTTCATGTCTGAAGACCCGAGTCTCTGCTTCCTGGAGGCCCTGACTCTTCTTGGGTCCCACCAGCTCAGCCCAAGCCCCTGGCTCTCCTGCTCTGGGCCTGTCAAGTGATGCGTACCCTGCTCTCAGCCTCTTTAACATGCCCCGAAACAAGGGCTGGCCGGCCCTGGGGGGGCAGTAGATCACAATGGAGGGTCCCCTCCTTCTCTTGTTAGCTCATTTTATGTATTTGGGTGAAATACACGTGTTTGTGTGTGGGGATCATTAGCAACAGACCTGCGTTCAGGGTACAGGTAGTCTGATGAAGCCAGGTTCTTTGCTCGTGCGATTTCACTTCACACCCAGCAGAATCCAAGGTCGCAGAGTGACGTGGTGTGACTTCGTGGTCAAAGGCACAAACTCTGGATTGGGCCACCTGGTTCCGTCCGTTAATGGGATGGCCTTGCTAGTGACTTAGCATCCCCGTGATGAGTTTCCTCATCTGCAAGATTGGGGACAACAGTGGCACTTACTTCATGGGGAGTTTGGAGGATTAAGTGAGATGATACACTTTCTGGCACGTAGTAAACGATAAATAAACGATACCTGTTGTTATCATCACAATGAGGAAAACTTCGATACTTCAATAATCTCCCTCGATTTTCAGGTGTGTTTGTCTGCTCGAGCTGCCACCACAAAGCACCACAGACTGAGTGATTTAAACAACAGTGTTTCTGACAGTTCTGGAGGCCGAAAGCCTGAGATCAAGGTGTGGCTTGGCTGGTTTCTCCTGCGGCCTCTCTCCCTGGCGTGTAGACTGCCGTCTTCTTCCTGTGTCCTCACATGGTCGTCCCTCTGTGGGCGTCTGTGTCCTCATCTCCTCTTCCTAGGAAGACACCAATCCTATTGGATAAAGGTCCACCTTAATGACCTCATTTTAACTTGATTATCTGTAAAGACCCTATTTCCAAATATGGTCACATTGCAAGGTACAGGGGTTAGGACTCCGACATGTGAACCTGGGAGGAGACCATTCATTCCATAACATCAAGTTTCTGGGATTTCGATTTGCCGAACGGATGTGTTTGGGTGGCACTTTTTTTTTCTGGAAACCATTATGTATATTTTTTCTTAATTAAAAAAAAAGCCTAGGAGGTTTTCCCTTCCTTATGCAAATACGATTTGCTTTCAGATGCGAATAAAATGACAGGAAATGGAATCTGCACCATAAGAGATAAAATGGTAATGAGTTTTAATAGTTCATTTTAGTTTTCAATATTGAAATGAACTCGGAGAGGGTGACACTGTACCTTAGAGTCAGTAGCTCTCCAGTCACACGGAAGACAGCTGTAGAACTTCTAAAAAAACCCCCAAATCTCTGAGCACCCTTTAGCACCCACCATCGGCTCTGATGCTGGGCTGCACACCAACATTATGTGGCACCTAAGAAGGCAATGAGCTTAAATCGGTTATTGGTTATTGATTTAAAGCACAAGCATGTAGATTAAAATAGAGCCCCTGAGAATCCATTCTATAAACTCAGGTTATTTGTCACGGAAAAGCGAAGTCTAAAGTGGTGAGGAGAGAGTTGTAAGTTACAAGGGAGCCATCACAGTATTTAAGTTTTAAAAAGGTAATTGTCTGTCTTGGCTTCCTGGGAGGTTCATCGGGACAAGAGGCTGGAGTAGGTGATGGGAGATGACAGGGGACAGGCCTGGTGGCGGTCCCCTCCCCTCGAGTCCTTGTTCAGTGTATTAGTCTAGACGCGTCTCGAGAGGTGGAGCAAATACCCGGGGAGATGGACCTCCACGTTAAGTTATTTGCACAAATTTGCACCTTCCCATGGATTTTCCTTATAAGATTGAGCATGCATTTCTCTGGGGAGGAAAATGGCTCAAGAAGTAAAATCATTATAGTTCTAAGTTTGGTGAATCTTTTAAAATACAGCATAAATAGTGATTTTTAGCAATCCTTTTAACAGAAATTAATTTATGAGGGGTAAAACCTTCACCAGCAACCCACGGTCCCCTGGATTTAAACAGTGTAACCTGAGCTGGTGTTCCCAACATTCACGCGGACCAGGCCCCACTCCCGCCCAAGCCCAGTCTTCTGGATTCCCTCCCTTCTCTGAGAATCTCTGGCGTGCCCCCTCCCAGGACCTTGTCTCCATACCTCCTCTGGCTCCATCCTCCCTCCCCCCAACCCAGGCCCTCTGGGTCTGCAGGGTCCATTCCAGAAGCTTGTCCAAACCTGGCTAGCTCTGTCCTACCTCTGATTTCATCTCAGCCACTCACATGTCTTAGCTCCAGGGGCTTGCAAACTTCTAGAGGAAAAACACTGCATCTCTAGACAGTGGTGCCTGAAACATGTAAGAATTGAAGCTGATATTCGTACAGAGTTAGCTGGGTTATTTTTATCTTTGTATGCAGAGCATTCTGCAAGAAACAGCCCCTTGGCTTCCGTCAGTTATCGTTCCCTAGAGCAGAAAGCAGGATAACTTTCAGCACTGTGGGTATTCAGATTACGCTTCCTGGTGGAAGCTTCTCGTTTGTTGACAATGAACAGAATTGATGTAGGGGTTGGGGGGGTGTATCTCAGTTTATGAAATGGTGGCAAATGTGCAGAAACTTGCTGAAACCAGCCTGGGGAGGTGGCGCACGGCAAATCAGAAGCTGTGAATACGAGAAGGGAAATGTCAGCATGTTGGTTTCCTTATAAAGAGACACCTGCAGAGGTAGGAAAACCAGTGATCATGTCAACACACAGGGAGCAGAGGGAGGGCTGATAGGAGGTGGCTGTGGTCATGGGGTGAAGATGGGGACAGCCAGTGGGGGTGTGGCTGGAGGGATGGCGGGAAGGAGCAGGGAGAGCTGCTCAGGGTTCATTTGTTTCATTGTCTTCTTTCAATGCTGTGCCCTGAGAGACAGAAGGAGATGCGTGAACGCTCTGTGGGTGTAGCCCGTGGCCCCTTAGGGAAGCAGCTCGTGTGATGAAAGAGTAATTCAGAGAAGCACACAGTGTCTCACCCCTTGCCGTGGGGGCAATTGGAATTTGTTCGAGTGAGGGCTGGTCTCACCCAGGAATGAGTAGAACAATTCGACGCTGCTGTGCTGATGTTTAGAAAGGTCGGCAGTGATCAGATGGGAAAGGGAGTTTCCCTTCCTCATTTCCCATCATCCCACAGCCCCCACCTGCCATGTCATCCTCCTCCTGCAGGTTCCCTGAGCTCAGGCAAGGACGGCCTCCTTGGTGCTCCCCGAAGATGTCATGGGGACGGCCGCCCTGTGCCTGCTCTTGACTGCCTTCCCCTCACCTCTTCACCTGCACTCAAGCTCTTCACCTCCTTCCTGCCCGTGCCTCCGTGCAGCCTTGCTGAAGGCCCTCTGCTTCTCTGCATCTTTGCTGCTGCCAGAGCTGTACCCTCAGGCAATGTTTACTGAGTGCAATCATTGGTGGTCACGTAGGAGTCACAGTCCCCAGCCAGACTGCAAGCACTTCGGGGACAGAAGCTACTTCAACACCACTTGTAGGACTTCTCTGAGCTCTCAGAACACTCGTCTAGTACAAACACGGTAGATTCCCAAGGCTTTCTGCCTTCCGGACAGAGCCTGCCCCAGTTCATCAAGACTGTGTTCTCTGGACACTTACCCGAGATGTGACAGTCAGAGAGTTGAGTAGGAGTGTCTGCTGGGGGCGGTCCTGGGACTGGCCAGAGCTCCCCACCAGCACTCCCAGCCCTGCTGGCTCACCTCCCCGTCAGGTTGCGGTTGGGGAGCATGTGAGCCCTTACAGTGCCGTTCCTTGGGGCTGGAGTGGGCGGGAGGGCAGGCCATGTGTGGCCTGAGCCCAGCAATCACACAGAGGTATTGGTTGGTGGAACACAGAGGGCATGAATGACAGCCAAAGTTACAGCAGCAGGTGATGAAGGACCAGGACCCACTGTTGCTGGTGGAAGGTGCCCCTCTGAACCTTTCCTGGCTCTTTCAAGAGTCTCACAGCCCAGATCTCATAAGGGCAAAAGTTAAGAAAACTTAGGAGTGACCAGAGAATACATCCAACTTCTTAATTGAGAAAGGAAGTTGGGCTGGAGGTGGATTCAGCATGATGTGCAAGCTTCTGGAAAACAAATTGTGTAAGAGCTTGGTACCAAGGGGCTATACCTTGGCAAGAGGCATCTCACCAGCTTACTGGGAGTTGTAATTCTCAGGCAGATTTCTCAGCTCCATAACAACTGTCAGTGAGCAGTGTTGCCAACCCTGGGGGCCCAGAAGAACCTTGTGCCAACTCACCAGGAAGAAGCTGCTTGCTCTGTCTCTCCTCCAAGGACTTGGAGGAGAAGATAAATTCCAAATAGAAGGAGGATCAGATATGTAAGTATTGTTGTGGGGTCTGTACATGGTGGGTTTTTAGTACAATTAAAAACTAGTGTGTGTGTGACTGTATGCATATTTATATGTATATATTTGACTATCTACTCATCTCTCTACATACACACAAAAGACACAGGCACAAAAACCCATCCATCCATCCAGACACACACAAACAGACACTCACATGTCCATCCATCCATCTGTCCACCTAGACAGAGAGACAGACACATATGCAACACACACACACACACACACACACACACATGTTCACCCTTCCACCCATCCATGTGGACATACACACTCACATACACCCATCCATCTATTCATTCATCTACCTAGATACACACACAAGCACACACTCACATGTCCATCCATCTATCCATCCATTCATCCATCCATCCACCCATCCAATCATTTAGACAGACACACACACACACGTACACACTCCATTCAACCATCCAGCGAGGCATGCACACACACACACAAGCACCACTTTTTAGCTGAAGTCTTCTAGCTAGATAGATGGATGGAATCCCACATGGCACCTTGGTCAGCCAGCAGGACCTCTGAGCTGAGTGGGAAAGTGACTTTGATTAATACCACAGAGGCCTTTCTCTCAAGCTTTGACAATTTGTACCTGATTTAGCATGAGATGTTGAAACCTCTGTTTGGTGGCCCACTGCGATCCTGCCATCCTGGATGTGGTTTAATCGCTCCATGAGGACTGAGACCTTTGTCTGCATCGGTTCACAGAGGGAAAGAACGGGGACGTGCAGTTGTTAGAACGCTGTGGGATTTTCCACATCCTGCCGCATAGCTATTCCTTTTTTCTCAAGCAGGACAGGAAGTCCTGTGTTGATATAATTTTTACATCTCAAAACGAGCTGGCTGCAAAGCTTTGTAAGGGAAGTGATGGGATTTGAAATACACCTGTTAGCAGCAGTCCTACTGTGAGCAATTAAACCTCTGACAAAGGAAACAGTAGCTTAATCATGGTGTGTATTAATATCCCCAACCTTGATGTTCTCCAATGTTTAAAACAATAAAAAGTGATTTTGGAACCTATTGGAAACCACTGGAGCCTACTAATGCATGCCAGCTCCTGGAGAGCCTTGAAATTGAAGTCAATTTGCCTTAATAAAGCTGTTTAATATTAATTTAAGGTGGACCTAGGCCAGGTTTAAGGAAATTAAGGAAAATGCAGTGGGTGGGTACAGCCCAGAATCCTTCTGGGGTGGGAACAAAGGGACACCAACCGCCTCTCCTCAACACCGTTAGACACTATTCTGGCTTCTTTAGGAAGCAGTGTTCTCCCACTCAAACCCCGTGCTTAGAATTTCGAATCCTCAGACTGTTTTGATGGAAGCTTACTCTGTTTATGCTGCTGCTATAGAAGTAGCTGTTACCAAAATGTTGTTGTAGAAGATCTAGTTGATGATCATAAAACTCTTTGAATCTTCTGAAAATCTTCTTTCTGTCAGGAAGTGATATTTTCATAAATTAGGACAGTGGTTGTCCATGTCGTGAAGTTGGAGACGTAGGTGGTGATGGAAAGTGGGGTTTGGCATCTGGCTTTTCTTACTGCAACTCTTTCTACACAACATGACATTGACCTTGCCGGAAAGCTTGCCTCCCAAATTAAGTTCTTGAAAGTTGTCGGAATTCAGAAACTGCTCTGCTAAGTTCTCTGAAGCAGAAAGGATTTGCTGACCAAAATCCCTTCATTCCCTGTTTTTGTTCTTAAATTTAATCTCACTATTCAAACTGGACTAAATATTTAAAAGAAATTAAAAGGGCAACTTGAGTGTGCCACATGAAGTATGCCCTTGCTTGGTTAGGGTGGAATATTCTAGACAGCACCCTGTGAGATCCCAAATCACCATCAAGATCAGCTCGGTGTGTGACTACCTGGGATAGGGCAGACCACAACTGGCTCCCCCGACTATGCAAAGTGATTTTCAGAGCGAAAATGTTTTTAAAGGGAAAAAGGTAGGTGTTGGTTCATTCCTTTGAACCGTGTTGAACACTTCGTCAGCCTCTGACTATAATTCTGACTATTTGTTAAGTTCCTACTACATTGTGCTAGACATTTTAGAATCCATTAATTCATGTATTCCTCATAAAAGTCTGGCACGGGTGCTGTGGTTATCATATTGTGTATATGAAGACAATCAGATTTGGAGAGGACATGCAGCAGGGCCAAGGTTAGATAGCTGGCAGGCGTTGGAGCAGGAATTTGCATCTACAGAAAGGCTTTATTCCACACAGGCTCCTCCTCATCTCCATAACCATTGTCACAGACATCACCATTGTCATTTTGTTGTTTTGCTTAGAGACCTGAAGTGGGGAGAATCACTTCCTGCAAATTACGCTTTTGCCAGGGTAAAATATTAGTCATACCAGCATAATGGTCTGAGGTTGATATCTGGTCGGAAACTTCCCAAACAAGTTGAGAGGAAAATAGGAGCCAAAGGAGAAATTCTGCTTACTTAAAGACACAGGACCCCAGACCTGGAAAGGCTTGAATTAGGGTTCAGTGAAGACAGAAATAATTGAGATGAAGACCCTCGTACACGCATACACACAGAGAGGATGGATAAAAGGATTTTCCTGTGCCCTAAGTCACAATGGCAAACTTAGAGTGGTGTCAGGTCCCATTCCTTCATTCATTCATCAATCAACCTGGCAACAACCGAGAGCTTCGCAGTGGATCCTTCGCCAGTCAAGCCTCAGATGAGACCACAGCCCCAGCTGCCATCTTGATTGCAACTTTGTGACACCCTGAGCAAGGGATCCAGCTAAGCTCTGCCTGGATTCCTGAGACATGGAAACTGCAAGACAATACTTGGGTGTTGTCAAAAGCCACTATGTTTCTGTTAATTTGATATGCTGTAATAGAAAACTAATACAAGACAGAAAAGGGGAGGTCAAGGAGTGAACTCCTGAGTGGGAGCTGGGACCTTTCTTCAGAAGGGACCCCTGGGCCAGCCAGTCCCCCCACCGAGCCCCCATGAAGAGGACAGGTGTTGGTCATGCAGCCTGCAGCCCCAGAGAACTACCACAGCCCTAACTGTGCTGCTTCAGATCCACTCCAGCTGTATGCAGTAAACTGGGCAGTGAGGGGCCAACTGGCAGGTGCCCGAAAGCCAGCCTCTCCCTCAGGGCTGCACAGTGTGTGCGGCAGCAATGTAGCTCTAAATAGAAAATGGAGCGTATGGATCAGGAGATAATGTTTCCTTATAAATGAGAGCCCCCTGGGCTTCACTCCCCTCCAGATCAAAGAGGAGTTCTGTCTCTCTTTTCTTTCCCCACTCCTGCTCCTCACATCTGAGGCCAGGAGCCAAACCCTCCCCTCCGGTCAGTGTTCTCTGTGGTTATTTGCAACGGGATTTTTATTGTAATGTCAGAGTTTTTCCTGTTTGTCTTCCAAATTGTAAAGGGCAGAAGCTCTCAGGTATCCCTGTTGACTGCCCAAGCAAGTGGCATCTGGCTTCTCTCTACTGGATTCCAGAAAGTGCCGCTCGGTTTCCATGCCAGCTCATTTTGTCGTTCCCCGGGGCTCTGTCTTTTCTCGCTGATGGAATATTTGTAGACGACAGGAGAGGAGGCGATGCCTTTTCTAATTACACACCATTTGAGGAGCCTCTTCATTCACTCAACCAACATTTACTGAGCACCGACGAAAGCCAAGTGCAGCCCTTGACCCTGGAATGCAAAGAAAAGTGAAGCCTGACCCCTGCCGTGGGCACCGACGTCACCGTCTAAAAAACTGCTTTGCAGACAATTTGCTTAACTAGGACTCGTGGCAGAGAGGCAACACCGGGCTCTCTGCTTTTCTCCTTCCTGACCCCACGTGACCACCCGCCTACATCAGTAAACGGCCAAAGAAATAAACAAGACTAGTCCATGTCACCACTTAACCACAGACCTTGTCTCAAACCATAGCTGGGCAGGAGAGAGGTGGATGTGAAAGGATAACTGGGCAATGGCTGCAAGCCCACTATTGTTCTACCCTGTAACTGAGCACATGGCGGGGAGATTATGCTATTTTTCCAGGAGGAAGATGACTTTCCTGGGTTCTGTAACTTCCATAAAGGGTATTCATGCAACCGTGGAATTGATGGGTTAAAAAATTAGGACCTGGATTAGATTGCGTTTACAGCCATGTGCCACACAGCAACGTTTCAGTCAACAATGGACTGCATATACAACAGTGTTCCTGTAAGATCAGTACCATATAGCCTAGGTGTGTAGTGGGCTGTACCTCTAGGTTTGTGTAAGTACACTCTGTGATGTTTGCCTGACGAAATCACCTAACGATGCATTTTTCAGAATGTATCCCATTGTTACACGAGGCATGACTGTATAGAAATTGATAAATGGTTATTGCATGCAGGGTCACCTACGTCTCCTCTAAAGGGCTGTAGGAACGTGGATCAGAAGGTTTTGTGCAGAGGGATCTCATTGGATGCAAGAGCAAACTTTCTTAAAAAGTCTTGTTGGGGGACCGGCCCAGTTGCGTAGCGGTTAAGTTTGCGTACTCTGCTTTGACAGCCCGGGCTTCGCAGGTTTGGATCCCGGGCGCGGACAGACGCACCGCTTGTAAAGCCACGCTGTGGCAGCATCCCATATAAAGTAGAGGAAGATGCTCACGGATGTTAGCCCAGGGCCAGTCTTCCTCAGCAAAAAGAGGAGGATTGGCAACAGATGTTAGCTCAGGGCTAGTCTTCCTCCCAAGAGAAAAGAAAAGTCTTGTTGGAGACTCCTGCTTCAGGCCCCCTCCCCTGCCCCCATGCACCAGGCGCTGTCTTAAGTGCTGGGGATGCAGCAGTGACCAACATCCCCAAATCCCCACTCTCTTGGTGCTGACAGTCCAGCGACTCTCGGATGGTACTGAGCTCTGCTTAAACTGGGATTTTGGAAGAGCCTTAGTCACTGATTTTCCATTTTCTGGGGCATTGGAAGAACCTTTGGTCCAGGTTTTGCAACTTGTCAGATTGGAATCTGTGCTTCTGTGGTGGGTGGAGTTAGAGATCTGGAGGCAAAGAGTGCTGCTCTGCTTGTCTAAAGGACATCTTCGTTTCTTTTGCGTTAGAAGCGTGAGTCCCTTTCCAAAGATGAGCAGGTCTTTAGCGAACGAATGTGCAAACTCAACTTGAACAGCCCGTTTGCCTTGCGAAGCTGCAATCCGACACCAGTGCTCAGTATGTGTCTGGTGAACAACCAGTGAGAGACCCAGCATCCCTGGGATCTGTCTATTTTTACATAGTTAAAAAAATGCATAGGAATGATGTTCCTAAACAAAGCATGTTAGGTGTTTTGGACACACTTTAAATGAGATTATTATAGACTGAGAAACCGTTCCTGCCTTAATTAGAAAAAATCTTTGCGTTCATACTGGGAAGCTAATTGGCACCATCAAAGCACTGAATGATTCCTAATTTTGCTAGTTAGAGGCACACCTGGTGACTCGTCTCTCAGTGGTACCCAAAGACTTGGGCAGAGAAGCTATAAAAAGTAACAGCTGCATTGATGCCAACATTTCAGAAACACGCGGTGCTGAGCACCAGCTCATTGGCTCAATCCCACAGCGGGGAGTTGGCCGCTAGCTCAGTGGGTGATGCAAGAAGCTGCAGACAGAGGGGCAGAGAATGGAGGGCACCCAATTGGGGACTTTAATAGGACTGAGGGAGCTGGGGCTGACATGGAATGTCTTTAAGGATGGGATTGTGTGGGGACCAAGCCCTCTGAAATAGTTTCTGTGCTTTTCACACAGAGGTGGGAAGGCAGGAGAATAGGAGTCAGGGCGTGTGGGGACACAGGTCACTTTAGCCACTGTGACTCTGAAAGGAAGGAAGAGAGGAAAGCAGAGGGTCTCTGGCCTTTGGCCGGGTGATTAGCAAACTGTGCAGTGCATAAGGCCTTCTGGGGAGAAGATCTAGATGCAGAGTCATGGGTCCCACCCTTGGAGAGCCTGATCCAGGGGCTTGGGGGTCACGGGGGTGGGAGGGGCATCGTCATTGCCCCTCCACCGGGAGACTCTGATGCAGCTGGCCTTCGCCCCTTCCCTGTCTCCCGCCTCCACACAGTGACACATGGAGGCCTTCGGGACAGAGACCAGGTTCCACAGGTTACAATGGAACCAGTCCCTGTTACGCGGGTGGATGGTGATGACACCCTCATTACGCAATCCTTCAAAAACGGCTTTCGATTAAACCAAAATAATTGTGTGAGTCCCACCTGACACTTCAGCAGGATGGATACACGTCACGAATCTGTCGAAACAGAACATTCTCACTCAAGATGATGAGCATAAAGCAGAAACGGCTTAAACTCTGGATCTAACAGGAACTTTCTGTTTCTGAGGTGTGCAAGACAATGACAAAACACACATGCACACACAAACAGCGAAGACTGGCCATCCTCGACCGCCTGCAACGTCTGAAAAGCTCTAATTTCCTCTCCATCCCTGACTTACCTGGCAGTTTGGGAAAAACCCCTTTCACAACCCCTCCCTGCCCAGAGCATTTCAGATTCCTTATCCAAATACAGATGTTTGGAGGCTGGCCTCTCTCCCGGGAGTGTCCGTGGATGAGTTTTTCTCTGAATGATGTCTATTGAGTAATTGGTGCATTGTGCACACACACACCAGTCTCTCACTAATAAAGAAAGTTCTGGAAGCTGGCTCTAGCCCAATGGGGGGATGATGACTGACTCCCCTTCTCTTCCATGGAGCTTTTTTTGAAAAGGGAGATTTGTTGCCATCAAGCTGAAGACTTCAAAAACATTTTGCCAAAGTAGGGCACAGGTGACTTAACCAGGTCAAGTGACTTTTTAAAGGCTTATACTTAAGTACTAGTCTTCTTAGTAAATATTCCTCAGACTTCAAAGGTATAAAAACACTTCAGAGGGAAATTGAGTGAATTCAGTTGGGGGCTGGGGGTGGGGAGTGTGCCCTTAACTTAGACCATGTGACCCAGATCAATGGTAATGCTAAGGGATAGCCACATACTTGGATTAAAGAGGGTTTCTTAATTTTTGGATTGGTTGACTTTTTTAAAAAGTATTCTTTTCTTTGAAGACACAGAAAGAGTGCCTTAACTTGAGACAAAGGCTTAAATGGGAGTAAGTTATTTGTGATTCCAGGGAGAGGGAGAGAGGGACAGGGAAGGTGGGGGATCCAAGACGAAGATACATTGTAGACATGGATGGCCCCACTATGAGCAGCTAGTAGCCAGATTTAGCAAATAAATGGATGCCCAGCTAATTTCGAATTTCAGATAAACAACAGATAGCTTTCTTGGTATAAGTAAATCACATAAAATATTTGGGATATACTTATACCAAAAATTATTTATTTATCTGAAATTCAAATTTAACTGGATATCCTGTACTTTATCTGACCACCCTAATCAGGTAGGACCTCCTGAGAAGCCTCAAGAGGTGCGTTTCCACCTGCCCAGGGGCATTCATCCGTCTCTCCCTGTCTTCATTAGTCAAGGGCTGCCACACAGGGTGTTAACTCCTCCGCACTTTTGGTCGTCAACATAAGCGGGTTTGTGTAGGGCTCCCACACCACGCTGGGCATCAGAGACCCCGCGGGGGGGAGTTCAAGGTGTTCCATGGACCTAAAGTAAGGTGCTGTCAGGTTGCACCTGCAGAAAGCGGGCCAGGACTATGCAGAACTAGTCCCCATCACAGTGGCTGGAAGAAGAGTGAGGCCAAGAGGGCCCACCGTGGTGCCCAAAAGATGTCTGAAACATACGGGTTCCTGGAAAGGACAGAGAGCAGGTGTAGGTCTAAGTGATTCATTTATTGATTTACTCAGCAAATATTGAGCCTGGACCTGCTCTGTGCAGACGAGCAGGACAGACAGAGATCTGCTGTCCTGTAGCATCTGCTCTCCTCAGTAGACATACATGGGCAACACCGGGTGTCGTCTGTGTGACAGTGGGGACTTCAGCTGTGTTGCTCACTACTGTTTCCTCTGCCTGGAACAGGACTGGACTTAGCACATAGCAGGTGCTTGTGGACATTTGTTGTTCTGAAATCCTCATTATAAATAAATTCTTCAGAGAGTAATGCACTGTCAGCTTTTGCGAAGAGGAGAGGGCATTGAGAACCCCGAGACAGGAAGGGCACGGTGCATTTGAGGATGGACTGCGTGGAAGGCCAGTGCAGCGGAAGCATTGACAGCAAGGAGAAGAGAGCACGGGAGGGGTTGAAGGTGGGAGAGACAAGCTAGGGTCCTGAGCTGTAATAAGAATTGTCTTCTTGCCAGGGCAAGTAGGAAGCCCACAAGGGGTTTTACAATGGAGAATAATAATCAGACCTGCATTTTTTAAAAATGAAACTTTTTATCTTGAAATAATTGTAGATGCACATGTGGATGTAAGAATCAATACAGAGACATCCTTGTTTTCCCCAGTGGTAACACACGGCAGAACTATAGCACAATGTCACAATCAGGATACTGACGTTGACACAGCCCAGATACAGAACATTTCCACTCCACAAGGACACTTCATGGCTGCCCTTTTAGAAACACATCACTTCCCTCCTATCCCCAACTCCTCCTCAGCCCCTGGCAACCACGACTGTTCTCCACTTCTATCATTTTGTCATTTCAAGAATGTTACATAAATGGAATCATAAAGTATGTAACCTCTTGGGATTGGCTTTTTTTGCTCAGCATAATTCTTTGGAGGTTCGTGCAGGCGATCGAGTGTATCAATATTCTGTTCATTTCTATTGCCTGTAGTGTTACATGGTATGGATACACCACAGTTGTTTAGACTCACTTATGGAAGGACACTGGATTGCTTCCAGTTTGGGGCTATTAGGAGTAAAGCTGTAATACACATTTGTGAACAGGTTTTTTATGAACATAAGTTCTCACTTCTCCGGGATTACCCAGGAGTGCAGCTACCGGGTTGTATGGCAGTTGCATGTTTAGTTTATAAAGAAAATCCCAACTGTTTTCCAGAGTGACTGTCCCATTTTCAGTTCTCGCCAGAAATGTGAGTGATGCAGTTTCTCTGCACCCCTGCTGGCATTTGGAGTTGTCAATAATTCTTATTTTAGTCATTCTGATAGATGTGTAGTGATAGCTCATTGTGATTTGAATTTGTATTCTTCTAATAACTAGTGATATTGAACATTTTCTCATGTGGTTATTCGACATTTGCATATCCTCCTTGGTGAAATATCTCTTCATGTCATTTGCCCATCTCCTGATAGGATTGCTTTTTAAATTTTCCCCACTATTGAGGTTGGAGAGTACTTTACATATTTTAGATACTAGTCTTTTGTTAAATAAGTGGTTTGCAAATATTTTCTGCCAATTTGTAGCTTGCCTTTTCATTCTCTTTATAGGGTCTTCCACAGAGCAAAAGATTTTAATTTTGATGAAATCTAATTTATCCATTTTTCCTTTGATGGATCATGCTTTTGGTTTCAAGTCTAAGACCTCTTTTCTTGCCCTAGATTCTGAAGATTTTCTCCTGTGTTTTTTCCTAAAAGTTTTCTAGTTTTACATTTTACCCTTAATTCCATGATCCATTTTGGGTTAATTTTTGTATAAGGTGTAAATTAGATTGAGGTTCATTTTCCTTGATTATGGACGGCTAGTTGCTCCAGTGCTGTATTAGGCTCCTGGGGGGCTGCCATTAACAGTGTACCACAGACTGGGTAGCTTAAAGAAAGAAATTTATTGTCTCGTCATTCTGGAGGGCAGAAGTCTGAGATCCAGGTGCTGGCAGGGTTGGTTCCACCTGAGGGCCGAAAGGGAGAATCTGTTCCTGCCCTCTCCCCTAGATTCTGGTTGCTGGCGTCTTTGGTGTTCTTTGACTTGTGAAAGCATCACCCTGACCTCTGCCTTCATTTTCACTTGGCCGTCTCCTGTTTCTTTGCTTCATCTTCCCTCTATGTTTGTCCCTGTGTCCAAATTTCTCCTAATTATAAGGACACCAGTCATATTGGATTAAGGGCCACTTTAATGACCTAATTTTAGCTCGACTACTTCTGTAAAGACCCTATTTCCAAATAAAGTCACATTCTGGGCTACTGGGTTTTAAGACTTCCACATACCATTTTGGAGGCGATGCGATTCAACCCATAACCATGGCCATTTATTGAAAAGTCTGTCTTTCCTCCATTGAATTACTTTTGCATCTTTGTCAAAAATCAATTGTGAATACTTTTATGGGTTTATTTCTGGGTTTTCTGTTCTGCTCCATTGATCTGCGTGCCTATCCTTCTGACAATACCACCCATTCTAGATTACTGTAGCTTCATAGTAAGTCTTGAAATTGGATAGACTGAATCTTCTCTCTTTGTCCTTCATTTTCAAAATTGTTTTAGCTATTCTAGCTCCTTTGTCTTTTCATATGAATCTTGAATAATTTTATCTACATCTACAAAAACTTGCTGAGATTTTGATATGAATCGTGCTACCCTTGTTTATCAATTAAGGGAGACTGGACATATGTACCAAATTGCATCTTCTAATCCCTGAACACAGTATGTCTCTCCATTTATTTAGATCTTCGATTTCCTTTGTCAGCATTTTGTAGTTTTCAGCATTCAAATTCTGTACATGTTTTTTAGAGTTACACCTAAATATTTAAGTTTTTAAGCAATTGTAAATTGTATTGCATTTTAAATTTCAGTGTCTGTGTGTTCATTGCTAATATATAGAAATACAATTGATGTGCACGTATGTTTACCTTGTATCTTGCAACCTTGCTGAACTTATTCATTAGTTCTAGGGATTTTGGGTTTTTTTGTAGATTCAGTGGAATTTTCTACATAACAATTATGTCATGTGCAAATAAAGACAGTTTTATTTCTTTCTTTCCAATCTGTCTGCCTTTAACTTCCTTGATGTGCCTTATTTCCCTGGCTAGAATGTCCAGCGCTGTATTGAATAAGAGTGATCAGAGCAGATGTCCTTGCCTCGTTCCCACTCTAACAGGGAAAGTGTCCAGTTTCTCACTGTTAAGTATGATGTTAGTTGTAGATTGTTTTTGTAGATGCCCTTTATTAAGTTGAGGAAGTTCCCCTATATTTCTATTTTCCAAGAATTTTTATCGTGAATGGGTGCTGGATTTTGTCAATGCATTCTCTGCACTGATTGATATGATCATGTGATTTCTCTTCTTCAGCCTGTTAAATCATGGATTACATTGCTTACTTTTCAAATATTGAACTGCCTTGCATCCCTGGAATAAGCCCCACTTGGTCATAGCATACAATTTTTTTATATGTTGCTAAATTCTATTTGCTAATACTTTCTTAAGGATTTTTCAAATCTATATTCATAGGGAGGGACTGGCCTGGTGGTGCAGCAGTTTAGTTCGTACTTTGGCAGCCCGGAATTCACGGGTTTGGATCCTGGGCGTCTGCCGACGCACTGCTTGTCAGCCATGCTGTGGTGGCGTCCCACAAAAAGTAGAGGAAGATGAGCATGGATATTAGCCCAGGGTTGGTCTTTCTCACACACACACACAAAAACAAAAAAGTATATTCATGGAGGATATTAGTCTGTAGTAGTTGTTGTTGGATCTTTTTGTATTGTCTTTTTCTAAGTTTTGATATTAGGGTAATTCTAGCTTCATAAAATGAATTAGAAAGTATTTCCTCCCCATATTTTCTGGAAGAGATTATGTGTAATTGATGGTCTCATTTAAATGCTTAGTCAAATTTACCAGTGAAACTCTCTGAGCAGATCTACATTTTTAACGGATCAGTTTTGCTGCTGGGTGAAGAACAAGAAATTTTAGGTACAATGGTGGAACATTCAAAGTGGAGGATGCCCATTTCTGCTTCAAATATAAGGAAATCCTGAGTGAACTAGAAAACACAAACAACAGACAAGGGGACAAAAAGATAAGACAAAAAGGAGGAAAAACTAGGCACTGTTGGCAAGATCAGAAAGTATGAAACATGAATAGGTAAATCTGAAAAGTAAACAAAGAGAAATTCTAGAAAAGAAAATTATGAGAAAAAAATCTATTTGATGGGTGGACTGCAGGAGGAACTAGAAAGAGCTGAAGAGAACATTAACAAAATGAAAAGAATTGAGGAAATCAGCCAAAATGTTCCACAGAGGGATAGAGAGATGAAAACGTAAAGAAGAGATAATGGAGACTGATAATAAAGATTGAAACTCTAAAAGAAGCCTAAGAAAAAGTTCAAATACTGAAGAAGTAGAATACAAAAACAAATCCAAATCTAGAAACAATGTAATGAAACTGAAGAAGGTTGAAGAAAAAGGAGAGGAAATTTTAAATGTTTTCAGAAAGAAAGAAAATTATCTGTAAAGAAACGACAATTAGAATGAGAGCGCATAAATGCCATAAGACATTGGAGAGATACTTCAAAGGGCTAAGGGGAAACAACAACTGATCTAGAATTCTCTACTGGGCTAGTTAGGATTCAAGGTTGAAGGCTAAATAAGAACATTCATACATGTATTTCAGACCAAGAGATTTTATATTCACAGGCCCTTCCTTAAATAACCTCGAAGGGAAGTTATTTTTATAAAAAATATTTAAATGTATATAAATATCAAGCATTGGCAACCGTGTTGAGAGACTGGAACTGTCATGTGTAGCTGGTGGGTATGTGACTTGATACTTCTCCTTTGAAGAACATTTGACATTGGCTGGTAAAGTTGAGGTGTGCAACCCTAAACCCCAGAAATTCTGCTTTTCTCTTTTTAACCTGCACTAGAAACTCTTGTATATATGCACCAGGTGATGTGCACAAAGATGTCCCTTGCAACATGGTCAATAAGAGGGAAAAATGTGAAATAACCTAATATTCATCAGCTGGGAAATGTGTAAATAAATTGTGGTATAGTCCTATGATGGAATACTATTCAGTCACTGGAAAAATGATTTTGTTTTCTTTGAGTCAGCCTGGGTAGTGCTCAAAAACTTAGGCTGAATTTAAAAAGGCATAATAGAATTATATGTACGGAATTGTCACACTTATGTAAATAAATCACGAACTTAAAAGACTATCGCAATAGAGAAGAAAAATCAGGCTCAACTCCAAATACAATAGGGATAAGTGGAGATTTATAGGTAAGGAGCAGAGTGAGCGGGCTAGTGGATGGAAAATTATGAAGAGGAGACATCAAGTGTAGTGGGATTCTTGCTAAACTGACTATCAGAATTCTTGCTGAAGGCAGGCCAGGTGAGCAGATGTCAGTGGTGGGGGATGAGGAATTTGATCAGCTATCAAGGCTGGGGGGATTCTCTGCTAACTGACTTAGCAGGATTCTGCTACAACTGGACTTGGTAGGCTGAAGACAGGGCCCAGGGATAAGGTCTATTCGAAAAGAGGTTTCAGAGGAGCCTGGCTAAACTTTGGTCAAGGAGAGAGTGTCTTTGTCAGTACAGAGAGTTTTGTACTAGTTGCTCCTAGTGTGCTTCCTGTGGACAGAAGGACGGGGATGATAATGGAGAAGGGCTGAAAGGGAACTTTAAAATATACAGATTATTTCTTTTGTATTCAAAACAATCTGAATTGAAATAACAGATGA
Source organism: Tapirus indicus (assembly GCA_031878705.1). NCBI lineage: Eukaryota > Metazoa > Chordata > Mammalia > Perissodactyla > Tapiridae > Tapirus > Tapirus indicus. Next base: position 87,919,418 of record CM062924.1, on the reverse strand, counting down.
CAATTTTGAAGTATGTTGACTACAAAGGAGTGTATTACATTTTTCTGTGTACTTTTCTGTGCTTTGAATTTCAATGGACTGGATGGAGGGGAGTGGACATAGAGGCACCAGTGAGAGGCTCTGGCAGAGACGTCAGCGGTTCATCCCAGGATGGAGGTGTTGGAGCTGGAGAGAAGGCTGTGGACCAGAAGGGAGCACAAGACCCAAGAATAGGAAGGCCATTGTTTCAGTTATCTATTGCTATGTAACAAAACATCCCCAAACAGCAGTGACTTTTTTCCGCCTCTGTGAAGTGACTCGTCAATTCTGCTAGCCTTGCCCAGACTCACTGGCTGTGTTTAGAGGTTGCTTGCCTGGGGTCAGCTGCGATGGCTGAAGTGGCTCAGCCGCTATATCCAGATGGTCTTTCATACCATAGCCACCTCTGAGCAGCGTTCAAGAGGACAAGCCCCCATGAAGAAGCACCTATCAAGTCCCTCCATCCCATCTGCTGCTGTCCTGTTGCCTGGAGCAAGTGACACTGTGAGATGCAAATACACAAGTGAATGAATGTTGGTCTGATCCACTGGGGCCATCACTCCATCTATCTACCACAACAGTCTTAAAATGATCAAGATAGTGTGGTATTGACACAGAGATGAATGAAAAGCAACATATAAGAGGCAATCAATGACCTCAGAGGAGGATGAAACAGACAAAGTTATTGAAGAACAAGGCAGGATAACTACCCTAGTATAAATCAAGAATTATCACAAAGGGTAAGAAAGGATTTTTTTAACAAGGCGCCAACAGCATTAACTATAAAATAAAGCATTGATAAATTTGATTACAATAAAATTAGGAATGTTTACCTAAGCAGAAAAGACACACCATGGAGTGTGAGCAAAGACCTCAACAGATAAAATCAGTGGAGGACCAGGGTCCAGATGATGGTGAGACCTTCTATTAAGCAAACTGGAGAAATGAACAACCCAACGGAATCCATCAATGGCCTCTGTTTTGTGTTCTTTTATGAGACAGTCAGTCGGGTGTGGCCCTCAGAGGAGACAGAGGTGAGGCTCAGGAAAAACAGTTTCTTATACTCACAGGTCCTGGAGACAGGAGGCACAGCCCACCCCACAGGGCCATAGGGAAGCACCAGGGTGGTCAGGAGGCCGAAGACAGGAGCTGGGGGTGGGGGTGAGACAGGACGCGCTTAGCCCATGGCCTTTATTAGGGTTTCTGTGGGAAACGCAGGGCAGGGCAGGGGAACAGTTTAGGATTGGGTCGTTTGAGTAATTTCGGTAGGCTCTAAGCTGTAGGGGTAGCGTCTACTTGCCTGGTGCCTGGCCCCGGGATGATTAAGGGAGAGGAATATTGCCTCCTGGGATGTACGGGCCAGATAGAGGATGTCTGGCTTTGGGTTGGTTAGTTTGCATATTAAACACACGTTCCCTGCTGGGTCCTGTGCTGTCTCTAAGAACTGGCTAGTCCCTAAGGGGCAGGCTCTCCCTAGACAGAAAGGTTTTTTGTTTAAGTTGTCATAACATCATAATATACTGAAAATTAAAAAAATATTTACAATACAGCCTCACAGGCCTTATATAGGCATGCCAAAAGAGATGAAATCCAACTGATCAATAAACGTATATAAAGATACCCCAACCTCATTACTAACTAGAAAAATGCAAATTAACACCACAGTGAGATACCAATCCACGCACGTCAGGTCGGTGAAAGCTTAAAGACTTGGCAACACAGGGCATTGAGGCAGATGGCGAGTCACAGGTGCTCCCATCTCCTGTCGAGGGCAGTGTGCTTTTGTACAGGGGACCCGCTCAGGGAATTCTCAGAGCAGCAAACCGACAATACCCCAAATGGCCACCAGCTGCAGAGTGGATACGTGAATTGTGGAATACTCGAAATGGGAATGAACAAGTTACAGCTACACACACACCATGGAAGAACCTCACCGGTAAATGATGAGCTAAAGAGGCGAGTTACCAAGAACACATGAGTCTAATTCCTTTTATGTAGAGACCAATGGCAGGCAGAATCCAAACTCTGTTGTTCAGGGACACATACACAAGTGGCAAAGCAGTAAATGAAAGCAAGAGAATTGTTATCAGAAAGTAGAGGGAGGGGCCTGTTGGGGGGAGGCATGGAGGAGGCACAGGCCCCCTAAGAACCTGGCCAAGGTCTATTTCTTGGCCTGGGTGATAGTTGTCCAGTTGCCCCCTTTATAATTATTCTTAAAAAGAAAAGAATGAAAATGAGGCTTGATGGGGCAGGCCTGGGCGAAGAGCGTAGACAGGGGCCCTTGCAAAGAGGTCAGTGGCTTTGGGGTGCAGGGACTGGACACAGAGAAAGCTCCACGAACAAGATGGACTTCCTGACAAGACTTAGCGATGTGTTAGGTACGGAGGGTGATAGAGAAAGAGATGGTGAGGGTGATTCCTAGGTTTCTGGCTTGTTTAGTGGGTTCATGGTGGGCCATCCTCTCAAATATGTAAGACTGGCTTTGCCATGGAAAATCCAGGTTCTTAACTTTTTGGTCTTGTGGTGCGTTTGAGGCATTTGGCCACGCAGACACTCAGCCACGTGGTTCTGGTGCTCAGAGAGGATGTGGGGGCTGGAGATGCACGTTTCAGAGGCGCCTGTGTACAGTGCTGCTCGAAGCTGTGAAAGTGGATGACGGTGCCTGGGGGGAGAGTAGAAGGGAGAAGAGAAGGCTCCTGGGACTGAGAGCCTCTAATTGGGTAGAGGACGAGTCTAGAGCAGCTGGAGGAAAACCTGGGGTATGGTGGCCCAGAGCCCAGAAAGGGCATCAGTGTGACAAGAAGGTGATGGTTTAATGCAGAAAGGTGGGGTAAGATGAAGTCTGAGAGATGCGACTTGGATTTAACAGGTGAAGATCATTGGCGGTTTCAACCAGAGTTCCCTGAATGGTGTGGTGGGGTGCACGCCAGACTGGAGGGGGTGGATGAGGCCAAGGGCGTGGGCAGGTTTCCACCACGTCTGCTGGCAAAGGCAGCACGTGGCAGGGTCGGGAACCAGGTTCCATGTGTGGGCGTCGCTGGTGGACTGTGTCAAGGTGCTGACTGCTGTATTCGCCCCTGTCTCCGGCTCCCGGGAAAGCAGTCCCGGCACAGACTAGATCCTCAATGTAACCTGTTGAACGTGGGAGAGAGCATCCCATTGTTTTCTGCACCAAACTAACCCAAAATGATGCCATTTAATTTCCATTTTATGCAGCTGTCTTTTAAATGTTTACACCTAAGCAGAGATGCATGCTTATGGAAAATTCACTCATTATATGTGCATTGTTTTAAGCAGCTCCGTAATCATAAAATGAATTCACAGCAGGCTGAAAACTAAGTTACATCACATCGGGAACTGAGAGTGAACATCGAGCCTCTCTCTTGCCCAGGAGGGCTGGACCCCTGGGAGACTCTTGTAACAGATGTCAGGGAAGGAGGGGAAGTGCCACCACTGAGGACCAGACTTCAGCTTCACAAGCACCATCTCTTAATCCTCAACCACTCCTATGAGGCAAGCAGGGGGTCCCTAGCCGCAGACGGGATGTCTCAGGCTCAGGGCCCCACGGCTGGTACTTGGCAAAGGTGGGATTTGGGCCCGTATGTCTGAGTTCACAGCCTTTCCACTAAGACTCACTACCTTCCAGAACCATCCATACTCTGCAGTATAAGTGCACGACGTGCCACGATCGCGGATCACTTTGTGAAGGCAGCCACAAACAGAGAGCTTCCCAAGTGGTGCTGTGACTTTTGTACGCCGAGGCGAGGTGCTTCTCTCCAGATGATTTTGCCTGCACTGCCTTCTTGAGCTATTTCAGAACAGCAAGAGTGATGGGCCCAGCTTGTCCACAGTGCTGCTGAGAACACGGAGACGGGGAGGCCGTTTAAGGTAGAGCTAGAAAATTCTTCCTTCATTTAGATGAAATCAGACCCCTGCCTCTTCCAGGAATGTTTCCTTGATATTCATCCAAATTTCCACGACACGCATTCCCTCAATCGACAGTGTATGAGCATCTCCTGTCACTCACCATTGTCGCTCTGCCATTTCAGGTGACCTTGCCAACTCAACCAAAGACGTGGTTCCATGGAGGACCAGGAGGGACTGGGTCTGGCACGGTGATGCCTTCGAGCTCCCAACCCCGAAACTGGGCTTATGATATTCCAAAAATAATAAAAGCATGGATCCTAGATGCTTTGTGTGGGTTATTTCTTCTAATCCTCACTCCCAAAAATGTTTTAGAGAGATGCTATTATCAGGCCCATTTTACAGATGAGGAAGCCGAGGCCCACGGAGCTTACGTCACTTGTCCAAGTCACACAGCTTTCAGAGAAGGGGCCAGGATTCCAACTTTGGCGTCTGAAATGAATGCTAACTTCCCTTAAGCAGCATCCCCATCTGACTCGCTACCTGTTGCCTCCTGGCCCTCGCAGACCTTTTCAAGGAAAGTAAGGTCTGAAGGGAAGTTAAGAGTGTTCCAGCTTCTTGCTAAATAGTTGTCTCAGGTTTAATCAGGTCTAATCTGGAATGTTCTGTTTCCCTTTGCTGTGCTCCTCAGCTGGAGCTCTTTCTCCAAAATGAATGCAGAGGCAGCAGCTCATTAAGAGAACCAAGCATATTTGTTCCTCCAGTCAATGCTGCAGAGGCGAAAGATTTAAATCTGGGAGAGTTGGGGGGACACGGGCGAGGAAACAAAAGACAGCAATTTTGAAAGCGCACAGATTAGCCCAGAGGCTCTTCTATGCTTTCATCCATCGCTTGCACACAAAAAAAGCCTTTATGTATTGCATCTCCTACATTTTTTTATTATTATTATTTCTCATCAGTTACAGAGGCCCGTTTGCAGGATACTACGGTGAGCGGAGATTGTGTTGTAGATGCTTTTATATGCAAAGTGTGCATCTTAAAAATGGAAATGACAGCCATTGCTGGGGGTGAAGCGTTTGACTGGGCAGTGGAGAGTCATTCTTGACTCTGAATCACCGCATCTAGGGATAGCTCTAGCCAATAAGAAACGAGATGACCCAGATTGGGTAATGGATGCTATTTCTGGTTTTATTTTTATTTTTCGGCTCCAAATTCTATAGACTGAAACACAGATTTGTTCTCAGAATCAATTCCTGGAATGTGCACGCAGGTTTCAGGAGGTCAGAGACGGGGGATGAGAGAGAAGGGCACTAAACAACCTGCAGAGCTGTTTGGAAGGGGGAGAAAAGTTTTCTGTAATTTTCAAAGCTTTGATTTATTGCCATATTCAAGAATTAATTATAGCCTGAGGTCCCTGAAATGAAGGGGGAAAAAAAAGAAATAATATGACAATTACACATCTGGTGGAAGGCACAGCTGGTTCTACTTAGGAAAGCTGCCCCCGTCTCTGGCTCCCCGAACTAAGCAAATGGTCCTTCCTTGCAGGCTGTCTCCTGGGGCCAGGGAACCATCAACATTTGGAACATCATTAGCATCTTTTCTCCCTGTGGGTTCTAGGGAGAAAATCACATTCTCAATACTGCTGGCAGCTGTGGCTACAGTTTTAAAATGAAGACATACAACCCGTGGTCTCTGGTCCCTGCTCAAGGTAACCTCTGCTGACTCATTATGTGCTTAATAAGATCTCTTGCCCGGGCGATGAGGAATGGATTTATGCTGAGATGCACGCAGAGCTGAGTGAAGGAAGGGGAGGAAGGGAATGGTTTTAGATGTGAGACCACGAGTTGTTTTCGCCTTTTCAGAATCTGTGGTGTCACCAGCCATCCGCCCTGAGAACCACGGTCTCCCCAACCAGCAAAAGTTAGGGGAGGGAGGCCAGGGCTCTTTGCAAAGTCTGCCTTATTTGCAGCTGACCCAGAGAAGACTGAAGTAGCCTCTTGCTGAGTTTATGGCCAAATTCCTTCCCAGGTTTGAGGTAAGAGCTGCACCAAGGGTGTAGGCTGACCCTCCCCTCTCAAGCACAGGATCCCAGGGTAGTGTTCACAATACACGGGGTTGTTAGCACTTGGGGTATTTGTTTTCCAAGAGCATGGAACTCAAGCAACACATTTTTAAAAATGCCTCGTAAGTGTTCAGCCATGAGAATGACAGAAGCTATGCCAGAGCTGACTCATCTTCAAACAGCTTTGAATCAAAGAACCCAGACACAGGGGGAGGGGTGGGGTGGGACTCTGAGGGAAGGACCAAGGAAGGTATACCCTTGGCGCAACTTTACCTCTCCTCTCCAGCTCTCTGGCTGGGCCTCAGAGTTAAATTGACACAAGGCAGATTAAAGGAGAAGAGCATCCAGATTTTCACATTTATATGGGACCCCCTATAGGAAAATGTAGACCCAAAGAAGTGGCAAAACCCTAGTGCTTGTATACCAGGTTGAGAAAGAAAGGCAACTGTGGAAAAGTAACTAACACATGTGGGGAGATTAAAGGAAGATAAGAGTTATTTTAACAAGGTCTGTTTGTATAGATTTCTTGCCCTCATCTCCCCATCTTTGCTGACAAGAATGTTTCTTTCCCCCCAGTACAGGGAGGGCATCTTCCACACGAGGGTTTTATGTCCTGCTTTCAGGAAGAAATGGGGATTCAAAGTGTCTTTCTTGCCCCTGCTGTTTTTGAAGTGCCTTTAGCTCAAAATAATCCTTATGGCAAAGTGGCATATTTTGGAGTATCATATTCTGCCACCCTTCAAGGTGTTTTGTGAGAAGAGATAGAATCAAAGCCTGCTTTATGGATCTCAGCTGGGACTCGGTGTTGGGGAGAGGGTGTCTCCTTGGAGAGCGAGGTCCTTCACGCCGGGCCCAGACACCTGGGTTTTTCGTGCCATAGACCTGGTATGTCCAGGGCAGTAAAGGACCCTCTGGTTGGGAGCCTGGGCTCCTTTGGGGAATTGTAGGAAACCGAGTGTATAGGTAGGATGGGGCCGGATGCAACCAGATGTGACCGATCAGCTGGGAGGAGGCAGCATATTCAATTCCCCCTGGTCTGGGGCAAAAGAAACTCAAATCAAGTTCTAAGTTTCTCCACTCACTTGTTCCTGCAGAGTATTAAAAATGGGATCAAGAATGGCACCCAGTGGCACACGGATGAGATAGCAGCCTTCGAGCAGGTCCACGGGTGAGAGTGAGGCACGGCTAGGAGCCGGCCCCTCCCAGAACATTTGTTCGTTCACAGTATACTTAGCTGCCTTTGTGGTTCATCTTTCTCTTCGCCTGCTAGTCTTCCCATCCTGCTAGTTTCTTCCTCCCACACCCTGCCGCCTTGCTCCCCTCCCGGGCCCCCAGGGGGTCTGCACACTGCAGGCTTTGTGTCAGGATGCTTTGTGAAATGAGACGGAACACACAGACGCCGGCTCTGAGCAGGGGGCATCCTAGGGTCCCAGCTGTGTGGAATGTTCCACAGCCTCCAAAAGAGGAGGGGAGAGTGGAAGACAGTGAGGCAGAGACTTTGTGGTCCAGTTCCTAAGGTCACTTTCAGAGTGTCTGTAACTACACTTACACAGATGAGTGAGCGTGGCGAGCCCGAGGATCGAGGACGAGTCGGGAACCGTGCTCGGGCACAGATCCATCCACCAGGGGAACCAGAACCTGTGCCGTGTCCGAATCCCAACCCAGGGGGTGCCTGTGCCACCAGCCTCCTGCGATACTGCATCCTCCGGGGCACCTTTCCTTTCCTGTAAAAGAGGGAGAGTCATTCTGGAAAGGAGAAAGTCTGGGGGTGAGCTCAGAGCCCTTCATCTGGGGGGCTGAGTAAACACTGGGGTCTTGCATTCTATTCTTATGAGACTCTAGGCTTATAGGGAAGAAGGGGCAAAGAGGATCTGAAGGAGCAGATTGTCGACCCAAGCCTGCTTGTTGCTAGAATATTCTCTGCTCTGGCAAAGAGCGACCACAGGAGATCAGCTTATGTCCCAGAGTGTGGATGGAAACGGCAGGAGGGCCTCCTGCCACACAAGGCTCTCCCTGTTCATTGAGCCAAGCCCGGCTTGTTGCTCAGATGTCACTCAATGACCTTCTTTTTCCCCACAAGCCTCTGAGTCACTCTGCACGTTGATAGGGACTCCTCCCTGACCGAACTTTGGTTGTAGCAGGAATCCTGCTGAGGCAGTTGAGCAAGACTCTCCCCGCTGGACAACCAATCAAGTTTTCCTCTTAGTAATTCCCTATCCAGCGAGGCCCTCACCCTGCCCGATGGTTCCACCTCCCTCCCCCGCCGTCCTGTCCTGTATTCCCAGTTGGGTTCAATCTCGCTCCCTTATTGCAACAGTCTTGACCCTGTTGCAACAGTGTGGACTAACGTCTTTCTTGCCTGTTTCACTCCATCCACTGCAAGTTTTCTTTGATAACATCCACGACCAATAATTTCCATGTCGGGGGGCAGGAGCCATCAGCTGGTTTTAAAAGTCATAAACCCAAGTGTATCTGTAGACTTGTGAGTCAGGAGGAGTGAATGAGATGTCATAAGTTGTGCAGTCGCTGGCCCGGAGTAGGGGCACCGAGCAGCACCGGAGCAGGGGCACCCGTGGACATCACCACCTGTTAGAGAATGGGAGAGAGGGGGCTGGAGGGTGCAGGAAGTCTGCAAAGACCGTGTGTGTTTGTCACGGCTATTTTTCCACACGAGCAAAACACAGCAGAGCGGGCTGGACTTCCCCAGCCTCTGTGAAGATCCTAACTCTATAAAGGTGCAAAAGGGGAGGAGAGAATGATGAGCCTAAAGATGGAAAATTTAATTCCAAAAGCCAGTGATTTGTGATTGTTTCCCACAAGTATTTACTTGACTTGAGCTATTAATTAGAGGTATTATCTGATAATTATTTTCTGATTATATGTCTTTATACCCGTCATCTCACACAATAATTAGCTATGACATATTTAAAACCCTGAGAGAATATTTTGAGACTTGAAGAACCGGAAGGGAAATTGACAGGAATAAATCTGTAAGAGGATCAGGAATGCTAGCCAGACGTCATCCACATGGCAGCATAAAACACTGGATTTGTGCATCTTCTGTGTCCACAGTATGGGGCCCAGTACCACTGGATTGCAGCTACTATTTAGTCTACGCCGTGGTGCTCACCTACTACAAAACAACCTTAAAATGTTGGGTAGGGCAATGTAAATGCTCTGAAATAATCTTGTATTCATTTCTCTTTCTGGATTTTTCTACCTCCTACCAGCATTTATTTCTTACAAAGTATAACACCACACATATGAATCAGCAATCCAAAAGGGAAACCAGTTGAGGCATTAGATATTTATTTACAAAATCATGGATCCAGTTTAGCCCTTTGCCCGAATGAAAATTTTTTCCAGGCCTTTAGTTTTATATATCATTTCTCTTTACAAATACATGTTTGTATAGGAGGCAATTAAAATCCTTTCTAAGTTGTTTGTGCAAGGAAAATGAATTGGTGCTTTTTTATTTCAATGTAAATAAAATGAGCTATAATAACCCTCAATTAGCACATTAAAATAAGTTGAAGATTTGTTTTATCATTTCATTGTAGAGAAAATAAGGCAGCAATGAGAACCTTCTATTAGTGACAAAAACAGGACCAGTTGTTTGCCTTGAAGAACAGAGAAAATCTAATTTAAAACTCTCTGCGAATCTTTGATAATTAATTTCACACCAAACACGCCATTAGAAGGTCTATAAAACATCTGATAGTTTAAAAAAAGGCAAACCAATGATTTTCCCCCTAAACGAGAATGTCAACAATAAAAATTTAATATGCAGAATGAAATTAGAAGGGGAACACAGCCAAAACAAAAGTTTTGTCTTGCTTTCTTTCTCTCAAAGTTGACGACTTGAGCAGTGAACTTGACCTTTATCAAGTGAAGGGAATAATGGGGACCTTGTAGATGGTAAAACCCACCAAACAGAAAGTGAATAATCAGAAAACTCAGGGGTGCGGTGGTTTATGTGCATGTGTGTTTGTGCTTGCAGATGAGTGTGCATGGTGATGTGTGTGTACGTGTGCACAAGTGTGTGTGAGGGTGGTGTGTTGTCTGGAGATAGAAATAAGACAGGTGTGAGTCAGACACTGCTTTGAGAACGTATAAATGTGAGTAAGAAATCAGAGGTGGGCAACTTCTCGTTGTGTCTTCAGTTACAGGACAGACTGGATGATGGGCGCTATATACACCACCTTGGGTAAACCCATGCACTGTCCAAAATTGTTGACCCTGAACGGTGGGTAAGGCAGGGTAAGCACGCTAGGGCACCTACCCATGTGGTTTAACTTAAACTTTTTATTCCTTAACCCAAACGGAGACAAAGTGAAATGACTTCTCAGGTTTGCTGAGAAGAAAAAACTGCAAAAATTGCCCAGTGGATTTTCCCGTTTAGCTGTCGCCATTGATGCAGTTCCCGGTGTCAGGGTCTCCCTCTCGGCCATGATCGCGTCTGGTGGACTGACCTGCAGGCGTGCGGCCAATCCAGGACGTCTCCTCGGCTGCCCAAGTCCAGGCTGCAAGGAGAGGGTTCGCTGGAATGACATGGGGTGGGGGAGTCAAGGTGACTGTCTTGGAATCGACAGGAATCAGGACGCAGTCTCCTGGGGGTGAGCCCCTGCTGTCAGGGAGACACGGGACAACAGAACAAAAACCCGTGTTCGGCCAAACGTCATCCTACTGTTCCTCCAGCTTCCACATGTTACTGAGGTATATTGAGCCCCGCTCTGTTCTGAATAACACACTGAGCACTTTCCATGTATTAAATTCCTTAATCCTCATAACCCCCGTCTCGGTTTCCTACAGTTGCCCTAACAAATTACCACACACTAGGTGGATTTAAAAACACACAAATTTGCGCTCTCAGTTCTGGAGGCCAGAAGTCCAAAATCAAGGCGTCCACGGGGCTGCGCTCCTTCTGGAGGCTGCAGGGAGGATCCTTCCTGCCTCTTCCAGCTCCTGGTGGCGCCCGTATTCCTTGGCTTGTGGCCGCATCACTCCAACTCTGCCTTCTCCTCTGTGTCTGTCTGTCCCTGCGTGTTTCTGATAGAAGGACATTGATCATAGGATTTAGGGCCTGCTGGGATAATCCAAGATGATCTCGTCTCAAGATCCTAAGCTTAATTACATCCAGGAAGACTCTTTTCCCAAATACAATGACATTCGGGGTTTTGACATGGATATCTTTGGGGGGAGGGGCATTTTTAGGCCTACCACAACCTGCGATAAGGCAGTTACTATGGTTTCCTGCACATTTCAGTGGGGGAACTCAGTCCCACAGACGTGAAGTAGCTTACCCAAGGCCACATGGCCAGCAAGTATTAGAGCCGGTGACTTAGTGCCACTGCTGTGCCACATGACCTCCCCGTGGTCATCATTGGTAGATAATGGATCTCATTCTGTTCTCATTCTAAAATTCTAATTCTTAATCTAATTCCACATCCTAATTCCTCAGATCCAGTCTGAGTCTCATCTACTACTGATGGCATCAAAATATTACCGAAGGATCTTCAGAGCCCAACAGCCAGCTAAGGATGCCACCCGGGCAAGGAGACCAGCCCTAACAACACACAAGCCCCCAGTCCTTACATAAGGAGATCTCAGTTGCCTCGTTCTGATGTGTCCTGGACAATCTCCTTCCACCCCGGGTCATCCGTATGGAGTTGAGATTCATGCTGGTCAGAGCAAGGGCGAGCACCCTGGAAGCAGAGTAGCAACGAGCACAGACAAGAATCTTTTCATCTACTTCTGGAGGAAGCCACACCCGATGTACTTGGACACACTGCTGTCTCTTGTCCAGATGCTGCCAAATGGAGGCCACAGCCAGGGCACCAGAGAGCAAGTCCCCTAGCACTAGCGTCCGGCCAAGTCCGTCGACAATGCAGCCCTGTTCCCCTGGAGGCCACTCCGGTTCACCATCAATGCACAGGGCCCTCCCTAAATGTCAGCTTATTTTAGAGTTGGAAAGGATGTAGACGCCACCACATTCAAGGCCCTCGTTTAGAGGCAGGGCGTTTGAGGCCTAGCTCACCCGAGTGACCTTGCCTGCGGCACAGAGTGGCTCATGCAAGTCCCAATTCAATGCCTGTTGAGTGATCAAGATGAGAACAGTCATCTTCTGCCCCTTATTGCAGCCTCCACGTCGACAGGGATGTTCATTTTATTCTCAGCACAGGAAAAAGCCCCCCGCGAGGTCTTGGGGCACTGTTCCTCAGGTCTCGGTGCACAGTGCTGGGCCTGCCTCATGGGAGACCATTTCTCCAGGGTCCCCACGGGCCTCATCTGCGGCCTCGTGGCATTTCCCATCCTGTCTTCAAAGTGCTCCGTGGTTTTGAGAAGCTGACCTCTATTTGTGGGCTCTTTGCAGGAAACCTAACCCCACCGGTACCCACAAATGCGTGGAAGTGCTGCCCCGTGGAAGTCTCCTTGTGCCTCTCTCGAATGGCAGCACACCTCAGTCTGGCGGGGGGCGCTTTTAATAAGAAAGAGAAAGTGTATTGGTTCATCCACAGCCATATGTCAGGCACTGGTGGAACGGACAATCCCCATCCCCAAGGAGCCCTTGGTCTGGTCGGGGAGAAACACAAGCTGTGGAGGGGTGCAGAGGAGAGGGGTGAGGGGTGAGCGGGAGGTGTAGTTGTGGAAGGCTTTCTGGAGGAGGTGGCGATGAGTGTGAGCCTTGAGGGACTTGTTGGAATCACTTAGAGGAGAACGGAAGGTATTTTCCAGGTAGAAGAAAGCAACTCGATCCAGGGCAGGGAGGTGGGAAGAGCCATGTGTGTAAGTTTCCTGAAGCTGCTATAACAAATTCCCACAAACCGAGTGGCTTAAAACAACACAAATTCATTCTCTAACAGTTCTGAAGGTCAGCAGTCCCAAATCAGGCTGTCAGCAGGGCCACACTCTCTCCAGAGGCTCTAGGGGAGAATTCCTTGTGTTTTCCAGCTCCTAGTGGCTGCCAGCAATCCTTCACCTGTGGCTGCATCAGTCCATTCTCTGTGTCCATGGTCCCAAGGCCTTGTCCTCTGTACATGTGTCAAATCTTCCTCTGGACACGTGTGGTGGCATTCGGACCCACTTAGATGATCCAAGATAACCTCCCCATCTCAAGATCCTTCAGTTAATCACCTCTGCAAAGACGTTTTTCCAAATCAGGTACAACTGACAGGTTCTGGAGATTAGGACCTGATCTTTGGGGGCCATACCACCTGGTAACCGTTGGGGCAGGACGAATGGGAGTTGAGGGCCGGTGAGTAGGGGAGCGCCTGGAGACGGGGCAGGCTTCAGCTTACCAGGAGCCTTCTATATTCCGCTGAGGAGTCTGGACTTGGTCCAGATTCCTAACCGTTTATTGAACCAACCACACTCACCATGCTCCTGGCACTAGCTCACTCCCTAGGCCACGTGGAGTTAAAAACTTATTGGCTTTGCAGCTGGTCATCCACTTGATTAACCACCCTTCAGCCAGTCACCCACAAGTCTACTGAGGGAAAAAAACTGCATTCTCCCAGCACGTGATTTTTTTTTCCATTTTTTTTTTATTGATGTCTTAGTTTATAACACTGTGGGGTTTTAGTTGTACATTTTTGTTTGTCCGTCACCTTGTGGATGTAACCCTTCACCCCTTGTGCCCCCCCCAACCCCCTTCCCCTTGGTAACCACCAATCAGTTCTCTCTGTCCGTGTGTTCACTTATATTCCATATATGAGTGAGTTCATGCAGTGTCTGTCCTTCTCTCTCTGGCTTATTTCACTTAACATAATACCCTCTAGGTCCATCCATGTTGTTGCAAATGGAACAATTGTGTCTTTTCTTATGGCTGAGTAGTATTCCATTGTATGTATATACCACATCTTCTTTAACCAATCATCAGTTGAGGGACACTTGGGTTGCTTCCACTTCTTGGCTATAGTGAATAATGCTGCAATGAACACAGGGGTGCATACACCTCTTGTGATGGTTGATTTCACGTCCATTGGGTAGATGCCCAAGAGTGGTATTGCTGGATCATATGGTATTTCTATTTTTAATTTTTTGAGGACTCTTCATACTGTTTTCCATAGAGGCTGCACCAGTTTGCATTCCCACCAGCAGTGAATGAGGGTCCCCGTTTCTCCACAATCTCTCCAGCATTTGTTGTTATTTGTCTTTGTGATTATAGCCATTCTAACCGGTGTAAGGTGATATCTCAGTGTAGTTTTGATTTGCATTTCCCTGATGATTAGTGATGTTGAACATCTTTTCGTGTGTCTATTGGCCATCTGTATCTCTTCCTTGGAAAAATGTCTGTTCATATCCTCTGCCCATTTTTTGATCGGGTTGTTTGTTTTTTTGTTGCTCAGTTGTATGAAATCTTTATATATTACTGAGATTAATCCCTTGTCAGACAAACGATTTGCAAATATTTTCTCCCAGCTGGTGGGTTGTTTATTCATTTTGATCCTGGTTTCATTTGCCTTGTAGAAGCTCTTTAGTCTGATGAGGTCCCACTTGTTTATTTTTTCTTTTGTTTCCCTTGTCTGGGTAGACATGGAATCTGAAAGGATCCCTTTATGTCCAATCTCAATTAGTGTACTGCCTATATTTTCTTCCAGGAGTTTTATAGTTTCAGGTCTCACTTTCAGGTCTTTGATCCATTTTGAATGGATTTTTGTATATGGCGATAGGAGATGGTCTACTTTCATTCTTTTGCATGTTGCTGTCCAATTTTCCCAGCACCATTTATTGAAGAGACTTCCCTCTCTCCATTGTATGTTCTTTGCTCCTTTGTCGAAGATTAGCTGTCCATAGGTGTGTGGTTTTATTTCTGGGCTTTCAATTCTGTTCCATTGATCTGTGTGTCTATTCTTGTACCAGTACCAGGCTGTTTTGATTACTGTAGCTATATAGTATATTTTGAAGTCAGGGATTGTGATGCCTCCAGCTTTGTTCTTTTTTTTCAGAATTGCTTTAGCTATTCGGGCTCTTTTGTTGCCCCATACGAATTTCAGTAGTTTTTGTTCTATTACCGTGAAGAATGACATTGGGATTCTGATTGGGATTGCATTGAATCTGTAGATTGCTTTAGGTAGAATGGACATTTTAAGTATATTTATTCTTCCAATCCATGTGCATGGAATATTTTTCCATTTCTTTATGTCCTCCTCGATTTCTTTCAATAGTGTCTTATAGTTTTCATTGTATAGGTCTTTGACCTCCTTGGTTAAATTTATTCCCAGATATTTTATTCTCTTTGTTGCAATTGTAAATGGCATTGTCTTTTTGAGTTCTCTTTCTGTTGTTTCATCATTACTGTATAGAAACGCAATTGATTTTTGTAAGTTGATTTTATACCCTGCCACTTTACTGTAGTTGTTGATTGTTTCTAGTAGTTTTCCGATGGAATTTTTTGGGTTTTCTATGTATAGGATCATGTCGTCTGCAAATAGTGAGAGTTTCACTTCTTCATTGCCTATTTGGAGTCCTTTTATTCCTTTTTCTTGCCTAATTGCTCTGGCCAGAACTTCCAGTACTATGTTGAATAAGAGCGGTGAGAGTGGGCACCATTGTCTTGTTCCTGTCCTCAAAGGAATGGCTTTCAGTTTTTCCCCGTTGAGTAGGATGTTTGCTGTAGGTTTGTCATATATGGCCCTTATTATGTTGAGGTACTTTCCTTCTATACCCATTTTGTTGAGAGTTTTTATCATAAATGGATGCTGGATCTTGTCGAATGCCTTCTCTGCATCGATTGAGATGATCATGTGGTTTTTATTCTTCATTTTGTTAACGTGGTGTATCACGTTGATTGATTTGCGGATGTTGAACCATCCCTGTGTCCCTGGTATAAATCCCACTTGATCGTGGTGTATGATCTTTTTGATGTATTGCTGTATTCGGTTTGCCAATATTTTGTTGAGGATTTTTGCATCTATGTTCATCAGTGATATTGGCCTGTAGTTTTCCTTCTTTGTATTGTCCTTGTCTGGCTTTGGTATCAGCATGATGTCGGCCTCATAGAATGTGTTGGGAAGTATTCCATCTTCCTCTATTTTTTGGAATAGTTTGAGAAGGATAGGTGCTAAATCTTCGTTGAACGTTTGATAAAATTCTCCAGGGAAGCCATCTGGTCCTGGGCTTTTATTTTTTGGGAAGTTTTTGATTACTGCTTCAATCTCTTTATTTGTGATTGGTCTGTTCAGATTCTCTATTTCTTCTTCTTTTTTTTTTTTTTTGTGGGGAAGACCAGCCCTGAGCTAACATCTGTTGCCACTCCCCTTTTTTTTTGCCGAGGAAGACTGGCCCTGGGCTAACATCTGTGCCCATCTTCCTCTACTTTATATGGGACACCACCACGGCATGGCTGACAGGCAGTGCGTCGGCGGGCGCCCAGGATCCGAACTCGCGAACCCCAGGCTGCCAAGCGTGGACTAAACCGCTGCGCCACCGGGCGGCCCCTCTATTTCTTCTCGATTCAGTTTTGGGAGGTTGTACACATCCAAGAATTTGTCCATTTCCTTTAGGTTGTCCAATTTGTTGGCATAAAGTTTTTCATAGTATTCCCTAATAATCCCTTGTATTTCTGTGGTGTCTGTTGTAATTTCTCCTCTTTCATTTCTAATTTTATTTATTTGAGTCTTCTCCCTTTTTTTCTTAGTGAGTCTGGCTAAGGGTTTGTCAATTTTATTTATCTTCTCAAAGAACCAGCTCTTTGTTTCATTGATCCTTTCTACTGTTTTTTTGGTTTCAATTTCATTTATTTCTGCTCTGATTTTTATTATTTCCCTCCTTCTGCTGATTCAGGGCTTTGTCTGTTCTTCTTTTTCCAACTCTGTTAGGTGCAATTTAAGGTTATTGATTTGGGATTTTTCTTGTTTGTTAAGGTGAGCTTGTACTGCTATGAATTTCCCTCTCAGGACTGCTTTTGCTGCATCCCATATGAGTTGGTATGGTGTATTTTCCTTTTCATTTGTCTCCAGATAGCTTTTGATTTCTCCTTTAGTTTCATCAACGACCCATTGGTTGTTCAGTAGCATGTTGTTTAGTCTCCACATCTTTGTCCCTTTCCTAGTTTTTTCCTTGCAGTTGATTTCTAGTTTCACAGCATTATGATCAGAAAAGATGCTTGTAATGATTTCAATCTTCTTAAATTTATAGAGGTTTGCCTTGTTTCCTAATATATGATCTATCCTTGAGAATGTTCCATGTGCACTTGAGAAGAATGTGTACTCTGCTTTTTTTGGGTGGAGTGCTCTGCATATATCTATTAAATCCATTGCGTCTAGTTTCTCGTTTAAGTCCATTATTTCCTTATTGACTTTTTGTCTGGATGATCTATCTATTGATGTAAGGGGGGTATTAAGATCCCCTACTATTATTGTGTTATTGTTAATATCTCCTTTAAGGTTTTTTAGCAGTTGTTTTATGTACTTTGGTGCTCCTGTGTTGGGTGCATAGATATTTATAAGTGTTATGTCTTCTTGTTGAAGTGTCCCTTTTATCATTATATATTGCCCTTCTTTGTCTCTCATTACCTTTTTTATCTTGAAGTCTACTTTGTCTGATATAAGTATGGCTACTCCTGCTTTCTTTTGTTTGCCATTAGCTTGGAGTATTGTTTTCCATCCTTTTATTTTGAGTCTGTGTTTGTCTTTAGAGCTGAGATGTGTTTCCTGGAGGCAGCAGATTGTTGGATCTTGGTTTTTAATCCATCCTGCCACTCTGTGTCTTTTGATTGGAGAATTCAATCCATTTACATTTAGAGTGATTATTGATATATGAGGGTTTAATGTTGCTATTTTATTGTTCATCTTCTGGTTCTTTTGCATTTCCTTCGTTTCTTGTCCCTTGTGTTTCGGACTGCAAATTCAATTTGGTATTTCTGCATGCTCATTCTCTTGGTTTTCTCTTTATTTGTCATGTGTGGTTCTCTTCTGGTTGTTTGTTTAGTGGTTACCGTGAGGTTTATATAAGCGATCTCCTGGATAAGAAAGTACATTTTCAGATGCCTCCTTTTTCCTGAGGCTGGGTCGATTCAATCCCTTACCTCTTCCCCTCCTTATTTGTTATCTCTTTATTCCAGATTGTGTCATGAATGTGTGTTTCCAGTGATGAGCTTGAATTAATTTTTGATGTTTTCCAACTGTATTTTGTTCTGGTTTAGTCTCCTTGCTTTTCTCCTTGCTGAAATCTTTGTATCCCCTTTCTCATTTGTTTTTTTTCAGGCCTAAGGGCCTTCTTGAGCATTTCTTGTAGTGGGGGTCTTGTGGTGACGAACTCTCTTAGCTTTTGTTTATCAGGGAGAGTTATTGTTTCTCCATCATATTTGAAGAATATTTTTGCTGGATAAAGTATTCTCGGCTGAAGGTTTTTGTCTTTCATGATTTTGAATATATCATTCCAGTCTCTCCTAGCCTGTAGAGTTTCTGTCGAGAAATCAGCTGAGAGCCTGATGGGGTTTCCTTTGTATGTTATTTTGTTTTTTTTGTTTAGCTGCCTTCAATATTATTTCCTTGTCACGGGTATTCTTCAAGTTTGCTACTATGTGGCGAGATGATTTTTTATTCCTGTTTATATATTTAGGTGATCTATTGATTTCATTCACTGTTATTTCCCTCTCGTTCCCTAGGTTGGGGAAGTTCTCAGCTATTATTTCTTTGAACAAACTCTCTGCTCCTTTTTCTCTTTCTTCTCCTTCTGGAATACCTATTATCCTTATGTTGCTTTTCCTCATTGAGTCTGATATTTCTCGAAGAATTTCTTCATTTCTTTTTAGTCTTAGCTTTCTCTCCTCCTCTATCTGGAGCATTTCTGCGTGGCTATCCTCAATAATGCTAATTCGTTCCTCCATATTGTCAGTTCTGCTCTTTAAAGACTCCATTTTTTCCACTATCTCGTTGATTTTGTTTTTCATCTCCAATAATTCTGATTGGTTTTTCTTTAGGGTTTCAATCTCTTTTGTGACATAATCCCTGAATTCGTTGATTTGTTTCTGTGTGTTCTCTTGTATTTCGTTGAGTTTGTTTATGATAGCTATTTTGAATTCTCTGTCATTCAGGTTATCAAATTCTGTGCCTTCAGGGTTGGTTTCTGGGTGTTTGTCATTTTCCTTTTGGTCTGTAGCCCTGACAAATTGTCGCAAGGATCCAACGGGGACATCCTTATTTTTTCCCCTCATGATAATTTGGTCCTGCAGTTTCCCCCTGCTGCCAGTAGATGGAGATTGCGAGCAGTTTGCTCTGAGGCGGCTGCAGCCCCCAGAGGGATTATGCTGAAACGCCGGGTGTGTGTGGGGAGGGGTCCTCTCTTTCTCCTGCTTGACCCGGGGGTTTCCTTTCTGGCTCTCTTAGGGTGTTTGCTACACCCCCTCAACAGTCCGTCGTCGCTTCCCAGTGGGGATCTTGCGACAGTCTGTGAGAGCACCTGGATGGCGATAGTTTTCCCCGCTGTGGGCCGCCCCTCCCCCCTCTGTCTGCGTACCACGCTGTCTGTGCCGATCGATTGGGGAGGGGGAGTACAACTTCTTACCTCTCCTCCCGTCCTTTTGGGCTTCCCGCACCTCCACCGTCCGATGTATGGCAGCAGGGGTTTCTTAGAAGTCCTTCATAGTGTTTGATTGAGCTCTGTTGGAATGCGAATGATGTTTTCGTTGTGCCGTAGGGAGCAGAGATTCAAAGAGGGAATCTCACTCCGCCATGATGCTGATGTCACTTCTCGTGATTTTTTTTTTTTAAATCAAAAGGCAACTTTCCCCCGACTGCCCCCTTCTTACTGTGTGATATGGAGATGATTCTGGAGTTGAACACATCTGGTAGGCTTCACTGCTTCCTTGTAAGGGCCAAATTACTTAACCTCTGGAATAACAACAGCCACTTTTGCTGAGCCCATGCAGGCATGGGTGAGCTCATTTAACCCTCACAACCTCTTGAACAGGTCATGCTATTCTGTCCCTTTTACAGATGAAATGAAGGAGACTCTAAAAGGTAACCCACCCACATAGCTGGGAACTGATGAAGGCAGGAAGCTAACCTGGCAGCCCGCCTCCTGGGTCTGCTTTCTTAACCGCCATGTGCTAAAGCCTTGCAGATTCATCATCTTGTAGTAACATGGGGAGCAAGGGTATGTGCCACCCACGAGAGTCTGGAGATGGAAGGAGGTGGCCCATGTGGGACACGTGGGGAGCCCCACACCTGTATGTGCTCAGTGAACGGTTGTTAGAACTACCCACTCATGTGGGTGAAGTTGGAGGGGTTCTGCTAACACTGGGACAGCTCCTCCCAGGCTTCTTTGGCTTGTGTCCGGGTGAAGAAGAGGAGGTGGATGTGTGGGGAAGAAAACATCAAGGGGGCCCCCCCTGGACCTTTAATCTCAGATTCCACTGCCACCTTCCTCTGCCTGCATTTCTCCCTTCTGAGTTCAATGCAGCAGCTGGGGTGACTTGAAGAATCCTTCACTTGGGTTCCCGGGCTGCTTGTAGCTGGGACGTGCGCCCCTCTCCTGGGATAGGGAGAAGGGTCTTCGGGCTGGGAAATTAGAATGAGGAGATGTTCTCTAATTTAACTGCATCTCTGCCAGTAATTCAGAAACCATCATTTGCACGCACATTTCTGAAAGGCTTTTCAAAGAATTTAAACCCACCACTTAAAATTCTCATTATGGTGGGAAATGGCTCCTTTGGGGTCCAACAGTTTTCTTTTGGTCTCACAGTCCCTAGAGGTACAGATTTCAATTTAGAGCTTTCCACGTGGAAACCGTGAAGGTGCTCAGCCTCACATGTAGCTCTCTCCCCCAAACTGGGCAGACTCACTCATTTCCAAGTCATATGAGCGAGAGAAAGCATTCATCAAACTTCCGCAATGTAATGATCCTTGCTTCTGGGATTAAAAGCAACAGGTAGATAGAATTACATTTGATGAATATTTATTGGCCAATCTCTCCGTTTGCTGAAGAACATTAGTACAATTGGCAACAAACTTTCTGTTGATTGATACGAGTATGTACAAAACCCCAGGGCCCCACGCCTCCCCCAAATCGTGACTGCATTTCTCAGGAGAATCTCACTTTCAAATGATCTTGTTGGATATTGTTGGAAATTGATCCATTTGCATACCATGAATGTTAAAACTTAGAAAATACTCAACCGCCAATTAGCGCCAGCGAGTCTTTCCCTAATTAATCAGCCACGAAAGAGCAGCTCCAGGTGCCTTTCTGTAGCTGAGCATCAGCTAAAGCTTTTGTATTTATTAATCTTGATGACCCGCCAGGCAGCACATGCGGGCTCCTTCAAGGTGATGGAGAGCCAGAGTCCTCTGGAGACCTCACGTCAAGTTGTGAGCCCTTTGGCCAGCTGACTAAGTTATTCCCAGTTCTGTCCTTACTTCCGGATATGTGAAACTTCAGAAATTGCTCACGGCCCAGAAAAATCTAGCATTCCTAAACTTTGTGATGATGTATTTCACAAGTAGTCCAGTGAGTTTCATTCTGTGGGTGCTTACCAAATACCCCTTGTGAGCCCAGCCCTGCAGACAGACAGACAGGTAGAGAGCAGAAGCCCCTCTGAAAATTGGATGGATGTGCTCATGTGGGCAACGGAGATGGTGGTGACTCCAGAGTCCAGAATGGGTGGGGCAAGCTTGCTGAGAGGAATCTAAAGGAGGCAGGAAAGCAAATTATCCTTGACCCAAATCCTCTACGAAATGAAGCTGGCAAGATAGAAGTCCATCTCAGGAAGGTCAAAGACTGTGTTTGTAGACTTGAGTGCTTTAGAGAATATTGCAAATTCCTGTATCTGAAAGTGGGGCAGAATATGCTCAAGGAAATGAAGGACACTTGCTCTGAGTGGAGGTCACTGAGCATAAATGACGCAGGTTCCCACGTGCACCCAGAGGGGTCCCAGGACAGCAGCCCTGCTGGCTGTCATCCACTGCACCCACAGTTTGGCTGCTGGCAAGAGCAAGTGTCTTTCAACAAAAGGGGGGCACTCTGGCCTTCCTCCCTGCCAACAAGCCACAGGGCATCCCCGTAAACCTCCATGTTGGGGTATCTCCTTATGACTTCTTTGCATTGAGACTCTTTCCATGGAGGGGTTGCCCTACATCCCAAATGGGGCTGATGTTCAGGACTTTGGTCTAGGGCTTAATTGGTCTGTTTGGGGAAGAAAAGTGTTGAGCAGATGGAGTAATTGGTCACTGCTTCCCAGAAACCCGGATTATAAATGAACTGCCCCCCAGCTCCGTGTTCGGCTGCCAAGCCCAGCAACCCATCCTCAGCTCCTACCCACAGCGCAATTAGTGATTCCAGCCCCAGAGCTCGCCAGTTTGGAGAGTTTAAAGTTCATTAAGAGTTTAAATAAATCCATTCATTTAGGTTTACCTTAAAGAGTTTTCTGTAATCACCTTCATTACATTTTTAAATGGTGTTGGGGAGAATAGTGATTAGGAATAATTTGCTTCAGCCAGGGGCACTTTGCTGTTGTACACAAATGTGTCACCCTGTCACATACTCCCCCACGATCTGGAGGTGACTCAGCCCTGAGTCTCAGCTCCGGCCGTGAATCACAGCCTACAGGGATGTGGGAGCATGCAGCTCCAGAAGGAATGGCCCCAGATGAGAGAATTGTTTCCGCTTTGGCCTCTGGGGTAATATATATTTTTTTAAATTGTGCTTTACTTTCAACATTGATCCCAAGAATTCCGCTCTCCTTGCCTAGTATCGCCTCTGCGCCCACTGCTCCCCTTGAAGGTTTGGAAACTGACTTGAGCGTTTCGATTAGAATCTCCAGGGACGGATGAAGACTTTGAGTAGTTGCTCGTGTGGCCTGTCGACGTGAAGTCACCGTCACTGGTGTTATCACGCGGCCAGCTGAGAGACGTCGCTACACAGAATGTTGCCAGTGGAATTCAGAGTGAAGTGTGTTTCTGTCCGATCATAACGGATAAGGCTTTGTTTTAAATGTCCAGTGATGGAGACCTGCCTGCCATGGATTTCGCCATTGAAACAGATATGTAGGTTCTCATTGGTTTAGACTCCCTGGGCTTCACATAATTTTTGTCAGAAACTGGTTTCTAATGAAATCTGCAAATGAAATGTCTAACGGGGGCGCCCCTCCTGCACAGAGGACATTTCCTGAGCTTCCGGCGTTGGGAACTTTGCTTTTGGTTTTCCCAGCAGTGTGACTTGAGATACTCAGTCTCCCTTCCAATCAGAAAGGAAAAATGCTCTGAAGCAACCACGGGAAGCTCCCGGGGTGCCCCGTGGGTGCAGGCCCGTGGCTGCAGATCTCAGCCTCAGCCGTGGGGTCACCATCCATAGGCAGGGGTGCTCCAGGTAAGCCCTGGCTCCCGATGATCTCCAGCACCTGCCCCTCCCTTCCATCACATGCCCAGATCTGAGTCAGCCCACTCTAGTTCACTAAACCCTCAAGTTTCAGCATTGGAGTCTGGCATTTTAGGACAAATGAGCCTGGTGTTGTGTCTCCTCAAGAGAATCCGACTCAGACTTACAGATCCTTAGGGAGCACCACTCTAGGCCAGCATCCCGCTGCACCTGGGTGCACGTCTGGGCCCACCTACAGGACAGGCCACACCTGGCACATCTTAGGATCGCTCCAAGACATCCCCACCTGGTGGTCTCCCCCTCATTCTCCTGCCTCTGTGTCCAAAGTCTCTGCTGTTGGAGACCCCTTGGAGGGTGAGGTCTTCGTCCCTTCAGGCTGCTGTAACAGAATGCTATAGACTGGGTGACTTACAGACAACAGACATTTATCTCTCACGGTTCTGGAGGGTGGAAGTCCAAGGTCAAGGCGCTGGCAGATTCAGTGTCTGGTGAGGGTCTCCTTCCTGGTTCATAGACGTCTTCTGCCTGTGTCCTCACATGGCAGAGAGAGAACTTTGGCCTCATCACCTTCTTAGAAGGACACTAATCCCATCAGGAGGCCCCACCCTCACGTCCTCACTTAATCCTGATCACCTCCCGAGGACCCCACCTCCCAGTACCATCACACTGGGGATTATATTTCACCATATGACTTTTGGGGGGACACAAACATTTGGTCCATTGCAGGGACTATGATTGGAAGTCTAGAACTGCAGATAAGTGACCAGGAAGTGTCAACACTTGGCCCATTGCCACTTATTATCCCATCTCTGCCTTGCTTTATCTTAAAAGCCTAGCGCGGCTTGGAAGGTGCTGGGTGGGGCGGGGATCACAGGGGATGAGGAAAGGCAGGCCCGTGGGGAAAGACTGTGCACCTCACTGGGGCAGCGTCTGACATGAGAGGCCCATGAGGTCATCCGCATTTATCTTCAACTGCAGGCCTTCTGTATGAGGTGAGATGGATGGTGATACCCACAGAGGCTGGAGGCGAGGCGAGTGGACCTGGGATGGGCGCTCTCGGAAGGTCATGTAGATGTAATCTTGCTTTGGTTTGAAACCGTTCTACAGACTTTTAAAACTTATTTCCCCCCTTTTGCACCCCCTTCCGTGAATTTTGATTGAAATTTATGCCTCGGCAGTGCTGCACTTGTCAGAAGAAATGGACTACTGTGCCAAGGAGACCGGCGGTTTGCCTGGGACCCGCAGTCCCCGTGGTTCGGGGTGATTATGCCTCTGCTGTAATGAAAGCACATTAAGCTTTCCTTCAGAGCCCACGGAACATTTGATTCATAAACAAATTACTCCGAGCCTGTGATGCAGGAGAGACAAATAGCAGCTAATTTAACCAGTGAATCAATGGCGAGACAGCACGGTGTAGAGCATGCAATTTGAAGCTTAATGGTGAAAATGGAAGTAATAGCAAGGGGCCCAAATGCTCGTAAGGACAACCCGGTCCCGCAGGCCCACAGCACTGGGACTCTGGGCCTGGGCCCTGCAGTGAAGGTGGTTGGAACACAAGCTATGGTTAGGGTGGCCTCCACTCCAACAGGATGCCTTCCTATTGAACAAGAAACCCAGGCAGCCCTCCCCAGAAGAGCATCAGGCGGTGCCCACCAGGAGCCCCAAGGAGGCATGAGCATGTCCCAGAAACAGAGTGAACTGTGCAGTCAGCCAATCAGAGAGTGAATCCAAGGTCTCTCACTGTCATTGTGGGACTGCAGACAATTACTGGACCCTTCTGAGCCTCAGTTTCCATTTCTGGAGAATAGAGACATTCCCTATCAAGCAGAGCAGTTGTTTGTAAATTAGAGCAGCCAGCCCAGCGTGAAGAGCAGAGTCTCTGGATCTGAATGCTGACCCGACCTCCTGGATGGCCTTAGGCCTCAGGAAGTAGCAAAGATCTGGCTTTGCCTCAGTTCCCGATCTGCAAAATGGGCTGATGTGAGGATTCGATATTGCAAGGCAATGGCTGGGCCTGGTGTCTGGAAAGCCCACCGTGGATGTAAAGGAGCATTTGCATACCCTCAGAAGCTCTCGTAAGGCTCCAAACACGACACAGAAAGGGGCCGATCTGGCTCCAGGCCCGCTCCCGCAGAACCCACATGACGGCGTTTTCTTCTTTCCCACAAATCCTGGATCTCGTGTCCTGGTGGGAGGGTCAGCTATGCTCTTCTTGAAACAATTCTCATTCTTCCATTGTAGACATTCTGGGTTTTTTTTACACCAATAGTTTGAATTTCCATTTCTGTATGCACTTCGCAGTTGGGGCATAAATTTTTCAGTGGCCGTGTCTCAGAATGCGTCCCGTGGCTCGTGAATCCTCCTAGGTGACTAAGGGGAGAAAGAAGGGCTCTGTTCCCATAGACCCGCTGATCTCCGCAGACGGTCACAGGACCCCACTGGGCACATCCCACTTGACTTCAAGGCATTTCCCTCTACTCGGATGATGAGCAGAGCTCCTGCAAGCAGAGCTCCTTTCCATCGTCTTACAACCTCGGGGTAGCAGCAGCTACTGTGTAACTGGCACACCCCTATTTCTTTCCTGGGTGTGAATACTTCACCTTTCCAGGGCTGCCCCACCACCTAATTCCAATACTTTGTGCCTGAACATTACCTGGAATCGCTTGACGTGGCCAACCTGTGTCTTCTGACTCAGAGCCTGTTTCATCCTGGTTTGACTCATCACTTCTTCCCATTTCAAAACGGGGGAGGGAGCCCGTTTCTGGCAATATTCTGTAAATGCCCACATGCCAAAAATAGTTTGTACACTTCAGAAGGGCATGCAAAAATGATCCATCACATTTACTAAACTTCTAAATCAAAATTTTATGATGCCAAAGAGGTTGCTCAGTCACCAGTCTAGTGATTTTTATGGGGCTCATTTTTCTGAAAGGAAAGAGGGAGGTGAAATAGGAGTCATTAGCCAGGCCATTTCGAAGGATAAACACAGACCCCAAATAGGAACAGTTTAAAGGCAAATTCACAATTTGAAGCAATTGAACAGAAAATAATAAAGCACAGCCACCCTCGGTCATTGTCAGCCACATCAAGATGGCAGACTTAGGGGGATCAGTTCCCCTGAGACCCCAGCAGAGCCCCAGCTTTCATTGGGTTCACTGTTATAGTTCCGGGAGGTGGTACATATAGGAGCCTGTATGACAGTAATTCCTGAGATGCAAAATGAAGCTCTGGCATGTTATTCCCTCCTCAGAGGAAATGAAAGAGAACCATGGACAGTCCCATGACGTCAACTGTGGGCAATGCTTGTGGTCAAACATTTTGTGTTGTGTTGGTTCTGAGCATCTGCACACTTTACCACACAGGGCTTTTGAGTTAAGAAAGATGGGTATGTGCAGCCCCGACCCTTACAATAACTCCAAGCCCTGTAGGGGCAGGAGGGGGCCTGGTACTCATTAGTCCAGATGCCGTGTGAGCAGCTGTGTGGGCGTGTGGAGGGTGCCTGGGCCCTGACGGCGAATCTGACCAAAGACTTGTAAAGACAGGAGGATGGCAGAGGCTGAAGGGGCAGCATGACACCAGGTTTCTGAATCTAAATGTGGATCGTGTGGGTTTCTCATCTACAGAACTTGGTGGGGGCAATGGAAAATTCACTGATCTCTTTAATTCACCACCAGGAAATGAGTCAGGCGGCAGAAACTGGTGGACTTCTGATGGTGAACACTTGGCTCACGCTGGCTGGTCTGCTGGGAGCAGTGGTCCTGGGCAAGGGTCCCTCCACTGACCCCTCCTCTCGTCCCCAGGTCCTCGCAGAGTACTGGAGTGTCATCCTGCTCCCTTGATGCTCCCCTCTCCCTCCCACGACCTCCCTGAAGACAAGATATGATGACTCATGCCCTTGGCAGGTTTCTCCTCAGCTCTGAGCCAGGCTGATGCTGGAGTAGGCACTCAGTTGAATGAATGAATGAACAAATGAATGATCAGATGTGGAGCCCTTAACTGGGAGGTTTTCTCAGTCTCCGTGAAGGTCTGGTGCACGAGGACTTGGGTGTTGATTGTGCGCTCAGTACATTTCACGTTAGAGTGAATGTTTGTGTCCTCCAGATTTCACATGTTGAAATTCTCCCCCTAAGGTGATGGCACTGGGAAGTGGGGCCTCTGGAAGGTGATTAGGGATTAGCGCCCTCATAAATGAGGCCCAAGAGGTACCCCTTACCCCTTCCATCATGTGAAGACACAGTGAGAGGATGGTCGTCTATGAACCAGGAAGCTCCCACCAGACACCGACTCTGCCAGCACCTTGATCTTGGACTCCCAGCCTCCAGAACTGCGGGAAATAAATGTCTGTTGTTTATAAGTGCCCCGTCTCTGCCATTCTTGTTATAGCAGCCCGAACAGACTGAGACAAATTTCCACCACTATTGAGCCTGCGATAAGGGGCATGCCACAGTCTCTTTGTCTGCAGGATCTGTGTTAAGTACTCACCACAACTTAGGGGTAGGAGTTACTATCCTACCCACTGTGGGCTCGAGACAATGAAGGCTCTGAGAGGCTGACTCTGGTCACAGATGGGAACTGGGTGCTGCTGACTCTGAACACTGCACCCCACCTTTCCCCACCATTGAAGGAGGGGAGTGTGATCACACAAGGCCTGAAGTCCTGAGCTTTAAATGCTTTGCAAGAGAAAAGAGGAAATGTGGTTCCTCCAGTGATGAGCCCTTGAAATTGATGGGGGCTCAGAGAGAGAACCAAGAAGCACTCAAGGATGTCGACTCACTCCCAAGAGGACAGCTCAAGATGTGTCTCTTCATCAGGTCTTGCTTCATCCTCAAGGCCATTCATTCTTTTCTTCACTCATTCACTTCTTCATTCAACAAGCAATTATGAGATCTGTCTTAGTCGGGGTTTTCCAGAGAAACAGAACCAATAGAATATGTATACATACAGAGAGATTTATTGTAAGGAATTGGCTGATGTGATTATGGAGGTTGACAAGTCCAAAATCTGCAGAGTGAGCTGTCAGGCTGGACACACCAGAAAGAGATGACATTGAGGTTCAAGTCGGAAGGAATCTGCTGCAGAATTCCCTCTTACTCAGGGGAGATCAGCCCTTTGTTCTAGTCAGGTCTTCAGCTGATTGGATGAGGCCCATGACATTACAGAGGGAAATCTGCTTTACCTAGAGCCCACTGATTAAAATGTCAATCTCATCCAAAAACACCCTCACAGAAACATCCAGAGTAATGTTTGACCACGTATCTGGGCACCAGGGCCCAGCCAAGTTGACACATAAAATGAACCATCACAAGCTCTTATTCTAGGTCACAAACAAACACACCTTCTTCAATCCTGGTGAAGATAGATGGTGAACAATAAATGTAATAAAGAAGTAAATCCAGTGTAGTGAGTTAGCCAGATGCTGCGGAGAACAGAACCAGCAAGGGGAGGGGTCAGCAGTGTGTAAGCGGGAAGGAGAAATTGTAAACGGGGTGGTCAGGGTCAGCCTCGTTGAAAAGGCACATGTGAGCTCAGCCTGGAGGGGCCAACTGAGTGAGCCAGGCAGATGCTCGGGGGCAAGGACCTTTGGGGCAAGGGGCGTGCCTGGAGGAGCAGCAGGGAGGCTGGAGCAGAGGGGTGAGGGGACAGTGAGGGGGTGGAGGTGGGAGAAGTCATTAGGGCAGCTCCAGAGTCCCTGGGAGCCTTCTTGGTTCCCCAAGGTGGTGTAGTCATTACATTAGAGGGACGTGGACTTGAGAGTCAGACAGCCTTGGGCTCGGTCCCCGGCTCCTCTGCATCCTAGCTCTGCGGGCTTCAGCAAGTTGACTGACATCTCTCTGTCTAGGTTTCCTTACCTGCAAAGTCAGATGCCAAAGTGCCCGCCTCGCACGGTGGCGGTGGGATGAAATGCGGCAGCCTGGCAGCGTTCCGCAGGACTGGGACTCGCTGGACGGAGGCTGGTTTCGTCTTCATTAGTCCTGTCTTCCCTGCGCCTGTGCGCGTGTTTGGATTGTATTCCCAGCGTCCCTGATTAGGGAGGCCGTAGCTCCACGGCCAGGAGGGCACACTCAGCCACGCAGAACCGTGCAAGGGGAGATCCTTCTCCATCCCACCCTGGGCTGCTGCGGAGCCCCCGGAGAAAGATGCAGGGCACCTGCCGAGCACGACAGTCACGGGGCAGTGACACAACCCTCGTAGACTGCCTTAGAGCTTGTTGTAAATTTGGGGTGCCTCTTACCTGTTTTTTTTTTTTTAATTTGTGAGAAGGCCTGTGAGCTGTTGTCTGTTACATTTAGTGATTCAAGTTTAAAACCGATGTTCCCTGCCCTTCCTCTTTCAAGGTTCTGAATCAGCCTAAATGAAGAGTATCTTGAGGACAAGATGCTAAAACTTGTCACCACTTGCAACAACTTATCTACACAAATCAAAATTTTCCATTTTTGCCCCCAAAATATTGGAAACTAAGATTAATAGAAGCGTGATATATTCTTCATCCGCAAGTCTCAGTTTCGATTTTGCTGTTCCTCATTCTCATTTCTTATTGATTTTGCTTTAAGATAATGAACTATAATCACTTTAGACTTACAAAATAGACTGAGACTAACAATGCCGACTTTGCCGTCTTCGTGCAGGATTTCCCTGAGGAAAGAGCTTTGCTGGGTGAAAAGCAGTTCGACAAGGATTGTTTCGTGCTTTGCAACCAGCTCCAATTCTATCATTTTCTCAAAGAGGCACATTTTTTGGTTTGTTTTCCCTTGGCTTGAAGGAAACGGAATTCCTGTGTTAGTAACAGAGGTGAGAAGGAAGCCCCAGGGCAGTGTGGCAACTCCAAGTCAGTGATGTGGCAAGTAGAGTGTTTCCCTTGCCTTGTCCTCTCCTCTCGCACAAGGCGTGGGAGTCTGGATCACATGAATTCACATGTGCACGTGGAAGGTTACTTCAACCCTCAACGATTAGAGAATGGAGGCCCGGCAATGCGGGCGCTCACCTGAGACCCCAGAACTAAGAGTCGGCGGGGCTGGGCCCTCACTCTACCCACTGTCATCACAGGCTGATGGGCTGGGCCTTTGGGGTACAATTGATGGAGACCAGATGACAGACAACAAAGAGCAAATGTCCTTCATGTTGACCCAGCAAGCCTGCAAGGTGATCAGCCAAGATGTGCAGGTGGCAATAAAAAGAAGAAAACAATCAACAATAATAAATGATAGCAATTAATACTTTTATTGTTCTTGACAACCCAAATGGCCCTATCATTTCCCGAGGGCTACTATATTCCAGGCTTTGTGGTCAGGCAGTTCCTCAGCTCCATCCCTAACCCACACATCCACCCAGAGATGCACTCTGCATCTTCCCGCTCCTCAGACGAGGAAACCGTGGCTCCGAGGAGTCCAAGACCTCACAGCCTGAGTGCTTACAGGCTGGTGTGTGTGGCCGCATTGGGGTGAGGAGGGATGCTGGAGAGGGCAGTTTACTGTTTAAATCCTGACTCTCCAGACTTTAGAGAGAGAGAGGTCCCAGACAAGGAAGCTGTGGGGCAATGCCTGTCTCAAAGGTTTCTCTCTGCGGCTCTTGGCACCAGTTAGTTGTTTGGTGACTGAATCCAGGGCCAAGGAAGTAAAGGGAGAGCGAGCGGCCCCTCCTGAGACTGTGATTGAGGGAGTGGCCTCTGAGGACAACTCAAATTACTTGCAAGCACAGGTGGGGGACGCTGATGGCCTTCTGCTCAGATCTGAGCTCCCATCAATTAATAACAAAATAGTAGATTTTACAGAACACTCCTTAAAAAGCATTCACATCCATGCTGGTTGGCTCAGGGGTCCATCTAACGTCACGTGAGAGGACAGGAGGGCCCGACCCTTCTCCAGCTGTCGACTGGCTGCCCCCTCGAGTTCCGGGACAGCGGGGTCACACTATCGTCTTTCCAAGTGAGAGGGACTAAGAAACTAGTCTCAGGGCTCAGAATTCCACCTGGATCATTGGTGTCCGTTCAGGTGCCTAACGGTGCCTTGTGTCACCTTCAGAAGCATGTGAGCACAGGGAGGGGTGTGTGTGTGTGTGTGTGTGTGTGTGTGTGTGTCTGTGTGTGTGACTGAGACTCACCCCCATTACTGGCAAATATCTGGAATAGAGTTTCTCAACACCTTATTTTCGTCTGACATTTCAGAAAGATTAGTGTGTGGGTGTCCAGGTATTAATATTGATCCCTGTTCATTCCTTTGGGTAAACAGCTGCTTGAACACAACGCCACTTGATTACTTTAATATAGAAATAGAGGGAGAATAAAACTGCCTTTTCTTCCCGTCCTTTTTTGATAGCCGTGGAGAGTTCTGGATCGAGCAGTTGCAGTCAGGGGTGACCCAGATGGTTTCATTTGTCATAAAGGCACATCCACGTGGCCAGCTGACATGCTCGTTCCCTGCAAAGGTTCTGTGGATCTTCAGGCCTCAGTTTCCCCAGGGGTAGAACGAGCAGCCTGGGAGATGGCTAGGGTGGGTGGCTCCAGCCTGTGGCTTCTTCCTCACAAGAGCCTGGGGCTCTCTGGGCCACAGGGAAGGGTGGCACTCCCACATTCCATTTTCTCCTGTGTCCTCAGCCACGGAAGGGGCAAATGACCTTTCCAACGGCCCTCCAGGTCTTCTTGGGAGGGATGTGCCTTCTCCTAAGCCTCCATTGAGGACCAGGACATGCAAAGCGGCTCAGACATGCTATCGGAGGTGCAGTTGAGGACCATGGAGCAAGAGCCCAAGTGCGAGTCTGTGCCTCCCTCCCAGTGGCCCCGCTGGCCTGCGTTTGCCAGTCCTGGGGACTCTGCAGTCAGCCTGGGGAGCAGAGGGGAGCCCTTCTGTGCTTAATGCTCTGGCATTAACTGCAGCATTTGTTCCTGTAATTTTCGTCCATCTGGCCTGTGTGATTGGGAATTACCCTGCTTTCAGAGGGGCCGTCCTGCTTATGGATGGTGAATGTTAAGGGGAGAGATGATGAGGTTCATTTTCATTCTGGGGGTTCTGGGAAGCACAGCACATCACCTGGGCTCCGTGACAGGCTATTCCTGGGGGCACAGGCTGCGGGGTCCCCAGGGCTCCCACTTCTAATTGCTTTCTAGAGTGGGTTTGCTTTAATTGGCTGCTTTAATTGATCGGTGGTCTTGGGGACTAGAGACCAGGTCATATCGGTAGCTGAGGATGTCAGTTCCTAACATGACTCAGTGTAGAGACTTCCTCACTTGCTTCTTCCATGCAAGCAGCCTCTCAGCAGCGCCCTCTCTGACCTGCCTGTCCCACCACTGCAGGGGCCTAGTTGTTTGTCTGCTGTGTTTAGCCGGTGCCCCTTCTGGGGAGATCATTGTGTTGGGATGGGCACCAGGGTCCGCCATGTCCATCCTGCAGTCAGGATCCCACCACAACCCCTCGAACCTAACCCTATTAACAAGTGTTTTCTTGGGCAGATGGACAACGGATGGATGGACAAATGGATCTCAAAGTGGAAGGCTCTCACGTGGTATGAAAGGCTGGCAGGTGATTGCCCGAGGCTCCTTCTGCTGTGATGGGTCCCAGGTACGTCTTGCTGGAATTCTGGAACTAGGGGGACCTACAAAGCATTTATTAAGCATCAGGGGCTTCAAGTTTTTCTCTTCCTTTGAGTCAGAGAAATGATAGAAGGGCTGCACCTCAACTAACTCCAAATAGCCTTAGAACTTCTCCCCAGATTCAGTGTGCAGCCTCTGGGAGCATTAAAGTGAAGCATGTGGCTCCACCCTGGCTCTGACTGCTGGGGAGGGTGGTAGAGATGCTGTGCAAGCACGTGTCAGGAGCTGCAGATGCACGTGGATCATCTCAGCATGGTTGACAGCATCATGTGCTGTCGATGGAGACGCAGGCCCCGAGCCCTGTCCTCCCCTCTGGCCTGGGCTCCATCTCTGAGGACCACAGAGAATTCTGGCTCGTGCCCATTGTCCTGGCTCCCCGGGTTTTGTCTTGATACTTCCTGGTGAAATGTCTTGCTTTTAGAAGACCTTAGTCCCTCCCAAATACTCCAAGGGTTCATATTACCAGTGTCCCTGAGCAGACACCCTTCACAATTCCACATGCTGGAAGTATTGATGTCTAGGACGGTGCCCGGGACACGAGAGGGAGCTGGTGCATTTCTGTTCCCTCCACTCCACGCACCCTGGTCACTGTGGGGGACAGGCAGCTGTGCACCTGGCATCAGAAGCCTAGAGAGGAGGTACTGCCAGTGCACATGGGCACAAAATAAGACAGGGTCAAAATATAATGGCAAGGTGCAGAAGAGAATGAGAGGTCCCTCGTCTGGCCACAAGAGCTGGAGATGCAGTACAGGCTGGGCATCAAGGAAGCAGGTAGGTGACGGGACTTGCTGAGGGACAGGATGTGGACAGGTCCCAGGAAGGGAAGAGCAGACTTGGTGGAGAAAGAGTGTTTGCAAATGGCAGAGGTAGGGACGGGGACTAGGAGGAGCCCACCTGGAAGGTGAGCACAGGTGGGCACAGGTGAGCTGGGCAGAGCTCGTGGGAGGCAGGGTCAGACCTTCCCAGTGAGAAGCCCCTCGGTTTCCGTCCTGAGAGCTGTGGCGGAAGCAGTTTTAGGAAAATGCTGTGATGATGTGGCAGGAGGGCCTGGAGGTGGGCGAGGCCGTGCAGAGTCCTCTGTAAGGACGGGGAACCAGGACATCTCTGACTCGCCTGCCACCTTCTCTCTTGCCTTTCCCCTCAGACACTCCTGTGGATTCAGGTTGGAGACGAAGCTTCCCAGCTGGAGTCTCCACAGCGCTGGTTTCGGTGGGGGCAGCCTCACTCTCCCAGAGATTAGCAGGGGAGGGAGGGCTGTTATTACTAATTACTATACAGCACCCCCAGACCCCAAGCCCAGAGCACCTGCCCATGGGGGCTGCACCTCAGAAACAACCACTGTCTGTCCAGCAGCTGCAAGACAATGGTGCTCACAGTGTACACAGAGGGACCTCCTGAGCCCCGGGAGGAGGGAAGGGGATGTGGCTGTGTGAGGAGGTGGGGAATTTGGAGCATAACCTTGGAGGGCAAGGGCTCCGAGTTTGGGGCGAATGCTCTCAGCAGAGGAGAAAATGATCCGGACCCTGAGTGTCAGTAACGAGGGACTGCCGGCCCCGGGGCCTGACCTTCCGCTCCCACCCAGCTGAGCACTGGTCCAGGGTCATTGGGGGTGATCGGAGGACTGGCCTTCTGCTCCCACCCAGCCCAGCACTGGTCCGGGTGCACTGGGGTGATCGGAGGACTGGGCTCCATGTGTCCTGACTCGAGTTTGTTTGCTTCTGACATAAATTGTTCTCTCTACAATGGAAGAAAGGCCCCATTTCTTTATTTTTCTAAAGCAAATCAAATCTGCTCTGATCCTCCAGTAGATGAGCAGAGTCTGGAATCAGTCACGGTGATTCCACGCCTCCTGCCGTGGGGGGACGAGGGCCCTGGAGGTGGCCTGGGACTCTGGGGGTGGCCTGGCCTTGTGCCCTTCTGCTCCCCGGGGCGGTGGCCCAGGTGAGCCTTCACTGCCCCCTCCCCATCTCTCTCTCTCTCCGTCTCTCTCTCTTTCACTGTTTCTCCATGTGGACCACAGAAAAGTCTGCTCACAAAGGTCCTCTCCTTGGACTTCAGGTTAGCAACACCCACCCCCTGCAGAGGGCCCAAAGCATCCCTCCCCATGTAGTCAGCAGAATAACAGCCCTGAAAGATGCCCGCTCCCTAATCCCTGAACCTATGGATATCCTATATTGTGTGGCAAAAGGGATTTTGCAGGTGGAATTAAGGTTACAGACCTTAAAAGATGGACATTGGCCTGCTTTGTCTGGGTGGGCCCAGTGTAATCCCACAGGCCCTTAAATGTGGAGGAGGAAGGCAGGAGGGTCAGCAGGGAGAACAGAAGTGCGAGAAGGACTTGATCCACTGTTGCTGGATTCAGAGATGGAGTTGGGGGGTATCTTAGTCAGCTCAGGCTGCCGTAACAAAATATCACAGACCGGGGGACTTGGAAACAAGAGATGCTCATTTCTCCCGGTTCTGGAGGCTCGAGGTCCCAGAGGAGGGTGCCCACAGACTTGGCTCCTGGCTTGCAGACGGCCACCCTGTTGCTATGTCCTCACAGGTAGAGAGAGAGGGAGAGCTGTGGTGTCTCTTCTTAAGAAGCCACAGTCCCATTCAGATCAGGGCCCCACCCCTATGACCTCATTTAACCTTCATTACTTCCTTAGAAGCACCAACTCCAAATCTGTCACACTGGGGGTTAGGGTTTCAACACATGAATTTGGGGGACACGATTCAGTCCATAGCAGAGGCCAAGAGTCAAGGAATGTGAGAATCTTCTAGAAGCTGGGAACTGTCCCCAGCTGACAACCAGCAAGGAGACAGGGACCTGAGTCCTACAACGCAAATAACTGGATTCTCCCCAGGAGCCTCCAGAGAGGAGCTCGGCCCTGTTGCCTCCTTGGTTTCAGCCCAGTGAGACCCATGTCAGGCTGTGACCCACAGAACTGTGAGATAGTAAGTTCACATTGTGCAAGCAGCTGTTCGTGGTAATTTGTCATGGCAGCAACAGAAGACTAATGCGCCCAGGATGCAGGCAGCCATCCTCGACCCTCTTCCCTCCAGACTGGGCTCATCACTCACTGAACCCGCTGCTCCAGCCCCTCACCAGCCTCCAAGGGCCCAGCCCCACCCCACGGTCAGGACACCAGCCTCATCATCCTCTACACACCAAGCCCTGTGACCTAGAACCAGATTAGGCTGCCTGTTAAACAACTCAAAAATTCATCCATCCATCCATCCATCCTTCCAGCCAGCCAGCCATCCATCCATCCATCCATCCATCCATCCATCCATCCATCCATCCATCCATCCATCTGTCCATCCATCTATCCATCCATCTATTCATCTATCCATCCATCCATCTATCCATCCATGCATCCCTTAAGCCCTCCTGTGTGCCAGGTCCCATTCCAGACAATGGGGACACTCAAAGGACAGTTTAGTAGTTAGGTGATATGTCTGGCATGCTGAGTGAGAGGAAGAGCAGACTAGGGAAGAGATCAGGATGGGATGCACCTTGGAAGGCCCTGGTTGGTGAAACCCCTGCAAGGCACCATCTGAGCAGCCGCAGACGAAGTGAGGGAGCCGGCCATGTGGATATCTGGGGACTTGACAGTGGTTAACTGGGGGCCCGCTCTCTGCCAGGCCCTGCCCCCAGCACAGGACAGAGGCAGGAACAGGACCAAGTCTGGCCTCATGCAGCTTGTGTGGAGAGGCTCTCTCTCTCTCTGCTCCCAGGATTGGAGGAAGAGGGGTTCCAGGTTTGCAATGGGCCCAGCGACGCCTTCTGATGCAGGAAGGAAAAGACCAGAGACAGTCACTACAACCATCCTTGTCCTGCTGCTCTGGCCTGTCTTTGCCGAAGGACCAGCACCACTGAGGCCCCTTTGCAAGAGATGAGAGGAGTCCTTAGCAAGTGGCTACCTCTGAGCAATGGACGGTGGGGGTGGGGGTTGAATGTCAATGCACAGCATAGGCCCCCAGGTCGTCAGAGAGATAGGGACACTGTAGTGGGCCAGATGGTGGCCCCTGGAAAGATCTGTTCACCTCCTAATCCCAGAAGCTGCAAATATGACCTTATTTAGAAAAAGGGTCTTTGCAGATATTAGGGATCTCAAGATAAGATCATCCTGGTTATCTGGGGGGGCCCCAAATCCCATGACAAGTGTCCTTATAAGAGACACACAGAGTGGAGTGATGCAGCCACCAGAAGCTGGGAGAGGCGAGGAATGGATTCTTCCTTAGAGCCTCTGGAGGGAGCATGGCCCGGCCAACACCTTGATTTTGTATTTCTGGCCTCCAGAAGTGTGACAGAATAAATTTCTGTTGTTTGAAGCCCCCAGTTTGTGGGACTCTGTTACAACAGCCCTAGGAGACTAACAGAGGCACAGATTGCAAATTAGCAAATTAGGGAGTCCATAATTATTAAAAGCTCCCAGATGGTTCTTATGTAGCTGGTTCATGGACCTGAGTTTGAGAACCATGGTTCTAATCCAGTCTCCTTATGGTACAGGTGGGAAAACAGAATCTCATCCTCAACCCCAGCATGTTAGGAGACCAGGGTCCTGGGCCCGGCTCTGTCACTAATTCCCAATTTGCAGCTCTTTGGTGATTGGCTAGTGAATGACCCACAGATGGGTTAGGGGTTGACTGGTGGTTGGGGTTCACCTCCCGATCTCCCATCTCCTCTTGCTTCCTCTGGATACCAGGCCCAGAGCTGGGCTCAGGTATCTGGGGGTGCTGATATCTTTGCCTTCAAAGAAGATGACTTTTGCTGACATTGTCACATTTTTCCCTCCTCATCCAAGCCTCCCACCATTTTGGAAAACCCCAAGTGGGTAACAACTTCTACCTTGCCTTATCTTGCATGATTTCTTTTTTAGCTTGGAGTCAGCCTGAATGGTTCATGATGCATTGGATTTCCGGGTAGGTCTGGGGAGGAGAGCATTTTCAGTTCTGCTTTATTCATTAGAATAACGAAATGAACCCACAAAACCTTGAGAACAGTAAGGATGGCCTCGTGCAACCCTAGTGTCTATCCCTTGGCT
Source organism: Tapirus indicus (assembly GCA_031878705.1). Lineage (NCBI taxonomy): Eukaryota > Metazoa > Chordata > Mammalia > Perissodactyla > Tapiridae > Tapirus > Tapirus indicus. The sequence goes on along the minus strand of CM062924.1, from coordinate 87,881,542 downwards.
CTCCTCTCACCTCACAGAAGAAAGACCTCAGCCCCCTGGACAGGGTCAGCCGTGGAGCCCTAAGAAGCAGTGTTGCTGCCAGTAGTAAGATTACTATGTCAATATTACTACTACCATTTAGTTAAATTAAATCTACTCTTCAACTATTTTTGTAAGAAATCAATATATGGCACTTGTATCTCTCTTTGTCCTGTCTCATTCTTTTCTATTTGGGTAAATTTTAATGGTTCTGTATAATTCAGAAAGGAAATCGACAACGAAAGCTGCCAGGATTAATTTGTCATGGATCAATTTTCTTGTTTTCGGGACGATCACTAATGCACTGAGTCTCCCCCCCACCCCCCCCCGCACTCATAGGTTGTCATAATGGACTTTGGTCGATGTGGCTTTTGATGGTAAAATGTACTGTCCGTGACCTTCTCGTGGTCCCTCCTGTCATCCTGTCTGTGCCAGAGACGGTAAATGGTTGTGATAAGCTCTTTTATGTTATGACGTGTTTTCTTTAATCTGAAACATGTTTACTCCCCTGCAAATCCTACTGCAAAATGAAAGTCACTTTTGCTCTTTGATCAACAAGAGCCTTCACTTATAATCACTGGGCCAGGAGTAGAAGATGTGGACGTGAAGGACCCACACATAGTCTTACCGCAGTCTTGGTGGGGGACAAGGGGAACCCAGCAGTTTCCAGTGTGGGGAGGGCTGTGCTAAGGATATGCAGATGGGGCTTTGGGGGCACAAAAGGGAGCCCTACCACCAAAGGGGCAGTAGGCTCAGGGAGGGTTTGCCAGGGTCCCATGGGTCAATTAGGGAGGACCTTTACATCTCTCAGCAGAGGGGAGGAAGACGGTCGTGGGGAGCTTGAAAGCACAATGGACTCCATGGTTCTACAGACCCAAGTTCAAATCCAGCCCCGCAATTAAGCAGAATCTCATCCCCTACCCTAGCACAGGGTCCTGGTCCCAGCTCTGTCACTAACTCTCAATTTGCAGCTCTTTGGTGATTGGCTAGTGAATGGCCCACAGTATGCGTTAGGGGTTGGCTGGTGGTTGGGACTCATCTCCCGCTTTCCCATCTCCTCTTGCTTCCTCTGGATACCAGGCTCAGAGCTGGGCTCAGGTATCCGGGTGTACTGAATTCTTTGCCCTCAAGGAAGATGACTTTTGCTGACATTGTCACATTTTCCCAGGCTCATCCAAGCCTCCCACCATTTGGGAAAACCCCAAATGGGTAAGAACTTCTACCTTGCCTTATCTTGCATGATTTCTTTTACAGCTGGGAGTCAGCCTGAATGGTTCATGATGCATTGGATTTCTGGGTAGGTCTGGGGAGGAGAGCATTGTCAGCTCTGCTTTATTCATTAGAATAATGAAATGAACCCACAAAACCCTGAGAACAGTAAGGACGGCCTCATGCAACCCAAGTGTCTATCCCTTGACTCTCCTCTCACCTCACAGAGGAAAGACCTCAGCCCCCTAACAGGGTCAGCCATGGAGCCCTAAGAAGCAGTGTTGCTGTCGGTAGTATGATTACTATGTTTCTAAGCCCCTATTTCTCATGTAAAATGGAGACGATAACGGTACCCTTTTGGCAAAGTCGTGGTAAGGTTTAACGAGATAATCCGTGTAAAGCTCAATGCCTGGTGCATGCATGGGAGACTCTCGATGGACGTCAGCTGCTGCTGTCATCATTGCAGACACTGTTGCCATCATCATCATTGCCTGCACCATCTGCAGACCCCAGATTTCCACACATCACTGGGCAACTGGAGCCCAGCTCAGCCCTCTGTTGAGTTGGGGCAATGGCTGACTGGGAGATGGGCCTTCTTTGCCCAGCTGACAACACCTGCCCTCAAGTGTGACTCACACACATTTGACAGAGAAAGTAATCCTAGGGGCTTCCTCTCCCATGGGACCAATTTTTGTAAATGTTCTAGGTGTGCATGAGAAAAACACATTCACTCACCTTTGGGTACAGGCTTCTACACATGCTCCATATATCACACACATCAATCATTTATTCAATTTTTCTGTGCCTTTAGAAATTTTGCTTGCTTTATCCATAATTGAGGTAGAGATATAGACATCTCCCAATAGGATGGTGAATTTATTTATTTCTCCCTACAATTCCATCAGACATTTCTTTATATGTTTTGAGGCAATTTGGTAAGGTGAATATATATTAGAATTGTTACATCTTCCTGGGAACTTGAACAATATGTGATAATATAGTGGCTCTATTTCTGTTAATGATTTTTTTTGGTATTATAGGCTATTTTTGTCTGATATTAATATAGCTACCACGCATTCTATTCGTTCTTAATTGCACAGTCTTTTTCCATCCTTTATATCCAAATGTGTGTGTCCTCATTTTTAGGTGGGTTTCTTACAAGCATGAGTTTGAATATCTTTTTAAAAATTGGATCTCACAATCTGTGTCTTAAATGGACAAATTTGGTCCATTTACATTTAATGTCATTACAGAGATAATTTGTTTCCACCATCTTACTTTTTGCAATTTGTCCTCTTTTATGATACTCTCCTTCTTTCTTTCCCCTCCTGTTTTTGGAGTTTATTTTCTTCTAACTGTGTGACTGAGGCAAGTAACTCAACCACTCAGTACCCTCATCTGTAAAAGTAAAGATAGTAATAGTAACCTACATCAATGAATCATTGTGAGGATTAAATGAGTTACTATATGTAAAATTTTAGAATAGCACCTGGCACATCATAAGCATGGTTTTTGTGCTTTTAGTTCCTTATTCCTTTTTTTACCCCTCTTCTGACTTAGAATTTATATATTAATTTTACTCTTTGAGTCATTTTCCTTGGGAATTCACCATGGATAATTAAAGTCTAAGGCAACATCACAACCCACTTTGAACCAATGCAAAAGCCTTAAAATTGTGCCTCTTCTGAGTTTGATGCTTCTGTCCAGAAGTTTAGGTTTGCCTTTTTAAAACTCTCATGAATTGGAAATGTTATTATTTTATGCAAATACTTTCCTATTTAAAATAATTGAGCACCAACTCTGTGCCAGACACTGTTCTGGGCTCTGGGGTACAGATCATGTCCTTCAGATTTACCAACTTCTTTCTTTACCATCCCTCCCGGTACCCCACATCTCTGTTCTGGGGCCATTTTCCTTCTCCTTACAGCACATCCTTAATTACTTCCCAAGGTAGTTGAGAGGGTAGTAAATTCACTTTATTTTTATTTATCTAACATATCTTTAATATTCCCTTGTTTCTAAAAGATAACTTTTCTGAATTCATAGTTGTAGTCTAATGTTTATTTTCTCTCAGGAATTTTCTTCTAGCTTCTGTTTTGGCTCTTGAGATTTTTTCTGCCAAAAAAATTGTCATCATTTTGCAGGTAGTCTTTCTCTTCATATATCCCCTCAATATTGCCCCTTTCACTTTTGTGTTCTGTACTTTTACTACAATGTGCCAAAGAGGTGGATTTCTTTTCATTTATTCTGCTTGAGGTACAGTGTGCTTCCTACATCTGTGGATTCATGTCTTTTATCAATGCTATAAAATTCTTGGCCATTATCTCTTAAAATATTCTCTCTCCTAATTTTTTGGTCCTTACCCCTCTGGGACTCCAAGTAGATTTGTGTTAAAACCTTTTGCTCAATTGTCCATATCTTTTGATCTTTCTTATTTTTCTCCTCCTTAATTCTCCATGGTACATTAAGGGTTATTACTTGAGATCTATCTTCCAGTTCATCAATTCTTTCCTTAGCTGTGTCCAAACATACATACTAAACATTTTATTTTAATAGTTATACTTTTCATTTCAAAAAATCCTATCTGGCTTTTTGTTCAAGTCTGCCTATTGCTGCTTCCTTATTTTGTAATTCCATTTTCTTTTTAAATGTTCTTCACAGTATTATTTGGTATTCTTATTGTAATAATTCTAGCATTTAGTTTCTTGGGAGAGTGAATCTGCATGTTGTTTCTGCTGACTCTTGCTCATGGTGGTTTCTTCTGGCAATTGTTGATCACGAGCTCATACAGGTTGATCTTAACTCCAGGCACCTAAATGGAGAATATTCTCCTCAAAAGAGGATTTTCATTCAACTTCTGTTGTGAGCCTAGGGAAGCCACCCTTTCAGGGTGACTCCAGCCCCTTCCACATTCCTGGGCTTAACCTGGAAGTCTCAGGGTGAACTTTTCTCCTTGCTGCTGACCCAGACTCCTCACTGCAAGGAAGCCTTGCTGCACATGTGGTTCACAGATCAAGGTTTTTTTTCTTTTGTCTTCTCTTTTTAAGGCCTTTTCAAATTTTCCGTGCAAGCCCAGCAAGACAATAAAAATTATGTTTTATGCAAGAACCAATTATTTTGTAGCAGGAAGACTCCCCAGGGTATCTCTCTATTTCTCATTGTCATCATCCTTGATTGAACATTAAGGGGAAATGTAATCAGGGGCGTGCTGTCATTGACATAAAACAGTAATAGATCACATTCCAGATGATTCCAAATGAAGCTTTGCTCTGTTTCTCTCTGCTCATGCTTTTTTTCTTATCACCTATTACAAATTATCATGGTTTAAAAATGATCCTGTGAGGTTTTAGGATCCACTAGAATGCAAACTGTAGGAGAGGAATTCTCTCAATTTATTTGCAATGTTTCCCCATCATGTACAATGGCCCCAGGCACATAGTAGATGTTCATTAAATATGTGTTGCCTATTGAATGAATAACAGATTGACTTTCCAAGCCTATTAGGAAGTAAATTGTGAATTCCAATGTGCCATTCTCTCACCCCATCATCACCACCACACACACACAAAATTCTAGTAATTGGAGGAAATTGGATATAATTTCAATATCTTCTTAACATTTTGAGTATATGTTATTGTGCCACGTCTTTCTTTAGGCTGTGTGTACCAACAGGAGAGATGTGACACTTTTATTGTGTGATATCACTATTTCTGGGCCTGTCTCAATGGGGACACCTTCCACAAAGTATTGATTTCTCAAGAATCTAATCTGGAGCGGTGGTTCTCACTCTTCAGCATGTATCAGAAACACCTGGAAGACTTGTTAAGGCACAATTGCTATTACCACCCTCAGAGTTTCTGATCCTCTAAGTCTGGAGTGGCGCCCAAGAACTTGCATGTCTATCAAGTTCTCTGAAGATGCAGGCCAGCAGCCACACTTTGAGAATCCCTGATCTGGGGTTTGCTCATGCAGCCATCCACTTGGGCCGTCTCACTCTTTTCTCATTTGGAGATGTCTCCTGTTTGAATCTGAGGAACTTGTGTGACAACAAGAGGAAAACAAATACTTTCTGCATTTCTCTGTACTTTCTGTCATGGGGGCATATTAAATTTGTAATTTAAAAATTCAATTAAACACATATACGTACCCACAGTGCCAGGTCCTTCTGGATCATTCTAAAGCTCCCTCCGTGGTTTTGGGCTTCCCGAAATTTGACTTAAAAACAAAGTGCCAAAGCAAGCACAGGAGAAGCAAGTTTGATGGGTACAAATTGCAAGTTCTCATATGCAAATGTGTAATAATCAGTTGTTTCGGCAGCACATCTTTTATCCCGTCCCTTCTGGAAGGATGACATCTCCTGCCTCGTTTTATTGAGAAGATTGATGGTCTTGTGTGGGGATACAGACAAAGGCTCTCAGTGTTCCCTTCCATCCACTCCTCATCCCAGAGCACAACCATTGGTAATAAAGGCAGTGTAAAGGATGGGGATGTCAGCATAATTAGTTCTTCAGCAGCGAGATTGCTGGTGATTTATAGACGTGTGTCCGTGTGTCCCTTTGTTTTTAACCTAAAGTCAATAGCAGAAAGAGGAAGTCCAATGGACAAACCAGTTTAGTTGTCTCATGAACAGAGTATAACATATCAATATAATATTATTAACATCTAGGAAAAAAGAGATATTAGGAAAACCTTCCTTCATTTTTCTTTGACCACTTAGTACATCTGAACCCTGACACTTCAGCACGCTGCTCAGAAGTTCCATCTCTCCTCCCCTCTCTCCCCGCTATGTCCCCCTTTCTTTGTTTCTCTAAATTGAAGACTCGCCTCTACAGAATGCCCCTTCCCTTTGGGCACAATCAGGGCATAAAGATGTTGCCCACAACTGGCAGATTCCTCAGGGCCAGAATGCACTTGTGCCTTCTGTCCACGCGACGGCGCTGAGGGTCACACTGTCCCCCTCATCTTATTGAGATGAGAAATGTTTTCAAATGCAGCAGATCCAATTTGGGCTGAAGCACGAAGTGGAATCTGAGCAAGCAGAGGTTCTTCCTCCCTGCGTCCTCCTCCCACCACACTGCCTCTCGCCCTAGGTACACAGTCAAGGATGTCTGGGCTAGTCACAGTTCTGTAGTGATTGAGCGATAAAACAAACGAGTAGCAAGCCAAAATGAACCTATTATGACTGATAAAGCAGATAGTGGACAACGTGGTTTAGGGATGCAGCAACAATGACCTTCCTAATGCTCAGCCCCCAAATGAAACTTACCCACGCATCCCTGGGGCCTCACAGGCACGGAGGAGCAGGGGCGTGAAAGGAGCATGGCAAGTACAGAACTAAGCCATCCGGGCCACTTCCTTTTCCCAAACTCACCAATGATTCTTGTTGAGGGATAGAGGGAGCCATAGGTGTTACTGTCATTAATTTCCCTTCCCAAGGAAATGAGAAGCCAGGAGAAGGAGATTCCACTTCAACTGCTTATGAAGGAGGTTCCTAAGCAACTTCTGATATGGACTCAAGAAACTATGAGGAAGAAGATTCGTCTCAAGAGTGGTCATGGGGTAGTACACTGAACGATAATTGGAGTTCAAGAAGGAGGAAGTTGGAGGCATTCTGCTGAGTGTCCAGCCCAGCAACTCACATCCTTCTTTCAGACATTCACTGGGGTATGACCCTTTCTGCCAAGAGAGCTGGGGCTGGGGGCGGGATGGAGATATATAGCATTTCACAAAGGAAGAGGCACACACTCCTGCCTTTCTCTTGCGTGGAAAAAAGGAGGACGAAGGCAAAGGTGTTTCACAGAGCCTTTTTCTAGACTGTATTTATCAGTTCCTAGATGTGAGGGATGCACCCAGCCCCACCATGCTATTGGGAGCTTCTGTCAGCAGGGAAGGAAAATTAGGCCTGGCCCCTCTGTCTACAGATGCCTCTGACACCCCTGCTGCCCTAAGCTAGCATGGATGTGCCTCTCAGGTTTCCTGCCCTCACCCCTGCCACTCATTGTCCCTCAGTCCAGCCCATTCAAAGGAAAGGAAAAGTCCCATTTGCCTTAGCCTGATGTCCACTGGGCCTCTGAAATAAGGGGTGAGCTTGTTTTAGGGCCATGTTTGGAGGTCAGAAGAGAGACTCTCCCAACACAATTTGAAATATTAAATGGAAATAGAACTTCCAAGAAAGAGACAGTGATGAGGAAGGAGGGGATTGTGCAATGGAGAAAGGAGAGGGGTCAAGAGAGAGGGTCTCCCTCACCATGTGATGATCTTCTTGGAAGCTGGATCAAGATTGGCAGCTGCCTCCAGGAATAGCCCAGAACTTCCTCCTTTTGGAACTGCCACTTTGAAGCTACTCCACGCTCTCCAGCATCCTCTGGTCCCTCCCTCTGCACTCACAAGTGGGAGAGAAGGTTGCATCTCCCAGTTAAGCTTCTTCCTGAGATGCTCAGTGGTCAGGGAACAGTGTGAAGCAACCAAAAAAGCTCCAGAGGCGCCCCCACTGCTACACAAGGAAGGGACTCTGATGTCCCAGGCCACGTCCGTGTCCCGGGAATCCACACTTTGACAAAGAAACTTGAGAACGATGTTAGGGTGTGTAGAGAAAAAAAAAGTCCTCTTGTTTAATGGTTGTCTAACACCCACCAAAATCCACACTTTTTTCTTGTTTCATCTCTTCTTTGTCGCTGTTGCATTGTGAATGTCCCAATTCATCATTTTCTCCCCGTCCAGAATATGGCACTTGGAGGAGGAAAATCCTCAGTCTTGCAAATTGCAGTGAATATGCAAATGACTGGATGGATTTATGCCTTTAATTAAGGAGACGTTTCTGGGAACGCATTGGTTAAACTGCAGAGCAGATGTGGCGCTGCACATATTAGTGTGTGCTTATTATATTTTTCCTTTTAATTACAGCTCCAAGGGCAAGTGAAACAAGTGTTTTTGGTGGATTCAGACAACTGCTGTGACCACGACTGAGGAGTCCTGCCGTGGGTCCTTGTTGCGCGGTCTCCCCACACTGTCCTTGGGCTTTACCTTGCTCATGGTCAAATAGGAGCATTCAGTCCAATTCCAACTAGACTGTGTGCGAGAGAATTATGGGCACTTTTTAAAATAAAAAAACACATCTCCATATATAAGTACAATTGCATTCCCAGCAGCTAACATTATAGTAATAGTGGAAAAACAGTTTCTATTACAAGTTTCTATTTGATCGATCGTAACTCTCTCTGAAAATGGCTTTGAGGCCAAAATCATTTCCTGTTGGTCTTGGCCAGAAAACAAACTCTTCTTCTTCTTTCTCTCTTTAAAAGCTTTTAGAACTTAATCCATTTAGCCATCTTGGGAGTAATGAGAAGCTAGAGGAAAAGAAACCAAATGCAGTGGCCATGATTCTGTTTAGTGTTCTCATAATTTAGAAGTGAGTCAAAATGATAGCTCCCGGTGGCAATGGTGGTTGTGTCCCATCACGTGGAAGGAAGTGGAGTAGAGAATTACAGAGCTTTTCTCAAAAATTTGAATTTGCTTTGACATTGAGCTCAGGTACATAATAAACTTCTGATCTTACCCTGGCTGGCCCCGTTCTCATCATTTGACCAAATTAATTCCTCATTGAAATCAACACACTCTTCTCATCTCACAAGAGGGAAGACACAAGTTTCCTCTCATCCTATGACGGGGTCAACAGCCTAGACAGGATGAAAACAGCCTTGGCCGGCTGCATGGCCAATACTCACATTTCTGCTCCATTTGGATTATTTAGCCTTTCCTTTGATCTCACTTCATGCAACCCACTTAAACTTTGCCAATTTCCCTTTTATAGCCAAGAAAGTGTCCTAGGTGCGGACTAGGAAACTCCTGGAAGACTGGAGTGCTTGGTGAAATCCGCCATGGAAATACACACCTAAGCTTTTCCTGTTGAAACTTAAAATGTGGATCAATCCTAGATGGCGGTCTTTTGTCACCAGCTAAGGAGAAGATCTGCCCAAGAGGCTAAGAGCTCGAACTGATTGTGTGAGTCACAAACTCCACAGCATCCTTCCTTGTTTCACATCCCACTCTCCTAATTGCAGACGAGCTCGGAGTGACTGGTCCAGGCTTCCCAGCCTCCCACGTGAGGGTTCTGTTCACAGCAGGAAGGGATGTGCCCTGAAGGATGGAACTTACACATTCTGCCTGCGATGCCTAAGTGAGATCACTGCAAATGGCCATCCCGTGTCCTGAGAAGTCACACACATGCACATATGCACGTACGTGTGCACATACACACAGCATATGCGTACACACGTGCATGCACTCACACCCTCACACACGCACACTCACATATGCAATGACATGCTGCTGGAGATGTTCTTATGCTCTGTAACTTCTGAGTCCTTGCTTGCTCACTCCCACCACAGTCCATAATTTTGACCTTGTGGTTCCTCCTTGTTCGAAATTAACTTGCACGGAACCATTTCCCATAAATCTTGGAGAAGCTGGTTTTCACAGATCTGTGCCTATGATGTCTAAGACGACCCTGCTGGCCCCATCATGTGCCAAAGATAAGCTTGGAGGTATTTCCCAGGGGGGTGTCTTTGCAGGAGTTGGTGCCTAGGTCCCCGTGGTGGCCAATGATTACCAATTTCCTGTGGACAGTGTTTTCATGCAACAATGCAAGGAGGTCCCAAGCCCATAGTGTCTGCGTTTCAGTTCTCTGCCATCCCCTGCCTTTGTTTACCTTTGAGAAGTAGCCTGGCTGGTGGACAGGGTGCGGGGCCAGAGAAGGGACACCTGAGCTCAGTGATCATCATGGCCCAAGTCCCGCAACCTCAGCTGTGTTATCAGAATTGGACGTGGTTTGCTTAGCCTGCCATGGAGGGTGGGCAGCAGGCATGGGGGGATGGGCAGGAGGTAGGGGTGCTTTAAATTGAAATTATTTGTATTTTCTCTATTCTTAAGCACTTACAGTTTTAAGAAACTTCATATAGTTCAAAATCATCATTGCAAACAGTTCCTAGAGATCAAAGTGAGTGTTCATAGGACCCACACTGTCATGACTTTCCTCTGATCAGAAGTGACTTTAAGTGTTGGGAGGAAGGAAAAAGGGTGTAGGGCTGTTGGGTCAGAATTCATTCTTGTTTCATGAACACTGGTCTAAATATCTCTGTGCAGTCTCCAGCTACACCAGCCAACACACAAGAGGGAAAGAGGGGAGGAGAGATTGGATTTGAGCTCACGTGCATTAATGCACGTCAGCTCGTGGTGCTCCCACGCCAGGGGTTCATCTGTTAGAAGCCTTCTGTGAGCTGGCCTTGCAGTGGATGGGCCCTGTGGTTCTCCTCTCTCTGCCTCACCTCCCTTCATGGTTCCGGCAGGGCCCCTCCATGTGCGGATCTGACTCTCCGGGGAGAGTTCTTGGAGGCTTCCATGTACAGTGGCCTCTGGAAAGACGTGTAAGTCCATGCTTTGCAACACTGGTCAGTGAACACACTGAAATGTGTTGATTACACCTCATTGGGGGCTCAAACAGATGCCAGAAATCCACCCTTTCATGGGACACTCATGGCAATGAAAAACAGAGTTTTCTCCAAGAAAAATGATTGGCAAATGAAAATGTGAGTGAGAAATCGGAACAAGAGAATTTTTTTCACTTACTAACATAGATTGCTGATTTGGGACCAGGTACACAGAACCACAGCTCATAAACCAAGCAAAGCTCCGAGCCATGGAGATCCCTTGGGTGCCAGCCAATGAGTCCCTGAAATTTCTCTCAAATTCCCAATTAGCCACAACTTTGACCAGCCCAGTACTTAATATGCCGAGAATGGAAATGCCTGTTCTCTGGGAATTTATAAATTAACATCTGGTAACAATCAGGAACAATTGACATGCCACCAAAATCTAAGTTCCCGAAAACACAAGGACTCCCCAGCCTGGTGAAGCCCCAGGAAGGCCATGGGTCTGAGGCTAACACTAAGACTGTGCTCTTGGCCGTGACGATGGTTGACTTGGAATAGCCCCTCGTTCTCTACAATCTGGACAGATAATTCTGTGACAAGAGGCGTAGTAGATGGAAAAGAACCATCCTAGTGGATTCCTCGGCATCGTGGAGATGGTGCTCAGCAGGCAAACGAGAGCACATCTCCTCTCTTGTTGCTAGGTGTAGAATTGCCCAGCAAGTGCCCCAGCTGTCTTCCCACGCTGGGCCAACGGACAAGAATGGGGAAGTGAAGACTGGCCACATTTGAGCCTCCTGTTACTGGGAAAGGCACTTCACTGGCGTCCTGAGACCCTGTGAAGGTTAATTTCTTGTGTCCACTTGACTGGGCCACGATGTTCAGTTTTTATTCAAACACTAGTCTAGATGTCACCATAAGGTACTTTTAGGATGTGATTAATATTTAGATCAGTAGCCTTTGAGTAAAGCAGATTCGCCTGCATAATGTGGGTGGGCGTCATCCAATTAGTTGAAGGCCTTAAGAGAAAAAGACTGAGGTTCCCTTAGGAAGAAGGAATTCTGCCTCAGACTGCCTTTGGACTCAAGACTGCAGCATCAACTATTCCCTGGGCCTCTGATCTGCCAGCTCGGCCTGCAGATTTCAGACTTGCCAGCCCCACAATCTCATGAGCCAATCCTTAAAATAAATCTCTAGATAGATAGATATTTATTTATAGATATGGATACAGACACAAATATAGATATGGACATCCTGATGCTTCTGGTTCTCTGGAGAATCCTGGATAACACAGACCTCAAAAGCCATCTCATTGGCATTCTCTGGGGTGCATTTCTCCTGGGGCTCCTTCCAACAGCCTTCACACAGCCTTCACCCCAGCGTTGATGACGCGTGCTCTGGCTGCAGAAATGCCTCTGCATTCTGCACAGAACTCTGACCACCAGCAGGAGGCTCTGAAGGAGGCACCATCCCCTGGACCCGTCATCTCTAGGTTCTGAAATCCTTCCACAACACTGGTCATTCATGTTCCCCCCTCAATTGCTCAGGGACCCAGGGATGTCAGCAGATGCACGTGGCTGTGATGTCTGTGATATGCGGCTTTTCCTGCCTAGTTTCTCCCATTGTCCTTCCTTCTCCTGATGCTGGGTTTTCCTTCAACCAAAACAATGCTCAGGCCCATAGTTTTTCCATGCATATTACTAATTCTGCAGTGCTTAATGAGAAAGAAAAAAAACAAGTCTATATGAAGAGAAATGCTATGATTTCATGTTCATGAGCTTTGCTATTTTGTTTAAGAGTTAACTGGAACCAAAATTGTCAGGGACGGTTATTATTCTGCCCCAAAGGCCACCCACCATGAGCGAAGACAATAAGAGTCTTGTCCCCCTCCAAGAGCCCCATTTGTCACAGAGCTCAGAATGTGGCTGTCAGTCTGCTGTTCTCCCTCTGCCATATGCTCCTGCTTTCCCCTTGCCGGGCGCTTTGGCTGCACTTGGTCGGACAGAAGCCTCCATCCAAATAGTCCATTTGGATGTGTCAACTGCCCGAGCTGAAGGCTGTTAGGCTCTGAGATAGAGTCATGGAATTGAGGATAAATGGAGTAAATGAAACATCTGATGTGGAAATATGTTGTTGAAACATATCCAGTCACAAATTAAAGCTCATCTGAGCCTCTGATTCCTCCACCAGAGGAGAAAGAACGTGGCACGCGGGGGCGACGGGGCTGCCATGGGGCGGGAAAGGGATCCCAGGGAAAAGACAGATCTGTGTGCTTGGGACAGACAGTGCCTGGTCTCCTCTTGCAGAGGGGCTGTCACTCCCGGCTAGGGCTGGCCCTGCGGGTGTCCAGGGACTGCTGTCTGTGGGGCGGCAGGACTGTAGGGCACCAAGAGTTCAAACATCTGGAGGCGTCTCTGCTCAGCCACATTCAAGCTGGTGAACTTGGGCCAGTCACTTTGGAGCTGCATGGAAAGGGGGTTACATGTGGCTCTGTTGCATTCTCTGGGATCTTGGGCAAGTCATTTAATCCTCAGATCCTCTTTTCCCCTTCTCTCCAATGGGGCAAATGATTCCCACCTCAAGGGATTGTTGGGAGAAGTCAAGGAGATTGGAAGGTGTCTTGCTTGGTGGCAGGTGCATAATAGATACTCAGTAGGTGGGGTGGCCACTTTATCTTGGTCACATCGGAAGACACAGTCGCTCCACCTTCTGGTGAAGCATGCTTTGACATGTGTGAGACTGCACACGAGCAATGAGGGGAGGAAAATACTTTTCCTCTGCCCGTCTTAGGTTCTGCAGCTGGACCCTGTAGGTGAGACTGGCCAAGGACAGACTAACAAGAGAAAAACAAGCAGAAGTTTATTAACATGCACATTTGGCACGCACAGATGGGAGCACCCGGCGATGAGTAACTCAAAGGGGTGGGTAGAACTTGGGCTTAAAAGCAACAGAGAAAAAGGGGCTTGGACCTTCTGGGCGGGGGAGTCAAGTTCTGGAAAGGTGACCAGGAAGAAAGGGTGAAGGAGGGTTGTTTGCTGTGCGGATTCCAGTCAGGCCCTCTCCACCGATGAGAGTTGGGAAAAGCCCTCCTCTTCCAGGTCCAGGAGGGGACACATCTCCACAAATGAGAAATTCTTTTATAAATGGAAATTTCTCTTACAAAAGGAAAATGTGTGCCCTGTTTTTAGTGTCTGCTGGTTCTCAACGGCCTTTAGCTCATAGTCCATGTGGCAAAGAGGCGTATTTTGGGGTGGCACAAATGGGCCCCCTCAGGCACTTTGTGGCTGTGTCCACGTTTGTCCCTTCCCTGTTCCCTCCAGGCTCCACCTCTGTAAGGCACCAGGCTGAGAGTCTACTGTGCTCCGCCCATTGTGCCCCTCAACAGTGTGGCTCCTGTCTCCTCCATCTGGTGGCCACAGCGCGGCTCCACGACTTACCAGGGACGGACGCTCATGTTATACTTGCCTGCTAATAAGGTCCTTATCATGGGGTGCTGGTGGAGGAGAAGGTCGGTCCAAGGACCACTTGGGGCAGTGACTGGTAGGCCATGTCTTGGAGGTGGCCACATGGCCCTGAAGACCAGCAAAGAGGAGCAGGAGTGTCTGGAATTGAATCTCGTGCCCCCCATGCTGCTGGATGCAGTGACAGACTCCCAGGAAACGCCATGTTGGAGCTGAGGAGACCTGAGCTTGGGAGCCCGACACACCAGGTCTGAGCCTAGGCCGCACTCCTCCTAGATGCACCTTCTGAGAAACGGGACACCTAATCCCTCCTGCTCTGCACCCACCAGGCGCCGTGGGGCCTGGGAAGCATTGACTCGAGCTGAGACCCAGGGCGGGAGTAAATCATCTTGGGGTCTAACTTCTTATAACAGGACTTGGAAGAACGGTCAGTTTGATGAAGATGATCTTCAGGCACCACTTTCTAAGAACGTGTTCCTGTCACTGCCCGTTTCCGACTGGATACACTCGTTTACTCTGAGATTTGGGGTCTTCACAGACTACCTCTCCCAGGGTTGCTGGCAGGGGACAGAGAATGCCTGTCTGAAGGCACAGGGGGCTAAGGGTGGGGTTCCAGGCGTGAGGAGGAGAGTGACTTTAACCGAGGGACCTCCCCAGTGGCATTCCCGGGTCCCTCAAGCCTTCCCCAAGGGCGAGGCTGTGGGCAGAGGACTGGGGCAGGGGGGCAGGGCAGGTTCTCCCCAGTTGTTTAAAAAGACAAAGGGACTGGTCAGTGAACTCCGAGGGAGAAGTGTGGGGATTTCTCCAAGGTGGGTGTGTGTCCCCAGGGCAGATACCCTGCTGGGCAGAGCGTAACATCCTCAGGTTGAGTGGAATCTGACTGTTTCCCCACAGACGCCTCCAGCTTGTCTTCACTGGCCTTGGGTCCTTAAGGCTGGCCACGGCCTGACCGTGTCAAACAGTTGCTGAACGTCGCCAGGTAAGCGTGTGGCTTGTCACCTGCAGGGCTGATCAGCTCGCATTAGAGAGCTGGATTGTTATGCATTATCTGTGCGGAGGTAATAAGTCCCTCTCAGAGGGGAGGTGGAGTGAAATGTGGAGCAGTTATAGGGAACCGGAGAGAGGTGGGACAGAATCAGAAACACTGCTCGTGTGATCTGCAGCCGCTTCCTAGCCAAGTCCCCGGCCGCACAGGCCTCTCCAGCCAGCATTGCCAAGTCCACCCTCTGAAACCCAATTCCTATTCCATCTCTCTCCCACCCGCTTTTTCTTTTATGAGTGACTGCTTTGAAAAGGAGGTGTGATCACCAGTTTACGGAGAGGCCATGCAATTCCTGAGAATTCTTTCCTGAGAGTTCTTCCTGGTGCACAGCAACCTCGTATCCCAGCGTCTTCGTTCTCCTCCCTCCTGGCTGGCTTCTCCTCTTCACCTTCAGCCGCAGAGAGCGCTCTGTCCGTGCCAGCACAGTCTCAGAATGACATCCACAGTCCTCACAGAGCCGGGAGCCCCGCCTCTCCTTCCAACCTCACCCCCGACGACTTGCCCACCCCCTTTCCAGGCTCCAGTTCCACTGGCCTGCCTGTGGTTGGGGGTTTTTAGCTCTACTGAGGTATTGTTGATATGCAAACAATTGCACGCACTTAGCATACACACCTGATGAGTTTGGACATATGCCGACACCCCGCTACACTCACCACAATCAGGGTACGAAACACATCCATCACCT
Organism: Tapirus indicus; assembly: GCA_031878705.1. Classification (NCBI taxonomy): domain Eukaryota; kingdom Metazoa; phylum Chordata; class Mammalia; order Perissodactyla; family Tapiridae; genus Tapirus; species Tapirus indicus. The sequence goes on along the minus strand of CM062924.1, from coordinate 87,865,702 downwards.
CCAGAAATTTCCTCCTGTTCTTTTTTTTCACTTTAGTTTTAGTTTTTTTGGTAAGAACACTTCCCGTGAGATCTATCCTCTTAACATACTTTAAAGGGCACAATGCCGCATTGCTAACTGCAGGCACTATGCCGCCCAGCACACCTCTGGCACTCTTCATCTTGCGGAAACTTTGTGTCCCTTGAGCCATATCTCCCCACGTCCCCTTTCCCCAGCCCCTGGCCACCACCATTCTACTCTCTGCTTCTAGGAGTTCGACTATTTCAGATCCACGTGTAAGTGAGATCCTGCAGTATTTATCCTTTGGAGTCTGGCTCCACCATTTCTCTCAGCACAACATCCTCCAGGTTCATCTACATTGTTGCAAACAGCGGGATTTCCTTTTTTTTTTTTTTAAGGCTGAATACCATTACGCTGTATATACATACCATATTTTCTTTTTCCATTTGTCTGTGGATGGACTCATGTCTTGGCTATTGTGAATAATGCTGCAGTGAACATGGGGGTGCAGATACCTCTTCAAGATCCTGATGTCAAGTTTCTTGGATATATACCCAAAGGTGGGATTGCTGGATCATACGGTAGTTCCATTTTTAATTTTTTGAGGAACCTCCATACTGTTTTCCGTAGTGGCCGCACCAATTTCCATTCCCACCAGCAGTGCAAAAGGGTTCCCTTTTCTCTACACTCACCAACACTGGTCTTTTGGTTTTTTTTTATAGCAGCCATTCTAACAGGTGTGAGGTGATAGCTCATTGTGGTTTTGATTGCATTTCCCTGATGATTAGTGATGCTGAGCACCTTTTCATGTGCCTGGTGGCCGTCTGTATGTCTTCCTTGGAGAAACATATATTCAGGTCCTTCGCCCATTTTCCTTCCATCTTCACAAGCCCAGCTCTCTCTGCCCTGGGGCCTAAGCACATGCTGCCACCTCTTTCTTTCCTGGATCTTCTCATGACTGACTTCTCATCTTTTAGGTTTCAGCTCAGATGTCACCCTAGAACCCCCAAGTACATCTTGTCATGTTATGGGGCTTTATTTTTCAGGACACCTATCACAATAGCCGACATCTTCTTTTTCTTATGTTTGTGTGGGGCCTGTTGCTGCCCCCAGAAAGGAAGCGCCAAGTGGTCATGAACTAGCCTGTCTTGCTCACTACTGTCTCCACATGCATAGAAGATAGGTGCTTATTAATATTTCTTGTGCTAATAGATAGACCTTTTTTAAAAAATGGCACATTCCTTTGCCTCTCTTCCTCTCTATCTACTTTCCAGCCTCTCTTTCATCATAGTCATCCTTTAAGAGGAATGGTCTAAACCAGAGCATCCTAAGGTGCCTGTCAATCTCCTGAGGCTCTTATGAAGTGCAGATTCTGAGTCACAGGTCTGGGGCGGGACATGAGACTCTGCATTTCAAGGACTTCCCCTGGTGAACCAGTTGCAGAATCTGACTCAACCCAGCCCCCAGTCAGACTGCATTTCCACAAGGTCCCCAGATGCTCACTCTGCATATCATAGACCGAGAACAGCTGGTGTCACCCTTCACTCGGCCTTCCTCACCCCACTCCTGTGGACCCCCACTCCTCCCTACCCTACTCCTGCTCCATTTGTACAAGCAGAGCCTGCCCAGGGCCCATCTGAGGCAGCACGCCCAGCATGGCTGAATCCCACCGCCTTGCTCACCCCTCCTTCTCCCTTTCTGCAAGGTTGTTACAGGCCACTCCTTGGAAACCCACGGCCCCCAGAGACTGCAGCAGCCACGGTCCACCTTACTGACAGAAAACCTCATCCTCCTCCTGTTGCTGGACTGCGGTTTGGGCATCTTCCTTTCTCTCTCCTCTCTCTCTCTCTTCCGCAGCAGCGTCTTCAGCTCGAACTCTTGGTGAAGGCGTCCAGAGAGAGTTACCCGCAGTAGCTGCTTCTCCTGGGTCCCATTCTGACTACTGGACATCTCCACTCATTGGCCCACTCCCTTCTCCATCAGCACCACTGTCAACTCCTACTCCTATTCTACATGTGAAAAAAAAGAGGAAGGAAGAGAAAGAGAGAGAGGATGGAGGGACGGAGGAACAGAGCAGGAAAGAGGGAAGGAAGGAAGGAAGAACGGAAGGAAGGAGGAAAGACGGGTGGAAAGAGAGAAGGAGGGAATCTTGGGTTGCTTCATTTGACTTCTCTTTCCTTTCTACGTTCAGGGTTTCCAGAATTGTCAACTTCAGGGCCTGGATGTGGGCTGCTAAGCCATATTCTGGAGTCTCCTCTTTGCTAGTTGAGCCCTAGTGAAGTGGAAGTGGCTTCTACCAGCTCAGCTCACTGAATTCCCAACACTGGACCAGCCCCTGGTCTCGGATCAGAACATTTTCCTATGTAGCTTCTCTCTTATAAGAATAGGATGCAATACCACCTTCTTTTATTTCTAACAGCTAAACTTGCTGCCTCTTATTTTAAAAAAATGTTTTTAATAGGCAACGGCTTTGCTTTTTTTTGAGAGAAGTGTTCTTTATGTAAATGTAAATCTTATGAATAAGCAAATAAATGTCTCCCATAAAGCATTTACTGTTTTGATTCAAAACACAAATCAATTCCTGTACCTTTGGGGATTGAAGGAAGTGTGGTTGCAAGGAAAATGAAAAGGCAGCTACCTTTTTGAAAGGAGTCAGTTCTCATTCTCGCCCCCTCCCTCCCTCCCTCTCTTGCTCATTTCCATAAGGAGCTGGTCCAAGCTTGTCTTTAAATGTCATCAGAAACAGATGTGCTTGTTCCCTTCCTGTCCTAAGCTGACCATGACACTAGATGGGTCCAAAGATGCCACATTGCCCAGCTGAAGTGGAGGAAAGTGCTGGTCGGAGCTCTGTGCACACAGGTTGTGAGTAACTGGTGCACCGACTCAGTGACTGCATGGGGATGGAGGTTGTGCACAGGCCATTACTCAGAGTTATTGTTATTAATACAGTAGAATCTGCATAATCACCGTTCCCTTAGTAAACAGCATGTCTGCTTAACTGGGACAATGGCCAGGGGACCTTTTGCGTGCTTCACACCCACTCACTTTAATGAGTCCAACACCTTTCTCTAGGAGTGGCCGGCGACCTGCCTCTTGTACCCTGAACTTGTGGGGTAGCCCGGAACCTCAATCACATAGCTCTCTTAGCTCTGCCTGAGTGTCTCAAAGGTTAAAAATAATAATATCAACAACAGCTAGAAATACATATTGCTCTGTTCCAGTTGCTTTTGTAAACATGGCCTCATGTTAGTGCCACAGCAGCCTTGCTGGTACAAGCGCACCACCTGGGTCATCTACGATAAACAGAAATCTGGGAAGAAATTAAGCACCTACCGAAGGTCCCACGGTTGGAAGCAACAGATGGAGGATTTCCATTGGGTCTGCCTGTCTCGCAGCTCTGCCCTCCCCCATTCCGACCCTCCCCCATTCCGACCCTCCCCCACTCTGACCCTCCCCCATTCCGACCCTCCCCCATTCCGACATGCCAGATCATTAGGATTCCAGGCACCCTCTCCCCATGGCCTCTGCAGAACAAGGGGAACGCATTGCAGAGCAAAGAGCCTTTCTCCATTCGTGCATCAACCTAATAAAAGGAGGGGTAGGTGTAACGAATGAGCTGTCAAGTGCTGGGTGTGATTTTTATTTTTTAAGGCAAATGCAAAACAGATCAAAACATCCTTTATTCTACCACATTTTCCCAAAGAAACAACCTTAGCCTGAAGGTGGAAAGCAATGTTCAAAGCCCTTACCCATTTTTTAGAAAGATAAGTGCTGTGTTTGATACATAACAGAATCCATTGCTGCCAGAGTGAGGCCGCGGCAGGCCCGTGTGAGAGCATGCCGATATGTTAGCAAAAAGAGAAAAACCGAGTGTGGGGCAGCAGTCCTGGGAACGGGCAACCCAATATTCTGAGACCAGAGTGCTCTCCATCCCTGATTCACGCAGTTTCCAGCTTTGGGGTCCCTGGAGACATGGATGGGTGCTGGAAGAGGTTTCCCTTTTTCTCAATTCAATTATGCACACATTTGTAATGTGCCTACCGTGCACTGGAAAATGACCTAGATGCTAGACAAGCTCTTTAAGTGAAGAGAACAGCGGATCTGATCCCTCAGACCAGTAAGGAAAGCAAAAGTAGCTGTAACTAAATTGTCCCTGACACACTGCCATGTTAGCGTCACCTCTGTCAACCCGACAATTGGAATTAGTGTCTAGAAAGAACCCACTTTGAAAGGTGGTGGTTTGGAAGGCAGACGTGCAGCACAGGTGTGCACGTGTGTGTGTGTGCACTGCAATCTGTTACCTGGCGGTGGCAGGGAAGGAGAACAGCCCCTCTGTTCTCTCTGGAGCACACTTTCTGGTTTCCTCTAGCCCAGCACAGCTAATGAAGTCTGGGACCAGGCCCTTCTCTGGCCTTAGCAGTCTCTGCAAAACTCTCAGCCACTCTCCCATGTCAGCAATAAACAGCTCGTAACTCAGATTTGGGAGGAGGGTTCTGCCTGCCTCCCTCCCTCCCAGGGCTGGTTCTTGCCAGCTGAGTGGCTCTGGACACAGCACGCTCTGTGTGCCGCTCCACCCCAGAACTGCTGATGGACGCCCCATGACCTTGGGTAGGCCCCTGATCACTCCAGTTTCCAGCTCCCTACCTGTAAAATGAGAGCAAAGCCCCTTTTGTCCTCCAGCCAGAGTCTTAAGATTCAATGACGAGATGATGAGACGGGTCAAAATTAGATTGTATTTGGCCATAGGCCATGGGAAGATCTGCCGAAAGGAGCAGAGATGATGGTGTCTTTTTTAAAATCCATAATTCCAATCCACACGTTAGGATGTTAGAGCATTCCACACGCTCTCACCACACACTCTCCACCATATCTTAGCTGCCCCTGGCAGGTCGCTCCTGGCCTTGATGAAGGGACTAGATGGCTTGTGGCAGGGAAGCCAGTGGGAACTGACACCTCCCTGTCACACACTGCATTAGCTTTCTGTGGCTGCTGTAACAGAGCACCACAGACAGGGTACCTTCAACAACACAAATTTGTTTTCTCAGAGTCTTGGAGGTGGGAAGTCTGAGATCAAGGTGTCGGCAGGGTTGGTTCCCTCTGAGGTCTCTCTCCTTGGCTTCTGGACAACAGTCTTCAAGATTCACGTCTGCCTTCTGAACATCCTCCGTGCACCTGCCCTTCCCTGCTGGGGTGGAAATTCAAGCGAGGCCGTGGCGGCAGAGGCCGCTCTAGGTCACCTGCCTGTGTTCTGTGCACAGAGCTTGGTGAGGAAGCACAGGACAGGGGCTTCTCTCCAAGGTGCCGTGAGCTCGCACACCTGCTGCTCCCCCGGATCAAGGTGGTCGTCAGCCAACAAGCTGTCCCAGCCCCACTCCCACCCCACAGCCCTTCTCCAGGCCAAGCCCAGCCAGTCTCAGTGTGTCACAGATCAAGTGTGAAGGACTGAGAGGAAGGAAAGAGCTTCCCTTTAAGGAGGGTCCCTCACTCACTAGGATGGCTACAATAATAAAAAAAAGTTCAGAAAATAACAAGTGTTGATGAGGCTGTGTGAAACTGAAACCTGACACACTGAAAACAGTTGGCCGTTCCTTAAAAAGTAAACAGAGTTACCACATGACCCAGACATTCCACTCCTGGGTATAGACTCAAGATCTGAAAACATATCTTCAGACACTCCTACATGCAAGTTCACAGCTGCACTATCCACAGTAGCCAAAATGTGGAACAACCCTAACGTCCATCAGTGTGTGGATGAAGAACCAAAAGAGGGGGGTGCATATAATGGAGTATTATTCGGCCATAGAAGGAATGAAGTGCTGACCCACACTACAACTCAGCTGACCCTTGAACACAGCATGCTGAGTGAAAGAAGCCAGCCACAAAAGGCCACATGGTGTACAATTCTTTTTATCTGAAATGTCCAGAGTGGACAAATTCAGACAGACAGAAAGATTCATTGTTGCAGGGGCTGGGGCAGAAAAGAATGGGGAGTGACCGCTCATGGGTACAGTGTGTTTGTGGGGTGACGAAAACGTTCTGGAATTAGATTGTGGTGACGATTGTATAACCTTGTGAATGTACTAAAACCCACTGGATTGTGCGCTTAAAGATGGCTGAAATGGTGAATGTTATGTTGTGTGAATTTTACTTCCCCAAAACTGTTATGTCTTTGACAGATTACAGAAAGACATTTCAGAAGGAAAAAAAGAAAAGATCTCTGGAATGTTCCCACAGCTCTTTCCTCACTCTGCCCTGTGCTGAGTACTCAGCCCTGTGCTGGCTCCCCTGCCTGTGCTGGGATTTGGGCTGCTTGTTCTACAGCTCCCTCCCGGCTGTAAGCTCCCTGAGGACAGGATCTACAGTGGGCGCACCGTTGTGTCCCCCACAGAGCCTAGCACATCTCTCTGCAGAACTCACAGGCTGTTTGTGGAATGACCTTGAATGCACACAGGTCCTACTATGTGCCCAGAATAACGACACATGCAGTGGATGAGGGTCATCCGAGGAGACAGTGCCCAGGGGCTTTGGAGAAACACACTACCTCATTGTAAAGATGAGTTTTCTAATGCAAAATCTGAGCAAACAAGACCCTCCAAAGCAAAGTGCAGCTTGAGAGAGTCGATCAACAGAATCTAGACTCATGCCCAGGGCCAGGGCTGTGGGGAAGGTGCAGGATTCAGTGGAATCCAAATATCTGTCCACTCACCCCAACTTCACCTGTCATCTGTCCCTTCTCTCCTGCCACTTGCAAATGATGACTAATGGGAAAGATGGATTCACTCTAAAACCTGCAGATGCCCACTATGCCCTTGAGAAAGGCAGGGAAGTTTTGAGCAGAGAGGTGGGTTGTTGACCAGCACCCAGACCCAGTCTTGGAGCTCTAGAAAGTTAATTAGTTTTCTCTCCCTTCTAAGTGGACTGAGAAGAGGCTGGCTACAGTCCACTTCGATATCATCCCCCATATTCCTATAGACATCCAGCCTAATTCAATTTTGAAATTACGTTTGAAAAAAGTGTGAAAATACCAATTGCATGGCGTAATTTAGAAAGCCCATTATCTGTGGGTTGCCTGCCAGTACAGTGATCTGGCTGAGAAGACTCCACATCGCGTGGCTCCAAACGCTAGCACATCCTTTAAGTGCCCGGCCTCTCGGTCATGGTGGTTAATAGAAAGACCGGGCCCACGAACAGATTCTGGGCAGCACCTTATCTGGGCCCCAGGAGATGAATCCTTTGAGGGAAGTGAGTTCAAAATTAGAATCCAGGTTGCTGGGACCTGGTTCTTGGTCCAGGAGACGCCCTGCCCACCATCGCTCACCATGTGCAAGTATGCCCCCGACCATAGTTTGGAAGGGTAAGGAAATAATGCGGGGACGGAATGAGGCAATGCCCCAAAGTCATTATTTTCTCCTTCTAGAATTTATTGCAAACGAGTTGTCAGGCTTCGGGGAGCTTAAATTTTGCACCATCAACTTTTGGCGTAAAATATTAGGAGGAAATGGTTTATATTCTCTCATCAGACTCTTTGCGGTCTGTAATTCTCCTGGTGCCAATTAGAAGTGGACCAATCAACCTGGTGAGAGGCCCACCAACCCCAGACCCCCCCGAACCTCCAGTCAAATCCAAAGCTTTCCATGATGGCTGATGAAATCCAATTAACCGAATGTTTTTATCTGTACATTGCCAAGATTTGATTAGAACTATCTTCCCCTATCAAAAGAAAAATATAGACATATATGTCTATTTAAGCAACTGCAAGACCGCCCACGGAATTCTAAGTATTCTCAGAAATCGTAACCAGCCACTAAAATGCAATGTGATGTAAATTAATTTACTGAACAGAAATATTCCAATAAGGTTGGCTATAAACTGAGCATCTGTATTTAAAAATCATATTTTCCCACTCACCTGTGTGTTGAAAATCAGAATATGTTTTTTCAACGGAAAATAGCATCTCCAGGAGGCCTGATGACCAGGCTACTCTCACCCACTCCATCATGCATCAGCATCCTCGTCCCTGGGGCATCTATTTCCTTTTCATTATGCTCATTCATTAATGAGCACCTACCCTGTGCCAGGCACAGTCCTAATGACATAAGGGAAATCCAGGCAAACCTCCCTGCCCTCCTGAGTTTACATTCCGGGGGGACGATGGATATAGTAAGCAAGGTAAGGACACAGAATATATAGGAGGTTAAATAGTGATGTGCACTAAGGAGAAAACCAAAGCAGTCAACTGTTGGAAATAGGAAGCTTGCAAGTGCGTTTGCAGTGCCAAGGAAGGCACTGCTGCTTGAGGAAATATCTGGAGGGTGAAAGTCCCCTGCTGAGATCCCGAGGTGTGTTCAGGAAGGAGCTCAGAGGCTGGACTGGAATAAGGCACTGGGAGAGCAGCAGGAGCTGAGATGAAAGAGGGAACAGAGTCCTGTGGCCTGGACCTCAGGAGCCGTGGCCAGGACCTGGATTTATTGTGAGCTTGAAGCCCTGGGAACCACACGATTCATTTACCTTTTAAGAGATCACTCTGATTTCCCCACTCAGATGGCAATTGGGGTCCTGAACAATTCCCCGCCACTGATATTCCACATGGTTCCTTGTTCCTGGTGCACGGAGGATCCCCAATTTCCAACACCCCTGTGTTTTCAGAGCTTCTCCCCTGTCTTTACAATGGGAGCCAGAGGAAATACTTATGCCGACGGCTTCCACAAAAGCATCCATCCTCCACCAGGATCTCAGCTGAAATTTGAGCTTCTGAGCACAGTTCTCTCCTTTATCAATCCCTTAAATTTGAGGATCTAAATGTCGTGGGTTTTGTGGCATGCAGAAGATTTAACAGCTAAAACCTGAAACAATATATGAGGCATTTCAACCAGAATAAAGAGATACCCACTACGTGACTCATTTTTGATGAAAGAAAGAAGCAGCCCCGATCTAGAGATTTCCTGCCCTGTGGCCTGTTGCTCTCAGGAAGGGGCTCAGAAGGGATGTCTTCAGCAGGCTGGGTTTGATGTCTCATGTCTTCCCCATGGAAGACGACTTCCGTCCACTGGAAGAACTTGCAGGTGGAACGCAAGAACATCTTTGTGGTCCTGCCACAGCAACTGATCCTAAAGGCAGTGGGCAGGACATGAGGGCAGCTCACTTCTTGAAAAACCACTTGTCTCACCTGTAAAATGATACAGTAGTGGTGCCACCCCGGAGAGTTCTTGTGAAGGCTGATGCAGGTGGAGACTCAGCGCCTGGCCTGCTCCCTGCAGCTTCTCCATGCAGTCACCACCGTATGCATCGCATGTCCCATCTGGCTGCATGTGGGCAGTGCTCAGGGACGATGCCTCCAGAGGCAGAAATGGGGATCTGTATCTGGTTCCGTGAGCTATTCAGATTAGGTTTTTGTATTTAGGAGTGACATCGGACCCCAAATCCATCTCCCTTCCCTTGGAGGAAGAGTGAGTCTAAGAAGCCTGTTATGGTCTGAGTTGTATCCCCTCGAATTCGTGTATGTAAGTCCTAACGCCCAGGAGCTCAGACTGTGACTGCTTCTGGAGACAGACCTTCATAGAGGTGACCAAGGTAAAATGAGGTCCTTAGAGTGGAACCTAATCCAATCTGACTGACATCCCTATAAGAAGAAGTTTAGGACGCAGCTTAGGACACAGACACAGGAATGAGCACGTGAGGACACAGGGAAAGACGGCCGTCTACACGCCAAGGAGAGAGGCCTCTGGAGAACCAGCCCTGCCCACACCTTGATTTCAGACCTCCGGCCTCCAGGACTGTGAGAGAGTAGATTTCTGTTGTCTAAGCCACCAGGTCTCTGGTGCTTTGTGATGGTGGCCCCAGGACACTAACACAGGGCGAATTTCCAAGACAGGAAAACACAGCTGTGAGTGGTGTCTGGGAAGAGTGTGTGCCGATGGGATGGCCGTCTTCTCTCCTTTTGCCCAGTTTCTCTTGCGAAGAGCTATCTTAGCAGAATGGGGAGGCAGAAGGCGACTCCTGGATCCTCCTTCAGTGTTTTCACTGGAAGTTGGAGGAAGTTTCTTCTCATTTAACATCTCGTGTGTCTTCATCTGACTGTGTTGATGTGATAAGCGTGGGGCCTCAACCAGAGAAAAGTCCTGCCAGGTAAGCACAGTATTCTGAGCAGAAAAAAGTTTCAAGTGACTCCTGAGCAGAGTAATTTCATTTGCTATGAAGTAAAGTTGAAAGTAAATTGCACTAAATTAATATTGATTCCAATTAAGCCATTTATCTCTTTATGCATTTCAAGTCCACATCAAATACAATCATTGCTTAAGCTACCCCCCAGAAAATAAAATTATAAGTTAAATTACATCTTGCGGTGGTTTCCCTGTTCTAGGGGGAAAAAAATACACAGACATACAATCCAAAGCTTACAGCTGAATGAAAACAGAGGCTACCGGAAAGCCTGCCTGCCCTGTTCAGTGGTGAGAGTCGCGAGGTGGCTGGATTGTTCCCTCTTGAGATGGAACACTTTCCTGAACTGCTCTGAGAACGGCTCCCCTGGTTCTGGGGGGGCGACAGGAGCTATGCGTTGTTTTCCAGATGCAGGCAGGAGGAAGCTGAGTGTGCACCATTGGAGGACATGTCTCCAAGGCGCTGAGTCTCTGCTTAGCAACGAGCAGGGAGGACAGCCTGTCCCCTGTTCTATGTGCTGCTTCCAATTTACTTCTCCATTCCTCTTTGGGGACAGGGATATAGAAAAGGAAAACAGCTCTGTCGGGGACGCTGGAGCCCCGAGGGCAAGGCCACAGGCTTGAGGCAGCTCACAGAGCCTGTTTCAGGTGCTTGGCACAGTAAACGTGTGCTCACACGTGTACGCGCGTGCCTGGTCCCTGCGGTTCTGAGAGCCGGGAGGACACTAATCTTATAGGATGATGGTGGCCAATGCCACATTGTTCCCGCTGCCCAAAGCTCAGGGAACAGCCGACATCACCACCCCCTCCTCGCTTGGGAGCAAGGAGAGCAGCTGGAACTGACGGTGGGTAAATGTTAGGGACATTTCTGAGTGATAGCCTTCCAGCGCGGCAGGAAGTAAAACTCTGATCCTCCCAAAGAAACTGCAGGGATTCCTGGAGTCGTGGCCTCTGTTCATTTGTCCCCTCGCATCAGAACTCCAGCCTGTGAGCTCCCTTCCTGGCTGCCCTGGGAGGGAACCCAGGAACCACCCGGCATCTCCGTCCATTCAGGCTGCCATAACAGAACACCAGAGACTGGGGGCTTATAACAACAGACACTTCTCACAGTTCTGGAGGCTGCAAGTCCAAGATCAAGGCTCCCCCAGATTTGCAGAGGGATGTCTTCTCACTGGGTCCCCAGCTAGCAGAAGGGAAGGGAGCTCTCTGTGGTCTCCTTTGTAAGGGCGCTAATCCCGTTCATGAGAGCCCCACTCTCACGACCTAGTCACCTCCCAAAGGCCCCACCTCCTAACGCCATTGTATGGGGGATTAGAATTCCAACACACGAATTCAGGGGAACACAAACATTCAGTCTATGGCCAGGTGGAGTGGGGAGGTTCTGCAACTCTGCCAACACCCACTGTGCTGGGACCCCGTCTCTACCCACATGTATCAAATTTGTGTCAGAATAAGGATCCTTTGGCTAAAAGGGGTAACTCTTTCCTTCTGATAAGATGGATGTTTGAGGTTATCACTTTTGCTTTGAAGGAACAGATCAGAGGAAAAGCCCACTCACGTTCTGGATGGACAGACAGGAACAAATGCCAAGATTTCTACTTCATCCTTTAGCCACTGGGGCTGAATGGACAGATGATCAGACCCTCAGGCCAAAGCTGGGGTTTTCCTGAGTGGCATCATTGAGGGGTTCAAAGAAAACCTCTCGTGCCATTCCTTTGCTCCTCTGCCCTTCTTGGGGACCAAAATGCCACAGTTAGAGGATATTTTTCCTTGGGTGTACCTGGTTCTCTTTTCTTTGCTTTTTTTGGGGGGGCTCTTATTTTTAAAATGTAATTTTACCAACAGTAATAAGAGAGAAATTCATCAAAAATCAAGTGCAAATGATTTGGTTGAATGTATTTCTCTCCAACAAGAGACTCAGGGAGAAGAGTTCTGGAGACCCGAAAGGAAGGTTCTGGAAGGGAAGAGGAGGTGGCGTTGAGAGGCAACAGAGACACACCTTCATGGTTGTCCATGACAGTGGCCTGGGAGGCAGTGAGTAAATGCCCTTCTCTTTCCAGACCAGGCCTTCAGTCTACTAACACATTTCGGAGACCTTTTCTTTGGGTGTTTGACATCATTGCCTTTGGGTTTGTTGACCCAGGCAAGACGCTTATAGCAAAGTAGGTGCAGGATGGAAGAACGGAGCTCTCCTCCTCTCCTCTTTGTGCCTTCTTTGGAAGGGCCCTGTGATAGCGCCCTAGGGCTACCATCACAAAGTGCTACAGAAGGGGTGCCTTACCCAACAGCCATCTATTCTCTCACAGTCCTGGAGCCTGCGAGTCCGAGATCTAGGTGTCTGCAGGGTTGGTTTCTTCTGAGATCTCTCTCCTTGGTGCTTAGATGGCCATCTTCTCCCTGTGTCCTCACGTGGTCTGTGTCCTGATCTCCTCTTCTTATAAGGACACCAGTTAGATTGGATTAGGGCCTACCCCAATGACCTCCTTTACTTCAATTACCTCTTTAGAGACTCTCTCAAATACAGTAATTCTCTGAGTCACCGGGGTCAGGACTTTGACATATGAATTTGGGGGGAGACACAATTTAGCCCACAACAAGCCCCTTACCATGGAATTTCCTCTGTACAGATGGTTTATCTCATGGCCTGACATCCTTTCCAGTGAAGACTAGATGGAATGTAGATCAATTTTTTTGACCTCACGACATAACCATGGAGAATTTCTGCCAGAATTCTTGGCTGAATAGTCATAAATTAACTCAAATGGAGCCATGTTACCCACCCCCGTCCATCTCCAACACCATTGCTGAACTCAGGCAAAAACTCACACTGGATCAAAAAATCAAATGTGAAAACCGTGCAGATTGTCTAACCCTGGGTGGCAAGTAGGTTTCATTTCCACACAAGATGTGTTCCACCTGCTCAGAGAGACGTGAGGATGAGTGGCATGATGATTAGTTATGTCTGCCACGGGCACAGGATGGGAAGGGTAGAACATCCATCTTAGAGCTCCCAACCCTGGCGTATTCCAAGAAACTACGGCCAGAACAGGGAAATGACCAACCCAGTCTCCCTGCAATTTAGAGACAACATTTCAAGTCCAAATTTTAGCTCGTAATTTAATGTCCCTCCTATTATATTCACACATTGGCTTTTGGTGACTCAAACATAAAAATCAAGACTGTTTATTGATATTTTCTTGAAATCATGAGGAAAGAAAATTGTCCCAGGATTTGGGGGATTGTTTGGCTGACCTCAGAGGAATTTAAATCTTTACTGTGTTGGGCAGTGGGCTAGACTGTAGGGTCACAAAGGTGAATAAGATGTGATCGAGCCCACTTCTTCAGATACATGGTAACAAGGGAAAATGTTGTCACAGAGGTAAATGCAAAATGTTTCTCTGGGCATTGGTGGGTCAGAGAAACATTCACAGTGGAATGTTTGGGCTGGCTCTTGAGGGATGAGCAGAAATCCTTCAGCCAAAGAAAAGGGAATTAAACTATGTATTAATTGGAATCATTGCTTTTTACTCCCACTCCTATTTCAGCAGGCAATCTTATTCAGATGCTCTACAGGGCATCTTTAGGGTAAGGCCATTGCTTCCTGTCTGGCTGGTTGAGTCGAGGAGCCTTTGGAATTCTGGTCTGAGTCCATCGTTGGAAATCTCATCATCATCATCATCATCATGTGTTGAATTCCTCTGCCTCTTTCTTTTTTACCAATAGATTCCATTGTTCACGCTCTGGAAGCATGAGCCCAGCACTGACTGAGGTTGCTCTGGCTAATGTGTCTTTCTTGTCTAGCACTTTGTGGTTCAAAATAAAGAAATCACAGAGTTCCCTGTTACGTGAGGGTCTTTGTGAGGACCTGGGTACAGGGTAGCTCTCTCCTTAATAAGGGACAATTTCTTGGTGGTCTGTGTGTTTGCACGACCCCCACTCCCCCCGCACTGGGAGCACTGGCTCACAAAGATTGTCTTTCCTCTGCAGATAGTGCCTGGCATGGTCGGGGTAAAGCGTTAATTTATCAACTCATGGGGTTGACAAATCAAGGCACTTTGATCTTCCTGGACCCCAATGTCCCAGTGCAATCCCACAGTGGTGAGGGTGTGGAGTCCTCAGGCCACATCTGTCCTGCCCTCTGCAGTCTGCCCAAGCCAGACCTTGTTCCCCACCCGGGACATCTGTGTGACCCCCACTCTACAGCTCCAAAGCCGTCTGAAAGCAGATAAACCAAGTGACTTCAACTTTCTGGGGCAGAGCTCAGGGGCACAAGACTCCCTCCCTTCCACGCCTGCACACATCCCAAATTAGATACAACGGAAATGTTGCCAGACCTGCAGCCCCAGGAAGCAACCCGGGCGAGTGATGACGTTGTTAATGGAAGCCAGAGCTGGGGTGCAGTCTGTTCTCCTTGGAGAACGGCAGATTGATTAATGGCATTTAGAAGATGAATGCTAGAAAAAGCAGCCCAATGCCATCAGCCTTTATCTTGGATAATGTCTCTCTTGCAAACTGCATCCTAAAATGTTTTTCTGGGTTATGATAATGGGGTTACCAAGAAGCAGCGGGCATGCCTGAGTGGACAGTGAGAGCTGTGCTTGGGAAGGGACTGGGCAGGGTTCAAGGAGCTGGAGCATCTGGATGCTGGGAGGAGAGGAAGCATGTGTCCCTGGGGTGGGGGTTGGTTCTGGAAATGCTTTCCTTCCATGACATGGACCTGCGGGAAGAGGGGCAGGTGGGTGCCAGGCTCAGGGGAGCTAAGAAGAAAGGAAATTGGTCACTTCTCAGAAGAAAAAAAAAAAAGCAAACCCAAATATGCCACCTGCCTTCTCTAGGTCAGGCACAGGGGGTGCTATGCACCGTGACATTTTTTTCAGATAATTCTCCAAGTAACCCAGAGAGACCAGATTGTCACAGAGCAGTTACATCTCCTGCCAAGGCCATTCTGCCCTCGTGACATCTGGGAAGCAGAGAAACCCAGCAAACTGTCCTGGGCTGCATGTTCCTCCCCTGCCTCCAGCCCAGGCTATTTCCAACACCGCATCTCATCAGAAAATCTTGTGTGTTAGTTTCCTGTGGCTGCTGTAATAGATCCTCCCAAACTTGGTGGTTTTCAACAACACACATCTATTCTCTTACAGTTCTGGAGGTCATGAATCCAAAGTCAGTCTCACTAGGCCAAAATCAAGGTGTCAGCAGGGCCACACTCCCTCCAGAGGCTCCGCGGGAGAAGCTGTTTCCTGCCTTTTCCAGCTTCTAGAGTTGCGTTCTGTGCCTTATGGCCTCGTCTTCCATCTTCAAAGGCAGCAGGGCGGTTCCTTGCCTCATCTCTGGTCCTCACACTGCCTCCTCTTCCACAGTCGGTTCCTCCTCCAGCTCCCTCTCAAGGACCCTTCTCATGACATTTAGGGCCCCCCCGATAACCCAGGATGGTCTCCCCATCTGAGGGTCCTAACTTAATGACATCTGTGAAATTCCTTTTGCCACATAAGGTGACACTCACAGATTCTGGGGATTAGGATGTGGGTACCCTTGGGGGGCATTCCTCAGCCTCCCACGGCAACCCCAAAGTCCTTTGCCACAAACCATTTATCTCCATCCTCCAGAGAGACCGCAGTCATTCTCCTCTCCCAGTCTCTCTCCAGCACCACCCCCACACCTTATTGGGGGACAAAATGACCACAATGAATTCAGATTTTGCCTGTAACTTCTCCTGGGTAAAAGAACTATAAAAGTACAGTCAGTTCTGCTATAATGCAACATACATGCCCCTAAAAGTCATGGCCCTGTGCAAAATCACACACAAGGTTGTGGGGAAATGGGGTTAGGGGACACAGGTCAGAAACCTGGATGGTAACACATACAGTAAGATGTGAACCGAATAAACACAGTAGCACCCTGTTACCCCCGTTGAATGGCTAGGAAACGCACAGATGCCACAATTAATGTGGCTCCTCACCTTGCAGTTTGCTGGTGGACGTGGGTGTTGGAAGGGCTGCAGCTCGTGTGTTATTGAGCGGGTGGAAGGAAGGTTGTCTGAAATCAGATGGAAAGTTCTAGCACCCCACGTAGACGAGCGTGGCTCCTAGCACACGTGATGCACGGAGGCAGCAGGTAGGTGTTTGAGGCGTGTGCGTGTCAGGGTGTTCCTAAACAGCTCCATGCAACTCTCTGCATTCACCAGCATTCGCCCCCATTTTCTGCCTTCCTCTGTTTCTCCCAGACAAAATCGCACATAAGCAAACTTGACATTCAGAATTGCATTGTGCCCAGATTTTTCCCTAACGTATCAACCAAGTTGGCACAAATTCCCATTTGCAAAGCCAGCCTTATAGCAGAACTAACGGTAGAATGGGCAGCAAGGGGGGTGAGTCCACTCCTCTGGAATTCCACTAAAGACCAGGGCAGCTGGAGGGGAGTGGGCTCTGTGCACGCTGGGGGTCAGGGGTGCACGTACACACGTGCACACACGCACGTGACAGGTGCTCAGAGCCGCCACAGTGCCTCCCCCAATCACACCTCCCAAGACCTCATCCCCTCACCTTAAGGCTGCCCTTACTGTGTTGTTATTTATTCTGTCTGCTTATAAAGTTTCCTCCTCTTCTTGACATGCCCTGGAAGGACGAGGCCCTCTACTTTTCTGGATAATATGAGCCCGTCCTAAGGACCCAGGCAGTGAAAACTGCAGACAGAGTCAGAAATACGGCCAAAGAGGAGTGTGGCATGGCCAGATCTGGAGGCCAGGGGATTAAAATGACCAATGTGTCAGGGACGAAATAGTAGCTCGGATATCGACCGAGCGTTGAGAATAAGGCCCCCTATATCACCACAGGAAATGGCAATTTTATGCCAACGCGGAGCAGTGTGTCTTGAGGTAATGGCGGGTATAATTCACGTCATTTGCGCTGCCCCGGACCTGCTTGCAAAGAGAATTTCAGCCTGAGCTCAGGTTTCCTGGCTTCTAGGTTTTAAAGCCAGACCTTTAAAAAAATATATTTAAAAGAACGCTAAAATATTTGCCTTGCTCTAAGGGGGATTAAGTGCCGGTGAAAACAGCCAGACTGATGGTCCCTGGAGACAGAAGCTGCCCTCCTTATATCCAGGTGAATCAGCCGGGACTCAGTCCCCGGTTCAAAACCCTTCACACACACACACACACACACACACACACACACACACACACCCCACCTCTGTTTTGTTCTCACTCTTCCTTCCCAATTTTTGTTCTTTCATGTCTGCTCACCTGGGCAGGTGCCAGGGAACAACTAAGGTGACCCCACTGTGCAGAGGCAAGAGGCTGTTGGATCCAGGAGGCCATCCCTGGAGTGCACCTTCTCTGCAGCCAGCACTCCATCCCTGGGGGAGAAGACCCAGCTCCCAGAATAAAAATAGGAGGCAGTCTCCCAAAGGAAAAATTAAGAAGTAGGGCTTGGCAAAGTGGTCTAAAAAAGAAGATATCCAATGATTTATGTTACTTTAGAATGCTCTAAAATAATACACATTTTTCTGCATTGCCCTCATTTTCTGCTGTGAAATCTTGTTATGAATACATAAAAACAAAGAAGTGAATTTTTACAATGTGACCCCACACCCCACCAAACAGAAATAATCACTGTAGACAATTTGATGTATTTTGTTTCACTCCATTTTCCAAATGCATACACACCTGCTGTAATTCACATATATTCACACACGACACAAACACACATCTTTTCAGTGGGATCATACCATAAATAATTTTGTTGTCAGTCCTTTCCAATTAATATTATGTTATATACATATCCCCACAAATTGGAAACATACTAAAGTATGTTTTTACATCTAGCATTTTTCATTTAATATTATACAGTAGCCATTTTCCCACTGATTAAATCCTTTTCAAACTATAATTTAAATGTGGACATTGCCTAATTTTTTTAATGGCACCTCTATTATTGATACATAGGTGATTAGCAGTTTTTTTGTTCCCCTGATGAATACTGTTCTGAGAACCCATCTGTGTAAGTCTTTGCACAGATATAATCGTTGCTTTAGGATAAATTCTCAGCAGTAGTTTACCAGAGGAGAGCTTTCTGCTCAACGGTCTTCTGGAAAGGTTTCACCAATTTCTATCCCATCCATAGGGCATGGCAGTCATATTTCAGCCTGCCTCTACAGCACTGGATATTATTTTCCTTTTTTCTTTGACTTGTTTTTGCCAATTTGACAAGTGAAAAATAGGTGCTCCTATTTTATTGATGTTGCTGCAGACTTCCAGGAGTTCATGGGACTCTGTGACAGCCCTGTTGCTTTTTGCTGTGGTTTCATTGCTGTCCTTCATCTCCCCTCCTAATAGCTGGAGTGACCAGGTATGCTGGGCGCTCTCAAACACTGCTGAGTTGGGTCACGTTGAGCATCTCCATATCTTATCCTGGTGCGAGTTCTCTTCACTCCACTTTCTGCTCTCTGGCTAAGTCACCATTGCCTCCTTGGCTCAAGCCACTTTTGTCTTTCACCTGGACCTTCACAATATCTCCTCTTGAGGTGCCCACACCCCTGCTGGCTCTCAGCACAGCTTTCTCCTCCCAGCCACACAGTTCATCCATTTAACTCACAAATCTGATTGCATTTATGACGTGCTGCAACTGGCAATGCTTCCTTTGCTCTTGGGATAAAGATGACTCTTCATGTGGCTTCATGGTCCTGCACAATCAGGTGGCCCCTCCATCTTCACCCACCATACCCCCTCCCCCTCCATCTTCATCCCCTTCCCCCCTCCCCCTCCAACTTCACCCACTGTGCCCCTCTCCTGCTCCATCCTCACCACCTCCTCCACCCCTCCATCCTCACCTCTGATCTGGCGCTGCCTCCAATAGACGTACATGCTTCTTTTACTCCCCACTAAATTCCCAGAGTTCAGCATGACACCTGGTGGGTGCTCATTAACTGTTGGTGAGTTGAATTAATAAATATCTGGTACCGAAAACACAGTTGCAGTGTCCATAGCTACCAGGAATAAGAACTGTCTGTTGTGGGTTGAATTGTTTCCCCCCAAAAGATATGTTGTGGTCCTAACCCCCATGACCTCAGAATGTGACCTTAGTTGGAAGTAGGGTCCTTGCAGATATAACTAGATAAGATGAGGTCACACTGGAGTAGGGTGGCCTTAATCCAATGTGACTGATGTTCTCGTAAGAAGAGGAAACAGACAGACAGAGGGAAGACAGCCATGTGAGCACGGAGGCAGAGATTGGTGTGATGGGCCTACAAGCCGAGGACTGTCAAAGATCCCTGGCAGCTACTAGAAGCTCCAGAAAGAGCCAATCCTGCTGATGCCTCGAGTTTGGCCTTCTTGGCCTCTTGAATTGGGAAAGAATAAATTTTCACTGTAAGCCACCCAGTCTGCGGTTATTTGTTACAGCAGCCACAGGAATCTCATACACCATCACCCCTTAAGGCCACGGATGCGTCTTTGGAAAGGCAGAAAGGCCGCAACCTGTCCTCAAGGATCCAGCCTGGGGTGTTGAGGGCACTGTGCTGGGAGGGGGTGGCCACAACAGTGGGACAGATGGGCCGGTCTCTGGAGCTTATACAAGGAGAAGGTGGAAAGGAAAAACAGACCCGGTCGCTGGGCAGGGGGGCAGGGGGGTTTGACCCCGGTCGCTGGGGGCCCAGGGCCTCTGTCTTCTAGAATGCCAAAGGGTCTGCCTGCCATCTCCAGTGACACTGGGGCCTCCAGCCTGCAAGACAAGGGCTGTTTGTTCCCTCTTGAATTTTCCAGCTGGCCGTCGGTCAGGCAGCCGGTTCCGCGGTGAATAGAAGAAGGCTTGTTGCAGAGTCTCCCCGAACCTGCTGCCCAGAGTGAAGAACAGGCAAGTGCCTTCTCTGTGCCTCATGCATATGTATTGATGGACATTTAAAGAGGCCCATTGCAGAAATGCATATTTAGCTGCTTCACACAATGTGTTTTATTGCCCGTGTAGGTCCTTTTGTAATATCCTCTGGAAATTCGTATTAAAGGAGATTTCAAACCCAAATGACTGACCCGGTAAGCCCTCATGGTCCCCATCTGCAAGGAGGTTTTATTTAATAACAAAGTGTCTTATTTAAAGTTGCGCCTATTGATGAGCTTGCCCGCAGAGGCACTAAGGTTTCTAGAATGCAATATCACATGTATTATTGGCTGAATCAACCACTGTGCCTCTGTCAGGCCAATTTCCTTTTATGTTCTGGGTGCTTAAAAACCCTTAGAAAATTCTTGTGTATTTTTTAGCAAAAGCATGTAGCAGATTTTTTCCTCTTTTGAAAACTGGAAAGGCAATGCAAATCATGTCCTGAAGTAGCCCCTCAAGCTTCAAGTGGAAATAATGCACGTTTAGGTAGACAGGTGTACTCTGGTAGCTCAGTACGAGACTGCGTGTGCACCAAGGAACACGCGCGGGAGGCAGCAGAGGTCGGTGTCCACTGAGAGCACTGCCTGGTGTGGGGGACCTCCACACATCTGATGTCAGAAGTACGAGAGGAGGGGGCTGGCCTGGTGGCATAGTGGTTATGTTACCGGCTCAACACAAGGTTGACATAAGGGAAGCCGTGCGGTAGAAAAGAAACCTACTGTAACTTTGAATGACCTCTGACTAACTAACACAGCTGGATTTGCACCCCCAGGAGATCTAACCGCTCTGTGGATTTTACAACCCCTGCTTGTGTGTGTATCTCCAGCTGTGATAAGATGATAACTGTTCTTTTGAGTTCCTTAGGAATGTGATGACCCTTGAACAGCCATCATCAAGGACAACTGAAAAATCTGGTGTGACAACTCCCAGTCTGTAGCACCTGAGGGTCAACATTCCTAACGCCCTCTCCTGTAACCCACCAGCCTATATGACCACTGTAAGATTCTGTGCCCACTTAAGATTGATATTTTGGACATGAGTCGGCCATCTTTTGCTGGCAAACTGTAATAAACCCTTTCTTCTTTCCACCATCTTGCCTCTTGACGATTGGCTTTTGTCTTGCAGTGAGCAGATTGTGCCCTTTGTGCGCTAACAGTTAAGTTTGATGCGCTCTGCTTGGGCGGCCTGGGTCCAGGGGTTTGGATCCCAGGCGCAGACCTACAGACCACTCATCAAGTCATGCGGTGGCAGCATCTCACATACAAAATAGAGGAAGAGTGGCACAAATATTAGCTCAGGGCAAATCTTTCTCAAGCAAAAAGAGGAAGATTGGCAACAGGTGTTAGCTCAGGGCCCATCTTCCTCACCAAAAAAAAAAATAGATATATATAAGAGGAGAGGAGAGAAATGAAGTTTCTCTTACAACATGGAAGGAAGAATTGTGGGGAGTCAAAACAGTTTCTAAAGCATTTCCTAATACTCTGCCCACAAAACCCTGGTATTATGGACTGAACTGTGTCCCCAAAATCATGTGTTAACTTACGACTTACTCCATCTGTTGACCAGCATGACTGTATTTGGAGGTGGGGCCCCTAAGGAAGGAATTAAGGTAAACTGAGGTTATAAGCCTGGGGCGCCAACCCAACAGGCTCAGTGTCCTTATAAGAAGAGACACCAGATAGTCCTCTCTCTCTCTTTCTGCCTGCCACGTGAGGACACGGTGAGAAGGAGGCCGTCTGCCAGCCAGGAGGAGGGTCCTCACGAGGAACGGAATGTGCCGGCACCTTGATCTTGGGCTCCCAGCCTCCAGAACTGTGAGAAATTGCTGTCTGTTGTGTAAGCCGCCTGGTCTGTGGTATTTTGTGATGGTTGCCCCAGCTAACTGAGACACCGGGTCAGGTCCACAGCTCCCTGGAGCCCACCTACCTGGACCTCGCTTTATTCCTGACCAACATGGCATCCGTGGCCATCCTTGAGCCCTGGGGCCTCATCTGCCCAGATGGTGCCACAAACAGAAGTCCCCCGGAGAGGCAGATGGCGGGAGGGGTTGTATGGTCCAGCCCAGCGTAGCCCATCCTGGTATCTTCTCCCTTCACCTGCACACATGTTCTCCCTGCTTGATGGAATACCAGAGGGAGCTGCATCCAGTAGACACCCTTTTGTCCCCCGAGAAGAGTTTATTTAAGCCCAGTGAGTCAGAAAGTCAACAAGGAAGGAAACAGAACTGAAAAGGGCAAGAAGCCTAGGGCCTTCCAACATTTCATCACTTGCATAATTAGCAGGAAAGTGACACCCTCAGCTCAGGCGTGGGCTGGTCTTGAAGAGTTAATAACGTCTCTGATTTAGCCCCTCTGGGCTCCTTTGGCTACAGTTTAAAAATGCAAAATATGTTCAATGAGAATGACCCCCTTGACCTACACTCCAGAAAGAAATGAGAGAGAAGTAATTGTCATCAAAACTCCTGCTCTGCACTGTCTCCACCCGTTCTAAGCCGGATCTTTGAGCCCTTGTGTGCTCAGGGCTCTTTGATGAGAGTGTTAAAGAGGATGGGGGCTGGGACCCACGTGGGCCCTGCAGCATCTCACCCACTGGGAAGGAGCCGGTGGGCGGGTGTGGTTTAGAGCTTTACCTACAGGGAAGGTGATGGTGACGTCTGTAATGCCGTCTTAATACTGACACCAGGACACAGTGTTGGGAAGAGCTGACTCTGAGCGAGGGACTCTGTGGTCTAATAAAATGTACCTTTCATCCTTGTCCCTGGTTCCTGGCAAGAGCTTCAGAAACACTTGGAATGTCCTAAGTGACAGGAGTGTCTTTGTTATGCTAATGAGGTGACTCCTGGTGAGCCCCTAGATAGTTTCAGGATAGGGACTGGGCACCAGAAAGACCAACCACGTGAGTAGAGGCTTGGCGATTTGAGCCGGTCAGACCTCTGGGAGGGGAGGAGGCCTCCGTGGAGATGGAGTCCCATCACGTGGCCAGTGGTTTAATCAATCACGTCTGTGTAGTGACACCCTGATGGAACCTCTGAATGCTGAGACTCCGTGGAACTTCCATGGATGTGCCTGGAGGGTGACACACCCGGATTCCCCAGAGACAGGGCATGGAAGCTCTGAGCCCCCTCCCAGGCCTCAGGCTATGGATTTCATTACGTGGTTCCCATGCACATCCTCTATAATAAAACTGTGGTATAGAGCTCTCCTGAGTTCTCTGGGTCATTCTAGCAAATCATCAAACCCCAGGAGGAGGTCTCAAAAATCCCTGAATTTATACCCAGTTGGTCAGAAGTACAGGTGGTCTGGGGACTTCACTTGCAGCTGCATCTGAAGTGGGGACAGTCTTGGGGAGGACAGAGCCCTTGATCTGTGGGGTCTGATGCTAACTGAGGTAGTTCGAGTCTGAGTTGCATTGTGGTCCACCTGGTTGGGGTGGAAACAGAACAGACGCCGAGAACATGGGAAGAAAGAAAGCTCTGTGGGCACAAGCCCTGCAGACAGCCGTTACTTATTTTAGGGGCCGCTGCTATTTCTGCTAGGGGATCTGCCTTCTGCAGAGAGGATGGTGTTACCTCTCTGCCATTGAGGACGTCACTGGTCATCGTGTTTCCCCATTGTGCTGTTAAAGAGTAAGAAAGTCCTCAAACCACTATCACAAAGAAACAGTTCTGGAAAGCCAGCTGGTGGGGCAAAGACAGACGGTCTCTGTGTCCACCAGCCTGTGGGACCCATGGAGCTGGCCTTGAGGGCTAAGAGCCTTGATGACATTTGTTTCTGGGAATTTGGGAATCCAGAGAGTAAGTGCTTGCCTAAGGATTTCTTATAGAATTTTAAAGAACAAAATCCACACACACACACCACACAGGAGCAGGTCAGTGCTTAGAGCTGGGCCTCATGCCTCAGTGAAGCCCAGTAGGGGAGGAGAGGAGGGTCTTACCCCTGACAGCCACTTAAGGACACACAGGATGGTGGTGAAGATTTTGACTTTGTAGCCACAGTTGAATCCGAACTCTGCCCTTTATTTACTCAGTAAATTTGAGCACGCTTCTTAACCTCGGAGGGCCAGAGTGTCGCTATCATTTTTATGGGGTCAGTAATAACACATCCTAATAGGCAGTGCCGTTTCAAGGATTGGGTGAGATGACATAAGAAACCTTCTAGAACCCAGCCTGACACAGAGTAAGCACTCACTAAATACATCACGTCTTTTGTCTTTGTATATAAATTGGGAAAGCCAGAAGGCAGTCCAACTCTGAATCTCAGCTTTCAGCAACAGAAATTGTAACTGAAATACAGAATTCCCCAGGAGAGAATAGAGTGCCCCAGGAAATGGGCCAGCCAATTCCCGCACGACTTCCCGACGCTGGCAGGAGGCGCCAAGGGCATCCATCAATTTTATTCCCTTTCCGAATTCTTGCACCTGCACTCCCCACAACGCACCAGCCATTCGAGCCGTGAGGCCTTATTTACAGGTCCAATAAAAGCCAACAGAAGTGGGGGCCACGGCAACAGGTGCAGACGTAACCAGCCTCCCTGGGCAGCACCCCGTTCCCTCCGTTTACGGGGCCTTGGAGCACAGGCAGCTTCCTTACTGGACTTTCTCCCACTGGTGCGGCGCACACTCAGTCTCCATCCACCAGTCGCCGTTGAGGTTTCCCGAAACAGGGCTCAGGGTGTCCAGTGAGTGAACTCCTACTGCCATTTTCATTGTCACGGGCAGGAACATGTAATCCTTTACTACACCAATAAATTCTGTGTCCAATTTATCTTCCATCAGGCCAACATTAATATTAAAATCCTCTATGAATCATAAATCTATCATACATCAAGAAAAGCAGTGCCAGGAAATCAAAAAAGCCCTCATTAACAAAGGCGGAATTAATCCTCTGAGGACCCTCTGCAATGGCCAAACAGATCATTTCCAGTCTGATCATTGTCCTAATGGGCCACATGGCGGCATCGGGTCACTGTTCTGAATCTAAATTGGCCAGCGATGGACTAGTAATCACCATCTGGGGCACACGGGGTGACTCGGAGGCTCAAACTATCAGCGCGGGAAGATGAGTAAGGAGGAGCGTGAGAGCTGGAGGGCGAGAAGGAGCCTGGATATCCCGGGGCTGGTGCTTGACTGGGCTCTCCACGTAGGACCCTACAGCCTTGCAGCTCAAGGAGGGTGGACCAAACCCTGCACTGCGTGCCTGTGTTGGAGAATCTCTGTCTCCAGAGGCTACCCCCAGGGAACTTTACACTTCCTGGGAGTGAACCAGAACAATTCCAGCAAAACACTCCCTTCTGGGACCCAGAAGAAAGACACCTGCCCCGGCCTAAGTGGGAGGTCCCATCTTTGGGAATTTCCCCCAGAGGACATGCACCACTTTCTTGGAGGCGGTTTCCATGACAGCAGATCTTCTCATTGGTTTTATGGAATGAGGCCAAAACATCCAGGCCAATTGTGGGGAGGGGAGAGACAGGTCCCCTGGAGGGAACTGCACCTGGTTTACCTGTGGGGCTCAACAGTGAACTCAAAATGCAGCTTCCAAGTGGAGAGCGCCAGCCACGTGCTAAGGGCTGGTTGGATGGTCAGCCGAGATTAGGACCCTTCCGAGGGAAGCCCCTGCGTATCGGGCAAATTCAGTTCATTCCTGTGGGAAGAGTTTTGTTCCTCCCTCGGGAAGCTCATCTGTTTCCCATACCAGCCTAGAAGGGTCTAGAAGTCCAGTTTTCTCTTTTATAATTCAAAACAAATAAATGTTTAAGAAAAATTTCAGCAGCTACATTTACATAAATGGAAGTAACTAAGTCACATATAATCACAGAACCCTGAAGAGGACATTATTAAAGTTTGGGGAGAAGCTATTCCAGGCTTTTTTCCATCTGCACATTCTATGTTTGTATACACAAGTATCGCACATGTATAAACCCAGAGTGTATCATACCACCTGTAATGTTTTGTTATCTACCTTTCAAAAATGTGATATATAATAAATATCTGTCCATGCTAACAAATATCCTTCCTCCTTCAGCTTCATTGAGATGTAACTGACATATAACATTGTGTAAGTTTAAGCTGTACAATGTGATGATTTGGTACACGTATATACTACAAAACGATTACCACAACAGTTAACACCTCCATCCCTTCACATAATTACCTTTTTTTTTCATTGTGGGAGAACATTTAAGACCTACTCTCCCAGCAACTTTCAAGTGTATAACGCAATGTTGTTAAGTGAGTCATTACTCTGTACAGTAGGCCCCCAGAACTTGCCAATCGGATAACTAGAAGTTTGTACCCCTTGACCAACATCTCCCTATCATCCCCACACCCAAGCCCCCCAAATTGCCATTCTACTCGCTGTCTCTATGAGTTTGGGCTTTGTAGATTCCACATATAAGTGAGATTATACAATATTTGTCTTTCTTTGGCTTGTTTCACTTAGCATAATGCTGTCAAAGTCCATCCACGTTGCTGCAAATGTCTGAATTTCCTTCTTTTTTATGGCTTAATGATATTCCATTATATATACATGAATCTCTCTCTCTATACACGTACACCACATTTTCCTCATCCACTCCTCTGCTGGTGGGCTCTGAGGTTGTCTCCATGTCTTGGCTGTTGTGAATAATGCTGCAGCGAACATTGGGTGCAGATACCTCCTGAGATCCTGATTTCTTTCCTTGAGATCAATACCCGGAAGTGGAGTGGCTGGATCTGGTCTACTCCTTTTTAACACGGATTCTTAGCCCAAGGGCGCCTCCGTGAACGCCCACGGGGGAAGTGCGGTTCTCTGGAAGGAGAATCTCATCAGGCTCGAAAAGGCCGTGACTGTTGAGACGTGAGGTGCGTGCAGCTGAGGAAAGTGATGTGGGCATCTACTCACTCACAGATTACATGTCATGAAGAAATTGCTGAATACCAGCCAGGGCCCAACCCAGAAAGGAAATTCGCAGGTTAGAAATGACAAATGAACTCAGAGGGCGCAACGAGAGAGTGTGAGCCGAAGGCCTCGTGGGGGTTTTGAAACCTGGGCCTGAGGTCCAAGCATTTGACACCCCCAGGGAGGGTCTACGTCCTTGAGTCGTGGGGACATGAAAGAGGGATCCCGCATTAAGCCTGGAGTTGTGCAGGCTCCCAGCCCTGGTCAAGAGGAAGGAAGGAAGGGGATGGCCTAGACAGAAAGAGAAAGCATCACCAGTGAAAGCTAAGAATCCCAAACTGTGGTCGTCCAGGGCATGGCCTTCACCTTCACATGTGGCTTTGTTGTAGAGACTGAGACCAGGAAATTAATAGAACTTTCTGTCTAGAACTGAGCAAGCAAGTGGTTTATTTGTGTCACACAGCCAGCGATCCAGGAGTGGTCAGCCTGCTGGGTCATCTGGGGCCCTGCAAGATGAAGGAGGCCCCCGCTCAGAGACCTCTCCTCACTCCAGGTCTGGGTCACACGGCCAGTGCCAGCCGCGTGGCAGTCTGGGAATGAACATTTTTACCAGAGTCGATAGCCAATCGATCCAAACCAGGGCTCTGCTGGTAAGGAGGACAGTGAGAGCGGATGCAGAGGGAGGACCAGCAGGCCCAGGAGACTCCCGCAGAAGCATTCCTCCCAAAAAGGAACACACGATCCAAGACCAGAGCCCACAGCCAACAACAACAGAACCAGCACCTCAGGAAGGAGAAGAATGAAAGGAGAAAGAGATTTTAGAACATTAATTTAAAATTTTCAGAGGGTATAAGAAGGGGGGGGGACCAAGAAAGTATGCAAAAAATAACAGGAGGCTGATTTGTCAGGACTAGATGTCACTCCCGGAAGGGGCATAGCAGACGAGGCTCAGCCGGCAGGTGCAGTGAGCAGGAAGATGACAGGAGGTGGACAAGAAGGCAGCCAGACAGACAGCAACAGAATCTGCTAAGACACAGGAGGACAGGAGAAACTCCCACATGTATCTAGAAATGTGAGAAGGAGAGAAAACTCTTGAAGAAAAAAAGGGCTGTCAGTTTCTCAAAAGTGAAGAAAGATGTGAAGACTCAGATTTCAGGAACCCAAAAAGTCCTGCGCAAAATAAATAAAACAAATCCACACACGGCCACGTCATAGGAAAACTACCAAAACTCATCAACCAAGAGAGAAGCAGAAAATCCTCAGAACTTCACAGACAGAGGGAAAATCTTCAACCCTCCTGGAGGGTGGAGACGGAAAAACAACACAAGAGCAATAATGAGATGGAGAGCAGACGTGTCATCAGCAGCATAAATGATGGAATTCGATAGAATAAGCTTTTAAACACTGAAGGAAACAACTCTTAACCCAGAAGTCCTATAGCCAGTTATCTACCCTTCAGACAATTTCGGACCCAGACTGACAGTTTTCTGTGCATTACCTGCTATTCAGCAACCCTTTTTGTAAGACGTATTAAAGGACACACTTCCACAAGTAGGAAATCAAACCCAAAGGGACAAGTAAGGATGCAAGAAAGCCTATGGAAATTAAGAAAGTTGTGAACATATCAGTAACTCTAAATAAACTCTGAACAAACAATGATCGCTTAAAAAAATGACTAGAGGATTTAAAAACAAGATGATACTAACATACTAGCCAACAAAAACATGAAGTTGGAAATGGAGAGAGTTTGGAGTTGGAGTTTTGTAACTTCTGGTGACATATAGAAATGTTGTTTAATGTTATTAGGCTTTGTCAATAGATATATTAAAATTTAAAATTAGAAACCACTAAAGAAAAAATTAAAAGAAGTAGAAAATGTAAGTACAAAAGCAGTAGAGAGGGGGAAAAAAGAGAAATTAAGAAAACTACATTCACCCACTAGGAGGTTTGAAAGGAAATTACCATTCTGAATTATCTCAATGTTGTGTAGTCATCCAGAAAATGTGTTAGGCAGGTTTTTTATTTTTTCGTACTTTTTTAATGAATCTTTTATTTTTAACAACTTGTCCCAAATT
Organism: Tapirus indicus; assembly: GCA_031878705.1. Lineage (NCBI taxonomy): Eukaryota > Metazoa > Chordata > Mammalia > Perissodactyla > Tapiridae > Tapirus > Tapirus indicus. Next base: position 87,836,724 of record CM062924.1, on the reverse strand, counting down.
CCTGGCCTACCCCCATGCCTTAAAATGACTCTAAAGTGGGAGAGATTGAGAAGCAGATACTTTGTGGTCTAATCAACCAACTGTCAGCCTTCATTAATCCCCTCCCCCACCACACCCTAAGGGCCCCCCCCCCACCTGGGTCCAAACCATCCGCATCACCCCCTGAGGCTTGGTTCCTTGACTCAGCCTCAGATTTTATTAGTGACTAAAAGAATTCCTTGTTTAGTTAAGTGCCTCCTAATAAGTGTGTTCACTTATTATCCATTTGTCGATGGCTCACCTACCAGCAGGAGCACATCCCCATTTTAAAGAGAGAATGGCCTTAAGCAGCACAGGATCACACAGCTGTAGGTGGCAATGAGGCAGGATTTCTCCCAGGCCCTTGGACTCCAGGCCTGTTTCTTTCTTTCCATTACACCCCAGCTAATTCACCGCACAAAATCCAGAGTGGCTGCTCTCTGCAAAGGGACAGCGGTGCCTGCTGGGGTACCAGTGGCGAGAACCCCAGCTCGCTTGCAAGAGCACGGCTGGTACTGCAGGGACTTCTCCAGGACTGCCACACAGACTCCTTTCCAGACCCTTGGGAGATGCCTGACGGAGGCGGCAAAATTGACCCAGAAAATTCCCCTGGATGCTGACGGACGCAGAAGGGAGGGCATTGAAGTAAGAGCCACACAGATAATCACACCTCTACGTGGAACACGGGCCTGAGTGGAGCCATGGCAGGTAGGGGACAGGATGGGCTGAGAAACCACTGAGCTTTACTCCCGGCAGCCTGGGTCTGCGGTCACTCAGACCATCGTTCATGGGAGTCAGAGCCTGCGGAGAGGCAGGCGCTGCAGAGACAATTGCTGTTGTTGGCCGCTCTGAAGAAGCGGATTCATTGTTTGGGAATGTCCCCTGTCTGGAGGATTGAACCTGTCAGGGGAGACTGGATTGCAGGAACTTCTTCGGGGTCCATGGGCATCAGCTACAGACTCAGACAGGGGCTCAGCGAGGAGCTGGTGATGACATCGGGGCATCCACAGCTGCCTGGGGGTGGGGCAGGCACCCTGGACCCTCTGAAGTGAGCGGTGCCCATCGCATCTATAAACCCACTCCCTCCCTCGCCGTCTAAGGGGTTTTACTTTCAGGCTGAGGGGAGGGAGTGAGGGCCCTTCCGAGCTAGCGGGGAGGTCCGGGTGGCTGAAGTGAGGGAGCGAGGGCACAGCAAATGAGGCAAACAGCAGCAGTGACTGGATCTGCCTGGGCCTTGAGAGGCATCTTAAGAAGCTCTGGGCAGCCGTAGAATTGCGATCATGCTGCTGTCCAGCACCCTTTCTCCCCCGCGTGAGTCCATGAGCTTCCTGAGGATGGAAACGAGACCGCCTTCATCCCGACATGCCCAGAACCACTGATGAGCAGAGGAAAGCAGAGAGAAGGAGTGAGCCACTGGATGGACGGGCCGTCTTTGCAGAGCGTGCCGGTGTGAATGGGCTGGCTGGTCACCGGGCCACCCTGAGCACCAGGGCTCAGAGCCCGACACACCCCTCAGCTTCAGATTTGCCAGAGAGCTTGGGGCTGGCAGGGTCCCCGGACAGAAGCCCTTGATAGATTGAACCTCTGCCACACATAGGACCTGTGTCCTCTCTCCCCAAGAGCCAGAGAGCCAAGAGGGACGTCTCCATTCGCCTTGCATGTCATTCTGGTGTGTGTTGCCACAAGGCGGGACAGAGGGATGTGTAGGCTATTGGACAGGCTGCAGATCCAGAGACTTCTTTGGTCCCCCAGGTGACCTGAGTCTCCTGCAAGGCCTCAGCTCACATCGCCCACCCCCTGGAAAAGTTCTGAGCTTTAGTTTAGATTTCAAGGCTATCGAACTCACTTTTTTTTTTTTTTTGCCAGAATCATTGAGAATACATGGATAATTAAACATATCTAAAACCATAACTCAAATTCCACATTTACTTCCACATCAGAGAGTCAAGATGCACAGTGCTGGGTGGGCAGGGAGAGGGGGCAGTAAATATCACATTTCTCCCTGCTGGGGTTCTGAACCATTTGAGAAATTATATACCCATTAAGAAGTGATGTATGCTTCAGGTAGAATCCATATTAGAGAATGTCACTTCCATTTGTCACCATGGGAGGGAACATTGGAGAGAACCCCGCCCCCCTCCACACACCATGGAAGGAACAGCAGGGGAGAAGGACTCCTCTCCCCCACCCCCACTCCCACCCTCCAGAACTAACCTGGCCACTGCGGTCACTTCATACCACCTCACTCAGCTAAGAAATGGGGTCTTGGGGTGCTAAAGGAGTTCCACTTTCTCTCTCTGCCTTCAATTGTCACTGCTGGGCACACTTTCATGGAGTGTCCATGACATGGGATGGCCTGTGGTCCTTATCAAACACGTAGCCCCCTGAGCGTCACCCGTGAGCCGCTCCAGCAGAGCTCACGGTGATGGGTCAGGAGCCTATGTCAGCAGTGTCCCAAGTCACCCTTGTGCCCTAGACACACCCTTTGGAACACCCTAGACAGAGGGAGGTGGCACATTTCATTTCTCTGGAATGTTCCATGGTGGAAGCTTTGTGACGGTGGTGGCTTGCCCTGTGTCCTCGGTTTGTCCTGGAGGGTGGGGGACAGTGCCCTGCCCAGGCCAGTTTTGCACGTGTCTAGTGCGTGGACAGGTATGCATCTGTCCGTCTCTCCATGCTGCGGTCTGTAGAGCGGGCTCAGCATCCTCCCCCGTGCAGTCTCAGCTGGGTGTCACAGGCTGAGCACAGGCAGGGTGGCGGAGTCCTTTGAACACAGTCTGAAGCAAGGAGCTGAAAGCACAAACCATCATTATTGCTGTCTCCACCGCTAATCCTTTCACTGGGGATGCCATGGGTCCTGGACAGAGAACAGAACTCACAGGGGTGATTAGCTAAATTTAGTCCAGGACACAAAAGTCTACAGCTTTGAGCTTTGCCTTGCCTTGACACATGATGAGCTTGGAACCGCTGCCCAGCTTTTGATTTCATTCCCTCGGTGGCCCAAGGAGCCAGGAGAGAATTACTTTCAGACAAGGATCTTCACTGTTTGCATAGCACACATTTCCATGAGGCTGCAGAAGCATGCTTTATTAAATTTCCTTTGAAATATAAGACTTTGATTTAAGGGCAAGGATGTTTTCTATGCCTTAAAAATGCCATGCAAGTTAAGACCAGAACAGAAAGCCCTTGCAAGGAAAGAACCAGGCAGGACCCACCTGCTCCCTCCCCATTCCTAGACTCAGAAGCTTTGCTTTGAAAACCCCACAGAGACCACAAGAGACCCGCTGTGTCAGTCAGCTCAGGCTGCCACAACCAAACACCACAGACTGGGGGGCTCGTAAGCAGACATCTGTTTCTCACAGTCGTGGAGGCTGGAAGTCAGAGATCAACATGTCAGCAGGGCTGGTTTCTCCTGAGCCCTCTCTTCTTGGTGTGTAGATGGCCATCTTCTCTGTGTCCTCACATGGTCATCCCTCTGTGGGTGTCTGTGTCCCCATCTCCTCTTCTTATAAGGACACCAGCACATTGGATTAGGGTCCACCATATGGCCTCATTTTACCTTAGTCACCTCTGTAGAGACCCATCTCCTAATGCAGTCACATCCTGAGGTCCCGAGGGGCAGGACTTTAGCAGGTGAATTTGGGGAGGCACAGTTCAGCCCACAACCCCCAGTGTCCTGGACCAGAATCCCTCACTGACCGGCAGCGTGGGCACAGGACCCCAGTCCTGGGTTCTGCGGAATCTCCCGTCCGACTTTGAGTGATGTCTGATCAATAGCACCATGTGCTCGTCTGCTGGCTTGGTTCTCTGCTCATCTCTAATTCCCACGTTGTTTTAAACACTGAACTCCTTCCCACTGCAGTGGAAGAATTACCGTTTTCCTGGAGGTGGGGGATTAACCTGAGAGAGTCTGGACGTGAAGACCTTCTCCCCGACTGTCCATCACATCCTTAAAACTGTGGTGACTACACATTTGGAGTCGTAAGGGCCTAGAGTGGGGAGGGGAAAACCCACCCACCAAAAGAGCCCATTCAAGAACAAGGGCAATTAAGTCCTGGGTCACAGAGGAGGAAAATATTGAAATAGGACCCAGGCTTTCTCTTCAAAAGAAATCAGCTGGTGAAATTTCTGTCTTTCACACCCGCGGGGACCTTCGCACTGAGGTGGCTTAGCCGGTATCAAAACTTTCCAGGTACCCGCCATCCTCACGTGCCAGATGTGTGTGTGTGTGTGTGTGCGCGCGCGCGCGCGGGGGGGGGTCCTGGGTGGCTTCCCAGGGAGACCTCCACCCACCTCCCACCTCCTCAGAACATCCAGTCCCGACAGGCTGGAGCCCGTCCACCTCCTGGCAGACGACGTCCTGCGGTGAGAGAAATGCAGAGGAGAAATGCGTTAAAACATAACAATAACACTCCTTGATGAATGTTCCCCAACCCAACCTCCGGAGCATAAGTCTGAGAGTGTTAGGAAGGCAATTGTTGGACAAAAACTGCCACTTATCCCTTTTCACCTATAGGCGCCATTTAGCCAATTAATCTTATTTATAAAAGGACAAGCAAACAAATTTACTCAGTTTGAGTTTTGATCATTTTTCCGCTGTTAACAGACAGGGTCATTCTTCCTGATAATTAAGATTCTAATCATCAATAAGACCCCACGATTAAATTTGACGCATATCGATGGCCGAGACCACGGTTGCCATCTCTACCGCCCGCTGCTGGGCTCTCGCGCTTTATGGGAATAGTTCGAGGGCGGTTCCTCCAGCCTCATTGAACACCACGACCATATAGATCACAGGCGTCTGCTCCTGCGAGACGCTGGAGGGGGGATGCAGGGAGCTTCTGGTCACCCTGGGAGGGAGACAGAAGCAGATTATCTCAGCTGGACACAGAACCGTTTACAAGCAAAGCAAAATAAAATCCTCTGGGCCTTGCTTCTTAATCTTACAATTTCTAACCTCTCTTCTTGCTTCCAGTATCTGACTTCTCAACACATATGTGGTTGTAGGGCAGGAAAATCTTTTCCTCTACCTTCTCAGGTTCAGCGGTTGGGGGACCAGCGAGTTAAAAGTGGCAACAGACTGATTAACAGAAGAAAGGCACGTACATTTATTAATTTTTAATTTTACATGTGCAGGGGCATCACAGAAAGAAGTGAGCGCCCAAAGGCGGGGTGAGATCTGAGAGCTTGTGGGGGGGGACAGGGGGCACTTCTGGGAGAAGGGAGGGAGGGCACTTATGGAAACACCTGTTACTTTTTTTAAAAAATAAATGGGCCATGGGGCCGGCCCGGTGGCACAGCGGTTTAGTCCGCGCTTGGCAGCCTGGGGTTCGCTGGCTCGGATCCCGGGCGCCCACCGATGCACTGCCTGTCAGCCATGCCGTGGCGGCGTCCCATATAAAGTGGAGGAAGATGGGCACGGATGTTAGCCCAGGGCCAGTCTTCCTCAGCAAAAAAAAAAAAAAAGAGGAGGATTAGCAACGGATGTTAGCTCAGGGCTGGTCTTCCTCACCAAAAAAAAAAAAAAAAAGGAAAAAAAAATAAAATAAATGGGCCATTAGGACAACAGGTGGGAGACAGGATCGTCTTGTGGCGACATCCCGATTGTGGTGCCGACTGATTTCCCAGAACAGGAGGGCATTTATGGCGATTGTTCTTCGGGGCATATTTTGGGTGATGCATCCTGATCCTCTCGATAGACCCCATTCTCTGCTTCCACATCCACAGTGATCTTTGCATCTGACTTCTGTGCCCACCCTTGGGGACGCTTTTCCTCCCCTCCCCCACCCCTCCCTCCTTCCTCCTGTCCTTTCCTCCACAGGTGTTCTCTACAGTTCCTGGAGAACCAGAGATGGGTCTACCTAACCCCACAGGAGGCACACTGTGGTGGGGGGCAGGAATTCTAACCGGAGAGGACATGGAAATCAGGGGCTCTGGGCCTGGGCAGGTTTGGGTTCATGCGTGACTGTGAGACATTAGGAAAGCATTGGGGCATGTGGAACATGAGGGGGTGCTGGGCACTGCTGAAGTGGAATCTGGCTATCAGGCCGAAGGACCTGGGTTGGCTCTATTTGGTGACCAGTAGGAAGTCTGGCAGTTATTCCGGCAGTCTGGTGGCATGTGATATAATCAGAGCAGTTTGGGGGAAGCTGTGTTAACAGTCATTGCCAGAGAGTGGAGGGAAGACCATCAGTTAGGAAATGACTTTTGGGGGGAAGACTCACAGGCAGTATGAACGGAGAGGAGAATGTGCTGACCAGCTCCTGCTGAGTAACAAGCAACCACAGAGTCCAGAGATGGACAACAGGGAGAATCTGTTCCTCAGGCATTTTCAGGCCATCCAGGCTGAGCTTTGCCGTGTTCCCCACGCCTTGGCTCCTTGCAGTGCTGGGTCTGGTCCACTGCACGTGCACGCATTCTGGGGCCCGGACAGAAGGGACAGCAGAGAGCTGAGGGGAGCTCTTCTCCCAGCAGTGGCCGAGGTGCCAGAGGGCATGTGGAAACACGCAAGGCCTCCCAAAGCCAGGCTCCTCGGAAGGAGCACTTGTCACTCTGCCCATGCTCCACCAGCCGAAGAAAGCCACGGGATGGGGCCCAGGACAGGGGAGAGCACCCTCTGCTTTTACTGGGAGAAATGGCAAAGTCGCAAGGCACTGGGAGTAGATGCAGAGAAGGGGGAAAACGGAGCCAGTAATTCCGTCTGTAGCAAACGCACTCGCACAACTTGCTCTTTGCTAATCAGTGGGCTTTTCTGAGTTTTACACACTATTCTTAACGGAAAGTGGTCCCTAGAGATCCTAATTAGCCCTATCTCTCTCCCTCTCTCTATTTATCTCTCTCTCTATCTCCCTATCTCTCTCTGTCTCTGTCTCTCTAACTCCCCACATCTAATTTACATACACTAAAGTGCCCAGATTTTAAATGTCTAGTTGGCTGACTTTTGACAAACATATACACCCACGTGTATTGTGTATACACCACTCCAGTCAAGATATGGAACATTTCCACCTCCCCAGAAAGTTCTCCAGCCACTTTCCAGTTAATCTCTACACCCCACAGGGAACTACTATTCTGATTTTCTTTCCCATGGGGTGGTTCTGCCTGTTCTAGAACTCCACATTGACGCATGCTGTGGTATGTACCCTTGTGTCCTTTTACTCAGTGTAACACCCGCGACATTCATCTAGGTTGTTGAGTACGTCAGTGGTTTATTCCTTTTGTTGCTGAGAAGTATTCCTTTGCATGAACTTACAATTTGTCCGTCCTCCTGTCCATCCCATTGGGATCATTTCCAGTTTGGAGACATGAATTTGGTTGCCATGCACATTCGTGTACAGGTTGGGGCTGCTAAACATTTGTTTTCATTTCTCCTGGATAAACACCCAGAAGGAGACCCACTGAACCACAGGGTGATTGTGTTAGCACAGAGACACTACAGACTTCTGGAGTCCCTGTCGCACTTTACCTTCCCACCAGCAAAACAGTTCTACTTGCTCCGTGTTCTTGCCAACATTTGGGATTTCTGTTTTGGTTTTTTTTTTGGTTAAGTTTTTTGTTTCCTTATGGCTTTAACATTTCATTGTGGTTTTAATGTGCATCTTTTTTATGACTCGTGACGTTGTCCCTCTAGATATGCTCTTGGTCATTTGCACATCTTCTGTGAAGTGTCTGTTCAAGCTTTATTCCCCCCATTTTTTTTCATTTCTTCTCTCTTTTTTTTTTTGGTTATTTGTCTCTCTATTATTGAACTATATGATGACTCCCATTTTTGACTGTTTACCCACCAATTCTGAAGAGCACCATCTGAGAAAACCGGAAGTCAGGGCTCCATCAACTTCCCTGGAGCAGCCATTCTCCCGGGGAGGACAGGCCGACTCACAGACCCACAGAACCTGGGGCCCAAAGAGATTCCTCCTACTGCTGAGCTGGCGATACAGATCAGAGGGAAATCTGTTTTACTAGATCGGAGAGTGAGTTTTCAGGGTTTGTTGGCAGAAGTAGAACATGAAGAATCATTCACTCTAGAGGAACACGTAAGGCCCCCGTGATCTTACGGAGAGACGAACAGTGAGTGGGAATTGCACCAACTCAAAGTGAGGCAGGTCAAACAGAGCGAGAACTTGACCAAGCAGGGCCGAGGACTCAGTAGCCCTGAGCCTTAAATGACCCCCAGCTGCCCTGACAGTTAAAGATGACATTATTATAAGAACATAATGCACGTAGATGAAATGACAGTCATAATGGTCACACTCGACGTGGCCTCCTAGTGCCTCCCAGTGGGCAGGTCTGGGGAAGATGTGTGTGCGGGGAGCGGGGGTCTACACCCTGGAGGGCGGGCTCAGGGAGTAAGCACGGGGAAGGATATAAAGCTGGGGTAGCCCGGAGGGGGCGAGAGCTCTGCTGAGAGTCAGTTCTGGGAAGCTGCCAGAAAAGCAGCCTTCTGAGGAAAGAGCAGCATGTCCCAAGGCCCCGGGGCAGGGGTGAGTGCAGCACTTGAGGCAGAGAAAGAAGAGTGTGTCTGGGGGCTGACAGTGAGGTGAGGGTGCCGGGGGAGAGGAAGGAGGTCCGGCAGGCTCCCTCCACTTCTCAAAGCCTCTGTCTCCTCGTCCTGAGGGGGGTGTAATGGTACCTGCCTCATGGAGCTGTTTAAAGTTTTGAATAAGATTGTTGCGGTGGAAGCAGCCAGTGCAAAATCTAGGCAAAAAGTAGGTGGTCAGTAAGTGTTGAATAAAATGAATGAATGGCAGCTTATCTCAAGCGTGACTATAGGGGAACCCTGTCAACAGGGAGGAGAAATCTTTGAGAGACTCGGTCACCCCATCAGTTCTGGGGTTCAAACAGCACCTGGGCTGGCCCTAGTGGGGATCTTAGAGCCCCCCATAGCACCCCATAGAACCCCTTGCCTTCTGACTCAGAGACGGTGTTACTAGTCCAGCACTGAAGATTGGGGTTTTTCTTCCCTACTGTGATTACACTTGGGATTCATAGAGACAGCATCTGCATTCTGAGATGAAACCTTCTACAAAGCATCCGTCTTTATTACTCTGTGTTGGCAGATCCACCCAGGACTCATTTACCACATTTTTTATTTTTAAACCAGGCAATGGGGTGCAGAGATGGATCGTCTGTGATCTGTGGCTTCCTCCCAGGCATACTCATGAAAAAAGAATGCTGAAATATTACAATGCTCAAACGTATTCTCTAGAAATTCCAAAGTCTGCTGTGGAATGTTTGCTTGGTCCTGCTGCTGAATTAGGGAATGGTTGGGAACCCCACCCCTGTCCCTCCCCTCACCCTGGGTTGTGACTGAAATCTCTGAAAGCCTCAGAGATGAGTGTCAGAACTTCTGGGGCATAAAGAGCCTTGACCTTCTAATTCTCTCAAACATAAATGTTCTTGACATTCCCCACTGGAAAAGTCCTTGTGAATGCCTGAGTCCAAGCTCATAGTGACAGTGTGGCCATTGCCAGGATCACTGGACTGTTGATTGCTTCCAGGGATAAACACTCATGGCCAAGAAGGAAGTGGGTACAAATCTGCAGCATGTGGGGGTAAATGCTTAACACCTGGCTCTCCCGGGGGCTGGGAGCCTGTTGGTGATGTTAACCGATTATCTGGGTGTAAATACTCCCACCGAGGCTAGTTCCAAGCTACCGACATGACATCACTTAAACACGGAATTGGGAGGAGATGCCCGCCATCTGTCCTTGAGAGCCCACGTGAGCTGGTCCCAGCCACCACTGGGAGAGTTCTCGTTCTCATCAAACAGATGCGTTGTTTGAGAAACTCTCCCTGAAGTAGGATCTGTTCCTTTGTTGAGTGTCTCCCGTGTGTACAACATCATGCGGTTGCCTCCCGGAAGCCCGCAGTGTAGTGGGGGACACAGGGAGGTCGAGATGATTACACGGCAGTGGAAGAGGATTTCACAACTGAAGAAATGAGAGTGGGGCCCCAGGGATCCTCCACAATGGGGCGTCTTTCTCAGGTCTGTGGAGGGAGTGCAGGATGAAGTGTGAAGGGGAGAGGAGAGGGTCACTCACTCTGAGCTGACCCACATTGGTCCTCCACAGTGGTAGACATGTGTCTGGAAGCAACACAAGAGGACAGTCCGTGGCCCAGCGCTCCTGACCGTCCAAGGCAGCGCAGGGGAGTCGAGGGGGCGGTTCCCCGCCCAGTGCCGTCAGCGTGTGTGCAGTCCCCCGAAGCTTTCCCTTTGGATTCTTTGCCAGCTCCTCTCAATTCTCTCTACTGACTACCGCTCCAGATGTTTATGCTCTGGCTCCTGACCAATCAGTAGCCATGGATATCATCAGATCTCACAAAGAGGAGGGTTTCCCTGGCTCCCAACAAAGCACGGAGACCTTGTCTACTCCACGCCCGCCAGGGAGCGAGTGAGCAGTCCCCACTGCTTCACAGACACTTTTGTTCTCCCTCCATTTATCATTATCAAAGGAATATAATCACATCACAGAAGATGTGGCAAACACTTTAAGGAAGAAACTGTAAAATACCCGACTCTCTGACCAACCACCTTTAGTATTTGGTGCATTTCCTTCCAATCGTTCGTCTATGTTTTCTCACCCAGCTGCAGTCTACTACTCACATCATGGGATCCTGCTTTTCCCTCAACACCCCATGATTCTTGTTTTTCATGTTACTACATAATCTTCATAGTCAGCATTGCTTCTGTATTGAGTTTTCTTTGTAATCAGTTACCCATGCACATACCTATAGAGTCAATTAATTCTGTAAGATTTATTATAAAAATCAATAGTGCCTGATCAAACTCCTGCCCACTCGCACCCCCTAGAATTTACCACTTTCCAGTTCTGAGCTGTTTCTTTTGGTCTTTATCTCTATATTATTAAATAACATACTTATACCTGTTGATTTTTCAATGCCAGCCACTACTTGCTGGCTTATCACTAAGGATAAGACATGTCCAGTGCTCTTTAATTCTTCTCACTCCCAACTTGTTTAAAGTTTTAAATAAGATTGTTGCTGTGGAAGCAGCCAGCACAAAATCTAGGCAAAAAGTAGGTGGTCAGTAAGTGTTTGTTGATCTCAGCATCCAAAAATCTCTTCCATACTGTGAGATCATTTTTCTTTCCTGAACAACCGCTTACCCTCGGTGGAGTTAATTGTCTTTGGTGTTGTCTCTTGGTTTGTTTTGTTTGTCCGCCTGTTTTTCCATATTCTTATAGAAACTGCCTCTCTTGTAGAAATGGTTCACTCAAACACATCTGAGGAATTTCACCTTCTTAGAGACATCCCTCCCAGTCTTCCAACCTGCTCTGATCTGGATACTGTCCTGACACACAACTGTCATCCTTGAATCTCCTTCCCCATGGCCCTAGGGATCCACCTCTCTCGTGCCCATCCCCACTTCTGACACCATGCCTTCCTCTCTCTGGTTGACTCCCTCATGTCAATGGAGTGCCTCCCCCAGCAGGTTTCAGAGAAAAGGGTCATGAAACCCAGTGTATCTAAAAATGCTGCTACTCCACCCTCACACTTGACCACTTGGCTGAGTATTGCCTGCTCATTTGACTGCATTTCCCTTAGAACTGAAGGCATTGCATTATTCCATTATCTCCCTGTTTTCAGTATTGCTCTTAAGAAGTCAGATGTCATTCTGATTCCTGATTTTATAGGCAATTTGTTCTCTCTTCTCTCTCTCTCAGCTTTTAGGATCTTGGTTTTGTACCCAGCATTCTGAAGCTCCACAATTCTATGATTTTATGACTTAGTATGGATAATTTTTATCCATTGTTCCAGACACTCAAAGGGTCCTTTCAGTTTGGAAACTCATATCTATCAGGTCTAGAAATCAATCTTGAAGTATCTTTGAATTTCACAAGCTCTTTTACTAGAAGCAGTCTAGTAAAGTGGTTAAGAGTTTGGACAAGAGTGTCAGCCTGCCCAGGTTCAAATCCTCGCTCTGCCATTTGCCAGCTGGTGACCTGGGGTAATCAGTCTTCTAACCTGTCTGTTCTTCACTGTCCTCATTTGTAAAATAGATAAAAATAATGTCTACCTCAAGAGTTTTTATTAGGATTATATGAGTTAATATGCAATGCTTGAGCTGAGTTAACAGACAATGCTTGGAATAGTTCAAGGCACGTAGAATCACTACATCATCGCCAACTCTCTCTGCTAGTCTTTGAGGGTCTGTTCCCCCCTGTGATGTCTGTTTTGTCTCTAACTTCTTCCTTCCTCTCCTCCTCCTCCTCCTTTTTCTTGTTTGTCTTTATTTTTTTCTTCTTCATCTTCTTTTTCTGATCCTCTAATTTTCTGATCTTTTTAAAAATCTCTTTGTCATTTTGCTACTTTCTGGGAGATTTCTTCAGCTTTATCTCAGAGACTTTCTTTTGAGTTTTTAAGTTTTGCCATTATCTTTTTAATGTCCCCAAACTGGTTTGTTTTGTTTTGTTTTCTAATGTTCCTTTTTAATGGCATCCTGTTCTTGTTTCACAGATGTAACATCTTCTCTTATAACTCTGAGGATCTTATTGGATGTTTCTTGTTTGTTTGGCTTTGGTTTTCATCTTTCTACATGACTGTTTCTTCTCTGGGGTTCTGTTTGCTTGTTTGGTATTTGTCTATGCTATAAGCCTTCTTCACATATTTGGTGACCTTTGAAAGTTTGCTCATATTTAAGAGAAGGACCCTAAAAAGCTGATTGGGAAGCCTAAGTAACAGTGGCACTTGTCAACTGTGGTCTTGCAGTGGGGTGATCTACCTGGCCATGTCACTGGGGAGACTTTGCTGTTAGTTTCTTTAGGTCTTTTCTCTTGGACTGGTCAGATTTACCAGAAATGAATCTTCCCATCTCCTGCCTGGAAGGGAAAGATCTGACCACCAGGGTCCCAAGAGTCAACAGGGGATAACTTCCATTTAGTCGTTAAATTTTCAATTTGGCCATTCATTTACTCCTCCCGTTTTCAGTGACACTCTGTTTTAGCCAAAGAATAAACCTCCAGTCTCCTGCCGGGGTGGGGGGGACCTACCTCTTCCGGCACACTGAGTGGGGAAACGCGAGTCTGGGCAAGGGAATGGTCCCACCACTTCCACGTGGACTGTCGACAGTCCTCCTGTTTCCACCACACCTCCACGTTTGCTTCCAGGGTACCAGGTGCAAGTCTCGAGCCCACTGGGGGTCTTGCAGTGCCAATCAGCCTTCTATGTTTTGTAAGTTTTCTTCTATGTTTTATCTACCACCCATTGGATTCTCCTTCCTGGATGGCTGGGTCTGTAAACACTTGTCTGTCTGCCTCTCAGCATCCAAAATAATGTTAGAGTTCCCTTTTCTGTTCTCATTGTCCTTGTGATCTTAGATGTTATTAAAAATTTCCACTTATTCTCCCTTTTAGGAGGTACTGGAGATAAATGTGTTTGCATTCGTTTTGACATCTAGAACCTGAAGTCCTAGATGTTATTTTTTAAGTGGCAGTGTGTTATTCCATTGAGTCCTTTCCAGATTTTCACTATTGTAAATAAACTGGTGAACATCTTAGTGTCAAAGTCATTGTGTGAATGTGGATGTAGGCTCCTTCACAGACGTGGAACACAGGAGTAAGTCACACAGAGGAGTGGAGTGAGGTGGTTGGGGCTACATGTCTTCAGTCCAAATTCTGTGTCTGTCACTTACTAGTTGCACAGCCTTGGGCCAGTTACTTGAACTCTTTCTCCTTCTGTTTCCCTGCCCTGAAGATGAGGATGAAGATTACAGTCACCTGCCATGCAGAGTCGTGCGATGTGTACGGACAGCAGTGTGTCTACAGTACTTAGAGTTGGAACTGGTGCCTGGTAAGTGTTAACTGTTCTTTTTACAAGGCTTTATTAAATCTGTGATAAATATTGCCCCCAAATCAGTTTATATAGCCACTAGCAATGAGTAAGACTCACCATTTCACTAACCGGTTACTAGAAATGCACACAGTCACTTCTAATTTGACAGGCAAACACACACACATGTACACACGTATTATGTCTCACTGTTTTATCTGCATTTTTGAGTGCCCAGGCTATTGGACACTTTCCCATTCATTTAATTCCTAGCTGTATGTTTGCGTTTGTGAATTGCCTGCTTGTGTCTTTGGCCCATATATATTTTAGAGTCTTATGTCTTACCCCTTGGTTAGTATGACATTGCTGACATTTTTCAAGAAAAACTGTAATACGAGGAAGAGCTCGCTGGCTTTCAGCCCTGCATGCTCTCCCTGGAAGCACCGATCCATCGGAGAGATTTGAACACCTGGGGGGCAGCCCCGACGTCAGTGTGGACGGGAAGAGCTGCAGCCACCAGCAGTGTTCTATAGACCTGCTTTGGGAGTCCTGCTGGCCATTAGCAGCGTGGGGAATAGTACGCCGCTTCTCATCCTGAGCGCACCTGGGAAGGTTTGAGGCCTCCAGGGACTGGGCAGAGCATTTCCTGATTTACATAATCGGGCTCCTGCCAAAATGAGAAACCTCCTTCCATCCTGCAAATCTTGAGCAGATTTTCTCATTGAGATCCCAGGCGCTCGACTGCCAAATGGCTTGGAGCTGTTCTTGTAGATGGAAAACTCGCAGGGTCGGAGACACAGAACTGACATTCTGGGGGAGAGCTGTCTTTCTTTTTGACAACTGTTGCAGTGAAGGGAAGGCAGCAGCCCTTGTCTTTTGCTTGGGGGAATAGGAGGGAAACACAGCCTCACAATTAACGCGGGCCGACTTTTCAAACCGAATGCAGAGGCCCAGCAGAAAGGTTGAAATGCCTCCAGTGATGGTTCGCATCCAACTGACACGAGGTGATGGCTTTGCAGCGTCCAGTTGCCCAGGTGTTGACACAGGAGGGACTGGGAAGGACAGTAGTTTATCTTACCCTCGGTGTGCCATCTGCGGGGAAGGAAGGCTGATATTCCTTTTATTCTTTTTGTAAGCGCATTTTCTTAGATGCAAGTTGCTACTCAGTCTTGTGTAATCAGCAGGTCAAAGAGGTTTAATAACTGCGGAGGGCCTTTGAGAGCATCCAGGACAATGTTTCCCAGTGGTTCTCCTCTGGAAACTGGTGAGGGGATAATCCTGTAAAAATAATACTCTGTAGTCAAGTGCACCTGGGAACCCCGCATCCCACACGCCGCTCCCGGCCCGCATTAGCACATTCACGGGGAGCAGAAGCAGTTCAAAACGCTTCGTTTAGTCCAGCATTTGCCAAAAGGATTGGATCTCAGAAACCTGTTTACCTACAGGAGCCACCAGCAGGCTGGGAACCTCAGGTGCTTGGGGCATCTGTGAGAGCCTCTGAAGACTTGTCCTCTCTTTTGACAAGGTCAAAAAATGAGGAGCCGCTCAGCCATCCGATTTTCCAGGACAAACCCTTGGATCAGGAGGATCTTGGTCCAGGGCTCTTCCTGATGCTAGTTAATCCTTCTAGACCTGTCTCCTGGCCATCACCGCTGCAGGACTGACCTTCCAGGGCTCGGTGAGGAGCAAACAGCTAATATGTGTACGGTGGGAGAGCTCGGGGCGAGTGCTTGGCGCACAGTAGGTGTGCAAGAGTCATTAGTTACAGAACAAGCCAAACGCTGCCCAACGCTGACGCAGAGTAAGCACTCCGAAACGTGACTTTGCAGGTTTCTTGCCCCCTGCCTGAACAGAGAGCTTCCCCTGGCTGGAGTTCAGTCAGGCTCCTGTGTCCTCTTCCCAACCAGGCCTGGCTTTTGGACTTCTGTGTCCGTCTTCTCATTGCCCAGTTTTAGCAGGAATCCCATCAAGTCAGTTTAGGCAGAGCCCCACCCTCCATATCCGATCACTCTCAATATGATATCTGACCAGACTCCTCATCACCTAGGTGATGTCTGACCGCCCTGGGCTGCCTTCAGCAAGAGCCCCCATTAGGTCGATTTAGGGGAGAATCACCCTCTTAGTAATTTTCCATCCACTGACCTCCCTATCCTACTCCTTGGCTGTCAATCCCCATTTTCCTTACTATTTTGGGAGTGGAGCTCAACCTCCCTCCCCCACTGCAACCCCACTGCAGCATTCCCTGGACCTACAGCGACGGTCCAGGATAGAGTCTACCCTATCAATTTAACAAGGGCCAAAATAATTTTTTCTTCAGCATACGTCCATTATTTCTAAAATAACTAATTAAATTTTGACCAATCTTGGGCAATAATCAAGAACCCATACCTAGTTCTCACCAGGCCTGGATCTCTGTAGTTTACATATGTTAATTCATTGACTCCCCACAACCACATAAGATATGGGTTGTTATTATCCCTGTGTTGTGGATGACATCACAGGGGCACAAAGAAATCAATGACTTTCCCACGGTCCCACAGCTAAGTAAGGCGCTGAGCCCCGCTGTGCACCTGGCAGACAAAGGGTCTGTCTGTGCTGTGGCCACTGTTCACCGTGCGAGAAGCTCAGTCCCTCTTCTTGAGAAAAAGTGGTGGCCAGTGTAAGCTATAGGATGGACTGAGCCAACAAGACTACTTATTAGAATAAGTGACCAACGGGGGGAAAATACGCAGTGCTGTAGGGGAGGAAAAACATCTTTTCTTTCTATCCTCCAGGTTCTCAGCCGGGGTCTGTAACCAAAGACAGAGGATCGGGAGAAAAGCACACGAGTGTGTGTGACATGAGCATCGTGTGACACCACAGCCTTCGTAAGGAGGTGAAGACCCAAATGCATGGTTAAGCCTGAGCGTTTTATACCAGGGTTGAAGAAGAGTAGAAAGTCGTGGAAAACCATGATGGGACAAAAGGGTGTGTGTCAAGGGAGTGAACTGGGGTGACCAAGTGAGGCCTGTTTGTTCAGACTCCTCTCGGCATCTCGTCACCTCTTGAAGGTAAGGATGCTCCTCTCCTCTGGGCATACAGGGGGCCCCTCTCATGGAGGGGTCCTGACCTGCCTCAGGGGAAGGTCAGAGAGTCCCCCTGCAACCACTGTGTCTCACCTTCCTTCAGCGTGTCATGTCCCCTGTGCCAGGGTGCCGGATTAGGGAGGGCACGCTCTAAGCCCCATTGGTCTCGCTTTAAAAAGAGAAATAAAACCAAAAGATAGATGTGGCTAATCCATTCACCCTGGGGAGCGAGCATCTCAGCCTCAAAGCTCCATAAGGCACAGAAGCCCCACGCTCGCCCAGAGCCCCTGAATCCCAGGATCCTGTTTCTGGCCTCTGTCCTGTGAGGTTCGAAAGGGGAAGCCTCTCTCTAACCTGCCAGATGTCCAGGAACAGCCCGCAGGAGGGTCTCTAGGGGGCAGGATGTGCCTGGCCCTTCCTTATTCCTCCTCCGGGTCTTTGAGTCAAATTAGGAGAAGGGTCTCTCCCTCCTCCTCTCGTCCCCATGCTGCCTCCTTGATGTCCTCGTGCTAACCCTGAAAAAAAGACCCCACAACGCTCTCCGAGTTCACTCATCTCTCAAACATTCCTGCAGAGAGGGGTGGCCGCGTGCTATCTCAGACGTCCCGTGCTCGGTGGCCGTGCTCAACACTAGGGAACACGCCTCTGGTGGAGGAGGTCAGCCGGTGACGCCGACTGTCTACAAATTGGAAGCTCAGTCCAAGGAGCATCTTGGAACTCCCCAGGGAGGGAGCAAGTGAAGGGGGTTTAAATCATCCCCTGCCCGAAGGAGTGAATGAAATGCCTTCTGATTCCAGTGAACAAAACAGAGAAAAACAGAAGCAAACAGAACAAAACAACTCATTAGAGTTTCCGGTTGCCCTAAGCAAGTCTTGGGTGGCTCATAGGACTGAGCCGCTGGGAGAAGGTTCCAAGCCCTTGCTTGAAATCCAGGTCCTAGTCCCAGGTCCTTGCAGCTTAAAAGGAACAAATGCAGTAATCGGGGGCTATACCACCCTGTCTGCCTCCCTCCGGGCTGTCCGTGGCCTGACCCGATGACTCACACTTCTAAATAAAAGCCCCTTCTTGAGCCATCATGAGAGAGCCCTTCAAAGATGTCTGTCCAACTTATTTTTTAGGATCTAGCTTCTGAAACTGTCTCTGGATGAAAGTGAACAGACCTGGTGGCTTTGGCCTTGGGGTCTTCCGGGCGACAATTAAGGTAGAGACACTCTGTTCTCTGTTCTCCCTGAATTTCTATCCTTAGTCCTTGTGCACTGCAATCCCCGCTGAGTCCCCGCCCGGAATCCCTGCGCTCCTCTTGTCTCCGTCCTTCACCGAATGATGCTAGAGTTGCCCCAATTATGAATTGGGGTTGTGAAGATGGAGCCCTCACCCCCTCTTACCTGGGCATCTCAGCCGTGTGTGGGTCCTGTTCTGGTCTTGGGAAGCTGTGTCCATCCAAGCTCCTTGAGGAGCCCTACCCACCCCTCACTTGTGCCCAGGAGCCACCTGCATCTTTTGCATTATTTGAAGGCCATGTGCTTGCAATTCTGGATTCTTCTTTTTTAGGTTGGTGTGTGTGTACTTGGAGGAAAGGCATTGACTGCACATGTTAACACCATAACAGGCCAGGCCCCTGGTCTTCTCATGGACCAGGTTCTCATTCATTGGTCCTGCAGTGACTTGTCATCTTCTAGAAGCCCCCAAGTCCTTCTCAGATTGAAGAACTAGGGCCACTTGGGATGAAGATCTCTACCAAAAATCTGTTGGGCTGGAACTGGGCTTACCCTTGGGTATCTGGAAATTCAAAAGGATCACCGGGAAGGGCTTCGCCTCTGGTGTTTTAGGAACATGCGTGAACCTCCCGATAGACTGAAGACAAATTCACATGCTCCTTCCACACCACTAATTTATTCATTAAAATACAAGGTAGAGTTTTGTTCACAGGAACTGAAAACATGCAACAGGATTTGCACTGGGCATCTCTCTGCTCCCCGCTTCCGAGGAGGATTCCAGAGGCTGGGAGGGATGATCCATGTTGTCCCCTAGAACAAATGCCTCTTAAGGTTTGAGTCCCCCATCCCACCTGCAAAAGGCTTCACCATTTGTCTGGTTCTATAAAAGCCCATGAGAGTGAGTGTGTCTAGAGTGTAGGTCAAGAAGTATGTGTCCTGTCTCTATACTGGCCAAAACATAAATAGATTTTCCCCTTTTGGCCTTGTTGAGTGAGCTGAACTGGTCACCAGGGAAACCAGCCCACGCCAGTACCAAGGAGAAGCTGGAACACTCATGTTTGTGACAGGAAAGGCTGCTGTTCACCTCCTGTCCTTCAGTTTGTCACCCAAACTCTCCATTCTTCGTCCCTCTCTCTTATCCCTCGTGATTTGTCCGGGATTGCAGCTTCACTTAATAACAAACTCCCTCCTACTTCTGCCATCTAAGGCTGCTGCCAAGTATCTCCCTCAGGTCCCCTAGTAAGGAGAGAGAGGACCACAGACCACCTAGGAATGGGAAACATGGGTCTCTACGCTGCCTCGTCAATAGAAATCCAACTGGCAGGGCACCGCAGGTCACGGCCTTGGGCTCAGGTGACCACAGTATTTGCTGGGAAGTAGCGTCCGAGAGTCTGCTCCTCTGCCCGTCACTTCGGGGTGTGGGGCACTTGGTCTCGGTTTTGCCACGCCCGGCGCATCCTATGTGTTGCCCAGATTTAACGACTCCCCTTTCCTCCTGAAGGAGATCAAGTTTTCTCTCATGTTGCAAGCCACCCCGGGCGAGCTGATGCATGGCGGGATCGTGCAGGGGTGGGGGGGAAACCCCAGATCAAGACTTAGCCCCTCTTCACCCCATGAATTCTAGGAGTCCTAATGACAGAGGTTATATGGGCCCAGCATTCAGTGACAATGCATTGAATGAATGAATGAACAAACGATGCTTTCTGTCCCCCTCAGTGGCTGACTCACCCACTGCCCACCACCCACCCGTCCAATGAGCAAGTGCTCCATGGGGTGGCTGTGCTGGGCCCTGGGAACAGTGAGTTAATTTTCACTCAGCCCTAATTGCTAATCAGTCATGTAATGAGCGTGGGCACAAACCAGTCAGCACCGACTGTGACAGACGTGTGGACGTGGTTCCGGGTGGCACAAGAGCACAGCTGAGAAGTTGGGACCGGAGGAAATGTGGAAGGACCAGAACACTCCGTTTTAAAAGAGAAGCATTTCTGCCTGACTCTTGTCATCGAGGCCCCCAGAAGTGTCCACACTCGGGCAGAGAAAATGCGAGTTTGAGTCCTGGCGCCCCCTCTTCGTGGCTCTGAGAGTGAACAAGCTCCTGAACCTTCCTGAGGGTGGCTTCCTGCCCTGGAAAACCAGGAATGCCGTCCGCCGGGGGTTCCCGGGGATCCAGTTAGATAAGGACCTGAAAGTCGTCTTCGTGGAAGGACCGGCCCTGAGACCCAGCTCCTTTCACTCTGCTCCTGTCCACTCGCCCAGCGGGCTTTGCATCGTGAGGTGAACACCGCCCGTTCTCCCCCGCCGCTTCCACCTGGAAAAATGACCCAGTGCAGAGCAGACAGCCGCTGCCCTCCTGCCTCCAGATGAAATTGCCGGCGGGAGGGTGAGCCAAATTGTGAGATGCTGGAAGACGGAGGCAGCGCCAAATGTGCCAGATTTAATCTGCAAATGTGGGCTTGCGGAGGGCTCCCGGGGCCGCGGATGGGAGTTTGGCTGATGAGCCCTGCAGAGGGGTTGGCTCCCGCTATCTGGTGTCAGAAATGCCAGAGGGAAAGCTATGAAGGAGACCGCTTCCTCCTGTTTCTACAGACTCTCGGCAGGTACCATGGGGGTGCGCCTAGCCGTGATTCAAGACCCAAACCAAACATGTGAAGGCATTGGTGAATCACCTAAGTGAGGACCAGGGACCCTAGGGCGTGTCTGTGGTCGCCTTTCAGGCACCATGCGGGAGCACAGGGCCATGCAGACCGCCGAGGGATGGCGGTGACAGGACCTTCTGCGTGCTCAGGCTGGCTCTCGCTGGAATCTTAAATCTTCTGCAAAATGGAGTCAGCGAAACCGTAACCCAGGGACATTTCCGAGAAGTTGTTCTCGAGAATTAGCTGCAATATGGCTCTAATAAAGAGAACAGTCTATAAAACATTATCAGTTCTAATTGATAATTGGATTTTTTGTGTTGCCATAAGTAAGGCTAAAAGCTTCAGATATTGTATTTAAATTTCTACTTAAAAAATCTGCGGAAACCCAGCCAGACTCTTCCATTAGAGAGAGAGAGATTTGCATGATATATGTTGCAGACAAAACTGTAGACAGCAGAGGCTTTAGGAATTCAGAGCTCTTAAAAACCATTTTCACTTCGATTTACTCTTTTTAATCACTCTGCACCTTGGGTTGACACACGCTTAGCACCCTGCCATCGAAATGTGGGACAGGCAGGGCCTAATCTCCATAGGGTTAGTTCCAGGGGCGTCCCTGGGTGGAGAAAGGAGAAGTCTCCAAAGGAAGCCTTAGCTATGGGATGCCATTTCGGGGAAGGTCTACATGAGCCTCTCAGTGGGAACAGGGCCGCTGTGTGGAGCCGGGCACTTTTTCAGGCCCTACAAGAGGACCCTTTGTAGTCTCAGTGCTGGAAGGGTCCCTCAGAAGTGTCCAGAACCTCCCTCTTTGTTGAGTGAAATGCAGTACTGAACCCAGTGGTGCTCCAGAGGCCCAGCGCGGGGGTGGGGAGAGAGAGAGGAGGCATCAGTTCTAAGTTACGAGAGGGGACAGGCAGCAGCTGGATCAGCAGGGGTTCCAGTGTGGCGAGCTACACAAGAAGGCGTGCAGCCATTAGACAAAACGTTATCCAAAATTTCTGGCAAATATTCTCAGAACTTAAACATTCTACACTGAAAGGTTAATTATTTGAGTTTAGGTGTTGGCCTCTACTTCACACTTGTAAACATTGCGAAAGTATGGCATTGTCAGTGGCTGCTGGACTCCACACGACAGGAACGGAAAACGTCAGCAGACCTCAGGTGCCAGTGAGGGGTAGTGGGGGCAGGAAGCAGCTCTCCCGTCTGATGTTCTCTGGAACCTGACAGATGGGGCGATGGGCTTGAGGACACGGTAAGGCCAGCGGCCAAGGGCCCTGAAGCCAGGCTGACCTGACACAGATCCTGCTTGTGCAGCAAAGGACGTGCACGACCTTGCACTATGTGGACAGGCCACTACACGTCTCAAAAGCACAGATTTCTCTGCCTGGCTGCAGAAGGGCTGAAGTGAGCTGAGGTGAACAAAGCCCAGGACATGGAAAGACCACCCAGGTAACGGTGGTGGCCCCACCAGTACCTCTTAATCCCCCAGTATCCCTGCATCCACCAGTATCTCTTCATCCCCCAGTATGTCTGCATCCACCAGTATCCCTGCATCCACCAGTATCTCTGCATCCACCAGTACCTCTTCATCCCTCAGTATCCCTGCATCCACCAGTACCTCTTCATCCCTCAGTATCCCTGCATCCACCAGTACCTCTTCATCCCTCAGTATCCCTGCATCCACCAGTACCTCTTCATCCCTCAGTATCCCTGCATCCACCAGTATCTCTGCATCCACCAGTATCTCTGTGTCCACCAGTATGTCTACATCCACCAGTCTCTGTAGCCACAAGTACCTCTTCGTCCCTCAGTATCCCTGCATCCCCCAGTATCTCTTCATCCACCAGTATCTCTGCCTCCACCAGTATGTCTGCCTCCACCAGCATCTCTGCATCCACCAGTATCTCTACATCCACCAGTATCCCTGCCTCCACCAGTATCTCTGTTTGCCTGTGAGGACCCTCACCCCAATGGACTGAGTTAATATAGTGGGGTGCAGCTCGGAGTGAGGGGAGATGTTACAAAAGTGGCATATGGGATGTTTGTGTGTGCAGTTGGGTATACGTGTGTATGTGTGTGAGTGTGCATGAATGTCTTTGTGCATGTGTGTTTGGTGTGGGGTGGCGTGTGTTATGTCTATATATGTGTGTGCATACATGTGTGTACATGTGTGGTGGTTGTATGGTGTGTATACATGTGTATGGTAGGTAAATGGATATGTGCACACATGTGTCTGTGCCCATGTGTGGTGATTGTGCGATGTGTGTGATGGTGTGTGTGTGTATGTGTGTGTGTGTTGCAGTGGAGGGAGATACAAGAAACAACCCCGGGTCTTCAGTGCGGTTGAAGACAGCCCCTCCACGTGTCCGTGGCACCCACAGTCTTGGGCCTGAGTTTTAAAAGCATCTCCCTTGACAGTGGAATCCTGAGGCATGGGCCATGCCGTGCCAGCAGAGCGCCGTCCGTGAGCCCGCCCCTCTTACTGAGGGCCCTGGCCCAGCCCCCACATCTATCACGAGCGTCAGAGCCCACGGTGCCAGCTACGTTCCGACAGAATGGCGCGCTCCTTAAATTTGCCAAATTGCTACAAATCAGTTTATAATCACTTCTGTTTGCATTTCCAATTATGGAGGAAGTGAATTTTACCTACTAAACAATTCATCGGCTGAAATCCCCCTGGAGAAATATTACCGACTTGAAGGCTATCACAGAGGCGGAGCCCTGGGCCGGTGGAGCAGCAGGTGTGACTCCCTGGGGATGGGGGCATCCCGAAGGCATGCCTTCACT
The DNA here is from genome assembly GCA_031878705.1 of Tapirus indicus. Lineage (NCBI taxonomy): Eukaryota > Metazoa > Chordata > Mammalia > Perissodactyla > Tapiridae > Tapirus > Tapirus indicus. Next base: position 87,813,216 of record CM062924.1, on the reverse strand, counting down.
GCTCACCGGCTGTGGGATCCAGGACCTCCCTGTCTTCATACCAACACTCGGTTTGTTTCCTGTGCCACACTGTCCTGAGAATCACAGGAGAGAATCTGGGAGAGAGCCGTGGCACCCCGAGCAAATGTCCCATGTTAACACGGCGTCCTCCTGACTCCCCGCGGCCCAGAGAGGACACCCTGCGTGGCTGCTAATCTCCTTCCTCGCCATCTCCGCGTGGTCCACAAACAGCTGTCGTGGACGCACTGACGGTCACCATCAGCCTCGTGAGGAATGGCTCTTAGGGGTGGTCTCAGCTGTGTCAGCCCCCAGGGCTGCTGCAAGAAAGCAGCACAGATGGGGCGGCTTGAACAGCAGAAATCCACTCTCTCCAGCTCCGGAGGCTGGAAGCCGAGACGCAGGTGCAGGCGGGGCTGCTTCCCCCTGAGGCGGGACAGTCTGCTCCAGGCCTCTCCCGGCTCCGGGCGGTTTGCTGGCCTCTTTGGCTTGTAGATGTTTCACCCGGGACCTCTGCCTGCACGTTCACACGGCCTTCTCCCCCTGCGCGTGTCTGTGTTCACACTTCCTTTTTTTAAATGCTTTTTTTTAATCGTATACTTACACCACTGCTTCTTTTTTTTGAGGGAGATTGGCCCTGAGCTAACATCTGTTGCCAATCTTCCTCTTTTTCTTTTTTTTCCCCCAAAGCCCCAGTACATAGTTGTGTGTCATAGTTGTAGAGTTGTAGCTCTTCTATGTGGGACGCCGCCTGGGCATGGCCTGATGAGCGGTGAGCAGGTCCACGCCAGGATCTGAACCTGCAGACCCCGGGCTGCTGAAGTGGAGCGTGCAAACTTAACCACTACACCACCCGGTCGGTCCCCAAATTTCCTTTTTGATAAAGACACCAGTCACATTGGATTAGGGCCACCCTACTCCAGTATGACGTCAGCTCACTTACATCTGCAAGGACCCTGTTTCCAAATAGGGTCATATTCTGAGGTCCTTGGGGTTAGGACTCCAGCATATGAATTTTGTGGGGGTCACAGTTCAACCCACAACATAACCCTCCTCTCCCACTGGTACGTTCACGATAGAGGAGGCCCAGAGGCTTAGGAAATGTGTCAGATGTGGATGCAAATTTGAGACCATCATGCCCCCCAGTCTTGGTGACCAGTTTCCAAAGGCCGCACCTCCCCCTTCCCAGACAGGAGCCCACCTGTGTCCTGCCCCAGGGAATGTGAGGGAAGACTGAAGGATGGTGCCCAGGCTTGCTGCTCAGTTTCCGTGCCCCAGGCCAGTCCTTCCCACCTCGTGGAGCCTCAGTGTCTTGGTCTGTAAAGGGGACGTGGGACCCACTCTAGAGAACGTACGGATGGCACAGAGCCACGCGACAGCTGGGACCTGCCTTGTGATCTCTTGTGGGTTCCCTCCCTGGAACCCCTCGACGTCCCTGTGTCATCGACCCACACCCCACTGTGCAGGGACTGGCCTCCCCCTTCACCGCCTGCCTGTCTGACTTCTGCTCCGCCTCAGCCTCTGGGCCCCTGTGGGCTGTGCCATCACATTCTGCTCAACCCACCGGGAACGACCCAGACCCTAGAGGGTGGGCTTGAGGGGCCCAGTGCTTCCAGGCCTGCTTCTGGAAGGTTCTTCACCAGGGCCTGCCCAGGGTCCTGATGACAGAGGCCACCTCCGTCCACAGACAGGCTCCCAAGGCTTTTCCCATTGATTCTGTCATCTCCGCCTAATTCTCAACGCATCCCCTAATGTTTCCACCTCCCCCTTCACTGGTCTCCTCTAAGGGCGATAATTTTCGGTGACCTTGAGCTGAGAGCTGTACCGGGCCTGGATGTGTCTTCTCTGTGTCCTTGGAAGCCTTGGAGGGTTCAGGACCCAAACTCCACGTCCCCGTGTGTCTGAGCTCCAGGAAGCCTCCTGGAGACTCGAGAGCTGCTCTGGTGACTGACGTTGGTGAGCCCCTGGGGACCTCGGCTGGCAGACACCATGAGAGTGGCTCCTGCTAATACTGCAGGAGCTCCTGCCGTGATTTCCCTTATTAGAGGCATCCCCGTGGGATTTGCCCGAGCCCACGAGGCAGGGCAGGTGGCCCCTCCGCAGTCATGTTCTCATCGCACTAATGAGGAGCAGAGAGAGCCTGCGCAGTGAGGGCTCCACTAACGGGCATGCAGAGCAGTCGGCTCTAAGTGAACTGACTCTCCTTTTCCTATCCTATTTACTGAAAAAAGGTTCCATTTAAAAAATTAAGAGTTGAAGAGAATTTGTCAAAAGGCCATTACTTGCAGACATGTCTACTGGGTGCCCATGTAATTAATTAGCAGGCACAGCTCTTACAGTTGCTACGTAAAAGTTAAACCCATCTTACCGCGTTCTGTATTTTTCTGCTCAGCACCGGTGTCAGGCAGATCTCAAGGGAGACAGGTATTTGCATGTGGTGCCAAGCTGGGGTTCCCATAGCAACAGGCTTCCTCGGGGAGCTTCACGAATGGGCTTCCTCCTCACTTTCACGTTCCACCCAGACCGTCGTGGGGGAGAGACACGTGGGGGCCTCCCAGTGCCAGGACCCGGAGCCACCGCCACTCTCCACGTTTGTCTACGCAAATGGTTGTGACAGGGTGAGCGCCCATTAAAAAAGAAGAGAAGTTTTGTGGTTACAGTTCTGGACTAAGCAAGAAAAGAGAAAAAGGACGGAGAGGAGAAGGGGGAGGGGAGGAGGAGGAAACATCTTTTCCCACCTTCTCACCGGAGAGATCAGCTCTTCTTTCGAAAGATCCCGGCTCCTCGACTCCCAGGGGAGCAGTCCTGTGAAGGGGGAAATGGGTGAAGCGGCATGAGCTGTTTAGAAGGGGAAGCCCATCAGGGTTGTGTTATCCTGGAAGGGAAGGCGCTGGAGACTGGTTAGAGGAACGAGGAAATGGCCCAAAGCAGGGGAAGGAAACCCAAGTACAGCAGGCTCCCCGAGGCCTGGAGGGGACAGGACCCCCGTGACAGTTGTCTGTGGAGGGTCAGGCTCTGAATATGGGGCCTCGGGAGCCTCCACAAGGTGCCTGGTGGCTGAGCTTGGGTAGAGGAGATTCCTAGGAATGGGGCTCCGAGCCAGGACAAGGAGTAATGGAAGCCACCAGTCTGTGCCCAGGGGTCTCCCAGAGCCCCCCCGTTCTAGGAGACATGGGAGAGGGGGAAAGGGCCAACAGGAAAAAGTGAATGGAGGTGGACTTCTCTCCAGTCTTTCTCCTAAAGGCGCTGGCAATAAATGCACTCAGAGGTGGCATTTTTAAATCACACCTCACATGTCATGGAGCTGTTCCTGCCTGTTCCACAGGGCAATCCGTCAAGCAGAGCTGAAGACGGATGTAGTAGCTAGTAAAAGTATGCATATGAGAAACAAGGGAAGAGAATTCCTTCCATTTGCACAGTGCCTACAGTTTACAGAAACATATCCACACGCCTTATGCCTTGTAGATCTTCAGGCAAGTAGCAGACCAGGGACTGCCTGAAACAGGGACAGCACCCCCATTTTCCATAGGCTGAAACTGATCCTCGGAGAGGCAAAATGACTTGTCAAAATCTTCACAGGTGGTCACTGGTGTCCTTGGTGCTGACTCTTATCTGTCTCTCAAGAATAACTCAGGATTGGCTCAAAATACAAAGATCATTGGGAAGTCTCATAAAAGAATAATTAAAGACTCAGGTGCCAGGGTTCCTGGGGTCAAATCCTGGCTCTGCTGTGAGTTAGCTGCTACCCCCAGGGACACCACTGCACCTGCACGTCCTCGTCAGGAAAGTGGGGACGAAACTGAGTTCTCTCTCCTATACTTGTGGGTGGTTCAGTGAGACCCAGCCAGGCAGGGTGAAGGACAGAGCTAGGGCATGGGTGCATGGGCTAGTGCACGGGTGCATATTGGTGGCTGGCTGGTGTTGATTTAGTGAGACCTCCATGACACACCCAATAATCTGAAGAGTTAATAGAAATTCCTCCCTCAAATTATTTTCTCATATTTAACTTCCCAACACACCTACCACCCTCTCAAACCCAACAAGAGATCTTACATTCATTCCCATAATGGTCAGTTTGATGAGTCAATCTGGCTAAGTTGTAATACCCAGTCAACCCAACACTAAAATCTGAGTACTGCTATGAAGGCATTTTGTAGATGTGGCTGACAAGTAAGTACTCTGAGGTGACTCTCAGTAAAGGAGATGACCCTGATAATCTGGGTGGGCCTGGACTAATCAGGTGAAAGACCCTAAGAAGAGAGCTGAGCTTTCCCTGAGGAAGAGGAAGCTCTGCCTGTGGACAGCAGCTTCAGCTCCCTCCTGAAGTCTCCAGCCTGTCCTTCCTGACCGCCTGCACTACGGATTTCGGACTTGCCAGCCCCCACCATCACGGAAGCCAATTCTTTGAAATAAACCTCTTAATATATATATACATATATATCTCCATATATTATCCATATATATATCTCTATCCATATCTATCTTTCTCTGTCCTTATATCTAAAAATAGATAAAAATCTCTATCTACATATATAGAGATATACAGATATGATATAGATATCATACATAGAGAGAGAGACATAGAGATATCTGTATAGATATGGATAAGATATAGATATATGATATGTTGATATTGATATGAATATAGAAATAAAGTAAGATTAGTTATGGATCTAGAAATAGAATACGTCTATACCTCTATCTCTAGACCCGTATCTATATATCTACGTAGATCTCTATATCTATATCATAAGATCTCCGCATCATAAGATGTCTATATCTCTTTCTCTGCATCTGTATCATATGATATAGATACTGCAGTGAACTGAATGTTTGCACCCCCCGAATTCACATGTTGAAATCCTAATTCCCAATGTAATGGAATTGGGGAGGGGAAGTTAGGAGGTGATTAAGTCTTGAGGGTGGAGCCCTCAAGAATAGGATCAGTGTCTTCTAAAAGGGACCCCAGAGAGCTCTCTTGCCCTTCAGCCATGTGAGGACACGGCGAGAAGATAGTAGTCTGTAACCTGGAAGATGGCTGTCACCAGAACCCGACCACGCTGCCACCCTGATCTCGGGCTTCCAGCCTCCGGAGATGTGAGAAATGAATGTGTGTTGTGTATGAGCCACCCAGTCTATGGTAGTTACAGCAGCCCGAACTGACCAACACGGACATAGAGGGAGAGAGAGAGATTGTGTATATCTCCCTATCTCCGTCTCTATGTCATATGAGGCGGGGACAGAGACGTACTGTACAGCTCTATCTATGTCCGTATCCGTATCTTCATGTGTCTCTATCTCTCTACACAGATACGGATATGGATGTCTGTCTAGGCACGGACATAGATAAGTAGATATACATCTGGACAGAGGCAGACAGACACAGGCGTAGATGTGGACACGGATGTAGACATAGGTGTCCTGCTGGTTCGCTCCTCTGGAGGCGCCCCGACTGACGCATCTCCTCAACAAGCAGACGTGGTCAAGAAGCTGCTCCCGGCTCAGGAATTGAGGAGGGTCTCCCTCCAAGACCTCATTCCTCTTCACTCTCGCACCCTGAGATGCCGCACTTCCTGCTGAAGGTGAAATCTTGGATGAAACCCTCAGCGTCTGAGTCAGCAGGTGACCAGTGCCCGCCCACGCTCAGAATCGAGGCCGTGTCTGTCCCGGTTTGCCCGGTGCTGATCTGGCGGCTCCACAGCAGACCCTCCTGAGCCGGCGGGGGCGGGGGGGGGAGGCTTCTCTCCGGTGATGGGCTTTGAAAGCTAAGAACAAGCCTCCGTGTCAGGCGGTGTCATCGGAATCATGTCCCTGTTTCCCGCGTGTGCACGGGAGGCAGGCACTTCCAGTATGTTTATAAACATGCATTAATTGGGGGCATAGGGCTTCCTAATTGCCATCAGTCTCCAAAACCCCACAATGAGCCCACTTTCTTCTACACTACTTTACATCTGAAAAGGCTTGTTAAGGCCCCGTGTTTCCTGGTGAGACCTACAGGCAGAAAGGAATAAAAATGCACGGTCGTTACCGTGAATTATCATCTCACGGTGCATTGTGCTGCAAAATATGTACCGGCGAGAACACAGGTGGGCATCTCCGGCTCCTCAGGCGGTGAATGGGGCATCATGAGGGATGATAATGCCGCCTGATTAACAATTACAGAATTTACCCGAACGCGGGGCCACACTGCAGCCAGTAATCAGCACCTTCCGAGCTGCATGCCGTGGGCTGGCGAGCGCGCGTCTGGCCCGATGTGGCTGCGGCTTCCAGTTCTTTCCCACCAGACTCCGCCGGGAGATGTTGCGTCCGCACAGAGTTTGATGTGGCTGGTTTAATGAGCTGGAATTTAGCCGCCATCGCACAACTCCACCGGTTGGCTCAGCAGAGCCGTTTCTTCAGGAAACACGCGCGGAGACCCTGCTTTAAAGGGCCGGCGCGGCTATGCTGAGTAGATTTTCAAAGTGTCGGACGGAGGCTCTGGGGTGGGGCTATTTTTTTTTTTTTGATAGAAAAATGAAGATTGGAAAATAGCACATCTATCAGGGAGAGCTAACTTGGGGAACTGTAATTGCAACCTGCCTGCTCCTCTCCCGCTTGGTTGTAGCTGGGGGACAGAATCGTTGCTCACCGATCGTCAAGTACACTTGAATATAATACTGATGATGGGGATGAAGCATCGTGGAACTCTTTTGTTTATAGAGATCTTTCGCTTATATTATCTAATTTACCCTCAAATCCTTCCCACGGGCTAGGAAGAGGAAGAGGAGGAGGAAGCTTGTGGTGGCCACCAGCTCAGTAGCACTTGGCGATTTGCCTGACGTGGCTCCTTTGCTGGCCTCTGTTGCACTAACAACCCTGAGGGGTGAACTTGACTTCCTCCCTGTCTTGTAGCTGAGGAAACTAAGGCCCAAGGAGTTTACCCACCCTGTCCAGGACCCCGCGGACATTTAAGAGTAGGCATGAAAGCAACAAAGAGGGAGACCCTCCATGCGGGCAGAGCGCAGGCCTGCAGGGCGTCCTCCTGCAGGGGAGATGGAGGAACGGGGCTGCGAACTACTGGGAGTTTTTGTTGAAGAGCAGTGAGCAAGTGTCTCCAGGGCCTGGTGGCCATGACCCGTTTGTTGAGCTGGTGGCTGCTGACCGCATGTGGGACTGTGATGTCACAGCAGCATTTGGTGAACCTGGAAAAGGATTATGTGTATGACTTCTTCCGCCATCTGGTCTAATCTAAAGGATCCTATTGACATGCCTTTCTCACACTGAAAGCCCTCAGTGAGGATAGATTTTAAAGTTAACTGGAAAATAGGGTTCAGGGGCCGGCCCCATGGCATAGTGGTTAAGTTCACGTGCTCCACTTTGGCTGCCTGGGGTTCGCAGGTTTGGATCCCGGGCGTGGACCTACACACCACTTGTCAGCCATGCCGTGGCGGCGTCCCATATAAAGTAGAGGAAGATGGGCACGGATGTTAGCTCAGGGCCAGTCTTCCTCAGCAAAAAGAGGAGGATTAGCAACAGATGTTAGCTCAGAGCCAGTCTTCCTCGCAGAAAAGAAAAAAGCGTTCAGAACAGAGGACAATCCACTAGTTTACTGCTGTTGGAGGACTTGAATGGGAGAAGGTACCTTGAGAAGGCTCGAGTCCTGGGAAGACACAGGAGTGGTGTCATTTTTAATAAATGAGTGGACAGACAGGTCAAGATTATCCCTCACTCAAGCACATTAGGGATGTGCTGAAATCCTGCACATTGAAAAGGTCCCGGGCCTGCTGCACACCAAGTCCTTCGAGACGTCACCTCGTTTGGTTCTTACGTCAGCTCAGTGAGGTGGGATCACTTTCCCCTTTTACAGAGGAGGAAGCTAACGCTCAGAGATGTTATGTCATTTTCCTCTAAGAGTTGCTAGTTACTAGGGTCAGAGCCCGTGCCGCTGCCCCCAGCCCCACATCCAGACCCCCATCCTGACTTCCCACGTTGTTACAGAGGTCGTGCCCCATGAGTCATCCCACACCCATGTCAGGGCAGAGCAAGGAAGCCACTCCAGTCAAATCAGGGAACCGCCTGTCAGCTTCCAGTTGGGGGAAATTGTCTCACATCCTTAGCTCCGGAGTCCAGAAGCCCTCATTCTGAGTAGATGCTCCAGCAGTGGGAGCCGTCTCCGTGGAGGCTAAGCTTAGTCGATGCTCTTGAGCTTGGAGTTTTGAGCACAGAGCTGTGTGTGTTGGTAACTGAGTAACTCGGTGGAGAGTCTGGCCTTCTGAGCATGCTCTTCCACGGGGACGAGTGCTTCTTCACCCGCTTCTTCATCTGGCGTGAGAGCGCGAGGAAGCCCCGTGCAGTACGGGCCCTGAAGTCAGTAGAACGACAGCGAGCTGAGCTGGCCCTCCCCCACAGGGTGCACCAACCTGGGGCATCCAAGAAGCACAAGGAGATGCAACCCCCTCCCCCCACGTCACGTGTCCCCACCCACGCTATAGCACGGGCTTGTGTCCCCTGAAGACAATGTAAATTTAGTGTGGGAGTCTGCCCTCTCTCCGTCTAGGTGGTCTGCCGGACCTCAGCGTAAGCAACCAGTCCAGGTCATCCCTCTCCTCTCCCTGTAACAGACTCGGGGCAGGGAGATGACAGCTGTAGTCAACATTCGCTGGGCTCTCACTGTGTGCCATGCACTGCCCTGAGCACTGAGTCTGCACAAACCCATCTAAGCTTCATATCTACCTATGCAGTAGGTACCGTCCCTTCTTATAGATGAAGCCCAGAGAGGTTTAGTAACTTGCTGAAGGACACAGAGCAGGGCTGTGAACCCAAGAAGTCACTTAGAGCTTGAGTTCTTGACCACCACACTCTAGTGCATGTCCGCCAGGCCCATTGAATTAGTGAATGGCAAGCTTCCAGGGTCTGCCTGCAGAAAAGACTCTCATTCTCCTTGCTCACCTCAATGTGAGAGGCTGTGAGGCTGCAGCAGGCTCATCCACTCCCCACCATGACCGGGGAGCTGGAGCTGGTGGAGGGAAAGCAGGGCTAAGGTGCAAGTTCCAAGAGCTTTGTTTGTGTCTGGGTTACGATTCTGCCGTAAGCTGAACGCATTCCAGAGTTTCAGTTGCGTGAGCCAATAAATTCCCATTTTTGCTTGACAGTTGATATCAAGTTTCATCACTTTCAATAGAAAGAATCTTAACTGATTCAATATTCTCTCATTTTTGACAACTTAAATAGAATGAGAAATCTAAAGATAAAGTTGGCTTTTTTTTTCAAATCAGCATAGAAACTGAAAACAAAGAAAAGCTGAACAAGATGTCAGTATCCTGGAGCTACTTCCATAACTACAGTCAGAGTGTGCTGCCCTGCCTGCAACCTGGGACTTGTGCTATGCCTCTGCCTCTGGGGTCAGCTTTGGGCTCCCCCAACCCTCAACATACACAGGAAATGGGCTGCCACTCAGCCTGTTGTCTCCCCTTGTTGAAATCTGCTATTTCCCTCATCACTGCACAATCAGATTTCAGAGAAAACTTACTTTGACACATTTTAAAACTTCAGACTTGGATGTCAGCAGGAGCTTAGAACAAGAAAAGAGGTGGGATGAGTGAGAAACAGCAAAAATAAACGTCAAGCTGTGCTTTTTATAGACAGTGGGCATAGTGCTTGAAGACCAGCCTTTTCCACAGTAAGTGAGAGAAAATGGGGTGCTGGGTGGTGGGCGGGCCCCACCTGCAGGGGAACAAAATGTCCAGCACTGCTTGTTATTAAATCATTATTGCTTTTGTATGCTCCTGACAGCACGATCCTGTCTCCACACTGTTTTATCCACAGCTGATTAATGTGTTTTACAATTTTTCCCCATCAACATGGATGAGTTGATTAGCACATTAAAATTTCCCTCTCCTTTCAGCATCCACTAAATCACATTTGTTTTAATTCATTGATTTAAATTAGAGATGGTTGCCCTCCGACAAGTCCCTACTTCATAGGGAGAAGTAATTTGAAAAGTTATTTATCTTAATGTCAATTAAGACTAGCTAATTGGACATAACTTTAGTGGTTTGGACTTGCTGAACTCTAGCCACTTGGGTCCTGTGATGATGTTTATGATTTTGGAAGAGTTTTGAGGAACAGGAAGTGGAAAGGGGTAGGGAAGTTGGGTCCTGGCAGACCCTACTTGCCATCCAGGTTCATCAGTTTGTGTGGTGTCACTTTCTCTCCCCCTCTGCTCCTGCCGATGAAGTCACTACATTCTTACTACGGGGTAGTCTCAGCAGTGGTAACAATAAACATAATAGTAATTGAAAGTAACAGCCACCATAGCTTGTTCTACATGCTTACTCTGTATGCCAGGCAGAATTGTGGACACTTTGCAGACAACATCACACTTAATCCTTACAATAAATCTATGCTCCTTATTGTGGAGGAGACAGAAGCACAGGGAGATGCTGTCACTCAGCCCAAATCCCACAACCAGTAAGTGACAAAGCCAGGATTCAAACCTGCGTCTGCTTTCTCATATCCATGCTATGGGCTGCTCTCCAACAGGACAAGGGTCAGCATTAGAGGCCAACCACAGATGGAGAGGCTGGCACCACTGGGCAGGTCACTTGAACCTGAGTGTCAGCGATCTCATCTGTGGGCGAGGATGACGGTGTCTAGCTCATGGGGCTGTTGGGAACAGCTGGAACTCGCGTATTTGGAAGGGTTTGCTGGGGACGCACTCAAGACATGTGGCCGTGTACACAAGTGTCATGGAAGGCTGCCCCCGTGGTTAGGATACATTGGATGGCAAAGGTGAACGGACTCTGCAGATGCAGTTAATGTCTCGAATCAGCTGGCTTTGAGTTAATCGAAGGGAGACTATCCTGGGTGGACCAGGGCTATAGATAGATAGACGACAGATAGGTAGATGATAGATAGACACATACATACAAGATAGAAAGATAGATGGGTGGACAGATAGGTAGATAGATACAGATTGATTGATTATGCAGGACAGATAGTTTAATCTTTAACTCTCAATCAGTCTCAACTCATATAACAATGAGTTATATTGTGTGTCAGTTTTCTATTGCCACGTAATAAATTAACGCAAACTTAGCAGCTTAAACAACACAAACCTATTATCTTGCGTTTCTGTGGGTTGGGAGCCTGGGTACGGGTTAGCTGGGCCCTCTGCTCAGGGTCTCACCAGGCTGAAATCCAGATGTTGTCCAAGGCTACAATCTCATCTGGGGCTCAGGGTTCTCTTCGAAGGTCATTGGTTTGTGGAATTTTGTTTATTGTGATTATAGGACTGAGGCCTTCAGACCCTACAGGCTGCCCATCGATCTCTGCCACATGGCCCGCTCCACAGCATGGCAGCTTGCTTCCTTCCAGACCAGCAGACGAGTGTCAGCTGCTTCTAGTCTCTTTTAAAGGATCATCTGATTAGGTCAGGCCCACCAAGGACAATCTCCCTTTGGATTAACTCAAAGTCAACTGGTTTGGACCTTAATTATATCTTCAAAATCTTTTCACCTTTGTGATATAATATAACCTGATCAGCCACGGAAGTGATAGCCCATCGTATTCATAACTTTTGCCCATATTCAAAGGGAAGAGGTATACAGATTGTGTACACTGGGGGCAGGAATTGTGGGAACCATCTTACAATTCTGCCTCCCACCTAGTAGAAAAGAAATCGAGTTCATTTTTTCTTCTTTGATGATTTCCAGTACCATTTGTTTAAGAGCTTGAGGCTTCCATGCTCACCTATGAAAAGAGAATAAATATATACCCTTCCCACCTGGTTTATTGGGGTTGCTTTTGGTGGCAGAAAAGAAAAAAACCAACTCAGATTGTATAACAATAAGGAAAATCCAGAAGTGTGTGGTTTTCAGGCATGGCTTGATCAAGGATCCAGCTCTACTTCCCTGTGATAATCTTGACTCTCCCTTTCTCCATGTGAATGTGGCCTCCCTCAGGCTGGGAAAATTACTGCAGGAAGTCTGTGTGCACATCTGACTTTCCACAGAGCAAGCAGACTTCTCTTCCTCCAACCATCGAACAACAGAATGCCTCATCACCCCAGTAACCAGACCCTGGGGCCAGGGCCACCCCATGCACCGATTTGCCTCTGTTTGGGCTTCTGCCCACTTCTGAGCTCATCTCTGTGGCAAGGTGGGAAGGATCACCCAGCCTGAAACAGACTAACCAGGGCCCCCTCCTGAGCCCTGAGCTGGGGGGGGGGGGCGGTGAATCAGCCCCACCCAAACCAGTGATGCTACAAAGCAGGGGGCCGCAGTGGTCACTGGGAGGTAACGGCCACGTCCCCAGAGTGCCACAAAGATGTTGCTGAACTAGCGGCCACACCAACTCTCACAGCAGTTACCAAGCTGCTCGGTGGTGGCAGCGCATCCGGGGTAGAAACGACAGACTCAGCCCCCACCCTCCAGGAGCCACCTCCCTCCTGGGGAGACGATCCACAGCGGCGATTCCAGCAGAAAAGCACAGCTCACGCGGAGGAGGCCCCTACACAGAGCCCCTCCTTAAACTGCACCCTGCTGGGTTGATGCGAGGGAGAGGGTTTGTGACAACGCAGAGAAGCAAGGAGGGGGGTGCAGATCCTCTGTCACCGTGTGTTTGCACGTGGTCAACAGTGTTCAGTCCCACTTCCTGCCAGAAGTCCGCATTAATGATCTAAGCTGCTTAACAAGTGACCACACACTTGGCGGTGACACCATCTGTTGATGATCTTGGGGTTTCTAAGGTAAGGATCTGGGCTCGGCTTAGCCTGGCTCTCCCCTCAGTCTCACAAGGCCACAGTCAAGGCGTCAGCGAGGCTGCAGCCCTTTCTGGAGCTTCACGTCCTCTTCTAACCTCACGTGGAGTTGACCGAGTTCAGTTTCTTCCTCTTGTAGGACTGAGGTCCTTGCTTTCCTGCTGGCTGCCGGCCAGGGGCCACTCTCAGCTCCTCGATTCCATCTGCAGTTCCTCGCCACGTGGCCCTCACAACACAGCAGTTTCCTGTGTTAAGGCCAACAGGAGAGCTTTGAATCTTTCTGCCTTCTTTCTCTGATCCCTAGACTCTCTTGTCAAAGGGATCACCTGATTAGGCCAGGCCCACCCACACCCAAGAAGAAGAGATTATACGGGTGTGCAAACCAGGGGTTAGGAATCCTGAAGACCATCTTCAAATTCTGCCTGCCACGAAGTCCCACTCCTCCAGCGAGGGAAAGCTCCCAGAGAGAATGAGGTTTGAAATTAACTGAGTATTTCTTTTTAAAGGGGCAACTCTCTGGAGGCCACACTGGTGGGTAGTAATGAAGCAGCAGACATTCAAAGCTGGAGTGGTCTGCTCGCCAGAATGATTGCAGGGGGATGGGGAGACCATCGTGGCCCCCACCTATTGACTCCAGCCGAGGACAGCTCGCTCGGCACAGTCCTGCTCGGACCGATGTGTGAGGTCCGTCCTGTGCAGACTCCCTGTCTCCAAGCTTTGCACCTTCTGCAACATTCACAACAAGCCCTGCTCGGGGAGCCCCCAGGGCCCACCCGTCACCTTCCCATTCCCTGTCGGGCGAGGCGCGGCTTGCCTGCGATTTAGCTGTTGATCTGAAAGGGCAGAGCCCGGTGCTGGGCTGGCTCAGGGCTGGCTCAGTGCAGCCTCCGTGCCCCCTGGAAACCGTGCTGAGGTCAGGAGACGGTGCTGCCCGGGATCGATGTCCCATTTGCTGCCAGCCCACACAAGCACACGTTCAGACCACTGGCCGCTGAGTTTGAAAAGAGTAACAAGCCCCACTCAAACCAACCCGGGTAATCTTCATGTTCCTCTCTCTGCTGCAGCTCACAAAGAGAGGGCTCCCAATTTGTGGGAGGGGGAGGGAGAATGACAAAGGGATTAAAGGCGTCTTTTTTTCTCCCTTCATTAAAAATGACGCCTCGTTCATTTTGAAGGGAACGTGCGCTGTCTTGAGGTTCCCATCCTGACACCTTTAGAATCTTCTCTGCTAAGAACTTTAAAAATATGCAAATGCCCTGCATAGAACTAGGCACACTGTGTGTGTGTGTGTGTGTGTGTGTGTGTGTGTGTTTAATGGGTTCGTTGTGATGAGGACTGATTTTGCTAGAAAGTAGCTGGTTTTCTTGAGCTCTGTGTCTGTTATCCTTCTTCCACCTTAAATGAGTTCCTGCCATATTTCAAACCTCTGCTGAGGGAGATTGCAGGTGGAAAAGGCTTATTATGACAAATTACCTTGACATCAGCTCTTTTGTTACGTTAGCTCCGTACTGGGAGCCCACTGCAGCCCCAGGTGAGAGGCTCGGGACCCAGCGGGAGGAGGAAGATCTCCTGTCTCAGACATTCATGGCGTCTCCGACTCAGTGGTTTCAGACCTGGTTGAACTAACGCACACTCTGTCCTCTGAGCACAAGGGGATTGTCAGCTTTCAAAGGGGACTCCACAGGGAACTGCTTGAACAGTAATGTGCACACGTGCACGCACACACAGGCATGCATGCTCACGCGTGGTACACGCATTCCCACGTGTGCATGTGTTGTGTACATGTGCATACTCTTGGTCTAAACCACCAGGATCAGGGACTGAAATTAATGTGCACATCTGGCTGCCACATGGAAGTCCCCAAGTTCAGCTCTCCTAGGAGGGAAACTGATTATCATCCAGCAAACATCTTTCCTCCTTCCCTCCTTCCCTCCTTCCCTCCCTCCCTTCTTTCTTTCCACCCTACCTGGATCAGCCAGGGCAGACTAGGTTATGCTGTGTAACAAGTAACCCCCAAACCTCAGAGGCTCAACATAACAGAAGTCATGCTTCATCCATTGAAGGCCCCGTGCAGGTTGGTAGGGGATCCAAGATAACTGTCACCCCTCAGGGTTGGAAGCCGACAAGCCTTCGTCCCAGCACAGCTCCTGGGATCGTGGAAGCAGACAAAAGGGGATGTGGTGAATCACACGCTGGTTTGGGATTGTCTACCCTGAGTTGACACACTCTTCTTTGCCCACATTGCGCTGACCAAAGCAAGTCCTGTGGCCACCCCTAACTTGAACGGACCAGGGAGTGGTGGTCCCACCACACGCCCAGAAGAACAGAAATATTCAGTGAACAACACAAAGAACTGCCCCACTTCCTATACGAGTCGGCTGGGGCTGCCGTGACAACGGACCACAGACT
Source organism: Tapirus indicus (assembly GCA_031878705.1). Taxonomy (NCBI): domain Eukaryota; kingdom Metazoa; phylum Chordata; class Mammalia; order Perissodactyla; family Tapiridae; genus Tapirus; species Tapirus indicus. The sequence goes on along the minus strand of CM062924.1, from coordinate 87,798,071 downwards.
GGGGGCTGAAAAGACAAAAATTTACTGTCTCACAGTCTGGAGGCTGGAAGTCTGAGATCGAGGTGTCAGCAGGGCTGGTTCTTTCTGAGGCCGTGAGGGAGAGTCTGTCCCATGTCTCCCCAGCTCCTGGCCATCACTGGCCACTGGCGTTCCTTGGCTCGTAGACGCATCATCTTGATCTCTGCTTTCAACTTCACACGGCGTTCTCCCTGTGCACGTCTCTGTCCAAATTTCCCTTTTATAAGGACACCAGTCATACTGGCTTAGGGCCCACCCTAATGACCTCATCTTAGCTTGATCGTCTGCAAAGACCCTGTTTCTAAATGAGGTCACATTCACAGGTACTGGGGGTTAGGACCTCAATCTTTTGGGGAGACAAAGTTCAACCCACAACACCTCCCAACTTCTTAGACCCTCCGTGGGTGTGAGTCATGCCCTGTGCTGCATCTTGGAACAGAGATCAAAGGACAGTCAGTTCTGCACCCACAGAGCTGAGTCTACGACACCGTGTACGTATGATGATGTAGGGCGGTAACACAACCAGATCTTCTTCTGCAATCTAATCCTGAACATGGATCTGTGATCCACGGGCGTGGAGGGCAGACCCGGTGCTGAGGAGGCACCCTCTGGGTCAGAGATATTGCCTGTGTCTTTGGCACGCATGGACCCGACGCCTGGGCCTCACAGCTCTGGGAGCCGGGATATATCATGGAAATTTCCCTTGTTCTTTAAGATTCCCAGGAAGAGAAATACCCAGAGTGCATGCAGTGTGTGTGGGGTGTCTTATGGGGCATACGTACATGTGGGGACAAAGGGCTCAGTCCCTTTAGCTGCATCATCACCCAGGGGAAGGGAGATGCTCCGTAGGACAAGTCTGCTGGAAAACAAAGTTCCTAGCATGACTCCAGGGGTCGAGTAGAGGACCCTGTTGTCTCTGCCACCCAGTCACTTTCTCCAACATTCCATAAGAGTTTATTGAGTGCATACTAGGCACTGTTCCAGGTGCTGGGGAAATACGGTGAACATGACAGACACTCCTGCTCTTGTGAGCCCAACAGTGAGTGAGGAGCTTGTAGCAGTCAGGGCTCTCCAGAGAAACAGAACCAGTAAGATAGATGGATAGGTAGATAGATAGATAGATAGATAGATAGTAGATAGATAGATGGATGAGAGATAGATAGATGATAGTAGATAGATAGTAGACAGATAGTAGATAGGTAGATAGATGATAGATAGACAGAAAGATAGATAGAAATAGATAGATGATAGATAAACAGATAGATAGAAACAGATAGGTAGGTAGATAGATAGTAGATAGGTAGATAGACAATAGATAGACAGATAGATGAAAGATAGATAGGTAGATAGATGAAAGATACATAGATAGATGATAGATGACAGAAGAGGAGATTTATTATAGGAATTGGCTCACCAGGTTATGAAGGCCAAGAACTCCCACGATCTGCCATCTGCAAGCGGAGACCCAGGAAAGCCGGAGGTGTAATTCAGTCAGACTCTGAAGGCCTGAGAGCTGGGGCCGCTGGTGAGAGTCCCAGAGTCTGAAGAACCAGGAGCACCGAGAACCAGGAGCACCAGTGTCTGAGGGCAGTGATGGACGTTCCGACTCGAGAAAAGAGAGAGAGAGTTCACCCTTCCTTCTCCTTTTTGTCCCCTTCGGGCCCCAGCAGATTGGCTGATGCAGCCCACAGTGGTAAGGGCTGATCTCTTCACTCAGTCCACCGAGTCAATGTTAATCTCTTCCAGAAACACCCAGAAATCACGTTTTACCAGCTGTCTGGGCATCCCTTAGGCCAATCAAGCTGAAGTGAGATTCACTGCCGTGGGGGTGTATTCCGTAGTCATGGGTGCCGTGGAGAAATTAAGGCAGAAGAGGGCCTACCAGGTGCCAAGGGGGCGGCTGGCCACTACAGGGTGCTCCAGAGAGGCCTCCCTCATAAGGGGGTGTTTGATTAAAGGCCAGAAAGAGAGGAAGCCTTGGCCATATCTGGGGTTCAAGCCCACCCCAGAAAGCGGGTCTGTGTGGGTCAATCTGCCCACCTGCAACACGGGTGCCCCCAGGGCAGAGATGCATGCCTAACCCTGTCAAGGGACCGCCCCTGCTGTCTTTGCTCATGTCCAGCCCGTACATGGTCAGTGTTTATTCTGGGAAGATGCCCCCTGGTCTGGGCAACTCTGACCAGGCCTGCAGGCTTGGTCTGAGCTCCCACAGCCCAAGCCGGAGCTGCCCAGGCCGTCTCCCCGAGTGCCCGGCAGTGGAGGGGCTCGGGGGCCTCTGGGGGCTCCCGCGGTCTGCCGGGCATGTCCGGAGAACGTTGACTCTGCGGCGCACAGACCCGTGGAGTTACAATATGAGCCCTGCACGCAATTTTATGTTTTCTAGAAGCCACATTGAAAAAAGTAAAAAGAAAAATGTGAAATTATTTATAACACTATTTAATCCAACAGATATCAAATATTTTCATTTGAGCATGTAATCATACAAAATTATTGAGTTATTTGACATGATTTTTGCATACGAAGTCTTTGGAATCAGGCTCATCTCCAGTCGGGCAGCCCCATTTCAAACGCTCAGTTCAGAGGCGGTGTCGAATGGAGACCGGTCTGGGGTGGCTCTTCTTTCCCAATCTTCCCTCAGATGCTCAAGCATTTGGTAGAAAAGGCCTTGGGCTGCAGCGGAGACTCAACACTGGGTCACGTGAGGACTAAGTGGGGTCCCGCGGGAGGGGGCGTCGCACAGTGCCGGGCGTCCATCGGAGGCCCGCGGGGTCTCGTGATGAGAGAGGATCAATCCACGTTCCCTACGACTGAGTTCTGTACCCACTTTGTCGAGAAGAAGGCCGGCAACGCACAGCTCGCCCTGCCTTCCACCTGCGCCCCTGCAGACATTCATACACAATCGTGGCGGCCTCTCCCAGCCTCACGACTCTTCCCACTAGAACGACCCTTCTCTTGGCTGAAATGAAGCCTACTTTCTACCCTAGGTCCACACGAGTTGTCATTATTATTGTATAAGCTAGCAACACTAATATAAGACTTGCTGACATGAGGCACAATTCTAAATGCTCCCCTTATCTTCACTCACCCAATCCTCCCAACAACATTAGGAGTTTCAACTTTCTCTCTTTTGCAGACGGGATATTGAGGCCCAGAGGATTTTAATAACAGGTGCAATTACCACCCACTAGAGGTTTGAACCTGGACCTAGAGACTCTGCTCTAAGCAGCGAGGCAGATCCAGGCCTGGAGCGAGGCTGTGTGCACAGGGCCCTGCCTCCTTCCCCACGTTGTGGCCCAGCTCCTCACGGCCTGCGCAGCCCAGGAAGGCCCCGCTGGGACCACGGAGAATGGAATTTCCAGCATCATCAGTACAGCATGAACTTTGGAGACGTCTGTGCTTGGGAAATCTCTCAACTCTTCAAGCCCTTGGTTTCCCTTGCTATGAATGAAGGATCAAAGGGATACCTACGCTCTGGGCTTCTTAAATAAAACACAGAGAGAGCCCGGCATGGCCTGTGGGGAGCAGGACAGGCGGCAGGCATTCCCTTCTCCCCGGGAATGGCTTCAGGGGCATGTGACCTGCACAGTCGCACAAGGACCTGCGCTTAGGAGGGCCTTAATCCTCTGCTGTTTTGAAATTTTCAGTCATTTCTGAGCAATGGGCCTCCCGTTGCCCTTCTGCACTGGGCCCTGCAAATTGTGAAGCCAGCTCTGCTTCTCCCCACTTCTCCAGCGGAGCACAGACTTTTTCAGGGCAAGAACTGACCGACTCGTTCTTGTGGTTTTCCAGTTCGCAGCAGGGCCTGCGAGGGAGGCCCTGGGGAGAGAAGATGGGAACTCAGGAATGAGCAAGGAAGGAAATGCCCGTGCACCCAAAGGATGCCCCTTTCTGGCCAGCGGTCCCCGAGGAGACGTGCTGATGAAGGGTGAGGGAGACTGGCGGCAGGTGCACGGGGAGAAGCGACCGCTCAGTCCTACTGTTGGAGGAGACGTTGCTCCTCCTTATCGAGCGGGCTGCTCAGCTGTGAGGGCTTAGCTCTGGAAGCTTTATGCCCCGACCTCCTTTCTTCCTCAGGACAGCCCTGCGGGTTGGCACTGTGACCCCGAAATTATAGATGAAGAAACAGACCCAGTAATTAATCTGGAGCCCAAGGTCAAGCCGCTGGCGGCCGGATCGGAGCATAGGTCTCCGGGCTATGGCCTCCCTTCTGCTTCCTCATGGCCGAGATGCCGACTGTCCTGAGCCCACAGCCAGCTGGTAAATAGAGCACTGTGTGAGGGAGCCTTACCTTCACACACGGGGAACGAACTGCTCTCAGAGGTCGCCTAGCAGGATATTTTCAAATAAATAAAATAATGGAAAAATTAGGAGAAGAAATGGAAGATTCAGGAATCCCAAATGATAATGAGAGGGACTCACAGGAACACATTACGCTGACATTCTTTATTGCTTGTCTTCTCCCAATAGGATTTAGAAAAAAGATGATTAGACACAGTTGGTGCTATACATTTAGACTCATAAAATGTTTGACAGCGTCTTGTGGAATTTTTACTGGCGGAATTATTTAAATTGGCTGGGATCAGAACACTGTCACCAAGATTGAAGGCAGGATCACCGCCTGTGAATTGACGGTCATAATAAATGGCAAAAAGAGAGTGTTTGAAGACTGGTGCTCTGCAGTAGCAGAAGTTCCGTGTTTTAATTAACTCCTCCATCAATAATTAAAATAAGTAAATGTGGCTATCGGGGAAAGGGGGCCATAGTGGATGCACTTGGAGAGAGATGTGGTCCAAATCACCACCACCACCACCACCCAACAACAGTGACATCACCACCACCACTGCTGCAACACCACCAACTACCAATACCACCATGTCAACAACCACCACTGCCACCACCACCACAGCATCATCATCAACCACCACCATTGCAACAACCACAACATCAACTGCCAACACCACCGCCACCACCACATCATCATCAACAACCACCACCAACACCACCACCATAAGAACAACCACAACAACATCAACCACCAGCACCACTTCAACAATAGTGACATCAACAACCACCACAGCAACTTCCACCACCATTGCAACACTGCATCAACTACCAACATCAACATCACCACCAACAAGCACCACCACCACAATAACGGTCACCACCAGCACTCCAGCAACAGTAGCATCCACAACAACCACAACCACAGTAAGAGCAAACATAACCATCATCACCACCATTGCAACAACAAAACCAACACCTGCAACCATCACAGTCACTATCAAAACCATCACAACATTGCCATCAACCACCACCACCACCACCATCACTCCATCAACAACCACCACCACACAAGAAGCCTGGCTTGAAAATCAGGATGGATCTGCCCAGATACAGCAGTGGTTGTGGTTCGTTCTATCCTTGATTCAGGCTCCTGGCAGCATGGACTCCAGCCCGTGATGGTCAAGCAGGAAGAAGGGCTGGTCCAGTCCCATCCATCTCCAGGTTTACTTCCACAACTAAAGTACAAGCGCCATGAAAGTAGAGACTTCACTGGCCTCTTTGTCTCTATAACACTGGCATCTGGCATGGAGCAGGTGCTCCAGACGTTTCTGAGTCAGTGAACAATGAAAAGATGAAGAGGGAGTTTGCAAATGGAAACGCCCAGACGTGCAGTCTCTCGGTATGGAGGTTGTCCTGCTGGTTGCTCTGTGGAGATGGAATGGGCTCTATGGAGGCTGATTTCCACTCCCCCAAACGCCAGCATCGGTAGTAACTCTGTTCCCAGTGTGACCTGGTTTACAAAGCACTCCCTGCAGTGCTCTGTGCTCTGGTCCTCACGACAGCGGAGGAGGCATGTGGAGCTGACATTCTCTCTGCCTGTTTCAGTCACCACGAAGTGGACACCCAGGGAGGAAATCAATTTGCCCAGGTCTTGTGGGGAGTCAGTGACAAGGTGGGGCTCCAGCCTCCCTCTCCTGGGGCAAAATCACATTCTCGTTCCATCTGTCACATCACCTCCGAGGGTTCACCAGGAGATGAAGGCTCCTCCACTATTGTCTAACTCTTCTAATTTTTCCTTATGTAAATAATTCATGGGTTTCCTGAGGGTCGCACTGTGTTGTGTTTTTATAAAATTCACAGGAGACATTGTAACGGTGACGGTTAAGCCACTGTTTCTTTCCACTCCAACGTCCCTCATCACATTTTCTCTCCCGTCTGGGATGGCCATTGGGATGTGACTAAGGGTGGGTTGAGTTGGGGATGCACTGGGGATGGTGGGGTGTATTTCCATGGATAGGGCTTTGCTAGCTGTCTGGGGCAGAAATGGCTTCTAGAAATTCTCCTGCTGCCCAGTGTGCCCACTCAGCAGGAGCTACGACCTGCAGACTGGGGGCAGGGGTTGTGTCTGGATGTGAACTGTCTCTCCCTGCCCAGCACTGGGGCTAGGCATGTAGGGGGAGGGTCATGGAACCCAGAGCCAGAGCTCCATCGTGCTCCATCATGCTGTGTACACGATTAGAAACACATTATGTATTTTTTCTTTTATGGTGAAAATTGCAAAATGGACTTTACTAGAATTGTGTTTGTAAGGCGCAAACCTGTGGCCGAGCTACCAGCAGCCATACCTGTGTGCGACAGCCTCAGTGCTACACATTCCAAGATACTGGATCAAGTCTTGGTATATGCACAGTTTTGTCCTAACCAAGGTTAGAATTTTTAGCAGAAATAGCTTGTAATACCACCAAGCCAGTGAAACGGCTGATGAGATAAATGTTTCCATGACAAAACTAGACAAATTCATCAATGAGTTAACCGACAGAGTATGGGATGATTTGATTACACAGTGATGTAGCTCAATACAACGTAGCGGGGGTAGTAAAATGCATTGATTGCTGATGAATTTTTTTAATTCTTTCAGAATTATGGATCACACTCAAAATTCAAATGTGAAGGAAAGGAGGATCCTAACAGAAGCCAAAAACGTAAACCAAAAGAAACTCTGCTTCTCAGCCTTTTAAGGATTCAAATGCATTATGACTTTTTACTCATTTTAAGTAAATATTCACTCCAGAATCTAAGTTTGTGCATATATTTGTATTTTAAATACAAGATGGCCCCCAAATTGTATACGTTTTTTGCCCCACAAAACTTGGATTTGCCCCTGCTGGGTAAGGACTCTGAAGCTTCCTTGTCCCCGAGGCGGATGTGCTCTTTGGTCAGACTCTGGTTCTGCTCTCGGAGAGTTCACTGTCCGTTGTCCATGGCCTCTGGCTTTCACGTCTGGGCCCCCCTTCTTCACTCGAGGGAGGCGTTGCAGGACGCCCTCCTTAAGGGCTACAGTTCTGGGGAGCTGGGACTTCCAGGTTCTAACGGTCACGACATTTGCAGACGAAGGTTGTATCGTACTTGGCAAACCAGTTCTCTCCAAATCTGAGAGGTTTCCAGGCTGTCCCGGGTACCAGTGGTCACAGGCCAAGCCCTCCTTTACATGAGGCCTGACCCGGCATCTCCCTGTTCACGCTCGGGCCTCTGCGCACGGCTCATCCTCTTTCCCTCCTTCTCAGTGGTGGTTTCCGTGAGACCATCGCAGATGACCACTTGGGTGGGGACCCACCCTCAGTCCGCCTCCATCTGGCTCTCCCACCTGGCCAGGAAGTATTAATGATGGGCTCTTGGGAAAGGCAGAGGCCCCCACACTTGTATCCCACTCTTTGCGGTTCAAAAGCAGTTGACGTTGCCAAGCCAATAAGGTCCCGCGTGGCTGAGCTCTCTGTCCACTTGGTGCGTGGGCGCCAGCAGAGAGCGTCTCCGAGCAGGGCGGTCATCCTTCTCCACACAGCCTGCCTGCAAACAGCTGCTGCTTGTCTGGGTTTCTCTCTTGCTGGGCTTTGCTAAAATCAGTGAGGAGCTGCCGACCTGTTCTAATTTTCTCCCTCTTCTCAACCAGTTCTTCTCGAGCATGTGGTCAACGCTCACTAGTCTTCCTGGTGTTGGGAAACTGAAGGATGCACGAGGGCCTCGGCTCCCAGCCTGCCAGGTCTGGGGCTTCACCAAGCCAATCCGGCATCTTTTTAGTGTGAGTATGGCCGTTCCCATTTCTGGTGCCCATTTCTGTATTAATTAGAGAACAATCTGCAATGTTCTAGCCAGGGGACCAGATTAATTACGGTAGAAGCTTTCTCCCTCATGCTCTAGTTCAGAAGTAAGCAACCCCTGGCCAGCAGGGCAGCTCCACACCCTTAACTCGCAGCATCCTCCCGTGGGTCATGGGGATGCACCGGCTCTTGCCATCCCCCAGCCCACTGGAAGAGAGGGAAGAGCCAGGCGAGGGCACAGCTGATCCATTTTGGGGAAAGACCCCTGCAAAGCAGCATGTGTCACCGTCACTCACACCCCACTGGCCTGAACTTAGCCTGTGCCCTCGTTATGTGGAAGGGTGGGCAGAATATGCAGACTTTCTAGGCAGCCATCCACTCGGCTCAAGTCCTTTCCTGAGGAAGATGTGAGGACCCAAAGAAGGGGAGGGGCAGCCAGCATCCTCCACAAGTAACCTGGTGGGTCCCCTCCCCTAAGTCCCAGTGAGGATGAATACAACCCTCCAGTGTTGTCGTAAAGATTAAATAAGATAATGCACGTAAGATGTTTAGAGAGCACCTGCCACATTACGAGCACTCACAGGTCACAGCTGTCCTCCCCTTGTCACCATGTTCCTGTACCTTCAGCTTGGGGCAGACCGAATTAAGGCTTTTTGTACCTAAAGACTAGAAGTACATCAAGGCAAGGGGACTGCTCACCATCACAGAAGCCGGGGCGTTGTCCTGGTCGCAGAGCATGGCAGCACAGCGTCCAGGAGAAGGGGAGACAGGGGGTCTTTTCTCAGTGTCCTGCCCTCCCCTGGACTTATCCCTCGTGGGAGGTAGTGTTTTGTTTTCTGTGTGTCTGAGATTGTGGAAGGGATGTGTGTGTGTATTTGTGTGTGTGCACGCATGCACACGTGTGTGTGTTTAGTTGAGACATGCGGCTCCCTCCTTAGGTGAGAACAGGAAACCGCCCAAGAAACCATGCTTCTTAGCCCTTAAGTGAAGTCACACGTCCCTCTTCTGGCTGGAGGAGTGGAGGAGAGAGCGCACGTCTGAGAAGGAACCTCCCCGTGGACGTGTAAAGACGTCTCCGATGCCCACACCCGAATGACCTCCCACACATCGGACACGAACACACACCCACACCCCCAGGTACACACAGACCCTCTGGTGCCACTCCCACAGTCCGCTCCATTAGCAACAGACAGACTCTCAGTGGCCCCAGCCACATGCTCATAGACACGTCATCACCAACAGACGTCACTGCCGCCCCCCATATGCGAACACACACGCACACCTCCCACACACCCACCTTCCCACAATGGCAGATGCACATGGACTTAACATCCGTCTGTGCATGCGCACCCCCATACCCTCACACCCCACAGACACTCCTTGCAAACCCCATTCCTCACCCTGCCCCTGTAATTGCACCTCAAACAATTTTATCATCAGGAAGGAACAGGAATCAATCCCGCCATCAATTGTCACTGCAATGACATTTACTGCCCAGCAGGTGTCAGGCAGATATTATCGGCTCTGGACTGGCAGCAGCCCCTCCGGTGAGTCCCCACAGGAGAGGGAAAGACATGTTAACACAAGAGAAAGAAGGCAGAGACACCTGGGCTCTTGGCTCCAGGGCGGGAGGAAGATGTGTCACCTGGGCTCAGGAATTAATGGGCGAGCACACCTGCGGGCAGGTTGCAGGGGGTGGTGCTGGGTGGGGTGGGGGTTGTTGAACCACCTTTGGGGTCCCGTCTGTGTGCAATGCCCATGACGAGTGGGTGTGGGGATGAGGGTGTCCTTGTGCATCACACAAGCCCTGCTGAGGGTGTCCGTGTGTTGGGGGGGGGATAAGTGTACAACCAGGCGTGTAGTAGGTGGGTGCAGAATCTGTCCAGGACCGTCTTCATCTCCAGATGTGGCCCAGAGACCAGCTCAAGGTGACAGCTAGTCTGCAGGGGCGGAGGGGGGTGGGCTGGGGTGAGGGTGAGGCCCCGTCCTCCTGGACATCCATCACGTGGATGGTACTGCGCAAAATTGGGGTTCTCTGCCCGATGCACATAAATAAGCCAATTAATTAGGCATCAGCCTTTGGGGGAGAAATCAGCTTTCATTCTGAGAGATGGATCTACAGGGAGATAGGGTGCGTGTGCCCTCATGTCTGTCTCCCCGAATCAGGATTTGGGGCGAGATTTAAGAGGTTAGGGAGAACAGGCTGGCAGGTGGAAATGCTGGTGGGAGAGGTTTTGATTGGTGGGCTTCAAGCATTTCTGAGTTATGACAGGGTTCGAAACATTTATGATGGGATTCTAAACATTTTTGATGAGGTGGGGAAGGAATTTTAATACTGGATCTTCTGGAATGAGGCACCCTCGTTTCCGATCCAAGTCCGACTTTCACGTTCCGGTTGTGTCCTGGTCCTTGGGTTCTGAGGGAAGAAAGATCTTTGGTTCCGAGGTTGTTTCAGGTCACGATTTCCTCTTTTGCGCATGCCCTGGCTACGTGACTGTGCAGATTTTCTGAAAGGCAATTCCTAATCACTCTGTTGATAAGAGATGGGGTCAGCTGAACTGGTCCTGGAGGGCTCGCAGTTACATGGGGACACTTAGCACCCTGGTTCACCACTGTGCCTGCCCGCTGGAAAGGACTTGCAGCTGGACTTGGGTCTGAATAAAAGTAACAGGGTATTTGGGGGACACTGGAAGCAGGGGTTCAAATGGCTGTTTACAAAAGGCCGCGACATGTGGCTTCAGAATCCTGCTTTCCATTTTTCAGAATGATATCTTGACTGCTGCTTAAAATACCCCAGACAGTCCTCTCTGCCCTAATTACAGTCCTGAGGCTGCATAATGGCTAATGATGGGGGTTTTGTTGTTTGAGTTTTTTTGGTCTTTTCTTGGCTTTTATAATGAGCCCGGCGGCCTCACCTTCGAGGATGAGAAGTGCTGTGGCCGAGGCCCCTTCCCAACCCGAGGACTCGGCACCTCCTGCCACAGTCTCTGCTCTGGGGTCCCGTGGTGCTGGTCGGCTACAGGGAGCCCTGGGAGGTGTCTGAAGTGAACCCCTAATTGTAAATGAGCTGTTACGGGATGTGCATGGAACAGCGCCCGGCCCACAGTGGGCACTCAGTGGTGGCTAGCTGTCGCTTGGTATTATTATTAACAAATGACAGAGGAGAACTCTTCCCTCTCCCTCAGCGTCCCTGTCTCTCTCTAAATGATGGAGGGCCTTCTCATTCCTGCGCCACAGTCACAGGGTCATTAGGGCTAAAGATGGCTTCTCACAGGTATCAGCCTGGGCCTCCAGTGGGCTCGGGGGCACGGGTAGATGTTGTCTGTGAACCCTCTTAAGGTGTGTGCACAATTCTGGGCTTCTGTCACCTTCTCTGGGGAGGGAGTCCTCGGCTTTTCTCAAATTCACAGAAGGTCCAGAACCTCCAAAGAGTGGCAAAATCCTGCTTCACTGGCCTTCCCCCAGGGCTGGAGTTTCTCCCATTAAGACACTGAATTCCTATTATCATGCAAATATGTTAACAGAATAACATTTCTACCCATCAGGAATCATTAATGGAGCTAATCCAGCAGATTAGAATAAGAAATGAGGAGCCAGTCCTGGGGAACAGCCTGACTGGAGGCTTCCTCTTAGCCCTGACATTAACTCCCTGTGACCCTGGGGAGGTCCATCCCATCTCTGGGCCTCGGCTTTCTCTTCCAGAAAACTAGAGGGTTGACACAGAAGGACGCTAACCAGCAAAGTGACCACAAGTCCCCATTTGCAGGAGTCACTCAATTACGTTTGTTGTCATTTTCTAGCCCACTTCACCTTCAAAGCAAATCCCTTGCTTTCTCCCTGGGAGGGGCCTGGGGCCCTGACCACCAGCAGCTCTGATTCTGGCTGCTTGGGGGGGTACCCTGCCCCAAATCTGGATTCTGGTGGGGAAACGATGAGGCGGCACTCTGCACAGCTGTAGGGCCCAGCGAGGGGACCCCCGGGAGGAGGGGGAGCTGCTCCTTGGGGGTTCTCTTCCCATCTCTGTGCTTTCCCGTTTGGCCACCTGCTTTCTGGCCCTTCCTTCTTGGTCTCTCCCTGCAGCTTCTCACGCTTCTCCCGTGAAGCACCTGTGTTACGGAACCAGGTTCACGTTTGCCCGTCACCCAGAAAGCCAAACACGGGGACGACGAGATCGCAGCAGAGAGAGGGTTTAACCACAAGGCAGCCAAGTGAGGAAACAGGAGAACATGTCTCAAATCCGACTCTTTGAAAATGGGGGCTCAGGGATGTTATGGGGTAGGGGACAAGGTGGTCTGAAGTGTGGAGATAGATGAGTGGAGGTGAGGAGAGGGGTAATTGATGATCTGCACAAGCGTGGTCAACCTTCACGCCTCTTTATAGGACGCATGCTCACAAAATGGCAGCATCGCATGATCTGAGGGTGGAGTTTTTCGCCTCTTGATGACAAAAGGTCACTTATCGGGCATCTGCATGGACCCAGTTGATGGGTTGGTGGTCTCAACTGGCCTGAAGTGGACAAGGGGTTCTAACTCCTGAAAAACAGTTCAGACACCCATCACCATGGTGACCCAGGTGCCAGGGAGACGTTATCTGTAGGAACCTAGTGGGAGTCAGATGGCATACTGCCTAAGCAGCCCAGTTAACAACGGGCGGGGGGACAACTAAAAGCTGTAATCAGTAACTGCAAAAAACAAAAAAACTCTAGTTACTAGCTACCTAATCATCAATGGCTGTTTCTCGGTTTCACCTATCTATGAAGGCCTCAGACCAGGCACTCGGTTCTCCTCTTTTGACTCGCTTTTGGGATCATTGTGATCCCAAATGTGAACGCCTCCCACTGGCATTGTGCAGTGCACAACCTGTGCAGCAATGCACGGTGGCCCTGTGCTTCTGAAGCTTTCAGTGACCACCCCACATTCTGCTGACCTTTTTGAGTTTTTTAAGTTGTGAACGTAATATACACAAAGAAAAATGCACGAAACATAACCGCTCAGATTAATGAATAGTTCCACAGCATACACCTGTGCAACCACCACCTAAGCCAGGACATGGAATACTGCCAGCACCCCAGGAGGACCCCTAGTGTCCCCTCCTCAGAGGTGGCCCTATCATGACTTTTACAACAACTCCTTCCTTGCTTTGGTTGTTGCTGTTGCTTTAGTGACATCACCCGAGTGTGCACCCCTAAACGCCATGCCTTAGCTCTGTCTGTCGTGGAGCGCAGTTCTGCAGACTGAATCGTGCCGTGCACCCTGCACGCAATAGTGTGAACTGAGTCATGTTGTGTGTGTGACAAGTGTAACGCTGTACACGGAGTCCTGTCATGTGTACTCTGAGTCCGGCTTCTTTCCCTCAACGTTACATTTGTGAGGTTCGCGCAGGCACGTCGATGTAGCTCCTTCATCTTCGTTGCTGCTTCAGGGTGTCACTGTCAGAACACACCACAGCTCACCTATCTCTTCTCCCCTTGGTGGAAGTCTGGCTTTTCTGGCAGGCTCTTGTCTTCAGTGTTGCTGTGGAGAATGTCGTAGGCACGTCCGGGGGCGGCGGTGCACCCAGCGGCAGAGCTGGGAGGGAAACCAGTGGGCGTAGGGAACGTGCAAGTTCAAGTTTAGCAGATAATGCTCAACCGTGTCGCAAAGTGGTTGCGACAGTTCAGAGGTGTTTGTTGTCCCACTTCCTCGACAAACAGTAGAGAATCTCACACTGTTGAAGTTTTGCCAGTCACATGGTGCAGTGGGTATGTTCCTGTGGATTCGTTTGCATTCTCTGATGACTGATGACGTTGAGCACGTGTTCATGTGTTTACCAGCCGCTCATCCATCCTCCCTGTGGGGTGTCCCTTCACGATGGTTGCCTTCTTATACGGGCAATCTAGCTTTTAAAAAAATGTTACTTGTTGATTTTTTTTAAAGTCTTGCCTCTCCCTGAGCCCCTCAGCAAATCAATTTCCAAAGCCTCCCAGTTTTGCCTCAAAATGATTTTTCTCAGTTATTCTCACTTTTCATGCTTTCTGCATACCTGGCTTCATCCCTAAGTCATCTGTGTGGCCTCTTACAATGTATTAGCCGCGCGAGAGCCAGAAGTGAGCATGAAAAACAAATCTCCACATGTCAGCCCCTGGGGAGGACCTTCGTCACCCCCCACACACAGGGTACAGTCCGATTCTGGAGGGCTGAGTGTCCTGGCTCACCTGCCACTGTCAGCTGCTGCTTCTCACATCACAATACCGAATGCTAAACACACGGTGGGTGCCCCGCAGGCTGCCCTGTGGCTTCACCAGTTTTTGATGCCCGGCTGCTTGTCCCTGGAATATCTTCACACTTCTAAAAATCAGCTTCATTGAGGCGTAAGTCACAAACAATAAAAAGCACCCATTTTAAGTGTTGACTTTGATAAGTTTTGACAAATGTGTAGACACATGTAACCACCACCACAAAATACAGACTATTTCTGTACTACGGAAGGCTGCCTCATTCCGTCTCCAGTGGACTCCCACCCCAGCCCCCGGCCCCAGGCCACCTCTGATCCGCTTTGTGCCTCTTCCAGACTTTCATCTACACGGAATCACACAGTACGTGCTTTTTATCTTGTTGCCTTGTTTTGGTCGTCCATGTTATTGTGTCTCTCAGTACTGGATCCTTTGCAGTGCTGAGGAGTCTTCCTCAGCGTGGCGATACCACAATTTCATAGCCTGTCACCTGTCAATGGCGATCTGGGTCTTTTCCAGTTCAGGATGTTATGAACGAAGCTGCTAAGAATGTCTGTGAGTTACGCTGTGTGGACACGTTTTCATTTCTCCTGGATAAACGCCTAGGAGTGGATTGCTGGATTTATGGGAAGTATATGTCTAACTTCATAAGACACTGTCAAACAGTTTTCCAAAGCGCTTGGTTGCGACCAGCAATATATGAGCATTCCAGTGGCTCCATGTACTTACAACACTGGTATTTTCACGTTGATTTTAGCCATTCTGGAGGTGTAAAGTGGCATCTCTTTTTACAAATTTTGAATTGTATTTTTTGATGACAGAGGATGTTGAGTGCCTTTTCCCGTGCTTATGGCTCACTCAAATACCTTCTTTTGTGAAGCATCTGTTCAAGTCTTTTGCCCATTTTTTAAATAGAGTTTTTGTCTTCTTTTATTGGGTTCATTTCATATTCTGTTCTTTACATAGTCTAGATACAAGTTCTTTGTCAGGAATATATGCTGTAGATATTTTCTCCCAGTCTGTGACTTTATTTTCTTAATGGTATTTTTTGAAAAGCAGAAGTTTTTAATGTTGAGTGAAGTCCAAATTATCATTTTTCTTTTGTGCTTTGTCTTCTCTGTGTCCTACGAAATCTTTGCTTCAAGAAACCTCAAGATCTTGATGATTTCTTCTACATTTTACTCCAAAAGTTTATACTTTTACCTTTTACATTTAAGTCTGAGGTTCATTTCAAATAAGCTTTTGAATATAATGAGAGGTAAGAATCAAAGCTAATTTTTTTGTATATGGGTGTTCAGTTGCCCCCAGCACTTTTGAAAAGAATATCATTTCCCCACTAAATTACCATGACATCTGTATTGAAATTTCATTGACTGTGTAAGTGTGGACTTATTTCTTGAGTCTCTGGTCTGTTCCATTGACTTATATGTCTGTCTTTATGGCTGAACCACACTTGCCTTGATCCCTGTGGCTTTATAATAAGTTCTGAAATCAAGAAATGGTAAGTCTCCCACATTGCTATTTGTTATGAATTCATGTTTGTGCACACCCCCCCCCCCGACAAATTCATATGTTGGAACCCTAAATCCCAATTTGACGATGGTATTAGGTGGTGTGGCCTCATTAGGTTTCAATGGGGCTGTGAGGGCGGGACTCCCAGGATAGATAAGGTTAGTGCCCTTCACCAGAGAGCCTGCCTTCTCCCTCCCTCCCTCTCTTTCCTCCACCCCCACCTCCCCACACCTGCCACCATATGATCTTGGACTTTCTGGTATCCAGTTTATGGTATTTTGTTATAGCAGCCAGAACGGACTAAGACGCTATTCTTTCTTCAAAATCATTTTGTCTGTTCTAGGTTTTTTTTTTTTTCAGGTAAAGTTTAGAATCAGTTGTCAATTTCCAAAAAAAAAGTCTGTGTGGATTTTGATTGGGATTACCTTGAATCTATAGATCAATTTGGGAAGAACTAACATCTTAATATTGAATCTTTCAGTCTTCAAACAAGATATTTGTCTCCATTTATGTAGGCTTTTAATTTCTTCCAGCAATGTTTGGTAGTTTTTCAGTGGACAGTTCTTGTATGTATATATATATATACACGTGTACCTGTATCTCCAAATATTTACATATTTTATATAATATAATATATTAGGTGTGTATACCTATACTGAATAAATATATATCCTTAAGTGTTTCACTTTTTTGATGATCTTGGAAGTGATGCTATTTTTACCATTTCATTTTCCATTTATTTGTTGCTATAATACAGAGAAAACTGATTTTTGTGTGTTGACTTTGTTTTCAGAGAACTTGCTAAATTTAGTCATTTATTTTAGTAATGCTTTTGGAGATTCTTCAGGATTTTCTACATACATGATCAGGTCATCTGTGAATAAAGACAGTTTTACTGCTTCCTGTCCAATATGTGTTATTTCTTTTCCTTGTGTTATTGTACTGGCTGGGACCTCCCATGAAATAGCAAATAGAAATAGTGAGAATGGACATCCTTGCCACGTAACTGTAAACGTTTAGGCTTTCACCATTCAGTATGATTTTAGCAATAAATTTTATTTTTGTTTTTGTTTTGTGGATTTTTTTTGGAAGACCTTGATCAATGAGGATGTTTCCTACCATTTCTACTTTGTTAAGAGCTTTTACTATTATGGATGCTGAATTTTGTCAAATGCTCGTTCTTAATCCATTGAAATGATCATATGTTTTTCTTCCTGTTAATATAATGAAATATCTAATTGAGGTTTTTGGATATTAAACCTACTTCACATTCCTGGAATAAGAACCAGGGATTATTATCCTTTTTTATATACAGCTGGATTGGATTTGGTGAAATGGCATTAAGGATTTTTTCATCCATGTCATTGAGGGTGTATTTTCGTTTGTTTGTGGGGTTTGTTTTATTTTTTGTAATGTCTTTGGTTGGTTCTCAACTCACAGACGAGCTGTTAAGTACTTACCCGTCCACTTTGTGACAGCTGTGCAGGGCTGGTGCTATTCTTCATCAGCAGGAAGCCATCTGGATCTGGAGTTTTCCTTGTGGAATGTTTTCAGTTGTGTATTCAATTGCTTTAGTAGGTACAGAACTAGCCAGAATTTCTTCTTCTTCTTGGATCAGTTTTAGTAAATTTGTATCTTTCAAGGAATTTATTTCATCTGAATTGTTGAATTTATTTACACAAAGTTGTTCCTAATATCCCCTTACTGCCCTTCTATTATCCGGAGGCCCATGGCCCACTTTCATGCAGATATGGTGGCTCATCTGGATGTTTTTTAGTAATCTAGCTGGAGTTTATGATTTTTATGGATATTTTCAAAGAACCAGTTTTTCATTTTATTGATTTTTTTCTATTGTTTGTTGATATTCTATTTCATTGATTTCCACTTCTGTTTTTATTTTTGTTTTTGTGTTTGGGGAAAATTAGATCCCTGGTCTTACAACTTGATTCTTTTGTCATATTAACATTCAAAGTTATAAATTTCCCTCTAAGCACTGTTTTAGCTGCATCTCACAAAATTTCATATGCTGTGTTTTCATTACCATTCAGTTCCAAATATGTTCTAATTTCCTTTGTGATTTCTTCTTTATGTTTTCATTATATTCAGCTTAAAATATTTTCTAATGTCTCTTGAAACTTTTTTTTTTAAAGAAGAGTCATTTAATTTCTAAAGATTTGGACGTAATCCAGACATGTTTTTATTTTTTATTTCTAATACAGCTTTGTTGTGATCCGAGCACATACTGTGTATGGTTTCAACATTTTAAACTTATTGATATTTGTTTTATGGCCCAACATATAGCTTAAACTGGTGAATTTGACACATGCACTTGAAAAGAAAATGTAGTCTTCTGTTGTTTGGGATAATTTTCTATAATTGTCAAGTACATCAAAGTGACTGGCAGTGTTGAAGTCTTCTACACGGCCCTGACTTTCAGTTCAATTGTCCCATCAGTACTAAGAGAGGACTAGTGAAGCTATAATTGTGAATATATCTTTCTTTCAGTTTTGCCAGTTTTTGCTTAGCTTGTTTCAAAGTTCTGTTATTAGTTGCACACATATTTAGAATTATTATGCCTTCTGAATGGACTCCTTTATCCTTATAAAATATTCTTTTTCTGTCCCTAGTAACATTTCTTGTCCTGAAATCTACTGTATCAGAAATTAATGTAGCCACTCAAGCTTTCTTGTGATTACTTTTAGCATAGCATATCTTTCCCCCTTTTTTTTTTGTGGGGAAGACCAGCCCTGAGCTAACATCCGTTGCCAATCCTCCCCTTTTTGCTGAGGAAGACTGGCCCTGAGCTAACATCCGTGCTCATCTTCCTCCACTTTATATGGGACGCCGCCACAGCATGGCTGACAGGCAGTGCGTCGGCAGGCGCCCAGGATCCGAACTCGCGAACCCCGGGCTGCCAAGCGCGGACTAAGCCGCTGCGCCACCAGGCGGCCCCCTTTTTTTTTTTTTTACTTTTAACCCATTGGTGCCTTCTAGTTAGAGCGTGTTTCTTGTGGACTGTACATAGATGAGGTGTTTTATCAGCGAGGTACTGGAACCAGATTAGACTGACTCACAAGAGTTGACGGTTAACTTTTCAGGAATTTTGGAAGCTGGCGGATGTCATGTTGTAGCTTGAAATTGACCATAGAGGGAGTATTGACAGCACACAAATCAGCGATTGATACAAATTAGGGCTTTTATTCCTCTAGGGAGCTGGTGGTTAAACATTTACCAGCAGACCACTGGTTTTGCTTTTTTCCAGTCTGATGATATCTGCCTTTAATTTGAATATTTTTACTATTTACACTTAATGTAATTATCAGTGTAATTAGGTGCGAGTCTATCGTCTTTCTATTTGTGTCATATTCTCTTTGCTCTTCTTTCCCTTTTTCTCCTGCCTTACTTTGGATTGATTATTTTTTAGTGTTTCATTTTATCTCCATCTCTGGCTTTACCTCTTTGTTTTAATTTTTTAGTGATTTACATAGGGCTCATCATATGCATTTTAACTGACCACAGTCAGGCTTCACCTAATATGATGCCATTTCGTGTATAATGTAGCAACTTTACAGTAAATAAACTTCCTTTCTCCTTCCCATCCTTTGTGTTAATATTGTCATATATTTTATTTCTATATTTATTTAAACTCCACAGAACACTAAATGTTTTGCTTTAAACAGTAAATTATCTTTTTAAAAGTCAAGATGAAAGAGATTATTTTAAATTTACCTGCTTATTTACTATTTCTGATGTTCTTCATTGCTTTGTGTAGATCTGAGTTTCCTTTGTTATCATTTTCTTTCAGCCTGAAAAGCTGGAGCATTTCTTAGTACAAGTTTACTGGCCATGAATTCTCTCAGCTTGTGTTATCTTTAAAAGTCTTTATTTCTGCTTTTAAGTCATTTCACTGTGTTCTGTCTTACATTGTTTTTGATGAGACCTCTATGATAAGTCCTAGCTTTGTCCCCCTGTATGAAAGATGTCTTTTCTTACTCTGAGTATTTTTAAGATTTTCTCTATCACTGGTTTTCAGCAACTGGTGACAATGTGCCTTTGTGTCATTTTCTTTATGTTTATCCCATTACAGTCTATTTGGTTTCTTGGATCTGTGGGTTACAGTTTACCAAATTGGGAAATTTTCAGCCATTTTTTCTTCAAATATTTTTCTGACCCCTTTCGATCCTCTCCTTCTGGGACTCTAATTATACATATGTTACGCTGGATGATTTCTGTCCTACAGATCACTAAAGCTTTATTTTTCTCAGATTTTTTTCTTTCTACATTTCAGCTGGGTAATTTCTACTACTCTCTTCAAGTTCACTGACCTTCTCTTCTCAAGCACTTAATCTGCTGTTCAGCTGATCCAGGAAGTTTTCATTTCAGATATTTTATTTATCAACTTTAGAAGTTCCATCTGGCATTTTTGTATATCTTCTATTTTTTTCTCATTATTTTCATTTTCTCTTTAAGCCCTCAAGCATATTTATAGTTGGTTTTAAAGACCTTGGCTGTTAACACCATCCTTTCTGTGATTTTTGAGTCTGTTTCTATTAATAAGTTTTCTCCTTATAATTGGTCACCTTATCCTGCTTCTTTACCTGTCTAGTAATTTTTTATTGCATGCTGGACATTTTGAATATTATATAGTTGAGTGCCTGCATTTTTTTTGTCCTTTAGAATACCTTGAATTTTGTTCTGGCTGTGGTTAAGTTACTTGTGGATCCGTTTGATCCTTTTGAGACTTGATAGTTTCTTTTAGGACAAGTCTAGAGTAGCCTTTAATCTATGGCAGTTTAGCCCTGCTAATAAGGTCTCTGGGGTCTCTCCTGAATGTCAAGACTTTGTTAAGCAAAGTCTCTCCACTGTGGCTGATCAGAACTCAGGTTTCCAGGAATCCTGGGTGGATTTCAGGACTTGCTCACCTTACAGCTCCTTGGCAGTTCTTTACCAAGTTATATGGAGTAGAGGCATAAAACCCTATGCTGCCTAGGGTTAACAACATTAGGAAAACTTTAACAACTCTGAAGAACCTCAGGAGAGGTTTTATGAGCGTTCTGGAGCTCTTTTTTTCAACATGACTCTTTCCTCTCTAGTATTGGACTCCCATCAATTCCAGCCTCAGTCTCCCCAAATGCCAATCTCTGTCTCCTCACCTCTGTTGTCTGTTGTCTGCTTCGGTTCCCCCTCTCTGTGCTGCAGTATGGCAAGTATATCCAGGGAGAAAGCAATCACCTCTTCTGTTCCTTCTCTCATGGACCACAGTCCTAGTCTGCCAGTTCTCCAATGTTTCATATATTTTATCCAGTTTTCTAGTTGCTTATAATGAGAGTACAAGTCTGGCATCATTTACTCTAGATTAGTGGAAGTAAAGATGTACCTTCCTGCTGATTCTTGAGTCAGTAAATCCAGCCAGGCTTTCACTCAGTCTGGCTCTCATCTCTAATTACTTAGAGGACATTTCCTGCCCTGCCATTATCTCTGAGTCACCATGTTCCAAAGTGAATTCCTTATCTTTCTCTTCTCATCAGCTCTTCTTTCATGTTTTCCTGTTCTGTTAAGCTCAAAATCTTGGTCATCTTTAAACATTAACTTAATTGTCCATCTCCTTTTTAAAATCAATTTCAGTTTCAAAGCATGCCAATTCTTCCTTGGAGATCTTTTAAATCTACTCTCTTCATTCTCTTTCTACTTCAACCTTACTGAGACAGGCCCTCCTCAAGTCAATAATAGCTTTCTAAATGTGAGACTGTAGGGGGAGGCTGGGTGATAGCATATATACCAGAGACACAAGAATGTCTCTCAGTGATCAACACAGCTCTTCAGACATGTCCAGTCCACTCCATAGCCTATGCCCTGGGCACTTAAATAGCTATATTAATCCCCTCTACCATGCTCTCTCTCATATCTGAACCTTTCCACATACTATTCCCTCTTCTTGACCCACTCTTCTTTCCCACGTCTCCTCCCCAACCATACTTGGTCTCCAAACTTCTAATCATCCTTCATTTCTCAAATTAAATATTCCTTCTTTCAGAGAAGTTTCCCTTCCATCCTCTTCCACCAATGAGGTTTGGTGGCCTCCCTCTGGGTTTCTTTCTCAATACAGCATCTCTCCTACTATGTGGTTTTATAACTGTATCCTCCACTAAATTCTAGGATGAGGCTCATGTGCCCCATGCGTTCTGGTGCTGCTACAATCATCACTCTATCATCAGTGCCCAGCATAAGACCTAGCACTTTCAGGGTGCTCAATAAATATTTGTTGAATAAAGGATTGCCTGGATGAAGATATAAGTGTGATGTTTACATTGTATGTTCTTGATGGCAACAAAATAGAATCAGAGACTTATAGGAAGTCAGAGTTAGAAAAGCCCTAGAAGTAAGTTAGTCTAATCTTCCATTCAGTGTGGGGGGTCCCCCAGTCACTCCCTAGTAAATACTCAGCTCGGCTGTGTTAAACCCACTCAATAATTGGGAACTCACTCTTTGTCATGGCAGCCTGTTCCATTTCTGACTTATTTTATTGTTAGCAACTGCACCAGAATCTGGCTGCAAGTAACTTCCATCCATTGGCCTCAATCTTCCCTCTGAATGTGTGTAGACAAGAGTTGTCCTATATTCCAATGGTTACTGTTAAGTATCCAAAGACTTCTCACAGCTCCCAAGTCTTCTTGATAATGATAACAATTGTCACTATATCAGCTGATATTTGTCAAGTGTTTACCTGCTCATTTGAATTGGACAACAATCCCAACACATAGTTCATATATCAGTTCTGTTTTAGAGTTGAGGAAACTGAAGCTTACAGGGGACCACATAGAGAGAGGTGCCCAAGGAGGCCCAGCTGTTTGAGTCTCCCCAGCTCACACTCCAGACACACGAGTGATGGAGCCTTCAGAGGATTTCAGCTCCAGCCACCATCTGACTGCAACCCGGTGACAGACCTTGAGAGAGAACCGGCCAGCTGAGCCAAGTCAACTCCCAAAAGAATAAGAGATAAAAAAATAAAATGATCATTTTTTTTAAGTCACTAAGTTTGGAGTGGCTTGTCATATAGCAATAGACAACCAGGCCACTGACTTCATCTTGCACTGGCTATTCAGGCCACAGTCAGGGAAGACTCTAGTCAAGGGGTGCACAAGGTAAATGCCCAGGAGATGCACCTGTCGTCGCTACAACTACCTCCAGTTCTGCTGTTGCAGCGATGGGCATTTACTACCAACATGACCCAATGCTACGGAAGCACAGGGCAGCAGTGGACTAATCCCAAAGGTCAGGGTGTGTGTTAGAATGGCAAGTTTGAAATACTTTTCCTGGAAGAAGAACAATTTAGGCTGAAAAAATAGTTTAAGCATGGGCCTCAAAGAATAAATCATATTGGGGGACTAATGCTTTGGTCCCTGAGGTTGAAGCATAGGAAGAGTAGGGAGGGGACCGCAAAGGCTGTGAAGATGGGGAGGAGCCTGTCCAATCTAGTGTCTTTTGAATGACAAGGGCAGCTTCCCATTGGAAGAAAATTCCCAGGCTTTGGAAACCCCTTCATTAGATTCTCCCATGTGGTTTATCTTATCCAAGTGTTGGAAGCAAGAGGAATAGCCCTACCACCTTATCTCACAAGTAAACAAGGGATTTATGAGATGCTAAGAGCAGGGCTACAGCAGTAAAAGATATGGCCCTGATTTGGCCATTTTCCCACAGTATTTCTAGAAATTGATGTTGTAAGGCATTGCTTGGGCAGACTCTCCCCCCAGCTCTTTCCATGCTCAGCCCAGCGTCCTTGAGTGCAGGCAGGGTGCTGTGGGGCGCACAGCCCGGAAAGGGTAGAGCAGAGGCAGGCTGCCTCTCCCGGGTGCCCAGCAAAGGGCCTCCAATGACCCAACAGTTTGATTTGTATGTTTTCTGTGATGCCTGATATTCCTACTCCCGTCACGGGCCAGAGCCCAAACCTTAAAAAAGGGGAAGGAAGAAATCCTCTTTCAGTGGCGGGCTTCGCCTTGGTCAGCTCTCAAACAGGGCAGATGACAGAAGACACCGGGGGAGAGCGTTGGGAGAAAACCACTGGTCCAACCACAGTTAAAGTCGACCCAGAAAATCTGGATGCAACCAAGGAGTGAGACTCCACCATCAAGTGGAAGGTAGGAAATACCCCTAAAAGAGTTAGGCTTGTCTTTCATTGAATAAAATAAACCTTCCCCTGGTTGTCAGTTTCCAAAGGACTGTTCTTTTCTAGGCAAAAAGTGAATCCAAGAGTGTCCATCCCCTGGGTGAATAGATGAAATGAAAACTCAGCCCTTCCCCAGGGCTATCACAGAGACAGACGTTGAACGGGGTTGAAGCTCTGTGAAGGAATTTGGGCCAATGAGGAGCCACTGGAGATTTTTGTGCAGAAAATATTTGTGGTCAGATTTGTGGCAGGCAGTGAGAAGGTTAGGTGAGAGGGTGGGCAGACCAATTAGAAAGTGATGCAAATGGACCAGATGAAGGACGGCAAGGCTTGACAGGAACAACGAGAGAGGGATGGAGAGAGAGAGAGGCAGCGCCATTTCTGAATGACCTGTGGGGAGAACTGGCCTCCCTGCCCTCCTTGGCACTGGGCAGCCCCCAATCTCTGCTCTCCCTGGCACCAATGCCTCCTTCCTGGCGTGGTTGTGAGGAGCAAACGAGGCAATGCAAGCAGTGTGCTGGGCACTGGGTCTGTGGCCAGGAAGGGCTCGAGCCCTCTTGTGATGGCGCCACGAAGGAGGAGGAAGCCAAGGTCTCCCTGGAGGGACGCTCGCCCTGGAGCTAAGGCGGTTCCTCCTCTACCTGCTCACCCCCAGCAAGCTGACCCACCCGGTACACTGTGCTTTCCTGGCAAAGCTCAGCGGGGCAGGAGGAAGACTGAACCCATGGAGGGATTAAGGCTCCTCCTCCTTACGTTCAAGAAGACGGCCCCTTACAAACCAGAGAAGATGGTGTTCCGGCAGGTGGGGTGGTGGGAGGAAGGCAAACAGAGAAAGCTTGAGCAGGAAGTGGGGCACGGAGGAGCGCCAGCCCCTGGGTTTGGATGCAGATGGTCCACGGATCAGAACAACCCTGTGTCTTCACTCATACCCATCTTAACAGCAGTGTCGGGCCTGCACCCCCGGGCCCTCCGATCTGCCATTTCCACAGAACTGGAGTCAAACTATTAGTCTCCCTCACGTGTGGTTCCCCCTTGTTATGTTGCTAATCAGTATTTAGGTCCAGGAAAGTTAAAAATAATCACAAGAACTGAGTTAGAGCAAACCTCTCTCAGTCGCCTCTCCAAAGAGTTCTGTGTTGAGGCCACCAGGACGGGCTTAGAGACCATGCAAGCTGGGTGAGCCACAGCCGGGTGTGAGCGCCCCTCAGTCCACGTGCTCGTATGTGATAACGTTACGTGGAAGGTGAAGGTGAGCCATCAAAAGGTGCTGCTCACTTTGAGAGCCACACCCTTGGGCAGGTTGACAGAAGCTTGCCTGCAGCAGTCAGAAAGACCCCCAACGAGAGGAATGAAACAAGGTCGTCTTTGACCTCCTTTGTGGGAGAACCAGTGGAGGTTCTGATTTATAGAGTGAAGCATCTACCACCTGGGACTGGACAGGCGGGAAGAGAAGGGTGGGATGTGTCCAACACTGAGATGGTCTGGGAGCCAGTGGGACCTGACTGGAAAGGTTGGGGTCTGAGTTGGGCTGGTCTGTCTCTATTTCCCTGTCTGGTGCACTTCACCCCTCGGCTTCTGGCCACATGCATCCCCCCACACCCTGACCGTGGGAGACCAGCCTAGTGTCTGTTGATGACGTTCAGAGGAAAAGCCCCAGGCGTCACACTTCCCACCCATGGGTCCCCCCTCCACACGCCCCTCCATCCTGCCTTGAGCTGGGGATTAAACAGGGAAGACGGCAGACCTGCACCTTGCCTCCTGTGCTCTCCCCCAGTGCCACATCTTTCCGAG
This sequence comes from Tapirus indicus, assembly GCA_031878705.1. Classification (NCBI taxonomy): domain Eukaryota; kingdom Metazoa; phylum Chordata; class Mammalia; order Perissodactyla; family Tapiridae; genus Tapirus; species Tapirus indicus. The sequence goes on along the minus strand of CM062924.1, from coordinate 87,772,276 downwards.
CCCGTTTCCGTGTCATTGATTCCAGAACGAGATGCTCATTTGCTCTTTGAAAATAACATTCGGAAGCATTCAAACAAGCCTCTTCAGCTCAGATCAATCACAGAGGCTGGAATGGGAGCTCAGGGTTGTATTTCATTTAGAGGAGCCTGCTCCCCTGGAAAGCACCCAGGGCTTCCCAACTGAAATACAGCTTCCTCCCTAATTCCACCCCACAAGCCCCTGCCCACTGTCAGTTTGATTTAAGAGGTAATTCAATCCCAAAGTGAACAGCGTCTTTGAATAGTTCTCATTATTTTTCTGCATAATGTTATTATCCATAAGGACCTGGGCTGAGGGACGCTCACACCCCAACCATCACTCACCCACAGGGCATGGTCTTGAAGCCCAGTGAGGGTCTGGTCTAGGGAACCAGGTGTCTGCCTCATTCTTGGAGCGACTGTGCTGTGATTTCTTTCCTCATGGGAGGAACAAAGCTCAGCCAGATGCCCATGATAACACTTCACTGGTACTTTTTCTCCACGACCCAGAGTGATCTAACATAATGGGGTGTCCCTTGCGGACGTGGGGGGTATAAGATAAGCGGGGTCACAGACTGAACCACCTCAACACACAACTTAGAATGTAGGTGAAGCAGTCAAAACCCGTGGGTGCTCTCTGACTCAGTCATTTTGGTGGTGACAGCCCCACAAAGCCTGCTGATACTAATGAGACCAGTCGGAGGTGGTTTGTGGTCCGAGAAACGTCTAGCCTGTGTCCAGAGCTCATTCAGTGTCATTATCAAAAACCTGTTATCTTGTAGTTTTCCAGAAGCTCTTGTTTGTGTAGAAACTTTCTCAGCGACCACGCTCCAGATGACTGTCCCTAAAGCTCTCAGCAGGAGGTCTACGTGCTGGTTCTCAAGATGTGTTATCAAGTCAGAGAAGAAGTGAACCCACCTCAGCATCTCCAGCACCAAGGGGAGCCCTGGGACCTGTGGGACCGTCTTAGAGCAGAGCTGCCAGCACCAGAGTAGGACAACCCAGACCCGCCCTGCATCATGGCTGAGGCCTGGCCTCCCTCCGGGACCCTCTCACCCCACCTCCCACTTTGGGGCCCTCAACCTCACTCCCAGAAACTTTGCAAGCCTGGAGAGCCACGCTGCAAAGGCCGGAGACTTTGCTGCATCATTTCTGCCAAGTTCAAAGCTAAAGCTGAGTAGTTAGGAGACACAGAGAGCGCTGCGGAGAAGAGGGAGCGTACAGCATGGGGTCTGCACAGGTCAGAGGGCGGGGCATCCTGCTCAAGTCCAGGTCCTCTTGCCAAAGGTGAGTGTGGGGGAGAAGTGCCAGGAAGAGCCGAGTGGATCGCGAGGCAGAGTTACTGACAGTGCCTGTCTCCAGCGACAGTGGCTCCTTCCCCTTCTCGAAGGCAGATCCCAGTGGGGACACTGCGATGCTGCAGGAGGAAGCATACGGGAGCTGCATAGGAAGCTCGGAACTTCGGGGAGGAAGAGAAACAGAAATAAGGAACCACAGATGCAAAACTAGCAAAAAAGAGGCAAATCCCGCCTTTGCAGCTGCTCTCGTGCAAGGTGTGTATTCCGAGGCCCTCTTTTCCTAAGTTTCATTATAGCAGATCACCAGGGCGGCCGCTTCACCTCTGTCTGGCAACCTGAACCCCAAACAAAAACACTATTCTGGGGACAATCACTTAAAAAGAAAGCTGCTTCTCCTTTCAAAGCCCAGCTGGGCCTCCGACCAGAAACCCAGCTGCCTCAGAACTCAAAGGTGCTGTGGCCACTCTCCCATCTGCTCCCGGCCAGCCCCCAGCTTCAGCGGGGGAGGAGGAGCTTGAACCTGGATTCACCCCCCACCCCCAGCCCCCCACTTTTTCTCAGGTTAGATACAGAACAAGGAAAAGTGGGCAGGTGTCAATACTAATGATGGCACCTCACTCTGATTCCCCACTGTGCTGGGCAGATTTGTGTCCTGCCCCCCCCAGATTCACACGTCGGAGTCCTACCCCCAGTACCCAGAGTGAGACTTGACATGGAACCAGGGCACCACAGCTGTAAGGAGTTAAGATGAGGTCGTGTGGCCCTCATCCAATAGGACCGATGTTCTTACAGAAAGGGGAAATTTGGGCACAGAGCACATGCAGGGAGAAGGCCATGTGGAGACTGGAGTGATGCTGCCACAAGGCAGGAGCCACCAGAAGCCAGGAGAGAGGCCTGGGACATCCTCGTGAGGGAGCACGGCCATGCCGACACCTTGATTTTGGACGTCTGGCCTCTGTGAGATGACATATTTCTATTGTTCTAAACCACCAGCTTGTGGTACTTTGTTCCAACAGCCACAGCAAACCAATAACCTAGGTTAAAAAGGAAAAACAAAACAAGCAAACAAAAAATAGGGAAAAGGGAGGCCACGCTTCACTTCCTGGGACACCACTACTGTCTCCCGATGGAGTCGCTGTTTTGGGGAAGACTCTCTGGTCAGTCCTGGGAGCCAACCAGTGGCAGCTAGGATGTCCTGGATGATAACACCCAGTCTATTCGCAACAACCCTCTGCAGAAAGAAGGTCAACTTCAACTCCCCTAAGGCAGGCTTTCTCAGTGTGGGCACTATCAACACATGGGGCTGGACCACTCTGCTGGGGGGCCGTTCTGTGCATGTTGGAGGTGTGGCAGCATCTCTGGCCTCCTCACACCAGATGCTAGCAACACTCCCACTCCAGCTGTGACAACCAAAAACATCTCCAAGCAGTGCCAAATGTCTCCTTAGGGGATGGGGTGAGATAGCAAAATCCCCCCTGGTTGAGCACCACTGTCCAAAAGGAACCCATCACACTATCTTAGACTCCACGTTCTTGCTATTCCCCTCTTTAATGCCCAGTAGCAAAGCACAGATGCATCTACTTAAAAGGCTCTTAGTAGGAGGAAAATGAACAGGTGCAATATAGAGGGCCCCTGTTGACTAGCCACCTAGAAGCCTGTGGTCTTTCCCAGCCTGGGTCGGTGGTTCAGTTGGTTTTGTAGCAGACCCAACAGGCACCTTTGACTTCTAGACTACCGATTGCCTTTCTCATGAGGGAAGTGATGAGGGGCCCCCAGCTCCCTGAAAACTTATGTCTCTGAAAACGTAAGTCTCTGCCCTCTTTCCTCTCCCTACAGTCCGTGAGGACACTTCCGAAAGGGATACCGCGTAACATGCCACATCCCTCTGATGCACAGCCCATCTTCCCTGCACTGGGAGGGGAGTCTGCCCAGCCACTGTCCAGTGCCAAAAGGTTTCTGCTGTGCTTGCGTATTTGGAAACCTGTTTCGGTCAACTCTGCCAAGGTGATTCAGCCATGTCGGGACCCCGTATTTATTTTCCTGGCTTCAGTTCAAGGGCAAGCGCTCAATGCACTAGCAAATGGATACTAGAATCCCAATTTCCCCCTCTCACTGGTGAGCAAATTAAGTTTATTTTAATGGTAGCCAGGCTGTTGATTTGTTTAAATCAGTTAAATGACCAAAGTGGTATTGTTTTTTCTGCCTGTTAAAGACAGTTCTGTATCCCATTCATCAATGTGTCTCAGGGCATTAAGCCCCTCACTGACTCAGGAGAGGTTTTCCCTGGGGAGCCAGTGGTCACTTCAGCCATCTGCCAGCTCACAGCCTCAGAAACAAATGGGGGCTCCGGGGGGTATGGGAAGAGAGACAAAGGCAGCACTTCATGCTGAGATAGGACAGAAGCTCGGACGTCACTGAAGGTCCCGCGTGCTGGAGGAGGCAATGAGGACATCATCTATCGATGCCGCAGTGGACATGGGTGGGGGTGCGGAGAACACCACCTGCTCTCCTGAGCTAATTAGGGGGAAATGATGCTCATTCAATTTGTAAGGATCTCTCTACCCCTGCTTTCAGTCCTTGGCACATCTGCATCCTTGAATGTGTTTTCCTCTTAAGAAGAGATGGCTGAGACCTCACTTGCCAGCTCTGCAGACCTTCACTTGGGGTCCTTACATGCAGGTCAGCTCTTCTGGGCTGGCTCATGCCTAGGATGATGGCTCCCTGCCTCCTTCCTTCCTGTCTTTCTGATGCTGGTCTTTGGCCTTGACAATGGCTACACTTAAGAAAGAGGGGCCAGAAACCTTAGCAGCAGGGTAATCATGCCCGGAAGACATTTCTGTGAGGCTGTGGTTGGAGCTGGGGGGGACTGGGTATGGTGCTGGGTCCAGCTTTGCCCCACCCCTCCCGGGCTAGGGGCCCTTCACGAGCCATGTGCTCTCGCGGTGTCCCGGTCTGTCCCATCCACTAAGCGGCTGCCTTGTTGTCCCGGCTTTCTTAGACGAAGTCGTAGAGCCCGCTGGCCCAGGGGCGGGAAACCTCAGTGGCTGACGCCAGGACTCTGCCTTCCAATCTGCCTCAGGGCAAGCAAGATCCCTGCTCCCACCAGAAGTGGAGTTCAGTCCAGCAACCCCCGACAAAGGGGGCAGGCTTCCTCAGCCTCGGCACTATTGACATTTTGGGCAGGATAATTCTTTGCTTGGGGGGCCATCCTGTGCATGGTAAGATCTTTAGCGGCATCCCCAGCTTCTACCCAACAGACGTCAGTAGCATCCCCTGCTCAGCCGTGACAACCAGAAACGTCTCCAGACTTTGGCAGATGTTCCCTGGGGGGTAAAACCACCTCTGGTTAAGAATCACTGGGCTGGCGGCAGGGCCTGCGCTCACACGTCATCAGCTGGATCTGTCTTTTGTCCTCTGTAAATTCTGTGCCTTCCCCGTGTCCCCTGGCTCCCATGATGGAGGCCCTTTGGCTCTCTGGCCTTGGCACAGGTGCACAGTTATATGCTTTTCCCCCAGGGGCAGTTTCCTCTGCAGGAATCTCTGCAGTCATGAGCTGGGCTTGGACTGTCCCCCAAAGCATAACGGGAATCCCCCAAAGCCTGCTGTTGTGGGCGCTGCCGGTCTCAAGTACAGCCTTGTGGAACCGTCCCAGTTGGCCCAGACTCGGCTACACCAACCCCAGGACCCACCCACAGAGACCTGGAAACGTTCTCTTAGTTGTTAAACCGGGAAAGTGTTGGTTTGGAAATAATGAAGAATCAGGTTGGAAATCTTAGAATCTGTGAGCCACAGCATAGAAACCTGAATGTGCATATTCTTAGAGTAGGTCTCAGACAAGATTATCCAAAAAATAAACAAATAACATTAGAAAAAAAGTCCCTTTGAGATCATGGCCTGAACTCATGGCGATTCTTTTCTCATTTTTTTTCATATTGTTTTTTTTTTAATAGCAACATCAGAGTACTAAATATACACAGGAAAGTCGATATAGGTGTTGCATTTACAATGTTTTCCAAATACATAGCTTTGAAATACAGAAACAACTTAAAAAAATCTGGAATAAAAGTTCACCTGTATGGAAATCACACCCAGCCCCCCACCCCCCAACCAAATATATTGTGTCGTTTCTGTTTATTAACATGATTATGATATGCATTTAAAGAAAAACACAACAATAAACTACAATAGTTTGACTCTTTCAAGAAGATGATATATAAATATGTCTATAAGGACAGCTGTGGTATAGATTTATGTATTAACACTGAAACAGAGAGGTTTTCCTTTTTCTGTTGAAAAATAACAAGTGCTCCGTGTAAAAGTATAAATAAACAGTTAACAGTTTATTGTATCAGAAAATAATTTAGGAAAATCAAAATAAACCCAGTTTTACTATACATGAGTAAGGGGGGAAAATAAAGTTCTAAAACATTCAACTTAAAACCTGTGAAAATAGGCCACTATGGCCATCGCCATTTAATTTCTTGTCCTGTGGTTCAGGTTCCTGGTTTGTGAGTTTTCTAGTTCCATGGGTGAGCTGGGGAGGAGGAGGGACAAATGGGCCACATCTTTAAATTTATGAATGAGACTTGGTGAATTCAGCGTTATTCAAATACACTGGGAGTGTCAAAATGGAAATGAATCCTTGTGTTTCTCATACCTGTGTCTCTTGGATAGATGCCCCCACGAAAAATCCAGCCAATCATTTGGATGTTTCTCTGGGTATTCTATTTATCCCACCCTAACGCCCAGATGTGCCCAACGGCCCACGCTTGATGATGTGGAATCAAAACATCCAAATGGCCAACTGCCTTTTCCACTTAATCACAGAGACACTCTAATGATCAATGATGAGTTAAGTCAATGACAAGTGAAACTGGCAAAGATGTAGACAAAAGCTAATTGGATGTCCTTTTTATACAGCATTCACTGGAGCCAGAATTGTCAACTGTGCTAGCCATGGGGAGATCCCTGCAACTCGTCCTCACTAGTTGAGGATTTAATGACCAGTTTCCACTGAATTAAACAATAATTGAAGGGTTTCAGATGTTTCCGTTCTGTTTGGTTATTGGTATTTTCTAAATGTTTTGCAGTAACCATTTATTCCTTTTGAAAAAAATGTAAAGGACTTTAAAAATACAGTCAAGGCATGGCCTTACGCTTCCTCCAATGTCCAGTTTTACATTTTCCGGGTCCAACTCGCGTTCGAGAAGATTCTCTCGCAATAGCACGTGTAGAGAGACTGAAAACTGCTTTTCAGTCCCATTAATCTCTTGTTGATCCATACATCAATCACAAATTAAGTAAACTTAATCAACAAGGTCATTAAAGTTCAGGTGGGGCTTTGTTGCTGTTGATCTGCTTTTCATTGAAATAATTTTAACTGAAGGGTGACCATCCGTGTTCTGGGTTCCAGTACCTGCCATCTTGTTTCTCCAGGATGGGAAGGGGAAGAAATGATCCAAAAGGGACTGCCAGAAGAAGAGGAAGTTTAAAAAAACAGAACTGTCTAGTTTTTAAGAAAACAATTATCTGAAGCTCAAAACTGGTCACATTTTCCCCAAATCTCAACGTTTCATTCCAAAACTTTGCGAGTTCCCACATCTCCGTCTCACCACGACGGGTGAAAGTTTCAGGAAAGCGAGTGCTGTGGACGGTGTTCTCCTGTCTTCCCACCGAGCAGTACAACACGTGAAGGTCTGAAATGTCTGCTGAAACTCAAGTTGTTCTGCGTCATCTTGGGCCGGGAACGCGTCCTTAAGGATCAACTTTATGGTCAGTTGACTGAGAGCAAGGTTTGCTAAGGTCATTTCACCCTCTGGCTTCAGAGGAAGCAACCCAAATGCAAGTGAAAAGCAAACAAAAATAGTAAAAGAAAATGTGTCTGAAGGTCATGGCAGTTCAATTCAAGGTGTGCGTGATCACACATGGGATCTGTAATCCCCGCTGACTTTTCACAACCAGCTGCCCATCCCTGTCTTTAAGGCCCTTCACTGGGAGAGCAGTTGTGCTTGTATGGGAGATGGCACAATACCTAAGAGCACCTTAGGGATCCCTCCTCTCCAGAACTTTCATGTGAGTTCATGTTCCCTTGCTGTAAATTCATTAAGAAAAAAACCCCCACTCATTTTGCTTTGCAGATTTCAAGTTGTAGGCAGTCACATAACTTAATATTTGGAATCCACATAGATGAGAGGGAGATAATACAGAGAGGCAATCCCATCCCAAAATAGACTTTAGAGGCAGAGAGAGAGAGTTCCTTCTGGCGGCAGCGGCTGTTACACAAAACCTCGTCAAGAGCAGTGCTCTCGGTTTGCTGCTACACCCGTACGTGGACTTCAGCAGCTGAAGACTTCAGCAAAACCCCTGTCTCCTACTACAACTAGTCTTCTAAAGGTTGGAAATTGGGTTTGGGGTGTCACAATGGCTTTGAAACTGTCCCTTTTGGCTTGGGATAACTGAAGAGCGGAGAAGGATGGGATGGTTCTCTTGGGAAATGGGGCAGTGGCCCAAGAGGTTAGTACAATGGTGTTTGTCCTTGCCGTTTCCCATGTAATTATTTGAAACAATTATATGGGGGTCCTCAAAGGGTCCCCCACCCTAGACTTTTACTGGCTACAAATCTATATGATGCTGCCGAGAAGTCAAACTCAGGGCTGCATAGTGTTCTTGCTTCTCCCATGGTCAAAGTTCTCCCCGATTCTCTGGAAGCAGCAACTTGCCAAATGCAGTACAACTAGCATTACCGACAGTCTACCAACCCAAAAGCTATCAACATCGACACTAAAGAATTTTATTGCAGAATTTCAGAAATTCAACAAAAGTTAACCAGGGTGATCAGCTGACTTTATGTACACATAAGAATAAAGCTTCTAGAAAGTTGTTATTTGGTGTTACAAATTTTGGGGTGTTGATGTATGCATGAAAATCCAGGTCTCCGGGGGATTCTATTTCAAGAGAAAGACCACCTGGGAAAAAGCTAATCAACTTTCATAAAGCGGTATTTCCTACAATCCCATCCTCTCTGCATCCATTCCTGCCACGCATTACTCAGCAGATGTTCTACTGTGAGATTCAAGATATTGGTGAGAGTTAACTCAGCTGCGGGGATGTCCTAGCAACACTCTTGGCTTGTTATATTAACCCATTGGACTGATACTCTCCACGGTGCATGTTCTGATTCCAACCTACACAGAAGACAAAACATAGCATGTATACATTCACTGACCTACCCCCCACTACTCACTAGCTGCTTAAACCACTCCCGCTCTAAGTGCTTATAAACCTATGTGTCCCACATGGGCAAGGTCTGCCCCGTTTATATCACGCCTCTTAAGCTGAGGCCGTTCCATCTATGACTTCGATTTATGGCTTCATTCAAAACTACTCTCTTGATTCTATGCACAGTAACTCTCAGAGCATTTAGCAGGGAATCTATCAAGTGGGAAATGCAATGGAGCTCCTGGAAGGATTTATTTTAGCATTTCAGCTCCAACGCAGACACATATTATAACCGAGTTCACCATTCTTTTCAGTTGCTTTTACAACTGGGCGTGGGCTGTGCATTTACAAGTGTGGAGTGTGGACCTATGGCTGGTGTGCTGACTGGGAATCCAGGAGAGAAGCCCCTCGCCCCCAGCCCTCTGCTGACCATGCACTCCTGCCTTAAGGAGCCCGTGACCAGCATCTCGCCTCTTGCTCCTGTGTTATTCTACATTCTTGGTGCCATCGTGTGCACAGCTTTCTCATCAGCTGAGCCTGTGTTTAACCTCCCCCAAACCAAAGTGAGACAGAATGGGGTGGGGTATGTGGAGCACCTCAGAGCCTGGCTGTCCCAGTTCTGGAGGGGCTACTCCTCCAACTCAGTGCAGATGCTACTACTGGCCCTTTGGCATAAAGAGGGATTGTGCACAGAGTTAAATTCTCTACTCAGGGATTGCCTGCTCACGTGGTGACTGATTTGAACTCCAGAGATTGGTTAGAGCACGCTTGCTCGCTGAGATCTTTCTAGAATATTTGAGGTCAAAAGAAGCTCAATCTTTCTCTTTGTTCGATGGTTGGGGTGATCAAAAAGATGATGATTCTCTGCCTCTATTTACCCACTCCTTACATTCAAATGCAAACTCTAAACCCAGAAATGCAAAACTCTGCACAACCACGCTCCACACTTTTTGGAAGGAAGGGCTGGTAGCATATTTCAAAATGTCAAACAACCATGTAAGACTTCGTTGGAAACACCACAGATAACACTGAGTGTAACTAGCCCACAAATCTTGGCTCAGAGCGGGAGAAGAAGAAGTTCATCTTCATACAGGAAGCACATCAACGTAAAACAAGTCGGGACGAATAATCAAAGATGTTCAGATGGCGCGAGTTTGGCTCACTTATGTGGGCTGTGCTATTTACATTGAAAAACAAACAAACGATCAGAAAACAGTATGGCATAGCAAATTGACAAACTGCACTGAAGTAACCACTCCAAAATTACATGAATCACGGCATGTTTTGGAATCGGTGCTTACTTAAAAGCAGATGTTGTTTAAGAAGTACACGGCTAAATGTGGTCAGTGTTGAGGGTGAACTTTTGAAATGGCAGCTGCCTTCTCTGAGGAGGAGGGATGACTCTCCCTGGGGCCCCCAGTGCCCTGTGGGCTGCGTCTCTGTCCTTGAAGTCCTTTGTCCTCCTTGAGACCCGCTTAACCGAACGGTGACTGGACAACAGAAGTGTGTGCGTGGGGAGGAGCCCGGGGGCAGAGACAGCACTCAAGGAAGAGGAAGGTTCATCATCAGGGTAAGATCCCTCATCTGGGCCCCGCCTTTCTGCTGCCCCTGCAGCTCTACTCCTTGCTGAATGATTGAGGGGTTTGGTGGAAAACCAGGTGGAAGAGTTGGTAGTGACTGAGACATCTTACCCTCAGCACCACACTGCATTTTTATCCAGGAGGTAGGAGTAAGGCTTTCCTGCTCCCTTTCCAGCTCTCAGTAAGCAAAGGATGACTTCTCAGGAGGAGGTAATGCCAGGAGAAAGAGACACAGCCACCCACCCCCCTCTCCCTCTCCTGTCACTCTGCTCCGTTCCCTTTCTATCATTTACCCCTCTCTCTAGAAATCATTTCATTTGCTTTTATGTGAATTATCTGCCTCCTCTCGGAGTAGAAAGTAAAACCCATGAGGGCAGGACTGTGTCCGTCTTGCTCCTCACGGTACTGCCAACACAGGGAAGTTCAACAAGTCTTTGTTGAACAAGCAGATGGATCAATGATCAGCAGTTACGGTGATCCAGGAAGAGGTGTTTCTCTTCTAACTGCACACGAGTAGCGTCTTCTTAAAGAACTCACACGACAAAACAAAATGGCCCTGGAATCTCGACAGAACTCAGGAGTCTCAGTATCTCTTCCCATCATGAGTTGTGGGATGACTCTGTGGAGGGGAGGGGAGAAGACAGCCCCGTGGAGTGTGGACACTCACTTTTGCTGAGATCTCCCTGATGAAAGAGGATGACAGTGTCATATACAGACAAAGAAACAGTGTGTACTGATGACATTTTGAGATGAAAGCCATGGAAGATCCAGCCTGACCATGAAAGGGTTGCTGGTCCCCACCCTGAACCTCAGCCCTGGTCCCTCATCTTATCTTCCAAGAAACTGGGATCCAGATACTGGATCATCTGGGAGAAGAAGCAAAAGAGATGGAATATCTCCATGGGCAACAGGGTCAAGTAGAGACCGCACAAGGTGAAGGGGTCCATTCTCCAATGTGTTCATCTCATAATACGGTGGGTGGGAGGGGACATCCACGCACAAAATTCCTGAAGACCAAAACCTGTAAGGAAGGTTCTGCCTGATGTTGAAATGTGACTGAGAAAGAGCAATATATTTGTGAGAAGAAGGAGTGCTTGAAGACTGCAGGATGCCTGTAGTAACTGCTGAATTCCTGGAGGTCCAAGTCAGAGAGCTGGTGGGATTTGCCGGTGAGTCCAGGTTTCTAAATTTAAAATGCTCCATGAAGGACTGAGATGAATATCTGCAAGTTGACTGCAGCATGAGAAGGCCACCCAAACTCAAGATCGGGAAGGACCAGAGACACTTGGGAGAAAACATGGCCTCCTCAGCGGCCTCTCCTTTCCGTGCAAGAAGGACACTAACTCTGAACACTGACAACCCTCTGACATGCCCAAGGGGTCCCTCCACTTCCACACTGCGCATGAGCAGGCTGGAACTGAAAAAGAAGACTCAGTGGGCACATGGCCTGGCTTTGCCTTGGACACTGCTGGAATCTGAGTCCAGTGGGAAACGACCAGGAAGCTTTCCTGGCCATGCCTGAAGCATCTTCTCCTTAGCACTCAGAACTTGTAAACAAAAGTCATCACACCCATTACTTCAACCAGATAAAAACGACATCAAGTACATGAAGGTTAGAAGTGATTAAGCCTAGAAGTGGACTTGACTATACAGCAGAGTTCCCAAAAGCCAAGCCCAGTCGTTCTGAAAGCTTTAAGTGTCTAATCGTAGGCAATGGACAGTGGTCTATGTGCCACCCGGGGCCCATGACTGTGGGATTTCAGGGAGTCACTGAAGGAATGAGATGGAGGTGGACAGTGATTTGGGGACCTTACCAAACCACATCGCCCTTCCTCTGAGTACCTTTCTTTAGGGAAAAAACACTAAAGCAAAAGTAAGGGCTGAGCCCTGGGGGCCACGAAGCTGTAGCCTTTGTGATAGATGGAACACTGAGGGGTTGCTAACGGACTCTGAAATCCAGAAAGCTGAGAAGAGAGAACACTGACCACATTACCCCAAGGCTGCGCAAGGATGGCCGGGCCAAACCCGCCAGACACTGGCACATAAAATGTTTGGACACGTGTACCTAGGGCCTGATGCAGGAAAAACCTGTGCTATGTCGTTTTGTAGACTTTACTGTGGTGGAGCGGGATTTTGTAAGCCTGCTCACTTTCACTTATGATCTGTACAGAGATGATGTTTCCAGGTAACCATTTAAAAAATGAAACATCTCCACACACAATTCCTCAATCATCGTGAAACGGTCGCCTTCCCCAAGTGGATCTGTTTTGACAAACATCAGCACAGAACTAGACTTCCCGGTGGGGAATGTGCTGGCGTTTGCTTGTCTGGAGGTTGTGGGTGTGTGTCTCCTGGCCTTGCACTGAGCATGCTCCCAAGGGGCTGTGTGTGTGTGTGTGTGTGCATGCTTGGGGCCAGGGGCCTTTGTTATTTCAAGCATCGTTCCAAAGCTGGAAGTCATATGGTACTCTGGAAAGAGTTCGGGCATCCAGAGCTGCAGCCCAAGGTCTGGAGACGAGGCTGAGCTGCAGTTGGAGGTGACGTGGTGGACACCGAATTGCGGCCCCAGAGGGCATCCTGGGTTCCCGCTGTGGGAGGATGAACAGGCCCCCTGCCATCACCTCCTTCCTGGTTGGGCTCTCGGTAGCTCAGCGTGTCACAGAGCAGAGCAGTAGCTTCCACTGCCCTGACGGACGCTGACAGCCTTGCCTTGGTGACAGTGGCACCAAGCTGTGCTCACCTGAGTCAGGAAGGCCCCAGTGCCAGCCTCCAGCGGGAGCCCGATTTGAAGGTAATGAGATGGATGAGCTGAATGACCGACAAAGACGCAGTGACCACAATGACCACAAAGGTGCGGGATCGGGCACCATTCGGGTGAGTTCCAGGGACCTGGAGGTGATCACACGCCAGTGGTGGATGTCTGCGGTGTCTCCGTACGTGCTGAAGCTTTGGGGGAAAAGGACAAAACCAAAACCAAAACCAAAACAACGACTTTCCTACTTCGTGAGCAATACCATGAATTCAGACCTTAACACCACGGTGTTGCAACAACAATTGTTTTCTCTCCACTGACATTGCTCTACTCTCCCATATTTCAAGAGCAGCAAAAGTGAACTTTTCAAGCACATTTCAAGGTGTTGCAGAGGGAGATGGAGTCCAGTGGAAAAGTCAGGTCACCAGCCCAGCCAACAAATGGGTGCAAGGTTAGCTGTCCACCTGATCTTTAACCTCTGAAACTGGTCTGCGGACATTCCACTAGACTGGCTCACATACCCCACTGGTGAAGCCAAAGTCGCACGTGGGCCGTTCATAGGAGACAGGCCACGTGCACCTGATCTGTGTCCCCACAACAAGGAAACAGTCACTCTCGAATGGGGGGAAGTGTGAGACCCTCAGATGGACCCGCTTATCCCTTACAGCGCCCCCTACTGATGGCATGATGGGGCACCCGGACGCCTTTGTAAGTGGGGGTTGTGAGGGAGTCCCCCGGCCTGGACATAGCAGTACTTTTAATGATGTGTGTGTGGTTGGGATTCTCTTAACGAGACTCCGGTCTGGGCCCCTATTTCCACTGGAAAGCTCCTTAGTAGGATATTTGATGTCAAAACACAGATGTCTCCCAATGGGAGCCGACAAGAGACAGCATGTTTGCTACAGTCTCCCCCGAGATTCAAAGTCACTCTCCAGCTCAAGAAAGAGTGGGCAACCTCTGTCCACCAACATGTGGGAAAGAAATGCAGATCACACGGGGGCACGGCTCGTGTGGGAGCAGCTGGGATCCTTTGCACATGAAATTATTTCTCATTTCCATACAAACTCGGGCCCTCATAAATTTCTGAGTTCTGCTGTGACACACACACACACACACACATTATAACGATATATTCCTTAAATTTGGGGAACTGGAAAATTTCTTTTCTATGCCTGTATAACACAAAGGAGGCCAAGAATCCACCGCCCACCCAATCTGACGCTCAGGCCTGTTTGTAAGCAGCCAGCTATGTGAATGTGCACGTGGCTGTTAGGTAGCTTCTTCAAACAATTAAATGAGAAAAGATCATATTTATGCATATATACATATAATATGTATGTATGTATATAAAACCATGGCATTCTTAATTCCGGCCCAAGATAATAAATTGCACATCTGTTGCCACTCACCAAATCCCTAGCAAATGCAGGACATGTCATCTAAGGGTCTCTTTGCGTGGGTCGAGGCTGTCCCCCGGGCTGGATGGCGATGGGATACCAGGTCACCAGAAAGAATGTGCTCGCTCGTGGAACTGCATTTCCAATATATGCATCTCTGTGCGCGCGCGCGTGTGTGTGTGCGGGTACGTGTGCGTGTGTGTGCGGTGTGTGAACTGCCAAAGTAGAAAACACCAGTTTATTCTGTTCGTACTAAGCATGTTAAATAAATCAGATTTTGTAACCGATAACACATTTTTTTTTAAAAAGGAACATTGAAGAGCTTCAAAAATTGCTACAGTACAAAAAAAGTGTGTGCGTGTGTCTGTGTGTATTTATATATTTATATATATATATTAACCAGAAATAGAGACTCTATCGGAAGAGATTCCCACCCCTGTTTTCTGTAAGTTTCTACGCGTGGGTTGCTTGGCTTCGGCTGTCACCAAGTCTTTCGGTCAGTACATGGCACATAATGGTATTATTGGCACAGGTTCAGAGTCGGATACAAATCCAGGCTCAAGCATTCCTTCAGTCCTGTCGCTTGGTCTCCTCTCCTCTCTGTCTCCAGGTCCGCTCTTGCATTTCTTGGTTCTGTTCTCCAAAGAAAACTCGGGAGAAAGCAGTCCCCCATAGGCGTGAGCATTTTTATAAAAATATATTCGGCCTATAGCGTCCTGCTCCGTCAGTTCCCCGCCGGCAAACAGAAGTGGCAGGTGCGGGGACCCTCCCCCTTAGATAGTTTAGTTTTAGGTTTTGTGTTTTTATTTTTTTATTTTATTTTTTTACAGGTTCACCAACGGAATCCTGTGTGGAGAGAAAAGAAGAAGAGATGAAATGGCAGCAGACCGAGGGCAGCTGAGTCTACTCAGCCTCTCTGAGCCTCTGCACTCAAGCCCCAGTCACTCTGCTTCCTGGCCAACAGACACCGAAGTGTCCACAGAGCGTGAAGGATGTCTGCTGGATGCGGCCACCAGGACCTGGTACCCATACCGGGAACCTCGGGGGTGTAAGGTGGGCCCAGGCCCTCGTGTTTGCTACTGTAATCACCAGAGGAGCTGTTTCTGCTGCCTGTACCAGGAGAGGGTGGGGGCTTGCCGAGAGGGGCTGGGGCCACCCTTGCATTGACTCACGAGGGGCCTCTGCACCTCAAGCCTGCCTGTGCAGCCAGCACCGTGCTCGCTTCCTGCCCAGCTCGTGCCCGCCAAGGGCAGAGGTGCTGCCTGCTCCATTCCCGGACTGCAGGAAGCAATAGAGTCCATTTCAATCCACTGCTAGGCTGGAGGCTCACTGAGGCTGGGACCCGGGAAAGATTAATGGATTTCATCAGAAAAACCACCTCCTGGATCTCCCCAAGAGGTGATCTTGCTGAAGAGAGAAAGAATGTGAATCCAATGTGCATGCAGGCCAGGTCAGCTGGGTACAAAGAAGGGGGCGGCTCTTACCCAGCCCGGGCATGTGCCTCAGAAAGTGGGAACCCCAAAGTCTTCCTGCCTCAGTGATAGACCCCAGAAGTCAGCATACCCCAGAGAGTCAGAGAGCAACAGCTGTGCTGGGCATGGCCAGGTGAGTTGGAAGCCATCACAGCTGGGCCTAGAGGCACTTCTGCTCGAAGCTGCATGTCTGTTACAGGATGGGGCGTTGTTTCTCTCTGCTGTCACTCAGAGCTCCCACCAGCATCCCGCAACTATAGGAAGTTAGGACCCTCAAACAGTATAATGGGGAATGCCACTGCACCCTCGTCTATGCAGCTGATACAAATTAGAAAGTGGGTGGGGGCCCCAATGACTCCAAAATACAGTTGGGAAGCACTCAGCTGGAGCTCTAGCATTTCCACAGCAGTTCCCAGACACGGCAGCCAGACCGGCCCCATCCTAGTCATCTTCAGAGCAGTTCAGAAATACATATTCCTGGGCGCACCTCCAGAGACCCAGAATCAGGTCCTCTGGGCGCAGCCTGTGCATATGGGTTTCTACAAGCTCTCCAGGTGACTCTGCTGACATGCCAGGCCCCGGCCCATTACCCATTCTTCTCAACGGGCTCTGGTGTGGGGTTCTTTCTCCTGAATCAAATAAACCAGCTGGGTGATCCTCACAGGGCCTGAGAGGCACCCGGATGGAGGGGACACATCTGCAGGCTGCAGGACCGTCCTTGTCATCTTCTCCAAGAGCCTTACCACGTCCAAGTCTATTCCTCCTGGAGCGGGGTAGGGCATGCTTGCTCCGTCTCTAGAACCCCTCCCGGTCATCTGGACAATGCAGGCAGGCCCCTGGTCATCACCTCACCCTGCCTTCTACCTTCAAATGACACCTGTTTGGGCAACTCCAGGAGGCCTACCATAGAGCATCTAATCATCTCCTGTGGGATCCCCCGCCCACTCTGCTGTGAGCAGTGGTGTCACCTAGTCAGATGGGTGCTGGAACACCCAGGGTAGCTCTCCTCCACCTGTGCCCTGTGCACCTCCTCCACTTTCTACAGTTGTGGGTAGAGGGTGGGGTGGTTAACAAAATAAAGTAATTAAAACAGAGAGGAATGTCCCTCTTGCACGTCTGTCTTCATTCTAATCTTTGGAAAGTTAAAAAATGCAGAGACAAATACTGTATGATCCCACTTCTGTGAGGTCCCTAAAGAGTCAAATTCACAGAGACTAAGAGTAGAATGGTGGGTGCCAGGGGCTGGGGAGGGAGATGGCAAGTTAGTGTCTAATGGGGAGAGAGTTTCAGTTTGGGAAGATGCAAAAGTTCTGGAGATGGATGGTGATGGTTGCACAACCATGTGAATGTACTTAATGCCACTGACCTGTACACTTAAAAGCGAGTAAAATAGTAAACTTTATGTTATGCCTCTTTTCCTACAATTCTAAAAGTTAAAAAATATATTAGAAAAATATGGAGACACTAAAAGCTGGGCCTGGTGACCATCCGCCCAGTTCTGGCGGCCTGGGACAGCCTCTGGTTTAAGCTGCCACCCGTTGTCCCAGCACCATGACTGACAGGGGTCCTCCTCACTCTCAGACGGGCAGGGGGACCACCAGTCATTGGCCGCAGGCCCCAACGAGGAAGGTTTCCTGCAGAACTGTTGCCAGGGGCTGCTTTCCGGTCCTGTATTCTGCCCTTAACCAGACAGATCAAGATGGGAGGCCAGCTTCCGCTCCTCCCCTCTGGCCAGGCATCTCCCGGGGGTTTTCCATACAGACGTTATCCCATCACTTTCCTGCTTAAAAGTCTTCAGTGCTTCTGACACCGGCTCCTCGGATCCTTCCGGACACAGTCTCGCCTCCTCTTCCCCTCATCCCTCCCTCTTCCTCTTCCTCTTCTTCTCCAGGTTCCAGGCACCACCCGGCCTCCAGTGGCAAATCTCAGACCTCAACTCCTTCAAGTTGCTGCTAAGGGTCACCTCCCTGGGGAGGCCCTTGTGGACACTCTGCTCTTCCTAAATGTGTTCTCCGTTCCGCTTCTGTCTATTAGAGCGTCCAGTTCTATGCCTTCAGGCAGAGGACAAGCTGCAGTGGTGTTTATCTGGGTGTGTGTGCGTCACGTGCCACCCCAGGGGTCACGGGGTGCCTGCCAGGTCCACCTTTGGGTCGCCCGGGGTCCGGCTCTGAGCCTGGCCCCGAGAGGGAAATCACTCCGGGATGAAGCTGAGAGAAGAGGCATCGGCGTGACAGCAGCCTCGTCCTCGGCCCCTGAGACTGAAGCCTGCAGTGAGCTGCACGTGCTGCCTGCAGGCGGACGCTGAAGGGAGCGCTGCATCAGAGGGTTGACAGGGGGACTCTCCGGCCACCTCGGGATGCAGCCTCTTCCAAACCGAGGGGCACCTGTCTCTACCCAGTGTCTCAGGACGGCACAGAGAGAGGGGTAGATGGCTCCAACCGTGCGTCTTGACCTGCCATGGTCAGAGCAGCGCTGGCTTCCCCAGAGGTGGATGGGTTCCCTCCAGGGGCTCCTGCCAGGGCAGCATCAGCCCGTCAGGCCAGGGGGAGGGGTCTGAGGCTCCCCCCGGCACCTTCCCGGTCTGCCCTACCTCCCTGCCAAAACCCTGCTGCTTGCACTCAGCCCGGCGGGGAGTGCTCACGCTTCTCCGTTTCAAAGCCTCAGCGCATGAGCCTCTCAGCTGGGCACTAAGCTGGGGAGGGGCCGGAGGGGGACGCGCATCCCAGGCCAGTTGGGAAAGACTGACAAGGTGAGCCCTCGGCGTCCTGGCTGGAGAAGGACACCAGCGAGGACTGTCTCCGGCGAAAAGGGGAAGCTGTGTGCTGAAAACAGATCTGAGAGAGGGGGGGATCTGGGATAAATCTGGACTTTGGAGAAACCAGTGCCCTCTGCTGCCTGGAAGGGGATTCTCAGCTCGCCTGGCCCCTCCCGGCTGCAAACCACACAGTGGGTCTTGGGCTTAACGAGCAGCGTCTGCTTTTGCAAAACAAAGAGAACAGACAGACTACAGCAAGAGGCCCCTGGAGCGTTGAAGCTGCTAGTTAATTTCCCCACATCCCCAAAAGGGCCACTTTCCCCCCAGTTTTCCTTGGTGCTGGTTCTCGGCTTAGAGAGAAGGGTTTCCAGAAGGGTCTGGATGTTTCTTTGAAAAAAGTATTCCTTTGAATTTCAAAAGCTGGATATTCTGTTAATGTATTTTTTAGAACAAAGCGGGAAGGCTCAGGTGTGGTTCTCGTTTTTTATTAGTTATGTCTTCAGTGTGTTTTTGCAAATAATAATAACACATGATTTATTTCTCTCTTGCTTCAGATGCAAGAGCTTTTATTACTTTTCAGGCTCCCTTCGGAACGAAGTGGCCTTGGCAAATGGGAAGATCTGAACACTAATGAGGTTTTCTCAAGTTTACTTGTTACATGAAAAATGACAGGAAATTAGCCCAAAAGCCAATGGCAGGCGTGTGTCCGAGGTTTCTGTCCCTGGGACACCGGGGGAAGGCCAGCTACATTTGCGTCATCCAGAGCAATCGAGCCCCTCCACGGAGGTCTGAAGGAGGCAAGAATTTGCTGGAATCTATTGTACGGGCTGAATCTAGGGAACCAGAGCGACTGCGTCCCCAAGCCCGGGCATCGCCGCCAACCCGCCTGCAGAGAAGCGGACTTGGCCAAGGTGGGCTCCAAGTGTGAGTGCGGGATGGCCTGAGCAGACAAGACAGTGTGGCCACACACTGTTCTATCATCATTAAAAATGCATTTGGAGAGGCTTAACAGCGATGCACGAGATAAATATCTCCACTGGCTCTTAAACCTTAATTAAATGTTTTAGTATTAATTGCTATTTATTTAAGGGACAATAAGTACCCAGTAAATCTGAGTGATCTTCCGGGCCTTTCTCCACTCAATGCTCATGTCCAGGCATTAATTGCGAAAGTCAGGGATTCTTAGACTCCGAAGCCTCCCTCCCAGTGAGTGACCAACAAACAGTCTGTTGGACACCCAGTGGCGGAATCTTGAAGCGTTTTTTAAGGACTAACAGGGCTGTCTGCAGAGCCCTCCTGGTCTGCATCTGTAGGAACAAGAGATGGCTGGAGCAAGCCACTGCTTTGTGTCCGCAGGCGTGGCGGCTGAGCGCAGTGGGCTCGCAGGAAGTCCCATCAGCTCTTCTCACCTCCTCAAACGGCCGACCTGAGACCCACAGCGAAGGGGTCAAGCTCTTTGCACACAGACGTGTCTGGTCCTGAAATAGCTCCTTGGGTGGAGTTAGGACGTGGGGTCCGTACACCTTGAGAAGAATGTGGCCCACTCAGGGCCCACCTAGGGGCGCCCACATGGCACCAACGTTGTTTGTGGGGGTCCTTCAGTGCCCCATGCTGCCAGAAGGAGAGACTCGACTAATGAGATGGGCTAGTTTTCTGGAGCAGAGGAGTAAAGAACAGCACTTCTTCCCCACTTTGATCTTGTTTTTCAATGTCAGGGCTGTAGCTCCCTGTTTCCATGTGGATGAAGCGGCCCTGGGCACAGGGTTTGGAAGCTCGGGAGCTCACCACTCGGCTCACGGCTCCCTGGTCCGCAGACCCAGGCTGAATGTCCCTCGGACAACAATTTAGTTGGAAAGACTGACCTCATCTCCCACCACCCCACTCTCTTCCCGCTTGGGGCCAGGCTGGGGGTGGAACAGGGCACAGAGGCATTGCACGGGGGATCGAAATCGAGGCTCTCTGATGGGTGGGCGGAGCCAGGTGGCCGGGGGGGGGGATCCGGCCTCCCACTCACAACCTGACTGACCTCAGGCAAGGCACTTAACCTTCCCATGCCTCAGTTTCCCCCTCTGTAAGATGGGATTGCTGGGAGAAGTGTATGAGTTCCTAGATGTAAACAGTACTCCAATGAGCTGCCCTCTGAATGTCCACATTCGGGAACTGTCCCCCTAGCGGGGGCTCCCTGGATCAGAAGGGGTGACTGCCTCCCGGCTTCCGGGCCTGCAGTTCCTGGAGGAAGGGAGCGGAGGCCTTTGATGGCAGGGCCAGCATCTCCCAGGTCAACGTCTTATGCTTTTATGCATTTTTAAAATCCTAACAGAGATGCTGGCAACCACCCAGCCCGGCCCCGCAGAGGCCTCACCGGGCGCGGGAACTCCGCTGCTAATAAGTAAGCCCCCCGTTGCTAGCCTGGTTGGAACTCGGAGGGGAGCTCCATCCGTGAGTCACATCGAGGCGGACAAAGGCACAAGATTTTGACTGATGGGCCGTGCCCGGAGCATCTGGCCCTTGAATGCTCGGGGACAGACTGCATCTTACCTGCCTCACCTGCACCGTCTCAGCAAAGGCCTTTTGGCCGGGGGCTTGCTTCCCATTCGAATCTAATCACATTTCTTTGTTCACTGGCTGAACATCATGCTAAGCAGTTCATTTTGGCTTCAGGATGGGAAGTGCGGGCTGGGATCAGGAACTGACCGCTTCATTCCCAATTCTGAAAGCAGCTGGCTCCTCCGGCCCCCAGCTCAATGCTGCGAGCTGAGTCCTCAGAGGGTCACGTGTGGCCCGGAGAAAACAGCTTCCCGCCTGGGCCCTTCCCTCCACTCTGATGATGGCATTTTCCATTCAGTCCCCATGTCAGAAGGTGAGCAAAAGTAAGAAAAAATATTTTCAAATATCAATATCCCATCCTAGAAATTGGATTCCCGTCTCATGGAGGGGATCTGATGTCATGTTTAAAAGGCACATCTGGGGAAAAAAAAGATGCTCTCCGGATGAGCAAAATGTGGATCCTTAGGAAACTTGGCATCGAAAAGAAAAACAAAGACACAGCCCTGGGTGGCATCTACTGACTGTGCACAGAATGTGCAGCCACGGGGGCAAAATGCTCCCCCCAGCAGCCAGGCATTCGGAGAAGAAAGCAATTTAACGTCAGCATTAAAGTTAATATCATTGAAAGCAAACCGAATGTTCTTATCCAGCAGAGCGTGGAAAATTCATCCTGTCTTAGTACCGGGCCCTGGCTCCAAATTAGTGGATGTCTCAAGTCTTCACTTCCTTTCTTTATCATTTTCCTTCTTATCTCTTACTTTTATGTTTCAAAATTGTATTTTAATTCTGCCTGGCACCCTCCCTGCGATGTGAAGACGTGTGGTGGCGGGGTGATGCCTGCCCACTTAGCCGTTGCCCCGTCTCTTCCCGTTGAGAGAAACGAGAGCTATGATTATGGCTTCTTTCGAGAACTGATTCTCCCTGCCCCACAGGCCACACTTGGCCTTCCTTGGGGATGGGCCGGCGCTGATAGAACCAGCCACGGCGCTGAGCCGGGTTCGTGGCTATCTGTTACCCCCTCCCCGGGACGTGGGGCATTTCTAACACGTGCAGCAGAGAGATCTCAAGCCCAGCCCTCTGGACCAGGAATGTCATTGGAATCCCTCCCGCCACGGTGAGAAGGGCTCCCAGTTATCCCGGGGAGGAGACGGGTGGGGAAGGTGAGGCAGAGGGAAAAATCAATCGTGCCCAAAAAGAGAGATACATACCATAAAATAGACACATGGCGTCTGCCCTGCCCCAGGAGGTAAAAAAGACTTCGGCCAGTCAGCAGGAGATCTCAAACCATTTCTCAGACACAAAGGCCACAGGAATAAGATGCCGATCAGAAGGAGAGGGTCTGCAGCAAGCAGAAAAACTGGCTTGCGTGTGCTGGTACACACCGACAGGCAGGCCGGGCCAGGCCCGCTGCAGAAAACTGGCTTTTGAGTAGAAAAGGACCCAGGAAGGTGATGCTCTGCTTGGACCCACTGGCCTGCAGCAGGACGGGCCCCCCCCGCTCCCCGTGGCCGGCCAACGCTCCCTTCCACCCTGGGAGGCCTTGGAGGACACGGCCTGAGGGATCCTCGTGCAGGAGGAATCTGGTGCGGGGGCCGGAAGGCTGGTGTTCCAGCACAGTGGTGCGATCTCCAGATCTTAGTTTTTGAATTTATGGGACAAACGCAAAGCTCCGTGTCTCTGCCCGAGAGCAGGGATTCCACCCATGTTATCGCACTTTATAGAGGGCAGGGCCTCACTCCTAAAATGGCTCCCCTGGATTTAGTCACCTTTGAGACTAAGCTACCATTTTCCAAGGCCAGTGACAGCCAGCAGGGCATTACCTTCCACTGAAAAGCAAGAACCTGCTCCATCCGATGCTTCTGAGCCAGGGCGTGGGGGCGCCAACCGTGCCCGCCGTGCATGTGGACGGGGCTCTCACACCACGCGGGGGCAGAGAGTGGGACAGAGAGGGACAGTGACCACTGCCCAACCCCCCATCCCAAAGGCTGAAGCACAGGTTAGCCAGGATTCACGCCCAAACCGACACACAAACATTCAGTGAAACGGTTTGAAAATCCTTTTGCCAATTCGTGGTGAACCCGGCCTTCTGGAAGGTTGGGATGCAACCAACGAGCCCCCCAAATGTCCTTGAGTGAAAGTGAAGGAGTTTAGAAGGACAGTTCTGAGGTTTCTGCTCTCCATGCTCCTCCTCTGGGAAGGGAGCCTCCCGAGAGGCAGAGAACATGGCAGAGTCCAACGGGGAGATAGGAGAAGGGGAGCGGCAAGAAGGAATTTAAGGAGCACCTACTCTTCTCGTGGGCAGGACGGGACACATTAAGCATGGACATCACAGCTGGACAGGGAGCCTTTGCTCCCAGGGCTCCTGCCTCCCCGCGATGAGCGAGCGAGCAGCCACCCCTGAGTCTCCTCGACCTTGGTTCCGGGTGGAACCCTCAGGGCGCCTTGGGCAGCGGCCCCACTGCTCATCCTGCTGCTGACAGTGGGCCCTTCAAGGAAGACTCGTGTCCTACTCACTTCTTCCTCAGATTTTTAAGTTGTTGGAGAATTTTTTTTTTTTAATTTACAAAATGATGCATGAATGCATGCTTACTTAAAAAAAATAGCTTACAAATGTTTTAATCTAATTCTGGATAAACCTTCAGAAGCTGACTCAAGGGTTTCTTAAATATTCCCAGGGATGGTCTTTGGGGCATGTCTTCTTTAAGAGATTACACATGATTAGTAAAAAAGAGCATTTAATAACCAGGAGTCTGGTTGGTATTTGATATTTTTGCTAGATTTGCTGCTGACATTTTATTGATGGGGTTCAGAGATACTGACCGGAGAGCGATCAATCACAGTTTGCTGATATTTAGGAGGCCCGAACTGCAAAGCTGGCTCTGCATGATGATGCCCGCCCCCGCCAGGTGGTACTGAGGGCTGGGGAGGCGTTTCCGTCCACTGTCCAAGTGAACTCTGGCTGCTCCTGCCTTCTCTTTCGGGGTGGAGAAACACCTGTTTATATCTACCCTGCCCCTCTCGTTTCGCCAAACTGGCCACCTGCAGTTGCTCGGGCCCTCAAAGAGATGTGAAGGATGCTTCACACGATCAACAGCCCCGTGACAATGCCATGCCACCAGCAGTTTGCAGCGGCAGGGTCTGGCCTGAGCCCGAGCTTACCGGTTCCCATTAAACGTGGACTTGTAGTCCCCCGTGGGGTGCAGCGTCTCGTCGGTGTACACGGGCACGGATGCCCGCACACACTCGTGCGAGCACTGCAGGGTCTCGTTATAGGCCGTGAAGATGTCCAGGCTGCTGGGCACCCGGGCGGGGGTGAAGTCCGTCAGGTTCTGGCAGCTCTCCTCCTGCTGGTTGACTTTCCGCTGGTGGCTGTTCCGACGAGTGTTCCCGCTTTGGGCGCAGCTGGAAGACAGACAGGCGGGGTGGGGCAGGGCGGCCAGATGCTGGGACTCGCCAACATGGCTCCAGCGCAGAGCTGTGGAGCCTTCGTCTCCAGGCATTAATTATACATCATTTAATATTAAACGGTAATTCCCAGCCTCTTCAGAAAGATCAACCACAATCAAGCAATCAACTCTTTTTTTATAAAATTTGAATTTTAAATGTAGCCATTACTGCAGGGAGGATTATGAGGTAAGCGATTGAGCTGTGTTATCCCAGAGCTGAGGCCTTGTCCTGCCAAAGAACGTCAGCCAGATAGTGGTGCTGACTCGGTTTCCCCAGGAACACCTTGATGGGATGAAAACTGATGGGTGCTCGTGGGGAAGCCTTCATGTATAGGGTGGGCTGGCCCGATTGTTCATTTTGGAACAGACTACGTAATTCTCTTTGGGGAGAGTTGAGACCCTGCATCCTCAGCCCCTCCCCTGCCCACACACACACGTTCGAAATGAGACTGGACTGTCCGTCCTTCACCCCTGATGGGGTCGATGGAGAGAACCATCCCGTGTGTCCCATGGACACCTGCCTCCATTTCCCATTCCTCTGGACCACGGAGGTTTCCAGATGCCACCTAGGGTGGACATGGGAATCCCATCCTTGTCGGCCAAGGGATTTGACAGAACAGACAGTCAATGACCCCTCCCCGCCCCCAGATGTCACTTCTGTCAAGGTCACAAGGATGGGTGGGAGTCCCATCCCCACAGAGGGGGGCAGCTAGGAGGAAATTTGGGGAGCCCTCAATTAGGGGAGCCTCATCAGGGCACCAGTTCCCTTTCTCTTTTCCCTCCCCTCTGTGCTCAGAGCCTATGCAGAACAAGGGGGCTGCAAGGGGTGGGGGTTCATGACCCTGCCTCCCTGTAAGTCATGGATATGCCCTGCCTTGTCTTCCCAGTGAGAGGAATCCTGATTGCAGGGGTGGAAGTCCCATCCGATAAATGAGGGTGAGAAGATGAATGAAAAATTCAGAGGATCCCCAAGGTCACGGAACCCACTCATCCACCCCCTGGGTTGTCCTCCCCAAAGGGCTGCAAACCCACATGTGTGGGAAAACCAAGGGGAAGCTGGCCCGCCTTCACATAGTGGGTCACAGAGTCCTCTGTCTCCTTGGGGGAGTGGGCTTTTCATTGATCAAGATGCTCGATGGGATTGTCCCGCCATGCATCCACATAGTCCAGGGCTCCGGAGCGCTTCTCTAGCTGGCCAGCTCCTGCCCAGGACGCCCCTCTGTGAGCTGAGTCTTGTCCTCATCATCTGCCCCAGAAAACGCCCTGGGTCTCCAGCTTGCTGGCCATCAATCAGGAGGCAGCTCCAAGGCCTGGCCAGTTCGGTGGGAGGTCTGTTCTGGGACTGCGCCACCCCTCACCCATCAGCCCCATCTGATTTCCTATCCAACCTGCAGGCAGCAGGGGGATCATTTGGGTCTAATCCTCTGTGAGGGAGTTCCAGCTTTGATGCTGTAAGGAGCCACGTCTGCTGGCGGAGTGGCTGCAGGCAGACGGGGCCTCCGAGGCGGGTGAGCAACAGGGTCACCCCACAGCTCCCCCATCTTCCCGGGGGTGTAGCAGGTGTGCATACCCAGCAAGGCTGACCTCAAAGTAGGCCAATTTTCAGGAGGAAATAGGCAAAGACAGGCCGCCTGGAGCAAAGCGGTAACCTAGTTCAGCAGACACAGAACGGCTGCAAGAGGTGGGAGGGATACAAAGAAGCTGGCCGAGAACCGGCCGCAGGGACATCTCGGGACAGCAAGAGGCGGGCGTGGACCAGCCCAGGCGGCTGTTACGAAATACAGAAAAAGCGTCGTGCACTGGGTGGCCGATGTCCACAGGTACGCTTGGATCGAGAGAAAGGCTTCGGAAACAGGAACCTTCTGCCTGAGAAACTACGTCAGGAAGCCGGGCCCACTCGCCTTCTGCAGAGAAAGCCCGGGGAGGCGGCGACACCCCTGGGCAGTGTCAGGGAGCCTGGCACCCTGGGGCCAAGGGGAGTGGGCTGTGCCAGGGCAGAAGGGGCTACACTGGATTCTCTGGCACAAACGGAAAAACCATTCCCCGGGCTGTGACCAGCAGGGTTTGATCCTTCTGTGCGCACTTCCCCGGGGACCCCCATAGACCCCCATTTCCAGCCCAGAGGAGCTGAAGATCCTTACCAGTTTTTTAAGACAAGAGTTGTAATCAGGGCAGCTATGACCATGATGAGGGAGACGGTGATGGTGATAATCTGATGGACAGCCAAACCTGGGAACAGAGAAAGAGGGAGAGGGGAGCCGTGAAACCAGGGCCGAAGGACAAAGGAGCCCAGGAACGGGGGGGTGGGGAAGGGATGACACAGGAAGACGGATGGACGGGATGGGACATGTGTTCCTGTCAACCTGGCTATGAACATGCAGGTCCCCTCCACACTCAGTCTGCAGCCACCAGTGCAAGGGGCCGTGCGAAATGGATGCTGGGAACGGGACAGGCTCTCGGGTCTCCCCTGCCCCGCATCAGGTGCTGGCAGGTGCTGTGGGCACCAGGCCTGCTCTCACCTGGAGTCCCAGAAGGGGGCCCTGGCCCCAGCCTCTCTCAGTCCCCAAGCCGTGACCCACCCATGGGAGGCTGTGTCCTTTCTTGCACGAGCCCCTCACCTGGCGCAGGGAAGCTCTGGTGGAGGCATTCTCCCAGGGCCTGTCACCCCTCCTTTCTCCCTCCCACCCCGGGTAAGTCTGCTCCTCTATTCGAAGCACCAGGGCAGCTGGCCTGTGAGTGGGAGCAGGATGTGGCCTGACCCAGGAGCAGGCAGAACGGCCCAGGATTTATGGGGAAGGTGGGGAAGAGGGACACTCAGGCGTGTGGATCACTGGGAAATGTCTTCTCCTTCCAGAGTTCTCACCAAGACGCTTATTGCCTGATGAGATACCAGGGAATAAAGGTTCCAGCACAGTGGCTGATGCTTCCCAAAGTCCCAGAGGAGCCTCTGTGGCCTGGCCTTGCTGCCCTGTCCTTTCTCCGTGTGTATGCATGGTGGTGGTGGGATGGTGGCAGAAACAGCAGGACAGGGACAGAAGGACCAGCCACTCCAGAAACAGGGCAGCCAGAACCCCAGCTGAGCTGTCTGCTAACCCCGCACATGGGCAGCCGAGGACAGGCATTCTCTCCATACCCTCCCTCTGCCCCCCAGCCCCCTGCACCATCTCCCACCAACCACAGATGCAGGGGGAGGGAGGAAAGGCAGGCTGGCAATGGCTGCCACCTCCTGTCCCCCAAACCCAGCTATGTTCCTCTCGATGACACATCTGTCACATCCTTCCTGGGACATGGACAAGGGGCACCTTCTGGCTGACTCCACTGGTCAGTTAGGACCACTTGGGAGGTCCAGGATCTGGCCCAGTCCTCCTGCTGTCAGCAAGAACCAAACCTGGGAAGCTGGGTGATAACGGCCATGAGGGGCTGTGCAGAGAGCCCAGCAGGTGGCAGCTCCCTGCTCCACAGAAGTGCTGATGCCCGTGTCTGAGCACCTGCCCCTCTCCACTCCTGGCTCCCCATCCTGATGTCCATTTGCAGAGACCCACCTGTCACACCTGAGGAGCCCAGGGGTCCTGGGGTGAGGACATGCGTGCACATGTTCCAGTGCGGAGGACTTCAGAGTGTATGATTGTCCTGGTGACCTTCCACGGACATAGTCTCGCATGCAGATGTTACCTCTCTCCTGACTAGAATCCTCATGGGGGGAGTTGCTAATAAATGATTCAAAGTTAATGTGGCCAGAAAGCAAGCTTTCTCTTCCTGTTTGCCCCTCTTCCAGGCTGCTTCTGTTTGTGGTGAGGGGTTCTCATCCTGAGCCCAGAGAATAAGCACCACTAGGAAAACTGGGGCATGTGCACAGACGTCATGGGCCTCCCTTCATTCATTCTTTTATCTATTGACTCAAGAACCATTTACTGAGCACCTGCTGAGTGCCGGGCAGGGCCAGTTTTGACCAACTCAGCCACAGTGCCACCCTCAGGGAATAGCTGCTCCGGTGCCATTTTTTAAAGCTGCAGCACTCATTGCTGGTTCTGGCCAATGGCTTCCCACACACCCGTGCCCAATTCACGGCATCCAATGTAAACCACTAAGCCACCTTTCCTCCTCCTCGAGGACTGCCAAATTGGCTTGCCCATGGGGTTGAAAGCTACCTATGCCACAGCCACCCTCAGTCTCACCAACAATGGAGTGCCCACCAGCCTCACTAAGCCCTATTTATTCACCAGCTTCCTAGAGACCCAACTCAGGCTTTGTTGGCAGAGGGAGGTTGAAAAGGATGCCCAGTTTAATGAACAACCAGGGAGGATGGCTATTCAGTCTCCCCTCTGCCTCCCTCCATCCACTCCACTGACCCAGTCAAGAGACGGCCATGCTGTCAGAAAAAGTGTGTGCTCATCCTGTGTCTATGTTTCCTCTGATGAGAAGGAGGCCAGTGATGATGGTGATGATGATGGTGGTGGTGGTGATGGTGGTGGTGATGATGATGGTGATGGTGGTGGTGATGATGGTGGTGATGACGATGATGATGGTGATGATGGTGGTGGTGATGATGATGATGATGATCGTGATGATGGTAGTGGTGATGGTGGTGGTGATGGTGGTGATGACGATGATGGTGATGATGATGATGATGATGGTGGTGGTGGTGATGATGGTGGTGGTAGTGATGGTGGTGGTAGTGATGGTGGTGGTGATGATGGTGATGATGGTGGTGTTGACAGTGGTGGTGATGATGGTGGTGGTGATGATGGTGGTGATGGTGATGATGGTGGTGGTGATGATGATGGTGGTGGTGATGATAATGGTGATGATGATGGTGGTGGTGATGATGATGGTGATGACGGTGATGATGATGGTGATGACAATGATGGTGATGATGCTGATGGTGGTGGTGATGATGCTGATGGTGGTGGTGATGATGATGATGATGGTGATGATGGTGACAATGGGCGTGATGATGATGATAGTGATGAAGATAATCCTAGGCATGCTCGACAAGTGGCAGCAATCATCAGGTGTGTATTATCCCACTTATTTCTGGCAACAACTCTCAAAGGTAGACACTGTCATCATCAGTTAAGGAAGTGAACAATACCTGGGCAAGCTCGTGTAAATCCCTTGGATCAATGGGATCTGCTGGCTCCAAACCCCATACTAAGAGCAGGAGTGTATTGCGATTCTGAGCTCAGACTCTGCTAATCCCAGCTTTGACTTTGACCTGACAGCCTCACTTCTTCTGTGGTAGAGGCTGGCCCCTCTCCCCTCTATGCTCCTGGGGGAGAACAAGTTTCTAAATCACTGAGGCAGGTGCTTGAGCCTCACCACCTCCTCATGGACAGACCCCTTGGGCAGCGCTCCGGGCCCATGCCCAAGCCTCTCAGCCATTTCTTGGCAGGTCACACCCCAATCTCCATGGCAAGAACTACACTTTTGCTTCCTGTGCTAAATCTGGCATCTTCTAGGTCAGGAGCATTCAATGCCTGTGGAGGTGGGTGATGTAGAAGAGCAAAGTGGGCGGGAGTGAGCCAACAGGAGCGGTGGGGATCTGTTCAATGATGAGGCCAGGCCCAGCTAGAGGCACTGGGTGTCCCCTCACAAGAGCAGAGCACCTCATCCATTCCCTAACATCTGCAGGGCCAGAGGAGGCCCAAGGTTCTGCCAGACTTTGACCTCTTGTCTTCTTACCGAGGGAATTCTTCTGTTGGATTGAATATCTGCAGTGGCCAAAGTCCTTGGAAGGGAAGGGTCCGTGACCAGCTGTATCTTAGACGGTTAATTCTCTCCCATTCCCCCTGTGGGTGAGGACAGGAAAGCACTGATTCTCTTCTGATGGATGGAAGAAACTGAGGTCCAGAGGGGAAGACACTGGCTCAAGGGCCCCCTCACCGACGACTGGAAGGACAGAAGCCCAGACCTTTGCCCTTTGCCTCATGAGTCTCTGAGCCCCTTAAGAAAAGGCAAATCTCCACCATCTTTATAGCCACCCCTCCCTCCCATACACTGCCTGGCACAGTACCTTACGACAGTAGCTGTGTGGCATGTTATTGAATCTAGAACCAGACAGTAGAGGATAAAAGCCAGGGAACAGGCAGACAGGGAACAACATAATCCCGGTGTTTGCTTTGTGCTGGAGGCCCTTCTCCTGCCCTCTGTAGGAAATTTCTCCACAGGACTTGCCAAATCAAAAACTGGAGGAAACAGTATGTGGGTTCATAACCAGCTAAGATCATCTGGGCAGAAATACAACAATAATATAACGGCTGTGCTTTCTGGAAAGACTTCTCTATACCGGGCACTGTGCTAAGTCTTCACACATGTGATCAACTTACTCCATCGCCCATCCTACGTTTTTGCACCTGCCTGACCAATAAGGCGCCTGATACTCAAAGGAGTAAAATGATGTTCCTGTGGTCACTCCACAGAGCGAGGATGGAAGGCAATTCTCTGGAGTCCAGATCTAACACACCTGTGGCCCCTCCCTGGTAATAAAAGTGGTTAGAGGTAACATCTCATTACTCCTCACATACTTTACTTGCCAAGTGACCAGGCTTGTGCTTCATCGCCCGGCCACGGGCTTTGATGGGCCACTGGGCTCGCGCATAAGGACTCAATGGCTGCAAGAAGACCTCACAGACCCCGTGCTTTTGACATGTGGTAAGAATGATATTTGTAGGAAGCAGGTTGGAAGATGGAAAGTCCATAAGGATGCTTCATTATTTCCTCTCCTTGAGGGGTTGGCTACTAAGAAGACATCATAACAATATGTGAGAAGTAGCATAGTGTTTCAAGCATCTGTCCATCATATAGTCCTCCCCAAGTGCCAGGAGTCGTGTCCTCATCTGTGTAAGCCCCATAAGTCTTTGCGTGGGTGCTGTGTAGGCAAACCTTGCCTGAAGGGCCATACAGTAATTATTTTAGGTTTTGCAGGCAGTATGGTCTCTGTCGCAATTTCTCAACCCTGCCATGATAGTGCAAGAGCAGCCATGGACGGTATGCAAACAAATGGCTGTGTTCTAATAAAACTTTATTTATAAAAACAGACAGTGGTCAGATTTGGCTCATAGGCTACAGTTTGCTGACCCCTGATTTAGGTGAATAACGGAAGGTGGCTTGGCTTATAAATGAAATAGAAGTCTGCGTCTATTTTGAGTGGTTGGTTAAAGCTGGGACTCAGACTGCAATCCTCTGGTTCTGAAGACTAGAACCTTCACACTCCATCATCGAGGGTTTACTGTCCTTTAGGATTTTCACTGGCCACTGACCAGGTGATTTCAAAGGCAGCCACAGCTTCTATCTTATCAAATTGGGCCATAAAACCCAGCAGCGGGCAGCTTCACCCGCTGGGTTTGCTCACATGAAGCCGGCTTGAGCATATATCACTTCGTGTGACGGCTCCCCTTGAGAGCTCAGTTGGACAGGATTCTTGATTTTTGGAAACTGAATCTCAGGGAGATTTTTACCAATTTAATCCCTCCAGTGACCCTCAGAAATATTTCAGCCATGTGTCTCTCAATTTTCTTCATTAAGGTTGAAAAGAAACTGCATCTTGCAAAAGACAAGAATGTTGAGATTATGCAGTCACTGTGTCAATGGTCTATGACACTTTCCCCGCCCCATGCACGTGGCACCGTTCTTAGGAAGATGTCTTCCCAACCTCTCTCCTTCCTTACTACTTTCTGTCAACAATCACACCTTAAACTATGTTCCCTCAGGTCAATATCTGGTGGTCATTAAATAATGCAGGCAGGAACATCTGTGCCATAAACCCTACTGACTGGGCAAGGTGATCCTTGAACAGCGTCTACGCCAACTGTTGGGCGGGCTGTGACTGGGTTGATAATGATGTCACCTTAAGGGAACATATAGTGTATACCTCCAAGAAAGGAAAAAAAACAACTTTCTCCTCTCCACTTCCAAGGTCAATATTAAATCCATCTTCAAACTCTCTGCAATTCAGACATGGTCCCAGGGCGCGGAGCATGCTGTGTGGGGAGTCTTTCTTCCCTTTTCTGACAGGTGTTATTGTTCCTGCTAATTTAGGGGCTCTTTCTGTTCCTGGTAATTGCCACTGTATACTAATGTGCTAGGAATCAGCTGCCATCCAGATAATGAAAAATTATACCCAGAATAATGGATGGGGACAGATGGATTACCAAGCTCTGCATCAATCAATAGGGCTTTTATGGTTATATTTGTGATGGTTTGTAATAAGATCAGGCCCCAAAGATTGATGTGGAAGTTGGTAATCCATCTCTGGGTCTGGACGAATTTCTTATTAAATGAAGTCAAATCAAACATGGGCTGTTGTCTATGGCAAAAACAACCTCGTTGAGGGTCTTCTTTTGAAGCACTTGAGGGGGGAGTGGTCCATCTGGCTGGTATGGGGAAGAAGGCAGGAACAATTGCCCTGGAATTTGCCGAAGCAAAGGGATGACATTTCTGTGTTTACAGCAGCTCATCTTACAACACAGGGATCTCATGTGCCTGCCTTATGGGAACAAAGAATCAGTGACCAACGGATCCAAGGATGTCTGTCTTCAGGGGTTTGACAGGTGAGAGGTGACAACGGGTATTCCAAGTGACAATTCCACTGTAAAGAAACCATTCCTTTTCCACAGAGGCTGCAAAGCGTTGACTCCCCAGTATGTCCTTGACAAATAGTCTCAGGAGCACGGGGAAGCTCGCAGCATCCACTGCGGGACAGGCAAGAGGCCAGCCTGCCTTCCTGAGCAGGAGGTTTACGCTCCAAGGTTTACACCAAGGTTTAGGCTTGTTCTGAGGCAGGAGGCCACCTCTGGGGAAGGGAGCAGGATGTTGAGGAAAATGCACCTTCGAAAACCGGGGTAGTCACAGAAAAACAAGGCCACCAGCTTCTGTGGCAGGGACACAAAGGCACGCCATTTTCTGAGTGACTCCACAGAGCCTTCCAGGGGGGGTGAGTGATGGAGAACCTTCGAGCCAAGGCTCTTTCAAGGTCAAGTCTCCTGTCATTGGAAGTCGCTCCAGCTCAGGGCAGCATCATCAGCAGAGAGAACAGAACCCCACCAGGGAAGCGGCTACGCCGACACCTCACAGGACTCGGCTTTGTCCCCACAGCACGGTGAAAGTGAGTCCTCAAGGAATCACCCCAAAAGGACCTCAGAGTCAGGTTGCAGCAGTGGTCCTCAGCCGGGGACATCCAGCCATGTCTGGAGACATTTCTGATTGTCACACAGCAGGTGGGTGGTTGTACTGGCATCTACGAGTAGAGGCCAAAGACGCAGGCAGACGTCCTACAATGCACAGGACGGTCCCATAAGAGAGAGTGATCTGGCCCCAAATGTCAGCAGTGCTGAGGTTGTTTGCTAACGGGAGAAACGCATGAACGACATCAAGAAATCAGCATCTGAGTCTCAAACCCACGTCACATCATCCGAATTGATTCTCTGGGACACCCTCAGTGTGGTAGCCTGTGGTTAGTGAGTCAGAAATGTCCTGCGATCACAGCCCACATGGCCACAAAGTGAGAAGCGTGGTCCTTTCCCCGACATCCCCCCTTCTCCCTCCAGCCCTTCCTCACTGAGAGCAAAGGCATGCTGGGAGGGGCACGCAGGACTGACCTCTCACAGCTGCTGTGGAGTCAACCCACATCATGAAATGACGCTCGCCCACTGGTAGTGGCTGCCACACATTGTTCCAAGTGAATTAGTTCACGCACAGCTCACTACAATCCTACGAGGTGGGCACAAATATGCTCCCCGTTTCCACAGGGAGGTTAAGGGGTTTTCTCGAGGTTGCACAGTGCAATTTGGGAGGTCCCCAAGACCACCCTCAGGTTGAATAATTCGCTAGAAGAACCCACAGAATTGAACAAAGCTGTTACACTCCAGGCACGGGTTATTACAGTGAAAGGACACAGACTAAAGTCAGCTATGGGAAGAGGCACAGGGGGCAGAGTTCAGGAGAGACCAGGCGTGGGCTTGCAGTCACCCTCTCCCAGTGGAGGAACGTCACAGCACCAACTCCTCCCAGTGACCATGGTGACCACACGCACGGAGTGTCACCAGCCAGGGAAGCTCCCTTGAGCCTGGGTGTCCGAGTCTTTGGTGGCGCTTAGTCATGTGGACATAGTTGACCTCCTGCGTGGCTGGTCTTAGTCTCCAGCCCCTTTAGAGGTAGAGCTGACATCCTGTAGCCCAAGGCCCCCAGGTAAACAAAGACGTTCTTATCAGGCAGGGTCTTTTGAGGGCTTAGAGGTGACCTCCCAGGGGCCGGGGTCAAGGACATTTCTTTGAGCAAGGTTAACCATTGACTGCACAACACAGCTAAGACCCAGCAAGCGGGACTCAGACCCAAGAAGGCTTGCTCTGGGCTCGTGTGCTCAGCGCTCCACTGCACAGCCTGTGGGAGAACAGTGGTCCTGTCTCCACAGGGGGATGGCCAGTGGCCGTGGGGCCATGGTCCAGAGAGTATCTGGGGATCATCATACAAACCCAGCTGGCTGGGGGTTCCAAAAGGGACTTGCAGTCGGACTTATGTCCCCTGCCATTAGGCTCAACTAAAGCTGTTGAGGAGCAAATTCCTTGGACAAGGAGAACTTTCTTTGCATTTGGAGACTCCTCTGAACTTGAGAGCAGAGTACGACAGATGGGGAGACAGAGGGAGCCTGGGGGCTAAAAAGATCGCACAGCAGCCAGATCCAGGCTCCAACGAAGGCATTCACCTACTTCCACTTCTCGGCACCATCTTCTCGGCCAAATCTCAGCTTGTTCCACTGCTCAGCCTGAGGGGTAAGCACTGCCCTCTCAGACCCAGGTGGGATGTGTTGGGCAGAGAGCTTGGGAAACTCCATGCCCTGGCAGTGGGGTTTTCCCCGTGTTATGGGTTGAATTGTGTCTCCCCAAATTCATATGTCGAAGTCCTAGCTCCTAGTACCTTGGAATGTGACTTTATTTGGAAACAGGGCTGTTGCAGATGTCATTGGTTGAGTTAAGATGAGGTCGTATTGGAGTAGGGTGGGCCTCTAATCCAAAATGACTGTGGTCCTTATAAAAAGGAGACATTTGGGGCCAGGCACACACACGGGAGGAAGATTGGAGTGATGCTGCCACAAGCCAAGGGACTACCAGAAGCCAGGAGAGGGGCCTGGGACGTCCTGCTGTAGATCCTTCAGAGGAGATGACCCTGCGGACACCTGGGTCTTGGACTTCCGGCCTCCAGACCATGAGATAATAAATTCCATTGTCTACACTGTGGTACTTTGTGATGGCAGTCCTGGAATCTAATACACCTTCTGAGGTGAAGTGCTTTTTGAAAGCTCAGGCACCTCGGGGCATCGGTTAGAAGCAAAGAGGCCCAGAGCCCTCACTGTATATTTACAAAATCACGATCTGCTTCACAGCTGACTTCAGAGCCACTGTCTTAATCGCACACTTCGTCAGCCCCGAGATGGCTGACACCAGGACCTGGATGAGATGTCCAGCCCCTGGACAAGTAACTTGGTTTCTCTGTAGGGGGTTGAACAGTGTCCCCCGAATTCAGGTCTATCTGGAATCTCAGAATATAACCTTATTTGGAAATGGGGTCTTTACAAATTTAATTCATTACCTAAGGATCTCGGGATGAAATCATCCTAGATTCAAGGTGGGCCCTCAATCCAATGGCTAGTGTCCTTATAAGAGACAAAAGAAGAGCAGACAGAGAAGAAATCCACTTGAAGACGAAGGCAGAGGTTGGAGTGATGTGGCCACAAGCCAAAGATTGCCAGGGCGCCAAAAGCTGGAAGAGGCTGGAAGGATCCTCCCCGGAGCCTGTGGGGGGAGCGTGGTGCTGCCAACACCCTGATTTTGGCTTCTGGCCTCCTGAGCTGGGAGCGAGGCCTGACCCTCCGTGACCCTGCCCACCCACTTTTCTCACAAGTCTTTCCCACTGCATGATCACACAGCTTCAGAAAGTCGAGCCTGCAATGCCGCCCCTCGTGGAAAGCTGCAAAGGCTTCATAAGCATCTCTGAACTGCATTTAATGGCCACGAGAATGGGTTACACACGGAAGCCAGGCCCCATCCATCTGGTCCCTCGGACTCACATTCAGCGGGCAGCAGTGACCAGAATGCTGAATTGGGGCCCAGGAAACATGCCTCCCAGTCTCGGGCCCCCAGACGTGGGGAGCATCATTTCTGAGCAGGAAGGCCAGTCCTGAGGTAAATGCAAAACCCCTCCAAGAGAGGATGAAATTTTAAACTTCCAGGGCGGCTTTCAAAGCAGGAGCATCAGGGCTTCTGAAGCCTGTTACAGCCTCCACCTCTCCCCATGTTGTTTG
Organism: Tapirus indicus; assembly: GCA_031878705.1. Lineage (NCBI taxonomy): Eukaryota > Metazoa > Chordata > Mammalia > Perissodactyla > Tapiridae > Tapirus > Tapirus indicus. Next base: position 87,735,499 of record CM062924.1, on the reverse strand, counting down.
CCGTTTCCTCCCAGGACCCCCGGGCACACACGCAGGTGCATGCACCCATGCACACATACTGAATTTATTGCTCATCTCATTGCAGAACAGAAGCAGCTGATGCTCAGCTTTGAGCTCAGTAGCCAATACGGAAATGACCCATTTCTTTCACTTAACTCCCAATAGCATTTGAATATTTCGACAAAGGATGACAGGCTGGGAAAGAATGTGCTGGGGGAAGCCAGCATTGCTCCTTGCTAACAGAGAGGTCAGGGGGGCTGGGAAGGGACACACACGTGGTGCCCATCAGCCAGCGCTTCAGAGAGCAGAGGGGCCTTCTGCTATCAAAGCAGCACGGTCCATGGACCCGGGCCTGGCAGCCCGGGCTCTGGGTCCCACGTGTCAGCTGCGAAGTCTGTGACCGGATTACTCACCAGCAGCGCCAGCACCCACCATCGGAATGGAGTCTATATTTAGCCCATCGAATGGTGAATGGATCAAACCTCTAAGCAAATGGCGAGGCTCTCCCCCACAAAGCCTGGCTGCCCTCCCTCTCGCAGCCATCCTCGCCATGTGACTCAATATTCCCGTTCGGTAGATGATGCTCCTGGCGCTGCCGTGGCGCTCCAGATCGGCAGCCGGCACACAGTAGGCGTGCAGAGGGTGGCTCTCCCCCTGCTTATCGTCACAGTGGAGTCTCGGCAGAGGCTCAGCCGCCGTCTGGGAGGAGGACGGCCGGGGCTGGCCGTGTCGGCTCGGTGCACGGCCCGGGGCAGACTCTCGGTAACACGTTCCCAACCAATGGAGAGACCGATGCCTCGTCCGGCTCAGAGCACCCCAGCCCCTCCCACCCGTGCCTAGTCCCAGGGGTCTCAGTCTCGCCCATCTTTACTTGAGGCTTTCTTTAAAAAGACATTCTCTGTGCCCCGGTCACCCACCTGAATTAGACAGACGAGAGACCAGAACGCAGGACATTTACCTCCCTGTGGTCTGCACCCTCGTCACCTACTTATTCTCAGTGATGTCTCAGCCTGTTAACTGTGGCCCAGGATGGACACGCCGTCTAGAGGCTCCAAGGGCAGCAGCTCTCAGCACGGCCTCCATGGTCTACAGGCAGAGCCCAGGCGAAGGACGGAGCGAGCGGTTCTCAGACGCGGGCCGAGCCCCAGAGGGGACTCTGATCAAGTCCAGCGGGAAGACCCCTTACCGTTGGGGTGTCACAGACAGAGACAGAACCACAGGGCAGAGAGGACTAAGAATGAACTCCGCCACTCTGGGAGCCAGCTCTACTTGCACTCGGACGTCAGCTCTGTGACTCCGAGCTACTTACCTTCAGAACTGCCCGGAAGGTCACAGGTGAAGCACGGGAAACCTCCAGCGCGGCGCCCAGGGCAGAGCGGTCACCCTCGCCGCCCCTGTCCGGGGGTCTCGGGCAGAGGAAAGACACTGGGACCGGCCCTGACAACCTCACTTCAGATGGAAGCTGCCCCTGACCCCTGTATCCGTGAAGGTCACTCACGAGAACGCCCTCTGCACTCAGGCCGTCCTAAAGGAGCCGCACTGTCATCGAGCAGAGTGGCACGTGCTGTGTGCCCTTCATTAAGAGTGAGGCTGGGGAGGGCCGTGTCTCAGTGCTGGGCCTGCAGGACCTCCAATGGCCACCCCATCATTTCTCTCCCTCGTCCTCGTGCAGGGCCTGACAGCCCCCCAGAGGGACACGATTGAAGAGGGACACTCCTCGTCTCCAGAAGGTCCCTCTTGGATAGAAAAGTGCTACGTATCCATTCACCAGCTGTCGACTGAGGACCGACTATGTGCAGGCACCGGGCTGGACGCTAAGCTGCAGGTGGGGACAAGAGCTTCAGTCAGGGGCTGAGGAGGCAGGCACTCAGAGATGAATGTGCACTACATCTGTGACAAAGGCTTCAATGACAAGAAGTACCGTGAAGGCCTAGAATGGAGTCGATCCAGGAAGTTGGGGAGAGGGTCCCCGAGAGACCGAGCCCAGCCCCCTGGGAGTGATATGTCACCTCTGTGGCCCCAGGTCTTCACCCCTCCCTCCAGCCATGCTCTTTGCTGAATCACTTTGCAGTGCTCCCCGTCTCACTTCTGGGCTGGGCCAGTGATGGGAACAGGGGCTGCACAGGGGGGTGTGTGTGAGGCTGGCTCTCGTGCACTTTGCCGTCACTGGGAGAACGTGCCCAGGCCAGCCGCTGGGGGATGAGAGACATGTGGAGCAGAGCCGACAGCCTCAGTCACGGGAAACGAAGCCAGCCCAGATCGACCAACAGACGGCAACCCCCAGCCACATAAGGGAAGCTAAGGAACACACTCTTCCAGTTGTGTGATCTGAGGTTTGGTGCTGTTTGTTACATGGCATTTCTGGGGCCAGCTAGCTGATATACTAGGTGAAGAGGGGAGGGAATGGTCTTCCAGACAAAGAGAAGGAACTACCTCGAGGAAAGTCAGAGTGGGACAGGCTGGAAGGCCTCAAGGCAGGAAGGATCCACTGACACAACAATATAGGGGATGTTCCCTGAGGGGCATGGCGGTTTCCAATCCAGAGAGCTCCGACCATCAGACATCACCAGGTGCGACAACTAACCTTCCCAGCCTCACTCACTCTGTTATCACTTCCCCGAACAACTTTACACATAGGAGCCTCCGTCTCAGGCTCTCCCTTCAGGAAGCCCAGGCTCTGCCACATGGAACGAAGGGAAGGCATATGGGACAGATGGGTTTTGCTTTGTAGAGAGAGAAGGGCTTAGGGAAGTGGCTGTGGGCAGCCTGAAGGCACCCCACATGCAGGGACTATGGTGGATGCAGCCCCCTGCCTTCCCAAAGACGCTTCTCACTATTCTAAAAAAGCAAAAGTTCGGTGCTCAAATCAGAACGGGGCACTCTGCGCAGGAAGCTTAGCTCCCTCCTAGAGATCCACGATGCACAAGTTTGAGAATCCTCCAGAAAAGAAATCTATTTCAGAAAGTTGGTTTAACCCAGCATTCCCCAGACAACTTGACACCCACATTCTCCTCCCACAGAACATACGCATCGGAACCCCTGGGGAAACTAAGTGTCCATGGAACTCGGCAGAATGTAGGCTCGGAGAAGAGCGAGCCCCTGTCTTGTGGTCCTGCTTGCCACTGCTTCTCCAAATCCAGCATGCTATCTGCTGCGGCCGCAGCCCTCAGTAAATGTCTGTGGGATGGAGGGAAGTAACCCAGCTCGGAAACCACCAACTCAGGGGGACGCTCCTTCTTGCCCAGTCGTGGCTGGGATGAGCTCCTGCTTTGGAAATTAAAAGGTCAGAGAGGAGCTGTCCAGGATGCATGTCCACTACAAACGCCGCCCAGAGCATTCTGGAGCACTGGTCCTGTGCTCTGAGCCAGGGGACCCCGCTGTGTAGGGACAGTCATCTCTCAGCACTCACTGAGCTGCTGTCCGCAGGACCGAGTCCCTCACCTGGGCTGGCTTCTTCTGGTTTCGGGCCCCAAGGTGGCCATCCCTCCATTTGCATGTTGAGAGGTGCTTGCTCATTGATGTAGCTACAGAACTCCATCAGCAGCCTACCTTCCAGCAAGTTCTGAGTCAAACCTTTAGGGTTAAACAGAGTCTGAGAGGCAGGGTGGGAGAGTCTGGCCTTGTCTTCTCGGAGCACTGTGCAAAGCTTGCAAACAGAGCCTTGCAGCCCAGTTGGCTGCCAACTCTGCCTTCAAAATCCAAGGACAGTGTCAAGGGAGCCAGAGGAGGGAGATGGCTGCCCCATGTTCCGTTAAAATCTCTATGCAGCCAGAAAGTTTGGGGAAATTGCAATGTAATCTTGATGGGGAAGGGAGGTGCATGAGAGAGGGGAAATGCAGGAGCTCCAGGCACCAGCTTCCCACAGGGGTTCTCTGAACACTTTTTAAAGGCTTCCTGGGAATATCGTATAATCCAATAGCAGGTGCTGTCTTTACGCCACCCACTGCCCTTTTATTAAAAAGAATAAACAGGCAAATAGATGCATTTAAAAGGCCCCACACCCCCTTCCCCCACCCAGCGGCCCTACTGGGTGGTCCCACTGCCCTCAGGCAGTGGTATGCTCCCCTTCTCCCACTAGGATGGGGCACTGGGGGGGAATCACTGCTGCCCACCTCCAGCTCCCTGGCAGAGCCACCCCTCGGGCCAGCTGGGAAAGGCTTTGCCTGGGGAAGGGCTGGGCCTCTCTCTGCATCTTGCCCCTGGGGGCTGCTGCAGTGGTGGCTTTGGGCACTCGTCCCAGTGGTGCCAGGAGAGCGAGAGGAGGGCCTGAGGGGTGGGAGGCACCAGGAGGGAAGCTCCTGGCGTAAGAAGGAAGCCAACAGGAAAACAGCTGCCCTTTGCTTTGCTGTGGGATCCTGGTGACATCCTCACCCATGTTTGCAAGACAGCCTTTCAAAGCACGAGGCTGAGACCCTGTCACAGAGAACAAGCAGAAACAAACACACAGAAAAATGTTCAAGTTCAGTCTGGGAACTCAGGACCCAGGAATTCCCTGCGAGTTTGGAGAACAGAAAAGGCACTGTTTTCCCTCCCCCAGAATGACAGCTACTCAGAGTCAAGGAGGCGTCCCTGGGCCACAGAGACAAAAGAGGAGGTTGAAACCTTCCGAGGAGGATGGGCCCTCCAGAAAGACGGAAACCCTGCTTCCAGTCCACACGGGCCCAACCTAGGTGCTGAGAAACAGCCGCTAGAGCGGGAGACGGCAGCTGTTTCCTGTAATGGGCCCAGGAGTTAAAATGTTTGACCTCATGGCCCCTACAGTCCCCGTTGAAACCACTTGCCTCTGCAGCTGTGGCTGAGAAGCTGCCACAGACAAACACAAAGGGGTTGGGCCGTGTGGACACTGACATTTAAATTTCAAATAATTTTTACCTGTCACGAACTATTATCCTTTTGACTTTTTTCAACCATTAAAATGTGTAAAAAACCATTCTTAGCTCCCAGACTGTACAAAAACAGGGAACAGGCAGGACTTGGTTGCAGGCCACGGTTTGCCAACCCTAATCTAGAGCCTCAAATTCCCTCTCTAGCTTTTTGTGCACAATGTCCAGAACTGAACACAAGACTACCAGGCCCACCAGGGGGCCGGACCAAATGCACACAAGCCAAGAGAGGAAAAAAGTAACAGATAAAAGAAATAGTCTCATAGAGTGTCTAGGTATTGGAGTTACCAGGTACCAACTTTAATGTATTAAAGAAAACAGATTACAAGCTGGAGAATTTCAAGAGAGAACTGGGACACATATAAATACTAATATCTTACAAATAATTAATGCATATGAATAATTTATATATCTATATATGAATAACACATATGAATATTGTGAAGAAAACAATCTATTCCTGCTAATTCCTTGTGATGGGCCCTGGGCAATTCTTGCTTCTTTTTTGGGGTCTTGGTTTCCCCATCTGTGTAGCAGGGAACTGGGCCTACATCAGCAGTTCTCCAACTGTTCCTCTGAGCCTTGACATTGTGTTTTCCAGGAGCTGGAGAAGAATCAAGGAGGGGGCTCCGGGGTCCCCACTCTCTCTCCATCCTGCGCTGGCCCCCTTCAAGCTGTTCTCCATGCTGGGGATATAACACTTCACTAGAAGAACTTTGAAAACCTTTGATTAGTGCACAAGGGCCCTTCTAGCAGCAATGATGTAGATTCTGTAAAGGGAGGCAGTTCATGACAGGCTCCAGCCAGCATCTTCAGAGGCAGGGATGGGATGATCAGGAGAGGCCCAGGGAAGGGTACATGTTGGGTGGCCAGAACAAAGGCTGCGTGGCCAAGGAGCCCCCAGGTCACGGTTGGCAGGAGTCTGTAAAGAGCATGAGGAGGCCTGAGCAGAACAGGGACGCACTCTCACCTCTGCATCAGGATGCGTCTTCGCGGGCTCCACGAGGCCCCCCTCTCCCCAGAGCACCCAGCCTTTGCCTCATGCCTTGAATTCCATCGTTTGGGTCCCGACTTTATAATTGTCTTTTGAGAAGCAAACTGTCCTTGGAAGAATAAATCATTCGGGTGACAGTGTAAGTGGGTGGAGGTGTGGTGGGCGTGGGGAGTCAAGATCATTTCTTCATGGCAGAAGGGATTTGGAGAAGCAAGAGAATCCTGAGTCCTGATGCAGTGGAGACGTCCAGAAGCGAGGGGAGGGTGGAGGCCAGCCCTCAGTGGGAACTCCATGCCAGAAACTGCACGAGGCTCCCTCCTGCTTAATGTAGCGCAGACTCCACGATATAACAGTCCTACTACTTGCCGGCCGACCACTCCGCCTTCCCAGCTCCACGGGATGGTGAATACGGGCTCGCAGAGACTGCACGGACGCTCTCCCTGAGCAATCTGGTCAGTTCTCAGCCCTGTGATGCCTGTCTCCACATGGACCACGCCCACGGCGTCATCTCTTGCAAGATCCCTCGCCTTCTACATTCTTCCATCTGTTGAGTTTCTCCCTGGGGTAATTCTGCACCCCTCTAGCACAAGACAAACCTCTCCCTTCCTTGTCTCTCCATTTCAGTGGCTGCCACCAGCGTCTTCCCCTCCCCCTCCCCCTCCCCCGCCTCTCTTTTCAGCGCCTCCTCTCACGACACTGTCTGATGGAGTTTCCTCCACCTGCCTAGCCCTGCACTTTGCACGGTGGCTTTCCCGGCTAACCCGCCCTGTCTCAGTGGGCACCGACATCACCATCTCGTGAGATGGCAGCCGCGTGTCTCGGGAGGAGGTCTGGTTGTATTAGGACGCGGGGGCTGAGTCCAAGAGCCAGGACCCCGCCCAGCCCCTCAGCCGCTGTGTCCAGAGTCCCTGAGCACTCGGCTTCTGCCCAGGTGTGGCTGGCGCGTCGGGGCCCAGTGACCCGCCCTTTCCACACATGAAGTGGAAACACACTTTGCAGAGAGCAGGATGCTTTCCCCTCAGCTTTAGTTTCAACAGCCGTTCTGTCTTCTTGGACAAAATACCATCATCTGGTCTGCCCACCAGGCCTCTCTGTTCTTTCGATGAAATGGCCGGGTCCTAGATAAAACTGCGGAACAGACACTTCAGACAGAACGTGCACAGCCATGTGCGTGAGTCTTGCCCAGACTGTGGCACATGCTGGCTGCGGGCTGGGTCCCCTCTCCTCTAGCTCCTGCGTCCCACCGAGGCTGGGAGTGCTGCCTCACAGGCTCACCACATCAACCACTTTCTGGAACCGAATGGAATCAGATGCTCATTCATGATAATCCCGTGTGCCCAACACTATGCTGGACGAAGCTTTCAAAATCCTTCCCAGGCCAGAAAACACTCTGCCATATCCAGCGACCGTGCCGTTGTCTCTGGATGAGAGTGAAGAAGAAGTGACAGTGACGGGAGAGATGGGTGGTTCAGAGGAGCAGCACCTGCTCAGGCAGGATCTACAGGTAACCACAGCCCGGGGGGCAGCGGGGGTAATGGAGGAGCGCTGGCCTTGGGGCCAAGCCCTGTTAGGTGACCCTGGGCAAGGAATCGGCTGACCGCTCGGAGCCTCGGATTCTACGATGGGATCAATGAAAGCTGACCGCTTCCCCACTCGCCCTCCCAGCCCAGCCCAGGGCAGTGGGGGTCTCAACCCTGCCTCCTGGCAGTTCCAGCCAACACATCGCCCACTCCCTGGGACAAGTGACGGTGCTAGAGACAAGGACGACCACATCACTCCTCTCTCCCTGCCTCGTGCTCTCTCTCATTTTCTCTCTCTCTGGGAAGGTCGGATCCTTTCTTCTCTAGTCCAATCAGGCCAAATCTGGGCCACAGCGCCCTCCTCCCCAGGTGACAGCAGGAAGGGGGTGCGAAGGAGGACACAGAGATGGAGGATGAAGGGGTTTCACAGGAGATTTTCAAGGTTCGTTATGTCTCCCCTCCACGACACGTGCCCCACCTCACCCCCCACCTGGGGAACCGCTCGTCCTGGCCTGGCGGGGAGGATGGTCTTGTTGCAGAGTGGTGGCCACCAGGCGCTCTGTTCACTCCAGGCTTCTGCGAAAACTACTCTAGAAAGAGAGCTATGAGGATGAGGAGTCGGCCGTCGGGTCCCTTTGCTCACCTCCGGTGTCCCTCTTTAGCAAGGTCAAAGGGCAGTGAGGCAGCCAGGCTCGTCCCGCCCTGACGTTGTGAGGTGCGTCCATGTCTCCCCTGTCTGCCTCCGGTGCGTGTGTGCACACACACACACAAACACACTTGGCCACGCACATGGACAAACACAAACACGCACACACACCCTTCCTGAAACACCCTCTCTGCTGCAAAGCCCCTTACACGGGGAGTCCTGCGCCCGTCCTGCATCTGGCCGCTCTGTGCACACGTTCCTGGAGACAAGCAGACACACCCAACACTTCTGTTTCCCCTGGTCCACCTCTTACCAGCTCACGGCCCCCATGCGGCGTGCCTCCTTCCCTCCCGGTCACCCGTCCTCTGAGAGCTCGCGCTTGAGAAGCGCGGATGCAGATGCACAGAAGTACCTGTGGCCCCCGCACGGCCCTGCATGTCGGGATGACAAGATAATCCCTGCCTCCACTCTCTGCAGAGACCCATGGGTGGCGGTGGTCTCAGTTCTGTAGATAACATCAAGGATCCAGGGACAGGTGATGTCTCCGAGGAGACTCAGCAGCACGAAGCAGAGCACCACTTGGAGGTGGTGCCCAATCCACACTCCACAAAGTCCCTGCAGAGGTTTGGTCCTGAGAGCTCCTTCAGGGTCCCACGGGACCTCGGGGGAGGGGACGGGCATCAGCTATTCAAACTCCTGAGGGTACTTGCCAATCGAGCAGGGACTACAAAGTTGACAGGACGGAAGTACTGTGAGCCCTTAAGGTTGAACATTCCGGTAGGGCGACACCTGGAATGCGAGAGGAGCACAGAAACGGTGTTACTGGCTGAACTGGGGACCCCCAGAAGACAGGGTGAAGTCCTAACCCCGGCACCTAGAACGTGACCTTATTTGGAAACAGGGTCATGGGAAATGGAATTAGTTATGGGAGGATACTGGAGTAGGGTGGCCTCTGATCCCATGTGACTAGTGTTCTTCTCGGAAGAGGAGAGGACATAGAGACACGTAGAGGGAAGAAGGCCACGTGCCGACAGGGGCAGAGACCAGAGATGCGGCCTCTCGCCAAGGACCCCTGGAAACGGAAGAGGCAAGAGGGAGCTCGGCCCTGTCAACAGCCTGACTTCGGAATTCTGGCCTCCAGACTGTAGGAGAGTCAATTTCTGCTGTTTCAACTCACCCAGTTGTGGTGCTTTGTCACAACAGCCACAAGAAACTCACACAAACAGGGAAGACTGGACCCCGTGGGGTCAGGCGGCCGGGCCTTCGGGAGAGGGCTTCTGTTGAGGGGCGGGGTGGACCTCGCAGGAACACGGCCTCGTCCTCTTCGCGGCAGACCAAGCCGGGCTTCCACCCTTGGCTCCGCATCCAGCCCCCCGTCCCAGCATGCTGGACCACAGGGACGCAGCACCTTCCCAACACGGCGTGCAGTGACCAGTGGTGCACCGTGGTCTCATCTGGGACACCGAAGGTCACCAGCTGCCTTGTCAACTAAAATCCTGATTTGGGGAGGCAATTCCTCAGGCAAGGGAGCATTTCCAGAGGCCGAGCTGTGAGCAACCAAGCGAACAGGCAAAATGGAAAGCCTGACGTTCATCCTGCACAGCCACCACCACCCAAGTGGGCGCCCACTGAGCCGCAAAAGAACGGAGTTCAATGCAAACAGTTTGAACTAAATATGACTATTTTCAACCTAAGCCATGAAACACATTTTCAGTCATGGTGTGAAACTAGCTTCCAAGAGGACTTGGAGTGGTCAGTGTGGACAGTTTGGATCCTCCCACAGATGATGACCGTGAGCCACCGTTGGTTGGGTCATTGACACAGGCCGGGTGCTGTGCCAGGCCCAGTGCACAGAGTGATCTCACAAAGTGGGTGCAGTAGGTTGAATGGTGGCTCCCCAAAGACAGATCCAATTCCTAACTCCCCGTCCCTCTGAATGTGACCTTATCTGGAAGCAGAGTCCTGGCAGATGTAATTAGTGAAGCATCTCCATTTTCCTGGACTGAGGGTGGCTCTAAATCCAATGACAGACATCCTCATAAGAGAAAGGAGATGGAGATTTGGGACACCTGGACACTGAGGAGAAGGCCACGTGAGGAGAGGCAGAGATGATGTGATGCAGCCACAAGCCAAGAACACCTGGAACCCCCAGAAACTGGAAGAGACAGGAAGGATCCCCCCTGTAAAGCCTTCGGAGGAAGCACAGCCCTGCCAACACATGAATCTGGGACTTTTGGCTCCCAGAACTGTGAGATGATAAATTTCTCTTGTTGAAAGCCCTCCAGTTTATGGTGACTTGTTACGGCAGCCCCAGGAAACTCACACAGTAGATGTTGCTGTCTTCACTTTACAAGGGGGAGGGTGAGGCTTGTCCAGGTGACCTGTCATCAGATAAGTGGCAGAGCCCATGTGTAGACTCAGCTCAGCCTGATTCCAAAACCCACACTCTCTCCACGTGTCCTCAAGTCCCTGGGCCACACTGAAGCAGGCCACTTGTGCCAGCAACAGAGGGACATGGGACGAGGACATTCTCCACAAGAATGTGTTTCTCAGGACCCTGCAGCCTCCACTGGCCAGATTCCACCTAAGATCCCCAAGTGACCCTCCTACTTTGGACTCAAAGCCAAACACAAAAGGGATGCCCCACACTTTTCGGAGGCGGCCCTTCATCTCCACGGCCGCGTTCCAGCCAGGGCCTCTGGGAAGTCTAGGACAGACATAATCCATTCCTGGGCATAAATCAGTCCGGGAAGCGCAGCGCTGACCGGCAGGAGGAGGAGGGGAACCCCAGAGCAGCGCTCCCTCGGACCCCTCTCTCGGTGCTGTCCTGAGCTGTATCATCTTCTAATCAAAGCACCCAGATCTGTAGCTGCCGTCAAGGTTGGAGGGTGGGGCGGCATCACTCTCAAAGGCGTGGAGAGAAGCCAAAGGCTCTTAATGGGGAAAAGAAAACAGAGAAGCTGGAACACCTGTTCCCTCCTCGGAAGGGGGGAGCAGAGTCATAGCTGAGCCCACTTCAGTGCACGCGCATGTGGCCCACGACTGCTGCTTCTCTGAGGAATGATTAATGTAGGAAATTGTCACTCTAGACTCTCCACAGACTCCAGGCCTTGAGGGAGTCTCTGACGACCATTTGTTATTGTTACACATTGTTACTTAGCATGATTGCATACCATTATTTTGATTATTCCCATTCTAGCCGTGGAGGGGAAATGCAGCCGGAAGTTTCGCTGAGATTGCCTTATTCCTTCCTTCCAAGGAGGCTTGGTCTAAGGGGCTCGTTCCTTGGCACGGTGGCATTGGCCTGAGAGCGGGGAGGTGCAGGCGGGGTCTGGACCGCTGGACCCCCCCAGAGCTGCCAAGCCCAGCACTCAGGTTCCACTTAGGTCTGCCTCTCTCCTGAAGCCCCCATTACCCACGTGTTTCTACTACTTCTGCTTTCCCATCACACTTCATGGTGGCGTGACCATCCTCGGGCAAACCGTCATGCCTGACCCGAAACTGGAATTTGCCTTTGGGTGTGCATACAACTGTGTGCATGCATGTGTGTGATCCTGTGCATATGTGCTTGTGTGCGCTGCATGCATAAGATGGGGCGTGCAGGTGTGTGTGGATGAGAGTTTACACATGTGCGTGTGTGTGCATGTGGGTGTGTGTGCTGCGTGCATATGGCTGAGCGTGCAGGCACACATGCATAAGTGTGCACATATGTGTGTGTATCTGTTCTGGGTATGCATGTAGGTGTGTGTGCCTGTGTGTGCTGCATGCACGTGTATCCCCATCTGCATTCAGATCCACACTCTCTCTGGCCCAGCTTAGCCAGGCCCGTGTCTTCCTCCACAGGGCCTCTCCCAGGGCACTCAGCACCATGCTCTCTGATGGAGTTCAATAATTGCTCTGCTGATTGATTCATTGACCTTGGACAAATCACTTAAATTCTCAGCCTACTCATCTGCCAGAGGGAAAAAATACATGAGAGTCCTTTAAAAATCATGAAGCATTGTACGAATGTGAGGATTACCTTTAAGGCTGGGAACGGGAGGGATGGCTGCATTCAGCTTGGGGGCCAAGGCTCCTTCTGGGTCTAAACCTACATGCAGGAGGCTGCCCCACGTGCTGCAAAGCTCCAGCCCAGCCTCTCTGCCCTCAACAAAATGACTCAGGCCCTCAAAGAGCCAATTTGGTCTACTCAGATGTCCCTTGCAGTCACGGTGGCATTGACCAGAAGCCCCTGTGCCTCTGTGTGCCTCTCTCCCACTCTCCTCCTATAACCCCCCCTTTTTTTCCCAGTGAGGAATACTGGCCCTGAGCTAACATCCATGCCAATCTTCCTCTGTTTTTTGCATGTGGGGTGCCGCCACAGCATGGCTTGACAAGCAGTGTGCAGGTCTGCGCCAGGGAACCAAACCCACAAATGCCGGGCTGCCGAAGCGGAGCGCCCAAACTCAACCACTACGCCACCAGGCCGGCCCCCTATAACCCCTTTTAACTAGCCCCCCAGCCTGTCCATACAGATCCCATCCTCTCCCAAGCAGAACACGTAATCACTTCATCTCCCCATCCCGAACTGCAGTCCCAGTCTCGACAGCGCTCTCTGTGATGGTCCAGGGCCCACCATGGCCCGCCGTCTCCCGTAATTATATCATCAAGACTGAATCGGCGCACGAGCCTTACTTAAGTCAGGAGGCCAATTATCCCTCAATCAATTCTGAGTGGGTAAGTCAGGAATTGTTCTTGGCGACACCTCCCACAGATGGGGTTGAGCCAACCTGACCTTCATGCTGCAAATCTGCCCCAGCTGCACAGAGCACTTAAGGGTTCAGGTCAAAATGTAAAAGATGGACTCGTTGGGAGGTGGGGAGGGGAAGAAACTGAAACATTCAGGCCCATCTGACTGCAAGCTCCTGTGGAGTCTCAGCATTTATCTGACAGCCTACTGTCGAATGAGTGAATGAATGAATGAATGAATGCATAGACACCTGGATGAATGGGTGTGTGGGGAGAGCAGGCAGAGATGATACCCGGTTTCCTTGAATTTTGTTTTCGGTGTTTCTCTGCCCACGCTGAGTCCTTTCCCTTTTAATTCTCTACACCCTTATGCCCTTCTTGAGGCCCCTTAACTGCGCCCCTTACCCTGCCCGGGCCCTGCCCCCACCACACACAAGTTCCCGTCTAAGCCTAGCTGGGTGTGCAGATCTCTGTTTTTGCAACCTCTGTCCCATGTCCTGGCGCCCCAGGACTCCGACGAGGTTCTGATGACCTGACAGTAAGGAGCCAAGGTGACCCCGTGGACTCCCACAGCAGAGGACATTTCCATTTTCACGAGAGCCTCCCACACCTCCCCCGAGGGCGGCCACTGGAGGGTGTGGACGGCACTGCGGCCATCATGGAGCAAGTGCTTGGGCACAGGCCAAGTTCAGTACCCCCAGGTCACATTCGGAGGCAGCCATGGAAACGCACGGGGTCTGCAGGCACGCGGGACCCAAGGGGCATCTCCCAGCACACGCCAGCACACCTGGTCTACCTTTCCAGGTGACTGGGAACTGGAATACGATCCAGCAGGTCCATCATCTCTGCCACCATTGCCACATTTTTTTTCCCTACAAGATGCAGTTACCCAAAGAAAACAACATAAAGCCCATTCACGGTGGCAATGGCCTCTGAACACTGGCTTTTGAAGAAAAGGAAAATCATTGTCCCTGAACCGTTTCTTAACTGGGAGTGGGGTAACGAACGATGTCCTCATTATGCCTCCTGTTGATTCCTGAAGGCAGGGGACGCTTTTTTCTTGTGTGTCTGCACGCACACGTGCGTGTGTGTGTGTGTGTGTGTGTGTGTGTGGAGGGCGGAGCTTAGGGAGGAACTGAAAAGGTGATGGGCTTTTAGACTTAGTGATTTAATTTATCTTACTTCATATTTTGAAACAATCTCAAACTTCGAGAAAAGGGGCGAGGACAGCATAAAGACAGCGCATACCCTTTCCCCGGAGCCCCAACCCAGTTTCACCAACAATCCCGGCATCACCGCCTCCCAGACCACACGTCACCTTTAGTTTTGGCTTGTCACCAGTCTCCTTCGATCTGGAACAATTTCCCAGGCTTTCCTGGACTTTCACGACTTTGGAATTTTTTAAGATTACAGAATAACCAGTCATTTTGCAGAATGTCCCTCAATTTTGATTTGTCCGGTGTTTCCTCGTAAGTTACGGATTTCCGGGAGGAAAATCAGGAAGGATGCTGTGTTCTCGGTGACTCCTGTCGGCTGGAGCATGAGGCCAGCTTGTGCCCCTCCTGGTGGGGGTGACTTGGACCACTGGGCCCGCATGGTGTCTGCCAAGTGTCTTTACTGCAAAGTTACTTCCCCGCTTTGTGAAAATAAGTATTTTCTGGGAGATAATTTGAGATGTAAAGTCCCATCCTCACCCAACTTTTGCCGACTCTTGATCATCTGTTGATGTTTCTCGCCTGAATTAATGATTACTACGATGGTGGCACCTGTTCTAATCCCCTCACTCCTTCTGCATTTATTAGCTGGCATTCTACTGTCAAGAAAAGGAGGTTTCTCTTTTCACTTCTTTATTCACTCAGGGACCCCTACTTCACTCAATGGGTTATACCATCGTTTCTTACTTTGTACCTGAAGTCGTCTCAGATCTGGACAGTGGAAGCCCCTTCAAGCCGCCTTCTCAGTCTTCCTGACATGTCCCCACTGCTCTCTGAGCACCCCCTTACTTTCTGGTCCAGCAAGATGTCCCAGGCCTCGCGTGTTCTTCCCCTACCCCGCCCTGGAGTCAGCCACTTCTGCAGAGCCCTGGTCCTCTGACGGAGAATGCTGGGAACCAAGGCCCGCGTGCCAGTGTGCTCATCGCCACGGGGGTGCTGCTGCTCTAGGGCCTCTTAGCCGGAGGGCCAGGAAACGTATTTATGAACAGTCACCTGGAAAACCGTGAGTTTGCACCAATTCCTCTGCAGTGGGTTGAATAATGTCCCCCCAAAATTCATGTCTACCCGGAACCTCAGAATGTGACCTTATTTGGAATAGGGTCTTTGAAGATGTGATTAAGATGAGGTCATCCTGGATTAGGGTGGTCCCTAAATCCGATATGACTGGTGTCCCCATAAGAAGAGGAGAGGACACACAGACACACACATGGGATGATGCCATGTGAAGATGGAGGCCAAGATGGAAGGATGCAGCCACAAGCCAAGGAATGCCGAGAGCCACCAGAAGCTGGAAGAGGCAGGAAGGATCCTCCCCGAGAGGCTGCAGAGGGAGCAGCCCTGTCAACACCTGGATTTTGGCCGTCTGGACTCCAGAACTGGGAGAGAATCCATTTCTGTTGTTTTGAGCCCCCTGGTTGGTGGCACTTTGCTACAGAATCCCCAGGAAACCAATCCAACCTCCAGTCCAACCCAACACCATCAGATCATCCCAGCTCCCCCTGTGCCTCCTGCACCCCAGTGAGAAGCCCGGCTCCCAGGACGTGCTTGCTTCTCTGCTCAGGCCCTGATTCAGGCTGATCTCAACCCCGCCAGCCATTGCTCTGCCCTCATGTCCTCCCTGAATGGCCACCAGGCACTGGACTTTCAGCCGAGAGAGACTCTCTTTGCACCTACGGGATCCTGGCAGCTCCTGTGCTGTCAGAACCTCCAGAAAGTCTCTGCTTCAGATGCTTCCAGAGGATGAAGGCCAGACACCCAGGTCCTCACACTGGACAGAGCTCTGTCAATCCTTTGTTTTTAAATTTTAAAAAATTGGGATAAAAAAATGCAAGTAACATAACATTTATCTTAACCCTTTTTAAGTGGACCATTTAGTAGTGTTAAGTATATTCACATTGTCGTGCAACTGATCTCCAGAACTTTGTCATCTTGTAAAACTGAAACTCTGTCCCCGTGAAACACTCCCTCCCCCTCCCCCAGCCCCTGGCACCCTCCATTCTACTTTCTGTCTCTGTGAGTTTGATGACTCTAGGGAGGGACCTCTTATAAGTGGAATCATATAGTATTTGCCTTTTTTCGACTGGCTTATTTCACTGAGCATAATGTCCTCAGGGTTCACACATGTTGTGGCGTGTGTCGGAATTTCCTTCTTTTTTAAGGCTGAATAATATGCCATTGTGTGGATGGACCATATTTTGTGTATCCACTCAGACATTGAAAGACACTTGGGTTGCTTCCACCTTTGGCGATTGTGAATAATGCTGCTGTGAACATAGGTGTGCAAGTATCTCTCCAAGTCTCTGCTCTCACTCTTTGGGGAGTATACCCCATCAGATCCTTTTCACCTTCCAAGAGGAGGGACTCCTCTGTGAGCTGCATGGTGACGCCCAGAAGGGAAGGAGCTGTCCTGGACGCCCTCTTAGGACACAGGGGGTGAGGGCCTGGGGTGGGGAGTGTGCAGGGGGGATCCCTACCCCCCAGTGGACACTCAGATACCAAGGACACAGGAAGAAACCCCAGACCCCACGGGGGAAGCAGAAAGAAATGTGCATTTGACCAAACACACAAGTCAAAGTCAGAGGTGGGGGTCATGGCGCCACGTCATCCCGTGAGAAATAGGAATCACAGGTTCACAGGGAAACAAGAAAAAAGAAAATTAAGAAGCCCAGAACCTGCTGCCTCCTCTCCTCCCTTTCTTCAGATGGCTTTATTTTTTTAAAAATATGCCATGAGGGTCATTTCTGTGCAGCGAGAGAACATGAAAATACCAACAACTCATGTGAAATATCAGCCAAGATGACTAAGTAAGAGAAGACGAAATGCAAATTGATCTCTGCTTCTTGGGAACTGACTTAAGAATCTGTTCAAAATCAAATTAACTTTTTGACTTATTTCCCCAGAAAGCTCAGAAGGCAGCAATGAGACCTCGGGTTAACACTCTCTCCAGGGAAACGCAGGAGCCTTGGGGGGATGGAGTCACAGGTGCATTTCCAACCTTCAGCTTCCCGGGCCTGTCACCCGCCATCGGCGTGGACAAAGGGGAGCTGTCTGTGCTGGGACGGACCCACGCTGGCAGGCAAGGGCCCGTGGCCAGCAGGATCTATCTGCTTGACCAGCACCTAGGCTCCCTGTGTCATTCGGGTCCTGGTCAGTACCAGGGGTCTCACCCCGGTGCCGATGGAAAATCCTGCCTCCTGGGAGAGGGGAAGGAGCCCTGCCCTCCCCACGTCCCAGCTCTCCACCCGAACGTGTGCAAATGCCCAGGCGTGCCTCCCCGCTCCATCTCGGCAGGTGACAGCCTCCGTTCTCCTGCTGCTCGGCCCTGCTCTCAGCGTCATCCTCTATCCCTGTCCTTCTCCTACCGGACCACCCGCCGTTACTGACCCAAGTCAAGTCACCGCACTTTTCTGCTGGTCCTGTCCACCCGCCTGTCTCCCCCGCACTGGGATCCCCCACACGTCTCCCTGCTCCCGCTGTCTCTTCTGATCACGGCTGAGAACAGAGATGGGATCTTGTTGCTCCCCAGCCCACACCTCCCGCGGCTTCTCCTAGTCTCTGGATCCCCTGGTCTGAACGCCCAGCGCCGGCCTCACTCTCCCCTCTGCTCCGAGCACGCTCGGCCCCGCCACCCCTGCCTTCCCACTGCTCCTCGGACCCAGCACCCATGCAGCCCGGGCCGTTCTGTGCTGCCTGCAGGGCTCTTCCTCCCACCGCTGACCACGAGTCCTAACTGCTGCCCCTGCTCCGGACGCACGGATTCCTCCTCGGAGTGCTGTTCCTCCCCCGTAAGCGCTCCTGCGGTGTCCTCATGTCCACCCCGGCGTGCTCGCCGCAGTTTACAATCACGTGCTAGTTTGAGTGAATTTCCAGATAATCGCCCTCCCTGGACCACCGGCTCGTGAGAACGGGGCTCCCCTGTGTTCACCACGGTATTTCCAGGGCCTGTCACCGTGGCTCGATGAAGATCCGAGACACGAACGAATGAACTCTGCCCCCTCGCTTGCCCTGGACCCTCCTCTACGCCGGGACAGTCCTCCCAGCACCGGGTCGGCCCGTCCTAATTGCTAGACTGCCCATGGCTCAGGGACCTGGGTTTTGGGTCTCACTGCTCTTCTGACAGATCAGGAGGAAAGAAACACAGCTTTTAAGTCGCGTGAGTGAGATCTGTCCTCGGCACCAGGTAAAATCAGTGCCAGGAAGCCCTGGCCCCCAGGCGGGCGCCCTGCACGGGGAGGAGCCTAACCAGCCAGCGAGACACTGGGTTCCAGTTCATCCTCCAACCCACGTGGTGCCCCACCCTTCAGCTCACCGCTCCCTCTCTTGGGCCCCGGGCACAACTAGGCAGCTGGCATTTCTCTAGTTATGCCCAAGCCCAGGGAAATGGGCCCCAGAAGGCTGGGACCCAGTGCCTGGCCCCGACCCTGTGCGACGTGACATTCCCAAACCCACAGCCATCGGGCATCGGTCTCATGACAGCCAGGGGAAGAGAGAACAACATGCTCCCCCAACCCCCTGCCAGGGAATCAATCCCGCGCAAGACGAGAGAAGCTGACGGGTGGTGAGATGGGTTTGGCCAGGGTGCTCAGAGGCAAGGGGCAGGCAGAGCTTCCCCCCAGCGTGCTGTGGCTCTGCCTTCAAAACCCCCCTCACCCCCGGGGCCTGGGCTCCGAGGAGAGCCCCTGAGGCCCACAGGTGCTCCGTCCACCACCCCAGTGGTCATTCCAGGTGGGGAAGGGACAACCTCCTCTCAAGAAGCAACTCAGAATGTCCCCACTTTGCTCATGATGATGAAAAAACGGGTAATAATCCCCACTGACCCAATGCACACGTGCCAGCTCGGATCTGTCTGGCCTAGCCCGTCCTCCCCAGGTCAGCTGGATTCGAAGGCCCTTCCTTGACCAGCATGCAAGTGAGCCCTCACGGGATGGAGCGCCCAGGCCTGGTTCCACCCAGGAGCTGGCCTTAGGACAGCCGTGTCGACAAGGAGACCCAGGCGGCGCTGCCCACTCCCCCCATGCACCCGGCCGACTGGGGCCTGAGCCACAGTAGCATAGCCCTCATTTCTAAATTGTCCCTTCATTTACTTATTCAATGGACACTTATTGAGCACCAGTGTGTACAAATTACTCTGCAGTCTGCTACATAGAGGATACAAACAAAGAGGCTCTGCTCTGAGGGCTGGGGTTAGTCGGGAGGGAGGGCCTTGTCTCAGCATATTTTGAGTTATTTCCACAGATCAGCAGGAAAAGGAAGGTGTCAAGAGCACTGAGAGAAGGAAGGGATGACTCTGGCCACAGGGCAGTAGAGAGAGATTTCTGTGAGGCAGTGTTTGTGGTCAGGGGCTCTGGGGCAGGGCTGGGGGACAGGGAGGGGCCACAGGCAGAGGCAAGGCCGTGGAAGGAGGAGGGCTGACCGCAGAGCAGTGGGCGAGGAGGGACCCAGGAGGCCGCGGGCGAAGGTCATTCATGGCAGCCTTGAACCCAGGTTAGGGCCCCGGAAGCAGAGGACATCCCTGGACCTTGGCCACGGCGCAGATGGAGGTGAGAAACTTGGCCCCACTGGGGTGCTTCCCCTTCCGTCCCAGAAGGCTCACAAAGACAGCTCACGCAGTGCATCCAGCCTCGCCCGTGGGGCCACCTCGCCCGCTAGAATGTGGTCTGAGATCACGTGGGGACAAGGTCGCCATTCATTCACACGTGACAATGAGCTGGGTCCCCAGGCTGCTGGGGAGAGGGACAGCATTTCCCAAAGCTGATAGTGGGGGTGCTGTGATGTCGGGGTGCGGGGGGCTTTCCTGCCCCTCTCACACACCTTCTGTCCTTGTCATCAGAGGCTCTACGCGCCTTCACCCGGCGCCCTCAGGGCTGGCACCTCCTGGAGAAGCAGCAGAAGCTGCGTGCAGTCTGCAGCGTAGCGACTGAGAACAGAGGCTCCCCTAGAATGGGTCTGGATGGGAGCGGGCGGGCCGGGGCCCCACGAAGGGAGGGCGGGACTTTAGCGATGGATGGGCCGGCTCCACACACGTGTGCCTGCTCGGAGGCCCAGGGTGCTGGGAACAGTGGACCTTTGGGACCAGGCAGCCCTGGGGTCAGCTTCTGGTTCCACCCTGCTGCAGATGGTGTACAGACTCCCTAATCTCTTTTAGCCTCCATTTCCTAGTCTGTAAAATAATTTTTAAAAAATACCACACACCCCAAAGAGTTGTAGAGGGAATTGAACAAGATAAGGCTGGGGGTAGTGCAGTGCGTTACAGTAACATCCCTGAAGCTGGGTTCAAATCCTGACTCCACCCCTTAGAGGCTGTGTGACCTTGGGAAAGTCACTTAACCTCCCTGTGCTTCCATTTCTGCCTCTGCTGAATAAGGATCAGAGGAGAGTCCGCCTCTCAGAACCGCTGCATGCATACGAGCTTTAATTCACGTCAAGCAGTTAGAAGGCGGCCCGTTGTGAGTACACAATACATCTCATGGTTGACATTAAGGCAGATGATTCCAATTGGACCCCCCTCCTTCATGTTCCGGGGCTCAGCTGATGTGATGCTTTCTTCTGAGAAAAGGCAGCATCCGCGCTGGCGCCTTTCTTCCTCCGCACAGAACAAGCGCTTGGGGTTCAGCAGATTTGCGGGTCTGTAGCTGGATTTTAACTGTCATTATTGAAGGGGCCTTGTGCAAATCCCTCTCGTTTTCTCCAGGGCTGAGCCAAGTCCATACTTGGGACGTGACGGCTCATACACGCAGCTAATTGGAGCTTCGGCGAGGCCCTGCCGGCACCGCGCAGACCTCGCGTGAACCACTCGGCTCTCCCTCTCCCCCATCTCCTTTGATCCACATTCCGTGAGGGCATCTTGCCCTAGAACTGTGAGCACAGAAATCAGAGCAAGAATCTTCCACGTTCTATTTCTGGCTCTGACACAGACGACGGCGTGTGGGCAGATCATAACGCCAGAATTTTCTCTGGTCTCTGGGAAATAGCACAAGTCACAGTGACCTTCTCCTGCCCCAACCACCTGAGGGGGACGGGGTCATCCCGGACCACCCCAGGGTGGGTCAGGACACACTGGACCTTGCCCCCAAGTCATGCACATTGGGATGTGCCGTCCTTGGGAGCAGGATCCATTCTCCCACCCCGTTCTTCCAGAAGGATGGTAACGGGCCTCTCGGATTGGGGAAGGCAGCTGTTCAGTTGTATTTGGTCGCCACCGGCCTGCAGGCTTCATCAGGACTGGGGCGAGACCATTCTGCTGACTGCTAAGCCCCAGCTCCTAGCACAGAGCTGGCACCGGGTATATTTTGGTTGGTTGAATGAACAAATGAATGAATGAATGGACGAGCAAATGGGATTCTCTTGAGCAGCTTCTCCCTACTGCACAACCTGCTTCTAAACCCGGGATTTGGAGACAATTATTCTCAGGGCAGCGGGGGCCTTGGGCAAGTGCAGACCCACATTTCCCCTGAGAGATCTGAGCTCCAGGACGTGCGGGCAGTCTGACAGGAACATCGCACTTTTGTAGGAGATAAATCAAGTGAAACCCTGAGCCAAGCCCGGGGGCCTGAGCCCCCCACTCAACTCCGCAAGAGCAGAAGGGACTGGGGCGAGAGGAGGCCCATAGCCGAGGGGCCAGGAAATCCCATGAAGATTCCTGAACTGAAAATAAGTGTTTTAACAGTTTTCTAATTGTTCTCCAAGCTCACAGGCTCTAGATGCCCTGCTGGACAGAGAGGAGTCCAGAATCCTATTTTAGCTCATCTGTGGGGAATCTGGACCAGAACAGGCCACAGGTGGACGTCCAGGCCGAGATGGCTATTTGCGGAAGGAAGTTCTCCCAGGATGTCCTGAGAACGTCAGAGGAAAGAAGGATAAAGGCATCCTGTAACTGGCGGGAGTTCTAGCGTCCCTGACCCGAGGGCCGAGGGAGGCCTGGCATGCAGGGTCACCCCACTTACAGAGATGTGCACTGAGGCCTGCCCCGGGTCCTGCGGTGGGTGGGCACCACCCACCCCTGTGCTCCTTCTGCCAGGCTGCTCTGTGCCAGCTGGCACCATGAGGCCCCTGGGACAGAGTGACGCTCTTGTTCCCCAGGAGTGCTGGCACTGAGAGGGTCTCCAGGCCCAATTCTGAGCCCCCCCCTTAGAGCCCTCGCCTCGGCACTGTTCGTGGGGCCCTGGGACTCAGGGAGGACTATGGGGGGCAGGCTTCTCTCCAGCATCCACGTGCCATTTCTTTCTTCCCCCTCCCGCAGCTTGGACCATGTAACACCCAACAATGAAAGGTCCTAGTAGAGATGACTTTAGGGTCCCCTAGACGTGCAGGGCCTCCTCAGTACACTCAGACCCCGAGGCTCCACTGCCACCCTGGGCTTCCTTCTCAGGCTCCCGGGTTGGGGATGAGGACGCAGCCATTGGCCCCGAGGGGAGGCATGCTTCCATCTGGCCCCTCCTGGGGAGCCTCTCTCTCCAAAGGGCACGTCCTGCTGTGACTCCAAAGGCTCTGGGGGCTCACAGATGCCAGGGGGCAGCAACAGGAGCCCCTTCCCCCCCGTCGCTGTCACAGCCAAGATCAGGAGGGGCACCTGGCCTCTAGGGAGGCATCCTGGGGGATGGGCCACATGTAGAGGAGCGCTGCTGGTGTCCCCTTGGCCCCTCCAGATGGATGTTGGGGGGAACCCCAGCCTCCAGGACAGACTGGAACTGAGGGAATGGGGCAGGAGGGCATTCTCCCGGGAGCCTAGTGCAGCTCGAGCATCTCACTAGAAATTCAGGCAAAGAGGCTGCTCTGTGAGCGTCCCTGTCTTGTCCCATGCAGGCCAGGAGCCCGTGGGTGCTGGCCCTTCCAGAGCTCCATGCAAACTGCACCCCGTGTTGGAATAAGCATGCTCTGTGGGGACTCCATGTGTTACCCGCCAAGCTTTCTGGCCATGGCCCCTTAAAATACCTGCCACTTCCTCCTTCTCAAGCTGCCCCTGCACCTCTGACCTGAGATGATGACAGGGCGGGGTCTTCCCCACCGGCTGACAGTGCCCCACAGCCCTCTGCCTGCACACCTCATCTGCTATTTTTCTTTTGTTTTCTTTCTCCCCCAGCTTTATTGAGATATAACTGACAAATAAAATTGTACATTTCTGAAGTGTACAATAGGATGCATTGATATCTCATACTCTTCCCAACTCTTCGGGGGCACTTAAGAACACATAGAGGAGGGCTACAGCTCTGCCTGGTGACAACAGCATCTTGCAGGAGTCTGAGCAAATGTCAGCTCTTTAGTCACTTAAAAAACAACAGCAATGAAATGTCCTCATGGTAAAAGCGTTTGCAACCTCCTCTTAATTTTGGGAGCTGAATCCATGAGTGAGACTAAGAGGAGATACCCAAGGAAGAAGTGACATACTTTCTGCTTAGGGGGAAAAGGAGGAGTGCAGGTAAAGTTTGATCTAGCCAGGCAGAAAATGAGAACTGCTCAAGTATCGAGCATAGGAGGGGGCCACGATGAGTCTTGAGTGTTGTTCAGAGGGTCTGTCCTTTCTTGTACACCTTTGGGTGCCCAAGTCCACGCTGCACCTGACAGGTGCTCAAGAAATGCTTGTCTCTACTGGGGAACAGGGCTGCCTCGATCCAGCATATGTGGGCTAAGTACTGAAGGACAGAAACAGCTAGTGTTTTCCTCCTGAGGGAGAAGCATCCTTCCCTCGGGCTCTGACCTGAAAGGTGGGCCTCGGGGTCCACAGTGCCACGTCTCCCTGCAGAGCAGGAGGCCCCACAACGTTGCCGATGTCTGGGTTAGCGGGAGACACTGCCCGCCTTCCAGGAATCGATCCGCATGAACAACAAATCCAGCAGAAGGAGCGGCTTGTGTTTTCACTTTTCTTTAAAATCCATCACAAGACAAGATCAGAGGAAGGTAGCGCTTTCCCATCACCCGCGTCTTCTCAGGCTCCAGGCGGGGTGAGCCGGAGAGTGACCCCGCTTCTGGAACAGCTGAGCCGAGCCGCTCTGCCCAGAGTGCTCTACAGGGCCTTGAGAGTCATTTTTCCCCTGAAGTGAAGTTACCAGTAACTTCAAACTTGACAAGAAAACTGCCAGAAACGCAGCAGCAGGCATGTTGACCTTCCTCCTCGGATGTTTAGTAATCCACATGTGGTCGAGGAAAACTTCCAGAAACTTCTGTTCTTGTGGGCCCGTTCCCTCCATGGCCAACCCCCCCCTCCTCTTGTGGGGCCACACAGGGGCCACCTGCTGACACCAGGAGACAGAGAGAAGAGTTCTATTTGGTTGGCGATGGGGTGGGGAATGAAGGGGGGTACTTTTAGGGCTGAACTTTGTCGCCCTAAAAGATGCTGAAGTCCTAACCCCCAGTACCTGTGAAGGTGGCCTTATTTGAAATAGGGTCTTTACAGTGGTAATCAGGTTACAGTGAGATCATTAGGTGGGCCCCAATCCAATATGACCCATGTCTTCATAAAAAGGGGGAAATTGGGGGCCAGCCTGGTGGCGTAGTGGTTAAGTTCGTGCACTCCGCTCTGCCAGTCTGGGGTTCACGGGTCCAGATCCCGGGCGCGGACCTACCCACCGCTCATCAAGCCATGCTGTGGCGGCGTCCCATGTAAAGTAGAGGCGGAGGGGCATAGATGTTAGCTCACGGCCAGACTTCCTCAAGCAAAAAGAGGAAGTTTGGGGAAGGATGTTAACTCAGGGCCAATCTTCCTCATCAAAAAAACAAAAACAAAAACAAAAACGGGGGGGAAATTTGGACACAGAGACAGACAGGCACACAGGGAAGACGAAGTGAAGACATGGGGAGACGACGTCGTCTACACACCAAGGAGCACCTGAGCCCATCGAGCCGGGTAGAGGCCTGGAACAGTCTCCCTCACAGCCTCGGAAGGACCAGCCCTGCCTACACCCTGCTCTTGGACTTCAACCTCCAGAACCGAGACAAGGAACGTCTGTGGTCTAAGCCCCCCAGTCCGCGGCAGCCGGGCAAACTCACGGAGGTACCCGAGGCAGAAAGACCCCAGGCCCCCTCGTGTGGCGCTTTCATTTGGTTCTGGCTGACGTGATGCGATGACTCACGGGCGCCAACTCGGAACCTGGCAGACAGGCGTGTGGACGGGGTGGGCAGGTCATCCTGCTGGAGCCCCGGAGCCAAAAAACGCGGCTCACCAGGAGGGTCTGAGCATGGAGTGCGTGGACAGGTGGCTCTCCCAGCTTGGCCACCCAGCTCTGCACCCTCCAGCTGGACCACCAGAGCGTCTGGGTTAGTGGAGCAACACCCGTGAAGACACGGGCCCGTCAAGTGTTTCTCCTGCTCTGACCTGCTCCTCGGCTGCAAGAAAAGGGAGCGAGTTGTCACTGTCCTGTCCCAGAAGCCGGGCCTCTTACTCATTCCCTGTAGGTGCTATTCACAGGCGGGAGGTCAAGACGGCTGAGTTTACTAATTAATGATCCATCTCTGGGTGTTGATGTATAATTCGTTTCAGTGATTTTTCCCAGGACACAGCAGAACAACGAGCTCTGTGCTAGCCAGGGCTGGAAGGAGCAGCAGTTGGGGGGACAGTGCCCTTGGGGGTCCACAGGCTCTGTGAACACCTGGGGCTCATAGTGAGACCAATGGGGGATCTGCAGCCAGGGCTGAGGGCCGCACATGTCTGGGGAGACAGGCCCAGTGAGGCTGGTTCCAATGGGGAGCTGGTGATGGAGGGCCCACCAGGAGGGTGCGCCAGAGGAGGAGTGGGTCCTGACCAAGGTGGAGAGGAAAATTCAAGATGAGGCCCAGCCATCTGCGGCCCAAGACGGAAGCTTCTAGGGGCTTGACACTCCTCTCTGAGCAGCTGAGGCAGTGGTCACATTGGCCAACAAAGGATGGCCACAGTGCCTGACAGCCCACCTGGACCCATCACCCATGATGACCATTTATTCACACATTCACGAATTCACTCATTCAAACCCACCTACTGGCACTCCCGAGGTCCCAGGCTGTATTTGTCACCTATGCTGTGTAACAAATGACCACAAGCTCGGCATCTCGACACCACCTTTTGTTACGTCTGTTTTTGTGGGTCAGGAGCCCCACTGTGGCTTTGCTGGGTCCTCTGCCTGGGGTCTCACAGGCTCTGGGCTCCAGAGGCATCAAGCATGGATCAGAGATCTCCGTGACTGTGAGGCTCCCGGGACCTCCCATGGCCGGGCTGCATTCTCACCTGGAAGCCCGACTAGGGAAGGACTCACCTGCAAGCTCATTCCAGGCGTCGGTGGAATTTGTTTCCTCATGGTCATGGGACTGAGAGCCTTGGCCTCTCGCTGGCTGCAGGGGAGGCCATCCTCAGGGCCTGCAGTCCCCTACCCTGTGGCCCCCTCGAAGGCTGTCCAACTACATGGCAACTGCTTCTTCAAGGCCAGCATGTGGGTCTCCCTGCTGAGTCTGCTGGCAAGGAGATCCTGTATGACGTAACATAATCATGGATGACGGCACCTGTCACCTTTGCCATATTCCAGTGCTGAGAGCAGGTCACAGGCCCCGCTTGTGCTCCCAGGAGAGGATCCCACAGGGCACCAATGCTAGGAGGTGGGACTCACAGGGAAGTTGAGACCAGGGCAGGGAGTGACCGAGGGTACTGCTCCATGTGGCCGTGCAGTAAATACTGCCTAAGGGAGTTGTGAGTTTTCTCAGCCAAGGGGAGGGATGGCGGCCAAGGTGGTGGACACAGGAGCCCTGACAACACAGGGGGTGGGACCTAGAGCTGATCGATACTCTGGACGCCCTGGCTCTGGGCTCAGAGGGACAAAGCGGTACCAAGGGCCCTCCTGTCCTGAGGTTCCTGGGGCTTCCGCCCAGGCCTTTCCTGCTGCAACCAAGCGACATGCTGCCCAACGGCCAGGGCGGGTGCTGAGTGAGCCGTCAGGTGATCTTCACACACCCGCTCCTGCAGGGCCCCGGCACGTGGAGGGCGGTGCAGGCTCAGGTTCTGCTCGAGGATTCACCGCGGAACAGATGCCACCCAAACAGGAGGCACCTGGGACCGGCCTCGGGTGGTGCTGTGCAGAGGGGAGGGCTTTGGTGGCAGCCACCCTCAGGGTGCTGGCCTCGGTGGGCCACTCCGCAGGGGTTCCCGGGAGAAGCCGCACTGAACAAGAGGAGAGGAGGAAAGCCCTGCCCATACATGGGCGCCGGCACACCTCTGCCTCCGCAGGGCCCAGCTTGTCTGTTTCCTATCCTGTTTCCTGAGACGGTGCTTCTCACCTGCCCTGAAGTCAAACAGCGCTTATGGAGGCCTTAAAACCCACCTCTGGACAGACCAAACCTGGCCACCTCCTCCTGCCCAGACCTCCCCCAGAAATCTCCTCCAGGCTCCCAAACTTGCCACCCCAGCCAGCACCTGCTCCCCACTGAGAAGCCCACTCAACTCCAGGAAGCAGACTGCTGGACCCTCCCGGCTCCTGGGGTAAACTCTTTCCAAACGTTACTGAGCTTCCCCCACCAAAAAGATGATGGGACACAGAATACTTTCCTCAGAATGCACACAACCCCTGACCACTGTGAGTTTCCAGTACAGCCCCCCAGAGTGGCGCCCCCCCAAACACACACACACAGCCTCTGCTGGCAGGTTCTATGGGACAGCCCCCACAACCACCTCCATTCATCTCCATGGGGATTGCAGCACCATTTCCTCTTCCACCCTGGTCCACCCCCCACACCCCAAAACATGACTGCATTTGGAGATGGGGCCTTTCAGGAGGTATTCAGGTTAAATGAGGTTATCTGGGTGGGGCCCTAATTCAATAGGGCTTGTGTCCTTATAAGAAAAGGAAGAGACACCAGAGAGCCCTCTCTCTCTCTCCACCTGCACAGAGGAAAGGCCACGTGAGGACACGGGGAGAAGACAGTCGTCCACAAGGACAGGCCTCAGGAGAAACCAGCCCTGCCGACCCCCTGCTCTTGGACTTGGAGCCTCCACACGGTGAGGAAATAAATCCTGTTGTTTAAGCTGCCCGGTCTCTGGTACTCTGTTAGGGCAGCCCGAGTGGACTAATGGGAGGCCCTACAACCCAATGAACTCACTGGGGTGCCAGGGCCAGCCCCCACGGTAGTGACTGAGGCCACTTGAGGTCCGGTTTTCCCCCTGGGATGCACTGGCAACAGCAGAACAAGCCCGGCTGCTTGGTCAATCCCGGACACTCCCCCCCCTTCTGTCATCCTGTTCTCTCCCTCAGCCAAGCCCCTCTGACCAGTTTGGCCCAGGCCCACCCCATCACGGGCTCTCAGAACCAGGTATGTCTGCGTCACAGACCTGTCAAGATTCTGTGTCACGCTGGCTTGTGCACTCTTTGGATGACCTGTCTCTGCCTTAGACCGGAAGCTTCATAGAGGCAGGAGAGTTCGTTATGCTCCCTAAATTATTCCAGTCTCAATCTCAGGCCACTCTCGGGGCACTTCCTTGGAGGGGGAAGGGAGGGAGGGAGGGAAGCCTGGCTCGGCTGTATGAGTAATGCAGGACTGAGCCAGTTACAGCCTCTGTTCTGATGCCATAACACGCTGCACTATGGGAACAATCATTTCCGTCTCACAGTCAAAGACCGCCCTCCATCTGTGATCTCCGCGCCACTCAGAGAGCCCAGTCAGCAGTACATACATGATCAACATGCGCGACAGCTCTGTTCTGCCCTGGCACGTACCCAGGTCCTTCTATCATGTTTTCACTCTTTCTCTTCCTCACCCCATCACAGTTCCCCAAACGAAAGCAAGTAGGGGTGTCTGCATGCAAGCCCAGCACTTCCACCTTTCTAATTGGGGGTTCACTTTGGTGCATGACTTTACTCCAGGGGATGGCAAGTTTTTTCTAAAGGGCCATAAAGTAAATATTTTAGTTTTGTGGATGGTATGACCTGTGTTGCAACTACTCAACTTTGCCATTGAAGCAAGAAAGCTGCCACAGACACCATATACATGAATGAGATGGCCGTGTGCCAATAAAACGTATTTACAAAAGCAGGAGGAGTGCCAGATTCAGCCCACGGGCCAGTTTGCCAACCCTGTTCTGAGTCCTGGAAAGTGCTGGTCTTGACACCTGATGACCTATTAGTGCTGACTGAGCTCACCAATGGTGTGGTCAACCCCAAAGGCTGCCATCTGTGGACCACAGAGCCACCAGAGAAGCACTTCCCAAGGAGAGATGCCTGTGACACCACCTTGGTAGATTCTCCACACTCAGGGTTCTGTGGTCAAATGAGTTTGAGAAACACTGTCATCTCCCTCCCCCTTAAGGTGGTGCATGACATATATCAGCAATCTGTGAAATTAATTTAAAAAATCCAACTAAATGGAGTTGGAAGGCCCGTAGGGGGAGCCCTCACACCCTGTCATACATTGTCAATTACTCCAAACAGGAAGCAGGAATCTTGCATCTCCGACAGGAAGGTGTTTTCTACTTTACTACCCAGCAGGAGGAAGGAAGATTTCTCTCCCCGCCCAGCAACAGCCCAGCCAATGAGAGACTGTAGCAACCCAGCCAATGAGAAGCCTCTACACTTTGGACTCCCAGTTTCCTCCAATGGATTCTTTGTTTATTAGAGCCACTCCCAACTCCCCCTTTTCTCTATAAAAGCAGCTCCCCTTCTTTGTTCTCTGGATTTGCCTGTGGCCGCCATGGCCTGCATATCCTGAATTGCAATTTTTTGGTTGTTCCCAAATAAAATCATTCTGCAGGTCAAAGAACTGGCCAGCTTCCTTTTTCAGTTGACAGTACTAATGGTACCCTAGCATCCTAATGTGTTGTGATGCTCCAGGAGTCCTGTATTAGGAACACCTGCTTACCTTTGTCAACCTGAGTCCTCCCCAGACATTTCTGTTCTAACATAAAAGCTTTAAAGTAAAGCCCCCATTGGAAGCAATGTCCTGGGACCGGCTCACTGGGGAATGCTGTCCTAACGTGACCTTTCAGGCCGCAGATGGGTCAGGTGATCTGGATGGGAATCCTGGGTCGGCCACTAACGCACAGTGGGGCCCGGGGCAGCGGGGGTTCTTTCTGAGCCTCATTCCCAAGGTGGGAGGAGGCAGGTGTCCCACAGAAGGCTCCTTATTCATGACACAGGCCCTTGTTGAGCATTTGTCATGTGCACGGCCCTCAGCCAGGCACACAGGACCCAGGGACAGGATGGAAGAGCCCCATCCCAGGGACCTTCCTCAACTCCCCAAGTCAGGTGTGTCCCTGAGGAATAAAGGCAGGAGAATGCTCAGCGCAGAGGCAGGGAAGGGGCGTGGAATGCTCCACCCAGCATCTGAGTGAGGGGCCGCCCTCCCTCCCCGATCTGGGACGCCCACCCTGCTGCTCTTCCACTGCTTCCAGGGACGTCAGCTTCCGCACCAGCTCTGGCATGGAAATGACTTTCCCCCTCCCTGCCTGCTGGGCAGAGATGCTCTTGTTACTCAGGGCTCCCAGGGCCCTACCAAAGGGGGCTTTTCCACACCTGGATGGGACTCCCCTCCCAGGCCACTGTGTTCACCCAGCTGCAGGGGACCAGTCAGCCTGAGCCCAGCTGAGCACCCCAGACTTCCCTGCTACCTGGAGCCCATGGGGGTGGCAGGCGGCTTCGTTCTTTTCTCCAAGATGCTGCCGCTTTGCTCAGTATGGACATGAACTGGAATTGCCCACATTCACCCACGTGGCATGGTGGTGGACACCGGCAGGTGTGTCCCGGGCTAGCCATGCACACGCCGCCCCGGTGTGCCTGGAGACCAGGGTGTGGAGGGTCCGAGCAGGAGCAGAAGCACCCTCGCTCAGGCTGGGCTTTGGTGACTTTGAAAAGTAGGAACACTGTTATCTTGTCTCTCCTTTTCATTTCCTTTCTCTCTCTCCCAAAGATCTAAAGACCCGCGTGGCACTGCACCCTGATGACCCAACCCCACAGCTGTCTCTAAGCTCAGAAGCTGCATTTTTTACACTGTTTAGAAAACTGATGTGGGGCCAGCTGTGGGCCCGGCGCTGTGCTGGGAGCTGGGGGCACAGGGGCTGCAGGATCTGGGGGCGGGAGGTTTACTCCTGATCCTGGAGGAGTTCCCAAGGCTGGGTATCACCCGTGGGAAGTGCTGGGCTCTCAGGTGAGATTTGCTGTTATTGGCATTGGTGGGGGACGGGGAGGCCTGACATCTGAGCAAGTGACTATGGAATAAGAGAAGTCAGGTGAATGCCAGGAGATGGAGACAAAGAATCCAGGGGTCCTAGAGATGTGGGCGTCAACAGGAAAAGGGGTGTGGAGAGGGAGAAGGAGGAGCCAAGGAAAGGGCCCTAGGTTGCTCCTGAGGGATCCCAGGAGGCGTCCTCTCCCCCTAGGCTGCCAGGTTCTTAACACAGGAGCCAGAGAGGTGCCTCTCCCCCGCAGGGCACGGACGGGGATTTTAAGTGTCCCAACAGTGATCAATGGCCCAAAGGATAAACTGTGATGGGAAGACCGAGAGCTGGGAATGCGGCCAGAAAGACGGTAGGCGAGATATCTTGGGAAGATATCCCAAGATTATTTTCAGGATATCTTGGGAAATGTGGAACCTTCCTGCCTCTGTCTCCTTGCCCCAGTCTCCACTCTGCCCCATGTGGTACCCACCCCATGGAAGTTTGGGCAACGCCTGGACAGATTAAGTGTCTATTTTCCATTAAGCAGCAGCCCCCATGGCCAAGCCCGGATGCTTCAATTTTCCTAATAATGGCCTGGAGGCACCAACTGGTCCTCAGCCCCCCACTGAGATGTCAAAGGCAGCGGCCCCGGCACCGTCTTTGGCCTTGCTACACGTGGCTCAGTGTCTCCTAAGCCTTTGGAAACGGGCACCCTCCCTAATCTCCACTGATGGGTCAGCCCTCCATGGAGCAGAAAGTGCTCCCCAGGCTTCTGAGGACAGGCAGCGACCATGGACGGGGGTTCTGGATGCAGGGCCAGCCCTGGGTCTGGGGTCCACATGCCCTGAATGTCAGCCCCCATCCCCATGGAGGCCATGGAATGTGCATTCCCAGTAAAGCCTGGGCCTCAGAGGGAAGAGTGAGGGCCTGGAAGAGTCTCTGCCAGGAGCAAGGTCCATCCTGGTGTGGCTGGAGAAGCCTGTTAAAGGGTGTGCTCCAGATGGTCTGTCCCCATGCCTGGGAAGGAGCTGAGGGAAGGCAGGGGAAGGTGCCTGGGACACTCCGTGCACTTGGTGGTGTGTTCCCAAGAACCTTTCTGACTGGGGCAGGTGGGGTCGCAAGGCCCTGGAGAGGGGGTGCAGGATTGGTGCAGGGTGGTGTCTAGGGTGCATTCTTGAGATCCTGCTGACCCATTATGTTACCAGGTGAGGATGCTGGACTCACCTCACCAGGTGAGGGGTCACAGTGATGCTGGGACATTGCTGAGGACAGCAGGGACAGAACTGGCTTGCATGTTTGGGGACAGCTCTCCCACAGCTCCTGTTTGAACTCAGGGAAACACCCAATTCCTGCTCCCAACCAGGACCGCCATGCCCCCCAGCCCCACCACCTGCTTCCTGCTCTCCCGGCCCAGCCTCCCTCGAGCCGGATGGCCTCCGCGCCTGCCCTGGAAGACTCCGGGCCACATCCTCCCCGCCACCTCCTTCCCCCCAGTCAGGCCTCGCTCCCACGCCCCACCTCCCTCCATGGGGCCTTCCTCAACCCACCTAAGTCAGCCCCACGCTTTAGTCTGATCTCCGCAGGTGCCACGGCCATGGGGAGCGACCTCCGTGTGCACCTGCTTATTGTCTGTCCCCGCCTGCGAGGGCAGGGCCTCCTGCGTGCTGTCCCTCATGGACACTCACTGCTCCAGCTAGATCCTCACATGTAAAGAGGAGAAACATCCGCCATGGGCTAAAGCAGGACTTCCAGACCCGCCTCCTCACTGACGCCTCTCGCTCCTTTGTTCACGAGCCCGACTTGTCCTGCGTAGCTGGACTGCGCGCGACGTCAGCCTTCCAGCAACCGTTAGGACAGTTCTTTGCCTCCTTAAGGACTTCGCTTCCGCAATCTCTCTTCTCCCTTCCATCATCACTTTTCATTCTCTACTGGACCATTCGCATTGGCAGGCCGACACCCCTCAACACACCCTCATTAGAAACCAGCAAAACAAAACAAAAGAGCAAAAATTCTCTCACCTCTGCAGGCCTCTGCCCTCTGCATCCCCAACCTCCTTCAGACCAAACTCCTCAAGATCTCCAGCTCCCCCACTGCCTCCACCTGCTCACCTCCTGTCTCCCCCAGTCCCCTCCAGCAGGACTTTCTCTTAACCAGCCTCCCATCACCTAACCTTGACAAGGACAAAGGTGATGGTCACCTCGTGCTCATCTCTCTTGCCTCCCAGGAGCTCTGACATGGGACCAGTCCCTACCCCTCCTGCCCACTCCTCTCCCTTCTCTCCCTTCCCCTCCCCCTCCTCCTCTCTTCCTCTTCCTCCTTCTCCCCTCTTCCTCCCCCCTCCTCCTCCTTGGTGAGACACTTTCTTCTCCAGGCTTCCATGGGGCCGCCCTCTGCTTTCTTCCTCCCTGGGCACTCTTCCTCATGCTGCACTGACTCCCCAGGGCCCTGTCCTCCGTCCCTGTCTCACACCATCCATGCCCCCTCCAGGTCCACATGACCTTCCACACTACTCAGACCAGATGGCTCTTGAGTCTCCACACCAGATCAGACCTTCCCCCGGCTGCAAACGCACAAACCCAGGAGTGCCACAGACGTCCCCTCTCGGATGGCTAACACGGC
This sequence comes from Tapirus indicus, assembly GCA_031878705.1. Lineage (NCBI taxonomy): Eukaryota > Metazoa > Chordata > Mammalia > Perissodactyla > Tapiridae > Tapirus > Tapirus indicus. The sequence goes on along the minus strand of CM062924.1, from coordinate 87,701,797 downwards.
AGCCGAAACTCAGCGTGGCTGACAGGGGCTGCTGACTCCTCTCCAATCTGCACCCACCCAAGCTTCCCCATCTCAGTCAAAGGTACCACTTGCAGTTGAAGACACTTCAACTCAGACCAGAGACTTGGGAGGCCTTCTAGATGGTTCTCTTTCCCTCACTTCCTCATCTGATTCCTCGGTAAGCCCTCATCCTCACCTCTCACCTGGACTCCCGCCATGACCCCCGCTCCGGCCCATTGCCTCTGTCCTCCTCCCACAGTCTGTCCTCCAGAGCCTTCAGGAGCATCGATGGGACCACGGTGCTCTCTGTTTATCCCAATATACTCGGAACAGGCCCGGAGCCCTCACTACGGCCTCAAACACTTCAGCGCCTTGCCCAGCCCAGCGCTCTGACCTCCCCCGCCCCAGTTCACGTGACCGGCCACCCCGCGGCCCTTCTGTCACTTGTCCTGCCACACTTTTTCCACCTCTGCTCCCTGCCTCCATCTTCCTCATCACTCTGGTCTCAGATCTCAGCTCCTCGGGAGCCCTGCCTTCCCCGCCGCACTCACCCACCCCGACCTGTGTGCACTCTCCTCCCACGCCTCAGTACCTGGACTTTTCTTATTTATGTTTGTACGTGTGCGTCTGTCTGTCTGTCTGTCTGTCTACTGCCCGCAGAGGGAACAGGCACCGTGTGTGTATTGTCTTCTGATGTAACCGCAGTGCCTGGGACTTAGAAGGTGCTCAGTCAACACTTTCAAGTGAGTGACTGATGGATCTATAGGGGTGAGGCCAGGGAGAGGTCACGCACTGTGATCTCTGACCTGTTCATGAAGCTCAGTTTATACAAAGCATTTTATACAAAGGAAGGTTCCATTTTCTCCACACCCCAGTGGCCCCCAGGGTCTCGGGCAGCTCTGACCTTGTGGGGGAGGTAGGGAGACTAGGGACAGTAAGGGAGGGGCTCATACCCTCCTCAGGCCTGCCTTTTTCTCAGCAATACCAGAACTGGGGGTAGAATGAAGATCTGCAATCCTCCTAGCCTCTGCAGGAGAAAATCCCCAGGCACTCCCGGCTCACACCCACAGCTGACCAAAGCTCCTCCATTGTAGTGGGTCAAATGGCAGCCCCCCCGAAAAGATATGTCCATGCCCTAACCCCTGGAACCTGTGAATGTGACCTTATTTAGAAAAAGGATCTTTGCAGATGTAGGTAAGGATCCCGAGATGAGACCATCCTGCAGTATCTGGGTGGCCCTAAATCCAATGGCTGGTGCCCTTATAAGAAGAGAAGAAGACACAGAGGGGAGATGACATGTGAAGACAGAGGCCGAGGTTGGAGTGATGTGGCTACAAGCCAAGGGATGCCTGCAGCCACCAGCAGCTGGAAGAGGCAGGAAGGATGTTCCCTGAGAGCCCCCGGAGGGAGCACAGCCCCACCGACACCTGGATTGTGGACTTTTGGCCTCCAGAACTGTGAGAGAATGAGCTTCTGTTGTTTTAGGGCCCCCAGTTTGTGGTAATTTGTTTCCTCGGCCCCAGGAGACTCATACACAGGTGGAAGCTGGCCCTACGTGCACAGCATTCCAGTGAGGGAAAGGGACGGGACTTATCCTGGGTGGAAGGTTGCCTCTGGGATGTCCAGGACTGGAGCAGGGATTCTGGAGGCCGGGGCATCTAGGAATGTGGGGGACATATTCGGTTGTCACAATGACTGACATTTGTTAACTAGGGCTGGGATGCTCCCTGCCCTGCAGGGCACAGGAAGGACGTGCTCACCCACAGATGGTCCTGTCCCTCTACACTTTCCTGCTATAAACGCTCTGAGCCCAGAGAGCCTCCTTCCATTCCACGTACAAACCCAGAGTATTTTTTGCAAGGTTTTAACAGGCACCGAAGTTTCCAAGAACACAACCACCATGGGCATCACAAGAAGGCTGTATTATTTTTGTTCCAAATGTCACCAAGAGTTGTTCACCATTTCGGAAAGTCACCTGCCCTCAAAGTCCAGATGACACACCGTCTCAGCTGGTGGTGTTGTCACGTTCCTGCTGACGCCACACAGAGGGGTGAGCCTGTGACCATCTCATTACACCTTCTAGTGAAGACAGCACAGGTCAGCCTTTATCACAAGTTACTCTCCTTCCTGTTTCCTCTAAATCACACTTGGGGCATTAAATGAGTTTTTAGAACCAGAGGTTGAGGTAGCTTATATTGTCTATGAAAAGGTGCATTGAAAGTGAGTAAAGAGGCATCACAAATATGTGTTATAAATAATACCCAGGCCCTGGGTCTGGAAGGGTCGGGAAGCCGGCTCCAGGTTCTGGCCTTCCTTCCCCTGTCCCTTGGCTGTCTCCACCTGGCTCAATGGTCTCCAGCTGCCTCTGTCCTCGCAGCCTTTCTCCCTGCCCCTCCCCCGCAGAGGACACGGGTTTTCTCCTCCTTGCAGAGGTGGGAACAGTGACGGGGGCCAGGCGTGCGTCTCTCAGCAGCTCTGTCTCGGCCCCAAGGCCCCAAGGATACATCCATGGAGTCCCCCCTGGGGCCTGAGCTGCTGGCCTTTCTGGACAGCGTGTGAAATCGCACGGTGGGGGCATCCGACTCTTCTACCTACCCTGGCATGGGCTCTGCTGATGGACAGGGCCCCTGGAGCTTCTAGAAGGCCCAAGAGGACAGAGAAGATTCTTTTATCACTTGACTCACACCAAGAACTTGCAAGTGAATAAAGGAATCAGCTTCCTCTTGGGTTCAGGCCCCCACTCGGGATGTCCTGATGCTTCAGGCAGCCTTCCGTGAGAAGGGCCCTGGCCAGGGATGAGGAGAGCTGGATCCAGGCCTGCCCGCCCCCGACTCACGGTGGGAGCCTCCGTCAGCGTCAGCACCGCCCCCTCCATGGGCACTTTTGAGAGCCTGAAAGGCAGAGCTAGTGCTTGGCAACCTGGAAGGTGCTGTTCAAGCCCCTTAAAGGAAGGGGCATGTGTGCGGGGTGGGGGGTCTGGAGAGAGGAAGCTGTCCCCTTCAAGAGGACGTGCTGACTGACCACTCTAGCCCACCTCCCTCCCCAGGTCTGAACCCCTGTGGCAGGGCTCCCACAAACCATACGTCAGGCGGGGGCTGCTGATCTGGCACATTATGGGTGGGTCTGTCAATGGCTTTCTGGGACAGATCTGACTGTCTGAAGCCTTCCGGGACAGAGAAAGGCCATGGAACAACTAGAACAGCACTGGCCGGTCATCTGCACGTCCTGACCCTAACACCTTTGGGGGAGGATGCCGAAGGAGACGGAACAGGTAGCTCTGTTCTAGCACAAGCGCCACTCCAGCCTCCCAACACAGCCACTGAGCGAGCTGGACTGCATGTGAACCGGGCCTGCTGACCAACACTTGCTGTCTGCTCTGCTTCCCCCTGGGTTAACGTGGCCAAGTCTCCGAGCAACCTCTCGAGGTAGAAATTATTTCCCAGTGCTGCAGACAAAGAAGCCGGGACACCATGAGGCCATGTGGCCTAGCCAAGGACACGCACTGGCCAGCATCGGTGGGCGACCAGGGCCTGGGCCAGGTCTGGCTCAAGGCAGGAGCAGCTTTGTCTCCCACACATCCCATCCACTGGTCACCTCCGAGGGGAGATTCTGAGCCTCCGCTCCTGTGGCATACTTGGCATCTTTGCTGCCGAAAGAAACTTCTGGAAAGGGAAAATTCCTCCTCTATCAGTGTTTGATCATCATCTCCTAGCAACAGACTTCAAGGTGGAGATTCACTGAACCACATCGAGAGCAAAGACCCGAGGCCTCGTCTTCCCGTCTGACCATATGGCACACCCGTCATGCATGTGATCTTGGCTGAGTCTCCAGAGCTGGGCGGCCGCCGCCAGGAGCGCTGGAGCTTCACCGGGAACCTACCTGATGAAGAGGTGCAGCCGATGTTCCTCCCACCAGGTGTATCCAGTGGGACCCTTTGAGCTGGACACCTGTGATGCAGGGCCGCTCCTGGGCAGGGCCGGGGTTCACCCAGCTCAGGAGAAGGGCAACTCCTCACCCCAGAATGGCAGCTCTGACATCCAGTCCACAGCTGTCTGCCCTGCTGACCCTGGAGGTGGACGGTGCCCAGGAACTGCTGGGCTCACGCCCAGCCCCCCAGGACAGCAGACTGTTGATGCTGGGGGTGGGGGTGGGGGGCAGCTAAGCTCTGCAGTTTCTCCTGTCATTGATGACAAACTGGGAGGGAAATCGTGCCGAGGCCATTTTCCTAGCTATGGGCAGAAGGAACACAGGGCTACGGCAGTTCAGAGCTGGAGGAGGGGCCTCAAGGGTTTCTTCATCCAGCGTCCCTTCTAGAGGCGAGGAGACTGAGTCTGGGGGGCCACCTGCCTGGCTCCCTCTACCTCCTGCTCTGTGCTCAGCGCTCCCACCCAGCCACCACCTCTCCATCCTCTGTGCCCCTGCACGTCCTCCCCACCCCTCAGGACTCATTCACTCACCAAGAAGCCTGGCTAGCCCTTCCCTTCCCACCTGGAACGGCCCCTCCTCCTCTGATCCGTGTTTCCAGAATAACGATTGTGCGATTGCCTAAATTGTGGCTCTATGACATTTCCTCTCCTGTCCTTAACTGTCATTTCTCTCCTGTGCAAGTACATGTCCTTACCTGTCTAGTTTTCCCAAATAGATTTTAAAGTCCTTGCAAAGAGGGCGAGGGGCTGAGTTTTCCATCTCCTCGCCCCTCCCCCACCCAAGATGCAGCATTTAATTCAACTAAGTAACAGAGTTGATGGTTCCTCTGCCACCAGGGGCCAGAAATTCTACAACCGGCCCTCTTAACATAGCCAAATAAAAATTCTAAAAACGATGTTCTGTCTAATATTTAATCTGAAAGCTTAGAATCATTCCCCTGTGAGGGGATGAAAACCATAAATTCAATCCACCATTTATCAAACGGATCTGTTATCAATTCAATGTTTAGTGAAGTGCCGGATGTAAGGAAGACACATTTCACAGGGGTGTGTCCCCCACAGCTCCGGGACACTGGACACCTGAATAGTCGGCAATCCCGCTTGTCACCCCCGGGGGAGAGTGTCAACTCAGGCCTCCCTGCAGCTCTTGAGGGCTGAGGTGGGTGAGTTGAGGCACCGCAGTTCTGCAGGAATTCAAGAGCCTTCTGATCCCTAACGTGCTCTTAGAAGGAGAATGAGGCCCTGGGGGAAACAAAGAAGCTTAAGAGCACTAAATGCGGTACGTGGGAGCCCAGGAGCATAGAGCACGAGAAAGGGAACGAAAGAAAGCCGGTGCTCAGCCCTCCCCAGAACTCCAGGCTGGCTCTATTGAGCCGGAGCTCATTTATCCAGCAGCTGTGAACACAGCTTTACTCAGCAAAAGCAGAGGGGTGCCCTGGGAGGATGGACGGGTCCAGAGAGCTGTCCGCAGACACACCCATCCCGCGACACGTCGCCATCCGAAACCACAGCTGGCGGGACATGCCTCACCCCAACGTTCGGAAGGCCCCAGTTAAGACCCTACAGGCCAGCCTCGCTGGCTATAGGGCTCAGGGTGTTTAGTGAGCTCTGAAAGCTCATTTGTTCCTTGACGCTTTTATCCCAATTAAGCCATTCAAAACTTTTGAAGTTCCCGAGTCATTTGCTTCAAACATCTTTAAATTGAGGACACATTCACTTCCCTGGTAGCAAACAGCCAGCCAGTTAATTAAAAGGGTCTCAGCATTGAAACTGCCTTTGCGGCTGTAGGCAGAGGGGAGGAGCAGATACGACCCTCCCTGTGACACTGAACTCCCTCCACTCCGATACTGCACGGAGAAAGCAGTGCATCCCCCGAGCCCTGCTCCCCAGGCTGCAGGCTATTCAGCTCAGCTGACCATCAGAGCACGAGGAGACAACCCCAGCCTGTCCCTCGTGCATCCCCCGAGCCCTGCTCCCCAGGCTGCAGGCTATTCAGCTCAGCTGACCATCAGAGCACGAGGAGACAACCCCAGCCTGTCCCTCGTGCTTACAGAGGGACACACCTAAAGGACACTGAGGGCCTCCTGGTGACAAGGACAAAGCAACTTGGAAATCATCCTTGGAAACGCATGACTGAATTCCAATGTAAAAATTACGAGGCAGGACCAGGGTGACATCTGAGCCATCGCATCCTTGAGCTGCTGGGTGTCATGAATATGTGATTGATCCAAATGGGAACAAACCTTGAATGACAGTGGGATCCAAAGGGCTTCTTGGCCCCTTCTGTGTGGTGCACCTTCTGGGTTGTGAACACGAACTGCTGGAGAAAGCACCAGATGTGTCTAGCAGGCCGGAGAGTCTCGGGGCCCCGGGGCCAGCAGGCAGGGTCTAAGAATGTCAGGTCCAGGAGGCCTTTATGGAGCACTGACTGTACGCCAAGCGCCCGCGGCCTGGGAGACCCCACAGCGGGCAAAGGCAGTCACCCAAACCAGCCAGCCTGCACTCCCCACAGCTCGCTTTGTGAGTTTCAGGATTAAAGCCCAGGAAATGACTTTCTGTTTGTCTCCCGGGAGGCTTTGTGATTCCAGACTCAGAACACGACCAGCAAGAGAGCTGTCACAGGATGACACTTCGCTGCAGGGAGCCCTCCTCTCTCGACCTTGAGTGAACTTCTGACCCGTGTGACACTCGCCATCTCCCAACACCGCATGAGGCGGGAGCTCAGAGCCTCGGTGAACCCTAGCCAGGTGATTTTCCATCCCGAGCAGTTCCTGGCTAGCGCCATCTACACGCCATCTACACCTCTGCACGGAGCACCAAGGTCAGGGATGAGGACGTGGGACCTCATCAAATGACTTCATCAAATAACCCCACGATGGAGCAGCAAATGGAGCTGCAAGTCGGTGGCAGCAAATCACTACAATGATAATCATCACTGTCATCACCATCACCACCATCAACGTCATGTCCATCATCATCACCATGACCATCATCACCATCATCACCATCGTCATCACCACCATCATCACCACCACCATCATCACCATCACCATCACCACCACCATCACCATCATCATCATCACCATCACCACTATCATCACCACCATCATCACCATCATCATCATCACCATCACCACTATCATCACTACCATCATCATCATCATCACCATCATCACCATCACCACTATCATCACTACCATCATCATCATCATCACCATCATCACTACCATCATCACCACCATCATCATCACCATCACCATCACACACCACCATCATCACCATCATCATCATCACCACCATCATCACCATCACCACTATCATCACTACCATCATCATCACCATCATCACCATCAATCACCACCATCATCATCATCACCATCACCATCATCATCACTATCATATTAACAGCAGCAACCATATATTGAGCAGCTTTTATGTGTCAGGCACTGAGCACCTGGCATGAACTATCTCACTTAATCTTTACAACATTAGGAGGTGGTTAATTCTGTAATTCCCACTGAGGCCCAGAGAGGACAAGCAAGTTACCCAAGTTCAGCTAACATAACGTGAGGCCCGGAATTTGAAGGACGATAGGGGCAGTCTTAAGCACTACAGTAAAACTAGGAGGAACTTCCCAGTCACTTCACTTGCAGGGTGATTCCAGGAGCTACTCCATGTAATGTCAGCTCCGGAAGGATTTCAGAATGCCCCAAATCACCAACCACCTGCCCTTTCCACGCCTGGCAATGCCTGTGCCACGGACAGACAAGTAACATTCTAAACATTTCTCTACAGAAGCAAAAATAAAACTCCCAACTCCCCAAATTTGATTCCAAACATCCCTCTTTGGACAGCAGAACTGACGACAAATTCTCCATATCACTTCCTAAAACCCTAATTCCAGACTGTGAGGTGCCCCCGCAGTGAGCAGGCAAAGCTGAGTGTGTCTAAGATAACGAGATTTCCTGGGGGCACATTTGCCCTTGTCACCTGCAACTCTGCCCTCAGAGTCACCCTTGGTGGGTATAAAAACAACTGGCGTGGACGGAGGAGTCTTAGGCGCCAGGCCCCGGAGTTTGCACTCTGTGTTGATTCCCTGAGTCCTCCCAGCAACCGTTGAGGAGAGATGTTTCCTAGCTTTGTTTACTGATGAAGAAAATGAAGCCGAGAGAGAAGAGAACTCGCCCAGGGTCACTCGGCTACGTGCAGCAGAGCCCAGATTCACGGGGCTCTGAGGCCTGCAAGCACGTGCTGCTAATGGGGGCAGATACAGCCTCCTGGGCCGCAGCTCTGGGATCCCCCAGACCACCCTCGATTCTCTCTGAGAAGTGTGAATGGTGGTTGTGCTCCACGGAGACTCAGGGGCCCAGGTCCCCATCTGATGACTGCAGAGCAAGAAGGACTCAGGGGACTCCTGCTGGGGCTCCCCAAGCACCAGGCTGGGGACCCTTATGGGCTTTGACGGACCCAGTTGGGGGGACCAGCTCCAAATTTCCTCTCTTCCCTTTGCCTTGGCCTGGAAGCTGAGGGCCGCTGGCTGCCCCTTCTCAGCGTCTGGCATCACCTCCCAGAATTAACATTTCTCTGTGTTAGAAGCAAACACACATATTTCCCCCCTTTTAAATTTGTTTTGCTAAACAAATTAATGTAGCACCAGATTATATTATGAAGAACCATAAATCTTTTCCAAGATAAGCATCTGTCGAGTTGGATTAGCAACATCCAATGTACTGTGAATTAATTTGCTAAGCCTTATAATGCTGTCCCAGGCATTTAACTTAGTAATAACAAATGTAATTTGGAATAAATGGGAACCTGTTTTCTCATCCATGTCTATAAAGTAAGTGACGTATGCAGAGGAGATGACAGTTAATGAGTGCAGCACTAAATTCTATTATGATGATGGCTTGTGAGTTTATTGAGGTAAAAACAAATGCTTTGTGAACTGCTCGTGGGAGCCTGGAACAGAGCTGATGAGCCGCGGCCCCGTGTGTCTGTAGATTCTGGAAGGAGGCCTCGAGGGAGGTGGCCCATGCATGGCCCTGCAGAGCCTGTCCCGTGGTGCTCCCCAGCTCACAGCCTCCATCCCTGCGCCCGGCCCCTGACCCCAGGCATTGAGATGGAGCTGGGTTTGCTTTCACAGATACGTGCTCTCTAGGAAAGAGGAGCTCCAAACGCAGACTGCAGTTCTCTTGTCTGGTGAAGGAAGGAAGTAGGTCACGGAACAAAAGCCACCCACTCCATGAACACCCGTCCAGCTAGCAGCCGTGGCCTGCCTGCCGGCCGGGACGCAGAGTCAAGTGCAGACGCCGAGTGCAGGGGAAACTGTGGCAATTTGAGGAACAGTTCTCTTTCGCCCCCTGGGTTCTGAAGAGGAGCCGTGTTGGGGGGCTCTCGGAGCCCAACCCCTGGAGGGTGTGGAGAAGCAAGCGGAGGAAGCCCCCACCCCACTGTGCTCATGCTCCAGAATGTGCATCCCATTTCATGAAGTTAGCAAACATCGCTGCGCCGCTAGGATGTGCGTGCAGGGAGCTGATCTGGGAACTTCTGAGTCACAGTGGGGCGTGGGGCCGCTGCCCGTCCACAGAGACACAGGGAGCCGGAGGCAGGTCGGAACACAGAGGTCCCGGACTCTGCGCTGTCCCTCAGTGGGCCGCGAAGCCGGGGACACGCCAGTGGCTACTGGTGAAGGGACAAGCTTTGGCCTGGGAGATTTTCCAGGAGCAATTCTGAAGCAGTTGGAGGAGAAGGTACAGGAGGAGAAAGAAAAACAAAACCACACGGCAGGAGACATTTCAAAGCCAAGAAAGGGTCATTGTCCACAGGAACCTCGAATAACAGAGGCGGAAGAACCAGAACCATTCGCTCAGATCTGCATCCTCCAAACACCTCCTAACCTGTCTCTGGGGAAAACACGTTCCCCAACCTGAATCGGTCTGCAAAGCCTCAGCTAACACCACAGCAAGTTCTTCCTTTTAGCTGACCTCAGTCTCTCCTGCTGTTTAAGGTGATTCCTAATTCTGGACCAATCTGGCAGTCACCCCTCCATAGGGCCACCCACTCGAAGCTTTTTGAAGGCTCCACACGGCCCCTACCTCCATTAGCAGATGTGCCCACATCGTTCTCCCAGGTTGGCCTAGGAGATGAAGTTCCACCATTCAGGAAGATGTGACTCTGTGTCTGGCGGGACTCGGATGCCCCTAACACAGGCACAGCATCCACTTCCAGGCCCCACTAAGGACGGAAGCTCTCCCTTTTCCTCCCACAAGCCAAAACAGCCTGGCTCCCTCCTTCTAGAGCACAACCTATATTTGCCAGGACACATGCGTGTGCAGGTTCATGGACACACAATGCCCCATCCCTCCCCCAGGCCCCACACCCAACTCGTAGCCCTTTGCCGTCATTGTTTTGGGTTCCACCACTGGGAAACGGAGATTCCCACAAAGGACCACCATGCAGGCACAGCTCAGCATCCCTCCCCCACCACAAGCGAACCCCAACCAAAAGAGAGGGCCGTACCTGAGGTCTCCCCCAGAATCCGCGGGGGCTTGTCTTTGTCACCGTCTTTGCTGGGACTGGTGGAAGGCTCCGTTGTGCTAAACCCAACTGGGCTCCTATTCCTGGGGTCCAGGGGCTCGGTGACCCCCTTAGTCTGCAGCGTCACGGAAGTGGCCGTGGCGGTGGTGGTGGTGGTCGTGGCCACAGTTGTCTTTCGCGTTTGCAAGATGGAGACGGTGGTGGGGCCATAGAAGCCCGGAAATGTGTTGGATTCCGGGGCCTCCTCCTCCCCCGTGGGCCCCCAGGCAATGAACTCCGTCTCCGTGGTGGGCCTGCTGTCTCTGAAGTCAAAGCTGTTGACCCCGGGCCCCTGCAGGTGCCTCTTCCCCCTCCGCAGGAGGGCCTGCTGGTCCGAGGCGGCCCCGCTGCCTGCCGGGGACGACGACGACGAGGAGGAGGAAGAGCCGAGGGAAGGGCCGGGTTTCGCAGCAGCTGGGGGCTTGGCGAGCCCCCCTTTGGGCACCAGGGCGGCCACCTGGTCCCTGGGTCTGTGTGCCCGCTTGGCTCGGGGACTCTGCATCTGCCCGTGACCACGCTCCACGCGGGGCGGGCGGGGGCTCCACACAGGGCTGGGGACCCGGGCCGGCTGTCCACTTTTAAAACTCCACAACCGGGGGGGCCGGTGCGGTGGCCGCGGCAGGAGCCGGAACTCAGGGCCAGGGCCCAGGGACTCACACGTGGGCAGATCCATGGCGAGCTGAAACATGGCTATAAGTATCCAAGCATGGCTTCCTAGGGAGCACCCCGGCCAGCGGATGCACATGGAACTGCATGGAAAAGAGAGAGCGGCGTCAGTGTGGGGGCTCAGGGGGGCACTGCCCGTGGGGCCGTCTCTCCACCCCCCACTAGGACCAGGAAACGCTCTTCTTGTAATGAGCGCTAATCCTAACTTCAGAGGGGAACCGAACCCCTTCATTAGTTCACTTCACAGGCTACTCAAGTGCGATCTATTAATCAGCATCTTAAAAAGGGTAGTCCCAACTGCTTGTGTTCACAGAGCTGGTTCCCAGCCTGCAGCTCAAGTCTCTTCCAAAGAGCTCACAACACAGGTGGCTGGTTGGCAAGGGACAATCCACTGCATGGGAGGGAAACCCAGCATCAGCCCCCACCTCCGCCCCAATGACAAGATGGCCTCAAAGACCTTCCCTCCTCTGCTTTGCTTTCACCCAGAATAAAACGGAGGCACCAAGAGGACACAAGGAGAGGGAATGGCAAGGCCCTGAACACAGTCTACACTCTGGGCCCAGGACCTGGCACTTTCGTCCAGGTCACAGAAGTCACCCGACCCAAGGTGGGTGACACTCAGCCCGCAGCCGCCTCTCCTGAGGTTTGGAGGGGCAGAGGGTCAATCTGTCGGACTTCCTGTGGGGCACAGGGCCAGGCATCTCCTGAGCCCCTGCCACACACTCTGCAAAGCCCCCCATCGCCCCTCCCCCTGGCATCTCAGTCAAATATGCATCTTTTGAAGCAGCACAAATGCTGTACACGAGAAACCTTCTTATCGTTGGCCTCCTCTGGATTGGCTCCGGAACATGAGACCTGCTGTGGATAAGCTGAAGGTTTACCAACATGCCTGCCCTGCCCAGGGCTTGTCCTGCGGATGCCCTATCTCCCCGGTTCATCTTCAGTGCAGGTCCCCTCTGAAACCCGATCCATCATCCACCCTGCAGCCAGGGAAGGCTGGAGAAAGGGCAGAACCCGCACCGCGGGGGGTGGGGGCTGCCTCTCAGCTGGCTTGGCTGCAGGGAAGGGGAAGCCAGGTGGGCTCACAGAGCTGACAATCCAGAGCGTGATGGGAGGCCCTGGGGGAGGGCTGGGGGTCAGGGCCCAGGCTGCCCCTCCCACCAGCTCAGATAATTGAGGCCTGGTTACAGGCACACCCAGTCAGTGCTTGTCATCAGCGTCACATCTGAAAATTGACACCATGAACCCAGAACTTCAGTGACTGCTGCTGGAGGGGTGGGCCAGGGTGTTCCGTGAGTGGAGCCGCCAGTGGAAAAGCTGCTGCAAACCAGGCCCTGGGAAACGAAGTTTGGTAGTTTTTCTTTATAAGGTGTCCTGTGACTTTAAAAGGGAATAAACCAGTGAGTGAGTGTGCATCACTCTGAGTGTGCACGTGGGGGCGTGTCTCAGGACTGCATGTCAGTGTGAGTGTGTGTGACAATGTGTCAGTGTGAGTGTGTGTCAGGGTATGAGAGACTCAGTCTACAGTGGGTGCATGTGAGTGCATCACTGTGTGCCAGTGTGTGTATGTTGGTGTGTGAGTGTGTCAGTGTGAGTGTGTGGCTGCTGACGTGTGAGTGTCCGTGTGTGAATGTGTCAGAGTGTGAGACTGAGTGTACCGTGGGTGTGAGTGCACCAGCATGTGAATGAGTGTGTACGTGTGTATCAGCAAGGTGAGTGTGTCAGTGTGGGTGTGTCCCTGTCTGTGCGGGTGTGTCCGTGTGCGTTAGTACATGTGTGAGTGTGTGAATGCTGGTGTGTGTGTGTGTGTCAGCGTGTGAATGAGTGTGTCAGTGTGTGTGTGTCCGTGTGTGCTCCCCCCCATTCTGCACTGAACCCCACATGGGGCTGACCCCTCTCCCACTGACACTGAGGCCCCTGGTGCTCCCCACTGGTTCTCAAATGCTGAAAGGAGGAAACCTGCACTAACGAGCACTCATTACCAAAAAGGACTCATCCCCCAATAATAATGCCCCAGTGTTTCAATCAGAATGAAAGTGCTTTGCTGCAGAAATTAGGAACTGCTCATTAAGCTAATGCCTCCGCAGGTTTCTGCTGGGGTGCCATTTCCCCTCACAGCCAGGCAAGCTCGGTGCAGGGACCAGGGCCACCGTCACCGCACGCAGAAATGTAGGTCAGTGTGAAATTCCCCTGCACACACGAAGGGCAGCAAGTCTGCGGCCGCAGTGGCTCAGGACGGATGCTTTGGAGCCTCTGCTCTCCCACCACTCTGCACACTGGACAGGAGCACGGCCCTCGGAGAAAGGAGATGCTGCTCAAGTAGGCGTGGAGCCTCAGCGCAGAGGGCACGACTGGCTACCACCAGACCCACCAGACCCACCAGGCCCCACCAGACCCACCAGACCCACCAGGCCCCACCAGACCCACCGGCCCCACCAGGCCCCACCAGGCCCCACCAGGCCCCACCAGGCCCACCAGGCCCCACCAGGCCCACCAGGCCCCACCAGGCCCCACCAGGCCCACCAGGCCCCACCAGACCCACCAGACCCACCAGGCCCCACCAGGCCCACCAGGCCCCACCAGGCCCACCAGGCCCACCAGGCCCACCAGGCCCCACCAGACCCACCAGGCCCCACCAGGCCCCACCAGGCCCACCAGGCCCACCAGGCCCCACCAGACCCACCAGGCCCACCAGGCCCCACCAGGCCCCACCAGGCCCACCAGGCCCACCAGGCCCCACCAGGCCCACCAGGCCCCACCAGGCCCCACCAGGCCCCACCAGGCCCACCAGGCCCCACCAGGCCCCACCAGGCCCACCAGGCCCCACCAAGCACCACCAGGCAGGCTGAATGAAGAGCAGCCATGCGCAAACTTGCCTGCTGTGAGTACTTCGAGAAATATCGCCCCAGGAAATTAAAACCTCAGCACCTTAGCCTGTGCCTGCCTGCCTGCCCCGGCATAACTTCACACACAGGATATTTCTGTCATTTGTCACCAATCATGAGCTGTAATTGGTTACCATAGAAACCCCCTCATTTCCACGCCACCCAGCTGTTATGCTGAAAAACCCACTGACTACAGCGGTGGGGAGAGCCGGATCCCTTGTTCTTCTTCAAGTCCAGGTCCTTCCTTTTCAAAGCGCCGGATGTGTTCAGAGACAGAAAGTAAGGAGGCCAGGTGGACACATCAGGACAGGGGCTCCACTCGACTCCCAGCAGCCACGGGGATGGGCAGAGAGAGCCCTTCCCACAGGGAGGTCCGGGGCCCATTCCGTGGCCTGCAGGGGACCCACCATCGGTCTCTTTACAGGGGCCCAAGGCCCTACACCCTCTGCTCTGTCAGGCCCGCCAGCCTAATGTGCAACCCGGAACTTCCTGGTCCTAGGACACATGTGGGGACATCTGGGTGAGGCTGCCTCTTGGTATAAGGGGACTCAGCCACATCTGGAAGGACCACGTGAGGGGCAACCCTGTCCTCATCCCTCCAGCTGACCCTGAAACCAAGCAGGACCCCAGGAATGCTCTTCCCTCTGACCCTGCTCAGCACAGGCCTGAGAGGCCCCCAAATCCACTCCCATTTCACAATTAAGAGGTTCTCAGAGGACCACTGCCAGGTCCTCTCACCCCAGAAAGGCATCGTGGTGCCATCAGCCATTTCCCAAGATGGCAGAGGACTCCACACGTCCGCAGGAGGGAGGCCCCGCGGCTGCCGATGATGCCACTAACCATCAGAGGAGCATGTGACACACACACACCAAGAAGGCCAGGCCACCGTCCACGCAGAGGCGGTGCCAGCTCCCCCAAAACTCTGGGGCATCCACAGACCCCTTAAGAACACACCCCCACTTCATGCCCACAAGGATGGCTACAAGCAAAACGATGGACAATTCCAAGTGTTAGCGAGGATGAGGGGAGACGAGAACTCTCAGACATTGTTGGTGGGAATGCGAAAGGGTACAGCTGCTACGGACAACAGTCGGATGGCTCCTCACAGACTAGGTTACCAGGGATCCAGAAATTCTAGTCTTGGGTATAAATGTATGCCCACACAAAGCTGGGTACATGAATGTTCACAGCAGCATCACTCATAATAGCAGAAAGTGTCCATCCTGATGGATGGATAAAAAACATGTGGTCTATCCCTACAGGCCATAAAAAGAAGTGCTGACACGTGCCCCAACGGCATGAACCTTGAAAACATTACACGAAGGAAAAGAGGTCAGACACACGAGGCTATATGTCACATGATCCATTTACATGAAATGCCCAGAATCAGTAGAGATATCTGTAGAATAGAAAGTATACCAGTGGGTGCCAGGAGCTGGGGGCAGTCGGGACAGGGAATGACTGTTAATGGTGATAGAGTTTCTTTTAGGGGTGATAGAAATGTTCTGGAATTGCTAGTGGTGATGGTTGCACATCCTTATGAATATATTTAAACCACTGAACTGTGCACTTTAGAAAGGTGAACTTTAGGGTATGTAAGTTCTCTCTCAAGAACTGCATTGTGGAAGGGTAGTGGAGAGACCAACTTGGGGTGCATTGCATCGCGTCCTAACCTGGGCCCCGGCCTGGCAGGTGGGAGGGAGGAAAGGACACGGAGGCCGGAGTGGCCCTCTGAGCTGCAGGCACATTGCGATGAAGGTGCCCTGGAGACTTCTCAGATTCGTCCACATGCTCCTCGCTGGGACTCGCTCCTTGCTTGAGCGCCCGGCTGCCCATGTCCACACCCTGAGAAGGAGGGGCCCGAGACAGCTCCCGCTCAGCAGCGTCCCCGCCCAGACTTTCAAATGAAGAACAAACTCGCCCACCTCCCCACCCGATTGCTTCCAAATCGGGAACTATCGCTCCATCTCACTTTATTTTCTAGTTTGCAGCATTCTTGCTTCTCTTCTTCTAAATTTTTATGGAAATGTTTTTTTCTCCAAGAACAGTTTAATAAGATTCAGTGAATTGAGATTCAATTCACTCCCTTCTGTATATTCTCTTCACAGAAGAAAATCTGTCAATTACGGGAGACAAAGACTTCTCTTCCACTGAAGGTTGCACTTTTCCCCAGGGGGCAGGTTTGCAGGGGCTGCCCCCTGCAAGCAGCTGGCATCCCCCTGTGGAAGCACCAGGGTGATGAGACACTGGGCTGGCCGGGCCGGAAGCTCGTGCAGGAGCCCTGGGACTGCACGGCCCAGAGGCCATCAGAATGTCCAGGATGGGACAGGGCCTCAGAGGTGTCCAACAGGTGGCCAGTCCGTCCCAGCCCCGCCTCGAGCAGTGATGAGCACCCACACACAACCCCAGTGCTAGATGACTGAGGAAGACCCCAGACTCCAGAGTGTCTGCTTGGGCTTGTCACCAGCTGGCTTGGGGGACAAGCCACAGCGGGAACAATTCTGTGTGATGGGAAAGCCAGCCTGAGTGTGGGCCTGTTGCTTCTGCTCTGCGAGCCCCAGCTCTTCCATCGTCTCAGGAGATGGTCGGAGCCAGCAGGCTCTGACATCTTGTTGCCTTCTAAGACGGGTACGTCTATGATCATAGTCAACAGGACACGGTGAGAGATGATTCTGGGGACGCAGGCAGGAGAGACACATAACGTACCCCAGCACTTGGGTGGCTCATGCGAGCCTAAGCTCCTCTGCAGACGCTACCCCCTGTAGACAAAGAGCCCCCTCACCTGGGGCCCAGGGACGCTGGGGAGCCCCTGCGGAGTCTCCCTGCCCCTCCTCAGCACGACTCTGTGTCCAGGTGCTTCCTGATCCACTCCTCTTCCAGTGGTTTGTTTGCTTCAATAAACTTGTCATCTTGAGACAATTCTAGATTTTCAGAAAAACTGCAAAGAGCACAGAGAGTTCCTGTGCACCCTCGTCGCAGACCCCCTGAAGGTAACATCCTACAGCACCTGGTCTATTTGTCACGGCCAAGGAAAAACACGGGTACATTACCACTAATGAAATTCCGTACTTTGTACAGATTTCACTAATGCCCGTTTTCTCTTCCAGGAGCCTGCCTGGGACACCACGTGACACTGGGTCGTCACATCTCCTCGGACTGTCCTTGTTTTGGGACCATGACGGTTTTGAGGAGGACTGGTCAGCTACTTTGTGGACTGTCCATCTGTTGGGATCTGTCTGCTGTTCTTCTCTTGGGTAGACGGGGTGATGGGTTTTTCTCATCACGTCACTTCATGGGCACCTGCTATCAACACGACTTCCCACGGCTGATGTTGACTGTGGTCACCTGGCGGAGGTCCTGTCTGCCAGGTGTCACCACTGAATGACTTCCCTCCCTTCTTGGGAAGCAGGTCACTAAGCACAGAGCACACTCTTGGGGGGGCACCCACCTTTTTTTAACCCTTCATAACTCACCTGTTTGACAGCCGCAGGAAACAGAACGGGACAAGGAAGTAAGCATCCCACACAGAGCGGATGGTGGATGACGGGCACTATTTTCCCTTTCCTTAAAACCTATGCTCCAAGGGCTTCTGGGGTGTCGGCTGGCAGGAGGAGCCAGCACGTCCGGCCTCCGTGGGTTCCCTCCCCAGGGAGCAGTAGGGACGCTTGAGAGGGACGGCGTCACAGAGATTTGCTCTCAGGCACGCTCAGAGCCACCTTCTCCTAGAACACGATGGTATTATTCTGTTCCTTGCAAAGACGAGACCAAGGGGCGGCAGGCTTGGGGTCCTGGATGGATGGAGCCGGCAGCGAGCCTTCTGAGAACGAATCCCAGACCCTGAGGCTGTGACTGAGGGGCCTATGGTGGCCATGCTCAACCCCTGACCTTTGGGCAGAGTAATACTCCACGTGGGGGGCCTTTTCTCATCCCTCGTCCTCCTCCTCTAAAACGTGCATTCCGTTAGGAAGAGACATGTGCTTTTGGTGGGGGAGATCTTGGTGCCTGGTGCGGAAAAGGCCCGTCACCCCTAGATTCTCCCGATTCCACGCTGCTCTGAGCTCTCTGCCGCCCCTGCCCTGGAGAGAGCGACGCCATCTCCCAACGCCGCAGACCTCCGTCTCTGCCTCCACACGAGAACCTCTGCGCCCATGCACGCTCAGGGAGCCTCCTTTCAACCGTGTCCCCTGATCAGCAGGTGGCCCCCACCGGATCTCAGGAGCAGAGACCTGCCCTCCCTACTCAGGGACACACTGTCTCAGTCTCTGTCCCCAGCATCAGCTCAGGAAGGGAACACGCACTCTCTTCCAGAAAGTAGTCACAGGTTCAATTTTCATAATGAAAACCATGGAGCCGTGATTCTCCTGAATGGCACTCCCAGCCCGCTGTCACTGAGTGTCCTGTCAGGGATGCTCCTCTGTCACCTCGTGACTTACGTGATTAACTGCATCCTCCCTCTCAGGAAAGGCGCCGGCTTGCCTAAAAGGCTTTCATATCAATGGCCCCGGTGGATGTCAGACGCACACGTGACATTCGACTCACAGAGAAGGAGCAGTGTTGGAAAGAAACCTCCGGAAGGACGAGAAGTCCCTGGCTACTCTCTTTCCTGGAGCATGGGGGTCAGCCCCAGGGTTCCGGGGTCCTCCAAGCACCCTCCCTCATGAGCAGGCCCACTTCTGGGTCAAGGCTCCTGGGCCCCAGCCTGGGAGGCGCTCAAGCCTGAGTGGACCAGGGGCCGTGACTCTCGCCCTCTCCGGGGCGGCCAAGGGCCAGCACCTTGCAGAGAGGGCGTGCTGGCTGTAACTCGGCCTCCGCCAGGGCCAGGGTCGTCACAAGGTGTGTGTAAGAATCTGAACCCCCAAATGTGCCTCCACCTAACGCCCCTGCTCGCATTCACGGGCCTCACTGGGAATCGCAGGATGTCTTGGCTGGAAGAGGAGCCACGGTCCACCCCAGTCCACCCCAAACCCACGTCCTCCACTGCTGGTGCCTGGGATCTGAGCGGGGTAACCAGCTTAGGTTCCGTGGTCAGGCTCACGTGAGAAGTGGAGTGAAACCCGTCTCTTGTCTGACCCCTCCCTTGTGAAGCATCTGTGGGTGGGTGTTCTCATCCCAAACCCTCAGACCCGGATGGTGCCAGTGTGAGACCCACAAAGGAAGGGCCCTGGCTGGGGTCACAGGGAGCCAGCGCCGGACCTGGACCCGGAGCCCAGGACCGGGGACTTGAGATTTCTGTGCTCAGGAACTAGGTCCCGACCATCCTAGACCTGTGCAACCAGCAACATCTTGGACACAGAAAACAGAGCAAAAACAGAACCTCCGTACCTGTAGCAGCAGTGACCCCACTCCCTGGACAGTCCTTGTGGTGGCTTCACCCGAGGGAGGTGTGGGCTGGGCACCAGACCTTGGCAGGTGCTACTCCACGCCCCTTCCCAACCTTACCCAGCGTCAGGACCCTGCGGGCCCCGGGAATTGCTCCACACGCCCCACAGAAGATGATAAGCCGTAGCACCCTGTGGGCCTGACGGTTTACATGGTGTGTCCACATACATCGATGCTGCTCATCTGGGGCGACTGTGCCCCAGGGGGTGTTTAGCAATGTCTGGAGACATTTTTGATTATCAGGTAGCTGGGGGGACACTGTTCCTGGCATCTGGTGGGTGGAGGCCAAGGATGCTGCAAACATCCTACGGTGCACAGGACGTCACTTGTCCCATAGGCCTAGGATGGTCGGGACCTAGTTCCTGAGCACAGAGACCTTACGTCCCCAGTCCTGGGCTCCAGGTCCAGGTCCGACGCGGCTCCCTGTCACCCCAGCCAGGCCCCTTCCTTTCTGGGTCTCATGTCGGTGTCATCCGGTCTGAGGGTTTGGGATGAGAACACCCACCCACAGATGCTCCACGAGGGAAGGGTCAGACTTATCTGGCCTCGAATGTCCACAGGGCTGAGGTTGAGAAACCCTCGTGCACACGTACGGTTTGCTCCTCTCAGGTCTTTGTGAGGTGGGAACAACCGTCTTTATCCCCAAGGGCAAAGAGGCTCAGAGACTGACTCACACATGTTCCAGAAGCCGCACGGTGTGGTGGTGACACGAGGGGCTCCAGTCTTGGCACTGCAACCTGCTAGCTGCGTGATCTTGGGCAATCTGAGTAACCTCTCTGCGCCTCAGTTTCCTACCTATAAAATGGGGTGAACGTGGGTACCCACAGCACAGGACATCACGGGGACTCCACTTTAGGCTTGGCTCCTTGTAAGCTCTCACGGCATCAGCTGTGATCCCTCCACCCCCTGTGCAGGTGGACGGTGTCGAGGGGCCCACCTCCCTCCCCGGGAGCTCTGGAGCAGGCTGTCTGCAGAACTCGGAGGCACGGGGGATGCTGCTCGACAGCCTTCGCAGGTGCTTGAGGAGACTGAAGGATAGCAACGCTGGCGTTCTGGTTGCCTGGGCAACGTGCCCGCGAGCATTCCGGAGGAGTGAAGTGGTGACAAGCAGTGGGTGGGTAACACTGTGGGTGGGAACGTTCTCTCCCGGGAGTGGGGAGCAGGGCTTCTGCGTGTCTGACACCACAGCC
Source organism: Tapirus indicus (assembly GCA_031878705.1). Classification (NCBI taxonomy): domain Eukaryota; kingdom Metazoa; phylum Chordata; class Mammalia; order Perissodactyla; family Tapiridae; genus Tapirus; species Tapirus indicus. The sequence goes on along the minus strand of CM062924.1, from coordinate 87,681,175 downwards.
CCTGCTGCTGCAGCTCGGTCTCGGTGCCTTCCCGCAGCCATTCCGCGGCGGGACAGCAGGCAGGACATCCAGGACCAGCTGCCCCACGAAGTGTCTCTGGCCCAGCATGTCCCCCAGGCTCAACTACTGCCCCTCCTACATTACGTCTGTGCCCTCTCTGGGCAGCATTCAGGATGTGACCAGCAGCTCCCCCAGTGGCCGGGCGACCTCCCCAGGTCTGCCAGGTACCCTGGGCCACACCTCCCACACTGCTGCAGATGGGGATAGAGGTCTGAGACGGGCCCCCAGCATGAGCTGGCCTATCTTGGGGTCAAGCGCTGTATCCTCTCCAGCTCCCTCTGGGCAAAGGAGCAGACTTGGCAGAGCTGAACATTCACAGGGGCTGGACTAGAATCCCGCGGTCTGGTACCCAGTCTGCCCCCCGCCCCGAAGTCGACTCAGAACAAGGACGCTCAGAAAGTCGATTCTGCAAACCCCCAGCAGAGGTTCTCAGCCTGGGCCTCACCTGGTTGGGGGGGAGTGAGGTGACACAACACTGAGACCCAGGCCCCACCACAGACCCTGATCAGCATCTTGGCAACCAGGCCCAGCATCAGTGGTTTTGGAAGCTCCCCGGGGGCATCCAGGGTTGAGAGCCGAGGAGCATCTCCCATTCCTCACTTGGACCTGGTTTAATCCTACTCTATGTCCATTTTTAACAAGAGATATAGGATGGGGGCAGTGGGGAGAGCAGGGATGCTGCAGGCAGGCCTGGTGCTGGGGGACCCTTCAGAACAGGGGTCCTGGGCAAGGCATAAATACATGTGTCGCTGCTCCTTCCAGAGCTCGGCTGCCCTCTGCCAGGGTTGTCAGGCCAGGAAGACGCTCACAGGAAAGTTCTGACCCAATCATGTGAAAAGACAGGAGCAGTGCACAAAAGCATATTCATGGAAACGGACGGAGGAGGACTGAGCACGGAGGGAAAGGATGGAGTGGAGCATGAAAGTGGGAACCCACGCGGATTGCGCAACAGCCGCGCCAGGCGCCGGGCGAAGTATTTCACGGGAATCTTCTCATGCCGTTCGCACGGCAACCCTCAGAGAAGAGCTGCTGTTACTCTCCTCCTGCAGAAGAGAGGAAAGCACAAAGATAGTGGCTGTGTTTTTCTCCGCAAAGAAGTCTCTTAAAAATGCAACTGGAAGCAGGCGATGGGGAAGGAGGTAAATACTCAGCCACAGGGAGAAGTTGGTTCTAGGAAGGATGTGTTTTTCCAAGGTTTCAGGTTTTGAAAACTGTCCCGTCATCTTTCTTACATTGAGAAATATGAATCCCTCGTAAGGAACATTCCAAGTATCTCAGACATTGCTCCTGGAGATATATTGCTCATTATTGATAGTCTTGTCCAAAAGTGGACTCAGAAGAATAAATGTTGCCAGCTTCCAAAGCACCCATTGACGTCCCTCTATCTTCACAGGAAACATCTATTTTGGCTTTGTTGCCATTGTTATGTTGGTATTTACAAAGCTCGGTACGCGTGCCAGGCACTTTTTAAGCCAACCAAGAAGGATGGAGGAGAACAGCAAAGGAGTTGCCGCCTCTCAGAGTAACAATAGTAGGGCTGTCATGGGCTCCATGGGACTTTAGGATTTGCAGAGACAGAGAAAGAATGACCTTGATGGAGGTGGGGAGGGCGAGGCTCGGGGAAGGAGGAGCAAGATGGCCAAGGAAAAGTTGTGCGGTCAGGTGGATTTGGGCGCCATCACTAACCAGCTCACCAACTATACAGCCTGGGGCAGGTCCCTTCATCTCCCCCGGGCACCGTCTCATGTGCTCACCTTGGGTGAGGGGACGTGACGATGACAAGATGTTGGCAGAGCTCTTAGCAAAGGGCCTGGCTACACTTGTTAGCAATGAAAAGGAAGTCTGGACTCTGGCCATAGGAGGTTAACACAGAGCAGCTGTGTGTCCAGTGACAGAGGGGGGGACAGCCAAAGGAACCCTAGTGGACCAGCTAAGGTTGGGACCCCTTAGTTCTTTCCACTGATCTCCAGGCCCACCCTGCCGGAGCCACTCGTCTCTGACCTCCAGAATCCCTGGGACCATCCCTTAGGAAGAGCTCAGAGGAAGAGCTTCCTTCCCAGGGGTGACTGCTGAGAGGGGCTCGGTGTAGCTAAATCACCGTGGTCCTCCCACAGCAGAAGATAAATGGGGAGGAAGGAGAAATCAGTAGTTTAAGAGCTGAGTGGACGTTATGAAGGAGGTGAGATTGCAGAAGAACCTGGAGAGGTTCAGAACCTCAGGGGAGGCACCAGTGCTGGACCAGGGGCATGCTGCAGAGGGAGGACAGACAGCGCCTCTTCAGGCAGCTGGTGACTCGGGGTAAGGGAAGGGTGGATGACCTTGAAGGTCCTTCTGGGTCTGCGATCGTCAGATTCTGGGTAGCACGAGGAGGGATAAGGAGGGTCCAGCCCTACGTGGTCAAAAGTAGACCCACCCACCTAAGGGGAGTTGGGGAGCCCAGAAGTCCTCAACCAGCCTTCTCCGCACCTGCTGCAAACACATCACTGTCCTCAGTCCTTTATACCTGAGTGTAAACGAGGCTGAGATGAAATGGGGCCACTGCAAAGGATCAAGGGACTCTTTTGGCAGCCTGCACGGGGTGCAGGGGACCTGAGTGGAGGGCCTGGAGGATGCAGGGGGAAGTCAGGGGCTCCTCCCTGGTCCATCTAACACCCCAACGTCCATGGAAGGGAAAAAGGAAAATGGTAACTTGGAAACAAGCTGGAGTTGCCAGAAGTGTATGAAGTCATCTATGCAAATCCCACAATGTAGGTCACGGTTCTTTCCGGTCTTCAGCTACAGAAGGTTCCTGAGTCCCCATCAGAAGAAAGGCTCTGCTCCTCCCCCACCCCGACACCCCACCCGAGCCCAAACCTAGCCAACTGGGAAAGAGTACTGGATGCAAGTCCCAAAGGGCTGTGGGTGAGGCCATGGACACGCTGCCCTGGGGAAGCGCCCCTGGGCGTGATGGGTTCACCAGAGCATCAGCAGTGGCTGCTGGGATAGCCTTGTACTGCATGCTCACCTGGGCGAGCTCCCTCCTAGGTCCTCACTTGGTCCTGTCTGCCCCATGCACGCCCTCTGAGAGACGCAACCCCACTCCCCCCATGTCACCAATGAGGGGATGGACGCTTCAGAGATGTCAGCGCACCTGCCCAAGGTCACAGGTAGTGAGCTGTGCCTTGGGGACCCAGCACCGGCCTGCGAGACTTGGAATCCACTTTGCGGCTGCCTGGCCCTGCCTCCCCCTAGGGGCTCGGGTGCAGAGTGATTTGGGAGCAAGCTTCCCATCAGCTGTGCAGAGCCCGAGGGAACCTGGGGAAGTTCTGCCTGATGCAGACATCTCCACTCTAACCACCACCATCAATGGTTTCCCAGCCTCTGTTTGAATACAAATGATGACGGGGAACTCACTACCTCAAAAGAACACTGAGCAAATGTGGGGCAGGATCTCAGAAAAGCCTTCCTGTGTGAACCGTGAACAGTTTCCATGGGCTTTCTGCCTCCTGCCCCAGCTCTGTCCTGTGGGGGACTCAGCTCCAATCTAACCCCTGAGCTTCACACCCACATGCAGGTAGCATATGCCCTGATGCACACATCCACATAGACACACCCAGACACACACAGAGATACACATAGACACACAGGGACACACACAGAGATACACACAGACACAGAGGGACACACACATGGACACAGAGAGATACACACAGACACACAGGGACACACACACACAGACACACATGGATGGACACACACAGAGATACACACAGACACACAGGGACACACACAGAGATACACACAGACACACATGGATGGACACACACACAGACACAGAAAGATACACACAGACACACAGGCACACACACACAGACACACATGGATGCACACATCCAGACACACAGAGGCACACACAGGTATGCACATACACAGACACTGTGCGTGCACACACACAGCAAACATATGCACACATTCCCACACGTGCTTACACACAGACACACACGGACACAAACACATATGGGCACACACGGACACACAGAAACACACACACACACACACACACTAGTTCCCTGCTGCCCCTCGTCTGGTGGCCCCAGCGTCTGCTCTTGAGGTGCAGCTGTGAGACCCAGCATCCTGGCCGCCTCCATCAACACGCCGTCCCACCTGAGTCTCCCAGTGGAGCAGCCAGAGCTCGGCCACAAACACAGCTTGGCATAAACCTGACGTGACGGCCGCCACGGGAGTGGGGACAAAAAGCTGTCGTTTGGGAAATTCTTCCCAAAAGAGCCCAGTGGAGCCAGGCCAGTGTGCGGCCCAGGAAGGGGCTTCCCCGGGGGGCCAGAACCTGGAACTCTTCCTGAGATCACCCACCTGAGGATGTCCCCAGAAGCAGGCGTCGCAGGAGTTCTTCCTGGAATGTCTGGGGTGGTGACAGCATTTCCAGGAAGCCCCAGATCTTCCGGGCAGCGCTGTGCCTGGAAGGGGGCAGAAGTGCTCTGTTTTCTGGGAAAGCCAAGTCCTCAGACGCCGGGCTCTGACGGCCCAGGACCAGGGGGACTTCCCCCACCCTCCCCTCACCCCAGGACACCCGGCTTCGAGCTCGGTTGGCTTCGTGTGGAACAACCAGCTTCTGGGGCACTTCCAAGAGGTGCTGGGTTGCAGACACTGCGTTCTCCACTCAAGAGAGGGTTTCATATGATCCTCTGGAAAGTTCTCCACCCCTGGTCCCCCGGGAAGGATGGCAGTGGGGTAGCGAGGAGCCCTCTGGAATTAGCGTCTATCTTGCAGTGTCTGTGACAGGCGGGTCTGACTTCGCGTTTATCTCCATCCGGCATCTGAGCTCCTCCCTCTACAGACAATGTCCAGTACAGGCGGGGCAGGAATGGCCATTCCTACTAGAGATGGGGACACGGAGGCCCAAGGTGACAAGGGGTTAAGTCGGGGTGGGGCGTGATTGGGAGCGGAGCCAAGATCCAAACCTGGCCCGCCTCCACCTGTCACCCACACCACCTCTGCCATCGCAGGGAATTCTCACCACAGGGGCGGCTCCTCTGCAGAAATCAGTGGCCTTTAGTTGTGTCATTAAACATCACTAACTAAGAACATGAGACAGTCACACGGCAAAGGCTGGCGGCTCCAAAGCTGGCCCTTAGGCTGGAGAGGGGGCCGAGGTCGTGGCCTCCTGAGGACACCGGCCAGGCTGAGTTTCGAGGGAGGAAGAGGAAGGAGACAAACAACTGTCCACAGAAGCCGGGAACCTTCGAGGCTGGGAGCCGAGCTGCACCCTCATGCCCTGGTGTGAAGAAAGCACCGCGCCTGGGAGCCGACTGGGAGCCAAGGGACGCTGCATCACGTGCCGTTGCGGCCTCAGGGCAAGTCCTTGCGTAAAGGTGCCGCCCTGGACCCGTCACCACTGCAGGCCGTTCTGACCTGGCCTCCAACTCCCTGCTCTACGAAACCACCAAGATCGCCTCCAACACCGTGATTCAAACCCACAGACCAGCCTCTGCTGTCACCAGACCGGACCTCTCAGCAGCACTGCAAACAGCTGCCCTCCATTCTCCCAAGTGGGGTCTTCTCACGAGGCTGACCTCCCACCTCCCGAGGCCCTGTTACGGACTGAACCGAGTCCTCCCCAAATTCATATGCCGAAGTCCTGACCCCAGGACCTCAGAGTGGAGTACACTGGAGACAGGGCCCTTATAGAGGTGGCTCAGGTGGCCCTAATCCAGTGTGACTGGTGCCCTTATAAGAACAGCAGATGAGGACACACACACACACACAGAGGGACCACCACGTGAGGACACAGGGAGAAGGTGGCCACACACCCAGGAGAGAGGCGTCAGGAGAAAGCAGCCCTGCCCACACCTGGATCTTGGCCTCCCAGCCTCCAGGACGGAGAGAGAGTAAATGCCCGTGGTTTAGGGCCCCATCTGTGGTGATTTGTGGCGGCGGCCGGAGCTGACCACGACAGGCCCTTCCCTCCTGCTGCTCCTGCTTCAGTTCCCACCTGGAGGTGTTCAGGGCTCAGTGCCTTCAGCTCGTCTCCATCCTCACTCTCTCCTGAGGGGACTGGAGACCGTGGCTCTGGGTGCTGTACGCGCAGGGGTCACTCACACACATGACCATGCCTCACAGGTCCGGACCAGGCCGCTGGCCCCGGCTCATCCACCCCCACAGCCAGCTCCCAGCAGAACTCAACACAGCGCCTGCACCACCCTTGCCCACTTCCCAAGGCTGCAGCCATCCGCGTGCCCAGACGGCACCACCATTCACCAGGTACTGCAGTCAAGAATCCACAGGCCATCGAATCCCCCCCTTTCCTTCCCGGCTCCCCCAAACACACGCTCAGTGGACCCTGTCCACTCCTCCCTGCCACGCAGGGGTTCTCAGCTTCTGCGCATGGACACTTGGACCGGATCATTCTTTGTTGGGGGGCCTGTCCTGCGCATTGTGGGATGTTCAGCAGCATCCCTGGCCTCCACCCAGAAGATGCCAATAGCACCCCCCAAAGTTGTGACAACCAAAGAGGTCTCCAGACACTGCCGCACATGCCCTGGGGGCCCAGCTGCCCCTGGCTGAGGGTCACTGCTCTCTTACCTTGAATCCACCCGTCTCCAGCTCCACCTCTCCAGGTCGCCACCTCGCCTGACTCTACACCGTCTCACGCTGGCTCCCCACCATCCACTTTCCAGCCAGCTGCCAAAATGATGCTAAAGCCTAAGTGAGCGGCGCGTCACTCCTCCTTCTCAGCACCCTTCCAGGGACATGACCCTGGGCTCCCTGAGTCCATCTGAAGGAAGCCCCTTGTGTGACCCACGAGCTCATCTCCTCCATGGTTTATTATTCATTTTCTCTGGAATTGACGCTCCGTGAGGACAGGACCTGTGCCCGTCTTCCTCACCAGGGTCTCTCTGATGAGCAGATAGCCCCCAGGGCAGAGCACGCACCCCGTGAAGATTTGTTGAGGGAACGAATGGATGAGTGACAGAATGAATGAATGAGTGGTTAAGTCACTTGACCTCTCTAAGCCTCAGTTTCCTTCATCTGTCAGAGAGGAAACGGTGCCAGCTCTGGGACAGTCACGTGACCCCCATCCCTCGAGGGGCCCCTGGTCATCAAGGTTCTTGGATGAGTCAGGACCACCCACCAGCACTGGCGGAGGACGCTGTGCTGAGGGTGTGCAGCCCGTGTGGGCGGAGCCGGTGCCCACCCAGTCCAGGAGGACCGCAAGGGACATGCCCGTGCAGGGACCTCGCCCCGCTCCTCCCGGCGCCCGGGGCCAAAGGGTCACCTGGAGACAGAGGAGCAGCTCCAGGGAGGAGGACCTGCAGGCCCCATGGTGGCTTTCCTCCCTGAGATGGTCCACTCCCCTTTACTTGTCCCCGATTCGAGGACTGAGGCTCGTTCTCCTCTGGCACTAATCATTCCTGACACGACTTGGCAACTCTCCCTCTCTCTCAGTCCCTCGGTGCCCAATGCACGTTGGCCAGCCTCACCTGGGGGAGGAGGCCACTTTGCAGTCAGTGGGAGTTGGTGCTTCCAAGGAGGGCATCCTCCAGCCCCTATCTGCACGCCCCCGCAGGAAGGCCTCCCTGCCCATCCTTGGGCATCCTCCAGCCCCTGTCCCCTCCTCACACCACCTCCCAGAAGCCCTCCATGACTCACCCCTCACCTTCCTCTCTCCTGGCCCCTATGGGGTTTCCTCTGAAGCTCAGCATCCCCTCCACCAGCGCCTGCCTGTGTGTCCCGTGACCACTGGCGGGCACCCTTCCCTTCCATCAGGCGGGTCTTCGCAGCCTGGCAACATCACGGGGCTTCTCTGAGGTCTCCTCAGAAGCTTTCTCCCCATAAAATGGGAGAGGAACCCGGCCCCGCCGACCTCCAGGGCTGGGGGCGGTGGTGGTGCAAGGAAAACGAAATTGCAGCCTGAGGTGGGCGTTTATGAAGCTTGATTGTTATTTAATATTAATTACATTTTAATACTGAAGTTAACTGTGCTTCTTAATTTTTATTTTTATCCAGTTATTCTACAACCATTGATTAAGCAACTAGAGTGATGGGCGCTGGGGATCCAGAAATGAGGCGAGAACGTCCCCACCTTCTCCAATCCAGCGCACACCTCAGGGCCCGCCTCGACAATCGTTTACAGATTGAGAGCGAATGAATGGATGAGTCAGGAGCTCGCAGTTCACTTCGGGAAACAGGCATTTTAGTTGGCAAATGAGCCAGAGGCAGGGCACTCAGCATGCTGGGGTGGATTCAGCTCTGTCTGGATGAGCCTGGGGGGCTGCCTGGAGGAGGTGATGGATCTTGAATACCCAGTAGACGTTTACTGTGGAGAGGAGGTGGGGAGAGCAGAAGAAATGGCATGGCTTGACTTGTGGGGTCCGCTCGGGGAGGCCCAACAGCAGTTGGGAGGGCTGCCAAGGAAGGTGGGCAGTGGGGAACTCCTGGCACCCATTTTCTCTGGGGTCGTTAGGAAACCCCCTCAACGGTCACTGAGCACTTTGCCTGGGGCAGGAACGGGGCTGGGTTCGAACTCAGTCAGTCCCCGTGATGACCAGATGATGGAGGCCACTGTGCCTCAGTTTCCTCATCTGTAAAACGGGGAGGTGACCTGAGCCCCCGCAGTAAGAGGGGAGCTGCGGCAGGCCCAGGCTCTCAACCCAAAGCCCCCAGCGCACCAGGGCTCTGCTGTTTCGCCTTGCTGGTGCAGAGGGTGAAGAGATGCACTTGGCAGAGGATTCCCGGAGGAAGATCTGGGGGAGCAACGTTGAAGCATGCAATCCTGGCAACCACATGCAGTGGGGGCTCCGGGCCCCCTGCGGGTCCCCAGCGCCCGGCTGCTTTTCTCTTGACCAGGAAGCTCCTCCCACGTGTGCTGTTTCCCTTCACTACCAGGCGGGCTCTTCCTCGGCATCCAGTCAGCAAAGCAGTTAGAAGTCACCCTAACCACGAGTCACTGATGCCATCTCCCTCTGGGGGACCTGCCCGTCGCTGCCTCCCAGGTGGAGGTGGAGGTTTGGGGCTGGCGGGAGGGAACCAACTGAGCGAGGGACGCGGAGGAGGGGAGAGGGCAGCACGCGCACAGGAGAGACCCAGCCCCCAACAACCCTCTTCTCTGGGGGACCATGCAGAGGCTGCAGGCACCCGGCAGCACCGGGGGGCAAGGAGGCGCCTCCTTCTCCAGGCCTCAGTTTCCCCACCTGTAAATGGAGACCACCTCTGACCCCTGGGAAGATGGCGACCATGGGAGGAGATAATGTGAGGGCAGGGCTGGAGCTCAGCCCCAGGACTCCTGTCATCCTTCTCAACAAGAACAGGCCTCCTCAGAAGGGAAGCCGGGGCCTGTGTCCCGCCTCGAGAGGAAGACATCCTGCGGGGGTAAGGCTGTTCTCGCTCCCTCTGCCCGCCTGCTCCATCTGCCCAGCCCAGCCCAGCCCAGCCCAGGCCCACCCACGCCCTCCCCCTGGCCGGCCTGACTCGGGAATGGGATGGGATGGGATTTTCCTCAGGCTCTTGAGAGGAGGCGGAGGACAGGCCTGAGTCTGGAGGTCACAGGGGGCCCCCTCTATGAGCTTGTCCCCCCAGATGCATTTTCACCCTCGGGCCTTGAAACCCTTGCCCGTGGCTTTCTCCCAGCTGGGAGCACCTGCCGTCTCCTCCACATCCCCCTGGATTCTCTCCTCCTTCCTCGCCCACTGCTGACCCAGCATTAGCTGGTCAACTGCCTTTACCTCCCAACGACAAGTGCTCACGTCTGCCTGGGGGGCCTCAGCGGGTCAGCTAACTCTTGGATTCTCCTCTAACATCTCCAGGGCTCACGGTCAAGACGCAGCATGAGACCCGGCACCCTACCTCCTCTCTGGATCCCTCCTCGGCCAGCCCAAGGCATGTGTCCAGTAATCCCCCTGAGGTCTGCTGTGTGCCCGGCACTCTCAGAGCAAGTGGGAAGCTGGCCCCTGCTGACCGACTGGCAGCTCAGGGCACCCTGTCCACAGTGTCTGGGGGCCGAGCCCTACTGCCCAGAGGTGGACCCGGGGAGGCCGTCGGTGAGCCCTGCCTGACCCCCGCGGCCCAGGCCTGGCCTGGTCTGAGAAGGCTGCGGGGGAGAGAGGGAGGGGTGCTGAGAGTGGCGGACACTGCCCAGCCCCAGGTGTGTCCCCTGAAGAGGAATTGGGTCACACAGAGTGGAACGTCCCTTTTACCAGAAATGGTTCAAGGACCTCAAGTGTCGAAAGAACGTGGGAAATTCCATTTCTCCTTGTGGACCGTGCAGCCTTGGGCAGCTGCTTAAGCTCTCAGTGTTCGTGTCTGTAAAATGGACTGAAATGCCTGTCTCCTGGAACTGTGGCGAAGATTCAATGAAATCACGTCAGTCTAGGACCTGGCCTCTGGCAGATGCTTAGTTAACGGGTAGGAGCCATGTTCCCCTTAGACCAGGACTGCACCCAGCGCTCACCAGGCCCAGAGGTGTGGACAGAGGAAACAGTGATGCCCCCTCTCCTGGGGGCCTCCTCAGGCCTGTGGGGCAGCTCCTGGTTGTGGATCCACAAGGACAAGAGGATGTGGCCATAGGGGCTGCGAACTGCTGCTCTGCTGGGCTCCTGTCCTTAAAACCAGAGTCATACAAATCGTAAAGGTGGAAGGATCTAGATACCTCGGGGTCAGCTTTGCAGACCCAACTCAGCATCCCAGACCCCGAGGTAATGGCCGGGTAGTGCCCAGCCCCGCCTAGGGAACAGGCCTTTGGGGCGAGGAAGGGGCTGATTTCAGAGCCTGGAAATCCTCCTGTAGGGTCTGGCTGGGTGCAGCCCTCCACTGGCCTCCTGGAGGAAGTCCGGAACATCTTCTGGCTGGGGTTGGGGGGGGCACCCTCGACTCTCTGCTCCTCCAGGGAAGGGCCCAGTCTTGTTGTCTCCATTGGAGAATGGGAAATGCATCCATCGATTCTCCAGGGGTGCACGGGGTGATCCATGCGCCTGCAGCTGGGGAGGTTCTATGCTACAACTTGGGGCAGCCGTGAAATCCAGATGCTGCCCTGGGCCAGGCAGCCTGGACGAGGGTGGGAACCCCTTTTCTTATTCGAAGGGAAGAAAGAACAAACCTCTTCTCTGACTTGTCACTGCCGGGGGCTTCCATCCACACAGCAGGCAGGTGTAATTCCCACCAGCCCCACTTCTCCGCCTCTCCACGATCTTCACAACCGTCCTTCACGCGTGCCGAGCACCTCACAGCGTGGAAAGCACACTCTCCTTCATGCTCACGCTGGATGCTCGTGGCCCAGTCGTGGCTCATGGCTGAGGAAACCGATGCTCGAAGTCCAGGGACCTGCTCAGGTGCACCCACCCAAAGGAGCTGAAACCAAGCCCCAGGTCTCCAGGGCCCCGTCCTCATGCTGCATCTTGTTCCAGCTTCGCATGGTGACCACATGCAGCGGAATCTACGGGAGGGAGTGCTGGCTGCCGTCCCCTGTGCCGTCCCTGGGGTCCCGGGCGGAGGGTCTAGTACTCACCCTGCTGTGTGCAAAATTCCACCAGGAAAGCTCCCTAGTCCTCTGTGGTCCAGCCTCCATCGCCTGTGGGCGGGCTCTGCCAGACTCCACTCATCTTGCCATTAGGTCAGAAAATAGGTATTTTAGGTGTAACAAATTGCTTGTTCAGTTGTTAATCGGGCAACCCTTTGGCAAGGGAAAACAATTTAACAGCCTTAATCAGTTGAATTTATACCGGGCGCGATGTTCTGATTTGTCGGTAATTGTCTCTGAAACCTCTTTTGGGGCAGAAGGCTGTCGGTGTGTTTCTCTCTACTCTGCCAGGAGCCGCTCTGGACGCTCTGCTCCCTCTGCATGATCTCAGGAACATTCCACGGAGAATGGCGAGTGTTCTGGACCAGAGCCGCTGTGCCGGGGTCGACCAGAGGCCCTCGCCACCCCCAAAAGGAGTGATGGGGTGGGGGACACTCGCCTTCCCTCCCCCAGTCACCTCATAAGGAGCCGAGCACGCAGACACGGCTCTCTTGAGGGGTGTGGACCGACTGGGTGCCACTTGGGGTTGAGCCCAGGTGCCGGCACAAATGAGCGGCGGGCCAATGCCTCTGTGCCTTGGTTTCCCCATCTGTGAAAGGGCAGCGATGTTCTTAGAGACGTCCCCTGAATTTTGTGAGTTGACACGATTCAGTATGTGGAGAATCTCCACGGCCAAGGAAAACGATGAGAAAAAACACCAAATCAGGGCCCTTTTTTTCCGAATTCTATTTTCAAGTTAATCACTTGTTTGTTTTCAAGTGAGAAAGCTACACCTTGAGTGTTTTCACTAAATAAGTCTATGTTTGAACGTTGATCAGTATATTTAAATTTCTCACATGTTGCATTTCAGCTCAGGACTTCAATCTCTCTCTGTCCCCCTCTGTCTCTCTGTCTGTCCGTCTCTGTCTCTCTGGCTCCCTCCCTCTCCCTCCCTCTCTTCTCTCCTTTCTTCTTGCTCAATCAGTCCACCAATTAGCTAACACGTCTGAGTCAGGCCTGCTCCATGCTGGATCCTTCCAGGCCCTGGAGTAAGACACAGCCACCCCAGCCTGTACCCCTGAACCCCTGTCCCCCACCGCGAGGAGTGCAGAAAAGACGTTAGGTCTTCTATTTCCATTCAGACAGGAAACTCAGACCTCAGGGAAGACGGTCCAGCACACGAACCCAGGGGCTCCGGCCCCAGCCCGGAGGCTGCCCACCAGACTGCCCCACCCGGGCTTGACCTCACGCTGGGCACGGCACGTCACGGCTGCAGCGGTATGTTGAGGACGACAGAAGGCGTGTCGCGTTTCTGTCCTTTTCCGCGCTGGGCTCAGGGGGAACCTGTCTCCGAATGTCGGCTGAGACGACAGATAATTATGGGAGATTGCAAAATATCATCCACGGCTTCCCCAAATAAATTCCCGCAGGACTCCGCTGTATGGTGAGAGCCCGCGGTGGATTTCACGAGGGTTTCAAGCCCTCAATCCTATATTCTCACTATGATCACGGTTTTAAAAATTAAATACTTTCCTACGTTTGTTGAATGGATGCCATAAAGAGAGAGAGAAGAGAGACAGACGCTCAGCCGTCTTTTAGGAGGAAGACGCCAACGAAAGGGTCTGAGGGATGGACCAGGACTCCTGGCTCCTGTTCCCATCCATTTTTTTGGTTCTGAAACTTACGGGAGGGCTCCCTTGTGGGGGATTTGGCTGACAGCTGACAGCTCGGAGGTGGGGAGCGGGAAGAAAAGGTGCTGAGCTGACTCAGGGCGCTAACTGGCTGTTCCGATCCCTCTGCAGAAGCGGAGACTACCCTTCACTTGGATATTGAAATCCCAAAAGCAGGGTTGATACAAGCCAGTGAGTTGCACTGAGGGATTGGAAGAATCGGTGACTTCTGGGAGGCTGAAGGGGACAAACAGACCAAGGAGCTCGTGTCCCAGGCTGGCATCCTACCATAGCCAGGAAGAGCAGGTAAAACATTCTGGAACGATGGTCTGTCCACATTGGCGTCTAAGCTAATCTCCTTTCTTATTTGTAGGTGTTGAGATTGGTAGAATGGCAATGAGGAAATAAATTCCCATCAGAGCCACATGACAAGAGGGCTCAGTGGGGGCCCTGCCGTGGGCTTACCTGCTCTCTCAGAGCCGGGGAGGGATCAGGAGGACTACGGTTTACCATTTCATCGACTTACTGAAGCCAATGTGTGTGGGTGCTCTTTTGGAGATGGGGTTATTCTGGGGGCACAAAGGAAGTAGGGACTCACACACACGGTCAATGAAGAAAGAAAACTTGAAGTGCCAGTTCGGGGAAGGGGGATGGGGTCATCAAGGTAGGAATCTGAACCTTGAAGTCCAACAGTCCTGGGGTGAGATCCAGCTCAACCGCTCGCTCCCTGGCTACACTATACGGCCTTTGGTGTGTCTACTCAACTGTGAGCCTGGTGGGGTTTTCAGAAAGAGTAGGGATAATGGACACAAAGTCCCTGGCACACAGTAGACACTCAGCGTGACAATGCGGTTGTAGTGGGTTGAATGGCAGCCCCCAAGAAGATATGTCCATGTCCCAACCCCCTGAACCCGAGAATGTGGCCTTATTTGGAAAAAGCGTCTTTGCAGATGAGATTAAGTTAAAGATCTGGGGATGAGATCATCCTGGATTATCTGGGCAGGCCCAAAATATAAGGACAAGTGACCTTACTAGAGAAAGGCAAAGGGAGACTTGGGAGACAGAGAAGACCACCTCATGAAGACGGAGGCGGAGATGGGAGAGATGCGGCCACAGCCAAGGGCCACCTGGAGCCACCGGAGCCACCAGGAGCTGGAGCAGACAGGAAGGACTCTCCTCCAGAGCCTCTGGAGGAAGCACGGCCCTGCCGACACCTTGATTCTGGGCCTCTGGCCTCCGGAACTGAGAGAGGACAGAGTCCTGGGGTTTTGAGCCCCTGCTGCTTTGTTCCAGAAGCCCCAGGACACTGATACGATTGTGGTCATTTGACAAAAGGTCACTGAGTAAAGGAGATCCCACTGGCCATAGGAAGGAGCAAAGATGAGGCTAAATCACTTGATCGGTTCAGCAACTATCAACAAGCAGCTGGCTCGTGCCTGGCACGTGCTTTTTGGGGGAAGACCCCAGAGGGGAAGGAAAGGCCCTGTCATCCAGGCTACCGTTTGGGCTGACCCAGGGAAAACAGGGGCAATCCCTAAAGGAAGGGGTCCTGCCAAATTTGGTATGGGCTTCAGTGGCCACCCAGGTCCCTCTGTCACCTGAAGCTTCCCGCCATCCCCAACCCGGCAGAGTCTGTGATAACCAAGAAAGCAGACCTTCAGCACTGTGGCCTCAGGTTGACCAGATGGCTGATTGCAGGCTGCCAACAGCACCTGCCCCCACAGCTGGGTGTGCACCATGGGGGCAGAAGGGAGGCCCCCATCCTGCACACTCAGATGGCACCAATGAGCGGTCTTCACCGAGCCTGTGTGTCCCCTGCCTGGGGTAGGGGGTGCAGGGAGCCTCAGAGTGGGGTCAGGTCCCTGGTCCCCTGAAGGAGCTCCTGCCAGCAGCAGCTTGAAGGCAGAGATGCCAGGTCTGGTGATCTGCCAGTGTTATTAGTAAGGATCGTGGCTGCCACCGGGCTCCCACAAATTGTGAAATACAAATTGTTAGCAGCTTGCAGACCATTTGCAAATAAACCATCGCAGTGAGGCATTAAAAGATTCCCTAAATAAGCGTCCTGGTGGAAGGTAGTGACATGGGGCTTGTTTATATCCTCTCTGCTTGACACTTGTTCCATCAAAGGGAGGCCTCACTCGTCCCCGTAGAAGGGCTATGCAGGCAGCATTTAAAATGCAAAGATCTGCTGATTTTTCATACAGAATTATACAAATGGAACTGCTCTTCCATTTTATGATTGAATTAAGTAACGTATTGATGGTGCAGAAAGAACCAAGGTTATGTCCTTGTTTTTCTTGATTTATGGGCTTGGAGCACTTCACAGCTCCTGGTTCTGGACAGAATCATGCTAACATGGGCCTTTGATGCCCAGGAAGGCTGGCTGTCACACCGCGCGGGACGGCCGCTGGACGGGATCTAGGACGTTATCGCGTCCTCCAGAGAAGCCTGTAAGAGGGGAAACTCCAGCTGCAGGAGTTTGCGTTTGTCATCGTGTCCTTTTTCCTTCTGCCCTGATGACTCACAATGACAGAAGGCAGAAGACAATTGCTTGGAACCAGGTCTGACTCCTTCCCTGAGCCCCGCTGTCCACAGCAAGAACTCAGAGGGCTCTCCAGGGAGCCAGGGGCCAGGGGAGGTGAGCGCACTAGCCCGCCTGACCCTGCCTCTGTTCAGTCTCTATACCTGCTCTGCATTTACCAGCTGCCCTCGGACAAGTCACATCCCCCTGCCTCTGCATTCCCACCTGTGAAATGGAGAGGTGCCTGTCTGTCTCCAATGGTTGACATGCAGCTGTATTTGGAAGCAAGTGATGAGCCAGAGGTGGCTGCGAAAATCTTCTCGTCCCAGGATTCCACCCAGGAAAGGCAATGGATCTGGAACGTCTAATAAGCAGGAGAGAAAGCGCTCCGTGGAACCAGGACGTGTGGGTAATTTGCTCACGTTGCTGCCCTCTCCCCAGCTTCATTCTCACCCTGCTGCCTCCACCAGGCAGCCTGCAGGCCTCTGAGCAGCCCTGCCTGACTAGCTGAACTCTCCCTCCTGCAGCTCATTAAGCTGATGGCTGCTGCGAAAGCTGGTGCTCCCTCACCCCGGCCATGGGGGACTCACACGGCCTACTCCTTCCTGCCTGCCCTGTGAACTCTTCACCCTGCAAGATGTGCTGAGCCCAGAGAAAATGGAATGGAGAATGGTTTCCACAGAGGACAATCATCGCTCCTTAACAGCTGCCCCCCAGACAGCTGGCGATGCGTTCCTGCCCTGCACATGCAGAGAGCAGCAACATTTTGTGAACCTTGGAGCTTTACAGACGCAGGAAACTAAACGCACTACAGTGAGCCCTTGCACACCCAGCCCTGCACACCCAACGGCCCTGCCCTTCCCGGCCTTTCCTGGGCTGTTCCCCTGGGCCTTCCGCCCTACCCCCTCCTCCCTCCACCTTCTTCCTCCTCCTCTGTCTCTGCCCATACCCCGCGCCCCTCCTCATGCCCCCAGCCCCTGTACATCAGCTCTCCTGACTCTTCTCACTCTGCTCCTGTCCAGGTTCCAACCCGGCCTTCTGACAGCCGAGCCTTCCCCCCTTGCAGCTCCAGAGCTGGCACACAGGCAGAGCCCTCCAATGGCTGCAGAATGAGTGAGAGAAAGGGTGTTGGGGCAATTTCATCAGGCCCATGAGTCTCAGGAGACGTTCCAAGCTCTGAAGCCAGCACATGTGCGAGAGTCCCCAGGGGGACCCAGGACCGCGGGCACCCGGCACAGGAAGCAATGACCCCAAATGCACAGAATCAGCATTTCCTGCATCTCTTTGCTGTCTGGAGTGTGTGGACTCACATGTGCCCTTCGCCCACATCAAGGTCACAGAGGATCCACTGAAATGGAAGGGACCGGCTCAAAGGTTCTGAGGGGTCCCTGGGCCAGCAGCACTGGCATCACCTGGGAGCTGGTAAGAAATGCAAACTCTCGGGCTCCAGCCCAGACCCACTGAGTCAGAGAATCTGCGTTTGCACAAGCCCTGCTGGGACGGTGACTCAAAGCTCTGCGGGCGAGTAGGAATCTCGACTGACCTTCCTGAGCACGTGCTCCGAGCAGGCACTGGGCAAGGTGCTTTATGGTCTCAATCAATTTAATCCTCCCGCAGCCCAGAAGGACAGATGCTGTTATTAACCCCAGTCTGCAGATAAGGGGAAGGAGGCACAGAGAGGGTGCATAATGCACCCAAGGCCACACAGCAGATGAGAGTCCAGATTTGAGCCCTAGTCGCCTGACTCACGGTTACTTCAGAGCCGGGACTCCGGCAGGTGGGGCAGTGGGAGCCTGCACACCAAGGGGCGGAGACAGCACTGGGGGCCTGAGCGACCCAGGGGCTCCACAATGACGCTGCCTTCCTCCTCACAGCATCGTCATCATCACACCCTCGTCCAGAACCCACGAAAGCTCAGCACAGCTCTGCCGCCTCGGGGCAGGGGGACAGGAAACACGCACGGCAGTCTTGGGTTTGAGACCACACGGAACCAGGCTGACTCCACGCATGCGCCGTGGAGCCATCCGGGAGACAGCTCAGACGGGGCCTGGAACCCACGGGCAGTGGAGACGCGAGCCGGCCTCAGAGGGCTGATGTGGTCGCAAAGCTGAGAGCAGAGAAAGGGGGTCCAGGTGGAGGCACAGGTGGGGGCAGGCCTGCGCGGGGTTGAAGGGAGGGAGCCACGTGGAGGAAGGAGGAAGCGAGACAGGTGGCTGGACTGGACTGGGGAGTGGAAGAAGCGTCCCTGAGCAGGGAGATGCTACTTTAGCAATGACAACCACATGGTGACGGCCGTTCACCGTTCATGGAGAACCTCATCAAGGAGCACCACCGCCCTGCGACCAGCACTTCCAGTTCCATGGATTCTAGGACACACGCTGCCTGCTCGTTTGGAATCTCCAGAGTTGGGAGATTGGGATGTGCTGCCAATCCAAAGCATCGTAGCGTCAACGGACTACGGTGTTATCAGTGGACTCTGAGCCAGACTCCCTAGACGGATTCTGCCCCCAGTACCTTCTGGCTGTGTGGCCTTATGCACTTACTTACCCTCTCTGTGCCTCAGTTTCCTCATCTGTAAAGTGGGGGCCACTGCCGGGGTGCTGAGGACTGACCACCGCACTGTGTCCAGCGCTCAGAGCAGCGCCTGGAACGAGCAGGCCCGAGAGAAGCGGTGGCCGCAGCTACCGTCATCAGCTTCACTTTGCAGGTGGGGAGACCGAGGCAGAGAACCTGACCAGCGGGCCCACAGTCACAGAGCTGACGACGTTCCCCACTCGGGTCTGGCAGAGCCCAGGCATGCGGCCTTCCCGCACACGGCCCGCCCTCCTGTGCGGGCGAGCGCGCGAGGGGCGCACTCAGATGTGCCATCTCTAAGAGGCCTTGCGTCCACACCCGCGAGGGAGCGCAGGGCTTTGTCAGACCAGAAGGAGAGCTCTTCTGCCCCAGGAGCGGCCTCCATCTGAACATGTGCCCTCCGCCCCGTCTACCCCTTTGGGCCTGTCTGGAGAGGGGAGCAGAAGTGCCCGGAATAGACAGAACCCAGCCGTGCCTCAGGCCAGGCTCCTGGACCGGGAGGGAGCCGGCCCCAGAGCCCCGGCCCCCGTGGGTCTTCCCGGAGACCCGCCCTCAAGCAGGGTGTGGCCGGTGCTCCAGCCCTGCTTTGCCGGGCGCTTGGCCTCCTTCCCTTTGCCTGTGGCTGGCAGACGGGGACGCTGACAGTGTGGCACCGTCAACGCCCTCTCCGTTCCAGTCTGTGGCAATTTTGCACACTGTCCGTGCTGCTGAAAACACGGGCTCCCAAAGGGCTTTACCAAACACTGCGGGCATTTAGCGGGCTGTGGGTTAACAGTGGGGCGTTTCATCAAACTGTCTGAAATAACACTCGATGTTTGTCCAGTCTAGACAAAGGGATTTTGTATGAGTTTGGCTGTTTAATCTAAAAACTGCACCTGTCTCTTTGATTTATTTAACTCTTCCCCTCAGGATTTTAAGCCAATAACGGGTTCTGGAAAACACTCCATTTCAAACAGAACTTGCTCAGAAGTTTATCTTTGCAATATTTCCAAATCCACCCGAATTCTAATGCCAAAGGCCTATTATTTAGCTCATATATCGTATAGGTTATAGGACACCAAACTGTAATCCTGTAGAGAAATGGTCCATTTCTACTCCCCTTCAGCCAGAAGTCCGTATAAAAGCACCTCCAGAAAGATGCTCGTGCTGGAGTCGAAGCTCCTAAGTAGAAATGCTACATCGAACGTCACCGTTCTTACTGGGAGGGAAACAAATTTTATACGTCTATATATAAAAACTCCAGTGCACCTGAAAATACAGCTGTAATTCTCCGTCCGGAGCAGTCGTCTTTGCCTGGCATCTGTACCAGGGCGGCTTTGCAAGGGAGTCAAATGCCCAGCAGCGGCCTGGATGGGGGCCAGAGACGGTGGCCGGCACGATGGTGCTGTGTGCAGTCCCACGATGGTCATTCATTCGCAAGTGTCTACGCGGGGAGGTGCTGTGGGACGGAGGAAGGCAGAGCCTGGCTGACCCACAAGTCAACTCCCTCCCAGCCTGTGCTTCCCATAGGAGGGTATAGCGGGGTGAAGAGGGTCCCCCCAAAATTCATGTCCGCCTGGAACCTCAGAATGTGACCTTATTTGGACATAGGACCTTTGAAGATGTAATGAAGTTAAGATGTGGTCACGCTGGATTATGGCGGACCCTAAATCTAACGTCTACTGTGGTGGGTAATTTTACATCAACTTGACTGGGCCAAGGGGTGCCCAGGCATTTGGTCGAATGTTATTCTGGGTGTGTCTGTGAGGGTGTTTCCGGATGAGATTAACCTTTGAATCGGATGAGATTAACCTTTGAATCGGTAGACTGAGTAAAGCAGATGGCCCCCCCTGCTGAGGGTGGGCCTCATCCATCAGTCAGAGATCTGAATAGAACAAAAAAGGCCGAGCAAGAGGGGTCTCTTTCTACCTGACTGCCTGGAGCTGGGACGTCAGTCTCCCTGCCTTCAGACCCGCGCTGAAGCGTTAGCTCTTCTCCAGGTCTCAGTCTGCTGACTTTTCACTGCAACTTAACACCATCGGTTCTCCTGGGCCTCCGGCTTGCAGACCATGGATTTGGGGACCTGTCAGCCTCTAGAATCACATGATCTAATTCCTTCTAATAAATCTCTGCTTATTTACGTGTATACACGTATATACCTACTCCCACATATATACGTGTACACACACACACACACACACACACACACACACTTATAGTTTTTGTTGTCAGTGCTGTTGAGGTGGTTCTGACTCCAAGCGACCCTGTGGACAGCACAGCGGAACCTGCCTGGTCCTTCTGCACCGTGCCCTGACCTTCCAGCGCTCTATCAGACAGCGCTCCGCTGCTATTCATAGGGTTTTCATGGTCAATTTTTCCCACCATGACCAGGTCCTTCTTCCTAGTCCGTCTAGTCTAGAAGCTCCACTGACACCTGTCCATCATGGATGACCCTGTGGTGTTTGAAATCCTGGTGGCAGAGCTTTCAGTGTCACAGCAACACACATCCGCCACGGTGTGACAACCGACAGACGGGTGGTGTGGTTCCCTGACCGGGAAATAAACCTGAGTCGAGCAGTGAGAGCAGCGACTCTTAACCACTAGACCACCGGCGCTGGTTACATATACACAGTCACGTGCCACATAATGACGTGTCAGTCAATGATGAGCTGCATATACAACAGTGGTCCCATGAGATCAGTATACAGCCTAGGTGTGTAGTAGGCTCTACCATCTGGGTTTGTGTAAGTACACTCTATGCTGTTCACACAAGAACGAAATTGCCTAGAGATGCATTTCTCAGAACTTATCCCCGTCATTAAGTGACTGCACGTGTGTGCATGTACATATATATACGTGTGTGTGTGTGTACACACACACACGCATTCTATCGGTTTTGCTTCCTGGAGAACCCTGGCTAACACAACCAGAGTCTGTATAAGAGGAGAGGGCACACAGAGACACACACAGAGGGAAGAAGGCCATACTAAGACAGAGGCAGTGATTGAGTGATATGGCCACAATCCAAGCAATGCCAGGGATGGCCTACAACCACCAGAAGCTGGAAGAGGCAAGGGAAGATTCTTCCCTGGAGGCTTCAGAGGGACCATGGCTCTACCAACACCTTGATCTTTGACCTCTGGCCTCTAGAACTGTGAGAGAACCAATTCCTGTTGTCTTAAGCCCCCCAGTGTGTGGTCCTTTGTTATGGCAGCCCAGGAAACTAATCAAGTGGGGTCACATATGATCTGAGGTCCCTACCAAAGAGTCCAAGACATGAGGACCATTCACCCATTATTCGTTCATTGATCCATCAAATATTGATTGTGTGTCTACTATTTGAGGGTCTCTGTTCTAGGGTCTGGGGACACAGGATGCAACTCGCTGCCCTCATGGAGCTTACACTCTAGGGAGAGAGGACAGACAAGATACAGATCAGGCAAAATGTACAGTGGATCAGACAGTGACGAGTGAGGGAAATGGGCGCATCAGGAAGCAGGATATGGAGCATTGAGGAGGGGTTGCTGTTAAAAATAGGATGGTAACTTTAAGATGGGGGGGCAAAGGGTGCATGGCATAGAGCTGTCCCCCAGAGCCCGGGTCCTAGTCAGCACCTTGCCCTTGACTTTCAGGGGTGAAACAGGTAAGGGCATGCACACCTGACTGTGTGGTTCAGATACTTGCTGTGTGGCCTTGGGCGAGTTACTGAACCTCTCTGTGAATCGTTTTTCTCAGCTGTCAGGTGGGGATAATGTCAGGGTCGAGCTCACTGGATTGTGAGGATGAGATGAGATGGTTCCAGTTAGCTACACCTGGCCCTGGTTCTGCTGAGTTCATAAATGTTAGCAATTATTTGGAACCCCAGACAGAGCACTCTACCATGATGGTAGACAGACTCCGGCGGTGGGCGGCCCCATCTCCTGGTGTTCATGCCTTATGTAACCCACTCCTGAGTGTGGCCAGCACCTGTGACTCTAACCAAGAGAAAACAGCACAGGTGCTGATGTCACTTCTGGGATAACACAGTATAAGCTTCTAACATCCGTCTTGCTGGAGGACTCACTCCTTGGCTGGCTCTGAAGAAGCAAGCTGCCACGTGAGCTACCATCTGGAGAGGCCCACAGGGTGAGGAACTGAGAGGCAGCAAGAAACAGAGGCCCTCGGTCAGGCAGCCTTCAAGGAACTGTGTGCTGCACCAGCCACGAGGTAGCAGCGGATCCCTCCCCAGGCGAGCCTCAGATGAGACTGTAGCTGACATCCTGACTTGCACAGGGCCCAGCTAAGCCTGGTCTGGGCTCCTGACCCACAGAAAGTGTGAGATGATAAATGTGTGTTGTTTTAAGCCACTGAGCTTGTGTTAACTTGTTACACAGCAATTGATAACTAACACAAACACTGCTCATCTCAAGAAACAGGCCAGGCCCTGCGGTGCACAATCCTGGGCGAGATTCACTGACATCTCTGATACACACACTTTCTGTACCAGACCCTGTGCTAAGTGATTCACAAATATGTGTTCTTCCTCAACTGGACTTGTAAGAACCCCATGAATTCCAGGTCACAGGGAAGATTCACAAGAGAGCTAGTAATTCAACATGGCCCCTAGCACTTGAGAAAGGGACATCCCCATTACGTCTGCTGACAGGGCCGTCCCTACTGTGCATGGGAAATGTCTCGGTCTGCCCCACTAGGGGCTGCTGAACCCACCACCTACCCACCATTCAGGCTGACCCGGGCTCAGCAAACCACCTGCAGGGAGAAAACGCACTATTTGTACCAACAAGTACCCCACTGCATGTGTTTTTATGTTTCTTCTTAAAATTAATAAATCAGCATTCCAATTTGAACCCATGGTTAGCTCCAGGACCACTGTGGATAGAGAAGAGAAGTGTTTCATTTTTATCATTTATGGGATCTATTTAGCTATTGGCTCTTAATGACCTGAACACACACTCACATATACACTTTTTTTTTTTAATTTCAAGTCATTTTCATTTGGTGAATTAGCTGGTTCCTTCTTAGGAGGCAAATTCTCTTCCACCCCATGTGACTATCCACTGACTGACTTGAAAAGAGTTTCTCCTGCAAACCACAGCTTCACGCCCACTGTTCAGCAGCTTTGGTTTCAGATGTTAGTTTTTTTCTTTAATCCCCCCTCCCTCCTTAATCCCGTCTCCGTCCTCTGTGTGGCACAGCAGAGAGGGCCAAGAGAGGGTGGGCTCCCCTCTGGGAAAAGGAGAGAAAAGCCGCTGGCCAGTTCCCGTCGAGGCCCTCCTGTTTGAACAGTTCATTTACTACAAATAAAAGCAATTAATCTTAGCAGCGCGCTCGGCAGGGCAGCTGCACACGTGGGGCAGCCTCTCTACTTGTGGAAGCAAGGGTGTGTGTGGTCAGAGTATTCAACCTTCAGGAGCCCTACAAGCTGGAACATGCATGAGATTACAGCCCACCCTGACTGTCTGCCATGGGGTCCCCCTGCCACCTGTCACTCAA
Source organism: Tapirus indicus (assembly GCA_031878705.1). Classification (NCBI taxonomy): domain Eukaryota; kingdom Metazoa; phylum Chordata; class Mammalia; order Perissodactyla; family Tapiridae; genus Tapirus; species Tapirus indicus. The sequence continues at coordinate 87,657,390 of CM062924.1, read as the reverse complement.
CCCAGGCTTACACACCTCTTCTGGCGGGGAACTCACTCTCACCATGGGCGGTTCATTTTATCACTGGACATCTGCAGTGACGACATCACTGTCTACCTTGAACCAATCCCAGCTACCCTGCAACTCCTGCCCATGGCTTCCCTATCTATCATGGGGTCCACACACACCACCAGACTGCCCTCCTGACCTGTGAGCTCAGCTCAAATGGCTTTAGTCATTTCCGAACCTTCCCAAGCCTTCTCTCCTCCTGGATGAACAGCCCCAATGTGTCTACACGTTCAGACCATCTGTCATCCACCTGTCCATCCACGGGGCCAACAAACACTGTCTAGGCACCCACTGGAGACATGCCAGGCCTGTGCTTGGTGCTGTGCTGGGACCCAGGAGGAGCAAGATGGACAGAGCCCCTAGCAACCGTTTCAACAAGGCCATTCTGGGTGGTCCCAAATGCCTGACCAACAGAGAGGGTGTGATGGAGTCTTGGGAGGCCCTTTGAGAAGGATGGCCAGGGATGTACACTGAAATAGAGACCTGTCGGGGTGGAAACAAACAAGCCAAGGGAAATGCTGGGCACTGGGCACTCCAGACAGTCATTCCTGCTTCCAGAATGTTCTCTCCATGGCTCCTGGTGAGACTGGCTTGGCCTGGTCATCTCTGCGAGGGAACAGGAAGGAGTGTGGTGGGCGGGGGTCAGGATCTCCATAGTCACCTTTGGACCTGCTCCTTGGTCTTCGCAGGCTCATCATTTCCTGGGTGTGGGCAAGACACCACCGTGGCTGCCTCTTCCTTGGGTGGAGACGGAGCCATCCTCCCCAGGAAGGACAGGAGTGGGCAGGAGGGGCTCAGGGGGGATAAAGGTCAGTCCAAAGAGGCCGGATGATTTAAGAATACAAATGCGAGCCTGTTCTTCTGGTGGCTGGGGAACTTGACTCCACTTCACTCCCTTCCACCCAAGGATGGGGAAGGCCTAAACTTCTACTCATATCCAACTGAAAGCAGTGCGTCAGTGATGTCTTTGTTATTATTGTTTTAAACTCTGGGAGCCAGAGCCATTGCATTTATTTTTCCCACTCCTAGCGAATTCAGGAACACAGTAATACCCCTCTTGGCATCTAGAGGCTGAAATCCTCCAGATACCATTTTTGTTGCCTGGCTCCTCGGTGTAGACACTGGTAGACTGCAGACACTCTCTGTTTGGGGGCTGTGTTGTCCCCAAAGCATGGATGACAGACGAGAGGGGGGCCCAACAATCCCAGGTCTCCGTCACTCAGCCCCATCTGCTCTCGCCCCCGGATCAACGTCCAGGTGCCTTGTGGGCTGGAGTTCCCGAAGAAGTCTTTCTTCTCTCTTTTATTGTGTGAGTTATTTGAAAGCTGACTTCACAGAGTCCCCCAGACGGCGCTGGTTCTACTGTCTCTGGGAGGGGGTGGTGCAGAAGTAGACATCGGGACCCCAGGAGGACAGGAGCGAGGGTCAGCGTCTAACCCAGCCAGCTGGACCGGAAACTTCACACATGATGATGCAGCCAGACACACTGCAGAAGCCAGTGCCCTCTTCTGGATTTCTTTGCCAAAGTTTAGATTTGTCGTAAATAAACTCAATTTTCACTCCCTTCACACAAATCATCTTTTTTTGGAACTGGTTAAAAAAAAAGCACACGAGCAAGTGCATAGGAGATGAGGAGATCAGAGGAGCGTGACTAATACACAGGCACCAAAAATGAAACGAGGAGGCAAACCCACGGTGCCCACTGGTCTCTGCAGCAGAGAGAACGAACTAGAAAAGGATCCTCTCCTGAGATCCGCCGAGTGTCCAAAAGCCACAGAGGAGGAGGTGCAGCGAGTGACCGACAGGGCTGGCTGTCCCTGTGCAAGCACACGGAGCCGGGAGGCCACGGGGCGGGCTTCCTCTCCAGCGCAGGTGTCTGAGTCCCCACAGGAAACGAGATGGCTCTGATGCTGCTTCTTGCAGCAACTTCACTGTCTGCCCCGGGATGTCTTGCTGATGAATGGAGAAACCACGCTCCATCTTCTCTGCTTTTCTGCCCAGAAGGCCTTCGGGGCAGTGTTTAACTGCATTTGGCTACACGGTTATCAACAGTGGGATTACACAAGACCCCCAGACCCTGGTGTGAGGCACACTGTGCAGTCAAGAATTTACCCTTGCCCAGGCAGAAGTCTGGCCTTCGCCCTCAGCGACTGAGAGTGACTCCAGGCCCTGGGAAAGTCCTGCCTAATGAGAGTGTCTGTGCTTTCCCGGGGGCCTTGCCTACCAAACAGTCTAACAGCGCGATTTAGGGTGGGGGCTTTGGGTCACGTGGTATCTGCTTGACCTCCCAAGGGGCTGGAGATGGAGGGCAGCCGACCAGGTCGATGTGACTGAGCCCCAGGAAAACTTTGGACACCAAGACTCAGGTGAGTCTCCCTGCTGGGCAACACTCCATGTGAACCATCTCCCACCATCACCAGAAAAGTAAGGTGTCCTGACTCCACGGAGAAAGGACAGCTGGCGGTCATGTTTGGTTCCTTCCTGGACTCTGCCCCATGCATCGCTTCCCCTGGCTGATTTCAATCTGTGTCCTTTCCCTGCAGTAAACCTTAACGGGGAGTATAAGGGCTCTTCTGAGTTCGGTGAGCCCTTCTAGCGAATTACTGAACCTGAGGGTGGTAATGGGGACCCCCAAATGCTGCAGTTCATGTCAGAAGTGGGAGTGGACCTGGGGACCCCCAAACACTGAAGGTGTTGTTAGAAGTAAGGGTGGTCCTGGGATCCCCAATGCTGGAGGCAATATCAGAAGTGAGAGTGGTCCCGGGGACAGCTCCCTCCAATTTTGCACAAGCGTGCATCCATCGCTGGCCCCTGAGGGGTCTTAGGAAGGGATGGGGGCCAGGAGGGGACAGCACCAGTGGTGCTCCGGGTCCGGCCCCTCCTTCCAGTCCTGATGCTCTGACACCTGGGCCTCACGATGGAGGGACAGCGTTCTCCAGCCTGCAGGAATATGCTGGAGGCAGCGCCCGAGAAAACTTCTCCACGGCCACATGGCAACATGATTCACGCCCTGTGCAGAATCTGTGTTTGAAAATGCTGAATGTCAAGAAGGAAGAGCAGAAGTAGGCACTGAGACAGAAATAGGCAGATGCAGATGAAACGATGCTTTTGTTTGCACAGAACTTTCTGCCAGAGACCCCAAAATATGGAGACGGGGAGGCAGGGAAGGACGCAGCCTGCTTACTCCGCCCTGTCCCCAGTGCGATCAGCACCAGGGCTCTGAAAGCTTCTCTCTGAACCAGAGCCCCAGGAGCGGGGGTCCCGAGACCAGTGCTGAGAGCCACTGCCCACCGCACCTTTTAGCAACCCCCCCGGGTCAGGAAGTCTCCCTCGTGTCTGACTTCAGTCCTTCACTCCAGTCCCAGCACTTCTGCTTTCCCACTGACCTCTGGACACACGGCAGGGATCTGCAAACTGTTTCTGGAAAGGCCCAGCAAGTGTTTTAGGCTTTGCGGACTGGGCAGAGGGGTCTCTGTCACAACCACTCAATTCTGTCCTTTGTAGCACAAGAGCAGTTACAGGCAATATGCAAACTATGGGTGTGGCCACTTGCCAATAAAACTATATTTATAAAATTAGGCAGCTGAGGGATTTGGCCCTCAGACCATAGTTTGCTGACCCCTGACCTAGAGAATAGTTACTAAAGCCCAAAGCTTCACTGAATCCTCTTTCCAGTGCCTTCTCCCCGTCCACTGCCCTGTGCTCAGCCTCTCAGCCTGTTTGCAGTCTCTGGGACTAAGGCAGTCAGGTTTAGCAAATAAAAATACAAGATGCCCAGTTACATTTGCATTTCAGAGAAAGAACAACTCTTTTTTTAGCATAAGGATATCCCATACAAAACTTGGGACATACTTACACCGAAAAAGTATTTGTTGTTGGTCTGAAATTGAAACGTAACCAGGCATCCTGTATTTTATCTGGCAGCCCTATCTGGGGGCAGTGCAGTTCGATGCACTACACAAAGATCCCAAATTCTCTGCTCCTGGCTCAGGACCAGAGCCTCCCCTGAACCAGTAATTCCGATAAAGCCTTGATTAGAGCTGGAAAGAAAAGTCATGCGTCTAAAATGCCAATGGTGCATTGACTCAGTCACTGACCAGACATCAGGCAGAGCCAAGACCCAAGTCTGTCCACTCAAGACTGGAAGTCACTGCACAATCCCAGCTCCGGGATGGCTGCTGGCTGTGTCTGTGTGTCCACAGCCCCCAGGGCAAAAGTGGTCTCGTGGACACCCCACCCCACCCCACATCCAGAGTACAAACTGCAGGGAAGAGTGAGGGGGAGGGAGGGCAGGGAAGGAAGGAGAGAAAGAGAGAGGGAGAAAACTGGACCATCAAGGGCATCTCATAACTACTTTGTTTGTATCAGTTATCGATTGCTGCATCACAACTGACCACAAACAGAGCAGCTTAGAACACCACCCACTTATCAGCCCTCAGCCCTGTGGGTCAGGGTCCAGTGTCGCATGGCTGGTCCTCTGCTCAGTCACACAAGCTCACATCAAGGCTGCTGGGCTGCGTTTCTGGAGACCCCAGGGAAGGATCCACTTCTGAGCTCTCTCAGGTGGTCGGCAGAATCCAGTCCCTCCTGGTGGCAGGACTGAAGTCCCTGTTTCCTCAGCACGTGGCCCTCTCCTTCTTCAAGCCATGTCGCATCTTTCTCTGACCCCTCCCCCACTGCGTCTCTCCATCTTTCTTTTTGTCTCTGTGTTTAAGGATGTGTGTGGTCACTTGGACCCACCTGGACAATCTGGGATAATCTTCTATCTCAGGATCAACTGATTAGTGACCTTAATTACCTCTGCAAAGTCCCTCTTGTGTGTCTGGTGACATATTCAGGGCATGGGATCACAGCATAGTCATAGCCCGGGGACCAGGGGTAGGACTTGCCTGAGGTTCACAATCCCCAACATCACCCACGAGACAGGGACACACACCACTGGTGACACCGCGGTGAACAGGACAGACACAGCCCTGCCCCTGGAAATGACTTTGGTGAGAGCTGGCGTTTGCAGTGGAAGCACCTCGACCCTGGGTCTGGAGCCCAGCAAGTGGCTGGTTTGGGGCCTACTGAGGAGTTTGTCAGACATTCTGCTCCCAGACCCCTAGGGTTTGAGGTTTATCATCACTTGGAAGCACAATGCAGGGTCCCGCACAGAAACATACTATATCCCAATGTCACGTGGGCAAAGCTCATGCAGACACAAAGTCTTCCACCACTGCAATGTACCCAAGACGAAAACACCTGCCTGTGTGTGGCCCTTCGAGACTCCCGGTGGTTTGGCTGTTTCCTTTTCATCTGATATGCCTGGAGCTCCTCTGTGTCACGGTGATTTGAGGTCCAATAAGCTTGGTGACATTTGGCAGCCATAAGGTCCAACTGTCGAAGGCCTGAGTCACCCCTGACTGCTCCTTCCACCCAGCACGGCTGTGTACGTGCTCCACAACAACCCCCATAATAATCTGTGCCCCGGGGAGACGCCCAGCTGCTTAGCTTAAACACACATCATAACATGATTCACAAGCAGCTTGGGGAGTCTCAAGCCAACGGAACCCAAGGGTGGCAGGTGAGGGGTTCTGTGAGGACACCACCAAACGGGGAAGAGCAGTGCTCTGGCTCCCTCTCCAAGTCTCTGCTCTCCCCACACGCCGGAGTGCAGGTGGGAGGTCTGCGCAGAGGGTCCCTGGTTAGACCATTACAACAAAAGCAGGCTCTAACCCGCTTCCCTGTGAAACTCCGTGTTCCCATTTATTACATTTTCTGGTTACCCAGGGATTAAATTCCGTTCAGTCTCCGGATTTACAAAAGCAGGAAAAATAATGGGCCAATATCTTTTAGATTAGAAGCACAGCTAACAAGTTCTCCATGTCATCACGCCAACATCCTTTGATGAATGGACACATGACAGACGGGGGCATAGAATCGGGAGAAGAATGCAGGACCTGGGAGGGGTCCATCTCCCCCACCTCCCAGGGTGCACTCAGGAAAGTCGGAGCCATGACCCCACAGCTGTTAGATGGGAAGACCCTGATTCCAAAGCTATGGGAGGGGGCGGCAGGGCGCAGGGTGTGAGGACGAGGGAAGACGATGCAGGCACGCTATGTGATGCATCATAAGTTTCTCATAACAATCAGCTGCTATTGTTATTTTTGTAAAGTTTGTCATCATAATGTCAGTATTATTATCATTATTATACTTTGGACCTCAGTTTCTTCTACTATAAAATGAGCAGACTACTCATCGCTGTGAAGAACAGAAACAATGCAGGGGAAGTGTGATGCAAACCAAAATACCAGCAAGTGTTACTATCCCCACCATCGCTGCAGAGAGCAATGACGGGTAAGGTTCCGGATATTTTCTCAAACGACGTGCATGCCAGGACATCCCTGAAAAGATGTTTTCCAAAATAAAATCCCCAATATCAACTGAATTTGCTGTCATTTGCTTCTTCCGCTCCTCCAAAAGTGAGAGGGCAAAAGAACATTCCAGAAAACTGTGCTCCAGTTAATTGGGTTTTTGCTGAAGACATTGCCCAGTGGGTTCTTGGGACAGGAGACTGCGGATGGATGAGGCTGGGTGCTGACACCTCCCCCTCGTCGCTGCTTGGCAACCTGGGCGCTGGAGCAGAGGGGCGGCAGTTTCCCAGGAGCCAGCAGGAGAGCGGGCATCCTCCTTCCGCGTCAGCAAGATGCTGCTCTCGATGCAAAGCGACAGGCTCAACAAGTTGGGTCATCACCGGGGAAGCTCCGAGTTCATGGCACATGGCCGGGTCACGGAGTCCCCACGTTACCGCGAGGTCCGGGTGGGTATCTCACTAAAAGGATAAACGTCGGCTCAGGTATTTTTCAATAGACCACTCGGCTCAGTGCTGAGGTCCAGACGAGGGGAGAGCAAAAGTCACCGAGAATAAGATTCACCCCAGGGGCGACTGCTCTAATCCACTCCCAAAATGGCTCATAATCCTTCTTTAGTGTAGAGCTTATAAAAAGTGCTGCTTCTCACCCAAGCCGCCTCCCTGGGGATATGTTAGGAGTAAAGAAGGAACAGCTGCTCCACGCCCAGCGCTCCACACTCGGCCCACAGGCAAAGCGGGGCCCGTCTGCTCTGAGAGGGATGGTGGGTCCGGGGGGAGCCTGTCACTGAGCAGCCATCGGTGCTCGCCAGGCGCTGGGCTGTGCTTTTCACGCACAGTCACTATCCTCTCTGCCTCGTGCAGGGTGACATCCCCATCCTTCAGATGAGGAAACCCAGGCTCAGAGGGACCGTGGGAACAGCCTAAACAGTGCAGCTGATTCCAACCCAGGCTGCTGTGGATAAAACCCACATTCAAGAAGTGTTGGCACCTAGGCATGCACCCCTTAGAATCAAAAACGGGGACTGAAAGAGACACTTGTACACCCATGTTCACAGCAGCACCCTCCACAATAGCCAAAAGGTAAAACAACCCAAATGTCCACCAAAGGATGAATGGATAACAAAATGTGGTCCATCCACACAGTGGAATACTATTCAGACATAAAAAGGAGCGAAGCACTGACACAGGCTACACTGTGGATGCCTCTCAAAGACACGATGCTGAGTGAAAGAAGCCAGACACAAAAGGTCACATCTTGTAGCATCCCATTTATGTGAACTATCCAGAACAGGCAAATCCGTAGAGACAGAGAGCAGACTGGCGGTTGCCAGGGGCTGGGGAGGGCCGACGGGGAGCGATCGCCAATGAGCATCAGGTTTCCTTTTGGAAGATGAAAATATTTTGGAACTAGCTAGCAGTCATGGTTGCACAATATTGTGTCCGTACTAAATGCCACTGAAGTGCTCACTTTAAAATGGTTAATTTTATGTTATGTGAATTTCACCTCAATAAAAAAATGTAAACAAAAAAGAAGCATTGGCTGAGTCTGGGTCCCTCCTGTGAAATCCACATGTACCCCGTGGCCACTGACATAAATTCTACCTGCTGTGACTCAGCAGGGCTCTGGAATTCCTACACAAGAGGGGGTCGTAGAATGACGGGAGGGGCTGGGCATAAGCCCACCGTCCCACCCTCTCTGGAGCTGTACGGACCTCAGTCTCTCCCTGAAAACAAGTGAGAGCATCAAAGGCAGGCAGGGCCCGGCCAGTGAAGCTCTGCCCCGTGGACGTCAGCCCTGGACACACTCTGTCTCCCAGAGGGGGCCCTGGCTCCGGGACACGCACAACATGCGAAATAAGAAATGGATGTGTCACAGTCTCCCCTGGCGTCCCCATCCCAGGACTGGGGCTGGACAGGGGGGCAAGTTCCTCTTGGAGTCCATGGGTGCCACTTTGCTGACTTTGCATAACCTTAGAAAAACTGCTTAACCCCCCTCTGCCTCAGTTTACCCATCTGTGAAATAAGGCTAATGGTATTTCCTGACCTCGAAGGGCCGAGAGACTTTGTTAGTTAACGTTTCTGAACTGCTTGGCAGCTGATGGATGAAAAGGGCAGAGATTCGTTAATTGGTGACTTTCCAGTCCACTGATGCCGTCTACCCACTCCCCGCACAACACACAGACACACACACCTCCACAAAGGTACCTACCTGCACACACTCCACACACACACTCCTATACAACGCCTACATACAAATACACACATTTACTACACAACACCTACATGCACACACAGACACCCCCCAACACATACACACATACATACCTCCACATATGCATCTACATGCACACACTCCACACACCTACACCTCCACACACACAGACCCAGCTACAGACATACACACTGCACATATACACACACCTCACATATGCACCTACATGCACATACTCCACACACAGTCTACTCTACATGCACATATACAAACACCCCCACACAACACTTACATACACACACACCCCTACACCTACCCCACTCACACACGTACACACACGTACACACACATACACTACACCTACATAGACACAGACACACAAACCTCCACATACACATCTCCATGCACACACTCCACATACACACACTGACACACACACTTCCACATACACACCTTCACACTCCAACACACAGACCCAGATACAGATGCATACACACACTCCACATACACATACCTACACAACACCCACATGCACACACACACCAAAACACACAGACACACACACACACCTTCTCATATGCACCTGCATTCACACACTCCACACACCCACACACCTACATGCACATACACACATACCTACACACACCCCCACCACAGAGACACAGACACTACACCTACACACACACACACAGACACAGACACACACAAACCTTCACATACACAGCTACATGCACACTCCACGCCCACACACCTACATACACACACCTACACACACACACACCCCCACATACACACCTCAGTGCACACACTCCACATACACATTCACACACCCCACAACACACAAACACCAACACACACTCTCAGACATGTGCACACCTACACACACATAGATACACACATATACAACACCTACATATATATACCCACACACGCATACACACACCCCACAAAGACACACACACTCACACCAGTTCTCTTCCTAAGCTACTTTAAGAAGAGGGCTTTTAGCCTTCCTGTCCCCCAGGTTTGGACCCACAAGTGGACACAGGAAGCAGCCCCCCTGATGACACTGGGGAGGAAACACATTCCCTAGAGTCTTTCCTTTCCTACTTGACATGCTCCCCCCCATGTCCTGGGGCTCTTCCCCCAATGCAAATGCGCAGTGTAGCAACAGCTGAGCTCTGAGGGGAGCTGGGGGGGGCCGGGAGTGAAAGCTCGGGGCCCTGGGGGGTGGGTGGGCACAGTGTGCCTGTCCCCGTGTGGTCTTGAGCCAGCGCTGTCCCTGAGAGTGATTCTGAGTGAACACAGACCAGAGTCGCCGGGCACTGGCTGCAGCCACACGTCCAAGGGCCTGGCCAGGCTGCCTTCCCCCCACCGGTCTCCTCAGGGCCTCTGCCCCCGGGCTCTCGGCCTCTGTTTCTGACCGTCCTCCACGGGGCCCAGCACGGGGACCACGCTGACCAGCCAGGACATGAGGCTCTGCCCAGCGGTGGCTCCCCCAGGTCTGCTCACTTCCGGACCCTCAGTGGCCTCTCTCCTGCCAGCTCGCTCCCCAGGGTCCGTCGTTCCTCCTTCCACCTGAACACACACCGGCAGAGAGGGCGGAACGTCCCCCAGGACCTTCCAAGGCTCCCCAGCCTGCAGGGCAGAAACCGGAGTCCTGGGCTTGGCGTTCAAGGCCCCACACTTGGGCCCTGCTGGCCCTTCCAGGCTCCTCCCTCAGGCTGTCCCACGCGCACCTTCCTCCCCAGCTACATGAAACCTGGAGACTGATCCAAATGTACCTGCTCTGCCCACTCCTTGTACCCGTGCTCCTCCTGGGGTGGGTCCTCAGCAAGTCGTTTAACCACCAGGTGCCTCCATGTCCCTGTCTGTGAAGCACACGCACCCTTCAGTGCTCATAACCGGCAGCCACCCTGCTCCCTCGGCCTGGATGCACCTTCCTTCTTGGGTCCACCTGGCTTCCATCTACTCGTCCTCCCAGACGGAGGTCTAGTGCCACTTCCTCCAGGAAGCATTCCCAACTGCTCCAGGTAGAGCTACCTGCTTCCTCCTCTTGGCTCCCACAATTCCACTTGCACCTCTGCTTGAAAGTTCCTGCAGGGCCGCAAGAGGGTTCCCCACCCCCATGCCCAGTTCAGCACCCACACACAGTGGGCACTCCATCTGAATGAAGACATCAGGAGGGGCTCTTCCTTGGCCCCACTGGGCCCAGAGCCAGCCTGGGCTGTGGTCCTGGGGCAGCAGACCCTCAGGGGACCACCTGGGTGGCTGTTGCTGCAAAGCCACAGCCCTGACCTCCCCCGTGACCTGGGCGTGAGCACCTGAAACAGACGACAGCTGAGCGAGCTCCCAGCTCAGGTTTTCTGGAGCATCAGGCTTCTGGGAAGGGAATCAAACTCGCCTGAAAAATGCTGAGAGGAGGAACCTGGAGCCGGGAGAGCTAAACAGAGCTCCAGGGTGGTGATGGGCAATAAATTAGCCCAGGGCCGGGGCCTTAATCAAGGGCCCGCGAACGCCCCCTGCAAACCCGCGAGGTGTAACGCCACGGCATCCGGGGGACCTGGCGCCTAATGGGACCATTTCATCAATGTTTGCTGGGATTTTGAAAGGCGGTGTCATAAAAATAAATATGCTTACGCTTGTCTTGCATAATTGGCTCCCCAAAGAATCCTTGCCTTCTGAAAGCCACCGTGTCCCTCAGCAGGAAGCACAGCTTTCCTCAGCATCTGGGCACAGTCTTGAATTTTCTCTTTGCAAAGAAAGGGGGTGGGAGGAGTGAGGGAGACGGACGCCTGGGTGGGTTCTGCCCCCTTCGTTGTAACATTCTCTGGCTGCGGGTGGGCATACAGCCCTCAGGGGTCTGGAGGCTGAGGCTCTGGTCACGAGGCCAGCCTCGTGGTTTCGGGAGGTTCACTGCAATATGCAAGATACGAGGCCGCTGCCTGGTAACGGACTCTTTTAGAAAAGTCAACTTTAAAAAATAGTAGTTGCACGCCAACGAAGTCTCTCGGCCGTCCCCGGGTCATTCCTCGCTCTTGCTCAAGATGGCTTTCTGCGACAACGCAGGAGATGGAGTCCACAATGGAACACGTACTTGTGATCACGGTGCCGTGGGTCCGGGCGGGTGGCTCCCGTCCAAGGTGGGCCACGTTATTTAGATGCCCCAGCAGGGGCACCTCAGAGCCACAAGGGGCGCCACCCAAAGGTTCGCTGGAGGACACAGCAGCAGGTGTGGACTCAACCGCCCCATCTCTAAAATCACGGGCTCCTCCCGGGGCCATCCTTGACCCGTATGAGGACAGGTTCCCGACCCGTCCCCGGCAGGAGGGCGCCCTCTGGAGGTTCGGCAGCCAGGCGTGGGGAAGAGCTGACTGTGCCGTTCCTCCGCGGTGCTCCAGTTGATCCCGTAGTCAGGCCCGATGCCTGGGGCACCGGCCCCCAAACACAGAGACAGCCCTCTGTCGTCACATGGGCACGCTATGGCCAGCGTCCTTCCTAGCAGACTCAGAACACCTGAAGGCGGGGAAGTGTCCTTTTCGCCTCTGCATCCTGGGCATCCACCTGTGTTCCACACGGAGCAGACAGGAGGGAAACTGGCCCCGGATGCCGGGCTCCAATCCCACGCTTTGCTGCCTGCCTGGGCCTGGTGGACGTCGTGGTCCTTAAATACATCCAAATTGCACGTGCTGTCTTCTGGGCTGGGAAGAACAGGATGTAATTGTTCAGAGGATGGACGCTGGAGCCCGATCGCCTCAGTCTGAGTCCTGGCTCTGCCATTTACTTGCTGTATGACCTTGGGCAAGCCACTCAGCCTCTCTGTGCCTCCTCTGGAAAAAGGGGATAATTAAATGCCTACGTCACAGCCCTGTTGTAAGGATGAGTTAAGCTACGTCAAGTGCTTAGAGCAGCACCTGGAACACAGTAAGCGCACGTGCTCACTGGTACATACATGACTCCCTGAAGGTGCTCAGCCCATGACCACTAGCCCTGCAGTCAGTCCTGGGGGGGAGGGAGCCCTGTGATACTCGTAACCATTCTCCTGTCCCACGCTCAGCACAGACACGATGAACTGTCTAGGGGCACTTCTCCGTCTCTGAGCCATGAGGAGAACTCAGAATCCTTCCCAACACAGCACTCGAGGAAGCAACCACAGCCCACCCGCACTGGTCACCAGGGCTGAGATCTCTCCTGCATGCCCGGGTCCGGGACCCCTGCTCCTGACACCAGCTCGTAAGTTGGCATCTGAGAGCAAAGACCCTGTAGGGCCAGCTGGGCCGTGACTCCTGTCCACGTACACGGGACCAGCCGGGAAGGATGCCAGGAGCCCCCCAGCCACTGCCACGTCCCCAGCCTGAAACGCAGGCTCCAGGACAACCGGTGGGTCTGTTGTCTCTTCGCAAGATGGTCAATGCTCGCTTCATTTTTTCCTTTTACGAAATCAGGTTCTCCAAAGGGCCGGCTCCTCTGGAACCAGCAGCCTCCCGGAATGCAGACGGCATGGTCAAAGACCGGACCTTCCTGGAGCTGCGTGCGGCCCCAGGACGCAGCAAAACCTCTGCCCGGGCAGCTTCCTGTGGGCTCTGTCCTGTGCGTGTGGAGCCAGCGCTGTCTCCTTCATCTAAAAGGAAACCCAAAGCCCTTTGCTGCGAGGTACCCCAGGAGAGTGACCTCCCGGCTCCACTGCCCTCTGGAAGGAAGCACGATCGGGACGAGCACGCACCTCCCTTGGGCTCCCTGCGGGCCCGAGGGCCACGCTACCCAGGCGTAGGATGAGGAGGCTCCGTGGTGGGGCGCCCTTTGCAGGACCACCTGCCAACCCCCTCGACTCTCCACCCAGGCCATGCACTGCCTTCCTCCAGCCACGGGCCCCACGCCCCGGCCAGCGAGGAGCCCTCCTCCCATCAACCAAAATGCTCCTTCTCACCGGGTCTCTGTGCTGAGGCCGACGGACACCTTTGTCCTCATCTTTATCTCGCCAAGACGCAGGGCCACGGCGAGACACAGTGGACACTCAATGCATGTTTACCGAATGAAAAATGAACAAATAGACAATGCCTGTGTGTAGTCAGCTCTTCTCCTTTGAGTGAAGGCGAGGAGCGAATCCAAGCCAGAGGTGGAATCCTGGACACCTGGCCCGGAGCACTTCCACCAGCCCGATGACACACCACAACACACCGGGGCTTCTCAGAGCCCCCGGAGCGTCGAGATCTGTGGTTGTCAAGTACATGAGGCGGCAAGAGAAACGGAACAATGTTCACAGCAGCGTGACCCGTATTCACCGCAAAGCAGAAACAGGCCAAGTGCCCAGCACAGGCGAGCGGACAAACCAGCTGCGGTGTGTCCAAGACACGGACCCTACTCAGAAACGATCAAGGCACGAAGAACCATGCCGCGGCGCAGACAAACCGCAAGGACCTTGTGCTACGTGAAGACAACCAGGCAGAGAGACACGTCCCGGGTGATTCCGTTTACAGGAATCCCCAGAACAGCCAAATCTATGGGGACAAATATCAGATTAGTGGTGGCTTGAGGCTGGGCTAGGAACGGGGATTAACCGTCAACAGCGAGAGGGACGCTATCGGGGGTGACAGAAACGTTCTAAAACGGCTACGGCGATGGCTGCACGTACAGGAAATGTACTAAAATCACTGAATTGTACAGTTAACGTGGGTGAATGACATGGAACATAAATTATACGTCAATAAATAAACGCACACAGGCGTGCACACACACGTGCACACACACACACGGTGGGCGATCCTTTTTACCCAGGCTTCCACGTCACGCTGAACCCACCTTTCTCACCGCAGCCGCTCACTAGTTTCCACGGTGTAACTCACAAGGGCTCTCAAGAGGGGCCTCCTTGGATTTGGTGACATATTCATTTTTAATTATTAAATAGATTGAGGAGCAGCATCTGTGTCATAGATATGTTTTCATCCCTTTATGACATTTCATTAATTCTTTGCTGCAAAATAATCTCTCATTTAGGCTACAAAACTGTTCCGTAAAACGGTGGGTGCAGAAGAACTTGGGATTCCGGAGTCAGCTGAACACAAAGCCTGGATCCATCAGGTGCTGGCCTGACATCACAGCGGCTGGGGCCTTCTACTTTTATTCTCTGTTTTTTAAAATTTTGTTTTGTTTTTCCCAAAAGGGCGATGTGTAAATTAATCAAAAGAGTGAGAAGTAGGGGCCGGCCCGGTGGCATAGTGGTTAAGTTCGCACGCTCTGCTTCAGCGGCCTGGGGTTCACAGGCTTGGATCCCGGGCGCAGACCAACACACCGCTTGTCAGCCATGCTGTGGCGGCGTCCCACATAAAGTGGAGGAAGATGGGCACGGACGTTAGCCCAGGGCCAGTCTTCCTCAGCAAAAAGAGGAGGATGGGCAACGGATGTTAGCTCAGGGCTAATCTTCCTCACCAAAAACAAACAAACAAAAGAGAGAGAAGTTGATTTTATATAAGACACGGGAGCTGCAGCAGACGGTGGGGAGAGCACAAGTGGGCCTTGGAGTCCGTGAAACCTGGGTTCAAATCTCAGCTCTCCCACGAACTAAGCTGTGTGATCTTGGGCAAATTACTTAACCTCTCTGAGCTTCAGTTTCCTCCTTTGTAAAATGAGAGCAGCCTTGCAGGGTCATCATGAGGATCCTGAGGATGGATGGAGATGACGTCCGTTGGTTGAGTCACTTAGTGCAAAGCCTGGGTTATGGAAGGGTCTGGAACTAGTGTGTTCCAGCACCTTCTAGCTGGATGGAAAAGAGAAGTAACGGGTGGGGTTCAGATCTCAGAAACTCACAGCCAAATTTAACATGGAGTTTCCCAAAGCATTACCCAACTTCACTCAACAAGCATTTATAGAGTGCGCACAGGCACACACTCCACTTCTTTAGCATCAAGATCAGAATGAAGTGAAAACAGCAAAGCCACAAACTGACGTTCTGCCTTCACAAACCTGAGGCTCATGTCTTCCTGATCCAGAAACAAGAAATCAACTGTTTTCCCGTTTGGCTTAAAATCCTGGGAGCATGGTCTTGAAGCCACCCTACGTGCCAGGGTGGGAAAGTGGGGCTGTCCCCAGAAAGGCTGCTCTATTTTCAGAGCTGACCTGATTTCCGTAGGGACCTGGACAGCCCTTCTTATCCAATAATTGTGCACCAGGTCATTTATTACTGTCACCGGTGATGCATCTCACGACATTAGCAACAGCGCACGTCCACGTGCTGCTGTATTTTGCATCCTAAAAAACGTGGCAGCATCACAACACAGCAAATTTCATAAAGTAAAATTTTTACCCCTTTTCTCATTTCCACATCACCCACGACTGCCACCTACACAGTCCCTAAAGAGGTCACACACACACCCCCCAAACAGACAATCAGGTGCCAATCTTTGACAGATAAGCAGAGAATAATAGTTTCTTTAAACTTTTTATTTTAGGTTAATTGTAGATTCACAAGTGCTGTAAGATGCGGTACAGAGACATCCATGTCCCTCTTACCCAGTTCCCCCGCGGGGACACGGCAGGACATGAGCAGGATACCAACACTGACACACTCAGGAGGGGAAGCGTCCCCACCACAAGGACCCCTCAGGGTGCCCTGTGACAGCCACATTCTCTTCCTTCCCATCTCCCACCCTGTCTCCAACTCCCGGTAACCGCCACTCTGTTCTCCACTCCTATGATGTCATTTCCAGAATATTATGGAATCATCACACGGCATGTGACCCTGAGACAGGCTTCTTCCACTCAGCCTAATTCCCTGGAGACTCACGCAGGCTGCTGGGTGTACCAACAGTTCTTCCATTTTTGTTGCTGGGCATGATGCCACGGTGTGAATGAACCACAATTCGTTTCACCATTCACCCCCTGAAGGGCATCTGGGTGGCTTCCAATTTGAGGCTAGTACAAACCAAGCTGCTATAAACATACGTGTACAGGTTTTTGTGTGAACATAGGCCTTCATTTCTCCGGCATGAATGCCCAGGAGTGAAATGCTCAACTGTATGGCAATTGCATGTTTCATTTCACAAGAAACTGCCAACCTGCTTTCCTGAGGGGCTGGACCATTCACCTTCCCACCGCAGTGGAGGAGGGATCCGGTTTCTCCACATCCTTGCCAGCATTTGCTGTTGTCAGTATTTTTTATTTTAGCGATTCTGATAGACAGATAGTGATGTCTCACTGTGGTTTTAATCTGCGTTTCTCTAATGGCTAATGATGTTGACCATCTTTCCATGTGCTTATTTACTGTCTAAATATCCTCTTTGGTGAAACGTCCCTCCATGGCCTTTACCTATTTCTAACTGGACTGTTCCATTCTTTTACTGTTGAGTTTTGAGAGGTCAGGGTGTATTTTGGATACAAGTCCTTTGTCAGATAGTGGTTTGCAAATATTCTTTCCCACTCTGCCTTTCATCCTCTTAAAAGTCTTTCACAGAGAAAATTTTAAAATTTTCACGAGGACCCCTTTATCAGTTTTTCCTTTTATGAATCGAGCTTTTGGTGTCAAGTCTAAGAACTGTGTGCCTAGCCCCACATCCTGAACATTTTTCTCCTTATGTTTTTTCTATAAGGTTTACATTCTACATTTAATTCTGTGGCCCATTTTGAGTTAATTTCATATAAGGAATAAGACTTAGGTTGAGGTTCTTTTTGGGAGGGTCGGGGGGCTATGAATGCCCTGTTTTTCTGGTACCATTTGTTGAAAAGGCTATCTTTCCTCCACTGAATTTGCACCTTTGTCAAAAGTCAGCTGTGCATATCTCTGGAAGTCTATCTCTGGAATCTCTGTCCTGTCTCACTGACTATGTGTCTACCCCTGTTGACACTACACAGTCTTGATTATAGTAGCTATATAATAAGGCTGATAATTAGATAGACTGATGCTTCTCATTTGATTATTCTTTTCCAAAACTGTTTTAAGTATTTTAGTTCCTTTACCTTCACATATGAATTTTAGAATAATATTTATGTGCAAATATTTTGCTGGGATTTTAATAAGAATTGTGTTAAACCTCTATATCAACATGAGGAGAAGAGACATCCTCACTGTGTTGTCTTCCTGTCCATGAACATGGTATGTCTCTCCATTTATGTAGACCTTCTTCCATGTCCTCCAACAGCATGTGTAGTTCTCAGCATATGAGCTGTCAGCATATGTTTTGTTAGATTTACACTGAAATATTTCATTTTTTGAGTAATTGTAAATGGTATTGCATTTTTAATTTCAATGTCCATGTATTCATTGCTAATAGACAGAAATGCAACTCATTTTTGTACATTTATCTGGTATCCGGCAACCTCACCAAAGTCACTACTTTTAGGAGTTTTCTACAGATTATCTGAGATCTTCTATGTAGGCAATCCTATCACCTACAAAGGGACAGTTTTATTTCTTCCCTTCTGTATGTTTTTTATTTCCTCTTCTTCCTGTGTCACATTGACTAGAATGTCCAGCTCCATGTTTAATAAGAGTGGTGAGAGTGAGATCTCAGCAGAAAAGCTCCCAGCTTCTCCCTGGTAAGTATGAAGTGAGTGGCAGGCTTTGCAGATGTTCTGTATCAAGTTGAGGAAGGGCCCTCTATTCCCATGTTTCCGAGGGTTCTTATCATGGATGGGTGTTGAATTTATCAAATGCATATGATCATATGATTTTTCTTTTTTAGCCTTTTCCTATGACAGACTGCATTGATGGATTTTCAGATATTGAACCATCCTTGCATCTCTGGAATATACTTCTTTTCACATACCGCTGAATCTTATTTGCTAATATCTTGTTAAGGATTTGGGAGGGGTCTATTTTCACAGGCAATATTGGTCTGTAGTTTATTTTTTTTGTACTGTCTTTGTTTGGCCTTGATATCAGAGTAACATCAGGTTCATAAAATGAATTGAGAATGTTAGTTTTTTAACAGCACTTTCCTGATGCCAAATCTTCTCCCCTGAGCTCTTCCCTTCCTCCAACCTAAACATCCTTTCTTTAGGACCAGGGATTCCCTGAAATAGTATGAAACTGCCCTGCAGGGCCCTGGTCCCCTGTAGCCCATCAATCAGTACTGAACTTCTGAGGTCCCCCTCCTGGAGCCACTGCTGTTTATTTACCCCTCACCCTTCATTCTCTAGAATATTCACAACAGCTAACAGAACACTGATGTCAGTTTGAGAAGGTGGCACCATTGGATTTGGCCAAAAGAAGGCACTTGATCTGCTATTCAGTCACCCCAAAGTTCCATAAATTTGAATGTAGGGGTCTCACAGTGCATCTGTGCCCTGCCTCACTAAGTCAGTGCATTCAAAATAACTTACATGAGATCACAATGGGAGCTGTCTCAGAGCTCAGAGGTTACCATTTAATTTAGACAGAGCTCCCAAATTGTGGACTCGTCCAACAATACAAATTCTTCATTTTAATACTCAAGGAAGGGTGGCCACAGATGACCAGCCAGGCACCTCAGCAGAGTGCACTCCTTCCACAGGTCACACTCCACCACCTGGAAGCCACACCTGTGCTGAGCCGCACATGTAGTGGGCGCTGCATCAGGGTTTCATGAAGGCACAGGGTGGGCTTGTCAATGCAAGGGCACACCTCACAATCCCCTCAGGAGCCCCCCTTGCGCCTGTGCAGCCCTGGAACCAGGTGCCACTCTGCATGCTTGTCAGCAGCCACGTTCTGACGTGGCAGATTCCATGCTGTCTTATTCAGACTCTCAATCCTGAGAACACAGCCAGTCTCCTTCTGCAGGAGGAGTTCTCTTTTAAAAACCAGCCTCTTCACCTGGGGTTGGAGCTCCTGATAAGAAGTGCTTTGATACCCACTGGCTCCCAAACTCCCCAAAACACACCCACACACACCACACGTGCACACAATCACTCATACCCACATTCACACGCCCACACACACACAGCTACACATACTGCCCAACAGATGCACCCACTCCCCCCACACACAGCACGCACGTACACACACAGACAACTACTTCTGGAACAACGTTCCTAAAGGTTTTCACTGAAATCAGGCCTTGGCAATTCACCATCTCTCCCCGTCCCCTGGGGCCCAAGATGGCAGGGACTGTTAGCATCAGGGACAGGAGCTGGGGTGCAGGGAGAGGAGGAAGTCCCCGCCTTCAGGTCAGTTCTGGTGAATGTGAGCCGCTGGAGCTCAGGAGGGGCCACCAGAATGTCTGCCACCCCAAGATGTTCATTCGGGACCAGTTGGTTCCAGCCCAGAGCTGGCTCTGGGGCAGATCAAGGGAGAACCTTGAAAACGTCCCTCCAGGAGGTCAGCTCTCCCCTCTGGCAGGTGACCCAGCTTCTGTCCTGCTCTTTCACTTGCTGGTCCTACCTCTCCATCAACTGACCCCTGGCCTCTGACACCTCTGTTCAAGTGGGCAGGCTCTGTCACTCCCTCCTCGGGCCCCCAAAAGTACTCCATTACAACCCAGTGTGGGAAGTGCCCCAGCAAGTATGAACGACCTGCTTGTGTAGCCAGCTGCCTCCCTCTCGAGACCGTGCGCCCCTGAAGGCAGTGGCTGCTGCCCCCACCTGCTCATTGCTCTGCCTCTGGCACTGGCGCTGACCAGGCACAGAGCTGGCACTTGGCAAACATCCACTGTGGAATCAGGAGGGCTGCCGGCCAGGCTTGCCCTCCAGAGCTCGAACTAACAGAGCAACGTTGCCAAGGTCAGACGCTGGTTGGGGAGGTGGCAGGCTCGAAACACTGACTTTTCTCACTTCTGAGTTTCCGTAGGAAAGTGTCCAATACGGCAGGTGTGAGCCCATGAGGCCACTGAGACCCCGAGGATGGCTCGCACAAAGCGAGATGTGTTGTCAGAATGAATAACACTCCCAATTTCAAAGACTTAGGACAGGGTAAGAATGTAAAATTAATACTATTTCATATTGATTACACATTGAAATAATAATATTTTGTATATATTGAGTTAAATTAAATATTTCATTATAAATTGATTTCACCTGTTGTTGCTTTTTTCTTTTAATATGGCTACTGGAAATTTTCACAATACAAATGTGGCCCATATCATATTTCTACGAGACGGTGCTGGTATCTACTCTGATAAGAGTATTTTTACCCACACTTATTCCCCCTTCATTATTGGACTGCGGAGTCCTTGACGGCAGAAGTGCACTCATTTCTGGGTCCACACGGCGTCTGTTCACGGCCAGGCATGCCCCAGGTGTTCGAGAACCAGGGAAAGAATTAAAGGTGCGATGAAATGAATGAGAACAGGGACGAGGGCATTTTCTCCAAAGCAGACATGTTTTACTAACTGTAGTCGCCATGCCGTACAAGACATCGCCATGACTTATTCATTTCAACTGGAAGTTTGTACCTTTTGACCCCCCTCACCCATTCCCCCCGCCACGCCCCGCCTCTGACAACCAGCAATCTGCTCTCTGTGCTGCATATTTGAAAGTTGCTAAGAGAGTAGACCTTAGAAAGTTCCTATGAGAAGAAAAAAGAATTCTGTAACTATGTATGGTGATGGATGTTAGACTTATTGTGGTGATCATCTCACAATGTATACAAATATCGAATCATTACATTGTACACCTGAAACTAATGTAACGTTGCCTATCAGTAGTGTCTCAATTTAAAAAAGCAGACGTGTTTTATGCGAGTACAGCGCAAATTCTGTAGCTCACATTTGGGACAGGAGCGGGGGTGTCTTACAATATGGACGTGTCCACTCATGGGCTCATACACTGACCAGAACCTTCTCTTCCAAATGAGCTGGCTCTGTCTCTGGCCAACCTTTCCTAGCCCCTAGCAGGTGTGCGAACCGTCCTGGTCCCCGAGAAAGCTGAGGGGAGGGGAGACCTCAGCCTAGTTGTAAAGCCAATACACCTGCCTTTTGCCCCAAGCCCCTCCCCACATCTCCCTGACCTCCCTTGGTGATACCTTTGCCCCACCATCCCACTGCCGGACCCGTGCCACCTGCCTTCATGTTGTCTTCCCATCTACACTCACCCTTCCTCCCAGGCAGTTGAAACCTGGATGCTCTCGCTCCTACTGAACTGATAATGACTGAAAGAGCTCAATGGGATAGTTTCTCCTGAACATGTCTGCTTTCCAATTGTACTTAAATCCTCTAGCCGATGGGATGAATCTCTAATGGTGGAATTGTGAGCGCCGGTAAACCAAGCTGAAGAAATGGTATATCTAGCCGGGGCAGGACAGGGCCTAAACCTAAGGCTGGCCCCGGCTGGGCATTCCTGTCCGGGGTCTCAGTGTGGAGTTGGGGACAAGCAACCACAAAGGCAAGACTTGACGAAGCAAGGGCACTGTGCCAGGCGGACACAGTCACTCATCCGCAGACACCTCCCGAGCATCTACTACGTGCCAGACGCTCTGCTCCAGAGGTGAGAAAGAGTGAGTCACGGTCACTGCCCTCGTAGCCCAGGCCCAGAGCAAGGCTCCTCTCCAGCGCGAAACAGGAAGCCTGCACAGGGTCCCCCGTGGACACGCCCCTTAGTCTCCACTCCAGCTATGGGGTCCTGGCACTGATGCTGATGCTGCCCTTTCCAGAAGCCTCTGAGGACACACACAGGCCTGAGCACCGACTCCCCAGGAGGGCAGGAGGCAGGCCTGAGCAGCCACACAGCCCCGGCAACTGCCCGCACAGGGCTGGAAACCGCGGGAGGACAGAGAGGCCGCGGGCCCTGCCGGCCGGCCCTCCTTGGCTGGCCACCCGAGAGAAAGTGCAACAAATGGCACAAGTGCCAGGGAAGGGACAGAAGCATCACAGTGAACGAGGGCTGAGAAGGCGGAAGCACAGATGGACCCCCGCAGGGCCGCCCCATCTTTCCTCGGGTGAGAGGGGCCACAGGAGTAAAGTGACGCCCCTTTGCAGAGTGCGCGGCATTGGATGGAAATGCAAACACGAGCCCCCCGCCCCTTCCCCCCTCCCTGGTCGGCCCTCGGTCCAGAGGCAGGATCCCGGCCTTGGCCCACACGGGACTCCCGACGCCGCCCGCCACTCTGGGCTCTCTTGGGTCTTGTTGGAGATATTTATCGACTGTGAGGATCCCCACAGATGAATGGTGGGCTTCTGGCCTCTCACCATCCCCGCGGCCTTTTCCAACGAGAGAAGCGGAGCCCAGCACAGCCGCTTCACGGCGCCCGCCGGGGTGTCCCAATTAACTCGGCAGGTCCAGAGGCTGCTGGGAGACACTAGGCAGCTGCCCCTCACCCCCGACCCCCCAGCAGCAGTCAGGGAATGAAGCCTGCACAGCCTTCTGGAAGGGGCTTCAGGGACCTGGAGTTGAAGAAGTATCCTAACTGCTCCTGGCTGATGGCTGGGGTCCAGAGTGCAGCCCCCAGCGAGGGGCTGGGGCAGCCACGCCTCCTCCAGGCAGCAGGATCTGATCCAGCCCCAACACGCATGGACATGGGGTACCAGGGCCCCCAGAGCTCTGATGGGTTCGCTGCAGCCTCTGCCTTCCTATCCACTGAGAGTTAATCCAAGTTATGTAAACACCACTCCCCACGGCTCACGACTCCTTTGGATTCCTGGAGATGGTCTTAGAGGAAGAGAGTGGAGTTCATGCGTGGTTTGTCTGCTCGGGCCCCAGCGAGCCCCTGCTCCTGCCTCCCCCTCACGTCTGATTGGCATCAGGCAGGAGAAGCCCTCTCAAGCCAGACTTCAAACGTGAGAATCTAGAGCAAGCATACATTTAGCTTTCCAAGCTCATCTCTACATCAGTTTGGTCTCTCCTGACTTGTAGCCCGTTGAAGAAAGTCTGGCCACACGTATGGAAAACAGATGACTCTCAGGTAACCCCAGACAGGAGCCCTGGGCTCTGGAAGGCTTGGCAGTGGTCGGTGGGGTCGGAGGTTTGGTGTTTAGCCACTCCATCGTGACCCAGGAGGCATCCATCCACAAGCTCCGGGCAACCTCTGGCCTTCCCACAAAAAGCCCGGGGACATGAAGGAGTCAGGAAGCACACCGCCCACCCCTGCCAAACACCTTGACGGCACCCAGGTCAGTGGGCTGGGACAATGAGGCCGGGATGGGACACTGGCGTTCCCACCCCATCAGGTGCCCCAGGCCAGGAGGATGCAGGATGCAGTGGGGAACCAAGCTGTCCCCTCTCCAGGGGCCCAGAGAGACGTGTCAGGGAGGCACGGGGCTGCCCTGCCCTGCTCCCTGCTCACAGTCCTCCTCGATGCACAGACGAAGAGGAAGCAGGTGATGAAATAAGTCAGCAGAAGGAACAGACTGGGAGGAGCCCAGCCCCTCCCCTGCTTGGACCGTGGATCCCCTGGGTGGGGTGGGCGTGAGGGGAGGGGGCAGCATCCATGTGATGGAAAATTTGAGCTGCCTCCTAAAATGGCGATTTCTGCCAGCATTACTGTCCCCGAGGAGTATCACAGCCACCAACACTCGACGATTCCAGTTGCAATCAATTCGGTGGCAGCAGCTGGAAATGGGCGCGAGCCAGGACTCACCAGGAGGGCAGTCTGTGGACCAAGCGTTGGACTCCGTCCTCTAAAGCCAGGCTGCACAGCCCCAGCTGCTGGAGGACTTCACAGGCGGGGACGGTGACAGCCCACCCACTGCGTCTGTGTGCAAGGCCCAAATGTGCCACAGCGTGCACAGCGAGGGCTTGGGAGCTGTGAAGCGCCCCTCTGAAGAAGATTGTCACATTGTCTTGTTACACACCTCACCCCACCGCACGGACACACACACCCACGGTCTCCCAAACCGAAGGGGCGACAGAACCTTAGGGAGGAGGAACACACAGAGCGACCCCAAAGGACACAGCCTGGGAAGACGCTGTGGCGTGCTAGCCACTGTGCTCCTGAGGACACCGAGCAAATGCCTCGCAGGCTCTGAGCCCCTGAGAAAGCTGCGGCACCCAGCGAGGGCCACGGCCTCAGAGGCCACTCACAGGCAGCCAAACTCCGAGCTCTGTGCTGCGTGCTGAGTGAGCAGCCCCTCCACGCTGCTCTCCTGCTCTATGCGTGAGCTCCCACGTAGCCGGTCAAGCTCCTGGGCCGCCTTCAAGAGACACCGCCATCTGTGCTCACGGAAGGCATCTTTGGAGTTTTGCTACAACTACCCCCAAAAAGGCATAAAACAGTTCAATCAGACTCAATGTTTCCCCTCCTAAGAGGAAAAGGCTCCACGCACAGCTCCTTTCAAACACAGAAGCGAAAATCCAAGCCCAGACTTCGCCTCGGAAGCCAGAGCTGACAGCCCCTCGCTCAGGTAACGCCCGAGCTGCCTCCCGTCACCTGGGCTCCAGGCTCCGTGTCTGCCTGACACAACCAGGGTCGGAGCCTGGCAACAGGACGCCCGGTGCTCCCCTGGGGAGCCATGGAGGGGCTTGTGAGCCAAGGACACGGGTGTCTTCAAGGAAAAGGCACATTTCCAGGTCGCAAGCAAGCAATCCCTGGCTTTCGGTTACCACCACCGCGTGCCTGGTGCGATGCCAAGCACACAGGCCCTCCCAGCTCGCCCTGTCTCCTGGCTGGGGGGCAGCTCTAAGGGACACGACAGAGCTCTCTCCTGTCAGCCTCCCCAGTAGGTGACAGCTCCTCCTTAGAGGCACACTTACAGAAAATCTCTTGTGCTAACACTGAAGGGGAAAAAAAAAAACCAAAAGGTCAAACTTCAAAATCACCAACAGAACTATTTCCTAAAGCTTTAAAATCCCAAGGAGCTCTCAGCTGGGGTTCTGGAGAGGAACCGGTTCAGTGAATTTTGAACCAATAAAGGTTTCTTTCTGTGATATTTACTCTCGTCTCCCCTTATCAAAATGTACTAATCTTTCAATCTAGCAACTTAGTAATAAAAAAAAGATGTCGGTTCAAATAACTTGCTGGCAGTCAGTCATCACATACCAGACAGCAGCTCAGGAAGCATCTAGAGCTGAAGGCGCGCCCCAGGCCAGAGTGGGGACCCCTTTGATGTTCCCAAGGCCCCTGGGGTCTGGCTGAGACGGAGACCGGGAAGCAGACAGCAGGGCACCTGGATGGGGTCACCCTGGCAAAGCTGCCCTCGCTCCATTTTGTCTGTGTCCCAGAAAGGCCGAACCTAAACCTTATCTGGTCCAAGCACAAGGTATCAGTTCAGGCCGAGCCCATACTCAACATCATCCGCTTCATAATGAACCTTTTAAAGCCCACGCGGCAAGCAAGACCCGGCCACGGGAGAAGGAAAGCTGCTCTCCAGAAAAAGGTCATGATAACATTTGACAGTTTCACTAGACGTTTTCAAGTCTCTGTCCCCGGAGTGGGGGATCGTCTCATAAACCGAGGGCAGCTAGAAAACGCTTGGCATGCTCCGTCCTCCTTCGATTTCTCAAAACCAGGACGCGCACTTGATTCTCCCTTCGGCTCAGTCCCCCCAGCTTTCACCGGGCGGCGGTGGGGGCGGCTCAGGCAGCCTGCCCAAGCAACCGCCGGGCCCTTTCCTCCCCAACGCGGGAGCGCAGTGCATCCCAGTGGACAAACTCGAGAAGCGCACGCTGCCTTTCTCCGCCTCCGCCTATGTCCTCCCGGCTGTCGGCTACAACCCGGGACCTGAACGCACCAGCTCCACGGAGCCCCCCCCCGCCCCCCAGGAGGCGACAGACGTCTCGGAAGCAGCCTGCCCCCCCAAGGGGACAACTGAGCCCTGCTGGGCCCTAGGCCGCACAAGGCAGGGGTTAGAGGCCGAGCGCCAGGGCACTCGGGCAAAGTTTGCCGAAAAGGGTCTTCCTAGGTATCCCCCTGCCCCACCGCAGGCTCCGGGCTCGAAGCCCCGGTTCCAGTTGGCCCCGGAGTCCGGGACACAGACAAGCCCGGGGGTGTTTGTGGCGGGGGGTTGCCCGCTCACGCTCCCCCAGAGCCCCAGAGTCTCCCGCCCCAGCTGCCCGCCAGCTGTGCGCGCCCGTCGGGCCCGGAGGTCACCGGCAAACAGCTGGATCGGCAGCTGGGAGCCCGGGAGGCCCCTGCCCAGCCCCGGGGCCACGAGGAAGGGGAAGGGCAGGCTGAGTGGCTGTTGGTGGTTTTGGTTTCCTGCAACTCCGCCTGCCAAGCTCTCGCCAGGAGCGGGTAGTCCTGGCTTTCCCCGGCAGCCTCGGCCCCCGCCCTGGGTCCACCGGCCGCCGCGCCCAGCGGCCCGCGCCTCACCCCAGGCCCTTGGGAGGAGGCGCGCCGGGGCGGCCGGCCAGGACACTGCGCTGCTGGCGCCGGGCGCCGCGGGCGCGCCTGGCCGGCCTCGCTGCCTGGGGAACTGGCGCGGGCTCCCCTGCCCGGACCCAGACGCGCGGAGCCCGGAGAGCGGGCAGCTCTCTGCGGGGCCGCGGGGCTCCGAGCTCCAGACTGGCGCTCAGACCCGGCTCCCGGTGCACGCCGTTGGCCTCTCGCGGGGAGCAGTGAGGTGGTTCCTTTATTTGCAACATTAAGGAAAGCATCGCTTCAGCCCAGCCCGGCACCCACGCACCCCCTCGCAGCCCGGGCGCCAGCCGGGTCGCTCACCTGAGTCCTAAAAGCTGTTGAATCCACATGGTCACGTTTCGGGGAGCGGAGCCTCAGACCTTGCTCGCCCCGGCCATCTGCGCGGCGCCCGCGCCGGCTCGCTTCCGTCCCGCGGCGCCGGTCTCTGGCTCTCGGTCCGCCGCCGCCCGCCGCCCGCCGCCCGCCGGCCGCGGGGCGCAGAGCGAGTCAGAGCGCGGCCGCGCGGGGCTCCATGCCGGCCGGCGCGCCGCCGCCGTTGGGGCGCATGGCTCAGGCGGGGCGGCCCGCGGGGGCGCACATCCTCCGGCCGGGGCGCGGGGCTCGCGGCCCCCTCCGGGGGCGACCCAGTGAAGGCGGCGGCGAGGCAGGGGCGCCCGCGGCCGGCCCTGGTGGGGCGCGCTCCGGCGCTATGGCAGCGCGGCCAGGGTCAGAGGAGCTGCGG
This sequence comes from Tapirus indicus, assembly GCA_031878705.1. NCBI lineage: Eukaryota > Metazoa > Chordata > Mammalia > Perissodactyla > Tapiridae > Tapirus > Tapirus indicus. The sequence goes on along the minus strand of CM062924.1, from coordinate 87,629,858 downwards.
CTTCGCCCTCCGGGGCAGCGAAGAGGGAGGCCAGGCGGCGCCGCCGCGCACGATGCGTGTCTCGCGGCGCGGCTCCTGCCTCCAGTCCGAGCCCCGCGCCGAGGGGGCGGCGCGGTCCGGGGGTGCGGGCGACGGCGACGCAGGTGGACGCGGGTCCCCTCTGCGCGCCGCCGGATGAGGGGCCTCTGGCCGGGGCTTCGCCGCCGGTCGGCGCCGCTCAAGTTGGCCGGGGGCTCCGTCTGAGCGCTCGCTCTGCAGACGGCCGCGGCGCCGGAGGCTGGCAGGAGGCTGACACGGGAGGCGCGCGGGGCGAGGGCGCTGTGGAGCGCGGGGCGTGGGGACGCGCGGCGGCGGCGCCGCGCCGAGGAGGCGCGCGGGGATTCCGGGGCCCCGCCGCCCGCGCCCACCGCGCCCGCCGCAGAGCCGTCCGCGCCGCTCAGCCACCTCCCTCCGCGCGTCTGCCTCTCCGCGCGCTCGCCCCCGCCTCCCCGAGCGGGTCCCAACTCCGCCCGCCTGGCCTGGCTCACGTCACCGGCTTCCCCGCCCCTCGAACTGGAGCCCGAGCCCCCTGTCCCGCCCGGCTGCCTCTGGCCGCCCTGCCTCGCAGTGGCCCACCTCGCCGCTGGGGGGACTGTGCCCCACCCCGGCGACCCCAAAGGCGGGGCCCCCGGCCGCCCCTTTCCCCATCCTTGGCCTAGTCCGGTCCCCACCTTGGGGAAGGCTAGAGAAAGGCCGCGGGCTCGGATTGGACCGCCGGCGCCGCCGGATGGTGTTGCCACGGTAACCAGATGGCATGCGAAGCAGTTCGAGGTTCCGGCCCGGTTACGGGTGTGCCGGGCGGACCCACAGGGCTGATTTGGAGAGGGGGCGTTCCCGAGGGAGCGCTCGGGGGCGCATGGAGCCGGGTCTGCGCGAAAAGTTTCCTCCAGGCAGAGCTGCACGAAACGGGCCGCGGAGTCTGGGAGACGGAGGGTCCCTCCTAAGGATTCCTCTCTTCCCGCTGCCTGGGCCCCCGCCTCGGGTGCTGGCGGAAGAAGTCTGCGTTCCTGGTCAGAACTTCAGCACCTCTGCCCCATCCCAGCCCGGTCCTGAATCCCGACGCTCCAACAGTCCCGGGCTGAGTGTCTGGCAGCCCTCGCTCCCCCAACCAACCGCAGCTGCTGGGCCGGGCCCGCTCCGGAGGAGTCCGTGGAGAGTTCCAGGACTCGGCCTTCCAGATTCTCCATTCTGGCCTCTTCCCCATCCCAGGAACCCTGCTTACCTGGGTAAGCTGTATTTGCAAGACAGTGACTAGGGGAGGAAAGGCACTGGTGGGGACCCCTTTCCCTGAGAAGGTGACACACAGTAAAACCCTCCACTGAAGGCCAGCCCTGCTGACTCCTTGAGAAGCCACGACAAAGCCCTAGTTTCAACTCTCAAGGACCTGGAGGGAGGTGTGAAACCAGGGCCCTAGAAATCAAGCTAGTACAGCTCTTACGCTGCAGATGTGAGGCTGGAGTCCAGGGAGGGGAGGAGAGAGGTTAACTAACGGGATGCCTGCTCCAGGCAGGTGCCTCCCCGGCTAAGCTCTGCAGTCACCTCAGCCCCTGTGAGATCAGCTCCAGGCTCCACTTAGTTGCTGAGGCAGCTGGTGCTGGGGCAGAGCCAGGCCCAGTGTGGCTGGGACCATGGCCTCCCAGGCAGGCCCTTCACCCCTGGGCCTCCAGGTCTTTGAGAGCCAAAGGGGTCTAGGAGGATGTGGTGACCTGCCTCCCCACGGAAATCCCAGAGGAGAGGGGCAGGAGGCAGAGAAGGTGGTGGCAGGAACCCAAGTCTTGACATGGGCAGACCAGGCGCTGCTGTTTATGACCATGGGGTCCTGGGCACGTTATCTAACCTCCCTGACTCTCAGTTTCCTCATCTGTAAGATGGGTTTCATGTTCCTTTCCACACAGAGATTTTTGTGGGGATTAAAGGGGATGGCCTCACACAGTGTAACTATTATGTTCCAGAGACTCACTAGGCTGAGTCAGCATGTTGCCTGTCTGGCCACTAATGATGGTCTTCCCCTAGACCCCTCTCCCTGAGGGGTTTGGGGGACAGATCCCACTAAGGGAGACAGGGAGGCCCTGGAACCACAGGCTGGGCCCAGAATAGCCGGGAGAGAGGGGGGGTGCCTGCACTGCTGCCACCTAGCGGGCCGAAGTGGGGGTGCTGCACTGGGAGGCCCCTCCAGGAGCCAGAATAACCCTGGAGGAAGCCAGGCTGGCTGAGAAGGGCTCCTGACCTGCTCTGCTACAGGGACCCCTTGGGCTAGGTCTTGTGCAAACCTGCGGAACTTGTCTCAAAATGTTTTTAAATGCATACACTGAAATGCGTAGGATTATTAGGAAAGCAATTGTATTGAAATGCAATGTCAAAATTTTAATAAAATGAATTTTTGATATAGCAATGTGTGCTTTTTTATTACTACATTAAGTAATGACTTGGCCGATCCAGAAAAATACCACAATTTGAGTGTGGATATACACAGCAACAGTATAGTGAGATGTCCATAATCACAGCAATGGGCTCAGACGCGTGTGGTTTCTGTTTGACAGTCATAGGTGCTGCTGTGGTCTGCTGCCTACATTTATAGTGGAAGGAAATGCTGAGTTTCAGTTGGAGTTCGCAAAAATGAAGATGTAATTCTTCCTCCATCCAAGTGCAAAGACCCCTTGAATTCTACCCGCATACGCTGGAGGTCCCCAGACCCCAGGTTTGCACTCCTGGCTTAGAAAAAAGTCGAAAGGAGTGTTTTCTGAAACCAACGGTGGGAATAAGCTCACTAAAGAAGCTAAGTGAGTGTGGGCCTCTTGACTGGGGAGGGAGGAGCCCCCGCCCGGCCCCCCGACCCCAGACTGGAAAGTACTATTTAGGACCAGGGCACACTAGCTTCTCTCTCCCGTCAGGCACCAACAAATCCAGTCCAACTCCCTCCAAAGACAGCACCACCTATTATTTTGTTTATTTTTATTTTTTCTCTTGATGAAACATTGTCATTTTTACATGCTGTAAACAGTAAACCAGGACTCGTATTTCACCATCAGTGGAACTGTCTCCTGTACTTTGACGGCATCACACATTTCTGAGCATTTCATTTTTCTCCTTTCTTGGGAATTGGTAAGGTAGGTGTTATGTCATCCTGCACCCAACACACACACACACACACACACACACAGTCGCACACAGTTGCACACACACACACACACACACACACACACACACACACACACCCATGCCTACCAGCTTCAGCAAGTGCAACAAGGAAGTTTTCAGATGTACGCGCTGTGGAGAGATCTCGTGTTCCCCCTCCCCGGGAGAAATCTGCACCCTGGAACCCAGAACCATAGGCACACGAGGGCCTCTCTGCCCCCTGATGCCTGCCTCGCCCTATTTTCCCAACAGAAGAGCTGGCCGATCCCGCAGGAGGTCCTCTTTGAAGCTCTCTTAGGCCATTTACCTAATGGCCTTCACAGACTTGACTATTTTTAAAACCCATTCGAAGCCAAATTGAGCCGCCATGGTTCATTTTTCTCCCAAGGAGGCAAATGTGTCTTAAGCATGACATTTGATTAAGTAGCTAAGTTTGTGATTTTAAATGGAAGAGAAAATGCTGATTAAAATTATTAGAAGTTTCTTTAAAGTATTCACACTATTATCTTCTCCACCCTCCTGCCTTACTAGCTCCCCCCACCCAATAAAGCTTGCACGCAGTGGGGGTGACATGTGGGTGGGGGGCTCCAACTTGCTTTTCCTTCTGGGGGAGCTTAAGTGCCCAGATTCTGGAGTTCCCCCTCTGGCGTCTGTTCCCAGGTGAGGCTGCACACCCACAGCTGCAAACCCCGGCTGAGTGCAGGAGCCAGGCTGCTGGGGCAGAGGCTGGAGAGAGAAGCTGACACCCCCCCCCAGACAAGATGACTCACAGGCCAACATCCCACAGCCCAGGGCTACGAGAGAAGGTGCCAGGTCTCCGCTGTCCATTCAAAGGTACTTGTGTCTCAGAAAGAGGGAAAGGTGACCCCCGGGCTCACTCCCAGCTAGGGATGAACTCTCACCTCAGGTGGAGACAGGGCTGCCTAAACATTTGATCTAGTCTGGGGGGAGAAAAACCCTCATTTCAAGGCTCTGGAGGAATTCTCTATGATGACAGGTTTGCCTCTTCTATTTAGATGCGCAAGAATGACAAGAAAGAGGAGTCATTTGCATTGCAAAATTGTGACAATTTGAACGCAGTTCTTGGCATTGTGGAGGCAGGAGGTTTGAGGTATGACGCTGGGCGGGCCCGGGGGGGGGGCAGACGCAATGGGGGGAAGCCAGTCAGTGGCTGGAGCGCCCCAGGGGGAGGGGCTGCAGCGCCCAGCTGAGTCCTTACCTTTTCTCACAACTGTGGCTGAGACCAAAGCCCGAGGTTTTGTTTTGTGCTGCGGTTCTGCTCCAGGAAAGTGGTGCCCCTGCTAAAGATGTGTCGGGAGTGACGGAAGGGGTGGTCTCTGCCGTGGGGCAGGCAGCGGGGGGAGACAGCAGTGGCCGAGGGGAGCCAGGAGGAAGAATTGGGACACAGTGACTATCTCGGGAAGAGATGTGAGGAAAATTCCCTTCCTCTCTCGTATTCTGGAAGACTCTGGGCCTGGGGGTGGGCAGGAAGGGATGCTGGACTTCACAAAGTGCTCAGGACGGGGTTTATTTGGACGTTAAGGAAAAGAGTGGAGATCAGGGACGTGAAGGCGTGGGACCTTGGTTACCCCTAGGAATAACCTAAGGGGCTCGGGCTGAGCCTCTCCCTGGCACGTGAAGGTGCCAGAGGTGAGAGGCTGTGCTCGTCCTGTTCACTGAGCCCTGAGGGTGTGCGGAAAGTACTCACGAAGGAGGGTCCTCGGGCGTCAGCACTCCTGGCAGCAGGAGAAGCTCCCCATTTGGGGCCAAGTGCTCAGGGCAGGAGGTCTGACCCAGATTGGCCACTGCTACTTGGCTCCAGGCAGAAAAGGCAAAGCTGGACACCAATGAGTCTGGGCTATTGATGCCTCTTCCAAATCCATTCATGAGCCACATCGGTCAGCTCAGACTAGATGATGTTGCGTCAACAGCCAACCCCCAGAGCTTGGTGGCTGAACCCAACTCATGCCCACAACCCCCAATAGTTGCCATGAGCCCTGCTGCATGCTGTCTTCATCCTGCAACCCAGCTGGGAGGAGCTGCTCTTACCTGGACATCCCTGGTCACAGCACAGGGCGAGGAGTCATGGCGGAACCTTACCAAGGCCCTTCAGGCTTCTGCTGGGAAGGGGCACATGTCACTCCCATGCACATTTCAGTGGCCAAAGCAAGCGACATGGCCGCGCCGATGCCAGTGAGCTGAGGAAGCACGAACCTCATGCAGGGAGGGGCAGGCACCGCTCTGGACACTCACACAATCTTCTACAGTTACCAGTGGGCATCGACAACGCAAGAAGACAATTTATATGTTGTTTTCACTGAGCCCCTAAACTTTACAATGCCAGAATTTATTCAAAGGAAGAAAGCGTGTTTTCTGAGAAGCATGCTGAGTTTGCTCTACCTCTGAACTCTGAATGCATCCTTGAATCTCAAGGCTGGGAGGATTCTGAACTAGACTTCTTCACCCGCCCAAGAGGCAGGCATCTGGCTAGTGCTGGAAGCTCAGACACAGACACCTGTCAACAATGGTTGGCTCACCCCTAACTGTAAAGTTGGTCAGATAATGTGTCTTTAGGGGCTGTGCTCCTTTCCAGAGGGGAGAACTGTGATTAGTCAAGAAAAATCATCCCCATCATCCCCATCATTACCATCATCATCATCACCATCATCATCATCACCGTCATCATCATCATGGTCACCATCATCATCATTTTTAAGAGTCTTGCCGGAGCTCAGGCTCTACTGAGAGACCCATTCCTAATGCACCAAAAAGCAGCAGACCCTCCTACAGCCCCTTTCTCATCCAGTAATTGTCAGACCCCGTCTTCCCCAAGCAGCATCTCAGGTGGCATCTGGGCTGCTCCCAGCCAATCTAGAGCATAATTGAGTGAAAAAGCCACTTCCTCTAACAATGCCTTGTCCGAGCTGTTATCCTCAGACTTGAAGAGGCTTCCGGCACACGCCAAGAAGGGAGGAGGACATGTCACTTACTGAGAGCCCAGATGTAGGCAGATACTCAGCTGGTTCACCCAGTGTGGCCTGAAATTCACCCCAGTCTATAAGCGTCAGCCACCGTGATGAATTTTACATTTCTGATCTCATTTAACCTCCTCCAAAACCCAGAGAGGTTGGTAAAATTATCATACCTGGGCCTAATTTTAAAATATTGAACCCCAGGCAGCTTGGGCACGGGAATGGAGGCTGGCCAGGGCCACAGACCCAGACAGAGGTTCTGGGTGAGGACCTGAAGCAATCTGGAATGGTGCTGGGGAAGTTAGGGGCTGTCTCCAACTGGGATGAAGGTATTTCAATATTGTAATATCCCATGTGGCCACTCCAAGGCTCGTTGGCTGAATATCAGGCCTGATCACATGCATATGTATAAGAAGTTCAAAGCAGATTGGCCTAGATCGCCCTGCAGGGAAGCGAGGACTTGGGGATCCAGCCAGGCCTGTCCAACACCCAGGCTCTCTGTAGCGTAACACCTGCAGGACACTTCACAGAAAGCCACTTCTCACCCCATTTCACTCCCTGCTCTCTGAATATGTTAAAAAGCAGAACCCCTGGTGTTGAAGACAGGTGTTCAAGACAGCAATATCCTAACTACCAATTGCTGCCCTGGGTCGTTCTTATCTCATATACAGCATAGCTGGTTCCTGCATAATCCATGCTAGCCTGTAATTTCATCTTTGAAAGTGTACTTTTATAAAATGCTCACTTTGTTTAGTCCTCCAGGAAGCGTAGCTGCAGTTATACCCAATATCAATTTTCCCCTTCATCCTTACTAGCAGAACTGTGGTGGGGCGAGGTGATACATGTGCCTGGCTAAAAGTTTATATACTCCAGTCTCTCTTGTACTGAGAGTGGCCTGTGACACAGTTCTGGCCAACCAGGTGTAAGCAGAAATTGCTTGATGGGATATCTGGTAAAGTTCTTTGGGAGGGGGCTGACCCCTTAGAATGCACCTTTTGCCTTCTTTCTTGTTACTATTCCTGCCTGGAATGCAGATGGGATGTAAGAGATTGTGCAGCCATGTTGTAACCATGAGGTGACAGGTAGGAGGGTGAAAGCTACATGTCGAGAATGCCAGAGCGAGTGGACATAAGCAGTCTGGGTGTTGTGGACATCCATTTGGACCCCAAATTGAAGTCACCTACAGATTTCCCGTTAGGTAAGGAAAATACATCTCCCATTAGTTCAAGCTACACTTACTCCAGTTCTCTGTAACTTTTGGCCCAATGCAATCCTAACTTGCTGGAGCAGCCCAGTACTTAGCTGCAAGGCTGGTAAAACTCAGGTACAGGCCTTCATTTCTTCAAAGTTTTCAATTTTCTGGGAAGGAATTTTACTTACCTCTGCTAGTTGTTATAACCGAAGAGGGAGACCGAGATAAATCTAGAATCAAAAGGCTAAATAGAAACATAACACGTGAGTTTTAAGTCTTCACATTATCCACTATGCATCTTGATCTATGCCTTTTCACCAAGGCCCTATGTCGCAGCTTTGGCTGAGTTCTGCACTGCTTTGGGGATGATGAAGCTAAGGAATTCGTTGTTCCAGTGTCTCTGGAAATTTCTCCGGGGGAGGAGGTAAATGCCGAGTCTACCAGGAGAGAGTGACTCCCGGCTCCGGCTTGGCCGACTGATGCCCCAGAGTTCTGTTTTGCTGCAGAACCAACGAGAGGCCCTGGAGAAGGCGGCACAGATCTGCAGTGTCTGGAGCAGGTGTTTAAAAGCTGAATCAGGCCCACGGCTTCCCGAATAAGTTTAAGGAGTTTCTGTCCTTCAGGCTATATAACGCGACAACAGCAATCTGGGATATTTTCTGAGGAGCAACACTACTAGAACTCTCCCTCCCCCACCCCACTACCCAGGACAGAGATCCACAAAATCAGCACGGACATTTGTACCCAACAAAGGGAAGCTTATGGTAGTCAGAAGAACACGGTTTTTGTTTCTTCTTTTTTTGAGAATCAAACAAATAATTTCAAGACCTGCCTCCACCACGCACCAGCTGCGTGATCTCAGACGGGAACCACACCTCCCTGACCCTGGTTCTCGCATCTTGGACGTGGGGGAAGAAGGGTCCGGCCTCGGGGGGATTGAAGTAGATGGCAGGGCTCTGCCACGTGGGGCCCTCAGGAAGAGCTGCCGTCACCAGGAGGAGGCTGCTGTCAGCGAAACTGGTGGACGTCGGGGACAGGCTCCAACTGTCTATCAACTTACTTCTCGGGCAACGAGTATTTCTTGTGCACGGTCCTCGGTACCAGGTATACTTCGCTAAGTTACACACATCTGGTCCCTGCCCTCACAGGACTTAGAGGTCAGAGTAGAATTCAGATGATAAGCAGATACACAAGATATAAATGTGTAACTGTCCATGGACAGCCTTCTGATGGTCATCGGCTGGCTGTTGCCTGTGATGCTCGGCACCATGACCTCCCTTCACTCCTGCTCTCAGGGGCCAGAAGCCTGCAAACGACCGCCCCAGCCTTCCTTCCCGCAGAAGTGACCGATGCTGTGAGCCGCTGTGGAAGGACGGTGCCGGGTCTCAGGAGGAGGTAGCGGAATGACACTGTGGGAAAGCCGCGCTCCTCCACGTGTGCTCGTGGGAGCCATCACTTACCCAGCAGGAGTGAGTGCCGCCTGCAGACGAGTACCTGCTGGGAGCTGGAGGGACAGAAAGCTTCCGTGCCTGCGGAGACCGTGGTCGGAGATACTGATGCCCACACGTTTGGTTAGCTTCTCTCCGGGCAGAGCAGTCAGCAGTTCAGTCATTCTTCAATTCATTCGTTCATTCAGCCAGAGTGTACTGTGACTGCCGAATCGGACAAACAAGGTCTCTCCCTTCAGGTTGTTCTCTCCTTCATTCTAGTGAGTTCCAGGAAACAGAGACCAGGCAAACATCCCTTTGGAACCTGGACTTGGCATTAGGGGCTGGTAAGATTGGGCATCTCCACACCCAGATTCCTCTGGTCAAACCCCAGGCCCCAAACATCCAGGTGGGAAAGTTATTAACTGTCTGTGATTGGAGCATCGGGCCTGTTAAAGCTTGCTTGAAAATGGGGAGGGAGCCAGGTAGCCTCATCTGCATGGTATTTAAGAAGGAGCTTGCCAGTCTAGGGGAGGTGGGTGTCCCAGAGGGAGACAAGCAGGGACCATAGGTTCTGGACTGCCTGGGACTGTCATCCTGGAGTAACTGTTCACAGTGCCCCATCTCGCTCTCCAAGTGTCCCAGTTTGGACTATAAATTTTACACTGACCCGATTAATCAAGTACTCCCCCACATCAAAAGCTCTCAGGTATTCGAGAGTGCCAACCTGGGGGATACAAACCAGCAGGGTCTTAAGAATGAGGAGCGAGAGTCCCGCAGCACCTTGTGCATGAAAACTCATGGCAGCACTGTTCACAATCACCAAAAGGTGGGCACAACCCAAATGTCCATCAACAGACAAACGGATAAACATCCACACAATGGAATAGTGTGGCCCATCCACACAGTGGAATATTATTCAGTCATGAAAAGGAGTGAAGCACTGACACAGGCCACAGCATGGATGAACCTTGCAAACATGATGTTCAGTGAGAGAAGCCAGACAAAAGGCCACACGTTGTTTATTGATGTGAAATGTCCAGAATAGGGAAATTACAGAGACAGAGAGTAGATTACTCGTTGCTTAGGGCTGGGGGCGTGGTGGTAGGAAGGGGATAGGAGAAAGACAGCTAAAGGGTGTCACTTCTTTTTGGGGTGACGAAAATGTTCTAAAATTGACTTTGGTGATGGCTGCACATGTGTGTGGATATACGAAGACCATTGAATTGTATGCTTTCAATGGCTGAATTGTATAGTGTGTGAATTATGTCTCAATAAAGCTGTTAAATAACTCTCATGGGTAAAGGATCCACTCAAAGTAAGATCAACCAGTGGATTTTAATGCAATACAGTACAGAAGACACAGGTATTGATTCCACATTGCAACGAACCTTTAAGAAACTGCCACTTGTCACATTTTAGTGTAGGATCAAACAGGATACCCACAATTATCTGGAAAGGCTATTAAAACCCTCACCTCTTTCCCAACTACATGTATGTCTGAGGCTGTGTTTTCTTCATATACTTCAACCAAAACAACATATTGCAATAGACTGAATAAAAACACAGCTGTGAGAATCCAGATGTCTTATACAATTTCCTTTTAATTTGGAAATTTTATTTTTAATAAAAATGTTTTTTACGTTAACAACAATAATTTTTTAAAAAGAAGGAAGGGGATGGAGACTCGGTGGCTGGCTACTGGCCTCAGCTATAAAATAGACGTAGTATTATTGCTGAACTACACAGCTGTGCATTCATTCATTCATTCAAAGACTCACTGAATGCCCACTCTGTGCCTGGGTGGTGGGGATGATGATATTAATTCTAGCTAATATTATAAACTAGTCACTGTGTACCAAGCACTCTATAAATTTGAGCCGTTGAACCCCCACAGCAGCCCTGTGAGTGGGAATGTTATAGCCCAGGCAGCTGCTCCGAGAGGCAGCTCGGGGACAGGTCCTCAGGGCATGCTCTGGAGCAGAGCCCAGGTCAAGGCCCCGTCGGGCCTTTTGCCGGCTGGGGGACGTGGATAAGGGCAGAGCCCTTCTGTGGTTAATGCTGACGCACGGACCCTCCCTGTGACACGTGCTGAGGTGGACACGTACAAGGGAGGCCGTAGCATTCTTAGCGAGACATGGAGTAGATGCTCAGGGACGTCTCTATGGTCATCATGGGGGACAGTAGCCTCTTCCCCATCTTTCCAGGTGGGACTTCCAGTGTGGAGGTTCCGTTCTGGGGGCGGGGTTAGAAAATCCACCTGGCTGCCTGCCTCAGCCACATCTGGAAGGCATTTGGTTCCCTCCTGCCTGCTTCCTGGTCAGCCTGTGGGGTAGGGTAGCTCAGTGGTCAAGAACACCATCCCCAGAGCGGGACTGCCTGGGTCTGGATCTCAGCCGAGCCACTTACGAGCTGCGCAGCCTCAGGCCAGTGATGTCCCCTCTCCCCTCCTCACCTGTAAAATTGGGATAATGGTCACACCTGCCTTATGGTTGTTGGGAGATGTTATGGACTGAATGCTTGTGTCCCCCAAGTTCATATGCTGAAGCCCTAACCCCCAGTGTAATGGTATTTAGAGGTGGGCCCTTTGGGAAGAGATTGGGTTTAGATGAGGTCACGAGAGTGGGGAGCCCAGGATGGGATTGGTGCCCTTTCAAGAAGAGGAGGAGACTGGAGCTTTCTCTCCCTGCCACGTGAGAGGACACAGTGAGAGGGCAGCTGTCTGCAAGCCAGGAAGAGGGCCCTCACCAGGAACGGACTGCGGGCTTCCAGCCTCCAGAACTGAGATAACTGTCTGTTGTTGAAGCTGCCTGGTGTGTGGTATGTGTTAGAGCAGCTGGAACCGGTCAAGACAGGAGCCCATGGCATCCACCCGCCAGCCCTCCACAGGCGCTAACTGCTCCCCCCACCAAGTCTTGCATTGACTCAGAGCCTAATGGACATCAGGGGGGGTCCAGCAGCTCCTCCAGGTGCCCCAAGGATGAAAGTGTCTATTTCTGTTCAACTCTGAGGAGGGGTTGGCTAGGTTGAAGATGGTGGGCATGAGGACAGTATTTCCAGGATGAGAGAGAGGTGAGAAGTCCCCAGTGGTGGAGGGACATAACAACCCACAGGGCAGGGAAAGGTGCCCAGGCGGCCTCCAGCCATGATGGTCTGGTCTCAGGCATCAGGACGGGAGGCCAGGGAGAAGGAAGGAGGGGGCAGGACTGCGTCCAGCATCCAAGTGGCCACAGCCCCCAATCCTGCAGTATGGGCTTCCTTCTTGCATTTCACTCTGGGCTGATTGAGTCCCATGTGAGTAGCTCCTGGTTACGAGTCTGTTTAGTAAGAAGCTTCATCCAGGTGCCACTTGTCCCCATACTGTTTCCCTCCCACAGTGTCAAGAGGAGGTGGACTTGACCAAAAGGAAGGGGTCAGGGATCGGCTCCATCCCCTCCTGGCTGGGTGTGTGTCCAGGATTCCATCCACCCCTTCATACCTCAATGTCCTGGGGCCTTCCTGTTTGACTGAGGAAGAAGTTAAAATGAAAGAGCAGGTGGGAATGCACAATTCAATGAAAATCTATACTATGTGTTGACTCTGACTGGTCATGTAGGAACCCTATACGGCCATGGGGTTAGAAGCCCAAAGGGTCCAAAGTCACTGCTCCAGGCTGCTCTGACATAGGGACCCTGGACCCTGATCAGTCAGGGCCTCTAGGATGAACCATTAATTAACCATTTTACACCTACCAACTTCCATTCAGGGTTGAAGACACACAGAAAAGATCAGGTTCCAGTCTGTCAGGGCACTGAGGAAAGGAGGGGCTCTTCACTACCAGAAGTTGGAAAAGTCATGATCCAGGAGGAAAATGTGAAATTGGATCCCTACCTCACACTGTACAGAAGCTCACCTCCAGCTACTACAGACTTACAAACCAGAAGCAAACTTTGCAACACTGAAAAGAAACTGTAGTTTTATCTTGGGGAAGGGCAAGATTTCTTAAACAAAACATACAAAGCTCTTACATAAAAGAAAAGACTGAAACATTTACCTTCATTAAAATGAAAACTTCTGTTTATCAAAAGTTCCTTTCAGAAAGTGAAGACAGACTATAAACTGGGCGAAGATATTGCCAACACAGAAAATGGAAAAAGCGTTAGTATCAATAATATATAAATTTGTAAACACACTAGTAATGCAAATGACAAATAAATGGCAAGCAATAGGATATATTGGAGTATATGAGGAAGCTGTTTGGTGTGAAACCAATTCAGCCTGACCTTGTTTTTCCAAAAGGGTCTGACTGGCCTTTGAACATGCATTGTATATCTGTGTTGAGCATTTACCATGTCCCAGAGACAAGAACAAATGCCCTTAAGATAAGGATGCAACTTCCCCCAACTGGCATTTCCTTAAGGATAAGCATTTCTCCCTAGGCAAGGATTTGACTGCTGTGCTCATCCTGTGACCACCCCCATAGAGACAGCAGACCTGCTCCCTGCAGTGTCCATCGGTAGCTGTGCCGACAAGGGCAATCTCGTGACTATTGTAAAAAGACATTGCATTCATATGTGATATATGCTCTTTGATGGAATATAAACACTGTGTATACCCCACTTCTTTGGTGCCCTTCCTTCCTTGGGGAAGAAGGCCCTGGGCTATACGGTCCTCAAATTTGGCTCATAATGAATTCACCCCAATTTTGATTTATAGATTGATTATGGATTATTTACCTTGACATGAGGATAAACTTTGCAATGGAAAATGGATGAAAATAGAGGAAAAGACATTTTAGAGAAGAAAAAATGTACATGGCCAATAAATACTTGAAGAATTACCCAACCTCATTAGTAATTAGGTTTCATGGAGAAAAGTAAGTACGGAAGGATATCCTTTATAAAGATAAAAGCAACAAAATTAAACAATATAAATAATATAGTCTCAGGCATACACACAGCTATGATGCAACTATTTTTAAAGAAGGAACGATGAACAAAATCCTGGAGAAGTATATATATGGGCACGTTAAGTAATTGTTCTTGTTCTAGTCCTTGGGTTGGGTGGTGGATTCTCAGGCATTCCTTATATTGCTAAAAATAAAGAAATAATAAAAACAACGATGACAGTAATAATAAAAAAGGGCCGTGCACGAGTGGTGGGTCGTGAGGCAAGACGCAGGGTTAATCAGATTCTGTGCACCTGAGGGCCACAAAAGGAGATCAACAAGTAACCAGAAAGCAAGCCCCGGGGTTGTTCCGGTTCTTTGTCCTTCTCCATCCACGTTCTATCTGTTTCCTGCCCCCAAGAGCAGCAGTGCTGACCACAGGAGCCCCTGCCCGCAAATAAGGGTCCTGTTCTCTCGTCCAGACTGAGATTTCCAGTGGAGGCCAGTCGATGAGGAGTTTTGGAAGGACTTTCCTCAAGGTCTGGAATCAAGATGGGATCTTTGCCTCATCCTCTATTAACCAGAAGATTCCTGAAGCCAAGCTCTCCCATAGTTTCTGGTCACCTGCTCAGCCAGAGTGACCCCTGGGTGCTCACCCAAGTGCTGAGAGAGCAAGGTGGACTCTGTTTGCTATTTTTCCTCCCACCAGGGTCAAGAAAGCTGGTGAACAGGCTCCCCCAGTTTGGCCCGGACAGCGCCCGGGACAGGATCTGCCCAACTGTCATGAAGAATCCTCTTTTCTTGCCTCATTGCAGCACCTCTGACCCATGAGCATCTGGGGAAACCATGAAGATCATTTGTTTTGGGGGACTCTCCCCGCCTCATCCTGCACAGGATGGGGACTGGTGACCGTCGGGGGACTTATTGTTGAAACACCAGTTCTTTCCAGCCATTTCCCCATTGTGAGTGTCCCTAAGTGTGTCCCAGCTGGAGATCGCGTCCCAGTTCTGAGGGCCCCATTCCTTCTCTTTTCGCCGAGATCACCCTTTTTTTCTGCAGCCGGACAAGGACAGTCGGCTGCTGTGAGCATCTTGTGATTTCTCTCACGGGCACAGCCTGCCCAGCAGCTTCCTGTGCTCCCGGCAGCAGTGGAGGAAGACCTTCAGGGAGAGGGGGAGGGCAACGTGGACGAGAAGGGCATCGTGTGTGACTGGCCTGACTGTGCCACTGGGGATGGCAATCCACTTCCCCCATTCCCTCGCCCTGGGTATTGGTAACTTCTCGAGTCTTTTTATGCACACACCGCTGTCTGAGGCTCTTACTGCCCTGGTCCAAGGTGAGGGATTTCCCTGTATTGGGGGCGGAACAGACATTGCTGCCTCCCAGGGCCAGCGGGGCGGGGTGGACACGTGGCCCGGAGCTGCTGCAGAATTTGTCCTGGATTCTAACACGTGTAAGTCCCTGGGGGTCCCAGGGGCTCCTGCGTGGCACTACAGCATTTCTGCCGGATCTTCAAAAGGCTGTGGGCAGGGAGGAGAAAGCCCAAGGTGGGAGCATTACCTCCACAGGCCCTATTTCTGCATGAGCCTCTCTCCTCGGGCTGGTATTGTTCCTGGAAGGGCACGGCTCAGGCTTTGAGCACGAAGGTGAGAGCACTGATTAGCCCTCCCCTAACTTCAAAAATAAAACCACTGCGCAGTATGCTGACAGTGATTGTTGTTACCATTATTCCCATCTCTCCAATCCCGGGACTCCAGCCCTTTCATCCCGGAATTTCAAAGCAGGACGCTTTACAAGGAGATGGCTATTCGTTCGTACAATGAGTCGCATCCTTTGAAAATGCAGCTTTCAGACTCTTGATGGAAAAAATTCTCGTCTCCGCCCAGTATGGTTTATAGGATGAGGAGGTCCTGAGAACGTACATGTCTGCTAAGTGGGGTCCAGGAACTGAGGTCAGAGGAAAAAAGTTCACAAACACTGAAGGAAGTGGGACCTTGGGTGTCTAAGATTCTGAAATTCTCTGCAGCCAGCTTTGTCCCCCTCACGCCACCCTCTTCCCAGGAGCTGTGTCTTCAGTCAAAGGTCAAGGGAAACTGGATCTGTGTTGCAATAGAGAAGCACAGCTAAGGCTCAGGCTCCGGCCCAACGGCTTGGCTTTGAACTCTGGCTTTGCACTGGATATTTCAGCTCTGTGTCCTTGGGCAAGTTACTTAACCTTTCTGTGCTTCCATAAAATTAGGTTAATAATAGTTTCCACCTCTTGGGGATTCTAAGTATGACATGAATCATCAGAGATCCAGGCCTTGGAATAGTGTTTGGTGCATAGCAAGTACTCGGTAAATCATGGTGAAGTGGGTGGTGGCCAGGGTGATGTCACTCCCTGGCTTAAAATTCAGCAATGGCTCCCTACTGCTCGGATACAATGCCGGCCCTTGGCATGGCACACAAGGCTCTTTAGGGACTGGGCCTTCTTTCCTCTCTACGTTCCTTCCTTGGTACTCGCCACCCCGCCAGCCCCCGCCCCGGCACCACCATTGCCCCACGCATTGCGAAGCTCTCTGCACCACCTCACTCGCCCTCGGGTCTCTGCACTGGCCAGTGGTCCCTCTGGGAAAGTTCCTCCTCCTGCTCTCACGTTCCTGCCCATCTTGCCCTGGTTCTTTAGGACTCAGTTCAGTGTCACCTCCTCTGGCAAGTTTTCCCTCCCTCCCTGTTGGATTAGGTGTCCGACTTCTGTGTGTCCACAGCACCCCACATGTCCTCTTCGTTGCCACAACCCACAGCCAGTCTCCATCCTCCTCTTCTATCTTCTCTTTCCTTCATCCTCGTCTTCCTCCACTTCTGTTCCTCCCACTGGACCGTCATTCCCTCTGGGGCAGAATGTGAACTGGCCACCTTAGGACTGGTCCTTGCAAATGCCCGGAGACCACCCTGGGAAGCCCTGCCCAGCTCTGCCAGGAGCACGTCAGCCTCAATATGGAGGCCAGTGTTTGTGAACAAAGGCAGCGTCTGCACTTCTTGGGCAAGCTCCTCCCCTCTCATCTGGCATTTAGGGGTCCAGAGAGAGGACATAGAGGGGCCACTCACTGTCTGGCTCAAGGGTGCTGAGTGGCCATGTGTCGGGTGGGTGGACGGGGGGACAGGTGCACGGGTGGATGGTGCGGGTCATTCCAGGCATCTTATGCCCCCTCTGTCCTGCAGGGAAGGCCCCCTGGGACTCCAGGCAGACTCGCTCCCCTCTGTCATCATAAAACCCTCTGACAAGTTATCAGAAGTCAGTTCTAAGGAGGCACTCAAAGAGGAGACCTCTCCTTCCATTGCTGTTAAATATCGTAAGTGACGAATTCGTCCTGGAAGCGTCTATATCCAAGAATTTTGCTAAACGCTGGGCTCCTGACTGCATGTTGGGACTAACTGGCTGAGAACAAGAGTTGGTGTAACCGAGAGCGCAGTCGGATAAGGGCCACTTGTAGATGGGATCTCCACGTGGCTCTGCCTCTCTAACATCAGCGCTGGAGAGACGGGCAGATTCTCATCAACTGCCCTCCCGTGTCCAAGGAAGATGATGCTATTCTGAGCTCTGGAGGCTTTTAAAAAACACATGAAAAGCAAAGCACAATAGGTCAGGATGTGTGACTCACTCAGAAGCAAAGAGGGCACCCCTTCCAGGAGAGGGGAGACCAAGGATGCAAAAAGACGGGGATCCCATTGGGAGGACCGGACGTGGGGACTCAGGTGGAGACAGTTGTTTATCTTGAACTAACATGATCTCACCCACTGCTGTCCACGCTTCCTTCCTACCTCAGGGCCACGCAGATGACCAATGAGCAATGAGGCTGATGGGACTGGAGGGGGTGGCACCCCAGAGCCTGAGGCCCTCCTAGGGTTCCAGGTACCCGATCTTCATGCTGCTATTTATGGCTCACAGTTTCCCGGCTAGAACAGCATCCTGGGCGGGAGGCAGCCAGAGAGAGGGATAGCTCTGGGTTCCCTGTTGCGGACAAGGGAGGGAGAACCAGCCTCTATGGTGGCTTGGTGACCTCCTGCAGCTCCTCTCTCCCTGGAGCCACTTGCCCACATTTCTCAGAAGCAGGGTTGGGCACGTCCAGCCTCCGGGATGTGAGCTGCCAGCTCCCGTGGCAGGAGTCTCAGAGGACACTCTGCAGCCCTGACTGCAGCGAGCAAGGTCTCGGGGCCCACCCCTCTGGTCCAAAGTCCACCTTCTCTCTGAACTTCCCAAGAAGAGCCCCGCTGACTCTCACCGCTGAATTCGTTAGTTCCTTCATGTCACACATCTGCATGGACCCCCGACTGTGTGTGGACATTGAGTAGGACCTGGGGGTGCAGCAGTGAACAAGTCCCTGCCTCCAGGAGACGTCAGGCCTGGTGCGGGGGTTGGGGGACAGCGAGGGAAGAAAATGAAAAGATACGGTACAGAGAGAACGCATAGAGAATCCCTCTGGGGAGGGCCGAATAACGGCCCCACAGATGCCCCCATCCTAACGCCCAGAGCCTGTGACTATGCGGCCTGACATGGCAAAGGGACTTCATCATGGGAGTAAATTAAGGATCCTGGATTGTCTGGGTGGCCCAACGTCATCCCAGGGCCCTTATAAGAGGGAGATGGGGGGTCACAGTCAGAGACAGAGACTGGAAGATGCCTCCCCGCTGGCCTTGAGGAGGGAGGGAGGGATACCGGCTCAACACGAGGTTGACACGAGGGAAGCCATATTGTGGAAGAGAAACCCTACTGTAACTTTGAATGGCCTCCGACCAACTAACCCGGCTGGATTTGCACCCCTAGGAGACGTAACTGCTCTGTAGAGTTTACGACCCCTGCTTGTGCAGGTACCTCCTGGCTGTGACAAGATGACAACTTTGTTCTTCTGAGTTCCTTAGGAATGTGATGACCCCCGAACAGAAAGTCTATGCTGATGGCCATTGCCAATGACAACTGAAATATCTGGTGTGGCGACTTCCAATCTGTAACACCCGAGGGTCAACCTTCCTCACCCCCTTCCCCTGTACCCACCAGCCTATATAACTGCTGTAAGATTCTGTGCCCCCTAAAGATGGTTCTTTGAGACATTAGTCGACCATCTTCCGTCTTGCTAGCAAGCTGTGATAAATCCTTTCTCTGCCACCATCTTGCCTCTTGACCATTGGCTTTTGTCTCGTGGGGAGCAGATGGTGCCCTTTGTGAGGTAACAGGAGGACGGGACCACCAGCGGAGGAATGCCAGTGCCTCTAGGGGCTGGAAAAGGCAGGAGAGGATTCTCTCCAGAGCTGACAGAAGGAATGCAGCCCTGCCGACACCTCGATGTCAGGACTTCCAATTTCTAGAACTGTAAGAGAATAAATCTGTGTTGTTTGAAGTCTCCAAGTTTACAGAATTTTGCTTGAGCAGAAATAGGAAACTGAAAAAAAAGTCTATGAACTAAATGAACCAGAGTAATGGGCCCGAGAGCGACTGTTGGAGGAGGGGTGGGCTCGTGGCTGCTCTAACAAGGCGGCCAGAAGCCTCCCTGAGGAGGTGGCCTCGGACAGGAGCCTGGACTGGCGAGGGGGCCAGCCCAGCGCTGAGGTCGGAGGGCAGAGCACTGCCCATGGAGGCAGCAAGAGCGGGTGCGGCCAGCAGATGGCGGCACGGCCAGAGGTCATGGCTGGAGTGCTGGTCTCCAGCACCAGACACAGTCCCATGACGCCTGCCCACAGCCGGGCCACCGGACCAACCGCATGGGCTCTGGCCCCGACTGTCCTGAACCCCTCAAGGCCTGGGGCTCCTTTAGGAGGAGCTGTAGGGGTGTGGTCTGATGTTGAGGGGGTCCAGGGGAGTCCCCTGAGGAGTAAAGAATTTGGCCTTGCCCAAAGAGTGGTCTGGCCTTTGCCCTTGGCTTCTGGAACATGACCTATGTCATCTGACAGGAGGGCCTTTGTTTTGGGTGACGCTGCCCACGTAGAAAGACCAATCATGTGATTTGTGGGGGGCTTCGGGTCACTCAGTCTCAGCCCGCCTGATGCCTGAGGTCAGCCTCATGGGAAATCAATCAATCAGTGAGTCAACCAATCAATCATCAATCAACCGTGCCTACCAAATGAAGCCCTGATAGGGCCCCGGGCACAGGGCTCAGGTGAGTGTGCCTGGTTGGTGACACTCGGCGTGTGTTGTCACACCTTGATGCTGAGGGGGGCATGTCCTGACCCTACGGGGAGAGGACGAGGAAAGCTTCCCTTTGGGAGCCTGCCCAGACTGCCCCACGCGCCTCTGGCCCTGGCAGGTTCTGACCCGCATCCCTGCCCATAATAAATGTAACTGAGTGAACAGCTTTACTCGGTTCTCTGGGTCTTTCTAGCAAATTTTCAAACCTGAGGGTAGTTTGGGGATCCCCCCACACACTGATATTGGTGTCAGAAGTGGGAGTGGTCTTGCGTGGATCCTGGGTCCTCTGATCCTGGAGTCTGGCCGACTCTGGGTCCCTCCCCACCAGTGTGGAAAGCCACACCCCCCTGGAGGGCTGTCCAGCATTCACGCCAGGCCCCGAGCACCGGCCTCCTCGCCTACCTGGGGCCCATTGTCCTGGGAGCCCCAGCCACTCCCCACCAAGGAGGCCTACACAGCTGCTTCCACATTCCAGGTCGTCTGCTGCTCATTATTAGGGTGTTTGGTTCTGAGTTTTCCTCTAAGAAATGCGAATTAGAAAAGCAGCTCCAGTGGCTGACCACCTCGCAAATGCAAATCAGTGTAATTTCAATCACATAGGCAGCACGGAGCATTAAAAATGCAAATTTCCTGCCGTGCAGAGAGCGAGAAAGAACAGCGCCTCATTCAGAAAGGAGGCCCAGCTGCGGGAGCACCTTTCTGGATCCCAAAGGTAAACTCACTTCCTAACTGGGACAGAAGAAGGCGTGCCCGCAGCTAGAGCTGGGCGATATGCGCGGCGTCCCACCGCGCGGCTCGTCCTCGATGGCATAAAAACGGGCTGGACTGGCGGGCGGCCAGAGCTGCCCACAGTCCCTTTAAATCAGAGGGAAAGTGTGCGGCTGCCCACGCCCTCATCTGCCTCCCTTACCTTCATGTCTTCCACTCTCCTTCCTCCTCCTCCTCCTCCTTCTCCCCCTCCTCTGAGCCTGACCCCGAAGTGAGAACTTGGTGGTTGGAGGGCCTGCACCCCCCACGTGGAAGCAGAAGGGAGAGGGGACCTGAGTGGAATCCTGGAGGCCACACCGGAGGAGCGCCGGCCCAGGCGAGGGAGGCTGGGGTCCCCAGTGCTGACCCAGACCCCACCCTCGGCTGCTCTGAGGGAAGGTAGGCCTCCACTCTCTCTGCGTCAACACACCAAATCCGTGACGCTGATTTTCTCCGAGCTGTTCCTTCCTCCAGGAAGCCCTCCCTGCCCCCAGCTTGGTCAATCCCTTCCAAGTGCCCTCCCTGCACCACAGGCCTTGTTTTGCAGTGTGATCCAGCTGCCATGAGTCTGCATGCCGACATCTGGTCTTCTCCACCGGCGTCTAAGCCCCACCGGCAAGCAACACTGGGGCTTTTGCTCCAACACACGCTTTGCACAAAATGTGTTGAAATGAATGAATGAATGATGCCCATCTTCTAGTCTGTGCAGGGACTTGGAGTAATGGATTCTCGATCCCAAGGGCGAGTGGTCTGCTGCATTCTTTCACCCAGACAGACGGTCCCTACAGGACACACCGGCCCCTCTTTGAGCTCTTGCCGGCACAGGAAATTCAGGGTAAGCGCAGCTGTCTATGGCGGAAAGCAACTCACCACAAATCCAGTGGCTTAGACAGCACCCATTCTTCGTCTCACAGTTGCCGAGGGCCAGGAGTCCAGGCTGCGTCCTCCCCGTGGGTCTCACAAGGCTGCAGTCAAGGTGGGCGCTGGGGTCTCACCTGATCCGGGGACCTCTTCCAAGCTCCCGGGGTTGTCAGTGGAACTTAGTTCCCTGCAGCTGTGGAACTCATGGTGGCTTCCTTCCTTAAGGCCAATGGGACAGAGAGTCCCTGACTTGAGCAGGGCCCCCATCTCTTGTGTAAGGACATTTACCTGATTAGATCAGGCCCACCTAGGATAACCTCCCTTTCCATGAGCTCAAAATCAACTGATTAGGTACTGTAATGACATGCCTAGAGTCTGTGGCTAGAAGCAAGTCACAGGTTCTGACTGTACTCACGGGTGTGCCACCATCACAGATCTCAGGCTTATCTTTGCTCATGTCCAGCCCTCCCCTCCCTCCTTGAAGCGGTGCCCTGGTTAGTCTGGCCCTGCAGCGTTAGTGAATGGACACCTTCCACTGCTGTCCTGCACCTGTCCCTGCACAGTCACCTCGTGGGGCCTCTAGTTGTTTCCTGTGTGTCTGGGTCACTAGGAGGACAACCAAGACCCCCCCAGCGCCAGACGGAAAAGGACTTGCTGGGCTCTGCACCCGTTATCTGGATCAGCCTGTCATATCGGGTGGACGTCGTTTTGGGACGAGGAAACTGAGGCTCAGAGGCGCTGAGGCCTGCCTGGGTCAAGGGCAGCAAGATAAAACACAGGACACCCAGTTCAATCTGAAGTTCAGATAATCAATCAATAATTTTTATAAGTATATCCCAAATATCACATGGGCTATACTTGCACCAACATGTATTTGTGGTTTATCTGAACTTCAGAATTAACTGGCGTCCCATGTCACACAGCCAGAACCAGACAAGGGAGCAGGCATTGGAGTCTGGATCTGACCCCAGAGACCAGACTCTCCCCCTCTGCTTTGTAGCCTGCTAGAGGACACAGACATGCTGGCCTCTGTCACCCTGCTTTCCCCCACCTGCAGCGGCAGCCCTGGGCAGCCTGGAGGCACAGCCAAACGCTTGCAGGTGAGTTGGACGAGCCAGCAGGCTCTTGCCCTTTGGATCTGTAGGATGACATTCCTGCAGCGTTGTCCCAATGGCTGCCTGCTATGGCCCCAAATTCATGTGTCGAAGTCCTAACCCCGAGTGTGACGGTATTAGGAAGGTCCTGGGGGTGGAGCCCTCAGGAATGGGTTAGTGCCCTGTAAGATGAGACTGGAGAAATGACCTCTGTGCCCTGTGAGGTCACAACGAGACAGCAGCCGTCTGTGAGCCGGGAAGCAGGTCCTCACCAGACCCCAAATCTGCGGGTGCCTTGACCTTGGACCTCCCGGCCTTCAGAGCTCTGAGCAATGAAGGTCTGTGGCTGAAGCCCCATCTGCCGCCTTTGCTGGCGCCTGAGCTGATGAGACCCGCTGCCTCCCCACCCCGGCTCCCGCAGAGGCCGGCCCTCTCCCCTCTGGGAGCCCAGCCTCCATGCCCTGGGCCTTGTTCTCTGCCTGAGCTGTTTATCAATGCAGAGCAGGCCTGTTACCTTAAACCCTCAAACGGAAAGTTACGGGATGTAATCGTTCCCGCGATCTGTCTCTGCTGAAAGCGGGGCGACTCTTACTCCTCTGCGTGTCATCGCCCATCTCGAAATGTCGTATTTAAATGATTAAGCTGATGAGCAGTTTTATTTCCTCTAGCAGCTGACAATTCCACAAAACGGAGAGACTTTAATTTAAAGTGGCACAATAAAAAACCCTTCCCCGTTGCTGTGAAACTCAGCAAGGAGGCTCTGCAGGGAGCCCGGGGAGCTGACTGCTCAGCAGACAGAGGCCTCCGGCCTCGGCGGGGGTGCAGGCCCATCCCGGCCCCCCGAACCCATTTCTGCAGGGCATGTCAAGAGCCCCAACCTGTGACCATTGGCCCGTCTCCCTTCACCCCACACCCCCAGCAACTTCTCACACAGGGCATCTCAAAATCCTCTCTAACTGCTTTTCCTTTAGAGTGCTGTCGATGTCCACGTGGGTGCTGGGAAGGTGCAGCCTGCCAACCCGAGCTGTCCCCCAGCACAGCCGTGACGACCCTGACCCCTCTGTGGAGTTGCTCACCTCCTGTCCCCACAGAGGAAGCCGCAGGTGGAGCTGCTCCCAGCCACGTCCTGGTGAAACCAGCAGCCCCCGTAAACCTGCAGCACACCACAACGTGGCTGCCCGGGCCCCTGCCGGCCCTGCTGCTGGGGCTGCCGAGAAAGATGACACTGAGCTGCTGCCCCTCCACCAGCGTCCCAGTTGGCCTCTCCTTCCCGTCCACCCGCAGACTCAGTGAGCACAATATTTCGGGCTGCTGGACCCCACCCCCCTCGTCTGGCTGTGCCGGCAAACGGGCTCGCGGGAAAGAACGGAAAAAGGAAAGTCCTGCTTTGCAGTCCTCGCCGGGTCCCATGGTGTCCACACTCCCATCAGGCCGACTCACACCACCAACCGCGGGAGAACCTGCTCACGGACCTGCAGGTGCCTCACCGGCTCTCATGGGCCTGCCCCAGCCGCCCTGACCACCTCTGCACGGACAGCGAGGTCCATGCGTGGGAGTGGAATTGCTGTGCCTACGTCTCTGCCCTCTGGAGGCCAGGGCCACTTCTTCTCCAGGCTCGCGACGTTCAGCAAACAGGGCCCACCTTGGCATGCGTGCTGGGCCTGCCATCCCCAGACCCGTCCCCTCACCTCGCCCACTTCCCACCTCTGCGCCCAGCAGCACAGAGCCTGCGGCTTGTCACCTCCATGCCTCCCAGTGTGGGCCCCTCCGCCTGAGGCGGCTCCCATCCCGCCCTGCTCCGGCCAGCTCAGCACAGGTGTGTCAGTCTCTTTCTTCAGGAAGCCCACGCTGACCAGCCACCTCTTGGCCAGATGAAGGACCCCCAACCCTGCACAGATCCCAGCACGTTCTCTGCTCTTTGTTTTATAATTATAAAAATTATAAAACTTTATAATTATCAAATTCCTCTACCCGGGTGCTCACAGCCTACGTCTTACTCATGTCTCTGTGAGCAACACATACCAGGCAGCTCAGGGTCCTGGAACATACGTGTGTCATGAGCCTTTGCCGAATGAGAGGATGGCGACCACCACAGGCCACAGACACCACCTTGGATGTAGCGGGAGCTCATTGGAGGAAAATCCCCAAAGCCGCTTGGTCATCTCCTTCCTGGCTTCAGGTCTGGTCCTTCCATTCCCTCCACAGGCCCACTTGGGCTGGCCCAGGAAACACTGACTGTGTGTTTAGCTCTGTCGAGCACGTAGTAGGTGCTCAATAAGAGCATAGCCCATGGACGGAGGGAGGGCAGGCTCCCACAAGACGGGTCAGTCTACGAGTTCATTTACAGACCCGACAACCATGGGGGAAGGGAGCTGCAGGCTGGCTCTGCGTTTACCGTTATTCCTGTCACAGAAGCGCGTGGAATTAAAGCATCGCCATTAATTGTGGTAGCTGTCTGCACGTCTTCCTGTTTGTCGTTTGGACAAATTGCCCCGCACGCTGTCTCAGTGCGCATCCGCATGCACAGTGTCTCAGGGAGGAATTGATTTGTCTTCTGCTGTAAGTGAGACTAATGCCCATGGGGGCTGCCCCACTCAGGTGTGAAGACGCAGCCCTCGCCCCCAGGGGCAGCGGAGGTGTTCCAAACACAGTCCTTCTCCAGAAGGGACGCCAGCGCTCTGCGGGCAGCCGCTCTCTCGCTGTGTGGGAGGAGCCTGGAGGGAGCCGCACCTGAGCTTTCCTGGAGTTCCCTGGTCCTGCCTCAGCAGCAACAGGAGCAGGGTCTGCGGGGGGCGGGGGGGGGGGCGGGGATGAGACAAATGAACAGACATGGTGGTGGGAGAGGACCAAGGGCCGGTGCAGAGGGTTGAAGCTATCCCGGGCCCGGGGTAACCTCTGGGTGAGCTGAGTGAGGGAAAGCAGGTCACCTGGGCCCGGGTTCTGGGATCAGCCACACCTGGATTCAGACCTCAGCCCTGAAACCAAGCAGCTGTGTGACCTTGGCAGAGCCAAAGAAAGCCTCTGAGTTTCGATTTGCATGAAGATTTGGGGTTAAACAGAGGGGAAGTTGGCATTGCTAGCAAGCTGGGCCGCCCTTGCAAAGAGCCTGTGATGATGAAGGTCCATAGAGAGACGCAGAGGGAACGGAGGAGCCCTGGTCACAGGTTTGAGTGCAGGGACTGGCCTGTCAGGGGCCAGCTGCACCCCAGACCACCCAGACGTGTGGCCAGGGGTTCCCTGGGTCTCTCCCGGGACTTGGGCTGGTTTTCTCCTGGAGATGTGGTGGGAACTCACTCTGATCGTGGATGTACAGCACACAGCACTGCAAGTCGTTGGTTCTCACGGAAGTCCACTCCCTCCTCATGTCTTTCCCACTGGCCTGGAAGGATCAGCTTCATTCTCTCTGGGGCCTGGTTCAAGGTCGAGGAAGCAAGTGTCCTGCACATGCAGGGACAGAAGGATGCTCGCTCAGAGCATCCAGCCCCGATTTCCCAGAAAAGTCACCACAGGAGGGGTCTCTCTGCCAGGGCTGGGCCGAAAGTCTCTCTGGGACGTCAGGTGGGCCAGGAGCCCACCCACAGCACCCAGGGGAGCCATGTGCAGCTGTGTTCTCTCCAAAAGTAAGTGGTGTGTGACAGAGCTGGGGACAGGAGGTGAGGAGGAAGCAAATGGACTGACCTCACCTGCCTGCCCCCCAACAGGGCCAGCGGGAGGGAAAGTGCTCACCTGCACGGGAACCACCTGGAGGCCCTGCTGAAACGCAGACTAGGGGCCCTGCCTCTAGAGATGTCACGAAGTGGGGCTGCCAGACCTCTGCTGTGCCTGTGGGCTGAGCAGGGAGAGAAGGCACAAACTAAAGGCTCTGTGAGCAGTTTCAATTTAATGTGTGGTTCAAGCTGCAAGGCCACCAGTGGTGACCGCACAGCCTCTTCTCAACTCTCTCCGGACCCAACGCCTGTCTCTCCTGCCTCCCAGGCAGAATGACCCCCAGGCACTACTCGGACATGAGTGGCGGCGAGAATTAACTGTTCTGGCCTCAGGCCAGGGGAGAAGTGTGCCGTGTTACTGCCTCACTCACCCACTGGGGCCAACCCTTGGTGGACAGCCAGTTGTGCTGTGGCCCATGGCACCACCTGAAAGAGGTCAAAACCCCCAGCTGGCGGTCAGTGGATTGGTGGGCCCTTATTAGCCAAACATGTGAAAATCTGACAAAGACATAGAGGCGAGCAGTCCTGCCACGGGGCACGCAGACGAGAGGGGCAGCGCGCTCTTGCTACAAACCACCCTTTCTTTATTGTGGGATAAATATACAACCGAGTGTTTATTTTATTGTTTGCTAATGCTTTTGAAATTTTTTAATAAACACTTTTGGCAGCAATGAGCTAAAATAATGAAAGTACTCATTTAGTGAAAAAGCAAATACTGAACTTCCATTGGTCATTAAAATTATGCTGAATCTGTAGCTTGCACAAAATGCTCATTCACGTTGTCCATCTACCCATGGGCTGTAGCAAGGACACCGACCGTGCAAGGCATCTACTTCCAACATTAGTCGTCATTTTAAGAAGATTTTTCCTGAAGATGGACTTTTACCACGTGTGGATGCAGAAGGTCTCTTGCACATCACTCTGTAAGGCATGATTTTTCATTTAGATCAAATGCTGTTCTTCCAGTTCAGGCTGTGCATTGCAGATTCTAAGTTTGCTTGTGCACGCGTGAAAGGTAGAGCAGTGAGCTGTTCATGTGTCAGCACCAACAGCAAGGAAGAGCTTTACAAACTGGTAAAGAAAGCCAGTTTTAAATGATGACATCAGATACTTCAGATAGGAAATCAGTGAATTCCTAGAATGGTTCAATGTTTTTCAATCCAATTTATGAACTAAAAATACAGCTTTTAGAATTTCACTCTGTTGGAGGCAAAACGTCTCAGACTATTGTAAGTGCTTTTGCGAATTCAGTTGAAAAGTTCCACACTGAAGATAAAATTATTTGCATTATTGTGATGATAATATGTGTACATATTCGATAAAAGTTTCAGGGTAAAAGCAATGTTTTTATTATT
The DNA here is from genome assembly GCA_031878705.1 of Tapirus indicus. Lineage (NCBI taxonomy): Eukaryota > Metazoa > Chordata > Mammalia > Perissodactyla > Tapiridae > Tapirus > Tapirus indicus. The sequence continues at coordinate 87,602,302 of CM062924.1, read as the reverse complement.
GTAGGAAACGTATGGAGCAGATACGAAGGAGGAGTGGGTTGCAAGGCACACACAATTCAAACTTGTGTCCCACAAATTGAGACAATCTAACAATCAAATCATGTAAGTTGTCAGTTGTCCAAAATTTACAAATATTTATATGTATACAGTTAGAGTAACTGAATTGCAACATTTTGTGACAAACGGACATTGAATTTAAAAAAACACTTCAACGTGGCAGTATGTGCTTTCTCTTTGCTGCTCACCATGAATAAGATTCTAGAAATGTCTGAGCTTTGAAGAGCTTCTTTGTAAGTCTATCCGAGTGTCCTATAACAGCATTGAACCTTTTGTGAACAAATCCTCTGAATTTTGGTTGCATCGAGTAATTCAATGACTAGAGCAGCAAAAACAACAACAAAAAAACTTCAGCCTTTGAGGCTTTTAGAAAATTATAATTATTGAAAACAAAGCTTGCAAACAGGAAGACATTAAATTTATCCCTATACAAGCAGGGAAGGGAGGGAACAAATAAAACAATGAGAGTCCCGACAGCATATAAAATTTAATTTAGAAATTATATAATTGTGCGTTGGAGTATCTCAATGAAAAGAAAGCATCTTTTAATGAAGCCCTATTTTTAATTAAACAAATTTATATCCTGAACCAGAATGGAACAAAATGAAAAGATCTACAAGTATGCGGCATCTAAATTTGGAGATACGTTCAAGAGAACCATAAACAGAAACAACTTCAAAATTGACGACTTGTTTGATGAGTTTTATCTTGTAAGAGTATTTGTCAAAGAAAGGTTTTCAGAATGGAAGCAAGAAGCCGGTCTCTGTCAACGCATTTGGGTGAGAAATTTCCACATTTCAACGTGGAAAACAAATAACCGTGAACATATCCTCTGTAGAGCAGAATTAGCTCTGGGCTTCTCAGGTACCCCTGCACCTGCGGAGAGAAAATGGTCTCAGTTAGAAAGGTCATTTTCTAACAGAGAGGAGTCAGTTTAAAGTGTCAACAATTTCAAATGTATTAACAAAAAAATGCAACTTTGAGGAAGGGCACAAGCAATTTTATGGAAAAATTTTAAACGTTAAGATTCTATTGAAATATACTTATTCTTCAGAAAAGTTCCAGTGGGTCTACCAATATATTAAAACCCACTTAGTCAAAAATACTTCAAAAATATATAACTGTAATTATTTTTAGTGCCCCCCTTCACTCTTAACATGTCCCAGTTTGGATGACAGATTGAATGATCAGCCCACACGCCATCCAAGTTTGTCGAGCACAGAGGTTTCCAAACTTTAGAATCTCCTGGCAGCTTATTTCATTCCGATGCAGGCGACCTGAGACCTATGTTGTTGTCCTTCTAACGGAGGTGTAGTTTACAATACAGTGAAGTGCAAAAATCTTAGGTGTACCATTCAATAGGCTTTGGTCTATGTGTACATCTATATGGCCAACACCCAACCAAGATATGGAACATTTCCATCACTCTAGAAAGTTCTTTTGTGCCCTTTGTAGTTAATTTCCCATCTCCACAGGTAGCCACTCTTCTCTTAGTCTGAACTCAGAAGGATCTGGGTCCGAGCCCTGGCTCCGTCATGGATCAGCTGTGAGAGGTAACGGAAGTTACCTGTCCATCCACCCACAGAACAGAGCCCCCAGGGCTGTTGGGAGATGCCATGCATTGCTAAGGTGTTGGCACAGTTGGGCATAAGGTTGGCACTCAGCAAGGAGAGCAGTCAGGGGTGACTGAGGATGGGGGAGAACAGGTGCCCACCAGTTGTGGGATTCCATCACCGGGGAGGATCTGAAAGGATGTGATTCCACAGTCAATTCTGTCAAGGTGTCCTGCTCTGCCCTACTTGTCTGCCAGCTGTCCCACCTACGTGCCAGGTGTCCTACTTGTGTACCAGGTGTCCTACCTATGTATCAGCTGTCTTGCTTGTGTACCAGGTGTCCTACCTATGTGCCACGTGTCCTGCTTGTGTACCAGCTGTCCTACCTATGTGCCATGTGTCCTGCTTGTGTACCAGCTGTTCTACCTATGTGCCACGTGTCCTACTTATGTACCAGCTGTCCTACCTATGTACCAGCTGTCCTGCTTGTGTACCAGCTGTCCTACCTATGAACCAGCTGTCCTATCTGTCTGCCCAGGCTCCCTGTAACCTTTCTTCTTCACAGACTCGTGACCATCTTCACTGCCCAGAGTTCTGTCTTCTCCTTGAAAGCTCTTCTCCTTTCAGACCCCAAGGGGGATCCATGTCCCCACGTCCCACACACGTGTCCCCCACGCCCACCCCCTGCCCACAGCCCTTAGCGCACACGGCACTAATTATCCTGTAAAGACGAGCCCGGTGCCCCCACCATGTGCTGCTCTCGGTGTTCCAGGCACTCTGCTGAGCACTTGACGCAAACCAATGCTCTGAGAGGAAGAGCCTATGAGATGAACTCACGCTCTCGGTCACATAGCTGAAGGGGGTGGAAGTCGGCAGGCTCCCCTTCACCGGGGTCACTTAATAACACTGCTCTGACTACAAGCCCCCGTGACAGGCCGTTTCCAAATTGAACGTTAAACACTGCTCCGTGGTGAGCCTTATCGTGCCCACATTATAGAAGCCAAAACTGAGGCTCAGACAAGATAGACCACCTACACCACCCAGTTAGAAGGTGCTGGAAGTAGACTTCGAGGCTGGCTCTGCCTCCTGGCTCCATCCTGCCTGGCTGAGACGCGAGTGTGCGTGTCCTGCCTGGGTCTCGCCCTTTACTGGGCTTCAAAGCCACCTGGGAGTATTCCCGGGAATGTTCCTGGCTCTATTCCCAGAGGCTCAACTTCAGCAGGTCTGCCTTGAGGGTTTGCCTGTTAGGAAGTTCCCAGGAGATTCTAATGGAAAGGGCGCAGGTGCCACTAGCCTGTCGGTTCGTGTTCTTGGCTGCATTTCGGAGGCTTCACATCACTAACCCTCGATTCCTGCAGGAACCGCGTCACCAGGAAGGGGTAAGGGAAGGGGGGCTCACAGTTCCTGGCTCTCTGAGCCCCCCGGGGAGAGACGATGGGGAGCAGCGAATGTCCTACCCTCACCAAAAATCAGTCACGTCTGTGCGCACGGTGCAAATGCCGAGGGAATTGTTTTTACCTGCAAGTGCTCGTGGAAGGCGCCTGATAATGTATTTATAACGGCCTGAGAAGCTCAGCTAGTAGCAACTGCCCTGAGTGACAAGGAAAATTGCTAGAAATTGTTCCCTGTAAAAATAATGAGCCCCAATGAAATGAGCCAATCAAAACAGCTCCTAATGGCTTCCTGCACAGCCAGGTGTGGCGGGATGGGGGGCTCTTTCTGGAGGAATGTGGGCCCCGCCCGGCCCACTCTTGGCCCTGGTGTCTGAGACAGGATCTGGGTGGGCAGGGGTTTGGGACTGCTCTGTTTCTCGATGCAGATGGCCCCTCTGTCAGCAGCTGTGTCCCCTGGGCACCGCACTGGGAGAGCCAGACGTGGCAGAGAGGCCCAGAGAGAGGCGCAGGGAGTTTGCACCACCTCCTGGGGGATGATCCAAACCCATGTCTGCACTAACCACGGGAGCTCCCGGGACTCGAGGCCAGCCACTGGGAGGATCCCCCCCAGAGTGCTCACTCTGCCCCCACGCAGTGCAGTTGGACCCAATGCCATCCCGCCCACTTCTCACCACTCAGGAAGGTTGGCTCCTCACGCTCCGTCCGTCATTCAAAGCTCCGCTCCTCACAGGTCAGTCTGAATGTGCTGCTGCTCTCTCTCTAGCTCTGCTGTGGCTCCCCAGTGCCTGGATGATGGAGGCCACGCTCCTCTGCAGCACGCAAAGCGCTCCACGGTCATGTCCACCCCCATGTCCAACTCAGCACTCTTCACGCCCAGCTTCCAACCTGACGCTCTGCTACAGTGAATTCCCGCCACGTTGCCACACTTCCTTTGCTCACACTGTCTTCCTCTCCGCGCCCACCCTCCAGCGCTCCCCTCCTTGCCTGCATTCTCGTCACTTTTGAGGACTCAGCTCAGGGGTCGATTTCTCCAGGACCCCCTTCCCCCTCCTGCCACCCCACACCCTGCCCAAGCTGTCCAATGGTTGCTGCAAACTCTGCCCTGGTGGGTGGGTTTTGAATGCATGAGTGAGTGTCACTGTCCCTGCACCTCCCAGGTGGTCTTCTCTCCCCAGGGTTGTTGCTCATGTGCTCACGAAGTGAGGCTGGTGACCACGTTCTTCACCTTTGACCTCCTGGCACAAGGCCTACCTGCACGTCACATTTAGGTGCCCGCATTCTGCAGGCTGGCTCTGAGCTCACACAGGAAGAACAAAAGTTGTCCTACATGGTCCTAGTCGGAAGGTCAGGTCTTATTCAAACCCAGTTAAATAAACTCGGCCGACCTGGCCCTGGGCACACTTTGCCTGACCTCATCCCCATGACAGACTGCTCTGCGGGCCGCTTGTGAGTCCTCTCCGTCTGCAGCTGGGGAATGTGACGTGTGGGGTGTCGGGCTCACATATGACCAGGTCTCTCAGGCTCCGGGATCCCCCACTGGTGCTCCAGCTCCCTAAAAGCCCCCGTGAGAAGACCAGGCATAGAATTGCCAAGGAAGGGGACTGAGGCTGACACGGACTAGAAGGCTGAGCCTTCATGGAGGCCGGAGGACTGTGTGTTCTCAAGCTTGAGAACAAGATTTTAGATCTGGGGCTTTTCTTCTGGGTCCACATAGCTTACTGTATCCGTCAGGATCCAATCAAGGATCCATGTGGTCAGGGAACAGGGAATTCGGTACAAGGGATGGCTAATTAGGGGCTGGAGTAGGGAGGGCGAGCCTGAGGACACAGACTCCGCTCACAAAGAGATGTTCTCAGGCTGCAGACTCCGTGCGCAGAGGAAGGAGGGGCGTGGCGCAGTCCCAAGGGGACGGGCCTGCACCCTGAGCCTCGGCCACCTTTGGAACGCTGCTCTCCTTCGTTGAAGTGGGTCCCAAACCTGGCGGAATACAAGTGGTAGTGTCTGTGTTGGCTCTTGGTTCAAACCAAGTCGGGGATGAGGCAAATTAGATCATTATTCGTTTTATCGGTGACTTATTTTTAGAGCAATCTAACGATTACATGGAAAGCGCAAAGCTTAAGCCTGATTTATAGCGGAACTGTTAATTTACTGCCCCCACTTGGGCATCTGACAACTTGTGTTTCCATTTGCATTCCCGCCCTCTTTTTGTTCATTTCTAGGAGAACCCTTCTAGAGGAGGAAGCCATCAAGGACTGGGAATGAAATCCACTAACATGCGAAATGGTCCATGTTCCATTGTCCTGTGGGTGACCAGAGGACCGTGTGGATACCGCGGAGCAACAGCGGGGCCTGGCTGAGGCCCTGGAGCAGGGAGGGGGCAGGTTGGAGCAGGAGGCCAGTGGGAAAGACCCTCATAGGAACAAACCTAGCACCACCCCCTGCGGAGGCTCCGTCACCTGGACTGCGGTCACCCTGATGGTGAAGTCGAGTCTGGGTGTGGGCTCCCCGTACAGAAACGGGAGAGACCTCAGTACAGCCTTATTATCTGCTCTGCGCAGGAGCTCCCCGGCAACATTCTTGGGGATGTCCTTCCAGTGTCAGTAACCGGACTCTGGACTGGGTCAGATCCCCTGTAGACTGACCCTCTGCAAAACACAGCCACCCCGTGGCCTGAGCGCCCAGCGATCCACTGTGCACAGCCCCACGAAGATTTTGACCTTGGTTGTCAAAACGGCTGTGACTGTGCGCTGATCCTGCAGACAGGTGAACAGCAAGGGGAGTGGTAGCTGGGATAGAGATGGGGGGGCAGGCGGGAGCAGGGCGAGGGGAGGAGGAAGCAGAGGCAACAGAGGAGCAGGTGGCCACGTTTATGGGGCCAAAAGAGCTTCAAACCCAGGCCACAGACCACCTGGACACCACGTCTCATGTCTCATTGTTGACCCTAACGGGCTGTGCTGGCCGGCCTGGGGACCACTCTGCTTTCTAACCCACCCATCCTGGTCACAGGGAGGGGGACATGTTGATGTGGAGGCCGCCCTCCCCCAGTTCTGTGCCGACAGTTATCCACCTTCCTCCGCCAGCACGGCTTTCTCTCCTAATAGAATACTGGGGAAACGACAGTTCATCGCTGCTGCTGTTTTATTTATTTGAAAACAAAGGGAACCTCTTCAGATCCCGAGGGGGAACAAAGCCGAGCTGATAATACGAGAGCCCCTCAGACCCATCAAAAGACAACGCCGGTCCCTGATTAGCCCCTGGGGTGAGGCAGGAGCGGGGCAGGTGGTCTGGAGTGCCATTTTGTTGTCTCTGCTGGCAGGGCTCCGAGGAATTGCCATTTAAATTATTCAGCATGTTTAAGCACCATTTGATCTGGGGATTGTCAGGCCCAGCAATTCAGCCGAGGGGCATCCTCTTGGCCCTGGCAGCTGGGTGGAGCGCATCCTTTCACTGAGATTCTCCCTGTTTCTAACGGGAGTCATGGGGGTCACTGTCCCTCTGTTGAGTGGGCACCTGTTTTTGTCGTCCACCATCCACTCCCCTCTTTAGGGAAAGGGCACCCACATTTCTCTGGGAAGTCCCACCCCACGCTCTCCCAGGGGCTCCTGTGGGGCCTTGCCTGGCTCCAGCCCGTGGGCAGTTCCCCTCACCTTGACCACAGGAACCACTCATGCAGCCCAAGACTGAAGCCACTGATCTGATGGCTTTCCGGCCGTCTTCTGGGAAAGTGGGAAAGAGACCAGACTCCAGTCTCTCCCACGGGTGGGCTTAGGAAGGGTACAGGCCCAGTGGCCACTGGCCTGGTGGTCATTTTCCAAGGACGAGGGGAGAGTCAGCCTTAGAATGGAGCCTCCTGAAAGCAGTGGGGACAGACCAGGAGAAATCAGGCCTGGGAGGGCGTAGTGGGTTGAATTGTGTCCCCCAGATTCATGCCCACCGGGGCCCTCAGAATGTGAGGTCTTTGCAGATGCAGTTAGTTAAGTGAGGTGACACTGGAGTAGGGTTGGCCCTGAATCCAATACAACTGGTGTCCTTACAAGAAGAGGAGAGGAGACACAGAGACACAGAGGGGAGAAGGAGGCAGATATTGGGGGGATGTGTCTGCAGCCTGAGGAACACCCAGCATTGCCGGGAGCCACTAGAGCCAGGAGAAAGGTGCACAGGGATCTTCCCCTGGGCCTCCAGAGAGAGCACAGACCTGCTGACACCTTAATTTCAGACTTCTAGGTGCCAGGATTGTGAGACAATGACTGTCTGTTATGTTAAGACCCCCAGTTTGAGTGTTTTGTCACAGCAGCCCTAGGGAACTAATCAGAAAGTGTGTCACACTATTGGGCATTGAGGGTGTTTCTGCCTCTGGACCGGGAGGCCAGGAGAGCTCATAAATGCCCTGCCTCACTTCAGCCAGTTTGCAGCGGGCTTTTGAAGATTTGTGACTAGAGGATTCCTGACTGACACAGTCTCCAGAGTAAGGGGAGGGTCATGCATGGCTGGGTGGGAGCAAGGAGTGTGCATGTTTTCCCAGAAAGATGTGCTCCAACTATGCAGAGAGCAGGTCCCAGGCATCTTCTCAGGTGCCCTAATGTCCCTAAATGATGACCAAACAAGGTTATGCCTTCAAAGAGGTCAGTGGTGCAGGAGGAAAAGAAAGACACAAGCCACAAACTAAAACACAGTTCACGTCAGAAAAGCCGCTGCAGGAATTCATGGACAGCTTGACCCTTTCTGGCTGGTTTGATCACTGAAGGCTGTATTCAGAGGGTAACATTGAAAATAAGACATTTCCATGCCTCAAGTTAACTGATTGGGGAAAAAGATATGTCTGTGCTACAGAAATATTTTACATTTAAAAACATTTTAATTTGCTACATATTCCTTCAATTTAAATTACTAAAATTCATAAAAATTGAGTTCCCATTGGTGGAGAAGAAAATATTTAGCTCCCTGCTGCTAAGAGCATAGGACCACTTCTCAAAGAGTGGAGCTGCACTTGACTGCTCACTTTTGTCATTTAATTCTCAGTTTCACTCAGGAAAGGAGGAAGGACCACTGAGTTTTTTTTTTTTTTTTTTTTTTGGTTGTTTTTGGTGAAGAAGACCAGCCCTGAGCTAACATCTGTTGCCAATCCTCCTCTTTTTGCTGAGGAAGGTTGGCTCTGGGCTAACATCTGTGCCCATCTTCCTCCACTTTATATATGGGACGCCGCCATGGCATGGCTTGATAAGCAGTGTGTAGCTCTGCTCCCAGGATCTGAACCAGCAAACCCTGGGCTGCTGAAGTGGAGCACGTGAACTTAACCACTACGCCACCGGGCCAGCCCCAGACCACTGTTTTTGAATGCTTATGTGCAAGAGTTCGGACTATGCATTTTCAGATTCAATTTTTATAACAATCTGATGAGAAGCATACTACCTGTTTATATCAGCTCAGGAAATAGAGTTAGAATAGTTAAATAACTGTCCCAAGATCACACAACTGGGTAGTGTTTGAATGCAGTTCTGTCTGGTTCTAAAACTCATGCTCTTTTTTTTAAATCAGATTGTGCTTCATCCCTATGGGTTTTAGAGAAAAAGAGGCCCAGTGTGGCTACAGCCCAACCTGAGTTCGCACAGAAGGTCTGGGGCAGAACTGAAGATAGAATCGAGGACATGCCTGGTTAATTCCCAACTCACCATCTGTGCGTCCCTCCGTCTGGCCTGTCTGTTCCAAAATGCTACACAAAAATCTTAATACATGGAAGCAATTTTCTGAAGACTTATTTGCATTTTGCTTTTCTAGCAAGAAAGAGGAAGCAAGTGTTCACTTTCTCCCTCCTTTAGAGGAGCAAAGCTTCGAGCAGGAGCAGAATGGAAATGTGTTTGGATTGCCAAGGTCTGGTCCTTCTTACTCCGAGGCAGGACAAACTGACTTTTATTTTTAATGTCTCTAATCTGGGCTTTTCCCTCTGGACAATCCATGCACACAACGGCTGGACCTGGGTGGGGCAGTAAGGAGGGAAAAGAGGGGCCTCTGTGTCCTGCAAGAGTGGACACCTGTGCCCCACACTGACACACATGTCAGGGAGAGAGACATGGGGAGGCCAGGGAGCCGACCCGGGAGGACCGCGGACAAGGGTAACCACCCCCGCCTCTTTCCCAGCTGCCCTACTCAAGGGGGAACTGGAAGTATTTGTCACCAGTGGGGGGGAGTGCACCCTGCTCCAGATGGAGGGAGAAGAAGACCCCGGTGGCATCTCCTCACCAGGGAAACGCTTTGTGGTTTCCATCCAGCTGCTGCGTGCTGGCGCCTGGGGTCGTCTTCTTCAAATCCGCCCTTTGCAGCTTCCCAGCTTCCCCCATCCAGGAAAGACCACCCAGTCCGGCAGCCATGCCCCCCACCGGGCACCTGCCACCTCTGCTCCTCCTGAGTACAGGCCCGCCTCCTTCCCTGAGAGACAGGAGTGTTCTTTTCTAGACAAACACCAAGGTCTTATCTTTTCATATTGAGAATATTCCTGCAACGGGCAGAAAAGCCACCTCAAATGTCAGGCTGCAAAGACGGGAGGGTTGACCAGCATATAAGATACACGCAGGCCCTTCCCTTTATCCACAGGGTGTGGTTCCTGTTTATTTAAGAAACTCATAAAACCAAGTGTAGTGGGCCTAATGGTGGCCCCAAAGATATGACCATGTCCTAATCCCTGGGACATGTGAATGTGACCTTCGGTGGCAGAAGGTCCTGAGAGGAGGAGCTTATCCTAAATTGTCCACGTGGGCCCTAAATGCAATGGTGTGTGTCTTTATGAGAGAGAGGCCAAGGGAACAGACAGACGCGTATTGAGGAGAAGGCCACGTGAAAAGCAGGGCGGAGATGGGAGTGATGTGGCCACAAGCCAAGGGACCTGGAGCCCCCAGAAGCTGGAAGAGGCAGGAAAGATCCTCCCCTAGAGCCTTCAGAGAGAGTGTGGCCCTGCCGACACCTAGATTTTGGACATTTGGCCTCCAGAATTGTGAGAGAATCAATTTCTATTGTTTAAACCCCCAGTCTGGGGTGCTTTGTTAGGCAGCCTGAGCTGACTAATACACAGACATAAGAACAAAGCACAGCTTTAGAGAGGGTTTCCCTGGGAGTTGGAGGGAGGCAGCTCAGAACATTCCAGGGAGAGGAAAAGGCAATGATGAAGCACCCACCCAGCCTAAAATGCCCGGGGCTGGGGGTAGTGCCCTGGGGAAGGAGCAGAGACCAGTCCACAAGGAGTCATGTCGGCCATGCTAAGGGGTTCAGGTTTTATTCTAAGCATTCAGGACATTAGTGAAGTGTTTTAAGGAGGAGAGTGAGGGATCTGATTTACATTAAAAACAAACAAGTTAAACAAAGCCTGCTATGGAGGTGGCTTGTGGAGAACAGACCTGGGACACGTGGAAGACCAATGGAGGGAGAATTCTAGGGACAGGGCAGAACACAGGGCCCCATGTGGGCACGGTGAGCTTGAGAGGCTTGGAGTATTTTCAAGTGGAGAAATCAAGCAAGCAGCTGAATGTGTAGTCTGGAGTCTCGGGGGAAGACAGACTTGTGTGAATCACTGGCTCACAGGGGTTATTGAAAGCCATGGGGCTGGGCGATAAACTTAGGGTGGGTGGAGACAGAGACAAGAAGAGGCAGGAAGGAGACCTGGGGTGCTCTGACCTTTAAAGATTGGACCAGGAATAGGAGAAGCAAGGAAGATCGAGAAGGAGTGGGTGATGGAGTGGGAAGTAGCCCAGGGGAGGGTGGGCGGATCGGGGTGCTAAATGCTGCTGAAAGCTCTAATATGATGAAGACAGATGAGTTCCTTCCATGTAGCAACGTGGAATCCTCGGCAACCTTGAGAAGGTTAGTTTTCAGTGGTGAGGATGGAATTGACCATGTGCCAGACAGGTTGCTACTGATGAGAAGCAGAAACAATTCCTGGAATCCACTTAACCCAACGCTTGGCAAAGTATCAGTCATAACACCTCCCCTTCCCCAGAGTGAGTTATTGTGAAGTCACGCTCGAGGTTCTCCTAGCCTTGAGGCCCGCTGGAGGCACTGGCGCGTGCGCAAGGACCTGTTTCCCCAAGTGCGCGTCTTCACTTTCACCCAGCAGTTGTTGGGTACTCACTCCGCAGACTCACTGGGTCATACGGGAGCCACATAATTAACGTCATGTTTCTTCCTTCCCAGAGGCTGCTCAGCTCCCGAGCCAGGCAGAGGCTGTTTTAACAGTTTTGATAACCAAGGTCATCGTTTTCCAATCCCGGGCTTTCATCATGTTGTAAAGAAACCCTAAACGACGCATCTGATAAAGGACTGTGATCCAAAATATACAAAGAACTGTTAAAACTCAACAATGAGAAAACAAACCACCCAATTAAAAAATAGGCAAAAGATCTGGACAGACACCTCGTCAAAGAAGATATACAGATGGGAAATAAGCATATGAGAGACGCTCCACATCAAATATCATCAAGGAATTGCAAATTAAAATAACAACGAGACAGCACTGCTTGCCTATCAGAATGGCCAAAATCCAGAACACTGACGCCACCAAATGCTGGGGAGGATGGGAAGCCGCAGGAACTCTCACTCACTGCTGATGGGAACACAGAGTGGTGCAGCCACTTTGGGGGAATGTTGGGCAGTTTCTTACAAAACCAAACATATTCTTACCGTACGACCCAGCAGGTGTGCCCCTTGGTATTTACACGAATGAGTTGAAAACTTGCATCCACGTGAAATCCTGCACACGGATGTTTACATCAGCTTTACTCATAACTGCCAAAACTTGGAAGCAACCAAGACGTCCCTCAGTAGGTGAATGGATAAATAAACAGTGGTCCATCCAGACAATAGAATATTGTTCAATGCTAAAAAGAAATGAGCTATCAAGCCATGAAAAGACATGGAGGAACCTTAAATGCACATTACTGAGTGAAAGAATTCAATCTGAAAAGTCTCCATACTGTGTGATTCCAACTATGTGACATTCTGGAAAAGAGAAAACTATGGAGACAGTAAAAGGCTCAGTGGTTTCCAGGAGTTTAGCGGGGTGGGGAGAGGGATGAACAGGCAGAGCACAGACGATATTTAGGGCAGTGCAAATAGTCTGCGTGACATCAGAATGAAGGATACGTGTCATCATGCGTTTGTCCAAACCCACAGAATGTCCAACACCGAGAGTGAACCCGAATGTAAAGTATGGGCTGTGGGTGATGATGCCACGTCAATGCAGGTTCACTAGTCGTAACCAATGCCCCACTCTGGTGGGGACGTTCGTAGTTGGGGAGGCTGTGCATGTGTGGGGACAGGGGTTGCCTGGGAAATCTCTGTACCTTCTGCTCAGTTTTTCTGTGAACTTAAAACTGCTCTAAAAAATAAAGTCTATATATATAAAAAAAGATACCCTAAATGTGTCAGGATGGCTGGAGGTGCCCCCATACCCCCAGTAGCTGCATTAGAGACTTGAGATCACATTTGGGAACTGCACATTCTTAAGTTCCTTTGCGAGACATTTCTGGGTCATTAAATTAAGGTTAGAAGGTCGAGCACTGGGCTCAACCCGTTCCCCACCCCTTGCTTTACCATAATTACGAAGTATGACATATACATGTGTTACGTTAATAAAATTACATACATATTAATTTGTAGATTCCTAATTCTGTCCGTGTGGTAACTAAATTCAAAACTAAAGCCGCCTCATCTTCTCTTACGTGACTCTTCTAAACCTGGAAATCTCAAACTCATGCCGAGGGGGTGCCCTCAAAATACAGCTGGAATTGAACAGTAAATTCTGACACTTTCATGTCTATGGCAGATGAAAGAACTTTCAAAAACATGAAAAGAAACCCCTTCAGAGGGCAGTGTTGACGCGGCCCCCGGTGGGTGCTTGGAATACGGGAGCTGCGTCTGGTGAGAGCCCGGGTGCCCCCTCCCTGCGGCCAAATTCCGTTCCCCGGGGATGTTCCGGGCTCTCGTGGGCTCACCTGACACCAAGCAAGACTGGGATCCTTCTTCAACACTAACCCTTCATTGCACCTGTGAGACTGGAGTCTACACTTCTGACCTCTATTTGGAAAAGAGATTCCTATCATCCCGCCAATTAGGCCGTGAACTCCCAGGTGTTCCCCTCCCCTCGCTAGAGCAGAGAACAGATAAATCTGAAATCAGGGGTCGAACCCCTTACATGACACCCTCCAGGCGGTAGGTCTTGCCTTGGCACAGCACAGTGCTCCTCACCCCCGGCCTCTGCAGAGGGGCAGCCCCTAGGGCACTGCGGGCATAAAGAATAAGGCGACAAGTGGGAATTTGAGATTCCTTGCCAAAACCTCTCTCTGGAGAAAACTCTGACTCTGACAAAGACGTGGTGTTGACTATTTTTCCCTTTTTCTGGTTGAAGGATGATAGGGCTTCTCCTCCCGGTGCATTCGTGCCTGCACCCCATCTGTGCTCCGTGAGGACGGGGCTCCCAGCTTCACCGGGGGTTCCTGGTGTTGTCGGGACTCACAAGCAGGAGGCCCTTGGTCACCATCCTTAGGTGGCTCAATTATTTAAAATAAAATTTGCCAAGGGAACCGATCTGGCCTGCTCAGTGTTCGGTCATCCGTCAGAACACAGGTGCCACTAAACGTGAGATGTTCTGTCCCAAGGCTTGGACGGGAGGCGCGCCTTCACCCAAGTTTTAGTGTTAGTTTCTCCGCAAAGGCCGCAGGAAGGTCAGCTCGCACCAGCCTTCACTTTCCCACGTCCCCATTCACAGAGTTTTTTCATTACACCCATCTCTCTCTTGCTGTCTGGGTCTGCGCACTTGTATCTGTGAAGGTTCTGCCATGAGCCATCCAGAAATTCTTAATTCTCAGGCTTTAAAAGGAATTGTGTTTTGCCAGCTGATCCGCTGGTTTTTATGACACCTCTGGGTGCCGTCCCTTTTCCTTCGAACAGAAGATTGCTGAAAACAATTGGAAACCTACCAGGCTGACAAGTGTGGAAACAAATAAAGCAGAGGCAGTGCCGGCAGAAGGATAAAGTGTCCGCCCAGGCGGGATGGGTCTGGGGTGGCACCAAAGAGAAGTGGGCGCACCTGGCCTGGCCATTTGTGGCTGTGCCCCGGCTCCTCCTGGGGCCTCAGCTCAGGTGTCCTCCCAGGGCAGGAAGCTGTTCTCTGAAGAGCTCTTTCACCAGCTCGGGACTGATCCAGGACGAGGCCTAGTTGTGGCAGAAAGGCTGCGGGCGAGGAGCTGCCCGCTGCTAGGTTTGCTTTTGCTGTGAAAGACGGGAGTGGGGGGAGGGCCTGTGAGCTGGCTGGGAAGGCAGCCCTTTTGTGGCCAATCTTTGTGGCCTCTTTGTCCCGTGGAAATTCTGCTATTTGGGGAAATCAAGATTAAAGTAGAAATACATGCCCGATGTTGGGGTTATTATTGTGGTTATCTGGGAACCCTTGTTTCCAGAGTCAGGGTGAGGCAATTCTGGGAATTCTAGAACTCTCTGGGAAAGAATCGTGTGTGCCCATCAGAGGCCCGGAGCCTAGAATGCTCTTGTCTCAAGGGGGGACAAGGTCAGGCTGCAACTGAGTGCCCCTCCCTCCCTCAGGCAGGGGCGCGTTGTTCCTGGGCCTGAGGACCCAGGGAGGGCCCCACAGCCTGTGCACACCGACCTGAGCTCGACCGCTTTTACTGGGACCCTCAACTTGCCAGTTGAATTGAGGGGCGGGGAGTGAGCTCTGCCACCCCCTTCTCTTGCTCCTGGTCACAAACAAGAGCTCGCTGACACCTGATTCTCTTTGTCTTCCTTGGTCTTGATGGTAAATCCACCCCATGGCAATGTTTCATCAGCAGCCATCTCACCTGACAGTCACAGGAGGAACGGGAACAGCCTAGAAATCACCCCGTTAGCACTGGGGGATCAGGTGGGTCAGAAGGCGCCAGGGGGTGACTTGGTCCATTTCAGGACAAACCGGAAGAGCAGGGAAAGGGGCAAGCTAGTTCCAGGGCAGCCGCATCCACAGGGAGATGCCGTGCTGAGCCCCAGCGTTCATTAACCGGCTAGGACAGGAGGGAGGCTGCGGGGACGGAAATGCCGAGTTGAATTGGGGGCGCTGGATCTGTGGGGTGACCCGCTCATGCCTGCGTCCTCCTTGTTTCTCACAATCCCCGCTTTTCATCGTTCCAAAGTGACTTGGGAACCTCACAGCTGTCTGTTGGTGCATGAAAGTGATGATTTGGGCAACAGCGAAAGTGGCGAGTTTTTCCTTTGCCTTTCCTTGGTGCGGTGTGGTCAACAAAGGGGCGGCCCCACTCGTGCGTTTGCACTGAGAAAGGCTATGAAAGGTCCCAGTCTCCGAGGGGCCACGGACTCCCTGACCCCGGACAGCGAGCACCCACAGCACATGCTCGAATGTCAAGCGGGAAACCGCAGAAGTCCGCCTGGAGAGGGAGGAAGGGAGGAGACTCCATGTGTGGCCTGGGAGGGTGATAGAAACGGGAAGAGGGAGAGTGGGTCCCGGGTCAGATGCTTCATGAGCACTTCCCCTTGGTGACACTGTGTGTGTGAAGTGCCCTGCAACACGTGAGTTGTCTCAGACTTATCTCTCTACCCCGGTGCCCCCACTGCATCGGAGCCCTTTCTAGACTGTTGTGAAAGCAACACAGTCTTAATAACACGGGATGGGGGCACTGGCTGTAAACTTGCTCTGTCCCTTTATGGTTCCCATTTTACAGATGGGGAAACCGAAGCTCAGGGAGGTTAAGCCATTAGTCCAGGGCACACAGCTGGCTATAAGTCCAGGGCAGAATCCGTGTCTGTCCAGCCCAGAGCCTCCCCACTGCCCCATTCCAGCTACACTCCAGCCAAACTCCTCCCGCTCTGCCAGAGCTCGGACCGCTGATTCTCCTGTCCAGTCCTCTCTGAAAGTGCTTCCAGGGAAGGACCAAACGTTTTCCTTGGTCCCTCCTCCTCCCGCTCTGCTTCCATCTCCCCACTTTCTCCTCCCCTGCAGCCAGGCCATGCCCCCTCCCCCTCCACCAGGACACCCCGCCCTCCCTTGGAACTCCCGCCGGTCTGGCATTACTGGACCACGTCTCTAGTCCCAAAGCCGTCCAGGACAGCCCCCCGGCCCACAGCTAAGTTATCTCCCCACCTCAGTGCTTGGCACAGCAGCCCGTGGCAGATACAGGTCAAAAAAACACAGGCGACTGAAGGTTTACAGCAATCCCTGGAGTTTTGTCAGGATTTGGATTTAAGTGACAGGCAATGAGGTGGGCGTGGGAAGGTGAATCACTTAGCTAAGAAGTGAGCCTAGTGGACCTCCAAGCACCCAGATGTTTATTGCTCTTTGCATGTTACCTGGTGGTGTGTAACTTGCCAGGTAATGTGTAATTTACTACATAATAGGTAGGTAAATATCTGGTGGCACAATTTAAATACTAAGTATTTAAATAGGACTACCTAGTATTTAAATAGCAGGTAGATAATAAGTAAATACCCAGTAATTTATTAGGTAATCTCCAGAAAATCTGATGACATGATCAAAACTTTACTTCTTTGTGAAAATGACTCTGGTATGAAAACCGACTGCTGGTTGGTGCTGAATCGATGGGGAGATGTGTCCCACCCAGACATCAGTCCCTTGGGTGTCAGCTGTGGACTTGTGCCCTCCTCCTGCGGGTCTGTGAACTCTCTGAGGGGGGTTCTTGTTGGTCTCTGCGTCCTGTTGCCTGGCCCAGAGCTGGAGACATTTAAGTCATTACCGAATTGGTGAAGGCTTTCTGCCAAGTTTCTTTAAATAATCCATCTCTAGGGGCAACTAAAATGTGGTTTTATTTATAAACACTGTGACTATATTAAGCAACCCGAGAACTTTATTAGCTAAAGCGAGGTTCTCCTGTGTGTGTCGCAGCTAATCCGCCCGGGTCTGAACTGCTCTGGAGCACGGCCAGTTTCTCATACTCGAGAGTCGTGCCCACCTGACGTAAAAGGAAAAGGGATGCCCGCCATCGGCCGCCTCTCCGTGTTCATGCGAGCACACACACATGCGCACACTCATTCACACTCACACACACGGGTCTCAACACCCATCTGGGATTTTCCTCCAGGAGCAACAGATGAGAACACCGCATGTGAACCGCTGGGGAGATGCCAACCGACCCTGGTGTGTTCTGGCTCCATCCTCAGGAGCCTGTGGGGGCTCGTCCATCTTCCCAGCTCTCTGCCCACCTGGCTTGTCTGGGGTGGGGTCTGTGGGGCTCTGATGCCCCCCAAGAGAAGAGGGGAGCCCTCTGGGCACCCACTGACTCCCTGTCCTGGGACTTAGCACCACGTCCTGGGAGGGGAGATGCCAGGACTGGCCGAGGGGCTGCTTGTTCGCTGCTGGGTGAGGGGTGAACTCCAAAGGTCAGGAAACAAGCCAGGTGACATGCGAGGCACGGTGATGAATGGGTCTGGGAGCAATGATCACCACAATAAGGTTAGTTAACACCTTCGGGGTGATTTTCTTTCTAATATAATTCTGGGCCGATTCAAGGTTTTCCTGTGACCATGTCTCACAGACTCCTCCTCACCCACATCCTCTGAGCCTGGGATACTGGCCAGGTCACACACACCACGGCCAGCCTGGTAAGACGTCCAGTCATGGGGGTGACCGCTGGCCACACTTAGCCTTTATTACACGCATTGAGGTGGGAGGAAGCCCCGGACGCTGCTCCAGGTGGTGGGGGCCTTAGAAACGGATGACGCATCCATCCTACCCACGAGGGTCCCCAAGACCAGTGATGGCAGCTTGGGCCCTGGTTATAACACAGCCTCCAACACCCCTGGGATTTGGTGTTAGCCACACGGAGGGAGGGTGGGTGACAGTCGCCTCCACTCTCCTACGGAAACTACTCAGTCCTTGCTGGGAAGCTCCTTGCCGGCCCTCCAGCCGCTCCGCCCGGCCAGTGAAATTCTTGTGGGCGGAGGCCCCACCTTGCTTGTCCCTGTGTAGCCAGCGCTGTAGGTGCCTGAAGAATGTGCGTGGAGAGAACGGTGCTGTCGCTGGTGCTCACTTTGTGCTGTAAACTGAGATTCTGTTACTTAACACTGGTAATTTCTTAAACATTCGGCTGTTCACCAGTGTAAGCTCCATTTCGGAGGGAAATCTGAGGCCCAGGGAAACTATCCTTCGAGAGAGGGGACCCAGGGATCCCCCAGTTCCACTCCAGGACGGTGCCACAGGCTTCTCCGAATAAACTAGACATTTATATTGAGGGCCCAGTACGAGCCCGAGCTTCTGGGGGCTGCGGACAGAGCAGTGGGCAGTACAGACCCCACTCCCCTCCTGGGGCTCACATTCCAGTGCGACAGTCTTGCGTTTCACTGAAGGTTATGGTTACACTTGGGATGACGTGGGACTCACTCCTTAGAGTTTGATTCCGGAGACCTTCGCCTGTGATTCTCCAAATTCCAAAATCTATGGCCACATATGCATCAGCTTGTTGAGTTTCTCTATCTTGCTTTGTTTTGTTTTATTCTGAATGAACATCTTGCCACCAGGGGGACTGTGTCCCCCGGGGGTGGGGGGCGGGGGGCGCAGGCCACACTCTCTCCAGGGGTGCCCAGGCCCCTACTCTGTGCACGGAGGCATGGCCACCCAGGGCTGGGATGCATTCATATGTTGGTGCCCAGACGTGGGTTCTGGGATTTGGGGGTGGGGTGAGCCCCTGTCTCCCCCAAAGATGCCAGAGCTGTGTCTGCCCCAGGGTTGGGAAATAGCATGGGCTCCTCCCTTCCTGCCCAGCCTGGGGGTGCGGCAGAACCGAGGCCCAGGGGCCGGCCCTCAGGAGCAGGTGGGCAGACAGCAGCAGGAGGGCTGGGGCACACGGTGGACTCTGACGGTGTGGTTTCCACTAGAGGACTCAGGCTCGTACGCAGGTGGTCCCCAGCTCCAGCAAGAGGCCGAGGGGCCTGCATGGCGCAGTTGTGTTCCCCGCTGGGACAGAGCAAATGTCCTGGCAGGCGCCGCCTCAGGGGTCTGCAATGCCCTGAGCCTGTTCCCAAAGGACTCGGGGCATCTCAGAGCCCCCGCTTCTGTGTTCAGTGACGCGTCCGGACGCATCCTCTCCGGGCTTCTTCTAATACTTCTTCATCCTTTTCCTTTTCCCTTGTTCAAACACCTGAGGTTGCTTGTAACCCCCAGAGCTGTTTCTGGGACTCTCTGCCTGCTTTTGTCTCGCTGGGGTGGGAAGGGACGGGGAGGGGACGGGGCAGCAGGATGGAGAAGAACGTGTGGAGCCTGGTCCCTGGAGCTGGGGAGCAGCTGGAGGCTGGGTCCCTGCTGCACGTTCAGCCCCAGCCCCAGCCCCCCACCCACAACAGCTCGGCACCGGGGGCCCCCAAACACCATCCCCTAAAATGCTCACAAACTCATCCAGTGGAGGGATCAGAGGATGATCTGTCCATGGTCTTTTAAACTATAATAGCTTCTATTGGGACGGAGGGATCAAGAGCGGATTCCTCAGAAAGCTGAATAATGTCCCCCAAAGATACCCATGCCCTAATCCCCCCTGGGGCCTTCATACGGAAAACGGGTCTCTGCAGATGCGGTGAAGTAAAGGAACCTGAGGTGGGGAGACGATCCTGGCCTCTCTGGGTGGGCCTGAAACGCCGTCACAAGTGTCCTTACGGATGGGAAGCAGAGGGAGATTTGACACAGAGGGGTCAACAAGAAGACTGAAGATGGAGGGAGGGCCATGAGCCAAGGAACGAGAGGGATGCAGCTCAGGAAGGTAGACGAGACGGGGAACAGATTCTCCCCCAGAGCCTCCAGAGGGAGTGAGGCCCTGAAAACACCTGGATTTCAGACTTCTGACCTCCAGAACTGGGAGAGGATAAACGTGTAGTTTTAAGCCATCTTGTTTATGGTGGTTCGTTACAGCGGACATAGGAATCTGATATGGGGCCACCTCCCTCTTGTTCTTTCTAGCTCAGCCCAGGCCTCGCCTCCTCCAGGAAGCCCTCCCTGCCCACCCAGCTCTGCACCTAGTACTGTCCACCTTGGTGTGTCACTATCTGCCTCTCTGACTGGCTGTGAGCTCCTGGCAGAGAGCCAGCACTCAGTAATTGCACTTGCGTGCAGGAACAGTGGAACCATCCTTTGCCCTACAACATCTCCGAAGACTCCAGTCTTTAAACCTGATGCTGCACCAGCGATGAAGTGCAGTGACAAACGCAGTGGAAGCCCCTGCAGGGCAGTGGGAGGGGCCTTCACCTTCCTGGAATCCCTGTGGGACATTCGCTCCCACCCAGCAATGCCCCGTTCTCTCTGCCCCTCCTTCCCCAGAGGCCTGGGAAGAGAGCGAGAGCATCTGAGGGGGAAGTTGGATCTTCTCTCTCTGTCCTTAGGGTGACCCCAGCCTGCACTCCTGGGGGAAGTAACAATGGGAGAATGAGCTGGTTTTGGAAGAATGTACTCACCCTCCTCCTGGCAGTGCCGGGCTTCCAGAAAGGGAGAGAGCTCTTACTGCTACAGGGTCATCCACAGCCCCAAAAGTGGCAGTCACCTCTACTCTCTGGTGTTAGAGAAAATGGCTCACACCTGCTAAATCAGCTGGCTCTTCCAGGACGGCCGAGCCGCAAAGGAACGGCCAGGTTCTTCCCTGCAGAGGTTCTCAGGTGAGCTTCTGGACAGAAGAACCAATGTGCCCAAGTGGAGGGTGGATGTGTTGGCTCCACGCTGACTGCCCCTCCCTACCTGTGTGCATAGATTCTGGGACTTGGGGACGAGGGTGGCCGGAGGCCGGGAGACCCAGCAGAGGTGTGATGGTGGAGAAACCAGAAATCTGTTCATTCCACCGACAGATGGTTATTGAGTGACGGCCACGTGCAGGCACTGCTCTGGACCTGGAGAAAGAACCAGAACAAGGATAGTCAATCTCTGTCCTCCTGGAGCTCACATTCCAGTGAAGGCGGGGAAGCTAGACGAGAAACAAGCAAACAACCCAAGTGAGCACAGGGCAGGTTAGCCAGGAATAAGAAGTGCTGGCTGGACAGAGAAATCAGAGAAAACATGCGTAATGCATGTGGATGGTGGGGGCAGGGCCGGGAGAGTCCTGAGGAAAGTCAGGTGAGGGGGAGGCCTCCTCTGAGCAGAGGTTCCAGGGAGCAGCTGAGGGTGTGAGCCACAGAGCTGTCTGGAGATCAAAGGAACAGCAGTGCAAAAGCCCTGCGGTGGGAGAAGAGCCAGTGTTCCAGGAACACCAGAAGCAAAGTGAAGAGAAAATGATTCCTTGTTAATGCTGGGCTTGGAGCTCTGGAGCTGCCCTGGCAGGAGGATTGAAGACATGGGCTTTCATTTAAACCAGTGACTGGCCGGCTCAGCTTTCACAGCCCAACAGACTGGGGAAGGGGTCAGGGTAGTTTTACAGAGCAGCCACTCACCAGGGGTGAGGACCCAACAGTCCACATAGGACCTGGTGGCTTCCCGGTGCTGCAGATAGACGGGGTGAGTGGCAGAAACACAGTCACCACCTTAAAAGAAAGCTTTCTAAGGGTGAGAGCCAATTTCTGGGCATTTATGGGGGTCTGCGACCCCCCCACACACACTGCTCCCTTTTTAAAGAGGATTTACACAAAGCCTTCTTGATCCCTGTGGATGGAGAACCACTGATCTTGTCCAACCAAGACAGAGCGAGGGTTCCCAGTGATGCGTCTCCAAGATTGCCCATCCAGAGAAATGAGAGCAAGCAGGCTTGGTGCTGGGGGAGGGAGGCCCCTTTTGTTCAGGGGACAATCTGATGTTCCTCCAAGACACCCACTTGAGAAATGCAAGAGACGTCGTGTGGGAACCAGGCACCTACCTCGTGCTTGTTCTGTCCTAGATGGGTCCACCGTGGAGGGTTGGGATTTCTCTACTGGGGTGATGCACCAGCAGAGCTTCAGGGTACAAGTGGACAAGGGTCTGTTCTCGATGTTAAAGCACCTCTTGGTGCTGCAGCTCCATTCGGACACCACGAGCATCGGCCGGGATTTGACAAGGGCTGCTCTGGGCCATGGTGCTGAAGGGGGTGAATAGAGCTGAGCCCCCGCCATCTGAGCAGGGGCCACCCTAAGTCCCTGGTGATTGACAGCTTCAACAAAGTGAGTCAGAACTCACCCCGAAGCCACACCGTTTCCACTCACCTGTCCAGTTGGCAGATGCAGCACATCCCGTTGCACTTGCAGGCTGTTGGAGGGCAAGAACAGGAAGGGACAGGAGAGCCTAGACCATTACAGGTGGTGGTCACCTCTTTCTAAACTGTAGGAGCAAGATCCGTCCTCTTGGATGTTGTTGTCCCCTGGGTGTGGCCAGAGCCCTCGCCAGGGTGTTGGTGTCTGAGACTGTAGTCACACACTAGGGACAACGTGGGCACTTCTTACCAGACTTCGGATGTCCCAAGCTGGCCTGAAACAGGACAGTCACTAGTAGTCAAGATCTTCCTGGAACACATGTGGTTTTGGGTCTACACAAAGTAGTCGGCGTGCATTTAGGAACCATGATATGAGAAAAATACGAATCTTTGAACAAGAGCATCTCTCTCAACCCAGTGAGAGGTGGGTGCTGGTGTGGGCAGTGTGGCTGGGGGAGTAGCACGTTGAAGCCCCCCCCACCAGAACTTGCCCTTTGATGGGTTAAACTGCATTTCTGTCTCAGGCAGGCAGGCACCCCATGGGGCTCTCCCCTCTCAGTCTCTCTCCCACCCTTTACTGAGCACACCTAGCTGAATTCCTCTAAGGAAAATAAAAGTAAGTCTGAGGGGCCCCACCACAGTGACGATGAATTAATGAATGGATGAGTGAATAAACCAGGTCACGTGCCCCCTTCCGAGACTCCTCCATCTACTGCGGGCAGCCTCTGGTGGTGTCTCACGTCTTAGGGTGCCATTCAAAGGTTTTCACCTTCTGCTTCCAAATTATTTTCCCCTCTTCCTCTCCGGCCGGTCCCCCTCACCCTCCTTCATCAACAGCATCGGTACACATCCTTCCCTCCTCCCCTCTGAACCTTCACCAGCACGTCTTCCAGGCCCCCGCCGCCCCGGCACCTCCCATTCCTTTGACCCCCCCAGTCCTAATTTCACTCCTCTGTAAAGCTGTCCTCAGCACCCTTTTACAAACGTGGTCACCCCCTCCTCCGCTTTCCCACAGCATATTTTTTATTTCCCTTTTACTTTACAAATGACAGCACAACATACATCTATTTTCTTTTTCAAGCAAAACCTTGTTCTCCTTGAAAACAGGGACGTTATTTATCTTCATGTGGTGGTAACTTCATCGTGTCTAATTCACAGCAAGTGTTCAAGACTCTTGGTTTAATTGAATAGTTAGGCTTCCTGGATAAGGAGAACCCCAAAGAGCAAGTGCAGTGGAAGGAAGCCCGTCTCATGACCCCAGAGAGGGGAAGGAGCAAGGGGGTGGCGGGAAGTGCACACAGCAGCTGAATCTTCTTGCGGAACCACTTTGCTGTAGATGACTTTGGTTCCAAGGGGGCCATAATCCCCTCTATTGCATCATCTGTAAATTTAATTTTTCATTTAAAAAATCTGATCTTACATTTCTGTGATAATGGAAAAATCTGTCTCCATTTTTTTTCCCAGAAAAAGAACCCTAATTATTTTACATCTTTAAGCAGTTCACACAGCCCGTCCTTGCCTAGGTCCAGTGTCTTAACCAGGACCAGCCTCAGTCTTGTCCCCATTGCTGCCCCTGATCTGGCCAGGGCCTTCCTCTGGAAATGTCCCAGAGGAATTCCAGACTGCAGAGAAAGAAGGAGACGAGGCCTCTGGGCTTTGGGGTAAAGTACTTTTGTGGACTGGACCACATGGGATGAGATGCAGAGGCATCTCTGTGCCACCAGGGGCAGGGGACCAGGCATGGACACAGACACAGATTTGCAGCTCGGTGTGTCCATCTGTGCAGGAGGCTTCAGATTGTTACCCTCTGTGCATTACACTCCGGCTCCTAACACGTAGTGGGCGCGGATCTGCCCTCCTCCCCCACGGCTATGTCTCCTCCCCTCCTGGCCAGCTCCAAGCACCACATGGGAAGGGACAATGTCTTTTCCTCCAAAGGCTCTTATAAATATCAGAGAAAGCTCCCTACTTCTCTCTCCATCTCCAACCTATATTTCTTCAAAACTGGCAAATTACATTTTAAATCCATTCCTATCATCTGATCCTCACGTTGTTTTTCAAAGACGTGTTCAAGGAGCGGGGAGGTAGGGAGGGTCCAGAGGAGACATTTGTTTCAGCCCAGATTGGAGAATTGGTAAAAGTAAAATATTTATATTCTTTATACCCTGCTTGTTTTTCCTGTTTTCCTTCAAATCAAGAGGTCAGAGCCCCCATGAGTGAGCAGCTTGTTGACTTCTATGTCTGAAAACACCCAAAATATCTCCCACTTAGGCCCCCATTCCACTGTCTTTGTTCTGCCTGGGTGGAAGAAGCTGTCTGTGTTCCAGAAACAGAATTTCAAATTAGATTATTTGAATGAAATCAGCAGCTGTTGATTCAGAAGAAATGATGGGCCCAGCGTCATCAAATCCTTGATCAAGAAGAAATCTCAAGAGAACATCTGGCCCTGTCCCTGGCACAAGCCTGTGGGTGCCCGGGTTAAACCCAGTAGGACAGATGGTTTGCATTCTCTTACTGAAGGTCCCTGGGGACAGATGTCACATCTTTCCAGGCCACCTATTGCTGGCTTGCCATTTACAGAAACATTTGTTTGAGTTGAGCTCCTGCTTGTGGGGAGTAATAGCGTCCAGAAAACACTGTTTGGGTGGAGAGAGAGAGCGTTCCTGCTCAGTTCCTGGAAACGGCCCATGAGCCACAGCAAAGCATTAGCACCAGGGACCCCACGAGTGGGCCAAGGACCTGCAGGTGCCTCTCAGAGGTGATCCCAGTTAGGGTTTCAGATGCAGCCCATGATGGTTAACTTTATGTGTCCACTTGCTTGGGCCATGGTGCCCAGATATGTGGTCTAACATCGTTCTGGATGTTTCTGTGAGGGTGTTTTGGGATAAGAGTAACATTTAAATTCGGTGGATTTGAGTAAAGCATGCTGCCTCCTATAATGTGGACCTCATCCAATCAGTTGAAGGCCTGAGTAGAGCAAAGGCTGATTTCCTTCAAGCAAGAGGGAATTCTGCCAGCAAACTGCTTTTGGACTTTGTGAGCAGCATCAGCTCTTCCTGGGTCACCCGCAGACTGCCTTTGGACTCGAACTGCAGCTTCTTCCTGAGCCTCCAGCCCGTCAGCCGCCTCCATCAGATTTTGAACTTGCCAGGCACCACAGTTATGTGAGCCAACTCCTTTAAATCTTTTTCTCTATATATACACATCCTGTTGGTTCTGTTTCTCTGGAGAGCCCTGACTAGTACAAGTCCCAAGAAGTGGCTCTGAGAAAAGTGGGGGGGGGGGGGTGTGGGGGGGGTCAGAAAAACAAAACTAGAGTATTTTATATGTTCCAGAAAATAACCCTTTGGTTTGAAAGATGACTTATTTTTATATTTCAGCCTCAGCCTTTTCCTACTCTTCTGATATCTGAGAATACATCACGATTACAGGATTATCCACTCCATTCTACCATCAAGATGTCCTGCCACCGACTTCACTCTGCCACCCTCGTACAAGCTCCATCGCCTGTCTCTTGCCATAACTGCTGCCACCATGTTCTGGGAGGTCTTCTCACTTGCTTCCCCATGATTCTTTCTCCATGTGGTGGCCGGGAGATTTTTTTTCTAAAATGTAAATCTAATCACGCCCAAGCTATGACAGATCGTGGGGTCCGGTTTGAGGATGAGGAGATGGTAACCTGATTTGGTTCAGGTTTACTCCAAAGCCACCAAGAAACCACGCAAAGCCCTGAGCTCCTTGTTGCTTCCTTCGTTTTGTCTCAGATCTAGGACCCCAGCACCCTAGCTCTGTAACTTGTCTCTCTCCACCTTGCCCACTAGGTTTTAAACACTCAAGTCTAATTTTTCCATGAGCTTACCAAACTTCTTCTTACCTCAGGGGTATAGACACATTGTCCACTGTGTGGACCATTACCTTCTCCCCAACTCTCCCTCACAAGCCTGTCCAGGAGGCTAATGATTATTTCCCCAAAGAGTGGGGAAGAGGGAGGCACAAGCCCAGGACAGGGTCGTATTTCTGATGGAGCATCTTATAACACTGTGTACTTTTTCTTTATTGTTCTTATGATATTTTCAATTATTTGGTTCTTTGTTATACATCTTCCCCACTAGAGAGTAATCTCCCTGACGCCTAGGACCATTTCTGGGTTAATTATTGCTATGTTTCTGGGCCCAGCGGGATACCTGCCCTGTAGTTAATGCTCGGTAAAGAAGGGCTTGAACAGATGAAAGATCACGAACCTCTGCTTCTCGAAGGACCTCATCACTATCGTGATCAAATAAAATAGGATCTTCCCACTAAATTTTACTTTTTACTTTTTTTTTCGTTAGAATTTGAAAACTAATTTTCACTAGCCAA
Source organism: Tapirus indicus (assembly GCA_031878705.1). NCBI lineage: Eukaryota > Metazoa > Chordata > Mammalia > Perissodactyla > Tapiridae > Tapirus > Tapirus indicus. The sequence continues at coordinate 87,575,812 of CM062924.1, read as the reverse complement.
GGAAGGGAACACAGTTCTTAATCTTGCTAGGAAGTGGTAAACATTTGTTGTTCTTTCCTGGCCGCCTTGCAACTGAAACCCTTTCCTGTGTGTGGGAAATTCTCCATCTTTGTGGGTCTTGACAGGAAGTAGAGTTACTTCCCATTAGAAAAGCCGAAAATTCTGGATATTCATGTCACCTAGGCTCCACCAGTCAGGTGTTCTCACCTGCCCTAGAGCTGGGGGCTAGTGAGGCGTGGAACGGACGGTGTGAGGACATTATGGGGATCAGGTGACACATGGAGAGTTACCGTGGTCCCCATTCTGATATGCCCAGGGGAACCTTGAACCAAGCCAGTCTCTGAGTGTCTAATTGGAAGAGATACATCAGCACGAGGCAAAATCCCCACAGTCTTGTTGATCCACGTAGTAAGAGCTACAGGGGTAGGAAGGGCCAAGCGCAGGCAAAGTAACTATGAGGATGTTTTGTGATCCTCAAGCCACTAGGTGGAAAACCTTAAAAACAGGATATGATGTTGGCTCAAGTGATGGACGTTGACCGTGAAGGAGAATAGAATGTTGACAAACAGTGGAGGGACGGAGGAGGATGGAATTCAGAGGACGCCCTGGCTGCCTCCTGGGACTGCCAAGTCCAGTGGTAATAGTTACACTAGAGCTATTGTTTCCAGGCAGCTCCACTAAGGGCTCAGACTCCTCAGTAATGAAGGACTGAAACTTGCCGCCAGGCAAAGAACCTGTCCATCCGAAATGCTGGCTGAAGGCCGGGGGAACGGCTAGTGAAAGAGGGGAGTCATCAATGGAAGCTATAATCTCTCTTTCAGTTACGGACATGAGGCCTCTAGCTTATGACCATATCTTCTTGCTCCCTGAGTCGTGTATATATTTTTGGTAAATTTTTTTTATGAATTTTCCTCTTCTTTTCTTTCCATCAATCCCACTATTATCTATAGGGTATGTTGGTGGTGGTCATGTTTGCGGATTAGATCGTATGTTACAGAACATCGTGATTGTTAGAGATTAGATCGTGATTGAACGTGGAGGTGGATGCAATGATTAATAAGGCTTGGAGTCAAGCTTTTTTTAATTAGAGGGAAGAATTTTCAGTTATACGAGAGGAAGCTATGTTAGGTGGGAGCACTGTTTTAGAAGCGTGAGGATGGAGTGAAGGGTGTGTGTTGATGTTGAGCAGCCAGATGGTAGGCTGGAGTAGATGTTGTCTTTCTTCCCTACTACTAAGCTTTTTAACTTCCTTCCTATGTGTGGGAATTTCCCCTTATGGGTCTGGGTGGGAGGCAGAGACACCTTTCATATAGAAGCAGAAAAAGGCAGATATTCAACATTTTTAGTCTTCCTTATGGCACAATTACATGACCTAGAGTCTGCCAACCAGATGCATTTGCTCAGATTTGGAGTAAGGAGCTGGTGACGTAGGGAAGGAGGTACAGGCAGGGGACCGTCTGTGGGAGGGGGCGTTTGCCAGAACTTTCCTGGGGCACCAATGCTGCAATACTTGTGGTTCTAGTGTCCAGTATCTAACACGAATGGATGCTGGCAGCACAAATTCAACAGCTAAGGGCCAACGCCAGGGGGCCTAGTCGGGCTGTTCTGCAGCACGAATCTGTGCCGTCCTTGGCTCTTGAGTACCGAGCCCTATTCTCCACTTCTCAACAATTCCATGAGCTACCCAGTCTCTTTTGAGCAAACTCCTTTTCTGCTTAAACAGTCACAATGTTGGTTTCTGTTGCTTGTGACTAAGAACCTTGGGTAACACCAGAGGTGAAAAGCAGGTGAAACCCCTTTCTGCAAATGGAAACTTAGATTCCTTCATGACACAACTGCAGGACAAAGACATCTGTATCATTAATGATGAAATCGACAATGAGGACCTTGAGGTCTGAGGTCAGCTGATCACTATATATAGTGATTTTTTTCTGGCCAAAAGTTAATATTTCTTTCCAGGAATCAGGCACAGACTTGAAGTTGATGTTCAAATTGTTCTTATCTTTTTCTCAGACTCTTTCTGGGCAATAAATATCTGTCAATATATTCAACTACATGGTGAAAACCTTAAAGCACCACGTGTGTTTGGGAAGTTACTCGGGCTCCCTGTTTCCAGGTAATGGAGATCTACTGATATGATCTCTGACACCAGTGTCTCTTACACCAATGACACAGCTGATCCTCCCAAAGAACCAAACCCGTCAGTTGTCTGGAAGCATGACATTTGACCTCTAGGTCTCTACATGGCGTACAGAAAGGCGTTGCTCCTTCCCAGGAAATCCTGTCAAAATGTGAATAGAGAACAAAGAGATTAGCAGCAGCTCCTTGGCAGGAATGTGTTGATAAATTCATCAGATAGCACCCACAGATGGAGCACGGAGAATGTTGGAAAGCAACGTGGGGTCTGTTTGTTTGTTTGATTGATTCACTGATTATTAGAAAGAAAGATACAGACTGAGTTTTGAATATTTAAGCCAGAATTTCCCAAACTGGTTTGCACAGAACTCTACATCAGGGAAATATTAACAATTATTCCAAGAACTCTGTGATCAAATATCTCCTCTATAAAAACAAAACAATGCTCGGATTCCACATGTCCCTCCAGCTCCAGCCCGTTCACAGCGAAATATCTTAAAGAATCATCTACATCCCGTTTCTCCTTTCACCTCTGTGATGGTTAATTTTATGTGTGACAAGAGATTTTCACATATTGGGGTATAGGGGTAGCTATTCTGGTTCAAAATGGATTTGGCTTGAACTAAAGAAGCGTGACTTATGGTCTATCAAACATACATTGTACATCTGCTTTAACCATTAAAGTAAAGGGGGTATTAAATATTACCTCAAAGTAAAAGAACGCACTTTCTTAGGGTAAGAATGCATACTTCCCCTCCTAGATGCCAGTATTGGTAACACCCTATCAGTAACGCCCTATCGATAACCGATAACCATCTCAGTACTCCTGAAGGTAAGCTCCCTTTCCTGACATCAGGGTCGTGTTGACCTGCTAGTTTGCAACTGAACAGCTCTTTGAAACTTCAATGGATATGTATCCTGGGCGTGTTTAATGTACGTTCTTTGTCTTAAAATGGTGTAAGACTGTACTGAAAACCATGCTTTCCAGAAAGTTTTCTTCCTTTGCGGAAACTGTCTTCTTGGGTTACAATCCTCACCCTGGCTCAAGTAAGGGTCACCTTATCTCTCCTATCTATAGAACGGTTATCAGTTATTTTGTGTCGACAGGTGTCAACTTGCTAAGCCATGGTATTCAGGCATTTGGTCAAATACTATTCTAGATGTTTCTGTGAAGGTGTTTTTTGGAGGGGATTAACACTTAAATCAGTAGCCACTGAGTAAAGCAGATTACCTTCTATAAGGTAAGGGGGGACTTGCTGCCCCACAATCGTGTGAGCCATCCCTTAAAATAAATCTCTCTCTCTCTCTCCATACACAGACACACACTCTCACACACACACACACACACACACACACACACACACACACACACACAGATCCTATGGGTTCTGTGTCTCTGGAGGACGCTGACTAATACAATCCCTAACACTCTTTTCCCAACCCTCTGCCTTGGGCATCCATCGCTACCATTCTTCTGAGTCTGCCCTTGTCAAGGTCACCAGTGGCCTCCATACTGCTAAAACCAATGGTGGCTTCTATGCCTTTATCTTACTTGAACTTTCAGCAGCATTCAACTCATTTGATGCCCCTCCTTCTTGAAACCCATTTCTCCTTGACGTTTATGAGCCCGCACTCTCCTAGGTGTTCTCCTATTTCACAGGAAGATCTTATTCAGTCTCCCCGTCAGCTCCTCAATCTTTGACCCCAAAATGTGGGCGAGTCCCAGCAACTAGCTGCACATTCTTTCAATTTGATGCCATCCTTTCTAAAGAGTGATCATTACTGTCCTCAGGGGTGTTTCTCCTCCCTCGGCTCCGAGTACAGCACACGCTCTTGGTTTTTCTCCTATGTCAGTGGTTGTTCCTTTTCATCTCCTGTGAGGTTTCTCCTCTTCTCCACAGCTTCTTACAGATGGAGTGCCAAAGACCTCAGATCTTGTTGTCTTCTCATGTGTATTCACTCCCTAGGTCATCAATTTTATGATTTAAAATAACATCTTTATGGCAATGACTCCATATTTACACCCTCAGGCAAAACCTCCTCCAAAAGTCCAAGTTCTTATATTAATCTGCCTGCTCAATGACTGTTATTTACACATTCAGCCAGAACATTTGCCCCAAACTCCAGATTTATGTATCAAATGCTCAATCACCATCTCTATATGGATATCTAATATCTCAAATTCAACACGTCAAAACTTAACTGATAATCTCTCTCCAACTCCCCCAAAGGATATCAATTCCATCCTTCCCATTTCTCTGGCCACAATTCTTGGAGTCATCCTTGAAGAAGACTTTCTTCCTCTCACATCCACATACAATCTCTCAGATTATCTTGTTGTCTCTCCCTTCAAAATATATTCAGATATCCCGCATCTGGACGTGATGGACAGGCTTGGTTTGGATGATCTCTTTTGTATAGAAAACTTTCACATAGAAAATTTTGCATAGGAAATTTCTTTCATGTAGAAAATTCAGGGAAAATATATTTAAATAAAACATCTGTTTGAAGGCATCTGAGTGCAACCAAGGTACCAGGGACACGTGGGACCAAGATCCCAGAGAGAAGGCCCGCTCGGGGAGGAGAGCCAGGAGCTTGGCATCACGTTTCTACTTGAAGCGTCTGCTGGTTTGATGAAAGAGGCTGAGAGGCTAAGAAGCTGAGCAGAGCTTTTTCCAGTCTCACAGGGTTGGGCGTGCGAGGAATGCTCACGCTGTCGAGGAGGGTGTGTTCCAGGAAACACGTGGCCATCTGGCTAGGCCCCGGGAAGGGCTGGGAGTGAGAGCAGACCAGAAATAGACTAGCCCATCCCTGCCTAAAAAAAGAGGAGGGCGAAGCAACGCAGTAACAAAACCACACAACTGAACATCCAACAGCTCCCCTGTAAACTGGGCGAGGGGACCTCCCACACTCCAGGGAGAAGACGATCCAGTTCGGTGTGGCTTTTCCTGTGAAGGCGTTTGCTGATTAATTAGCAGAAGTCTCAAGGCTGAAAAACCAGGAAGAAAATGGTGGTAAAGAAGATGAGGCACTAAGGACAGTTTTTGGCACTTTCACAGTGTTTGGGGGCTGAAATTAAAGTTTAGGACCCTCCAACCATGAGATGCCCTGCTAAAACACATCTGGCTTTCGATGTCCTATCGCTTTAAAAAATGCAAGAATTCAACGGCAACCAAGAGAAAAACAGACAATAGAAACAAACCCACTGTGATTCACAGCTGTTGCAATTTCAGACAAAGACCTTAAAGTAACTATGATTAACATGTTCATAGTCGGGGGAAATTCCACTCCCAGGTATACACACAACAGGACTGCATAGATTGAATGTTTTAACAGCTTTACTCATAATAGTCAAAATAGGAATTAACTCAAATGGCCATCAACTTCAGAAAGCATGAATGTGTTGTGGGATATTTGCACAATTCTATACAGCAATGTTCAGGAAAGTTAAGAACAAGATATAGAATTTTGGCAGTGAACTAGAGTCTATAAAAATAAATCAAAAGGCAATTCTAGAACCTAAAGGTAAATATCCACAAATTAAGCACTTGGACAGACAAATGCAATAGGAAATGGGTAAAAGGTTTAAATAGGCACTTTACAAATGACAGTGTCCAAATCGGCCCATTAAACACGAAAAGATGCTCAATTTCATTAATCATCAAGGAAATGAAAATTAAAGTCACAGGATGATACCACTACAAACAGACCACAATAGCTAAAATTAAAAAGCCTGACGATACCAAGTCGGGGGAAAGTGAAACCCTCTTACCCTGATGGTGGGAGAATAAAATAGTACAGCCACTTTGGAAAAGTGTCAGATAGTATCTACTGAAGTTGAATACATGCAAAACCTACAACCCAGAAATTCCACTCCCAGGTATACACACAACAGGACTGCATAGGTTGACTGTTCTAACAGCTTTACTCGTAATAGTCAAAATAGGAATTAACTCAAATGACCATCTACTTCAGAAAGCATAAATGTGTCGTGGGTTATTTGCACAATTCTATACAGCAATAAGTTGATCGAACTCATGCTATAATCAGCAACGAGATGAACCCTTCACGATGTTGAACAAAAGAAGCTACAGGCGGGAGAAGACGTGGTGCATGATTCCACTGCATAAATTCAAAAACAGACAAACCAACCCCATGGCTTTAGAACTCAGCATATTGGTTACCCTTGGGAAGTGGAAGGCAGGGTTGGTGAGGGGAGGGTGCGCTAGGGAAACCTTCTAGAACCGGGTGGTTAATACGTGGATATGTTCAGTTTGTGATGATTCATCGAGCTGTGTACTTATGGTCTGTGCACTGTTCTACATGAATAAACATAATGTATAAAATGTTCATTCACAGGAATAACCACGTGGATCTGGAATACACCCCCTCCTCATCAGCCCCATGATTGTCACTCTGTCCCAAGCCCCTGTCGTCCCCCACCTAGATTCCTGCAATAGCCTCCTGACCGTCTTCTACTTCTCACCTTGCCTCCTGCTGTGTCATTCACGGCACCACGGCCGGAGTGATCCTTTGAAAACCTAAATTGAATGCTACATGACCGGGTCCTTCTCGCCTCTCTGACTCCATTTCACAGCGCTCTGTCCTTCCCCAACTCCGCTACCACTGCTCAGAGATTTTTTTTCCTGTTCCTTGACTATATCCTGCTCATTCTTGCAGCAGGGATTTTGCACTAACTTCTCCCTTTACTGGAACGTTCTTTACCATGATGGTTTCTTGGTCATGTCTTTATCACTGAGCCCTCAACTTAAATCTCCTGGGAGTCCTGCCCTGCTCTCCCAATCTGAATAGCCCACCTGTCCCTCTCAGTCACTTTCATTCTCTGCTCCACACTCTTCACACACCGATAGCCTCCTCCCTTCCTCCCCCTTGCTCTCCTCTCCTTCCTTCCTCCACAGCTGCTCACTGGGGTGACACTTACAGGACAGCACACTGTCTTATTCCTGCACAATCTTGAACAGCTCAAACAGTGTTTTGCATCCAAATGAACATAATGATTAGGTGTGAAATGAATAAAATAAGTTTGGAAAATGCTGCCCACTATTTATCTCTCTTGGAGAGCCCTAATCTACATTAGCATATTAGTATTTCTGAGAAGTCCTACAGTAGAAAAAGAAGCCTACCTCACTTGCACCTAGTATTCCCCAGCCTTTTTTGTACACAGACACCATTTTTGTGTGGTACCCGTTAATGCCATTTTAGGAAACACCACCTCCAAGGGTTTGCAGCTTTTGTTGCTGAGGGCGTCCTCATGGCAAACACTGGGCTGAGCATTATACACACATTGTCTCTGTCTCCATGACAACCAGAGAGGCTGGGCATCATCATCCCAGTTTTAAGTATGAGGAGACTGAGGCGTGCCAAGTTGAAGTGGCTCCCACATGTGATGTGGGTAACGTGATGAAGCTGGGACAGAACTCCTCTTCTGCATCACCCTAAACTCTGCTCTTGACCCCTCAGTTGGGTGAACCCAGTGGAAAATCCCAATGCAATGCAGAGCCTGACTTCCCACATCAGGCTCTTCCTGCCCGGGAATGGAGGGAGTGCATGGGCAGTTGAGACTGGGGCTTCCTGGAGGAGGTGAAACCCCTGCTTCATTTTGTCTTCTGCATCCTTGTGATGCACTCCAAGTCATGGCCATGGGACATATTTCCCAGCCACAAAATTGCATTTTATGAAACTCTCAGCCAAACAGACAGGAAAAGATGACAAGACTTAGCAAATCCCCAGTCTACTCAAGGGGATAATTTATTAAACCAGCAGATGAGCTGCAGGAGTCTGCTTCATGCCACCAATTAGGGGGCATTCCAGACCCTTCTCCCTCACTTGGGCTTTAATCCTTGCACCTCACCAGCCATTGCTCAGCATCTGCTCCACCCCAGGGTTTGTCCAGAAGTGGGAGAATAGCTCTGAACAACACCCACCATTCTCAGGTCCCATTTCCCAGGGGAAAGCCACCTGGTGGCACACGTGAATCCACTGATGAGGGTTGTCCCTTCCCTTCCCTTCCCAAGCCTGTTCGTCTATCAGACAACAGTGATGGGTTTACTGTCTTGTGGGTCTCTTTGAGTCTGAGGTGATGGACAGGAAGCAGGAATGTCAAAATCCTTCCAGAGCCGTGGTAGAAACAACAGAAATCCTACCACAGAGGCTCCCTTGCCCAGACCAACAAAAAGAAGGCCCTCCGGGTCAGGGTTTCTCATCTTCAGCATTTTTGACATTGGGAGCCAGATAACACTTTGCTGTGGGGGGCTGGCCTCTGCCCACTAGATACCAGTAGCACTTACCCCACCCCACCCCCAATTTATAACAACCAGAAATATCTCCAGATATTGCCAACTGTCTTCTAGGGGGCAAAATTGCTCCCAGTTGAGAACCATTGATCTAGATCAGTGAAAATTCTAAAATATAGAATGTTTTAAAAGAAATGGAGATGAATTAGTCAAATAACATATTGAATCATCAAAACTAAGTGTTTTTCCTTGAGTGCTTATTTTGATAAAAATATTCATTTCTTCAATCAGCAAATAACTTTGAGCACTAAGCATCGTGCTAGCCCCGGCCTACGCCAGGTCCCCGCCTTACAGTCCAGTAAAAAACCAGATAAGATAGGTTGGTAATTGGCAAATCAATTATAGATAAAATAAATGGTGTGTCCCTTTAGTCTGCGCAAACAGGCTGCCAACTAGAGGGAGTTAAACCTCCCTTCTGCAATCTTGTTTGCATTATAAATTTGTTTGGCCGAACCTCCCATTCACCGTAGCCCCTCTCTATCTAAATTATCATAAATTCTAGATTAGTGGTGTACATAGCAATAGGTCTTTTCCTTGCTTCCAATATTCTGGGAAAGCAAGCTGGGAATGGCCTCTGAGCAGCTGTGGGCTCATCTCACACCCAATGCTGTCTCCTAAGGGTCCTCTCCTGACAGACTGGGGGTGGGGGACTGAAAGCAGCTCTTCAGGGTCTAAAGCTTTCAGTTAAAATGGTTGAGGGGCTTGGCATTTGGAGCCAATGTAATATTTCTGCCCTCCCTATGATTCATTAACAAGGCAGTATGTCCTACTTTTGAAAACAATTTCAAAAGAAGTTCAACGGCTTGTGTATTAGAGAAGAGCATGTAATAGAATGGGAGTAGTTGTATTTTTCCAATAAAATCTCTTTCAGAGGAAAAGAAGTAATTTAGTTGTGTGCACTTAAAAAAAAAAAGAAAGAAAACTAAGCCCAACAAATCTGAAATGTAGTTTCAAATACCATCTCCAAATGGAAATGGGGTCACCCACTAGGAAAGAGGTTTCTCACGCGCCCCTCTCTCTGAACATTTGGGGTTTGGAGACATTAGCCCTCGCCTGAGTGAGTCTCTGAGGCATCCGTGACATCAGTCACTCCCGCAGCCAACTTGCTTTCAGCCACAATCACTGTAGAACCCACCTCCTGGTCCCCATTCGAACTTTCTCCAGCACCAGGTCAGATCTAAAAGCATCAAATAGCAGCATAGACAAAAATCGCTGTGGGTCAACATGTGAAATGCCCACGTATCAGAAGGCACACACAATGTTTTCTTTTCGTACCTTACCATTTCTTATGAAATGTCCTTGTGATGACCTTCACCCAAAGGAATTGTCCTCTAACTGTAAAAGATTAGAAAGTAGAAGAAGAGAACATTCTGGAAGTCTTGCTTGCCTGCCTTTTCAAGCGGGTCCATTCTGTGATCTTGTCCTGTGGATGGCACCATGGATTATTGTCACTTCCTGCTAGGGTGGAGTTCAGGCTCCTGAGACTCCTGGGTGGAAAAACTGAAGTTCGTAGATCTAGGCCCCACAGAAAATAGGGAATGAGGGGGAAAAGGAAAAAGGCATTATTTGTATTGATTTCTCCACTGTAAGGTTATCAAGCAGGATGAGGTTAGGTGTCCCCAAACCTCCCAGAGGTGGGGAGGGGACATTCATTATGAAAGTCCTCCTGCCGCAAATCCCAAGATGGCCTCGTGAGGAGCCTGCCTCCCTCCCCACCGCACAGAAACCCCCCCGGAGTGAAGAACAGCGATTACTCCTCAGAGTGAATCGTGCTTATGGCTGCGGGGAAGCAGAGGTGGGGACAAGAACCGCTGTCAGATTCTTTCACCTCCTGAAAAGGTGTCCCCGGTGTCCTGCCAGTCCCCTGCGATTCTGACAAGCACTGTCATTTTCTCCTCCACTGACATCATTTTCTTCGCTCTTTCACTCGTCCACTTAGAGTTCTTTCTGAGCATTAGCTGCACATAAAGAGTGTAAAATAAATGTTTTTATGCACCAAAAGTACCTTCAAAATGGAATATAATAAGAATAACTAACACCTCCATTGCCCATAAAGCACCAAACAGTGTGCTAAGTGCCTCCTAGATACTAGAAGCAAATGACAGCTGTTAATCCCATTAACTGCCATTTCCCCAAACTGCAGGAGCCGAGCCTGTTGGCCAAGCAGAGCCATGCTTACGACTTAGTGCAGGGAGGGAGAGCACACCGCGGCGGACTTCAGAGGGAGGCGACAGGTGAACGCCTACACGGCTTGGGGTCTGGGTTTGAGTGGTGTCAGGTGGGTTTTTCAATGCGTGACCTCACTGGGATGTTCATGATGTAATAGTAGGACAGGTGGACACAGCCAGGCCAGGGTCTTGGGCCAACTTCTGATGACTAAACAGTTGTTTGATGAATAAGGGGGTTTGCCCAGTTGAACAGTCGATCGTCCTGAGACTGGGGTTGTTTTGCCCAGACGGGCAAACCATCGTTCAGCTCAGCAGATTTCCAGGTTGTTGCTGAAGCTAGTGATCCAGCAGTTTCCCCGTGTGCAGCCTTGTTTCTGGCCAGGAATTTCCGGGGACACACAGTCAATTTGCGCGGGGCAAGTGCTTTAGTTGGGGGTTGGTGATTTGGCTGTGGAGCTACGAGTCTCGGTCCTCAACCGTTTCAGCAACCTGTTGTGGTAGGTGCTGTTGTAGGCACTTTTGTGTCCCCCACTTTACCGCTGAAGAAAGTAAAGCAGAGACGTTCAGGAACTTGCCCAAAGCCTCACAGCTAGCAAGTGGCAGAGCCAGGATTTGACCCCGGGCCGTCTGGCTCCAGAGTCCACGCTCTTTATTCCTACATTTTCCCGTTGTTTGCAAAAACAAGACTGAAAAATATACAGGAGAAACAGAAGCACAGAAATCTGCAAAGAAAGGTGAGCCTTCCACGGAGCCCACGGTTCAATTAGAGATGACAGAGGTGTCACTCAGCAAGTCAGGTGACAGGGGCTCTCTCCTTTCTGCACCAGGTACAAGACACCCCTGCCCCGAGGGTGACAGGAGAGAAAGGACAATAATTGCTTCTGTGCACTTCTGTTGAAGGGAACTGAGCTGAGTCACACAGAGGTGAAAGCCTGCAGATTAAGATATTTGGGGCATTCGAATAAATAAATAATGCCTTTATTTCAACACCATGATTGCTAAAGTAGAAAACAATGCCAGGGCCTGAAAAAATGTCCTCTCTTGGCCAAGCCCAACACTTAGCAATTGCTCAGAAATGCTACAGCCATTTCTTCACTTTCCTCCACTTTCTGCAACTTCAGAGAAACAAGATTTATATATATGAAACAAACACTCTCAAGACAGTGTTTATTGTGCTCCAAATTCCCCGGTCAGGCTGAAAGAGCAATAGGAATCCAGAGAGGTGGGTAGCTGGAGGCACTTAGCGGTAGCAAAGGCGGGGGCGGCGAGTAGCTGTCTGTTCAGAGGAGACAGTTCCAATTTGCAAGTAGGAGACAGAATCTGGGTCCTTGGGGAGGGGCAGGAGTTTGGACCTCACCAAAGAGGCAATAGGGAACCACTGAAGGTTCTAGAAGAAGGGGGGTGCTTGGCAAGGAAGACTGAGACGAGATCAGAAAAGCCAGGGAGAAAATCAGTTTTGAAACGGCTGATGGATCCAGTGTACATGACTTGCAAAATTGTGTTTCCTTGAGAGGCAGCAGATCCTTGGTAAATGATTAGGGAAATAAAATTTTAACTCAGACCCATCGGGGCGATAGTTAAGCATTTTGTCTGCTATGCTCTCACCTCCATATGGAAGCAAGTTCATATATGATCTCCCCGGGAGGTGGAATCCGCTGAGCAAGGGGCTTTGTCATCAAATGCAAGCTCACGTGGGCACATGCAAGGAGTGCCACCTCTCCCATACGTAAAATTGATCCTAGTCTATATTCAGAAGCCTTTAAATGTGAGAGGAGCAATCTGTCTTCATTTATGGCTGTGAGAGGTGGAAGGGAAAGCTGCCATATTAAATAACCCAGCGGTGAGGAGGGGAAGGTCATTATCATCTGGTGCATGACCCTCCTGAACCTGGGCAGCAGCAGGACAGAAATGGCAGCTGCTTACAGAGGAGGGGTCTTTCCACAGGCCGGCCCCTCTGCCCCCTCACTGTGGCTGTGCCAAGTGGCAGCGTGAGGCAGGATGCTGGGCTGGCCTTCAGTGGTGTCACAGGCTGAATTGTGTCCCCCCAAATTCATATATTGAAATCCTAACCCCCAGTACCCCACAGTGTGACTGTATTTGGAGATAGGGTCTTTACAGAGACAATCAAGTTACAATGAGGTCTTTCAGGTGGGCTCTGATCCAATGTGACTGGTGCCCTTATAAGAAGAGGAGATGAGGACACAGGCACGCACAGAAGGACGACCATGTGAGCACACAGGGAGATGACGGCCGTCTACATGCTAAGGAGAGAAGCCACAGGAGAAACCAACCCTGCCAACATCTTGATCTCGGACCTTCATCCTCCAGAACTGTGAGAAACCAAATCTATTGTTTAAGCCGCCCAGTCTGTGGTACTTTGTTAGGGTGGCCCCAGGACACTAATACAGATGGTTGACATGTAAGTCCACGATCCACGGCTAAGGCCAGTGGAAGGTCGCACAGTTGGTTACGAATTAACTGCTCACAGCATGGACAGTCAAAATTAATAAAACCTCATATTTTCAAAAATTAATTATTTAAAAAGGAGTAAAATACCTTATGAGACTTTGTATAAATCAGAGTCCTTCATAGAGGCTGCCATCGACTTTCAAAAAATATTAGAAGTTTCTCCCCTCTGGGTCTTGCTGTGCATTCGGGGGGCCCCTTCTTAAACTCTTCTTCCCGGGGGTCCTTGTCACCCTCCCCACTGGTTCCACCCAGCACTTTGGAGGCCATTGGGATGGAGTCCTCATAGAACTGTTCTGTTCATCGAGAGGATGAAGGCGGATGAGAAACTCAGAGAAGAGGAAAGCTCTAGGTGAGGGAGAGCCCACTATTCTGCTTCAGAGTCTTCCCAGTAAATCAGCTGCTCAGTCATATTTGATGACCGAGGCGTTGGCGGACAGCTGAGTAATTTTGTCTAGGTGAACTGCCTCTCCAACGCCATGCCCCCACCTGGAAAGTGAGTTGATGAGTCAGGATGCTCCGGCCAGTTATGTGTCTTCTCCTCAGAAGCGCATGACAGTGTCCCATCTCCCTTTGCTTTCCTGCTCCTAAAAATTACATTGCTTCCTGCAACCTAATCAATCCATTTTTGCCCTGTGCTCCTACCGAGTGTCTTCACCCTCTTAGGTGGCTGCAGTGGGCAGGGAAGGGCGGTTTTGGTGGGAAAGGGAAAGCTGAAGAGCTTAGGAGAAACTCTCCTTGCCCCGGGGGAGAAAGGGTTAATTGGCTCATGGCTACTTATGAAGGGGGCACTAATGCACCCTGGACGTGCATGCTTCAGAACAGAAACTTTGAGAGATAAGAGAGAGCAACTGCCCATGACCCCAATTACCCGAGAATAATAAGACTCAGCAGACACCTTCAAGGTATGGGTAATATTTGTACCTGCTCAGCAGTTTCTTTGTAAAAGCCAGTTATTTATATCCATCACCGCCATCCCAACTTGATGGGAACCAAATGTAGTTGTTCTCTTTAGCGGGGGTCTCATGTAACCGTTTTCTTTTGATGAATATGGCTGTTAAATCTTGAGAGAAGAAAAGTTCATTCAGTGCTCACTGAAGGAGACAGGGTGGTGGGGACATGCCCACCTCGGCACAACTTTGTCAGCAGCTCCAAATGCTCTTGGGCACCAGAGAGCCCAGGTGGCAGCAGCGTCACCCAGGGATCATAAACGGTGGCCCAGTTGAGATTTGGTTTGTGCATAATTCACATTCTCTTTGGGGTCCCTGTCACTGTCCCCACAGGGTTCTGCTGTTTCCCTCCTCTGTCTCCTCTTCCCTGTCCAGATCCTCATGGGAATGGGTGTCAACCCCTCATCGAAGGTATTTTGCAGAGTCCTAACCTCTCGGAGCCCTGTTTTAGCTGTTTGGGGCTGACCTCAGCATCCAGTCCAGGCAGGTATCAGGATAGGTCAACCTGTCACCTCTCCTGGTAATGTATTTGCATGGGCACATGGGCACCTAGGAACCTCAGAACCTCCCTCTCCCCGTGAGAGAACCCCTTATTGCAGATGTTAAAAGGACTTGGGGAGGGGTCTTAGAAACATAGGGGGCCCCATAACAAACAACCAAGTTGAAAACTCTAGGGTTAAGACAAAAATTGGCATTCTTAAAAGTTTCCCACATGTTCCTAGTGTGCATCCAGGGCTGAAAACACCTACCTTAATCTAAAACCGAGATGGTCAGACTTCCCATAACTTGGCCACCTGGGAGGGACACCCTGGTCTCCTGGCCCTGCTGCTGGTGAAATACCTCAGTTGCAAAAGGTCTTTGTTGTGAGTGCCGGGGAGTGGATTGGGACTCCCAGTGACCCTGTGGACAGCAGAGCGGAGCCCTGCCCAGTCTCTCTGCGTGCGCCACAGTTTCACCTCCAACGCTCTATCAGACAATGCTCCACTGCTATTTACAGAGTTTTCTGGCCAACTTTTTTCAGAAGTAGGTGGTCAGGTCCTTTTTCTTAGTCTGTCTTAGTCTGGAAGCTCTGCTGAAACCTGTCCACCATGGCTGACCCTGCAGGTATTTGAAATCCTGGTGGCAGAGCTTTCAGCATCACAGCAACATGCAACCACCACAGTGTGACAACTGACAGATGGGTGGTGTGGTTCCCTGACTGGGAAATGAATCTGGACGGTGGTGGTGAGAGCGCCAGATGGTAATCACTAGACCTCCAGGGCTGGCCTTCGAGAGGTCTAGGGAAGGATAAAGAGAAAAAAGAAGGAAACGGCTATTTCTTGAATATCTGTTTGTGTTAGGCACTCAGCAAGATGCTGTGTGTATTTTCCTTCATTTACTTCTTTCAGTGGTACTTGGAGATAAATACCATATTCTCAGTGCAGAGAAGGATCAAAGATGGCCACAAGGATTCTTTGCCCCTCCTCCCTTGCAGAGATGGAGCCCTTGATCCTCCACTCACATCTGAGTAGACTCACTGCCTGCTCGTCTAGTGCACTACAGTGGAATTGACTCTGCCTCTGTCTGGGTCAGGGCCTTTGGAGACTGGCAGCTTCCATTTCCTCCGTCTTCCAACGCTCACTCTTTGGAAAGCCACTTGCCATGTAAGAAGTCAACTATTCTGAGACAGCCATGCTGTGAGGATGCCTAAGCCAGCCATGTGGAAAGGCCACATAGAGAGAGAGATGCCCCGCCAGCCCGCAGTCCTGCCAGCCCCCGCTTTGGTGCTCAAGACATAAGTGAAGAGGCCACCTCAACCTTCCAGGCCAGCCAAGCCTTTGGATGACTCGAGACGCAGCCACAGTCTGAATATAACCATGAAAGATGATAAACAAAAACCACCTTGCTGAGCCTAGTCAACCCACAGAACCGCAAGAAGCATTATTAAATTGTTGTTAAATCGCTGAGTTTTAGGGTGGTTTGCTATGCGACAAAGGATGAGAACACTCAGTTGTACTGGTTGGACTAATAAAGAAAGTGAGACTCAAAGAGATAAAGCGATTTCTCTGAGAGCACAAGATTATTAAGAGGTTAGGTTGAGATTGAAGGAAGAATTTGCCTGACTTGAAAGACCATTTTTCCTCCCAAACCCCAATCCTGTCAAATACAATAGCCACATTAGAGTCAGAATTTACTGCTCCATCTAAGCTGGGGAAAAGGCTTTAAGTCACCCCTTGATCTATCCCGCTATCACCATTGTCTAACTCCAGTGGGCCCACCAAGCCCCTTCTGCTTCTCTAATTGTATCTACACACCCAGAAATTGTCCCCACCCCCTACCCTAGAGAACGGCGCTCTCCGCACACTTTCAGAATCTGGAGCTGCCTGTGGAGGTTGGTCCCTGACCGCCCAGACGTCAGCCGGAACCCCGTGGACGAGGACTATACGTCAAAGCTGCCGCTACGTGAGGCTTCCGCCTGCTGCTCACACGAGCATCTACTCTCAGAAACGCTATTACACCCTAATGAGCTGCTTGGAAGCATCAACTCTTCAGCCCGCCCAGCTGCTGCAAGAGCCATTATGGCTTCACTGCAAAGATAAAAACACCCAGAAAATTCCTGAAACTGATCTTGAACTTTGCTAGGAGGCAATCTGGCTCTCTGCTACCAACTGATTAAACTGTGAAGGTCACTTTCACAAGGAGAGCAGAGAACAAGGCTGGGTGACCGTGGGGTTCAGCCCCTTCCTCCTTCTGCCCTGGGACTGACGGGAGATGCTGGCCGCAGCCAGGGGTCTGGGCATTCGTAGAGGCACAGGGGTCCCGCCTGAACTGCCCATCCCCAGGGCCATAACAAATACCCTGACTTCTCAAAACTGGTCAGCTCATTACGTTCTCTGCTGTCAGAAGTCACAAATCGAAGGGCATCTGACATGTCGATAGGTAAGAAACAGCAGCACTTAAGAAAGGCAGGAGCCCACCCTGCAAAGCACTGCCAGACTCCAACCCAACAGGTTAGAGTCTACCTAAGAGATAGATCGACCAATTTGTTTTGTTTCGGCCAAAGAAAATGCATCAAGTTCGGCGGGTCAAATGTCCCTTAGATGTGGGGGTGCCTCCTCTCTGACTTTAATGATGATGATGACAATGACGATGGTGATGACAATGACAATGATGATGATGACATGACAGCAGTGATGACAATGACAGTAATGATCAGGAGGAGCCATGTGTGTTGAAGGCACTTACCTGCACCAGGTACTGACTTAACAGGAATTACTCCTTCTAGCCCTCGCGCTTCCCGAAGTGGGAAGTGCCAAAGCTTAAGAAGCGTGAGTGACCTGCCTGAGGCCCTGCACCCGGGAGGGATGGATCTGGGATCCAGGCACCAGTCCATTCCTGACACTCAGTCGGTGGAGGCCCCTAATCTTTCTCTGTGCTCCTCCCTGCCTTGCTTGGATTCTTCCTCTGAGGTTTGCAAGAGTTACAAGGGAACTAGATAAGGACACATCTTGGTAAAAAAAAAAAACTCTCCTCTTTAAAGCAGAGGATTCACATTCTGTTTTTTCCAAGGTTGGCAGAACTGCCTTTGAATTTTTGAAAGTGGTTATGTATCATGGAAGAACCACACAACACCAACCAAAAGCCCTTCCTTGGTCCAGATACAGCAGACGATCTGGGAAACAGGCGCACTCCTAAACTTCATTCTACCCACTTTTATTAAACATCTACCATGTGTCAAGACCACCACGCTGCCTGTGGGGTGAGGATACACGGCAGCCCACTGTCACCCAACAAGTACAACCTTAAAAGTATTTCCCATAAATACAGCATGATGCATTGTTAACATATTGTTAAATACACTGGCATGATTGCAGAAAAATGAGTTCTGTCCACACGGAAAATTATTTTATTATTATGTGCATATATTAGAAGATTAAATGTCAAATAACCAGATACAGCAATAACAACTTGCTATGATTTTCCACATAATTTTGCTTATGATATGTTGATGAAACTCGAGTTCATTATTCCAGACAATATCGACCTACTTTGCTCCATTTAATATCGTCCAAAAACACATTCATATATTCTCGCAACCATCAAAACTGTCCTGTCCTTGATATACGGGTCTTTCGCATGAAACTGCAACTTTCAGGCCAACTGCTGGTGCAGCAAGGAATGGGAATGGCAATTTGCCAGACTGGAAAGCTCCTTTCCTGAAAGACAGAGAGCCACAAGGTCAAATCTCCATCCTGGCTATGCCTGTGACCATATTGTGTCTTGCTCAGCTCTTTTCCTTAATTTTGGGAAGTCAAGAGGAGACGGACTGGAAAATGTTTTGCTCTGGGGAAGTGATGAAAAAATCCATGGAGGTGGAAGGATTTTGATTCGTCCCTCTGCATCGTTCCCTATATCACGTTGCGTTGTTTCAAAGACCAGACAAATGCCAGCCAGCGGGGTTGCTAAGGTGGCCATCTGCCAAACTGGACAGAGAGCCCAACGCTCCAGCCAAACTGCGTCCTTGAACATGGACGTTGCTTACCTCTCAGCCTCTCAGGAGTTCCCACCTCCCAGAACACCATCCCCCTCCCTCCCTCCCATCTCTCTTTCTCCTAGTTGACTTGGACCCATCCTTTGGGTGTCTGCTGGATGCCTCTGCCTGTCTCTCTAAGGCTGGGTTAGCTTTCCCACTTTGTGCTTCCATCAACCCTCCATGGCACTCATCCCATTAAATTGCCATTGCCTGTTCTTTTCTCCTGACAGGACCCTGAGCTCTGGTAGGCCAATAAATACTGTTGAATGAAATGGATTCAGGACACAAAATCCTGTAACTTACAACCTGAGAGAGCCTTTGGTTGATCCCAATTCCCCGTGCCTTCAATCAGTGAACATCCAAATCCCCGAGGACAATCTACCCTGCTGTCTGAGTTTTGACAAGATTTGACAAAACTGTGCAGTATGCCATCTACCAGGAAGGGAAAATATCTCTTGGATAGGCTCAAAAGTTGTTTTGGTGTTCATTAAGAGGGCCAAATTTTAATCACACTGTCCTGTCCTAAATTATGAAGAACAACTCCTAATCCATCATCAAGCTATTTATTTATGCATCCATTCATTCATTTAGTAAACATGTATTAAGGATCAGCTGTGTGCTAAGAAATTCATGCCAGATGTTGGAAAATAAAGATTATTAGAGACACAGTTTAAGGAACTCCCAGGCCAATAAGAGAACTTGTGATTAATCAGGTAAGATTTAAGCAGGGTTTACATGCTAGGATGGAAGGTTAACCAGACAGAGGGAACAATCTAGGAGTACAGAGATTCAGGGGCCCCATCCAGGTGACATGCACCAGCCTGGTCACAGGACACTTGCCCATGAAGGTTCAGAGCCCCAAGGCTCTCTGAGAACCCACCGCTACCATGGTGTTCCTAGGCACCCACCCTAAGCAGTGGTGGGTGGTGACCTTGGGGTGGGGGCTCTACTTCTGTGGGCCCTGCTTATTCCCCAGTAAAATGAGGGGCTTGGACATGCTGATAACCGAGGGCCCTGCAAGCTCTAAACTTCTGTTGGCATTGGGAAGCTTCAAAGGGCAATTGGCTTGGCCATAGACAAGAGTCTTATTTTGTTTTTTTCTGAGCCACTTAAAATATTGTCACCAATACAATTACATTACTCCTCACATCCCCACTAGAAGCAAGGGAGTGGTTGGTAATTTAAAGAGGAGCCACATAGCCGAGTCTTTGCCAAGGTCAAATCACAACCCAGGCTCCTCCTTAGTTCTGTGGGATATGTGGCCTTTGCCCCTAAAGGTGCTGGTTTTTGCCAGAAGCTCACAAATTGATGACTTGATTCTTTCAGGTCAGAAGAAACGGAACAAATATTGACTTCTTACCTGACTCCTTACCAGACCAAAGGTGGAGGAAACAAAAAGTAAAATTTCCCAGTGTGTGTTTCCATTCTATGCTGGGATTTTCTGGTCTTAGGTATGTCTTCACGAGAGCTCACAAACAGTTTTTAAGAGAAAAAAAGGAGGGGTCAATATTTGTTGAGATTTTCCTGAGGTCTCATGAGATACACGGGCTGAATGAAATGCCAGACTTGTCTCTCCACTTCCCCTTGACCTCAGGCTTCAGAGTCTGCTTGCGGTTGGCTGGTACCTAACCAGCCCATTTGGATTTCTGAACAGAAACGACAGCCCAAAGGGGACACATGTTGTATCCAGTTAAATGAGTGTCTCCACTAGTGGTTCTCAAACTTCTTGGTCTCTGGAACCCTTTATGTTCTTAAAAAATATTGAGGACCCCAAAGAGCTTTTGCCAGCCAGGTGGTCCAGTGGTTAAGACTGGGCGCTCTCACTGCCACGGCCTGGGTTTGTCTCCCTCTCTCAGGGAACCACACCACCGTCTGTCGGTTGTCACACTGCAGTGCCTCTGTGTTGCTGTGACACTGAAAGCTCTGCCACCGGGATTTCAAATACCAGCAGGGTCACCCAGGGTGGACAGGTTTCAGCAGAGCTTCCAGACTAAGACAGACTAGGAAGAAGGAAGTGGCCACCCACTTCTGAAGAAACTGGTCACGAAAACTCTATGAACAGCAGCAGAGCGCTGTCTGATAGAGTGGAAGGTGAGAGGCTGGAGCAAAAAGACCGGGCAGGTTCCCCTCTGCTGTCCACAGGGGCGCTAGGTGTTGCCATCGATTCAACGGCATAACAACAACTACAAAAAGAGCTTTTATTTATATCTATTCAGATTTATCATATTAGAAATTACTACTGAGAAAAAATTTAAAATATTTATTTCATTAAAATAATAAACCTACTACATATTAATTTAAATATTTTATATAAAGAAATATATTTTATAAAACAAAAATATAGTGAGAAGAGGGGTGTTATTTCACAACTTTTGCAAATCTCTTTCATCTCTGGCTTCATAGAAGACAGCTGAGTGCTCGGATCTGCTTCTCCATTCAACAAATCGTGACACTACGTGTCATGTAACTTCTGGAAAACTTCGCTGTACACCTGTGAAAGGACGAGAGTGAAGAAGGCAAATAGCATTGTAGCATCCTGGTGGAAGTAGTTTTGCCCCCACAAGGGTCTGGGGAGCTCCCAGGAGCCCTTGGACCATTTTTTGAAGATCCTGGCTCTGCACAATTTTCAGGTATAAACGCTCAAGCTTTGGAAAGGCTTAAGGCTTTAAAACCCTGAGTTTAAATCCCTATCCTACAACTAACTAGCTGTCTGACCTTGGGAAAGTCGTCTAACTCTCTGACCACATCAATCTCTCCCTCTCTAAGGTGGGACTGATAATGTTAACCTTAGGTTGTTATGAAGATTAGACAACGTAGGTGTAGCAGTAACACGGCCCTGGGCTCATAACTGGCCTCCATAAACTCTTGTCTGCCAGGACGCTTCCCACCACAGGCAGGGTCTTCATCCCCGCCCTTTCACATTCTTCCCTGGGGAGATGAGGGACCTATCTTATTGGTGAATTTGGGGAGAAGAGACTGAGAAGGCTCCCCCTCGGGTCCAGCATGAGGCGTCCTGAGTGGGGTGGGCGCGTCTACCCAACACTGTCAGCTCGCGAGGCCAGCAGTGCTGGGGCTGCATCATCC
This sequence comes from Tapirus indicus, assembly GCA_031878705.1. Classification (NCBI taxonomy): domain Eukaryota; kingdom Metazoa; phylum Chordata; class Mammalia; order Perissodactyla; family Tapiridae; genus Tapirus; species Tapirus indicus. Next base: position 87,554,181 of record CM062924.1, on the reverse strand, counting down.
GTCTGACCTCCACCAGTAAGAGGCTCCTCTGGTGCTCCATTGGCTGCTTTTTCTTTGTTTCATTAATTTGTCCAGAGCCTGGGTCGGGGGATAATGGGGCATCTGCAGATCCCAACAGCTGCCATCATCACCATCATCCTCATCCTCCTCACACATGCCATTAGAGCCATTTAATTCTGTAAAAATAGTTCTTGTGGCCATTGAGAAGCACTACACACACACACCACCCTCGATGTCTACACAACAGGCTTTGAAGTCTGTTTCAAACTGTACAAACATAAAATACTTGAAAATGCTTTCATAATCTAGGCCTCATCAGTTGGACTCAGGATTAAGGGATTAAGAATAAACTGAAATTTGGGATTTCAATGACTAATTACAAGATGGAAAAATAAACGTTGGTTATTTCACCAGGCAACATCAGCAACCGTTCCCAGAATGAAATGAATTATTTTCTGTATATGAGAAATTTGAGAACAGTGGCTTAATTCTCAATACTTCTCTTATTGTTGTGTGATCATTATATTCAAGAAAAACCCATGCACGGTCCTCCAACAGCACAGCTGAAAGGATATTCACCATTGTGGCGTGGCACAGCCCCCCACCTGGAGCACGGCCAACCCTACAGCACGCTTGGCTCTGGACTGGAACCCCAGGATTGCTGTCCTCCCGCTGACTGCCTGTGTTTCATGGGCCTCCTTTCTAGAGCCATGGCCCTTTCTTCTTCTGTCGCCAAGAACACTTTACGTTGGTTTATACTGTTGGATAAAGTTCCAAACTCATTTCTAATTCAGTTGTGGAGGGTTTTGAACTTCTTAATCTTGGCAATTGGCTCCCAAGGCTGCAGTTCTGTGGAACCTTTTCCCCCTGGGCCCAGGGCCGGTTAGTCATTGCTACATTAACTCATTTGGGCCGCTAGGGTGCCAGCCGGGTCCCTGAGGCAGGAGACAGCTAACAGCACCCTCATTAGTAACTATCACCAGAACCGTTGCTGGGGCTTAAGTAATCAGATCCTCTTAATGAAAGGGAGCCTATTAACTTCCAGTTTATGGCCAAGAAATAATTTCACCACGTGGTCAGACCCTGCTTTAGGAGGAGACTCACATCGCACGGATCCAGGAACAGGGAAACGTTACCCTGCTTTACGTGTGTGGATCCTTCCTGGGAACCCTTCATACCACTTCTTCAATAACACTAAACTCAAACCAGTCTGGGGATGCCTGACAACCTCAGCCCCCCAAAAACATCCATTGTTCACACATTGTTCCAGAAAACATTCCCGGCACAGGACACCTCTGCAAGTTCCCCTTGGAGAAGAGCCATTGGACATGCCCATTTGGGATGACAAAGGGAGCCCATGGTTACGTCCTGTGTGGACAATCTGGCCCACAGATACCTGGAGATCTGAGAGGCAGGAAGACCACCCCAACGTCAACCATGTGTCACCTTCATGGCTTTAATACTCCCGGCTGCAGCCTTCCCTTCACTTTAGTGCCAGCGCTACCCCAGAGCCACTGCCTGAGGGTGGTCCCCAAGAATCTTGCTCTCACCTGGTCAGTCCCCAGTCCTCTCACCAGGACTGCGTCCACCGTGGTAGGGCTTTGGCAGGTTATCAGATGATCCCTGGTGACACCAAATCCAGTCATGTTCCAGGGCAATCTCTCCCTGATGGTAGAATCATATGGCCTTAAAATGGGCTCCAGAGATTTGGGCCCTGAGTCCCCAGGCTTACTTATACTCTTCCAGTCCAAGTTTGTAGAGTTGGTAGCAGCAGCAAGAGGAAATGCAGCAATTGAGCCATTTCCCTAGAAATGCCCACTCTTCCCTCAGTCTGTCTCCAGAACAAGGATGCACCTTGGTCAGGTGCCGTCCTCCAAGATGTCTTCAAATTCTGCTCTTAGCCTAGTGCTGCTTTTTGCTCACATAAAGGCTTGGGCCAGCGATCACTCCAGGTGAGGGGAGTATAGAGATGAAAAGTCATGGTTCTTCTCAAGAAAATAGTAGATAGGTCAACACAGGTGCTCAAATAACCCTGAAATAAGGTAACCAAGTCTATGTGCAACAAGGTAGGAAGAGATGATAGGTTCAAAGGAAGAGATGATTATGGGGGGGATGAAGATTTAGGGAAGACTTCACAGAGGAGGTGCCATTTGTGAAAGGTGTTGAATGACTCAGAGTAGGATAGCAATGTAACAAAAAGCTGGGGCATAAGAGAGCAGACAGTAGTTTGCAGTAATCTAGAGGGAGGATAAGAATGGAAGGAATCAATTGTTGGAGAGACCCAGGGCATAAAATCGACATCCTTTGTGATTGATTGGATATGCAGGATGAGTGAGAGGGAGGAAACATGGGCTACATGCAGAGTTCTAGTGTGGACATCTGGGTAAACGGTGACAGTATGTTCATTACGTTGCTAAGCTGAGTTTGGGCATGTTTACTTTGTGAATAGAGTTGGGCGTACAAGTGGAGATGTCTATTAAAAAGTTTTAGAAACACATCTGGAGTATGGGAGAATGGTTGGACCAGAGATATAGAGTTGCAAGTCACAGGCATACAATTGATAATGAAATGAAATGATAAACCTCAGAGGTGAAGGAGATTGATGACCTACACAATGTTTGGAGTGAAAAGAGTAGAGGACCCAGGTAACAAACAGTGAAGGCACGGGTTGAAAAAGAGATGCATTCTAAGAAGAGTGACAAGGGACAGCCAGAGAGAGAGCAGACATTAGTGTGGTGGTTGATTAACATCTGTCTTCTTTGCCAGAATTTTCCCCCAAGTGGTCAAGAAACACATCTGCTTTTGCTCGCCTCTCCATGCCCAGTACCCATCATAGTGCCTGGAACACACTAGTTACTCAACAACTGTTTAAAACTGAACAACAGAAGAGAAGGAAATGTGGGGGCTGTGATGCTGTAGGGACCTTGTAAAATGTGAACCAACCAGAAAGTGAGTGGCTTGGATCAAGGCAGGTCTTCATGGACTCATTGCAAATCTTCATCTACATCTGGTGTTTCCCATCTCACGGAATCGTCAAAGGGAGCACGTGTGTTGGTGACACTGAAGGATGAACTCTGCTTCAAGGAATGGAAACAGTATTGAGATCTTCATTCTCCTCCTTGCTCATGGGCGATGGCTCTGTGCTGTGAACCACCATGAGAGGTGGGAGGAAAATCAATGTGTTCGGCCCATGTAGAGCAGAGCTGGCACCCCCCGGAGTTCCTCTCAGCCTGTGGTAATATCTAATATTCTAATTGCCCACATTTTCTTCTCTTTATTCTCAGATGACATTTCCTATTAAAAATACAAATTCCCACAAGAAAAGTTCACCTTTTTTTTAACCTCTTATCCATCACTTACACTTTATTGTGCATAGAGAACCTAAGAAAAAAATTTTAAGATCAGAGAGAGACATAGGAGGGCACTGGGTTTCTTATGGAACAAAGAAAGGGGCACCAGGCAAGGAAAAAAACAAATTACACCGAAACTAGAGCATGGAGGCGCAAATCCCCAACTCACAAATCTTGCCTGAGGATTTGGGCAGAAAAACCTATTTAGAAAATTTGCAGACATTAGATACATAGAGTTTTGGTTGTTTGGTGTCTTACCATCAAGTCTGGACTTAGAGGTTATCCTGCCAAATGCCGTGGAAAAGGCTGTCTAATGTAATTTAGGATACTGTTTGGATTTTTCTGAGCTCTAAGCAATAATTGAATCCCCAGATACTTAGCAGAATCTGACCACACATGGCGAAATTATTTCTTGGTCATAAACTGAAAAGTTAATTGGCTTCATTTCTTTAAATAGATTCAATTATTTAAGCAACAATGAATCTTCCAGAGGTATTTACAAGTCGGGGAAGACTACAGGAGATGAAGGTTTAAAGCATGCTAACCAAAGGCCTTTGCAAGCTACCACCAAGGAGCTTGCAGATTTGGAAGGGATTTATTTGTGCTTATAAAATATAAAAACTGGCCTCTATGGCATGAATAGATTTGATGCAACCAGCCTATTAAAAATTAACACAGCCAAGAAATGATGCCCATATCTATGATGCAGTTTTGTTGAGAAGAGTAGGGAGTTTTTGAGGAGTTTAGTTCTAGAAGCTACCATCTCATCAGTCTCAGAGGAAGCAGCTAAACCACACACCTGAGTCATTTTTGCCACCACTTGCTCCTCAATGACATTCTTCTCCTTCAACATGGCTCACTATTGGGACCTAAATGAAAAGGCTAATTCCTAAACTCACAGAAGAAATGCAGAGTCATGGCAGGATTCATCTCTAAGCATAAGGCTTCCTTCTACACAATAGACATCTGTGGGCTTAGTTCAAATACTTCTTCCTACTGTGTCCTTTCTCCCCTCCAGCTTTGGCCCTGACTCTGAATGTTAATATGTCCCAGAATGAAGTGTCTGCAATTAGCTGAGAATCTGACCCAACCTCCAACCCTCTTCCTGCTGCCTTAATAAAAGTTGCTTCAAATTGCCCTGACCCTGTAACATGGGTATGTTATGCCCTTGCACGCTTCCTCTAGTATGTGTGAATTACCTTCTGAAAGAACATGCTTAAAAGCAGAGTTGAATCATTAACCTTAACCCAGAATTTCACTAAAGCAAAGATATTTGAAACTGCAGGGTCAGGTGGGTTAATTAGGAGCCAATATCTATCTTTTCCTTCAAGCAAATAAAGACAAGAGATGAGATCAACAAGCTAATGGGGATGAACTTTGCAGTACATTGCAGTATGGGGGATGTGTGTGTCCATCTTGCAGGTTGGATTTTTCTCTAATGAAACCAGGAGAAGAAAGACACACACCCCCACCATCAGGTCCCTGCAGAGGCTCACTCTGAGGATGAGGGAGAAGATTATGGAATCAACTTTTGGGGATGGGTGCTATCTATTCCCAGAAGGAATATTTGTGCAGCTGTGGAGCTGTCCAAAGGCCCCAGTGCTGAAAACATTTAGGTGAAATGACAAGAAGTACATCTTGAAATACCAATACACGCTGAGTGTGTTTTTTCTCCAGAGTCCAGACTGGGCCATAATGAAGAGCAGATAGTTTGAGACAATATATTAAATGCCTTTCTGAGGAAAGGACTAAAAGTTCACTTTAACTTTTTACCATTAATACTGTAAATGATTGTTTGGCCACCAGCTCCACTTTCCAGTATATAGCATGTCTAGGATATGGGCATATGGAAAAAGCATCATGAGGTATCTCAGAGGATGATGCATTTCCCAATGTTTTAAATGAACTAAGGGGATGGGAAAACTATTGATACCTAATTTTCCTATCAAAGGACCCCTGCCTTGCCTGAGTGTGACACATGATTACCAGAGCTGTGTGTGGACAGCTCTGTCTTCCTTCAGCCTCATCCCCCACCATGGAGCACCCCTCCCAGACAATTTCATGATGACATTGTCATTTCACCATTATACAGCATGTCTATTCACTCCTTGACTTTTCAAAAAACCATTTGAAGTTTAAAGCACAAAAGCTAGTGTAAACATGAAATTAATTAAATCTATCTATGCTTAAGTCTTTTCAGAATTAACTTATGAAATGTTTGCCAGTAAAATTATTAACATGTAAGTGAAGATAATGAGTCAATTTAAGGTTATTTAATTACTGGCAGAATTACAGTATTTACACTAAAGTCTTTTCTGCAGCTCTATTCTCATGTGTGATATGTCACTGGAGGGTTTTCAAGTCCAGCCCATTCTGATATTTCATTCAGATAAGTATTTTCACCTGAAAGGATGAAGTTTGTTGAACAATGGAATCATTTGGCTCTTGATTGGATGGGCCTCTTTGGAACCTGTCTGTATTGATAGAGAAGTCAACAGTGAGGACTAATTGATCACCATCCCAATGTGCTGTGAAGTTGAGATGGATCAGAGTGTGTCTTGAAAACCTTTCCCCTGGCTCCCTTTCTAAGGGTAAGTTAGAGTGGGGCTCAATTAGCACCAACTCCCAGTTCTTCATGGAACCAGTAAAAGCCCCGTTAGGAGCTGGACCTCCACAGGAGAAAGCCCTACTGCCCTCTGAGTCCTTGCTAAAGAGTACAACACAGTCCTGTTGAGTGGCCTTTGCTGTATTTTTAGTCAAACGTTTAACCTTGGTGAGGGCTGAGATAGCTGCCCATCTTGTGGGTCACTGCTGAGCAGTGAAGACTCTTCCAAATTTTTCCCAAACAAGTTCTACTTTCCTGCAGGAAATCCAGCCAGGCTTTAGAGTAGTTTGCCTGGAGCAAATGCCTTCATGTTGTGATCTATCAAACAGACTGTATGCATCAAACATGGCAGTCCCATCCACTGGATTCTTTGATAATGCTTATTCTCCAGCTAGATTGTCAATAACTGACATTTATCTTATGATAGAGCAAGGCAGAAGACTGCCATGGGCCACACTGGGGAGAGGCAGAGTTTCTCAGGAGATGCTTTAGCACGGAGTTGAGTCTGCTCTCTTCTTGGATGGAGCAGCATGTAGGGGGCAGAACTAGACTGGTCTAAAGGGAGCTAAATGTCACAGATTTAAATAAAGGTTGATTTTTATGATGATCATTCTTGAGCACCTGTGGCAAATCCAGCCAGGTAAATCCCTAGCTGTGGTGGTGGTGGTGGTGGTGGTGGTGATGTGTGTGTATGTAAGGAAGTGTAGGGTGTAGTTCCTGAGTCCCTGGAGCTTACTACTTGGGGAAACAAAACTCACATACATAATCAACTAGAGGAGAATATAAGAATGTAAATAAGTAGGAGCACAGCTAAGTGGTTCATATTCAGGACTTTGGGATCCCAAGAGTCCTCATTTGATGCACACCTTGTGCAGCAACATGGGAAGGGCTCTGGGGGCCCTGGGGGAGGGACAAGCAGAGGAGGAATCCTGGATTACTGGGGGAAGCATTTGTTGGGAGTTAGAGTCTAAGGTTCCAGTTCTAGTAAATCACATGGAGGGCAAAGATGCTCTTCACCCTGAACCATCACTCTCAGATGGCTGGGCTGTGTGGCTTGGGCAGATTTACCCTTTGGTGGGTCCAGATGCCCTCCATTTCTCTCTGGATGCTGTCATTGCATGAAGGAATACTGAGAACTTACAACCCGCCCAGTTCTAACCTTTCAAGTCTTCTCAGATCTTTTAGTCCTGCCCTCCACTGGGGGCACATTAGAGCTGTGCAATGACTGTCCTCTGCCAAGACAGGCTTCTCATCTGTCAGCAGAGCAGCTGATGCAGCCTTAGAGAAAAGCCCTTGAGATTTGCAGTCATGCAGCTGATTCCCTGGCTCTCGCGGAAGTGAGGTGGCCTGTGGCCCCTCAGTACATGCAACGTCAAGGATGAGAAAACACAGGTGTAGACCATGACAGAACCTGCAGAATGCCTGGGCACAATGTGCTCGACAAAGCTGGACAAAGTTCCTTTTTTTCCTCCTGTCTTGGCTACATTCAACTTTTGGTCTCACAAAGAAACGTCTGGTTCTCCCACATCTCCTCCGCCATGATTGGGGGGTGAGGCCAGAGCAGCAACCAGCCCATCCACCCACCTAGGTCTCTGCCTGATGGAAGAATCTACCGATGGCACCACCTCTGTCTCCATGTCCGCCAGGCTCCCTGGGATGCTCCAGGCTCTCCAAGACAGGGAGCAAGAGAGGCAGGGCTGTCAAGTAAGAAGGCTGTCAGTTAAAAAAAGGAGAGAACTGCAGTTCCATGCTCCTGAGAGGCGAGCTGTGGAGCTCCCAAATCTGATGCAAAATGATGAGATTTGAAACGCAGCTAATTTTTTCCAGGATGGTCTATAGCTCTTCATGCTCAGAAACAAGGAAGTCAGTTTCATGCCTCAGGGAATTGGTGGATGGTCTGTGGGGTCAGGAAGGGACTCCTTCACTTGGGTGGTCACAGCCGCTCTGCGGGAGATGAACATGAGAAGCTGAAGACTTAGACGCTCTGGAGACCTGCAGAGTGGCCAGAAACAGGCGCTGGGATCATGGGGACAACGGGGAATGCAATGATTAAAACAAAATCCAGCAAAGGATGGGGGAGGTGAAATTGATGGTTTTAATACACCACCTTCCTCTCATTTTTAATAACAGTGTTGCCTTTGCAATGTTAGTTCCTTAATTCTCACCCCCTGTACCATTGCCTTTGTTTTCACATGCTTGTGCTGTAATTTTCAATTTAATTAGTTGCAGTTCTGTGAGATGGCAACAGGTCCAGGTTTATCTTCACAGCTAATACTGCTAATTGTGTATCCAGCCTTCAGTAATATCTCATTAACTTTATAGGCTATCGTTTCCACATCGTCTACAGAATTAATTTCCTGCAAATCTAGAGATGTTGGTGCTTGTGAACATTTTCTTTCAGAAACACAACAAAACCAACAGAAGAATAAAAGCACCTGGCAGAGTTGGAGAAGCCAGTTGTCATTTTCTGATGCGGTGTCCCTCAAGGAAATAATGCCTGAAAACGATCTTTCCTTAAATTTTTTTTAAAAAAGAACCCACCTAAGTAATTCATCATTTTTATAACAGCCATTATCCATAAGGCATTTATGGATACGTAGACAAAAGATGAGATGTGCATGCAAAATATTTGGAGGCAACATGATGCAGGCCCTTCAATTACTTGCTTTAATATAATGAAGTTGTTATCCAGATGATTTTTATGGCATCTGGCTTGATTTCTCAGAACATTTAATAACCGTCCCCACCTCCTCCTTTAGAGGATGGGAAATTTAGAAGACAAGAGTGCGTGATTTAGCTATAATCCCCCATAACCCCATCTAAGGTTTGACACCCAGTTCTGTCCCCCTCCACCTCTCCCCTGCCACCTTTGAACCAAGGTGCAAAATGCTTTCCCTTCACGTGTCTCCTCTTCTGGGCTCCGGAGCTGGCCTCTTTGTAGCCCATCTGGTCCCTGGTGTTCAAGAAAAGAAAGATCTCCTCTCTACTCCTCCCACCTCTCTTGGACCACATAGATTGACTGTCACCTTTTTCTGAGTGGCAGACAGCAAAAAATGACGTCTATTCTTTGTCACAGTCACCAGGGAGCTTTGCAAATAGACTATCCCTACAAACTGAGCCTGCATGGTGACAGCAATTTCGGCTTCCTCCTCTGGCCTCTGGGCACACGGTGGCTCATGGTTCTGCATGCATCAGTATCTTCTGTTTAGGAGAACGTGTGGACCTTCTTCACAACCTGGATGCCCACCAGGAATGGCTGTGTTGTCATTCCTGCAAAACTGGGAGCTGCTACTCACCCACAGACTGACCTGGGCAGGGATGTAAACATCAGCCAGCAAAAAGTTCGAAAAACTCCAGTCACTGGGCTGAAGGCAGCAGGAGGGTCTGACGCTGGCTGCTTAACCTTTGCCTCAGCAGAGACAAGCGCAACAATGCAAAAAGCATCCAAGAATCTGCACGTGGTGGTCTTGCTTTGATTAAGTGAGAAAATCCAGGAAGCAAGGACTTGAGAGAAGATTTACACATCAGTTGGACAGAAGAGAGGATTCCAAGATAGATAATGGGCTCAGACTTCTCTTGATTAGCCATTCACATTCAACTTGGGCAAAAGGTCAGTGTCCATGCCCAATGAGCCTTCACGAAGGACCCAGATGACTGAAGCATATCCAGTAAGTCCTGCTTTGGCCACCCATGCTCACGTTTTTCCATACAGGAACCTTCTCCCCAAACCCTACCCACCATCAGCACTCTATGCCTAGTCACTTGTTCTGCATTTTGCTAAGTTGCAAACCCCTTTGGGAATATGAGGAAAGATACAAACCAGAAGCACATGGGTTCTCAGACTTCCAAATCACTTAGGTTTCGGGGCATTTATGGGATCATAAAGAATCACAGCATCCTTGTTTTATATATGAGAAGTTCAAAATGGCCAAGAAATCAGCAAAAGTATTCTAGAAGCTTTAGAGACAACAATAAGGCAAGACACTCATGGTGTAGCATTTGGTGGCCCGAGGTGCTAAGAAAATAGCTTAATAGATAAACATTTGGCCTTTCATTTTTATTGTCTTTGGAAATAGCAAATGCAATTCAATTCTACAATTATTTTCAAGCATTGACTGGCTCAACAAAAGCTACAAACTGGGTGCTTTCAGATAAAAGTGTCAGAAACCCAGCTCAAAATAGTTTAAACTAAAATGAGATTTATTGGCTCCTGTAGTTGAGAAGTCTGAAGGTGGAGCTGGCCTCAAGGATCTCCACACTCTGGTCAGGTGTCCAGGTTTCCTAATACTCTTATTTGCCTTCTCTTCCCTCTCTCCTCTGTCCTCTCCCCTCCTCTCCACTCTCTTCTCTTCCCCTTCCTCTTTTCTCTGTCTGTCTCTCTTCTCTCTGCCTCTGTCTCTGTCTGTCTGTGTCTCTCGGTTTGATCCCCCTCACTCTCTCTTGCTTTCTCTCTCTTTGTAGAAGGGTTTCCTCTACAGGGAGTAGAGAGAATTCAGAAGCAGGTAGAAGAAGCAGGACCAGTTAGTTCTGGGTTTCTCCTGCCAGTTCACTGCCCCAAATGAAGAGTCTGTGTGTCCTTTTCTTCTGGGACCGTGAACCGAAGGGGTATAAGCCTGGTTTTAACAGGATCGCTCTGGCTTCTGTTTTAATAAAAGACTGAAGGGGACAAGGTTGAACCAGGGATGCCAGTAAACATTCAGGCCAGAGATGATGGCACCCTGGACCTGGCTGGTGAGCCGAGGAGGTGGTGAGGGTGGCCAAAGTCTGCATGTGTTTTGAAGGTACCGACAATAGGACGTCCTTACAGGACAGATGTGAGACATGGAAGAGAGAGAAGAGTTAGAAATGGTGCCGTGCTCTTTTGGCCCAAGGGAATAGATGCGTGCCATTTCTATCAACTTTACATGAACTATTAACTTCATATGAATTGTATTATATAGTATGTATCACTCCACAATTGCCTTTTATCACTCAACAATTTGTCTTGAGATCCCTCCATTGAGAGATAAATAGGTAGATAGATGATAGATAGATAGATAGATAGATAGATAGATAGATATAGATGATAGATAGATATAGATGATAGATAGGTAGATAGATAGATAGAAAGATAGATATAGATGATAGGTAGGTAGATAGATAGATAGATAGATAGATAGAGATGATAGGTAGGTAGGTAGGTAGGTAGATAGATAGATAGACGATAGATAGATAGGAGTTTAGATAGAGGTGTGGGTACAGGTTCAGGTACAAGTATTGATGTACACGGGTGTCGATGTAGATACAGGCACAGTGTCTCAGTTTCCTGGGGCTGCCATGGCAAAGGACCACAAACTGGGCGGCTAAAACAGAAGTGTGTTCACTCACAGTCCTGGAGGTCAGAAGCCTGAGATCAAGGTGTCGGTGGAGATGGGTCCTTATGAGGGCTGTGAGGAGACTCTGCCCTAGGCCTCTCCCCAGCTCCTGGTGGTTTGCTGGCATCTTTGACGTTCCTCGGCTTGTTGAAGCATTGCCCCAACCTCTGCCTTCATGTTCACACGGCCTTCCTCCCTGTGTGTGTCTCTGTCTTCATACGGCTGTCTACTTATCAGGACACCAGTCATACTGGATCAGGGGCCCACCCTACTCCAGCGTGGCCTCACCCTAACTAATTACATCTGCACTGACCCTATTTCCAGATGAGGTCACATTCTGAGGTCCTGGAGATTAGGACTTCAACCTATGAATTTTGGGGGGACACAAATCAACCCATAACATATAGGTACGTGATGGGTATAGATGTAGGTAGGTAGCCATAGGTATAAGTATAGACACAGGTATAAGTACAGGTAGATGTAGACATGCACCCTTAGGACGCTGCGTCTACACCTGAATACGCTACCACTTTTCCATTTCCACCTAGAAGAGCACTCGCGATGTTCCCAATGTCACTGTTGCAAATAAAGCCTCAACGATTACCTTGGCCCACATGTACGCATTTCTCTAGGATCTAACCCAAAACAGATTCATCAGGTCATAACCTACATGCATCTCAAACTTCAGGAGATCCTGCCACACCGCCGTCTGAAGCCGAAGCTTGACTTTCCTCTCCCGCCAACATCACATCCTCATCACGTGCTGCATGTCAGTCACACTCGGGCTTTCATAGCTCTTCATGGTTTCAGCCGCGTGTCCTGATGCTGACTGTTCCCTGCCCCTCTCCGGGCAGACCCAATCCTTGGGGCGGGTTAAGGATCCATGCAGCGGCTGTCTCTTCAGATTCGGAGCTCCTCGGTGGGGCACCCAGAGTGTGGGCGCCTGGCTTTGTTGGATTCCTAATGCCTGGGGTTTCCCTCTAGGCTGCCCGCCATCAGACACCAGCAAGAACACATGGATGTATCACGGCTGCTTTGTAGCGTGTGCTCACTCACCACCAGGGGCGGAACATCAAAGGTCAGCGAGGCCGGGAGGCCTCTGGAGAGAACCCTCAGGGAAAACCCTTTCACGTGTCCTCCACATTCTACCCGTCAGAAGTCAGCCTTTGCCTGTGGCCCAAATCCCTCTCGAGCTCCCCCTGGACTCCACCGCCACCTCCCATCCCACAGGAGACAGCACATCGTGTGTAGCCCTGCCTTTGATCATGGTTTACTTGTCCTTTTATCATCATCATGTTACCACTGTTAAGGCGGGGGTCCTAGAGCTGGGGCCCCGGGGAGGCTCTGCCTATCAGGCTCCCAGCACGCATGTGGGCGAGATGAAGAAGAGGCTTCGGTTCCTGGGGCTGATTTCGCCTTTGTTTTCGTCTCTCCCTCTACAAGGTCCCTCTCGCTCTCGGTCCTCAAGACCCAGAGGCTGCTGCTGATTTCTCCGGAATCTTCTGACTCAACATAGCTTCTCCTTTTCCCCTGCTCTCTCTGCTCAAGGTTTCCCATTGAAAGACCCCAATAACCAGCAAAGCTGAGCATCTTTACAGAGATTTTTTTCAGCCTGCTATGATCTTTTGCAATTGTAGCTTTTGTGCTTATTTAAGAATCCTTCCCTATCCCACATAATAAAGAGATCCCTTTCTCATTTCTTTTAAGATATTGAGGCTTTATTTTCTACATTTAAAAGTAATTCCTTTGCGATTTATTTTGTGTATATTGTGAGATACAAATTCAATGTTCCTGCCTCTAATTGAATGCCCCCTCCATCAAAACCAAGATCTAAACAGCGTGAGTGTTTGTCCATCCTGACCTCTGATTTCTGTTCCATTGCTCTAATTTCTTATCCCTGAGCCAGTGATCTGATTTTTATTACTATAACTTTGTAATGAACTTGAACGTATGATGGGGCCAGTCAATGATTTTTGTTCAGCTTTTTCAAAATTTTCTTGGTGATTCTTGAACACTTGCTCTCCCATATCATTTCAATAACCAGTTTTTAACTTTCATGAAAATATCCTGTCGGTCTTTTGGAATCCTATTAAATTTATGGATTAGTGCTTGCACCTATTTTATTTTACATTTGTACCTAGGTATCTCATCCTTTGATATTCTGAATGAGAGGTTTTCAAAATTATCTTTTCTATTGATTTTTTATTTTTAGAAATTCTTATATGATATTCAAGATATGCAATAAGATGTAAAGAATGAAAAACTCATGGACCCAAGAATGATGCTCATGGATCCATCACCCAGGTTAAGAAATAAAATGTTTTCACTGTAATCGAGACCTCTGGTCACCCCTTCCCAGTCACCCCATCGCTCCCCAAGAGGTGACCATGATTCTAAATTTGGTTTTTGATATCACACGCATCTCTTTTTCATATACTCCGTATATACACACCCAAGAGTATTGCTGTGTATAATTTGACCTTTATAAAAGCGACATCATATTTGGCACCTTCTTCTGCAACTTGGATTTTTAATTTTTAATTTTTTTGAATTTTCAAAACTGTTTTTCCAACATATTTGTGAGATCCACCTCATAAAAATCACAGCCCCTGTTCATTGATACTCTTGGGTGTGTAGTTTCCTGTGGTAATAAATGCATCTGTTTTTCTGTGGTTGGACATTTTAGCCATTTCTCTGATTTTTTTCTACTGCAAGCAACACTGCTATGAACTCTTAAGTAGCTTCTTTCGAGCACGTAGGCATTTCTCTGGGCTGCACAACCAGGGACTGAATCGCTGGGCCTTGGGCTCTGCACATCTCCAGCCTTGCCGGGTGATGACATGTGGTTCCGGTGGTAAGTTTACATCGTGTTCCTGTTATTATATCACGTATTTATTGACCATTGTGTTTTCTTTTTATTGAATTGCCCATTCATACATTTTGTCCATTTTCTTATTCTGTTGACATATGGAAGTTGCATAAATACCTTAAATACTAGTCCTCTGTTGTTACCTGTGTTACAAGTAACTTTTCTCAGTCTTGGTGTATATATATTCACACACCACGTAATTCACTCTTTTAAAATGAACAAGCCAATGGTTTTTAGTACACTCACAAGGCTGTGCAAATCTCACCACTATCTAATTCCAGAACATTTTTATCACCCCAAAATGAAGCCTCATACCTATTAGCAGGCACTCACTTTTCTCCCTCTCGCAGCCCCTAGCAACCACTAATCTACTTCCTATCTCTGTAGATGTGCCCATTCTAGACAATTCACATAAAAGGAATCACACAATATGTGGTTTGTCTGACTTGTTTCTTTCACTTAGCATAAAGTTTGAAAGATTCATAAAGTTTGAAAGATTCATCCATGTTGTAGCATGTATCAGCACTTCATTCCTTTTTATGGCTGAATAATATTGCTTTATATGGAAATACCACATTTTGTTTATCCATTTATCAGTTAATGGACTTTTAAGTTGTTTCTACTTTTTGGCTATTAGGAATAATGCTGCTAGAAACATGTTTTTGTACATGTACATGTTTTTGGTGAACACATTTTCAATTCTCTTAGGTATATACAGAAGAATGGAATTGGTGTATTAGTTTCTTACTGCCATTGTAACAAATTACCACACAAATGTAGCAGCACAAAACAACACAAATTTATTACCTTACAGTTCTGATGGCCAGAAGTCAAAAATCAGTCTTCTTGGGCTAAAATCAAGGTGTCAGCACGGCTGTGTTCCTTCTGGGGGCTCTCGAGGAGAGTCTGTTTCTTGCCTTTTCCAGCTCCTAGAGACCACTTACGTTCCTTGGCTCGTGGCAGCTTCTTCCACCTTCAAAGCCAGCGGTGTAGAATCTTCTGTCCTTTTTGACCTCTGCTTCTGTTGTCACTTCTTCGCCCATCTCCCTATGTCTTATAAGGACCCTTTTCATTACATTGAGCCCACCAGGTAATCCAAGATAATCTCCCCATATCAAGATTCTTAATTTAATCACACCTGCAATGTCTCTTTTGCCAAATAAGGTAACAGATTCACAGCTTCTGGGGATTAGGATGTGAACATCTTTGGGGGACCATTACTCGGCCTTCTGTACTGGGTCGTATGGTAGTTCTGTGTTTAAACTTTTAAGGAATTGCCAGACTGTTTTCCAAAGTGGCTACACCATTTTACGTTCCACCAGCAGGGGATGGGGGTTCCAGTTTTTCCACATCCTTTCCCACACTTGTTATTATCTGTCTTTTGATTTGGTTTGATTTGGTTACAGCCGTCCTAGTTGGTGTGAAGTGGTACTTCATTGTGTTCTTAATTTTCATTTCCCTAAAGAGTAATGATGTTGAGCATCTTTTCATGTGCCTATTGATGCTTTGTATATCTTTGTAGAAACATCATTTTAAATCCTTTGCCCATTTTTTCATTGGATTATTTGTCTTTTTATTGTTGGGCCATAAGATTTTGTTATATATTCTGATACTAGAACCTTACCAGATATCTGATCTGAAAGTTTTTCTCACATTCTGTGAGTCATCTTTCACTTTCTTGGTAGTGTTCTTTGAAGCACAAAAGTTTTTACTTTTGATGAAGTCCAATTCATTTATTTTCATTTGGTTGTTTGTGCTTTAGGTATCACATCTAAGAAAGTTTTGCCTAATCCAAGGTCACAATTTACACCAATGTAACCTCTAAGAGTTTTACAGTTTTAGCTCTTATATTTAGGTATTTGATTCATTTTGAGTTAATTACTGTATATGATGTGAGATAGGGGTCCAATTCATTCTTTTGTATGTAGATATCCAGTTGTGCCAGCATCATTTGTTAAAAAGACTCTTTATTATATTCCCATTAAATTGTCTTGGCACTCTTAACAAAAATCAAATTACCATACACATATGGGTTGATTTCTGAACTCTCTATACTATTACATTGATCTATATATCTGCCCTTATGCCAGTACCAAACAGTTTAATTACTGTAGCTTTGTAGTAAGTTTTGAAATAGATACATTTTTCTAGTAAGTTTTGAAACTTTTCTAGATTGTTTTGGCTATTCTGGGTTCCTTGTATTTCCATATGAATTTTACGATTAGCTTGTCAATCTCTGCAAAAAAGAGAAGGATTGCTGGCATTTTGGAAGGGATTGCTTTGAATCTGTAGATAATTCAGGGAGTTTTCCATCTTAGGGAGTCTTCCAATCCATGAACATGGGATGCCTTTCTATTTATTTAGGTCTTTTAAATTTTCTTTCAGTGATGTTTTATAGTTTTAATTGTATAAGACTTACACTTGTTTTGTTGAATTTATTCCTAAGTCTCTTATTCTTTTTTATGTTATTATAAATGGGATTGTTTTCTTAATTTCATTTTTGGATTGTTCGTTACTAACATATATAAATACTATGGATTTTTGTATAATGATTTCATGTCCTGAAACCTTGCTGAATTCATTTATTAGCTCCAATAGTTTTTTGTGGATTCCTTAGGATATTCTGTGTACAAGATCATGTCATCTGCAAATAAAGACAGTTTTGCTTCTTCCATTATAATTTGGACACCTTTTATTTCTTTTTCTTGCCGAATTGCCCTGACCTGTGCCTTATTCTTACATTTCTAGAATAGTACCTCCTGGTGACTGAAAGTTTTGTTTTTAATTTAGCAGAGTTGAATTTAGCAATTATTTCCTCTGTGGTTTTTGCCTTTTTAATCTTCTTTAAAAATACATTTTTATTATGAAATTTTGAAGCTATTATATTTTTTTTCTAAATTTAAATTATTTTGCTTTTCTCATTTAGATCCTTAAGCAACTAGCATTGCATATTGGATGTGGCATGAGATAATGAGATATGAGCTAGTTTTATTTAATTTCCCACATGGATTATCAGTTGTCCCAGCCCTGTTTAGTGAACGGTGCATTGTTTTACCATGTTCTACAGGAACAGCTCTCTCATGTTTTAGTTTTCCAGCCATGCGTGGGTCGGTCTGTTTCTGGGCACCACCTTCCATTTGGTTTGTTTTTTACTAGCCCCACCTTGCTTACCCTCCACAAGTTTGTGATATGATCTGATACCTGATATGGCAGTCTTCCCCAACACACTCCACCCCGTCTTATTTAATTTCTTCAAAATTACCTTGGCCATTTTTTATCATTTTGCTCTTACATTTAAGTAGTAAAATTGTGTGACATCCTAGATTAATTCGAAGAAAATTTTTATTTTTATAAAACGTAATACATTAAATATGTTTTCTATAGTGTTTGAAAATTCAATCTTTAATTTTCTCCATAAAATTCCTATGCCTCTTCTATTAAATGTATTCTTGGGTTTTTGGGTTTTTTTTAGTTTCCATTTGCAAAAGCAACAAAAGTATAACTTACATTTCATTTTCATTGCTGATATATGGCATTGAAATTGCTTTTTCTGTTTATCCTTGTATTTTTTCGTTTGTCCAAGAAATATGCATTGAGTACTCACTGTATGCAGGTACCATTCCAGGGGCGAGACTACACAAGGATCCAAAACACAGTCAATCCCAGCCCTCTGGGAGCTGACATTCTCTGGACAAAAGGGGGCAATAAACCAACAAGTAATTATACGACATGCTCTCGGATGGTGGGAAATGCTATGGAGAAAGTAAAGGCAGGCAAGGGGAATAGAAAGTGCCCTCTCAAGGAGTGTCAGCAGGAAGCCTGCTCCGATGACGTGACCACTGAGCGGAGCCTTAAGGAAGGAGGGAGGAAGTCCTACAGGTTCGGGGACAAAAGGCATTGCAGGCAAGGGAGGCAGCAGGAATCTTTCCTGGATCCCAGACCCCGGTGCATGCCAGGTGTGCTCAAGGACCCCCCAGAAGGTGGCCAGCGTGGCTGGAGCCCAGTGCGCCAGGAAGAGTGTGAAAGGAGATGGTCCAAGTGGTAATCAGGACCAGACGAGGAAGGGCCTTCCCCAGACCCTTGCAGGGCTGTGCTTGCTCTGAGTTCAAGAATCCCTTCCTCAGAGAGGCCGTCCAGCTCCACGGTCACCTCCGTTACTGTGTCTGTTCTATCATTTCGGCCCCACACATCCCTAGCTGAAACCATCTTGTTCACTCACGTGTATTCTGTCTCTGTCCTCCTCGCTAGTGTAAGCTCCGTGACAAGAGGTGCTCGCCCAGCTTCTTTACTGCTGCTTGGTCAGCACCTGGGACTTCACACGTTTATTAACTATGTTCATGGATGAATCCACCCCCAGCCGAGCACAAGCTCTCCCTGCCCCTCCCCACTAGGCCCGCCACACCCTGTGCTCACACATCTGCCGTGGCCACATTTTTGCTCATCGCTTCTGTGAAGCCATGTGGCAGGGGAGCAAAGTCGCCTGCAAAAGGGGCACACGACAGTTTTTGTTTGATGACATCATGGAAAGGTTTCATTGGTTTGCTTTCAAAGCTGACAATTCAGGATGTGTAGAATAAGCCCCCGGGTTTCAAATGTGGCTTAAATATATCTAATCAGTAAGGCAGATTGGTAGACAAAATTCTTTTATTTTGGAAAATTTCAAGCATATACAAAATTGGAGACTAGTATAATGAACTCCATGTTTCCCTCATTGACCTACAATTATCCCTCCTACCCCTGGGTTATTTTGAGGCAAATTTCAGACATCATATTGCTTCTTCTATAAATTGATATACCTAGTGTATCTGAAAGATTAAGACTCATTTAAAAATATGTATAACCACAAAATCATCATCATACCTATAATTTAACAATAATTCCATAATAGCATCAAATATCCAGTCATTGTTCAAATTACCCTATTGTCTCACATGTTTTTCCTTTTTTACAGTTTGTTTGTTTGGATCAGAATTCAAATAGGATCCACACATTTCAATGATTGGTGTGTCTCTTAATCTCTCTCAACCTCCGGGTCCCCACCTCTCCCTTTTTCCTTACAATCTGAGTTGTTCTTCAGTTTCCTTCAGTCTGGATTTAGTTGACTGCATCCATATGACATTATTTAACACGTTATTCTGTTCCCTGTGTATCTTGTAAGATGGTGGTCAGATCTAGGGGTCTGATCAGATTCAGGTTTTATTTTGTTGGCTGGAATATTTCACCAGCAGTATTGTGCATTTCCACCAGGATAACGTCTGGTCATCTTTTCTTTTGTGATGTTAGAGGCCATCGGCAAATCTTGCCTGGATCCGTTATTTCACAAGGGGTTGCAAAATGATGACATTCTACACTTATCCTAACTACTTTATCTATAAGCTGGAATATTTCCATAAAAGGAAATTTCCTCTCATCAAAAGGATAGTCAAAAGAATGCCTGATTCGTTCCCTTTATTAACAGTTTTCAAAATAATGAGTTGGTTCCCTAGCATTTTTCAAAGGTGACAATGAGTTTTAGATTTGCTTATTTGTTTCACTATTTTATTTATTTTTTTTGTTCTTTGTATCACTATGAACTCATGAACTTAGACATTTTTGATGTGTTTCCGTTAATTATTGTTGTTATTTTTAATGATCAAATTGTCCCATCTTTGGCCAATGGAAACCTCTTCAGGTGGGCTCTTGAAATTTGCTTGTTTATTATTCTTACTGTTGTTGCTCTTATTGTTATTACATGACCTTAGTAGTCTTTGATAGCTTCTTACCTCCTTTCACACTGATATGACAAGGTGATTTTGACACATTTTGTCCATTTCCTGCCTCATGTTTGAAATAAGCCATTTGTCTAAGGAGGCTTCGTTACTCTAATGGTATTTAGAGACCACCATCTGAATGCCAGAGTGCTTATTGCTACCGGGTGTGTCATTATTGCTGGTTCTTTTAGTGGACAGAGTTAAGACATATTTACAATGAGAAAATGCATCATTTGTTTGTACGGATATTTTCAATTTAAAGTCAGAACTGCACAATGTTTACTAAATAGCATAAATCTTACATCTGTATCTTATTTCTTGCACAATGAAAATCCCAGTTTTCATGACACCAACATAATCGCTTACTCTCCTTATCCCAAACTACACACATAACCATCTCAGAAAAATAGCCACAACTCTAACACCCAAAATATGATTGTGAGAACAGTATCCCTACATTTATTTTACCTAGTATGTATCCTACTAGGGATGTATAATCCAGTTAATCCAAAGTCATTTAAAAGAGTCCTTTCCCATGATTACACAACCCACTCAATATATAGTTACATTCATTCATTTCATTTTGCTTTAGATTTCTATGGGTTGCTTTGGGCCTTTGATGAATTTTGAGTTAATTTTTGTGTATGGTGTGAGTTATGGGTCCAATTTCATTCTTTTGCATGTGGATATCCAGTTAAAGCTGGATTTTTATATAATTTTATTTTAAATTGCATAAAATATCTACATGGTTCTAAAGTTGAATCTTCAAAATAATTTGTATTCAGACATCTGGTTCTGTCCCTCTTCTCTCTACCCCATCCTCTCTGGATAGGTCACCACTTATAAAATATTTTAAATTTTTTTATATTATTGGAAGTTTTATTCTTCCAATAATTTTTTTTTTTGAGGAAGATTGGCCCTGAGCTAACAACTGTTGCCAATCTTCCTCCTTTTCTTCCCCCCAAAGCCCGAGAGGATAGTTGTATGTCATAGTTGTACATCCTTCTAGTTGCTCTGTGTGGGATGCCACCTCAACATGGCTTGATGAATGGTGCTTAGGTCCACGCCCAAGATCTGAACCAGCAAACCCTGGGCCACTGAAGCAGAGCGTGCAAACTTAACTGCTACACCACTGGGCCAGCCCCTCTTCCAATAATTTTTAACAAAATAAACACATCTATGTCTTTTACAAAACATTTTGTTTTGGAATCATCTTAGATTTATAGAGAAGTTGCAAAGATAGTACAGAAAGTTCCCATATAGTCTTCACCCAGCCTTCCCTAATATTAACATGTTACTTAACCAGGCTACATTGGCTGAAACTAAGAAATCAACACTGGCACAATACTACTAGCCAAATTACAGACTTTATTTAGACTTTGCAAATGTTCCTACTAATACCCTTCCTCTGTTTTAGGGTCCAGTCCAGGACACCCTGCTGCTGTGTCTCTTTTGTCTCCTACAACCTGTGGTAGTTCCTCAGTTTTTCCTGACCTTGCACTCCTGAAGTGTACTGGTCAGGAATTTTTTAGAAAGCCCCTTCGTTTGTCTTATTTTTTCTCACGATTAAGCTGAGATTATGGGTTTGGGGGAAGAAGACAATGGAGGTGAAGTGCCTTCTCATCACACCACATCAGGGCTGCATGAGTGATACCATCATGACTTGTCATCGGGGATCTTAACCTCCATCGCTTGGCTGAGATGGTGTCTACCAGATTTCTTCACTGCAGAGTTACTAATTTCTCCTTCCCATATTCTGTTCTTTGGACGTAAGTCCAGGCTACCCTCAAGGAGAGGGAAATTAAGTTGCACCTCCTGGAGGAGGGCTATCTATAATTATAAATTGGAATTCTTTTGTAAGGAAGATTTGTCCACTTCCCCCCATTTATTTATTTAATCAGCACGAATTCATGGGTATTCTCTTCTTTAGGTTACAATCTAATATTATCATTATTGTTTTGCTCAAATCGCTCTAACTCCAGCCATTTTTCAGGTTGGCTCCAGCATCCTTTTGACATGCAAATATACTTTTAACACAAGAAAAATTTATATCTTTTTTGTCTTCACTCACCACTTTTCTATTTTCACTTATCTCTGCATCCAAGAGATTGCTTCAAAGCTGTTTAAAGAAATATTCCTCATTCCTTTTTACAGCTTCAAAGGAATCCACTGCGAGGATGTACCAGGGCTTCTGCAGTCATTCCCTAGTGATGGACATTTGCATTGTGAGCTGTCCTCTGCTCTTTCAAAGAGTGCTGTGTTGGGCAGGGTGGTGTACACGTCCTTTCGTGTTTTTCCTAGTGCCTCTTTGGGATAGATCCTAGAGGTGGATTCTTCAGACAAAGGATATATGTGTATAAGATTTTGCTAGAGTTTGCCAAATTTCTCTTCATAGGGGTTGTACTATTTTGAATTTCCACTAGCAATGTTTTCCCACAGCTGAACCAACAAAATGTGTTACCAGCGTTTTATATTCCTGCAAATCTGCTGGGAGAAGGTATCAGCACAGGTACCTTCGTACACCTGTGCAAGGCTGATAACACCTGTGTGAGCTGAGAGGATGTCAAATGGGGCAAAATCTTACATAAAAGATAGATGACACATAAATAGGGAGCTCCTAGGGATCTAACCCACAGCAGGGGAGCTTCAACCCCACCCCCAACCCCACCCTGGGCAATCCCTGAATAAACCTTACAGCAGCATGGAGCGGGGCTCAAAACCACCAGCTGGATAATTAGGACATCAATATGATTGGAGATGACATGCAAAGGCCTTTCTACACAGGAAAGAAACTCACACGTCTGGCAGGGAAGCTGTGCCAGGCGTTTTCCGTGGGGTTCCTGTAACTTCTCACAACAACCTGATGGGTAGGAAATCATCAGCTGTTTTTTTCCAGAAGAAGCTGAGGCGAAGTGATGTGCTCTGTGCCCACAACTGGTGTCAGGATGCACCAAGATTAGATCTCACGGTTTTCTAACTTTCGGGAACGTTGTTCTTGAGCTGGTAGATGAAGTATTAGAAGCATCTAACTTGTGTCTTAGTCATCTCAGGCCACTATAACAAAAATACCACAGACTGGGGGGCTTACAAACAACAGACATTCATTGCTCACAGTCCTAGAGGCTGGAAGCCCAAGATCAAGGCGCCGGCAGATTCCTGTCCGGTTCCTGGCTCACAGGCGGCCATATTCTGGCTGAGTTCTCACATGGCAGAAGGGGTGAGGGCGCTCTCTGGGGTCCCTTTTATAAGGGCACTAATCCCATTTACAGAGGCTCCACTCTCACGACCTAATCACCTCCCAAAGGCCCCCCTCCTAGTCCCATCACTTTAGGGGTTAGGATTCCAACACACGAACTTGGGGGAACACGCACATTCACTCCTAACACCTCGCTTGGAACGTTGCCTTCAGAACCCCAAATCTGCTTAAATGTCCTTTTAATGTTGCGGTGGCGCCTGGCCTCCGAATCTGGGACAGACTCTGGCTGCCATGCGCACTCTGTTGCTGGGAGCCCTCTCCACAGACCCACCCCCGCCCCCGGCGGTGTTTTCTAGTTCCTCCCAGTTCTCTGTGGTCAGTCGAGCAGAAGGGAAGAGGCGCCGTGTTCTGCCGTCTGTCTCGCTCTTCAGTCCACGACGAGTTCAAGACAGCTCGGACACACTGCACTTCCAGCCCTGCGCGTCGCTCCGCTGATGAGTCTATGTTCACAGGTGAGGCTCTCCTGGCGGAAGAAGGAACGAGTACGATCTGCGGCAACGTCTGTTGCACGTGGCTGCTACCACTCTGGCGTGGTGGAGTCGAAGGCTGTGGGTCTGCGTTTGCGCTTCAAGACTGGAAGCTTCTCGCCGTCTCTGAGCCTCTCCGCCGTCCTTTCTCACGTTCATTCCACTTTTCCAGTCTCGGTTCTACCGCCAATGCCTCTGGCGTCTCCGTTTTAGGCAGAGACCGGGAAGCCTATGAAGAGGATGTTTTTACATGAGTGCCTTCATCCGGGCAGGGCTCGTTTAGGACCCGGGACGAGGGCACGGACGCCCAGACCTCGGGCGTCCTCAGGAGCCATGCAGCCCCCAGTGACAGCTTGCAGGGGAGTTATCCTAAAGGGACCTCTTTTTTATTTTAAACAAGAAAACTCTGAAATGATACATTGCGATCAACTTGATTAGACATCGGCGAGGTAATCTGATAGTATCCAGTGAAATGACACCAGCACATCGGGGGCACTGAGCACTTGCTCTGCTCAGTGTCTCAGTGAACGTCACGGGGGCCCTGTGAGGGAAGCTCCATCGTCTCCGTCCTGTGGGCAAGGAGATTGAGGCTGAATGAGGTTAAGCAACCTGTCCAAGGACATCCAGCCAGTGAGGAGTGCCGCTGTCACACCCGTCCTGATGCTGCATCCTGAGTCCTTGCCCGTGGTGAAGCACGTCGACGGGGCTGACTCTTCATGCTCCTCACGGAAGTCACAGAAGAGACCCTGATCACAGCTGTCAAGTGAGATGGAGACGTGTCCACTCATATGCGATTCACAGGAAGGAGGGTGCATAAAGGCCCGTTTCTCTTGAGTGGTTTGTTTTTACAGTTCAAACCCCTATAAGCCTTAGGGAGAATGTTAGCCACAGTTCTGCAGAGAAACAGAACCAATAGGATGTAGATGACGTATACACAATCGGATGTGTGTGTGTATACACACACACAATCATCCCTCGGTATCCACAGGGGATTGGTTCCAAGAACGCCGGGAGATACCAAAATCCGCGGTTGCTCAAGTCCTTTCTATAAGATGGTGCAGTAGAATAAACACAGTTGGCCTTCCATATCCTCAGGTTTCACATCCGTGGATTCAAACAACTGTTGATAGAAATTTCGACTCATGGAAATTTCGCCATAGGCAGAGACCCCAGGAATGGCTGCAGTCCCTCCCTCCTAAGGGAATTAACCAAATATCACGATGCTGTCAGGATGGCTAGAGGTTTACAGGATTGCTCCAAGTATTGCTTTAAATGCCATCCTGTTTCCTTTCCCTCTTCTGTTTTTAGTGAACAGATCCATAATAAGACAGATAAGATTCCTTCCAATTAGTCAGAGTAACCTTTCCCCTCACCTTAACCAGTCAAAATTAAATACTGACCCACAAGGAGGGTATTTTACGAACTTCCTATTGAATGTTGGATTTGTCATAACCTTTGGCCAAAGGCTGGCTTCTGCTAGCCAACCAGCTTGTGGGCTTGAAGGTTATTTTTAAAAATAGCTTCCAGATATGCTGTGTGCTTAGAAGCTCTGGAGTGGCTGGTGGAGTGGGGTCATTAATATTCCGTGTTACCCCACAGCCCTCATCCGAAAACGCTTTACAGGTGCCTGTTTTCAACTGCTGCTTACAAATTTCATCGCAATTGCTCGGGAGCTGCCTTTGGTTTTCTCCTCGGGGTTTAAGTCCTCAACCATTTCCCTTACGTTTCACGCTCTCGCTGTGCGCACGCGGCTCTCCAAAGCAGCCCTCGCGGAGAGAAGTCGATAGCAGAAGCAACTGCCTGCTGATTTCTAAACCACCAGAAGCGCAGATACTCACATTGGTTTCAACGCGCTGCACATCTCCCCACGATTTCCCACGTCACCTTAAGAACGTATTTTCCCACTACGAAAGAATTATTTGCATCTTTCTTAAAAACCTAACCAGAGCGAAACCTCACGAGATGGAACGTGGCCAGAGGTTTAGCAGCCATTCTTTCTGCTCTGTCCTCTGAGATCTGGAATGTGACCTTGAGGACGGCTCAGGTGCCCGGAGCTTCTCAGTCCGACGGTGCTGGGCTGCAGAGACCTGACCGTCGCGGTCCTGGCTGGGGAGGGAAGACCGACCTGTGGCCTCTGTCCCTCCACTGTGCAAATCGCATCACACTGGGTGTTAATGCTTCCTACAAGCATCAGAGCCTCGGGGCACTTTGGTGACCTTGCATACGTAGCCAGTGCATCTTTGAATAAATCAAGACCAAGTTCCAGAAATGACAGAGCATGGGAGGGCGGTTCCAGCTTCCGTCTCCTTGGCTCAGACTTCAGAGGAGGTGCACCCGCAAGCTTGTCAAGGCATTTCTCTCTTCTGCTTTTACCACCGGCAGGTTTGAGCTGGTACAGCACGTCTTCCAGCAGCTTCCTATTCTTCCAGAATTCTTTTTAGCCTGTGTTCTTTCTCCTTCAGATTTTCCCAGCCTAAAGGCCCTGGGACTCTTCTTTACCCAGGAATCCTCGCTGAGACTCGAGGTTCAGCAATGTCCCTTTGGGGACTTCCTGAGGCCAGGAGATGAGGCCTCCAATGAGAACGCACCCTGGAGGGGCTGGGGGATGGGGGCTCAGGCGGCTGCCAAGCACGAGTGGGCCAACGCACCCGTGGGGCTCAGGTGTGAGCAGCCAGCATAGAGGTCACTGCCAGGCCCATGGCGTCCTGCTGTTTTACCAAGAGGAGAAATGGAGGTCTTAGCTGAGCCTTCCACAAAGACCCCTGATGGGAGTGGTGTCCACCGCACGGAGAAGCAGGTGAGCACTTTGGTCCCCAAGATCCTCCTGAGGATCCCCCCCTGCCTCTTTGAGAAAAGTGACTCCTGTTCTAACTGTGATGCTCTCCGGCAGTGTCCCCTTACCCACAAACCCCCTGTACTTGGCCTGGCGCAGAACGCCGGCTTCGCTCCTTGCCTGAAGGCTGGCCTTGGTGGGGCCTGACAGCCAAGGTGACTTTGGTTGGCAACAATTTAATCATATTTCACAGGCTTCCTGCCAGCTTGTTCTGTTCCAGTGAAGGAAGAGGGGGCTTGTGTTGGCTCCGGATTCCCCACGTCCCCTGCACACGCTCCCTGCCCTCCACCCGAAAGGGCTTAAGAAACATTTCTTCCAATCTGAGACAACTTTAGAAAAGGCAAGAGCAGTCTTTCAGCTGCCGGCCCCTCTCTGCTTCCGCTCGTTCCCGTCCAACGCGTGAGGCAGAGCTGGCCGCAGCCTCCTGGGTGTGGTAACCAGGTGTGCGGGCACCAAGCATGGTCTTGAGTGTGTGACACCAGCGGGGGCAGAAGAATTGTGCAACCGCTCTCACCCCAGCCTTTAAAGGACGGCTCTGGCGAGGGAGAGGACTTGCACGCCCTTCACCGCGCAGCCCCACCGTCCATCCAGGTGCGCACATGCGGGAGAGGCATCTGCCGGCTGCATGTCTGCACTGACGTATCCATCAGGAGGAGGCCCGGCTCCGGGTTTGGGAAATAATAAGAGGTGATGTTTGCAACGGGCTGGCTGAGAGCGGCAAACCAGCCGGCTTGCTGATTAAACAAGAAAAACGAGCCACCGCTCTCTCAGAGACGGCAGGCTGAAAGGGCACAGGAGTTTTAATTAATTTTTTAACTTTCCGGTCTATGCTGTCAGCCTGTTTCAGAGCATAGGCCAGGCAGCCCTGTGCCCCAGCCTGTGATCAGGTCTAGAACGCTCGCTTTTCATCCCCTTCCTGTAGTCAAATGCAAGCAGGATGCCCAGGTGTGACGGGAAGCCCGGCCCATGATGGCTCTCTAGGTAGAGGAGACACCTGCCAGCTCTAATCTCTTTCTCCCGGGACCCCTTTTCCCGGGTTCACAGCCCCGGAAATGAACCGGTCACACCCTGCAGTGTCCACTCTCCAGGTGAGGGACCAGGCCTCGGCAGGGACAGCCCTTTTGAAATCTGCATAGGAGCACACTCTTCCCAGACATGGAGCCATTCACATCTGGCACTGGTTCATTATTTTCCTATCCCCCTCTAACTGACATGGAGAGTGGTGTGCGGCACTAAGCAATGTACCTGGAAGTCACTCCAGACTGGCTCACAGCCGTCTTCCTTATTCTTTTCCCAGCCGCCTGTTACTCCGTCCTGTGGACACACCACTGTTTATTCAACCCGTCCCACGTGTGAGCACGCTGGTGGTTTCCAACACTTTGCAGTTACAAGCAGTGTCATCACCAAGAACCTCGTGCGTGTTTATTTTACATTGCTGGGTGCGTCTTCAGGGTAAGTTTCTAGAAAAGGGATTCCTGATTCAAAGGGTAACTTCACATGTGCCTTTGTTAGGTGTGGCCAAATCCCCGTGCAGAAGGGTTGAGCCACTTTGGGCTGTGCTTTATTTTGCTCCTACAGCTGGTCTCTGGGGGCAGACATGGGGCTAGAATCTGTGCAAAACGAAACAACTGAATCATGTGAAAAAGTCAGAGCAAGAGCTAGAAATTACTGTCTGCTTTCCTGAAATGTCGGGATTTGGCGAACTTCCAAGCTCTCCGGGGAATTGTCAGGCTGACGACAGGACGGTAACTGTGACCTTTACTTTGCAATAACTGTTTTTCAGTTAATTGTTTCTAAAAACTGTCACTGGTAAGTAAGCTGCGGAGATCACAACCCAGCTTCACCCCCATCTGTAGGATGAGACGCCCTCTAGACGGGGAGCTGGGAAATCTCCCCCGAAAAGACGCGGTAGACTTTCTGTTGAAACAGAAGATATGTGTTGCCCTTGACTTTGAGCTTCAATAGTGACACTGTCTTCCACAGGTAATTAAAAATAAGAACAATGGGGCTGACCCGGTGGCATAGCGGTTAAGTTCGCACACTCTGCTTTGGCAGCCCGGAGTTTGCAGGTTCGGATCCTGGGTGCAGACCTACACACCACTTATCAAACCTTGCTGTGGTGGCGTCCCATATAAAGTAGAGGAAGATGGGCACAGATGTTAGCCCAGGGCCAGTCTTCCTCAGCAAAAAGGGGAGGATTGGCAACGGATGTTAGCTCAGGGCCAGTCTTCCTCACAAAGAAAAATAAATAAGAACAATACTAAACCATCAAGGAAGTATGAGAAAGTCCAACGAAGCTTTCATTTTTCTTTATGATGCCTCTTTTGATACTTAAAAACATAAACAGTTGATGTTCATTATTCATGGATTCCATATTTGCAAACTCTCCTTCTCTCTAAAATTTATTTGTAACCCCAAGATCAGTAAGTGGTACATTCATGGTCATTCTCAGACACGCGCAGAGCGGTGAAAACTTTGAGTTGCCCAACAGGCACGTGCCCAGCGGTGGTCAAACGAGGCGACTCTGCCTTCTTGTTTCGGCTCTCAGGCTGTAAATAAGGGTCCTTTTCGTGGTCTATTTAGTGCCCTGTTTTTTGCATTTTTGTACTTTTTACTGGTGGTTTTTGCTATTTAAAATGGCCCCCAAGCCCAGAGCTGAAGTGCTGTCTAGTGTCCTAAGCGCAGGAGGGCTGTGGTGTGCCTCGTGGAGAAAATACGTGTTAGATGAGCTTCGTCCAGGCCTGAGTTACAGGGCTGCGGCCGCAAGTTCCACGTTAATGAATCAACAATAAGTATTCAATACGGCGTCTTTAAACAGAAACACATAAAACAAGGCTGTGTATCGATTGGTTGATAAAAATGTGGGGCCCTGAGGCTGGCAGGAGACAAGCCCTGTATTTCTCCTAGGAGCAGGGGCTCAGTCTTCATCTATTCAGTGTCTATGGTGACTTTATAGATCACAACTACTGTAAATAATGAGAATTGATGGTGAAATCAATATTTTCCTCCTCTTTGGTTTTCTTGCCAATTCTCAAGGCATGTGTACCTGTCACAAGATTCTTGGGTAAAGGGACTAGCCCAAGTTCCCCATTCACCCCAAACTTCCTGATGGTGGCCTCATTCAGATTCCAATATCAAATAGGGCTGACTCCTTCCAGTAGTGGCTGTGTGTCTTGGAGCCACGCAGTAGGGCTGTCTCTGCAGCTTCCTTCTGTAGCGTCAGACAATTCGTCAGGAAGAGAAAAGCTTCAGGCACCAGGAGACACTGAGCATGGGGTACCCATAGGTGCTTTGATTCAGCAAACATTTTACAGGGTCTTTTGGATGCCCAGCACTGCATGGGGCATAGGGGATAAAGAGATAACAAGCCATGCTCCCTGCTCCAAGGAGTGTAGAACCCTGGGTGGGGCAGACAGCTGAGCCAGTAACACAACAGCATGTCACATGTGCTGGGGAAGGGTTGTCTAAGGCAGGGGCCGCACACTTTTTCTGTAAAGGGACACATAATAAATATTTTCGTGTTCACTGGCCAGAGGATCTCTGTTGCCATTACTCAACTCTGTTGTCATGGGCAGGCAGCATAGACGATATGTAAGTGAACAGGTGTAACTGTGTTCTAATAAAACTTTATTTACAAAGACAGCTGCTCTGTGGGTCATGGTTTGCCAAGCCCTGGTCTAAGAAGCTAATCAGAATCAGTTTCCCTGAGACAATTCTTAGAGAATATGTATTACTTTGTTAGCTCAGGGGAAGGAAGGGCATTCCAGGCAGACTATGGCTGTGCATGAAAACACAAGAGGATGGAGCAGCCTGATGTCCCATTCAGGAGCTGCAAGTAGCTGGAGCGCCTGGCGTTGGTGGCTATTGACACTCAAGGGCAGGAAGTTTCCATCCATGACACGCCATGGGACCACCGTATCCGAAGTGGCTTCCCCCACCCCTCCAAGTTGCTCTCCATGTCAACACCCACTCTCCTCACTTCCGTGCATTTATCAGACTCTGCATCAGTGCATGGACTGGCCTGCTCCCTGGTTTGCTACCTAGCAAACCCAAGAGGGCAGGTGCCATGACGTTTCCGGCACCTGGTCTGTCTCCATTTGGAATGGCATTCCCCACACCGGAACGGTGCTTCGCTGAGTAACACTTGACTGAAGACCCCAGAGTGGCCATCAGCCAAGAAATCTAACGCCTGAGTCCAACGGCCTCGGTCAAGGTGAAGTTACAGCCTCTCCAGCAAGCCCAGAGATTCTCAGACTTCAAAGTGCCGGGAGTCCGTGGGGATGTTGTTAAAATGTTGATTCTAATTCCCGAGGTCTGAGTGGGCCTGATCTCATGGTCTGCGTTTCTAACAGGCTTCCAGGTGATGAGACGCTGTGCCCGTGGCCTGCACGGAGAAACAAGGGGCTAGAGCGGGTCTCGTGGCCAGGGCTCGACATGACCCATCACAGCCTCGGTGATTCTGTCCAATCCCTCAGGCCTTTATCGTGTCCACTCTGTGAACATCATCACCACACCCATCATCACCAACTCACCTCACACCCAGCCCCCATTAGATTTACACTTCCCCAGCTGAATGGAGTTATCTTCATTTCTCACCATGTCTTCATGGTAGAGGGGACGAGGGAGGGGTGGAGAACACAAGGACTGTCCCACTTTGGGGATGATGACGCTGTGGCCCAGAAAGTGGAAACAGCATGGCCAAGGCCCCATGGTAAGTGAGCAAGAGCAGACAGAGCACGATTAAACAGCCAGAATGTCCTTGGCATGCTTTGCCCTCTCCACGCCTGAGCAGAGGCCCCAGGAGAGGCCTGGGCAGCCCCTTAAATGGCATGCACCTGAGGCCGACCTTCCTTCTGGCTCAGGCAGTTCCAGTTGAAGCCATCAGGGGCTCCTTATGTGAGTGCTCCCCAAAGTGAGCCCCTTTGGGGTCCGGGTGCAGCCTCGTTAGTGGATGAGGCCTCCTTTGCTTTCACAGCCCATCCAGTCTCCCCTCGTGTGACCAAGAACCAGATAAAGACAGAAGCTCATTTTGAAATTCATCATTTTCTCTGTGAGAACATTTGGCAAATCTCTGCCCCTTGGGTGTGGGATCAATCAGAATAAACATTTTAACCCAGTCCTTGGAGCCCCTGGATGCCGTGCCAATCTGTTTTAATTTGTGTTGTCGTCATTATCACCATCATCATCATCATCAACCTAAATTACGACCCACAGTGGGCGGCGTTTGACGCTCCTTCCTCTGCCCCCAGTGAAAGTCCTCCCTGCCCCTCCCTTTAGGGTCCCTGAGACCCACGCGTGCCCAACAGCTGCTCTTTACGAGGACTGCATTCTATTCCAGAATATCGCCAGTGGCAGGATGGGGACTGGAAGCCACAGAGAAGAGGGGAATTGGTTTGGAAGGGTCAATACTCTGTTCATTTCACCAGTTCTGTGCTTCCCTCTTAGTGAAGAGCCAGGGCAAAGGGATTCATGGATCTGCTTTTCTGAACATGCAGGAGACAGAAGAGCAAGAAAAGAGTCTACACAGCCAACAGTGGAGCCCAGTGCGGCTTTCCAAATGACCCTTCACTGTGCAGGGCTAAGGACTCACAGATGCTTCAGTCTATCACTACAACTGATTAATCTGGACCCATTCTTCAGGTGATGACTTTTCACCAATTAGTCTTTGAAGAATTTGTGAGTTCCAGACTAGTTGGTTTTAGAGTGGGGTCTGGGGCCAGCAGCCTTGGGATCACCTGGGAACTTATTAGAAATGCACATTATTGGGCTCTACCCGACCTGCTCACTCTGGTCCTCAGGGGTGGGGCCCAGGCAATCTCTGTAACAAAGCTCCAGGGGATTCTGGTGCACACTGAGATTGGGGAACCACTGTTCTAGACGGAAGGGATGGGTCCTTCTCCCCGGCCAGCCACTTTCGGCACATCTGTGTGTTTTCCTGAGAAGGTCAACAACCGACACGGGGAAGCCTCAGGAACCAAAATGTGAATTTCTTCTGGTCCAGCTGAAATTCACCTTTTCATCATCTGTGAACAAAGGGCTTGGTAAGGAAATGAATTAGATGAACAAAATTACAAGGGAGTTAGTTATTCAAAGGAAAAAAATGTTTTTGGATACCTTATTACATTAATTGTCTGTATGCAAATCATTTCTTCTAATTACACATGAGTCTGGTTATGAAAGCAGAAACACATTTTGAATATCAAGTCAGCTCATTACTCAGGCTTGACTGTGATCAAACAAAAATCTCCTTCAATCTGGACCCCACTCATTTGGGCCATTTCACCCTCAAAGTAGCGAGTAGTCTCCTAGAATGAGCACCCAAGGAAAGGAACCTTCATTTTTGTTGATAAATTGCTAATGAAATCCCACACTGTTACCTCTTCCAACTTTGGATGTACAATTGCAACAGCAATGGAAAAATAACAAATGGAAAAGCCTTACAAGCAGCGTGCCCGGCTGATGCTCCATCAGAGAGTGACAGAGTCTTGGGAGAGAGGAACATGCAAATGTGCGAACTTTCTCCAAACCTCGTATCGACTTTGGCTTCTAAAATCAATTTTCTTTATTAGCTGATGTATCTCTGCTAAAGACTTTCTGCGTGGAATCTGGATAAATTATTTAAGCGGTAAATTGTTTCCATCCTAACTCATCATAGCAGGAAGATTTAATAGGATATATCACAAGCTAAGGGCTTGGGGCAAGGTCACCCGGGAAGGGCAAATGAGATCTTAATGAACCCACCAAGGTATATCTTTGAGGTCAGAACCAGACAAGACATCTACACCGCACAACTTCAGGGGGCGCTGTTCATATTGTAGTCTAAGTGTGGTTGGGGAGGCTATGCCCTGAGTGGCCTTATGTGGTGGCCTTGCAACCAGGTATTTAAAACTTGTTTGTTGTGTCCAGTCAAAGGCCAGAACATGTGTGACATGGTGTGCTTCTTCTTACCCCCATGTCTCTTGTAGTGGTGTATTAATCAGAGTTCTCCAGAGAAACAGAATCAATAGGATGTGTGTGTAGATATAGATACAGGTATAGATAATATCTATCTCTATCTATCCATCTGTTTCAGAGAGAGATATGTTTTAAAGAATTGGCTCACATGATTGTGGGTGCTGGCAAGTCTGGTAGGTTAGAGACCCAGGGAAGAGTTGATGTTACAGTCTTGAGTCTAAAGGCAGTCTGTTGGCAGAATGCCCTCTTCTTTGGGGAATCTTGGTCTTTTCTCTTAAGGCCTTCAACTGATTGGATGAGGCCCACCCACATATGGAGGGTGATCTGCTTTACTCAAAGTCCACTGATTTAGATGTTAACTTCATCTAAAAAATACCTTCACATCAATATCCAGACTGGTGTTTGACTAAACAGCTCGGCACCGTGTCCGAGCCAAGTTGACACATAAAATTAAGCATAACAAGGGGACGTCTGCTGATTTTGTCCGCTGACACCCTTTCCTCCTTTTGCAGGTAACCCAACCCACATTTTCCTTGGGGAGACTACTCTCCTCCACTCAATCCTCAGATCCAAGTGTTTGGGTGAACACCCAGGCTTAACCTTGGGTTCCAGGTGTAGACAATTGAGCCAGGCCTGCCCAATCAGCTTATTCCTTTGGTATCTCCACCCTCACTGCCTGTGAGCGAGCCATGGGGATTGGTTTGGGGGTGGAAACATGACCCAGGCTGGCCAATCAGAGCGCTTCGTGCCCTCCCCCACTCCCGATCACTGCAGTAGATCCAGGGTTGGGCTGTAACCCAAGTGGTTCCCATGACACCGTAGCCCAGTGATTTTGTGTGAACCGTTGGGTGAAAAGGAAAACTTCAGAGTCTCCCAACACCATTTGAACTCCTGACCCAAAGTGTCTGGATTTTTCCATTACGAGACTGTAAGTTCTCATGCGAGCTCCAGGAGGGCAGGGCTTGCGCTGGTTCACTTCTCCATCTGCAGTGCCTAGAACTATGCCCAGCACACAGTAGAAGCTCAATGATTGTACGTGGAATGAGTGAATGAATGAACCAGCGATGCTTTTTCTTGCTTAAGCCAGTTGGGTGTCTGTCCCTCATAGATGAAGAGGCCTAACTAGCCCACGCTTACGTGAACCACACCGCAGCACGGAACAATGGACCGTGGTATCCTCCAAGACTCAAACATCTTTAAACCCAAAGGCAGCTCTACTTTTCTATCCAGGTCACAGCTTAGCTCACTCAAAAGTCAGCTGATTGGCAAAAACAAGTCTAGAGGTTTTTCTCCCTCCATAAGTGACACTGATATACTCCTGAAGCTTGTCCTTCCAAAAGCCTGCCAATTTTTCAATGCAAATCAGTTGCTAACAAAAGGGAGGCCTGGCTGAAGACTGACGCTGTGGAATAAGACACCCTTTGCTTGGGCTTCCAGGAGCACATCAATTCAAAGCCACTCGATGTTAGGTCAGATCAAGAGATTCACAATTGATTTAAAGTTCTTGTGACCAATGGCTTTCAGAAATCTTCCATGTTGTGTTTACACAAAGAGTCAGAGTTCTCTCAGGTCCCACAAGCTGCAGAATTCATTGGCAGGAATTGGCAGGAGATGGCTTCAGGGTTGAGCCACCAAACCTGGAAATTGACAGGTGAGCAAGGACTCATGTGCGTGGTGGGAGTTGGAGGGGCCCATGCATGGTGAGAGATGGAGGGGCGCCTGCATGCTGAGAGGTAGAGGAGCCCATGCATGCTGAGAGGTGGAGGGGCCCATGCATGCTGAGAGGTGGAGGAGGTCTGTGTGTGATGGGAGATGGAGGATCTCGGCTTGGGGGACCCCCTCTTAGCTGGGGCACCAACCTTCCCCATTTGCTCAGCTGTGAGAGTTCCTGGGATGCAGGACTGTCAGTACTAAAACTAGGACAGTCCCAGGCTGCCCTGGGCTCACTGCTGATGGATTCCTCAGTCCAGGGCAGCACCCACTCTCCTCTCTCTCCTCTCCCTGCGTGAGACAAGCCTATTCTGAAGTTTAACTGCTCCAGCAGGAGGAAAGCACCCATTAAAATCAGCTGATGAAAGTCGCATTAATAGGAAATGATGACCTTTTTAAAAATGACTTGTCCATCGCCGTCTGCTTGAGATCACTTCACAGGAAAGCAGGTAGGTGGAAGGGCAGCGGGCAGGGAGGAGGGTGAAATGTGCCAGATTTAAATTTAATACTTGTTGGTGATTTCATTTTTCATTGTGACTTAAAGAAAGTGGATCTCGGATTCCGGGCTGTCTACCCTTTGGGGCCTTGGCACCCACACCCTTGGGGCAGAGTCTCGGTGTTTTGTTCCTTCAAAGGCACGGCCTCACGAGTTCGCCCAAGTGTCAAGATCAACAGAAAGTTACAGCTGGGGAAGCTGTGTGGTCATTCGAGGGCTTGGGGCAGTTTACTTAGGGCGAGCATCCTCTGACACCCAGCGGTGCTAGCACCAGGCTCACTGGTGGTCCTGGTACACGCAACTCCCACGCCACTCAGCCCCCTCTGCTTCTCACTGGCCGTCATGACTGGAGCAGCCGTGGAGGCCAGCCCGGGCGGCATGGGCGGAGAAACGCTGCTTCTGCGTGTTGATTTCAGTGCTGGGTCTCATCCTCTGAGCCACCTCTTTCCCGGTCCTCCTCGGAGACCCTCTGTGTTGGCGACATTTGCTCCTAGGCTCCCCGGATTTTTGCTACCTCCCAGACACGGCCATTTGTTTGGGACCAGAGTCTCCCCGGCCCCGTAACCCCATCTGTATTAGCTTCCTGTGGCTGTCATAACACATTATCACAGGCTGAGGGCTTCAAATGCAAGTTTATTTTCTCATAGTCCTGGAGGCCAGAAGTCTGAAATCCAGGTGTCAGTAGGGCCCTGCTCCCTCTGAAGGCCCTAGGGGAGGATCCTTCCTGTCTCTTCCAGCTTCTGGTGTTAACAGGCAACACTCAGAGTCCCATGGCTTGTAGATGAATTGCTCCAGCTACACGGCCATGGTTTCCCTGTGTGCACGACTGTGTCCAAATTTCCTCTCTTCAAGACACCCACCATACTGGATTAGGGCCACCCAAAGGACCCCGTTTTAACTTGATTGTCTCAGCAAAGACCCTTTTTCCAAATAGAGTTACACCGTGAGGTACTGGGGTGAGGCCTTCAATGTGTCTTTTGGGGGGACACAATTCCCTCATCAACCCCTTCCGTTCCCACAAAGACCTGTTTCGGCTAAGCAATACTCTGGTGGCTGGAGGGCAGCCAGAATGTGGATCAGACTTCCGGCAGCCCCCGAATTCCTGTACAGATTGACCTGTGTGATGGCAAACGTTGGGCTGACAGTCTGTACATGTCCCCATCACTTGAGCCAGTGGTCTTTCTTGGACAGCCTGGGTTGGGAGCACTGTGACTGGCCGCCTGGCCAGTGCTTCTTTTCTGACCTAATTCCAGCTCTGTAGTAACGCCCACGGCACCAGGCCACCTGAACAACTCAGAGCTGCCCGGTGTGAAGGGCCTCATGCAGAGAAGTCCAAGCGGGTGCCCCTGGCCAGAGCAAAGAGGGTGTGGTGGGGCAGTTAGGCCGACCCCCCCCCCCAACAACCTGGCACCTGGCAGAGAATGCCTCGTTTTTGTGCTCCTGATGTGAGCCCCCTCCCCAATTAATTTCATGTTCTTCCCTGTAAACTCTCTTTTCTCCAAAAAGAAAACATTGAAAAATCTTTTCCTGGGTCTTCTATTTCTCTGTTTCCTGACGACTTTACTTTCCTTTGGCCCAAACTAGATGGTTCAAATGACGAAATGATGACCCAGGACAAGAGCTATTAGCTGTCTCTTGCGATGAAAGATTCAAACAATTAGAAGCCGCCGTCCCTGCTCCCCAGAGCCTGGAGTCCCACGTGGGGAATGACACTGCTCCACTTTGCAGTGATTCTCCGTGACCACGTGCCACCAATGGTGTCCACGGGGCTGATGACCCCTTTGATGGAGATGGTCCTGAAGGCCTTTGTGGAAGCCCCACACGTAGCCTGGATCCGAAGGAAATTCCAAGGGCGAAGATAACTTGCAGGAACAGGGTGAACTGTGGTTCCCTCGGGGGAGGAGAATTGAGACAAGCCTGGACGGGCCGGACAGGCAGGTGGAGGTCATTTCTGAAGCTCTAGGAGAGCTGGGCTGGGAAGGAGAGTCAGAATCCGTCGGACAAGGCTTGGGACCACGTGCAAGGTGATTCCAGTCAGAGCAGGCAGGCAGCCCAGGGCCGAGGAAACCGCATTCCTTGCAGCTGACGTTGGTGGGGTTTGTCACATGCTGCCCCTTCTCTTTCCTCCACTCTCCCCAGGGACATCCTCTGAGGGCTTCCGACTCTAGGGGTCTAGGTGATTTTAGCTTTAGAAGCCAGGGTCGGCCCAGGAAAGCCACCTGATGTGAGTGAGCCATCCAGTGCATCCCTCCTGAGGATGACCTATCCCGGTGGCCTGTCCCCTCCGATGTCAGGGAGCCCTGGCAAGGTGGTTTGCTCCCCAGAGGGGTCACCTGTGACCTCAGCGTTTGCACAGCTGCAGAAGCCTGTCCACAGTGCTGGCCGTGGGAAGCCACGCTCCCTCTAGCTACCCAGCTCCAGCTGGCAGGGACAGACTTATATTTCCCAGGGGATCCAGGTGGAGCAGTCAGGGTCCCAACAGGCTACCCCGTCCAGCCCTGGTTCCTGCAGACAGCTGCAGCGGCAGGGGTCAGCATCTGGGTTAAGCACTGCAGAGTGGACGATGATTTAAGGGAACCACGAGTGGGCAGCCTGCATGAATTAACGCCACGCTTCATGCATGCTTGATCAACCTTCTGTTCTGTGTTAGGAATTGACGTAAACAGTATCGAACTGTCCACAACAGAGCTGCCTGTCTCCCGCCCTTGGTAGGGGTCGGAGGTCTGATTCATTAATGCATCCCGTGCAAACGTGCCCTTGGCATTGACTGAGCTGCTGTGGTTTTCTCGGGATGAATGATTAATGCCTTATTGGTTAAAGGGTTTAGCATATTTACCCTTGTCTTTCCTGCTTCTTAGATGGGCCCTATCTGTTAGACAGTCTTTATCGGCATTTGCCTTCTTTGTATACCCTGTGCTGTTTCTAGCCCCCTCGCGCAAAGCAGTGAATGGCCCCACTCCGGAGCATTGTCTGGAAAGGGCTGCTGGTGCCTGCAAGTGCCTCACGTTGTGCAATTTAGTTTCGCTTTTGTAACCGGCTCTTTGCAAACAAAAAGCAATAATGTGATAGATACACAAAGGCGCCTGCTTCAGATGGTGGAGAAACAGTGTCATTTGCTAAGTGCTATTCCCTGCCACTTCCTCCTCTGATCGCCAGCCCCAGCTCCGGGCTCCTCATGATCCTCCGGTACCTCACATACCCTTGGCGCACCCCTGACCCAGCTTCCTGCCCTTCTGCCTTCACCCCGGTCAGCAGCAGGAGATGGCTCACTGCCTTCCAACTCGCCCGGTAAACAGCTGCCCCCCGGGGCACCCGGGACATGTGCCCTGCGGCTGAACCACGCACCGGGCAGGCAGTGCCGGAGCATGGGGGCATCACAGAGCGACCAGCCCGCACCTAACTCCCAGCCAACACCTGGAGCCAGGGAAGGTATCCACAGCCTTCTTTGGGAAAAATACTTAACATTTCAGAACAGCAAGCCTTTTTGACTGTGAATGGAGGAAAAAAGGCGGCTCACCAGAGGTGGCAATTAACATGCCCAATTTTTCCATCCAAAGCTATTTCAGATCCGTCTCAAGCTGTTTCTTATTAAGCTCTTTAACATTAAAAATGTTCCATATTCAAAGTCGAGGCGTGTACCAGCACTGGTGGGGGTGGAGGGGGTGGACACTGATGCCTGCCCACTGGAAATGGTCGTGTTTTTTCAGGAGTGGGGGGCTGGCTTTGGCCGTCAGGTGCCTGGCTCTGTGTCCAGCCCCAGGTGGGTGACATAAGGTGTTACACCTGAGCTCTGCCCAAGGTCGTGTTGCCACTTGTCCTCTGCACTCACTCTGCTCTTGTGATTCTTCTGGCTCCAGGGTCTGCAAACTGTGGCTGTTGCCAAATCCAGCACGCCGCCTGTTTCTGTACAGCCTGCGAGCTAAGAATGGCTTTTACATTTTCAAATGCTTGGAAAATAATTAAAAGAAAGATAATATTTTGTGATGTGAAAGTGATATAAGATTCAAATTTCAGCGTCCATAGATAAAGTTTCACTGGCAGACAGCCACGTCACTCGTTTATGGATTTATCTCAGGCCACTTTCCCCTGAGCTAAGCAGCCGGGACAGAGACCGCACAGCCCACAAAGCCGAATATATTTACTATATTTACAGAAAAATTGTGCCTCCCCCTGCTTTAGATGAATAGTGATCACAGGAGAAAGAGGGACGAGGGTGTTTAGCAGACCTCAGCCTAAGTTTGGTTGGAGTATGGGTTTGGGGGTTGTTATGGACTTCATGTTCATGTCCCCCCAAATTCATATGTTGAAGCCCTAACCCACAGTGTGATGGTGTCAGGAGGTGGGGCCTTTGGGGGGGTGATCAGGGTTAGATGAGGTCATGAGGATGGAGCTTTCTTGAATGGAATTAGGGCCCTTCTAAGAGGAGACATGAGACAGGTGGTCTCTCCCCTGGGCCACGTGAGGACACAGTGAGAAGGCGGCTGTCTCTGATCCAGGAAGAGGACTCTCACCAGACACCTAATCTGCTGGCACCCTGATCTTGGGCTCCCAGCCTGCAGGACTGTGAGAAATAAGTGTCTGTTGTTTATACTCCCCCCATCTCTGGGACTTTGTTATAGCAGCCCAAACGGACTAAGACAGGGATTAAGGGGGCCGAGGGAAGACATCCACAGATGTTCGTGGGGATCAGAGTGAGGGACCTGAAGGCTGGCTGTCACCCCGTGGGCCCCCGGGAGGAAACAACAGCTCTGAGAATAACTTTTACACCTGTGCAAACTGGCTCAGCGCAGATGAGTGACCTCCCTTGGCTGCAGCTGGGGACAGTGGCAGGTTCAGGCTCCTGTCCTGTGTGTGGGGGTGTAGACACGATCCATGGGAGCTCCTGGGGCTGCTGTGACGAGAACCACTGTTCGCGGGGCTTCAAACAACAATGCTGATTGTCTCACAGTCTGGAGGCCAGAAGTCTGGGCTGGTTCCTTCTGGAGCCTCTGAGGGGGAGACTCTCTGCTTGTGTGTCCCAGCTGCTGGTGGTTCAGGGGCTCCTTGGCTCCAGTCTCTGCCCCACCGTCATGTGGCCTCCCTCTTTGTGTCTGTGGGTCCTCTCTTCTTCTGATAAGGGCACTTGTCATTGGATTCAGGATGATCTCATGTAGAGATCCTTACCTTAATCACATCTGCAAAGTCCCTTCTTCCAGATAAAGTCACCTTCATGGTTCTGGGGTTAGCTCATGGGTATAGGTTTTGGGGACCACATAGTGAGGGGTGCAGAGCTTAGTCCCATGCTGGGGCCATTGAGAAGACTCTGCCCTTTAGCTCGGTGGTCCGGTCACCGTTCTCTTCCTAGACCCTACAGTTGGGCCACTCAGTGACCTACTCGGTTGTTTCTGATCCTGGGTACCATTCTGCATGCTGGGAGCCTGGCCACCTGCTGAGGCTGGCAGCCTCTGGGCAAAGTCCCAGTCCACACTTTCTCTAAGGTCCAGATGCCTCTAACTTGATAAACAAGACCAAGAACAGCCCACTCCAGAGAGTACATGGGTGCTCAAGGCAGCCTGCTCACAAGCAAACATTTCACTCACAGTGTCCAGTGGTGCCATCTCCTCACCTGTGACGTGGGAAGGCACGCCTTTCTGGAGACTACACAGCTAGAAAGGGATGGCTATTTCAAGTCCAGTGTTCATCTGCTGCAAACACTGCCTGTGGCTCTGCTGTGGCTGCTTCCCAGCCCCTGGAGCTGTCCCCACGTGACCTTGGGAACCCCCTCAACTTCTCACGTAGAGAGCAGGTTTAACCTGGACCATCACCAAGGTCCTGGCTTCAGACCCATTCCCAAAGGCAGCGACCACCCAGGAAGGACACTTGTGCCCTTCACTTCTGGATGCCCAAGGAGAAGGCAAGAGGCTTCAGGACAGAGCCGTTTCCTCCACTCCCAAGGGTAATTGGTGAGGGGCCCTGCTTTGTCACCTCTTCAAGAATGGCCACCTTTTCTCACCCAAGAGGCCAGCTCCCAGTGTCAGGCAGCAGCAGCAGCAGCCTCGCTGGTGCCAGCTCTGCTTTCCTTCCCCACGTGGGCTATTGCTTTCCCTCCAGAAAGCCATTTTTCTGGGACAGAGCTCATTTATCGACTGGGTAATAGAAACTCTGCCTGCTTCACTTCATGGCTTTATATGCAAATTGCATTTAGATGTAATCCTGCTTTGCTCTCGTCAAGCATGAATAGAAATCAGTTCAATTAACACCACCAAACAACACAGAGATGCGTGGGGGAAAGAAGGAGACTGTCCTTTGGGTTCTTGGGTTCTTGTACGGAGACCTTGAGGGAGAAAGCTCTGAGTTGGGAACGGGGGGCTGCCTGTTGGCTCCCCCTGCCCAAGGCTGAGCGGATGAGCGATTGCCGTGTAGGAGGAAGGAAGGGCAGAGCCTCAGGGGAACCCTTAGGAAGACAAGGTGGGGGTGAGATGCTGGGGGGATGATGGTTAATTTTATGTGTCAACTTGACTGTGCTAAGGGCACCTCGATAGCTGGTCAAACATTATTCTGGGTGTGTCTGTGAGGATGTCTCTCAAGAGGATTAACATTTGAATCAGTCGACCGAGTAAAGAAGACCGACCTCCCCAGTGTGGGTGGGCCTCATCCGATTCATCAAGGCCCTAATAGAACAAAAAGGTGGGTATCTCAGCTTGAGCTGGGACATCCATCCTCTCCTGACCTCCGACATCTGTGCTGCTGGTTCTCAAGCCTTCAGACTCGGACTGGAACTAGACC
Source organism: Tapirus indicus (assembly GCA_031878705.1). Lineage (NCBI taxonomy): Eukaryota > Metazoa > Chordata > Mammalia > Perissodactyla > Tapiridae > Tapirus > Tapirus indicus. The sequence continues at coordinate 87,511,772 of CM062924.1, read as the reverse complement.
ACTGGCTTTCCTGGGTCTCCAGCTTACAGAGGACAGATCCTGAGATTCTCAGCCTCCGTAATTGTGTGAGCCAATTCTTATAATAAATCTCCTCTTATATCTATGGGTACACATCCTTTTGGTTCTGTCTCTCCGGAGAACCCTGACTCATACAGGGTGGAGTTAGGAGCAAGGCAGGTCTGCAGACACCTGGGGATTGGAAAGAGCTGGTCTGGGAGTCAGAAGGCCAGGTTGGATGCATCTTGGTGTCCATTGGGCAAGTTGCTGCCCACTGTAGCCTCAATTTTCTCTTCTTTAAAAGGAAGATTGGGGCAAGTGGATGTTGATGCTCCCCCCACCTCTAGCGGCCTGCGACCCTCCATCTGTGCATCTGTTAGGTCATCACTCATCCATGGTTCCTGGGTCAGCAGCCCACCAGGATTGGAATGAGGGTGAGTGCACACCACAAGGATGGGGCCACGAGGTGGGAGACGCTGTGGGGGGGTGTCTTCAGGGGGCAGGTCCAGCAAGGTCTCTAACAACTGACCGTGCTTCCCCCCAAGATTCTTCTCCAGGCATCAGCCTTCAGCCCTTTCTTAGATGTAGCTAGGCCCCCAGGGCGAGGCAGAGAGGGGAGGAGGGAGCAGGGGGAAGCTCTCAGGGATAACACGAGCCCAGGGGGAGTTCTGGGGGGACACAAACATTCAGTCCACAGCACCACATAACCTGCCCCCTGGCTGGCCAGTGACCACACGATTGTGTCTCAAGAGTCCCAGCGAAGAGACACCGAGGCAGCAGTTAGTTGGCTGCCGGAGCTGAAGTAAAAGGCCAGTTTCACTGACAGCAAAGCTGCCCACCAGGCAGGACAGTGAGGGGAGTGAGGGGAGAAGGAGGCCGGTGTCCGGGGAGCCCAGGCAAGCAAACTCCCTCTGTCCCCGATGGCTCCAGTCCTCAGGTCCAGTCCCGTCCGCTCCTGGCTGTGCAGATGACCTCTGAGCCCTGACTGTAGCCTCCTCAATTTGAGCCAGTTCCAGTGAGTTTCTTTTCCCTGCAACTGATAGAGCTGTCACGCTGTCCTGTCCAGAGCTGATTCGCTGGGCCCAGAGCACTGGCCGGTGAGCAGATACTCGGGCTTCCTTCTCGCTAATTAAATGTGCCCTGGGTCTCGGGGAGTGCAGCCAGTGTGGTTGGAAAGTAGAGAGTCGTGCAGACCTGGTTCCTGGGCCAGTCCCACCTCCCATGAGCTGTGTGACACTGAGGCAGGCCCTTCACCTCTCTGATCTTGGAGCTGTCCTCCGTAACGCCCTCTCCAGAGCCCGGCTGCGGGAAGGGAATGAGGTAACAGGTGCAAGATGCTGAGCACTGTGTCTGACACTCAGAGAAGATTGCCACCCAATTTCACACACTTGCTCCTGCAAGGGAGTCAAGAAAGAAGGAAATTATTCATGCACTTGCTGGGGCACAGACAGGAGAATGAGACCTTGAAGTGGCTGGAGAATGTCATGTCAGGAATGCAACAGGAGAGCGGGAAGCCAGGCAGAGGAGGGCCTGAGGGAGGGAGGAGGTCCCGGTGGTGTGGGGTCCCAGGGGTCTCCAGGCAGCCCCGGGTCTTACACTAGTGCCTCTGGTTTCACCACTGGCCTCACTCCAGTGTTCTCCCAGCAAACCTCCTGTTGGGGCTGAGCTGGTTTGAGCTGGGTTTCTGCCCCTTGCAGCTGTGACACGGGGAGAATGTTCAGTGCGCGGCAGACCTCGAAACCCTGACCACTGGCCCCAGAGGGGAGGGCCTAACGGTCGCTTCAAGACTTAGGGGAACCGGCGGTGGTCCCCAGGATGCTTCCTCGTGAAATGAGGGCAATGATTCATAGTCTAACTTCCTGCTCTGTTCAGAGGCGCCGATGAATCAGTGTTTGTGAATGACACGAGTTTTCCAAGAGAAAGGGTGTCTTATCACCCAGAGTCCAGTCCCTGTGTCTCCACTGATAATTCGCCTCGAATCAATTCACCTCCCCTTGCTGGTTGTGTCAGCACCAGCATTCAGAGCTGGAAGCAAAAAGTTTGCTGAATGTTGGTTTTCTCCCTCTTTTTTACTGTCTGGGGGAAAATGTCCTGACACCACCGTTTGTGGTACCTGCGACTTTCATTTCAGCCCAGACACAGCCCGAAAAGAGCACAATGCCCTGGTGTCACCTTCCGAGCTGCTCCCCTCCTGGAACGTGAGTCTCTGATGCCTCCTGCCGGGAGGGACAATGCTGCCCCGTCTCCCAGCCATCCTCCCCCAGGAAGACCATTGTCATCAGCCCCGCGAGGTGCCAGGGAAGTAAAGCAACAGTCAAAAGAGCCTCTCCCGGGCACGGGGCTCCAGGGCCTCCTGCACACACGGCCGCGGAGAGGCCGGTCTCCTCCGCCCCGAGCGGGCAGCCCCGCCGGAGGTGGACTCGGGCCGAGCAGAGGCCAGCAGGAAGAGCCACTCGGCTGAGACCCGGGTACAGACTCAGAGTCTCCCCAGGCGTCGCCCTGGAGCAACACCTGAGCAGTTTGCAGGACGTGACGGGGTTTCCTGGTGACTTTGGTGGACATCCATCTACTGTGTCCTGGACTGCCGGCCGCCCGAGGCCCCTTCCTTCTCTCTAGGCTGAGGTTCCCGTTCCCACACCAGCAGGGGATAAACCAAACCGGCTCAGCCCTGCGAGGACGCGAGCAGGACCAACTGGGCTCCGAGCAGTGTCAGGGGACACTCCTGCTCCCTGTCTCCTCACTCGGTGCTCCTGACAGCACGCGTGTGCGCTTCCCGCTCCTGCGACAGCGGCCGTGTGTCCCGCAGTTCAGACACCACCCGGGGTTAGCACAGACCCCATGGGTTAGGGGCTAAATCCCACAAGACTGTCCTCACTTCAGATGCCAATCACAAGTCCCAGTTGTCACCTGTGCTTCTGATTGACCAGCTACAAACCAGGGGTTCCCACGACCCCTCCTCAGGTTCAATAATTGCTAGAGCAGCTCACAGAACTCAGGAAAATACTCATGTTTACCATTTGTTATAAAGGAAATGATAAAGGATACAGATGAAGAGACACACAGGGCGAGGTCTGGGAGGGTCCCAGGCACAGGAGCTTCTGTCCCGTGGGGATGAGGTGCATCACCCTTCTGTGTGGATGTGTTCGCCCACCTGGAGTCTCCCCAAATCCCGTACTTTAGAGATTTTTATGGAGGCTTCATAATGTAGGCATGATCTGTTAGCAGCTCAGTCAGTAGCCCCTCTCCTCTCTCTGGAGGGTGGGGCTGGGGCTGAAAGCTCCAAGCTTCCAATGATCAGGGCTTGGTCCTTCTGGTGACCAGCCCCATCCAGGAGCCCACCCAGAGTCGCCCCATTAGAACAAGAGATGCTCCTGTCACCCAGGAAATTACAAAGGATTTAGCAGCCCTGTGCCAGAAACTGGTGGCAGGGACCAATATATATATATTTTTTCTATCATTTCACAATCAGAGACTGCAGATGCAGATGCTTCCACATAAGTGGAATCATCTATCCTTCTGTGACCGGCTTATCTCACTAAATATAATGTCCTCAAAGTTCATCCATATGGTAGCATATTGCAGAATTTTCTTCCTTTTTCAGGCTGAATAGTATTCCATTATATGTGTATATCACATTTTTTTAAATCCATTCATCTGTCAGTGTATGTTTAGGTTGTTTCCACATCTTGGCTATTATGATAGGAAGTATCTAAAATAGTCGAACTCCTAGAAGCAGAGAGTAGAATGGTGATTCCCAGGGGCTGGGGGAGGGGCTATGGGGAGTTGCTATTCAATGGTACAGAGTTTCAGTTATGCAAGATGAATCAGTTCTGGAGATCAGCTGTAGGACATAGTTAACAATACTGCATTGTCCACTTAATCTGTTAAGAGGGTAGATCTCATGTTAAGTGTTCTCACCACAATAAAAATAAAAATAAAAATATCTGCAGACTCCTCCAGTTCCCAGCAGGAAAGCCTTGGGCACCGACTCCCTTCCCCGCGTGCTGACCCACGGCCTTGTGCCTGTGTTAGCTTCTCACCGAGACTGAAAGCCCCAGCCCTCATGAACTCCCCTCTTTAATCTCGAGTCTGCAGCATTTTGCCCAGTTTCGTTGACTCACTTTCTGAGATACTTGCTCCCAGCAGGAGCGAATCTGTTAAGAAAGAAACACCTTACCCTTGGAGGGGTCCGTGTCCACTTAGTCAATATCTGAGCCCCTGATGTGCAGACTCCCCTCCCGGGTCACTTAAGAAAATGTTCCTTTACTGACAGAAATAAATGGCCACCTGTCAGGGTGGATAATGGCTCAGCTGCAGTCGGAGGACACAGCTCCCGGCCCAGAGCACCTGCTCACGGGGACACCACGCCTAGGGAAGTACAGCACACGCGTACGAGCTCTGGGTGCCGTGAAGCGTGGGGCACATTCCCTTTGGTCTAGAGCAGGGTTCAGGCTGGGGAGGCGGGGAGAGGGCCTGAATATTCATGACATGCAAATCGCAGGAAGTGAAATTGTCAGCTCTTCACCTGGCCCCCTCTCTCCTTTCCCCGCCTCCCCGGTGCCATGCAGTCTCTGTGCGTGCCATGTGCTTTCCCCACAGTTGAAGCTGTGAGGTGAGGCCACTCTAGATGTGACCAGGTGTCCAAGGAGAGCCGTCTCCAAGGCATGCCTTATTTCCCTCGGGGTGCTATAGCTAACCCCGACTTTAGGGAGAGAAGGTGAGCTGATGCTTCTTTCATGGGCTTCTGAGGGTCCCCAAGCAGCAGCTGTTAGGATGAGTGGCTTTTCTATCTCTCTTCCCATTTGTCACTTAGTTTCCTTGGTCACACTGCAAACCTTGAAGGTCAGGAAGGTGGGGGCACTGGAGCAGATTCTTATCCCTCCCTCTTGCTCTATTTGCTTCTCATCTCCTGGAGATGCGTGGAAAATGACTGGAGACCCGAGCCAGGGAATTCGGGTGGAGTTATCCCTCAGAGGCTTCATGGCCAAGTGACCTGTGCAGTCCTACAGGGCCTGTGCCTGGAAGGGCTGCACCTGCATTGGTTTAATGCTCTGCTGCCACAGTCTTGAAATTCTCCATAATTTTTGAGCAAGGGGCCCTGCTTTTTTCTTTTGCACTGGGCCCTGCAAATTAGGGAGCTGGTCCTGGCTAGATGACATCCATGGAATGTGAAAGGAAAACCCTCCACCGCTTCAGAAGGAAGCTCCACCGGCGGGGTCGGGGGAGTGTCGTGTGCTTCAACAGGACCTGTCCTTAGGTTTGGAAGACCCCGAGGGTGAAACTGAGAGGATCCCACCATCATCCTGGAGATCTGCCTCTCCCGCTGCGGCCCCCGGAGACTGTGGGATGTAAACAGCGCAGTTTCCACCTCTGTAACCACAGGGTGACAGAACCTAAAATAAACGGTAAAGTCATTAACACATATGCAAATGTCACCTGCTCGGGATATGATGACTCCATTTCTGCACAGAATGTCTGAGTCCACTCCAGAACTGGTTTTAATTTGTTATTTTTATTTTTTATATGAATATAAAATATTAATCTTAGACACAGCTTTAATTTAAATTTTCTCCGTGGTCCCCTAATATCCTCTAGCTTATTTTTTTTAAATCCAGGATCTGATCAAATATTATGCATTGCATTTAGTTGACGTCTCTTTTTTCTAATTTAGTCTACAACAGCTTTCTTGCTTTACTACCTATTTATTTATTTTTATTGTTGTAACATATACATAACATTGTTAAGTTTACTATTTTAAGCATTTTTAAGTATACAAGCCAGTGACTTTAAACACATTCACATTGTTGTGCGACCATCGCCACCATCCTTCTCTAGAACTCTTTCATCTTCTCAAACTGAAGCTCTGTCCCCATTAAAGCAATAACTCCCCCGCCTCCTCCAGCCCCTGGCACCCTCATTCTACTTTCTGTTTCTATGAATTTGACTCCTCTAGGACCTCGTATAAACACAATCATACAGTATCTGTCCTCTTGTGACTGGCTTATTTCACTGAGCATCATGTCCTCAAGCTCCACCCGTGTTGTAGTATAGATCAGAATTTCCTTTCTTATTAAGGCTCCATAATATTCCATTGATGCATATACCACATTTTGCTTATCCATTCAGTGGACACTTGGGTTGCTTCTACCTTTTGGCTGTTGTGAATTATGCTGTTGTGAACATGGGTGTGCAAATACCTGTTCCTGTCCCTGCTTATAATTCTTTTGGGTATATTTTCAGAAGTGGAACAGCTGGATCATACGATAATTCTATGTTTAATTTTTTGAGGAACCATTGTACTCCTTTCCACAGCGGCTGCACCATTTTACATTCCCACCAGCAATGCACCAGGGTTTGCGTTTCTCCACATCTTCACCAACACTTGTATTTTCTATATTTTTAATAGCCATCTTAAGGGGCGTGAAGTGGTAGCTCATTGTGGTATCTGTTTTTTTATGATTGACATTTTGGAGTGTCCAGGACAGCTGTTTCGTGGAATGTCCCACAAGTAGGATTTTTCTGGCTGTTTCCTCATGGTTAAATTCAGGTTAAGCAATTTTTGTCCAGATACTGATTCCTCCTCAGTGCATACAATATTGGTTTGTCTAATTAGTGGTTAAAATGGTGCTGCCAGATCTCTCCATCACGAGGGCACTTTTTCTGTCAGTGATTATCGTCAGCTTGCAAGGGGAGGATTCACAAGAGGGCAGTATCGTGGTCACCAGCCACTTCCCTCAGGTGTCAGCATCAATAAGCGGCCTTGCTCTCATCAACTGTTACAACAGCGGTTGCAAAACAGTAATGTTCTAACCCCATCTTTCCTCTAACATCTATTAGCTGTCTTTCTCTGTAGAAAGCTGTTTTCCCACCACCCCCTGCCCCAACCTTTTTTTGAATATCACTAGGGATTCCTGGATTGTTTATCTCAATGTCGTATAATCTGTCACCAGCATTATTCTTCCTGATACTAAAGTTGTCCTACATTTTGCCAGTAGGAATCCCTGCAAGCTGGTCCTGTGTGCTTTCCACACACCTGCAATTCTTTGTTCTCTGGAACAGCAAGATGACTGGGGACCTCTTGTTCTCTCCCTGCCCAGACTTGGAATGGTCCATTTCTCCAAGGATCCCTGGCTCCATTTAGAGGCGAACGGTATTTAGAAACCAAGATCTGGACACTTGGTTGTTCTTTGCTTCCAGAACTTTCAGGAACATGTATTTCTGAGGAAATCAATAGCCAGCATTTAGATTTTCAGAGTTCTTTTAAGCAAATTTTGTAACAAGGCTGTTACAAAAGAATTAAAATGTCCTTGAGGCAACATTTTGTCGTATGTAGAGAGTTGTATTTAAGGCAGAAGAGAAATGGGCAGTCTCTGTACGAAGTGACAATGACAGGGCCTCCTGGGAATCAGTGCTGAGTCTCAAGGTATTTGCAATTTTACGAATTTTCTGGAAGAGTCACTGCATGGTGATTTCTTCACATTGGAGGTGACACTAAATGTTTGTCTCAGGTGGCAGCTCCAGTTTCACAGGACAGATGGGGAGCAGGTTTCACAAGGAGATACCTACCACGGGTCAGGAAGGTGGAAGGTGGCGTGGGGACTTCGGTGCAAGCAAGCAGAAAGCAACACTTGGGGGAAAAACAACCCCACCCCCCTTTAGAAGAGACGGATTCGGAGTCGGTGGTTGTGGCCCCGACGAGACGTTGCCACCAGTGACATCAGTGCTGTCATCCTCAGGGGGTCTTCCCCAGCACCCCCAAGGCAGAGGTGCCCACCCCCTTCTGTGTTCCCCTGGAACTTGACCGACTGCCTCATGGTCAGGCTGTGTACGTGTCAGTTTTGCACACTGGATGGTGAGTTCTTGGAGGGCTAGTTATTGGGCATCTGCTCCATGCCAGCCTGGAGATAAAGTGAAGAACACCAAAATAATCAGACAAACCCAACTTCGTCCTGTCTGCACGGATTTTGGAGACCAGTGGTGGATGCAGACACCGGTGGTCACAGCAGATATTGGGGCTCATGGCCAAGAATGCAGGTGCTACGAGGAGAGGCATCACACAACAGTGGGAGCTGACATCACTGAGACCAAGAGGTGGGTGCTGGAGGAAGTCATAATCATGCTGAGAGCTGAAAGATGAACAGGGTTAGGTCGAGAGGGGACAGAGAGTGTTCCAGGCAGGACAACAGCATGTGTAAAGGTCCTGAGTCCGGGTGGTGGTGGAGTCAGGGGTGGTGGAGCAAAAGGAGTATGAGAGACAAAAAGAGGCCACGTGAGGAGAGCAGAGAGAATAGGAGATGACACCAAAAGGAAGGAGGGGTCATCAAATGACGTCAAGAAGGAGGTGGACACTTATTCTCCACCGCCAATGTCTACTGCCGTGTAGCGGATCTCCATCTCACAGAACACCCCGGCCTCCTGCTGGGAATGTTTCTGTCCCCCGAATCCCTCTATTGAAGCTCTACCCCCAGTGGAATGGTATTTGGAAGTGGGGCCTTGGGCAGGTGATTAGGGTGAAATGAGGTCATGAGGGTGGGGCCCTGTGATGGGTTGGCACCCTTGTAAGAAGAGGCACCAGCGCTCTCTCTGCCGTGTGAGCACACAGCGAGAAGGAGGCCGTCCGCAAGCCAGAACCGAGCCTGCCAGAACGCTGCTCCTGGATCTCAGCCTCCAGAACTGTGAGAATTAGATGTCTGCTGTTTAAGCCCCATCTCTGGGGTTGTGTTACGGCGGTCCCCGCTGACCGAGATGCCTCCTGACCCCATTTACTGACTCGCTCCTCTGAGTCGGATCTGCTTCTCCGCCTGAAGTTTCGGGAGGGCAGGCTCTGCCCCCGAGGTGGAGGCCTGTTGGTATTGGGGCCCCTGTGACTGAGAGAGTGAGCCCTCTAATTCTGGGGTCCACTAACAGGGAGCCCATTGTTGTCCTTCACCTAAGCCATGGTGGCTATCATGTCCACGTATAATAAAGCTGGTCTTTTGGTCTCCATCTGCGTGACCCCTGTGTTTATCTCAGAACTGTTTCTAAACCTGGCTGGGGAGAGAAGCATTTGTAACTCCTCGTGTCCCAGTACTGCGAAGACAGACGACTAGACTTGCAAAGACCCGCTTGGCTATTTCGTGGAGGAGGCCAGCACGGAGGTTAAGAAAGCAGTTAGAAGGGTCTTGGAGTCGTTCAGACAAGAGACAGGGGCTTGGGGCTGAGTGGTGGTGGTGGAGACAGAGTCGTGTTTGGGTGGATCAGAGAGGTATTCAGTGCGCCACTGGAAAGCATCTGGTGACTTGAGTGCTGGGGCAGGGAGAAGGTCTCAGGCCAATCCTAGTCTACTGGATGAGTATGATAAGGTGCTCTGGAGGGTGACCCAGCCAGGTGGGCCGGGGATGTCACTTCTCCCTTTACCTGACCTGTGTCTACCTTGTGCCTGGAGTGGTCCTAAAGCTGGGAGGTCAGTGATGACCGAGCCCAGACAGCTACTCCCTCTGAGAGAACAGTCAACGGCCAGAAGTGACACAACTTCAGGCAGTGACGCCTGCTGGAGGCGAGAAAAGGTCCTGAGTTTGGACTTGCTCACGATGAGTCTGAGGTGCCTTGGTGACAGTCAAGGGAGATGCAAAGATGCCCAGAGGCATCTCCTCCTTCACCCTGCACCACCCAGCGCCTGCACATGGTCGATCGGTCTGTGTTGGTTGAATTAAATTAAATTCAGGGGGCCAAGGGCATTGTGTCGGGTAAATAAAAGTCAGAGGTGAAATCATCCTGGAAGTGAGAACTGTCCCTGAGGAGGTGACAGTATGACGTGTCCTTGGGCACGACTGTCTTGTCTGCTTGAGTTTAGATCGGTTAGAACAACTTAACTTCGAGAGAGAAGATTCAGCCTAATTGCCACACCTAGTGAGGGCTTAACCCCACACAACATTGCAGAACGACAGAGCCTCTTTTTTTTCACTTCGTTCTTTGTGTGTATCTTCCCTGAAAGACATTTCAAGTAAAGATGTAGGACCGAGGGTGGAAGCTGGGTCCTCCACTGTCCTCTAGACAGGAATTATTCTAATCCACAGCTTGTATTGAGTACTGAGTATGTTCTAAGTACTTTGCATGAATTAACTTATAAAATTAGCATATATATAGACACAGACACTTATATATGTATATGTGTGTGCGTGTATAAATGTGTGTGTATATATATTACATTTTTGTTTTGTTGTTACAACAAAAATATGTGTATATATGTGCATAGATAGATGGATGGCTAGATGGATGGATGGATGGATGGATGGGTGGATGGGTGGATGGGTGGATGGATGGATCGATGGATGGATGGATAGATAGATAGATAGATAGATAGATAGATAGATAGATAGATAGATAGATAGATAGATAGATAGATAGATGGATGGATGGACAGATAGATGGATAGATGGATATAGATATAAATAAAAGCTCTTTTTGTTGTTTGTTGTTAGTGCCATTGAGTCGATTCCGACTGCTAGTAACCCCGTGTGCAGCAGAGCAAAACCCTGCCCCATCTTTCTGCGCCGTCCTCTCACCTTCCGGCGCTCTATCAGACAGTGCTCTGCTGCTGTTCACAGGGTTTTCACGGCCAGTTTTTTCAGAATTGAGTGACCAGGTCCTTCTTCCTAGTCTGTGTTAGTCTGGAAGTTCTGCTGAAACCTGTCCACCATGGTGACCCTGTTGGTATTTAAAATCCCGGTGACAGAGCTTTCAGCATCACAGCTACACACAACCGCCACAATGTGACAACCCAGAGATGGGTGATGTGGTTCCCCGACCAAGAAATGAACCTGGGCCGTGGTGGTGAGAGTGCCGAATCTTAACCATTAGATCACCAGGGCTGGCTATATATATGTAGTCAGCACAATCACTATCCCTATTTCCAGATGGAGAAACTGAGGCACAAAGAGGGGAAGTAGCTTGCCCAAGATTATACCCCTAGTGAGTGGTAGAACTTGAATTGGATCCCACATTCAAATTCTGGCTACAGAGTCTGTGCTCTCACCATGATACTATCTTGCGTCTCTAAATACGAGTAGCTGACAGCTATGTTGAGATGGAGCATCCCTAAGTGCACTGATTCTACTGCCCACTGAGAAGCATGTTGGTTCACTTACAAGATCTACCCACCGTCACTTCCCTTGACTCTACACTTCACTGCCTGGTAGAGCTCAAGGTCGCGCATAACCTTGGAAATGTAAGTGTTGCTCCTCCAGGGCAGTTATAAAGGTGAGAGATAACATACGTCTTAGCATCGACATCTGGGAATCTTACTTTGCACGTTTTCGGTCTTGAGTTGCAACCCCAGATATGGAATCTTTTCCAAGTTTTTCTCATCTCAGTGGGGGCCATCTTTGACTTTCCCTGATCTGGGTATACCCCTTCAAAGAAATCCAATAAAGTAATCAGACTGGCACTCTAGAGTTCCACCACACCTCATCCGGACCTCCAGGAGTGTTAAAATTAGGTTCAAGCCTCTTAGCATGGTATCTCGGCACTTCAAGGATGGAAGGGAAGTCACACACCGCGTGTTCTCAGCAGGACCTGATTCAAGAATTTCTTCCAGGACATCGCAGAAAGTCCTCTTGCTGTCTCTGCAGGGGGCCTGACCTGGAGAAGACCCTCGGAGCATATTTGTCCAGCGTTGATTGACAAATGTTTTCTGAGCAGCATGGATCCACATGAGCTGCAGGAGACACAGGGATAAATAAGACACGCAGAGCCAGGCTCTCATGGAGCTGATGCCTTCACACGGGAGGCTGACAAGACATAAAAGAAGAGAAAACAGACTGGACAGCAAGTAGCAATGAGTGCTTCGAAGCAGAACGAGGTGGGGTCAGGGCGGTGGAGCACAGCACGGGGTGGTGTGGCTCTGGGGCATTCAGAGAGGAGACCTGATGAAACGGAGTTGGAGCAGAGAACTCAGAGACTTAGCGGTGGACACGTGCCACCTCCAGGGGCAGAGGGGCTGTTCTTGGGCAGTGAAGGTCTCACTTTAAATTAATTCTGATTGTTGAAAATGCTCATCATATTCCTCTGTATTTTGTGGGTGACTTTAATCTGCTTCTAAGTTCCTGGGGGTCATGGCTTTTTCTGAGGTCTGCTTTTTGTATTAGTTCTTGTTAACTCTTTGAGAAAAACCACCGTAGATTTGGGGAAAGGTCAAAGAGCATGAACAACAGATGGTAAATGGGGTGAGGGGGTTCCACGGGAAGTTGTAAGCATTTAAGGAGGAGGCTGCAAAGTACAAATGTTTCCAGCACACTCTGGGCCACGAGTATGGTAACTATGGACTTGCTTAAATGTCCCTTTATGTCAAATCTTGCAGGTATTCACCAAACCTGCAGAGATTACCTCGTAGCTCCCACTCAACCTCAGACCATTAAGTAACAGAAGGGGTGGTACTAAAAATAAATGGCCCAGAAGGAGTTTCGATCAACAAATGGGCCCCAGAGTCCTACCAGGCTCCTCAGGGGCATTTGGTGTCCTACCCCGCCATCTGGGGTTGACTTGGGGAGAGTAACCAGACGTCTTGCCAGGTTTGTCTAGTTCTGCTGGTAGAGACAGGATATCAGGTTGGATGCAAAATGGGTCTGACTCAGTGTAGCTGGGATCTATGTTCCACATGCTGTTTCCGAATGCTATTTCCACATTCAATGATTTTGTTCTTGAGTCATGTTCCAACAAGGTGTTATATAATAAAGAATTTGATTGGCCTTTGTCCCTGGTTCCCTTGGAATTTCCCCAGTAAATGGAGTGTCTTTGTTATTCACTAACCTTTGGGGTCACACCTGAGTTTCCGCTGAGAGATGAGCAGACCCAGGATGGGGACTGGTCACAGGCAGACCAAGCCTGTGATTAGAGGATTGGGGCTTTGAGTCAGAGGATACCAGCCTGACCTCTGTGGAGGGAGGGGGGCTGGAGATTGAGGTCAGTCCTGCGGTCAGTAATTCAATCGACTGTGCCTACGTAACGAAACCCCCATAAAAACTCTGGAGGCTGAAGCTTGGGGGAGTTTCATGTTTGCTGAGCACGTGGATGTTCCAGGGATGACAGACCCTAGTTCCCAGGAAGAGGGCAAAGAAGCTCCACGTTTGGGGCCTTCCCAGTCCTTGCTGTCCTCGTCTCTTCATTTGTCTGTTCCTGAGTTGTATCCTCTGCAATAAAACTGTAATCATACGTGCAGCACTTTTTGAATTCTGTGAGTCATTGTAGTAAATTATCCAACATGAAGGGGTCATAGGAACCACCAAATTTATAGCCAATTGGCCAGAAGTGCAGGTAGCCTGGGGACCCTCAAAGTGCAGTTGGTCTGAAGTAGGGCGGGTCTGAGTGGGGCCACTCTTATGGGGGAATGAGCCCTTAACCTGCGGGCTCTGCACCAGCTCCGGGTGGCTAGTGCCAGACTGAATTGCAGCACAGCGGTGGGGTCGGAAACAGAGTCGAGGTGACAGAGATGTTGACGCGTGTCTCCACCGGTGCGTGTTGTGATTCAGTGCGCGGACTTAATCACAATGGCTGGACGGGCTCCAGAATCCATGATGGAGAAATGATATGGAACTGGGTGCACAAATTAGAGCAATTACCTCCAAATCAGAACCAATTCATCTTGTAATCACAAAGGCGAGATGGAAAAGGACACTTACGGCAAGCTGTCAACTTTCCAAGATAAAAATGGGACACATTTGGCGAGTCACGTTCCCTGGCCATGGAAGGGAAAAGGATCTTAGTTGGGGGAATGGGGCCCCCCAAACACTTGGGCTTTAGAAAGCTTTGCTGAGGGTGAGGGCACACTTCACAGCATCAGCGTTTCTGCTCCTTGTTTTGAACATGGGGAGTCACTTTGGTGGGGAGGCCGGCCAGCGGCCGGCAGAAGGAGTTCTTTCCTGGTCTCTCTTCACTCGCTAAGTCCTGTCTTGTGAGCATCTAGTGCATTTCACGTGTCACCACATCTCCAGCGGCAGTGTTTGTGTGTTTGTGTGTGTGTGTGCGCACCTGTGATGGACAGCCCCGCCTTCGCTCAGCCCGAAGGTGCTGCATGCACTAACGCACACCCAGGACTGCACAGGGGTTGTCTGCCCCAGTGTCCTTCTTGGCACTTCAGTTCCAAATGACTGAAGGCAAAAAGTGATTCTGAGTGATGGGCACAAACCTGCAATCTGGTGGTGGGGAGATTCCCCGCATCCAAGAAGAACGTGTTCTCCCCTTTTCCATTTTGTCAGTGAAGGGAGCTGGTAGGCAGCAGCCCCCATTGGGGGTGGGGCGGCCACACTCAGCGAGAAGCTCAGTGCTCATGTGTCAGGATGACTTTTCAAGCACTTTACATTCTCCTCGCTTCCCCAGAGGGTGCCACTCCTGGACCTGGTGAATGACAAGTCCCAGCAATTTATCATGAGTTCTGCGACCTCTGGAGCAATCCTTTAGTGACAGAAGAAATCAACAGAGTGACGGCAATCTTGCTGTTTGCCCACAGTGTATGTTTTATCCACTTCCCAGCATCTGGTCCCAGCATCAATATCCACTTTTATCCACTCATCCCATTCAAAAGGCCCTTGTTGAGTCTCAAGCACATAAACACTATAATTTGTTTGCACTTATTATGATACATAGTACCCCTTTATTATCGTCCCCACCTTTTGGTAGACACCGTATATATTTTATATATCTGTATCTATGTCTATATCTATACACAGACACAAACATCCTGGGCCTGTGTTGGTTATTTCTGTCTGTCAGTCAATGCATTGCTGGGGGCGGAGGTTGTCTGTTTTTGTTTTGATGCATCACTTGTTGTTTTTATGCTCCAGTCTCCACCCATCACGGTGCCCACTCCCTGGTATAAAGCACTTGGCTGAGACCTGGACAGAGGCAGAGGAGACCGTGGCCCAGTGTCCCTCCTCTCAGGGAGCCCTGAGGTCTGGTGGGAAAGGCAGGGCTGTCCGTCTGGGATTTGTACAAGGACAGTCGTTCGTTCTTGAAAATCTGCAGAACAATGAAGAAAGGCGTGTTCGTTCTAGCTGGGGGAGGCAGGAGAGACCCATTCCAGTCTTGCCCAGAAGGCTGGGGAGGATCAAGATGGGCAAAGATGAGTCTGCACAGAGTGGGGGTGACGGGATGGGAATTCCAGGTGGAGGAGAGAGCATGAAGAAGAACACAGCATGCCCCCTCCCCATGCACCACCACCTCCCCGGCCCCCTCCCCCACCCCGGCCTCCATCCTTGGAACTGAAATAATCTGACACGCTGGAGGCCACGGAGGGAAGAGAAACAACGGAATCATTCGTCTCGGTGTCATACTTGCCATCGCCCCAACCCTGGAAGAGCAACAGGATGAAGTGCTGGGAAGGGATGCAGATCGGGCATTCCAGGGGCTCTGCAGAACCCTGTCCAACTCTCCATGCAGACCACCAACGAGAAGTCCTGGGCAACTTGTCCTCCCCACCGGCCTCCCCACCTTCTTTGGGGAAGGATGTGAGTTGTTGGGGCATGAAAAGGGAAGGGAGACAGGAGCTCCAGCCTCTGGGATTTCAGACCCTAGATGCAGAGTTAACGACCCCAAGAAAGGAGAGGCGGGAGGGTGGCTGCCCAGGTCAGCGGCTGTGAGAGGCACTCCATAGGGTGTCACCTCCAGACTCTGACCTTAGTTCCCAGCATCAGATCCCAGTCACACCTGTTCCAGCCTCATGTTACAAATGTCAGGCTGACAGAGCCCTTGGGCCCCAGACACATGCAGGCCTGTCTCACTGCTGGCGTTTTTCATGACCGTCTCCTGCAACAGGCCAGCAGACCGTGGTGTGGAGGGAACAAATCACGAAAACGTCATGTATTGGCCATCCGAACACACTTGTGTAGGACACATGTCCCTGACTCTCTGGTCAGAGGTCAGTGGCCCTGGCTAGCTCCCTCCCTATCCAGAGCCGAGGTCTAAGCTCACCCCAAAGAGCCAGCACCAGCCTGGACACCTCAGTGACTCAGGGACAATGCCCAGGCCCCACCCAGAACCTTCCCTCTGGTCTGGGGGTCTAAGCATCCTCCTGTCCTTTCTTACCTGGCCTCTGCCCTCGGCTATCCACCTGGCTACCTGACTCCCCCCCGCCCCCCGGCCTCTCTACCTGGCTTTGATTTTGCTTTGTCAAATAAAAACAAGTCCAGATTTGGACAGAGAGAGACTTTAATTTAGAAGGACTCTTGCAGTAGGGAGAGCACTTGATCTCAGAGATCCGAGAGTGTCTGAGAAAGGTTTTCCTCTTATAAGGTGAAGGAGGGGGAAGCAGAGATAAAGAGGATCCTTGGTGGGGACGGCGGGTGCAGAACAAGCAGGGAGAATGACCAGTGGGGTGTGAAAGGACAGTGTCCGCTGTGGTCAGATGACTCCCAGCAGCAGCTGATAAGGGGGACACGCTCCACTTGTTTTGTTCTTGCTCAGGCTCGTGAGTGAGCGAGCTCAGGGGCCTTTGGGAGGAGAGAAGTTTAAGGCGTGTGGTCAGGACAAAGCTGAGGGTGAGGAAGGGGCAGCTGTGAGCCCTTGGTCAGGTTTCACATCCTTGGTGCCCCCTGAGCTCCATTGAAGAGTTTACACAGGGGAGTAACATGACAAGAGGGTGCCATGGCTGTGCAGACAAAGCAACGGTCCATGCTGAGAGAGTGGGGAGACCGGGAAGGGGACAAAGGCCAGTGCTGGCTTGGGCTCAGTGGGGCAGGGGAAGCAGGCAGACCTGAGGAAGTGTTAAATGTTGTGGTCAGGGGTCCCAAGACCACCCTTGGGTTCAGTGTTTCACCAGAAGGACTCACAACTCACTACAACCGTTACCAGCATGGTTACAGTTTATTACAGTGAAAGGACACAGATAGAAGTCAGCCCGGGGCAGAGGACCAGAGAACAGAGTCCAGGAGGGACCAGACACAAGCTCCCAGCTGTCTGCTACCAGGGGAGACATTCAGACTGGGTTCACTTCTCCCAACAATGATGTGTGACCACACAACGGAGTCCTGCCAACCAGGGATGCTCCCCTGGGCCTTGAAATCCAGGGTCTTTATGGAGATGTTGGCATGGAGTGCTCACAGGTACAAGCTTGACTTCTCAGTCTCCAGCCCCTTTAGAGGCCAAACTGATGCCATGCAGCCTAGGGTCCCCGCCACAAACCTTCTCGTTGGCATAGACCATCTAGTGGGGCCCAAGTGTCTGGTAAACAGAAGCACTCTTACCAGGCAAGATGTCCCAAGAGCTCAGAGGTGACCCGGAGAGCTGGTCAAAAGCTGGACTTTTCTTTGCAATGTGAGGGGTTTGGACAACCCAGGCCTGCTGAGCTGGTCCTTTCCTGCATGGAGGTAGAAAGGATTAATGTGGTGGTTGAGGAAGAGGGATGATGAAGCACGACTCGGCTTTGACTTGAACATCTAGGGACCCTGATGTCACGATCTGAGAAGAGGACAGTGGGGCTGTTTAAACTTGTAACATTTAGTTCTGAATCTGGTGCACTTGAGGAGCCTTTTAAGGGGAGATGTGCTGTAGATGGTTGTGGGACTAATCCAGACATTTGATGTCTGGGATAGTGTTTAATCCATGGAAATGACGATGTTCCCTGAGGTCAGGGCTTGCATAGAGAAGAGGCCCCAGGACCCAGCCTTGACAATCTTTCTGCATTTAGAATCAGGGTAGAAGAGAAGCCAGTGACAGAGCCTGAGAAGAACTGGCCAGAGAGGCAGGAGGACAGCAGGGGGGCCAAGCCACTACAGGGGCCAAAGGGAGAAAGAGACCATCAGCATTAATACTGCTGTGCTGTCCAGTAAGTTGACAACCAAGGCAGGACTGTTGCTTGGGGCCATGTGGGATCCCACTCTCCCTCAACCACTGGGGAAGTAATGTGGAAACAGAAAGTGCCGGAGCAAGTGGGAGGTAAGGAGGCAGAGACAATGTGTGAGTGGGGACCACTCTGTGGAGAAGGCTGGCTGCAATCAGAAACAGAAGGGAGAGACCTGGATGGGAGGGTGGGGCCAGGGTAAGAGGGCAGACCCAAAACGTGACTGCGTGATGATGTAGCTGACACATTAGAGGGAGAGAGAACGATGCTGAAGAAAGAGGATGTGGCAGCAGGGGCAGATCTGTCCCAAGGGCCGTGACCCGAGCTAGGGCTGTCAGATCTAGCAAGTAAAAATACAGGGAGCCCAGGTAAATATGAATTTTAGATAAACCACAAATCACTTTTTAGCTAGCTTAAGTATGTCTCAGGTGATATTGGGATATTCTCATGCAAAAATATTATTCACTGTTTATCTAAAACCCAGATTTAACTGGATGTTCTGTACTTTGTTCAGCAACCTGATCGCATTCAGAGTTTGCCTGTGTGGGCGGCACAGTGCTTCTTCCATCAGACATTCATTTATTCATTCAACCGATCATTAGTGTGCACCTACTATGCGCCAGGTCCCGATCTGGAGATACAGCAATAGTAGGACCAGCAAAGTCCCTGTCTGTGTGGTGTTTACTTCGAGCATGGAAGGTAGACAACGAACATATAAACAAATTCAGAGAATTAAAACAGTTAAAAGTAAAAAGTATGTATGCAAAGGAAATGAAATCAGGATCTCAAGGAGGTACATGCACCCCCATGCCCACTGCTGCTTTATTCGCTGTAGCCAAGACGTGGAAACAACCCAAGTGTCCGTGGACAGATGGCTGAAGAAGATGTGGTATAAATACACAATGGAATATCGTCCAGCCATAAAGAGAAGGAAATCCTGCCATTTGCAACAACATGGATGAACCTGGAGGACATTCTGCGAAGTGAGATAAACCAGACATAGAAAGACAAACAGGCCCGATCTCACTCACGTACGGAATCTAAAAAAGTCGAGCTCAGGGCAGCAGAGAGCAGACTGGCGGTTGCGCGGTGTTGGGGGTGGGGGAAGACGGGGGATGTTGGTCAAAGTGTTCAAACTCCCAGTTATAAGGCGAGAAAGTTCTAGGGATCTAATGCACAGCATGGTGACTGTAGTTAATACCGCTGCACTGGGTACTTGAGATTTGCTAAGAGATATCTTCACTGACTTCACCTCACACACAGAACGGTACCTGTGTGAGGTGACGGTGTGTCCATTGTCTGGGCTGTGGTGATCATTTCACAATGTATACGTGCATCAAAACATCACTTTGAACACCTTAAATATGTACAATTTTTGTCAATTATATCTCAATAAAGCTGGAAAAATAAATGAAAAGAAGAAGTGAAGGTATTGGGGTCGAGCAGCACGCAGATGCTGATGGGTTTGCAGACTGAGGGCGAAAGTCGCGGCAGCGGCGCATCCTAGAGCCCTCACTCAGCTTCTACCGCGAGGGCACGGGAGCCACGCTGTGGCGTCAGAGTTACCATTCGGAGCCTGACTCCGAGGAAGGGCACACATCTGTCTCACTATCTGTTACTCGACCCAGATGTCACTGCTGTAACAGACACGGGACCTGTGGTGACATTCTCCAAGAGCCGTGATGAGCCCTGGCCACGGTTCCGCTTCCTACGCCAATGAAGAAAGCACAGGTCAGTTGACGTGACATCTGCTCGCTGGCCTCCCTGGCCAGCAGCTTCCGCCTTCCAGTCACTGATCCGTCCATCCTGCCTTTTTTCTCTGCCTAACGCTGGGGGCAATATGACTGCCAGTCTGGTACCCTGTATCCCGGGCACCCGCTGGTAGGTGGCCAGAAACACGACCTCAGAAGCCTCTGCACCAGGGAGCTGGACTTGGGAAGAGGACAGAAGCAGCCAAGGTCCCTGAACCCTAAGCCAGGGACCCATGCGCCTGGAGCTCCTTGGAGAATGAACAGACCAGGGCCAGGTGGGCATGTCCGATACACATGACAGGTGGCTTCAGGCCATGGAGCCTGTGCTTCACGCCCTGGCCAGCAGCCCCCTCCCACACACTTCCTGCTGAGGTCCCTTCCCCCAGGAATAACCTAATTAAGCTGCTAGTGCCCAAAAAGGGAAGTGGACAGGGATTCATTTGCAGCCCGCTAACTCCAGTTATTGGATTTTTCTAACTTGCTGCTGTGTTTCTTTTGATCGATGAGCGTGAACAGATCTTTGCAGGGAGATAAAAGGAAAGGTCCCAGGGAAGCTGGGCTGCTTCTGGCAGGTTCTCGGGGTGGTGGCTGGAAAGCACCATGGCTGTGGCCTTCCTCATCTGTTGAAGGGCACAAAGCCCTTTTTTAAGATTGCAGATAGGCCTCCCCAGCAGAGATGAGCGTGAGCCGGGTGCTCTGGTCCTCAACTTGCCAAGCAACTGAATGCTGTTCAACCATGGGGGTGAGTCCCTTAGGGTGGAAGCATGACCTTGAATATTGACCCCCGAGTCCCAAAGAGAGCCGCTACAGCCTGGTTGTTGGGTCTCTGACCTCTTACCAGTTCTTGTCCCTTTCCTGTCCCCAGGGAGCTGGGGGACTAACGTCAGCCTTGAGTTAAATCCTGTAGCAAGTCTTCATTTGGACTGACAGCTAGGAGGCCAGGGGAGCCCCCAGGGTAGGGTTGGGCTTCCAGAAGCTTCAGCCCAGAGGAAGGAGACACAGATTCCAAGAGCTTCCTTACTACCCCGACACTGAGCACCCCAAAGCTGGGCCCTTCTCTGGCATCTCTCAGCCCCACCATCCATGGGCCAGCAGCCCCTCTCTCTGAATTCGGGGACCCATACGTCCAGATTCTCGCCTTTGAGGCTCACATCCGTCCCACACCCAGGACTAGGGAAGGCACCAGCTCCTTCCCTCCTTTCTCCATCCTCCTCCCTCCCCTCCTCTCCTTCTCCTCCTTCACCTCTTCCTCACTCATCCACCCTCCTCCCTCCCCCTCTCTTTCCTCCTCCTCCTTCTCCCCTTCTGTCTGGGCCCCTCCCAGGGGGCTCTCCCTCTGACAATGTACCGCCCCAGCCAGAAGCCCGGGCGCCATCCGGGCACGTTGTTACAGCCGCCCCAGGACATTCATTCGGCCTGTCTTCTTGATGCCAGCGGCAGGAGGGCGGGGCTGGGGCCGTCCAGCTCACCCTGTGGTCCCTGGAGCCTGAAACAGGATGGCAGGCCCTCCCTAGAGAATGTGGCGAAGTGTAGTGGCACTTACTGACTTCACAGGGTGTTGTGAAGTGGACAACAGCAATGGGGCTCGGGTGGCTGGGTGGGCAGTCTGCCAGAAGCCTCACAGGGGGGCCCGAGTCAGGCCGAGGCCACCCTGCAGGAACCTGACACACCAAAGCTGTGACCACCACGTGTCCCACCCCCCCATCCTTTCTTCTTTCTTCATGCTCCCCTTCTTCTGCCCCCTCCCTCCAGGAGGCTGTTGAGCATCTGCAGGCCTTTGCTCCCTGATGGTCCGGGTACCCGAGGGTCCGCTCTGCACGCCCCCGACAGTGCAGCGTGGCAGGAATTGCAAAGGCTTTTAGTTTTCATTTTTATTTTGAGGTGCAACTCACACAACATAAAATGAACCATTTTTAAAGTGTACCAATTCAGTGGCATTTAGTGTATTCTCAGTGTTGTACAGCTGCTACCACGATCACGTTCCAAAGCATTTGCATCCCCCAAAAGGAAACCCTGTACCCAATAAATGTGCAGAGGCTTCTATTCGTGTAGTGTTCTCGTTCATGCTGCAGGGGAGGGGCGATGGTCCTCTTCTCGTCTCTTCTTTTTCTTGGGTTGCAGGCGGCTGGGAAGGAACAGGGACCTTGGACTGCAGGTGGAGGATGGAGCCTTGGCTCTAACCACTGCACAGCACTGCCCCCTGCATCACCTCCCTCGCCTCCAAGAATTGGAGGGCACAGCACTCTCCAGGAGGTTCATGTGTGGGAGTCTAGGGGGCAAGACTCCCCCTGGCACCCTGAAATACTCGAATCCCTCTCTCTGGACCCAGAGACATTCCAGCCAAAGTGCACATGTGCCCTTCCTGCCTGGTTAGAGCTTTTCTGAAGCGTTATCCTCTGCATCTCCAGCACCCCCTCTTGTTTTGCCAGGGCTGAGCCTCTTCAGAGAGTCAGAGCAATTTGTTGCCATAACAACCCTGTCTCCCACTCCAGAACCTTTAAATACCAGCCTTCTTCAGCCCGCTTCTTCTCAGGGGACTCTGCAAAGTGACTTCAGCAAAGGAAAAGGGGTGGCCTGTTCTCGTCCTCTTGTCCTCTTATTCTCGGGACGCGGAGCCCCTGGGAGGGTCCCAGGGGCGGGGCTGGGTTCATCCTCCCAGCCGGGCCTGCGAGCCGCTGCTCTGAGGAGTCGCTCATCCCGGTCTCACCTGAGCCTCAGATGTTTGTGCCCTCCCACATTTAGCTTAGCGCCTTCCACCATCAAGACACTAGAGAAATGATGGGGGAGTGGGCTGGCAGCGTAGGGTTATTTTCCATCAGGGGAGAGCAACATTCTTAGGTCATGCAGGAGTCACGCTCAGTCCAGGTGCTGATCCCGGGCCTGCTCTCTGTGCCGCCTCTTCGGATCTCAAGGGGCTGTGGCAAGACCTGCCCCCCTCCAGATCAGCAGGCAACTCCCAAGAACCCAGAGTGGGGCTCAGCAAGGACAAAACCACACTTCCCTCTGTCTGCACCGTCCCCCATTCCCGGGCTCACGGGGGAGGGAGACCCAGAAAGCAGGTGAGTCTGGGCTGAGAAAACCCACAAATGCCCCCCACCTGGCACATCACAGAGCAAATGGGCTTCCATTGTGGAGACTCACATGAACGGGACAGTTAATTCTGGAAAATCCACTAAGACAGAAATCTCTGTCTGCTCCCAGCTTCCACTGAAGGCGCGCCTTTCCTTCCATCTATCAACAAAGCCTGGATGATACATTTATTCAGGAAATCCTTTCGCCCCAGCCGGGGTCTTATTTATACGTCAATCCTGACTTTTAAGCAGAGGTTGCTCAATGCCAATAGCTTTGATTTTATATTTCAATCGAGTTGAAAGCTTTCCAAGCTCAGAATAGAAAACCTTTGTCTGAGGACCTGCCTTTTCAACCTGCTTCCTTCAGGAACTTTGTTTTAAGCCAGAACTGCCACCTATAAATTATAAATTCTGTCCCCGGCCTCTCATGTTCGGTTGTATAACCTTGTTATGTTAACATAAAAATTAAACATGAGCGATGAATCAGCTCAATTGGATTCACTTACACAGATCAAATGGCCTCAGCCCCACCGACAGGGAAGGGCCCTTCTGCGGCCGGGGAGGGACAGAGCCAGGGAGGGATGGCTTTTTCCGTGAGTCTTGATTTGGAGACGGAGAGGAAAAGGGAGCTGAGAAGTAAAAGCCAGTGTTAATGGTTGGTGTGGTTTCTGATGCTCTTGTTACACATTCCAGAGGGTTGGAGAAGGAGCATGACTAATTATCACAAATTGAGGTGGGGGACAGCACAAGGGGAGCCAAGGGGACACCTCCTGCATGGGCTTGCCCCCGCCCACCTTGTGCTGGACTGTTTCAAAGCACTTTTCTGGTTTATCTGGTTCCCTCCTCCCACGGGCACACCTGGCAGGCGGGACACAGGTTCTGTCGGCCCAGTTCCACTAATTGCCAGGCGGAGGCTGGATGGGCTTCCAGACCCTCCACAAACACAGGCTCCATCTGACCGAACAGAACTGCAGTCAGGACACCTTGGGCAGGAGTAGTCTAGACCTCAGTGCCCAGGTTCCTGGCTTAGAGCACCGTCCCCAACCTTTTTCCCCTCCCCACCCACCTGCCCCGTGCTCTGTACGCCAGACGCCCAACTGCTGCTCCTTCCCTGAGTGGACATCGCCCTCAAAAGGCTGGGCCTCGACCTGTGCTGCCCCAGGTCACGCTCTCCCTCCTGCAGCCCCTGCACTCAGCCTGGGGCGCAGGTAGATACCACTCCTGGTGAGTCCCTCAGGCCTGGCCTAGGTGTCCCTGGTGCTCAGAGTCCCTGCACTTGGCCTTTTGTAGCACTTACCCTGTCTGTTAATGGTCTGTTTCCCTCTCTGGATCCTAAGCCCCTGAGGGCAGATGTGGGCCCTGCCTTCCTGTGGGTATTTCTGAGCTGTCCAGGGCAGCGGCTCTGTGCGTATCCATTGCAAAACCACAGACAGACAGGTCTGGGTGGCCCCTGGCCAGTGTGGGTGTGGGGATTTGGTTCACAGGTGTCAATCCTGAGCTCATGCCTCGTCGACATGGTCGGTGACAACTGTGTCTGGACATCTCTCGTTCTTTCCAGATCAACCCTCTCCCTTGGAGAGAGGTGATGATTTCTACTCCACTGCACCATACCCGACAGTGACACAGGCGCAGACACTTGGCCTGTGTGGGTTTCTCGAAGAGGTGGGCATCTGTGCCAAGGTTTGGGATCATCGAGCTGAATGGTGGTGGAGTCCACTGAGGCCACCACAGCCATCTCTCTGGGAGGTGAGTCTGGGAGTGGCTGTGGGACAATATGGCACGTGATCTGTGGGGCAACAGTCGAGGGGAAGATGGTGGGGTAGAGGGGCAGGTGACTCTCCCATCGCCTCTCATTCTCTCCCCAGCATGAGGCCAGTGTCTTGCTAAGAGACATGATATAGTATTAAATTAAACCTCTCAAGATCTTCTGGAAAGATCGCTTTCCTCCTATTTTAAAGATGTAGAAACTGGGGCCCAAAAGGAGGACAGTTAGTTGCTCACCGAAGGTCAGAGAAAGATGTTGGGGCAGAGCCAGCTCCCAGTCCTCCAATCTGACCCCCACACTGGGATGTCCCTACTGTCCCCCAGGCACTGGCAGCATGCAGCTCTTGGGTAACGCCAGGCATGAGTTCCACCCCCGGGCCACTGTGGAGCATTTCTGCCCATGCCTGTAGGTCAGCTGCTCAGGCTGGGCCAACATCAGGACCCGCCAGGTCCAGGATGTGAGCAGGGCTGAGCAGAGGGAGCACAGGGCGCCCAGGCCGGGAGTCTCCTGGGGTGGATTCTGGGGAGCGCAGCAGCTCACTGATGAGTCCTCAGTGCATCTGGGCCCTAGAAGAACAGAGTCACATTG
Organism: Tapirus indicus; assembly: GCA_031878705.1. Taxonomy (NCBI): domain Eukaryota; kingdom Metazoa; phylum Chordata; class Mammalia; order Perissodactyla; family Tapiridae; genus Tapirus; species Tapirus indicus. The sequence continues at coordinate 87,486,791 of CM062924.1, read as the reverse complement.
TCACAGACGTGTGCTGGCTACAGAGATGGCCACAGGTGCCACTGGTTCTCCACACTCGTGGCCAGGTGATAACTCCTGTGGGTGGGAGGGGCATGTGACTGAAAAGACGTTCCCCATTGGTTCCCAGAGGTGGCGTGTGACCAAGAGGTGGCATGTGAGGGGCAGCAGCACCTCTGCCCTCAACAAGTGTGGCCCATTTCCCCCATGGTCTCTAGGAAACCCTGGGAGCTGCCTTCTTAGGGCGCTGACCCTGCAGTGCGAAGGTGCCTCCCATTGTGGCAGATTAAGGATGCCGCCGTTCTTGGCTGCACGTCTCGTGGAGAGCCAGCTCTAGCTCCTGCCCTCGGGTCTGCTTGACCAGTTGGACGCAACACAGGGGATATCCTCCCTTCCAAGACAGGGCCAGAAAGAGCCCGCAGCAGCTGCCCGGGCCATGTGGAAGACTCGCTCCAGGACTCTCGCTCGGAGGGAAGCCAGAGGCCGGTGGAATCACGCTGACTCCCCTGGCTTGATGAGCGGGGAGTGTGCGGTGTGTGAGAAGCCCACAGGAGGACACGGTCATCGTGGGGAGAGAGCGAGGCCCAGGAACGCCAGGGCTCCAGGCACGGGACTGGAGCCACTCCGCATCAACCAGAGACAGACCCCCAGCTGAGCCCCTCCCGAATGTCTGACGGAGTCATGAGCAAGACAGCACGGCTGTGTGGGGCCTCCAGCTTCAGAAGGTTGATGATGCAGCAGAAGAGGAGCCCGGACTCCAAGTGTGCAAGGGCTGAGAAGAATGAAAGCGGAAATCCCGAAGATAAAGATGATGAACAGCCTGCTCTTGGTTGCCCCCTCCTTCTTTTCTCTGTTCCCAGTAAATGTCATGCTTCCAGAGAATACAGCTAAGAAAGTTCAAAGTAATAACATCAGAAATCAGCTTCTTTGTTTTCCTATGACATTTTCTTGTGATATGAAATGGGAAAAAGATGAAGACTCTAATGGGTATATTTAGGTCTTTTTTTGGTCAGGTTCCAAAGCTAGGATCTCTGTGGCTCTTCTCAGCATCGGATGTGCAGAAGTTTAAGTTGCTCCTTTACTAAACCGAGTCATACTACAGCCGCGTGACATACCCATATCTGGGGCGAGGATCTCATTGATGGGTCTCATGTCATGAACCCCAGAACTTAGCCCAGTCAGAAACACACCGCTAGTTATGGCTGGTCCTCTTCCAGGGCAGCCCTCCTTCTGCCCTCAGGAAGTGTGATTCATTTTCTTCACGGACTCTAGAACCCAAAAGGCGCTATCTACTCAGTCACATGCCACCTCTGGGAACCAGTGGGCACAGTGTTCTCAGTCATGTGTCACTTCCAAGACCTGAGGCGGGCTGCCTTCTTGGTCACGTGCCACCTCTGGGAACCACTGGCAGGCTTCATTCTAGAGCGGCCTGTTCAAGAGAACACCAGGCCATGAGGTCTCGACTGTCATTTTCAATCCACGAAAAGACAATCTCACGTCATCACACACACCAGCAGGCAGCACAATCAGCATCTCACTGGGGAATTGGGGCACATTTGCTCCTGACTGGCTGGTGGGATGAGCTGCACGCCCTCTGAGGTCCAGCTGTTGGCCTGTCCTTGTGATTTGGGTTTTGTTGTGATTTTTGATGGTAGGCTCCTCAGAGCATCACCTCTCCCAGCTCCCACTGAGCTCTCAGTGTCCCCCAGCAGAGAGATAACATGACTGGTGGTCTGACATCCCAGACTCACCCAATTGCTGCCTCCCCTCCAAGCCATTAGAAGTGAATCTGCTTGAGTCCAGCCTCCATGAGCAACGTCCACCAGCGACCCCACGCAGGCAGTGTGTGTTGGGTTATTTGCAGGAGAGACGATCGACATCCCCAGCGTGGGATGCACCAAGCTCAGCTCTGGGTTCAGTGGTGAAAGGAGAAACCAGATCCTTCTCTCGTGTGACTTAAACGCCAGGGGGCAGATGGACGATAGACAAGTCCATCAATCCACAGGCAGGACAGAGGCGTATAGTGAGCGAGCAGTGAAGAAATGCAGCAGAAGAGGTGACAGAGGGAACATGGCACATGGGGAAAGGCGACCGGATCGGGAGGTCAGGGAGGGCTTTGCTGAGGAGGCGACCCCAAGTCCTACATGACAAAAAGGAGGCACCCGCAATGGTGTCAGGACCCAGAAACCCGACAGAGGAGCAGTAGGTGCGAAGGCTGTGAGGCCAGGATGAATTTGGGACATATTTAAGAAACAGCAGAAGGTGAGCAGGGCCGGGCTGGAGTGAGCGCTTTAGAGCAGGGGACTGGCTTTCCTCCCCCGAGGCTCTGCTCAACAGCGTCCTTAGAGGGTCTTTCCCTGAACCACTATGGAGAGAGGTGCCCCCACAGCTGTCCCGGCCCTGTCACGCTGTCACCTCACCTCTGTCCTGGTCTGTCCAGGCTGCTTAACAGAATACCTCAGACTAGGGGGCTTATAAACAACAGACATGGGTTCAGGGTTCAGATCCCGGGAGCGGATCTACACCACTCATCAAGCCATGCTCTGGTGGTGACCCACATGCGAAATAGAGGAAGATTGGCACAGATGTTAGCTCAGGGACGATCTTCCTCACCAAAAACAAAACAAAACAAACAAAACCCAGGAAGAACTGGATAATCTAATAAAGTCATAATCTTCCTTGAGCCATGAGAGAGCTGAGGTGGCACAGCAACCAGATGAACTGAATTCCAAGGGGTGACAAGCCCTCTGAGGAGTGAGGGGACCCAGGAACTGTTTTATCTTGGCAACATACAGGAGGACAAGATGGCCACCGTAAAAATGAGTGGGAAGAAAATAGCTAAAATTTTTATAAATTCTTAAAACTGAGTATGGGCTAGCATGACAGTGTAGACTGCCCGGATGCCCAGAGAAAAGGAGTATTCACTCACTCACAAGTTCTCCCCTGCTGGGGAGGTCACAAGAGACATCTGGGGCAGGATGAGAGACCAGGAGAGCCACCCTCCTTGGTGGTATCCAGGCACCTATTTCAGTCCTATGAGGCAAAGCCCTGATCTGCTACCCTCAGCCCCAGTCCCAGGCAAAGGTAGACCACCACCGAGGGCAGGAGAGAAGCAAAAGCCATCTGTCCAGGGGGGAGAGGCAGGAGAGACACTGAAATGGGCCCAGGATCCTGAACTGACATAAAGCAGAGGTCTGCTATCCCTGGGGAAGGGATGAGAGACTCTCTCCCAGCCAAGACACCCCACAGACACAAGGCAGAGCATACACTATGGGGGGAAGAGGAGCAGGAACTGTGGGGACCCCCCTCCCCTGCCCCCAGGCCCAGGCTCACAGTGCCTGCCTGACTGAGGCTGGAGCCCTGTGCCCACACCACCATCTTGCACAAGCAATGAGCAATGGCAGTGGACCATGAGGGAGGGGCCAGAGCATGACAAGGGTCACCCCCTCCATAACCCAGGCAGGCAGGAACTGCTGGAGGCTGAGATGGAGCACAGGGTAATGGTGACCCATGGATGGAGGCATTTGGGGGTCTCTGCTTCACTGAAAGTAACTACAGCAACAACAAAACCCAAACCCAGCTCAATTCGTGACCAGGCTGTTTCAATCTCTCACACTAATGGCCTGCCAGAAAAAAAAAAATCCTACTTCTGGAAGTAAAATACTATTCACTTCAGTCTCCACTATTCCTCTATATACAGTGTCTGGCATTTAATTTAAAAAATGTGAGACACAAAAATGGAAGAATAAAGCACCCTATTGTCAAGAGATAAAGGAGTCAATAGAACCAGACCAAAGATCACCTGTATTTTGGACTGTCAGACAGGGCCTTTAAATTAAGTATAGTTAATATTTTAAAAGTTCTAATGGAAAGATAGACAACATGCATGAACAGATGGGGAATTTCAGCAGATATATAGAAGTTGTAAGAAAGATCCAAATGGAAATGCTGGAAATAAAAATCATGATATGAGAGATGAAAAGTCATTGACATAAAGAACTTAGAGTGGTGCCTGGGACACCCTCAGGGTTCAGTATCTGTAACTCCTAGTATTCTGGAGGGCAAGGAGAGTGTCTTTGACCTCCTCCCTTGTGGGCCTGGCATTCAGCACGAGATTGGGCTCGTGGGACATCCACAGCCAGGAATGTGCAAAAGAACACAGGTGCTAACAAGAGCGATATGACTAGTTTCTTCCAGTCACACACAAATTTGCATAAATAAAAGGCTTGTAAATTGCTATTAGTAATACTTTCGTACTTTTATCATAGACAAAGTGCTGTTTTAAACTTTTCACATGCAGTAACTCATTAAATCTTCTCAATCTCCTTACAAAGTAGGTACAATTATTTTCATTTAGCAGATGGAGAAAGAGGCCACAGAGCAGGAAATGGCAGTCATGGGCCACCTTGATGGCAGACAGCTTGTCTCAGCAACATCCACGTTCTTAGCCCTTCCAAGCTGACAACGTCCATTCCATGCCAGGAAAATGTTTGAGTTTCACCGTTGATCCTGATCATCTCTTATTGGCCAGTTGACTTCTAGTTCTGATGGATCAGCCAACAGCATCAACAGCAATAATAATAGCTGACCATAAGTAAGTACTTTCTGGAGTAGTATTAGCCACCATGCTAAGTGTTTAATGCACACGAGCTCATTTAATCCTCCCAACAACGCTATGAGGAAGACTCTCTCATCATCCTCTTATACTGATGAGGAAATTGAGACACAAGAGACGTCAAATTACTTTCCCAGTGGCATGGTGGTTAAGTTCATGTGCTCCACTTCAGCGGCCCGGGGTTCACTGGTTCAGATCCCGGGTGTGGACGTACACACCACTGGTTGAGGCATGCTGTGGTGGCATCACACATACAAAATGGAGGAAGATGAGCACGGATGTTAGCTCAGGGCCAATCTTCTTCACTAAAAAGAAAAAAAAAAGAAGAGAAAGAAAAAAAATTACTTGTCCACACTTGCACAGTTTTCAAGTTAATGTTGGGGGGCCAGTATCCCTACTCTTGTAGTAAAAAGCCTCTGCAGGCTAGAAGGTACTGGAGAGCCAACAGACATTGCACCTCTACAAGGAAAAAAGCTGTCTGAGAACAGAGCCAGAGCAGAGGGAAGCCGAGCTGACCCGGGCCAGTGTTCTGTTGCCATCACTGAACCTTGGAGCCAGCACCGCCTGGACCTTCAAGATGCATGTCAACCCCCTGACTTTTTGCTTAAGCCACTTTGAGCTAGGCTTTCGCTCCCTTGTGAGAATCTGGGTCGCTCTCAGAAGGGCTCCGGTCTGGAGGAGGAAGTGGCTGGTCCTCGAGTGGACATGGAGTCTGCCTGGACAGCGAGCAGAGGCTCTGCAGTGCCACATGACGATTCTCAGCTCGGGGGAAAGCAGCTGTGCTTTGTGAGATCACCTCCCACCCCACGGAGAACCAGGGTCTGAACTAACCCTAAGATGAATGCTCAGAAAGCTGCCTGCCCTCATCTCCACGATTGTTAACATCCCTGACAGCACCCCCACCTTGAACTGAGTGTCTAAATCACTAGTAGAACTAGGTTGAGTCTTCTCCAGCCAGGTGGCGGGGTGGGGCATGAGATGGTTGTTGATTAGACTGCCTTTTCGATTCCCTATGATAATTTGGACCCCAAATCCCTTTGATCCCCTAGTCACGTGAGATCTGTTTGTTCCACCTCATTGCTTCAGTGAACAGTTCGCTTTGGACTAAGACTTGTGCTTCTTCCCTCTCTTCTTAGAATACGTAATGAATTTTCCATACCCAGCTGCAAACCAAACTCAATTTCCTAACTCTCTCCCGTGACTTCCGCCTGGGTCAGTCATTTAGCCTCTTGGTTTCAGGTCTCCTCTTTAAAAGAGAGAAGTGAACAATCCTCTACACTTCACAGGAGGATTGAGAGAATTAATTAATGTTTGTAAAGGGTTTTGCTGTCCTGTGGTGTCTTTGATCGGAGGATGAAAGTGTGTGAGTGATGGTGATGAGCACCAGATTCGGGAGGGAGGAAGAGAAAGCGATTCTCTGTTTGTTACCTTTAGTGCTCGTCCATGCCATTCTGACATTTAACAAAGTTCTTTTAAGTTTTTCCAAGTTAAACATATGCATGTCAATGTCGTTCCTTTGATGAAGCCATCCAAAATAAAAAATTTTTTAAAACCCCAAACTTTTGTACAAACCAAAGATTGAAAGTAGAAGTCTGTTTCTCGTCAACCAGAAACCTAACTGCTGTTGAAGCCCCCACTTTGCCATCACTAGGAGGGGGTGAATCCACCTGCTCCCCACCCTGCTGGCCTGCCCCCCACACTGTGAGTATTCTTCCTATTCTAAAGAAAGAAGGGGCAGAGTTTACTAATTTACTTTTTCCAGCAGAGGAGATGGTGTCTGTTGTGGGCTGAAGTGTCTCCCTTCCTTCCCCCCAAAATCATATGTTGAAGTCCTAACCCCCAGTACCCCACACTGGGACCATATTTGGAGATGGGTCTTTACAGAGCTAATTAAGTTAAGATGAGGTCATATGGTTGGGCTCTAATCAGATATGACTGGTGTCCTTACAAGAAGAGGAGATGAGGACACAGACACACAGAGGGAGGATCACATGAGGACACAGGGAGAAGCTGGCCATCTACATGCCAAGGAGAGAGGCCTTAGTAGAAACCAACCCTGTGGACACCTTGATCTCGGACTTCCAGCCTCTGTGACTGTGAGAAAATACATTTCTACTGTTTAAGCCACCCCATTTGTGGTACTTTGTTGTGGCAGCCCCAGCTAACTAACAGTGTCTCAGCCAAGTTTCCTTGTGATCAGTGAATCTAGGAGGGAAAGTCAGGGACGGCGTTCCAAGTGCGTGGCTAAGAAGGATGTCACAATGGGCTCAAAGCGTCTGTCCTCTGTAGTCATTTGATGCTAATTGGGGAAGGAATTTGGGAAAAGAACTGACATGTAGGGTCATTTCATGCAGAAAGATCTAATATTTTCCTTTAAATTATTTCATTTGAATCTTTCTTTCAAATCTCCACATTCTGGCTTATTAGAGGAACTTATCCAAACTCTCTTCTCTGTGTTGCTCTTGAAGAGGGGCTTGGTAAGTTTCTTTTAACATCTTTTCTACCTTCCAGAGCACGGAAATGGCCGCATAATTCTCTTAATACCGCCCCCCCCCCCGCCCCGCCACTCCGCAGGAATCAACAATCCTTAGTAATATATAAAATCTACTATAAACGTAGATTAAATAAGGCCACAAATTCTTTGCCGCTCCTCCAATCAAGAGTTGGAGTCTATTTCCCCTCCCCTTGAATCTGGGTTCGGGGTGGAGTGGGCGTGGTGCTTGTGACTTGCTTTAACCAATAGAACGTGGTGGAAATGATGTGTGTGAGTTTAGGAGTTGTATTAATAAGAATTCTCCAAAGAAGCAGAATCAATGGCAGATAGGTAGGCAGGCAGATAGATAAGTAGACAGATACAAAGGGATTTATTTGGCTCACGTGATTATGGAGATTGAGAAGTCCCATGATCTGTCATCTGCACACTGGAGCCCCAGGGAGCCAGTGGTATAGTTCCAGTCCAAATTCGAAAGCCAGAGATGGTGTAAGTTCAGTCTGAGTCCAAAGGCCTGAGAAGCAAGAGCACTGATGTGCATTTGTGGTCCAAGGGCAGGAGAAGACGATGCCCCAGCTCAAGTCGTCAGGCAGAGGGAGCCCCACCTTCCTCCACCTTTTGTTCTGTTCAAGTCTTCAGTAGACTGGATGAGGCCCACCCCCACTGGGGAGGGCCATCGGCTTTACTCAGTCTACTGACTCAAATGTCAATCTCACCGAGAAACACCCTCACAGACACACCCAGAAATAACGTTTCACCAGCTCTCTGGACGCTCGTGACCCACTAGCATTGACACACAAGATTAACCATCACAGGAGCCTTGGCCTTCGGTCGCCTTGCAACTTCCACCTTCGCCTTCTTGAAATGCTTCCTGAGACCACCACGCCGGGGAGAGGCCTGGGATGAAGGGCCATGTGGAGTAGTGCCAGCTGAGCCTGGCCCCAGGTGACCCCAGAATTGAACCCACTCTCGTGAGTGGCAAACCCAGCCACCCAAATTCTGGGTCAGCTCAGAGAATTGTAGGGAGTATTAAATCATTGTTTTAAGCCACTAATTTTGGGTGGTTTCATACACAGGGAGATAACAGGAGCACTTCTCTTCCATTTAGTCTCTGAAGAAAAAAGGCTGATCTGAATTTGATGAAACAGGGACTTAAAGGAACTTTTAAAAATATCTAGTTATACAATTTTTTCAAACAAATGAAACAAAGATATCGTTCAATAAAATTGTTAGCGGACATAGGACCCTAAAGCAATGGTTTAACGTAATTTGTAATATTAATTGTATGCAGATGATGCCTGCAAAACACTGGGAAACAATTGATTCTTTTAATAATTTAAACAATGCCCCTGAAATCCTTTGCAACGTGATTTGTTTAGCAAAAGGCTTTCTCATAAATCGTCCCAGGGAATGCTTTGATCGGCCCATAAGTTATACCATCACAAATTCTGCACGAGCCAGGCCTGAGTCAGGGGTACTCTCCTGTATTTGACACTGAACCCCCCTTCCTCGCTCTCCTTTATCCCCCCTGGGGCCTTTTTACTCCTTAGCAAAGTTTGTTAAGTTTGCATACTTCCCAAAATGTAGGGCTCACATCGGACTTCTAAATTTGTCACAGCACACAAACCAGAAGTGTTTGTAGCACTTTCCTAAAAATACTTTCCGGGCACCAAATTCCATTGTGTGTGTGTGTCCATGTCAGTGTGTATATCTGTGTGTGTGTCTGTCTGTGTCTTTGTGGGTCTGTATGTGTCTGTGTGCATGCATATATATGTGTTTGCACACAAGTATGTCTATGTGCTTGTGTGTGTGTATGCATGCCTTATGTGTTTGTGTGAATGTATGTGTGTACATGTGTGTGTTTGTGTGTCCATGTGCATGTATGTATATGTGTCTGTGTGCATGTGTGTGTGTTTGTGTGTTCTCACTCTTTAAACTGGCCTGAGCTCTGTCTGACTGGGAAGGTGACACAGCCCTGTGTGGGGTGACAGAGTGCAGGGACCACATTAATATCCCTAATAGGACAGTGTGGCTTCTGGGTCCCTCGTGGCTTGTCAGTTGTTCATTTATTTGTGTCCTTGTCCCACTTCAAGAATGCAGCTCCCCGGAGTGGGCAGGATGGAGCTGGTTTAAAAGGTAAAATTCCTCCCACAGTCCTGGAAAATAAGGACCAAAACTTTGCATGTAGCCACTGGGGCCATTCACCCCGCAGACAGCCCTCTCCAGAGAGCTGTGCAAAAGCTGGGAGACCTGACAGGAAGTACAGCAGACCCTTTAGATATCTATGAGACCGGACAAAAGAGAAATGGCAAGTAATTGAGGCCTAAAGTATTATTCCCATCAGAACAGCCCATTTGAACAGATATGGGGTCAGGAGATTCTCATCTCCCTCCCACCTCGGAGGCCAATCCCTCATCCTAATTAGCCTGTGAGGTTATCTTATTTGTGGCCGAATGGCAGCAGCCCCTCTGTCAGTTCTAGGGAGAATGATCAAAGAGGGATTTAATTAAATTTTCATATTTAATTTTCTTCTTTCATTTTTTCTTCTTTTCATTTCATTTCTCTTTTTGCTCAAAACATGCCATTTTCAGGGAGTTGAAAAGTTGCTCAAGAGAGCAGAACTCACTCGGGTGGGAGAGAAATGGAAGCTTTATGGGTTTTCTTTAAAGGACCCAAATCTCTCCATCTCCACTCGGCTCAAAACATGTGTGTAATTTAGGGCAGCAACGTTTGAATTATGAATCGGCTGCTCCAGCTGTAAATTAAACACGCTTCGAATGGCTTCAATCTGTGCGTCCCCGGCCGCTCTTGTTGAGTCACTTGCACCCAACCTGGACCGGAGGGTATTCGGGGAGCAGAGAAGTCAGGCTACGGGCCATCCATTCCAGTCTCAAAGCCCAACTGCTGTCCTGCCCCGGCACCTTGATTTCACCAGAGGCACCGCCCCACGCAGGCAACCCTCCAACTCCCAAAGGACACAGTCAGTGTAAATAACGCTGCAGATGAAACTGGCCCACAGATAAAGTCCGAGCAAAACATGGATCGTCTGCGAGGTGTGCTCTTATTTGGGGGTGTGTAGGGGATAGGCCTTAGGGCTTCTTTGGCTCTGCACTGAGGCCAGTGGTGGGCGTCCATCCTTACCTTCCTTGGTTCTGTGGGTGGACTTGGTGGGAAGATGAGATTCTCAAGCTGGTACGGAGTGAAGGCTGTAGGCCGGGGTTGTTGAAAGGCAAACACTTGGATCCCCGAACTGGGAATATCTGTCCATTTGCATAGGGCCCAGTCTGAGAGTTCCCCCCTTGTAATCTACGACAAACATCCCCCCAAACCAGTGAATGCAATCGACAAGATTTGGGTAGCTCCACTATAAGGGAAAGAAATCCCTTTCCTTCTGGAGCATCACTTACATGATCATAATCTATGTGTTTATTACACATCATTCTCATCTACTCATTAGAGCGGACCCTCCACAAGGATACCTTCCAGAAGACTTGTGCTAGCCTAACTGGAACTGTATTCAATACAGGCAGAGCCTCGGGCCTGACAGGCAAGGTAATAAGACAGAGTTGCTCAGTTTCTGCTGGTCTCCCGCACTCCAGACAACACTGTGTGAGTTTCTGGCTGGCACTCCTTAGCTGTGCCGGGGCCGGGGTTATGGACCAAGAGGAGTTCTCACTCTGGAGTGCTGGTGAGGTCACCTGGAACTTTTTATGGGTTGACTCGTGTCTCCCAAAAGATATGCTGAAGTCCTAACTCCTGGTACCTATGAATGTGACCTGATTTGGAAATAGGATCTTTGCAGATGGAGTCTAATTAAGATGAGGTCACACTGGATTAGGTTGACCCCTATTTCAATCTCTGATGTCCTTATAAGAAGGGAAGAGACACACACACAGGTAAGACAGCCATGTGATGGCAGGCAGAACTTGTAGTGACACATCTACAAGCCCAGGAACACCAAGGATTGCCTGCAGCCACCAGAAGCTGGAAGAGGCAGGAAGGGTCCTCCCCTAGAGCCCTTGGAGGGAGCACAGGCCTGATGACACCTTGATTTCAGTCTTCCAGCCTCCAGACTGTGAGAGAATAAATTCCTGTCTTTCGAGCCACTCCATTTGTGGTACTTTGTTACGGCAGCCGGAGAAAATGCAGACAGCGGTTAACCAGAAACCAAGTGCTTTGTTCCCTTCTCACATGGCTGCGTCACAAATGGCTGAGAGCAGGACGGCCAGCAGAGGGGCCGGCTGGGGTGGGTGACACACTCACGATGCGAGTAAGTGACCAACTGTAGGGCGGTGCACACACTCTGTGCTACAGAGGGTCACACGATGAGCTTGCTCTGGCAAATCAGTGATCTGATGGTGTCAATTCAGAGTCCTAAATGTTCATCACTCAGCGATTCTCCTTCTGGGAAGTGTTCTGCTGAAATGATCAGATGCAAATAAAGTTTCCAGCATAAACATGTTGGTAACATTGTTGCCTAAAATAAGGAACAAGTGGAGAAACATCCCTATAAATAGAGGAAACATTGATTGTGGCTCATTCGCAGGATGGATTATTGTGTAGCTGCAGAAACGATGTTTGGGAGATTTTTTTTTCCATGATAGACATTTTCACAGCATGATAGTTAGTGACAAGAATGTGCACAAATTATCTCTACTGAACATCACTGGCAAACACCACATCGGGTGGCTTTGGGCGGGTTAATGAGAAATTTAGCTGCATCCCTGATCTTCACAGGGTTTTCCAAGGTCTCTGAAGTCATCGTCTGTTACTTTCACAATCAGAAACATGAGTTGTGAGAACAGACTGGGTCCATGTCGCACAACTTCTCTTCTTCACTTTTCCTCCCTCCTGTCTCCCCCGACCTCTTGATGGGGTTGAAAACAATGTCACAGATTAATGATATTTTGGAATCAGTGTGGTAACCCCTCCACCCCGGTGGCCAATTTCTTTTCTTCCTCTCCCCCCACTCTGGGCGTCAGTAGATTTGGGACAGTGATCCCACCACGGCCTCCAGGGTCTGGGCTCGGTGGGCTGGCCACGTTCACCTCTGATTGTCAGAGATTGGTGAGAATGCAAACACGGTGCTGGTTTGGGGGGCCCTGACTGATGAGTCCACATTTCCTGAACCAGCAGGAAGAGAAGCCGGACCCCGCTGGATGGAACCGTAAGCACACGGATGGAGATGGTGGCTCAGTGTCATTTCTCCTGTCCACATCCCCTCTGCTCTTGTCACAGCCCCAGCTCATGGCCTTCTCGCTCTGTGGGATGTACTCGATTTACGTGTAGTTTCCCCTTCAGAGGGTCGTCGGTTCTCCTGCCCGCCCGCTGCCTGAGTCAGCTCAGGGCCCGTGACACACACCACGGCCGGGACGGCTTGGCATCACACGTCCGTTCTCGCTCAGTCCTGGAGGCCGGGGGTCTGTTCTCCTGCAGCCTCTCTCCTGGGTGTGTAGACGGCCGCCTCCTCCCTGTGTCCTCACCTGGTCCCTCTGTGTGTATCTGTGTCCTCATCTCCTCTTCTTATAAGGACACCAGTCATGTTGGATTAGGTTCCACCCTAATGACCTCATTTTACCTTAATCACCTCTTCAAAAGCTCTATCTCCCACTACAGCCACACTCTGAGGTCCTGGGGTCAGGACTTCAACACACCGAGGAAGGGACTCTCTCCCACGGGGTCAGAATGCCGTTGTAAATCGAGAAAAGCACCAGCTCCAGAGACACGCCTCTCCCCTCTGGACCCAGTCCTGGGCATCTTGGGGACCACCAGGGCTGGGGGAGCTGCAGAAACCAAAACAGAATGAGCCATAGGCGTCCTCATGTTAGCTCTGTGTCACAGGAGAGCATTTGTCACTTTGTTTTGAGTCATTCACACCTGGCCCTGATGCTGCCCAAGATCCTAGTTCAGGGGATGCACCAGCACAGGGGCTGCAATCTAAGACTTCCCGTCCTCACCCCTCCTTCCACCATGAGAGGGATGCAAGAATTGCCAGCCCTCTGCAGCCTGCACAGCAGCCCCTCTTAGGAAGGGATCTGGAAGGATTCTGAGGGCCCTGCTCCCCTCCTCCCTTCCCTTCCCAGGATGGGCATGTGGTGAGTGAGCCAGCCCTGCCAGGGAAGGGCCGTTCCTGGGTTGTAGAGTTGGTGTGCACAACAGGAAAGGCCAGTGCTCGCTGTGGGTCTCTTGTCACCTGCTCCTGCTCCAGTTGGGGAGTTAGGGTCCCCAATTGTGGGGAGTTGTCCAGCTCCACTCACTGCCTCCGGCCAGCGAGGCAGGACACAGGGCCATGCCGCTCACTCGCTCCTCAGCCCACAGTGTGGGTGATGGACCGGCCACCTCTTCTGCTGTTTCCTTCTATTTGGCAACCACGAATAGAGCAGTCAGGGGTGAGTGGGTAGAGGAGGACGGGGGAGGAGGGGGGAGCTGTATAAAGCCAGGCCTGGCTTTGCAGTATGACAGAGGGGACCAGATACCACCCACTGTGTTCTCCTTTGTCATTGTTCTCATAAAGGCCCGTTTCCCCAACAGGGACTGTGGGGAGGGCTGGTGGGGTCTGCAGCAGAGAACCAGTGTCCGTGGTTTCCAGAACTCCCCCTAACCTCCCCATGACTAACCCACCTCTAAGAGCAAAGGGTGGATGGGTAAGCATTTGAATCATTTCAGTCACGGGCAGTGGGAAGAAAGTCAGCATTGCATCCACATTTTGTGCAGAAAAAAAAAAGCAGGAGAGTCAAAGCCTTCTCCATAACTGTTTTTTCACTGGGGAAGGGACCCACCCCACACCAGCGACTACCTTCTGCAGGCCCTTGGCCAGAATGTGTCACCTGGCCACCATGGGCTGCCAGAGAGCTTGTGGCAGGGGAGTGTTTGCACCTGGGCACATGCCACTAGCCAAATCAGGGCTGTTTGTCAACAGGAATGGGGAGATGGACATTGGGCAGGCGCTGGGGGGACCAGCCACAAGTGGGACACCGACCGCCCGCCTCCTGGAAACAGGACCCTTCCCTCCCAGCAGGTAACTTGGCGTGTTCAGCTAAAGCAGAGACTTCGGGGGGAATCTTGATTTTCCTTTCTCTTTTTTTAATTTTAAACATCTGTATTGAGATAAAATTCCCATACCATACAATTCACCCATTTAAAGTGCACAGTTCAGTGGCTTTTAGTACAGTCACAGCGACGTGCAACCATCACTACAACCAATTTTAGAACATTTTCATCACCTCCAAAGAAACTCTGCACCCCTTAACTGTCACTGCCCATCCTCCGTCCCCTGCCGCGAGCAACCACTCATCTAGATTTTCTCTCTGTCTGGATTGGCCCGTCTCGACGTTTCATATCAGTGGAATCACGTACTACGTGGTCTTCGTGTCTGGCTCCTGTAGCTCAGCCTGCTGTCTCAGGGTCAGTCTGCGGCGCAGCACACGTCACAATTCCGTCTTAGGGCGGAATCTCCTTCCCTCTTACGTCCGTGTCACGTTTGTTTGTCCATGTGTCATGGGTGCACGTCTGCTTGTTTCCTCCCTCTGGCTGTCGTGAGCAGTGATGCCGTGAACACACGTGGTTCGTCTGTGGACGTGCATCTTCACTTCTCTCGGGCACGCACATGCGAGTGGAGATGCGGGTGCACTCGAGGACGTGAGCGGCCTGGATTCCGGCGTCCAGGTCGCTGATGTGGCTAATGGTGCCTTGTTGACAACAAAGCAAGAGACTCGTCTGCAATCCACGCGCTGCTTTCTGTCACGAGTTGCCCGGCATCTTTCCTTTGGCCCAAACAGGAGGAAGATGAACGCTCAGGTGTGTCCTCCCATTTTCCTTTCAAGTGCTGTCTGTTCTTAGGAGGGAGATGTAACTGCCGATGAGCAGAAAACCTGAGCCTGCTCTCCGAGAGTCACCGGCTCCCCGCTCAGCTACTGCGTGGTCGGTCTGACCCCGAGGGCATGGCCACAGAGCGCTCTTCCCCACCACCTCACCAGCTCATCTCCCATCGAGACAGCTGATGGCATTAAGGGGCCAGTCTCAGGTTTCAAGGTGACAAAACCCCCTGCCTCCCCCTCCTTAGCCCAGGCTGTGCTCCCAGGGGATCGAGTGTATTCAATTATTTCTACTTTTGTGTGTGTTTGTAAAACATAACCGTGCATTGCAAAAAAGGCTATGCAAACGCCTTCTGCCTTTTCTGTTATTATTTTTTTTTCAAACAACTTCAACCTTCTGCAGAGACCCGAGTCCTGGGTGTAATCGGCCAGGCATTTCGACTGGGGTCAGACAATTCCTTCCTCCTTCATCATTCCTTTGCTAATTCGGTCAGCAAACAGTCCTGTGTCAGACTCTGTGCTGGTATTAAGGACAGAGAACCTAGTCCCTGCCCTCAAAGCCTCATAGTGCGGTGGGCAAGAGAAGCAGTGCACAGACCTTGATAATATGGGGGGCGATGCAGGGTCCTGGACTCACATGGGGAGCCTGGATCCCCTCACTCCGTGTTGCTCCCTCTCCTTGGAGAAAGCAGGTCAGGGAGCAGTCTCGATCTGGGTTCACTTTCATTTCCCTCCGTAGACTTTCTTCCCCAGCGCTTGTTCTGATGGCCTCCTGTTAACCCCACTGGTGTGGGAGGGATGCCCACCGAAACAGTGCGTGATGGCTGAAAACACGATGCCCGACACTGGACAGATGAGATGGACAGTGGTTTAGGAGTCAAACGTAGCACAGCTGGGGAGACGAGGACCCCGACCCACGCGGGGCCCCTGGGGCTGCACTTGGGAGCAGAGTGAGCCAGCAGGGGCTGTGGGAGCAGGCTTCAGAGCGACCCATTGCTCCTGCAGGAAGATGTGATTGGCTTGTCTGAATAATTTGGGGAGCTGGCGGGGAGGTGAGACCTGCTGGGTTTAGGACCGTGTGAGATGAGGCTGGTCCAGCTGAGGGGGCACTGGCCGGGCGGGAGCCTTTCCTGCCAGGGAGGGACATATCCTGTGAAAGCAGAGGAAATGCATAGTTAGGCCACTGGGGCCTGGGAGGCTCAGAGGCCTCAAGGCAGGACAGGAGGCAACGCCTTATGACACAGCAACTTTCTCAGATTCGCAGCGGCGCTAGTCCCTGGCGTGTGGGCTGTCCCAGGAACTGTAGCGACAGCCTTGCCCACCAGCCCTGAACAGGAAGGAGTCAATGGACGATAGTGTGAGGATAATGAACCCAACACAGGAAGGCTGGAAGGACTCTTTCCCTCCCACGGATCCTTCCAAAGGCTTTCCTGGCCAGCCTTGGGCACTGTTTTGTTCCAATCTTTGGAATCCTCACCCATGGGACATTTGGCTTCCCGGCACTGCACTATTTTTAACACACATGCCTCTCTGCCTGTCCCCATCCCTTCAGAATTCCTGCACCCCCTACCTGGCTTTCATCCACCTGTGTTAAGTCAGCTTCCTGAGTCCCAACTCCGGCCGCCAACCCACTGTCCCCCACCCCACAGCTAGTTCTGTCCTCTCTTGCCCCCCACCACCCACCTGGGCTTGTGGGCAGCTGCCCAGATGATCCCCTGCAGGGACCGGCTGAGAAGGGGTGTGTGGGCTGCAGGAGGGTGGACCTCCATCCCGTCAGCCAGATGCCAGGCTCCCCACCTGCAGGGCGCGTCCTGAGTTTGTCTGCCACCGGGCATGGCCGCAGAGCTCTGGACCACATGGGAACCAGGGAACCGGGACCCATCCTGCTGGATGACCTTGGGCAGGTCGCTCATCAGTAACAAGAAGGGCGAGGAGGAAAGACGACCTCTGGGATTCCTTCCTGCACAAACTTGCCCAGGTGCACGCTGTGTGTGCTCCAAACTAGAGCTTATGGTGTGCTTCCAAGGAGCTCCCCTCCCCGAAGGCTGGCCCTCCTTTCTCCAACATTCTAAAGACACCATCCTGGGCAGGAATTCCCAACACACATGAAGTATCTGTTAATGGATGAACACGGGCCCCTCTCCATGGAGAGGAAGTGCTCATGGCCATCATCCCTGCGATTTGCTGAAGTGTCTAGAAGGAGAGCAGGATTCGTCTTGAAGCTCAGGGGCGTTTATCCATTCAGAAGATACACGCTAAACACCTACTTGCGCCCCACATGGTTCTGGATCCTGGGAAGCAGGAGTAAACCGAAGAAAGGAAAGTATACAACCCTCTGCCCTCACGGAGCTTGCATTCGATCAGGGAGACAGACAATAAAGAGTAAACAGCCAGGATACGTGTTATGTTTAAAAAGAGCTGTGAGGATACAGGAGCGTCAGGGGTGGGAGTTGTGGCCTGTCTGGGGAAGGGAGCAGCCTTTGAAAGGAGCTGATGAGGAAAGGCTTCCCTGCAAAGGGGGCTTCTGAGCCAAGACCTGAAGGAGGTGAGGGAGCAAGTCCTGTGGAAGAGAAGTCCAGGAGCAGGAAGTGTGGGTGCAAATGTCCTGAGGCAGGTCCCAGGACCAGCAAAGACGCCTTGGTGGCTTGACTGGTGAGCAGAGGGCTGCGGGAGGTATGAGGCCCCCTTCCCACAGGAGGGTGGGCTGGCCCTGTAAGACCCCTGTGGCCCTCGAGAGGCCCCTGGTTTTTATTCCGGGTGAGATGGGAGCCGCCGGAGGGACCAAGGGAGGAGCCGCATGAGTGGATTTACACTTAGGAGCAGAGGGCCAGGGCAGGAGCGGGGAGGCGGCCGGGCTGCTCCGGGGTCCTGGTGCCACCCAGCCCCCGCCTGCAGCCTGACCTCCAGCCTTTCCTGACTGGCTGCCACTGCACCTTCGACGCTTGCTCATTGCCTCTTCTTTCCATCTGTGGCCCTTTTGGAGCTGATTCTTGGGTCCCACCTTCTTAGTTGAATAAAGTAACGCATGAGCCAGCCTGTCTCTCCAGCTGATGTTTTATTTCCACTGTTCTTTTCACATCCTGGCCCAGGGAAGCCCCCATGCTGGCTGATCATCTGTCCTTTTGCGTTTGGGTTTCCGGGAAGTGGTGCCCCATCCATTAAAGAGCATTGTTTCCAGATTCCTAGGAGGAGATGGGAGGGGAGCTGGAAGACCCCCCGTGGCAGGGATGCATAGGGGGCAGTTCTGACAGGCTCTGGAGTTCCCAGGGCCGAAAACAGCACCGGACCCTTACACAAGACTCGTCTCAACCTTTTCAGCTTCAAATTAGCCTCACCACGTCTATCATTCCCATTCTTCAGAGGAGGACACTGGGGGTCAGAAAGGTTAGAATAATTCCCTACATCTTTTACTTACAAACGTCATGTCTAGGAGCCACGTCTCTTGCCTGGAGCCCAAGCCACTTCCAGCCAGGACTGCTCCTGCTTGCCCGTCCACCTCACCTGATGGCCCATTCAGCTCCCGTTCATCCGTGTTGGTTTTGTTTTGCACATTTACTGGGGGAAAATCTAATTTGGCTTTGAAAGCATTTTTAATATTGATCGTACAGCTTTCTTTGTCCATTTTGGAGCCATTCATTGGTTTTCCAGGCCTCAGACAACTCTGCACCCGCTGCGCACCGCCCCCCAGCTCTCACAGCCTCCTCCACACCTTCTTATCATTCCTCCTTCAGGCCAGCTGACTTGGGTTGCATCTCGGCAGCAGAACTTCCTGGCATCTGTGCCTGCCCTCCGGAACATTCTGCCCTTCCTGGGAACATGCTTTGGAGCCTGCCGAAGTCTGCTTTCCCTCCTACACATCCTCAGAGCTGCCTGAGCTCAGGCAGGCCGGCTTCACCTGCCCCCTCGTTCCCGGGCCCCACAGCGCCTTCCACTGCACCCGGGTTACCTGCACACGTCGTTTTCACACAGATGAAGCTTCTTTCCATGGGAGCGATGGATATTTCCTGCCACTCAGTCATCTCTAAAAGTGTTCTTTAACTGTCCCTGTCCCCAGCTTCATTTTTCCTAAGCATTCAATTAAATTAAGCTGCCAGCAGCATGCACATTTTAATTTTCCTGTTTTATGCCAGATAATAAATAGCAACAGGGTAGCAGGATGGCCTCTTCCCTTGGCCTTCTCTTCTCCCCTCACCCCTCATATCTCTACATCTTGTTCCCTCAGTATGTCTGGGTATCTTGAGGGCCTCAGACCTCAAGGATCAGCCTGGGCCAGGCCGGCTGACAGAGCCTTGCCCACGCACCTGCTTCATTCCCAGGCTCAGTGCCCCAGGCTGGCCGGAGGGGGTGAGAACTTGAGGGCAGCCAGACCTCTCTTGGTGGGTGAAGCTGCAGGCAGACGCATGCAGCCCCGGCTCCTGAGCTCTGCCTGTCTCCAGCTGGCAGTGGCCGGAGCACGGAGAAGGTGGTCGAGATGCACCAGCTCCATGATTCCGGCCCCTGGGAGCCCACGTCTCTTGTCAGGCCAGCTCAGACCACACCCTTCTTGAGTGCAGGGCCGCCCAGCTGTGCAAGCTCCCTTCCTGTGGGAGCAGGTTGGGGCCCAGGGTGCCAGTCTCCAAGACCCACCCTTAGCAGGTGTTGGGGGTCAGGCTTGTCACATGGGGAGCGCCCAGGCACAGGCATCTGGTTTGATGGAAAAGTAATAATTGCAAAGGAAAGAGCACCATTTATTGAATTATTTGTCTAGCTCAGGTTTGGCTCTAAACTCTTTAGCCACATTATTTTATTTAATCTCAGAGTTCTAAAACAGCTGTCATTGTCACCTCTCTAAAGAAGAGAAAACTGGTGATGCTCTGAGGATTGTCCCCAAGTCGGTGGTGGCACCAGAACTCACACACAGACCTGAAGTCTGATCCTTTTTTCCTGTCAAACCATCTGTCCCTGGTTCTCTTCCCCAAGGGGACCTCATTGATATTTCCAGAATAATGGTTCTAAAATGGTTAGAGTTCAGCCAGTCCTCCCGTCGATTTCTCTCAGAAGTGTGACGTGCTGACATCAGTAGGTTTAGGGCATTAGTTTGAGGAAAGCCCAGAGGGCAGACACTGGAGTCTGACTGTTTGGGTTTAATCCATCTCCCAAATCTTGTTAGCTCTGGGTTCTTTGCCAAGCCCCAGTTACTTCACTTTTAAAATGGGTTCAGCTACTCTCACAAGAAGGCCCGAGACTGCCATGCCTTCAACAAGATGAATGTTTGCTTTTTTCTCACTTAGCCATCAGAGGTAGGGGGCATTGTTCCAGGAGCTCATTCGGGCACTGGGTTTCTTCCTCTTGGTCCTCAGTGTTCCCCAGGGGATTGTCCTCTGCACAGCTGAGCTAGCCCACCACACCCAAGTCCAGCTGCCAGGGAGGCTGGGAATAGAGTTGCTGGCCAGGCAGCCGTGTGCCCTGTTGAAGCAGGGTAGGCAGATCCAACCTCACCAAGCAATTCTCCAGTTCTCGGTGGACACTAACTGGTGTCCTACAAGTTTAATTCAATTCTGACACTGTCCACTTGAAGAGAGTGTCAGACCCCACAGGTTAAGGACTATTCCACAAGATTCCCGCCCCCCCTCCCGAGATGCCAATCACATGTCCAGGTTGTCACCTGTGCTTCTGCAACTGGCTGCAAATCAGAGGTCCCATTACCCCTACTTCAAGTTTGATTAATTTGCTAGAGCAGCTCACAGAACTCAGAAAAACATTTACTTACATTTACCAGTTTATTATAAAGGATGTTATAAAGGATACAGATGAACAGCCAGATGGAGAAGTACATAGGGCGGGCGTCCAGAAAGGTCCTGAAAGCAGGAGCTTCTGTCCCCATGGACCTGGGATTTGCCACCCCCCTGGCATGTGGACATGTTCACCAACCCAGAAGCTGTCTGAACCCCATCCTTTTGTGGTTTTATGGAGGCTTCATTGTGTAGGCTTGATTAATTAAATCATTGGCCATTAGTGATCAACTCAACCTCCAGCCCCTCTCCCCTCCTAGGAGGTCAACAGCAGGACTGAAAGTTCCCAGTCTCTACTCACAGTTGGTTCCCCTGGCGACCAACCTTAGGTGACCTAGGGGCTTCCCAAAAGTCACTCGTTAACATAACAAAATATGTTTTATTGCTCTCCTCACTTAGGAAAGTCCTAGGGTTTTAAAAGCTCCATGCCAGGAACTGGGATGAAGACCACACACAGTCCCCAGTTTAGGATGGTTTGACTCAGGATTTTTCAACTTTATGACGGTGTGGAAGCGATATGCACGCAGTAGAACTGTACTTTGAATGGTGATCTTTTCCTGGGCTAGCGATATGAGCTACGATGCTCTCTCGTCCTGCTGGGCAGGGAGCCACAGCTCCCAGTCAGCCTCAGGGTCGCAAGGGTGAACAACCGGTACACTTACAACCCTTCTGTACCCAGACAGCCCTTCTACTTCCACTTTCAGCACAGCATTCAATCAATTACACGAGAGAGTCAACACTTTCTTGTAAAATCGGCTTTGTGCTAGATGACTGTGCCCAAATGTAGGCTGACATCAGTGTTCTGAGCACGTGTGAGGTGTGCTAAGCTATGATGTTTGCTAGGTTAGGTGGATTAAATGTGTTTTCGACTTACGATATTTTCAACTTATGATGGGTTTATCAGGACATAACCACGTTGTAAGTCGAGGGAGACCTGTCTTTATTTCTTATTATAAATCACATATCACAGCAGAGTTCTGTCACTAAAAGGAAAAGGGGGAAATGAATGCTGGGGGATAATTAGCAATCTCTGCCAAAGGTGATAATCCTGAACTCTATAGGTTTTCTGGGAGGATTAAATAAAACACGCTGTAACGCTTTGAGTATAAAAGGTTAGTATTTGCTAAAACTTCCTGAAATGGTTTTATTACTGTCATAACTATCACCACCATCATCATCATCATCACCACCATCATCACCATCACCATCGTCATCATCACCATCATCATCGTCATTATCACCATCACCATCATCATCAGCATCACCACCACCATCATCATCATCACCACCATCATCATCAAACCACCATCATCATCATCGTCATTATCACCATCACCATCATCATCATCACCATCACCACCACCATCATCATCATCATCACCGTCACTGTCACCATCATCATCACCGTCACTATCACCATCATCATCACCATCATCACCACCATCACCATCACCATCATCATCATCACTATCACCATCATCATCATCATCATCATTATCACCATCACCATCATCATCATCACCATCACCATCACCATCATCATCATCACCATCATCACCACCACCATCATCATCATCATCATTATCTTATTCATCATCTCAAATAATTCCCCTTAACCACCAGCAATGACAACAACCGGGCTTGTATTAACATTCTTGTTCCCTAGCCACTGGTCTATTTTCCTAATCGCTGCTGCCTCCACTTTCTTTCAGAATTCAAATGCAGACAGAAGCCTATTTTATCATTATATCAGGTTCAGTAAATGCTAGTTTGATATACTAATTCCTGCAAGTTTTAAAAACAGTTTTGATCATAAGAAATTCACAGTAAGCCTTTTAAATATGCGTATAGTTTTAAAATGGTATACTCTTTGACCCAGTAACTTTGCTTTTGAGATTTCACATGAAGGAAATAATGACAGAGAAGCAAAAAGATTTATCTACTGAGATGTTTCTTGCAGCAATATTTATAACCATCAAAAAACTGGAAACAACATAAATGTTGAAGAATAGAGACTTGGTAAAATAAATTATACTATACCCATATGATGAAATACTATGTAGTTTTTAAAAACTATGTTGTCGAGGAATATTCAAATATATGGAAAAATATTCATGATATATTTGTTAAATGAAAAAGTAGATTTCAAAACAGTATGTGAAATCATAATCTCAGTCTCTGGGGAAAAGCATTTATCAGTGAAGAATGAGGGCTCTGGAAACAGAAAGATTTTAGTTCCTGCTCTGCCGTGTGCAGAATGTAGGACCTTGGGCAAGTGACTTAAATTTTGTGCCTCAGTTTCCTCATTTGCAAGATGTGGATTGTAATAATACCCTCCTCAGAGGGCATCCAGGTAAAACCCCTTCCCCTTCCTTCAGCCCAGCGTACCTGGTAGGTGGCCTTTCAACTGCTACTTGGATGCCTCCAGTGAACGGGCCCTCATCACTTCCCAATACCGT
Organism: Tapirus indicus; assembly: GCA_031878705.1. Taxonomy (NCBI): domain Eukaryota; kingdom Metazoa; phylum Chordata; class Mammalia; order Perissodactyla; family Tapiridae; genus Tapirus; species Tapirus indicus. The sequence continues at coordinate 87,463,644 of CM062924.1, read as the reverse complement.
CCATAACTCCCAATACTGTAGTAACTCAAACTGCAAATTACACAGTAAGTGGATGGAGCCCACCTTGAAACTCACATTCTCAAGGTTGGGTCTTGTGTTTCCACTGTTATTCCTGTAAAAGGGTGGGGGCAATGATGCCTACATGTGGTTGTTGCAGGGGTCCAGTTCCTTTTCTGGATCCCCAGAAAATTCATGTTAATTGTTCCTGGAGCCATCTGTAGACCAGCCCAGGAGTGAGAGGTTGGTAATAAATCACCCTTGGTTCTGTGGTCAGAGGTTAAAGACGGACCATGGAGGAGCTTACTAATGGAAAGGGAGCCAAACAGATCCCTGGGAGCAGGTTCCAAATGGGAAAACTTATGAAAACGGCAAGTGCAGGTCTGACATCCAATTGGAGATGAAGAAATGCTCAGAAAATCTACTCCAGCTCTGCCACGGAAGAATTGGGTGACCTGGGGCAAGTCACTGCACTCCAGGTTTCCACTTCCTGGGCTGAGAAAGCAGAGATGAGGAGAAGCAGGGACCTCAGCCTCCTTCTAAGGCAGGCGGCCCTTTATTTAAATGCCGTCTGATGCAGAAGTCCACTGTGCCGAACAAAGGGGAGAGGATGCTGTCACCAAGGACAGGGACACAGAACATCCTGCCCCCTCCCCCGTGTGCGCCCAAGGGCATAGGGTCTCTGTGGGAACCGCCTGCCCCTCATCTTCATCTTCATTACAACATAAAAACAACCCTGCAGCACCCTGCACAGTGGCCGAAGGGGGAACAACACAAAGTCCGTCGCCGGACAAGTGGACAAACAAGTCAAGTCATGTCACACAATGGAATATTACTCAGTCATGAAAGGAATGAAGCGCTGACGTACAACAACAGGGAGAAACCTGAAAACATGACACTGAGTGGAAGAAGCCAATCGCAGATGGCCCAGCGTTGTACGATTCCATTCATAGGAAACATCCAGAATAGGTAATTCCTTAGAGACAGAAACTACATTGGTGGTTGCCAGAGACCAGAGAAGAGAAGGACGGGGGAGTGACAGCTGATGGGTACAGGTGTCCTTTGGGGTGATGAAACGTCTAGGAACTACATAGAGGTGGTGGTTGCACAATGCTGTGAATGCACTAAATGCAGTCGTTCCATTTAAACATGGAATTGGTCACTTTAAAATGGTTAATTTGGGGGCCGGCCCGGTGGCATAGCGGTTAAGTTCACACACTCTGCTTCGGTGGCCCGGGGCTCGCAGGTTGGGATACCAGGCACGGACTGACGCGCCGCTTGTCAGCCATGCTGCGCCGGCGTCCCACATAAAGTAGAGGAAGATGGGCACGGACGTTAGCCCAAGGCCAGTCTTCCTCAGCAAAAAATAAATAAATAAATAAATAAAATGGTTAATTTTATGTCACGTGAATTTTAGCTCAATGAAAACAATCCAATCTACACCCAGAGGAGAATCGCGTTCACCTAACCCATGCATAGCAATCACCAAAGCATTTTACATTTCACAACACTTGTTTCCACCTCCCCACTCATCTGTAGGGGAAATGCTGCCCTCCCTTTGGAGCCGATCTCCCGGCCCAGACCTGGGTCCCCAGGTGCCCATCTGATGCTCTTCTCTGCACTGGACAGCAGCCCTTCCTTCCTCTGGGGTGTGCTCCTCATTGGCACTGCCGAAGTGCACTTGCATCTAGCGTGGCCTGGGATGCTGTTCGTGGTGTGGGAAATCACATTCACGACACAGGCCCTCACCAACTGACAGTGAGGTGCCCACTGCTCCAATGCTCTGCACCCAATGCTGGCTATCACCCTAGCTGGTGGTTTTGCCACCCCCGAGCGCAAGGCTGGAAACAGGCCCCGTTCCGTCAACAAATAATCATGGAGCGCCCACCATGGATATCTGTGCAGACCCCCTGCTGGGTTCTGGGGCTTCAGTGGTGACCAGGACTCACCTGGAGCCCCAGAGCAGGGAGCTCACAGCCTAACTCGGGAGACAGGCTTCCTAACGAGGCCACGGCGGTGCAACCTCCTGAGTGTTCTCAGGACAGAGCAGGGGGCCGGGGGCCCACACGATGTGGCGGGGGGCGGTTTCAGGGAGTGATGTTCGAAGCTGCCACTTGAAGGAGAAGCAGGAATTGTCATCCATATCATCCACACCCCGACGGGTGGGGAAGGGATGATTCAGGGAACCCCTTCTCCTCCCCCCAACGCCCCACCCCCGTGCCAGTGAACTTCCTGAGCCGGGAGCGTGGGGCCTGTGCCAGGGCTGGTGCACCAAGTGACGGTGGGACAGGACAATGACCTGATGGGTTTGCACTTTGAGCAATGCCCCACCGGCAGCCGGGGGACTAGATTGGCAGGAAGCTAGCCTGGGGCAGGGAGACCTGGGTGGCCAGATGAGAAGTAACTCTAGCTTCCTGGATGATGATGAAGGCAGTGAGCTAGGAGAAAGGGTGGAGTTAAGAGGTACTTGGGAGGAGGGGTCATCAGGGCCTGGTGCTGAAGGCTTGACGGGAGGGGGCTGGCAGGGAGGGGAGAACAGAATGTCTAGCCTGGGCAGTGATGGACGTGGGGCCTCTTAATGAGATTGGGACATGGAGGCGGGTAGGGGTCAGATTGGGAAAGATGGTGGCAGGTGCTGAGTGTAACATGCCTGGGGGCATCCAAGTGGAGCTGTCGGGGGGGCAGTAGAGACCCTACTGAACCTTGGGAGGCCGTGCAGGCATCCAAATCTGTGGGTAGTGAGACTGAGTATACGACGGACAACGTAGGCTAGACCATGTAGGAAAACAGAACTCTGACCCACAACCTGCAGCAAACAGCCCAGGAAGCCCACCACAACCTCTTTAGCAGCCAGCCCCAAACAGCCAGGACTTGATCAATAACTACCAACTGTCCTAATCTTTGCTCCCTCTTCCAACTCAGAACCAACCGGGGAAAGCCAAATGTGCACCCGAAACCAATGACATCAAACATTCTTCTTCACGTTGGCTGCCTCCAGCTTCCCCAGGCCCACAGTCACCCCTTCCTCCAGGAAGCTCTCCCACCTCCCTGCCTGCCTTCGAATCTCTGCCCAACACAAGTGACAGTGGCCTACCCCCTTGCTATAGCAGGCTCTGAGTAAATAGCCTCTGCTTGTTCTTCTCTGGATGGTCTTCGTAATGTCCACAGTGGTCAGTGTTCATTGTGTAATTGAAGCCTGGGAATGGACAGGTTCCTGGGGGCAGCATGTCATGGAGAAGAACAGAATCCCAAGACCTGAATCCTGAGGAACCCGGGCATTGAAATCATGGTAAAGGACTGAGGAGGAGGAATGGCCAGAGATCTGGAGGGACACTCGTGAGCGTGCCCTGGCACATGCATAGAGACCGCAGGCTTACCCAGGCTGGGAGGGCAGAGGCTGCAGAGCCAGCCTGGAGCCCCAGCCCAGCCCACATGCCGCACTTGGCCTCATCCTGGTACCGAGGCAGGTGGCAGAGATCAGTGGGAGCTCTGGGGTCAGACTCCAGCCCTGCACTAACCTGGGGGATGTCCACATACCCCGCCCACACCTGTCCCCAAGTGCTCATGCTCTCTTCTCCTATCTGTTTATGAAGGTGAATCCAATTTAATAATCACGTTGCCAGTGTGTGCTGTGCCCAGTCCCACTGCTAGACAGATTCTAAAGACACCAAAGAACACACAAACAGAGGGCAGGAAACCCAAGTCCTTCCTTCCAGGGGCCCCAGCCTCACCATCTGCAAGGCTCTCAGCCCCACCGTGGACAGCGCTGATTGTAGCCATTCCTGACGGAAGGAAACAGACCCCAGGAACGCCCAATTTATGATTTCTAAGCCCATTCCAGGCAGTCAGGAGTCAGGAATAAATGCCACCTGGCTTTGCAGGGACCCACAAATGCCTCCCCAAATGAGTTTTGATCCCGATGCAACTTAGGTTAAATGTGACCTGGGTGCAAAGGTACTGAGACGACCTGCCCAGTGCCCTTCGACATCACTGATTTATTGAAGACCCACTGTGCGCCAGGGTTCAGGGTCACAGGGATCAACACAGCACAGCACCCTCCTCAAGTCTCCCCGGTCATGGGGAATGGGGTTAAGTGGAATCAAGAGCAGTAACGAAGCACAGCATCTGGCGCAGTGTAGGTCTCTTGCTTAGCACTTTTAGGTGGATCTTTCCAGTCCACTCTCACAACAACTTACGAGGTGAGTACCTTCTGTCATAATGTACAAAGGAGGAAACTGAGGCACAGAGAGGTTGCATAACTTGCAAAGGTCACTATCTCAGCCCATTCAGGCTGCTGTATGAAAAATATCATAGCCTGGGGGCTTAAACAAACACACATTTGTTGCTCACAGTTCGGAGGCTGGAAGTTCAAGTTCAAGTCTCCAGGAAATTTGGTGTCTGGTGCTGGCCAGCTTCCTGATTCACAGACGGCTGTCTTTTGGCTTTCTCCCCACATGGTGGAAGGGGTGAGGGAGATATCTGGGGTCCCATTCATGGAGGCTCCACCCTTAAGACCTAATCACCTCCCAAAGGCCCCCCCTCCTAATACCATCACACTGGGGGTTAGGATTTCAACATATGAATTGGGGCGGACACAAACATTCAGTCTATAACAGTCACACTGCCAGGAGGTGGATTCAAATCCATGCATTTCATCTCATAGTTAGCACAGGACCTGTTGACTCTCTTGCACTCTGAGCCAGCTGACGCCTCAGGGGGGCTAGCCTCCAAGAGATGAAGTGTAGTAATACACAAAGCTGAGGCTTTTTCTCCAGCTTTATCGAGATACAATTGACATATAACATTGTACAAGTTTAAGGTGTACAATGTGTTGATTTGATACACTTATATGTTTCAAAGTGATTCCCACCATAGCGTCAGCTAACATCTGCATCACATCACATATTTACCACTTTTTTGTGATGAGAACATTTAAGATCTACTCTTTTAGCAACTTTAAGGTAGATTATACAGTATTATTAACTATAATCACTATGCTGTACATTAGATCCCCAGAACTTATTTATCTTACAACTGGAAGTTTGTACCCTTTTATCAACATCTCCCCATTCCCCCACCCCCGCCCCTGCTAACTACCCCTCTACTCTCCGTATCTGCTAATTTGGCTTTTTCAGATTCCACAATAGGTGAGATCATACAGTATTTTTCTTCCTCTCTCTGACTTATCTCACTTTGTGTGATGCCCTGGAGGTCCATCCATGTTGTCACAAATGGCAGGATTACTGCCTTTCTTATGGCTGAATAATATTCCACTGTGTGTGTGTGTGTGTGTCTATATATCTGTACACACACACACACACCCACATCTTCTTTACCCCCCATTCATCCGTTGACAGACCGTTAGGTTGTTTCCATACCTTGGCTATTGTGAATAATGCTGCAATGAGCATGGGAGTGCAGATATCTCTTTCAGATCCTGTTCTCATTTCCTTGGGATAAATAACCAGAAGTGGAATTCCTGGGTCAAATGGCAGTTCTATTTTTACTTTTTTGAGGAATCTCCATACTGTTTTCTACAGTGCTGCACCAATTTACATCCCCACCAACTGTACACAAGGGTTCTCTTTTCTCCACATCTTCACAACACTTGTTATTTCTTGTCTTTTCAATAATAGCCATTCTGACAGGTGTGGGGTGATATCTCATTGTGGTTTTGATTGCATTTCCCTGACAATTAGTGATGTTGAGCATCTTTTCATGTACCTGTTGGCCATCTCTCTGTCTTCTTTGGAAAAATGTCTACTCAGTTCCTCTGCCCATTTTTTAATCTGATTGTTTAGTTCTAAGAGTTCTTTATATATTTTGGATGTTAACCCCTTATCGGATATATGATTTGCAAATATTTTCCCATACATAGTTTTAAAATATCTATAAATACCTATTTTAAATCTCCTTTTGTAGGGGAAGTTGACACCCCTGGTTATAGACAACAGACGAAATGCCACCCCCAGCTACTATTTCATTCCAAGGTTAGATGTTTGTCACCTTAAAAATCAGTTAGTGACTTTTAAAAAAATTCAAATAAATTAAAAACAAATTGACTAAGGCTTAATCAAGCAATTTATTTAAACATGTCTGTAAAAGGAATGCACAAAAGATATGCAAATCCAGTGGTAATCTGCACTCTTCATAAAGCACTATTGGGGAGCTTGCTCTCCATGCAAATATGATCGAAGAGCCAATGGAACGAGCAACTTGATTGTGGGTGGACTTTATTTTTCTTCATAAACTGATTCTTACCTCAAAAGACTTGGAATTCGTGTGCACAGGACAATGAAGCTTTTTTTTGGTCTGGCTTTCCTTCTCTGGTTTCTGAATCAAGAATTCTCTTTAGATCCACCAGTGAGTCCAGGCTGCCGGAGACAGTTTCTCCCCAGTCCCAGCCTGAGGAGCATCGCAGAGATGGAAAATTACAGGAGACTCTACTAAGAGCAGAGAAGTCTTAAAACCAACCCCTGCAAGCATTCACAATCACAGTTAGAGCCATGCATTTCACATGCAAATCCTTCCTCATTCTTTGAGAATAACTGAACATTTAACTCCAAAGCCATCTCACAATTAGCCTTGTTTCCCGCAGGGAAATTCAGCCACTGGTAAATTCAAACCCACTGCTTGAACAAAGGGTCCCTGAGAACTTTCCTTTTAGCATTAGTTGGAACAAGGGGGTTCTTAAGTGCAGTGAGCAGTTTCCCATCTGGACTCAACTCTTGGAGGCCTGTTGCTGCCCCTTCCCCGGAGCCCCTCAGAGCCAGCATTCCACTGCATTTATGCAGTGCGTCACATTTTACAAAGTGGTTTAAGGCTTCACCTTGTGTGACCACCACACAGGCGTCCTGGTGGACTGGGAGGGTGTTGTGATCTGCATTTTCAGGGGAGGAAACTGAGGCAGGAACAGGCAAGAACTTTGCTTAGGTCACTGTGGTCCTTGGTACCTATTGTAGCCGGTAAGTTGTAGGATGAAGGAGATCAGAATACACCACCGAAAAATATGTCACTTCGGCAAAAAGACTATTTTGAGCTGAAGGCAGTTGAGAAATAGCAGATGCAGGAAAAGCTCTCTGCCCTCCTCCGTCTGACACAGGTTTTTCCTCTGAAGATGTCCCCCTCTCTTGTACCGGGAAGGGAAGGACAACCTGTTATCACTGGAGAGGGAGACAGCACCGAGATGGGGCCGCACAAAGAAACCTGCTACAGTAGCCTGCATCTTCCATCGGCTTCCCCATACGTTACCCACCCAAGTCACCACCCCTAGAAACCCAGACCCTTTCCTTCGCCTTGTCACTTCTCTGCAATTTATCACTCTTTGTTAGAACGGTACATAAGCCCCTGGGTCTAACTGCCTCCTTGAGTCCTCACTTCCTTTTCCATGAGGCTGTCTGTGCCTGTTATAAACATTTTCTCCTGTTAATCTGTCTTATCAGTGCGAATCATGAGCCCCAGCCACTGGAGGTAAGAGGGCAGAGGAAAAGTGTTTCCTCCCTACAAGGGCCAGGCCGTCGCACTGTCTGCTGGCACCCAGTCACCTAGGCAGGTATTATATCAAAAGGGTGCTTCTTGTATTTCCAGAAGTTTGTACCATCAGTAACCTTTTCCTGTAAAGGGTCAGATACGAAACATTTTCGATTTGTGGACCACACAGGTCCCTGTCACCACAACTCAACTCTGTCATTGTAATTTGAGATCAGCCATAGGTAACATGTGAACAAATGAGCCTGTCTGTGTGCCAGCAAAACTTTATTTTCAAAAGCAGGCAGTCAAGCCAGATGACGATTTGATCCATGGGCGGTAGTTTGCTGACTCCTGGTCTATAGGGTGACAGGGGGCCCAGAGACGTGAACATCCAGTGAACAACACAATAAAATTATGTATTTCCATCCCTGTGAGTGTGGACAAATCATTAAAAAGTTTTCTCAAAAGTATGCCCTTTCCCAAAATGCTGTTGCTTTAGCTCTACTTGGAGTAATTGCCGTCTTCAAATGGATGACTACAGAGTGACCAGCCAACCTCTGTCCCATATCTGACTCCTGCCAGCCAGCACCACCACTGGTGGCACCACACCAGCACCTGACCTCTCCCTCCTTCTGGGCCTCTCATCGTTACGTAGGGTGGCCACGGGTCTCAGTGCGCCGGGGACAGCCTCACGACAGGCCTGTGATCCCAGCCGGGTTACTACTAGCTCACTATTCACTCTCAACGGGCCTGGTTTGGATGATGAATTCCATACCCCCTCCATCAGTGTGCAACGGGAGGGCCGTCGTTCACACATTTGGCACATGCTCAATGAGTGCCCTGATGTGCCAGGCACAGTGCCCAGCTCTGGAGAGACAAAGATCAATCAAATAAACGTATATTGTATAGACATTGTATATATGTGTGTGTACACTGTATATACAATATGGTATGCATGAATATTGTGTGTGTATATATATATATATACACACACAAACACAATGTACATACAATATTGAGTATATATACATGCACACAATTTATATACAACATTATTTGTGTACATATACACACATATACATGCAATGTATATACAAGATTGTATGCATACACACAAAATGTACATACAATATTGTGAGTATATACACACACAATGTATATACAATATACATATTGCAATGACCTCTCAGCATATGTGTGTGTGTGTGTGTGTGTGTATTACATACCAATATATATATGCCTGCCCCTTAGGTCGAGTAGCCGTGTCCTGGTGGGGGAGGCAGATCATGACACAGCACCGTGGCAGGGGAAGTTCCAATGCCATGAGAGCAAACAGAGAAGGCTTCCTGGAGGAAGAGGCAACAGGACAGAATTTTAGAGGATGCAGAGGAGTTAGCCAAGCAAACGAAGAATTCAGAGTGCGACCTTGCCTCAGCAGTTTCCAGAAATGAGAAGCAGCTTGTTTGTGGAAGGTGCTACCTGCATTCTAGCGCTGCTGGGAAGCAGAGATCTTTAAGTATATACATATTTTTTCACTTCTTTAGTATGAAACACTTCTTTCCTACTATCCTGAATTCCTCTTTATTAATAATAGACTTTATCATTTACATTTAAATTGTTAGTGGTTTAATATCTAATTACAAACCTCTAATTAGCTCTTCATCTTGTAGAGAATCTGCTCTATAACTGAGCAGGCAAAGACAGCCATCATTTAGTTTACTGACACAGCACCTACAAACAGCCTCACAAGACAAAGCAGGAAGGGAATCTCATCACTCCGTCACCTTCTCGTGGCAATCTGCTTATCTGTAGTATTTGAAGTGCCCGTGTGTGTGGAATTGTCCTGTGCACCACGGACAAACCTCATCTGCGCGTCCTACAGCTGTACTTCCTCACTGCACATTCCTGCCAGCCTCCACCCAGACCCAAGATGACTCGAAAGAAGTGGAAGGGAATGGTTGAGATGGTTGAGTCAACATTTAAGCAGCACAAATGTGTATGTGTGTGCATGTGTGTGCTCGCAAGTGTGTGGTGTGTGTAAATAATTCCATATATGATAAATGTTATATAGCACATAATATACATTTTACTAGTAACACGTTACATATAACACATAACTATAACAGAAAACTCACAACGTATACATGTATGTGTTCGTTTTCTATTGCTGCTGTAACAAATTATCACACACTTAGTGACTTAAAACAACACCTATTCATTGTCTTAGAGTTGGAAAAGAAAATATCGTAGATATTAAATTCAGCACACTTAATGAAAGAGAATGGGATAGACAGAATGGAACAGGATAGGGTAGAATACAATGAAAAGAGAAGAAACTGTCAAGATGAGTCACACGTAGTCAGAATAAGTTTGGAGCAGTGTCTGTTTCAGTTGCATGTGTATTTATACATGTTTGTGGGTTCTCATCACAGGATCAAGAGTTGTGCATGTGTGTATGTGTGTGTATATGTGTGTGTGTGTGTGTTTGCTGTGGGTCGTGAAAGTGGCTCTGATCCAGTATTTTCATCCAAACACATATAGCCAATGTTGTGCTTTACGGCCACATGCCAGCAATAGTCACTTTACAGTCAGGAACAAGACAGCAAGTGCATTTGTATTCAACGTCGGGCTAGAGGTCCTGACCAGCACAGTAAGACAAGAAAAAAAATGAACGTTACAAGGATTGAAAAGGAAGAAACAAAAACCATCGTGATTCACAGCTGTTGTGACTGGCACACAGCAAGACCCGGAGAACAGAGATCGGCTCAGAGTAAAAATAGGAGAATCTGTACAGCTTCCGGTTACGAGGTCCACGCCTCAAACCTGGCAGTGTGCCGTTAGTCCAGCAACAAACAATCACTCCATGTAACACTTTTAAAAACATAATTTACAATAGGAAAAAAAACACAAGTCACTGAGAATAAATCCCACAAAAGATGTGCAAGACGTTGACAAAGACGACGAACTTTTGCTGGTCAAGGAAATGAAAGCAAACATAAACAAATAAAGAAGAAAGACATAACGTCATAAAAATTGTCAATCCTCCCTCAAATTAATCTATAAGGTCAATGTAATTTCAACAAAAATCTAAGATTTTTCATAAAACTTACCAAACCTATTTTGAAACTTACGTGAAAGAATAAAGACTTGAGAGTAGTCGAGAACGTTTTGAAGAAGAGAGAGAAGACGAGGTTGGGGATGGCTCTTTCTAGATGTGGAGACAGAAGCTCCAGTCACTGAAACACGGGAAGGAAAATAGAGGACTAGCATGGCAGACAAGACAGCACCCAGACACAAACCCACCTGCATCTGGGAACCTGGCGTAGGACAGAAGCACCGTTACAGACCAACGCAATAAGAAGTGTCTCGTCACGACTCAGGGCAATTGGGCAGCAAGAGAGAAAATGATGGAGTTCGAGCAACACGTTACTAATTCACTCTGTGCCGTTGGGATCTTTGAGAAGGCTCAACAAACAGCACCTCGTTTCTCTCCTGGCCTCTGAAGATATAAATCAAACTATAGGACCCAGCTTTTTTAAAAGACTAAAATAGCACCTTTGTTGTTGGTAAGGGCTAAGAAGGAGGGGTTGGAGCAGGGACAAGCAGTTCTGCTCCCGCATCCGGAGATGGCCAGCTGTTATAACAAGGAAGGGTAAGGACAGGGTGGTGGATGTTCCCGGCTGCAGTCAATGGACAAGACATGCACATAGCAATGAGCCACCTTGAACACTGACAACCCGGGGGGAAAATGTAAGGAACAAAAGGAAATTTACAGGGCATGATCAAACAATGATGTGTACTTTGCTGGACTGATGTCACGTTGGGGAATTCCACAAACTGTGTGAATATCAGACAAGATTCAAGAGTTCTCCAGGGGAGCGCTAGAGGTTTTTAAGCAGATGGAGGTCAGAGCTGGTCAGAGCTGAGATGATGCCAGCAGAACTGAGGAACATGGCTGCATCCCGTTTGGTGTCTGACTGGTGACTTGTGAAGGAAGCAGAGAATCCCACTGTGGTGATTCCTTCAAGGGACGAGGGCCTCAGGGAAGCATGGCCACTGAGGTGGCCTGTGGGCTGGAATGGCTGGTGGACTTGCCAGGAAGCCAACGAAAATGAAGCTTCAGGGTCCCTCACCACCGCCTCTTTCCCCTCAAGTTCCCTTTCACCCACACCCTCGGCCCTTGGCTCAGGTATTGGTGGGGAGGCTGTGGTGCTGGGGACCCAGCCAAGGCGAAGTTGAGGAGTGGGGATACCTGTAGTTCGTGTTAGTGGAACGGGTCCCATTGATCCAGTCACTGCCCCACGTTCACTTACTGCTGTATATTAGTTTGCTAAACTTGCTGGAACAAAGTACCAAAAACTTGTAGAAACCTGTTCTCTCACAGTTCTGGAGGCTGAAGTCTGAGATCAAGGTGTGGGTAGGGCTGGTTTCCCCTGTGGCCTCTCTCCCTGGTGTGTACACGGCCATCTTCTCCCTGTGTCCTCACGTGGTCGTCCCTCTGTGGGTGTCTGTGTCCCCACCTCCTCTTCCTATAAGGACACCAGTCAGACTAGGGCCACCCTACTCACCTCATTTTACCTTAGTCACCACTGTACAGACACTCTTTCCTAATAACTTCAACACGTGAGTTTGGGGGGTACACAACTCAGCCCACACCAGCTAATGTCCCTGTGGAGGAATGGCTCCCAGGATCCTCCCCTGCCCACTGGGCCACATCACCCCACGGTGAGTCGTGACAAGGGGGCACCAGGCCAGAGCTGAGTCAGGTGGTGAAGTAAGATAACTAAGATATGGGTCTCGTTCTGTGATGTTTGCTGTTTTTGTCAGCTTTTTAAAATTTGTCATCTTTCATAATTTGTTTTCACATTCTAAATAAATATGCACGTTCAAATACAATTTTTCTTAAAGAGGGATGCAAATTGAACAAATTTCAGGCCTCAGAAAGCCCACACGTGCCCCCACTCTCTCACCCCGAGGTGTTTTCAAGGTGAAGATGCTGAAGTGAGGCAATGAAACACACGATAGTCACATGGAAGCAAGCGCACAGAGTCGTGCTTAGTCAGGACCAGCTTCTTAGATTGTTTTCCCTAAACAGGTTTTAGGAGCAGGGGGTTCACCTGCCTGGTGAACCAGGAAGCACAGCTGGGAAGCAGGGAAACAGACAGAAAACCCAAAGGCGGTGTGTGGTGATGCGTGGTGTCTGCTGTGGGCTCGGTCCTGCAGGGGTCTCTGGGAAACACAAGGACCCCACTGCAGGGCCACCCCACAGATGTTCTGACTCCCTTACCCATGGGTGAAGGTAACTTCTGGGGGTATAATGACCCTTCACTCCTGCTCTCAGGGAACTGTCCACAGCGGGACCGAGGCCACAGGGTGGGGTAGGAACAGCATGTGCTCTGACCAGCTCCTTCATTCACGGATACTCCTTGTTCCCAGTCCAGGAGAGCTGGTGGTGAGTTTGGTTAGCTGACTTTCTTGACATGACCCTCAGATGCGCTGGGGTATCTTAGAAGCCTGCAGCAGATCTGGGAGTTCTACTTAGGAATCTGTTTATGTCAGGGGTCAGAGACTTTTTCTGGAAAGAGCAAGATGGTAAATATTTTAGGCTCTGCAGGCCAGGTGGTCTTTGTGGTGACTCAACTCAACTCTGCTGTTGTAGCAGGAAAGCAGCCACTGACGATACAGAAATGAGTGGATGTAGCTGTGTTTCAATAAAACTTTATTTACAAAAGCAGGGTGAGGGCCGGATTTGTCCTGTGGGCCACAGTTGCCGACCTCTGGCTTATGTATTTTTCACATACTCCCTTGCGGGCTAGTGAGAGCCAGACGTTTCTCTGCTCTGCACCTTTGATTTTCCTCAGTTCATATCTCTCAAGCCCCACGCAGGGCCATCTACATGTTGAACAACAATCCACCCAGGTTCATTTACTTCACATCCTACCCTGGAGAGGTTAGATTTAGGTGCCTCTTAAGACAGAGTGAGCAAATTCCTCAGTGTTCCCAAATTCATTTTGAAGGAAAAACAAAGACAAAAGCAAATAAGGCCTATGAAGGCTCTTTGCGCACCAGAGCCTCCTCTTTTTTTTTCTTTTTAATTGCTATATTTTATTTATCTGTTTTTTCAAATGTGCATTTTCTTTATTGCAGTGACATTGGTTTATAACGTTGTATAGACTTCAGGTGGACATCCTTGTACTTCTGTTTCTGCATAGATTACTTCATGTTCATCACCCAAATACTAATTACAATCCCTCACCACACACATGTGCCTAATCATCCCTTTCAAAAAGAACCTCCTCTTGATTCTATATGATGCTCTGCTCATCCAGGCCCTTTCACACTCATTTTCTTATTCTCTCTGGGTCTATTGTCATGTCTTCAAAGTGGGGGGCGGGGGGATAAGGACAGGGAGCAACCAGCTGGCTGTGCTTACATTACAGGGTTGTTTTCAAGATGAGGGACCCAGGTCCCCCCATCTTCTTTCCAACACTCTCGCTGCCACTGATGTAAAGAATGAAAGACTGGCACCGTTGGTGGTGGGGTCAACCTCCCTGCCTCTTTAAGGACTGGGGCAGAGAGGCAGCGAGATCATTCCTCTTTCTCTTCGGCTTCTAATCCAACCTGCCGCTCCGCAAAGCCTGGGGACAGAGTCTGATGGTGCTGAGAATGGTTGAAAAACAATCTCCCTCTGAGCCGGAAGGAAAGACATCACCAGGGGAGTGGTGGTGTCGACGATTACAAATTTCAGAGAGGTCACACTTCACCTGTTCTGAGTCACCCGGCTTCTTCCATGATTTCTTACCCTGGCCAAAGCAAGGAAATACTTGCCTTTTCCTGAATGAGGACTTGCCCATAAATTTGCTCTATCACCCCAGGACAGGGAGGCACTGCCATTGCTGCGGCCTGCTCCCTGCTGGCTGTTCTCACATCGTGGAGACCCGCACCCCAGCAGGTTTGCAGTGGGAAGACGTGAGGGGGCCCTGGGAGAGGTGGCAGGAGATGACATGGTTCCCCAACGTCCCCAAAGTGAGAAGTGGTGCCTGTGGACACCTCGCCCCCTGGGACCCATGTCACTGGGACGCCAGCAAGCTGAGAAGCCCTCAAAACATTCAGCGCCGCGCCCAGCAGGTCCCTTCTGGAACAAGCCGGTTGCCTGTCCCTCACGGAGCTGCAGATTACACCATGCTTGAAATTAGTCTCTCCTTTTCATCCAAATTGAGAATCTGGGCAAAAGTCCCAAGGCCCTGGAGACAACTGGGGTTCCATCTCTTCGTATGCCTGGCCTGGTCACTGGGGAGGACCTTACATTAAATAAGAGGATCCTATGGAGGCAGATGCTGCCATTTCATGAATGGGAATTTGTGTCCCAAAGAACAAGCCACAAGGCCACCACCGGAGCGGATGAGTCTCTCTGAATATTCATGGAGAATGAACCTTGTGACCAGACTCCCACAGGGTTGGCATTCCACATGGGTGGAGAGTTTGCTAAATGCTACTCATGCACTGTGGGAAGGACCGTGCACTGTAGCTCTGAGGGACCGTGACCCTGGGGGCTCCTCTTGGCTGATGGACCACACTGACCTCTCTCCCAGACAGGCCATGACCTCACCCAAGATATCTTGGCCATCAAGGGTGCACCATTGCGCTTCGGCAGAGAAAGCTTCCTCAATGGGCCTCCTCTAGCACTCTCTCCTTTTCTGTGAAAATAATGAGTTTTTTAAGACATCATCAAGCAAGGGGCTTGAATGTACCCACCGCATGGACACACGGTGAGGGTCGCCCACCCCTGCCTCTGCCAGCCTGTTCAGAGCACAGTGGTGGTGTCTACAGCAAGTCACATGGCCACAGCCAAGTGAAGCTGAAGGGACGAGCACGGCAGCCACCACACTGATAAAGGACACTACTGCAGGGGAGGAAAGAGTTGAGACCCAAATTCAATCGTCACAGTATCCCAGCGCCTCCTTTGAGAGTCACAATGCACAGAAGCACGGTGCAGCCCTGAGACGCCCCATTGTGACAAACCCCGTTCGGTGTAGCCCAGCATTCTCCATATTTTTAAACATCTGTCCTGTATTCAGAGAACATCTTTTATAATCTGTGTAAGTGGCTTTCTGCAGAACGCACATTGAGAACATAGCATAATATAAATAATGTGGAATTTATAACCAGCAAGCCTAGTTCCATCAGCTTCGTCTTCTCCTGGACTGAAGAAGCCACTTATCCTCCCTCATTTCCAGCCCCTCGTGTCTAAAACTGGAGTGATATCTGTCTTAGCGACCTGCTGGGCTGTGAGGAGATGGGGTGAGTGACAGGTGAGGGCTCCACGGCGACCGTAGAGAGATTCAGGTTTGCCACGGCAGCGAGTGAGGAGCACCGAGGTCTGAACCAAGAGTATAGGATTGGACGGGTCCCAAGAACCCGCCAGGAAGAAAGCCAGCGAATGGGATTGTTTCTATGCTCGGTTTCTGATCATTCTGTGTTGCCAACATTCCAACATATATGCCACGGATTGTGACAGTTTCTTTACAGGGTGCATGACACTCCATAAATATTTCAGCCTGAGAAATGTGCACTGGGCACCTCATTATTGAAGCTGTCCCCATCTCAGCAAATGGCACAGGTGTCATTGTCTTGGCATGCTGATTCCGGTCATCGTTCTCTGTAGAAACCTCCAGAGCCTGGATCTGCACGGGTCCAGAGCACCTTCTCTGGAGGATTTTCAGACTTTGTGTCCCAAACAAGGATTTGAGGACAAGATGGTGACATGAGCCAGCTTTCACTGGGAAAGGCTGCAGTAACAAACAGCCCCAAGCCTAAGTGGCCCTTCTTCTCTTTTGGGGCCAGCACAGTTCTGCTTCATGTATCTTTTCATTCCCCAGTGGGTCCTTGCGATACCAGGAAGTGCTAGATCTGCGTTGGAAACATGTGCCTCTGAAAGCTTCTTTGATAAGACAACCTCCAAATCTGCCCACATTCCTCCAGCCATGCCTGTGACAAGACATATCCAACATCAACAAGGTGGAGAGCACTCCTCTCTCAGGGGGTCTGGGGTCATAGGCCCGTGGAAAAGAAGGGGGCCGGCAGTCTGCGGCCACACCCAGAGCAGATAAACCCAGCAGGCCGCCTGGAGACATAAAGGGAGATGATGTGCCCCACACGGAAGTCGGTCACCTTCCACTCTAGGGCTCTCTGCTTAGAGGGTAGAGCTAAATTCGCCTGGTTAAGAAACTTGCATGGCAGGCACTGATTTCATCCGTCCTACAAGTTCATAAATAACGTATGTGAGACCTTGACGCCGAGATCATCAGCTCAGACCCTCTCCGACTGGGAGCCCTTGTGCGACTAAAAGCTGAGGGCCTCAGACTGTGAGACACAGGATTTCAAAGAGCCCTTTTCCTTTCCACCCATATGTCACGGTGCTCTGCGAGGGTGTGGGCCCCCAACATTCTTCACGAGGCCCCCACTCTGTACAGCTGAGATTCGAACTTCTGCTTCTGCGGCAAAGGGTGTGAGCCATGCAAAAACGTGCAGAGATGATCATATCTCAAGAACCGAGATAATATCGCGTTACGGATCCTAATGGAACTTGAATATATTCAAGTCTCAGCCACTTCTCTGCCTAACAAATATCTGATGGAGGTAAAAGATGAAGATGAAGAACCTGAGTTATTTGTATGCGTCTTCAACAAAGGCCTGGATTTTCTCAAGATCACTAGGACTGTGACACTGTGGATAGTTGATAGCCCAACTGCTATTTCTGCAGTGAAATTTCATACATGCAAAAGCATAAAGCCCTAACCCAGTGGTTATCTTAAAACTCAGAATATCACCAATCTAGGTGAAACATGCTGTGTGCCCCCCCTGAAGCCCACACCCGGCTCTGAGGCCCCACGGGCAGACGCTCCTCTGGGTTCGTTAGAGGGGTCTCTGACTGCATGGAGGTCTCCCCTGACTTGTTTGTTTCCACGCAGGGGGGGGGGGTCCCAGCTGCTGTTACAACTACATCCTGACTAGTGGGGTCACACACACACGTGCACGCACTCACGCACATGTGCACACATACTCTCAAACACACACTCATGTATGATTGTACGATTGGACCCAGGAGTGACAGACTGTTCTGCTTTTCAATCTGAAGCCCATCAAATGCAAGACGTGTCACTCTGAGCAAATCACTGAAACCCTCTGATCTTCAGCCTGGAGGGATGGTGACCTTGGCCACATGGGGTTGGGGGCCCTTGAGGCTGATGTCCCATTTTTCAGTGAGGCCCAAAGAGTGGAGCCCCTTGTCCTCATCCCCAGGGCCGGTGAGGGGACGGACCTAGAACCAGCATGCAGAGCAATTGCGTTTCCTGACGTCACGAATATCTGCACACCTTCCTGTAGAAACCGAAAGGTGCTTCATAAGAAGTAAGTCTTCCTAAAGAAGTACGTTTTTCATCATTCTAACAAATAATTTTAGAGCAATGTCTTATCTATCATTGCAGCTGTGTCACAAAACATTCATTCAACACAGAAATCTGCAGTGAGCTGCCTCAACCCTGGGCACAGAGTGGCAGTCTCTGTTCCCATGGAACATTCTAGAGTGTGTGAGAGACTTCAATGCATAAGAAGTCAATACAAGATGTCTGTGTGGTGATTAGGTACAGATAGGAAAATAGAGCAGAGTAGGGAGAACAGGAAGCAGCTTGGGGAGGGTGGTGGGAAGGCCTGTCCGGGAGAGACATCTGGACCCTGACCCACAAAACAAGGGAGAAGCCAAGAACCTTCAGCGGGGACAGAGCTCCAGGAGGAGGGAACAGAAAGGGCAAAGGCTCAGAGGCCGGACTGTCGGAGGAGATGCAGCACAAGAAGAAGGCAGGGGTGAAGCCTGCGGGCCTAGGAGGCAAGGGAAGTTCTTCTGGGGGAGTCCGGAAACCACCAGAAGCTGAGGAATGTCATGATACGACTCATTGTTAAAAGCACGTCCCAAACCACTTGGTGGAGAAGATATTTCCTGAGGCGCGTGCAGGTGCGGGCCCCTCAGTGAGGAGACATCGCAAGGGGCCTTCTGGCAGGTGCTCAGGCGTAACACAGACAGGAGATGAGGATTCGAAGCAAATGTTGGAATCTTCTCCCTACAGAGGGCGCTTTTCAGGGAAGATAAGTTAGCGGGGGAGTGGATGTGAGCCCCATCAGGCCAACTGCTGATACCTGAGCACCGCTGAAACATCTCTCCAGGACCTTCTTCAACTCCCGTCTTAGGACTCGCTGTGTAGCTGCGTCCCCCGGAGACGTCACGCTGCATTGGCTTCGGCCAAACAGCCTGTTCCATTGACTTCTTGCCCAGTCGTGGGCCAGCAGTGTGGAAACAATGCCCCATACGGAGATGAACTGTGTAAACTCAGGAGAGAGGAAGGAAAAGCAGGCCTTATTAAGGTGCCCTCAGTAACTCCTTTGTCATTCGTCCTTGTAGATATAAAATTATCATCTGAAGGAAGAATGTTCATAAAACAGGCATTTCCCCATCAGTCAATTTAACTCACAATATAACATTTTCCCCCAACCAATCATGTTAGCCTGATGGCTGACATCCAGTTGAGCATCGTTGTTCATGTGGAAAAGTGCAGGGAAAAGGCCCGGAGTGACTGATCACAGAGAGAGCTGCCTTTTCCGACAGGGAAGTATATTCACGTGAAGGTCTGGTGGGGGAAATGGGCTCACGGCGTCCCGGGAGCGTGTGAGTCTCCCAGGCTGTGACAGCTCAGTGTGGAAGGGCGGCCAGGTGCAATCTCGGGAACCCTGCCTCAGACAGGACGCCCACCTGGCTTCCTTCTGAATCAGCCGGCAATTCCTTCTCCTCTTCCATCTGCCCTCAGCTCTCCGGGGCATCTGTGTGAAGCTCCGTGCCCGCATCCCGGGAGTAAACTCAGTCCTTGGAACACATATCTTCTGACTCAGCTACCTGGGAGCATGCTGGGGTTATAGGAGGAAGGGCAAGGCTTGAGGGGAGGGGCGGTGGGCAACCCCGGGGATGGGAAGGCATGGTTTCCTGGGGCTGCCGTAATAAAGCACCAAGAGTAGGCGGCTTAAACCACAGAAATTTGTTCCCTCACAATTCTGGAAGCTACACGTCCGAGATCATGGTGTCGGCAGGTGGGTCCCTCCTGGAGGCTCCGAGGGAGAATCTGCCCCACGGGTCTCTCCCAGCTCCCGCTGGTTTGCTGGCGTCTTGAACATTCCTGACCTCTTCCTGCATCTTCACAAGGCCTTCTCCCTGTCCAAATTTCCCCTTTTTATAAGGTGTTGAAGAAAAAAGTATCCTGACACTTGTTGACTGGTAAGGAAGACTGTATTCAAGACTACAGCCATAGGAAAGAGAGCCTTGAGCTAACACCAAACACAGCAAAGACGGCTGGGGGTCCATAGCCAACGGGCAGAGTGAGGGGGTCGCGGAGGGAAATTATAAGAGGGGACACCAAGGGTGGGCGGTTCTGGCTAAACTGACTTAGCAGGATTCCTGCTGTAGCTGGACAAGGCAAGTCAAAGACAGGATGGGGCCAAGGTCGGGGCCTGGTTGAGAAGGTGTCCAAGGAGCCTGACTCAGGTGAGCTCAAGGACAGTCTTTGTCAGAGGACACCAGACATGTTGGATTAGGGCCCACCTCAATGACCTCATCTTAACTTGATGAACTGCAAGGACCCTATTTCCAGATCAGGTCACATTCACAGGTATCTGGAGTGAGGACTTCAGCTTCTCTTAGGGGCACAATTCAACCCATAACAGAAGGCACTCTTTATTCCTTACCTTTAAAAAATCCACCTCGGAGGGCTGTCAGCAGCTCAGATCCCCTAGAACAGAGCCTGAGGCAGGGATTGGTGCCCTGGGGCAGGAGCGTTGTCAGGAGAACCCTGGAAGGGAGCGAAAGAAGAGACAGGGATGGGAAGAGCTGAGCAGGAAGGGGGTCTCAGGTAGAGCGTGGCCTTGGCCTGATCGGGGTCCACCCTTGTCTCTGTACCAGTCAGTCCTGGACGGGTGGAACCACCCCCGACATGTGGCTTCCTGCAGCTGAGGGCAGTGCTCCTGGGGAAGGGGCAGCTGAGAGACCCCAGGAGCCACCACCCAGCCTGGGGGCGGCTCCCTGGCCTGGCAGGGGGGTCGGGCGGGACAGCACAGGGGCACAGCAGGAGAAGCAATGTGCAAAGGCTCACGTCTGCACCAGCCTCACCACGCAGCTGGAAGGTGCCGGGGCTCCTCTCCACACCTGAGCCTGAGCCACACCGCACAAATTGCCGGGAACTAATGCCCTGTAATGAAATCAAGCGACAGGGACAAAAGCCCTAATTTTATGTCTTTTCTATTCTCCAGCTGCAGCAGTGGTGCCCTGGAGAGGTTTCCGCTGACCGACCGCAATTTATCTGACTGGCGAAAAGAGCGGAAACGGCCACCCGGACTCGGGGCTCTGCTCTCTCAAAACGTTTATTTGTTTCGGATCTCCTCCAGGGATGTGGAGGCCGTCAGCTCACGGGCGGTGACCAAGCTTGTTCCATGTTGCCTTAAATTGAAGGAAAGAAATAATCTTTTCTCCCCCTTCTGAGACTGGGGATAAAGAACTTTGTTTCAAAAGGACTTTTTTTTAAACCCTCAAGGCGTTGTATTGGAAATGGCACAAAAAGACGCTCTTTGTTGGATTCTTTAAAAAAATAATCTGTGGTTTGAATGTGTGTGGAAGGAAGGGGGACAGGGGAAGAGATCTTACTAATTTCTTGAAAATCTTTAAAAAAAATTCCCAAACCATAAGGCAGAATGACCCTAAATCTTTGGAGGATGAAATTTTTGGCCAACTTGAACAAATTCTTCACATATTTGCACTGCTTGGTTTCCATGGGAACCCAAAAAGGAACTCTATAATGGCTTGAGAACTTCTATTTTTATGTTAACCTTTCATATCACAAACAAAGGGAAAATAGAGGGGAGGGGGTGGCGAGGGAGCAGTTCAACGATCCTTCAGTCTCATTTCAGGACCACAGAAGTGCAGTCTGACTGGAGAAAAAGCATGTCAGCATTCATCTGAAAGCACAAAGCAGGTTGTGTAGGTCATCCCTCTGGAATCGGAGACTGGGAAGAAGTAATTAACATGAATATCATCCATTCAGTCTGCTTACATCTCCATTGTGACCGCGGACTCCGATCCGTGTATCAACATTTCGTGCTGGGATCTGCAGGGCCCTGGACAGGGGAATTTGATCCTGGAAGCAGTGTACAATGTGAATAAGTGGTTATTGTTCTAGGTCTCCCTCTGGCTCCTCACTGGCCTGATGCCCCAGGTCTGGGGTTACAGCGGCCCTGAACACACCGGGAGGAGCCTTGAAACCACTGGGACATGATCGAGGAAACGGCGTCAGCCTCAGTCTACACAGGGCCTAACCTATCTCATAGACTCCTAGTACATTTAAACTCAGGCTCCTTCCCTGTGCAAGAAAGGAAGAGGCATAACTTACCGAGAAGAAACACGGACTTCCTCAGCAGCAGGTGTGACGTGATATGGCTTCATTTACGTTTCTAAACCCTCCCAATGCTGGGAAAAATACACCACCGTTACAATAAAAACAGCAACACGGGTGAGTAAATATGAGTGGGTTTTTTCAGGTCACATTTCCCCCCCAAAATAAACCTATTTTTAAAATAATATGTGAATCAAACAGCAACAGGAAGCTGATGAAGCTAAATGTGAGCACCTGTTTTTCCTACACAAGAAACTAAAATAAACTCACTGTAATGAAAATCAAGTGCAAAAAAATGATTGCCTAATTAATTGAATGCCTAACTGATTAGCTGTGCTCGGTAAATATCTCTGAGGTCTCCTCCATTGATTGACGGCGCAGAAGAAGGCCAGGCGGCGTCCTGGCCGACCCAGCCCAGCTGGAGGACCTGGAGTGGAGCTCCGAGGACCACTGGTCAAGTGCTTCTCCCTAACAGAGCAGCCCCCTGGCTCGGCTTCCCGGCAGCCTGGGACAAGGTGGCCTGCACCCCCAGCGCCAGCCCTGCCTTTCTTGATCCCTGCAGGAGGAAGTACCCGGGTGGGGGCCAACAGGATGGTCTCGGTGATTTCCTGACAGACGGCTAAATCGCTGGGACGCAGAAAGCACGCCTCACACACCCGTCCTGTGTGGCCCTCATCACAGCTGTAATTTCATGTATATTTCACTGCATTGTCTCCCCAGCCAGACTGTAAGATCCATGAGGCAGGGGCTGAACATGTCAGGTCCCCCCACCCATCATGTTATATTTAGCTCCTATTCAGAGGCTGGCACATAAGAAGAAGTCAGCAAATATTTGTTGAATAAGATTAATGTTTAAGAATAATAAGAGAGGAATAATTAATATTGGGTTAGTTTTCTATTGCTATTGGGACAAATTACCACAAAATAGTGGCATAAAACAACACAGATCTATTCTCTCATAGTTCCAGAGGTCAGAAATATGAAATAGATCTCAGCGGCCTAAAATCAAGGTGTGCGCAGGGCTGCGTTCCTTCTGGAGGCTCCGGGGAGAATCCGTTTCCTTGTCTTTTCCAGCTTCTAGAGGCGCCTGCATTCCTTGGCTCGTGGCCCCGTCCTCCCTCCACAGCATCGAGCCAAGTCCGTCTCACACTGTGCTCTCTCTGACTCTCTTCAGACTCCCTGCTCTACTTTTAAGACTTTTGCCATGACATTGGGCCCACCTAGATAATCCAGGATCATCTCCCCATTTTAAGGTCAGCTGATTAACAACCGTAATCCCATCTACAACCTTTATTCTCCTTTTCCATGTCAGGTCACATATTCACAGGTACCAGGGATTAGGACGTAGACACCTTTGACAGGGGCCATTATGCTACTTACCACAAATATCAGCAGACAAAATAGAACTTTCTGGAATAAAAAAGGAAGAGACTCTATCAAGATGGTGCTTTATCCATTTTTGCGTTGTCCACAGGGCCAGCAGAGGGAATACATAGTAGGTGTTTGATTAATAAATGTTTATGGAATAGATTCATATCCTACACCCATGTAGCAAGAAATGACCACCTGTTCTGCGCTGGGAATAGCACAAAGAGTCATTGGAACAGAAAGGAAGCACGAGCTAGACCCATACCTCTATAATTAAATCTTAGACTCCTTGGTGATGGTAACCAACACACAGTAACCATAACTAGCGAACATGCAGAGAGCATTTCAGAAGCTGCAAAGCCTTTTGCAAGCCTTATCCCACTGGATCTTTATCCCCACCCTGTGGGTGGTTATTACTATTTCCATTTTGCAGAGGGAGAAAACCAAGTTCAAAGACATGGAGGAACTCGGTCAAGACCTAACAGCGTTAAATGTCAGGGCCACGTCTTCGTGACCCACACTGAGAGCCCATCCTGTTCCACCACGTTGCCTCAGTCTGAGCAAATGGGAGGTGAAATAGCCAAGCTTTGGCTGTATAGTATGGACTGAAAAGGCGGAAGATAAGGCCAGTGACATCCAGCTGTTGGAGAAAGGTCCATGGCGAGGCAGAAACATGAAGAAAGGGAGTGGGTTTGAGTGGCTACAGGAAGGAGGATTGGTGCACATTGATGTCTGTGTTCTTAGGCAGAACTCGAGGGCACCCTACACTTTGATCTCAACCTGCCATTTCGAAGATATTTCCCACCACTGCCTCCAGACACTTCCTGCTCCATCTCACTCTCCATGTACTAAGATTGTTCATCCCCTAAAATCCAACTCACCTACTTGAGAAGTCCAATGAGAACTCATGGGTCTTCCTGAATTTCCGCCCCCACACGGTGACAGGCACAGGGGAGAGCCACACCAGTGCTTGTGGAACCGACCTAAACATCATTATCCTGGTTTATTTCACTCGGAGCTGATAATCCCCAAGAAGGAGAGAGAGCGGGAGGGAGGGAGGGCGGGAAGGAAGGAGGAGGAGCTAGAAGAAAGATTGTACACAGAATAGATTCTTCCCGACCTTTGGGTTCTGTTCTTGGCTTTTCCTGTGACTGATGAAACAACCTCTTGACTTCTACAGAAAAGCTTTTGAGAATCTTTCTTCATTTCTCTGTTTTCTCTGTGGCCTAGACTTTTCCTTTTTCAGATTTTCTGAAAGAATATTCATAAGGAACTGCAGGGTATAAAACCCCAAGAAATGAAAGCCGAATTGACGTGCCCTCACCCGTCCTTAGTCAGTAATGTCTGTGATGGGGAATTTCCAATTATCCGTGCCCCCATCCCTTCCAGCACCACAGCCACACTGTCATTACCCGAGGAGGGAATAATGCAAATTCTAACTCGCTGGCAAATATAGATCGAGTTTGGGGCTCAACTCAGACATCAGTTCAAATGCATTGATTGCGAGGAGTAATAAAGAAACCAAAGACACATCCTTGTTCTTGACAAATAATTTAGTTGGGGGAAAAAAGGTTCCTAGTGACCCATGAAATGAGTAGAGACTATTAACGACTTATTCACCAATGTGCCATTGTGACATAAACTGCACACGGCAGAATGGTGGGAATAATGAAAAACAATGGGATTAACAAAATTCTGAGTCATCATGAGGCCAGTCAGCAAAGGTTTCCAATGACGGAAGGATTGATTTACTCAAACATATTAACCGCTACAGGCCAGGCCTGATGTTGGCCCAGGGTGAGCGAGAGGATGAGATGGAGAGAGTCCTGCCGGCATAGAGCACAGGCAACGCGAATCACCGTGAGCATCCGGAAGGAGAACAGGAGGTACCCGAGAGAAAACAACAAACAACCTGCAACTGGGACCCCTCCCAACACACGGCACCTCGTGGCCCTTCTTCTTTCCCAGTAATTATCACTCTCCATCATCTCCTTTGTTGAACTGCTTCTTGCATGTCACCCCCCCAACTAGAACGTAAATTAAATGAGGGTAACCGGCTCTCCCCCTGTTCTCACTGTATCCCTACACCAACACAGTTTAAAACACATTATCTGTGCTCAAAATTATTTATGGAATGAACAAAAGTGTGCATTATGAGATGCATAATAAATTATAGGTCTTTTCAATCCAGCAGACGCCATACACACACAGGAATAAGAATTTTTAAAGACATGAACATTGATCACTATTGGTCGCTGTAGTTTGATCAGACTTGGGCTAACGGCGGCATCCACCCTTTTTTAAAATCTACGCCACCACCTCAGTGCAGTCTAATGCCGTCCCATTTTTCACACTGTTTTTATGAGACAGGGTTTGAGCTACATTAAGAATGAGATTAATCCACTGAATTTTTAGAAGGAGGAAACTTTACCACTCATTGCTTCGACACAAATTGGGGTGCATGTTCCAGTCCTCGCGATGCCCCTTTGCGCACTGACTAGAAGTCCCGTTGTGGCCGAGCAGATTCTGGGTGCGTGATGACAGCGCTGCTGGAGGTTTCTCCCATTTCCTTTCTAAATCATGGGAAGAGTGCACTGAAACAAACATCTTTTATTGCCTTGTGCTCCAAAAGCACCACAGGGAGTGTTTACCAAGGGGCTTTAACAGAAATATTTTCAGAGATTTCCATACAGTTGAGGTCCCAGACTATTTGGACTTGAGGAAATGGGGCAAATTGATCTATAAATTACTTGCTTCAATAATTACTTGCAATACTCCAGGTCTTCAAGATTCGTCTCTCTTTCCCTGCAAGATGTGATCCCTTCAATAATGGAATCCCTTCTTGGCAATGTGTTGGGCGTTAGCTGTGAAAAGTCAGTACAGTTCCAAATGGGGGTCAATGGCCTTACTGAGCTCCAGGACCTTGTGAAGGAGATGCAGACAGACTCAAGGCAGGAGCCAGAAATGCCAAGTAGGATGCATTCTAATGTGGGTCAGCCTAGAAAATGCACATGCACACGTGCACTCCCACACACATTTACACCCAGACCAAGTCAGGTCTTGACAAGCCCACCATGACTAACAACAGCTCCAACTTTTCCAGTTGTTATCATGTCAGGCAGTAGCTAATAAGTGGAATTGGAGATGGGAATGTGTCAATCATCTTTCCCCAAACCAGTGGACCTACGTTCACCATAACTTCATTTAACATCCCACAAGGAAAGGCAGCACCACCAGCCCATCCAAGAGCAACCTCATTATCTCCCTCTACAGTGTTTGCCTCACAGACCTGCCAAACCGGGGACCTGATTTGCACTAGGCTGCTCCGCTGGCTCTGCACCGTCCTTCTCCTGCAGCCTCTGCTCCAAAGCCCCAGACGAGGAGCCTGGCTGTGTGCCCCTGGTGGCCTTTGGCTTAGGAATGGACTGAGTCCTATTCCTTTGAGCACCGGGAAGCTCACTTTCTGTACCCTCAAAGGAGGAGACTCGTAGCCCCCAACACATGCGAGGTTGGAGGAACTGACTCTGCTTCATTCATTCGCCGGATGAGCCCTCCTCAGAGCCAGGTCGGTGGGGGATGCAGGGCTGAACTTCCAGGCAACTTTGCCCCTCAGTTCAAACTTGAACTGCTCTCTCTGCTCCAACACAGCAGAGGTCAGTTAAATATGTACTTTTAGGTACTTATCAATGCTCAAAAAGAAAATAAAGCTCTCCGTGGACCTGAAACAAACGTGGAGGGAAGGGGACTGGAGCTGTGGGATGCTGAGCTCTCGGGCCAAGAGTCCATCCGAAGTGGTAGGAGTTTGACTCCTGAGGCCAACAGGGACCCAGGCACCCCTGTGTGGTGGGAGACCCCAGCCAGGTCTACCAGTGAAACCGGGAGCAAGTGGAAGGAGGCCAGGGAGAGCTGGGAAGCAGAGCAGCCCAGTGGCCGGGACTTGGGTTGAGCTGCCCATTGGTCCGGAGACTCCATCTGCACCACTGCCCCCAACATCACCACAGGCTGGGGGCTGGGAGCCTCCAGTGCAGCCCCGTCTGGACCAGGACTTTCAGGGGCCGAGGAAAACCAACTGCAAAACTCCTGACCAGTGGCAGGTGGAGGGCGGGGGAGAGTGAGATGCCCATCCCCCAGCACAATGTTCTGAGAGCCGAGGGAGAGCTGTGACAGCTGTGACAGCCAACACACCACATCGTCAGTTCAGCCTTCACCACCAATGGAAGGCAAACATGAGAAGAACCTCACAGATGACTCTAGAACACCTTTAAGAGAGTCAAAGAGGTAAAGAAGGGAACAGTAGCCAAAAAAGGAACAAAAGATTAGAAATCAGATACCAATTAAAAACACCAGTTTCTTTTTTAATTCCAATTAAACATTATGGAAGTGAAAACGATAGTCATTGGATTTTTTTAAGTCACATGTAGGTGTGAACCTGGTCAGAGAAGAGTGTGCAGACTGGAAGACAGCGTCGGGAAGCTCACACAGAATGAAGCAGGTGGGGATAAAACACGAAGAAGCCAGAAGACAAGTCAAGAGAAGTAGAAAAGAAACGGATTCCAACACACACGAAGGAGAGAACAAGGGAATGGCAAAGAAGCGGTATTTGAAGAACGCACTGCCAGAAATTTTCAAGATTTGATGAAAAAGCATGAGCTTTCAGCTAATGAGCCACAGTGAGTGCTGAGCAGGAGAGATATAGGTAAATCACAGTGAAACTCTGTTACAGAACAGAAAGGAGAAAGAAACTATTTGGAGCTACCAAAAAGAAAAGAGATATTGTTACAAAGGAATGATAATTAGACTGACCACAAAGGTCTCCTCAGCAACAATAGATGCTAGAAGACGATGAATAAACAGCCTGAGTGTTAAGGAAACCAGCTGTGAACGTAGCACTCAATGTGCCCCGTGAGACTATCATTCAAGAGTGAGGGCAAAAGAGGCCAAGATATTTTCAGAGCATGAAATGAAAACCATGCTTTACCATCCTCAGATCATTGCAGAGAAAACTACTAAAGGATATATTTCAGCAAGAAGAAAAGTGAACCCAAGGAGAAAGAGTGGCCTACCAGAGACAATACTGAGCAAAGAAACTGATAAAAATATTTTAGTAAATCTATTTAACCATTAGTTAGAATTCTTTATTTAAGAATATTGAATTAAAACTCCGGACAACAATGTAGGGTGGAGTCAACTGGAGAAAGAGAGAAACATCAAATAACTTTAGACTTTGTTAGAAAAATGAACAGTTATATGTTAACAATTTAAGTGTACTAGCTGAAATATATAGATAGATACAATATAATACCAAACTAGAGGGGGAAAAGGATACAAGAAAAACTTTACCAATACAACCAAAATCAGGAAAGGAGAGAAAATGGAAGCAAGTATAAATACAAACAAAAACGCATTGACAGAGCTTAATATAAATATCTCAACACAAAAAGTTGGCAATCAGGGGCCGGCCCTGTGGCATAGTGATAAAATTCAGCATGCTCCACTTCAGCAGCCCAGGTTCGCAGGTTCAGATCCTGGGCACGAACAAATACTACTCGTCAGCCATGCTATGGCGGTGACCCACATACAAAATAGAGGAAGACTGGCAACAGATGTTAGCTCAGGGCGAATCTTCCTCAGCAAAAAAAGAGAAAAAAATGTGGCAATCAAAATTACCTACAAAAGTCAGAGACTATCTAATTGGACAATAAAAATCCAGTTACATGCCATTCAAAAGAGACAGACCAAAAGTCAAATAACAGAGAAATATTTAGAATAAACAAGTGAAAAAATATGTACTAAGATATGTATACAACATAACTCATGGACTAAACAACAAATCACAGTAGAAATAACAAACTATTTAGAACTAATTGAAAGAAATAACATTTTATATCAGAACCCGTGAGACATAGCTATAGCAGCCCTTACAAGTACATGTATAGCTTTCAGTGAACTTCTTAAAAGTCGTAAAATAAAGGAGCTAATCATTCCATTCAAGAACCCACTAAAATAAGAGAAGACTAGAGAAAGGAGAAGAAAGGAAATAATAGATAAGAGCAGAAAATAACAAAACACAAAAGACAAACAAAATCTGGGTGATCTGTAAAACCAAAATCTTGTTTCTTAGGAAAGAAACCATTAAATAGTCAATTGAGTGAAAAGGTCAAGGTGAAAAAAGAGGGCATAAATAAATAGAATTAAGAACTTATAAACAGTTCATAATTACAGATAAACAGAAGTGTTAAAATCATGAAAATATTATGAACAACTTTTTGCCAATACATTTGAAAACTTACAAGAGACGGACAGTTTTCTAGGTAAAAATTATAAAAATCATTCAGACACAGGATCTCGTGGTTTTTAAGGGAGAGTTTCACAAAAGCTTCAAGGAACAGAAAATTCTCTTATTATACAAATTGTTCCAGAAAATAGATGAAGCAAATAAAATACCTGACTCATTTTTGATGCCCGTATAATTTGGTATCAAAACTGGACAAGAGCGTTATGAGAAAAGAAAATTACAGGCCAGTCTCACAAAAAAGTAGATGCAAAATCCTAGACAAAATATTTGAAAATCGAATCTCACAATGTATTAACACGTGGTACATCGTGGTCACGTGCGTTTATTGATCCCAGAAATAAGAGGCAGTTCAGGTCAGAGTCCAGGACTGTCACTGGTGGATCTGCCTCCACAGGGAAATAGGGGGCCAGAGCCAGGAGGGGGCCTCCTGCCTCCACCCCGCCCTGCAGCATTCCATGTCAGTGCATGCCTAAAACAAAGCAAAACAGAACAAACCAGAAACCTCCTAGCAAATCCAGAACATGGGTACATGGCTACTTGGAATTTCCAACTACTGAAGTCCAGCCAATGGATGAAGCAGAAACTCCGGACAATGTCCCTTGTCTTTCCCCACTTTTCCTCCATCACGCTGCTTGAAACCTAGTTGGACGGTGGGAGCTTCATCTAGGACCGTGAGGGCCAGGGCCATGCCCCAAGGATGGAAGAGCTCGAGTTCCTGGAGCAGAACCGCCAGCCCAGCCCAGCAAGGGCTGGCTCCGGACTTGCACACAAGAGAGAAATGTGCTTCCATCTTGTTTCAGCCACTTGTCCTGGAGTGTGTGTTTCTCACAGCAGATCCTCATCCAGATAGAGAAGGCACTACGAGTCAGTGGGGCCACCCAATAAATCACGCAGGGACAATGGTCCACCCCTGTGAGAAGATGCTCACATGAGATACAGAAAGAAACCTCAGAGGGATTTAAAGACCAACATGGGAAATAAAACTTGAAGACAAGTTGAAGAAATTATGCACTACCTTTAGCCCAGCAGCATGGATGGGTGGATGCCTTAAATGAGGCCAAGCAGAAATTATTCAGGGAAAAGATAACACATTTGACTATATCAAATTATAACTTCTGTACAACGGGCGACCACAGGCAGAGGACATCACAAATAAAAGAAACAGCGATGGGGAGACAAAATGGGTGATTATGAGACAAAGTGACAGTTTTCACAGCACCTAAAGAACTTCCTCCAGTCCTAAAAAAAAGACAGCCCAGTAGTAAAATGGGCAAAGGCTGTCAACAGACATGCCACAGTGAAGGGACCCAGGTGGCCGATGAGCAGGTGCGCAGAATCTCACTCTCGCTAGGAGTTAAAACAACAACGAGGCCCGGTCAGATCTGACACACATGACAGGAAAAGCCTGCTGTGGCAGGAACAACAGGAAGGTGGCAGCTTAGGGTGGGGTGGGCAGAGCCACGTGGACACGGAGACACTCAGGATCACTCAGGTAGAAGTCGCGTGACTCCGCTATAGCACACGCTGTCAGCTGTCTTCACTGTTTCCACCTCGTCTTGAGCTCACGTCCGCCCCGACGTCCTGGGCTGGAATGCTCTAGGTGGCCTGACACCGGTATAAAAGTCCGGCTTTTGCATTAAGGCAGAAATATTAATGATTGCCAAGTTTCAACACACCAGTGACATTTGCTCCACTTTGATGACCCTCGATTTTTATTCCTGGCTTCTCTCTCAGGCCTTGTGGAGTAAAACCTCACCCAACCAGAATGCCTGGGTTCCGGGGCCCCAGTGAAGTCAGACCCTGGTAGCTGAAATACCCAGAAACGTCTTTTTGTTTCAACGCTGCCTGGAATTTAAAACGCCCGGGTCCTCTTCTGACTTGGAAGATATGTGGACGGGCCCGGGCGGAAGGAGCCAACGCGACGTGGGCTCACAGCGGTTGACCGCAAGCCCGCACAGAAGGGAGCTGGAGGCACAGGAGGAGCAGAACTTGTGGCTGTGACTCCCTTGGGAGTGGCCTCTGGGGTGTCTCTTTGAGATTTGGTTTAGAATTGGCCTTTGCTCCCAATGACTCCTGTTGGGTTCCCTCCTGTGACCCTTGTCCCTTGTGGACCCAGCTGGGGTGGAAGTAAGTGACCATTCAACAGCTCCTTGGGAAGTTGGACTTGTCCATCCAGACTGCAGCCCTGGTGGATGAGACGCAGCAAAAATGACAGCACAGGCGTGAGTGACAGGCCCTGGACAAGGCCACCCTGGTGGCACAAAAGTGACAGTTGCCATGCTCAGGGATGACAGATGCTGCCTGCAGCCCACAGAAAATGAGATTCCGGGATACCCCGGCACACCAGAGGCAGCATAACATCTGCGCTTCGGGGGAATGTTTGGGCCTGACGTCGTGTCCTAGCTCGAAAGCCTCCCGTCTGTTTTCCCACCAAGAGATGGGAGGTGACTCCTCCAGCGGTCACGCACAATGTCTTTCTAGAAAAGCATTTTGGGAATAGTCAAGTGCAAAATATTGTCCACACTTAAAATGAACCATGTGACCCCACTCGATATTCCCCAATCCCCATACATTTCCTGTTCTTGTGAGCACCACACCTTTTGCTTTGCTCTTCCCATCATCTAGCCCATCTCTGGATGCACGGAGAGCCTTCCAAACCACCCCCAACCCGGCCTCTCATTGGAAGCCTTCTCCACTGCTCACCCTGCCCACACCTGGCTCCAGAGACTGTCCCTGCATCTCCTTCCACCACCTGCTCACAGCTCGATCATGGATCCCAACTCCAAACCAGGCGCGGTCTCCAGGGCTGGGGAGAGACCTTGGTTCATGCTGCCATCTGACCCCTCCTCTCTGCCAAGAGGGCAATAATAGTGCACAGGGCGGGTGTGAGGGTGGGTGGAGACGGTACCAGACACACCTTCAAGCAGGTAGAAAGAAATCCCACTGGCACAGGTAGTTCCATTGCTTTCTCCTGCCCTTCTCCTCTCCAGTAAAGCAGAAAAGGCCCCATGTTCCTGGGCTGGGGGAGCGATGATGGAGGAGAGAGACCCAGGATGGAGAGGACCAGCAGGCCAACGTCTCAGAGGACAAAGAAATTGGACACTACTACTTTCCACTTCCGTGCGGGGTGCAGACCCCGGAGTTCCCAGGGCTCACAGCCCTGGCTGCACGTGGGACGCACCTGCTTTCAAAAGCACAGAGGCTGGGACCCCCCCAAACCAACGGAACCAGAATCTCTGGGCCTGGGGTCTGGGCATCAATTCCCGTTACTGTTCCCTGGAGAGTCTCGGGGCTGGCCACTCCCGGTAATCACGAGGGTTCACAAACCAGAGCTGGGTGCTCCTCGAGGCTAAAAAGCCTCAGAGACACCATCCCAACTCACCTAAGTCCAGAGCAAGGACGCTGCCATTTGCTACAGCACAGAATGACCAGATGGGTCGTGGTGTCATTCGCCATCAAGCTAAAGGAACCTTTCTGACGGCTCTAAATACGTTAGCACCTAGGGTGAGCCAGAAATGACCCCACTCACCTTCCCTTCCTGCCTCCCCCAGAGGCCCCGCCTCTTCCTCATCTGAATAATCTTCTTTGTTAACGAGGGTTATTTGTTTAAAGGCGAAGAATCTCATCTGATCATCACGTGCAGCAATATCTTAGGCCTTTACGGCTCTTTGGGGATACAATTTGTGTGTCATTTTGCTTTTTATTGCTTTTTATTGGCTGTGGAACTGTTGGAAAGAAAATGAGGACTATTTATCACGAGCAGAGGAAATCTGCCACTGAATACAGTGGTAGTTACCACCCAGAGGGAAAGGCAGCCGGGGGGACACTATTGGGTGGAAATAAGTCACTGCAAGAAAGCAATGAAGGGCAAGCGTGCGAAAGCATCTGTGTGTTCTCCTGTCCAGGGTGGCGGCACCGGCCATCACACATCCTCTGGTTAACAAGCATTCACGGAGGAACCATCGATGTTTACAAAGGGGACAGGTCAGTCCTCCCCAGCTGTGTGAAAAGAGGACGCTTCAGGTCAGCTGCAGACGGCCACACACCTAACACAACCCCCCTTAGGAGGCCGGGCGTCTAACTGGAAATGTGGCTGAGGGCAGCTCAGCTCAGGCCAAAGCCTCAGGAGCATCGAGAACACGAAGGAGGTGGGGCAGAGACATCTGGTCGACCCAGGCTTTCATGAGCCTCACAAAGTGGTGATGCGTGTAGTCTTGTTCTCGGGCTGCACCACCCACAAGGAGCCCAGAGTTTGGAGGGCAGATGGAAGCAGGTTTCCAGGACTCTCTGCAACACACACTTGGGTGGGCTAGGGGCAAGACGAAGAAGAGAACTAAATTGTTTTAAATTGTGGTATAAAATACACACAACATAAAATTTATCATCTTAACCATTTTAAGTGTGCAGCTCAGGGGCAACAAGCATGTTC
The DNA here is from genome assembly GCA_031878705.1 of Tapirus indicus. Taxonomy (NCBI): domain Eukaryota; kingdom Metazoa; phylum Chordata; class Mammalia; order Perissodactyla; family Tapiridae; genus Tapirus; species Tapirus indicus. Next base: position 87,429,602 of record CM062924.1, on the reverse strand, counting down.
ATGCTGCTGTGCGGCCACCAGCTCCATCCATCCACAGGACCCTTATCATCTTTCAAAACAGAAACTCTGTCCCCGTCAAACACTAACTCCCCATCCACCTCCCCCAGCCCCCGGCATCCTCCATTCCATTCTCTGTCCCTATGGTTTTGACGACTCTAGATAAAAGGAGGGGAGATTTTAAATAAACTTTTATTTTAGATTTACAGAAAAATTGTAAAAATAGTTCTGAGAGTCCCCATACACCCCACACCCAGTTTCCCCTACTTTTAGCTTCTTACATTCTAATGCATTTGTAACAATTAAACAACCCCTATTGACACGTTACTATTAACTGAAGTCCACACTTTATTTGAAATTTCCTTGGCTCTTCCCTAATGTCCTCTTTCTGTCCCAGGACCCTGTCCAGGACACAGCATGACACTGAGTTGTCACATCTCCTGAGGTTCCTCTTAGCTGTGACAGTTTCTCAGACTTTCCTTGTTTGGGGTGACCGTGACAGTTTTCGGGAGACCCGCTCAGGTATTCTGCAGAAGGTCCTGCGGTTGGGATTGTCTGCTGTTTCCCCGTGATCAGATGGGGTCGTGGGTTTGGGAAGGAACACCATGGAGGTGAAGCGCTGTTCTCGTCATGTCATATCGAGGGACCCTGCTGTCAACGTGATTTACCACTGTGGATGTTGACATTGGTCACCTGGCTGAGGACTGTTTGCCAGGCGTCTCCACTGTGATGTTCCTCTTTCTCCCCTTTGGAAGGAAGTCGCCATGTGCAGCCCACACCTGGGAGTGGGGAGCTATGCTCCCCCTTTTTGAGGAGGGATTTTCGTTTTTTCTTCTCTTTCTTACACTGTTGAGATGCAGGAGACTTTCATACCCCATTCTCACCATGCAAAGCCAGACTCTGGGCAAAATTACAAAGCGAGAGAAAGGTCAATCTAGGGCCCAGAATCCTAGAAAGTGTACAGCAGCTTCAAGAACAAGAACCACTGGCTGGGTCTCTGGCCCTGGGACCAGAGTGACCTCAGTCACCGGATGCAGCCTCCCGGTGAGGGGGCCACACTAGCTGGACCATCCCTGACTGCTGTGCCCTCCAGGCACGGATGTCGCAAGGATGGGGACACTACTTTGGCCACTTTGCGTTGTTAAGTATTTACTTCTCTCACTGGCCAAGCTGTATGACCCTGGGAGGGGACGGTCACGGCGTGGTGTCCATTTCCACCAGGCTCTGAGCCCTGTACCTTCAAGAGCAGAGACACTGAGCTCCCTGGACCAGAGGAAGGGCCGCGTTGGGGAAAACGGTGCTCTGAAGTGTCTGCTGGGGTGCGGGACTGAGAGCTCCCTTTACACTGGTCCAGACACACCACCTGGAAGCAAGCATCACTGTGGTGACTGCCAGTGACGGCAGAGCCCCCGGGAGCGCCTGGGCTAGATCAAGGGTGCTTTCCTCTCTCGGTAACTAGCTAGCAAGCGGCTAGAGCAGGACACTGTCAGGAGGTGTTTTCCTTAAAATTTTTTTTTACTTCAAAGATACTCAGATCTCCCAAGAAAATTTACAAGAGAAGCCCCTCCCTTCCCCATGAGGCTCCAAGGAAAGGCTTTTCCTGGAGGAATAAAAAGTGAGCATCCTCCAAAAATACCTGGGCCTGTTTGTTCCAGAGGGTCATCCCTAACGCTCTCCGAAATGAAGCTTGATTGACTGCGTGTTATCAGGGGACCAAGAGGCTTCCTGGAATGCCTGACGTCTGTCAGTGCCCACCTTCAAGGGGCATGAATGTGGATGAGATGGGGCCCAGTGGCTTCATTGACACTTGCCATCAGCAGGCTCTGAGGGCCCACAGATGGAGGCCCGCCCGAGGGCGAGCTGGGACACGGGTGCTGCTCAGACACAAACACTGCTGCGGCATCCCTGACACTCCCTCTCTAGACGCTCTGCTGGCCCCGCCCACTCCCAGATGCTTGGTGGAAAGTAGTGAAGGTCAGCGTGCAAGTAAATGCAAGCCAAAGAGGCCCCTGGCATTCTCATTTGCCAGAGATCCTGGAGTTGAATTCGGGAGTCCTTACCCCAAGTCCATTCTCCCCAGCGCGGTAGCCATTAGCCACTTGCAGCTGATTAAATAATTGAAAATAATTAAAATTAAATGGGATTAGAAGTCAGATTCTCAGCCACACTGGCCACATTCTGAGTGTGCATAGCCACATGTGGCCAGTAGCCACTGTGTTGGACAGCGTGGACGTGGAAAGTTCTATGGCACAGAGCTGCCCCAAACAGTCCAAGGGTGGGCTCAGAAGGTGCCCTGGGCTTGGCAGCAGAATCTCCCGAGTCTGCCTAGGGGCAGATCTCCAGCGGGAGGTCCGTGGCTCTCACCAGCTCCTCAAAGGCATTCAGATCCAAAGACCACAGAACCACCGGACCAGGTGATGGCACCACGTGATAGGGGGCGGGCAGGAAGGGGCTTCCTTTCTCACCTGGGGACACTGGACTGTTCATCACCAGTTGCTCATCCAGGTTCTGCCTCTCTGTGTTGTGTTCACTTAACTAGGGAACAAGTCCAAGACTTTGGAAGTCTTGTCTCCTGGCAAAGACGTCAGATTCCTGATGAAACCCCAGGAGACCTGGGGTGGCTGGCCCCGGGGTCCTCCATGAACAATGCTCTTCCCTGCTGAATCTGGACCAGAGGTGATGGGCGTCTTCAGGCCCCACAACCCCTGCTGGAGAAAGATGGCCCCGGATTTGGAAGGCCAGTCCTCCTGCAGGATGCGGTAGTCTACTCTCCCCTCCACTGGGAGAGAACTCTGGAAGCCAAGAGATGATTGCTCACTAAGCTCTTGGAGGGTCCTCTGTGTGAGATGCTACGCAGAGCATGCACTGCCACCGAGCTGAATGTAAGATCAGGTGGGACGGTCAAAGGAGTTGATATTTTACATCCCTAACTAAAGAGGGGAAGGGGAGAAAAGGCACATTTTGGCTAAGGTTTCAATGCTGGACCCCCCATGGTAACCTGTCCACGGGAATGGTGCTTCTTTCTCACTCACTGAGGCTGGAGGAGCCGGGAAGGTCCCAGGGTTCATACACACACTGGAGGGCAGGAAGCTAACCACGGAATTGGGAACACACCGATTCCTAATCCCAGTCCTGGCAGTGTGATGCCTGCATCGTTGATTCATTTAGTCATCTTTTCAATGGTTGCCAATAACAACCTGTTCTGTAAAAATAAGACTAAAAAAAGGCACATACCACTTTCCAAAATGCTTGCCCAGAAGAGCGTGAGCAGCTCAGTCACCCAGAGAATGTGTTCAAGTACCCACCTCCGCCAAGTCAGCTGTTTGAGGGCTTCGTTGCTGCTGGGCCGTCGCTCCAGCCTCGGGCGGGGGGGGCAGATGCACCCCAGTCTGGCGCCTTCCAGGGCAGCCCTCCGCCGTCCAGCATCCTCACCTACTTCGCTCCCTTTTCTGGGAACCAGGGGTCAGCTGTAATTGCTGGAGAATTTAGAGGTCAGGCCTGAATAAAAAGAAGGCAGCTGACCTGACCCCAAACTAATAATGCCATCGACGGTGGAGAGGCTTCTCCAGTCTCGAGTGGATGTCCACATTATCACAGGGTTTATTTAAATAGTAAATGACAAATAACTGATCGCATTGACTCACTTGCTCTTCCCTGAGGCCTACCTGCTGGCTATTTTGGGGTCCCAAGGTCTCAGAAGTTATTAATTTAATGCTGCTTACTCCTCAGCGTGTAAGCTGAAACCCCAATGTCGTACAACATTTTACATACTTAATAAATATTATGATTGATTTCATGTTTTCCAATCAACGTCACCTACAGAAGCAGGATTCGCAGCATCAGGGAACATTCAGCACAGGAAACCGGTTCTGCGGGAAGTTTGTGTTTGGACGAGGGGCGAGGGGGAGGAGAGAAGGCTTCTGCAGCCCCCCAGGGTGGGGGGACTGCAGACCTGAAATCAAAGCTGTCCGTGACCCTCCTTCGGGGATGTTTTGCTGCCTGCCAGTCAAGCCTCCTTTTGATTTAAAAAGGAGGAAAAAGAGAACATTTAGAAACAGAACAAAATTCTGACCCACACCAAAAATATCTGCTTCAGATCTGTATTCATGACTCAGTTGGTGAGAAAAGAGGCATCCTTGTTATCACAGCTCAGTCATATGAGCTCGGTCACCAAAATAGGATGTTTGGCAACTAGTCAAGTGTAATCGGTCGCTGCACAGAAACTCAGTCGAGGCTGGGAAGCCCAGAGCTGCCAAGATGGCTGTGACGCTCGGCCAGCTGCCACCTGCCCCAGCTGGGCTCCAGGTTTCATAGAATAAAACCTGGTTTTACTGCAGTCGGAACAATGAAGAGGAAAGGTGAGCAGGGGGCCCCTCCAGACGCCCGCCGAGGAATGCTTGCAGCTCACAGGGGGACTTTCCCATCACTGCTTCTGAGCTCTGGGCAGGAATGTTCTAGCTCCCACTGAGGAACTAGAGAAACCCGGATCCTGTGGAAATACAGGAGTTTAGGTGGTTGGCGGGTTACATCTAAGATGCTGCTCACTTTGTGCTTAACACTTTTTGAATCTCATCTGACTTCTCGTTACATTTTCGAGTGTTTGTCCCATCCAAATTTCAACATGTCTGTATTTCTTGTATTAACTAGCCAAGAAAATTGAACACCCCAAAGCACACTGAGAGGGTCCTGCCCTGGGGGGAGCAGCAGATGAAGAATAAGATTGACATTAGCTGCTCTCCAGATTCCAGCTCTCTCCTGGCCCCCTGGCCAGCTCCTGCCACCTGACGCCCGCCCTCGCCAGCTGCGACTTCTTCTCATGGGGAGGAAGCGAAGACGTCCGGCCCTGTCCAGCGCAGGCACCTTTGTTCTGCCTGTCTTCCCTTTCGTGGTCTGCAAACGTTGGCAGCGGCCCATGGCCACACGGCCGTTAAGGAGCATCGTCCACGTTCACTCAGTACATTTGTCCCAAACAGTAGCTTTCATTGGCGTCTTTCCAGTGAGCCAGGGAGAGTGATTTATAAATCAGAGCTCAAATTTTGCTTACGCTTGGTTTGTCCATTTTGTTGTTGTTGTTGAGGAAGATTCACCCCGAGCTAACATCTGTGCCCACCTTCCTCTATTTGGTATCGGGGTCACCTGCCACAGCATGGCTGAGGAGTGGTGTAGGTCTACGCCTGCATCTGAACCCGCAAACCCGGGCCGCTGAAGTGGAGCATGCGGAACCCCATCACTGCACCACGGGGCGGCCCCTTCGGTTTGTTCTTAACAGAAAAAATTCAGGTGGGTTTTTTGTGCTCTGCCTTTGTTGACAAAGTTTCTATCTAAACTGTAGTTTATTTCAGGAAATTAAGGAGGCTGACAGTTTGAGACGGAGAGAAAGAAGAGGACGATAAAGTTTTTTTTAAAAGGGCGGAAAGAGAAGATAAGCGAGGGGTCCTGGTGCCCAGGAATCACCAGTCTGTGTCACAGCCCCTTCAAGTCTCGTCTGCAGGTCCTTCCGGTGCCTCTTTGCCACGTTCCCCGCGGGCTCCTCCGCCAGGGCCAGCCTGCCTGCACACAGAAGACCCCATCCCTCTTGCTCCAGCACCTCCTGCCCCTTGAGCGCCACCTCCCCAAGCTCCCTGCTGGGACCTTCTCAGGATTGTGGGGCAGCTCTCAAACCCGGCGTCTACCCCCTCCATCCGTCCGCCTAGTCACAAACCCTGCTGCGTCCTCCTGCTGAATCGGGAGTGGACGGACGTGAGAGGGTGGCTCTGGGTTCCAGTCCTGCCTGGACACCTTGGACAGGCCATTTGTCCTCAGTGAGACCTTGTTTCTTCATCATTTCCTCCTGGAGGGTTTATGAAGATTAAAATTTTTTATCTAAACATCGTTTAGTTTACAACATCTCTGACACATATAGGCACTCAGTGACACTCACGTATAGTTATTTCTGTTCAGTATTCTACCAAGTCACCTAGGCTGAGAGTTCTAGAAAGTTCCATCCACTCTCTTCTTCACAGTTCATGTTTGACTGGTGCTCAAGAACCATGAAGTGTCCTGTGCATCTGTCCCCTTCATCCATTCTCAGTGTCACTGCCCCGCTCCATCCTCCCAACCTCCAGCCTGCCCAGAGCCCCCTCTCTCCCTGTGGGCCCCGGCTGCACCCCCCCATCCCCATCCTGCTGCCGGGGTCTTCCTGAGGCAGAGCTGAGGTCTGGGACTCCCATAGTCAGACACCGCAGTGGGCCCTGTAGGCTCAAGGGTGGGCTTATTGGAATAAATCGGCAGATGTATCGCCCCTGTCAGCTGCCCCTTGGGGTGCTCAGGGAGTCCTGGCCCCACTTTTTCTTTACAGCTGGAGGGGCAGCTGCACATGCTCAGAAGTGTGGTGGCCCCCACCCTCCCATGACCCACTTCCCACCTCCCGGGTTGCCCTTCCTGCATCACCACCTATTGAAAACTGCCCCACGTCAAGATCCTGTAAAAGCCCTATCGTCACCATGAACCGTTCCACATGCGCCTAGTTAGAGATTTCTAGATCCCCTGCTCCACATGCCTGCTCCTGGTACTTGTCTGCTCCTTCAGGAAGCTCTGCTCATCCCCCCGCTCCCCAGGCTCTGGGCACAGGGACCGCAGAGCCAGGATCAGCAAGCCTGGTCGAATTGAGCTAAATTGGGGTGACCTCCGCCCGGCCCGTGCTCCCTGGCCCCTACCCACCCTCCGTTCTCTCTGTGCTCTGGGCAGAGGCTCTGGGAAGATGCTGCGCGCACACACACACACACACACAGCACGCCACAGGTGTGATGAAGCCTGGGAGGCTTCTGATTCTGATTGGGCACTGTGCTGAGAAGCAGACAGACTCCGAGTTCCGACCTGTGACATAAACGATGGGAACCTTGTCTTTTCCCAAAGCGGGCTGGGCCAAAGCCATAGGACATGCTGCTCATAAAATATTGGCTCTTGGCAGGGAAGCAGACTCAAGGGACAATTCTATTTTTTTAAACCAACATTATTGAGATATAACTTATATTCAATCCTGTCCATCATTTCAATGAGCTTTGACAAATGCATACACCATCACAATCAAGATGTAGAATACTTCCACCATCCAAAAAGTCCTAAATACATTTTTTAAAATTAAAGAACATTTTAAGGAGCAATTTTAGGTTCACAGCATATTTGAGTGGAAAGTACAGAGACCGCTCATGTACCCCCACCCACATGTACTGTCTCCCCCCCATCGACATCCCCCACTGGTACACTTATTCCAATTGACCAACCTCCATGGACACATCATTATCGCCCATGGTTGACATTATAGTTCGCTCTTGGTGTTGCACCTTCTATGGGTTTGACAAATGTATAATGAGGTGCACCAATCATTACAATGTCACACAGAATAGATTCACTGCCCTGAAATCCTCTGTGATCCACCTGTTCACCCCTCCCCCGCCCCCCACCCCGGCAATCACTCATCTTTTTACTCTCTCCATAGTTTTTCCTTTTCCAGAATGTCGCATAGTTGGAATCATACAGTAGATAGATTTTTCAGATTGAATTCTTTCATTTAGTAATATGCATTTAAGTTTCCTCCATGTCTTGGTAGCTCTTTTCTTTTCTTTTTCTTTTTTTTGGGGGGGGTGAGGAAGATTGGCCCTGAGCCAACATCTGAGCCCATCTTCCTCCATTTTGTATGTGGGAAACTGCCATAGCATGACCTGATGAGCAGTGCGTCTGTCTGTGCCTGGGGTCTGAACCTGCAAACCCTGGGCCACCAGAGCAGGGCACATGAACTTCACTGCTATGCCACCGGGCTGGCCCAGTAGCTCATTTCTTTTTAGCACTGAATAATATTCCATTGTTTGGATGGACCACAGTTTACTTATCAAGTCACCTACGGAAGGACATCTTGGTTGCTTCCAAGTTTGGGCAATTATGAATAAAGCTGCTATAAACACCCTTGTGCAGATTTTTCTGTGGATATAAGTTTTCAGTTCACTTTGGGTAAGTACCAAGGGTCATGACTGCTGGACCGTATGATAAGAGTATGTTTAGTTTCATAAGAAACTGTCAAACTGTTATCCAAAGCGGTGGCGCCATGTTGCATTCCGCCAGCGATGAATGAGAGTCCCTGGTCCTCCACGTCCTCCCCAGCGTTTGGTGGTCAGTGTTCTGGATTTTGGCTATGCTGATAGGTGTGCAGTGTGTCTCACTGTTGTTTTAGTTTACGTTTCCCTGAGGACATATGAGGGGGAGCATCTCCTCATGTGCTTATTTCTCATCTGTGTGTCTTCTCTGATGAGGTGTCTGTTAAGGTCTTTGGCCCATTTTTTGATCAGATTGCTCACTTTCTTACTGTTGAGTTTTAAGAATTCTTTGTATATTTTGGATAATAGTCTTTTATCAGATGTATCTTTTGCAAATATTTTCTTCCAGTCTGTGTCTCTTCTTATTCTGTTGACATTGTCTTTCACAGAGCAGAAGTTTTTAGTTTCAACGAAGTCCAGTTTATCCTTATTTCTTCCATGGGTCGTGCCTCTGGTGTTGTATCTAAAAAGTCACCACCACACCCGAGGGCAGCGAGGTTTTCTCCTAGGTTATCTTCTACGAGTTTTATAATTTTGCATTTTACATTTTGGTCTACGATCCATTTTGAGTTAGTTTCTGTGAAGATTGTAGGGGCTGTGTCTAGATTATTATTTTTTTTTTTGCGTGGGGATGTCCAGTTGTTCTGCACTGTCTGTTGAAAAGACTATCTTTGCTCCATTATATTGCCTTAGCCCCTTTGTCAAAAGTCAGTTGGCTATATTTACATGAGTCTATTTCTTTCTATTCTGTTCCGTTGACCTACTTGTCTATTCTTTTGACAGTGCCACACCGTCTTGACTCCTATAGCCTTATGGTAAACCTTGAAGTGAGGTCGTGTCAGTCCTGTGACTTTGTTCTTCTCATTCAGTATTAAGTTGACTGTTCTGGGTCTTTTGCTTCTTCATATAAACTTTAGAATCAGTTCGTGGCTATCCACAAAATAACTTTCTGGGATTTTGTTTAGGGTTGTGTTGAATCTATAGATCAAGTTAGGAAGAACTGACATCTTGACAATATTGAATCTTCCTATCCATGAACATGCAATACCTGTCCGTTTATTTCGTTCCTCTTTGATATTTTTAATCAGAGTTTTGTAGTTTTCCTCATATGGATCTTAAATAAACTTTGCTAGATTTATACCCAAGTATTTAATTTTTTGGATTGATAATGGAAATGGTAACATGTTTCTAAATTCACTCTGGTGTATAGAAAAATGATTGACTTTTGTGTCTTAACCTGTGCTCTGCGACCTTGCTAGAATCACTTATTAGTTCCAGGAGAGATTTTTGTTGATTCTTTCAGATTTTCTACATAGACAGTCATGCCATCTGCAGACAAAGAGTTTTATTTCTTCCTTCCCATCTGGATACCTTTTATCTCCTTTTCTTGTCTTATTGCATTAGCTAGGACTTCCAGTACAACACTGAAAAAGAGTGATGAGAGGGGACATCCTTATCTTGTTCCTGATCTTGGAACCATTCTAGAATTGAGACTTTCAGCAGAGCATCAGTGGTCAGGGCACCAATGGGGGTGGAGATGCTAATTGTGGCTGGACAGGCATGTTGGCTACACAGCGACTTACCAAGCACCAGGCCTGCACAGAGGGTGTGCTGGGGGACATGATGGATCAGCCATCTGCCTGACTTTGGCCATTTAGCATGTATGGAAGTTAGACCTTGTAGTTTTAGGGGAAAGAGATCCTTAGTCCTTGCTCATGGAAGTGCTACACAGGGCAGAGAGGTGGTAAAATTAACAGGCTCTTGGGGAGTTGCACACAGCAGCTGGCTCCTACTGTGGGCCCAGGGAGCTCATCCCCCAAAGAGCTTTTGGTGCCTTTGAGGTGGACACAGGAAAGCTTGTTTGCAGAGCGGGAGGAGATGCCAGGGCTCGGTGCATCCACCCAGCAGAGAGCAGGAGGGAGTATGTCTGTTCCCAGTCCCCAGCACCTTGATCTTGGCAGGGGGGCAGCCAGGTTGCAGAGCTTACTGGCTGAAGGGTGCTAAGAAGATGGACACGCAGACCAAGTTACCCAGGCAGGCCACTGAGTCCACTCACTACCATCTCTGGGAATCCCTGGGTTTGTGACCAAAATAAAGAGATTCTCAGAGATGAAGCATTTGTGGGGGAAGGGGCATGAGGGGACAGCAAAGCCAACCATCAGGAGCAGCAAAATGAGGTTTTTATTAAGATGAGAAAAAACCCAGGGGGTCCCTTCAAATTACCAATACGGCCTGAGGCACCCCAGAAAGCCCCTCTTTGGGAATCACAGCAAGAGTGGCTAAGAGTATGGTCTGGAGTCACACAGCCTAAGATCAAATCTGGACGCTTCGCTCCCACACCTGGGCAACTGACCACACTCTTGGAGGATTGGTTCCCTCTTTCTGAAACAGCTCGGTGTAAAGAGCTGAGCCAGAGCCCGCCGGGCGTGAGGTGAGTTATGATTTTCCCTCTCGGGTGTAGGCCCCGCCCCACCTCTTACCAGGCAGGTGCCAGACCCCTGCAGAGATGCACTTGGGAGAGGAGGGAGGAGAGAGGCAGCAGGGTCTCCCTCAGTTAACCCACAGGGAGTCATTGGCTCTAGCTGACCGCAGAGCTGGGAAGGTGGATTCTGGATGGACGGTTTCCCAGGCAAGTTTTGACAGTGGAGGGTGGGAGAACGCAGAGGCGAGAGCGGGAGGCCCGTCAGGGGCAGGGCCCTAGGATAGCAGTCCAGGAGGCCTGGCAGCTGCCGGGAGGTGAGTAGAGGGGAGGACAGCCACTCCTCCTCCTCTGTTCTGCTCACCCCATGCCTGGAGCCCAGCGCCCCCCAGACTTCTGTAGGCAATGCCAGTCATCTGCACCTCACGGCCCTCGCTGGAAGCCAGTCCGCCGGCTCGCTTGGGTGCTGGGAACCCGGCTGAGCCTGGGTGCAGGGGAGCACCGGCTGGAGTGGAGGAGTAAGAAGTGGCTTCCATGTGGCCTGCCTGGTTCTGGGCAGGAGGTGATGCCAACCGGGGGAACAAAGAAGCCAAACCAAACCCTCGCGCTGTCAGAGATAAAATCCACTTTGAAGAGAACATTTTAGAAAAGTAAGAGGAAACTCCATCCTCACCAGGGCCCGCCGTCACTGTGGCTAGCCCATTTCACGGATAAGGACACTGAGGCTCGGAAGGTTCAGGGGACCTTGGGGGCTGACAGCCCAGCTCTGGAGGCAGAAGATTCAGGTTCTAATCAAGGGTCTGTCACCAACAGTCATAGCCAAGTGACCTGGGCAAGTCGCTCAACCTCAGTGTGCCTCAGTTTCCACAACTGTACAATGGTTCATGCCTTCACCTCCCTTGGGTCTTTCTTCAAACATCCCTGGTGGACTGCATGGTCCTTCACAGGCATCAGCGGTCCCTCCCAGGGGAAGAGGGAGCTTCCCTGCTCACTCTGACGTAAGGCGAGCTACGCGTCTGTCTGTCCAATGAAAGCCGAGCAGCAGCGGCTCGTCTCCTGTCTGAGAAGGAGCTTTGACAGCCAGCAAGTGATGTCCCCTTTTCTTTTCTCGTTGCCATGATCCTAGAAATGTTCCAGGGAAAGACGACTTCGTGATTCTGGTTCTGGAGGGAAGACGGCACAGAGCAGAGCCAACATGGGTGGACACACATGGAAATCAACCTGTGGCGTCAGCCCCTGAGGTTTTGGCTGTTGTTTACCATAATGTGTCCTGGCCTGCCCCATAGGTGCGCCCCTGTCCCGATCACCCCATGTGCTTGCAGCTCTGTGCCCAGCCCCGCCCAGCCCCAGAGCGCTGTCTTCCTCCACACACAGTTCTCCCCAGCACTCGTGACATTCACAACACCACGTACTTTCCCTTTACAGTTTGCTTATCTTCTGTCTCCGCTTAAAAGGACGTAAACTCCACAAAAGCAGGAAGTTTTGTCTCATGTTCATGACCGTCTCTTTTGCACCAGGAACAGTGCTTGGCGCGTGGAAGGCACACACACCGCACACATAAAACACCGAACAAATAAACGTAAAATAGTAGAAACTAACCGAGGCTCTATCCTAAATGAAATCTATATGTATTTAATTTTTAAAAATGACCCAGTGTTTCAGGGCCGGCGCAGTGGTTAAGTTTGCGTGCTCTGCTTCGGTGGCCCGGGGTTCGCGGGTTCGGATCCTGGGCATGGACAGACGCACCGCTTGTCAGCCACACTGTGGTGGCATCTCACATAAAGTAGAGGAAGATGGGCATGGATGTCAGCCCAGGGCCAGTCTTCCTCAGCAAAAAGAGGGTTGGCAACGGATGTTAGCTCAGGGCTAATCTTCCTCACAAAAAATAAAAGTTAAAAATATTAAAAATGACCCAATGTCTCAAACACTATTATTGTGACCCCCATTTTACAGAAGAGAAAACCAAAGCACAGGGGTTAAGAGAACTCGCCAAGGTCACGCTGCACCAACACGTGAGTCCAGGCCACATTTACAACCACTGTGTCCTTCGGCCTGTCAGCAATACCTTCTTCAACACATTGTTGAGAAGACGTCAAGGGCCTGGGACATGAAAACATCAACAGATGGCAGAAGCCGCGGATGGCGTGCAGCTGGCCTGCTGACGTAATTTGCCCAGGGTTTCAAAGCTAGGAAGAGGCAGGGGGCAGCATCTTCCCAGGCCTCCTGACCCCTAAGCCCAGGCTTGTTCTGGACATCAGCGGTCCCAAACTTGGCCGAGCTCCAGGATCACCTGGGGAGACTTCAGAAACTATTAATCTGAGTCAGAACTTTTGTGGATAAAGCCCAAATATCTGTATTTTAAAGAGCAATTCAGGTGCAGCTAGTCCACAGACCAACTTGAAGGAAACTCTGTACCACTCCTGACTCATTGCCAGGAGGTGGCAGACCCTCCACTCTCCTCTGTGGCCAAGTGATAGGACCTAGGGGCAAGCAGGCCCATCACCCTGCTGGCTAAGGGGTCTGGCCTTGGGCTTCCACCCTCATGTTGGGAAGTCCCCAGTCGAGCAATTTGGTGGGGTTTATCGATTTCACCTCTGACCCCAGCTGAGACCCCAGCCCTGAGCTCTGGTGTTGCCAAGAGTGGCAGAGGAGAGATCCTCTACACACCAGCCATGAACAGTCGAGGGTGATGGTCTACATAAAATTCTGGTTTCTCTCAGGAAAGTGGTTAGAAAAGAGCTTCTCTTCATGGGAGGAGAGCCCCCAGGTGCCCACCAATACCCAGTGCTTTATTTTCCCCAGACACTCCCCTCCCCTAGATTAAAGACCCTGGTTCCCTGGTGACAAGAGTGAGCACTTGATGCTGGTAAGAGTTCTTCTGGGAATTTTCCTTTTGGAATCTGTTATGGGCTGGACTGTGTCCCCTCAAATTCATGTGTTGGAGTCTTAACCCCCAGCATCTCAGAATGTGACCTTATTTGGAAGAGGGCCATTGCAGATGTAACAAGTGAAGATGAAGTCACACTGAAGCAGGGTGAGCCCTTAATGCAGTGCAACTGGTGTCCTTATGAAAGGTGAAATTTGGACATAGAGATGCACGGGGAGAACGCCATGTGAAGATGACGCAGAAATCAGGTGATGCTTCTACCAGACAAAGAATTCCATATTTCTGGCAAACCACCAAAAGCCAGGAGAGAGGCCTGGGACAGATTCTCCTCTGAGCCTCAGAACCAATGTTGCCGGCACCTTGACCTTGGACTCCAGCCTCCAGAGCTGGAGAGGATGGATCCTGATGTTCTGAGCCACCCACATGGTTGCACTTTGTCATGGTGGCCCCAGGACACTCATGCAGGGTGGCAGTGAGAAACTCCTGCATCTTGGGCCAAGGAGCTGAAAGAACGGGACTCAGAGGCTGAAGGCTATTCTGTTCCTTGGGCTGCAAAGAAGCCCATCTCACGCAGCAGAGAATGAAATCAAAAACAGTGCTAAATGGAAACAAGAGAGAATCTCCATGGTGACTAAACCCTGTTTGCGGTCCCCACAGCCCCAGGGGCTAACCCAGGCTCTTCCTTGGACTCTATCATACCCTCCAACCAATGCCCTTTCTGATCACATTGCTGGGAGTGGGAGTCTTTGGGCTGCAGATGACAGAAACTCGGTTACTGCGTGTGCTTTCTGAAAAGGGCAAGCATTTGGCTGTCAGACCCTGAACAGCCCAGATCATGTTCCCAGATCCAAACCCTAAAAGAGAAACTTGACTCAGAATGCTGTTGCTGCACCCGTTTGCCCATTTCTGCCTTGTTTCCAGGCCAAAGCATGACACCAGGGTTTCTCCTTGGCAGACACTGGCGGCTTCCTTCCAAAAGTCACCTTCACTTCTTCCTGCAGCAGAGCCCTCTGCAGCCACATGCTCGGGGAGAGGGAGCCATTCTGTCCCCTGAGATCAAAATGGGGCTGGTCTGAGCCAGTCCTTCCCCTTGCTGAGGACTGAGTTAGGCCCTGAAGTGTGGTGGGTGGGGTTGAGGGACCATTTATGCAGACTTAGGGGAAGCAATTTCCTCCCTAGTTTAAGGAAAAAAAAAGAAGCATTGCCAGGGAGACCCAGGCTTGCCTGTGATGCCCAGAATCACCGCACCTGTCCTCCATCCCTGGAGGGCAACATGCCTGCTGTGTCGCTGATAGTGGAGCAGAAGGTGAGAAGTTTCCAGGCCTTTGATAAAGTCATCATGATGCTGAAATAGCAGACTCTGGAGCCACCCCACCCGACTTCTTCTGTTATGGGATGACAATTATCTTATTGTTTATACTCTCTTGGTCAGGTCTTTTGTTACTTACAGTCAAAACCATCCTAACTTCCATAATTCCCGAAGCAAAAATACACAAACCGATGACTGCTTGTCCTGGAAAAACGCTTGTGAGTGGCTGCTGTCCATGGTCCTGGTCCTATATGGATTCAAGGATTGTGTACATAAGGAAAGATGTAAGACTTTGTAAATATCAAACCGATGCATTGCCCCTCTCCTGAGATCCTGTTCTGCAACCCCCCACCTCCAAGACCAAGCCAGGAGGCATGTTGCCCCAGGAAACCAGAACTAGGCAATAGAGTCCATCAGTGAGCACTGCATCCGGGAACTGAGCCTATGAGAACTCTTGAGCAAAACAAGAGAAAGGAAACTGAGATGTTGCCAAGAGAAGGGGACTTCTAATTTGTTCTCTCTCTCTTGAACACATCAGGACCAAACCTAAAAGTCACACTGAGCTTCTTCCCAGTGCTGCAAGGATGTCCCTGCTGCCTGTTATTCATAGGCCATGCAGTCCCTCAAATGACTTTTCTGCTCTAGAGGACATGGAGGGAATAAGAGTTGATGGAAGGAGCCACAATGGCCCCCACCATGGGCATCATCTTGGATGAGAGCAAGAAACAGCAGAATGTTGGAAACGTGAGTTCTTTATCCAAGTGAGATCCAAATTTATCCAAAGAGACAATTTTTAAGGTTTTAGACAGCCAACACAATGAGCTCTTTTTTTTCCTTCTGTATAGTTTCCTAAGGCTGCTGTAACAGAGTACCACAAACCAGATGGTTTAAAACAGCAGTTTATTCTCTTACTATTCTGGAGGCCAGAAGTCTGAGATCAGGTGTTGGCAGAGTTGGTTCCTTCTGGGTGCTCTGAGAGAGAATCTGCCCTATGCTTCTCCCTAGCTTCTGGTGGTTTGCCAGTAATTGTTGGCCTTCCTTTGCTTGTAGGTGCATCACCCCATCTCTGCCTTTGTCTTCACATGATGTTCTCCCTGTGTGTGTGTCTGTGTGGAAATTTCCCCTTCCTATAAAGCCACAGTCATGTCAGATTAGGGGCCCACCCTAATAACTTCTCTTAACTATATCCTCAAAGACCCTATTTTCCAGTAGGGTCACATTTTGGTGCACGGGGGTGGATGAGTGTTTAGGATTCTGACATATCTCTTTTAGGGGACACTAATACACCCATAAAACCTCCTTAGTTCAGACTGAATAGTTTGAGAGGAAAATAGATGTGTCAGACAGATAAAGACCAAAATGGCAGCTGTTGGTTGCTGGTCAAGCTGATTGAGAGCATGTGTCTTAGATCAACAACAATAGTGGCCTCCCAGATTGAACATGCCCCTCTCAAACCTTCCGGGGGAAAACGCAACCTGCAGTGGGAGTGTCTACCAACACACTTGTGGGCAAATGCAGAAGCAAAGACAAGCAGCTATTCCTGTTCCCAAATTCTCCCAAAAGAAAATTCCCTCCTGCTTTGGGCCAGGGCAGCTTCTGGTGAAATTCTTTCATGAACCCACCCTTCCCTTCCTTCCCACTCACCTCACCCTGCATCCACCCTCACCCACCACTCAGTAAGGTAAGATGGGGGAGGTAAGCCACAACACTCAGAAAGAAATAAGGAACTTGGTTTCCTTTGCACTTCTGTGCATGACATCAATAAATTAGAAACCCATGGATATAACTACGTGATTCAGAATAAAACACACCATAATATGCATTCATAGACTGTGCAGTGAGTCTAGACTGGGCGACAGAAATATATAAGTATTTCAGAAACTCTGAAATCTCCAGGGCCAGGCCATGCTTAGTTCCGATTGGTGTAGACCCCTGTCTACTGGCATCCCTGACATAGGCAGGTCCTGAAAAATGTGTGTTAAATAGATGTACAAATGGATGCACATGGAATGGGGGTCAGTCTGATGTGGTAATTAAATGCCTCTTTCAGCGTTTTAGCATTATAATGTTTTAATTTTGTAAACCTACATATAAATCGTTAGTAACAAGTGAAATGTGTGTGCGAATAAAAGAATTAAATCAAATGGAAGAATTATTCTGAAGGAGTTAGACCAAAGTGCTGTCTGAGGGAACGGTCCCTACCAAACTGCACTCACTTCAGACACTGGCTGCAAGTCTGAGGTCCCCAGGGCCACCCTCACTGCTGAGCACCTGACTAAAATTTTGGGGGGTCCCCACAACCATGCTCAGGTTTGATAATTTGCTAGAACAACTCACAGAACTCAGTAAAGTGTAATACTTATAACCGCAGGTTTTTGACAGCTAAAGGATGCCAATACAAACAGCCAAAGGAAGAGATGCAGAGGGCCAGAGAGATGTCTGGGAGGGTCCACACATGAAGCTGCAGTGTCCTCTGGGCATTTTCACTCTCCCAGTATCAACCCGTGACAATGCACACTGAGTATTGCCAACCCAAGATACTCACCCGAGCATCAGCGTCCAGAGTTCAATCGGGTTTCACTACGTAGACATGAGTGATGGAGTCATTAGCCATGTGGCTGATCTCAGTCACCAGGTCCCTCCTCTCCTGGGAGCTCAGGCTGATTCCTTGTGTCCCAAAGCCCAACCCTCTAATCATGTGGTTGATCTTCCTAGCGTGGCCAGCCCCCTCCTCAGTTGTCCATTGGCACAAAGTATCAAGAGGCCCACCGGGAGCCATGTAATTAGGATAGACTATCAGATGTGGTGTGAAGGGGTCTGCCATGAACAATGCCAGGACCGCTCATCACTCGGGTAATTCCACGGGGTTAGAGGTTACCTCCCAGGACCCGGGACGAAAGCCAGTGCTCCCTTTAGGTGGGGTCATATTCCTTGCTACACAACTGTCACAGCGTGTCACTGTAAAGAGCCAAATATTTGTGATGTTAACCTCTGGATCCAGAAATGGAAGCCCCTTTGAAGGAATACTTAAATTTATGAAGACCTAGATGTGAGGTGTTTCAGAGAAGCCCCCAGGCAAACTCATGCAAAGTAAAATACATGAAATGGTAGCGTATTTTCTGCCCATCTGAGGCGATGAGTAAGACAAATTTGTGACGGCAAAATTGTTGCACATTTATAAAGATGGGGACATGAATGACATCATTTTCCTGCTAGAGGAGCTTCTGCCTACAACTGTCTCCATCACTGAAAAGTGGTCAGCGGCACGATTCGCTGATTCGTTCCCTGATTACACGGTGCCTGCTGTTTGAGGGATGGCGATAAGCTCCGTGAACCTCACTTTCCTTCAGCGGTCATAATTTTTACCACAAGGTCATTCTAAAAGGGGTCACTCTTGTCCCCATCCTCCTGAAAGAACCCCAAAGAGTTCATTTTTAAAATACTCAAATGACAATTTTTATCTCCCAAAAGGAAATTGGCTAAAGAGCCAGTCACTGCTAAAGAAACAAAACACACACATCAGGTGTTACAGGCTGAATTGTGCCCCCTCCAAAATTCCTATGTTGAAGTCCTGACCTCAGGACCTCGGAGTGTGACTGTATTAGGAGGTGGGTCTTCACCAAGGTGACTAAGGTAAAATAAGGCCCTTAGGGTGGGCCTTAATCCAACATGACTGGTGTCCTTATAAGAAGAGGAGATGAGGACACAGATACACACAGAGGGACCAGGTGAGGACACAGGGAGGAGGCGGCCGTCTACACACCCAGGAGAGAGGCTGCAGGAGAACAGACTCCCGGCCTCCAGGACTGAGCGAGAACGGACGTGTGATGCCAAGCCGTCCCGGCCGTGGTGTGTGTCACAGGCCCTGAGCTGACTCAGGCAGCAGGCGGGCAGGAGCACCGACGACGCTCTGAAGGGGAAACTACACGTAAATCGAGTACATCCCACAGAGCGAGAAGGCCATGAGCTGGGGCTGTGACAAGAGCAGAGGGGACGTGGACGGGAGAAATGACACTGAGCCACCATCTCCATCCGTGTGCTTACGGTTCCGTCCAGTGGGGTCCGGCTTCTCTTCCTGCTGGTTCAGGAAATGTGGACTCATCAGTCAGGGCCCCCCAAACCAGCACCGTGTTTGCATTCTCACCAATCTCTGACAATCAGAGGTGAACGTGGCCAGCCCACCGAGCCCAGACCCTGGAGGCCGTGGTGGGATCACTGTCCCAAAGCTACTGACGCCCAGTGTGGGGGGAGGGGAAAAAAAGAAATTGGCCACCGAGGTGGAGGGGTTACCACACTGATTCCAAAATATCATTAATCTGTGACATTGTTTTCAACCCCATCAAGAGGTCGGGGGAGACAGGAGGGAGGAAAAGTGAAGAAGAGAAATTGTGCGACATGGACCCAGTCTGTTCTCACAACTCATGTTTCTGATTGTGAAAGTAACAGACGATGACTTCAGAGACCTCGGAAAATCCTGTGAAGATCAGGGACGCAGCTAAATTTCTCATTAACCTGCCCAAAGCCACCCGATGTGGTGTTTGCCAGTGATGTTCAGTAGAGATAATTTGTGCACATTCTTGTCACTAACTATCATGCTGTGAAAATGTCTATCATGGAAAAAAAAATCTCCCAAACATCGTTTCTGCAGCTACACAATAATCCATCCTGCGAATGAGCCACAATCAATGTTTCTTCTATTTATAGGAATGTTTCTCCACTTGTTCCTTATTTTAAGCAACAATGTTACCAACATGTTTATGCTGGAAACTTTATTTGCATCTGATCATTTCAGCAGAACACTTCCCATAACGGGAGTCACTGAGTGATGTCAAAAACCCTGACTCTGGGTCCTCGCCCTCAGATCCTTAGCCATTTAGCAGAAAGCTGTGCGGATTCACTACCAGCAACAGAAGGGAGGCCAGTCCCGCCGAGGCACGGGGCACGCATTCCCAAAGTCAAAGCAAAATGAAATAAATTTTGCTTAGGGAGTTTCACAACAGCTTCTGAAATAATCTTTAATATCTGGGAACCACAAAGAGCCAGTGTTGGGAGTCTAATCATGACGCCTCCAGCCCCGGCGTCGTGACTCCTCCAGGTCACGTGAAGTGACCTGCCGACCTGGTCTCCCTTGCTGGTCTCCACTGTGCCACCCGCTCCCTTAAGGCCCCATCAGTGCCCAGGGGGACGAAGCACCGGGCGCGGGAGGCCCTCTGCTCCTTTTGCCTCTTCAGAGTCTCTCCAAATGTGTTCCGGGGAAAGAGAACATGTTTTCTCTTTGCACTTATAATTTCCTCCTTTTCCAGAAGATGGATTTACTTTTGCTCTCCATATGCAAACGCACTTGGCTTCTGAGTAGAATCGGGAGAATTCAGGTGTTTCCGGGCCCCCTTGGCATCCGAATCAACAGTTCGGTTGCCAGCGTGGGGACTAGTTTGGCTGAATGTTCTTGTTTTCCTCTTTTGTCTTCATCCCCTCTGCTGTGCACGTGGCGGGTATCAATTCTCGCTCTGCCAGTGCCACTGAGGGCGATGCTCAATGTTCGTGCTTCTGAACAAAGGGCCCTGACCTTGCTCAGGAAAAGGCGGAGTGGCTGTTGGAGTCAAAAGAGCCTGGGGACACGGGGGGGTCTGCTCAGCCAGCGGTGCCCAGGGCTGCTCTTAAGGCCAGCCATTGCTTTCAGAAGAGCAGGTTCCCCTCCAGGCGGCCACTTGCCATTGGAAGGAAAGAAGAATGTTCACCGTAGAGGCAGGCACGCAGAGAACACTCACGCAGATCCAGAGGCGACAAGATCCCTGAGCTGTTGCCCTGTCTGCCCGGCTCGTCACGCCCACATCTTTGACCAGGAGTCATGAAGTGACCCATAGAGACCGTGGCCTTGGCATCCAAAGGGGTCTAGATCTACGCCCCGACCTTACTGCTGCGTGACCCCGAGTTGTCACTTGACCTTGTGAATCCACAGCCCCCTCACCAGGGACAGATGAGATAATGCACACAAAGCTCCCCAAATCCTGCCGCAGAACAACTCTTAGTGGATATGAGCCCCCCCGGCCACCACCACCCCTGCAGCTGTACCCTGACTTGCCCGGCCCGGGGCCTCCGCTTCCTGACAGTGAGAACTCAGTCCGCTGAGGGTTCGCTCCTCACCGGCTGCGGGTGTGCGAGGGGAAGGTACAGGGCAATGGGGAGGGGCTTAACCTAGAGCCAGGCTGTGCCGGCCCGCTTTCCTAAGGCATAAACACGGCCCAGGATGTCTCCACAGCACAAGGGGGCTCCCAGAAAGTGGGGCCACTGCTCCCACACCCCAGTGGAATCCGCTGGGACAGGAGCCTCCCTCTGATGGAATTGCTCCTCCTTCCAGGGTCTCTGTCCCAGCTACCTGAGAACACCCAGGAACCGGCCCACCTCCAGAGTGTGATTGACAGCTGGGGCCTGGGGAAGTGGCACCAGGAACCCCCGGCTCAGCTGCACACAGCAGGGCCGGCCTCACACCGCAGGATCTGACTGTGCGCACCCACCCACCCACCCCAGGTGGGCCGGGGCCGTCAGGAGCTCAGAGCTGCCTTGGGTCTCTGATTTTCTCCCTCCTCCCTCCTCCCTCCCTTCCTTCCCCTCTCCCTCTGTTTTCTTTGTCTTTTGTTTTTCCTTCTTTAAAGTATAATTTACGTACAGTGAAACGCAAAGGTTCTAAGGGCAGTTTCATAAATCTTTACAAACACACACATACGTAAGCACCACGCCCATCAAGATATAGAACGTTCTCAGCACCCCAGAAAGTTCGCACATTATATTTCCACTCAGGTACCTCCCCACCCCAGGCAACCCCTTCTCTGCTTTCTGCCACCATAAGTCAGTTTTCTCTCTTCCAGAATTTCATATAAACGAAATGACACAGCACAGTCTTCTACATCAGCCTCTTCAGCTCGGCATGATTTTGCAATTCATTCCTGTTGTGTGGGTTCTGGGCTGTTCTTTTTATTTATTTAATTATTTTTTTTTGGTGAGGAAGACTAGCCCTGAGCTGGCATCTGTTGCCAATCCTCCTCTTTTTGCTGAGGAAGACTGGCCCTGGGCTAACATCCGTGCCCATCTTCCTCTACTTTATATGGGACGCCGCCACAGCATGGCTTGATGAGCAGTGCATAGGTCTGTGCCCGGGATCCAAACCTGCGAACCCTGGGCCGCCAAAGTGGAGCATGCGGACTTAACCACTACACCACCAGGCTGCCCCCTGTAGGCTGTTCTTTCATGGCTGAGGGGCACCCCATGCACGATCTGTTTGTCCCCTCGCGTCTTGATGGGCATTTGGGTTGTTCCCGTTTGAGGCAACCCTGAACCAAGTTGCTGTGACTGTCCTGGCGCACCTCTGGGTGGACGTATGTGTTCATCCTCTCGGGAGGGAGCAGGGCTGCTGGGTCGTGGAGGAGACGCACTTCAGGCTTCAGAAAACCTTCCCGACGGTTTTGCAGAGCGGTGGCCACACTGCCCTGCCCCCAAGAGTGGCTGAGAGCTCCTGTTGCTCCGCCGCCCACCTTAGTCCCCACAGCTCTCTGTGCGGCACCAACAAGCCCTGGTGACCTGGTGACGGGGACCCTGGGTGGCCATCCCACCAGGAAGCCCGTGGGTTTAGTGAGGGCTGAAATGCCCCGTCAGGGTTCTGTCGTCTTGAGGTGCCGCGGGAGTGGGGAAGAAACAGACAGCGAATGGATCCCCGAGCTGTCAGATTCTCACTGAAAGGGGGGCCAGGAACATGGGCTCCATTTCTGTCAGCGTCCTCTCAGGATTCAGTCCATTTTCCAGTCAAGACGAATTACAGCTCAAGGTCCTCGATGGCTCCCTGTGAAAGCACGAGGGATGAAACCCAGCTCGGGGGCTGAGTTCTCAGACGGGTCCCCCACCACTCATCCCTTCCACCCGCCTCACTGTCCCCATCCTGACCCAGTGGATGGGCCTGGAGTCCCACTGCCCGGGCTGAACTGGCCCCACCTCTCACTGGTGGGGTGACCTTGGGCAAGTCACTTAAGCTATTTGTGCTTTTGTTTCCGTGGCTGTGAAATAAGGATGAAAGTGCCCACCTCATGGAAGACTCCGAGAGACAGAGAGCGCATGAGTGCACCCAAGTGTAGAACGGCACCTGGCATGCAGGAAGCAGATGTCGCTGTGATGGAAGCAACCGCGGTGAAGACAGTGGCCCCACAGCACCTGTACTTCCACTGCCTGCCCCCCAGCCTCTCCACCTTCAGCCCTGGTCCCAACAGTGGGACAGGCCATCCCAGGGTGATCTCTAAGACATAAGACTAATCATGACGTCCCCTTCGTAAAGTGCACCAGCGGCCCCCACAATCTTTGGGATGAAGTCCAGACACAGTGACATAGCCCTTCGTGATCTGACACGTGCTGATTTTCCAGCTCATCACCCCTGCAAATTCACACAAGCCCTTTGGTCCAGCCATGCAGCCAAATGCCTGCCACCTTCTGGGAAGCCCTGGGCTTTCCCCACAAGACATTTGTAAGTGCTCCCCCCTGTATCTGTGATGCTCCTTCCCCCACGTCTGCCGGCTGATTGCTACACTCCTTTCAAGGGTAAGTCTCCTCAAGAAGCCTTTCCTGACTTTCCCACATAGAATCACTCCCCACTCTGGGCTACGAGAACTCATCGTGTATACTCCTGGTTTGGCATTTTGCACATTGCTGCGATCCTTTGAGGAGAAGTGGGCCCTTTCTGAGCAGGGACGTGACTTACCATTTCTGTTTCTGCCCAGAACAAAAAATGGACTCAATAGTTGCTGAATAGATAGCTGGATGGATGGGTGGATGGGTGGGCGGATGGACGGAAGGATGGATAGGCAGGTGGGTGGATGGATGGATAGATAGATAAAGGGGTAGATGAGTGGATGGTTGGGCAAGTAGGTGAATGGATGGATGAATAGGTGGGTGGGTAGATGAATGAGTGAGTGGATAGGTGGATGGATGGATAGATAGGGTGGATGCAGGGGTGGATGGATGAATGGGTGCATGGATAGGGAGGTAGGTGGGTGGGTGAGGGGGGTGAATGGAGGAAGAGTGGTTGGGTGGGTGGATGGGTGGGTGGCTGGGTAGATAGTTAGATGGGGGGTGGGTGGAGTGTGGATGGATGAGTGGATGAATGGATAGGGAAGTGAGTGGGTGGGTAGTTGGATGAATGGGGGGTGAGTGGAGAAGGAGTGATTGGGTGGATGGGTGGGCATATGGGTGGATGAATAGATAGATAGAAGGATGGATGGGTGGATGGAAGGGTGGATATGTGGATGAGTGGGTGGGTGGGTGGGTGGATGGATGGGAGTGAGTGGAGGAGCGGGGGTGAGTGGAGGAGGGGTAGTTGAGTGGCTGGATGGCTGGATAGATAGGTGGGTGAGTAAGTGGAGGGATGGGTGGGTGGGTAGGTGGGTGGATAGATAGAGGGGTGGATAGAGGGGTGGATGGGTGGGTGGGTGGATGGCCAGATGGGAGTGGTGAGACTGACCTGAACCTAGGTGCATGTGTCACAAAGGACATGGTGACATCCTCATGTCACATCCACCCTTGATATGGCTTCTCTCTGATGGGATTCCTTAGATACAGAGAGTTCCCAGCCAAATCTTTTTTTAAAATGGTCAGCCAGGGACAGAAGGACGCTGAGCCTCCTGCTCCGTTTTCTTCCCCTGTGGACCCATTCTGACCTCCACCATTAGCCTAGCCTTCCCCAAACTCCTCTTTTTATTTAACCCTTTTCCCACAACCCCCACCCCACCTCACCCACCACTGCCCTTGACTGTGGTCTCTAGAATTCTAAGAAATGATGCATTAAGATTGAAGCTATTGGCTACAGAACGTTAGGGAATTGTGCTGACAAATGACCCATCCTGTGCCGTTGGAGTCAGGTGATGGGTTCACAGAAACAACAAAAACAAAAATAGCAACAGCAGCAAAGGTGTATTGAGCACTGATCATGTGCCGGACGCCTTGCTAAGGGCTTCTCACTCACCCAGACGCCAGACAAGGAGCAGCCTCCCAACGGCACGTTTTTATTGGAACCCTTGTCAGGAGGACAACTCAACCTCCGGATCAATTCAGTCTTGTGACCATTGATTCTGCAAGTGTCACGGGCTGACTGTGAGGAAAGTCACCTAAGGCTCTTCTCCCCTTACCCGAAGGTGAACCAAGAGATGTCTCTTGGCTGGGGGGCCAGTCACCCCCCTAGAGAAGAAAGCAGATACACACCCACCACAATGGAAGGAGGGAGGGTGCAGGGACTTTCTTAGGAAGGGGCAGGAGCTCGTGTCTTCTTATTTGGGATGTTGCCATGGTGTCCATGGTCAAGTTACTGTGCTGGATTGGCAAACCCCACAATAGCCCTGCCTCAGACTCACGGAGAGCCAAGGCAGAGCCATGTGGTGATGAGTGCGGCTTGTCCTAAAAGCCAAATTTATGATTAGGGGATTAGTAGGGAGCAGAGCCCACCTGCGACTTCCTTGTGGCAGGACCGAGAGCTCTGAAGCCTGGTGCCATGCTCTGAGCTGCTTAGATGTCGTGCCCACCAAGGTTAGCACCAGAAGTGGCAGAGCTCCCTCTCCGAGGCCGTTCCCGTTGGCATACCGACATGCTCCAGTGTCTCCCTTCTTTAAAAACCTGCATGTGACACCCGACGGAGATTCCATCCTTGACCAAACTTTACTTAGGCTCTTCTTTAATTATCCCTCTTCTCAGCTAGGCCTTGACCTTGGCCTGTCTTTAGCAAGAATCCTGCTAAGTCAGCTTAGTGAGAATCCCCCACCCCTGATATCTAAGTCCGTGGCCTGCCTTTAGCGAGAATCTCTCTACTCTTGATGTCTCTTAGGAATTTTCCATCCACTGATGCACTTGTCCCTGTTGGATTTGGAGTTAAGCTCGATCTCTCTCCACCATTGCAATAGTCTTGAATGAAGTCTTCCTTACCATTTTAACAAGTGTCAGAATAATTTTTTTATACTCCACATTTTCCACCATTTACTAGCCCATTTCTTGGCAACCTTCACAGCAAAACTTCACAGACCCCCTCTGGCCCCCACTGCCCGATAGCCTTTGAACTTGTTGCAAATGTGCTTCTATCTTCTCTATCTTGTTGAACTAGCTTCTGTCCAAGTCACCCCTTGACTCCATGTCGCCAGCTCCATTGGCCACTTCTCTGTTTTTGTCAACTTGTCCTCCCCGCAGTGCTCAACATGGGGATCCACTTGCTCCTTTCAATACTTCATTCTCTCAACCCCTAGGACATCTCCCTGTTGGTGTCCTTCTTCTATCTCCCTGGCCACTCCTCCTGAATCTCCCAAGCATGTTGCTCAGACTCCCTGAATTCTAAGTGTTTGACTGTCCAGAGCTCTTTCCTGGCTTCTCTTCTCTGTTTACCCTCTTGCCCTGGAGGACCCCAGACAGTCCCATGGCTGTAAACACCATGGACATGCTGATGACTCCCAAGATTTATCTCCCGACTTCTCTCGGGAGCTCAAGGCTTGTATAATTAACTGACAAGTCAATATTTGCATTGGGGCATCCAATAGATATCAAACTTACTTTGCCTAAAAGAAAACCATTGATTCTGCTCCCCCTTGCACACACAAAAAAACAAAATAAGACAAAAACTATTTTCCCCTTAGTCTTCCCCATTCAATCGTTCATTCATTCATCAAATGCCCACTGGGCAGGTACTGTTCTAGGTTCTGGGACACCTCAGTGAATAAAAGAGACAAGAATTCCCTTCTGGCAGGTGGCAGCACACTGCGCCCAGTTCCTCAAACCAAAAGTGCAGGAACTATCATCACTTCTCTTCCTCTCCCGCCCCCCGCATCAGTGGTTCTCAGCGGGGTGCTTTTCCCTCCAGGGGACATTTAGGCAAGATCTGGAGACAGTTTTGGTTGTCATAACTGGGGAAAGGGAACTAGTGTGTGGAGGTCAGTAATGCTTCTAAAATCCTACAGAACATAGGACAGCTCCCCCGGACAACAAAGAATGATCCAGCCCAAAATGTTACAATGCCAAGTGTGAGAAACCCCAATCTACATCGAGTCCATCAGCACACACCATTGGCTTTGTTTCCAGCATATATCTCAGCCTCACAACTTCTTCCACATCCATGGCCACCAGCCTGGGACAAACTGCCGTGCTCTCTCATGGGGTTATTACAACAGACTATTTAGATGACGAATTTTCTTTCTGTTTCACTAAGCCTTATACCCTTGTCATCAGGGACTTTCCTTTTCTGCATCCCAGGCAACTATCAGAGGATTTGGCACCTCTTCGTGTGTCTCCTCCTCCTCATTATCACCATTATCACTGTGATCACCGCCATCATCATCACCATCACCATCCCCCTCCTCACCATCATCATCTCATCACCATCCATTGGGTATTGACTCTATTCTAGCCTGTGACTGGTACTTCACACACATCATCTCATACAATCCCCCCATATCTCTCTGGGGTGGGCATTATTGCAGTAATTTTACAGACACTCTTCCATTAACTAAGAGATTAGATGTGTAAACTCTGGAAACAGGCCGTCTGGCTCTGTCAAATTACTACTATGTGTCTTCAGGGTAAGTTATTTAATCTCACTGTGTCTCAGTTTCCTCACCTGTAATACGGGATAAACAATAGCACTTAACTCACAGAATTATTGTAAAGATTCCAAGAGATGTTTCATGGGAAGCAATTAGCATGGTGCTCAGTGCACGGTGAGTACTCAGAAAAGGTTACCAGTCCATCAGCTTGTTTGCAGAAAATAAGGAAACTGAGGCTTACAGGGGTTAAGTACCTTGCTCAAAGCCAGATGGTAAGTGGTCAGTTATACCTCCTCCACCACACAAGGCTGCCTCCTGCTAGGACCGGGAGATGCCTGATGAAGAACAGTGATCGAATGAGAGAACAACTGGACACCAGGACTGACCGCCCAGCTCTTTTGCTCCAAGGGATTCCAAGGAGGCTGGAGACTTCCCTTCTTGATTTCTATAAAATGTTCAAGAAACAGCAAAAGCCTTGAATCAGGCGCTTATTGTTTTTGCAGCTTTAACCTTTCAGACATCTCTCTGAGCCTGCCTTCACCATTTGGAGGAAAAGTGAGATGAAATTTCTCCTCCCTCCTCTCTGTTCTCCGAGACGCCATCCTCATCACCCGGTTTCCATCACCCTGCTGACCTCTGTGCATCTGCTCTTAAACCCCTGTCTCTGAGCCAGCCTCCCCAGGACAGAGATGAGGCGGCCGTGATGTATCGATGACATTTGCTCCACTGTAAGTTAGCGTGTCTGTAAGGCTGGAGAAATTATTCTGAAAGAAAGTTGCCTAAAGGTCATTTTTTATTACAGTGATAGAAGCAGATATTTTTAGGGGCCTGTGGCAGCTGAGAAAAAGAAAAAGAGAAAGAGCTATTGTCCCCAAGCGATGAGGTGTGTCTCAGCCCGAAGACGAAGGGCCCCAGCAATCTGTCCTTGACCCTGGCGGGGAGCATGGCTCGGGCCCACTGGGGGATGGCTCTGAGGGATGCGCAGAAGCTCCTTCCCTTGCCAAGGTCCCTGAGAATTGCATGCAGGGTGGAATAGGCACCCCCTCTTGTTGCCTTCCCCCTACAAACAGACCACAATCTTTGCTCACGATGTTTCACCTGCGGGAAATGCTCTTCCCTCCTTTCCAACTCTTACACACCTGGCAACACTGAGCTGGGGGTCACTTCCTTCAGGAAGTCTTCCCTGAATCCCCTCTATGTGTGTCTTCTCATCCACCCCCTTCCCTCATGGGGCTTGCCCTGTGTTCCACAAGGCACACCCCTTTCCTCCTGATGACATCTCTTTGCTTTTTGGAACATCCCTGCACAATCCCCAGAAGGACAGGCAAATTCTTTGGCACCTTGGTCCTCTCCCGATGACCCACAGCCCTCCCTGCCTCTCCTGGGAAGCCAAGTGAGAGAGACAGCCCTTCTCGATTGGCCCCAGATTGAAGGAGGACTTTGACACCAGAGAATCTGCTCTGGGCTGCAGAGACAAACGGAGCCAGTCCCGCCGGCCTCTCCAGTCCTGTCTCTCTCTCCTCCCCACCTGCTGGGGACCTCAGCCAGAAACCAGAGACCACCCCCGCCTACCCCCTGCACCCCACCCCACGTCCATCGCCAGGACCTGCCTGCTTAGCCTCATAAATAATTCTCTCCTTGTCCTCTTGTCCCCATCCTCCTCTGGCTCAGGATTGCATCCTCTCCCACCTGGAATCTCTCCTTATAGCCCAACGGGTCTCTGGCTTTCTTCTTCTTAAATTATTCCTCAGTGTGGCAAAGCCAGAGCTCTCTGTTAGAGAGCCGAACCTGAATACACTGCTCCCTGGGCAGGGGCTTTCATTACGGTCTGCCACCACGGACTGTAGCATTTCTTGGCCTGGCGTGGAAGGCTCTTGAATTTTCCCAGTCGGCCTCCCAGCTTTTGTGGTGCCCTGTGGCCAAGAATTGCCGATCAACTTCTAACAGGGTGAGACATGATCTTGCTGCGTTCTCTTATTTGACATCCATGTGTTCCCACGCCAGCAGCCCTTGGCTGGTGACACATTCCAAGGGGAAGCAGCTGAAACCTTGCTCTAGAAGTGTTTGCAAACTCCAACCTCACCTGCAGAGCATGTCAGGCCCCTGGCCACTCACACCTCCCCCACAGGGTCCACGCAGGCCTCCCTAGGACCCTTCTCTCAATGGATGGAGGATTGTTCCAGAACTCCGTGTGCCGCAACCACAACCTGAGCAGCTCTCCCCGACTCCTGCAAATCAGCATCAGCGTAGCAAGGAACAAGAGGCTTCGGCTGTGCTTCAAGCACTAAAGCTGGTTCACAGCGCCTGCCTCTCCCCTGGCCATCTGTTAACAGCCTTCGTCGCGGGCGGCATCCCCAGTCGCAGGGAAAGCTGCTTCACCCATGCAGGGGTTTGTGATGTCTTGGCAGACCTGGCACCTTACAAAACACCATATGCCGGAAGAAAAGAAAGATGTGCTTTCCGTCTGGTAGGCATTCAAGGTGATGTCTCCTGTGCTCGGGAAAAGAAAATTAACGCGATGAGGGTGTCCCAGGCGTGTCTGCACACTCTGGCCAGCAGTAGATATTCCACAGACGACCACGGGGGCCCCTGGGGTGGGGGCAGGACTCCCAGGGTTGTGAGCACCCCTCCTGTGCCAGCGCAGCTGCCGATCGATCGTGTCACGTCATTCAACTGCATGTGGGATCCGCCCGGGAAGTCAACCCCCTTGCAGACCAGCGACAGAGGAGAAAGGCCAGTGTTGTGGAGACTCCTTGGATGGTTCCTGAAGCTCTCCGGGGTCCCGGGCTCCTGCAGAGCAGAACCTCCTGAGGTGCCTGCAGTAGTTTCCCGCCGTGACAAAGGACAAAGGCTGGGTGGAAACCAACAGAAATTTGGTGTCTCACCGTTCTGGGGGCTGGAAGTCCGAGATCCAGATGTCAGCGGGCCGGTTCCTCTGAGGCTGTGAGAGAGACTCCGGTCCAGGCCTCTTCCAGCTTCTGGCGGTTCCCTGCAGTGCTTGGCATCCCTTGGTTTGTGGAAGCATCACCCCGGTCTCTGCCTCTGTCTTCACATGGCGTTCTCCCTGTGCACGTGTGTCTCAAATTTCCCTTCTTATGAGAATATCAGTCGTGTTGGGGTTAGGGCCCACTCTAATCTCATCTTAACTTCATTGTCCCTATAAAGACCTTATTTCTAAATAAGGTCCCATTCCGAGGTACTGGGGGTTTAGGACTTCAACACTTGAATTTGTGGGGGGCACAATTCAATCCATAATCAAGCTCTTTCAGAGGGCAGCCCTCAGCGCCCCCTGTGCAGGTCCCGGTTCATGTGCACCTGTACTGAAGTCCTGACTCCCACACAGGTTGCACAAGGGCCCGTGTGCTCCGACCGCCACCCCGCTCCCTGCTCACACTGCGCCCTCTGCCTGTGTTCCCCAAGGCAGCCCCAGTGGTATCCTGCTTTCCTCAGGCCCTCCCTGCTGGTCCCATCTCAGGGCCTTTGCACTGGCTGTGCCCTCTGTCTGGAATGTTCTTCCCAGATTTTCGTCATGGGCTCTCCCTCTGTCTTCATCAGCTCGGGCTGCCATAACAAAATACCTCAGACTGAGAGCCTTAAACAACATTCATTCATTTCTCGCAGTTCTGGAAGCTGGACATCCAAGACTAAGGTGCCCACGGATTCAGCTCCTGGTGAGGGCCCTCTTCCCGGCTCGCAGACGGCCGCCTTCTCGCTGGGTCTCCACGTGGTTGAGAGCCTATTGGATCAGAGCCCCACCCCCATGACCGCGTTTAGCCTTAATTACCTTCTCTAGGCCCTATCTCCAGACACAGCCCCAGTGGTTAGGGCTCCAACATACAAATTTGGGTCACACAATTCAGTCCACAGCAAAGAGTGACACAACATCGGGGCAGTGTTTTTGAACTGAAACAGAGGAGTGATCACCGGCTCAGCCTCACGGGCCCAAACCCCGATCCGGCCTGGGTCTCATATCCCGCATATGAACAGAGAGGCCTGCAGGCCTGTGCCACGCTGGCTGGTCCCGCCGCTTTGCGGAGGGCATCCACGGAGGTGCTGTCACACCTCATAAATGGGAGTGTCCCCAGAGCTGCCTTTGGGGCCAATAGGACCGCTAACCCCCTCTGCCCCGTGGCAGCTCTGGTTCAGCCTCATGAGATCACCCCCGAAGGGAAGAAAAAGCCTGGCGAGGCCGCTCTAGGCCGGCCCACCGGCCCGGGGAGGATGGTTTTATAGAGAAGTCCTGGGGCAAGCCGGGGCACAAAGGACTCAGGGGGTTTCCAGAAGCGTCTGGCCAGTGGTCTGAGGAAGTCACCCAGCACACTCCCTGGACCAAGAAGCAGAGCAGAATCAGGTCCGAGCCCAGGGGAAGGCTGAGCCCACATTAGCCCTGATTGAGATCTCTGCGGGACACCATCCAGGGCTCCGGGCCTTTGTGACCAGCAAGGGGACAATGAGCTCCTGAGGTGATTTCCTCAGGGGCATCAAGTCATCCCGTGTGCTAAGTTGGAACTACAGACACGCAGGGCTCAGCCACCTGGGAAGGCGTGTGGGCCTGCTCTCCACAGCACGATGACATCTGGTCCCTGTCCAGGGCCCCCAGAACATTGCCGGGCCTGGGACTGAGGCCCACAGGGGTGTTTACAGCAGACGATCCCAGTGTGGGGCATCACAGGGCAGGATGCGTCACAGCACAGGGTCACCTTGCCGCAGATCTTCTCCACGCCCACAGTCCCTCATCCTGTGGCATGGTTTTGGGGGTGACTAACGTGCCTCTCAGCCTCTCCGTGGCCCTCTCCCCACCCCAACAGCTGTGCTGGAACCGTCCCCTCCAAACTTCCCCTTTTGCCCATGACTCTGATCCTAGCAGGGCCCATAGGGCCAGACCACCGCTCAGCCCCTCGTAATGGTCAGAAGACGCTGTATCAGCATCCCAGGGCTGCCGTCACAAAGGACCACAAACTGGGGGGCTGAAACAACAGAAATTTATTCTCTCACAGTTCTAGGGCCAGAACCATGAAAATCAAAGTGCCAGCAGGGCTGAGCTCCCTCCAAAGGCTCTGGGGAGAATCCTTCCTGAAAGAGTTCAGCTTCACAAGACGTCCTTGGAGTGTGGCCACAGCGCTCCAAGCTCTGCCTCTGTCTTCATGTGGCCCTCTGCCTCCTCTCTCCATGTCTTCTCTTCTGTCTCTTATTAGGACACTTGTCATTGGATTTAGGGTCCACTTGGGTAATCTTGGATGGCTTTGTTTCAAGATCCTTAGCTTAATTACCTCCGCAAAGACCCTTTTTCCAAATAAGATCTCGTTCACAGGTTTAGGACATGGACATGTCTTTTGGGGTCACCATTCAGCCCACTGCAGATGTGTATGTTTTAGTATAAATGCAGGGCTGAGCGCAGACCCTGAGGGATGCAGGGCAGGGCTTGAGACCCCCCGTCTCAGGAAAGGCGTGGAAGCACAGAGCAGGGCCTTCCTTCCCAGTAGGAAAGAAGAAAAGCGAGAAAGCAGGCAGACACCGGGATCCCGGGTCTAGGGACGGAGAAAGTAGGTCCCAGTAAGCTGCAGCCCCAACTCATTCTGGAACTGCCTGCCCCAGGGCTTCTTGAGGAGACGGCATGCCAGGCCCCTCACGGAGCCAAGGGGGACCCTGCCAGGCAACTGTTTAACATGCTCGCTACAATCCCAGCATCAGAGGAAGAAATCCTATTGAAATTTCCATAGGAAATGAAGTTGGGGAAATACAATTATTTAAAATTGATGCTGCACTCTGACAAAGGTGGATCTGAATAGACCAGCCTAAGCCACAAGATTGATCCAATTAAATGAAGCATCTAAATGAACCCAGACTGGGACTCAACAGAAGGGAAGGCTGGCTGCTGCCCGCGGGTGACAGCGCTCTGGGGGAGCCCTGCTGCGGGCGGGGCAGAAAGGGTCCTCCCCTCTGCAGCCACAGGCATGGTCACTTGAAGACAGGGCCACAGCCTGACTCCTGCGTCTGGAGTCTTGGAAGTCCCATCCAGCCCTGACAACCATGTGGTGTTTTTTAGGGTGGGGCCTCCATGCACTTTGCGTTGTGTGTGTCTGAGAGAACTGTGGAGAATCCCATTATTCTATCATTTACTCCACATTTATTGAGCATTT
The DNA here is from genome assembly GCA_031878705.1 of Tapirus indicus. Lineage (NCBI taxonomy): Eukaryota > Metazoa > Chordata > Mammalia > Perissodactyla > Tapiridae > Tapirus > Tapirus indicus. The sequence goes on along the minus strand of CM062924.1, from coordinate 87,396,230 downwards.
CTTATGTCAGAAACTTGGATGGGGTGGATAAAAGGGGGAATAGACCCAGCCCCCACTGCCCGTCGCTCCTTCCCTGCTGTATCCCCACTGCCCGCACGGATAGCAGATGCTCCCCAGCATCACTGAATGAATGAGTGACGAGGAGGAACCAGCAGGGAGAGAGGGGGCTGGGGTGTTCCAGACAGGGACGAGCAGTAAATAAAACATCCAGAGGCAGGAGAAAGCCTCGCGCGTTCCCAGGAGGGCCGGAGGGCCAGAGTGGCTTGCGGGAGGCAAGTGCGGGTGGACACAGCTGGAGGGAGCAGACAGCAGGTGGCAGAGCTCCTTCCACGTCAACCGGGATAACGCAGGGGCCTTGTGAAACCTCCAGTTCTGACCCAGCAGGGCCAGGTGAGGCCTGCGAATCTGCATTTCTCACAAGCCTTGAAGGTGCTGATGCTGCTGGTCCCGGTGACCATGGTGACGAATCTCGCAGACGGTGGGGAGGAGTTCGGGTTTGTTCGAAGTGCCCTGGAGTCGGGGATAGTTGTTCTGTATTCCAGTCGAGCCCCTGGAGGAGGAAAGGCAGGTGCTACAGGTGGATAAGACAGGAGAGCGTTCCAGGCAGCCGGAGGTCACCTGGAAGGGTCTGATGACGTGGAAATGGTGGGGGGTGCAGTGGGCCAAAGACGCAGGGGAAGGGGTGAGCAGACTGCCACCCTGCTGGTCTCTGCCCGGGCTGGCACAGGGTGAGCACCTGGGAAAATCTTTCCTTTTGGGTCTGCAGGCAGAGAGAAGTCTCGCCAGCCCTCCGGCTTCTTCTCCCTTGTCTGAACACATTCCTTAGACCCAGGACCCTCGGCTGGTCCCATAGATCTGCCCTTGTCCCCAAGAGTTCTCTGCCCTATGTGACAACTGTCCCATTAGGTCACCTGTAGGGACAGAATCTGACCCTGAGAGGTAAAAATTTTACTTTCCTGTAAACTTCTGTGTTTGCGTTCATCTTTGGACAAATGCAAAGAGCCGGGGATAGAGAAGGAGCGCCGCATGTTGTTCAGACAGAGCACCTCCCTCTCTCCACTCCTGTCATCCACACAAGTGGGGCATTTTTTTCTTCACAGCGTAACATTAGAACAAGGGCCTTGTCTAATTACCAAATACACAATACTATTTTAATGATAATTACAGGCTTTCTGGGACCCAGCGAAGCACACACTCCAGTAGAGGTGGGTGCTGTTTAAATGCTCCAGGGGAGCAGGGAGGAGGGAGCAGCTGCCCCCCCCAACAGATTCCTCCCCGCCTGCCTTGGGGTAAATTTTACCAACACCCACTGTAATATGCACTGTAATTTACAATCGTGCGATCTGATCTACGTGAAGGATTCTATTTACAGCAAAGCCGAGCATAGCACACTCAGCAGGTCCTGCCCCATCAGTGTTCTCTGGCAATGGGGGGACTCACCAGCAATGAGTCTGAACAGATGGGGTCAGGGTGGGAAGACCCAAATAGCTCTCCTTCAAAAGCTGCCTCTTGACCTGAGTCAAGCTGTGTGACTGGCGGCTGACCACTCAACCTCTCTGAGCCTAGTCAGGCCCATTTTCAGATGAAGTAATAAATACCCGCCAGACTCCACTCACAGAATCGAGCAAATGTCCAACCGGATAAAGAACCTAAAAGCACATTCGGGGAAAATAACAGTACCTCTCTTGGTTGTGAAAACCAAGTAGCACCCTATTCGCTTCCTGTGCCACAGACTGGGGGGCTTAAACAACAGACACGCATTGTCGCCCGGTTCTAGAGGGCAGAGTCCGAGACCAAGGTGTTGCAGAGCCATGTTCCCCCTGAGAGTCTGGGCAGCATCCTCCCTTGCCTCTTGCAGCTTCTGGCATTTGCTGCCAACCCTCAGCTTGTCGATGCATCGCTCTGGTCTCCGCCTCTGTCTCCACACGGCCTCCTCTGTGTCTTCCGTTCTCTCTTCTTGTAAGGACACCAGTCGTTGGATTAGGGCCACCCTAACCCAGTACAACCTCATCTAACTACTCACTCCCGCACGAGCCCGAGTAAGGCCACATTCTGAGGTTCCGGGTGGACGTGGATCATTGGGGGTCACGTTGCCCCACTGACTACCGCTCCTTTCTGTAAAGCACTTAGAATGTGCGGGGCACGTAGTGAAAACGCCACGGCTGTTGGCCGTCATTATTTTAAAGTGGCTACATAAGTGCAGGCTGATTTTGACTTTTATTTTTTATTTATTTATTTTTTTGTGTGGGGAAGACCAGCCCTGAGCTAACATCTGTTGCCAATCCTCCTCTTTTTGCTGAGGAAGACTGGCCCTGGGCTAACACCTGTGCCCACGTTCCTCCACTTTATATGGGACGCCGCCACAGCATGGCTGACAGGCAGTGCGTCGGCGGGCGCCAGGGATCCGAACCAGCGAACCCCGGGCTGCCAAGCGCGGACTAAACCGCTGCGCCACCGGGCGGCCCCTGATTTTGACTTTTATTACTGGTACAAAAGGCTGACTCTTCCTGGCGCTCTCCTGCAGGCCGCGGAGGCCTGTCTGTCCATGCCGCGGCCAGGACGCGGACGGTGGGCTCGGGCGGCGGAACGGCTCCTGCGTCCCGAGAGGTACTGGCTGCGTCGCCCAGGCCTGCTCGGCAAGCGGGCTGGGCTGTTCTGGCTCTCATCACCGCGTTGTGGTTAGACAACCAAACTGGGGAGACCCTGCATCGTGATTTAAACTCTCCCACAGAGAGAAGGCAAAGAGAGGGGCTTTCCCTGATCCCAGCCTCAGTTTCCCCGTCGGCCCCCTCCAGACTAAGTTCCTCGTCGCTTTCACAGATTAACGAGAGAATGGCTGAGGTGCGTGTGTTCAAGGATTTATGCACATTAGATTCACTGCTATTACTGTTATTTCCATATCCCACAACAGTGGACACACACCCCGGGCTCCTCACTACCTCTCACGTGCTGATTCAACAATTTACCCATAAGACGCAGCAGCCAGAGCCCCACCTAATTACGCCTCATTATACTTGGCAGACGCTGAAGAAAATGCCACCATGGCTGGTTGTGTGGTTTGGGAGCTCAAAATAAGCCGGGCGTGTGATCTGCGTGAGTGGTGGATGTTTGCAGCGGGCACTGCAGTAAGAGGGTTTTACCCCGTGATTCCAAGAGATACAAAATTTTTCCAGATGAGTAAAATTCTGAGGTGCAGAACAGGGTGCCTCCGTTACCCCGGAGTGTGAGCAGAGGCCATGTACGGGGCCCTTCGGCGACCCTTGTGTTCTCCCTAACAAACGGCTTAGGACGCCTCCCTCCTCGGCGGCAATAACACTGTAAGTGCAAGTGGAAGTGTCAGCAATTCATCTTGGAGGTGTTATTGAGGACTATTTTACCGCTGGTGCCAGGTTTCAGAGAGCTCCTGATTAAAGTTGAAAGCCACGTAAATGGTTGCCCTTTGGGTCTTTCTGAAACAGGATTTTTTTCCCACTTCTCATCAGCAAAGTATAAATGGAGAGTTGTGTGTACACTGGTGCGCTATAAATGTTTAAAAGGACAGGTCACATTTAAAACACTATGAATGTTTGAGAAAATAAACCCCATCTAGTTTCAGAGCTGATTCTCTTTCAAAAATGTGTAAGACTCCCAGGTCCTTTGCTTCCGGGCCAGAGGTGAGCCTGGGCAGGACAGAGGGAGCCTGCCCTGCACTCTCAGGGGTGGGAAGGACACACAGGTGGACCCCTGGGGTGCAATGACCCACACATCGTGGGTAGTCAGTACATGTTAATTCATTTTGGAGCCCCCTTCCCCTGTTACTGGACCAGAGATACCAAGTGAGTGAACACAGCAGCCGCTCTGCTGCATGGCAGCTGAGGGTTTCATCTGCTTTTCCATCCCTGTTGCCATCACCCTGGTTCTATCCAGACTGTTACAACAGCCCGTGGCCAGGAATTTTGACCTCTGCTGTCACCCTTAAAACACAGCTCTGATGTTTCCCCTTCTCCAGCTCCATAACCTCCCATGGCTCCCTATTGTCCCTAAACGGACCTGTGGCATTAGCTCCCCCTGCACGCTGGATGCCATTACTGAACACGCCTGCTTCTGCGCCTTTCATCAGCTCTTCTCTCTCCCTGGAAAGTCTTCATCCCCTTCTCTATCTGTTCATTCACCGGTTCAACTAATGTCTCTTAAGCACCAAGGACGCTCCCAGGAGCTGTCCTAGGTGCTGGAGGAGCAGTGAATAAACAGACAAGAATCCCTGACCTCATGGAGTTCTCGAGAACTGAGACTCTGCTTCCCATCAGGCTTCAACCCAGAGGCCCCTCTTGGCCGGGCTGGCTGTGCTCAGTGCCCCTGTGGACGCCCACTTTCTCTTCTGCCACATGTGCCATCTGTCTTTGCATCCACACACATGTCTCCCGTCCTGGACCCCAACCTCCAGCGGGAGGGGAATTGGCGCCAGTTGTCTTTGTCTCCCCAACTGCTTAGACTAGAACCCAAAACCTAGCGGGAGTTTGACAAATGTGTTTTGAATGAATGATTGGTCTGTTAACGGACCCATCTCACCAAGCTCGAGTGAGCCCTGGAGAAATGGGATACACGACAAAGAAATGTTTACAGACACAAGGAGAGTGAGTGGGTGAGAGTAAGACTGAACTGCCGGGGGCAGGAGGAGAGTGCACTGGCCGATCGGAGCCCAGAGCCCGGAGTCACAGGACCAGCCGCTCCATGAGATGGAGGCGACTTTCCAGTCCGGTCTTCCTTTTCAGGTCATCTGGGCACCGTCCTCACAAAACATGGGGTCTCCACTCTTCTCTCTCCTTCTCTTCTCTCCATCCCTGTCTCTCTCTCTTTCTCATTCTCTCTCTCTCCCTGCCTTCTCAAGAGCCGGGCCACCAGGGGGAGGACTCAGAGAAAGGGCTACATACCCATGGAACGTGCCACGAGCTCCCTGGTGCAGGAAGTAGCTCGGCACATGTGTGTCACGTCTTGGGAGCAGAGGAAACCGTGTGGAGGAGAAATCATAGAGGAGCATCAGTAGGGAGGAGGAGCGGCAGGGCGGACCTTCCCGGGCAGATGGGGGCAGCAGGGATTTCTTGGGTAGGCAGACGCGGGGAAGCCAGGGGCTCCTTGCTGGTTGGCAGCCCTGGTTCTCCGTCCGTTCCTGGCTTCACCCCGTAAGCCTTTCCTGGATAGACACTGCCCAGAGCCTCCCTTTGGCTCCACCCCCTGGGCATCCAGCCCTGTACTCACCCAGGAAGCTCCGGCTGCCTCCTCCTCCAGGGTAGAGTTCTCCCGAGGACCGAAGCACTGCCCCGCCCCGGTGCACACGTCCCCTTCTCCTGGAAAGCATGTCCACTGTGTGTTCCATCTATTTGAGACTTGCTAAAAAGTTGGTGCATCTTATAAACTAGGTGGATAACGGCCACATGGGCTATTTCCACTGAAGGATGGGAGGCATTTGGGGTGGACGCGACAATGGATGGCCTTTGGTGGACTCCTGATTCCCCTGGAACACATGGTTGTGAGTGTGGGGGCCCCCCCAGGGGTTCAGGGGAGCAAATGAGTGGACTTGGGCAGGACCCCTCGGGGGGCTCAGGAGACAGGAGGGGCAGCTTTGTCAGGCCTGTGGGGTCAGATGGCTCAGGCAGAAGGAAACCGACTTGCTGAGGGGGAAACTGAGGAAAGAGAGTGCCAGGCTTTCTGCCCAAAGGTGATGTGACATTGCCAGGAAGAGGCAGATCCAGCAGCACCTGGGGGCTGAGATGTGAACAAAGTCCTCCCATTCCCAGGCAGGCTTATCCCCTTGTAACTTCTCAGAGTCGAATAATCCCCTTTGCGACATTTCAGATGTACCCCACGCTGCTCCTTTTGACTCTGCAAGAGGGCAAATTAGATTTAATTCTGGCTAAGTGCATATATTAAGTCACACAGAAAAATAGAGCTACACTCAAGAGGCCTGGACACCACCGAGAGGAGGGTGAGGCCCACCTACTCCAGGGGAGGGTGATTCTGGGAGGGTCCAGCACCCCAAGGCGACCGCCAGGCTCCACTTCCCCAAAGGGAGGCGAGCAGTGAGGGCCCCGCTGAGCCCCATGGGGTGGGGGCTGGGGGCTGGATGGGTCCTCCCAGGTCTCAAAGGGTGAGAGGTTCTGCTGGGTGGGAGAAGGTCTCTAGACCTTGTCCATCCTTTCAATACACACCAGGTGAGCACCTGCCCACACCAAGCTGTGTAGTTCACATCTGGAGAGCACCTGCTCACACCAAGCTCTGTAGTTCACACGTGGTGAGTACCTGCCCATGCCAGACTCTTAGTTCATACCTGGTGAGCACCTGTCCATGCCAGGCTCAGTTCACACTTGGTGAGCACCTGCTCCACGTTGGCTCCACACCCCTCTCAGATCAGCCTCTGGCCATGTGTGTTTTCTCCATCAGCTCCTCAAAGTCCTGCCCTACCCTGTCCCCGTCCTGGCCTGCGGTGGGAAGGGACACACCCAGATGACCAGGTGGCCCTCGCTCTGTGCTTGCCTGTGAGTACACTCTGTCCTAGCATACGTTCTTATTCTGATGAAACCCCGGAAACAACTTACTGAGCAAGCTGCCTCACAGATCAGTTCTGATCAGGATGTTGTAGAAAGATTTTGCACCTTCTGATCAGATTTTATTTCTAAATCTAACTCAGCACAGTGTGTATATACCCCTTGCCAAGACCTTCAGATGGCAATGATGTTGAAGAAACACGTGTTCCCTTCATCTGTCTGGATTGATGTATTCTAATCAGACTTAACATCTCAGAGTCCCTCTCCTGCCTCCTCCCCACCAGCCCGATGCCCCGACTCGTGGCCACGCCCCAGGATGCACAGCAGTGGGGGAGGAAAAACTGTAGTGGAGGCCAAGGGCTGTTCAAATCCCGGTTCTGCCACTTTCTGGCTTTGGGATCAAGAAGAAGTTATGTCAGTTTGCTGAACCTCAGTTTTTCCGTCTGGAAGATGTCAGTTTGTTGAGAGTATTACAGGGGGTAATGGCTGGGGGGCTCCTGACCCAGTGCCTTCTACCTGCCACTATGGTGGTACCCACTCACAGAGCACCCACTGCCTTCTTCACATTGTTATCAAATAATAGGACATGGGGGTTATGCATACAAGCGCTGGGGTTGCAAGTCATAGAAGGAGAGGTCAAGGCCCTGGCACGGCCACTTGCTAGATGTGGTTGACCTTTTCCTCAGGCTGGACACTCAGCAGCATGGGCCTCACAGATTTGCTCTGAGGAGTAAATGACATGAGTATAAAATGCTTCGCCAAGTGCCTGCCGTACAATAAAGTCTTGATAAATATCAACTATTAGGAACAGTAGCCAGCATGTATAGAGGACTGCGTGAACACGTTACACCCGTTAACTCATCGAATCCTGCGCCTTCCCCAGGAGGTAGGCGTCCTCGTTTCAAAAGCAGGAAACCTAACACAGAGATGTTAAGTCTTTGCCCAGAATCACACAGCTCCGTGGGCTGCCCTGAGCCTGTCTTCTCTGTCATGGCTGGCCAACTCCTTTCACACATTTCCGCCATCATCAGTGGACTTGGAATTCCTTGAAGGAAGGGACTACGCCTTCTTAACCGGCCTCTGTGGTGCGTGTTCAACAGACGCTTGTCGAGTGAGCTCTGCTGGTGAAAAGGTCCAGAGATGAGCCTTCACCCCGGCTGGAAGGTTCTCAGCCCGACACACCACTAAGTGGGCGTAAGGTCTCCCTGCCTCTGCCAGTGCCTGGAAAGAACCCAAACAAAACGTCATATGGCTGTTACATTGTGTCCGGATACAAGGACCGCACATTCACATAAGCCACGTGAAAAGTGGGTTTGCGCAGAGCGCCTTTTCCGTCAGTTCTGGAGACCACCCGCCCAGCATGGGATCTGCCTGCCGCCTGTGAAGCACCCATGAGCCTGGGACACAGGCCTTTCTCCCACTTCTGCCCCAAACTCCAAGGCATTTCGTGGAGAAGAGACTCTCGCACTAGCTTCCAAGGTGCCTGCCTGCCCAGGGACACCTCCACAAGTCCTGGTCACCCTCTGGCCATCCAGCAGCAAACCTCGGTGGCGTAACATCCTCTCCAGCGCACTGAAGCGAGTGAACGAACGGAAGCAGAGCCCCACTCCGCCCTCTGTGCTGGCTTCCAACTGACGTCTGTGCTGGCTGCAGAGCTGGTGCGCTCACGGCCAGCTGTGTGCAGCCCCCAGTGAGAAGTAAGGCCCCAGCGCTGGAGGAGAAGCCTCCACAGGCACACACGCATGCACAGATGCACGTGTACACACACACATACGCATGTGCACACACATGGCCATGTACATGCACAGACACACACACGTAGAAGCTAGGAAAGAGGCCTGGAACAGATGCTCCCTCACAGCCGTCAAAGGAGGCAACCCCACCAACTCCTTGCTCTCAGACCCCAGAACTGTGAGACAGCAAATTCCTGTTGTTCTCAGCCCCCAGCTCTGTGGTCCTTGTTACAGCCACCTCAGAAACTAATGCACTGACCTTGGAAGCCACCTGCTGGCTGGTCCCTGAGTGACTGTGTGGAGCAGAACATCCGGCTGCTTCTGACTGGGACACACATTAAGTGAGAAACCAACTTCAGTCCCTACGTCCCAGAGAATTGTAGGGGATCAGGGCCAGCAGCTAGCTAGAATGGCCTCACACTACAGGAAGTGGGGAGGGGCAGGCAGGACACTCAGCCTGGTGGGAGTCTGGAGCCAGAAGGAATGAAACTGGTAGCCGAGGAGAAGCAGACACGGGGTTGACTGCACGACGCCCAGTGCCAGCTCTCAGACGCCCCTATTTGTGGACAGAAGGGAAAACCTAGAAATGGGGCCCTGCGGGGCTGACTTACCCTGAAAGCAGCAGGGTCAGAGGCAAAACCAGGCCTGCCCCTGGCTGCCCCCTCCTTGGGCAGTGCTGGCATCTGTGGACTGACCCCAGCCTGCTCACAACCTGAACACACACTGCTTTGCAGACCACCCCTTCCAAGCCCTGGGCTGCATTTGGTGGACAGAATGTTCTGACCACTGGAAAGTGGGCGTTCCTACCACCATCCCACAGGAGCCGATGGACACCCTGGAAACTGGATCTGTCTCTGAGCTTCGATTTCCTTGTCCTTAAACAGGGAGCAGAAGGACGTGTGATGGAGCAGGGTCTCTGCCCATGGCTGCCCCTCTCTGCTCTCAGGCGGGGGCCCCTGCAGACCATGTTTCTGCTCCACCGGCTGCTCCTGGAACCTCTGACCTCAGGGGACGGTCAGGCTCGGGGATGATGGGGGACCCTCCCGCCTGTCTGCCGCCCTCCTGTCAGCCTCACCGGGCAGCCCGTCCTTGTCCCGGCAGCCGCGGTTCCTCCCGCAGCAGGACCTAGATCCACTTTGTACTTTTCCACACTGCAGACCCAGCCTTGGCTCCCCAGGAGGACCCTGCCCCGGCGGCCGGTGCCCCCTCCTCAGAGACCTGAGTCTGTTTCTGGTAGAAGACATGCATCGTGAAGAAGACAGTAGCTATTTTTGTAGGCCCAGCATCTACTCCCTCTTCTTCTAGAAGCAGCCCACAGCTGGAGGCCTATCCAGCACCCACTCTCTCTCTAAGTCAGAGAAGTCAACCCTGCTTGGCCCCAGCCAGCTACATCTCACCCCACCCGACCACACCTGAGCCCACTTGACCCCACCTGACCACACTTGACCCCGCCTGACCACGCCTGACCCCACCTGACCCCATCTGACCACACTTGACCCCATCTGATCACACTTGACCACACCTGACCCCACCTGACCACACCTGACTACACCTGACCCCACCTGACTACACTTGACCCCACCTGGCCACACCTGACTACACCTGACCCCACCTGACTACACTTGACCCCACCTGGCCACACCTGACCCCACCTGACCCCATGTGACCACACTTGACCCCACCTGACCCCTGCCCCAGACTAAGGAGCACATTGAATCCTCTCCAGCCCTGGAAGCCCCGTGGGTGCCGTGCACTCCAGACACTGTGCTGCTTGAACTATTTGGACCTCAGGCAGGACTGAGCAGAGAGCCGGCTCCACCAGAGATGCTGCAGGAGATGTAGGTCGGAAGGAGGCATCCTGACACCTGCAGCTCAGCCCCGTCTCCCCAGTAGGTGTTGCCTGAGGCCCTGGAGAAGGTGAGCCCACCGAGAAGAGGAGGTGCTGCCTGGGCCCCCACCCCATCAAGCCTCGGCCTTCCCAGATCACCCCCTCTCTTTCTTTCTCCATGTCATTGTTGCTCTCTCCCTCTTTCTCCTCTCTCTCGAAATATACATTATATCTAAATACAAATTAATGCATGCATACACATACACACAGATACATGTATATGCGGTATTATTAGGAGTAACTTTATAAGTTTACATAAATATCATACAAATCGTTTTGCAACTTGCTTTTTATTAGATAGTGTAGTTTTGAGATCCGTCCATGCTGATGAATACTGATGCAATTTCTACATTCCAATAGTGGCAGGATACCCCACTGTCGGACGTGCCGTCATTTATTTATCCACGCTCCTCCCTGTTCGTGGACTTTCGGGTTGGCCCCACCTCTCTCCGCACACGCCAGTACAACAACACTGCGACGAGTGCTCTTTTGCACGACTCTGTGTAGGCCTGTGAATGTTGCCTGGAGTACATCCCGGGAGGGATGCGACGGGCTGGAGAACATGAATATTTTCACTTTTACTAGATATTATCAAATGACTCTCCTAAGGGTTGTAAGAATTTGCACTCCCGACAGCAGTGAATTCTCTCCTGCATTCACACATTCGTTCATTCAACAGGTGGTTATTGAACACCTGCCCTGTGTGGGTGCGGTTCCGGGTGTGGGAAACGGCCACAGACAATTCTCTGTGCCGGGCGACAGCACTCAGGACACAGGCTCGGAGGCCAGACTGCCGGGGTCACGGCTCACTAACTGGGGGGCCTTAGGTGAGTGGTGAACATCTTTGGGCCTCAGTCTCCTCATCTGAAATAGCTGATAAAGTGGAAAATACATATATAGATATAGATACACACATACATATAAATATGCACAACTCGATAGGAATAGAGGGAGAGGCAGAGGCAGATAATAGAGATAGAGAGAGAGAGACATACGACCAGGTACAGATGTAGACACACACACAGACATAGACATGCACAACCAAAAAGCGGTTCCTCCGAGCCCCAGTCCCACCCCTGACAGTGACTACCCCAGGTCCGATGTGGTGGGGGACGTGAGATGGGACGTGTAGAGCACTTAGCTGGGTGTCTGGCATAAATTAACAGTCAGGCTGGTCGCCATGATGATTTCCCCGTCTGTACTCTGCCACCAGAGGTCACAGGGACACACTCAGAGTCCAGCAACGTGGGCCTTCTTGTCTCCCCGCGCTGAGGGACATCACACACTGTGGGGCGCCGCGGCTCGTCTCGGGGAGAGGGTGTTAGGAAGAACTTGGGACAGACTTGGGCTTGCATTGGGTGAACTGGGGCTTTGCTCTGGACTGGAGGCTGCCAGGGAGTGGGAGCGACTCAGTGGTCAGGCATCTTCCTCATTTTGGTCTAGCAGGCCGGAACAGCAGAGTGAGGTTACAGCTGTGATTGGTAAAGAAAGTAGTGGTCAGGGGCCGGCCCGGTGGCGTAGCGGTTAAGTTCATGCGCTCCACTTCGGCGGCCCGGGATTCGCGGATTCAGATCCCGGGCCCGGACAGACGCACAGCTCGTCAGCCATGCTGTGGCGGCGTCCTATATAAAGTAGAGGAAGATGGGCACAGATGTTAGCCCAGGGACAGTCTTCCTCAGCAAAAAGAGAGGAAGTGGCAACGGATATTAGCTCAGGGCTGGTCTTCCTCACAAAAGAAAAAGTAGTGGTCACTCATATTGGTCAGGATGGGGGTGATTGGTCATTCGGTGGTTTGGACATTTTTGACTGTGCTTAGATATGGCCAGGGGTAGCCTTGTCTGACGCTGATGGGCCGTGAAATCTTTTATGATCAATGGGAGAAAGAACCCCACAGCCCTCCTGATAGGGCCAGCAGTTCCAGGAACCCCACAGCCCTCCTGACAGGACCAGACTGTCCCCCAGCTGCCAGGGGCTCCTTGTTCTTCTCACCTGCTAGACAGACTTGCTAATTTAGATTCTTGTTCCAGTAAGTCTGTTGCTTCCAGCAGCGGCTGGCCATCTTCTTGTTTACCTGCCTGCATACCTCTCCTCCCCACCGGTCAGGCCCTTCTTCTCAGGCTCAGCTCTGGGTGTTGCCAGCAATTCTCCACAGAGGAAAGTCTCCAGCCTCCCTTGGTAGGAAGTAGATTGTCTTCCTTCCTCCAAAACCAGAAGATTCCATAGAAAGGCCAGAAAGTAGGACCTCCCCAGAGCCCTTCCTCAGCTAGGTCCACCCAATTTGGGGACCAGGGAACAAACCATGCCATTCATCTGACCAGTGCAGGTGCCCACGTGGACAGAGTGAGTGACCAGGAGGCCTGTAATCTACTGGGGAGGGTGCAGGCTCGGAAGTCAGAGTGCCGGGGTTAAATCTTAATTCAGTGACTGTGCTGGGGTAAATAGTGACCCCCAAAAGTCACGTCCACCCAGAACCTGTGAATGTGACCTTATTTGGAAATGGGGTCCTTGCAGATGTAATTAAGATGAGGTCGTACTGGATTAGGATCGACCCTAAATCCAGTGACTGGTGGCCTTATGAGACAAGGAGGGGCCACGGAGACACAGAGAAGGAACCAAGTGACGATGGGGACAGAGGTCAAGACAGCCAAGGAACACCGAGAATGGCCAGCAACACAAGAAGCTGGAGAGAGGCCTGGAGCAGGTTCTCTCTCTTCCCCTCAGAAGGACAAACCCCGCCCATGCCTTGATTTTGGACTTCTGGTCTCCAGACTGTGAGACACTAAATTCCCATTGTTGTAAGCCCCCAGTCTGTGGTAATTTGACATGGCAGCCACAGGAAGCTAATGCAGTGACCTTGAGTTGCCATTCTACCACCTGCACCCTGACTCTGACCTCTCAGAGCGGAGGGGCACCCTTTCTTGGTGGGACCACAGCCCAGGCAAGGGCAGTGCCCAGGGACCCCGGGCCCTCCTCTGTCTCGCGGCTGTGGCTCAGGCGTCTGTCTCCGCCACGCTGGATCGCCGGCTCCTGCTGCTCAGCGCATCCAACAACCACTGGGTAATGACTATCATTATGTGATTGTGGTGTCGCTGGGGCTGGTGATTTGTCATTGTTAACATTTATGAAGTGTCCAGTCCATCTGCAGAAAATGATGATAATAAAAAACAGGGCAGCTCCCCTGAGATGATGGTCATGGGCCGGCCCTGAGGGAAGATTCCAGAAAAGAAGAAGCACATGACAGGAGTTGGGATGGGGGGTCCAATTCTTAAAGATGGGCAGTGGTCTGAGCCCCTTCAAATAGTCCCCCTAAAAATACTTGAAAATGTTGACTGATGTTGACTGGCAAGTTCCATTGGCGAGACCAGAGAAGGTTGAGTCACTGGTCAATACTCATTACAAACCCAGACAGCACCAGGCCAGGCATTGTGGGGGGTGGCGGGCTGTAAAATGAAGGAATGAACTCATTTCTTGTGTCTGCCTTTACAGAGACAAGACGGCAGGACCAGTGCCGAGGGAACAGTTCTGCCTTCCCTTATTTTCAATCAGGTGAAGACGAGAGGGAAGGAAGATGCGTGACACCTTCAAGAACTTGACAAGGTCCATCTTCACTTCCCTATCCAAATGGGAGGGTCAAATGACCACTCTCAAACCAGAAGTCTCTGTCCATCAGGTTTCAGAACACCCACCTGGATGATTTAAAAGAGTTCCCGAGTCTCAATGTAATTTTTAGATATGACAGACAGCGGGCAACCGGTCATAAGGGAGGTGGCCTTGCAGAGCCCCCCACTGCCCCTTGGGCTCAAGCAAGCATCTCTCAGCTGCCCATGTTCTTTAGAGGTCATCCCTGTCCACCAGCAGGGACGCTGCAAATGGAGCTAGGGACAGGACAGTAAATCTTCTCAAGATCCACAATCGAACCCACACAGACTGGATTTTCTGCTGAAGTCAGTGGATTAAGGAAAAACAAGGACACTCACTTGGGGGAGACGGAGACGTGAGCTAATGAAAACAGGCCAACTGCATGAGGTCTGAAGGATGCAATCCCCCTAAAAGAGCCTTCGCCAGGACCCTAATGGATGGGCCTCGTTCAAGAAGGCGAAAGGCTTTTCCTAGTGTCTTTAGTCAAGACTCAGAGATTCTGCAGTGAATAGGGTGCCCGTGGGACCAGGGCGTGACCCACTGTGTTCATGTGTGGGATGATGTCACAGAACAGGGGAGGTTCCTGATTCCCACCAACTCAATAGAGAGAGCCCCTTGGTTCCTTCCTTTTCCCCTCATCCTAATCACCGTCTCTAATATGCTCCCCCCAAGGTGGGCCTGCTAAGGGCGGGACACCCCAAGGTCACAAAGCCTTGATATCTGCACGGGCAGAGGCCTCCCCAACCCTGGGACACAGGGCCATCGGGGTCACCCTCGGAGCTCTCTGTGGTACATTCCCTGCCCGGCACCAAACCAAAACTCTCCTAACACACTTCAGTAAGGAGAGACTTGATTCTAAAGGATTATTGCCAGTTAGGGTGAGGGCCTATGGCAATTGGGAGAGGGGTCTTTTGCAATTAGGGGAGGGGGCTATCGCAGTAGGAGGGATGCTCCAGCCAGGAGATCCGCAAGCCTCTCAGAGGTCAGGCCAAAGGGCCTTTTCTTTTGTGAGAAGGAGCTGATCTATGGGAAAGGAGGGGGGCTGGGTGGGGTCAAGGGGGGAGGTGGGGTCAGGGAACAGGAGATCAGAGACCGTCTCACCCTGGGGTCAGCAGGGGCCATGCGCTGCCTCAGGCTGAGGGTGGGCCAAGCCCTAGGGGCCTGGGGGAAGGAGAGAATCGAGCTTCACCCACAAGCATTTTGTTGCAATTGATCAGAGGGGACAAAACAGTTCAGCTAATCATTGATGAGGCAGAAGGTGGGAATTTGGGGAGTCTGTGCCTGGCTTCATCCTGTACAAACGGAGGGCACGGGGACTCTGAGTCCTGTAGGGAAGGGGCTTTTTGCAGTGAGTCGTTTCCAGGAGCACAAACGGTCAGGCGGGGAGGGCGAAGATTCTCTACCAGCCTCTGCTGACCGGGATTACAGGGCTCCGGTGAGACTCAGCATTGGTGTCGGCCTGCCTTGCAGGTCCCGGCAGGACGCCCCCATGCCCTGAGCTCTACTCAGAATCAGCAGTTTTCTGTGCCCCAATAAGCAGGTCAGAGCAGGTTTCCAAGTATGGAACTTGCTGCCTCCACGATCCAAAGGGGCCAACCAAGCTTCTGCGTCTTTCTCAGCGGTGAGAGGTTCAAAGCGCTATAACCTCTCCTATATTCTGGAGGGGATGCCCCGGCACACCCCAGACCCCTGATTCCCCTTCCTGGACCGCCAAAACCCTTCACTGCTGTGCCCACTCCATAGTTTCACCTCGAGTTCAGCTCCCACCTTGGGAGGGACTTCCAATGGACCTGCCACTTCTCGCTTGTGGCGTGGGGCCCATCAGTGAACAGAGGGGTGCAGATATCTTTTCGAATTAGTGTTTCATGTTTTCTGGATATATACCCAGAAGGGGAACAGCTGGATCGTATGATATTTCTGTTTTTAATTTTTTGTAGTCTATACAGAAGACATAATGATGTACACCTGAAATTTATATAATGTTATAAACCAATGTTACCTCAATTTAAAAAAAAAAGTGGCCTCCCCTGGAGCTGTCTTCAGTCTGACTCCATGGGAGCCCTGGAGCCCAGATTACACAGCTGCATTGGTCCACCTTGAGTGGGGGGGCCAGCCTTGTACCACCCCCACGCCAGTCATTGGCTGAGGGCAGCCCCCAGGATGGGGCATAATCTCCAGGGTAGGGATTGTGACCTGCTGCAGGGCAAGGTGGCTCCAAAGGAGAACAGTTCTCTAGAGCAGGGGACAAGCCGGGGATGGGGTACCAGCCCGACGGGGCATGAACAGCATTTACTACAGAAACAAGCATTTTTCTACCGGGTTATCACAGGATCCCCAGGGAGCCGTGATTGCCAACCAATCGTGGGGCCGGCCTGGCCTTGTCTCAGGACAACGGCTCTCTGCGGCTGCTACCCCCGGGCCGGAGCGCTGCACAGCAATTACCACGGTGTCTGGTGCTGAACCGCGTCACTTCCCGCGAAGGTCCATCGAAGACAGATCCTCAGAGGCCGGCCAGGTGTCAGCTGGCGGATGAGAGACCGTAGCAAACAGGATTGATATGTTTAATCTAACGCTGGGACTTTTCACAGCGGGAAGGATGCTGTCCCATTTATCAGGATTAGCCAGCTCTCTGGCAGCCGAGCCGGCCGAATCTCACCTTTCCTCTGTTGGAAGGTGATGTTATTAAATAGAGGCCCCTGCGATGGAGGCTTTCTGAAAGAAAAATGTGTGCCTTTGTCAAATGTCTTCTTAGGTTACAGCCCAGCGTGTCCCCGCTGCCCTTCCATCGGCACCAAGAGTCGTCGTGCCCCAGCCGACTCTCCCCTGCCCCCCTCCTTTTTTCGGTTTTACAAAGTGTTTTGAGGAGTAAAGAAAGTCACCCCCTTTACTCATCCCGCGCCTGGTAGGCCTCCTGGCCAGAGCACCCCCTGCAGGCACCTCTGCCCTCACCCTGCGACACCCGGGTAAACACACCAAGAGGAGCTTTTAGAGTCACACGTGACAGTCTGGGAGCCAGCAGCAATGTTAGGACTCGAGGGTCGTCCTTCAGCCCAGTGCACCGGGCGCTGGGTCCTGACTCAGTTCCTCTGTCCTCCAGAACGTCCCTGCAGCCCTTCCAGCTGGGAGTGGGAGCCTAGGACCCCACGACCCATCTCACACCCAGCGGCCTCCGTGGGAAGGTAGAGTTCCCTGGGGCAGCTGTAACAGAGCACCGGAGGCAGCGGCTTCAACAGCGGAAGTTTATTCTCTCACAGTCCTGGAGACTGGAAGTTGGAGAATGAAGTGTCATCGGGGCTGGCTCCTCCTGAGGCCTCTCTCCTTGGCGTGTAGACTCCTCGTCTCCTCTTCTAATAAGGACACCAGATTGGATGAGGGCCCACCCCAACGACCTCATTTTACCTAATTATCTTTTCAAAGACCATATCTCCAAATCCAGTCACATCCTGGGGTCCTGGGCATTGGGACCTAAATATATGAATTTGGGGGGACACAACAGCCCATGACAAGAAACCAAGGGGAACCACACGTTAGCCGCAGGCTCCTCAGTCCGGTGAAGTGACGTTTTAAGCAAGGGTTTCCCAGCCCCACCCCATGTTGAAGCAACACAAACCTCACCCTGGGGGCTGGGGCAATGGGGCTGTCTGAGTGACAGATTGAGCAAACAGGAGAACAAAGCCGGGAGGATGGGGTCTGTTGGGGGGAGGCGAGAGAAGAGGACTGGTCCTGCCCTCTCCATGCTCTCTCTGCTCCCTCTCCATCTCTCTCCCTCTCCCTCTCTCTCCCTCTCCCTCTCTCTCTCTCCTCTCCCTCTCCCTCTCTTCCTCTCCCTCTCCCTCTCTCCCTCTCCTCTCCCTCTCCCTCTCTCTCCTCCCTCTCTCTCCCCTCTCTCTCCCTCTCTCTCCCCTCTCTCTCTCTCCCTCTCTCTCTCTCTCTCCCTCTCTCTCTCTTCCCTCTCTCCCTCTCTTCCTCTCTCTCTCTCTCTCTCCCTCTCTCCTCTCTTCCTCTCTCCCTCTCTCTCTCCCTCTCTCTCTCCTCTCTCTCTCTCTCTCTCTCTCTCTCCCTCTCTCTCTCCTCTCTCTCCCTCTCTCTCTCTCTCTCTCTCTCTCTCTCTCTCTCTCTCTCTCTCTCTCTCTCTCTCTCTCTCTCTCTCCCCTCTCTCTCTCTCTCTCCCTCTCTCTCTCTCTCTCTCTCCCCTCTCTCTCTCTCTCTCCCTCTCTCTCTCTCTCTCCCTCTCTCTCTCTTCCTCTCTCTCTCTTCCTCTCTCCCTCTCTTTAGTCCCAGAGAAGATCCTCCCCCCCCTCATTGCTCATCCAGGCATTTCTAGAAGAGAAGCCCCTCCTTTTAAACACCATTGCTGTGAGTTCCCTACTGCCCTCTGCCCCCGTGAACTCTCACCCCAGTGCCGCTCAGCCTCTGCCCTGCATTCTCCATCATCCCTCTCTGGGGATGGGTGTCCATCAGGGGAACACGATGGCCTCTCGTGGCCCTGCTCACTCGCCCCATCCCAAACAGCGATGGCCCCAAATCCCCACGTGCCGGGGGCTAATCCACTAAAAAAATTAGCCTTGGGGTTTCTCTCCTCTTCTTCTGTCTCTGTCCTGCCCATTGTAAGCAGAGAAGGGTCTGCTCTGCTGTCCCCAACTCCCCCCAGGTGGGCCACCCCAAGTTCTAAGCTCAAGAGGGAGAAGCTGCAGGCCCTGTGACCCCAAACCATAGCCATGTGCTCCCATCAGGGCCTCGGGATGAAAGCTGACGGTTCACCTCTGTCTGCAGAGCCTCCGCCAGGTGGGTCCTGAGTCTAAAGGCTTCATTCACCTCGAACCTGCGAGGGCAGGAAGTGGGAATATTTTGACCCCCTTCGCCCAAGTTCACCTATTTCAATAAAAGGCACCAAAGCGTTTTCTGGACTCACATCCTGCACCCCACACCTTTCCACAGTCCACTCGGCCACCTGTTAGAGACAGCACATTGCTGTTTCTTAAAGCTCGTAGTTTACTGGTGGGATTCCAGGCAGAGCCAACCCATGAAGCCTGTTTGCCACCCCGAGGAGAAACTGCCAGCACCGAGGCGCGGGAGAGGGATCTCAGGTGTTTCTAGGTCCCCACTTGAGCCTCAGGTCCTTCAAGGTCAAACAGGGCAGACACCGCCCGTGTCACAGGCTACTGGAGGATGAATCCATGAGGACCCACCTCCCGCCAAGTGCGAGGTACTGCACTGAGCATTTTGCATGACGATTCAGCTTAACGCTCAAAATGACTCCATGGGGCGGGCCCTGCTACCAGCTCCGTTTTAAAGACAGGGAACTGAGGCGAGGAGAAGTTGGGTCAGGTCCCCTCTTGCCTCAGGGCTCACAGCTAGAAAGTGGTGGACCCCGGTGGGAAGCATTTCCAGTGTCGATGCTCCGTAATGTGCCTGGCATGCAGGACTCGATGAGAATCGGCGAGGACACAGATGTATCCCCACTCGCCTCCATCTCCACCTCCGTGACCTCCTGCTGTCCTGTCCCATGGACCACCTATGCTCTGGTCAGGGCCCTGTGTCGTCGAGGCTGTGAGAGCCCACTAGACATGGCCCCAGTCCATGGCCCCGAGCCCAGCGGCAAGTCTCGTCCCCTCCTTCTCCCTGAGAACTTACTCCTCCCCTCGACACCAAGTCCTGGAGACAGTCGCCTGCACCTGCTGCCTCCAGCTCCTCCCTCCAGGTGTCCCCCACTGGCACCAAACACCCCCACCTCTGAACCCAAGTTACCCCTTTCTCGAAGACCACTGGTGACCTGGTTTCCTAGGGCTGCCATAACAAATTACCGTAAACTGGGAGCTTAAAATAATAGAAATTTGTCCTCCCACAATCCAGGAGGCCAGACATCTGAGATCAAGGTCCTTCTGGGGGCTCCGAGGGAGAATCTGTCCCAGGCCTCTCTCAGCCCCCGGTTACGGCGCTCCTTGGCTTGTAGACACATCACTGCAATCTCTGCCCCTGTCCTCACGTGACATTCTCCTGTGTGTCCTCCTCTGTCTCTTGTAAGAACACTCTCATGGGATTTAGGAACCACCCTAATCCAGTATGACTCATGTCACCCCTGACCTTAACCACATCAGCAAAGACCTAGTTCCAAATAAGGCCATAGATCCGAGGTTCCAGATGGACATGAATTTGGGGGGTACACTGTTCAACCCACTGTATTAGTCAGGGTTCCCCAGAGAAATGGAGTACATGGAGACGGTATACACCTGGCAAGAGAGAGAGGATGAGATTTATTATGAGGAATTGGTGCATATGGTCACAGAGGCTGAGAAGTCCCACGATGCCGTCTGTGAGCTGGAGACCGGAGAGCCGGGGTGTACTTCTGTCTGAGTCCAGAGGCCTTCTCAGGAGAAGGTCCTCCTCGTCCAGAGGAGCCAGAGATTCCAGCCCAGATCCGAAAGCCCGAGAATCAGGAACGCCCAGGGCAGGAGACCGATGTCCCGGTTCAGGTGGTCAGGCAGCAGCGGTGACTTCTCCCTCCCCATTTTGTTCTATCCAGGCCCACAGTGGATTGTACGATGCCCACCCACACGAAGGAGGGCCACCTGCTTTACTGAGGCCACAGGTCAAATACTAACCTCGTCTGGAAACACCCTCGCAGACTCATCCAGAATGATGTTTAGCCAAATATGGGCACCTTGTGGCCAGTCAAGACGACACATGAACCCATCACGCCCACCAACGGCAAAGGCCCTGGGCTCCCAGGTCTTTGGCGGCACCCCTTCCTGCCCACCTCTATGTGGCTCCTGTGTGCTCCTTGCCTCCCCATATTTCCTCGTCACTTCTGCTCTGTCACCGTGGTTGCTTCTTCTTCCACCTGCTCTCCTGAATTCCGTCCTCCACCAGCTTCTCGTGACTCACACCATCTCCCCCGGCGGCCTCACCCCTCCGGTCCTGCCCCCAAGTCTCCTCCCAGACCCAACCCCTGTGTGAGGGACCCTCACCCAACCCACTGCCCATCACGCCCAGGGCCTTCCGTTTTGCCCACCTGCCCAAGCACTTCCCACAGGCTCCAGAAGCCTCTGCCAAAGGGAATTGAGTTCCCACCCTCGTCACAGCCTGCAGTCAGTCTGGAGAGCCTCTTCGTGCAGGGATGGGAGCACAGGAAGTATCCACAGGGTACAGGGTAGAGGATGGAAGGAGAGAAGAGACAGCGTGGTACACAGCTCAAGGGAACCACAGCTCTCCTTCTGCACAGGACCCGACCAAGGAGTTTAGGTGAATAGAATGTAAAGCTGGAAGGGTCTTTGTGCCCAACCCAGACTCCCTGGGGTCTCATACTGCTGCCATGCTGGGGCTTGGTCTGCAGGATGTGTGCTGGAGGAAGAGTAGCCGGTCCCCGAGGTCGGTCAGGGAGCAGACCCCACTCTGCCCTGCCCTTCCTCACCTGTCCTACCTGAGCCAACTCCCTGAGCCCCGTCTTCATTTCTAAGAGGAAATCGTAGGCCTCACCATCTTCCTGCCTCACAGTGTGGCCTCAGCTCCTGCAGCGCAAGCCAGTGGGCCCTGCCTTGTTTGGGGTAAGAGCAGCAGGCTGGCGGGCCTCCCTGGCATCAACTCATCCGTTTGCACATTTGTCTGGGTCTTTCATTGTGTTTCGATGTGTTATCCCTCCTATATGCCTGGATTTAAAGGAATAAGTTTAAGCATATTTGAAATACACGCTGGGCAACCCGGAGTGGTGGGTGGGAGCTGGGTTCCGGGGCCCCGCTGCCCAGACGCGGCAGGCAAACCCAGCTCTGCCGTTGACAGCTCTGTGGCCTGGGGAGCTGCTTAGCCTTCCTGGGCCCAGTTTCTTGTTCTGTAAGATGAGGTGGTTTTACTGCCTTCCTCACAGGATTGTGTGGGGATTAAGCGAGTTAATGTTACAAAGCTCTAAGAACGGTGTCTGATGTGTAATAAGTGCCCATTATGTGTGTGTGAATGAATAAAAAATGAGTGTTTTGTCTGTGCCTCTGGTTTCAAGTGATTTTTTACCTACAATCACAGTGAGGCTACGACTAGTGTCCCCAGAGAAAACACACCCCCTCCCGTACCCCTCCCCCGCCATCCCCCCTGCCCTGCATCCCTGACTCCCTCAGCATTATGATGCTTAACTAGACACATCCTGTCAGCCTGGGTATACAAAGCTGCCCGTGGCATTTAGAAAAGGAAAATAAATGGCTCTTTACTGCCTCTCTCTGAAGTCCCGGTGTCCCTAGGGGATGAGATACTGAAGCATTTCACAATGGCTTTCCTGGACATGAGGCAGGAGATAGATACAAACACCATTCCTGTGTCTGAAAGTGCCCAGGGGGCTGGAGGCATGGGAGGGGCTCCAGTTTGAGAGAAGAAAAGAGATCTTTCTCCTGAGGGTAAAGGTCACCACAGCTTCCCCCAGGAGCAACCCCTGTGCTCACTCCCCTCCCCACGCCAGCCCCAAATCTGCCATCTCCTAAATCCTGGCAGGATTGCTGGGGCTACGCATCCAGTCAACTGTCCAATTCTGTTTCCCAAAGCCCTGATTTCCTCCCTTCGTTCCTGTTGAACATCTCGTGCAGAAAAGCACCTGACAGCATAAGCAGATGCTGGAGTGGATGGGACACAGGGAGCCCAGGTCGGGGAACAGGCAGAAATAAATGGGAAGATATTAATAACACTTTTAGGTATCCTAAGTGGGGTATAGAACCACACCTGAGAAAGTGGTCATTGGAGTAGGGAGTCAAGTGAACATAGACACTAACCTCTATGGGCCTCAGTTTCCTCAACTGAAATTTGGGAATGATAATAACCCCTGTATCACAAGATTGTTATGAGGATTAAATGAGCTAATACACATGATGCCTGAGAAGAATAATGTTAGGTATACAGCAGATGCTACCATTACCATCTTCACTGTCACCTCTACCACCATCATCACCATCACCATCATCATTACCATTACCACCATCATCACCACCATCATCACAATCACCATCACCATCATCATTACCATTACCACCATCATCACCACCATCATCACAATCACCATCATCATCACCACCATCATCATCACCATCAACATCATCACCGTCATCATCATCACCATCATCATCATCCCATCATCCATTACCATGGCCATCATAATCACCATCACCATTACCACCACCATCACCATCAATGCCATCACCGTCACCATCATCTTCACCATCATTGTCACCATCAGCACTACCATCATCATCATCAACAACATTTCCATAATCGCTATAGCCTAGAAGGTAGAAAAGGGACTCTAAAAGATGGGTTCAATGGAATAGGAGAGAGGGAGGGAAAAGCAGGTCAGGCAAGTAGAACGAGAGAGGCAGTGAATGGAGGCTGGGAATGTGGAGAATTCCCGGGGCTGGTTTCCTTGAAGGGCCAGCAGCAGAGCCTGGTGGCAAAGAGGGGCTGGGTCAACTGGCAGCAGCCTCATAGAAGCCTAAAGTTTCCTACCTCCTGCTCCTCCCCGACTCCCGGCTTTGCCCCTCTTTTCTTCAGATCCAAATGTTGCACCGTGCTTGGGTGGTACCTCCTACTCCATCTCTGGAGCCCATCACCACTTTCTAGTGATGTGTGTGGACACAACAGCAGAGGCCCACACCAGCTGCCCTCGGGTCAGTGCTCTCAGGCCACCCAAATATACCCCTCCCTTTGCAGGAGCATGTCCCCCTCCCCAGCAACTGTCTGCCTAGCCCTCTCAGCTTAACGGAGAGGCATCCTGGCCTTCTTCCGAGAGCTGATTAGAAAGTCCTCCTGGGCTGGGATGAGAACGGCGTGGTAATTAGCTGGCAGGCTGCAGTTGCCAGGCTTCCAGCTCTGGACGCTGTAATCGGAATAATGTGGGAGTCGATTTGTTCTCTCCAAAGTGTACCATTATTGATAGATTTCCCACTGGCTAGCTTTGGCAATAGTCATTTATGTCTCCTTCCCACCTGGGGGGGGCTCCTGCTCCCTTCTCTAGAAGGGATGTGGCATCCCCCGGCTAGGCTATAAACGCCTCATTACAGCTCTCAGCTGCACACTTGGTCTTTTTTCTCACTCTGGGTCACATTTCATTTTGGTTTAAATAATGAAACCAGCAGACCGGAGATTAGAGCCGTTAAATGATTTTTGCTCCCAGGAAACAGATGCCTGTCCAAGATACAGACTCACTGACAGCTCCGTGGACTCTGTGCTCGTGGGACTGGAGGAAATGGACTGAGCCTGGATGAGTGTGGCTCAGAGACTCTGAGAGTTAGACCTGCAGTCAAGAGACCAGGATAGCAGCCACCAGGCCACACGGGGGGAGACTGGGCTCTGCCCGATGAGGGATGGCAGGCGTAAAGCAGGCCTTGGTGGTCCCTCACCCACATCCAGGGTGAGTTCTGTCCAGAGGTAGGCAGGGGACCCTAGCAGGGGAGAGAGATGCCTCTGACCATCAGGGGATGGCTGGATTCTGGTCCATTATGCTTTTTCAAGAGCTTTCTCAGACATCTTCGTTGGTCTCCCTACCACTCGGAAGTTCACTGGGGCCCACTGGGGCCACTTTGCTGTCTCCATCGTGCAGATGAGGAAAAAGTTCAAAGATTCTTGACTAACCAAGATATCACAACCTCCTATGGCCAGCCCAGATTGCAGCCCTGTGCTCTTTCCACCTCACCACCTCACCCTTCTTCCCTCTTCCAACAGGGAAACCAGGAGACCAGAGTGGCCGATGACAAGCCCCAGGTTATGTGTCAGTAGGAGCAAAACTCAGACCCTTCATTGCATTCTGTTCGGGGAATGACTGAACTCCAGTTCCCTTGTGGCAGAGGGACCTGCTCATTGGGAAGCAACAGCAATGAATCTCAGGGTCATTCTGAACTCTCTGAGCCTCAGTTTCCTAATCTGTAAAGTGGGAGTGATAACGTCAGCCCTGCAGCACTACTATTGAGATTAGAGAGTGTGCATGGATGCCCCTAAGCTGTTGTTACAGCTATGATTACTGCAAGAAGAAAGGCCAGCTGAGTCCCCTCCTGCTCTCCTCTCCCTCACTGGGACAAGAGCCCTGAGCAGCTCAGGACAAAAAGCTCCGGAGGAAGTAATGAATATTGTGCTAGAAGGGTGGGCTCATATGCAGCAGGGGGCCTAGAAGGGGTCACACTTTGCAAGCACTCCCCAGAGACAGGAAATTGCTCCCAGTGACTTACAAAGCTTGTACAGAGAAAATAAGCATAATCATGGGCTCAGGAGGATGTGACTTGAAGCGGATAACACGTCCCATTAAGCAGACTAAAATTAGCGTGTGCTGAGTGGCTCACAACAGGCTGGTGCCATGGGTCAGACCCACCTGAGCAGCAATTGTGCCCCCAAAAGCAGGGACTGGGTCCCCACTTCCCAGGTGGCTGACCCTGTTTCAGCCACACAAGGAGCCCAGCTCACTCAGGCCACAGACCCCGAGGGCCACAAGGAAACAGAAGTCATGGCTGCCCACCAGGGCTGACCCACGACAGTGGTTCTCATCTCTCCTCCTCCTTCCCCTCCTCCGCCAACACGACAATTACTAGACCCTAATCCCCTTCTAAGCAGATCTCTGCCTTACTCATTCCCTGGATTCCTTTTGCTTTGGGGCCCTGGCTTGGCCTCCGATGTCTCTGAGCCATGCCCTGCCTGCAGGTTCTGCTCAGTTGCTCTGGTGTTTCCAGATGGACGTCCTTTTCCATCTCAGGCCCTGTGGACACAGAGTTAACTCAGGTGCTCAAGGGCTCCACCCCAGGCAGCCTTGAGCTCCCAGGAGCACTTCATCAGGCTCCACGGCTCACTGGGGAGCCTCGTTGATGGGGTGCACTTGGGCGGCAGGCAGGGCTGGCTCAGTCTCCACTCTGCTCTCTGACTGTGGCAAGCTGCTCTACTTCGCGAAGCCTTGGTTTTCTGACTTGTAAATCAGTCACATGCATTTCCTGAGGAGCTGCCTCCACTTTATCACCTGTCACCCCCACTCCAACCCACTGTGGCCTGAACTCCATCCTCACCTTTCTGCTTATCCTGGGCTTGCCAAGGTCACCTAGGCTGTTGCTAAACTCAGTGGACACTTTATAGTCCTGTCTTACTTTTATTCTCTCTGCACCTGTCAGCACACCTTCCCACTACTGCCTTCCTAAAAATCTCTGTCTTCTCAGCTTCGGGACCCCACATTCTCCTTCCTTCCCTCCTTCCTCTCTGGGCTCTCATTCTCGAAGTTTCTTGTCGGCCACAGCTTTTTCACTACCTGTGTTAGCCAGCTCGGGCTGCCACAGCAATATACTATGGGCTGGGCGACTTAAATAACAGACGTTTAGTTCTCACAGTTCTGGAGGCCAGAAGTCCAAGATCTAGGTCCAGCTGATTCAGTTCCCGTGAGGACTCTCTCCTGGCTTGCAGGCAGCTGCCTTCTCGCTGTGTCCTCAAAAGGCCTTTCCTCGGTGTGCACACAGGGAGAGAAAAAGTTCCCTGCTGTCTCTTCTAAGGACTCCTGGGTCAGGGCCCCACCTTGCGACCTTATTCAACCTTGCTTCCCAGAGGCCCCATCTCCAAACACAGCCACTCTGGGGGTTAGGGATTCTGGGGGACACAAACTTTCAGTCCACCGCACCACCTCTAAGACGGGCATTCACTGGGCATGGCCCTTAGCTCTCCTCTCCTCTGACTTCCCTCCACCCTGGCACTGCCCAGTGGAACTCTCTGCAGTGATGGAAATGTTCCAGTCCGTGTGACTTCTGTGCCCTAGGAACATGGCTAGTGTGAGTGAGGGACTGAATGTGTCATCTAATTGTAAATATTTTCATTGTAAATGACAAGGTGTGGCTAGTGGCAGTGGTACTGGACAGTGCACACAATCCCAGAGCAGAGCCGGTGTAAGTCGTAGGTTTGTGGCTCCCAAACTACCCCCTCCAGCCCTGACCCGTCAGTGTGGTGCTGACTCACCATCCCCACTAGGAGGGCTCACAGCATCTCAGACTCGCCTGTCTCAGACAGAGCTCTCCAGCCACCCCCAGACCCCATCTTGGTAAAAGGCACCACCATCCACCCAGTCCTTCCTGCCAGAAACCTGGGAGTCATCCTCGACTCCTCCTCTCTCTGATACCACCCAAGTCCTGCTGGCTCCACCCCCATCACGTCTTGAGGCCGCCTGCTTCCCTCACCTCCCGGCCTCCCACTCTGGCTCTCACCACTGCACATGAGCCCTCCTCAGGGCTGTCCTGCCCCCTCTACACCTGGCGCCCCGCGGCAGCCACACACACCTCCCAGAATCCTAACCACCACCCAGTGCCACCCCCCACTTCCCCACTCAGCTCCCACACCCTCCCGCTGTCCTTCTCTCTGCACCCCCGTCTCTGCAGGACCCCCATCACGTCTGCTCTGCTACCCAGCTCAGCCGCTCTCTCCCTCCAGGGTCCCTGGGGAGACGGCAGGAGTGGGGAGAGTGCAGATGCTGAGCCCGGCTAGGCCTCACGCCAGCTGTGCGGTCCTGGGCAAGCGCACCGGGCCTCCATTCTCATCACCAGACAACAGGGATGACTGTAGCACCTTCCAGACGGGGACGGTTGAATTTAATGATAATTACGAGAGTTAACTTGCAAACACAGCCTGGGACAAAGTAAACCTCCAAAAACGTAGCCATTATGAACTAGCAATTCCCACCCCCAAGCAGGGCTGGCCCCCCTCTCTGGGCTTCCAGGGAGAGCCGTCCCACCAGCCCCGGGCACACCCCTCATCATCCTCACCCGCCTTCCTGCCAGGCTGTGAGCCCCACGAGGGCACGACCCCCACTTCCCCACCCTGCAACCGAGTCCGATGAGGAGACGGCGCCCAGCTAATGTCGACTGAAAGAATTCATGCTAACCCCTCACATTCGTTTGCTGTTTTTAATGCTGAAAGAGATGCGCTGAGGCTTCTGTGCTGCAGTAAACAGGGAGGACACAAAGGAAGGGCCCCAACGAGAGCCAGCAAAGGCCATTTATGCAGAGCTCCACGTAGCAGGGGGCTGGCCACCTCACTTGATTTGGTGGAGACTCAAAGGCAGGCAGGTGAGAGTGGGGAGCTTCATGGTGGAAAAGGGAAGGTTCCGGGTGCGTCCTGACGGGGCCATGGGCCTGGGGACCTGGAGGTACTAACTAGAAGTGGGCGTCCCACGTGACTGGTCAGGGGGCACATTTGGCTTTTTCTGGCTGGTCCTGAGTTGGAAGTGGGGACAAAAATTAGGGATGCCGGGGCCGCCTGGTGGTGCAGCGGTTTAGTTCGTGCTTGGCAGCCCAGGGTTCTCAGGTTCGGATCCCGGGAGCCCGCCGACACACAGCTTGTCAGCCACGCTGTGGCGGGGTCCCATATAAAGTGGAGGAAGATGGGCATGGATGTTAGCCCAGGGCCAGTCTTCCTCAGCAAAAAGAGGAGGATTGGCAACAGATGTTAGCTCAGGGCTGGTCTTTCTCACAAAAAAAAAAAAAAAATTAGGGATGCCATCACTTATTAATCAAGTCCTGGCCTTTTGGGGCTGATTGTCACAGGGGTTATTGTTTGGCTTCTGGGATTGTTACTAGAGACAGCAATATGACTTCTCACCATCTGACTCACAGCAGGCCACTGCCTGGGCTGCTTGCTGTAGATAAGGGGTTGGTCTCCTGGGCAGGCTGCTACAGGCCGTGGGTCAGAGTTCTATTTTTCTACATGGCTTGGCCATTGTCCACTCACATAGTCAGTCTGTCAGTGGATAGAGAGAAATCGAGAGCGCCCTTCCGACCTGCTCCCCTAGCCATCCCGTCTCCGCGGACGGCCACCATGGACTGGCAGGTGTGTGTCCTTGAGACACGTTCCTGAGAATTTACCGTCTCTGTTTCAGTGTCTGTGATTCATGTATGTGCCGCAGCTGTGATGTGTGTGTTACACGTGCACGTGCATTTATGCCGGATCTCTGGTTGTTCATGGAATAGGGCTCCAGCACTGACATCCCAAAGGCCACCTGGGGTATTTCTCAGCAAGGTGCCGAGAGTGGGGTCTGCAGGGGTCAGTTGTGAGGGGCAGGATGCCTTTCTGGAGAAGGACCACTAGGGGAAGGGAGAGGCTGCAAAGCAGGACACTGTCCTGCGAGCTGGGGATCCTCTGTGGGGCCCTGATCACCAGCTGAGAAGCACTTTCATTTTCCTCTTAATAGAGAATAATGATTGAGACCCAATTCCCATTTTGTTTTTAAATTTATACTGAAAAGAGTATTAGAAATGAAACATTAATGGAATGTGAAAAATGAACTCTGCATTCAGCTCCCATTTGCCAAATTGCTGGCGCTCAGTGAGGGGAGGGAGAGGGTATAGCTATGCCCAGAAACTTACCATTTCCACCCTGCGCGCATGGCTGGCCGCCATGAAGCCAAATGGATAAATATTTTATGTACTTTAATTTTCTCATCTACGGGCTTGATGTTCTGAGTCATCTTTTGTTTTATTTTCCTACTTCATAAATGTTAAAAGCTTGTATTCTTTTCCCTAAGAAAAATGAGGTTCCTGATTTCCGCTCTGTGGCTTGTCCCTTGAATCCATGGGGACGTATATACCATGACCTGCGACTGTTCCTTTCAGTCGCCCTGCCTTCCCTACCCTCAAGGATTAGTCAGGTTCTCCAGAGAAACAGACCTACAAGGTATATATATATAAAGGAGATATATTGTAAGGAATTCACTCACAATTATGGAGGCAGCAAGCCCCAGGGTCTGTAGGGGGCAGGCTGGTGACCAGGACAGCCGATGGTGTAGCTCTAGTTTGAGTCTGAAGGCAGGAAGAAGTTGACGTTCCAGTTCAAAGGCAGTCAGGCAGGAAAGAAGTCCCGCTTCCTCGAGGGAGCGCCAGGCTTTTTGATCTACTCAGGCCTTTAACGGATTGGCTGAGCCCCACGCGCTTTGGGGAGGGCCATCTGCTTTACTGAGCCCACTGATTCCAGTCCCATCCAGGGACGCCCCCCCAGACACACCCAGGATCATATCCGACCAAATGTCTGGGCCACGCGGCCCAGTTGAGTCGACACATAAAGTGAACCATCAGACCTTTCTTTCTTTGTCTTCCTTCTCGTCCCCCCGTATCATCCTCAGGCTGTACTCCCGGGAACACAGCCCTCGTTCATTTCCTTCTTTCTGACCAGACCCTGCAGACTCCTGCAACGTGGTGGCCCAGTTTCTCCTGACTCGTTTTATTTTTTTCTCCCTTGTCGCCCTTCCCTCCTCTTCCTCAGCTCCACCTCCCTCCTGGGATCTGGGACTCTGTAGAAGACACAACACACCCCCACAAAGAGCCCACCACTCTTTTATTCGCCTCCTCCCGTCTTCCCCTTAGCTTCACTTCTTTTCACAAGTCGAAAACCCTTTTCCAAGCGACCGAGGTCCCTGTCTGCAAAAGACGCAGGGCCGCAGCTTCCTGCTGACACGCGAGGAGGCTGCAGGGACGGCGGCTCCGCTCCCTTCTCATCCCAGGATGAGAGTTTGCGGGTGACTCAGGTGAGGCCGGGATGGGGCCTTCAGGACTCTCGATGCTGTATTTCACCCAGACTATCCAGGGCTGTCTTCCTCCAGCCCTGAGCTCTGTTTCGTTTGGCAGAAGAGCTGTGTGGCCATAACACCACGTTTTCCTGTTACACATTTCAAAAATAATCACTGAGAAAGCAATGAAGCAGCACTATTGAAGGAACTGTAGAGATTAGAAGCACCCATAATCCCACTGCCCCAGTCAGCTACTATTTTTACTTAGAGTAATAAGGTCTTCATTTAAAATCTCCCCATCAGCGAAAGGCATTTGCGCTAAAGGAAAATGAAATGCGTGCGCAGCCAAGCAGAACGTATTCGGATCCCAAGTAACCACCACGCTCAACCAAGCAGAATTTCCCACAGCGCCAGCAACGGACACTTTGCGTAGGCCGGCTTAGGGTCGGACTGTGGTCCACGCTGTCTTCTCGTCGAGGCTGGAAGTGGATCAGACCTTTGGGAAAGGGTTCCCAATAAGGTTGGAGGTGAAAAGGGTGCTGTGTTGTCCCTCGGGAGCAAGAGCCCTGACGTCCCCTCCTTACCCTCTCGCGGTTGGAGAGTGTAGGAGAGTACTTACACCAGGGGAAGGAGCCTTCCCTCCGAGCCTCCGCCAGCTTCTCGGGCTCCGTTCCTGAACTTTCGTAGCTGCTCATGTACCCTGTCTCCAGACCCAAACTCTGAGACGGCTTTCCCAATTCTTTCTTCCTTAAAACCCATTCCCAACCTATTGTCCACAGGGACCGGTCTCACCTGTTCAATATCCTCTGACCGCAGCCCGCCTCCGTCCAGCCTCCCATCGCTCTCACCTGGATTCTGGCAAAGCCTCCTGGCCGTTATATCTTGCCCCTTCCTCAGACCTCGCCCCGTTCAACCCCAGAGTGACCCAACCCAAAGAATGTCCCCCAGTCTTCCACCCCTCTAGGGAATGTGTGACATGTGGCACTCACACAGGACATGCTCCAGGCATGTGCTCAGGCTCTAGGCACAGATGGGACAGGCAGGGTACACGCAGAAGACACGTGGAAATGTAAGTGAAAAAAGGATCCTCTCTGGCCCGACACACGCACTGGGAGGTAGACTTTCAGACGCTGCCGCTGCTCACGCCCCATCTAGTGATCCCGGCGGAAGTAGACAATGCGCGTCCTCACTCCCGGAGTCCAGTCTCCTCAGCTGAGCCCGCCCACTGCTCCCGCCTCTCTGCAGTGTTCTCCGTCTGCTCTGATGACACTAAACCAGGAGCCCCTCCCCGCCCCCCGCACGCCCAGGGCTGCTTCTCTCACTGCGCCTTTGCCGAAGCTCTTGGTCCTACCCGGAATTTCGGCCTGGAAACCCTGAACTTGTCTCCATCCCCAGCTCAGGCGTCCTCTCCTCCAGGAAGCTGGGCAGGATAGGCTGCCACCCTCGCCTATGTGTCCCCATGGTATCCGGGTGCACCTCAGTCTTGACACTTGTCCTACTGCATTGCAGTGATCTATTCTGGGGCGTGCTCCCCCCAAGTGCGTCCCAGTGCTCATCAGAGTTTCCAGGACACAGAGGGTGCTTATCGAATGTCTGTTGTACTCAACCAGACTGAGAAGGGTCTTAGTCACACACACTCACAGCCCAGGGGAGGGGGACCCTGCCCCACGCAAGGCCACGTGGGGCTGCACTCAGGTACAGAGTGAACAAGCAGGGGCTGTGGGAGGCAGGCTTCACAGTGACAAGGGGGCATGGTGACCCCTGGCTCCCATGGAGCATGTGATTGGCTTGTCTGAATAATTCCGAGGGCTGGCAGGGAACTAAAGCTCACCACTCAGGGTCCTGTGAAAAGGATGGTCGTTTGGCTGGAGGACCTTATCTGCAGGAGCAGCGTGGAGGAGGGAAGCTTTCAGTTAGACCATTCAAGCCCTTCTGGTTTCGGACGTCGGAGCAGCACATACCATTGTCTGCAGGCCTCACACACAAGGCTGTGGGACGGCTTCACCTGCAAGACCAGAGAGAAGAATGTCCAGGAGTTCACCCTCCTCCTCCCCAAGCCCCTCAACCCCCCGTGGCCCCGGTCAGTGGCTGACTGGTGCAGGCTCTCCTGCTTCCAGGCAGGACACACTCACAGGCAGAGCCTGCACCCTGGAGCTCCCCGCAGGGTCAGGCAGAGACTAGGACTTTACCTCAAATTGCACCTTTGCTTCACTCCTTTCTTTCCTCTATCATGCACTCCCTATCCCGACTCCCTCGCTGGTTTGTCCTGGAAGATCCAAATCCTGTCTCAGGACCTGCCTTGGGGAACTGACCCAAGACGACACGTGATCCTTTGAGGAGGATTTGCCATCTGCAGGGCACTTTACACACTGTCTCTCATTTGATTCTCACAACGTGATCTGAGAAGTAAGCAAACGAGGGTCATTGACCTCATTTTACAGATGAGAAGACAGGCCCCTAGAGGTTGGGCTTTTCCCAAGGCCATGCAGGCAACAGGAGGAAGAACACGACTCCAACTCAGAGCTGAACGATGCCTCCAACGGGAAGTGCCCTGTGTACTCTGCAGCTTCACATGAAGTTCTCAATTCCAGAGAAAGATCCGGAGTCTCCCGGCCACCTCTTCTCCCTTCTCAAGTCTCAGCTTGAACGCCTCTTATGCAGAAACTCTTCCCCGGCCTCCCCTCTGCAGCTGTCCTCCAGTCGAGCTCTCTCACACGATCCTGTCTTAGTTTCTTCTTTGCAGCCATCACGCTGATATTTTCCTATTAATTTGTCGTCTGCTCATCTCCCACCAGGAGGCTGTGAGCTCCAAGGCAGAGGCTCATCTCTCTGACCCGCTCACCAACAGTGTGAGTCACGGGCTGGGCATTCAGCATTGAATAAGCTGAAATGCTGAATAAGTTCAATGTTGAATGAGTGAGAGAATTCATTTCATGAAGCCTACTTATTACCGCTTGAGGAGTCTGTTGGTAAGAACTTAACCACACTGTGATCACAGCGTAAATGTCACATGGCCTCCTCCGGGGTCCATCCACTCATCTGGAGAGATTCAGGGACCTCAGGGTAGAGAGAGGAACACTCTATGGAAGAGTCATCAGACCACATCTTGCCATCTCACTGTCACCTCCCTCCAAGGGACCTGACACTAGTGGATGACAGAGTGGTGCTTTCGTTCAGATACCAAGAAGATACAGGAGCAGCCTGGAGCTGGGCAGTGTGGGATCAGAGAGGGTGGCGGATGTGTGGTGGTGGTGCTCCCTACAGTTACACGAGGGAAGGACTTCCACCTTGGGAATAATAGAGATAATCATACTTCCAACATATTTATCACCCTTCTTCTGAGAAGGGCAGAGCTGGAGAGAAAATGGTCCATGTGAAGTGCAATAACGAAGAAGAGGTTGTAGAAGGTGCTGATGTCATAAATGCTCGTCTTCGATGAAACACATTGACACGACATTGCAGTCCCAGTAACCACCTCTTCACTTGAGGAGTGACAATCACCCCTGAGGGGCCTCCTGTGTCTTCCAGGCGATTCCTCGGATGTGGCCTTAGTCAGTCTCAGCTATCAACTCTTGTCCCCTCCTCCCTTTAGATGACACTTCACTAATTCTAGTCATTTTCATCCTCTAACTGGAAACATCCTGAGTAAACACTTGTAAAAACAAGAAACTCTGGCCGTTTTCTAATTAGATCATTTGAAATTGGGATATAACTATTTTTGCATGCCTTGTCTTTATTCTTTGCTTGAAAAATTATTAACAGAACTAGTAGCTTTGTGGTGAAGGGCGGTATTAAGTCTATAATAAATATACCTTGCTAAAAATAGAGGAGAAAATGAAGAGACTTAAAAAGCTCATTTCCCTTTCTCAGGTAACTCGTATTCACAGCAAGATAAATGCAGGGAGCGGCAGCCAAGGCTCAGGGTCGTTCACCGTGGACCACCCCACACGTCCTTCTTCCCAGCCCAGCCGACCGAACCCCTCCCCCAGCCCATTCTGGGGTTTATCTCTGATATCTCCTCTGCTCGATTTCTCTGTGGCATTTCACACTCCTTTCCTTGTTAAATGAGCACGTCTTAAACGTTGGTTAATATTTGGAAATCGGGTGCACAATTACACATTGAGAAACTGCCCAGTGCAAGATCTTGAGGAAGAGCGGAAGACACAAAGATGAAAAGGCTTGGTCCTTCCCTGACACAGCTAATAGCCTGACGGGCAAGGCCAAATCATTCCGAAATACTAGCCTAGTCCCAAAGCAGAGGCTTGGATAGGGACACGATCCCTCCCTGGAAGGGTACCCCCTGCAGAAAGACCAAGAACAGCCTCCTGTTGGAGACTTCCTCTGAGCACCAGAGTCTTAGGGGATGTTCTGTTGTTTGTCAAGGGGAGGAGAAGGGTGTGGGATGGGATTTGAGATCCGGAGGCAGAATAGACAGAGTGTGGGTGTTACAGGGCCACTGGGTGGTAGGAGATGGGCCCGAGGGTCTCCAGGACCAGGCTCCAGAGGTGTCCGTGGCTACACCAAGGAGCCTGGGCTTTGCCCCGAGGGTAGCAGAGAGGGATGGATGCGTGGGAAGGAGGGAGAAATCCCACATTGCATTGCAGGTACCTGAGTCTCGGCCCCTTGCCTGCTTCACAGCGGAATTCCTGATTTGCCCTCAACCCCGGCTCCACCTTGAGCCTCACCTCCAGCGCCCGGCACAGAGCCCGATGCCAAGTAGGAACCCCGACTCTGTGGACCAGGGGGGAACCTTTTCTGAGCTTGAATGGGACAGGTCCCTGTTACGTGGTCCCATTGCAAGTCCACTTCTCTTTGGTGGCTCGGACGGCAGCGGTAAGTCAATAGCTACTTACTTTTACTCCTTCCCCCATAGCTTCATGGAAAGAGGACTTCTTCTGCTCCCTGCAGTCCCAGAATCAGCACAGTGGCAGGTCTTCTAGGGTGGGCGACTTACCTGGGCTGCCTAGAACTCTCCTGCTTCAGCTCTGAATGTCCCACATTCCAGGAAACCCTCAGTCACAGTCCCCAGGATGATTAGTCTCCATAAGATAGTCAATGAATTCTTGTTGGCAGATGAACTCATGGCTCACAGGGCTGCGCCCCTACCCGAGACATTGAAAAGCAAACGTGAGCAGGAAGCTCAGCCACAGGTGGCACCGTGAGGAGGTGAGTCCCAGCCCACTTAACTCTCCACGGGCAGAGACTCAACGATTTGCACACAGTCGTGTCCGAGGATCCTCTCTCTCCTCTTGGTGGTAGAAGAGGTAATTGTCCCAAATATGGTTGTATTTGGGGGCGAGGAGCACTGAGGCCTGCAGACCAAAGCCCTGAGGTTGCAGAAAATTCCTTGGGATATTAACACCATCCATCCTTCATCCTCAGCAGATGGGAGAGCAATTACGGAGAAAGATGATGTGGGAAGTATCTACACTGTGAATTCTATTAGACTCAAAGTCGTCCGTGCAGTGTTGATTACTAGGCCAGCCCGAACACGCAGAATTATTTCTAATTCAGTTTCAAGAAGTTTATTTGCCCATATGAAAAGCTCTCTAAATTTTCAGGAGGCTAACAAATGGAATTCCCATGGAAAGTCAGGCAAATTAGCATTTGTGGGCACTCATGGGTATTCAGGGATACTCGTGGGCATTTGTGGGCATTGGTGGGTATTTGTGGGTACTTGTGGGCATTAGTGGGCATTTGTGGGTGCCCACGGCATGCTGGACATGGCAGAGGCTGAGGAGAGGCAGGGTTCCTTGGGAATCCTAAGGAAATCCACGCCACAGTTTCGGTCCTCAGAGATCTCACTGATTACTCACAAAAGAAGTGGATTGAGAATCTTTGCCAAGTGTGCCACCAGCAAATGTGAAGGCAGAAATGAACAGGATGAGCACAGCACACACCCCAGGGGTCGGCAGGGTGCTGTCACACAGAAAGGGCGTCCAGGATGATGTGGGCTGGAGTTGGGCTTTAAAGAAAGGAAATGCATGCAACATGAAAGAGAAGGAGTTTCCAGGCAGGAGAAACAGCTGGAGCAGAAGGCCAGAGAATGGGATAAAGCTGTAGGTTACCACGTGCAGAGGGAACAGCAGTTGGAGAGGACAAAGGACAGAATGGAAGGTAAGCAGGAGGTTCCAGGCCTGTTCTGAGCCCACCCTCACCGTCCCACCCCCAAGCTCAGGCCTGTCCCCACCCCCGCAGTGGTCCAGGCAGCAGTCTCCAGTGCTTGCTTCCTGGCCCAGAGCAGCAGATCCTCCTTCTGTGCTGGGGTTTGGGGGACCAATAAGAAACACCGAGCTCGGAATCAATTGAGGAATAAGGCACCTGAGTGAGAGGGATGGGGCTGCACAGGTTCAGCTGATTGGGAATGAAGCTTAGACACAGGGCCCAGTGGGCTTGCTAATGCTCCCCCAGAACTGCACCTGCCCCAGGCCGGCCAGGGACCCACTGGAGCAGGGTCTGCCCAGCACATTCTCTGCGTGGTGAAACAGTAAAAGGACCTCCTGAAAGAGAGCAGGCCTGGGCCTTGGGCCTCAGCTCCTCCCCCACTTCCCCAGGACGCCAGGAGGAGCCAAGGGTGAGGGCAGAAGGCCAGCCTCCTTCTACACTCCCCCCTGAGCCATCTGCCAATTCGGAAGGGAGAGGATAGAGCTTCCATGAAAAACCACCACAAACCGAGCGGCTTCAAACAGCAGACATTCACTCAGGAGACCAGGAGTCCAAGACCAAGGCGTTTGCAGGGTCGGCTCCTTCTGGAGGCTCTGGCCGGGGCGGGGTTCTGTTCCCTGGCTCTCAGCCCTGGCGGTTTGCTGGCGGTACTCGGCATCCCTTGGCTTGCGACGCCTCACCTCCATCTTGCCCCCAGTGTCACGTGGGCTCTTCTCTGGTCCCCTCTTCTTGTCAGGACATCCACCATCGGATCCAGGATGATTTCATCTTGAGATTCTCAACTAATTATATCTTTAAAGACTCTATTTCCGAATAAGGTCACATTCTGAGGTTCTGTGTAAACATGGATTTTGGGGGACAAAATTCAACCCACTTCAGAGCCCCCCAACGCTCTGGATCCCACACCTCTCATCCTCGCTGTTCCTCCTCTGTCACTCCTCAGTCTCTCCCTCCCTAGGGGATCATTCCCTACAGGATTGTAGGATCTGCCTGCAATCCTGCCCTAAAGCCTCATCCTAAAAGAGCACTCACAAAAATACAGAAACCCTGGGCTGCATGTTCCTATCTTACGGCCCCCTCACTCTGCCCCCATTCGCAGCAAAGCTCCCCCATTTCCTGTGTCCCTGTGTCCACAGCTCCCTCCCCTCCCCTTTCGCTCCCCCTCCAGCCTAGGAGGGCTCACATCAACAAGGCTCCCAGAAAAGGCTCCTATTGGGTTCATCAGCCACCTACACGCTGCTAATTCTCTTTCCTTGTTTTACTCAACCTCTTGAAAGCATTTGACACAGTTGAGAGGCTGAATGTACAGACAATGGCCGGAGCTCACAGGACAAGAGAGCTCTGCCCACCCGCTCTGCAGCAGCCAGCCCAGAGGTCAAGCCACAAACTCTGCAGCAATCTGACGGTCAGGATTCGGTCAAGCACGGCAGCTTCCCTACTTTTCACCCCCTCTTCCAATTCAAGGCCAAACAGAGAAAGCCAAATGTGCTCCCCAAAGCAATCACACGGGACACCCCGCTCCTCATGAGCTGCCTCCAGCTTCCCCAGCCCATGGCCCCATCAGGGCACTCCTGGAGCCGTCCCTGCTTCCACCATGAAGCTCTTCCCTCCCCTGCCTGCTTTGAGGCTCTGCCGCTCACTGGCCCTTTGCTATAATGAGCTCCAAGCAAATACCCTCCATTTGCTCTCATTGGTGGTCTCGGTTTACTTCCACACAGTCGACCACTTCTTCCTTTATGAAATAATTTCCTCTTTCAAAATGCAAAGTCCCGCATGCCCGTCTTTCCCATAAGTCACCTGCTGCCCCTGCGAGGTCTCCTCTGCTGAATCCCCTCATCATCCCCGAAGTGCAGGACTCTGAATCCAGCTCTCATCTCTCTATGCACTCTGCTTTGATGGTCTCACCCATGAATTCATGTGCTGACATCTCCCATTTCTATACATCCAGCCTGACCTGCCCTGAGCTCCAGATTCATACAGCCTCCCCCCCATGGATGCACACATTTGAACATCTGGCAGAAGTCTTCAACCTCACGTGGCTATACTAGTCAGCAAAGTCCCCAGTAATGCTGTGTAACAAACTGCCCCTAACTCAGAGACTTGCAGCAATCAGCATGCACTCTCATGCTCACGGCTTTCTAGGCTGACTGGTTTGGCTGGAATCAGGTCGGTGGCTCTGCTTCTGCTTCATGCGGGTGGATGGAGGTGGATGGACTCCAGGCTGTTCAACCACATGTGTTCATCCCAAGGCCCAGGCTGTGGGGGGAGCTCTTCCCTGGGATCCCTGGGACACAAGCAGCCAAACTGCACCGTGCGTGTAAGCCCTCAGCTTGCATTGCACCAGCCACGCCTTCAGTCAAAGCAAGCCGCATGGCCGAGCCCAGCTGTAACGGGACAGGGAGGCACCCTTCACTCACAAGGAGGGAAAAGAAGAGAATATTTGCCAAACGGTGATCCAGAAAGCAAAGGCACAGAGATTGGTGAACTGTCTACACGCCCAGACAATATGACTGTGTATGCAGAACCCAAAGTCATATACAAATTACTAAAATTAACAGATGAATTTAGTAAAGTTGCAGGATACAAGATTAATATACAAAAGTAAGTGATATGTCTATGAACTTACAACAAATAATTGGAAAATGAAATAAAAATATCCCTTACAGTAACATTAAACTTAACAAAAGATGTCTGGGACTTGTACATTTAAAACCGTAAAACATTGCTGGGAGAATTTAGACAGGTCTAAATAAAAGGAGAGAGATCACAGATGAGAAGGATTCATATGACTAAGCAGTCAATTCTCCCCAGAGTTGTCCGTGGATTCAATGTGATTCTAACCAAAATCCCAGCAGGCTTTTGGTAGAAATTGACAGACTGATTTTGAATTTTATATGTGTGGAAACTTTAAAAAGCCAAGAATAAATAGCCAATGTATTCCTGGAAAAAAATTAAGTTGGAGGATTTATTCTACCTTATTTTAAGATGTACTGTAAAGTTACATAATGAAGATAGTGTGGTATTGGCCAAAGAATAAACAAATAGATCAACAGAACAAAATACTGGCTCTGGGAATGTGTGCATATGTGTGTTTATATGTATGAGGATAGATAAATGTACATGTGAATGTGTGTGTATGTAAATGTATATGTATATAGATAAATATATGTATGTGTGTGGGTACTAATTTTTTAAAAGGCACCAATACAATTCAATGGCAAAGAAAAGTGTTTTCAATAAATGGTACCAAAATAAGTGGATGTCCACATGGAAGTAAAAAATTATTGACCCCTACCTTACACCACACACAAAAATTAATTTGAGATGGATCATAAACTTAAATGTGAAAGCCCAAATCATAAAGCTTCTGGGAGAAAACATAGAAGAGGATCTTTACAGTCTTGGGGTGCACGAAGATCTCTTAGGATGCAGAATTACACTACGCATTACCAAAAAAATAATAACTTTGATTTTTTTCTAAGTTCAGGCCTTCCATTCATCAAAGAACACTGCTAAGAAAATGGAAATACGAGCCACAGACTGAGAGAAAATATTTTCACAGTCATGAGCGCATAGCACTGTTTCAGTCAACAACGGACCACATATACGATGGTGGTCCCGTTAGATTAGCAGCACAGAGCCCAGGTGTGTAGTAGGCTGTCCCATCTAGGTTTGTGTAAGTACACTCTATGATGTTTGCACAACGACGAAATCGCTTAATGACGTATTTCTCAGAACATATCCCATCGTTAAATGACACATGACTGTCCATATGTCAAAGAACTCACACTTAGAGTTTGTAAAGGACTCCCACAAATCAATAATAAAAAGAGAGATGACTCTTCTCCAAATGTGCAAGAGACTAGCAAACGAAATCACAGGAAAAGTTGCTCCACCTCGCTAGCCATTAGGGAAATACAGATTATAGCCCCCATGAAGAACCCTACACACGCCCCAGGGTGGCCCATATCCCAAAGCCTATTAGCCACAAGTGTTGGTCAAGGTGGGCATCAGCTGGAAAACTTGCCCAGTACTGGTGGGTGTGGAGTGGTCGGACCACTTCAGAAACCTCTTTGATGGTTTCTTACCTGGCTTGATGTACACTCACCTTAAGGCCCAGCAGTTCTACTCCGAGGTGTATGCCCAAGGTCCATGAATGCACATGTCAGTCAAAAGACTGGTACGAGCATGTATGTTCATAGCCTCGTAGCCACTTGATTCATAATAGGAAAAATCTGGAAACAACCCAAATGATGCCCACCGGCAAGAGAATAGATAAGCAAACCACGGTATATTCATTCAGTGGAATTCAACTCAGGAAGGGAAAAAAAGAACAACTTGCTGATGCATATAGCAACTTGGATGAATCTCAAAACCTCAAAACCATTACGTGGAATGAGGGAAGCCAGACACAACATAGCACAAATGGAGACTCCATGTACGTGAAGTTCAAGAACAAACAAAACAACTCCACGGTGATGGAAGTCAGATCAACGGTTGCCTGAGGGATGGGGGAGGGAGGCTGACCGCAAAGGGACAGGAGGGAGCTTTCTGGGGTGATGAAAATGTTCTATATCTTAACCTGGGTAAGCTACAATTGTCAAAATCCAACGAACTGTTCGCTTAAAAATATGCATTTTACAGTATGTAGATTATGCCTCAGTAAAGCACTGTTAAAATAAACAGTGATGCTATACAGAAAAAAGAAAAAAAAAAAACCACAAGAAAGATTCATCATAACAAGGAAGTTACTCCCCCCACCCCCCAGCATGAATCACTTTCCTGGCGCTAAGTATCTTACGCGCATCATTTCATTCAGCGCTCACCACAATCCCACGGAGTAGAAAGTTTTCCTTGGGCCCAGAGAGATTTGGTGACTTTCCTAAGGTCACCTAGGCCATGCAAATTGACAGAGGTGCATCCCGAATACAGAGCTGGGGTTCTCCGAGTCCTCTCCCAGGCTCTGGGCTGCCTTCTGTTTTTTCGTGTAAATCCCACAACAGCCAAGGAAGGGCACCATCTACCCCATTCTAGAGGCAGGACAACAGCTCGGAGAGTGAGGTCGGTAGTGAGGAGGTGAACCCAGGGCCAGGGGAGGGCAAAGCCCACTCTTCCACTAGTACCACCCAAGGGGCTTCAGCCTCGCACCATGGGGCTGCTCGCTGCCCAGCTCGTGGCTGTCACCCCAAAAGCCCTGCACATGGGCCCATCCTTGGCTGCTGAATGCAAACAGGAAAAGCAAACCCACAGCTTCCGCACAGCACCAGATGCTCGCAGGTGATGCTCTTGTCCCTAGAGCCATCGTCATCTAAACGTTGGGAACAAGACTCCTGCAGGGCTTTGTGAGTTTACTCCGGCTCCAGACCGGGAGCTCCAGCACACTTGTGCTGGCGGGGGACACAGGCGGCCCCTAAAAAGTCCCCTGGATGAATGAGTGACCATGAGCACTATGCTCCTTGTGGCTGACGTGTCCAACCCACTCTCATCCTAGGCGGACCACCAGCTCTGAGCTTCTCACTGGGGCAGCCAGCTTCCTGCCTTCTCATTAGGCTGAACCAGAGGGATCAGGAGAGGGCCTGCTGGGAAGCCGGGAGGCCTCTGAGGAGGATGAATTTCAGCAGGGAACCAGCAGCTGGCCCAGCCCTCGAGGGCAGCAGGGTCCCCGTGGAGGAAAGATGAAGGACACATTTGCTGTTCTTGTTGGAACACATCACCAGCTGGGCTGGCTGCATGCCTTGCCCTGGGCACCATCCAGCGTCTGTCCAGAGATTCTGCCACACAGCACCAACATCTCCTTCTCAGTCTGGGGTGGGTCACAGCGTGTGGCTGAGGCCATGGCTCCTCGGGCCCGTCACACCCACCACTCCCTCCCCTCCACCCCAGTCTATTGAGGAGAAATGGCCTGGCCTGCAGAGATCCAAGGGACACTCCCCTGTCCTTTGTCCAGGCTGGCTCGGACATGCAGGCCCCCTGGGGACACGGGGAGAGTAGGCTGTGTCACCACAAATCCTTGAGGAGCCTCTGAATCTCAGCTTGGCCACAAGAGAAAGACAGCCCCAACCGGGTCTTAGCTGGGGGGCTGTCAATCAGAAGAGAAGGCCAGAGTAGGGGTATCAGTGCTTCCTGTTACACAGTCTAACAGAATTTTCCGGGTTGATGAAGATGTTCTGTGATATGGCTATTGAGCACTTGAGATGTGACCACTATGGCCAAGGGATTTCACTTTTAATTTCATTAATCTAAATTTAAATTTATATGGCCACATGTGTGCAGTGGCCACCGTGTTGGACGGCACAGCCCTGGAGCGTTCACAAATGCTGCTGGGTGACCCCTCCCACCGAGGGCTCTGACTTTGCCTGTGATTTTTGCTCTACTGCCTGGGGAGACATGGGCTGCTTTTGAAGATCTGAAGAAAAAGAACCAGCTCTGGTCCCCTAGGGTGGTCTCTGGGGCCTGAGCTCAGAACCTCTCCAAGTGGAGGGAGCTGAGCCAGTGTCCTGAGTGGGAGAGGTGTGGCCCAGGTGACAGAGCGATGCTCTAAATAGGCCACTCCTCCTGCCCGGCCCCCATCCAGGGTGCCCTGTGCAGGCCTGGGACCCAGGGGACCCAGAGGGACTGTGACATCCCTAGTTTCTTTATTGAAAAGTGAGGAGTAAAATGCTGACAGAATTCTTCCCCAGCCCCTCCCGCTGAGGCCCAGGATGCTGCAGTGGAGGCTGGAACACGCTTGAGATCCTTAGAAATGGACCTTTAAAACAAGTCCCAGTGGGGGCAAGAAAGCCTGACCGTCTGGGATGGCCCTCTGAGCCAGTCCCGTTCCGGGCGTGGTGACGAGGCTGTGGCTGTGCTGAACGAGACAGGTGGCAGTGGTGTCACCAAGGGCGCCCACCTTCTGGTGTGATCTTCCCCAGAGTGGGCAGCCTGGCAGAGGGGGCCATGCCTATTCTTCCCACCTACAGTCCCACAGCTCAAGGACACGGACTTCTGCAGGAAGCACCTGGCCCTTTCCATCGCCAAATCCCACACTACCTGCCGGCGTGACAGCCGGAACAGGCTCCTCTTTAGGAATCCTTTGTTCAACCCAGCTTTTCAATGGCCTTTAATTGGCTTCCACGTTCTCTGTGGCTTCTGCTCCTCCAGGCAGACATTGACTCAGAAAAGGGAAACTTAAGGCAATGTCTCCTCTGCCGCTGTCTTTTTCTCAAGCACTGGTCCCCTAGTCCACGGGGGACAGGACTATTTCTCAAGGCCAGGAAAGTCACCAAAGCCTTGCGTTGCTCCTGCGGGGAAGCAGGGCGAGCACCTCCTCCGAGTTTACCCGATGTTAAAAGGGAGAGAGGGGCGCCGGGGAAGAGCGACTTTGGTCCGTTATTCACACCCCAAGACGGGCTTCAGTCAGAAGCGGGAGAGAAGATTGAGACGTTGAAACCGCTGCACACCGGCTCCACTGTCTGAGGAGAGTTCAGGCCGACGGGCTGAGTCACGCTGGCGGAAAAGAAATGTCAAGGCAGCTGCCAGCCCAGGGAGGGGAGACGATAGCGTCAGTGGAGAGGGTCTGGGTTCAGCTGATCCGGCCTCTCTCTGCTTTGGAACACCCATCCCTGCAGAAGAAGCACCGGCCGCGTCTCTGCAGATTCCCTCCCTGACACACTGGTTTTGATGAGTGGATTTTACTCTGGGTCCTTCTCCGCCCTGGACCCCTTTCTCCTCCAAAGCCACATCCCGATTCTAGCTCCAAGCTGGCATTTGGCTTCCGTTAAGGAAAATCTGTGCCTGTGTGTGTTTCCCTTTTATCCAAACGAACACTTCTGGCCCATGTCACCTCCCCAATCCCCCAGGCCATGTGCCGGCGTTACATCTCCGAGGTGGGGACGAGACAGCAGGCGATGATGGCCATGGGCCCCGCACCACAGCTGCAGGGACACTCAGGGAAATGGAGCCTGCAGTCTCCACATTCTGCAGAACAGGCCATTTTGGTCATCACGGGGGCTTGGAGGGGACGGAGATGAAAGAGACAGAGAGCTCCGGGGTTCTGGTAGGTCCCCCAGCTGAGGTAGAGACCACAGAGAAAGGGCCCCTCCTTGTGAAGGATCCAGCAGCCCCAGGACACCCAAGTCCCCGTTTTTGCAGCTACTCAGCAGAGCCCACTGGGGCAAGAGGGAAAACACTGGTCACAACCCAGAGGAAAGCA
This sequence comes from Tapirus indicus, assembly GCA_031878705.1. NCBI lineage: Eukaryota > Metazoa > Chordata > Mammalia > Perissodactyla > Tapiridae > Tapirus > Tapirus indicus. The sequence continues at coordinate 87,351,616 of CM062924.1, read as the reverse complement.
TGGCTTCTAGAAGAGGGTGGAGATCACAGGAGGCAGGAGACTTGGAAGCCCACCTTGTCTGTCCACACCTGAGCTTGGACGCTTCTTCCAGCCGCCCTGCACTGAGGACAGCCAGGCTCTGGGAAGACCCACGCCAGCCCTCTCCAGCCCAGGAAGTTCTGAGCTGTCAGGAAGAAAGAGCTTTGATTTCTGGGCTAAGCATTTGAGTTTCCCCAGTCCCCTGCAGCAATCTAGAACAGCCCAGTTCTACCAGTAATAATAATCCCAGTCATTGCTAGGCATGTCTGAGCCCACACCACATGCCTGGGTCATTCTGTGATAGCACAGGCTGCTCCTTTAGCCCACCCCCACTTTAAGGGGCCCAGATATTGATCGCATTGTATAGGTGGCTCAGAGGGGTTGATGAAACCTGCCTGATGTTCAGCTGGGTCAGCTGCAGAGCCAGGATCAGATGGCATGTCCCTGGCTCAGGGCCTCCCAGCTCCCCACCAACCACGCACGCAAAGGGCCACCCGCATTCCAGTCTCCAACAAATGCCCCACTGCCAGGCAGGCTCCTGTTCCCCAGTCCCAGGCTCTTCTGCGCCCCTCCCATGTCAAGGACGTCACATTCCCCACAGGCCAGTGTGGCATCCAAGCTGGGCTTGGGAGTGGCAGGGCCCGGGTTTGAGTTCTGACTCCACCACCCACCCTCTTGGGGGCGTGTCTGGGCCTCAGTCCCTCTGCTCCCATCCAAGGATCTGAATGCTGCCTGCCTTCCAGCCCACCGGCTCCTGCAGCCTCCACCCTGCCCTCCTCCTGGTGCTCCCGGATGCTGGGGCAGAGGGACAAAGCAGGATGTCCCAGCATCCTCTTGCAGCAGGGCTCAGGGTGGGACTGGAGAGATTTGGTGCCTCCCTGGGCAGACGCTTGTGGGAGACCTGCCCGCGGCCTGTGGGCCCTGGCCCGTGGTCCCCGGTCTGTGATTCTGAGATCAGCAGAGCCTGCGGGCCACTTGCTGGTGCAGGCTGCAGCAGGGGCAACTGGTGCAGGAGTGGTTGTGGGGCCACCGCCCTGATGTGGCTGGCCGGTGGCTGCCCTGGCCATCCTTTCTGCAGAGTGATGTTGAGGACGGGGCCTGGAAGACCAGCCTGGGCTCAGTCTCTTAAGTGACATAACCTTAGATAACCCTGAAGTTATCTAGACCCTGACCCTGACCCTGACCCAGCCCCGGGTCCGTCTTCTCTGCAGCTGACCCCTCTTCCAGAGTAAGATGTGAGTGGACATTATTGCCAGCCTGACCACTCCCCAAGGCCACTCCCAAGACAAGGGTCTCAGATTGTCCTGAGCCCAGCATTGTGGCCACGCACAGTAAGTCCTCAGAGAACCTCCTCTTCTCTGCGTGCCTTTTCTGCTCAGCCAGACTGAAGCCCTGCGGGGTCTGACCATGTGCTCTTCTGGCCACCTTGCTGGGGGTGTCTCTTGGGCCCCCCTTTCTCCTCTTTGCTCTTTGTCACATTGCTGGAGACCCTCAGACCCCTGGCCAGAGACGGAGACCGAAGATCAGGCCGGAACTGCCTCAGGGACAGCCTCACCTCTCGGAGATCCAGGAGGGAGAGGGGGCCGTCGGGGGCGGGGGCGGGGGCTGTGCTGTGTACCTGGGTTCTGTCTCCCACAGCCCCGGCCACTGCCCATCCACTGTAGGGAACACCTGTCCTCCGGGCCTGGTTCTGCATCAGTCGACCGAGGGTGGGACCATGCTCAGGGTGCAGGCAGGCATCCAGCCTTCCTCACCGTGCCCAACAGCCTCGAAAATGGCTCTAACACCTCCACTTTAGAGATGAGGAGATGGAGGAAATGATCGAGACAGAAAACCTGTCCTCACCTCTTCTCCCATCTGGAACACAGCCCTGGCAGCCTGGGCGGTTTCACACGTGGTTCTTCTAGTCTGCAGCCGACATGCCCTCCTGTGCATTCCACCTGTCCCTCCGACTCGGGGGTGTGAGCCAGCCGTGCACACGCACAACCACATGCACATTTGGGGATGCACGAACAGGAAGCCCCAGAATTTAGGTAAAATCCCATTAGACCAGGGACTCTCAATTGGGGTGAAGGGTCTTGGATAGGGCTTAGGGGTTCCATAAAGCCCATAAAATCTTTGCAGACTTGGTAGTTGTGTGTGTCTGTGCAGTTTGGGGGAAGCTGAGTCCTTTGATCAGAACTTCTGAGAGGCCTTGAGGAGTTTCTATCGCCAGTCGGTGGGGGGAGATGGGGGCTCCTCCCCTGGGGTCTGAGAGAGATCCCATCCTGGGGGAGGGAGGAGCTGGGCCTGAGCCTCGGCCTGGCTGGGGGAATCTCAAGGGCCATGAGCTCTCATCCTGTGCTCAGAGGCTCCCTCCGGCCAGTCCCCACCTGGGGGGACCTCAGATGGATGTGCAGAACTCTTCAAGCCCTGGAGAAGGAAGCAGGGCATACAGCAGCTCAGTGAACTTGGTAAAGCAAAGCCTCCTATACCCTTGCATAGCACGCTGGTGCACCGTGCCCCATTCCTTGGGAACCGAGCCCAGTGCAGACGTGGAGGGAGTCCGGGCTCTTCCCCACTGGGCACTTGTGCTGGTGGATTAAGCACTGAGGTAGGAGAGGATATTTAAGTAGTGAACTGACAATGTGTGCGATCACCCCATCCAAAAGAAGGGTGGAAGAAAGATGGCATTTGAGGACAGAAACTGTGTTCACTGGTCTTGAATTGCGACACTGAGCTGCTTTGTAAAAGGGAAGGAGAGAGAAAGGTCAGGTGAGAATTAACGGAACACAAGAGGCCCAGCAGAGCCCATGCGTGGAAAACAAGCGGAGGCTGCAGCCCTCAGACTAAACGGAAGCCGTGCGGAAACAGATCAGGAGCGAAGAGAAAGGTGTGCGCCAGGAAGCCAGCGCCCACGCCAGGTAATGCACAGCCACCCCAGCCACTCCACAGCCTCAGCGTCTGGTGGGCCACATCTGCCACGCTACCTGCTGCAAAGAGGAGAGAGAGGTGCCACGCCCTGGCCAGGGACTGGCTGCAGAGGCTGAACCCTGCTGCAGATGCTGCGATCTCCCCTAACTTGTGAAGGGGAGCAGAATGAGTCCCCCCAAAATATGCCTCTTTGGCGTAAGAATTATTTTTGAGCTGAAGACAATTGAGAAGAAACAGATGTAGGAAAAGCTCTCTGCCCTCCCCCAGTTACCTAAAAATAGGACGTAAATTTGTGAAGGTGTCCCACTCCCCCGCAACCAGGAGGGACAGAAGTTAATCAGTGGACACAACCCCAGACCCTGGTCAGCACGAGAGGGACCCACACCACGGACTCACTAACCAGCCCTTCTGGGCCATTAGTTCCCCCATATATTTACCCTCCCACAATCTGCTGCCTTAGAAACTCAAAGTCCTTTCCCTTTGCTGTGTTACTTCTCTGCAATTTCCTTCTTTTGTTAAATGCTATATAAGCCCAGTTCTAACCACCCCTTTGAGTTACTTCTCACTGGGTGCTCTCATGTGTACATGTGATGCACACGTCAATAAATTTCTGTTGGTTTCTCTCTTGTTAATTCCTCTCCTGTCAGCCTACTTTGCAGGGCCCCGTCTTTCCACTCTAAGATGAGTAGAGGGGAAAAAAGAGATTTTCCCCTCCCCTACACTTGCTTCCAGCTGTTTTCACAGTCTAGCCTCAAACTCAGTTCCATTCAACGGTGACCCATGACTACGGGCCAGTCTCTGCTCTCAATCCAGGATGTAAGAAATGATTCGGCATGGACCCCCGTTCCTGCTTGGACCTCACAGTTGGCAGGGGAGAAAGAGGCAACCAGGACGGGTGAGTGTCACTGGAGCCGTGGTGGGAGGAACCAAGCCCCAGAGCAGGGACACAAATGTGGACCTGACCCTGGGCAGTTCAAACAACCCCGAAATCTCTGCAGCTTCAACAACAAAGACTTATTTCATATTTACACCACTTGACCGCTGTGAGTCTCCTGGGCAGGGGCCCTGCTCTGCCAATGGAACAGCCACTATCGGATGCTGCTGGTCACTGTGGCCAAGGGAAGCAGAGGGCAGGCAAACCACACACTCACTCTTCAAGCTTCCAACCAGAGCTGAGCCACACACCGCTGGCCAAAGTCCCACGACCACACCCCACTCCAGTGGAGCAGGGACGTGCAATCACCACGCGCCACAGGAATGCTGGGAAGACCGAGTGAACAGCACGGATGGAGGCCTGCCTAAATAGTAGCCGCCAGCCCCGTGCTCAGCAGTAGGGCCAGCACTGCTGATGGGGGGACATGCAGGGACACGGCAGCCTCACAGGGACATCTTCTCGAATGCAGATGGAGTTCTGGCAACATAGTCATCCTTTCAACAAATGCCTTTGAGAGTTTACTTGGTCCAGGCATTGTTCTAGAAGCCAGGAAGGTAGCCATGGACAAAGGAGCCAGCAATCCGTGCTCATGTCAGCTCACGCTCTAGCTGAGGATCTGTATGGTACACGTATTGTGTACGTGGAATATATGGGTCAGCGCCATCCAGTAGAACTTTCTGCCACAACGGAAACATCCTATATCTGTGCTGCATGTCTGGCCGCTGAGCACTTCAAATGGCTACTGCAACTAGGAACTGGAATTGTTTATTTTGTTTAAGTTTAATTAAATGTGGCCATTGGCAGCCATACTAGACGGCACAGATGGAGACTAGTAAATGATGACAAGTCCAACGTGAAGGAGGAGAGAAGAACAGAGGGCAGTCAACGGGGTGCTGTCATTGAGGTGGGGCACCCAAGGAAGGGGCATTTGAAGACAGACCTAAAGGCAGCCGGGAGCAGACCATGTGGAGAGCTGTGGAAATAGCACTCCAGGCAGAGAGAGTGGCGAGTGCAAAGGCCCTGAGGCAGGAGCACGCCTGACATACTCAAGGGAGAGCAAGGAGGCCAATGCAGAGCAGAGAGGAGGGAGGAACAATGAGGGGTCAGGGAGGTCACGGGGAAGGGGGCAGTGGCCAACCGTATAATGGCCCCCAGAGATGTCCAGTCCTAATCCCTGGAACCTGTGACTTGGTTCCCTACGTGGTGAAAGGGGTTTGGTGGGTGTGATTAGGTTAAGGATCCCGACGTGGGGAAAGTGTCCCGGATCCTCCAGGTGGTCTTGATGGAATCACAGGGTCCTCGTCAGAGGGAGGCAGGGGGACCAGAATCAGAGAAGTAGAAGTTGGAGAGAGAGAGAGATTAGAAGATGCTGCACTGCTGGCTTTGAAGACGGAGGAAGAGGCCGCTAGCCAAGGACTGCGGCGCCTCTATAAACTGGAAAAGGCGAGAAACGGATTCTCCCTAGAGTCTCCCGAGGGAACAGCTCCCAGCACCTTGATGTTAGAACTTCCGCCCTCCAGAAATGTAAGGTGACACATCTGTGTGGTTTTAAGCCACCAAGTTTGCAGCAACTTGTTCCAGCCGCCGCAGGAACCGGTCCAGGGGCCTGTCGGCCCCCCAAGTACTGCAGCCTCTGTCTTGAGAGGAGTGGGGGCCATTTCAAACATCTCGTGCAGAGCAGAAGCCCGTGTCTGCATGCCACCCATCACGGCACGGCAGGGCCCCCAACTGTCCTTTGGTCCAGTCATCTGCACCTCAGGCTGTTTCAAGCAGGGGGTGCAGAGGGCTGGGAAGTGGGGGGCACCAGGCAGCAAGTTCAGAATGGAGGAGCCGTGGCCTTTTACCCAAAAACCTTGGGACCAGGGGAGGCAGGTGGTCTCCAGGAAGCCCCTCCAGATGACCTGGGTGGCCACGACGCCCTCACCACGGCCAGCAGACAGCTGACACGTGCCACCCCGACGTGTGGGGTGGCACCAGGAGATGGTCCCTGGGCCCTCAGCAGGGAAACAATGGTCTGCCCCTGCCTCCTGCGTTTGCCGCCTCATGACTTCAGTGGTGACGAGGTGAAGCCAGGCTGCAGCAGGGACCACAGCTGACCCCAAGGGGCCAGCCCGTTTGGCTTCTTCCTTAACACCCCTGCTGTTTGGGACGAGCCCCCCGGGTGCCTTTGCCCCCGCCCCCACCGGGCACTGCTAAGGAGGCTAATGAATGAGTGGGATCTGGGGGAGCAGGTCGGGGTGGAGCACATGACCAAGGCCTTTTCCTGGATTCTGCACAGGTCAGAAACCTACGCCCTTGATCTCCCCAGGCACCAGCCTCTGAGTCCCTGCACTTTGCCCCTCACCTGGGCTCTTCCAGGGACTCACTGCCCGCCCCGCACTGCTCCAGCAGCTGGCTGATCTCCACACCCTAGACACTTCCAGCTGAGGTTCATGCTTCTGATGGAGCGTCCATGTCCAGCCGGCTGTCAGCCCGCTGAAGTCCAAACGTCTGAATGTGGCCTTCAGGGTCCCACAGAGCCAGGTCTTAGCACCCTCTCATTCATTCATTCATTCATTCATTCACTATCTCAGTACTTATGGAGCACATGGTGGGTACCCAGCCCAGGGTCAGGGCCTGGAAAGGCAGGCCGCCCAAGAGAGTCCAGGACTCCTGAGATGCGAGTAACAAAAGCAGGTCGTCTGTCAACATTTACAGGTCTGGTGGAGCACACGACACTAGGGTTCTGTGTGGAGGAAATGAGAAAGCCCTGGCGGATGGAGCGGGCCTTGCTTCCCAGAGGAATTCTTGGTCAAGGAACAGGGAGGCCCTGGGAGGAAAGGAGGACGGGGGCGTGTGAAGCGAGGATACCACCTAGAGGAAGGCTGGGGTCCTGAGAGCCTGGCCTACAGTGAGCCGTCCGTCTGTCCATCTGTCTGTCCACCGTGGCTGGAGGACCAGGACAGGGCGGGAGGTGAGGTCTGTGCAGGTTTAATCTGCACACGGCCGCCACGCAGAAGCTAGGGAAGAAGAAAGCCGGCTCCCAAATGCCCAGCGCTGGGCTCCCCAAGGGTCCCTTCCCTCCCAAGGTCAGTGCACTGCCCGCCAGGACCGAGATGCTGTCTCAGTGACCAACAGCAGCCTCGGCGGTTCTCCACAGCCCAGAGCAGCTGCTGTGGCCCCACCTGAACACCTGCCCGTCCCTGGCCTCACCTGCCCCACTGAAGGAAGGACTGGGGCCACCAGGTGGTGCCCGGACAGGCTTGACGCTCCGGCTCTGGGGAGTGTGAGGATTATGGGCTGTGTCGTTTCTCTCCATCCTGACTCGGCTGACCTTGCGTTCATGAGATTTCAAAGGGCAGTTGGCAGTTTCCATCGCAGAGGACATCAGTTAAGATATTGATTTGCAATGAAATATTTTCCTCTGGGCCCTGGGACTGGACACTCGAGAGGCAAACAAGGGGCCACGTTAAGACACAAACATGCAGGAGTGATGTCTGAGAACCAACCATCACACCTCCCGCTGCCGCGGCGCAGCTGAGGTCCCGAGAGGCCTCCAGGGAAAAGCCGGACTTCTAAAAGAGAGTAGAGAGGCCAGTCTCCGACCGCGTCACTGTGACGGCTGAGAGGAGGTGAACTGGACCCGCGGCCCCATGGTCCCCAGGTCACCGTCGGTGTCAGCTGACAAATGCGGGAGACTGGAAACTCATCCAGCACGCGCAGGTGCAGGTGCGCCTCGGAGGCCTCCCATGCCTTTCGTCTTGACATGGCCTGTCGATCCATGCAATGCTGACGTGCAGAAACCCGAGCAGGCTGGGGAGAAATTTGCGTCGCTTCCAGGCCCGGCTTCCCATGAACACTGAGTCCCCGGCTCCTTCCACTTAAAAGTACACGTCTATCTAGTAACGAATTACTCGTTTGCTTCAGGGGCGGCCTCGCCTCATATTTCTCCAAGCCCGGGGCCCCTGCCGGCACCGGAGGCGTCAGATTCTATTTCTTCTGCAAGCAGTCGGCTCTGCTTCCCTGGCCTGACTGTGGGCTGCGCCTGGCACTTGCGAGCCATTCGGTGCCTATGGGTGGAATGAGCGAACGAATCAATTTAGTGCAACTTCGTCCCTGGTGGGACGAGGAAGGGGCCTGAGTGGGAGGCAGGAGGCTGGGTTTCCTGTCCAGGACCCAGGGCTCACCAAAGCGTTAGACAGACAGATTCAGAGGCGGGGGGGCCGCTTTGGGGAAGGTCACAGCTGGGAAGCTGGGGGCAGGGGTCAGGGACCTGGTTCAGACCCCGAGAGGCCCCTTACTAGCTAAGTGAGCGCAGACTCTCATTGAAGCTTTCTGAGCCTCAGTGCCTTCATCTGTGAAGTGGGTATGACAATGCCTACCTCTTGTGGTCATAGTGCAAAATAAGTGAGCAAATGTATGGAAAACTGGTTTGTAACACATGGTCCGTAAAAGGAAGACTGTGCTGTTCCATTCCCTCAACCCCAAGATGCCCACTCCCACCCTGTGTTAACATGCTTTTTATTTTCTGTATTTCTGATGCTCTGACACCTGGGGCCTTGCTGCCCCTGGAGAGACTGCCCTCCCAGGGCCGGTTCCTAGAGGTAGGAACCAACTGGTGAGCATGCACACTTCCTCTGCAAACTCACCAACCAGAGCCCACACCCCTCCTCTAGGGCTCTCACACTCGGGCCGCGATCCCCCTGCCCCAATCACCCAGGGCCAGATACAGACAACTCGGGGCAGCCCCGGAGCCCCAGAGCCCGCTGAGATGATTCAAGCTGCCCATTCCTTCCTGCAGAACCCACTGTCAAGGCTCTTGTCCATGTCCCACCCCCCCTCCCCGACCAACCCTGGTGCCTCCCCCAGTGGCCCTGTGTGGCATGCCTCCTGTTTCTAGGATCTGTATCAACTTCTTCCTTCACGACAGGCGTTCCCGTCTATACGTCTTACCACATTTGATTAAAACAAATCCCAGGCACTGCCACAGCACACCCACCCAACCTCCCCACCCACACGTCCACGTGCAGGCACCTGGCAGGGAGGGCTGGGTGGAGCACGGTGAACCGTGGGCACGAAGGCCTCTTTCTGGATGCAGAAGGAGGTAGGGACAGAATCGGGGTGTGCTGCCTGGGGCTGGAAGAGCCCCACTTGGAAGCCCTGACTGTCTCTCCCCCCCCGCCACCGCCCACCCATTAGCCTCCCCTCCGCCACCTGACGTTGAGGCATGACCTTCAGCAGCAGCCAGAACAACAGCAAACTGGTGATGACTTGTTTACGACTGCTCGTTTGTGTCAAATTCCTGCTTTCTCTTGTCTCCAGAAGACACTAATTCAAAACTGAAGCCCCATGCAGAAGGATCCATCAGAGAAGATGGAGAAGCAAACACTTGGTTGGCGTGTGTGTTGCCTTTCTCTCTTTCATGTCCGGCCAGGGCTGCAAGGCAGAGAAACAGGAGGGAGAGAAATGACTCCACTCTTGGGTCTGGGGGCCCCGCCCCCAGGAAGACAAGGCGCGGCCCTCACCCACTTGCCAGGTTAGCCCCGGATGGGCCCGGCGCTGGACCAGGGGCTGGCAGCCGGCTTCCTGCCCTTGCCGAGTCCCAGCCAGCCGCGCAGAGGATGGTCAGGAGGAAGCTTGGGTGAGCATCTAGAAGCTCCGGGAAGTGCCGGTGGCCCAGGCGAGGCCAAGCACCATTCTGCGGGCTATCCCACCCCACCCCCAACCACCCCGGGCCACAAATGGAGAAGAGGACCTGCTTCTTTAAAGGCCGCTATTGCAGGACTCGAGCAGAGCAAGACTGTTATCCAAGTGTGTCGTATCATCGCTCTTCTGGAAAGACAGTCACCAGGCAAACACCAGAGCTGAAAAATCAATTGATGTGTTTATCACTTGTAAGAGCGTCAGGAGTAGAAATAAATTCCCTGGAGATAAGACGGTGAGGCGCACGCGGCACTGGTCGGCTGTCTGTGCTGGCCCAGCCCGTCGGGATCGGACATTAGAAACCTGGAGGAGAAATGAGTCTGATTTGGCATTTTGGAACAGACTTAGACACCTAATTACAGGTTTTATTTTTTCCCCTGACAACCACTTAGAAAGTTGCCTTTAGCTCATGTCCCCTATAAAATTCACAGTAAGGCAAATTTGTTACCTTTATTTGGGGATATTTTTACTCAGTAGCATAATTATTTCCATGAAGATGCAGATCCGGAGTGAAAAATACCTGGATACTTCGGATGATAAGTTGCAGGTGGCTCCCTCCCACTCTCACTCCTTTGGTGGTGGTGGGGTGACTAGGGGTCCAGTCCCAGGAAGACGCATGAGCAGGTCCCCTCCCCTTGCCATGCACAAGTCATACCCAACCCCCCGCTGTCCTCTCCTTCGCTGCCCCGGGCTCAGTGGCAAACGTGCAGCATCTGGTCAGTTGTTCAGAACTCAGAGCACATCCCCGTCGAGGCGATGCATGGCAGGTGGTCCTGGGCCCGACCCCTGGAGGCTCGAGGACCCACCGCGGTATCAGCCGGGAGCTGCGGGCTCTGCTGCAGAGGGAGCTCGTGTCCCTCACATTTCCCGGGGAGGAGGGAGCACCCTCTCCCCTTCCCAGCAGGGCCGGTTTCATCATCCCAAGCCCACACCCGTGGGGCCACCAGATCCATACGTCCCGAGACTGTCCCTCTGATGTTCTGAATGGGACAGTGGAGGGCAGTCAACACGGGACAGGGCCTCAGTGAATCCGGAAGGCAGCCGTCCGCAGCCCAGAGGTGGGCTGACCCTGTTCCCCGGGGCTTGGAGGGCTCAGGACGCCTTGAACAGGGAATTTCCCCAGGAGCCCTCTGTCCCAGCCAGCACCCTCGGACTCCTGCCCTGATCAGCTCTTCCCGTGTGCTCCCCCTGGACTAGCATCTGAAATGGCACCCACCACAGTGGGTCTGACCCCTCGACCGTGAGCACAGCCTCTGACTCGGCTTCATACCTCCCAAGATCTCGCCTATGTGACCCCACTCACATTTCCCACTGAGACCTTGACACCTCCAAGGGAGGTCTCCAGGTCCCGACAGCACGAAATGTGCATGCTCCTGGCCCACATACATGCCCACCAAGCTCTTCCACCACCCCTGCGGTCCCCACCTCTGGCAGGGGCAGCTCCATCCCCCAGCTGTCCAGCCCAGAAGCTGGTAGTGACCTTTGATGCCTTCCTCTTCCATACCCACCAGTCCTAATCAGACCATCTTGCACCTGCCCCTCTGTCTGTCTCCATTCCTCCCCTTCATCCAGGCACTATCACCTGGTGCCCAGGCGACCACTGGGCCCTCCTGATTGGTCTCCCCACCTCTACACCTGTGCCTTGCAGTCCATTCTCAACCCAGGATCTTAAAGCAACTCACATCTGGCCACTCCCTGCTTAGAAATCCCCAGTGGCTTCCACTGCAGCGGGTGAAACTCAGTGCTCCCAACAGCCCACAGGGCCTGAGGGCCTGGCTGGGCTGCCTGCGGCATGTCGCCTTGTGACCACAGGCCCCTGCACTGACCTCCTCTCACCTCCCCTTCCCTCCTTCACTCACCAACCTCTGTCCTCCCAGAGCCTGACGTGTATCCCCGAGGTTGGAATGCGTGGCTCAGTCCCCACTTTTCCCTGACCAGCTCCTTCTGGTCTTTCTGGTCCCAGCACCTCAGAAAGCCTCCTTGTAACTCCATCTCTAAAAATAGCCATCACAGCCATTGTTTGTTTCCTCCCCAACACTCACCACACTTGAAGTAACTTTCTGTTTGTTTATTTTCAGGTCCTTCCACTACAATACAGGCTCAGTGAAGACAGAGACCCTGTCTGTCTTGTTCATAACATGTCCACAGTTCCTAGAACAGAGCCTCTAGGTGAGTATTCGTGAGATGAATGAATGAGTGGATGGATGGATGGATGGTGGATGGATGGTTGAATGGTGGATGGATGGATAGATAGGGGGTGGGTGGATGGATGAGTGGATGGATGGCTCAGCACTGGCAGTGGAGGCAGGACCGGGGGACACTGGTCCCCAACCTGTCTGTGGGGTTGCAGCTCTTTGCTGCTCTGTGGAAACATGCTAACAGGAGACCGGAGTCCCCCGGCTCAGTGCACTCCCTCGAGTCTGCCGTCACTACATGGCTTCCGCCAGTGGGGCAACATTAGCTAATGTTTCCTATTATCTCACTAATTCAAACCTGGGAAGAGAATAAGCAAAACATGATTTTCAGAATTGTTTTCACAAGCACTTTGAGATAATAGGCTGGATGATGAAATTTTATCCACACAGCCCTTCCTAGGGCGCCTTTAAACCTGGTGTTGATCTCCACTGAGGAAAGCCAGAGGATGCCACTGGGTCTCTCTGATTCTGGCCTTTAAGAAAAATCAGTGACTTTCAGGCATGTCAGCTGCTGGGTAAGAAAAGCAGGGAGAGTTCAGACGTCCACCAGCAAATAAAAATATTCTCTTCTACCCTTTTGATTGACTTCTACTTTTTCTACTTTTTGACCACACAGGTCTTGGCAATTGACCCAGTTACAACTCCCATGGGCTCCCAGGTGTTGTCCCCTCACACTCTCCAGGTCTGGAGCCAATGTCCCCAGTTTTCCTGGCAATTAGGTGACCATCTTCTGCTGGAACCTGATTCCCAAATGCCCCTTGTGATCAGTGCCTTCGAGCAGATTGTCCACCTCCCTGTCTGTGGAAGCGGGCGCCCGTTAGCACGGGTGTGGCTGAACTCCCAAGGCAGCTCCAGATTGCAGATGAGCAATCAGGGCCCAGAGAAGCCAAGCAGCCTGCCCAAGGCCACACAGCTGGGAAGCCATAGAGCCAGATCTCGGGAGCCCACGCCCCTGACCACTGCTCTCCCCGCCTCTCTAGAGGGCCTGGACCACAGCCAGCACCCAGTGAGATCGCACTCAATGCTAGAATGGAATGAGGTAGACGTTTAGAGTGAGAGGGTCTCAGAGATGTCTGTGAACTAGTAACCCATCAACCATTTACTGGGTACACAACAGGGGAGACAAATGTGAACTTTAAAAATCTCTGGCTTTGAGGAGCCCCTAGAACACTAGGGGGGGCAAAGGTGACCAGCAGGTCACAGAGCAGTGGCACCTGTGTGAGGCTGGGTGGCAGATGGCTTTGGCAGCTCAGAGGGGAGGGTGTCTCTGAGGGCCTGACCTCTAGGCTGGGCTGAAACCAAGTCACCGGGCAGAGGAGGGGCTTTAGGCATTGTAGGGGGACACCCTGACATGCAAAGAGTCCGGCATGTTCCAGGATGGGGCAAGGGGGAGGACACGCAAGAAGTGGAGCTGGCAAGACAGTCACTTACATGTGGCCCCAACAACTGTGTGAAAGAGAAGAAAAATCTCCAACCTCACGAGCATTTTTCATGGTTGCATATTTAGCTAATGCTAGTTACATGCTCGGCTAGAATGATAATTTTAGCTGACTGATGTTTTCTGTCATGGAGAATAATTACTCTACCCTTGATGAGCTTCCGTGGAAAATCCATGTTCTACAAACTGTGCTGTGTGAGCCAGTCTGCACAGCTCCTCCAAGGGTGATCTCGGCGTAGGGTTCACAGACCCCCAATGCCCGCCTCAGGTCACAGCCTTCATCCTTGTGCATGTAAAACATCGAAACGAAATAACCCAACTATACCACGTTTCCATTTTTTCAGAAGAGGGTAGCATGGTGCACTAAATATTCTAGATAAATACTAATAAGGATAGTCATAGTCATTTTTTGAGCACGCACTAGAAGCCAAGACTGTATTAAGTATGTTCTTTTTCTATATATGTAAAAATACTCATTCTGCACACATAAAGTAGGCAAATACAATTCCCATTTCACAGTGATTAAAGGGCAAGTTATCGGACCCCTCGAAGGTCCAACATTGCACAGCTCAGAAGCAGCAAGAACAAGATTTGAACCGGCATATGACTGACCGCAGAGCCAGGACACACACATTGCTGGTGGGGGCACACTTGCACAACCACTCAGGAAAAGTATTTGTGAGGACCTAGGACAGCTGAACATACTGTATCCTGGGGCCCAGGGACTCCACTCCTTGATAAACAGCTAAGAAAAGTAAGTACCTGTATCCACCAAAAGAAATGTGACACAATGTTCATAGCACCTTTATTGTAATAACTAAAATCTGGAAATAACTCAAATGTCCAACAACAGTAGGCTAGATAAATAAATTGTGGTGTAGTCATGCAGTGGAATTCTATACAGCGATCAAAAAGAATGAAGTACTGCTATATGAAAAAGCACGAATGAATCTCGTGTACATAATGTTGGGCAAAACAAACAGACAAAAAGTAATGTTGCGTGATTCATTTAAATGATGTTCAAAAATAGGCAAAACTATCCTATGGTGTTAAAAGTCACGAATAGAGTTTCTTTGGGGGATAATGATGGGGAACAGGCTGGAGGCAGCTTCTGGGGTGCAGGCAATGCCTCATACCTTGATCTTGGTGGTGGTTACATGGGTATATGCAATTCACAAAAATCCATCAAGTACATATATACAATTCACTATATGGGTGCTGTACTCTAGTGTAATACAAACATTACAAACAAAACAAAAACCGATAGTGACGCTTAACACTTTCTAATACAAAAGGCCCACTAGGCTTCCCCAGGGTCATCACTGAATACATTGGTCTACACTCACCCTTCACTCAGCGAAAGTTCACTGGAGGCTGCGATGTGTCAGCCCTCTGCTAGGTGCTTAGATGCCGTATTCACTTCTGCTTTCATTGGGATTAATATTCCACAAGACATGCTGTGGAAGGCATAAAAGATCAGACTCAATTTCTCCTGATTCTAGAACATGCTTGGAATGAACATATATCTATTTATCATGTAAATAGTACTTAATTTTTTTAAAAAAATTTTAGTTGAATCTTCTACTTTTGGGGTTTCATTATCCAATAATTTATTTTCTAGTGACATAAGCCCTATTGAAATACAAATATACTTCAACACTTAAATAAATCATCACCATCATCATCATCACCTTCACCACCGTCATCATTGTCATCACCAACATCATTGTCATCACCGTCATCATCATCCCATCATCATCACCATAATCATCATCACCATCTTCACCATAATCACCATCATCATCATCAACACTATCATCACCATCACCATCATCAGAATCATTATCATCATCACCATCATAGTAAATTAGAGACATGAATTTTATACCATTTCCCAGAGATTCCCTGTAGGATTAAGCTCAGACCCCATAGTGGGAGCTGGTTTGATAATGGACCTTTGGTAATGCCTTTCCCTGTATCGGTTCCCCAAACCCTTCCCAAATAAACAACCTCCACTTGAATCATTGTCTCAGAATCTGCTTCTGGGGACGGCCTAAACAAAAAGAGTTCTCCTAGAGTTGTTGTGAGGATTAAATGAGGTAAACCGAGTAAAGTCTGGCAAAATGGCAGCAGTCAGTAAATCTTAAGTACCATCGGTTTCAAGAAGTGGTCAAGATCTTGACTTTGGGGAAATGGGTTGTTGGAATTACTGCTGGAATTGGTGGAGCCATAGGCAGAGGGCTTGGAAATCTTTTCCTATGTATCTGCCTGTTTCCTCAGTGAATTCATCACTTCCTCCCCCTAGTCTAGGTTCCTCCAGAAGGGAGGGTCTGGTCTTACTGATTTTGTATCCCGAGCATCTAACAGGGATGATCCTTAAATGGTAAGTAGAAACATTTCCCATTTCTGCAGCTGCTTCAGCCTCTTCTCTTCTAGCCCAGTGACAAGAGAAGAGAGTCTAGGCCAGACATCTGTGACCCATGTTACTATGGGACCTCAAGCTTGTCATTTGGCCTCTCTGGCCATCCCATTGTTCCTCACCCCTAAAATGACAATGACAATAATAAAGACCCCATGTAGTTGCCGTGGGGTCAAGTGAGGCAATGTACTTGAAGTGCTTAGCATAGAGTCAGGACAAGAATGTACCTACTGAACATTTGCTTTTATTAGTTTTTGTTATAAGTCCCTTAACCCTGCAGCAGCCACACCATTTGAACATGAGGCGTCTATCTCTAACCTTTAGACTGTCACCGAGACCAACTGGGAAGCATGCAAGTGGAGACAGAGGCTTCGCTGTGAGTGCACCCGTCTTTGTCTCCCCGAGCCAAACAAGAAAGCAGCAGTCACTCCTAACCTGCTGGATTTATATCACTTTCTTCCTGGCAACTACGTCAGCATTCGGAATCTGATCCCAAGTGCTCTTTTTAACTGAAAACCCAAGTTAACTTTGTCTTGTGGACAATCGGGGTCCACGATGCAGTAAGTAGCAAATGGATCCACCTTTCTCTGCTCCCTATTTCCCTCAGCTGCTCATTTCCCTGGGACACTGCTGTTCCGCCCAAAGCACTGCAAGCCTGGGGCAGAGACTGGTGTGAAGGAGCCTTCTCCCTTAGCAAAAGCAAAGTTCAAAATTCCCCAAAGAGAGAAGAGCTCAGGAAGAGGAGGCCTTCAGACCTCCAGGGAAGGGCCTGTTGCCCATGAGAATGTTGCCATAGACAGAGCTCAAGTAATATTTGTGGAATGAATGACCCAATGAATAAATGAAATCCTCTAGGCAGCAAGGGACCCTTTTCCCTTCTTCATACCCAGGGAGAAAATATAGAACAGAGGCTTAAGAATAAGACATTCACGTCCAGGTTCGCCACTCACTGGCTCTGTGATCTTAGGGATGTTATATGCCTCCCTGAGCTGTGACTTTCTTGTTTGCAAACATGATTAACAACACCTAACCAATGGGGTTAGCAGGAAGAGTCATTGTGGCAGCACATGGGAACTGCACTGAGCTACAGATAACAGGAAACCTTCCTCCAGCAGCTGAAACTGAGGGGGTTTAACTTAACTCATGCAACAGGGGAGGGCAGTCCTGAGCCGGTGGGATGGCCAATGGTGACATCCGAGACCCAGTTTCTTCTCTCTTCTTCTCCACCTTCATTACTATAGCTTTTATGCTCATTGCCCCAAGATGGCTGCTGCGCCTCCAGGCATCACTTCCAGTTTCCAGGCAGGATGAAAAGAGAAGAGTGAGGAGTGCAGTGCAAAAAGCCTCCTCCCAGCAACGCTTTGCATTTTGTTTTGGGAAGGGCTACACTCCCTAGTAACATTCATTTGGATCTCTTTGACCAGAATTGTGTTGCATGGCTATAGCTCCAATTGGGCACATATCACCCTGAACAAACCCGGATTCTGTGACTGAGGAAGTAGGGAGAATGGATGGCGGGTGGACCAAGGAGCAGCACGTGTCCCTTCATGATACACAGAAGGTACTGAATGTTGGCCTATTGCAAACACCATCACATCGCCTCCCAGATCACCGCTCTGCTCACACTGTGTGGGTTTGTCATATTATTGCAGAAATTTCCCCCACAGGATGCTCAGACATCTTGCAGACTGCTGTACCATATTAAGGAGTTGAAATATTAGACTATTCCACTGAACGCCAATTGCTTCTTTTGCTGAAATCCTATTTCATCTGAGTCAGTTTTAAATCAACCAACAAATATTTATGCAGCCCTCTTTGCATCAGATATTATACCTGGAGCTGCAGCAGCCCCTAAGAGGGATAAGAGAGAAATCCCTGGCGCCGAAGGATCTGCTGTCTACTTGGGAAGCTGCTGACTGAGGTTAATAGGATCTACGCGAGGAGTGGTCCTTACAGAAGCATCTACATGCAAGTCTGAGAAAGCAAGATTGCTCTGGGGCCATTTCTAAGGCTCGATACACAAGTCACCTCCCCAACGGTGTTAATCCTCTGCTTTGTCTACATCTTTCTCTCTCAAGCACACAAAATTTAGACAGAGGAGGAGAGGGGGAAAACGAAAGCAAGAAAGACAGAGGAAACTATGCTCCCAATAAAATGCGTATAACTGGTGAATTCCACCCCTGGCAGCATAATTACCAATAGCTCGTGTATCCAGCAGCTCCCTGAAGAAAGCTGTTCAAAGGGTTAGGTCGCTCATGAGCCACTGCCCATGTGTGTGATTCACAGAGCTTTCTGGTAGACCTCACGAGCATTTCTGTGGATTCTAGAAGGCATTCTTCCTTGAATATTCCTTCACATGGAAAATGCATCCCAGCGAGTTCCCCATTTCTCTTCTGAAGTTGATTCGCTGCATTTTCAATGCCCTTCCCTCTAAGGCCCTTGCTGGCCCCTCACAGGAGTCAGGGAGGAATCTGGGAGTGGAGAGGTAACAGCCTGATTTGATACATTATTTATGGCCCTAATTTCCTGCAGGTTAAAGGAAAGAAAATGTTGGGTCCTCACCTGGGAGAGAGGTTTAGAAGCCAGGAATGATGGGGCTGTGATCTCCCAGGCCTGGGACCCAATTCGGCATCCACTTGGTGCACCAGGAAGCACAGAGGTGAGCCCAGTCAGACAGAGGCAGACCGTATGACAGCACCACAAAGCTTCAGGGGGTGGACTGATGTCTAAACAGGAACCCACAGCCCTGCTCTGCTCCATGGCCCACCTGCCCAGAAGCAACAGAGACAAACCCAAGCTCCAAAGAGATGGCCAAGGCCAAGAGGAGGGAAGCCCCTCACCATCCATCACCAATCCCTGTGCCCACCTACATGCCCACTCCCATCCTACACCCAACACAAACCCAGGAAGGAAACCTGAGCTGATCAGTGGCCTTGTCCACAGGCCCACATCAGGGCACACAGCTGTGGTTCACTGCCCCATCTCCACCACTGCCCAGCTTAGGGCAGCAGAGCCCTTGAGCATAGCATGCTGGTTTCTAACTGACTTTTAGGTCTACATGCCTACTCAGTGAATGGTCAGCCAGCGGTGCCAGGCCCTGAGCTCTGTGTGAGACACAAGGTACAAGGATGGGTCCAGCCCTCAAGAAACTCAGGTGCAACATGAGCAAACATGGGTTACAGAAGTGCTATAGAACGCAGCTTGTCATGATCGCTATACACAAAAACTGAACAATGGGCCTAACCCTGGACTTGGGTTCAAACCTTACCTCTGCCCTTACTAGCTGTGTGACCTTGCAGAAGTCAATCAACCCCTCAGAACCTCTATTTTCCCATCTTTAACATGGGAATGACAGCAACGTTCAGAAGAATGCTTGAAAGACTATATGAGGTAATGTGTGCAAAAGGCCCAGGGCTGCTCAATGAATATGTCGTCCTGATTCTCTCATCACAATCAACAGTGAAATCAGTTGGAGTGGTCCTTTAGATCTGTTTATAAGCTTTTGTTAACCTTGACCCCTGTAATGCTTTCTCACTCCAGCTACTGTGTATTTCTACCAGCCAAAGAGCTTCTGTTGAGCTTTACTTCTGTAGTTAAAAAAATTAAAACATGACAATTATCAGGGTAGTATTCACATTTATTTGGCACTAGCTAATGTCAATGAGCAAATTCAATATGTTATTTTTATGATACACATTACACATGACAGAGCCACCATGAGCTTTCTCACAGGACTTTTCTGCCTCATTATTCTCCATCCAGGGACGCAGGATATTACTCTGCGCAGTTCTGGAATCAGACATTCTGGGTGTGAATCCCAGCTCAACCAATTTCTAGCTGGGTGAACTGAGACCAGCCACTTTATCTTTGTAAGCCTCAGTTTCCTCATTGATCGACTGAGAATAACCCAGGGTTCTGGTGGGCATTGGTAACTGTGGTGGACACACTCTAGAGGGACCTCATTGATTCCCATCCCCCAATAGCCACACCTTTGTGTGATCCCTTCCCTTTAAATATGGGTGGGACTTATTCTAATAAACAGAATATGGCAAAAGTGAAGGGATTTTGTAGAGGTAAGGTCTATAATCAGTTGACTTGGAGCTCATCAAAAGGGAGATTATCCTGGGTGGGCCTGGTCAAATCAGGTAGGTGAGCCCTCTAAAAGAGGGACAGGAGCCCTCCCTGAAGTCAGAGGCTCCAAGCAGTGGACTCTTCTGCTGGCCACAAAGAAGAAACTCACCATGAGTTCTACAACCACAAGGAAATGAATTCTGCAAACCAACTGAGGAAACTGAGAAGCAGATCCTTCCCCAGCCAACCCTCTGATGAGAACACATCCTGGCTGACACCTTGACTGCAGCCTTGAGAGACCCAAGCAGAGGACCCAGCTAAGCCACCCCTGGCCTCCTGATCCCCAGAAACTATGAGATCATAATCAAGTATCGCTTTAAGCCTCTAAATTTGTGGCAATTGGTTATGCAGCAACAGAAGACTAATACAGAAATCCATGTAGGATGCTGAGCATGGCGTCTGGCACGTTGTAAGACTGAATGACTGGGAGCTGTTATTATTAACTGTTGCATAATTGGGTGGCTGAAACCACTAAGGAGGAATTGCTGCATGCCACGTCCAGTTGGCCGGCCTGAGAATCAGCCATTGTTTGGGGTTGTTAGACCAGCTGGTGTTCCTTTCTCGGTGCCAGAGTTGGCTGCACCAAGAGATGAAATTCTGGCTGCAAGAGTCTCCAAAGCCAGAACCCCAGAAGATGGTCGATTTCCTGCACTGGATAATGTAAGCAGTTTTCTCCCCCAACCAGGCCTAAGTTTCTGTAACGTTACATCCTCAGGCTTCGTTGCCTCCTTCTCGAGTCCAGTTTGTTTTGAGAAGGAGTAACAAGTGTTTGAGCCAGACGATGTTGGCTGCTGGACACCAGTGTGTCAGGTTTTCACATCAGCCCACCGCAGAAACAGACATTCTCATTCTATTCTCAGCATCAGAGCCTGTTTATAATCACCCAAATCTGCAGGCATCCAGCTCTGAACTTCGGCTGCTAAAATATTCAGAACAACACAGCACCTAATAAAGCGACCTGCTGCTAGTGATCCCCCAATCCCCACCCCCCAAAAGAACTCTGTTGTGTATCAACAAAAGACACACGTTTATCAACTTTTAGATTGTTTTCTCATTAAAATGTCTTTAATGCCTATTAAAATGCGTGTTATAGATGCATGTTCCTCATAGTAATTGAAGGAATCAATGTGACTTTCTCATTCTAAGAGATTTTCAGGATCTCAGCGGAAATTATTTTTCATTCCTTTAGGATTTTACAGCTGCTTTTCTCATTATCTGCCCCATAAAACTTTGTTCCGATGAAGCTGCCTGGAGGAAATCAGTTCAGGTGGAGTCCCTCCTCAAGTTCTGCAATGAAACCACTTCAGAAACAAATGTGGAGAAAACCACATTTGCTTACCTTGGTCCATCCCTGCCGGGTAAGGGTTTGGGTCACACAGAAGGAGACACATGACCCCATGTGCTGTGAATGACTTTAAAACTGCCAAACCAGCCCTGAAATATTTCCCCGCCTATGACACCATGGTGAAACCATCACCCCAATCTTTTCTTGAAGATTTTAAAACCTTCCCAGATATTCCTACTGTGAAGAGTAATATCTGAAAGTCCACAACCACCGTGAAGCATTTGTTATGAATCAGTACATGAGTCTGGTTTCAGTCACCCAGTAGGGTCTAGGTTGCCTATGTCCAGAACATAGGTCACTATTCACAATAGGACTGGCAAAGAAGATGCTCAAACTTGCTGGAAGGCAAATCAGCTCTGGTATCAGCACTTCCACCAGTTCTGTGACTCCAGAGCAGATGGAGAGACCTTGGGCCTTTCTGCTTCCATCAAAGAAACCAAAGCTGCAGCCTGAGGCATGTGCGTAGCCCCCAGAATGGCAAAGGCTCTGGATTCCTAAATTCCTGCAGGGCCTAAAGAGGCCCTGCAATCAGCTCAACATTTCCCAAGCACTTCCTATGTTCCTAGCCCTGAGCCAGACCCTGTGGGAGATAAAATAAGTGTGGCAAAGTCCCCCACCTCATTCATTCATTTAGTCATTCATTCATTCATCATCCACTTACTGAGCACCTATGATATTCTAGCCCCAGGAGGCACTCTGAAGCTCTGCAGCCCTTCCTGAAGCCCCACGTCTCTGAGAGCTGGCCCAGATGGAATACTCTGACTTCTC
The DNA here is from genome assembly GCA_031878705.1 of Tapirus indicus. Lineage (NCBI taxonomy): Eukaryota > Metazoa > Chordata > Mammalia > Perissodactyla > Tapiridae > Tapirus > Tapirus indicus. The sequence goes on along the minus strand of CM062924.1, from coordinate 87,329,773 downwards.
ATCCACCAGCTTCATTTCTTTTTCCTTGCTTCAGAGCGCTGACTTGCCCCAGGAGCTGGTCCTTCTCAATCTGAGTAGAACAGACCTAGATCTTTTCTCTCTCTGGGCCCTGGACTGCCCTTCCCCAAACTCTCCACGAAGGCACAGACACCAAGCCCTGTTCCTGCAGTTGTAAATTTAAGCAGTGACAATGAAGGGTGCAGTAAGAGCCACACACACCCTCCCCTTCATGCAAGCATGGGTCACCCGGAGGGTGGTGGAGAGTTCTAACTTTGCAAAGAGCATCTCCCACCACTTGGTCTTTTCAAGAACCATGAGCTGATTTTGTTTGGTTAAAACAAATAAGCAAAGGTCTACTTATCAGAGACCTTTGCTGATGCAGAAAAACCCTAATTAGCTACTGTACCCTCTCTGCTAAGAGGCTGCAGATCCTGGAACCCTGTGGGCAAAGAGGGGTGAACTCAGACTTGAAATTAAGCAAATTTCCCCTTTTGAGTCTGGGGACTGTTAAGTGGTGAACAAAAGATGTCAGGAAAAGTTAGAGTGTGGGCCACACCGGGTTAGGCTTAGTTGGCAGGAGGGTCTCTTGGTGCTGAGCCTGATTGCTGACTTCCCTCTTCCCCATACCTCCCCACCTCCACGAGCAAAGTTTAAATCCTGCTTTACAAATGAGGACAAGCCTCCGAACTCCAAAAGATTTAAAAGTTTGAACCAAAGCAAAACAGTTTTCCTGCATTCTGTCCAGTTCACTCTCCCTTGCTCGGGGAGGAAGTGGCAAGGGCTTTAGTCGGGAGCCTGACACAGGACATGACTTTCATAGAGATTTCCAATAATCTCTGGGTCTCGTCTGGGCCTGCAGCAATGAGGCGGCGCTTGGAAAATCACATTTGATGATGACCTTGCAAAGCGGCGGGACCTGGACAAGCAGCCAGTCGATGTCTCTTTCCTCCCAGGACTCCCAACACCGCTCCTGCTCCGTTTCCACTGGGAGCTTCCTCAGGGAGGCAGACACAGTGCAATGTCCTGTCACTTGCAGATAAACCCAGTCCCAATAACAGGGCAGGAGACTCCAGCTAGATGAGTTCCCTAAAATGCTCAAATCCTTAACAAGAATCTGTCTTAAGAGCATTAAAAGAAAGCTAGCTACTCAGGATGGGACACGTGAGGAATCCGTTTGCACAGTATCTAACGCCCCCTCACACCCCAGAATCCCACTCTGCTTTTCCCAAATCTGGATTTCTATATGCTGCATCCTGGGAGGTGACTCATTGAAGAGGTAAGCGTCTGATCATTCCATCTTGGGAAACTAGGAGCTGTCACTAATGGTACCCGTGACTGTCAATTCTAAGGTGACCAGGTGGCAGCTGCCATGTCTCTGATAATGAGTGAAGAACTTCTGTCTTCTGAGCTCCCGGCAAAGCTCCAGCAGTACAGTGTGGGTACAACAGCCTCTGTGGGGCTGCTGAAGGGGCCCCTCCTCTACTCCCTCCAGAAATGCACCAGACTCTCCAATGCCTTACTTTTATTCACAGAAGCATCCAAATAAACTTTGATGATTAATACTGATCAATAGCATACACACCATCTCAGTCAGCTCGGGCTGCCATAACAAAATACCAGGACTGGGAGCTTAAACAACAGACAGTTATTTTCCCACCGTTCTGGAGGCTGGAAGTCCAAGATCAGGGTGCCAGCATGGTGAGGCTCTGCTGAGAACCTGCTTCCTGGCTTGTAGATGGCTGCCTTCTTGCTGTGTGATCATATGGCAGAGAGAGAGAGAGAGCAAGCTCTCTGGTGTGTCTTTTTACAAGGGCACGAATCCCATCATGAGAGCCCCACCGAAAGTCCCCATCTCCAAACACCATCTCATTGGGGGTTACGGCTTCCACATATGAACTTGGGAGACACAAACGTTTAGTCCACGACACACACTTACCATATGTCATGCCTCCACCAAAGGCTAAATAGTCACCATCTCCCTGGATTCTCACAGCATCCCAAAGGGGGTATGATTATTCCCATCTTAAAGATGAAGAAATGAAGGAGAACACACAACTGGTAAGTGGAAAACTGGGATCCAAACACAGATCAGTCTGGTCAAGAATCAGCTCTAAATACAGCACGGCCAAAGCCCCTTGAAGCCAGCAGAGTTTCTCAGGGTGTCAGAACTTGGAGAATATTTAGACAAACAGTTTTCAAATATATTTTAGCCAATAACAATTTTACAATAAAGTCTTACTAGGATGTCCACATAAAAAACAGCAAAAAATTCCAAGTTGCTCCATTTGAAGCAGGGGTTTGGGCACTAACTCACCAGCATTTTCCACTTTCTCACATTATCCTTCCAATCCTTCCCCTTCCTAGCCCCGTTCCATCCCTGGCAGAATTGGAAGCATATCTCCCTATCCCACAGGGATCCAAAGACAACATTAACTTTAAAATCAAATAAATAAAAAATAAAGACGAGAAATAAATATTTATTGAGGTTGTATGGTAGAGTAAGTTCCCAGTGGACCAATCCTTCCACAGAAAACAACTATAAACTATAAAGAAAAAAAAAAACCAAGGGGCCGCCTGGTGGCACAGTGGTTTAGTCCGCGCTTGGCAGCTCTGGGTTCGCGAGTTCGGATCCCGGGCGCCCGCCGACGCACTGCCTGTCAGCCATGCCGTGGTGGCGTCCTATATAAAGTGGAGGAAGATGGGCACAGATGTTAGCCCAGGGCCAGTCTTCCTCAGCAAAAAGGGGAGGATTGGCAACAGATGTTAGCTCAGGGCTGGTCTTCCCCACAAAAAAAAAAAAAAAAAGACAATAAAAAAAAAAAAAAAACCAACCTATCTAAAGGCTCTAGAAAATGAACAACAGCAGGAAGATTTTGGAAGGAGGAACCAGCATGTGGTGAGTCCTCCATCTTTGTGTTGATTCCAGCATGGTGCAGTGCAGCTGAAGCTCTGGAAGAAACTCCACTGTCTCTCTGTCCAGGAAAAGTAAGATCCAGGTGGTCCCAGATGCTGGTGAGCGAGGAGGGAATCTCATAAAGAATGGAGCACAAGAAAGGGAGTCCCAGATTCCACATGTAAACCCTAGTCAAGTCTCTGACTGACCTGCAAACTGTCCATGCATGGCGCAGACTGCCAACAACCTAGTTAAAGAAGAAAACACACACGCACACACAAAGAACTGAACTGAGATCAGAGCTGCCACCACCCGTAGGGGAGAAAGAGTTAGTTTGTGCTTTGAGTCTATCCAAGTTAATTGTCTGCTAAAAAAAAAACAATAATACTCCATAAAGAAATATAACAGAAACCAGTGTCCACACACAATATTCACAATGTCCAGGATACTATCCAAAATTCCTCAACATACAAGAAAACCAAGAAAGTGGGACTCATTCTCAAGCAAAAGGATAATCAACAGAGACCAACTCTATGACGACCCAGATGTTGAAATTAACAGACAAGGAGTGCAAAGCAGCCCTTACAACCATGCTTCAGGAGACAAAGGAAAATGTCCTGATAACAAGTGAAAAGATAGTCACTCTTGGCTCAGAAATCAAAAATGTAAACACAAATCAAATGGAAACTTAAGAATATCAGAAATGATGGGTTTAATAGATGGGTTTAATAGCAGAATGGAAATGATCTATAATAAAGTCAACAAACCTGAAAACAGATCAAAAGAAATTATCCAATCTAAAGAATAAAGAGAAAAATATTAGAAATAAATGAATGATGCCTCAGGGCTCTAAACATAAGTAATTGGAGATGAGAGAAAGAATGAGTAGGAAAAATATTTGAAGAAATAATGGCCAGCAAATTCCCAAATCTGGTGAAAGACATAAGTGTACATTTTCAGGAAATTCAGCAAACCACAAATAGCATAAATTCAAAGCAAACCATGCCTAGGCACATAATAATCAAACTGCTGAAAACCAAAGATGAAGTAGAAATCTTAAAAGCAATCAGAGATGAATGATGTCACATACATAGTAAAAATAATTTAAATAACTGAAGATTTCTCTCCAGACACTATGGAGGCCATTTGACAGTGGAACAATATCTTCAAAATCCTGAAAGAAAAAAAAATCTGTCAACAGAGAATTCTATACACAGAAAACATCCTCAAAAATGAAGAGGAATTAAAGATATTTTTAATTAAAAGAAAACAAACAGAATTCACTGCCAGCATACTTGCACTACAAAAATTTTAAAGGAAGTTTTCAGTCTGAAAGAAAGGAAAATGATGCCAGAGGGAAATTTGGATCTTCAGGAAGGAATAAAGAGGATTATAAGTGGTAAATATCCAAGTAAATATAAAAGACTATTTCCTTCTCTAAATTTTGTTAAAATACAAAGGACTGTTTAGGCAAAAATTAGCATTGTCTTCTGGAGTTTATAATGTATGTAGATGTGTGTATATGACACTCTAGCACAAAGGGTGGTGAGGAGTCTTAAATGTGTCTATAGAGCTGCAGGGTTTCCACAACACATGTGAAGTCATACAATATTAAGTAGACTGCAAGGTTTGAGGATGTATATTCTAACTCCTAGAGCAATGACTAAATAAAATGATGCAAGAAAGAATATCTAAAATGTCAACAGATATATTAAAATGGAATTCTAAAAAGTATTCAAGTGAAGACAACAGGAAAGGTGGAAGAGAGGAACAAAAATAAAAAGGGACAAACATAAAATAAATAATACATTGGTAAACCTAAATTCAACTGCATCAATAATTACATTAAATGTGAATGGACTAAACCCAATATTTACAAGGCAGTGAATTTGAGAATGAGTAAAAAAGCAAGACTCAACTAAATGCTGTCTAAAAGACATGCACTTTATATAGAAAGACAAAGATAAGTTGAAAATAAATGAATAGGAAAAAGATATGTTACATAATGCATATGCATAAAAAGGCTTCAGTTGCTATATTAATGTCATATAAAAAGATTTCAAGACAAAAAGAATTGCCAGGATAGAGAAGGACATTGCATAATGATAAAAGGATCAATCTCTCAGGAAGGCATAGCAATCATAAATGTATATGCATCTAATATAAAAACTTCAAAATTCACAAAGCACAAATTAACAAAATTAAAGTAATAAATGTAAATGTAATAATAGTAGATTATAATGTCCTTTCCTCATCAACTGATAGAACAACCAGAACAAAAAATTAATAGAGACAAAAATAATCAGAACAACTCCATCAACCATTTTCACTTAAATGATGTTTATAGAACACTACACCCAACAACTGCAGAATATATACTCTTTAAGAAAAACTGTTCATCAAGATAGACCTTGTGCTGGGCCATAAAATTAATTCTGATAACTTTAAAAAGACTGAAATCAGAGAGAGACAGTTCTCTGACCACAAAAGAATTGAATTAGAAATAAATTCAACAAGAAATCTAGGCTGAGCCTAAATATTTGGAAATTAAACAAAGAAGTCAAAGAAGAAAACCAAAGTAAAATTTTAAAATATTTCAAATCTAATGATAGTGAAAATATAACATAGCAAAATTTGAGCTATCCAGCTAACCAACACTTAGGGTAGAAATTTCTTATCTTAAATTCCTATATTTAATGAAAAAAGATCTAAAATAAATAACCTTCAGTTCACCTTAAGAAGCTATAAAAAGAGCAGCAGAGTAAATCCAAAGTAGGTAGAAGAAAAGAGATAACAGAGGCAAGAACAGAAATCAGTGAAATAGAAAATAGACAACAGGGAAAGCATGTGAGGGGCCTGGCACGCCCCACTGAGGGATGCTGTTTGGATGTGCAGGAGGAGCCATCAAAACTGTTTGGGTCGGGGGAGGGACATGGTCTTGTCCCAGCCCCTCCAGCCGCAGGGAAGCATTCACATAAATACCCAAATAATCATGGCTGGGGCTCCCATCCCGTCTTCTACCACACACCTCTCCCCGAGAGCTTCGGGGACTCTCAAAGGCTAAACAGATCATCATGTCACAGTTTACCTGCATCAACCACCCTACTCCAGGTCACTACAGCTCCAGAACCCTGCAAGACCATCCCTGACTGTCACTTGTTCACTGCACAGTCCACTTCCTTCAGGGGGAGTATTATCCCTGCCACCCAGCCCCTCACCTTGAACAAGACACGCAATTGCAATCACCCAGTGCATAATTTCCTGGGTTGTGTATGCAGCACTAAATACATCCCAGTGAGGGGACCTCAAGGGCTCTCCTCCCACTGGAGCAAACGAAACTCTGTGCATCTCACCAGCCATACTCCTGCTTCCCGTGAGCAAGCAGCTAGGGTAATAATAAACGAGAACAATGCTTTTCAGGCTGCCTAGGTCCACAGTTAAAAGACAAAAAGCACTCTACCTCTGCGTGGAGAGCCAGCCATACGTCCCATCTCCATGACTCAACAGACCGCCTAACACCCGGGACCAAAAGACCCACACTTGTATCTGCCCGCACTCGCTCAGCTTTCCCCCTAGAAGGAGAGTAAGTGCCAACCTTACACCAGCAAGACTAAATTCGGAGTTCTCCAAAGCAGCTCCCCAAAGCAGACAAATTCCATTTCTCCCTAGAATTGAGATGCTGGGAAGCCCCACCCTTTAGGAGGCTGTAAAGTCTCCAAGAATATTGAGATGTAGCTTCCATAAGGGACCAAGTAGATCCTGTCACTTGTTTGTTTTTCCTGAACATTCCTGGGTGAACAGGGGAGTCCCGAGGCAGGAGCCACCCCTAGGGTTTTGAAATGATCTAGGTGGGAGAGGAGGAAGCCCCAGGCATAGGCTGAGGGCCAGGAGGAGGGGCTACACAGGAGTCACTTATTCAACGAACATTTGCTGGGGGACGGCTGGGGGCGGCTGGGGGACGGCTGGGGGACGGCTGGGGGACAGCTGGGGGCAGCAGGGGGAGACACTCCTCTAGATGCTGGAGCTACAGCAGCAAAGACAAGACAGGAGCCCCTGTCCTCCCGGCTGGAGCTCATCTTCTCGCCGTACCGTGGAGTAGAGGGTGGGGTGTGGGCAGGCGCAGGGGCCCAAAACAGCTCCAGGTGTTCTGGGTCTAGAACCAGACAGGGAGCTGTGCTAATAGTGGAGAAAAACATGGACGTCTTCAGGGAAATGTAGTGTCAACCTTTTCCTCAGGTGGCCATGCAAATCTCACTGCTAAACTGAACATTAACAAAAACTGTTGTGATAACAAAGCGGGGCAGGGCGTGAAGTTAGCTGGGGGTGAGGGGGCACCAGCCTTGCACCAGGAGCTTGGGGCTGGCTGTGAACACACTTCGTGAAAACACAGCCCCTGCCTGGGAGAGTCTCCAGACTCGACCTTGAGGTCACCTGCCCTGAGGGCCATCTGCAGGAAGCAAAGGAGCAGTTTGCCTCCTGGAGGCGTGCCCCAGAGGGGACATGTTTGCCCTTTCTCAGGGACCCCTCATCTAAGAGGACCCTCCCAACACTAACCTCCCAGGTTGGGGGAGACAGCAGAACCCCAGGGGTGAGGCACAGTTTGCTGCTGGCCCCGCCCAGCAGGCACTGCTGCTCTGTGCAATTACTCAGGACTGTTGAATTGCCAGGTAATTACCTGTGAGTCTACAGTTAGGATCGATACAGGCTGCAAAGTCTTCTCGCTCACCACCAACCCCCACGACACACCAGCCCCCTGGGAGGGAGCAGAGCTTTAAATAACATAGGAAGGAAGGAAGGAGGGATGAGAGAGAGGGAGGGAAGTAGGAGAGAAGGGAAGAGGAGAGGGAAGGAGGGAAGGAGTGGGGAGGGAGGGAAGTTTGTTCTTTGGGAAATCACACTTGGAAGAGGACCCCCAGTTGTGGCCGGCAGGACCACAGCGACCGACCCAGGAAGAAACCTGCCCTCCCCGCTGCACATGCCCCGAGGCCTCGCCTTTCTAGGCCCCGCTGCTCTGAGCTCTGCACAGCCAGCCCTGTGCCCCCTCCATTTGCACAGCCTTGTGCCCCTCTGTCAGGCCTTCATTCTCCCCACCCGGTTCCTGCACGTGGCTCTGCACCAAGACAGCTTAACCCCCGCATGCTGATGGCACTTCTCCAGGCTCCGTCCATCACACTTCTGACCACCGCCCCTCTCCAGCAAAGTCCCCTCCCTACCTCACAAGTGCCCATCTAACCAGGGTGGGGAGCTGGTGCTACTGACGGACAGCAGGAACTCATCCTGGGCAGGTCCAGGGGCCAAAAGTGACACTTCAATGTCTTATCCCAGGTTTGCCCACTTACAACACCAGGAAGAGCCTGGGTGGTGTGGACGGCAGACCCATCTTATTCACTGGCGCCACATAGGCTAGAAACAGCCTTTGGGGCCCAAACTGAGTGCTGTCAAGGTAGATTACAGAAACCAACACTTTTCAGAGCAGGCATTAAAAGCACAGACCTTGATACCCCCAAGCAGTAATACACAATAAAAACATAGTTTAGAAATGCCCAGAAAGGTCTGGAAGGATCCACACTAGACTCAACCACAGTTCCCTCTGAGCAAGTGGGGCAAGGATTGGGAGGTGGGAAGTAGTCACATTTAAATCAGTGGAATTTTTTACAAAAATGGAGTTATGTGATTTAAATTTTTTTTTTAATATTTAGGTTAATGTGTAAAAGAGGAACTGATACCTGCTTACGAAAAGATGCCAAGGTGACAATGATCCCCAGGTCCTGGGGTGACCATCCTGTGGCAGCCCCACACCCTCCCAGATAGTGAAGGAGGGGTCACTGGATGTGGAGATGTCCGGGCTCTGTGACCCTCTTCATGCAGAGCCTAAGTTAAGGGGTGAGGGGTGGACTACAGAGCAATGTCACCATCCCGGAGGGAGAGGCCTGGTGGTGGAGAGAAGGGAGTGCTCAGGTGCCGATGAACGTCTGGGAAAGGTTTCAGTCTTCTCACCCAGAAATGGAGCCCTGCAGATTCTCTGTCATCAAGACTGGAGGGATGCGGGAAAGGAGGAGCCAACCCTCCTCCCTCCAGGTGGTGGTGGTCTTGGAGGCCTGCAGAGCAGTGAAAGAACAGCATGGTGGACACGAGTCTCCCCATCGGTGCTCCGACTGCCCCGAGGAGAACCCCCCTCCACACCCAGCCGTACGATGGGAGGGCATCAACGCAACCCTAGCTCCAAAGTCCCATCAGGACCGTGTAAGCTAATCGTAGGTCTGTCCCCAGGGCCACAGCAACTGGTTCAGTCATGGGCTCCACCCCACCAGTGAAGACCAAGGGGCGTGTCTGAGATTACTGGGAAGGAAAAGACTCTGGCACCTGTGGAGCTACTGGAAGAATCTGTTTGGTGTCATTCTTACCAATACGAGACGAGAAGATGCAGCCCCAAGAGCGGCCGGCTCCTCTTGCAAGCTCGGTGGAAGGCTGCCTGAGAACGATGCCAACACGGGGAAGCAGAGATGGGAAGACGAGCTCTTCCCCTAACAGTGAGCCCTGATCAAGCTGCGCCAGAGGCAAGAGCTGTCCCAGGGCTGTCCTGCTCTTTGAGGCAAGGAATCGCCTTTATTCCAGAGGAGGTGGAGGTGAGGAGGTGAGTTTTCTGCAACTTGCCCTAAAAAAGAGCCATAAGTGAAGCGTGTCTCAGAATGAAAATGCACGCTTGGGTGTCACCAGAAAATACCCATTAGGACCACACAGGTCACGGAAGCGTCATTTCTCTGTCACATCACAGACATCAGCTTCTTGTCTCCTCCTGAGACACTGGAAAGCTGGATGGGGGTCCCTAAAGACCCCAGCCCCTAGTTCCACGGGCTTCTCTCAGGGGACGAAGAGGTTTCTCATTTACCGTGTTAAGTGTCCACGAAAAATAAAACTCATGATTGATTTTCATGCAGTCACTCCCCAGCTGCCCCATAAAAGAAAACCCCTCTGATTCAGTTAATTTGGGTTGTGTCTCAATAATGGAAACAATGGATCATGCCCAGGCCCTGGACACTCTGACGACCTTAACAGCCCCACAAGCTGCTCAGTTGAAAATAAGGAATCAACCAGCAAATGGCTGCACCCACAACCAATTTCACACAATCGATATGCAGCTATAACAGAGCCGTGGCTCTTGTCGTCCTGGAACGAGCACATTAATGGAAGAAAACGGCTAACAGGGACCCAGGCCAGCCATGACTGAGCAAAGAACCCCAAATCCCAGGATCGTGGAATTAGGAGAGACCCGAGGCTCCTCCGCTGAGACCCTTGTTTACCGATGAGGAAGCTGAGACCCAGGGACGTGGTCCTGGCTCTGTTTTCAACTATTCATTCCTTTTGCTGTTGGTATTTTCCTATTAGTCGTTTTCCCCTTTTTTGAAAAATCTTAGAGAGGGAGGAAAAAAAGGGAATGGCAAATCTTAGCTATGTCAGATAGCATTTGTAAATGAAGCTTCAAAGACAGAGGTAAAAAGCTGTTGTCGGCCGTGCATCCCGGGCAGAAAAATTCACTCAAGAGATCAACCAGGTAATAAAGCCGAGAGCTGGGCCGCTCTGGCTTCTCTGGCCCTTCTCATTGTGGCATTTGGAAGAATTATTGCTTCAAAGCTTCCGTGATAGAATTTTGCTACATTAATTTGGTTTTTGAATCCTGTTCTTGAGGAAAGAGAAGCAGATAAAATAAACACAGACCCGAGAAAGGGACACCGCCAACCACAGGGGCAAGTTCAAATGAGAGCATCTCTTGTCAGGAGAGTGAGAAACAGCCTAAGTGACATGCGTTGGGACCACATGGCCGCTCTGTGTCCCAGCAGGGAGGAGCAGAGGGTAGGCACGGGCCACTCCCCAGGTGGGTTTCTAGAACATTCTCTCTACCTTGGAGAACACTCCAGCGTCTCTGTTTGCTTAATGGTCCTTCTAGGATCTGTGCACTTTTCTAGGAGCCCCCGCACCCCAGTGGCCTCCCGTCCCCGTGACCACCAGGCGATGACTCTCTTGGCTGCATCCTCAGGCTTGGTCTGCTGCTCCCTGGGTGCTGGCCATGTCTGCATGCCTTGTCACCCGCGAGGACCGAGAGCCCTTCACAGACCGCAGCTAAGCCTTAGGTGCCCATCTCTTACATCCCAGCCGTGTGCAACGGTGCCCAGTGTTACCTGATGAATTGAGACATTGGCTTCCAACTAGCCACTTGGTCCACTCCGGCATTTGTGAGCAACGGCAGGGCTCCCGTGGAGGGCTGGGGCCAGATCTGGCCTCCCGAAGTGTTCTTTTCTGGGTGGTCCATGAGCTGGAACCTCAGTTCCTCGAGGCCCGTTTGCAATCTCCCTTTCACAGAAAGGCACCCCGATTCATGCCTGAAGTTCCCCCCGGGCCTGGAGGTGATGTGGTGCCTGCTCAGGGCTGGAAGGCCAAAGAAGGAAAGCCCTCAATCCCTAGCCCCAAGGCCCTGACAGCTCATCTTGAGGGGGCAGGGGACACAAATACCTGGGGCAAGCGCAGAGCCAGCCCTGGCACCAGCAAGGACGTTCATCAAGGACACTCATCCTTGTCCAAGAGAAAGGGAAGGTGGTGAGCCCTTGGGAGGGAGGCGGTTGTGGAGTGAAGTGGTGCGTACTAAGAAGCAGCTTTCTCAGCTATAAACACAGAACGCTCCACCTCTCCACACTCCTCCCACATCCCGCCCTCGATCCTCCCCACGGCTCCCCGATGTCAGCGGGGAGGGGGTCCCGAAGTTCTGTGTGGAGCACGGATGCCACGCAGCTAGCCCGGGAGGAGAACCCTCTGTGCAGGCGCCTCACCCATTTGGTCACCACGGTCACTCTGCCTGGGAGTTTAAATGCCCACAGGTTTTTCCCCTGCCTCCTGTCTCCTGGGCTTCTGGCTCCAACTGGGCTCAGCCGACGACAGGCACCAGGAGGTCATGGGAGGGCAGGAGACAGAGATGGGGGGCTGTCACTCCCCCACATTATAGGTGAGAACACTGAGGCTCAGAGAGACGTGTGTGTCACAAGAGAGACGGAGCTGGAGGGCCAACCCAGGCCCCCCAATGGGCCTCTCACAGGAGGCAACCCGCCTCTCTGAGAAGTAGGTCAGATCCAGCATCCTCCTGCGCCCATGACAAGTATTCGCCTAATCGTTTACCAGGAGCCAGCTCTTCAGAGTCTTCGCTTCATGTTCCTTCCGAAAACCACAGGAGAAAGTGAGAGAAGCATCTTCCTGTAAGAAGAAGAAAGACAGCTAGTTAACTCAGGATACAGCCGTCCTCCTCCTGGGTCCCCAGTGTTCCAGGCTGGTGAGCAGAGTGCGTCTATCAGTCCATACAGACTGTAGGTCTAGCAGTCCCTTCTCAACAAGGACGCCAGAGGCAGAAGGATGAGGGGGCCCAGAATTAGTCAAAGTACCACGAGCAGAGTTCACACCTTCGAAGGGGTGTCCTGGGAAGGTGCTGTGTGTATCTGCATAAATCTTCTAAAGATTTGAGCCCCAGCAGCTGGACTTGAGGCTAATGGCAAAGAAAAGGATCATTTAATTGTCCCCAGGCTGGGGCCAGGGGGCTGGATGGTTTCCCCACTAATTGTCTTGCAGCTCTGCCCCTACCTGCCCAAGGAAAGTGTTTCCAACATCAGAGTCTGTCCCCTTGACTGGTTAACTATGCAACAAGTTTCCATTTTCAAGCCTTCCCGGTTTGACAGTTTGTGTTGGATGAAATCCTCAAGCCGTGTACAAATAATTCATATTAAAATATGACTGGGGCCGCCCGGTGGCGCAGTGGTTTCGTCCGCGCTTGGCAGCCCAGGGTTCGCGAGTTCGGATCCCAGGCGCCCGCCGACGCACTGCCTGTCAGCCATGCCGTGGCGGCGTCCCATATAAAGTGGAGGAAGATGGGCACGGATGTTAGCCCAGGGCCAGTCTTCCTCAGCAAAAAGGGGAGGATTGGCGACAGATGTTAGCTCAGGGCTGGTCTTCCCACAAAAAAAAAAATATGACTGCCATCGATTCAGTAGTCAGCTGCTAAATGTGGGCTGGGTGCACGCCAGAAGTTGTGCTTTTTGCCTGGGTGGCAAGGTAATCATTTGATGAGGGTAAACTATTTTAATTTCTATTAAGCCATGATTACCGTGTTTGTTTTTCCCAACAGACGATGATTCGTGTAATTGGGGGTGCGTACTGTGTGACTGTGTAGAGAAAGGAGATGCCAGAACACCAGTGGTTTGCTCCTCCCAGTAAAAAAGGGGTTTTACGCAAGGCTGCCCAGAGGCATTTCATCCCATGTAGGTCTGCGGCGTTCTCGTCCCTGGGACCCTGGATGGTCCATACCAGAGTGGTTTCCCACGGGGGCGATGTCTGGAGACGTGTTTGACTGCTGTGATTGGGAGCCAATACTGGTGTCTGGCGGGTGGAGACCAGGGATGCTACTAACCCTCCTACAGTGCCCAGGGCGGCCCCAGGACAGAGGTTTATCTTGTTCCCAATGTCAATGGCTGAGGTTGAGAACTTCTGGTCCAGACCAAGACAATAAAGAGCATGTTTCCAGGTCCCCAGGCAGCAAGCTGTTTGTCAGAGAAGATGAGCACGGCGGCCAGCAGTCCGCGCCTGCCGTGCACCCCGGCCCCCGACCCATGGCCTCCCCGTCCCATCCAGAGCTCTGTGCAGGTGAGAGGCGAACGTCCCGATTTCTGTCTTCCCACGACAACTTCTTTCAAAGAAAGGGAGCTCGAGTTGGGACTGTAAATTGACGTGATCACTTTGGGGATTACTTCGGCCGACCCCCACTGAAGCCGAGGCTGAAGCTGAAAAACCTGAAACCCTTTGGCCAAAGACCTGGGACGCGCCTGGGGAAGTGCAGTCGTGACACTGAGACAGGGCTGAGCTCTCAGGACGGTAAGGGGCCTTCAGCCTCCTTGCTCAGGCAATTCCACTTTAGTGTCCCGCCATAGAAACGCCTGCCTCTCAATGTCCGCATGCCCAGGGGCCACTGTTAGGTGTCCCCTGGCTTTAACCTATCTTTATCCTGTCAACTGCAACATTCACATCATGGGCCCATCCTTCTCTCCTGAACTCTAGGCTCAAATCCAGCCCCACACTGGACACTCTGCTCGATCAGCATCTCAGACTGAACATTATCAAAAATAAACTTGATTTCCCCGTTATAGACCACATTGTGTCTCCCAAAACTCATATGCTGAGGCCCTAACCCCCAGTTAAAGGCCCCAGAGACAGGGCCTCTAATGAGGTAATGAAGGGAAAATGAGGTCACAAGGGCGGGGCCCTGATCCAGTAGGACGGGCGTCCCTGTAGGAAGAGGAAGAGACACAGAGCACTCTCTCTCTCCACACACACAGAGGAAAGGCCATGTACATGCACAGGAGGATGACAGCGTCTACAAGCCTGAAAGCAGGCTCTCATGAGACCCCAGATCTGCCAGCACCTTGATGGCGGACATCCCGCCTCCAGAACCGTGAGAAAGTAGACGTCTGTTGTTTAAGCCGCCTGGTCTGAGGTATTTTGTTGTGGCAGCCCGAGCAAACCCATCACCCCCAAACCTGCTTCTTGTTTGCTTCCCCATCTCACCAAAATGCACCCCCACCCACCCAGTTGTGCGGACCCCAAACTTGGCAGTCTCTCTCTCCCTTTCTCTCTGTATATTATCCACCCTTCTATCTGTCTGTCTGTCTATTGTCAACCTGTCATCTACCATCTATGTATCTAACTGTCTGTCTATCCATCTATTTCTCAATGCATCTACTTATCATTTGTCTGTCTATCCATCCACCCATCCACCTCTCAATGCATCTATCTGTCTATCTATCTATCATCTCTCTATCTATGCATCTGTGTAACCATCACACACACACACACACACACAGTCTCTCAGCAAATCTTATTGGCTCCACCTTCAAACGGATCCCAATTCATTCACTAATTCCTTCTGGTCTGCCATTGCCTCCTGGTTCCCACAAGACCTTCCCACTGGTTTCCTCACATCTGCCCAGCCCCCTAACAGCCTATCCTTTCCTAAGGCAGAATGACTCTCCTAAGGCAGAAGTCAGTGTTGCTCCATCTTGGCTCCAAGGCTGCTGACAGCTTCCTGCCTCACACAGATTCAATCCAGGATCTGCACGGAGACCCCCAAGAGATCGGCCCATCTGCTCCCACCACCTCTCAAGCTCATCCTTCCCCTTCCTCTCTCTGCCCAGCACCCTGTCCGGCACCCTCTGCCCCAGGGCGTTGGCACTTGTGCTTCCTTTCCTGAAACGCCTCTCCTGGATATCTGCATAGTCCCCTCCCTCGCTCCCCGCAGACAACCCTCACAACCCCCTCCAAATAGGACCCTGCCCCCCTCTCCCCTTACCCTGCTTCCTTTCTCTGCAGAGTCACTGTCACCACACAACAAATAAGACTAGTAATAATAAGTCTCACTGAGGCGGGACTGAAGTGAATTCGCTCAGATGTCAGCAATGAGAGTGTGAACTGACACTGTTTGGAGAAAACTTTGGCAATACTTTTCAAATTAAACACAGATACACCACTTAACTCGTATCTCAGTTTCTACCATAGAGAAACTCTCAAAATGTACAAGTGGACATGTACAAAGTTTTATTTCATCATTGTTTATAATATTGAAAACTTGGAAAAAATATCAAAGGGCATCAACAGGGATAAGACTATATGAACTAAGACGTGGAATACTACACAGCACCTGAAATGACGAAGTGTGTGTGCACTCGTGTGAACACATCTCCCAGGCACGTTGTGAAATGTAAACACAGGTGCAGAACAGTACGGAGACTGTTTTTTAAAAATCACCCAAACTTCCACCTCTGGGAACGTGATAGACTGACCTGAGATCCTCCCGCCGCGGGTGCCTGGAGATGACGACTAAAACGTGCAGAGACTTTTAAATGCACAGCTGAGCTCTCCAGAAGGTGAGGGGGCACCCTGGGGCTAAAACAGAATGAGACGCTGACGAGCAGAGCTGGAGGTGCCCGGGCCGAGGCCACAGCTCCTGCTGTGTGTGTCCGTGTCTCTGTGTGTCTCTATGTGTGTGCCTGTGTGTGTGTCTGTATGTATCCACGTGTGACTCTGAGTGTGTGTGTCTGTGTGTGTACAGGTACGTTTGTCTGTGAGTGTCTGTATGTGTGTCTCTGTGCCTGGATGTATGTGTCTGTGTGTCCACGCACATGTGCACCTGCACGCTGGGGAAGAAACACATCTTGGTGTCCGTAACCAGCACAGGACAGGAATGAGGCCACGGACCCCACAGGCAGGAGTTGGAAGTTGGGGGCCTCCGCAGAAAGGCAGGCTGAACAAAACCAGCTCCCCAACACAGGGTGATGAGGGACACAGGTGTCAGCCTGGGCTCAGCAGGGGAGGCATCTCTGCAGATTCACAACCACAGTCACCCTCAAGGACACGCGGGTGAAGTCTTACACGTTCACACAGTCAAAGAATGTCCACGCTGAGAGGGCAACACCAGACAGACGCCTGCAGGAAGCAGAAGCTCGATGGCACTGGAAGAATGCCCTGTCCCCAGCCATGCAACACTCCCGCAGATGAACAGCAGTGCAGGTGACAATTACAGCCTACTCTGGCCTCAGCATCACCCTAAGAACGCTGCACAGACGACACAGGGAATCTCCCGACCATCATCATTCCTGTTTACAGATGTGCAAACAGGGGCAGAGAGAGGATAAATAATTTCTCCAAGTCACACAACTAGTTAGGGGCACAGTGAGGACTTAACCCCAGCCTTCCAGCTCCTGAACGGTGCTCTGACAGCTCCACTGTGCTGCCTCACAGGGGAGGGGCTTTGTTGAAGAGGAGCGCGAGCCACAATCACAGAATTCACAGGGAACCATCTGCCCCGGGCAACAGCCCAAAGCTGGGCAAGAGGAGACCCGCACAACCTGCGCCGACATACCTGCCAGCCAGCAATCATAGATAAGTATGTTCTAAATCCACACATCAGCCGCCGCGTTGGGGGTTCACCAGATGCCAGAGCTCTCACGGAGGATAAAGCAAAGAGCCTGCTCTTGCGGACCGTCTGTTCCAGTGCGGGGAGCAGGCCGTACATAACACGTGTGCCACGTATGCAGCACGCCAGGGGTGTGAAATGCTGAGAGGAAAAGAAACACTAAGGCGTGACGAGAGGATGGAGACACGCTTGAGGAGCGACGCTGATTGAGAAGGTGAAGCAAGGAAGTCTCTCTATTGGACGACATCTGTCCAGTGAGCAAAGAGAAGGGCGGGATTGAGCACTGTGGGTATTTGGGGGGAGATGCTGGGAAGGAGGGTGTGATGGCAATAATGACACAACAGAAGGTGCATGAACTATGGGGACCTACGAGCCACTATTCAAAAATAACAGACCTATTGCAAAATGAGCCAGATGTGATCACTGAGATTTAAAATTCAGTGAATGCATTTAAAAGCCAAAGGAAGAAATGAGCAGTGGGAAGAGAGACCTAGCAACAAACTCATACAGCACAAGGGGATTTAAAAATGAAACTTTAGGGGCCAGCCGGTGGCATAGTGGTTAAGTTTGGATGCTCCACTTCAGCAGCCCAGTGATCACAGGTTTGGATCCCAGGCACAGAACTGCACCACTCATCAGCCATGCTGTGGTGGCAACCCACATACAAAATAGAGGAAGATGATTGGCAAAAGACGTTAGCTCAGGGTGAAACTTCCTCAGCAAAAAAATTAAAAATAAAAATAAAACTTTTGAAGAGCAGTTAGGGGAATGGAGGATAGAATGAAAAAGGCCCAGTGGATGTCTAAGTTTTCCAGAAAAGGAGCAGAGGGAGGATGAGGGAGAGGGAATATTTGAGAAAATAATGGCAGAGAATTTTCCAGGATTGATGAAAGCAGTTAACTCCTCAGATTCAGTGAGCCTGGACCCCAAGAAGTATAAATAAGTAAAAAACCTGTCTGGGGGCCGGCCCAGTGGCGATGCGGTTTAGTTCGCGCTTGGCAGCCCGGGGTTCGCGGGTTCGGATCCCAGGCGCCCGCCGACGCACAGCTTGTCAGCCGTGCCGTGGCGGCGTCCCATATACAGTAGAGGAAGATGGGCACAATGTTAGCCCAGGGCCAGTCTTCCTCAGCAAAAAGGGGAGGATTGGCAACAGATGTTAGCTCAGGGCTGGTCTTCCTCACAAAACAAACAAACAAACAAACGAAAAAACCTGTCTGGACACGTGACACTGGACGGGCAGAATACTAAAGACAGAGAGACGTGGTCAGAATGACGAGAGAGACAAGAAAAGGAGTGATGGGCTTTTGGACCGACAGCCGCCTTCTCAACACAACAATAGAATCCAGAAGGGATGGGCGCTGTCTCTGAATTATCAAACAGGTTTGTCTGAAAGTAAGAAATTGAATCCAAGAGGAGCCATTAGGTGCCAAAGGGAAGGCAAGCAGAGCCACTGGCAAATGTAAGGGGGATCCAAGCACACATGGATGATACAGAAGAAGAACACTGACTGCAGATGAGGAACGGATCCAGCCGCACCCGCTGCCTCCTCCCTGTGAAAGGGATCCAATTCAGGTGACCTCAGGCCTCTTTTCAGTGCTTTCTCCCCCTGCTCCATCTGACTATCTATCAATTTGGGAAGACAACAGCCCAGCTCTGCCTTCCCCCAATTCCTTGGAGCAAGCCTGCCCTCTGAGAACCTGAGTTCTCCTCTTCTCCGTGGCGCCTAAGGTCTCAGCTGGGCAGGTGCCTACGTGGAGAATCTCTCAGGCTCTAGTGCTGCTGGTGACCCGGTCAGTCCACACGGTTCTGGCGTTTGAGCTACATGCTGCCGTGCACTGAATGTTTGTGTCCCCAGAATTCACATGCTGGAGCCCTAGCCCTTAATGGGACGGTATTTGGAGGTGGGCCTTTGGCAGGTGATTAGGGTTAGATGAGGTCATGAGGGTGGGGACCCCATGAAGGGATTAGTGTGCTTGTTAGAAGAGGAAGAGACCAGAACTCTCTCTCTCTCCCTGCGTGCACACACATCTGAGGACACAGCAAGAAGATGGCCATCTGCAAATCAGAGAGGAGGCCCTCACCAGACACTGAATCAGCCAGCACCTTGATCTTGGACTTCCCAGCTCCAGACCCGGGAGAAATAAATGCCTGCTGTTTATGCCCCAGTCTGTGGTATCTTGTTGTAACAGCCCAGGCTGAGACACAGGCCCACGTGGCTCACCCACTGAGCTACAGTCTCCAGGTTGGCCTCCAATAGGAGCAAAGGTGGTATTCTGACTTCGGCCTGATATAAGTTTTATTTCAGAAATTGTTCAGAGCCCGAGTGGGAAAGAGTAATGCTATGCATTGGAAGCCCCCTCAGAGACCCCCATAATGAGTATGCTAGGGGCACATCCGGACCAGGGAGGACAAAGACATTGGAGAACAACTGCCCAAGGCAAGGGGGGCAGCCGGAGACAGACGCTGGCACAGCCTGGGGCTGTGCGGTGGAGAGCAGAGGTCCCCACTCACTTCAGGCTTCAGACGTCAAGTGTCGATGCCCACCTGTTATGAGTGCCTACACCTATCTACAGTCTTTGCTCAAATGTCACCTCCTCAGTGACACCCATCCCCTACATTATCACCCCACCACATACCGTATTGTAGCCTCCAAATCTTCCTCTATTTTGTATCCTAATTGTGGCCATTGTTTATATCCTCTGCTCGAATGTAAGCCCTGGAGGGCTGGGGTCTCTGTTTTGATCCCATATGCCCAGAGCAGGGACCCGTCAAATATTACGTATATTTGTTGAATACATAGGTGAAGAGAAATAGTATGTATAAATGCAAACCTGCGACGGGGTAGAATTCAATCAGTTTAATCCTATCAAAACCGTTAAACATCAAAGACAAAGATCTTCAAAGCAGTCGGGGAGAAAAGACAACTTCCCTGAAGGAACAGTTAGACTGATGATGGACTTCTCCACAACAACAACAGGAGCCGGAGGACAGTGCAACAACAAGTCACAGAGAGAAAATGACTGTCGACTAGGACTCAAGGGAATAAAGACATGTCTAAGCAAAGAAAAACAGAAGGTTTACCGTGAGGAGACCCTCATTCCTTTCTATAATCAGCACAATAACGCAGTTAACGTGTTAACCAGCTCCCAACTCTTTCCAAGCTTGGTTTTCACCTCTGGCCATCTTGTCTTTTTAAAAGAACCTTTATCGGCACCCCCTGTTTTTCTATACCATATACCATTTAAAATTCACTTTATTTGCTCAACTAACATTCATTGTTAGAGCTCTGCAGACATTAGCTATGACGATGATGACGATAAATGTAATAACAGCATTATGCACGCGGCAATCACTGTATCGTTTAATCCTGCGCCGTTCTAGGAGTGAACAGAGCTTTAACAAATTAAATCGCTTGCCCAAGTGGACACAGCTTAAAGCCAGTCCTGTGTGACAGGATTAAACTAGGAGAGTGTATTCCCAACTGAGCCATTTAAAGTTGCGAGTCATGCCCCAGACAGCCTGCCCTGTCGCACATTCGCCACCAGTTTAATCTGTAATAGAAATCACAAGCACCACTCCAGTGACGGCAGGCCCGGCACCTTCTCCGCCAAGGACCTGACTGGGGGTCGCTGAGAGTGTTTATCGGACGGCGATCTTAAAAGGCTGCTCTGAGCTCTTCACTGACAAGAGCCTCCTTCCGTGGGGCCGCTTAAAGCTTTTGTGCACTGGGGTTTCCAACGAGAAATTGGTTTGTTTACACGTTTTCTCTCAAAACTCGCTCAGCCCCATCCTGTGGCAAGGGGTGTCGAGCCCCAAGGCCCCGTGGGGCCGTCTGCCTGGACCCCTGAGCTTTCCTGTGCCTGTTCCATGATTTCTAGTCTTCTGAACCCATTCCTGGAACCCGTGGCTTCCCTCCAATATCTGAGCTAAGAACCCTCTGCATGTGATGGCAAATTTTTGTACTTTCCTTGGCCCCCCCAGCTACGCCTGCTTCTACTTCAGGCCACCTCAGGAAACCCCTTCCAGCACCCTGTCCCAGGGCTGCTCCCCTCTGCCCACCCTCCCAGCCAGAACCCCTGTTTGGGCTTGAACCCAACTCATCCTAACTATGTAATCCCCTCTCCCTGAGACTCCAAGAGCTCATAAGAAGGCCCAAAGGATTCCTACAAAGAGTGGAAGTTTAGGCCTTGGGGCTGCCCCTGGGGTAATTCATTCTGAACATTCATCCCACAGGCATTGGCTCAGGTCTACAAGGAGAGCAACGCCTGGTTCCCGCCCCCCACCAGCTGGGCCCCTAAGCGTGCGGGTTACACACGCATGTGTGGTGGATGGGGAGGCAGGGGCAGAGTCGCAGCCCAGGAGGAGGGGCAGCCTCGTGGTCTCAGTTTCCTTCTTCGCATCACAGTCAATTCATAGTGACAGGAAAGAATGCCATGGCCACCGGGATGAGCAATGATGAGGGAAGGCGTTCTCGGGGAAGTGGGACCCAGTTGGCCCCTGATATGGAGTCAGTTTTGGAAGAGCAGGGGAGGAAGGGTCATAGCGTCGATGGCAGAGAGGGCAGGCCGGCTTTCCCTACTGGGTCCCTCTTGTGGACAGAAACAACCTCATGCAGAGTTTCCCCGATGTGGCTGCAGTACCCAGCCCTGAGCGATGTCAAAGATGTTTCTACAGTGACACGAGCTCTGGACATTCTTCATGCTGCCCCTCCCTCTTAAAAATCCACCGTGCACATCACGTGCTAAAGGCTCTGAGCAATCTTGCAGCAAAGAGCTTGGTTTAACTTTGTTCCACCCAGCATGCCCTAAACTGACTTTGTGCATCCAACAAATCCCTGCTGAGTGCTAACTGTGTCCTGGGCACTGTCGCAGGACCTAGGAAACAGAGGTGAGAAAAGAAAATTCCTGCCCTCTCGGACCTTGTTTTCCTGGAGGGGAGACACGCAGCAGGTGGTGATGTTTGCTTCAGAAGCATAAAGGAGACTGAGGAGT
Source organism: Tapirus indicus (assembly GCA_031878705.1). Taxonomy (NCBI): domain Eukaryota; kingdom Metazoa; phylum Chordata; class Mammalia; order Perissodactyla; family Tapiridae; genus Tapirus; species Tapirus indicus. The sequence goes on along the minus strand of CM062924.1, from coordinate 87,307,890 downwards.
GAGGCATCTCCTCTTTCTGCCCGGGTGTGAGGACCGGCTCTCTGGGGAACAGAGCCTGCGTGAAGGGAGGGAGGGGCCACACGACATCTAAGAGAGTGTGTCCCAGGCAGAGGGACCCTGAGGTGGGAGACAGCCGAGAGCTTTGCATGTTGAAGAAGGGCTCAGAGACGGTGGGGCTGAGTGCAGGAGCTGGAGGGCGCAGTTCAAAATAAGACAAAGAGAAACGAGACCAGGAGACAGCCAGAGGCCGGAGTGTGGGGGCCCTCAGCGTCAGCAGGGGCTTTTCAGTCACTCAGTTCGCAAGGTCACTGAGCAAACATTTGTTGAGAGCTTCCCCCGTGCCTGCCACCGTCAGAGCCCCTGGGGATCCTGTAGTGCACCAGACAAACTCCCGGTGCTGACGGAGCGTCCACACTGCAGACGGCATGTTCTTGCTCCAGAATCTGAGCGGCTCTTCTGCTGGGGCTGCTATAAACTCCCATGGCGTATTTTTCCACCATGGATACTTCTACTATCATAGGGCCTTCGGGGTCACGCGGCCCACGCAACAAGCGGCTGGCACCATAGTCTGGACCTGCTCCAGAGCCCTTTCTTACCCCAGACCTCCCTCAAGACTCCAGCCTTTGGTGTCACTCACCAAAAGGGAGTACAAGAAGCATTTCTGAATGGGGAATGTGCCATCTCCACAAACCAAGAGGCCTCCCAAGCATTGTACTTCCTCCTGAATGATGGGAGGTCTGGGATACGACTATTTGTCCTTTATTTTGCAGGGACTATCTTGGCATGACTCAGACCACTGGCCCCTAGGACATCACTGATGTGGTGGACCCCTGAAGCTTTGTAGCACCTCCTAGAGTGCACACAGCTTACCGAGGCCACCAACGTACTTGCCGCTAAGTGCTCATTCAGTTCGAGCAACACGATGTCATTGATAGGGTGGGCCAACGTGATGTTTTGCAGAAAGTACAGATGGTCCAGGTCCCTTCGGGCTATATTACGTCAAAGCAGGAGATAGGAGGCCTGAGACAAGACCAGACATTTGTACTGAGGTTCACCCACGTGAATGCAAACTGCTTCTCATTCCTCCTGATAAGGAATAGAAAGACCACCTTCAGCAGATCAGTGACCACACCCAGCCACCTGGGGCTGTGTCAACCTTTTCAAGCAAAGACGCCAAGCCCAGCACAGCAGGTACAGTCAGGTCCACTACTCAGTCAAGTTTGCAGCTGTCCACTGATAACCTCCAGGGTCCATCTGGCTTTTGTGCACCAGAGTGAGATCTAATGGGGGCCATCCCTGTATCCATTAGGTTTTTAAGAGTGGCTGTCATTCTCTTAGAATATGGTGCTGTTTTTGATTCGTTATCTTGATGAGCAGGGCTGCAGCATTCCAGAGACTTCCACTCTGCTTTCCTTGCTATAATAGCTCTTATCCCAAAGGCCATGGAGCAAAGTGAGTATTTAACCAACGAAGGACGTCCGTTCTCAATGCAAGCTGGAGTCAAGGGAAAGATCACCAAGTAGGTCCATGAACCAACCAAGGGGGGATTATTGGGAAGTGTTCTTAGGAAGAACTCCTGCAAGGGAGTGAGGACACAGAATCAAACCATGCCCTGGCAGCATTAACCAACCTCCACCGTACTTCTGATTGAAACGTCCTATTTTCAGCTAACTTAACAATACAGCAGGTGACAGGGGAGCCTTGCTGGCCCGGGAACAATTCCATCACCTTGGTGACTTTGCATCTCTCTGCCACGATCCAGGACTTGATGGTCAAAGAGATGACCTCTCAGATAACAGCCTCATTTCCACCATTTCGAAGTTTCAGGGGTCACCTTTACTGGAACCGCCTGGTAGTCCTTATTTGCTGACTACAGTAGAGAGGAGAAGGAAGGGCATTCCAAAGGAGCAAGGGTGGCTGGTGCTGAACAGCATGTTTGGGACACGGAGACCAGCCTGCCGACCCAGGCCTCCTTCAGAATTCTCCTTGTAGTCCATCTGTTTGTTCTCTGGGGCTCCCCAGCTGCAGTGGCTGCCTCGGCCAAATCCAGATCAGAGCAATTAAGTAGATAATTGCTCTAATGAGAGCACAGAATGAATCACCAGGAGCATTCTCACCCCGGAAAAATTAAATGGATAAACAGCTCTTTGAGGCTGTGGCAGCTTCCTCTGTCATCTCCATTGGCCTTCTTGGGAAGATTTGATCCTCTGACACTAGAAGAACTAGCAGAAAAATGTGAAGGTAGGATTTTATTATATGGTTATGAGTTTGGGGAATAGCAATAATCAAGACAGCACTGGAGAATAGACCACAGTGTCCAATTTCTGAGCACAGATTTTAATGTCAGCCTGCCCTAGATAGAACACCAGATTCATCACTTTAAGTGGTGAAGATGTGATTGAATTACTAATCTTTCCATAAATAGCACCTACCTCATTAGGATATTTTGAGGATTAAATTAGATAATACATGAAAATAACTTTGAACAGCTCCTAGCAGATATGCATGCCCAATAAGTGTCACTGCCAATAGCCACAAAGTTATTTCTTCATTAGTTAATGTAATAATTGATTTGCAAGGTAAGTATTGAGCCTTCTAAAGGTCAAGAACAATGCTAAGGTCTTGGAGATAATCAACCATAATTTCTGCCCTCAAGGTGCTTCAGCCATTATGAATGAGGGGGGATAGACAGGCAAGTCAGTGATTACCATTCAGGATTAAAAAAAAAAAAAAAAAAACAGTGACAGAGGATGTATTTATGCCAGGAGAGCACAAGAAAACAAGAAAGGGAAATTATGCAATGAGAAGAGATGTGGTCTTCATTTCCAGTAGTAAATACTGAGATTTTGAAGGATTTATAGAAGGAAAATTGTATGTTCATATCTATAGTTTAGGGAGATCACAGATAGGTTAAAAGTAAAAAGATGAGTGATGGAATATCCAAGACCAGACTTGTTCTTTCACTGAAACAACTAGAAACTGGACAAAATATAAGACACAACTGTTTTCAGATACTGGACAATGGGCAGCACATGACTGTGAGAAGGGAGACAAACATGGTGGTGCCAATGATGGTCTTGGCTTTCAAACTGGAGGTACTTTCCAGACTGTCATGTTAGGAGGGGATCATAAGCAGAGCAGAGCAGCATTACTGAGTTGAGCAGAGAGCTCAGAGGTAGGGGAGACTGAAGCAGCTAGAATATATGGGCCAGAGTACAAAAATTATACTAAAATGGAGTACCCCCAATCTGCATAGGAATACCCTTGGGTCTTTGTCTGGAGACAGCCTCACACGGCCAGAGTGAAACTCTGTGAGGTCGGACAAAGAAAAACTGAACAACTATAAGCCCACACAACACTGGGAAATTTTGGTTCCAACTATTCAAAGTGAAGCATCCTTGTTGAATACCCATGTCACTCTGTAGAAAATGCAGAGGGGCCACATTCTAGTAGTACAGATAAATTAGCCCTAGAATAAAGGCTACACTAGATCCTTCCTTAAAAAAATCTAAAAAAAAAACCTCAAAAGAAAAAATTGAGGAATGAGAACATCGAGGTCTTTGAAAAGCTCAGACATATTCCTGCCAGAACAGCCTGCCAGGTGAAGTCTAGCACTGTTTTTAAAAATACAACAAAATCCAACACTCAACTGTGTAAAATTCACAAAGTCCAACAATGAATCCAAAATTACTAGTCAGGCAAAGAAGCAAAAATATCTGTCATAACCAGGAAAAAAATTCATCTTTAGAAACAGGCCCAGGAATGGTAGAGATGTTGGAATGAGCAGTCAAGTACTTCAAATAGCTGTTATTAATATGTTGGAGGATTTAAAGGAAAATATGAACACAATGAGGAAAGAATAGGAAGATGTAAAATAAAAAAAATCTAGAGTTGAAAAATGTAGTGTATAAAATGGAGAAGTCACTGGATGGAATTAAGAGCAGCACACTGTAAAAAAGAGAGATTTGTGAACTTGAGGACATAGCAATAGAAACTATCCAAACTAAAGTATAAAGAAAAAAAAGACTGAACAACTACAAATACAAATAAAATCACACAATAATAAAAATCTCCAAAACCATTAATAAAAACAAAGTTTAATAGCAAACTGAAGGAGAGAAGCACTTCCGAAATGGCAGAGAAAGGACCTCCAGAAATCCACTCCTGCATAAAAGCAATGAGAATATGGGCAAAAATTGTCAAAATCGAATTTTTTTAAACTCTGGAAATTACCCAAAGTGTACAACATTGTGAGGAGAATTTATTCAAGAAAAATGGTTAAATCTATAAGAATGGTGAGATTTGTGGTGCTTTAATTTGCCCTCCTCCAGCTACACTGTAGGCTTGAAAATCAACAACCTCACAATCACAACAGCTGTAAAAACCGAGCAGCCACTGGAGAGAGAAAAACAGGTTCAGAGCTCCCTGAAAAGCCCCAACCCACAGAACTGTCATCATTTGACCCATGAGTTCCCTGGAAAAGCTCCATTCCTGTCGTCTTTGTCTGACCTGACACAGACATCACTCTGCGATAACAGTGTCCAGAAGTTATTTCACATCGCAGCTGCTTGAGGCAATGTTACCAGGTTGGTCTGATAAGAAGTTGATGAAAAAACTCAAAAGAAAAAAATGAGGAATGAGAACATCGAGGTCTTTGAAAAGCTCTGACATATTCCTGGGAACCTAGAAGGCCGTATGTGTGTGCATGCCTGGATAAGACGTGAGAAGGTCCTAATCTGTCACCTATGGCTGATCTTGAGAGTCTGTGTGAGAAGGAAGTGAAGGCTAAGGAATAGTTGCAAACTTCCTGCCTATGCATTGAAGGCATGCCCCAGCATACACACAGAGCCCCACAGCAAAGACTGAGAGATCTACTGATTCAAGTCATTTAAGGAAATCTCTTTCAAATCATTAGCTGACCGTGAAGCTAATCAAGTAGGAAATCCACTGGCCACACACAACAAAGAATGCAGATAGCAACAAAAATAAACTCAGGGGCAGTTTGATTTCTAGAGTTGTCAGATTAGTTATTCCAAATATTGAGTGTTCGACAAAAGATTACAAGACATGCAAAGAAGCAGGAAACTATGGCCAATACATAGGGATAAAAGCAGTCAATAGAAACTTTACTTAAGGGAGGCCAGATAGGAATTACTAAACAAGGACTTTAAGTAGGTTATTATAAAGATATTCACAGATCTAAAGGCAACCATCCCTAAAAAGTTAAAGGAAAGTATGAGAACAATGTCTCACCAAATACATAATATCAATGAAGAGATAGAAATTATTTAAAAAGAACCAAATAGAAATTCTGGAGTTAGAAAAGTACAATAACTGAAATAAAAAATTCCCTACAGGGTTTCAACATCAGATTTGAACTAGCAGAAGAAAGAATCAACAAACTTGGAGATAGGGCAATTGAGATTATCCAGTCCAAAGAACACGGAAAAACTAACAGAGCCTCAGAGAACCAGCTATACCGTCAAGTGCACCAACAAACGCATAATGGAAGTCCTGGAAGGAGAGAAGAAAGACAATGGGAAGAAAATAAATCTGAAAATAATGAACAAAAAATCCCAAATTTGAAAAAAGACATCAATCTACAAACCAAGAAGCTCAACAAACTCCAAGTAGGATAAAGTCTTTGACCCATGCTTGGACACATCATAGTCAACTGACAAAAGCCAAAGACAGGGAATCTGAAAGGTGCAAGAGAAAGGCCATATCACATACAGGGGGTCTTCACAGCTGACTTCACACCAAAAGCCAAAGAAGCTAGAAAGCAATGAGATCTCATAGTCAAAGTCCTGAAAGAAAAAATTGTCAAGTAAGAATTCTCTATCAGGCTAAACTAACCTTCAGAAAAGAAGGAGAAATTAAGACATTTCAAGATAAACAAACACAGACTGAATTTGTTGCTTTCAGACCTTCCTTATATTAAGGGAGTCTTTCAGGCTAACATGGGACAGTAACTCCAATCCGTGCAGAGAAATAAGGAACATCAATAAAGATAACCACAAAGGTAAATGTAAAGACAGTGATCAAAAATAAAGACAGTATTTGCTTGTAACTCTTTTCTTCTCCTGTCTGATTTGAAAGGCAATTGCCTAAAGCAGCAATTATGAAACTGTGTTGATGGGCTTATAATGTTAAATATGTAATTTATACAACAATAATAGCACAAAGGAAGGGGGAGAAAATGGAGCTATATTGAGAAAAGTTTTTGTATACTATTGAAATTAAGTTAGTATTAATCTGACCTAGATTGTTTTAAGTTAAAATGTCAATTGTAATCCCCAGGACAGCCACTAAAAGGATTATACACGATAAACAAATTGGATTTCCCCTAGAATGTAAGGTTGGTTTAAAATATGAATGTAATACACTATTAATATAATATGATATGTTAATAGAATAAAGAACAAAAACCACACGTTCATCTCAATAGACATAGAAAAATAACTGACAAAATAAAACACCCTATCTTAATTAAAATCACTCAAAAAACTAGAAGGAAACTACCCCAACCGGATGAAAGGGACCTAAAATCCCCACAGAAACATCACACTTAACAGTGAAAGACCGTATGCTTCCCCCTAAGTCCAGAAACAGGCAAGGATGGCTGCTCTCACGTCTTCCATTCAACGTTGCACCTGGAGATGCTAGCCACGACATTAGTGTAAGAAAAAGAAATCAAAGGTATCCAGATTGGAAAGAAAGAAGTAAAACTATCTCTATTTGCAAATCATATGCCCTCTTATATAGAAAATCCTAAAGAATATAAAAAAATTTTTTAACCAAATTCAGTAAGTTTGCAGGATACAAGATCAATAGACAAAAACCTTTAGCCAGGCTAACTGAGAGAGAGAAAGACACTAATTACTCATGTCAGAAATGAAAGTGGTGTCTTCACTGTTAATCCCATGAACGTTAAAAGGATAATAAAGGAATATTACAAACAACTCAGTGCCCACAAGTTTGGTAATTTAGATGAAATGAACCAATTTGTTGAAAGACAGTCTACCAAAACTCACCTAAGGTTTGAGGTGAGTTTTTAGATACAACATCAAAAGCAAAATCCAGAAAAAAAACTGGATAAGTTGCACTTCATTAAAATCACAATCTTCTGCTCTGCAGAAGGTACTATTGAAAATAAAAGGATAAGCCACAAATGAAAGAAAATATTTATTAAAGACATCTGATAAAGGACTATTAACCAAAATATAGAAAGACTCTTAAAACTCAACAATAAGAAAATGAAAAACCTAATTTAAAAAATGGGCAAGGGGCCGCCCGGTGGCGTAGCGGTTTCGTCCGCACTTGGCAGCCCGGGGTTCGCCGGTTCGGATCCCGGGCGCCCGCCAATGCACTGCTTGTCAGCCATGCTGTGGCGGCGTCCCATATAAAGTGGAGGAAGATGGCATGGATGTTAGCCCAGGGCCTGTCTTCCTCAGCAAAAAGAGGAGGATTAGCAACGGATGTTAGCTCAGGGCTGGTCTTCCTCACAAAAAAAAAAAAAAAAAAATGGGCAAAAGATCTGAACAGACACCTCACCAAAGAAAATATACAGATTCCCTTCTGTATATAAGCATATAAAAAGATGCTCCACGTTACATGCCATTAGGGAAACTGCACAAGTTAAAACAACAGTGAGATATCACCGCACATGTATTAGAATGGCTAAAATCTGAAAAATTGACAACACCAAATGCTGTAGAGAATGTGAATTAATATTATATGGATCCAAAACTCAATGTAAAGCTAAAATTATACTTCTTTTAGAATAAAACATAGGAGAAAATCTTCATCAACTTGGAGTAGGCAAAAATTTCTTATACAAGATGCAAAAAATGAACCATAGAAGATAAAAAAGATAAAGAAATTTTTCCAATTCAAACTTCTTCTCTTCATAAAACACTATCCAGAAAATGAAAATACAGGGGCCGGCCCAGTGGCACAGCAGTTTAGTTCGCAGCCCAGGGTTCATGGGTTTGGATCCAGGCACCTGCCGACGCACCGCTTGTGAGCCATGCTGTGGCGGTGTCCCATATAAAGTAGAGGAAGATGGGCACGGATGTTAGCTCAGGGCCAGTCTTCCTCAGCAAAAAGAGGAGGATTGGCAACAGATGTTAGCTCAGGGCTGGTCTTCCTCACAAAAAAAAAAGAAAGAAAATGAAAATACAACCAGTATTTTGGGAAATGGGAATCACAATACATACATCTAAAAGGACCTGAATCCAGAATATATATTTTTTAAAAACCTTCACAACTCAATATGAGAAGACAACCCAATTTTTAAAAATTGAGCAAAAAATCTGAACAGACACTTCCCCAAAAAAGACATACATTGTCATATAGGCACTTAAAAAGAAACTCAACTTTATTAGTCATCAGAGAAATGCAAATTAAAAGCCCCAGGAAAACACCACCACATGTTCACAATGGCTAAACTTAAAAAGACTTTCCACACCCAGTGTGGGCAAGAATGTGGAGCAAGTCCCTCACCCCTGCTAACAGGAATGTTAAAAGATACAACCATGCTGGGATATTGCTGAGCAGGTTCTTAAAAAGTTGACTATACACTTAAATACAACCCCAAAATTCTGCTCCTGGGTATTTACTCAAGAGAAATAAAGGCCTATGCCCGCAAAGGGACTTGACACAGATGTTTATAACATCTTTAATTACAATAGCCAAAAGCTGAAAACTACCAAATATTTATCAGCAGGTCCATGGGTAAACATACTGTAATATTCATACAATGGAATACTACTCAGCAGTAAAATGGAACAACTAATTAATTAATACAACAACATGAATGAACCTCAAAATGTTGCACTGAGTAAGAGGAGGAAGTAAAGGCTGTACACTCATAAGTATGTTCTGTGTGAGGCCATTTACACAATGACAGAACAGGCAAAACTAATCTCTCATGACAGAAGTATATCAGTGTTGCCTGGGCCTACAGGGGGCGGATTGACTTCAAAGAGCATAAGGAAACTTTTTGTCATGATGGAAATGTTCTATATCTTCATTGTAGTTATTCATGTGTATACATTTGCCAAAATTCACCTAACTGAACACATAAAGTGAGTTAATTGTATTGTGTGTAGATTATACTTCCATTAAGTTAATATTAAAAAATTAAACCTTCCCATAAGGAATATTCAAACATCCATAATTTTACAAATAAATAATCCCAACATTTAAGGAAGACATAATACCAATTTCACACAACTCTAGCAGAAAATAAAGGAAGCATTTAGGAAGAACACTTTCCAACTTGTTTTTAAGACAGGCTATCCCACATGGAGTGCGCAAGAGAGAAAAATTCTCAGTCACGTTCTCTCATGAACTAAGATGTAAGAATCCCACTCATAATATTAGCAAATTAAATTCGGAAATATACAAAAAAGATAATACACCATGACCATGCAGAGTCTATCCCAAGAATACAAAAATGAACTAACATTCAAAAATCATTCAGTGTGATTCTCCACCTTAACAGAAGAAAAGAAAAACTAGATGATTATTTCAATGGATGGAGAAAAAGCATTTAATAAAATTCAAAGGCTTAGAAAATTAGAAACAAAAGGGAACTTCTTTTATCTAATGAAAATTACTCACAAGAAAAAAACACTCTAGCAGATATCATATTTACTGATGAAATATTGAAAGCTTTCCCCTTGATACTGGAAATGAGGCATTACCCAGTACAGTGCCCAATACCACCATTGCTGTCAGGCAGGAAAATTAAATGAAAGGTAAAAGGATTGGAAAGTACGTGATAAGGCTGTCATTTTTCACAGATGACATAACTGTGTATGTAGCAAATCCAAAAGAATCCACACACAAACTAGTGGAATTAAAAGTGAATTTAACAAATTCCTGTGCATGAAGCCAATATAAAAAAATCAAAATGATGAATGTATAACAGCAAGAAACAAACAGAAAATAATTTTTAATGATGTAATTTACAATAGAACCCAAAAATATACTAGGAATTAACCTAGTGAAAGATTTGCAAAAACCTCTATAATAAAATCTACAACCATTACTGAAAGAAATTAAAGAAGGCTTAAGTAAATAGAGATATACCAAGTCGATGATTAAGAAGAGTAGATATTGTAAAGATGATAGCTCTCCTCAAATGGTCTGTAAATTTACTCCAATCCTAATCAAAATCCCAGAAATCTTTGTGAAAATTAACAAGCTGATTCTAAAATTTGTATGAAAATGAAAAATGGGCAAGAACAGCCAAGATAATCTTGAAGAAAAATAAACCTGGAACAGTTCACTACCAGATATCAAGGTTACTCTAGAGCTACAGTAATTAAAACAATGGATGCAGGGTCAAAGATAGACAAATAGACCAAAGAAACACACTAGAGAGTCTAGAAATGACCTCATATACCCGGCCATTTGATTTATGACAAAGACGACAGCGTGTCAGAGAAGGATGGTGTAGACAATAAATGGTACTGGGTCAACTATCTATTTGGGAGGACAAATATCTTGACTCTTACCTCACACCACACACGATAACCAATTCCATATGGATTATAGCTCGAAATATAAAAAGTAAAACAATAAAGCATCTGAAAGAGAATATATTCATGATCTTAAGATGGATAAAGATTTCTTAAAACAAAATAAAATTGCTAACCAAAAAGGAAGATAAATTAGACTTCATTAAGAACTTCTGTTATCGAAAGACCATTAAGAGATTGAAAATCCAAGTCACAAGTAGGGGGAAATGTCTTCCCCACACACATCTGACAAAGGACTCACTTCCAGAATATATTAAAAAATTCCTACAAATGAATAAGAAAAAGGCAATCCTGTAGAAGAATGGACAAAAGCTTTGAACAGGCACTTCAAAATGAGGGGTACACACATGGCAACAAATATATTAAAGGTGCTCATATTCATTAGTCATCAGGGAAATACAAATTAAAACCACACTGAGATACAACTACGTACTCACCAGAGTGATAAAAACAAAATGAAAGAAAACAGAATGTACCAAATGTTGGTGAGGGTGTGGAGCACCTGCAACTCCTCACACTGCTGGTGGGATGGAAACTGGTGTGGCGCTTTGTAAAAGATAATTTGTGTCTACAGCGTAGGAGTTACACCTCCCTCGCCCCCATCCAGTGGGGGTCGGGCAGCCCTCCTAAATCCTGCAGCTGTGCCACCTGGAGCACGTGGTCCACGAGGTCACCAGAGCAGAGACAGGGATGGGGAGCGAGTGGCAAGTTCTGAACAGCCACGCCTGAAAGTGCCTCCCATCTCTCTGGCCACAGGCCACTGACCGCCCGGTCACTGGCCCCAATCCTAGTGCACAGGGAAAGGGAATGGCGAGAAGTAGACAGCTGTTCGGAGAAAATAAATTAGGTCTCTACCTCACGTATTTCACTAAAGTAAATTCAGATGAATCAAAGATGTAAATATAAAAATTTTTAAAGTAGAAAATAACTAATAACTGTTCATATAATACTCCTGCAGGAAAGATTTTACCAAGTATATTGTAAAACAGAAAAGCTACAAAAGAAAATATTAATATTTGGTTATGTAAAAATTAAAATTTTCTGCAGGGCAAAAGAAAGCATCAGAAGCACAGTCAAAAGACAAATGTCAACTGCAAATACTAAAAAGGAAGCAATGGAGGGAGGGAGGGAGAGAGGAAAGAAGGAAAAAGACAATTCATATTATAGACGAGTGAATTTTCTTAATGCATGATGAGCACCTAAAGATCTGTAACAAAAAAAACCAACTGCCCAGAAAAATAGGCAAAGAATAAAAAATGACAGTTCATAGAAAAGGCAACACAAGTGGCTCTTAAACATAGCCACAATTTTCACCCTCACTTCTAATCAGAGACATGCAAAATTCAAACCCCAGAGAGGTACATTTTCACCTGTCAGATGGACACTGGTCAAAAAACGTGAGAGCACAGGGTGGAGACACAGCCCCCCCCCAACCCCCCTTGCCAGGCAGCCACTACCCAGTGACAGCCCCAGGCAGGTCAACTGCCCCACAGAGAGTACACAGATCATTTCTACCAGAAACTTACTTCTGGGCATTTTATCCTTTGGATTCTACTCCCACAAGGGCAGAAAGTGCTGTGTGCCCAAGGCTCTCCATTGCGGTATTGTCTGTAATGGTAGAAGATTCAGGAAACTACCTAAGTGTCCATCAACAGAGGATTGGTTGGTGGATTATGATGCATCCATATAAAGGACTGCTCGGCCGCCATTAAATAATCATGCGACTGTGTATGTTTAGCTGCAGAAAGATCTCCAAGACCGTACACAGTGAGAAGAGCAGGGTGCAGCAGAGGGCTGTGTACACCACCAGCTGCGGGAAAGAGAGAGCAGCAAAGAATCAAAGCTGGCATCTTGGCCTCGGAAGTCTACACCCAAGAACCTGGAAAGAGGATTGCAAGAAATCTGGGAGTCTGTGGGACAAAGAGGGGAGATGGATCCCTCACTGTGTGCCCTCTGTATGATTTGCATTTGGATTGTGTGCATAAAATAAAACAATTTTTTTGTAAAGCCATTTATCTGGAAGCCGTGGACCCTGGCAGCAGCTCCTGGCTGTGGTTCCTCACTGCTGGTTCCACATGAGGAGTCCCGGGGCTTGTGCACCATTGTTTATTAAATTTCTGCTTTATCTTTCCTCCGAAGAGCCAAAGGCCCTTCTCCAAGGCCCCCATGTTTGGAAAATATAGCCAGAGAAACACTTTTAGTCTCTAGGAGACAGCCCCATGGGGACACTGTGACAGGGCCATGCCAGTCTGAACTCTATCCTATCACTCTCAGACCTTCCTCCCCAGCTTCTGACTTACCTTTTCTCTCTTCCTGCCGGCGAATGCAGCTGAGTGGGAAAACATCGTTATCCTTTTCTGCTGCTATTCTCAAACAAACAAATGACACCTCTGAACTTCATGAAACCCGTCCCATATCTGAACCACCCCTGGTAAACAAAGTCTGGTACCAAGACACCACGATTCGATAGGATGACTGGATGAGAAGGATTTACAGTCATTCTCTCAGAGGCATAGGAAGCTGGTGTGAAGAAGTCTGAGTATCTTACAGATGAGCGTTTTTCACAAAGTTGCTCAGCCCAACAAGGATTACATTTTGATGAGAAAGATCATCTGTTTTTATTCCAAGAGACTTTCAAGAATGGTATTACAATTCCATAAGCTCCTGGTAATATCTTAGGAGAGTGGGTAATAATTCCTGCTGTGCTAAATTTCTACAGTAATACACTCAAGTGTTAATACTTTGGAAGCTTCAAGGAAAACTTGTGCAATCACAGTGAAAACAATTGCCGTGATTTCTACAGAGAGCACAGCTGTCAGGTACAAGAGAACATTTCAAAACATCTCCTCTAACACCTGTGTTTGTTTTTAAATGCATATATGTTTTCACTGGGGAATGAGGCAACGGAGGAAAACACATCAGACAGAGCCAACTTGCAGGGAATTTGAATCCAATGGTTTGACAGTGGCCCACCACACCAAACACAGAAAGCAGTTACCGATTAGAAACTAATTATTTATCAAATCAAAATGTGATCATTAACAGAAGCAAGACTGCAGAGCCAGAGATAAGCAGACATAAACATAAGAACTCAACGCAGGTCCAGAAAAGTAAAGGGAAATTGGTGTCGTTCAACTGACCCACATGGGTACAAGGACAAGAGGACACTGGGCAAATAATGACAGCTGTGAGCCCATCTGGCTATTTGATGGATAGTCCCAACAGGGGGGGCCACAATTTTTCCCACTTTGCAGGTGACCACGAAGCTTCTTTCGGGCTATTTCCAGCATCATCGGACGAAGGAGTTGGCAGTGGTCCAGGCCCAGAGAATGTAATCCGCCAGCAGTGTTGACCTGATCTTGCAGTTGCTCACTCTTCTTGTCAGGTGTTACTTTTTAACTAAATTAATTTGGGGAAAATCCACCCTAAAATCCCTTTGGCCAATTTGGGAAAGGTGCCAGAGAACACCAGATTGTGTGTCACTCTCCCCTGAGTCCATCAAAGGGGCCTGCCCACGGGCACCCCCATGTCCCACAAGGGGAGACGGGGCGGAAATGGAAAGAGTGCATTCCAGATGGCCCAGTTCCCAGGGGTTTCATCCCCTTCCTTTTCTGTGTTAATGTGGGCTCTTTCCTCAGATGCAGGAGACAGCACCGACTTGGGTTCAAATCCCAGCTCTGCCCAATCTCTAAACTTCACTGAGCTTTGGTTTCCTCATCTGTTAAAAAAAAACAGGAGGGGGAATAATATCTTTACATTCGTTTTTGATTTTTAAAAACGTATTATGAAATATGTCATACATTCAAAAGAGTAACACTTAAAGAATGGTAACAAAACAAACACCGTCTACCAACCCCCAGTTGAAGACGCATCAGCAATAATGGGGTGAGCCCCTGCCCTGTATTGTCACCTCTGCACTCCCAAAGCCCACACACCCTGAATCCCACGTGCCTCTGTATCTTCCTTTTCTTTATATTCTGATACATAGGTATGGATCCCTAAACAATACGAATCTCATGTAAGTGGATTCCTATTCTTCTGTAATTTGCTTTTATTGCTGAGCATTATAAGTTTCTAAAATTTTCATTTTGAAATAGTTGCAAACACAGAATCGTTGCAAGAACAGTACATGTAACTCGCACATGCCCTTTAGCCAGGTTCACCAATTGTTAACATTTTGCCACAATCGCTTTATCTCATCCTCCCTATGCAGACTCAGATGACTCAGATTTCCGTAGTTTTTCTGAATTATTTGAGTGTAAATTGCACACATCACGCCCCTTTGCCCTTCAATGCTTCAGTGCGTGTCTCCTAAGGAAAAGGATTATTCTCTTATGTAACCACAGTCCAGTTATTGATCCGAGAATTTCAGAGGAGCACACTCGTTTGACGAGATCTGCAGTCCCGATTCCAGTTCCGCCGGTTCCCCAGCGACGCGCTTTCCAGCCCCCTCGGCACGCAATGGGCGCAGGGCCCGCGCTGCGCTCGGGGCTCACGTCTCCTTGTCTCTATCACTGGAACGGCTCCTCCATCTCCCTTGTTTCTCACGACACTGCCATTTTTGAAGGAGCCAGGCCAGAGATCCCTCAGGACAGTCCTGCTGGGACTTTGTCTCGTGTTCCCTCGTGCTCAGATTCGGGTTTGCGTGCCCGGCCAGGACCGCCCCTCCGCCTACGTGGTGCTGGCCTCTCGCAGGTTCACCTTCGGAGCCGCAGGACCCCTACCTGCCTCCCTCTTGGTGATGGCAGCTTGGATCCGCCCCCGGGTGCTGTCTGGCTTCGCCGCCGCGTGGGTACTGCTTTCCCCCAGTCTGTGGAGAAGCACTCAGACCACACAAGCACCCTGCCCCTCACCCTCCCTCCACCCCCATCATCCATCAATGACTCCCCCCAAACCAGCCTTTACCGCGATGCGTGAGCAGTGATGACTGTGTGCTCCACCTCCCTCCGTGTTTATCAGTCAGCATTTTCCTGTGAGAAGAGCCCTCCCTCCCCGCTCGTTGACTTCTTTATTTATTGAACTATTTGTTTATCATCAGTATGGATTTACAATACATTGCTGTTCTTATCTATTTTGATGCTCTTCTTACCCCAGATTTGGCCGGTGGGAGCCCCCATGTCCCTTCAACATGCTCATCATTTTTTCATGTATGTCCTATTAGCTCATAAGGGAAACTCCAATTCCAATCCAACCCCACGGGTTTTTCCACGCCCCCCTCCACTCTGTACTTCTGTTTTCCCTCATTCACAGGGAGAACTCTGCCTCCCAGCACCTCGACATATTTACTCGTCTGGTCAATCCTACAAGACACATAAAGTAGTTCCAAAATCACTACACCCTTAACCACCCCAAAGACCAAGCTCCTCAGACAGTTCCAGGTTGCTCTGCTGTTCTTCCCCTGGACTGAGGGTCTATGGTCAAGAGTCCTGTGTCTAGTTTTTGTTTTTCGTTTTTCTGCCTTCAACATGGTTATATTATTCAGTTGAAATACAGTTGAATTCGGTTGTTTCTTTTTGCATTTATTTTTAGGGTTTTTTTTCTCATCTTTGTTGATTTTTGCATGTTAATTTTATATCCTGCTGCCCTCCTGTGATGGGTTGAATTGTGTCCACTAAAAAGGTATATGTGGAAGCCCTAACCCTCAGTACCTCTCAGTGTGACCTTATTTGGAAATAGGGCTGTTGCAGATGTTAAGATGAGGTCATACTGGAGAAAGGCGGGCCAATCCAATATGACTGGAGTCCTTATGAAAAGGGGAAGTTTGGACCCAGACATGCACACAGAGAGAAGGCTATGTGACATGAAGTCAGATGTCAGGGTGATGCTTAGAAACCAAGGAACACTCAAGATTGCCAGCAAACCAGAATCTCGGGGAGACACCTGGAACAGACCCTCCCTCACAGCCCTGTTGACACCCTGATCTTGGACCTCCAGCCTCCAGAACTGTGTGAAATTCGATTTCTGTTGTTTAAGCCACCCCGTCTGTGGTACCTTGTTCCAGCAGCCTAGGAAACTGATACACTTCCTGAATTCTGTCACTGTGTTGAGTTAGTTCGGTCACAATTCTCTAAGGTTTTTTAGGGAGGCTATCATATCATCTGATAATTGAGACAGTTTTACTTCCTTTTCTCTCCTGCCCAAGCACGGTGGCTGACACCTGCAGTGAAATGTGAGAGGGAGGTGGACATGGTGGACGCCTCGCCTTGGATGCAACGTTTTCGATTCCTGCGTTAACTTTCTGCCGTGAGGTGTTCCTCTGTGTGCACGTGCTGCGGCTGACTCCTGAATTCTCCTCCTGACCGGCACGTGTGTTGTTGAGTGTCCCCCTTGCATGGACAATGCTGCTGTGAAGACCCCCACCCTGTGTCGGGGCACATTCCTGGGGGGCTATGGGCCCCAGGATATGAACAGCTTCTCAGACACCAGAAGACGCCAGTGGGATTTCTAAAGCTGTTCTAACAATTGCTCTCATACATGCAATACGTTCAAGTGCCCTTTGCTCTGCACACTCACCAATGTGCGCTGCTGTCAGAAACCCGAAGCTTTGCCCGTGTGGAGGCACAGCGCCGTTGTCTGGAGCTGCATCTCCTAATTCCTAGCGAGGCGGAGCGTCTGTCCCAAAGACAGGACCCTGTGTGGCCCTCCTGGCAAGTCCAGTTGAGGCTTCGCTTCCTGTGGCTCTTCAGGGGCTCGTGATTCATTCTTAACACCGTTTCTTTGTTAGTTTTGTTACAACCGTTTGCTTCCAGACACAGACTCCTCTGGTGTCTTGATTGTCACTTTATGGTGTCTTCTGATGAACAGGCATTCTTAATTTTAATGCAACCAAATTGATCAATAATCTCCTCTATAGCCACTGTTAACTGTCACATCTTAGTTAAGAAATACTTCCCTACCCTGAGGTCATAAAGATATTTTCTCTCGTTGTCTTCTAAATATTTCATTGGTTTTCCAGTAAACTTAGTTAATTTTCAATAAAAATTTAAGAAAACTGACTAAAGACTAGTAGAGAATCTGAATAAGTCAATATTCATTAAAGAAACGAATCAATTCTCAGAAATCTCTCTTCCTCCCTCAAAAGGCACCAGGCAAAGATGGTTTAGAGGCCATTTTTTTTTTTTTTTTTTTTGTGAGGAAGACCAGCCCTGAGCTAACATCCGTTGCCAATCCTCCTCTTTTTGCTGAGGAAGACTGGCCCTGGGCTAACATCCGTGCCCATCTTCCTCCACCTTATATGGGACGCCGCCACAGCATGGCTGACAGGCAGTGCGTCGGCGGGCGCCCGGGATCCGAACCAGTGAACCCCGGGCTGCCAAGCGCGGACTAAACCGCTGCGCCACCGGGCCGGCCCCGGTTTAGAGGCCATTTTTAACAAAACAAAAAATAGATTATGCTAAGATCTAAAAAGACAATAATAAAAGTGTTTCAGGGACTGTAGGAGAAGGGAAATCTACCCCACTCATTGTAAAATACTAGTATAAACTTGAGGACAAAACTTACAAAAACAATAAAACTATACACTAATTTCAAGTTTAAATAGATGTATATATAAATTTTTGTAATATGTTAACTAATCGAGTGCAGCAGTGCATTTATTTTTCCACAGATTTGTGTGTGTGTGTGTGTGTGTGTGTGTGTGAGGAAGATTAGCCCTGAGCTAACATCTGCTGCCAATCCTCCTCTTTTTGCTGAGGAAGATTGACCCTGGGCTAACATCTGTGCCCGTCTTCCTCTACTTTATATGGGACGCCACCACAGCATGGGTGACAAGTGGTGTGTAGGTCTGCTCCCGGGATCTGAACCTGCAAACCCCAGGCTGTGGAAGTGGAGCACGCAAACCTAAACACCACACCTCTGGGCTGGCCCTGCAAGACTGTATTTTTGAAAAAGATTATATTTCATGACAAAGAAGAAAATCCCTGGAAAATAAGAATGTTTCAACATCCCCAAATCCCATAATACAATTAATATTTACAATTAAAGGAGAACACACATGCGGACACCTCAGTTGATGTAGATGCTCAACTTCACCCGTAATCAAGAAAATGCACATTAAGAGACAGGCCTGACAGCCTAGCAGTTAAAGGTGGGTGCACTCCACGTCAGCAGCCCAGGTCCAGCTCCTGGTCACGGAACCACACCACCCATCTGTCAGTAGCCATGCTGTGGCAGCAGCTCACATAGAAGAACTAGAAGGACTTACAGCTCTAGTATACAACTATGTACTGTGGCTTTGGGGAGGGGGAAAAAAAACAAGGAAGATTGGCAACAGATGTTAGCTCAGGGCAAATCTTTCCCAGAAAAAAATACCCAAATATTAAAACAAAATCAAAATTTCTCCCTTTCATCAGATTAGCAAAAATTGTATATAAATTGTGAAATTTTTATAAAACAATTTACTTTGTAGTAGCCGAAATAAATGAGCAAAGACTTAAATGTATCCACATGGAAACATCTTTAAAAACCTAATGTTGAGTTAAAAAATTAAGTTCTAGGGTGATATATGATGCCATTTTGTTAAATGTTAAAACATTCCAAAAAAATATGTTTAATGGGTACAGAATTAGAAGCACGATAACCGGTTGATAAGTACAGGTGCAGGCTGCTCAAATCTGGTGCAGGGTGTTAAAATCTGCTCTCTACACTTGTATGTGTTTAAAATATTTTATAACAGGGGACGGGATTCCAGTTTTGCAAGACAAAAGGGTTCCGGAGACGGATGGTGGTGATGTCTGCGCAGCAGTGTGAATGTGCCTAATGTCCCGAACTGCACGCTTCAGAATGGTTAAGAGGGTAAATTTTATGTTATGTGTATTTTACTACAATGATAAAGAAATAAAATATAATAATAATAGTATAATTTTAAGAAGTAGTCGGAGCCTCTAACCTCGCAGGCCTGCTGTGGGTTTGTTCTCTAAGTCACAAAGCCCGCAGCCGGCCTGTATAGAAGGCGTCCCACATGAGGCAGGTGCTCGTGGATTTCAGCCCCTGTTGTTTGTAGGAGTCCTGCCAGCCGACAGCTGACACACGAGAGCGGCTGTGTGAACCCTGTTTCATGGCTAATATCTGGGGGCGTTGACTGATGCGTCCAGCCATCTCCCCGCAGGCTGAGGCCACGCAGGCTTAGTTCACACCCTCGTGCATTTTATCAGCCGTCAGTAACAGTGCCTCAGTTCCACAGTGCAGTTTTGATGGAATTAAATGGAACAAACCCGAAATTATGTATCTAGCTCCTCCCAAGTCTGTGAGCACAGCTGTACGCCCCAGCCTCCAGACACTACACCCCGCCCCGCCACATCCCCCAGGGCAGGCTGCAGGGCCCACTCTGTGCCCCATCACTCAGGTCACTGTTAAAGTGCAATTGTTTTCCAGTTTAAACTCTCCGGTGGGCCTGGGTCTGCAGTGAGGGAGGCTGACCTGGACCGTGACACCCTCCCGTTTTGAAGCAAGTGCAAGCTTTTACCGGCCAAACCCTATTGCTTCCTTCATGGAGACTCCCCTCGGCCTTCTCGTGACCCAGGCGTCTGTCACCACTCTCCTCTCATTATGCACTGGAGGCGTCTCATCCTCAGACAGCCTTTCCAGAGGGGGAAGGGCACTTCCCTTTAATTAAGAGATGCCACCTTGCAAGTTCAGTTTAATAAACACCGTGTAATCCCAGAGTGTCTGTCTAGTAAAACGGTCTCATTTCAAACTGCTTGTCCTTATTACACACACCCGCAGCTTGAAATGAGATGAGTAAGTGAGAGAATGCCAAAATTCGGGGCGGAAGCTGCCTGTCAGTCTTGATAATTCTACAGGACCTGGCAGCCACTGCGTGCTTTGCAGAAGCCCTGATGGGAAGACCGCAGTTCTGCTGCGCTGGCCCCGGGTCCTCCAGGGGTCCCTGCTCATCTTCACTCATTAACTTCCAACCTCAAGGCCGTTTCTGTGCTCAATTCTCAGTGGTCGCCCTTTATGTCTCCATTTGTGGGGGCCAGAGACACAGAAATGTCACAGCAATGAGAACCGGGGGGCGGGGGGATGGGGCACTCTGAGAATGGATGGCAGACGAAATGAAAAACACTCTGGTGTGTTTTCTGACCCAGCACTTTGGCAGTCATTATTAAAGCTGAGGTCTCCACTCCTGGAGGCCTTTCACCAGTGTTCATTAGAGGAGGAAAAGCTCAAATTATCTCCAATTCTAGAGCACCCTTCAACACTAGGTGCCCTGGAAATAATGTGCCGTGGATTAATTTAAAAAAAATGGATGGATAGGTAGATAGACAGATAGATAGATAGACAGACAGACTGATAGATAGATAGACAGATAGATAGACAGAGATACAGATCTAGATAGAGATATATAAAATAAAGCCCTCCCCACAAGGCCCATAACCAGAGGGAAATGGTCTCAGCATGATTTTGTGGCTGGTCAGCTTCATCCATCAGTGAAGTGAAAGCACCAACATGTGAAAGTATACAGTCAGTGGAACTTTTATTTTCGAGAAGTTTCAGAAGCTTCCTGTCAGATGTATCTGCACAATCAGAATGCGTTAAATCAGACCCTGTTGGGGTCACCACACTTCCCCAGTCTTGGAAAAATGGGCAGGGAGGGCGTATCCATTTCCCATCGCTGCTGTAACAAATTACCACCAACCGAGGGGCTTAAAACAACACACGTGTGTTATCTGACGATTCTGGAAGTCAGAAGTCTGAAGCGGGTCTTATAGGGATAATTAGTGTGCCTGCAGGGCTGCATTCCTTCAAGAGTCTTCAGGAGAGAATCCGTCCTCTCACCTTTTCCGGATTCTAGAGGCACCTGCATTCCTTGGCGTGTGGCCCTTCCTCCATCTTCGAAATACATCACTCCAACGCCTGCTTCCACTGTCAATCTCCTTCTCTGACTCGGGCCCTCCTGCCTCCCTCTTGTAAGCACCCTTGTGATAACATTGGACCCACCAGATCCTCCAGAATAATCCCTCATCTCAAGATCCTTAGCGTAATCTCACCTGCAAAGTCCCTTTTACCAGGTAAGTCCCTTTTACAGGTTCCAGGGATGAGGACAGGGCCATCTTTGGGGGGGTCATTATTCAGCCCACCACTGAAGGTTAGGTGGCCACTCTTACCTCGTGACATCAGACCTAGACTTCAGTTTCCCTAAATTCTTCTGGGTCTCTTTGCTTATATGCCCATTCTGGAAAAATACGTGAAATCAGAGCATCTATCCGGATAGGCCAGGATATCTAAAGTAACCACCAACCCAATGATGTCAGAGACGTCACACAAGTTTATTTCTCATTCCTGCTGTGTCAGCCGCACCCCTCCAGGGCTCCTGTCCTCCCGGGTCGACTCGGAGACTTGTGGTAGCGTCCATATCCATAGATGCTTCCCAGACCGCCACGGTGGGAGGGCAGGGCTGGCGCTTCCAGAACCAGAGGGTTCAACGCCTCTACCTGAAGCATCAGCTCCACACACGCCACTCCTGAACTAAAGAGGCCAGGAAGTGAGCTCTCCCCTTGTGGGTGGAGACAGAAGAGAAGCAGATTTTGGTGAGAGACACATACAGTTGTCTAAAGGCCTGATTTGGACAATACGTTCCAGTCACAAAGGAAGCAGGCGTCCTGCGAGATTCCTTCTGAAGCAACAACAACAGAGAATTTGGAAAAGAAAACCAAAGCTCTATTCCAGTCATAATGGAGACAAAAATTAAGCTTGAATATCTGTTGCTAGCAGATTTGGATGACCGGAGAAGGGCAGAAGCTCTGTCCTCTGTTACCTGACGGTGAACAACTCCACGGGCGCTGGGGTCTCTTCACAGCGGCACCTTGACAGTCCCGCTCTCGGGTGGAGTCTGGGAGCCGGCTAGACCCAGCTTGCCTCCGAGACTGCCAAGTGCTGCGTGCAGATGAGGACAGCAGCCAGCTCCTGCTCTGCTTGGCGGACATCCGCCCACACCCCTCCAGGGGAGATTTTAGGAATTCGATTTGTAACTCAGTCAGGGAGCCGCAGAGGCAGGATTCCCAACCTTCTCACCACCCGGGAGCCCTGCCTCCTTCACGCTCCTCCACTGACTCCAGGTATTGAAACATAATCCACCAAAAAAAATCACACGAATTTAAAAGATTAGCAGATTTCCCCACGTTCTGCTCGTCAAAGGCGCGTGATGGGTAAGCGTCGCCTCCGATCAGTATGACAGCCAAGTTACCATCCCGCATCCACGTGGCTGCTTCACCTTGTCCACGGGCAGATTCGCAGTTCCCATTAAGCAGCTTGAAATTCAACTTGCACAGCCGCGCGCTCACTGCCCTTGACGCTGGGGGTCCCAGGACTCCAGCTTTGCAACGGCTGATAACAGCTAAGCCCTGCTAGGCACTGACTTCACGGATGTGCATCAGTTTACTCTTTCAGTCCTCAAAACAGCCCTCGGAGGCAGGTGCTGCCACTGTCTCCACTTTACATGAGAGGAAACGGGGTCCAGAGAGGTTGAGTAACTTGCCCAAGGTGACCGTTACGGGTGGGATTATGTCCCCCAAAACAGACATGTTGACCTCAGAATGTGACCTAATGTGGGAAAGGGGTCTTTGCAGGTATAATTAGTTAAGATAAGATCATACTGGAGTAGGGTGGGCCTTAATCCAATATGACCCATGTCCTTATAAGAAGGCAGGCATGTGAAAGCAGAGACACACAGGGAGAACACCACGTGACCACACACGGTTGGAGGGTGGCATCTGAAAGCCAAGGACACTGAAGTCCACCAGCAGGCGAACCACCAGAAGCTGGAGGAGGCAAGGAAGGATTCGCCCCTAGAGCCTTCAGAGGGAGCACGGCCATGCCCACACCTTGATCTCGGACTTCTGGCCTCCAGAACAGTGAGAGAATTAATTCCTGTTGTTTTAAGCCCCCAGTCTGTGGGACTTTGTTACAGCTGCCCCGGTAACTGATGCAGTGCCCCAGCTGGGAAGGGGCAGAGCCAAGATTAGAACCCGGCTCCCCGGCACTGGAGTCCATGGTGGTCACCTGCTCTGCCTCATGCCTCCCGCTGACGCACTGTCCATCCGGGCCGGGACACGAGGCCAGAGAGGAAGTGAGCTGGCCAAGGTGGGCCCGGGCCCGGACTCAAACTTAGGTCCCTGGCAGCCCATCCACTCCCGTGGCCTCCGGAGCACTCCCCATCCGGCCACCAGAGCTGCTCCCACGAACAATAAGATTAGGGGATAAGGTCTGTGAACGGGCACACACAAAATAGGAAATTAGTCATTATTTATGGATCTGCATCAATGGTTGTATAGTCACGTCAGCCAACCCTGATTGTTTTACGCCGGAGAAAACTCGAGCATTGTTTCTAAGTCTGCGGTTCTTAACCATCCTGGGGGGTCACAGGCCACCTTGAGGATTTATGAAAACTCGCTCTCGCCCCAGGAAGACGTACGGTGTGGGGGAGGGAGCACATGACCCACCCCGTCTGCTAGAGCCCTTTCCAGCAGACCTCCTTCCCCAAATGAATGCAGGCAGGAGCTTGGCCCCGGAGCTGGAGGTGAGGGAGGAGGGCAGCCGGAGAAGGCTGCGGCTCCAAGAAATAATATCCATCCTGTGCTCTCTGACTCAAAGGTCACTCGGTGCCCTGGGCTGGTGTTAAGGAAACAAGGACTCGGCCCGATGCAGCCGCCCCACGCAAACTTAACCCACAGTGTTCTGACTCCCAACTGTACCCGCCTCCAGGAGGAATAAGATTCTCTGTGTGCCAAACGCCCAGGTACACAGAGCTGCGTCCAAACCCCAGCCCTGCCTCCTCTTCCAGGTGCACACGGCGGATCGCCAGCCTTCTGTAGAAGGGGCTCAAGACGCCTGCCCTACGGGGTTTCCAGGAGGGAAAATAGATCTGAAAGCACAGCGCAGGCAGAGCTCAGTTGTCAGAGCAGAGACGAGCTGAGGAGCCACGAAGTTGGTGGGCACAGACCGAGGGAAGAAAAGAGACAGAAAACAGAAAAGGAAGAGTCTTCAGGGTGGGGAAGCAGGTGCTCTGCAGGCGGCAGCACCAAGTAGTGCCCTCCCACCCAGCCCACCTCTGCTCAGTTCCCACCTACCTGAGCCCAGAGGGGACCCCTCACCTGGAGCCCCAGGGAGGGAGCTGTGTCCCCAGAGCCAGCCCAAGGGCAGCGGGACGGAGAGATGCCGCTGGATTGCTGTGGATGTGGACCCGCCATGTGCTGCGTGCTTTACCTGCGTTATCTCCTGACCCTGCACAACAGCCCCAGGGGGGGCACTGTGGCGGGTAGAATTGTGTCCCCCCAAAATATACATTCATGTCCCAACCCCCAGTACCTATGAATGTGACTTTGTTTGGAAATAGGGTCTTTGCAAGTGTAATCAAGGTGAGAAGAAGTCATCAGGTGGGCCCTCATCCGACATGACTGGTGTTCTTACAAGAAGAGGAGGCAGAGCCACAGGGAGGAGACAGCCATGTGACACTGGAGGCAGAGATCGGGGTGATGCGGCTACAAGCCAAGGATCACCTGCAGCCTCCAGAAGCTGAGAGAGAGTAGAGTCTCCCTCAGAGCCTCCAGAAAGAACCAGCCCTGCTGGCACCTTGGTTTCAGATCCTGGCCTCCAGACTGTGAGAGAATGGATTTTTATTGTCCTAAGCCCCCAGACTGTGGTACTTTGTTATGGCAGCCCCAGGAATCTGAGACAGGTTCCCATGATTATCCCCACTTTAACAAGGAGAGTGAAACTCAGAAAGGTGAAGAAATGTGTTCTAGAAGTCACGGCTCTGCAGGTGGCATCTCAGTGTAGAGGGAAGGCCCCGAGTTAGTGTCCGGGGGGCTGCTGGAACAAAGTCTCACCAACTCGAGGGCATCAAACAGCAGAAACTGATTCTCTCACTGACCTGGAGGCTGGAGATCTGTGGTCGAGGTGTCAGCAGGGCCGCGCTCCCTCTGAAGGTGCTCAGACCCCTCCTGCCTCTTCCGCTCCTGTGGTCCATGGCTGTCCTTAGACTTCCTTGCCTCGTAGATGCGTCACTCCAGCCACGTGGCGAATTCTCTCCGTGTCTTCACATGGTCCTCCCTCTTCACGTGTCAGTCTCTCTGTCCAAATTCCCCTTTTTATAAGAACACCAGTCCTATTGGATTAGGAATCACCGTAATGACCCCATTTTTACTTGATCACCCCTGTAAAGACCCTATTTCCAAATAAGGTCACATTATGAGGTTCTGGGGATTAGGACTTCAACATATCTTTTTGGGAGGACAAAATTCAACCCATAACACTTGTCATTGGATTTAGGGCCCACCCAGACAATCCAGGATGATTTCACCTCAAGATCCTTAACTCAGTTACATCTCCAAGACCTTTTTTCCAAATAAGGTCACACCCACAGGTTTCGGGGGTTAGGAAGTAGACATATCTTTGTGGGGGGGGGGCATCATTCAGCCCCTACACATCCCCAGGGGCTGGTGTTTGTTCTCCTGTGATCTTCTCTCCCCTGGCTCCACCTGCCCCCAGCCCCAGCAAAGCCCCCCTGCTGGGTACAGGGTATTGGACAACAGCCCCCGTGCGCCTGCCTGTGGCTGTGGGGTTAGCAGCCGTCATTCTCAGCCTCGGCGGCCCACTGGAATCACCTGGTTCTTTCAAACAAACAGCCATGCTGCAGATTCGGATCTAATGGGCCTGTGTGTGGCCAGAGCATCAGGACATTTCAAAGCTCCCCAGGCAATTCTAGTCTCCATCCAAGGTGAGAATCCCTAGTTTATGGGGTCATTTGGGGACCCACCATCATACTTTTTGTTTTCACAGCAACCCTGAAAGATCAGACCATGGTCTCAGGGACCACTTCTCCCACTAAGGAAATCAAGCTCGGCTTGAAGATGCTCAGGTCACATGCTAGAAGTGGCAGATGCAGAGTCAGGACCCCAACCTCCCAGATCTTCCCGCTGCAAAACCTATTCCACCTCCCCTCCCCCAAGGCTGCCCCTATCCCCCTACCTGAGCAGCCCAGGTTTCCACACTTGCCCAAAACTACAAACCCCACAGCATCGCGGGGACCGTGCCAAGTGCAGCTGCCACTTCTGGAGGAGCTGCTCCACGTGAGGGCTCGCAGGCAGCAGTGCGCATGGGGACGGGGGTGGGACGCAGAGACAGGCAGGTGCAGGTGGGGGCAGGCAACAGGGGACGGATGCCAAAGAGAAGAATGAGGCCCAGGAGTCATCTAAAGACAGTCCGCAGGAGCATGCTCTCGGAGGTGGGCCCTTCTCGGGGCCACACCCCAGCACACTGAGGATGTCGTGAACCCAGGGCAAATCCAAAGTCCACGCAACCTGCTAGTGGGGGCAGGAGGTGCATCCCCCAAAGAGGACACCTCCTCCTGGGCCCCTGCGTCCAGTTCGCATGTTGATACAGTGCATCCTTCAAAACACACAGCAACAGCCCACGCCTGCATTACTCAGCTCTGACAC
The DNA here is from genome assembly GCA_031878705.1 of Tapirus indicus. Taxonomy (NCBI): domain Eukaryota; kingdom Metazoa; phylum Chordata; class Mammalia; order Perissodactyla; family Tapiridae; genus Tapirus; species Tapirus indicus. Next base: position 87,280,901 of record CM062924.1, on the reverse strand, counting down.
TCATAGGTGCCTGTGAGGCCTCAGTAGGCCCATTCTGCTCACGGCAATGCAGGCAGAGATGTTTCTGGATGGTCGGAAGAAGAAATCAGGAGGCTGCCACTGCACACAGAGTCTGTTTTCATTCCAACACAGCACTGTTTTCTGGATAAACTTCCTTCCCAGGGGGAAGCATGGTGGGGGCATTAAGCAGTGTTGTGGGTCGAATTGTGTCCCCCTCAAAGATACTTTGAAGTCCCAATGCCTGGTACCTGCGAGTGGGACCTTATTGAAAATAGGGTCTTTGGGGATGCAATCTGGTGAAAATGAGGTCATACTGGATTAGGGTGGGCCCTAAATCCAGACTGGTGTCCTTATAAAGAGAGGGAATTTGGGCAGAGAGACACACGGTGGAAGATGGCCAAGTGACAACAGAAGCAGAGAAGGGGGTGATGCAGCTGCAAGCCAAGGAACATCGAGGACTGTGCGCGAATCAAACCAGAGGCTGAAATTGGCAGGAAGGATCCTCCCCCAGAGCCTTAGGAGGGAGTGAGACCCCACCGGCACCGTAATCTCGGACTTCCGGCCTCCTGGACTGTGAGAGAATCAGTTTGTGTTGCAGTAAGCCCCCCGTTTGTGGGAACCTGTCACAGCAGCCCCAGGAAACAAATATGAGCTGTATCAAGGTTTAGATGCAGGCAGGCCCGGAGGCAATCCCCTGCTCCCTCACGGTCCAGCAGTTTGACCTCAGACAAGTTACTGCAACGCTCAGTGCCCATCTCCCCCTCGTCTGTACAGTGAGGACCGACCGTCCCAGAACCCGCATGCACGCTACCACGAGGATGTGACAGGTGACGTCACAGATGCGGGCCGCACAGCAGATGCTCAGTAAGCGCAGCAACTGCATTATTCTGACTCCTGATTACTCAAAGACTGATTTTCCACAGTGTCGATTTTCTGTGACCTGACACTCTCCCCCCAGTGAAAAACCAAAAAGCTATTTTTCAATGGTGGATCAATGGATTAGGTGAACCCCACATCTAAGAATCCATGGAATGATCCCAGAGGCTGGTTATTCTTGACGTGTCTGGGCCATCTCTGCCACTCCTGGGGCATGCTGGTCCATCTGCCCATCTGTCTGACTGCTCATAAGATGGGCATTGAAAAAGACTTTGGAACTCTGAAAGGCACCCAAAGGTCACTTCCAGTGTGTGACATGAAGATGACAATCTCAACACCAAACGGCCCCTGGCACCTCCAGATGAGGGCGTCGGGTGTGGTTTGACCGGATCCACAGTGGGTGCAGACTGCAGGACCCTGCCGTGAGATGGGGCAGGCGCCCAAGCGCCGAGTCCACTAACGGCATGATGGTCTGGCGTCTTAGGAGAGAAAAATAGCCTGTTTGGCATTTCCGAGCTCCGTTAGTGAAGCTGACCAGAACACAGAGCAATTTCTGCGGACTCGGAATTCCGTCTTTGATCCCCACCCCCGACGTCTACTCTGTATTTTCAATTTAAAGTACCACAGAGCAACAAAAGCAGGCGTGAACTTTAAATGGCATTCATCAGCAACTAGGTTTCCTGAATTGCATTATCGTATCCCGAGAAATATGCAAATGGACGGTATTTTCACTGCCGAATGTTCTCATTATGCTCTCTGAGCACTGTAAACCCAGCGATGGGTTTAGAGAATTCTCCCTAACACCAGCTTTCTGTAAACACGCCAGCTCGTAATTAGCACAACGATATGACTCCCTCTGTGCAGTATCTTGCCTTTGATTTGGCATTTCCAAACATCATCGGGAGAAAAATATCCAGCAATTGGAGGAGATTAAACCCCTTTACCTCTGAAGAATAACCAGCCAAGCATGAGGTGTGGGCACAGACCGGAATGGCTGCAGAGGGGCCGTGATGCACTGTGCTCCAGCTGGACCACCCCGCCCTACCCCGTGCCGCACAGCAGACCCATGCGCTGGAATTACTGCTCCTAAACGGACGGATGCTAAATAAGGTACAATCAAAAGAAAGGAAATAAAATAGCATACAAGTAGCCCATTACAAAGAGACACTGCAGCAGGAGCTACCTGGAGGAAAACACAGAGATGCCTCTGGAAAAGCAGGGCGTGTTCGTTCTCCAGGGCTGCCGTAACAAGTGCCACAAAGGGAGCCGCTTCAACAACAGACACGTCTCATTTCATCGTTCTGGAGGCTGGAAGCCCATGACTGACACATCGGCAGAGCCACGCTCCCTCCGAAGGAGCTAGGGAGCTGTCCCAGGCCTGTCTCCTGGCGTCTGGCGGTTCCTCAGCTTGTGGCAGCATCACCCCCATCTTCACACAGCATTCTCCTTGTGTGTGTGTGTGTGTGTGTACATGTGTGTACGAATTTCCCCCTGTTTATAAGGACACCAGTCATTTTGGATTGGGCTCACTCTGCTCCAGTGTGACCTCGTCTTAACTAATTACATCTGCAGAGACCCTATATCCAAATGAGTTACCATCTGAGGTTCTAGGGGATAGGACTTCAACATAAGAATTTGGGAGGGACACAATTCAACCCACAATGCAGGCGGAGGAACTGTTTGAGATCTCACTCCATTCTACACAGTCCACTGGGAGAAAGCCCCTTCTCTTCACCCATTCCAAGTAAGCTGTGTATTCCAATGGTCTGGCTATGCAAGACCAAGTCGGCTGTTGGCTTGAATTAGCATGTCAATCCAACTCCCCGGGAATCCAGTTCAAGAATCAGACATGTAAATATCTGGCAGATTGGGCCAGTTGTCCATCAATCCAGGACAGGGTGAGCCGAGGAGCTGCCTCCCTGTTCCGGAGGCTTCCTCTCTCAGGGCCCTGTAAGTGCAGGGCCAGCTCCTGCTCACACTCAAGAGAGAGTGCCTCCTTAAATTTTGCCCCGAGGTGCCTCACTTGCCTTCCCTGTCCTTGCCATGGTGCAAGCAGCTACAGGATGAGCAGCTGGCTTGGGCTCGTTCCTAAGATCTGCACAGGATCCAAACTCAACCCTCAGTCAAAAGTAAACTAACAAAATCTATGATCCAGCTCTGGAAGACGGTTCAAACACCCCTGCAATATGAGAAATATAAAAACGTAATTGCTAATGTGGACGACCCAATAAAGGCTCTTGAATACTGTGGGAATATTTCATTTCTTTCTAATTTGTTGTAAGCCATCCTCAGCAAAGAGAACACAAAGATTTTCTTCTCTTTTGTACAGACTTTGATTTAAATCCAGCCCTAAAAAGACCCGAGGCAAAGAAGAAAACTACGGAGTGAGCAAAAGTTACTTTCCATGTATAATTGGAGAAAATTGAATGGGCCTTGTTCTTCGGGCCCCTTATTAAAAAGTTTTCCCCAGAAACTCCTTGCAGACAGGTTTTAGAGAGAGCCGACTTCTAAGTGCTAGGATGCGTGTGTCCCTGGGGGGCGGCTTAACTTGGCAAATAAAAACGTTTGCAGGATCGGTTTTTTTCTCCTCTTTGGTTTTAGAAAAAGCGACAACACTGACTTAGCAAAGGAATAATAAGGCTGCCTTTAGTTTTCCGCAACTCTTCTTTTTAATCACAGGGAGGAAAACAAGAAGGAAAGCCTCGCATTGCCATAACGAAGAATAATCGATAGAAGATTTGTGGCTTAGATGCGTTATCTGCGGCCAGCCTAAATGGCAACTTTAACCGTTTACAAGAGTGCATGGCTGGGCTGCTCCGAGACAATTACCGTGCCACCAGGGTGCTCACGGAAAACCACCCCCTCCAAAAAGCTCAGGCAGAAATCCGGGGAGAGGCACAGGAACCATCCAGGCCAGCTCGACCCCAAGACGAGGCCAAACACAGGCGCTCCCTCCCCAACCCCGGTGGGATCTTAAAAATAGTCAGCGGGACACAAAAACCCACAGGAAGGGCTGTGCAGTAACTGAACAGTGTCCCAAAAGACCTTCCTGCGGCAAGGACCCACACAGAATCCCCAAATCTCAGAGCTGGAAGGGGAGCAGAATTTGCTGCCCCAAAATGCATCTCTTTAACTCGAGGGTTATTTGGGGCTGATTTTTTTTTTTTTTTTTAGAACAAAAGACTCAGAAGAAACTTTGACCTTCCTCTCTAACTGCCTAAAAAAATTTAAGATAGAAGGCCTGTTCCAGGAGGGAGCTCTCACCATAAGACAACTGTAGCGTAATACAAACTAGGTGTGGTGGACAGGGAGGAACCTAGCAAGGCCCATTTGGTCAGTCTTTTCCATGTCCCACTGTCTCTGCAAGTCATGGCAAACATTTTTTTTACCAGATGTTTGCTTTTCCGTCTCCATGTGAATTGCCTTCCTCCCCTTTGAAATCCCAAACCACCACCCCCAACATCCTCCTTTGTCTTTAGCTGAAGATGATATTAAGGGTTGTGGCTTCCACCGTTCTGGTGAGTTACTCAGTTTTCCTGGGTCTCTCCCACGTATACATGTTATTAAACTTTGTTTGATTTTCTCCTGTTATTAGATCCCATGTCAGTTTAATTCTTAGACCAGCCAGAAGAACCTAGAAGGGTAGAGGAATTGTCTTCCTCCCTTACAGCTGGAAGGAGCCCAGAGGCTCAGGACCCCAAGTCATTCCTCCAGCGACAAGTGGAGAAGAGAGAGTAAGGCTCAGCAAAGGAGGGCAGGTGGCCCGAGGCCACAGGACAAGGGAGCAGCTGGGCCAAGACGGTACTGTGGCCATCTACATCCACCCCCCTGTCCTGGTTGGCTGTAGGCTACACACTGTCGGGATGCAAAGATGTGCAGGATTGTGTCCGTCCCCTGAGGAATTTCCAGCTCAGCAGGGAAAAATCATGTGCATAATTACCTACAATAAAAGGCAGCACCATGGCGTTTGCAAATGCCACAGAAATTATGGTGGGGAAGAAGTCCTTTGTGCTGGGCTTCAGAAGAAGGTGAGAATTTCACCTGGCCCTCTGGGCGGAAAAGACAGCCGGAAGAAAGGCTGAGTGATCTGGGGAAGCACAGCCAAGGTGGACTGTTCACTCCTTCAACCAGTGTTTATGGGGCAACTCCTCCAACCCTGGGAATATAGAGATTAAAGATGTCCCAGCCCCTGAATGCCAGCACTGTGTGGCCTGTCCACTGGGGCAGACAGTCAAAATAACAGCCATAATGCTCTGTGATTCCAGTGTCTAAGACAAGGCTTGGCACCCAGTGGGGCTTCATAAATACTTGTGGAATGACGATAATCCTCTAATGAGGCCTCTGGGGACCACTGAGGGTGCACAGGAGATTAACAGGCTCCACCTTAAGGAATAAGTGGAATTTCTCTAGGACAGAATGTTCTCTGGCTAGAGGGACAGAAAGCACTATGAATTCACAGTGGGGAGAGTTTTTTGTGGGATTGGCAGAGGTCAGCCAAGGCCCCATGAAGGTCACCAGGACCTTGATGAAGTATAGAACCGGGAGAGGTGGACATGGGTGAGGAGGGCTGACAGAAGCAAGGGTTCTGAAACCAGAAAAGCTATAATGTGTTTAGGACCATGAACAGACTCACTGGGTGAGGCCAGGACTCACACAGGGACATGGGGGACAAAGTCGGGAAAGAGTCTCTGCTTCATCCTGTGGGAAGGGAGAGCCACTGAAAGCATCCTATAGCCAAGTTCTACTATCTATAAGTTCTGACTTCAGAAAATGGTAAAGCAGACTCGTGGGTCTCAACTGAGGGGAAGTTTGCCCCCTCTTCCCTCGGGGACATTTGGTAATATCTGGCGACATTTGGGTCATTACAATTGCAAGGGGGTGATGGATCATACTGGAACCTTATTGGTAGGGGCTGGGATACTACTAGGCATCCTACAGCGGGCAGCCCCCTATATTGTAAGGCCTAAAATTTTATGTGGAGGTCTCCACCCAGGTAGTTCGTTCATCAGCCAGACCAACTGCACCCCACGTGGTCCTCAACCTAATGGATTTCAAAAAAGCCAATCATATCCTCCCACAAGAAGCAGGGGTCACCCGCCCTCTGGTCACTCTGAAGCCTGCCTCCTGCAGCCCCTGCTGGCTCACTCTGCTCCCAGGTGCAGCCCGGGGGTCCCTGCGTGGGTCAGGGTTCTCCTCTCCCAGGCTGTGCTACATGTGACTCATAAACCGCTGTCCATCTCATCTGTCCAGTATTGGGTGTTGTGTGTTCAGCCATTTCATGCCATTTAGGGCAGGGAATCCCTCCCTCACCAACAGGGTGGACAGGAGCTGATCAGAACACCCTCCCTCCAACTACAGAGACCCAGCACAAAGTGCCGATTGTCGATAGTGCCAGAGACAACGTGAGTTGTCAGAGGGCTCGTTGGCTGAGGTCAGGGTCCCTGAGGACAGGGGCCTCGTCTGCCAATGCATCTGACCTCAGTGCCTGGAGGAGGGGCACCTGACTGACCCACCCTGCAACCTCCATGTCGCTCCTCCCCAGAATTCACAGGGGTGACGGTTTCCCTCTTTCAACGTAACGCGGGGGTGGGTGCAGAAAGCAGTGAAGCTTCCTGAAGGAGATGTGGCCCACGCTGACTCCTAGAGGACTCATACAACTTACGGTCCCCAGGAATTCCCTCTCTTGGCGCCCACCTCTGCACGACCCCTCCCCTTGAGTGTGGGTGGGGCCTGTGACTTACTTCTGACCAGAATGCGGGCAGGTGATGGGACGTCTCTCTGCAGTTAGGTTACGTATACAATGCTCTGTCTTACCAGACTGTGCCAGAGACTCTCCTTGCTGGCTCGATGACATGAGCAGCCATGGTGGGGATGCCTCCAGGACCCGAGGGTGGCCCCAGCCTCCAGCCAGCAAAAACCCAGGCTCTTGGCCCTACACCTGCGAGGAGATGAGTTCTGCCAGCAACCTGAGGGAGCCAGAGTCAGATTCCTCCCCAGTCGGGCCTCCAGACGAGAATGCAGCCCAGCTGACAACTGATGGCCATCTGCGTGAGACCAGAGCAAGGGACCCAGTCAAGCCGTGCCTGAGCTCCTGACCCACAGAAACCGAGAGATGACACAGGGGTGTGATTTTAAGCCACTAAATTTGTGGTGATTTGTTACTCCACAGTGAAAACTAATACCAAACACACAGATCTGAAATGCTAAGGCCACAGTTGGCCATGCCCCTGGGCGGGAGGGTCTGTGCCTCAGCCGCAAATGAAAACGTGCAGTCTCCTGCATAAGGGGTGGGTGGGGTGAGCACTCACAAGAAATAGCAGCTCCAGGAAAAAGGCGCCATGGGGGGCTCTCCAAACAGCCACTCTTTCCTTTATTCCACAAATACCTGCTGAGCATGGAGGTGGGCCCAGAGCTACGATGATGAAGGAGGCAGACATGGCCCTGCCCTGCAGAGACTGCAGTCCAGGGGTCCTGCTTTAAGTGACTCAGGGGGCTGGCATCTTTCAAGTGAAGACTGAGCTTCATCCAGGTCTGATGCCCGGCTGCTTGGGTTGTGTAGACATACACAATGGTGTATCTGAACTCACTTCTCAACCACACACTCTAGGGCCCCATACACAGTCTGTCTCCATGCTCCCAGAGCTGTCCCCACTCTGTGACTTGTCACTAGAAAACACGCTAACACACACACATTCACACACACACACGACACTCACACCCTAACCTACACTCACTCTCACACACCACTCCCAAACAAAACACTAGAGCAGCAAAATTAGTTTAAAGTGAGTACCAAATACTCATAAAGTAAGGAAAGAATTCTAAATAGTGTGTGTGGGAGGGTCTCACGCAGACAGCCATCAGTTGTTGGCTGGGCTGTGTTCTCATCGGGAGGCTCGGCTGGGGAGGAATCTGCACCAAAGCCCCTCAGGTTGCTGGCAGAACTCATCTCCTTGTGGCTGTGGGATGGAGGTCTCGGCTTTTTTCTGGCTGGAGGCTGGTGGCTGCCCTCAGTTCAGCCCCATGTAGTGCTTGGGAGTCCTCTGTCTGGATTGAAAGACCCGCTCCAACAGTGATTAGCTTTAAGAACTGCAGTTAAGTTGTTACCTCCTTATGCCTCAGTCTCCTCATCTGTAAAAAGGGGACAAAACAGAATATCTAATATATAGGATGGTTGAAAGGATTAAACGAGTTGATAAACCCAAACAAATGGACACTGTGCCTGGCACATTCACTCAGTAAAGCCAGCTGTTATTGTTGGTGATCTCACCCACTGTCGTGCCTTTAAACCCCGTCATCTGGTGATGGGTCCCAAACTAACATCTCCGTCTCTGCCCTCACCCCTGAACTCCAGACCCCCACCTTCCACTGCCTGCATGACATCCCCAGTTGAGATTTCTAAGAAGCACCTCAAATCTCTAATGCATCTCAAATGGCTCATCCTACAGTCTTGATCTTCCCAGTAAATGGCACCTCTGTTCTTCCAGGTGCTGGAGCCGAAAGCCTTGGAGATGTACTTGATTCCTGTCTTTTGCTTACACCCCACATCCAACCCATCACAAGTTCTTTTGGCTCTGCTTCCAAAATATTTCCAGCATCCACCCACTGCTCGCCATCTCTACTGCTGCCCCACGACCCAAGCCTCGTCGCCTCTCACCTGGATTCCTGCGACAGCCTCTTCCTGGTTCTCCCTCCTCCCCCCACGCCCTCTATGGTTTATCCTCCAGAGAGCAAGAGCCTTCTAAAACGCAAGTCCCACCACGTCACTCCATCCAAACACCCTCCAATAGCATCTTCCCATCTCACTCAGGGCTCAGCATGGATGGCCCTATGCAATCTGCCCCATGACCTCCCTGACCTCAGTTCCTGCTACTCCTGTGGTCATCCCTCCTGGTCATTATGGCCTCCTCTTTATTCCTTGGGGCCACTGCTCTTGTGCTCCCAGTGCCTGGACACTCCTCTCCCAGGTATCCACATAGCTCCCTCCCTCCAATGTTATGTCTTTATTCCAATACCACCTTCTTAGATGTCACCGTCTCTAAAATTGCACCCCTTCCGCCCACACTGCCTATCCCCTTTCCCTGCTCTATCCTTAGCACTTATCATCAAGTTATAATACATTTTATTTATTTAACTGGTTTATTGTCTGTCTTCTCCAGTAGAAATTGAACTCCGTGTGGGCGAGGAGTCTCGTCTGCCTTGATGAGTTTCCAATGCCTGGAACGTGCCTGGAACACGGTAGGAGCTCAGTCACATTGCTGGATGGAGTAAGTGGGGCGCACAGACTCCCCACATGTAGATCGGCCTCATGCATTGTTTCAACAGCAACTGCTACCTGGGGCCACATCTCTCTCCACCATCTTCTGCTTCCCTTGGTCTCTCCTCTGCCGCCAGAAGGAGAGAGAGACCAGGAGAAAAAGGCAGAAACAGTCCTGGTGGTGTTCATGCTGTAGCTCCCACGTGAAATTTCTCCAAGAAGTTGTCAGTTCTCCGTTATAACAAATGCTTTCTGATTATCTACAATATCCCAGAGATTTCTTTGGAACATTAGGTCAAGGCTACACCACAGTTTCATATAAATCCACTGATTAGGAGAATATACCCAAGATCTAGGAGGTGATGATGATTACGATTTACTGATAGATGTAACCATAGATGACCTCAAGGACAGAGAAAAGAACGTAGATTTTTATAGCTAAAGGCAAGTAAGTTTCTGCAGAAGAACAAGGGCACCAAGTGGGGAGAAAAGAGGTTTTGAGAAACAAGAGTGACAGGTGCTGTCAGAGCAGCGGAAAAAGCCCAGACACTCGAGATGCCTTCAGGAGCTCCTCCGCTGCCGCACAGAGAGGCAGGCAGACCGGCTGGTGCTGACACGGAAGGCGAAAAGGACCTGCGCAGGCGGCAGGGGTTCAAGAGGCCCCACTGAGACTGCAGCAACACCTGCCCGGGCCACTGTGCCCTTCCTGACCAAGGCGGCCTGGTAACACACCGAAGACAAATCCATCCGAATCCGTCAAGAGTCAACCCGGGCCCCACACGGCCTCTCCAGGGTAGTGTCCCCAACAGGAAACCTCCTGGGCATGTTCCCCCAAAAGGATGCATCTGTTCAGTGACTCTGGGACTGCGAGGCCCTGTCTGGAGAAGCCGGGCAGGATTATGTTCCTTCACAGACCCTGGGCCGGGAGGTCTTATTCGATGTCGCCCCTATCTGACCCTGAGATCGGTGCTTGGAGGGAATGCAGAGGGAAAGAACAAGCTCGAGCCCCTTGATCTGGTGACAACAGAGAGCAAGTTCCCCAGAAACTCCTTCTCAAACCCCTCAGAGCAGGGGGCTCTTTCCTCCAAGACACCAGCGCCAAGGAGCCTTCACCTGCCTCGAGAACGTCACCTGCGGTTGTGACGACTGAGCGACATTTTGAAGTTGCTCAAAGGAGAAGTTACAAGTAGGAACAATTTAGGCCTCTTGACTCCCGTGAATGACAGGTGCTTCCTGCAGTTATTTACCTGAAACTCACAGATCATTTGCCAACTCTTTTCTCAGCGATGACTGACAGTCAAGTGAGGCGAGAGTTTTGCAACTTGTTTTTTTCTCTCTCTTTCTTTTTTCTTTCGTTCGTGAGTTTGCTTGTTCAGGAGAGCGGGGATTAACTATAACGAGACACGAAACTTTCCAAATGGGAAGAACATGTTGTCTTCCAAGTCCGGAATCAAACAATGACTAAAAGGCAGCTCTGTGACTCCGGAGGCGCAGCTGAGAGCCGTGAGCAGTCACTGAGGCCACCTCACCTCAGCTCTTCAGCCCTTCGCCTGCTCAGACCACAGCCTCTGCCTGTCGGGCGGTCGCCCCCCGTATTCGGGGGTCCTTGACACATGTCACTTTACTCACATGCGTGACTTTAGTCTGCAGGCTGGGCGGGAGCCATTATGGGCCCTCCCCCCAGACCATCACTCGAGGAAGGCTCTCCTCACGAGGATGGTGGACTTTCTAGAAACAGAAATGTGCCACCTTGGCTCAGGAGATCCCCCAGCCCTGTGCCAACCAGCTTCAGCCTGGAACCCCTGGTGCCAACACACTGAAGAAGGGCCCGCCCCTCAAACATAAGAACCAAGAGGCTGGGCAGGAAGAGAGGGAACAGGCCAGGGCTCCACATTCCATCCTCAACATCTTGAAAGATGGATCATCTCCCTGGAGGTGGGGTCTAGGAAAGAGAGGAGATGATGGCAGTGGTGTGTCTTCCACCCAAGAGGTCCATTTCCAAACTTCTGAGCAGAGGGCTTTGTGGTGTGGCAGGGACGATGCCAAACCTGCACATGTTTAGATCCCATTTCCAGCCTCCTTTCCATTGCTGTGGGGTCAGATGACTGAGTTCCAGCAACGGGATGTGAGCACGGGTGATGGGCTCCATACCACTGGGTTCACAAAAACCGCCATGTGCAATCCTCCGTGTGTGTCAAAGCATAGCTTAAAAAGGTGAAAGACAGCGCCCCTTACAAATAGGGAATGAACATGTTTAAAAATCCACTCATGGGCCTGCCCGGTGGTGCAGCGGTTTAGTTCGCGCTTGGCAGCCCGGGGTTCACGGGTTCAGATCCCGGGCGCCTGCCGACGCACTGCTTGTCAAGCCATGCTGTGGCGGCGTCCCATATAAAGTGGAGGAAGATGGGCACGGATGTTAGCTCAGGGCTGGTCTTCCTCACAAAAAAAAAAAAAAAAAATCCACTCATGAATGAGGGAGCCAGAGGATGTCGAAGCTGGTCCGGGGGAATTAGAGGAACGGAGTAATACGGACACTGGGGGGAAAGTTGGAGTAAGCTACCGGCTTGGAGACAGAACTGGTTGCCATCCCACAGGGATACCGCTCTACTGGACGGGAACCCGCAACTGACATGAACTCCAGCATCAAGGCCTTCAGCCAACGGAAAATAGCAGGTTAAATAAAAGTACAAACAAAGCAAAGATGTCTGCTCTCACCACTTCCATTCAACACTGTCCTGGTGGTTCTACCATGGCAACTAGGTGAGAAAAAATAAAAGGCATCCAGACTGGAAAGGAAGAAGTAAAACTATCTCTATCTGCAGATGATATGATTTTGCATATTGAAAATCCTAAGGAATACACACAAAAAAATAAACTATTAAAATTAATAAACAAGTTGAGCAAGGTGGCAGGATACAAAACCAATATACAAAAAAATCAATTGTATTTTTATACACTAGCAATGAACAATCCAAAAATAAAATCAAGAAATCAATGCCATTTACAGTAGCATCAAAAAGAATAAAATACTTGGGACTAAATTTGACAAAAGAAGTGCAAGACTGGTACACTGACAACTGTAAAGCACCATTGAAAAAAAATCACAGAACTAAATAAATGGAAAGAAATCCCAGGTTCACGGATCAGAAAACTTAATATTGTTAACACAGTAGTAATCCCCAAATTGATCTACAGATTCGATACAATCCTTATCAAAATCCCAGCTGTTTTTTTTTGAAGAAATTGACAAGCTGCTCCTAAAATTCATGCAGAAATTCAAGGGAACCGGAATAACAAAAATCTTGGAAAAGAAGAAAAAGGTTGGAGGACAGACACTTCCCAATTTCAAACATATTAATCAAGACAGTGTGGTACCGACATAAGGATAGACATATAGGTCAAAGGAATCAAATCAAGAGTCCAGAAATAATCCTTTACCTTTATGGTCAGTTGATTTCCTCAAGGGTCCCAACACCATTCAATGAGGAAAGGACAGTCTTTTCAACAAATGATTCTGGGACAACTGGATATCCAGATGCAAGAGAATAAAACTGGACCCACACTTCACGCCGTATACAAAAATTAACCTAAATGGATCAAAGACTTAAATGTAAGAACCAAAACTAAAATTCTCTTAGAAGAAAATCTCATGACTTGGAATAGGCAATAGTTTCTTAGAGATGACACCAAAAGACAAGCTACGGAAGAGAAAAATAGATAAATTGGACTTCATCAAAATTTTAAACTTTTGTACATCAAGAAAGTTAAGACAACCCACAGAATGAGAGAAAATATTTGCAAATGCTATATCTGGTAAGGGTAAAGAATGCTTACAACTCAACAATAAAAAGACAAATATCCCAATTAAAAAATGGGCAAAGGCTTTGAATAGACATTTCTCGGAAGAAGATATACAAATGGCCAGTAAGCACACAACACGGTGCTCGACGTCATCAGCCATCAGGGAAATGCAAATCAAAACCTGGAGATACCACTCACACCCACACACAGGTCCCTCACAAAGGCTGTGGGTTCAGGTGACTCAGACCCCAAGTCCCTATCAGGTGGCTGGTCCAGTGAAAGGTTATGGGGCAGGGGGCAGATTAAAGGAGCATCGGCCTCACAATTAGTGCTGACGGGGACCATCATACTCTGTGGACCCTAAGGGAAGTGTGGAGTGACCCCATATGGGTGTCCCTCTGTCCCTGAGGACAGGCAGCAGCATTTCAGGACACAGCCCTGGAAGGGTTCAGGAGTCCGTGTCTGCCATTTGCTCCCTGCGTGACCTTGGCCAGTTCTGTCCCCTCCCTGGGCTGGGACCAATTATCTGTGAAATTCTGTCTTGGACAAAGCGACCCAGGGTCGCTTCCAGCTCTAACACCCTCATCAGTTTCCGCACTTTGCTCCCGCTTTCCGTGACTCAAAGCCGTCACTTGCAGCCTGCAAAGTGGTAGTCCCGAAAGTCCCTATTGGCAAAGCACAGCTAATTAAGGGCTGGCAGTGTCAAGACACTTTGCAAACCGGAGCCATGCATGGGTTATTTTTGAAAGACTCCATCTCTCGTGACTCACAAGAGCTTCCTGCCAGAATGTCGGGACAGCTAGCACAATCACGCACCCCGAAGCTCCAGAGCCAGGCAAGGCCTCCCTGCTCTGCTCAAGCTGCCCTCCCAGACATGTCGGATGTGGGAGAATCTGGGAGAAGGGGCAGGGAGACTGAGGCCAGGCGCGCCCAGCTGACCAGCTGTCTGATGGACGCTCCCCACAAAGGTTTTGATCGCAACGAATGGAAAGATCAAAGCCATTTTTGTGTCATCCCGGAGCATGGAAAAAGGACTTTCTATCAGCCACATCTGCCTATTTGAGTTAATTTACATTCTGCAGGTGTCGCATGGAGAACCCGATGGAAGAATTACACCGGCCGTTGCCTCGCTCCTGAGTGGTGCAGGATTGATCTTGCTTTCAGTTTGTAGGCAAGATAAATTCTTTGATTGGAATTGTTTGCCGCCTCAAGCAAGACCACACTCCATTTCATAGCGACATCTTTTATTGATCTTGCTTTCCTCTGCTCCGCTGTTCTACCGGAGGATTCCTGAGGCTAATAACTCATCCAGCGTGAGACCACGGACTCCCCAGGAGGTGAGGACCATCATCAACTGAAAAGGAAGAAGGGTTTCTTATGGCATCAGTGACTCTCGAATCCCTCAGTGGTGACACTTTAAGAGCATTGCTTGACCACTGTCCTTCTGCTCGGCTGAATCCCGGAGGCCGTTGAGTGCACACGCCTCATCACACACACAGAGGCGTGCTAAACCCATTCAACTCCAAAAAGGACCCGAAGTGATGGAAATCATGTCTATGGTAACGGCCACAGGAAAGTGATGGTTCTGAAGGGACCCACTCATCACACCCCTGGGGTCTGCTGTCTGAGTGCCACAGCTTGACAAATGCACCACTTTATAGGAAACAAAGGAGGGGACATTTCCCGGAGGGTGTTGAGCCAGCAGGCTCGGCGGGGCAAGCTCTTCAGAGGAGGACGCAGATGCGGGAGACCTTCGGCTCCATCCCCTGACATCTCCGGGCTCGGTCATTTAGAATAAGAAACGGCAGAGCAGAAGGAAGGTGCAGGTTCAGCCCATAATGGTTGCATTCCCATCGTGTGCCAGGAATCTAAGCAAATCATCTGATTTCATTTTCGAGCAGCCCCAAGAGGTAGGTGTCATGTCCCTCTTTTAGAAGCGAGACAGCTGGGACTCAGAGAGGTAAAGTGCCAACCACGAAGTCACACAGCAGAGAGGCGACAAGCGGGAACCAACCTGGCTCAGCAAACGGTCACTGAGTGCTTCCCGCGGCCGCGCCGGGCCAGGTGCTGGGCATTCAGCAGGTTTGCTCGGCACAGCCGGGGGTCTGAGAGCCGCAGCTTGACAAACACCTCTGCCATCAGCCGTCCACCCAGCTGCGGGGTCCTCAGGGCAAGTGGGAGAAGCCCATCCTGTCCTCACAGAGTGCAGGCTTGCGAGAAGACAGACGAGAGGAGATGCAGTCAGGGGAGGTTAGAACGGGGAGAAGGGTCCCCACACCTGATCCCAACTTAGGATCGAAGAAGGCCGCTTGGAGGAAGTGGTCTGCGGAGATGGGAGAGAGCCCAGAGTTGGCCTGGAGAGGGGTGGAGAGACGGGAAGGAAGGGTGCTCCCGGCAGGGGGGTCAGCGTGGGGAATGGCCAAGAAGTGAGAGAGAGAGTCGTTGTGTCAGGGAACGACGAAGTCGGGCTGCCTGGGCAGAGTGGGGGTCAGGAGCATAGGCAGGGCTCAGAGGTCAGAGGTCAGAGGCCACCGTGTTCAGGGTATCTGAACACACGCTGGAGGCAGTGGGGAGCTGGAGGGTTCATTTACGACACCAGTGCCACGATCAGATTTGAGCGCTCCTTCCGTTTCCCTCAATGGCACCACCACTCATCCAGCGGTGCCAAGAACCAGAGGCTCCTTGGTCCAGCCCCCTGCTGGCCCCCTTCCTGGCCACCATCAGCCCCTCAGGGGCAGCAAAGAGCAGCGACTGGAGCCAGCCTCCCGGGTTGGAATTCTGGCCTCATGCAGTTTACAGTGGTTTACACAGATAAACATTCGAGCCTCTTTGGGCCTCAGTTTGCTCCTCTGTAAAATGGGAACAATAACGGCACCTAACTCTTAGAGCGGCACCCGGCACGTAACTAGAACCACGGGGCTGCTGTGGACATAGACGAGTCCTTTGTTACCCCGTCCAACCACCCCTCACTGCCCACGGAGCTGACACTCGTCCACACCGCCCCAGGACACGTGTGGGCATCAGAAAGAGCCTCCTTGGAGGTCTCCTCGCTCCCACTGCTGCCTCTCTCTCTGGTTCTTCCCCACACCGCAGCCAGGCAGTCCTGCCGTGAAGACACTTACTGGACCCGGGAAGAGCAACGTTTCAGTTCATGCCTTACCTGAGCCTTTAATGTGCTAATGCCCACTGGGAACCTCTGAGAGGGAGCACAAAGAGGTCAGGTAACTTGCCCCAGGTCACACAGCTAGCAAGTCTCGCTGGGATGGGACCACCAGGCTATCTTAACCCGACCCTTTGCTGCTGACGGTGCCTCTGTGGAGTAGGCGCGCCGTCTGGGACGGGTCCTGGTGCTGCTGTTGGTTGGGCAGGGGAGAGGAGCGCGAGGGGGAAGAGGAGAGGCATCCGACACAATCCCCTCTCCCTCGGCCCTGTTCCCCAGTGACAACGAGGCGACTCCGTTGTTCAGGACAGTGTAGATGTTCTGTCTGGTTTAGGGGACGTTTGCCACAGTCGTCGCTCTGGGACTCGTGTGTCACAGGCTCCCCGTGCCTCTCCGTTCTTACTCTAAAGCGTGAGCCCGCTCACTCTGCAGTACCCGTAACTCTGAACCTCCGCTGAGCGCCTTGCGCCCGCCGGGAACCGTGCCGGACGGCTGGCAGCAGGATACGGGGCAGCGGGAGGACCTAGAAGAAGTAGAGACTGCTTCAGTGCACAGTGTCTTCAAGACCACTGAGGCCCCTGCTTCGAAGTCATCACAGAGCAGCTTCCTAAGGGTCACGCAGAGGGGGGAGAAGTGGGACTCAGTGCTCCACTTGGGGCAATCAGGGAGGCCCTGCAGGAGGCGGTGCCGTGCAAGCTGTACCTCACAGATGAGTAGGAGTCTGGAAGGTGAGGGTGGGGAGGGAGCTCCAGGTGGAGACAGAACCATGGGAAAAGCCCAGCAGCCTGAGGGAATCAGGCCCACCAGAGAGGAGTCGTGGCATGGTGGGACTCCAGCAGGGTGGGGGCTGCCTTGCATGGGGGTGGGGGGGCGGAGTCAAGAATTGAGACTCGAGAGGCAGGTCTGAGCCAGGCTGAATTTCCTGCTAAAATCTGGACTTCCAGGTGGAGGCAGCACATCAGAGGCCCTCGGGTGGAGAAAGACTCCTTCAGATTTGTCAGGTGGGAGACCCGGTGTCTGCAGGCGAGGGCTTGGGGTCAGAACAGACACGAGCTGTGTGCCCTGGGGGGTTACTTCTCCCGTCTGTAAAATGGGCAACACAGAACCCACTGCCCAGAGCTGTTGTTGGGATTTAAAGAGACAGTGTGGGTGAAATGCCCAGCGTGGTGCCTGGTCCAGCTCAGAGGGAAGTCACTTCATCCTTCGTTGATGCTCCACCATCATCGATTTACGGAGTGCTGGCCAAGTGCAGGCACCGTGACAAATGCCAGAGAAGGAGTGACAAACACGGGCAGCCCTGGCTCCTCCCACTGTGCAGCTCACAGCCCAGCTGGGGAGAGATGCTAACCGAGCACTCATGCCCACAAAGGGGAGGAGAAAACTTTCTTCCTCGACCCATCTCACGCTTATGGGCTGGGCCTACAAATTAGACTGACGGGAGATGGATCAACAAGAGAAAACAACAGAAGTTTATTGGCGTGTGCATCACGAGTCCACATGGGAGCACTCAGAGATGAGTAACTCAAAGAAGTGGTTAGAACCCAGGCTGATACAGCGTTTAACAAAAGGATGATAAATTCATAGAGAAGTAACATGACAAAGGAAAAGGACTTTGAGTTTCTAAGGCAGCAGATTGTGGGAAAACAAATAGATGGGGGAACTGATGGCACAGAAGGGCTGGTTAGTGAGTCCGTGGTGTGGGTCCCTCTGGTGCTGACCAAGGTCTGGGGTTGTGTCCACTGATTAACTTCTGTCCCTCCTGGTCGGAAGGGAGGGGGACATCTTCACAAATTTATGTCCTGCTTCTAGCCAGATGGGGGAGGGCAGAGAGTTTTGCTTTTATCTCTTCTCAATTGTTTTCTGCTCAAAATAATCAATATGCCAAGGTGGCGTATTTTCAGGTGGCACATTCTGCTACCTTCACCAACAACTGGTAAAGGATGAGTTCCATGGTCCAGGCAAGAAACGCAGAAGCCCTCCACCATGGCTACGAGAGAGGTGCAAGGAAGAGGAGGTGGGCTGGCCACAGCTGGAGGGGCCTGGAGACGGACCCAATGAGGACATGGAGAAGAGTGTGCAGACAAGCGATGGCTGGGTGAGGACTTGGCCATGGGGGGCGGCACAGCATGAGAAGTGGGTTCAGAGAGAAGATGAGCTCAGCTTCGGGCAGGTTGATTTTAAGGGGCTGCAGGCCATCAGGTGGGTGACGTATAGAAAGACACACTGGCATGAGAAACACCCCCCATCCGTCCAACTCTGCACCAAATCCTTCCGTGTGCAGGTGTGTGACATGGATGTTATAAGCTACGTACGTGGCATTTACGAATGCTGGCTTGCCGTTCTGGGTTTATCTCTCCTTGGAGGCTGAGGGCCCAAGAGTACGTGACGTAATTCCACGTGAACACAAAAGGGCGGATTCCACTTCCTTCGCAGTGCCTGGCCATGCTTCCAAGATCTTTGCCAGGGGATCTCCCGCCAGCTCGGGGAAACTGGTGGTGAGGAGGAAAGCCTGCCGAGAAGTCTAAAAGCCTCCATTTCAGTCTTCAGGTTGGAAAGGTCCAGTAGACGAGTGGAGATAGGAGACAGGAAGCGGGTGCTGGAGGAGGAGGAGGCGGCCCGGAAAGGGGGGGGGGGCGTCACATTTGATTCCTGAGCTGCTCTCCACTCTGAAAAGTGAAAGAAGAGCTCTCAGGTGCAAAGTCCTGCTCTAACCGAGTGGAAGTGAAGAGGCCTGGAGACCCCCGGGCAGGGGGTAACTGACGCGTAGAAAAAGCCAGCAATTCCCCTCAAGCCCAAGCTTTCTGGCTCCAAATCCAGGTTGCCACCGCCGCAGATCCACCGAGTTTTTGGACTAAAAGACACAGCTTCTTCAAGCTCGCTGTCATCGGCACCCCCTCCCCCGAATCAGGCCCCTCCACCATCTGGAAGGTTTCCAGGGAGGCTGCCGCAGTCCCCACCTCTGCTGTCGGCGACCCCACCCACGGCAGCTCCCCGTTGGCAAATGACTAAAAATTGGGCCAAATTATCACCGATCTGATGTGCATCAAGAAAACAAATTAAGTCTAACATTTGTGCAGTGACAGCTGACCTTTGCATGATTAAAATGAATAGCTGCAAAGTGAGCCACATTAAAGATGTTTAACTTAATGGAGCAATCTCTGAAGCCTGGAGAAGTTTCTGGAGAAACCTGTTCTGGCAAACCTGAAGGAGAGACAAATTGTGTCCCTCAGTCTACTTGCCACCTGCCGGCATGAAGAGGGGCAGCTGGGCGGGGAGAAGATTGAGGGCACGGGCTCCTGGACCAGGGGAGACAGAGTAACCACTCTGGCCGTTGAATAGACCCAAGCTCAGCCCACAAACACCAGCCTCTGCCCCCACCTGCTAATTTGGAGTGGGGAGGGGCAGGGCCCTTAGCTCGGTCCCCCTGGTCCCTTAGTTGTGCAGGACAGTTGAAATCCCAGTTCCTGGAACTCCAGGGACAGAAGCAGCCCCAGCTCCCCCAGCAAAGATGGAGAATAGTAAAGTTACCTGACATCCGTGCAGCCCCCCTGCTCTCCCCAGGAGCACAGAGCACTTTGTAGACAAATGCGTTCATCTTCACCAAGCCACCCCCTTCCCAGGGCGCCTTTCAGCTGGAACTTGGGTTTGAAAAAGGGAAAAAGAAGATATTTTGGCCCCTTCCAAGGCGCTGCTCCTGGTGCTCAGGTGCCAAGTCCCGAGGAGGCTCTGCTCTCGAGGACTCACAGAGTGACTCTGTGGTCACGCACCCGGGACACCTTTGCTGGGGGCGCAGGGAAAGCTCCCCGGAGCCAGCTGGCCCCTGGCGGTGGGAGGGTTCTTGGAACGGCGTCTCCTTGGCTGTGTTGCTTGACATTCAGGGGCTGACTTTTGCTTGTGAAATTAAAAGATTTTTGACCCTTAATCAAAACCTCGGAGACTTCAAGCTTTGTTTCATTTTGTGTTTTTACATGAAGTTTCTCCGTGTGTGCCCTCCTATGCTCTCTAAGTTTACTAGGTGGCCAGAATCAAAGATTTGAGTCTCAGGGTGTCATGGTGGCTCCAGAGCAGAGAGTGACACCTGGCCCTCGTGGAGTTGTTGGACCTGTCTATCCTTTAGATCCCAAAGCACCTCGCCACCTGCTGTGCTTACAGGAGGCACTGTGTCTGCAGGGCCTCACCCGTGCGTGGGGCACTCTCTTCAGACAACAGGGAGATAGTGGTAACTTTAATCCAGCGTATGGACCAGGAACAGCTTGACTAATTACCCCCAAATGAAGTATACTATATATTTATAACTGAAATTTTTAAGAAAAAAATACATGATACAAAACTAAAATCTAAGGAAATCCTGTGTCCTCAGTTATTTCTGCAGTTTGAGGAGAGACTGGCACAACTGAGTTTTTCTAACCAATCTGATTTCTGCCAAAGCTTTGACTATTATTGTCCACTTTTGATAGAAAGAGTTTAAAAGTGTGATATGAACTTTCCCGCCTTATTCATCCGGGTGGCGTGTGGCCTGACAACAAAGAGCCAGAATGGACGATCACCCGGCCGGTCACACAACAATGACTTTTCAAAGCGCAGTGGCTGGAACCCTCTGTTCTTCTTCCTCTCTACTTACTCACAGCCTTCAGATGGCACCCAGTCCAGCCTCCTCTGGAAGCTTCCGCTGACCAGTCCAGATAGAAGCTCTGTTTACACTCCTGGGTCTCATGGGTCAGTGCTTCCCCACCACCCTATCATTCCTCCTGCTCATTCTTTTCCTCCTGCTCATTCTTGTCGTATTTGTCGTTGTATGTCCTGGGACTGGTACCTGTAGGGGCTGAGTAAACATTGAATGAATGGATGAGTCAAAAGGTCCCTAAGGATGTCAAAAATTTTTTTGCTTTGTGGGACCCAGCCCTGAGCTGGGCAAGGTATGACCCTTCCGAGATCCCGTAGAATCTGTTTCTACCTCTAGCAAGCTCGTCTCACGTGGCTGCTTGTCCAGGAGAGCGGGGGAAACAGCTGCTCCTTCAGGAGCACATGGGTTCCTTGGATGAAAAGACCACATCTAAGTAATAATTTATTTTTTTCTCCCATAACACACCACTCA
Organism: Tapirus indicus; assembly: GCA_031878705.1. Taxonomy (NCBI): domain Eukaryota; kingdom Metazoa; phylum Chordata; class Mammalia; order Perissodactyla; family Tapiridae; genus Tapirus; species Tapirus indicus. Next base: position 87,259,712 of record CM062924.1, on the reverse strand, counting down.
CATAGCAGGTGGTCCAATCATCGTGTTACGTGAACAGGGCGTAAGCAATGGAGGTGTCTCGGTTCTCTGATTTCAGCTAAGTCAGTTTCACGCTCCTGGGATCTACGAACAGGAAGTGGGGCACAGGTCTGGTGCTCTGTGCAGAGCCGGTGCGAAGCAGCTGATACTGGAGGTGAGGAGCCAAAACGACCTTCTCTTCACTAGTATCTCCCCATCCCTCCTTCTCCCAAAGCCTTCCTCATTCTCTGTGGCCGTAGAAGTCCCTTGATACTGCAGGTAATAACAATAATAATAAAGAAGAAGCGCAGTAACGGCTGAAACATGCCAAGTACTTACTATGAGCCACATACGATGACTTTGCAGGCACCAACTTACTTATCCACCTGCAGCCCCGGGAGGTAAGGGCTTGTTAAGGGTTGAATTGTGTCCCCCCAAAAAGGTAACCCCCGGTACCTGTGAGTGTGATCTTATTTGGAAATAGAGTCATTGCAGACGTAACCAGTTAAAGACGAGGTCCTTGGGTGGATCCTAATCCAATATGACAGGCGTCCTTATAAGAGGAGGAGAGAGACTCACAGGGAGAAGGTGGCCATGTGACCACAGGGGGAGAGATTGAAAGGATGTTTTCACAGGCCAAGGAACACCCAGGGCCACCAGAAGCTAAAAGAGGCAATGAAGGATACTCCTTCAGAGACCTCTGAGCCAGCACGGCCCTGCCGACAACTTCGTTTCTGACTTTTAGTCTCCAGAACTGTGAGACAATCAATTTCTGTTGGTTTAAGCCCCCCAGTTTGTGGTGCTTGGTTACAGCAGCCACAGGAAGCTCATACAGGACTCTTACCATCTCAGTTTTACTGATGAAGAAACTTAGGTTCAGAGAGGTTGAGTAAGTTGCCCAAGGTCACAGAACTTGTAGACTAAAGTACAAATGTAGAAATACGCTGAAAAGGAGCAGAGTGTGTACCTCCCACTCGGTGATTGTCTCTCATGCTTTCAAGTCCACAAACTTTGTCCTATGCGGGTGGAAACTCTTCTGAAATAAATGATGCACTTCCCTGCCTCCCTAACTCAAGGAAATAATTGGGCCTTTTTTAAACGAGTAGCAGTCTCTGTGCACCTGCGCTAGTGAGGTTACAGAGAGCACAGTTTTGGGGCTGTGTTAAATCACTTTTGTTTTCCTCTGCAGTGTCAGGCTGTCATCCCTCATGTCTCACGGTGTCTGCACTAACAGGCTCTTTGATGATTCACTCTCAGGTCCGTGACAAGCCAAAACCAGCTCACGGGGCTTTTTGGTAATTATGTGTTTAAAAAATTCATCATAAGGAAAATGATAACAGCTAAGATTTATATAATGTTGACTACTGCGCCTTACGTTTATTAACTCACTTAATGCTCACAACCACCCGAGCAGACAGGGGCCATCCTCGTTGCCTGCATCCTCACCACCATCACCTTCACCACCATTATCACCATCACCACCACCACCATCACCACCACCATCATCACCACCACCACCTTCACCATCATCACCATCACCACCACCACCATCACCACCACCATCACCATCACCATCATCACCACCACCATCACCATCATCATCACCATCATCACCACCACCATCACCACCACCACACCTTCACCATCATCACCACCACCATCATCACCACCACCATCACCATCATCACCACCACCATCATCACCACCACCACCTTCACCATCATCACCACCACCATCATCACCACCACCATCACCATCATCATCACCACCATCACCACCACCATCACCATCACCACCATCACCATCACCATCATCGTGATTGTCTCCATGTTACTGATAAGTAACCAAAGGTCCAGACAGGTGGAGTGACTTGTTCAGGGGGACTGTTATGGTCTGACTTGTGCCCCCCAAACATTCACTTATTGAAATCCTAACCCCCAGGACCTCAGAATGTGACCGTATTTGGAGATGGGTCTTTGCAGAGGTGATTAAGGTAAAATGAGGTCATACAGCTGGCCTTAATCCAACGTGACTGGTGTCCTTATAAGAAGAGGAGATTGGGGCCCACAGAGAGAGCACGAATGCATGTGTGCAGAGAACACACCAGGAAAGGACAAGAGATGCCTGGCCCCTGCGTCGGCCTCCCACGGCCCTCCAGCCGCCGGACTCCTCCGGGCCCTGCTGTCTCCTCCAGTCTTCACCCTGTCGCCTGCCCTTCCCTATTGAATTATGACCACAAGACCCACCAAGTGCGTCCTTGACACCCGCAGCACCAACTTTAACATGCTCGGTGTGGTGTCACTATTTTGGAGGCTAGCAGCCTGGGGACAACTTGGCTTAATTGTGTGTGTGTGTGTATGTGTGTGTGAGGAAGACTAGCCCTGAGCTAACACCTGTGCCCATCTTCCTCTACTTTATATGGGATGCAGCCACAGCATGGCTTGACAAGCGGTGCATCTGTCCATGCCCGGTTTCCCAACCTGAGAACCCCGGGCCACTGAAGCAGAGCTTGCGAACTTAACCACTACGCCACCAGGCTGGCCTCCAACTTGGCTTAATTTTAAGGCTGCGATTTATCCATGGAAAGCAGAGGACAGGGCAGAAGCTGGCGGCATTCCACTGGGGCTCCTCCATGGAATGAAAGGAGGAGCCGGGGGAGGCTGGAACCTCGGGCAGCAAGAAGGACTTTGACCCCGGGGTGGAGGGCTGTGTGAGGCAGGGCCGCGCTGGCCGGGCGTGGCTGCCCACGCTCACACACAGAAGGCAGGGCCCTGTGTCAGCCGAGCCAGGACGGGCCTCACCTAGGAGGCGGCTGGAGGAATCACCAGGCTGGACCAGGGAGGAGAGAGCCTTAGAAAGAAAGGGGAACCCAAGTGAGAGGCAGAAAGGTATGGTCAGGGCCAGACCGGAGGGACGCAGTGGAGGAGGGACACCAAGGCAGCAACAAAGATGGACAGACACCTCTGGGAGAAGCAGAGCTGGGCCACCAGATGGGTGACATTGGGCCATTTGCCACCAAACTGGGCACTCTGGGCCTCTTTTGGGGGGGGAGGGGCAGGCATTGCTAGTCCACAGCATGACCTTGTGCCACTTAGAAAAGGATGCCCTCCTCTGGGCGGACATAGCCTTTGCCAGAGCCCAGAGCTGACCAAGGCAAGTGAGGCCTAGAATCATCCAGGCAAGCTGGTGCAGTGCACAACCTGTGCAACACCCTGGGCTGGGGGCCCTCACCCAAGCGTAGGCAGGGTCTTTAAAGGGCTAGATCTAGAAGGCATGAGCATTGACCCAGAGCTTGAGGAATGTCTCAGAAAGGACAGAGAGAGCTGGCTGGGCCTCGCAGTGCAGAGAGATGATCTGGAGGGGAATGAAGCAACTCAACCTTCCTGAAGAACCACCAGAAAGAGAGAGTGGGCCAAAGAGGGGACAAAGTGTGCCAACAAGCAAAAGCTTGAAGTCTCAGCTGTGCCGAGAGCTCTTGGCTCGTCCCCCTTCCACCCTTACCCCAGCAGGGCAGGCACAGTGGGGCAGGACTGTCCATCCTTACAGCTCCTGCAGCAACCTGCGGCCACCCCACAAAGACAAGGGGGCCCATCCATGTCGTGCCAGGGCCTTCCCCGCAGATCTGAAGGGCAGGAGTCGCTAATGCCCCGGGCTCAGGCTCCCCTCTCCTCACCCCCAGCTGCAGTGTCCCCCTCACTTCCTGCTTCTTCATACACTTCCCAGTGTGAGTGACACTGAGAGGGACAAAGGGCTGCCTCGCCTTCCACCAGACACGCCCCACAGAGAGGGCACCACCGTCCTGGGGAGGACTGGGATGGGGCGCCTTCCCCGACCCCCAGCGTGGACGCAGGCTGTCTGCTTTCAGAGAGCTCTCGGCCGTGAATGGTTCAACCGGAAATCCCAGGTAAAGACAGACTTTTGTGGACTCTTCCTTAACCCGGTGCTGATCTGCCTTGAAGCTTATTAAAGAGAAAACGTTGACACCGGCAGAACGTTGGAGGGTTTGTGACGTTCTGTCCCCCGGGGAGCTGGCGGGTGTGAGCGCAGATCAGGGGCGGCGTGTCTTCCATCCTTCTAGAGACGGCGCCTCTGGAATGGCGCGACGGGGAAGCTTGGGCACATTTAACTTTACTGAAGCGTCGTTTGTCGGGAACACGGGATGTGACCAGAGATAACCGCCGGGAGACTCAGAATCACAGCGAGAAGAGGGAGGGCGCCGGGTCTGTTCTCCTGACATCTGGAAGGCTTTTTTTTTCTCAAGAAAACGTCATGACAGAATAAATCTGGGTTTCATCTTCTGCACAAACTTTCACAAAGTTTCTAGTCTCGGGAAATGTAGCTAAATTAATGGATGCCCCGGAGACATAAAACGGGGGCGGTGGTGGGAGGGCCGCGGGTCTCCGGGCGATTTGCAAGCAGAGTGGGCGGCGCTTGCAGAGCCCGCTGCCACCTCCATCCACAGGCGCCTCTGGGAGGCCTGGTGGGGTCAGGTCCCCCTGGGCCGGGCAGCAAGGACACGGAGGACGGCAGAGGCAGTGCCAGGAGGGGCTGCAGCTGCAGGAACCTTAGGTTCAAAAGGTGCCTTGTCCGAGGAGCTGGCAGGATGGCAGCATCTCCAGGGACTTGGGGTCAGGGCATGCGGCTCCGAGGGGGTCCCAGACAGTCTTTGGCGGGAAGAGGCGGGGCTGGAGGGGCAGGGCCATGTGAGGATACAGGGGTCTGGCGGGCCGGGCCACACAGGTGGTGCAGGATCTTGTGGTCACGGTAAGGGTTTGGATGGTTCTTGCGATAGATGGGGCTCTCTGAGAGGGGGTTAAGCAGGGAAGTGACATGATAAAATGTGCGCTTCTGAAAGCTCCCTCTGGCTTCAGTGTGAAGGCTAGATGGGAGGGGACAGGCCGAGCTAGAAGAGCACTACAAAGGCACAGAGGAACAGGGGAGGGGCTGAGAGAGGACCTGGCCTGGGGGGTGAAGAGAAGTGAACGCATGTGGAACCTGCTGAAGACACAGCATCCCCAGGGCTGGCCGGAGGAAGGCTGGAGTCCAGAAGGCCCCGGAGTGAACCTCAGGCCCTGGACCAGTAGGCGGGTCCCTGAGCTGGGGACCCGGGGAGGCACAGGGGTAGCAGAAAAACTCCGTTGAGCTTGGACAGGTCACCTACAAGGTTCCTGGGGACCCGCAAGGAGAGGTACCTGGCAGGTAGGCACACGGCCTACACAAGTCAGCAGGTGGCAGAGACAGTCATCGGCAAGAGGAGGTGCCCGAGGGAGGAGAGGGAACGGTTTGGGTCGAAACGTTTGCAGCAGGAGCCTCTTTGTTTTGTGATGTTTCTGAGAGAGAGCGGGCGGATGGGGCAGGACTGAAACGCTCCGACGCTGGCGTCAGTCCCCTTAGAAAGCTGGGAAGGGACAGGGAGTAGAGACGGGGTGCTGGGAGGTGCTTTTGCTCTGCAGAGAGGGAAAGTGATGTCGGCGAGGCTGCAGGAAGCCAGAGACCATCAGGACACTGAAAACCATTTAGTTTCCTGCGGAAACTAGTGACAACCCTTCATATTTTAGCGTTCTCTGTAGAAGTTTGGGAGTGTGTCTACACACCCCCGCACACTGTCTGCCTGTCTGAAGATGTCAAGGGGAAAATAGTGAAAATGGAAAGAAAAGCCACAGTTTTATGTCTTTCTTGCTTCAAGGGAAGTGACAGAAGGAACACAGTTCAGACCCAGCAGCTCCACGTTTCCACCTCAGCACCCCGAGACGCCACCCCGCCCCACAGGAGGTCTGCATTCGGTTTTTACGTGTGATGCGCTTTCCTTGCAGTTTAGCAGACAGCCGGGACCAGAGCGGGCAGCGGTCTTGGGGAGCCACCTGGAGACCCCTGCGAGGAGGGAATTCGCGCAGCCTGCCCAGGTGCCCGCGACTCCAGGCTCGCCCACGAGTTAAGGTGCTGGATCTCTGGGATCCCTGCTGCCCTTGGAAGGAATGACATTTCAACCCTAAAGACCATACTGTGTGCTCCAAAATGTGGTTGAAAAGAAAAGGCCCAAATCTGAGTCAGTTTGTCCTGTTCATAGTGGAAGAGTGGGATTTAGAGAATGGGTCAGAGGGGGGGAAAGTCAGGTCAGGAGGGTTGGGTGGGGAGTGGGGTCTGTGCCCATGAGCCTGGGCCAAGGAGAGTGGCCCCAGGTCAGCCTGAAGAGAGCAGCCCTAAGGTCACAGGCCAACCTCACTCCTCTGTGATTTTCCTCCAGCCCCATCTGCCCCCAGTGCTCTGCCTCTGATGCTGGACGGAAAGTGAAATGTCAGCTGCTCTCCATCGCGGTCCAGATGACTGGTCAACCAGCTGCTACTTGGACGTGACAGCAACGGAGACCTCACACCTCCCGAGACGGTGTCAGAAAATTCATCCTGTGATGAGCTGAAGAAATGATTAAAATTATGAGTCATCAGTATCATTTATGAGGGATGTTATAGGATCTCTCTCCTCATAGTCACACAGTTGTTGCCCATTTAATAGATGAGAAAGGTGAGGCTAAGAGGTAACAATGGGTCCCATGCTGACCTTGTCCCCAGCACTGAGCTGAAAGCTTTAGGTATGTCATCTGCTTTAAAACTCACACCTCCGTGTCGTCATCCCCATTCTAGAGACAAGGAAATTGAGGCTTAAGGGACAACCCGTTCTACAGCCCTCTCAGCAAGCAGGCAGGACTCTCACTCAGATTGGTCAGCTTTGGGGATGCTTTGCAGGCAATCTTGACATTCCCAGCCGCAGCGTTAGCTCTGCCCCTCTTCCAACCTGCCGAGCATTTAGGGACAGCGATTGTGTTCCTCTACCTCTGCTCTTTGCTGAGCAATGTCCTGGGGTCACCCTATTCCCATTTCAATGGTAGGTTCTGGGGCTCAAGGGCATGAGGGAGGGAGAGACAGACAGAGATGGGGGAGGACGGGGCACAGCTGGTGTCTGCATTACCTGATCCTCGCCCAGATCATTCTAAAGCAAGGAAGAGGCTCCTGTGTCCAGAACCAAGAGGCAATTCTGATGTAGAAACTCCTTTTTCTTCATCTGCCGTTTCCCTCTAACCAGCCCCTTCCTAGACTCTTCTGGCCGCCTGGAGAGACTCGACACAGTTACACGGCAGCTCTACCCACAGAAGACGGAGCTGAGTTAGTGAGCCAAAATCTGCCGTCTGCACGAAGGTTACTCTCATTAAGCCTTATCTCAGGTGTGCCTGAAACACACATCTGTGTGCACACACATATATATGAATATATAATTTAGGGCCCACTCTGCAAAATGATGAGATTAAACAGTAGATATAGACATTGATATCGGTGTAGATACAGACAGACAGATACAGATGTACCCTCCCTGCAGCCCACTCATCCCGGAGCCTCCTGGAAGCTAGGAATGGGAACGTTCCCTCCTCCACAGCTCACTGCCCTCACCCCTGCCCCCATGACAGGGGGACAGAGCCGCTCGGTGGTGGTAGACGGGGACACTGGCAGCCTGGAACCCAGGGGCCTTCTCAAGTTCCTGAGCCCCATTGTCCCCACCTCCCTCGCACGTGCGTCTCTTTTGGTTGTGTGGCTCCATTTTGCAGATGGGCAAAGTGCAGCCTGTTCCCAGACTGCTCCGGGCGGAAACCCAGTTTCTTTGCTTGTTCCCAAAAGTTCCTTGTCAGCTACAAGTGAGGAAAAACCTGACGTGGATCCTGGCTCACGCACTCACCACGGAGGGGCAGGTGGGGCTCCAGGAGCCACTCAACCCTGGACTCAGCTGAGGTCCCTGGGTCTGCTCTGCTCCCTCGGGGGCACCCCCACCCCCCCAGGATCCAGACACAGCACCACCCCGGCCAGTGCAGCAGGAAGAGCCCCCGCCCCAACAGAGGCTTTCTTGGAGGTCTGGGCTGTTCAGGGGGACAGTATCTATTTAATCACACTCCTAGAGGGCCGTGATGGTTAATTTTATGATCCACTTAGTTAGGCCACAGGGCCCAGTTTTTGGTCAAACATCAGTCTAGATTTTACTGTGAAGGTACTTTGTGGGTGAAATTAACATTTAAATCTATAGACTTTGAGTAAAGCAGATCACCCTCCATATGTGGGTGGGCCTCACCCAATCAGTTGAAGGCCTTAAGAGAAAAAACTGAGGTTTCTCCAAGGAGGAAGGAGTTCTACCTCCAGACTGCAGATTTCAGACACAAGACTGCAACATCTGCTCTTCCCGGGGTCTCCAGGCTGTTGATTCGCCCTTGCCAGCCCCCACAATCATGTGAGCCAATTCCTTAAAATAAATCTCTCTCTGTCTCTGTCTATCTCTGTCTCTCTCTGTCCCTCTATATAGATATACATATCCATATCCATATACACGTACCTCTCCTGTTAGTTCTGTTTCCCTGGAGAACTCTCACTGATACATTTCTCTCTAGTGAGAAATGGGGATACAGATTCCCTCTCCAGGTATCAGGATTCCCCTTGCCCCTAGTCCCCTACCTGTTCCTCCAGAGGCTTCTTTGTGGACCCAGCTGGCGCCACAAGACCCCCAGGAGACCTTGTGGTCACTGCCCTCACAGAACTCAAGCCCAACTGGACCCAAGGCCACGGTGCCTGCCCATGCCCTGCACACCCCACCCATGCCCAGTAGTGAAGGCCAGATTGTCCACATATGTTCCCCACAAGAGGCCCAGCTGACCCTGCCCAGAACCTTCTCTGAGGTCAATGTCAAAACCCTGCCCCGCCCCAGGAGCGAGCACACCTCTCCCCCAAGGAAAGCAGAATCGCTAGCTCCCTTTCTTTGAGAAGCCCCAAGCCCTCTGTCAGACACTCACATTCTCTTGCTGCTGTTGTTATTATTATTGCTCTTGCTGTTGCTGTAAAATTGAAATTCTCTTTATGAGACCCCACCCCACCCTCCCACTACCCCCCTTCATTCTCTCCCCACTCCTGGGACCCGCCCCCAGCCCAGGCACTGAGAGTCCCCACGTGGGGGCCTTGAGACAACATGCGAGGGACGCAGGATGGTGAGCAGTTTCCCTTGTTGTAAGCGCAGTCCATGGTCCTGCTGAGAAAACCAGCCCCTGGTTCCCTGGGTATTTCTCTTCTAATCTCCGGTTCTCGAGGAGGAAGCCCCCAACCTCTTGCTGGTTTGTACCATTTGGAAGTATTTTAAATGGCTAGAAAGGAAGAAGCAAAAAGTGACAGTCACCAAATGACACGGAAATGGTCACCTCGAGCTATCGCGGGCAGACAAGCGCGTGAACTGCGTGAAGAGCCACGGCTTACTCACAGAGTAGGGCTCAGCTCGGGGCCGAGGGAGGAGCAGCTTCTCTCCTGTGCCGGAGCTTGGCCATCCCAGGAGCAGAGACACAGCCCGGGAGGCGGGACGCAGGTGAGAGAAACCAGGGTCAGAACAAGGGGACAGGCAGGGCTGTTGGGGAGGAAGACCCTGAGTGCAGAAGCAGGGGCCGGGTCAGAGCCAGCTCTGCAGGTGGAGCAGGAGCTGGCGGGGACCTCGGAGAAGCTGTGACTCTCACGGGCACCCCCGGTGGGGGGAAGGCAGTTTGTTCCCCTCCTGGGAGAGAGTCCCTGTGTCCCTTAGAGATACCTGTGAATCCTGCAGCTTCAAGGACGGCCGAGTAAGAACAAGATGGAGCAGGAGTCAGAAGCCTGGAGCCTTTCCCGCTACCTTTTGGTCATGTGGGACACAAGGTCGGGGACATGTTGGAATTCCGGCTGCCTCTAGCTTGGCCACAGCTGCAGACCAGGGGAGCTCTCCTGATTTTCTAGGCACCACTGATGTGTGATGCAGACCTTACGTCCACCTTCGGGCAGACAGCGCTCCGAGACAGGGGGACCTGGGCTCAGTGACACATGGAGAGGAGAGAGCGTCCCCTGCAGCCTGGAGAAGAGGACAGCCCTCCTCCTCCTGCTCACTCTCGCAGGACGGACAAGCGGTGCCCTTTTATGAGCTCATTCCCGGGGTACAGCCTGTCCAACCTCAGACCCTGTAAAAAGATAGTTAAGCTACCCATAATGAGGCTACCAAATAGTCGTGTAAAGCCAAGAGGGTTTTCAAACAAATAAAAATGAAACCTGCCAGAGCTCCCGTCACTGTGCTGACACCAACCCCAGATGGAAACATTTATAATGGTCTATAAAGTTCCCCAAACGGCAGGCAGGAGGAGGGCGTTGGTGGGGGGAGGAGGATGAGGAGGGAAGAACCTCAGATTGCATCCCTGTTGGAGAAGAGGTGGAGGATGTCCGGTCCCCGCCACTGTCTCCCAGGGCCTCCCAGATCAGGAGACAAGTGGACGCTGCAGCCCGGGTTGTCAGCTGCTGTTTTCCAGGATGGTGTTTGTGTTACCGTAGGAAGCACACATCTCGTGTAAGCTGCATCATCAACACATTCACAATGAAGTTTACAATCCCTCCACCAAGTCGTGGTGCTGTTGATGAGATGGACGGGAATAACCCAGTCAAGAAGGGACCCCAGAGCGCTCCACCATCCAAGGATCTCCTTCCTCCACACACAGAGGAGGTGGGAGAGGACGTTTTCGCTGGGCACGCCCTTGTGGGAAGGGTGTCATCACAGGCCTGGCAGTCCTCCTGGCTCCCACCTGCCATCTGGGTGCCCACCCCAATCCCAGGTGCCCAGCTCAGGGGAAAGAAGAGAGAGGCACTCTCTTCTCCTGCACTCGCCAGCCGTGAAGAAATAGGCCATGTTATGGGTTGACTTGTGTCCCCCAAAAAGATATATTGAAGTCCTAAACCCTGGCCTCCCAAATTGTGACCCTATTTGGAAATAGGGTCTTTACAGAACTAATCAAATTAAAATGGGGTCATTAGGGTGGACCCTAATGCAATATCACCGATGTCCTTATAAATAAGGGAAATTTGGGCACAGAGACAGACATGCAAAGAGGAAGATGATGTGAAGACACGGGGAGAAGTCGGCCACGTGACTGGAGTGATGCAGCCACAGCTAAGGGACACCACGGATAGCCAGCCACCACCAGAAGCTGGAACAAGGCAAGGAAGGACCCCCTAGAGCCTTCAGAGGGAGTGCAGCCCTGGCGACCCCTGGGTTAGGCTTCTGGCCCCCAAAGCTGTGAGAGAATCAATATCTGTTGTTTTAAGCCCCCAGTCTGTGGCGCTTGTTACGGCAGCCCCGGCAGAGTCATGCAGGCTGGAAACTTCGCTGTGGGGCTCCGTCCCGGTTGTTCTGGCGGTGGAGTCCACTGGAGGGGGACGTCCACTTTAAATCATGGTGGCAATCTCTTCTTTTTCTCACTCCTGGTCCCAGCCCACCTGGAGCCTTTCCTTCCTCCCCAGATGCTGCAGACCGAGACCGGTACTCAGAGAGCAAACTTCCCCTTTGTAAACGCGTTAGCAGGAGGAGAGCCGTCCGCATCTGAAACACCTCTAAGCTGACTCACGCCTGGTTCCGCGGCCAGCATGGCGCCCCCGCGGCTGGAGCAAGAAGAGCGCCTCCTCTCTCAGCTCCTGGAGGGGCGCAGTCCAGGGCTCCCTCCTGCGGGCTCCTCCCCCGTAACACAGAGGGAGATATGGCTTAAAATAAAGGAAGAAAGGAAAAAGACTAAAGGACGTAGTTCGAGAAGGATCCTAGCTGAAATAGGCTGCTCCTCGCGCCCTCACGGGAGACATCGCACGTCCGGTTCCCCGGGCGCTTGACGCGATTGTTCGAATGTTGACTTGATTCCCTCCATTGTCCTCCAGACGCCGCGGTCCTTGTGTCGCCCGTTTTGTCTCCCGTCATGGTGACCTGCACTTGTTGTCGGTGCCCACGGCCTCCCCCAGGTGCTGGCCATGCCGGGGTCCCTGGCCGTAGCCCCCAGACTCTGGGCCGGGACAGTGACACCTCTGAAGCTTCTTTACAAGGTCTCAGCTGACAGCAATGGCCTTGGGCCCGGGCCCACTCTGCAAAAAGCCTGCTAAGGGGGATCCTCCTGAAGGAAGAGCCAGCCGCCCTGGACATCTTCCACCGTCGCATCACCTTCTCTCATCCCCCAGCCCACCAGGTACTCCAGGAGCATCTCCCAACGCAAGGTGCTTACTTAATCCCACCTGCACAGAGCCTTTGTCATATGAGGTCACATATTCACAGGTCCCAGGGACTAGGACGGGGACATCCTTGGGGGCCATTGTTTTGCCGACAACAGGACCAAACGAGGTCATCTAGGGATTGAGAGAGAGGGCAGTCAGAGAAGAGGGTCAAAGCTGAAGCCCAGGCAGCCCAGTGAGCCGAGGGGGCAGGACCCACATAGGAGATGGGGAGTTGGGGAGGGCCGTGTCCTGGAGGTCACCTTGAGGGCTACAAGAACGGGGGTCAGCACAACTCGGCTGAGATGCAGACGCACATGTGTCCAGGGGACCTGGCATCCTGGTGACAACCCTGCAGAAATTCCTGGTGGCGGGGGAGGAAAGGGTAGCCGGTGCAGTCACCTTGGAGAAGCATCGCCGCGGGGACCATAAAATGGGCAGAAACTAGAGGGACCTTCGCTGTAATCAGAGACTCTGATCAATTGTCCTGATGCCAAAGGCCTCTGTCTGGCCTCTGGGCTTCATGCAAGCCCCCAGCACTCTCCGCACCCCCCGCCGGCATCCGCAAACATGAGCTGCCTCGTGGGGTGATGGAGGGGCCCAGTGAGCAGACCTGGGACCACAGCGACATGGGGGCCTGGCGGAGTCAGGAAGCAGTTTGCCCAGCTTGTCCCCCGCCGGAGGCCAGGGTGCAGGTGAACCCCTTGAGAGGACCTACTGCCGTGGGGCGTGGAGACCCTGGGGTCTCGTCCGGGTACACTCTGGTGGTCTTGGCCCACGGGAGGCTCTCATTGCTGCTCTGCTTCCCAAAACCTTCTCTCCCATGGTGGCATCTCTGGACTCACGCAGTTAACGTGCCTCTGAAGTGCCTCGTGGGAGCCCTGCTCCCAAACAGCCTCCGCCTGACTCCTCGCTGCCCAACACACTCGAGACGTGCGAGCTGCTCCCACGGTGCGCGGTTCATGGGGACTCACCTGCGATTTATTGCAGCAAATACCAAAGAAACCGTTGATTACATAAGGAGTGAAATAGGACGCAGGTCCAGACAGTATAAACGTCTACATACAAACACTTCTATCTCACGAGATGGTGCTGGACAGCCGTCACAAGCAACCAGAGTGATTTCGTAGAGTCCACGTCCTCGGTGCTGATTTAAATGTTGAGTCAACTGAGTGTGAGCCGAACCTGTGACTCGAAGGTCAGACAATCACTTCAAATGAAAAATTGGTTGACAAGACAGCAGGCAGCGTCCACTGTGTCCACCCCGTGACTTTTCCCAGGCCAGGGTGTCTGAACTTGAGGCAGCGTCTGCTGGGAGAAGGGACAGCAGTAATGACAGAAAACTCTCCAGTGCACTCTCCTTCTTAATACTATGATAAAATGGTTTACTTCAGCATTTTCTTCTTAAAGGAGGATGTTTTGTTTGTTCGTTTGCTCTCTCTTTCCTCTTGTGCCTGGGCTGGGAGAGTGGGATCCCGGCACCTTTTATCTGGAAAGGAGACGCTGGCCGCTGCCCCTGGAGCCTGGGGCCCCCAGAGCGGCTTCTGGCCCAGGGCTTGGAGGTCAGCCATTGTCCCGAGGACAATGGCACCTTGCCCATCCAGGGCATTTGGTGGGCACCTGGCTCAAAGCCCCCATGAGCAGCTGTGGGCACCACGAGGGAGGAGCAGAACCAAAACAGGATTCCAGCAGGAGCTAGAGCAACACACTGGAATCTGGGGTGAGTGGGGAGACATCAGGGTACATCAATGTTGGGGGGCAACATAAACAGCCAAAAAAGAGCAAAACCACCTCAAGAAGCAGATGTAGGCAGTAGGAAATGACTTCCTCTTCTTTCTAGATCATTCCTGATGACTCCTCTGCAGCCCAGTCCCCAGGCCCACCTCCCCAGCCCCAGGGGCATCCTCCACCCCACCTCCTACTCACGTCTCCCAGGGAGCAGAGTGTGGAAGATGCCTGCCCCCTTCCCAGAAGGGGCTTGTGAATGGCACAGTTCTCTCTCGAGCCCTGAATTGGCCCTCCCGCTGCAGCCCTCCAGGAGCCCCTGCCTGCCCCCCTTCCTGGGTATCATATCCAGTCCCCCCCAGGCAAATCTCAGCCTCCTTTCCCATGCAGGACACCTGGCCCATCCAGGCCCCATCACCACCATCAGCCCTTCCTCACTCCCACCACTCCCCCCTCCCCAAGTGTGGGATCTCAGCCCTGGAACCTAGAAGGGGGCTTGTCACTGGGGACAGCTGCTCTTGGGCTCTCCTGGCGTCAGGGAGGAAATGACACCAAGTAGCTCAGAGGAGAATTTGTTGGTCTCCAGTTTCACAATCCATTCTGAAAAATGTCACAAGTGATATAATAGGAAGTGTCAAGATACCAGGGCCCGGAGGGAGCTGGAGTCAGAGCTGGAATCTGAGCACAGCCCTGGGAGCAAGTGGCACGGACACCACTGCCGTCTGGTAAAAACGTGAAGAATTGCATCCAAGGGGACGGCTCCTGGCCCAGGCAAAGGCCCCCAGATCCCCATCAGGCATGGCCTAGACCAAGGAAGGGAAGCCCCCACGCTGCCTCCCCACCTCCCCGCGCAGGGGAGGGAGACTAACGTTGGCTGAGCACTCACGGTGCGCTAGGATCTCCCAGGCACTTGCCACCGAGCCCTCCAACCCGACAGCTAGACCTTGCTCATTGTCCGCTATGTCCCCGGCACTCAGCCGGGTGAGCCGCGGTCCTCAGTGCCCAGAAAGTCGCTGTGAAGAGTTAGTTGTGGTGCCCCATTTTCTGATTAAGTTCGGAGAAGCCGACAGCCTTCCCAAGGCGGGACCCGACCCTGGAACTCGGGCCCCACACTGGCCAGCGTCAGCTGGTGCCGCCACACCCCGCGGCTCCCGTTGGCACAGCCGCCCTGCAGCCTGGCCGGCATGTCCCAGGGAAGTCTCCAGACTTTCAGTGGAAAATCCCATAAGCTGGATGGGAGCCTTCTAACGAAGTGCAACATGAACGTGGGATGAGATGGGTGGGGCCGTGTGTAAAGGCATTTACGATGAAAATCATAGAGGAAAGTTTAGGCAAGACTTGTTCTCCTTGGGTTTTAAAGGAGAGAATCCAGGCCTGAGAGAGTTAAGGACACGGCGGGGTGTCTGCTGGGTGATGAAAAGGGTTTGGAGCTAGAAAGAGCGGGTGGTTATACAACGTCGCGCATGCACTGAATTCTACACTTTAAAACGGTTAATTGTATGTTGCGTGAATTTCACTTCCATACAAGAAAGTTAAGGAGGGAAAAGTTGAGGCCCCCAGTGCAGCCCCTGGGGGTCAGCAAGAGTAACCAGCACAGAGAGGAGCCCCAGACGCCCAGGTTGGTCCAAACACGTGTCAGCACCCAGCAGAGGCCCGTCAGCCCCATGGAAGCTGCTCCACGGAGGCTCCCGTTCCGGTGCCTGCTCGGGGTGGGGGGGGGGGGGGGGGACGACTCTACGGATTTGGAAGGACAGGAAAGAGATCAGAGAGAACTCACTCCCTGGTCAGAGTCTGAAGCTGGAGGGCCAAGATGAGAACTGCTCACCAGTCACACCCCCAGACCCTCAGATCAGAGATCCCAGGGGGAGGTCGCCAAGTATCCCCAAACCCCTCCCCGGACCCCAGTACTGCCCATCAGGGAGAAACACACTGCAGGACAGGCAGAGCCAGAGTCAGGGTGTGGAGGGAACAGCCTGCTGAGAAGCGCATGCCTCCAGGGTCCTGACGGCGGGGACAGGGGGGTGTGCGGGCTCCTGTGACCCGTGGGAGGGATCCCTCCTCTCGTCCTATCTGCAGCCTCAGCCCAGCTTTTACTGTGCTCACAGGCACTGCTCCAGGGTAGAACTTTCCTCCCTCCCCAGAGAGTATAATTATCATTTAAAATAAAAAAAGGAGATTTAAAATAAAATGCCTATTATTATGCCCAATCAACCTTTATGGGCAGTCAATTGTGCAGAAACACAACTCTCTCACAGCTCCCCCCAGCCCTACAGGACTCCGAGTTAAGGTCTGTTTGATCAGCCTTTTGTGAAACACGTAATACTCTGCATTTGCGTGAGCCACCAGCGAGCAGGGCTCTGACCCCACCCTGGGGCTTCCTCTGGCTCGGCCTGTGTGTAGCTTTCTGGAAAAATACACACATCTCACACTCAGACACACGTACCTCTCATGCATAATCCTACACAGAGACACGCACATCGCACACACCCACAAATGCACACACATGGCTACACTCTCTCACACACACACACACACACACACACGGTGATCCCTCCAAGGGCCACCTCCTGTCTCTGCCACACTGTCATATTTCATGAAAAGCAAACAAATTGGATCTCCTTGATTACATTTCCTGATTTCTTAGAAAGCAAAATTGTAGTAATTGGTTTACATTAAGCATCACACTATTTGAGAGAGGAAAATTAAATAGAATACCGTTAGATTTGATTCGTAGGCAAACAGAGTTAAAGGAAAGCAGTCGCAGACTTTTGGAAATGCTTCTAAACAACGGCTTTGCAGGGAAATTGCAGTTTGAATAACTGGCTGCAATGAAAAGCTCCTCCACCCAGGCGGCGAGGATGGTGCTGGGAAGCTCCAGGGCCTGGGATCTCGGGACCCTCCCGGCCGCCCTGCGAGGCCTTGGGCTGCTGTGATACCAGACTTTTCTTGCTACTTATGGGGCACAGCAGAGGTGCGGGTTCTGGAAATGGGCTCAGCAAAGACCACTCCCTCGGCTCCTTCCCAGGCCACAGGTTCAGCTCAGCAGCCCACTGCTCTGGAACGTGGATGGTACGCACGCCTCCGAGTTTGATGTGCACAGCCTTAAAGTCACCCACCCATCTGCCACCAGTACCAGACCCCAGATTCAGGAGATCCCTCTGCGACCACCCGCCAGGGGGCATTGAGAAGACCCCTCCTCACGTAGCAGTCTCCAGCTTGACCTTTCACCTGGCTGACTCCCCGCCATCCCTCCCACAGCCGCTCATCGTTTGCACCCCATGCTGCTTGTGGAGGGCAGGGCCTCTGGTTTGGCTGTCTGTGTATGTCAGGCCTCTCCTCTCAACCCTGTGCTCCAGCATCATGCACCAGTGGGGGGCCTAATGTGGCTCAAGGAGACAAGTGTCACCCTATCATTGGCAGGAGTCCACGTGGGATAACAGATTCCGCGAGTGAATGTTTAGCGTGGAGCCTGAGGGGCTGTCCCAGGGCTCCATCAGCGCCTGCCCGTTGCAGGTTACAAGACCATTCACTCTGCAGCACTGGGAGCAGGAGAGGAACAGGGTGTGGAGCAGCAGGGGTAGACTGCTCTTCCTCTGTGCCCCGGGGAAGAACTGTCACTCCCAGACGTCACCCTAAACGCAGGCAAACACACCCCCAGTTAGGGAGAGCTCAGCCCTGCTCACCTCAGTCTTTGCAAATCACCAAGCTCTCTTTGTGGGTGATTTATGGATTCTCCCCAACCTGGGTGCTACACAGGGCAGATGGTGGCTTCTTTCCTGCAAAATGGCGATAACGAATCCTGGTTCTGCCCCTTTCTAGCTAAGTGACCCTGGGCCAATCCTTAGTCCTCTCCTAGAAGATTTGGGGTTGAATCTGATTCCAAACTCGCTGCGCCTCCTCCCGGAGCAGTCTCTGTCTTTTTAGGTTCAGACCACCTTGATGAACATTGTACCAGGGAGGGTGCAATGCTGCCTTCAGGGGGAGGGTCAGTGTAGTTAAGAGAGAGGGGAAAGAAAACGTGTGGTGGCAGCCTCTACATGCGTGAGAAGGGAGGGAGAAAGAAGCAATTCTTAAGGAGTTTGTTGTGTGTTTCAAAGGGGATCTGGTGCCCTCCGAAACACTTCGGGAACCACTTCTGGTGTTCAGGCTGGTATTTCTTTGAGTGCAGAGTTAGCTGTACGGTGAGACTCGGCTGGCCCAGGTTATCTGGGTCACCTCAGATCAAACTGTCCACAAGTACTACTGCCTCTCCCTCCACTTCTGTCCTCTATCCACTGGGGACATGCCAGCACCTTCCTCTGGGCTCATGTGACCACAGGCTGAGCACTGGGCCCCTTGCCCTCTGCAATCCACCACTACGATGACCAACTCATCCCAATTTGCACAAGATTTTCCCAGTTTTACACCGAAAGCCGTGCATCCCAGGGAGCTCCTCATTCCTGGGTCAACTGAGAGTGTGTGCTGCTCTTTTACCACACTGGTGGGGGCTGCTCTGCCTGTTCTCCCTGTGTGGTGGGCTGTCCCCTGAGCGGCAGCTCACATCTGAGCACAGGGGCCCATTCCTGCTCCAGCACCTGGCTGGATGGCCCTCTCGTATCTCTCCTCTCCAGGGTGCCCCAGCCTCCATTTGGATTTGGTACCAGCCAACACATGGCTGGTGTGTGTAGAATGAGGGATATTGAGTGTGTCTGGCACATAATATCTTACAGAGGGAAGGAAGATGCTATGCAACAGAATGAAGCACTCTCTAGGAAAAGAACCAGGGCCGTGGAGGAGAGAGCCCCACTGGCTCCTGCCCGGCCTGTCCTCCCTCGCCGGCCCAGTGGAGGCAAGGGCCCCCAGGTGCAGCAGGAAGGCAGGTGAGGGCACTCAGCTTTCCTTCTCAGCTCCAATCTCGTGACACTGGGGGCTAAACCCACCCCATCTGCTCAGGGTTCATCCTCTCCCTTCCTTTCTCTCAGTGTCACTTTATTATCTTCTCACCCAAAGTTCTAATTATCTCTTTGTATCTCATGAGAAATGAGAGCTTTAGAAACCCCGAACCACCTCTCCCTCTCTCTACAGTGGGCCTGACAGTTGGAATAGAAGCCGTCGGAATGATAAAGCTTCTTTATTAAAAGTCCTTTGTTTAAGAGCATCGGCCCCGCCTTCCGTGTCAGGACGCTGCAGACACAGAGGAGGAAGGGGCAGGCTCATGTCACAGAGCAAAAAATGTCTTAAAACAGCTCGTCATTCTTTTTAAGTTCTTTTGAAATGTTCACTGAATGAAGGGAGTTCTCTGCTGCACTCTTTCTTCAAGTTGTTTTAACCCAATAAAAGTGAGTTTCTGCTTAAACCTGGGGATAGAGTCCCTCAAGTGGGACGGAGGGGCGCAGACAGGGAGGCACGGCGATCCTGTCATCCCCTCAGCCAACAGCATCCGTCAGACCCTGGGACGGGGGTCAGGGTTCAGGTGCTGAGTTTCCCGGAGTCCAGGGGAGGACTTGGAGAAAGCCAGTACCGCCCAAGTTGAGACACCGGTCCCAAGGAGGTGGTGTCCCTCCGGTCGTGACAGAAACAAATGCCCCAAACAAAGATAAACACAACAATCTAGAGGAAAACTTCCAGAATTCAGGGTTTATAAGTTTCCCATGGGATAAACAATTTCTGCTGTAGACAAATTTATATTTTAAAAAATATGAAGCATCACGTTAGCAATATAAATTTGGACTCCAAATTCCTAGGAAGAACGGTCTTGGAGTTTCAGTTTTCCAATTCTCCACCACCGGTGTCTCTGGGCATCAGTAAGCTTGTATCCCCCTCCCTGGGGGAGGGCTGGGTTTCCCTTCTCCCTCACTGACTAGGTGACCCCTCCTAGTGGTCCTGTGCTATGCAAGGGTCAGAGCCCCAGCACCCACCCAGTTGGGCCCGAGGTCTCATACTCGTCCCTGAATGAACTTGACAGTCTCCAGCCCCTTCTTCCAGACACACAACTCTACCAAAGGCTCCTACAGCCCAGGTGCAGCCTGGCCCATGTTAATTCCTAGTCCAGGGCATTCCTTTTTCTTTCTTTTTTTTTTTTTTTATGAACATCACTGTATATTTCTTCAGGCGTTATATTTCATCTGGTGTTTCTTTATGTTTTTAGTTGGAGGCGCTCCATGTCATCTCAGACCACCATTTTCCCGGAACCGGGCATTTGTTTGTAGAATTCCAAACATTTTCACACAGCTGATGCATTTTTCCAATTATGAAAAATAATGCACTCTTGTAATGTTTGAAGAATGTAAAACCGTAAAATACGGAACAGAGGAGTAATTGGAAAGAAAGCTTTAGAAGCTGGAAGCATGGCTGTCACTGGTAAAAAATTCCTTCGTAATGATGACAATTGAGGAAGTCGCTACAACGGGTCAGATGACACTGAGGAAATGGTGTTAAACAGTGTAACCTTCGTGTTGCCAGACCGAGCGGCAGAGAGACCCGGGGTCCCAGGCTCGATGATGAGCAGAGCTGCGGCTGATTCCACCTGCCAAGGGCACGGGAGAGACAAGCAATAGAATTCTGAACCAGACCCTACCCTGGCTGTTCATCATCCACAACCTGAAATCTGGACAAAGCAGAAAAGATTTCACACATGAAAAAATATCTCTGCAAGCTTTAGCCAAATGATCACTTCAAAACACGCCTTCCTGCCTCTCTGGGAGAAGGATGCAGAAACGTCAGGGGGAGGTTTCTTACCTGGATGATGCCTCCAGTCCCTGAAGACAAGACTGCCCCTCCCAGGTGAGGGGACCAGGGGCTTTGACAAACTGCGGTGCAGAGTTGCAAAATTATAAGCAAGACGGTTGGCTTCCACTGAAATAAGAGTTTTTATTTTAATTTATATTGTAATGAAAGCTCGTAACAGTACTGTACCATAAACACAAACAGCACAATCTTATAAAAATTTAATCTTTATCTATTTTGAGGAGAAATAGTCCTGTCTGCCTAATTGAAGCATCTGTCATTCTGACATTGAATAGTGCATCCTTGGTTCTTTTATTATATTGCGATGCGTTTCTCATACACTGTTAAATTGAAATAACGCTGCTCGCTTGGAGATAAAGGGAATAATAGGTATCTTATAATGGAGGGGAAGGAGGATTCATCTTGAATCAGGGCTGAGAATTGCTTTATCTTTTTCCTGGGTTTGCTGCCCTAAAGGGAGCTTCAGCTCGTCACATCTCTCAATGCTCCAATAAGAGAAGGATCAAATGAGAAACATTTAGACAGGCATTGGAAATGCGATTGCCAACAGTCAGTCATCTGTGCTTCCTGGGGACCGCGTGACGAGCAGCTCAGGTAGGAGGGGCCCTGGTCTAGCCACCCATAGCATTTCAGTGTTGACAGCTGAGTCCCATTTCTATCTTTTAATAGTCAAATATCTCACCCCAGAGTATCTTCGTGTTTGTTTACCAACCTATGAACATATTTCAAAGTATTTGACCCAACTCACTCTCTATTTTGGAATTGGTTTCCTGAATAAACAGTTTCCATGAAATCATAGACTTTCAGTGGTTGAAATGACTTGAAGTCATTTACTTGAAGCATCTCTCTTGTGCTTGAGTCTCCTCTTTAGCCACCTACAAAGCCATCCTCCTTCCAGAACTTAAACATTTCCAGGGTTAAGAGCTAGAGTGCAATTTCTTCACTTTGAATCCTCACTCCTCTGTGTGACGCTGGGCAGGTTACACAGCCTCTCTGTGCTTTAGCTTCCTTGTCTGTAAAATATGGATTAATAATAGCACCTAATAATAGTACCAACATTTCTCTTATTATTTACCAGGGCATCCATTCCTTCTTTAATCACTGATAGTTGTAGCTGATTAAACCTCTCTGTGCCTACTACCAAGCCAGATAATGCATCATGAAAATCATAATAGTGGTGATGGTGATGGTGATGGTGATGATGGTGATGACGATGATGGTGATGGTGATGATGATGGTGATGATGGTGATGATGGTGATGGTGATGATGGTGATGACAATGATGATGGTGGTGATGATGATGGTGATGATGGTGATGACGGTGATGGTGATGACAATGATGATGGTGATGATGATGATGGTGGTAGTAATGATGATGGTGATGACGGTGATGGTGATGGTGATGATGATGGTGGTGATGATGGTGATGGTGATGGTGTTGATGGTGATGACAATGATTATGGTGGTGATGATGATGGTGATGACGGTGATGGTGATGGTGATGGTGATGATGGTGATGGTGATGGTGGTGATGATGATGGTGATGACGATGATGGTGATGACAGTGATGGTGATGGTGATGATGATGGTGATGATGGTGGTGATGATGATGATGATGGTGATGATGGTGATGACAGTGGTGATGATGACAGTGATAATGATGGTGATGATGACGATGGTGATGATGGTGATGGTGGTGATGATGGTGATGGTGATGATGGCAGCAAACCAACATTCACAGGGCATGTGCTACAAGTGCCCACACTGTTTAAAGTGCTTTCACATATTCATTCATTTTATCCCCCCAACAATCCTGTGAGGTAGGGACAACTATTACAAAGGAGGAAACTGGGCCTTACATTTGTTAATAACTAGCCCAAGACCACCCACCTGGCTAGTGGCCTGATGGGATTCAGACCTAGGCAGCCACTCCACTGGTCAGCCCTGCACACATTCTTCTCGCAATGATCAGACCAACTGGCCCCCTCTTCCATGAATGCCTGAGGGCAGAGGCCTGAGTACTGAGTGGGGGCCTCCTCTTGGCGTCCCAAGGAGAAGAGACCAGGCCCAAGGACAGCCCGGCGCCCATGCTCTCAGTCCGCACAGTGAGTTACTCAAATGGGGCAACAAAGCCAATGGCCAGGAATTTCCCAAGCTGTACCCAGTAGAAAAATGTTTCTTTTGAGAAGGAAATGCCCACGTAAAAGATGAGTTATATTGTTGATACCAAATCCCGAATGGATGACGCCTCGTCTGCGTGCCCACAGACATTTGAGAAAGGAAACTAGCTCGCCCAGTCGTTTATTTGTGGAGCGCTAAATGCCAAGTCACTGATCGGCCCTCCTGTGCAAACATTCCATATATTGTTCCCAATGTTTCTGTTCAACCTCACTCCCTGACCCGTGAGTCAGCGGGGAGATGTTGTCAGCCCAAACTATTCAGTTTAAGTCTTTAAATTATAGTTTTAAATGTTTCAATTATACCAACATTTCTCTTAGTTCTACTCCCTGTTATGTAACAGCTGCCTTTATATCCTCTAGAAGGAATCTAATGTAAATTTCCCTGAACCATGAACTGTGAAAACAGCATCGATGCATCTCGGGTCTAATGGAGAGCGAAAGATGGATTTGGCTTGTTTTTCCCATAACCTGGGGGTAGCAGGGGTTTCATAAGATAAGTCACTTGACTCAGTATTTCAGAATAATCACATTAAGTGTGTGACCTAAAGACTCTTTAGCCAGAGGTGAAGACTCTTTGAAATAGAACACAATGACAGCTTCCACCCGCTGCCACAGCCAATAGAAGCCGGGCTTGACGACACACCAGGAGGTCTCAACACCCAGAAGGTAGAATCCCACTTGAGAACAAGGTCTGCACTGTGACTTTAGACGGCAGGAACCGAGGAGAGAAGTGTCCCCATCCTTGTCCCTGAAAATATCAGACACACACACGCTTGCACATATGCGTGTACACTCTCACACATACAAATATGCGAGCACACATACGTGATCACACTCATGGGCATGTGTACACACGCACATGTGTACATGTGCACGCACGCACACTCACACACACCACACACATGCGTGCACATATACATGGTTGTCTTGCTGTACTTTGTCCACACCATCCTTTGGCTACAGGAGGCTGAGGTTGCCTTTCCTTACTGTCATTTAAAGGGCTCTGTCAGCAGCTTTATTCTCCCTGGAGGCCAATGGCATGAAGTCCTTGGGAGCCAGACTGAGTGAGACAGAAGACCTGTGAGGGGGGATATTTGTCATGAAGAATCATCCGTGCTGACTTCTGCTTGAAGCATTTGCACATCTCAAAAATGGGGTGAGAAAATCAGGTCAGCAGTGGGGTACCAAGTTCCATCTCTCCCAGCAGCCAAGAAGGAAATGGGAGGGATTCTGCGGGGCAGAGCTACAGGGCCCCTGGGAAGGTGGAAAGTGCTCGCTGCCCGTGGCAGGGCCTGGAGGCGCCAGGGCAAACCGATGCCTCTCCAGTTGGCTCTCTCTCTGAGGACGGACCTCTCACAGGGCAATGCTGCAGGGGCCGCAGCCCCTGTGGCCCACCTCACCCCCGGCCTGGATTGGAGCATGGACGGAGGAAAGATTTACAAGAACATCACAAGGCTCAACTTCCCTGAGCTTCCTCAAGAATTGCTGGTCCCAGCTGTAGGAGTTTCCGCGGCTGCTGTAACCAATCAGCACACACCTAGTGGCTAAAACCACACAAATTTATTATCTTACAGTTCTGAGGGTCTGAAATGAGTTTTATCGGGATGAAACCAAGATGTCAGCCCTCCTCTCTGGAGACTCTGGAGAACCTGTTCCCACGCCTTCTCCAGATTCCAGATTCCAGATACCTTGGCTCGTGGCCCTTTCTCCACCTGCAAAGGGTGTCCTCCACCCTCTGCTTCCGTCACCATGTTTCCTTTTTCTGACTCTGACCCTCCTGCCTCCCTCTTACAAGGACATCGTGATGACTTCAGGCCACCAGATACCCCAGGACAATCTCCTCATCTCAGGATCATCTAATCACATCTGCAAAGTCCCTTTTGCCACATAAATAACTTATTTACAGGTTTCAGGGGTCAGGATGTGGACATCTTTGGGGGTCAATTATTCCATCCACCACACTGGCCTTAAGAGTGTCTACACAGAGGTCCTGATGGAGCTAGGAGTGGAACGGGCCAGCTGGTGGGTGAAGGGCAAGGGCCAGCCGTGCAGATGGAGAGCAGGCTGGTGCAGGGGATGGGAGCCCGGAGCCCGGAGGCGAGACGGGCACTCTGCTCGGGACCCCTCCCCAGGCTAGTCCTGTCCTCCCAGCTCAGACCCCAGAGATCTCACTCACAATGAGAAAAATCACAGCCACCTCCTCTCTCCCAAACTAAGTCTATAAAGAGGCAGCTCGAGGTCTTGGTGACCTCCAGGTGGCAGTAGGAGAGAGGAAGTGCTCCCTGGACAGGGTGGACCAGGACCAAGCCCAGCTCAGAAGGCACAACCCAGGTGGAGCCCAGGAGCTGGGCCACCCATGACCCTAAGCCCACAGGGACTACCCAGCCCAAGACCATACTTCACCAGGGTGGCTAAAGGCCGTGGAGAGGGGACTCCTTGCCCCAGCCCCTTGCCTATCCTGCCTCGGGACCCCAAGGCGTGGCAAGGCTGAGCAGGAAGAGCAGTAGGAAGAGCCGCCACCTCTTGAGCCTCGGGAGCTCATCACATGGTTCCTGCGCCCTTCTGACCCTGGGCCACGAAGGGCTGGCTCAGAGAGACCCAGAGGCCTGGGTCGCTGCCCTGCCCCCAGCTCAGGCATCTCCCGAGCTGCAGTGGGGGGGTGGAGAGGGAAACCCCGAAGGTCCCTCAGCTGAGGGAGCTTTGCTGTGCTCTGAGAGCCCCATCTGGAGGCCCAGGAGTCTGCTGGAGAGAATGGCCCCCTGAGCCCACCCACTCAGGGCCTCCAGGTTGACAACTCAGAGTGAGGGTCAGGGGCTCTGGACACTGGGAAAGCAGGAGGAAAGGCAGCGGGGTCAGCACCCGGGAGTCTGAAGGGGAGGCCAACGGTCACCATGGTGTCCATCCTCGTGGGGGCACAGGCCCTCTGACCTCCTGTGACCCCCTCTCAGCCCGGCCTCCACCAGGCAGCTCTGGGCATCAGCGAGATATGTGAGCACCCCTCTGGAGCCTGTGTGCCCCTCAAACAGGGACATCACAGCTCCATGAAGACAGGCTGCAGGGAGAGGGGGCCCCGGCTCACCTCATCTCTCTGTCAAACGGGGAGAGTCAGTTCCTGGAGGAAGAGTCAGGACAGCTGGGAGAGGGGCCAGGACCCCAGCCCTGCAGAGGCTCCCACATCAGCCCCACCCCTGCTGCAGAAGTCCTTTGCCTGGGTGGAGGCACCAGTATGTGCACCCATGCCCTGCCTCCCCCCATGGAGCCCCAAGTGCCCTGTGGCCTGGCAGGAGGTGGGTGGGGCTGAATGACCTGTGCAGGCCCTCGACGCAGCCCAGCCAGTCGCCTGTTGGATTCCACCAGAGCGAGGATTTTGCACAAAAGCTTGTGCTCCCCAGTGTGGTCAAGGGAATGAAGACTCCTGCCCTCCCAGCTCCCAGAAATGCCTTCAGCCTCCTCATTTCCATGGGGTTTTGTTTCTTTTCCCTGATTCTGAGCCCAGTGTCTCAGCAAAGCCTCTTGAACAGGAGGAGGATGCAGCGGCCTCCGTTCTTGGTGGACAATCACGTGGACTTGCTGGAGAGAGGCTGAGGGGTTCGTTCTGCACGAGGTGTAGGCCTCGGCACTCATGTTTAAGTGTCAAGCTATGTGCGGGGCTCTCGGTTAGGGACAGCACAGGGGGCACTGCCATAGGTGTTGGGGGCTGAATGGCTCACCGTCCCTCCACTCTCTCCACCAGTGGGCAAAACCAGGGCCCCGGGAATCGAAAACCTTTGGGCTCAACTCACCCATTGCGAGACTATGTAAATGGACAATGGCCAGACCACACATAAAAACAGAACTCTGACACACGCCCTGCAGCCACCTGTCCAGGAAGCCAACCCCTTATTTACAGTAAGCAACCCAGGAAGTGGCCTGCTGAGTCAGATGGTGGGAAGTCGGACTGCCGTCTCTAGGAACAATCCAGGAAGCCAAACAATAACCCCTGTGACGATCGGCCCCAAATACCCATGACTCAATTAATAATTGGCAAGGTCTCTAATTTTTCTCCCTAGTTCCAACTCAGGACCAACCAGAGAAAGCCAAATGTGCCCCTAACCAATCACGTGGGACACCCCACTTCTATTTAGTGCCTCCAGCTTCCCAGGCCCACAGCCCCATGAGGCTGGGAACCTCCCCTTTTCCACCATGAAGCTCCCCCTTCCTCCGCCTGCCTTCGGGCCTCCACCATGTCAAGTGAGGGGGCCGACTCCCTGCACAGCACGCTCTGAACAAGCAGCCCCCGCCAGTTCTCATTTGCGCGGCCTTCATTTTAATCCACACACTGAACACATCGGCTGAGGAGAAGTAGAGCGGAAGCTAGCCTGTCCCTTAGTGTCCCCTCTGCAAAGTGGGACAAGCCCATGGGAGCAGGACAGCCGTGGATGGAATGTTCTGGAGCAGGTGGAGGAGCTCCTAGCTGGGTCTCGAGCTTCCCCCCAAGATCCCTGCATCACTGTGTGCATCTGATGAAAGCCGAGAGGTGGGAGTGGGGGGACAGAGTGAGCAGGCACGGGGCAGGAAGCCGGGAAGAGAAACTCTTTCCTCCCAGGAGGGTTTGCTGCGAGTGGGCTGGAGGAGGCTCTGGGTTTAAGTGTCACTCAGGGTGGCGCTGTCTCGAGTGGGAAGAAGGGGGTTTTCTGCAGCTCTTTTTCTGAACAGGCAGGTATACAGCATCGCTCACAGTCCAGCCACAGCTAAGAGTACTCTCGCTAAGCGTTTTCTGATTATTCAAACCACAATTTGGTTCATTATCTCTCCCGCATTGCTACCCAGAGTCAGCCCCAATGGGAACCTCTGAGTCCAGAAAATTCCGAGAGCTCGGTGATTGGAGGGAAGGCTCAGCGTGGAAACAAAGGAGTCTCGGGCTCTTCACCCTTGCTGTCCTGGAGGAGAAGCCCCAGGACTAGCAGGAGGGTCAAGGCAGGGAGGGGTCTGAGATTCTGGGGGTGCTCTGTGTGTGAGTCCAGCTTCCAGTACAGAGCTGGGGGTGTGACTGTGAGGTCAGAACCAGAAACACAGCCCTGACTTGGGAGCAGGAGAAGGGACGAGCTGGGCCCAGGGCCTCTGTCTCAGGCAGCTCAGGCTGTTACAAAAACTCCACAGACTGTGCAGCTTAAACAAGAAACGGTGATTTCTCACAGTCTGGAGGCTAGAGATGGGCATCCGGAGAAGATCTGTTTCTTGCCTTGCAGATAGCCGTCTTCTCAGGGTGTCCTCCCAGGCAGAGAGCAGAGAGAAGCAAGCTCTCTCATCTCCTCTTACAAGGGCACAAACCCCATTCCCAAGGCCCCGCCCTCCTGGCCTGATCACCTCCTGGAGTTAGGATGTCAACATGAATTTGGGGGACACAAACATTCAGACCATAACAGCATCACAAATGGAGAATGATGGAGCTGGCCCAGGGTCAGCCCCAGGGAGGGAGTCAGGCCACCAGGCCAGGCTGGGCCAGGAAATCCCGGTCGAGAGTTCTGGGACCAGGTTCCAAGAAATACTGGTGGGAAGGGAGCAGCCGGGGCGTCAGCGCACAGCAGTGCGGGGCAGGAGCCAACAGGCATCAGCGGGAGAGGGAGGAGGGGTAGGTCACTGTGCAGTCACAGGCCCTGGGCCAAGCTGACTGCCCAAGAGGAGCCGGGGTCAGCAGTAACACGGTGAGAGGTCAGAGGGCGGGCCCAGACTAGACTGGGCAAGTGCAAGGACGGGTCTCCGGAGAGAAGCTTAGGCAGAAGCAGGTGCAGTGGGGCGGAGGGGCCGGGGAGGAAGTGCAGGCAGCCAGCCAGGATGTCAGGGGGAGGAGAAGGTAAGACAGAGGGTGGAGGGGAGAGGAGAGAGTACGAATAAGTGAGCCGCCCAAAGCAGGAGTAGGGCAGAGAGAGAGAGGGAGGGCATCTCGGGGCTGGAGCACATCAGGTCTTTGCCACTTCTACGAGACAGAAAGCTGTCTGATCCCTCTTCTCTCCTCGGCCGCCATTCAGAGCCCAAATCCAAAGGCCCCCTTGGGGGTCTTCGCATCAACCCTGGAACACAGCCGGCTTTGGTCTACACATGCTCTCTCTCTGAGAGCAGGGTGGGGCCTTGGCAACCGCCGGCACTACTTACAACAACAGCAACAATAATAATAATTAGAGGTTTCCTGGAGGTTCAAATTACTGAGGTTGCTTCCTGGGATACAAAAACCAGACAGCAAAGTCAAGTTAAACTTCAGGGTCAGGCAGAAGACCTAGACCTCAAGCTACAGTTGGCCCCACGCTGGGTGAACAGAGCAGAAAGTAGCTACGTAACCAAAACATGTTGGACGGCAACGAACAAGTACACCCACCCTGTCCCAAGCACTCGACAAAGTCTAACAACTGAAACTTCTCAAGTTGGAAGAAGCTATAATCTCCCACCCACTTTGGTGTTGGGAGGAGAACTGGTTGCCAATAAATGTTTATGGACCCAAATCCAAGCCCCTCACAGGGGACGCCTAGCCCTGGCGACTCTCTGTCTTTAGGAAAGAGATGCAAGAGGGCAGTAGGCACCCTCGATGCTGTGGAAAATGAAGGAGCCCATTTATTCACTTTCCCTCCCCTTCAGCACATGTCTGTGGAATGACCACATGTGGCAGGCACGGTGCCGGATGTCCAACTGACGCTGAGACTTGAGGTTCTCAGTGGGTGCCTGTTGATATTTTCCAGGATGAACCTGCCCTGCAATCCCCAGCAGCAGTACAGTTGGTCAAGAAATGACGTGACCCCTTCCTGTCCTCGCTCTGCTTCTGAAACAGAATTCAAGAAAGGAACTGAGTGGTTGGGACAAACAAGACACTGTGCAGTGTCGCTCCCTGGCCGCAGTATCTCTTCTTGGTGGGGGAGGTGAAGGAGGCAGGGGAGAATGGCCAGATTTCAACAGGTTCTGAGCCCCCATGCTATGCCCATCCCTCTTCTCCACCCTGAGGACACAAAGTCAAGAAAGATAATCTGCTGTTCTGGTTACTCCTTGTGGTTGCTATAAAGAAGTGTTTTAGATTAGGAAGGAAACATTTGTCAGCAGTTTCAGAGCTGCAATTCTCACTGGGGAGCGATTCCATATAACAGAAGTGTTACATGATTCCAGTGGCCAGAGATCTTGGATGTCCAGGGACACCCATCTCCCATCTCTTTATTCTTTTAAATAAAGTTGACTTATCACACAGGTGACTTAAATTTGGACCCTGGTAAGATTGGTGTGTAAATAAATTTAAATATAAGGCAAAATGCTGTCAGAACATGGGCTTTAATATTTGGTTTAAGAAGGATGATCTCCACATTACATTGAAGGACATCGCTTTCCAAAGGAAGAGTCCATTAAACAAACATTGTTGGATAATTTCGTGATCTCTGGCCATAACTGGGGACCCATGGGTGTAGCAGAAAATTAGGCTCAGGAGTCACCTTTCTGGAGAGCCAGCTTCTCGGTCAACTCAGATGGGTCTTGCCTGGAAGCGTTTGAGTGCCACCGATGGATGACAAGAGGGCTTCATCTTAAGGACCACAAAATGAAGAGTAAATGTTCCGAAAACAGGAGTGAAATAGGCTTCTCCATCTCACACTCGTGACAAAGCCTAATGGATGTTTCCCTTCAGAATCAACAAAAAACTTTATTTAGGGATTTGTAAGGGAGTTGATGGGGGTGGGGGGATGTGAACAAATATTCCCCCAGCTGTTTTCCCTTACGTTGAGATCTGTAAATAATATTCTGCAATAACAAAAGTTATGAACCAACAGTTCATATGGAGAGGAGAAAATATTGGCAAATAAAAATGCTCAGTGCTCAGAATATAAACCATCATTCCTCCTGAGACTGACAAATGGAAACACTTACGTCGTCCACCAAGGGGGGCAGTGACCAGGGATCTGGGGGGAGGGGTGCGCAACCAAGGAAACCAGCTCAGCCCTCACCCCAGGGTGTCAATCCTTTTGTCAGCTGAGCCCTCCACGTACACACGAGAGGGGCACTTAATTGCTCATAAAAATGATTTGCTGGATGTTTAGTTTTTTAATAAACTATGGGGGAGCAGCGGATGGGAAAATGAAGTTCCACAGAGTGTTGGCTTTTCACCTTTCAAATTAATAAAAAGGAGCCTGTGGAAAGGAGGGAGAGCCAGGGAAGGAGTGGGGAGGAAGAATAAATTGGAGAAAGAGGGCAGAGCACTTTTTATGAGAGTATTTTCCTGGTGGTGGGAGATGGGAAGGCATAGCTAGGCTGGCTTCTGAGACTGCTCCAGCACTAGCCCAGGATGGCCCCAGTTAGTGTCTCCCTTTGTTCCAGTCACGCCCTTCTTCCAGGCTATGTGTCCCTGAACAAGTCCATGTGGTTGTCTGTCTGGCACCTTCCCCATTAAAGGAAGAGGAGGCTGATTACCCACAAGCACTGCAAGGGGGTGGGATGGGGAGCTGCAGATCCCTGTGCCCTTTCTCCTCCATCTGCCCTTGACGCATCTATGAATATAGCCATGCACGGTATAACGACCTTTCCATCAACGATGGACCACGGATACGATGGTGGTCCCCTAAGATTATGATGGACCTGAAAAATTCCTACCGCCTAGTGACGCTGTAGCCACTGTAATGCCATAACACAAAGCATTGCTCACGTGTCTCTGGTGAGGCTGGTGTCTACAAACCTGCTGCACCGCCAGTCGTGTTAGAGTAGAGCATACACAGCTGTGTACGGGACACAGTACTTGACAATGATAATGAACAACTATGTTACTGCTTTAAGTATTCACTATACTATACTTTTTTTATTTTAGAGTGTACTCTTTCGACCCATAAAAAGAAGTTACCATCAAACGGTGTGCCGTGTTACACCAGCAGCCTCACACATGTCGTGTGTACTGCGTCTCCTGTTTGCATCACTTTCTCTTGATTTAATCTCATGTTGTCTTGTTCATTATGGCCCTAAGCGTACAAGTCTACTCCTACTGTTGCTGGTAAGAGGCCACATCAAGTGATTGACCTGGAAGCAAAATTAAAAGTGACTAGGAACTATGAAGGTGGGGGCTCAGCGTTGGTTACTGCTCTCCAGTCAGGCATGTCCTGCTCCACTACGGCTACGATCTTGAAGACCAAGTGACAGAAGCCGTTAAAAGATCTGCTCCATTGAAGGCAATGAGGCTAACAAAACTTCGAGAAGGGCCTATATCCAGACGTGGAGAAACTTCCAACCACCTGGATTGAAGACCAGACACAGAAGCGTGTCCCTCTCAGCACCACATAATCATGGCCAAAGCAAAAAGTTTGTTTGCAATGTTGAAAGAAAAGGCTGGACCCAACTACGATGCTGAATTTGCTGCTAGCTTTCGGTGGTTTAAACGATTCAAGAATCGTTATTCCTTACATATCATGAAAGTGAGTGGTGAGTCTGCGAGTGCTGATGTGAAGGCAGCTGGAGAATTTTTGGAAACTCTAGATAAGCTGATTGTGGAGGAAAATTACTTGCCAGAGCAAATATTCAATATGGATGAAACCTCCCTATTCTGGAAACAGATGCCTGAAGGGACTTTCATCTATAAGGAGCCAAGTCAATGCCAGGTTCCAAGCCTTTTAAGGACGGGATAACAGTCTCGCTTGGGGGGAAGGTCGCAGCTACAAACTGAAGCTCTCTGTGATCCGGCACGGTGAGAACGCCAGGGCCTTCGGGCCGATCAAGAAGCACACACTGCCAGTGGACCACAGGAGCAAGAAGAAGTCATGGGTGACCCAGCTGCTCTTCCAAGACACCCTCCTGAATTGCTATGCCAGTGAAATGGAGAAGTACTGTTTGGAGAATAACATACCTTTCAAGATTTTGCTTATTGTTGATAATGCTCCTGGACGTCCTCCTTTCGTTGGTGATCTTCATCCTAATATCAAAGTGGTGTTTCTCCCTCCAAACACCACCTCCTTGATCCAGCCAAGGGATTGAGGAGTTATAGCAGCCGTTAAGGCCTAGACCTGAGGAAGACCTGTGCCCAGGCTATCACTGCAACTGAGGAAGACACTGAGAAGACACCAATGCAATTCTGGAAGGATTACCACATCTGTGACTGCATCAAGATCCTTGCTTGGTCTTGGGGTGATGTCACCAAGGAGTGTATGAATGGCATCTGAAAGAAGACACTCAAGAGGCTCATCCATGACTTCAAAGGATTTGCCAAGGATGAGGAGGTTGCAAAAGCCAACAAGTCTGTGGTCGAGACGGCAAACGACTTTAACCTGGGTGTGGGTGAGGATGGCATTGAGGAGCTCCTAGAGGTGGTTCCTGAAGAATTGATTAATGGGGAGTTGTTGGCACTGGAACAGGAAAGCACAGCTGCAGAAGAGGTGAGAGAAAAGGAAATTGTAGGAGAAGAAAAAGAAGAAGAACCTCCAAGAAAATTCTCAGTGAAGGGTTTAGCAGAAGCCTTTGCAGACCTCAATAAGCTCCTTCAAAGTTTGAAACCATGGACCCCAACACTGAAATGTTTTCGTTAATAAAGAGGAATGTTCATGATGTATTACCTGCTTACAAGCAAATCTATGATGAAAAAAGAAACAAACTAAGCAAACCACCACGGATGTTTCTGAAAAGAGTGACCCCTCCTCAAGGAGAGCCTCGGGCAGTCCTTCAGGAGGAATTCCAGGAGAAGGCATTGTTATCACAGGAGATGACGGCTCCATGTGCGTCATTGCCCTGGAAGACCTTCCAGTGGGACAAGGTGGGGAGGTGGAAGACAGTGACATTGACGATCCTGACCCTCTGTAGGCCTAGGCTAACATATGTGCTTGTGTCTTAGTTTTTAACAAAAAAGTTTAAAAAGTAAAAAATAAAAAACTTTGAAAATAGAAAAAAGCTTATAGAATAAGGATATAAAGAAAGAAAATATTTTTGTACAACTGTGCAAAGTCTTTGTGTTCTAAGCTGTTATTACAAGAGTCAAAAAGTTACAAAAAATTAACAAAATTTAAAGTAAAAAACGTACAGTAAGCTAAGGTTAATTTATTATCAATGAAAGAAAAATATTTTTGTACAAATTTAGTGCAGCCCAAGTGTACAGTGTTATAAAGTCTGCAGCAGTGTGCACTCACGTCCCAGGCCCCTCGTCCACTCCCCACTCACTCACTGACTCGCCCAGAGCAACCTCCAGCCCTGCAGGCTCCATTCGTGGGAAGTGCTCTGGACGAGTGTGCCATTTCTTATCCTCTAAACCGTATTTTTACTGTACTTCTTCTATGTCTAGTTACACAAATACCGCTGTGTCACAAGTGCCCACAGTACTCAGTGCGGTGACATGCTGCACAGGGTCGTAGCCGAGGGGCGACAGGCTGGACCACAGAGCCCAGGTGTGCTTCAGGCTGCACCATCTGGGTTTGTCAAAGTACACGCTATGGTGCTCGCACAACGACGAAACCGCCTGACGACGCATTTCTCAGAACGTGCCCCCTTGTCAAGCGACGCACGGCTGCGGTAAGCCCTGATCCCGAGGCCGGTGGAGGAACCCGCAGGCGAGAGCCCGTCTGTCCGCACACGACTTCTCCCGCTGCAGCACACAATCCTGGCACCCAGTAGGTGCTCCATAAACAGCGTGTCCGGGGTAATGGACCCCTGTAGCAGCCAGTGCCCCTGTGGGGAAATCACACTCAGAATTTTAAACGAAGTGCAGAATTCTGGGGCGGGAAGGGACGGCCAGCCTCCAAGCAGAGTCGCGTCTATTCCACCCCCGCCGTGTGCCAAGTGTCCCCAGGAGCGCCTGGACCTCCGAGTGCCTCCGCTGGCTGCCGGCTTCCCCAAAGGCCCCCCAGCCCAAACAGGCCTTGGGAGGCAGACTGGCCGCCTGGCCGCCCTCGGAGCGCGATTGCCTCTCCAGTCCCTTCTCGGGCCGCTCGGCCCCTGCTGAGCAGCCACTGGGCAGAAATGTCAGCTCCTAAATCAAAGACATACATCACCGGCTGCCCAAATTAACACATTTTCTGGAGCTGTAAATGATTTTATGATAAATAGGAGCCGAGGGTTATGAATCAGGTTCTGCGGTCGCCTGCTTCCCCCCCGGCCCGGGTTCCTGCTGCTTGGAATTGAGAGGCAATACGGGGGGCGTGGAATGACATTTAGTCACATTAAATTGCAAGCCTGCCTTTTCTCCTTGCTCTCTCCCCGCATAAAGCGAGGATTAATGCCCCCTCAACAGCACGGACGCCTTGTTCAGCCGCAGTGAAGGGCTCGGGCGCCCGGCCTGTTCATCTGTGAGACTGCATCTCAGAGAACCCTGAAGGCCGCGTGCAGACAGAGCCGGGCCAAGCGGACCGCTCGGGAGCCAAGCCTCCGACGACCAGAGAGGAGAACGGTGCTGCAAAACGTGTGCACACTGAGTCGGCTCAGGGAACTGGTGGAGCCCCACCCCCCGTCTGTGAATCGGACAGTCCCTCAAGAGCAGGCTCACAGGGACGCCTTTCTTCCAAATGACACCAGGAGGCCAACCATGGGACATCCTCCCCAAAGACTGGCCCAGGGCAGGGCAGGGTGGGACGAGACCAGGACTTAGAAAGGACTGTTATTCTGGAAAGAGGGGGTGGGGGGAAGGGGGAGAGGTACCTCAGGAGACGTGGCCCGGGCTTGCTGCAGCCAGCACCCGTCACCCCAAGCGGAAGGCTCCTTCTGGAGGCTCCTAGAAAACTGATGGGCATCTGGGTACGCTACTTTCCTGAGATCTGGACAAGTCACCCCATTTCAACCCTGAGGAGACACGTGAAGACTCCATTCCTCAGCCAGAGTGCAGACTTTTAACTTGGGGACTGAGGCAGGGGACCCCTGCTTAAAGCTTAAAAGAAATGAAATAAAAGTTAAGTCGCTTGGGAGAATGGAGGAGTCATCGAAAGTGGAGGAAGTGGGGACAGTCACGCTGCCTATGTGGAAAGGAGAGAAAATCTTTCCCCTTAAGAAATTTTCCCGTTAAGTAAAAACAGTGCCCACTCGGTCCACGGACCTACAACAGGATAAGTCGTCTCTCATGTAGACTCTAAAACAGCAAATAGTCAACCGTCTTCTCTCACTCTTCTTCTTCATTCCTGCCTTGTGCCCCAAAGCCATCTGAAGAAATGTATCCTCAGCCCTCCAATCCTGAAAGGGCTATCAGTTCTTTGCCTAGAACTCTAATCTTTGCTCAGATCACTCCACATCCCGAGTAAGCCCTGGACAGGGAGAGCAGAGGCCCCTCTTTCGCAGGGAACAAGGTCAGCCTCGACCTGGTTGGTGGGGAACGCCGACAGGGGAAGGCCCGGGAGGAGGTGGTGGGCGCCTTGTGCTCAGGAGGCTGTCCCCAGGCGGGGCGACCGTGGACG
Organism: Tapirus indicus; assembly: GCA_031878705.1. Taxonomy (NCBI): domain Eukaryota; kingdom Metazoa; phylum Chordata; class Mammalia; order Perissodactyla; family Tapiridae; genus Tapirus; species Tapirus indicus. The sequence goes on along the minus strand of CM062924.1, from coordinate 87,223,682 downwards.
CCAGCACGAAGGTTTCCAGGCACCTGCTGTAGCCTCTGTTAGTCCACAGTGTATTTCAGAAACAGAATAATAAGTGAGAATTCCAGAAGTAACACAACATCCCTTAGGCTCTGAAACAAAAATAAATCCACCTTTTTGGAAATGAATTCAGGTCTTGGGTCTCGACTTGAGGGCTATTCCTGGTCTGGAGCCTCTCCTGTTTCTAGAGAGCAGGACAGCGTTGTGCCCAGCTTGACGCTGCACAGGAGAGGAAAGACAGTGGTCAGTGTGGCCAATACTGAGATAAAGCAAAAGTTCGTAATAAGGGCATGGAGCACGTATGTCCCTGTGGATGGGAACGGAGCCCCTCGCTCAGCCATCAACGCCCGGCCTTGTTGACATTTGCCGCTTGTGTGGCAACGTGCACACTTCAAAGTCTGAGGTTCCTTCTCCATCACCAGTAGACATCTATTGCACGGTTACTATGTTCTTATCTCTGTAAGAAACGGGGAGAAGGAGACTAAGGAGTTACTGGAGATCCAGGACTTGACAGGTCCACTGGAAAATTGGGGATGTGGGCATGTGGGCATTTTCACTGGTGACTCTTAGCTGAGCATTAGAAATTGAGATATAAATAAACACCCATGTTCTAGACAGCACCTGCCCTCTCCTTCTGCCTTATACCAGCTCTGCAGGGAAACCAAAACCCATAAACAGAAGCCATAGACTGTTTCTGCAATCCCTTACCACAAAGTCATTAGGCATCCACAGGCCACCAGAGACCAGAAGGTGCTAGAAGCTAGGAGAGCCCCTGGGTGGATATAGCCAAGTTTTCATCCATGACGTCTGTAGCCGAGAAAGTGATAGGAAGCACCTATGGTCATCGCTCCAGACCAGCCTTTCCCTAGCGTGACGTGCCTCTCCTGCTCCCAGACCACCTGGACTCCCCCATCAAAAGTGATAATTCCCAGGGGTCAGCCCCAAGGCCTAGTGGTTAAGTTCAGCACTCCACTTCAGCAGCCCAGGTTCAGTTCCCAGGCGCAGACCTACACCACTCATCAGCGGCCGTGCTGTGGCAGTGTTCCACATACAGAATAGAGGAAGACTGGCACAGATAGCTCAGGGCAAATCTTCCTCAGCAAAAAAAAAAGTGAAAATTCCCCAGACCTAACCCAGCCTTTCGGAATCGGGACCTCTAGACACTAGTTTCAAGGTTCCCAAATGAATCTCCTGCGCTTTCAGGTTTAAGAACACTGTCTCTCACTCCTGCAGCTCCCTTCGAGAGTCCACACCTGTTCTACACACACATGTCCTGACCCCTCGGAGACACCACACCTTCTGGGTGTCTCCTCTCCCTGCATCTCTCTGGGTATCCCGGAAATCCACGTTCCAGGAAGGGAGGATCGAGGGCGGCTTTGGGCCTCTTCCCCTCTCCAGCTCTCAGAGAGGGTGGCTCCCGGGGATGCTCCCCAGCTCTCTGGCATCCACCCCATGTAATGACTCATTTAGGGCTGTCACCCCACCTGACCCAGAGCTCTGCGCAGGCAGAGACCAAGCCTGGCTGGTTCCCCGCTGGATCGCCAGTGCCCAGGAACACACCTAGCACCAAGGAGAGGACAGACGAGAGGCGGGTAGACGAATGGAGGAAGCCCAACCATCTCATTCTCATGGGATTTCCCACTCTCTACCACCAGTCTCGGTTTATGGTAGTAATAATGGTGTGTCCCAATGTCTGAGGGTTTCACAGGTTATGAAGTGCAGGGGTGAACTCACCCCCACCAGGCTGCAGCAGCTCAGAGCTCAGACAGTCAGTGAGGAGCTCGAGGAGAGCATGGCTCAGAGCGCCCTGCCCAGAGCCAGCAGAGCTGGTAAGTCATTGACGGCATTGTGGACAGGCTGGGGCAGACCCCTGAGTGCTAGGCCTGTGAAATGAGGCCTGTGCTCAGCAGAACAAAGAGTGTCACCTTGAGCCTCCCCAGGAATGGCCTTCAGAAAACCCACAGGACATGCCTCTCTCTCCAGGCATGAAGCTCAGTTCCCCACCCCCACCATCAGGGCCTCCAGGAGTCCCCTTCTGAGCTGGGCAACAAAGAAACCCCATTGCAGTGTCAGGGGCAGGAGGAGAAGACACAGAATAGCTCTGACGGCCCCAGAGCTAATAACGCCCAACCCACCCATGGCCGGCAACAGCCAAGCTGACCACCTGCCATTCATCCTGGGAAATAAATGCCTCGTGGAGGGGAGGCAGAGAAAGGGCACAAGTCCTGACTCCAAGCAGCCTTGTGGGCTGAGAGCAGAAGTGACATGTGTCACTGGAAGGGGTGTCTAATCTCCCGTGTGACACCCTCCAGCAAGAAAAACCGAGAAGGCCACTTGTCCCAGATGGTGAAGCCACTACCTGGAAGAGCTGCCCCAGCTTGGATCCCTGAGTGACCGTGTGGAGCAGAGCCCCCGACACTCTGCCATGCATGTGTGCTGTGAGTGACACACTTGCTGTGCCGCAACAGAGGGGGCCTCTGCTACAGCAGCATGGCCTGGCCTTGATGAAGCAGTAAAAGTGATCAATTCTATTAAATCCCAGCCCCGAGTTCACATCTTTTTAGTCTTCTCTGTGAAATGGAACTACACATAAAGCAGCCCGGCTGCCAACCACGTGGATTACTGGTCCCGGAGAAACGCGCTCGAGTCGTGAGCTGAACCAGCCAGTTTTGCATGGACCACCATTTTTACTTGAAGGAACGTCTGGGAGACAAACTGCGGTCATTCGGACTTGGGTATTTGGCAGACGTTCTCTCAAAATATGTAAAGTGAGCCTGTCACCCCAAGGGAAACAACTGGCAGTATTTGCTGCCAATAATCGACTTCAGGTTTTCAAGCAAGAATTAGAATTTTGGAAAACTTGTCTCCACCGCCATGAGCTTGACAGCTTCCCAATACTTCCCGGCACTTCTGCAGAGGGGTTGCTGATATGAACGAGCGTGATTTCTTGAATAATGAAACGTGTTGGCGCTGGGAGATGTACAAAATGCAGTGAAACGGTGTTTTCCGAATGATCGATGTGTGACGTTACAAAATCACACCTGGATAAAGGATCCATTGAAAGAACCGAGTTTGATGTCACTGGAAGGGAAAACTTCCCGACGTGGTGCCCAATTCCATGCGGCCACTAAGCTTTAGAAGACTACCACTTGTTGACTTTCAGTGTAGTATCACAGCAGAACATCTATAATTATTTGTAGAATATCTGCAGAATAAATGGAAAAGGTTTTATAACACCTCTCTGGTTCCAACTGCATACCTGTGTGAGGCCGTATGTTCTTCAGGTATTTCAAACAAAACAACATATTGCAACAGAGTGACTACAGAAGTAGTTCTGGATCCAGCTGTCATCTATTAAGACAAACATTAGACAGATCTGCTGAAAGGTAAAACACTGCCACACTTCTCGCTATTGAGAGGAGGTGAAATGTATGATTCATTTCATTAAAATATGTTATTTATGTTAACCTGTAACTGGGTTTATTAATGTTATTCTTAAAGGAATTAATAAATACATAATTTTAAAGTTTTCATCTTTATAAGGTAAATGTCAATAGCTATAACTCACATAGTTAGAAGCTCTTTGGGAAACTCCATGACTTTTAAGAGTGCAAAAGGTTTCTTGGATTAACTTCCCACATGAGTCCCTACATCCAGCTCTGACCAGCCTGAGGTCCCCAGGAGAGAAGGGACCATGCTTCATCCTGGCGTCTGCACAGGGCCTAGCCTCGTGCCATGACCATGGCGGCTGCTACGTGAGGGAACAAATGGACACGAGAATGGGGGACTTCCTGTTCCACAGGTCTTCCTTTTGGATAGATCCTCAAGTCACAGCCTTCAGCGAGATCCCTGGAAGCTCTTTGGTTTTCCCTCTGGATCCAGCTGGGAGAGGGAGCCACAGTCCACAAGTCCACCAGACCACAGCATTCGGGATCCCCCAGGGTCTCCCAGAGGCCCACAGCCTGTCAGAGACAGATGACCCAGTGGCCATCTGCCTCCCAAAGCCTGGGCAGCTAATTGTGATTTCATTGAAACCAATCAGAAATAATCAATGTGCCTCTTAAAAATTTGGAAAATAATTTAAAATATTGGATGAAATAGCTATGTTAAAGTGTAAGTGACATTTAGTTGGTCTAGAATAATCACAGTTAGGTATGACTGACAGAACAGTTAAGCTGCAGATTAAGATTTCCCAGCCCAAGTTGCTACAGAGAAAGTTCCCCCGGGTCCCTGTGGAGGGGACCCTGGGCAGGGCCATCTCCCACCTGGGCCAGGAGCTGACACCCAGTCCGGCAGTGGGAAAGGAATGATTATTACCATGAACACAGAGGGACTGTACCTTTGTGTGGTGCTCCTAGTTATCTATCTGTCACCTGCTTTTTTCCTGAAAAGATTTGGGGGCTCTTCTTACTTGTCTCTTAGCATTGTTCTATCCATTAACTTCTTTCAGACATAAACTAAAGTGAATAAAATAGGTATGTCCCCATCATTTAATTGAGGAAACTGAGCATCAGAGAAGATGCGACTTGTTTAAGAAACGGGAGAGCCAAAGTTGCCCAGTCCCCTCCAGGCCTACAAATGCCGTGGAACCAGTTGTCTTCTCTGGTCCTTCAGAGATGCTGAGACAGGTCCCTTCATCCTCCTTGACTCCCTTTGCCATTTCTGAGGAGCAGGACATGGAGACGCTTCAGCGAGGGCAGCACTCACCAGCTGCTGTAATGGGCAGGGCCCAAGTCTGTGGCTCAGCACAGTGAAATGTGTTTCTTGATAACCAAAGCGTAGTTCGGAATGGGCAGCAATCCTGGTGGCTGTCCCTAGCAGTGACTCACGTGCCTGGGCTGCCAGCATCCTGTGACTGTCTAAGGACCCTGCCCTTCCATCCGTCTGCATTCCATCAGCCACACTTGATCACATGGTCCCTAACTCACTGCGACGGAGGCTGAGACATGGTCCTCCTGGGAAGTGGCCACAGTCTCGGCCACAGTCGCCCTCTGGCCTCCGAGATTCTCTTTCTCCCGCACAGAGAACACCCAGAAGCCGCAGCCGACAGCATGAATGGATGGTGACCTATGAGAGAAAAGGACAGTCATCTAACCCTCCACACACACATGCGTATCCGATAGCTGATGGGGGAGCAAGGTCAAGGTCAGCCCCCTTCAGAAAAGGGGAGATGGGGAGACAAGCAGCATCCACAGCAGCCAAGAGGTGTCCCTTTCCCTGCTTGCAACCCTCCAACAGCTCCCCAACCTACCTAAGAGAAAATCCCAGCCCCCGAGCAGACATGACAGGCCTCAAACACATTTCTGGCCTCGTCACCTACCTCGCTCCACCTTGCTCACTCCAAAACGGACACCTTCACCTTCCCTTCCCGTTCCCCCTGCAAGGAGTGCCCTGCCCCAGATGCTTCCACAGCCTGCTCCTTCTCACTCAGGTCCCCACCCAAGTGGCTGAGCTTTAGAGGGGCGTCCCTGGGCACTGACTATAACACAGCCCCCACGCTGCAGCCCCTTCCCTGACTTTGTTTCCTGTAGAGCAGTGCTCACAGCCTGACCCTGTGCTGTGCGTGCATGGCTGGTCTTCTCCATGAGGAGGGCAGGAACCACGTCTGTATGTGTCACAACTGTGTCCCTAGAACATACCTGACACTCAGGGGATGTTTGTTTAATGAATAAATGAAAAATAAAAGGGGGCTTCACTAGACCAGCATTTCTCAATCTGTTGAAAGTATTAACATCTTCTAAAAGTAGATTCTTCTAAATTACAAACTTTTGTGCATCAAATGACACTAGCAAGAGAATGAAAAGACAACCCACAGAATGGGAGAAAATATTTGCAAATCATATATCTGATAAAGGATTAATATCCAGCATATATATATATATATATATATATATATATAAATCTTTTTTATATTTTTAAAACTCCTATAACTCAACAACAGAAAAACAACCCAATTCAAAAATGGCCAAAGACATGGATAGACATTTCTCCAAAGATGACAGATGGCCAACAAGCACATGAAAGGATGCTCAACGTCACTAATCATTAGGGAAATGTAAGTCAAAGCCACAAGGAGACACCACCTCGACCCACTAGGATGACTGTCCCCAAAAAAACACAGAAAATAAGTGTTGGCAAGGATGTGGAGAAACCAGAACCTTTGCGCACTGTTGGCAGGAATGTAAAATGGTGCAACCACTGTGGAAAACAGTATGGTGGTTCCTCAAAAAGTGAAACATATAATTTCCACATGATTCAGCAATTCCCCCTCTGGGTACACACCCCAGAGAATTGAAAGCAGGGCCTGGAGCAGATATTTGTTCACCCGTGTTCATAGCAGCATTGTTCACAACAGCCAAAAGGTAGAAACAACCCAAATTTCCATGAACAAATGAATGGGTAAACAAAACGTGGTCTCTCCATCCAATGGAATATCATTCAGCCTCAACAAGGAATGAGCTTCTGACACATGCTAAACAGGGATCAGCCTCGAAAACATGCTCAGTGAAATAAGCCAGACACAGAAGGACAAATACTGTCTGACTCCACCTAAATGAGGTCCCTAGAGTCGTCAGATTCATGGAGACAGAAAGATGGGTGCGGGGGCAGGTGGGAGGGGGGTGGGGGTTAGTGTTTAATGGGGACAGAGTTTATGTTTGGGGATGATGAAAAAGTTCTGGAAATGGATGGTGGTGATGGTTGCACAACATCACAAACGTACTTAATGGCACTGAATTTTACACTTAAAAATAGTTAAAATGGTCAATTTTATGTTATGTATAATTCATCTCAATAAAAAGAAGAAAAAAAGTCGAATCTTCAGTCAAGTAGGTCAGGGAAGCCCTACATGCTCGCAATAGTAAACTCTGGAAACATCATGGGGAAGAAAATTACTTTGTACTACGTAATGTCCCCAAGTTCACTCAATCAAGTCACATTGTTAACTTTTTGCATTATTTCTATTTAATACAGATGCTCACATGGGACACACCAGACCCTTCACCTTTAACAGTCTCCTAAGTGAGGCACTGGGTAAGAAGTGGTGACTGCCCCAGACCCGGCCCTGCCTCCGGGGAGCTCACGGGCTAGAGCCAGACTCTGTGACCCAGGAAGCCCGTTATCTCCTGGCCTGACGTAGAGCCATTATTTTGCATTTCATGGAGGCTTGGAGAGGGGCACCCAGGTTGTTCTTGCCACCCCACCAAGCCCACGCTGGAGCGGGGCACCCCAGCCTCACAGAGCCTGCAGTTGCAGCCCACGGACCCCACACTGCAGAGGCAAGGAGCGACAGGTAGACAGGTGGTCTCCATTTCTCCCTCAAAGTCACCTTCACAAGGCTCTTGGCCATAGCTACTGGTCAGCAGCGGCCCAGCCAGGACATTCAAGACCTGCTCAAGTCCACAGGCGTCAGACCTTCGGGACTCCGCTAAGTTCACCGCAGGTCCCGTGTCCTGGGAACAAGTGAGGCAGTGATATCTGAGAGCTGCTTTGAGGGTGGGGGCAAAGGGCCTAAACGGAGGCTGCCCCCCTCCTCCGCTGCCTGCCCGGCTCGCCAGAGCCTCCAGCAGCTGCTGGATCACTGATCTAGCCCACACAGCCAGGGCTGGTGTTCTTTTTCACAACAAAGGAACAGCAGGCCGCCTTCAGCTTCCCCCTTCCATCTGCCCCTTCCCAGAGAGAGAATCTGAAGAAACAGCCATGCTCAACCCCAGCCTGGAAGCTTCTTGGCCCAGAGGGAGCTGGTGGAGGTCTTTGGCCAGGGGAAGTTTCATCAGGCCCAGGGAAGGCTGCAGAAAACCAGTTTGGGCTGCCCCACTCCCCATCGCCTCCTCTCTCATTGTGGGAGGGCAGCCTTCCTCCCCAGCCCCTTCTGGAAACCTGATTCTTCAGCATCTTTGCTTTGACCAGAGACATCTGATGCTTTCCCCAAGCACTAAAATGAGAAAAATCCAGCAGTATTTACTTAGAAGAGGCCTCTGAAGGCTGAATGAAGCTGCCTACGCTGGGCACACACTAGGTTCTTTGTCCATGTGCATTGTCAGGACCCATGAGGTCAGACCGTGTGCCCATCCTCTTGATGCCCAGAGCCTGGCGCAAAGATGGGCCGCCGTAAATGTTTGCTAAATGAAATCCATGGATCAGTTCCTCCTGGGACCCAAGCCCTGACCACTTAGCTTCCTCTGGAATTGTGACTTTTCTCTGGTCTGGTCTTCCGTTATGGTCTGCACCTGAGTCTAGGCTTCCTCTTCCCCTATCATCACAGACAAACCAATATTCCCTCCAAGATATGGACCATTGGCACAAGGGAGACACAGACGTCACAGGGCAGACCTCCATGGACCGCGCAACTTACCAGCTTCTTTTGCCCCACTGCTGTCTCACAGGAGCCGTGTGACCCGGGGCCGGGAGAGCAGCTGGTGTCGCTGCCTGCATTTTATAGGTGATGGAATCTGGGTCTTGGAAAGGTTAAGTGCTTTGCCCGAGGTCGCCCAGCTAATTAGGGAGGGCAGAGCTGAGCTCCGAAGCCGAAGCCGGTCCTTTCCGCTGGTCTCCTCCTTCCAGCGCTCTCAGAGCCACTGCCACCCGCGAGACTGATGTGAAGTTCTCTGAGCCACTCTCAGTTCTTGAAGTCAGAGTCGGCTCCCAAAACATTCCAGGGGAGTCACCTGCTCTGGGAAAACAATAATTCACGGCACCAGGCTGGAAATGGTGAGTAAGGACTGGATATGCATGCCACGAGGGACGCCAGGGCTGCTCAAAATGCTGGTGTTTCCCCACGTCAGGGACTGAGGACAGCTGCTCTGCCTGGCTCACGCCCTGCTCATTTCCACCTTTCCAGCTCATTCCACAGCCCTGAAATGTCACAAATGCAGAGCAGCACTGAGCCGTCTCAGTGAGCTAACAGCCTCGTAAATGCTCCCGCACACACCCGGCTCTAATTTACTTGCCGCCTTTGCTGACGCTCAAAGCAAGCTCGGCGGCCACCTCGGAGTTCATTGAGGAGCATCACGATGTTTTAATCTCAAAGATATTACATTTGAATTCAGACGCCTCGGTTCTGTCCACACAGATTAGCGTCCCCGGAAGGGCAGCCCGCGCCTCCTGGAGGAACGCACCTCTCTGGCGAAATGGAAAGCGACCACCTGCAAGGCTCGTGGGTCTGGACACCTGAGTTACGAGTCGGAGGTTGCTGTCTCCTGCCGCATCTGCTCTCAGGCCCCTGTCAGGCCACCTCACGCCTCGGCGAGGGCCCTCCTGCCACCGACACCTGAAGTGTCTGAAAGAGCGCACGGCGCTTGAAAGGCTGCCTGTGGAGGAGCCCTCCAGTGTACGCTTCCCTGAGATGTATTGACTCGTGTCCACGGTTCAAGAAAACTAATCTGGATCATAAAAGCCAGAGTGGCAAGCTATAAGCTCCGAGTGTGTTCTTCTGGTAAGAGCCTCTTGAGTGGGAGAATTAGTCATTGATCTTCCCTGGGACGTTTCAAAGAAGAGCCTTCGATGAGATGATCCAAACTCTTTCTGACGTGGCGAGGACTCAGCTGGGGGCCAACGCCCGTGTCAGTGGGAAGAAGAACCTTCCATCCCTGCCGAGGGAGCCACCTTCAGGCCCACATGCTGAGTCTTGGCTTGGGAGACGGCCTCCCCTCAGAAAGAGGTGGAGAGAGGCCCCAGAAGGAAGTTTCTGACTCCAGTTCCCACGTGCAGGACCCAGGGATGGTCCAGTCACGACAGACTGTATCCACGGCCTCCTTCCCAAACCCGGGGTTCTTGCTCCCTCGACTGGGTTGAATAGTGTCCCCCCAAATTCATGTCCACCCAGAAACTCAGAATGTGACCTTATTTGGGAAATTAGGCCTTTGCAGATGTAATGAAGTTAGGTTAAGGCCGTGTTGGATTCAGATGGGCCCTAGGCCAGTGATGGGTGTCCTCATAACAAGAGGGAGATTTGGACACAGACCCACAGATCCACGCAGAGAGAAGGTGCTATGATGACGGTGGCGTCGGCAAGCCAAGGATCACCTGCAGCCACCAGGAGCTGGAGAGAGGCCTGGGACAGACTCCCTCAGAGCCCCCAAAGGAACCAGCCCTGCCCACACCTTGATCTCGGGTTTCTGGCCTCCAGAACTGGGAGAGGAGACATTTTTCTGTTTTAAGCCCCTCAGTTTGTGGTGCTGTTACAGCAGCCCCAGGACACTGCTACACCCCCAAACTTCTGACTCTCCTGTGCCTCCCAAGCAGAGCTAAGCAAGACCCCTGCCACATCATTCCAGCAGGACCTTCCTCCGGGACCGCTCCCCAGGCTCCGGGTGGGTGTTCATGGCCCATCGGCCTGTGTCCCTCAGCCTGTGACCTCAGGGCCACAGCATTTTACAGCTGGGAGCTATAGCCGGGGGCACCATGGAGGCCAACGGGCCCTTTGATTCTTTTTCATTCAAACAATATCCAAGAGCTGTTTACTCCACATCCGCTGTGTGCGCCACCCACACTGTGCGCTGGGGGAGCAATCATGCGGGAGACGCGCCATCTGTCTCTGACAGCTCTTCGTCCTACTCTCATCTCCCGGGGGACCGGGACCCGGGCAGCATCCCATCCGTGGGGTCTCGATGCTCAGTTCACTCCCCTCCTACACTACAGCGGCTGAACTTGACCCACTCGGGCCCATTCTCTGCTCTGCTTTTCTCCAGGGAGGGGGGAGGTGCTGGCATCTCTTTTTTCCTTGAGATGAGTCTTCAGATCACCGTCCTTCAGGAGTCAACTCAGAAGCCAACTCCTCCAGGACCCCTTTGCTGACCCCCCTGGGCAGGGTCCATCAGCTCAGCACCTTATCCTGCATGTCACGCTGGATGGAGTGTTATTCCTTATTCCCCTGTCTGTCCTTCCGGGTGGAGGGAGGGCTTCTGGGACAGGGAATGAGGCTGGGCATGGGGACACAGATGCCACTTCCATCCTAGCTCCACGTCACCTCTTCTGGAATCCAAGCGAAGAAAACTCCTTTTCTACATTTCTTCTGGGAGCTGCAACGTGAAGATCAAGGGTAGACATGGGAGGGAACTGGCCCTAAATTGCGAGGCCCAAAGTGCCCTGAGATTGGCAAAGTGGGAGGCGTTTCTCTTAAAACCCCCGGTCAATGGTGGCTTCACCCCAGTCAGGTGAGTGAGCACCAGAGGCCTGGTCCTGCCACTTAATTAACTGCCCCCGCCCAAGGCTGGGGCCTAATTTGACAGATTTGATCAGCAATTTCAGGACCATCTGGATACCGTGGCACTGGAAACCCCTGCCAGCTCCTGAAATAACTCGGCCTGGCTCTGTCCACAGCCAGCACAGCCGGCCCCGGAGCCTCCGCGTCTGGACACGGGGTGGGGCTCACGGAGTGAGGCCGCGGAGCCATGACAGCCAGGCTGGGACACAGCCAAGTGACAGCCTCCCCGTGAGGGAGCCCAGGGCTGTCCGGCTCCCCCGCCTGCCTTACTTGGAGGAAGAGTCTTCCGACACCCTGAGGACAGGTCAGTGGCTTCAGCCGACCTCTGCACTTGCTCTGGCCCTACCTGGCGCAGAAGCGATGCTCCCCCCAGCCTCTCGGTTTCCCCCTGCTCAGCCCCGCTCCGCCTCCTTCCTCCATTTGGGGCCGGTCTCCTCTCCCGGTCCCATGAGGAGCCTTCACATTCTCCTCTGTTCCCTGTTTACACAGGACCCCGGAGCAGAGTTCGGCCCTTCTGGGAGGGAAGCCCCACTACTGACCCTCCCTCCCTTCTCCTCACTCAGACAAGACCCCTCTGCCCTGCACCCTAACCTCTCAGGAAGGTAATTATCTAGCTGGATTAGCACACCCTCCTGAAATGTAGATGGATAGCTCAAGGAGAATAGGACTTTCCATTCAATGCGTTAATCCAAGAAGTGAGTGACGTGTGAATCTGAGGTACCACCTGAGCCAGCGGGGAGTCTTTGGGCAGGAGGGCCTCTGGTACCCTAAAAATCTCACCACCTGCTCATCTCATTGACAACAGTCAGAACAACTGCGGAGTCAGACAGACCTGAGTTCAAATCCTGGGGTCCCAACTAAACAGCCACGTGAACCCGATTCGCTTTCCCTGCTGCCTCCACTGGGAAATGGGGTCCTGGTGCCTTACTCACACGTGCAGTATTTTGGAAACTACCGAGCGCTGTCTTCTGTGCTTGTGAACCTAAGAGCACCACACAGGCATAAGAGGTGTTTTTATTCACTGGCCAAACCTTCATGGAGCGCCCAGGAGGGGTGCCAGGTCTGACTGGACCCCGCGGGGGAAGCTGCCCTGTCCATCACCACTGTCCAAATAAAGACCCCCTTCGTGGTTCTTTCCAGGCGGTTAAAGGTCTGGCTTCCCAGTGCAGTCTTGCAGGCAAGGGGCTGGAAGATGAACCCTCTTTAGATTGGAATCACCCCAAAGCTAAATTGCCCTGGCAACTGGAAAGAATGAGTGGAGTTCCAAAGAGGTGGCTCTCATGAGAGAGGACACGAGTGGACAGTGTCACAGCTCAGGATCCTGGACAGAACAAAGGGCCTTGTCTGCCTTATGCCCCGCCTGCCTATCAAGATCCTGGCTGCAACCTCACTTCCTCCCCAGGGATCCCGGGCAGTCCCAAGCCCTGGGCGGGGCACTTTGCAGAACACGCTGCCCCTATTCTCCTGCATTTTGCGGCAGAAACTTCTCTGAATATAACTTATAGGTGTTAGTTAAGTCGGGTCTCACATGCCTAAATCCACGTGGATCTCCAATCAAGTTACGGTGGAGTTGATGCTGTTAAGCTCTTATTAGCAGTAATAGCATTTTTAAATAGAATATTTTCATGGTGTGTGATGGAGTTTTTAAGTACTTTTGTCATGTCAGCTTCCGGCTGGCAAGTGTGGTTCCCCCCAGCCATTAGTTATGCTGAAAATTAGTGTAATAGTCAGCTTCTGTGCCAGTAACAAGCAATCCCAATATCTCAGGGGCTTAAAACAAAAGCAGTTATTTCTTCTCCATTTTACACCAGGGCTGTAGATTGGCTATGGCTCCACTGGGCTCTGCTGGGCTCCCCATGTCTTTTTCTTTCTAGAACTCAGGCTGAAGAGGCACCCAAAACCCAGGACTCACTATTCTCATGGTGGTGAGCAGGAGCAATGGGGGCAGAGCCAAACTCTGCCTGGGGGTGTGCTGCACCATGTCTGTGCACATTCCTTGGCCAGAGCAAGTCCCACGGCCAGGCACAAAGTCAAATGTGTCAAGAAAGGCCCCTCTGCCTGCAGACAAGCATGGCAAAGAGGAGGGGGTGTCACGGGCCAAATTGTGTCCCCAAAATCCATGTGTTGAAGTGCCAACCCAGCAACCTCAGAATGTGACCTAATTTGGGAATGAGGTCACTGCAGATGTAATTAGCTGAGTTAAGATGAAGTCACACTGGAGTAGGATGCCAGCGTGACTGCCGTCCTTCAAAAAAGGGGAAATGTGGACACAGAAACACACACACAGGGAGAACACCCTGTAAAGCTGAAGGCAGAGATGGGATGATGCTTCTTGAAGCCACAGAATGTCAAAGACGGCCAGAAAACCCCCAGAATCTAGGGGACAGGCCTGGAGCAGACTCTCCCTCACGGCCTCAGAAGGAACCAGCCCTGCCGACACCTGGATCTCGGACTTCCGGCATCTAGAACTGGGAGAGAATAAATGTCTGTTGTCTAAGCCCCCAGTCTCTGGTTCTTTGTCATGGTAGCCCCAGAAAGGAAAGGGTAATTGTGAGAAAATTGATACAATAGACAGCAGTAGAGGAGCCAGGAGACAGTCTGGGACGGGGGAAGACCTACCCTCTACGTCATCTGTGCTGAGCCTGCTCAAATGCCACGTGGGTCTAGGGGAGTGGACTTTTCCCACAGTTTTGCTTCCTAAGAGTTTAAGTCTGCATGACTTTACCCAACAGCTTCCGATCTTCTAACAGCGAGCATTGGGGGCAGGAGATATATTTTCAATCTAGCGTTATTACTGGCAGGTAGTGACTCCAGCTTTTCAATGTGGCAGATGTCTGGACAGTTGCCCTCCGCATCTAAGACAATTCCCTTGGGGATGCCTCTGGACCTCTGCTGTGGAGATGCTATATCCCAGGGATGCACTGGGAATATCTAAGAGGCAAAGGGTCCCAGAGGAACAAGTGGACTTTGAAGTCAAACAAATCTGCCTCCAAGCCAAGCTCCCAGGCTGAGACGGAGTAAGCACACCCCACTCTGCCTCTCCCACTGAAGGCATCCATAAACCCTGGACAGAGTGCATGGTGCAGCTCTGTGAGGACTCTGAAGGGCAGATAGCAGGCAGATGGAAGAATAAGACCAGAATTCAAAGTATCATTGAATCAACAATGAGTTTACTCTTTTCTTTTCCTCCAGTGTCTCCCAGTTTAGACTCAATACAGCCCTAAAACCCAGAAGTGGACATTGACACGGACAGAGAGAACTCCAGAAGTCCTCTAGTTGCAGTTTGAGGAGTGCGTCTCTAACACTCGGATAGAGCAGGAGGAACCTCCCATTTTTTCTTTCCTCCTTTCTTGTGCCCCAAACCCCAAGCATTCCCACTGTGGCGGCAGCATCAGTGAGAGCCCATAGGAGCCTAAAACCCTGTGGGAAGAATCTTCCTCTCTGATTGGAGAAGCTGTGGTCCTAAAAGAGTGGGGTAGACTCCCATTGCTTTCATTCTCTCTTTGTCCCCCCACTATTGGACCCCAGGCAGGGGTTCTAGGAAGTTCATGGCACAGCAGGGTAAATAAAGCCCTAACTTTCTAGCCACAGAACGATAAAGGGGAGCCCCAGAAAATCTGAAAGAATCAGGGAGTTCACAGAGAGAGAGAGAATCCTGGGAAACTTCTGGAATTATTTCTGAGCTGTGCATGTGTGGATCTGATCCTAAACAGCATGAAAAAAGACTTTGAGAACCAAACTGAGATAGACTACCTCCTAGGTCCCGGGCTGGCCACTGAATGGTAGACAGGCAGGACAGATCCAAATAGCAATGCAAGGAGTTTGAAAATGAAACTGGCATGAAACCACAACGCTCAGTGGGCGGATCATAACTGTGGCCTGAACATAACTAGGCTGATGGTCTGCCAAATCAACAAAAATATCAACATTCTACATAAGATTTAATGAAGACCCGGAGGCCCATACCACAATATTCAAAATGTCCAGGATGCAATCCAAAATTACTCAGCATACAAGGAAGCAGGAAATCTCAACACTCCTGAGAAAAGACAATTAACAGATGTTAATCCCAAGGTGACACAGATGTTGGAATCATCTGACAGACTTTAAAGCGTCTACTATGAAAATCCTCCAAGTAAGAGGAACACTCTTGAAACTCATGGAAAGATGGGGACTTTCAGTAAAGAAATAGAAGATAAAAACTGAAAAATGCAATCACTGTAATTTTAAAAAACTCCCTGAATGGACTCAACAGCAGAATGATGATGACAGAAGAAAGAGTCAGTGAACATGAAGATATCTCAATGGAAATTACCCAATCTGAACAGAAGAGAGAAAAGAAAGATTAAAAAAGTTAGCAAGGACTCAGAGATCTGAGTCCAATACCAAACCAAGCTCTGTCCCGTTACCAGCTGAGTGTCCTTGCAAAACTTCTGAACCTCAGTCTCCTCACCTCTAAAGTAGGGGTAACGTTTTCTTTCCACTAAGTGTCAACATACATCGTCCCACTGAATCCTCATGATGCCCATCTGAGACAGCACAGGTAATGGCACCTCCATTTTACAAATAAGAAAACTGAGGCTGAAAGGGGTTAAAAAGCTTTACTCAGCTCAGTGGCAATGACAGGCTTTTAACTTAAACCAACTCCAGAGCCCACATGCCCACTCTTGACAGCTGTACAGCTCCCTCCAACGAATAGCTGTGATAGTGGTCGCAGAGTGATGGACGACTCAGTTTGGCAAAGTGAGACCAGAGCTTTATGGAGAATTTCAGAGCCTGAATTCTGGTCCATTTCACCGCAAACTAATAGTATGACCCAGAGCAAGTTACCTCCCCCATCTCAGCTAAGCTTTCTCATCTATAAAATTAAAAGTTAGATTATATTGTCTTTAAGGTCATTGCCAACTCTGACAGTTAAGGATTTCAGTCATCTTCCTCCACGGATGTCCAGCTACTGTCTGAGTGCATCTTAGGTTCATTCCCAGTTCACCAAAGGGCACGGTGCTGTCCCGGGTGCTGAAGGAGAGAGTTTTGCAAGCCCTGGGAGCTGGCAACTTCTCTGAGAGATGTCTTTCCCCGGGGCTTCCTCCAACACTTCTGCGTGAGCTCCTCTGAACGCTGACTCTGTTTGTGAGCATATTTCATGCTGGCAAGAGCTGTTCAGGTCAATCCATTTTCTCTCCCAGATTCCTACCTCTTGCACGTGTCTTTAAGACTTCTCTGTCCAGCCTGGAAAATGCTTCTTCCCAGGCAGTTCCTTTGCAGTCGTGTCCTTACTGCCTCTGTCCGTCTACAGTTCTCAAAGTCCTCTTCCTCCACAGTTTGTCTGTCTTTTAAAGATTTTCCTGTGGTTCTATAACAGGCCCAACCATACCTGTCTAAGGCAACCTTGGCTTTGTCTGTGGCAGGAGGAACCTACCCAGGGGCAAAACAATGGGATTGTAGATCCAGCTCTAAGTTCAAGTGGGCAGTGCCTGGTTACCTGCAGCACAGGCTTCCTGAGACACCTAAGCCTAGGGACTGGACTACATTTGAAGACAAAAGAGGAATGGGCATGGAGCCAGGAAAGCATGACCTTGGGCAGGAGAGTGGGAGATTGTGCTTCAGCTGGGGAGCTGTGCACCACAAAGGTTTCCATCTTCCCCCCTTTCCTTCCCTTCCGAATTGGTCAGCGGAAGAAACTGGACTCCAAACCACTGAAGCCAAAAGGGGTTTTGTTGAAAGGATCCTGGGGAACCTCGCAGAATCCAAGGAAGAGTTTCAGGAGGAGCAGGGATAGACACAGGCCTCAGGAACTGCTTGATCCAGGGACCAGAGTCCTTCAGGTCACCTCTTGAATTATCTCATGCTTCTCTGTGTACATCTATTTCACTCTCCCCTCCTGCTGCAGACTGCCCTTTTTTTCTTCCCAGTCCTCATGGAAGAAGCTGTGGACACCAACAGCTCTGGAATTTGACGTATCACTGTTTCAGCCACCCCAAGACACTGTCCCAACTTTCTATCTTTCTGGGATTTAATGGCTTAGCTCAGGTTGGACTCCCATCCCTGGACCAATCAATTCTTGGAGTCCCCTGTGAAGGGCGGGCAGGGTCAGGCTGGGAGGGAGAGGGAGGGACTCGAGAGCACACTCTTCAGCACAATGACACACGTCCTCCCTCATTCCCAGCTGTCAGAATGACCTTGAAAATGGGCATTGGTGATTAGCAGTCCGTCCTGGAAACTCTTGAGGCTGCCTAGCTCTCCCTGAGCCCTCCTCTCCATCTCCT
The DNA here is from genome assembly GCA_031878705.1 of Tapirus indicus. NCBI lineage: Eukaryota > Metazoa > Chordata > Mammalia > Perissodactyla > Tapiridae > Tapirus > Tapirus indicus. The sequence goes on along the minus strand of CM062924.1, from coordinate 87,206,195 downwards.
GTGGCTTCCTTGTCACTCCTTCATACTCAGAATTATCTGCAACCTGAAGTGGGTCAGATTCTGTTTACACAGCTCTTGACTCTCTTCTTGCCCCGCTCAGTCATATATTCCTTCAGCCTCTTCCTCCTTCCTGTTGTGGATCCGCCCGTGGAGCTCCAGGCTGCACCAGAAGTCGTTTTCAGCCTCCTTGTCAGCCAGAACCATCCTCAGAAGATGCCATCCTAGCCTCTGGTCCTTCCACTTTCCATAAATCCGCTGCCCCCGCCGGGGAGGATTTCCTAGGAATCTCCTCCTTGCAAGGACTTTATCAGCAACTCCCCCAGGGTCCTTTCCTGAGGCATTTGGACTTCAGTTTTGACAACAGTCACACTGACTAATATTCGCTTTTTCATCAACTTTGTTTCCATTTTTATTGAATTCTGTCTTCCCCTTAGCTTATTTTTAAACAAGTTTTATCTTCTCCTCTTCTTGGTCTTTAACTGGATGTTTCCTAATGTTTCTGCTGTAAGTTTCTTAGTCTCCCCATTGCATCTCTCACAAACACGCACCAGAGGAATTCGCAGCTTACAGGATGGAGTCTTCAGACGAATGAAGGATTATTTGTTAGTGTGAACTTCTGCCCACGTTGTTTTCATGGGCCTTAGAAGTCCCCAGTGGTAATGGCAGGCTTTGCCCTTCCTCAACACCGTCATGTCAACATCGTGTTATGTTAGGTGTTAGATGACTTGTCTAAGGCGCGATCAGTCTCGAAGGAAGGCAGATTGTTTCCAACAAGACTTCAGACTGGAGTCATGATGTTCTCCAATTGGGTTCCCCTTGTTTTCCTCCCAACAGTCCCTCCTCCCGAGGATACGCCGAAAAGCCTGATGCTGAGAGGCATCTGCTCCGTATCCGAGGATTCGACCTGCTGTCAGATGCCTGGAGGGCAGGCTGGTCTCCAAGCAGCACAGACATATCCAATGTTAGTCCCATCAGCCACTGAGGCCCTGCTGTCACCTGCTGTGCCGACACCACCCCCCCAGGTGCCTGGGACGGGCCTCTGCCTATGAAATCATCGTGAATCTCTCTTGCTTTCCATCGATGCTGGTAAGCGGCAGGGCCGGCCCCCCATGAGCTCCCCTGCCAGCAGGTGCCGATCAAACGTGTCGACATTTCACATCGTTCCACAGCTTGCCTGGCAGGAATTCAGAGGGACAAGACCTCCGCCTATGCCTATCGGGGAGGGCTTCACTAGGGCGTTCTCTTATAAATTGGCCTTGATGGAAGACAGAAAAGGTGCAGAGAGAGAAGAGATCGCTCCTCCTAAGATGGTCCAAAAACACGTCTCTCCTGCTGCCCGACCTTGACGAGTCTTCATTCGGAAAATGCTGGAGCCAGGGATTGAACGGGATTGTCTGAGCATGCTGGGAACATGGGAAGACTCACACCCACTCCTGCAAGTCAAATTTCTTGGGACTTTCAAACAAAAATAGAGAACCTGACCCCATCCAGGAACAAGACTCCATCTTTTCCGGAAAGCCTCCCTCGGCTGCTCTGAACTGCCACAGTCTCTCCCTTCTTGGAAGCCCTGAGGGTCCCCGTTTTAGAATTCCCTACGAGGAGTGGGAATTATTCACGTGCCGTGGCTGTATTTAGTCTCCCTAACTAGATTATACGTCCATGGACAAGGCCTGGGTCTGGTTCCTTTCCAACACACACGCGTGCGCCTGAGCGCACATTGACAGAGATGGGTCCTTGTGTCAACCTGGCCTTGTATTAACTGACACCTTTCCAAATGTGAGCGATAGAGAACCCAGCTCAACTAGGATTGGGTGGAAAGGGAATTCATTTGTTTGCTTAATGGAGAAATCCAAGGTGGGGTTGCTTCAGGTATGGCTTCACCCAGGGGCTCTTCCGAACTTGGTTTCTCTCCAGTTCTGGTTTTCTCCTTCCATTGTGTTGGTTTCATCATCATGCTCCAGGTGGTGGCACCTGGCACTTCCAGGCTCCTGTCACCCCAATGCTCCAAGTTCCAGGAGGGAAAAACACACGCCCCTTCCCAGGAGCCTGCACCTAGGTCTGAATGACTGACCAGAGCAGACGCCAATCCTGAACCCTTCACTGTGGCCACAGGATGTGAGGCTCCAGTTGGCCAGATCTGAGTCAGTTGTCCACTCCTGGACTAGAATTAGCAGGAACTCTCCCCTAAGCATAAGCAGCAGGAATAGGAGAGATGGAAGTCCTCTCACCAGGGGACAGTGGGTGATGGGGAGCACTGGTGTCCTTACAGCAGCTCTGGGAACTAACGGGAACTCACCTGAAGAGAGAACTAACCTCCCAGCCTGCTGCTCGAGTGCCAGGCAAGGGTGCAAATTACAGGGCTGCCCGAGGACTGCCCTGTCCTGCTGACCGCCGTGCGTTCTCAGCTGCCCTCCTGGCCATGCGGGAGGTTGACAGAAGAAGTAACCAAGGGCCCCAAAGCCCAGGAGGAGGAGGAAGAGGCCAGCGGAGGGATGCCCAGGAAGGTCAGACCTGAACTGTTCGAACCTGCTGTGGGCAGGGCTGGTGACCAGGGTGGGACCCGACGCCGAGCCCTCCTCTGTGAACACCCGTCCCCTCTCCACTTGGCCCTCCCGGCTGGTGCTCATGGAAGCCTCCCTCTCTCTGTAGATCCCAGATGACTATGAGCCTTGAGCCCCTGCCCTCTTCCTCCTCCCACCATGGGTACGTTTTAATCCCACATCCTCTGTGGGAAGACTTAATAGGGTGTCAACGACATGACGCCACATCATCAGTTTCCAGAGTGGAGTGGAGACGTCCATTTCAGCGGATGGTGCCTGGTCCCTGAGCCACAGCGGACGCGCTGATTTACTGGACAGCACTTTCCAGGCCACTGGCCAGTTCTCATTTCCAAGCGGCTGCTCCTCCCGGTAGAGTTTGTGGAGCTGTCCTCCCCATGGCCGCAGGAGACCGACATTTATGTGGCTCAGAACCAGAGGCCACAGCTGCCTCCCAATGAGGGGACATTACCCAGGCCCTGAGCCCACACGGGGCGGGGAAACCCACGGGGCCAGTGCACTCGCCACTCCAGGGAAGGCACCGGGGGACTGTGAGCCTCCCCCACTCCTGACGGAACAGGAGATGGCCAAGCCCTGCCAGCGAAATTGAAATTGCCTGTCACAGCGATGGGGGCCGTTGGATGGGCACTCAGGGCCCCTTCAGTCACGTCTTTCCTGCGGATAATGTTCGCTTCCCCGCAGACCTCACTTCCAGCACAGGCAGCCCTGCCCTGCTCCACTTTGCTCCAGCACGGGCAGAGTTCAGGAGAGTTCTCAGCCTCGGTTTCCTCATCTGTCAAAAAGCCCTGATGCCTGTGCTCACATACGTATGGTATGAGGATTGAATGGGAGATTCTCCGTGTGGCAGATGCTCCTAGGCGTCTACCCAACACTTGTTCCCATCTTCTTCCTTACAAACATAATCCCAAATTTATGAGAGCAGCAATGTACCCCCTAAAAGATGACATTTTCTATCTGACTAAATTCTGACCAATGAAACATGAGCAAAGGACACGAGTGTGCCCTCCACCTGCTCTTTCACCTCTCCCTTCATCACCTGCAGCTGGAAGGGTGAAAGTGTTAGTGGGACTTCCAGGAAAGCCCCTTAAAGGGAGCTGAATCAGGTGGAAGGCGCATGTCTTTTGTCCTCCTTCCCTCTTTCCCTGGCGAAAATAAGAATGTCGTGATGGCTGGAGCCCCAGCATCCATATTGGCCCATGAGGTAACTTTAGGAATAGAAGTCTTGCATGGCATAGAAGACATAGAGAAGGTAGATGATGATGTCAGAAACTCTGCAGCAGCCTTTTATTTTCTGTCCCTTAAGCTCTTATATCCTTAGGCCAGTGCTATTTTGGGCTTTATGATACATGCAACTAAACTTTATCCTGACTATTATAATATAAAAGCCATCTGCATGGTGCCCAGCACATAGTAAGCTCACACTCAATGAAGTAGCTAATATCAGGTCAGACCCAGGACTCCGTTCTGCCTCTGGCTTAGAAATTTGGAATCATTTTCCCCTCAAATAAGTGCTGTGCACGTTCCTGTCAGCTTTTCAAAATTAGCTGTGGCTCAATTAATGAGCGGATTTTTTTTTTTGTATCGTGTGTCTAACCACATTCTAGGAGCTTTAATAGCCATTCTTTCACAGTTTACAAGCTACATCTTTGATGCTTGACAACCAACCGACTCGCAGAAGATTGTCAGCCTCACTTGCCAGCTGGGGAAACTGAGGCCCAGAGAGGTTGATCTCCCTGTTCAAGGCCAGTTTGTGGCAAATCTGGGTTTTGGTCTTCTGGCTCCACGTCCAGGGCCTTCATCCAGCACTGCTGCAGCCCCTTCCGAGGTATCCCTGCCCTCTGGGAGTCTGGAAACAGTAAACGCTCAACGTGTGCAAGCAGAGAAAGTGCGGGGGAGCAAAGGGGCGGACGAGGGCCATCCAAGCAGGAGGTGGGGGAGGGGGGAGAGAAGCCGGGAGAGGCCCCAAGGACAAGATGCACCTTTGCTGGGCTGGCCGGCGAGGGCCTGGGAGGGGCACCGGCGGGACGGGGAAGCAGCAATCAGCCCCCACGGGTCTGCAGCTGTTTAAATCCTGGACCGCACGTTGGCACATCCACAGCATCAGCGCGGGCTTATCTTTACCCCATTTCCTCTGAGCCCGGTGGCTTTCCCTAACCGCCCTCAGAGTCTGCAGAGAACCCACTCCAGCCTGAACACGTGGCTCTGCCGTGTCGGGCCACCGCCCACCCTGCGAGCCGCCCGCCCGCTGCCCGCGTGCACACACACACGCCCCTCATGGGAGTCAAGCCACCCGAGCGCTGGCCGAGTGGATGCTGCCCGTTCTGCCCTCTGCCTCTCACATCAGCTCCTTGAGGGTCATCGGGAAAAGTCAGACAGAAAGGCCACAGAAAGAACATGTGCATTTTGAGGAAACATTGCCAGGCCGGCTTTTCTAAAGGGCATTTGGGAGGGGAAGATGGTCTGGAGGGAACGGAGCTCTCTCTGACATCTCTTTTAAAGTGTCAAGGTGCTGTGCTCTTCCTCAGTGAGAAAGAAAAGTCCCCAGCCAGTGCCAGCCACATGGGAAGGACCCAATAGCTGCCAGCAATGTGTCCCGTGTCCTCAGTGTCGTCCCTGACCGACGTCCACGCTTCCACAAAAACCCAGGGAGGAGAGGCCTCAAAAGCCCTCATCTTAGTGGATGTGACTGTGTGCCTATCTGTCACTGGGTTCGCTGGCTCTGGGGCTTTTGAAAAATCCACTCTGCATCTCCTCTCAGATCCCGGAGTGGCCAATGCCGCCTGCACCCCCGTGCGGAGCAAGAGTGGCTCTGGGCGTGTGTCTTTGCAACAGACACCCGAAAGGAGTGGGGACTCTCATTTCTGATAACCTCCCCTCGCTCTCCACGAATTCTCAGTGAAGGAGGCGTTCGAACATTCGCATCTCCGCTGCGAGAGGAAGGCCCCTGCCTCGCTGAAGGGAAAGAAGGATTCCTTCCCCACCTCGGCTGACCCAGCGCCGGCTCCTGAAGACAGTCATTGCACACAGTTTGTTTCTTTTCATCGGTCTGTTCCTGCCTCTGACCTTTGACATCACCCAAACTTCCATCAGATCTTCAGAAACTCGCTCCCTCCTGACGTCAAGAGCACAGACAGGCTGATGGAGTTTGAGGCATTCTGCGTCTAGGGAACTCCCCCTGGTGACGGCCCATCATTTGCAAGGCTGCTGATGATGATACTAGAATCCACAGCGCCTGTGTGGCTGTCCGGTTCTGGAGTTAGGACTCCGTGCTACGGGAGAAAATGCAGGCGCCCGTTCAAGCTGTCGGGGTACACAGGAGATGACTCCGGCGCTGACAGAAGGCTGACGTCGGCCCCCACACTCTGAGAAGCCACCAGCCTTTTGGGAAAATCCACGAGGAATTAGCTCAGTAGAGAACTCCGGCCAAGCAAGGGGCAGGGGGGGCGGTTTCAGTGTCTTGGGATGTGGTTCCTGGTGGGGGGACACCCCCAGCAGGGGTTCAGAGTCCGCATAAAGTGAGGCGCACTTTTGCTCCAGCCAAGATGGAGCAACAGACACCAAATTACGCCCTGGCTGTAACAACTGGACACATAATGAAATAATGGTTTCCAAGACATTGGGCATCAGGTCATGAAGGACAGCGACCCCTGAGGGACAGGAAACTACGAGGGTGAGTCCCACAATGGCCCATGCTCGCCATTCGGACAGGGTCTCCAGTCTGCAGCACGGGGAGGGGTCCCGGCAGAGCCTGTGGACTCTCTGAGTTGACATGCAGCCAAACGTCCAGGGAGGCCGGGCAGCCGTGCCAAGGGGGTTTCCTAGAGAACTGCCGAGATCCGCAGAGGTCTCCCTGAAGGCTGCGGCCGGGTACTGACCAGTGACACACGTCAGGAAGTGCCTGAGGCCAGGAAAGACCACCTGAGGGACTGAGGGGAATAAATCAGACCAAGAACAGTGTCTGGCCCACCAGGCAGCCCGGAAAACCTTATAATTCGTGGGGCACCAGGCAGACTTCTCAAAGGGGCTTGGCCTCAGGAGTGGGGCCACGTTAGTCCTAGAGGAAGCGCTGACCTGGAGCAGACACCACGGCGTAAGACAAGACCGGGTGGATCACACTGTTTCCAGGCAGCACAACCTCATCCCGGAAGAGAGCTGCAGCCGGTCCACACCAGCCAGGCCATCCAGAGGCCCGCCGTGAGGGGCCAGGCAGAGGCTCGCCTCCTTGGGGCCCCCTGAACCTCCCCTCCCCTTTCTCTCTTTCCTGCGGCGCCCTCTGGACGGATGCAATGGGGACCCATGGGTCCAGAGGAGAGGGACCGAGGCCGAATGCCTGGAGAGGCCTGTGGCCGGGATTCAACCTTGATCCCCGGGAAGGTCGGGGCCTCTTGCGCCCGGAGTCCCTGCTGCCCAGGGAAGGGTGAAGGCTGAGTCCCCACCAGCCTCAGTTCTCTGCTAGGAGGAGCAAGTGGGAAGCTTGTGCAGGAGAGAGAGGTGGGGGTGAGGAGGGGACAGACAGAGAGACAGACAGACAGAGAGGAAGAGCAAGGGGCGGAAGATGGAGGTCTGTTTTGTTCTGCTGCTCTAATTCCACGATTCCAGACAGCAGCAAATCTCGGGATGACTCTGCCTCCGCGGTCGTGAGCGGTTTCCTCTGACCTCTCTCCAGGAGCAAATGAGCAGAAAGGCCATGGAGGCGACCGAGTGTCAATTAGTGGCAAATTATAACTTCTGAGCCCCCATTACGAGCTCCCAAGGTTTGAGATGTCGGCATAACCTGTCAAAAGGCCGACTTCTCTCAACCAGAAGAGTCTATTGTGTTCTGTTTCTTAATATAGATTTATGGATATGTTTTCAAAGCTAAGAAAAGAATCCTTCAAGAATTTTTTCTTTAAAGAATGCTAAAGAAACTCCGAGAGGAGCAAACGAGAGAGTCTGCCCGGCCTGTCTCTGCACAGCAGGAAGATGCTGCACCCGGTGCTCAGAGACAGGCCGACCGGGACAGCCAGGGGCCTGCTGGCCCTTGGCTTCCTCTGCCTGGCAGACTGACCCTCATCCTCACGGGGTTTGCGGAGGGCTGGGCCGGCCAGACGCCGCCCACTTGCTCGAGAACAGCTGCTGTTTGCTGAAGGCCTCCTACGTGACAGTCACCCCTGGACCATTCAGGGGCATCATCACCCATCTCACAGGTGATGAACAGAGGCTCAGAAAGGCCGTGGGAGGGACTTGACTGAGGACTCAAAGCCCGTGAGGGGATGAGCCTGGATGTTTCCATGGTGTGTCCAACTGCACGGCCCATCCTCTGGCCCCAGGGCCACTCGAGCTTTGAGTCTTGTTCTCCCCCATGAGTGGGCTGATAACACACACCCCATCCGCCTACAAGGTGGTCACAAATGTCGGGTGACACAGTAAAGCTCTCTGTTGACGCTTGAGTCCGTTCCACTGGAAGATGAAACCGCTGTGACGAGAGCCCAGGCTGAGTGTTCCGGCCAGTGGGCAGCTCCACTCCACACGGTCACTCGGGAACCCAGGCCGTCAGCAGCTCTCACTTACTGAGCTCTTACTGTGCACCAGCACCGTGCTGGGGGCCCCCACACCCTGCAGACCCGGTACCGCTGCCAAGGCTGCTAAAGATCGACATGCTCGTGCACTCGGTGCTGTCCCAAGGCCCCGTGACTCCCTGAGTGCTCCCTGCCTCTTCTCCAGGGCCTGAATCTCCACCATCATCCAGCAAATAAGGGAGGTGACACTGGACACTGCAGAGCTCGCCCTGTGGATGCCCCTGGCTGTCACCCTGCATTCCTTGTGAATCCCCATGGTGCCCCCATGAGCAGATGCATCGTTGATCTTCCACCTTACAAAGGAGGAAACTGAGGCTCTGAACGCTTGAGACACTTGCCTAAGGCCACACAGTGATGGAGTGGGGTAGCGAGGTCACCCCAGGGTTACCTGAATCCGCCCTGAGTTTGACCACTCTTCTGGATGACCTCTCAGCAGCTGGGGCGTGGGGAGGGCTGGAGCTGGGGGGACACGTCTCCATCCTGGCTCAGGAAGCTGATGGGGACTTGGAGTCACAGTCGAGTTTCCCCCACCCCAAATCCCACGTCTGCCAGCAGTGGGAGCAGCAGGGGTCAGAAGATGAGCAGTGGGGCTCCCGCCCCACCTGCCCGTCACCCCTGGGTCTGTGACGGGCCCCCCTGGAGGAAGATAAGGGTGGGCGAGGCAGCCGTGGTGCTGGTGATGCTGCAGGCACACCCCAGAGACCTGCAGAGCCCCCCCCCACCCTTGCCCACCACCCCAGGAGGACCGCCAATTCCTCCCTATGCCGCTCTCTGCAAATCTGCCCCCATGCAGGTGGGCAGGAACTGCTGCCACGAGGACTTCCCTGCAGTCCCGTCCATAATGCTGCTGAGGAGTAGAGCCATTTGTCACGTAAGTTGGACCCCGTCGGCCACTCCCACCCACCATGAGATTCTCCGGTGAGCCTGGTGGGACCTGGAAGGTGGAGGAGCTCGACTCACCCCCACCACCCTCGTTGTCAGCCTGGTCACAGCCTCCTCCCACCTGAGTCAACAGGAGCATAAACCTGGTTTTGATCACTGCCCCTGTGGTGCCCAGCACCACACCAAGTGGGCCCCAGAAAGCCCATAGGAGGCGAGCTCAGGACAAGCAGCCGACGAGCAAATGGCCCAGGAGCTGACAGCGTCTGGGTGTCAGGGAGGGAGGCCCTTAGTTTGGCTGGGCTGCACCTTACTGGCCTTGGCTGCTGGGGTTCATGTGGGGGCCCAGTCAGCTGTCCCCCTGGTGTCCATCCCAGTTCCCTCCTGCCGAGGCATTCCCCGGATAATGTGTCTTATGTAATGTAATGCCCATCTTCCACGTGAAGAAGGGGGGCCGCTGCCCATCAGATGGAACCAGGTGAGCCTGAGAAGGAACATTCCTGGCCACTCACTGGCTGGCGGTTTGTGCGTGCCGCTGGATCTCCCTGTGACTCGGTTTGCCCATCTGTGAAATGAGGACAGTCATACCTGTTGTGCAGGGTTGGTGGGGGGACAACAGAAAACTTATATTGAGATTTGAAGCCCAGTGTGCTCGAGAAACTGGAGCCGCCCTGAGTATCACAGGCAGTGGTCTCTGCATGCTCTGGGGGACCAGAGGGCAGGGGCTTTGGGGGAGAAGGGGAGCCTCTGAGGGACCTGGACTGGGGGTGGCCTGGCCAGTCTCAGGGCACGACTCCCCAGGGCAGCTCGTGGACTCAGCTGTCCCCTGGCCACCCCATGCTGCCCACACCATCGTGTGTGGCTAAGAGGGAGGGCTCTGGGATCAGGGGGTCCCGGACTGGCTGTGTGACACTGGGCGCGTGACTTACACCTCCAGGCCTCCACGTTCCTGTCTGTGAAGTGGAGTTAATGCAGCACCCCCTCAGGGGGCTGTGGGGACACAGGACTCACTCAATATGTATCCGGATTGCCATCTTTGCTGTCCGGGTGGGGTTTCTCTGTCCCAGGTGGGGTTTCAAAACAGAAGAGCCATGTCCCCTGTCCCTGAAAGCTTCTGAGGACCTGGAGCGATGCTCACCCTCTGAAATGACCAGAGGCGATGCCCAGCTGGACCCTCAGTGTCCCCCGGGACAGCTCATCGGGTGCACATGTCAAGACCCCATCAGTGGGAGGAGTCGAGGTAGACTTTGGTGGGGGCACCAGGACACGAGAGAGGCTGCGGGCAGTGGCCTCAGTAAGCCCCACTCCCAGACCACGGGATGTGGAAAAGCAGGACCCGCAAAGCCCTGCTGGGCTGCAGTCTCCACTCCTCACCCAACACGAGCACGAGACCCCTGAGCCGTGCCCCCGCAGAGAGGCGAGACCTTCTCTCCCTCCCACAGGACCTCCCTGGGAATGTCCTAGCCCTTGCACTACCTCCTCCCAGGAGGGAGAGGGGCCCCTCTCTCCAGCAGGCCAGCAGCAGGACGTTCGAACACTTTTAATGAGAGGGAACGGGAAAGAGCGCAAATCTGCTGCACGTCCGTAAAAGCCCCTCGTGGCCTGGTGACAACTGTTTTCATGTTTGGGAGCAAAACCCAACTCCCAGGCCGCAGTCTCTCCTCTCTGAGAGGAGAGCACGGGCAAGCCGTCTGTTCTGGGCAGAGCATCCTTCCCTGGCTCAGAGACAACCGGAGAGGCTGTATCAGAACCTGAGGAGCAAGTCCTCGGCGTGGAGGGAGGCAGGGAGGCCGTGGGGAGACCAGCAGCCGTCTGCAGGCTTTCCACCTGTCCCTCCCCATCGTGCCCCAGCCCCAAGCCCGAGAATATCCACCAACTAGGTCTTGTCTCCACTCGGTGTCCCAGGCCCACAGAGCTGCCCTGGGTGGGCCTGTGGGTCAGGGTCAATGTCAGGAATGCCAGCCAGGCCCCGGAGGGCACTGGACAGAGAGACGTCCCAGACCGGGAAACAGGCAGCACAAATGTTCTGGACCCAGAGGGAGAGGGGAGGCCTCGGGCTCCATGCAGCCCTTCAGGCCCCGAGGGGACGTGAGCAAACCCAGGAGACAATGCACTGCTGGACCCCAGCAAAGAGGGGGGACAACACTCACCAAAAGTGAGTCTGCTGCCTGCTGCCCTGGGGCCACGAGTAAAACAAGTTCAATATATGAGTTGAACATGACATACGAGTAAGTGTCGTGGGCTGAATGGAGACCCCCAAAAAGGCGCGTCCACAACCTGGAACCTGTAACTGTGACCTTATTTACAAAAAGGAACTTGCAGATGTAATTAAGGATCTCGAGAAGAGACCATTCTGGATTATCGGGTGGGCCCTAAATCCAATGACAAGTGTTTTTATGAGAGAAAGGAGAAGGAGATTGAGACAGACCGAAGAGGAGAAGAGAACAGAAGCCATGTGAGGACAGAAGGAGATTGGAGGGATGCGGCCACAAGCCGAGGGACACTGGAGCCACCAGGAGCTGGAAGAGGAGAGAAGGATCCTCCCCGAGTGCCTCCAGGGGGAGCGCAGCGCTGCTGACACCTTGATCTCAAACTCTGTGCCCCAGAACTGTGAGTAAACTTCTGCTGTTCTAAGCCCCTGGTTTGTGGTCCTCGGTTACAGCAGGCCCCGGACACCAACACGGTAAGTAAATAAAAACAACCCCCATTTCCCCAGACACGGGAAGGAGCAGGAGCTGCTGGCCTCTCGTCCGCGCATCCGCGGGGCGGGGTCCCTCTGGGGCAGCAGCTGCCGCTCGCCTCTGCCCCTCACATCAGCTCCCCAGGCACCTGCGCCCCGACCTGGGGCCCAGGGAGGAGAGACGGCTCCATACCTTTATATCCTGGCCACCAGCTTCCGACGTGGCCCCAGTGATCCCGCCTCCTGGTGCTCACGCCTGTGTGTCCCCTCCCCCTGGGTGTGGGCTGGACCTGAGGACTTGCTTCCGAGGAGTAGATCACACAAGATTAGGGTACAAAATGCCCTGATTTCATCTTGTTAACTCGTGCTCTCGCTTTCTCCCTCTGTGTCTCTCTCCCTTTTCTCTCTGTCTGTCCCTCTCTCTCTCTCTCTCTCTTTCTCTCTCTTTCTCTTTCTCCTTCTCTCTTTCTCCTTCCTTCCCTCTCTTTCTCCTTACCTTCTCTCTTTCTCTCTCTGTCTCTGTCTTTCTCTGTTTCTTTCACCCTCTCACTTGCTCACAGATGAAGCCAGCTGCCCTGTTGTGAGCTGGGGAGAGGCCCGTGTGCCTGGGAACCGAGGGCGGCCTCCAGCCAACAACCCAGGAGAGCTGAATGCTGCCAGTGACCACGTGCGTGAGCATGGAGGCTGGTCTTCCCAGTCGAGCCTGCAGATGACAGCCCAAGACTGTCACCCGCCTGCAGCGTTTCAGAGGGACCCTGAAGCAGGGGCCCAGCAGGGCTGGCAGGACCCTGGCCCCCAGACCCTGAGCTTGTTGTGACATGTTACTTGGCAATGAGTAACCACTACACCTGCTGCCCTGAAGCCCAGAGAAGGCAGCCAGGGGTAGAGCACGCCGAGTCCTCAGGTTCCAGGCCACTGGCCCCAGCGTGGACGGCTCGCAGGCACCTCACATTCAACAGTCAAACGGGAGCCTGCACTTCTGCACACGCTGTCCTCCCTCAGATCATGGGGACCAGCTCAAGCTGGAAACCTGGCTGGTCCCCAGTCTTCCCGAAGATTCCACCCTGACCTACGCCAGCCCTTCTCCCCAACCCTGCACCCAGACGGCCCCCACCACCTCTGCCCTCGCCCCTACAGGCCACTCTTGTCCTGACAGCCTCAGCGGTCTTGTTCAGAAGGAAATCCCGTCCTGTCACTGCCCACCCTGGTTAAAACCCATCCCACACTTCCCAGCGTCCTTCAGATCAAACCACACCCCCTCCCGGCCGGAGGAGCAGCGGCCCTGCCCACCCCAGACCCAGGGCACCCCCACATCCACGCCCCCAGCCCTCACCTCCTCCCTGGGGCTCCTCCCCTCACCCTCCTGGGCCAGCCAGACGCCCACCTCGGCCGAGCACCCCAGCCCTCCCTGCAAGTAGACTTCACGGGTGCTGGCAGTGGACGACCTGACACGCTGAGCCCACTCAGCTGTGACCCCGAGAGCATGGAGCCTCCTCTACCTCGCTCTCCGGCCGGCACTGGCACCTGTGGATGCCGCATGGACGGTGGCTTCTGTTATCCGAAGGGGCCCTAACCCGGCCCCCCGCAGACCTGGGCTGACTCCCTCCCAGCCGGCGCACCATTTCCTCAGACACGTCCCACGCTCGGCTCTGTGGGAACAAAGGGTGAATCCGTGTCCACAGGCTCTGAGCCCCGGCTGTCCCCCATTTCACAGCAGTCACTGTGTCTGGGACGTGCCGCAGATACTGATGAACTGGGACGAGCAAATTCTGGGCTGACTCAGGAGGACTTGTGGGGAGAGCTGGGGGTGGGAGGTTTGCCTCTTCACCTGTTTTCCTGAGAATAAAACTTCCTGAATAATCAACTAGCTCTTGGCTGTGGGCAAACTAGCCAGATTCACTCATTCAGTTAGTGGTTCCTTCGTTAACTCACTTCACCAACAAGCCTGGAAAGGAAGCCACTACCTAGGCCCTGAGGGGCCGGATCAGAGAGGCGCTTACTGTGCAGCAGAGCTGGTCCCTGAGCCGTGGCCCACGGGAGCTGAGCGTCTAACAGGCTAACCATCTCCTCCCTCAGCCGCTTCCCTCAGGTCAGCTCCACCATTAGCCCCAGTTAACAGGAAGAACCTAAGGCACGGGCTGTCCAAGAAACTGCCTGAGGTCGCAGAACTGCCAGCCAGTAGAGTTGGGGTGCAAATGTGGGCAGAGGGGTGCAGAGCCTGCATCGATCACCACCACATGGCAGGCACAGGCGGGGCCACCTGCTGGAGTGCCCTTTCAGTACCACATCCAGACTCCCAGAGGAGCGACTCTGCTGGGCTCCTGCACCAGTCGCCCGTGACCAGGGCAAGGGTCAAGGCCAATGAATGTGGCTGCAAGGGCCCCACTAGGCGAAGGGAGCATCTGTGACCAGATGGCCCTTGGGGGCTGTGAGGACCCAAGAGGGACAGATGCCCTTGGCCTCCTGCTCCCTCTCTCAGCCTCTTCCTGCTCCTTCCCTGTACACAACTGGAACTTTTTTTTTGTCTTTTTCACTTTTTTATTTATATTTTTGCATTTCTCCTTCGTATCTGGTTCCCCAATGCACAGGCTCAGCTGTGGCTAATCTAAAATGCCATTAATATAAATCGAGGCTAATTACTCAGTCCCCCTCGGCAATCCCACGCCAGGCTTCGAGAGACAGAGACCTTCTAGAAACTTCTGGGAGGATACTTCCACAAGAGGGGGCCAGGGCTCCCTGCAGATGCTCACCGAGTCCCAGCTCCTGCGGCCTCGGTTTTCTTTGCAATAGGTTGTTTCGAGAATTTTTTCCCCTCTGGCTACACAGGGGATGTCCGTGTGCAAATCGGGAGCCCATAAAATGTTCTGGCTTCTCGGTGGCAGGTTGGCCACACAGAGGAGCCGAGCGCCTGAGCCCGCGCCCACCGCCATCCGATGTCCGCGGCTGCTCCGAGCCATTTCACCCGTCAGAGCCTCCTGTCAGCAAACTCCGTGGTCACGTTTGTCAGGTCGGGTCTGAAGTGGCCGCGGGCCTGGGGAGAACGCTCGGCTCGCAGACTCCGGGCAGAGCCCCTTGTCCTCTGGGTCCTTCAAGCTGAAGCGAGCAGCATCTGAGCAGAGGCTGGGAGCCCCTCCAGGGTGCAGGAATGTGGAATGGCCCTGCACACAGCTGGCACCAAATAAATGCTCTTTTTCTCACCAAATTCCACAGACGCCAGCCCCAACCCATCTGAGCAGGGATTTCTGGAACTCATCGATGACATAAACAGACACTGGGTGTCATCCCAACCAACAGTTTTCAGTAAACTTTTTAAATAAAAATAAAGCATAGCGTTTAAAGATTAAAGATGAGGTTGACAACTCTGAGAGACAGATGGCGTCTGCACCTTCAGATCCCCACCTAGAGCTGGCTGAGGCGGATGACCTGAACCCTGGGACAACCACAGCTGTTCTCTTCTTGTCCTTCCTCCTCTCGTGATGGGAAGTCCTGGCTCGCCATTCAGGACTCCTGGGGACAGAGGCCAGTCCGTCAGGGCCATCAGCAGCAGCTTTGGGCCACGAGAACAAAGCCCAGCGTTGAGGAGCTTCTCGCCGAAGACCATTTTCGGGGCTCCGTGCGAGGGCAGGTTGATCCAGAGCTGGGAACAGAAGTGTTTCAACTTGGCGGAGAAGGTAGAGGGAGCTGTGCTGTCGCACTGGACTCTGGGAATGTTCTTTCACAGTCTAATGCAACACTGGATGGAGTTTTTAAATATTTCCAATATGCATCCTCAATTTGCTGCTCCAGCCAGTGAGGAAAATCATGGATTGGAAAAGAGCGAAATCCAGGGCATGGAGCGTTTCCACCACGGAACAGTCTTCTTAGACAATCCTGCTGTCTTATTCTTGGCTTTCAAGCTATGCTGTTGGCCGTGTAGTGACAGCCCTTTCCTGGTGTGATGAGAATTGTGAAGAGCTATTTTCAACCCAGCTCTCATTTCAAATGCTAGTATGAGTCCTGTCCCCTCAGCTCCCACGTGGGAAAACGCAGTATTGCATTCTCTGCCCATTTCCTCGCCCAGCACCCTGGCTAGAAGAACATCCTGGCCTCTCTCTCACTGTTTTCGGCATATGCTGCCTTCCATCCCGTGCACAGAGACTGTTGGCCCTTGGGGCCTCCTGAGCTAGCTGTGCACCAGGACCCCCCCCCTCCAGTGCGCACACACACACACACACACACACACACAGCCGGCACACCCTCAGAACTGACCTTGACTCGGCTTTCTTCATCACAGCTCACAAGAGCATTGTTGGCTAGGCAAAGACTCTCTTCACCTGTAATGTGGACCCAGGAGTCTCCAATCTCCTCTCCCTCCGTGTGAAATGCCCACACACCAAAAGCCCATTCGCACTTGATCCACCAGCAGTTTTACACAGCCATACTGTAAGAGGCGTGCTGGCACGCACACATTAGGAATGGCATTTACACACACTACGTGTCCAAGAGTGTGGTGGGTTAGACAAACACTGCCGGACCGTCACCCTGTCCCCCCGAGATTAACAGGTGCCTTTAACTTTGCTGCTAGTTCTCCAGACTTTGAGCAATGGCGCGCTGTGCACCACTCGCTGCTCTCATGTGCACCGTGTTGAATGACGCCTTCATCGTTTGGTCTCCTCTCTGTCCACAGTAACAAAATGTGTCACTTATTGGTTTCGTGCCAGGAAACATAATTTAGCATTTGCAAAGATTAGCTCACTTGATTGACCAGAGCAGCCACTTTGCTCTTCTGAAAATGAACTGAAATCTTCCATGATGTCCGGTCACTATTTGAAAGTCTCGTAACCACATCCTGGGGACCCTGGGCAAACGGATCACCTTCCAGTAAGTTTCAGATTTCAGATGTTCTCCACTGTGCTTTTTTAAACATTTCTTTTCCGCTGCACGTGCAGAATCATCACCCTCAGCCTCACGTGCCCCAGCACACACGGATTCACATTCTGTATTCGTACTGGAGTCCAGCACACGCTGTTTGCATTGTCCCTGTTATTCTAAGCTGTGCTATTTATGTTTCCATTGATCTGTCTTTGGGAACTGGGAACAGATCGCACTACCTAAAAAAAGTAAGGAAAAGCACAGATGTTTACAAACGTAAACAGTAACGTGCCGATTATTTGGAAATGTGATAACCCAAGAGTAACAGCAACCAGCTGATTTCTGCTCGAGGGAACCAGCCCAGACTGTGGTCCGTGCCCGTCTTTAAGAGCGTAACGATTATTAAAAAAAATAATGTGACGTCTGTGAAACACATGTAAACAAAATTGTTTCACTGCTTCTTTCCTCGGAAACGACCTGTGGACCCAGCGTGGCTGCCAGGATGGGCCAGGGGCCAGCAGGCCACCCTTGGAGAAGCGTCCATCTTCCCCGAGGCTGCGGGCAGCGGCAGAGGCCGGGCCCTGCAGTGCCTCACCAGGACCAGGTATGGGCCGTTGTAAGAGGACCGCGGAGCCCGAGGCCAAGGCCTGGGATCAAGTCTTCGCGCCCTGAGAGTGAGCCAGCTGCACAGTTTCTCGGCTCTGTCTCCTCAGGTGAAAACCTGAGCAGGTGACACCTGCTCTGTACTAGAAAGGATGGAATGAAATCACACGTACAAATTTCTGTGCACAGAGTAAGCACTCACTCCTGGCTGCTGTTACCATTTATTACGTATCAATTGGTAATAATATTCGTCACTCAGAAACCCACTGTGGAAGGAAAGTCTCTGCCTGGCAAAACCCCGGACTCTGAAGAACACCCTTTGCTGTCGTGAGCCACCTTGTTCCCTGCACCGAAACTACAGCTGGGAAGGCAGAGAGTGGAGCTGGGGTCGCATCTACCCCGTGAGCAACGAGGAGCTTCCCCCCGACCCGACCATCCTCTCCCTCGTCCACTTGGAAATGTGGAAGAAAAGACAATTTGCTGTGGGCAGCAGATGAAGCCGCTCATTGAGAGTTTACTTTTGGCTTGGAGCATGTTTCTTTCTTGGTAAATATTTATTATGTGTTTTTATTTATTATTTACCAGACACTGGGGAAACACCAAGTCCGATTCCAACTCGCGGAAGGACTCAGCCACCCTGAGGTTTCCCTTCACTCCAGAGGCCACTCCTGGCAGGGGCTCCAATGACCGATGAGCCACCTCGGACCTCCGGCCCTGGGCTGTCTCCCTCCCGCCTCTTTGCTGCACCTCCCCTCTCTCTACTTTCTGCTGTGGCTGCCACCTTCCAAAGAGGTGAAGGCGCTGGGCGTCCCTGTCCTCAGTGCCATTCTCTGCTCAAGACACCCCCACGCTGGCTCCATCTTTCCCAAGTCAGAAGAGAAAAGCAAACCTCTCTCTCCCAAAAGTGTTGATGATGTGGCTTGTGTCTCGGGGGTGTTCAGATCCCCACCCTTCACCCCTCCATTTAAATTGATTAATTGATCTTCAAAAATGTACCCAGAAAATAAATTGCCTAATAAAATAAATTATCTCGTATTCAGTGATGTCTGCAATCCACTGAAACTTGAGAAGGGACTAATGAAGCAGCAAAAAAAATGACTAATGAAGGAAATACACTTAACAAAGAATAATTGATTAGTGAGCGCAGGTGCCTCCCACTCTGCCACGGATTCCTGGGAGAGGGAGCTGCGGTTTCTCACGCTCTGGTGGGAGCCATGGGGCAGTGGCGGGAGCCTGGACAGGAGACCCCCTTGTAGGGGCAATGAGACACTTTCCATGTGTCACCATCCAACAGCCTCCCTCCCCTGGCAACAGAGGACAATATTTGTGACTGCTCAGGAAAGCAGCCGTGAGGACAGTCAGCGAGCACGTCCTTCACCAGCCTGTGCACCCCTGCTCCCAGCAGCTCTGACATTGACCCTGGAAGGTGGCTGGGGGTCCAAAGCAAATGGGGCACCCTGAGCCCAGCAGGAGTCCCCAACCCCCCAAAGTGACCACTGAACTAGGATTTGGATGCAGGATCTAAAGGGGCCAAGTCAGGGGGCAGGGGCCATTTCTCCTTCCAGGACTAACAGATCCTCACAGGGACAAGTGGTAGCGAACCCCCTCCACCCCAAACCCCACATCCAGGCTTCGGGGGCAGGGCCATGGCTGTCATTTCCTCAACACATGAGCAGTGAAGATCCGAGAAGAAAGGGCGTCTGTGCCCAGCTGAACACCTGGGACACCATCCTGAGGGTGGTTGTGTCTGGTCCACAGCACATAGAATCATTCTGGATGTTTGCAGGAAGGGGTGGAGTCAAATGAACGAGTGTCTTGAGTTCAACACAGATGCACACTCGTGTACAAGGGGCTAAAACACTGCTGCTGCCAGACACAGTGCGTGGGGAGGAGGCTCACGGCCCCGGCTCACCCACTCCCACACACTCTGCCCCCAGTGGGACACAGCTGTTGGACAGGAGCCAAATTATGGGACAGAACAGAGCTCAGTGGGACTTGTGGGGACTGGGGACACAGACCCATGGGCATGTGGGCACTGTGAACCAACAGGGAAAATAGGAGACGGGAAACTGCTTCTTCCTGAGAGCCTGGTTTGTGCCAGATGCTGTGCTTGGCATTTCACCTGCATTAATTCAGTTGCTCATACAAACCATGTGGGCAGCCAGAGCTTGGAGCCACTCCCCAAGGCCTCACTGCACCGGGCTTCTTACCCAGAGCATTTGTGTCCAACACATCACGCTGCTCTCACACTCATATCACTCATTCATTCTTCCATTCACCCATCCATCCATTCTTCCATCCATCCATCCACCCATCCAAACTACCTACCTTCCTTCCTTCTATCCTTCCATTCATCCATCCACCATCCATCCTTCCATCCATCCATCCATCCATTCTTCTACCCATCTACCCTTCTATCCATCCATCCATCTCTCTATCCTTCTATCCATCCCTCCATCATTCCTTCCTGCCTTCCTTTCTTCCACCATCTATCCATTCTTCCATCCATCCATCCATCCTTCCAAACACCCAGCCATCTGCCATCCACCCATTTTTCCATCCAGCCACCATCCATCCATCCATCCAAACTTACTTACTTGCTCATTTCCACCATCCATCTACTCATCCATAAATCCATCCATTCACCCATTCATCCATCCATCCATTCATCCATTCTTCCTTCTTTCCATTCAGCCATATGCTCATTGCCCACTCATTGAACAATATTCACACAGTGCCTGCAAACACAGTCCTGCCTCCATCCTTGTTTCCTAAGCAAGTGAGTGTCATATCACATTAAGTCACAAAGATTTGTGCTAAACCAGAGTCTCCATCAAGTTCCAGGGAGTGGCCATCACTGCAAGAGTCATGGTGCTGGCCCTTTGGGCTTCTCTAACCTTTCCTTCAGCCATTTGAGCCTACAGATGGACATGCCCACACCCACCACCCTGGCACTCTGAACTGTCCATTCAAATTAGGCTTTTGTTGTCAGAAGCCACCCCTCAACTGGTGGTCTGTGGCTAGGATGAGAAAAGCTGAGGTGCCTTGGGGAAGGGGTAGGGGGAATTCCTCAAGCCTCAGAGGAGGACAGCTCTTCTGAAGAGTGCTGTCAGATGGGAGTTTTACCCTGACTCAGGCTCACCCAGTTCCTCTAAACATGTGTCTCTTTGAAAATGCAAGGAGCACCTTTGAGTTTGTTTATATCTCAGCCCTGCGGTCACGGCCAAGAGGAAGAAAGTGTGTAGTAAAGAATTTAACCTTGCCAAGAGAGGTCTGCTGATTGCCTTCAGCCTCTGGGAGGGGACCTCTGAGCCCTTGGAATGTCCTGCCTGATAGCAGTGTCCTTGTTTACCTGGGGTCCTTGGGCCATGCTGGATAGTCTAACAAGGTGATTTGTGGTGAGGACTTTGGGCCACGTGGCATCAGCTCCACCTCTGCAGGGGCTGGAGCCCGTGGTCAGCCAGGGGGGCAGTCAACCATGTTTGTGTGATGGAGTCCCAAAAAAGTCTCTGGACACCCAGGTTCGGTGAGCCTCCCTGGTAGGCAATGCTCCCTGCATGTTGTCACATCACTGCTGGGAGGAGTTAGTGCCATCCGTGACTCCAGGGGGAGAGGACTGGAAGTTCCATGTTTGGAACTTTCTGGGCTCCATCCCATGGGTCTCTTCCTTGGCTGATTTTAGTGTGTCCTTTCACTGTAATAAACCACACCTGAGAGTATAACAGACTTCAGAGAGTTCTGTGAGTCCTTCTAGTGAATTATGAAACCTGACGGTGGTCCTGGGAACCCGGGAATTCTGCAGTCGGGTCAGAAGTGAAGGTGGTCTGGGAGACCCCCGAACGCTGCAGTTGATTGAGAAGTGAGGTGGTCTTATGGACTCTTCCCTGACCTTCCGGCAGATTCTCATCAGTGTCTCCCTAGGACTTGGCCCTGGGGGCACCCGGGCTGAGTGTCTGCAGACAATTGGGGGGAGGAGGGCACCGGCATCTGTGCACGCAGCTGTGATGAATCCCCAGGGCATGTGGGCAGATGCTGTTGCACAGCCCCCATCCCCCAGCCCCACTCTTCCCTCGCCCGTTAATTCTGTCATGTTTTATAGGCAGAGCTGGATGGAGTGAGCGGAAAGCACTTTAGCTTGAGTTCCATCAAAGGAAGTAATGAGAAATCCATAAGTCTTGTAAATAGGTGATAAGACAAGTCTTTAAAACAAATGGGGTAATAACTTAATCACATGTAAGGCAGAGGCGTGAGGACAGAGCTGGCTGAGACCGAGGCCACTCCCGGGATCTGGGAACCCAGCCCCTCCCCAAGGGAGCCCTTAATGCACCACTCCCCCAAGAAAGGAAGTGGGGGCCCTCATTTACCACACCCAGCCTGGGAACTTAATGTGTCACTTTACTCGACCCTCACAGTGACCCTGAGAAGGAGGTGACCTTCCCCATGAAGCAACCCAACCTCAGAAGAATAAACACCCTGCCCAAGGGCACAGCGGGTGAACGGCAGCACGGGGTCTGCCTGACTCCATGGCCAGCGACCCCTTCCACCTGCCATTAGGCTCCCAAAGAGAAGTCCAGCCTTCAGGGACATGATGACACACCATCAAATCCACAGAGAGGCTACAGTGGTGAAGGCTGTGGCGACACCCCTGCAGTCCCCATGACTCTCTGGCTCAGGTACCCTCACACCACCCTCCTGAGAGAGAACATCCTCCCGGGGGCTCACTCCATTCCTCCCACAATCCAGGCTTCCCCCCTCATCTCTTCATCCTCGCAGGCGCGGGGTCCAGCGTTGGAGTGGGCTCCTCAGACCATCACAGCACTTTGTGGTTTGAACACACCCTCCCCCCTGCTACGAAGTGAATGTTTGTGTTCCCCCCAAATCCCCACGTTGAAGCCCTGGCTCCCAGTGTGGTGGTGTTTGGAGGTGGGGTCTTTGGGAGGTGACTAGGTCATGAGGGGGTTTCTGTGTCAGTCAGGTTCTCCAGAGCAACAGAACCAATAGAACGTGTATAGATATGTAGAAAGAGATTTCTTCTAAGGCACTGGCTCATGAGGTTATGGAGCTTATGAGCCCCACGATCTGCCATCTGCAACCTGGAGACCCGGGACAGCCGGCACTGTAATCCAGTCTAGACCCGAAGTCCTGGGAACCCGGGGAGCTGGTGGTGTAGCCCCAGCCCAAACCCCAAGTCCCGAGAGCCAGGAGCACTGATGTCCGAGGGCAGCAGAGGGTGGCTGTCCCCGCTCAAGAGAGCACAGATGAGCCCTTCCTCCACCTTTTCATTCTGTTCAGACCCCGGATGGATTGGATGAGGCGGACCCACACTGGGGAGGGCCACCTGCTTTACTCAGCCCACCGATGCAAATGCTCTCTCTTCCAGAAACACTCTCACGGACCCAGAAATAATACACAACTGGGCATCCTTTAGCCCAGTCTAGTTGACACTTAAAATCAACCACACAAGCCGTCATGAACGAGGTTAGTGCCCTTGTAGGAAGAGACGGAGAGAGATGGCCTCTCTCTCCGCCACGTGAGGACACAGCAAGAAGGTGGGTGGTGACAAACCACGAAGCGGGCCCTCACCGGGCCCCCCCCCGGGGCCGGCGCCCCACCCTCGGGCTCCCAGCTGCCCGAACTGCGAGAAATCAACGCTTGCTGTCAAAGCCCCATCTGTGGTACTTTGTTGCGGTGGCCCAAGCAGACTAAGACGCCTCCCAACTCCTAATTTGCTCTTCCAGGGGAAGGGATCCTGCCCCCATTTTAGAGATGGAAGAAGAGAGGCAGAGCAAAGAGACCCGACATGGCCAGACCCGGGATGAAACTCAATGCAGCTGGGCTCCACAGAGGACACAAGGGCCCTGGGCTTGGGCTCTCCCTCAGGGGCTCTGGGCTGCCTGGAGAGGAAAGGTGCTCAGACCCGGTGTGGATCTCAGGTCCGGGCAAGACCAGGAGAGGCAGCCCAGGGCACACGCCAGGTCCTGCCTAGAACAGCCCACGTAGGATGCACGGCCTCACTCCCTTTGCCCTGCAGGGCTGGGAGACCAGACCCAACTTGGCCACCTCCTCCCCCAGCATTGCTAGTTCCAGAAGGCCTGAGTCTGCGGTGATGACAAACCCTGAGGGACCCTCCCCCACGGGGTGTAGAAACAGGAAAAGGACTGGTGTGTCCACATACAGAGCAGAATTAGCAAATTCAGAGTCTGAGTCCTTTCTTTTCTGCATCCAGTGGGATAGCGTGTTAGTTTTCTTGGCCGGCCGTAACAAAGGACCACAGACGGGGCGGCTTAAACAGCCAAAATTCACTCTCAGTCCTGGAGGTGGGAGGTCTGGGGTCAAGGTGTCGGCAGATTGGTTCCTGCTGAAGCTTTTCTCCTTGGCTTGTAAATGGCCGTCTTCTCCCTGTGTCCTCACATGGTCGTCCCTCTGTCTGTGTCTGTGTCCTAACTGACTCTTCTTATAAGGACACCAGTCAGACTGGATTAGGGCCACCCTAGTGACCTCATTCTAACTTAATTACCTCTTTCAAGGCTCTGTCTCCACATGTGGTCACATCCTGACGTCCTCCAGGAAGTTAGGACCTCAACATATGAACTGGGAAGACACAATTCAGCCCATAACAGATGGGTCAGAGAAAAAGTCAAGATAGGATCCCAAAAACTTCTTAAGGCACCAAGTTCTTACCTGACACCCCCCAAACCTCACCTTCAGCCTTCTGCTTCAGCTGAATGGGCTTACCGGTGCAGCCTTGTCATGATCCAGGAACTGAGGAGGCTCTGAATTATTCCCAGATAACATCAAAAGGCGTTTCTGGAGGGAGCGCAGAAGCAGGAAGAGTCAGCGTCTCTGGGACTTCAGAGCTGCCTCGCGTGTGATCCGGGCTGCACTCTGATTATTAACGAAGGACACCTTTGGATGGTCACCCTCCTCTGGCACTTCTGATGCTGGCTCCCTCTCGTGGGGCGGGAAGGTGATGGGAGCATCATGAAGAGGTCCCCCTGTCCTGACAAATGCCTCCGCTCTACAGGTGTGCAGACCAAGGCCGGAGAGGGGCGGGTCCCTGAGGCCAAGTCAAGGAAGCCCCACCCGCTTTCTCTGCACGAGGTGGAGGGTTTCTCAGCTGCCTGGTCTGTCCTCCGAACCAGGCTGAGGAGCAAACGAATCCCATTCTCGGTTGGGACCCCCAGCACCTTCTCCAGCCCAGCTCCCACTAACGGTGCTGCGGGCAGAGAGGGCTCCCTGCTGGCCTTGTGAACGGTGGGCATCCTGAGCCCCCACCGCCTCTGTGCCACCTCGCCGCCCCAGCTCCACAGAGCCCTCCCTCTCCCCAGGGCCTGCCCCCTGCAGCCACGGCTGACAGTCACATCACAGTCCCCGTACAAGGGTCCTGGGGCGGCTGTAACAGATGAACACAGACTGGGGGGCTTCAAACAACAGAAATCTATTCTCCCATAGTCTGGAGGCCAGAAGTCTGAAGCCAGGGTGTTGGCAGGGCCACAGTCTCTCTGAAGACTCTAGGGGAGGATCCCTCCCTATCCCTCCAGCTTCTGGTGGTTTCCAGCTCTCCTTGGCCTTCCTTGGTTTGCGGCTGCATCATGCCAACCTCTGCCTCCATTGTCACAGGCCCTCCTTCCTGCGTGTCTGTGTCCTCAGTGTTCTGCTCTCTGGTCTGTGTCCAAGTTTCCTTCTCCTTATAGGGACACCGGTCATAGTAGACTAGGGCCCTTCCTAATCTAGTATGACCTCATCTCAATTTGATGACATCTATGAAGATCCTATTTCCAGATGAGGTCACACTCGCGGGTACCAGGGGTTAGGACGTCAACATATCTTTTTGAGGAACACAATTCAGCCCGCCACCATCCCAGAGCTGGCCAAGGCTTAGGTCTAGCCACATCTCGTGCTTTACAGTGGGGACACCGAGGAGCAGAATGGAAGAGCAATGTTCCCTAAGTGGCACATGAGGTTGAACAGGAGCCCTCATTAGATTCCAGTTCCAATGACCAGCCTCGTGTCCCTCACACTCCTCGTCCCCAGGATTCACGCCTCCTGGAGCTGTTTCCCACACCTCCTCTGTGCCGTGCCCGGGAGTGCAGAGACAGCTGGGACCAGCTCCTGTTAGAGCCAGGAGCCCACCTTTAGAAACGCCTGTCAGTGACACCAAGGAGAAAAGGAGAGAGATATACGGCCCACAGAAGCAGAGGGGCAGAGCCGGTCCAAAGGCTTGGAATGGGAAGAAGTCTTGGCTCCCTGGCCCAGGGCTCACAGGCGTCCACCCCGACCCAACAAGCATTTCCTGAGAATGTGCTCTGAGCCACTCCCACCTGAGTTACTTCCAAGGGTAGTGGTTTGAGCAACAAGATCTTTCTCCAAGAACACTGTCAGTTCATGTCCTCGGTTCAGTCCAAACCTCAGTGTCTCCATGTGGCGACCCTGTCCTGAGGTCAGAGTCCTCGGTGTCAGCAGGAGGAGCTGGTGCCTCCCTGGGGCCAAGGTCTCTAGAAAGATCCCCATCTGCTCCTGCTTGACATTCTTCAGGCAGAGCCCAAGGTCCTTCACGGCCCCAGTGGGAGGGAGCCTCACTGCAGGCAAGAAGGTTCATGCAGGTGTGATCCACGGCACAGCCCTCCCGGGGGGCGTGGTTCTGGTTGAGCCATGGGCAAGGGGTTTCCATGAAGAAGGAAAGAAGAGGCCCTGCACTAGTCAGGGTTCCCTGGAGAGACAGAGCCAATAGGATAGATATGGGGGGGGGTTATTATAAGGATGTGGCTCAGGTGATTATGAAGGCTAACGGGGCACACGATCTGCCGTCTGCAAGCTGGAGACGCGGGAAGGACGGTGGTGTAGTTCAGCCCAGTCCAAAGGCCCAAAAGCCAGGGAGCCAGTGCTGTAAATCCCGGTCCGAGGGCAGGAGATGAGGTGAGAAGTCCCAGCTCAAGCGGTGAGGTAACAGAAAAGAGTGAATTCCTCCTTCCTCCTCTTTTGTCCTATTCAGGCCCTTGACAGACCAGATGATGCCCATCCACACTGGGGAGGGCATCTTGTTTACTGAAGCCACCAATTCAAAGGCTAATCTCACACAGAAACACCTTCACAGACTCTCCCGGAAATAATGTTTAATCCAGAGACGCTGTGGCCAGTCAAGCTGACACATCACAGTCCCTAAAGGGAAATCTCAGGGCCCCTAAGATAAATTCTACCACTTCACACCTTTGCAGAAGAGTTCTTCGAAAATGGTGTCACTGTTTTTGAGGGCTTCCAATCCAGAGACCATGGGCGAAGTACCTGGAGAACATACATTCTCTCCAAACAACCCTATACAGTTGGTATTACCAGCCCCTCGTCGCACAGGTGAGGCAGCCAGGCTGGGGAGCTCACCTGTGGCAGCGGCTCTGACGTGGCCCCAGTGATCCGCCTGGTGGTGTTCATGCCCTCGTGTGGTCCCTCCCCCCGAGTGTGGGCCGCTGGTGACTTGTTCCTAGTGGAGAGAATACGCCAAAGCAAGGGGATATCACTTCCGGGACTGGCTCACAAAGACTGCTTCTGTGCCACTGGCCCTCTGTCTCTTGCCTTTGTGCCTGCTTTGCTCCAGTGAAGCAAGATGCTGTGTTGTGAGCTACAAAGAGGCCCCAGGGGCAAGGATGTGAGGGAGCCTCTGGCCGACAGCCAGTGAGGAACTCAGGCCCTCGTCCTACAGTCTCGAGGAGCCGAATGCTGCCATCAACTACTGAGTGAGCCTGGAAGCCATCCTTCTCCCAGCAAGCCTTCAGGTCAGACCCCAGCCCTGGCCGACATCTTGATCACAGCCTGCAAGAGACCCTGAAACAGAGGAGCCAGCTGACCCACGCCTGCACTCCTGACCTCAAAAACTGCATCATAATCAATGTGTGTTAAGTTCGGGGCTATTTGTTACACAGCCGTAGAGAACCGATAAATAACCCATGTCTACACTACATGCAGCTTGGCTCCAAAGCCATGTTCTTAGCCACTTCACTCCCCTTACACAGCCCTGCCTCCCTCCTCACTCTCAGAAACCACCAAATAAGCCCACAAAATGGGCTTATTGGGGAAAAGGCCACACGCACTTGGCTGTAAGCTCTGAGAGGGCCGGGACCATGTCTGACTTCTTCCCCAGACAGAGCCCGGCACACAGTAAGTGGTCAGCAGATGATCTGAATGGGCGACTGCCCCTCAGGACCTCACCACCAAGTATCCACACGTGCAATGACATGACGCATTTGTGGAAACTCCCCACCCTTCCCACAAGTCCAGTGCAAGTTAAGGCCCTTCATTCATTCGTTTCTTCTTTCATTCATTTAAAAACATATTTATTGGGCCCCTACTGTCTGCTTGCTATGAGTGTCGACTATAAGTAATTTCAGCCTTATTGGGAAAGGGACATGAATTTGAAACTGTCCTATAATTGACAGCAGGACATTCAAGGGTTCATTGCAGCCATTCGCGTCTCCAGGCCTGGGAACTGGATGCTTGGGGGAGGCGCCTCGCACAGGCCTCCCCCTCGAGGACCATTTCAGAGCGATGACCCCACAGGAGACCAGGCGTTCTCAACTAGACGCCACCTTTGCTCAGCCCACAACAGCTTGGCAGTGAAACGGGCCTCGAGATTTGTGTGGGACGATGTCAGCTCTGAGCCCATTACTCATGTTCAGTAACCAAATTATTTTTCTTTGGAGGCATTAAGGGCAAATAAAGCCTTAATGAATCAAGCCTCTGAATTGCTATTGCTCCTTTAATTTGTAGTTTACAAGGTTCTCGTAAATTAAAAATGGGAAAAGAAATCCCTTCCCATCCCGCGTGCACCTCCTCCGGGCAGGAACAATTTGGTTGTTTTGATTTTCATGTCCCCACAGCCCTTATCTCTTTGAAAAATTATTCCTTAATTTTTATGAGGTTGCTGGTAAGACGGGTGAAGTTGAACGATTGTTCTATATCTTGTTCTCCTTCCCCTTCACACTCACTGTGAGTGGTTATTGTTCCCTGGGTGGGAAATAAAGGTGGAAGTGCTCACTTTTAATTTACTGTTTGCAATAAGCAGGGCTTTATCAACATCCCTCCAATAAATTATTTTTATTGCCAGCCTCATATTGCCGGGAGCAGTGGCCATGAAAACACTGGTACCGTGAAAATGCAATCAGCCCAAGCAAGCTGAGGTCCGCCAGGTAGGCGCGGAAGGAGGAGCTGGGTCGGGCCAGGAGCCTTCAGTCAGGGGATGACGAGACGAGGGAGGTCAGAGTCTTCCAGGGCTTGCCACAGCCCGAGAAAGGGAACGGGCTGGATGGAGTTCAGCCAAGAGATGACCCGTCTGTTCAGGGCTCACACAAGCCCTGGCATGACCCGCTTTCTGCCCCATTGGCTTAAGCGTGGGCTACGTGTGCCAGCCCTGCACGTCAGGGTGCTCCGAGGTCAGGAGGACCTCTCTGCCTCGTAACCCAGCATCTGAACGCGACACCCGTCCCCAAGCCTGCGAGTCACGGCGGAGGCAAGTTCCAGCAAGGGGATTGATTAGCTTTCTCTCTCCCTCTCTCTCTCCCTCCCTCTCTCTCCCCCACCCTCTCCCTCCCCCCCCCACACCCACTCTCTGCCCACCCCCTCAATGTGGCACAACAAGCACCTGATATAAGAATCTGGTGTGAACAACACAGGAAAGCAACCCCACATTTTGATTCTCAGAAATTGTTCCACCCAGAGTCTGGGAGGAGACCCACTCTCTGGCCAGGAAGGGTGGACGGGACCTCTGCTCCGTCCTGCCGCCCTCGGGGTATTTTCAGGAGAGTCCTGGGGAAGTTTCTTCTGCTCCCTCCAGACTGTGGTGGAGCGATCGCTGGCTGAGAACTTGCTGCCTGTCAGGACCTGGAGACCCAACAAGTACCGGAAGTCACCGCACTGCACACTCCGCCCTCCCCGATGGGCTGAATCAGTTGAAAAACACCTCTAGTAGTAATGGGCTGAGCGCACGATTGATACAAGTGTTTGTCACTTTGACATGTCCCTCTGTTCGACAATAGTGTTTACTCTGAGAACAAATCCATTAGGATTTCGCTTTCCTTCGGTGGTGACATGCAGTTTTCATTCACCTATTGGGGTCGCTGGGGCTGCTCAATACCCCAGGGAGACCCCACAGGGGAAGCGCCCACCTACTGCTGTCACCACACTCTCCAGGGCTGCTGTTCCCGCCAGAAGCGCCCTGCTCTGAAAGGGGCTTGTGAGCAGTCTCGGGCAGCTCCGCAGGCCGATGGCACATCCCGCTCACCTGGTCTCATTCTCTCACAGAAACAGACGCCCATCCCTAAGCAAGTGCCCTCCTGGAACCACGCCGACAGGACGTGCCGTCCCCACCTAGTTCCCAGATGGCACATTTAAGGCAAGAACCAGCCCGGCCCCACAGAGGGGCTGGACCGGCTGCACACAGCGGGTGCTGAACCCGCTCTCCTTGCATGTGGCAGAAGCTCTTCCCGCACGCTGACTCCCCGGACAGCAGCTGCCCCTTTCCTGCAGCGAGCACATCAATTAAGCACATGAAAAGAGTGGAAGAGGGAAGAGAGCTCCTGGAAATAACACAGGATGCGGGGAGACCCCCCAACGTAGGTAAACAAGACTGGCCCCGGAGACAAGGCCCCACCCCTGCCCGGTCCTTTGTCCATCGCCCACTCAAAGAGCAGAATCGCTGGTGTATCTCCCACTCTGTGCCTTGTGACAGTCAAGTGACAGGGAGCTCGAATTGCAAACCAGAGCCTGGGGCGCACACCACCCAGTCCCGGCCCCTCCTGGTCCTGACTGGCAGGGTTCAGGAGGCAGAGCCACCCTGGGAGGCAGGGCAGAAGGGGACATGGGGACATGGGGATGTGGCCGGTCTGCCTCTGGCTGAGCCTTCCAGTCTGTTTGCACGCCTTTGCATCCAGTTTCACCCTGCCCTCCTCCCGCTGCCCCGGGGCAGGAATCGCACCAACACTGTGATCACCTCTTCACATCCAACACCGCTGTGGGGCGGGTCCTGCTGCCGCCCCATTTTACAGATGAGCAAGCCGAGGCTCAGACAGACTCGTCGGCCCACATCTACTTGGCAAGTGGGTGGCGGAGCCGAATCCAAACCCGACACTCTGACCCCAGTGTCCACCCCCACCCCTCCTACCTTGTGGCTGCTGGCTCTGTCACGTTACTTTGTCCCCTCCAGTAAAGAGGCGATGCCCCCCTTTCCGCAGTGGGAATGGAGCAAATCCTAGCCAGTCTTTCACCACAGTCTGCGTTCTCCCTTCCACCTTCCACACCAAGCCTCACAGCGCCATTTTCCTACTGGTGACATCACTTTCTTGGCACGCATGGGGACATATCACTGCCCCTGGCTCCCAGCCCTGCTTCTCACTCCACAGCCCAACCACGGGGGGATCCTCTCCTCGTCCTTAACCTTCCTGCTTCAGCAGCAGCCCCAAAACCTCACAAAATCCTCCCCTCCCGTCCAGCCGGAATCTCCCACACATGAAATAGCACAGCCTGCCGTTCATGAGCGCCTGGCACATCCACACAACCGTTGATGCCCACGCCAGCATCACCCATCCATTGGAGGTGAGGGACCTGATAGGATCTGGCTCCCGGGCCGCCCTCTCCACAGCCACAACCATAAGCCGCCCTTCTGCCACGGCTGAGCTTCCCTCCCAGGTTCCCGTGGGCTGATCTGGAACACAGCTGGTGCTCACGTCCACCTGACAGGCTCCGGGAAGCCCCCACAGCCCCGCACTTGGGGCTCCACTTGGTTCTTCTGTCTGGAAGTTGGGGAGCCCTTTCAGCAGCCACACAGCACTACGAGCATCTCTCTCCAGAGCCACTTGGTCCTGGACCCGTCCCAGGGCTGGGCTGCAGCTCCTTCACCCCACAGCAGGGGGGCTCCGAGGGTCCCGCAGGGGCCAGCCAGCACCAGCCAGGAGCACCCTGGGCAGACCTGGCCAGGTGCACCGCCCTCAAGGGCCCAGCATGCACCCTGCTCCCCCAGCACAGACCCACTGCAGAGGGAGAATGCTCTCACACTCTTACACATGTGCGTGCAAGCAAGTGCTCTGCAGGATAGAATGCTGGCGCCACCGGTGACTCGCTGGAGACCTGGGCACGCACATCCTCTCTGAGCCTCAGTCTCCCCTCAGCAATGGAGCTAAGAAGCAGTTTCCATCACACAGGACCGGGGTGAGGCCCAGCGAGCTCCGGTGGGAAGAGCCTGGTGCCCAGTGAGGGCTCGGTGGAGTTAGCTACTCACTCATATTATTAATGAGATCGGCACCGAGAAGAAATGCCCATCTGTGTTGTAAAGTAGGATAAAAGCTCCCACAAGATCATCTTTCCGGAAATATGCCAACATCCCCTGGACGGGTCTCACTCTCTCCTGTGGGCACCCCACACCCAGTGTCCCTGCAGGAAACGGGGCCCTTTGTGGGACGCACTTGGGAAGCAGAGGCCTCACTGCCATGCCCACGTGGAGGGAGGGCCTGAGCCAGGGGCTGGTGAGGAGGGCCCTGTGTCCGGCAGCCGGCCAGCCCCGGGGAGGCCCAGTGATGCTCCCTGCCTTCTCGCAATCACGACATTTGCTGGCTCAGCTGGTTATCCTCGCAGCAGCCAGATGGCTGAACATCAGCGTGCGGCGTGTGACTAATGACTGTGGAATGAAACCACCTAATGCCCTGCAGTGTGCAAGAGCAGTGTTCCCTGCTGCGTCCCTGCATCTCCATCCTGAGGAACGCTGAGAACCAGGAGAAGAAAAGACAACCGGAAGAAATGCGAAGGAAGGAATCTAAAGTCAACCAAAGAAGACGAGTCTGAATTCCCCAGTTCCTAAAAGACCAAAGTGAGTCCAATTCAGGTCAAGGTGCCACCTCCGGGCTATCCCTGCCCAGTGGACTCTGCCAGATGAAGGAATTCCCAGAAGAGGCGATTGGAAGCATAATGGAGACTATACGAGTAAAAGAACAAATAAATGGATGACTACTGTCCCACGTTAACCCCACGGAGCAACTTCAGAGGCGATCAACTGTCTGAACAATAGGACATCAGCCAGGGGACCGAGGTCACACCATCAGTGGTAAGTTGTGTTGACAGCTGGCACCCGTGACAAGATGTGAAAACAAGGGTCCTATACCCCTGTGGTCATCCTCCCCAAACCCCGACCCCAGTCTAACCGTGAGAACAACACCAGACGAATCCCGATTGAGAACATTCTATGACATACCTGACCAGTCCTCCCAAAAACTGTCAAGGTCAACAAAAACAAGGAAAGTCTGAGAAACTGTCACAGCCAAGAGGAGACGTGAGGACTAAATGTCATGTGACGTCTTGGATGGGATCCTGGAACAGAAAAGGACATTAGGTAAAAATCAAGGAAATCTGGGGGGGGGGGGGGAAGTATGGACTTTAGTTTAAAATAACATATCTATATTGATTCCTTAACTGTGACAAGTGTGCCTCACTGATGTTACAAATGGGGGACTGCTGTGGGGTATACGGAAACCCTGGACCATCTTCTCAACTTTTCTGTAAATCTAAATCTAATTTAAAATCAAAAGTTTATTAATAAAAAAGTTATTGAGGGGGCCGCCCGGTGGCGTAGCGGTTTCGTCCGCGCTTGGCAGCCCGGGGTTCGCCGGTTCGGATCCCGGGCGCCCGCCAATGCACTGCTTGTCAGCCATGCTGTGGCGGCGTCCCATATAAAGTAGAGGAAGATGGGCAGGGATGTTAGCCCAGGGCCAGTCTTCCTCAGCAAAAAGAGGAGGATTGGCAACGGATGTTAGCTCAGGGCTGGTCTTCCTCACAAAAAAAAAAAAAAAAAAAAAAAAAAAGCTATTGAGGATGTGGTCTGGGGGAAAAAATAAAGAGTGAAATGAGAAATCGGTGGCTCCCACTCAGGGGAGAAACGCAGGGCTGCCCCTCGCTGCTACAGGGTGATACAGCAGCCATCCTAGGATGCCACCAGTCCCACTTGGAGATTGTAGAGGAAGGCTCCTTTGAAGGAGTTTCTTTTGTTTCAATGACATTCCAGAGACTTGTTAACATTACAGAGAGGCTGGAAGAACTTAAGGTTACACTAATGACAGATCATGCAAGAAACAAAGGAAGGAAATTTTAGAGTCTTCAGGAAAAAGAGATCTGTACAGAAAGAAATTGCTATCATAGTACACTACATGGCTGTGTAGTGAAATATTTACATAGTTATAAAAGTGCAAACACAATCTGTAGATTTTTTAACTTTAGAATTGCCCCGCAGACATGCCTTGCAGACTTGGCACAGTCTTGGTAGGGACGTGTTGTGATGGCCGGTTCCGTGAAGCTCTGTCCCCAGGCTGTAAGTTACTTGAGGGGAAAGAGCCTGTGAGTTTTGTGCTCTGCGGCTACCTCGAGGTGCCCGGTCGCTCTGCAGGTGGTCCAATGAACCAGTTAAGAGGGTGGGCTTTGGAGCCTGCCAGTCTCCAACCACAGTCGTGGCTCTGACGCTCGCTAGTTTTGGGAGATTGAAAAATTATTCAACTCTGCTGCGCCTGAAGTCACTCAACTGCGCGTCACCCGGCCCAGAGGCGGCGGATCGGGATAGAACAGGTACGTCACAGGGCACAGTGCCGAGACAACCTCTGAGCTTGGCCCCATTGGCGGGTGGGGGGAGGAGGCTCCTCTTTGTCGAAAGTGCCTCCAGGGACTCGCACCTTCTCTGTCCTAAAACTTTGTTGTCTCTTGCCTACAGGGGAGAACCACAAAGATGTTGGCACCCACCTGGCTCCTCTACAAGGCTCAGCAAAGGTCACCCCTGCGGACGGAAGGAGGGGGGCTTCTGCCCACACGTGAGCGGCTTTCATTAAATCCAGGGACGCATATCCAGCCTGAGCACCATCGACAAGCAGACGCTCGACGGGTCCGGAAGTCCCTCCCGTGCCTGCCGTAGGGGTAAAGCCCCCGTACCCCTGGTGACCGACGGAAATGGAATCATGAAATTAAGTGATTCTTTGTGGCCAGCAAAATACTGCAGGAATGCGGTCTCATTGATTATCCCAACCAGCGGGCTGGGGACCCGCGGGAGGTAGAGAGGGGTAGAGGTCCTAGCAATCCGAGTCCGATGCCCTCATATAATTAGCTCATCCATAATTGAACACTTCTGCTCCACTAAGTTTGCGCTCATTAGTCAAAAATCACATCTTTCATAACTCCACAGGTTGTTTTAAACAAATTGGGTTTTTGCTCAAAGCCTTGTTTTCATTTAAAAACGTGCCATTACACAACATGACAAGAACAGGGGCCCTTCTAGTAAGATAAATAGAGCTTGGCTGCATTCTGCCCCTTCACGATTTTGTATCGTTCCCAGCCGGGTGGCATTTTGGAGGGGCACACTGGGCGCAGGGAACACAACGAAGCATCAGCAGCAGCTTCCCTCCTCGGCAGACCGAAGATCAGGGGTTCTCCCTGGCCCTCCAAGGAGTGCCTGTCTCAGCCCACTGCCCTGCCAGGAAACACCCCTGTGGGTCCCCCTGTGGCCCGGCCAGCTGTAAGGACCACAACCGAGCCCTCAGCCCCCAGCACCAGCAGACCCTGGAGGTTCCGGTGAGGGAGGAGGAGCCACGCTCTGCTCCCAGCCTCTGTTTCAGAAAGGGCATTCTCAGCCTGTCTTAGTCAGCTTAGGCTGCGTAATGAAACACCACAGACCCCGTGGCTTAAACAACAAACAGCACTGGAGTCTGGGAAGTCCGAGATCAAGGTGCCAGCAGTTCCATGTCTGGTGAGGCTCCCTGGCTTGCAGACAGCCACCTTCCCATCATGTCCTCTGTGGCCTTTCCCGGGTGCACTCACGCAGGAGAGAGAGAGCTCGTGTCTCCTCCTCTTCTTGTAAGGGCACTAATTCCATCATGAAGGCTCTCCTCACATGACCTAATCACTTCTCAAAGGCCCCTCCTCCAAATACCATCAGACTGGGGGTTAGAGCTTCAACATATGAATTTGGGGGGGGACACGGTCAGTCCATAACACAGCCCCCCTTGATAATATGTCTTGAAACAGAAGACTTTTGTGGCCAGGAAGGCTTCTTGGGACCAGTTTATATTTTTCTTGCTCTATCTAAATGTCTCTTGCTGGGTGCAGAATTCTGGAGCTGCCCATTGGGCTAGTGTGACCATGTCTTCTGGCCTAGCAGCCACTGTGCAAGACGTGCTTGGCTTGGCCGGTTGCTATGGACCCCTAGGCATCGTCTGACCCTTCCTGAATCCCTGGGTCCTCACTCACCACCATGACGACCTCCAGGCCTGCCCCCGCCGCCTGCCATTATGTGAACTCACACGAGAGTGAAGAGGACAAGCAGACGCCTCCTACAAGGCTCCAGGACCCCCCACGATCCTCAGGTGCCCACATCTTCATCTCAAAACAGATGTCCCCCTGAATGACTGTCCCTCAGTGCACATCGGCCACTCCCTCCTCTGGGCTCCCACCAGCCTCTGCTCACACTAGCCTCTGCTCATACCATGTAGAGAGTGTACCCCTCCACTGAACAAATGAATGACAAATGAGTCAATGAATGAATGAATGAAGAGTCACAGAGTTACTGAGAGGGTCTGTGCCTGCTTCACCTGAGCAGTAGCCATGCCCTGTCCTCAGGTAACTGCACCTCGATTTTCCTTTGGGGAACCACCCGTGCCCCATCTCCTGCTGGGTGTGCAGCTGTCAGCCTGGCTGGTGAGGCATGGGCCTGGGCCTAGCTCGGCCAGCCTGACCCCGACCCAGGACCTGGACCTTGAGCAGAGGACGGCCAGAGCCGGTGCCCCGGAGGCTGCTGCCTGACTCAGCAGCAGTCCCTTCCTTTCCGAAAGCTAGCTCACGTCCTTCCAGTGAATTCTGCCTGCCTCCTTCATTTTCTCAGCTGAAGTTGGTTACTTTGCTGCAGCCGAAGAACCATAAATGACCCACTTGTCCCAAAGTGGATTGGGGGATGCTGGGTCCCTAAGTGCTGCTTTCTGGGGCCGTGACCAGTAGGACCAGCCCAACGTGACCCAGAGTCACCTTCTCAGATCAGGAACTGTCACTGACCTCTCGACCCCTCTCCCTTCTTCACCCCTCCTGAGGAACGCCACAGTCTATGAGTGGGGAGACCAGGTCTGCCCCCTTGTTCAGTCACTATCTAACTGTGTGGCTCTGGGCCACTGTGAACCTCTGTTTCCTCATTTAACACATGGGCACAATAACGATGCCTGCTCACCATCTCAGAGAGAAGTGCCTTGATGAAGCAAAAGCACTGACACATGCTAGATGGGGTCGCTGTGGCTGTCAGTCCTCACCAAACAGGGAGGACTCTGGGGGTGGCAGCTGGCTCAGTGGCCAGTCTAGGGCTATGTGCAGAGTCAGCTGGCTCCCTCTGGGGACAGGGGACAGAGGAACTCAGCAGGCCTGGGGCTGCAGGAGTGAGTCCCACAGCACAGCAATGGTCAGGAAACCTTTCCTCCTCCCAGGGCTACACCAGCCTGTCCCTGTCCTGCCACAGCTGACCACAGGGGCCGCAGGGACCGGGGGCCAAGGCCCGAGTCCAGGGCCATCTCAGGGAATGAAGGACAATAGAAGGAAAGATGGTCCAAGCCAAGGCCGGAGCAATCACAGCTAGTAGAAGTAACTGTCGTCACTATTGTTCATTGCATGTCCACTGAGGGCCAGGCCTGAGCTGGCCCTGTGCATGCACTTTAGTCTCACCAGGCTTCAAGGAACCCCTGAGGTGGGGGCCACTGCTGGCCCTGCTTTCCAAATGAGGCACCAAGGCTTAGCAAGGTCCCTGATGGTCACCCAACAGTCTCAGATAAAAGACCCAGGCCCAGGTGGGTGACCCGGGGCCCCTCACAGGAGGGAGGGAGTCTCCAGGACACCAGAGCTCCCCTTGCCTGTGTGGAAATGCCCTCTGAGGTCCCAAGTTCCTTGAGCTTTAGACAGAGACAGAAAGAGATGGAGGGAGACAGAGATAGAGAGATGGAGAGAGACACAGAGATAGAGACAGAGATGAAAAGAAACAGACAAAGAGAGATGGAGAGAGATAGAGACAGAGAGAGACCTAGAGGAGAGGCTGCCTCTCTGGGGGTGAACCGCTCTGGGAACTCTCTCAGAGGCCCACCAGCCCAGTGTCCATGTTGTGGGACCCTCTTCCCGCTGCCCGTCACCCCAGCCTGCCCTCAGCAGGACGGCCCCTCCTCCTCGCGCCCACCCCCCTGAAGTTGGGGGCCCCATGGATTCATCCTGTGCGCGACTCCCATCCCATGGGCCCCAAGTTCTTGTCCTACTCAGCCTCTGGCCAGCTCTCCGCCCTGGGCCCCCAGCCCCTCTCCAGGTTCCCTGGGGAATGATCTTGCTGTAACGAAGATGCTGTAACGCAGATGCGGGAGCGGGTGAGCTGCCCAGTGCTGGTGCAGGGTTTGCTTCCAGCGTCACCTCGGGGCGGGGGTGGGCACCCTACAATTTGTGGGGCTGTGTGAGGGGTGAATGGAGGGTGGCTGTATGGCACCCCCATCACCCTGTTTCAACAGCCGTCACCACTAATGAAGGGCTCCTCTGGCGCCTGTGTGCGTACGTGCCCGGTGTGCCCACCGGCACCAGGAACTGCGCACTGGGCAGTGATCGCCGCAGGTGGAAGCCCCCACCCTTGTCTCTGAGACGGGGTGGCAGGTAGCTGGAGGCTGGGCCACACAGGTGAGAAGCAGAGGCAACTCGGGGGTGGAGGGTGGGGGGAAATTGACTTCAGGAAGAGTCAGCAAGCCCCTCGTGTTGTCCAGGGTCAGAGCCACACTGCTCATTCCTCCACTTCCTAAGACCTCGGTGGCTGGTGTTACATCAGGTCCTGCTGTACAAGGTGCTTACAGCTCAGGGCAAGGCCGCGGTCAGCGAGTGAGTGGACGCACGAGCAAGTGAGCGAGTGAGTGAATGAAGAAGCGAACGGCGGGTGTCTTAGTTTCCTGTGGCTGCTGTAAGAAATGACTGCAGATTGAGTGGCTTCCAACAACGCAAGCTTGTTCTCGTGCAGTTCTGGAGGGCAGAAGTCTGAAATTAGTCCTAGGGGCTCACGTCAAGGTGTGGGCCGGGCTGGTTCCTTCTGGAGGCTCCAGGGGGGCATCTGTTCCCTCACCTTTTCCAGTTTCTAGAGGTCACCCACGTTCCTTAGCTCACAGCCCCTTCCTCCCTCTGAGAGTGCAACCCTCCAGCCTCAGCTCTCATCACCTCATCTCTGCTGGCTGACCATGCTTGGCAAGGTTTTCTGCTTTTAAGGATTCATGTGATTAGATCAGGCCACCTGATAATCCCGGATGACCCCCATCTCGAGATCCTTAGTCCCATCTGCACAGTCCCTTTTGCCATGGAAGGTGACACATTCACAGGTTCTGGGGCCTTGGATGGTGACATCTTTGAGGGCCACTATCCTGCCTACCATGGTGGGAGAGGCACACACATAGTCCAATGAGTTGATGCCGTGTACGTCCTGGGGCCGGGCGGTATCCTGTTGGGACCGGCTGCTCCTCTCTATCCCTGGGGCAAAGCCACAGTTTGGGTGGTGTTTGGAGCAGGTCTTTGGCCTGGAGCATCAGAAGCCGGACTCTCCCGGGGCCTGCGCTTTGGACGCCTCCAGGGTGGATGCACAGCCGGTTAACTCAGTGGGAGTGGACACGTGCCGTGCCAGGTGGAGCCGGAGCCAACGGTCTTCCTGGTGAGGGCTCACCAGGGCTCCCAGCGCAGACCTGGCCTGGGAGCTCCCAGCAGGTAGTCGTGTCCCAGACTCCCCTGGACGTGGCCAACCCTGGCGCTACTGCGGGTGCTTCTCCCCCAGGGCCTGTTCTGGCATCTCGAAGAGCAGAGAGTGAAATCTGGTGCAAGCACAGCTGCTCAGCATCTGTGAGCAATCACCACGGGCCGGACGATCCTTTTGGAGCCTCACTGGCTAGAAAGGTCAACAGCCTTGAAAACCTGACCCCACTCAGTTAGGGACGCAGTCCCCCACCTGGAACCCAAACCACCCACGCTCCCATCCTGCCTGCTACTTATCTCCTGGACCGTCCTGCTTCTCAGGCCTGGTTTGGCCTCAACACCCGGGGTCACCCGCTCCTGACTCTCCCCAAGGCCCCTCTGGGTCCAGAATCCCAACACGAGCATGCCTCCCCGCACGGACCCCACGCTGCCCCTGATACACACCTGGGAGATGCCCCCCAGCTCCACGATGGAAGGGCAGTGTCGGGCCTCACCTCACCCCACAGCCCTTCCTGCCTGGCTTCCTGCAGAGCAAGGTGGCGACCTCCTGCAGGAAGGTACAGTCAGCCAGGAGAGGCGCTGACTGGTGCAGGGCAAGAACACCCTCAGCCTAAATAACAGTTCACAACACACACAGGAGGGCACTGAGAGGCCCTGGAGGTCCAGAGAGGTCACTGGGTCCTAGACGCCCAGCCCAGGCACCATGGAGTTGGAGCTAGGAGCAGGGCTGGAGGCTCCACCCAGTGGGGCCGGCTGCAACGAAGAGGGACGCGTCCCAGGCTGGCGGGCGGGCGGCGTGAGCAAGGGTGTGAGGGCAGAGGGGCTGGCAGATCAGCCACGGGGGGAATGGTGTCAGCGTAAGGGAGCAGCCCCACCAGGGGGACACACGCTGGACCCAGAGATCTGTGCTCTCCCCTTTCCTTGCCCCCAAACCCCCAACACACCCTAAATCCTAAAGTGAACAGTTTTGTAGCTAACCGCACAGTGCCCAGCATCTGGGGACACAGGGCCAGGCCATTTGTCAAACGAGCTGTTGATCTAGGGGAGTCCGGACCCTTCAGGAAGCCTGGTGGGACCTAAGGGAACCTCTCCCTCCACAGACGAGGCCCCGACTCGGGCAGCGTGTTCACGTCTGCGGCGCAGACCTCAGCAGTCCAGGCTGAGGACGCTGCGATGGACATTTCGTTTCTTAACCCAGACCAGAACCTTCCTCCCTTACCCCCATGCCTGGTGCTCCGAGTCCAGAGCCACATCTCCTGCACGCGTCCTCCAGAGTCCAGGAGAGCTGGAATCCCGCCCTGCACGCTGACCTCTCCCAACCCCAGGAAGACCCCTGGTCTTGTCCAGCTGCTCCCCAGGGCCGCGGCCCTGAACGGTCCTTCAGCTTCTTTCTGGGAGGACGGTCAGGAGATGCGCATGTCCCTGGTGGTCCCCCAGGCTCTTCAAACAGGCCTGAGCAGGAGGAGGCCAGAGTGGGTACAGCACCAAGCTGGGTGGTTCTAGAAGAGGCTTTGGCCTCCTGGGGCCCCGTTCCTGTAGCATGAAGCAGAAAGGGCACCCAGACTGCGGCTTAGTGGGTGGAAGACATTTCTAACCAGCAGAGAGGCCCGAAGGCAGACTGACCTCCAGTCCCTGGAGGTGGTGACACTGAGGCCATCGTGGTGAAGCTGGCCAGGAGATTCTGCTCTCTGGAGGCTGCTTCTCAGGCTCCAGCCTCTCACTGCAGTACAGGAGCTCACCTGGTCTCCCAAGCGTTTGTGGTTCTGGGATTAGGGACACCTGTCTGGGTGTCCCCAGAGCCCTGTGAGCCACACAACATTGCCTCTTCCTCCTCTGTCTGCACAGCAGGGGTGACCTCAGGGCCAACAGGGTACTGGCCAGCTCAGCACCATTCCAGCCCGGAGCCAAACCCAAACAGGCCGAGCCCAAGGGCCAGGGGACCTGCCAGGACAGCTGAGCTGTCCCCACCGCTGGGCCCTGCCTTCCAGGCCCCATCACCCTACGCCTGGATTTTTGGAGAAAGGCCTCAGGGGTCCCACACGTGCCAAGCCCCCACCCGCACAGGAGAAAAATAGCCCCGTGATGGGCCTTTCGGTTCTAACAGGAAATGATGACGTGGAATGAGGAGTTGTGTTTCTACGGTCCCCGGTGATTTATAAGGACGGGCCCCATAATCAGAAACAAAATGTCTATTTTCAGCTCTGGATTCTAACGAGCGAATATACTACAATAACTTTATTAAAAAAATCAAGGCACATCAATTCAATTTTCAAGTTAATTGCCTTTCGAACGCTGAGGCGTGAGAGCCCTGGCAGCTACATTACGCCTCTGATTTATGCAGAGCAGGCGGCAAAGAATTCACCCGCCGTTTTGTTTGTTGCTGCCAGAAAGTGGAGGAATTTGGGAGCGAGAGCCACCCTGCCCAGTGCACCTGCCCTGGCAACAGGCCAGGCAGGGGAGGGCGGTTCCCGCAGGGCTGGGCGCACTCGTCACGGCGAAGATGGATGAGGGGGTGCCCACTGGGCAACGCCCCCCCTCTGCAGCCTTCATTTCTCCACCTCTAAGGTGAGTGGTGATAACGCCCAGGGCAGAGGGCGTCTCTGTGGACTAACAATGCCACACGTGGTCATTGTCATCTTATTACCACCGTTATTAGACCGTCATCATTATAAGCCCTGAATAATTATAGTTGTGCCTATGCCAAGGAGTCGTGAAATTCGAATGAACTAATGTATGTGAAATTACTCTGTTTGGTTTGGCACTGTCGAATTTACATACGCAAATTGCCATCACCCCTAAAGTCCTGCCTGGTAATAAGGAAAAATACTCTGACAACAAATCCCAGAGACTCAGGTTTGCCTGGCAGGACACGGAGCCACCTCTGCTCTCCTGGGGACAGGGCGTCTCCCCCTCTTGAAGAGATCTCTGTGCCCCCAGGACACAGGGGCTCATAATCACGGGCCCCTTCACACACCTGTCCTGACCTTGGAGCCGCCCCACTACCCACCAAGGATGCTGTTCCTGTGAGTGGGGGGCAGGGTGCAAGAGAGGAGGCCGCCCTGGGGCCTGTGACATTTTCCCACCTGGACCCCAAAGGAGCAGTTTCTCTGGCCCTCTGGCAGTCTTCTTACAAACCCCGCCACCTCCCTGAGTGAGCAGTGGGAGGCCCTGGCCAGGCTCTCACATATTTGTGTGTGTGTGAGGAAGACCTGCCCTGAGCTAACATCTGTTGCCAATCCTCCTCTTTTTGCTGAGGAAGACTGGCCCTGGGCTAACATCCGTGCCCATCTTTCTCTACTTTATATGGGACACTGCCACAGCATGGCTGACAAGCAGTGCACTGGTCCCCACCTGGGATCCAAACCTGTGAACCCTGGGCCGCCAGAAGCGGAGCACCCGAACTTAACCACTATGCCACCAGGCCAGCCCCCAGGCTCTCGCGTATTTACCGAGTCCTTGCTCTGCGCCTGGCGTGGGGCAGACATTCCTCGTGGACCCTCCCCACCCACCTGGTCATGTCACCAGTGACCATAGAGATGGCGAGTCCAGGGAACAAGCAAGCAAACGGTGGACCAGGCCCGTCTGCCCCCAAGGCCACGGTCTGCACCATGACTGGACAGCCAGACCCTCTGGATGGCGCCAGCACGGGTCACCTGCACACCAAAATCCCAGCTCCACCAAGCAGAGCCCATGGGATTGGATTGGTGACCCTGGGAGGAGCCCAGGTGTCAGTTATAAGAACATGGAGCAGCCGTCTGTCGGGGAGGGTGCATTGGGGGGATGCTGAGTCCCCTGCCCTCTGCCCTCTGGGCCACAGAGAACCGAGAGCTGGACCACAAGCTCGACTCCTGCAGCCTGTGCACATGACGAGCTGATGGGGAAGGGGCTTCCTGCTCCTGGGGAAGGTCTGCTGGCCCCCGCCCCTCAGACCCCCCACTGGGAAACAGCAGCCAGGTGATGTCAGCGCCACTTCCCTGCACAATCCTGCCAGACCGATCTGAATTGAATTGGTGGTTTGGGAGGTGCTCAGAACCCCAGGGGCAAACCTTTGTTCCAAGCACGTTGGTCTGAGCAGAGGAATCGGCTTCACCACCAGTGTCTTACATCTGACAGGTTAATCATTTATTAAAGGATAATGGGTTTAATCTAAACAATTACTTCCAACCGGATACATCTCTAAGTCCACTCAGCCGGTGAAGGAGTGTCCTGCTCCGGGCGGGGCTCCCAGCCTGACCGCACTATCAGACCGCGGCCCCCCTCCCCCCGCAACCCCGGCAGGCTGGAATCGACCTCAGCATTGACGGAGAGAGAACAACGCAGGCGGCTCGCTTCAGTCGCACACGATCACGTGGCGATGCCCCAGTAACCCTGGAGTCAGGCGCCCTCATCCACCCCTTCTACAGACAGGACATGGGTCAAAAACAATGTCCTTCTGCCTGAGGCCACAGAGCCAGGTCTGCTCTGCTGTCAGACTGCAAACCCACGAAGGCTCGCGGGGGGCCCCTCTGGGGTCTCCGGAGGCGCACATTCGTGGCTTCCAAGAGCATCACCCCGCCCCCGCGTGTCCAGGCCCTGCCTGTGGGCACTCATGGTCCAGTGGGAGACAAAACAGTCAGTGCCACAGTGGGGCTCGTGGAGAGGAGGGGAGAACGAATTCAAACGCCTCCTGCGTGTTCGGGGCCTGAACTACAGAGACCAATCGTCCTCGTCCGTATCGTCCTCATCCAGTGACAGCTCTGCCCTCAGCGCTCACCTGGACTCTGACGGGGACAGACAGGAAAGGAGGAAACTGTGGCCCTGCATGGTGAACACCATGATGGGGCACAGGCTAGGCCAGAGGGCTGCAG
Organism: Tapirus indicus; assembly: GCA_031878705.1. Lineage (NCBI taxonomy): Eukaryota > Metazoa > Chordata > Mammalia > Perissodactyla > Tapiridae > Tapirus > Tapirus indicus. The sequence goes on along the minus strand of CM062924.1, from coordinate 87,162,481 downwards.
GAACCAGGCGAGAGGCCCCTCATCCATGCGGGGGGAATCAGGGCAGGCTCCTCAGGGAATGGAGATTTAGGCTAAAACTTAGAAGAAGTGTAGGAGTTAGCCAGGCAGGGGGCACTTGGAGAGTCCAGGGGAGAGAGAGAGGTGTGACAGGCAACTGCCAGAAGTGCAGTGTGTACAACACAAAGGTGGGTGGGAGGTTAAGGGGTGAAGGTGCAGGAGGGTGGACGATGAGGATAGGGTGACAAACAGGAGTCATGCTGAGAAATTTGTACTATATCTTGAGAGCACTGGAGTTTAAAATCAAAAGTGATAGTATTACAGTGGGGGATATTTGGAAAATGTTTTGAAGGATGCATAGGAGGTCCCAAGAAGAAAAATATGAGGCTTAGCATTCCAGGAAGAAGAGGCAGAATTCACAAAGATGGGGGTTCATAAAAGAGCATGAGAGCTTTAGAGGGGCAGGGTGGGGTCCCAGATCATAGAGAATCTACCAGAGAAATGGTTGAAAAGGAGGCATAGTGAGGGGCACTGAATCCCAGGTTCTGGAGCTCGAGTTTCTATCTGGAAGCATTGGGAAGTGAGCAGAGGTGTTTGTGCTGTGGAGCTTTCTCAGCCAGAGCTACATGCTCCTATTTGTGGTTGAAAAGATGAAGCTCGTGGCCACACGGGAAATGAACATGGCCTTGGAGAGCGGGGGTCACACAATCATAGTCTGGAAGAGATGACAAGGGCCTGAGAACAAACATTCCTAAATATGTATCTTTATATTTATTGATTCTTTCCCTTAACCACTGAAGCAGCACGGAAAGAAAGGCAGAAGAAAATCAAAATTCCCCGTAATTCCACCACCGAGCAATAAGCGCTCTTGGCGTTTTGTGTTTATCCTTCCAGCCTTGGTCCTACGAGTAAACGCACGTTCTTACAAACCAGGATCGTATTGAACCTGAATGTACTGCGACCTACTGTTTGCTTAATACATCCCGAAAACTAATGAATGCCTAACAGCCCCTCGTGCTCCTAAACAAGCTGACGTGTCACTATTTCAATCGTCGTGGTGAGCACATCCCTGACGAGTTCTCAGGATAAAATCTCCCGACAGTAGAACCGCCGGGTCCTGAGCAAGGACGTGGGCAGCTGCTGACACTGGCCGCAAAGCTCCTCGGGGAAGGTCGTCCCAGTGTCCCTCCCGCCCTGCCCGTTCCGGGCACCCTCGTGATATCTGAGCGTCACTCTTCGTCCCGTCTCCATCTCATTTCTCTCGACAGGGAGCCTGACCTTCTGTAAAGCATCTTGGCCGTCGGAACCTCTAGGTCTGGAATCGTCCCTCATCCCTTCCTGACTCAGGTCTCAGGGCCCCTACACATGCTGTTCCCTGCTGGAACACTTTTCCCTGCCCCGTCACAGGCTGGCTCCTTCTCTCTCAAGTTTTGGAGAGACCAGCCCCAACCCTTCTAACTGCGGGCCTTTCCCCCCAAAACCCACCACTCTTCTCCCTTCCAGAGCCCAGGTTGCTTCTCACTCACCAGCTCCCCCGCCCAGACCCTGAGCCCCGGGAGGTCTCACACTGGTGCTTCCAACACGGCCTGCACGCGGTGGGTGTCAGTGAGGATTCGGGAGGAAGATGACTGAGCCAGTGAATGAACGCGGTGGGTGTTTGTCCTTCTTTCTGACTTTAAAGACCTCTCTGTGTTGACTCCCTGCTCTTTTAAGAAAAAGGCCTTCTCGTCGGCCTGCTTTCCTGGAGTCATTTCTCATGAATCTCTCGGCAGAGGCCGGTGGCCACCCTGTGAGACACCCCACCCACCCACGGCACCTCCACCTCCACAGTCCTCTCTGTTCCTCTCCCTCTCCCTCTCTCTCACTCTCTGTCTCTCTCTCTCTGTCTCTGCATCTCCCTCTCTCTGTCTCTCTGTCTCTCTGCCTCCCTCCTCCTTTTCTCTGATTTTCCCCCTCCTCTCCCTGCCTCGCTTTTCCTCCTCCTTGAGGACCTAACCCCTGTCTCAAGCCTGTGCCCAGAGCCCACCTGTGAGCAGGGGTCAGGGCCCCCCGTGGGTCAGCCGAGGCTGCAGCAGCCCAGCCAGGGCACCCCGCTCACTAGACACCACAGTCGGGCCACTGCCCTGGCCAGTTCCCCGGAGCCCGCTCCCGTGCGTCCTTTCTGGAAGAGTTTGCCCGGCCGGGCACTGATTGGAAACCAAGCTCCTCCAAGAAACCGGTGTGTTTAGCGACTTGGCCCAAACTCCGCAGGATAACCGCGGGCCCAGCGTGGCACAATTATGAAATGATAGCGCGTCCATGAGCAATTAACTTTAGTCACTGACTTTAAAACAAAGAGGACGGAGACTCCTTGACGTGAGGTAAACACTCAGAGCGGAGAAGAGCCCTGACTCCCAGCGCAGCAGCGGCCGGCGGCAGGACTCACGCCGGGCCTGGGCTGAGGCTCCGAGCTGCTGGAACCAGCGCCAGAGGTGCTCGCGGACCAGCTGCCCACGGGGCCATCTCTGCATGCTCACAGCTAAACCATGGACCAGAAAAGCCCGCTCCAATCCCCGGCCAGCACCAGGGGACAATTGGGTCCAGATGGACAGGAAGGTGTGGTGGGCTCTCACCTCTGTCCACGGAGACACGGCCCGGACCACCAGAACCTGGCCGGGAAATTGGAGCCGCATGTCGGTTTACTACCACTCAGAGCAAGCACCTTTGGCCGCCCACTTCTGGCAATCACCAGGGACACTTTCTTCCCTGGTCCTGACTATAGGCCTGTCGGCCGCTCAGGCCTCTCCCATAGCCACTGGGGGAGAACGAGGGGGTCCAGGATGGTTTTCTCCTCTTTCCCTGGAAAAGTGGAAAGTCACCTCTGATGGGAGGTCCTGACCCCCAGGAGACTCACCTCTGTGGCTCTGCATTGAGTCCCCGCCCACGGCTGCTCTGGAACACACACGACAGACACTCGAAGGAAAGGCATAGACTGGAGCCCTGCCCAAAGTCAGTGCCCCATCTGGACAGGAGGCGATGGCCGCGTCACCTCCCCCACGACAGCCCAGATGCTGCCTGGGAGCCCTAGAGCATCTCTCCGACCACCAGCAGATGCCGGCTCCCACCCATGACGTTGATGGGCTGATGAACTTGAACTCCCTGCCCAGAAGGAGAGAAGAGAACAGCACCGAAGTTTCCTGTCTGCCCAAGTGGCTTTCTCTCCATCTCTCCTGAGACGCCTGGTGTGCAAGTGGCTCAGAGAAAACCTAGAAGAGATTTAATGAGTGGAGGCCACCCGTGGGCGTACACACGCAGAGTACAGAGTACCGGCCTCCAAAGAGAGCTTGTGGAGCGCACGACCGTGCAGCCTGCACCCCTGCTGGGCTCAGGAAGGCCCCATGGGACCGCAGTTCATTTGCAGCTGGCAAAATGCAATTTCCTGATTCGGAGGCTCGAGCCCCAGAACTGAACATTTGTCTTGGGCGCTTGGTGAGGCTGCGAATGGCTGAGCTGAGCTGATGGCCTGCCCGAGGGAGCTGGAGCAGCCATTTCATGGTGAAGGGGCCAGGAGAGCTGGCTGGGCCTCCCTCCCTCCAGGAGCAGAGGGACCCTGCTGGCCTGGGGCAGGAGGGAGGGCCGCCCACTGGGGCTCCAGGGTGCTCAGAAAGCCCACCAGCCACTCGGCCGTCTACTGTCTGTGGAGAGGGCTTCTCTGGCTGGCTCTGCCACCCCATCCCTCTATCTGGATCACTTGTGGAGCTCGGGGAAGGTAAACTAAGCCAGGCATTAGCTCAATTAATCATAATTAGGAAGCTGCAAATGTAATCACGCGATTCCTTTCAAATCCAGATACAGCTGACTTGTGGATTACCCACTGTTTGGGACCATCCAGACTACTGCCTTCCTTCCTCCGTGTGGGCTCTTCAGACCCCAGAATGAGGCCCCGCCTCCCGGCGCCCTCGCCTTCCTGCTGCAGAGACCAGCCTCCCCTCTTCTTACCAGCTGCTCCCATCCATCCCCTCCCCCACCCCACGTCCTCCCCCAGCCTCCTTGCCCCAGTGCCTGCCGCCTCCAGATCCTGGTTCGGGAAACAACCCACCTTGAAGTCTTTGCGCTGCAGCCCCACCCTGACCCAGGCTCTGAGCTGGGACACGGCGGGACTCGACTCTGCCCTCCTAGCAGCTCCCGGCCCCCAAAAGGGAAATAATTGGGGCCAAAACCAGCTGGAAGAGCTGACAGTATCCACTGTGAATTTGTTCACCATGAAATGTTGTTGAATCTTGGTCTCGTGGAGAAGTATGAGCCCGGTGAGAGTTGTGGGTCGCACTCAGGGAGGCCCAGCGGAGGGAGGAGGAAGATTCGTGGCCTGACGGAGAACAGCGTGCTGTATGCAGAGAGCCGCACCTGGGATGACCGGTCAGCGGCTGTGCCCGCGGCCAGTGTGAGAATCAGAACCACTCAGGCCCTGGACGGGGAGAAGCAGCTGCCCCATGTGGTCCTAAAAGCCTGGTACGTGAGGTAGGTGGGGGAGGGAGGCTCCACAGGCGGCCTCAGCTCCTGGGGAATCTCTGCTTTCTGCTGGAGTTGGCCAAGGGTGGCACATGGCTGTGACTGTAGCTCACTATTCCCCTGGTGTAGGCAGCTGTGTCTTCCTTGTGTTGAGATAAACCAGGAATGGAAAAGGCCTGGACCCCTGAGTCACTCTGTGGAGGAGAGCTGCCCTGGGGAGTTGTCTGGGTCCGTGGCAAATTAACGTGAATGAGAAATAAACCATAGCTGTGTTAACCCCCTAGGATTTGCAGACTATTCATTACTGCACCATAGCAGACTAAAACATGTGGGCCAAGTCCCTAGGGCAGAGCTGGTTTTCCAGTCCTTATGGCCCAAGACAGACTCTGGTTCCCACTGTGGCCCAGACAGAGCAGCAGTGAGCAGAGAGAAAACCCTAGTGAGTGTGGGGTGGGCCAGAGAGAAGGGTCAATTGCCCCATGGCCAGTCGGGCAAAGACACCTCTGCCCTGCTGACTGATAGCAGAGGTGGACAGGCACTGCAACGTGGAAGCGGGCTTCAGGGCCCTGAGCCCTGTTAATTTTCGCATCAATAAAACTTGCTCAAATCCCATCAAAGTTCCAACAACATTTTTCACAGAAATAGAACAAAGAATCCTAAAATTTATATGGAAGAACAAAAGACCCCGAATAGCTAAAGGAATACTGAGAAAAAAGAACAAAGCTGGAGGAATCACACTCCCTGGTTTCAAAATATACTACAAAGCTATAGTAACCAAAACAGCATGGTACTGGCACAGAAACAGACACACAGATCAGTGGAATAGAATCGAGAGCCCAGAAGTAAACCCACACATCTATGGACAGCTAATTCTTGACAAGGGAGCATACAATGGAGAAAGGAAAGTCTTTTCAACAAATGGTGTTGGGAAAACTGGACAGCCACATGAAAAAAATGAAAGTAGACTATTACCTTACACCATACACAAAAATTAACTCAAAATGGATTAAAGACTTGAATGTAAGATCTGAAACCATAAAACTTCTAGAAGAAAACATAGGCAGTATACTCTTTGACATCGGCTTAGCAACATATTTTCAAGTACCGTGTCTGACTGGGCAAGGGAAACAACAGAAAAAATAAACAAATGGGACTACATCAAACTAAAAATCTTCTGCACAGCAAAGGAAACCATCAACAAAACGAAAAGACAACCTAACAATTGGGAGAAGATATTTGCAAACCATGCATCTGATAAGGGGTTAATCTCCAAAATATATAAAGAACTCATACATCTCAACAACAACAAAACTAACAACCCAATTTAAAAACGGGCAAAAGACCTGAACAGACACTTCTCCAAAGAAGATATACAGATGGTCAACAGGCACATGAAAAGATGCTTAACATCATTAACTATCAGAGAAATGCAAATCAAAACTACAATGAGATATCACCTCACGCCCCTCAGAATGGCTATAACTAACAAGACAGGAAACAACAAGTGTTGGAGAGGATGTGGAGAGAAGGGAACTCTCATACACTGCTGGTGGGAGTGCAGACTGGTGCAGTCACTATGGAGAACAGTATGGAGATTCCTCAAAAAATTAAGAAAAGAATTACCATATGATCCAGCTATTCCACTGCTGGGTATTTATCCAAAGAACATGAAAACCCCAATACGTAAAGATACATGCACCCCTGTGTTCATTGCAGCATTGTTCACAATAGCCAAGATTGGAAGCAACCTAAGTGTCCACCAAGGGATGAATGGATCAAGAAGATGTGGTATATATACACAATGGAATACTACTCAGCCATAAGAAATGACAAAATCCAGCCATTTGTGACAACATGGATGGACATTGATGGTATTATGCTGAGCAAACCTCACTCATAAGTAGAAGATGAAAATAACAACAAACTCACAGAGACAGAGACTGGATTGGTGGTTCCCAGAGGGGAAGGGGGGAGGGAGGAGGGCAAAAGGGATAATTAGGCACATGTGTGTGGTGATGAATTGTAGTTAGTCTTTGGGTGGTGAACACAATGTAATCTATGCAGAAATAGACGTATAACGATGCACACCTGAAATCCACACAATGTTATAAACCAACGTTACCACAATAAAAGATAAATAAATGATAAACTAAAACTTGCTCAGCCTCTGCTTCACGAGGTCACCCGCCCAGGATCCAGGCTTTGCCATCAGTGCTGATCCCAGAGCCTGCAGGTAGGGGACGAGCAACCTGCCCCCACATGGCACCTCCACCTGAGACGAGGGAAGATCTCTCCCCTCCACTTGCCCCTGCACGGGCAGGCGCCGCCCAGGATTCTCCACCCAGTTACGAGCTGTGGGACCCAAAGCCAGGAACCTGATTTCCAGGGGCTTCAAAAGGCAGTGTTTCAGGAACGAGGAGAGAAGCCACAGACTGGGAGGAAATATCACAGATCCAACAGCCTTGTATCCAGAATACAGGAAGAACTGTGAAACTCAACAACTCGATTAAAAAATGGGCAACAGATTTAAATGGATATTTCACCAAAGCGGTTATATGGGTGGCAAATAAGCACGTGAAAAGATGTTCAACATCACAGCCTTGAGGAAAATGCAAATTAAAACCACAATGAGATATCACTCCACGCCCATTAGAAGGGCTAAAACACACAGGCTGACAATACCAAATGGTGGCAAGGATGTGGAGCGCTCACACATTGCCCACAGGAATGCAAAATAATACAGTCACTCAGGAAAACAGTTTGGTGTTTTCCTATTACTCATTACTGTATATTAATTTTTAAATAATTTATTATAAAAGGAGGGATGAATTTATTTTAAAAAATATTTTCTCTCCTCCAAGAAAAACCCCACCTCCAGTGTTTAGGACATTTCTTTCTTCTCTCCTCATTAGCTTCTTGCTTTGTGCATCTGAAATGGAGCCCTTGGCCTGTCCAGAGGAGGCCACCCAGTGCCTCTGTGTCACCTGGGATTGCACAGACAGATCTCCTTCTGCTAGTTGGCAGGCCAGCTCTCAGGGGCAGGAGGGGCTCGCTTAGTTGGAACTTTCCGGGTCTACCTTCCTGGGACTGCTATTATTCCTGGGGAAATAAGAAAGTTAGAATCAGCTCTTGCCCCTGATGTGGGAGGGTGACAAGGCTGGTGGCCTTGGCCAGGTTGAAGGGGAGAGATTTCAGTCCAGGGGGAAGGGCTGCACCAGGACGGTCTGCGGTACAGGAGGGAGCTGAGCAACAACTGACCTTTCCTTCATCCAAGCCTCAGGCTGGCTCTCTAGCCACACAAGCATCTGGCCAAGTCAACACGTTGTTGGGGACCATGTGGAGGGACCTTGTGGCCCAGGACACTGCTCCAGCTCCATAAATGCTCTAGACACTGTCCTTCTCAAGCTGAGCTCGCCACACCCTTGGGCACTCCTAGAGGTATGAATATGGAGGGAGGGTCTCAGAGCAGAGCATCCACCCACCCTTTCCCTTTTGTGGGACCCTGGGGGCATAAACAGGGAGGCCAGGTGGAAAGCAGGAACAGAAGCCTGGCTGTGCCTGGTTCTGCCTCTTTTCACTGCTGCTTCCCTCCTCCCTCCACCTGCCCCCATCTGGAGACAGAGGGGCCGGGGCTGCATCCTTGGAAATTGGTTCACCAGCAGCTGTTTCCCAACACTAACTCTTCAGGTACCCAGGGCCAATCTCGAGTTTGATTAAACTCCTCTCTTCTACTTTCTTCTCTGCCTAAGCCCGTCTTGCCGAGGCAACGTAATAAAGTACAGTAAGCGGCTTCGTGCACTTGCAGGAAAATGATTTTCCCAACAAGGGCTGTGAGCGATTTCAGTTCACCAGGTCCCCGAACCCATTTGCTGGACTTGGCAGGGTTTTTTTGAGACTCAGCTAAAGTATTTCCTTCTCTCCCTGGATCTGAGATTTGTGGAATTTCAAATATTTGTGTTATAACAATAAACACGAGCATGACAGTTCTCTGTCTCCGTGAGGAATAAAAGGCACGTACCATTTCTCCCCAGAGCACTGCAGACCTGAACAAACACGTCAGCAGCAACAGAGACCCAGTCCAGAAGGACCCTGGCTCATACCCGGAGGACGTGTGGCAGAGGTGCCGGGGAAATGGAGGGCTCCGTCAGGAATATTAGCCCAGAGATTTTTAATTCATTTCAGACGAAAATGTCCCCTGTGCCCTGGAGGTGGGAGTGCGGCATAGTAGAGAAGCAATATGTGGTCCAGATGGGAGAGGAGGATGGTTCTGGACCTCTGCCCAGCCTCCGATCCGGTGCCCCTGCTTCCAGAATCACCTCCCTTGGGTCCATCCTCCACATCACCCCCATGAGCTCTCCAAAGCACAAATGGAATCTAGTCATGTCCCTGCTTAGAAACTCAATGGTTCCCCATGGCCCCCAAGGAGACGCCCAAACCACAGAAAACCACAGAGAAGCAGTCTCCAACCACCTCCAGCCTCCCCTCCATGCTCTCCTCTGCACAGGCTCGGTGCCCCAGCCCTGCCAGACACCCCCACTCCTCGACACAATGGTTGTTCCTTCTACCAAGCCTTTGCACAGGCTGTCCCCTCTGCCAGGAATGCCTTCTCTCCCACCTCCTCCCCAAACCTCCCTGCCACGTGTGGCTTTGCTCATGACCCATTTATCAGGAATGGTAAATATTTGCTTACATGTCTTTCTTTTTCCCAACTAAACTGGGCACTCTTTAGGGGCCAAAACCACCTCTCTGTATCCCAGGTCTTTGTCAGTGCCTCCTGGAAGATATAGAAAATAGAGAAAACTCAATTTTTTAAACATCACCTGTGATCTCACCTCTCAGAGCTGGCAGCTGTCAACACCTGCCATCTCTCCCTCAGGCTCTCTTCCATGCGTGTCCTTCTCTGTTAAATCGGTGTCCTGGTCTCTACTCTCCTTCATGACCTTTCTTTCATGGGGCAACGCAGCATGAACCTTTTACCATGTCATTAAATGTCCTACGATTTCATTGCTACCCCAGAATTCATTTATGTCACCAATTCCCCATTTTGGATGTTTAGATCATTTGCTATTTTTCAGCATCAGAGACCAAGCTACAACCAACATCCAGGATGTAAGTCTTGGTGCCCCTCTCTGAGTGCTCCTTAGGGTAAATAAATTCCTGGAAGGGAATTTCTGGGTCAGAGATACACACATTTTCAAGGTCTTGAGATAGATAGAGGCATAGATAAATGATAGATAGATATAGATAGATAGATAGATGGCAGATAGATAGATAGATGCATAGATTGATAGATGCATCGAGAGAGAGAGAGAGATGGATAGATAGATGATAGATAGATAGATAGATAGATAGATAGATAGATGGATAGATAGACAGATGCACAGATTGATAGATGCATCGAGAGAGAGAGATAGATGGATAGATAGACAGATGATAGATAGATGATTAATAGGCAGATGCATCGAGAGAGAGACAGACACTGAGATACAAACAGAGAAATAGAGAGGAGAATTGGAGGCTAACCGAGACAATGAAATTACCTCCAGAGAGCTGCGTCCACTCTTCATCCTCTGCGTGTTCACCAGCTGCGGCTGCTATGACAAGGCACCGTAGATTGCGTGGCTTAAGCAACAGACATTTATTTCTCACAGTTTGGAGGCTGGAGGTCCAAGATCAAGATGCCGGCAGGTTCGGTTCCTGGTGAGGCCCACTTCTTGGTTTGCAAAGGGACACCTTCTCACTGCATCCTCACGTGGCGGAGAAGAGAGGGAGCTCTGGAGCCTCTTACAAGGGCACTGGTGCCGTCACGGGGCCCACCCTCACGACCTCGTCTAACCCTAATCACCTCTCAAAGGCCTCATTTCCAAATACCATCACACTGGAGTCAGGGCTTCAACATATGAATTTGGGGGGACAGGCATTCAGTCCCTAGTCCCCACCTACCTTCTCCCTGGCCAGGGTGGGAGGTGCCTTCCCTCCCAGCATCACCAGCACCGGGATCTCCAGCTGGTTACGCTTCCTTCTTGCTGGGCCAAAGATGCAGAGCATCTAAGGGCATGAAGATTGTAGTGGGTTGAACAGCGGCCCCCAAAAGGATACATCCAAGTCCTAGTTCTTGGTACCCAAGAATGTGACCTGATTTGGAGAATGAGACCTCATTTTGCAGATGTGATTGAGCTAAGGATCTCAAGATGAGATCATCCCGGATTATCCCGGCGGGCTCTAAATCCAGCAACAAGGGTCCTAGTAAGAGCCATACAGAGGAGAGACACAGAGGGAAGACGGCCATGTGAAGACAAAGGCAGAGGTTGGAGTGATGCGGCCACAAGCCAAGGAATACTTGGATCCCCCAGGAGCGGGAAGAGGCGAGAAGGATCCTCCCCCAGAGCCTTCGGAGGGAGCACGGCCCCACAGGCACCTTGATTTCAGACCTCTGCCCTCCGAAACAGTGAGAGAATAAATTTCTGTTGTTTTAAGGCACCGAGCTTGTGGCTTGTCTCCTGCGGCAGCCCCAGGAAACCATCCGGAGGGTGAAGCCCTGGGCTGATGGGGGCTCACATTCCTTCCCACCTCTCCTCCAGGGAACCGAAGCATGCATCGCAGCTAGAGTAAATACAGAGAAGTCCCAACATAGGAATCGAGGTTAACTTTCTAAGGAAACCTTGTTTTAGAGAGTTTAAATTTTTTTTCCATCCCTTTGGGGAAAAGTAAGAAAACAGATTTCCCATCCCCGGCAGAAAAAAGTACATCACTGTGAAAGGCATCGGCTTCATCTGTCCTGGCCGACACCATTCTGTCAGTCCAGACTATTACATTTTCTAATCAAAGTCTTCGGTTATTAAACTGCCTGAGGTTGGCAGAGGTCTGCTGTTATCTTACATTAAAATCCCTCGCGTCCAAATACAATGAAATTAATTTGAGATGCCAAAAGAAACTCGGGTCAATAGAGCATCAATATTTTAAGCTATCAGAGCCGGCGTGTGGCAGGTGCCAGGAGGGGCGTCTCTCCTCCTCTAGGCCTCCCCCTGGGTCTCAGGGGCTGCAGGGCACAGTGATGGGTGGGTGCTGGAACCCACACAGGACCCTGGGGGCCAGGGGCTGGGAGAGGGTGAGGCTCTCGGAGACCCGGGGCGGGGGCCCAGGCCAGCGAGGGCTGAGCCGCCTCTCCTCCTATTGGAGGACGTTCAGATGCAGCCTGTGCCCTCACCAAAGTGAGTTTCCCTCTCCTCTGCGTCCCGATGAGCCCTGGGGGGCCCTTTCCATGTCCTCTCATTTCCTCCTCAGTCTCTCGGTATCCTAAGGGCCAAATTCTCCTCTGCCTCCTTCCAGCAGTTTCCCCAAGGGCCCCACCTCAGCACCCCAGGCTCCCATTGCCTTACGACTGCCCCAGCCAGCCTTAAAGGGAGCTGCTCATGCAGATGGAGCATGTGAGAGCAGGCCTGTCCCAATTTCCAAAACACAAAGTTTAACTTTGTTTTAGCAGATGGAGCAAGTAAGGCCTTCACAGTGCAAAGTGGAGAGTCATTACATGACACCCCGACACGCGCTAGAAATCGAACCACAAAGGGTCCGTTACATAATGACAGTCGGTCTGTGTCTCAGACAGGCTGCCTCTGTCTTCTCCGCAGATCAAAGCCTCTGTGCATCTTATGAGAGGCCCTGGGCTGAATCAGGACGTGCGGGAGCAGACAGGCACCAACATGTGGCCCCGCACGGCCCCTCCTGAGCACCTAGCTGTCCACACGCTTTCCTCGGGCAGCTTCTCCCTACACAAGAGCTTCCCAGCTGGTTTCTGAGCTGCCCTGGGGCTGGGCCTGACACCGGTCCAGGTATTTCCTCTTCCTGCCTCTGGGATGGAGCAGAATTCTGCTGCCTTGCTGTCTCCACCACTCTGGGTTCCACGGCTCCCAGGCTGCATGGGAGCCACAAGCAGAGGGAACAAAGTCAGGCTTTGGGGAGGATCCCACCACATCTAAAGTGGCCACCGGCCTTCTGAAGCCGGAATGTGGCCAAGGCGGGGAAAGAGGGTGATCTGCCATCCCCGGGGACTCTGCTCACAGGCCCCAGAGGAACACCTGAGCCCCCGTGTCCTGACTCCCTCACCCCCTAGTAGAGGTCAGCTCTATGTCCTACCTGCAACCTGGGAGGCCAAGACCAAAGTGAGAGTCACTGCCCTCAGGGGGCTCAGCCCTGGGAGTGAGACCCTCTGTGACAAGGAGGTGAGCAGCAAACCAGATGCCTGGACCCACAAGTCACATTCTGCCCCGGCTATGACCACAGGGCCAAGGGCAGTGACTTCTGTCTCAGTCCCAGGGTCATTAGTCATCTGTCCACCCATCCCCTGTCGTCTACCACATGCTTCAGAAGAACAGGGGCCTAGTCTCACCCTGTCCACTCAGCAGATATCGGCCAAGCTCCTGCACGGCTGGTCACCGTGCACTGAGCGTGCGAGCTGACCCAGCAGAGGCCCTGCCTTGATGCGTTAACCGTCTGATGAGGGAGAGGGCAGTTGCCAACTAAACAGTGAACGTAAAATAAGTTCAGACCCAAAAGTGTTAACAAGAAACCCGCAGGGAGCTGCGAAAGAGAACGACAGTGGAGTTCCGTGAGAAGGTGACAGTGAGCTGAACCTTGCGGGGAGGGAGCCAGGCACGGACAGAGCCACGGGCAGAGCCACAGGCAGAGGAAAGAGCCCCAAGAACACTCCGAGGTCAGGTGCACTGGGCATGCACAGGACAACGGCTGGCATGCAGAAGAGGGGTGAGCAGGGAGGAAGAGGGAAGATGGGGTGGCTGGCCTCGCAGGACTTCCCAGGCCAGGGTGAGCATCTGGGGTTTGACCCAGAAGCAGAGGGAAGCCACGGGAGGGCTCTGCACAGAGAAGTGGCCCAATCTGAGTACATTTGCCAATGGCCACTGCGGCTCTGTGTGCAAAGCAGGGTTGAGGGAGGCATGAGGGGGCAGAAGGAGACCTCTCTAGGAGTTGCTGTGGGGAAAGGGGGAGCTAGGTGGCAGGTGGTGCTGGAGAGAAGATGTCAGACACACCCATCCATCCAGACAGATGGACCAAGTGTCCGCTACACCAAGGCAGTATCCTGGGTCAGGGCAGGGGGCAGGCAGACCACACTCTCCTCTCCGATGGGCCTGTGCTCTAGACCCCAGACTTATTTTGAAGGTTAACAGAGAGGATCTGATGGTGGAGAGGAGCCCAGTGTATCCTTCAGCTTCGCCCTGAGCAGCAAAGAAGATGGAGATGCACCTACCAAAAGGGAAGGCTCAGGGAGGAAGACACTAATGGGACCAAAGTTGGGTTGGGCCCTGTTGAGTTTGGGGTTCTTATGAGAACACCCAGTGGAGAGGCCAGGCTGGGCTCCCCGTGCAGGAGACTGGCTCTCCAAGGAGCGGCCATCTGGGACAAGCTGTCCATTTAGGAGTTGTCAGCATAGAGACGCGTGTGAAGGGGATGGAGAGGTCAGGTTTGGAAAACCAGGACTTTCACAATAAAAAAAGCAAATAATGTAGGATAGTTAGTCTCATTGGTGGACAGTTATGCATGAGGTTGAGTAGTTTAGGCTGAGGGACCAAGGAGAGGAGTCTGGAAGGATGGTGAGATGGGCGGGGAGAGGAAGGAGGGAGGGCAGGGCTGAGTGAGCAGGGCTGGGGAGACGGTCCTGGCTGGGTGGATCATGGGTGGTGGGGAGAGGGTGCAGCCAGTGGGACTTGCAGGAACAGGCCAGTTTTCAGGAGGGGCACCCCTGTGATGGGGGAGAGGGTGAGAGGGATGTTTCTGGAAGGCCTCTCTGAGAGGCATGCAAGGTGGACTGTGCAGAGCTACAGAGGTGGTCTAGTTGGGAGGGACAGGAGCGCGCTCCAGGATGCGGCAGGAGAATGGCGGGAACAGGTGGCTGTGCCCACGACTACTGGACGAGGGCTGGGGGCCATCTGGCCCAATTCCACCCCCGGCCCGAACCCCCACAGAGGGAGGCTGGAGGTTCTTCCTGCCTCTGGCTTTCTTCTCAGCTCAGAGAGGCACCGTGGACCAACTGGAACGGATGCCACTGGCCATCCCTGAAACATGTGGGTGTCATGCTCTGTCCCCTGCTGGCTGACCCACGGCGAAAAGCCACAGAATGGAGCTTCCCCTTACCAGAGGTGGTACATTTCAAGAGAAGAAAAGTGTGGAAGCGGTATCTTTCCACACACCTGGTGCTCAGCCCTCTGTTCACCTGCCAACGTCTTTAAAGTCGCCCCATAGATGCTCAGCCCAAGGCAAATGCAGGAGGCCTATTCCAGGGATTCATCCTGTACAAAGACGGCTTTTTGGTAATTAGTACGTATCAATGAGCCCGTGACTCCCTGAGAAATGGAACCTTGGCAGGAAGCGGAGATGACAGATATTGCTGCAGGCGTGGTGAAGAGCTGGTGTCCTTTGAAAGAAAAATAATAACTGATGCACCTCCATGTTTCATTTATGGCAAAGCCCTGAGATGGATGCCCTTTGACTGTGTGACAATAGCCCCAAACAACAGAAGGCAAACCGCCATTTCAATCATTCATCTTCTTGGGTTTTGTTATGCTTGATCAAAGATACTAAATTTAATAAGGAATTTGTCAAGGTTATCTCATCTCAGTACAAAAAAAGAGCAGGATCCCTGAACTCTGCCCACCCCATCCCTAAGCTGAAGGATGCGTGTCCATGTTTGCCTCTGTGTGTATGTGTGTGTGTGTTTGTCGATGTGCACGCAGGAATGCATGGTTTTTAGCCAGGAGCTGTTTCAATGTACAGGTCTCAAAGGCATCCACTGAATGCTCACGCATCCATCTGCCAGTTTGGAACTAAAACTTGGCCAGTCTCTCTCCTCTCTGAGAGGAGTTGCAGGACTGGGATTAAGAATGTGGCTGCTGCCACCATTTTGCTGGGTCCAAATCCTTGTTCTACGTCCTGGACAAGGAAATACAGGACCCCAGATGCGGAGGGTGGAGTTAATACTTTTATCACCTGGTAGCATGTTTTCATCCCTGATCTATGCAAGCTTCCCACCTCTTTTTATTATCTGGGCATTTGTTCCCTTTAATTCCCAAACCCACTCCCATTTCTTCCCCTCCCCAGAGGCGACAATTTTGTTTTGATCACTGCGTAGTTTCTTCTGTATGTCAGTGTTCTTATGAAATCAGCACTGTGGCCTTGCTGGCGTGTATATTTTATTTGTGCAAATGATATGATGTTGTATATCTCATCCTGCTCCCTACTGATTTTTTCTCTAACCACTGGATTTTTAAGTTCCATTTGTGTTGCTATATGCAAATCTAGTCTGCGATTTCCATTCCCTGCACAGCCCTCCACAGTGTGCACCTGCCGAATGTTACCTGTGCACTCTCCCGTCATACACATATCCCAGCGAACAGCCACACCTGTCATCTCGTGTGGGCCCCATCCCAAGGTTACACATGAGGAGTTTGCAGCTGCAGCGCCCCGTTGCTTCCAGAATGGCTGCAGCGTCAACACTCCATCAGCCGTCATGGGCTTTCCTGCAGCCCACATTCACCTCAAAATTTGGCTTAACCAGCTTTGTAAGTTTTTCCCAGTCCAACAGATGTAAAGTGGAATCTAATTTTCACGTATACGATTCCTAACGACTTGGAGCATCTCTTTTCAGGCTCATTAGCTTGTTGGGTTTCCTCTCCACCAATCGTCTGTCCATGTCCACGTCCCTCACCCATTTTTCCATTGGGGTCACCGTCCTCCACTTTTTGATTTTCAGGAGACTTGCAGAATTTCCCTGTAAATTCTTGGTCTTAATCCCTTGTTAGTTTTTAACATTGCAAATATCTCTTCTCCTTTGCTCAACCGTGTATTAACTTTGCCCCTATTGTCTTTCATTGAACAAAAATCTCTAACCCTGCTGTAATGACATATATCAGTTTGTTGCCTTATGGTTTATGGTTTTGAATTTTTATTTAAGGCATCTCTGCTCCAATGTGACAAAAATTTTCCCCTACGTTTTCTTTAAGTTTTGCTTTTCCTATTAGGTCTTTAACCATAATCCAGCTGTGAATACGGCACCAGGTAGGGACTCAGTGTTGAGCTTTGAATTTTTTTATGTCTTATCACAAATAGGTGCTGAGCTAAGCTTATCAGATGCCCTTTCTGCGTTGACTGAGATACAAATATGATACTTTTCCTTTAACCTGTTACTGCAGAGAATTACAAACAGAGATTTTCAGATGTTCCTGGATAAACCCTACTTCATCACAGGTCATTTTTCTTAATATATTATTTGATTCAGTTAACTAATATCTTACTTAGAATTTCTGCAACTTTGTTATAAATAAAATGGGCCTATAATTTTTTTACTCTTATTGTCCTTGTTTGATTATGAAATCCAGATTACATCAGCCTCACAAAGTGAGCCAGGCAAAACGCACTCGTTTTCTGCTCTCCCAGATATCTTGTATAAAACAGAAATTAACTGTTCCTAGAAAGTATTGTAGAAATCTCCCCCCAAATCATCTGGACTTGGGGTTTTTGTTTGTTTGTTTTCGGTGAAGGAAGGTCACAGCTATAACTTAGCCTCTTTAACATGCATTTGTCTATTCAAGTTGTCTGTTTTATATCACACCAGTTTTGGCATTTTATACTTTTTATGAGAATTTATCCATTTCATCTAAGTATCAAATTTAGTGAAATATGCCTATTCGTGATACTAATTTCACATCTTACTTATTTCCAACTTCTCAATCTTTTTCTTAATTGGTCTTTCCAGAAGTCTAGCATGTTAATTTTTTTCACCAAATTTTGGTCTTGGTCACCCTCCCCGTAGGTTTTATCTGTTCTGTTTTTTTCTGCTTTTATCCTTTTTATTTCCTTCTTTATATTTTCAGGGGGGGTGGGTGGGGTAAAGTCACTCCCTTGCTCCCTTCCCAACTGTTGACGTTAAATACCAGGCTCATTCATTTGCAACTTCTGTCCTTCCTGATAAATGCGTTTAAAACTGTCAGTTTTGCTATAAGAATTGCCTCAGTTTTGTCCCACCCCATTTTGACATGTCAAATTCCATTATCACATCCTTCTTCATTTCCTTGATCATTTCCATGGGTTATTCAGAGATATGTTAATTAGTTCCCCCCAAACTGGGGTTTCTAAAATACTGTCCTTCTATTAATTTGAACATCATTTATATGTGGTTAAAGGATGCAGTTTAGGGCTGGCCTGGTGGTATAGCGGTTAAGTTCATGCACTCATTCCACTTCAGAGGCCCGGGGCTCACCAGTTAGTATCCTGGGTGCGGACCTACTCACTGCTCATCAGGCCATGCTGAGGCAGCCTCCCACATAGAAGAGCTACAACTCTACAACTGTGATACACAACTATGTACTGGGGCTTTGGGAGAAAACAAGAAAAAAGAGGAAGATTGGCAATAGATGTGAGTGCAGGGCCAATCTTCCTCAAAAAAAAAAAAGAATCTTTAAAAAAAAAGAATGTCATTTATTTTATATTAATTCTTAGAAACTGATCGAGACTCCTTTACATGCCCTCCCAGTACACAACCCTTTTCTGTAAGTGTGTTCTGTGCACATGGGGAAAGGGCACATCCCCTGTTGGTTCGTGTCGTGTTCTCCACACACCTTACAGCTCCAGCTTACCCACTGTGTTGGGCAAGTCTTCAGCATCTCTGCTTTCTTGTACCTGCTGGATCTATCATTAAAATCTCCACTAAAATTTCTCCCTGGATTCCTGTTAGGTATTTTTTTTTTGAAGCTATGTAGTTGAGTGCATATAAATGTACGATGAATACCTGTTCTTTAATTATTTATGACTACACAATGTTCTTTTTGTCCTTTGTGATTTTTTTATTCTTAAGTTCTGTTTTCTGTCTTTCTTTTCTTAACTCTGAAATGGTGATACTAAAACACCCTGCATCTTAGAATCAACATCGGATTAGATATGTTAATCTGCCTAATGCACCTAAAACTAGGTCTGGAATATCGAAGCCTTGTTAAGTGCTAGGTTTCTCTTTTCTCCCAGTTCTTAACACATGACGAGTCTCAGCAATTCTCAGTGGCAGGGCACCTCTGCCCATCTCTGAGAGGCCTTCCTGGACCTCCTGCCTCTCCGCTCATCACCAAGCTCCCCGCCCTGCGGAGCAGAAGGTGCATGCAGGGCTCAGGGAGGGGAGATGACGTGCTGGGCTCTGTGACAGAATTCCCCTCCTGGCGGAAGTTGGAGGACAAATGCCCCTCCAAAGCTGGAGGGATGAGCATGGGCCAACTCAGTGAAGGTAGTCCAGATAAAGGGGAGACTTTGTCTAAACAGCTACCCAGTGAGTGACAGAATGCACCAGAGAAGCTGGTCAATGTGACAAATGGTTGCAGCCAAGAGCCCTGGGATAGGAGTGATGGAGGAGCAGCCCAGGGTCCCCAAGAAGACAAGTTTCCAGGGTTGCCCTGCCTTGTTGGTTAGACAGCAGAGAGGAGGCAGAGTGCCCACCCAAGCTCCGAGGTCTCCAAGCACGCAAGAGGCCCAGAGCAGCGGTTGCTAATCGCATCCCAAAGGCACCCAAGGTGGACCTTGGAACGTGGCATAAATCACTCCCCCTGGCAGGGATGGAGATGGAGGGACTCTGCTGCCGAGAGCGTAACTCAATTACCGCCGGGAAAGCTGGCCTCTTAAAGGCTGCTATCAATCTGAATTAAACTGAGGGTTTTAATAACATGACTCCTTCCAGGATGCTTCCCTTCCCAGCTTTATCATCTCCAGCATCAATTCACTTCCGAAAGAAAAAAAATTAAGCCACAGGGGATAGTAAGTAATAATTATTTTAAATGTGTTTTGTTCCCAGTGTTTACATGAGAGAAGACCAACAGCATCTAGCAAACCCTCCCGGATGGGTTCTGGGCCTGACCCGACCTGGGGCTGGGAAGGAATCAGGGTTACCAGGTGCTGACCTCAGCAGGCCCAGAGCTTCCCAAACCCCTCTGCCAGCTGACCCTCAGAACCACGTGGGAGCCTGTAGGACACACAGCTCCCTGGGCCCCGCTAGCCCTACTGAACCAGGATGTCCAGGGAGGGGCCTGGGAGCCTGCATTCTAAAGCCTGACTGGTCGTCCTGCTGCTCAGCCCAGTGCACCATGTCCTGCCTGCCCCTGCCACCACCTCCTTCAGGCCATCCTCATGCAGCAGCCACAGGAAACAAGGGCACTCCCTCATCCCTTGGTTAAAGCTTTGTCCTGTCACCTGCAAAAGTATTGCCCTAAGTGGGTTCCCAAGGTGCTTTTCACAAAGAGGCTGTGATGTTGTGATTTATAGTAGGAAGTATATACAGATGGTCCCTGACATACGATGGTTCAAGTTACGATTTTTCGACTTCACGATGGTACGAAAGCAATACACATTCAGTAGAAACCCTACTTGGAATTTTGAGTTTTGATCTTTTCCCAGGCTAGCGATGTGCAGATGATGCTGTGCGATTCTCTCTCGTGAGGCTGGGCAGCGAGCCACACCTCCCAGTCAACCCCGCGATCACGAGGTATCATGATCACTTACAACTACTCTGTACACAGACAATCATTCTGTTTTTCACTTTCAGGACAGTGTTCAATCAATCACACGAGAGACTCAACACTTTATTGTAGAATAGGCTTTGCGTTAGGTGATTTTGCCCAACTGTAGGCTAATGTAGGTGTTCTGAGCCTGTTGAAGGCAGGCGAGGCTCCGCTATGCTGTTCAGTAGGTTAGGCGCAGTAAACATATTTTTGACTTAAGATATTCAACTTTTGATGGGTTTATGGGGACGTAGCCCCATTGTAAGTCATGGAAGGTCTGTACTTGGTCTTTATCCCAGTTCCTAGCATATGGCTCCAGAACCCCTGGAATTTCCCAAGTGATGAGAGCCACAAAGATGTCTTTTGTTATGTTAATGAGGTAACTTTTGGATGCACCTAAGGATGCAGGACAGGGAGCCAACCCTGTGATTAGAGGGTTTGAACTTTCAGTCCCAGCCCCCTGACCTCTGGGGAGGGGGAGGGGCTGGAGACTGAGTTCAATCACCACAGGCCAATGATTTCATCAATCTCTCCTACGTAATGACGCCCCTGTAAAAACCCAAAAGAACAGGGTTCCGAGAGCTTCCAGGTTGATGAACTCATGGAGATTCGGAGAGAGTGGCGCTCTGGAGAGGGCATAGAAGCTGCTCCACACTCTTTCCCCGAACCTTGCCTTCTGCATCTCTTCCATCTGGCTGTTCCCAAGTTATATTCTTTTCTAATGAACCAGGAATCTAGTAAGTAAAATGTTTCTCTGAGTTCTTTGAGCCACTCTGACAAATTAATCAAACCCAAGGAGAAGGTTGCTGGAACACCTGTCTACAGCCAGTCGGGTCAGAAGCACAGGTGACAACCTGGTCTTGTGGTTGGCATCTGAAGGGGGCTGGGGGGTCTTGTAGGCCTAAGTCCTTAACCTGCGGGATCTGATGCCATCTCCAGGTGGATAGTGTCAGAATTGAGTTGAATTGTAGGACCCAGGTGGTGACTAAAAATTGCTTGGTGGCATGAGGAAACCCCCACACATTGGAATGGAGTCAGAACTATAGAAGTTTCCACGGCCTGATAAGTCTGAGAATTAATGCTGGTTGACTCCTCAGTTCCCAGGCAGTGTAGACCCCCATTGCTTCAGGAGGCTCATCTCTAAAAACACAGAGGAAAATTTCCCAACTCTGTGGCACTGAAATCTCATCTGTCTTTCTCTGAAGATTAAAAATAGCAAGACAGGGACTGGCCTGGCAGCATAGTGGTTAAGTTCACACACTCTGCTTTGGCAGCCCAGGGTTCATGGGTTTGGATCCCAGGCGTGGGCCTATGCACTGCTTATCAAGCCATGCTGTGGCAGGCGTCCCACATACAATGCAGAGGAAGATGGGCACAGATGTTAGTCAAGGGCCAATCTTCCTCAGCAAAAAGAGGATTAGCAATGTATATTAGCTCAGGGCTAATCTTCCTCACAAAAAAAAAAGTAAGACAGTCAATAAATCTACCTTTTTCGTGTGCCCCATGGCAAATATTAACTACCATGTGCTTGTTTACCTAGTAGTTTTATGAGAAATTGGAATGACTCTTCGAATCTGGCTAGGCTCTGGCTCCCTCACGTGCTAAAAAGGGCTCACTTGACATAACATAGGGAAACTGTCAATGGTCAGGCTCAGGGAGGCTAGTCACCCATCCAAGACCACATAGCTGGGATTTGAAACCAGCCTGTTGGAATCTAAAACCCAAGCTCCTGGCCCATGCCCCTGTACTTCCCAACAACGACAAGCACCAGCTGAAATGGAGGATTGGTCCCCGGAGAACAAGAACCACGAGACGATAAGAACAGAGGCAAGAGAAAGACAAACTGGCTTCCACAGCTGAGCTTGGGGGTGGTTGCCAGCCCCCTGCAGACCAAATGGAAGGATATGAGCAGGTGAGAGTCCTCTCATCAGACAGGAGGGAGTGTGCACTTTCCTGAGAAGAGAACTCTGTGATAATTGACGCCGGGGACCCTGTGGGATAAAGTGAAAATGTCCTTAATAACACTTTTGTAGAAAAGGACAGCGACTACACTTCATGCAGATGTTTCTCATAAAAATCTCAGCAAAGTCAGGGGCATAACAGAAAACTGCAACCCAGCGAAGACCAGGCCCTGCCAAGATAGGGTGATGTAGTCTGAATATGTGGGCTTCTCGCTCCTGAGACAGACCATAGAGCACTCAGAGGCACAGACCCGTTGCTTGCCCTGCAAATGATCATCTATTTTAAAAAGTAATCATTGGGCTTTTGGTAGAAAGCAGAGAGCAAAGACGCTATTGTAGCTGACGATAGACCGGTGTTGTTGCTTAGGTTGACCAGATGTCCAGATGAAAGCTCAGCCAAAACTCCTGCCAGGATCAAAGGTCCCCGGGTCCCCAGAGAGAGGCTGCAGGAAACCAACTATTTATTTATTCACAGGGATAGCTGTGGCTTCACTTCAAAAGATGAACATTGTGTGATCACATCTTCCAAATTCTACACCATAGAGCACGGCCAAGAGGATGTGGGCGTGGAGACGCCATTAGCCCACTGCAGCTGTGGGAACCCCAAATGCTGCCTGGACCATCTGATTTTAGCGACAGGGAGTCCCCAGCACCCTCCAGATGAAATAACTGTGAAATGAACCTCTGACAACGAATAAATCAACCTTCTTTATAGGGTTGTTTTTCACTTAAATGTAATTAGGCTCAAACATTTTGCTTAAATTTTTTTTAAATCCGACAGGATCATGGGGAGACTTTTTTCTTTTTCCTCCATTCTTGTGGGAGAAGTGAAATGTACTAATGATTTTCTTACAGTTTAATAAAAAATAACAAACATTTATACCTTCAAGAAAGCAAAGATGTTGATTTAAATATTATCGCCAGGACAACACATTACTCATTTAGACGCCTTATCAGCGTCGCAGCGTGCTTTGAAGACAGAGGTTGCTTTCTGAAGGCACAGGACACTTGTGAGCCCAGGGGTCTGCACCTTCGTTAGCAGTGGTGTCCCTGAACACAGCTTCGTCTGTTGCAGCTAGAGGGGGAGCGGGTGCATTTGCTTCCTCATCTTTCTGGAACATCGTTCACCAGAAGTTAGAGGGGGCTACAATTTCCAAGCTAAGCCTGAGACACTCAACACAAATGGCTGAAAGAGAAGTTTGTCACGTGGAAGTGGGAGCATAGGATGTTTCCCGCTATGCCCTCAAGTCACTCTTTCCGACAGTTAAATCAGTTTCCTGTGGAAACCTCACCAGGTTTGTGCAGTAAAACTACACTGTGGATGTATGGGAGGGATCTCGATGCCTCCAGAATGTGCCCCCTCCCACGGCCGTGATGGGAATCAGGGGTCAGAGGTGCAAAAGCACCAGGGGAGCCACAGACACCCGTCCATGAGTGTAGCTGCGTCCCTCACCTCACCTCACGACACACCTGTGATGATGTAGAGGTCAGGAACTGCCCGTTGTCAATTCACGTGGTGGGGGAGGCATTGGTCATGTGACCCCACACTGCAGGCACAGGGTGGTCACTGGGACTGGACTCAGTGGCAGGTCAGGGTGGGCGCATGGGGGGCCAGCCTCTGAGATGAGCCCCATGACCCTGCCTCCTGGTATTCACACCTGTGTGCCATCCCCTGCCCTCTCTCAGGTGGGTCTGTGTGACCAACAGTGATCATGTGACACAGTGATCATGTCACTTCCAAGATTAGGTGATAAAAGAGCAGGGCTTCCATCTTTGTCTGTCTGTCTCCCCGTACCTGTCCCTCTCTCACCTCTCGAATTCTGGGGAAAGCAAGCCGCCGTGCTACAGGTCCAGACACTGCCCCTCAGCCTCTGTTCTGGTGACATTCTGGCACATGGTACCAACTCACATGCTCGCAGCCGATTTCAGCCTCCACATGCATCCTTGCTCTTTGGGCTCCAGTGAAAAAGTCTCTCACTCCTACCAAGGAGATCCCTCACCTCCCTTTTCTTTTTGGAGGTGAGAAGTAGAAGGTTCTGGAACTACTGTGATTGGGAGCTGAATGGGGGACTGACAGAGAGAGCAGGATTCAGGATTCAGGAAAGTCGGAGCCGGGGGGCTGGCACCACGGAGACTAGGAAAGCGGGCTGGGTGGATGGAGGATGGTGGCAGGTGGAGAAGAGGCAAAGGAGAGGAGGCAGGGAGGTGTGCAGTGTTCCAGGCACAGGGAGCAGGCAGGACCGGCTGGACAGAGGGTTTCACTCTGGCAGGAGAATGAGGTTAAACAGGAAAGTCAGGTTGGGGTCCGTCACAAGACGCTCAACTGCCCGGAGCCTGTGCTGCCCCCTCGGAAGCCTCCACAACTGGAGTCACCCACGGGTGCCTCAGTCAGACGCTGGAGCACCTCTTCAACAAACCGTCCCGGGAAGCTGCCACATGCCGGGCACGGTGTCAGAGCAGGACGACGAGGATCCCGCAGGGGTGGAGGGCCCGATGTCCCTGTTTCCTCACCCCCGTCCCCCACAGATGAGGAAACTGAGGCCGAGGGAGGGGGACTTGCCTCAGGACCCCCATCCAGGCTCAGCCTGGCGAAAGAGCCACCCCACAGCCAGGCGAGGTGGGGCCCGGGCAGGGCTCATTCCCTCTGGAGGCTCCAGAGGAGAATTTCTTCTCGCCTTTCCAGCTTCTGGAGGTGCCTGTGTTCCTTGGCTTGTGGCCCCATCCTCCATCCCTCTGACCCTCTCTCTGGCTCTGATTTCCTCTCCTGCCTCCCTCTTCCATTCTTAGGGACCCTTATCCCCCTGGATAACCCAGGATAGTCTCCCCATCAGCTGGTGAGCAACCTTAATTCCATCTGCACCTGCAGCCTCTTTACCTGTAGGGTCACATGGCCACGGGTTCCAGGATTAGCAGCTGGATATCTTTGGGGCCATTGTTCTGCCCCCCGCAGTGACAAGTGCCTCTGGCTGGGAAGAGTTTTTGGTTTCAGCGGACAGTTCCCACAGTGTCCACAGCAGAGAGTCACACGGAGCTGCGTCGCTGGATCGTGGGAGCAATCACAAAATCAGCAGAGGCCGGGACCGGGGCCGGCCCGGTGGCGCAGCAGTTTAGTTCGTGCTTTGGCAGCCGGGGGTTCGTGGGTTCGGATCCCGGGCGCTTGCCGACTCACTGCTTGTCAGCCATGCCGTGGCGGTGTCCCACATAGAAGAAGAAGGGCATGGATGTTAGCCCAGGGCCAGTCTTCCTCAGCAAAAAGAGGAGGATTGGCGACAGATGTTAGCTCAGGGCTGGTCTTCCTCACAAAAAAAAAAAAAAGAAGAGGCCAGGACTGACCCACACTCCACGGGACCTGCTCTCTGTTGTGGAAAAGGAAGCCGAGTCCCAGCTCCCGTGGTCTGGCCTGGACAACCTCGCCAGAGCAGGACAAGGGGCGGCCACCAGAGGCACCGGTCACCGTGGCTGACTCCCCACATCCTTAGTGAGCATGTGGCCGCAGAGCAAGTACCCCTCAAGCCTCACCTTCCCTCATGCTGCCCCTCTGGGGCCCCGTTCAGGGATGTCAGACCTTCCTCATGCAGCACGACCTTGAACCATATACTGCGTGAGGAGACCCCAACATCCCCTAAGCGCAGGCCTGAGGGCTACTTATATGACATAGCTGATGACCAGCAACACGAGGGGATGCCACCTACAGTATCATCCACATGGACGGTACCCCCTAGAGTTGTGCAGTGCTCCTCCTGTGCAACAATCCACGACAGCCCTGAAGACAAGAGAGAGGAGTAGAAGGTAATAGGACATTCCCCACTTGGGATTCAGGAGGAAATAATGAGGACCGCCCTCTGCATTCGTGGCACCGGCACGTCCTTCATCTAACCTGTCATCCTCCACAAATTCCAACTACTTCTCGGTCAGCACCTGAGTGTTCCCTGGGTGCCAAAACCTGTCCAAGGGACCCTTGCTTAGATATACCCAAAGACTAGAAAAACCAACCCAATTCAGGCTGGCTGAGCTGGACAATTACCATCCCCATCTTACAGCTGGACTGGGGGAAGGGAACAAATAGTCTGTCCTGGGACAAACCGCTGGAAGGAGACTCAGGGTGTCGGGAGAGCGGGCTCTTCTGCCACAATACGCTGTGTGACCTGTGAAGACGCTGTCCCTGACTGTAGAATGATGTCCAAGTCTCCATCCGCTCTGGGTTCTCGATGCCCCGCCGTCCCGCAGGCGGAGAGTGAGGCGGCTCGGGGCCGCACGGCCACAGGTGGACCCAGGCAGGCGTGGTTCTCGTGGCAGCCACGTGAGGAGGGGCCTGCAGCTTCGGCTTTTGGATGAGCAAGGAGGGGCGCCACATTCGTCCCCCCGGGACTCTGCTGCTGGGATCATTAGCCGACACTCAGAAGTGCGGTTTTCCACCCGAGTCCTCTAAAGGTGGGAGGGTAGCGTCTGAATCCGCCCTGACACGGGGTTTGTAGCAGGAAGCCCCACCGCTGGCCGGCAGGTGCCTGGGCTGGCGGCTCTGCTCCAGCAGTGTGGGACCTGCTTTCGGGTGGGTGGGGAAAGCCACAGGCCCCCGCTGCCAGCACAGCCCGAGAGAGAAGACAGAGACCGAGATGTGAGCACGTGGCAGGCCTACTGCTGACGTGGGGACGAGGGTAATCTCTCGCAGTTGCCCAGCTTTCTCACACAGCCGCCTATTTCAATCACGTGACACCCTTTCAGGGTGCTGCAGGCAGGCGTGACGGTTTCCCATTGTACAGAAGGTGTAACTTGGTGTGCCGAACCCCCTGTCCATCAATTCGGGTCACCAACGGCCTCACCTCACCCACCTGGCTGCCCCCCCCCCGCGCCTCGGGCTTGGTGGCACAAACCCATCACCCATCCAAAGGGCCTCCTGCCTGAGACCCCAGACAGCAGGACCAGGCGGAGGAGGGACACCTCCGTCCTCCCCCTGTGGCCTCCCTCGCTCATTGAACATAAGGCCGTGAGGCCCTCCCACGTGCCCGCCCCTCCGGGGCAGCCACATTCGGGGACGTGTAAGCACAACGGCCCACGTCAACCAAAGATGGTATAAACCTGCACAGATCCTGGAAACGGCGCATCCCACACGCTCCCTGTGAGCCAGGCTCTGCGCTGGCCCTGCCGGAGCCCAAGCCTGAAGGTTGGGCTTTGCGATCATGCGGGACAGTTTCTAAGGACCAGGGCGGAGGACAGTACCAGCGAATGGGTGGATTTCACCTCACTTGATCCTCCACGCAGGAACTTTGTTATCTGGGCCAGGGAGACCAGGACCGGCTCCAGACAGAGGCCAGGGGCCGGCTGCTGCCGCCAGCATCCCCGGGAGCCGGAGACGTCTGCTCGTCCCGCGTCTCCTCTCTCGCCGCTCACGGATGTTCGGGCTTCTCTGTTCACTTAAGTGCATCTCGGCAAGGTCCTGAGCACTGAAACGGCAGCGCGTGCCCACCTGCCAGCGGAGGAGCCGCCCGGCCCCCAGACCCGCCTCCCCGTGCCTCTCCTCCCCGGCGGTGCAGCCGTGCTGATGCCGGCGTTCACCGCCTCTTGGCAACGGGAGGGACCAATGCCCTCCTTCTCCAAGGCTCCGGAGGCCCTTTCAGGCCACTGGCGTTGGCGTCACTTCAGCTGACATCCCCCACGCATCTCAGGGCTCCATATCACCGCCTGCATAGCGAGGAGGCCACCCCGGGATGGTCCTTCCCACGGCCCCTTCGGAGCAGCCACGGCGAGCCCGGTTCAGCGCACTGAGGCTCCCGAAACCCTGGGTGGGTGCTGCTACTGTCCTCCTGGTGGTCGAACGTGAAAATTAAAAACAAACCCTGAGGTTTCAGGAACATGGCAGAAACCCCGACCCTGGCCTGTCTGGCCCCAAACCCCTGTCGCTACTCCAAGTCCCACATCGGAACCAGAGAACCTGTGGTCCAAGGGCGTGAGTCATTGGCCACTTGGCCGCCTGCTCTTATGGGGAAGCAGATGCTAACGGAGGCAAAGGGATCGGAGTCATGGGCCCATGAGGGCGCCCCGCCCAGTGCCAGCACACACGCTCCTAAGATGCCACACATCGCATGATCCCAGAGCAGCTTCTGGGGCTCCGGCCGTTTGGGGACCCTGCCCTGCAGCCCCAAATCCAGCCCTCAGCCTATCCCAGAAGGATGATGGGCCCAAAGAAGGGAGACCTGAGCCTTGAAAGGCAACTCTCCCACCCCCAGGGAGGGCACTGTGGCCTGTCTCTCCCCGGGGAGCCAGGAGGGGCAGGGGTGTGAGCACAGCAAAGATTAAACAGGGACCAGTGAGGAAACGTGGATCCATCTCCCTCCTTCCCTTTCATCTCAAAACCACAAACATCTTCGGGACGGAACACACACGCTCTGCCTGCCGTGCAGCTTCCTGCCCGCCCAGTGGGCAGTGGGGCCTGCTCCTCTCTCTGTGACGTGTCCTGCACACGGTGTCCCATCACACAGAACCTCAGGGCAGTGCGGATTCGAGGACACTTGGTTGATTCATGCTGGTCACAGCCTGGCCTTGGAGGCCTACCATGGCATCTACCGTGCTCTGGTGACCTGGGCCCCTGCACCCAGGCTGCTCTGAGAACCACCAGACCCTCTGCCCCAGTCCCAGGGGCGGCCCCCTCACCTCTTTGGGTCTTTGCTCAGACTCCTCACTGGGACCACCCGATGGATTCTCAATTGCACCCTCCCTCCCACACCCTGGAACTTCCCAGGTCAACATCCCTCCCTGGGACCTAAAGGCTGTCACAAGACTTAAATGAGTTAAAACACATGCCATGCGAATAATTGTGCCTGGCACGTAGCAAGAGGTAAGTGTTATATTTTACTTAGAATATTTCATTGAATTTACGATGCCATCGATGGCAAAATGCTCCCCTACTTTATGTACCACTAAGAAAGAAAAAACACAGCCAATTAAACTGACACGATGCTTTCTTATCACTTATAATTTTCATTTAATACCTATTGAAGGAGCTCTTCTGGACTTAATTAGACAGAGATGTTTATTGGCTACCACTTCGGTGCACACATAAAAAGAAGGATATAAGCAAAATAAATCAGTTAAGGTATTCCTAAAACTTGCCCAGGCTGAAGTCGAAATCTTCCTGTTGGATATTCCACTCTGAGCCATCGAGGCCCGAGCTCGTCCCACATTAGCTTCCTCTGAGCTGCCCGAGCATCAGGCACAGCTCCTCCTCAGAGAACCTGTCAAGGAGGAAAAGCTGCTGCCTCGCTGGGCCGGGAGACGCTGGGGAGGGGGACCCGGCCTGCTGCTTCCACTCAGGGAACTTTCGCTGAACGCCTATCTGCCACCTCCCCACAACCTTCTGTCTCTTGGGGCAAGCAAGGTCTGCTGCATCTCCAGAACTGTCTCCCAGGCCCACCCCACCTGCAAGCGTGGAGGCTGTTTAGCTCGGGCGTGGCAGGCATGAGGACGTCAGCCACATGGCCGAGGGCGACGGGGAGCGGCCGCCTCAGGTTATAAGACGCGTCCTGATTTCAGAGACGGTCCAGCATTAGAACCTGCGCATCTTGGAATCAATAGACGGTGTATTTGTTTCTTCTCGTCTCTTCCCGCAGCTGTCCCCCCAGGAGAAGCTCTGTGAAGGGGGGGTGTGGGGGGGCGGCTCCTGCTTCACTCACCCTGGTGTCCACAGTGCCTGGAACCCTGCCCAGCATCTTGCTGACCAACTCAGGCCACCTCACTCTATAGAGCTCGTCCTGGGGACACAGCCAGCCACATGGCTGGAGCACAGCACTGACTCCAGCCCCGATCCAGCCCTGCTCAGCCACTGCCCTGTGGCCCCAGCACGCCCTGTAACCTCTGGGGCCTCATCTGTGAAATGGGGTATGAGGACAGCAGACCTGGCTCCTGGGTTGCGTTATGAATGGGAGGCCCCCAGCTCAGCCCACACATCCTCGGGGCTCCACTCCCGCTGCACCTACAGAAAGGGGCCTCTCCGGCCAGAAGCAGCGGCCCTCGGAAGCCGCACGAGCTCTGTGCCCAGCGGACCTGCAGATTCGGAAGCCCTGGCGGCCGGGCCTGCCTGAATGGAGGAGCCATTCAATATCTGCAGATGTGTCCTGGGGTTGGAGGGTCCAGGGGGCTGCGGCTGCCCCTGCTGTCCCCTCTCTGGGGTCCACACACGGAGCCTGTTTCTCTGGTCTGAGTTTTAAGAAACTTCTTTCTTGTTGACAGGTCCGGAGGCGTGGTCACACACAGGTGGCTGGCTGTCCCCCTGGGGCCTCCAGGAGGAGCAGCCCAGACCCCAAGGAAGACCCTGAGTCACCTTCCTTCTTATGACAGCAGCAGCCCTTCTAGCGTTAACACAATTGAGATATTTAAGTGGGCACTTTTCCTCACCCTCGTGGGACAATTCTTTGGTGGGACAGACAGAATCCACAAGGCCCTTGGTTCGCTGACCCCATCAGCTGCGCGAGGCCGAGAGCCAGTCCAGACTCAGCTCTCAGATGTCCGCCCAGCTGTCCGTGCCATGTGTTTACCGAGGACCTACCATGTGCCAGGTGCTGGGACGCGGCCACTTCCCCCGGCAGGTGCAGGCTGAGGTGGGCATCTGCTGGGAGTCGCAGGACACCAGAGAGGCCCTCCCAGAGGGGGTGACATCTGTGCTCACTCTGGAAGATCAGTAGGGGTAGCCAGGCAGGACACAAGGAAAGTGTGACCCAGGCAGAAGGAGCAGAGTGTGTTCGGGAGAGAGAGGAGGAGGGAGGGAGGGAGGGTGGGAGTGGTCTGAGGACCAACAAGGGCAGTGCTGAGCATGAGAAGATCAGAACATCAATTACTCACCCCCGGGGGCCAGAGTCAGGGCACAAGGGACACAGTGTCACCCAGCGAAGCATAGCAAGTGCCAGCGCAATGCTCCAGGCAGGTCACATATATTTGTTCATTTAATCCTCTTACACCCTCTTTAGGTAACAAGCCAGTCACAAAAGGACAAGTACTATGTGATTCCACTTACATGAGGCCCCCTAGAGGAGTCAGAGTCATAGGGACAGAAAGTGGAATGGAGGTGGCCAGGGGCTGGGGGAGGCGGATGGGGAGTTAGTGTTTACTGGGGACAGAGTTTCAGTTTGCAGAGATGAAAAGGTTCTGGAGATGGATGGTGGTGATGGTTGCACAACCATGTGAATGTACTTAATACCACCGAACTGTACACTTAAAATGGTAAAAATAGGGGCCGGCCTGGTGACATAGTGGTTAAGTTCGCACGCTCCACTTCGGCAGCCCAGGGTTTGCAGGTTCGGGTCCCAGGCACAAACCTACGCACGACTTATCAAGTCATGCTGTGGCAGCGTCACGCATATAAAGTAGAGGAAGGTGGGCACAGATGTTAGCCCAGGGCCAATCTTCCTCAGCTAAAAGAGGAAGGATTGGCCAAGATGTTAGCTCAGGGCTAATCTTCCTCAGCAAAAAAAAAAAAGGTAAAAATGATCAATTTTATGTTATGCATATTTTACCACAATAAACAAATGGGTATTGGAGATAAAAAGGAAAAAAGACCTGTCCACATCCTGCCCTGCCCCAGAACACGTGAATGTGGCCTTATTTAGAAAAGGGATCTTTGTAGATGTAAGTGAAGGATCTCGAGACGAGATCATCCTGTGTCAGGGTGGGCCCGAAATCCAGTGACAGATGACCTTGTAAGAGGCCGAAGAGGAGACAGACCCAGAGGAGAGGCCGTGTGAAGATGGAGGCAGAGACTGGAGGGATGTGGCCACAAGCCAAGGGACTCCAGGAGCCACCAGAAGTTGGAAGAGTCAGGAAGGATCCACCCCTGGAGCTTTAGGGTCTCACCTTGATTTTGGACTTCCGGCCATTGTCCTTCATCTGAAGTCCTGTCCCTCCAGTCCACCCTCTCGAGACTCACAGCACGTGACTTGCCCATGAGCCCACAGCCAACTGGAGACTGCTCTGGGGCTGGACGCTGGGACTGGACACTGCAGGGCAGTGTGGTCCTGCTCAGAAATCCCCCCTGAGAACCGCTGGCTGGGGCAGTGCCATGCCCCTGGCTCCCACTGCATCCTCTCATCTTTGAGGAAAGAAAGAGGCCAGCTGTGTCTTCTTTTGCGTCCTGGGGCTGCCCTAACGAATGACCCCAAACTAGGGGCTTAAAACAACAGACACTGACTCTCGCAGTTCTGCAGGCTGGAAGTCCGAGATCAGGGTGTTGGCAGGTTGGTTCCTTCTGGAAGCTCTGAGGGAGAATCTTCCCCATGTCTCTCTCCATCTTCTGGTGACAACCAACAATCCTTGGCATTCCTTGGCTTGTAGACGCGTCCCTCATTCCTGCCTCCTGTCACATGGCCTTCCTTCTTCCCGTGGGTCTCTGCTTTCTCTTCTTGTCAAGACACCAGTCATTGGATTTGGGGCCCACCCTGATCCAGTATGGCCTCATCTGAACTTGATTCCATTGCAAAGACCCTATGTCCAATAAGACCACATTCTGAGGTTCCCAGTGGATGTGAATTTGGGGAGGACTCTGTTCAACCCACCACAGGGGGGTCAGCAGGATGGACGGTTGAAGTCAGGCTTGGGAATGGAGGTCACAGTTCTCGTACCCACAGCTCACGGGCCTAGGAGCATCATCTCTGTCATCCGCAAAATTAAGACTAGTAACACTTATTTTACAGAGTTGTGAGGGTCCTAAGGAGGGTTATGTGTGCCTGGCACAAAGTTGGTGTGCAACAGAGGAATGAGTGAATGAATGAGTGAATGAATGGGTGGGTAGACGAATGCCCCCACCTGCACCAACGGCCCCGCAGAGCCCAGCACAGGGTCCCGGTGAGGATCTGACCCGAGCGCAGCACGCGGCCCCGTTGCCAGGAGAGATCAAGCATATTATGTAGACGCATTTGCTAGTTTGTAAATCTCTTCCCCGCGAGGGATTTGATTCTTCAAGTACCAATGAGATGTGTGAGCAAACTCCACCACCGTCCTGACCATCACGATGAAGTTGTAGTTGGCACAGCACAGGCTGAAGAAGGGGATCTATTTTCCCGTTAATAAGGTTTATTTTTACTCCAGCTGAATAATACATGATCAGTGTCAAAATAAATTACAATCCTTCCATTATAAACCACTCTGCTGTCCCGGGAAGGCCCCCTCCCTCCCTGCCACCGTCCTGCCATTCATTCTCTCCGCGGTAGAACAGAATATAAATTGGGCGCCTCAGGGACCTGTAAAACTTGCGAGCACATTGTGTTCAGAATTGGTTGTGTGGCTATAAATTATGTAACAGCTCCCATCCCAAACCAAGCTGGTATTTCCACGTACAGTGTAAATGAAAACATTAAACGATTTTTCTAAGTGTTTGATTTTTCATCTGCGGCTTATTCCCTACTAAATTTCTGTAAAGGCCCATTTATTCAGCTTTGGAGAAAAATATATTAAGCAGTGGTCCACCTGGCAGCGACGGAGAGGGGGAGCCACTCAGGGGCTGACAGCAGCCCCCTCTCCCAAGCCTTTCAGCCTCGGTTTCCCCACCTACGTGGTGGGAAGCAGAACTGCCTTTTCCGAAGGGCTCCTTTCCAAGTCAAAAACAAGGAAATGAGAGCAGCCCTAAACAGAGCGATGCCGGCTGCCGTGGTGTTTGACGCTTGTGAAGAGTCGATGCAGGCGTAACATCGACGCCTCCTGCAGCACGGCACCAGGACCTCATAACTTTAGTGGGAGTGACATCAGCAAACATGGTTAGGCGCTGGCCAAAAGGAAAAGTCAGTCCTTTCTGAAGGGCAAAGGAGTTTTCCTTTATTTTAAGACGCAGAGAGAGAACCTTTCCTGGAAACCCCTTTGTCCAGCACTCAAGGCCTTGGTGGGTCCAGTCCCGTCTCTCGTCCCACCCACTGCACACCTACCGAGTGTTGGCCAGACGGTCTCCTCCAGCCCAAACACTTCTGCCTGCCCCTCCATCCCCCAAGGCTCCAGCCAAGGTGACAAGCTCTAAGGACAGACGGCACTGGCTCCCAGCCTGGACTCTGACACTCACTAGCTGTCCGTCTCTCTAATAAAGGGCCTGGCCCTGGGCATGAGCTTGTTTGCTTAACTACACACAAACCAACAGGTCTGCCATCGTCAGCATCTGCACCGGACACCGTGGGTCAAAAGACGTGTCGGGTGTGACGCCTTCATTCCATCATCTATGCTGTACTCTGTTAGTATTGTTAAATTATTACTAATGAAGAGCTCCCCCAGACCAGAATGGACACTAGGAACGATGGCGCCAGAGCAAGGAGGAAGGACCCCTTCCCTCCCTCACCCCCCAAAGGTAACAAAAATGCAAGGGGCGGAGTCTCTGCCCACCTTGCGCACGCAGGGTGACTCAGGTGGCAACACTCTTCTGAGATCAGAAATAACCTCATTTCTCTGGAACCGAGTTAACGGCTTAAAGGCAGAGAACTTTCCATCAGTGCCCAGGTGAGCTCTCGGGGGGAGGCACAGAGGTAGGAAGAGAGCCTGGGCCTCCATGATGGAGGCTGGGCTTGCTGTAAACACCCGCCACACAGAGCTCGCTTACAGCGGAACTGCCACCCCACAGCGCAGGGTACCTCCAGACCCCCGCCCGCCCTCCAGGTCAGGGCAGGTCATGCTCAGATCCAGGCTGTGGCGGCTGCTGACCCTGCCCATACTGGTGGCATCTGGGTTTCTATAGTTACTGCTTCCTTTGGTGTTCCATCCTTTTCTTCTACCTCCAGCAACAGAAAGAACCTTCTCTGTTACAGACTTGAAACCTGTATCGGGCTGGGAAGGCCCATGCTCTCCCAGGAGAGCCCATCCTTCCTCTCTGCTGGCCCATCCCATTACAAGCCCGAGGTCATCCTAGCCCTGGCCCTGCACCAACCACACAGTACAGTCTTCATAAAGGCTGACTGAAGAAGGGACCGCCATCTTAACAAGCGTTCCACTAGGGGTGGCAGAGAAAGGGGTAATCTGGAGCAATGAGACTCAGAACTCTCTCTCCCCTTTGGTCTGGTGGGTTGTGTGGTTCTTCTTCCTCCGGCTGCCAGGAAACTCAATCAAATGCAGGAGAACCTACAGCCAACACACGGGCCTTTTCTTTTCACCTGGTCTCACAGTCTTCTCCTATGGGGATTTCCCCTCGTCCTAACTTAAAATGGGTTGGATCATCGTAGTAACGCACCGGTTCCTGCGGTGCCGGCCTCACACCTTGTGCAATGAAGCAGAATGAGAACTGAAAAGAGTGGGACCCACAGGCTCCGTTCTCCGCAGTGGAGCCGACAGTCACCTTCCCTGCACTGACAATAACACCAGCTCGGACCTGGGACACGGGAGACTCCTGCCATCGTCTCGCTGGGTTCTCACAACCACTGGGGCAAGGGTCCCAACAGGCCAGTTACTCAGATGAGGTCGCAAAGCCAGTGCTCTCCAGGGCTGAGAGCAAAGCTCAGCCCCCCGATTGCCAGCCCAGCACCCCCTCAGCTACAGCAAATGCCTCCCTGGGCTGCATCTAGGACAGGGAGGGGTCCTAGAGCCTGGGACCAGGAGCTCCCAGCCTGTGGCATCACCGCCCGACACCAGCCTCCCCGGAAAAGAAAGGGAAGAAGCTCGATTAAGAATCCACCAACTGTCTGACACTGGGCCCTATTCCCATTTTCTGTCCATCATCCCTCTGAGCATCCCTCTGTGCTCCCCCATTTGGTGGATGAGGAAACCGTAGCTCAGAGGGAATGAGCGAAGACTCAATGCACTCACCCACCCCAGGCCCAGGCCCGCTCCCAGTAGAGCTGCGGACAGGCTGAGCTGTGCATGAGGGCCACCCAGGCAGGATGTGAGGGCTGCAGGTGTGGCACTGAAGGCTGGACGGCTGGTGTGCCTCTGCTGAATTTAATTTAAAAAGAGACGACCTTTCCAGCTCATTCATAAATGCCTCCCGTAGACCCTCCAGGAGACCGAGCAGCAATTCCCTCCTTACACACTTGCTGCCTGTAGAACTGAGGACCCAGGACTCGGGTCTTCTTTAATTCAGTCTATGAATAGAGCGGCATCCTGATTGTTTGGCTGGGAGGGCCACTGAGTTAATGATACTGAGTTATTAGAAGCAAGAGAAAGTTTCCGAGCCTGGCAGAGGGGTCTCCAGGCCAGAGGCCAGTGTCTGGAGTGCCATACAGAGTGTCATCCAGAAAAGAGAGCCCTGGGTCCCATCCAGGTTCTACAATGGAGACGGAGACCCAGAGCTCCTCCCTGTCTGCCCCCCATGCTCATCCCTCTCTCTGCACGGTTGCTCAGCCGGGGCACCTGTCCGTCTCCTCCCTCCCTGACTCACACTGCCCACGCCTCTGAACTGGTTCAAGTCAAGCCCCAGGGGAAGCCTTCCTCTGACCCTCCCTCTGACTTCCAGCCCCCCTGGAATCCACATCCCAGTCTCACCCCTGCAGTGGGGTCTCCCCATCAAGACCTGGGGAGCACAGCTCAGAGCAGGCATCCATAGGTGTGTGCAGATGAAGATGCACAAGGAAGCCAGAGGCCCAGTGGCCTGTGGGAAGTCCACAGTTCAGGTTGCAAATCTGGGGGGACTTGAACATGGACCCCATGCTAGGCACCCCCTCAACATGCAAGTGAACGCCTCCATCGCCAGCCCATCAGAGACCCCTGAAAGGGATTTCTGTAGGCAGAATTCTAAGGCAACCCCCCAATGCCCTGCAGCCTTATATAATGCTCTCCTCTGAGGATGAGGAGACCGGGGTTTATGAGGGAATATCACCCCCGGGGTTAGGTCACATTAGAAAAGAGTTGTTTGAAGATGTGATTAAGGTCCCTAATCAAAAGTGTTCATCAAAAGATTTCCTGCTTGGGCCTGACCTAATCAGATGAGCTCGTACAAGGGAGTCTAGAAGTCCATGACAAAAGAAGTCAGAGAGACCCACGCTGCTGGCCCGGAAGGAAGCAAAGGTCCGCGTGAGGAGCCACCTACAGAGCAAGTGGTAAGGAACGGCTGGTGGCCTCTAGGAGCTGACAGCAGCCCCTAGCCGACAGCCAGCAAGAAAAGGAGGACTCAGTCCTACAGCCACAAGGAACTGGATTCTGCCAACAGCAAATGAGCTCAGAGGAAGACCCTGAGTCCCAGCAGGGGACACAGCCCCGGCTGACACCCTGATGGCCACCCTGTGGGACCCTCAATAGAGGCCCCAGCCCAGACCCTGACCCGCGGACACCATGAGATAATAGATGGGCGTTGATTTGTTAGGTGGTGCAGGTGACAAATACCGGGGTGCCTGAGCTCCCCGCCCCCCAACCTTTGAGCCAAAGAGAGTGAATTTTTCAGGATAAAAGGTGATACTGCGAAGTCATCTTTTAAAAGTTTAATCAGTGCTTTCAATTCAGGTAGTGTACTTCCTCCTAGTTTGAAAAAAGGATTCGAGGCAGAACCACTCTATAAAATGGGTTGTGATTCTGAACCTCAAAGAAGAAATAAACTTCAAAGTCGAAAGGGAAAGCAAACCTGGGGGTTGATGGATGCCCCGGCCCCTCGCAGGAACACTTGGCTGCACTGATTGCAGCGGGGACAGTGACGGGGACTCCTCTGGCCCCCAGTCACGATGCTTTTCCTCATTAGTGTCCACTCTGCCCTGAGCGTCTGGACTGGCGCCACTGTTTCTGGGGGTGATTCTAACCCACATTCAATCCAACACATCAGAAAAGCTGCATTTCCACCTGTCCAACATGGGCGTGAATGGAATTTATGGAATCCCTTTAGGCACAAGCTGCTTTACAGCTCAGAGCTGAAGTAACCTGAGGCCCTGGAGTTGAAGTGACGTGGGGTTGGAGGCTCCGGATGAGGCTCCTAATGAAAGAGCTGCCAAGCTCGCTGGTGTGAGTCATCGTCTCCTGGGAGCCTCGTCTGTTTGGGTCTTTAGAGCGAGTTTCCTGAGCCCCGGGAGACACTGGAGGCAGGGGTGACACCCCTGGGGCTGCACCGGGGTGGGAATCGGGCGGGGAACGGGCCCTTCCTGTGGCCCTTCTGTGACATGGGCTGTTCTTAGAGACGTGCGTGCCTCCTACAGGCAAGGAAAGAATTGTAAAGGTTTGGTCTTGTTTGGGTCTTTTTGGTTTTTGATAAAAAGGCTCATGGAGTAGTTTCTCACTGTTCTCACAAGGGCTTTGCAGCCAAGATGGTTTGCTGCTTCGGGCCAAGTGCACGGGGGGGCGGGGAGCAAGCACAGGCCTTCCTTTTGGTGGCCCGTGTGCAGAAAGCCAGAATCCACTGGACTGTGAAAACGTAGTGATGAGCGTCCACTCAGAAGTGGGGAAGTCGCAGCCATTTACAGTTAGAGCTCGGCACTGTGGAACCGCCCTCCCCGCTTCCTTCCAGGAAGGATCTAAAACCTGCGTTCTCGGATCACACCGGAGCCTAGGATCCCGGGACGGTGGGGCATGCCTGCTCAGGGGCTTCCCCCACCTCAGACCCAAGACATGGTCCTGTTGGGAGCCCCCTCCCCAGAACACACGCAGGTTCAGTTTCCCGGGGGTTCAGACTGGGGGGAACTAGTGCTCTCCCTCGCTCGTGCTTGACCTGGAGTCAGTCCAAGGACCGGACTCTGAGCCGCGGTGAAACAGCATCGGATGACCCCAGAGGACGGCCGGGGGTCTCCTTCCTGCAGGCAGCCCCCTGACGCCCACTTCCACAGGGGAGGACCCACTTCCCCGTAAAGGACGATTGGGAATTGCCCCTTGAGTTTCACTGAAAAGTTCATCAGCAAGGCTATCACACAGGTCTCCTCCTCTCCAGTGACGCTTCCGGCCAGAAAATAGTAATAAAAATGAAAACAGCCCACATTCCTGGGGCACACGATGTGCCCGGAACCGCACAGACACAACTTCATGTAATCCTTACCGGAACCTCCCAAGAGGGGCTTTTTCTCCTCATTTCACAGACGAGGAAACCGAACCTCAGACTGTGCCCCGTTCGAGTTCCCACGGGTTTAAGTGACAAGGAGCCCAGGTCACTTTCTCTACTCGACAGAAACAAGTCATGCTTTTCTTTAAATTTTATCCTTGTTACTAAAATAACATATGTTTAAGAAAATTTTAAAAACAGAAGAGATTAAAAACCTTAAACTCGCCGTCCTTTCCGCTGTCTCGCCATACCGACCCTGCTGATAATCACGGTGATTGCTGGAGTACACTCTTTCAATATTTTCTACACTTTTTTTACAAAAATGGGACTGAATCCTGTATATGCTCTTTTGTTCCTGGTCTTCATTTTTCTCCAGATGGAATTGGTTCTCCTGGGCAGAGCCCTCCTCCCTGGCTCCTTCCCCACCTGCTTCCTCTCCCTCCCTTTTGGGGGATTGGAGATCATTTTCTCCCCTGAGTGACCTGTGCTGCCGGGTCTCCGGGTATCAGCTGCCCTGCAATGAGCGGTGCCCAGAGCGAGGTGCAAAGTGCACCCTGCTGCCCACCGTTGCCATGGGACGGGACGCAGTGAGTCTGCGCCCCGGAGCCTCGTGTCATAGGAAATGCCTTGTCCCCGTGGAGCCAGCCCCCCTTCCCTTAGACCCCAAGGAGTGGGATCCAAGGCCCACCCAGAGTGGAGATGGAGAGAGGAGATGGAATGAAACCCCATAGACTCATCACCTTCCCCCCAACGGTGCCCTGACTTTCAGAGTCAAAGAGCAATCTTAAAATAGGAATAAAAAAATAAGGAAACAAGAAAAGAGGGAGAAACCAAGCAAACGGGAAGGAGTGTCCATGGGGCCACTTTCTTTCCAAAGTCCAAAGGCAGCTGTCCTGCCTTTATTTCTGGACGTTATCACTGACACACCCCATTGACACAGCACGTAAAACACTGTCCGGCTTAAACTAGTTTTCCTTCCTTAAAACAGGTTGTTGATGAATCAAACCTTGCTCAGTAACAGAGATGGCACTGCACATGTGCCAGACGGAAACCCACAGCCCCGAGACGACCAGGCACCAAGGGTCTTCAGACACGCTGCCACCAGCACCCTTTACGAAGCAAGAAGTCCTTCAATAAGGAAAATCTGGCTTCCAGCAGCTTGATTACCATATACGGACTGATTCGAGACTAGCCAATCAGCTTCTGCCTCTAACTCCTTAAATTTTGCCCCGAACCCTGGATCAGGGAGACAGATTTGAGAGCCGCGCCTCCCATCTCCCTGCCGGTCAACCTCATGGTAAAGCTTTTTCTTTTCTCAAAAGCCGGAGCCATAGGATTGGCTTCTACGTGCATCAGGCCGAGAGCCCCTGCTCCCCAACACCAGCGTCAGGTGGTGTGAACCAGCTCGGGCCACCGCAGACGGGGTGGGAGGCTTAGGAAGTCTACAGAAACCTACGCTCTCACAGTCTGGAGGCTGGAGGTTCAAGACCAAGGTGTGGCAGGGCTGGTTTCTCCCGAGGCCTCTCTCCTTGGCGTGTAGACAGCCGTGTCCTCCCTCTGTCCTCACGTGGTCATCCCTCTGTGTGTCTGTGTCCCATCTCCTCTTTTTATAAGGACACCAGTCATATCTGACTAGGACCCACTCTCGTGACCTCAGTTTACCTTACTCACCTCTGTAAAGAACTCGTCTCCAAATACAGTCACATCCTGAGGTCCTGGGGTCAGGGCTTCGACATATGAATTAGGGGAGGACACAGACCAGCCCAGAACAGCAAAGAAAACACTCTTTATGTCATGAAATGCAGAATACTTGGGGAATAAAGTAGGAGAAAGCAGCGACAATGCTGTCTGCTTTGGGGTGTCCAAGGCAACCACTAATGAGCCCCCCATGGTACCCTCATCCATGGACAGGGACAGGGACTCTTGAAGGAGTGTCCCTGTCCCCAAACAGCCAGCTCCCAAGGCATGGCAAAGGTTCCAGTGAACTTGCTTCTCTGCACTTTGCCTCCAAGGCCTCCCGTGAGGGAGTTCCAGCAGGAAACAGAAGGATGTCTCATCACTTCTTAGTTTCTTTTGGGGACAACGACCTGGGCCAGCCAGGGTTCCAGGCAAGACTGTCTACAGGACCAGCTGCTATGGTCAGCCCTGCCGTCCGAGGGTCTCCACGCTGTCACGAACACCAGCTGAGCATCATGGCTCTTTCACTTGCAGGTGTGAGAAGCCCGCCCACCCCAGCTGGTTTAAGGGGGACAGTGAGTGACTTGCAGGAAAGCTCAGAACTCACAGCTCGGACCCCCCTACAGAGCTCTGGGAGGGCACGGGGCCAGGTTCCTCTGCACGTCTGCCTCATTTTTCTCTCCTGACAAACTGTCTGCTGCCCCCGTGCCCAGAGCCAGAGATGCCTGCCCCACCCACGAGCA
Source organism: Tapirus indicus (assembly GCA_031878705.1). Lineage (NCBI taxonomy): Eukaryota > Metazoa > Chordata > Mammalia > Perissodactyla > Tapiridae > Tapirus > Tapirus indicus. The sequence continues at coordinate 87,121,176 of CM062924.1, read as the reverse complement.
ACGAATTCTTATCCAAAGGACCAGAGGAGACTGACCTGGGCGTCCATGCCCCAGTTCAAGGTGCTCAGAGAGAGAAGACAACGGGTCCACACTCAGCGGGGTACACACTCGTGCCCCAATCAGGGAAGCACCCTGTGGGGAAGGGGTGAGGGGAAACAGAAGGGGGAGGACGGTCATGGGCAGCAGACGTGCCGAGGGGTCTGCCTCCAACACCCCATGTCTCCATGCCCACAGCCGTGCTGGGGCCCACCCTCGGCACCTCCAACCCACCCCTGGAACTCAGAGAGGATGCTGTTTGTGCACCCTCAGCCGTGGTCCAGAGAGCACGCAGGAAGGGGACCAGAGTTCAAATCTGACTCCTCCACACAGTGCTCAGTGATGTGCACCAGTTACTCACCCTCTCTGAATCCTGGGTTCTCCACTGTCTCGTGGAGACTCGATTGTTGCCTAGATTTAAATAAAGGAATGCTGGGAAGCCGCCGGCTCAGTACCTGGCTTGGAGGCGGCTCCCAGGAACTGCCTCCCTCCTGGGGGTCCTGGGCTTGGAGCTGCGAGACCCTGGCCCCAGCCTCCTCCGACTGCTGTCACCTAATCTTCCAGGAAGGAATGAGGAGGAAGGCCCTCCCTCGTGCCCCTGTGTGGCCTCCCTCCTCTGGCCACTCCACCAGGACACCAAAGGACAAGGAGGAGAGGGAGGGTACATTTGAGCCTTGATTCCGTGAGGAAAATACTGAGAGTGGCCAGGTGGAGGGGAATCAAGAAAGAGGACATGAGTGGCGGGTGGAGATCAACGTTGTTAAAGCGGGGGGAGGGGCCGGCCCCGGTCCGCAGCCCGGTCAGTGTCCAGGCAGGCTCGGAGATGGCAAATCCCCCTGCTTGTGAGAAAAGCTCCGTTTGTCCTTATTTGCGATTACCAGACTGTGAAAGCTCAGGCCCCACCAAGGACGGTGCTGGGAAACGGGGTCCCCTAACAGATGAGGCCGTGCCCACAGAAGCTACATTGTGACCCCTGAACTTTGGGTCACAAGGGCATGAGCGGGCCTGTAAACACACGTGGACCTCTGGCCTGAGGCCCGACGGGAGCATGATTCACTCTGTCCCTCCTTCTTAATCCTTGGGAGGCTGTCTTTGCAGGGAATGTGCTGTTTCCAGAAGGATCTCAGCTGGTGCACTGGGCAAACTCTTTACCTGGATGAGTGCTGTTAGGGGAGGTGGGGACAACGGTGAATCATGAGCCTGTTTAAAAGCGAGTGGGTGTCCAGGCCCTGTGACCCCCAAATCCTTCCTCCCACAGCCCTGTGAGGAGTCCCTCCTGCTCAGAGCCTTCCCTGTGGATCAACCCTCAAGAGCTTGAAAAAGGAAAGCTAAGGAATCAGGGAGCACTAAGGGGATGCGAATGCTGCAGGCTCCCTCGTCATGGGCTTGGAGACACGGAGGAAGGGAAAGGGTTCTGTCCTGTTGCTAAGCATGGGGGGAAGGGATGACACTAAGATCCTGCCCCTTCGAGGCAATTCACACACCATGGGGGCTCAATGGGGGCATCAAACTGGGACAATAAGAAGAAATTTCGAAATGACAGATGAGCAATGCACTGAGGCTGGTACGGAGGGAAAGTGAGGTTTGGCCAGGGGGACATGCCCCCTCCCTGCACAAGGGCCTTTGTTTGTCCAGCCAACTAGATGCCACCAGGTGTCAGGGAAAGAAATCCCCAGATGCTGTGCCAGCCCTCATGCAGCTGACAGTAGCAGGGAGCAGGGGAGGTGTGTGTGATTGATACAATACTGCGTGATGACACGAGCTCGCCGCAAACATGCACCCAACACCAGGGGACCGAGGAGGGAGACAGGAGCCCCGCCCATGGTGCAGGCTCCTCAGATTGCCTCCCTGCCTTCCTCTACCACTAGGGCCGGCAGGTTAGGATAGCTACTTCCCAGCCTCCCTTGCAGCTAGGAGGGAAGAGACTGTGTCATCTCATCCTGGCCAAATAGGTGTAGGCAAAAGTCCCTAAGGAATACGTCCCTTCAAAATCAAAAGAAAAACCTTCAAGAGGAGGTGGCTTTTGCCCTTCTGCCTTCTTCCTGCCCAGGATGTGTATACAATGTCTGGAAGCATCGCAGCCATCTTGCAGCCTTGAAGATGAAAGCCACCTGTTTGTAGATGATAGGACAGGAAAATGGAAGGAGCCTGGTTTGTGTCCCAGCCCTCTACTGCCTTCCTCTGGACATCTTCTCACAAAGATTTAGAGGCAGACAAGGAGGAGGGAGGGAAATCGGTCAGGAGTTAAAGGTGACACCAAAGACAAAGAGGAAAAAGTGTCTAATGCTCAAAATGGTCTTCTGGGACATGGACCAAGAAGAAACCATGAGATTTGTTCTGTTTTCCAAATGGCTGGTGCCTTCTCATCCTTCAGGTCTCAGATCAAATCACTTGATTGGAGAAGCCCTCCCTGACCACCCTGGCTAAGAAACCCACTGTCAGCTTCCCCATGACCCTGTACACGCTGTGAGGCAGGGACCCCTCCATCTCCTTCACCACTCTACCCCATCCTGGATGAATGGATGGATGGATGGAGGGAGGGAGGGATGGAGGGATGGAGGATGGATGGACAGACAAACGAAAGGATGGATGGACGGATAGAGGGATGGATGGATGAGTAAATGTCCAGGGATCTTCCTCATTTACCACACTGACTCTCAAACACTAATTTGTTTAAATAAAATGTTATGTTTGTTTCACATGAAGCAGCAAAGCAGAAAACTCCTTCTCCACTATGAAGACCTGGCTCACACAGAAAGGAAGGCACTTGCCGACTCGCACACAGGGCACACCAGGCCTCGGGCAAATCCCTGGTCCTCTCCAAGCCTCAGCTGCCCAGAGAGGTTTCATGGGATGTTCCAAGGTGGCTCATCAGGCTGTAAACTCCAGTGGTTTGATGGTCAAATTATAAAAGGCTGCATCTTCCAAAGCCAACGGCTCAGAAAGGCTGTCACTGTGGGACTCCAGGAAATGTCAGCTCCGCCCACATGTCCTTGAAGTGTTACCATTTCGTCTCTGGGTGCCCATTTGTCCTGTGCACCAGGGGTTCTGGAGCCTCACCCGCGCCCCTCCGGAGCAAGAGGCAACTGGGCTGAAGGTTGGTTCAGGGAGGCGCTCCATCCCAGGAGGGCAGGATGGAGGCTCAGCATCCAGACGTCGGGGAACCCGAAACGCAAGGTCATGTGCGTGGCCAAGGCCTCCGCCAGCGACGCAGCCCTTGCTGTGGGTTTGGGCCCTGAGTCTCTGCTGTGAGTAGGTCTTCCACCTCCCTGACGGCACTTGCAGGGAGGGAGCTTCATCACACCAAATTAGTAAAACACAAATATGGGCTCCAAAATCTAACAACAGCTGGTTTACATGCTAAAATGCCTTCGAGGAATAAGTTCAATATCCACCCCACCCCCACCTGGCGCCACCAGGGCCCGGCGGCTCACAGCAGGCGAGCCTGGATTCCCTCAGTCCAACACGTGCCTCGCCAGGTAGCCCCCACCTGATGGAACAGATAAGCTGATAACAAAGAAAACATGCTGAACGCATCTAATTTCCTCCTGACTTTCACAGCTAAAAACAAGGGCCTGGTCCCACGGAGAGGGAAGAACCCGGTGACCGTTAGCGGTGAGGGCTGAGGGGGCGGCGTGCTGTTCGCGTGATGGTGCATTTGCGTAGACTCACGGCTACACGGAGGACGGGCTCCCGCAGCAGCTGGCCTGGGCCCTGCCCCCGCTGAGAGCTCAGGGCATGGCTGCGGAACTGGACGGAACCAGCAGGGATCCCAGCAGGCCCAGGCGACCCCCCTCAACCCCACACTCAGCCCCATGGGGGCCGGTTCCAGTTCTCTGTCCCCATCACCCACCCACCTCCAACTCTCAAAACCTTCCTCTCTGACCTTGGAGACCACAGTCATCAGCAAAATCCCCAGATCCTCAGACACTCCTCCAGAGGGTCCCCTGTCCTGCCTTTGCTCAGCCGGGTCCTAGCTCTCTGCTGAGGTCACTCTTCCCCTGCAGCCCTCTCAAGTGGGGCTCATTTTCCTTCCCCCAGCCCCCACCGCTGGGCCTCGAGGCAGGGGAGGTGGCTCCTTGCTTTTCACACTGGCTTTTATACTGTATCGGTTAGTTTCACTGCATAACAAATTACCCCAGAGCCTGGTGGCTTAGAACTAACTTAACACGCCATTTGTTAATTCTCATGAGCCTCTGGGCTGGCGGTGAATTTTCTGGCCTAGGCTGGTCCCAGTTGCCCTCTGCTGGGCTCTCTTGCATGTCTGGGGTCCACAGGTGGGTTGGCTAGTGCCAGGATGGTCTAGCTTGGCCTCCTCCCTGTCTGATGCTTGGCAGACTGTCAGCCAGGCCAGCTCCCGGGCTGTCCTCCTGTGGCGTCCCGTCCCCCAGCAGGCTGGCTGGGGCATGTGTGCATGGTGGCCTCAGGGCTCCGAGCACAGCAAGAGGACAAGCCCCGTGCACAGGAGCTTCCAGCCTCTGCTGCTAACGTCCCACTGGCCAGGGCAAGTCGCACAGCTAAGCCCAGAGGGAGCCCCCAAGAGCGTGGAGACAGGGAAAGGAATTCTTGGGGTCACTTTGGCAAATGGTCTACACCACAGATCATGTTCCCTTTTTCTGCTGTCGAAACCCGCATCTTTGAACGCCGTGTCAGTGGGCTGTATGACCCCTCTCCCTTCTCTCAGCCATCCCCCAGCCCCGAGCACACCCCTCGCTCCCTGAGGATTTCAGCCCCCAGCTCACTGTTACCCCCTCCACCCCACTCCTGCCCTGTCTTTGGGGTTGATTCCTCCCAACACACAGCCTCTCAGCCCGTTGCCCCTCTCCTCACAGCCTCGTCTCCTCCTCCCCCAACCACTCACCCCACCTGCTGACCTAGACCTTGCATGTACCCACACCCTCTTCCCTAATCACAACTCCAGACATCCCTACCTCTGACCTCTAACCTGCTTCTCTGCCCACCCTGACTCCCACGACCCTTGATCCACTGGGACCTGAAATCCTCTGATGCTGCCACTTTCCTCCCCCTCCCGCCCACATCCACATTCCTTTCCCTACTCTTTGTTTCATTGTTATGATCACTTCCCTGCAGCCCCCCATTTCCTCTGGGACCCCCTTGTACTGGCAGGACCCCGTCCTGGTTAGAGCCAACCCCACCACCTTCCTGGCACCTGCATCGTTTGGCTCAATGAGGATGGAGGAAAACAGCCTGAGCAGACTGGCCTCACTTAGAATTCACGCCCCAGATCTCAAGAGGGCCCCACCCTCCCGAGAGCACATCAGTTTCCCGGCCACTCGCACGGGGTCCCCTGAGGGGCCATGTCACACGTCCTCCCCCAGCTCTCCTCTAATAACTGCAGTTCTCTTCACTGGGAGAATCGGGTGATCTAAAGGGACCCTCCAGAAGCTTCCACCACCCACCTGCCTCAGTGCCCCCTCTCTCCACCTCCTTTCCTGTCACCGTGGGTGACCTGTCCAGGGCCCTCTCCAACACCCACCCCAGCTCCCCCTCATCAGTCACTCCCCGTCTGCAGCATTATTCCCAACAACATACGAAACTCTCCTGTGTTTTATTTCCCACCCTACAAAACCAGCAAGCGTGCAAGGCCGAGGCCCCTCCTGCCCCCACCCATCTCTTCCTCCTCTCACAGAACCTTCTGCACACAGGGGCCCCACTTCCTCTCCTGAGCCACGTCCTCCAACCACGACCTCCACCATGACTTCTTTGCTCAAGGTCAGCAGTTACTCCCGCGTTGCCAAACTCAGCGGTCAATTCCCGGTTCTCGTGCTCTGTGACTTGTCAGCTGCCCCGACCCAGCCGACGGCCCCCACCTGCTCAGCGTCCTCTCCTCACCTGCTCCCAGGACACCACACCCTCCTGGTCTTCCACCTGCTTCTCTGCTCCCACCTTCGCTGTCTCCTTTGCTCAGGGCTGCTGCCTGTGGCCATACAGGCTGCGGCCTGCACAACTCCAGGGATACAATCTATTTGGTCTATAATGCAAACGTGCCCCTGCGGTGATGCGACGTGGATGCCCTGCCTTTCCTCCACCTCCCGTCTCCCAACACCACAGTGATTCGTTCTTGTCTCCATCCTCCTCTCTGCCCATCCTTAACCCTGGGTGATCCCATCCGATCTCATTCCTACACTCAAGACTCCCCAGAACACCGTCTCCGTCCTTGAGCTTGTCCCCAAATGTTGGATCTACTTTTCCTACCAGCTACCCAGTAACTCCACGTGGATGCCTGAAAAGCATCTCCTATTTCGCACGTCCAAAATCAGAGTCCTCATCCTCATCCCCAAAGCTGTTCCTTTGACTGTCTCCCCACCTCGGTGATTGGCAGCTCCATCTTCCCAAATCCTCCAGCCAAAGCATTGAAATCAGATCGCGTGACTTCCCCGCTCAAAACCCTCAGGAGGCTCTGGGCTCGCTCAGTAAGAATGAAGTCATCAGGGCCGCCCTGATGCTCTCCGCTTCACCCGCCGCTCCAGACCCCTGGTCTCGTGCTGCTCTCGCACCTTGCCGGCTCGTTCCTGCCTCGGGGCCTTTGCACTTGCTGGGCCACCTGCCTGGAATGTGCTTGCCCAGATGTCAGCATGGCTCCTCCCTCTCCTCCTTCAGGTCTTCACTTAATCGTCACCTTCTCGGGGGCTCTCGGGCCACCTCGTTTTAAGTTGCAGCTCTCCTCCCTCTCTGCTCTCCCCGCTCTTGCTTTTCTACGGCACTTATGTGACTTTTTCAATACTTGTTCCCCCGACTGGAACGTCAGCTACACGAGGGCAGGATGTGTCTATTTGTTCATCACTGCATCCTAGAGAGCAGTGCCTGGCACATGGGAGGCGCTCAGTGCATCCTTTTAAACCCATGATTAAATGAACAGTCATGCTGGAAGCATGGCCGGTGGTCCTCCCATCCTTTGAGGCAGCACCGTCTCCAGTTGCCACAGTTCACTGGCTCCACCCCCCTGGTGAGTGTCTCCTCGTCATCCTGGGAGCAGCCAGGCAGCCCTGGCTCCTGAAGGCACCGGGCGCTCAGCCCTCTCAGCTCCCCGGTGTGGGTCCTGCAGCGTTTGTCAGCATCCGGGCGGGGACACCAAACCTTCCTTGAGAGGCCAAGAGCTACTCCTGCCCTGAGAGACTGGGTCCAAGGGGAGTGTGTGTCTGTGTGTGCGTGCAAATGTGTATGCATACGTGGGGGGGTTATAGGCGTGTGCACACGCATGTCTGAGAGTGTGCATGTGTAGGGTGTTGAGAGGTATCCTGCTCCCCACTCACTCCCAGCTTCCTGCTGTCCTCAGTCATCTCACAATCCTGAGGGGAGAAGGGGGACCCTGGGTGTCCCCATCCTGGGACAGGTCTGGAAAGTGTCTTTCCCTCTGGAGCAACTCAGACCAGGGGCAGTGCCCGCTGCCCACCCTGGCCACACTGGGTCCTGGGTGTGGCGCCCACTCCCTGGTGTGGGACCCGCTGCCTGCTCAGCACCATTCCGGCCCAGTGAGCAGTCCTCCTGACTCGAGACTTTTTCTTTCTGAAGACAGATGTGTGCTCATCTCACAACTGATGGAGCCCCTCGCCCATCCGAGTCCCCTCCGTGTCCCCTCCGCTCACCACACACCAGGGCCAGAGCAACTCGGCCCCCCTTGGACAGAAACAACTGGGCTGACGGCTTCCGGGCAGCAAAGCTCCACTCACTCTGTCTTTTTGCCCTTGTTTTAAGGTCAGAGAAGAAACGCTTCCAAGTTCAGCGTCTAACCTACAGCTGACCCCAGGACTAAATGAGCATCACCTGTGATACGGTGGCGACGGGGGAACGGGCCCCCTCAGCTGCTGATTCCCCGGGATATCAGAGGCTGTGGATTGCCCCATACTCACTCCTCCAGCATCGCCTGGATGCCGTGGGGAACATGGTTCCCAGAAATGTGCCAGGAACCACCCAGACAGCCTGAGGGAGCCTCTGAACTAGGGTAGAAGGCACATTCTTTGTAAAGGGGATTGTTCTCGACTTCCAGGAGGGCTGAGAACTCACCCTTGGTTAAGCCCTTGGTGTTACAGCGTGTGTTATGTACATAGACTCTGGATCCCAAACCCCAGCTCTGCCACTCACTCTATGTATAATCTTAGACAAGTCGCTTTACCTCTCTGTGCCTCGGCTTCCCAATCTGTAAAATGGGGTGACAATAACGGTCACTCCCTTACAGGTCATTGTGAGCAATAAATGAGTTAATGCGCACACAGCATTTATAACTGTGCTTGGCACATAGACGCGTTCACAGCTATTATTTCGGAAACTCGGGGAGAGATAGATCAGGGTCTGGATCGAATACCAGGTGACCAAGTTTCCAACTGATTTGGAGCCCAGATATAGTGTTCCCAGTTCTCAGGAGCCAGTCACTAGAACTTTCAACCAAACCTCTGCAGGGTACTCACCAGCAGAGAAGAGCTGCCAAGACCTGGCTCCTTTTTGATCTTTATTTAAAGGGGGATTAGGAAATCCTGCAGAATCGAAAAGCCTAAAATGAGGCTACTGTACGGATAGAATTTTTAAAGCAGACAGATCAAAGAGGCAGCTCCTGCAGCTTCCGCCGTCTGAAGTCGTCCTTTTACTCACTCCTCAGAGTGGCTGGAGGTCAGGGGACGATGGTGTGGTTCGTCATTCCCAAACCCATGGGTTTTCCAGGCAACGGAAGCACAAAGCCTGACTTTCTGCCTACAACCAGGAAAAGGAAGAGGAGACACTTTCACTGAGCACTCGGTTGTGTGCCCCATACGGGGCCAGCACGTCGCCTGTGTCACCTCATTAATCTCCATGACAACGCTATGAGGTGAAGAGCATTATGCCCTTGATTCAAGTGAAGAAGCCAGCGCTCAGAGAGACTTAATAGCTTGCCCAAGGTCACACTACTTGACAAATGGGCAACCAAGATTCAGATCCAGGTCTGCCCCCAGCACACACTCTCTTCCCTCTGCCCACGGGGGAAATAGTCTTGGGTCCTGAGCTCTCAGAAAAGTCAAAGACAATTTGGGAATTATTTACATCCTCAAGCCATGTATCCCCTCATTTTTCCTCACTGGTGTCTGGGGGGCACTAGAGCAGAGAAGCCACAACTAATCACCCCTGAATTTGGTGAGGCGCTCAGGAGGGGCCACCCAGGGGCCACCTGCTCACTAGCTTCCCCTCTGCCTGTGTCGTCTTCACATCCTTCTGCATCCAGAATGTTCAGTCCCCTCTGTGATGGGGCTTCTGCAGCTAGCAAGGTCAAAGCCATGGCACATTTTTCAGAGAGCCACGCGCAGCCCTTAGCAAATGCTCCTGGGCCCCTCATTCATGAAAGATGAACATTATGTCTCTTTTATGGCTGGGGAGACCTATAACTCAAGGGTGCTACAGGCGGAAGAAAAAACTAGGACAGGCTTCAGAAGTGGAAGAAAAAGTAATACCCTTCATAGATAAGCTGTTTAAACTGTCCCACAGGGGAGCAGTTGTTTTTGATGAAACAGTTGACGTTTGTCTCCAGGAGTCCAAACTGAGAAAAATGGGGCAGGCACTATTTATCCCAGCCCGAGATTACCCAGTCCTGACCTGGCACCCCCTGAGGATCTAGCAGATGACTTGACCAAAATACAAAACCAGGAATCAATGTGATGTTTTCTCCACACACAGATGCAACAACTGGTTGTCTGTTTTTTTCTTGCAGAAACAAGAGTTGACAAACAAGTTATAAACATACACCCAGCTGGTGTACTGCCCTCTGCTCTCCCTGTGCAGATGCTGTGTGCCCCAATTAATGTAAATCCATAGGGATTTAGGAGGCTGGACTGAAGGAAATTAGGTTTTTGAAGCAAGTGCATGGTGTACAGCAGGCAAGGTATCAGGCTAATGAGGTGTTCGAGCATTTTGGAGGCATTCTGGATCCAAACCCACCTGTTGGGTGTAGCAGACACTGGTGGTATTCTACAAGGTAGCCCCTCAGCCCTCCTGACTTCAGCACCGGGAGGTGGACAGTTCCCTCCCTCAGGCCCCCTGTGTCCCTCTTTTTTGCATCAGCACTTTCTCTGAAATGTTGGAGGCCGCTCTGCCCTTGCATAGGCACAATCCAGAGGTGTAGGGAAGATAACAACCCCAGAGGCAACTCTGAAAAAATAGGGTATGAGAGTGGGTGGATAAACGGCCCAGCCTCACTTCTTTCAGAGGTACTATAATGAAAGGCATTCTATGTGGTGATTACAGAGTCCCTGGTGGGACTGGAGCACAGCTGTAATCATCTCCATAGCAAGTTCTTTCACTGAATTTTCCTCCTGCCCTATTCTGCTTCCACTATTCCTGCTCCTAACCCCTGGGATTACATCCCCATTAAAGCACCTGCACCCAAACCCTTGTCTCAGGGTCTACTCCTGGGGAATCCAAACCAAACCTAGAAGGCTGGCTCTCAGGATGAAGTCCTAGAACCATATTGCTCCCTTGTAAGACAGCAACAAAGATCCCATTATATTGATAATTATTGAATTATTTAATTCCCCATTTCCTGTGGATAAATAGAGCAATGATAATTTCTGTTGTGCAGTAGCACCACAAATATCAAAACTCTTACCTGTAGAGTGTTGGGATGAGGTACAAGCAGAAGGAAAGCATTGGCTTATGCAGTAACTAGCCCTTGGAGTGTATGGAAGCAATGGTAGGTATAAGGTTGGGAGAGTCTGCTGGTTCTTGTTAACTGCTGTAGACTTGATGAAGGGGAATGTCAAGCTCAGGTCAGCCAATTATCAGCTCAGGGCATGCTGTCAAAGCCAGAGTGCCTACATGGAGTATTTAAAGTGACCCTCACCTCCTGCAGCCAGAGGGAAGATGGTGCCAAAAACTCATGCCTATAATTAAATTTAAATGTGGAAAAAAAAACTATAAAAGAGACTGAATGCATAGCCTTGACAGGTCTCCAAAGCTAATGTCAAGGATTGATAGAGAAGGAATGGGACCCTGAGTCCAGAGATGGAGACATTTGGGTAAATGCACCTAAGAATCTTCAACCTTATCTTCTGAACTCTCCAGACTGGAAGAATCTTCCTCTTCTTTTCTAGGGGAAAGAAACCTCCTGTAAATTGGTGACAATGAAAACACAAGGCTTCACCTGATGTTGTCCCATAAGATGATGCTTTTTCCTCAGAATCTGCTCCCCCTCTCCTATTTCCTCCAGACCAATTACCAGTGTCAGTTATCAGCAACCCTCATGCAGGCTGTGAGCAATCCAGAATGAACAATGGAGAAAAAAGATGATGAATTTTAGGACCAGCTGCAGTAGCAAAACAACTGTGTTTCACAAATCCTTCAGGCTTAATCCTTTTACTAAAGAGTCCAAAAATCCATCACCTTGGACATTCAGTGATGGAGTGGACATAATGCGAGGCACAGGAAGATCTGAATAGTCAAGGGGCGGACTGTAGCAGACATCCCCTTGGATCAGCACTGCTCCCATGAACAGTTCCATGCACATTGACGGGATCTCCTCTCAAGGCTAAGTCACCTTGACCCCCTGTTTTTATGCCCCAGGGCTTTCTCCAAAGTTGCAGAGTGTTCCACACACAGGGGCAGCCCTCAAATGATGGCGATTAGGAGTTGGTGGACAAACATACCTACCTTGCCTTCTTTAGAGAGCAATTCTAAAATGCATTCTATAAAATTCCTCTGGAAGTCTTCAGCAGAATCGAGATCCACAGGGGCAACTAGCTTAACAATCAATCCTTTATTTATTTTTCTCTCCTTTCCTGGTCCACTCCCGTTGATCCACTCTCCTGCTTCCTGAGAATCTACTCTCAATTAATCTTCTGCACTGAAGCCCTTGCCTCAGGTTCTGCAAGTGGAGAACCCAAACAGAGACATGAGGTAACATTTCTATTCTGTTCACTGGCCGGGGGCCACTCGCAATATGCAAGGTTTTGTCCAGGATAGAGGAGAGGTGGGACCCCTTGAGTAGTTTACCCTCTCCTTGATTAGGCCAGACATGAATATGTGAACGGCTCAGGCATTCATTAACTGGCTTTAATTGTCAACGATTTAAAACATGAAATCACGATAATTATTGAACCTCCCATTTCCTGTGGAGAAAGTTCTTGTCTTACCTTGGCTTACCCCAGCTTATGAGGTCCCCCATGAAGTGGCTCCACCTGACCTCCATGGCTCATGCCTCCTTCCCAGTCCCATCCTGGTGCTCCACATCCAGTCCTGTGGAGTGACTCAGTTCTTGCCACACCTTGTGTTCTCTTTCACCTTCTGGCATATGCCCTTGGTCTTAGTCACCAGGAAGAACTCTATCTCTCCCCACCTGGTGTCCATCCTGAGCCTATTCTTGCCTAATTTTCCTGCAGGTGCCCTGACACTCCCTCTGCCAGGATGTGCTGGGTATCCCCCCCCCCCAGGTGCTCCTGGGCTTGTCATGCTTAACTTACCTGTTGTAATTATGACAATCTTTTGACGTTATCTATTGACTTATGCATATAAACCATAGGACTATAAGCTTTATGAGAACAAAGACTATGTCCCACTCCTTCTTATAACCCCAGAACCAAGCACATTTCAGGGCACGTAACAGGTGCTTAGTGAATGTTTGTTAAGAAAATGAGGTTGGCATAGTAATATCTACAAGGTGTCATAATAGTCAATTCATGAATGTGTCAGTTTCCTAGGGCTGCTGTAACAAAGTACCACAAACTGGGTAACTTAAAACAAAAGAAATTTAGTCTCTTACAATTCCAGCAGCTAGAAGTCCAAAATCAAGGTTTCGGCAGGGCTGTGCTCCCTCTGAAACTGAATAGCATCCTTCCTTGTCTCGTCCTAGTTTTGGGTGGTGGCCATCAATCTTTGGCATTCCTTGGCCTGCAGCTGCATCACTCCGTCTCTGCCTCTGTCATCACCCCACCTTCTCCCTTGTGTCTCTGTCTTCATATGGTGTTCTCCTCTTCTTATAAGGACACCAGTTGCTATGGACTAAACTGTGTCTCCCCAAATTCCTATGTTGAAGCTCTAACCCCCAATGTGACTGTATTTGGAGATAGGGTCCTTAGAAAATGTTAAATGAAGTCATAAGGGTAGCATCCTAATCCCATAGGACTGGTGGCCCTCTAAGAAAACGAAGAGAGACATCTCTCTCTCTCCACACATGCTCAGAAGAAAGGCCATGTGAGGACTCAGAGAGAAGATGGCCATCTGCAAGCCAGGAAGAGAGGCTTCATGAGAAGCCAAACCCTGCCAGAAACTTGATCTTGGACTTCTAACCTCCAGAACTCTGAGAAAATAACTTCCTGTTGCTAAAGCCACCTTTAATTTGCAGGCCCCAGTGACTGAACATAAGAGGGTCGAAGAAAAGGGATTTTTTTCTTCCTCTACACCTGCTTTGCAGATAGGAAAGCAAAGCTTCTGAACAGCAAGTGACGTGTCCAGGGCTAGACAGCAAGTACATGACAGAGGCTGATTTCAAACTCTTGCCCCAGAAGTCCATGCTCTTAACCACTCTGGTCTGATCAGGGACCCTTGCTCCCCTGAGCTGCATCAACAGTTTAGCACTTACCTATAAGCTGTGTTGTGCTAAACACTTTAGTTTCCTGAGACCCCATCTCCAAAGCTCCAGTGTAAGTTCCCGAGGGAGGAGCCAGGATCGCATCTTCTTCCAAATCCCCCGCTGCTCTGTGCATGGAGCAGAAGCTGCCGGGTCATCCGACAAGGAGCCATGTCTGGTGCCTCGAGAGCCCAGCCTCCCTCCTCCCGCCCCTGACTAAGTGCTGTTGCTGCAGGGCCACCCCCAACAGGGTTCCCCAAAGGCTGGGACACATGCCACCACTGGTACCCAGGGAGACTTGAGGTGGTCCCCACTCCATGTTTTTATCTTAAAGGCTGAAGGTTCATTTTAATGTGTGTTAGGAATAGTACATAACTAGCATGTCAGTCCTGTGATTTCATGGACGTTACTTAGGACAAGGCCAAGCAAAAAAATGAGGGGTTGGTGGGAGCTGATGGAAGTTGATTTAAAGAAAAGCAGTAAGTAACTAGTGGGACGAGGTGGGGAGCATGGATGTGGCAAAATCAGGACGGTGGCAGAGAAATGGCTGAGGTTGGAAGGCCAGCTCTCGGGCAGACCCCCTGAGCACCCAGTGTCCTTCATCAAGCAATATCTCACTAACGAGAGGAGCTTTGTGCAAGGAAGGGGGTCTGCTCTGGCCCCACCTGCATTTTGGGTTGAACCTGCCACATTATTTAAGTGAAGGAGCACAGAACAAAAGGTCAAGTGTTGACAAGAAAAGGCATTAAGAGCATTTTACGTCTGATGGCGGCAAGTGCGAGTCCTGGCAGAGCAGCCAGGAAGTGTCCATCCCGCTGGGGTGTGGGTAGCCACTCGCTCGTCCACACGGCCCGCTGCTCCAGGGGAACCTGTGCACCCAGGCTCTGCTCGCCGCAGCCGGCACCGGGCCCAGGCGGGTCCCCGACGCTGGCTTGTGGCCCAGCTGCCCGAGGGTCGCAGGCAGCCGGCAGATCTGCAGCAGGGCTCCGTCACTCTTCCCCGGACTCGGGGCCACAGCAAGGAGCTCTGTTACGTCATTGCGGTTTGCTGGTCTCACTTCTCTGTCTGTTCCAGCGACGGCAGATTTGTGCCACCTTGATTCCAAGTGATGCATTGCACGCTGAGGGAGGGCGTGAGCAACAGAGGGGTGTATGATTCAGCCACTGGAGGGGAAGCCCTCTGGAAGGGTTTTCGGAGCTGGCCTGACTCCACCCGGGTCTAGCCCAGGGCAGTGCCGGAGGTTAGCCCTGCAGGGTGAGTAACTCCAAGGTGATGCTGGGCTGCGGAGGCCCCAGGCTGCAGGCTCCTTCCCTCACAGAGAGGAGGTTCAGGAGTCCGCTGGGGGATCTAACCTGGACAGGTGTTTTCATCTTGGAACAGAGTTGCCTTCCTTCCTAGCAGCCCACCTTGCTCACTCTCCCCTTCCCTCCTGCCAAAAAGCCCTTTCCTGCCTGAATCCTACCAGCAAGCCTCTGGACGCCCACAGGCGCCCCCGTGGCCCACACCTTGTGGGGGACCCGGGAGCTGCTCCCACCTTTCCTCTCTGAACGGCTACCTCCAACCTGGAAACGGGGACACTAAGAACGGCAGATAGAAGAGCTAAGCCGCTCGCTCCTGCCCTCCTCACTGTCCCCTTCTATCTGCCAGGACCAACATTCACATTCCACTGGTGCATCCATCGTGGACAGAGCTACCGTCCCCCGGACCTGGGGTAATATGAGGTTGCCACCCAGCCCAGGGTGTCAGAAATTAAGACACACAGCCCCCCTCACCCCAGTTTGCTGTGCACCCTGGCAGTGGTGTCATTCATTCATTCAACCCTCACCACAAACAGACAAGGTAGGAAGTACTGTCACCCCATTTTTCAGATGAGGAAACCGAAGCCAAGAAGTTAGAGACCGGACCCAAGGTCACCTTACTAGTGAAAGGAGAGGCAGGAGAACACAGGCATGTGGCTGCCCAGCCCTCAAGAAAGCGGCACGAGGTCCAAGACTGGTCAGCAGTGGGCATCTGGGAGCCAGGTGACCACCCCAGGCCAGGCCCATGGCAGAGAGGCGGTCACTCCCGGCCTCGGCCTGTGCTTCCCTTCATCACACTTCTCACAGCCGTGAGCAGTTAACTAATCACACGACGAGTTGTTTAGACTTGTCCTGCCTGTTAGACCCGGAGCTCTGGGAAGGCAGGAGCCACATCCGCCATGTGCCTCACTGGATCCCAGCACCAAGGACAGCTCCTGGAGCAAGGAAAGGACTCGATAAATACGTCGGAATAGATGGACGGATGGACTATGGATGATGAATGGAAGGCTGGATGACAGATGAACAAATGACAGTTCTCCACTCTCACCCTGTTATGGGGTAAATTGTGTCCCCCAAATATTCATATGTTGAAGCCCTAACCCCCAGTATCTCAGAATGTGACCTTCTTTGGAAATAGGGTCATTGCAGATGTAATTAGTGAAGATGAAGTCACACTGGAGTAGGGTGGCCCATATCCACTAGGGCTGGTGTCCTTCTAAGAAGAGGAAAATGCCTTGTGAAGACACAGTGACACACGGAGAGGCCACGTGATGGCAGAGGCAGAGACTGGAGTGATGCGTCTACAAACCGAGAACACCAGGGACCACCAGGAGCCACAAGAAGCTGGAGGAGGCAGGAAGGACCCCCCACAGGTTTCAGAGGGAGCAAGGCCCTGCTGACACCTTGGTCTTGGACTTCTGGCCCCCAGAACTGAGAGAAAACTAGCTCCTATCATTTTAAGCCACCTAGTTTATGGGGCTTTGTTACAGTGGCCCCAGGAGATGGCACCTGCCCCCAAGTCCTAGGAACCGACAGATCAATATCATCCACCATCTGCAGGAGCCATAATAATTCTAACACTAACACTCATACTCATACTGACTGCCCGGGGCTCTTCGTCAGGGCCTGCGGGTCCATGACCTCATCCATGTGCTCATTCACAGCACCTTCTGAGCTCCAGCTACCTGCCAGGCCCTGTGCGGGGCGCTGGGGACATGGCGAGCTCCCAGTCTGATCTTTATCACCTGTTATCGCCCCCACACTACTGATGAACAGCTGAGGCTCAGAAAGTGTCAGTGACTCCCTGTCACAGTCAGCTCGAGTTGCTACAACAAAAACACCACAGACGGAGGGCTTAAATTTATGGCTCACAGTTCTGGAGGCTGGAAGTCCAGGACCAGGGTGCTGGCAGGCCCGGTGTCTGGTGAGAGCCCGCTTCCTGGTTTGTAGATGTATGTCTTCTCGTTGTGTCCTCACACGGTGAGAGCGGAGAGAGGAAGCAAGCTCTCTAGGGGCCCTAACCCCGTTCATGAGGTTAGGGCCCATCCTCCTGATCTGATCACCTCCCAAAGGGCCCCCTCCTAACACTGTCACTCTGGAGATTAGGATTCCAGCATGTGAATGTGGGAGGACACGAATATTCAGTCCACAGCACAGCCCCCAAATGACCCTGCTCAGCAAGGGTAACAGCAAGGGGATACTATTTACAGCATGTGCACGGGGCCCCTCAGGCCGGTTGCTGCATGTATTAACGGAGACCAGCCAGAAAGATGAACGGTGTGGAACTTCCATGTATTCTGAATGTTCTTAAAGAATGTATTCTTTTCCCATTCCTTGTTAAAGAAGGCAGCAGCTTGTGGCAAAATCACCCCTAGCCAGGGCTCTGAATCCCAAGCACTTGCTGTGTGGCTTTGAGTGACACGGGTGTGCTCTCTGAGCCAGGGCAGTCAGGCCTGTGAACTAAGGCTTGCGACCTGCTGAGATCCGGGCCTGGCTGCACTTTGTGAAGAGTGTGGAACCGCCTTGGGAAGGGCGGTGTCTGCATGCATCTCAGCGGCCTGGGGAGCTCACGGCCCGGGGCACATGCATCTTTGGGTCATCACAAAAGCCACCAGCTTCCCCACAAGGATCTCCCTAGCACAGACTCCCTAGCACACACATGGGGTGAGGGAGCCTTTGGTGGGGTGCTGGAGCCCACTCACTCCACCTCGGAGGAGCTAAGATTAAATTTTCAGGGATTTTAGGAGCCAGATGTCAAACATAGCCATGTTACAAATTAAAGTAGATACTCACAATTAAATAAACTATAATAAAAACGAAGGTAATAAGTACTCAAAATTTCTCACTCCCTATTTAGTTTACCACATTTTCCTATTTTCTGTGCCCTTGAGGTTATGCACACCTGTCGTGTCTGTATGGGGACACGACTGGATGGCGCGTCACTGCCCATCTCTTGCAGCCCCGCTCTCTGTGACGTCGCCATGGGGAGCTGGAGCCCAGCCAGGGGAGGAGTGTTCAGACCACGGGAGGCCTGTAAATGAAGGCTTGATCTCTTGTCTCGCAGATTGTCCGGACTTAGAAAGTGATAGAGAAAATGCTAATAATGTAGATTCAACTTGAAAGTGTGTTGTGTCTGTAGCCGTCAGTTACACTGCCAAGAACACAAACAAGAGAGGAAATCTCCTTCTAGTCTTTGAAAACCGTCATCCGATTCAGCGCGGAACTTGCTCACGTCGCTGACACACTGGCGCGGGTCAGACGTGGGTCTTCGTGGTCTGGCTTCCATCTTGCTCACCGACACACAGAAGCACGAGCTCCCGGTCACGCCAGAACCACATGCTCTCGTCAGTTGCAAGCGTTGGTTGACCACGACAAACGAGTCCGGCAAAAATCAGCCAAAGCAATCTGCGAGGATCAGGTGACCCTACAGAATGTACGCCAGAGCATCGTCTGTTTTGCTATTCCTTGTAAACTGTGTGCTCCGTATCCCCTACGTCAGCAGAACGTGTGTGGACTGACGTGCACGTGTGCACACATTCTGTCGGAGGGCCGGTTGTTAGCATCACCAGCACACCGCCCACTCTGCGCACTGCCGGCCTTGACCTTCGGAACCCTCCACCTCTCCCACGCCTTCACTCCAGGTGGCCGCAGCTCAGCTCCTGCCCTAGAAAATACCACCATCCCTGGCTTTGACCACTGTCAACTTAAAAAGCAAATTTGCCTGTTATTTTATCTCAAAATGGGTTTATTCAGGAATGGTCAAAAGAACTGCAATTTGGGATGTGCATGCTCTCTCTGAGGAACCACAGGCAAATCCAGAAAAGAAAGGAGGGGAGCTGGAGCGGCTTTTATAGAGAAAAGGGGGAGTAGAGAGGGGGCATTCTAAACGAAAGTCCATTGGGGGGAAGTGACAGTTTTTGAGGAACCTCCATACCGTCTTCCACAGCAGCTGCACCATTTTACACTGCCACCAGCAGTGCGCAGGGTTCGGGTTTTCCCACCTCCTCCCAACTCGTGTTTTCTGTTTGTTTGGTCATAGCCATCCGAGTGGGTGTCGGGTGACGTCTCACTGTGGTTTTGACTTGCTTTCCCTGGTGATTAGTGATGCTGAGCGTCTTTTCATGTGCTTGTTGGACATGGGTATGTCTTCTTTGGAAGAACGTCTATTCAAGTCCTTTGTCCTTTTTTTGAATTGGGTCGTTTGACTTCTTGTTGTGAGTCATGGGAGTTCTTTATATATTCTAAATATTAACCCCTTATCAGAGAAATGATTTGCAAATGTTTTCTCCCATTCTGTGAATTGTCTTTTCTCTCTGTTGATAGTATTGATGATTCTCACATAGTTGATCTTTGATGCACAAGGTTTTTATTTTGATGTGGTCCTGGGAATTTGGCTTTGAATTTCAAAGCACAGTCATTTCAACAAGCAGTCAGACGCATCCGGGGCCAGCCCCGAGTTATGTTCTGGGGACACAAAGAAAGACCCAGAGCTGCCTGCAGTCTGCAGGGTCGACAGACTCACACGTAGACAAGAATAAATGGTCACATCTCGGTTGTGGCACCTAACACAAAGCTCTCCGGAAAACACGCACGCACACATACACTCTCGACAGCGTGTGTGCACACAGAGAGGAAGTCGTGTGAAAGCTGATGCAGAGAGGTCAGGGAGGCCTTACAGCAGGGGAGACACTCGAGTGCTCTGGAAGCTCCTTTGTGCAACCAAAGGGAACCCTAGGACAGCTGGTCCCGGTCCCGGGAATAGGGTGCTCTCTCAGCCCCGCCCAAAAGACAAAAGCCACAGTGAAGGCCCAGCAGGCCTGAAGAGGCAGGGAGCCAGAGGACTGGGCGGGGGACCCCTGCTTCTCCCCCAGGGCTGAAACCCCAGAACCTCAAGAAGGCCCAGCGCCTGTCACCCTCTGAGACCCCGTGACCTGCTGGGGACGTGACCGCAATGGGAGCTCACGACCCTCCCTCACTCCCCCAGCCCCATCTACGGAAGGGAATAATGACCCATTTGTATTCAGAAGACTATTGTTCGGAAGATTAATTAAAAGGCAAGAGTATTTTTAACCATCTGTACTAATTTAGGGGAAAAATCTAGAAACATAATTGTATTATCTGTAACTGTGGAATTTGCACAGATCCCTCTTGGAATCAGAATATTAATATGTCTCTCGAACAGACTCAGCAACATTACTGCTGCCGTTTCTCCTAAATTAGCCCAATTAAATGAGGATAATTTTAAATGTTTGGCTTAGGGGAGGGGGGTGACGGCAGTCAGGCAACAGCGAGGAGCAGACCCGGCCTTCTCCCCCAAGTTTGGGGAAACCATATTGACAGGCAGGAAGAAGGCCAGCCCCACCGCTGCTGCCCGCCCCCCGCAGGCCTGGGCTGCTGCTCTGGGCTGGCTTTCAAGCAGGAGGGGCGGGAGCGGATGTTCTGGGCATCAATAATGCAGCGGGGAAATCAGGTCAGCAGCAGGGTATGGGAGGGAGGCACTCAGAGACTCAGCCCCGGGCCAGCATCCGCTCGCTTCCACCCGAGCAGGTCCTCAGAGCTTGGAGTTGGTGACCCAAAACCTCTGTCCCCATGGGGCTCACGGGAAGCGCCAGCCCTCGGTGCAGCCAGACTAGTCACTTATTGAAGGACACAAAGTAATAAACAAGCAGGCAGGATTGAACGAGAGGGGGGCTGGGAAAGCGTTGGCTGGCGGTGGTGCCTGTGGAGAGAAGAGTCCCTCTACAGACCCTAGGCTGCGGTGCCTTGCCTGGACTGGTGCAGGCAGGGGAGCCAGGCTTGGGGACCCCGCTGGCCCCCTGGGAGGTGGTGAGCTCCCACACCAGGTCACAGGCTCCGCAGTAGCCCCAGGCCACTGAAGGGCTGGGGAGAGAGAGGAGGTTTCACGTATGCCCGACCTGGGGTAATAAGGGGAAAGGAGTGTGACACTCAGGAGGACACACCTTCCACCAAGCTCCTCCTGCTCCCAGAAGACTTCCCTGGAGCATCCTGTCAAGGCCCTCAGGACTCAGGCACTCAATGAGTTTCCTAATCCACGTCCGTGTATGCGCTGCCAGGTCAGCCGCTCACCGAGGGATGCTGTACCATGGCAGGTCGTGTGATCTAAAAGTGCATACACACATGCACACGTGCTCACACATGCATGTGCACAGGTTTGCACATGCAGGCACCTGAATGCACACATGCACACACATGCATACGTGTGCACACGGGCTTTGAAGAGAGGGTTCAAATCCTGGTGCTGATCTGCACTAGCAACGTGACTTTGGGCAAGTTAAGAAAACTTTGCTGAGCCTCCAATCCCTTGTCTGCAAAATATGGGCAATGTATCCACCCACGGGGTGGGGTGATAGAATGTGGATTCCAGGGGCTGATTCATTTCCAAAAAGCACAGCTGACAGACAGGATCCTGACTCAGGAGACTCTGTCCTCTCACCCTGTCCCCCAAGGTAGGAATAGACACACCACTCCCCCCACCCCCCGTACCCCCGGGAAACAGGGGAGGCACCCATCAAGTGTCTGAGTATTGACTCTTTCCCTAAAGGACCAAGGAGATAGGAGCCCAGATGCAATAAAGCGTGCGGCTGACTGCGTGTAGGCAACGTCCTCCCCAGACAGAGCTCACCGCAGCTGGCATCGGGCACCTTCCCGACGCTGCCAAGGTGAACCTCCTCCAGGAGGTTTCCCCAGGTAAGCGTTACGTAGGGAGGAAATGAAAAGAGAAGCCGCATCGGAGGCGCTCTGCAAGCAACCAACGTGGAGGGAGGGAGGGGGGATTAAAGGACGCCGCGTCGTCTTGGCACACTTGAGAAGAATTAGGTCACTCCACCGCGCCTTTATCTCCCTGCATCTCCCCGCGGAGGGACGAGCTCCCACGGCTCCTGAGCAGCCACTGCTCCATTACACACTTGTCCTCCCCGGCTAGTCTCGCAGTCGTGGCTCTCAGAGTGAACGTACATTCTTGATCAAACAGGACCACCATGCATGCACGGAGCACCGACTGAATACACGGCCCTGTTCCAGTGATGGGGAAGCCTAGTTCATGAGGAGGTCAGGGAAAGCTGAGTGTAAGCCACTCTGCAAGGCTGAGCGCAGGTTCTACACCATCAGAGATGAAGCAAAGGAATTCTGGGACTGAGGGCACGGATTCCAGAATCAACTAATTTGGGGAGATCTAGGCCAGAGTCCCTGGGCCCCCTATTTTGTTCTATTGGGAGGAAATGAAGTGGACTCCTGCAGACACTGGGATAGGGAATGCACGGCCAGGGCTGCCATTCCCAGACGCACTGGGCTCAGAGCTCTTTCCCAGAGCATGACGGGAGTCAGGGCAGGGTGGACCCCACTTTAACATAGTACCATCAAGTCCTAGATGGGCAAACTGAGGACAAGAGAGGAGAGGAGCCTAGGTCACAACCCCAGATCCTCCCTTTCAGTCCCCTTCGAGTTCTGGAAGCTGTGCGTGGAGAAAGGAATTCCCCAGTTGGCCACCCACAGTCCCAGCTTCTTACCAAGAAGCTCTTCCTCCACCCACGGAGACCCTCCAGCTGCACCTTCCCTGGGAGCTGATCTGCAAAGCTCCCCGGAGACCCTGGCATTCAGGGGCAGCCCGTGCTGGCAGCAGAGCAATCCTGAGAGCACTTTGCCTCTCCTGCACTCACACTTCATCCACCCACCACGTCTGTTCTTCCAGCAGTGCACCAGGGGCCACCAGCATCCACCCATCTGTTCACCCAACAGACACTCTGAGCATCTACTCCGGGTCAGCTTTCAGGCTGGGACCTGGACACAGCAAAGAACAGCTTTGCTTACTGCTCTCTGTAAGAGAGGACCTTTAGCCTAAGTCTTGAGATGCTTGCAGACCCTACGGTCACAACATTCTGCTGTTACAACAGTCCCTCCCCCATCACAATAGTCCCTTCCCTCCACAACTGTTCCTCCCCATCACAAGGGGCCCCTTCCTCATTGCAATAGTCCCTCCCCCTATTACAGTAGTCCCTCCTTCATTACAATCGTCCCTCCCCCTCACAGTAGGCCCCCCATCACAATAGGCCCCTCCCTCATTGCAATAGTCCCTCCCCATCACAATAGTCCCTCCCCCATCAAACAGTCCCTCCCCCATCACAATTGTCCCTCCCCATCACAAGGGGCCTCTGCCTCATTGCAATAGTCCCTCCCCGATTACAATAGTCCCCTCCCTCTTTGCAATAGTCCCCTTACAATAACCCTTTAGAATAAAGTCTCCCCTCACTAAGTTGAATTGTTTTTTATTTGACAGTAATCACAGAAGCTCTCTCTGGGGAAGGGCCCGTGGACAAGAGCAGGACGAGGAGAAGCCAGCTGTGCAGAGATCTGAGAGGAGGACGTTCCGGGCAGAGGGAGGTAGGCCCCTGGGTGGAACAAGACACAGGAAGAAGTGGGTGGGAGTGGAGCGAGGGGTGGGGGAGGGGATAGGGGATGGGCGAGAGGAAGGGGGAAGCCTGGCGGGCACCCGCATGGTGAGAGTGTGGAGAATCTCCAGCAAGCAAGGAGCAGCCGAAGGCTGTTTTGAAAGCCGGAGGAGCAGGTGGAGCCGGAGCAGCAGGTGGAGGCGTGGAGCGGCAGGGGTGGTGGAGACAAACTCAGGAGTTACTTTGAAGCAGAGATGGGATGGGGTGAGAGGAAGAGGAAGAAACAATGACTCCACATTTTTGAACTGGCAAACAGAAATGGAGAGACTGGCAGAGGAGAAGTTATTCAACAGCCACCACAGCCTGGATGTGCAAAGTTGTGCTGCTGTAACAAAAAATAGGAAAGAAAGAAAGTCCACTGCTTCACGCATTTGTCAGCTGTTGCTGCAATAATGCCACATAACCAACACTCCAAACCTCAGTGCCTACAACACAAGCATGGAGGTTTCCCAGCCCGGGATCTGCACATCTGCTGGGGCAGCTCCTCCCCGGGCAGCCTCACCGTGGGCTTCCATGCTGTCCTTGGACATGCAGCCAGGGGGGCACGCTCTCCTCACGGCAGATCCCAGGAGCACACTGAAGGCCTCTACCACACAGCGTCTGGTAACGTTTCCTCAGCCAAAGCAAGTCCCACAGCTAAGCCCAGCACCGACGGGTGTGCAGTTTGTCTTCCCTGTACTTCAGTGTACCAGAAGGTCCCGCGGCAGAGGGACACTGAAAGCTGAACACGGAGACGAGGAGAAGAAGGCAGGAATGGACACTAGGCAGGTGCAGCCCAAGAGGCAGGAGAATCCAAGACCTGGCGGCCGAGTGGGTGTGGGCTGCGGGGATCAGGACACAGGCCCAGCACGGTCAGCCGTCTGAGGACGGTGTCCACAAAGGGGAACAGAGACAAGGGCACAGCCACAGGGGGAGGGTCAAGAGAGGCTTTCTAAGACTGGCTATTGCCGCGTGGACGATGCCAATAGGAGTGACCCGGAGGCGCGATGACTGAAGAGGCAGCAGACGGGCGATGATTGCAAAAGCCAAGTCCTTGAGTAGGCGGGGGACTGGAGGCAAAGCCAGGACGCTGACACGGGGTCAGGAGCAGGGCAGGCGGCTTGGCTCAAAATGTCCAGCCCACACTCCCAGCCCACTCCCACTCCAAACACAGCCCCGCATAGAAGTCGCCGCCAACAGAGTCGCTCCTGGGTCAGGCATTGAAGGCCCATGTTAAAGAGGCAGATGTTATCTGGGGGGAAAACAAGTCATTTTCAACACTCCGTTTGTAGCAAATTCGCCCAGTTAACCAGTCCCTCTGCTGGGTTGAGAGCTCAGAACAGGCAGGTTGGGTTATTTTCGATTCAGCATTTTCTCTATCGCCTCTGCTTTCTCCCTGGTTCCCCAGATTCCCTGCCCCCATGGGATTCCAGGCTAGATCCTGCCCAACAGAGGCACCAACAACTGGTGGCCTCGTGTCAGGGTGGAAGAGGAGGGGAGGCATTATTCTCTGGGGGGCAGCTGAGGTGGTCAGGGGTGTCCAGGGGTTCTCCTGGGAATTGCTACTTTGGTGCTGTGGCAGCCAGGGTCACTCGTGGGGCTTTGCTGTCGTCTGCACTTCTGGGTTTCTGAAAAGTGCCTCCCTGACGTCACAGCTCTCCTCCAATGTCGGTGTGAGCCTGGAATTCCCTCAATTAAATACCCCCCTCTCTCTGTCTCCCCTGTCCCCTCAAAATACCTGAGTAGCTTCTGTGTTCCTGCGCAAGTCTTAACAAATACCAGCTGTATGCAGGGGAGGGAGGGGGAGAGGAGGTGCTGCTGGGGAGAGGAATGCTGAGCATCCTGTACCTACGGAGGACACACCTCCAAGGTGCAGGAGAAAGACGCAGGAAGAACAGAGAGACTCCATGGCACTCTGCTTGTGTCCCCCTGTATCGGCACTTCCCTTCTACAGTAACAGCAATTTCAGCTGGTAGTGACGCCAAGTAGCTAAAGACTACATTTCCCACTATCCCTTGCAGCTATTTGTGGCCATGTGACTAGATTCTGGCCAATAGGATGTGAGCAGAAGTGATGTGTGTCACATCTAGGTCACGTCCTTAACCAGAAAGGGATAAGCTCTCCCCTTCCTCTTTCCCCCAGCTACTGGCTGAGGGTGTAGAAATGATGGCAGGAGCTGGGGCAGCCATATTGTGGTAGATGCCACCTGTTAAGCATAGCACAACACCTAGATGAAAGGAGAATGGCTCCTTGACATTGTGGAGCTGCCATATAAAACCTGGACTGCTTGTGCTTGGACCGTTATGCGAGAGAAACTGACTTCTCTGTTGTTTCAGCCACGGTGATAGTCCTCCCTTCTGACAGCAGCTGAAGCCTGTACCTTAACTCATGTTGACTCTGAAGAGAAGCTTCATCCTCTTGGGAGGGCTCAGCGCTAAAAACTATTTGCAGAGACAGAAACTTCAGCTGTTCTAGGTCTGAATTCCTTTTTAAATCACCTTGGGCAGTGATGCTGCAATTTTCTATTTCAGAAGGAAAAACAGTCCATACCCTCTAGACCTAATGAAAGTCTCTACTATTATATTAGTTAAAGTGATGCAAACTGTTCTAATCAAACAAACCCAAAAACATATAATGGCTCAACATGACAGTACTTTATTTTTTGCTCAAATAAAGTCCAAATGTGTGTTCCTGATCCGTAGGTGGCTCTCCTCCTAGCTGTGACTCAGGGACCCCAGCTCTTTCCATCCCTGGGCTGTGGAGGCCTCTACTGGATCCCCTCATCCAATCACTAGATGGGGAGAGAAAGAAGGAAGTAGCATGGAGGGGAGGCCTGGAAGTGGCATTGGTCACTTCTGTCCACGTTCCTCTGTCCATAACTCAGTCACTGGTTCCTACCTAGATACACCAGAGGCTGGGCAATCTGACCCCCGCCTGAAAAATCCAATCTCCAGTAACAGCTCTACGGTTTGGAAGGACAGTAGAGGTCTTTGATGGATACCAGCCGTCTCTGCCGTGACTACCAAGAGTCCTATGGCAGTTCCAACAATTTATAATAAAACTATGTAAAAACAAGTGTTTATTTATCCGTGTGGACATGAACTATCATCAGTTCTCCATTTTCTGCACTAAGGAGACAAAAGCAGAGGCTGAGAAGTAATCCAGACACGGTCCATTTGGCTGGGAGAGAAGCCGACTCACCGTTCTAAATCTCTGGTTGTTCCCCTGGGGGGAGGGAGGGAGGGAATTTTCTTCACCAAGTGTCCCAAAAGTTTCCTGTGAGGAGGGAGAAGCAGGACTGGGTCACCATAGATGGTATTTTCAAGCTAGAAGGCGTTCTCCCGTTCACGTACTTTCTTTGTGTGTCTCCTGCCTCTGACTTGTCCAGAGTGATTCAGTCTAACTCACAAATGTAGCCCAGATGGAAGCTGGGACCCATATGGTCCAATCTCTGAGGAATTGCCTTCAAAGAAGAACAGAGCCACCCCAGAAGTAGCTCTCAGCCTTCCTTGAATCTCTCGAGAAAATGACCACAGACCTGGTTTAGAGTCCACAGCCACACCTCTCGGAAGCTCCTTCCCTCCCTTCTCTGTTCTCTCACTTCCATACCAGTCCCAGAGCCTCTCATAGGGAAAATTCTGGAAACCCTCCCTGACACCGGGCCCATTCAGCTTTCGCTTCTCTCCCTTCTCCTCCTCTTCATCGTGTCTTTATTAAAGAGACCCCTTAACCTCTCAGATGCATCATCGGTCTTCTCTCTGCTCTAACCTTTCTTCTCCTTCAGCTTCGCACCAAATCCAGGAGCCGACATGAGCAAGATGGGACCCCGAGAATCCGTCTGGGAGGGCACCCATCTGAGCAGGCCAAAGAAAATCCTCTTTAGTGGGCAGGGTGGGGAGAAGGCTGGGACCCTCACACGTCAACAAGGCTCGTCCTGTCACCTGAAATATATACGGTTCACCAGGACAGCGGACATCACAAGGGGAAGACTGGCAGAATGAAAGCCTAGGAGAAGCTGTAAGATGGAACTAGAAGTGAATTAGTACCCAAAACCTGTGCATAGACTCCTAGGCACTTGCTAGGGCGGGTCCTCAAAAGTAGCTCCAAACATAGGGACAAGGGACGCCGTCCAGCAAAACAAGTGCTCAGGAAAGCACAAAGCGTGGTTTTTATTGTTGCTGTTCACTGAGCACTTACTACGGACCAGATGCCACGACGGGCTGCGCACACAGAACGCCGGCCAGTCCCCCATTTGTCTTCACTTTACAGAGAAGGAGAAGCAGCGAAAGCAGCGTGTCTGAGCTCACCCGGCAGGCAGACGGCCGCATCAGGATTCAAACCCAGATCCGTCTACAGCCAAAGCTCAAGTTTTTAATCATTCTTCTAAGATGAGAAAGGCATAAACCCATAAGAGCAGCCAGGGTGACGGGCTCCCAGCCTCCGCACAGACACCTCTTCAGAGGGCTGTCTTTACAGCTCACCTGCTGTGGTTACCCAGACCCGTGGAGAACGAGAGCTCACCCAGGCTGTGAAGCGGCTTCTCCTTCTGTGTGGCTTTACCCAGACTCACGCGGGTCCCAGGACCCAAGCTTGGAGCGTCTGCCTCCTGTGGCCGTGCGGGAACCGTCTCTCCCTGTGTGACGCCCTGGGGGGGAAGACAGGTGGGTGAGCAGGAGGGACCCGACGCTGGGGCTGAGATTATCACCGTGATGAGGCACAACTGAGAGCGTGCACAGTTTGGGGAGCTAAATCATACCCTGCGAGTTGCCTATCGATTTTTGCTTTTCCTCGGCTGGTAGGAGTCGGGGAGGCTGCCTTCGCCGTGATATTTCTGGCATTCTCGTCCCCAGTGAAAAGAGGAATCGCCTGTGTTTGCTGAAATTAAAGCGCAGGTGGGAGGAGGGAGCGGGAGCAGGTGGGAGCTGGTAAGTGGAAGACAGGGAGGTGAGATTGGGGCTGAGGCCGTGGGGCAAAGGACAGAAGCAGTCGGAGAGGCTTCATGGGGGCAAACGTCCCCTCGGGCAATATCAGAACCTGATGGAGATTGTGCGGGGCCGTGGGAGCTACCACGGAGTGAGGTTTAAAACATGAGCGGAAGTCCCCTTTGCCTTAGATCCCAAGTCACAGAGACGGAGACCCTATAACTTTTTTGAAATCCCACGGGGAACAGGGTCCCTCTGGGAGCCAAGCTGGTGAAAGGCCACTCTGACCGCAAAGTTGGGCGAACTGGTCTGAGCTTCTCTGGGCCCATCTCTGGTCTTTCCCCTCGAAATGGGGCCATGCCTCGGGTTCTCAGTCGTTGCGCCTCAGGATTCAGGTTCCCATCACACCCGCCGCCCAGGCCTGTTCACAGCCCCACTGCCCAGGCCAGGGATGGAGCCCAACCCCCACTACGGGCACCCAGTCTTGCCCTTGACTTTGTTTCTGCCCCAGGCCCAACCGTTACTGGGAGGTTTCCTGGGGCCTCTGGAGAGTGCCCTCCCCACCTCCTGAAAGGGACCCCTATCATCAGTGGGCCTGTGGCCCCACGTGCCAGATCTGGCCCCTGGCTCCACCTGTCCTGAGTTCCAGCCCCTGAGGATTAACTGGCCAGGCCTGGGGGGCTGCGGGGAGCGAGCACAGGCCTCAGCACCCACACGTGGCCTTGCCGCCCCCCTGCTAGTACCCACCACAAACTTCACCCTCCTCTGGGAGGCTCATCCAAACTGTCCTCTGTCCATCTGTCTCTCTGCCGTCATCATTCTTGTCCCTCTGATGTGCAGCACGACACAACAGAAACAGTGGGTTACGTTTGTAAGTTAGGTTGAACCGCTTCTGGACAAGACAGAGGCAGGATACAAAGAAAGAAATTACGTGAAAATCTCAGAGGGGAGAAGCATTTGAACGAGGCTGGAATGAGGAGCAGAGCAAGCCTGGGGGCAGGGAGAGAGGTGGGAAGAGGGAGTGAAGGGCCTACAGTTTCATCTGCAGTGGGGTGCTAGGGACCGAACTGTGTCCCCCAAATCCCTTGTTGAAGCCCTAACTCCCAGTGTGATGGTATTCGGAGGTGGGGCCTCTAAGATGTCTGAGGTTAGATGAGGTCACGAGGGCGGGGCCCCCTGATGGGACTGGTGCCCTCACAAGAAGAGGAAGAGGCCAGGGTTCTCTCTCCACCGTGTGAGGACACAGCGAGAAGGTGGCCGTCTGCAGGCCAGGAAGAGGGCCCTCCCCAGAACCCAGCCCTGCTGGCTCCCTGATCTCAGACTTCCAGCCTCCAGAACTGTGAGAAATAAGCCACCCACTCCACAGTATTTGTAATGGCGCCTGAGCTGACTAAGACAGGGTGTCTTTGTCTGGCTTTGGTATCAGAGTAACGCTGGACACATAGAATGAATCAGGAAGTGTTTTCTCGTCTTCTATTTTTTTGGAAGAGTTTATGAAGATTTGGTGTTAATTCTTCTTTAAATGTTGGGCAGAATTCAACAGTGAAGCTGCCTGGGCAAAGGCACAACGCGTGAGTCTGGCATGTTCGAGACACAATAGTGAGGAGGTTGGTGTCACTGGGGGGCAGAGACGGGGGCAGAGGGCAGCAGCCCCCATGCAGGCCCCATGAAGACCCCACAGGCCATGGTAAGGAGCATGGGCGTTATGCAGGGAGGTGACAAGATCTGCCTCTTGTGGTAATGGAGCCCTCTGGCTGCCAGCAGGCGGTGGGAAGCCTCTGGCGGGACAGGAATGGAGGCGGGAAGCCTGTGGGTATTGGTGGGCTCTCACCACATCGTGCACAGGAGCTTTTCAGGTTGGACTCCAGGATTTGGGTCCCCTTGGTGGAGGCCAGGGTCAGGGCCCAGAAAGAGCCTGAGGTCACCTTGGAGAAAGGCCACGTGTCAGGCGCCTCTTCCTCCCAGCCTCCTGCCCACCTGGCTTCCACTTGCCCACCGCAGCCACCCTCTCTGCCCCAGAGAGGACTCCAGAGGGAGTGTGTTTCATGCCATATGGAAAACAAGCCATGCTCACGGCAAACCACACAGCCCCTTGAAGCCATCAGAGCCGCTGCATGTGGAGTGAAGAGGAAAAAAAACACACAATTTACAATCGCAAATTGGAACTCGTCTCTCGGAGCCCGCACGGTGATCCAGCTCACGAGACAGATGGCGAGGAAGCGTCCCAGGAACGTGTTATAACACATCACTGAGCAGCCGAGAGCAGACGGGTTCCAGAAGGGACCAGCTGCCTGTCATTCCACCTTGAGGGGCTCTTGGAGGGATGCTGGGGACAGGGGCTGGGACAGGCAGCAAGAGCTGGCCCTGTCCGCCTTGCTCTTTCCTTCTGACCGTCCCTCTGCCCTCAACTCTCACCACTGCGCAGGGGGGGCAGAACATGACCTCAGGGCACAAAGACCCAAGAGTCACAGAAACTAAGTCACACGCCGAGCAGCTGTTTATGCTGGGGGGGAGACCGGACACTCCCTCTGCGCTGCATTTTAAATTCAGGACAAGGAGGACAGTATGTCCAGGAGGAGCCAAAACACCCAGTCTCTACCACAGCGAAGAGCGTGAGTCGGGTGGACCAGCGGGAGGGGCGAGAGAGGGGGAGAGAACACCCCAAGAGGGAGGAGAGAGGAGCCCAGGAGGCCCCTCGGCTTTATGCAAATGAGAACAGGTGTGCACCCAACCTGGCGCCCGCCATCGCAGACACACGTCCTTGATTTCACCAGTGCTGCAAGCAAGGCCTCCGCACTCCCCAGTGCTGCTCTTTTGAGGGGAACAAAGGCATCGCTCCACGAATGGGTTTTCTTAGTAACCATGCTGTCGTTCCTTCCTCCCAGAGCTCATTCACTGCTGTGGTGATCTGAGGGCCTGTCACCTGCAAAGACCAAGGGCAATGGCAGTACAAAGCCAGTACAGATCCTCGGAGGAAGGCCATAGTCCAGTGACACAGCCCTGAGGAGTCGGGGGGACTGTCAGGGTCTGACAACAGCCTGACCCAGTGCTCTGGGTCCAAGTTAGGGGGCTAGGGAAGGCTGGATGAGCAGAGGACAGTGAGACAGTCAAGCAGGACCCCAAAGCCCAGGTAGAACCCTAAAGCCCAGGCAGACCCCAAAGCCCAGGCGGGACCCCAAAGCCCAGGCAGGATCCCAAAGCCCAAGCAGAATCCCAAAGCCCAGGTAGGACCCCAAAGCCCAGACAGAACCTCAAAGCCCAGGTAGGACCCCAAAGCCCAGGCAGAACCCCAAAGCCCAAGTGGGACCCCAAAGCCCATGCAAACCCCAAAGCCTAGGTAGGGTCAGTTGTGGGGAAATGGGGGTATGGAGGGAAAGGACATTCCTCGCAGGTGGAACTATCTGAGCAGAAGCCCAGTGGAGGGACAGCAGCAGATATGGCCAGGGGACAGCTTGAGCTTCTGTCAGACCAAAGGGACTCCAGAGATTTCTATGGCTGAGTTCCCAATGCAACCTGGAAATTTTCAACAGGATGCTAACCAAAAGTGTCTCCAAGCAGTAAAAATTAAAATACACACATACATATAGATTCAATCGGGCTGGGGAGTGAACTGGCTGGGAGTGACGAACAGAGAGAGGGACAGGACCTTTGGCCCCTATGCCAGGACCTGCCTTTCCTGACGAGGGCTTCGCTCCAAGTCGCCTTTGGAGCAAAGGCGTGTCCTAGCCCGAAGTTGGTGAGAACAGAAGCACCAAGGATCCTGAAGGTTCTCAGGACCAGCTGCTCCTCTGTGAGATGTTAAATGTTTTTAGCATAAATCCAATAAATTTCACAAAGAGTTTTCTTAATGCACCGCCTGCTTCTCCCTGAGAGAAAAGAAGAGATTAATAATGTTAACAATGGAAAAGGGAAATCCCTGAAAGATCATTTGGGGCCATGCCAGGCCACACTTGGATTTGAATCAAGCAGCAGACTTCATTTGCTTCATGGGGAAGGCCTTGGAGGGAAAGCGAGCCCCAGCGGAGCTCCGGGCAGTGTGCCCCCTCATCTCCCAGCAGAAACTGCCCTCAGACCCCATGACTCTCTAGGAAAGCAGGCCCCATCTGTTCCCCAAGACTAAGGCTGCACGCAGCCTCGCCCCTTGGAGCCCCAGCCCCGTGCCCATGCCAGGGCTCTTGAGGAGGTCACTGGGCTCCAGGGACATGGCTTGTCCTGGTCACCAAACACGCAGGGCCAGTGTCGGGAGAAGCATTGTGTTTGGGATGTCATCCTGAGCAAGTGCGTCCCATTTATTCATTTGCGAATTAGGAAATTAATTCCACAAATATTGACAGAGAGCCTTCTGGAGCTCTTGGAAGGGACAAAATGAAGGCGTCGGCAGAGTTCCCGTTTAAGCCTCCGTCTCACTGACTCTTGGGCTTCAAGGGAGGTCTGAGGGCCACTTTGCAAAGTGTTCTCCCAGTTCCTCCAACCTGAAGACACCAGCAGGCTGGGCACTGAGGCCATTAGTTCAAATCCCACTCCACGATTTTTGAAACTTGAAAAGTCCGTCATCATCACTGCATTAGTTTCCTAAGGCTGCCATAACAAAATACCACAGACTGGGCAGCTTAAACAATAGGAATTTATTTTCTCACAATTCTGGAGGCTGGAAGATGGAAATCAAGGTGTTGGCAGGATCGGGTCCTCTGAGGCTGCGAGGGAGAATCTGTTCCGGGGCTTTCTACTTGGCTTGTCAGTGGCCATTATTCACATTCACGTGGCGTTCTCCCTGTATGCATGCCTGTGTCCAAATCTCCTCTTTCTATAAGGACACCAGTCCTATTGGGTCAAGGCCCACCCTAACGACCTCATTTGAGGTCTTTCCAAAGACCTATCTCCAAATAAGGTCGTGTCCACAGGTCCTGGGGAAAGCGCTTCAGCATGTGGATTTCGGGGGCACACAGTTCAACCCGTGACAGTGTCTGAGCCTTGATCTCTGGACGCTTGCCCGGCTCCCTCCCAGAACAGATGTGAGGACCTCCTGGGTGGGGGCCTGTGAGCTTTAAAGGGCCGTGCTAATGGGACAGGGCACGCATCTCCAGCACCCTGAGGAAACCACAGCTCTCGGGAGGGCGGGGGAGGACGTTAGTACACAGCCCGCCAGCAGAGAAAACCCTTTAAGAAAAGCCACGTTTCCTTGAAGAGATGTGAGCAGAGGGCCGGAGCCATGGCGCCAGAACAATCCATTTCTCTCCACTAATTACACCGCCTGCCTGGCCGGTGGCATTAGATGCTAATCAAGACCAGCTCTTCAGAGGTAACAGAAAAAAATAAAAAGAGGCAGTCCCTTGGAGGGAGGGTTTTGGCATTTCATCTGAATCCCACACTGAATAATTCATATCAAGGCTTTATTGGAGCCCAGCATTCCACAATAAATGTTCCATGAGAACATACGCAAATATTTCAACATCAATTTCTCTCCGGTGGATTCGGCTGACAGCCCAAACCAGATGTGAGTTGCTACATTGCTTATTTACAAAAAATATCATAATCTTACTTCTATTTGCAGTTTTCCAGGCATTCAAGGGGCAACGAATTTGAGAGGTACGGGCGGCAAACGCAGCTGCTCCTGTCGGATCCAGCAGGGAAGGGAGGCCCTGAGCTCTGGAGCAGGAAGTGAGGACGCGGCCTCAGCTGTCTGCACTTTTTCACCTGCAAACAGCAGTGAGGAGAGAGACAAGGAGGGAAGGAGCCACCTGGCCTCTGAGGCACTATGGGGCCACGCGTCCTGCACTGTCCCTGAGTGAGCTGGGGTGCGGTCACGAGAAGCTTAAGAAGTCCCCGTAGGGGCCGGCCCGGTGGCGCAGCGGTTTAGTCCGCGCTTGGCAGCCCAGGGTTCGCCGGTTCGGATCCCGGGAGCCTGCCGACGCACTGCTCGTCATCCACACCGTGGCGGCGTCCCATATAAAGTGGAGGAAGATGGGCAGGATGTTAGCCCAGGGCCAGTCTTCCTCAGCAAAAAGAGGAGGATTAGCAACGGATGTTAGCTCAGGGCTGGTCTTCCTCACAAAAAAAAAAAAAAAGAAGTCCCCGTTATTCAGCCTAGGAAGAGGGGTCCAGAGTGTAGGCTTGGGGACAGGAAGGCTGGTTCAAAGGCCTCTCTGAGCCTTCCCCGTCCTCATTCATAAAACGGGAAAGAGACGACCTACCCTTTGGGACTGTCGTGAGGGTTTAACCAGATGATGCGGGCAGCCTGGCCGGCATGTCGTCATTCACGCCCAAGAAACGCTTGTTGAATTGACGAGGGCATGTTCGTGCACGGCCCGGCGCCTGGAATGAGCAGGCCACCAATGAGAACTGTGATTTTTCTTTTTTAAGTGTGAGGAAGATTAGCCTTTAGTTAACATCCACTGCCAATCCCCCTCTTTTTTTGCTGAGGAAGACCAGCCCTGAGCTAACGTCTGTGCCCATCTTCCTCTACTTTTTTTTTTTATGTGGGATGCCTGCCACAGCATGGCTTGACAAGCGGATGCGCAGGTCCCCTCCCCGGGATCCGAACCAGGCCACCGCAGCGGAGCACACAAACTTAACCACTATGCCACTGGGCCAGCCCCCGAGAACCATTATTTTTGATGTTACTGTTTCCATGGTGGCAGGGAGGGGTGGTCCTGAGTCAGCTGCAGTGTCCAGGGGTGCAGCCCCCCCCACTCACTGCCCCCAGAGTTCACTTATCCTCAGCTTTAATACCTTCTTAATATTTTATCTCCCTCTTTTGTGGATTCATCTCTCTTTACTGTTAAATGGCCTGTGTGTGCTCAACAGGAGCTTTAATGCAATCAGCTGCACGCAATGCCCTTCTGAGGGCCTCCAGGTCACCCAGCCCCATGCAAGTCCAGAGGGGTTGAACTGGGGGCCAGGGGAGGGAAGGGGGTGGAGGAGACCCCAGAGTCTGGCTCTGCCCCTCCCACCCCAGCCAGGTGGGAGAGTGGTCCTGGGTTCCCGGCTGTCAGGGCCACCTGCACTTTGAGAACATTGAGATGCAGCCGAGGGTCCCTGAGCAGCCCATGCTTTCTGCCCGCTGAGGATGCCCAGCTGTGGGTGGAAGGGAGGTGGCAAAGACAGGGGTCAGAGAGGAGGTAGGATGGGGTGGGATCCGCTGCACTGGGAACCACAGAGAACATCTCATCTTGAAAAGACCTTGGTGATCATCCTTAGGCATAATGGCCTGTCCTGTGGATGCAGGTGTCCAATCCCAGCTCCATCACTGACCAGCTGGGCAACTTCGGGCAAGTTTCTTAACTTCTCTACATCTCCGTTCTCCCATCTCTAAAATGGAGTCATTATAATCCCTTTCCAAAGGGAAACCGGGAGTGTCCCCGAGGGAACTGTGCCCATGTGGCCCAAGGCACAGTCAATGTAGTGCCAAGCATGCATCTAAGAAATGTGAGTTTTCTCATACAACCTGCTCACCTGGGGGGGGAGAGAGGAAGATGCAGGGGGAGGGAGACTTCCCATCGTCCCTCAGTGCATTGCTGGCACACAGGTCACCTGTGCCCTTCCCCCTCCCTCCTTCCCCACAGGACCCCATTTTTGGTCTGGTGTCCCCCCCTCTTCTGCACTGTCCATGGACTTGGGAGGTCAATCCCATCTCTCATTCTGGACGGACCCCGATTAGCCAATCACCGTGTGCCATCCTCCTTGCCAGCTTATTTCAGCACATGGAGTTTCGTGGTGACTATTAAAGGTCCAGGAGCAGACATGTGACCTAGGCTGGCCAATCAGAGAGATGAGAAGGACCTTCACTCCATCCATCTTTCTCCCTCTAGTGTGAATGAGCAGCTTGTTGTCCTATCAGCAGCTGGCAGCACCCACCTTAAAGCCAAGAGGGATGCTGCCTGAAGGCAAGAAGACGCAGAGTCAAGGGAACTGAAGAAGAGAGGAGCCAGAGCCTGGAGGTGTTGTGCCTGCAGCCTACCTTGCCTCAGAACCTATGCTGACATGAGATGATGCATCTCTTTATGGCTAAGCCATCTTGCATTGTCTCCTCCTTTACTTACAGCCTGAGGTGATCTTGCTGGCACAAGTCTGAGAGTCATTCATTCATTCATTCATTCATACCATCTTCACTGAGAACCCAGTACAGCTAGGCACTGCCCCAAGTGCTCACAGTCCAGGAGGAGAGACAGACAGATGAACGGACACGCACCCCATGGGTGAGCAGAGGATGACGAGGAGGCTCTGGTAGGAGGGATAAAAACCTGGCAGGAGGGATAGGGCTGAGTGGAACAGAGGCAGGGAAGCTCCCAGTGGAAGCAGATCCAGCTTCTGCTCCCACAGGCATCTCGTGAGGCCTGGGTGCCATGGCTGGGTTGTCTTCCTTGTGTCCCTTGGATGGACCACCTGACTCCTGAGAAATGCCCCCCTTTTATAAAGCTAAAGGGTCTCAAGTGTGGCGACACCTCCATGGCCCCCCAAATGTCCAAGCCCAAGCAAAACTGAGTCAGTAGAGAAGCACACAGTGGGACAAAGGAGAAAAAAGGTAATGGCCAAGCTAAGGTTATCACCAAATCGTATTCGAAGCTTCTTGAGAGAGGCCACCTCAATTTTTGAAGACCCACACAAAGCACTGCCAAACTTAATTCAAACACAGCCCTCCTGTCCCGGGAAGGCCTTGAGAAGAGCCCCCTGCAGCCCTGGTGAAGCATAATGCCTGGACGCTAAGGGGGCAGGATGGCAGGGTGGCCGAGCCCCACCGCCTGGGACCCATCAACCTCACCATTCACTACCTGAGTGACCCCTGCAAGGCTCAACCACCCCTGTGAAAAATGGGATAACAATGCTGCCCACTTTTGCGAATTAATGTGAAAATTCTACAGACAGAAATAAAGTTCTTAGTGCTGCTTCTGGTGTGCAATAAGTGCTCAGGAAGTGTTAGTATTATTTTCTAGACATTTTCACTCTAATTAAATGGCCTACAGGCAGAGACTTATGCTCCTGGCAAAGTGGAACAACAGGAATTGGATTTACCCTCTCAACTAAAACAACCAAAAAAGGAAAAAGATATTAAACAATGGTTTTCACACCATGGACACCAGGCAGCAAAGGGTAGCAATTCCCAAGACACAGGATGTAAACAGGTGAGCCCAAAGATCATCCCACTTGCTGTGCTGGGGCAGGGGGTAGTTTCCAGACTGCAGTTCAGGGGCAGGGAACCCGGGTGGAGCCCAGGGGACCCTGAGTGGAGGAGACAGAGCTGAGACTCTGGGGAGACCAAGGCATCCAGAGTTCACAGGAGAGATCACCAGAGAGGGCAGGGCTGCAGCAAGAACTCTGGAGATCTGCAGAAGTACCCTTCAAGTATTCAGCAAAAGGAATGATCAGTGCATGCATGTGAGGAAACCATCTATGACTGGGGAAAGAAGGCCCCAAAAGGATTGGCAGGAAGAGTGCCCAGTGCCCACACAGGGCTGCGAATTCTTACTGTTCCCACCATTGGACTGGGAAGTCCCATAATTCACAGGACATTGGGTAGAGTACTCAGAAGGATTTTATCTCAGTCGTGGGGATGAATTACCCCTCAACCAAATGCTGATCTAGTCCCACCTAACAAATCTTAAAAGCAAGATCTGACAGGATCAAAATGTTCCCAAATAACTTATCTGCATCTCAGAACAAAACTCAGGAATATTTTAGATCTATAAAAACTATCCAGCAACTAACAATGTAAAACCCCAATGGCTGGCATCCAATCAAAAATTTCTGGGCATGCAAAGAAGCACGGAAACATGACCCATAATAAGAATAAAAATCAATCAGAGCAGAACTGACATAGGTGTTAAAATTATCAGACAAGGATATTTAAAAAGTTATTACAGCCAACACAGTATTGAAGGAGAAGTACAAAGTGGGAGGACTGATGCTACCCGACTTCAAGACTCTCTGTAAAGCTACAGTAGTCAAGACGGAGTGATATTGATGAAAGAATAGACCAATAGGTCAATGGAACAGAATAGAGTCCAGAAATAGACCCACATAAATAGAGTCAACTGATCTGTGACAAAAGAGCTAAGGAAATACAATAGAGCAAAGATAGTCTCTTTAACAAATGGCACTGGAACAACGGGACATCCACACGCAACAAAGCGAATCTAGATGCAGACCTTACACCCTTCACAAAAACTAACTGACAGTGGATCATAGACCTAAAGGTAAAATGTAAAGCTATAAAACTCCCAGAAGATAACATAGGAGAAAACCTAGCTTACCTTAGGTATGGCATTGACTTTGTAGATACAGTGACAAAGGCATGATCCACCAAAGAAATAATTGATAAGCTGGACTTCATTAAAATTAAAAACTTCTGCTCCACAAAAGACAATGTCAAGAGAATTAGAAGACATGCTCAGACTGGGAGAAGATACTTGCAAAAGACACATCTGATAAAAGACTGTTACTCAAAATATATAAAGAACTCTTAAAACTCAACAATAAGAAAACAAACAACCCAACCACAGTGACGTCAGAATCATGGAGGAGTGAGATTCCCTCTTTAAATCTCTGCCCCCTAAGACACAACAAAAATATCATTTGCATACCAAGAGAGGTTAATCAAACACTACAAAAGACTTCTGAGACCCATGCCATGGTACATCTGATGGTGAAGGCACGGGAAGCCCCAAAGGACTCGAGGAGAGGTAAGGAGATTTACTCTCCCTCCCCATCCGATCAGCATAGCCAGAAAGCGCAGCTCA
Source organism: Tapirus indicus (assembly GCA_031878705.1). NCBI lineage: Eukaryota > Metazoa > Chordata > Mammalia > Perissodactyla > Tapiridae > Tapirus > Tapirus indicus. The sequence continues at coordinate 87,082,200 of CM062924.1, read as the reverse complement.
CAGACGGGGCGGGGGGGGGGCAGCCATCTGCAGGGAAAACTATCGCCCTCCAGGTGCTCTCACAAACTGTCAAGAGATCCCCACCAGGAAGCAACAAGGAACTGTTGTGGGGGTGCAGTCAACGCCCCAAGAGAGCAGACAGCAAGGGAGAAAGGAAGCCCCTGGGTCGAGCAGGCGAAAGAGAGAACCCCTCCCCCCACACGCCCTCTGCTTCAGCAACAATCCCTCTGGGGACTGCAGCAGGCTCAGAGCACACTGCTCGTGACCTCCACCCAGTGGCAGCAAGTCGAAACTGCAGGACCAGAAATTATCAAGATGAAGAATAGCAAAGGTAAATCAGCCAGCTCTACGCAAAAGTATCTTAAGTCTCCAGACCAAGAGGAAAATGACAAACACCTAGAAACCAACTCTGAAGCCACAGAAATCTATAACCTAACTGACACAGAACTCAAAATAGCCATCATTAAAAAACCTCAATGAATTACAAGAGAACACAGAGAGACAATTGAAAGAATTCAGGAATTTCTTCACAAAAGAAATTGAAACCATAAAGAAAAACCAATCAGAAATATTGGAGATGAAAAATACAATGGATGAGATAAAGGAAAACCTGGAGTCTTTAAAGAGCAGAACTGACAATATGGAGGAAAGAATTAGCATTATCAAGGATAGCCATGCAGAAATGCTCCAGAGAGAGGAGGAGAGAGAACTAAGACTAAAAAGAAATGAATGAAGAAATTCTTCAAGAAATACACTCAATTAGGAAAAGTAACATAAGGATAATAGGTATTCCAGAAGGAGAAGAAAGGGAAAAAGGAGCAGAGAGTTTGTTCAAAAAAATAATAGCTGAGGATCTCCCAAACCTGGGGAAAGGGTTGGAAATAACAGTGAATGAAGTCAATAGATCACCTAAATATATAAATAGGAAAAGACCAACTCCACAGCATACAGTAGCAAACCTGGCAAGAGTCAAGGACAAAGAAAAAATATTAAGGGCAGCTAAACAAAAGAACAAAATAACACACAAAGGAAACCCCATCAGGCTCTCAGCTGATTTCTCGACAGAAACTCTACAGCCTAGGAGAGACTGGAATGATATATTGAAAATCCTGAAAGACAAAAACCTTCAGCCAAGAATACTTTATCCAGCAAAAATATCCTTCAAATATGACAGAAATAATAACTGTCCCTGATAAACAAAAGTTTAGGGAGTTCATCACCACAAGACCCCCACTACAAGAAATGCTCAAGAAGGCCCTCAGGCCTGAAAAAAAAAAAACAAAGAGAAAGTGGATACAAAGTTTAGAGCAAGGAGAAAAATAAGGAGACTAAACCAGAAAAACTGCAGTTGGAAAACATCAAAAATGAATTTAAACTAATCACTGTAAACATACACTCACAACACAAGATGGAATAAGTAGTAACAACAACAAATTAGAAGGGGAAGAGGAAAGGGATCGAATCGACTTAGTCTAAGGAAACAAAAGGCATCAGAAAATGGACTATCTTATCCACAAGATCTTTTATATAAACTTCATGGTAACCACTAAACAAATAACCAGAAGAGAACCACATAGGACAAATAAAGAGAAAACTAAGAGAATCATCATGCAGAACTACCAAACTGAATTGGCAGTCCGAAACACATGGGACAAGAAATGAAGGAAATGCAAAAGAACCAGAAAATGAAAAATAAAAAAGCAACATTAAACCCTCATATATCAATAATCACTCTAGATGTAAATGGATTGAATTCTCCAATCAAAAGACACAGAGTGGTGGGATGGATTAAAAAGCAACATCCAACAATTTGCTGCCTCCAGGAAACACATCTCAGCTCTAAAGACAAACACAGACTCAGAGTAAAAGGATGGAAGACAATACTCAAAGCAAATGGCAAACAAAAGAAAGCAGGAGTTGCCATACTTATATCAGACAAAGTAGACTTCAAGATAAAAAAGGTAATGAGAGAAAAAGAGGGGCAATATATAATGATAAAAGGGACACTTCACCAAGAAGACATATCACTTATAAATATCTATGCACCCAACACAGGAGCACCAAAGTACATAAAAGGACTACTGAAAAACCTAAAAGGAGATGTTAACAACAACACAATAATAGTAGGGAATCTTAACACCCCACTTACATCAATGGATAGATCATCCAGACAAAAAGTCAATAAGAATATAGCGGACTTAAACGAAAAACTAGACAAGATGGACTTAATAGATATGTACAGAGCACTCCACCCCAAAACAGCAGATTACACATTCTTCTCAAGTGTGCATGGAACATTCTCAAGGATAGACCATATATTAGGAAACAAGGCAAACCTCTATAAATTTAAGAAAATTGAAATCATTACAAGCATCTTTTCTGATCATAATGCTATGAAACTAGAAATCAACTGCAAGAAAAAAAATGGGGAAAGGGACAAAAATGTGGAAACAAAACAACATGCTACTGAACAACCAATGGATCATTGATGAAATTAAAGGAAAAATCAAAAACTATCTGGAGACAAATGAAAATGAAAATACACCATACCAACTCACACGGGATGCAGTAAAAGCGGTTCTGAGAGGGAAATTCATAGCAATACAAGCTCACCTTAACAAACAAGAAAAGTCCCAAGTAAATAACCTTAAACTACAGCTAACAGAATTAGAAAAAGAACTGACAAAGCCCCAAATCACCAGAAGGAGGGAAATAATAAAAATCAGAGCAGAAATAAATGAAATTGAAACTGAAAAAAAAAACAGTAGAAAGGATCAATGAAACAAAGAGCTGGTTCTTTGAGAAGATACACAAAATCGACAAACCCTTAGCCAGACTCACTAAAAAAAGTGAGAAGACTCAAATCAATAAAATTCAAAATGAAAGAGGAGAAATTACAACAGATGCCACAGAAATACAAGGCATTATTAGAGAATACTATGAAAAATTATGCCAACCAATTGGACAACCTAGAGGAAATGGACAAATTCTTGGATGCATACAACCTCCCAAAACTGAATCAAGAAGAAATAGAGAATCTGAATAGATCACTCACAAGTAAGAGATTGAAACAGTCATTAAAAACCTCCCAAAAAATAAAAGTCCAGGACCAGATGGCTTCACTGGAGCATTTCACCAAACATTCAAAGATTTAATACCTATTCTTCTCAAACTATTCCAAAAAATAGAGGAAGATGGAATACTTCCTAACACATTCTATGAGGCCAACATCACCCTGATACCAAAGCCAGACAAGGACAATACAAAGAATGAAAACTATAGGCCAATATCACTGATGAACATAGACGCAAAAATCCTCAACAAAATATTGGCAAACCGAATACAGCAATACATCAAAAAGATCACACACCATGATCAAGTGGGATTTACACCTGGGACACAGGGATGGTTCAACATCTACAAATCAATCAACATGATACACCACATTAACAAAACGAAGAATAAAAACCACATGATCATCTCAATGGATGCAGAGAAGGCATTCAACAAGATCCAACATCTATTTATGATAAAAACTCTCAACAAAATGGGTATAGAAGGAAAGTACCTCAACATAATAAGGGCCATATATGACAAACCTATAGCTAGCATCCTACTTAACAGGGAAAAACTGAAAGCCATTCCTTTGAGGACAGGAACAAGACAAGGGTGCCCACTCTCACCACTCTTATTCAATATGGTACTGGAGGTTTTGGCCACAGCAATTAGGCAAGAAAAACGAATAAAAGGACTCCAAATAGGCAATGAAGAAGTGAAACTCTCACTATTTGCAGACGACATGAGTTTATATATAGAAAACCCTAAAGAACCCATTGGAAAATTACTAGAAATAATCAACAACTACAGCAAAGTGGCAGGGTATAAAATCAACTTACAAAAATCAGTTGCATTTCTATATGTTAATGATGAACTAACAGAAAGAGAACTCAAAAAGACAATACCATTTACAATTGCAACAAAAAGAGTAAAATATCTGGAAATAAATTTAACCAAGGAGGTGAAAGACCTATACAATGAAAACTATAAGACACTATTGAAAGAAATCGATGAAGACATAAAGAAATGGAAAAATATTCCATGCACAGGGGTTGGAAGAAGAAACATAGTTAAAATGTCCATACTACCTAAAGCAATCTACAGATTCAATGCAATCCCAATCAGAATCCCAATGACATTCTTTACAGAAATAGAACAAAAATTACTGAAATTCATATGGGGCAACAAAAGACCCCAAATAGCTAAAGCAATCCTGAAAAAAAAGAAACAAAGCTAGAGGCACCACAATCCCTGATTTCAAAATATACTATAGAACTATAGTAATCAAAACAGCATGGTACTGGTACAAAAAGAGACACACAGATCAATGGAACAGAATTGAAAGCCCAGAAATAAAACCACACACTATGGACAGCTAATCTTCAACAAAGGAGCGAAGAACATACAGTGGAGAAAGGAAAGTCTCTTCAATAAATGGTGTTGGGAAAATTGGACAGCCACATGCAAAAGAATGAAAGTAGACCATCTTCTATTGCCATACACAAAAATCAACTCAAAATGGATTAAGGACCTGAAAGTGAGACCTGAAACTATAAAACTCCTGGAAGAAAATATAGGCAGTACACTAATTGACATTGGTCATAAAGGGATCCTTTCTGATTCCACGTCTACTCGGACAAGGGAAACAAAAGAAAAAATAAACAAGTGGGACTTCATCAGACTACAGAGCTTCTACAAGGCAAATGAAACCAGAATCAAAATGAATAGACAACCCACCAGCTGGGAGAAAATATTTGCAAATCGTATATCCGACAAGGGATTAATGTCCATAATATATAAAGAACTCACACAACTGAACAACAAAAAAACAAACAACCTGATCAAAAAATGGGCAGAGGAATATGAACAGACATTTTTCCAAGGAAGATATACAGATGGCCAACAGACACATGAAAAGATGTTCAACATCACTAATCATCAGGGAAATGCAAACCAAAACTATGCTATCACCTTACACCCGTTAGAATGGCTATAATCACCAAGACAAAAAACAACAAATGTTGGAGAGGTTGTGGAGAAATGGGAACCCTAATTCACTGCTGGTGGGAATGCAAACTGGTGCAGCCTCTATGGAAAACAGTATGGAGATTCCTCAAAAAATTAAAAACAGAAATACCTTATGATCCAGCTCTCCCACTATTGGCATCTACCCAATGGACATGAAATCAACCATCCCAAGAGGCTTATGCACCCCTATGTTCATTGCAGCATTATTCACTATAGCCAAAAAGTGGAAGCAACCCAAGTGTCCCTCGACTGATGATTGAATAAAGAAGATGTGGTATATATATAAACAATGGTATACTATTCAACCATAAAACAAAAAGACAGAATTGTCTTTTTTGCAACAACATGGATGGACCTAGACAGTAGGATGTTAAGTGAAATAAGCCAGAGAGAGAAGGACAAACACCACATGATTTCACTCATATGTGGAATATAAACTAACACACGGACAAAGAGAACTGGTTGGTGGTTACCAAGGGGAAGGGGGGTGGGGGGTGGGCACAAGGGGTGAAGGGATACATCTATATGGTGACAGACAAATAATAATGTACAAGAAAAACCCCACAATGTTATAAACTATTAAGACATCAATAAAAATTTAAAATTAAAAAAAAGGAAAGAAAACAAACAACCCAATTAAAATATGGGCAAAAGACCTGAACAGACACCTCACCAAAGAAGATGTACAGATGGCAAATAATCATATGGAAAGATGCTCCACATCGTATGTCATCAGGAAAACGCAAATTAAAACAGCAATGAGATACACTGCACACCTATTAGAATGGCCAAAATCTGGAACACTGACAACCAAATGCTGGCAAGGATGTGGAGCGACAGGAACGCTTCATTTGTTGTTGATGGGGATGCAGAACGGTACAGCCACTTCAGATGACAGTTTGGTGGTTTCTTACAAAGCTAAACATGCTCTTGTCATACAATCCAGCAAGCATGCTCTTTGTTATTTACCCAAATGAGCTGAAAACTTATGTCCAAACAAAAACCTGCACATGGATGTTTATAGCAGCTTTATTCATAATTGCCAAAACTTGGAAGCACCAAGATGTCCTTCATTAGTGAATAGATAAATAAACTGTGGTCCATCCAGACAATGGAATATTATTCAGTGCTAAAAAGAAAGGAGCTATCAAGCCATGAAAAAATGTAGAGGAAATTTAAATGCATATTACTAAGTGAAAAAAGTCAATCTGAAAAGACTACATATGTATAATTCCAACTATATGACATTTTGGAAAAGATAAAACCATAGGGACAATAAAAATATCAGTGGTTGCCAGGGGTGGAGGAGGGAGAGAGGACTAGGCAGAGCACAGGGGACTTTTAGGGCAGTGGAAATACCCTGTATGAGATTATAATGGTGGATATATGTCATTATACATTTGTCCAAACGCATAGGATGTACAACACCAAGAGTGAACTCGAAGGTAAACCATGGACTTTGAGTGACTACGATGTGTGAATGTAGGTTCTTCCTTGGTAAAAAAAAAAATGTGCCATTCTGGTGAGTGATGTTGATCATGGAGGAAGCTATGCATGTGTGGGGGCAGGGAGTATATGGGAAGTCTCTGTACCTTCCTCTCAGTTTTGTTGTGAACCTAAAACTGCTCTAAAAAAATAGTCTTTTAAAAAAGAAAAAAACTATTACAACTGTATCCCATATATTCAAAAAGTTAGAGATATAGGAAATATAAAAAGACCCAAATCAAACTTCTAGACATGAAAACCACAATATCTGAGATGAAAAACACACCAGAAGGAATTAGTAGCAGATTAGACATTGCAGGAGAAAAGACAAATGACTTAAAGACATAGCAATGAGAAGTATCCAAAACAAAACACAAAGAAAAAAAATAATTTTTTTAATCAACAGAGAATTAGCGAGATAGGTGATAACTTCAAGCAGCCTAATATATGTGAAATTAGAATCCCCAAAGGAGAAGAGGGGAACAGAAAACCTATCTGAAGAAATAATGGCTGAAAAGATTCCAAATTTGATAAAAACTACAACCCACAGATTCAAGAAGCTCAATGAACTTCAAGCACAAGAAACACAAACACACATGATAATCAAATTGCTTAACCTCGATGATGAAAAGAAAATCTCAAAATTAGCCAGATTAAAAAAAAAGTGTTACCTAAAGAGAAACAAAGATGAAAACGACAGCAGATTTCCTACTGGAAAGAATGTAAGCAAGAAGACAGTGGATCCACATCTTTAAAGGACTGAAGAAAAAGACCTGTCAACCTAGAATTCTGTGCTGTGAAACTATCTTTAAAAAATAAAGGTAGGGCCGGCCCTGTGGGTTACGTTTAGCGCATTCCACTTCAGCAGCCTGGGTTTGCGGGTTCAGACCCCGGGCATGGACCACCACGCGTCAGCCACGCTGAGGTGGCATCCCACATATAAAGTAGAGGAAGACTGGCACAGATGTTAGCTCAGGCCCAATCTTCCTCAAAATAAATAAAGGCACAGATTCCAACTTCAGATGAGATGAAGTAAGCACGCTCCACCTGGCCTCTCCCCCTAAACACAACTATAACGCCTGGACATGTGCACGGACCTGTTATTTGAGGACTTTGAAAAGTAAATAGTAGACAGCAGACTGAGAAAGAAAACGAGAGTTTTTTTTAAGTGCCACCAAATCAGCAGGGAGTTCATCACTTCTTTCCTTCGGTCTTACCTGACCTGAACATAACACAGCTCACACCCAAAAGTGGGCATTGGCACCCACAGAGAAAGCTTCAGGAGAAGCCTTTGAATTCTGGCTCGGGGAGCAGGAACAGACCTCCTAATGCTCAGAGAAAATGTGGGAATCCCACACATTTTCTCTTCTCTCTATTTTCTCACACCCCAGCCCCTAAGTAATCCTGTGGCAGTGTTGGCAGAATCCCCACAGAAACCCACCAGAGCCAACACTCTGAGGGAGGGGAACCTTCCTCTCCAGTTAGTGGATCTGTGGTCCCAAGAGGGTGGGGAAAACCCCATTGCTCTTTTCCTCTTTCTTTCTCCACCATTTGGCACCAGATAATGGTGTAGTCACAGAAGCACAAGTCAGAGCAGGGTCACTAGAGCCCTAGGTTTCTGACCAAAGGATGAAAAAGGGGCGGAGATTATAAGGAAGACTGCAGAGAGGGAAAGCTTTGGAAAGCAACCCCATAAAGTTGTTTATGAATTCCTGATCTCACCTTCCAAGCTGCACGTGGCATGAACCGGATCCTAGACAGGATACCAAAGACTTTGAGAACTGAATCCCCTTCCAGGTGGAAACTGGCCCCTCAGCAGTGCACGTGTGGGACAGATTTGAATAGTGCTCTGAAGCTTTGAAAACTGAGCTGACATTGGAAGCACAACCCACAGAATACGGGTTGGAACATGTGGCTTGAACCCAACCAAGTTTATTGCTTGCTAAAACAAAAATAACACCATTTCTCAAAGTATTTAAACAAAGCGCAGGTTCTCATAACATAATATTCACAATGTCCAGGATATAATCCAAAATTACATGGCATATAAAGAACCAGTTTTTTTCTCAACTCACATGGGAAAATAAGTAATCATTGCCAGCACCAAGATGACATGGATGTCTGACAAAGACTTTAAAGCATCTGTTATAAAGATGCTCCAAAAGGCAACTGCAAACACTCTTGAAATAAAAGGAAAAACAGAAAGTCTTGGAAAAGAAGAAGACATAAAGAAAAACTAAATAGAAATTTTAGAATTCAAAAATACAACAACTGAAATTTTAAAACTCACTGGATGAGGAAAAATTCACTAGATGGAGTCAAAGTATATCAGAAACAATAGATAAAAATGTCAGTGAAGTTGAAGCTAGATCAATAGAAATTATCAACTCTTAATAACAGAAAGAATAAGGATTGAAAAAATAAATAGAGAGTCAGGGACCTACGGGACAATTTTTTTAAAAGATCTAACATTCATGTCACTAGAGTTCCAGAAGGAGGGGAGAAAGAGCACAGTGCTGAAATAATACTTAGAGAAATAATGCCTGAGAAGCTTCCCAATTTGGCTAAAGACATAAACTTACAGATTGAAGAATCTCAGTGAACCACAAACAAGACAAACCCAAAGAAATGCAGCTCTCCTCCGTCAGGCACTGAGAGATGGGAACTATGAACATATGACACAGCACATCAGTTCCTCCAATACATCCATATGGGGGGGCCGAAGCAGGGCATTGAATGGGCACAAAAGTCCACTCCTCCAAAGTGACTTTGACCTTTTTTTTTCTTTACTGCAATTCTCTCTCAAACCCTATCAGTTAAATTCAGCATTTCAAGAGTTGTAGTTGCACTTCCAGGAGATCCTGCAGGCTGGGGGTGAGGGAGGAGGGAGAGGCTGGGTGAGGGAGATGAAGAGATGGCTGGAGTGGCCAAGAAGGTGCTTTCCATTCTGGCTCCTCATCCCAGGGTCCACCTCCACCCTGTGCTCCTCCCAGCATCGAGGGAGCACCCTGGACTCTCTCCGTCCCCTTACATCCACCACGGCTTCACCCTACGTTCCTTGGCACCTTCAGCCACACCTGCATCCAGGGTCCCACAGGGCCATGTGAGATGGTGACTTGGGTGCCTGTATCCAACAGAGCTATAAACAATGTGAGCCCCTCTCTTTCCTGAAGTTCCCAGCATATTTCGATGAGCATGTAGGGCCTTTGCTTCCCCCTTAGGGTAGAGAGAGCTTGACCCCACCCCTCACTTAAAGCAGCTGAGATCAGGGTAGAGGGGGATGAAGGGATCCAGGAGATGCAGAGGAAGTGTCTCCACACCAGTGTGCAGGACACACTTACTCTCCAGCAGCATGACAGCTGCTCATGGCTCAACTGCCCGAGTCTTCAGCCCACCGAAAGCCCTACACCAGCTCTGGGACCTGCTGAACCCTTCCTCCTCCAGGCTGGAGGGGACAGCAGCAAACAAACTTCTCATGGTTTCAGCCCACCCACAGTCCTGTGTCCGCTGTGGGGATCCTGGACCTTTTCTCCTCCCGTCTGGAGGAGAGAGCAAACACTGAAAGCACAGTTCAGGCTTCTTGTTTCAACCCCACCTCCCAATATCAGCCTTCGTCCACCTCCCCAGCCCTCCCTCACTTACAGAGAATAAAGGAGAGGACCACGTGTTGCCCAAGTGACCATACAGTTTGCTCTGCTACCAACTCCCGTGGAATTTCCTCAAGCACATTAACCGACCCCCAGGGCCCTCATCTTTCTCCTTCAGCAGCCACATTGCTGACAGAATCCCATCCTCATCACCAATACTGCTAAGTCAGAAACCGTGATGGGTCTGAGGTGTTGCCCTATTTGCAAACTAATAAATCAGTCTGCCACAGCTTTACAGACATATTCTGACAGAAAAACACAAGACCCCTGGCTAGAGACACAGGACGCTTATTACTCACAGCAAAGGTAACTTCCAGAGCAGCATCTTAACACGAGTTCCCCAAGCCCCAGTGCCCACAGGTGATGCAGCCAGATGGAGCAGGCTGTTAGCTGCATGGGCAGTGGGCTGCAACACAGGGAGGAATCCCAAAATTATGAGACTTGGAGTTTATAACGTAGCTGGCACGTCTGCCCATCCCTCCCTCCCAGAAGCCCTCGTCTCCACTCGGGAATGTAAACAAATGTTCTCCAAGCGTGGGTGGGGAGGCCTGGGGGTTTATTACCCCAGAATGTAAGCCGAGTCTCTGGAGGAGAGGCATGTCTGCTGTCCCGTCAGCTCGTTAGTGCCCTCTGCTGAGAGGGGCTGACTGTGCAGACTGTGCAATAGTCACGGCGATTGTCTCCCAACAATTGACTGACTGGTTGGGAGGGATCTGTTTCTCGCTGACAGATGAAGTGAAGAGGCAGAGGGAGGTCACTTGTTTCTGGGTGGGCTCCTCCAGAAGCTGAGCATGGGGAGCTATCCGTGTGGACAGATGGAATCTGCTAGAGGGACCTCAGACAGAATGGAATGCCCTGGCCTGGAAACCAACAGGACTCTCAGTCCAAGGCAGTTACTGGTCTTCTTTCTTGCAGGGAAGGAACTAGGACCTGTGTGCGTGGGGGCCCTAGCGTGGCCTCACCCTGGGGGCAGGAATAAGTGGGTTCTGCCCCCAGTGTTGCCCACAGTGTCACACCACACTGGACCACTCTCCAGGTGAGTCAGGGGACACAGAGCCTGGGGACCACCTAGACCACTTGGCTAACAAGTCGCCTCTGCCTCCTGAGGCAAGAAATGTTCTTGGGGGCATTCTCTACTCTTCCTTGCAAGAACCCGGCTCCCAGAGTCAAACAGCCTGAGTACAAATCTCAGCTCTGCCATTTGCCAGCTGTGTGACCTTGGGCAAGCTCTCAACCTCTCTGGGTCCATCAGGTGGGGAAAATGGCAGTGCCTACATCACCAGTGGTCTGAGTGCTGAGTGAGCTAACGAAGCACTTTGGATGGTGCTGGGTACATAGATGACGCCCAGTGCTGTTCAAAACCAGACCACTGACCTAGACTTGGCTTCTTGACCCCAAAGTTGCTGCTCAATACAAGCCAGCTGTCCCCGCTCCCCAACCACCGTCACCAAGAACAACTTCCTCTCCCCCTTGCTTCACCCCTGGGAGGAATGAAATATGGCTGTTCTAGCTTCCTGGGGCGGCCATAAGAAAACACCACAGATGGGGCGGCTTAAACAGCAGAAATTTAGTCTCACGGTTCTGAGGTCCGAGATCAAGGTGTAGGGTGGGCTCCTTCTGAAGCTCTGAGGGAGAACCTGCTCCAGGCCTCTCCCCTTGGACTGTAGGTGGCCGTCTTCACGTTCATGGTCAAGGCGGAGATTGCTCTTCATTTTTGCAGCTTTGCGGGGAGAAAGTCAAGCATGGAAGGGACGTGGGGAGCCAGTGAGGGGCCTCCCGTGTCCAGGTGGCCCTCAGCCACAGATCCGACACACTCCCTGAATGAGTGCCTCCATGTCCACATTTCCCCTATAAGGGCATTGGTCCTATTGGATTAGGGCCCGCACTAACGGCCTCATTTCACCTCACTCACCTCTGTAAAGACCCTCTCTCCAAATAGTCACATTCTGAGATACTGGGGGTTAGGACTTCGGCTCATGAATTTGGGGGGACATAATCCCCCTCAGAACCCACCCTCTTGGGTCAATGCTTTTTCCTAAGGCCTTTTCCTGCCCAACAGTTCGTGAGCAGGGTCTTCCTGTCACCAAGTGGCACTGACAGCGGAGCATGAGGCACACGGCGGCCTGGGCCGGGCCATAACTGGGCTGCTGGCATCTTGTGCCCCTCACACTGCCTTGTGTGCCTATTTCTTGCTCCACTGAGGGGGAAGACCGGTCCTTTCTTAGGGCAGAGATGGCTCTTTATGCTTGCAGCCTTGCGGAGAGAAAGGCAGAGAAGGGGTGTGGAGAGCCAGTGACAGGCATCCCATGTCCAGGTGCCTGCGCAGCCACAGATCCAGACACACTGCAGATGACACTCAGGAGACCCCCATCGCCAGCACACCACCAGCAGCCACGGGGCACGGCCAGCCTCCGCACACCTGCAAGGAGAAGCAGGGCAGAAGCTGAGTCCCCAGATTGTCTGAGTCCTAATTTCCCTCGCCAGGAAGAACAAAGTCAGCAGGCAATTGCTCCCTGGTTATTCTCTCTGCTTACTGTATGTTTCTCCGGCTCCCCGAATTAGCCACTGTGCTGGTTGCTGCATCAGAGGGCAGCCCTGGGACCCCAGGGACTCGCAGCTGGGCCCAAAGATGACCCCAGCAGGCCCTCTGCTCACAGCACCTTGGTGCAGCCGGGAGCGGGGTTCCCCCTAGGTCTCCCAGCTGAGACCCCTCGGAGGCATCCAGAGAGGTGCTGTTAGTGGGAACTTCATAAACCGCAGCATGAAATATTTATCCACTTACACTCGCTTAAGTAATTTCAGTTTGCTGGAAATCAGCATCGTGTTTTCATTTTTAATGAGTCTTCTGTAAAGCAGCCCCTTCCGTCACTGTCAGGTGTTGGGGGCAGGAGCTTACACAGGGCGATGCAGTTTTAATCTCCCTCCACAAACAGTGCTGAATAATACACCACGTCTGCGGAAGCCCTGCCCGTGGCTGGGGGGAGGCCGGCCTTTCAGTCTAAGCAAGCCCCATGTTTGCTATGGCGGCTCAGAGCCGGGTGTCTCCTCCCTGCTCCTCCTACTCCCTGAACACGGAGGACGCTGGTCACTGCTGGAGCAGAGCCCACAGGGGCTGTAGTCGGCTGGATGATGGCCCCCCACGATGTCCCCAGAACCTGTGAATATGTGACCTTACATGGGAAAGGGGACTTTGCAGACGGGATTAAGTTAAAGATCTTGAGATGGGGGGATTATCCTGGATTATCTGGGTGGCCCAATGTCATCACAAGGTCCTTATAAGAGGGAGGCGGGGGGTCACACTCAGAGAGAAGGTGTCACACTGCTGGCTTTGCAGATGGAGGCAGGGGCCACAAGCCAAGGAATGTGGGCAACCTCTAGAAGCTGAAACAAGCAAAGAGCTGGATGCTGCCCTAGAGCTTCCAGAAGGAGCACAGCCCTGGGGACCCATTTTAGACTTCTGACCTCCAGACCATAAGAGAACAAATCTACGTGGCTTTAAGCCACTACGTTTGTGGCAATTTGTTACAACAGCAATGGGAAACTAATACAATGACCTCTTTTCCAACCTTCTCCCAATCAGCTGGTCAATACCTGCCACCAGGTTCTCCAGGCCACAGGGCTTCCGACCCACCTCCACTGCCTCCTGGCCCTGTGACCGTGGGAAGGTGCCCGAGTTCTCTTCTCTAAAGTCAGGACAGTGTTGTCTCCTGGGGCAGCACAATATTGACCGTGAGTGGCTGTGCATCTGCAGCCCCACGGGTCTCAAGGCTGCCTGAGGGTGACACGAGCTACACATGCTACATTCAGAAAGCGCTGACCGCGGTGCCCGCACGTCAGCAGCCCCACATGAAGGGGGAACATCTTCCACATTAGTATCGCCGTGTGTCTGAGGCTCTGCCTCCAGGAAAGTTGAAGTAAGTGGCTCCCATGGCCAGTTAGGAATAAAGGCTGAAGGTAGCTGACTTGGCACTGGGTGGAGGGAGGGTCTGGGGTGGCACAGTCACAGCCGGGACTCTGTGACTCAACGTCCGGGACGATGACCTTGGAGGGCCAGAAAGACGATGAAAATGCTCCCACCTCCCTCCCAACCTGAGCACCGCCTCAGAGAGAGAGAAGCGAGCTCTCTGAACGTTTCTATTCACGCACCCCACATTCTGAGCCCTGGGGGGGTACACAAGAAGCAGGCACAGCCCCTGTCCTTCCTCCGGAAGCCCCAGAGCTGAGCAAGGAACCGAGATGGCCTGGAGCGAGCACTCCTGGAGGCAGGGATGCAGGGAGATGTCCTCTCCCCCTGGCGGGGAGGGCTTCTTAGAGGAGAATGAGCTGGGCTCAGCATGAGTTAAGCACCTTCTGGGTACACAGCACCTGGTTACAAACTGGTCCAGATGGTCCCAGCTAGCAAAAAGGCGTTTGTCATCTAGTTGGAGACAGATGTGTCCACAGCTCACTGTAATTCAGGAATCCACAAGAGGTGCAGAGGACACCCAGAGCTGGGAGGCTGCAGAGGAGGAAACAAACCCAGGGGCTATTTAGGAGGCAGACACATGACTGGCTGATTCCCCAGGGGTTCAGGAGGGAAAGGGAGTTGCAGGTGACTTGGCTGGTTCTGGCCTGGGTGGCTGCGAGGATAGAGGGCCATCGGCCAAGATGAGGGACACGGCCAGTGTAGGGATGGGGGATGCAGAGTGTCATCTTGGTTTGGGGCTGCAGACTTTGAGGTCTGGAAGAACCTCTGCGTGGAGGTGCAGGCAGCTGCCGCATGGGGCTTGCTCAGGAGACAAGGAACAGACAGAACGAGACAGACGGAGCCTGCCATTGGGCCGAGCACCCTCACTGAAGAGCACTGTCCCTTGTTCTCCTCCCAGGCGCCGAGAGCTGGGGGAAGTTACCTGTCATTCTTCTCACCCACGGTGACGGGGCAACGCCAGGCACAGAGGCACTGCCTAAGAAATCGTCCGGAGACTTTGTGGGGGCCGCTTCCCTGGGGGGCAGGTCGAGGCAGCCTAAGGGCCTTTGCCAGATGATGGGAGGGTGGGGCCCTAAGGAAGGAGGCGGACGGGTGTCCGGGTAGTTCTGCACGCGGCATTCCTGGGCTAAGTGGCAGGGCCCCATCCAGCTCCTCGAAGCTGCCCTGAGGTCAGCCTCTCCGGCAAAACCCTCAGAAGGGCGAACTTCACCAAGGGCCTAATCAGAAAGCCTGTCTGGGGCTCAGCCAACAGCTGTCAGAGTGTCTGCAATGACTTCAAACTTTTTCTTAATCCTTCCAACTCTGCAAGTGTCTTACATAATCCATCCGTCCATCAGCAAGGGAACATGCAGTGCAACGAGTAGGACTGTCCCCAGATGACCTGGCTTGTCAGGACCACGGCCCAGCTGGGGCAGGGGCTCCCCCAGCTTCCCCCAACTTGGCCCAGGCCACAGAGCTGTAACCCCCACAGGCCCAGGGTGCTGGGCAGCTGGCAATTCCAGACTCCACCTGGTGCCAAGCAATTGACAAGGCCTATTTCTCTCACATGCCCTATAAAAAGCTGGGTGTCAGGGGTGGTGCTGTCCCTCCCCTGGGACACAGACGGGCCTGCACACCCTCTCACTGACAGGCTGCAGGCCCGGGTCTGTCTCTCATTCCTCCCATCAAGCCTACCCACTGATGTCACACCCACAGTGTGTGATGTTGAGGGATTCCTGACGTCACCGGGGAGAATGAGGACCGAGGTGGGCCCACCTGGCCTGACTGAGATTCTGGCTGTCTCCAGGTGTGTGATGCTGAGAAGATGCAGCACCAGGCAGTGGTTGAGGGAGTGGGTGCCAGTGCCCGTGAGCCGCGGCCTGTATCCGGGCATCTTGAGGGCCGTGTGGCCTTGGGCAAGTTGCTTCCCCCCTCGGTGCCTCACTCTCCGTCGCGATAAACTGCGACACTAGCTAACCATTTCTGAGCACTTCCTATGTGCCAACACCAGTCGAGAAGCTCATGGGCATCAACTCATTTTCTCCTCACGTGACCCCTAGCAGATGGCTGTGAACACTGCCCTGATTGTACAGACAAGGAAACTGAGCCATGGCCAGGCGGAGTGGCTCGTCCTGGGTCCCCCACTGCTCAGTGGTGCGACTGGCTGCCAACGTTTATTCTGCGCTGCCTCCCAGAGCAGCAGCGGCTCCACGGCTGTGAGGGCTGGAGACCCGAATCCAGGTGCGGGCTGGGCTGGATCCTGCTGGAGGCTCCCGGGAGAGTCCGCTCCAGGCCTCCCTCCCCGTTCCCAGCGGCTGCGGTAATCCTTGCGTTCCTGGCTTGTAGACGCAGCACCCTGATCTCCGCCTCCGTCATCACGTGGCCTTCTCCCCTGTGCGTGTCTTCACGAGGCATGCTGTTTTCTGTGCGTCTGTGTCCAGGTTCCCTTCTCCTTGTAAGGATGTCAGTCACTGGGTGAGGGCCCATCCGAATCTCGTACAACCTCATCTTAACCTGCTTCCATCTGCAAAGGCTCTATTTCCAAGTAAGTTCACATTCACAGGTACCAGGGTTTGGGCTTGAACACAAGCTTTGGAAAAGACACAATTCAACCCACAACAGCTGCTAACATCAGAAAAGAGTGAAACCAGACCTGTGTGCCTCCTGACGCAAGAACCCAGCAGCCCCTGTAGCCTTGCCAGAGGGACCAAACCAGAGTCTGACTGAGCCTGTGGTTTCAGCTGCCACCTGCCAGGAAGTCCCGAGGACAGAGGAACGTGATAGCCAGCACCACGAGGGTGCGATCAGCAAACCCCAGAGTGAGGGCACCCCCCAGCCCAGGTCCTCCAGAAGGTAAAGCACAAGCGAAGGAAAGGGGTAGAGGTGGGACTGGTCGATCAAAAGAGGTAAGATGTATCAGGTTTAAAATATTGGGAAAGACTAAGTTAATTTCCATGTGTTGACGTGGATGGTGGGAGCAGGGGTGTTTGCCTGACAATAATCCATTCAGCTAAACATTTGTTTCTGGTTTTCTGTATATGTGTCCTACTTTACAATAAAAAGGTTTTAAAAGTTAACTACTCTAATTGTCATTAAAATTATCACCACCTTCATCAATATTATCCTTACATCATTCCACAAATATTTCTAAGGAGTTCCCTGTGTTCGGCGCTGTGCTGTGTGCCGAGCTTCAACGACGAGAAAAACAGACTTGCTCCCTCACTCATGCAACTGACCAGCTGGGGCAGGCAGGTGGTGGGCAGGTGAAAACCTGTCCCCACAACAATCACGCAGGACCGGCGTTATTCCAGCGGGAGCCGTGTGAGGATGAAGAGAGGACCCTGAGCCTGGGGTGGCACATGAAGCCTCAGGAAAGACGGACATTGAATCAACATTCTCCATTTCCAATGAAGACTGAATGCATTTCACTTCAGTGGGAAGGATATAGACCCACTGCTGGGAGTAACAGAAAGTGGTAATAACGGTGACAGCTGCCTGTGCTGATCAATTACTGTGACCCAGGGCCTCTACCAAGAGCCTGACATGGACATCTCATTTAGTTCTCGCAACAATCCCCATGTACACATGAAAAAAACAGAAAGATCCTCTAGCTGGTGTTGTGAAACTTTTTTAATTGATGTGTGATTTACTTACCCAGAAAGATGCACGGTTCTGAAGTGTTCGTTTCCAAAAGTTTTGGCGTTTGTATGCCACGTGGTCATCACCACAAAGAAGAGCCGCAGTAGGACTTTTCCATCGCCCTGGAGGGTCCCCTCAGCCCATTACAGCCCGTCTCCTCCCTCCGGAGGCCTTGATTTTCACGTCGTGAAGACCAGATGGAGACAGCCCTGGGAAGCCTGTCTGTCATAATTTGGCTCAGCTCTCCCTAAGGGAGAGGCCAGGGCTGGTCACCATCTCCAAGGCCCTTGGAGCATCACTGCTCACAGTGACCCCCAGACCTGCAGAGACGGACAGGAGAAAGTGCCAGCCGGCGAACACCTGGGGAGGGGACAGGGGGCACGGCACGCAGGTACCTCGCACACCGGGACTTGCAGAGTTCACCCAGCCTGGCCGCATCCACGCGGGCGAGGACCCAGAGACCAAGACAGCCCCCGGCAGCAGGCCAGGAAGATTCCCAGAGCAATTCCTGGAAAGAGAGAGGACCAGGGAGCCATTCCTGAGCGGCCAAAGTGCCACTGGGACTGGACAACAGGAAGTCTTCGTCTCTTTCTCCCAGGTCCCTGATGGCAGAGGAGCTGGCAGCAGCCTCTTCAGGGCATGGAAGGTGGCTTGCATTTGGAGCTTTCTCGATAGTTCTATCTGCCAGTCAGAGCCTCCCTAGAATTTAGGCAGACACACAGTCCCCAGGGTCACCTCTCCCCGCTTCCTTGTGTCCCAGCCAGCCACCTGGCCAACACTTGCCTTGATCACAAGGTAAAGTAGCCAAAGTGGGGGTCTCAAGATAAACCCAGTCCCCCCTGCTCCTTATCCACACCCACTCACAGAGGATCACTTCCTCGAACAGGGAAGAGCATCACCAACCGCTGCCACAGTTCTTAAGAGAGTTGTCACGATGCAGGAGATTTTTATGCCCTATTTGGAAAAGGAAAAAGATTGTCCCTGCAAAAGCAGTTGATGTCCGTGGGCTGGGATTAAGTGGCAGGAGGAGCTGGCCCCCACTGCTGGCTTTCCTGGCACACAAAGGCTTCCTCCGAACCGAGTAGGAGACCCACGTGAGCGGCAACACCACAAATAGCGCAGGAGAGGGCGAGCCCTTTGTAGCTGGTGAATCACCTGACAGGTGTCCAGAGGCAGGAGGGAGGCAATTGGGGGCATCTTGCTGGGAGGATAAGAAGCCTGTAGGCACCCTGTCTTCTGTGCCAGCTGCTCCGAACACCCTCTGCCTCCTCTTTGGCAAGTCCCAGAAGTGGTGATTCTGGAAATAAGTCCCCGATCCTATTAACCGCCCTTCGGGAGGGCTCTCGGTCTCAGCTGTCACGATCTGACATCACACCAGCATTCCGGGCTGTTCACAGTGGGTGATTTGGGATGAGAATTGTACCTGGAATTAGTTCAAGGGTTTCGTGGGAAATCTGCTACATGTCAGTGAAGTGACTCCAGAGGCTGTTTTTCTCCCCGTCCCTTGAGCAGAAACGCACGTGCTCATCCCAGAAAAGGAGGTTACTGACTCCCACTCCCCCGCAGAGACTGCAACGTAATCCGGACGCTTTCCTGTGCGCCCTTCACGCAACAGCTCTGCACAGAGAAGGCCCCCCTCGGAGGAAACCCACCTGAGCTCTGTCAGACTTGCGAGGGGGCCTCCTGCAGAATGTGGGCACCCCATGCACCTTTGCACCCTCCGACCTGGCCTGGTTGGCCCCAAAGAGCAGATGACCCTAAATGGGAGGAAGAAGGGGGAGGAGAATTCAGTCTATTGAAGCCCACCGTGCACCAGGCCCTGTGTAGAGCGTGGCACGTGCCCCGTCTGTGTGGAAGCAGGCACGGTGGACTTTGATGTTTGGGCACCCAGCACACAACCCTCTCCCCCAGGGACGCCCCATCTCCCACTCACATCTGGGGTGTGTTGGGGCATCCAGAGGGGCACGTGACTCAGGACTGACCCATCAGCTCAGCCACCCCCTGGCTCACGGTAGAGCTGGGACCCAATCAGAGCACACGGGTGGCGATGGGTGAGGAGTGAGAAGACACTTCCCAGGTGGCTGGACTGGGACGACCGGCCCTGAGCTTCAGCCCACGTCCTGACCCACATGGAGCACGAGACTGAAGCCTCCAAAGGGGTGAAGAGAACCAGAGACTGAGGCCAAGCCTGGATCTGCAGTGACATGATCTGCAGTCATTTCCCGGGCATGAGCAATTTGGGTGGCTTCTCCTTCTCACCTGCACCCCAAAGAGTCATAACCCCTATCACCCCCACTCTCGGAAAAGGAAACTGGGGTGCAAAGGGAGTAGGTGGTGGGGTCAAGTTCACATAGCTGCTTACTTGCAGAGCTAAGCTTCTAACTCAGACCTGTCTGAATCTGCCTGAAATAAATCACATATCCATCAAATCCAAGGTCATTTTATGGACCCCAAGAAAGAATGAAAAATGCTGCCAACTTCACTGCAACACAGTGCTTCCTTATCACTTATCACTGGATTTTAGGATTCTTGGGAAAACTCTTTTAAGCTTGTTTAGAGCTTTTTTTATATCCTATCTCCCTTGTATATGTGCATAAAAAGGAAACATAAGTGTTAGAAGGAGTCAAAGGAAGGACTTTGGCCACAGCCAGGACCCGATTCCTTCCTCAGAGGGTCCTTAGTGGTCTGTGGCCTGGAGTCCGGAGGCTGCAGCCGCTCCTGGGGCACCAGGAACAACCACCAGGTCACATGTGAGCCCAGCGGAGACAATCATGGCCAGACTGCCCCACCAACTGTCACCGCATCCTGAGTTCAGAGACACTGGAACAGGAAAGGATGCGTGTTAGACTCGATGAAATGGATCTGTTGTCGGTGGCACTTCGCAGTTTGCAGAGCGCTTGCTCATTCGCTAACTCTCTCATTTGATTCTGAAAGCGTCAATGAAAAGTATTTTTATCTGCATTTTACTGTGAGGACCCGGGGATTTGGAAGTGTCCCCAGGCCACGCAGCTAGTAAGTAGCAGAGCCCAGATTCTAACTCAAGCGTTCTGGCTCCAGAGCCAGTGGTCTGTTTAGCATGAGGGAAATACCAAGGTGGAGGAGAGAGAGTTGGGGCCTTTAAAACACGATTTTGAAAGCTGCCTGTTGTCCGGGTCTTTGAGGAGACCCAAATAATGTCACACTCTTCCCACTCAAGTTCTGAACCAAATAAGAAACAAGACAAACGAGTCGGTGGGTGGAGAACCGAGATCTCGCTGTTGTCGTGAATGGTTGGGGGTGCGCTGCCCCAGAGCAGACCTGGGGGAGCCGTCAGAGGGGAGGCCTGAGTCGGCAGACAGACACGCTCACCTGCCAGCTCCCTCACCTGATCGGGGCGGAGAGGAAGGAGGAAGAGAGGGCCATCCCTTCAGCTCACGACGTACCCTGTCTTGTCTGCGTCCTATTCAAAGGTGGACCAAGGGCTGCCCCCACCCACCAGGACATTCACTCCGCTGTGGAGGGGGAAGAGAGGGCACAGGGCAAGTGGCCAGGAGCCTGACCTGAACAGATGTCTCTCCCCTGGAAGGAAACGTTGGGAGTGGGCCGTCAACACCCACCCAACACCCGCTTCTGCCCTCTGTGCCCCAGGGGTGTCAGAGCTTTCATCTTGGGAGCACGGCTCTCTGGCTCTCTGTTTAGTGGGGAAATCCCGCCGACAGGCCTCAGCGGGGCGCAGAGGGAGCCCCTGGAGGGGATGTGGCATGCGAGAGGCTGAGGAAACTGCCCAGTGCACAGTGTCTCCTCGTGGGCAGGCCGCACCCTGCCCAGAGCTTACTGTGCGAGTGCTCCGGGTCCGGTCAAGAAAACAGGAGCACTCCACTAATTTTAGGAAAAGGAGTTTCTTATGGGAATCATGACTTTGATGAATGTGGGGTGGCTGGGGGTGAAGGTCTGGAAGGGGCATGGGGGAAAGGCACGAACTCATCCAGCCTGAAGCATGGGAGCAGGTGGGGAACCGAGTCCCAGGAGCCAAGGCCACGCACATCTGGCCCCCCAAGTGGTACCGCAGTGTGGGCTCTGTGGAGGGCCGGCTGAACCACCGTAGCTGCTACCCCATCAGGCCGACGAAGCCTCTGTGCCTGACCACCACCACATCCGGCCGCCAGGACCTCCTGAGAATCATGGCTCCTGCTTCACCTCCGCCCTCAGACTCCTCTCACTGGCTAATCCACCCCCCCGGGGAGGCAGGTCCTGCCTTGGTTGACAGCAGACCATCCAGCCCTCTGGCGGGGTGAGAGAGACGGAGGAGGCAGAATTCTCGGGAACGAGGGGGAGTCCACTGTGGGAGTTGGGAGGGGCTGGCTGCAAAATGCTGGCCGGCTGGGGGTGAGCGGAGAAACGCAGCAGAGGACCCAGCATGGACAGAGGGACCAACAGGATCTTCAGAAGGACGCGGTAAGATTCCCTCATTGCTTCCCTTTCTGGAGGTAACCATGAGTCAAGGGAGGCCGCGGTCCACCATAGAGCAAGTGCAGTATGGGTCAGCCAAGGCGAAGAAGGGCTGAGGGCAACAGCCAGAATAACTTTGCGGGGACCGTAAGCCTCCCTCGGGGGTCAGAAGGAAAGGTTTTCCTGGGGAGGGTGAGGTTCCATTGACATAGCCGTCAGCTGTGGTCTAACAACTGGAATATTTCACTCTGGCAAACTGTGACTTCACACACTCACACACGCACTGTCGCATTCTCGGACGTTACCGTGCAGAGGTCCCACACGTCCATAAGGGATGCTCTTCAGCCCTCGCTGGCTGCTGCTCCCCAGACGGTCCCCATTTCTTCCTTCCTCGGCCACAGAAGACTGCAATCGTGCCCAGCCTTGGTGTGTGAGTCAGGGTTCTCCAGAGAAACAGAACCAAAATGAGTGTACACACATCGAGAGAGATCAGTTCAAGGAATTGGCTCAGGCAGTTATGGAGGCTACAAGCCCAAAATCTGCAGAGTGGGCCAGCAGGCTGGAGACCCAGGAGGAGCCAACGCTGCAGTTCAAGTCTGAAGGCCGTCTGCTACAAAATCCCCTCTTGCTTGAGGGAGGTCAGGCTTTTGTTCTATTCAGGCCTTCAACTGATTGAACAAGGCCCACCACATTGTGGAGGGCAATCTGCTTCACTCAAATTCCACTGATTTAAATGTTAATCTCTTTCAGAGACACCCTCATAGAAACATCCAGAATGTTTGGCCCCATATCTGACCACTGTGGCCCAGCCAAATGGACACATGAAATGGGCCATCACAGTTGGTCTTGAGATGTTGCCTATGTGTTTCTCTCTCTGCCAACTCTTTGCCACGTTCCAGAATCAGGCTGTACATCTCAGCAACAGGACAGGCAGGGGAGGGGGTAGACTTCCCTCATTTCTCCCTTAATCCCCAGTAGGGTGGCTGCCACCTACGTGTCAGAGACACATCCAGAGGCTGGGAAACTCAGGAGCCCCATGGAGACACCGTCTGCTGGTTCTCATGCCCCTGCAGTGGTCGCCGTGGCGGTCCCCAGCCTCACACTCAGACACGGACCACTGGCTCTCATAGCATCTACTGTTCTGTACTGACGTGGCTAAAGTTGGAACATCTCCTCAGCACCCCCAGTCGCCCCACCTGTCCCACCCTTTCTCTCGTCCCCCTCAGCATGCTCTCATGTGCCGTGTAACTTGCTCAGCTGCGTTCTTATTCTTTATTTTCCATCTCCCTGGACCCTACCCTTCACTAGGGCAGGCAGTTGGGGCCAGTTGTGCTCACCGCTGTGTCCCCAACACTCTCTATGTCAATGTCCAGCACATAACAGATATTCAATGAATATTTGTTGAATGAATGGATGATCAATATTTCAAAATCGTATTCTAACCTGAGCCTGTCCAGCTGAGGCCCCAAACAATACCCCCTGGTTTCCATCTACCAACCTCCACAGTGACACAATTTAATGTCAGTCCTTCCCTCGGCGTCATTTGTCAGTGTCCTCCACATGCTCTTAGGGGCCTAAACAGCAGAAGCTGGATTCAGATCAAGGGCGTCCTTGGGGGGAAGCGTCAAGGCATGCTCACCAGGCAGGGAGTGAATTTCTGAGCCATGTCTGGAGTCCAGAGGATTCCAGCAAAAAGTGCAATTGATGGGCCTCCATCCACACTGACTGGGTCGTCTGCACCCAAGGGCCAAACAGAGGCCCAAACACAGTCCGACAGCAGAGGCATGAACACTGTGCCACGGGCGTCTGGTCACCGGAGAGATACGTTTACTGGGGCTCGGGGCAGCTTCAAAGAGGAGGGTCTGAAGTAAATATACAAATTTGCCCTCAAAGAGCTGTGAAGAGCAGCAGTTGAGAGCGGGGATTAGAAGTTGGGGGGTCTGCACTGAAACCCCACGTCTGCCTCCAACACCAAGGAGCTTTGCCTCTCTGCCTGGGGCCCCTCTTCATCCCCGCAGGGCACCGGGGCACAGAGAGTTGGTGGAAGAGTCGTGAGTGATGACTCAAAACAAGCATCAGCCCCGCCCCAGCACCTCCTAAGCACCGAGCGAGTGTGGCCGTGCTTGCGAGCACTACCCTCCTCCCAGGGCTGTCGTGGGAGCTAAACCAACAGAAAGCTTCTCCCGGGCAGCACAGGCCAGTCACAGTGCTTTCCAGTCAGGACCCAGGAGAGCTCTGCCTCGGCCTGGTGAGAGGATGAGGACACGAGGCTGCAGACCGGTGACCTCGAATGCCCGCCGGGACCCAGGCCAGGATGGGGCCTCTGGGAGCAGGGACTCAAGTCCTCTGGGCTCGGGTGTGCCTGCCCAGTGATGTCTCCCAGCAGCTCAAGATAGCAACTGCCATCTGGGCACGGGACAACGTGCCACATCTGTGTTTGCGTTGGCAGCCAGGCCACCCCAACCCCATGGCCCACAGCTGGTCCTGGGAGAGCGGGCCACAGAGAGATTTCCCAGTCTTTGTTTTGTTTTGGTTCCACTCGCCGCCAGACACACAGGTTGTCCTGCAACCATCGGGGCCAAAGACTCCCTCTTGGGGCCCCGTGACGTGGCAGCAGCTCAGAGACACACCCCAGCAGGCTCAGCTCTTGGGGAAACCCGGTGCCTGTGATGGATCTCTCTGCTCCTGCAAACAGATGCCAGCAGCGCTCGGTAATGCCTGTGCATGCTGGATGATCTGACAGCAGATCTGCATATTCAGTTCCACCTCTGTTTCTTTGCCCTGGTTAGTGGAAGACTCGGGATAAAGGCACCAAAGTGCATACCCGGAGGATGCCTGAAACACCCGAGGCAGAGCGTTTTGGGGGACTGTCCATGTTAGACCAAGACTGGGGAGCTCTGAGGCGCACAGCGCCGGACACTCTGGGAGCCCATTAGCCCATCCTGGCTCCCTCCAACCTATTGCCACAGCAATGCCAACAGGGCTGTTGAATTCCCTCCTCCCGCTGGGCTGGGGGTTTGGATGTGTGCCCTGAGGGGAGCAGAGGAAGGAACAGGCTTGGGACAAAAAGAGAGAAAGGAAAAGCCAGGAAAGAAGAGGGGGATAAACAGGAGTGGGAATGGCAAACGGGCACAGAGCTGATGCCACAGGCAGAACACGGCCCTCCCCGCGGGGAGATGGATGGACAGACACAGACACATAGTCACACACACACAGACAGATGGACAGACACCCCACCCCCACCCCCGCCCCCGGGAGCCAGCCCAGCCAGCATTTCCAGGCCTCGGTCAGGCCTGAATCACTCTGGGCTGCGTTCCCTGCTCTGTGAAGGGGGGACTCGGACCAGTGGGTCCCTGAGCTCCTCCAGCATGATTCACTGGAGGCCCCACAAAAGAACAGGTGTTTTCTAGAACACCTGGGAGTGTGGTGTCAGGGAAGGGAGGGAAGTCAGAGGAACCTCCTCCTGAGTCCTAAATCCTCCTTGGGCCTCCTAGGTCCCATCGGGCAGAGGCCCGGTGGACGTGGGAGCCCAGCTCAGCTACCTGGTGGGAAGCCGGCACCAGCGAGCACCGCCCGAAGAACTCAGCAGAGGGGCCGGGCTCTCACCAAGGGCACAGGAAGACCGCCCTGGGCAGCTAGAAGACCAGCAAAGGGTGAGAGAGGGGGTGAGCCACCCCCAGGCGGGAGGCAAAACTCCAGGCAGCAGAAAAACAGCACCCACAGCCTCAGGAAAACCCCACCCAGCACAGAACCCACGGAGCCCAAGAGGCTAACATCGCCTCCAGACCAGAGGGCAGGCGGCCAGCTCGGGGCTCAGGGGGTCCCACGGGCAGGCTCGGGGGCCACCCGGCAGACGAGCTCCTCTCCCGATGAGCCCCGCACTGAGAGCAGCTGCCGCTTCTCACTACTAATTCATTTCTAATTCGCTGATTTCGTTCCCTGGTGTTCACCAAGGTGTTGGGAACCCGAGAAACTGAAAACTCACTTTTCCTAAAGTAGCTGCTGCTCGCTCCAATCCTGGCCCACCAGAGGATTCTCAAGGTCGTTAGAAAAGGAGCCACTTTCTCTGCCCCTCACTGCCCATGCCACACAGGCCTTCCAGACTGTTGCCGCTGGCCGCCCGGCTGCACGTTTCCTGTCTCATCCTGCCCCCTGGTGTCAGGGACCCAGGACACCAGACTCCATGGGGTGAGCAGGCCAAGGGAACGCTTTCCAGCCAGCCACCCTCCACTCAGGGCTTGCTCACCTCTCATCCCCTCCCCGGGGTACAGGGGGGCCTCCCCCCTGCAGACACCCACATGCCAGTGAAGGGGGGGGGCGTCGAGGTCCAGACCCTGATGCTACCGCCTCCTTGCCATGTGGTCTTGGGCAAGTGACATCCCCTCTCCGTGCCTCAGTTTCCCCAGGTGTAAATGGGGCAGTGAGAGAGCCCATCTCATCGGGTGGTTGTGAGAATCAAATGCGATAACCCCAGGAAGGGGCTCGGATCAGCGCCAGGCACAAAGGGCAGTGCCCTCAAAGCAGGTGAGCCACACTATGCCCGGCCGCATCACATGGGGGCTCAGATGCCGGAATGTCCCCAATGTCACCTACAACCTGGTTATTCAATCATCAGTTACAGGGGAACTGCTACGGGCCCCCCTCCTGCCCAGCACGCCCCACCTGTGTCAGCCACCTTTGCAGAAGGATGCTCTATTCTCTGCGAGGTGAGGCCCTCGTGCTGGTCAGAAGCTGGGGTGGCTGAGTGTGCAAAGTGGGGCGCCATGCCTCTCCTGACACCTGCACATCCTGCTTCCTCTGCCATCCTCAGGAGACCTCCCCGGGTCCAGCAGCCTGGTCTCCGCTCGGCCCACCTGCCCCTCTCAGCAACTCCGGCCCCAGCCCCTGGGCGGCCCGTGGTCCCACGGTTCAGTGTCCTCAGCACAAAAGCTGCCCAGGCGGGAAGGCTCGGGAGCTACATGGATGTTCCGGACCTGGACCACGGGACCTCAGCAGCAGCCCTGCTATTCCCGAGAGTCGGAGGTACCCATGCCGAGTCTCCTGGCAACAAAGTTTACAAAGCACTTGCTAGAGAAAGCCCCGCTGAGGATCTCAAGGTGAAAACACCACCGTGTGGACACAGCGCTCTGCCCCGTGGGTGACGTTACATAACCACCGGCTCAGCGGCCACCTCACACGGAACCATCCAAACTTTACCGACCAAAACTCTGGGTAGTAAATGAACAGCGAGCTCGTCTCTGCAGGGACGCGGATCATTAATTTCTCACTGGGCAGGGAAGGCTGGCCTCGGTCTGGACAAGCGGCCATGGTCATTCTGGGTCAGGCCGGAGAGAGGAGCCTGGCTTGGGTCCCTGTGGTCTTGAGGAGGGACAAGGCTATGCTCTGCAGCCTGGGGACCCATTTTCGTCATCGCAGGAAGACGGCAGGAGTTGTTTTACAAATCATGGCGGTTTGGCAGCCCCAGGGCTTTCTCCGGCCTCACTTTGGAGCAGCACAAATATTAAAACATCGTTATCTGTGCCTCTCCGCTGGAAGATTGCATCCTCACAGCAACAGAATCAAAAAATTTTAGTAAATTAAAAAATTATTCAAAAGAACATTTTTCTCTCACTGAGAAAAAGGCAGCGTGCCTCTTTTTTTCCCTGAGAGGAAAAATGTTCTATTAAACCATTTCCCTTGTAATCAGGTACATACAATAGGCATTAGTTCCAGGGAATTCAACAGAAATCAGGAAAAAAGAGATAAGAAAGTTCCAACCAGCCTATGAAAAGGGGAGTTACAGACCCACCAGGCCACATTTTATTTCACTTTTTCCTTTTGTGTGTGTGGTAAAGAATTTAATCTGGCCTTCGTCCCCCACTTCCGGGCAGTAACCCCTAAGATGCCCTGCCTGATAGAAGTGTCTTTGTTTTCCTGGGGCCTTGGGTCACCCTGGATTGTCCAATGATGTGATGCAGGGTGGGAGACAGCCATGCCTGGAAGTCTTGGGTGGGACTGGCCACATCAGAAAGACTGACCACGTGATCTGGGGGAGGGGGTTGGGTTCCCGGTATTGGTCAACCTGGAAACTGAGATCAATGATGTGGGCGATGAACCATCAATGGATCCATCATCAATCACGCTCTGTAATGGAGCCGCACCGAGTAAGAACATGGGACACGGAGGCTCAGGAGAGCTTCTCTGGTTGGCAGTACTCCACGTGTGCTGTCACACCTGGATGCAGGAGGGTAGTGTCCTGACTCCATGGGGACGGGACAACAGAAGCTTGGCTTTGGGTACTTTTCCAGGACTCCACCCCATGCATCTCTTCCTCTGGCTGATCTTAATCTGCATCCTTTCCCTGTAAGAAACCAGAACTGTGAGAAGAGCAGCTCCCGGTGGCTCTGTGAGTCCTTCTAGAGAATTAGCGAATCTGAGGGTGGTCTTGGGGACTCCCAAACGTGCAAATGAAGTGAGGTCTTGTGTGCACTGTGTCCTTGAACCGTGTAGTTGGTATGAACTCTCTCAGAGTGTGTGTGTGTGTGTGTGAGAGAGAGAATGGATAATGAATACCCTTCCCTCAGCTCCTGATCTGGTATGAATCTGTCTTCTGGAATTCTGAGGCTACATATCCTGGGGCTGCCAAATCCAAGGGAAAAGATAATCCCCTCCCCCCGCCCCTTTTACCTCTAAGTTCACGCCAACTGCATTAGCTTGAAAATGTCCAAGAATTCCAGATGGCTCAGTCATAAAACCCTCGACAGGGCACAAACCTTGTGAGCTGCTCCTTGTCCCTGAGCCAACACCCCAGGAACCAAGAGCCGTGTGTGGATACCAGATGAGGAAGCAGGTCCTGCCTTCCATTTTGTGCCCAGACTTGGAAAAGGAGGCAGGATCAAAGCAGGAGGAGGGGAGCTTAGGCCGGAGCAAGACAAGGTGAAGCTGTTTCATTAAGCAGCCGGGAGAGACCCGGGGAGCAGCCAGCCTTGGCAAAGGCACCAGCTGAGAAGCAAGGTTATGTCCACGACATTCGCCCACACCTGCTAGCTGCCGTGAAGGGGCCGCAGGTAACCCTGGCCATGCCACTTAAATTTACACACGGTGCCATTTATCCAGCATTTAGCTGCCTTGGAACGCACTGACCTGAATCTGTTCTGGATTCTTAGGAAGCAGCATGACAGGGATGCCAGCCGTGGGAACAAGAAGGCAGATGCCCTTCAAGGATATCAGGGATTCCTCCGTGCAGAGGAGCCAGCCCAAGTGAGCGGAAGCCAACCATTTGCCATGCTGCTTTCTGTCCCCACAGAACAGGACAGACCCCCACAGACCGACGTGGGGAGCGGGAGACCTCCTGGGCATCCCTTAGGAGCAGGTTTACTCAGCACAGCCTTCCCTGGTCGACCTGCAGAACCACCTCCCCCATGGAATACCTTTCCCCCTGCCCTGAGGCCAGCCACATGGTAGGGGAAATAGAAGGGGTCCTCCCACCTTGCCTTGTTTCCCAAGCAAATGCCGCTGGTGCAAAACCTCTCCAGTCTGCATCTCTAAGAGCAGAGCTACGCATAGTAATGGCCCGTCTTTCCAGCAGTTGAAAGGCTGCCGGGAGAAGGGCTTCTTCATGCATTGCTGGGTCCTCCAGGAATGGACACTTCTGCCTTCCTGCCCTTGTTCTTTGCTGTCTGCCCTGCCCACTGCGTGTACTGCCCCCTCAGAGGGCATTCATCAACTTTACTGATAGCTGGGGGAGGATGCAGGCACTTATAACATCTCTGCAGCTCAGATGAATGAAACTCATCTGATCTAGAATACGATGAAATTTAGCTCTGCGAGGCCACAGGCAAGAAGGGCCCGTGACTTGAGGTCAGTTGTTCCCAGTCCTAATTTGGGTCTTCTCCTGCCAGAACGTCACATCAGTGAGGACTGGCAGAGCCACTGCTGTGTCTGTCCCGGGTGGCCTCCTCCTGTGTCGTTAATGGCAGGGCCCTACTGACCGATGCTTGGGTTTCCATGAAGGTGACGCCTTGAACACAGACAGTTCCTAAAGAACTTATTACTCCCGTGCACAGCACGCCTACCATTACACGGCCACGGAGGGAAAACAATCACCAGTTAATGATCACCACAGTTATGAGCAAAATTCATTTCTTTGGTGGCTGTCCCTAACGTGTCACTGATGTTTAGCCAAATGAGCCAAAAGGGTGATGGAACACGGAAGCATTTGTGAGTGGGAGGCAGAAAAAAGTCTGCTGTGAGAGACTAATTCACACATTCCGTTTCTGAACCTCGCTTCTTGTTTAATATGATCACAAGCTGATTTCCACCATCACCCCTCTCCCCCAGCTTGAGAGAAAGGCAGTTCTTTAAATAGGGCTTTTCATCTTTGTGGGCTTTTTCCTGCCTGCCCAAAGGTTTTCATAAAATGGCATTTTCTTCATCTAGCTGGAAATCCAGACTTTTCCAGGCTCTGCAAATCCCAGGTTTTTTATTCAAAGGGCATTGCAACTGCGATCCCCCACCCCCCATCCCCCGCTGAACGTGCAGGGAGCAGCTTCCACGCAACGTGGCCAATCGCGCGGGAGCGGCCGTGACAGGGTGATGTCGGAGGTCGTGGTCTGAATGTTCTGTCCTGATTGTGGTTTCATTAATACCCAAGCGGAGTGTGTTCTTTGTGTTGTCAGGGCCGACTGAGACCATGGCAGTTCCCAAAGTTCAACTGCCTCGCAGTATTTCTCTGCTCGCTTCAAGTGTGCGTTTCTGACTCTCCAAGATCACAAGCCCCTCCTTAGCAGGAAGCACGTCTTCCGGGTGTGAGGGCCAGAGCCGTTTGATATTGCCTGCAATATTTCCTGTGTCACTGAAGCACACATAAAGAGCTCAATAAATGTTTGATGAATGAAATGAATGGATACAGAGAGCAGTTACAACGTGTTGAAAAGATTTCAGGAGACAATTCCTGGCTTATTCTGGTGTTATGTCTACCGGTCCAATGTTGGGGGAATGTGGAAGTGTTATAAGAATTTTCCTTCGTGAACCTTTACACCTTGACTACTTACAAAAATGATTTTGAGTTGCTATCAATAAGAAAAACAGAAGCACAGTTAGATTTTTAGAACACATACACTTAATTGCAGATCAAAAACAGAAGCCAAGAATTGAAAGCCAAGTGAATGAGGAAAAACAGTATCAAGAACTTCTGAATAAGGAACCCTCTGAGTTTCCTGCCAAGGGCACAAAGAGGAGGTGGGAACAGCTGTGAGCTTGCGGAGAGAGCCATCACACAGGTCTCCCATCTCCGAAAGAGCCCCGAGCCCGCTGAGTCTGGCCGTGATAAGAACCTTCCGTTGATCACGAATTTACTGAAATACGAACACATGTAATTGCCCCACAGTTGTACCCTCTCCCAGCAGGCTGTAGGAGATTTGAAGCAGAAAATGGCCTATTGTTCTCAAAAATTTTAATGTCACAGACTATTTGATTAGTCTGCAAAGGAAGCTACAAAAATTCCATTCATGTTTAGCCACTAGCGAGAGCTCTGCGAAGGAGCAGCATCGGGTTCCCACCCGCAAATGTGCGCACACATCCTCCCTCTACCTGCTTTTTCTCTGTCTCCGTGTGTTGACATTTTCTACATGTTTAAAGCCCAGTGCTGGTGACACCTCCTCCAGAAAGCTTTTCTTGACCAACCCAACTCTCCAGAGACCATCTCCCGCTCAACACCAGTGGCCCTCTGGAACTTATTTCTGACTCTGCAGCAGGAGCTCTGCACATCGCTCTGTGCCCTTCCGGGCTCTGAGCCCGCACACCCTTGTCAACCTCTGCGTCCTGAGGACGTCTCACACTCGGTAGGACCTTGGCAAGTTTGTGTGGGAGTGACTCACACGACGAATGAGATCTCAGCAGCAGCTGGCTGTCCTACTGTAGAGGTGACTGCCCGGCCCAGGCAGGGTGAGCTACTAAGGAAGTTTCATTTAGGTCAATCAAAAGAGAACATTAAAAAATCAGGCTGTGAGCTTTTTAAAAAACAATGCTGAAATTTATCACATACTTTTTAAATAGACTATTTTTTAGAGCAGTTTTAGGGTTCACTGCAAAACTGAGAAGGTACAGAGATTTCCCATACAACCCCTGCCCCCATACATGCACAGCCTCCCCCACTAGCAACATCCCCGCCAGAGTGGGGCACTGGTTACAATCCATGAACCTACACTGACACATCATTATCACCCACAGTCCATAGTTTACATTAGGGTCACTCTTGGTGGTCATTCTGAGTTTGGACAAGTTTATAATGACACATGGCCATCATTAGGGTACCATGCAGAGGATTTCCACTGCCCTAAAGTCCTCTATGCCCCACCTATTCATCTCTTCCTTCACCCTAACCCCTGGCAATCACTGATCTTTTTACTGTCTCCATAGTTTTGCCTTTTCCAGAATGCCACACAGTTGGAATCACATAGTGTGTAGCCATTTCAGATTGGCTTCTTTCACTTGGTCATATGCATTTAAGGTTCCTCCACGTCTTTTCATGGCTTGATAGCTCACTTCTTTTTAGTGCTGAATAATACTCCATTGTCTGGATGGACCACTGTTTATTTATCCATTCATCTACTGAAGGACATCTTGGTTGCTTCCAAGTTTTAGCAGTTATGAATAAAGCTGCTATAAACATCCTTGTGCAGAGTTTTGTGTGGACAAAAGTTTTCAACTCCTTTGTGTAAACACCAAGGAGCATGATTGCTGGATCGTATGGTAAGAGCATGTTTAGTTTTGTAAGAAACCACCAAACTCTCTTCCAAAGTGGCTGCTCCATTTTGCGTTCCCACCAGTAGTGTGTGAGGTCCTGCCGCTCCAGGTCCTACTGAGAGTTTTTTGTGCTTGTGGTTTTCTCTCACTTTTTAAAAAACTATTACATCCTTCTTTTAAATATAAAGGGTGAGTGTATGAGATGATCCCTCATCATGTAGGCCACCATCTGCTGGCAGTTATGAGACAAGCTCCAGACCGGGGTGGCCCCAGTTAATGAATCTACCGACTGTTAATCAGTTGAAAATTCTCTTCAGCTTTTCGCCAGCCCTGCAGTGTTTGTGAAAGAAAACACTGAGCTGTGGACACACCAGTGTTTAAGCAGCAAATTCGCGTTATGGGCGAGAGTAGTTTCCTCAGAATCTTCAATCCTCACTTTCTTCGTACGTATCATCACCACCATCCATCCATTCAACAGATATTTTCTGAGCACCTCCCAGCTTGTCCCACCACTGTGCTGGGTTCTGGGATCATGATTGTGAGCAAAACACAGTCCCACTTTCAGGGAGCTTACAAGCCACATGGAGGACCAACCACAAACGAGGTCCGCACGAACGTCCCGCCATTATGAGGACACCCCTCATCACGCCCCTAACCCTGGAAGTAAGGGGGTACAGTTAATCGGGAAGAAAAAGAGAAGTGAAGCGCGCATGAGCCCAAAAAGATGTGCAGAGGCGTGAACTTGGTTCTGGGTCAGCTGTGTGCCCTCCAGGATCGACTGTATCCCAATATGGTGGCCTGGGAGGCGGGGGGAGAGTGAGAGAACCAAGAACGGCTCTTTTGCTGGGTCAGGGCCCCCCGCCTCATTGAAGGGGCTCCAGTGGACATCAATTACTTACTGAGTTCCTGCCTGCTTCCTCCTGATGGACCTGAAAGGGGCTTGGTCCTGGAGGGAAGACAATTTCCACTGTCAACCTCCTCCAAGGAGACTTATCTGACCTCCCCAGCAGACCTGGCATCCCCACCCCACCTGTGTGCTGTCCCATGATGTGGCTTCTCCCCTGTGGCTCTTCTCACCATTACAGGTTTATGATTCCTCCCGTGATTACTCCACCATGCCTGTCCCCCACTGGACTAAAAGCACTGAAAACACAGACCCCTATCTCACTTGAGTCCACCCACTGTGACCCCCGGCCTAGCTCAGCCCCGAGCACACAACGGGATCTCAGTGAACACATGGTGAACGAGTGAACAAAACAAGGAATTAATGAGCCATGCTCCGGGAGAGGGCGAGAAAAGAGCCCAACCTGCCACCATGTCCTGGAAAAGTGCAGAATGCTCAGAAAGCTATAAGGAGCAGATTTAACTTGGGGGTAGGGGGACATCTACTAATGTCCCCCGAGGACCTGAAATTGAAGCTGAGTTGAGGTTTGAAGAGTGGATTCGTCAGGCAAAATGGGTGGGAGCCAGGGAGAGAAGGTTTTCCAGGCAGAGAGAAGAGTGTGTACAGGTGGGAAGGAGATTTGCTGTGAACCGGGGGCTGAGAGGGGAGCAGTGTGGACAGCAGAGGGTGAGGGGAGAGGGCAGCAGGGCCAGATGAGTCTGGAGAAGGGGCAGTAGTGGGCAACCTCGCAGAGCCGCCTGTACATTCATTCAGCTAACATTCATTGAGCACCTACTGCATGTCAGGCACCGTGCTGGGCCCCGCAGGTCACATGAAGACCGTTGGTCTTGATCCTAGAAGCAGTGGGGAAGCACTGAAGAGCTTTAGCAGGGTCTCAGGCCACCACTGATAAGTGATCACCCGGTGCCAAGGACATTATGGGCCAGAGGAGAAGGGGGGACCACCTGTGACACTTTGCAGTCTAGAATTAGCAGGAATGGTCACTGATTGGATGTGGGCAATGAAAGAGAGAGAGAGACAGCTGTCAAAGATGGCCCTGGGTGTCAGGCTTGAGCAACTGGGAGACTGGAAAAACCATTCACATAAACTGGAGGGGAGGGGGGAGGGGAGGGCAGAGCATATTTGTGAAGAGAGGTCAGGAGTTCCCTTTGAGATGTTAAACTCCGGATGGCACCGAGAGACCACACTGGCACGCTGAAGCAGTGCAGTATTTATGTCAACTGACACTAACCATCAACAACTGTAGAGCCAAAAAGTGGCTTGTGGCAATCAATCCCTAGTTTATGAGTTCTGATGGATTCCAAAACAAAACCAGTGAACCCCGCTTATTACGAACCCAATTTCAGTGAAAATGGGACAAGTTAGGTGTTTACTACGGTATCGCTTTGGTTTTTTCTTAACAGCCGGCAGTGTTTCCTTTTCAAATGGATTTCCTGCCAGTCCACATTTGTCTTTTCCCTTCCATGTATGTCATGGGAAATAACACAGTGAGAAGCACAGGCCAAGAAGAAAGAAGGATACAACTGCCAGGTAGGTGTGTGTATATATGTGTGTATATGTGTGCATGTGCACGTGTGTGTACACTAACACTGCATGTGTCTTCACTCACTGCCAAAAGCAAAACCCCACATGCAGTCTTATTGCAGGGCTCCACCCAATTACCCAGGGATGCATTTCTAAAGAGGGCAGTCTGCATAGCAGGGAAGAGCTGGCGGGATCCTCAAGTACTCTCACGTTTTATGCACTAGAAAGAGGCATCAACTGTATTTCTAGGCTTTGAGGGAGTCATTCCATAAGAGCAGAGAACATTAATGCTTTGGGAAGAGAATATGAATCACCCTCTGCTATGGAACACTGCACCGAGGGACCCTCAGGCAGTACGTGAGGGTGCAGCACAACAGAGTTCACTTTTCAACCTTTACAGTTTAACTAGAAAATCTAATGCTTCTGACAAAACTACTTCATTTAAATGTTCTCACCTGTAAAAAAATAAATAAAAAAAAGGAAACACCGCTCTCGTTTCTTAGCAAGGCACACGTGTGGTTGCTGTGTGCGCTTATGAGGAGCTCAGCATGGTGCAGTATGGAGGCCAGTTCCTGGAAAGGCGGCCAGCCATCTGGGGTTAGCGGGGACGGCTGGGTGTCCCTCAGCCCGGAAAGGGTTCTGTAGCCCACCATGTCCTTTTCTGAGGCACACGTCTTAGAGCCCAGAGAATTGTGGGCCTGCAATGTTTAATGGTAAAGCTGGATTTCATCTTTATTTCTAAGACTCAAAAACCGTCATCTGGCTTTAACGCACCTCTCTGAGTGACGAGGGCCGGGACGTTGTCAGGGGCTTCGGAAAGGGGACCACGCAGCTCCCCAGAAGCCCGTCCTCACTGCAGCACAGGAGGGAAGTGCGGGTTGAGGGGCTAAATGCCACGACGAATGTGGCCATTCCGAGGGGAGCTCGCCAGTAGTAGGAAGAGTGGCCAGCTGTTGTCCATTCCCACCGGGGGCAAGGTAGCTTCCCAAGGCCAGGAGAACGGGGACAGGGCTGAGGGCTAGGGTTCAATCGTGCAGCCACACTAGTCCCGGGCCAGGCCCTACCCAACACGGCCCGGGCCGGGCCCCGAGGGCCTCGAGTCCCCAGCCTCCCCTCGCCCCCGCCTGCATATTGGGAGTGCAATGGAACCACAGCCCGGGCGGGCAGCCTGGCCCGTTACAGACGGTGACGAGGGCAAAGCTCCCCAGCAAGAGACACAGAGCGCCCCGAGCCTCACGGTCCCACCTCCAAGAGCAGGGGGCTTCAGCCGGCCCCCCAGGCCGGGCGGGCTCCAGCACGGCTCACGGCACTCGGAAACCAAAGCAGAGCCTGGAGATATCGCCTCTCCAGCGAACGCGAGAGAGACCACCGCAGACACTCACTTCCCGCCCTCCTCCGGACACGTTCCTAGGGACCGCAAGCAAAGTGCCCCTCACAAACATGGCCGCCGCCCCGCTTAAACGTGGCGGCCGCAGAGGCGGCGAGGAGAGTGCCCCTCACAAACATGGCCTCCTGCCCCCGCCCCCTACGTAAAGCGCCCCCTTTGTTGGGTCACAATCTGGGGACGCCGGGCGGTGATTGGTCAACCCTCTGGTGACGTCAGACGCCGCGGCGTGGGCTGAGGGCCGCCGGTGGCTGCTCGGCCGGAAAGCGTTGGGCCGGGCGCGGGGCTCGGCGGCAGCGCGGTTGGCGGCTGCGTGCCGCTCACACTCATGAGGAGCCGGAAGGTGAGCGGCCGACGCCGGGCGGGAGCTGCGCCGGGCGGGGCGGGGCGGGGCGGGGGCTCCGGCCGCCGGTTCTCTGGGGAGCTGAGGAGGAGCCACGGGCCAAGGAGTGGCTCCTGCCTGGGCCTCGGCCCCGGAAGGAGGTCCCAAGTCACGCCCCTGGGCTGAGGTCTCCCAGGTGATGTCCCGGGATGGGGGGCTCCCCCTCCAGAACTGGTCTGGCCTCCCGGCTTTCCAGTGCTGCCAAGCAGGGGTTGCCGTCATTCCCCTGCCACCACCCAAGTCCGAGGCCGCTCAGCACGTGACCTCAGCTTAGCACCAGTTACCTCCTGTGCCAAGGCGGGTGATGAGGGGTCCGCCGCAGAGGGTGATGAGGAATGAGGTTCCTGGTCCTCGGCAGCTGGTGAGGGGTGTGGACCAGGGGGAGGGACGGGGACACCAACCACCCTGCGGGCTCAGGCTGGTGGCCTCTTGGGCATGGGAGCTGCACCCAGGCTCTCCTGGTTTGCTCAAAAGGAGTGAATTTCACCTCCTCTCCTTCTGCTGTTTGTAGCTTTGAACCTAAAGCGTGTCTCCTGTGGGCAGCGTATAGTTGGGTCTTGGTGGCGGTGGTAGTGTTTTTTCCCAGTCTGACTCTCTGCCTTTTGATTGAATTGTTTAGCCCATTCACGTTTAATGTTATCAACATTGGTGGATACACATATGCCATTTTATATTTTGTTTTCTTTATGTATGTCTCTGTTTAGTTCTCCTGTTCCTTGTTTGAGTGGATTAAAATGAATATTTTCTAATGTAGCATTTTAATTTTATGATTTTTTTCACAAATTTTTTTCCAGTGGTTGCTCTAGATTTAACATACATCAGAACTTAGTGGAATCAGCTTCAGGTTTGTACTAGCCTAATTCCAGAGATACAGAAATGTTTCTCCTGTATAGCTCTATTCCCTTTACCTACTTTTTTGATGTGTTGTTGTAAATATTATATCTATTATTGTTACAAACCCAATAATATGTTATCTGTAGTCATTTCCTTAGCCTAGTACAGCTTTGCTCCTACGCAACTCCTTTGTGCTGCTATTCTCAAATATAGCACATTCCTGTATATACTGTGTACATATTATTGTATACAATTGCTTTTTAAATCAGTTAAGAGGAGATAATATGCATGTAAACTGTCTTCTGTAAGGACATCATTACCTTACCAGTGCTCTCTTTTTTCCTGTGAATTTGAATTACCATCTGGTATCATTTGCTTTCAGCCTAAAGAACTTCCTTTAGTATTTCTTGGAAGGCGGGTCTGCTGGCAACAAATTCGCTCAGTTTTTATCTGGAAAAGTCTATTTTGCCTTCATTTTTTAAGGATAGCTGTGCTAGATATAGGATTCTTGGTTGATAGTTGTGTTCTTTGAGAACTTTGAATATGTGTGAACATACCCACTGTGGTCTGGCTGCCATTGTTTGTGCTGCTAGGTCAATGGTTTATTGGGCTTCCCTTGTAAGAAAGGAGTCATTTTCCTCTTGTGGCTTTCAAGATTTTCTCCTTGTCTTTGACTCTCAGTATGTTTATAATGATGTCCATTTGTGGATCTCTTTACACTTATCCTACGTGGAGTTCAGTTCATTGAGATTCCTGGATGTGAAGGTAGTTGTTTGAAGGTAGAAGTAAATTTGGGGGGTTTTCAGCCATTATTTCTTTGTTTTTTCTGCTCCTTTCTCTCTCCTTTCTTTCTGGTACTCCCATTACATGTATGTTGGTACACTTAATGGTAACCAACGTTTCTCTAAGACTCTTCATTTTTCTTCATTCTTTTCTCTCTGTTCTTCAGCTTGTATAATCTATCAATCTGTCTTCAAGTTCACTTGTTTCTTCTTCTGCCAGTTCATGTTTACTGTTGGGCCCCTCTAGTGAATGTTTGATTTGTTATGATACTTTTCAGCTCCAGAATTTCCATTTGGCTGTTTTTTATAATTTCTATATTTTTATTGATGACCTTTATTTGATGCAGTGTTGTCATCAAATCTTTACTTCTTAAATCATGGTTTCTTTTAGCTCTTAAACATGTTTATAAAGGCTACTTTGAAGTCTTTTTCTGATAAATCCAACATCTGTTCACTCCCACAGGCAGTTCTCTTGCCTGCTTTTATTCCATCATATGGGTCTGCTTTCCAGTATCCTTGCATGCTTCATAATTTTTTGTTGAAAACTGGACATTTTAGGGAATATATTGTAGCAACTCTGCGTATGGGTTCCCCACCCCCACCCCGGGGCTTGTTATTGTTAATATGCTTTTTTGGTCATTAGTAGTGACTGGCTGGATTGTCTAGTGGAGTCTGTTCCTCTCCCACAGTGTGAAGCTCTGATGGTGCTCCTCCCCGGGGCAGCTTTGGGTATCCCCATGGTCACCCTGGGTTGACAGTGGTTTTAGGAGGGCCCTCCTCCGCTCCTTCTCTGGCCTTGCCCTGCCGTTAAACTCCATTAATTGCCAGCTGATTACTCAATTGTTTCCAACAATGACCTGGGGCATAAATTGCTCCACAAACTAATCCAGTCACAGTCCGGCTTCTTTAAACAATAGTTTCTAAAGTCTGTGTTGGATATTTGTTCTGACCCCAGGAGAGCTCCTCCAGCTCTGTTATTCCCTGGGTCTCTCCTGCAGACTTGCTGGCCAACTGTTTATCTTGATTCTCCTCCCAACTGCCTTTCATCGCCACCTCTGCTGTTCTTGAGAGCCCCCTTAGGCACACACTTCTCCATGCTCTGCTGCAAATGAAGTCAGTTCATTTGGGAAGAGTTTAAAAGCTCTCTATGTTGATGCTCGGATGCTGGCCTCTCCACCAAGCAAAATCTCTGAACCAGGGTTTTGTAGCTGGGGACAGTGACAGACTTCTCTGTATGACACTCCTGCTCTAGGACCTGAGTGCTCAGGGAAGGGTGACAGTGGGCAGCAGCCTGAGATCCGCTCAGCTTGCCTCTCCTGGCCTGGAACCACAGCCTCACAAGCCGGGGCAGGGGTGATGCGGCCCCAGTGGAGCCTCTGTTCCACGAGTGGGATCTGGGCAGAAGGGCGCCCCTTCCTCTCAACCACACTCACTCAGAACAGCCTCACAACAGGCAGGGCAAGGGCAGAATGAGAAGCACGGCCGTCCTGCTCCCCTGGGAAGAAAGTCCTCTGACTGGGAGTCGGGGGGGAGGTGCCCTGTGGTCTTGGCTGTGGCCGTCTGGAGTTCAGATACCACAGGCTCACACCTTTGTTCCAAATTTTTGTAGGTGTTCTTGAGTAACTGTTTCTTCACTTGCTGTTTGCGCATAGGACCATTTCCAAAGTCTATAAATGGTTGTGTTGACTGCAGGGCACCGGTTTCATTGGGAGAGGGTCCGCAGAGCTCCTCGTGCTGTTGTGTGGGAGGTTGCTCTTTTCCTGCCCCTTTTTGGAAACCATAATTTTGTCTTTGACATCCCAGTTTTTAAGCAGTCTCTTGGAAGGAAGAAGCCCTCGATGATGGAAAGTTTTTCATTTGGGGATGTTTACGTGGAAGCACCAGGTTCCCCAGCTAAAGAGTAACAATTCTCCAAGTTAGGAAAACTGTACTAGATTCTTGACATTTTGGAGCTGGCACTTTGAGATGGTTTTACCCATGATTAAACTGAAGCCAAAATGCTACCAGATTCGACTCTTGCAAATCTAGAGTGGACAGCAGATGACCTGCTCAGGTGCCTGTGACAACCACAGTTCCTGGGCCTCAGCCCAGACCCACAGAGTTCACCTCTGCAGAGGGGCCTGTTGCACGCTAAGATTTCAGAACCACTGCTTCAAAGATTCTGGTAGGAAGCATCTAGAAGCACACTGCTACTAGAGAAGGACTTGTCCAGTTTAGAACCACAGAGCCAGGAAGACAGGCTCTCTGTTCAGTCCCTCTGCAGCCAGCCCAGCAGCTTCCTGTGGCCGGCTCTTGGAGCTCAGATCTGGGTAGAGCTGTGGGTGATGAAGCAGGGAGAGAGGGACTTTGAAGCCAGACATCACTTATGTGACCTCAAACAGTTTCTCTCGGGAGCCATCCTCATCTAAAGTGGGGACGCTGCTCCTTTTAAAGCTGTTTAGGTGCTGAGCACAGTGCCTGGTGCAGCAACACTCAGGGACAGTGCTGCTGTCGTCAGGGCCAGCCCCCCCAGGGAGCCGAGCACACCCTGCATACGAACATGTTTGGAGTAGGACTTGTAACAGGAAGGAGAGCAGAGTCAGTGGCCTGGGACCAAAAACATCCATTCCCTACCATGGAAGTGACAGTGCTGCAGGGGGACTGGGTAGTAGCGTCTTGTCCAAGAGAGGATCAGTAACCTCTGGAGGCTTAGTTCCTCCGGTGCGACGGGGCTCTTTCATCACACGCCTGCTCTGGAGATGATGCCAGCCCAGAGCCGGGCGCACTCACAGTAGCAGGCCCCTTTCCTGGCCTGGTGCACCTTGTTGATACTGCGTTCTGCCTTCAGCTGGGTGGGGCCTTCTGCAGGTTGCTGCGTTTTCTTTCCCTCCCTTTTAAATGCTCTCCGGGAACTGCGCCATATCCTGCAGCCTTGGTGAGCTGCCACCTCCTGGCACCACAGGCTGCAGGTGGGGATGGAGGAGATGCCATTGCCAAGATTTCTAAACTAGCTGCTCTCCTTTTTTATTTCTCTTCTCCTCTGTTGAGCGCGGTGCCCTTCATCCAGCTGCTCTGGGGTCCCAGTTCCAGGGCCTGTCCTGACGGCTGCTTTCAAGCCTTTCACCGACAACCTCTACCCTTTATTACTCCCTCTCTTTATCATTCATTGTCACTATTTTCAAGTTTTAAGTTAAGCTTTAAATGTATTATTTTCTAAGTGTATGTGGTATCCATTCTGGAACAGAAAAAGGAATTAATGGAAAAACTAATGAAATTCAAATACACTCTCGTTTAGCTAACAGTGTTGTACCAATGCTAATTTCTCAGTTTTGACAGATGTACTGTGGTGGTTTAACATTAGGGAAGCATATACGGGAACTCCCTGTACTATTTCTGGAAACCTAAAATTATTCCTAAGTAAAATTATTTTAAGTTTTCCTATTTTTTATTAATTCCTTTCTTGTAATTAGAAGACTTTCCTTTGCATTCAGAATAAAATAGAGGTGGACCAATTTGTTAATGTTAAGATTGGTCAGACAGAAGTTAACT
This sequence comes from Tapirus indicus, assembly GCA_031878705.1. NCBI lineage: Eukaryota > Metazoa > Chordata > Mammalia > Perissodactyla > Tapiridae > Tapirus > Tapirus indicus. The sequence continues at coordinate 87,039,907 of CM062924.1, read as the reverse complement.
GCTTTAAACTAATAGAATTAGGACTGGTTCCACCTATAATTTGAAGGAGGGAGTGAGGAGGACAGGGCTTGGCTTTTGTTTTTTTCATGTTAACTTTTATCAAAAACTTAGACACAATAAATAAGTTCAAGAACTTCTGAGAAAAGATCCGTGCTGCTTGTTCTAACACATTTGAAGTTGACCTAGTATCTATTAACTTATAAATGGAGGTTCCTAGAAATGTATAGGATAAGGGGGACAAGTTGCCGCAGGCTTCCAAGATCATAGAAAGGGTAGATCTTGCATCTTAAACCAAACAGAGTTTTGTTTGAATTTGCACATTTAGGCCATGAAGATTATAAAACCATGGCGGGTGGAAGGGCCTGTCTCTGGGTTCCTCTTTAGTTAGGAAACCTCCATCTCCAGCTCGTGTCCTTTCGTGAGAGCACGCTCTGACCGGCCTTTGGATCTGGTCTAGCTCGCAGGTGGAGTGCGGTCCTCAGCGCGCCTAAGAGCCCGAAGTTGCTCAGCCAGGTTGGCCTCTGCTCAGGAAGTCAGCATCACCACGTCTGCCAGGACAGTATGTCAGGTGAGCCTCGTGACCACGAAGACATCAAGGTCTTGACTGGCATGTGCCTTTTTATACAGAATTTTCACGCTGAGATGTGTTGTGTTGGAAAATGTTGAGTGTTGCTGATATACCAGAGGAGAAAGTAACGGCGCTCTAACTGCTTTCCGAGAAAGATACGTTCTCCTGTCCCGGGGTCTGCTTTCCAGGTGTTGGCCCCCAGGGTGGGTGTGTGTCGCCGACCCGGTCTCCAGGTGCACCTCTGCATCGTTCTCCCCCCAGTGCCGCCTTCTGAGTGATGTCGGCACGGTGCCGTGCTCTTCACCCTCCAGGCTTTCCCAGAAAGGAGAGTGCCTGGGGAGAGGAGCCCGTGTCTGCTCTGAGGGATGATGCAGCGGTGGTGCCCGGGCGGGCTGAGTGCCCGAAGTTGCTCATGAGGTCCATCTGCTTCGTGGAGCCACAGCCCAGGGGTGTGGTTGGGACTTGGTTTTACACCAGCAACTAGCAGAGTTTCACTCACAGTCCACTGCTTATTAAAACTGTGTTGAAGTCAATTTAACAAACACTTGTTGAGCACCTACTCTGCCTTAAAGCAAAGATCTCTGCCTTCACAGGCTTACGTTCCAGCAGAGAGGAATGGAAACTGGATTCTTTTGTTATAATTCTATCACGTGGCATACGTGCTTCTGGGTTTGCCTCAGGAAACTCAGTTCCCCTAGGGCAACGGCAGGCATAGGAGCAGTGCTGGGTGTCTAGATCCCCTCGTGTGGATTCTGTCCCTTTGGTGGCAGATGGTGAAGCTGCACTGTGGTAGACATGGCGGCTGCAGCATCTCCGTTGCTCAGATGGGAGCAGGAATTCCAGTCTCTGGGATTGAGCCTTTTTTATTTGCTATCCTCTTCGTATTCTGAGATGTCTCTGGTTTTCTCTTACCTTTTTCTTCTCAACAGACTTCCGTGTCACACAAAGCCGCCGACAGGCGAACTTCCAAGAAGTTCAAGTATGACAAAGGTCATCTCGTGAAGTCAGAGTTACAGAAACTGGTCCCTAAGAGCGATAGCGCCGCTCTGCCCAGAGCCCCGCCTGAGCACGCTTCTGGAAACGCGCCTCTGGGGTTTGCCGAGGACGGCGCGTTGCATCCTGGAGAGGAGGCGGGCGTTTCCGCGCAGGAGACTGCAGGCTTTCCCCTTGGTCACCGCAGAGTCGTGAGGGACGCCTGCTCCACAAAGACTGGAGAGGGCCTGTCCCTGCCAAAGCTCAACGCCCTTTCAGAAGACTCCAACAGCAGCTCCACCGTGCGGGAGGAGTCAGCGCTGGAGACAGAGCAAGTCCCAACGCCTCCTCTTCAGATGGACAACAGCGTCTTTCTAGATGACGACAGCAATCAGCCGATGCCAGTGAGTCGCTTCTTTGGAAATGTGGAGCTCATGCAGGTAAGCCCGGAGGGTGCTCCTCGAGCAGACTGCACGCTCATGTTGTGTGCTCCCAGTTCACTGCATGGCAGTGTTGCCTCAGTACCAAATCAAATGTGCAGTCATAATGTTAACTCAGAAGGAGAAGACAAAACCTTTGCTAATTTGGGCACTCCTCCCTCTCCCAGGCTGAGACTTGTTGCCATGGTGAGCAGCTCCTGCAGGCGGTGTCTCTGCCCGCAGCCCTCTGGTGTGGGTGGGTGTGGGCGGGCGTGTGTCTCTGGACCCCACGCAGGGTTAAGAATCATGTCTGTGGTTTTGTGAACAGCTACCCCACGCCTGCTGGGCTCGCTTTTGTTTTTAACCCTCTGTCTTTCCCTCGATCAACCTGATGAGGAGTCAACCCTCATCAGGAGAGCGGTGCTGTGACTCAGTCGCTTCCCTGTCTGGTGTGGGGGGGGCATCCCGCGGGACCCAGCCCTGCGAGAAGGGGTGAATTACCAGTGCAGGTGCTGACGCAGTGGGTGACTGTGACTGAAGCGAATGTTTTCTTCCCCCCAAGGACCTTCCACCAGCGTCTTCATCTTGTCCTTCAATGAGCAGACGAGAATTCAGGAAGATGCATTTCAGAGCCAAAGATGATGATGATGATGATGATGATGATGATGATGATGATGATGATGATGATGCAGAAATGTAGAGAATAAAACACACACGATGATTTCTTTGCATATTTAGTATAGTTAACAGTGTGACAGTTGAGCAAATTATGGGATTTATATAAAATTTATCTCTAAGAGAACACATTCTTAATCAAACTTCAAAACTGACTCATAAAAGTCAATGTGCGGGGCCAGCCCTGTTGGCCTAGTGGTTAAGTTCAGTGCACTCCGCTTCGGCTGCCCGGGTTTGGTTCCCGGGCGCAGATCTACACCACTCATCAGTGGCTCACATACAAAATAGAGGAAGATTGGCAATGGACGTTAGCTCAGGGCGAATCTTCCTCAGCAAAAAAAAGGGTCAGTAGTGCGGAACACCAAATACCTATGGGGAGATTTACACATGTGAACTAGAGCAGTCTTTGAGAGGTGGGTGTCGAGCTGCTATCTCCATGTTGATGTATTTTCTCATAGCTGTACATATATGATGACGGTTTGAGTCCACTGAGGGGGCTTGGGGTTAAATGAGAAATATCTTTGTAAAGAAAACTCTTCACTTAAGCTCTTTACTTTTGATAATATGCAAGTTTATTTTCCATTATCATAATTTGATCATTCTCGTGATTGATTCAATGCCAGTTCTTAAAGAACTCGCCTTTATTTCTGTATATGAAGCTACTATTTACCTTGGAAATTTTGCAAGATACATATGAGAAAGAAATAAAATATATTTTGAAAATTTTTAAAGAAGTCCTATGTCCCTAAAGCTGTATTCCTTTCTAAAATGTCTGAGAGCCAGGTGGAGAAAACAAGTCCTGTCCTGTGGTCTACTTGTGAGGCTGGGTCAGCCGTGTACCTGCTGTCCAGTCCAAGAGTTGAGAGCACAGAGCTGTAACCTTGAAGGGATGTGGCCCCTCCTCTTGTGTAGGGTGTGGGGTTTCTGAGATGAGGTGCTCAGCACGTTCCTGGCCCCGTGGGGCAGGGAGGCTAGCCGTCCAGCAAGGGCTTTGCTCCCCTCCGTGGTGTAGAGCGTTATAGGCACAGCTGCCAAACCAGAGGGTACACTTCCCAGCCCCCCTTGCGTCGAGGAGCGCCTTGTGATGCGTTCTCGCCAGTGGACTGTGGAGAGCAGTGTGGATGTGCTTGTCCACTGCCTCTTCCTGCCACCAGCTGTATGCAGAGGACACCCAGGGCCTAGGACTGGGGAGCGTCCAGGAGTGGGGGGAGCGTCCAGGAAGGGGGAGCGTCCAGGAGGGGGAGCGTCCAGGAGGGGGAGCGTCCAGGAAGGGGGAGTGTCCAGGAGGGGGAGCGTCCAGGAGGAGGAGCGTCCAGGAGGAGGAACGTCCAGGAGGAGGAGTGTCCAGGAAGAGGGAGCATCCAGGAGGGGGAGCGTCCAGGAGGGAACCAGGTTCCCAGATGACCCGACAACGACTAAAGCTGCCTGCGATTCAGGAGCGCCATGTTGGATTTTCATGAGTGAGCAACAAAGTCTGTTTTCGAGCTATTACACATTTCTGGTTTGGTTATAACAGCAGCTAGGCGTACCCCATTAAACCGTGAAACACAGACCTATTTTACATTATAGATAATTGGGGGCGAAATGCGGTTGGAGTGCCCTGTGAGAGGTTCCAGCCTGACGGTTCCAGCCTGCCCCGCCCAAAAGGGACTCTCCCCAGCCATGGTTCTTTGCTTCTGATGGGATCGTTTTCCCATTAGCAGCTGTGATCTTCCCCTACTCTGAATAATTTGGTGATTTATTGATGGATGAACTACTCTCTATTTAATAATTTGAAAAGGTTGCTTGTAAAGGCATTTCGATAGCAGCCAGGGGAAATAATTTACAACTTGAGATTACACAGGAATGACTGTTAATCGCTGCACCTGAATCAGTGGTGCTCGAGCTGCCTCAGATTTGGGAATGTTGTCTCCCAAACATTCACTGTACGCTGGCTCCCGGGAGAAGCATCGTCCTGAATCTCGGCACACCTGCAGAAGAGACACCAGGTTATATTCCCAGCAAAATGCGAAATGAAAGCTTCACTCCTAGGATGGCCACCTTCCCTCTCACACTTTTCAGCCTGCACTGACAGGAGCGTGACCAGGGAGAGAACCTCCCCAGTCTGTCGAGGCTTCTAAATGTCAGTCCTGCGCAGGTCCCAGCCTATGCCGGGCATTTCCCTTTCTAACTCCCCACGTAGAATGCAGCAGGGCGTCCACTGGCTCCACTGAGTTGAAGCTCTATCATTTCACATGGCAGTTGAAGAATCTTTTTGAGGTGCAGAAAACTCCATGTGGGATCTCTGGGTGTTGAGAAGGTGGCAGAGGTGGCAAATCCATATCCCTGACGGTCACACTTGAGAGTGAAATGTTCCCAGAAGAGAGCACCACGGAGAGACACAGACCCTGCTGCTTCAGGAGCCTTGTGGAGCGTCAGGAAACCCGCCCTGTGCTCACACATGCCCAGTAGCACAACAGAAATGATATGGTGAGGCCAGTTCAGGGTCACTTAAGGACCAGCAGTACGAAAGGACTGTAGCGTAAGCCCTACGGACAACGTTTCCAGAAGCATATTAAAGTATATGGTAAAAGTGCTCTAACTGTGGGGACTCCGACGGTACGTTCTGCCAGCATTTAAAATGAGTGCCTGACCCAGGCCTCTGGCGAAGGCCAGGCTGTTACAGATGTGAATTTTAGAAGCACTGTCTAACACTGGTCTTCACAAAATGATGTACGAGTGCTTGAGGGGTAGAGACTATGCGGATGCGTCCTGAAAGTCTGCTGCAGAACGGACAACCACAATAAGCTGTAGGCGTCTTCCTACCCCTCGTGCACGTGTGTGGGGGCCCCTGAGACCAGCCTCAGGCTCCACGATTCACAGAACACACAGGACTCAGGAGAGCCATATACTCACAGTCACAGTCTATTACCAGGAAAGGACACAGATTGAAAGCAGCAGAGGGAAGAGGCGCATGGAGCGAGTCCAGGAGAGGCCCAGCACAGGCTCCCAGGTGTCTCTCCCCATGGAAACATGGAGATGGGCACGGTGTGGGACCACACTTGCGAAGTGTTGCCAGCCAGGGAGGCTCACCTGGGCCTTGGGATCCAGGGTTTTACTGGGGGTCACCATGTAGGCACAGAGCACCCATCCAAGGACCGTAGCCTGCTTGGACTCCAGCCCCAGGTCACTGTCCAGAGGGGCGGTGCGCGGGCGCACAGAGACGGACGCTCACCGGCTCACTGATAACGAGCTCTGCGGTCAAACCGGGGCCCAAGGGCCTTGGGCGTTCAAAGACACTCCTCGGCAGGGTGTCCAAGGGCTCGGAGGCTCCCCAGGAGGAGTCGAGGCAATCCTGAAGACGCCTTTCTTTGGAATGGGCAGGGTTTAAGAAGTAGACCCCCCCCTCCCTAAAGCCCTTCAATGGCTTCTGGGGCGTCTGGACTTAAACCCACTCCTTCCGCTGGCCTCCGTCTGCAGCGCGGCCTGGTGTGTCACCTCATTCACACTCCTCCCCCTCGCTCAGACCCTTCAGCCAGCGGCCCCTCCCAGGACTAACATGCCTTATCGACCCTCAGCCCTCTGGATAGCCAGCTCCCTCCATGGGCCTCCCTTTGCCTTAAGTGGTCTCTGCCCTCACTCGCCATCTCAGCACCCCTTGCTCCCTCACAGCTCCCATCAGAGGCTGGCTGCCCGGCTGCCTTCCCCCTGGAAGCTGCAGGAGCCCTGATCACGCAGCCTTGCCACTGACTAGAGCCGGCCCGCAGCACGGGGAGGCCTCTGAATGTCACCCACCCCACCTGGCTTTTTCCTGCAAAGCACATTACTGACGCCAGGGCCTTCCAGCAGTGGGGGACCTGGTGCCTGGATCTCACAGGATTTTCTTCAACACCCACAGATCACACAACTAGACACTCCCAGCTCCTAGATTTTCCCTCCCTCCTCCTGTTGAGAATGGACAGACCATAAGCCCATATTTTGCAAAGAGGTTCAACTACCTTCTCTAACCTGGGAGTCTGAGGATTTAGGTGACGTAACTCCTGACTGGTGACCCCTCACTCACCAATCACGATCACCCAGCGCCCCAGCTGAGGGCCGGGAAGTAAAAAACAACAAAACAGTGTCACGACCGGGAGAGCCTTGCAGCTCCTGCTCCAAGTTGACTCTCTGCAGAGCTTCATAAGATTGGGTTTCTGGTCTCCCGCCTACTGCAGAAATGCACATGCAGATCAGGAAGGTCAAGAGGAGCAGGTACAGGAGCTGACAGCAGTGGAGGAGGTGGGAAAAGCCCTAAACAAATCTCGTAGAGCCCAGCAATGGTCATGGCAGCCAGACCCGCTGGGGAGGGACAGCAGCCCTGTGTATCCAGTGGCGAGGCAGGGACACCATCCCTCTTTGTTGGAGAAGGAGGGTCCGTTAGAACAACTCTACTAAGACTGCCATCAGGAAAGCCTGTAACGAAGACACACTGTAAAAGGTGGGCTTCCGGCCCTGGAAAACGGAACAGTCATTCCCCAAACTCACAGTGACTGAGCTGGAAGGACCCCAAGGCTGTCCAGTGTGGCCCAGACCCGCATTGCACAGATGGCATCTGCTGAGCTCCAGGGAGCTCAGCCTGTGCACGAGGGACATGGGAGGAGGATCCAGGCATCGTGGGCCCCGACTTGCCCTTCGTCCATACTTCCCGATCAGACAGACAAACACCATATAATGAGATGGAACTTCTAAACTTCTGCACATAGAACTGGCTCATTCTAAGGTGTTTCTATGTCTCAGTGAAGAAAACAGAACGATTTGGGTCAATCTTTTAAAAATCAATCACCCCTTATTTTTATCCTTATTTTCGTTGTTATCAATGAGTGCAAACTCTTTTGACATGTCTATTTATGAAAAATCTTTATTGCTTTTTCTGATTATACAATAAATGTAAAAATTCAAATATTACAAAATATATGACTTTAAAAAGTAAATTTTTAAAAATTATGAAATAAATGCTCATTTCAAAAACTTCAAGTATTACAAAATACACGATTTAGAAAATTAGTCCTTCGTAATCCAACCCCACCCCACCTTGTCCCCCAGGATTACTGCTATTCATAGATGGTGTGTTTCCTTGCAGACTCTCTATACGTGTTAACACATGTGTGACGTACACCCAGAGCCTTTTATAAAACCAACAGATTGTATTCTGCATAGTTAAGCCACGTGCCTTGTGCATTTAACAGACAGCTTCCCATTTTGGTACATAAACACTTAAAACTGATACATTGTCTTGCATTATGTAGATGTATTAAGTTAAATCATGAAATTAATGATATCTGACCATTTTTAACCTACAAATACAGTAGTTTCTTATGGTTCAACATAACGCCACAGTCAGCTTTTCCCCACTGACAGACATTTGGAGGGTTTTCCACTTTTTGCCACTAGGAATAATGTATTACAAATAACACGGCAGGGAGTACCCTTGTATGTTCTTTATGGAGTACAAACATTTTACCCCAAAAGGGTCACAGCTTTCTCGAGCACGTAGAAGAGTCCAGAGGGTGGAGCTCTCCGAGGCAGGTGGAGACGCAGCAGAGAGCTGACACACAGGCAACGTGTCCCTCAAGCTAGAGCAGCCAGGTTTGGCCATGAGGCCATTTTAGAACGGAGACTGCGCTACACGAGCACACGAAACAGTCGTGACGTCGGAGGAGGGAGGGCTCCTGAGCACGAGGACAGCTCCTGATTCTGCCGACCGGTACTCCCGGGACCCAAGACACCTGGGATTGCGCCAAGCTCGGCTTCTGGCCGTTGGGCTCTCAGAGGTGCAGAAGGCAGATTCAGAAAGGTACTGAAATCAGAACTTGTAGGAAGACTTTTTGTAGGTTTTTTCCAGGAACTACTGGAGTGACCAAAATAAATTAGCACCTGTTAAAATTACACACACACTGTCAGGCTGTGTGAGGTCGGGAAGGCGTGCGCCCAGGTCATGGGCCCTTTAGCGCAGGCCGCTTCCTCTTCAGCTTTTTCGGGGGTTTGTAGATTCGGTTTGGGTCGCAGCTGAGTTTGTGAGTGGTTTTCTTATGGCAGGCGATGTGAACTAATTTCAGATTCTCTGAGGTAAAAAGCAGGCTGTAAAAATACTCCCAGTCTATTTCTCTTCCATCTTGTTCTTTAATGGCTTCAGCCAGTGTGGGAACGATGGTGCGTTTTTTCTCTATTCTGCAAAGTAAGGTTAAAGACAGTCACTTTCTGTTGTCACAATCCCAGAGCACCTGCCGAGGCTCGTTTCCTATTAAACCACTGAGACAGTTAAATACAGTTTCTACTTGGTTGTTGCAGCTAAAACATAAAACAACAGGAAAAGACAAGAGGAAAACTGTTAAGATTTCAAAAGGAACCACCTTGGAAACCCCAGCGGGAGCAGGGCGGCAAGGACACGGAAAGGCCTCGGAGCTGGGAGCACGACGAGCACTGGGGACGCTCCTCCACATGCCCGTCCAGGCGTCATCCCTGAACGTCGCCACGCCTGCCAGCCAGGTCTGCCCGGCAGAGCCCGAGGGGAGCAACTGTGCTTGTCTCACTTTTTAACACTGGATTGGTGCATATGTCTTTTAAATACTGAAAAGTACACAGGAAGAAACGGGAATTCCCATCACAATTACTCACCAGCAATAATTTGGCTTACTTGCTTCCACACTTTTACCTATGTGTAGATTACCAAAAAATTACACGATGCTCTATGAACATTTTTAAATAGAACCTTACAGATAAAGCCAAAGTCCCCTCTGACTTCCACCTTCAACCTCATGCCCCCATCCCTCCGCAGGGACCGTCTCCAGTGAGAGCTGATAAGTCCTCCCAGTCCTGATTTTACACTTGAATACGCATGTATGTGTGGCCGTTGAACACAGTTATGATGTTGCTTTGTGTAAACTCGTTTCACTTATAAACAAACAATTCAAAAGACTGTGCAGTAACAAGAGTAAAAGCTTATAACCTGCCGAGACAGAGCTGGAAATCTCACAGCTGGGAGGGATGGCGGCAACAGCGGAGACCAGACTGATTCCTCTCCCTGCACCACAGGGAAAGCTCAACAGAAGGCACCTCTTCATAAAAGATACACAGATCAAAAGACAGGAGGGGCTCCCCAGCTACCAGAAACAGAGAAGCCAGTGCTTGATCCCTGGGGCGAGCCCCACTTCAGCTGCTCACCGAGGTTCCAATCCCGAGAGAGGCCCAAGGGGCCCTCAAGAGCCAGGGCAGGTGGGACTGAGACCCCTACTCCTGTCATTAAAGGAGGAATAGAGAAGCTGCAGGGGAGTCGAGGACTTTGGGGAGGAGGAAGGAAAAGCGGCTATATCAATTACCTATTGCCGCATAAACAGCCCCCCAAAACTTAGTGGTTTCTGTGGGTTGGCCTGGCAGGGCTTCTGCTGGGTTTCCTGGCCCACTCACGTGGCTGCACTCTGCTGGATGGTTGGCTGGGGGCTGGCTGTTCTCCCATAGGGTCTTTGGTCCTCAAGGAGGCCAGGTCAGGCTCCCTCACATGGTGATGGCAGCATTCAAAGAGGCAAGGCCCTCTGTGCAAGCACTTATAAGGCCCCCATTTGCGTCCTGTCTGCTGGAGTCCCATGGCGAAGCTGATTCAGTGTTGGGAGGGGGTAGGGAATACACAAGGCAAGGACACCAGGAGGTGTGATTCACTGGGAGCCGTTAGCGTAACTGTCTTCCACAGTCACCGGAAAACCAGGACCCTCAGCTCACCTCACACAGCACAGGGTACAACATTCCACTGCCACATGGTATGGGAACCACAAGCAAGAAATTTGCAGTTGTTTCAGAACCACTGAAAGCCCTGGGCATCTGGCAGAAACAAACACAAAACCACCCTGTAGGGATACTTCGACAAGCCAGTGAAGGATGTCTACAGAAAACAGCTCCCACCGAGGATGAACTCAGATCCAGACATAAGGCACACACTGCAGTGGGCAAGAGAGGTGCAGCCAACCCCCAAGAACCACCCAGGCTAGAACCATCTGAAGGAGACTGTCCCCAAGACCTCCCTCACTTCTGACGCCAACTGCAGCTGGCTCCCCGAGACCACCCTCGGGTTTGATACTTTGTTAAAAGGACTCAGAAGCCCCTGAAAGCTGTGATACTCACAGTTATGGTTTATTACCTCAAAAGGATGAAGGGAGGCATGCAGCAGAGTCCAGGAAAGTTCCAGGAGCAGCCACTGAGCGTCCACTGGACAGCGCTAACTCCTCCCGGCAGCAGTGGTGACCACATGTGGAGTATCACCAGCCAGGGAAGCTCCCCGAGGCTCAGTGTCCAGAGTCTTCACTGGGACTCTGTCACATGGCCATGGTTGACCACCCGAATGACTGACCTCATCTCCAGCTCCCCCAGAGGTCAAGCTGCAACAATGGCCCAAAGCCCCCACCCTAATCACACTGTTATACTGTCCAGGGACCCACGGCCCCAGGTGAATAAGGACACTAACAGGCAAGACACTCCCAGGGCTTGGAGGTGACCTCCCAGGGGTCAAGGGCAAAGGCCAAACCTCTCTTTGGGCACAGTTAAATTCTGCATTCATGACCATAAAATAAATATGCTTAAAATGAATGATTCAACTGACTTAAAAGAAATAGACATAATGATGGAAGCAGACTGGTATGAAAAGGCTTGTTTTAAAAAGAACCCAAAAGCACTTCCAGAGAGGAAATACACACTCACTGGCATAGTGAACGCATTGGAGCTAAAGAGAGAATTAGTGACCTGAGAGATACAGGAAGTACATCAGTTAGCTCGGGCCGCCAAAACAAAACACCACAGACAGGGCGGCTTAAACAACAGAAATGAATTTTCTCGCAGTTCTGGAGACTGGCAGTCTGAGATCAGGGAGCCAGCAGGGTCGAGTTCTGATCACAGCCCTCCTCCTGGCTCCTAGACGGCCACCTTCTCGCCGCGTCCTCACATGGTGGAGAGAGAGCGCTCTCTTCCTCTTCTCACAACACTACCATCCTATGGGATAGGGCCCTACCCTTATGACCGGTTAACCTTAATCTCCTCCTGAAGATCCCATCCCCAGATAGTCACACCAGGGATTAGGGCTTCGACATGTGAATTCTGGGGACACAATTCAATCCATGGCAGGAAGTCAGCAGCAATGTAGCAGCAGAGCTGGAAACAGGACAGAGCAGGTACAGCACACAGGGACAGGAGAAGGTCTGACACACGGCCAGCGAGAGTTCCAGAGAAACAGAATGGGGAGAATCAGGGAAGCAACACTAATAAATGCTGAAGAATTTTCCAAAATTAAAGAAAAACACGTCTTCAGAACAAAGAATACATGTCCCAGTCAGAATTTAAAATAATGACCTATATCTAGATGCATCATGTGCAAAGAGAAAGAGTAAATCTAAAACTGTCATTAAAAAGGCAGAAATCAGACTGACAGCAGACTTCTCCTGCCCAGAATACAATGGGATCATGTCTCGGAAGTTCGGAAGGTAGAATCCCTGTTGACCTAGAATTCACTGCTCACGGGGCAGAGGTGACCCCTTACAGACCCTCGGGAGAGAAATACTGAAGGCTGCACATCGGACGTGAGAAAGGAAACCAGAAGTGAGATGCAGGCAGAGACACAGGCCAACGTGTTGGTAACTATAACCAAGTCCTGACCACAAAACATGCACGCATTTTGTGCAGGGTTACCAATCAGCCATGAATCGGACAGTCCACGTGACACGGTGCAGGACAGGGAGTGAGGACAGTGCTTCAGACACTGTCACCTTTAGGGACCCCACTCAGGGGACAGAAGTAAACACCTATTTTCTGAACCACTGAAGGGTGAGGTGATGGGCCAGTGGATAAAGAAAACTCGATCAAACCCACAAAAAGCACAATAGAGACCAAAAGAGTAAAGAAATGGTGCAGCGAATAGGAAACCCTGATTAAGTGGTTAAAATAAATCCAGATACACGATTTACTCACCAAACATTTACTGAACGGCCACTGTGGCCAGACACTGTCCAGGACACTGGGAATACAGCTGAGAACAAAGAAAAGATCCCTGACCTCGCAGAGTTCCTGCTCAGTCATAACTAAGGCAGTGGGTTCTAGATGCCTGCAAACCAGAGAATCTCAGATTCCATGAAAACAGGAGGCAGTGACATGGCCAACAGGAGATCCACCCCAAACCTAATGGCACATGGAGGTCATCAAGGTCAGAGGTAAAGGGGTGGGAAACGCCACACTCCCCAAGGGAAGGCTGCAGAGCCACTTCCGATCCGGCTAAGGGGACGCTGAGACAACGAGAGTCTACAAACGCCACCATCTCTGAGGCTGGGAGCAGATCTCAACACTCCCCACAGTCACAGACCACAGGGAAGGAAAATCAGGAGTAAAACAGGACACTAAAAACAAACACAAACACTGGTTTGGAAACTAAAAAGACTTCTAAATAATTCATGGATCAAAAATAAAACCACAATGGAAATGATAAAATCTTTAGAACTGAATAACAAATACAAACACTGCAGTGGTGGGAAGCAGCTAACGCAGAATTAGGAGACATCTGTAGCCTTAACTGTATACATTAGAATACAAAAGAGGGGCCGGCCCAGTGGCATAGCAGTTAAGTTCCCCAGTTCACGCTCCACTTTTGTGGCTCGGGGTTTGTAGGTTCGGATCCCAGGCACGGACCAATGCACTGCTTGTCAAGCCATGCTGTGGCAGCGTCCCACATAAAGTAGAGGAAGATGGGCACGGAGGTTAGCCCAGGACCAGTCTTCCTCAGCAAAAAAGAGGAGGATTGGCAACGGATGTTAGCTCAGGGCTGGTCTTCCTCACACACACACAAAAAGAATACAAAAGAGACACAAATTAATGAGTAAAGAAGAAACCCCAAAAAGCAGAAAGAAGAAATAAAAGATAAAAGCAGAAACGACTAAAGACGTTCTTGAAGGCCAAAGGCCAAAGATGGTTTTGAAGAGGACTGAGAGGGAGAGCCCTGTGCCAGACAGAAGACTTGTCACGTGCTGCAGCGACCACCACAGAACATTCAGTGTTGAAGGAAGCGCCCTCGGCCCCTGAAGGGGGACCGGGGCTTCTGAGAGCCCCACTGGGGGCAGGATGCTCTGGGCTGAGGAGCCATGGCCGCCCCAAGCCCACGTGGACACCCCGCCCCACCAGCCCAGACCACACTCCCGGAACATCCTGCCCAGGGGCCCCAGCACTGCTTCCAGGGCCTGCACAGGCCTCCTCGCAGCCCTCCCTCCCAGGACAGGCTGTGCTTGGGGGGCTCACCCCTAAGCCCAAGGGGGTGGTCACAGCCTGGCCGAGCATGTGTGCAGGACCTCGTGGCGTGAGGGGCGGGAGGGTGGGAGAAGAGGGGCAGGCTGTGGAGCCCAGGCCGCGGGGGTGCCAGGGCCGGCTCCCCTGCACAGCCACATTCCAGAACTCGGAGACGTCTGCAAATCCAAAACAGGAACTGGCCTTCCAGGCTGCGGCGATACACCAGTCCAGGAAGAACAGCAGCACATATTTTATTTAATAGTTTGTTACTTTCTAACGTTTAACTATTTAAACGTGCGGCTTGCGGCTGCGAGCTCTTCCCCACAAGAGCCCAGGGCAGGCCTGTGGCTGTGGCTCAGGGAAACAGTCAGACCCACGTTCTCAAACTCTTGATGCCTCGGAGTTAAAACTACATTTCTACTTAAAGCCCAGCACACACATCCGTGTGTAATACACAACGTATGTATGTAGAGAAAGAGAAAATATAACTGAAACGAACATTTCAGGAAACATGGCCCTGGCTCCTGCTGCGCATTCTGCTGTTCCACCTGCACTCTCTTCCAGGCTGGCATATTTCATTTCAAATGCTGGCGGTGCCCCCTAGATTGAGGTTCACATCTCCTAATGGGTCATGAAAAGTCCAGGAGCAGATGGATGGCCTGAAGAGCCCAGAAGTCTTTGGGTGCTCAGTGCACATCAGAAGGGGCTCAGCAAACCAGCAGAGAAAAAAATAGAGTATCTTTACGATAACAGGAAAAGGAAGGATTTCTTAACACACAAAAAGGAAGAGATACATCTCAGTACATTAAAATTTAAAACTTTTCATTATCAAAGACATCATAGAATTAAAAGACAAGCCCAAACTGTAAAAAGATATCTGTAACACAAATAGCCAGCAAAGAATTAGTATCCAGGATATGGAAAGAATTACTACAAATAAATGAGACCAAAACCCAATAAAAAATGAGCAAAAGAAGCAACAGCCACCTCACAGAAGACACAAACAGCCAATAAACACATAAAGAGACACTCGGCCTTCCTAGTAATCAGGAAGATGAGTTAAAACAGGAAAATCTTTCTCATTCATTAGATTGGGAAAAATGCAAAAAAGTACAACAATACCAAGTGGCAGCAAGGACATGGAGCATCACGTGAACTCACACGGTCAGTGAGCATGTAAACCGGGCCACACTGGAGGGCAACTGGGGAATACTCAGAAAGGGAAGATGGGCGTCGTCGAGACCCAGCACCCCCCGAGGGCAGCTCAGGCACCAGCATGGCCCTTCCCACCCTGCCTGTGCACCCCGAGCCCCGGCACCCGGGTAATGTTGGGCAGGGCCTGAGAACCTGCATTCCTGACCACCCCAGATGCTACTGATGCTGCCGGTCCACAGAACACATTTACGCAGCCCAGGACCTGGGGACCACATGGGTTCCTCCCAGGTGACTGCTCATCCCACGGTTTCTTACAAGAGTGGAAAATTAGAAAAAACCTACATGCCTGTGTATGAAATGGATGTTAAAATTAGAGTCTATTCAAAAAGTGAAGCACTCTGCACTGGCAAAATGAATGTCGCAAACCTGCAAACGCATCACTGTCAGCACAGTGCAGCATGAAAAAGCACAACGCAAACCGGTGGTGAGGTTCCGCTTCTGTGTATTTTAAACACGTACACATACGGGGAATGTGCATAAACAGGTATCGGAAAGACACACACATCTCAGGACAGTGGTCCCCAGGGGAGGGGGAGGGAGGGGCTAGATACAGAGGGGTGAAACAGGGGCCTCAACTTTATACCTTCAAAAACATCTGATTCCAGAAAGTGAGATAGCTATTTTAGGGGCATCTGGAGATCTCCGTCTTCAGAAAGCAGAGGCAAGGATATAACTACAGTCATGTGTCGCTTAACGACGGGGATGCGTTCTGAGTAACACATCGTTAGGCGATGTCGTCACTGTGCGAATGTCACAGAGCATACGCACACAAACCCAGATGGTAGCGCTCACCACACACCTGGGCTCTGTGGTACTGATCTTGTGGGACCACTGTCGTATATGCGGTCCATTGCTGACTGAAATCTTCTTGTGCGGCACGTGACTGTATGGTCAAGGAAAGTGTCTCAGTTAAAATAATAAAATTTTCCACTTCTGCCCTTTTAATAGAATGAGCTAGCATAGATAAAAAACAATCCTGCTGGCCAAGACTTTAGCTCATCCTGGTTCAAGCAGGAGACGCCCCACACGTTCCAACAGCCCAGAGCTCCTGCTCTCAGAGCTCATCCTGGTTGAGGCAGGAGACACCCTCACGTGCAGTACCCGTGACAGCCACTTGCCGGGCCCTGCAAGGCCCCTCCTCCCGCAGCCCTGGGAAGCAGGCACACTGACCATCAACTCCATCCACAGACAGGAGCTGGAGGTGAGAGGGGACACTCACAAGGTCACACAGATGTGGACGAGGATCTGGGCCAGCTCCTGTCAGAGCCCACCCGCCACAGTGGATGACACTCAATCACGCGGGTCAGGGTCAGATGCACAGTGTGTGCCCCACAGCCGCTAACACACTGCATGCCCATGACATCTTTGGGTCCGTAACCCATGAGCTCGGCACATGAAACACAAGGTAGCGGGGGAGCCAGGGGCACCGTGGCAGGGACAGGCCCTGGCGAGCACTCCTTGGGTCTGTGAACACGGTTCTCAAGGATAAACACTCTCGACGTCTGCGGAACGGGTACTCACACATGGTCCAGGTTCCAGGTGCTGAAGAGGACGCGGCTCTCCCTGTTACCATAGGGGTTGATGGAGTGTTTAGAGGCACAGTCATCCACGTCAAAAGGACCCTGGGCCGAAAGAGAACAAGGTGAAGGCCACGAGTGAGCCTCTCACCTACCCGTCTCAGATCCAGTTGGAGGATTTGCCCAAGAAGGAGGCCCCACCTCAGAGGGGTCAGTCCTGGATAAATGGCCTGGTTGGGGGCAATTAGGAATTCTGCCTTTGGAATGGCACCCCCCTTTGTCCTTCATCTCCCCAGGATGACACTCTGCATTGGCAAAGGGGACAAGTTCGTTCTTCCACTGTTAGGAACACCAGCTTCCTCTCTGTACACCTCCCGTGTGGGTGTCCACACCTGGACTGATCCCCACACCCCTGTGATCACACCCGCACTCCACCTCATGGGAGACGGAGGCCAACACCAGCAGGGGGCGGGGCCGGGAACCACACGCTGGCTGCTCCCTTTCTCTCTGCTCCTCGTGGCTTCCCCTTATTTCCCTGTCATCCAAGCACAGACTGGGCCAGCGGAGACGCCCACATAGAGTCTGGGCTGGCCTGCTGAAGGCGACCCGAGAACTTGCTTCAGTTTTCCTGGCCGTTCAGCATGCTCAGTCATTCATTCACAGACATCTGTCCAATATGTGCCGTGGGCCACGGCCCCACCCGCTATCCTATACGCCAGTCACCCCACAGAGCCCACTGCCTCCCACCTCCGTGCCAGTGCCCACCCAGTCCCCTCGGAGGGTCGCTGCCTACTCCCACCAACCCCCACACATCCTTCTACTCAGCCCTAAAGCGTCACCTCCCCAGTGAAGCCCCAACTCCACCCCACCCAAGAGGACCGGCCGGTCCCCCAGGGGCCTTCACAGCCTCCTGCATGAAGCCCACTGCCCTAACTGGTACATGCCTTTGACCTAGAGCCTCCCAGAATCAGGGCAAGGTCTGTTGTCTTTGTGGCTCTGCACATGCCTGGCTCAGGCAGCAGCCACTGAGAGTAAGTGAGGTCCTCTGAAGTCCGCACTGAAGCTGCTGGAAAGGAGAAGTGTTTCGATGGCCAGAGCCTATCACCCGTGGAAAGAACTGCCCGGGCAGAAGCACGAGGAGCCTGTCTGTGGGAGGGAGGCCACTGGAGGCCACGCCTGCCCTGGGCCCTGCTCTGTAACCTCTCAGCGGCACTATGAAGGCCACCAGCGCAGGAGGGGATTTTACTGGAAATGCGATTTGCAGCTTGTAAATAGCAAGAGGCGCCAATTCAGTTGCTCTCCACAGCAGAGCGGGGCCGGGTGCTCGCCAAAGCCCTGATGCCATCAGCACCCGAGGCTAGACCACACCTGACAACCACAGCAGGAAAGGCCAGGAAGGCAGCGACAAGGAGGCGTGGGCAGTGGGACGGCCTCTGCCCGTCCTCACAAAGGTCACTTTCAATGTGAGCTGTTCCCCAGAGGGCTGCCCCTCCTCGCGAGGCCTTGCCAAGGAGGAATGTCCTCACCCACGTCGCCACGGGGGGCTGGCTCAGCAGCCGCCCAGGTGGCCCCAGGATAAACGGCACGCAGCTCACCTGGCAGGAGAACCAGCCTTCGGGCGTGCAGAGCCGGCCTGCCTTAGCGCCCCTGTCGAAGTAGCCGCCGTTGTACCGCACGGCCCTGAGCTTCCGGCACATGGCGCCGACGATCCGCACATACTCCTCCTGAGCCTCCGCGCCCACCATGGGGGAGTAAGAGCTCACCTTGAAGAAACCAAGGGACATGGCTGAGCGCCGGCGCACCATGCCCTAAAACCTGCAGTCGGCTCCCAGTCCACTCAACACCACGGCCTCAGAGACCCTGCCGCCTGCGGTCCCGGCGCGGCCCTGCCGTCAGGGGGTCTGAGTTCACACAGACCACGGCTGTCCAACCCTGGGAAATTCCTCTGGGCCTATGAGAGGGAGCTTGGGTCCCAGTTGGGCAGATAACGAACTGACCGCCCCGTCTCCCCAGCACTCGCCAACACTGCTTGGGAAGAAACACGAAAGGAACAACCACTGCACTGTCATGTCCGGCCCCACCTCCCACACTGCCCACTCGAGCGCAGGTAGAGACTCGCAGGTTGGGTGCACCCGAGCCCGTGCGGAGCACCGGGGCAGAGGTGAGGAGACCACTGTCCCCTCCCCGAGGGGCTCCTGGAAGCAGGGTAGCAGACACGTTAACATGGGACAGAGGGCTGGCACCCATCCTGGAGACAGGCCGGGTCAGCCAGTGCAGGAAGCGCACTCTCAGCAGCAGAAGGAGACTGAGGGGCAGGGGAATGGACACGGGTGGCCGTGGTCAGGCAGAGATGGGGGGAAGAGGGGAGGGAGCTGGGCTGAGACACAGGGCCTCAGACACCCCACTCCTGAGGCTTCCTTCTGTGTAACGGGATCTCAGTGGAGCACTAGCTATGGGCAGTTTTCCACCAGAAACATTAAAACTTAGTCCAAGATACGTGGCTGGGCATGGGGAGTCAGGGCGTAGAAGACGAGAGTTGTCTACAAGGCTGGGAACAAGATGACCTCGTGACTGACTTCCAACCACCCAGGCCCAGGGACAAAAATGCTGTTAAAACAGACAAAACCCCACAGGCCTCTGCTGGGAGCGCCTGGCCCCCACCCTGGCTGTGGAGGGCCCAGCTCAGCGGAGCAGACAAGGCGGCCGGGCAGATGAAGCAGCAGTGGACGTGCGGCCTCAGCTCTGGACTCCAGTACATTCTGAGGAACTGACATGTGTATATTTTTATCTTTATAGAAGTCAGAGCCTGGAAACCCCTTCTTGAAGCCGCCCCCAAACCCATCCCTCCTCTAACTGTCCTGCTGTAAAAGTTCTGAAAGGAGCTGCCCAGAACCCAACCTCACGCAAAAGTGCAAGCTCCACGCAGCCAAATTGTCCTCCAGACAGGACTAGCTCCTGCCACTTGCCAGCAAGCCCAGCTCCCCTGCGGCCTCCTCTCACTTCGCACTTCACCTGGCAGCCAGGTCTGCCTCTTGTTGAAAGGGAAGCAGAACAGAGACCACGTTGGGCCCTGGACCCGAGGACCTGTTTCTTCTTGGAGGCAAAGAGCCGTTTCCACTGGGATCGTCTCAGCTTTAAATCTACATCAATCTGCTCCTCACGTCTCCGGGGAGGAAGCCCCCAAAGTCAGAGCTCAGACCCACAGCTGTTCAGAGCCCTTTCCAGCTCTTCCCAGAGCTCACACAACCACACTTTGCCACATACAGAAACATGAAGGACAGCTCTGGGGAAAGGAGAAGCAGCTGCCCACCCTGTGGCATCCATCAGAGCTAATGGGGACAAAGAAAACGTTTCTTCAGGATAAGTTCACGTCAAAATTGAACTGCCTGGTAGAGGAAGAGACTCAGAGGTCAGCTCTGAGAACCCATAGGGAGAATTACATGCAAAATGGGAGGGACAAAAGTTCCTCTGGCTTGGGCACTGGTGATCCCAGCCACAGGGCGGTAGCCAGGGACAGATCCCAGCACCTCGCTCTGAGGAGAGGGGAAGTCACGCGCTAACTGTGCCAGAGAAATGCTGGGAAGTGGCTGCTTCGGCCAGGCAAGCACTGAGCAGAGGTGCTGCTCCACTCCACACCCACCGTGGGGGGCTTCACACCCACCCTGGGGGCCACAGCTTCCCAGGCCCGCCCAGCACACCGGCGCCGGTGTGGACCCACCTCTCTCAGGTAGCTCCGGATCCGGCTCTCGCAGCTGTATCTCAGATAGCTAGACTTGCTCCAAAATCGGGACTCCAACCCTGTCAGGAAGAAGAGAAGACCCCTGGAGTCCGTGGCCTGTCCTCTCCCGGGCGGGGCAAACAGGACGGTCGAACTGCTTCACCTGAGAAATATTCTGGTAGTGCTGTGCACACTGGTTTTTGTTTGTTTGGGGAGGGCTCTTTGTTCCACCAGCACGGAGCGTCTCAAACGCCACCCACGGGCTTCTGCCTCTGGCACTTCAAGCCCCCCTTTTCCAAGAGGGCTGCAGACTCTCAGGGTTGCCTCCAACTGGCTCAAAAGGCCAGTCCAAGAGGTGAAAGCAACCCAAGTGTCCATGGATGGATGAATGGATAAAACGTGATCCCTCCATACAGTGGAATATTACTCAGCCTTAAAAAGGAAGGCAATTCTGACACACACTACGACATGGATGGACCTTGAGGACATTTTGCTGAGTGAAACAAGCCAGTCACAGAAAGACATATACTGTATGGTTCCACTCCTACAAGGTCCCTAGAGGAGTCAGGTTCACAGAGACAGAAAGTAGAAAGGTGGGTGCCGGGGCTGGGGGAGGCGGAGGGGAGCGAGTGTTTAATGGGCAGTTTCAGTTGGGAAGATGGACACGTTCTGTGCCTGGGCAGTGGTGATGGCCGCACAACAATGTCAATGTGCTCGACACTACTGAACTGTACGCTCTAAATGGCAAATTTGTATTATTTATACTTTTCCACAGTTAAAAAATAAAAATAGAAAGGCCAGTCCCAGGGCTGTCCGACTCCAGCCCGCCACAAGCAGAGAAGCCAGCAAGCCCCTCGTTCGGGGGCCCCTTGCTTTGGGAACTGAAACAGAGCCCGGTTCCTCCCCAGCCAGTCGGCTCTGAGGAAACCCTCCTGCGCCCAGCCGTCTCCCAGATCCAAATCCCCGAGGCACCTTCGAACCACGACGGGTCCTCAGCCCTGGTCTCAGCCTCGATGTTCTCGCGGACGGTGTGCAGGAGGTCAGCAAGAAGCTTCTGCCGCAGAGGGGCCTGCTCGCCGGAGAGCAGCTGCTGGGCGGCCTGGATGACCCCCTCGTGCGGCTTGTTGAACACACTGAGGAAGTGACTGATGTCACTCACATCTGCCACCAGAAGGGGGGACAAACGGAGAAGCCAGGAGTCCTTGGGACACTGTGCAGGAAGACACGCTGCCCAGCCCGGGACAGGGCTCCCCTCACACCAACCACCTCCTCACCTGGGGACCGCCACACCCCAAGGATGTCCCGGGCCCCAGACCCTGTCCTGACACCAGCCAGCCCGTCCCTCTGGGCCTCAGGCCTGGCCGCTGTCCCCTCAGGGTGGTGTGAGGACCAGGAGGAGGGGTGGGACACACTTTGCAAAATGAAAGCACCCCCTAAAAAAGCTGCCCTTCCTCCTGGCTTCTCCCCTCCAAACGAAAGCTCTGGACCTCCTCTCAGGACCTCCCTCTCCAGACCTGCCATCACTTTCCCGCTCTCTCCGGGAGCCCGTCCACACGCTCGAAGCGGCTGGCCCTCCAAGCAAGCACCCAGCATCAAGTGGAGCCAGAGGCGGCCGAGGCCCTTCCCAGCTTCTCACAAGGAGACAGCAGTGCACACAAAGAACTGTGCGCCCCAGCCCAGCGGTCACTCCAGGACACGAGGGTGTTGACAAGAGAGTCTCACATATTGAGGTATATGGGGTAACTATTCAGGTTCAAAACTGATTCAGCTTGAACTAAAAAGCCTGACTTATGGGCTATCAAACATACACTGTACATCTGCTTGACCATTAAAGAATGCACTCTCTTAAGAGAGGAATGCAGACTTCCCCTCCTACCTCCTATTGTAACACCTGGATTAGTCCCTTTCCTGACATCAGGGTCATGTTGACCTGCTAATTTGCAACTGAACATCCCTTTGAAATTTTGATGAAAATGCATCCTGGGTGTGTTTAATGTATGATCTTTGTTCTAAAAAAAGGTATAAGACTGTACTGAAAACCATGCTTCTCTGGAACACTTTCTAAATCCTTCTCAGGTTATAGTCCTTACTCTGGCTCAAGTAAACTGACCTTATTTCACTTACTTATAGAATGGTTATTGGTTATTTTGCATCAACAATGTTCAGAATCAACCAGTGTAATGCACTCTTAGGCTAAAGAACAAAAGTCACATGATCATAGCAACTGATGCAGAAAAGCAGGAGAAAACCTTCAGGACCTTGGGCTCAGTGAAGAGTTCTCAGACTTAACCCCAAAAGCAGGAGCATAAAACAAAACAAATGGACAAGTTGGGCTTCATCAAAATTAAAAACTTTTGTTCTGTGAAAGACCCTGTTCGGAGAATGAAAACAC
This sequence comes from Tapirus indicus, assembly GCA_031878705.1. Taxonomy (NCBI): domain Eukaryota; kingdom Metazoa; phylum Chordata; class Mammalia; order Perissodactyla; family Tapiridae; genus Tapirus; species Tapirus indicus. The sequence goes on along the minus strand of CM062924.1, from coordinate 87,017,166 downwards.
AAGCTACAGAGAAGAACACATCTGCTAACCTCCCATCTGACAAGACTCGTACCCAGAATATCTTAGGAAAAAAACTCTCAAAACTCAACAGTAAAAAAATCCAATCAGAAAATGGACAAAAGACATGAACAGACATTTCACCAAAGAGGACATACAGCTGCAAATGATCACATGAAAAGATGCTCAACATCATTAGCCGCTAGGGGAATGTAAATTAAGACCACAATGACACACCACAGCACACCCATCAGAACGGCTACAACAGGAAACAGCAACAACATCAAAAGCTGGAGAGGCTGCCAAGAAGCTGCGTCTTCATACATCCACAGTGGAAATGTAAAACGGTACAGCCGCTCTGGAAAACAGTGTGGCAGTTTTTTTTTTTAACAACTTTATTGAGACTTAACTTCCATTCCGTACATTTCACCCATTTAAAATGTACAACTCAACAGTTTTTAAACATTCACAGAGTTGTGCAACCATCTCCACACTCAATTTTAGAACATTTCATCACCTCAAAAAGATATCCTGTACCCTTTAGCTATCATCCTCCTCCCTCCATCCCCCAAACAGCCAGTAATCTATTTTCTGTCTCTATAGACTTCTCTGTTCCGGACACTTCACATGGGTGGAACCATAAGTGGTCTTTTGTGACTGGCTTCTTTCACTTAGCATGATGGTTTCAAGGGTCATCCACGTTGTAGCGTGGGTCAGGACTTCGTTCCTCTTCGTGGTCAAATAATATTCCACTGTACGAATACACCATATTTTGTTTATCCATTCATTTGTCCATCAACGGACATTTGGGTTGTTTCCACCTTTTGGCCATTATGAATAAAGCTGCTATGAACATTCCTGTACAGGTTTTGTGTGGACGTGTGTTTTCATTTCTCTTGGGTGTATACCTAGGAGTGGAATTGCTGGGTCACATGTGATTCTATTTACTAGTTTGAGGAACCACTAGACTGTTTTCCACAGCGGCAGCACCATTTTACATTCCCACCAGTAGTGTATGAGGGTTCCAATTCTCCACATCCTCCCCCGCACTTGTTATTATCCTAGTGAGTGTGAAGCGGTATCTCATTGTGGGTTTGATTTGCATTTCCCTGGAGACTAACACCATCAAGCACCTTTTCATGTGCTTACTGTCCATTTGAATATCTCCCTTGGAGAAACATCTATCAGATCCTTTGCCCATAGCCCCACCCACTTCCCTGCCAATCTCCAAGGTCTCTGCCACTTACAGCCCTGCCAAGTCTGGCCCTCGGTGAGAAGCACAAGCTCCGAGTTGTCGGGAACGCTCCAGAAGTAATCTCCAGTCAGCTCTGTGCCATCTTCATAGAGGCACAGGCGGGAGCCAGGAATGGGGAGCTGGGTAGAAAGGGGAGAGCAGGGCAGGATGCTTACTTACTGCTCTCAGGCGGGCCACCCTGAGAGCAGCAACATGAGGTCTTTCCACCTGCAATCCTCACCAAGAACAAGAACTGTCTCAAAGCATCACACTCAACATGCCATCTGCCTGTTATAGCGGGATGAAGACCTGAGACAAGCACTCAGCGGCTAAAGAACCAGCGTGTCGAAAGGAGGGCACCTCCTGCAGGTCCTTCTAAACATGAAGAGTTGCGTAAAAGTATATATACAATGGTGACTGCTTTTCAGGATTCACCACATGGACCTTTTCGAGATGAGCTCCTTAAGGACGCTCAAAATACAAGCCTGCTTCTGAAAACGATGCACGTCTGCTTCCACTAAGCCTGTAAACACATCCCCATCAATGAGGCCCATCGCCTGACAGGTGTCAGGACACACCCGCTGAATGCCCTTGTTTTTTCCTGGGCACTAATTAAGGAGAACATCTTACTGCAAATGCCTCATTGCTTCTGTCTACAGGAGTGTGACCAGCACACGGTATTGTTAATTTGCTGAGGTTTGGTTCTCTGTTGCTCAACATTGATCAGTTTTATGAATTTTTATAGCACCTCCTCCATCCCCCACCCGACACATGTACATACTCACAAGCCCAGTCAAGGAAACTAATACAATGAAAGTAAGAATGATGGCTGAAATCCCTACAACATTAGTGCTGGAAGGGGCCTTTAGAGGTCTCTGAGCCCACCCCCTTCATTTTACACAACGGAAAACTGAGGCACAGAGAGGCCAAGTGTCTGTGCCCTGGAGCGGGCAGTGAAATAGCAGATGGGCACTAGAACCAGGTCCCTGAATCTCAGGCCAGAGCTGTCATGTCCCGCACGGCCAGAAGAGGGGGTGTTGTTCCAGATCCACTCTGCACACGGCTGCAGCACTGAATGGGGCTGAGAAGCTAGAGGAAGAAGTTTGAGACTCAAGGGGTGGGGCCTACTACCTGGTAGCAAACGAAATGGGATTCCCTGGAGCTCAGACTTCTCCCACTTCCGCTGGCTTTGAAGGGGAAAAGCAGCACCTCTTATTCTCCCAAATTTCTCAGCAGATCAGCACCTGAACACTAGGACGGAAGCTTCACTAAAGCTATTTGCTGGGATGTAGCCCCTGCGGGTGCACGAGGCAGCACAGAAGTCCAAGGACTCAAATGCCACCCACTTGCAGCAGCCCTGTGCGCCCTCAGAGGCTCTGCTAAGATCCCGGAGACGGGCTTTGGGATTAGCTAGTCCTGGGTTTCAATGCCGGCCCTTTACTCAATAGCTACAGCACATTACTTAGTGGCTCCGTGCCTCAGTTTCCTCGTTTGTGGAACGAGGGCGTTCGCACCCGATTCACAGGGTTTTGTCGTGGATTCCATGACAACCCACGTAGAGAGCCGAGAGGATAGTCGCCTAGAGTCTGGCTGGGGCAGGGGCCTTGATCGTGGTGGTGCTCGGGTTCTCCGCCTGTGGGAGAGACGTGGACAGTCCCCCCTCCCAGGGCGTCTGTCAGGACTCGTTCCGCCGCGGGAACGAAGGACACACTGTTTGCGCTGGCGTGGCCTGAGCTCCACCAGTCCCGGTGGTAAAAGATGAACGGTCAGCACTGTCCCATCTCACCCAGCACACTCTGGGCAAGCTCGCACAGCGCCCTCGCCCCCGGCCTGGGTTACCTGCGAGTGGAGGCAACCAGTCTCCCCTCCCCTAGCAGCACCCAGCCCTCTGGCGCAGCCCGGGGCACCTGTGAGTGGAAGCACCCAGTCCCCGGCCCAGCCCCGGCCCCCGCGGGGCACCAGCAGGTGGAGGCACCCAGTCCCCGGCCCCGCGGGGCGCCTGCAGGTGGAGGCACCCAGTCCCCGGCCCAGCCCCGGGCCCCGCCGGGCACCTGGAGGTGGAGGCACCCCTTCCGGAGCACCTCCTCGCAGCTCCTGCCCGCCACCCCAAACTTGTTCTGGCTGTGCAGGGCCCGCAGCTTGAACGTCTTGGGCTTCCGAAACACCGCAAACATCCTCAGGGCCTCGCCCTGGCCACGGGGGTCTGCGCGCGGTGGGCTCCGCCGCGGGAACGAAGGCAGCTCGCGGTCCCCGGAAACTACACGACCCAGAAGGCCCGGGAGGCGGAGGCGCGATCTCGCCTTGTGCGCAGGCGCAGTCCCCCGGAAACTCCATTACCCAGATGGCCCGGGAAGAGGGGGCGCCACCTCACCTTGTGCGCAGGCGCTGTCCCCCGGAAACTCCATTACCCAGAAGGCTCGGGGAAGCGACGGCGATGCCCTGCCTTATGCGCAGGCGCAGGGCGGCGGGGCGGAGTCGCGCACGCGCGAAGGCGCGGCCCGGGCGGCCTGGTTGTCATGAGAGCGGCCGCCGTGGCCCGGCAGATGGACACGGGCGGCTGGGGCTGCTCCTTGGCTGCCACCGCCGCTGCGGCTCGGGGGTGCGGGCCGGTCCGGGACGGCGGAGGAGGCGCCACCTGAGCTCCGCCGAAGGCGCGGCGCTGCCGAGGGGCGGCGGAGGGCTCTGGGGGTCGTGCGGACGCCGAGGTCCCGGCGAGGCCTCCGGTCCTGACAGGTACCCGAGCTGGGCGGGGCGCGGGGCCAGGGCACAGGGGCCGGGCGGGCTTCAAGCCCAGGCCTCGCGGGTCTGGGCGCGGACCTGCTGGCCGTGGGGCCGGGCCCGGGGCGGGGCGCTCACCACTGGTCGGTGGTCCGGAGCGCCGGGCACAGCGTGGTCTCTCCTGCACGCTGCGTCACGGCCCCAGGTCACCCCTCGTTCGCCTCCCTCGGCTCCTGTATTTAATGTCGGACCCTCTTCTCATATCCCGACTGCTCTGTCTGGACGCACAGCTATGGCGACCCAGAACTGCAGGACTGACCCAAATCAGGGAAGACTGGCTCTGCCCCCGTGCAGGTTCAATCCTGATCCCCGCCCCCTTCTTTTTTTTTCGTACCTCTTAAATTTCAGATATTCTGGGAGGCACTTTCAGTCCTTAAAATTACTTGACCAAAAATCATTTAATTGTGTAACATTTATGTTTCTTAGAAAGAAAAGTGGACAGACGTTTTGTCTCCTAGTCTTGTAGCAAAATGTTTGGAAGTTGCTAAATTGTTTCCATGTAATTTATAGATGCCAATAGCCCTGATACATATTGACAAGTAGACTTCATAGAAGGAACTCCAGAGTTACCTTTTTCCATGCCAGTTCCAGCATGAGTATAGTAAGGGAGCAGTGGAGAGGGAGCGACTGCTGATGGGGGAGAAATGCATCTGGGGCTCGCTGGGGATGACGACCACGGTGCGCTAGAGTCTGGCTGGGGCAGGGGCCTTGATCCAAGAGAGCTTTGGTTCTTCCAGAATGTTAACGGTGATTTTTATAGAGCCTAATGGTAGCACCCTTTAGTGACACCCCAAGTATCTCCTGTAACACTTGAAGGTTTACACAAAGAGGACCCTAGGGTGCAAGGGGGAAGGGCTTTAGATGAGTGTGGCTAAAAAGGAATCCTTTTCAAATACCCAAACTGAGGTAATAACGTTGCCCCTACACTCCCACCTGGTTCCTAAATGCCAGCACTTTGTTTTGGATTTATTGAGGCAACATAGTCTAGTGGACACACCTCTATTCAGATTTAAGAGATCCTATGTTTAAATCTTAGCGCTGTAGCAGAGGGTATTGGTCATGGGCAGACTCTGGAACCAGACCACCTGACCAGCTGAGAACAAACCCTGCCTGCATGGCTTACTAGCTGAATGACCCTGGGCACAAGCCTCTTGTGTGCCTCAGTTTTTTCATCTCTAAAGTTGGGGTGATGACAAAACCTACATCAGAGTTGTTAGGAAATGCTGAGGACAGCCCCTGGCACCCGTGAGTGCTCTGAAGGCAGTGTCTGTCTGCAGGTGAAAGTACCGTGGGAAGGAGTAAGTCTATACACTTGTTGGGTAATATGAATAGTATTTCGCATTTTATGATATATGATCATGTTCAGTTGAAAATATTTAATAGATACCTACTATTTTCAAGGTGAGACAAGAAGTAACAGACCTTGCTCTTCAAGATGACCGAAGGATTTGGGGCATTCAGAGCAGAGGGACGGACTTGAGAATTCAGGACAAGTGAGGCTTGGAACCGCAAGTTGAGTCAGAGTTCATACAGAGTCGGCCCTTTAGTCCTGGACAGGGACCCCATCAAGGGTTCTTGAATTAGGGCATAGATGGCAATGAACTGGCTGGGCTTGAGGAGGGTCCGTCGACAGGAGCATAGGGCCAGTGGTTGGGGGCAGTGCTCCAGGTGAGGAGACCTGGCTGTGGTTGTCACTGTCTAAAGACAGTGGGATAGAGAAGAAGGGATGCATCCAACAGCCATTCCAAAGGCAGGACCAATGAGACTTGGCACTCGATGGATGGGGAGGGGAGAGGGAGAGGCAGAAGTAGATGGAGGGTGGGGAGGGGGAGGTGCCAGGAGGAATTCTGTTCCTGCATGGGATGCTGGGAACATGGGTGGGGCTGTGCAGCACACTGTGGATTAAATCACACTCATTCATTTTTTTGTGCCTGCTTTTCATGATTTTCTGGGTTAGTCTAGTTTTCTTCTACTATACTGTGACATCTGAAGTGAGCTTTGTATAAAAAATAGTTAGATCTTTAATAATGGTTTATCGTTCTATTTTTAATGCTTTTGTTCATACATTCCAAGAATCATTAGATGCCAGCCAATAATTAATTTATTGATGTGCTCCTCTTCAGGTTCTCAATGAAAGTAAAAGAAAGATCTAGATTATGCATCAAGCATGTTTAAAAAGCAAAATTTCATGTGGGATGTTTATGTTACCTCCTGTTGAGAATTTCAGTTAATAGTATGTCCTACCCCAGAGAATTTTCTGGAATCTTTATCCTCTGTTTTAGTGAGGACTCTTTTGGTTGCAGATACTTAAACCTAACTCAAATTGGAATTTGAATTGAAGAGGAATTTGATTGGCTCAGTGACTGGAGAGAACCAAAAGCCCATGAGTAGTCTGAGCTTTAAATGTGAACCCAAGGCTAACAGGTGTCTCTGCCTCTCAGCACTGCTCCCTGGTCAGCCCCGCTCTCAGGCAGGACCTCCCACCTGGTGGCCTGCAGCAGCTGCAGGCAAATACTATCTTACTGCTGCAATCCCAGTGGGAAGAAAGCTTGTCTTTCCCAGCAATGCCAGCACAGTCCTGGGATTGAGTCACATTGGTCTGTTCGGGTCCTGTTCTCATGTTCTCATCCCTGAACCAGTTGCTGAGGAGCCACGTGGAGCCCATGGACTGACCGAGCCCGGGAAACATGCCCGCTGCAGGCAGGGAGCTGAGGGGTGCAGGGTGGGGTCAGCAGCCACACAGATCTGGGTGTGGAGTGGGCAGAATCACCCAGAGAAATTGCGAATGAGGTGCTGTTTCAAACGAGCAGGCAAAAATAGATGTCACGACATCCACCCTCAAAGCAATGATATTTAACTATGAACAAAGTCAAGTTCGCTAAAAAATCATTCAACCAGTGTTTAAATATCTCCTATGAGTCAGTCACTCAACGAGGTGCTGCGTGCACATTTCTGTACTTAGAGTGTCTGTCTGTACTTTTGCTCTCCCTTCTCTGGTCATGCATTTTCATTTAGAAGTTATTATTATGCCATTGATTAAACTGCCCTTTTTTGTATAATTTATTAACACACTGATTGTATTAGTTTCTTAACTAATATAAAAAACTTAGTATTTTTATCTTAGCAAAAAGCTTTTGTTTTTGCCATAACAAAGTACCACAACCTAGATGGCTTAAAATAACAAAAATTTATTCTAGAGGCCACAAGTCCGAAATCAAGGTATCGATAGGGCCATGCTCCATCTGAAGGCTCTAGGGGAGGATCCTTCCTTGCCTCCTCCAGCTTCTGGTGGTTTCTAGCAATCCTTGGCATCCCTTGGCTTATAGATGCATTGCTCCAATTGTTTGGCCATTGTCACATGGCATTCTCCCTGTCTGTGTGTCTTTTCTTATAAGGACACCGGTCATATGGGAGTAGGGCCCACCCACCCTACTCCAGTGTGACCTCATCTTAACTTGATTACATCTATAAAGACCCTGTTTTCATATAAGGTCACATTCACAGGTACTAGGAGGTAGGACTTGAACATATCTTTTGGGAGGACACAGTTCAACCACAGCACTGGTCATGCATTTTGGACATATGTTTGGGAAAAGTCAAGATAACTTAAATGATACTTTAAGTAGAAATAGAGGCTCCTATAAAAAGTGCTTAAGAAAAAAACAGATTCTTTCAAAGTGATGGAAAAATTCTGAATACATTGTGAATTACTTTGTATGTTAGCAAGGCTTGAACTAACAATTTCAATGTTATAATATGGTTGTAATACGTTACTCAGTTCCTTTATTCTAAGGAAGTCTTTCCTGCTCTTATAAACAGCCCCAGCTCACAGAATGCCCCACAAGATTGGATTTGTAGTCGTCAGCTCGTCTGGACATGAAGATGGCTTCAGTGCCCGGGAATTAATGATCCATGCACCGACCGTCAGCGGGTGGAGGTCACCGAGGTGGGCCAGAGAGGGGCTGGGGGCTGGGGGCGGCACAGGTGCTGAAGGGCGCATGGGTTCCTTTCATTCTAAGCTTCTAATTGTGTTATAACTCAGACATCAGAACCCCGGGGTCGTCAGATTGTGCTGCAGTGTCATCTGTCTGGTTACAGGAAGGATTTTTTCCTTCTGTTTGTGTTTTTAAGGAAAATTTGTTGGATCTTTTCCTCTTATAACATTAACCACACTCACTTCAGAAATGTGCAACTATGGAAGAGTAGAAGGAAGAAAAGTGATCCCTCATAGTTGTTTAGCCGTAGTCCCTGATCCTGTGCGGTCTCACATTCTTGTCTGTGTTCTGGGCAGAGGTGTGTGTTTGCAGATTTCTCAGTTTCATGGTGGTGCTCCTGGGTAAAATATTTTGCACCTAACTACTGTTATATAACACCAAACTTTAACCAAAAAAGTCTCTTTCAAATTTGTCTTGAATATTTGCACACCTTTATAAAAATGTTTATTACGTGAGTGATATAATTACTAGTTAGTATTTCTCTGAAACATTTAAGTCTTTTCCTGAGAGATCTTCACTCTTCACCAAAGGTAGAGTCACTGTTGTAGAGTGGCCAAGTGCCTGATCAGGCTGCACGCACTTCGTCAGCGTCGGTCGAAGGAGGCCGGCTCACCTTCCACTGCCGTTACCTCCTCCGTGTCCCTGCACCTCGTGTCACCCACCCGGTGCCATCACCTCCTCGGTGTCCCTGGTCCTCGTGTCACCCACCCAGTGCCGTCACCTCCTCGGTGTCCCTGGTCCTCGTGTCACCCACCCTGTCCCGTCACCTCCTCGGTGTCCCTGCTCCTCGTGTCGCCCACCCGGTGCCGTCACCTCCTCGGTGTCCCTGCACCTTGTGTCACCCACCCGGTCCCGTCACCTCCTCGGTGTCCCTGCTTGTGTTACCCACCCGGTCCCGTCACCTCCTCGGTGTCCCTGCTCCTTGTGTCACCCACCCGGTCCCGTCACCTCCTCGGTGTCCCTGCTCCTTGTGTCACCCACCCGGTCCTGTCACCTTCTCCTCAGTGTCTCTGCTCCTCATGACTTGTTTTCCAAGTCTGAGTAGAAGGTACTATTTACTCCTAACTCATAAATGTGTAAAATGTATGACATTTTAAATTCAGTATATATACTTGTGACTTGCTTTTATTCAGAAGATGTATTGCTGAAAAGTTGACTGTAAATCCCATTTAAAATTAAAATCTATTTTCCTTTTGGAGTTTTTGAGGGGACCCAACAAACAAGACTCCTGTTCCCTGCCTGAGTTCTGAGTGAACTGAGAATTAAAACAAAAGAGTAAAGCAGATGGGGACAGATGGCCCCTCTAGTGCTGATGAGGCTGGTTTTGGGGAACGAGGGCTTTCTAGCAGGCAGGTAAGCTTCCCAGGACCAAACCTGCCACGGCTGTGTGCCTGCCCAGCCAGGGCAGCCTGACCAGAAGGAGCCGGGCTGGAGGGGCAGTGGGAAGAGCACAGGCGTGCAGGCAGCTCCAGGCTCACCCACACGCTCCCCCAGACCCACCAGCCACTTCAGCCCTGCCTCTCCCCGAGTGAGCTGGGCCACAGTTGTATGCAGAAGGCCCCTCCACCCATTTCCCTTCAGCAGAGTCCTTTATACTGACTGCATTTGTTCTGTGCTTACGTGTGGATTAAAGGCACTTACATACACAGACAGGGTACCTGTTAGTAATATTTATCAAGGTAACGCTAATGTGATTCTTATGCGCATTGATATGCGTCTCTTTGAGGCATAAGCTACACTTGTTGTAGTAGTAAGCTTTCAGACTACACCAAAGAAAGGGGTATATGTACCTTGGTCACCACAGACTCAACCTGGGTTCCCCACTCACCGAGTGTTCCCCAAGGTTAAGCACAAAGCAGGAAGACAAAGGAAAATACCCTCCAACCGAGTCCCCTAAAGAGAGGACAGGCACTCTCTTAGCCCCAGTTCAAGAGGGTGTACTCTGGGCCCTGACAGACACAGCTCCGGTGGGCCAGTCCTCAGGCCACACAAGGGCGCAGGGAACGCTCCTCCAGTACCCTTCCTTCTACGACCTAGTAGCTCAAAGAGCCTGGACTCTCCGGAGAATGAGACACACTCTCTAAGAGAGCAGAAGGTTCGCACCAACTAGAGCCTCTGGGCATGAATTTTTTATTGCCAAATTACTTTTATTCAAAAAGAAGTCTAGAGCTATCACTTTATCTTGAAAAGGTAGATACATACTAGCCTTTTTAAATGTGTTGTTTCATTTTATAATCAGCTTGAAAGATATTTTTGATTCATCTGTAAATTCTTTATAAGCTACGTTTGACTAGCTAAATCTTTTTGAAGGATTTTAAAAAGTATACAATTTCCAAATTTTATCAGTTGTCTTAGTTTTCTTTAAACAGTTTTGGAGGGGTTTTTTTTAATAAAGGATTTTTTCATAATAGATTACTAGGTGTCCCTATGTCTAGAATGATCTCACCACAAGTTATAACATATGCGCCCTGCATTTAAAAACAGTAAATGTCTTAAATATCTAAAGCAGCACTTGACTGCCATGACGGATTGAAGAATATCTGTGTCATGAGTTGCCTGGTTTCCCAGTGCTTCCCAGCTGCCCTCCTGCCCCAAAGGCATCCCTCTTACAACCTTTGGAAGGTTGTATTTTTGAAAACTCAGTGTTAGGAAATTCCAGGCAATCATGCCCCCAGAATTAGAATCCGTTCTATCCGTAGTCACCGGCCCCACTTTCTCATCGCACCCTCTCCCCATCCATCCTTTTACATCCCTCAGAGTTAAACATAAAAGTTTCCACAAAGTCGCATCCATTCAGCCTGATATTTCTTTCTATACTCTTCCCTCTTCTTTTGTTCTGTCCCCCGAGGGTCAGGGTGCTCACCACGTGCCTCGTGTGATGCCAGGCGCTCATTACACAACAGCGAGCTGGGAACAGGCCGTGGATAGCCTTGCCATCGGTGGTGGATGAGGAGGAGGCCTAATCATCCTCTTAGAAGCTTAAGGATAGGCGTGGGCCACTGGGTCGGTGGCAGTGCCACTGCTGAGGTGTGAAAAATTGCAGGAGGAGACTGGTCTGGGCAGGATGGGGCAGCTGCGGTCAGGAGTTTGTTTTGTCTCTCACATCTGATGTCTTTTAGATGCCTATGTGAAAATGACAAGTTGCCAACTAGGTTGCAGGATCAGACTCACGGTGATGTTTAGTTGGGGTTCCTTGGTAAGCAGGATGTTTGTAAAGGGGGCTGATAGGATCGCCCGTGGTGAGTGTAGACTCTAGGAAGGGGCCCTGGGACCTAGGCCAGGGGCACATTCAAGGCTGGACAGAGGGGAGGGAGGCCTGAGATAGGAGGAGGGCCAGGAGGGGTGGTCGTGGGGCTCAGTCACGTGGGCTGAGTAAGGTCAGGACCAAGAGATCCACATCGCACTTGGCATCATGGAGGTCGGCGTTGGCCTCCACAGGAGTAATTGTGGGGTGTGGGGCGGAAGCCGCCAGGGAGCGATTGGGAAGGGGCTTGAGAAAGCTGCCATGGTGACTGCAGGTGGTTCCTTCGTGATGTGTGCTGAGGGCAACCAGGAAATAGAGTGGGAGCTGGAGAGGGATGCAGGGTCACAGGAGAGTTTTCTTAAAATGGGGGTTTCTAGAGTGTGTTTATGTATTGATGGGAGTGATCAGGTAGAGAGGAAGACCAGGGTGAGTCCCGTGCCGGGGCAGGCTGGCCCTGGTGCAGTTCAGCTGGTGACTGGGGGAGGGTGGGGCTCCCAGGAGGGCAGGTGGGAGAAATATGATGAGAGGGGCCAGGCGTGGCCAGTGGGCAGGAGTGTGCATACTCGCGGCGTCGCTGAGCTCACGGAGGGCAGTGACACTGTTGGTGGAAGGGCCTTTCTCAACCCACCCATCCTCGATGCTACCCCTGCTCCAAGGGCATGCGATGCCCCGCTGTTCTATTAACCCAGTGTTTGCCAGCTCAACACAGGTACTGTCGACTCTCTTTAAGGATTGTACTCTGTTGCCTCGGTCACGACCGCGTATTGCAACATGAGGTCTTTGCTGACACTGTGGTTCTCATTTAGGTTTTTAACGTGCTGTGTCACTTCTAAGCAAAGTTAGAAGCTCCATTATGTACAGTTGTGGGCTTCTCCTCCAGACCACTGAGCACACGTGGTCGTCACTCATTAAATACTGGTTGTTGCTGTTCACTCATAACTCAGGATTCTGTAAGCAAGTGTCTTTCCTGAAGTGTTTAGGTTCACATGGAAAACCCTTTGGCTCTCTCTTGCCCACTAGTACAGCCCCTTAAGACTGATGTGTTTATCCCATAATAAACTTCAGCTTTCATTTCAAACCATTTACTAGTGGCCAAAAGTATGATTTACGTTGGGTGGCAGGCAGATCAAACCAAATCTTAACTCCAAGCTTCAGCTCCGATCTAGAAAAGCCAGAGAGAACAGGAATAGCATCGTAGTCCTCTTGGATCGTCAGTACCTACAGACCTGCCATAATTCATGGAAGAGCGGGATGCAGACATCTAGAAACCCTTTGCAGTAATTGTGCTGAAAAAACAAAAATGTATTTGCTTCCAGATTTTGCCAGTTTCCACAAGAAATTGTTCTGCAAATGGTGGAGAGATGTCGAATAAGAAAACTACAGTTACTTGCTCACCAGTATATGATTTCAAGTAAAATTGAGTTCTACATTAGTGAAAGCCTGCCTGAATATTTTGTTCCATATCAAGCAGAGAGATTTCGAAGACTTGGGTAAGAATGAAATTTAAAATTTATCATGGTCACTCTTAATCTGACCGATTGTCTCAAAGCAATTAAAACTAATGACCTGCCCCTCACTCTTGTGGAACTTGTCTTAAGAAGAATACTAATTAGAATTTGATTTCTGGGCTTTTTTCTGAGGTATTTTTTCATTCTAGACTTAACTTTTATTTAAACCCATTGAGTTCTGACAGGACGTTTTCATATCAACATGATTCTTGAGTTGTGTCTCCTCTTTTAGCTATGTCTCTCTCTGTGACAACGAAAAGACGGGCTGCAAAGCCCGGGAACTAAAATCCGTATATGTGGATGCAGTGGGACAGTTTCTTAAGCTGATTTTTCACCAAAACCACATCAACAAATACAACATATATAATCAGGTGAGACTCACACGCCTTCACCTTTGACTGCCCCCCACCTCTTTGCAGCATTATGTCATCCTGTACCTCTTCATAAAGGCATTTTCAAAGTCTTCCATGAAGATGGTATCCTTTATGGAGAATGTTAAGCTCTTCTGGAGCTGTGCTGTCCGATCAGGAGCTGCTGGCCACATGTGGCTGTTGTACACGGGGAGCGTGGCTAGTCCAAATACAATGGGCTGCACGTGTCAACTAGACACTGGACTTCAAAGACACAGTACGAAAAAAAGAATCAATTACATGATGAAAAGATATTATTTTGGATATGTTAGGTTTAAATATATTATGAAAATTAATTTTATCTGTTTCTTTTTAAATTTTTTTACTGTATTTACTAGAAAATTTAAAATTACATATATGGCTTGCATTATATTTCTGTTAGATAACACTGTTCTAGATAAACCCACTAAACTTTTACAAGATAAATCCCGTGGTAGAAATTGGGAATGTGGTTTCATGTTGCATGCAATCCAGAATCTCTCCAGCTCCTAGCTACTAGTTCTTAATCTCTTCCTCCCTCCCTCTCATTCTTTTTTTTTTTTTTTTTGGCATGATTAACATAGTGGAAATCAATTGTGTCCAAAGCAATCTTTTAATTAGCATAAATATTTACAATACTCCCTTTTCCCTCTTAAGAGAAATGCAAGCATTCCAGCAAATCAGAGTTTTATACAAACCAATGAGTTGAAGGAGAGCTCTGAGATATAGTTATGTCGCTTGGTCCATTGCAGCAGTTTTGGACAGTAAACTGGAAGAATGATTCTTGACCTTTTCTTCCTCCACCCCATCTGCGTGTATTCACCAGTAACGTCCCGGTTACTTAGTTCAGCTACCATGATTCTCAAGGGAGGGAGGGTATGAGAAGGTGACTCCTCTCCTCAGGTGAGCACCCCTGACTTAGACAAACTGAGCTGTGTTAATTTAGGTTTTCACTTCGTTCTCTAATTGACCAAGATCATATAGCTATGACCCCATGTTTAACCTTGAGTGAATGGTTCAACGTGAGGCTATGTTAAAACTTTGGAGGCTTTTTAGCTATTATTGTTTTAACATCCTTTAAACATTAAAATACCCATTTGGTTCAGCATTAGAATATTAACTTACGTAATATAAAAATTTATAAAAATTATTAATAATAATTATCTACATTAGCATGACATTTTGCACTTAATGTGCTTTGATATACATTATCCCATTTGATGACAGTATGGGTCAGCAGTTTGGTATATAGGAGTTAAGTCATCACAAATATTTTATACTTAAGTTCTGTTGATTTAACTCTTTCTTAGGTTGCTCTGGTTGCAGTAAATATCATTGGGGATCCCGCAGATTTCAGTGATGACAGCAATATTGTAAGTTTGGGAAGCTTCATTCCTAAAGAAGAAAATTTATTTCTATCAGGAGGGGATCATTTATTTTTGTCACAAAAAGTATCATCTTAAAAATCTTTGTAAAATTGTCTGGTGAATAACTATCAGATAATTTTTAGCAGCGAGTGTATTAAACTTTCTTTTACTCAAGAATTTTCATCGTCCCTCCAAAAGACTATGATCACTGAAGCTTGCTGACATCTTTATATCAAATCATCTCTTAGTGAAGGCTTTATGGTGTTCCTTTTCTCCTCTGAGATACTAAGCAGAACTGTTTGCTCCCAAAGACCTCTAGAGAGAAGCTGATTGATCATTATCTGGGGCACAACACAGAGGACCCTGCTCTGGAAGGAACCTGTACCGGGTAAGAGTCCCGCTCGCCCAGGGCAATAAACTTCACTAACTCTCCTTAGAATCAAGGAAGTGTGAGTCATTTCCAAAGGATTCTGGATTTGGGGGTCTCTACATGCCCTTTAGAGCTGGATAAGCTGTTGATGGGATTGTCTTAAATACACTTAAAGATTAAGGTCACTTGTTTTATTTAGCACATCTTCATTTATTGCCCTTCAGAGACGACTTCATTTCTTGTGTGTTCAGGTATTACTAGAAAGTTCCTAAAATGCATTCAGATAAAAGATCCATCAGCCATCCTTTGATATTTTATTGGCACAGGCAAATTCATAGGTAATAATTAAGTGTATTAATTGACCCAAATTATCAGTTTCTAGAGACTTCATCTTATATCTGCTTTGAAACTTTATTTTTTAAGCAAGTGAGAAATACATATCATATCAGTTTCTATAACAACAATTTTTACCAATTCCTCTTTACATTCTTCACATTAACAATTTTGTATACTTATTTATTTTACTGCTTCTTTTTTTAGCAGTATAAGGACTCTTGGTAGGTCAAGAGTGGATGGCAAGCTGAGGAGCCCTGGTTTGCATGATCCTTTTTCACCCTCTCTGTTCCCTGGGCACCTCTGAGACAGAGAGCTCCTCCAGTGCCCTCACCACGTGCCCACTGTTTATTAAAGCAAGGGGACCCCATTCCAAAGGTGCATGGCCTAAAGCAAAAAGAATTCAAAATGGTACCCAGTTCCCCTTCTCTGACAGCAGCTGCCTAATAAAGAAAAGATAAAACACTTAGATTTGAATAGACGTTTGGAATGTGCACAACTTTGGTTGGTCACTTGCATGTAGTCAGAACTTGTGACACACAGTACTTAATACTTAAGCCAGGCTCTTCTGTTTGCATAAAATATGGAGCAGATCCTCTCTGCAGTTGCTCAGGAGCAATTGGCTCTGCCAAGTATGCACACCAGTGGACAGTGAGCCTTGCTTCCTGCAGAGGCCTCCCTGGGCCCCTGCAGGCCTGGTCTTCATGAGGACCCAGCCTGAGAGGCGGACCAGGGGCCGTCACAGGGTGGTTGTGAGTGTGGAGTCTTAAAGTGGAAGCTGTTCTTACAATGGGTATAAAAACTAAAGTTAAAAGTCACTTATCTTGCCTACACTCCTCAGTCTCCACCTCAGATCCTTCCTGTGCCTAAGGGAGTCATAGCAGCACCCGCCCTACCTTCCGGGAAGGGGTTGGAAACACTAGGGGAAAGCACTGAAGAGTAGATAACTCTCTCCACCTCCTGTCACTCTGACACACCGTGGCTCTGCCTTCAGCGAAGCTCCAGCCAGAAGAACAGGGACAGCCAACCTCAGTGGTCGGTTTCAGTATTTCCACTAGACGGTCTTTGGGTCATTTTGATTCTGTTTAAATCAGTTCTTTGTCCAGTTAGCCAGGGAGACAGGAGACTGCAGTGTGTCTGTCCTGCCTCATCCTGTCGGGTTTTTCTGAAGGTGAAGTGAGGTCTGTGAAAAGGTTCTATACCGGAGCTGAGTGGTCCTAGACGTGAGTCCGTTGGTTACCGCCAGGGGGCCTTGTGTGGAAAGTGGAGAGGCTTCCGCTGATGCTGCTGACTGCCCTGGAGTCCTGACATCATTTTTGTAATAAATGAAGTCTTTGTTTTCATCTCTAGGATTCAAGGCAGAGCGACTTAGACTTAAGAGTGTAACATATATTTAGATAAAAATAGTTACAGTGATCTTGTAGCTACACTAAGACATGCTACTGTTGAGTTGTCACTGAGATTGATATTTTGCAAAGCTGCCAGAGCCGTCCCGGCCGCCAGCCTGGGCGGGAGCAAATGGCCTGCATTCAACGAGTGGGGAAGCGCTGGGAGGACACTGCATCATTTTGAAAGGTGATATAGTCCTGTGTCCTGTTTGAATTTATTATTATACAACCAAATTTTTTATGACAAATAATATTTTAATTGAAATGTACCTACATATGAAGATACCCAAATCAAAGCTCACAGCTAGCTTATTTCATGATGCAGGAGACTGGGAGACTTTGAAGTTGTCCTCTATGGACACTGTGTTGGGTAGTTAGGCTAGCAATATTGTTCTAAGTGTTAGACCCAGAAGAAAGCTACCGGCCTACTATAGAATTTAAAAGAAAGAATAGAGGTGATACTTAATCAGAAATAGGTTATTCAGATAACTAAAAAGATCATTTATGCCTGGAAGAATTTTTCTGATCTCCTACGGGACTTGATGATGATATCATACAGTTTGACAGTCGGGGGTAAAAGCCCAGTGGTAGCAATTCTCCACCTTTAATGTTTGTCACGATGACTGTGGAGCTGGTACGAAATATGGCTGCCTGGGCTCCACCTGGGCCCACCACGTCAGACTCTTTGGGAATGGGGCCTGGTCATCCGTGGGCCTTGGTTTTGGTTTTCCCCATCTACAGATGGTTCACATGCACCGTCCTGTCCTCTGTGCCTAGAACAGAGCCTGATGCAGAGTCTGCATTCCGAGGACTTGTTGAATGAATGAGTGAATGTGCCAGACACTCAGAGGCCTCAAAGGACAGTTTAATAAATGGTCAGGAGCATAAGCTGTGATGTCAGAAAGACTCCCTTACACTTCGGAGCTGTGTGACCTGAAGCCTGTTGCTGAGTTCTCTGAGCCTCCATCTTCTGAGGCAGGAAACGCTCCAGGAGCGGCTGTGGGGGTGCCGTTTTCACAACCGTCCGTGTATCCTCAGCACTGAGCCTGGGGGGCGCCCTCTGCTGCTGTGATGTCACGGAGATTGAAACTGGCTCTAAATTATTCATTTCTTTCCTTTAGGAAATCTGACTATATTTCTCCACTAGATGACTTAGCTTTTGATATGTATCAAGATCCAGAAGTTGCACAGATTATACGCAAATTAGATGAAAGAAAACGTGAAGCTGTCCAAAAGGAACGTTATGATTACGCCAAGAAGCTGAAACAAGCTATTGCCGATTTGCAAAAGGTACGGCTTCTGGAGAAAACAGTTTTTCTTTCATGTCTAGGTTTTCTGTTAATTACCGTAGTACTTAAGTTAGAACAAATGAGCGGGTTGCTAAAAGCCGTGGGAGTTAGTGTGGGTTCAGAGATCTAAGCAAAATAAAGTGATGGGCAGATGAGGCCTCAATAAAAATGTCAGTGAAACCACGTCCTGTGCCTCTTCAGACTCACCTCAGACGTCCCCCTCAGGTGCCGTGTTGCTGTCATAAAATGGTGGAAAAACATAAGAGATGTTTAAAAATTACCATGAACTCATGGGGCTGCTGCAGCAACAAGCAGCATGGCCTTTGCAGGTGAATGTGGTGTGTTCCCTCCGTTTTCCCTCCTCCCCACAGGATACATACATGGTCATCACCACTGTTACTTAAGCATTGCTTTACAAATTGTTTTTGCCCTTGACGTATACTGATCCATATCTGAAACAAAAAGCGAACGTTTCGTGCTCCAGGTTGGCGAGCGTCTCGGGAGGTATGAGGTAGAGAAGCGCTGTGCAGTGGAGAAGGAAGACTATGACCTTGCCAAGGAGAAGAAGCAGCAGATGGAGCAGTACCGCACCAGGGTGTACGAGCAGCTGGAGCTCCACAGCCTCGTGGACGCCGAGCCGGTGGGTGCCCAGCTGTAGGTTCCAGGAGGACAGACGAAAGCCTGTGGGAGAGGTTCAGTTGTGGTGTTCACGAGTTGGGTATATATTTTGTAAAATGGAGTCTTTGTAATGCTCAGGTGACAGTTAATAGGTAACTTCAGCTCTTGTGCACTGACGTCAGGTAGGTTTTCACGTTGCCATGCTCTTGCAGGAGGATTCACAGTAGGGGAGGAAGGGAACAAGTCAGGGGCCGGGAAGATCCCAGTGAGTCACTTCCTCTCCCCGGCTCTCGGTTTCCTCATTTGTAAAATGAATTGATGACAGCCCTGCTGCACAGACCCCTCAGGAGCGTTGTGAGAGAATAATCCTAACAGCTTGTTGAGAATGTGTTTCTCAAGAAGCACCCTGCCTCTGATCTTTAGAACCCACACAGGCAGGTGGTATGCATCCCACATTACAGATTAGGAAACTGAGGCCCAGAGCCGCAGAGAGTAGCGGTTGAGAGTGCAGACTCGAGCCGGATGCCTGGCCTCAGATCCTGGCCCCACCATTCTAGTTGTGTGATCTTGGATTAATTCCTTATCCGCTCTGTGCCTCAGTTTCCCCATCACGTTTGCAACAAGGGTGAAAATGGTGAGCATTAAATGAGATGTTCCATCTAAAGCACTGGCCATACCCTGGTGCGTAATAACCGCTGAATCAGTTCTACTGGTTACGATGACACAAAACAACCTGCTTTTGCAGATACAGAGTAAATAGCAGCGCTGGGTTTAAAACAGTCTATTTGGGGTCCAGCCCAGATGCTTCCTGCCCCATCTGCTGCTTCTGCATGGCATGTCTGCGTGGGTGTGCTTCCACACTGCGGTGACCCACACGCTAATGCTCACGGTCACACCGGGGCTAGTGGTGTGCGGTCACTTCTGCAGTCCGCACAGTAATGCCGAGAGACAGGTGAAGGATGTGACGGGCCTGTGGGCATCTTTAGTGTAGACTGTCTCTCTCTGCCTTCCTAGACAGTTGCTTACCTGGGGAATGAGGTGATGGCTCTGGTGTGGCGGTGGCAGTGGGAATTAAAGCTCCTGTTTCTTCCCCAGATGCGAAGGCCATTTGACTCGCCCCTCCAGCCCCTGGCTCAGCCCGGCAGCTCTCACCACCAGCCACCAACGCTGTCACTACTACAAGAAGAAAGGGTGACAGAAAACCGGTTTGCAGACCCTTTCCTCCAGGAAAAGCCTTCATCGCATTCCCTGGACATTTCTCCTCAGCACTCCACAGGAGACCAGGCACCACCCACCACAGACCCTCTTCTCAGGACCCACGTAGGTAACTCGGTTTCAGATTGTGGGCAGCTTATTCAGCAGAGGTGTAAGGAGGACCTGTGTTGTGCTGGGTGCTTTCCTGGTGCAGGGATGTATCGGGGTACAAAACAGCCACACCCCTTCCTGCCCCATGTTCCAGGAGTGGGAGGTAAACACTGAAGTCAGAACGTGATGACGTAAGCAGCCAGCACGTCGTCACGCCTCAC
This sequence comes from Tapirus indicus, assembly GCA_031878705.1. Classification (NCBI taxonomy): domain Eukaryota; kingdom Metazoa; phylum Chordata; class Mammalia; order Perissodactyla; family Tapiridae; genus Tapirus; species Tapirus indicus. The sequence goes on along the minus strand of CM062924.1, from coordinate 86,997,130 downwards.
TGGGAGGCCCTGTCTGGAGCAGACATGCCAGGCCTCCCAGCTGCCTCTGCCCTGTCAGCCAGTGGTCGGAGACACACTTCATCCTTCTGAGCCTCTGCTTTTCTCTCTGTAAAAATGTACAGTCATCTGCTTAGAGGATTGTTTCCAGGAATAAATGAGACAGCATTTGTAAAGTGCCTGACATGAACTAACCTCAGTAGAACCTCAGTGCAAGTCGTGTATAGTTACTATACCTATTGGAACTTTCTCTGTTGTAAGTAACAGAAAACCTGGGCCAAACTGGGGGGTTTATAGGCTTTTGTAACCAGGAACTTAAGAGATCATGTGGGTTTCAGAGTCGGTTTGATTCATTAGCTCAACAGTGTCATTGAAGACTGGTTTCTTTCTATCTCTCAACTCTGTTTTCTGTGGTTCCATGTCACCGTAGGGCTGGGACTGTCATGTGGCCCTCAGCTTCAGGTCTGTACGTTGTACCATCTGAGGGGGAGGGCACATCCCATTCTAAGCAAAAGCCCCAAGTTTACCCTGCTTAGATCAGCCTCAGTCATTTGCCAGCCTCTGAAGTGATGACGAGTCAAAGGAGGGAAAAGTGCCTACTGGCTCATTCAGGACTCCCTGGAGCTTCTGCTGATGTGTGTGGCCGTGTGGCTGGTGGACTCTGAGGAGGAAGGAAGGGCGCTGGGTGGGCACAGGCAAGTGTCTCCTGCAGCCAGAAGCCCAGGAAGAGAGGAAGGACCGCTGCTGCCACAGCGCACTCTGTGGCACTCATGCCCTGCCTTTCCCTGGCACGTCTCTGAGTGTCACCATCTTCTCTACCAGTGATGTCTTGTCTATAACTTAATTGTTATAAGTTATATTTAATACTCCAACTTAAAAATACTCTAATTTCTCCTTTTTTAGCATCTCAAAGTGTTTTGTTTTACAGTTATGAGTATATTTTAGAATATGAGAAACTTATTCTCACACGTGGTCTGCACTCAGTTGACATCTCAGTGAGTGTTAATATGAGGAAATAGTTACCCTCGTCTGTTCAGTGTCACGGTGGCACCTGCCTCAGAAAATGACTCAAGAATTGCTCTTTTTATTCTCTTTTAATTACCCAAAAGTCTGCTACATATTTGTTTGATTATGTATCTCTCCCCAGTGAGAATGTAAGCCCGTGAGGATGGGAGGTCCATCTCGTCCTCATGGGGCGCGAGTTAGGTGCTCAGTAATAGCTGTTGAAGTCCTAAATAGATAGAATAAACAGCTGCCTTCTAGAGTGTCAGCAGGCACTGCAGAAAAAGGTTGTTTAAAGATCTTTAACACTGGCTACCTGTTTTAAGTATAAGGCTGCCCGATAATGAACATGTTTAAAATGAAGCTTGATACTTATTTCTAAGCCATAACTAAGAAAACATCAGAGGTCTTGTTAGAAAGAAATGTAATAACTTTTACTTGAGATCTATAATGAGTCTAGAAAGGAATAGAAACTCTGATCTAATTTTTTTTAGTTACATCCTATTGTTGTATAAATTATTCTGATAAGATTGATACTTAGCAAAATACCATCGTTCAGACCAGCTGAGTCCAGAGCGGTAAGCCTGCAGTGTAGACCCGGTGGTGGCAGGTGGGGGAATCCTGCACGGAACTGTGCAGCTGCCTGTCCTCTCCTGCAGCTCGAGCCCCTGCCCTACGATGAGCGGCCCCTTCCTGCCACCCGCAAACAGCCTGGGGCAGCGACTGTGGAGCCAGAAAAGAGTGATGGGGACATCAGCGAGGCTCCCAAAGGAGGCACTGCAGGCGAGCCGGAGCCCTTAACAGAGAAGGCCTTGAGAGAAGCCAGCTCTGCCGTCGACGTGCTCGGGGAATCCTTGGTAAAAAAGAAAATACTGTATAAACGTGTACCTGTAATATAGGAAGGAAGCAGGCAGGAAGAGCTCCCAGGGCTTCCTGTTTGTGATATTGTTGATTTCTCTCTGTCCTCGTTATTCAATTGAAATTCTTTTGATAATTACTAATTATATGAAACAGCAGAAACATAAGCTAGGATTTGTGATTTTATGATGAGTATTCATTTAAGACTGGCGTTTCTCTCTGCTGTCGACAGAGCTAGTGGTGAGGATCGGCTCCCTTCTGTCAGCAGCCCATTCCAGGGAAAAGGCTGACAAAGCAAAACCAAAGACAGAAATGAGCCCCATTGATTTTTCCTGTAGTTCTCAGCCTCAAAATTTTTCTGAGTGGAGCTTTTAATACTTTCCATATTTTAACATGGTCTTAAATTTTGCATATTAGAAAAAATTATTTCTCTAAATACACAGATTTATTCTGTAGAGGTCCTGTTATTAGAGAAGATTTTTCTTCATTTGAGACAAACACAGGCTCAGTTGCACAGTGTTGGGGGTGGAGGCGATGTCACTGAAATGCCCACTCTGAGTAAAGCAGGACTCTTGGTCCACGGTAGGTTGCTGGGGCCTATTCCAAGACGTGGTCCTACCGGGAAGACGCACTGCTCGCCTTGTATAAACAGCTGATGGAGATGCCTGTTGGAACCCCAAAAGAAGATTTAAAGAACACACTGAGAGCGTCGGTCTTTCTCATCAGAAGAGCCATCAGAGACATAGTGACCCCGGTGAGTCCCCTGCGCCCCTCAGTGGCCCCAGTGTCTGCAGATGGGATGTGTGACATTCCCCAGGAGGCCAGAGTAGCCCAAAAGGTAGCCTGGTCACCAGCATCATTGTCAACCAGCGCAGTCGCCAGAAAGTGGGGCCTCTTGCAAGAAGCTTAGCCAGTGAAGAGGCTGTGAAGCCTGTCTGTGCTCGGTCCTTCTCCGGTCCTGAACAGCATCAACTTTTTCCATGCTCTTCACCCACAGTGTTCACAGAGGTCTGATTCACTATGACTAAGAAACATTCAGTTTATGTTTTTATTTTTCATGAAGCCTGAGGAGCTTGGGAATTACTGTGGAATTTTTCTAACTCAGCAAAGGCCTTAAGAATGAACGTTCCACAGGCACACGTCTGCATGTAGACAGGAGCTTATCCAGTTCACAGGCATGTCCGATGTTTGGCGTCAAGGGGAATGTCGAGCACTGTGTGACCCTGTGACATAAGCGCACGTGTCTCCCATATGCAGGGACTGTATTTAGGAAGCAGTTTCAATTTGCCATTTTCAGCCTTTCAGACAACATGTAGTTTTCAAGATAATGTCCATATTTATTACCAATAGTAAATTTCATGTTCACTTTTGGTGGATTCAATTATGGTAGCTCATCTGTTGTTATCGCTTTTTTCTTAGGTCTTTCAGGCTTCTCTGAAATTGTTGAAGATGATAATTACACAATATATTCCTAAACATAAACTGAGTAAACTTGAAACAAATCACTGTGTAGAAAGAACCATTCCCATTTTGCTCACCAGAACTGGAGATTCTTCTGCTCGCCTCCGTGTCATAGCTTCCAATTTTGTTCAGGTATGAACATCACTGTAGATAATAAGCATGTTCCTAGAGATATTTAACTTTGTTAGTACTTTCAAGACCTGTCTCTACTCAAGAGCATCATGGCTTACTCTCATACGTGCCTTGTGCTCCATATGGTAAATTCTGCCTTAGACGTGATCTTTTATTAAGACGCACAGTTTGGTTTTTCTAGAGGGCCTCTAATTTAACAAATGCTATTAATTTTTTCAGTAAATAAAAATATATGGAGAACTAAATCAGTATGGAAAATTTGGGGGTAAAGAAATAGTAAATGTATAACTGTCTTGATCTAAATATTTTTGTTCTTTCAACAAACACGGCTCCTCTAGGCTCGGACTGCGAGGCATGTTGACACAGGAGTAAACGTGGGAGGGTTTTGGCACACAAGCAGTGTGAAAATATATTTTACTGTCTTTAGCTAATGAATTCATCTAGTCTAGGAGTTCTTAAGTTTAGGCCTATGGGCTTCAGAAAGTCTGTAAATTCCTTAAAATTTTATACAAAATTTTGTGAGTGTACACGTCTTTCTCAGGAAGGAATCTAAAGTTTTCATAGTTTCTCTGAGGGATCATTTGTCCAATATGAAGAACCACTGATCTTGTTTCATTTAGTAAACTTAAATTTTCAGGGAAAATGAATAAGGAGAAATAAGTAATACTAATTAGAAGGTGAAATAAGTAATACTCAAGTCCTACAATATGCTCCTCGTTAATATAGCTTAGAATTTGGGGGAGATGTCATCTTTCAAAAGAAACGTTGAAAATGAGGATATGTCATGGCTTCATTTAGTTACTTTTAAGCCCTCTTGATGTCTGAGTCATTTGCTGGGCTGAAGTCTGCTCCCCACGTGAGGTCCTGGCGCACAGCACCCACAGGGTTGGAGGCCTCGTTCTGCGCCAGGCCGCCGCTCTGGATCCATGCTGCGCAGCGTCTGTGTGTCAGTTAGGTGTTAGTTCCTCCTCTGAAGAATGCTCTCATTCTTTTCTCTTCTTCCGTGTTTGTACAGTCACTCATAGGCCCAAATAGAAAGTTAATTGTGCTGGCAAAATGAAAGGTTATTTTAGGTGGTGTGACCTGCAGACCTATTAAAAATGGATTTTTTCTATATTGCAACTCATATGCTTCAATATTTTATCATTTCTTTCTTTTTCTGTGTCTGGCTAATTAAATGGTAAATATCTTAATTACAGAAAGACTTGTTTGTTTAGAGACATTAAAATACGTAACATTTGTAAAATATTTCATCTTAACCCATCAGTAATCTTATCAGCTAGAGTACTGTACATTGTTACATCTTGGTTGACATTTAATAAATACTAAAATGGTGGGTTTTGCAGCAAAACTAATGTCTTTTAGAATTTTAGAAATTAGAAAACCTTTTTCTTGAGGTCAGGAAATCCTGAGAAGAGAAACGTTAAGTTGTTTTTTTTTTTTTTTTTTTTTGTGAGGAGTACCAGCCCTGAGCTAACATCCGTCGCTAATCCTCCTCTTTTTGCTGAGGAAGACTGGCCCTGGGCTAACATCCATGCCCACCTTTCTCCACTTTATATGTGGGATGCCGCCACAGCATGGCTTGATGAGCAGTATGTAGGTTCATGCCCGGGATCCAAACCCACAAACCCCGGGTCACTGAAGCAGAGCACACGAACTTAACCAGTATGCCACCGGGCCGGCCCTTGATTTGTCACTGTCATTTTTTATTCCCTATTCTTTCCTTCAGTGTTTACTGTGAGGATCATACTAAATTGTACTAAATTACCTCTACCCTTTTCCAGTAAAAATTAACATATTATGTTGGTTTTTACAGGAAATGGCCTTGTTTAAGGAAGTTAAGTCTCTCCAAATTATTCCATCTTACTTGGTACAGCCATTAAAAGCAAACTCTTCAACTCACCTGGCAATGAGTCAGATGGCCCTCCTGGCCCGGCTGCTGAAAGACCTGGGCACGGAGAACACAGGCTTCACTGTGGATAACGTGATGAAGGTAAGCACACCTCGTGGCCCACGCCAATGGCCTCGGCCCCGAGATGCTGCCTGGAGCGTGGGGAGTCTAGTCAGTGTGTATTGAACGAATGAAGATGTGATCTCAGAAAAACCATCATGGTTTCATCTAACAAATGAATGCACCTAAGGTCTTCCTGCTGTTCCTTATTCCGTGGGTTGGTACACAGTATGTACAGGTTTTTGTCCATGGCAGTGGACAAGTTAAAATGAACGTTTGTCCATAAGAGGTAACTGCACTATAACAGAGATTGTCAAGTATATGGAAGTATGTCCTTTTTGTGCTCTGGACAACCTAGTGAAGCCCTGGAAGTTATAGGAGAGACATTTCCTGCCAAATCAAAAATTCCCTACTTCCTGATTTCAAGTGTGTTGAAAGTATAGCTCTGAGTGTGAGGCCAGCGTCTTGGCCAGCTGTGCAGATAAACTGCGGTCACAATGTTCCGTTCCCGGTCCAGCCCATGGGTCAGTTCTCTGCATCCGTTCCCATCAGTGGAGGCAGTGATTTAAATGCCGTTTTTCTACTCTGTGGATTCCACGTACCCATCGACTCAGACACCTGGATTTGGACCTGACACAATTAAGTTACACTCAGGAAAGGCAGGAACATATAAGGCCACTTTTATTCATCTGTTTTATTTACAGAGGTATGATTTAGACACTGAAATAAATAAAACTTCTGAAATACTTTCTCCACTTGGCTTCCAGAACCCCACATGCCCCTGGTTCTCTCAGAGCACTCAGCCTCGTTGTCTCAGTCCCTTACTGGTTCTTCTTCATCTTCCTGACTTTTAAATGTGAAGAATCCAGGCCTTATTCTTCTCTCATTTGTACACACATACTCCCTGGATGACCTCTTCCACTCCCCACAACCTGTTTGGAGAAGACTCTCAGATCTCCCTCTCCAGCCTGTCCCCTCCCTGAAAGTCTCACTCCTCTCCGTTGCCCCCTCAGCATCTCCCCGGGGCTGTCGGTGAGCCGCACTCTTCCCACATCCACATCAGACTTCTGCCCATCCACTCCCACCTGCTCCTTCTCTACCTTCCCCATTTCTGTAAATGGCAAGCCATTCTTCTGTTTGCTCAGGCCACAGGCCTTGGGGTCATCTTTGATCCTTTGCTGTGTCCCACACCTCCATCAGCAAGTGCTGTGGGCTCTTCCTTAAAATACATCCAGAGCCTGACTGCGTCTCACACCTCCACTGCTGCCCCTCAGGTCCACTGGCCACCGTCTCCTGCCTGGATTGCTGTCTCAGTCTCCTCGGTGGACTTCCCACTCCCGTCCTTGCCCCTGTGGTCTGTTCTCAGCCAGCACTCGGAGAGCTCCTGTTAATGCAGGTCAGATCAGGATGCTCCTCTGCTCAGACCCACCATGCTCCCCGTCTTACTCAGAGAAAGAGTCTTTTCATTTCTGATTGCAAACTGCCGATTCTTTCCTGAGCTCATCTCTTTCTTTTGTAAAAATGCCAAAGGCAGCCAATTGCAGCTCAGATACACCAACACTCTGATCATTTCCATCCACTTCTAGCACTACCAGCTCAGTAGGCCCCTGGCCTACCTTCTGAGCTACATTAGGCAACAGTTGTATCTACTGTTTTGCTGTGTGTAATGTGGATCACCACCTTTCCTGCCTTCGAGGTCAGTTTCCTTGTTCCCACCACAGAAGCACAAAGTCTGCCCCACATATTTACGTCCTTGTTATGGCAGCACCATACTTCAAGTTACCAGTATAAGCATGAGTTACAGTAAGCTATGCTGCAGTAACAAACTCTGCAGTTTCAGTTGTGTAACACTAAAAGTTTCTGGCTCTCCCGTGTCCTGGTCCAGTGCAGTTTGCAAGGAGAGAGGGTGCTCTGCTCCAGATAGGCACTCAGGGACTCAGTCTCCTCCAAGTATGATGCCACCAGCTTTTACACATGACCTCCGAGGTCACTGAATAAAGGAATGTGACTAGAGGGTTGTGAGTGGGAGGTTTCTATGGACCAAACCACTCCCACCCACATTTCCATTGACCAAGATGGCCCATCCTAACTCCAGGGGCCTGGAGTACGACATCGCTGTGCAACAAGGAAGAGCAGAGGACTGCTTGTTGAGCACATCATCCTATTCTGGCCGTCTCAGTGCTGGTGGGACTGATCCAGACACAGGGAAAGGAAGAAGGAGAAATGAATAAAAGTAGGAAATTAGGGGCAGAGGGAGGGGAGTTAACTGCAGGAGCAAAGTCCCTGAGTAGCCAAAGGAACTTGCCTCCAGTGTACACCTGGAAGGGTTGGTTCAGCGTGGAGCAGGGGCCAGTCCTCCTCCTAACAGGAGGAGGTCAGCTCAAAGCCAAGAATGCATAATGGAGGTTTGAGAGTCAGGGAGAAGTATGAAATGTTCCCCTTGACATCTGAGAGAGTAATGCTGCAGGGCAGTCTACTATGCAATGCCAAGGACCCCCACAGTATCCGTGGCTGTAAGTCCAGCGTGAAACCGGTCAGCATGATTCTCAAGTCTGCACTGACGTTCTGCTTTGCCTGGTGAATACAAAGAAAGGAGAAGGGGTCCCGGATTTTGAGAGCGTGCATGAATGCCAGTGTGACTTATAATGATGGACCATTCTGTCCAGGCTGGACACACGGGGCAGTAAAGGCTTGAGAGAGATGACAGGTGGGAGAAGACAGGAGTGCGTCTGGGAATGGGCTGAGGAGGGAGTACCAGACACGTGGGCTGCAAAGGTAGGAGGTGATCATCAGAGGGCGGGTCCTTAAGTGCAGTGCTTCCAGAGAGGGTGCAGTGATTGGAATGACAAGGTCTGGGGTAAAACCTAGAGTGCACGGCAGGCTGAGACCATGGGAATGAGGAAGCCCAGGAAGTGAGAGGCCAGGTGCCCAAAGGACTGTCAGGAGATTTCGATTTACTTACTAAGCATGGTAATGTCAGTCTGGGATGGGATAAATACATTACGATAGGTTCATATGACAGAATACAATAAAGCAGTTAAAATGAATGAAATAGATTGTGATGAGTGAAGGTGCACAGATCTTGAAAAAGGAATGTTGAGTGGGAAAAAATAAAGTTTCAGAATGATAAGCACAGTACACTATTTATAATGTTAAACAAAAAAACTGTGTACATACACACGAACACACACTCAGATGTGTACCCTTTGTCGTCGAGGAAGTCTGGGTGGGAGCGTGCAGGCTAGCTTCAGGAGAGCCCTGCCTGCAAGAAGGATGAGAAACAGTTGGGCAGGGAGACCTCCAGAGGGGCTTGCACGAGAGCCACAATGTTTCATTTCTTAACAACAAAAAGATTGGAAACAAACATGGCAAAATTATAACATTGGTTAATCTAGATGGTGGGGGCGTGAGGTTTATGGTATTTCCTCTTCTCTATGATTGGAATACTTTGTAATACTTAATATTTAAGTTTATGGAAGGATATAACCTAAAAGATTCTTGTTAATATGTTAAATGGAAAAAAGCAAAACACAGATTATATATGCAACATGAACTCAACTTTGAATGGAAGGTAAAGGAGGCGAGAGAAACTCGCTGTTTCTTAAGAGCTGGAATTCTGTGGATGTTTTCTTTTTCTATGTTTTTCAAATTTTTATGATGTACCTATATTTCTTTTATGCTGGATAAAAATAAACTTCGTTGTTTTAAGAATCAGTAACAACAAGAGCCCCTCCCAACTTTATTTTCAGTTTTCAGTGAGTGCCCTGGAGCACAGAGTGTATGAGGTTCGAGAGACAGCAGTTAGAATTATCTTGGACATGTATAAACAGCACGGGGCTTCTATTCTAGAGTACCTCCCTCCAGATGACAGCACCACACGCAAGAACATTCTCTATAAAACAATTTTTGAGGGATTTGCTAAAATAGATGGCAGACCTACAGATGCTGAAATTACGGTAAGTTAATTTTTATGAAATTATGCTCAATCCTATATTGAGTGAGTTATTTGGTACGTGCATAAACTGACAAGTTATTCGAGGAGCTGCGTGTTCAGGAAGCACAGCGTACTGAGAACATCGGCTCCCCGGGTTCCGCTCCTGGGCCTTCACTCTGCCTGTGATCTCTCAGCTTCTCCATCTATAAATAGGAGGATGATAGCTGTGAGGACATTTGCAGTTTATCTGTCAGCGAACATTTATTAAGTTAATCTGGTGAATTTAGTTTTAACCCTGGTTTTAGTATTAGTCTTAGTGACTGTTATAATGTGTAAGGAACATAATTTATATGCTGTAATTTGTCTCCCAATTTCTAAGATTACCCTAAAAAGCTATTCTGATGGAAAAATAATTTTCATACCAGGCACAGAAAAAAGCAGCCACAGAAGAAGCAGAAAAACGAAAGAAAGAAGAAATTAAAGCTTTACAAGGGCAGTTGGCAGCACTGAGGGAAATGCAGGCTGAAGTCCAGGTATGGAAGGTTAAATATCTTTCATCATCAGTGTACTTCAAGTTGAAATCCTGCGACCGTTTATTTCATTATAAGATGCACAGCATGCTTGATTTATTTCTCATGGCATTTTGCATGGGCAAAATGGGCATCTTTATACTTTGTTGTTTTTTTAAAATTAGTTTTGGGGTAAATAAAAGGAATCCTCCACTAGATGGTTTGAATTCGCTGTCGGATAATCATCCAGGCTCTCGTATTCCATGGAGATGGGGTGAGCTGCCATAAATGTTTAGAGAGGAAGAGGTAGAGGGACAGATCTCCTCTCCACAGCTCCAGCCTCCTTCAGAGGCAAAGAGAGAAATACGTGGGAGTATGCAGGTCTGACTTCCATGCATGAAAAAAGGAATTCCAGGTAAATGTTGTACCTCGGGAGCCCTTGGTCCTAAGCCTGTGGAGACTAGTATGGGGTCAGATGGTGTTGAGTGTGAATGTGTCCCTTCCCAGCTGCCTGCATCTGTGATTGAACTAATTTCATAGCACTGATTTTGTAGTGAAGTTCCTTATGTTAAAAGAAAATTTCTTTTGGGGCCAGTCCGGTGGCATAGTGGTTATGTTCATGCGCTCCGCTTCTGGTAGCTCGGGGTTCGCGAGTTCGGATCCTGGGCGTGGACAGACACACCGCTTGTCAGCCATGCTGTGGCGGCGTCCCATATAAAGTAGAGGAAGATGGGCACGGATGTTAGCCCAGGGCCAGTCTTCCTCAGCCAAAAAAAAAAAAAAAAAGATGAGGATTGGCAACGTATGTTAGCTCAGGCCAGTCTTCCTCACAAAAAAAAAAAAAAAGAAAATGAGAAGGATTAGACAACAAAGCTGCATATAAGTAAAGCTAAAGTGCATGGCACAAACAATTTGTAGATACAACATTACATCAGTATGTATGGAATAATACAAAAAATAAAAGCAAAAGCAGTTTGAGAAGGGGCATCGGTGTAAACTGGGATCATCAAAAAATGAGAACTGAGCAGGAGCTTAGAAGATGAAGCTGCTGTAGCTCAGAGCAGAGAAAGGAAAGCAAAAGGGTAAGGGAGCGGGGAGCTGTGGATCGAGGCGTGTTCAGTGTGCGCGGTGGGCAGGCCGCAGAGCTCTGCTGGACAACACCGTGCTGTAGCTGGCAGGGTTGTCCCGTGCACTCCACAGTCTGTTAGAGGGCGCATCTCATGGGAAGTGTTCCTACCACAGTTTTAGTGAACAAATAAAACTGTTTTAAAAAGAAGAAAATATGACTGAATATATGCTGACGGTCCTGTGGCAGAGTCACAGTAACGTTCTGAGAATAACAGTAAGAAAAGGAAAACAGAGGCCACTGACGGGGCCTGGGGCGGGGCCAGCCTCCTGTGCCCATGGAGAAATGGTGGTTCAAGACTTTCACTTTCTATTTTTTACTGTGGTAAAATATACATGACATAAAATTTACCATTTTAACCATGTTTAAGCATGCGGTTTTGTGCCGTGAAGCACATTCGCATCGTTAGCAGTTATCACTGCCACCTGTCTCCATGACTTTTGTGAATGACAGAGGATTTTTAAGTCACCTGATTGCTCCTGAATTTTAGAAAAATGGATTTAAAATTCACTTATCGGTTTTCTAAGTTGTTCAAAGCATAGGGAAGGGAAACTAAAATTCTGGAAACTAAAATTCAACTTTTGGCATTGTCTCCCTGCAGAATATACAAACCCATCTCTCATCAATAAGAATTTTTTTGATGCCAAGAATCCAGTTATGTCAAGTTTGCTTTCTTTACTCTGTTGGTGTATAAATTTTGTGAACCCCACTTGCAAGTTTAATGTTAATCTATCCAGTCCTCTTCCAGTCCTAACGCTGTGTTCTCGTATGAGCTCTTCAAGTGCAGGGATTGGGTTTGACAGAAGTTACTTACTGTCGTGTACAATTTAATCTTCTACAGTGTAGTAGACAGGCCGTGTCTGTAACACAGCACTTCAATGCTAGATGTAAGGTGACCTGCTGGCCCTGTTCTCCTGTAAAACTGAGAGTCCAAGAAGCCCTCAGCCCTGGGCTGGGATGGCTGCCCGCCAGACAGCATGCATTTAACACAGGCTCAGTTTTTGTGGAGACTGTAGCAGTGTTTCTGGTGGTCTGGTGGGTAAGGTCCAATGCTCTCACCGCAGCCCTGGTTTGTTTCCCAGTCAGGGAACCACACTCCCCATCTGTCGTTTGTCACACTGTGGTGGCTCTGTGTTGCTGTGATGCTGAAAGCTCTGCCACCAGAATTTCAAATACCAGCAGGGTCACCCACAGTGGACAGGTTTCAGTGGAGCTTCTAGATTAAGAGAGACTACGAAGAAGGACCCAGCCACCCACTTTTGAGAAAATTGGCCATAAAAACCTGACAAATAGCAGCAAAGCATTGTCTGATGTGGCTCTGGAAGGTGAGAGGCTGGCGCAGAAAGACCGGACAGGTTCCACTCTGCTGTCCACAGGGTCGCTCGGAGTCAGAATCGACTCAACAGCACTAACAACAAAAATAGCAGTGTTTAGAAGGCTGAGCAGCAGGGATAAAAACTTGGTAAAGTATTTCCCAGAGTTTTAGGGCAGGGAGAGCAGACTGCAGGAGCGCTGGGAGGCAGCTCAGGAGCAGCAGCAGGAAGGCCCAGCCCGGGAACCTACCGTGGGCCACATGTCCCATCATGTGCCACAGCAGCCAAGCCCGTCAGCCAGCGGTGAAACTCTGCTGCTAGTAACTAACCTTTTACGTCCAGTCCACCCACGTCGTTAGCACACCTGACCCAAGGAGGAAAAGAGCTTGGCGGAGAAGAGTGACACATCACTGCCTCTGCTACCCGGAGTCCACCTGGGCATAAAGAACTTTGTGATGCCTAAGTTATTCATTTAGTCAACCAGTATTTATTAAGCACTTACTGTGTGCCGGGCAGTGTTCTAGGTACTGGGGATACACCAGTGAACAGAACAGACAAAATCCCCACCCTCATGGACCTTCACGTCCCATAGTGGAAACAGACAGTAAACAAGATCAATAAGGAAAGTACGTCATGTGAGAGCGTGGTGCATGCTGAGGAGAAAAGTAAAGTCGAGAAGGGAATTCTGAAGGGAGGACGGCAGCATGCTGAAATAGTGTGGCAGGGGAGGCCTCACAGAGAGGTAGTCTTGAAGAAAGACCTGGAGGAAAACCTCCAGATCACTGGAGAAAGAGCGGAGAACTGCAGGTGCAAAGGCCCTACGGTGAGAACTGGCCTGCATGCTGAGGAGCAGCAGGGAAGCCAGTGTGGCTGGTGCACAGTGAGCAGCGTGGACATCGGAGATGAGTTGAGATGGTGACCTAAAAGGCCATCCAGGGTTTGAGCAAGGTGAATCACCTTACGAGGCATTAATGGGGTTACTCTGGCCACTGTGTTTGGAGCCTTTGGGAGCAGTGGTCATAGTCCTGGTGGGAGACGATGGTACTTGCAGGGGAGGTGGGAAGAAGCAGTTGGAGTCTGGGTATGTTTTGAAGTCGAGCCTACGGGTCTGATGTAGGTTATATAGGGAGAAAGAGGGGAGGGAGAGAAGTCAGCCACCTCTCCAGGTTTTGTGGCCTGAATAACTGGAATACTGAAGATGCTGGGATCTGTGACAGAGAAGACTGAGAGGAGAGGCTCAAGGGGAGAGCAGGAGTTTGGTCTGGGTAGGTGAAGGTTGAGATGACTAGTAGAGACCGAACAGAGATGCTGAGTCAGCAGAGAGGCCCAGGCTGAAGGCTTACGTGTTTGGGTCATCAGTACAGAGATGGGTTTCAAGCGTGGGAACTGGGCGAGAGCAGCAATAGTGGAAGTCCAGACGGTAGAGGGGAGACGGCTGTGTCCCAGAGAAGGGGGCCCCGGCGTCAGGAAGGCACAGCCAGTGAAGCTGGAGGATATGAGGCGCATGGGGCACCCTGGGGATTTAAGGGGAAGGGGAGTAACGGGTCCTGTGCTGTGACAGCCCGCAGGAGATGAGGGGGGACATGATGATGGCTGAGCGACTTGGAGGAGGGCAGTGGCCTTGACAAAAAGCAGTCTCCAGGGAGTGGGGGGACAGGAGCCCAGAGCGGGGAGACTGCAGGCGTTTGAGTATCGATGACAATTTCCAAGACTTGTGTTATTTGTTGGTAGAAATTCTAAAATAAACCTAAGAACATACTTTCAGGGTCAAAATGTATCCTGGATAGACTCACTCAGACTGCTGCCATTTGTCCCTGATCTCTCTGTTTTTATGTCTTAGGAAAAAGAAAGTGACGCTGTGAAGGCGAAGAACCAGGGTACGTAAGATGTGCACCGTGGTGCTGCCCGTCGAGACCGCTGTCTTCCCCCAGCGGGGGTCTGTTGAGCCCCTGCTGCATCTCAGCCATTTCAGGGCTGATGTGAAACACTGCTACCTTCATTAACACGTGTATTTTTAAAATACATGTCACAGCAAACTGATTACTGAAAATTTGAAAATAATTTCTACAAAAAGTTATTTAAATTCCTTTCTTCTTAATTTCTGTAGACATTCAAGGAAGAAAAGTAGCCCCACCTAATGCTCCAGAAGTTCCGGATAATCACTATTTGGATAAGTGAGTAAAGTCGTCTTTAACCCATTATATAATGACTGGAGGGGCCAACCACACAGCAGCGCTGTGAAATAAACATATTCTCCCAAGTTCGTTGTGATTAATGTAAGCCCTAATTGGCTCTTTTTGGTAGTTTTAAAAGGTAGGAAAATGGCCTCTAAACTGACCAGCATTAACTCGGAGTCAAGACCGCTTTCCCTCTTCACCCAGCAGGAGGTAGCGGCCTGTTCTCAACGCGCTGTCACAGGCACAGGTCATCGCAGCCGCAAAACCCCCTTCCTGTACGTCGGCCGAGACAATCTACGAGGAACCTAGGGGAAATGTCTTTACCTTATCCTTTCTTGTGACTTAAATATCCTTCCAGCTTGATTATGCTGAGAAAAGTTAGAATTTGAAGGGATCTTAAGCTTTTATCTTGAGCACCTCCTCTTTTTTACAGCACTTGAACAGAGGAGCCATCCAGCCCCTCCTACGTCCCCCAGTGAGGGGGACCCTGCCCCCCGAGCTCGCCGAGGTGGGAAGGGGAGGTGTGAGCAGGGTGTGCTGGAGTCGGGGAAACGGAGACACTCCACGGACGTTTCTAAACCAGATCTGCGCTTCACACCTCACTCCTCTGTCTTGTTTCAGTTTATGTATTTTTTGTGGGGAAAGGAGCGAGTCCTTCACGGAGGAAGGCCTGGATCTCCATTACTGGAAGCAGTGCCTCATGCTGACGAGATGTGACTACTGCAGACAGGTCAGGCGCTGGGCACGGGCGGCCACACAGCCCATGAGCTAGACACAGTTCTTGAAAGGCCGAGTCACAGCACTTTCAGAGGAAAAGTGGTGGGAAAAGGAATTGAATGTATACCACCCCATTTTGTTTTGGGTGGGTTCTTCTTACTTTTTCATTGAAGTATAACACACATGTAAATGTGTACACATCACACGTGTTACAGCTCCCTGAATTATCACAAAGTAAGCACCCCTGTGTAACCACCACGTGGGCCAAGTACACCACCGCTGCTCCCCAAAGTCATTGCTGTCCTGGCGTCTGACACCATGCATTGGTGTTCCTTGCTTTTTGAGTTTTATATAAATGGAGCCGTACGATATGTAATTTTCGTGTCATGTTTGTTTCCCTGCTTTGCAGTAGTCCACTGTTGGCACATACCACAGTTCATCCATCTGTTTTTGGGTGCATTGGAATTTGTTTTTTGGAATTTGGGTGTGTCCGGTTTGACATTATTATGAATGATATTGCTACAGACGTTGTTGTGTATGTCTTCTGGCACGCGTGGGGGCACACCTAGTTGTGGAATCGCTGGGCGTGCCAGTGCTCACTGTAGAGCTAGTGCAAGCCGTGCTCCAAAGTGGTCACGTGTTCACTCACCCGGGGCGCTGGCCAGCTGCTCCGCACCCTTGCCAGCCGTGCACCATTAGCCTCTCTCGCTGCACTCGTCACACTCCCGGTTTGCGTCTCCCTGTGATGGTCCACCTGTTGGCCATTTGGCTGCCCTCTTTTGTAAAGCACCTTCTAGTCCCCTGCCCATTTTTTTAACTTGGGTCGCTGATCTTGTCTTGCTGATTGGTAGTCATTCTTTACATATCTGGATGCGAGTCCTGTCCAGTGTGGGTGCTGTGCCCACCTTCTCCCACTGTGTCTGGCCTCTTCAGTGTCTTATGTATCTTTTGACGAACAGAAGCTTTTAATTTTAATGTTGTCCATCTCATCATCCTTTTATATGGTTAATGCTTTTTGAGTCCTGTTTAAGAAATCTTCCCCTACTCCAAATTTTTAATCTTTTCTGGTGCAGGAGGCCTTCCTCTTAATAAAGGGGGAGAACTGGGAGGGAATGACTTCTTCCCTCTGCCTTGGGACTCTTTCCCAAGCTCTTTCTTGCAGAGGAGAGCTTGAATGGACACCCCCGCCTTCTGCACAGTTACTCCTCAGCCTGGCAGTGCAGATCCTAGACCCAGCAGTGTGTGAAGGTCCAGGACATGAAGTTTTAGGGCGTATAATATATACATCATCCTGCCAAAGCCCTCAGAGTGACGAGAGAATCCTGTGACACCCTTTGTGATCCTGTTTCTGTGCACGTTCATAAAAATGGCAGGGAGCCGAGATTTGAACCCACAGGTTTAACCTCTGAGCTATTCTGCCCCTGAGACAAGTGCCACACTGGCATTAAGTGTAGCTTCCCCCATCCCCACCTTGAACAGTGGCCTTTACACTCACTAAAGTAACAGGAGACGATGGGTGGGGTCTTTAGCAAGTGTAATAATGACTACAGAAGGCCTGTGGGGTAAGTGCCAGAGCTAACAGATGTGCGTGCTACCTTCACGTGTGAACGACACACGAAAGCCGAACTGATCTTTATGGGCACAGGGAGCAGGGGCACAGGTTGTGCAGGGTGGCCAGGGCAGGACATGCAGCCGTGCTCTCGCTTGGTTCTGTATTTCGGAATCCAGGTGGTGGAGATATCCAGCTTGACGGAGCACCTGCTGACAGAATGTGACAGCAAAGACTGGTTTGGAAAGTGTTATCGCTGCGGTGAGGCTGTTTTGAAAGAAGAGCTGCCCAGACACATAAAAACGAGAGACTGTAACCGTGAGTGCCTCCTCAGGCCCCCGCCAAGAGCGCTCGGCGCCCTGTGTCCCAGTGTCCCCCCGGGGGTCAGATCAGGTGTCCGCTGGGCCGTCGGTTGACACCTCCTGTTTTTCTGCCCTTTGTTCAAGTTTCACACCAGGAACTAAATCTTGTTTTATTGAAATTATTGCAGCTGGCAAACCAGAGAAGCTGGCAAACCGGTGTCCTTTGTGCCATGAAAACTTCACACCTGGAGAAGAGGTGAGAGGCTGGAGGCGGGGACGTGACCTCACACGGGGTAACCAGCCCACTTCTAGGTGACGCTGACGAGGTCGTCACCGGTGCTGGACCATGATGTGGAAACGTTCTGAGCCTCAGGGGGTAGCCCGTTCTGCTTTAGATGCGTGAACAGTTCTTCCACGTACCCACCTAGTCACGCTGTCTCCTGCCGTAGCATCCATAAGTGTCTCTTTGAGGAGTCTCAGCTCTGTTGGACATAAGCATGAAGTGGTTTTATTTTTTTCCAGTCGTTGCTTTCATCTGTATATTGGGGCCCTAAATGGCATCTTGGCCAGATTCTGTACCACTCTGGTCCCTTTTGAGTAATAAAACGGAGCCCAGTCAGGTTTGGAAATTCTACTTCCTGTCTGATCCGGGCTCTCCTCCCTTGCCCAGTGTAAGCTACGCTTGCGACTCAGCGGCTTGGTGTGGGAGAAGGCAGGGTCTTCCATTCCCACCCTCTCCTTCCCCATGTGCCCTGCTCCTCTGGCACTGGGGGCACGGGGGAGGGACCACAGGGAGTCAGAGACTCCGTGTTGGTCGTTCTGGCTAACATGATGGCAGAAGATGCCCTCTGCCCTTGTGGGGCCCTCCCAGGGCCCAGTTTTGGAGACCTGCCTCTGGCTCAACCACTTGCGCTCCATCCCCTTTAGCCACTGTCCCCAGCAGTCCACCGGCTGCATCCTGCTGCTGGGCTCTGCATGTTCCCGCCCTCTGGGATGTGGTGCCAGCAAAATGGCCCAGACCCAGCATGCCCTGCAGCTTCCTCTTGACCACAGAAAACCCATCTACGAGACAACTGCTCTCAGCCCTTTCTTCCAGCCAGTTGTCCACAGTTCATCCTCTCTCTCTCAGAAAATGTCAGCTACATGACAAAGTACACCGGAGAGCAAAGGAACCTCAGGCGCTCTCCTGTCCCCATCCCCCGAATAACTCGCTCATAGCCCCTTGTTGCAGCCACACCCCCGCCTGCCTGCTCCTCTCTCATGTTGTGTTGAAGCACATGAGACAGCAGGTCGCTTCCTCTGTAAATGTCCCCCTGCAGACCTCTGGACATAGGGCCTTCTCCACATAGCCCCAAGAGCGTCACCTCAGCTTTCCAGGCGGTGCTCACACTGCCAGTGACCTTGTGATGCCAGAGCATTTGTTCACCAGGACCCAGAGAAGGCCCACACGCCCACATGTTGAGATTGGTTGGTATGTTTTTAAATAGCTTCCTTCTCATGCTCTCTTTTCTTACAACTTGATGAGGCAGCCATTTGTCCTGTGGGGTTTTCCATTGTGGACTGGCTAATTGTACCCTCAAGTGTTGTTTAACACGGGTCTGTCCTCTGTATCTCCTGTGAAGTAGAGGTTGGATCTGCAGCCTGATCAGATACAGAGGTGACTTTACACCTTTCTTCCTGTGGCTACTTCAGAGACGGTGCTGGGCTCTCCATAAGGACGCACATGACGTGTGTGATGTGAGCAGCTGCTGACTCTTAAGGCCAGGTCCACAAGGTCACTGGGGACTGTGCCAAGTCTAAACACACTTCTGCCTCCTTCCCCACTCATTAGCTGGCGTTTCTTTAAGCAGAAATTTTCCCTCATCTGCCCTTCAGTCTCCCTGGGCTAGACTTTGTACTGGAAAGGCAAGATAAATGTTTAATTCTCTTCCATTGTGGACTGGTTTTCAGAATAACAAGTTGGCTCATTCTGTGCTCCAGCAGTAGTTTACGCGTCACGGGCGTGACTACTTGATGTGCTCCAGTCGTTGCAGTCACCATCCTCGGGGATGCACGCACTGCCCCACCTGCAGCCAGTGTAGCCTCGTCAGGTGGGCTCCTCACGTTGTTGATAGGACCCTAACAGCTGTAGAGCTTCCTGGCTCTCTGGTGTAACAAGCTGCCCCAGACCTGAGACCAGCCATTTCTTCAAGGGGCCTGGTTCCTCTGAGAGGAAACTGGTATTTCAAGACCACCATTGGGTGCCTCAGGTGCTCATGGGCCGGTCATGCTGCTGGCCTCTCGGTGGACAGAGCCAGGAAAAGTGTTGACAGATAACGTCTTAAGTTCACTCTGACATTCCCGATTCAGATCCTGAGCTGCCAGGGTTTTTTCCAACGTCTTCTGTCTCGCGTCTGCGTCTCCTTCCTTCCCTCCTGAGAACCCGCTTCCCAGAGCCCATGGAGATGTTAGAATTAGAAGATCACAGGTTATGCGTCGGCGTTGCCCCTTTACACACAGGCCGTCTCAGAACTGCCAGCAGTGAGGCGACTGCTGGAAGCCCTTGTCCCCAGTTCTTTCCGTGTTGACTGTGTCCACTAGTGATGTAGGGTCAGATGGCTCTGCTTACTGTCACTCGGAATCGTCCCAGCTGGTTATGCCACCAGCTGTTAACACATTTAGGTTCAATAGTTTCATTTTCTTATTCATATTCAATTTTTAGGGGACTTTTTTCTTTCTTTTTTTTTTTTTTGGTGAGGAAGATTGGCCCTGAGCTAACATCTGTGCCAGTCTTCCTCTGTTTTGTATGTGAGATGCCACCACAGCCACAGCATGGCTTGATGAGTGGTATAGGTCTGCACCCAGGATCCGAACCAGCGAACCCCGGGCGACCAAAGTGGGGCACGTGAACTTAACCACTATGCCACAGGGCCACCCCCTAGGGGATTTTTTTAAATTAAGTTCTATAATTATATAAAATACATGGTTCCAGAATCTATAAAATGAGGCATATTCAGAGAAGACCAGATAGAAGCTGCTGTCCCCGCCTCTGCACACCATTCCCTCCTCTTATAGAACAAGTTTTCATTATGGTTTATCCTTTTTTTTTAATATAAGCAGCTCTTACACACACCCCCACATTCTCTCTCTCGCTGTTTGTTTTTAGAAGTTAGGAGCCTTTGTGTTTTGTTCTAATGTACCTCCACACCGACAGGGTCACGTGCAGCCCAGTCACTCTGTGTTTACTGTCCCTGGGTTCCCTACTCCGAGCAATGCAGACGTCAGCTGGTGGCCTCCTTTTATTCTCCGCCTTCGTGTCCCCAACACCTGATTGGAAGTGATGGCCTCTCACCCACAGTAAGCAGCAGTGAGGTAGTCACAGACTTGTCCTACTTCCCTCTGCCTTCTGCACATTTCGGTCCTCTGCTGCGTCACACACCACCAACACGGAGCAGCTTCAACACCCACTTGTTTTCTCATGGCTCCTGGAAACGCCAGTCGGGTCTGGGCACGAGCCAGCTGGGCCCTCTGGTCAGGGTCCCTCAAGGCTGCAGTCACAGTGTCGGCTGGGCTGCCTTCTTATCTGTGGGCTCAGCTGGGGAAGTGTCCACTTCCAAGCTCAGTCCAGGTGCTGGCAGAATTCTTTTCTTTGTCACTGTAGGACCAAGGTCCCTGTTTTCTTGCTGGCTGTCAACCTGGGGCCACTCTCAGCTCCTAGAGGCCCCCCACGGTCCCCTGCACATGTACTCCCTAAACCATATTACACATTTGCACACTCCTCTGTGACAACAGTCTGAAACGTGCGCGGAGGTGAGAAGAACCAAAGTGCGGTCTGCAGGTAGGGGTGAGACATGCAGGCCACCTTATCAGACTCGGTGCTTCCTGAGGCGTGCCCCACAGCAGGTGTGAGGCGCCCCTGGGGACACGTGCGGAGAGCTCGGCAGCCGCTCCTCCTGCAGCTGTAGCCGTGGGGCTGCCTCTGGTTGCATCTTTGACAGCACGTGTCTCAGGTGCTGCGAGAGCCGCCGAGGTCCCTCTCGGTCTTCTGACTGACGGACTGCGTGCCTCCTCTTTCGTTTCAGGCCTGGAAAGCGCACCTCACAGGCCCCGCTGGCTGCACAATGAACCTGCGCAAGACACACGTGCTGCACAAAGCTCCGACCCAGGCGCCGGGTGAGGACGCCCTCCCACACGGCCCCTCACCTGGGCCCCCTCACCTGGGCCGGGAGCGTTCGCAGCCTCTTTCTGCCCCGTCTCTGGTCCCCGGGTTGATGAGCGGGTTGACTGTGTGACCAAGATTCTTCTCGCTGGCGCCACACTCTCGCCGAAGGTTCTTTGGTCGTGACTCTGCTCGTCCCCAAGGCCCCGTGGGCACATTCACTGAGTTACCAGACCAAACTGACCGGTGTTCTTAGGGGCACGCCCTGGTTCTTGGTGTCTTTCTGCACCCCCACTCCAGAGGATCTAGAAGCGTGAAGTTAAATAATGACCCATACACAGCGCTACTGCCTGACTGATAAATCATAATTTTAGCTATTTTATGTCAGACTTAGAAATGGCTTACAAGAAAATATGATATTTTTCATCAGAAAATTATTCCTGACCAAAAGACCTTGGGGTTCACGACTTTAGGGGTGTTTAAGAAACAAGAGCGTAGCAGAACATGTCTGTGCTTCGTGTGTGCCGGGCTGTGCTGAGGGCTGGGCGTGACCCACACGACCCTGTCCTCCACGACGCCTCCTGTGGACGGGGAGTAGAGGCCCGGGGGGCTGCCCCTGGTCACTTGGCCAGTGAAGGAAGCTTTGTCACATGGCTGCCCATTTTCCTCATTTCTGGAGCTGAACTCTTGAAGCCGGTAGTTAGGTGGACGGCCCCGCTCTCTCCTGACCTCACGTCAGGTGTCCCTGCGAGCTCTCGGTCCTTCCTCTTCTGCCGTCGCACGTGCGTCGTCCTCGGTGGCCGGTGAGGCTATTTCTCACATCTGCCCCGCTCAGCCCAGCCACCTGGGGACTGGGTGACCACTTCCACTCTGCTGACCCCACAGGCTCAGGCTGGCCCCCAGACAGGTGATGAGAATGTCACCGCCCTCATGTCCTGTTCCTCCCGCTGCCTCGGATGATGCCTGGCCACACGTCCTGTCGCTGGGTTTTGTGCTCGGACCCGTGCGTCAGTCCCCTCTCACTCGGTGCCTGTGTTCTGTGTGTCCACTGCAGGGAAAGGCCCAGCCTTGACCAAGTCAGGGAGCTCAGGACCAAAGGCCGGAAGCAAGATCCCTACCCCAAAGGGAGGCCTGGGTAAAAGTTCCGGCAGGACCTACAGGAAGCGATGACGCGCACTCTGCTCCCGCTGTCTCCAGGAGGAGCTGAGCAGGTTTCCTGACTGTCAACCATTGCTGCCCAAACCATCTCTGGATGTGGCCCCCACGCCCCGCCCTGCCGTCCCTGGGCTCCTGGCCGCGCTCGTCCTTACTTGTTGGCACCGGGTGTGGAACTGGCCCAAGAGCCTGCATCCCGGCGTTGGGACCTGATCTCCCTGTAGCTTCAAGCTGTCGCGCTTCTGCCTTCTCCGGCCCGCATCAACAGAGGAGTTGCTCTGTTCCAGGAGAATCCGAAATCGTGGCCCAGGAGCTCGCTGAGCGCAGGCACCCAGGGCCGGTCAGCACGGAAGGGACTCCTGCGAGCACGGCCCCCTCCTCTCACGACTGCCCGGAGTGAACTCTGCACGTCGATCTCTCCCGCGTGGCGGGTCCCGCAGGCCCTGCTCGCTGGTCAGGAGCAATGAGACGAGCGACAGTGTGCGTGGCTCACTCCCTGTGCCTTCTCCTCCCGCAGGCGCCGTCTGCTCGGCCTCCTGCCCGCTGCAACTCCTCAAGGAGGAGGGCTGTCCGCACCCGCACACCCGTGTTTTCCACTAGAACAGAAAATAAAGGTAAAAGAGCAGGAGCTCCTGAGACGTGGTCCCTTCAGCACGCCCTTGCTAGGTGCTCCTATGGGGTGCTCTGTCTCGGGCAGGCTTCCCCTGGTGGCAGCGCCCCCGACCCAGCCCTGCAGTCAGTTCCAGAGGGAGCTGAGGTCCACACCCCAGTGCCATGCCTTCCCCAGGGGGCGTGACGTTCTTTACACAGGTGAAGTCCTGAACACAATGGTGAAATGACTTTCAACTGGTTATCCTGGGCTCACCCGGCCACGTGTGACAAAACAACCCTTTCTGACACCCCCGGGGGCAGAGGTGGCGTTGTTCTCGCCTCCGGCCCGTGCTAACTTCTTGCTTTAACATTCACGAGTGAGCCTTCCATGTGGACCTGCAGGCTCAGGCCAGCGGGCTGTCACCCTGTCCCTCTCAAATCCACGCTGTGATCAGAACTGTGAGTCCACTTTTCTCAAATACTTCATACGACACTTTAAACACCAAAATGTCGCTTAATGATGAAACCAAACCTCAAAATTCCAGTCTCCTAACCAGCTCCTGAGCACACTCCTGTCCTCTGGAAGTGGTTCCCTTGCTCCACATCCCGTGGCCAAGGGGAAAGCCGGTGTTTGTCTGAAGTCAGCTGGAAACGCCCGGTGCTTCCTGTCCACACTGTGCCCCCAGGGCCCGAGGCCACTGGAGACCGAGGAAGTTGGCCCTCCCCATCCCACCCATGACCAGGGGCACACTTTCCTCCTGAGCATTACACAGGCGGGTTTTCCGAATGCCTTCTAGAAATGCACAGAATTGATGAAATTTGTGCTACACAGTTAGTGTATAAATATTTTTAATTCCTAACCTTGTGAAACAACAATATATATAAAAAACTAATAGCTATTTGAGCAGTGTACACCCTGGGTATGTTAGTGACCATGAATTTGCACTAATCAATCTCCATTTTTGGTAAACTAATACCTTCTAGTATGATTGACTCAAAATACAGCAAGAATAAGACTGATCAAGAGAAGTACCTTCAAAAAAATGCTCTATTAAAAAAGTGTGGAGGAGAAATAACGTGGACCTGTACTAGATAAGCAGAGTACAGATGCCAGGCCAGCTAAAATGATCCTTCCTGCTTTCACAAAGATGTTGGCCACTATTTTCTAATCCATGTTTAAAATACAGATAAAAACTTCTTTAAATAGAACAATAATGACAAAGGTTAGCCAGGAAATTATTCTCTCTCTCCAATTAAAACTTCAGAAATATATATGTAATGTTTTCTATATATTGTAACTTAAAGAAGATGATATTTGTAAAAATAATTTTTAGTGACAAACAAAATTGGGTGCATTTAAAACAGGTTAGTCTTGCCGATTACAGAAAAATCATGCGTTTATGTTGAACTGACTCCTGGCAGTGATTAGTGGCTATTAAAAGCTTTACAGAGTTATATACTATTAAGGAACCAAGAATAAAGGATAAAAAATTTAAAAGGAACTGTAAGATCCCTTGGCCATTCATAAATAAACATTAAATTTGGAACAGTAATTAATAATTGATTTTCATTCATGAATATGTTGTGGCTATTTAACAGTATTTATTTCTATTATTTTCATATTTCAAAATATTCTATTAAATAATCTAATTTAAAAGAATTGTATCTATAAATATTGCATTAGAATACAAATGTAAATACTTCTAGTGAAAATTTGCAACTTTCTAATGTTTTAACACACTTTTCTATTTGTCTTTATTTCAGGCACCAGAATTATAAAATCTCTCAGGAATATATTGTTGTTGTCTTAGGCCTCAGGGTTAACTCACCCTGAGAATGTTCACATAATAAAAACATCACCAGACGTTTTGCCACTTTTATTTCAAGATTATAATTAAAAAGCCATTTGGAGTTACGTTAACTTTCCAAAACCTGCAGGTGGATCAGCCTGAACCTCGGAGTCAGCTGGGAACTGGGAAGCAGGCCAGGATAGGCTGCCAGGAGAGAGTTTGAGTCCTAAAATAAGTTATTTGTCAAAATGGGTTTACTGCTGAAGAAGCTAAAAGATTTTAAGCTACATATAAATTAGAGAAAATTATTGACCAGTTTTATCCTGTGGAATGAAATCAGAATATTCTATAAATGCTCTAATCGTGCCCATTAGATGTTTATAGTCTCTTCCTGTGTTTTTTTCCCTTTGAAAGAGGGCATATTTTTACCAGCCAGCAAGGCTATTTTCCTTTTCAAATAAGTAAAAATGCAGCATTTTCTCTGTAGATTTGTAGAGTGGTTTTAAGCTTTTATCAGCTTTGATAATTTTATAAAGGTTTCCATTTTGAAGTTATAATGTACATTTTTTTCCTTTACACAAATATATATTAACTTACAACATGGCATTACAGTTTAAATAGCAAAATGACTTTAAATGTTGTATCTTACTTTGGTAAGTGGGGTGTGTGCACCTGAGAGAGAGAGGCTAGTTGGCGCTGGAGAGCATGGGAGAAAAGCGCTCGCTTCCCACAGAAAACTCACAGCGGTGCCGCCCGAGCTCGAATCCCATCTGCTGGTCCCTCGCAGGGTTGACCGAGAGAAATCCGGAGTGTGCTACACTGAATTAGTGCTCATTTGTGCCATTGCTTATTTGCTCTAAAAAACTAGATGGGTTCTAAAAACAAGAAGCGGCTGCTCGCGCACCATGCGCTCCTAACCGTGTGGGCGCCACCGTGGGTGTGTCCGCCGCAGCCTGCCTTGCCCGCGCCGTCCCGTCGGCCTTGGGGTCTCTAGGCAGCCCCCCCGCACCCCTCCCCCCGCTACCGCCCACCCCGGACCGGGAAAGCCCTGGGCGGGGCCTGAGCCTCCCGGACCTGGAACGCTGGGGAGGCCGCTGCTGGAGAGGAAGGTAACGTCAGCGTTTGGATCGGTGACCCGGGTGACCTGCTGGAAGCAATTCAGTGGAGCGCCCTGTGCCCCCGGCGTAGGTGTTCTGGGATCCTACGAAGCCCCTGCAATGCACGTGGTGTCATCCCCCAGTGTAGGAAGGGAAGCTGGCTACGCGCCCAAGCTCTCAGCTGGAAGGCAGGGCACCCAGATGTGGACCCTGTGCTCTGTGCCTCCGCCGCCTCGCCCACCCCGGGGTGGGGGTGCGGGGAGAGCTCCCCAGCACTGTCTGGGTCCTGGCTCCTGAAAGGAACAGATACGGGAAGACTGTGGACAACTCGTCTCTGTCTCAGTTTCCCCCTCTGGGGAATGGAGCTGAGGAGAGGGAGCAGATGAGGCTGGCTCGGGGTCGAAGAGGCTCCACGTTCCTTGGGCGCACGCTTCGCGCTTCCCACCCTGGGCGCGCCCGGGCCGCCGGCGTCGTCAAGTGCCGGGAAGCCGGCGCCTCCCCTCCGCCGCGGAGCGCCCCGCATTCGGGCGGGCAGCCTCCAGCCCCGCACCGGTGTTAGGCTGAGCCTACGGGGGAGTGCGGGCGGGGACACGGGCATGGCCTCTACCTGCCCACGGCCTCGAAATTCCACCGACCTGCCTTCCAGCCTCCGGGGTTCCCCGAGGGTGTCTCCTGGGGAAGGAGAGCCACGGAGAGACCAGAGCACCCCGCCGGAGGGTCTCCGAGCCCTCGAGCGGCAGGGAGGGTAGTGATGTTCCCACAGGGAAAGTGGGAAGGGAAGGGTTCGGACTCTGGGCGGCTGAAGGCGACTCCCGAGGAGGAGGTGACTTCCCAAATGAAGCCCCCTTTCTTGGCCCTCCGCCCCAGGAGCGTATCCTACAGTCACCTCCACACCCTCTTTGGTGCCTCCAATGTCCCAGGACCAGTCCTGGAAATGGGTGGCACAGTGTCCTGCCTGAAGGTGGGGGACATTGCGGGAACCACTGTGAGGGTTCTGGACAGAGATCTTTCTCTCCCCACTGGGGAGATGCTGTTTACCAAATTCTGGGATCCTAAACTGGGGGAGGAGGGGGTACCCTGGTGGTTGGAACAGGAGCAGGAGGGTGAGCGCTACAGGTGTGGGAGGACGCTGGCTCCCGGCCTCAGCCTGGCAGCGAAGGGGTCAGGGACTGAGGTGGGGTCGGGGCTGTGCCCCACGGGCAGCTCAGCTCGAGCAGAAGCGGGGAGGCGGTGTGGGTCTGGGCGGGGCCAGCAAGAAGTGGTCGTCACCCTAGGGTCTGGCCGTGCTGTCCCCAGCCTCCCCACCACCCCAGGCCCTGGACCTGCCGCCCTGCACCCCCGCTCCCGCCGGGTGACCGAGAAGGCAGGTGTGGTTGGAGGCGCAGGTCGTCCTTCCGGTCCTGCCACATCACTCCCCCGGGGCCCCCTGGAAGACCAGATCCTCAGGCTGGGCAGTGCTGTCCCTCCTGGTGCCCCGGTCCGCGCCTCCGCCTGCGGGGAACTCACCTGACTTGGGGAGCCCGGCCCGGAGCCGCCAAGTCCGGAGCACACAGGGACGCAGGGCACCAGCCCCAGGCCCCTCAGGCGCGGAAGGGCTGCTGCCCGCTGCCCACCCAGAGGGCTGAGCCCAGGCCCGGGTTCCCTAATGCCGTGGCCTTGGGCCAGCTGCAGCCCAAGCCAGGACACCTCCCCTCGCAGAGCGTCGCCATCCCCAAGAGGGACAGAGGGAGAAACCGACCCCCCCCAACACACACGCACACACCCCTTTCTAAATGCCAAGCACGCACCCATGCAGCGGGCAGACCCTGAAGCCCCAAGCCCTCCCTGGAATGCGTCGTGAGGACCCCACATCCACCAGAACAGCTCATTTTGAACTGCTCACTTTTGCTTATTGGACCTTGCCTAAGAGTGCCTTTGCAGAAAGTTTCTGAGCAAAGGAAAGCTTGCCAACCCCCAGATTACATCATCTCCCAGGCCCCTGCTTTCCCAAAAGTGCCAGGGTTCCTCCAGAAGCCCGCTCAGGCCCCCAAGCCTGCACAGGGTTCCTGTGGCTCTGCATGGGGGGCTGGCACAACCTCGAGCTGTGCAAAACTTGTGGGTCCCCTCTCCCTGGTCTGACAGGCGAATCCAGCAAGCAAACTACATAGGCTCTAAGTCAGTCCAGTAAAATCCATGCTGGACTGTGAAGCAGCCCTGCGGGCAATTCTAAGTCTGTGTCTAAATGACCTTGCAGCCCCACGTGACTGAAGACGCCACCTGGAGAAACAACAACGGAAAAGATAAAGGGAATCTCGCTCCTACAGCCCCGCTGCATTTCTTAGAGACTGAGGGAATAACTAACCACTCTGGTCCTGCCTCCCTCCACACACACATGACCTCAGAACCCCAGAACTTGTTGGATGCATAACCAAGAAATTCTCACTTACGTTATCTTTAATATACAATCTAGAGAAAAACTAGATGTACCCATCCCTTTTGACACATATGAAATTTAGTTGTAAGTTTTTTTCCTGCACATGCACAGTTTGTAAGATCTTTAAGCTGCACTTAAACCCACACCTCGGAGCCATTCCACCAGAGCACTCTGTTGGACTGTCCCCTGGGGCTGGAGTTCCTCACCTTGATTATTGAATAAACTCCTTCACTAATATTTACCTGGACTCTTTATTTCAGTCAACAGAGCTTTGTGCAGAGGGGGACCTTTGGTGGCCTGGGGCTACAGAGATGACTAAGCCGCTGACCCTGGGTCCCTGCCCTCACCACTGTGGCCAGGTGGTGCTCCAGGCCATGGGCCAGCTCGGACCCCAGGGTCTGGCTGATGCTGCAGGACCTGCGTCTGCCTGCTTCTTGTAGGGTTGACCAGGGGCACACCTGGGGATCATTTTCTCCCCTCAGCTGTGTCCTCTGAAGGCCTGATGGAGCGGGAGGATCCAGTTCAAAGAGGTCTTCACATGGCTGGCAAGGTGACACTGGCTGGTGGCTGGAGGCCTCAGTCCCTTGCTGTGGGAGCCCCTCCACAGGGCTGCTTGAGTGTCCCCTCAATGTCATGACATGGTGGCTGGTTCCCCCAGGGCAAATGACCAAGAGCAAGATGGAATCCACATTGCCTCTCAAGGCCTGGCCCTGGAGGTCATGCTCTGTCACTTTTGCCACAGCCCTGACACAGTTCAGCCCTGCTCAATGTGGAGGGGTTACACAGGCTTTAACCACGGGAGGGGGGTCTTTGGGCACATCTTGGAGACTGCTGGCTGCCACCACGTGGAACTTGAGACATGATCAAAGCGACACCACAGGAAAGGAGGGAGTGTTTCATAGGAAAACTGGCTCATTATGTGGGAGAAAATTAAGTTGGATCCCTGGGCAAACTTGCAGGATATCCAAAGATGAAACTATCCCTAAAGGAGTAAAGACCTAAAGACAAAGCCTAAACCCATAAAGCTTTAGAAACTATAAAGCCAATGGAAGAAAATGGAGAGCATCTCTATAACCTTGGGGTGGAGAAGAGCTTTTTAAACAAGACACAAAAGAATCAAGACTGGACAACATGGAAATCGAGGACTAGGGCCCCATGGAGGACACCAGCACAAACCTTGTTTCCGTACTAACGTTTGCCCCCCGATCTGCAGCAATCTGCCCTTTCTGGCATACATCGGCTGAGCAATTAAGACCCATGATCAATGATCACTAGTCAAGGCTAAATCTTCAGGCCAGCTCTCCTGTCTGGACAGTGTCCTGAGGGGGCATTAATTCAACCTCTGAAAATACTTGACCACCAATATCAGTATGATCAGCAGTTTGTTGGCTTCTAGAACGTTAATTTAACCGATGGCCCCATATTACTCCATACAGCAGCTGCAGGCAGTACTCTCGGATAGTTCAGTACAAACCAGACACAATTACTGAGTCTAACTGTTTTGATCATCCCAACAAAAGTACCTTCTCCCACATGCCACGTACCATTTCTCACAGAAACATAGGTCAGAGGCCCCGTCTCTGTTACTTGAGGATCTCAAACTCTTGAGAACACAGATGAACTCCTTTTCTCAGGTTACATGACCTGAGAGATCTTGGTTGTCCTGTAACAGAGCCTTCTGCCTCCCACGGGAAGTACAGCATGACATTTGTCCTGTTCCACGAGCAGGGAAGTCCGTGTGAGGCAGAATGGCTAGCACTCAGCGTGGCGCTAAAGCCACTCTGTTCTGTGATCCTAGCAGCCTCGGTCTCCCCACTCTCAGCTGTGTCTCCCCAACTCAGGGAGGCTGCTGGCTCTGCCTGGGCTCCTCTCTGCTCCACAGCCCAGAGACTCTCCCAAGGCAGGGAGCTCTGGAGGGCTCACCACTTTGTTTCTCGTCTCCTGGGGACCATTCTCTTCTGTTACCTGGTGTCCAGTGTCATGAAAACTGTTGTTTCCTTTATTTCTCACGTCTGTTTTTATTATTCCTGCTGGAGGGTAAATTCGGTCCCTGTACTGAATCTTGTTCAGAAACAGAAGTCTCCAATGACCTTTTAATACAGGAAAATCTACAAATGCCATTCACCACATTAAGAGACTAAAAGAGAAAAGCCAGGCGATCACTCAGTAGCTGAAGGAAAGAATCTTGACTCAATCACGGAAAACCTGTTAGTGGACTAGAAGTGGGAGGAAATGTTGGACACGTAGGCCTATGTCTATGGCGGTATTGTTCTACGTGAGAGACCGGCAGAAGCGCTTTCTTTAAAATCAAGGACAGGATGAGGTGTTCACTGCCATCACTTGTATCTAGTCTTGTTTTGGAAATTCTAGCCAAGATGAGACAAGGCAAAAAATACGACAAGAAAATTAAGTAGACAAGAAAATAGAGGAAATAAGACATAACAATAAGACAAGAAAAATAAAGCCACAGAGATTGGGAAGGTGAAACAAAACTCTTGTTGACTGTAGAATGATCTGAATGACTAGAAAACTAAAGAGAATCTTCAGACAAATTGTTGAAACCAATAGGTGACATAAGATCATTATACAAATATCAACTGAATTTCTATGCACCAGCAATAAACAATTTTCAACAGGAGCAACGGCTATAAAACACTTATAAATAAGTCTAACAAAAGATGTACATGGCCTATAGATAAAGATGGAAATATTCCATGTTTTCAGATTTTTGATTAATATCAAAAATCAAAATCCCAACAGCATTTTTTGTGGAACTTGAATAAGTTGATTTTAAGTTTTACACAAGAGTCCCCAGTGCACTGAAAAAAGAAGAGGGAAAAGAAGAAGGAGGAAGAAAACTGGGAGGGAAGAAGAAAGGAGGAAGAAAGAAGGGGACAAGAAGGGATTTTCCCTCCCATAGAAATGGACCCACATATAGATGGATTCTTGATTAGGACAGAGACCTACAGTCTGAAAAAAAAATGATTATCCCTATGGAAAACCCAAATTGGACAATCTCTATCTCACCTGAAATACAAAACATCATCTCCAGGTAGATTCTAAATGTCAGTGTTAAAAAGCAAACCTTTAAACTTTCAATTGAAAAAATATGTGATTTTTTTTCTGTTCTTGAGTTAGACAAATATTTGTTAAGACACAAAAAAGACAACTATAAAAGACAGCTCGATCATCTGACTCTATTAAAATTATGACTATCTGTGCATCCAGAGACATCTTACAGAAATGAGAAACTAGGAGGACATATTGACCACATTTAACCCACAAAGAATTAGTGTCCAAAGACAGAGAATTCCTACATATTTTTAAGAAAGGAACAAGCAGCTCCCTAGCCTGATTTTTAAAAGTGTGAACGAAAATAGGTAAATAATTTCAGAATATGGTACATTAGTTTTCTATTGCTGCTGTGACAAATTATCATGAGCTTAGTGGCTCCCACCACCACCACTTATTACATCTGCTCATCAGGAGCCTGATGTAGATCACTGGGCTAAGATCCAGCTGTCAGCAGGCTGCCTTCCTTTCTGCAGGCTTGGGGAGAATGTTTCCTTGCCTTTTGCAGGTCTAGAGGCGCCCACTTTCCTCAGCTCCAGACCTCTTCCTCCATGTTCAGAGCCAGCACCACAGGGCCGGCTTTCCATGCTGCCCTCTTTCTGATTCTCCATCTCCTCCTTCCCTCTCCTACTTGTAAGGACCCTTGTGATTGCACTGGGCCCACAGGATCATCTCCAGTCTCAAGGTCACTGACGGTCAATCTTAATTCCATCTGCAACCTTAATTCCCCTTTGCCATGAAACCTAATATATCCACAGGTTCTGGGGATTAGGACATGGACATTTTGGGGGCCATTATTCTGCCCATCATACATACCAGAACATGATATGCCCAATGTCTACATCACATTTCAAAAAGGTCCCCACAACCTGGAAGATATTCAGAAAAAGTTTAACAGAGACTAGTGATGGCAATACCAGAGAAAATAACAATACTGGCATTTCAGCATTTATTTTACATAAACAGTATTTTTACTAAAAATGGTTCACAATTTATATGATAAAAACATCAAGGCAACTTAACATCCAATGCGTTTAAGATATGTTATAAACATATTACAAAACATTAAATGAACCATAAGTTCATAATGTAAATATCAAATGTAATTAATCTTTCAATTAGCACATAAAATATTAGCAGATAAAAATTTATAAAAATAAAATATTATAAACAATCTACAAGTGGAAAAAGGCAATAATAAACATTTTTTAATGATACAATAATATTTTATCTTTTTTAAAGTACAATCTTAAAAGACAAAGTATATCAATGGGTCATCTCTGAGTCATGGTGTATTTTTATGAAAATTGTACTAGCTGCCCAAAATGCTCTTTCTCATTCTACACTAGTGAGTGGCAGGGGAGATGATAACTCAGAGAAGATATTTTGAACATTTTGGGATTTGTGCATGGACTGTTATCATTTTTAACGAGACGTGTTTCCTGTTTCCAGTGTGTCCTAGGATTCACGTTATCACATGCCCTCGGAGGTTCCATGACTGAGTTATTGCACCACTTTCAAAACCATCTTGTTCATTTTCCACTTGGTCCAAAAGTCTTTGACTAGAATAAGGATTATTCTTGCAACAGAAGCTGTGCTTTGTTGATTAGCATTTTCTTTCTTCCCTTGAGGATTAGGCAGGTAAACAAGAACACTTTCCTAACAAGTGCATGTCACCTTGTTAGATTAGCAATGCTAATTCAGTGTATAACTTAAATTTTCAGAAATTTAAAAATATCTAAACAACAGTAAAACCACTGGAAATGATCCAGGCTCCTTCCATATTTCTGCCCCTTTCTCTTACTGATTTGGTGATGTCTTTCCTCATGGTCACAAGATGGCTGCTGCAGCACCAAGCATCACACTCTACACTCTAGTGTGCTGAGCCAAAACAAAGGTGGATAAGAGACAAAGGGCTTTCTCCTCACACGCCTTTCTTTTCTCAGGGAGGAAAAATTTCCCAGGAGCCCCTAGCACACGTCCCCTTTTATCTTATTGACCAGGTCAATGTCATAGTCTTTCCCTAGAATAAATGTTGGCAAAGATGATTTCCATGACCACCCTGCTTCTTCTTTTGGAGCAGGGCAAACACCACCTAAACAAATGGGAGTGAGGAGGAGGACGCCATGGCTGCGGTCAGGCAGCCAGTAGTGTCTGTGCCGGGCTGTCATGAGGCAGGGGGATGAGGTCTGCTGAGGGCAGAACTAGAACCAGCGGGGCTGAGTGAGAGGGAGACAGATTTGGGCTCATCACAGGGGATGAGCTTTCCAACAGAGCTGCTTGGGAAGTGGTGTGGGCCTGTCATTGGCAGGGCTCAGCTAGCGTGGAAGAGCCAAGTCCGGGATGAAGGAGAGATGCTCCTGGTTGGGGAAGCAGCTCGAGAGGATTCAAGTCAGAGGTTCCTTCCAGCCCTAAGACTGTGGTTCTAAAGAATTTTCCCTCGGTACCTGTGGAAGCTTCTATTATAGGTTCACACTTAATTGCCTCCTCCTTGTTGCTGCCCTAGGTCCTGGAGGCAGCACACACCCCCGCCCTGTGTGCACTCTGCGTCGTGTGGCTCCCTCGGCCCCGTACATGAGCGGATGTGACAGATCAATGCTACAGGCAGGCAGAAGCTTCCCCTGTGTTTGCAGAGTTTCACTCTGTCCATCTTGTCCCTTCCGTCTGCTGTTGTACCACACAGGGCGTTCCTTCCGCCAGGGCCCAGACTGTGAGGACACGCGGTGCAGACACAGGATCCACTTGTAGCCTGGGCCAGCGCTGCAGCTGATGGCAGCTGCCATGCCAAGTGAACGACTGCTGACCTATATTTTTGGAGAGCTTCTGGGAACTTGCAGTTGCTTTTTGGCCAACGTCACCACCACAAAAGCTGACCCATACGGTGTCATGAAGTCAGCTCAGAGACATTAGTTGGGCTCCAGAAAAATGAATCACTTACTACTCACTTGCATAATCTACACAAGGCCTGCTCAGACACTCTCCAGGAGCCAGTGGATCTCCCTCGCTTTGCAAGACGGTAAATTCACCTTTGCTTTTCGGGAATAATGAATCAACACTTGGTTGTCTTCACAGATTTACCACATATGAATGTACCCCTAAATAATATAATCTTGAGTTTGACATGTTTTCAAGCCATGCAAATGGAATCATACTATATGTATTCTTCTGTGATTTGCTTTTCTCCCCCTACATTACAACCTTGATAATCATTCATGCTGTGGTAACTTCACGCTCCTTCTCGATGCGGCCATCCATTTTAAGAAATGTCTCAGAATTGAGTTATCACTCTCCTGTTGATGGACAGGATTTGGGCTGCTTCCAGTGTTGGCAACTATAAAACTATGAATATTCTTATAGCCCGTCAAGATGGCATATAATAGCATGAACTGTTGGACTCTTCCCCAAAAGTCTATTCTGGAGAAATTGAGCAAGCAAGAAGACACATAGATCCCAGGAACTAAAAGCCACCGATATTATATATATGTATGAACAATCTTCTGAGAACTCTCTGGGGAGACTGAAAGTTCTTTGAATTGGGGCGTGTGGGGCTGCAGTGGAATGCCGAGGGCAGCTGGAGCCAGCTCACAAAGGACAGGCTGGAAGAAGGCTTAAAGCTCCACTCTAACCTCTCCCAACATGGCCTTGGGACAGTCACTGCTTGCCCTTTACAGAAGGAATCGGTCACGACAGCAACCAAGACAAAAATCTGTCTTTCCTGTGGGTGGTGCATTGAGGGTGACGGGGGTGCCTCAGGGCAGCACAGAGCCCACTGGAAATAAGTATGGTATACTCACAATTTACTCAGCACACCAGGCGGCCAATGATCCACAACTGCCTCCCACACGAGGAGGAACCCCACAGGCATAATGCTGAGCAAAAGAGGCCAGGCACCATGGAGCGCACACTGCACATTACAGATGAGATACAAAAACTGGCAAGCCTCATCTGTGGTGTTGGACGTCAAGAAAGTGATTCCCTTTGGGGCAGGAGGGGGGTTTGGGGGGGACTGGTAGTAACCCGTTTCTGGTTCTACGGGATGGCAACAGAGATGTGTTTAGTTTGAGCAAAATTCACTTGTGATGTGTGCACATTTTTCTGGATGTGTATCACACTTCAATACAAAGTTCAGAAATTTCAAAACAAAATAAAACAACCGAAAACCGTGCTGGGGTGGAGTTAATGAAAACGGGGGCAGCGACTTGCACTGCTCCTCCAAAAGCCCCCGCTAGCGGATCCCAGCACAGGAAAACGAACTGATCCCAAGCGGCTCCTCAACCTGGCCCGCCCAAGAGAAACACCCGGGGAACTGGTAAAAATCCCCGCGCTCCTGCTGCAGCCCAGACTGTCAGGGGACCGGGCACTAGTCGTCTGTAACCTCCCGTGATTCCAGCACAAGAACCACCGATCTTTTAACGAAACACACTGCCCTGGATGCTCGTTGAGAACCGCGAGGAAGGTGCAGCCCAAGCCCCTCGTGACGAGGGGAGAGCGACCTCAGCATGGAGCACAGCGGGGCAGCGGGGCGTGCGTGCCCCGGGCAGGGACAGGACGGTGGACGGGATCACAAGGGGAACTCGGCCGCGTGTTGAGGGTGGCGGAATGCGCACCCCACGATGCGCGCCTCGGGACGCTGACTGCTTTGGGCTGCAGACTCTGGAGAAACGGCAGGCGCGGGCGAGGCTTTCCCCACCCCCCTCGCGGCCTCCACGCGCGCCCTCCCGGGAGACTGGTCGTCACGGAGTTGCTCCAGCCGGGAAGGCGGGCCTCGTCGAGGAGCCTGGGAGCCAGGCCACACCCAGACACCGTGACCAACCGTCACTCCCCCGTCTGCTCCTCTCGGGCGCCGCACCTTTCCCGAAAACCCTCCCCTCTCCCAGCCACTCGGTACTGGAGCCCCAATGCCCCGGCCTCTCCGCGGACACAGGAGGCAGGCATTCAAGAAACTCCTCTCCCGCCTTTTCCCAGGGTCCCAGCCGAGAGCTCGGTGGGCAGCGGGACCCGGGCGGGAGGACTCTGAGACCCGGCGCGGCCGCCCGGGTCGGGGTCAAGGACAGGTCAGGCGGGCGTGGCCCCGCGGACCCCTCGCCCCCGCCCCCACGCGCGGACTGACGAGACTCGGGTCGGACCGAACCTTCCAGCCCCGCCCCACGGCTCCACTCGGGAGAGGACCCGCTCCTCTATGGCACTCGCCGCGGCGCTCTAGCGTCCGAGCGTGTTCTCTGTGGCCTCTTCCGGTCTGGGCCGGAAGTGACGCGGCGTGCCCCGGAAGCACCCCGGGAGTGGCTGCGGAAGCGGCGGCGCGATGGCGGCGGCGGCGGTGTCCGAGGCCTGGCCCGAGCTGGAGCTGGCGGAGCGGGAGCGGCGGCGGGAGCTGCTGCTGACGGGGCCCGCGCTGGAGGAGCGGGTGCGGGCGGCGGGCGGGCGGCTGCCGCCGCGGCTCTTCACCCTGCCGCTGCTGCACTACCTGGAGGTGAGCGGCTGCGGGAGCCTGCGCGAGCCGGGGCCGGGCCTGGCGCAGGGCCTCCCGCAGCTGCACAGCCTGGTGCTGCGGCGCAACGCGCTGGGGCCCGGCCTGAGCCCCGAGCTCGGCCCGCTGCCCGCGCTGCGCGTGCTCGACCTATCGGGCAACGCGCTAGAGGCGCTGCCGCCGGGCCAGGGCCTGGGCCCCGCCGATCCGCCGGGCCTCCCGCAGCTGCAGAGCCTCAACCTCAGCGGCAACCGGCTGCGCGAGCTGCCCGCCGACCTGGCGCGCTGCGCCCCGCGCCTGCAGACCCTCAACCTCACCGGCAACCGCCTGGACGCCTTCCCCGCCGCGCTCTTCCGCCCCGGCGCGCTGCCCCTGCTCAGCGAACTGGCGGCCGCCGACAACTGCCTCCGAGAGCTCAGCCCCGACATCGCCCACCTGGCCTCGCTCAAGGTCAGCTGGGCTGCCCGGCGCGGGCGGGGCGGGGCGGGGCGGGGCCTGGAGTAGCCACGGCGAGGGAGCGCCTCCCGGTGCTGAGCCGTCCAGGTGACGTCCCACGGGGACGGGCCTGGGAAGTTCCTACTGGCCGGGAAGAGCCTGCTCCAGTGTCAGCATCTCTGGGAAGCCGTCCCTACCCCCAGTTCCCCTCTCACTGCCCTGGCCTGCATCCTCGGGTGGTTCTCTCCGCTCTGTTCCCAACTGGACTTTAACATGTAGCACTCTGGTTCGGAATTGTTAGCCAACTTGGCTTCTCCCTCAGGTCGGAAGCAGGTCAACAGTAGGGACCCATGTCTAGGTTTATCTCCAAATATTTGTGAAATGACTGTGTGAGCCCTGTGTGTGGGTCCACCCAGATAAGGCATGAAAATGTGAAATAACTAGCGTTTGCATAATGCCCACGATGTGATTTCATATGTGATATTTCATTTAACCTTAGCAACAGCCTTCTAAATTAGGAGTTATTATTCCTGTTTTACAGAAGGCGGGAAGGAGTTGCCAAAAGTAAACAGCAAATAATTTGGGGTTTTCTCTAGACTACATTGTCTGGGGACTGCTTACTTATTCGTCTTGGGTCCCCAGGCACCAGCATAATGCTTGCCTCATAACAGGTGCCCTTTAAGTCTGTTGAGTAAGAGATGGGAGGAGGGAAGTCGCAAAGCCACGACCTAAGTCAAGTCTATAGGCTCCTGTCCAGTGCTCTTTCGCCTACAGCTTCCCTTTTCATCCTTAAAAAGGCAGGCCTATTTCTTCTTTCTCCAGTATTTCATCCTTTTTATGCAAACTGTTCTTTAAACAATAAAATGTGTATACATTTTAGCAACTGATCTGTATGTAGCAGAAATTACTCTTGATGTTGCCAACTTCTTTTGCAAATATGTCTGTATTTATGTAAATATGTATTTATGTAAGTGTGTGTGTATGTTTGTAGTTAAGAGAAATAGACAAGCCCACCCTGCAGAATGACAGGTGTTTGCTGGCATTTCCAGGAAGAAGCAGTGAGGGATAACCCTGGGACATCTTGGTTCCAGGGCTGTAGGCTTCCCTTTAAGGCGAAGGCGTGACATGTGATGTACAACACTTCCTACTCCAGCTTCCCATCTGATCTTTTGATTTTTCGGGAGGTTAATGTACCAGATGTGTAGCTTAACATAGCGTCACATGGCTGTACAAGGAGTTATTATATTTCTCTTCAAATCCTTAGTGTCTTAAGTATTCAAGGTTTTGTTTTGATGTTCTGTACTACTCTCTACTACCCGCTCAGTAAGGTAGTAGCCTTTCTTGTGTCCGAAAAACCCGCGTTCACGTCAAAGAGAATGTCTCATTTGCTAAATCTCCCTCTCCTGGTCTGTTCTGTTCACCATTTTTAGACTTCCGTGGGCTCTCTTTCACATGAAGGGACCTGTTTCTTGGAGCATGTCATGCAGGAGCTACTTAGAATCCCTTTTGGTCTCAGGTGTCCTTTTGGGGGCCTTTTCTAAAATGATGCTTCCTTGAGGAATGGCTACTAGAACTGTGTGAAGCAACATAGCTGCACACACGCTGGAGTTTTGAGTACAGAAGTGTTCCTTGTCT
Source organism: Tapirus indicus (assembly GCA_031878705.1). Lineage (NCBI taxonomy): Eukaryota > Metazoa > Chordata > Mammalia > Perissodactyla > Tapiridae > Tapirus > Tapirus indicus. The sequence goes on along the minus strand of CM062924.1, from coordinate 86,958,309 downwards.
TTCCTGGTGCTGTGGGAAGACAGCTGGAAGGGAGAAAATTGGACTCAGAACCAGAAAGAGTGGGTTTCAGCTTAGCGTCTTGTAGCGATGCCCTTGGCTCTGCACCTGTCTCCTCATCTCTGAGAGAATTGTGAGTATAACCATAGTGTCCATGAAGAGAGAGGTGATGGCGCTTGCATAGGTCATCCAGGGCTGCATCACCACTGCAAAACTTGGTGCCTTCAAACCACAGCAGTCGTATTATTTGCTAACGGTTCTCCATTCTGGGCTGGCTCAGCGCAAGGTCCACTGCTCTTGCTTTCGATCACTCATCTGGCTGCGTTCAGTGGGCCAGGGCTCAGGGCTGGGCTTCTCTCTCTCCATGTCATCTGGGTCCTCTCCTTCCCCAGCAGCGTAGTCTGACTTCTCATGTGGCAGCTCAGGGCTCCTCAGAGCATGGATGCAGAAGCTGGCAGGCCTTAAGGCATAGACCTGGAACTAGCTCCCTGTTGATTAAGTGAAGTGCAGTCCAAGTTGGTTGGGAGACATCACACAAGAACGTGAATACCCGAAGGCCCAGTTCTGTAGGGGCCGCCAAAGTAACAGCACATAGACCTCTGCTTGGCCCACTCCCCAGGGAGCTGCCACCAGGTGGTGGCCCAGACCTTGGCAACTGTGAAGGCCTGACCCTCTTCCCCATTCCAGCCACCTGGGACAAGGAAGCTGAAGAGATGGCTGCGCTTTCACTGTGCTTCACCTCACCAGTTAGTTAATTCTGCCTGTGGTGAGCCTGGCTTCATCATCATCTTGGTCTCTGATCCATTCTGCTTGGCTTGCCCGCTGTGGGAGACCTAAGAGAAGCTGAAGTAGGCTTCTTCCCAGTTGCGTACCTTCTTGCACTGGGATTCTGTCACCCATTGGGGTCAACGGCCAGGGCTGTGGTGGATCAAGGATGGGTGACCCCCTTATGTCACTGCCACCTGCATTTTAAGTGACTCTTCCCCAGACCTATGGCACTGCCCATTGGGGACTGATGGAGGGATGGACAGGACAGATGTTCCCCCAAACTTCTGAAATGCGCTGGGACAGCACGGTAGCTAGCTAAGAGACCACAGCATCCAGGATTTCTCCCAGTTCCTACCAGGAATCGTGCCCACTTAGGTCGTCCAGTGTGGCTCACATACGGGACTCTTCCCATAGTCAAGCGCCACAGGGAAATTTAGCTTTGAAGGTGCAACTTTTTGTCCAATGAGAAGAGAAATTGAAGTAAAAAAAAAAATCCTTCCTCGGTCTTTTTGTTTTCTTGTTGCTGCTGGAGGTGGCGGGGCCCACTCAGGTGTCCGGGCAGAGTCCAGGTCCCCTCAGCAGCCACTGCCTGGCCATCGCCCTCTAGAACGAAGATGGTTCCTTACACGCCTCCCCAGGGGGGGCGTTTTTTTCTCAGGTTCTCACAACCAGGAATTTAGGGTCTCTTCCCCAGCAGCATGCCCCTTGCAGAAGTGACATTCCCAGAGGTAGTCAGTTCGCAGTCTGGGGTTGGAAACTGACCCTGCTTCGCCAGCATCTGTGTCATCTGCAGGGAGGAGGTAAATGGGTGTCTCCTGGGTATCAGCTCCAGGCGGCTGCAGGTAATCCGCAGGTGCCTGGAGGTCCCTCCAGTGCACTTAATTCTCCCTTCAGTGACAACACGTCATATCCTTTTGGGGTTGGAGTGTGTAATCCAAACACAGCTTCGCCCTCAGAAAGCGAGCGCTCAACACTCCTGCCTCCTGCACAGTTTGAACTCGGTGCTGACGTGGCCCCCCGTCTCAGGGCCTCTCCGGAGGCTCCTGGCTCCTGTTAGTGCTCACCTAGAGTGTGAACTGCCTGAACTTCCACACACACACACACATCCCCCCCGGTGAAGCTGCTGCTCCGGGTGCCCAGCGCCAGGTTGAGCGTGGTTCTGGTGTAGGGCCAGCTCGTGCTCCCGTCTGCGGTCTCTGCCCCTCTACAAGGACTCCCTCGTCTGAGGCTTGGCACCCCTGCAACCCCCTCTGCTGCCCGCCTCCCTGTTCCACGCCCGGGCCCTCCTTATTTATATTCCCACAGGGCCCCAGCACAAGTCCTGAGCTGCCACTTGTGGCACTGTGGCTGCTGCCACTGTACTGCCCTGAAACGCCCGATATCTGCTGATTGTTGCTCCTGAAAGATCCCCCGGTACCCTCACACCTTTGTCCTTTGTGGAGACCTCACCCATCTGCTGGCTTGAAGCTGCTCTGGTTGGGGCTAGGGGCCAGTGAGGCACAGCCCCTCTCCCCCCCCTCACCGGCTCTTCCTCTGCTGCTGTTTCCAGGTTTTTTCACCGTGGAGGCAGAGACAATCCATGCATCCGGCTGGCCGTGTTTTCATGCAGCCATGAGGGTTACCCCAGTGGAGTTCTCAAGCTGTTTGGCCAAAGCCCCTTTGGACAGTACAGGAGACCCCAAAGCTGGTGTGTACAGGTGGAGCTGTGTACAGACCTCCCCAAACCTGACCTTGAAACCTTTACTCGCAAGCCCCTGAGCAGGCGGTCAGGTGACCCGATTCTTCTGGCCTGAGCCAGGCTCACGTCCCCTGAGCCAGGGGCATCTGGTCTAGATGGCCCCATGTAAGGTGGCACCTTGGTGTCCCTCATCCCACCCCCTTGGCTCTGAGAAAGCCACCGTAACCATGTTAGGTGGTCCTTTGCTTGTCTTCATCGTGTCGGTGACACTGACTCCAGCTGCACATTTTGTCAGAGTCCTGTCAGTAATGCTGATAACAGGTTTTCTCGCATGGGCTGTAGGGTTTCATGAGCCTCTTTACAGCACAGACAGCCTTGCCCCGTGCCCTCTTCCTGGGTCATAATGAAGAGCTGAGAACCCATCCCAGTATCACAGCCAATTCACCATTTTTTTTGCACACACAAAATACAAAAGCATCGTGTGTTGTATTGCTGGTGACTTCTAATTTCAACATGAAGAGTAATGTGTTTTCTTTCTTTTTAGCTCATTTAACTTAAAAAAAATCTTAACATCATTTTGTGGGGAACATACTTCCCAGCTGAAGTACTTAAATTGTTCATAACCCAACATTCCCCTTGTCCCTTGTCCCTTGTTTCTCTAACCTAACCATCCATCTGAAAATTTACGGTAGCTGGTCCCTCTGGGGAACGTGTGGTCACACAGGAAGAGTAAGACGAGTATTTTATAGAGATTATTGGTAACCATCGCCAACTCCTGTCCCTTAGAGGAGCCGCTGTGATGGCGGACGTTGGTGCTGGGACACAGGTGGGGAAGGGGTGGCTCGGACTCACAGGGGATGCGGCAATGGGAAAGCAGGTCTTCGTGCTGTGACTGACAGGCAGCAGGGCCCTCGCTGAGTAGCGGGCACTCCTCCCCCGTCCCTGGGCCAGGCCAGAGTGCAGGGAGTCTGACGTGTTGTCGGTCTCGCTTGCAGACGCTGGACCTCTCCAACAACCAGCTCAGTGAGATCCCGGCAGAGCTGGCCGACTGCCCCAAGCTCAAGGAGATCAACTTCCGAGGCAACAAGCTGAAGGACAGGCGCCTGGAGAAGATGGTCAGCGGCTGCCAGACCAGGTCCATCCTGGAGTACCTGCGCGTCGGAGGCCGGGGCGGCGGGCGGGGCAAGGGCAAGGCTGACGGCTCAGAGAAGGAGGAGGGCCGGAGGAAGAGGAGAGAGAGGAAGAAGAAGGACAGTGGCGAGGGCGAGGAGGAGGAGGTGGGCGACGCCAGCAGGCTGCTGCTCAGGGTCCTGCATATCTCCGAGAACCCCGCCCCGCTGACGGTCAGGGTGAGCCCTGAGGTCAGGGACGTCCGGCCATTCATCGTGGGCGCCGTCGTGAGGGGTATGGACCTGCAAGCTGGCACCGCACTCAGGCGGTTCCTCACCTCCCAGGTGGGTGCACGTGGCCAGCAGGCGGGGGGGCGGGGCAGTGAGGATGTGGGCTACGCCCTGTGGATGCTGCACGAGGGGGTGTGGGGAGGAGAGGTGGGGCCGGGTGACCTTGGCCTGTCACTTCTGCATGCCTCAGTTTCCTTACCTGCAAAAGGGGGGCTCCCGGTGTTGGTGAGGAAGACGGGAGTCTGTGTGTGCAGTGAACAGGACGGACCTGGGTCCTGAGTGCTCCATGAGGCATGTTACCCTGGGCCTCAACTCACAGGGGCCATCGGGCAGCTGATGCACCCTGCACGCCGAGTGCGCCTCGAGCAAACGTGACCCCTGTGGGTGTCTCGACCATGTCCGGGTCGGGAGTGCTCGCCACCTCCTGCTCTTTCACGCACAACTCTTACAGTCGAGCCTTGTTTCTGAAGACAGATTTGTTGCAGTGGAAAATCAGTGTTCCTCAAGTTTCTGATATTTTGGTGGTTTTTCTGATTTCTGTATTAAGTTACACATTTAGTTTCATGTAAGATAGCATTAAAATCGTCAAGTCTTGCCAGCATGTTTTTATGTGAATTGTTTAGGTTTTAGCTAGACAAACTTCCTAATTTGTTGTTTTTCTGTGAGGTCTGCCCAGCTTTTAAAATAAAAAGCACGTTTTTGCACATGGAAAAAAACCCCAGGTGCGGCCCCACAGGGGCACAGGTGGCTCTCTGGAAGCTCGCGTACTATGGTTCAGGGAGGAAGCGTACAGCACACCACGCCTGGCTTTTAGAACTCAGAGATCAGTGTTTTGGAAGAAAAACATGCTGGGGTTATTCTTCTTTTTAAGTTGCACCTTTGTTTATTCAGTCATAAATTTTAGTTCAAGATGGGTTCTTAGAAGTCCCAAACCTTGTGTTCTTTGTGTTCTAGAAACAGAGAAAAGAAATCCTGCCGATAAACAGATAAAATAGTTTTCTGATGATGGTTCCACACGAGAAATATTTGGTTGGGGAGGCAGAGGGGAGAGGCTGCGGGTGGCGGGGAGCACGCTTGGTGGGGGCTCCTGGCTCGCGACACATCTGGCACCTCACCAGACCCCGGGCACCCCGAGCGTCGCTCACCTTTGCTCTGTGTTGCAGACGAAGCTCCATGAGGACCTTTGTGAGAAGAGAACAGCGGCCACCATCGCGACCCACGACCTCAGAGCTGTCCGAGGGCCTCTGCTGTACGCCGCTCGGCCACCACAGGACCTCAAGGTGACCCGCACATCCCTTTCTATGTTTGCGATTTGAGGTGTTCCTTTGGCGTTTTTCAGAAAAATACACCTGCCAATGATTGCGTCAGAACCATTTTAAAGTAGCATCTGACACTGCTCCTAGCAAGTACATACGGTAAAATAAGAAAACAGGCTGTGTTTACAGTTATTTTTGAAAGCAAACTCATCAAAAGAGGTAGTAATTTGAAAGTGGTTTTCTTCATTTGTTCACTAACTTTTAACCAAAGGCTGGTTTATACCCCAATTGCAAACCTCTAATCTGGGGCTGACTTCAGCGTGAGTTGTTCCGTTGTGGTCCTGCCCCTGGTCTGTGCAGCCACCGAGGCCCGGGGACGTGGAGGCTTCCTGGCAGCCACTGTGCGGACCTTGGTGCCGAGCGCCTGCCTTGACCAGCTGCGGCTGCTGGCGCCGGCCCTCCTCCCGTGGCCCCTCAGGGTCTGCACGCCCGGGAAACGCAGTTGTGTGCTAGGCAGGTTCAAGGTGAAGCTCAGCTTGGAAAGTGCTTGAGTGTGTGGGCATTCGGGTCCTGGGGTGACCTCTGAAGGTGCAGTGTGTTCACATGTGACACGGAGGATGGTTCTGTCCTTAGCTTGCTCTCCACTCAGAGAGCTGTCAGCTCGCAGACACCTCTCCCCGTCGTGGAGGCTAGAGGAAGAGAGGGTTGACGGGGTTCCCTGGTGTTTCAAGCCAGAGTGAACGGAGGGACGGGTGTGTTTTGTGGCTGTGATCCTAATGCAGTGTTTTCATACGAGCCGACCGTGAGGTTTCTCCCCCTAGATCGTCCCCTTGGGGCGGAGAGAAGTCAAGGCCAAGGACCTGGTGCGGCAGTTACAGCAGGAGGCCGAGGAGCACAGGAAGCAGAAGAAGAGGCAGAACGTCTCCGGCCTGCACAGGTCAGTGTGCGCTCCCTCGCCGCTGGCGGAGAGCTTCGGGGGCGGCCTCAGGACCACTGCAGGCCCCGCGGGGTGCGCGCTCGGGGATCACAATACGCCGTCCTCCGTGTTTCATCAACTCATGCCACTTAGGAAACTCCTCACACCCCTGAAACTTGAAACTTCTCCTTGCAGGTGTTAAAAAAAAGAAAGAAAAAAAGAAATTTCCCCAAACTTCTTTCACTCTCCTATCAGGGGCTCTTGCATGGGGTAAAAGGAAATGCCGTTCGATCGGTGTCTTATCTAGACGGGCCCTAGGCTCGGACGTGTGGGGAGGTGGATGCTGATTCAGAGATCTGGGTGCCAGGAGTGCAGGTCTTGTGTCATCTCGAGAGAGAGTGGCCCTCGGGACGTGCCCCGGCGCACACGAGAGACACATGGGAGAGGAGGGCAACGCCGACGCCCACTAGCCATGGGATGTTGGACAGCCAGACCTACCACGTTGTGTGAGATCCCGGCGGCTCAGGTCGGTGCCCAGGGTGGTCCCTGGACCTACCTTCATTAGACGGAAGCCTGCTGCCGCCCCGTGTAAATGCAGGTTTCTCTAAAGCTTGTTAAACGTGCCCCTGATCTTACACTCACTTTGTCTACAGAACTTTGATTTGTCCAGTTTAAGCGTTAGGTGTGTTTTCATAGCTCTGCCTGTGGTTATTTCTTCCTACACAGATACCTTCACCTGCTGGATGGGAAAGAAAACTACCCTTGCCTCGTGGATGCAGACGGTGACGTGATTTCCTTCCCCCCGATAACCAACAGTGAGAAGACGAAGGTAGGGCCACGTCTGTGGATGTCTGTGTGTCTTTGAGGCTGTGTCATGTGCAGAGTTAACACAGGTGTCTGTCCCCCGTGAGGTCCCCTCCCTCTGCACGATAGATGTGCAGACCCTACGCCAGGCCTCTTTGGCCTTCAGAGAGTGCACCACTGCTCACACTTCCATGTCTCTCTGTAGGAGGGTGACAGTCTTGGTTTGGGTGACATTTTACTGGTTTTTCAGATTAAGTGTTGCAATTGTTGATGTCTACTTTTGATACCTTTATTTTTTTCTGAAATCTTTCTAATTTCTTTCTAAGGTTAAGAAAACAACCTCTGATTTGTTTTTGGAAGTAACAAGTGCTACTAGTCTGCAGATATGCAAGGACATCATGGATGCCCTCGTCCTGGTGAGTGCTGCGGTCTCGTCGTCCCATCGACTGGCAGTGAGGGATAGAGAGCGTGTCCTCTGTTTCCTGCCACCCTTTGCATGGCTGCCTCTTGCAGCAGTCTTCTCTGGGTCACCTCTAATCTCTAGGTTAAGTTATTTTTCATTTGCAGAAAATGGCAGAAATCAACAAATACACTTTGGAAAATAAGGAGGAAGTTTCACTCTCAGACACTGAAGCTGATGCAACTTTGGGACAGCGTGCGGCTCCCGGAGCGAATCCCAGTGCTGAGAAGGACGGGCCCTCCCCACTGGTGGTGGAGCAGGTCCGCGTGGTGGATGGGGAGGGGCGCCTGAAGGTGGTGTACCCGTCCAAGACGGACCTGGACATGGCGGCGGCTTCCCACGTGGCCGTGATCCGCTGAGAGTCCGGGCCGCGGCTCGGTGCCAGCAGGCTCCCGGTCACACGCAGCATCGGCTCTTTCTGTGGGGGGTTCTATGTGGTGATGTTAAATTATTTGTTACATTTTCACCTCAGTATTTTTTTAAGATGTCTGCATTCTTTGTTCAGTTTTCCAGATGATTCTGTTGTAAAGGGTGCCGTGTTGTCATGTGCTTAAATTCATTTGCCTTCACAGCACCAAACTGATTTTACTGCCTTTTATGAAATTACTTGAGTATCGGAATTAACTGTTCAGAATATTCTCAAATCATGTAGACACACAGCAAATAACTCTATGGGGAAAAAAAAGACACTATAATTGTTTTGAATGTTCACTTCTAAATTGAGAAGCTGAACGACATGCATTTTATTGAACTGCACAGTTATTTTTCTATGATGTAGCATCTTTTAAGATCATACTGTGCCAGTAGCACAGCTTACAAATGTGGAACAGCATCATATTTTCCAGCTTGCAGGACATCATAATCTTTTTATTAAAAAAAATTTTTTTAATGTGACTTTAGAATTGGCAAGATCATTTTTCTTAATGTTGGTGTTGGAAGCGTTAGGGGAGTGTAGATGCAGCCAGTCCTCTAGCAGGCAGCCCCACAGAGTGGCCGCGTGACCTGCCAAGAAGGGGAAAGGACCTGTGGGCTTTAATCATCTGTAAATTAGCAGAGGGGGCGAGCAGCTGGCAGCACCTGCGTCTTGAGGTACATATGCAGGTTTCCCCTTAGAGAACAGGCTTCCATGATCGGACAGGACGGTTCTGTGTGTCAGTTAGCCATCGTCAGCCAGCTAAAGGATAGACGGTGACAGTGACTGGAGAAGGCATGAGGTTTTGAAGCCAAAAATCAAAGTGTGTGCCAGAGGAGTGGTTCTGCATTTCCCATTATAGGTGTTTCCAGTTGACTCCCTCGGGCTACAGACCACCTGTGTCTGTGCATGTCCTCATTTGTGGGCAGGAGCACACCACACAGCCCGCCCTGAGCAGGTGGTTTGTGCTGACCACGCTGCTTTATGGTCTGGCTGGACTAGGAGAACCTGACTCAGCAGTTGCTTGTTATGTAATGACACTGTTTGTTTGATGGTCTTTGACCTGCAAAGGACAATTTGTGAGTTTTGTAGAAGTGATAAGTGATTTTTGGGAGCATTCACAAGAGCCCCGCTGAACCTGTGCATTTAGCTGTCAGAACCAAACACATGTGAGGCCCGAGAGCCTGCATGGCAGGCAGACCAGCAAAGCCACGGGGTTTTCCCAGAGCTCGGCCAGTCCACTTTGTAGGACACAAGCAGGGCTGCCTTTAGACCCTGACCCAGCTCTCGGGCTACCATCAAGCCTTCCTGTTGGTCCCTGGAGGTGGCGGTTGCTTAGATGGGCTGGAGTGAGCGTTCCCAATGACAGCTTTTCCTTCCGTTTTGTTTCCCCCCAAAACCTACTTAAATGTCTGTGTGTGGTGGTGGCTCTGGCTTGTCATTTCATGACCTTTGGGCAGTCAAGGCTGCTGATGCTGTGGCTGGTGTGAGGTGTGCGTGGGTGTGGGTCACAGCGGAGCCCTGCCAGGAGTTCTGGGCCGGGGTCCACAGCCACGCTGCCCTCTTGGCTCACAAGACTATGGGGTCAGTGGCCATGTTGTTTCACATCTGTGACCTCACTGATGTTGATGAAGCCACCAGCATCCGCTGCTCTCTTTTCTGATGCAGCTTGATTCCTTGTAAGATTTGGAAATGTATTTAACTTACAACAGAAAACCTTTTTGACATTCTTTTTCTTTGTCAGTCCAACCCTCTAATAAAAAAATATGTCATAAGAACATCTTGACTCCTTCCTAGTGAATCGTTTCCTGCTGGTATTTCTGGAGGTGGGTGTTGGAAGTGTCTGTGGGGAAACTGAGGACCTGGGACGCCCCACCCCTGCTTCCCAGCCCAGATCTTGCCAGCACAGAGCGAGAGACACTTAACTGCTGTCACACAGGCCCCGCCCAGAGAAGCCACTGCCCTTGACCCTGGGATCCTGGGGACCAGCCTCCTGCAGCATCCTGCCCCACCCTGCTGGGCCCTCCTGGCCTGGAGCCCCACATGGACCCCCACCCGGGGGCATGCAAAGGACCCACCCCAGCAGACCATCCCATTTCTGAATCTTCTGTGGGAGGGGAGGCTAGCTGGGGACTCAGCAGGGTCCTGTCCCATCCCCTCCCCAACCCTCCCAGGACTGTAAGGATTCTGCCCAGGGTACACGGCCTGGGGGACTGTGGGGCATGAACCACTGCCGCCAGCCTGACCACTCCGTCCAGCTGGGGCTGGGGGGTCACATTTCATGGAGGCAGCTGGCATGGAAGTGGTGTGTGCCCTGAGGGCCACTGCCTGCAGCCCCCCAACAGGGGCCAAATAAGGGGTATTGGTGGAGCCCATGGGCAGGGGACACTGCATCCACCAGCCAGGCTGGTGCACCAGACTCCCGAGACCTGCTGGGCCTCGGGGCACCAGGCTTGACTGGCCAGATCCAGGCTGGACCCAAGCATTGGCCTCTGCTATCCACTGCCCTTGGGGTTCCCCCCAACCCCAGGGAAGAGGTGTTTGTGAAAACCCACAGGGTCACCTCCTCTCTGGCCCCAGGTAGTGCCCCTCATGCATGGACCACACCTGCTCACTGCCGCTTGCCCTGCCAGCTGCATCTGACCTGTCCCTCAGCAGACCTACTTCTGCCTGGGGACTGCTTAGGGAGCGTGGCCCCAGAGCTTGCAGGGCATCTTGGAAGCCAGGGAGGCCAGAGTGGCCTCAGAGAGGGAGGAGTGGCAGGGGGCAGCCAGGACCCCACCTCCCTTCTGTCCTGCAGCCTTGCCCGGCTCCTGGCCGAGGCCACCCCAGGCCTTGGGGAGGCCCAGAGCAGCACCTCCAGAGCAGACTGCCCACCTCTTATACCCCACAGAGGCCATACAACCCAACTGTGCCAGGCCAGTGGCCCCTGCCCACATCCCCACGGCCCCCACCCCAGTGCCCATCCTCTGATGGCAGGGAGGGACTCCAGCTGGGGCACCAGGGTGAGGCCCCACGAGTGTGGGTCAACTGGCACCCCTCCCTCCCCGCGTGTGGCCAGACAAGGATGGGAGGTGGGGGTCTCTTTCTGGAGACAGGTGCCGCCTGGACCAGTCCCTCTGCCGCTGCCTTGTAACCTGCTTCCCTTGCCCTCACCCCACTGCCGGCCACTACTGAAGCATCGCTGTTGGAGACCCCAGGACAGGCACACCCACCAGGCACTGCTCCCGGACCCCTGTCCGGCCTCCCTCCTCAGGGTCAGAGCCAGGGTCACCTGGGTGCTGCAGACACGGGCTGTGCAGTCCCACCTGATGTCCGCCTGGCTTGGGCAGACCTCAAGTGGGCCTGCTGTCCAGGAAGGCCAGTCCTGTGGGGTCTCTGCCCCTCCCCGCCAGCTTGGCCTCTGACACCAGGTTCACCATACTGCCTCCGATCTCAGGGCCCACAAGGACCATGACTGTCCATCAACGCCCGCCCTCAGTCCTGTTGGGAGGACCACTTTCCTGAGATGTTTCCGGCAAGGGTCGCTGGGGCCTGAGACGTGAGTCTGCAGTAGGTGAGGGCCGAGTGTACGGCCCAGGAGGGCACCTGAGAACGGGGCACTGGAAGATGGGACTGAAGGCCCGGCAGCGGCAGGAGTGGCCCCAGACCCAGAGGAGCCTCGTCCGTGCTCAGGTGAGGCAGGAACAGGTCTGGCCACATCCCGGCCCTCAGGCCTGCGCCAGGGTCTCACTTCCCGCCAGCGGGCCCAACCAGGCGGGGGCACATTCCAAGGCCCAGAGCCCAACGAGAAGGGGCACAGACCCTCCCCACAGGCCTCCCAGTGCGGTCCAGACACCCTCCAGCTGGCCTCCCATCAGGTGGGTGCCGAGTCACCCCTGGCTTGGGGGACCCGTGGGAGAGGCTGTCATCCATTCTTCATTCAACAGACGTTTAATGACCGTGCGGGCTGTGTGCCCGGCACGGGGGGGAGGAGCCGGGCCTTCCCGCTGGGCCTGCCCCGGGAGGTGGACAGCCTGGGGAGAACCCTGCCAACTTTACTGAAGGGAAGACGTGGTGGCGGGTGTGAGACAATGGCCAAGGCCTCTCTCTTTGATCTGCCCAAGAAATGACTTCCAGGACGGGGTCTTGGGCCCTCGGAGAGTGGGAAGAGGGACACAGCCCTGCTCAGAGCAATCCTTGCACAGTGGGAGTGGGAAGAGCCCAGAGAGGGCAGGGGCCTGCCCAGGGCCACACAGGCCTGCACAACACCCACCCAGGGAGGACCCCACCCTGAGGCTGTCAGGCCTGGGCCTGTGGTGGGGGAGGATGGCTGCCCTGTGCAGTGGGGCGCCCTGGGGTCCCTGGGCTGCAGGTCTGGCCTGGATGGGTCCTGCAGCCCCAGTCCAGTCTGGCCCATCTCTCCGCCACGTGTGCCCCTGGGTGGCTGCCTGTGCCTGTGCATCCATGTCCATGTTTCCTGTGTGCCCCTGCAGGGACCTGTGACTGCTGAGCACACTGGTGTCTGCATGGACATGGGACCAACAAGTGTGCCCTGTGAACTGTGTCTGCCCGAGGTCTGTGTATGGGGTGGTGGGGGTCTGTGTATATGGGAAGGGGCTGTGTATAGGAAGGTCTGTGTATATGGAAGGGAGCCTGTGTATAGGAAGATCTTATATATGGGGGGAGTCTGTGTATAAAGGAGGGCTGTGTTTAGGGGGTCTGTGTATATGGGGATCCGTGTGTACAAGTGGGTCTGTGTATATGGGGGGAGGTCTGTGTATACAGGAGAGGCTGTGTTTAAGGAGGCCCATGTATAAAGGGGAGGCTGTGTATACAAGAGGGGCTGTGTTTAGGAGGGTCTTTGTATATGGGGATCTATGTATACAATTGCGTCCATGTACATGCAGGGGGATCTGTGTATATGGGGGGGTCCATGTACACAGGGGAGGCTGTGTATAAGGGGAGCTGTGTTTAGGGGGGTCTGTGTGGATGAGGATCTGTGTATACAAGTGGTCCACGTATATGGAGGCGGGTCCAGGTACATAGGGGAGGCTGTGTATAGGAAGGTTGGTATACGTGGGGGTCCATGTATACAGAGGGGTCTCGTATACAGCGGTGTCCTTCCCGTGCCCCTGCGTCTGCACGTGTGGCCACCCCGAGCATGCACAGTGGGCACCACTATTTGCACTTGTGCACGTAGTAGCCCGTGAGGTAGCCCAGGATGAAGACGGCCCAGAAGAGGGTCACTCCGCCCAGCACCTTCATGGAGATGCCCAGCTTGCCTGAACACAGCTTCTGGGAGACCCTACGGGGAGAACCACAGCCTATGAGTCCAGGTGACCCAAGTGCACTGTGCGGGCTGCGTTGCGGGAGGAGCGCGCCCGGGGGCAGGTGGGCTCCCAAGGAGGGCGGCCTGGGTGCTCTGGGAGGCAGGAGAGAGCCAAGGGAGGGAAGACAGAGGTGTGGAGCCCAGGTCTGCTCTGATTGCGGGGGTGGGCACCCAGTGGCCAGGCGCAGAGGCTGGAAGAGGGACACAGAGGAGACATGGGGCGGGACCGGCCTGTGGGGCTCTCACCTCTCACAACCCGAGGCCTCCTCTGTTCTGGACACGGCGGCCATGCTGACTTCATCTCGGCTGTTGTCCCACCTGCTGTACTGGACACTGCTGTCCTGGGGCTGCATGCTGGGGGCGGTGGCCGCAGGGTGGAGGGCAGGCTGAGGCTTTCACGGGCGGGGAGACGGAGGCAGGCGTTCGGGGCTGTGACTTCACGGTAAAGCAGGCCTGGTAAGGGCAGTGGCAGGCTCCGAGTGGGGCTGCTTTCAGGGCAGGGGTCTGCCTGGGGGCGGGATGGGGCAGGGAAGCACTAAGGAGGGCTGGCTCCTTCACTGCATCCTCTCCTCTGGCTTACAAGGTGGCCAGGATACAGAGTGGTTAAGCCACTTGCCCAGGATCACACGGGAGGAGGCAAAGCAAGAATTCCAACCCTGGGAGCCTGAAAGTCCGCCAACCCTGCCCTCAGGAATGTGAGTGGCTGCATTTCCACCCAGCCCACTCCCCGGGGGCCCTCCCGGCACAGCTGCTGCCACCTTCGAGGCAGGACACCTTGGTTCACGGCTGGGGCCCGGCTGGCCAAGCCCAATAACTGCCTTCCTCTCCTCCCCATTCCTGACAGATAAGGCCCCAGAGCCGCTCCCTGGAGGCTGGGAAGACAGATATGGGGCGGGGGGGGGGGGGCGCCTGGGGGCGGCGGCTGGTACAGCCTGTCCAGTGGGGGCGGGGGGGCTGGCCTGGGCAGCGGCAGCAGCTGTGTCCTCTGGCCTGCCCGAATGCAGCCCCTCCCCCTCCTCCGTCGCTGTGGAAGGAGCTGGGCCTCGGGGGGCACCCAGGCCTGCTGGGGAGGCCCCTCACTTCTAGAGGCTGAGGCTCAGCTCTGCCCACAGCAGCCTGGGAACCACTGACCATTCTCCCAGGGAATCTTGGACGCGGGCCTAAAGGCACAGCGGGCCACTTAAGTCAAGAAGCCAATCGAGAAGCTCGTGAACCTGGCAGTTCTCAATCCCTGGCCTGCTTCCAGGCTTGGCCTTCCTCAAATCCCAGGCCAGCAGGGAGGGAGGAAGGGAGCTTGTCTCCAAGCCACCGGGCCCGTCTTCCGGTGGGAGCCCTGGCTCTGCGCCGGCCACTCAGGCCATTCTCAGCCCCAAGGGGGACCGAGCGTTTACTGAGTGTGGTTCTGCATTCCCAGCGTGTGTCCGGGAGAGGGGGTCTGGGCTGATTCTGTCAGCTGCCTGCCTACATCCTCTCCCTCCCTCCTGAGGCCAGAATCCCCATCTTGTTCCAGGTAGCGATGTGCTGGCCCCAAGTGATAGCCATGGGCTGAGACAAACTTAACACCCTGGTCTCTGCTTTCCCATGTTACCCAGATGTGGGCAAAGTGTTGAGGTGCAGCAGGGGGTGAGGGGGGCTTTTGCTTTCATGAAAGAAACAGTAGCCACCTCCTTCTTCTGCCTTGATGTGATGGCTGGGGCTGCAGCAGCCACCTTACATCCCGCATATCCTGCAACCTTGATGGTGCTGAGTCTCCAAATTCACACCAACTGCCCGCCTGTGGGCTCCTTGGTATGAGAGAGTCAACCCCAATATACTGAAGCCTGGGACAGTGGATTCTTGTCATGTCCAGCAGAACGCATTCCTGACTGATGGAGACTGGTTCTCAAGTCGTCCTGGTTGGACAAAGCCACCAGAAGCTGGTGACGTGCCAAGCTTCACTCTGGAGGACTCCACTCACTTGCTCAGGAAACTTGTGTCCAACCCCCACACGATGCCACACGGTATCACAGAAGCCTGGGGCTTTGCTGCCGGCCAGGGACACCTGCCACTCCGGGGAGCCTCAGGCAGTACCCCTGCCTCCTGGGAGGGTGTGAGAACAGGGTTCCGCATACCTTACGCCCCGCTGCCCCAAAGCCCCTCCAAGGAGCCCACAACTTACAAAGGGAGTGTCCTGGCGTCCTCTGGAGCCCAGGAAGATGGTCAGAGCCTGGCGAGTGGATCTTATCCTCCCAACCCGCAGGTCGGGGTCTGAGGTGCGACCGATGCCCCCAACCTTAAATAAAAAAGAAAATAAAGAGGGGCCGGCCCGGTGGCACAGCAGTTTAGTCCGTGCTTGGCAGCCCGGGGTTCGCGGGTTCGGATCCCGGTCGCCCGCCGACGCACTGCCTGTCAGCCATGCCGTGGCGGCGTCCCATATAAAGTGGAGGAATATGGGCACGGATGTTAGCCCAGGGCCAGTCTTCCTCAGCAAAAAGAGGAGGATTGGCAACGGATGTTAGCTCAGGGCCGGTCTTCCTCACAAAAAAAAAAATAATAAAAAAAAAAATAAAGAAAAGGCGAAGAGGAGGGGCCAGCTAGGGGCCCCCAGGAAGGGAAAGGGCCCTGGGGTGTCCTCATGCGGCCAGCAGGTGCTGGGGGGCAGTTCCAGCCTCTGGCCACCCCTCCTAGGGTTGGGCCCGGGGGTTGGTGGGCCGGGGACAGCCCCTCTCCCCGCCCCACACCCCGGCAATGCCACTCTCCCAGGTCGGCCGCTCGCAGTCCAGGGGGTCGCGGCCCCGGAGGGAGGGGGCTGCCGCAGCCAGACCCACCTCCCCGCCGCGGGGGTACCCCACCCCGCGTCTCACCTGGCGCCTCGCTCCGCTTGCAGCGGACTTGTCCCGGCCCGCGCAGGGGGCAGGGCCTGGGGGCGGGGCCCGAGGGTGGAGGCAGGGGAGGGGCGGGGCCGGGTCGGGGGAGCCGGTGAGGGCGGGGGACGCCCGGCGAGGGGGCCGAGCGGAGGGGCGAGGCCGGGGTGGAGCTGGCTGGGGTTGGGACCCCAGGCCCCAGGCCTTCCCGGACCGCGCCGCGGAGGAGGTGCGTGCTGCGGCGGCGAGGGGCCGCAGGGGGCGAGGGTTGCAGGGGCTAGAGGCCGCAGGGGTCGCAGGGGCGAGGGGCCGCAGGGAGGAGGGGCTGCAGGGCGCGCTGCTCCCCAGAGCCCGGACGCGGCCGGAATCTCCGCCCGGCCCTCCCCCCAGACCCCACCGACAGGGCTCGAACGCAGAAGCGGAGCTCCGAGAGCCCCCGGGCGCGCCTGGGTTTGAACAGAGACGAGGCGGCTCAGCTGGGGCGCCCCGGGGCCTGCGCGGGGCTCGGCGCCCCGTCTTCGGAGCTCCCGGCTGGGGCCGTCCTTGAGCTGGCTCCGAGGGGCCAGAGGCCGGGGCGGGGCGGCCAGGCACAGGGCCCGCACTCGGCGAGCAGGTGCTGCGCGAAGGAGAGGACGCGTGGACGGGGGGGCGGGGCGGAGAGCAAAGAGCAGATGCCGATGGCGACTCCTGCCTTCAGCACGTGGTTATGTGCCTGAAGCCTGCGATGCGCCGGAGACAGACATCAGTGGACAACGCAGACAAACCCGCCCTCCAGGAGCTCTCATTCCAGGAGCGAGGGTGGGAACAGAGGTGCCCCATCTCCACCCACCTTCTTCCACAAGAGTCGCACCAGCAAGGCAGGGCCCCAGCCAGAGGGGGCCCCACAGCAGGGAGCCCTCAGAGGTGTGTGCAGCTGGCGGGAGGGAAGGACAGGTGTGGGGCCTGAACTGAACACAGGGGACAGGAGCCCAGTCTCAGGCCTCCTAAACCTGGGACCACCAGAGGGGACCCTGCTCAGTGTGGGGTCTCCTCAGGAAGGAGCCGGGGGTGTGGGCTGATGTGCTGACCCTCAAAGAGTGAGTTTTGGAATCGGTGGTGTTGATGTAGCCCAAGCCCCCTTTGAGTCCTGGGGAAGGAAAAGCTGCTACTGTGGGCCGACAGCAAGGTTTACTTCTGAATCAGAGCACAAATGCGGGGCCACAGCGGGGCTACCCAAGTGGGTCCTGGCCTCTGCTGGCCCCAGGCCTGGGGTCCCGGGCTGGGCCTACTTGGAAGGTAGCTTCTTGGATTTGTTGGCCAAGGATGAGACCTCCAACTGTTGCAAGGGGGACACTTTGACCCCCTTCTGTTTCAACTGATTGTAGTAGTCAGTTCTTTCCGAGATGATCTTCTGGAAGAGAAATGCAGTTGGCACTGCCCAGTCCATGATGGCGGCCTGGGACCCCACCCTGTCCTCCCCCAGAAGGGCTCGCTGCAGCCGTGGTGTGCTGCTGGTGAATATTTACAACCGCTCTCCAGGGGAATAAAGAAAAAGCTCTGGTTTGTGGCATTTGCCAATTTCTGTGCTGAAAACACTCCCACCATGGCTGATCCAGCCACAGAGGTGAAACCACAGAACTCCGAGTTGGGAAGAGACGCCCCACCGTGGGCTCTGGTCAGCTCACCCCGAAGCTGGTGCTAAATTCGCTTCTTCAGTCCTCTGAGAATTGCAGAGCCGAGACTCACTCAGAGGCTTCAAGTCTGTCCCTCAAGTCCTTTCTGTCCTGCACACTGGAGGTTGTCCCATTCCTCCCTCCCTCCTCCTCTCTGGCCCATTGCTGTTTTGTGTCAGGCATTGGCAAAGGAACGGGGATCTTTCCTGGCTACTGGGGTGGTGCTGACGACTCCTTCCATCCCTCCCTCCATGCCTCTCTGTCTTCTTCCCATCCCCCCTCTCTCTGTACTTGTCTTTCTCCCTCCCTCCCATCCTCTCTCTCCCTCCCCTCCCTCAACCATTGGCTAGGCAGCACAGACCTGTCCCCAGGTCCCCATGCAGCAGTCCCCCTCTCCCCTGAGGACTGCCGCCCTACAGGAGCACCCTTGACCAGGGACCCACCCCACTTCACAGAGTGTAGGAACCAGACCCAGGGAAACGTGGGTCCTGAAGGTCATGGGCACCTGCTGGGGTCAAAGGGCTGTGCCATCGGGGAAGGCGCGGGGCTTGGAGACAGAAGCAGCCCCTAGTGAGAAGCACGCCTAGGCCCCGACACAGCACGTGTCAGTCAGGGGCTCTTCTCTCAGAGCTCTGGGCCCCGCCGTGCCCACTCTCCCCCGTGTACAGAGGGAAGCTCTAAGGCTCAGCAAAGTCCAGTGACCTGCCAGCAGCTTCTCCGCCAAGGGCGGGGGGCGGGGGGAGACTCAGCCCCGCCAGCCCCAAAGCCTGCACTATTTCTCCTACACCGCCCTGCCTCTCTAAGGCCTCTGCTTGCAGTCAGTGAGGAGCTGGCATGGGCCAAGGCCAGGGAGGGGGGTCCTTGACAGGGTCCTGGCTCAGCAGATGATGATTCCAGCTGAGGCCATGCTGAGGTGCTAAGAAGCATCACCGAGAAGTCTGGGCTGGGCAGAGCCTGGGGAGGGCTCCCAACTCAGGGGACTCTCCGGGACCCCAGCGGCCTGGCCTTCTCCCCACTGCACCCTGGAGGGCTTGCTGCTGCTGCTGGTGGTCACTGAACGCTGAGAGCACCCTAGCCTTGTCAACTCCATGACATTGCCACCCCTTTGGGACATCTGGTCCCCTCTCCCCGAGCAGAGAGAAAGGACGATCCCAGGGTCACAGTGAACAAGTGACACAGCCAGGATGAGAATGGGGGTCCTCAGCATCCAATCCAGGCCCCATGGCCCCACTGCAAATCCACAAGCTCTGGCCTGGAGACTTGGCCCCAGGGACGAGGAGGCAGCCGAGCACTGGATGTACCTGCAAGCCTTCCAGGATGTCATTGTCAGAGATCTCAGTGGCGAAGGACTTGGTCCCTACAGTGCTGAAGGTCGCCTGGATGATCTTGTTTCTTAGTCTTTCAAGCTGCAAGCAAAGTGAGGATGGCCAGGCTGGCTTTCGCCAGAGGAAGGAAGGCGGGAGCCACGCCCACTACCTGGTGCAAGTTTTACAGAAGGCAGATGTACCCTCACTTCTCATGGCTTTAGGAACTGGAAACTGAGGGTGGGAGAAGTCAGTGTGGTCAGCCTGAGAGCTAGAAGGTGCCAGATCAAAACCCAGACCCAGGGTGGCCTAAAGCAAACTTTCTACCATACTAACTTTTTTTAAACTGAAGAAGTTAAACCTGCACATGGTTAAAAAAAAAAAGAAAAATGCACAAGCTGCCAATGACCCCAGGAGCTTCGGGCACAATCTCCTCCTGACACCCGGGAGACTCCCCACGACGCAGCAGAGCATCCTGAATGCTCGGTCAGCCCCTTGCTTTTGGAGTCAGTGAAACACTCGGGGTCCCTGCCGTCAGTACTCACCCTTCCTGCTCTGGGCTGTGGCGCCCGCATTTAACCGCTGAGGACCAGTGAGCCTGCCCAGTCTGCTGCCGTCAGCATCCTTGAGCGTGTACAGGGCCCCAGCCACCTCCCAGAGGTGAGCTAATCCTGTCCCCAGTAACTTCAGAATAAACCCCTCCAGTCTGTACCCCAGAAGCCCTCAGACAAGGTCCCACAACTTATGGCGACAAAGTCAGCGCCAGCTCCTCATCCTCAGTGTCCAGAAGCCCTGGCAAAGCAGAAATGCCGAGTGAGAGCCAGACCAAGGAGACTCGGCGTTGCCTACAAGGGTTGCAAGTGTGTTCGCTTTGCCTCTGGGGTGGGACTCAACCGACAGTGGGGATGTTACAAGGCCCTGGACCTCGAAAGTGGGGAGGGGCTTCCTTTCCTTCTCTCCAGTCATTGATGCCAGCTCAGTGCCAGGCACCGTGCTAGGTACGGGGGTTACCGAGGGAATGGGGGTTCGCTCACTGTACCGGAGGTGGCTTCTGCTGGCTAAGGGGTGGCGGTCACCTGGGGTGTCCAGCCACAGTCCCCCATGCACAGGCCTGTCTTAGGCATCACTCATCAGTCACAACACTTCTTCCTGCTGACCCCACACTTAGCATCAGAATCTTTCTCAAAACAGCATACCAGCCTCTACCAAACCAACATGAGTTGGCACAGGAAATGAAACCTATACACCATCGGCCATCTGACGCTCTGGAATACTGCTGGATGGGCAACACGGCCTTATAAAAGATAACAGGTGGGGGGCCTCGATGATGCTGTCCGGGCCAGCCGGCAGGAGGCCGGCCCCAAACAGGAAGGAGAGCACAGCTGGCTGACAGCTGGCACTCCTGGAGGGTGGGAAAATGTGGTTTCAAAGGCCTATGTGCGTGGGAGGGACCTTTACCTCTGCTGGGTTTTGACTCTAAGTCAAGTCGGCTCCTCACCAATTGCCCTTTTCGGCCCGGGATCCTCCCAAGCAGGATGCATCCGCTCCCTCTGTGCCTTTGCTCACATCTGATGGGAGGCTCCGAGGGGTCCTGCTCTTCAAATCCCACCTCTAGGCAGCTCTGGGGTCTCGGGGAATAGTTACCCTCTCCTGCAGTTTCCTCGTCTGTAAGGTGAGGGTACTGATGAAACCCACCCCATGGCCTTGTTGACAGGGTCACATGACTTGAATAAAATGCTTAGACCCTACCTGCCCCAGAGCAAGCACTCAGTAAATTACAAATTATTGCTGTGTCCCTGCCACTGGGAGCCCTTCTGCTTCCTGGCCGGCTGTCCAAATCCTTGTGCCCCTTCACAGCACAACGCAAGATGCTCTCCTCCATAAACGAGGCCAACAAGGCCATCTCCGCCCACCCAGCTCCCTCCCGCCTCCACGGCTGACTTGAGTGTCCATGCCCCATCCACCCTTGCCCCTCCTCCACCAACATGCTTGGAGCATTGACTCCGTGCCGGAGGCTGGGATGGAAGGGGGAACGAGCCAGAGCCCCTGCCCACTCAGGGCACAGTCTGCCTCGGTCGGCAGCCGGCAAGGGCCCTGATGCGCTGCACTGCCCGCTGCTGGGCCGGGACCCTCAGGAGAAGGGAGCTGGCCATACCCTGGACTGTGCCATCTCCAGGGCCACGCGGGCCTGCTGCTCCGCCTGCTGGATCATCTCGTTCTTGTTCTGCATCTCCTCCTGCAGCTGCTTCCATCTCTGCAGATGGTTCTGTTTCTGGTCCACCTGGGCCTGCAGCTGGCCGACCTTGGTGTCTAACTCCGAGATGGCATGCTCCCGCTGGGTGAGTTCACTGTCCAGGTCTGACACGTGCTGGGGGGCGGGGGGCAGCAGGGAGGACAGAGGAGTAGGCCCACCTGACCCAAACGGATTACACATGTTCCCATTCCTTCTTCCCCCAAAAGACGCCAACTCTCCCTGAGTTCCTCAAGTCAAATCTGGACCCAGCAATGGCGAGGGGCCTCTGTGTGCATCTGCGCTCCTGAGGTTTGGTGAATGGGGGCCTATGAGTGGGGCCCAACTCAGCTGGGAAGGGATTTTCCAGCTGCATCTTTCCCCATCGCCGTGTCAGGACTCGCAGCAAGAACAACGACCTGCTGACTGCTTAACGCCCCCAGCGGTCACCTGTCGCAGGAGATAGTTGTCCTGCTCGATGAGCCCCATCATCTCTGTGTGCTTCTTGTCTTCCCGGAGGTTGGAGAACTGGAAGGCAGACGAGGGGTTGGCTCAGGGGGCTCCGGGGCAAGATGGCAGATGGAACACTCACCTCTAGCTTTGTCCCTGCCCCAAACCTTGGTAAGGTGAAAGCAGGGGGATTTCTGTTGAGGAGGGGAGACGAGGTGAAGAAAGAATGCCAGAGACACTTGGGAAGTTGGGAAGCAGATCCAAGAAAGCTGAATCCTAAGCCGGCAGCAGGGAAAGCTGAAGACAGGCCCATTTCACACTTCAGAGTCCCTAAAAATCTCAGAAATTGGTGGTGCCGGCTCTTCTGGACGTGGAGGCTCAAATGAAGAGGATCGGTGAGACATTGTTTCAGAAATTAAGAGCTGCAGACTCATCTCTGACCCTGAGCAGCCAGGTGCCTACCCCTTTTCCACCTGGCAGGAGACTGGACGTTGGGGATACAGCCTGGGAGGTGCCAGGCTTAGCTGAGGGGGAGATGCCAGATGTGGGGGGTGGGTGCTGAATGTGAGACTCCAGCCTTCTTCCCCACTTGGCTCCCGGAACACCAGCAGCTCAGCCTTTACATTCCAGGCAAGAAATTCTTCCAGTTTCCCAGATTCCAGGGAAATCTGACCAAACCAAGAGGAAAGACCTAAAAAGATGAGCTCGGAACTTTCCGTGGAAATGCCCAAGCACATGCCTCTGCCGCAAATCACAAAATTGTCACCTGTGTGCTCAGAGGTGCCAATCAGCTCTGACACTGGAGCAAAGTTCTCCCATCAGTGACAAGGACCAAAAACACACTTACAAAAGGATCTTGTAGGAGGTAGAAGTGGTGCAGGAAGTTAAAACAACTCTCATTAGCGGTCTCATCAAGGTAAGAGAAGATACCACAAGAGAGAGAAAAAGAGAGTGTGCTTCAAAATGACAGAAAAAGGAACATTCAGAGAACAGAAGAATGGTCTTGGGAATTGTAAACGTTGTAGAGGAATGGGAATCCCAAATGTTGTAACAAAATTAAAACTCAGGAGGAGGGCTGTTGATAAAATTAAGGAAATCTCCTAAAAAGAGAGAGGAGGAAATGAAAAACAAGATAAACAAAGAAAAATTCCAGAATTAAAGGACACAAGTCTCCAGTTGGCCCCTGCCAGCCTGGATAATGAAAAGAGACCCTCAATAAGGCATAACTTTGTGACGTTTCAGAACACCTGGGACAAAGAGAGGATCTTACAACTTTCCAGAGAAGAACCAATCACCACCAAGAACTATGTCGTAAGAAAGAACAAGAATCAGAGTGACTGTGGGCTTCCCACCAGTAACCCTGGGAGCTAGGAGACAATGGAGCAATGCCTTCACGATGCTGAGGGGAAGTGCTTTCCAAACTGGAATTCTGCGTCCAGCCAAGTTCTATTCATGTGTCGAATAAGGACATCTGCAGACCTGTGGTGTCCCCCCAAATTTACCCCCACTCATCTTTTCTCGAAAAAATCCTGGAGGATGTGCTCCAAAGAACATAAGGGAGCAGTCAAGAAAGAGAAAGATGTAGGATGCAGCAGTGTTAAAATGTGGTTTATGAATCTTAGTACAGTTTCATAAAATGTGTGCATCAGTTGGTGCATGTGCTACCCATAACTGTCCTCAGGCTGTAAATGCAATGTCCACTCACTGATATGGTGATGGACAGATATGGAGGGGGTGGATTTCCCTGTGGGGGGAGCCAGGGGAGGAAAGAGGGAAGCATTAGATAATGCTAAGATGGAGAAAAATCTAGAACGGGCATTATACACATGCTTATCTAGAGACATGGAGAGTGATTCCTAAAGAATCAGAAGAGTTGAAAGTGGTTGCCTTGGGGGAGGGGCAGATGAGAGGGAGAAGGGTGGACACCCCTGTTTTGCATAATAAGCCTTGTGGAACTATTTGGTTAAGTGATGTGCATGAATAAGTTCCATAAAAATAAAAACTAAAGAGCCAGCCCTGATGGCCTGGTGGTTGAAGTTCAGCACGGTCCACTTTGGTGGCCAGGATCTGGTCCCCGGATGCAGAACCACACCACGTGTCTGTCAGTAGCATGCTGTGGCAGCGGCTCACACAGAAGAACTAGAAGGACTTACAACTGTACACAACTATGTACTGGGGCTTAGGGGAGGGGAAAAAAAAGAGAGAGAGGAAGATTGGCAGCAGATGTTAGCTCAGGGTGAATCTTTCCCAGCAATAATAAATAAATAAATTGAATAAAATAAAAACTAAAAATGCTTAACAAGAAGTGGGCTCAGCAGAGGGGCAACCTCTCTAAGCTTAGTGGGGAACTCAGGGGCCAGGAGATTTTTGAGAAGTAGCCAGGAGCCAAGTGGCCCAGGAGACGGGGACGATCCTTTGGGCCAGAGGGGAGTGCGGGGCCGTGGCGGGGTGTGGTATGAACGCCAGCTCTGCCACTATCGGCGGCGCGACCCTGGGCAAGTTGCCCAGTTCCCTGACTTCAGCGTCTCCATGGGGGGATGAGACGGATGGAGCCTACCCCACCCCAACCCACCCCCAAGCTGCTGGGAGGGCGGGTGAGTGAAGGAACGAGGTGCTTGTGGCATGGTTGAGGACACTGCACCTTGTCTGACATGGCCTGTAACTGACGCTTCCGCTCTCGCAGCTCCTTCTGCAGCATCTCGTTTTCTGTGTTGATCTTTTGCAACTGGGATTCTTGGAAATCCACTTGTCGTTGTAAAGACGTGATGGTCCCTGAGTGAGCAGCAGGAGAGGAGAGAGGGGAGAGTGAGAAGGGATGATGGAGACTGGGAGGGAGGGGGCCAGGGTCACCACGTCAGCTCCAAGGGCCCCTGCGACCCCAGGCTGAGGGCTCTGACCCCCGCCCGGACATCCAGCGCCGGGCACCGCCTCCTTCAGTTCCCTCAGGCCACTCTCCCTCGGGTGGCTCCCAGCTAAGCAGGACAGGGTGCTCCCTTGGCCGTCCCGCTTGCCGGACAAAGCCGGCAATGCCTGGGCATCCCAGCTGCTGAGCCCGGGCCTGCTGGTGCTGCCTCGGCATCCTCTGACATCCTACCTACTGCAAGGGAATATCTCGTCCTGGTGATCTCCAGCTCCAACTGGAACTCCTGGATCACCTGCTCGTACTCCTCCAGCTGGGCCATCAGCTCCTGCTCAAACGCCTCATCCAGGGAGCAAGTCCTCCTCCTGCCGGGGTCGGTGTCGGCGTCCTCCCTTTCCTCTTCCAATTCCACTGCCTCCTCCTCCTCCTCCTCCTCCTCACCTCTCTCCTCGTGCACAGACCCCAGTCTGCCCACATGGTTCTTCGCTCCCTCGTCCGCCACCCTCTGGGCCTCCCCTTCCAGGCTCTCTTCCTCCTCAACACGGCCTGCTTCCGCGTCCTTGCCCCTGTCACTCATGGCATACTCCTCTTGCATCTGAGAGAGGGAAGGGGTGCTGGGCGGGGGTCGCTGTGCCACCACCCCGACCCAGACCCGCGAGCCTCACGGTCTCGGGAGACTGGGACTGACCAGCCCCGGGGCGCGGCTGGAGTTGCTTTTCTGGGAGCTGCGCTGCCGCCCCTCACCTGTTCCCCTAGAGGGCAGCTGAGGGCCTACGTCTGGGGGAGGGCCAGCAGGTTAGGGCTGCAGGTGGGGCACCACAGCCTGGGCATCGCCCGGGCAGCCTGGAGATGAGGCCGGGGCCCCCCTGCATGTCCAGCGTCCCGGCCAGCCCGCACCTGCCTCCAGCGGTGCTGCTCCTCCTCATCTCTGAAGAAGCTTTTCAGGATGCTCAGCCTCCCCAGCGCCCTTGGCGCGGACTCGGAGGGCTGCTCCTGCGAGATGCAGCGTCAGCCTCAGGGTTTCAAACTGCTCCCTCAGCTCCCCCAGGTGATGTGCTGCCACGACCTGTCCTCCTGGAAAGGGGACAGCAGCCTCTCCACGTCGGAGGGGGGACCCACCATCCTCCTGCTAAGGATGCCATGGCAGGGGTCGCAGTGACTGGCAGATGGCAGCCCTGGGGGACGGTATGACTTCTGGCTCCCTGGAATGGCCCCAGTGAGTGGCCTTGCAGTAATGAGCATGCTTATTTGGAAGAGTCGAGGGGAGCCAACCTCAGACATGCCCACACTGCACGTCGCTGCCGGCACTCTGCCCACTCACACCTATTAACAGCCCTTGGGAGGCCAGGGAACTGGAAACGCAGCATGATGCTTCCAGGCCTCTCCAGACTCCTGCTGCCCCCTGCCCACTGGTCTCCCACCATCGGTGTCTGGGCAGCTTTCTCTGGAGGCGTCTAGGGGATTCTGTGATGGTCTGGAGTCCCCCACACCCACTTCACGTGTGCCCCCAGCATAATCGCAGGCAGTATCCTCAGTATGAAAGCAATCAGGTCTGAGAAAGACCAGTGACTGCTTCCCGGGGTCACACAGAGCCGCCCCTGGGCCCTGCTGGGACCTGCCTTGTCTAGGCTCCCACCCAGACCTGGGGGACAAGCAGCACCCCCATCCCCATTTTACAGGCAAGGACACTAAGCATCCCACAACCAGAAATCATCAGGCTAATCCAAGCCACCACCACCCGTGGGGCCCACAGCCAGGCCAGGTTGGGGGACTCCACCTGCAGGGGACCTTCCATCCTCCAGGATTTCAGAGGAGCAAGGCCCTCATCTTACAGGTAGAGAAACTGAGTCCAGAGAGCACCACGACCTGCCTCAGGGAGAAAGCAAGCTGGCAGCAAAGCACAGGGGTCTAGTATCCAGCTCATGGCTCTTTTTTTGTATCATATTTCTATCTACTCTCCTCTGGATTCTGGCCTGTTGCTCAAAACCCTAAGACCCAGTTGGAGCTCCTGTGAGGACCTGGCAACCCTCCAGGATGACAGGGGATTTGCCCAGTGGCCTGAGGGTCACCAGGAGGTCTAGACACTTTGGAAGCAGAGCCTGTGGCCCAGGTGCTCAGCTCACCCGCATGCCCTGGTACCCCGATGTCTCTTGGCTTTTGCTTTTGAGGAGGTATTTCAGCTGCTGCTTCAGGGCCTCCCTCTCCTCCTGGAGGGCCAAGATCTCCTCATCTTTCTTCTGAACCTGCACCTGCAGCTCGGAAAGGCGCTGGACTTCCTCCCCCAGCGTGAACAGGCAGTGATCCTGGGCAGGAAAATGAGGCAGCTTCCATGTGCCATAGAGCCACACAGACTCTTCCCTCTCTCTCCAGCCCATCCACAGAACAGCAGCTCCAGGCCCAGGAAGAGCAGACCTGCTGTCCTGGGACCCCAAAATCTCAAGCCCAAGACATGTGCCTCTTTACTGCAACCACACCCTGCCTGGGGCACGTCTGAATCCTTGCCAGGGAGATTTGTGGCAGCCTCCCCTTCGGGCCTGGGGCTCCTGGTCAGCCCCCCACTTGTGACTGAGAACACCAGTCTTTATGTGGCCCCGTACCTAATCAGCAACACCCTCCCTCCAAGAACCACCCCTAGGGCCCTCTATCCCTCAACCTTCCATTCCTCAAATCTCAACACCCTCAATTCTTCCAAATTGGAGACACAATAAAAATGTTTTCAGACAAACAGAAACTGAAAGAGTTTGTCACCAACAGATCTGAACTTAGAGAAATACTAAAGGGAATTCTTCAGGCAGGAGGGAGATGTCCCCAGACAGAGTTCTGGAAGGAAAGATAACTAGAAAGTCTTCCAAATGTTTGGAAACACATAATAGACTTCCATGTAGCTCACAAGTCGAAAAAGAAACCACAAAAGAAGTTAGAAAATATTTTAAATGATGGTGAACATTTGGACATATCCAGACTTGTGGGATGCAGCGAAAGCTGTGATTAAGGGCAAATTTATAGCTTTAAAATGCATCTATTGGGGAAAAAATGGGAAATCAATGATCTGGGTATCCATCTCGAGAATTCAGAAAAAGAACTTCACATTAAAGAACATAGAAGGAAGGGAGTAATAAAGATAAATGCAAGAATGAATGATACAGGAAGGGAGAGAAAGGGAGACAGAGAATGATGGAGCAAATATGGCAATATTTTAACATTTGGGGAATCTGAAGGGTACATGGGAATTATTTGTACTATTAAGTTAAAGGGAAAAGTACTCATGCAGAAGTCACATGTCTTCACCCTGGCAATGGTGACTTAGATATGTGCACGAGTCCCAGACCAGACAGTGATTGCTGGGAAGGTGATGCTTATTTCTGCTGGGGCTGCTGAGTTTGCACAACTCAAGTGTGTTGCTGCAGTTGACTCCCTTGCCTACAGAGGAGAAGCGCTACCTATGACAGCTCAGATGAAGGCAGAGATGAGAGAAAAAGAACCCTAAGGATACTGCTTGAACTCCCGGAGGCAGCCAAGCCTGCAGCCCTTTCCCTGGCTGGTTCACATACATGAGCTAATAAATCCCCTCCCTGCTGTTTGGATTAATAACAGCACTGCAAAGAATATCCTTTTACATCTATCTGTGTGACTCTATTTAATTGTATTCTCAGGCTATTTCCCAAAAGTGGAATTACTTGGTCAAAGGATATCAACACTTTTTAAGTTGTGAAATCTATCATAAAATGTGGAGGTAAAGTTTCAGGAATAAAGTAAACTGAATACTCATGGACCCAGTCTAGCAGGGCCTTGAAGTCCCCGTTGTGTCCCCACCAAAGACTCAACATTTTGTGTTACTCATTTCCATAATTGTCATTAAAGCTTCATCAGCTTAAAAAAAAAAAACCCCAAAAGCTGATTCTAAGAAAAGACTACTAACATTGATAAACCTCTAGCAAGACTGGTGGAGACAGAAACCGAGGAGACACAAGTTAGCAAAGTCAGGGAAGACAGGGGCTCTCTCTCCCGCAGACTCTCCTGCAGATACTGAAGGATAATAAGAGGCTATTACACACAGGGTTAGGCTAATAAATCTAAAAATTTGTGTGAAATGGACACATTCCTAGGAAAACATAGCTTACCAAAACTGAACCAAGAGGAAAAAGGAAATCTGAATATCCTAAAAGGAATCAAATTTGTCCTAATTCACTGCTGGTGGGAATGCAAACTGGTGCAGCCTCTATGGAAAACAGTGTGGAGATTCCTCAAAAAATTAAAAATAGAAATACCTTATGATCCAGCAATCCCACTCTTGGGCATCTACCCAATGGACATGAAATCAACCATCACAAGAGGCTTATGCACCCCTATGTTCATTGCAGCATTATTCACTATAGCCAAGAAGTGGAAGCAACCCAAGTGTCCCTCGACTGATGATTGAATAAAGAAGATGTGGTATATATATGTGTACAATGGAATACTACTCAGCCATAAGAAAAGACAGAGTTGTCCCATTTGCAACAACATGGATGAACCTAAAGGGTATTATGTTAAGTGAAATAAGCCAGAGAGAGAAGGACAGACACTGCATGAATTCACTCATATGTGGAATATAAATGAACACACGCACAAAGAGAACTGATTGGTGGTTACCAAGGGGCAGGGGGTGGGGGGTGGGGGGTGGGCACAAGGGGTGAAGGGATGCATCCACATGGTGACGGACAAATAATAATGTACAACTAAAACCCCACAATGTTATAAACTATTAAGACATCAATAAAAAAAATTTTTTTAAGAAAATTACTATAAAAAAAAACCCAACCCTGTAAGAAATCTGCAGGCACAGATGGCTCCAATGATGAATTTTTAAAATTTGACAAAGAGATAACACCAATCTTATGCAAACTCTCCCAGAGAATAGAAAAAGAAAAAGAGGAAATGCTTCCCAACATTTTTTTGTTATGAGGCCAGAATAACTCGGACACCAAAAGCAGACAAGGGAGTAACAAGCCAGGTAAATTACAGGCCAGTCTCTCACAAACATAGATGAAAATGATAACACCCCAAGGAACTGACTCACAGGTGGATCTTTGCATATCAAGCTGATTATTACTATTTTAAGAAGACATTGTCCCAAGTGGAACTACTGGGTCGAAGGTGTGCAGATGGTTGAAGGTCATGACAATAGGTGTCAAGCTGCATACAAGTCGGCGAGATCCATGCCAGCTTAAATGGCTACCCACTGGGAAGAGGATGGATAGGGGACAGATTTGTCAAACGTCTGATTCATAGAAGCTAAAGGAGGGGTCTGGAGGTCAGTTTAGGCCACGTCTGGGGACCTGCTTGCACAGGTAACCGGATACAGGAACAAGAGTCCCAGGGTTGGGTGGGGCCATCCTCTCCAGCAGGATGTGGAGCTGGGGCATGGGGCCAGCATCTGTGTCCAGGACTCCTCGCTCGGCTGTACCTTCTCGTGGATGACGGAGATGTACCAGGGTATCCGCTTTTTTGGGTGGCTCTGCGCTAGGACCAAGCTGCTGGTGACCGGGCTCAACGTCTGGGACTCCCTCTTCTTCCACAAGTAATTGAACTCGCAGGCACTCTTACTACAGGGAAGGAGGCGCCCTGCCAAGAAGCAGGGGGCAACCAGACTCTTCCCATGCTGAGTCACCCTGGCGTCTTCCAGGATAAGGTCCCCCTTTCAAGACTCCCCTCAGAAACCCTTCACTGCCCAGCTAGGCTCCTCTTTATCTCCTGGTTCTTACCACCATCGCCCATCCCCCTGCCCCCAGCCTGGTGTGTGTGTTGAAGAGATGGAGGGAAGCACCAGCACCCTTGGAGATTCCCAGAGCCTGGGAGTCAGGACAGCAGGGTCATCCTGATGCTGCCCCATGCACGGGTGGCCCTGGACACTGCAAGGGGTTTCCTTGCATTCAGGCAAAGGAGACATCTGGATGTAGAGTTCATTGTTGGATAAACAAAAGTAAATACATTTGTCTGTAGGAACAGTGCATATGGGCCTCTCGACTCAAGGAGTGATGCGTCCCAGGGGCCCCTGTGTAAGGGATGTAGGGCTGGGCAGAAAGTCCTGGGAAGGGAGTTCCATGCGGCCTGAGCAGGTAGCAGAGGCCCCCGCAGGTGCAGGCAGAGGCCCTTGGGGCTGGGTGCCAAGGAGAGGACCCCACGTGACCCCATGGGGCATGCTCACCCCAGTGCCCAATGGGCCCTGCCCTCACCGTCCACCTTCATGTCTGATCCCTGCTGGCTGTAGAGTGAGTCCTCAGTCATCTTCCAGGTCTCAGAGCTGACACACAACTCCTCGGGCAAAGTGACTGTCACGGCTGAACCTGCAGGATGTTAAAAATGCCAGCTGATGACCGCTAAGGTTGTACTTTCCCAGGACCTCCGGGGCAGGGACTCTTCTTTCATTTCTTTTTAAATATTGGGTAGGGTTGAAGGTGACTTCTTCTCTCAGTGGATGCATGGGATTGAACCCTGGGACTGAATCAGAACATGGTTCTGTCCTCCTGCCCACCTTGGGGTGTCCACCCAAAACTGACCAGGCGCAACCTAATCTCTGCAAATGAGAGATTAGGTCCCCTGGAAGGATGGACCCTGAGTCCCCTTCTGTAGAAACAGCTTCTCAAAAGCTTGCAGAAGCCCTTCACTCCAAGGGGCAGACCCCTTTTCCTCTAAACCATTGTGAATCGCACCAATGTATGTAGGCACAGACCCTGCTCCCAGGACACTGTGTGGTCCCTCAGCCTTTCCCAGACACCTGCTCACAACAATTCATGGTCCTGGAGCGCTGGCTGCTCTCCAAGACCCTGGCACTGAGAAAGAGGGAGTTTAGAGCCTAGATGGGTGTCCCCACTGTTGCCCAACTGCTGGCTGGATCCATGAACAGGGCTCCAGTTGCTGGCCACAAGCACTAAGCCTTGATTTCACCTTCCCTAAGGATAATATCGTGTTTGGGGACATGGGACCAGCCCAAGTCCTGGAGCCGGGAGGTCTGGGATGACGTCTGGCCTGACCAATGCTTCCTGGTGACCCCTGAGCACCTTAGCCGCCCGCTCTGAGCCTCATGTTCTGTATCAGAATGGTGTGGCGGTAGATGAAGCCATTGCTAAGGATCCTTACAGGGATGGCTCCCTAATGAGCTGTCTTTGGCCTTATGGACCTCCTTCCTGAAGCTTCCAGAATCTTTGACTTCTCCGTCTCCCCTGCCCACAACCCTGCTGGATGAGACAATAGGAAAGCAAGAGGGCTGGGAGACATCATAGGAATAGTGACAGGGAGAAGGGTCCTTCCATCCCTCCGTCCCTCCCACTGCGGCCTCGGCCGCTTGTTCCGGCTCAAGCTTCCGCACAGAGGGAACTGCAGAGGCAGCAGCCGCAGGCACGGTGCACGTCCAATCCAGCCACCACCTGCAGGCTGCTGTGGGCTGGAAGGTGGCCCGACTCCAACAGGGAGGGAGGCGATGTTCACGCGGGGCCCCTCGTTGGTGGCTCTCACCGAAATGCGACGTGGACGTGGCCCTGGTGCGAAACTGGGGGCAACCAGGACGCCTGAGAAACGCCTTTCGCAGTTCCTCCACTTCGGACACAAAGCTGGCATCCTTGGGGCCGGCATCTTCCTTGAGTTCGCACTGGCAGAGTGGGAAAAGTGACAGTCACTGAGAGAAGAGACCCAGGAAGCTGCTCTCCCGTCAGCGGATCGTGAGGGCCTGGCTGTGTGTGCCCACTGCAGCCGACTGTCCCCTCTCCTGGCAAACTGCAAGCCATGCAGGCCCTGCTGTAGAAGCTGCAGTCGGCTAAACCCAGACAGCATGCATTTAGGAAGCCCCTGGGAGCTGGGGCTGGCCCTCTTGTCTCCCTCAGCACATGGGAGGTGCACGCACCCTCCAACTGTGCTCTCCCTTCCTTACTTCTCTTCGCCCTGCTTCACTGCTTTTCAAGACCTCCCTAAGGAAGGCTCGGGGCAGTGGTGCATCTTCTCTCCTGGGCTCCAGATCTGCTGCATTCTTCGCACTCCCAGAACCTACCTGTCCTAATCCATCACCAAAACATACTCGGAACGCTCTCTGGGCTGACCACCCCACGAGGCCTTTCGTCAAGCAGGAGAAGCAGGTCCTCCCCAAGTGAGCTGCACACAGCCCGCCACCCTCCCCCAAGACCCGGTACCGTCTTCCTGTAGTAGCTGCTGATGGCCTGCGCTGACTTGCTGAGGGAGCGCTGTTTCTGGTGAAGTTTCCATTCTGGGACCTGGCAGTCCCGGCTGGCCACGCTTCTGAGAACCACCAAGCCCTTCTCCATCAAGTTGGGCACCAGACTGTGCTTCTTCGGCGTGCTGGTTCCGATAGGCAACATCAGGAGGGTGGGACAAAAGGACCAAGGTTTGCCTCTTGAATGATGACTTAGACGCGCTCATATGGGCATCTCGTTCTAGAGCAGGGTCTCGAGGGGAACACGGCTCCCAGCGTGGACCTGCCACCTGACACAGGCTGGGAGAAAATCAGCTTCCAAAGTTCCTTGTCCTCTCGGATCCTGGGAGCAGTGTATGGCATCACAGATGTCTCCATAGAAACGGGGCATGTCGTTCGTCTTCTTTTCCGCTGGGAAGGAGACCCAGAAGCTGTTTCCGCTAAATCTCAGGATGTTACAAGCCTGGGAGAAGCGGCCGAGGCATTAGCATCCCATTCTCCTGGTTTTATTCCCTCCCGTCATCAGTATTTCACCTTATTTAAAATCTGACACTGCGTCAGTGCCTCCAATGTGAAAATTTAACGTCCTCAGTTAAAATCCACAATTCAGAAGCATTTCTTAACACCTGAAAATGTAATTCTTTTTTAAAAATAGAATTGGGGGTGGAGAGGGGAGTAAGACCTTACTCTTGTGGAGTAAGGTTTACTGTGATGTCATTAAAACCTCACGGTCCCAGATTCTTGGACACACAGGCCTCGGGCTTGCAAAGGACATGAAGAAGTCGTGTTGGCGTGTCTCCACATCCAGGCTGCTGCCCGAAAAGGTCTTATTACCTGTTCAAAGTGGGCTCGCTTCTTGGTGAGTTGAAATAAAGCCTTCGCCAGAAATAGTTGTCACACAAAGTGAAAATTTTTATTTGCAAATAAAGGAGACCACAGGGAATAACTTCACAAAGCCGTGGCCCCCCCAGCAAAGGGAAAGTGGTGCCTTTATTTGGGCTGGGGAATGAATCTTCAGAAGGGAAGTTTGTCATCATATGGAGAGATGGGTATAAGCTTGCGCAGGTGTAGTCTGAAATCATGCTTTCACATACATCACATGTTGTGCTAAAAAGGCTTAAGCTCCTCCTGGAGAGGTGATTTTCGTATTATAAAGAGGCAAAGGTTACTTTTGTCTACTTCTCTGCCTGTCTGCACAGGCGTCACTCTACGATTGGGGTTGGGACCGGCTTAGGGCGGTTAGTGTTTAGATCTTCCTGGAACACAGCTGAAACCAACAGCCTCGAGGGCGTTAGAGAACGGAACACCTGCACTCTTCAGCAAGACAAGGGAGATAGGTCAGAGTCCATGGCTGGCGGCAGTTTCTTTTTGGCCACTTCATGTTTCTTAAACTTCAGTTTGACTTTGAAAACATTACGTTCAGTGAAAGAAGCCAGACACAAAAGGCCACATAGTGTGTGATTCCATTTACACGAAATATCCAGAATAGGCGAATCCACAGAGACAGAACACAGATTGGTGGTTGCCAGCAGCAGGAGGGAGGAAGGAGCGGGGTGTGACTGCTTAATGGCTATGGGGCTTCCTTTTCGGGGGATGGAAATGTTCTGGAACTAGATGGTGGTGATGGTTGCACAATTTTGTGAGTACTAAATGCCATGGGATTATACGCTTTAAAATGGTGGGTTTTATCTCAATTGAAAAAAACCAAAACTGTAGTTTGAGCCCACCTTCTTTCAGCTCATCCTTCAGGGGGATGGAAAATGCCAGACCCTGAAGGCAGCATATAGAGCCGGGTTTTTAAGTTGCCTCGATTTCTTTCAAGGGGATCAAGGTGCCTGCCGAGCATCAGTCCCCACTGGATCACCCCGTGGGTCTCGCACAGCTCAGCACGGTCTCCTCATCCTGCTTACTGTTTTCTCCTCCAACCAGTAGCTGGTCTGGACCAGCTCCAAGTTTTGAAGGAAACTGGAGTGTTGTTTTGAATTGAGGTCTTAAGCCTATTTCAGTGTCACATGCCACTGCTTTTCTCCAGTCCACTCGAGAGACACTTCCAGTCATGAAGTTCTCAGTTCTTCTGCATTCATGGAAGGTTGAACCTGCCATCTTGGTTCCTGCTCCTGACTGTGAACTTGAGTCTAAAAGGAAAGGGTCCGTCCTGGAGTCAGAGGCTATGAGAGCTGGCAGGGGCTTGTGTGCAGTGCTGGAGGGACTTGTATGAACAAATGTGTGACCGAGAGCGAGAGAGGGAACACCACAAAGATTTTGGTGCCTACTGCATGTCATTAGAGATAAAGACAGCACAAGGGTAGTCCTGAATCATAAAATAAATGTTAAGAAAATCCAGTATTGATTATTCCCATGATGGTTATACTAATGCTTTCTTTGAGATCTATTAAATTCTTCCCTCATTTATTTTTCATCTGCTTTGGTGTCTCTGTGGTACTAGTGCCCCAAGTCTGTCTGTTGAGCAATCCAACCCTGGGTTAGAGGCAGCCTCCAATTCCACCCAGCTCCATCTGTCGATGTTGGGTGTAGTGTTTTACAAATAGCAACTAGGTAAAGGTGATCAAAAGTGTTGTTCAGGGGCCGGCCTGGTGGCGTAGTGGTTAAGTTCGTGTGCTCTGGTTCAGGAGTCCAGTGTTCAGGTTCAGATTCTGGGTGCGAACCTATGCACTGCTTATCAAGCCATGCTGTGGCAGGCATCCCACATATAAAGTAGAGGAAGATGGGTATGGATGTTAGCCCAGGGCCAATCTTACTCAGCAAAAAGAGGAGGATTGGCAACAGATGTTAGCTCAGGGCTAATCTTCCTCACCAAAAAGAAAAAAGAAAAAAAGTGTTGTTCAGATCCTCTATGTCTTTACTGATTTTTTTCTCCATTATTTGCTGAGAGAGGAGTATTAAAGTCTTCCAACCATGGTTGTGAAATTGTCTATTTCCCCCTTTAATTCTGTAAATTTTGCTTTATGTATTTTGGAGCTGTGTTATTAGGCACATATACATTTAAGATTATCATGTCTTCCTCATGACTCAACTCTTTTCTCTTTATGAAATGTCTCTATCTTTTATAATACTTTTGGCCTTGAAGTCTATTTTATCTGCTATTAACACAGTCACTTCTACCTTCTTATGCTTACCATTTCATGGCATATTTTTTCCATCCATTCATTTTCAACCTATTTGTGTCTTGATATTTAAAGCACATCTCTTATAGACAGCATATGGTTGAATCTTGTCTTATTATTCACTCTGATCGTCTCTTTTAATTGAGGTGTTTAGTCCATTAATATTTAATGTAATTATTGATGTGGTTAGATTAGGTTTACCATTTTATTATTGTTTTCTCTTTGCCCACATCTTTCTTGTTCTCTGTATCCCTTTCCTTATTTTTTTGGATTTGTTGTTTATTTTATAGAATTCCATTTTAATTCATCTATTGAACTTTTAGATATACATGCATTATATGTAAGTATTTGCATTGTATCTTAGAGGTCGCTCTAGGTTTCACAACATACATCCACAACTTTTCAGTCTAGTGGAGTTAATATTGCACCACTTTATGTAAAATGTAGAAATCTTGTGACCAGCTGGGTCCTTAACCCCCACACACACCATATTTTATGCTGTAGTTGTCATAAGTATTACATTACCTACATTGTAAGTCCTATAAGACAATCTAATAAGTTTTGCTTTTTAACAGTATTTCAAAGAAATTAAGAGGAGAAATAGTCTTTTGTATTTACACAAATATTTCCCTTCAGCCTGAAAAACTTCAGGCTGACACCACATTCTGCTAGTTTTCCTTCACCGAGATATATGGTTATTTTCCCTTCATTCTTGAAGGATATTTTTATGAATACAGAATTCTTGGTTGACAACTTTGTTTTTGTTTCAGCACGGTAAAGATGTCCCACTGGACTCTCACCTGTCCGATTTCTGATGAGAATTCTGCAGTCATTCTGACTGACATTCCTTGCATGTAATGTTTAATTTTTCTCTGAGCGGATTTCAAGATTTATCTTTATCTTTCAGCAGTTCAACTCTGATGCGCCCAGGCATGATTTTCTCTGTATTTATCCTGTTTGGGTTTCATTAACTTCTTAAATCTACAATTGTATGTCTTCCACCAAATTGAGAAGTTTTCAGCCATTATTTCTTCAAATAATTGTTCAGCCCCATTCTCTGTTCTCCTTTGGGGACTCCAATTACCCATATGTTAGGCCTTTTAATATTGCCCCACAGGTCCCTGAGATTCTGTTCATTTAAAAATCTTTTTTTCCCTCTTCTTCAGATTAGATCATTTCTATAGGTCTGTCTTCAAGTTCACTTCCTCTTTCCTCCATTACCCTAATTCTACTATTAAGCTCATTCCAGTGATTTTTAAAATTTTTCAGTTCTAAAATTTCCATTTTGTTCTTTTTCATATTTTCTGTTTGTCAACTGAGACTCCTTATTGTCTCACTAATTATGAGAGAATTTGCCTAACCAAGCACAGTTGTAATAGCTGCTTTATGTCATTGCCTGGCAGTTCCAGAGGGTCAGAGTCATCTCGAGGCTGGCCTCTGTTGATTGTCTTTCCCCCTCAGAATGGGTCACAGTCTCCTGGTTGAGTAACTTTAGATCGTATCCGGGACATTGTGAATGTTATGCAGTGCAGACTCTGAGCTCTGTTCTATTCCTCTGAAGAGTGTTGATGGTTTCACTTCAGCAGTCAACTCCCGTGCTAACCTGGAACTGCAACTCTGTATCTCAGTGCAGGTGGCCTCTGTCTGCCCCATGTGTGTGCCTCATGGGTCCACCAGGCCTGGGCAGAGTTTATACACAGGATTTGGGTTGCCCCTGTCTGGGTGTCATTCCTGGCCTTCCTCCCTTACTGTCAGTTACCCTGGTTTCCCTGGGCTCCCTCCCTGCTTACTCTAGCCAGAGAGACCTTTCCCTCGGACATTTAGCCACCACCCCCCACCCCTGCAACTGTGCTTGTCCTCAGGGAAAAGCAGCAGAAAGGGGAACCCACCCCTTGCTAATGGCTTCCTCCAAGTTTTTATCCCCCCTCCAAAGAAGTTGTGTTTTCATCCTCTTCAGAGTGCTCAGGAGTTTTTTGCATTCTGTCCCAAGTTTACCATTGTTTTCTGTGGGAGGGGTTGCAGGGTCCCTCTTGTGGGAGCTCCCTCCCCCACTCTGAAGTAGAACCCCTTGGGTCCATTTGGGAAATCTCTCCAGGGCAGTCTCATAGACAGACCTCCAGAAACCTACTGAAGAATGGGTATTGGTGCCCAGTAGCAGGGAGAAGCTAGGGGAAAGGCCCTCACCTGGAGTGCCCTCCTAGGCCAGCACGGGCTCTTCAGAGGGAGGCATTATGGACTGAATGTCTGTGTCCTCCTAAAATTCCTATGTTACAGCCCCAATCCCCAGTGTGATGGTATTGGAGGTGGGGTCTTTGGGAGATGAATTGGTTAGATGAGGTCATGAGGGTGGGACCCTCACGATGGGATTAGTGTCCTTATAAGGAGAGGAAGAGAGAGAGAGATCTCTCTCCAGCATATATACAGGAAAGGCCACATGAGGACACAGCGAGAAGGCAGCCATCTACAAGCCAGGAAGCAGGTCCTCACCGGAACCCAACCACGCCAGCACCCTGATCTCGGGCTTCCAGTCTGCAGAACTGGGAGAAATAAATGTCTGTGGTTTAAGCCACCCAGTCCATAGCAGCCCAAACAGACTAAGACAAGAGGGATCCTGGAGCACAGGAAAGTCACCAGAATGGCTGGAGCTGCTGAGATAGGCAAAGCAAGGACTCCCGGCAGGTGGGAGAGCCTCTGGGAGTGACAGGGAACTCCTCCACTTGAACCCAAGCAAAATGCAGAAGAAGAATATTAAACACGACATCAGTGGCGCTGGAGATGGATTTGAAGGAAGGAATTTTCGTTCATTCATCCAACATTTAGTGCTGACCAAATGGTCACCCAGCAAATGCTGCAGCGGGCCGCGACTAGGACCCAAGACCCCATCCCGCCTTTCTGAGCTCACAGGGCTGTGGGACTCAGGCAGAAACGGGGTGCAGTTTGGGAAGGGCCAGCTGAGCTCTGTCTGAATGGAAGACGCGCCGTCCGAGGAAACCAGCTGCACCGAAGCCCCTGCTCCTTTCCTTGATTTCCTCCTTCCCGACTGGATACAAGACAACACTGTGGCCAGTCCTGAACGGAGACAGATTTTTAATGCAGTGTCTGAGGTAACAGGGCGTGTTGTCTTCACAGATTTGGAGATATCAGATCACCTGCAAGAGATTTCTTTTCCTGGGAAATAAAATCCCATGGGAAGAATTGTTTAAAATTTTGAAAGCTGAAAAATACTTTGCAGTGTAATCCTGAGAATATCAAGTGAGAGGGCAGCCACAGGAGCCATCTGCAGGACACGCTGGCGCCCCTCCTTCACCTGCAGCAGGTGCTCGTCAGGCTTAGAGAGGCGTGGCGACAGCGGCTCACTTCATCATCATGTGACACCACTAGCAGAACAGATCGAGGAATCCTCAGGCTCACATTTGGAAGAAAAACAGAGTCCATGTGGGATAGACACTGTGACCTGTCTGAGTCCTTAGGTAGGAACCCTCAGAGGTCTTGGTGACTCAAAGACTGTTTGCTGATAAAACTAATGAGGGAGCATTTCTCTTTCTTTCATGCCTGGGATTCCTAGGTTAATTTTTTATTGTGCTTTATTTACAATAATTCGTTTGTTTCTCAATGCAACCCGGTGAGGTAGATACTAGGATGACCCCACTTTACAGATGAGGACAACAAGGCAGAGGGAGGTTACATAACTTGCCCAACGTCACACAGCTAGGAAGGAGCAGAGCTGGGACTGGCAACCTGATTTTGGGGTCCATGTTTTGAACAGTCCTGCCTACATTGCCCTTTATTGAATTGGTTGGCTTGCAGAAAGGATGTCCAATAGTTATGCGTGTGATGCACCACGTGCTGTTATGATTGGATCCAAGGCAGAATGGCAAGGAGGTTAGAGCACAGCTCTCGAGCCTGGCTGCTTGAGTTCAGATCCCAGCTCCAACATATTAGAAGCTGTGTGCCCTTGAGCAAGTTACTTCCCCTCTCTGGGCCAATTAGCTCATCTCTAAAATGGGGATAAAAGTAATACCTATCTCATAGAGTTGCTGTGAGGATTTAATTTGGAAATGTACGTAAAGAGCTTAGAATAGTGCGAGGCACACCGTCACTAAAGACTAGTTATCGTTACCTAAGATCGTTATTACTACCATCCTCCTCCTCTTCATCATCATCTTCTTGTCCGTTTTAGAGGGATTTGGATTCCTGGGTGATTAAGAACGTGAACAAAGGGTGATTAATAAGTAAATCATGCTGACCTATGGAATAATAGTAATTAATGCAGCTTTTATTAATCCTCATTGTTAGTCATTTGGACACCAAGGAGGCCATGAAACAAATTAGTTCCACGTATGCCTCTCTTTGCATCTTCTTGGCACCTTTGATTTTTCACTTATTCTCACTTACTGAATGTCTGTCAAGTGCCAGACACTTTCCTGGACCCAGGGACACCATGGCATCAGGGAGACAGACCAACCTGTGCTGTGACAGCCAGCGAACTCCCCTCTCAGTGGCTGAACACACCAGCTTTT
This sequence comes from Tapirus indicus, assembly GCA_031878705.1. Lineage (NCBI taxonomy): Eukaryota > Metazoa > Chordata > Mammalia > Perissodactyla > Tapiridae > Tapirus > Tapirus indicus. The sequence continues at coordinate 86,918,141 of CM062924.1, read as the reverse complement.
ATTCTTACTTGTCACCTGTCCGATGTGGGTCTTTGCGGGGCGCTGTTGGTTGTGTTAAAGAAAAATTCTTCTGATACTTATTGACTGGTAAGGAAGACTGTATTCAAGACTACAGCCACAGGAAAGAGAGATTTAGCTCAACTCCAAACACAGCAAAGACGGCTGGGGGTCCATAGCCAATGGGCAGTGTGAGGGGGTCGCGGATGGAAATTATAAGAGGGGACATCAAGGCGGGGGCAGATTCCTGCTAAGCTGGCCTAACGGGATTCCTGCTAAAGGCAGGCTGAGGACTGAGATCTCAGGGGTGGGAGAAGAGGAATTTGATCAGATACCAAGGGTGGGGTGGGGAGATTCTCACTAAACTGACTTAGCAGGATTCTTGCTAACACTAGGCTCAGCAAGGATGGACATGGATGGCCAGGGCGGAGGCCTTGTTTAGAAGAGGGTTCGGAGGAGCCTGACTACAGTTTGGTCAGGGACGGTCTCTGTCAGTTGCGGGTGGGCAGGGACCCAGGCTGATGGGGGCTTCACCTCCGTTACCTGCACCTGGATCACAGGGGCGGGAGGCAGGAGCTCTGGGGGTCTCCTGTTGGCGGTGCTCGGGCCTGGGAGCGAGGCCCCTCACTTTGACTCCCATTTTACAGGCCAGAGATCTCCTGGCTGTGCTGCATAGCAGAAGGGGTGCAGAAGTGCAGATCTGCTGTTATGGGTTGAATCGTGTCCCCCAAAAGGATATGTTGAAGTCCTAACCCCCCAGTACCCCAGAATGTGACCTTACTTGGAAATAGGGTCTTTAGAGAGGTAATCACGTTAAAATGAGGTCATTAGGTTGGGCCTTAACCCCATATGACAGGTGTCCTTATAAAAAGGGGGAATTTAGACACAGACACAGACACACAAAGAGGGAGAGGACATGTGAAGACGAAGGATTGGAGTAACACAACTCCAAGCCAAGGAATGCCCAGGATTGCTGGCAGAAGCTGGGGAGAGGCAAGGACGGCTCCTTCCCGACAGGTTTGAGGGAGCACGGCCCTGCCAACACCTTGATCTTGGACGTCTGGCCTCCAGAACTGGGAGAGAATAAGTTTCTGTTGTTTAAGCCCCCAGTCTATGGTTCTTTATATGGCAGCCCCAAGAAACTAACACACCTATCATGTGCCCAGACAAAATCGGCAGCCTTGGTGAGCCACACAAATGAGCACCAGGAACCAGAAGCAGAGCCCGGAGCTGGTCCGTGGACCTCGTGGGCGGGAAAAGTGCTGTGATGGGGGCGAGACTGAGAGGCCCCGCTCACCCCTAAGAGGGGCCTCCCGCGGTCCTGGGGCTGAGCGGGGCGAGGAGGACCCTGAAAAGCTTCCTGTAGGAGGCACAACAACGGTGAGTCCTGAAGGATCGGCGGGCTTGGGCCAGGTGGACGGCGGGCGGTGAGCTTTCCAGGCAGAAGCGGTGAAATCCCACAGGAGGCAACGGCCCATCCCCAGCTCTCGCAACCCAGTGTGCCTGGAGCTTAGGATGGCACAGACGGCGGCTTCTCCAGCTTTAACGTGCATGGGAGTTGCCCAGGGAGCTCGTGAAAATCTGATTCTGCTTCACCGGGTCTGGGCGGTTCCTGGTCTCAGGGCAGCTTCTCATTTCCCACCTCCTCTGGATTCTTGCTCTTTGCCATGTGTCTTGCAGCTTTCTCTCTGCTCTGACATCTACACGGAGGTGGCGTGACCTACCTTCTTGAGTCCTCCGGGGGGTGGGGCACATGGGCCACACAGGCATGAAGCATAATTCTCACCACTGGCCGCAGTCCCCGTCTCTTGTACTGTTCAGCCTTTCGTAATGAGGGCTGCCTGTCTCTCCAGGTGCCTCCAGAAATGTAATTCATCCACGCTGCATGGTCTATATTTTAAGTCAACCTATCCTAGACACAACCTTCAAACTTATTGAGAGTCCATGGAGACATTTTCACATGATGAAGTAATAAACAATTTCATTTTTACAAAATGTGACCAATGATACATGCAAGACTCGTGAGGTGCTTAACACACTATCTTTTCCCTAACCCACGTGAGCCCTCAACAAGCCACCTTTCATCCTTCCTTTCCCCTGACACATGTGTGTGTCTCCTGCTTGCCTGGCCCAGTGCTCACAGCTCAGATACAATGAAAAATCACATCCGCTGGGTCCTTTCTCTCACAGAGCCTCCCATCCAGAGATCATACAAAAAGCTGAACAAAAGGATTCAATATTTGACAATGTAGAGTTCCAGATGTAAATGAAATCTCTTTGGGAGGGTATTAAAATGGTATAGAAGACATTTGCATGCCCATGTTCATAACGGCATTATTCACAATCGCCCAAAGGAAGAAGCAACCCCAGTGTCCATCAATGGATAAGTGGGTAAACAAAATGTGGTCCATCCATACACTAGAATATTATTCAGCCTTGGAAAGAAAGTTCTGACACACGCTACAACATGGATGGAACCTTGAGAAGATTATGCTAAGTGAAATAAGCCAGTCACAAAAGGACAAATACTGGGTGGTCCCACTTATACAAGGTCCCTAGAGTCATCAAACTCATAGAGACAGCAAATGGAATGGGAAGGAGAGCATTCCCAGCAGAGGGAGCAAGTTCATCTGGGGGTAGAAGTGAGCTTGGCTTGTTCAAACAGCAGCAGAGGCCAGATCTTTGGGGACTGACCGTTAGGAAGCTGTAAGAGCTCTTGGATGCAGCCAGAATCCCCAAGGGTGAACATTACTGTACTGGTTTCCTGCAGCTGCTATAACACAACATCACAGACTGGGCTTACACAACAGAGAATTATTCTCTCTCAGTTCCGGAGGCCAGAAATCCAAGATCAAGGTGTTGGCAGGGCTGGTTCCTTGTGGGGCGGTAAGGGAGAATCTGCTCCAGGCCTTTCCCTCAGCCTCTGGTGGTTTGCTGACCACCCTGGTGTTTCTTGGCTTGTAGAAGCATCATCCCCATCTCTGCTTCATCTTCGCATGGCGTTCTCCCTGTGCACATGTCTGTGTCCAAATTTCCATTTTTGTGAGGACACAAGTTATATGGGATTGGGCGCCCATGCTACTCTATTATGACCTCATCTTAACTCAACCAATTACATCTACAATGACCCTATTTCCTAATAAGGTCACATTCACAGGGACTGGGGGTTAGGAGTTCAACATGTGAATTTTAGGGAGACACAATTCAACCCACAACAACTACCCTCTGTCAGCAATATTAAGTTCAGGGACCTCTCCAGACCCAATCTCCCAGCCTCAGAGGACCTAAAATGTGCCTGCACCCAGCAGATGCTTGAAAAGTATTTGGTTGTATGAACAAAGCATCATTTCTGGCTTACAAGACTTTCTGATGAAAAATGCGATTAAAAAACTGAGGACATTCCAGCTTATTTTCAAACTTTAATTCAGTAAATACTTAAGGCCAGTAAAAATGCCAGGCTTGTTTTAGGTGCTGGGGACAGTGGGGTGAAAAGGAGACAAATTCTCTGTCCCCATGCAGCTCACACTCTGGCTGGAGACATTTGGTCTTCACCTTTATTTTTACTCAACTTGACCCATGAATGCATCCTGCATTCAAAGTCTAGAAATGACATCAGATCACCACTGGGCATCTGCTTGCCCAATACCCCTTTCTCTTTAAACAGAACTCTGGTCTATGCCTGGCAGGAATGAATCCAGCTAAGAAGACAGTTCCAGCCATGCAAAAGGAGTTGCTGGGTTTCCAAGAGCTCTTTAAGCAGAGACGGGCTGCATAGGTTCGAGTTGTGGTCTCTTTACCGTCCACTTCCCCATCTTTAAAGCAATGTCTGAAGTGCCAGACCATGAGGTAACCTTGAGAATGAAACCATTTGGCCAAGAAAGATCTAGAAGAGAAAGAGAAGCCTGGCTCCCCGCTGATTATCTCCTATCTCAGAACATCTTTAATGACACGGAAACAAATCCCTAATTACACAAGTCTTTGGTGGGATGGGAGCGGAGTTGGGAAGAAGGTTTTTTTTTTTGCTGGCTGAAGGAAATTCATGATACAATTCCGTCCAAGAAAATTTTGTAAAAAAATAAATTCACCACCCCCAAATGCTTTCAGATTATTTTTGCAGCTAAATAGGAAATTACAAAACAAGCCTATTATATATTTGAACTTTTGACATATTTTAGTAAGAGGTGGAGCTATTCTACCAGCCTCAAATATTGAGAAATAATTCTCACCTTGTTGATTTCTCTTTTGGTAATGACTTTGTGACCTTTCATATGCAATTTCTAATTGTTTGGGGACATGGACCACACAAAGTTTTACCAACTCGCCTGAGGTCCAACATATTTGAAAATCACATATATCGTCCTTTCTTTGGTTTTTACACTGGTGGTTTAAATTCAATTTAACTAGGTCCTTATATATTAAAACACAGGTAGATTTCTGATTTGGTTAACAGAAACCCAAAGTGACAGTCCAATCAATAGGGAAGCCAGTATTCAATAGAAAACTTATCTTGGAGCAGCCATTCCATCATGTAAACAAATCAAATTTTCTGGTCTTATCCCAAGAAAAGAGCTAGATTTTCCCCAAATGTGGAGAATATGTTTGGAGTTGGCTTAAATACAGGCTGGGTGGCATCAGAAAACGTATCTGGGAGTTGGGGAGACCCTGGAGGTCAGGCCGTCATGCCTGGGGCTCACTGCCTGGACCTCCTGCTGCAGCCACATTTCCCGGGAGTGGTGGTGCTCCGCCAGTGTGAAATGATGGTGCCCACACCTGCGTCTGTTAGCCCGCACCCAGATCCAGGGGTTGCCTTGAGCTTGGCGCCCCACACCTTGCTCAGGTGTCCTGTGTCCTTGTACTCGTGGAAGAGCAACCTGGGGATTTGGGGGGGCCTCCTTAATAAAACCTGAGTGGAAATTCAGATGGCAAAAAAAACACCTATGATTTTTTGGTTAATTTTTAAAAATTTTAATTGCAATCAATTTTTACAAAAATAAAAATTAAGAAGTGAAAAAAGCCCTCTCGCCTATTGATACCAGCTCAACACAAGGTTGACATGAGAGAAGCCATATTGTAGAAAAGAAACCATATTGTAACTTTGAATGACCTCTGATTAACCAGCCCAGACATGCTCTGTAGGTTTTGTGGCCCCTCCCAGCTGCTACAAGTTGATAACTTTGTTCTCTCCAGTTCCTTAGGAATGTGATGACCCCCAGGCAGGGGATCAATGCTGATAGCCATCATCAATGACAACTGAAAGATCAGGGTACAGGGCGTTGCTCCAGTCTCTGATGCGTGTCAAGTAAAACAAAAGACTCAGGAACTAAGACCACATGTCTGCCCCCACCCTGAGACCAGATGCCTCCCCCACCAGGAGCCCAGCTCCCTGTATAACTGGCCTGTGGTCTTTGTTCTGTAAGATGGTTCTTTGAGACATTAGTCAGCCATCTTCCCCCTTGCTAGCAAGCTGTAATAAATACCCTTTCTTATCCATCATCTTGCTTCTTGACGACTGGCTTTTGTCTTGCAGTGAGCAGATCATGCCCTTTGTGCGGTAACACTATCAGGAAAATCCTGTTGGGGGAGAGGCTCCACCTGGAGATAAAAGGCACAGAGAAGCCGCCCTAAGGTGGGAGCGGCTGGCACCTGGGGACAGGTGCAGTTCTAGCGCGCAGGAGGTGGATTTCACGCCCCGCCCCGCCACGCCCAGAGCCACGCCTCACGCTAGGGTCTCATCCCGGATTTCCGCCTCCGCGCTTCCGGCTCCGGGCTGTTGCGGGGTCGCAGGGGCTTTAAATGGCGGCGCAGGTTTGGGCGGCGGCGCGTGGGCTGTGGGCGCCCAGGGACCGGCGCTGAGGCTCCTCCCGGGCCGGGCGGGCGGGGTCCCCTCGACCCCCGTAGCGCACAGACCCCCGCCCGGCCTCGGGGGCCCGGGCCGTCAGCCCCGCGGAGGCCCCGTCGTCTCTGGGAAGAGTCCGCGGTGCGGTCGCCCTGGGACCCGGTCCTGAGGCTCAGCCCCTCCCGCAGCGCCTCTGCTCCGTGCGAGGAGGGCGCGGCTCCCGGGGTCCCCCAGCGGAGGGCACCGCCGCCGCCGCTTCCACCCCGGGCTGGAGACCCTACGGTGGCCCGGAAGAAGACGTTACGCGACTGTGCAGCCGAGTTGGCGGAGCTGGTGGTGAAGCAGCACCTGGTCGAGCTCAGCGACTCTGGGGACACCTCTGCGGTGGAGACCCCCTACTGCAAGGCCTGCGTGCTCGCCATGACGGTGAGGAGGGACCGCGTCCTGGAGCACCTGTCCTCGCCAGGCAGCTCGGCGTCCGGACGCCGGCTCTCATGTGAGTGTCACCCGGGCCTGGACGGGACCCGCCAACACCAGCGCTTCAGGAGAGATCCGAGCGGCCGAGGGTCTGTTGTCACTTTGGGGTTCTCTGCCCTGCAGAAGATTGCTTATCGCGTGGACAGGCCACCGGATCGCACGTCAGTTGAGTGTAACCTGCGAGTGGCTTGTTAAGCGAGAGGGTACATCCTGTGAAGTCTTGGAATCGCGTGCTCTGTGCCTGCTTGTCGTCCATTGTGACCAACTTTCTTAACGCTTCCATATCACATCCGGGGCGATCCTAGAGTGAGCAGTTCCCCACTCTTAGCGTCTGTGGGAGGAGTCAGCGACGGGGGACACTGAGTCTTGACACGCTTTGTCGTGTGATGGATCTGTCATCTTCTGTCTAGTTTGGCAGCCTCAGAGCTTGCTGCAGCCGGCCTTCCCTGCCACCGAAATCACCCGCCTCTCCGTCCTCAGCCTCCACTCATCCCCTCCGGCAGCCCCGCCAGCGCCGGCACCATGGTGCCCTCTCCTGCGGCTCGCCATAGTCTCTGCTCCCGGCCCTTCCCAGCGCCGTTAGCTCTACCACCAGTGATGTGTCTGCCGGGAGGACCGAGTGTCGTCTGCTCCACCAGCCACCTTTCAGCGTTTCCTGCTCTCTGAATGAAAAGGCCATCGGTCCCTTCAAAGCAGACCAACCAAACACTTCCCTCAGAAGTCTCCAACCCCGTGGCGTCCAGAGGTGGCACAAGATGCTCTCACGCTGTCGGAGCCGGAGCATCCAGCCGCCTTGGCCTGGCTGTCTTTGGGGCAGGGGACGGGAGCAAAGTGCTGTGTCAGAGTGTAATGGACGAGAACGGCTGCTGCCTGCTTTACACTGTTGAGGACCAGCTGTGTGATGTGGAGCGAGCCTTCGGAGCCGAGTGTTTGGCCATCACGCGGGTGGTTCGAGAACAGGATGCAGACATGGTCGTCAACAACCAGCGGTATGATTTCAGTCAGTGTCCCGATGTTCATTTACTGCCTGCCATGGGCGGGCGCTGCTCTAGGGGCTGGAGACACGGCTCCAAATGCAGCCAAGTTCCTGTCCCGTGCTGCTGACTTTGGTGGAGAGACAGACATAGATCCCAATGCAACGTCAGCGGCACTCCGTTCCGTGAGGAGAAGTCAAAGCGGTGGGGCGAGGCAGGGTGCAGGGGTGCTGTTTCGGATGAGGGGCTGGAGAAGCCTCTGAGGAGGGGACGTTTGAGCAGGGACCTGAGTGGGTGAGTGAGCTGGCCGTGCAGGAATCTGGGGGACGAGCACTCTGGACAGTGAGGACACTGAGTCCTCTTCAGGCCCTGAAGTAGCAGCCTGTGTGGCTTGTTCAAGGAACAACAGCGTGGCCGAGCTGGCAGGAGTGCAGTGAGGAGCAGACGATGAGATCAGAGCGGTGGTCGGGGTCCCGGGTCTGGGGAGCCCGGGGGGCCACACAGAGGCTTTGGGTCCTGTTCACAGTGCCTCAGGAAGCCACTGGGGGGCGTGAGCGGAAGGCTGACTGATCTCAAGTTTTGAAAGCATTGCCCCGGCGGGTCCTTGTGCTCCTGAGGGAGACCACACCCTAGGGGGTCGAGTGGAAGGAGGCAGGGAGACGAGGGAGTGGGGAGTATCGCAGTAGTAGGTTCAGGCCTGGAGCCGAGTGACAGCGTGGTTGGATTTGGGATCTTCTGAATGTAGAGCTTTCAGGATCTGCTGTCTTCCTTGGTGCCTCCTCCCTTCCTAACTCGCACAGCCGAGTGGGACATAACCCGCCCTGGTTCAGGTAGCAGTGTCTCCAGCAGCTGAGTGTAATCCTGGAAGGCAGCATTCTAGACTTGCTGCCAGTGCTGTTGGGCATCATCACAGCAGACAGACAGACTCGCCAGGCAGCGGGTCAGTGGATGGCGTCAGGGGAGCTGCAGCCAGCTACATGAGAGCAGGGCTTGGCCCTTCCCAGCGTTTACTGTCCCAGAGCTGACTGTGCACCTGAAGAGCAGGCCTGGCCCACCTTTGGGCTGACCAGGTTTGCTCTAGCACTTTGGCTCCCACCCCAACCTGAGTCTCTCTCCCAAATCCTTAATTACTCTTAATAGTCAATGTGTTCTTAATAACATAGTAAGGAAGTGGAATCCTAAGTTGTTAATGCACATGGGGTGTTCTGAAAACGTTTAGCAGAATGGCATAGTATGATAATAAGTTCTTTTTATCACCTAAGCATGTTCATGAATGTTTAAAGTTTGTATGTTTTTGGAAACCTGGCAAATTTTAGTTTTAAGTCATATATGACATTGTCTTCCTTGTGTCTGCATTCTTGACTTAGGAAAGTTTTCACACTTTTAATTGAAGTACCACATACATAGAATATATACATTTGTACATAACATACGCCAGAAAAGTGCCTGAGCTCAGTGTGTTTCTACAAACTGAACAGACCTGTGTGGCCAGCCCTCAGAATGTTCTCAGTCCCCAGAAGCCCCCTCGGGCCCCGTCCAGTCCATACCCTAAGGTAACCACTATTGGCTGAGGAAGGGGTTCAAGTGCTGATAGATTGTCATTTTGAAAATCTGAACAGCTAGTATTCCATTCATGGGATTCTGTGATACTGTCTGACTTGACTGGGATCTGTACATTTTCTTGGAATTCTTAAGTTAGTGTTAAATCCAGAAACAAGTCGTGCTCCTTGGAAGTGTTTTTGCAGTTCACTTTGTAAAGACATTTTTCTTCACTTACTCTCCTGTGCTTAAGAGGTAGAGTGGTGTTGAAAGCATAGATTCTGGACCTTTCTAGCTCTCAAGTCGAAACACCCTCCTAACGTTCCATTTAGTTCCTGTAGCATCTCTGGACCAGAGGCAGCTTCTGAAATAGTGATGGACGCTCTCCAAGCAGGTAAGGGCTGGAGTTTGTTCTCTCCACCCTCATGGTCACACCTGTGGTTTCCAGTGGGCAGAACCTGTCCGCTGAGGTGGGTGGGGCAGCATTAGGGGGGTTTACATGAAAATGAAAACCTGCTTGAAAATCTGGGAGAGTCCCAGATATCTAGTGAGCATTTCCCAAAGGGTATTCTTTAAGACTAGTTCCCTGGAATGTTGTACTGGGGAAGGGAAGGGAAAGGTTTTGTTCTTCAGCACATTTGGGGAAAAAACAAGATAATTAAGGAGACAAGATAATTAACTGCATGGTCTTTCCACTTTTATGTGGCAGTGTACCACTAAGGGTTCTGAGGAAGCTAACATCTCCCAATCATTTTGTTCATGTGTTACCGTTTTGTTTTAATTGTGGTCAGATACACATGACATAAAATTTACCATCCTAACCATTTTTAAGTGTTCAGTTCAGTGGCATTAAGTTCATTCACGTTGTTGTGCAACCATCAGCACCATCCATCTCCAGAACTCTTTTCATCTTCCCAGACTGAAACTCTATACCTACTAAACAACTCTTCATTCCCCCTCCCCCAGCCCCTGGCACCCACCGTTCTACTTTCTGTCCCTGTGAATTTGACTCCTCTAGGTACCTTATGTGAGTGGAATCATATAGTATTTGTCCTTCTGTGACTGGCTTATTTCACTTAGCATAATGTCCTCAAGGTTTATCCATGTTGTAGTGTGTGTCAGAATTTCCTTCCTTTTTAAGGCTGAATAATATTCCATTGGATGGATCTACCACATTTGGCTTATCCATTCGTCTGTCGATGGACACTTGGGGTGCTTCCACTTTTTGGCTCTTGTGAATAATGCTGCTGTGAACATGAGCGTGCAGGTATCTCTTCGAGACTCCCAGTCATTTGATCCTTATGTCATTCAGGGGTTAGTGTGGGAAGCAGAGCCACTTAGATATTTTAAGCAGCAGGAGACTTACTGTAGAGAGCAATCATTGGAAGGACTGGAGACAGGGATTCTAGTGGGGTGACCTCAGAACTCACCTCTGCCTCACCCAGGAAGGCAGGGAGCAGGAGGCTGCCCCTGGGGCTGTTGGATGTGAGAGCCATGGTCCAGGGGTCAGGACACCAGGTCGGGAAGGCTCTGCCACCACAATCGCCTTGGCAGCAAGCTGGTGACAGGACCCTGGGATGCTGTGGATGTGACTCCTCCATGGGGCTGCCATTGTACTTTTGCCAAAAATCCACCTTTCTTCTGCTCCTTTGATAGTCTGTCTGCTCTTTCACCAGTTCCACACTGTCTTGATTATCATAGCTGGCTAGTAAGTTGAAAGGAAATGAGGTAGCGTGGGTCCTCCAGCTTGTGCACTTTCATCATTTTGGTTATTCTAGATCTTGTGCCTTTCCCTATAAATTTTAGACTCAACTTGTTGGTTTCTACAGCAAAAATCCTGTTAAGATTTTGATTGGAGTTGCATTGAATCTGTATATTGGTCCCAAGAGAACTGACATCTTCACAGTAGAGAGTCACAACCCATCTCTGCATTTATTGAGGTTATCTTTGATTTCTTTCATCATGTTTTGTACTTTGTACTTTCCTAAATTTCAGATCTTGTCATGTTTTGTTAGTTTTTTTGTTTATTGTAAATGGTACTTTTTAAATTTTCTATTTTCAGTTCACTGCAAGTATATAGAAGTACGATTGATTTTTGTATACTGATCTTGTCTTCTGTGACCTCGTTAAACTCACTTGTTAGTTCTTTTAGCTTTGTTGTCAGTTCTTGTGATTTTCTGTGTTGACAGCCATGTTGTTTGTGAATAGAGACAGTTTCTTCCTTTTTTCTTCTTGCCTGGTTGTGCTGGCGAGGACCTGTCAGGATGTGGCATAGGAGTGACGCGAGCCTCACCTTGTGCCCAGTCTTTGGGCGGAAGTGTTCTGTCTTCCCATGAGTACGGTGCCAGCCCTGAGTTCTGACAGCTGGAGAAATTTCCCTTCTGTTCCTACTTTGCTGAGAGTTTTTATCATGAATGGATGTGAAACTTTGTCAAATGCATTTTCTGCGTCTATTGAGATGATGAATGATGGGTCTTCTAATGCTGAACCAGCCTTGCATTCCTGGGAGAAGCCCACTCGATCATGCTGCATTGTCCTTTTTCAGACATTGTTGGAGCCATTTGCTCAATTTTTAAGTACTTTTGTGTCTGTGTTTGTGAGAGATACTCGTCTGTGGTTTATTTTCTCATAACGTCTTTATCTGGTTTTGGTTTCAGGGGAACACTTGCCTCGTCGAAAGGGTTGGGAGTGTCCCCCCTTCAGTTTTCTGGAAGTGCTTGTGTATAATAGGTACTAATTCTTAAAAATGTAAAAAGCTTGCCTCTCCAGGATGTACAAACACAGACTCAGCTGTAGTTTGCCAACCCTTGTCTCTTAAGGTAGAAGCTGGGTCATTGTAACTTACTTTTATTTTAAGCAAAAAATTTCAGTGTCCGCTCAGCTTAGGCTCTTAAGTCATAACCTTTTTATTCAGGAGCTGTAACAGGCTGACAGTTACTTGTGGGAAAGAAGTTTGGGGAATGCTTCAGGGGTTTTTCTGTAAGGCTACAGGCAGGTCTCTGTTGTATGAGTATGGAAATTACTTGAGATCACTTCTGGAAGTGCCAGCTCGCCCAGGGATGGATCTCTTGGCCGTTCAGGGACAAGAAGGCTTAAATAAAAAACGGGGCCTGTGTTTCTCAAGCTGGTGCCAACAGCCTCCAGGACTTGGGGTGTTCTTGAGATCTGGAAGTCCTCCACAAACATTCCATAATTCAGCATTTACATTTTGGTGATCTAAGAAAATGAGACCATATTTGGTCATTGGTAGGGGCCACACAGAATCGAGCCACTCTGCGGTGTCCCGCCATGGCTCGGGTACCTTTCTCTCCCTCTGCCATGTCACAAGAAAGTAAGCCAGTGCCTGTGTTAACAGGGCCGAGGTCCTAGTAAGTGCTCAGTCATCAGTCTTAGTTCTTGGCACTGCTCCTGTCAGCTGGATGACCACTTGGTAGCCAGTAATGCCACGTAATTTCAGTGACCAGACCGTCATGTCCATCGACACGCTGGCATTGAACCATGGCTTTGATTGTCTGGGAGTATGCTGTAAGTGATGCCTTCGGGGCCAGGGCAGCATCTGCGGCAAATCGAGTGGAGAAAAGCGATGAGGATTCGGCGTCCGCAGTCGGGAGCGCGTCGCACTGAAAACCGGGGTGGAGATGGCAGTGTGGTGGTCGCTCTGCATGGATGGGTAGTTGCAGCAAGCTTCTGCACATCAAATAAATGTTTATTTGGATTTAGTTGGCTTTGTGATGTTATACTTCGTTTATAAATGAGGAGTTAATACTTGGTTTTATGTTGTGTATGTTTTATTCAGAATAATTTGAGTCAACACTGGGGTCTGTGAGAATTTTTCTTTAAAGGGCATCTGTATCTTATTCAGATTTGAGAAACACTGATAGAAATTACGTCTGTATTTACAAATTTTGAGGTGGATATATTTTTTCCCTGCCTTGTGCCATCCTGTTAAAGCAGTGTGCCTGACTCCCTTTGTCACCACGAGTAGGCTCTGGGTGACAGCTGCCAGGCCTCGGGGTGGTCTGTGGTCATAGAGAAGAACAAGGTTGGGACTTTCAGTCTGTGACCTGCTCTCTGTGCCGTGACCTCTTGGTCTCCTTGTCACGATTTCCAGGGAAGGGCTGCTCTGCGAGAGACTGCCCAGTTTGAACAGGCCGACTGCTGAGTCCTGCTTGGATGAAGCCAACAGGTGCGGAAAGCCTTTGGTCTGTGGATTTTACAAGTCAGAGCAGCCTCCTAGCAATTTAAAAAAAAAATTGTAATAAAATTATGTGAACTACTCAGAGTACTTATTTTAAAAAGCTAACCTGCAATCTCTAAATGAGATTCTCATTTCCAGAAGGGAGAAATAGATATTATTATCAGCTTTCTTCATTTGATTATTTCTTTTAAAGAGATTGGTAGCACTTGGGTGTCACGTGGGAAGAACGCAGTCTTTGGAGTAAGGCCAATCGGGTTCTCAATATGGCTCTGCCAGTTGCCAACTCTGTAACTTTGGGCGTGTGGACAGCCTCTTGGGGCCTGTTTTGGCTTCTGTAAGGCGCAGATAGTGTGGGTCCCATTATTCCTTATTGACCAGAGTTTGTTTGTTTATTTTTTATTTTCATTTTTATTGATGTCTTAATAGTTTATAACATCGTGGGGTTTTAGTTGTGCATTATTATTTGTCCGTCACCATGTGGATGCATCCCTTCACCCCTTGTGCCCACCCCCCACCCCCCTTGCCCCTGGTAACCACCAACCAGTTCTCTCTGTCCGTGTGTTCGTTTATATTCCACATATGAGTGAGATCATGCAGTGTCTGTCCTCTCTCTGGCTCATTTCACTTAACATAATACCCTCTAGGTCCATCCATGTTGTTGCAAATGGGACAATTCTGTCTTTTTTTATGACTGAGTAGTATTCCATTATGTATATACACCACATCTTCTTTATCAAGTCATCAGTCGAGGGACACTTGGGCTGTTTCCACTTCTTTGCTATAGTGAATAACACTGCAATGAACATTGGGGTGCATAAGCCTCTTGGGATGGTTGATTTCATGTCTGTTGGGTAGATGCCCAAGAGTGGGATTGCTGGATCATAAGGTATTTCTATTTTTAATTTTTTGAGGAATCTCCATACTGTTTTCCATAGAGGCTGTACCAGTTTGCATTCCCACCAGCAGTGAATGAGGGTTCCCGTTTCCCCACATCCTCTCCAACGTTTGTTGTTTTTTGTCTTGGTGATTATAGCCATTCTAACAGGTGTAAGGTGATATCTTAGCGTAGTTTTGATTTGCATTTCTCTGATGATTAGTGATGTTGAACATCTTTTCATGTGTCTGTTGGCCATCTGTATATCTTCCTTGGAAAAATGTCTGTTCATATTTGCCCATTTTTTGATCAGGTTGTTTGTTTTTTTGTTGCTCAGTTGTGTGAGTCCTTGTTCTATTATGGAGATTAATCCCTTCTCGGATATACAATTTGTGAATATTTTCTCCCAGCTGGTGGGTTGTCTGTTGATTTTGATCCTGGTTTCATTTGCCTTGCAGAAGCTCTGTGTTGACTGGAGTTTACTGAATGGCTCCTAGTTGCCAGCAACCGTACTGGGCGTTGAGTGTTCCTGGAGAATAAAGCAGAATGGTCTTTGCCCTCGTGGGCGCACAATCTGGAGAGAGGGACAGCTGCTAAACAAGTCAACAGCCATGTATTTGATTACAAAAATTGCACAGTGAAGTGGCAGGATGCAAAAGTAGGACTGAGATTTCAGTCCAGCGTCCTGTATGCTGCCTGCGTACCAGTATGCCCAGTGAACGGGCACTGTCATTGGCATTGGAATTTATACGCATTAGAAGAGTTTTGAGGGACGTGGCCCAGGAGAGACTCTGGTGGTGAATTTGGCCTCCAGAGCTCGGCTGGCCAGACGCGCCTCTCAGGTGAACGGGCCGTGGGGCGGCCTTGCCCTGTTTTGTTTCTTCTCTTCTAGGCGCTTTGACCCGGCTCTCCGGTTCTTACACAAGGAGGTCCGGGAGGGCCGTGCCCTGGGGAGGGTCGAGCGGGTCGCTGCCGTCCGCAGTCTGTACCTGGCAGCTTCTCGGGTCTCCTGAGGAAGTCAGGTGGGGAATCTTGGAGTGGAGACACACTTGCCACCTTTCTGACTAGAGAAGCCTGGTGGTGCTCCAGGCCGAATGCCAGCATTTGCTCCCCTCTGTGTCCAAGTGGGATTTTCTGTGACGCTGCCGTGCATGACGTGGATGTCGTTAGCACACTGCTGGGAGAGCCCACTCCAGACACGGTGTTTGCCCTGGGGAGCACCCTCTGCCCAGGTGAGAGCGCGGTTTTCTTTCCATGGCTCTCCTACCACCATCAAAGCCAAACATGCAGCATGGGCTGGTGGCCCTGTGCAGGGTCTGTCCTCTTCCCCACCCCCTCAATTTGAGGAGCGAGTAAAGTGATGTGGGACTTGTATAAAAAAGGTATAAACAGTCACATTCAGTCAGATAACATCACCGAATTCCTAAGCTATTTCTCAGTTAAAAGGCATCATGCAAGAAGCATTTTGTATTTGGTGAACTTCGAGATTCATTATTTCAGTAAATGTTTCTCTAGCATCTCCTGTGTGACAGGCCTTCTGAAGTCTCTGAGGTTGCAAAGATGAATGAGATGCAGTCCCTGTCCAGGAGGAAATCACAGCCAGGTTGGGCGCACACAGTTTAGCAGGTCATCTGTCAGCACCCTAGGAAGGGCAGGGTGGGATGTGCAGTTCCCAGCCCCTGGCCCGGCAGAAGAGGCTTGGGTGAGTCTAAGGGCCGAGGAAGTGGGTGGGTTATTTGTTGCCAGTGAAACACACTCACACCTAATGGCTTGAAACAACAGCCACCTAGTATTTCAGGATTCTGCAGGCTGGGCTGGGTGAGGTCCTTGTGGTCTTGCTGGTGGCCATCATGTGGCTGCAGTCAGCTGGCTTGTGGCTGGCCAGGAACGGCTTGACCAGGATCACAGGGCTGGGTCTTGCTGTCCTCTGGGGTCTCTTCTGTGGGGTCTTAGGATCCATCCCCCCCACGTGAGCCCTCCCCAGGTCTCCCCCACAGGGTGACCACACGTCTAACAGCGTCTCAGGGCCCCAGGAGCACAAAAGTAGAAGACCCTGGGCTTCCCAAGGTTCGGGTGTAGCACCATCTCTGCTGCATTCTGTGTGTTGGGCAGGGCCCAGGCCACCCTGGATTCAAGGGGAGGGGCCTGCACAGGAGTGAGTACCAGGAGGTAGGGGGTCATCGGGGCCACCAGTGCAATAGACATGCCCAGGAAGACCTGGTTAGACCTCAGGAAGAATGGTGGAGGGCGGGGAGAGGGCAGCCAGGCAGAGAGAAGGGTCTGGGCCCAGAACTGAGGCAGTGGACAGCTCTGTCATCCTGAGCGACAAGAGATGGGGTGAAGCTGGGGGACCAGACAGGGCACCACCTGAGTGTACCTAGGCAGGAGTGACGAAGGCTTGGCCTCTCAAGCCCTCACTGGAAACATACTTGGTAGGTGACACCCCCAAGTCTTGGGCAGTGTTTGGGGCAAAGAGTGAAAGTGGGCACCAGCTTCTCACTGGCTGACGGTGTGCAGGGAGCCGCGCTGTGGGAGGCCGAGCCGCTGCGGAAGGGCGAGTCGGGGGCTCCCGACGGGGAGGTCGCCATGTGGAGGCGCGCTGCTCCTTCTCCGTCTCAGAAAGAAAGCCCTCTCCTGACTCGTGTCCTCCCCAGCTTCAGCTGCCTGTTTCCTGTCCTCACAGAACAGAACCTCCTGAGTCGTCTGCTCCCGAAGTCTGCCAGCCCTCCTTCCATTCTCTGAAATCTGCTCCACGGGAGCTGCTTCTGCAGGTCCCCGCTGACCCCTTGTGGCCAAACCCGGGGTCCAGGCCCGTCCTCCTTGGCCGTCAGTCAGAGCTCTGCGAGGTTGGCCCCTTTCTCCTCCCTGGAAAGGCACTACAAGAGCACACCTCTCTGGCTTCCTCCCGTCTTGCTGGACACTGCTCCATCTCATTTCCCGATTCTCGGATCTCCACTCAGAGGGTCAAGTAGCCCATGCTGAGTCCTGGGTGACACCACCAGACTCAGCCTTTCCATTCAGCCAGCACTGCTGACCACCCCATTTCCACATCTCACCCAGAGCTTTCCCCTGAACCCCAGCCACACATTCTAGCTGCCTGCCTGCTGGGTGTCTCAGCTGGTCCTTAGCATGCCCAAAGCTGACCTCCTGCCCCGTCTCAGTTAACGGCCCTCCCTCCTGCATTGCTTAAGCCACAGCCTGTTGCCACTTTGGCTCCTCTCATTTCTCCACTTCACATCCCATCCGTCGGCAGCTTGTGTGGACACTGCCTTCAGCTTCCACGTGGAGTTCCTGTGCCTGCCCCTGCCTTGCTGGGCGCCCACCCTGGTCCTGGCCACGGCCTCTCATGGGCCCCTCTGCAGCCACCTCCCCGCACAGTGGCCATGAAAGTGAGACCAGCTCCCTGTCTGCTCCAAACCCTCCAGGGGGTCTCCTCTCACTCTGAGTAGAAGCCACCGTTGTCCTTACTGACTCACCGGGGGCCCTACAGCAGTGACCCGCCCCTGCCTTGGCCGTTCTCACTGTCCTCAGGGCGCCAGGCAGGCCCCTCCTCGGGGCTTTGCACATGCCATCCCCAGGCTTCTCTGGCCCTTGGGGTCTTTCCGGACATGGCCCCAGGACCTCTTCCCCGGCCTTGATTTACTGTTCCACGCCACCCTGACCATGTTTTTAAAGAAAATTTACATGCTTTTTTTAGGTATCCGGAGTTTTGCAATTTGCTTGAAGTAACTCCCACAGTCTCTAAAATGTCCTTCGACCTAGATACGGCCTCCTTCAAAGACGCAGACACTGTTGTGATCAGCGTGAAATTTCCTAGCGGGGCTGCTGTCAGCTTGGGCATCAGCCAGCACTGCACAGACAGCTGTGACCGGAGACTGGTGGTAACGCCCCCTCCTCCCGCAGGGTTAATTGTGAAAAATGCAGTTTCATTCTGACAGGTTGGACGTTCTCGTCTGATCTGGCCGCGCTCTGTTCAGAGTGCACGGGAGGAGCAGCAGATCTAGACACACATCTGGAGCAGCCCGCCTGTATGGCCGGTGCTCAGTCGATATTGGTCTTCATTCTTAAAAAGTAATTTTAACCTTTTCTGGTGAGAACCAAATTTTCTGTACTTTGATGATTGAGGTTCATTCTTTGGTTCTAATAATGCCTCAGGGAATTGTCTTCCCAAAGGTGATTTTCCTTTACATTGGTGATTGTTTCAGAGACACCCGTGGTCCT
This sequence comes from Tapirus indicus, assembly GCA_031878705.1. Classification (NCBI taxonomy): domain Eukaryota; kingdom Metazoa; phylum Chordata; class Mammalia; order Perissodactyla; family Tapiridae; genus Tapirus; species Tapirus indicus. Next base: position 86,900,025 of record CM062924.1, on the reverse strand, counting down.
TTGGTCATGTTGCATCACAGCGCGCCATGGCATGGGATTGAAACAGTCCTGGAAAGTAGGGTGTCATGTGTCGTCACCCCCCCCCCCGATTACAAGTTATCACCACTTAGACTGGCCATTTCTGATCTCGTGCACTTGCCAGTCTTGTGTGGCAACCTCCCTGGGTGCATGGTTCTCAAGGCACCTTACGGATGACTAACCAGACCCCCCGGACATCTCTAGCTGGGACACTGCCTTCTCCCTGGACTCCCCGACCAAGGCTGTGTGCTGCCGGGAGGTGTATCGAGGGCTCTTCAGACACCTTCTCAGAACGCTCAAAGGCTGGTGAGCTTCTCAGGAAGAATTTTGATGTACTGGCTTTCAGCGAGACTATTTCCTTTCCAGTTAGTCAGCGCAGTGGCTATGCCATTTTCACAGTGCAAGTCGCGTTCCAGATGTCGATTCAGTTTCAGAGTTGTTTGTTTTGAGTAATCATCTGCGCCACTGTACACGTTTTGGATACAGTCTAATGGGGCTCCGTTGTGGTTTATGGCTGTACATGCTGCCTGAGGGGTTGTAGGAATGTCTTTTAGCCCTAAAGTATGTAAAGTGACAGTTACTTCCAAATTCCTGGGATCTGGTGAATTTCACGTATGCTTGAAGAACGTGGCTGGGAGGGCAGACTAGATGACGGGGGGTGCAGCAGTCCTGGTGGGGGTTGGGCACATCAGATAGAGTTGGGTGGGCCTCCCCCAGGGATCCTCTTGGGATCAGCCCTGGAGTCCCAGGCCTCCACATCCCCAACCAGAAGTGGAATGCCTTTGGCTCTGGTTGGGGTCTTGGTTTTCGCCCTAAATGTGCAAGCACACTCTGTGTCCAGGGAAAGAACCTCCTGCAGTCACCAAAGAGCAGCTGCCTGGGGCCCTTCGGGTGGCCGCTGCTGCAGAGCAGTCCTGGCGGAGCTGGTCAGTCTGGACCTGCGACATGAAATAGTTGAGGCCTCTGTGATCAAGATGGAAGCACCGTGAACCACACTGCGGCTGGAGCCCAGGCCCCGGCCTGAGCTCTGACGGCCTGTCCACATGTGCCCGTCTCTGAGACAGACAGAACCTCCCGTGATCATCTTCACCGGAGGCTGGGAAGGGAGCCTTTGGAAACCGAGGGTGTCTCATTCCTGGTGTATCGGGATTGTTGAGGACGTGACACCAGAGCCAGGGGACAGAGGTGGGGTTGCTTCTCTATTTGCAACTCGGACCTGGTGAGTGAGGGCTGCCCTCCTGGTCGGATCTCCTCAGCAGAACACAGGTCGGAACTGGACCATATAAACTGCCCAGAACCTGCAGTTTCTGCTCTGAGCGTCCTGCTTTTCTGTGTGGTGAGCAGAGCCGAAGGCTGCTTCAGCGTGTTGGACTAAATGTCATGTGCACGAAGCAGCCTGCAGGGTTCATTGGGCCTTTTTGAGGCAGTTACAACAGTATTTCAAAATCAAACAATTTTCTTGAAGAATCTGTGAGTTTGTGCACAGTAGTATTATGCAGCACCATTCCTAAGAAATATGATGAAATACCATATATGATATTAAAAAACCATTTTTCTATTCCTGCCTGAACATAGACTCTCTCTGGATATCGGTGGAGAAAGGAACTGATACAGTCTTCCCCCACGGGATATGGGGAACATCTCAGCGATAGGCTGCTCTTCTCTCTTGAGCAGTTACGTGGACGGAATGTTCCAGGAACCAAAGTGCCTTGCAAAGTGGTAGATCGGCTTTGAACCAGGTTAACTTTTTAAAATTACATGTCAAACCTTTTGGAGATATTTTTTGTGGGTTTTTTTTTTTTTTTTGGGGGGGTGAGGAAGATTAGCCCCGAGCTAAAATCCGTTGCTAATCCTCCTCTTTTTGCTGAGGAAGACTGGCCCTGGGCTAACATCCGTGCCCATCTTCCTCTACTTTATATGTGGGACGCTGCCACAGCATGACTTGGTAAGTGGTGCGTAGGTCCGTGCCTGGGATCTGCACCCACAAACCCTGGGCCACCAAAGCAGAGCATGCGAACTTAACCACTACACCACCAGGCCGGCCCCATGGAGATGTTTTTATATATTTGAAAATAATTGTGTTTCTTGTACCCTACTTTAAAGAAACAACAAAAACATTTTTTAACAAAGATATTAAAATCGCCCTTGTGCTGAAAGCAGTGGCATTACTGTGTTCATTCCTCAAAGGGCATTTTTAAAGTCCCTGTTGCTACAGTGTACGTGGCAGTGTCTTTCTAGTTAAACATCTCGAGTCCTTGTTTCCCATCCAGTTCTGAGGTGTTGGCATGTTTGTGATTCAGATTCCTGTCACGGTGATGGGGTGGGGGCACATCTCGCTCAGCCCTCCACAGTCGGCCCTGGGGACAGATGACAGCTCCAGGGAAAGAGATGAGCAGGTTTTGTGTGAAGGGGTGTGGGTGAATAGGCCTGACCAGAAAGGCGGGGCGGGGGCCTCCCTTGGCCTGCTTGCACGCGGTAGCCCCGCGTAGCTCCCCCCACCTCAGTGAGTGCTGAGGAGCATGGGCTCCCTCTTACCTTCTTAGTTTCAGCTCAGTGTCTAAAACGACTCGGGCCTCCCTCTAGGTTAGAGTTTCGAGAGCCCTATTGCTGTGGCAGGTCCGCAGTCCCTTATTTACAGTCTAAAGTCCAGAAATCTGAGGACTAGAGGAACGAAAATGAAGCCCGTGACCTCAAGCCTGAGCTGAGCTGACCTGACACGAGCTCCCGGCCGTCTTTCGTTTTCCTCAGTTTTGCAGAGAAATGTGAACTCGCTGGACTCCAGACAGCTGGGAGGGTGGGTGTTCGTGACCTACACAGATGGCCCATGTGACCTTTCTGAAGTTGAGAACCCCAGGCCTCAACAGGCTTACATGAGGGTCGTGGCCTACACTTCAGGAGGCCTGAGATGGCCAGGCCCAGGCTGAGGTCAGTCCCATGAGGCTAGCCAGTTCTGCTCGGACAGAACCGGGCATCTGCCCGCAGGTCATTCTTGTGACTTCGGTCAACGCTGAGCACACAGCTCCGAGGTGCGGGGGAGAGGGCGCCCCGCGGGCTCCTCGAGCTCATGAACACTCGGGAGAAGCCCAGGCCAGGCCACGGAGGCTGCAGTTTCCCTTGCCTGTAAGGGGCTACCTGTCTGTCGGGGCTGTTGTCGGATCTGGTGTATTTGTGAGAGACAGTCATTGGAATGTGTGCTTTATTATGTTACAAAAACAAAAATTCCCACCAAAACACAGCTAAAAAAATAACACATTTTCCCAAGATTACATTACCAAAAAAAGTTAATATCATTGGAACATATCCATTAATACTGCTTGAAGAAGCATTATATTACATTAAAACATGGGTGGTAATTTTTTTCCAACCTTAAAGCATTAAAGTGCTTTAACCGACCGTAACAGAAGCAGATGTTCTCGTGGCTGAAATGCTGACCTGTTCTAAGGGACAAGCTACACTGTGTCCCAGATCCGTGCGTGTCAGGGTCCTGGGCTGCCGATTGTGCAACCAAACCCTCGAGGAATGGCCACTTCCCAGCAGCCCAGTCCTGGTGGCAAATGTTTGGACACGGCCAAAGCCTGCTATGGAATGGTGTGGGAGAAACGTGGAGGGACTGGTTAGCTGCCGGTTTCTTGCTGGAACTGTCTCCGTGTCTGACACTCCTGTCTGGCTGTCACTCAGCACAGTGGCCATCCTCCAGGCCCAGCTCGCTCTCCAGGCTCCTTCCCAGCGAGCAGCTTCCCTCCTGCCTCTTGACTGCTGGAAAAACCTTACATCTTAAAGGTTTGTCAATTTGCATTTTCTCCTCGAGATAAAATTTCTACTCAGTTATCCTCAGAGCTGGTTCTCTCCTCCATCAGCAAAGGGAGAAAAGGCTCGCAGTCATCACACAGGTCTGTGGGGGTCTGAGGAGCCTGTGTGCGCCTGGGGCCCCCACTGGGAGGACAGTCAACCTTTGTGGTCCGATGTCCTTCCTCCTTCCTTGTCGTTTGGCTGGGGGCTCTGCCCGCCCTGTGCCTGCAGCGTCACATTCCCACTAACCCTTTCCAGGAGCTCACAGTGGGGGCCCTTGTGGCATTTCCTGCCAGACTCAGGGCGGATGGGGAACATGCCTAAAAAACAAAGCCACTCAAGACCTGGGAACTCAGCTGGGTTTGTGGGCCCCAGGGAGTTGGGGATGGTCCCCTGCACTCCTGAAGCGGTAAAAGGGGGACAACTGGGGGACTCCAGTGCATAGCCCTGGAGCAAGTGCCAGACTCCAGCCCAGCTCCACCATGCCTCAGTATCCTTGTCTGTTTCCCCCAGCCTTGTGAGAGCGAGGATGAGGAAACACGTGGACAGGGCAGCCATGCCCACCCCGTAGTAGCCCTGTGACTGTGGGCTTCTGGGTGTGCTGTGGATTGTGGGGAGACTGCAGATCCTAGGAGTCGAGCACCTCTGGGCCAATCGGCAAAACCCGCTGCCTGTCGGAATGAGCTGGCTCTGTGACTGCGTGGCTCTCAGCCCTGGCTGTAGGGCGGAGCCTCCTGGGTGCTCTGACAACCCCAAAGGGTGGTCCCCGGGGAGCGCACATTGGAGGGGACAGCTGGTGAATTATCCTAGACACTGGCACCTGCATCAGCACAAATTGCTGCTTTTAAATAGACTGGCGATGTTTACACTCTTCCCCAGATGAAGTCCTGGTCTGCGGGCGACCCTGATGGTGGATTTAGAGCAGAGCTGGCTCTGTGCACTGGAGTTAGACGGGCTCTGAGCCGCTGGAGGGCTCCCTTCCCCTGCTGGTTAGTCTGAACCATTTTAATATAATTAACACCCCTTTCTACTCCCAGTGTCTGGTCTTTGAAAGAGCCTGGAAATCTTAACACCCACCCTTTGTTCACTGTGGAGAGAGATGGAGCTTGACCTCTGAATGGACCCCCTGTGGGATCTCGTGCTTTTTCTCTGAACACACAGCCTGAAGACAGCCCTTCCTAGCTTCTCAAGAGCAGGGTGGTGTCTTCTGGGGGGTTTATGGCAATAAGAAATCCAGAGGGTAATCAGTGCTGTGTGTACACCTCCCCTGGCCTGGGGGCTTACCTGCTCCTCTGGGGACGTGAGTGACAAGATAGTCCAGCCTGGAAAGACTAACGGGTGTGCCCCAGGCAAACGAATGGGGACCTGTCTGTGTTCAGAAAGTGCATGGCGGCCTGCACCCCAGGCAGTCTCTCTGCTGTGTGTCAGTCAGGATTCCCTTCATCCCACCTGCCCAGAACGGGATTTGTTTCATTTCCCCGACCCACATTTCTCTGTGGTCTTGTTTCCCGCCCTGCAGCCAGGCTCTGTGACTCAATTCTCTGGCTGCAAAGGCTCAGGAGGTTCCATGCAGACCGAAATGGCCCCATCAGTGCAAAAGCTGTCTCCCCTACCCCCACTGCCTCCTTCGGGTGCCTCATGGAGGACTGGACCCGTCCTCCTGCCACAGTGCTGTCCCCGCGAGGACACGAGGGCCTCTCCCAACACAGAGCCCGGCCCCTGAGCCCCAAAGGGTGGGCCTTCCTGCCAAATGCTCCCTCCACCTGGGAGGGGCTCCCCCTGGGGCCCGAGAAAGGCAGCCCACTTCCCTACCCCCACCCTGCAAAAGGAGCCAAGGGGACAGGGGAGCTGCTCCAGCCAAGAGCTTCCCAGCCAAAGAGCAGTGGCACGGACAGATTTGCCCTGCCCTTCCTCGGCAGCCCCTCGCTCTGGGCCTCGTCTCCATCCAGCCGTCCGGGAACAAGCGATGGACCCTCGCCTGGTTTGCCCCTCAGCCTTCTTAGCCCAGCTTGTTGCCATCGACCTGGGAGGTGGAGAAGGCCGCCAGGTTGAACCCTGCAGGGGATGCTGAGGATGAGTTAAAAAAAAAAAAAGCTGACCCACCGTGTAGAAAAGGGTATCATTTTATCAAATATTGACAATTTCCAGTAGTCTGAGGAGCATGCTGTCCATGTCAATGCTGAGAGGGTCACTGAAGAGTGGCTACTGCAGCCAGTGGTGTTGGCATGTGCTTTGGCTGGTGTCAATTGATCAGAGGCTTCCTCGCGTCCCGGGAGGGACCACGCACCCGGCAGCGGCCTCTCCCCCAGTCTTCTCCAATTCCAGTGAAACTCTGATGTGCGCTTTGGGCAGGAAGTGGAAGGTAGCTGCAGTGGGGTTTGAACTAGCGGTCAAGTGTGCGAGGGATAGACTGACCCTCAAGTCCAGCAGAGGGACCTAGCCTTGGGCAGAGACACAGTCTGGAGCACTTGACCCCCAAATAACTGTGTTTTAGATACACTCACTGAGACTCGCACGCTACCCAGATCCAAAAGATAATGAGAAATACTTTTTGGCAGTCCATCAGCAAAGGCGACCCTTTATTTCGAAGGATCTTTCTTGGGAGCTGTAGAGTTCTTAAGGAAGATGAGGCCGAGGAGTGATGCCCGTCCCAGGTGATGCTGGCCCTCGGAGCACGCCCTCAGTGCAGCTCCAGGCATCCTCACGGGCCATTCCCACTGTCCGTGGCCAGCCGTGGTGGCTGGAGGCATCTCCTGGGGCCGGTGAAGGCAGGCCACGGGGCTGGACCTTGCCTTTTCCTGGGCACAGCCCAAAGGTCCCGCCTCCCAGGGCAGTCTTTGACAAAAAGGATGAGAGAGAGCAAGGCTGTGCGCACCGGGTCAGGCGGGACGAGGTCTGGTGGGCTCCTCCAGAAGCCAGCAGGCAAGGGCCCCCCAGGCCTGCACCCTCCCCACCCCCCTCAGTTGATCTCACTCTCTGTGAACTCCTCTTTGATGGACTGTTTTCGGGACTTGCAGTCCGGGAGGTCGAAGCCGAAGTCCGCCCACTCGTCTGGCCCAGAGCCCCCGCCTGGGCCGCCGCGGCTGGGGATGGTGATGGTGTGGCGCACGCGCAAGTGCACGGCCTCCATGACCCGCTGCCTCTGCAGCTCCCCCGAGCTGCCGATGGAGATGGTGGAGGCGTTGCTGCTGGAGCGGATCAGCTGCTGCGCCCCGTAGTCATGGCCCTGCTTCAGGTCCTGCAGGCCCCTCCAGATGGTCATCCGGTACTGGTCAGGGATCTTCAGGGCCCCGAGGTCCTGCAAGAGCAGCAGTCGCCCAGCCGCCCCGTTAGAGGGCTGAGCCGCTGGCCCTGCCTCTCCTCCCACCAGGGATGTCAGTCTGAGGGTCCACCCCGTTCCTGCAGAGCCGACTGAGCGTGGCCGAGGACCAGGAGGGAGGCCAGGAAGCCCCTGACCGAGAGGGCCACGGTCCGTCCTGGTACTTGACAGTCTGGGGGAAATAGAGTGGCTCTGAGGGGGCCTAGAAGGAGGGGCAGTGCTGGATCCACCTTGTGCACAGTGATCTGGCCACATCTCATTCTTGGGCCCCAGCCAGAGGTGGCGGGAGAGCTAAGTGACGTGTGTGTGTGTGTGTGTGTGTGTGTGTGAGTGAGCCTGGGGCCCTGACCACAGGCAGAGTAACAGATGGAGGACCTGCCTCCCAGCCTCAGGGCAGGGCCACCCCTTTGTCTGCCCCTTGGGACCAGAGCAGATCTTCGTGGCTCCTATTGCCCTTCGGCCTCCACACCCACACCAAGCCCACGCATCATGCTGGTGAGGCGAGGGTTAACACTGAGCTAGCCCAGCAGGGTCACCAGGGACAGGTAGGGGGTATTAGTGGACACACAGACACAGACACCCTCTGAGCCACAGGTCCTCTGAGAAACCAGCATCTCTGGCCTATAGCCCTGGGCTGGGGACCAGCCTGGACCAGCTCCAGGAGCTGGAGCCCGCCTGGGATCCGGGGCCGGGGCTGTGTCTCCTGGGCCCTGTGCTTCCCTTGGCTAACAGGGGATTACGGCTCAAGGAGCCCCCAGGCCACGAGCAGTCAAGTCGCTCACAGTTTAGGAGGGACGTGCTGCCCGTGTTCTTGTTTGACTTGAAGATAAGCCACTGCTGTCTGGCTGTGATGCCCAGGATGCTTCTAGCCCCACACCCTGAACCCAGGATGCTCAGTCATGTGTGTACGGCGAGTGGGCTGTCTCTCATCTTTCCTGGGCCTCAGCTTCTCCCTGGGCAAATGGCGCTGAACTAGACCAGCTCTGAGACCCTCCTGGTCTTTGCTTTCCACAATTCTTTGTGCCTTGCAAACAGCCTGTGCCCCCAAAATCAAAGGCAGCCTGGCCACTGGGTACCAAAGATTCGGCATGAGAGAAGACTTAATGAGCGGTCCAGCTGCTGGAGGCCCGTCCAGCCTGCTACCTACACAACTGAACTTGCCTACGGCTTTGAGCTGAGCTCAGCACGGAGGTCAGATGTGAGGGTACGGACTGGTCTCGCTCGTGGGAAGAAGGGTTTTCCAAATTTCCCAGCTTCCCCTCACACGGGCAAGAACAGGAGACAGAGTGGCTGCCCCAGGAAGAAGGGAGAGCTCTTTGTCCTCCGAACAGGGCCCCGCGCACGCGGGTCTGTGGGGCGGGCCCCCCCACACCTGCCGGAGCCGGCGAGGGCTGGCCTGGGCGGTTACCTCTATCGTTAGGTTCTGCAGGTGATAAATGTTCTGCAACCCTTGGGAGGTGAAATACTCGATGCAGTTTGGACACCCCAATCCTGTTAAAAAACTGCAGAGAGAATTTGGGAAATAAAGCAGCATTAACTTCTAAGTACCAGCTGGGTGGCTGGGTGGCTGGGTGGGACCACCTCCTGGCCACCCCACCGGCCACCCCTCCCCACTGGTGGCCACAGTGTCAGGACGTGCTTACCCTGGGCACAGCCTCTCAGGAGCCCCTGGCTTTCTGTGCTTTCCCCCGAGCATCGGTAGGGTACTCACTCCTGACATGCTCTCTGCCTCTGTCCTCGCCATGGCAGAGCGGTTAAAACACCGGGACGGGCAGCAGCGTGCGTGGACCGCCCACCGGCTGGGGTTACCAGGTTAGTGGGTTAGTGGCGGGGCCCAGCAGCGGCCCACGTACCTGACCAGACTGGGGTCGGCGTGGTAGGGTGGTGGTGGGGTGCAGTGGGACCCCGAGACCATGGACTGGGAGCTGTGGCTGCCGTTCATCTCGCCACTGGCCGGCAGGGTATGGCCGTGATTGTTGAGCATCCCAGGGCCTGGGCAAGAGGCAGGTCGGAGTGTCAGAGCCGGGCTGCTTGTCCTGGGCTCTGCAAGCCACCACAGGCTCGAAAGATGTGGCCCTCCCTGAGATCAGGAATGGACAGAGAGAACCGGCCGTGGCCCTGCCTCCTGCCAGCTGGCCGGAGCTGCTGGAGGGAGGCAGCTGTCAGGAGCCCAATGCATGGGTCCCAAGCTGGGCAGAAGTGTCTCAAGCCAGGCCTGCCCTTTGGGCCTCCCCAGCCCACCCCCAGGTCCCCACTGTCCAAGCAACTCACCCATGGGCCCCAGGTTGGGCCCGGCTGCCGAGCTGTGCGGGGGAGGCTGGCCCACCAACTGGTTGACCGAGGGCAGCTTGCTGACGCCACTGTGTACCTTGTTCATGGGCGAGAGGACGGGCCCGTAGGATGGGGGCTGCAGGTGGCTTCTGCTCAGAAAGTGACAACTGGTGTTGGGAAGAGCACAGGCAGCTTCTTTCCCTTCCAGCCACCTCCACATACTGCCTGTGCTGCAAGGGGATGGAGACCCTGCCCCCGCACTGAGCCACCAGAGAGCGCCTCCTTCCTCCGGACCCAGCAATGGGTGGGAGAGAGGTGGGGGCGGCTCAGCCACTGGAATCGGCTCTCGGTATTGGTGGGTGGGTGCCGCTCTGACCACCCACTTCTCACCCTCCACTCAGCAGATATTTGGGAGGACCCGTGGGTGGGAGAGGAAAGCATAGTGATGGCCGTGGCTTTCCAAAGGAGGGGACGCCAAGTGGGGTCCTTGCTGCCTATCCTGGGCAGCTGTGCTTTGGGGAGGGATTTCTGGTGCTGCTGGCATTTTGCCCGCTGGGTAGAACAGTCCCACGCTTCCCCCCTAGGCAGTTCGGCAGGCTGGGGGGACCCCAGGGCGGGAGGGGCGGCACTCACGGCCTCTGCAGGAGCTGCTGCTGCTGCTGCCGGTAGGAATCGACCAGCTGCTGCGGCACCAGGTCCTTCAGCTCCAGGCTCTCCTTGACCTTCATCAGGATCTCGAAGTTCTCCCGGCCCCGCACCTGAGCACAGAAGGTGGACCCTCTGCCCAGGGGCCTGTGGGACTCCTCCCCGCCCAGACCCCAGGGGGAGCCTCGGGGGGACCCTGGGTTTGCAGTGAAGCATCTCTTCTTTTGCAGGATCCCTGGCACCCCTCAGGCTGGGGGTCCCCACCCCTTCTTTCCTCTTCCCCAGGAGCAGGTGGCCGGGTCTCCTCTGTCCACCACTTCCTGCCCCAAGCCTTCACGCTGCCTTCCCCTCTCTGCTCCCCAGCGCTCAGCATACTCGGGGTGCTGGGGGCCACTCAACAAATACGAGGCTTTGAGAACGAGGGACTCGTTCCCGAAGAACTAAAGAAACAAGCCCACACGAGGGAAGCGCAGTCCCAGCAAAGTACGTGGGTGATTCCATCACCACCCGGAGCGGTTACACCACGGGACAGTCGTGTAAACTCGGTTTGCAGTGACATGGCCTGCCAGACTCTGGGGTTACAGGATTCCTTGTGCACTTCCCCGTGGGGATCTGCATCACCCCACACATCGTATCTACACTGAGACTTCGGGAGTTTGGAGTTGCGTCATGCACAGTCCCTGACTGGGCAGACCCAGGTCTTCCTGCCACCTGGCCCTGTCTGGTCTGGCTCTCTGTGACCTGGTTCTCCCTTCCTGGCCCTGCTGCCTGCAGAGCCTGTGGTCCCAGCTCTCAGGGTAGCCAGGGTCCCCTCTGCCTCCCCGGTGACCCCTAGGTCTCCTCCCTGGCTGCCCCAGCCTGGGCTCCTCAGACACAGGACACTCACGTGCATGTAGTACATGTCCTCGTCCCCATGCCGCCTCTTCTTCACATTGGTGCTCAGGGCAGGGATGGCAGGGGGGCTCTGCTTGAAGGCTGGAAGGCGAGGTGGGGACAGCTTTGTTAATGGGCAGGAGGAGGCGGGCCAACGGAGGCAAAGCCAACGGGACACCTGCCACGCCATGTGCCGGCCCTTGCGTGCGTGCACCTTGTGGACAGGCCCAGAGACCACAACCCACTCAGATGGGCAAACCCAGGGCGGCTGTCCATGCTGGAAGGAGCTGGACCCGGGGCAGCCACGTGGGTGGGGCTGGCTATGTCCCCTAGACACAGGCTTGTGCTGCACCCTGCCAGCTTTCACCCGAGCCCCGAAGCAAGTCTAGTCCCGTCCTGCAGGGCGACCCGGCTCTAACATTCTGGGGTTGCCCTCCCCGCCCTGGCCCGGAGCCCCACTCACCGCGCTTGCTGGCAGCCCCGTTCTTGGCGGCGCTCTCGTTCAGGGCCTGCTGCTCGCGGTAGTGGTCCTCATCGGCTTTGCGGTCTCGGCCCGGACAGGCACAGATGCGGCCCTCGAAGGACCGACGGCCCAGCACCTGTCCACTGTTGGGAGCACAGCCAGAACCATGAGCTTCAGAGCCCACCCAGCCCTGCCCACCGTCCCCACCCACCTCAGACCCCACGGACTGGCCTTGATGGGCCGAGGGGTCACAGCTGCGTACCCAACTGCTCTGGGACATCAGGTCCCCTGCCTCCCTCCCAAGGCCCAGCTCCCACCCAAGCAGCCCCTGCAGCCAGGGGAGGGTCCTCCCTCCCAGCAGCATGGCCTGCAGGGCCCTCCTTGCCTCCAGGGCCAGCACCACTCCTTGCCCTTGGCCTCCCTGTGTCCATGTCAACCAGCAGCACTGGCCTAAGTCCCTGCTCCTCCCGCCACCTATGTGCTGGCAGACTTACTCCCGGGTCTCCAGGGTGATGATGATGAGGATGGGCCGCCGGTTCATGCCCCCCACGCAGCTGCTGTTGCACATGAAGTTGTACAGGATGGTGGTGAATTCCGTCCCCACCTACACACAGGGGAGGCAGGGAGAGGGCTGTGATGTCAGCATGCAGGCCCCAACTCACTAAGGTGGGGGCTCCTGGGCCTCGAAGCCCATCCCTTATATTTGGTTCTGGCACTGGATAGACTTGTGGGGACTGAGCCCTGCTCCGTGGTCCTATGCCATCCATCCACCCATCATCTATCCATCCACCCATCCATCATCTATCCATCCATCCACCCATCATCTATCCGTCCATCCATCCATCATCTATCCACATCCACGATCTGTCTGTCCACCACCCATCATCTATCCATCCATCCATCCACTATCTATCTGTCCATCCACCCATCATCTATCCGTCCATCCATCCATCATCTATCCATCCACCATCTAGCTGTCCACCACCCACCCACCCATCTATCCATTCATGCAGTACGCTGAGTGCCATGAGCTGTGCTGGCTCTGGGTAGCAAATGAGCTTGGACCTGGTCTCTGCTCTGCCTGGTTGCCCCAACCATTTCCCCTGACACAGGTTGGGGGTCAGCCCCTGGAGGCTGGGTATGAGCGGGCATGTGCACAGGCCTCTGTGGGCACAGGTGTGTGTTTTGCATGCTGTGGGCTCTTCTGCTCTGGCAGAGGGAGGGACCAGGGCTGTCTGGGTTGACCCCCACCGCCAGCACACATACCCATTTCTCAGGGAGTTTTTAGGGTGCTGAGTCATGAACCCAGGACTCCTGACCACCTGGGACCACAAATGGGCAGCTGTCATGGTCTCCCTGGGTCAGGATCTAAAGCCAGTCACTGCCTTGGGAAAACCTGGCCTTTCACAAAACTGCTGGCACATGGCAGCCACCAGGGGGCAGGAGAGCCCTGCTTTCCTGGGCAGCTGTAGGAGGTGAGGGCAGGGCACAGGGGGAGGGAGGGCAGGGTGGTGACATCCCTCCCTGGGCCCTGGGCCCACTGACATAAAGGCTGCTCTTAGGGGACCTTGGGAAGGTGCCTGGGGGGCCTGGGAGACCAGGTACAGGGATGGGGGTCTGGGGGACTGGGTACAGCTTTGGGGGTCTAGGGGACTGGTCTCACATACAGAGGAAAGGTGGGGGCTCACTATCACCCACCCACCCTGGAAAGCATGGCCCACAGGGCCCAGAGCTGGGACTTGCTCTCCACCACTCGTCCTGGCCCCCATCCCACCATCACCCCTCAGCCCCTCTACCCCCACTTCTTTCTACCTCCAGCTTTTCATTCTAGCGAGGCTCCCACAGCAGCCTCAGAGCTTTCTGCTGCCCTCAGGTCCAAGTCAGACGCCCAAGGTCTCCCCACCCCTGCCCACCTCCTGCAGCCACCCCGCTCCAGGCCCTGCACCCCCATGCCCCTGACCGCAGTTCTCCCCGCTTCCCCCCCCCCACCCTCCCACTCCACCCGGCTAACTCCAGTCCTCCAGGCCTCAGCCCCTCCATCCCCCAGAGCCCCAGGCCAGACCAGCGTGTGGGGAATGGACAGCGGGAAGAGGGAACAGAAGTGCAGGGCTGAGGCTCAGAGGTCGTTAGGCCCAGCCCCCACGGTAGCTGGAGACGCTGAAGCCCAGAGGGGGCCGAGGGCATGGTGGGGGGTCAGAAATCAGCGGGGACCTCCCCTCCACGGACTGAACTCAGAGACACTCAGGACAAACGGGTCAGCTGACTGAAGTGACATGAGCGGTCTCTGCTGGGGGGCCTCCACCGCAGCCTGGCCCCTGACTTACCTGCGGGGGCTCGTAGGGCACCATGACACTCTGCCTGCCGGTGACGGGGTCGTCCATGTACTGCGAGAGGTTGTTGCCCTCCACGCGGATGAGGTGGCTGGCCGGGGCAGACTGTCCTGCGGGAGGGGACGCCGCTTCAGAGAGGTGCCCAGCCCAGGTCTGGCCACCCCTGGGCTGGGCACATCACAGCAGACGGGACCACAAGGCCTGGCCCTGGTGACCTGGTGGCCCTCGTGGTGCCCGGCCAGCAGCCCTGCTCCCTGTTCTCCTGTGGGCACCAGCACCCCAGGCCCAGGCAGAGCTGGGAGGAAATGGGGCTGAGGGAAAGCCGAGCCCACCCCATCAGCCCCTCCCACCGGCCCCTGCTGTCTCCCAGTAGGAGGCCCCAGGCCAGCCCTCCCCTTCCTGGCTGGGCAGGGGAGCTGGGGGCTGGGGGCCCTCACCTTCGTTGAAGTCCCGCCCAAGCTCGTGGTTGGGGCAGCGCTTCACGACCTCGGTCACGTGCTCTGCCTTCTTGTAGATGGGCATGGCGCGGATGGCAGTGCCCGGGGGCGGCGGGGTGGACACCTTGATCTGGATGGGGCATGTCTTGGCGATTTGGCAGTAGAGCTTCTTCAACAGTGGGGAGTACTGGGGGGAGAAGCCAGGTTGAGGTCACCCTCCCAGGCTGTGCCCCGCTCCGGGACTGCCTGGCTGTCCACCGGCAGTCAGGAGTCCCTTCCCCAAGCTCTGTGATGATGGCCTCCACGTGCACACCCGCCCCTCCGCCAGTGCCTCCGGGCGTCCTTTCTTCAGAGTGCCCCCCCCCGCCCCTCACTGGGTGCAGTGAGAGCAGTCGCCCTGAGCGCCCACTGCGGCTTTCTATCTGGATCCCACTGGCTGGAGAGGTAGGTGCCACTGCGTCCATCTTATGGACGAGGACAGTAAAGGCCAGGAAAGTGAGGAACTGCTGGAGAGCGGGGGCTGGGAGCCAGGTCCCCCAAGCCAAGCCTGGCTCTCCCTGCTGTGGACTTTAAACCCCCAGCCCACAGTGGTTTGAAGTGGGGGGTTTGCAGCGGTCGAGTCTCAGTTTTTAAAAGCCCAGAGTTAGGCTTTTCTGGCATTTGTGCAGAGGAACCACGTGGTTTTCAGATACACCAGGTACCCCTATGCCCTTGAGCTTCGGGAGGGGACTCCCTGGAACATGGAGTCTGAGGGGCTGAGCTCTGTGGCTTGGTTTTGGCCACTGGGTGGGGAGCCCTCTGACCACGCAGTTCCAGTACCCCTGGCCTGGACCCTGGCCCTAGGAGGATTGGATGGTGCCCTTCCTGACCCCAGCAGGGATCTCTGGGCCCAGTGTGCAGGGGACCATGTGGCCCACCTGATGACCCAGGCTGGCTTTCATGAGTCCAAAGGTGACCTTGCTGGTGACCACAGGGGTGCCCACTCATTTCCAAGCTGGTTGATTTCCCAATGATTGGCCCCTTTCCCCAGGGACAGTGGGAACTTGGAGTTACTCCAACCACGAGGTCCTGGAGAGCACCCGGGGCACAGTTGGGGAAGCTGAGGCCAGAGACAGGGAGCTGCAGGCAGAACCAGGAAGGAGCAGGTCTCAGCCCACATTTGCCAAGGAAGGGGGGCCCTGACATCCTGACTCCACAAACGCAAGGCCCCCACTAGCCACCAGCGCTGCTTCTCTGGCCATCAGGGGACACAATGGACCCTCAGGGTCTCATACCCTCAACAAGTCCAAGAGCAGGAACAGCAAGGGAGAGGGCCCCAGGGAGATGGAGCTGACCCTGTGCCCGTGAGCAAGAGGTCCACAGAGCTGTCCCTCCTCTGGAACCCAGCTGGAAATGCTGGCCAGTCCCCAGGGTGGGGTCCAAGGGGACTCAGGGGACAAGTGGGCTGGGGTCTCCCTAGTGGCATCCTTGGGGGATTGAGGTCCTGCTCAACTTTCCCTTGATGCTGACTTTAAGATGAGCCCCCTCGCGCCCCCCCGCCCCATTCACAGATGGTGATTAGACATCCACAGGGCTTGCCCCGTCCCAGGTGCCCCATCCACCTGGGGTCCCTGGAGCCCAGGACAGCCTGGGACCCCCACCTTGGGCAGGAAGCCGCATCCCCAGTCCTATTTAAAACACAGGAAATGGTCCTGCAAAGCCCTGCAGGTGGGACTGAGATTCTGTTTAGAAAAGCGGAAAACACCCTTGCAGGGTGAGAGGCCACCAGCCCCCATGTAGGTTGAGGAGCCACCTGGCAGGGGCGGGCCGTCTGCTGTTGTGCTTCCACAGTCCTGCTTCCCTGGGGGTGACCGCTGACCTCCCCATCAGTACAAATGTCACCCCTTCATTCCCCAAAGCACCAGTCTGGAGGATAAACTGGGCGCCCTGCCCCGAGGGCTCATTGGGATCCTCTGGGACTCAGAACTGGGAGACTCAGACCAGCTCTCAGCCCGCGTCCAGGCTCTGGTTTTTTGGACAAAGGCCCTGCCTCAAGCCCACACGCTGCAGTGCGGTCTCGATCTTTGCGGGCTGGGGACAGAAGGAGGAGGCTGGGCGAGCCAGGTGAGGGCGGGCTCCTCTCGGTGCCAGTGCTGGGGCAGGGGAGAGGGACGCAGGGCAGCAGTTGGAGGAGAGGTTACCAGGCTTCTCGCAGGTCCGGGGCAGCCTGCATGGTGAGCTACCCCTTGTTGAGCATTTATGGAGCACCTCCTGTGTGCAGAGCACACCTTCCCCCCAGAGTTCAGGCACCTGGAGGAAAGTAGAGCTGCTGTATCCCCCTCACCTCCTACGCAGGAGGTGGAGGAGTGCAGCTGGTACTCAATGCACGTTGACGCCATACTTCCCGTGGCCTCCCCAGGAGGTATAGGTGGGGTGAAGCGAAGCTCACAGAGTACAGAGGATGCCCCAGCCCCAAGGAAACACTGGGGCCAGTTCAGTGCCCAGCTCTCTTGTCCACCTGCAAGCGAGGTTTCAGAACAAGTCTCTGACTCAGACAAGCGTGCACTTACTCTCAGGCAGGGAACTGCTGGCTGGGCATCACGGAGGTGCTCTGAGAGGATCAGTGTGAGCAGGGTCACCCAGGGGGGGCTTCCTGGAGGAGGAGGGCCCCACAGGGGATGGTGGGCCTCAGCTGGCCTGCAGAGATCTGAACACAACTAGTGACATTACGGCTAGTCAAGGACTCAGAGAACCATCCATTCAGCAAGCAATTGTTGAGCACCTATTGTCTGCCAGGCTCTAGGCTCACTGAGGAAAATGGGCTGAGAGCCTCTGCAGCCCCAGAAGAATCTAGACTTATTGGGGGCTCACGCCTGAAAGCCACCCAGCCTGGGCACTGACTGGCCTCAGCCAATGGCCAGGGGATCAGGCCCTTCCACAGCAGCTGGCGGATTCTGGAGGGTGTCCCCTTCCCCTGCAGGGTCAGTGGGGACCCCAGGTGTGCTGCAGAGGCATCCAGTGGGTGAGGTGGCCTGGGGCTGGGGAGGGGGCATGCAGAGGACCCTCAGAGAGGGGCCTGCTTCTGTCCCTGGGTGACAGACACTCTGTGAAACAGGCCTGACCTGGGGTGGGAGGTGGTGGCAAGAGGAGAATGGCCTTTGAGGTCTGCCCACGGCGTCCCCGGTCCGGCTCTAGCGTTTGGCAGATGGGCTCTTAAACCTCTGCACAAACCTCTCCGTGGCTCTGCCAGTGGGCCGGTGACTTACTACATACAACACCCCTGAAGGGCACCCCAGCCCACAATACAGTGTCATCGTCATTTCCAGGTAAGATCCTGTCCAAAGATGGAGGCCGTGGATGGGGAAGGGCTGGAGCCGAATGGGCCCCCAGGTGCATCAGGCCCTGCAGTCCCCTTTCTGGGGCCAACCACTCACAGGCTCCCATTAGTCCTCTGACCTTATGCTTGGCCGATGGTCCCCCAGGGCAGGACGCAGGCCCAGGTGGGCTGGAATGGGCAGGCCAGGAGTGACAGGGGCCTGTGGCCGGCCACATTCCTGGGCAGCCCCAACACAACATCCAGAGGGAGGGTCAAGGGAGGGAGGCTCCCTGGCTTATCAGCCAAGTGCCTCCAGGAATGTGGTTGGGTTCCAGGTGCAGCTGGGCAAAGGTGCCTGCAGTGTCCCCCTGCCCCTGCTGCTTCCTCATAGCCCCCTTGGGTCTGAGCAGTGGGGACACCGCTTCAAAGCCCCCCATCCTAGCCCCACCGGCTGCCTCCTGGGGAGCCTGGGCTCCCACTTCCCTGGGCGGGGGCGGCAGCAGCAGCAGCAGCAGGGGCTCCGCACCCATTCTGCAGACCGGCAGATGGAGGTACTGGACTCAGGGCAGCGCCTGGCGGAGCCTGGGTGGGACGGTCTACGAGCCCGCCTCTCGAAGCCCAGGTGTGTGGGTGCCCCAGCGGGTGCTTGTCCGGTCTGGACTGGGAAGTCCGAGGTCCCGGGGAAAAGGCAGGGACATGCGCACAGGCAGCGGCTGGGAGGGGGGTTGAGGGTGGTGCGTGTGGACACCCCGCCCCGGGGAGGACCCGCCGGGAGCTGTCCTTGGTACCGCGCGGGCGGCGGCCGCCCCTCTGGGCTGGGCTGGGCTGGCGCTGGGAGCGCAGAGCGGCCCGGGGTGGGCAGGTCCTCACCAGGGCCAGCGGGCCTCACGCCTCAGGATGGAGAGAGGAGGGCACCCCTCCCTCCCTCTGCGTCCCGGGCAAGGCCACTACCGGCTTGGGCCTGGCTCCACTCCCCACAGGGGCGTCCCCAGTCCAGTGCTGCCCCAGCTGGCTGCTCATGTGGCCTTCAGGCACACACACCTGCCAGCCCCCACCCCGGCAAAGGGTTGATCCCACAGATGCCCAGCCTGGCCCCTGTCGGGCAGCCTCAGAGAGGGACGCCTGAGGTTTCCCCACACCTGGTACCATTTGGCGGTGACACAGGGGGCTGCTGGGCTGGGGGGCAGATGGGGAGCCTGGGATGGCCAAACCCAGGGCAGAGGGTGGGGGTGGGACCTTAGGAGATGAAGGAGCCCTAGAATATTGAAGAGCCAGGCCTGAACCCAGGAGCGTGTGAGCACTGCCCCCCACCCCAGCTCCTTCCCCTCCTCCCAGAGCTCCGGGGCCTTGAGGTTGCTGAGGAAGACCAGGCAGAAAGGAGAGGGACTCCTGTCCTGTCTGCTCCACAGAAGAGATCACGTGGAGATGCTTCCTCTCTCCCTCCCTCCTGCCTCTCCTTCCCTAGAACCGCTAGATGGATGTGTTTCAACAGATTCTGAGCTGATAAAATCTTATTTATCTTCGGCTGTTGACACAGAGCCGTCTAGACTTGCCTGCTCTGGGATGTGTGTGTTCCTTCGTGCTTGCAGGAAATGGTGTGCCCAGACGCCGGTGTATGCCCATCCCTGCCCTCCCCCTCTGCTCTCTCCTCAGGCCCACCCCTGCCCCCCCAGTCTACGATGGACCTGGCTTGGCTGGGAGCCCCGGCCTGGCAGGGCTGCCGTGGGGGCGGTGGGTGGCAGGCGTGGAGCGGTGGCTGTTAATTTCCTCGCGCCCGCTCCCTGGCAGCTGGGTGCCAGGCACGGACAGGTTTGGGCAGGAGGAGAGTGGAGAGCTGATAATAACTTGTCTGTCATTTTCCAGGGACATGTAGCATCTTGCAAACCGCAAATACCGTTAACCAGCTTGGGTGAATCTGTTACAACAGATTCTGGAAGATGGGGCCTGCGGTGGGGGCTTTTATTTTTTAAATGATTTTTTTATAGCCCACTTTTATCTGCTTTCTGTGCAAGTGTGTATGTGTGTGTCCGCGTGCGCACACGTGTTCAGAGCCACATTTCTCTCCTCTCTTGGGTTGTGGGCCCCTTGAGGACTTCCCCACAGCCACAGACCCTCTCTCACCCTAGAAAAATTTCAGGGCTATCCACAGAGCATGTGGGTTTAGACAGCAATGCCCCAAAACTCACAGGGGGCCCAGGTCAACAGCCCCCAGTTACTATGCTCCTTCCAGGTAAGGAGGGGCCCCCCCGAGGTGACACAAGCCACAGGGACACTGCTGCACCCCCTCCTGGGGCCTCTCGACCTTTTCTGTGTCTTCACTCAGTGGACAGCTGCTGGGAGAATGAGGAGGGCTCTGGCAGGTGTCAGGAGGCCTGGACAGGGTAACAGTGAAGCCACCAGCCTGGAGAGGGGGTGGGGACACCTGTGACAATTGCCCCAGCCTGCTCCAGAGCACCCACGGTCAGAAGGCAATCAGGGTCCACGCACAAGGAAACCCAGGGCCAACACCCCCTCTTGGCCACAGGCATGGTGGCTGGAGACTGCAGGGAGCTCCTGGACGCCTATAGGGCTGCAGTCAGTGCCCAGCCTGGCAGACGTGCCAGATAAAGGAGGCTGCCGTGATTCCTCAAGAGCTCCTGGCTAGAAGAGGGGACAGCTGCATCTGCTGATACCCCCTGCAGGCTGGACAGCCAGGGCTTCCCTTGCCAGGAGCCCAGAGGAGGATGGAGGGGAGGTGGAAACACACTTTGTAGGTACCAAGTGACCCTGACCACTGTCCGGGGGAGCCCCCAGAGCCTGTGGGCAGGAAGCTGCCCACTGGGGAGAGGTGAGCCTGGAGCTGGCAGGGACACCCCTCGAGAGCCAGGCAGCCTGCCCCTCAACACCCTCCAGCCAGGTCCCAGCAGGTGAGCAGGAGGCACTGGGACCCTCAGGGCCTGGAAACACAGGGCCTTGGGTCTGCACAGCCCCTCATCCCACACAAGCTGCAGGCCAGCCGGGGACGCCTCCAGTGGCTTCCATCCTGGGCTAAGATCAGGAGTAGGGGTGGGCAGCAGGTGTGCACCCAGCTGACCCAGGAGACAGCCCAGTGGGCACCGGGTCTGCTGTGCAGAGTGAAGGCCCAGCATGCCAATGGGTCAGGAGCTGAGGCCCACACCAGAAGCCTGGGCAATGGGAGATGGGAGGGTGGTGAAGACGGCAGGGCTTCAGTGGGTCCAGGGAAGCCAGGGGGCAATGCTGGGCAGAGGTCTGGTACACGGTGGGTCCTCCTGTTATCATTCTCACTCTGGCCTGCCCTTGGCCTCAGAGCCACTTGCCCTGGCAGGGTAGAGATCCCTGGGCCTCCACTTTGTCCTTATTCTGTAACCCAGGCACAACATGTGGCCTCCCCTGGACCCTGAGGAGGGGATCTTGGGGATCAAGGGGTGAGCAGAACATGTTCTGAGTCCTGGGGAGCAGGAATGGACTAGCAGGGAGCCCCAGAACTCCCACCAGCAGTCGCCCCGCCCACTCCATGGGCATAAATGGTGGCCATGTCCAAAGCACCACACTCAGCCCCAGCTGGATCCAAACACAGGTTCCTCTGCCCATGAACTTGGTTTCTGACTTTGCCAGCCGGAAAGCCATGCCTGTCTGTCCTGGCCTCCCAGAGAAGGCAGGCGTCTCTGCCTGCAGCGGGTCTCCCCAACTGGCCTCACAGAGAAAATGCCCTGGCAAGGACCCAGCAAGCAGGGCTGTGGGCCAGACCACAGAACTGCCCGGATCGGGACAGAGCGAGGGGGCTGGCGACCAGCCCAGCCCTGCCCACTGCAGGGAGGGACCCCTTGACTGCCGGGGGAAGAAGTCCCCACTACCCTCACCCCCACCTCACTTGTGGCCTTCTGAGCTGGCCTGACCTTGTTGGCCTTGACCCAGAGCAAGGGTCAGCCCACCTAGGCGGAGTACTGGGGTCAGCAGGCACCTTCCGCTCACAGGACAGTCCTGGGAGCCTCTGACTGTGGGTACGCCGTTCTGGACACTGCGCTGGTCTGGTTCAGCAGGCCCAGATGGGCCCCCTCCATCCCCCAGTGCCCTGCAGCTTCCTGACAGCCTGGAGGGGGTGGGAGCTGGACCAGCTGCAGGGGCTGGGGAGATGGAGGGAGTGGGCTGTGGCAGATGCTCAGGGTGGCCTCTCAGGAGGGCTGTCGCATCAGCTCCAGCGTGGAGCCCTGTGGGTGGGGCCTTCCTGCCTGACCTTCCTGCCATGGATGCTGCAGCTCAGTCCCCAGCTCAGGACCACGTTCAAGACGTGTCCTCTGGCCGGGAAGCAGGAGTGCCGGCGCTTCACGCTAAATAAACTCCCCTCCCGGCCAGCAGGAGAGGCGTCCACGGCTTCCCCAGGGGGCTCAGGGACCGGCCTGCCCCGGGGACGTGGGGGGTGGTCATTTTCAGCTTTTAATTCCAGCTGAATGGAATTGAAGTTTTCACTGAACCTGTAAATACCCAGCGAAGCACCCAGGACAGGGAGGGCAGTGGCTTCTAAACGTCTGACCCTGCAGACTCGGGGCTCCTGATGCCAAGTGGGCACCGGGCACCGCCCCGGTCCTTCCTCCCCGAGGAGGGCCCACCCTGCACACAGGGACAGCGTGGAGGAGGGAGTCAGGGTGCACAGCCGCAGCGGGGGAAGTTGTGCAATCCTAGGGGGCCCCGGGCTTTGGGCCACTGAGTGGCTCCCCCCACGAACCTCTGACCTTCCACCTCACGGAAGCCCGGAGTGCTGCTCACGTTTTCCCAGGCGCTTTCCTGCCCTACAACGAGCCACACCCTCACAGCCCCTGAGGGCCGGCGGAGCCCCGGCTTGTGCCGCAGCCTGACCTGCCCCCTCAAGGGGGCACTTCTCTTTCCAGCTCCGACACTAGAATTTCTGCCCCTCCCCTCGTCCTGAGACTGCTTGGGCAAAGGGACAGAACACCCGGATGTGGCCGAGGGGCTTCTCTACCTGGAAGCCAGGGCTGGACCAGCAGGCCTCCGTGCCGGGGCCTCTAGGGCCGTGGCCAGTGGAATTCTGGGGGCTGGGATCCATGGACTCGAGCTTGGCTTCCAAGTCTGGGATCTGAGAAAAATCCCAAAGCAGATTTTCCCCACAACTGACTACCACAAAGCTCCCACTCACTGCTCAGCCGCGACCCTCGCCCAGAGTCCCACAAGGCCCAGGGTCCGGGACCCCACTGAGGCTTCAGCACTGGTTCCAGGAGAAGCCACCCTGGTCCTCACTTTCCCACCTCTGAAGACGGCTAATGGAAGCGGGGGGTGTGGGGGCAGCAGGCCCAGGAGAGGGGCAGGGAGAGGTGAAGAGGGGCCAGTCCCAGGCCAAGCTGGCCTTCTCCTGGGCCCCTCCTGGCATGTCATGTTACTACCTTTACCTCTGAGGCTGGTCAGCCCAGGAGCATTCTGATTATCAAGTGTTCTTGAGGAATTTTGGTTTGTCAATAAGAACAGGCAGTGAAGGCGGATGCAGCTGTCACTCACTCACTGACAAACAGTTATCGAAGCTCGCTGGACCCGGGAGCTCCTTCCCCAGGGGCAGGCCCTGGACCTCTGCGGGGTCAGCCCCCCTTACCACTGGTTCTCTGGGGTCCTGGGGGCTCCCTGCCCCTCAGAGCTGGGAGAAGGCTGCTCCTTTGATATGCCCCACAGGGGCGCACAGGCTGCTGGGGCAGAGATCCTGGCTTTGCCCTTTGCTGCCGGGTGACTCTGAGCAGGGACCTGCCCTCTACGAGCCTCAGTTTCCTCATCTGTAAAGTGGGGAGAACACAAGAGCCTACAACACAGTTGCTGGGAGAGTGATGCTTGGTCACGCACCCTGGGCGCTCAGGGCGGGGCCTGCCCACGTTGGGGCTCTGGAACGTCACTGTCAATACGACTAACCAGACACTCAGAGTCCACAGACGGATATCTCCCTTCTGGAAACAAGTCCCAGAAAACAGATGATTCTTCCTAAAACGTCAGTTGTGTCATGCCCCATCCACAGCCCAAACCTGTGGAATTGACTCCTGTCCCCAAGGGGCTCTCCCTCGTGTCCCCTGCAAGAGCCCAGAGTGGGTGGGGTGGGGGCGGCCCTGGGAGCACCCCTCAGCTCCTGGGACCATCCGGGCTGGATGAACCAGGACCCAGTGACTCAGGGTCCCTAAGGCCTAGTTCTGTGACCTCCAGGCCCAGCTGTTGGAGAGGATGGAGGGAGAAGAGGCGACCCCCCACCTCAAGCCATGAGCCTAGAGCACTGACCCTGCCCGACGGAGCCTCCCACAAGGCAAGCGATTGCTGCAATTTCTCCGCGTGCTCTTGTTTCCCCTTAATAATCCCTGTTTCATCTGCACAATAAACGGTGTTAGAACTCTTCCCTTGGCTTTAAATACGTATAATTGCTCTGGGGCCAGTAAAAGGTATTAATTCCACTTATGCATTCCATAAACTTTTAGGATAACGCAATTGATACCGAGATCATGTTAGGACACCTCCGCTATTATTTTCCTGCTTGCAAACCTCCAAGGGGCTGGAAAGTTTTTTCCCGAATCCATTAGTGTTGACTCAGCCACATTCTACCCAGGAATCCCACGGAGCGCGGTCCACACGTTCCTCCTGGGGGCGGGAGGGGCGGTGCTGACACTATGTGGGCCAGCTTGCCCACAGGACAGACGGATGGACAGACACACACCCCCCTGCCAGGTCTGGGGGCAGCTGGAGGTCATTCAGGGGCTGTGTCCAGGCTGGCAAGCTGTCCAGAGCCCCCCCAGTGACAAGTTGTGCCATCGCACCGTGCACACCCCCACCGTCACGCCCCACAGCTGCCTGCCCTGTGGGCTGTTGGCAGTGCGAATCAGCCCCCAGCCCCCTAGATGCCCACAGATGCCAGGCTGGGTCAGGGCTCCAACCACACCATGCCTTCCTCCCTGACCTCAGAGCCCCCTCTCCAAACCTCCCAAATATCAAGGACAGCCCCTTCCCTGGTGAGGCCCAGCCTGGGAGCAGGAGGAGGCTGAGCTGGGCTGGACAGCGTCCAGACGTCCCTCGCACCAGGCTACTCCTCCCCTCTGCTCTTCGGGACTCCTGTCACCAGCTGTGTCCATCACTGCCAACCAGTGGGAGGCCCTGGGTTGGGAGTGGCCCTCAGGGCCCAGAGGCCAGGCCAGGCCCTGCCCATGCTCCAACCCCTGCAGTGTCCTGGGGAGGGCGTGGAACAGGAACAAAGGCACCAGGTGATGCCATCCTTGGCCCAGTCCCACCCTCCCAGCAGTCCAAAGAGCATCAGTGCCCAAGGGTGCCGGCCCCCACTCGGAACTGATCTTTCAGTGTCTGTCTCTCCCCGAAGCCCAGTCGGGCCCTGAAATGGACAAGCCTCAGCCAGGACGCTCACAAGCAGCAAATGTCGGTGGGACACTCCACCCTCTCCTGCTTTACAGCGACCCTGCCAGGCAAACTCCCACCTTGCCCTGTCCCTGGTCCCTGGTTTATAGGCTCTCTCGAGGAAGAGCCCCAATCCCTTCTCTGGCTGCTCAGTTACCTGTGACCCGCCTCCTCCCGGCCTTCTGTGAGAGGGGAGGGGTCGTCAGGCCCTGGGCGGCAACTAGGAGAGGCCTGCACGTGTGCGCACGTGTGTGTGCATGTATGTGCGTATGCACACTGCACATGTGTGTATGTGTGCTGTGCATGCATGCCTGTGCATGTCTGCATGTGTTCACCTGTGTGTGTGGTTTTGCACGTGTGTGAGTGTGCATGCGTGCATGCACACACATGCCTGTGAGCTGAGGGTTCCAGACCCTTGGAGCTCAAGGAGAACAGGCGGCAGATGTGAGGTCCAACGGAAGCTGGTCAGGGCAGATGAACCACCCAGGGCTGGGGTGACCTGCAGGGGGCCTCGGCCAGACAGAAGCCAAAGACGCCATTCACAGCTGTGGTCACTTGGGGGCTGGTGAGGGTGTTTCTCCTGAGTGGGGAAAGGAGTGAAGGCAGCAGTCAATTTGGAATTGTACTTGAGAAAAATATGAATTATCTATCAGTTACCAGCCGGCTGGCGCGGTGGGGGCTGCGCACAGCATGGCGCCGAGGCCTGGACAGCAAGTCCAGGCAGCAAGTCCGTGCAGCGCCCGCGCAGTCAGACCCCCAGAGCTGTGAGCAGGCGGGCTGCCCGGCGGTCCCCTCCCTGCACCGTGAGCCACTGTCTGCCCACCCCCTCCCTGGGCAAGGAAAGGAACCTGCAGGGGGTCTGCTCCCAGAGAGCTGAGGTGCCAAAAATCTCATTATCCATGTTTGTCCCCCCTCCGCCCCCTGCGTCGATAAGGGCTGGGGAGGGGGAACTGTGGATGCTGGCAACAGCCCCTCCCCTCAGCTCAGCTCCACGAGAGCAGCACAGGCAGGGAGGGAGGCATCTGCTGCTCAGGCAGAGGGGAAGGGGGGGTTGGAGCCCGGAGGCAGAGCTGTGGGGCACAGGGGAGCCTTCTCCTGCTCCCTAGAGTGCTGGCCAGGGCAGACCACTCCATGGGACCACTGAGGGCCAGGACACCTGTGACCCAGCCATGAGCCCCTCCAGCCCTAAGGCCACACACCTGGCAGGTGGTGGTGGAGGCAACTGGGAGGGTGGCAGAGGGCCCCCAGGCGGAGGAGGCAGCTGGCAGGGGGACAGCTCCCAGCCCTCCCTGAGGACCAGTCAGACCGTCCAAGGAGCTCCAAGCTCCCCAGCAGCACCCTCAAACAACGGAAAGGAAGGAAGCCAGGACACCCACAATGCCTGCCAGGACTCCTAGGGGACCAGAAACTCATGCCCCGATGACAGAATGTCAGTGCAGGAGGGACTGGGACCCACCCCCTTAGAGGGGAAAGAAAGTGCTTAGGAAACAAGTCTGAATGTGGAATAGGAGCGGTAGTGAGCCTCCTGTCACCAGAGGTGTGCAAGTGTGGGGATGCCACAGGGGCCTCCTGACCTGGCTTCTGGTCACCCAGCTGGACCTCAAAGCTGGGGTGGGAGACCAGGACCCTGTGGGCAATAGAGAACCGAGACAACCCTCCGGCAGGGGCAGATGCTGCCAAACAACTCGCCCAGGAGGACCAGGCTCCATGGCACCCCATGGCCACTCCTGCCCACCAAGGAAATAAGAATAAAGACAACACGCCAGTTCCCACCGTGTGGAGCCCCGTGCTCCACAGGCATCGTCCCAGTTAAGCCTTATCGCTACAGCAACAAGGAGCCTTGGAGTGAAAATTCACAAAAGAGGAAAACGGGGCACTGACGAGGGCAGGGTCCCTGGAGCGGGTCCCCTTCTCGGCCACTGGAAGCGCCAGAGTCAGGCTGAGCCTTCACTCAGCAACGGGCCAGCAGCTGAAGGAGCCCGCAGCCAAGCGAGAACCAGAGACGGCCACAGAGGAGCTGTGGACGGGAACCCAGACCTGGCTGGCCTCTGAGGGCCTGACCTGGCTGCCTGAGGCTCCGCCCCACCTCCAGCCCCCAGGAGCGTGGGAAAACCAGAGCCTCGGCCAGCAGGGCAGTGGGGACCGTGGGACCGGTTCTTAAAGTGACAGAGCCTCGGGGTCATCTGCTGTGCTCCCGTGGGGTGGGGATGTGGCCACCCTGCATCTCAGCTCCAGGGTCCCATTTCGGGGCAAGGGGTGAGCACAGAGCTGCTGTTCCGCAGAGGAGGTGACGCTGCCCCATGGCCAGACCTGCCAGGTGTCCATGAGGCAGATGCAGGGTGGGGCTCACTCTCCCCAGAGCAGTCCCAGAGGGCCCTGGGAGCTGCCTTTCCTGCCCAACGCCCTGCCCTCCACTCAGAGATGAGCCTGAGGTCTGTCTGGGGGTCTCGGCGTCCCTGCAGCCTTTACCCTGCCCCAGTGGGTACATCTGGCAGCCCCTTCCTCTCCCAGCTGCAGTACGGACAGTGCAGCCCAGGGGTTAGGAACACAGCTGCAGGAGCCTGGCCACCGGCTTCCCATGCCAGCACCCCCACTTACTATCTGCGTAACTGAGCAAGCTAGTTTCCCTCCCTGTGCCTCAGTTTCCTTGGCTGTAAAATGGGGCAATAACACATTCTACCCTGTGGGTGGCTGGGTGGTTTGAAGACTTAAACTCAAAGCGCTCAGCACGGTGTCCAGCTTTCGGGGAGCAGCTGCGGGTATGAGGGATGTTATCAAAGTTGGCAAAATTCCAACCCGGGCCAGAATGCTCCCAAGGGCACGGCGGCGAGACCCAAGTCCACAGCGCTGAGTCCACCCTGACTTCCCTGTCTCACGCCTGTGCTTGAGAGTGACAACGCAGAGACCCTGCGGGCACAGCCCAAACCCTCCGACCACCAGACACTCCCTGCTGACTGCCTGGAGGAGGCGCCTTTGTGGACCCCGGGGTGGCCTCAGACGGCTCCAGGCAGCACACGCCTCCGCCTGCCCAGGACAGGGTTCCAACCAGAGCCCCCACCTGTGTGCATGGAAGGATGTTGGCCAGACAGACTTGGTGAGGATGGTCTGCCTCTGCCCCACGGACCTCGCTGGGCGGCCACGTCCGTCCCCTCTGGGGCCCTGAGGGAGGCTGGCCGGCTCTGGCCATGGTCCGAGGGGTGGGTACGTCCAGACTGCCCAGCCCCAAGACCCGCCTCCTGCCCGACACTCCTCCTGGCCGGCCTTCCGGGGCAGGCGGGAACCCTGTGCGGACAGCCGGGCACACTCTGCCCTCCCTCGGTGCCCAGGACCCGGCCACCCTCTCCACACCCTGTGCCCTACAGATGCCCGCCCGGAGCGGGGGTGCAACTCACCGTCCAGGTGGCTGACTTGGCCGTGCTCGACTGCTGGAAGGTGACGTCGAAGTGGTGGGGGCCAGGGTAGTCGGTGTTGGAGGGGATGACCGGTGCTGGCGACATGGTGTCGAAGGTGGAGCTGGGCTGTGCGTAGGGTGAGTGGGTGGGCACGCTGGTGGCGTGCTCCGGGGTGTAGGGGCTGGCTGAGGCCGCACGGCTGCTCATCTGGTCCATGGTGCTGCTCAGCAAATTGAACTGGGACTGGCGCGGGAAGGGGGAGGTGGGAGGGGGAAACACACAGTCAGGCTGGAGAGTGGAAGCGCCCGGCCGGGAGGTGTCCTGTTACAGGAGCCTTAAAGGGCCAGCAGCTCAGTCATCCCAAATATTCCCTCGGTGCCCCCCCACCCCGACAGGTCACTACTTGTGTTGGGATAAACTGACATTCACCTCGCCCTCCCCTCTCCATCAGCCTCCCGGGTGCTAGGGTTTCTGGGGCTCCAACGAGCACACCTGGAGGGAGCTACCTATGGGGGTGGGCGGCTCCCAGCCCCTGGGTGCTCTTGGGCCCCAACTGCACTTTCCAGGGGGAGCATCAGGGCCTGGACATCCTCGCCTCCCTTCCCCCCAGGAGCCGGGCAGTGGGAGAGATGGGGCCAGGGCAGAGGGCGGCCCCAGCGTACAGGGTGGGCTCACCCTGGGCTCTGGTGCAGAGGATGTCCAGGAGGCCCTGGGGGACAGGATCTAGCCCCTAGGTCTGGCTATCTAGGTGATGGGGTGGGAGTGGAGGCTGAAGGTTAGCAGCTGAGCCAAACAGCCACTTTCAAAGGGCCCTTCATATAGGGCTGCCCCCACCTGCATCAGCATGCCCCCCCCACTCCCAATTCCGTCCTGCTGGCAGAGTTCTGCATGGTCCACTCTCTGCCCCTAGGTGGCCAAGAGCCCTGGCAACCCAGCCCTCCCCTAAGGCCACACAAGGAAGGAACAGAAACTCTGAGCTACATGGTGTGGGTGTGTCCCCTGGGTCACCCTCTGTGGGGTCCTGGACCCTCAGATGGATCAGCCCCCTCCAGGAGTTAAGGGATGGAAGGGGCGCCAGCCTCATGCCTCTAATCCAGGGCAGATCAGACCCCACCTGGAGGGCCTGCCAGGAAGCCCCCTCCCCAGTCTGGAGGCTTTAAGTAGGAGGCAGGTTCCCTTTTTTGGAGGGGAACAGAGCAGCTGACATTGGACCGAAAGGCCTGTAACCGCAAATGCGTAAAAGGCTCTTTCTCGGTGCCAGGACGGCTCCGAGGTTTACTTTAATCTGCGCCACAGGACTCAGGTGGGATTGCTACTATCGCCGGTTTACAGATGAGGAAACTGAGGCACGGGGTGGGGAGTGACTTGCCCGGGGTGATGTGGTGGGCCCGACAGACGACACAGGAGACCAGCCACCCCAGGGGCAGAGATCCTGAGAACCCCGGGACCGGTGGGGATGGTGAACTGGGGGGGCTTCTGCACAGCGGGCAGAGGGCCTGGGTCCCCATGGGGGCAGCGAGAGCAGGAGAGGCACCGCACCCTCCCGTCTGCCAGCCAGCCTGCCTTCTCCAAATTGAAAAACAAAAGAGCACATTCCTGGGCCTCTCCCAGGGCCGCAGGGTGACCCCAGTCCTCAGCCTCTTTCTGCACCCCAGTCTTTTTCTCCATCAGATGGGTCGGGCCCCCTCCAGCTCAGCACACCGGGCACACATTCCCGGTGTGTCGTGACAAGGGTCCTCAGAGCCCCCAGGCCAGGGAATTCTACGTAGGGACAATCCTCTGCCGAAGGCTCCCCAGCCTGGAGGAAGCTCAGCACAGGTGGTGACTGAGAGGGAGGGAGGTGACAGGTGACAGGCAGCTGGTCCTCCCCAATGCCACAGGCCCGTGCTCCTGGAGGGGAAGCAGAAGCTTTCCTCTGTGCTCCAGCCCCAGAGGTTAGCTGCCACCCAGCGCGGATGTTAGCAGGGCTGAGCCATCAGGTGTAAAACGGGGGAGGCCCCAGCGCCTAGCGCCCAGCGCCGGGCAAGTGGATAAACAAACTGCGGTGTCCGTACAATGGAATATTGTTACTCCGCCACGGAAAAGAAACGAAATCCTGATGCATGCTACAACCTGGAGGAAATGCAGGAAACGCCAAGTGAGAGAAGCCCGACACAAGGGCTTCCACACCGTGTGGTTCTGTTTCTATGAAAGTCCAGAGAAGGCAAGTCCACAGACAGATGGAGACCCGTGGTGGCCAGGGGCTGAGGCGGGGGTGGAGGGCAGAGAGCCGAGGGACGCAGGGCTTACTCTGGAGGTGACAAAAATGTTCTAAAATTGACGGTGATGATGGGTACATATATCTGTGAATATAGTAAAAAAAAAAAAACCCACTGAATTGTACACTTTAAATAGGTGGGTTGTGTGGTATATAAATTATAACTCAATAAAGCTACATATTTAAAATAAAACAACAGAGGGACCCAACCCTCACCTCCTCTGGCCCCGGGCTGTTGTGAAGGGAGGTGGGGAGGTGACAGCCGCCCAATCCAAGAAGACAAGGAGATGTAGAAGAAGCCGCCCCCCTCCACAGGGGGCCTGGGGAGGGGGACACCCAAATGCTCTCTCACCCCCCCAGGACTGTCAGTACTGCTCCCAGGGGTCTCGCTGTGTGAGCCCCTGGTTTCTGTCTCCCAGACTGGACTGCAGGCCCTACAAGGACAGATGTTGTCCAGTGGGTCAGCGACACCCCCGACGCGTGGAACCATCGATACGGCAGCCACTGGGGCACGTGAAGCGTGGTCAGCGCAAACTGAGCTGTGCTGTGGGCGGCAGGGCCCCCCGATTCCAAAGACGCAGCACCACGAAGACCATAAAATGAAATACCTCACCCACAATGTCACATTGATTATGCATGCGCTGAAACGAACAGTTTGAGATAAATTATTACATTACTTCCACCAGTCGGTTTTCATCTTATTTAACGTGCTACTAGAAAATGCAAAATTACACATGAGGCTCGCATTCCACTCCTCTGGATGGTGCAGGACTGGACCCTCAATCAGTGTCCACCGGGCCAAGAGGGGCTCGCAGCTCCGGTTACTGTTTTATCAATATTGTCAGCACCCCTTGGCAGGGTGTAGGGCGTTTCTCATTACAGAGTGGTTACTCAAGAGGTTTGCTGAACAAGGGGACCAGCGGATGAATGAATGAATAAATGATGAAGGTCGGTGTGCTAGGGGGCAGGACAGCTCTCCCCCGCTCCCCGTACGATGGATACCCAGGAATTAGATCCAGATGTGAGCCCGCCCCTCCCGCTCGCTGGCACAGAGGCTGAGAGCCTGGGGGGCCCCGGGGTGGGAAGGTGGTCCCAGCCTGCCCACCCCCCAGTCTCTCTTCCAGGTGACGAGGTCGGGCCCTGGGCTGCCGAGGGCTGCAGGGAGCCTTCCTCCATCCTGGTCTCAGGAGCAAGGACAGCCCAGCACGGGTTTCCAGGTCTGTCCTGCCGGCTCCATCCTCAAGAGGAGGACGCCCAGGCCAGCAGGCAAAGGGCGCCTGCCTCCCTGTTCAGGAGGACCGCAAGGCAGCCCCATGACAACGTTGTTCAGATTTTAACTTGTCCACATTCTTTACCGATCTGAGGCGGGTGCCAGGGAATTAGTCATTGAACCGAAAGGAGCAGGGGTGTTAGGATCTGTGCGCTGGGAGCCACGGAGCAGGAGGGAACCCGGAGGCTTCCAGCAGGCAGGGCCCGTGTGTGTGCGGGAGTCCTAATGAGATGTGCAGGGGCTGCTCTGCGACCCCGCAGGCCTCTCAACATGGTCCGCGTCCACCCTCAGAGGGCCAAGGGGTCTTCAACAGGCTCCCTGGGCAGAGCCGCCCTGAGTGAGGGAGCGAGGGATCAAGGGTCCACCCCCTCCTCTACAGACCCTCCTCCCTCTGACCCTCTGGGAGGTCAGGCTCAGTGGCACTTTTCACTTCAATGCCTCAGAAGCTCCCCCTTCCCCAGGGGAGCCAGACCACAGGGCACTGTGTTGGGCCCAGCTGGTTCCCAGTGCACGATGTCCAGACGGACACTGTTGGTGCTGCTCCTTCCCTGCGTCCTGCTTCCCCAGGAGATGGCAGAGATTTCTGTCTGGTTTGCTTCACGCAGCCGTGGCTCAGGGCACCCCACTGATTAGGAAGTGTGGGGGCTACCGCATGGCTCCTTGAAGGGCCCTTCCTTCCCTGGCCACAGGAAAGTTCTTTGCAGTTCCTTCCTAGCCCCAGCTGGGGAGCTTTGCCAGCGGCCTCACCTGGGACCGAGCTGCCAAAACAGGGCAGCCTAGACCCCAGGCAGAAGCCAGTCTCATGTCAGAGGCCTGACACGGCTGCACAGAAGCCTCAGGTGCGGGGGCTTCCTCCAAATCCAGAGGCCCCGGAAGCCGAAGCGAGACCCACTTGGCAGCAGGGAGGAACCCAGGCAAAATCAGGACTTTTTTGGTTTGTTTTGCTTTCAATAAGAACTCCCAAGAGAGTGGGCTAATTAGGACACGCCCGGCCTGCGGCAGCCCACATGTGCCTACATGTGCGTGCAGGGCTCCTGGGCCCGACCCAAGGAGGGCCGCGAGCCGGCGGCGGCGGGCGGGAGTGATGGAGCCAGCGGGTGGCCTCCCCTCCAGCGTCCAGGTCTTGGCCGTGCCAGGCCTGCCTCTGAGGCCCCGATGCCCGGTGGGTGGGGCCGGGAGCTCTGGGAGGGGGTCGGGGCTGGGCTGGGGAGAGTGCATCCCCTCCCAGACCCTCAATGTGCCCAGCAGAGCAAGACGGACGATGCCCCGGGAGCCTCTTCCACCAGGACCAGGCAGGCCCCTCTACGCCGGTCCCTGTCCATCTGCTCCGCGAACACGCATTCTGAAGCTCTCTGCTGACGTGCTGCGCGATGCTGGGCGGGGGCAGAGGGCGTCAGGCTGTGCACTGTGTGCCCTGGTTCACATTTCAGCCTCCACAGGGCAGCCAGGCCTGCTCCCAGGGTCAGCACTTCTTGGGCAGGAATCCCAGGGTGGCCTATTTCTGCTCTGTCAGGCAAGGGGACATATGGGCTGTGCCCCTGGGGGCCATGTGCACTTGTGTGCTCACACACATGGCCCAGAACACACACACGGATGGGGCAAGGGGCTTAGAGCTCACGCTGCGGCCACCTGTCTGCAGAGGGAGGAGGCTGCCGATGGGGAGTGAACAGAGGCTCCACCCCCCGACGGATGTCCTGAACTGTGTCTGGGCAGCCCCCTCTGAGAAGGCAGCTGGCCTCTGCCCCAGACTCCAGGAGTCCCAAGGAATTGAGGATGCTCCCGAGGCCCAAGGGGGCTGCCCTGGGGTGGAATCTGGTTCCTGCTCCCACCCCACCCCGCCGAGTCCCCAGCCTCAGGGGGCCTTCTCTCCAGTCCCTGCAGATCTGCTGGGGGCCTTCCAGGCACACATGTGCTCCTGGTTAGCACCGGGCTGGGGATAGCGAGCTGGGGACAGCAGGCAGTGAGCTGGCTCTAAATGGGGGATGCTCACACGCTCACGTGCTTGGCCAGAGTCTCAGGTTTCAACCCCATTCCCAGACCCTGTCGCCTTTGATCCTCCCCGTGCCCCATCCTGGGGTGGCCAGCATGCTCTGACCTCAGCAAAGAATAGGGGCTGGGGGTGCAGAGGCCACGTGGGAACTAGGCTCCCAGCTCCCAGGTCAGGCCCTGTGCCCCACCCTCAAGGCAGCTAAGGGTCCTGCCTGCGCACTGGTCTGCCTGCCCAGGAGCCTGGGCTCTGCCCTGCCCTGCAGCCCCTGCTCCACAGGCTGAACAGCCCAGCCCAAGCCCCCAGTGTCCTTTGTCGGCCAAGCTGGGGTTGGGGATCCTCACAGGTGGGTAGGAGATGGAGGCCCAGGCTGGCCATCCTGGAACAAGGGGCTCTCCTGGGCACCCCACTGCCCACCCCACCACTCTCGGGAGCAGGCCTCTCTGCCCATCCAGGTCCAGGGAGGGCACCACCTGCAAGGACATGTGCTGGGGGCAGGAGAGGGAAGGAGGGACCTCCCAGGTCCAGCAGGGCAGAGAGGGCTTTGAGGTCAGGAGACCCAAGGGCCGAGTCCCAGCCCCACTAGGTGACCCATCGCGTCACTCCACCTCCCGAGGCCTCAGTTTTCTCCTCTGCAAAGTGGGGATAAAATCAAGGCACACTTTGTAGGATGGCTGCGGGATCCTCATCCGCACAACAGCCCAACAAGACAAGGGCTGCAGATGAGGAAACTGAAGCCGGCCACACTGAGAAGCAGTGAGGGGACCCAGACCCTCATTCCCTCCCTCAGAGGATGGTCTCCCAGCACCAGGCACAGGGACGGGGTGACCGGGAGACCTTCGTGCCCCAGGGAGGTCAGTTCCCACCTGTCGTGTCACACCTGGCACTGGACTAGACGCTCAGAAACTGGGTTGAATGAAAAAGACTCTGGAACTCACAAATAGTCCCCCAAACCCCCGCGGACCCACCATACCCACTCCTGCTCTGGGCGCACTTGGTGGTCAAAGGCAACTCAGCCCACAGCAGCCCTTCCAGGAGCCCCTGGTGGGAGTGGCCACAGAGTGCACCGACCACGGTCCAGGCCAGCAATCCCCAAGCCCGCCAGCTCTCCAGAGCCAGGCCACCTCCCTGTGAGGGCAGGGGGGTGTCTCCCCTGCATCCTCTGCTGACCCCACCCCCACCGGATCGCCGTCCTAACCAGCCAATGAGTTCTCAGGAAATAGGGCTCTTCCCGCTCCAGGGGGTCAGTCCTTTCATCGGAAGCTGGATTTCGTAGTTTTATAAGTATCTCATTTTATGTTTATCTATTTAAAATTTGTAAACCATCTCAAATGATTTTTGGGGATGTAGATGGGAAATAAATTGTTTTTTAAATTCTGTGCCTTTTACAAGCCACAGGAAGGCCAGCTCACTCATCCTGCATTCATTTGTATTTGTGGCAGAAATGGAGGTTTCACGCTTGTAAGATTTTTACTGTTCTCTCACAGTCTGGTCAGGATGACACTGTCACACACAGCACCCCTCCCAAGACTCTGAGGGCCCAGGAAGGGAGGCCTGGTTGCTGAATTGGTATGATCAGAGTCCTCCATCCTTTCCCCAGATGCCTGACGATGGGGAACAAGGACATTTCCAAAACCCTTCCAAAGAAAACCAGGGGCCCAAATGCACCTCCGGGGAAAATCGTCCCTCCCCTCCCCGTGACAATCCAAATGTGGAAGGTGATGACCCACGGGCCTGAGGCTTCACAAGTCCCTCCCTCCTTCCTTCCCTTCTTCCCTTCTCCCTCCCTCCCTCCAAACCTTGCTGAGTCCTGTCCCCACACTGGCCTGCCTGCTGTGGCTGCTGCTTCCTGAGCTCGCAGCACCACTGTGGGTCTCATGCTGCACTCGCAAACGCATCTCCCCTCACAGCCCGAAGGGACAGTCTTCCCAGCTCCCCTCCGAGGTCAGCCTCTGTGCACCCCGCACTCACTGGAGTTCACTGGAGCAGCCTACTGCTGACCTGGCACAAGGCCTCTCCCGGCTCTGTTCTGCCCACACCCTGCAGCCTTTGACCTGATAGGCGCCCTGGCCTTTGCCTCACTCCCCCCAGCCCCTCCCCACTCCAGAGCTGGATTCTGCCCCCCAGCCTCCAGGCATGCTCAGAGGCCACATCGCCCAGAAGCCTCCTGCACAGCCTGGCCTGGATGGCCCCTCCTGGCCAGAGGCTGAACCCAAAAGGCAAGGTGCACAGCTCCGTCCTTCCCCGGGTTGGGCAAGCTTCTGCAGTGAGAACCATGTCATGCCACCCTTGGCTTGGCAGGGGAATCAGGAGACGGGGTCCAAGCCCCAGTGTCACCATGGCCTGGCCATGCGGTCCCCTCTCTGTGAAAAACAGGGTTAACAGTGTCAGCCACGGGTTCCTCATAGGACCAGAGTGTGGATCCACATCGGAGGGGGGCTGACTGCGAGGGCCTCCACAGTGACCAGCACAGGGGGAGGGGCCGCCAGAGGAGCCCTGACAATCTGCTGGGCCCCCTCCCCAGACGCTCCTCTCCCCAGATCTCCGCTGAGCTGGCTCCCTAGCCTCCCGCTCACCCAGCACTCCCCACTCGGGGTACACACCGCCCCTAGCCCCGGGCATCTACCCCTTCACTGTTCATTCTGCTCCCCGCACTGGGAGAGGCGCTCTGAGCGGGGCAGACATGGTCTGCGTTATCACGACTGCCGCTACCACGTAGTGCAGGGCGGGCACCAGCCCAGGTTTGAGGTTCCGGGTCTGATCTCAGAGGGGTCTGCCTGGAGCATCCTGGGGAGGGTCAGCCAGGCCCCCTGTCCCTGGGGCTCCTCTCTGCACCTGCCCCCGACAGATGTCTGCTCTGACCCCCAGGGCCCCCATGATCCCAGGAGAATGCTAAGACCAGACTTTTTTTATAGGGTATGAAACTTCAAACTCCCTGATCTTGTCTTGCAGGCATGTCTGGGCTTGGGAGCAACCTCACCCAGAGGTGAGCGACTGACATGCAGTCCGGGCTTCAGCTTGGAGATAACCCATCCCACTCGGAGCAAGACCTCCATCCCGCTGGTATTTCCCACAGTATCTCCTGGAGTCTGTGATTAAACAGATGGAAATGCCAACAAGATTTGACTTGTGCTTGGGGGGGAAGCTCCCTCTCCTGAAAATATGCACATACGCTCTCTCCTCTCACCGGGGCTGAGGCAAGGCCTTGCTCAATCCTATACCAGGGCCATGTGGAACTTTCCACACCTCACGCCCGAGAAACATGCCCCCAGAAGCCCCGCACGGCTGCCGAGGCATGTGTCTGCAGGACCGTGAGGCCCAGAGCTGCCTCCACCTGCAGACAGCGCTGTGGAGACAGTGAGGGTGGGAGGCCTGGACCCAAGAGCATCCGCAGGCCCTGTGGGGTCTCTGCTGTAGCCTCTGGGCTCTCCAGAACTCCCTGTGAACAGGCAGGTGGCCCACGAGATGCACAGACTTTATTTAACCAACGGAAAATGGGCCCAGTCCAGGCCCGACCTCCCAGGATGCTGAGAGCCTGGAATGAAGGTGCGGCATTCTGGCGTAGGTTCCCTCCTCCTGAGCACTGCTGGGGGACGATCCCTCTTCCCACCTCCCTGCCTGCAGCCCCAGAGCTTGGCCCAGGTGTCAGCCCTGACATCCTTTATGCATCTGTGCATCCATCTGTCTGTCTGTCCTACAGATGCTAATCAGGCCCCTCCTGCAGCAGAAATCGTGGGGGGCACTGAGGATATCATGGGGCGGGGGCGGTCAGCAGGGTAGCTGCCCTCCCCAGTGGGGGAGAGTGAGAATGAGCAGATGGACTGAGAATTTGGATTGTGACAAGTGCAACGAAGGTTGCAGGGAGAGTGAGGTGGGAATCACAGTTGTGCCACTGTAGACAGCCCTCCGGGATGGCATTTGAGCCGGGACCCAAAGACGGAGGAAAAAGCAGCTCAGAGAGCTGGGGGGAGGGCAATCCAGGCAGAGGGAGCCATGCACTTACTCAGTGAGTCACTCAGCTCTGGTTCACTCATTCCCTCCACAGTTCAGGGCTCTGGGAGGGACAGACAGACCAGCCCCCCACCTCCCACCAGCTCTGTGACCGGGACCAGCTTCCTGGCAGGTGAGGGTGGCTCATTCCTTCAACACTGTCCCAGGCGCTGGGAGACGGTGGCGGGATGCAGAGGCCCACGCCCTCCCTGAGCTTGTCTCCTGTGAGGCGAGGCGAGGACAGCAAACAACCAGCAATAAGCAAGCAGGGGGCTCGGGGCTTCAAGACAGGCAGCCGGGCAGGGGGTGCCTGGGCCAGGGGCTCCCTACAAGGCAAAGGCAGCAATTAGCGGAGCCCCCGCAGGAAGGGAAAGATGCAGCCGGGTACTGGGCAGGGCCCGGGGAAGAGCAGTGGGCAGAGGGCCTCTGGCTGAAGGAAGGGCCGAGGGGCAGGGAGTGCAGGACACCAGTCCTCCTCCCTACTGGAGCGAGGCGGGAGCCCATGGGGACGGGGGGGGGGGGGGGGGGGGGGGGGAAGGGCATTGAGCCGAGGATGGATGTAGCTCAGTCAGGAATCCCTCTGGCCCTGAGTCAAAGGCAGTGACAAGGAGACCTGTCAGTCATGTGGGAGCAGCGTAGGGGCCTGGCACATTTGGAGGTCACACTGACAGTCCCTAATAAATGGGGTGTTGGGTGTTGCAGGAAGAGGGGTCAAGAGCAGGGTTTGGCTTCATGAAGGAAGAGTGGATTTTCCATTAGCTGAGATGGGATATGTCACCCATGGGAAAGGTGGGAGCTCAACTTGGGCTGGTAAGTTGAGGTCCCACCAGACATCCACGTGGGGATGCAGAGAGGCGGCTGGCCCTCCGGGGAGGCCGGACAGGGTAGATGCAGAACCTGGCTGAGAGGGCAGGAGCCTGAGCAGGCGGAGCGCGTCGAGCCCAGTGAATAGGGGTGACCCCTCCATCCCCCTGCAGCAGGCTCTGGTGTCTCATTTCTGGAACAGTCAGTCCATCCCCAGGCCCCGGAGAGCCTCATGCCCTCGCAGCCCAAGGTTGGGGGTGCCTTGTGACTGCCCCCTATTCCTCACCCCAGTCCCCCTTCAGCCACTCTCAGTTCAGCTCTGTCCTCTCCACAGGAACGCCTCCTGCTGGGGTCCCAGTGGCCCCTGTCTCTTTTCTGTCTTCGTTGCCTCCCACCTCTTGGGCGGCATCCCCAGCCGCCCTTCCCTGTCTCCTTGGCACCCTCTCCTGGCTTCCCAAGCTGCCCCCTTGTCTCCTTTGTGGTGTCTCTTCCTCTGCTCGTCTCCGACTTGGGGAGCCCAGTGTTGGACCCCAGACCTGCTGCCTCCTCTCCGGTTACTCTCCCTCCGTGCAGCCCCCACCCAGCACTGACTGTGAACCCCACGGATGCCAGGACTTTATATTGGTCGTCTCCACCCCCGCCCTCCTGCCCACTGGACACCCGCCCCAGAGTGTCCACTTGTATCCAGCCAACATGGCCCAGACTCCTCACCCACTCTCCCACCTGCAAGGCTCAAAACAAAACCTTGACATTTTCCTTGATTCCTCTCCTGCCCTTATTCTGAAGGTCATCTTCAAACTCCAATCTGACTGCCTCCCACCACCTCCCCTGATGCCCCCTGGTCCAGGACACTCTAGGTCCATCCTGCTTCACACCAGACATCCCCTCCCTCCCTCAACTTCAGGAACTCCACATCTCCTCCTCTCCCTCCTTCCTCTCCCCCTCCTCCCCATCTCTTCTCCCTCCTTCTCTCTTGTTCTCTTCCTCTCCCTCCTCTCTCTTCTTCTCCCCTCTACCCCCATCTTCCTTCCCCTGCTCCCCTCCTTTTCCCCTCCTCCCCTTCCTCTCCCTCCTCCTTCTCCTTGCCTTCCTCTTCCCCCTCCTCCCTGCCTGCTGCTCTTTCTCACCTGAGATGGCTGATGAGCATCTCACACAACACACAGTTGAAGCACTTACTTTTCTCTCCAAATCCCCCTTCTGCAGTTTCCCATCTGAACAAATGGCCACTCCCTTCACCCAGTCACCTAGGTCAAAACGTCGGGTCACCCCTACCCTCACACCCAGCCCGTCAGCAAATCCCGTCCACATTTCTCAGCTCTCTCCACCATGCCTGCTCCCACCTGGCCCAAGGTGCCGGCATCTCTCCCTGGATTGTTCTGGCTCCCAGCCTCCGCCCTGCCCTCCTGTGGTCTGCTCTCAGCACTGCAGCAGAGGCTCCATCTAGAACCTGTGTGGGTTCCTGTCCCTCCCGCTTCTGTATGCCCTTGCATGCAGTAGGCGCTTAGTAAATATTTCTTGATGCACCAACTAGCTTTTCCCGCCTGGGGCCCTTCTTGCCCAGAGGCTGCACTGTCTCTAGGAGCAGAGGGTGACCCTGACCCACGTTCTCAGTGGCTCCGAAGCACTGTGCCATCTCACGCTGCTCCAGCACAGAGGTGACCGTGCTCACACAGCACACACCATACACGCCCACCACGGGCTGGCCCCGAGGACGGTGGGAATGGTCTCCACCCAGTCGCTCCTGATCCGGCTTTCGATGACCCTGCAGCTTGGGCAGGCCCCGGCCCCAGTCAGCAGAGACGGGTGCAGGCAGGGCCAGCGGCTCTGATACTGCTCCTGTTTCTCTCTGAGACTCTAGAGCTCTGACAGCAGCAGGAGGTGGCTGGGCGGGGTCACCAGACACCCACCTGGAAGAGTAGTGAACAGGAAATCGTGAGGTTTCCAACCAGGAAAAGTCAGAGAGCCCCAGGGGCCCGGCTCCAGATCTGAGAGGGCTTCTTATCTGAGAAGGCCCCCTGAGTGCATCCTTGGCTCCTTCCTGCGCCGTGAGCACCTGGTCCCCACCGAGACCTGAGCCCCACCTCTGCGCCCGCTGAAGGACCCCAGTAAGTGGGAGCCACCAAAGCCATGGCAGGGGTGGGTGTTCAGCCCTCAAGCAGGAAGGACGGTCAGTGAAGCAAACCCAGAGTACAGCTAAGCCCCCAGG
The DNA here is from genome assembly GCA_031878705.1 of Tapirus indicus. Lineage (NCBI taxonomy): Eukaryota > Metazoa > Chordata > Mammalia > Perissodactyla > Tapiridae > Tapirus > Tapirus indicus. The sequence continues at coordinate 86,859,296 of CM062924.1, read as the reverse complement.
ATCAGACCTGCGTGGTCCCCCCCGAGCCCCCAGCACCACGCGGGCTGCGCAGGTATCATGGGAGCACCATCCTGCTCAAGATAAGAACTAGGGCTCAGAAAGGTGGGTCGTGCAGAAAACACCACCAGGTGCTCCCACGGCACCCCGCAGCTCCATGCAGCGGGCTCTCACTAACAACAAAGGCAACCTCATAAACTTTGGGCTGAGTGCCATTTCCTCTCATTTGCATGCAGCAGGAAGGGTCTGGAATACTCTCCCTCTGGGACAGAAACAGGAGACAGACACTTTGACAAGTCAGCATGACACAGCCCAGCCCACCTGCCAGGGAAGGGGCTGCGCTTCTACCCGCCCCAGGCACGAACCATCAGAGCTGCTCGATGGACACCTGCTGACTGAATGAACCAACAAACGAAGGGACCACAGTTATCCTTGGTCCACAAAGAAGCCTGGTGATGACAGGGTTGGCCACAGCTGGTCCCCAGGGCAGAGGCGGCAGCAGCGGGGTGGACATCAGCAGCTCCCTGCTGCCCGCAGCTCACGTGGGGAGGTGATGCTCCACGACCCAGAGCAGCAGTTCTCTCCCCGCCACCCCCCAAAGGTGCTGTGAAGCAGCCCTGCTCGGCCTCAGCTGACGTACACTGCAACACCCACTTCATTCATGACAAAAGGTTAGACCAGAGTCCCCCGAGTCCTCAGGGCTTCACTGGCAGGGGCTCTGGCCTCCAGGGCCTGGGTCTTCTGGCTCTGCCTTGGGTTCCATGCGTGACAACCGGACACTCTCACAGCAGGGAGACAGCCCCTCCCGGCTCACACGCTGCCTGCATGGAGAGTCTGGGGGCACAAGGCTGCTCCCCGGGGAGCCCCCAGCCTGTCCTGTGAGCCCAGTGACGTGTCAGCAGATAAACGAACCAGTGATGGAGTGAGTGATAGACGGGAGGGATAGGGGAGGAAGGACGCCCCCTCCCCACTCCAGCAGTGGCCCATTCGGGGACAGCCACTTCCTTTCCCAGGGCTGGGTTTCAGATAAAGTGGTTGTGCCGGGGCGGGGGGGTGGGTGGCGAGGCAGTAGAGTTTCCAGACTCGAGTGCATGGAGCCAGCGCCCGGGTCAGGCCATGCAGATGGGTCTCCCACACCCCTCACCTCTCCTGGGCCACAAGCACACTGTCACTGTTTCCATGGCCTTCCCATGTACCCACAAGCACAACCACACATGTACCTATCCCAATACACAACGAGCACACCAACACACACACATTCTCACTAACACGCATGTCAATGCTCAGACACACTCAGGCACATAAACGCACGTGAGTACCCACACACAGCTAAACACACCTGTGCAGGCACACATACTCACGAGAGCCCACAGACCTCCAAAGGCTGCTGCATCCCCAGGTCTTTGTGGCTCTGCACTCACGGCTCCTGTCCTCTGCCCAAAGAGCTCGAGGACACCTGGATTCTGTCCAACTGTCCATCCTGTCCCTCTGCCCACTGCTGGGTCTCCCACAGGGCACATAGTACCTGTGGCTCCCACTTTATCTGCCTCCCTGGCAGGAAAAATGGCCCTGCATGGAGCAGCTGCGCCCCACCCTCCACCTGCTCAATTAGCAGCCTGGTGCCTGCCTGGCCCCGGGGACCTGGCAAGTCTGGAAATGAGCCCGGGTCCCTGGGGCTCAGGCCACAGGGGCCAAGCGCAAGCTTCAGTCCCTTCCTTTGCCTCTGCCAGGCCGCTGCCCCCCCGTGAGAGGGCAACAGGACACCTCAAGGCCAACCTGCTGCAAGTCCTTGACCTGGAGCTCAGACCCACCCTGAGCCAGCCCTCAGTGGGCGAGAAATGCTCCTGCCGCCGCTGCCAAATGAGCCGATTCCCAGGTGAGGATGCTCGTGGCTGGGGAGCAGGCGGTGGCAGCTTCACAGCCCAAGCCCCAGGAGCAAAGATAACCGCCCTGGCACGCTGAGCTCCTGGCAGCCGGGGGGAGGGCAAGGCAGGGCAGCTCAAGAACCCTGAGCCTGGGGCAGAGCCACCAGTCCAAAGCCAGGGAGTGTCAAAAACCCCCACATTGAGGCAGCCACCCAGCCCTGACCAGACACCCCCGCTCTTTTCTCCTGTCTGTTATTCCTGCCCAGCCCGGGGTGCCGGTCCTCGGAGCGTCTCCAGGACAGGCAGACATCTGCCTCTGTGCCTGGGACCTGCCCCCAGCCCCTCACCTGCCTCTGCTCACCCCGGATGGTGACACCCCAACAGCAGGAGGTGCCTCACCAGGGGGACAGACAAGAGGACGCCCCTCTGACCCCTCCACCATGGCGAAAGCCCCACCAAGGCCCCCGAGACGGATAGAGACAGGGTCCCCGAATAGATCCAAAGGGCACACAGGGTACACCTACCGTGGCGAAGTGCTGCCTGGGGTCACTGACGTACAGCATGGTGGGTGCGCGGGGGTCTGCACACGCTGGGGAGCCGGCGTGCCACGGGGCGAGGCATGGGTCTGGGTGGCAGGGGGGCAAGGGGCAGAGAGGTGGCCGCCCGGCAGGGTGGGCCCCAGCTGAGAGGCTCCGTGGCTAGGGGAGCAGGGGCTGAGGATGCTCTGGAACATGTGGGCTGTTTGTTGGCACTTGCACTCTCTCCATCTCCCTTAGTTCTGTCAACGAGCTGCATCCAACAACAAAACAGGCTGCCCACCCCTTTATTCCTCATGACTATTCATCAGGTCCAGGGCAGGCCTCAGCTTGCCCACTGCTGTGTCGGACCGCACCAAGGAGGCTGCACGGGGAGGGGGTGGCACACTGGGCCAGTGGCCGGCTCCATAATTAAGCTGCATCCGGCTGCTCCCGAGACACCGCCCACAGGAGGCCCTGGGGTCCACGGCCTCTTCCCCTGAGCACGAGGGGGCCAGCCTGGGCCCTCAAGACGTCGGTAGGCGAGGCCGGGCCACCCCGTAGGGAAGAGATGGTACCACAACCCTGGCACCCAGGGTGGAGAATCTCCCTCCTGCCCAGGGAACGTGGTGGTACACCGGGGCCACCCCGAAGGGCTGATTGGAGAGAAACCCTCAGGGAGACTGTGCTCCCTCCTGGATCCCACAGGGAACCTGGCGACCGAATGAGTGGCCCAGGCGTGGCCCAAAGCTGCGGATGGAGTCAGAGAACCCAGAGCGCATGCACTCCAGGCACTGCTGCTGCTGGCCTTGTCTCTGCTGATGCAGAGGCCCCGGAAACAGAGGGACAGAGAGACGTGGCCCAGAAGGAGGACCACTGGGGCCCCGGCCATCACAGTGCACCAACAGCCCTCGGCCCTGCCAAGGGGCTCTGTGATGGTGGCTGCCTAGCCCAGGGCCTCGCGGGGGTCACCACCACTGCCTTTCTGGAGGTGTCTGAATTTCCATTCTAATCTAACCATCTCTCGCACAAAGTCACCCTTGGCCAGACTTGGAAGTCGCTGGAATCCCCCCCTGGAGGCAGGCAGCGCATCAGTTATGCACAGATAAGTCATATGAAGGTGGATGTGCCAACCTCATTTCCAAGCCCCCCAAGCACAGCTTCTGCCTCCCAACAAAGCTTAGAAGCGCTTGGGGTGCTGGGAAGGCGGTGCCAAGGCCCTTGTCCTCAGCCTGTTCTTGCCACGTCCCCAACCACTTTTAGGCTCCCTGGGGAGCTGGGAGCAGCCTGGGTTAGGCAGGGGGAGGCTCTACCCGCGGTCTGTCACGGAGCCTGCTGCTGTGTCCAGCCCCCTGCTCCTCTGGCTGACAGGAGGGGAGAATCTGGGCAGAGGCCGTGCACCCAGGCACTGCATCCCAAGGTGCTGGGCCAGGAGCCCCCAGCTCAGGTTCAGGGGACGTTGGCAGCAGCAGCCAGATGCATGACCTAGCACACTCAGCCCACGCAGGCTGGACTCCCATGACTCCGTGCGGCTGTGGCTGTAGCTCCCAACGCACAGGCCTCCCTCCCTCGCAGCGAGACAATCAAGGAAGAGATAGGGTAGACAGATGTTGGGAAAGGGGGTCTGCAGCAGGGCCCAGGTGGGAAGTTCTGGCCAGAGGCAGCAGCCGAGAGCCTTCTTGCTCAGGATGCTTGCAGATGGGAAGGCCTGGGGAGGGGAGCCCCCTACGGTGCCCGCAGGAGGGCCTGCCATTCAGTGAGATTCCTGTGGGATGTGGCTGGGCCTTGCTGCAAAGAGGGCCTGGGGTGGGGGCACCTCTTGGGCTGGGCAGGCTGGCTGTATGGAGGGACAGGAGAGCCAGCTGGAGAGGAGGGGGAAGGCCCTGGCTTTGAACCCCCACACCCCCACAGGGTGTTGTGCGAAGTTGGGCAACATCCCTGACGTCTCGCAGCTGGGCATCCTCGCCTGTCGAGGGACAATCTATTGGAAAAGAGCCCCAGCTGAGGCTCAGTGCACAGGGGCTGGCTCAGGGAGGTTGGGGAAGGCCGATCACCTTAACTGTACCAGTTTTATGAATAGCCGAAAGGGGAGAGCAAAGGGAAAAAGAATTTGAGGTGAAAGACACCAGGAATGGGCAAAGGGTAACACAAAGCAGAGACCCAGGTGTGGGGCCTCAATCCCACGGTGGCTCCCAGGTACATGCCCTGCACATCGCCTCCTCTTGAGGCGGGGAGGGGACTGTGAATGTGATGACATCACCTGTGACAAGGTTATGAACCAGTCGACTTTGGGTTGATCAAAAGGGAGATTATCCAGGTGGGCCTGGCCTAATCAGGTGAGCCCTTCAAAGAGGTCAGGGAGACGTCCTCCTGGTGGCCTTGAGAAGAAAACTGCCAGGTTGTGGAGGTGCCATGTGGCAGGGGATGGTGGGTGGCCTCTAGGAGCTGAGAATGGTGGCCCCCGGTCAACAGCCAGCAAGAAAGGGGGGACCTCAGTTCTACACCTGCAAGGAATTGAATTCTGCCAAGAACCAAAGCTGGAAGAGGTCCCTCAGCCTCAGACAAGACTGTGGTCCTGGCTGACACTTCGACTGCAGCCTGGTGAGACCCTGAGCCGGGGACCCGGTGGGAACACACAGGACTCCTGATGCAGAGAAACTGCGAGATAATCATGGGGGGTTGTGTTCAGTTTGCAGTGACTTGTTACACAGCAACAGCTAACCAATACACCAGGAGAGAGAGGAGTCAAGTGAAGACCTTGGTCAGGAGGCCAGGGCTCTGTGGGACCAAGGGCCAGGGGTGGCCTTGGTCTCCCTCTGTGCTCAGGGCTCAGGCCTGCAGGACACAAGGCTGGACCCCAGGAGGAGCTGGCCACACATGTGCCCTGGTCTGGAAGCTGCCCAGCGGGAGGCAGGGGCAGGTAGGCCTCCTCTCCAGGGCAGAGGGGCCATGCTCTGCCCACATACCCCCTGAGGAGGCTTGGGGCACCGGGGCCTGAGAACCAGCACTGTCCCCACCGCGTAAGCCTAGGCCAGGCTGGGATGCCCAGTGTGACTGAGAGCAAGTTTCCAACTCTAAAAGCACCAGAGCATCACCCACTTCCTGTGCATTGATCTAAACTCCAGGCCATCCAGGGGTCAGGGAGTGGGGAGCTGCGGCCTCTGTCCCCAGGAACTGGGCCTCCTCCTCACTTGGTCCTCGCTGCTTCCTCCAGGTGGCCTCCCAGGCGGCCCCACTGGGCCCTGGGCACCTGCTCTTCTAATTCTAACTCACTGGGGATTCCACTCCACCGACCACTTCCGCAGGACTCGTGGCAGGAGGGACGAGGTGGGACATTTCTTTTCTTCCACCTGCACAGGAAGGGATGATTCACCAAAAGGGCACCAGCAATGTGCTAGCTCAGGGCTCAATTCCTCACACCTGTCCTGACCACCCACAGGTAGGTGGCTCTGTCCCACCCCACAGAGGCCGTTCTGGGACCTGATGGCTGGCCAGGGCTCAGCTGTCCAACCCAGAGGCCCTTCCCCCTGACATCTGTTAAAGGAAGGGCTGGTTGGGGCTCACTGATGGAGGTGGGCAGGCTGGGGGTCCCAGAGCTGACCATTCCCTGCCCCCAAGCTCTACCCCCAACCTTCCTGGGGGCTGCAGACCCTCTTTGGAAGGAGGGAGGGCCCTTTCCCTCCCTCCGCCCACCTGTTCCCTTCTGAGGGCTGGCCCAGTTTCCTGATAATTGCTACTCCGGGGGGGTGTACACACGTGCTCTCCCTTCTCCTGGGCCTGGGGAGAAATGCCCCCTCCCTGGCCAAGAAGGCCTGCCCTGGGTGACCATAGGGGTCTCAAGCCCCAAGTGTCTGCAGGTTCTAACCCCAGGTGTCTGTCCCTCTGCACAGCTCGCTGTGGGCACCTGAGGAGGGGGCGGTGGGGCCAGGGGTGGATCAGCCCCGCCTGCCACCCTTGCCGGCTGCAGCCCCGCCCACCTCCCTGTGGCCCACCTGCCCACCACAGCTGTCACCAGAGAAAGGCGCCAGGAGAGGCGGGAAGGGGCCCAGGAAAGGAGGGGACAGGCGCAGGCAGCCAGGGCCAGCAGGAGACTCTCAGACCCTTGCAGGACCAACAGGGGAGGCAGCCCCACAGACTCTGCAGGGGAGATGGGAGGAGTGGTCGGAGGGAGGAGAGCCGCTGGCCTGGCGAGCACCTGCCATCTCCCCTTTTCTCCACTCCCCCTTTTGCGCATTGTCAGAGCTGGGAGGGGGCTCCCTCCCAGATCCTGTCCCCATTTTGTCCCGGGAGCACCAAGACTCAGAGGAGATGGCCCAAAGCCCAGGCTGAGCGCGGGGATGGGCGGGAAGCAGGAATACTGCCCCCGAGGTATGGGCACGTTCGCGACACCAAGAGCACTCACGGTGGAGGGCTTCATCCTGTCTGTGCTCCTCCCAGAGGGGGCAGCGGGGGGGCCTCCAGGGCCGGGGAGACCTCATAAGCTTCCCCTTTGTCAGGGCACCCAGCCAGGGCCCAGGAGTCACCTGCCTCCTCAGGACTCCTGGCTGGCCTTCCTCCCGAGCCCACAGTGGAGGCCAGTGACCCGGCAGGCTTTTCTCAGCTCTTGTCTTGCAGGAGGTGAGGGGGCCTATTTTAGAGGTCCTTGGTGGATGAGCCACCCAGGGTCTACAGGGACGCCCAGAAGCGAAGGCCACCACCCAGGGCGAGAGCTCCACCCGCAGGAACCCCAAGGTGGGCTGGGGCATCAGGGCCGTCCTCAGCACGCCGGCTCTGGGGCTGGAGGCAGCTACTCCCAGGCCCTGCTTAGCTCCACTGTTCTGGATCCCTGAGGGAACAGCTTTCTTAAACTTGAGCTCCATGACGTGATGAGTGGGGTGGCCCCAGAGCCTGGGGTTGGGTGACAGGCACCCATCAGCAGAGGAAGAGCCAGCCAGAGCGAGCACCGTGGGGCCTGCAGGAGAGTGAGTGGTAGGGGCACGCGTGTGCAAGCCTTTACACCCAAGCCTCTGTCCTGAGTCAGGACCGCACGGTTGGTGGATCCCAAGAACATTCGACTCCACAACTGCTTTCCTGCCTGAGGCCTGGCCTGGGAAGCACTGGAGTCCAAGGTCGCCAGCCTGGAGCCCCACCTCCCCCGGAGTCCCAGGCTTTCCCAGGCAGATGGGGGTGGAGCCACAGGGGTGGGGGACGAGCCACTAGAAGCCCCCCAGCATCACCACCAAGCCGGGTCCAGGTCCCTTCCCTCAGCAGCACGGCCTCCTCCAGGGAATGCGTCCTGGCTGGAGGGGCAGCCAGCTCAGCTCCGCGAGGCTCCCTGCCTGCACCCTGGGCTCCAGCCCCATCCAGGCCTCTGGACTCGGCGGGCAAGGTCGCTGGGCGCCAGTGCTCTGCAGCCAGCTGCACGAGCTACTTCTTGGAGCCTCCATCTTTGCCTTGGGGCTGCGTCCACCTGCGTGAGGGTTAGGGGTGGGCTACGTACGGCAAGTTCATCTCGGTGCCCAGCTAGGGAGCCTGGCTCTCCGCCCCTCCCCCATGCCCTCCCACCCCCACCGCCAGGACCAGCATGGTTCCAGGGAATCCCCACCTCTGTGAACCAGCTTTGCAAGCAAGTATTTCATGCATGACTTTTACCAAGAGGCGTGTTGCTACCTGACAGATTCGGCTCTCCTGTTGTCTGCAGAGGTGGGAGGACCCAACCTCGTTACCCGGTTACCCCATGGCTGGTGAGAGACGGGTCTGTCCCATTCCCCCCCCACCCCCCTGTCCCCAACACACTCAGCACCAGGCATCCTCCCTGGGGGAGCCCACCCCACCCCACGGGAACCTAGAACTGGCCCCTCTGCCACCCCGCACCCAGGACCCCCTCCTGACGCTGGGTCTGTGGGGTGTCCCAGGGCTTCTGCCCTGGGGGGTTAGCTGGGGGCGGCTTCTGGAACTCCAAAGACCAACCTCTTAGAGACTGCACCGGGGTCCCCCCACAGAGAGGCTGCAGTGAGAGCTTGAGGTAGTGGCGTGAGGGCCGGATGTGAAGGTTTCAATCACCAAGACGTCCATTTTAAAGGACACCCATCTCGAACAAACGTGTTGCCAGCTACTGGCAAAGCAACCAGACAAGCAGCCAGGCTGCTCCGCCCACACACGAAGGTCCCTTTAGGAAGCCCTGAGTGACCCAGATAACTGACCACCAGAATGACCCTGCTTTTCCCTCCAAGCTTTAATTCCCCCTCTTATGTTTTAAATTAACCAACAAAGAGTCAACTCGAGAAACCCCAGGCCCCCACCCTCGACCCCAATAAAGGCAGAACTCCAGGTCCGTGTGCGCACCCTCTACCCTGACCTCGCTGCGTGGCCCCAGGTGTGCCGTGTACCCCCAGGACCTGTGAGTAATAAACCTTGCTCCTCAAAGCTCCCCGCTGGGGGTTGCCGAGGGCGTCCTGCAGTCACAGTAAGAACCACAGAGGCCGGTCCAGCTGCAGCACTGGCTCCTGTGGGGCTCCCGGCAGGCAGTCCGGGCCCCGGTGAGGGGCGTTCCCAGCCCAGAGCATCACCATCACAGCCTGAGTCGGACCCAAAACAGTGGAGGACCCTGACGTCCGGGAGGGGGGCCTGAAAGGTGAGAGGTCGGGACCCTGGAGAGCAGTTGGCAGAACAGAGAATGTTCCAAAGGAAGAGGATAACACTGCCCGGCCCTGTCCCAGCACCTGCCTCAGTTTCCCCACCTGTAAACAGGTGCTAAATGTAGGCGAGCTGCTTCCACCATGATGGTCTCCTGAGCAGAGGCGGGAGGCGGGTGCCTCAGGCCCAGTCTCAGGGCTTCCTCAGAGGAACGGCCCTCACGGGGAGCTCGCTGCCCACCAGACCCTCACCCCACCCCAGGCTGTGACCGCCAGAGCAGATGCCCTCTCCTAGTCCCATGTGGGCCAGGTCCTGCGCCAGCCCAGCCTCCGGGACAGAGACAGAGCAGAGGCCACGGGGGACCCTGCCCACCCCGCTTCACCGCACCTCATTCACGTGGCTGGAGCCCCATGGCCCCCACAATTTGCCGGATGCTCAAGGTGCTCCAGATGGGTGTGTGTTGGGATGAGGGGCTCCAACTTCTGCAAGGGGGGGCTTTAGGAAGGGGGGCCAGGCTCAGTGCCCTCCGAGCCTCCAGAGTTCCCAGCACTGCCTCCCTCCTGCCCCCTGGCCCTCGGCCTGGTGCCCTGAGACAAGATGTGTTCGGTGGGGGGAGGCCAGCAGCCGGCACAGCCACCGACCAGGGAGCTGCGAGCCGGCAGAGCCAGGGCGCCTGCGGGGCCGCTGTTCCCGACATGCTTCCCTTACGCACCGAGCGAAGTTCCCTCCACAAGCCCCCACCTGAGGGACCCCTGGGCAGCAAGCCTGTGGGCAGGACTGAGCAGCCCAGGGGTCCAGCGAGGCAACCACAGGGTGGGGGCGCTGGGGACAGCAGGCATTGCTGGGTCCTTACACCCCCTTCTTGTGTCCCACCGGCCACCCACCTCCTGGCACACCAGGGCCTGGCAATGGGTGGCCGGAGAGAGAGGCCGGGACGTAGCCACCACCCAGTTACCACAGCCCTGCCTTCTTGCTAAGAGGAACGTCCAGCATGTCAGGACCTGAGACACCACAGGGCTGGCGGGGTGTCAAGCCTCACTTGCCCCTGCATGCCCCCATCCAGTCCCCTTCCTCTGCAAACAGCATCTTGATCTTCCTTTGGGGCCCTCTTCCCCATAACTCAGTCCCTGTGTTGAGCAGAGCCCACTCCACTCCATTACATCCTGACCCTGTTCCAGGGGACCCAGCCCGATGAGAGACTCAGAGATGGGCACATGACCACATTCAGACCAAGGAGAGGTAGGCCTGCTAGACTACAGGCAAAGAGGGGTCCTCCCCCACAGGGAGGGGGATGCTGATGGAGCCTTCACCCTGCACCACAAGAGGAGAGGCTGCCTAAGGACAAAGCCACCTTGGGGAAAGCAGGGCAAGAGACAGAGAGGCAGCTGTTTGAAGACCTGGATCCAGCCATGCCTGAAGTCCTTCCTACACCTGGATCCAGACATGCCTAAATTCATTCCTGGACTGATGGTTACATGAGCCAATACATTTTCTACTTTGCAATTTGAAATGTCCTGACAAACCCACAGAGGAAGCTGTACACCTGAGAGTCTGTTTCTGGTTCTGTGGGCTCCCAAGACAGGACAGTCCACATTTACCACCCCCACCCCAAGTCCTCTGAAAACGGCAGCCCCACTTACCATGACAGGCGTGGTCACGCCCTGCAGGTGGAAGACATCCATGCTGGCCTCTGCGCCGCCCACCACCTCACTATTCCCCCCACTCGACTGCGGAAGGTCAAAGTAGGTGGTATCCGGCTCCCTGGGAAGAGGGCAACAGAGCTGTCAGCCCCAGACCGCCCAGGCCCAGAGCTCAGGGCTAGGCCGTGGTTCCTGTGGGGCCTACCTCTCCTGCCCCCAAGGAGTCCTTCAGCCCTTCATCTCCTCTGTCCTTCCTGCCCACCCTCAGTTCCTGCATCCGCCCACCGCCTCCTCCTCCTCCTCTGCTGGGCTCTCCAGGGCTGGTGTGAGCACCAGGGAGGCGTGGCCACAAGTGGGCTCTGTCCCACGGACCTCTCCTGTCCCCAAGCCCACTGGAGGGCTTGTCAGAGGAAAGGGCCCAGATTTTGGACCCCGGGTCCCCGGGAGAAGGCCCAAGAAAGCAGCTCCCCCTGCCTACCCCCCTCACCCAGCTCTCCTCCTGAGCTAGCCAGGCAAGGTGGCCGAGGCTAGCCCAAGTCCAGCCCAGGGCTGCTCAGAGGAAATACTCACAGGGAGCTCCAGAGGTGCTCAAACGTGGCTCCCTCATCGGTGGTGGTGGACTGGGACATCTTCCCCACACCCGGCCCCAAGGGCAGCTCACTCTGCAGGAGGAAAGGATGACATGAGTGCTTTGGAAAGGCGTCCTCTGTGCTCCTCCAGCATCCCCAGGGGTCAGGCAGAGCCGACGGTGACCACACGGGGACACCCTGGAGCGCTGGCAGACGCTGCCCGAGAACAGGCAGGAAACCGAGGCCCTGGTAGGTGGGCAGGAGCTCAGCCTTGCAGACAGCAGGCCTGGCTTCAGATCCAGGAGGAGGGGGCAGTGACCAGGCTGGGCACAGGGGGGCCCCTTGTCCCACCGTGGGGGGAGGGGCAGGGAAACCACCGCCCCACCCAGGCCGAGGTGACGTCTCCCCTGGGCTGGCCTCCGGGCCTTTGGCGCAAGGCCGTGAGAATCGGCTCGGCCACTGCCTGGCAGTGCCCAAGCGGGCAGGCCTGGACCTGCCCACGGCTGTTGGGGGAGGGAGGGCGTGCCCGCAATCTGTCGCTTTGTCTGTCCCCAGGCGGGCAGGCACTGATGGAGGCCTGTGGCACTCTCCCGGGGCTGCCACGTGCCAGGCCGCCTGTCCCTGGAGCAGTGGCACGAGCCAGGAGGGCCACTGCAGGGGCCGGGCAGGGCACAGGCAAAGGAAGGCCCAAGGGCTAAGGCAGGGCTGAGCGAGGATAGCCTGAGACAGCAGCTTAGAAAGCACTGGCCACAGACCAACTCTCCTGTAGGCTCAGGGACCACTCCGCCCACTTTTCAGAAGACAGGGGCTCAGAGAGGTTAAGTTACCTCACATAGCACAGCTACCAGTGCAGGAATGACCAAGTGGTTTTCTCAGAGTTGGAAATTAACTCAGTTGCCACCTCCCACACATATACCATCCACAGGGGTTTTAACAAGGGGCTGGCCAGTGCTCACTTGCACACCTCCTGTGCTGGGGAGGTCATTTCCATCGTGGGCTAAACTGTGCAAAACCCAGCGGAGCCAAGTGTTGGGAGTGGAGCTGGCCACCCGGTAATTCAGAATGCAGTGGACTTGGGAGGAAGCGGAACAGTGCTGGCTGCCCGGCTGGGCAGAAACCCGCCCTCATGCGTTTCCCACGGCTGGTCCTTTTTGGGTGAGCAGGCATTAGTCAGGGCCACTTACTGGTGTGGACAGGGTGTGCTGACACGAGGCCAGGCCATTTAATCCACCATCTTCATTTTGCTGATGGACTATCCAAGTCCAGAGATGGAAAAAGACTTGGCTAACGTCACACAGCAAGTAGACAGCAAGATCCTGTCTCCCTTCATGGCAGCACCATTCACAACAGCCAAAAGGTAGAAACAGCCCTATGCATTAACGGACCGATGGATACACAAATCGTGGTCGGTCCGTACAACAGAACACAAAGGAACACAGCACTGACTGCCACCCAGCGTATGGGGAGATGAGTCAGCACTGGGAATCTCCCCATCAGGCCGAGGAATGACGCCCCTCTCCGCCCCGGCTCCCACACTCCAGCCCTGCACCTCCCTCCCGCCCGAACAGCCAGGAGATGGGAAGTGAGGGCCCCCACTACCGGGGACACGATCAGCCCTCCACCTCTCACACTCTCCCCTGCTTCACCACGAGCTGCTGGCCTCGGAGGCCCCTGCACCACGCAGGCCGGCTGTGGCTGGGGGAGAGACCTGCGGGTGCCTGGCCCCCTGGGGAAGTAGAGAGAGTGAGCAGGGTCCCCCACCCCTCCATCCCTCGCCGCCAGAACGGGCAGACGGAGACAGCTCAGCCTCACTGGAAGGCAGCAGGTGCCAGTGCACAGAAACTAAGTGACACAGGGTCCCCAGGGCCCTGGCGAGGGCGGGGAGGAGGGTGCGGTCCAGGGTCACTAAACTCCACTGGGATCAGCACATCCTGCTACTTCTGCCCCCAAACCCGGAACTCCTGGTCCACTGCTCCCCCACCACCCTGTGCCTGGGCCAGGCCCTTCCTGCATCCACCCTGGCCCTGCAGTACCTCAGACCTGTCACCTCCCTCAAGCTTAGGATTAAGCCCCAAGTGCCTCACTGCAGCCACCGGGCCCGGGGCCGGAGCCCACCACCACTTCCCCTTACCCCCCACAGGGCTCCTCCAGCCCCGAGCTCATGGGGCCTTGCTCACCCCTGCCTGCAGGCCTCTCTGAACCACAGCTCCTCGGCTGCAGACACTGTCCCCTTGCCCCAGGCCCCGAAGGCTCCTTCCCAGCATCCAGGTCTCAGAGGCCGTCCTGGGGTCCAGCCTACAACCTGCCCCATTTCTTCCTAACTCCTGTTGCTCTCCAACAACACCTTGTTCCTTACCTGCCCCTGACAATCGTCTCCCCCGGACTCTAAGGAGAGAGACAGACAGAGAGACAGAGAAACAGAGAGAGACGGAGACAGAGATAGAGAGAGCAGGTGCTCGCCTGACCGCATCCCGCTGGGCCCCGGCCCGGGGCAGGCTCGGTGAAAGTGCTCAGCACTCAGGGGTCCCGTGAAGGAACGTGGACAGGCGTCCCTCTGTGCAGGGCCTGCTGGGAGCTCGTCAGTGAACTGCTGCTTCTGCCCAAGAGTCCAAATGTGGACACGAGTTGTATGTTTAAACTGACATCACTTTTCACTCCCATTTGCCTTCTCACGTCACATCATTTCTTCCCACTGAACCTCGAATTAAGAAAGGCGTCTCTTCTTGTCTAAGGGTCCCTGCCTTGTCCTGGCCCACAGGGGGAGCCAGACCTGCATGGGGCCAGGGAGGGGCTTCCTGTGGGCCAGGACTTGGGCCCCCCAAACCCATCCCAGAGCCATCACCCCAAAACCTCGGCAGCAGGCCTCCAACTTCAGAAAAACTGGTCAGAATGCATATTCCAGGGCCCCACCCTAAGGGGCTCTCATCATGGGGGCACAGGAATCTGCATCTTTAACCAGCATCCCGGGGGACTCACAATGACTCTGGGGCAGACCCCCGTAGGGGGAGAGCATCATGCAGGCTGACATCGCCCACTGCGTAGGGCCCCTTCGGCTGTCCACCTGAGGATGGCCATCAGCCTCCACTAGTGACTTCCACCCAGACCCTTCATTGGCAAAACGAGGGTCTGGAAACCAGCCCTGCCTTCCGCAGAGGGTGCCAGGAGACCTGGGCCAGGGAGCCACGCACTGCGGGATTTCCAACCTCCCTGGAAAACTCTGAAGAGCTGGTTGCACTGAACCCAGGTCCCCCAAGGCCACAAGTGATGGAGTCGCAGACCTGGTCCCTGCAGGCATCAGGGAGCACCTGCCAGCCCAGCAGGAGCTCAGGGCATGAGACAGAGGAAATGCTGATGTTCGCGGAAGATGGGGGGCGTGCGCAGACTCAGGACCCTCATCCGGACCCCCTGGGCCCCATGGGGCCCCCTGCACTCTCCTCTGGAGTAGGGACACTTCCCAGTATTCCCTTCACCCACCAATTGCATTTTGGCCAAGGATCACAGAGACGAGACTAAGAAATAACTCTAAAACAACTTTCTGTAAATTCCATCCAATTTCCCCAATGGCCCACATTTTAAATTTGGACACGTGTTCACAATGGAAAGGTGGCTCTCCGACAAAATGGAAAATGCTTTTGCAAATGTTGCAAATCATTTTAAAAATCATGTGTGTGTTGGGGGGGAAGAGGCCGATTTCTGATAAGACACTTTTAGGAGGTTACAACGAAGTCGTGAGGTGCAAGTACGTGGTTGGCAGTGTAGGTTTCTCGATGAAGATCGAGGTGCCTGGAAAGAAAATGCATTCTGTAACGTGACGGGAGGGGTACGGTATGTGTCAGCACCAGCCTTGGGGAGGAAGACTCGTGGGCGTAAGAAATACGAGGTGCGCGTTGGTGGGGGGCTGACTCTCGTGGAATCGCTGACTTGCACTCAGCCCCGTGTTGGCCCTTCCTGGGACTGCAACCTGAGAAGGGCAGTTGTGTGTGTCCCCATTCTCACAGTGGCTGGCCTGCCCCAGCCCTGCCCTAAGCCCCCATGGGCTGGGGCCACTGAACTTGCTTCACCTCAAGGAATTTCCAGCAAATATTTGTGACTCAGGAGGGACAGAGAGGGCCCCTGTGCTGACAGCTGGGCTGGGGATGGGGTCTGCAGCCCACGGATCCTCCCTGCTCAGCTGCCGGCCCCTGCCGCAGTGCCCACAGTGCCCATGGCCCCACAGAGCTCAGCATGGCTGGGGGCAGGCAAGTGGTCCAGCTTTGAGCCCTCGACCAAGCTCCCTTGAGGGAGACACAGCCCCATGCCTCAGCCTTCTCGGTGTGACTCACGGCTTCCACCCAACGGTCTCCAGGTGGGGCCATTCAGCCACATCGGCTGACATTTTCGATTGTTACCGCTGATGGGGGAGGGGATGCTACTCAACACCCTACCATGCACAGCAGACCCCACAGCAGAGAATGTTCCGGCCCAGAAGTCCAGTGCCACAGGGGAGACTCGGGGCCACAGTGCTGCTTCTAGCTGGTGCTGGCCGAGCCCTGGGCAGGGCCTTCTGGTTCTCACACCACCTGTCAGGTATTGACCACCAGCCTAGGTTGGGGAGGAACAGGTGGCTCAGAGGCCTGGGGAACTTGCCCCAAGATACCAAGGGTCCTGGCTGGGACCTGACCCTGCGTGGCCCCCTCTGCTCTAGGCCAGTGGGAGTCGGAGGTCCTGAGGGGCCTGCAGCTCTTCCTTCACGGGCTCTGCCCAACCCTCTGATCTCGTCTTTCATGGTTTCCAGCCTCCTCTGGACCCCCTGCCCTGTCCCCACATGTCCCTTTGTCTCCCTGTGCCCCAGCTGGGGGCTGCCTCTGTGCTCAGCCTGGCCTACCGCCCCCTCCCCACTCCATCCTTGTCCTTCCAGGCCAGGCCAGGACTCGGCCTCCTCTAGGAAGTCATGGTCCTCCCCGACTCCGAATCAGGGTGCCCCCTTATCCTGCCTCATCACCTGGCAGGTGGCGGAGCACAGACACCCCCAGCTGTGTGGCCCATGGGCAGCCCTGCTGGTCAGCAGGACTGCGGGGCCCTCCTGCCTCCTGGCCCCTCGACCCAGCCCTGCCCAGAGCTCCAAAACCACTTCCCATAAACTGAGGCCCTCGTGTCCCCCACGAGAGGCACCCTGTCCATGGGGAATGGTCCCTTCCATCCGCTACGGCCCTGGTCACAGGGGCTCCTATTGCCCCCACAGAAACCCGAGACAGAGTGTGGACATTTGGCCTGAGCTCAGAGAGGGACAACGTGGCGAGTACACCCCCCAACCCCGGCCACTGGGACCCTGGCTTTCGGGGGGGTGGGGGTGGTGGCTCCATTTAGTTCAGCAAAGAAAAGACCCAAGACCTCACCGTGCCACCCCACACCCAAAACAATCCATCTCGACTGTTCTTAGTCGCATGACAGTTACGCCAGTGGCTCCCTTCCCACCATTTATTTTACTTTTTATTTCAGGAAATCTGGATGGGCTGCAAGCTGAGGTGGCAGCTAAGCCTGGACCATCACAGGCGGGGACCCAAGGGCCTCCTGGGCCCTCCAACCAGCCCTGTGGGCTTTCTCCAGGGGACTGCAGAATGTCCCAGCACCCAGAAGTCCCCCTACCTGAGCAGAGGGGTCGGGTGGCCATCACACCACTGTCACACGGGGAGGAAGGGAGGCAGGGTCTCTTCTGTAAAATGGCGCTCTTCCCCGGGCAGGTGGCTGCCCAGCCGAATTCCAGCAAGGGCTCAGAGCCCAGCCTCCCAGGGCCCTCGGGTCTGAGAGGCCTCTGCTGCCCCAGCTACCCCTCAGAATAGGGGCTGCCTTCACCCAGTGGGGCGGGGCCGGGCAGGGGTCCCGCCTGGAATCATGGCCAGGAGGGCCTCCCTCCTCAGGCACCAAGGGCCGTGGCCATCTTTGCCTGCCCCTCCTGCCTGCAACCTGGGCCACGTGGCCACGGGAGTGCTGGGCAGCCCTCTGTCCCAGCTCGCCAAGCGGGGTGGGGTGGGGTGGGGTGAGGTCAGGACAGGACCCTCGGCCAGGGCGAGCAGAACTGCACCCTGGACCCCCTGCAGAAAGAACGGGTCCTGTAGGGCCTGGTGAGGAGGACTTGGCTAAGTGCCTCATGTCACCTTGAGATGGCTCCCTGCTCCCCCTCGGCCCTACTCCGGGGAGACCAAGCGCTGGTGATCAGAGACAAATTTAGCGTCCCCACCCTGGGGCAGGGTGCACTTGTGAAATATGAAAACAGCTGGACGCGCCCGATTAAGCTGCCCTCTCTCCCTCCTGGGCCAGGGCCCACTGGAAGCAGGGGAGGCAGACTCTGGGTGCGGCCCCAGGAATCCCCCCAGCCCCGCTGCTTCTCACTCCACCAGCCTCTTACCCCGGCCACCAGCCTCCTTCACGCTCACCAGCCTCTGTCTCGGCAAACGGCCTCCTCCCGCAGCCAGGCAGGGGCGGGGGCGGCCACCCGCCGGCACCCGGCCCAGTCTGGAGCACTGTGAGGTTGCCCAGCAGTTTCTGTTTGAATCTAAAGGTTGGCTTAGCACCCACGTGAGGCAGGGAGACTGGTGGCAGCCCTGAGACCACGTGGGCTTCACCCACTTCTGGAAGAAAACAATGTTGACCGAACCTCGAGTGCTGCAGGGCCCGGGGCTCGCACAGGCCTCTGCTGGGAAAGGGCTGCCACAGACCAGCTCCTGGTGGAGAACTGCATGTGCAGCCACATGGAACAAAGAGACACCAAAGCCTCAATAACCCCATGACAGCCCAGCTCATTTTACTGACCGTTGTGGAAATGTGCACAGAGCAGTTACGTCACCCGCCCAAGGGCACACAGCAACCCAGCAGTCTGGCTCCAGCATCCCTGCTCTTGACCTCTGCACTCGACCTGGCTTGTCCTCCCAGAGGTGAGCAAAGAAGGCAGCCATGCCCCCTCCCCAGGCTGCATTCCCACCTGCACCACCCACCACCCCCCTGCCTGGGAAGTCCCTTGCCCCTCTCTTTCTCCACCGGCATATCCAGGCCCTACCCACATCCGGGGCCCACTTTGCCCTCTGCTGACCTGCCCACAGTCTTCCTCCCTGCCTACCCACGTGTAGGTCAGGCCAGGATACACGGTTCCTGCCCCTCGGTTCCTGTTCAGCACTGCCCGGCACATTCCCAGCTCCCTCTCCCTCTCTGTCCACACAGCCCACCTTGGCCGCTCTGCAGCTGTGTGACCCTGGACAGGGGTCCTGCCCATTTTGAGCCGCTGTTTCCTACGATGCATGGAAAAAGCAACAGCACCGAGCACTGACCCAGGCACACACTAGGAGCTCGAGAAGCAGGAAAGTCACCACTGCCGACGCTCCTTAGTGTCGGGATGGCAGCAGTGGAGGAGGAATAAACCCGGCCCGGTCCCCAGGGGCAGCGGAGGACAGGGCAGAGGGCAGAAAGGCCGGGTCATTTGCAGAGGCCTCCCCATCAGTGGTCTCTCCAGGAATGAGGCACCTTCAAAATGAGTGGGACCAACACCCCATCGCAGCAGAAACTCGGTGCACCCCCCGGGAGCTGGCCAAGGTGGGTCGTGGATAACCCGCCCACTGGAGCCAAAATAATTTACACCTGCTTGGGCTTCAAGGGCTGGACACTAGGAGGAGAGGTCAAGTGGAAGAGGTCTTGACCCTACCCCTGCCGCAGGGTGGGAGATAGAGCCTGGAGGAAAGGGGGACCAGGGGAGTTTAGGGGGGAGTCAGAGGCATGAGGGGCCTGATGGGGGTAAACTTCCTCTAAGAAGGGGCCAGTGGGGGTGGGAGGGGGTGAAACGCTGGTGAGGGGGGTCTTAGGTCCTGGAAGGGGACAAAGCAGGGACAGGTCCAAGGGTGGCTGCTGGCGCCGTGCCCCTCAGCTTGAAGATGTGACGTGCCATGAGCCCACTTGCACCACCCCATGGGGCTCCCACGGCAGAACCAGCCACCTGCTAGAGGAGGCGGTGGGGCCCCCAGCTGGGGAGGTGGGAGCAGAGGTGTGGGTGTCGGTGAGGGAGGTTCAGATCAGCATGGGGGGAAAGAAGGGGACCCGGGAGGAGGGGTGGCTACAGGGCTGGGAGCCTGTTGAGGCTGGAGACGAAGAGAAGCCTACGGTCAGAGTGGCTGTTGAGTTTGAGCCTCCCACCCTGGCACATTTCGGGTGAGAGCTGAGGGGTAGACAGAAGCTTGGTCATCCTGGACTCCTCTGTCTCACTGCCCCCATCCAACTCCACCTTCCATATAGATCTAGAACCTGGTGCTCCCACTGCAGGGCCACCCAGGTCTCAGCCCCCCTCAGGTCCCTCTGGGTGACTGCAGCAGCCTCTTAGCCAGTCTCCTGCTTCTGCCTCACCTGATGTTCCCAACACAGTCGCTGGACGTAAGTGGAATCATGCCCCCACCCCTCTGGACCCTCGGGTCTCTTAGCCAGAACTGAATCGGAAAGAGTGTTCCTGCCTGTGAAGCCCCCAGGATCCGCCCCCCCTCCCTCTCCACGTCTCCTCTCTCCACCAGCTTGCTGCTCCCCAGCCTCACTGGCCCTCCTGCTGAAGGAGCGTCAAGCGGGCCTCGGGGCTTGTGCACACAGGACAGCCCTCCCAGCGGACACCGATGGGCTCACTCCTGCGCTGCCCGGTTTAAACCCGCACTGCTTGCCTGGTTCCTTTGCAGAGCGCTGCTCCACCAGCGGCCTCTCCTGGAGCGAGGCCCGTGCAGAACAAGTGGGGCCAGCACCGTGTGTTTAGGGGACCAGCACAGGCCGGGACAGGGCCGATAGCTGCCTTTGCTGGAGGAGCCATGGCCTCAGGGACCACCTGGGAGGGGATCGCCGTGGAGCGTCACCAGACCAGATGCCACTCTCTCGCCCACCAGGCTGCCAGGCACCCCTGCCCTTTCCGTCTGTCTCCTCCAATCTTCCCTCCCAGGCCCCCTGCTGCCCCAAGGCGTTACGCTGGACACGTCACCCCTTCTACATGCCAGCGCACTGGTCTCTCCTCCGGAGCCTTCTCTTCCCCACACAAGCACTTGTGCTCCTTCAGCCGTGCCCTGGACAGGTGTTCCCAAACACCCTGTGCCAGCCCCAGCTTGGAGTCCTCTCATCGATGATCTCAGTCCTCAGAGTAATCCTAGGAGGAAGGCACTGCCGGGCCCCTACTCTCTAGATGTTCTTACAGAAGCACAGAGAGGGCAAAGCTGGGTTTGAGCGTACTCTGGCTGGGTTCCACCTAACCCCTTCACACCAGGCAGCCCCGCCCTCTGGGAGGTCCCCTCCCTTGGGGGACAGACAAGTGAACCAGGCTTCACCCCCCAGCATGACGGGCACTCTAAAAGGGTATGGACCAGGGCCAGGGTCAGCCCAAGAGTACTTCACGGCAGTTTGTCATTTGCGGGTCTCACAAGCTGACGGAGAGCTTGGGGGAGGAGGGGAGGAGGGGCACCAATGGGGTGGAGCTCGGCCAAGGAAGGCCCTGGACAGGGCTTCAGGTCGGGAGGAGACAGGAGTAGCGAGGTGCGCTGGAGAGGGGACTGGCCCCCAGTGATCTCGGCCACAGGAAGGGCTCATGACCTGAGTCTGCGGGCCGAGGGCAGGAAGGAGGGGGTCAGCCCCTGGAAGGAGGCAGGAAAGGTCGCCCCGTTGTGGGCCTGCTGAGCCTGGAGGCCAGAGGTCAGTGAGGCCTCGGGGGCTGCAGGTGAGGGGGACATGGACCAAAGGGTTAGGTGCTGGGGATGCAGGAGGGTCAGGAAGGGGTGAGGACCCTGCCCTGGGACGCCCTTCCAAGCTGATTCACATAGGTTAACGCACTTTTTTTTTTTTTTTTTTTGCTGAGGAAGACTGGCCCTGAGCTAACATCTGTGCCCATCCTCCTCTACTTTATATGGGACGCCGCCACAGCATGGCTGACAAGCGGTGCGTCTGTCCGTGTCCAGGATCCGAACTTGTGAACCCCGGGCCGCTGAAGCGGAGCGCACGAACTTAACCGCTACGGCGCCGGGCCGGCCCCCGCACACTTGTGAGTCAAGTTCTTGAACAGCTACAGGTTTAGGCACCTTCAGCCACCGACCAGCTGTGTGCACATTTGGGGGCCTCTGTTTTCTCATCTGCAGATCGGGGATGGTGACACCTATCTCCAGGATGGATCTGGGCAAAGGCATCTCCAGCAGGCTCCCCAGGCTCTCAGGGGTACAAAGCGTGGCTGCCTGCGTGACCACTGGAATCACACGCACACCTGCGAGCTAGTCATCTCTCGGCCAGTCCTCTCCCTCTGCTCTCCTCAAGCTCCCCGAAGGCTGCTCCCTGACCAGCGGCGTGAGGGGAGGAGAGCCGGCCACTCGGGCTCCCCACCCACCTCTCACCACCACCAATGGCGCACACACGCACATCTGTGCGTGCACACATGCACACTCCTATGCACGTGCACTGATACACGCACACATGCACACTCCCACACGTGTGCACACATTCTCACATCTGTGCGTGCACACGTGCACACTCTCACATGTATGTGTGCACACGCACACTCCTATGCATGTGCACACATGCCCATCCGCACATCTGTGC
The DNA here is from genome assembly GCA_031878705.1 of Tapirus indicus. Taxonomy (NCBI): domain Eukaryota; kingdom Metazoa; phylum Chordata; class Mammalia; order Perissodactyla; family Tapiridae; genus Tapirus; species Tapirus indicus. Next base: position 86,837,526 of record CM062924.1, on the reverse strand, counting down.
GTGCACACATGCACACTCCTATGCATATGCACACACGCACACATGCACATTCTCACATGTGCATGCACACTCCTATGCATGTGCATACACATGCACACTCCCACACATGTGCACACACACACACACAAGCACACACGCTCTGCCTTCATCACAGTGAACCCCTCACCCCAGACCCTCCCCTCAAACCTGATGGGACCCTGAGGACTCCCTGGCTGAGGGGGTCCAGCCACAGTGGGGCCTTGGAGGCAGCCTGGTGAATGCCAGGGCGGCCAGAGCAGGCTCCGGGCTGTGCTGGGGAGCGGAGCTGGGAAAGCCCACAGGTTGCAGGCTGGCCCGCTGGGAAAGCTCGCGGGTTGTGGGCTGGCCCGTGAGGCTGAGGATCGGTGGCCCCAGCCAGGCAAAGCCCTGGATGTGCCGGCCGTGGCCACTCTGCTCGGTGCCTCCTTGGCAGGAAGTGGAGAGAGTTCCTGGCGGGTCCCAGGGATGGAGGTGGCAGCACCAGAGTGACTTCTGCCCCTGCCCAGTCTGTCCCCCTGCCCAGGGCTGTGCAAGTCACTGTGCTGCCCCGCTGGGGGCAGATGGCGCTCCAGAGTGCCACGCAGCAGTGGCTCCATCCTCCCTCAGGGGAACCCATAAAGGGAACCTGGGGCACGGCCTCCCTGCACCGGCCTAGCCACCAGCCCACCAGACTGTCGCCCCTGCCCCCAGGGCACCCCATTCCCAGGTGCCGGGTGGGAGGCAGTCGGGAGGGGGCTCTGCACCTGGGATGGCCCTGAGAAGCTGCTGCTCAGGGGGCCGTGACAGGACCCCGCGCTCGTGCCTGAAAGACAAGGGCCAGGCTGAGCCGGAGCCTACCTTGGCCGAGGGTCGAGGGTCGAGGGTCGGTGCAAAGGGGAGGCAGCTGGGAGGCCCTCGGCTTGTGGCTCAGCAGGCTGGCGGTGGCAGCAGCGTCCCCGTCTCCTAGGCGATGACATTGGAGGCGGAAGCAGTGTAGCCGGCCTGGAGCCTCAGGGCAGGCCGGGGGCGGAGCGTGTCCTGGAGCCCTGGGGCCAGTGGGCCCAGCCCACGCTCAGCGCTCCCAGGCCATGTCCTCCAAACAGTGACCCTCACAGGTCCTCACTCAGAGGGAACCAGAGCAGGAGGTGGGGGAGTCAGGATTGGCACCCCTGTCTCCACCTGTGTTTGCATGCTTCTCTTCCACTCCTCATTGTAGAAATTTCCAGACACACACAGAAGTAGAGAGAACGGGGCAATGAACCCATGAATCTGTCCCTGACCTCCACATCAGTCTGCCCTCCAGCTGAAGCAAATCCTACGGATTGTGTCATTTCACCTGTAGTATGTCAGTGTGCTTCTAACAGAGAAGGACCCACCTTCTTCAGTACTAGGTCCAACCAGGAAATTGCTGATATTCAACTGTTTTTGTTCTACTAACACACACACACACACACACACACACACACACACAGAGCAAGTTCAGATAATTCAATGAAATCTGCAGCCATAATACTACATTCTGAATTTCCAAGCCCATGTTTTTAACTGCTGTTCAGAAGGACTTTGAGGAGGGCCCCCCAGATTTGGGAGACTAATCTGTATCACCACGCACTGTCCCTTCCTTCCCCCACCACGGGAAGCAGCACAGAAAGCTCAGTCCAGCTCCGCGTGGACACAGTGCGAGGGACACTGCAGGTGGGATTAAGGACCTGGAGATGGGAGCATCCCGGGCTGTCCAGAGGTGTCCTCACGGAGGGAGGCAGGAGGTCAGGGAGGAGGCAGGTGCTGTGCTGCTGGCTTTGCAGAGGGAGGACAGGGCCACGAGCCAAGGAATGCAGGCGCCTCTAGAAGCCGGAAGAGGCAGGAAATGGAGCCTCCAGAGGGAAGCAGCCCCGCCAGCGCCCGGACTTCAGCCATCCGGCCTCCAGAACTACGGGAAGATAAACCTGTGTTGTTTTAGCCACTAAATCAGGGCTGATCTGTTGCAGCAGTGATAGGAAACCAATACAGTCCACACAACACGAGTCTGGGAAACACCACCCGCAGTGACTCTGTCATCTCCCGGGAGCCCTGGAACAGCCTTGGGGGCTGTGTCAAGTTTGAGGAGAAAGCCTTGGGGAGCAGGATGCTTTACAGGATAACACGCCCCTGGATGCGGAAAGGTGGTGACTGAAGATGCTGCCATCACTGGAGCCGAACCCCTCCCCCCCCACACACACCACACATCCATCCACCACACACACCCATACACCACACACACACACCCATACACCACACACCCATACACCACACACATCACACGCCCATACACCACACACACACACCCATACACAACACCCACACACCCACCACACACACCACACACCCATACACCACACATAGACACCATACACACACACCACACACACATACACCACACACACACACCATACACACACAACCATACACCACACACACCCATACATCACACACACCATATACACACACCCACACACCACACACACATCCACCACACACACCACACACACACACCACACACACACACCACATACACACACCCATACACCACACACACACCACACACCCATATACCACACACACACACCACACACGCTTCTGAAGGACACTGGCAGAGATGCCTGGTGCTTCCCCCTCGACTCCCCAGGGTGGGCAGGGGGAAGCCAGCGTCTGTGCCGGTCACCTGGGGAAAGTGGCTCCCTCTCAGTGGCTGCTCTTGGTGAAAGGGTTGGCGGCAGCTGTGGGGTCCCCGACTCCCCGTGACCCTGGGGGCGGGTGTCTCTGCAGGGCAGCCAGTGTCTGTGTGCAGTCTGTGTGTGGATGTGTGGAATGAGGCTGCAGGTGACTACACACACATGAAGGTATGAGGCCTTATGACCACACAGGCAGGTCTTCCCTGGTCCCAGGAAAAGAGGCAAAGAAGCCAGCGGGATGCTGAGAGCTCCCCCTGCCCCACCCCGGGCACTGCCAAGCCATCCTCAGCTGGTGTTGGCTGCAGCAGGCAGGTCCGATGACCTGAGCCTCCGGGAAGTGGCCCCTCATTGAAGCCAGGTGACTCTGGGAGGGGCCCCCACTGCCCATTCCCAAGCTGAGGTGGACACATCTCACCACCCTGGGCTCCTAGGGGGCTGACCCCCGGCATGCCCTTCCCCGGCCCTCCCCCATGGAGAGAGGAAAGGCCTGAGCTCAGAGAGGCTGGTGCTGGGCTTCAGGGCTGGGATGGTGGAGACACAGCCCCACGCATAACCCTGCGCTTCCTCAGGACAGCCTCTGACATCCTTGTCGGAGACAAAAGACGGGTGGGTGGCCGTGACTGATGATCACAGCTGGACCTCTGGCCAAAATGCAGTGACAACAGCCACCAGCTCTGGGTGGGGCGTTCAATGGGGACTCTTGCACGCCTTCTCCCCACGGTCAGACAGGATTGGAAAGCTCTTCTAGAGACACGCTCGCCTGGGCCAGGACCGGTTTTGAACTGGGAGGTCCAGGTGCGAACCTCAGGGCAAGAGCTGTGCTTATTTCTATCAGGACGAGAGCTGAGCAGTGACCATGCAGATACGAGTCTTGCCTTAGTTTCCTGTCACTGCTGTGACAAAGGACCACACAGCAGCTTAAAAAATACAAATTTATTTGCTTACAGTTCGGGGGTCGGAAGTCCGAAATGAGTCTTTCGCCTCGTGGGACTGAAATCAAGGCGTCGGCAGGGCTGCCCCTCCAGGGGGTTCTGGGACGACACTGACTTCCTTGCTGTTTCTAGCATTCGGAGGCCCCGCATCCTTGGCTGGCAGCCCCTTCTTCCATCTACAAAGCACATCTCTCCACCTCTGCTTCCGTCGTCACATCTCTCTGACCCCAACCCTCCTGCCGTGACATTGGGCCACCAGGCACTCCGGGATCATCCCCCACCTCAGGGTCCTTGATGTAACCACAGTCCTTTTCACCAAGTGAAATAATGGAGTCATAGGTTCTGGGGAGTAGGACGTGGATGCCTTTAGGGAGCCATCATTCTGCCTTCCATGAATGTCCTTCATTCAAAGACACGCCTGTGAGTCATCCGTGGGGGGGGGGGTCAGCTAAACCCCTCTGGGCCTTTAAGCAGAACCCCCTGCTTCACCCTGGGGTGCAGACTGTGCAATGCTGACATGAATCCCTAGGGCTGATACTTATTTCTGAGGTTGAAGGGCTTCCTGGGGCAGCCCCATTCCTTCTCAGTCAAACAGAACACGCCTCTCCGAGGTCAGAGGTCAGCCTGGCTTACAGCCAAGGGCAGGTGAGGTGAGCAGGTGGGGGAGAGCCACAGGGGACGCTTAAGACTCACCCCCCCCCCCGTCGGATCTCTCACTGCTAGATTATCCTTCCTCTCCTTTGCTCCCTCCATCTTCACTACCTCCCAGCAGCCTCTCCTTGCACAGGATGAGTTCCCAAAAACGTGTTTGAAAGTCAAACAGCAGACGTATCTCAGTGAACACACAGCAAATGCTGTCCACCTATGGTATGGCTTACTATGCACCAGGCACCATCTTAAGCATCTTACATATATTAATCATCTAATGATCACTTCAACTCCATGAGAAAAACTATTATCTCCATTTTGCAGATGAGGAAACTGAGGCACAGAGAGACTAAGTCCCTTATCCAAAAAGCCCAGAAAACCAAGTCTTTCTGTACATCGGGGGCCGATTCCTCTGGGGGGATGCAAGGCTCTTCGTGGTCCTTGTAGCCGGGGTGTGTAAATATCCACGTGCGTTGTTGCGGAAACAGGGATGAGCTTGATGGTGGGGCGTTTCTATCAGGCCCCTTGGTGGTGTTTTAAAATATAGGATTCAAGTACTGTGTTACTTTTCTAAAATAAAATTTTTTAAAAATCTGAATTCTGAAACATCAGGAGCACCAGGGGCATGAGATAAGGGACGGTGGACCATAAGGTAGGGCAGGGCACATTCCCTTTGAGAGGCCCCATCAACTCTTTGTAAGCCCTAATAAGCCCTATGGCCCGGCTTGAGACAGCGGGACGTGGGCAGTGGGGGGCGCTCCCTGGAACCCTGGTGTACAGAGCTCTCCGCTTCCCTGCATCCTCTCCTTGTGGGGAAGGCGTTGTTTTCCCCTCATCTCACAAAAGCCAAGCTTGGAAAGACCATATGAATAAGTGGCAGACGTGGGGTGGATTGGAGCCCACTTCTGGCTGATTCCCAAGCTGGCCACCCTACCACGACTTCTGTTACCTTCTACCTCTGCGGATTTTCCTCAATGAAATGCCATTGAACACCAGAAAATTCAAAGTGTAAAAAAGGCTCCGAGAGGGCAAAGCAGGTCTCGCTCCCACCCCAGCTGTGCCCAGACCTTGCTTCCCCTCCCCAGAACGCAGCTGCCAGGACTTCGATTGAGAGGGGTTTGTCAGGAGGTAAGGAAACGGAAGAGTTTTACTGCAAGAGAGAAAAGAAAGAAGTTGTCAATTTCACGTTCTGTTGCTCACTCCAAACGACCCTGGGTCAGATTGTCCCGAAACTCTGAACAAACAGCCCACCAGGATTACGAACGAAACTCTGAACAAACAGCCCACCAGGATTACGAACGATTTACACACATTCCCCGCACATCGAGTCTTTCTTGTTGCAAAACGTATTTCCCACAAATTATTTTACTCTCGAGAGCAGGCTCTTTCCGTTATCCTAATACTTTCGAAAACCACATCGACCAGATGGAGATTCGGTGGAATTACATTGACCTCAATCTTCCAGTCGTCTATTTTGCTATTTTTATCAGAATTCATTATTTTCATATTAATCCAATTAGCATCCTGTTTGCCAATATCTCATTTTTTAATTTGCGGCTTCATTCTAAAAGCTTGGGGAAACTCTCACAACTTGATTTCTCCTCCCTCATTACTGCCAAATAATTAGTCAAGGAGCGTCCGTGATCAAAAATTAAGAACCCAGAAGCAAGTTGGAGCATGCTTACTCCGAAAGAAGAAAAAAGACAGGAGACTCTTAATTACGGGGGTTTTGCAGGTCGTCTTCGACCGCGGGAAGCAGAGAATGTGAAAGTAAAAAGGAGATGGAGGTTCAATCGGAGTGTTGCGATAGAAGCTCTGGAAATACCTAGGAGCTGCTGCTCGGATTTACATACTAAAGACTAGCGGGCCCTTGGTCTGTAATTCAGGGAACTGACTCCGAATTTGCATTGCGCACAGTGCAAACGACCGAGGAGCACAGGGTGATAGGCAGCCTGGCAATTTGATTTGTTTATTTAATCCTGCGTCCACCTCTCCCTCCTGCAGCCCCGAGGGCATCTCTGGAGTGCTGCCCCGTTCCCAGCCAAAGCGAGACCCCTCCCTGTGGCCGCCAGAGATTCTCCAAGCTGCTACACCCCCACATCACTTCACAGGAGGGCAGGACCCGCCCTGGAACTCGGGCTGCCCTTCTCGTCCCACACTGGCCTGTCCCCCCCCTTCCCCGCCACAGCCCCCAGGAGCCAAGAAGCGCCCGAGGGTGCAGGAACAGCCTCCATCTGGTAGGAGGGCACCGCCCAGGGAAGCCCTGAGGCCAGGAGGCTGCAAAAGAGAAACCTCTGAGTCTTGCCCCTGTGTTTCAGCCCAATGGGAGAAAATGTAGCCCAGAAAATCACCTCTAAAATTCCAGGAAATCGGGCGGGAGAGGTGAGGGGGCATCTTCCCTGTCCACTTTGAAGGACCTGGTGCAACCAGGCATTGCTGCCCCCAGGAGAAGCCACCTGCCCAATTAGCCAGAGCCTTCCCCAGGTGCCCAGCCCCCAGGGCCAGGCACTCAGAGCAGCAGGTGAAAAATTAGAGCCCCTCCCCCCCACAGGCACCCAGGGCCTCAGGGAGTGATTTGCCAGCTGGCGCTGGGCGGGGACACATCAGGATGGGTCCTTTCTCCATGCAGCCACCTTGAGCAGGATCACAAAGGAGAGATGCCTGGGCTGCCCAGGACCAGCACAGCCCTGCCTGCTCGGGGCCCCCTCACCCTGACTGGCAGGAGGGAGCACGGGTGATGCCCAGGCGCTCGGTGCCTGCCTGGCAGGGGAGGAATGAACTGGACCAGCCCTTCCTGGGCACCTCGTGTCTGCTCTCAGGGGTTCTCAAGTGTGTTCCTACGGGCCACTCAGAGGGAGCTCATGGGCATGGGCTCCTTATAGCGCAGGAGGCAGATGGGTGGGCTTACGACCGATCTGTGAGCGTGCACGTCAGAGGAGACTTTCGAATGTCTACTGTCACCGTAATAACTCACACTTGCACCCAAAACACAGATGGGAGAACAGAAGTGGTGGGGAGGGGTGGAAGCACCAAGATCGTGCTGTTCTTGCTCCGATGCCCCGTCTCTCCACCCTCCCAGCACCTGTCCTGGGACTCACTCTTTGGGGAATCTGACTCCATCTCCAAGACCTACAGAGTGTCGCAGCCACTGACTCTCTAGTGCTCGCCCCCAATGTCCACTCCAGGGCCCTGAGACCTGCCTTAGTGGCTTCATCTCCTCTCTTCGTCCCCAGCAGAGCCCTTCCTGCTGCCTGGTTTCTCCCAATTGCTGTTCCCTCTCTGTCTCGCTCCCTCATTCCCTCAGAGGCGCCTCCCCTAACCCCTCCAGCCCAGGCTAACGCCCCTGCCCACTTCAGGCTCCTCTATAGCACCGACAGCCAGTCTGCAGCTGCGCTGTGTGTGTCTGCTCTCTCTCTCCCAAACTCTGGGAGCTGTGGTGGCCCAAGACGTCCCCAGGGAGAGGGATGCTGGAGTTTGCGGGGCAGCCTGTTTTGCAGGATGCAGGGGCTGTGAAGGAGCCAGGTGAGGTGGGGCCGGGAAGAGGCAGTAAGCTGAGCGAGGAGCCACCTCCCTATCCTTGGCCGTGCTTGGAACAGGGAGGGGAGGTCTCCGTTCCTTTTCCAGAAAAGAGGGACGTGGCTTAGACCAAGCTTCTTCATCTTTTGTGCCATGACCCTCTGGCAGCCTGGGGAAGGTTGTGGACCCCTTCTCGGAAGAATATCTCAAATGCATAATACAAAAGATTACAAAGGAAACCAATTATATTGAGGTATGGTTATTCTAGTGGGCTGAATGGCACCCCCAAAAAAGTACGGCCACCCAGAACCTCAGACGTGACCTTATTTGGAATTAGGGCCTTTGAAGATGTACAAGACGAAGATCTGAGGATGAGATCATCCTGGATTAGAGTGGGCCCTAAATCCAATGACAAGTGTCCCTATAGGAGACAGAGAAGGAGATGACGGAGACACAGAGCGGTCCACATGAACATGGAGGCAGGGATCGGGGCGATGTGTGTACAAGCCAAGGACCGCCTGCAGCCCCCAGAAGCTGAGAGAGGGGCACAGGACGGACCCTCCGCCAGAGCTCCCAAGGGAAGCACCCTGCTCCACCGTTGTCTTGGACTTCTGGCCTCCAGCCCGTGAGAGCAAAAGCGCCTGTTGTTTGAAGCCCCAGTTCATGGTCGTTTGTTACGGCAGCCCCAGGAGACTAGCACAGCTACGGTAATATTTTAAAGGCAAATCTGTGATATAGTAACGCATGTGCTTCTTTATTCGTGCATTAAATGAGCCCGCGCAGCAAGCCTGAAAACTCGTCATTTCAACTCGGTGACGAGCGCAGTAAGATTCTGAAAGTCCCGCAGCAACTGTCATGCAAAACGAAACTATCAGCGATTCCTAATGGAAGGAAAGTCAGGTACTGCTAAAACTTTCGTAGTTTGGTGCCCACATTCATCACTGAAGGAAAATGCTGAAATTTACTTTGAAATTCAAGTTCACAGCACCCCTGAATTCTATGTCCGGCTTAGATGGTCTCGAAGAGCACTTCCAGCCTTGAACGTTCCACGGTATGGGGTGGGGGGGTCTGGGGACCGTGTCTTGTATTTACGGCAGGCCCAGGTGAGGGGACCGTCCAGCAGCTCCAGCCCTGGCTTTACCATGTGTGTCAGCGTCTCCACTCCTGCATTTCGCTTTTGTGTAACCTTGGGCAAGTTGTATAACCTGTTGAAGCCTCAGTCTCCCCATCTGTAAATGGGCATAATTATAGCACCTACTTCAGTGGGCTGTTGTGAAGATTACAGGAAAAAAGATATATGAACTATTCGGCTAAGGCCTTAGTCTCTCCTTGTCATCTCTATTGTAGCTGTGCCTTTTGCATGTGTTCAATGTTATAAATCCATTCTTGGATTGGGTGGGGCACACTCTATAAATAAACACTAAACTGAGGCCTCCTTGCTACAGTACCCCTGACAGACACCATCAGACTCCCTCGGAGCCAGGGACAGATTCCTGCCTCACTGATAGCCATTCCATTCCCACCTGGGGAGACCTGCTGGCTACCAGGGAACTGCACCTCCCCCCAGCCCCCAAGGGCTCCTGGTTCTCTGGACTCTGGAGCAGCACCTAGGAGCAACAGCTATCACTTTTGGGCCCACTTAGTGGGTGCCAGGCATGTTCTAAGTATTTTAGATATGGCATCTTGTTTACTATTCTTCCAACTCTCTGGGGCAGGGACTCTTATTGCTCTTCTTTACAGATGGGTAAACTGAGGCTCACAGTGGGTAAGTAACTCGCTTGAGGTCCATGCCTAGTAAGTGGAGAAGAGGAGATTTGAACCCCAGCATTCTGACTTCCAATCTACCCAGTTAACCACTGCACCAAACTGGCTTTACCAGGGGGCTGCCCTTCAGAATTTGGAGACAGCTACCCTGTTTCCCAGAGCCTTTACTAGAAGGACCACAGACGGGGCTAAGCACCCTGTGGTCATTCCACAAGTACCCAGGTCTACCTGGAGCTCGCCTCTGGCAGCCCCAACCGACGGATGAGCAGACATACTTTTGCAACTTCTGGTGCCCAAATTTTGATGTTACTTTTTAAATTACGGGCATAGTCCATAAATTCATATGTTGCAAAATTTCAGACACTCGGTTCTTTTGTACTCGATGCAGTGCTTTTTTATCTTTTCTTGAGGAAATCAAAAGACAGGTGGCTGGGCTTTTCGTAAACATTAAAGGGGCATTGCATTTTATTTCCATTTACTCATTTTCCCCCAAAGCTAATTATTAAGGCTAAACAAAGAACCAGCAACAATGACAGCAAACAAAACGAAACAAAACCATAGTGCTAATGGCTCCCAAATGTCTGGCTACTTAATGAATAGACCACAGTACATTTGGACCAACTGACCTCTGGTCAGAAGTTAACCGTGCACTGTTGCTGGTTGACAGGGGTCTACCTGTCACCCATCTATTTATGTAGACATGTGCATACTTTGTGCATAGCGGCCAAGGGACCACACAAAAATACGAGCTGAGTAAGAAAGTAATAATAGCTCCCCCCAGTCCAAAGGCTAAAAGGACAGTGGCTGCAGGGCACGGAGAGCCAGGAGAGGAGGGAGCAGGAAAGAGGAGTTTGACTCTGCCTCCTTTCTCTACCTGGAACAGACGCAGGAGATAGGCCAGTGTCCCTGCCAACCAACTCTGAGCCACCGGAGATGCCCCTCTGGAACCTAACTCCTTATTAACCGACTCCGTGGGTCCAGCTTGGCGGTCACGCCCAGTTCTCCTGGTCCAGGGGAGGACCTGGGTCTCACTCAGCCTTGCAGGCGTGGGGGGCTAATGCCTCCGGATTGGTACAGCCCTCCTGCGCGCAGAGGGAATGGGCGCCCCGCAGGGAGGAGCTCGTCAGCGACAGACACTTCTCCCAACTTCCACCCTATGTGCACCCCAACTGAGCCTCTTCCGGAGTCACATTCCGAGCCGTTCCTCGGAAGCTGGGGTGGAGAGGGGTTAGTAGAAGGAAGGGCCCCCGGAATCCCAGTGAGGCTGCTCCTGGCCCCAAAGGCCGCTGCACTGCTGGGCGGGACCCCGCATCTCCTCGCAGGCTCGACTCAGGCCGGCTCCCGGTCCCTCGCGCCACGTCCCAGGAGCCTGTCAGACTCCAGGGTAGACCCCATGTCACGCACTCACCCCGCTCGTGCACGGTCTCCCCTCGCACCAACTCCCCGCTCGGGGCCGCAAGCCCGTGCGCCTGTAGCCCTGAGCTCCGAGCCGAGCCCCGCCCAGGCCCCCTCGCGCCGGGTCCCCACGCTGCCTACCTGGTGCCGTCGGAGCCCCTGGCATCGATGCCCGAGCCGGCGCGGCGCTGGGCCCGGCTTCGCCGCGGAACCCCTTCGTGGGCGCACGGCGGCCGCGGGCAGGGAGGTAGGGCGGGCGGCGGGGCCGCCGCGGCGGGTTATATGGCCGCGGGGAGGGGAGGCGCCGCGCGGAGGGGCCGGCCGCGGGCGTTAGCGCCTTCCGCAGCCCGCTAGGCGGGAAGGCAGCGCGGGCCGCTCAGCCGTGGCGGGAGGAGCGCGGGGCGGCGGGGCCGGGCCGGGGCCAAGGGTGCCGCCCGGCGCTCCGCCCCCGCAGCTGGCTGCGTCCGAGTCGGGGTCCTCGGCCGCGCCCCGCCCCGCTTCCTTCCCGCCGCCTTTTGGCGCGCGTCGCCCCTGCCGAGCCCCGGCGAGGCCCTCCCGCTGGCGAGACGAGACCGCGACCTTCGGCCGGCTCGGGGGCGCGGGCAAGGGCGCGCAGGAGTGGGGGGGGGGGCCCAGAGATGCAGACTCCCACGCCTTCCTTCCCCTAGACGCCCCATCTTCCTCGTCACCCAGTCCTATCCCCTCCACCCCCACCGGCGCTGGGCCACTCCGCCTGCGGGGCGCTTGGAATCCAAGGGGCAGGGGAAGCATCGCGTATGGTAGGGGCAATGCCATCCTGACCCGCGGAGTGTCCGCACTGGCTGTTGCCAGCGGGGTATAGGGGTGAGGGTCGCGGCCGCAGGACTGAGGGTTGGATAGAGCCGTTTGCGTCCAGGTGGCTCCAGCGGGATTCCTCCGCCGAGAAGGAGGAGCCGAGGTCACGGTCGCGCCCCGGCCCCGCCCGGCATTGCGAATCCGCTGGGACCCTCCGGACGCTACACTCTCGGCCCCAGCCGGCGCTATTCCAGGGCGGAGGTTTAGCTCCACGGCCGTTGGGGAGAACTCGGGACACGAACACACCAGGGGCGCGGCCCGCACCCTGCTCCCTCCCCCAGCACCGCCTCCCGGCCCCGGGCGCCGGATTCTGTTCCGCGTTTGCGCAGGTACGCGCGGGCGTCCACGGCGACACTTGTGTCGTGCACTCGAAATTGCTCTCTACGCAGAGACCGGCCTCAGGCCAAGGCTTCCCTGGGCCCACGACACTTGCACCTCCATGGGCCATCTCCGCACCCCCGTAGGGCAGTGGGGGCTTCCAAGGCACCCACCCCATGCGCGGGGCCTCGGCTGAAGAACCCGACACGCAGAGTTTCGAGTGGCTCTCGGTGACGGGTACCTGCCGTGCACTGCCTTCTGGTGCTCATGGACCCGTTATCTGCCTCTGAAACGAGCTTCCAGGCTAGAGTGCCCCTTGAGTCAGTGTCCCCGTGGAACTGCACGCAAGCCGGGCTGCTGCATAACTGGTTCTCTGGCCGCACGGAGTCCGCACCTCACCTGGCCCGCCTGGCAGGCTTCTACACTTTTATTGCTCACCTACTGTTTGCGAGGCGCGGGAAGTGGGGACACAAAAATGAATCACACACAGGGTTTGATCTGACCGAGGACAGAAAAGGCCGGTACCGCCAAACAGTACGCGTGCACGCATCCCCTACCCATTGGTTCTGGGAAGTTGGGGCGCGGGGGGGGGGTGGTCCGCAGGGAGCAGGCCCGGGGCTGGGCGCGCGGAGGTGCGAGGAGGACCCAGGCCCGGTCTCTGTTCTCAGAACTCAGGGTCCGGCGCGGGTGTCCGGGTCCGCGGGATCCGGTGGGCTGCAGAGTGCTGGCGGGGCCCGGCGGTGGCGTCGGGGAGGCGGCCGGCGGGGGAAGGGGACCAAGCGTCCCGAGTGGGCGAGAGGACAAGGCACGCGCGGGGAAGCGAGCACGGTGGGTAACGCCAGCGCTGGCGCAAGAACTCGCTCCTATCACAGCTGAGGGCGGCTGCGGCTGGGCCCTGGGTCGGCCCCCGGAGCGCTCCCTCGGCTCCGCGCGGGTCCGAGCACAGATGCGCGCGGGCGAGGAACTGGCGGGTGCACGCGACCCAGGGCGCTCTACCTGCGGAGTAAAGGGTCGGATTCGTTCTCATCCGGATCCCAGCAGCTCCGAGCGGGAGCGAGGGTCTCGCTGCAGGCAGGCTGCCCGGTTTAGCCAAAAAACAAACAGAAACGAGTATTTATTTATACACCGTGTATAAAATATATGTATAAACACTATTATATATTTATATATAAACGCATGTTTATATGTGAATATGTTTAAATATAAAAGTATTTACATTTAAGTATAAGTACATGTAACAAGATACATATTATATATACACATATACACACACATACATGTATATATAAACACACAGGACGCCCAGTTACATTTGAATTTCAGATAAGCAGGTAATTCTTTAGCGTAAGTATGTCCCATGCAGTATTTGGGAACACACTTATCCTAAAAAGGATTCATCTTTTATCTGAAATTCAGTTTCCGCACGCGTCCTGCCTTTTACTTGGCAACCCAGCCGGACAGGACCCCGCGGCCTCCCACCCTCCAGCACCGCGGAATCCTGGGTCGATGGAACCGCGGCGGCACCTGTAGAGTAAACTACAAGCCCCACAATGCCGCGCGGGCGCCCGGGACCCTGATAGGCTCCGGCGCGCTTCCCGCCGCCCGTCACTTCCGGCCGCTGAGGCGGCGGTTGCGGCGGGCCCTGCTGGCCTGACGGCGCCGAGGCGCGGGCTCGGGATCCCGGCGCGAGGCCCGGAGGCCGCCATGAACTTCTCCGAGGTGTTCAAGCTCTCCGGCCTGCTCTGCAAATTCTCCCCGGACGGCAAGTACCTGGTGAGCGGCCGCGGGGCCTGGGCTGAGGGCGGGCCCTCCGCGGGGACCCCGGAATCGGGGAGCAGCGGGCGGCCGCGGGGCCCGGGGTGCAGGTGGCCCGGGCAAGTACCCCGGGCAGGCGCTGCAGACAGGACCCGGGCAGGTGCTGCAGACCGGTGGCGTGGGCAGGTACCCCGGGCAGGTGCTGCAGACCGGTGGCCTGGGCAGGTGGCCCGGGCAGGTACCCCCGGCAGGTGCTGCAGACAGGTGGCCTGGGCAGGTACCCCGGAAAGGTGCCGCAGACAGGTGACCCAACAGATACCAGCCTCTCTGCACCTGGGTTTACATCTGTCAAGGGCAGACAAAAGCAGTGCTGCCTTCCCACATTTGAGGACATAAGAGATATCAGCTCGTTATTTTGTCACAAAAAGGCAAATATATGATTCTGTTGGCTGTAAACTGGTGCAGTGGTGTAGCTAGTTTCTGTCGTCTTGTTCAGCGGTTTTCCCTGGTCACTAGGAGGTGCCAGATAAATGATTTATATAAGTAGCATTCTATCCCCGGATAAAGAGAGTTGTCCACACTGCTGGAATTTGGGCTGTTCGTCCCATGGGTGGCAGAATGGTGCTTAAATCCCTGAGCTATCCTCTACACAAAACTGAAGTTCTCAAATATACCAGTATAACCAGTGTGTGTCCTCAGAATCTTGGGGCAGGAGGGCAGTGCAGTGGGTGGGAGATAATTGGCATTGCAAAGCCATTCAAAAAAAAAAATCACGCATTATAGAAAGTGTACTTAGTTTCGTTTGTCCTCTATTAACTGACTGATGCTTCATGATTCTTTCCTAGTTTGAGCCTTTATTAATAAATATTCTTTTTATCCTTGTCTCGGTCTTTGAAAATATGACTCAAGTTACGTGTTTGCTTTTTTTATGGATGTATTATTGTAAATCTGCTTTTTTTATGGATGTATTATTGTAAATCACATAAAATAGTATTCAGCTACAAAATACAAAATGTCTTTAGCTTAAATGGCACCCCAAAAACCTTGGTATATTTTTCAAAGTGTCCCCCAAATTAGTTTTTTAAAAGTCATTTGTGAATGTTCCAGCAAATTATAAAGAGAAAGATTATATTTCCTTGCTTAATTTTGGTACTTTTTGATTTTTACACTCTGGTCAAAATGTTGTGAACACTTGGTAATAATGTTGCTGGAATCAGATTCTTCAAAGCTCTATCTTAAATACTGAAGAAAGTAGGTCTGTGTTGCCATTTTTAATAGCTTGCAACAGATTTGATGTGGTTTTTCCAAGCGTTGATACAAGTGTTCCACTTCATAAGGAATTCATTGTAACTGACCACAGTTTTCAAAGCTACAGTGTGGACAAATACGTACCATGACACATCTTTGTTCTAATCTATAATCCCCTCCCTCTCTCCCTTTTCTATGGAAAATTTATCTGGCTTTTTTTAATGGAAGTTCATAAAACACAAACTCATAATCTAGTTTGACCTTGAAAAGCACAAAAATGAAGCAATTAGCATTTAAAAATCAGTTTTTGATTTTAAAACTGTAATGTAATTTACAATCAGCAGATAAGTATACTCAAACATAGAAATTATTTGCTTGGATATGGATATTATTAACAAATACGGACATAAACTGTATCTTTAAGAAAACAGTATTAACACTTAAATATTTTCGTAGTCAGTATTAGCAATAAGTTGATGTAGATGTGTAAGAAAATCCACCCATTTTTCCCTCCCTTGAGTCTCCTTTACTCTCATTCCACTACCACGCTCACAACACTTCTGACACCAAATGTGGGGGGGTTTTCCCCACACCGAGCAATTATCCATGACACTAGCTGGGTGTCTTACAAATTAACTCAATTCTGACACTGTCTGCCTAGAGATTAAGGGCTCACAGATTAAGGGCTCAGTCCCACAAGACTGGTCCCCCCCACTTCAGATGCCAAGTAGCAGATCCCTAAGTAACCCACAACTCCTATCCAGCTTGGCTAAAAATTGGGGGTTCCCACAACCCCCTCCTTGGGTTCAGTTAATTTGTTAGAGCAGCTCGCAGAACTCGGGGAGACACTTACTTACGTTTACTAGTTTATTAACAGATGTGATAAAGGATACAGATGAACAGCCAGATGAAGAGATGCACAGGACAAGGGCTGGGAGAGTCCCGAGTGCAGGAGTTTCTGTCCCCATGGAGTTAGGGTGCATCAGTCTCCTGGTGTGGATGTGTTCGCCAACGTGGAAGCTCCGAACCCCGTACTGTTGGGATTTTTGGAGGCTTTGTCCCATAGGCATGATCAGTTATTAACTCCATTTTCAGCCCTTCTCTCTTCTCTAGAGAATGGTGGGCGGGACTGAAAATTCCAAGCTTCTTATTTTTTTTAAATTTTTAACTTCTTTTTTGTGTTTTTGGTTTTTTTGGTGAGGAAGATTGGTTCTGAGCTAACATCTGTTGCCAGTCTTCCTCTCCTTGCTGAGGAAGATTAGCCCTGAGCTAACATCCGTGCCCATCCTCCTCCATTTTGTATATGGGACACCACCACACGTGGCTTGATGAGCTATGCATAGGTCCATGCCCGGGATTCGAACCTGTGAATCCCGGGCCACTGAAGCAGAGCGCATGAACCCAACCACTATGCCACTGGGCTGGCCCTGAAAATTCCAACTTCTGATCATGGCTTGGTCTTTCTGGTGACCAGCCCCATCTAGGAGCCGACCCAGAGTCACCTCATTAGAACAAGAGATGTACCTGTCACCCAGGACATTCCAAGGGTTTCAGGAGCCCTGTGTCAGGGACTGGGGTCAAAGACAACTGTTAGAACAGAAGATGCTCCTACTGCTCTTATCACTTAGGAAATTATAAGGATTTCAGGAGCCCTGTGTCAGCACCCAGGGCAGAGATATATTATCTCAAGGTAGGTAAATGAACACTGATGAAGCGTCTTTACCTTTGCACAATTTAGAACAGATATGTTGACTTTCTGTTGGTTTGGCTTGGAGTTCCACATTGTACAAAAGGGGACTGTGGCTTCTGTAGTCATTCTCACCAACGTGTGCAGCCTCGATCCTTAACTCCTTATAGATTGTCTACAAGTGATAAAACTAGGAGAGGATTTGGTTAGTTCACGTAACAGCTTTCTCCCAATGCTGTTTCCTACTTGTGTCACTTTTAATGTATAATTAAAGGAATAGAAAATGACTCGGGTGGAGAGTTTTAAAATAATACTTTATACTGGAATATGACTGTTTTAACCTAGTTTGTATATTTCAACTTTATCTTTTAATTAACCCCTCTTATTTTTAGAATGGGCTATATAGTTGATAATAAACGTGAGACCACCTGGATAGAAAACACCTCAGAAGGGAGAGAAGAAATCCATTCCTGACTGTGGGGGCGTTGACGTCCTGAAAGCTCCCTTCCTGAGCTTGAAAGCAGAGCATCGGGCTTTCTCTTCCATTTTAGGCTTCCTGTGTCCAGTACCGCTTAGTGGTCCGGGATGTGAGCACCCTTCAGATCCTTCAGCTGTACACATGCCTGGACCAGATCCAGCACATCGAGTGGTCGGCCGACTCCCTCTTCATCTTGTGTGCCATGTATAAGCGAGGGCTGGTGCAGGTACGCTCCCGCAGCGGGCAGAGCCAGGAGGCCTGCCCAAGGTTGTAGCCCGGATGGAATGGTCTTTTCCTGTGCCCTTCCAGTTTGGGAGAAAGGCAATGCAGCTCAAAGCCAATTTTCTTGTAAAATTGTAATAGTTCTCTAATAGTTTAAGTATTTCTAAAACAAGAAAACACTTAAATATTCTTTATCTGTAACCAAATGTAACTCGGTAACAGGAAGTATTTACAGACAGCCATCTGGTGACTTGGACATCATGTGTTTTGGGAATCACTAAGATGTAGTGTTTTGTTGTAGACCTAAAGCTTAACTCACTGAGGTCCTAGGGATGGCAAAATGAATAAACTGTTGAAAACTCCAACAAAATGAAATCACCAGGAACTGTGGCTTATCTGGTGGTGCGATCTAGAACCAGTCCTTCGTAATAATGAAGGATTTTGACAGATATCCTATGCTTTGACTCTATGCGGTTGACATCCAGTTGTTTTTAAGCTTAATTAGTGCATGACTAGTTTGTAAGCTGCATTTGTGTCTCCTCTGAATCTAGGTGTGGTCTTTGGAACAGCCAGAATGGCACTGCAGAATAGACGAGGGTTCGGCTGGGCTGGTGGCTTCTTGTTGGAGCCCAGACGGGCGCCACATTCTCAACACGACTGAATTCCACGTGAGTGTGAAGCCCTGTTAGTCAAACGAGGGCGCCTCCTTACACTCTTCCTCCTGAAATGGCTTGGGAGCGTGAAAGTGGGTGATTTATGGAGAAGGAGGTGTATCTTAAGTCGTTAGAGCATTGTAAGCCCATAAATGTTGTTATATAATCTTTTTGCCCAGTTTCAAAGGAAAATAAAGCAGATTAAAAAAAAATCTTAAATTATATTTTTAAGGATTTAAATAGTTCCTGTAATTCAACAGTAGAAAATGAACTTTAATATGCACTAGTTTATATCTTTCCTTTAAGACATCTGATCTGTGGATGTCAATAACTGCTTCGTTCATCGGTTCTTTGACATTGGGCTGGCCGGCCAGGCACTGTGCTGGGGCTCCGAGTGCGAAGGTGAATGTTTGGAATCGGAGATAGCTCGGGTGGTATGAGTATGTCTCATAAATACATCCAATTAGGGAGTTTGGCCTGTAGAAGGTGTTCCGGTATAAGGTCTTTTGTGTCAGCAGTATATTTTTTAAATGTAGAGAAATACACGAATCCCTTTAATAATGTGCGTTTTTTGAGGGGCATTATAACCCAGCATTCGGACCTAAATCCGCTGAGTGTGGTCAGCAGTCTGGGCTGCTGGAGGCGTTGCAGCAGCCTAAGCCCTGGCTCCGCGGAGGTAACAGCGTGTGCGGCCGGGGCCAGTGTCTGTTCCCAGCCGTGAGGATGCTGAGTGGCGCTCCAGGATCTCACTCGGCTTTTTTCAAGGTGTCACTGTCAGGGATAGCTGCTCTGTCCCCTGCGAGGGGACGGCTAAATTAACTGCTTCAAACAGCTGTGTGGCTTCTGTGACACTCAAACGTACTTGAATCTGGCGCCTGCTAGTTGAGGCTGTTGGGGAGCGAGGCAGGAGGCGAAGGTCTGCCTGGTTTGTCCCCATTGGGCGTGTTGGCATTTGAAAGGTGCTTGCAACTCAAGGTTTTTGGGGATAATTTGAGCTCTTCATGTAGCCTCGACTAACAGTCTTGGTGTGTCTAGTTCTTCGGGCCAAAATCCAGCCTGTAGACAGGCACATGGCATGGGGTCCCTGCCTCCTGTGTGTCACCATGGAAGAGAAACCGTGTGCCCTTTGGCCACGGTTCAGCGAGTCAGTGTGCTCCCCATCAGGCCTGAGGAGAGGACGCTGCCAGGCTGCAGCCAGAGGGACCCCTGATCCCGCCTCTGTGTTCGCCATCTCCTTCCTTTTCTTGAGGGTCGTGTATGTGTGTGTGTGTGTGTGTGTGTGTGTGTGTGTGTGTGTGTGTGTGTGTGTGTGGACACTGTACCGTTTGGTGTGGGTTTGTTGAAGGTTTGCTTACATGAACTGTGCTCTGCGTGTTCTGTGGGGTTGCTTTCTCTCCTTGATGTTGTTTTTGAGATTCTTCCACGTTGAAGGCATGGCTGGTTCTTCATTCCTTGTAGGGAAAATCAAGCCACGATTTACTTAGCCATTCTACTGCTGCTGGGCGTTTGTGTTGTTATGACCCATGTTGCCGAGAATGTATTGTGTGTGTCATCCACGACCTGTCTCGAAACGATTGCCCAGGATGTAACCTGGAGGGGATTGCCTGTTACAGGAGGCGTTGGTATCAAGATTTAAAGTGATTGCCAGTCCAGTGGAAACACGGTTTGGTTTTAATTTTAATTTTTATTGCATTTGGTATTAATTTTCGTTTCTCTAATTATTTCATATCTTGTTTTACACTCACAAACACACACTTAATTGAAATATGTGGTTCAGGTTCATGTGGAGTTTATTTTATAATAGTGTGTGGTGTGAGGTAGGAGTAAATTTTGATCTATTCCCAACAACACTTGTTGACAAGTCCATCTTTACCACCTGTATCAAAAACTAAACTTCTTTACGCCGACGGGATCATTTCTGATTTTTCGTTCTATTCCATTGTAGGTCCATTGATACCGCTCCGTTTACACTAGTGGGGTTTTCTCCTATATTAGTATCTAGCAGAGCTGGTCCCTCTTCATTGCCCTCATGGTCTGCCAGTTTTTTAATGTATTTTTTTTATTGAGGTCATATTGGTTTATAACATTGTGTAATTTCAGGTGTACATGATTATATATCAGATTCTGTGTAGACAACATCGTGCTCACCACAAATAGTCTAGTTTTTATGTGTCACCATACATATGTGCCCCTTTGCCCTTTTTACCCACCCCACCACCCTGTTCCCCTCTGGTAACTGCTAATCTGTTCTCTTTATCTGTGTGTTTGTTTATCTTCCACATGTGAGTGAAGTCTTACGATGTTTGTCTTTGTCTGGCTTATTTTGCTTAACATAATACCCTTAAGCTCCATCCATGTTGTTGCAAATGGGACGATTTTGTCCTTTTTTATGGCTGAGTACTGTTCCATTGTATATATATATATATATATATATATAAAGAAGATGTGGTATATATATATATATATACCACATCTTCTTTATCTGTTCATCAGTTGATGGGCACTTGGGTTGCTTCCAAGTCTTGGCTATTGTGACTAATGCTGCAATGAACATAGGGGTGTATATATATATATATATATATATATATATGTATGTATGTGTGTATATATATCTTTGTATTGTGGATTTCATGTTCTTTGGATAAATACCCAGTAGTGGGATAGCTGGATCCTATGGTACTTCTGTTTTTAATTTTTTGAGAAATCTCCATACTGTTTTCCATAGTGGCTGCACCAGTTTGCATTCCAACCAGGAGTGTGTGAGGGTTCCCTTTTCTCTGCCTCCCCTCAAACGTTTATTATTTCTCATCTTGTTAATTATAGTCATTCTGACGGGTGTGAGGTGATATCTCGTAGTTTTGATTTGCATTTCTCTAATAATTAGTGATGTTAAAACATCTTTTCATGTATCTAATGGCCATCTGTATATCTTGTTTGGAAAAATGTCTGTTCATATCCCCTCCCCATTTTTTGGTTGGGTTGTTTGTCTTTTTGTTGTTGAGTTTTATGAGTTCTTTATATATTTTAGAGATTAGCCCCTTGTTGGATATATGATTTGCAAATATTTTCTCCCAGTTGGTGGGTTGTCTTTTAGTTTTGTTCATGGTTTCCTTTGCCTTGTAGAAGCTTTTAAATCTGATGTAGTCCCATTTGTTTATTTTTTCTTTTGTTTCCCTTGCCTGAGTAGACATGGCATTTGAAAAGATGCTGCTAAGACCGATGTCAAAGAGGGTACTGCCTGTATTTTCTTCTAGGAGTTGTATGGTTTCAGGTCTTACATTCAAGTCTTTAATCCACTTTGAGTTAATTTTTATGTATGGTGTAAGATAATGGTCTACTTTCATTCTTTTGCATGTGGCTGTCCAGTTTTCCCAACACTATTTGTTAAAGAGACTTTCCTTTCTCCATTGTATGTTCTTGGCTCCTTTGTCGAAGATTAGCTGTCCATAGGTGTGTGGGTTTATTTCTGGGCTTTCAGTTCTGTTCCGTTGATCTGTGTGTCTGTTTTTGTACCAGTACCATGCTGTTTTGATTACTGTAGCTTTGTAGTATTTTTTGAAGTCAGAGATTGTGATGCCTCCAGTTTTGTTCTTTTTTCTCAGAATTGCGTTGGCTATTTGGGCTCTTTTGTTGTTCCATACAAATTTTAGGATTCTTTATTCTATTTCTGTGAAGAATGTCAATAGGATTCTGATTGGGATTGCATTGAATCTATAGATTGCTTTAGGTAATATGGACATTTTAACTATGTTTATTCTTCCAGTCCATGAGCATGGAATATCTGTCCATTTGGTTATCTTCTTTGATTTCTTTCAATATTGTCCTGTAGTTTTCAGTGTATAGGTCTTTCACCTCCTTGGTTAAATTTGTTCCTAGATATTTTAGTCTTTTTGTTGCAGTTTGTAAATGGGATTGCATTCGTTACCTCTCTTTCGGCTAGTTCATTATTAGTGTATAGAAATGCAACTGATTTTTGCAAGGCGATTTTGTACCCTGCAACTTTGCTGTAGTTGTTGATTATTTCTAATAGCTTTCTGATGGATTCTTTAGGGTTTTCTATATAGAGAGTCATGTCATCTGCAAACAGTGAGAGTTTTACTTCTTCCTTTCCAATTTGGATACCTTTTATTTCTTTTCCTTGCCTAATTGCTCTGGCCAAAACCTCTAGTACTGTGTTGAATAGGAGTGGTGAGAGTGGGCACCCTTGTCTTGTTCCTGTTCTCAGAGGGATGGCTTTCAGTTTTTCACCATAAAGTATGATGTTAACTGTGGGTTTGTCATAAATGACCTTTATTATGTTGAGGTACTTTCCTTCTATACCCATTTTATTGAGAGTTTTGATCATAAATGGATGTTGGATCTTGTCAAATGCTTTCTCTGCATCTATTGAGATGATCATGTGATTTTTATTCCTCATTTTGTTAATGTGGTTTATCACATTGATTGATTTGCGGATGTTGAACCATCCCTGTGTCCCTGGTATAAATCTCACTTGATGCTGGTGTGTGATCCTTTTAATGTATTGCTGTATTTAATTTGCCAGTGTTTTGTTGAGGATTTTTCCATCTATGTTCATCAGCGATATTGGCCTGTAATTTTCCTTCTTTGTGTTGTCCTTGTCTGGTTTTGGTATCAGGGTGATGTTGGCCTCATAGAATGAGTTAGGAAGTGTTCCATCTTCTTTAATTTTTTGGAATAGTTTGAGAAGGATAGGTATTAAATCTTCTTTGAATGTTTGGTAGAATTCTCCAGAGAAGCCATCTGGTCCTGGACTTTTGTTTTTTGGGAGGTTTTTTATTAGTGTTTCAATTTCTTTACTTGTGATTGGTCTATTCAGATTCTCTATTTCTTCTTGATTCAGTTTTGGAAGGTTGTATGAGTTTAAGAATTTATCTGTTTCTTCTAGGTTATCCAATTTGTTGGCATATAGTTTTTCATAGTGTTTTCTTGTAATGCTTTGTATTTCTGCAGTATCCATTGCAATTTCTCCTCTATCATTTTTAATTTTATTTATTTGAGCCTTCTCTCTTTTTTTCTTAGTGAGTCTGGCTAAGGGTTTGTCAATTTCGTTTATTGTCTCAAGAAGCAGCTCTTAGTTTCATTGATCCTTTCTATTGCTTTTTTGGTCTCTATTTCATTTATTTCTGCTCTAATTTTTATTATTTCCCTCCTGCTGACTTTGGATTTAGTTTGTTCTTCTTTTTCTAGTTCTGTTAGGTGTAGTTTAAGATTACTTATTTGAAAATTTTATTGTTTGTTGAGGTAGGCCTGTATTGCTATGAATTTCCCTCTGCACCGCTTTTGCTGCATCCCATAAGAGTTGGTGTGTTGTGTTTTCATTTTCATTTGTCTCCAGGTATCTTTTGATTTCTTCATTGATCTTGTGGTTGTTCAGTAGCATGTTGTTTAGTCTCCACATATTTGTGATTTTCCCAGCCTTTTTCTTGTAGTTGATTTCTAGTTTCATAGCATTGTGGTCAGAAAAGATGCTTGATATGATTTCAATCTTCTCAAATTTATTGAGGCTTGCCTTGTTTCCCAACATATGATCTATCTTTGAGAATGTTCCATGTACACTTGAGAAGAATATGTATTCTGCTGTTTTGGGATGGAATGTTCTATATATATCTATTAAGTCCGTCTGGTCTAGTATTTCATTTAAGGCCACTGTTTCCTTGTTGACCTTCTGTCTGGGTGATCTATCCACTGATGTAAGTGGGGTGTTGAGGTCCTCTACTATTATTGTGTTGCTGTCAGTTTCTCCCTTTAGGTCTGTTAATAGTTGCTTTATATACTTGATGCTCCTGTGTTAGGTACATATATATTCGTAAGTATTATGTCCTCTTGGTGGAATGTCCCTTTTATCATTATATACTGACCCTCTTTGTCTCTCACTGCCTTTTTTATCTTGAAGTCTGCTTTGTCTGATATAAGTATGGCAACACCTGCTTTCTTTTGTTTGCCATATGCTTGGAGTATCATCTTCCCTCCCTTCACTCTGAGTCTATGTTTGTTACAGCTGAGATGTGTTTCCTGGAGGCAGCATATTGTTGGGTCTTGTTTTTTAATCCATTCCAGCCACTCTGTGTCTTTTGATTGGAGAATTCAATCCATTTACATTTAGAGTGATTATTGATGTATGAGGGCTTACCTGATATGTGAGGACCATTTTATCTCGTTTTCCGTTTGTTCTATATTTTCATTGTTTCTCTTCCCTTGTATTTCTGACTGCCATTTCAGTTTGGTGGTTTTCTGTGATGGTTTTCTCAGTTTTATCTTTATTATTTATGTCTCTGTTCTGATTTTTTGTTTAGTGGCACTGTGAGGTTTGTTTGAAAGATCTCGTAGATGAGATGGTCCATTTTCTTTTTTCTTTGTGAGGAAGACCAGCCCTGAGCTAACATCCATTGCCAATCCTCCTCTTTTTGCTGAGGAAGACTGGCCCTGGGCTAACATCCATGTCCATCTTCCTCTACTTTATATGGGACGCCGCCACAGCATGGCTTGACAAATGGTGCATTGGCGGGTGCCTGGGATCCAAACTCACGAACTCTGTGCTGCCAAAGCGTGAACTAAACCACTGCACCACGAGGCCGGCCCCAGAGACGGTCCATTTTCTGACAGCCTCTTATCTCCATTAGCCTAAGCAGGTTCCATCCCTTTCCTCTTCCACTTCTAAGTTATTGTTGTCACAAATTGTTCTTTTCTGTGTTGTAAGTTTGTGACTAATTTGAAGTGTTTATAGTTATTTTTGATGCTTTCCTTCCCTTTGTTTTTTATGTTATAATTAAGCATTTACTAACCTATTCTGATATAGAGCTGCAATTTTCTGATTCTGTCTGTGTATCTCCTTGCTCAAGGTTTTGTAAACCTTTGCTTTTTAGTTTCAGATGAGAGGTTTCCTTTCAACGTTTCTTGTAAGGCAGGCCTAGTGGTGATGAATTCCCTCAGCTTTTGTTTATCTGGGAAAGCTTTTATTTCTCCGTCGTATCTGAAGGATAGTTTCTCTGGATAGAGTGTTCTTGGCTGAAGTTTTTGTCCTTCAGTATTTTGAATATATCATTCCATTCTCTCCTAGCCTATAAGGTTTCTGCTGAGAAATCCACTGAAAGCCCGATAGTGGTTCCTTTGTATGTTATTTTCTTCTGCCTTGCTGCCCTTAATATATTTTCTTTGTCGTTGACTTTTGCCAGTTTTAGTATTATATGCCTTGGAGAAGGTCTTTTTGCATTGATGTAATTAGGAATTCTATTGGCTTCATGTACTTGTAAGTCCAGCTCCTCCCCCAGGTTTGTGGGAAGTTCTAAGCTATTATTTCTTTGAACAAGCTCTCTGCTCCTTTCTCCCTCTCTTCCCCCTCTGGAATACCTGTAATCCTTATGTTGCTTTTCCTAATTGAGTCGGATATTTCTCGGAGAATTTCTTCATTTCTTTAAAATCTTAGTTCTCTCTCCTTGTCTACCTGAAGCATTTCTACATTTCTATCCTCTAACTCACTGGTTCTTTCCTCCATAACAGCAGCTCTGTTTTTTCTTGTTTTTTTTCTTTTGTGAGGAAGTCCAGCCCTGAGCTAACATCTGTTGCCAATCCTCCTCTTTTTGCTGAGGAAGACTGGCCCTGGGCTAATATCCGTGCCCATCTTCCTCTACTTTATATGGGACGCCACCACAGCATGGCTGACAAGCAGTGTGTCAGCTGGCGCCCGGGATCTGAACCTGCAAACCCTGGGCTGCCAAAGTGCAACCTCAACTGCTACGCCACCAGGTCCACCCCCAGCTCTATTTTTTAAGGATTCTAGGTTATTTTTTATCTCATTAATTGTGTTCTTCATATCCAGAATTTCTGTTGGTTTTGTTTTTTAGAGCTTTAATCTCTTTGGTGAAGTATTCCTTCTGCTCATTAATTTTATTCCTGAGCTCATTGAACTGTCTGTCTGAGTTTTCTTGTAACTCGTTGAGTTTCTTTATGACAACTATTTTGAATTCTCTGTCATTTGGATTGTAAATTTCTGTGACTTCAGGATCGGTTTCTGGAGACTTGTCATTTTCCTTCTGCTCTGAAGTGTTAATGCAGTTCCTCATGGTGTTTGATGAAGTGATCCTTTGCCAGTGCATTTGTGGTAGTATCAGGTCGCAGATTCCACCTGCCACCGCTGGGGGCAGGCAGGAGCTGTGTTTTCTGATCTTGCCCTGTCTGCTAGAGGTGATACCAATAGGGCTTCTCTGCGTTTGTGCACTGGCTGCAGCTACTTAGTGGATCATGCACACATGCACAGGCAGGTTGCTCTGGTGTGGGACCACTGTGCTTGGCAGGGGACTGGCTGAGTTGTCACGCTAGGTGGGAGGGGAGGGGCACTTGCTTTTGCGCGGGCCAGCTCTGTGCTTGAGAGCAGCTTGGCTGAGCTTGGTGGGGGCTCCTTCATGGGGCTCGGCTGTGCCAGGGGAGCATTCCCACAGGCTGGGCTACAACTCCAAAAGTGTTTGTGCAGGCTGAGCTGCCCCTGTCTCCTCTTACAGTTGTGCCAGCTGCTTTGTGAGGATCTGTGACCCAGATCAGTGCCACCAGGGAGGGGGAGGGGTCCGCTCATCCAGTTCCACCGCCTCCTGGGGGTCCAGTCCACCCACCTTCAGATGCACGGTTGTGTGGATCTCTCAGATGTCCTGTTGTGCTGTGCAGGGCATCGTCTGCTGGTTAATGAATGTCCCCTTAGTTGCAACTTAGAGGGGAGAGACTAAGGGAACAACTCACTCCGCCATGATGCTGGGGTCCCTCTCTTTAGTGTATTTTGGGGGCTCTGTTATTAGCTGCATACAGGTTTAAAACTTACATTTTCATGGTGAATTGAACCTTTTATTATGTCTTGTTCTTTCTGTTGTAAAATCTATTTTGTTGGATATTAGCATAGCAATACCATCCTTTGATTAGGCTTTTTATGGTATATCTTTTTCTATCCCTCTACTTTCAACCTCTCCATATCTGTAAATTTTAGTGTATATGTTGTAAATCATCTGTAGTTGGCTTAAAAAAAATAAACTCAGATTGAAAACTTTTTCTTGTATCTCAATAAATCCCATTAAAATTACTTATAAGCAGTAGGATTCACCCACTTTCAGTGTGCAGTTCCATGAGTTGTGACAGATGTGACCAGCACAGAAGACTGAGACCATTTACACCAACACAGTGGGCACCTCGAGCCCCATAGTCAGTTTCCTCTCCCTACCTCTGACCCCAGACAACACTGACCTGCTTTTTATCGCTAGTTTTACCTTTTGGAATTCCATAGAAATGGGACCACATGGTGAGCAGAGTCCCGTGTTTGTCTTCTGTCACTTGGCGTCATGCTGTTCCTGAGATTCGTTCATGTTGTTATAGGAATCAGCAGCCAGTTCCTTCGAGCTGAGTAGCGCTCGCTGGGGTGGATAGACCACGTTTGTTTATCTGTGCACCAGCTGTTTCTGGTGTGGGGTGTAATGAACAGAGCTTAAGAATATTCACATGCAGGCCTGTCTGTGGACATGTGTTTTCATTTCTCTTGGGTACATACCTAAGGGTGGGATTGCTGGGGAGGGGAAGGGGGAGGTACATTTAACATTTTAAGAAACTGCCAAATGGCTTCTAAAGTGGTGCTGCCATTCTGCATTCCCACCAACAGTGTGTGAGAGTTCCAGCTGCTCCACCTCCTCATCAACACTTGTGATTACAGTCTTTCTTCCGTTAGTCAATCTACTACCTAGTGGTGTCTCACTGTGGTTTTTGTTTGTTTGTTTTTTGCTGAGGAAGATTGGCCCTGAGCTAACATCTGTGTCCATCTTCCTCTATTTTGTATGTGGGTCGCTGCCACAGCATGGCTGATGAGTGCTGTCGGTCCACGCCCGGGATCTGAACCTGCAAACCCGGGCCGCCGAAGCAGAGCCGCTGAACTCAATCACTGCACCACGGGGCCGGCCCCTCATTGTGGTTTTAATTTGCATTTTCCTTATGACTAATAATGTCAAGCATCTTTCATGTGCTTGTCATTGTATAACTCTTGACTGTTCATACTGTTGAAAAACAAAATTCAACTGAGTAAATTTGAACGTGTCATTGGCTTTATTAAGTGATTCATGAATCAGTCAGCATCCCACCTGGCAAATAGGACTCTCTAGGAGTTGTACATAATGGAAGGTTTTTATAGGCAGACGGAGGGTGGGGCAAGGAAGTTGTTTATTAGCAGAAGAAAAGAAAGGATTGTTTCAGGCCAGCACCTCTTTTAGGGGGAAGGGACTGCAGGGTTTCCTCATGCACGTGGCCTCACTGGTGCTGATGAGGAGATTTCAGATCGACTGTTAGAAAGGCCACATTCCTGGGACAGGCTGAAGCTGCAGTCAAGGCTTGGTTTGCTGTCGTGAGGCAAATGACTCCATTTTGGGCTTGTTATTTCTTTTTTAACAATATCTTCTATTTCTTTATTAGATCATTTGTCATATTATTGAGTTGTAAGGTTTTTTAAAAATATATTCTTGTTACAGGTCTTTTATCAGATATAGGTTTGTCAGATATTTTCTCCTGGTCTGTGGCTTGCTTTTCATTTTGTTAACAGTTTCTTTTACAGAGCAGAAGATTTTCATTTTGATGGAGTCTAATGATCAATTTTTTTCTTCTATGATTTGTGCATTTTGTGTTTAAAGAATTCCCCACCCAACCCAACATCACAAAGAGTTTCTCCTGTTTTCTCCTAGAAGTTTTATGGCTTTATCCCCTAAGTTTACATGCATGATGTATTTTGAATTTCTGTCCTTTTTCCTCTTTGTACTGTGCATGCATGGGTCTGTTTCTGGACTCTGTCCTGTTCCATTGATCTGTCTGTCTGTCTTTGTGCCAATGCCACACTCTCCTGCTTACTGTAGTAAGTCTGGAAACCAAAATCATTGTGAGTTTTCCAACTTTGTCCTTTTTCAAAGTTGTTTTGGCCATTTTGGGTCCATTGCATTTCCATATCCATTTTAGAATAAATTTGTCAATTCCTTTAAAAAAATCATGCTAGGATTTTTAAATTAAGATTGCATTGAATCTACAGACCAGTTTGGGGATGGTTGCCATCTTAACAATACTGAGTCTTTGGATTCGGGGACATGGAATATTTTTCTGTTTATTTAAGTCTTAAAATTTTTCTAAGCAATGTTTTCATTGTATAGATCGTGCACATATTTTATAAAATTTATTCCTAAGTTTTAAATGTTGTTTTGTCAGCTCTTGACTAGTTGCACTGGTGCAAGGAAAGGGCCATGTCTGGCTCTGGAATGTTCACTCAGGTTTGCGTATCTAAACGTGGAGTATTCGACCTCTCGCTATATCCCACGTCTAGCAAAACAGGGAAACCACAGCGTTTCTTGTACTGATGAAGAACTCAGATGAGCTGCTATCAATTTTCTGTATTTATGTTGATTTTCCAAACAATTTCTAAGTTGGAAAATGTTATTTTAAGTATTTTTGCTTAAGTACTGGAATTTTCCAATTTGCCAGCAGCAAATGATGTACTAATAAAAATGTACCTATTTTTAATGTCAAGAAAACTTGTATTATGGAAAAGGACATGAGAAAATTAACTCATTTCAAAAGTGAATGTTCTCTTGCAGTGAGCATTTCAGTGTACACTTAAATGTGGAAGTGCTTGAAAGTGCGATATAACCAGGAAAAATACAGTGAAGTCCTCCTAAAAGACTAACACCTTTTGAAGAGAGTTGGACCCGTGACCTTGTGAAGACAGAACTAAACTCTTAGGTGGAAAGGCCCGTGGATTTGTCCTCTGAGCAGAACAACCTGGTTGTGCAGTATTGTGTCTCCCTTTGAACCAAGGATTCAGGGAGAGGGACGTGTGGGAGTGTAGATGGGAGTGGGGCCTGGTCAGCCCCCAGGCGGAGCCCTTCAGCCCCCTCTGCTGGCCCTGGGAGCTCGCTTCTCCAGCTGTGCTGCTGCTGTTAATAGAGTTGATGGAGGTGTACATTTAACTGCCTCTTTTTTTCTTATTGGATTTGTAAGGTTACAAACAGTTGTTTTTTTAGACTTTTTTTTTTTTGACAGGGGATGGAGGGTAAAAATCAGGCTTAGAGGGCTATCTGTGTGTCTTTTCTGCTTTTAAAAACAATGTGCCCACAGGGTGTCCTGGAGTGACACAAGGCAGTGGACAGTGGATGCTGTTTCTTGAAAACCTGAGTGTGTTTCGGGAAGCGTACAGTCATTCTGTCCACTTTCAGTTCCTCATCTGATCAGCACAATCGCCCTGAGGGCAGGTGTGACAAACAAGGATACCTGAAGGTCAGGAGAAGGTCACTGGGAAGGTGTTGGCTTTACCTCAGAAGGACAGACGCTTTGAGTTGAGCCAGTGCTTCTCGCAGCCGCCCAGCTCACCGCAGCCACTGCCCACAGCTGTTTTCTGCATTCAGGAGTGGGTTTCCACAACTTCCCTCCTAAATGCATGTCACTTGTTCAGAGAGGCAATACAGGCAGCAGAATTTCTGTCCTTTTTTAAGAAGAGGTGATGTGGAGAAAATTAATTCATTTTTTAACCTCCTAAACTAAGCAAAAATGGCATCGTTTGCAGGAATCACGCTGATATAGAAATGCAGGGCCCCATACTTCACTTCTGACTAAAGCAGTTATTTAGCGCCTGCCCCCCCTCTCCCAGCGACCCCGTAAACCCCGCTTTGTCATGTGCACCATTCATGGGTGATCTTGCACTCTGCTGGCCGTGGCAGCTGGGGAGGCACCTTCTCTGTGCATCTGGCAGAGCAGTTGCTGGATCCATAAATCAGTTAACTTTCACAGCAGCCGATGGGAAGGGCGTGGAGACAGTTTTCAGAAACAAAAATTGAGAAATTCTGGTGAAGGGTGGTTATTCACCTGTGGGCTCTGAAGGGAGTCTGGGGGGCCGTTTATACAACTTCGGTATTACACGCAGATGTGGGTGGGTGTTCTGAGGGCTTACGGGGTATAGCTACAGTGCGGAGGCTCATGTCCATCTCGAGTGCTTCCCCCTGGGGACAGTGTCCACGTCCACCCCGACAGGCTCTCCTTGGTCCCTCGTTAGGACTGTTTTCTTCCAGCCCTTTTGTACCAACCTAGTCAGCTCTCAGCTTCCCGCGTGAAGGAAAGGAGAGGGAAGATGGACAGCAGGCCCACAGTGGTTATTCTAGAAATCCTCTGCAGAAGCAGCGGGCACAGCAAGGCCACTGTGTGCCGCTGAGTCTGGCCATTTCCCATTTCTGCATTTCAGGCCGCACCCTCGCGCCTTGGGGCCGAGACATGCTCACCGGCAGCGGGGGAGCCGCACTGACTGCACGGAGCAGTTCCTCTACGTCACGAGGGGACCGACGTCCCGCATGGCTCTCCTGCGTAAAGATGTTTCTCTGACTGAATAACTTTCTCAGGTTTACCAGAATAGGAAAACTGTGATTAGTCTGAAATTGTGCACTAAAATGCATTTGTATTTAACTTTGTGTCACTCGAGTAATATTGTTACAAAATGCAAAGCAAATAGCAAGAGCATTAGATGTAACAACAGTGAGATGACAGTTTGGCTACACTCTTCAGGGGCAAACACCCCTAGAACTGCTAACATTGTTCTTTCGGCAGGAAATCTCTTCCAGGGGTGCTCACCACCTGGTTTATGATTTGTGACAGTCTCTCTAAAAATGCTAAATATATGCTGTTTCCTTTCTCCTTTCCCTTTTTTCCCTGACAGCTGCGGATAACTGTCTGGTCCTTGTGCACAAAATCCGTCTCTTACATCAAATATCCTAAAGCTTGTCAGCAGGGTGAGTCGGTCAAAGCTACTCAAAAGCCGTTTCTTTGTAGTTGTTTTGGGGGTGTTTTGACCTTGTTATCATGAAATTTTCGAACTTAGGCCAGAGTAGCCTCAACAGTGGGTCAGCTCACAGCCAGTCTTTTCTCTACCGCCCCCACCCCCACCCCCGATCATCTTAAAGCACATCCCAGCCCCCTCATCCTCCATTGGTTGGTGTTTCCACATGTGACTCCGCCTTGATACAGTCCCCGGGGCTAAAGAGCCTTTAAAGGACATCAAAGGGCCAGGGGTTTACAAGGAGTTCCTTCGTCTTGGTGACAGAACTGGGTTTACAGATCTCTACAGTTCACATCTGTCTGCCCCACCTCCTGCGTTGAATTCTGAACTTCAGATCTCTGAATCTTCTGTTGACTCTGCGATCTCTGTAGAGGGGACGCGGTGACCTGTCCCGTCTGGACATCCCAGAGGAGGGATAAGGGAGAAAGGGGGGTGGCCTAGATGCAGCCACCACTGCGTGATTTAATTGGACCCCTGAGAGCTAGCTGATATCCACTCTTGAATCGTGAAATCACAGTGATGGATCTTTCACTTAATAAACAGAGCAAAAGATGACTTAATTTGAATGTTTTTTCTACCTTTTTTGTTGCCATCAGCAAACTTGCATTTGAGTGAAGTGCAGTTGTACATTTTTTATTTTTATAGTTTGAACAGTGGTGTCTCTCGAGATGACGTGTGGAAACAACAGTTACATCGCTGAGGTGTTCTTTTGACTCAGGAAGTATGAGATGTGGCTGAGGGCTTTTTAAGCTGATATAGAACTAAATACACATTTCAACCAAAGGGTATTTCCAAATCTTATGTTAAATTTACTTCTTCCAAATCATTAAATTCAAAAGTAAAAGTCGGAAGTGCGGTGACAAGCTGACTTCCCTACACTCTTTTCGAGGAGGGTGACACTCCATTAGGTGCTGCATTTGTCAGTAATGTTTTGTGATTCATCAGGGGTCAGGTTACTGCATTTCGCGCAGATTCCTTGCAAATCAGTGGACGGTGTGAGTCGGAGCCCCCGCCCTGCCGTGCAGACCGCACGTGCTGTAGTCCCTCCCATGTGAACACACGCTCTCCTCGTCCAGGGAAACATGTGTGCTGCGTGTCCTCTGTCCCATGTCCCCTTCTTTTGACCGCTGCTGCTTGTTCTCATTCTTCCTGGAAAGTGACCACTGTTCTTCCTCCTGTCTGGCCGCCGCTGGACTTCAGGACCTGTTCTCTTCCGGCAGGAACCACCTTCACCAGAGACGGCCGCTACATGGCGCTGGCCGAGCGGCGGGACTGCAAAGACTACGTGAGCATCTTTGTCTGCAGCGACTGGCAGCTCCTGCGGGTAAGACGTTTTCTCCACCTGGGAGTAAAGGTGTCCTGTTGAGCGGGGAGGGCCTGGGTGAGAAGTGTGCTCTCTAGGATTCCAGGGGTTCTCGGTATAGTGTGGACAATGGGATCCTGTATTTCCAGAGGGCAGGGGGGCTGCGTGTAACTTCAAAGTTACTATGCCCTCAAACGTGAGCCATTTTCCTCTTCTTACTGGTTCAGTGGTGTTTGCATGTGTGTCGCTGTCGGGAGGAATGAACTTGAATGTAGCACTGACTGAGCACCTGCGCCCGGCAAGGCGTCCAGGTGCCGAGGGGCCGGCACAGAGCCCTGCCCTGGCCGTGCTTACATCTGAAGGCGGGCGACCCTGCGACACAGGGCTGAGACCAAGGAACCTGCTCCAGAATGCTGTGAGAGCACAGGAGAGGCAGGGCGTGTCCTGGAAGGGTCTTGTCTGAGCTGGGTCTTAAAGGGCTGAGACTCAGGGAAGAGGAGAGTGGCGTGTCGGGCAGGACCTCCACATGAGCCGCATCTCAACCAAACCCCACGTGCGGGGCTGGGCCGAGGGGCTGCCAAGTGCTGGCTCTGCCGGGCGCTGGCTGGCCTGGAACCTCTTCAACACTCAGCAGCATTTTCACGGCAGAGAAGGACAGAGTTGCAGCCATTTTTGTCCATTTCTGTATAGGGAAGTTAAATACTAAATGTGTTAGAAACATCAATTACAAAATAAATGTCTGTTTGCTTAAGAAAATATTTTCAGGTTTAGTCTGTTCTCCCCCTCCCTTTGAAGCACTTTGATACGGACACCCAGGATCTGGCCGGGATCGAGTGGGCCCCGAACGGCTGTGTGCTGGCGGCGTGGGACACCTGTCTGGAGGTATGCAGGCGGAGCCAGCGGCCCTTTCTCCCCAAAGCGCTTTGCCTGCGAGTCTCTGAGATGAAGTGCTTTCACCAGCAAGTCGTCAGAGTCACACGCTGGTCCTTCCTTTCCCCGCAGCATTGTCACTCTTTTCCAGTCGCATCTCCCATCCTGCTCCCGTCCCCATCCCCATCCCCGGCCAGGGAGGAGGGCACTGTCCTTCCTCAGCTCCACTCTGTCTGTCTGAGTCTCCCTCACTCTGGAGTGGCTGTGCCGTTTACACCCCAGGTTAACTGACGCGTAAACTCCGATTGAAATGTCTCGCCTGCAGTATAAGGTTCTGCTGTACTCCTTGGACGGCCGGCTTCTGTCAGCGTACTGTGCTTACGAGTGGTCCCTGGGCGTCAAGTCCGTGGCCTGGAGCCCCAGCAGTCAGTTCCTGGCAGTCGGGAGCTATGACGGGAAGGTGAGCCACTGCAGCGCGCACGTGGAGAGACCCAACGGCTCAGGCGGCCAGGGCGGCACTCACCTGCGCGCTCTCTCTCCGCAGGTGCGCATTCTTAATCACGTGACTTGGAAAATGCTCACAGAGTTTGGGCATCCTGCAACCATTACTAATCCCAGAATAGTAAGTCTGGAATGTTTTTCTGTTTGAGTGA
The DNA here is from genome assembly GCA_031878705.1 of Tapirus indicus. Classification (NCBI taxonomy): domain Eukaryota; kingdom Metazoa; phylum Chordata; class Mammalia; order Perissodactyla; family Tapiridae; genus Tapirus; species Tapirus indicus. The sequence goes on along the minus strand of CM062924.1, from coordinate 86,802,702 downwards.
TATTTGGGGAAGGAGGTCGAAAACTGCTTCCTGTGACAGAGGTGCCCCCGTCACCACGAACCTCTATCCGAGGTGGTGTCCTTGCTCTGCCTGTTCCCACCCATCCCTGGAGGGCTCATTCTTGGATCCACTGCTGCTCTCTGCAGAGTAACAAGGTCTCCTGCCTGCAGGCACTGAGCATCTGCGGCTGGGCCAGGCGCTGTGCTCTGGGCCACGGTCAGAAAAGAGCAGACAGACCCCTGCCCCTGGGGAGTGGGGGGCAGGGCTGGGAGAGCTGGGTGTCTCCCTGGGGTGGACAGGGACGGCTCCCTTCGGAGGGATCGCTGGGGCAGATGCCGGGAAGCAGTGAGGCAGGATCTGGGGAGGAGCATTTCAGGCAGTGGGAATAGGAAGTGCAAAGGCCCTGAGCTGGGAACGTGCATCCCTTCATTCAGCAGGAGCTGGTCCAGGTGCTGGGAGATAGCAGGGACGCAGACAGAAACCCCAGCCTCAGGGGGACAGCAGGGACGCAGACAGAAACCGTGGTCTTGGGGGGACAGTAGGGACACAGACAAACACCCCAGCCTTGGTAAGTTTGCCCGCAGATGAGACCCGAGTCAGAGACACGGTGGGTGTGGTGAGGAGAGCAGGCGCAGTGGGGCTGCGAGAAGAGTGAGGGCAGTGGCCTCGGAGCTGTGATGCTGGAGTAAAGGCGGAGGAGGGAGCAGGGGCCAAGTGGGCACCTGGGGTCTGTGAGCCAGGCTGGGTCCTGTCACTGTGACTGGAGGGCCAGCTGGAGGCGCAGGGAACAAGGGATGGAGTCGTAGGAGTAGCAGGGGCTGACCCCACAGGCCTCAAAGGGTTTGCTCCAGACCCTTCCACCCACAGCCCGAGCACATGCTAAAGCTGTAGGGTAGGTGGTGACCCTTTCTTAATTCCTGGGGTGTGGCCTGCCGGCCTTTGATGCACCCTGGGCTGCTCACCCTTTACCTGTCAGGCTTCAGGTCACAGATGCCCCTTGTTCCTGGGCCTGTCTCTGTCACTTGTCACCACTGACATGCTTGCTGGTCGACTGACTGGCTGCACGATGGGAGGGCTGGCTGTGCGTAAACGTGCAGCTACTGGACATCGTCGCCCCCTTTCTTAGGGAGCAGGCCTGCGGGCAGGACCACACAGAATCCCCACAAGGAGCGGCGAGTGGGGGCCAGCATCTTCGTGGCAGCTCCTCGCGTTTAGGTCAGCCCTCACCGTCACCAAGCGCTTGTGGCCCGTCCTGAGCGGTGGTGGCGGGCCTGTCGTGTCTTCCAGGTGGTGTATAAGGAAGCCGAGAAGAGTCCGCGGCTGGCGCTGGGCCGCCTTGCCTACCCCCCGCCCCGAGCGGCGGCCGGCCCCCTGGGCACCGCGGAGAGCAAATGTGAGCAGCGGAGGGCGGCGGGCGTTTGCTGGGTTCCCTTTTCTTTTTTTATGAGAGTCCTCTTTGTCCAAGTAGATTTCAGATGGTCTTTTTTTTTAATTCATTTTCCCTTCCCTGTGATACTCACAGCCAGCGTCTCTCTCAAACCATCAGTCACTGACCCCCTGGGCACTGTTTTTGGGGAGTGAACACAAGCTCTGGAAATCTAGCTGACTGCTGGTGCTCCAAGAGCCATATTTCTTAATGAAAAATAAAATTTCCTTGGATGAGGCAGCAGGAGTCAGGAGGCAGGCCACAGAAAGGGCTCACACTGGAGCTCAGAGCTGGTCTGGATCCCAGCTGTGTGGCCCTGGGCAGGTTTTCTTGCTTCGGTTTCCTCCTCTGTAAAATGGGCATAATTAGGGGGTCAGATGAGCGTTAAGATAGAGGAAATGTGGGAACAGCCGCCAGGCCCTAGAACGTTGCCTGCCTGTCACAGGGCTCAGCAAACACGCAGGGACGGGGCGTGGCCTGGACACAGGAGGTACACCTACTTACGTGAGCTTTACCATCATCATCGTACAACCTGCTGCTTCTGGTTTTATAATGTTTTTTTTCTTTTAAGACTTTATTTTTTTAGAGCAGTTTTAGGTTTACAACAAAATTAAGGGGAAGGTACAGAGAGTTCCCACATGCCGCCTGCCTCCACACACACACAGCCTCCCCAACTGTCAACATCCCCACAGATGGGACATTTGTGACAGTCGATGGCCCTGTGTTGACATGTGTGTATCAGTATTCTCACTGCCCTAGAAAGCCCCTGTGTCCTACAGTGCTTTTGCCACATCTGAAGTCTAAGGATACTGAGGGTGACTGAAGCAGTGTGAACAGACGCAGGGAACGGGAAGAAGACAAGAAGTGCCGAGATGTTGGAGCCACCGATCCATGTCTGGGGCAGGCAGTTCGGGAGTGTGCCGCACCTTCTCGGCCGCCCGGCACCGCTGAGCTCCCGGGGCTGGGGTGTGTGCCTCCTGGTTGGGGCGTGGCAGGGGAGGGCGCGGCTGGGCCTCTGACCACCACAGCCAGGTTCTCATTCAGCCCTTCCTCGATACAATTTTGCCCTGGTGCTTTTAGTATCATCGTCCCTCCCATCTGAACTGAGTAGACGAGGTCAGTGGCTCTTGTCCCTGTCACGGGCAGGCGCACAGGCCACAGTGATCTTCGACGTGCGGGCCCTGTGCTGAGATGCGATGGAGTCTCCTCCCTTTTCATTTTCTAGACGAGATTGCCTCAGTGCCAGTTTCCTTACAGACTTTGAAACCTGCTGCTGACAGAGCGAACCCTAAAATTGGCATAGGAGCACTGGCCTTCAGTCCGGACAACTACTTCCTGGCGACGAGGAACGGTCAGTGGCTGAGGGCCCACGCTGTGTTGTGTCCACTCACTGTTTCCTCGGGTGCCCAGGCAGAGAGAGGGGTTGAAAGGAAAATCAGGTAATGGGCCTCTGCACGTGGGTTCCTCCCGTTTCCTGCTGATGGTGGACGTTCTGCCCACAGCGGCTGCGCAGAGGAGTTGGGCTTCGTCTTTGCCAAAGCAGCAGCGGGTAGGGGCCGGCCCAGTGGCGCAGCGGTTTAGTTTGTGCTTTGGCAACCCGGGGTTCATGGGTTCGGATCCCGGGCGCCTGCTAACGCACTGCCTGTCAGCCATGCCGTGGCGGCGTCCCATATAAAGTGGAGGAGGATGGGCACGGATGTTAGCCCAGGGCCAGTCTTCCTCAGCAAAAAGAGGAGGATTGGCGACAGATGTTGGCTCAGGGCTGGTCTTCCTCACAAAAAAAAGAGCAGCAGCGGGTCACCGTTGCGCCTCCGCGCCCCCCCGCCTCGCTGCTCTTCTCCCCCCTCTTTGTGTGGTGAAGAACCGGGCTCCAGGCCCAACTACAGCTGTGGGCCTGTTTTATATACGAAGTGCTCTTACATTTTTAAAAGGTTATAAAAAACCCAAAAACATGCGTCTGTGGCTTTTAAGTCTAAGGGAGGGACAGTCTGCCCCCACTAGACACTGGAGCACCAATGTCCAGCCTGGAGCCTGGCGCAGAGGCCAGTGCCACGCCCATGCGCCCCATGGTCTGCTTCCTTCGTCCATCTTCGGGGGTAAATCCCAAGGGGGCAGGGGGCTGAAACAGGCAGCAAGGGGTAATGGGCCCCTGGACCTGCCTGCGTCTTCCTTCCTCAGACAGCGTCCCAAATGCCATCTGGATCTGGGACATACAAAAGCTGAGACTCTTTGTGGTGCTGGAGCAGCTGTCCCCGGTGCGCTCCTTCCAGTGGGACCCGCAGCAGCCCCGGCTGGCCATCTGCACGGGAGGTAGCAAGGTGTACCTGTGGTCGCCGGCGGGCTGCGTGTCGGTGCAGGTGCCTGGGGAAGGTGAGCACAGCCCTCGGCGGAACCCTAGCAAACGAGCACATCTCAGCAGACGCGGACGCCAGGGCTTGTCCGGGTTACTGTCTGGAGGACAAAGTGAAAGTCGCTCTCAGCATCTTTGGGGAAACCTCGAGGCCAGGCCCGTGTGCACCCCGACACAGGGCCCACTGCGCTAAGCGTTACAGGCCGGAAGAGGCCCTGCTGAGCGGGGGTGGTTTGGGCTCCAGCTGGATCACTCTGGGCTCACCACACACCCAGGGCATTTGGGGCTGCACTGGCCCGGGGACCCTAGCCTCTCCCATTCCTGACCTGGCTACCTTTCTCCAGGGGACTTCCAGGTGCTTTCTCTGTGCTGGCATTTAAACGGGGACTCACTGGCCCTCCTCAGCAAGGACCTCTTCTGCCTGTGTTTCCTGGAGAATGAGGGGTCAGCACGGCCTCCGGACAGCTGGGCGACCACAGGAAGGACCTGTGCATAACGGCCCATGTGAGATGGACGCAGGCCCGTCAGCTGGGAAAGGAATGGCGCTGCTCGGGGGAAGTTCTCCAGCCGTGCTGGTCCCAACAAAATGAGTTGCTTGTATTTTTTTATAGCAAGGCTTTTTTGTAAATATACGTGGTATAAAACTGTAATTTTTGTTACTTAAAATAAATATTCACTAATTCATAAAATAGCTAATCTTGTTTTCTTGAAAGGTTTAGGTCACAGGAAAGCTTTCTAGGTTAGTTTTAAGTTTTGTGTTCACTGTCTGGGAAAGTAACTGAGCCAGTCCTCTCAGACATGCTGTTCTCACTCTGAAGCGTCCACACCAGTCACTGAGGGTCTCGGGAGAACAGCTTGGGTTTCACGTAGGGCCTGTTCTGGAGCGTGGTGGGGGAAGCCCCGGGCACCGTGAAGGTGGTGCCACAGGGGGGCAGCGGGGTCAAGGTCGGGTCCCCGACCTGCTGAGTTGGTCCTGCAGGAAGTCTCCACCCTGGCTGTCCGCCCAGAACAATTCCAGGAGCCTCTAAACTCAGGTGCTTTTGACAGGCAGGCAGGGTTGGGAAGCACTGTTGGATGAATCAGGATTCCAAACGGGGATTCGTGATCCTGGTTAAAAGCTAGATGGTTTGCGAACCATTGTCTGGAGTGTTTTGTAAAGAGAACTGTACTGGGTAAGTCACTTAGAAGCCTCGTGACTACACGCACAGCAAGCTGACAGGTTTACAGTTATTACAGAAATAGTTCAAGCTTTAAAATACACTCGTTTAAGAGGGAACCTTCTTGGTGATTGCACCTGTTTTAATAATTACAACTTCAAAAAAGGAACAACACCCATTTGATTCTAAATGTCTTTACTACAAGACAAAAAGCAAAGGCCTGGGCGAGGTTTTGAGGCTGCCTTTTGATTCAGACAGGCTGCTTGCTGCATTCGGACCACATCCACAACAATTAAAGCTGCACCAGCTTGTAAATAAGGAGGAAGAAACCGATGAGCCAGCACTTAAGGTTGATCAACAGATGCTTCCAGGCAAACCGGCAAGCCATGGACGGGTGCAGGGACGCGGGCCGTAGTCCCCACGTGGAAATGCTCCCGGGCGCATGGAGGCCCAGGCGCCTTCAGGGCGAGGCTCAGACAAAGCTGGTGTCTGCATGGAGCTGCGGTAACCAAGGCGGGCGTTAGCTGCTGCATGAGAATCTTATACGGTTCCTTTTTAAAGTGCATTCCTTAAAAGCAAACTAAGCAATTCCCTTTTTATGTATGAATATGACAATACATATTAGAATACATATAGTTTTAAAAATTGTGTGCAAAGAACTATGAAGGTGACTTTCTCAAATTAATGAATTGTCTTAAAATGATTTTCTGCAAACCTTTTCGGGCCTGGGAAAGATGCCATAAGTATTAACACAATATAGATTAATTTTAGAAGTGTGACTTTAAGTCAAACATATATTTACACAAAAGCAACTGTTCATTCAGGAGCTGACAAGGCAGACTGTCTCTTGCTTAGTTCACCAGTCTGCTGGCTTTTGTATTTAGCTTTAAAAAAATGGATTAAATTTCAAAATACAAAATTTGACACCAAGAGTAAACATATTTGCAACTACAGGCACTGGGGTATGAGGTCCTCCCTGGATATAAGAATCTACACAGCTTAAGTGCTAACAGGTGTGCTCTGGGACTCACACGACGTTTATTAACATGCTACAGGGCTGGGGTGGGAAGGACCACGAGAAGCCCCATGGAGACACTCCAGGAAAAACACGAGAACTGAAGTTCTAGAAAATGGGATACCAGCCAGGACAGTGCCAGCGAAACTCATTTTGCTTTTATCTGTAGCTCATGTTACCAGATGTCCAACATCCAGCTAAAGTCTATAATTCATCTGCCTATTCTAATTGCGCTCAGATCCCTAAAGGTAAACAGGCCAGCCCTGCCAGTGGCAGCAGAGTTGGCCCAAGGTCTGACCCCGAGTCCCCACGTCCACCTGGCGTCCTCCGGGAGGAGGTCCCTGAGCGCAGCCTCTAGAAGCCGATTTTGCCTCTGGTCATGGAGTAGCCCAGTTTCGCCTCGTTGTTAATGAAGGACATCAGCCCCACGTAGGTCTCGATGAGGAGGGGGCGCTCCAGGACCAGCACACCGCTGGCTTGTCCCGGCAAGGGACTCTCCTTTTGGGCTTTTTTGACAGCTTGAATTAACAGAGCTTTGAAGCTTTCCAACTTGAAAGAGAAAACGTGGAGCTTCATCAGAGTGATGCACACAAGGGAAAACCCCACACGTCTGCGCCAGCCCTCCCGTCCCCGCCTGGATGAGACGCCTTTCCAGCCCCGTCCTGGTGGCCCTCAGCTCCCCTCAGTGTGGCTCTAGGAACGTCAGATCTCACCTCCGTGCTCCCTGGGACCGACGACAGCCAGGACTCGCGGAGCTGTGCTCTCCGCAGCCTAAGTAGTTTTCCCACAGTGACCTCCTAATCCTGACCCCCACCGCCAGGCTGGTGAGCAGGCCACGGCGCACAGCTGGCAGCGGGGAGCCTGCCACCAGGCCCAGATGCTGCTCTATCACTCGCCCCGAGGCCTCCTCCCCTGGTGGGCTCATGGACTGTCTGGCTTTAGCACGAGCTGGGGTCAGCTGCTGCCCACACTCAAGCCCTTCTGGGCCCTTCTCCAAGACGATCAGGGCCATGAGGGGCCACGTTAGAGAGCTACGCTGACCAGTAGCCACTAACCACATGGGGCTATTTAAACCTAAGGCAACTAAAAGTTTTAAAAATTAAAAGTTAATTTCCTCAGTTTTACCAGCCACATTTCAAGTGCTCAACAGACACATGTGGCCACCCTACTGGGTGGCGCAGGCCTACAGCACTTCTGTCACTGCTGGGCGGCGCTGCTGTTGCGGTCTGTCTTACTTGGCACAGAGAGGTTGTCTTCTCATCCGCACCGGCCATCGGGTGCTCTATGAACGTGGCGTAGGGCACGTTGGTGGACCAGGGGTTCCATCTGTTTATGAAGGAAGCGCGGCTCTGCTTGTCCCACTGAATGCGAATCCCAAAACCTTCTCGCCTGCCGAGTGAGAAGAAATGAACCAGGCTCCACAGAGCAGGCCACAGCGCTCCATGGCAGCCTGGGCACTTATGGGGTGTGATACTAGCAAGCTGTCCCATGGCTAAAAACAAGACCTACGACCTTTCACAACAGAAAAGGGCTTGCGGGTTTCAGTAGTAAGAGTGATGTCTAGTAACAAATGCTTTAAGTACTTTTAAATCTGACAAACTGAATATACTGATTTCGTTAAGCTAAACTTAATCTTCACACAATTAGTAAAATAGGTAAAAGGAACACATTATAGGCGGGATAACTAAATGAGTGACAGTTTTATAACTTTAAGTGATTTTTTTCCTGAATGTTTTATTGTTGGTTAAAATTTCTAGCTCATCTTAGCTTCCTGAATTCCCTATTCAAATCTCTACATCAAAACTCTAAAATTTACTGTTCAAGTGACTATATTAATATCTAGGTTTCCCATATTTCAGAAAATTTCCCTAAAGCATGAAGATCAGCTCTTGAAAGTCGGGCATTAAACGTCTTCAAAGTTAACCTTCAGTGATATCTGCCAATTAAAGTGATGCATTACTTCTTTCTTTTAAAAATTAACCAGAGCAGGGCTTGACGTGACTGAGGTAAACTGCCGAGTTTGGCTCTCATCTGAGGAATATGTGTCAGGTCTGCTTCAGTATATATCTTGAATTCATTTGACTACAAGCCTAACAGCTCCCTCTTGTGCCAGAATTCCTTTTACTGCACCAGCCCGCCCAGAAGTCACTTGCTTCTATTCTAAGAAACTATCGATTTTGAAGCTGAGGCTTTCACTGTTCTCTCTAAGGGCAGACACAAGAGGACACTGGGCACTGGCTTTAGAAGGGTCGACTATGAGGCTCTGGTGCTGTTGACTACTCACTTGTTGAGCGATTTCGGGGGGAACTGGAACTCTCCGTAGGAGATGGTGTCCACGGCATTGAGGGCTATGCGGACCACCTGCTGGCACTGCAGGCTGATGAAGTCGTATTTGCAGATGAGCAGCGCCTGGTCGGTGATGAGCACCAGCCGCTCCTTCTCGTTGTTCCAGTGATCAACCCTGTCCGCGAACGAGACGGGTCACCACCGCGCCAGCGAGCGGGCAGGGCCTCAGGGCCGGGGTCCCCCCACCAGGACGCGCGCCCCGCTTACTCGGTCAGCAGCCACACCCCCTGGATGTCGCCGTCCTCCACCGGCCGGACGACCATGCGGATCTCCTCCACCGCCTGCTCGATGGTGCCGGGCTGCGGGGCCGAGGGCGGAGGTCACTCTGCGTCCCTCCCCTCTGTCCCCCTCTGTCGACTGCCCCCACCCCGCCCCCGGCCTCACCCGGAACACGAAGTACTCCTTGACGCGGGCGCGGCGCGTGGGGTCGTGGACGCTGAGCGGCCACAGAGTCTGTCGCAGCGGCGTGCCCGCCCCCGGCCGCCCTCCACCCGCGCCGCCGCCGGCCCCGACCTCCTCGCCGGCCGCCAGCAGCGCCGTGGGGCTCGTGCCCGCCGAGTCCACCGAGTCCCGCAGCTGCAGCATCGCCGCGCCCGCCGCCGACCCCGACCCGGGACTTGGCTCCGACACGGCCGCTGTCGCTGTCGCCGTCGCCGCCGCCGCCCGGCCCCGCCCCGCCTCGCGGGCGCCCGCGATTGGCTCCGCCTCGCCAGCCCCGCCTCGGTCTCCGCCCCCGCTCGCGCCCGCCGGGCCTCGCGATTGGCTGTCCACCAGCCGTCTTCCGCGATTGGTCCCGCCCGCCTCCGTTCACAATAGCTCCCGCCCCTCGCCGCGCAGGAAGCGCACGGCGCGCGCACGCCCACTTCCTGTTTACGCGACGGAAAGGGGCGAGGTAGAGGTCGGTTGCGGAGAGACGCGGAGGGTCCGCGGGAAGCGGCGGGGCACGGAGACGAGCGTCCCTTCCTCAGTTGGGCTGCTCGCCCCTCCCCGGCGCGGCGGGCCAGGACCCCTTACCTCCGACGTGGCCTCCACGTTCCTCTGTTCTTCAGCTTCTGCTGAGGTGCAGCGGACATCCGAGAAGGGACCCCGAGCCCCTGGACGCGACCCCCCGCCCGGGGTGACCTCGCGCTGGGCGCGGACCCCCTCCTCCCACCCGGGGTGACAGCCTCCTGGACGCGGCCCCCCGTCCGGGGTCACCTCACGCTGGACGCGCCCCCCCAGCCCGGGGTGACCTCCCGCTGGACGCGGATCCCCGGCCCGGGGTGACAGCCCCCTGGGCGCGGCCCGGTGCCCGGAGGGGCCGGGGGTTCGCGCGGAGGTGTCCCTCTCGAAGGCAGAGGCAACGAGGGCTTCCAGGGCTGCAGGAGGGGCCTGCGAGGCAGAGCACTTTCCTGTGGGCCCTGTGCCCTTCACGGATGGAGCAGCCGGGTCTAGGTCCAGCGCTGTGCTAAATGCGGGCGTGCCTAGAGTCCTCACTGTGCCCTGGAAGCGGCGCTCCTCTGACCCGTTTCGAGGAAGGGGACAGAGAGGCCCGGAGCCAGGTCACTTGCCAAAGTTGCTCCATCAAGGGCTGAACTAGGATTAATTCTAGGCATGTCTGCAGGCCCTGCTCTTGTCTTCAGAGCACTAGGATTGCATCTGTTCTTCCCGTGAGTGATCTCCTGGAGCCACCTCCATCCTGGGCATCTGCTATCCCTGCCGGGGGCCTCGGCTCGCTGATCTTGGCCCCCACAGGCCCTGGGCTGACCTCATCACCATCCTCCTTGCACCGTCATCACAGGAACACAAGGGATATGCATCCACGACAGTTTACAGTCTCTTCCCAGTGTGAGCACCTGTGATCCTCATCCAGTTGGTCACTGGGACTTCCACTGCCTCTACTCATGCCACCCGCTTACTCTCCCCACCCAGAAATCCTTCTTGCCTCACCCCTACTGTGTCCATTCTCCAACACCCGGTTTAAGACCACCCCCCGCCCCCAGGAGATGTTGCATTTGCCCCGACTCCCTCACTGCTTTGTCCTTTGCTCTCTCATGTAATAATCCGATCTGTGTGCCGGCTCAATCCGCTGCAGGGGGGTCTGTGTGTCCTGTATGTAATCCACTCCACGTGTGCCAGGTAATCCACTGGGGGTGTGGGGGGGTGTCCTGTATATAATTCACTTTGTGTGTGCTGGGTCATTTTGGGGTGTGTGTGTGTGTGCACCCTATTTGTTGGGAAAGTTTGATGGAACTAGTACCTTGCATATGATTGGCGCTTTGGGGTTTATAAGCACTTCCATAGTTCTTTGAATTTCACAACAGCCCAGGGATGTAAACACATTGTGTAATATGCTACAGTTGAAGAAACGGATTTGGAGAGTTCTGGTGACATGCCTGGGGCCTCACAGCTGGCACAGGTATGCTGATTAGCAAAATCTCTCCTGGTTTGTGAACGATTCAGGGGTGGCCTGGCCTTCTGTTTCCCATGACCCCCCCCAGAGGGACAGTGCAGCTGCTCCATATACAGCAGGTCCTCGATAGCCACTCACTACTCTACTCGGATGTCAACATCAGCAGAAACAGGAGGCACTGAAATACCACAGATACTGAAATAGCTTTTGTACTTTGCTTCCTGGAAAAACAAAGATCTTAGAGTGCTAACTGATTGTGCAAATATAGGCAACAAAGTCCTTCTAGACCCTCTGGCCTGCTGAGGGGGTGGGGACTGCTGCCTCTGTGGACTGGGGAGCCCCTCTCCTCTGGCAGCCAGAGCTGGGCTGAGTCAGCTCTGTCCAGTCCCTGCGGGGTGGGCCTGAATCAGGCCCCCAAGGGGCTACCTGAGCCGCTTGAGCTTGGGGTCCTCACTGACCCCTCTCCTGAGCCCCCCTTCACCTTGGAGAGGAGTTGGAGCAGAACCAGTGACCCGTCGATGATGGCAGCTGGGCCCGTGGACTCAGGAGCCTGACCACCTGGGCTTGAATCTGGTTCCTCTACTTCTGTCCATGTGGACTTGGATGCTTAAGCTCTCTGTGCCTCAGTTTCCTTTTCTGGCAAGCAGAGATAGTAATAGTTCCTACTTCATTTAATCCTACTGGGAGGATTAAATGAGTTGATAACTGACGTGTGTAGCACCCTGTCTGGCCCATGTTAGAACCATCTCACTGTCCGCTGTTTATGCTGTCTGTTGAGCCTCTGCTAGTGCCAGGTATGTTGCAAATATTGCCTTTGCTCCCAACACACGTGCATGAGGGAGGGGGCAATATTACACCCTTTTATGGAGGAGAAAACAGTCCCAGAGAGGTTGTCACTTTGTGAAGGTCACACATCCACAAAGGGCTAGGACCTTCTGAAACCGAGAGCCTGTGCCCCAGCACCCACCCTGCTCCCTGTGCTGGTGGCTCCTGGGAGGGGCAGAAGGAGGAGAGCCCCATCCTCCAGTGACATGCTGTCCACTTGCTTCATGTTCACCGACGTACAATATACTTACACACGCTCGAACATGAGGACGAGGGAGGAGGCGTTTCCTTTGACAGTAAGACTTCCTGGTGACCTTGATCAGGGTCATCTCAGTGGCATAGGGAGGGGGTGAGAGGGGGGACCAAGGTTCAGGGATCAAGGCTGAAGGTGGGAGGCTAGAAAGCGAACAGCAGTGACGTGGGTGCTCTGGAGGAGTTTCTGGGAGGTGGCAGCAGTATTGGGATTGAAGAGGCCCCGGGTCATTTTCATAGGACAGCCAGCCCCTGAGGGCCCAGCCTGCTCTGGGTCTGAGCTCTGGCTCATCCATGCATAGCTGTGGCTGACCTTGAGCAGGTTACTTAACCTTGCTGCTTCCCTTTCCTCGTCTGGAAATTGGGAATAATAAACCCAGCTCACAGGTTGTCACCAGGCTTAAATGAGCTCATATGTAGACAGAGGACCTGCCTGAATTAGCCCTCAGTCAGCGTTTATGCCCCTGCACAGCCCGGCTCCTCGAGATGCTTAGTGTCTGTGGAGTGAATGACGAAAGTGAAGTTGAAGACGCAGGAGGACAAGGGCCTGATTCATGGACCCAGACCCTGGCAGAGGCTGATGAACCAGAACCTAGAGCCCAGGGGTCAGTGTTAGCTCAGGGCAGGAGGACACTCTGCCTGTGGACAAGTTGAAGAGAGAGAAGGCTGGCATGGGCAGGTGAGGGTGGGCACGCCGCGGGAGGGGGCATTGAGTTCTCAGGGCATCGGTTTTCTTCATGGGGGTGGGGCTGGAGCTGGGAGTTGTGGTAAGGACGGGCGGCTTAGAAGAGCAGTGATGAGCACAGGAGCTGATTGGGGGCAGGCGTGGGGTCACTGGGCAGCCTGGAGATCAGGGGAGGTTTGCAATAGAGTCTTCCACACAGCAGCTGGTGGGAATGGGAGAAACCAGTAACTGGACTGGTCTAGACTGGGAGTTTGCTGGGCAGCTGTGGTTGAAGACAAAGGAGAAAGGGGAGGACAAGGTCCTGTGTGGAATGTTTGCCAAGAACTGTGAGGGGTCAGGGATTTCGCCTCACTTTCGAGCTAATGGGCTGGCCTGCCACAGTTCCGTGGATGCTGGCAGAAGACACGAGACCCCTGGGTCAGAAACGAAAGTCTTTATTATTCCCAGGAAAAGCAATGGACAGAATGTCAGCATGGTGTGCCGGCCCCCTGCACCCCAGTTCCCACGGGGCGAAGCGCTGTGCTTAGATGGAGGCTGCGCACAGGCCGGGAGTCCGGGCCCGTGAGCAAGCTTGGTCCGTGTCCCAGAGGGAGGTGTGACCTAGCCCTCAAGGCTGCTCTCTGCAAATGCAAGCCTGAGAGACAGTCCAGGGAAAAGCACCAGGGCCTGGTGTTCCTGGCATGTCCGGCAAGACGTGTAGGAGTGTCTCCCAACGTTGTCAACGTGGTGGACTTTGAGTCTGGGTTTCCGTTCTGGCTAGAGTTGGCAGCGGACCCAACAGGGGCTACTGACTAGGAGAGTACGGAGGGATGAAGAGCAGAGGCCTGGATGGAGTGAGTGGCTGTAGGGGGAAAGATCTGGATGTCTGGAGGCTGTGGTCTGTGAGTGGGGTGCTGGAATTGGAGATGTCAGAGACAGCGAGCGAGCATTCTGGATGCCTCAGTGAGTGGGGTGAAGAACTTTGGGCAAGCAGAGACCCGGCACCAGTAGACAGCTGGGTCCCCAGGATGCTGGCAGGAGTAGGCATGACGATGAGGATGCTGACCCAGGCACCTGAGCGTCAGTGGATGTGGGGCGTAACCTGTAGGTCCATAAATTCAAGAAATGATAAGGGAGATGATTGAGCGTGTGTTAGACAGTAAGTAGCATTTGATGGTGTATTCTCTTCCTGGGCTGCTGTACCAAAGTACCACAAACTGGGGGGCTTACAACAACAGAAATTTGTTGTCTCACAGTTCTCGACGCTGAAAGTCCAAGATCAAGGTGTTGCTAGGGCCATGCCCCCTGGAGGCTCCAGGGAAGAATCCTTCCTTGCCTCCTTCAGCTTCTGGTGGTTGCAGGCCGTCTTTGGCTTTTCTTGGCTTGTGGCTGCATCACCCCAGTCTCTGCCTTTGTCATCACATGGCCGTCTTCTCCCTCTGTCTCCTCTTCTTATGAGGTCACCAATCATGTTGCATTGCCCCCCCCCCATCTTAGCCTGATTACATCCGCAAAGACCCTGTCTCCAAATAAGGCCACCTTGATCAGTACTGGGGTTAGGACTTGAGCTTGTCTTTTTGGGGACACAATTCTCCCTGTAACAGATGGGTAATGCACGTGCAAACAAGGAGAAGCTTCAATTGGAAATCGTTGCCCTCCACACACACACTTTGGTCGTGGGGTAGGGAAGATGGCTCGTGACAGGTCTGGCTGTGGAGTTTCCCTGAGCCGGGTCCCCCTGTGTTTGCAATGCTTCTTTCCTGGGACTTTTGAAGGGCTGTTCCCGCTCCTATCAGCAGGTGGCAGAGTCGCCCACACGGGGCCTTCAAATTGGAGCACAGTGTACGGTGCTGGGTGTACTTAAGCCTGAGATGAAGTCATTATTTATCTTCTTTTCCTGCAGCAGACGCCAAATCTCAGCTGGGAAGTGTGGATTCTCATCTTAATTTCCAGATGCTGTGGTTCAGCATTTTACAACATCAGTGTGTCCCACCTTTGACATCTGTCTCTGATGAAGTGGGGGTCCGGTGTGTGACGGGTCCAGGCACGTGCCAGAGGGAGCCCCCAGGGTGGGACCTCAGAGCTGCCGGGTGTTCTAGGGGCCAGACACCAGGCCCCCAGGCTGGAGGGTAATGTGCAGCCTGGAGAATATTCCTGTTTGCAGGGTCTGTGGGCCAAGCTCACCTTCCAGAAACAGCTGCATTCTGGGCAAGGCCTCTCCCTCCTTGAAGGAACCTAGCTGTGCACTCAGTGGTCCCAGGGCTTCGTCCAAGGCTGGACAGTGCTTGGCAGCTGTTGTGGCCCCGAGGGACCCATCTAAGAGCGGCCCATGTGGTATATTGTAGAGACTGCCCTTGACTTTTGACTTTGTCGCGACAGAGGTAGGGGCAACTCAGACAAAGAAACACCCTTCCCAGCAGATGGGGACTATGGCCTTGAGGATCAAGAGGGCAGGCTTCCAAACATCTTGGCTTTAAGGTGCAAGAGCAGGACATGGAGAGTTAGGATGGACATAGTTCTTCCACAGTTTCTGAAGGCCCAGTTGTTTCCATGGCAACTTTCATCACATCCTACACTCAACAGGGCCAATTGTTCAGTTTGCTCTGCTTCCCTGCCACCCAGTTCACTGGGCCCAGGTGCCCCGAGTGCTCTCTCCGAATCTGTCGAGAGCTGCAGCCACCGTGTGGTGCGTGACGGGTGGGAAGGTCTGGCTTCATGGACGTGCTTCCCTCAGGTGAGTGGGAGCCAGGAGGACACTGGGGGACATCAGGTTAGGTTTAGGGACCAGGAGATCTTGGAAAGGATGTTGCCTGAGACAGAGGTGTCGGTTCTGGTTCTGGATGGCACGGCAGTCTGGACGGCAGACTCGGCCTGGGGAGGAGCCTCTGTCTGCCCCGCACACACGGGCTGCTGGGATGGCCCAGGCCGGAGGGGCCCATTGGGCATCCCTGTGCCTGTCCATCTCCTCTCTAGGCCGGGGGCTCCCCCAGGGCAGGCAGTGGTCTACCCTGTCACAGCTTGTACGAGTCTCCTGTGGCTGCTGTAAGAAATGACCACAGACTCAGTGGCTGAAAACCAGAAATCTGTTCTCTCGCAGTTCTGGAGGTCGGAAGTCTGAAGTGCAGGTGGGGCAGGGCTGGTTCCCTCGAGGCTCTGAGGGAGAGTCCGCCCGTGCCTCTCAGCTTCTCGTGGGTGCCAGCAATCTCGGGCATTCCTTGGCTTGTAGACACACCCCTCATCTCTGCCTCTGTGTGGTGCATGGCCTCCTCCTTGTGTCTCTGTGTGTCTCAAATCTCCGTCGCTTTTCTCTTATGAGGACACCTGTCGTTGGCTTTAGGGCCCACCCTAAATTCAGTTCCATCTCATCCCGACATCCTTAATCACATCTACAAAGACCCTTTTTCCAAATCCAGTCACATTCGCAGGAACCGGTGGTTAGGACTGGACATCTCTTTTTGGGGAACACAATCCAACCCACTACCCTGCTGAACCCCAACACCTGGCGCTGTTGTGTGAATGGGTGAAGGATTCTGCTCTCGGTGTTGGCAGGCAATCTGAAACACCCTTCTTGATGCTGCCTCCCGCCCCGGTAAAGGGCAGGGATGAGAGAAGGGGGTGGGCCTGTCTGTTCACCAAACAGCAGCAGTACATGTTGACCCAGCCCAGCAGGCCGGGCGGGTCAGAGGTGGAGCGGAACCAGCTTCGGAGATGTGGCTCCGCTGGTTCTGTGTCACCCATGCAGACCGAGGCACAGAAAGACACCCTGCCTGGTCCAGGGCCGCACAGCTGGTCAGCAGAGGGGCCCTGACGCAGGCACTTGCTCCAGAATCCTCATCCTAACCACTGAGCTCGGGCCCCTCACACAGCCCACTTTGTTTCTGTAGATTGCTTCTTTGATTTTAGTTTCTCTTCTGGGGCAAATGAGGAGGTTTACAACTTCAGAACCAGCTAGTCAAGGACTTCCCACTGAAATGGCAAAATGTCTGGTGTAGGGTTTCGGATGCCAAACTCTGCTTATCTGGAGGTTCCCCCATCTCTGGCTCCAACCAGAAATGCCGCTGATTCAGGATCAGCTCCGGTGGAGGCTCCCTCACTGTTACGGAGGCACAGACCCCTGTGGACACTGCACGCACGGGCCTCTCATCCGATGGCCTGAAAATGCCTTTGGCACTGTCAGGACAGTGTCTGTAAACATGCAGACCAGACGGAGGTTCTCCTCTCGGATTGCAGGCAAGGTGAGTTCAGGGAGCTCGAGAGGCTGTGTGGACCCCTCTCCACGGCCCCCGTCTTCCATCTCTCCGGGGAGGAAAGCGGACCGCGGGAGAGGAGCAGCCCGGTGGCTCTGGGTGGGCGGGAGGAAGCAGTTCATGTGGAAACGACCAGGCAAGCTGTGGGGGGATCCTCCCTCCTCCCCAAGTTATTTTTCCTTGGACCAAAGGCCAATTTTATCATTTCCAGCAGAAAATGAGACAAAAATATTGAAAAGCAGCATCTTTTAAAAATGCTTTCCCCACACGCTAGAGCGCCGTTAGCCTGATATGAAAGGAGTCGTGTTCTCTCCCCCCTCTGCTTGGGGAGGCTCCACACCACGCCGAGTCCGTGGGTGAGCCCGGAGAGGCCACCGGGGGCCACCAGCTAGTGAGTGCCTGCCAGGCCCGAGGCCGGGCCACTGTCAGCTCCTGGCTTCCTCGCTGGCACCTGCTGATCAGGGCTCTCTTCCTGGCCTGAGTGGGGTGCCTTCCGTTTGGTGTTGCACACCCACTAACACTCGGGATTGTGATGGCCAGATCGTGTCTGTACCTTGTAAGTCGAGTCAGTGAATCCCAAGGTGAAATGGGGACGTCTTGCTACAGTTTGGCTGAAGGCTTCTGGGATGGGAATTTGGGCTGGGACTGAGGTGGGCAGCACGCCCTCCTGAGCTCCAGTTTTGACTCACTGGGAGTCTGATGGCTTGGATACGTGGAGGCCTTGTGGGTGCAGCTTGGGCCCAAGGGTTTCAATTCCCCCATCCTACAGCGGGGCAGCACCCCACAGAGCGGGCTGCATGCCTTTTCTCCACCAACCGAGGGTGAACCTTCCCACCACAGCAGCCCTTCCCATGGTTGGATTACAGTGAAGATGTCAATTCTTCTGGAATTATTGTATATGTTTAGTGTAATTCTGATAAAAAGTCCAATGCAGCTTTGAAGGAACTGGAGAAAGGGACCCCAAAGTCCATTTGGAAGTATGACAGGTGAGAATTACTAGTGTAATTTGCAGGGGAAAATAAACGAGTGACGGGGAGGTGCTCCCGTGCGGTCACCTAAGCCTGTTGTCCGTGGCTTCCATGAGGATGACCATGGCATACCTCTGTCCCATCGCAGTGATGCGGGGCAGATGGCAAAACCCTTTGGGGTTGGAGCCAGAATCAGTGGAAATACCTACAGGCAGATCCTACTTGCAGTTCGTCCAGGCTGAGATGCTGTGTCGCATGGGTGGAAGCAGGCTGGCTGGCTCACCGCCCTGGCACAACCAGAGAGCTATGGAGAGTCTCACTCTCCAGCGCAGAGCAGGGTAAATTCCACTTGAAACAAATACATGCACAAAGTTGATGAAGAAAGGAGAACATATTCATGCTCTTTCTAAGCTAAGTGCTTATTTCTAAGCAATGGAGGAAACAGCAGAGTGAAAAACTATACTTTAAAAAAACTATTTAAAGAAAAAACCCACAAAACTATATGTTTGAGTACACAAAGTTAGAAACTTATATCGTCTGGAAGCATCGTCAACCATATTAAAACTGAAACTACAGACCAGGAAAATGTCTGCAATGTCTCACACTGTCCCTTTATTATGAAAATGGACAGACAGATAATTCTTAAGGGATATTTATTGTGTTCTGTTAGGTTTGATTACTATAAAAGAAAACTTGTTTGAGTTAAATCTGCTTATGAGAGTGTGTTAAACACCTATGCACAGCTCGGTACTTGGTTCACACATAAAATCTAGCACCCCTCCTGTGGCTCATTGGTCGTGTATGTGGAAAACACACTAGGATTCAAGTGGTCAGGTGCTTGCCCATTGCCCATGTCTCAGACTGCGCACAGGAGACAGGCGGGGGTGCTGGGGGTAGCCTCAGGGAGGCTGGACAGCCTGCCTGAAGGGGACTTTGCTTTGAGAGGTGAGCTCCCTGCTGTGGATTCATTCCTCCACCCTATGCCTGAGAATGTCGGCTCTGTCTGTGGGGGGCAAAGCCACAGTCCTCCCCAGTGGATTCCCGGGGGGAGGGCAGGTGTCCAAGCCAAGGGACTGCCAGCAGGAAGGGCACACCCTCTCCCCACCTGCCTGCCCACCTGGCACCTGCCTTAGGACTGTTCACCTGGTGGCTGAACTTGGTGCCCGGGACAGTGGGGTGGGTAGGTGCTTCAGGGGCCCTTCCACATTGGGGGCAGGAGGGAGGCTGGAATGTGTGCACAGGGTTGTGTATTTTTGTACAATTAGCAGAATAACTTATTTTTACATTGCTTTTCCAAAAGAGGGCCCCCCAATTTTATATATTTCAGGCCCCACCCAACCTGGATCCCCTCAGGGTCCACCCAAATTCTTTCCTTCTTCCTCCAAGAAGCTGAAAAGTTTTCTGAAGGCATGACTCGCCCTCACTCCACTGTCTGGGGGCGGGATGGAATCCAGTGGAGAGGCTGCCAAACATCTTAAAGGTGTTCACTCATTCATTCAGCACACACTTATTGGGCACCTGTTTTGTGTCAAGCGCAGTTCTAGAAGAGAAGGGTAAGTTGTCAGGATGGAGAAGTGGATGGACCTGCTGGGAAGCTCTTGGTGTGGGGGACATTCACAAATGCCTACTTGCACCCCAGGGCTGAGGTGGGGCACTCGGCTCTCTTGGGAAGACAAGGTGTCAGGGATCCTGGGAGAGTATGGGCCTGGAACCCGGTGTGGGCCAGCCTGCGGCTGTGATCCCAGTGAGGGGCCGAGGGGCAAGATGGGGAGCAGAGTGGGCACACAGGGGTCACGTTTGGGGCATCAGCAAGCAGGATGCCAACCTGTATTTGGGGTTTCAAAAGACAGTGAAATCGCCTTGCTATGAACTGAATTGTGTCTCCCCAATTCACATGTTGAAGCCCCAACCCCAAATGTGACTGTATTTGGAGGGGCCTTTAAGGAGGTGACTAAGGTTAAATGAGGTCATAGGAGTGGGCCCTGATCCCATAGGGCTGGAGCTCTACAAAAAGAGGAAGAGACACCAGAGCTCGCTCTCTCTCTGTCCCCTTGACCACGTGAGGACACCTGGAGAAGGCCTGCATGCCCGGAAGTGGGCCTCACCAGGAACCCAACCACTAGCACCTTGATCTTGGACTTCCAGCAAGAAAACAGATGTCTGCTGTTGAAACCTCCTGGTCTGCAGTATTTGTTATGCAGCCTGAGCTGACCGGGACGCCCCCCATGGGGCAGTCAGACTTGCTGGACCTCTGTCTACGGTCAGCACTTGAGTGGCTTTCTCTGATTTACAGGCGGCAGAGTAGGGGGTTGAGCGAAGGTCCCCAGGGACAGAACCCTGTGTTCGGTTCCTAGATCTGCAGTTTACAAGCTGGGTGACTTGGGGGTGCTGCCCCTCTGACCTCAGGTTCCCCATCTGTCCAGCAGGGTGACAGCAGGGCAGGCCTGACAGGACCGCCCCCCCATTAAGATGACTGTAACCCTCCAGACCATGTGGAGGGCTCAGATAGATGGGGGGCACTGTTGCATCTCCACTGCTTCTGGACAGCTGGGGGTCCCCACCTCCCAAGCCCCTCCAGCCAATGCTCTGTGTGAGGGCGGGGGTTCTTCAGCCTTCCTGGTCACTCGGACCACACAAAGTATTGGGGGAGGAAGGTCTCAAGGAAGAGGCCCTGCCGGCCCTTGGAAGTGAGGCTGACCATCCGTGGGCTTCTGTAGCTGGGCCTGGCGGGGGCTCGCCCTCCACACTTCGGGTGACTAACAGGGTGTCCAGCTGGCCCCCATCTGGTCCCATCCAGACTGCACCTCCCTCCCCTCTTCAAAAACCTCCCGAGGAGATTGTTCCTTCCCCAGGGACCCCATGACCCCCTGGAGCACCCTCTGAAGCACCTGGTCCCCGCCTGGAGTAAGTGAATTCCAAACTGAAACCAGGTTTAAAAGGAAAGAAGCAAATCCTCCCCAGCGAGAGTCCTGCCCTAGACCACTTCTGGGGAGCAGGGCGCCCCAACCCCAGGCCACCGGCCAAGAACGCTCTCTGCAGAATAGGACTAAAAATGCCCAGAGGGCGGTCGGTGACCACCAACGTGGGTGTCAAGGGGGAGTGCGCTCGCCCGGAGCAGGAGAGGATGGGGTGCCAGGGGTGATGGTGGACGGGGCATCTGGGGAGAAGACAAGCCGAGGCCGGTTCCTCATGGGACTTAAGAGGGACGGAAGGCTGAGGGCTGCCCTCGAGCACGGGACTCTGGCGTCCGGGGTCCGCGGAAAGCCGCCTTTGCAGGGAGTGGGGGGCGTGCCCCCTGGCGCTCCGCCCCTCTGGGGTTGGTCTCGGGTCGTACGGGACCTGGGACTTTCAGCCTGAGGGGAGCAGGGAGCGCGAAGAGACTGCGCCGGCCGGGAGCCTGGTGGTGAGGACCGAGCGGGGCTGGGGCGGGGCTGGAAGCCGGGAGGTGCCGGGCTAGGGGTGGGGGTCTGGGCGGGACCGGGGCGTGCCAGGGGCGGGGCGCGGCCGTGGTGGGCGGGGTCGGGGCTGGGGTCTGGGCCGGGGGCGTGGCGAAGGCGGGCTGGCCTCTCGGGCTCGCGGCTCCGCGCACAGAGGGCTCACCGCGCCGGGGCGGGTGTCGGCCTGAGCGGACCCAGACGCGCAGGTCTCCGTGCTGTCCCTAGGGCGCGGGCGGGAAGCCGGACCCTCCGCACCTGCAGCGTCCTCGGGCTCGGCGGACCCCGTGCGGACACCTGTGGCTGCGCCCGGTGCGTCCCCCGGGCCATGGCGCATGTGGAGGCAGCGGCTCTGCTACCCTCCGGGGCAGCCTGTGAGCTGGAGACCGGAGGAGGGACCCGGCGCGGGGCCGCGGGCAAGATGCCTTTCCTTCCGGAGGCGAGCGCGGCGGGGCGCGCGGTGGCCCTGGCCCTGGTGCTGCTACTTTCCGCCGTGCCAGCGGGCGCGCTCCGCCTGCAACCCAGCATGTGAGTAGGGGGAGCAGGAGGGCTCGGCGGGACGTCCGGAGATCCGGGCCCCTGGGCGGCTTTGTCCCTGGAGCCCTGAGAACAGTGGGCTCTGACATAACTGGGGAGGGGGAGGTTAAGAGGCAAGTTTCCCGGGTTGGTCTTGGGGCGCTTCCGTGGCAGGGCCACCCCGCCTCTCTCCTTCCCCTTCCTCCTCTTCAAATCTGCAGTGTGCGTTTGTACACTAAGGCAGATGCTGTGCTCTGGACCCGAGGTGAGGGAATCTGGGTTCTTGCCGGCGGGGTCTGGCCAGGGAGCCCAGCTTGCAGAAGGCAGAAAGGAAGCAGTCAGTTCCCACTTCCTTCCAAAGCCTGTCTCCCTGGGCCTGGGGGACCTGTGCAGGGGCGGTTGTGCCCAGACAGGGGGCCATCCGGAGTTGGTTTATGTGTTAAACACGTGCGCTTTGGAGCTGACAGGAGATGGAATTCAGTACCAGAATGGGCAGGAAGAGAGGGTCAGGGAGCCAGCCGAGATGCATTTAATTTTGAAAGATGATTCCCCAACGGGCCGTTTAGCGGTCTCTCTTAAACAGCAAATTGATCCTTGTGTTGACCTCAAAGGAAAACTGGTGCCGACGTGAGCCAGTCTGGAGGAGAGGAGGAGGGGAGTGTTCCTGCAAGGTGCTGGGCCTGGGGCCTGCAGAGCTGGGAAAGGCTGTTGAGGGGCTGCAAGAGGGGCAGGGGGCAGCCCAGGCTGGGGTTAGGGCCTCCCAGAGGACCTGCTGCACCTGGCCCTGCAGGACGGAGAGGACAGGCTTCCAGGGAGAGCTGGGGAGGTGGCAAGTCTGTGTCCCCAGGACCCTCACTCCAGGAGCCTCACCCCAGGAGCAGGGTCTGGGGACCTTTGCATCCAGGAATGTGAGCGGCCAAGTCCTGACTCTCCACGTGACTTCTGCCGGACATTCCTCTTTCCTGTGATCCATCCCAGGGAATTTAGTTTGTCCAGGGGAAGCTCCAGCCTCCGATGGGATTATCATGGTGGTGGTCAGCCGCTCAGCCTGCCTGCTCTTCACATGGTTGGCCAGGGACTTCCAGAGGCCCAAGCTCCTGGGAATTCCAGGGTGCTGGTCGGGGTGGGCAGCAGCTCAGCCAAGGAGGACAGAGGGCCCCTGCGCACTTGTGGAGACTGCTGGTCGCCCTTCCTGGGCTCCCTTCCCTGAGCCCCTGGGAAGTGGAGCCAAAGGCCGTTTCCGTGAGGTCTGCCCGTTCACCTAGGGCTCCTGGAGCCTCTGGCCAGTCTAGGGAAAGCCTTCCCAGCCAGCGGCTCTTCCTGCTTCACGCTTTTCCCAAAGCCTCCTTTCGCTCTCTCCTCCTTGCTCTTCAAATCTTGGGCTCTTTCAAGACTCCACCCACCACCACTCCTCCTCCTCCTCCTCCTCCTCCTTGGGGAACCTGGGGACCTGTGCCCCTATTTCTTGGCCCAGGGCATAGCCACTCAGGGCTTCTATCCTCAGATTGCCCCACTCAGGTTGAGTTCCATGCCACCTACGAGCACGCCTTCCCCTGCCGTCTTGTCTTGTAAGCGTCTGGCACGTGCCCCGACACGCAGTGGGGCCGCAGTGGGCACTGCTGGCTGGTTGGGTGGAGTGATGGGGAGGCAATTCTGCAAGACCCCAGAGAGGTTTCTCTGCTGGGCTGTGGAGAATGACGTTGCTGGTTCTTTGGCTCCCGCTGGCCGAACGTGACAAGATTCAAAACGATCCAACTCTCATTTAAGCCTCTAAACTGAGTTTCTGCTGCCATGGAAGAATGGCTTGCCTTTCTTCCTGGGCCTGGAATGACTGCTGACCGCATGCAGGGCTGGCCCATGGCTGCTGGCTGGGCTGTGGGAGCAGGGTCAGGGGACAGGGAGACGATGTCCCCTCACACTGGAGTTCTGACTGGCCACGGTCTGAGGCTGCACGGTTTGGTGGAGACATCTGCTCCAGGACTCTGCTTCCCCTGGGACTGGAGTCTGCTCTGGGCAGCCGTGCCAGGAAGATGGCCAGTGCTTCAGACTCCTCCCATCCAGGGAGCGATGGCCCTCCAAGCTCAAGTCCCCACTTGCAAGTAGCCCTTGGACCCACTCGCCCTGAGGGCTGGAACGGCCCCATTGCCAGGCCGCTCGGAAGTCCCCTGCTCACCAGTCAAGAGTCAGAAAGCGGAATTGTACTTTCAGGGGCCCATGGGCAGCTATGGGACCTCCCCTTTGGGACCCTGCCTCCCCACCTCTCCTGGGGGGAGGGGACAGAGTGCACCCCATTTTCAGCCGCTGCGTGCCAGGCCCTGTGTTTGGTGCTGCACACGTGCATGATATTGCACATGTTGTCCAGTTGTCTAGTGGGAGGGACCCCAGGGGTCACGGCATCCTCAGGCCCCAGGGCTGGACCTGGGCTTGCCCAAGCCCAGTGTGAGACACTCCCCACATACCTGCTGCACCCAGGCCAGGGGACACGTGTTCAGAGACCAACCATGGGGGTGAAAACAGGAGCCCATGGAAACAGGTGTGATGGTGACGCTCCTGGACAACATGGCCTGCTGGACAAGGGCGTGTGTGCAGCCAGGCTTCCCTGGCGCGGCCGGCCCTGGTTTTCCCAGTCTTACCTCCTCACCCTGGGGCCCAGAGGCCTGGAACGCCCACCCTGGAGGGACGCTTCTCATGCCCACCCTCACCTGCAGCTCCAGGAAATTCCCCAGCCTCCAGGAGCCCCACTCTGCCCATGAGCAGATGCCCCCACTGCTGCGATGAGCCCCCATCCGAGGGAGCTGGGTTCACTTTTATAGTTTCCTGCCTTGCCCCCACTTTCCAAGCTCCGCATGGGGCTTTTCTCCTCCCGCTGACCCGGTGGCCAGACCACTGCCCCAACTCCCCCTGGCACCCCTAAGGACCCCTGCGCTCTGTGGCATCATCTCCCCGAGGCCCTCACGCTGGCATCCCGTGGGCTAAGCTGGAGTCAGCAGGAGGGAACGGTGGTGACATCCCAGGGGATGTGGGGCCCTGGGACCCAGAAACACAGGGACTTTCTCTGAGCCAGGGCCCGTGCCAGGTTCCAGACACATACGGTCTCATCTCAGGCGCTCAGGAGCCATAGAGGCACCTGCTGCCACCACACCCTCTTTACAGATGCTGCAAGAGGCTCAGAGAGGGTCAGTGACTTTCCTCAGGCAGCACAGCAGGCCCCAGGCCTGGATTGTCAGTTCTAAAGCCCATGCTCATAACTGCCCTCCTCAGTGTCACCTCCATCCTCAGAGGATGATAGAGCCACTCACGTTGGCCACCCACAGCACAGGGGCTATTTCAGGGTCAGGGCTGGGGCCTGCAGCCAGGAAGCTCAGAGGTCCGCCCCCTTCCACTCTTCACTAGGAAGGCTGAGAGTGGATATTTGCATTGCCAGGCACAGGTGTGAACAAAAGAATTTGGAGCAAAAATGATGCAACACCTGTAGTTCATTTGGGCCGGTTCCAGTTTGCAAATGGCACTGTTTTTCCTGACTGGGGAAGCAGCCTGCACTGCCTGGATGCCCCAGCATCAGGACTAACACCAGCTGACACCCACACGCCGTCAGCAGCCTTTCCGGACTGGTTCACGTAAGCCTCAAGCAACCTGCGAGGTCCGGGCCTGAGTCCTCATCGTCCAGTGAGGAATGAGCACGGAGAGGCTCCGTAGCTCGTGTGTCTCCTAGACGGTGAATGGGAGCTGAGGTCCAAACCAGGCCACTGGGCTAGTGGTTCTCAAATGAGAGTGTGCCTCAGTATCCCCCAGAGGGCTTGTTACAGCAGAATGCCTGCCTTCCCCGGCTTCTGATTCAGTGGGTCTGGGGGCCCAGAGAATTTGCATTTCTCATGAGTTCCCAGGAGAGGCTGCCGGGGACCGTGCTTTGAGAACCACTGCCCCGTGCTCTGCTGCCTGGGCATAGACCAGGGGCAGAGAGACCGTCCCAGGTGGCAACATGGGAAGGCGCTTCTGCCACCGAGGTGAAGGGCACGGAGGGCCCGTTCCCTGGAACCCGGAGAGAGCTGCACCTGCAGGCGGGGCGCCCAAGGGTGCTGTGGCCTTGGGTGAGGAGCACAGCCCCCTCAACCGCCCCTGGTAGGGAGCGAGCAAGGAAGAACAAGTACCCAGCTTCTGTCCTCCCGCCCTCCAGTCTCCTGTGGGTCCTCCCATGGCCAGACCCATCGGGAGCTAGAGGGCAAGGATGTGTGTGTGTGTGTGCGCTTGTGAGCAAGTGTGCGTATGTGTGCGCATGTGTGTATGCATGTATGTGTGAGTGCGTGTGTATGCATGTATGTGTGAGCATGTGTGCATGCGTGTATGTGTGTTTGTGCGCGTACGTGTGTGCAGCCAGCCTTGGGCCAGGACGGCTGGACAGGGCAGGCCAGAGTTTCTGAGTGCTGAGCCCTGGAGGACCGGCCAGCCCAGCAGACCAGCATGGACATGGGAGCCTCATTGGGATTAGGGAGTCGGCGCCTGCTGTGGGATGGAGGGTGGTTGTGAGGCCACGTGGTTTTAGATATAGGGGCTGTGGGCTGTGCCCGCGAGGCCTGACAGAGCAGGGACCTCAGGTGGGAGTTGGGGAGGGGCCCTGTGCCCCATTTGCCGGGCCTTCTGCGCCCCCAGGTTGGAACCAGACTCGCCTGGGGGGCGAGCCCAGAGCCTGGCTCACGCAGGAGGAGGCGCCTCACCCCGGGCCGGCCTCTCTTCCTCAGAGGCCCCGTGGAGGCTGGCTGGCTCAAGAACATGAAGCAGTGAAGCCTGCCTGCTCTCCTGAAATCTGCCTCCGTGGGGACCACTCAGTCCCTGAATCAGGGCAGGCCTGCTTGGCCTGTCTCTAGGACGCCTCTCCGCTCACCTTCCCGAGCAGGGCGGGCCCTTCATCGTCCAGGTCACCACCACCTCCTTCCCGAGCAGGTGTGTTCATTGTCCACACACTCACCTGTGGGGGCTCAAGGGGGCTGAGGAGCCCCTGAAATTGCAGGGACGGTGGTCACTGGGAGCTGGCTGAGCCACCACCCCGCGTGCCCCCCACTCCACACTGCCTGGATGCTCCCATCTCTCCCACACCTTGCTGGCTCTGCTTTTCCTGCCAGGAGCGAGCTCCCACTCGGCTGCATGCCCCAGCACGACCAGCTCGGGGGACGTCTCTGAGGCTGGGATGGCAGAGCGGAGAGAACCTAGGGGCACCGTCAGACAGACTCGGGGTCAATGTTGTTGCTGTTCCCGCTGACCCACAGTTCCCTTTTCAAGGGGGCAGTGGTGTCAAAGTGTTGGGGTCTTGGGAGGATTGGAGTGATGCTATGGGCAGCATGCGGCCCGTGTGTGGGGGATGCTCAGATGTGGCCCTGTGGTCATTGTTCTTTTTCCTTCTGAGCCCCTGCACTCTCCAGCCTGGGCCTGCTGCAGGCCTGGGGTGGGCGTCGGGCTGGGCACCCTGCCATGGGGGCTGGCCTGGGGGTTGGACCCCTCCAGATGACTGGATACCCGAGTGTGGGCAGGCGGGAGGGCTGGTGCCTGCCAGCGGTTGGTGGCCGGGTGCTGACTGTCTGTCCTCTGTCCCAGGCCCCACGTGTGTGCTGAGCAGGAGCTGACCCTGGTGGGCCGCCGCCAGCCCTGTGTGCAGGCCTTCAGCCAAACCGTGCCTGTGTGGAAGCCAGGCTGTGGGCGGCAGGTGTGGTGCATCGGCCACGAGCGGAGGTATGTGCCGGGGTCCCTAGGTCCTGTGTGGGAGTAGGGGCTCTGCTCACACAGCACTGACTACCCGGGAGCGAGGTGGCCGGGGTGGGACACTTTGCTGATCTCAGGGCCATGTGCACTTCCCTGAAACCTCTCTCTCATCTAAGGTTAGGGCCTCTCACACCCACCTTGGGGTGGGGCTGCCACAGCAGCAATTCTCAGAGTGCAGCATTGCTGCTTGGCAGGCCCCGGGGGCCTACATGGGCTGGAGTGGGGGTGACTCTGCAGGGGGTTGGGCTCTGAGAGGGGTGGAGAACCCTGTGGGGGAAGTGGAGACCCTTTGGGAAGAAGGGAAACCCTTCCGGGAGGGGGTCTCTGTGGGGGAGGACCCCATGGAGCAGGCGGGGACCCTATGGGGAGGGGTGCTGGCCACTCAAGCAGGTGAAAAGCGGGCACCCGGCCTGCCGAGTTCCTGGAGGAGACGGCTGCTGCCTGACCCTGGGCCTCATTCCCAAGCCCGTGTGAAACCTTTTATTGCTCAAGATTTTATTTCAAAATCAAAGGTAGGGCGTGCCTTTGCATACCGCTCCTCTTTTTATAGAGGAGTTCTGGAATCTGCCTGATTGCAAAGCTGGTTGGTGGGGGTGCTCAGCTGGGGCAGCCCCCCTGGCCTAGACACTGGTGGCTGTTCTGCATTAGAGGAGGGAAGGTGGGACTGTGTCCTGAGACGGGCTGTGGTGTCCAGCGTCTCGGCGAGGTCTTTGGGAGGTCACTTGCACAGTGTCACCGAGTGGGGCGTGCGCCGGCTGTGCGCCCCGGGAATTCCAGGGCGGCTGGCTGAGCCCGTGGGGGCGCAGCTTTCATTTTAAATGTATGTCTGCTGTCCGATTCGTACGTGTTTGTGGGAGGGGAAGTGCAGTTAAGCTCTAACAGTGGTTCCCGACCCGGGGACCCTGGCAGTGTCTAGAGAGTTTTGGTTGTGCAAGGTGAGCTGGGAGGACGGGCTGCTATAGCCGGCAGGTGGAGGCAGGGACGCTGTGGACATCCAGTGGCCCACAGGCCACCGCTCAGCCGTGAAGGACTCCCCCGGAATGTCAGGAGGCTGAGGCGGAGACACCCTGGGCGGGAAGAAGAAATCTCCCTTGTGCTTCCCCAGAGATGGGCCCACAGTCCGTCCTCAGCCTCCACACTTTCGAGGATGTACATGTGTTTACAAAACGAGAAGCAGGTCCCGTCAGTCGTACCCCCCTCAGCAGCTCGTGGTGGACAGGCGCTGTTTTGGAAGCAGCCAGAAACCCTGTGGACCCAGGGCCGGGGGTGGCCATCAGGTGCTTTCTCCGTTGCTGGTCCCCAGGCTGGCCGGGCAGGGCAGAGCAGTGTCTCCAAAGTGAAGGGTGCCGTCAGCCTCCTGGGGGGCGTCTGGCAGGGACAGTCCGACTGCTGGGGGGCCACGCTGCCCGGCCGTGTGCGGCGGGGTCACAGCGGTTCTGCCATGCTCCGTGCCTGGGGGTCCGTGTTCTGTGTCGGGTGTCCTGGGAAGGCTCAGGAGGGGCCCATGCACAGAGCAGGTTCGGGGATCCTCTCCTCGCACCGCCCAGCTTGAGGCATCTGGGAGCCTCCCTCCCCAAAATGCGACAGTCCTGCCTCAGGGGTCAGCCGGAGCAGTTTGTGCCCCTGGCCTGGGGGTGGGGGCAGCTCAGTGGACCGGCAGCTGTCCAGTCTGCCCGGCTCTGGAACGTAGCTGAGGTTCCCCTTCGCTCTCCACTGCGCTGTTCTTGGTGCCGGGTGAGCAAGAGCTGTCGCCACCTCTGTGCCCACGGGCCATCCGGTGGCCTGTAGGGTTTTCTGGCACCAGTGCCCAGTGTTCCTGGAGGACCCAGCCTCACTGCCCTCTGGAGGGCTCCGGGTGCTGTTAATGTGTTGTATTCCCTCCCACGATGCCTGAGGCTTAGCCCGCCGTGCCAGCCATGGAAGGCTTCCCAAATGCCTCGTCCAGGTGTCCCTCCAACAGCTGTCCAGGCTGAGGCTGGCACCGAGAACAGCCTTTTGCTGGCATGCTCCTATTCATCCCTCATGAGCCCAGAGGCTGCGGCTTCCCCAGGAAGCTGGCCCTGAGCCCCCGCCCTCCCTCCCCGTCTGTCCAGACCAGTGTCCAGCCCTCCTTCGTCGATGTCCCTTCTCCTCCTAGTGTATCAGGAGTGTTTCCCTGACAAACCTGCCCGCCAGCACAGGCCACCCCAGCCTGGGGGAGCTCCCCAGGCTGCGTAAAGCGACCTGCTGCCTCTGGGGGTGTGCTCCACCAAAAGGAAGACAGGGAGGAGGGAGGGAAGGGATCCCTGGAGCACGGAGCACACACGTGTGCCCTTCTCACCAGGCCCACCCCTCAGATCCTGCTGCGCTGCGGCCTGGGCTCTGAGGTGGCTGCAGAAAGTGAAGGAGTGGACACCAGCCTGGTAGCCACGTCCCCCTGATGACCCTGGCCCTGCCATGAGCCAGCTCCCTGGCAGTGGCTGGAGCCTGGGTGAGCTGTGTCCCCGTGTGAGCTGTGTCCCTGTGTGAGCTGCAGGGGAATGAGGCGTCTGCTCTCTCGGGGGCCATGGGGGCTGCAGGCCAACCAGCTCTCTCCAAGGGTCTCTAACTTTCGGGGACATGGGGGAGGGTGGTGGATGGGCCTGGTGGCCCTGTCTTCTGGGTGACCGGGAGGAGCAGCATGTAGCCCCGGGAGAGGGATAAATATTTACGATGGAAGGGCCCAAACACTCTCTGCTCTGCCAAATGTTGTCTGCTGCTGTGGTCGGCTTCTCTTCAGGCAAGTAGTTTCATGTCCTGCCAAAGTGGTGTTTTGCAAAGCCCTCTCGAGTCGCTCTGTGCAGTGTGCACGCACTCACGCTTCCGGGAAGCAGCCATTGTTTGTTTGTGGGGTCCGGGTCCCCAGGGTGGCCACGGGCTCCCCGCCGCTCCCAAGGGCCGAGCCCCAGCACGCCGGAATGTTTGTTACCTGGGGACGGCAGCCCAGGCTCTCTGGGCGTCCTAGGGGCTCAAGGGCCCTTGACCCAACGCTGTTGGCCAGCATCGGGTCACAGTTCCCACAGACAGCGGTGGGGTGGGTGTTGCTGTGCCTGGAGGCTGTAGGGTGGCCCTGGGGGCATCCCCTTCCTCTCCCTCGGTTACTCCGCTCTCTGTCCCTCTCCCTCCCTCCTGCCCCCACACACCCACATGTCCAGTCCTGTGTGTAAACACAAGGACCTTGCAGCCGTGGGACCTGAGGGTCTGTGCTGAGCGCTGAGTCCTGTGTGAGTTTCCTGCGGCTGCTGTAACAAATTACGACAAGCTGGGCGGCTTAAGACAACACGAATTTCCTCTCTCCCAGTCTGGAAGCCAGGAGTCTGAGATCCAGGTGTGGCTGGGGGTGGTTCCTTCTGGAGGCTGATGGAGAGTCTGTCCCGGGCTCTCCCCCGGCTCCTGGTGACTGCCGGGATCCTCGGCGTTCCTGGGCTTGTAGACGCATTCCCCCCGCCCCCGTGTCCGCCTCTGTCGTCGCATGGCCATCTCCCCTCTGTCTGCTTCCAAATTTCCCTCTTCTTACAAGGACCAGTCATTGGGTTGGGGCCCACCCTAAGCCAGAATGGCCTCATCCTGACTTGATGACATCTGCAAACACCCTATTTCCAAATGAGGCCACGTTCACAGCTTCTGGGTGGGCACGGATTTGGGGGGACACTGCTCAGCCAGCACAGCAATGAGAGACACGGGGTGGGGGCACACGGGGCGGTTAGCCATCTGGCTTGCTGACCATCACCAGATGGGGGTGGAGGTTGTTTGGGCAGGGGAGGGCTGAGGAGGGGGGGTCGGGGTGGCTCCCCAGAAGGGTTGGCAGGGGTGTCAGGCAGATCCTTGGGTTGTTGCAGCCCACTCTCTGAAGAAGCAGAAACAGAGCTTTCCTGAAAGGCAGAGACCCTCCCCAAATCTGAGGCCCACCTGAAGAGGAGCGGGGACGTAGGAGCCCGGTGTGGGGACATAGGAGCCCGGTGTGGGGGTGCAGCCAGAACCAGGGGCAGCCTGGCTGGGCTGAGTGGGAGTGGAGAGGGGGTGGGGTAGCATGTTCCTGGGCAGAGCACACGTGAGGCCACTGTTGCTGGCTCCAGGACGGCCATGCGCCCCCTCTGCTGGCCCCTCGTCCATGTGGTGTGGCCCTGCCTCCGAGCCTCAACCTGTTCAGCTGTGAAGCGGGGACAATCAGAGACTTGGTCTTGGGAAGGGGGCGCGGCCAGAGCCAAATGCAGCGCGGGAAATGCTGCGAGCACTGGTCTCTCCATGGTAAACGCTTCCCTTCTCTCTTCTTTTCTAGAACTGTCTACTACACAAGCTACAGGCAGGTGTACGCCATGGAGGCCCAGACCGTGCTCAGGTGCTGCCCAGGGTGGAGCCAGCAGCCCGGCGACCGGGGCTGCCTCTCCCGTGAGTGCCCTCCCACCCATCCCGCCTGCCACCACCTGGCAGACAGACACAAGTCCGCCCTCGGCAGAGGCCGCGTCTAACGGGAAGGTTCCTCCAGCCTCGGCCAGGTGTAGGCAACGCGTTTCTGCACTGGGTGGGACCGCTCTCAGCAACTTGAAGGGCTTCCAGGGCCACTCATTCTGCCACTCTGTCACCAGAGGCTGTTAAAATGAAATACTGAGAGAGAAGGAACAGTGAACTCCCCCGCGTTGATGCTGGCAGGAGCTGCAGAAAGAGAGAGCTCGGGTCGGGGGGCTCCGAGCCGGAGGGGGGAAGCCGCCGCAGTGCCCCAGTGTCTGGCATTGGGAAGGGGTCTGAGGGTGGCCCTGGGCCATGAGTTGGTGTCAGGGGGGTCAGGCAGCTCAGATCCTGGCTCAGTGTCAGTGTTCAGGAGTGTGACCCCTCACCCGTGCCCACACCCCTGCTCTCAGGGTCCTTCTGCCTGCTTTGTTCCCAAAAAGGCCCGGTGCTGGGCAGCGGGCCCTCGGCCTCTGTGGGCATTCGAGACAACAGCCCCCGTCCCGGCCCTCACTCGCTGGCGCCCTGGGTCCAGTCTTCCCATCCACTGTCTGGAGCGTCAGAGAGGGAGGTCCTGATAGACACAGGAGGGAGGGGACCCGTGTGTCAGCACGTGCGAGCGGCTCCACGCCACGCACGACAACCCAACCCCGGGCAGGCGCTGGCAGCCTCTCCTATAGACAAGGAGACCGAGGCTCCGGGGGGCGGGGCAGGAACTGGCTTGTGCGATCCTGGAGGGCAGCTGTGAGGCCTCTGCTGTGGACAAGGAACGGGCTCCCCACTGTGGAGTGCAGCTGCAGGGGGTGTTTGGGAGGGGCGCCTGGCCTGTGGGGGCGGGCACAGGTGGGCTGGCAGGTGGGGTGGGGACAGGGGGCCTGCAGGTGGGGCTGACCGGGTAAGAGGAGTCAGCGTCCCTCCCCTGGAGGGGTCGGCCCAGAGGTCTGGCCTCCCCTGAAACAGTGACGCGGCGTCCTCTGACGTGAGCTGAGGGGTGGGGCGGGGCCGTGGGGGTGGCTGGGGTCAGGGCTAGCCCGAGTCCAGGGGGAACCGTGGTGGGCCGTTCTGTGACTGGGATGGGGACTGGGCACAGCCGTCCTCATGGGCCCCGGGTCCCTCCTCACACAGAAAACGAGGGGGCCGGTGCACGGGGTCCAGACACGTCCCCACGTGAACTCCGGCGGGAAGAGGGGAAAGAAAAGGATTTGGCGATGTTTTCCCAGGAGAGGAAATGAACAGTTCTCTCCAGGAAGGGAGTTGGAGGATGGAGGAGAAGGAAGCGGCTCAGGGGCCTCCCGTGCAGGCAGGAGAGACGGGGGGCGGGGTGGGGAGTGCTGGCCAGCGGGGCCCTCGGTGGGGCGCCCCGGCCCGGCCAGCGGCTCTTGTCCCCTGCGCTCTGATCACAGCGGCTGATGGGAGCTGGTCCCTGCTTCTGGTGTCTGGGAAAACAAAGGGGTCTGTTGAGTGGGGTGCAGGGCAGACGTCAAAGCCAAGGTCCCCGAGTTCCTGCTCTAAGGCGGGGCTCCTCAGGCCTATGGAAGGTGAACCAGTAATGGGGTGGGGAGTGGGGTTTACAGTCGGGGAGCACGGGCTCTCACCCGCAGGAAGGGACACGGGTGCACAACTGCACGGTAGGCCGGGGTGGAGGGCACTTTGGGCTTGGCCTCCTGGGCTGGGGGAGGGGATGCGTGCACCCCTCGTGGGCCGGGCGAGGGGAGCCAGGTGCAGGTCCAGGTTTGCACGGCAGCATCCCCGTGATCATTGTCCCCTCCACACCCATGAGCTGGGGTCCAGTGACCC
This sequence comes from Tapirus indicus, assembly GCA_031878705.1. NCBI lineage: Eukaryota > Metazoa > Chordata > Mammalia > Perissodactyla > Tapiridae > Tapirus > Tapirus indicus. The sequence continues at coordinate 86,769,098 of CM062924.1, read as the reverse complement.
TTGGTTTCACCTGTGTCTTGGAGTGACCATTCGAGGGTCAGGTGGGGGAAATGGCAGGGCCAAGGGCCAGCCAGACCCTGGGAGGCCAGGTTGACCTCTCCCTACTTCGGAGTCAGGGCCTGAGCGCTGTGTTCTCGGGAACTTGGGGCCAATATTGGGACAAGTCCACAGGGCCAGGGTTGTGACAATCTCTTGTCCCCCGTCTGGCTCTGCCTGAGCTCTGGGCCTGTCCTGCGGTTCTAAGCCTTCCTCTGCCCGTGGTTAGGAAGGATGTGGTGGCTCTGCCCTGGCCTGGCCGGCCGGCAGGAGAAGAAATACTGCTGGGAGCCAGGCCACACTGCTCACTGGGAGTTGGGCCCCAGGTGGGCAGAACCACTTCAAGTTCCTCAGCGCGGGGAGGGGTCTCGGCCAGGACTCTCCCCAGGGCAGCCCGGGCCTGGCGGAGGTGAAGGAAACGGGCTGGGGCTGGGCTGAGGTGGTGGGGAAGTGGGCGGGGGCGTTTCGGCCACTGGGCCAGGCCCGGGGGCTCCGGGTTGTGACATCCGCTGGAGACACAGGACAGGGTCCCCATGTGTATCCTGAACTTGCAACTTTGGCTTTCTTGGTTGTTTGTTTTTAAAAAATCATTTTTAGGTCAGGATTTACTGATTTGTGTATTTGGCTTTATCTGTTTGTTTTAATGATCCAGAAAAAGCCCTGTGATCTGGCCTCTTGGGACCTCTCTTGTCCCCAGTGTCTGGGTCACCAGTGTGTGCGGGGGGTGGGGGTGGGGATTCTCATGGGTGGGGGGGTGCCAGCACGTGTGCATTTGTTCATTCATTCATTCATTCACTCATTCATTTGGCTTTTGCTCAGCTGCCACTGACCACTGGGGATTCAGTGCCTGCCCCTGGGGAGCTCAGGTCTGACGGGAAGGCTGGCCGCTGGCAGACTCAGATGTGACAAGAGTGTGACAGGGAGCACGAAGCCAACTGGGGGGTCACCGTGAGGGTGGGCAGGCAAGGCCAGCCAGGGGGCTGGGGTGTGAGGGAGCCCTGGGCAGGAGGAAGTGTGGGGCGGCTGGGGAAGGCAGGCGCACACATGGGAGCAGAGGGCAGCGTGGCCGGTGAAGGTGGGCGAGCATAGCCTTCCTCAGCTGCCCTCTGCTGGGGAGGGGCTTCTCGCTGGAGCTGAGCCTTGTGGTCACTCGGACTTGTAGCCTCTCGGGGCTGGTTTCCCAGCTCCTGTGGAGTCAGAGCCTTCGGAAGCCTTGCTCCAGCTCCTTCACGCATTGGCTCATGCAGGGAGTGCTGGGGCAGGTGCAGGATTGGGTCAGGCGCCGGTCTTGGGCTGGGAGTCTCGGGGTCCCAGCAGGTCCTGGAGCCCCCAGTTCCTGCCTCAGTGGGTTAGGTGAGAGTCTGGGGTGGCTGCCAGTGTGCCTCTGGGTGCCAGGGCTGCAGGCTGGGTCAGGGTCCTCTAACCCCGCCCAGCGACCAGAGAGGGTGCTGACTGAGGCAAAGTCCCCATGTGGGAGAGCGCACTTTCCTGCAGGCACCCCTGGGGTCAGGATGCTGTGGCTCTGCCTCCTCCTGCCCCTTTCCCACCCTGTACCCCTTCATCCCTTCTCCATCATCCCTCCAGTCCTTTCATTCCCATCCAGGCTCTCTGCAGCCAAGGGACCCCGAGAGGTGGTCAGGCTGGGGTAGGACAGGGGCAGCCCATGAGCTGCTGATGTCCACTAGCCCCTGCCCTGCTCCACCAGCCTTGGAGAAATCTCCTCACCTCGATGTGACCTGGAAACGCGGCTGCATGCGGGGCAGTGTCGGGGCCCCCGTGGTGTTTGTGCAGGACCGAGGAGGAGGTGGAATGCCTGTGTGAGACAATGGCAGGAAGCTCCGAATGGTGCTGGGATTTCGCCGAGACCCACTTAGCAGCACTTGTGACTGGGACGTGACCAAGAAGAAGTAGTGCTGGCTGGGTGGGGCGGTGGTGCCTGAGGACCAGGGGCTTCCCCAGGATCTACGTGGCCCCGCCGCACTTGCTCCCTGAAGCGGGCAGCTGGGCTCTGACCCCTTCTGCTGTGGGGGGCCAGTCTCCTGGCACAGTGGTTCTTTGAATTCCATGTCTATCAGTGACAGGCGGGTGACAAATTTTGCCTGAGCCTTCCCATGTTTCAGCTACAGTTGCCCTGGATCCTGGTGCCCCTCATTGAAGAGGGGGCCCTGAATGCACAGATGAGGTGCCTGGCCTGGAGCAGCTGTACCCCCAGACCACCTGCATGCGGACCCTGGGATGGACACACCCAGGAATGAGGTGCCGGGAAGACCATCTGTGGCTCCCGTCTCTAACTGTCTGTGTGGGCTGGGCTCAGTCCATCCGAGGAGGCCACAGGATGGAGAGGCAGGGCCCGAGGAGGTGCCAGGAGCCACACCAGCTCTGTGGGATGTGAAGAGCTCTGGGAAAGGGATTCTGTGGTCCAGGAAGCTCTGAGTAAAGCACGGTTAAGCAGGTTCTGTTTTTGCAGGACTTCTCAGAGCCTTTAATATGCTAACGTGCACTGTGCATTCCTGAGACAGGCTGTGTAGTGTTTTCCAAACTAATTCTTTCTTTAAAGAGAAAGGAAGAAAAAGAAATGACAAAGTCAAAATAATAAAAGTGTCCCTAAAGCATTTGCTGAGAAATACTGACACAGGCGATCCATTAGACAACACGTGGGGAGGGCCGACAGGGTGCTTGGCGCTGTGCTCGGTGCAGGAGGGTGGCAGTGGCAGAGGCTGGTGCCAGCCCTGTTCTCAGTGAACTCACGTCCTATGGCAGGTGACACTCAGGAAATCGAGCAAGCAGTTCTGTGCCAGCTGGTGTGTGAGAAATGCTCCAGAGAACCGTGAGGTGGGGAAGGGGCCGAGGGAGGGGGTGCTGGCTTGGATGGGGGTCCGGGAAGGCCCCTCTGTCCAGGGCATCGGCGGCCTGCATGACGGGAGTGGTGGGCCTTGCGTGCCTGGGGAAGAGATCCCCGTGGCAGAGGGAACGAAAGGTGGGAGGCCCTGAGGCTGGAGCAGGTGAAACAGCGGGCAGGAGGGGGCGAGGTGAGGCCGGGGAGTGGGGCGGCCGTCACAGGTTACCACAGCTGGGGGCTTAAAAAACTCAAACTTACTCCCTCACGCTTCTGGAGGCCAGAGATCTGAAATCAGGTGTCGGCAGAACCGCACTCTCCCTGGGGACTAGGAGGCTCCTTCCTGCAGCTTCCAGCTCCTGGCGGCTGCCCGCGGTCCTTGGCGTTCCTTGGCTTGTGGCTGCATCACCCCAGTCTCTGCTCCGTCTTCACATGGCTGTCATCTCCCTGTGTCTGTGTCCTTTTCTGTCTCTCCTAAGGACACCTCATTGGATTTGGGGCCGAACCCAGTCCAGTGTGAACTCAACTCTTACCTCAGTCACACCAGCAAAGATCCGATTTCCAAGCAAGTCACATTCTGAGGTCCTGGGTGAACATGAATCCTTGGGGGACGTGATTCAACCCACCACGTGGGGCAGGTCCTGAGCCCTTGTAAGGATGGGGAGCCATTGCGGGGTTCGAGTGGGAGAGGGACACGGTCTGCTGTGCAGGGCAGAGGCCAAAGCAGGACAGCCGGGAGCCCCTCAGGATGGCCTGGGGGAGAGGTGACGGGCTCAGCCCAGGATGGTCGGGGAGTGGGGGTGAGAAGTGGTGGGATTCTGGATTTGTGGATGGAGTGGGAACTGGGTCTGGAAGGCTCTGGCCTGGCTTTGCCTCTGAGAAGGCTGGGGTCCCAGGACCTTGGAGGCCCCCAGACCCCCATGTGCCCCCGGTGACTGGGGCAGCCTGGCCCTTGACTCTGGAGCAGGCCCTCAGAGGTGACTGCAGCCTGGGAAGGACACTGAATGTAGTCACCCAGAGTTTCCTCCATGGGCTGTCCCCGCCCCCCTCGGCCACTCCTGACTTCTTGCTGCCCAGGGGACACTGGGCCGTCTGGAGGATTCACATGGTTTGTTGCTGTAGGAACCAGAGAGGGGCTGTGCTCTTGCCCCCTGCAGGAGCCCAGGCCACTGAATGCAGCCCTGGATCTGGGCACCGGTGCGCCTGTGGCTTTGGTACTTATGATCAGGGGCCCCTGGGGCAAGGCCTGGGCTTGGCGCCCCCGCGTCCAGCCGTCTACTGCCGGGAGGCGGGCCCTGCTGGTCTCCCTTCCCTCCTCTGCAGTCCCATGGCTCTGGGGCTGGCTGGTCGGGGCCTGCTGGGAAGGAGCCTCAGGAAGCCCGCCATGAGACCCCGGCGGGGGGACGCCCTCTGCTTTCCTGCCTCTGCCGTCCGCTTTTCCTTTTCCGTTCTGGACGCACGTCAGCCCGACGCCCAGCTTGGGAAATTGCAGGGCCAGCATCTTGGCTCTTGTGCCCTCAGTGTGGACACAAATGCCCATGCGGTTGCTGGGGCTGGGCCATGTTGTTCTGCTGTGCCCCTGACGCCCCAGGTCTCTCCAAACTGTGGAGTCATGTCTAGACTCGCACGGCCCTGTGACCATGTTTGCACACCCATGCACGCTCCTGCACCTGGGCCTGCTGTCTGCCCAGACGAGCTTATGCACTCACAGCCTCACACATACGTGCACACACATGCACGTGTCCACTCACACATGCTCACCCCTGCACGCTCACGCACACATGCTCACGCACACGTGTGCACATGTGCACGTGCTCATGCTCACACACCTGTACACACGTTTGTGCTCACTCACGCATGTGTGCTCTTTCTCACACTTGCAGAGGTGTGCACATACCCACATGAGCTCACACTCATGATCACAGTCCCACTGCAGGGCACATGGAGCTGAAGTCCTTCCCCTTGGAGTCCTCAAGATGCCTGGGGGACAGGGCAGGTGCAGGGGTCGAGGGCGGTGGCCTACAGCCTGCCCGCTGAGCCCCTGGCCCGCAGGACTGAGACTGCATGGGGCTCTGTGTCATCGCTGTCTCAGACACAGTCCCGGGACTTACTTCATGACCTTAGCAGAAGGGCAGGGGGAGTTTCCCTCATCGATTCGGCCAGAAGTTACTGATGGTCAGCTCGGTTCTGGTCCCTTGGTGGGCCCTGCTGATTCACCGTGACGGGACCCAGAGCCTCCCTCGGGGGCTGTGCTGTTGTGGGGAGCACAGGCGCTGAGACATGGAGATGCCACCAACACCTGGAGCCCAGAGCAATTCTAGTGCCAGACAGAGCCGGCAGTCCAGGTCCAGCCCTTCTGGAAGGTTCCGGGTGCACAGCCCCTGCCCTGCCAACCACCTTCGGGGAGGTGGGCATGGTGGGGGTCAGGAAGGAGGAGGAGCAGGCAGGGACATGGTGCTCTGCTCAGGTCTGCCCTCCAGGGGGTGAGCAGCCTGGGACGGACGCTGGGGCCTGGAGGGGGCAGTGGGCCTCTGCCATCATCATCGGGTCCTCTCGGCCTCCAGCCTCTCTTATTGACAGGATACAATCTCCCAGACCGGTGTGGCCAGCTTGTGTCTCAGACGAGCTGCCCTGCAGAGGATTTGGGAGCTGGGCCTGACTCTGGGCAGAGAGTCTGTCACCCAGCTGTCTCCTGGGACCCATCTGTGTGGTGAGCTGGTCTAGGCACGAGGCACAGGGAACCAGCCTGCAGGGCTTGGCCCCTCCGTGGGAGCGTGGAGCCTCAATGTCCGGCATGAAGCTGGACTGACTCCCTCCTTGTGGCAAGGGTCTGGGTGGGGAAGGTTGAGGTGGGCCATGTGGGTGGGACTGCTAGCCCCCAGCCAGTGTTGGGTGGAGGGCCAGCAGGTTTGGGTGGCAGAACAGGGACAGAGGGACGAGGCAGGAGGGGCTCAGGGCCTTGAAGGGGCTCGGGTTCCCAAGGAAGTGGCCTCCCTTCCTTAGCCACCACCGGGTGTGAGGTGGCACGGCGGTTCCCACGCCCACCTGGTCATAGGCAGCTCTTATCAGCGGCTGGGGAGAGGTTTAGGAAACACTGCCCCACAGCCTCGGCTGAAGAGACGAGAATCACCCCGAGTCACAGTGCTGTGTCCCCGTGGGCTCGTGCTGAACCAGCATGTCCTGTGGGGTCCCTGGGCCACTGTGGCGGAGGTGCCAGGGACACAGGCGAGTGCTCACTCGCAGGGTGGCTTCGAGAAGGCCCCACATTTCTTCCCCATGCACATTTGGTGACCTCGGCCGTGTGTTCACGGCCTGCGGGTGGGTGGCTTAGCAGACCAGGAGAAACTGGTCAGCCTGGATCACACCTGTCCACCTGGGCTCACTCCAACTTTCCACAGGGTAGAGGAGAGAAGGAGCCGGGCCCCAGCCAGGTGGCAGTTCCAGGGAAGTGGCCCAGGGTCTGCACTTGCAGAAACCGAGTCCTTGGAGAGGAGCGGAGTCCCGTTTCCGTGATCAGCCCGTCCTGGATGGGGCACTGTGCTGGACACTGCTCCAGCTGCTCACAGCGGGTTTGCTTGAGGTCCGGCCAAGTGCAGATGTTTCCGGCCTTTCCCCGCCAGAATGGCTGGTGTTAAGATGCCACGGAAGATGCCTAGACGCTCTGCCCTCGCCCTGCAACTGTGCTCCCCAAATCTGCTGTCCTGCCCCTGGGCCTGGCCAGGAGCACCCTCGGGACTGGACGCCCTTAGGGCCCTCCCAGCCCCTGGTCTAGAGATATGGGCAGACCTGCCCAGCCTCACCCCAAAGCAAAGGCCCGGTCCAGAGAAGCTGGGACAATTGGCAAATGCTCACTGTCCCCAGACCTCCGGCTCCCAGTCTGTCAACTGGGGAGAGATGTTCCTCGTTGTGGGTGAGGAGACCCGTGCGGCCCTGGAGGTGGGCTCTGTGGGTGGGCTGTGCATCATCAGGTTCAGGTGATGGTTGGAGGTGACACTCTGACAGTGTGAAGGGCGGTTGAGAATATTGCATTTGATGTGTGCAAATGGCCTGTAGTGAAGCGTCGCCCAAATTTCTAACCAAGTGGTAAATATTAGAACTGGAACTTGAACCCGTGTCCACGAAACCCAAGCTCTCTTGCTCTGCCAAAGCATCTGGGGCAGTGGGGAGCCAGTCGGGGTCGGCGTGGCAGTGACCGGGGGCCTTCTCTAGCCATGCAATCTCGCCCTGGCTCGGGCCTTCCCTCTGCCTGCTCAGCCCTCGGAGGACAGGGCCGCCTGGCAGCAGCAGACCTGTGGGCACCGTGGGCCCCGTGTCACCCGCACCTGCCCTTGCATTTCTCACACTTGTTGGTTCCAATGGTTCCTTCCGGGGCTCACGGGTCCTGTGAGTGCAGTCCTGGCCAAGCTGACGGCCACAAGGGACGGTCCCCAAGCAGACCTCCTGCCTCGGCCCTGGCACACAGTAGGTGCTTATAGATTCATTGTTGGTTTTCTTTTTGGTGAGGAAGATTAGCCCTGAGCTAACATTTGTGCCCGTTTTCCTCTATTTTGTATGTGGGACGCCACCACAGCGTGGCTGCCAACAAGTGGTGTAGGTCCGCACCTGGGATCCAAACCCGCAAACCCCAGGCCACCAAAGCGGAACACACGAACTCAACTACTATGCCACTGGGCCGGCCCCCTCACTGTTTTTTTAAAATTAAGTAATGTTCAGTATAAAACTAATTTGTTACTTAGCAATCTCTAAATTGTTCTGCGAAGCCCTGCGTGCCCCCCACTGAACACCACGTAGTGAGTTTTTACAGTTTGGTTTCAGGCTTCCCACCTGGTCTTCCTCCTGTCTGCCCCTTCTCTTTGTGACCAGGTGCCCTCCCTCTTCTCGTGGAGGCGGTCCGTGCCCGATCTTAAAGCCGTGTCGGATGTTCCGAGCTCTGTTTCCTCAGCGCGAGCTCTTCCACTTTGTGACTGTGGGTCTCTTTCCTTGGCCGTTGGGTGGTTCTTTGGGGGCTTGACCTTGTGGTGGAGACAATGTCCTGCCTCTGTCCGGTCTGTGCTGTCCTCTGGAGGGGTGTGGGAGATGCCGTTACAATTTGCTGATTTTAGTGACCCCTTTAGGGAAGGGGTGGGCTTTGCTGCTGGAGGCGTCCCTGACCACTGCCACGTCCTCCTGACACGAGAGGCAGATCCTTGTGGGGCTGCCAGGCCTGTGGGGTGGGGTCATGTGGGGCTGGACCCCCCGGGTGCTCTGTGGGGGGGCCCTGTCACTCTGTGGTGGTCTCTGTCCTGCCCCCCGCTCCCCTCCTGCCATGCGTGGAGCATGCCCAGCGCCACTCCAGGCCACCCACGCTGGTCCCAGCCTCCCTCTGTGCTGTGCTCCCTCCTTGTCTTGCCAGCATCCTACGAGCCGCGAGGCCACCAGGAGCCCTGTTTCTGGGCTTGGGGTGTAGCTTTCTGCCTCTTTGTCGTGAAACCTTTTCTTTTTCCCATCTATGGATGTGCTGCCGTGTGCACCCCCATCCTGAGTCCCGAGCTCCTGTCCTTCCCCCAAGGCTGCTCCACAAATGCCTCGCTCACGCCCAGCTCTGCCGCCGTTAGCTGTCTGTTGATTTGCTCATTCGTTCATGCAGCAAAACTCATGGAGCACCTTCGAAGTGTCGGGGGCGCCGAGGAGCACGATGGTGAGCACGGTGGAGTTGGTGCCTGCCCTCAGGGCGCCACGGCCGGGGGTGGGAGACAGCTGTCGCCCCGATCAAGTGCTGAGGTGCGGTCAAAAGGCGCTGTGGTGGGAACACAGGGTGCTGTGAGCACTGACTTGGGGGTTAGGAAGACTCCCCGAGGAAGTGACATTCGGGGAAGAGACAACCTGTCCAGGCAGACAGCAGCCGAGAGCTGGGCAGGGTCTGACGGGCGGTTGGGGGCTTTGTGCCAGGTCAGTGGAAAGCCACTGAAGGAGTTACAACCAGGGGCTCCACGGTCCGATTCTGGTGGCTGCGGGTAGAGAAAGTGGGTGAATAGGAGCGCAAGCCAGGGCCAGCTCAGAGGCGTCTGTGGGGAGCGATGCTTATGGCTCTGAGTGGCCTGGAGATGGAGAGAAAGAGTGGGCTCAGGCTGCAGTGGAGGGAGAACCCATTGGCCTAGCTTGGGCTGGACATGGCATGAGCCATCGAGTGCCTGTGAGGACAACTCCTGGGTTTCTGGCCCGAGCCTCGAGGTGATGGTGACACCATTTATGTTGACGGGGAGGGAGGATCCGTGTGCTCAGAAGTGACGAAGCGTCTCTCTGTAGACAGTAATCCTATGGGCTCGTCTGAGGTCTGTCCAGCAAGCTCGCAGCTGTGTCAGCCTAGGATGGTGTTCAATGATTGATGTCTGTCTGGGATGCAGGACAGAGCAGTGGTACCCTGGCCTGTGTGCTTGTCGCTGCCCGCTCTGGGGGAGGGATTCGGCTCCACTTGCCTAGAGAGATGGAGGGACGCTGCCCTGGGGCCAGTGCACAGAGAGAAGGGGTCAGGGTCTTGATGGGGCTTTTCAGAGCTCATCTCCTTTCCTCTGCTTAGGATTAGGCTGGGCTGGGGGGGTGGGGAGAAGGATGTGGGATGAGGGGCGTGTGAGCACAGTGGGCACAGGCTCTGGAGAGGGGACCTGACAACAGGGAGGGCTGGGCCAGCCTGGGGGACAGGGAGGAGCCGCCGGCTTCAGGCAGAGCACCCGCCCCGGGAAGCGGGAACAGGCAGCGGGTGCTCCTTTCCCCTTTCTCCGAAACCAAAATCAGAAGTGGGCGCAGGGCAGGGCACTGGCCGCTGGAGCCCCCGGGCTGGGCCTCTACGAGACAGGACCTGAGAGGACTCCTCAGGGGCAGAGTCCAGAGGGTGGGCTTCTGGGCTGGGCACCTGCTCCCTACCCCATGGTGGCCCGTCTTGGTAGTTTGGAGCTGGAGGTCTCCGGGACAATGAAATCCTTCTTAAAATTGAAAACTAAACATAGCTGCTTCTCTTGCTCAGTACAAGTGCAGGGGTCAGTAGGTTTCAGACCCTCAGCACTTGGGACACTGATGCTGCACGGGCACCGGTTCCAGGGTCACCCTACACTTCCTCCCTGCCCCCTGTGGCACCCGCTCAGTCCCCCAGCGCCCCACTCCTGCCCCATTTCGGTCATATCCTCTGGCTGCAAGGTGTGGGCGGGCAGGAGGGGGCCAGTGGGGCCTGAGTTTGCTGGATGTGAATGAGCACCAGCTGGGACCCCTGCAGGGTGGCCTGAAGGGGGATCCCTCTAAAATGGCGACAGCGGGCTGGTTATAGGACATGGAGGAGGGAGCAGCATCCTGAAAAGTACCTGTTTCTCCCTGGGCTGGGCTGGATCCTCTTGACCGCGGATGCTAAGTTGGAGAGTCCTGGGTCCTGGGTCCTCCTCACTGGCTATGTGACCAGGGGCCATGTGCTGCACGTCTCTGAGCCTCGGTTTTCTCACCAGGCACAGCACCTGGTACAGAGGGCTGCTTGGACTCGTGTGCCTGGCTAGCATCCCTCCCAGGGGTCCCCCACCACCTGGAGCTTCTCTCCCTGCTCCTGGTGGGATGCTGTCGGTGACACTTAAGCTTGCTGAACCCACGGGTCACGCCAGGCGCTGGAGCTTTGGGGGAGCAGGTCACTGTTCAGAGTGTCCACTCACCCAGCGAGCACCCCGGAAGCCTCTGGAATCAGAGCTAGCTGTTGGGGTCACGGGGCTGAGGGCACAGCATGCCTGCCCCAGCCTTGCCCCCCTACATGTGGGGATGTGAGGATGGTGGCTGCAGAGCCAAGAATATTGGTGCCGAAGCCCCCCAGGAGGTACCTGGTCCAGCCGGGGTCGGGGTACTCGCTGTGATGGGGGCCAGCGGGCAGTTTGGCACTGTCAGGCTGCAGGGGAGCTGTCTGCCGAGCCTCAAGGACCTATCCTTCCCCATCCAGAGCCCCCACCCCCTGGGCCAGCTGCAGCCTCTTCCACCCACTACTGGCCTCGTGCTGGTAGGGCGGGGCTCATCAGCACCCCAAGGCATGGGTGGGCAGCCTCTGTGGGCCCGGTGGGGTGGGGTCTGGGGAGGAGGTCTGGGAACAGAGAGTGTCCTCTGGGGAAGCTGGAGGAGACCAGCCCCTCCTGACTCTGAACCCCAGCCCGGGACCCTTTCTTCCTTCCCTCCCCTGGGCCTGCTGGCTTGGGCTGGCATTGCCCCTTCTCGGGTGGGACTAGCCTGGTAGTTTCCACCATCAGGGTCTTGTGGGGGGTTAGAGGGGTCCTCAGCCAAGCTCTCAGCCCCCCTTTCAGCTGTGAGCTGTTCTCCCTGCATCCCCCACTCTCCGCCCTCCTCCCACAGGCCTCCCCATCTCCTGCCTCCTCCAGAAAATGCCCTGGAACTCTTCTTTCACGTCCAGTTGAAATGAGTTGGGGTTTTTGCCCCTCTCAGAGGGCTGTGTGGGGTGTTCAGGCTCCAGCGGAGTGGAGCAGTGTGTGACCCAGTACAGCAGAGCTGGGGCCAGTGACCTCACGGGGGTTGGGGCTGCCTCCCAGGGTTTGGGGACTCAGCCCTCAAGGTGCGTTCTAGCCTGCGCTTAGAAGAGGGGCTTTCCTTTCTGGTTGAGAGTCTGGGTCCTGTCCAGGCCTGAGGCCTGGACTTTTGGGGAGATTCACGGGGTGGGGGTGGTCCTCAGGGACTTCAAGTTCTGGGGGGTGGGCTGGGGGCTGCTCTCCAGGCTCTGCACCTCCTCACATGCCGTCTTTCCTCTCTCCCCAGCTGAGTGCAGCGCTGGCCTCTGTTTTAATGGTGGCCGCTGTGTGCCTGGCTCAGTCCAGCTCTGCCACTGTCCCCAAGGCTTCCAGGGTCCTCGCTGCCAGTATGGTAAGTGGAGCCCCTCCAGGCCCTGGCTGTGGGCAGAGGGGTGATGGGCACAGCTGTGTGGGAACAGTCCCTGGACGGACGGGCATTCTCCAGTCCCCTCACCTCGCTCCCTGCAGCCCATCTGAGGTTGTTGGGAGGAGGGGGTGACCTTGAGATCCCTTTCCTAGGCGGATGCCTCTGTACCCCATAATCTTAGCACCTACCCTGTCCAGTCCTGCTCTCCGTGGATGGGGACGGCAGGTGCAGAGACGGCAGGGTCTGGCCGGGGTTGCTGGGCAGGCCTGGAAGCAACCCATCCCGGGGGGGTCTCCGAGCTGCGCTCCCGCTTGCTGGTGGCTCTCATGTCATTAATGTTGACAGATGGGGGACATCGGGGTCCCACCTGAGGGGATTGGCTGAGTAAACCTCGGCACATCTGTAAACTGGCCGCCTGACACGGTGAAAATCAAACCCAGGACACACGCCATCCGTGGCAGGATGTTGGCGGAGCTGCAAGTGGGGTTGGGCTCAGAGCAAGCGCCTGGGGTCGTAGAATTTTTGTAAAGACAGTTGCATACAGATGCATGAAAATCGTCGAAGGAACCCCCGCAAACATGCCTCCTTGTCTCTGTGAGTGGTGGGGAGTGAGCGCTCCTTGCCGCTTTGTCCAGGGTCCCTCGCTGCACGTGGAGCCCACAGTGTCCTGTTGGCATGGGGCACAGAGCTGTGGCTGCCCTTGAAATGAAACACTCCCAGACGCTTCTGGTGCCTTGAACTTGCTGCTGCTGAGCAGCTGAGGCTTCTTCCAGGTGGACGCCGGGCTTATGCCCTGCGACACGCTGCAAGCTTCCGGATGCCCAGCAGGCAACCAGAGGGAAATCAGGAAACCGGGCAGTAGGAGGTCCCCCCGTTTGTAGAGGGGACCCCTGCCTTCTTGCTGTTCCCTGTGTGGTCACAAGCCGTGCTCCCCCATCCTCCGGCACTGGGCCGAGGGCAGGCATCCTGGGGAGGTGCTGGGTCCCAGAGTTCTGAGACAGGCACCTGTAGCCAGGGGTGCTGATGATTGTTGGAAAGGCTGGCTCTTTGGGTGGCTCCGATCGCTTGTCGAATGCCCTCTGTTAGCTGGAAGGTTCTTTGAAGAGCCAGCTCCGCGAGCTACTGCTTCCTGGTGTCTGGGCAGCTGGGAGGGCTGCTGCCCGGGCCATGCAGTGAGGCCGCTGTGTCGCTCAGATGAAAGGGCCCCTCCAGGGGCTGGGGGGCCCGCCCTGAGCCCTGTGCCATCCTGGCTCCAAGCCTCAGCCAGGTCTCCTCGTGGGTTCAGACCCCGAGCCCCTCTGTGGGCTGACCAGAGGTGACCCCACCCCACCCCGATGCAGGCTGGGGTCCAGGCCGGGATGGAGGGGCCCAGCCGTCATGCCTCACCTCTTCTCGGGATCTGCAGTTATGGCCCCAGATGGGTGTGGAGAAATGCGATGAGGACATTCCGTCTAATTCTTCTAACCTTTCTGAAATATGCACTGCTTGACTTCAGTTTTGTTCGGAAATATCAGGGCTGAGTGGGTGGGGTGGGAGGGACGTCCAGGCTTGAGCTGGATGGTTATGACTTGACGGTGGTCCCTGCTGTGGTCTCTGCTGCGGGGGGAGGGTGGCGAAGCTGTGACTCTGGAGTGTGGCCTGTCCTGGGTCATGTCCTCCAGGGAGCAGCCAGGGACAACTGCCCTTCCCTGTCAGGGCTGGCCTTCCCCCAGGCCCCTCCCCCTTCCTCCACCCTGCTTTCTGTCGACCATTGACTCCCCTACACCGCACCTCCCAGCCTGCTGCTCTGTCCAGCGCCCGGCTCTGAGCCTTGCTGGCCGGCACTCCCTTTGTACTGAGCCGCATCCCCACCCGTGAGACCCTGGCCCTTGGCCTCCTAGGTACCAGACGGTACGAGGGCTTGCGGGGGTGTAGTGGGGAAGGAGCTAGGCATCCAGCAGGGGGCTTAGGCATCTAGTGGGGGGCTCAGCATGGGGGGCCTGAGCATCCGGCAGATGAGGAGGTCCAGGCATCCAACAGAGAGCTCGGCATCCAGTGAGCGACTCTGCGTCCCGTGGGAGGGGGCCTGTCTTGCCCAGTTCTGGGGGCCCAGGGCAGAACCTGCTGAGTGGGCTCAGAGATCCACACTCGGGGTGCTCTGGGTGGGGTGGGGGCCGTACTCACATGTGCCCGCCAGCCTCTTATGTCTTGGGCTTCGGGCTTTGCTTTGCCTTCAAAGCAATCCCAGCTCTCTGTGGTCACTGTGGGGACGGCCTCTCGGGTTGGGAGGAGGGCTGGGAATTTAGGAGCACTTGCCCATCCCTGTGCCACGCTCTGCCTGCGTCACCTCATTGAATCCTCACTTCATCCGCTTTGTGGAAGAGGAAACTGGGGTCAGGGAGGCCCGGCAGCTGCTGACCACTCAGCAGAGCTGGGGCTGAAAGCTCAGTCTGTCCTAGTGAGCACCTGGAACCTTCTGGCCACACTGTCTCCTGGTACAGTGCCCAACCTTGGTCGGGGTGGAGCCCTGTTGAGATCTGCTTTGGGGGAGAGAGTGACAGATCCCCAGGTCCCTGCCCTGTGCTGACTCCGAGGCAGGGCAGGCAGAAGCATCTGCACCCGGAGAACTAGGCCTGTGACTACCCTCAGCCCTGTGGGGTGGGGGGCTTCCTGGGAGAGTGGCTGGTTGGGGGGCAGATGTGGCCTTCAGGGGGCAGTAGGTTCAGCTGGAGAGTGGCCACCGGGCCTCTTCCTGAGACACTCTCTTCTGGAAGAAAGGCCGAGTGTGCAGAGCTGGGTATGAGGACTAGGTGTGCAGGGCTGGTGTGCAAGGCCAGGCATGAGGGCCATGCGCCTGCAGGGGCAGCCCCTGTCCTTCCGCTCACACCCAAACCTCCCATGGCACCGTCCTGTCCCTCCTCCACGCTGGGGTCGGACAGCGAATACCTGGGCTCCAGCACGGCCGGGAATATTTAACTAACTCCCCAATTATAATTGATTCCAGTTTTGAAAATAAAAGCTTTATTTTTTGGTTCCCCTAAATTCTTTTATTTTAACAAGAATTGGGGGTAGAGAAAGGGACTCTGCTGGGTTGATTGTGGAGAGCAGAGGGGGAGGGCCCCTGGGAAGAGCCCCTCCCTCTGCAGGCATGGGCCACGGGGATCTGGTGGCTTAGCTTTGTTCCCCCTCCCCCTCCCCCTCCCCTGGAAGGCTTTCTGCAGAAGCAACAGGAGCACAAAGGGGGCCAAAGCTGAGGTGGAGGTGGGGGGTGGGGGGGCTGATGCTGGGTGCGTCCACAGCAGAGCCCCCACCCCGCCGGGCCCAGCCTCTCGGTGTAGTCATGGCCTGGGTGCTGTTTGTCCAGGGCAGGCTTCCATGCCCTCCAGATGCTCCTGTGGGACCCAGGATAACGCACTGGACCCCAGTTCCCCTTCTGTTAGGGGGGATAAAATAGTGGGTCTGTGCAGATCACAGGTGTTGACGCAGGCAAGGTGTAGAGCGCCCTGTGGGTGAAAGACCCCAGGATAGTGGTGACGTTCTCTCCCCACAGGCCCGGTCTGTTGGGCGTGAGCGTGTAAGGAATGGGGATGACAGGGGGTCCAGGATTGACCCTTGTTCTTGGGGTGACCGCGTGCACAGCATGCCTGAGCTTCCGTGGGGTACAGCTCCCATGCAGTGTCTCCCTTGGGGTGGCTTGGGGTCAGGCACCCCTCAGGACTGCTGGCCTCCCTGCCCTGTGGGATGACACCATTGGTCAGTGGAGGAGAGAGGCGGACCTTGGGGACCCCCTGTCCCTTCTTGGGCTCTGGGGGTCCTGTTGGAGCATCATTTCCATCAGATCGACCAGGAACAGTTCTCACCAGCTGAAAATATGGCTTCATCCTCCCTCTGCACCTAGGTCACACTGTGTGTGCTGCCCAAGGGAGTGTGGGTAGATGCCCCCCCACCCCATACCTGCTGGTGACACGTGCTCTTCCTGCCGCTGGTGTTGAATCTTTAAGGAAAAAACAGGCAAGAAGAACGTGTGCTTAGGAACACACTACCTCTTAATGTAGCTTTCTTTTGTACCGTAAGTGGTGACAGAAGGACCACTAGTCATTTCTCATGACTTGTTCTCACCTGACCTCGTGGACAAGAGCAGTCTCTGAGAACCAAGGCCTGGGTCACCTCCAGGTACCTTTTTGTCCAAGTTT
Organism: Tapirus indicus; assembly: GCA_031878705.1. Taxonomy (NCBI): domain Eukaryota; kingdom Metazoa; phylum Chordata; class Mammalia; order Perissodactyla; family Tapiridae; genus Tapirus; species Tapirus indicus. The sequence goes on along the minus strand of CM062924.1, from coordinate 86,753,168 downwards.
CCTGCCCTGTAAAATGGGCAGGTTGGAGGGTCTCTGAGGCAGTTCTGGGAAGGCTCCCTGGTCCAGCTGAGGTCCAGGCATCAGCGCTGCCCAGCAGAGGGCTGGTGGTCCAGAGGGCTTCCTGGAGGACGTGGGCCTGTGGGCTGGGGAAGGTTTGCCGAGGTTCAGGTGGGTCAGGGGGGGCTTTCCAGGTGGGAGAAAGGCAGGAGCACAGGAGGAGGGGTAAATCAATTTGGCCCGGAGGGGCTGCCGGAGAATCCTTTCAGCCTGGAATCCGAGGATCCTTAGCTTCCCTCTCTGAGCCGGCTGGGAAGACCTGGGACCCGGAGGGCTGTCCTGGGGCTGGTCTGGCAGGTGCCCCTGGGGACCCGGTGTGGCAGGCCTCTGCACCCCCATCCCAGCCCAGCAGGGAGAGACATCAGTGGTCCCGCCTGGAGCCTCCATTCCCTGGGCCTTGATGGCTCTTGCCTTTGGAAGGAGCCTTGGTTTCCCCACCTGAGCAGGAAGCTGGCGGGTGGGGGTCCCTGGGAGTGGGCTGGAGGTGGCTGTGCAAGCTCTGTGGGCCCCGCGGCTATGGTAGGAAGCAGAGCAGCAGGAGCAGGCGGCTTCTCCGGAGGGTGTGGGGGCAGGAGGCAGGCTGGGCAGGTCCTGAGCCCCTGCCCTGGCTCAAGGGCAACTCTGTTTCTAAACTGGGATAATTGGTTAATGGGGAGGAAGCTGGGCTTCTCAGGCCGCCCTTCAGTGCTGCCCACTGTGTCTGAGGGTGGGAGTCTGACCGCTGGCTCGAGGGGGAGCTGCTCTTGGCCACCCGCTGTGACCAGGCCTGGGAGCTGCTGCTGCTCCCGGAGTCTGGCCCTTGGCGGTGAGGGGTGGGAATGGAGGATGGCCAGCCTGGCCTGCCCATGGGAGAGGCTCCAGGATGGCGGGGGGCTCTGGGGCAGGGAGGTTTCCTTTCCCAGGCTCCCTCCATCTTGCATACGCTGAGGGCACTGCCTGGTGGGTGCTGGAGCTGAGCGGGCAGGCCGAGGCCGCGTCCCAGCACCTCTGTGGTCCTGCCACCTGCCACGGGGTCGCTGTCCTGAGGCCTGCGGCTGCAATGGCCCTAACCTGGCCTGATTCCTTCGGGAGGCAGCTCAGCCCCATCCTGTGAGTGTGGTCTCGGGTTAACCTGTCCTGCCCTACTTCTGCCCTGGATCCTGGGCTGTGGTTCCAGGCTCCCCGTGCTGTTTCTTGCATTAGCCTCTGGGCTTAGCCAAGCAGAAGGCTTTGCCGTTTGAGGCTGGATGGGTCGGCCAGCTCAGTGTGGTGACAGGGCCATTTGAGGGCCATGCTGGCTGTCAGTATGAGGTCACTAGCTAGAAAGCCCCAGGGGTTGGAGTGCGTCCTTCCTGAGCACCTGGCACCTTTCACCCAGGTGGGGACGCCCTCCTGGGCTTCTGTCCCCAGCCTGGGCTGCCTCAGGGTCCAGCCTTTGAGGAGCTTGGTGCCGTTTCTGGGTAATCAGAAAACCCGGGGACCCAGCAGCCTGCTGTGTGTGGCTCTCCTCTCCCTGTGGCCGGCCCCACCAGGCCCCTCGCTCTACTCTGCTCTGCTCCACTCCCCACCTGAGTGGACAGAGGGTCTGTAGCCTTTGGCTTCTCCCCACACACCCCATTTGTCTGCACTTGACCCCTCCTCTGAGGACACTTCTCGGAATCTCCAGAGAACCCCACTTCCCTGCAGGAGCCGGCACTGGGGCATCCGCCCATGGCTCCTGCTGTCTGGGGTGGGGGCTGTCTCTGCCTGTGGGAGGGCAGGGCCTGTGGGTTGAATGGAGGGTGTGGGTGGCTTTGACTATGCCCTCTGGCCTTGGTCCCTGCTGGCGTGACAGTAGTCCCAGACAGGAGTGGCTGCTCCAGGTCCGTCCTGTGCCTGGGCCAGGCGGCATCCCTGCAGGGCAGCGGGTCTGCAGACAGCTTGCTCCAGGACAGCCTGGAGTCGGCCCGCATGTGGAATCCCAGCCCGACTTTCAGAGCGGCTGACTCTGGGAAGGGCATTCATGTCCGCCCAGTGAGTCCTCTAATTACCAGGTTCGTCCCACCCCCCAACACCCACAAAGGCGCCTCTGTCTTTTGGGAGGACTGTGTCCTCCAGGCCCGCTCTGTGCACAATGGGCCTCTCCCGGGGCCAGCTTCCGAGACGGCGTGGTCTTCTAATGACATAATTACGGCAGAAGAAACTCCAGGGCATGGGGGGTCTGTGAGCTGGCCCCACCTGCCCCCATGCCACCTGGCTGGGCATTTGGTGAGTGGGTGTTTCAAGTGCCCCCTGTCCACGCAGGGCCTGCCGTCCAGGCAGGATTGAGGCTGGTCTTCAGAGAAGGCCGAGACCTCTGTGCCTCCCCAGGGCTGCCCTAAGCTACAGGCCCATGCGCGCCCACCCGGGTGGTCTCCTGAAAGGACACTGAGTCCGCCTTCCCCTGCGTTGGCCACACTGTGCGCCCCTGCCCCTCCAGGAAGCTGTCCCAGACTCTCCCAGTGAGATGCTCCTCTCTGGACTGCAGTGGCGGCCTGGCGTGTGCCCTGGGGGGCTGGGTGCTTGTCCTGTTTTACAAATTGGGACCCTGAGCCCAGCAGTCTCTGAGTTGTGAGGTCAGTGATGGGCTCAGTGGTGGCAGATAGCCCCTGGACCCACCAGGGTGGGGCTGGATGCTCATGGAGGCCCCCGCTGGGGTGGGGGAGCCTGGATGGGGCCTGAATGACCTGTGCAGCCCCTGTACCCTGTGTGGGTCCCCAGATTGTCATCGCCTTGGACCTGACAGAGTGTGGATGCAGGAGCTCCCTCCAGGTGTGTTTTGGGCTGAGGGGCTGTGCCTGGGCCTCTGGCAGACCTTTTCCTGGCAGCCCACCAGACCGAGTGAAGCCAGACAGCTGCCCACTCTCCAAGAAGCCACCGTGGCTGATTTACAGCCCCCGGCTGGCCATGGTTGATGGCCTGGCACTTTCTATTCTGGGCAGAGGAATAGCTGGGCCAAGCTGGGTGAGGTGGTGGTGATGACTCAGGTCGTCTGGCCCCCAGCCCTTGGAGACCCCTCACTGCACAGAGGTGCTCCCATGCACCCTCCTGCACCCTCTGGTCCTTCAGACCCTTGCTGGCTCCGGTTTTCTCAGCCGGTGCGGAGGAGCAGGGGGCAAACCCAGCCCAGGAGGCTCCATAAGACAGGTGTCTGCCCGAGAGTGCTCACCGCCTGCGGGAGTGCTCAGGGCCCTGCGAGGAGAGGCCGAGGTGGGGGACGCCCGCACCAGGAGGGGCTGAGGGACGGGCAGCTGGGTCGGGGCACCGGGGCAGTGGAGGTGGCTGGAGAGGGCCGGGGAGGGGAGTGCAGCGTGTGGGGGTCCCTGCCCTTGTCACCCTCACAGTGCATATGATGGGCCCTGCCCTCGAGACATCGCGTGTGTGTGTAAGGGAACCATGTACAGAGCCACCTGAGCCCTCCCTCCGGCCTGGGGGGACCCACTGTCCTGCTCCCAAAGGGGCCGCCTCCTGGGGACCCCTTGGGGTATCCAGGACCATGCTGAGGCCCCCGCGGTGTCGGCCCCATCTCATCACCCCGGGAATCTGCCTCCCCTGTGGGGGCCTCCGTGGCCACGCTCACCTCTCACCCCACAGCGGTAGGAGCATATTAATGAGTCAATAAAATGCAGCCGCGGAGGCTGCCAGGTCTGAATTCCTGGAGAATTGCTGTCTGGGGCAATCCTGCTGTCAGGAGCTGGTTCTGGGGCTACTTCAGCCTCCTCTGCACTTGGGCCCCTTGGCCGGCCACGTCCCTGGCTCCAGCTGGCAGTGCCCTGAGACCTTGTGGTGGGAGGACCTGGGGCGGTGGGCAGACAGCCCTGGGTGAGCCCCAGAGCCCTGGCTGCTTTCTGGGCCCCTGGATGGACATCTCAGCCTTGTGTCCACTCCACCCCGCTGTGCCCGCCGAGCGCTGGCCGCCCGGAGCCGTAGCTGTTCAGAAGCGAATTCCAGGAAATGTGCTGATTGCCCGTTTTCAGGATTCCTGGGGCCCAGGCCTGTCTCCCCTCCCAGCAGGATAATTAATGAGGGGTCTGCAAGCGAGGGAGCTGGCATCGGCATCCCGGAATCCGCTCTCGGGTCGTGGCGGCTCCAGGCATTCCAGAGCAGGGCCTGGCCCTCTGCGCCCGGGTTGAGCTGGGGCCTGGGCAGCATCACGGGGAGCCAGACCAGCTGATAACAGGGCGGTTACCACGGGAGCAGGAGGTGCGGCCAGAGGGTGCCGCCAGCCTGCTAAACTGGTCTCCTGCTGGCTGTGGGGAACTGCTGCCCAGGTCAGTCTCCTCCCTCACATCTGCTCCGCTGGGAGCCAGGCGTAGCTGGGAGGTCAAAGCAAGATGAACCTGTGGGTTAGCCTTCCATGGTGGGGTCCTCCAGCAGCCAGCCCTGTGGTCAGAGGTCTCAGGAGGGAGGAGGCCGTATCCCCACGGAGACCCATGCTGCTGCCTATCCTCCGGCACGTCGGGCTTCCGCAGAGTCAGGCTCGAGGCCAGGAGGGAGCCCAGGCCAGTTCCCAGAGCACAGGCGTCTCATGCATCCATGCAAACCCGTGCACATCTGTGCTTTCCCCCGTGGACTTGGCCACCCTGACGTGGGGGTATTCGACCTTTCCTAGGAAACTGCAGTGCGTGTTGGCGTGTGTGAGCCTGTGAACCCCTGGAGCAGAGGAACCCAGGCAGTCCTGTGGTCCCTCCATTTAATCACGTAATTCAGAAGTTTCTAGGATAGTGGACACCTCTGTGCTAAGCCCCAGTTCCAATCTGTGGAGCCCGTCTCCCGCCAGCCCAAGCTCAGTGCCCCCAAAGACAGAAGGGGCGCCCTCCACTCTTCTCAGCTCCCTGGGCAGCCTGATGTCACACAGCCTTCCCATGGGCTGGCTTTGTGCTGGTCATCTGCAGGCTCCCTTCCAGAGGGCGGGCAGTGCCCTTTCTGCTCAGAGAAAAGGAAGGGCGAGGTCTGGCAGCAGACCTGCCGAGGAAGGCATGGCTTGTTCATCAGGCCAGCGTGCTCCACACCGCATACCCTGACAATCACCATCCTACACAGAGGAGGTCAGACTTTTCCATTTGTGCTCCAGCTGCATCCTAGGAGGTGCACAGGGTGGGCAGTTCTGCCTAGTGCTGGCTGGCCTCGAGGGCCTGTAGCAGGGTCAGTGTTCCCTGGGGCTGTGGGTCCACCAGGCCTTTCTGCTCTTCCTGGAGCCTCTGGGTCCAGCGCCTGGGATCTCGGATCTGCCCACTTGGAAGTGGGAGCTGATGCCCCCTGAGGGCCTCCCTCTGGATGTCAGTCACTGTGTGTGCCGAGGGGACAGGCGGGGCGGGTTCAGCATCAGTCGGGCTGCCCCGACCTTCTGGAGAGCCCCCTGCACAGCCCCTTTTCTCCTCCCCATGGGGCATGCTCACACCTGAGGGCCACTGCCACTTTCAAGTCTTGGTGCCTGTGTCCTGCGCTGGCCTGTCTCCCCCAGCCCTCTCTGGCTGGACCTGCCCCTCTCAAGGGCTGTCCTCCAGGCTGAGAGCAAGGCAGGCTGGGATGGGGAGATCTGCCTGGCTCCAGGCTGGATCCGGGACAGACCACCACCTCCCAGGGCTGGTGGGCTGGGCCACGGGTGGGCCAAGGGTGGTCAAGCTGCTCTCCCCTTGAGTGGGCATCTCTGGGTGCCCCAGGTGACGAGGGTAACAGGAGCGGCAGGAGGTTGTCCTGGGGAGAAGGTGGCACAGACGAGGTGGCTAGTACCTTCATGGCACTTGGTGCCCAGTGCAAGCGCCTGACCCATGCAAGGGCCCTTCTCTGGAGCCCCTGCAGGGAGCGCGGCGCGTGGCTGGCTCATCTGGAGCTTGCACAGCCTGACCCTGAGTGGAGCTTCATGTGGGGTCACTGCCCTCCAGACCCCCCTGCCAGAGCTACGGGCCTGGGGAGCCCAGGTGAATGTGGCACTCTGCTGGGCACTTGCGCTGTCCTGTGGGGTCCTCCAGCCCCTCGACGCAGGCTCCGCCCCCGCATTGCAGATGGGGGCACTGAGGTTTACATGGGGCCGTCCTGCTGCCTGCCCTGCCTGTGGGGGACCCGGTGTAGGACCGAGCTGGGAGCCTGTTGTTGCTGAACTGCAGGGGCAGGTGTGGGTGCAGGCTGTGCTGGCCACTTTGCGCACAGCCCCCCGGACCCTCCTGTCTCCCGGGTTCAGCGAGCACGCACAAAGTCGGCTAAACTGTCTGGATTCCCATGGGAGGGGAGGGTGCCAGGCTTTCTGAACGTTTCTGTAGCTCATGGCTAGAGGGCGCTCCACCCCAGCCCAGCCAGCCCTGGGATCTCCCTGCTGGACCCTTAAACCCAGAGCCGTCAGGAAGAGCCCGGAGTGCCTCAGGCCTCCAGGATGGAGGACTTGGACTCGGATCCCAGCCCATCACTCTCCTCCTGCCCCCCGGCCCGCCTGTACAGGCTGCGGGGTCTCTGGGGTTGGCACACTGTGGCTCGAGGGGCCAACAGGCCACAGAGTGAGACCTAGAGCTGGCAGGTGGGGTGAGTGGCCAGCAAGGACAGGCTGACCTCCCTCTGTCCTGTGGCCAGGAGCTGGCCATGATTGTGGTTTTGTTATGTGGGGCTGGTGTGATGACGTCCCCAGGGACTAGGAGGGCCATCCTGGGAGGGTTGGGAGGTGCTGTCCATCGTGCAGCTGAGCTCCTGCCGTCACACCTGGGAGGCAGAAGGGCTCTTTCCTGGACACTGTCCGGCTGGGGAGCTTCCAAGGACCATGCCAGGAGGGTCTTGGGTAGGTGGCCCCTGTGTCCTGGGAGCCCAGGACTTCTGGAGTGCCTTGAGGCTGGCCACCTCCCCCAGCCCTTGGAGGCCACAGATGCACCTGTTCCCTGTGGAGTGGGCAGAGGTCGGTGGATGGCATTGGGGTGGTGGGGCCTATCCCGGGCAGAGCTGTCTTCAGCAGCAGCATGGGCACCGGCTCACCCTCGAGCGAATGTGGTCCTGTCTCCTCGTTTCAGAGCCTTGGCCAGCCCAGGGCACCAGGGAGGGTCCGGGTGGGGGTCCGGCACACAGACAAAGTCACCCCACCTGGCTCCCCTGCCCATTTCTGATGCCAGGGCTCCAGCAAATGGGCAGCTGGGCCCCACACCTCAGACAGCTGCCCTGCCCGGCTGTCCCAGAGCAGAGACGTCTCCCCGGGTGGGTGGGGACTTGATTTCTCCCAGATGCTGTGGGATGGTGCTGCTGCTGGGGTGGCTGCTGTGACCTGAGAACCGAGGCCCCAGGTCAAAGGCCGCTGACAGATGCTGTTGGATCCTAGCCCCTCCTTTTACAGACTGAACTGCAGCCTAGAGAGAGGGCGGGTCTGCCCAAGTTCCCTCCCTGTGTGGTCCGGGAAGGCAAGCACCAAGCAGGTCCCTACTGGGCTCCCTCTGTGCTGTTTGAATGAATGAATGAATGAATGAATGACATGGGGGTGTCCGAAGGTGGTGGGTGGGGTAGGGTTCCCACTGGGAAGATGCCATCCCCCAGGTCCCGGGGTACAGGCCTGGTGGGATGGGGGGGTCAGCTGACCCCGCACACTGAGCAGTGTCCACTGGGCTTCACCCCACGCAAGGCAGATGTCCACACAAGGTGAGGCCGTGTGTCCCCTGCCCGTCTCAGTGCAGGGCATTGGCCTTGCCCTTGGTTGGCGCCGGGCTCCGAGAATCGTCCTGGCTCTGGGAGACCCTGGAGGGTCCGGGGAAGTAAGGCCCAGAGGCTGGCTGGGGACATGGGGGCCCTGAGCAAATAGGGCTCAGGAGCCTCCCCTTCCCCCCGCTGCGGGCCCCCAGCCTCTCAGCCCAGGGCCAGCCAATGGTGCCCTCAGCTCTCCCTGTCCTTCCAGAGCTTTTCCCAGGCTGTAGGAAGGCGCTGAGTGAACAGCCGCAGGGGGTTCAGAGCTCACGGACCCTCCTGGAAGGGGCTCCGGCCCCAGCGCCGGGCGCCACCCGCAGTTCCCACCTGTGCATCAGGGCGGGCACCGGCGCCCCCTGGTGACAAGAGGCCAGAGCAGACGCTCGGGCTGCCTGGGATTTAACGTCACTGTGAATGTGGGGACCGAGCGCCAGGCTCCGTGCATTCCTCACCCACTCCTGGCGCCAGCCCAGCCCAGTGACGCCTGGCGTCACTTCTGACAGCTGCCGAGGCCTGAGGGACACAAGTGGGAAAGAGGATGAGACCCCAACAAGGGGTCCCAAGGCAAGAATGGGGAAGGGGTGGCCTGGGGGCGCAATGCATTCATTCACTCGCTCATTCATTCATTCATCCACCACGTGCCAGGCCCTGTGCTGGGAATCGGCTGAGAAGCCAAACAGAATCCCTGCCCTTGTGGGCCTCTGTCCTGGCGGGGGAGATAACAGGAAGCAAAGATAATGATTCAGGAGTGGTAGCCTGGGGATCCTGTCAGGAGGGGGATAGAGCGTGACTGGGGGAGGGGGGCTGCATCAGTGGTGATGGGGGGGCCTCCCAGGACTTAAGTAGATGCAGTGGACGCGTGTGAAGATCTGGGGCGGGTCCGGGGGCGGAGGGAACACACAGCACAAGGAGGCAGGGGCCAGATCACTGAGGGTCTTATAGGGCATGGCCAGGGGGCTTATTTGGCGTCTGTCACTAGTGTTCGTTCATGGAGTGTTCACTTCCATTGGGACTGCCGAGAGCTGTAAGTCGGGACAGGGCAGCAGACTTGTGCTTTAGGACACTGCCAAGGTCCTGAGGCTGGAAGTCCAGGGAGCCGTGGTGGCTGTGCTGGGGCTGTGCTGGTGGCCAGGGTGATGTCAGGCCAGGACAGAGAGATGGAGCCAGCATGGTGGGGAGAGGAGGCCGGCTGGGGGCACAGGCGAGGGGAGGACAGGCACGCTTGCTGATGGCCCCTCGTGGGCTGTGAGGGAAAGAGGCAGCCGCCAGGGTCTGGTCTGCGCACTGGGGTGGATAGCGGTGCCTTTGCGGGAATCAGGAAGACCAGGCTGGGAGCAGGCCGCTGGGAATGTGGAGCTTCTGTTGAAGCTTCTGTGCCAGGACAGGCAGGCATGGCAGGAAGGTGCCCTCTGGCCACAGGGTTTTGCCCAGTGTCCCGGGGTGTGGCAGGCTGTGGTCCCTTCCCAGATATGTAGACACCACAGGGCTCAAGCCTCCAGATGCTGAGGTGGCTGCACCAGCCTCCCTCTGGTCTGTGTGTCCATCTGCAGAATGGGGGCTGCACTCGCCAACCCTCGCGGGGCTCTTGCTTGCTAATACCAGAGTGTCAGCCTCATTTCTCTTCCTCGGGGAGACTGGGGAGCCGGAGGAGGGCTTTTTGCAGAAAACATGGAGCTCATACCCCAATCCAGATCCCAAATGAAATGATCATCACCGTTTGGTTTCCTTCTTTCTGCAAGCATTCTTTCAGCAAATATGTGTCGGCCTTCCCTGTGTGCCAGGCATGGCTGGGGGCTGCCGCGTGCAGTCCATGGGGAGGCGGGCGTCCCACTGCCAGAGGTGTGATGCAGGCCATGGAGGCGGGACGTGTAACCTGGGCCTGGCCTGGTCTGGGGTGGCTCTGTGCTCCTCTGCACTGACCTAAAATCGTCCATCTATCTGTCTGTCCGAGCCTGTAGCTCCAGGGTGCCTGTTGGCACCAAGCATGGGGCTCAACCCTGGGATGCGTGGACCTGCCTTCATGGCCTTAAGTGACCTATAGAGAGACAGGCGTAAATCTGACGGGCAATGAGGATAGTGCTGAGGGTTTGGGCAGGGGGACAGGCCACCTACAGAGGCACAAATGATGTGTGTGTGTGCCTGGGGGAGCCACTCACTGTGCAGGGGCCTGGGCTGGGCTCACTTCCCAGGCTGGGCAGGGGGCTGAGCTTGTCAGCAGAGTGGGAGGCCTCTGGGGAAATGGCCCTTGTCTAGGCTAAGAAGGGGTGTAGGTGAGAGCCAGGCCAGGGGATGGCAGAGGTCCCTGGGCAGGCAAAGAGGTGCCTCTTTGGAGAGCTCTTCCAGCCGTGTCCCAGGAGCTCTTAGGGAGAGTGAGCCCCCCGCCCAAGGGTGAGTCCTGGGAGGGGCCAGCTCCTCGCCTCTGCTGTAACCTCGCCTGCTCAGGAGCTGGCCCAGAGGGAGGCGCTGCCGCCCTGGCCTTGTGTCCTGGTCAGGGGTAGGTCTGGCCAAGGGGCTCCCGGCGGAGGAGGTGCTTGGCTGGCCAGAGACTCCAGATGTCCAGCCCAGGGGGCAATGCTCCCACCAGGGAGGCATGAGGGGACAACTGGGCATCGAGCAAGGTGTCGGAGCCCGGATGACGCTCTCACCCCAGGCTGGGTGGGCTCCCGGGGAGGCCCCGCCCCATTCTGGAGAAGTGCTGAGCCCCGAGTTCTTCCTGATCTTGGCCTAGAGACTGAGCAAGTGGCAAAGAGAGGGTGTCACATCCTGTTGTCCAGACTAGAGGCTGGACGCCTGGTGTCGGGGCTCTGCAAGTCCTTTGGGTTGCACCATTCGAGTCTTGACTATTCAGGGGATTAGAAGGGCTCTGAGTGGACCCCACACGAGCCTAGAAATCTGGGTTCTTGGCACAGGGAGAGAAAGACATGCACACACACACACGAACACAGATGCCTGCACATACCCCTGCACGCACATGAATGCACACATATGTGCACATGCACACCTATGCATGCAGGCACAACATTCACTCATGCACATATGCATGCACACACATACATTTGTGCATACATGTGCACGCACAGTCATATACTTGTGCACACTCATGCACACACAGAAGAGATGGGCTGAGAGTGTGCATGGCTCGGGCCGCACCAGCCCTTCCTAAGCGTCACTCCCTGCCGTGGGGGCAACTCCAAAATGGGGCACTGGCCTCCAGGCTACAGCCAGGCCTGCGCCGCCAAAGAGCTGACCCGTCCCAGGATCTCGGCCTCGGAGGGGGTAGTGGAGACCTGGACGTTTGGGGAACCAAGGAATGTTCTTGGCTCCCTTCTGGGCCTTTTACATTTTGTCTTGTTTTCTGGGAAACAAATGGAAAAAAAAGTCCCATTCCCACATTTTTGGAGGCTGATTTGTATAAACAGACCAAATGTGATAACTTTCAGAGTAAACAGAGAAACTGCCCGAAGTCAGGAAGGCGGCTTCAGCCTCGGGCGTGGCCCAGACGCACTTGCCTGAGTCCCGTCTTCCACATCCCATCCTCTTCCTTCCGCTGCTTCAACGTTTCTGGAGGAGGCGCGTTTCCATGGGCACATGTGGGGTGTAGGACGGGAACGGTGCGTTTTCGTGGGACCTGGCTCCCAGCGTCTCTGGGCCCAGGGTGTCCATCTCTAAATGGGCAGTGGGTCACCTGGTGGCTGTCAGGTGTCTGTGTGAAGGGTCTCTGCATCCTCAATACTCACTGGATTTCAGCCCTGACGATGGCTGTCACCACGGTGGCTGTTACTCACTGCCACATACTGGGCGTTGGGGCCGTTGGGTCCTGGGCTGATGGCAGAGGTGATGGAGTCCTTTTGGTCCTGCCCCAGGTGCTTCCACTTCCTTAAATGCCATTTATGACAGCTTCACGCCAACTGCTCGCTGGGGTCCTGCCTGGGAACCTTCAGGGCCCCATGCCACCAACTTTGCCTGACCTTCTATAATGCCTGCACCCCCCACCCCCCATCTCGGGCCTCAGGGTGCTGGACTGGCCGCCGAGAGTCTCCCCTTAGCCCTTGTGCCTCAGCAGAGTGGGAAGCACCCCCTACCTTTGCGGGTCCCCCAAAGCTCCGCTCGAAGCTTGAATCTCCTTCTTCTGCCGGAGCCAGAGCTGCTGCCCGATGGGACCGTGCCCGCCTCCCCTTCTGAAGGCTGGCTCCAGCCTGGCGGGAACTTTTCCTTCATGACCCCCTGCCTGCTGGAGCACCCTGTGCCAGCAGGTGCTTAATGAAAACTTGCAGCTTCATTTGACCCCGGCTACCTCTGTGCCTGCCCAGGGGGTCCAGAGGGACCAAGAGCTGACCCCTGCCTTGAGGAGCCTCCAGGTTCTAGATAGGTGTGCTCCCAAGCACGGGAGAGCCTGAGGGAGGGAGAGCCCAGCACCCCACTTGCAGCCTGTCCCTATGACCTTCTCCCGGGAGACTGCCGGGTGACCCTGGAAATCCAGAGTGGGTGAGACCTGTCTGACCGTTTCTAGGCGACCCATTCTTGGTTTCCATGGTTGCCCTGGAAACCACAGACGGTGGTGGGGGAGGTTGATGGGCCAGCCTCTCCCGGCCCTGGGAAGGAACCCCCCAAACCTGGGAGCCGTCCCTCCCTCCCTGAGCTTTCCTCTGGGGAGACCACAGGAACAGCTCGGCCTGCTTCAACGCATAATGCTACGTGGAGGAAGCCCATCTGAAGGGCTGCATACTGCATACGTCCAACTACATGACGTTCTGGAAAAGGCAAAACTATGGAAATGGTACGAAGATTGGTGGTTGCCAGGGGTTGGGGAGAAGACACAACCCACAGAACGTGCAGCACCGGGTGAGCCTCTGTGACCTGTGGGCTGTAACGACGCCATAGCAGTACTGGCCCCTCCGTTGTAACAAATGTAGCAGGAATGTGGCATGTTAGGAAGAGAGGATGTTGTGTGTGTTGGGGGAAGGAGCACGTGGAACTCTGCACTTTCTGCTCAGTTTTTCCACAAACTTAAAAGTGCTGTAAAAATAGGGGCCGCCCGGTGGCGCAGCGGTTTAGTCCGCGCTTGGCAGCCCAGGGTTCGCGAGTTCGGATCCCGGGCGCCCGCAGACGCACTGCCTGTCGGCCATGCCGAGGCGGCGTCCCATATAAAGTGGAGGAAGACGGGCACGGATGTTAGCCCAGGGCCAGTCTTCCTCAGCAAAAAGGGGAGGATTGGCAACGGATGTTAGCTCAGGGCTGGTCTTCCCCACAAAAAAAAAAAAAAAAAAAAAAGTGCTGTAAAAATAAAATCTATTAATTCAAAACAAAAGAAAATGAAATGAAAGCCCAGCCTTCTTAGCCTTTGGGAGTGGCCTTGGCTGACGCGGTCCTGAGAGGGCCCCCCACTCCTGGGCTCAGGGTCGGCCTCCCCGCTTTCTGGTGTTTTCTTGGTGTATTGCTTAGTGTGTGTCTCCTGAGGACAGGCTCGATGGTTTCAGTCTCTCTGTCTGTCCTCGCCCCCGCCCCAGAAGCCATTTAGTTCCTGTTACTCTTACATGTCTGGAAGTTGGTGTTTGAATGGTCAAGCATCGAGATTCCCGGTGTTGTCCATGCAAAGCCTCTGAGCACGTGGCATGAGGAAGCCCTTCTGTTGCAAGGCCATTTACTTCGCCAAACTAGGAGAAGCCACCCAAGGAATGCAGGTGTCTTCAAACGAGTCTCGAGACTGAGGTGTCACTGGGGGCAAGGAGCTGGGTGTGCCGACCAGCCCCACAGCGTGCTGCCAGAGCCCCCAGGTTTCCTTCTTCATCCACTTGTCCCAGCGGTGGCCTTGTACAGAGTTGGGTTCATGCCAGACCTCCCAGATGTGGCAGTGATGGGATGGGAGACAGAGAGAGGGCTTCTAGGGGATTCAGTTTTAGAAGAAAATGAGAAAGGAGGTCGAAAGAGCCACACATGCACACATATGTGGATGAAAGTCGGAGCGGGAATGTACTGAGAGGGGAGGGAAGGGGAACGCAGGAGGGCTGCCCTGCCAGGCTCCCGGGAAGAAAGGAAGGAAGCCAGTCAGGCCGTTTCTGCCTACCACCAGGGGGTGACATTGGACCAGCGCAGCTTGGTTGCTGTCCAGGTGAGGATGGACAGGAAATGTGTGTCCCTCAGACTGTGCTGAGGGTCCAGACGAGAAAGTCTCACTTTAGCAAAGCCAGACAGTAAATCCTGAACTTTCTGAGCCAGTAAACCCTGGGTGTTGGGGGATGGGGGATGGTTGCTCTGCCAAGCAGCCTTCCTATGCAGAGGGACCTGTGGGACTCCTTTAGATGGCAAACGTCCAGCAGCACTTAAGACAAGGCTTGGCTTTCAACATCTATCCTTCGAGCAATGGGAAGCACTGCTATTGCCACTTGCCACACCCGCCCGAGCAGCACCCCCTTGGAGAGACAGATGGGTTCCTCTGAGCCCGTCTGAGCAACTTCAGCCCCGGGACGCTTCTTCTGGGAGGCCTCCCTCATGCTCCCTTCTGTGCTTCTTCCCCTGAATGCCCACCCCCTGGATGAACTTCTGGGGCTCCCTCTCCCCCATCCTGTGAGTCTTCCCCTCCCTGTCTGACTCGGGAGCCCTCGGAGACCAGAAACAGCATTCCCTTGCACGGGGACTGGGCATCTGTCGACACTCAATAGATGTTTGCTGTGGGAGGGAGGGAGTGATGAGTGGGCCCCTCATCTGGCTCCCTCTGGCCTGCACTGAGGTGGGGTGGGGTCTGACAGGAATTCCCTTGGAATGTTCTGGCTGCCCCGGGCTGGCGGGACTTCTGAGCTGCCGGAGAGAGATAACCACCCAGGGAGGTGGGCCGGGGGCCTGGCAACCAGCCTTGCTTAGAGAGTGGCTCCCTCTCAGTGCAGGGGCCCTTGCCCAGGCCAGCACAGCGGGACAGGATGCCCTTCTGCCGGCCCTGGAGGCCAGGGACAGATGGCAGCAGGGAACAGCATGAAGAACTCTTCTCTAAGCAACTGGTTTTTTTGGTTTGTTTTTTGTGGGATTTTTTGGTGAGGAAGACCAGCCCTGAGCTAACATCCATTGCCAATCCCCCTCTTTTTGCTGAGGAAGACTGGCCCTGGGCTAACATCCGTGCCCATCTTCCTCTACTTTATATGGGACGCCGCCACGGCATGGCTTGGTAAGTGGTGTGTAGGTCTGTGCCCAGGATCTGAGCCTGCAAACCCTGGGCTGCCAGAAGCAGGGTATGTGAACTTAACTGCTACACCACTGGGCCAGCCCCAAGAAGTGTTTTTCCCCCCAATTTTAAAGGTGATACATGCCCTGGTGGTCCAGTGGTTAAGATTCAGCACTCTCACCGCTGTGGCCCGAGTTTGCTTCCCGGTCAGGGAACCACACCACCGTCTGTCGGTTGTCACACTGTGGTGGCTGTGTGTTGCTGTCATGCTGAAAGCTCTGCCACTGGGATTTCAAATACCAGCAGGGTCAGCCTAGTGGACAGGGGTCAGCAGAGCTTCCAGACAGAGGAACTAGGAAGAAGGACCTGGCCACTCACTTCTGAAAAAATTGGCCACGAAAACCCTATGAAGATCAGCAGAGCACTGTCTGATAGAGTGGAAGGTGAGAGGATGGCGCAGAAGGACTGGGCAGAGTTCTGCCCTGCTGTCCGTGGGGGCACTCGGAGTTGGAATTGACTCCATGGCACTTAGCAATGACATGCCTGATAACCATATTCGTTTTTCTTTTTCTGCCGTGACAAATTGCCACAAACTTAGTGGCTTAAAACAACACATATTTATTCTCTCCCTGTTCTGGGTGTCCCAAGTCTCACATGGCCTCACAGGCTAAAGCCAAGCTGTGGGCAGGGCTGGTTCCTTCCGGAGGCTCTGGGGGAGACTCTGCTCCTTCTTTTCCAGCTTTCAAGGCGCCTGCATTCTGTGGCTCATGGCCCCTCCTCCATCATCACAGCCAACAGGGCAGCGTCTCTCTGACCCTGTTTCCCACGCCGTCCCTTCTCTCTCAGGGACTCTGACTCTCCCTCTGCCTCCCTCCTCCACTTGTAAGGACCCCGTGATTACACCGGACCCACCCAGATCCTCCAGGACACTCCCCCTGTTGTAAGGTCAGCTGATTAGCAACCTTAATTCTTTCTGCAACCTTAATTCCACTTTGCCGTGTTGGATTCTGGGGATTAGGACATGGACATCTTGGGGGCCATTATTCTGCCTGCCTGTCAGAGTAACTAAATATTGGAAAACAAGAAACAATTGCGGCCTCACCAGCACGCCAGCAGGCCTCGTGTTCTATGAGGTTCTCGCTCCTGAGAGCATCCGCCTGGTTGGGACAGTATGTTTATTATCCTGGTGTAATTCTTGCTGGGGCCTCTTCTTGTCTCCAAAGTGTCCCGTTTGGATGACAGGTGACGTGCCGCCCACCCCCAAACTGTGTGGGTCTTGCATGTTCCCCGTATAGCAGGTGGTCATCTTGGTTGTCACTGGGGACTGCAGGCTGTTCCCTGGGGGATGTGCTTCCTCATTGACCGTCCCCAAGCTGCTGGGAGGGCTTGGGGGGACAGGAAGCCTGGTGTGTCAGCATCAGATAGGAGTCTGTGGGTGTCTTTTGTTTACAGGAATTTCTCCCACCCCAGCTTGCTCTGGCTCTAGGAGGAGGTGACTGTGCAAATTTAATTCCATCCAGCAAGCAGTTTTGGACCTGCCGGTTACCATGGCAACCTCATAAAATGTGTGTGACATTTTCTGCCCCAGGGAGCTCATGGGGGTCTCTGTGGACCAGGGTCATGGAGTACAGTCTAGGAACTGGCCATCTGGCTTCACACACAGAGCTCCAGGTTCACCGGCCACCCTGCCCCACTCCCCATCCGGGGAACTCCTTGCAGGGGTGGGGGGCCGAACATGGACCCTTGGGATAGCCCATCAGCACAGCCCTGTTCCTGGGGCCAGCTGGGATCCTGTCATCCTGTGGGGAGGGTGGGCTGGAGACAAATGCAGTCGTGGTAGGCTCCCACAGGGCCTGGGAGCCAAGACCCCTCCCCAGGCAGTGGTGGGACAGCTTTTGGAGCTGGGGGCTTGTTTCAGGCAATTTTCTCTTTGATGGATGTTCAGAAGGATGCTGGCAGATCCTCCACCATGACTGTTTCCTTGGCCAGAGGCAGGGGTGGATCTGCCTTTGGCTGCCAGCCCTAGTCCCTGCCCCACCTGGCAGATGCTTCCCGGGGAGCCAGGAAGCTCAGCCTTGGCCCAAGCCCCTGGGAGGGAATGTGTTCCGGGAGCTCCTGGGACAAGCCGAGGCGGGTGCCTGGCCTGCCGCTGGGAGAGCGTGGGTGAACGTGGAGAGGGCTGTGTGTTGTCCTGACAGGCCTCACAGCCACGGAGAACGGTCAGGGGGCGAGGTTCCGGCTGTGGGGGCCTGGGTCCCAGGCTGGGCCCCGGGGCTGTGCTGCTTCCGGCTTCCATTTCTGTCCCAAATGGAATTAAGTACTGACGGGGCTCAGTGCTCTCTGTGGGGTCCCTTGGATCCCCCCAGCTGTCCTGTGCGTGCATTCCTCTCCTCGCTTTAGAGGTGAGGAAACCGAGGCCCAGAGGGTGTTTGCCGTGGGCCATGTTCACCCAACTGCTGAGAGGCCAAGCCAGCCCAGACCCGTGCCCGTGGGACGCCAGCCCTGCTTCTGGGCGTTGCCTCCCCCAGCATCCTCCGAGTAGAGTGGGGGTGCAGAGAGATGAGTGGGGGTGCGGAGGGAGGAGTGGGGGTGCAGAGAGAGGAGTTGGGGTGCAGAGGGAGGCCTCCTTCGGCCTCAGGGTGTCCGGGCACTGGCTCTTGTGGGAAATGCCCCACGGGCAGGAGGAGCACACTCCGGAGTCCCCCTCCCTGTACCGCTGTCCAGCCCTGAGTGTGTGTGGGAGTGACGCGGCCACAAGCCAAGGAACACTGGCTCCTGGAAGAGGCCTAGAGCCTCGGGAGGGAGCGCAGCCCTGCCGACATCTTGGTTTCAGCCCAGTGACGCTGATTTTGGATTTCTGGTCTCCAAAACTGTAAGAGAATAAATTTCTGTTGTTTCAGCCCCCAAGTTTGTGGTACCTGGTCATAGCAGCCCCAGGACACTAGGTAACCATCTCTTACTGTAGGCGGGACACCCTGGGCCCCTCACCCGACTCCCCGTGAAGTTCCTGCTCCTTTGGGTCAAAGCCAAGGCGTCTCTGAAGCTCTGCCCCCGACTGGGCCAAGAACCTGAGACCTCTAACCTCAGCCCCCCCACCTTCCTGATGGCCCCACCTTGCCAGCCTGGTTGCTTCTGGGAGCCACCTTCTCTCTCAATGGCTGATGGGTGATGCTCCCAGCCCAGTGTCACGTGTTTTGTTACCACTTTATGTGGCCCCCGTGGTGTCTGTCCCCAAGGCTGGCTCAGAGCCCCCACAGGGGCCTCGTCTGACCTGTCTTGGGGGCTGGAACCCCCACCCATGACATGCAGGCGGGTGCATGGGGCGGGGTGCGTGTACTCAGCCCCACCCTGAATGGGCCTCTGAGGCAGGTCCAAACCTGTCCTGGCCGGATGCTGAGCAGGCGAGCCCTAGTTGTTCCCCACTGCCCTGAGGGAAGGAGGGGCTGGCCGGGCTCTGGGGGCGGAACATTCCTGGGGAGATAGATGTGCAGGCCCCCGCCATGTATCCTGCCCAGGGAGGGGGTTCCCCACATTGGTGCCATCTGAAGTGCTGGCTGTGGGGATGCTCCTGGGCACCCCTCTTGCCAGACGTGGGACCTCCTGTCCTTCAGTGGGTGTGGGGGTGAGGGGCTGCCCATCCCTCCCCAGGGAGGTACCTTTCCAAGCCCCTTTGCAGCTCAGGGCCCTTTGTGAAGCCTAAATATCAGGCTAGCCGCCCCCTCCCCATCATTCCTGCAGCTCCTGCACCTCTGTCTCCGGAGCCCCTGGGGCCAACTCTGGTCCAGGTGGGTTTTGTCAGCCTTGCCGGCTGCGATTTAGGAAACAGCCCTGGCCTGTCTGGGTGACACCTGGCTGCAGGAAGGGAGGATTCTTGGCCTCCTCGCCCGGCAGGGCCTCGTAAATCCTGGCTCGACAGGTAGCCTGAGGCCCAGGTGGGCAGACGGGGATGAGGGCTAACTGTCCCTACAGACTCCATGAGCCAAGGCTTGGCCATCTCCCTTGCCTGGTGGGCTTGGGGCGGCCTCCCTTTGGGTGGTCTCAGCTTCCATTCTGCAGGGTGAGCCTTCCTCAGCCTCATTGGCTCTTCTTTGTCATGGGCAGGGTGATGGGGTCCTTGCCCTGTGCCCTCCCCCCTCTGCCTCCTCCTACAGACTCCTGGCAAGGGCCCTGACATGCTCAGGGGACACAGGGCTGATGAGCAGTGCCCCCTCACCAGCAAGTCTAGTTTCAGGGGCTACCAGGTCACCCAGAGAAGCATGGGGAAAGGGGCAGGCCTGGGTTCCAGGCAGGGGGCCATGGGTTCCCCACACTTAGGTTGGGAGTAGGGGCGTCAGAAGAAAGAGGATGAGGAGACAGAGCAGGTGGGAGGCTGGACTGCCCTGCAGGTGATGGTCCGAAGCCCTGCTGGTCAGGCTGGGGGCCTGGCCTCCCCCGGGCCCTTGGAGGGCGGCTGTGCTTTCTCACTGCTCCTGCCGTCCTCAGACCAGAGGTGCCATCCAGCCTGGCTGCAGCAGCAGCTGGGTCTGTCTGCAGGAGGCTCACGGTGGGGGGCCTGGCTGACAGGCCACAGAAACGCCCAGCTCAGAGCCCCACACGTCTGGACAGAACGTGTGTTCTCTGCTCCACGGTCAGGAGATTGCCTCTCAGGGTCCTGCCTCTCATGTGGGTTGGAGAGCGACAGAGTGTAAAGCCGCGGTTCCCAGAGG
The DNA here is from genome assembly GCA_031878705.1 of Tapirus indicus. Taxonomy (NCBI): domain Eukaryota; kingdom Metazoa; phylum Chordata; class Mammalia; order Perissodactyla; family Tapiridae; genus Tapirus; species Tapirus indicus. The sequence goes on along the minus strand of CM062924.1, from coordinate 86,733,605 downwards.
GTGGGCTTGGGCAGGGTGATGCCCCACGTAGTTGGTTTCCTGGTGGGAAACCCACAGCCCAGCTGGTTGTGGCTGGCGTGCTGCGGCTGCTGCCCCCGTCCCACTCCGCCGAGCAAGCTCTTGGCCTCTCCTGCAGGAAGGTGCATCTGAGAGAGCTGTGTGCTGCCCTGCGGGGGTATGCAGGGAGGGTTAGGGGGCAGCGACTCCTGTCCTAGGAGGGCTGATGTGGTACCGGTCCCTGGGTGTTCCCCTGGCTCAAAGCCAGCCTGTAGCAGCTGAGGTCCTGTTGGGGGTCAGGAGAGAGGGAGGGAGAAGGCCCTGCATCCTGGGAACCTGCCTATCTTGACCTAGCATCTGGGCAGGGAGGTTCCCATCAGTCACCCTGATGGCGTCTGCTCCCGAGGGAGGCCCTGCAGATGTGTGCGGACCAGACCGACCTGGGCCTGACCCTTACCGCAGACTCAGTGTTTGGCAGAGCCTCTCCTGGGGGGGGGGGTCCCCACATCCCACTCCCTCCAGGACCCCTCGAGGCTCTGTCACTCCCAGCAGCCTCCACTCCAGAGTGATTAATGGTGGCTGAACGGGCCAAGCATGCAGCCTGTCCCCCGGGGGTCTCTGCACTGGACCTGCTGACAGGGCTGCTCTGTCCCTGGCTCTGTGCTCCTTGGAAAGAGGCTCTGTCACTGCACAGGGAGGAGGGGGCCGCCCTTGAGGACCCGCAGGGAATCTCACCATGAGGAGGGACGGCCCCCAGGTCTGGTAGTGTGTGGGGCACCTGCCCTGGTGCTGGCGGGAGGCTGCATTGGTTGGTGAGCTACCTGGCCATGTGACCACAGGCCTGGCTCTGGGCGCCTGGAGCTATGTGCCTCACCTGCTTCCCACCTGGGGGGCTCTGAGGCCCCAGCAGCCGCCCAGACCAGGCCGGGCTGGACTCTCCCATTCCACCCCCGTCGGTACCTCCTGGCTGACCTGCAAGCCCCGTCATCACACACAGGCTACTGGTGGACAGGCGTGGGTGTGGATGCCAGCCCTCCCAGGGTGGGCACCCTGGCCCTGGGGGCGTGGGCTGCCTCTCGTCTCCATGGGTGTTGGGAAGGGGCAGCGTGCTGAGGGCTCCTCACTCTGCAGCCCAGGGTCCCTGGGCCAGCTGAAGGGCAGGATTTTCAGAGTCGTCTCCCAGGCTGGGTGGCTGCTGGCTACCTTGGACTTTTGCAGAGTGGTTGCCCCCTGAGTGCAGGCCCCTGTGATGGGCCAGAGCCAACCAGGAGCCGAGGCCTGGACCCTCTCTTCCTTCTGCACCAAAACCCTGGAGAAGTGGGATGTGGGGTCCAGTGTGAGGAGGACTTTATTTTTTTTTTAAATTGGGGTGAAATTCACATAACATAAAACTGATCCTTTTGGAGTGTACAATTCAGTGGCATTTAGCAGGTACACAGTGCTGTGCAACCACCACCTCTACTTAGTCCCCAAGCATTTTCATCCCCAGAGGAGACCCCATGCCCATTCATTGGTCACTCCCATTCCCTCCTCCCCTGCCCCACCCCCTGGCATCCACTGAGCTCCCTTCTGTCTCTGTGGATTTGCCTATTCTGGACATTTCCTATAAATGGAGTCACAATATGTGGCCTTTCGTGGCTAGCTTCTTTCACTCAGCATTGTGTTTCCGAGGTTCGTTCATGCTGTGGCCGGTGTCAGTGTTTCACTCCTTTTAATGGTTGAATAGTCCATTGTGTGGATGGACCACGGTTTGTTTATCCATTTATCCGTTGATGGACACGGGTTGTTTCTACCTTGGGCTATTGAGAATAGCACTGCTGTGGATATTCTTGACAAGTATGCGTTTGAGTCCCTGTTTTTGGTACTTCTGGGCAGACGCCTGGGAGTGGAATTGCTGGGTCACTTGGCGACTCTGTTGAACTTGTTGAGGGAGGTGTTACTTTCTGCTGGTGGAAGAGTCTTCTCGGGATAGAGAGGGCTGGGGCAGCTAGCCTTCCCTTCACCACCCTTCAGCCTGGCCCCTCACTCTGTGGTTTCTGCCACCACCTGCAGCTTTGGGGAGGGCAGGGGTCCCAGGGGTGGGGGTTGGCAAGAAGGAGCGAGGGCCAGCCTTGGTGAGTAAGCGTCTGTATCCCACACTCGCTGGGAGCCTGGCTTGGGGGCCAGAGGTGACTCTGTGCTGCAGCATCCCTCCAGAAAATGGGGACGGTGCCCCCTCCCCTCCCCCAGGAACGAAGTCCAGTCTCCCTGGATGGATCCTTAGAAATGCTGTCCTCCCCTGGGTTGGGGGGGGTGCTCCTGGGCTGGTTGCACAAGAGGCTGGGGTTTGGGGGCACCTGCCTTGAGCGCTTGCTGATGCTCTCTGGAGCAGAGCGCTCTCTACCAGCGGCTGGATGGGCCTCCAGCTCTGGCTCCAGGTGAGGATTTGTCTCCTGGCCCTCAACCTCCTGACCCCACCTGGGCTCAGGTCAGCCCCGTGACAAGCCAGAGTGAGCGGACCATGTGGTGCCCAGGCTGCTGGGCTCCGAGAGGCCCCCCCACACTGGCTTGCTGAGCAGGAAGGGTGGTCAGACCCTGAGTGGTTTCCTGGGTGGCGGCATCGCCCAGATAAAGTTCCAGATCTGCACAGGCCAGGCCAGAGCTGGAGTGGAGTCCCGTAGGGCCGGCCGCTGGGTAAGCTTCAGGATAGTAGGGGCTGTAGGGAGTAACCTGTTGGAATTCAGCTCCAGGGTGTCCCACTCTGGGGTTCTTGGTGGATCAATGGATCATTCTGGAAGCAGCCAACCAATAAGGTTTGTGCTGCATGTCAACCTGGGCCAGTACTTCCCAGGAGTTGCGCCCAGAAGCCCCCAGGCAGCCCCAGTCCCACACCTAGACCTGGAGCCCTGAACACCTGGTCCTGGGGGAGGAAGGGAGACTGGGGGCCCTGGGGAGGAGCCCTCACCTGCTCCTGGAGCCGAGCCTCTCCTTCCCTGGCCTGTGCAGGGAGCTCCGGGCCCTTCCGCCACTGTCTCCCTCTGGCCGCATGGCCTCTGCCCGAGCCCATGGATTCCAGCTCAGGCTGGGCTGCGGCAGTCCCCTCCCTCAGGGCTGGCGGGGAAAGGTCATGGCTGGCCTTGTCCTTGGCAGGCTGCTGACCGCCCTGGGGTTCCCACAGAACCCACAGCTGCCCCTCAGCCCTAGACTGCCCCCACCCACCAGCCCCCAGCATGAAAGATCTGCTGGTTATTTGGTTCTTGATAGGTAACACCCGCAGGTGGTTGCAGTTCAGGATTTAGGGTGTGGGGTGACCTTCCCTCCCGTCCCTCCCCCTAGGTACCCAGGAGGCCCCCACAGGGCACCTACGCTTCCAGATTCATTCAACAAACACCTAACACCTGCCACGTATGGGGCCTTGTGCTAGGTGTTGGAGTTATAACAACACACAAAAAATGAAAACTCCCTGCCCCGAGGCTCACATTCTCCAGGGAGTGGCGTGTACTGTTATTCACTCATCCATGGGTGCCGTGGAATTAAACAGGATGCCTCGAGAGAGGACGCGAACAGGCCCACTGAGCAGATGCCTTTAAACCTGAAGCACAGCGTCTGGGCCCTTCCCCCTCTGTGGTCCCTCCCCTCCCCGTGCAGTCCACTGCCCAGGATGGTGGCGTCCCTCATGTCTGTGTCCCCGACCCCCCAGCCGTGTACACAGCAGGTGCTCAGCAGAGGGGAGGCTGCTGTATCTGCCCAGCCCCTCCCTGGCCTGGTCAGGGTCCCCTTCTCAGTCTGGGCTGCACTGCCTGGCGAGTGGGCCACCGCCTCTGCCTCTCTCCTGGGGCCCTTAAGTGTGAAGTTGTTCAGTGTTCACTGAGAGTCTCCTGTGGCCCCCTGCTTGCCGGGCCTGGGCTGGACTTGGTTACCCTGAGACTAGTGGGACCCAGTACCCACGCTAAGGATGGCATGGTCCAGCTGTGGGCCAACACGGGTGTTGAGCAGCTCACCCAGTGCAGAGCCACAAGGGGCTCAGCCCAGCCTGGGAGCGGAGGGGCTGCCTGGGGGAACAGTGGCCGCCTCTCACCCTGGCATCTAGTGGGTCAGGGTGGGGTACTGGGAGGCTGGCCCCACCCTCATGGTGGTGCCCAGCACTCACGTGGTGGGCAGCCATCTGTGCCCAGGTGGCCAGGGCCCCTGCTATGAGCAGCTGTGAGAGAGCTTGCTTGGTCTGCAGCCCCGCCCACCTGATGCCCCGCCCACCTGCCACCCGCCCCCCCCAAGTGGCCCAAATGTCGGTACAGGTCCTGGAGCTTCTGGGTGTGCCTCAGACCTGGCCTGTTCCTCGCCCGCCAGGCCTGGCCTCTGTGCGGTCTCCCCAGGCCTGGTAGGGAAGCCCTGGGCACCCTGGCTCTGACCCCTGGGCTGGACTGACCTCCGTCTCTCCCTGTGTAACTCTCTAGGAATTCCCAGAAAATTCCGTCGGTAACCTCGGCAGCCCTGGACTGACTGTTGCATTCCAGCAGTCCTGAGGAGGGTTCTAGCCACAGCCTTTCCCGTGGGACTGTGGCCGCCCCTGCACCCTGTGCCCGGCTCAGAGTCCCCCAGGGAGCCTCCCGAGGAAGTGCAGAGCTGAACGACGGGGAGCTGTGGCTCAGCCAGTCGGCCTGTGTCCGGGTCTCCTAGCCTGCTCTGCCCTCCACGCCTGACTCACTTGTCACACGAGCCCAACGGACCAGCGAGTGAGGGGAGATCTGGGAGCCCCCGGCCAGGGCCAGGGCAGCTGTGAGGGCCACTGTGTGCAAGTCCTTCTGGCCTCAAAGCTGGGAAGCCTGGTTTTCCCTGGCAAACCGACAGCCGGACCGGAACAAACACAGAGCTGTTCTCGTGGCCTCACGTGTGTAGGTGTGGTTCCTTCTGGGGAGCAGGGCCCATTCCTGGGCCAAGCTGTCCCCGCACGGCGTTCCTGTAAAATCCCACTCGAATGCCTGAGGACAGGCTTGTCCTGGGTGCATGCGAGGGACCCGGCCAGCAGTGTGGCTCCCTGCTGCTGGATTCACACATCGGGTTCCCCCTCTTGTGGGGTCTGTCCAGAAGAGTGAGGTTTGCCTCTCTCCGCTGGACGATGTCCTCTGTGGCCTGGGGGCCCTGAGCCTTACCCGTCTGAGGCCTGGGGGTGGGCCGTGGCTGGGAGAGAGGTCATGGCATGGCCCGCTGCTCACCTGTGTCACCCCCCGCAGATGTGAACGAGTGTAGCACTGGCAGTGGGGGCTGTGAGGGCCAGTGCTGCAACGCCGTGGGGCCTCTACCCCCGCCCCCGCTGGCCATAAGCTACAAGGAGATGGCAAGACCTGCTGAGGTAGGCCCACCATCACTGCCCAGCCTCGGCCTCCCTGCCCTGGCCAGTCCCCAGCCCCCCAGGCTGCTCTGAGCAGGGCCACTCAGGGTTCTGGGCCGTGTCCAGCTCCTTGGGGTCCTCCCTGCCCCGTGGGCTCCCCACGCCTTCAGAGAGGCCCCATGTCTCTCCTGAAATGAGCCTCGGGGGACTCAGAAAACCTGATGTGGGTGGGGGACACCTGGGGGCCGCGCAGGGGGAGGGAGGCTGTTCTGCCCCAGGGGGATGCAGGTGGTGGGCCCAGAGCTGCAGCTGGAGAGGGTGGGTGGGTGGCCAGCGGGGCCAAGCCCAGGCAGCAGGACCGGTGACGGAGGGAGGTGGGCCATGTGTCTGGGCGTGCACGGGGCACTGGTGGGTACCCTGCCCCGGCAAGGGCTCGCTGAGGCCTGGGGCTGGAAGCTCTGGGCGTTCCCTGTACCTCAACGCAGCCATCGCTGGCAGGCTGCCAGCAAAATCAAGACCAGACAGAAAGAAAATTCCCCTGAGAAAGAGAGGAACAGATTAGGGTTGAGGCCAGGAGAAGGCAGAGTGTGGCCAGGGTGGGGCCTGCGCCACTTCCCCATTTCCCCCTCACACTCCACCTGCGCTGCCCCTTCCCCCACTGGCACCTGACCCCAGGGCCGGGTGTGGGCAGCTCGGCCCTCCCGAGAGTGTGGGTGTTGGGCCAGTGGGCATCTGCTTCCCCTTGCCCCGTATCAGACCGTTGCTGTCGTCTCCCACCTCCCAGAACTTCCTTTCCTGAAAAGAACAGGGTCTCTAGCTGTGCTGAGGCCGGCTGTGAGCCGCCTGTCCATCGGAGGACGGGGGCGGGGCACAGCCTGCTGGACTGGGCTTCTGGGGGCTGGGGGAGACTGCCCTGGCTGAGATGTTCTGCAGTGTCCATGAGCTCCGTCTCCTTTCCAGGTGCCTTCATGGCCTGCAGGGGGAGGGGGAGGGGGAGGGAAGCAAGCGCCGCCGAGAAGTTACAGTGACCCACTGCTCACACCCAGGACCTGGGGGCTCTGCGCCTCCGGGAGCAGGGCACGCAGGAGCCAGGGCTCGGTGAGAAGGGAGTCGGCTCCACATCACCCACCTTGTCCTGGCTTTGGCCTTGGCTTCCTGCTCTGTGAAATGGGCCCCCCTGGGGTGATAGAACCTGCCGAGGCTCATACTCCCACCCCAGGATGCACCGAGTGCAGGTGGAGTTGGGGAGAGGGGAGGATCCGGGGTGAGGGGGGCGGCCCGGCTGCCAATGCCCCACTCTCCTGCCAGTGCCCGTAGAGTGGGGGTGACCACGTTGATGGAGGGAATGAATCCAGGGGCCTAGAACATGCCAAGCCCATGGCAAGCTCCCCATGAGTGTCAGCCCCAGAACCCTCAGCCTCCCAGCCTCTGCGTCCTGGGGATGCCCACACAGGTGATACCAGCCCATGACACATGCCCCCTCCACTCAGGTTCTCCTGGGCTTCAACACACCGAAGGTGCCCCTGGAGGATCCTGGTCCATGCCCCTGTCTGCCACTGGCGCACGGCCCGACCTCGCGGGCCTGGCCTCTCTGGGCCCTTTCCTCTGCATCTGGGGTCTCCCCGTGAGAGCCTCCTAGCCCAGTGGCCTCCCCGATTGGGGCTGGGCCTCGTGTTTCTCATCCCTTGCGCCTTCCAGTCCTCATTCCCCAGAGCCTGCTCAGAGCCTGCAGGGTATGCAGCCCCAACCCCCGGTCCGTGTCCAGGAGGCTCCGGGTCTCCCAGGTCAAGGGCTCATGCCAGGCCCTGGGGGGTGTGCTGGGGCTGCCCCAGAGCTGGGGGTCTCCGTCATGTGCTCTGGGCTCCCAGTGCTGACCTGGGGCCCAGTGGCCAGGCATGGCCAGCGATGTGTCTGCAGGTCCTGAAAGACCACAGCTCAGCCACTGGCCAGAGCCCAGCACAGGGTCAGCAAACCCAGCCTGGACTACATTTCTTAGGAGGCCCTGGAATCCCTTAATCCAGAGGCTCCCTAAGGATGGGCGAGGTTGTCACCATCTGGCAGAGTTGACTGAAGTCAGGAGTCTGGACATATGACCAGGGACGAGGCCAGACGGGAAGGATTAGCCTCCAACCCTGCATCCCCCTGCACCCGCCCTTTCCTCCCCGCCCCCAGCCCCTTCCCCGGCCTTGGCCCCCTGGAGTTCGCTGACCTCAGCTCTCATGTTTGGGATGGCTGCTGCTCCGAGTCACCGCGTGGCCAAGAGGGCTCTGCCGAGAGCCCAGCGCCTGCTGTGTTTTCTCCGCCCCCCTGCCAGGCCAGCCTCCCCCGAAACTGCAGCTCGCCTACTGGCCACGTGCAAGCAGAGCTGACAGGAAATCAAGATGTTACCGCGGAGGAAAGGACGGCTCTCTTCCTCACAGGCCGGGCGGTGCACGCCGGGTTGATGGGTGGTGAGCCCAGAACCGCTCAGAGTGATGAATCGACACCACAAAACTCAGCGCTGGCACGGGAGCCTGGCTGGAGGGCGCCTTGGCCCTCGCTCGGGGTGCGTCCCCAGGCTGATGTGCTTGTCGTGTTCTGGGAGAGTCCTGGAGCAGGAGCCGTGTGCTCCACTCTGCAGGGAGGCTGGGTGTGGGCGCATCTTCCAGGTGAGGCTATACGCCCGCTGCTGCTTCCCCAGCTTCCCAGGTAGGGCACGGCCTCTGACAGGTGCCAGCTTCCTCTCAGACCCACGGGCAGGTGGGCTCAGACCTGTGTTTTAGGGGGGCGGCAGGCCCTGGAGGGAAACGTGGGTTCCTCTGTAAAGCTCCTGTCCCGGCTGCCCGGGTCCCTGAGCTCCCATCCAGGACTGCCCAGCTTTCCATGTCAGCCCCTCTGGGGAGGCCACTCCAGGGCCAGACTTTGCTGTCAGCGAGGCCCAGGATTTGCCTCAGCTCAGCCCCTTGGGTGAATAACTCAGAACCTCAGTCTCTTCATCTGGAAAGTGGGACTGATCCTCTTGCCTCTTAGGGCACTGGAGAGGACGCAGGGAAAATGCCTTGTGGCCCACGGCCCAGCGCCTATAGCGGGCTCCCAGCCCCCAGGCCAGCTTCGGGAGAACCGGGGATGGAGGGAAGAGCTGCCCCACCTGAGCTGAACCCATCCTCTGCCTCAGCCTTGAGGCACCTACCCTGCTGCCCAACCTCACTGTCTCCTCTAGAGACCAAGATCCGCAGGGATGTCGGGGGCTACATCCAGGCCCAGGGTAGGAGGGTACCAAGACCCACCCAGGCCCAGGAAGGGGAGACCTACATCCAGGGCCACAATGGGGACCAGGACCTCCATCAGGCCTGGGGGACCTGGCGGTGCTCCATGCCCACCCCAAGGCCCTTTCGTTTCCTCCCCTCCCCTCCTCCCTCTGCTGCGGGCAGGTGGGGATGCTCAGTCCTGTAAACAGCCCTCTCTGTGAGATGGGTCCAATCCTTACATTAGGCCAGACAGTTTGGCCTGAAGACCAGAGTGACATTGGAATGGGGAGGATTTTTCAGTCCTGTTCAGAGGGAGAAATTAATGCTGCCAATTGCAGAAAATCCGGGTGTCTCCATGGGGGAGAAGTGAGGCTCGGGGTAGGGCCTCCTGGGTCCAGGCCCACAGGCCTGCCTTCCCATGCCGAGACCGTCCTGCTGTTCCCACCCCCATGGACCCCTTCCTTCCAGGAGATAAGGCGGGCCTGGGAGAGGGGGCTGCGAGGACTGCTAGGCAGGGCTGGGCAGCCAGCCGGCTTTCTCCAGGTCGAAGCCCTTCTCAGCCTAACGTGAAAACGACCGGCTCTTTCTGGGGGGCTCGGGGTGTCCACTCCCACCTCTCAGCTGCTTCTTGGCTGTGGGGCGTCCAGGGCAGAGCTGGGGTCTTCACTGGGGTGTCTGTAAGAAGCCCGTGGGGGGGGCCGCCCGGTGGCGCAGCGGTTTAGTTCACGCTTTGGCAGCCCAGGGTTCGTGAGTTCGGATCCCGGGGGCCGGCCGATGCACTGCCTGTCAGCCACGCTGTGGCGGCGTCCTATATAAAGTGGAGGAAGATGGGCACGGATGTTAGCCCAGGGCCAGTCTTCCTCAGCAAAAAAAAGGGGGGGATTGGCGACGGATGTTAGCTCAGGGCTGGTCTTCCCCAGAAAAAAAAAAAAAAAAAAAAGAAGCCCGTGGGGGCTCAAGGACTTGGCAGACAGTTACGGTGTCCCTGGACCCCAACCCCTGTGGGCCCGCCTTTGACGTCTGTGCTGAGCAGACGGTTCCACTGCCCCCGCGGTGGGAGCCACCCTTCTCAAGAGCAAAGGCGTGTGTGCTCAGGATGCCACTGGCCACGGAGAAGCCTCTCGCTGCAGGCCTTGCACGCCTGCCCCCACCCCACCGCAGTCACTGTGGACTCCAGTGTGGCCCCCGTCTGGGAAAGCATCTGAAAGATGCGTCTTGACAAGTGCTTCTCTCTCTCACCCACTCGGCCTGGCTGCAACGAGGGAACTGTGGGGCTCTCGCTGTCCCGAGGGAGAGGCAAGAATGTGGGACGTGACAGGCCTTGCTAAGGGAGCCTCTGGGTCTCCGGCCTAGGCTGGGAGGGCTGTGGGCTGACCTGGGCCAGCTGTGCTGTCTTCCAGCCATGGGGTCAAGGGGAGATGCTAAGGACCTTTGTCGTGGTGCCCAGGGTGGGGCCTGCCTGCAGTTCCATTGACCCTTTGCAGGGGGCTCTCCCTGACCCCCCTGCTGGGGCAATACCTGGTCCCACTGACGGCAGAACTCCCCACTGCCCAAGGGGTCTCTCGAGAGGTTTTAGTGCTGTCAGGATGTCTGCATTTCCTGGGACAACCCTGCTTTCGCTGAATCAGGAGAGTAGGAAGGGTGGCAGGAGCTGTCATGGTGACCTCAAGCAGGCTGCCCCGCCCTGTCCAGCCCGCACTCCACCCCAGGCCTGGTGCAGCCCCTGCTCTGTGCTGCTCAGTGCTCATGGCTGCCCTGTGGCCCCCATTTTATAAAGTGGAGTGGGAGGCCCAGAGAGGTGCAGTAGTGCATGTGGGGTCACACAGCCAGGGGGTGCCAGGCGTGAGAGGTGAAGCCCAGGGTGATGTTGTGGACCCCACCAGCCCAGGGCCCACTGAGGCCTGGCGCTCAGGCCCCGTCCAGGGGGTCCCCTCCCTCCTCCTCTGGCCTGCTGGCTTCTCAGGAGCCGGAGGGGGCTTCTTGCTCACTCCCCACTGCCTGCACTGCCAGTGCCTGGCACATGGGGCTTGTTCGGCACGTATCTGCTGAGCACCCTGCCCTCCCAGACGTGGAGACTGAGGCTGGAGAGGTGGCCTGGCAGGCTCGTGGTGCACCTGTGGGCCGTGGGGCCCAGTGTGAACTCAGGCCTTCCAGTCACAAACCCTCCTCGTTCCTGCGAGGGCCGGAGCCTGGGCGCTCCTGGCCGGGACCTCTGGCTGGCTGTCTCCCGGACACGGCGAGGGAAGCGGGCTGTGAACTGCAGTTCTTCCAGGTGGGGTGGCAACGTTTCTGACGAGGCGTCTGCGGCCAGAGGCCTCCTCCGTCAGAGGAGCCGAGAGTTGAAAGCTTTCATTTCCCAGTCCTGGCTCCGTTCATGCCTCTGGGGAGCAGATTCTGGCAGGTGTGTTCTTGGTTAAGGCCAAGGCAGGAACAATAATAGCCTTCAGCATCAGCAGTCAGAGCCAGCTGGTGACAGAGGCCTGCCCCGTGGGCCTGCCCTGACCCCCAAGGCCCAGGGCACCGGGCAGCTTCCCTGGAGGAGACCCCAAGACGTGCAGCCTGCAGGCGTCCATGTGGCCGAGCTCCGGGCGCCCAGAGCCTGCCACAGGACCCGTAGGTTTAGGCAGAGGGGCAGGGGAAAGAGCTGAATATGGGAGCCCGAAAGGCCGGGCTCGCCTCCCTGAGCCCCGACCTAGCAAAGGTGTGACCCTCAGAGGCCGCAGTCCTCTAACTTGGGGCTCAGTGAGAGGAAGTGCAGGCGCGGCTCCTGGCGGGGTTGGGGCCTGAGACAGGCTGCCCTCGCTGCCTTGCTCCCAGGAAGGGCAGGCCTCTGGCCAGCCCCGTCCACCTCGCCTCTCCACCTGGCTTGGCCAGGTGGGAGAGTTCTTCCCTCCATTCTTCTCATTTGTTACCGAGTCCGGTTCTCTTCCCCATGTGTTTCTGCTCGCCCAGTGGGCCCCCTTCCACCCGGCGCCTGGCCTCCTAGTTGGAGTCTCCTGCGCCTGTGTGTCTTGGCTGCCTCCTATCTCTGTCCCTCCCGTCCGTCCATAATGATGGCTCCAGGCTCTCCTGAGACGGGGATCTGGGCCAGGCCTCCACCTCCACCCTCTCACCCCCTTGCCACTCCCGACCCTGCTGGGTCACTGGGCTCCTGACCCTACCCAGCCCTCAACTAAACCCTGGAATCCTTTGGTCAAATCCTCATGGCTCTGTGCTCCCTGGGGTCTGGCCAGAGAAGCTCTGGGCGCAGGGGTGGGCGCAGGGGTGGGTGATGGAATGCAGAGGGAAAGAGCTTTTCCTTCCTCCTGGCCAGGAAATGAGATGCCTGTGATAATAAGACCTTCGGGGCTAGTGTATCTTCTGTGGAATGGCCTTAGGGGAGGGTGTGGTCGCTCAGAGCCAGGGACCAACTGCCGGATCAGAGCTGGGAAGTCCTGTGGGCTTAGAAATTGCCCCTCTGCGTTTATGTGGGTGGCAGCTGTCCCCCAGCTCAATCTGTGCAGCAGGTGGCCTTGAGGACTAGCGGGGTGGCATGGGGGCCTCAGAGGTAGGAGGGGCCGATGGCTAGCCCTGCCAGCTTCAGGTTTGGGCACCTTGGAAGGCAGTGCTGGCTGGCCCTGGGCACCCGACCGGAGCTGGCTGCCACCCCTGTGACCCCAGAGTCCTACAATCTGTTTGGCCTTTAGGTGGGAAAAGGGCAGCAGTAGGGGTGACCGATGGGGCCCAGCAGGCCGTGGGGGGTGTTGGAAGTGGGCTGGTGGTGTGCCCGGGCTGTTCATTTTCTGGTTGGTTCTGGCCGGCTGGGTGCCTGCTGCAGGCCAGGGCCAGGCACACAGCTTCGGCCAGACTCCCTGCCTGGCGTTCACCCCTCACCAGCCTTCCCTGCTTCTGCACTAGCAACCCGCACCTGGCCAGATGTCCTCCAACAAGGCAGTCTGCGCATCCTGCCCCTTCCGCTCTACCTGTCCGAAGCCCGCCTCCTCTAGGAAGAACTCGGCCTTCACCATCTCCTCTCCTCTGAGTGCACTGTGAGCCCGGGGGGCTGTCCATGTACCCCTTCTTCCATCACTGCTCCCTGGCATCTCAGATGTCCTCAGTGAGAGCCGGGCCACAGGGCTGTGCCTTTCGGGGGGCCATGTCAGTATTCCGGGGCTCAGGCGCTCCCAGGGCTGGACATGGCCTCGCCCCAGCTTTCACGTGGCTACAGGAGTGAGTCCAGGCAACAGAGAGCCACTGAGAGGACCTCTTCGTGTGCACACCCATACACACGTGTGCGGAGGCCTCTGGGGCCCTGGGTCTGGCAGCAGGTGCCTCCTGGGGCAGACCAGGCCTTGGGTTCTCTGGTGCGGTGCTGGGGTCTGGGTGCCCCCCGAGCCGTCTGGGCTCCGGAGGAGAGCGTGGTGACGGAGGCTGCTCCATCTTGAGCTCCCCCAGGGGGCCTGTGTGTGTAAGAGGAGGGGGCTCCGCCATTTCCGCCCCGCCCCAGCCAGGGGCGGCTGCAGGCAGGAATGGCAGCTGGCTCTCAGAAATAACCGTGGTTTCAATTTCCTTCCTTTGGCCTGGGTGAGGAGCGAGGTGGTGATGGGTTTACCATAAGGCTGATGTGAAAGACAGGCTTGCGCTCTGCTCCTGAAATAAACTGCGGCCGCGGTGGCTCTGGGGGTGTGTGCGGGAGGGACGTTCGGGAGGCAGTTCTGTTCTGTATACGTGGAGGGGGAGGACGGTGTGTGACCCCAGACCATAAACTGACCTCCTGCTCTGGGCTGGGCTCTGGACATCAAGGGTGGAAACAGCCAGGCAGGGCATTTGTAACCTGGGGGACCAGAGGTGGCGAGGAGGGCTTCTTGGCTGAGAGTCCTTGAACCCCCTAAAGCAGATTGAAGAGACGCCTGAGAGATTGGCGGCCTTCTCGCACCTTCCTGGCCCCTCTCTCCTGCAGCTGGGGGTCTGTCGGGGGTCGTCTGATCACTGGCCTATCTGCTTCCAGTGCCCATGTCCCTGAAGCTCCTGGATGGGCCCCACACTGTTCCCCCTGGCCTTCAAGGTCCTCCAACCCGGCCTCTGCCCTCCCAGCCCTGAAATCAGTCACATGACCCACCCGACTTCAGCGGGAGGGGGAGGGGAGTGAGCAGATGTGCTGATGAGGCCTGGAGTGCCCCCCACCTGCCTGCTGCTCCACACTCATGTGGCCTTGGTCTGAGTCCACTTGTCCACCTGTGACCAAGCACAGCCTGGCCCAGCCCCTGCGCAGTGCCCAGTGGCAGAGGACACCGTAGGTTCTGTGAGCGGTTGGCTACTGCTGCCCACCCTGGGCTGGCTGCGCCCATGGACCTTCACTTCTGACACTGGGCATCTTGGGATCATAAGTGGTGACTGTTGGAGCTTCTCTGAGTGCCACTCCCCTCTCCTGTGCCCCACCTGCCTGCAGAGGGTTTAGTTCCTCCTGAGACACTGGGCCTCGGGAATGCCCTGTCCACCCCAGATGGGAATGACCAGTGTCCAGATCTGTGGATTCCCCCTCAGGGACTGGACAAGGTGCCCAGGGCCTTGGCCTCCTCAGGTCCCACTGGAGGGCCTCCTCACCCCATGCCTTAACCCCTAGGAACCTAGGGGGGGATGTGAGGCAGCCCCCCAATGCATCTCATGCTCCCAGGCCCAGCCAGACTTCACCTGGTACTTGCCGTGTTCAGAGCCTGGGGCAGCCTGCCTGGGCAGGCACCGCCTCCTCTTGGTGGGTTAGTGGTGTGTGGTCAGGTCCCTGGACCTTTGAGGCAGAGCAAGTGGGGCTTTGAGAGGCCTCAGGGAGGGCTGCAAGGAGGAGGTGTCCTTGAGCACCAAGGAACAGACACCCCAAGTTGGGAGGGGATGTTGCAGTTTGGCCGTATTCTGGTTTCTGCTGGCCCCCAGCTGGCCCCAGCTGGCCCCAGGAACATGGCAGTTCTGCCCTAAGGCCCCAGTGTCAGGGGCCTATGGTGGGACAGGCCCAGCACTAAGGGGGAGCTGTGGCATTTGGGGGGCGGCATTGGGCCCTCACCCCAGCCTGGGTCCTGGCTGAGGAGCCCGGTGTCCGCCCAGCTTAGAAAGGAAAGCTGGAGCCGGCCTGGCGGGTGGGGGGAACGGCTCCTTCTGCTGACACACAGACATTCCGCTGGGCAGAGACGCCCAGCCTGCCTTTCTGCCTCGGGAAAGCATTTCCCAGACAGCTTCCAGACCCCACAGCCACGGGCCTGGATGCACTCGGCGGCACCGAGTGGGGGCAGTGGGGTGGCTGTGAGCACTGTCTGGGCTGCTGGTGGCATTCTGCACTTGGCAGGCTGGGGCTCTCCATGGGCATGTCCCAGTCCCCATGCCCGACCTCGTGGGGATGGAGGCCCAGAGACATTGGCATCCCCAGTCCTTCAGGGAGGCACTGCCAGAGCTCATCCATACCACGAGCTGTCCTGGGCTCTGGGGACCTGAATGTAAACCTCAGTTGGATGGGGAGACATCACTGCACCCCAGAACCGTCCTGCCCAGAGTAGGCACACAGGTCATTGTTGAATGAAAAGAAGGAATGCATGAGTGAGTGAGTGAGTGTGTGAGTGAGTGAATGGATAAGCAGACAGGAGGGCTGGGCCAGGTGCAGGGGGAGCACAGAGGTGGCAGTGGCTGGCTCTGGGGGTGAGCCGGCTGGGGAGGTTTTGCAGAGAAGCTGACCTCTGAGTTGGCACTCGACGGATGCATAGGAGCTCACGTCCATCAAGCAAGAGGAAGGATGGGCATCTTGGCTGCTGTGGAAGCTGGAACTCCGGGAGAGCCAGGCCACCCAGACAGGACAGTAAGAGCCGGGATCTGAAGCCAGAGCTTCCTAGAAGTGCTTTGCCTAGGGTCCAGCTCAGCTGCTGAGGGCCCTGTGCGGAGTGGCCCGGAGGAGCCCCAGCTCTGGGTTCTGGCCGAGAGTCCAGGGATGCCTGCAGCGAGGGGCAGTGGGTGAGCAGGAGAAACCCCATTTGCCCCTGCATGGACGCCCCTCCTCCTCTAGGGCCCCTGCCCCCCACTCACTCAGGACCTGCTGGGTGCCCACACAGAGGGAGCCACCAGGTACCCACTGGGGCCCCTTGTCTCGAGGAGCCTGAAGGAGGTGGCCCAATGAGGACAGGATTTGGGTCAGTCAGACTGGGCCCCCTCACTGCCCCCCTCTGTCCTGTGTGACCTTGGGCAGGACATTTCTCCTCTGGAAAAGGACTGTCCTGGCACGTCCCAGGAGCTGGTGTGCAAAGTGCAGGGCCCAGGGCTGCCCAGGTGGGCACCACTGCGTGTGGGCTCCCTTCTGGGCAGAAGAGAGTTTAATTACGGGCTTGTCTGTGAGGAGCAGAGGAGAGGTGGGCGGGGAGAGGAGGAAGGAGATGGGAGGGGCGGGGGAGGTGCCCTTGCTGGCCCGTCCTCGTGTGATGAAGGAGACGCTGAGGGTGGCATGGGACTGGGACATCAGGAGCCTCTCATAGCTCTAGAGGGCGTCCAGGGCAGAAAGACTGTGTTTCCTTTGCCCAAACTTGTCACAGAGCATTCGGAAAGGCTGCTTTTGCTTCAGGAGCTGGCCCCTGGAAACTCCTGTTGCTTTTTTATTGGCTGCTTTCCTGCTCTCTGGACCCCGTGGGCACGGAGATGGGGGACACACCTGGCCCTGTTTCTCCTTCCCAAGTCTTGTGTGTCCCATGGCTTCAGGCCCACAGGCCCCTGAGCTGCCCTAATCTGGCCCCCGCCAACTGTACAGAAGAGGAAACTGAGGCCCTGTGGGGTCCTGGGGCTTCTGCCATCCAGCCCTTCTGTGGGCCAGGACCCATGTCTGCTGCCCCCAGACTGAGCTCTGCTCTGCCCCAGCCCTGCCGGATGCCGGTCGCTGGGGACAGGGGCCCGAAGCAGCCCATCCCCGCCCCAGGAAGGCCGTGGGAATGAATGACCCCTGCTCAGGCCGGGATGTGAGTTGGAGTCCAGGTCGATACAAAAAGGTGGGGGCCACCCCGAGGTGGGATGAGAGGGCCAGAGGGGCGATCCCCAGCTGGCTTGTGGGTGGGGAGGTGCTGATCTGGGGAGAGAGTGGTGGGGGTACTGGGGTGGTGGCTGTTGTGGGATAGGTACAGTCCCCGGGTCCCTTGACTCTCCTCAGGCTGGCTTCCAGGACGCCTTTGGGACATGGCCGCATCCACCATGGAGCGGGGAGGTGGGGGCATCCCAGGATACTACCCCTCTGGACTTTGCTCTGGACGCTGCCATGGGTCTCGCTGCTCAGCCTGGGAGTGTCTGCCTGAGCAGAGGGCCTCAGCGGGCAGGGGTGAGGAATGCCGACTTGGCCACCAACTTTGTTTTTTTTTTGCTGAGGAAGATTCACCCTGAGCTGACATCCATGCCAATCTTCCTCTGTTGTTTTCAGTATGTGGTCCGCCCGCACAGCATGGCCACTAATAGAGCGGTGTAGGTCCATGCCTAGGAACCGAACACGGGCCACTGAGGCAGGGCACGCCAAACTTAACCACTAGGCCACCGGGGCTGGCCCATGGCCACTGACTTTTATCGTCTCTTACTGACTCTCAGCGAAGCACTTTCCCCATCATCTCATAATCCCCATTTGAGGCAGGTCTGTGATTATCATCCCTTGTTACAGACTTGGGCACAGAGAGGTTTGTGGCTTGCCTGAGGCCACACAGCGCTGTCCCTTACTAGCAGAGCTGGGGGCTGGGCGTGGGGAAGACCAGTGCTGTCTAATAGAAATAGAATGTGAGCCATAGATGAGAGCCAGATGTGTAGTCTTAAATTTTCTCGAAGCCATACTCAAAAGATAAAAAGAAATCGATGAAATCAATTTTAATAATATATTTTATTTACTACAATATATCCAGCTATAATCATTTGCACACGTAGTCAGTATAAAGAGGATTCAGGAGGTGGCTCATCTCTTATTCACACCGAGAAGGCAGCTTTACTCCGAGCACACGTCTGGATTCAGGACGAGCCACACTTCAAGTGCTCAGTGGCCACTGGTCATCCAGGGCCAAACCCCCAGCGCCTGCTGGTCCCTGCTGGGAGCCTCACCGACGGGCTCTAGGGCCCTGCTATCCCACCGTGAATAGGACAAGGTAGGAGCCCTTTCCAGGGTGGGTGAGACTTGCAGGCTGGGGTGGCCCCTGCTTCCCTCCTCCACACGTTCACTTCCCACTTGTCATTTCTGTTCTTCCTCAATGCTCAGTCCTAGAGGATGGCAGAGTGGGATCTGCATGAGCAGGGAGCTAGTGACACCTCGAGCAGCCACTTCAGGGAGCCTTTCCCCCCAGAAGGGGTGCTATCTGAGGAACCCCAGGCCCTGTTGTCCATTGGTGAGGGTGATCTTTGAGTTAGAGGTCCCTCTGACTCGCTGTGAGACGGAGCTTGTCTCCACGGCCCCCTACCCCCCTGCAGCCTGGCTGGTGGCTGCAGAAGATGGGACCTCAAGTTTCTGTTAGCGCTCGTTCATGAGCTGCCGGCAGATGAGATGCACGTTGGAATGATAGACGGTGCTGGCACGTGTGGAAGGCACCGTTCAGACAGCGATCTGACAGTGCCTGTCAGGGAGATTCACCGAGGCTCCCGGGGTCGGGGCTGGAGTCCGCAGGCTGGCACGCTGCTCAGAGGGAAGATAGGAGAGATGCTCACCCAGGAGGCCCTGGCAGACAGGCAGGCAAGCCCCAGGCAGGCCCGTTTCTGCACTGCCGGGCACCTGGCAGGCGGGGGGCCAATGGGATGGGCTGGTCTCTGGACTGCAGACAGGACCAGGCGAGGTGGTGCCTCTCTTCCACAGGCTCAAGGTTGCCCCCTTGGACCTTCCCACAGGTGCTGGGCAAAGTGACGACCAGCAGGGCCTTCACCGCAGCAGTTTCCGAGGACCTGGAGGGCCGGGTCAGGCCAGGGCTGGCTTAGGTGGGGTGCCAGGGGTGAGACATCAGGGGCCAGCACGGGGCTGCATGAGATGAGGGGCCGCAGGCCAAGTGCTCGTCAGGGCCTGAATGCATGGGGCCCTCGAATGCACAGCCGCTGCAGCCCCCCCCCCCCCCGGGGAAGGCTGCTTCAGACACAGCTGGGCCCTGGAGCTGTGCCTTTGAGCAAAGTGGGGGTCCAGGGGTCTGGGGTTGGAGGTGTGTCCACGGCTTCTGCAGCCTGACACCTGGGGGTGCTGTCCCTGCTAGCGAGTCCTCCCTTCGCTCTGACCCTCTCCACCTGCTAGGGGTGCAGTGATCCCCTCACCCAGGCTCCCTCTGGTACTGGCCTGGTCTGGTGGAGGGCATGACAGCGCTGGGCGCTGGACACTGGGCTTGGGGGCTACAGGCATCCTCCCCCCTCCCAGGATTTCCACTTTGGTGGGTGGGCTGCAAAGTGCCTCTGGCTGCCCACCCTCCCCAATCTTGGCAGTGCTCAACCCCATCAAGCTGCCTCCACCAAGGCCCCTGGTGTTGCCAGGGTGGCCTCCTTTGCCACTTTGGTGTCTTTTCTGTATTGGCGCTGAGAACACACGTGTTTGTGCATGTGCATCTATGTGTACGTATGTGCCTGTGCATGTCTGTGTAGGGTTCTGTGTGTCTTGTGTGCACGTTTGCACACGGGTGGGTCTGTGTTTCTGTACGTGTGTCTGTTGCGTGGGGGTGCCTGTGTTTGTGCGTGGGTCTGTGTCTGTGTCCGGGTGCGGGAGCGCGCGCTTTGGAATGCGCGGGCTGGTGGGCGGGTGCGCAGCGGCGGGGCGGGGGGCGGGGACCAGCTCGGCCCTGTGGGGGCGGGGCCGGGGGCGGGGCTGGGGGCGGCCCCTCCGGCGTCCGAGGACTCGGCTTTTACCTGCTCGGGGCGGAGGGAAAGCTGAGAACATAAAGGCGAGGGACAGGGCGCGCCGGGGCAGAGTGGCTCCCGGCGGCGCCAAGCGTTGCGGAGCGGGGCAGCCGGGTGTGCGCGCCCGCCCGGAGCCGGGAGTGAGAGCCCGAGCCCGCCCGGCCGCTCGGCCGACCCGGCCATGGAGGCGTCCTGGGGCCGCGGCGGACTGGCAGCGTTCTGGTGCCTCGGGCTCCTGGGGGGCCTGGCGCGCGTCGCGGGCACGCACTACCGTTACGTGTGGAGGGGCTGCTACCCATGCCACCAGGGTCAGGCTGGCTATCCCGTGAGCGCCGGCGACCGGAGGCCAGGTGGGCGCCAGGCGGGCTCTGCGCGGGCGGGCGGGACGGGGAGCCTGCTCCGCCGTGCGCTCCCTTTGTTTCTTCTTTTTAAAGTTTGAGGTCATTGCGCCCTGGCGACTGATAGCGCGGAGGCTGGAGGGAACGCGCGAGGGTTAGTGCCCCTTGGGCGGCCGCTGCCTCTGAGAACCGGCCCGTGTGCTCTGAGTCATCGGACATTCCCGTCCACTCTCGGGCCTGGCTGCGGGGGCTGCTGACGGCAGAGTGGTCTCTTGACCAGGAGGAAGAGAAACATCCCCTTGCATTTGCCGGTGGGCCCAGGGGGTGCACTGCCCCGCGGCACTGGCAGCTGTGCAGGTCAAGCAAGAAGGCAGGCTCGCGAGAGGCCCCTGGCCCCTTGGGGTGGTGTGTGGATGTGGCAGACACCATCCTTTCTGCCTGCCACCTTCCCCCAATCCTTGGGAGTGTGCTCAGCCTAGTGGGCTGCAGGGTCAGCTGTGAGGACCCCAGCAGACCATGGAAAGTGGATACACCCCTGTCCTTGGTCCATCCTGCCTCTCCCTGCGGTTCAGATCCGGTGCCCACTCTGGGCCAGCCTCCCTGCCGGAGGCTCCTTTGAGCGTCTGTGGGATCCATGGAGCTTGGAGTCCGGCATCCTCAGGAATGTGAGGTGGGGTGTGGCGTGCAGCTCCCAGTGAGTCATCACCTGGATCACCCGCCAGCCACTCCACTCCAGGCCCTCCTAGGCCCCTGAGTGTGGCTCTGTGGAGGGCACCTGGTCTCCTTGGAGACATTGGCCCTGCTCAGCTGTCCTCTGGGCCAGTCTTCGCTGCACTCCATGCCTGGAGGGCCCGCAGAGCGCTGAGCTGCATGCCCTTGACTATGGCAAATTCTGCTGCCTCCCCCGGCTCTTTTACTCAGCCGGCTGGGGCCCAGGCTCGGTCCCCGTCGGGTAGGCAGCCCTCCTGCTCAGTGGCTCAGCCAAGACTGGGCCAGCACTGTCCCTCCATCACTGGTGGCGCTAAGTGCTGTGAGACTGTGCAGCATCCAAAGGCCTGGGCTGGGCGGGGCTGGGCTTTGGGCCACCGGGAGCCCCCGCCCGGCTCCAGGGCCTGTGCTTGGGCTTTCAGAGGGGAGAGAAGGGCTCGTGGATAATGGGGTGCCCTCTCCGGGCGTGAGGACCCTGTGGCATATTTGGAGGGAAAGCAGGACTCTGAACTTGATGACCACCTGCGTGGAGCTTTCTGGCAGCATCCCAGAGGGCTTGGATTTTCCCATAAGTGTGGCTGAGGCTTCAGAAGGGGCTTATTTTGGGTGGTTTCTGCAGGGGCAGCGGATTCGACCCTGGCTGTGCGCTCCTGAGCCAGGAGCTGGTGTGACTGGGTGCTGGTTGGTGGCGACCCCATGGGTTCCCAGTAGCACCATGGTGAGCTCCCTGAAGCACCACCATTGCCCAGCTCAGCAGACACTGCAGGTCCGGCCAGGCTCCCAGGGGAACTGGCCCTGTTGGCACAGTGACGTGTCACTGTATACCAGTGTGTGAGGCAGTTCCCATCACCAGACTGCCTAAGTCCCCGGTCACGCGTCTCAGCTGATGGCAGCAACAGGACCGTGGGGACTTTCCTGCAGAACTTGGCTGGGCAGTTCCTTAAAATAGGTGCAGTCCAGAGGCTTCCGGGCCACAGGGCTTTCCGATGGCTCCTCCCTGTGCAGGTGGGTGCTGCACCAGAGGTGTGCTGGCTGGGCCTTGGGCTGGAGAGGGCCGAGTGGGTTTGTCCTGGGCCGAGTGCTGTCCCTGGAAGGCACAGGTGTCCTCCCCTGACTCTCAGGTAAGCACAGGAGGGGAGGCGGCCTTCCGGCTCCCTTTCAGCCTGAGGGTGTGCACACCACCACGGGGACCAGGCCCCGCTCCGTGCTGTCTGGGAGAGCAATGTTTTCTGCTGCAGTTTCAGAGTCTAAGGGGCCGATGCTCAGTTGGGACCCCGCCGTTTGGGGTGTCTCAGCCCTAGTTCCAGCGCAGGGATCACTGCCTGTCGGCAGTACAGCAGGGCCCATGAGGGCAGGCCCGCCGGACGGGACCCAAGGAGTACAGCCAGCCCCGCAAAGGGCACAGCGGACCTCACTGTGGGAGTCAGGAGGCCAGACTGGCCAGAGCAAACATTTGGGAACCTGGGTTTCTGAGCCTCTGACTCATGACTCTGTACAGGACTTCAGAGACCACAGTCCTGTGCTGGGTTCAGTCCCTGTGGCTGCTGCAACACGCACCCCAGCCTTAGGGGCTTAAAGCAACACAGGTCTGTTACTTCACGGTCCTGGAGGTCAGGCGTCTGGAATGGGCTAAAATCGAGGGTGGGCAGGCTGGTTCCTTCTGGAGGCTCCGGAGGAAGAACCCATTTCCTGCTTTTTCCAGCTCCCAGAGGTGGCCAGTGTCCTTGGCTTGTGGCCCCGTCCTGCATCTTCAAAGCCAGCAGCACAGCATCTTCAAATCTCTTGTTTTCTGAGCGTCCTGTCTCCCTCTTATAGGGCCCATGTGATGACACTGGGCCCACCTGGATCTCCCAGATAATCTCCCATCTCCAGGTCCCTAATCCTACCTGCAAAGTCCCTTTTGCTGTGTAAGGTTCCAGGGAGTAGGATGTGGACCTCTTTGAGGGGCCATTATTCAGCTGACCATACTCTCCTTAAAGACCCTTGAGCCTGTGGCTAGTCAGGTCATGGCCACAACCATGACCTTGGTCACCGGGCCAGCAGCTGCAGGGTCATTGGCGCCGGCTGAGAACAGCTCTGTTCTGCCACCATGTGGCCCACCATGGGAGCCAGGCAGGCAGGGTTTAGGTAACTCGATCCTGCCTTACTTTATGGGTGTAAGTCATTCCTATAAAGGGACCTAGACCTCAGAGCTGGAGGGGACCCTGGCAGGAGGTCGCCTGGCCAAATGCCCACCCCTAAGCAGGCTTCTGCTGCCCAGAGAGGCGAAGGAGGAGGCTCAGACCCTTCAGCCTTCAGTCACCCAGACCGGCTGACAGCAAACAGGGGCGCTGGAAGCCGTGGTTGAGCCTCACCACCCCTGCCCGTGCCGCGGTCATGGGCGCGGTCTCCCCCGGCCACCGGGGAGTGCAGGGCTGGGGTCAGCATGGGAGACAGCCCGGCCTAGGCGGAGCATGGATTTCTGAGAAAGGCTGGGTCCTAGGTGGGCGGCCCAGTCTAAGTGTTCCCATCTGCACAGCAGGAGGGCGATAAGAGCACAAGTCGAGTGCATGGTAGGTGCCAGCAGGAGTGGGAGGCCGGCTGTCAGGGAGGGTCCTGCTGACCGATGGCTGCGCCCTGCCCCAGTGCCCCCCTCCTACTTCTTCCCAGACTGTCTGTCAGTTTGGTGTCCTTGCATCCCGAAGGACTGCTGGGCTGGCCCGAGGGGCAGACGCTTTCCTGGGCTCCCCCGTGTCCTGGACAGCCCACTCAGACCCGCCCCGGCACTGCTCGAGGATGCGGCCCCCCAGCCAGGTGTCCGAGGGGCTCGGGAGCGTCCCTGCTCTTGGGGGTGCAGTGGCACTGAGTCAGCCTCTCCTCCAGCCGAGTGTCTGGAGAGAGGCCAGGGTGGACGCCAAGTCGCCATCTGAGAGCGGGGTTTCTGGAAGCCAGTGTCCCCTTGGGCTGCTGGCTCGGTGCATGTCTCTGGGGCCGTGTCCGGGGCACATCGACGAGCTGGGAACGACGGCCCCTCTGTCCTCTCCCTGCTTTGTCTGCCAGGCGGGCAAGGCCACTCTAGACACACTGAGGCCCGGTCCATTTACCCTCCTCCCTGGACAGCACACATGTGGCACCTCTTCCCCCAAAGCCTTACTAAGCACCTACTGTATGCCTGGTGCTGTGCTCTGTGCATTCACATCCTGACCTCTTAGGGACCCTTGCAGGGGTCTCAGAGCCAGGGGTCTCCTCTCTGAGCCCCCTTGGGTGGGGTTGCCTACCCACCCTGCCCAGCGAGTGTGGGTCTGCTCCTCCACCCCCAGCTGATCTGGACTCTGAGCCCTGAGACCTCCCCCCACGCCCCAGTGCCCTCTGTCCCTCAGCATTCATGGGGCCCTGTTGGGGGCCGTTAACCCTTTGTCTTCAACCTTCTTCCCGGTTATCATCCTGGCTTCGTTCTGAGGAAGCCCCCAGGTCCCCATGGTGCAGGTGGAGAGATGTTCTTGGTCTCGTCTGCCCCCTCCTCTCTGAGGCAAACTTGGGGCTTGGGAGGGACCTGGGAGTCTCCCCAGAGTGGACGTGGCTTGTGCATGGAGCAGATGGCCCTGGAGGTCCAGGCAGAGACCCCGGCCTTCTGGGGTTTGTTTTATGTCATTTCTGGAATGCCAGGCACATTCCCAGAGCAGGGACTGGTGGCAGGGTTTCCATCCGTGGGAAGTGTAGCCTGATGGACAGGCTCAGGGGATGGCCAGGAGGGGCCTCGCCCTGGATGCTGCCTGTGGCGCCCTTCAAAGGTGTGCTCAGATGGCTGTAGTTTTAGGGTGGGAGCCTCAGAGGTGGCCGTTTCTGTGGGGGCAGTGGGCGGGAACTGGAGGGTGGAGTTGTGGTGGATGACGTGGACCTGTCGGGATGTTGAGAAACGTCAGCTCTGTGAGGCTCTCCGTCATCCCCGCTGGCCAAGTTTTCCACACCACTGAGGGCTCGCCCCTCGAAATTGTATTTTCTCCCAGTGGAGCCATGCAGCGTGGAATCTTCCGCTGGGACTTTGAGCCGAACGTAGCCTTCCCCTGCGAGGCATGGTCAGTGGTCAAGGCCTCTGTTGTCCAGGTGAGGGTGCCCGGGCCCGACTGCCCAGACTCTGGGCTGGTAGACACTCATGAGCAAAGAGCATCTGTTCGTCTGTCTCCTCCCTTCTCTGGTCTGAGAAGCTGGCCACCTGGTTGGCAAGGCTGGTGTCTGGAAGGTGTGGACTGGCCTGAGGAACCCATGCCCGTGCCTGGCGCTCCAGGGCTGCTCCATATCTGTGCTGCCCCAGCCGCGGCCTCCTCCCCGCCGTCTCCTGGGCAGTTGGGTCCCTCCTGGTGTCAGCCTCGAGCACAGGTGTCTGAGGCATCCCATTGCTTCCTACCTTCCTGTCGCTTTGTTCTGTCGATGTTGGTTGCTGCCCAGGTCGGTGGAGGTGGGCCTGGAGGGAGGGACGAGAGGTGAGGGAACCCTAACCTCCTCTACACCTCTGCACTCCTGCCAGAGGAGCTGACCCTCTGGGGTGCAGCCCCTAGGCCTCCAGCCCTGGGGAGGGTTTTCCCCACCCCTCCACCTCCTGGCTTGGCCCCTGGCGCAGCTCCCTGGGCCTTCGGTCAGCGCTTTCCCTGTGGCCCGAGGCATGGTGCCATGGGGAGGAGCAGGTGTCCTGTACAAGTGCAGGTCGTTGTGTAGTCTCAGGGGTGGAGTGTCCTCCTGGAAGCGGAGTGCCTAAGACCTCTGCTAGGTCCTGTCCTGGGGAGGTCTGCTGTGCTGGCCTCCTGTCTCTCTGGAGCAGGGAGCCCACGGGGGTCTCCAGGCTGACAGCACGTGCGCTGGTTTCCTGGGGCTGCTGAAACCAATACCACAATAGACTTATCCTCTCCCAGTTCTGGAGGCAGAAGTCCGAGATCAAGGTGTTGGGAGGGCCATGCTGACACGGAAACCTCCAGGGGGGACATTTCCTTGCCTGGTCCTGCCAGTTTCTGGTGGCTCCCATGCTCCTTGGCTCGTGGCCACCTCCCTCCAGCCTCTGCCTCCCTGCCTTTCTCTGACAAGGATCCCAGGCAGTGGATTTAGGGCCCTGCTTCTCCAGGATGATCTCATCTGGATCCTTAACTAATGATGTCTGCAAAGACCCTATTTCCAGATAAGGTCACATTCTGAGGCTCTGGATGGACATGAATTTTGGGGGCACTGTTCAACTGAGGACACGCCCCCTGCCCTGCCCTCTCCTGGGCTCTTCCCCTGTAGCCTGGGCAGGGGCATCTCATGAGTTATCGGTTCCTCCTTTTGGGCTCATGGGCCCCAGAGGAGGGGCTGCACTGCCCCGAGAGCATCTGTGGATTTGGACTTAGGATGAGTGTGTGCTCCAGGCTCAGTCTTGAAAGGCACTAGGAGCCGGGCCTGCCCACCCCCCCAGGTGTGCTCCCTCTGCAGCCACTGCGTTGGCCGGACCACTGCCCCCCGCGTTCCCACCGACCCCCAGGTGTTGCCCACATTTCAACTGACCCCTGGCTGCTCCCTACATTCCGGTTGCCCCGAGGGGTGGCGGCTCTTCCTCCTGAGGAGGCCGGCCACGCCTCGGGGCTGAGCCCTGCTTTCTTTCGGCTCTGCTCCAGCAGGCGTGGGCGAGGGGCTTGGGGTGTGTTGCAGGCGTGGCCTGACAAGGAGGGTCTTGGGTCTGGGCCTCGGCACCTGGGCCGAGGGCGGTGTCCTTAGTGAGGGGAGCTGGGCTGGGGGTCCTGGGCCGGAGCAGAGCAGGGGGGCAGCCCGGGCAGCTTCTGGCTGTTAACCGTCAGCCCTGTGTCCCCCCAGACGTGGATGAGTGCCGCATGTACAACGGCGGCTGCCAGCACAGATGTGTGAACACGCCGGGCTCCTACCTCTGCGAGTGCAAGCCCGGCTTCCGGCTGCATGCGGACGGCAGGACCTGCCTGGGTAAGTACCCTTCAGCCCTGGGAGCCACCTGCCCGCCCTCCTCCCGGCCTCAGCCGGTCCCTGCGCTCCTGGGCTGAGAGGCCTGACGCAGCCTCTCGGCTCAGCGGCTGCCGCTATTACCGCGGCTCCGTCCTGCTGAGTGTGGGATGTGCGGAGCCCGATGGCCAGCCTGCCGTGGCCTTGCCAGCTCTACTCACACGGGGGAGGCTCGGGCAGGTGAAAGAATGTGTCTTGAGGGCCTGACTCCCCCACACCGAGCTGGACCCTGTGACCCCAGGCCTCTGTGACCCCGTGCACCCTCTGCAGCCACACCTGAATCCTGCTGGGATGCCGAGGCCATCTCCCCAGTGTGGGGGGGGGGGTGCTCTCGTGACTTGGGGAGGAGCTCCTGGGCCGCCGTCCTATCGAGGATCCTCTGCAGCAGAAGCCACGGTGGTGGGTCAGCAGGGACCCAGGCTCAGTTGTGCTGTTCCCCAACCTCGGGGGAGATGCAGGTGCTGGCTGGTGGTGGGGGATGCTGGCCAGAAGGCAAGGGCAGCATGAGACCACTCTTGACCTGCAGAGCTGGGCTTCCTGGACCCAAAGCCTCCCACCCCAGCCTCCGGGAGCCTGGGAGGTTGGCCTGTGGCAGGCGGGGATGACGGAGAAGGGATAACCGAGAAGTGGGGCCCTGACCCTTGGTTCCTCTGCAGGGTGTTTTTGCCATGAGGAATGGGCTCAGTGGAAGTGCTGGGCCACAGACTGCCAGCCCTGCCAGCTCGGGAGAGTTACAGAGAGAGAAGGGGGGAGTGCCAGATGCCCACTGAGGCTGAGGGTGGAGGGGCTGGAGGCCGGGGGTCTGGTGTTGGGCAGTCAGTGTCCACGCCCCACCCTCCCCCACCCCTCTCCTGATTGGCTCTGGACACAGGTGCCTCAGGCACAGGGCTGACCCCTCCCTGATGGCCGCTGCATCTGGGAGGCTGCGTGTGGAGCTTCTCTTGGAGGGGGAGGGCTGGGCAGGGCACCCCTTCTTTCCGCCCTGGAGATCCAGAGCGGCCAGGCGGCTCTGAGTGGCCTTCTTCCTGTATGCCTTGCTGCTATGTGGCAGGGCGGCCTGCCAGCCCCGGGGGGCCCTCCCGGCATACACTCTCACATGTCCCAGCCGCTGCTCGGGAGCCAGGCAACTGTCCCGTTACGTTTCTCTGGGTCGGAAAGTGGAAACAGATGCAGGAATGTTGTGATGTGCTTCAGACAAATATGATGGGGGTGCAGCCCCCGGCTGCTGCCTGCTGGGGTGGGAGGGGGCTTCTGGAGCCTGTGGCCAGGGGCTCTTTGGCCTCAGGGTCCTCTGGTCCCCCAGGCCCCCTGATGTCCATCCCACACCTTTCCCCTGGGGCAGGATTCTCCTTGGAGAAGGGTGTCCCTAGGGACTGGTCTGGGGGCGGCTGGGTGGGGCCTGCTGGGTACCCATTGCACCCTCCCTGCTGTGGGTGCCCCTGTGGGGGGCCTGGGACACACCCTCCCCATCTCCCTATTCTCCCCCATCTGTGCTGATGGTGGTCTTCCCTGAGATGCTGGGAAGGAGGGGGGCTGGGTGATGATGGGTAAACAGCATACGAAGGGGAGGGGGCCCTTCAGAGTTTTGGAGGGACCAATAGGGGCCTTGAGCTGCTGGCTTCCGGAAGCCCAGGAGGGGTGCCCCTCAGCCTTGCCCCTGGCCCAGCCCAGCCTACCCCGTTGCTTTGCTGGAGCCCCTCCCATGAGCCTCTCCTGGGAGATGCCTGCACTCAGGGCCCCAGAAGTCTTGATCTGTGGCACTTGCTTATTTTAAAGGGTCTTTTTGGGGTCTGATGCCAGGGCGCCCAGGTGTGGTCTGCACAGCCTGGCATGAGACTGCTGGGACCTCACCACGCCCTCTGCCTGCCAGCCCAATGCTGCACGCCCAGACTGAGTGGGTGTGTCCCAGGAGGTCCCCGGCTCTCTTGGGTGCTGGTGCCTGCCTCCTGGTTGCTCCACCAGAGGGCGCGGGGAAGACTCCTCTGTGTGGTGGCCTCTCCTGGTCCGGTGCTGGAGGTGCTTTACCTCCATGCTTGTGTTTGGCCTGTCTGTCACTTCCTCTTTCTTTTGACTGTGACGTCCCAGCAGGAAACACATGCTGGACCTGGGTTCCCATGCACACTCACACACACTCACACACACCTGGCTGCTGTGGGCGGGTTTCATGTATCTGGAATTCCTGGGAGCTGACACTGTGCCAAGGTGTAGGCCGGTCCCCAGGTCTCCTGGGAGTGTCCGGGATTGGTGTGGGTTTGTCCACCTGGGTCCGCTGGGAGCTGCTCTCCCTGGTGGGAAGGGGTGGGGGTGGGGGCTGCACTTTGCTGAGAAGCTTCCAAAGCAGACAAGGGGTCTCCTGGGGGCTTCTTCACAGGCAGAGTAGGAAACTTTTCCTCTGGGGGTGCCCTAACCTTCTTGCTAAGGTGCCACTTTTGGTTGCTGAGGGACCCACCTGGCTGCAGTGGACCTGATGTGCTGGCCAGGGTGGGTAGAGGTGGCCGGGCATCTCAGATCCCAGGTGAGGGACTTCCAGGTGGGGGCTGCTGGAGGGCACTGCCCGACTCATGCCAGGCTGCTGGACTCTCCTAGGGCTCTGAGGGGACGTGGGGCTCTCCCCGCTTCTCCCCCGGGACTCCCGGGGTGCAGGGCTCCGGGAGCAGCTGGGGCCCTGTCTGAGGTTCACAGCAGCACCTTCTGACCCCAGACTGCCCTAGGGCCTCGGCAGATGTTTACGGGAAGAATCAGTGTGGGAGCCATGCCCTCCCCCGCCCTCCCCTCACCCACGCTGGCTGGCTGTGGGGCAGGCTGCACAGCTGGGGCACAGCTGCTCTGGACCCCTCCCCCAGGGCCTGGGGGGATTCCCTTTGGGGGGACGGGTGCTTGAGCTCTCCTGGGACTTTGCAGGCAGGCGGGAAACAGGCTCCTGCACCTCCTCTCCGCCAGCCGCTTGGAGTCAGGATGATAGAGATGCCGGAAGTTGGGTGTAGAGGAAGTGCCCGCGGGGATGTGGCAGTCCTTCCACAGGATGGGGTGCGACTGCCCTGTGTGCTGGGACCTCTCAGGCTGGTGCCGCATCATGGGCCCAAGGGACCTGGGAAATCCTCACAGGAAGCAGGCTTGAGGGCGGCTTTGAAACACTCGTCAAATCTGCCTCCGAGGCTGGGAGAGGACTGGAAGAGCACAGGCTCCTTGCATCCCTCCCTTGCAAAACAACTTAGGGAAATAAAACACAAGAATGTTTCAGTGATTAAAAGTGAGAACATGCAAGAAGGATTTTGCCATTGGCCCCAAGTCCCCTGAGTGCCTAGTGTCCCACCCTGGCCGCCCCTGGCCAGGGGGCCCCAGGAGCAGAAGCAGCCGGGCATCCTGGGGCTCCCCATCGCCAGGATGCCCTCCTGGGTGTGTCCCCCAGGCTCTGGGGTGGCCCAGGGTGGTCCCCCCTGCTTCTTACCCTCAGGGCTCAGAGCCCACCCCTGTCCTTACCCAACCTGTGGAAAAGGGGACCTGTAGAGCAGTGGTTGGCGACGTGTCTAGGAACATCATTCTCGCTCCCTGCGACATCTTGCAGAGCGCCAGTGTGCAGATGCACAGAGGAGACTGCTCCCGGCTCTGGGGAACCCTCCTCCTCTGTGTGGCTGGGTGCTGAGCCAGTGCGGCACCTGCTCAGTAGTCCCTTCTGGACCCTGCCCCTTGGACATGGCTGCTTCCCCATGTCCCCCAGGGCAGGCGGCATGCCCGGGGCCAGCCTGAGGAAACATGATGTCACTGGGTCAACCAGCATGAGGTCCTTCTAGGCTGATGGGTTGGCCCTGGGCTGGCCACTTGGAAGAGTGGGGCTGTCGGTCTTCCTGCCCTTGCCTCAAGCCTGTCCGGCCGTTTGGACAGATGCCGTGGGGAGGATTCTGCTGTCAGCATGCCTGCCCCCCGGTGGCCCAGCTGCCCCTCACACGTCCCCTCCCCCTGGAGTCACATGGGCCTGACTGTGCTCACAGTATGAGGAGGGTCTCCCGGCCCTGCCTTCCCTCAGGGCTCTGCCAACATGCGACATGTGGCCTCAGGGCAGACGCTCCCCTCAGGTCTGAGTCTCCCCAGGGGCTGCACAGGGCCCTCCAGCCTGCCATTCCCTCTGCTCCTGGGAGAGGAGACCCTGGGGAGGCCGCTTGGCCCCCCGGAGGCTGCTGCTGGTGGCGTTCATGGCGGGTGCCAAAGCCACGGGCCACAGAAAGATGGAAATGGTGGTACTTGTCTGCAAAGCCACAGATGTGGTTTTCTGAATGTGATCCGATGCACTCCAAACCGAAACAGGCAGCAGGACTGGGGAGGTGGGAAAGGCAGCCCCATGAGACTGCCCCGGGAAGTTGAGGCTTCGCCTGAGACCAGGACCCCAAAAGTGCAGCCTGCCGGTGCCTGGGGGTGGTAGGATGGTCACACCCCTACCCAGAGAAGCCAGGGACGGCCGCGGACCCTGGGCTGGGGGCAGAAACCCCACAGGGAAGCACGGACTAACTGGGGCCATGGGGTTAGAGTAGGTGAGTGAAAGGAGGGCAGAACAGGAGGAGGGAGCAGGATTCCAGCTGAGACGTGGGTGGGGTTGGGTGGTGTGGGAGGAATGAAGGATGACGGGCGCCGAGCAGCTGCAGCAGAGCCTGGGGTTCACGCCTCTGAGTGCTTCACCCCAAGGTGGGTGGGCGCTGGGCAGGATGGCTGGCACAGCCCAGGTCCCGGGTCCCTGCTCGTGGCTGTGAGGAAGGCCTGTCTTTGGTGCTTTCTCTGGCTGAGACTGAGGAGTGGGGGCCGGTTGGCGGGCGTGCAGTCTGTGATGCTGGGGCTGGTGCCAGCCCCTGGCTCATGGCTGAGGGTGGCTGCTTACAGGGCTACAAGTGAATCGTGTGTCTCATGCAGCACGGAGGCCCCGTCCCGAGGGTGGGGGACAGGGCAGGATGCGTAAGACAGAGCAGTAGGTGACTCATGAGCTGCCTGGGGGGCCGGGGTTGGGCAGAGCCCATGTGAGTTTCCCCTCCTGACCGAGCCAGGAGGGCCACCCTCTTCCTGTCCTGCCATCCTGGCTCTGGCCCCAACAGGTGGCTTCCTAGAAGGAAGGGCAGCGGGTGGCCGCTGACCACACGTGGTGTGAGGCTCGTGGGACCTAGAAACCAAGCCAGTCTGAGGGCAGTGATGACCTCATGGAGCCAGCCCCAGAACCACTTCGTTGGGTTTGGAGGCCAGAACAGAGTGGGCTGGTGGGCTCGCCCACTGCTGACAGGTTTGCCTTCCCACTGGCTGGCCCTTTGTTGGCACAGCCCCTTGGACGACCAGCTCAGCCTGGCCAGTGTGCTAGGCATGCATGCCAAGGCCTCACAGTGGAGCTGCCCTCGAGATCGGCGTCCGCAGCCTGCACCTGCCACTTCCTCCACGGCACGTGGGTGCACCTCAGGCTGGGCTCCAGCCCTGAATCCGTGCCCAGTCTCAGTACTGCCACCTGCACCTCCAAAATCAGACAAACTGGCACAAGCAGGCCCTCCACCCTGTAGGACATTTGTTTTCTAAGGACCAGTGTCCTGCTCAGGTAAGGCCCGGTTCCCTTGGATGAGCTGGATGCACACTGGAGGCTCCTGAGTAGGGCCGCTCCTGCTGGCTGAAGGTGGAGTTGCAGCCCAGCTCTGTTAGAACCTGTGAGTCCCCTGGTGGAGGCCCCATGTCCTGGAATTTGCAAACTGGGGAGTGAGGGTGTATTAGTCAGCTCAGGTGGCCGTAACAAATACCACAGCCCAGCTGGCTTAAACAACAGAAATTTATTTTCTCACAGCTCTGGAGGCTGGAAGTTTCAGATTGTGGTGCCAGCCAATTTGGTTCCTGCCAAAAGATTTTTTCCTGGTGCCTTCTCACTGTGCCCTCACGTGGTGGAGGGAGAGAGAGAGGTCTTATGTCTTTTCCTATAAGAACACAAGTCCTGTTGGATCAGGGACCCACCTGTATGACCTCATTTAACCTTAATTACCTCCATACAAGCCCTACTTCCAAATATAGTCAGATTGGGGGGTTGAATTTTAGGGGGATGGAACCCCCTAAAGAGTTTAGGCTGTGGAACCCCTAATCTCCTTCTATTGATGGGCGCTGTCAGCTTTGCTTCAGGTCTGAGTGTGGTCCTGATTTGCACGACTGCCCAGGCAGGGGTCACTGGGACGTGGGTTCCACGGCCTGGTCTCACAGTGACCTGGGGGACCTGGAAACTTCAGCGCCAGCTCTGGGCACTGGTCACACAGCGGCTGGCCCTTCCCTGAGCCGCACAGCTCAGCGCCTGAGAAAATCTGCCTCGTTCAGCGTTCTGGGAATCCATGGCACAGGATGTGCAAGATGACACTAGGCTTGGCTCCCTTGTGCACAGCTTGGGAGCATCTGGAGTGTTAGAACTCGGGCAGCAGAGCAGTGAGAGACAGGCTCGGCAGGGTGCGAGCCTGCACGAGGAGCCTGGACCCCCTCCACCTGCGCCCGCCTGCCTGTGATTTCTCTCCCGGTGGGCTCCGCTGGGCCCAGTGCTGGATTGCCCCTGGGCCCGCCTCGGGGCTCTGCCCGTCTGGAAGGGCTCCTTTCCAGCCCTGCCACAGCTCCCCGAGTCCTCTTTGTGGCCGTGGTGCCTGCCCAGCCTGCCCGCCTGCCGGGGCTCCAAGTGCCTCTCTCTGTGTGCCTGCCTGGCCCTGCCAGGAGGGCTTCTGGTTCCCATTACGAGTCCTGAGCAGGGATGAGGTTGGTGTCGGGAACACAAACAGAGTCCCAGGAGTGGGGCCAGCTCAGGCCGTGCTCTGAGCCTCTGAGTGGTGGCGGTGGCTTCAGCAGAGCTGTCTCAGGGGAGGCGGGCGGGACCTTGGGGGTCAGTGCAGGGTCGGGGTAGGTGGGCGGGGAGGGGGCTCAGAGGCTGACGGGGATGTGAGATGGTGGCTGCCCTGCTGCCTCAGTCTGGCCCAGGCCTCATGCCCATGCTGCTCCTCCTCTACATGTGGCAGGGCCAGGAGCAGCCAGGACACAGAGCCATCACTGCCACCCCTGGGCGTCCTCCCCTCCCCTGCAGGGCTAGCTTGGCCCCAGAAGGGGACCCTCGGCCCGGCTCCCCACCCACACACCCCACGTGGGGAAACAGGGCAGTATCGTGAGCACTGTGGTTTTGCTTTTTCCAAACAAACTTGCTTTGAAGGGAGTTTTGCTTCTGGCACAGTGTGGCCCCGGCCTCCTCGGAGCCCTGAGGCCACTCACATGCTCTGCATGTGGCCGCAGCTGCTCCCGGCTCCGCTGGCCTCCGAGTTCCAGCTCCCGGGGCTGCCGGGCGTGCCGGTCCTGGCTCCTATACAAAATGACAGTCAAGGGCCTCCCCAAAGTCTGGCTGAGGGCGGCGGCCCCCCAGGGTCTGTGATGACAGCATAGGGGGCATCTCGGGGTGAAGCCCTGCCCCGTGCGGCTGCAGTGTCTGAGTAGCGGGACTCAGGTTTGCTCCAGGTCCAGGCCTGCTGGGCAATCGGCCACGCCTCCCGGGGCCCAGACACAGTGCATTCTTGCCGCTTTGCTCCAGAGGTGGGGCCGACTCTCTCTCTAACCACGGGGCCCCTACCAGGGACTCAGATGGAGCTGCCAGAGGTCCAGTGCCTGCTGGGGTGCCGACCCTCACCCAGCGCCTCCTCCCTGGGAGTGGCCCCAGCTCATCCGCCTGGTACACAGGCACCCACTCAGCCAGCCTGATCCCCAGAGTGTGACCCTGTAGGGGTCTGAGCGTGAAGGCCTGGACCCTGCATCCTGGGACTGGGATTTGGGTCCCCGGCTCTGTGGCCTCCCCGAGTGCTGTTCCCCAGGGCCACCGGGAGGAGCAGGGACTGTGTGAGGTCAGGTGTGGGGCCGGGCCCAGCCTGGAGTAGGCATAAGTGCACTGGTCCGTCGAGAGCTGGGGGCCAGGCCTGTGGGCCGTGATGGCCGTCCGTAGCAGCCCCATGCCTACCCCTTTGCCCTGGCCTGATGACGAAGATAGTGGAATGTTTGGGCCTCTGCTGGCCTGCCACCTCCTCCAGGGAGCCTCCCAGCCTGCTTGGCCTCTGAGCCCTGGATGCCCTGGCTCTCAGTGGGGCCCTGATGTTTTGCATTCTGTGTTGGGTGGTGCTGGGCTTCCATCAAGATGGGTGGTCTGCTCTGCAGTGCTCTTTTATGCCCAGTCTTCAGGCAGGCTGGGGCTGGAGGATCCAGAAACAGACCACGGTCCTGCGTACCCTGTGTGTGGGTTGAGAAGCCAAGCCAGGCCCGTGGACCAACAGGAACAGTGTTGCTCTCTCAAAGCCCCTGCTTCTGAGGCAGAGATGGAAAGGAGGAGGGGCCTGGTGTGGCCCGGTGTCACCCGGAGAGTCCTGGAGGCTTCCTGCAGGAGGTGGTTGTGGATCGTCCCGTGCTCTGTGCCTGCCTGTCCTCCTGGACTGACCTGGGTGCTTCTCTGTGTCCCTAGCCATCAACTCCTGCGCTGTGGGCAATGGCGGCTGCCAGCACCACTGTGTCCAGCTCACGGTGACCCAGCACCGCTGCCAGTGCCGTCCCGAGTTCCAGCTCCAGGAGGACGGCAGGCGCTGTGTCCGTGAGTATGCCGCCAGCCCTGGGGACCCCGTCCTCTACAGACCCGTGGATCTTCCCAGGGGCCCCCCAGCCTTATCTGGGGCAGGTGCAGGACGTGCATCTCTGCTTGGCTGCTGGGACTAGAAGGGGGGCCTCAGGGGAGGTGGGGCCCCTGGGCTGCTGAGAGGCGATGGGACATCGTCCAGCCCCCAGCGGGCGTCACGAGGGAGCCGCCTCTGCTGTGCTCTGGCGTTGCACATCCGTGGGGGCTCAGGATGGGGGGAGGAGGAAGGGCATCTGATGTGTCCCTCAGGTCCAAGGCTCATCCTGGGCTTGGTGCGGGCGTGTGGGACCCAGGCCCCGGCCCTTGGGCAGAGAAGGCAGGCCAGGCCCCATTAGGCACCTTACCCTGGGGTCTTGGGGTTGCCCATCATGGAACGAAGGGGCTTTGCTGATGGAGAAGGCAGAGCAGGCTCAGAGGCCCTCTGAGATATGGAGATGGGGGGCCAGGGTGGGGCGGGTTCTGAGAGAGTGCCCCCCCACCTGGCCCCCTACATCCCAAGCCTGGAGTGAGTGTGGGCCTGAGGGCTGAGGCCAGCAGTGGGGGCAGAGTGGCACGGGGTCGCAGGGCTGGGGGCTGCTGGGCACCTCGGCTCCGGTTAGGAGAAGAGGCACAAGAGGATCTGGCCGGTGCCCTGCTGTCTTCTCTGGAGTCTTCTCGGGGGGTCTTGGGGGCTCCCACACCCGGGAGGAGGGAGACCCACTGCTTAGCCCATCAGGCTGGAGCAGGAGGGGCAGGAGCACCAGGCGGGGTCCTCATGAGGGGCCCTGGGGCAGGTACCCCGAATCCACCAGAGGACCCCACCGCCCACCCTAATCTCTTCCCTTTGCCTCCAATTCCTCCGGGTCTGTGACCGCAGGGAGAAACCCATGCGCAGACCGGAACGGCGGCTGCATGCACATGTGCCAGGCCCTCCGGGGCCTCGCTCACTGCGAGTGCCACGCGGGCTACCAGCTGGCGGCTGACCGCAAGGCCTGTGAAGGTAAGATGCCCTTCCCCGTGCTCCGGCCCTGCCCCAGGGTCAGCCGTGGAGGGTCCGTGTCCTGCTGTACCGGCCTTGTGGGGGCAGGCTAACCTGGGATGATGCGCAGGCTCATCTCTGCTGCTGGCGGCAGGGGGCCCAGGTGGGCGGCCAGGGGCTGGGGAGGAGGGGCAGGGACACACTCGA
This sequence comes from Tapirus indicus, assembly GCA_031878705.1. Classification (NCBI taxonomy): domain Eukaryota; kingdom Metazoa; phylum Chordata; class Mammalia; order Perissodactyla; family Tapiridae; genus Tapirus; species Tapirus indicus. Next base: position 86,697,421 of record CM062924.1, on the reverse strand, counting down.
CCAGCTGCTTCCAACCCGAGTCTCATTTCGGCCGGAGCAAGCAGGAGAGCTCAGGTTGCGTTTTTATTTTTTAAATATTTCTGGTACCATCTAAGTAGTACCTGCTCATTAGGGAAACAGAGAAGAGGTGAGGCAGCATCACCATGAGCCGGGATAACATCTGCATGTTGGCTTCCAGTCGTTTCTGTGGGTTGTTTGTTAACAAGCGCATTGGAATCACCCAGATCCCAGTTGGGTGCCACTTTCTAGAACGTACTTCTCCATTCTTGGCTGCAGGGGTACCCGCTGGGCGCTGTGCGTGTTTGGTAGTTACCCCCGCCCAGGACTCTTGGGTGCCCCACCCCTGTTACACGCAGCTCTGGGTGAGCAGCCTCAGGGAGGGGTCTGTGCGCGTCCCCGTAACCCTCAGGGAGAGTCTCTAAAGCAACGAGGGCGTGTCCAGGCCAGGCAGTGGTGAGAGACGGGGCCCGTGGGGTGCAGGAGCCCGGTGGTTCCACACGTCACCAATAGCAGGAGGGAGTGTTTTAGGAATCGTTGCCCAAGTGAAAGGCACGCTCCGTGGCTCTGAACGCGGGTGGCCTCGGCGGGCTCAGCAGGAGGCAGGGCTGAGGGTCAACTTCTTCATCCCAGGGAATCTTAGGGGGTGTGACCGAAGCTGTGGTCAGAGACACTGAGGTTCAGGTCCCAACAGCCAGTGCCATGCAGCCATGGGGACACACCTCGATGTCAGCCAGTCATGCACTTTTTCCCACTGCCCCCCCCCCCCAGGAGGACAGTGAAAAGGCCCCTCCCAAGCTGGGCCCTGGATGGGGGCGGTCGGGTGCATTGGTGAGAGTGCAGTGGGCACAGCTGAGGGACCACCGGCTCACAGAGGCGGAGCCCGAGCCCTGACCCTCTGGCAGGGACCCCCTCACACTAAGGCACCACCCCTGGTGGCGACGTCTCCCAGGCTAGCAGCCCACAGCCCTCTCCCTTGATCTCTCCCATCCAGACGTGGATGAATGTGCCACAGGACTGGCCCAGTGTGCTCACGGCTGCCTCAACACTCTCGGGTCCTTTAAGTGCGTGTGCCACGCGGGCTATGAGCTGGGCGCCGATGGCCGGCAGTGCTACCGTGAGTGGACAGTGGGTGGACGTTGGCATCATGGGGCGTGGAGGTGCCTGGGGGTAGCAACACAGCTCTTCAGTCCCCCACGGGCCGCCAGCTTGCTTTGGCCGAGGGGCAGAGCATCCTTGTTGATCAAGGGCAGCGCTGGTCTTGGGGGCTATGAGTGGGCCCCAGGAGGTCAGGGGAAGTTGGGGGGCCCCTAGGAGGGCATGGGTTCCAGAACCCACCTGGCCCAGGAGCTTTGCACTCTCCGTTTCCCAGCAGAGTGGGCCCGGGGGCCCCAGGCTCGCTGCTGGGGTCGAGGAGAACCACGCTAGGTGGGGGGATCACCCCAGACCCTGTCCCATGTCCTGGTGGTGGGTCTCATCACAGGGATCGAGATGGAGATCGTGAACAGCTGTGAGGCCGACAACGGCGGGTGCTCCCACGGCTGTAGCCACAGCAGCGCGGGGCCCCTCTGCACCTGCCCCCGTGGCTATGAACTGGATGAGGACCAGAAGACATGTGTTGGTGCGAGCTGGGTCCTTCCAGACCACCCCATCCCCCCCAAACCGGGACCCCCTGCCTCCCCGAGTCTGCGGATTGGTTTGACTCTGTGACGCGGAAGCCCCCAGTCCTGTTCTCTCTGCCCTGGGCCGGGGCGTGGTCCGAGGGTGGGCCTGGTGAGGGGCGGCATCATGACCCCCGCTGAGCGCCCACCACACACGTCCCATTGGCCCATCAGCGCCGTCGCCTCCAGCTCTGCTCGGTCACTCGGTTAAGTCCCCACGTGCTGGGAGCAGTGCCCAAAGCGCTGTGGTGTGCGAGGGTCCTCTCCACAGGCAGACCCTGCCTCCAAGATGGACCCCACGCACCCTCCAGCCCTGGTCTGGTCCCCGCAGCAGGCGGGTGGCCCTGGGGCTGTGATATGCGTCCTTTGTGTGTCTGTGTGCAGGACCAGGAATGTATGTGGGCGCGTGTGTGATCGTACAAAGAGTGTGCGCACTCGTGTGTGGGTATGCATGAGACTGCGTGCAGGGGTCGTGAGAGGGCGTGTGTGCCGGCGGGCGCCTGGGTGCCAACCGGGTCGGGTGTGTGCCCCACAGACGTGGACGACTGTGCCGACTCACCGTGCTGCCAGCAGGTTTGCACCAACAGCCCCGGTGGTTACGAATGTGGCTGCTACGCCGGCTACCGCCTCGGCACCGATGGCTGCGGGTGTGAGGGTGAGTGCTGGCTGGCTGGGGGGCGGCTGAGGTGACCAGGGCAGCGGGGCCACCCTAAGGAAGGACACGGGGTTGCCTCTGGCGCAGCTCTTGCTCCACCTCTGGGCATTGTTTGAGCACCTGCTGTCTGCAGGGTGTGCGGACCTGCCTGCTTCCTCCCCAGCCTGTGGTCACTGGTCACTCTCATGGGGCTGGGCCTGCACCCCTGGCTGGCCCCAGCCTGGCATCCCTCCGGCCGGGTGTCCACTGTCACTCTGACCCTGGGGACGGGAGGATGGCTGCAGCATGGGCGTCACCGTGTGAGCATGTCCGCCGGCCCTCAGTCCAGTGGGCAGAGCGGGGCAGGTGGGGTCTCCTGAGTCCCCAACCCCTGGAGGACAGGCCGCAGTAGCCCCGTGTTTCCCGTAGACATGGACGAGTGTGCCTCTGGCCACAGCGGCTGTGAGCACCACTGTACTAACCTGGCTGGCTCCTTCCAGTGCTCCTGCGAGGCCGGCTACCGGCTGGACGAGGACCGCAGGGGCTGCACCCGTGAGTCTCCGCCTGTCCCTGCAGGGCTCCCCGGCTCCCTGGAGCCCCGTGCCCCCTGCCTTCCTGGCACCTGCTCCCAGTGCACCTGCACCCACCTTCTGGGCTGTGTGGACCCCACCTCAGTGGGACAGGCAGAGGGCAGCAGGGTTGGGGGAAGGGGCTGGCCAGACAGGCATCCCCCAGGGCAGAGTGTTACTCAGGGGTCCCGGGTGGTCCGGCTTTTCCTCTGCCCAAATAAGAGAAGGGACATTGTCCCCGGGACTGAGGACAGCGTCCAGAGGGGCAGAGAGCTGCCCCTGCCCCCCACCTCCCCTTCCATGCTCAGGGTCCCTGAGGCCAGGGTGGGAGCCGGGACAGCTGGGGTGGACATGGCCTGGGTCAGGTCTTCAGGGCCCGGACACTTCTGTTTCCTGAGAATTAGGGTCAGGAGTGCAGCTGGGATGACCCCTGGCGACCAGGGTGAGGAGAGGTGGAGGGCCGTTGGGGGTGCCTGTGGAGGGGACTCAGGCCCTGAGCCGCCGGTGGGCAGCGAGGGGCAGGGGACTCCAGTCCCGGGGAGGGCAGGTGAGTGGCAGGGGCTCAGGGTCCTTTGTGCCCCTGTCCAGCCCTGGAGATGCCTGAGGTGGACCTGGGCCAGCTGCCCTTCGTGCGGCCTCTCCCGCACATCGCGGTGCTCCGGGATGAGCTGCCCCACCTCTTCCAAGACGACTACTTGGGGGCTGAGGAGGAAGAGGCAGAGGCCCGGGGTGAACACACGCTGGCAGAGAAGTTTGGTGAGAGGTGGGCCCAGCCCTGGGGCTTCTGCTCTCCGGGACAGCAGCCAGCGCCCCCTCGGACCAGGCCGCTCCTCTCCCTGCGGTCCTGGGCATGAGGAAGGACCTCTGCGATGGCCTTGTTTGACCAGGCTCAGAGAGGTCGAGCCACTTGCTCAGTTTGCACAACATGTCCAGGGCTGAGCCTGGGCTGGACCGGGCCCGAAGCTCCCAGTTAGGGCCCTTCCCAGCCCCGGCATCTGGCTGCCACATCCTACCTCGCCCACTTGGGGCCTTCATGGGCTGAGGACATCCCTTGTGCCCCCTTCTCTGGCCTGTGGGCCTGAGCTGGCCTCTGTGCGCCCGAGCCCTGGCGGGATTGAGGCCAGGGATCCGGCTCTGAGGCCCCTCTCCCGGTCTGCCCCCCAGTCTGTCTGGATGACTCCTTCGGCCAAGACTGCAGCTTGACCTGCGATGACTGCAGGAACGGAGGGAGCTGCCTCCCAGGCCTGGACGGCTGCGACTGCCCCGAGGGCTGGACCGGGCTCGTCTGCAATGAGAGTGAGGCTGCTGGGGGGCTGGCAGGGGGCTGTGAGCCCCAGACCTGCTGGGAGCCCGTTCAGTTTCGCTCGTCCCGCTCACCATGGGCAGGGCGCCACGCGGGCCCGTCTGTTCACTCACTCATTCATTCACTCTCTTGTTCAGTTCTGCTGACTGCCCGCTCTGTGCAGGCCCAGTTCTAGGCATGGGAGACCCTGGGAACCAGCAGGGCCAGGGGTCTGACCCTCCCAGATGTCACAGTCAACGGGTCCGGTGATAAGCAGGCTGACAGCTCACTGAGACGGGAGAGGGGGTCGTGCGGAGTGGCCGGTGGGTGAGCTGGTCGTGCCCGTGTTCTGCGTGGGGCAGCTGCTTCCCTGGACCACGCGGCGTTGGTAGCTGAAGCGCATTTGAAAACTGCTCTCCCAGCCTCCACCCAGAGCCTGTTCCACTCCCTGCCCAATGACCCCAGACCAGGGATGGCACTGGCGGTTTGGTCTCAAGGGCCATAGTGACCGCCTCTGCCTGTTGAAAGTGCTGGTTGAGAAGGTGGATGTGTTGGAGTTCAGAGGGAGGATGTGGCGATTGATTAGTGATGTCTGCTGTGTGCAAAGTGGGGGCGTGGGCATGAGTGCCATCGGTTGTTGCTCTGGGCAGTTGCTTCTGACCTGGAAGGCTCACACCCCAGGTGTCTCTGTCCCTGGAGGGGCTTCTGCGATCAGAGTCCTTTTGCAGGCCAATGACCCTTGTGCTTCCCTGCCTCCCCTGCAGCGTGTCCTCCAGACACCTTCGGCAAGAACTGCAGCTTTTCCTGCAACTGTCAGAACGGTGGGACCTGTGACCCTGTGACGGGGGCCTGCCGCTGCCCTCCAGGCGTCAGCGGAGCCCACTGTGAGGATGGTGGGTGCAGTGCCTCCTGTGCCTCGGGGATTGTCCCTGGGGTTGGGGGGGCACCAGCTCTCAGCTCCCCTCCTGGCTTCTAGTCGCCTTCATTCCGTGGGAGTGGGGAGAGGTACACAGGCCCTTTAGGAGAGAGGCACGGGGTGTTCACTGTTTGCTCATTTTCCCTAGGCCCAGTTATAGCCCTGGGGGTCCAGTAGTTAGGATTCGGGGCTCTCACCACTGCGGCCCAGGTTCGTTTCCTGGTCAGGGGACCACACCACCGTCTGTCGGTTGTCACACTGTGGCGACTGCATGTTGCTGTGATGCTGAAAGCTCTGCCACCGGGATTTCAAGTACCAGCAGGGTCACCCATGGTGGACAGGTTTCAGCAGAGCTTCCAGACTAAGACAGACTAGGAAGAAGGACTTGGCCACCCATGTCCAAAAAAATTGGCCATGAAAACCCTGTGAATAGTGCAGCATTGTCTGATAGAGTGCCGGAAGGTGAGAGGATGGCACAAAAAGACTGGGCAGGGTTCCGCTGTGCTGTCCATGGGGCACTAGGAGTCAGAATTGACTCGATGGCACTAACAACAAAACTATAGCAACAGTGAAGACTTGACAGAAGAGCAGTACTTTTGGAATGGGTTCCCTGGGAGGTAGTCAGCTCCCCATTCCTAAAAGCATTCAAGTAGAGCTATGTGATGTCTGGGTGGCATTTGCAGAAGGGATACACCTGGGCCCTTGGCTGCATGGGATGACACTAAGGTCCTTTCCAACTCTGAAGATTCATTTCTGGAGGAATTAGAGATCACATACATAAGTTTCCCAGGTGACTCATGCTTCATCTTTAAGTCTTCAGACGTTTAAAATCCTGCCTCTTTTGCTGGAGAATGTAGCTTGCTTCTTAAGAACTTAATGCCCTAGCAAGTGGATGGTAGCAATCAATGGAACCCGTCCCCAGTACCTCTGGGTGGCCTATGTGAGCTCTGCAGGGCAGGTTTCAAAGTCCCAGGTCCAGTCCTCCCTCTGGTCAGCCTGCTCGGCTCAGGCAGCACCCCTGCCTTTCTTCCCTTTCAACGCGCCGCTCCTGTTCTGCTGAGGGCTGGGAAACCCACCACCTGTTAGAAGCTGCACGTGTGACGGGCCCTGAACGGACCCAAGGGACTCCTGGCAGATGAAGGGTCTGCACTTTAGCGCCTCCGCTTGTGATGTGGTATGGCTTCTGGAGACTTGGGTCTCAGATGGGGTCCTGTGGGTACGATGTACCCATGCAGGTGAGCTCGAGGAGGGTAGTCCCAGGAGAGGCCCAGAGGCCAGTGTCCAGGAGGGATCCTCGGGCCCCTGTGTCAGTTTCCTGGACTCCAGGCGTCATGAGCTGGCGGCCACATTCCTCAGTCTCTGCCTCCATCTCCCAGGGCCTCCTTCTCCTCTTGTCTCCAGCCTCTTCTGAGGTCACCTGTGGAGTTAGGCCAGCTTGCATAATGCTGGAGAGTCCCACCAGATCCTGGGGATCAGGACATGGACATACCCTGGGGTCACCATCCAGCCCCCTGTAGCCCTTCAGTAGGCGGGACTGGGGCAGGATTGAGCCAGAGGGAGGCATTTCGGGAAGGAGAGCCGGAAGGCCTTCCCAGCCCTGAGCCCCTGAGTGTGGGCTGGGACCCTGGCCAGTGGAGGCTGTGTGTCCTTCCTTCTTTGAGGTCTGGAGTTCAGGCTAGGTGACCACTGAGGGACAGAAGTCAGGACGCTGTAGGTGTGGGTCCGACACAGGTGATCCAGACGAGGTCTTTGTGCATCTGCCATGTGTGTGCTGAGGATGTGCTTGGCCTCCCGCCCTGGCCACTGTCCAGGCCACAGACCCTGGGGGGACAGGCCAGCCCGTGCAGACGACCATGTCCATGGGGCTCATCTTGTGCCTGCCCTGCCCGCTCCCCGGGCCCCTCCCTGTCTGGGGTACAGGGTCCTCAAGCTGCTGGTGGCCCCAAAGCCCTCCCGCTGTGCCCCAGAGAGCCAGGCCACCCCTGGCTTGTGTGCTGGGCACTGGGGCCCCTCGGAGTGTTTCCTGGGGCATGGGCGCTGTGTCTGGGAGGTGCTCAAGAGGCCCCGCCTTCCCGTAGGTTGCCCCAAGGGCTTCTACGGCAAGCACTGCCGCAAGAAGTGCCACTGCACCAACCGGGGCCGCTGTCACCGCGTCTATGGGGCCTGCCTCTGCGATCCGGGGCTCTACGGCCGTTTCTGCCACCTGGGTGAGTGCTGCTGTCTGCTGGCTGCCCTGTCCGGGGAGGCAGAGGGGATGGCCCGTAGTACAGCCAAGCACTCACCCCGTGCCTTCCTGCCCGCGGTCCGGCCTGGGGTTGACTCTTCACTATTTGCAAATGAGGACCTGGGGGCTCAGCGAGGTTCCTGGCTGGAATGTGTGGTCTTCCCCAGGTCTACACCTAGGTCTACAGACTCAAAGCCATGTCCTCTGGGCTTTGAGGACATGGGGTCCCCAGCTTCCTGTTGCTTCCCAGCCCCAGCCTGGCTAGTGGGTGGGCTGTAGGCGTGGGCAGGGGCAGGCCTCCCGTGGAAGCTTCCAGGGCGCAGGGCTTGTCTTGGTTTTGGAGTTTCCTGGCAGCAAGAGCAAGTCCTGAGCCCCAGTGGGGTCACCCCTCCCTGGGGTCCATAGACAGCCCGGGAGGGGTGGGGCGGTGGGCTGGTGGAGAACAGGTGGATGACAAGGAGCGGACTTCATCCCAGTAGCTCTTGGCAGCACTTTGTAAAGGGAGGGGAGAAACCGGACCCCGAGTTTCCCAGCTGGGAAGTGGCGGGCCCAGGGCAAATTCCTAAACTCAGCTGAGACCTTGTTTCTCGTCTGTAAGGGGGGCACGGGGGTCCTGGTCCTCTGGGACTCCAGTGGCTGGGTGGACAGTGCCGGCTCTGTGCCGGGTCCCGGGTACGCAGCTCAGTACGCGTGGGCTGGAGACCCTGGGCCCGGGGAGGGGCCGGCGCGCAGGCAGGCAGGCCCCCTCACGGTTCTGTGGGTGCAGCCTGCCCGCCGTGGGCCTTCGGGCCGGGCTGCTCGGAGGAGTGCGCGTGCGAGCAGAGCAACACGCGCGCCTGTGACAGGAGGGACGGCAGCTGTTCCTGCAAGGCCGGCTTCAGGGGCAAGCGGTGCCAGGACGGTGAGTGCAGGGGCGTGGGGGGCGGGCCCCGGGGCTGGCTGAACCCTGCAGACCCCCTTCTTGCCCCCTGCAGAGTGCGAGCCTGGCTTCTTTGGGCCGGGGTGCCGGCAGACGTGCGCCTGCCCTCCGAACACGGCCTGTGACCCCGTCAGCGGCGAGTGTGGGAAGCAGTGTCCTGCTGGCTACCAGGGGAAGGACTGTGACCAAGGTGAGTGGCCGGCCCTGGTGCCCAGGGTCTGGGTGGGGTGAAGGTCGTCTGGTTCATGCTGGGCACTGGGCACCAGAAGCTGCGAGCTGGAGACTGAGTCAGCCCTGGAGCCTGGCCCGGGTGGCACCTTTCCCCGCCGCCTCTCTGTCCCGTACCGGCAGGGACGTGGCCACTGGTCTGCCTGTGTCTGTGCACCTGGGAGGGCTGCTCGGGCAGAAGCTGGTGTGTGTGCCCAGGGCCCGGCCCAGAGAAGGGGTCGATGCCTCTCCAGAATCGTTCCCTCATTCACTCCCTCCACGGGAACACGCTGAGCCTGTTTGTGCTGAAGCTGGCTGCAGGACCTCCTTCCAGGTGGCCTGAGCAAGCTGGACAAAGGCAGCTGCTCCTGGGGGTGGCGGCTCAGAGCGAAGTCTGGGCTGGAGGTGCCGGCATGGGGCGTGAGCGGTGATGGAAGGCCTTGCACATGGATGATGAGGCCTGGGGGCAGTGTGAGTGGGCACAGAGCGGTGGGCGAGGCTGGAGGCCTGGGGGCCCCACATTTACACGTTGTGGGCAGATGGAGGGGAAAAGCCCTCAGGATGAGCAGCGGGGTTGCTGCGGCCCTGCTGGCAGGGCACGGCAGGTTGGGCCTCGGTACATGGCACACACACTGTCCACGTCCATCGGCCAGAACAGTGGGAGCCGTGAGGGTCTGGGGTGTGACTGGCATGGGGCCACCACCCAGCCCAAGCCGAGGGGTCAGAGTCTCCCTCTGCACCCAGGCCAGGTCCCTCCCTCATGGTGGTCCCGGAGACCCCAGGGGTGCTCCCGTTGAGGGCTCTCGGGTCCTGTTGGTGCAGGAGGTGTGTGTGTGGGGCTCGGAACCCAGCCTGGACGCCCCCCCACTGAGCTCGACCTGCACGAGGCCCTTTGTGGGTTTGGCCGCCGTCAACAACACCGAGTGTCTGTTTTCTGAAATGATCACACCGACACAGAGCGGGCTATGCCTCCGCCTGACTCTTCTCTCTCCCCGCCTCCCCCACTCCATGTGCACGCGTACACACGTGCCGCTCGCCCTCCCCTGACGCCGAGGGGCTTCTCTAGAGAAGAGCCGCCATCCCGCCTGCTCCTCCGGGCCTGTTAGCTGAGGCGTGGAAGGGCCTTCGCCCCCAGCCCCTCCCTGCTGGTTTTCTTAGTGTTTGTTTTCCTTTTTCCCTTGTAAGCCTCCAGGGCCATACATGAGCCACAGGGAATGGCACATTTTTATAAAAAGTGATAGGCTCCCGCTGTTGTTAGGTCTGGAAAGTGTTACCACCCCAAATGGGCATCTGCCCCCAATTAGTGGAGAGGGGCTCCCCGAGGCCAGGCGGAACAGCTTCAGCCAGCGTCGCAGGGCCTCTCTTTCCCTGGTCCATATTGTGTGGGTGCTATGTGTGTGCCTAGTGTGTGCACGTGTGCTGCACCTGAGCGCCTAGTGTGTGCACTTGTGCTACACTGGGTCACCTAGTGTGTTCACATGGGTTGTGCCTGAGCACCGAGTTCGTGCACCTGTGCTGTGCCTGCAGTCCTGACGTGCCTGTGCCCCAGGGTGGGATGTGGGTGGGTACCCGTGGGGCATGGGCTCTCATGACAAGGGTTCACTGGGTGTGTCCTCTGGCCCCAGGTCTGGGACTCGGCCCCGTCTGGCTGACACTCCTCCCCAGGCAGGACGCATCCTCGGCTCTCCGCTCCCTCCGCGGGGGTGTTCTGATCAGTGGGCTCTGATTCTTCCGGCATGGAGCACGGGCCCGCAGCCTGCCCCTTCTGGGTGCCGTGCACGCCTTCATGGGCCTGGGGGAGCTTTCCTTCTAGCAGCCTCGGAGTGGGCCGCATGGCGCTGGGGCAGGCAGGGGCCTTCTCCACCCACCGGGCTTACCATCCAGCCAGGCGGGCATGGGGGTGCGGAGGGGCTCAGGGGCTTCCAGCACCCGGGGCTCTGCAAGGCCACTGCAGCAGCCACTGCAGGCCCTCTTGAGTGTGGGGTGAGGCTCCATGGCACCTGCATTCTTTCGTGAGGCCCTGCCCTGGGCCACTGTTCCCAGGATACTGTCACTCCTTGGCAGCGGGGAGGACACTGAGATGACCAGCAGAGGGTTCCCTGGGCTGACCAAGGCGGGAGGAAGGAGGGCAGAGCTGGCCCTGCCACCTGCTCCCAGGCGCTTTCCAGGGTCCTGGTTGCCCGGGATTCTGCGTCAGCCTCACCCTCGCCCTGGCCCTCTGGCTGGCCCCTACCCAGCCTGCCCCTAGATCCTGTCCATCTGTGCCCTCCGGGTCACCCCTCACCACTGCTCCCCCATGCATGGTCAGCACAAACACTGGCTGGTGACCAAGCACAGGTCAGCCACCTTGCCCTGGGTCCCCTGTGCCCTGCCTACTCCTGTGACATCCCTGGTCACCCAGGGACCCGGCTGTGTCCAGCAACCCCGCTGGGGCAGGGGGCAGCTGCCAGGGGCCCCGAGAGGAGGAGAGAAGCTCCTCGTGGGGGTGGCTGAGGCCCCTCCCGCTACCTCCTGCAGAGTGCCCGGAGGGGATGTTTGGTGTGAACTGTTCAGGCTCCTGCTCCTGTCGGGGGGCCTCCTGTGACCGGGTCACGGGGCAGTGTCTGTGCCCTCCTGGGAGGACCGGGGATGACTGTGGGGCAGGTGAGTGGAAGCCGCGTCCTGAGGGCCCCCGTCACCTCCCTGTGGGATGGGGCTCCAGTCCGAGGCCATGTTTGGGTAGCCCTGCGGACCCCAGGCCGTCCATAGTAGCTACAAGAGCCCACGCTGAACCACCCTTGGGTCTGGGAGTGGGGGTCTGCGGCTGCCCTGGGTGGCCGTGCTCACAGAGCGGCCCGCTCAGAACTTGTCAGCTGTGGGGACAGGTCAGCCAGCAGAGCCCCCAGTGCTCCCTGGGCCTGCAGTTCACCCTCCTGGGCTGCCTGTTCACTGCATGGGGTGTCCCTGCGCCTCTGATGGGCCCCGTCTGCCTGTTGAGCCATCCTGGGCAGGGGCTCCTCTTCACAGGGTGGGGCCTGCAGCCTGCAGCCCGAGGAGAGGTTGAGGTTCCGATGGCTCGTCCCTCTCCCTTCCTTGGGCCATGGCACGGGGTGGGTGGTGAGTGCCATGCCACACGGGGACACTGACTAGCCATGGGGTCTAGATTGTCCCGAGGGCCGTTGGGGGCTTGGCTGCCAGGAGATCTGCCCGGCGTGCGAGCATGGGGCCGCCTGTGAGCCTGAGACCGGAGCCTGCCTCTGCCGCCCCGGCCACACGGGCAGCCACTGCCAGGACGGTGAGTGCCGCCCCGCCTTGGCCCCGCCTGAGATCCTCAGGCCGACGGGCAGTGCCCGGCCCCCCCCACGCTCACCCTCCCTCCGCCTGCAGCCTGCCCAGCAGGCTGGTTTGGGCCCGGCTGCCAGATGAGGTGCTCCTGTGCCAATGATGGGCACTGCCACCCGGAGACTGGACGTTGCAGCTGTGCCCCTGGGTGGACCGGCCTCAGCTGCCAGAGAGGTAGGTGGCCCTTCATCCAAGTGTACCTCCTACCCCCAGAGGAGGCTCCACCCTGGCCAGTGGTGGCCCCGTCCCCCCCGCCCTGGCTGTGGTGCCCGTGGGCTCTGCTGGGCCTGCACGGGGTGACTTGGGCTCTGTTGCAGCCTGTGACAGCGGGCACTGGGGACCTGACTGCAGCCACACCTGCAACTGCAGCTCAGGCCATGGGAGCTGTGATGCTGCCAGTGGCCTGTGCCTGTGCGAGGCCGGCTACGTGGGCCCACGGTGCGAGCAGAGTGAGTCCTGGCCTGGCCCACAGCCGTGTCCCGTGTGCGCACACACATGCACCCACAGGCACACACAGGCACTTGCACAGGTGCATACACGCAGGTGCACACAGACACACGCAGGTGCACGCACAGGTGCATACACAGGTGCAGACACAGGTGCACGCACAGGTGCATACAGGCAGACGTGCACACACACACATATGCGCCTGTGCACACACACACACAGGTGTTGGGGGACCCAGTCCTGCTATCCTGTCCCTCAGACAAGCAGGAGCTCTCCTCCCCTGAGCTCACCTTGCCCTCCCTCCCCAGCATGGGCCAGGCCCCTCCCTTCTACCTACCTGGGCCTGACTTAAGGCCCACCTGGAGCAGCAGACGGGGAGAGGTGGGACTGGTCACACCCCTCAGGGCACCTGGTACCTGGAGGAGGGGAGGAAGGAGGCTGCTGACGACCATGCCCTTCTGTGTGATCCCACCATGTCTGGGTTGGTGGGTCCAGGCCAGGCCTGGGTCAGGTCATCCTAGAGGCAGCCTCCAAAGTCACGACTGGGGCTTACCCCTCCCTTGGGGCTCAGTTCCTAGCTGGGTGGGGAGGGGGTGAGCCCAGCCCCTCTTGGGTAGGGAGGGGCTTCTCTGTGAGCCAGCCCCTGCCCCACAGTCCCAGGCCTCAGCTGGGATGGCGAGGGCCCGGGCAGGCCTGGGTCAGGCTCACCACCTCCCAGCTGATGGTGGGCCCGGGCTGCATGTCTCAGAATGTCCCCAGGGCCACTTCGGGCCAAGTTGTGGGCAGCGGTGCCAGTGTGAGCACGGGGCAGCCTGTGACCACGTCAGCGGGGCCTGCACCTGCCCAGCTGGCTGGAGGGGAACCTTCTGTGAGCGTGGTAAGCCAGGGTGTGGGCCGGGGCCAGGTTGGGGTGGCCTGGAGTGTGGGCAGGGTCCTGTGACCCCTAGCTGTGTCCCCACCATGCCCCTCCTGCAGCCTGCCCGGCTGGCTTCTTTGGTGTGGACTGCCGCAGGGCCTGCAATTGCACCGCTGGAGCCCCCTGTGACGCCGTGAGCGGCTCCTGCCTCTGCCCCGCCGGCCGCCAAGGCCCCCACTGCGCCCAGAGTGCGTGAGGCCCCTGTCAGCCCTGGGTGCTGCGGGGGGGGGGGGCCCGGTCCACTGTGCCGGACTCATTTCTGTGGCCCCATTCTGGGTGTCTGAAGCTGCCAGGTGGCCACCTCGAGAATGCTGCTCTGCCCCCAAGGGCCAGCGTGTTGGTCCCTGTCTGTGGCCACCCTGAGTGTGCCCAGGCCAGAGGGAGGGGCAGATGGACCACAGCAGCCCGGGGACATCTGCCCGGGGCCCAGATCCGCTGCAGCCTCTCCCCGGGTGCCTTCCCCCAGGGCCCTGACCGCCTCTCTCCCCTTCAGCCTGCCCAGCCCACACCTACGGGCACAACTGCAGCCGGGCCTGCTCCTGCTTTAACGGGGCCTCCTGTGACCCCGTCCACGGGCAGTGCCGCTGTGGGCCTGGCTGGACCGGCCCCACCTGCCTGCAGGGTAAGCCCCGCCCAGGAGGGAGTCCTTCCCCACCCAGGTGTCCAGGGCCAGGGACTGTGCTTGCCCCTCGCTGGGCCTTGCAGGGTCACGTGGGCGTGGGACACTGGGTGGACGTAAGCTCACAGAGGAGCAGTGTGCAGGGAGGACTGGGGCCTGTCACACCCCCGTGGGGCACCTGGGGGAGGGGAGGAAGGTGGCTGCTTAGGACCCAGGGCCACACCCTTCAGCACTGAGCACCCCCCCCCACCGCTGCCCAAGGCTGGGTTGGTGGACCCAGCATGGCCTGAGGCAGGTCATCTTAGAGGCAGCCCTGGGCGAGGTCCCCACCCCTAATGTCTGATGTTGGGCTTTGGGTGGGCTGGAAAGCCCGCAGGTCCCCACGGCTGGCTTCTCCTTGGGGAGGGAGGGTGCAGGCCTTCGTGGGCCTGGCCGGCAGAATGTTGCAAGTTGTTCCCCTCTCCATCCCCCAGCCTGCCCCGTGGGCCTGTATGGCAAGGACTGTCAGCATTCCTGCCTTTGCCAGAACGGGGGCACCTGTGACCCTGTCTCAGGCCACTGCACCTGCCCAGAGGGCTGGGCCGGCCTGGCCTGTGAGAAAGGTGAGCCCTGGGTGGGCAGAGGACAGAGGAGGGATCCTGGGGTCTGTGGGAACCAGGGCCGGCACCCCAGCATGCCCCGGTGCAGGGCCCTCTGTGGCCATTGACCGCTCCCCAGTGGCAGGGGGGTGGGCAGCGTCCTGAGGTGTGGCCGCGGACCTGCAGTGTGACCAGCCCCCGGGCACCCTCCTTCCCAAAGACATGGGGTCCAGGGCTCTGGTTCAGGAAGCACATGTGGGGCAGGGGTCTCTTGGGTCCCAGGGGCACAGCCCTTCCCCAGGAGGTGGGACCCTCACCCATGTCCACCCCTGCAGAGTGCCTCCCGGGGCGCTTTGGAGCCGACTGCCAGCACAGCTGCAGGTGTCTCAATGGTGGCCTCTGTGACCGGCACGTGGGCCACTGTGCCTGCCCAGCCGGCTGGACTGGGGACAAGTGCCAGAGCCGTGAGTGGGGCGGGTTAGTGGCCAGTGTCGGGAGGCCAGGAGGCCCCGCTGGGTCCGTCGGAGTGGCCTCAGCCTCGCTCCGGGGGGTGGGGCCTCACCGAGGTGGTTAGTTGGTAGGGAGGGGGTGGGCTGCTCTCTGAGCTGCCAGGGTCCCCTGCAGGGGTCTGGGCCCAGGAGGCTGGCTTGAGGGGTGGGGTGTGTTGGCGGGGCCCCACCTTTGGAGCAGGACTCAGCCCTCCACCCGTCTCATCCCGCAGCCTGCACTGATGGCACATTTGGGGCTGGCTGTGCTGAGCGCTGTGCCTGCCGACGGGGAGCCACCTGCCACCATGTCACGGGGTCCTGCCTCTGCCCCCCGGGATGGAGGGGCTCACGGTGTGAGAATGGTGAGCTCCCCACCTCCGCCAGCACCTGGGGAACCACCAGCCCGGGAGGGGGTGGGTCCTTTACCCAGTGACCCCTCCGGGCCTGTGCTGGCCCCAGGGCTCCTGCCACCCCAGCCCACGCCTTCCTGCAGCCTGCCCGAGGGGCTGGTTTGGAGAGGCCTGTGCCCAGCGCTGCCAGTGCCCACCCGGCGCCGCCTGCCACCACGTCACCGGGGAGTGTCGCTGTCCCCCAGGCTTTACTGGGCCTGGCTGTGAGCAGGGTAGGTGACCGACCTGGGTGGGCCCTGGGGCAGTGGGTGGGCCACACGTGCCCCTGAGCTGTGCCTTGAGACCTCCTCCAAAAGGGGCCTTGGAGGGCGACTCCAAGGAGGATGCCCGTTCCTGGACCAGGCCGGGACTGACTCCCCGCCTGCACCCCAGGCTGCCTGCCCGGCACCTTTGGGGAGAGCTGTGGGCAGAAGTGCCAGTGTCTCAGTGAGAACCAGGCCTGCCACCCCGCCTCGGGGGCCTGCTCGTGCGCTGCCGGCTTCCACGGCGCAGCCTGCCAGCTACGTGAGTGCTGCCCTGCCACCTGCTGGGCTGTCTTGGGAATGCTCTCATCTGAGAGCATGGCGGGGGGTACCTCAGGGGCTCAGTGTGGGGGGCAGGGCCAGCCCCCCGGCCCCTGGCAGCTGGCTTCTCCCCCCCACTGCAGGGTGCCCACCCGGGCGGTTTGGGCCAGGCTGTGAGCAGCTGTGTGGGTGTCTCAATGGTGGCTCCTGTGACTCGGCCACGGGGGCCTGCCACTGCCCCGCTGGGTTCCTCGGGACCGACTGCAGCCTCAGTGAGTGGCCGGGGTGAGGGTGGGGGCGGCTCCTCCCTACATGTCTGTGGACAGGGCCCCACTGGCCAGCCCGCGGGAAGGACGGCCCCCTGACCACCCACCTCCCTAGCCCTCCCACTGGGCCTGGCCCTGGGCTGCTGAGCTGGGGGTTGTTGGTGTGACCCCAGTGTCCCTGCCGGTCAGCTCTGCCTGGCCGTGTGCTGTGCCCCCCAACCCCCATTGTGCCCCCCAGGGGCTTGCGCACTGCTGTGTAGGCCAGCCACGTATCCTGCCCAGAAGAGGGCCTTTCCCTGAGTCATGTGGGGACTTTCTGCCCGTCTGGGATCCTGGCTGGGCTGGCGGAGTGGGGTGGAGGCCGCAGTGAGTCACTGTCGCTGTGGAGTAGGCCCAGCCCCCAGCAGAGCCTGTGGGCGGAGGGGAGATGCTGGGACGGGTAGGGGCCTCGGGAGCAGGCAGTCTCCACCCTGTCTGGGCCAGACACGGGGGTCCCCCTCCCCTCCTTGTCTTGTCCTGTCTCTGGGTTGACATGGCGGAGAGAGAGGGGAACCCAGCCCGGGGCAGCCACCCCCCTTTTCTCCTGGCAGCTTGTCCCCAGGGCCGCTTTGGCCCCGGCTGTGCCCACGTGTGCAAGTGTGGACAGGGGGCAGCCTGCAACCCCATGACTGGCACCTGCACCTGCCCCGCGGGGAGGACCGGCGTCCACTGTGAGCACAGTGAGTGCCCTTCCTGCCGGCTGTCTTCACACTTTGAGGATGTCATGCCATCAGCCCTGGGCGGGGGACGATGGGGGAGAACCAGGTCCCTGGGTGGCACATTCACAGCGACAGCCTCCACTGATTCCCCAAAGTGTCCGGTTGGGGCTGAGCAAGTTCCCACCCAGAGCCCCGACCCAGAGGCCTGACCCGGAGCTCCACTAGCAGAAACGGTTAGGCGGATGTTTCAAACCTCCTGGCTGGTGTCCCCTTGGTCCTTCTGGCTCTTTCCACTGGGCCCAGGGGCTGGGGCCCCCAGGTAGAAGGAGGCTTGGAGCACAGGCCATGGTGGGGACAAGGGGTGGCACAGGACATGGTGGGGACTGGCCCCAGGGGATAGTCTTGGGGCTCATGCTCCTGATGGTGAGTATGGTCGCACCCCAAACTCTTGGCCTGGCCCCCACGCCCTGGTAGGTTGAGCCCTCCACCACCCTCTGGTCACCTCTGTCACCTCATCGAGGGGCTGGTGACACCCCCCCCATTTCTCAGCCTGTGGTAGCAAAGAGTCAGAAACCCTGAGGAACCCGGCTGCAGCCAGGCCATGTTCTCGGCCCCAGGGAAGTATGGCAGCCACGGGGTCAGTCAGATTATGAACAGGGGCCACAGACAGGCCATTCCCGAGTGCACAGCGGCCAGCTCCTCTCGGCCTGGAGGATGCGCCTGTGCAGAGTGCTGCCACCTCCAGGCAGGCTTCTCTGATCCCCTTCCGCCGGCTCGGCAGGTGCTCACCGCCCCTGGAGGCCCTGGCCCCCTTCACCCTGAGTTAGCCTCGGCACCGGACCAGGCCTGGCATTTGCTGACAGAGGATGGATGAATGGGCAGCACGCAGCTGGTGTTGCTCCCTGGCTTGTGTGTGCCCGGGGTACAGAGACTGGTCTTGAGAGGCCCCAGGAAGTGTTTGTTGAGTGAATGTCAGACCTGGTGGGACGTGTCCCTGGACCGTGTCCAGCCCTGGGCCAGACCTCCGAGCAGCACACACCTTCTGTCCCCAGGCTGTCCCCAGAACCGGTTTGGTGTCGGCTGTGAGCATGTGTGCTCCTGCAGAAATGGGGGTCTGTGCCATGCCGCCAACGGCAGCTGCTTCTGCGGCCTGGGCTGGATGGGGCCCCACTGTGAGCTGGGTGAGTGTCTGGGCAAGCCTGGAGGGCCGTGTCCCCATGCGAGCCGGAGGGTCGGCATCTGCACGGGAGGGAGGGCCATGCCCCAGTGGTGGTGGTGGGGAATGGCGGCCCGGGGGGGCCCTAGGCTGCTGTGGGGCTGAGCGAGGCCCCCGGGGTCACTGAGTTGGGTTAGTGCCCGAGGGGCCACCCTCGTGGCCCGTTCTCCCGCAGGAGGCTGACCTGAGGCTCTCTACCCAGCCTGCCCCACTGGGCGCTACGGCGCCGCCTGCCACCTGCAGTGCTCCTGCCACAACAATGGTAGCTGTGAGCCCACCACGGGCGCCTGCCGCTGCGGCCCCGGCTTCTACGGCCAGGCCTGCGAGCACTGTGAGTCGTGGGCTCGGGACCCTGCCCTGCGTCCGCTCCTCCTGCACAGGGGATCCGGGCCCCCCTGGGCTTCACCAGGGTGACGGCCACTTTCTGTGTCACTCCCCACGGGGGCCCATGAGAGGAGGCTTGAGCCCGGCTTACAGCGGGGCTCCAAGGCTGCAGGTCCCCGGCTCGGGGTCACACAGGTGCAGATGGAGCTCCCGCCTGAGCCCGGCCGTGACGGGGTAGCTGGGTCCCTGAACCCCGCCCTTTGCTCATCTGGGCAAACTGAGGCGGGAGCTCTAACCCGGATGTCTCTCAGCCTGTCCCCCGGGCTTCCACGGGCCTGGCTGCCAGGTGGCCTGCAGGTGTCAGCATGGAGCCCCCTGCCACCCCGTCAGCGGCCAGTGCCTCTGCCCCACCGGCTTCTATGGCCAGTTCTGTGAGAGGGGTGAGTGTTCTGTGCCCCCCGACCCCGCGCCCTGCTCTGTCTGGCCTGAGTGAGGCCCAGGGGGAGACGCTGAGCCCACTGCCCCCCACCAGGGTGTGAACCAGGTGCGTTTGGAGACGGCTGCCGCCAGCAGTGTGACTGTGAGAGTGGGGTGCCCTGTGACCCCATCACCGGCCACTGCCTTTGCCCCCCAGGGCGCACGGGGGCCACCTGTGACCTTGGTGAGTCTAGGGTCCTGCTCAGGGGGGCACAGGTGTGGGTCTCCATCCATGGCAAGTATCCATTGCATTGGTTGAGCCTCGGCCTGGGCATGGTGCCCCCCCCTGCACCCGTCCTGCCTCTGCAGGGGCAGCTGCTTGGAGGGGGCCCAGCGCTGAGCTTCTGCTCGGGGTTAGTCAGGGCCATGCCTTGCCCTCTGGCCGCCCACAGAGTCCCTGGGGTGGCCTCTTGCTGGGGTGGGGGCTGCAGTCTGAGGAAGAGGCCCGAGTTAGGTGGGAAGGAGACCTCCATGATCTCCAGCCCACCTGGGGATAGGAGGGGCTGTCCTGCATGGACTGCGCACATGTCCTGCCTATCTTGCCCTGGGGAGGAGCATCCCTGGCCTCCAGGCCCCCCTTTGCCAACCTGGGAGCTGGGCAGGTACGTGGGGTGTAATCCTCGGCAGCTGCCTGGTGCATAGCACTTTCCCATGTGAGAGTTCACACAGGGCCAGGAAACTGAGGCCTGAGGTCTTTGCTCCTGCACGCCCCTGCCCGGAGGGTGGCCCGAAGGCCTGGGGTTCTGTGGCTGGAGGAGACAGGAAGCACTCAGGCACATGTCTCCGCCCCCTCCCACCGGCAGACTGCAGAGGGGGCCTCTTTGGGCCAGGCTGTGCCCTGCGCTGTGACTGCGGGGGTGGGGCTGACTGCGACCCCGTCAGTGGGCAGTGCCACTGCGTGGACGGCTACACAGGACCCACATGCCAGCAGGGTGAGTCAGGCTCCTAGGGGAGACGAGTGAGGACACTGTGCCCCTCATCCCACCCCTGGCCAAGCCCCTGTCTCTCCTTCCCATCCCTCCTCACCGCAGAGCTGGCTGGGCTGGGCTAGCCTGTGCTAATGTCACCATCCCTGCGCAGTACCCATGGTGTCTGCACAGCTTCTGGTGGGCGAGGTGTGAACCTTACAGCCACTGGACCATGGGGCAGGGCTCGGCCATGCTGCCAGCACAGAGCAGCCCCACTTCTCCAGCCCCAGACAGCAGCAAGTGTGGGCTCAAACTGCAGATGGCCGCGACCCCATGGTCAGGGCTGGGTGATCCAGTGTGGGTGGGTGCTGACCCAGTGCCCACCCCCACCCCCTCCTTGCCCTGCCTGCACGTGGACCAGGGCATGACGGTGTGCCTGTGTGTGTGTGCGGTAGTGCGTGTGTGTGCTCTGTCTGTGCTTGCTAACACCTGTTAGCTCCAGTGCATGTGTGTGTTCCAGGGCATACATGTGCTCCAGTGCATGTGTGCTCTGGTGCATGTGTTTCTGTGCACACATGTGCTCCCGTGCATGTGTTCTCCAGTGCATGTGTGTGCTCCAGTACATGTGTGTTCCAGTGCCTACATGTTCTCCAGTGCACACATGTGCTCCAGTGCATGTGTGTGCTCCAGTGCACACGTGTTCTCCAGTGCGTGCATATGCTCCAATGCATACATGTGCTCCAGTGAACACATGTGCCCCCATGCACCCACAGGCATAGTCGGGGAAGCTGAAATGACAGCACCTTGGCCTCTCAGCTCCCCAAGGCTCTGGGGGAATGTGCTATCTGCAGGCACGGCTCGGGGGTGCCCCTGCCCCTCTGGCCAGCCAGGCCCCTCTGGTGTCCCCTGCTCAGCTCCCCAGGCCCAGCCTGCTGTTGGGAAGGGAGCTGTGCACATTGGGCGGGTCACGTCTGCAGAGGGAGGCAGGAAGCCAGCTTGGAGCCTGTACCAGGCAGGTCCTGCAGATGGGGTGGAGGAGTGCAGATTCCAGACTGGGGTCTTCCACTTGGGGACCCCAAACGTAGGCTTGATATGGTGTATGCTTGCATCTTTTTGAGCCTCTGCAAGGCAGCCCTGGCCCCAGACTGTTTAGAGCCCTTAAGGGAGGGATCCCTCCTCCCTCAGTGAGTGGGGTCCGGTAGGTGGCGGCAGAACTTGTGAGGCTGGTGCTCGGGCGGCACCTGGTGGTCAGCTGTGGTACTGCACTGCAGGTCCCGCCCTGGGCAGCCTTGACATTTAGCTGGGGGTCTGGAGCCAGGGATACGCCAGCCTGAACCACCCCCACCCTCACTGCTGCCTGAGGCCTCCCCTTCCTGAGGCCAGGTGGGAAGGAGGACAGGCAGGGCCTTGCTGCCCCCTGCCCTGGAGTGGACCCGGCTTGGCCTCCAGTGAAGCCCTCCCATCCTGTCCAAAGCCCTGCCTCCCAGCCCTCCGTGCTGCCCGGGCAGGACAGCTCTGGGAGCTTTCATTTGAGGGGGGAGCCCCACTGTGTGCATAGGAGTGGGGGCAGACTCTGCAGGGTGGGAGTGGGGGTCCCTTCAGGCCTGAGTGGAGGGTCTGGTGGTGGGTGCCAAGGGTCCTGGGGCACTAGCATGAGCTGCTGTCTGTCTTCAGGTGGGCCCCCCCAGTTCCCCGAGAGCCCATCCCCAAACCTGGGCCCAGGTAAGGGGGCTGGGGGTGTCCCCACTTTTCCAGGAGGGTGGCATTGTTGGTGTCACTGGTCCGTTATCAGCAGACTGAGGTCTGAGAAGGGATGGGGACTGGGCACATACATAAAATTTGGGCCCCACCAGGCGGTGGGCATTCCAGAATCTGAACCTCCAAGATGAGGCTGGGTGGAAGCTGGGAGGAGGGGTGGCTGTGTCCCTTCCGTTGGGCTGGACTGGAAGGGCAGGAGGGGAGGCGTGAAGTGTGAGCCCGGAACTCTAGCGGCTTCCAGAGCTTCCACCCGCCCCAGGGCTGACCTTCCTTCTCCTGTGCCTGCAGCAGCCTCACATTCAGCTTCTCACAGACCAGCGCCCGGGCTCAGAAGCACGACAGAGAGGCACTAACTCAGGCGTCTCGCGCTGAAGCCTCCCTCCTGAGGGCTGCCAGGGGGACCAGGGGCTTTGATGATGACAAAGGCGGGAGGCCTGTGGGCCAGGACTCCAGCCCCACCCTCGCCTCTGGGGGCCATGGACAGCCTGCAGCTCTTGCTCTGCAAGGATCATCTGGCCACGAGGAGGGAGGCCTCGCCTGGCCCAGCTCCGCGGAGCCCAGGGAGTGGACCAGGCCTCGAGCCACACAGCTGCACTGGCCGCACCGCCCCTCCCACCGCCCTAGGTCAGACTGAGGGCAGGTGTGGTGCAGGTGCGGGCGCCGGCCCCTGCCCTCCAAGCAGGTTCTTCTGGTGCTAGGCCCTGGAACTGCTGCAGCTCAGCCAGTTTACCTGGAAACGTAGCCCGGCTGTATTTATGTAAAGGTATTTATGGGCACTGGACCCGCCTGCTGCGCCCGGGTGCTGGAAGGCTGCCCGGCTGCTGCTCCGCCCCAGGAAGCCCTGACTCGGGACTGTGGGGCCCTGTGGGGCTTCCGGGAACGGGCTCCGGTACAACGTGAAACCTAGTCAGTAAGAACGGAGTGGCAGCTTCCTTGTGGCCTGTGCATTTGCTGCTTTGTGGGGGCCCCGCCTGGTGGCCTCCTGGGCACTGGCATGAGTGTGCTTGGTCAGGAACCTCCCCCTGACCAGGGAGGCCGGGCAGCACCCGGCCCCATTCGGCTCCTGCTCTTCCTGGGGATGGGGGTGCCACACAAATAAAGTTGAGGCTTATCCCGGCGCTCTAGTGGGGCACACGGGCTGCCCCAGGCAGAGGCAGACGGACCTGCGAAACAAGCTCAGCCAGGTGCCCCAAGATGTCCTGAGGTCTAGGAGGCACGGCCTGTGTGTGGAAAGCATGGCCCCGAGGGGAGGAGGGCTGGCCCAAGGGCAGGGGTGGTGTGGGGGGCAGCCTGGGTGCCCCATCTACCCCCACGCCTGCCCTATCTTCAGAGCAGAAACATGGTGAAGGGTGGAGAACATCACAGGGCCGGGTGGCCAGTGGGGAGGATTGGATCCAGATTGTCACACTAGACACTTAAGAGTCTGGGCTGTAGCCCCCTCTCCCCTCCCCTCCAACACCAGCCCAGCTAGCTGATACCCCCAAGGGCAGAGACTCTCAGGGGGAAAAACAAGGCAGGTTCTAGTAAGCCCCATCCCCTTAAATGGACAACTAGTGAACGGCTGGTAGTAGAGGAAGCCAGACTGATGGGCCACCATGTTCAGACTTGGAAGTAAATATAATAAATATCCCGGAAGGAATAAGAGATGACCGAATGGTGACGTGATGTGGGAAGAAGCAGTTAGAGCAGGACCCTGGTGAAGACTGAGTGTGGGGGATGTAGACATTGGAGCATTTGGTGGGCGGGCAGCATGGACACAGCAGAATAATGGGTTTCCAGCTCAGGACTCTGTCCCAGGAGGCAGCAGGGAGGGTGGGAGGGAGAGAAATTACAAAAGGAAGGCCACTAGAAATGGGTGAGGGGAGTCTTAACATCCATCCAACTGAAGTCCGAGAAAAAGAGGAGGAACCACTGACGTGAAGCAACAATGAGCAAGACGTGTTCTCAGGTCAAAAGGTGGGTGATCTCAGATCGCAAGGGCTCGAAGTGCAGAAACAATAAAAGTAAGAAAGAAGCCATAATCTAAGAACTTGAAGAATATCAGCAGCAAAGAGAAAGTCTAAGATGCCACAGAAAAAGAATAGGGATCAGAGAGACATCAGACTTGACAACAGAAATGCTCAGGGCAGGAAGACAGTGATGTGCTGTTTTCAGTGTTGAAGGAAAAATTTGAAACTTGAATTTTATGTCCTGCTAAACTATCATTAAAAAGCAAGGTCAGGGGCCAGCCCGGTGGCGCAGTGGTTTAGTTCGCGCTTGGCAGCCCAGGGTTCGCGGGTTCAGATCCTGGGCGCCCGCCGACGCACTGCTCGTCAGCCATGCCGTGGCGACGTCCCATATAAAGTGGAGGAAGATGGGCACGATGTTAGCCCAGGGCCAGTCTTCCTCAGCAAAAAAAGGAAGATTAGCAATGGATGTTAGCTCAGGGCTGGTCTTCCTCACATGAAAAAAAAAGCAAGGTCAACATTATTCTGGGGTCTCCAAGGCCCCAGAGGGTTGCCACACGGAAAGCTGGTTTGAAAACGGGCTCAGAGGAGGTTCTCCGGCAAGAAGAGACAGAAGCCAGGAGTGTGCCACAAGATGGTGACCGCGTTCCCCGTACAACCCAGTAAGAGAATCAAATGTCCATAATCGACACCGGGAACTCCAGACAGTCTCACCCGAGAGAGGGTTGGGGGCGGAGGGAGACTGCTCACTCGTCTCCTGCTGGTGCAGGGGACACAGTGAAGAACCGCGAAAGTGACAAGGCCGAGAACCAGGTGCAGACAGATGTGGTGCGGTGGGCGTGACCACCACGGCATCCCGGCCAGGGTGTTTAACTCCGGACCCTCTGGGGGAAGGTTCGTGTCTCCAGTGGACGGCAGGGAAGGAAGAGAAATAAAGCATACGGAGAAGAAACAAGATTAACAAATCCTAGTGCAAATGGTTACGAATGATCAAAACCCGGATCCCGAGACCGCGTCAAACGCGCCTGAACAGCATGTTAACTGTAACAGATGTGCCTGGAAGGATAGAAATGCAAACATACAAAGCAAACCAAGAAAGCTTTTTTACTATAGGGGTTTTACTATTTCAGGGTGGAAAGCATCATAAGCAACTGTTTATGTATCTACACATATACACACCTAACAATAGAGGCTGAGAGAGTCATAAAGCAGTAGTGGATACAACAGAAATAATCATAACTGCTTATTTTAATGCGCTCGTTACAAAAACCAGTGGGTTAAGCAACAAGACATAAGAAGTGATACAATTTTAATCATCTTTAACACATTATATATATGTATGCCTATCTTCATAGATTATATTCATTTATATACACATTTATATTTATGTATATAAACTTTACACTCAGCAAATGGAGAATAATGGGACATTTAACAAAACCAAAATTCCTTCTTTGAAGACTAATAAGAGAGAACAAACTCCAGCAAGATTGATGCTTTTTTTTAAACATGAAGCAAGAAAAAAATGCAGAAGGAGGGAGGCTTAACTACAGACACCATAGAGATAACACAAAAAGGAATATTATGAACAACTATGTACCAATAACTTGGAAAACTTAGAAAAGTGGGTAAGTTTTTGGGAAAATATAAAATGTCAGGATTGGGGTAGGTAGAAATAAAAAACTTGGATAAACCAAAAATTTAAGTAAATGCAAATAGTAATCAGAGCTCTCCCCCTCCCGCTCTGCCACCACCCCCAGTAATGCCTGGGGTAGATGCTTGGGTAGGTGATTGTGCTAGACTTTCAAGACACCGTGAACTTGTCTAATGTAAGTTATTCCAGAAACTTTCAGTAGAGGAAAAGCAGCTCCACTCCTATGAGGCCAGCATCAACTTGGTTCTAAAACTAGATGTTGGGGGAAGTACCACAAAAGAAAATTACAGACTCATTACGTGTATGCACAAATCCTAAGTAAAAGATTAGCTACTCAAATAAAAATATCTTAAAAATAATATCAACTTGATCCAGTGGGACTTGGACTTGATTAAAATGTCAGTACAGTTTAACATTAGAAAATGTGTCAGCGTATTTGAGTGAGAAGAGAAATCAGATGATTGTTTGATAAAAGCAAATAGCATTCAATAGAATTCAATGTCTATGTAAGATATAAATTCTTGGAAAACTGAGTACAGAAAGGAGCTTTCTTGACAATGGTTATGTGCCAAGAATTTACTGCAAGTTTAATGGAGAAACCAATGGATTCAAGTCTGTCCAAGTGAAGCCACCCCAAGGCCCTCCTTGCCACCTAATGCACCATCTGGGGTCCTGCTCTTTCTCCTCCCGGTGTTACTGACCTCCATGGCCCTGATGTTACAGCCCGCATCTCTGTTGGGCTGTCCTTCTACACCTGAACGCAAAGTCTGAGGGCGGGGGCTCTGCTTGCTGCATGCTGGAACCCCAGGGCAGGACGGGGTGGGGCCCAGTAGACATTATGGGACAAAGGAGCAAATTCCCTTCAGATCAAGACTCAGAAGACGTGGGCTTCCTCACTCCTCGACCCCAGCAGAGCTCTGGAGGCCCCGGGCTGCACTGTCAGGGGAGCAAGAGAAACAAGCGGTGGTGCAAGGACCTGCAGGGAAGAGACCCCTGCCCTGGTTTTCAGGGGGGAGGACTGTCACCATAGGAGGGCTGAAGGGCCACGGACAAGTGAGCGTGACTAATGAGACTCCAGCAGGGTGGGCCATCAACTCATAGATCCCCTAAAATGTAGTATAAAGCCTATAAAAATCAATAGTCCTTCAACGCCAGCAATAACCCACTAGAAAACAGAATACAGAACACGATACCGTTCAGCATGGCAACACAACCCAGAAACATCTGGGAATTTGTCTGGCAGAGGGCTGCACGAAGCCTTTAACAGAGTGGTAGAAGACAGAGAAGGGGCCTGCAGGTGAAGACGCCTCGGGCCCGTCTTCAGATCTGACGCGATCCCATGTTCAATGAGAAGCCCAGCGACTGGGCAGACAGGTGACAACTGGGAGATGGACGGGGGGGCTGACATCAGGAATGGTGACGAATAACAAAGGGCGGTGAGGAAGTGGGCGGAATTCACGGAAACCCAACCGCCAACAAGGGTCTGGATGGAGAAGCCGAGATTGCACGTCTCAACACTGATAGATGGCTTTACCCATGGGGCAAAACCTGGGGAGTCTGAGGGCTCTAAGCGAGGCGTGGGGAATGGGGACCCCCCCCAGGTACCGCTGGGGTCCCACAGTGGACTGCCTTGGGGTGCATTGGAGGCGTTAAATGCAGTGCCCCTGTTGGCCACGAGGGGGCGGTAGAGGGAGGTGGGAGGGGCCACCCAGCAGAAAGGACACGTCAGGCAGGTGGAGGCCCCGGAATGTTCTAGAGTGGTTGGAAGTAGTGAGCCAGGTGTGCACACACTGGCACAGAGAGGTCCTAAAATCCGTGTTGCGTGAGATGAGGAGGTCACATGAGCACTTACCCTTTATGTAAATTACGTGCCCCCACAAGAGGACACTAGTTTACAAGGACGCCCACGGGTTCCAGGACATACAGCACACTCGGGAGGGTAGCGTGGAGTGGAGGGCAGGGCTTGGTTCTGCCGCTGCTGTTCCCACCGACAGAGGAATGGATGGGCTGTCTGGCTGTGTGACAGCTGACACCTGTGGCTCTCTGTGCTCCAGTGGACCATACACCCCTCGCACTCACCTCCCCAGGGAGGGTGGGAGGGTGCCCACTGCCCACTCAGGGCTGGCACTGAGGTGCCCAGGGTGGCTCTGGGGAAGTGGCTCTGCCCCAAGGCCCCGGCCCCAGCCCCCATTCCCCTCCGCCCTGCAGACACACGTCCCCCCAGGTGCCCCAGGCCAAGAGGCCCCTGTGGGTGGGCTGGGACACCTTGGAGTCTGGTCCCACCACACCCCACTCTGGATAGGCTTTGCTGGGGTCGGCTGGAATCCTACGAAGCCTTGCTGTCCCCTACAAGCCCACTGACCCCAGCAATGGGCACACCGTCTTTGGGCTTCCGTTTCCTCACCTGCAACAGGAGGGACTGGGCTAGACGGCGCTGCCTCCTGAGACCCCGGGCCTGCCCTGGTGCTGGTGACCCCTCCCCAGCAGAGCAGGTGTGGCAGAATCTGCCACAGGACTCTGTTACTGGGGGGGGGCGGTGACAGCCACCTGGCCACCTACACTGAGGACTTCTGCAGTCCTAGAGGGTCAGCTCAGCAAGAAGGCAGGTCAGAGCACCCTCCAGCCCTCTGGCTGGCCCTGCCATGCCTAAGGGGGTCACGACACCTGTGCCCCTTGGGGCCGGACCTCAGGCTGAGCAGAAGCCCCTTGAAGGGGCTTCAGCTGGCACCCATGTGGGGGAAGGGACTGGAGCACGCCCTGGCCTTCCTCTCCTCACTGCCCATGACCAGGCCTCACTGCAGCTGGACCTGCACTTCTGGATCCTGCTTGGAAGGGTTCTCGTCCTGAGCTGGCCTGGTCTGGCCCTCCCTGGCCACCCCCAACAGCCCCACCCCTGTGGCAGCACCTCCCAGGGTCCTGGGACATCCTTTTTCCGGGCTAAGCGTTCTTACTTCTGCTTATGAAGTAAAGGGCTTTAATTAAGGTCATGTCCCGCCCCAGGTCACAAAAGTGAGGACATGGCCTTAGGGCTTTTCCAAATCTACTTTGCTCCATTAACAGAAACTTACCTGGCAGAGGCTGGCCTGCCCTCCCCAAGGACCTCGGGGGTCAGGGGTGGGAACCAACGGGCCAGTTATGGGGTAGCCAGGCTTACATAAAGATGCTGCCCACCGGCTCCTGCCGGACGCACATATGCACATGCACATGTACACACACCTGCACACACACACACCTGTGCGCACCCCCCTGCCCTGGACGCCAGCTGGCCCCCACAGCAGCTCCAGGAAAGAGCAGGGACTTAACCCAGTTCACAGGTGGGAGAAATCAAGGCCCAGATTTCCACCAGGAAATGGGAAGAGCCGGGCCTCATCTCTGGTGACCCAACCCCCCAGACCACGCCTCTTTCCCTGAGCACCGGTCCCGTCCCATCCCGCCATCCCGCGAAGCCCCTGCCCAGGACGGCCCTGCTTGGCTCTGACCTAGGCCTGGCCCTTCTGGCTGCCTGAGGCCTTGGAGGTCAATGGGGAGGAGCTGCCCCATCCTCCTGTTGCTGACCCCCCTCCACCACTTGGCCCGACAGGCGGGCTCCGAGCAGCTCTACCCTCTCATTGCCGGGCCCAGTTCCCCCACTTCCTCCTGCAGCTGGCCCCAGGGCTGGAGGGGCAGAGAGCAGGCCTTCCAAATCACCCTCTTCTGGGGAGCAGCACCCCTGGCTTTCACACAGAAGCCGAGCACCAGCAGGAACCGGGCAGATTCTTAGGAGAATGCTGGGAGCCCCCACCCCGAAAACAGCACCGCCCAAGCTGAGAGGGGCACCAGGCACAGAATCGGGAGGGCTGGTGGTGGGGCGCTTCCGGGGAGCAGGACCCATCCTTGCGCCTGGCCCAGCAACCAGCAGCCCCTCCCGGCCAGGTACAGTCACCCTCTCCTGGGAAGCAGGACACTTCCCCAGTCCAGGTCAGCCGACCAGCTCAGAGGCCAGGCCAGCCTGCCTCTCCTCACCTGCATGTCCCCGGTCCTGGGGGAGCAGATGAGCTGGGCCACAGCGGGGCCATGAGGGAGGTGGGGGCTGGGGGGACACCCCAGAGGGGTCCCCACAGGCTCTGCTGTGTCCTCGAGTTCTCAGATTCCCAGGCCCACTGGTCAGGCTGAGCCTCACAAGGGGCTTCATGCGGACGGGTGTCAGGAAGCAGCGGCCTTGCCCACGACAGATGTGCCAGGGCCGAGGTCAAGCATGCAGTGACCTTGTATGAGGGCAAGGACAAGCCCCTGGGACCCAGCACAGGTGACCACACATGGGGGGCCAGTTCAGGCCCCTAGCACCTTGGGAGTTTTGTGGGGACTCAAGTGGCCTTCACCTGGGGTCAGATTCGCTGTGAAAATCCAGGTGTTAAAGAAACACTTTAATGTCTCTGGAAACCTCAAAGTCACAATTTTGGTGCTCGCACTGCAGGGTCACCTCCTGCCCCTCTTCTCGGAACATGGGGCAGCCCTGGGCACTCAAGGCCCTCCTTGTCCCACGCTGGCGCAGGAGGGGCGCGGGAGGGAGACGGCCCCACTTCACGCCCACTGTTCTCAGGGCCATCCTCCTCCGTCAGGTCACCCAGGCGCCACTGCCATGTGTGTGCACAGGAGGGTAGGGGCGGGGCGGCCAGGAGCTGAGGAGGGGCGGGGCCAGCAGTAAGAAGGGCTGGGCGGGCTGGGCTCCTCCCAGGACCTGGCTGGGGTAGTCCCCTGGAGGCAAGTGTGACCTTCCTCCTTGGAAGTGTCCGGAGCCAGTGCTGCAGCCCACAGGGCCTTGGGGAGACCCAGGGATTGTTCCGGCTCCCAGGACAAGGCCCCCACATTCCTTGGAGCCGGACACGGTCGCTGGCTGGAGTGTGAACTGGAGCTGCTGCTGCCACAGCCTGGCCTCCCAGGGTGCACGTCCTGGCTACACGTCCGTCTCCACCCGCAGCCGCTCCATCCTGCGCACATTGCCCTCCACGGCCACACGGCTGGTGATGCACCGGGCAAAGTCCTCGGGGAACCAGCCCGTCTCTCCGTCCCGCAGCCTCTCGCCATAGAACCATCCTGAACCCAGACGTGGGGCAGGTGAGGGCAGGGTCCCGGACATCCGGGAAGGGGGCCCCAGTGTTGGCAGCCCTCTGAGCTGCTCTTCCAGAGGACTCGAGGGCCAGGAATCTCTTAGAGCTGACCATCACCTCCTCCCGCCAAGGGGGCCTCGTTCAAGGTCATGCGGGCACCTAGTCTTCTGTCAGGTGCTCGGGCCGGAGACTGGCGTTGGGGGCTGAGCTGGCTCCAGCCAGCTGCGCCCACCCTGTGCAAACCCGCGTGGAGGCCTTGAGAGCAGCAGAGCCACCTTCCTCCCACTTAGGACACAATGACAAGGAACCCACTTTT
The DNA here is from genome assembly GCA_031878705.1 of Tapirus indicus. Taxonomy (NCBI): domain Eukaryota; kingdom Metazoa; phylum Chordata; class Mammalia; order Perissodactyla; family Tapiridae; genus Tapirus; species Tapirus indicus. The sequence continues at coordinate 86,667,080 of CM062924.1, read as the reverse complement.
GATCCTGTGACTTGTCCTGGAGGGAGGGTGCTGCAGGGTCCTTGGAATGAGGGCCCCCACGAGCAGTGCAGTAATTGCTTCCGGGGGGCTGGGCTTGGAGTCAGCCATCCATGCCAGTGCACTCCGGACCCTCGCCGGGGCACCCAGACTCTCACTCAGTGCCAGCCTGCCCAGCGCCTCCTGCCCATCCCGTGCCTGCACTCCCCGTGCCCACGCCCACCGGGCTCACCGTCCTCCTGCTCCAGGATCAGGACCACGTCTGCCTGCTGCAGCGTGATTTCATCCACCTGCTTGGCCAAGTAGGCCTTGGTGACCTCCACCTGGAGCAGGTCTGGGGGGAAGGGGACAGGCGTCAGCGACAGGACTGTCCTGGGGAAGGGGTGTCTCGGAGCGGGGGTGGACTGAGACTTCTGCAGCCCTGAGTCGGGCAGGGCTCCACCTCCCAATGCATCCCCTGTGGCCTGGTGTCGGTGGGGTCTGAGGGGCCCCCCAGATATCCTAGTGCACGGACATGTGGTGGCTTCCCTCTGGCTAAAGGGGGGGCCCCTCCAGAGGCTGCAGGACAGGCTGCTCCTGCTTTCAGGGCCAAAGTGCACAGCACTGGCAGAGGGCACTCCTGGCTTCTACGGGGGCCAGGGCAGGGCCAGAGCCAGGGTGACAGATCTATGGGCCAGCCTGCTCCATTCCTTTGGCCTCACTTTCCCTCAGCTGCTGGGCATGGGGCAGTGCTGCCTCCCCAGTGCAGGGAGGGTGAGGCCCTAAGACAGAACGGGGTCTTTGTGCACAGAGGGACATGCACTACCTGGGGCTGGAGCCCCTCCCCACAGCGGGTCACCCTGAAGGCAGGCTGAGGGGTGGACAGAGGGCCTCACGGCAGCTCTCCTCTCCAGGCCACCTCCTGCCCCAGGGCGGGGAAAGGGGCCATGTGCCCTGCTCAGTGTGGGGCTAACGCTCACCTCCTTTGTTGGTGGGACCCTGCCCCTGCCTCTCCCTGTGCGTGAGCGCCGTGATCCACCGGGCCCGGTCACTCCTGGGGGCCAGAGAGAGCATAAGCAAGGCCCCGAGGCTGAGCCTGCCACCCTGGTGACCTTTGGCTTCATGCATGCCACCCCCAGTGTGGCACTGTGGGAAGATGAGGGGGTCACAGGGCTTCCCATGGGCTTCCCCCCCACAGCCCTCGAGGTAGCGCGGGTGGTGGTGATGAAGGTTCACGCTGCTTGGACCAGGAGTTGTGAGTGGGTGGCCGCCCTGGGCCTCCCCTAACCCCTTGTGCTGGGGCTGAGGCATGGGAAGTCATAGGAGGAGAGGCACAGGCAGGTTGAGCCAGAGTCACACCTGCCCGGGGTCCCAGCTGGGCAGCAGCCGCACCCCCAGAACCCAGGCAGCCCCATATCCCAACACTGGGCCCCAAGCCCCCTGCCTCTTGTCAGTTTGCTGTTTGACACACAGGCCTTGGCTTCTCATCTGGAAACGGGGCCATGCTGGAGAGAGCACAGAGACCAAGCCCCTTGTTCCCCCTCCCTCATCTGCCAAGCCCCCTCAGTGCCAGCATCTTTCTGTGCTGTCCTCCCTGCACTGTTCTGACCTCACCGCCCACTGCCCCATCCTGTGCTCTAGCCTGGCTGTCCTGGCTACTCCCTAGCAGAGGCCTCCTGCCTCAGGACCTTTGCATGGCCATGCCTCTGCTGGAGTACTGCTCCCTGTGTCCCCATGCCGATGAGGCCTTCCTCACCAGCCCCCAACCAGCGCTCCCTTCTCTGTCTTGTTTTCCTCCTTAGTCCTCAATCCTCTGACACATGGGACAGCTCAGCTGCTCATTTTGTGGCTGCTGTGTCCACCCCCCACCCCAGAATGTGAACTCCGTGAGGCCAAGGCTGTCCCTGGCACCCCCCCACGGTACCCAGCACACAGCAGGTGCTCAGGAACATCAGTGGCAGAACCCCCCTCCCCCGGGAGCCCTCCCCCTCTTACGCGGAGTCGGAGGACAGCAGGATCTTCTCCTGGCGGCCCTCACTGTTGTGCAGTAGGGTCACCTGGAAGAGGTGGGGCACGGAGGAGGTGCGATTGCCACCCCCGGGCAGAGAGGACTCCGAGGGCTCCATCTTCTGGACCTGGATGTGGTCCATCTGGGCGTAGTCCTGGACCACGAAGCTGTCCTCACTGCGGGGAAACAGGTGGTCACCCAGAGGCTGCAGCGGGTCTGTGGGCGGCCTGGGTTCTCCCCCGCCCACGCAGCTCCCCGGCAGCAGCTGGGTGCCCAGCAGCCAGGAGGACGCTCCTGAGAGCTGCCCCTCCGCGAGCCCAGAGAACAGAGGCCGAGAGCTTTCGGGTCCTCAAGGCCTGGGTGGGCAGACCCAGGTCTGCAGGCAGAAGCCGAAACCAGCACAAACAGAGCTGCTGGCTGCCCCAGGTCACGTGTGTGGTGCTGAGCGCCCGTGGGAAGCTGTGTGGGTGTCCTCGTGTAGGCAGACCCAGATCGCTGCCACGGGCAGGCCAGGCTGGGAGAGGGCCCCACGCCCCCAGTGCTGAGGTCAGAGGAGGCTCAGGGCCGGCTCCCAGCCCACCTGCCCCGCCCGGCGGCCACAACTGCTGCCCCCTCCCCAGGGCGGGGCTGCCCAGCCTGGCACCCATGGGCGGGCCCACCTCTTCTTCTTGGTGACCACCAGGACATCGTTGAAGAGGAACAGGTAGCAAGTCGGCCGGCTGGCGAGTTTTCGGAAAAGCCCCATCTCCTCCACCAGGAAGAGCTCCCCGCGCTTCAGCAGCCAGCGGGAGGCCGAGATCAGCGGGAGGGACTGGGGGGGACAGAGCCGGAGAGATGAACCAGTCCCTCGGGGGGATGTGCAGCTGCCGCGTGAGCACTGATCCCTGCCTCCGAGAACTGGGTGACTGGCCGTCCCTGGGGCTGGACTGAGGAAGGGAGCCATGCGTCCCGGCCTCAAACAAAGGGTCATTCAGTCAGCCGACAGACACTCACAGGGTGGCTGCTCTGCACCAGGCCCCAGGCCCGGATCTTGCCCAGCAACCCAAGACGGCCCATCCTGCCTCAGACCAGGCCCAGGGGCTTGCTGGGCACCTACGTAGCGCTCCCCCTGAGCCAGGCAGTGAAGGCCGCCCTGGGGAAGCCTCCACATGCACCCCCGCCCAGCGGGGGAGCTGACGGCAACTAGGCGCACAGACTGTGAGGGGCCGCCCGCTCCGCACGGCCACATCCGGGGTCAGGGCCCGTCCTGCAAATGGAGCACCCACCCCACTGCAGCCTGGAGAACAGGCTGGGCTCCAGCAGGGACAAGTGAGGCACAGCCCCACCTGCACTGGGTCCTACATCACCACGGCCGGTGCTCAGACCCAGACTCCCGCCAACGTGGCTGCTGCTTGGGCATGTTAAGCTGGAACGGGAAGTGGGCAGGCAGAGCAGGCCTGGGTGGGGAGGGAGAGAGGTGGGCCTGCCCACCACCTCTGCTCCCCAGACACGCCCACCTCGACACCCCATATCTGCTGGGACTCTGCACCCGACACCCTCCCAGCTCCAGGCTGTCACCACTGCTCCCTGCCCTGGGTCACCTGCTCTCCTGCCCCCGTGCCAAGACCAGTTTTGAGATGTCAGTGGGGTGAGGGCCCTGCTCAGAGGTCGGCTGGGCCTGAAATTGGGTCCTTGCTCTGACCTCCAAGTGGCCAGGGGCATGGCAAGGTGGGGGGCACGGCGAGGTGGGGGGCCCGGGTCCACTGTCAGGGGCAGCTGCTGGACAACATTGGGAGAGGCCAGTCTGTGGGATGGGGGGGATCATGCGGGCAGAGGTCTGAGCCCTGTCTGCTTGGGAGGGGGTGTGGGCTGCTAGAACTGACGGACTCTTCCTGGCCTCACAGGGAAGCCTGAGCCGGCACTGAGGTCACCCCCTCCCCTGTTCTCAGCACAGTGGCTAGGGGCCCTGGCCCAGGTGAGGCCCCCGACCAGGCCTGCCACCGCCTGCTTCCCTCACAAGGCCACTTGGGGCCAGTCTGCCCTCTGCCTGTGCAGCCCTGAGGGTGGGGGTGAGAAGCCCACCCACCTACCCAGCCTCAGGCAGGAGGGCTGTGAAGCTGAGCCTCTGTGGCCAAGGGGGCGGGGAGTCACAAGGGACACTCCCAGATGGGGAAACTGAGGCCTGGAGAGGTCAAGGCAGGGGCCCTGGGCCTCACCAGGGTGGGCTCCCTCAGAGGCCTCTCTCCAGCCCTCACATGGGGGCAGTGAGCCCTGATCTCAGACAGCTGGGCGGAGAGTGGTCCGAGAGCGCCCGGGACTGCCTACCTTGACCTTGCTGAAGTCCAGCTGGGTGTGCAGCGTGTACATCTGTTCCGTGCGCTCCATCTTGTGAGCCCCCTCGTTGCACTGCTTCACCAGCTGCAAGACGTGTGCAAGGTGTGTGTGCACGTGAGAGCAGGTTGTGCTGAAGGCCACAGTCTGGCCCGCGTGTGCCCGGCACCCCACCGGCCCAGTCCACTCTGGCTGCCTATGGCGCCTGCCCTCGTGGCTGTCCTGGTCCCTGCCCTGCCACGGCCTCACCAATTGTGTGCGAGCTCCACCCTCTCTGGGCCTCAGTTTCCCCATGAGTACCATGAAAAGCTTGGGATGAACAACCTGGAAACCCTCCTGCCCTGCCCTCAGGGTCTCTGCCATGGCGGGAGTGGGCGGCAGAAGCCGGGGCTGGGCTGGGTCCTGTCTCACCTTGCTGATGGCCTTCAGTGCGCGACTGGCGGCCTTGTACCTCTCGGAGTGGCTCTGGGTCTTGAGGCAGAGTGTCTGCAGAGAAGACACCGGATATGAGAAGGTGCCAAGCACCCTCCTGCACCCCAGCCTCGGGGGCCTGCACGAGGCAGGAGCTCCCCTACCGACACCAAACCCCAGTGGGGCTGCAGGGGGGTCGAAGGCCAGCTCCCAGAGGGCTCCTGCCAGGCCCCACTGGGGCGCACAGCCACCAAAGGGCTCTGCCAGGTCAGGCTGGTCGTGTAGGAACCTGAAGTGGGCACTCCCCCCCCAGGACCCCACCCCTTCATGTCCTTGGCCATCTCAGTGCAGCCTGGGGAGGCCCCTGGAAACCTCTATTTCTACACTTCCCTGAGGGCCCCTGAGGGTCTGACTTCCCATCTGGCTTGGACAGCTGACCCACTGAGCACGGGCCACATGCTGCCTCTGGGAGCTTAGCTGCATGTGTGTGCATGCATGCGGTGTGTGCATGTATATATGTGTCCTGTGCGTGCCTGTGTGCACACGTGTATGCATATATGTGTGTATGCATATACACGTGTGCACGTGTGTCTACCTTTCACCCTATGTGCCCCTCTGCCCCATGAGCCAGCATCTCAGAGACAGGCACCGGTCCAGGGAGCAGCCCAGGACCGACGCTTGGCAGGGGTCTGAGTGACACGGGATCAGACTCACTGACGTGAATGAACCTCGTGAACCACTGAGTGAGTGGATGAGAATTCACAAAGGGCTGAACAGCTCCTGCCAGAGAGCCCTGCGGGCAACGGTGACAGTCATCACGGCCATTAGAGCTGTCATGTAACTGTCAGTCACGTAACACAAACCAAGCGTCGGAGGGAAGGTCACGAGGGTGGTCACGAGGGAAGGTCACGGAGGGTCAGGTCGCCGACGCCTGACCCGAAGGTGGGGCCCTAGGCAGCTCAGGTCCATTGGCGGGCTGGCCTCCTCCCCCGGCCGGGGTCTGGGCCGTGTACTCACATCCGTCAGGAGCGGCAGCCGGGTCACCCTCTGCATGGGCAGGATCAGGAAGGAGATCATGGGCAGGCCCCCGCATGTGGGCCGCCTCTCGATCTCCCTCAGGACCTCGCGGAAGGCGGCGTTGCTGCTTCTGCAACGGAGAACAGGGCTTCCCCTCAGCTGTGGGTGAGGCGCCGCCGGCCCACACGGAAATCAGGCGGAACCTACAGAAGCCAGGCTGCGAGCGGGAATGTGCTCCAAGAGCAAGGTGCCAGATTCTTCTGAGCCCAGACCCCTGTGGCTCTGGGAGGCCCCACTCACGTCAGCTTCTGCAGGGCACGCTGCTGGTAGACCTCGTTGGAGCAGTAGGCGATGTAGGGGTGGAAGTGTTTCTCGGCGTGCTCCTCCAGGATGTCACTGATGTCCTCCACGCACACCTGTGCCTTGTGCCGCCGCTCCAGGTCCTCAAAGAACCTGCAGGGGGTGAGGACCACGGGCCTGATGTCCACTGCCACACATCACACTCATGCATGCACACACATGCCACCACACGCACACGTGTCCCAGCACATACATGCATGCGCACATGCCACACACTATCACACCATGGATGTGCACACATGCCACCACACACACACGACACACATGCCACCACACACATGCGCACACGTCCCATCACATACACGCATGCACACATGCCATCACATACACGCATGCACACACGTGCACACGAGGCAGGAACCCAGCACAGCAGGCCCATGGTGGATCAAATGCCCAGGCCAGTGGGACCTGGGCCAGGGCTCCTGACAGGGGGCTGGAAGCCACGGCCCTCCCAGGAAAACTCTAGGACAGATCAGCTCCTCAAAACTGAAATCACTGGGCAAATTCCCACGGCCACATCCAGGGCCACTTCACACTAGCTTCTGGCAGATTCTAGCAGCATCGCGGGATGTGGACAGGTAGGACGGAGGACTTATCATTCTGGCTTGATTCTCTGGGACTCGGGTCAGAGCTGCCAGGATCTCACGGCTGGGGCGGGGTCGAGGGACGGGGCAGGGGCTCTGGGCAGACTCTCTGGAGGGGACTGCCAGCCCCCCAATTCCTGCTGGGGTCTCCTTCCGAGGCTCATCCATAAAGCAGGCTTCATGTGGGGAGATGAGGATGAAGTGCTGGCCCAGGGCTGCCCAGGGTTCTGCCCCACAAGCAGTACTGCCACCACAGCTAGGCTTGGCTGGACCCGTGTTAGGTCGCCTGGTGTGCAAGTGGTGGACCAGAGCCTCCAGTGCATCCTGCACAGCCGGGAAGTGCGGGACCCCGAGGTTCCATCACCTCTCCAGACCCTGGCCAAGGCAGCTGGGAGGACCTCCCACCCCAAGAGCTCTCTTCCTCAGAAGCCCCTCCCCCTGCCGGGCTCCTCAGCCCAACCCTGGGCTCGAGGCTGTGTGGGACGGTGGTGTTTCTCCCAAGTCAGACTCTTTCAAAGCCCTGCTGAGCGGGGCTCCTGGGGCGGCCCCGTCTGGGAGATAAGACTGCCGGCTGACGGACAGAGAGCAGAGTCCCTGAGCACAGACCCACCCCACATGGGGAACCCCAGGTGGCCCACACCCCTCCTTGGGGAGTGACCAGGCCAAGGGCGGCCCTTACCATTGACCTGCTCAGGTAGGGGGAGTAGGGTGGGGTGGGGAGGAGGTCCCAGGTCCTCAATTCCGAGGCACTGAGGGGGCAGCCGTCAGCCCCACCCAGGACCTGTGGCAGGGCCATCACCTGGGAGGAGGACGGTCAACCTCACCGATCTGTGGGCGCTGCCCCTCTGGAAGATGGGGCCTCGCTCTGCTTATCCTTGGCAAGGCCGGTGACGGTCTCAGGCAAGGGGGTCGAGGTCTCGGCTTAGAGGTGGGCAGGGGTCCCTCAGGGCCCCACTCACTGGCCCCCGGCCGGATCCTCCACCCACAGGGGACTGCATTTCCTGTAAGTGGAACATTCTGAGAGACACCGCTCGTGGGCAGCCCCGGCAGATGGGGACGGCATATCGGGAACAGATGGGGACCCCTCTCCTGCCCCAGGAGGGATGTGAGGCCCCGGCTGCCCAGATGCAGGACCACACAAACGTGCGGGCATAGGCAGGCCAGGCTGGTCAGCACCTCCCATGGGTGATTTAGAGGGCTTCTGAGAAAAGTCTGGGAGAGCTGGCCCTCAGCCACTGCCCCCAAATAGCCAATTCCTGGGGAGGCTGCTGTGAATGGCCGAGAGCCACTAGGGCCAAGCTTGGCGGGGGTGGGGTGGGGTGGGACAGTGATGGCCACCCTGGACCCTGCAGAGGTCAGACGTAAACACAGGACAGCAGGCTCCAGGCCCTCAGCCCCGTCGTGCTTGGGGACACAGAGCAGAGTCTGAGCCGGGTGGGGGGACAGCTGCTCTCCCGGGCCCCCACCGAGTCAGGGCTGCGAGCTTCCCAGGTGGTCACTGGAGCCCTGCAGGAAGCCCCACCTCCAGGGACAAGATAGTCCCTGCACTCCTGCTCATAGCGCTGACACCGCCACGGGGGACCCTGGAGCAGACTCTGGGTGGGGCTCAGCAGGATGCAGGTCTGACGCTGATATGAGTGAACCGGGCACTGAGCCCCTACCACCTGACCCCCCCCCACCCCCGTCTGCAAGGGGGGCCCAAGGGACCCGGTCCTTCAGGTTACAGAGGACACTGATGCTCAGGGAGCCGCCAGAGGATGTCGTGGGGTCTCCTGGGGTCTCTCAGGGCACAGGGCAGTGCAGGGCTGAACCCATACAGGTGCACGCCTGGACCTCATCCTCCCCAGGAGTACACACACACACCTGCTGCCACACACAGGCACATGTCACTCACACGTGCACGCATACACGTGCACTCACACACGTGCAAGCACATGCACACATAGGCTTATGCAGGCCTGCAGCTGCATGCCTGGCCCCTCCTCCACCTCCCGGCCCTGCAACCAGAGCCCGGGGCCAGGCACCAGACACCGCTGGGCGGAACACGACCCGGGGCTGCAACTGAAGGCTGCCTCCCGCCCGCTCTGCCCTGTGGGCACCGCACGCCTTGTCCTTCGGCCCTCTGTGCAGGGTGTCGTGGTGGGAATGTGCCCATCAGCGGGCAGGGCTGTGCCCCATGGGAGGCGCTTCACTTCTTGTATGTCCAGGGGACAGGGTGCTGGGGGCGCCAGGACCCCCATGCTCAGCTGTCCTCAGGGCTAGCCCTTGGTGGCCTCAGGGCCTGTGGAGGTTCTCGCTCCCTTCCAGCCAGTGGCTGCTCCAAACCTTCTATCCACACACAGAGGCCAGAGGCGGCCCAGAGCCCGGGCCTTCCCTCCTTCCCGAGATCCTGCCGCCAGGCACCGCAGAGGGCTGGGCCTCACTTCTGACTGGCGCTCAGGACATCCAGGATGTTGGAGAAGAGGTGGTGGTGCTCCGTCTGGGTCATGGTCGCCCGCAGCTCTCTGGACTGCAGGAACTCGGCCACCAGGATGCCCAGGCTGTGCTGGTAGGAGAACTCAGACGTGAGGATCTCGAAGATGGCCTGGGGCGAGAGGAGAGGATGAGGCGTGGCCATGCCCACCACGGCCCTGCCTGGAAAGGGGTGCCTCCACACACAGGGGTGCGTTTTAGATGATGCTCAGGCCACGCGGATTCAATCTGGGTGCAGGGGCAGGCCAGACACGGGCCCCCTGGACAGGCCCCTGGAAGGGCTGTTATGACAGCCTCAGGGCTGTGAGCCCAACTCCTGGGTTTATGCTCTGGCTCAACCACGTAAGAGCTATGACGCTAGGCAAGGACTCCCACCCTCACCCGAGAAGTGGCTAAGGGTAGCCACTCCTGCCCCGACCCTGCTGAGAGTGTCAGCCATCAACCCAGTGCCTGGCCCAGGAGGTGGCCAACGTGTGGGCAGATGGGCGATGTCACCATGGCCGTTGTACCCCAAGGTGTGTCGTGTGGCCTGCCCGGCCCCTCACCTCCTGCCTCTTGCGCTCCTCGGCCGGCAGCTGGTCCAGGATGCCCGACTCCACCACCTGAGGGGGGACACAGGCCCGGGAGTCACGGGCTGCACATCTTGTAAGCCCATCCTCCCCCACTGAACCAAAGCCAATGTGGACGGGAAGCCCGGAGAAGGTGGGAGCCTCTTGTGGGACTCCTGGGGCCACCCTCACACAGCTCAGCACAGTCTGACCACTGAGTTGACCTGTCCCTGTTTGGTCCAGGGAATCCTCCCCCTGGCAGGCCACCCCTTGAAGAGCCCTAGGGCAGCCAAGGGAGAGGATGGGTGACCGGAGGGAAAGGCCAGCAGGCACCTGAGGGTGGAGAGAGGGCCCTGTCCCACAGCGCTTCCTGGGGGGTGGAGAGGCACAGAGCCACAGGAAAGCCGAGGGGTGTGCCTGGGCCGGGTGAGTCAGCACCCTGCCTGGGAGGTACAGGGTAACACGGGCCCAGCTCTCCACCCACTCGGGCCCTGTGGCCCGTGGCACCAGACTGCCCTGGCTGGAGTGTGGCTCTCAGTCACAGCACACCCACCATGTCCCTGCAGAGCCTCTGTAGGACCCAGGACCCCGATTCTTGCCCTCCTCCTCACTGGGCCGGGGCAGAGGTCATCACCAGCCCCTGGGCCGGGACTAACTCCCCTGCCTTTTCCTCTAGGCAGGGACTCGGCTGAGATACCCCAGTTCTGGTGGCCGGGACCAGAACCTCCGGCAGTCCTTCAGGGGTGCAGTGTCCTGGACTCCACCCCAGACCCAGGAGGTCACGCACACCCAGCTCCCAGCACCCAGCTGGCACCCAGCAGGCAGGAATTAACTTGCATTTCCAGACCTTTCCATCTGCCTGCCCTCACCCCCATGCTGTCTCCTCCCTGGCTGGGGGTCCCACGGCATGCAGCGTTGTGGAGTGTGGCGGGTGGGCACAGTGCCGAGGCTCCTCTTGTCCCCCGTGGGGGTGCAAACGAGGAGCCCCACTGTGCCTCAGACGGAGGAACGGTGTCCCCACCCTCCCTCTGCCCACCACGCCCACAGCCTGCAGCACAGCTATGGCCTGTGGCTCTCAGGGGACGGGGGCATGAGTCTGTCTGCCCCATGACCAGCTGTGTCCTCCTGGGGTAGTGACAGCCACCTCCCCCTGCACTTGCTTTGAGCACCGGGGCCACATCCCAGCCATGCTCTCCACCGAGCCCCCACAGCCCTGCGGAGGGACCAGCCCCACATTCAGATGTCGCAAGTGAGGGGGTAGCTTGGCAGTGACACAGGGCTCAGTGTCCCAGCCAATGCTTGGCCCTGGCCCCCAGCCCCGCTCCCACGCCCTTCCTGCCTCCTCACGAGGACCCTCCCAGCCCTTTCCTGGGAGCAGGGCCCTGGGAAGGGGTCCCTTGTGCCCACAGCTCCCCGCACATGAGTCTGAGCGGGAAGCAGAGGGTGCAGGGCTCCCCCGTGGGACGCCCACCACACGTGCACTGATGGCATGTGCCCCTGAGTGCTCTCTCCCTTCAGTGACCACCACCCAGGCTGCCCCACAGGGGAGGGCGGCTATGAGGACACCAGGAAGGAGATTCCCCGCTCCAAGCCGGGCGCAGACAGGGTACTTCCGGAAGGCTCCCCTCCTCACCGGGAGGACACGGGCCAGCTGTGCCCATGGGATCGGGGGAAGGGCCTCACCCACCATCCTGGCCCTACCTCGGGGAGCTGGCTCCAGGTGACCTGGGGGGGCCGGTAGCTCTTGACCACGATGGGGACATCCACCTTTTGGGTTCCCTCGGGGCTGGAGGGCTCATCGTCTGACTCTTGGCTGGTGGTCAGGCCCCGCTCCCGGATCTCCTGGTAGAACCGGGGGTCTGGGGAGAAGGGGGCGAGTCACTGTGGGCCTGGGGCTCTGAGCATGCCTGGCCCCCCAGGAACACACAGGCCTGGCCCTCCCAAGGGCCCCCCTGGAGGCCCCAAGAAGGTCAGGCTGTGCAGGGTCCCCCGGAGCAGGCCCCCCTGGGGCGGGCTGGCTCCCGTGGCTGTACTGGCCAAGCTGAGGACAGGGCTGGTGTCCCAGTGCAGAATGTGGCCCCTTCAGACCCGGGGGAGCTGACAAATCAGTTCACTGCAGGGGCTGCTGAACCGGCCTGGGGGAGGGGGCTTTGGGCAGGGCCGTCCCCAGGCTGAGCCGAGGGCAGCGGATGCCCGGCCCCAGGAGCCCTCTGATGGGAGGCGCGGTTTCCCCCCTCTCTGGGTCTGCAGCGGCGGAGCACGTGGCAGCCCCATGGACGGGCTGGTGCGCGGCTCCTGGCAACTCTGAGCCCTCACGGCATGCCCTCCCTCCACCCCTCTCCCTCCCAGATCTCGCTCACACTCTTGGGGCATTGCTGCTGGTCTCCTGGGAAAGGAGGCCCAGATTCTGACACCTCCCCACTCCCGGTGGGGGTCCACAGAGGTGTGGGGGCTGGCAGGGAAGGAGGGCCCTCCCTGGCTGGGGCTCCTGCATCCTCAGAATCCTGGGCCCGCACAGAGGCCCCCACCCCTCATGCCCACTGGGCACTCCATCTTGGCTGCGTGGGCACCAACTCCTCAACGTCCCTTGTGGGGTCCCGTTGATACCCCACCCCTCAGCAGGCTGAATGCACTCTCTGGGCCCTCCCAAGGCCCAGCCATCACCCACGCCCTCCTGAGCCCCCAACACTGGGCTCCCTGCAGACCAAGAAGGTTCCAGGCAGAGCACACAGCACGTGCATCTGCACCCAAGGCTGGTGCCTCCTGTCTGGCAGTGTGTGCCCCCCACACCCACTGCGGGGGCTCTGTCTGTCCCCTGCCTCTGAGACAGTCCAGAAGAGCATCCAAGGGAACCTTCTAGACCTTTCTAGACCCATCAGAACTACATGGTCAGACAGGCACCAGTTCCTCCAGTCCCTGGAGGAATCCCATCCAGCACATTCTCTCTGCCACCGCACCCAGGCCTCCCCCTCCCCCAGGACGGCCCCAGAGAGACCAGCCTCCCCTGGGCCAGCCCAGCCCCCCAGTCACCTCCTGTGGCCACACTCACCGTCCTTGAAGGAGCCTTTGTGTGCGCGTCTCCGCCCCAGCGTCCTCTGTGCAAATGAGACAAGAAACGCCAGCAGTCAGTAGGGAGAGAGGCACGTGTGGGTCTACAGCGATGTCTCTGCCTGGGGGCCCAGAGACCCCAGGGCTCCACACGTGAAGCCGTGCCCAACCAGAGGGGGCTCCGCTGGGCACACAGAAGGTCCTCAATAAATGTTGGCTCCAAGAGGGACGTGAGGCCACCAAGCCGAGGCCAGGGCAGGTAGGATGGGGTGGAATGGGGCCTCAGGGCAGGCAGGGCAGGTAACCAAGGGCTGGGTAGATCCAGGAGAGCTGCCTGGAGGAGGAAGAGGCAGGATTGAAGTAGTTGAGGGGGGTGCTCAGGAAAGTGGGGTGTCCCAGCTGGGTCTGGAGGGAAGCCTGAGCAAGGCAGGACAGGTATGGTTGGGAGAGGGCCAAGAAGGGACACTGGGGTGGAGCTGGGGCCACACACAGGGCCCCATGGAGGCTAAGACCTGGGGTGGCAGAGAAAGCAGAGACTGGCGGGTTAGCGTCCAGCTCCCAGTACAGGCCTGGGGGCCCAGCAGCTGACGGTAGGACTGGGGAGGTGCATGGGGAGGCCTACTCCCTGGTCCTGCCTGTTGCCCACTCAGAGCCTGCCTTCCTGGCTGGGACACACGGTTTTCCCTGTTCTTGCAGGTACACTGGCTCCAGGACAGCGGGAGCTGCTTTCTAGAAACCAGGTGGGGCCTGAAAATTTCTTTTGCCAGTCTGGACCGTGTGGCACTCCCAGCTGCCCAGGCCCCGCTCCCCCCGCCCTGCCCACGAGCCCCTGAGGCACCTCGAAGCACAGCCCCCGCTCTGCTGTCCACACGGACAGGACCGCTACCTTATTTTTGGCTGGACACCGAGCCGGAGGCTGGCTGGGCTCCTCGGCCAGAGACTGGAGCTTGGGGCTCAGCTTGACGGCGCCGCCCTCGCTCCCCGGCGTTCCCAGGCCCTTCATGGCCGCCCGGTAGGATTGGTTCCTCAGGTTTCGTCTAAGCATCCCCCCAGGGCCCATGTCCATGTCCATGTCATCTAGGGAGAAGCTGGGGGTGGAGAGGAGCCGGGGGTCCCGCCGGGCGGCCTCCTTGCTGAGCACGGCCGCCCCGAAGCTCTGGTGGCGAGCCGGGGTCTTGGCCTTGCTTGACACGGCCAGACTCTTCGGGATCAGCTGCTGAGTGCCCATCTTGAGGGCCGCGGGGCTCTGTGTGCTCAGGATGATGGCCCGCGGGGCCTCGTCTTCGGGGGATGGAGGCGGGGACGCCAGGGTGTCAGGCTGGAAGGCGGCATTGTCCCTGACCCTCAGGGAGCCCCGGACCATCGGGAGCCCGGACGCTGGGTTACCCTTGGCATCGAGCCGTAGCTCCGAGTGGAAGCGGTATTCCAGGAGCTTCTCTTCCAAGGAGCTGTCCGAGTGCCGCTGGGACATGCTGAGCAGCCACAGGGTCCTAGCGGGAAAGGGCAAAGGTGAAGTCTGTGCATGGACATCCACCCTGCAGTCCCCGCAAACTGGCCCCATCGACTCCTCGGTAGCATCCACCCTGGCCAGAGCCCACACTCAGGATGCAGCGTTCGAAGGCCAGTTACGTGGCCTAGAGCAGAGCTGGCCATCGCAGAGGCCATGGTCACCGGGCCTCCCCAGGGAGGCTCGGGACAGTCTCAGGCCTGTAGGGACCCGGGCTGCCGGGACTGGGGCAGAGGACAGGCGGCTGGTTCTCTGAGCCCGAGGGCCCAGGTGGGAGCAGCCTGTATAGAGGCTGGCCCTGTGAGGCCACTGTGCTTCCCCTGGTGGACTGCATACGGAGGACAAATTCTCGAGCTGGGGGTGCAAGCGTGGGGTGGGGCGGGGTGCATGGGCCTGGGGCCTGCGGGGCTGGACTGGAATCAGCCGCTCCTCGTGGTCAGTGTCAGAACGATGAATAATGCCGCCCGCAGAGCTTCTCCGAGGCCTGCGTCAGAGGAGAGACAGCGTCCCCAGTCTCCGCCCCACCCCAAGGCTCCAGAGCCCCCCGAGCTGTGCTCCTCCGTTATGCTGGTTTGGGTGGATTATCTCACCCACTCCCAGAGGCACAGGCTGCCTTTATTCTCATTTTGGCAACAAAGAAGTGAGGCCGAGAGGGGCCCGGGGGCCTGCCGGGGGCTCAGGACATGAAGCGTTGGAACCAGGATCTGAGCCCAGGCCTGACTCCCGGCCCTTTCTCTCAGCTGCCCGGTGCAGGGATGGCCGTCTATGCAGCCTTTCCCCATGTCCAGCGACATGCGCGCATTTTTCCACATTTCTGAACTCAGAGCGGGGCCGACAAGCCCTGTCTCCAGAGCCTTGCTGGGCATGGTCAGTGTGCGTGTGAACGCAGCGGGGGAGGGAGCATTTGCAGAGCTCCGACCCTGAGCCCACAGCCCCAGGACACGCCACTGCTCTGTGGGCATTGCCGTGGCCTTTGATGGGTTCCCCCTGTGGGCTGCCCACTCTCTCGCATCCCTTGGCTGGTCTAGCCCATCCCTCCTGGCAGCTTGTCTTCCCATCTCCACCCCTTCACCCTCTCCATCCTCACCCTCCCGGCCCTCTCTGCAGCCCCCACCTGGCGGCTCGCTTGGCAGCAGGCAGCTTGCCTGACGTGGCCGGCCGTAAGTGCTGTCCACCAACATGTCCCACTTTCCTCCTGCCAGCACAGGGAGGGCTGAGCAGAGGGACGTGCGTCCGTCCTGGACAGAAACCGGTGCTCGAGTCCCTCCATGCTTTCCCCCCGGAGCAGTGAATGAGGACATGCACGTCGGGATGGAGCCCCGCTGGCCTGGGACCCCGAGTGACCGAGCTGTGTGGAGCCCCCTGACCCGGGCCGCAGCAGCAGTCAGAACGAAAGGCCTGTTTGTAAGCAGTTTGTGGGCTACTTGTTGCTGCAGCACCGCCCGGCGTCCTGGCCGATGGCGCATAGTTCAGCCAGTGTGGACAGTCCGCCGCCACCTTTTATGCCTGGGCCAGGCAGGGCCACTTACCAGCCCACAGCGCCAGCCTGGCCACTGTCCAATGTATTCTGAGGATCTTCTCTCCCACTGCCACCGCCACCACCACCTCCCCCTGCTGCTCCTGTGCCTCGGTTTCAAAATCTGTAAAACGGGCACAGTGACAATAGCGTCCACCCCTGAGGGGCTGAAGGACCCCACAGGCTCACTTGTGTAAAGTGTGTAAACAGGGTCTGGCCCGCCGCGGGGCCACAACGTTGCAAGGACCAACCCGCGCTGGATCAGAGACACCAACGCTCCTCACGCTGTGCCGACAAGCGGAGCAGGTGCCAGCGCAGGAGAGCTCTGCAGGGTCAGAACGTGCGATGGAGGAAATGCCCTCCTTTTTCTTTTCCTTTTAATTTTAATAAAAACAAGGATAGCCACCATTCCTACGCCCCTTATATACGCAGAACTGCCATACGTGAAAATTATAAGGGCCAGAGAGGGTGGGAGCCTACTTCTCAGGTGGAAAAACTAACTGCCCCCTGCCCCATGGGGCCCAGCTGACCTGAGCCTCGCTCAGAGCCGCACCCCGCGCCGTTGCCACTTTCCCTGCGGACCCGGGGAAGAACGCCGACCTAGGAGTTTATCCCACAGCTCTAATGTGGGAGTGGGGGTTGACCTGCTCTCTCCCACCCCAGAGGGCAGCCAGAGGTGACCAGGGCAGGGTGGGTGGGCACCACCCAGGGACACCACCACCTGCCCCAGGACCCACCCGGGGGTCCCCGCCCGAGCCCACCTCACACACTCGCTGCTCAGTGTTGGGTCTGGGTGCTTACTGGGCGGGAGGTTCCGAGCTTGGGCCCAGGAATCCCTCCCTGAGGGAGGCCTGGCAGGACCGGCCACACGGGGCCACCTAAATCACAGCACAGTCAGCGCGGCTTCGGAAGCCGGGCTCTCTGCCTGCTCGACTCTCCCAGCACGCGGGCGCTTGGAGAAAGCCATCCCTGGAAGGCGCGTGTGGCTGTGCCTCCCCGGCCCCAGGGAGGAGCCACCCCCACGCTGGAGCACCACCCACGCATTCCTGGGGACATTCTGAGTCACCGGCAGAGGCTGGCGGCGGCCACATCAGGCCTCCCCCGGGCTGGGCGGGTCGGCACCGGCCCGGATCACCACCCCCCGTGTTAACTTGTCTGCATTTTATCCCGGCCTGGCTGAGAAATGGTTCCTTTTAGACTTTCATGTGTATGCAGGCCCAGCAAAACGCACCCAGTGGGCGACAGGGACACTCAACGTCTGCGAGTCCTTTGACCCCAACCGTGAGGTGTTCACCGTGGGGGCACTTTACGTGGTTCTAAACAGCAGGTGGCACTGAAAGGCTGGCACCATGACTGTGCCCCCAAGTGCCCATAAGCGCCTCGCCCACCCTGTCCTCTCATCCCTCCTCTCCTTCCTCCTCGTCTCGGGGCCCGGACCCGGCCAGCGGCACGGCCTCTCCCAGGAGAGGGCAAAGTCTGCTCTGGGCCCAAAGGTGCCCAAATAGAACCTGTCGGGCAAGCCATCACCGGGTGTGACCTCCCTTCCCAGCAAGGTGGCCACGCCCACAGGCCTGGGGTGCCGCCAGCCCGGGTCCTGAGAAGAGTGGGGCCGTCCCAGACCGCAGGTTGCTGCCCCCTCTGCAGGAGCTCCAGACCCCGTCCCCAGCCCGAGCAGGCACCATCTGTCTTCTTCCTTCCAACATTTAGTTTATCACAGAACCACGTGGACAAAGGTTCAAAAGTCAAACAGCACCCAAACACAGGCGTCCCCTCCTCCACTGTCCTGTCTCCCACAGGCCACCGCTCTGGGCTCTTCAGGTTTTCCCTAATTTCTCAAAGAGGCACAGCCCTCTATCTCTCGATCTCCCTACTGCAGGCATTGCCCACCCTCTCCCCACCGTGGGGACAGGGGCCCAGCCTGCACAGCAACAGCCCTGGGTGTTTGTGGCAGCACGGCCGGCTGGGCCCAGCAGGATGCTGGCGCTGCACCTCCCTCTCGTTAATAATTCCCTCCTGTTTACCGAGGCTTTCCTCCTGTTAATTTTTCCCCACACGTTCCGGCGTCTCGATCACGTGCTCCATTCAGTCAACGCATCAGCTCCCTGTTTTCCCAGAGACCTGTCCTCTCTCCCAGGCCTTCTCCTCACTGCTTTTGGGACGCCCGGATCCTCCTCCTTCCTGCTCCTCCCTCTCTGTGCTCCAGCCTGTGCCCACGCCTTCCCGAGGCAGCGGCCAGGGAGGTAGGTCTTTGACGGGCTGAAAATGTCTTCTTTCTGCCTTTCCCTTGGCGGGTAGCTGGGGAGTTCAGAGTCCCTGGGAGATCAGTTTCTTCCAGGATGGAGAAGGCTTCCTCCCCATCTTCCAGCTCCAGCTGCTGGTAAGACATCCGACAAGGTGCACTGTGCTCTCAGATCATGACCTGAGGCTCAGCCCAGCCCTGCTGAGGTGCGGGGCTCCCCACCCCCCCCGGAGCCCTGGCCCTCACTCACTTCCTGAGCCGTGAACTTGTGCATCTTTCCAGCCCGGTACCGCAGCCTCCAGGTCCTGGCATTTTCTGGTGTTATTTCTGGGGTAATTTCTCCCTACTCTGTTTTCTCCGATCTCTCTTTCTGGAATGTGCATTAACAAGTGCTGACATCTGTGAGATGATCTCCTAATTTCTGACCTTTCTCTCCTGCTTTTCATCTCTTTGTCCTCCTTTGTGGGATGTTCCTCAATGTCATCTTTCAACCTTTCCACCCAATACTCATTGTCATTTTCACTGCCCTACAAAGAGCTCTCTCCTGCTCTTTATTCATAGCACCCTGTTCTTGTTTTACGTGTGCCACATCTTCTGTCAATGGCAAGAATAATGATTATATGTTCTTTTGAACTAGTTTCTTCCTTTTCACTGGCCTGACTCCTCCACGCACGTGTTTCCTCCTTCATCCCAGCCTCTGTCGGCCCCTCTCTCTCGGGCACCAGCCCTTCCTCAAACATCTGGTGGTCCCCGCTGGCTGTCTGCTTCTATTTAGGAGATGAGTATTGTGCTGCTGGGAGGCCCATGTGCCCAGTGCACACACATATGTGAGCACACGCATCTGCCCACAGACTCTTTGGGACTCCCCCCCGCTGGGTTCACGTCTGGTGGCCTCTCCTCTGGCCGGTTGGTTCTGCAGAGTGTTTCTTTCAATTTCCTCACTGGATGCTGGCCTTTGCCTGGTGTCCTGGAGCCGGCACAGGGGAGGGGCCGAGAGCACAGACTCTCCTTTCAGCTGCCCTCAGGGCAAATGCCAGCAACACTGTCTGGACAACAGTGCCACCAAAAGAGGCCGGACGCCCTGCAGTGACCACATGGGCCCCAGAGGCAGGTCTGCTCCCCAGCAAAGGTAGCCCAGAAGGGTCCTCCACAGACGCCTATGGCAATGAGAGCTGTGTGCTGTCTGTCTGTCCCTCCATCACCCCAGGAGTCTGCGGGTCCTCTGCTGGCAGGGACAATTTCCTGTTCACATCCCCACAAACAGTCGGGCTCAATTCCCAAACTGACAAGTGAACGACGAACATCACGGGCGCTGGCTCTGTTCCAGGGTCTTCACCTGGTACCGTGTCCTCCCCAGGAGGCCCTGGTGTTCCGTGCCGAGAACCAGCCCTCATGGGGACTTTGCTTCAGGTGAGCAGAAACTGCCAGGGCAGCACCACAGGCAGCTTCCAGACCCGTCTGTGCCACCTCTCCAGGGACTTTCAGGTGACTTCCTGCTGCTCCCGTTCAGGGTGGGCTGGGGAGGGCCCCCCACGGTTGAGCCCTGGGAACCCACGGCATTCAATTTTCCCTTTACACTAAACTTGCCCTGGTGTCCCCAGCACACGGGCAGGGGTGTGTAACGGACACTCAGGACCTGGGAGGGAGGAGTGGGGGCCGGGGATGAGTGGGTGGAGTCGGGGGACATCTCTGGACAGCCTCTGGTGACCTGACTCAGCCTGCCTGGTCCTAAGCTGCACTTGGCCCTGCCCTGGCTTGTTTCGGCCCGGCCTGGCCCAGCCAGCCCCTTGCAGCCCAACGCCCGGGCTCCCTCATCCTTCCCCACACATGGGCCTCCCGGGCCCCCAGTGGGCTCAGTGCCACCTCTCCTGCTCCCTTACAGAAGCATAGTGGTCCCGGCCTGGGCCTGAGGGCTGGTCACAGCTGCTTTCACAGCCACCAGGACACAAATCACACTGCACTGGGGACCCACCAGCTCTCAGGCTGGGACACTTTGGGGGACTCTGTGCCTTCTACCCTGACCTCTAGGTCTGCCTGACCCCACCTCGCCCGGAGGGGCTGTCTCTCCAGCACCGTCTGCCTGACCCCCGTCTCTGCTCAGGCTAACTCGACCCACAATGCTGGCCTTGTGCTTGGGTAATTCTGCCCGGCCAAGCTCAAGACAGAGTCACACGGAATTTGGGGGCAGGATTTGGCTTTGTAAACCATTTTGCAAGGTGGCCAGGGGCAGCTTGGGGGCTCTCAACCAGGGTAGCTTTCTCTCCCCCGGGGAGACATGGCAGTGTCCAGAGACATTCTTGGTGGTCACAGCTGGGGCCAAGCTACTGAAGCCTGTGGGTAGAGGCCAGGGATGCTGCTCAACAACATACAGTGCACAGGACAGCCCCACAACAAGGAATTATCTGGAACAGATGTCCACAGAGCTGAGACAGAGAAACCCCGACTTAGCTAACCAGAGAATCACCCTTCACAGTGGGGTCGGGGAGACCCACCCGCAGGCACACAGCCTGGAAGCAGGGAGGGGCAGCCAGGTGCCTTTTGCTCCTCCTGGCCCGAGCAGAAGCCTCCTCCCTGTGACACCTTCAGGCACCCGGTCACCACAGAGATCACCCTCCTGGCTCAGCCCACAGCGCCCGCCCCCCACGGGCCCACTTGTCGATCCCGGCTCCCAGCTCTGAGTCCAGATGCCTATAAACCCGGCCCCCGGCCCAGGCTCAGCCGGCACACGCGGTTCTTCCCCACAGAAGCCCTGGATGGGAAGCAGAGCCCTGCGTCCGACGGGGGCCTGGGCCGGGGACCAACCACAGGCGTCCTCCAAACGCTACCCCGCCCACTGTCTTCGGTCCCTCACTGGGCTTCTGGCAAGTGGGTGTGCTCCCTGTCTGATAGGTAAGGAAAGCAGGTGCCAAGGGAACGTGACCTGCCGCGGTCAGGCTGCCGGTCAGCGGAGAGCTGGACGAGCTGCCAGGCCCCTCTTGACCTAGATCGCCGCCCCAGCAGGCAAGCCGGGCGGGTGGGGACTCTTGCTAGAAATCAAGACGCTGTCACGGCCGACTGGCCGCCCGAGCACACTAACTGCCACGGCGAAGGAGCCAGCAGCTGAGAGCCATCCAGAAACCGAAACTAAGATTCCGGGACCTGACGTCCGGTGAGCGGCGGTGCCCGTCAGACCACGCCACAGATGCCGTCCTCAGGGGCAGCAGACGCGGGGATCCCATGAGCCACCTCACCTCTGTGCCTCGGCTTCTCCACGCAAGGGTGAAGGATGCCTCCTGTGTAGGGTCAGAGATGACCGCTGGGAGCCAGAGCCCTGGATGGGGACGCCCTCCCAGCAAAGGTTTCTTCCAGCCAGTATCCAGGCAGGACGGAGCAGGCCCTCTGCCCGGCTCACCCCATCTCATTCTCCAGGTGACTTCTGTCCAAGTGACTTAAGACCTTACTTCTGGGAAGCCCCCAAGACCTCCCCTCCCACAGCAGCAGACTCACGGGAGCCCTGCCTTCAGCCCGCGGCCCCTGCCTGGCCGGGCCTGTGACCTACCTCTCACAGATTCTCGTCCTCCTGGGGCCCGTGGGCATCGTAGGGGCAGCGATCAGAACAGGAGCTCAGCTGCGGCTGAGTCAGCGCCCTGAGTGGACACTCCTACTGCTCCCATTTTACAGGTGAGGAAACTGAGGCCCAGAGGGCTTAAGTAACTTGCCTTAATTCACACAGAGCTGGGATTTGAACCTGGGGTCCCCACCTCTAAGCACTAAGCCACGGGGGTGTCAGGGTAGACAGGTGTACAGGGTCGGGGGCCCTCCCGCCAGTCCCAGCCAGGCCCCGCAGCCACCATGCACCTCCTGGTCTTGGGGCACCTGACAAGCATCCCTGGGGACCCTGCACTAGGAGGTGCAGACTGTGTACCTCGAGGACAGAGGAGGGAATCAGGCCCTGACTGGCTCCAGGTCGGGTGCAGAGGACCCGACCGGGCGCTGAGCTGAGGTCCACCCGCATCTCAAAAGGGATTCTTGCTTCCCAGATGCAGACACCAGGCTGGGCAGTTAAGACAAGCGTCTTAGGGGAAAGTGGGACCCGCAGCCTTAGGAGTCTGACCCTCCCTCCTCCACTCCCCTCCCTTCTAAGCTGGAGGTGGAGCAGGACCCCTCCCGTGCTGGGTCTGCCCACAAGGCCCACCAGGGCCGGGAGGGCTTTGTCTTGGGTTTGTTGCGGGGAAGGGGTCTTCATTCTTGGGGCTGCTGACCCTTGGGGCCAAAGAGGGTTGGGGCGGCAGATTCTTCAGAATTGTTGGGAGGGTCCTCTCGGCCCCCCTCCTGACTTCCCTTTTCAAAGGTCCTGGGGCTTCCTAAGGGTCTCAACTCTGACGTCTAAACCGGAGCTCGGGCGCAGAAGACTTCCCCTCCAGGGCGATGAACGTCCCCTCGGGGCTCTAGGGAGGGCAGGGGGCGGGAGCGGTACGCCGGAGGCCGCGAGGCCGGGGGTGGAGTCGGGGTCCGGGCTCCTGGTCCAGCCGGCTCTCCTTGCGGGCTCCGCCCCCTCCCGCAGCCCCGCTCAGCCAGCCCCGGGGAGAGGGGGCCGAGGGGACCGCAAAGTTCCCCGGACTCCGGGGCAGGGCTGGCGGGAAAAGCCAAGGGGAGGAAAAGCGCCCCCAGGCTTCCCGGCCCCCTGCCCCCCAAGTTCACCTCTCCCCCACTTGGCTCACCTGTTCCCTCCCAGGCTAACCTCTCCCCCCCAGGCTCACCTGTCCTCCCCCAGGCTCACCTGGCCCCAAGGCTCACCTGCGCCGCGGATCGGAGGACCGAGTGACGAGCGCGGCTGCCGAGGTGGGGCTGGTCCAGCCTGCAGGCTGCGCCCTGGCCGGGCGGCCGTTCCGGGTCCCGCTCTGTCGCAGCCGCTCGGTCCCTCCCTGTCCCCGCCCCCCCACTTCCTGTGCGGCCCGCGGGAGGCGGCGGCGCGCTCCGGCCCCGCCAGGTGGGTGGCCAGGTGGGCAGGGCGCGGGCCGGGCGGCTCCGGCCCCGGGGCCGGGCGCGCCCCGGGCACCTGGCCGCACCGCCCGCGTCACCGCCCCCACCTGGCCGGCCGGCGCTCACGTGACCCGCGGCCGGGCAGGCTCGCGCCGCCCGAGTCCAGGCCGGAGTTCGCCCGCGCTGCTCCGGGACCGCCCACCGCCGCAGGCCGGCGTTGGTCGCCGGGTGTGGTGCGAGTGGCCCCGCTTCCCTCACTGCGCCCCTGAATCTCTCCTTCCAGGCCCAGCTCTGCTGCCACCTCCTCCAGGAAGCCCTCCTGGAAGCCGGCCAGCCCTGCGGGGAATCTGATGTCTGCGAGGCCTCCACTGCTGCAGAGCCGGCCCCACCTTCCGGATTCTTTGCAGATTGAGCCACAGAGCAGCACACAGCGCACGGTGCTCCAGCCGCGTTCACGGTGAGCTTATTACCTTCATCCCCATCTTACGAACCAGGATACTGAGACCTGAAAGGAAGACGCTTGCCAGCCCGCACAAGGCCGAGCCTGGACTCCAAGCCTGGCCTTTCCAGGCCTCGTCCAGAGTGGGTCCCCCGGGCAGAGGCTGTGACAGCCCCACAACTGGGGGTTCAGGAATCAGGCTCCCTGGTGCTGCGGGTTGGGACAGGCCGGCTTCCATCCTGAGCTTGGGCCCACCTGCCACTTTGCCAGGCAGGGGCCCTCGTCGCCATCCTACCCGCCGTGGGCCACCCCCACGGCACTTCCCAGCCCCGCCCGGCCCAGGGTGGCAGCAGCGGTCGGAGTGCGCTCACAGCACGCCTCTGCTCAGGAACTGCCCGTGGTTCCCAGAGCCTCCCCCATGAGGGCAGTGGCCTCCGCTTCCCGGTGAAGCCCACCCCCTTGCGCGCACTCTGCCTGTGCAGCCCCTCCCCCTCCCCAGGGAAAGCCCGCCTGCCTCTTTGCCGGAATGAGGAGGCGTGTGGAGCCCCTGAGCCTGCGGGTGGGTTTGTTTGGCGCCATAATCTGGTGGAAGCTGACCAATGGCACCTCTCCTTCCTGACGCCCTGGCCCTTCATCCGGGCCCAAGGTTCATCTCCAGCAAGCTCCTCCTCCTCCTGTTCTCCTTCCTCTTTAACTCTGGGGCATCTACTGAGTCCCTACTGTATGCTGACTCCAGTGCACGGCATCGGAGGTACAGCCATGAGCAGAACTGACGTGGTCTCTGTCCTCATGGAGCTCACGGCAGCGGGAGATGGACAAGTGTGAAATTACAGCCGAGGAGTCACCACAAATGAAGGGGCCAGCGCTATATGAGGCTATCACAGTGTGTGCGGGGTGGGGGGGTTGGCAGGAAGTCAGCACCACTGCCCCTAAAAAGAGCTACTAAGCCTCACACCTGGAGGATGAGCAGGAGTTAGCTCTGTGAAAGGGGGCAGAAGAGTGTTTCAGGCATGGTCACAGCACATGCAAAGGTCCTGAGGTGGGTGGGAGTATGGCCAGAGAGAGAGCCTGAAAGGCCATGGGGCTGGGAGCAGAGGGAGCAGGATGGGGGTGGGAGTGGGGAGACTGGGTAGGGCCTTGCCAGCTGGGGGCGGGGAAGTCAAATCTTTTCTGCCAAGAGCAGCAAGGAGCCACTCAGGGTGGCAAAGGGACAAAGTGATCGGATCTGGTGGAAAGACCCCTCTGGCAGCTGAGAAGAGGGCAGGGAGGAGGGGCCGAAACAGACACCCTGACTCCTAGCCCAGACCGAGAAAGCTGATATTCTGCTTCTGCTTGTATACTTCCAGGGAGGGGAGCTCACTACCTCCCAAGACAGATTATTACGTTGTCCCGTTATCACATTCTTTAGTCATTCTTGATATGACCTGGAACCCAGGTTGTTCATCATCCCGGCATGTTCCCCCAAGATGCTTCAAAATGTGCCAAAATCCCCCTCAAAATATGGTCATCAGGGCAGAACCCAGGACGACACCAGGACAAGAGGAGGGGGAACATTCATCTCCTTTCTTCTAGGTACTGTGCATCTGTTAACACAGCATCTTCCTGCTGCAGCTCTTACATATATCCATCCCACAGCAGAGAGCCCAGGGCCCTGTATACAGCAGGAGCTCAGCAAGTGCCTGCTGACTCACTGATGTGACCTGAGATCCCGGGACTGAGCCACAGAGGTGCGGGTGTGCCAGCCCCCATTCCCACCTGTCTCCAGGTCTCTTTCAGGGGAGGCTCATTGCCAAAAGTGCCACCCAGCGTGATTCCATTTGGACACCCACACGGGGCTGTGCATTTGGGTGAGCTTTCAGGCCACCACAGTCCCTTTGCTGAGCCCAAGCCTCAGTGCAGTGGGCAGGAGCAGGGGCGTGCCAGCCGGCAGGACACAGCCTAGCCTGGGGGTGCAGACCCGCCCTGTCCCGGCGCCCACCCCCCAGGGCTGGTGCTGTGTGAGCTTTCTGTCCTGTGCCTGCAAGGAGATGCTGCAGGCTTGCAGGACTGGCTTGGGATTTTCTTGGGTGTCAGGGTTTGAAGGCAGCCCTGCCTGGCGCACCTGTGGCCTGCCCAGTTCCTGCCCCGCATCGGCGCCTGCGTCTGCCAACGTCCCCCTGCTGCAGGGCCCCGGCTGCACACAGGGAGGGGCCCAACGGGCAGTCAGTCCCATCTGTGTGTGTGTGTGTGTGTGTGTGTCGGGTAGGGGCTGAGGGCTGACCCCTATAGGCGGTCGCCTGGGCCCTGCAGCCACCTGGATGGACAGACCGCTTCAGGGAAGCTCCCAGGAAAGGTGGGAAGCTGCTGCCCTCCAGAGGCCATTGTGGGTACTGCAGCCACAAGATCCCACCTCCCAGAGCCTAGCAGCTGGGGGCGTCCTGGGGCGCCTTGGCCCACGGGAAGCTGGAGGCCTGGTGGAGGGATTCCAAGGCCCCGGAGGGTTCCCAGCTACCACTAGGTGCTTTCCTGTAAAACCCTCTTTCAGAACCCAGCTTGGTCACTGCAGGGTTGATCCCCACCCCGCCCCTTCCTGCCCTAGCCGTCCAGTGTCTATTTTGGCCCCTCCCACACCCCGAGTATGCCACCAAACGACCAGGCTTTGAGGAGCCATCTCCCCGTTTCCAGTTGGCTCAGTGTGTGGTTGGGAACGGGTGACCTGGAGCAAGTGGCCCGGCCTCTCTGGGCCTCTGATGTCTCAGCTGTAAAGTGAGGGTTTGGTGATGACATGGGAGACGACCCAGAGTTGGTGCCCGGGAGTGGTGGCTGGAAGGAGCAGCTCCAGAGTCCTAAGTGACGGGCGTGGCAAGAAGGCCCCGGGGCTGGCGCCTGGCCCTCCTCTCCCTCGCCTGCCACCAGGAGTGAGTGTGTGGACCTCTCCGCATCCTGTGGCCGAGACCAGGGGCACACAGGGCCAGGTCAACAGAGAGACAGTGGCCCTTTGGGATGGCACCTAGGCCCCTGCATACCTGCCTCGGGCCTCCGGGCTGGCTGTGCCCCAAGCTGGGAGGTGGACGCTCTCATCTCAGGAAACCCCGGGAGCACCCTCCTTAGGGGCCTCCAGAACCTCAAGAAATACACTTCTTGTTGTTTGAAGCCCCCGGTTTGTGGTCATCTGTTGCAGCCGTGGAAGCTGACACAGCCCTCTCCCTGGCTTATTTCTCTTCAGAGCTCTCTGCCTGTGGCCCTGCTCCTTCATTTCCCCTGTTTCTCTCTTCCCACTGGACCGCCTGCTCCGTGAGGGCAGGGACGGCATGCTCTGTGGACAAATAGTCACCTGCATGCTCTCTTCCAAGGCCTGGGTGGCTCCGTGCCGGGTCTCTGTGGAGAAGAGGCCGAGGCACACAGCATGTCCCCGGCCTCCCCACCAGCCAGAAAGAGTTTCATCTTCAGGGGCGGAAAGGCAGGGGCCTGTGAGAGTGGCTGCCGCGTCGCCACCTGGGTGTTCTCCCCTCCTCCCACACGAGAGTCTTGGAGGTGACCCCACTGTCCCGTCACTGGACTCCTGGGCCGGGGAGGGAGGCAGCAAGCGGCCTCAGCTCCTAGCGCCAGGATCCCAGGGTCAGAGCCCGCACACAGACGTTCACCTTTGGAAGGTAAGATGTGGCTCAGCCGTGTGCTTGGCCTGCCCTGAACTCACTAAATGAAGGGTCTGGCCCTCTAGGGTTCCCAGAAGGGGAGAGGATGTGGACCCCGCAACCCCACAGCTATTGGGATTTCCTATAAAGAAGTCAATGCTCGTTTCTGCAAGAGCCCCTGTCCTGTGACTTGAGGGCGTCCCGTGCACCTGGAGGTCTCACTTCAAGTCCTCCAAACTTTTGCTCAGCCAGTCGGGCTGCAGCCCAGAGTGGCAGTGCCCTGAGGCCAGCAGCCCCCTGGGAGGCCTTTTGGCCTGACCGTCCCAGGTGCCCAGAGGTGAAGATGAGCGAGGCTACAAGGCATGCCCGTCTCCCCTGCCAGGGCCGAGTGGGCAGTGCCCGCTGCCTGCTCCCTTCCCTCCCCGGGGGCCACAGGAGAATGTGTGGGGTGGAGGGAGGGACACAACAACCCTCCTTTCTTCTCCAGCTGTGGCATCGGGCTGACCTATCCTTCACTGCAGGGTCCCACGGGCGCTCCGTCCAGTCCGCGGGCAGCTGGGAAAGGTCTCCTGTTGACCTCGGATGATGCAGTGGCTGTGAGTGGGCCTGAGGACAGAGGCTCCTCTGTGCTGGGTGAGTGGTGGCCCAGGGTGGGGTGGGGCCCGCAGATGGGCAAGGGGGCAGCACAGGGGCCGGGGTGCCAGGCAGGGCCTGGCTGCCTCTCTGGCCACCAGGGTGGCCTTGCTGAGCAGGAAGATCAGTTCAGGGAGTGCATGGTCACTCCTCCTTGTCCCCCAAACAGCAAATGGTGATTGCCTCCTATTGAGCACCTACTGAGTGTCAGGCCTCATGCGTCATCTTAGTGAATTCTTACAGAAGCCCTGTAAGGTCATTGTTCCCATTTAACCAGGAGGTGAAGTGTTTGCCTGTTGTCTCCTGGCTGGTGAGGGGCCTAGACAGGACCAGAACCTAGGTTGGTAAGACCCCAAAGCCCAGGCCCCCTTGGAATAATTAAGGACTGTTTCAGGTTTCCAAAGAAGTAGAAAATTAAAAAAAAAATGCATGTATCTGCCTCCACTTGAGAATTTCAAACGTTACAGGCATTTGGGCTGTGATGAAGCAGCTCCCACCATAATCAACTGGAAAACTGAACACAAACTACAGGAAGCAGCTATTTCAAACGTTGGGCAACAGACAGCAGAGGACAGTGGCTCCTGGGAGAAAGGAGCAAACAAGGAGAGCCCACGATTGCCCAGCTTTCTTCCCAGAGGCAGGTGGGAAACACGGTGGTCCCACTGAGCCGAGGGGGCAGATATGGAGTTTGGGGAGGCTGAGGGGACTGGAGACTGGCAGAGCCCTGGGGAGGAGGCCATGATGGAGAGAAGGAGCTCCAGAAATCCTCCTCGGGCCAACCTGAGTTTTGGCCAAATGCTATGCTGTGCATGTGCAGAGTGAGATCCCAGGGAGCCAGGCAAAGGACGACTACCAGGGAGGTCTGTGAGCTGATCAGCTCCCAACATCCATGCAGGGCCAGGAGACACTTGAATGACAACCAGTCAGAATGAAGAGGCCTTGTGGACCCCCAGGGCATTTGATGGAGACCAAAGAAGGCCACGTCTTAGGTGTAGGGCTAAGCTAACCCCAGAATGAAGGCTGTTCCATGCCTGACCTGACAGAGCATTGAAACAAGCCCTGCAAAGACCAGGCTGGTCTCCACATAAGTTAACTGCTTGTCTGCACAAAACTCAACATTCTTAAAGAGCAGGCCAACAAGTTCCAGGATCTCAACAATTTAACATTTACAACCTCTGGCACCCAATAAAACGTTACTGGACATGTGACTGATAACTAGGAGAAAGAGCAGTCCATAGAAACAGACCCAGAAATGACAGAGATTACAAAATTAGTAGATAAGGTATTTAAACAATGATTATAATTACGTCCAAAGATTTAAAGGAAGCCATGATCATAACCAAAAGAGAACATATAATACTGAATCAAATCAAAACTGTAAAGACAAAAATATACAACATATGAAATAAATAAACAGACTGGATGGGTTAACAACAGGGTCGACACTACGGAAGAAGAGACCAGTGAACTGGAAGATAGGAAAATACAAGTTATCCAAAATGAAGCACACAGAGAAAAGACTGGAAGAAATAAGCAGAGCCTCACTATTCCATGAGATGATATCAAGCAGTCTAACAATATGTAATCTGAGACCCAAAAGGGGTGAGAGGGAGAAAATATGTTTAACAAAATAATGGCTGAAAATGTTCTAAATGTGATAAAACCCCCAAGCCTGTCGATCCAAGATCCTTAATGAACTCAAAGCAGCATGAATACAAAGAAAAGCACACCAAGGCACATCATAATCGAATGGCTGAGACCAGGGCTAGAGAGACCATTTTAAGGGAATAAGGATAAGAATAACTGCCGACTTGTCATCAGAAACACTGCCAGCTTGGAGAACTGGAAGAACACCTTTAAAGTGCTGAAAGAAACCAAAACTGTCAACCAAGATGTCCACTTCTAGTGAAAATATCCTTCAATGATGACAGTGAAATCAGGACATTTTAAGATCAAAGCTAAGCACACTCTCCAGTCTTTCTGTGCAGGAGGCCTCTTTGCTTGTCCTGGAGCTCCGCCCCAAGGGGCAGGCTTCAGCTTTAGGACACATCTAGTGGCTGCTCTTAAGGAAGACAGGCTATGGATGCCATCTTAAAGCTTCCCTCTGCCTTGCTCACCCAGAACAGAGCTTATATACTTGTTTAGACCCCTGACTTTTGTGACTGCTGCCCAGGTCACCTGACTCTGGCAGCTAGTGGGGCTCCCTCTTGCAGTCCCAGAGGACTGTACATATTTGTATGCTTTTAAAAGCTGATGCCTGAGGGTCTGGCTTCCAGTCAGCCTGAATCCAGGTGCTGAGATCCTCCCCTTTGGCACACTGACAGGTCTTGGCACATCCTCAACTACTGGGAGCTATTAAAAATACAATAGGCTGCTTGGACAAACACAGAGGTTTGAGAGACAACCAGGAGCTGAGGCGAGGTAGAACGACAAGTTTCCTCTCCTACATGAAGCTACTCCTCCACTACTGGGAGAGGTGGTTGTTTCATCTACCGTATAGAAACCAGCAGAGGGTCAAGCAAAATGAGAAATAGAGGAATGTGTTCCAAATTAAAGGACGAGGGAAAACATCAGAAAAAAACCTTAATGAAGTGATGACAAGTGATTTACCTGATAAATAGTTCAAAGTAATGATCAAAAAGATGCTCACTGAACTGGGAAGAAGAATGGATGAACACAGTGAGAACTTTAATAAAGAAAGAGAAAAATATAAGAGAGTACCAAATAGAAGTTACAGAGCTGAAGAATCCAATAACTGAAATGAAAAATACAATAGAAGGGTTTAACAGCAGACTAGATGTAGCAGAAGAAAGGATCAGTGAACTTGAAGACAGGGCAGTAGAACTCGCCCAATCAGGGCAGTAAGAAGAAAAAAGAGTGAAAACAAAGTGAAGAAAGGGACTAATGGGACAATATCAAACAGACTAATATTTGCATTATAGGGCTCCCAGAAGGAGAAGAGAGAGAGAAAAGGGCAGAAATCTTATTTGAAGAGGTAATGGCTGAAAACTTCCCTAACCTGGTGAAGGAAACAGACATTCAGATCCAGGAAGCCCAGAAATTTCCAAAGAAGATGAATCCAGAGACCTACACCAAGACACATTATAATTAAGATGTCAAAAGTTAAAGACAAGGAGACAATCTTAAAAGCAGCAAGAGAAAAACAACTTCTTAAGTACGAGGGAACCCCTGTAAGACTATTGGCAGATTTTTCTGCAGGAACTTTGCAGGCCAGAAGGGAGTGGCACAATATATTCCAAATGCTGAAAGGAAAAAACCTTCCAACCAAGAATACTCTACCTGGCAAGGTTATCGCTCAGAATTGAAGGAGAGATAAACAGTTTTCCAGACAAGCAAAAGCTAAAGGAGTTCATCACCACTAAACCAGCCTTACAAGAAATGTTAAAGGGACTTCTTTAAGATGAAAAGAAAGGGCACTAATTAGTAACAGGAAAACATATGAAAAAATAAATCTCACTGGAAAGGTAAATATATAGTAAAGGTAGTAGATTGATCACTTGTAAAGCTAGTATGATGGTTCAAAGTCAAAAGCAGTAAAAATAACTATGATTGCAACAATTAGTTAAGGGATACATCAGATAAAAAGATGTAAAATGTGACATCAAAAACATAAAATATGGGGGGAGAGTAATGTTGAGCTTTAGAATAGGATGAATTTTAAGTTGTTATCAACTTTAGATAGACAGTTATAAATATAAGTTGTTATATGTAAGCTTCACGGTAACCACAAAGCCAAAACCTATGGTAGGTACACAAATGATAAAGAGAAAGGAATCTAAGCATACCACTAAAGAAAGTCATCAAACCATAAAGGAAGAGAGCAAGAGAAGAAGCAAGGAACAGAGAGGAACCACAAAAACAGCCAGAAAACAATTAATAAAATGGCAATAAGCACATACCTATCAATAATTATTTTAAATGTAAATGGACTAAATTCTCCACTCAAAAGACATAGAGTGGCTGAATGGATTAAAAACTAAGGCCCATCTATATGCTGCCTACAAGAAACTCACTTCAGACATAAGGACACACACAAACTGAAAATGAAGGGTTGGTAAAAGATATTCCTTGCAAATGGAAGCCAAAAGAAAGCTGGAGTAGCTGTACTTATATCAGACAAAATAGACTTTAAAACAAAGTCTGTAATAGGAGACAAAGATAGGCAGTACATAATGATGAAGGTGTCAATCCAACAAGAGGCTATAATATTTGAAAATACTTATGCACCCAACATAGGAGAACCTAAATATATAAAGCAAATATCAACATATATAAAGGGAGAAGTCGACAGCAATGCAATAATAGTAGAGGACTTTAATTCCCCACTTACATCAATGGATAGATCATCCAGACAGAAAATCAATAAGGAAACAGTAGCCTTCAATAACACATTAGAATAGATGGACTTAGAAATTTACAGAACATTCCATCCCCAAACTGCAGAATGTATACTCTTCTCAAGTGCACATGGAACATTCTCCAGGGTAGATCTTGTGTTAGGCCACAAAACAAGTCATGATAAATTTAAGAGGATTGAAATCATATCAAGCATCTTTTCTTACCACAGTGGTATGAAACTAGAAATTAATTACCCAAAGAAAACTGGAAAATTCACAAATATGTAGCTATTAAACAACATGCTACTAAACAACCAATGGGTCAAAGAAGAAATAAAAAAATACCTTGAGACAAATGAAAATGGAACATACCAAAATTTATGGGATTCAGCAAAAACATTTCTAAGAGGGACGTTCATAGTGATAAATACCTACATCAAGAAATGAGAAAAGTCTCAAACCTAACTTTACACCTCAAGGAACTAGAAAAAGAAGAACAAATGAAGCCCAAAGTTAGTTGAAGGAAAGAAATAACAAAGATTAGAGCAGAAGTAAATGAAATAGAGACTAAAAAGACACTAGAGAAGATCAATGAAACTAAGAGCTGGTTCTTGGAAAAGATAGAAAGAATTGACTAACCTTTAGCTAGACTCACCAAGAAAAAAAAGAAAGAGGACCCAAATAAAATCGGAAATGAAAGAGGAGATGTTAAAACTGATATCACAAAAATATGAAGGATCATAAGAGACGATTATGTGCCAACATACTGGAAAACCTAGAAAAAATGGATGAATTCCTGGAAACATACAACCTACCAAGATTAAATCACGATGAAATAGAAAATCTGAAAAGACTGATTACTCGTAAAGAGATTAAATCATTAATCAAAAATCTCCCAACAAACAAAAATCCAGGACCACACGGCTTCACTGGTGAATTTTACCAAACATTCAAAGAAGAATTAATACCAGTACTTCTCAAACTCTTCCAAAAAATAGAAGAGGAGGGAACTCTTCCAAGCTCGTTTTACAAGCACAATATTACCCTGATACCAAAACCAGATAAGGATGCCACAAGAAAAGACAATTACAGGCCAATGTCCCTGATGAACATAGATACAAAAATCCTCAACAAAACATTAGCAAACTGAATTCAACAATACACTAAAAGGATCATTCACGATGATAAAGTGGAATTTATTCCAGGGATGCAAGGATGGTTCAACGTCTGCAAATCAATCAACGTGATACACCGCATTAATGAAACGAAGGATAAAAATCACACGATCATCTCCACAGATGCAGAGAAAGCATTTGACAAAATTCAACATCCATTTGTGATAAAAACACTCAACAAAGTGGGTATATAGGGAGTGCACCTCAGCGCAATAAACACCATCTATGACAGCCCACAGCTAACATCATATTCAGTGGTGAAAAGCTGAGAGCTATCCTTGAAGCTCAGGAACAAGACAAGGGTGCCCACTCTTTCCACTTTTATTCAGCACGGTACTGGAAGTCCCAATCAGAGCAATTAGGCAGAAAAAGAATAAAAGTTATCCAGATTGGGAAGGAAGAAGTAAAACTGTCTCTATTTGCAGATGGTATGACATTATGTATGGAAAACCCTAAGGACTCCATCAAAAAACTGTTAGAAGTAATAAACAAAGTCAGAAAAGTTGCAGGATACAAAATCAGTCTCCAAAATCTGTCCTGTCTCTATGCACTAACAGTGAGCTATCAGAGGGAGAAATTAGGAAAACAATCCCATTTACAATAGCCTCAAACAAAATGTCTAGGAATAGATTTAACCAAGGAGGTGAAAGACTTGTATATTGAAAACCATAAGAAATTAATGAAAGAAATTGAAGAAGACAGGAAAAAATGGAAAGATGCTTTGTGCTCATGGATTAGAAGAATTAATATTGTTGAAATGTTCATACTACCCAAAGCAATCTACAGATTCAATGCAATCTGTATCAAAATTCCAATAGCATTTTCCACAGAAATAGAACAAAAAATCCTAAAATTTGTATGAAATCACAAAAGACCCTGAACAGCCAAAGCAATCTTGAGAAAGAAGAAGAAAGCTGGAGCCTTTCAAACTATGTTACAAAGCTATAGTAATTAAAACAGTATGGTATTGGCATAAAAACAGACACACAGATCTATGGAATAGAATGCAGAGCCCAGAAATAAACCCACGCATATATGGTCAATTAATTTATGACAAAAGAGCCAAGAATATAGGAAATAGGCAAAGGAGAATCTCTTCAAAAAATGGTGTTGGGAAAACTGGGCAGCCACAGGCAAAAGAATGAAACTGGACCACTATCTTAAACTATACCCCAAAATTAACTCAACGTGGATTAAAGACTTGAATGTAAGACCTGAAACCGTAAAACTCCTACAGGAAAACATAGGCGGTAAACTCTTTGACATTGGTCTTGGCAATAATTTTTTGAATCTGACACCAAAAACAAGGGAAGAAAAGCAACCATAAATCGGTGTGACCACATCAAACTGAAAAGCTTCTGCACAGCAAAGGAAACCATCAACAACGTGAAAAGGCACCCCACTGAATGGGAGAAAATATCTGCAAATCATATCTGATAAGGGGCAAATATCCAAAATATATAAAGAACTCATACAACTCAATAGCAAAATAAAGCAATCTGATTAAAAAATGGGCAGAAGATCTAAATAGACACAATTCCAAAGAAGACATACAGATGGCCGACAGGTACATGAAAAGATGCTCAACATCACTAATCATCCGGGAATGCAAATCGAAACCACAAGAAGATATCACCTCACACTTGTTACAATGGCTATTATCAAAAAGACTAGAAATGAGCTGGTGAGGATGTGGAGAAAAAGGGAAACCTCATGCACTGTTGGTGGGAGTGTAAAATGGTACAGCTGCTGTGGAAGACAGTATGGAGGGTCCTCAAAAAGTTAAAAATAGAATTACCAAATGATCCAGCAATTCCACTTCTGGGTATTCATCCAAAGAACACGGAAACACTAATTCACTAAAACACCCCCATGTTCATTGAGTATTATTTACAATAGCCAAGACAGGGAAACAACCTAAGTGTGTACATATGTGTGCGTACACACACACACACACACACACACACACACACACACACACACACGGAATATTATTCAGCCATAAAAAAGAATGAAATCTTGCCATTTTTGACAACATGGATGGACCTTGAAGGCATTATGCTACGTGAAATAAGTCAGACAGAAAAAGACACTGTAAGATCTCACTTATATGTGGAATTAAAAAATATATATAAATAGGGGCTGGCCCAGTGGCGCAGTGGTTTAGTTCGCGCTTGGCAGCCCGGGGTTCACAGGTTCGGATCCCGGGCACCTGCCGATGCACTGCTTGTCAGCCATGCCGTGGCGGCGTCCCATATAAAGTAGAGGAAGATGGGCACGATGTTAGCCCAGGGCCAGTCTTCCTCAGCAAAAAGAGGAAGATTAGCAAGGAATGTTAGATCAGGGCTGGTCTTCCTAATAAAAAAAAAACCAAAAGCCAAAAAAATAAAAATAAATATATAAATAATAAAAGTATATAAATATATATAAATAATAAATACATAAAAATATATACATATACAAATATATATATATATACATATATATGTACTAGGCTCATAGATACAAAGAACAGATTGGGGGTTGCCAGAGGTGCGGGAGTTGGGAGAAATTGGTGAACTGTTTGGTTTTTTTTTAGTTTAAACATATTGGAAAAAAAAGACAAAAGCTGGGAGAACTCATTGCCAACAGACTTGCACTACAAGAAATGTCAAAGGAAGGTTTTTGGGCTAAAAGAAAATGATAGGAGATGGAAATTCAGGTCTGTACAAGGAATAGAGCCCACTGGAAACTGTAAATATGTGGATAAATGTGAGACTTTTCTGTGTTTTAAAAAAATACTTTAAAAGATAATGGATAACTTAAAGGAAAAATAATGACAGTGCATTATGGAGTTTATAACATGTGGAAGTAAAATATAATAAAACACAAAAGACGGGAGGAGAGAATAGAAAAATACTGCTGTGAAGTTCATATATTTACATAAAGTGGTTTAATGTCGCTTAAAGATAGGTACTGATAAAGATAGAGCATTTGACCCAATCCAACTTAGTCACAAAAATCTTGGCAATGTAAGGATAGAAGGAACTTCCTCGTCCTGACGAAGGGCGTGTACAGCTGACCTCACCTAATGGTGAGGAGCTGACGACTTTCTCCTTCAGCTCTGGGACAAGGCAAAGATGTCCCTGTCACACATCCACTCCACGTGGAACATGCGACGAGGCAAG
Organism: Tapirus indicus; assembly: GCA_031878705.1. NCBI lineage: Eukaryota > Metazoa > Chordata > Mammalia > Perissodactyla > Tapiridae > Tapirus > Tapirus indicus. Next base: position 86,630,736 of record CM062924.1, on the reverse strand, counting down.
AAAAAGCAAGAAATGGCAGACATTCTGGAAAGGAAGAAGTGAAACTTTTCTCTCTCAGGTAGATGTCCTGACCGTGCATTTAAATGATCCTCGAGTGTCTGTGAGTCGTTGCAGATAAGAGGGAAGCCCCTCGCACAGCCTCTCCCATCCCACCTTTGCCTCCTTGTTTCCCAGAGGAAACCCCTCCCCTGAGTTTGGTATTTATCTACCTCCTGCATGCTTTTGTTCTTTCCTACACATGTGTATCACCACGAACAGTCGACAGTGTTGCTCCTTGCACTTTTAAACTCTTCGTAAATGGTATCAAGCAGAAGGTCTGTTCTCTCCAGCTCCGTGCTGGATGGGTTGAAGGGGGGGCTCACCCCAAATGCTTGCAGTGAGGTGAGGCTGGGAGCCCCCAAGCTGGCCCTAGGCTAAGCCGTGGGCCCCCTCTGCTCCTGCCACCTGCTCGTTCCAGCCTGGGTTCTCTGGGGGAAGGGCTTCTCCAAGGGCAAGCTGGATGGCTTGGGGGGCAGCACAGCATGGGTGGGGACCAGCCCTGGCCAGCCTGGGCGAGAAGTTCTTGAAGCTGTGTAGGGCCTCCAAGACGTTGAGCTTCATGACGGATCCAGGCCCCAGAGTGGGGGTGGGCGGGACACACCATCTTGGAAAAATCAAGTTAATTGAAGTATAGTTTGCATGTGTAAGATTGTCCCTTTAAAGTCTAAATTAGTTGAGTTTTTAACAAATGTATAGTTGTGAACCCACAATCACAATATGGAACATTTCTGTCACCCCACACAGCGTCCTCTTGCCCCTTTGCAGTCCATCCCCTCTCCCCACCCTAGCCCCGGGCACCCATTGACCTGCTCCCCATCCCTACATCTCTGCCTTTCCCAGAATGCTGTGGAATCAGGGTCATGCAGCCCTGGTTAGAGCCCTCGCCGCATTTGGTGGTGCGTGTCAGTGGTTGTTCCTTTACTGATGAGTAGGATTCCTTCCTGTGGAGGCTCCACAGTTTGTTTTCAGAGACTGAATGTACAGACAACGGCCAGACCATACACAAAAATAGAACTCTGACCTCTGACCCGTCATCTGCGGGAACCAGCTCAGGAAGCCAAACCATAACAGTAACCATTGGCCCAGAGCGCCCAGGACTGCTCCATCGCTGGCAGCTCCTGAGTTTTGTCCCCGCTTCCAACTCAGGACCAGCCAGAGAAAGCTGAATGTGCCCCCACCCAGTCACGTGGGACGCCCGCTTCCAGTTAGTGCCTCCAGCTCCCCAGGCCCATGGCCCCGTCAGGACACACCCGGAAACTTCCCTTTTCCAGCATGGAGCGCCCCCTCTCCTCTGCCTGCCTTTGGGTCTCCGTCAACATGTAAGTGACGGTGGCTGACTCGCTTCTACGTGGTGCTCTGAGTACACGGCCTTGGCTAGCTCTCATTCCAGTGCTCTTCCTTGGTTTCCAGTGCCCACACTCACTCTCCAGTGGATGGACATTCGTGTTCTATCCAGTTTGGGGCTGTTATGAATGAAACCGTCGTGCACATCGGCGTACAGGTCTTTGTGTGGACAGGGGGTTTCGGCTCCCTCCGTTTTAGAACCTGGTTCCTGCTCTGTACCAGCTCGAAGCCTTCCCAGAACCTCCTGGTGGCCTGGTGGGCTCAGGAATCCGGGGGCCACAAGCTGGATCCCAGGATAGAAGAGCCAACTGCCTCCCTTGGCGTTTTGGGTGGCTCCTGCCCCCTCTACGGGGCCTCAGCTGGCGTCCCCTCTTGTACCCTTGGAATTCCGTCCTCCTCTGCCCTGGAACTCTAGGAGCGAGACTACTTCCCTGTCCGGAGTTGGGAATGAGTTGTGTGGAAGACGTCCCCGGCTGTGGGGAGCGCGGTTGCGCTGTCCTTCACAGCGATTGCAATCCAGGCGTGTGGCTGGCGGCCACCTCACACCCCAGAATGCCCTGGAGCAAACTTACACCGCTGGACACCTCTCTCTGGTCCCTCTGTCCCCACAAAAGCCACCCTGGGTCTGGTCATTTTACCCCAAATTAGAACACATCTTGATGTTTGGAAGACTTTTGCTGCCATGAGAAATAGGTTAACGATTCTCAAAATAGCTTCTCTGCAAATAACCGACAGGCTCACTTGGCCCAAAATGAATCTGAAGGGGAATCAAAAGCATCTCTTTTCCCAGAAAACAGATTCCTCATTGACACATTTCTCTCCTGTTGATTTTTTCCCCCGTTTCCAAAATGGAGCTTTTTTCCACAGTCCTTTATGCAAGGAGCCAGGCTGCAGAGAGACAAAGTCCGCTTGTCAGCAATATTCTGTTCGTCTCTGTGCCCTTTTCCTTGGGGGCCTCCTGACAATAGGGCTATTATCAGATAGCGCTCTGATTCCATAGATTTTCCTCTCCCTTCGGGGCTAATGAGGAGAAGGGTTGCCAGGCTGAACAAAGATGGGGGGATTTGCACTTGACTGGAGCCCCAATAGCGCGAGCTCCAGGAAGGGCCATTATGGGGCATGCTGGATACTGTCATTCGATCGCTGTGAATGACTTTTGGAAGCCCGGCCATTCATCAGTTTTGTGATTCACATCATTTGTCCTTGGGAGCGGAAATATATTTCCCAGAGAGAAGCCTTTCAAGCTCTCTGTGCCTGGAGCTCCCGGGGCAAACTCCACCTCTGACCATCGGGGCTTAAGATCTCTCCATCGCTTGTCAGCCACATCAGAGAGGAAGGGAATCTTGAAATATTTAAATGGCCCCCAGACCAATCCCACATGGGGACACGCACTTCACTTGATGGTGTTAGGAAAATAAAAGGGCTTGGCCCCACGGATTTGGGTCCTGGGATCTTGTTCCAAGATCAATTTCCATTTCTTCCCTTTGGTGGCTACTGGGCGCTGCTCTTTAGGGGTCCCCAGGCCTCACCCATCTCCATGACTTCCAGCTGAGCATGTTCAGGCCCCTTTGGAGGCACTGGAGTTCCCGGAATCCATGTTAAGTGACGGCCCTTATAGCAAACCATTCATTCATTCATTCGTGCAACCCACCTTCCATGGAGTGTGTTTCAAGCCAGGCTTTGGAACCGGAGAGGTAACTCAGGGCCCTCTCCCTCTTTGCAGCCCCCAAACCCCGTGTGTGTGATATTTTCTGACTCAGTGAACAGAGGCTCAGGGTCCCTGCGTGTCCCGGGGGCCTGAGATGACGGTCCGTGGGGGGGACTCTGGACCCTGTGCACTTCTAAAGCTTCCGGGAGAAGGGGATTGCTGCCCGATTTCTCTTTGACACTGTAATCTTTTCTTCCTGCCATACAAAGAAAACAGAAAAGGCAAAGGTACCCTCAGCCCTCATGGGGCAGTGAGATAGTCCCCCACGTGAAGACACCGCTCCTTCCACATCCGGGGAGGGCCAGGCGCCATCTTGGCCTGGGCAGGGGTTGTGGTGTCAGACAGATGCCTCGTCGGGTCTCTTTGGGTGTGGGAGGCACACTGCCCACCCCAGCTCTGTGCTCTGGTGGCAGGGGAGCCGCCACGGGTGGACCGGTGGCTGGTGTGAGTCCTGGGAATTTGGGAGCTGTCTCCTGCGGCCTGAGTGGGTGAGAGTGGGTGGCATGTAAGGGGGTCAAGGAGGTTCAGGGAGGGAGGGAAGGCCAGGGGCTGTGGGGGGCGGCGAGCAGGTAAGCAGCTACTTGTGGGAGTGGTCAAGTGCATCAGCAACGGACGTCCAGATAATGAGCAGGTGTCAGGCAATAGAAATGCCACCTGGACGCTGGGCTCTTCTACAGATGACCCACCTAGAGAAGCTGGAGAGCCGGCCGCCAGCGTCGAATGTGCGGGGAGGCTGCGTGTGCAGGGTGACCCTCCGCCACCTTGAAACCCCTAGTCAGGGGTTTCCCAGGCATGCCACCTCTGGGCGTGGCAGGCTCCAGCTGTGTCCACCTCCAGGCGTGGCGTGCCTCTGCACATGCCCTGTGCTTGAGGAGCTGGGGGCGGGGGGCACAGCGCCAGAGGCCTGGGGGTCTGTCAGCAGGAGGGCAAAGAGGATTCAGGAGATGTTCAGAGACTCTGGGAGGGGAGGGGGCTGTTTGTATGTGGCAGGCAAGGCTGGCCCAGAGGCTGCAGGCCTAGGGGACACCTGGGTGACACTCGTTAACCTCTGTGTCAGCTGAAAGTGGAGAGGAGACACTCGTGGGTGAGAAGGTTCGGGGAAGCCCCTGTGGGCAACCCCCCACAGCCTGATTCGGGAGGCAGCACTCGTCTTTTGCAGTTTAACCCTTCAAGGCCTCTCGGTCAAAGCAGAATCAGGATGGGGGGCGGCCCCCCCCAGCAGGTGGGCTCCAAAAGAATGCCTGGGTCTCGGGAGGAGGGGTGCCCTGGGGGAAGCTGGGTCCCCTTTCCCTGCAGCCCCAGGCATTTGCTCAACCCCTGGCCAACTGGACGGCTGGCCGTCACCTGTGGGGCAGGCTCAGGCCCTGGCTGGGGGCGGTGTGAGGGGGGCGGGCACAGCCACCATGCAGGGTTGGTGGGTGGGGAGGTCCACCTTAGGAAGGGGTGGGTTTAGGACTGGCCTTACAGGATGGGATCCTCCATCACCTCCACAAGGGAGCGCTGTGTCACCAAGAGGCCCAGGGCAAGAGTTCAAGGGGGGAGGCCCTGGGGGCGGGTACACCTGGAGGCAGGAATACCTGGAGGCTGCTACACCTGGAGGACACACCTGCAAGGCACCATGCTTGGAGACTGACACACCTAGAGGAGGACGTGCCTGGAGGAGGGCACACCTGGAGGCCACCACTCTCACTGCGGGGCTGTCCAGGGTAGTTGGTGCCCTCCCTGAGCTTGTCCTTTTCTGGAAAATGGGAATAGCATGGGTACCACCCCCGGTCCTGGTGTTGGGAGGGTGGCTTCGCTTACACCAGGGCTTGTCACCCGGGATTCTCAGTCAAGGCTGGCGAGCCTCGCCACTGGTCACACCCCAACTCTCGAACCCCTTCCCCGTCCCAGCGGCCTCAGTTCTCCCTCAATGAAGCTTGCGGGCACCGACGCTTAGAAAAGCACACAGATTTATTGCATATCAATCTCATGTATAAATTCATTGTAGCATCGGAAAGATTACATTTGGTATACAGTCCTATTCTACAGCTTAACCTCAGATCAGCTTCTCCTAGGCTTCATCTTAAAGAAATTTCTCTACACAAGTACATTTGTCTTTCACAAGCATCAAAATGAAATCTGCAAATTGCTCTTAACGATTTCCTAGCCCTCACGTCTTTCTATTTCATTCTTCTCCGCAGCGGTTTCCATAGTAATTAAAAACTGCGTCTCTTTCACGTGGGCAGTTCGGGACTCCTGGTCTCGAGGACGTGGACCCTAAACACGTATTCAGTAAGTGCGTCTACGGACTTTTCCTTTTCATAAAAATTTCACGAACAGACACGATAATGACCGCTAAACACGAGTCATGCACAGTTTACTGATAACAGAAGCAATTTACAATCAGGGGGACATGGGACACACACCAGCCTCCTTCCTAATGGTTTTTTAAAACATTATATGAAAACCAGACATTTACTTTCGATTTCTTCTTCAACACTCTACAGTTCGAAAAGAAAAAGAACGAAACACAAACTAACTCAAATCTGAAATGTAACAATGGCCAGAGGATGGCGTGGATGCACAGGTTGGGGTTCTCGCACACAGGTGTACCTGTGTGCTTTCAACCACGTATTCTGACATGGGGCTCCACTTCCCTCATCTTGGAGAGAACAGTGACGATGCAGAAAACACGGAGAGAAACTTCTAGAATTACTTTGTTCACAAGTGAATTGCACATTTGGAAACTCAAGCTGCCTTTTCATTATATTTTCTTTCATTTTTTCCAAAAGTGGTAATTTGCATCAGTGACAGAAAAGAATAAAACAACAAAACTGGAATGGAGGAGAGAAGGAACACTCCTTGGAATAACACAAGAATGTCTTAGTCACAGTATCACTCATCGCTACAGAGACACAGTTTCATGGCTTTGATACCCGGCTGACCTCCACTGACCAGGAGCAGCTGTGTCCTCGCGTCCCCAGCCGGGAGGGGAGCGAGGTGCCGGACTCCCCGACCGCCCCCAGGGCGGCAGTGCAGGGGCGCGCTCTCCCGGCCTGGCGCTGCCCCTTGCCCCTCCCCCAGGACAGCACAGTGAATACAGCTCAGTAGATTTCAGTCACATGGGCAGGGGGCAGGGGTCTACGATCCAGTGCTTCAAGGCTCCGAGGCTAACACGGGTGATATGTATTCAGGTGAGTGCTTTGCGAACGCTCACTGAGGAAGCAGCTAGGACAGAGAAGGCCAAAGGTCCTCAGAGATTCCAGGGCCAGGCTCTGGGGCCACCGAGGTGCTGGGCCAGTCATGGTCTGAACCGACCTGCTGCACTCTGGGCCTTGTACAGGAAGGCCATGTGGGCTGGCTGGTCTCTCAGGCCGATCCACACCCCGGGTCCCAGGCAGGCTGCAGGAGCGTGCGCCCCCAGGTTCCCATCGGGGGGCCTCTGGGTCCCACCCATGAAAGGTCTGGCTGGCCAAAGGATCAGCAGCCCTGTGTGTCCTACCCAGTGGTCCTGGGAAGGAGAGCACAGTGGGGGAGGGTGTTGGTCTGCTGGGGGCTGGGGTCTGAGAGGTGGCAGAGAGAAGGGCCAGGAGGCCTCCTTCTGAATTTCCATTTGGGGCTGAGTGTCAACGGTCCAAAAAAGGGAGGCAGTCAAGGCTGGACTGAAGGGCCCTGGCCCCAGGCAAACCTGGCCCAGTGGGACCCCTGGTTTATAGGCCTGACTCTGGCCACCTGTCCATGGACACAGTGGTCAGCCAGCCAGCTGCCTGGTTGCATCCGTGCTCCGAGGCTGGGTTCCAGGCTCCTTGGCCCCCAGCGAGTCTCTGGATATGTGGCAGCGTCTGCATCAGGCATGCTGGGCCTGAGTGAGCCGGGAGCTGCCCACCAAGTGCTGGAGCCCAGGAGCAGAGAAAAACCAGGGAGGGCAGATTGCTGTGGTCTGGGGCAATGATGAGCTTTGAGGCAATGTCTCATGGACGCACCAGGCACAGGAAATAAGTGCTCTCTTTGTCAGGGGGGGTCCGAGGACAGATCCCCCCAAACCTGCCAAGTGCTTGGGCCCGAGGGGCTGAATATTCAGGAGAAACTGGGCTTGCTCTAGTCATTTTCGGGGGGACAAAAGTATGGCACTAAAATGTGCGACTGGGGCTCTCAGAACAGGGGGAAAAGAAGGAACGAGAAGAGAGAATGCTTAGGAGGATCGGCCGAAAATGGCAGAACATGGTAGTCAACAGTGAAATCTAGGATGGATGGGAAGGGCAGCCCCTCGTCTGCTCTGTGACCACCAAGAACAGACACTTAGGTTTCCACCAGTCCAAACTTCCGATTTTGGACTGAGAGTCATATCGCAAAAAAAAGCACACACCTTATTCTTTAGCAGAAGAAATCATATAATTTGGGTTTACAGAAATGGGGTGTTCATATCTGAGGTTGACTTTTCAAAGGGATCCCATTTAGATGGAAGGGAAATTGGAAATTCCTACACCACGCCTGGCGGGTCTGGCCGAGGGAGGTCGCGGATGCTTGCGAGAGGTGTGAGCGGTTGTGTTTGCAAATCCTTATCAGCGCAGCCACGCCAGTTCTGCACGGCTTCTCCCTGGCTGCCCCGGAGGGGCGACTCTCCCGCCTCCACAGGTGTGTACGCGGCCTCAGCAAGTACACAGGTGGTTCTTAGTCTTGCTACTACCTCGTGTGGATTTGAGAAAGGGGTGAAGCCCTTTCACGAGGATGTGCAGATTTGTGGTGCCCTCGGGGACCTCCCCATGCAGGTCTCCAGTGCGAGGCTGGACCTCCCAGCGCCCTCGTGGATGACTGTCTTTGGCCTGGAGTGGCCAGACCGTGCATGCGTGACACCCGTGTGCTCGGACACTTCCTGCCGCCCCGGGCGAGCGCCGAGACGTCCGCCACGAGACCCAATCCACACGACGTGGCAGCACCACCGCTGTGTGTACTTAAACTTACACTCTTTCTTTTAAGGGCAACGTGGGCGATTTTTTCCTCTTCTTGTCGGGACACTGTTATTCTTTTTTCTTCCAAACAATACAAGAAATAAATAGAACACCTGTCTTAAATGCAACTGAAACTCAAATTTAACAAAAACACATGATTGTCTGGAAAACGGGCAGCAGTGACAGCAGGATTCGTTGGGGGGGACGCGGGGGTATTTGGCACATTAAAAATCGCCCCACTCCCTGGTTATTGATCACACAACACACAACCTTATTACACGGTTTTGGTCCCTCACTAGATACTTATATTAACATTATTTCTTCACAATAAGAATGTCTAATGCCAAAAATACTGTTAAGGAGGAAATAAAATAAGAAATGAAATGAATTAGAAAAAATTACAAGTTATATACAGATTAAGGTCAATTCCATCAGGGAGGAAATTATTATTTGACATTGGCCCCTACAGGAATAATTTAAAGCCCGACCGAGTGGAGAAGTAGACCCGTCCTGAGGGAGGCGCCGTCCTGACAGGCTGGGCTGTCTGTGCACCAGGTCAGGTCGCGTCTGGACGCCCTCCCTCTCTGGAGCCGGTCCCCCACCAAGCACCTGCGCGAAGAGCGGAAGTGGCAGTTGTGTCCTGGATCCGGGGTCTCTGGCGCACTAGAGCTTGGCGGCCCAGAGCAGGGGAGCCGCTGAGTGCGCCCCACAGCGGCCACGGGGATGCCTGCGTCCTTCCTCTTGACCGACTGACCCGGGTGAGTGCAGGTTGGGGCTGGAGATCTGGACGTGGCCCCAGGCCCTGCCTTCTGAAGAGCGGGGTGGCGGAGGCACAGACTGTAGGGGGAGGAACATCAGGTGTCCAGCCCACCCCTGCACTGGGGACCAGAGCCACCGCTCCGACCCTCCCTGTACAATTGGGGGGTCTCGGTGGGGGCCCTGAATCACACGTCACACAATGATAGCGACATCTCCCAGTCCCAGCCTCAGGCCAGCCCAGGACACCATATGTAAGAATTCCTCCCTACAGTCTGAAACTGCCCACGGGAGCGGACCCCATGCCCCTCAGCTCTGCCTCAGGGCACCCAGAATCACCTTGGCTTTACAAATACGGGCAGGGATAGAAAATTTCTCCATTATTTACAGAGTAAAGAACACACCCAAACACAGCGCTGGCTCTCAGGCAGGCTTGGGTCTGCAAATAAGCTGAGATTTCAAAGCAATGCAAAATTACTTTAAAAAAACAATTTGCAAGTCACTTGTCGATTTTTTAAAAAATACTGTCTATTTTTAAAACCACATGCTTAAATAGACTCTGTCATCGATAAGATTACCAAAAAGGTTATTCTTGTAATTTTCATTATAAAAACCGTGTGGGCCACTCCCCCTTGAGAGCACACGTGTCTGTCCGTTCCCTTCCAAGACACCACACGGCGCCGGGAAGTGGCCCACCGGCTTCAGTTTGGGATTAAAACCCCACCCTCGCCCACTGGGTGATTCCGCGAGGGAAGGCCATGCGCTGTACCATTCTGGACCATGTCCTCAAGACCAAGTCTTAGAGACGGGGAAACTTGACACCTGCTGCAGGGACTTCCCGGCTCTGAGTTTTCACTGGAAAAGTCAGAACTGAACCACGGAGGGAGACAGACGCTGAGGAGCGGTCAAACGCAGGTGACAAGGGAGTCTCCCCGGCCCAGGCCGTGCTGGCTCCCCAAGGCCCTTGCCTCCATCTTCTGAAGCTGGGATTTCTGTTGGGACATCGGGGGCCCCTCGGTCGCCTCGCTTGGACTCTGACCCCAGCCCCTCCTGGGCCTGTCAGAGGTGGTTGATGGGGTTAAAGGCTCCGGACTCCGGCGTGGCTCCCGTGATGTTCAACCAAGCGTCCAGAGGGCTCTGGGAGGAGGTGTGGAGAGGAGTGTCCTCGGAAAGGGACAGCATCATTGCATACGCCTGGCGGGGGGAGAGGACACACACACACACAGGACAGGCAGATGAGCGGTGTGGGCTGGGGTCCTACAGATCCAGGCCGGCTCCATCCTTGCCCCATTCTGGCCTCTGGTTGCCCTCTGGCCAGGCTTAGCCTCGCCCAGATCCAGATGGCGGGGGCGGGGAGCAATGGTGCCCCCCAGGCTGGGAAGAGGAAGACGTAAGTGAAGAGCAGGGAGGGAGGAGGGCACCTGCCGGGCACCAAGACACCATGGCCCCAGCGAGGGGCCTCTGTGCACAGGGGGCTCCCTCGGCCTCTTTGGGGTCTTCCCCCCGCTGCAGTCACCTCCCCATCTCCCCTCCCCACTTTTCTGGGCCTGGTGATCAGCAGACACTTAGGGGCAAGTGTGTGCTTTGGGAGGGCCCTGGAATTGCTGGTAGTTATTGCTGAGACCCCTATCCGCAAGAGTCGGTCCCTGCCTGGTGGGGCAGCGGAGGGGGGGGGGCCGGGCGCTGCTGCCACCAGGCACCAGCGAGCCTGGGGGACACCTGCTTGGATAACTGTGGTGATAGCACAGAGCGGTTCCGGGGAAACGGCTGTGCGGCATTTCTGAGCCGCATGCAGGTGTGTGTCCTGGCCCGGAGCACGGCTTCGAGAGTCCACAGGACATCCTCCCACAGCAAGCCACGGGGCACAAGGTGATGCACCTGGGGCCACTCGGAGCAGGGCAGGGGTGATGGGGAAGCCCAACCCTTGTCCCGCCTGAGTCAACACTCTGGACAGAATTAGTGAAAACACAAAGACAGACATGCAGACAGTTTTTGCCGAGACTTGGGGTGGGCTGCAGAGAGCTGAATGAGATGCTGGGCTCCTCCCGACAGAGCGGCAGGAGGCAGGGTCCTGCAGCCGCCCACACTAAGGGACAAAGACTAGAAGTGCCTGGGGCCTAGCCTGGTGCCCTCGCTGACCCCGTCACAGCTCCACCTGACAGGGCAGCCTCCCTAGAGAGAACCCTGGGCTACCAGTCATTCTGGCTCGGAACACAGACGGAGGGAGGCCAAGGCGGCGTCAGGGGCTGGAACCTGCTCGCGGACGCCTCCCACTGGGCACGAGAGGACAGTGACCACGTGTCGGTCAGCACTCCTGGAGGAGCTCCGGTGTGAGGGTCCAGCTCAGGTTCACCTGCTCTCAGCCTCTCCCTGCCCCACCCCTGCTTTCCGGGAAGTGGCCGTCATTTGGGGGGTCTCTCTAGCTGATGCAATGAGCAGTGGAGGGCCAGTGGGTCTTGGGTGTCCCCCAGGCAGGCACGGGATGGCCACAGCGAGAGGCGAGGCTGTCCCTGGTGGAGGAGGTGTGGCTGCCTCCTGCCGACCAGCCTAGGGGAGGTGGGGAGGGACGGGCTCTGCCGGGTACCTACCTGGTTCTTAGCCTGCCTGTACAGTGTCTGTTTTAAAGCCTCAGAATCTAAGGTGGAATTAAGCACATCTTTAACTTCAAACGCTTCCTCAGCTGCTCTGCGGAGATCCAGCCCCTTCCCAAAAGTCGGCACCGGCTCCAAAGCTAACAGACTGCTCGGCTGCTCCTCAACACACCTGCACCAACGACCGGGGAGAGGGGCCTGCTGTTAGCTGGTCTGGCCTCTGGCCGCCTCTCTGATGCCCCACAGCCGGCTCCGTGCCTGCATGCACGCCACTGCGTCTCCACGAGCCACATGCACAAGGAGACAGACATACAGACACACGGACACCTGGACGGAAGCCACACGGATGCAAGAGAGTGACAGGAGGATGGCCGCAGAAGAGGGTGAGTACGTGCACACACATCGCAAGCAGCAGGCGGGGCGCCCAGGCCTCCAGGGACGGAGGACAGATCGGGAGGCCCTAGTCCCCGAGAGTCTGGGCAGCTCTGGAGGGGCCCAGGACCCAGGCGCGGGAGGAAGCGGGCCATTCCTGAAGGCTCCTGGAGGATCTTGGGATGCTGGCAGCATCACCAGGGCCAGGTGTAGGCAGCAAGCAGTCGGGAGGTGGGGGAAGTGGCTCCGCTAGGCACAGCTTCCAAAACTGTGGGTGCACAGCCCCTGCGGCACATGGTCCCGCGAGAGGCCGGATGTCACTGCCCAGGGCTTGTGGGCAGTGTGCAGTTCCACTGCAGGGCCAGAAAAGGTCGTGGGTTCAGGACCTGCTCCCTTTCAGTGTGGTGAAATGCCTTCCCCTCCCACACTCTGCTTCCAGGCCCTGGAAGTGTGTGTGTGTTAGTGTGAGTGTGTGTGTGGGGTGGTGGGCTGGGTCCCCTGACCCCCTTTCCTTGGGCCCCGACTCACCCAGGCCTGCGTGCAGAAGCCCCACTGGGAGGGTGGTGGGTTCTCTGGGAGTTTGAGAATGAGTCACCCTCGGGATGCTTGGGTCCCTCCCTGGCTGGTCCCCCCAGCAGGCGAAGCCGGCACCCACCTTCGGGTGTGGTCAAAGCCCACGGCCAGGGAGGTGGGAGGCTCCTCGTCCTCGTCCTCATAGGCACCCTGGGGCTCGGGCGTGGGGGACACGGTGTCGTCCTGGGACTTCCCTGCCAGACTGTCATCGTCCTCCTCCTCCAGCTCCTCCTCCTCCTCCTCTTCATCCTCTGGCTTCCCGCTGGCCAAGCCCGGACACTGGGAGTTGCCATCCAGATCCTGGACTTCTGGCCTGAAATGACACGGGGTGGGGGGGGGGTTGGCTGTGGACCCCAAAAGGCTGGCGACTCGGCTCTGGTCGGCTCTTCCCGCACTGCCTCCGCCCATGGCTCTCCCAGCCCCTCTGAAAAGAGGCTGCCTTTGTGGCCATGAGAACCCCGGGCTGCCATCCCTGGGGAGTGAGTGATTTGGGGAGAGAAGGATGCCTGCTGAACTCATGGCAGAGGACAGGAGGGACCGCTCAGCTGCAGGGCTCCTGTGATCCAGAGTGGACACCGGGCCATTGTGGGGTTCAGGGCAAGTGTGTGTGTTGGGGGAGGAAGCCATGGCTGGCCTGCGGGGAAGGGGGTCCTGGCGCTGGAGCTAGGGTCGGGCACTGCATGAGATGTGCCCTTGGGGAGGCTTGGTGCCAGGGACATTTGCCAATGGACGCTTGCTCCTTCTTTGAGGACACAAGGATTTGGGGGTGAGGGGCTCCCTCTGCAGATGGACGGTCTGGGATCCCAGATTCTGCAGAGCGAGGGCTGGGCTGTTGTCAGCCACGGAAACCGGCCAGGAGGAGTTTGTTTCAGAGACGTTGGGAGTCTGTCCTGCAGCCCAGGCCCCACCTCAGTTCCCTCGGGGTCACTCCAGCCAGGCGAGACTTTTCCACTCTGGGTCCTTGTTATTAAAAGGAAAAAAGCATGCTGAGCAAGGATGAGCGCTTGCGTTTCCTTCAGAAAAAACCCACCCACTGACGTTTGTTTGGTTGGTCTGCAAGTCGGTGACTAAGAGCTGTGTCACAGGTGGGCTGGGCCCGGGGAAGCGGGGGACCACCTGGGCAGGTGTCCGACATGCGGATGGAGGGGGACAGGGAGGCGAGGCTCACACTTTCTGAGTCCACGTCAGGGCCGAGTTCTGAGCCCCCAGGGCCCGCTCCTCCTGGACCTCGCACGGCCTCTGGGAACCATCCGCGGCTGTCAGGGGTGACAGGGGTCCTGCTCTGGACATCAAGCTGGGGGAAATGTCCTCCCCAAGTGATCACTGACCTCCAAGCACAGAGTCATGTGGAGGACTCGTCCTGGTGTGGAGGGACCAGGCTAGGGAGACCCCGATCGCCTGGCTCTTGGTTGTCGCTGACACCTGACCTGCCTTCCAGGACAGGCCAAACCCCAACAGGTTTCCCTTGTTGCTGGTCACCTGTGCCATTTGCTGGGTACACGTCCGCTCACCAGTGGTGAGAGCTCTGGAGCAGGCGGCTGGGCCAGGACCTGGGTCCCGCCTCCCTCTCTGGCTCTCAGAGGGATTGCCATGGGCAGCTCTCGGCACCTCGGAGCCTGCGCCCCCTCGGCAATGGGAGAACAGCCCCACACAGTGGGAGCCCTGGTGCTGGGAGGCAGATTATGCTCAGCGCACAGCCCTGTGAGTCCCTGAATCAAACCTGAGCACACGGTGTGGTTCATATATGAGCCCCTCTATTTGGGAGCAGGGACCACGTGCTCTTCATCTTCGTGCCCTGCCCCTGCCCTGCAGAGGTCTCCCTAGCAAGAGGTCTGCATCAAGTGGAAGCACTCGGGGGGGCGTCCAGGACGGACAGAATATGGGGTCCGCAGGCTGGTGTGGGCTTCAGACAGTGAGGACAACAAGGACGAGTGTCCAGGCCTCTGAACAGATGTCTGGGGTGGGTGAGTGTCCTGGGGCCACCGTAACACAGCACCACAGCCAGGGCTCAGACAACAGGAGTCCATTGTCTCCCGGTCTAGAGGCTGGAAGTCTGAAATCCAGGTGTGCGCAGGGCTGGCTCCCTCTGAGGCCATGAGGGAGAATCCATTCCAGGCCTCTCCCAGGTCCTGGTGGTTTCTGGCATCCCTGGCGTTCCTTGGCTTGTAGACGCATCATCCCCATCTCTGCTTCATCCTCACAGGGCATTCTCCCCGTGTGCATGTCTGTGTCCAAATTTCGCCCTTTCATAAGGACACAGTCCTAGCGGATGTGGCCCCCCTGCTCCAGTGTGATCTCGTCTTAACTAGTTACAACTGCACCGACCCTCTTCCCAAGTGAGGTCACATTCTGAGGTCCTGGGAGTTAGGACTTCAATGTAGGAATTTGGGGGGGGACACAATTCAGCCCAGGGGCTTAGGGGGTCATGGGACCAGGAAGCCCGGCAGGCCCTGAGTTCCCACTGACGGTCAAGAAAAGGAAACTTGTTCTGGATGAGAACTGGATCGTGTTACTATTGACCCCAAATGGAGCTGCCAATGTCCCCTCACTTTACGCAGATTGGCTGATTGACGTCAACCGTGGTGGTACCCACTTCTGACAACCCCCTGCGAGACTTCCTGGACGAGGCCTCAGCAGGACAAGCTGTCTGAGGGCCTGGGTTCTCGGCCCGGCTCTGCCCTGGGCTTTCTGAGGGACTTGGGCCAGCCTCCTCCTCTGTCTGAGCCTCACTTACTGCCCCTCCTCCGGGGGCTGTGGATAAAGCCATGGTTGTGGCAAAGGCAAGGGATTAGGATGGTGCTGTCCCCTCTTCCCTCTGGGGACAGCCTCTCTGCCCTGGTGGGTCTCGTGGAGAGTCCTCCTCAGGGCTGAGAGCCGGGCCTGCCACCCAGGCTCAGGGTGTGGGGTCCTTTCCGGAGCTCCTGGGCCCACCCAGGCCAGCTGCCCACCCCAAGGAGGATGCCCTTGAGAAATCCTTGGTTTCTCTCCGCCCTGGGTGTGGGGACCCACACTTTGGGGATTGTTTGTAATGGCTGAGACTTGCCTCGTGGCCTGGTTGTGGGGCTTCAATCAGGCCTGGCACCTGGGTGCTCACTGTGACTTTCTGCTCGAATCAGATAGCTCTTGGACAAAGCTGCAGAGTACTGCCTGAACGCGGGCTTGGTGTCCCCAGAGAGCAGGGGCTGGGTTCCCGTGAGACCGTTGCGCACGTGTCCAAGGCGGAGGGCACGGGCACTTTGTCTGCTGCAGAGCAGGCGGGCCTGCTCTCCCACTGACTCTCCACTGCCAGCCTCTCCCACCGTCCTCTCGGTGAGCCCACCCCGGCTCTGACAGAGGAAGATGCTGAGGCCAGGCAGGTGAGTGAGATCACCTTCCCAGGGAGCACAGATTTAGGAATTGGCAGCGCCAGAAACCGTCCAAGTGCCACGTTCATCTATCCATTCCATGGTCTTCTCAGTGCCCCCACCCTGTCCCCTGGGAGCACCATTGACGAGGAGCAGCCGGCCCTGGAGGAGCAGATCGGCTCCTGGGGAGCCAGGTCTCCTGGGGGACCCTCCTCACTTGCTGGAGGTGGGTGGGGAGGGAGCTGGGCCCTGGAAGCCGCAGAGCGGCAGCTCACCAGCGGCTGGCATAGGGCTGGGGCTCTGGGCCGGGTATTGGGTCTAGCTGTGTTGGCACCCCAAGAGCCAAGGCACCCCACTTCTCTGGGCCTCGTTCCTCATCTGCAAAATTAGGGGACTGCATCTCTGAGGCCTCTTGGAATTCGGGGCATCTCTGGTTCTGTGCTAGCTGGTCCAGCTCCTGCTTTCACGGAAGGAGAGCCTCTTCCTGGGGCCCAGAGGAAGTGCTGCACTCTGAGCCCTGGGATTTGAGCTTGTTCAGAACACCCTCTAAGCTCTTGAATCCGAATTCTGCCACTATTCTGCCTTTGTGCGTGTGTGTACACGTGTGTGTGCCTGTGTGTGTTTAAAGGGGCAGTGTTCTTGTTTGGGAACCTTTAGTTCCTCGGATTTGACGAAACTGTTATCGGGTTCCAGAGGCCTGGGAGAGCTCGTGTGGGACCCCTCATTGGCTGTCGGCCACACGTCTATTAACGTCGAGGCTGACCTGTGCCAGCTGTCATTTAGACCCGTGTGCTGGGTGCTGCACTGAGTGTGCGACACGCATCATCAGTCAAGGGCGCTTACTTGTACCACCCTCTCCAGATGGGGAAACTGAGGCAGGGAGGAGGAGCCCCTTGCTGAAGCTCCCCCAGTTTCCAGGTGGCAGAGCTGGGGTGGGAATGGGCACTGGCTGCAGAGCCCGTGGGCATCACCCTTGCTGTGGGCCCCAGGTTCCTGTCCAGGTGTGGCTGGGGGGCTGGTGCTGGGGTGGGGTGCCTGTTCAGGGGCTGTGGTGGGGTGCCCGCTCAGGGGCTGGGGTGGGGTCCCTGCTCTGGGTGCGGCCACACAGGTGGGCTGCGGGGTCCAGACCCCCTGGGGCCTTGGGTGGGTTTCTTACCGTTTGTCTGTTCGTGTTGACGCTTGGTTCATCTCACTGTTGGCAATAAAGTTTCTGATTTCAGAGAAATAGGAGTCTTCCTTCTCATCTAAAAGTGCGTGGTTGTCTGACTCGGAGGTGGGAGAGGAGGTGCTGGTCCCCAGGTGGTTCGTGAGGACCCCGGCGTGCTGGCTCACTGCGGGGATGGGGGAGCATCAGAGGAGGGGTGCCCCTCAGCTGACCCTCCCCTCTCCTCTGTCCCTCCTCCACCTTACGTCTCTCCCAGTCGCCCCCCATCTTCCAGGTCCTCCCTTCGCTGCTCCTGAACCCAACCACCACCTCTGTGGGCCTGCCTGGCACGCCCACTGTAGTGTGCTCCGGGAAGGTGCCCCCTGCCCGCCGCGGCCCACCTGGAGCATGCTCGTGTTCGTGCTTCTTGAGGTGTCTGTCCAGGTTGGTCTGCTGCCCGAAGCACCGGTTGCACAGGTGACATTTGAACGGCTTTTCCTTGTTGTGAATGTTCCGGACGTGCCGCTGAAGGTTGGAGGAGATGCTGAAGGAGCGGTCGCAGTACTTACACCTGGAAGACACACGTGGCTCAGAGGAGCCCCAGACCCCACCCAACACGGGCCGGACGCACGCGCGTCCCCTAGAGAGCCTGGGCTGGGCTCAGGGAGCCAAGTGCAGCGGGGTTGGGGACAGGAGCCAGGCCTCTGCCCCCACTCACAGCCTCGCAGAGACCCCCTGAGGCCGCTGGGTCACCCAGCTTGAGAGGGGGCAAAGCCGTGCCTAGAAACAGCCGCTGCCAAAGAAGTACGGATTCGCCCCCTCTGGGCCTGTGGGTGGGATCGTGTTGGAATGTGTCCCCGGACTGGCAGAAGGGCCTGTGCTCCTGGATGTGCAGCGCCCGGGGCCCTCCACTGCCTCACTTCCTCACTGGTGTCTGGGTCCCCCCAGGGCAGAGGCCCCAGGCCTGGCAGGTCCGCAACCGGAGGGCGGCATGCTCCCAGCAGCCTCAAGGGGGCAGCCGCGCACCACGGAAAGATCCTCTGGCTTTCCTGCAAGGAGGAGCCCAGAGCCGCTGCCTGCAACTTTCCTCCGGGCAGAGACCCCCATCCCAGCATGGGGAGAGCTGGCCTGGTCCTGGCCCCCTCCCGGTGGGTCCTTGGGCAGGCCCCATCTCCCTCGGGGCCTCAGCTTGCCAATCCATTAACTGGGGGTGTGAGGGCTGCCTGGGGGATGCTCTTTAGCTCCTTAATTGCCCTGAAGCTGGGGGGGGGGTCCCCAGCCTTGCCCCCTGTCAGGCCCCCTCCTCTACAGACCACAAACAACCACACCCTCCCCTTTCGGTTGAGGGTGTGCCAGCCCCGCTTGCTCAGTTCATCTTTGTGCCCCTCTGCAGTGGGCACCTGCTGCCAGCCTGCACTGTGCACTTGGGAAAATTAGAAAAAGACACTCCTTCCTCCAGATGTTTCAGTCGCACCTGTCAGAATACTGTCGTGACATGTTCTGAGTTTATCAGAACACAGCACTCCTCTGCCAGGAAAAGGTCATGATAAACAGTCTAAGACATCTGAGCCCTCGATGGTGCCCCCTTAGGTGTGGGGCCCTCATGCGGGCATGGCCTCCACGACCGTGCTCGGAGGCTCCGAGGGCAGGGAAAGGGACGGCTATTCTCTCCTCTCTATAGAAGGGCCACTGAGAGCCAGGGATCGAGGATCCATGTGCCGAGAAGCAGGACAGTCAAGTCAGAAAGAGAAAGAGCTGGGGGCTGGAGAGACCGGTGATGAAGAAGGCACCCGTGACTGTGGTCTGCAGACACGCACACGCCGCCTCCTCCTGGTGCAGAAGTCCAAGCAAAGGCTGGTGATCGCTGACTGACAGGCGCTCCCACCCAGTCTGCGCACCCTCTGGATGACAGCAGAGGGAATCTCGACTCAGTGGTCTTCAGTTGCACACTTGAGTGCATGTGTGTGCGTGTGCTGGTGTGCGTGCACACAGTGCATGTGTTAGTGTGCATGTGTACACACGTGTGTGCTTATTTGAATGTGCACGTGTGTGCACGCAGGTGTGTGCTGAGTGCACACGTGTGGTGTATTTGCATATGTATGCATATGCACGTGTCTGTGTGCACACTCTCGCACACTTGGTCTTCAGAACTCCTCCAGGGATGCTTATCTGAGGCTCTGAGGTACATGAGCACTTGAAACAGTTGTCTATATGCTCATGTATTTTCCTATTTTGGAAACAAAACAAGTTTCCACAGAGAAGCAAGAAGCAAGTTCAGAGAAGCAAGCGCAGCAGAATCCTGGCCAGTCGAGTCCTCCAGGAGACAGAGTCTATGCAGCCAGTCCCGGCAGGGCACGAGGGTAGGAGATTTATGTTTGTCCAAAGGGGCGTGGCTGGAAGGTGCCGGGGACCTGTCCTAAGTGTGGCAGCCTGGCATTCCTCCAGGCCCCCCCACCCCCACCGCCGATTGGGACTGGTGGCCGAGCTCCAGCACAGCACACTGGTCACGCACACTGGGTCACAGGGATGGAGCCTGCCTGAGGATGCTCCGGGAGCCCTGGTCTCCCATCCAGGGCCAGGCCAGCAGGGGCCATGTAAGAGTGGCCTTCACAGCACCAGCCTGCCCAGCACGGGAAGTGCCTGCCCAACATTTGATATTCAGAGGCCCGGGGAGCCTGATCGACCGTCCCTGGAGCCTCTCTGAGGCAGGAAGCCTTAGGCCCCACTGGCCGCCCAGGCCCAGGAGCTGAGCTTTCCCCACACGAAGGGGTGGCAGCTTCATGAAACTCTGTCCTGGGAAGCTTAGAGTCACCGCCGACCCCAACCTGCCGGATAAACTTGGGCAGTTTGATGACAGTCCCGCAGAACGGGGAGGGCCCTGTTAAAAGGTGTCCCCAGGTCTCTCATAGTATGATTCTGGGGCTTCATTCCTTCAGTTCCCGAAGCGTCCAAATTTTGCCCGAGGCCAAGTTAACTCTAGTTAAGTTAACTCTAGATTCCTCCACAACAGATGGGCAAAGAGCCATTAGTGATCTGTACACTGACTCCTCGGGCCACAGTCCCTGGGTTCCTCCTGAATGACCCGGCCTTCTCTGCTCCTCGGTCCCCCTCAGCCCAGCTGAGCTGCCTCGGGCCCCTGGGAGCTCCGGGCTTTGGTCACAGCCTCTCATCCCGCAGCCACACGACATTCTGGGGCCCCTGACTTGGACCCACCATCCTGGAAGCCTACACAGGGAGGCACCGGCTGTTCTGTTCTTGGCCTGCACGGTGAGGAGGAGTGGGGCCAGGCTGGAGCCCTCTCTGAAGCTGAGTCAGAGATGCTCGGGCAGCCCCTGACCTGGCCATCCCCACACAACAGTCCAGAAAGGAGAACTTCTACATCCCAGAAAGCAGCATCTCACTCCCCTGCAGACATATCCTTAAACTTACAGACCACCCCACCAGCCCCCAGTGGTCCCAGGCTCCCAGACCACCATCCTGCTCTTCAGGGCGATCGCTCAGGAAGGACCAAATGCAAGGCCAAGCTGGCCCCCAGTCCAGGTCTGGGCAGTCACCCCCTGCCCACCCAACAGGCTTCCCCCTGGGCTGAGCTGTGTGCCCACCCTTGCTCGATATGTGCTTGCACACACTTGTGCACAGTGTTCCTGGTTTCTTTGGAAATGCAGGGGCCTCTGACAAATTTCGCCAAAGGGCTGCTGCATGAACTTGGAGCAATGGGAATCCTGAGTATGAAACGGGGTGGGATAAGGAGCTGGTTCCCAGAAACGGAGAGCAGGGCTCCCGTGGAAGTGCTCTCTCTTCAACCTCTGTGGGGCTGGCTGTCCTGGGAGGGAGTCGCGCACTCAATTCGGTCAGAGCGAGTCCTGAGCACGACCTCTCCTGGTTCTAATGTAAATAAATGGCCCAAACAGAGAAGTCCATCTGAAATCTGGGGAGCAGCGGGCCCAGGCTGCGAGGGAGCAGGGTTCTCCAAGCAGCTGGGATTTGCGTTGTGAATAAGCTGACAGGCGGCTGGTGAAATTTATGGCTGCGCTGTCTAGAATAACATGCTATTGTGCCTCAACAGGAATGAGAGAGCCCAGAGTGGGCTGGCCACTGTGGTGTGCAGCCGAGGGCCTGGAGGGACCTTGCTGTGACCGCATCTGCCACAGCCCCAGGGAAGCCAGCCAAGGTGGAGACACAGCACAGGCCGGAGAGGGTGAAATGGCTCCTCGGCGGGCAGCAGCGTCCTCCCTGGGACCCAGCGGGGCCACCCCAGCCATCACAGGGAGAAATGCTTTTGGTGATTGTAAAACGGGGGAAGGGAAAGAAAGAAGAGAGTTTGAAACCCAGTCCTAAAAATAAAACTGACAAAGAAAGAGGACACATATGGGCTCCCCATAGCCCCTGACAGAAATGGTAACCGGACCTGGCTTGGGCATCTTGGCTTAACACAGGACAGGAGCCCAGGAGGAAATGAACTGCAGATCGAGAGGCCTGAGTCCTGAAAGCCGGGATCCCAGGTCCCGCCCAGAGCCCACAGGGCAGCCTGAGAGACTCTCATCCACAGTGTGACTTGAGGTCCCATCCCACCAGGCAGCATCCCGGAGGGACCACCAAGCACGGATGCCAGGATGGGTGAAGGAAACAGGCCCCTCTTTCCCAATTCTACGTTCATCTCTCTCCAACCCGAATTACAACAAGCCCTCCACGTCAGAGCTTTAAGAAATGAGAGTGTCATTAACTGCACCCCATCTTCTAAGCTCACTCGGGGACTCTAAGCCAGGAGAAGCAGTCAGCAGAGGATGGCTCGCCGGCCATACAGGAGGTTTCACCTTCCCTCCAGGAAACATCCTGGGCTCACTAAGGGGTCTTTCCTTCCCAGTCAGGGCTTTGAAACACATTCTGAGTGACTGTAGATGATCGGAGGCGAGGACTTAAAAGGAAGAGCGTTCCACCGTCGTCGAGTTTGATTACCCGGTTACGCCGGGCAGCCCATGAAAAGCCCGGCTCCCTCCTGCCTGCGCGGGGCCTGCGTCAGCCCGGCCTCTCTGCCCACGCACATGCACATGTGGGCGCTGGCCCCAGGCGGAGCTCAGGGCGGGCAGGGGGCGGAGGGCGGTTTTAATCAGCCTTGCTGGGGGTGGGGGCTCCTTCTCCTCCAGGGGGCCTGTGCCTGGCTCAAGGGTTTCTGTGGACGGATGTGCGCATTTTCCTCTTTCAACCTAAATCCTTCCAATGATCAGAGTGAGCCCAGAACCCCCTAGTGATGTCAAAAGAAAAGTCATACACCCCAAACTCTTCATCATGGGGCCGCCTTGAGCCAGATAAAGTCAGGATTTGCAACGCAAACTTTCAAAGCAATTATTGTTCCACAAGTTGAAACTCACAGATTGGAGAGAGCAAAAGAAATCAATGATAATTAAATTCTCTATAAACATGACCCAACCCTCTGGGGGCTCTTACACGCAACACTGTCCAGAAGTCGTCTTGTTACAGAACAAACATACAGCTCGTTTTCGGGGAGCGGATCAGACCAAATCAATCTTTCTGTTGCTAGCCTTTGTTAACTTGTAAGTCACTTTTTGGGGGGGAAGAGAGGGGCCTGTGTGTTGGGGAGAGGCTGGGGGCACTGACCAGACAAGAAGTAAGTGGTGTGAGCCGTCCTTGTCCAGCCAGGACAGGACGTAGCCCTCTGGTGGTTGGGGATGCTTGCGACGTCTCAGAGTGGGGCATGCCTGGGGACCACGACATGTGCAGGGCCCCATGTGGCTGCCCTCCCCAGGCATGGAGGACACATGAATCTCCAGGGCCAGTGGGTGACCCCAAGCTCAGTGTGGCCAGAGTACAGGTATCTTACGCTGCCAACTTAAAACCATGCCTGACTCCTTGTTCCCCACGGCTGCTGTTTGCCAGACATACGCCGGGTCGGTGTCTTGGCGTCTGAACCAGCATTTCCCCAATCTGCCTCACAGTCACCATCACCTGGGCTCTCGTTTAAAATGCCAACTCCCAGGCCCCTCCCTGGGCAGGGTCCCTGAAAGCCAGGGCAAAACCCTCAGCTCTTCTGTCTGACAAAGGCCCCAGGGACCAAGGGAACCGGATCGGCTTCTCCCAGAGCCAGAACACTAAGCCATGGGCTAGGACCCCGGGCAAGTCATGGGGTGCCTCTGAGCCTTGGGGTCTGCATCTTTGAAATGGGGATGATGCCCCCACTTGTGAACAAGAAAGGCGACGGCTCGCACCCCCAACATGCTGTGTGGCTGCATCTCTGCAGGCAGAAGCTCAAGCATGGAGGGAGGTGAGGAGCAGACACGTGGCTTCCACCCAGGGCAGTCAAAGGGACCCAAGTGAATCCCCCAGGGCGCCCCAAACCCAGGCTGAGACCCATATTTGCACGGAGCTCCTTTTCCTCTGAGACGAGCCCCCAGTCTTGGGTGCCTGCCTTGGTCCACCGTCTGGGCTTAGGTCCTCCGTGGCCATCGTAAGATGAATAGAGTTGGACTGGGTGGGGGTGAAGCTGAGGCTTCTCCAACAGACCACCCCTGGGCTCCTGGCTTCCGGCTGACCCTCCTCTGAGCCCCCTGCCCCAGCCAACACCCCAGCGGCAGGTGGGAGAGTTGCTCCTGGCCATGCTCCTCTGTGAGTAGGCAGGAGCCTTCCAGAAGCCCACCGGGCACCTCCTGCCTGGTCTTTACAACATCCCAGGACACAGGATGGCTGTAGAGCCAGGAGGGACGGGCCCCGGGAGGGACCTGACACAAACACGCTGGCTCCCACCTGTTGCCCTTCCCCTGGGTGGGAGGGGCGACAGTCCCACCAGGAGCCTGCCTCCCCCCACCCAAACCCGGCTGGTTCCTACCTGTATGGCTGCTCCCCGGTGTGCGTCCTCAGATGTCTTGTGAGATTTGCTGATCGGGGGAAGATCTTGCCACAGTACCTGGGGTGGTGTGGGGGGAGACTGTTAGGCACACTGCCGTAGACTTGGGAGCTGTTCCTCCAACTTGGCGTCTCGGGCCCGAGGCCGCACACTTCGGGGGTAGGTGGCCAGGAGGCAGCCTCCTGGATTTCAGTCTCTCCTTCAGCCCTGGGGCCCAGCTGAGTTTCAGAGAGAGGCCTGACTGGCCTACTCCAGCCGGCTCAGGCCGTGACCCCCCTCCAAGCAGGATCTTAGCCCCAGAAACCAGCAGTGGCCAGGCTAGCTCAGACTGGCCTGGACAGGCCAGTGCAGCTGGGGACAGACATGGCACCTCTCCTTCCAATGCCGGGCTTTTTGCTCCCTCCCAGAGCTGTGGTTAAACATTGACCAGCACACCTTGGCCTCGGGCCTTCCGAATTCTGACCGGCTGGGCCCAGGTTGAGTTTTCTTGCGCTCACATGAACACAGCTTCGTGGGGGCAGGGGGAGGTCACCAACACATGCATATTTTCTGAGAATGACCTCAAGAGGATAACGGACCATTTACTGCTACTATGCTGTGCTTTGACTGTGACTGAGAGTTTTTTCGTGGATGCGAAGGTTCATCTCGCCAGGGCCTCCCCACCGGCCCCCAGAGGCTGGCCATGTCTCACCTGCATGTGTATCGCTCCTTGCCCTTCCTGAGGATGGGGTCCGAGAGCGTCGGGGGCGGGGACCGGAAGTTGAAGGGGTGGTGGGGGAGGGGCTGCAGGGAGCTGCTGGAGTCTGCCTTCATGGCTGCAAAGCTCTCCAGCTTCTCCGTCATGGTCTCGATGGCTGACATCTGTTGGCACGAGAGTGGGAGAGGCTCTGGACTCCCCTGAGTCGCCACCTCTCTTGAGGAGTATGGGCCTACCCCCATGGGCATGTGGGGGTCCTTGATGACCAAGCATAGCAATGGGCCAGGCCAGGACAAGGCCATGCAGGCCCTCAGTCCGTCATTGGAACCAGTGGTCTCCTCGTGTGATCTTGGCCACCAGGCTGGATTCTTTCACTTTTTGTGGCCATCCCTGCTCTTGCCATTGCCTGGAACCCCCTTACAGTGTAGGGTCTAAGCTGTGGGAGCTGGAACTGACCTTCGCCAGCCAGCCTCACTGCCTGGTTTGGTGGACACAAGAGATTACACATCTCCTTATTTGGAAACAAGGCAGCAGTGCCCCACTGGCTTGACCCCTGGCCAGCACTCCTGGTTGACTAGTTTGGGTTAAAGACAGAATTTTATCTAGATTTTTTTTTGAGTCTTGAAATATGAGGCTCACTACCTGAACCTCAAATTAAAACACAGACCACGGGTCTGGGGCACCACCACCACCCAGTGGCAGTAGGCCATAATTACAGGCAAAGTACTAAAATGGAACTCAACAGCCCAAGACTGCATCTCACTAATCAAATGTTCAAAATGATAATGCCGATGTCACACAGCACAGGACATCTGATGGACAAAAGGAGCTGCCTCTTTGCTCTTTGGGATGCCAAGGACTTGCTCAGGGAGAAGAAGGGAGCATGGCATTGGTCATTTCCCTCTGTTGGACAGAGTTCTGACCAAAATCCCAAACAACCTGCCCCCCACCCCCCAGGCCTTGGGTGTTGGGGACTGGAAGAGGGGCGGGGCTGATGGAGCTGCAAAGGCCTCAGTAGCACTTACCCTGCTCTCCTTCCCCCCATGGAGGTGGGCTGCCCTGAGGGTGCCCACTGTGCACCAGGCCCTGTGGGGGGCAGGGCGGGCCTGAACAGGAAGATCTTTCATTACACCCAGAGCCCCTCAGGGTTTACGTTTAACAAAGGGAACTCCAGGAGCAAACACCTGGCTGTTGGCAGGAGTCACTGAGCCCCTCAAAGGTGGCACCAGTGTTCCCAGGGCCCAGCTGGGCCTGGCCCACAGCAGTCTCTCCATACACCTTTACTAAACAAATATTTATAGGAGCATGTTTCACCTGGGAGACCCTAGAGGAGGGGATGGTGCGGGGGAGCAGGAGGGAGGAGGAGGGCAGGACAGGGTGCAAATGGAGATGGAGAGGGGAGGAAGAGCTGTCTCCAAGCGCTTTGATCACCGTGAGAAACTGGCCATGATACCATGGTGGACCCCTGGCAGCCAGCACCTGAAGAATGGGTGCGAGGGGGCAAGGTGAGGGGACGGAGGAGGGGCCGGCAGCACCACCAGGGCCCCTCACTCAGCACTCACTGCCTCTGAGGAACGCTTAATGCCAACTACCCGGAGTAGGTCCCTTGCTCATTTACAGCAAAACCTTGGCCGACAGTGAACAAAACCATGGCGTCTCACTGCTGGGGGTCTTCCAGAGATCCCTGCCCCTCCGCTCCTGTCCAGTGCCCGGCCCTCACCTCCATGGGGCCCTGTTCACCAGGCACCCACTCAGAGGACTGCTGGTGGGGACAGAGGGCTTTTTACCAGTGCTATGCAGAGGCCGCAGTCACACCAGTGGTAGAGACATTTTGCAATTTGGGGAAAAACTGACTGGTTACAATAAAAACACACAGAAATGGGTTAATGAGTAGAAAATGGCCGAGGCCTCCCTGTGACCCTGGGCTGCTGCTTTGGCCCCCGGCCAGTTGGGCCCAGGTAGCAGGGTTTCCAGATTGGCCATCCCTGTGGGGCAGGAACACTCCCTCCTCAGACACATGATGCTTCCCGCTGTGGGCTGCCCTCCTCATCCCTGCTGATGGACAGAGGGAAATTGTCTTGTCCCCCAGCCACTGTCCAGCCCCTCACAGGCCCCTCCACAGCCTGGACGATGGCACCCCAGGTGCACAGACTGCCGCCCACATGCCTGCAGTTCTCAGCTTTAGCTGTAGCCTTGGAAGGGCCTGAAACTCTCCACCACCCCATACTCCCCAGGACCCCCAGAGGTGGTGAGGGGCCATGGCCAGGTAGGACCACCTCGCCCATGCACCTGCATGTCGGGCCTCAGAAGCGGAAGGCCCTGGCAATATCCTGCCTGGCACCTGACCAGCGCAGGCCGACGTCTTCTACAGCAGTGACCCCGTACTTTGTCAAGACCATCAGTGATCAGTGCTTTCTGCCTGAGTGATGGCCTGACCTCAGACCATTTAATTAGGTGACTTACTAGTCACCCACGGGGCAGGCAGCAGGAGTGGCGAGGTCGGGGGCAACAGGCAGGAGGGACAATGGGTGGCCAGCCCTCCCGCCAGGCCTCTCTTCCTCAGGCCTGGGTGGGTCTCGCCAAGGCTGCCCGCCGGTCCGGCCTGCCCGGCCCGATCAGATATTCCCGGCCGAGCTCCCCCACAAACACAAACACAGGATGCGCCTGGCCAGCTTGTCAGCTTTTTCCAGCCCGTCCCGAGGAAAATCAGGGGAAGTTATTCACCAAACTCCGTGGCCCCCACGAAACAATGGGAGGCGCTAAGTTTAGCTGTGAACCTGGGCAGGGAGTGGGTTTCACAAACGGGGGTGTTTGTCCAAGGCGGGAATCGTGGAGAAAGAGAACAATGGCCCGTCTGGAGTCTGGATTCAGGCCCGCCCCACAGCTCAGCCCCAGGACCCTTGGGAGGGGGGCCGGCCTGTGGCTCTGGGGAGGGGGCTGGGCCCCAGGCAGTGAGGACAGGTGGGCACGTGGGGCAGGGAATGGGGGAGACTCTGCCGGGCCCTGATGCTCACCCTGGCTTCTGCTGCCCCTCTGTGCCCACTCCCGGCAGGACGCGACCAAGTCTGCAGGCTTGGCGGGGTCTGCATTCCCTTCCCCAGACCCCGACTCTGGTCTTGGTGGATGGCCTCTGCGGCCCTGGGGACAGCGTCCCTCCAGCCCCTCACCTCCTGGGACCCTCTGCCCTCGACACAGGTCCCTCTGCCTCTCTCCTGCCCCCCTCCTCATGCCCGCTCTGTCCCCCTCCTCACTCCTGGTCTTTTCCGTGAGCTCCCTCAAGGCCAGGGCACCCCACAAAGTCCTGCTACGTCCACGCCTCGGGGCTTTGTCCCGAGTCTATTCCCTTTACATTCAAAGTTCTTGGATTCACTCCAGTACTCTCTGCCCCCCACCCCACTGAGGTTCATCCCCTCCTAGAGCCGGAGCTGTGGGTGAGGGGCCTCCCCAGGGCCACGGTCTTCGCCTCTGAGGGACCCACACGGCTGTCTCCTGCCGAGGACCCCCGTCCTTCCTCACCTCCCCTGGCCCTTCTCATCCTCCCCAGCCTCACAGTCACCCGTGGGGTCTGCAGGGCGAGTCCTCCTGGATGCGGAAACTGAGGCCTGGAGTGCCGAGGGGCGAGCGTGCACACGGCCCAGCTCAAGAGTGTGGTTTGGTCTGGACTGAACCTCGGGGTTCTTGCCCCTCAAACGGCCCCGCACAGCCTGGGGCAGCCCAGGACAGAGGGGCTCAGAATGGGGGTGCCGAGGTGCGCCCCCACCTGGCCCAGCCCCTCTGGGTCTTACCTGGGGGTGGAAGAGCAGTGGGGACGGCCGCAGGTACTTCTCCTTCAGGACTCCCACGGGGTCTGTCACCTTCCGCTTCTCTACCCTGCTGGACAGCAACACAGAGGGTTACGTACCCCACGGAGCGGCCAGCGCTGGGCAGGGAGGGGCTGTGCCCCCGCCCCACTGGGCACCTTCCTGTGCCCCAGAGGTCACGAGGTATGGGGGCCTTGCCACGGTGGCCCAGCTTCCACAGCTCCCCGATTACCACGTCTCACCTGACGGCTGTGCCGACATCTGTGACCCGGCCCACCTGCTCGCCTACGAGAGCCTTCCAGCCAGATGACTGCCCCCGACACTCTCACTCTGCTTCCCTCATGCGCTCCCCATCACCATGACCACTTCTGGACCCCTTCGAGTCCCTGCACATCCCCCCAACCACTGCAGCTGCTGGCGCCCATGCACGTGATGAAAGCTTAATGCTGGAGTCCGGAATCTTCTCTGAAGACCCCAAGTGCACCAGCCTGTCAACTGGCCCGTCAGCCCTCGAGGGGTCAACCATGTGGGGGTCTGGGCTTGCCCGCAGCAGAACATGGAGCACATGGGAGGCTGTCGCCTACACCTTGCCTCCCCTGTCCCTCATGGCCCTTGGTTGACTGGGCTGATCGACACAAGTGACCAAGAGGTTTCTGTCCTGGGGAAGTCACCAGGGCCTCCCATGGCAGCCAGGCAGGCTCTCCCTAAAAACTCGTGATGGCTGCTGAGAGGACAGTTCTAGGACTTTCCCCCAATGCCAGTGACAGCTCTGTTCATCACAAAACAAGCAGAGGAGGTGGCTGGGTGGCATCCAGCGATCCCTCCTCTAGCGGTTTCCCAGCAATGCCTGCCTCAGTCTCCCGTGGGGGCTGAGATTTACAAAGCGAGATTCATGAGCCTGTTTCCCAGCGTCTCGGGCGCTTTGGTGACGCTGTGCCTCTCTGCGTGCAGACACAGCCCCTCTGAATCAGTCCTGGGCCGGACGCTCCCGTTCCCTTCACACCCAGGCTTTGCTGGGCACCGTGCTCATCTCACTCCGGCCTCCAGGGGACCAGCTGGGGCACTGACTGGAGCAGGAGGGAGGGATGGCCGCAGGAGGACAGCACAAGGGGTCCAGAGGCAGGAGAGTCCCCTGCAGGGCAGGGCGGCAGGTCACCCTACAGAGACCCTGAGCCTGGTCCAAGAGGGAGAAGGCGGGGGCTGCATGAGGAGCTGTGGAAGATTCTCTCCCGGAGGAAGAAAATAAAGGACTACGTGTGGCTCCGGGAGAGGCTGTGTCCGCTGTGTGGGAAACCAGCCTGGAGGGACCTCACTGTGCAGGCCCCTACCGAGGCCCTGTTCTAAGTGGAACTGTGTCGGATTCGGCCTTTCAAGGAGACACTGCAGGGCTGGTGAGCTGGGCCGAGAGGAGGGGGACCCTTGTGGGAGGAGGAGGGCCAGGTTTGGCTCCGTCTCTTTTGCCTTTTTCTGTGTCATGTGGTGGCCCCACCAGCCTGGCTCCCGAGTGACCAAGGCCAGCTGGCCCCAGCTGACTCCCAGTGGACACTGGGTCTCCAAGGTGCTTGGCTCATGTCACTGTGGCGTACCCAGCCCATCCTGCGGACACAGCAGCCACGTGATGGGGAGGGAGGTGAGAGGGGCTGGAGAGTCAGGGCGGCTGACCGGGCGGTGTTAAGGGGATGGAGGACTGTGGGTACACGCTCAGGGTCACCCACGGGGGATGGCCTGTGGGGAGTTTTGCTAGAGTCACCCTCAGGACCACCCAGAAGCCCAGAGGGACCCTGTCCCCCAGCCCCAGGGCACAGCCTGTTCATGGGCAGTTCAGTCGCCCACGGCTTCACTGGGGGAGAAACCTTCACCGCGTGTGTATATCTTGATTGTGTTGGGGGTGGCAGGGAGACCTTGTGGAGCTCACCCACGCTGGGGCATTTGCTAGTGTCTGCATGCAAAGATGGGGCCCAGGCAGCCCCTCCAGAAGGTGCTGGACCCTAAACCCTGAGGGCAAGAGCCCAGGACACACTGGATCTCCGACGAGCTCAGATGGGGGGAGGCCTGAGGCCGGTTCCCACCTCCCAGCTCCCCCAAATTCCAGGAAAAGGCCCAAGCCCTAAACCAGGCCAGGAGTGGGGCGGAGAGGGGCTGAAGGAGGGACGCCTGGAGGGTGAAGTGCAGAGGGGCAGATGAGGGCCTGAAGAGAGCTGGGATGGGGTGGACAGGGAGGTGGGGGAGGTGGGGTAGGAGGATGCTGGGGCTGAGCAGGAGAAGGTTAACTGAGAGCCTCGCATGGGTAAAGATTCCAACTCTGGGGGCCTGACCAGAAGGTTCTGTCCCTTGGTCTCCAATCACCCCCCTCCCATCCTCTGCACCAGGGCTGCACGTCCCGTGGACGCCTCCTCCCTTGCGTCCCAGCTGTATCCTGGCCTTACCTGGGCTCCTGGAGATTCTTATGCTAAATGGCAAGTGCTTCCTGGGCCTTCTGATGGCCACATTTGCCCCAGAAAGCCGAGGAGCCACCTTTGACAGATGAAAGCCATCCCCACCCTGCCGAGCCTCTATCCCACCTTCTCAGACCATCTATGGATGGTGTATTTGTAAAGAAACACCCAAATGGGACATTTTTCATGTTTCCCAGGGTGCTGACCTCAGGACTGAGCAGGAAACAGGATGGACTGCAGACACAGGATGACCAGGGCCATGGGTGTTGGACATGGAGCGGGGACCCCTGTTGGGGTGCTGGGCTGGTGGGCAGAGCAGGAGTCTGGCCCATCTTCCTCTCGGCTGGCAGCTCTGCCAGGCTCTGACCATTTCCCCCACGTGGACCTTCAGCAGGTGTGACCTCCTCACCCGCAGGCCCATCCCCAGGCCATGACTGGCCCCGTGGGGAACAGCAGGCACTCAGGACCTCAAGGGGGGCACATGCTCCCGTGCTCACTGCAAGCCAGTGAATGCATGCACACGCATGTGCCCAGAGCCTCTCTCAAGCAGAGGCGTAGGCCCGCATGAGCTGCAACAGCCTGTGCTGGTTTGCTGGCACCTCCAGGAGCCTCCCAAACCCACCCCATGTGCACAGCACTCTCCTCAGGGCTCAGCCTGCCCAGCAACCGGGGACATATGGTGCTGGCGGGGTCTGACCCCTCCCACCTAAGCAGCCCACCTGATCAAAGCCTGCCTAGAAATTGGGGAGGGGGATTAAATCACCCCCCCCCCGAAGGGCTATCAGAGGTGGGATACTGATTGTTTGCAAACCTCCAAAACTTCCTCCTTCCTTCCTCCTCCCCGCCTCCGGGGACCAGTGGCTCCTTCTCTGATTTCCCCTGGGCCACCAGAAACCCCCAGCTATGGCTCTGGGGTGGGGGGCACAAGAGCAGCTACAGAGTAGTGGAGACACTGGGAGGTGGAGAGATGCTCAGAGGAAAGAGCAAGGATCTGAGCTGTGTGGGAGGCAGAGTTGGTCCAGAGAAGACGGTAAGAGGGCCTCTGGGAGGGGTCTGAGTGGAGGCTCCGGAGGGGCTTAAGGCAGGGCAGGGGCAGCCCGTGGTTGTCAGCGAAGGGGAAGTGCATGTGTCTGGGAGGCCCTACTCCAGCCTCCGAAATGTGGCCCCGGCCAGGTGCCCATCCTAGGAGCAGGCCAAGCCAGGTGTGCCCTCCGAAGCAGCGGGGACCCCCAAGAGCTCAGGTGCCCCATTGAAGCCAGCAAAGGCAGAGGGATGAACGCTGGGGGAGCAGGAGAGAGCATCACCTCCTGCACACTGAGCCTTCCCAGCTCCCCAGCTGGGTCGGCCCCTTGGGGAGGGCAGGTGAGGGCAGGGCATGTTAATACCTGTAGATGGGGTCCATGAAAAAGGGCGACGGCTTGGCGTAGTGCAGCGAGGGCTGCTGGGGCAGCTGCGCCGGGCACACCTTGGGCAGCCCCTCGCCAGTCCCCAGCTTGTGCTCGCCGTAGATGTGGTTCTTGCGGGGCTCCCGGCCCCCTCCGTTCTGACTGGCTCGGGCACGGCTGCCAATGCTCAGGTCCAGCGGCTGCTCCTCGCCGGACGCAGGGGCCGGGGGCACCTTGGGCGTGGGCAGGATGGGCTTGGCCTCTTTTGGTTTGGTGGTGAGGTCGAAGGGGGACTCGGCGCTGGGGCCGCCCACCTTGAGGGCGTCCCGGGGCGACTTTGGCTCGGCCTTGACCAGCAAGTTGTGGGTGAGGGTGCGGTCCGTGAAGGGGTAGAGGGAGTGGGGGAAGTTGGGCAGGAGCTGGAAGGGGAAGACCGAGTGGTAGGGCAGCGCGCCCAGCTTCTTCTCCTGCATGCCCATGAAGCCGGGGCCGAAGTACTTCTCGGCAATGGAGGCGATGGCCTTGATGGAGTCGCCCGCAGCGCCCGACGCCGTCAGCAGCTGCTCGTCGGGCGGGGGGAAGAAGGAGTGCTGGGAGTAGAAGACGGGCACCTCGCCCACGCTGTTCGGGGCCCCCGGGGGCGCCGCGCCGCCCCCAAACTCGGGCTTGCCCTCGGCCATCTTGCCCTTGTCCTTGGCCTTGTCGCGGTCGCTGTCCATGTCGCTGTCCAGGTCCGAGCCCGTCCCCGTGGTGGTGTCCAGGTCGGTCCCAGTCGTGGTGTTGATGTCCTCGAAGTCGCTGCCGTCCGACATGTCGCTGCTCCGGGCCTTGAGCTTCTCGGTGTACGAGTCCTCCAGGCGGCTCTCGAACTTCTCCTCAGGCCCCATGGCTGACGTGGCGCCCTGGCCGCTGTTGCCGACAGCGGAGACGAGGGGCAGGGCCGGGTTCCCCAGGGGGCTGGGGAGCTTGGCGTCCTGGGTGTGGCTCAGGGGGCTCTTGAGCAGCGGCGTGGGAGGTAGCAGCGGCGGCCGGGGGTACAGGGATGGAGGGAAGATGCCCGGGAAGCCCGGGGTGAGCGCAGGGAACGCTGGAGGGGGCGTGGAGAAGGGCAGGCTCCCCGGGTGCGGCCTGGAGGGGAAGTACTCGTGGAAGCCCAGGCCGGCGTGGCTGAGGTGGGGAGGGGGCTTGGCCCTGTCCATCACGGGGCTGGGGGCCAAGGGCAGGCCCGGGGCGAAGACGCCACCCGGTGTGTGGCTCCTGCCCTCGCAGAAGCGACGGTGCTTGTTGAGGGAGGAGGTAGTGCTGAACATCTGCCCACAGTCCTTGCACTTGATCTGCGTGCGGCAGTCGGCATGCATCCGCTTGTGCCGGCACAGGTTGGAGAACTGCGTGTAGGACTTGTGGCAGACCTCACCTAAAGCATCAGCAGAAAGCAAAGACAAACAAGATATGAAATTACGGGAAACCCTGCGGTTTCAGGGGTGTGGGACAAGGGGTGGTTCTGGCCCAAGTGATTGGAGCAGCCTGTGCTTGTGTATGTGAGCACACGCATTTGTGTGTGCCTGTATACGTACATGCAAGTGTGTGTATGTGTTCATGTGAGCACATGGGCATGCACGTGTGTCTGTATATGTGCTTGCATGTGTGTATGTGGCACGTATGCACGTGTCTGTGGGCACACGTGTGTGCCTGCATGTGCACACAGGAACACATGCACATGTGCACGTACTTGTGTCTGTGGACATACATGTGTGCGCATGCATGTGCATGTGTGCACAAGTGTGTGTATGTGTGCATATCTGTATGTGTGTCCCTGCATATGTGTGTGCACACATACATATGTGTGTGTGTCCTATCCTGGGGCTGCCCTCTGATGACCAGCATGGATTGTCAAGGACTATCTGTGCCTTCACTGGGGTCTCTGGGCCGGCTTGGAAAGATTTCACGGTGCCTCAACCTTCTCTGTTGGAAAATGGGGTGCTGCTGCTGTTTGCGCCTCCTCTCCCATGAGGGTTTGCAATGTGGGGACCAAGGTCTTCTGAAATTGCTCCTAGGGTTGGGCAAAGTCCTGGCATGCAGCCGTGTCTGCAGCTGTGTCAGCTTGCCCAGGACTCCTGCCCTACTCCTTTACCCTTTTCAGTGACTCTGTTCCGGCAGGGGAGAGAGGAAAACACCAACCCCCCAGACTAGGTCTCCTGCTCTCTCAAGTTTAAAATGCTCCCAGCTCCCTCCCTCCCCTCTCTCTGTCCCAGGCCCTGCGACCCACACCCAGGACAGGGAGGCCTCGGGGGTGACCAGCCCACTCGGGGGTTCTTAGTTGCAGAGTCTGGGCTTTGGGAACACGGCTCCCGGTGGAGCAGGGTCACTGCTTGGGGGTGGCCTGAAGGTGAGGATAGGAGGGAAGCCCTAGGTAGGGCCATGCAGAGA
Organism: Tapirus indicus; assembly: GCA_031878705.1. Lineage (NCBI taxonomy): Eukaryota > Metazoa > Chordata > Mammalia > Perissodactyla > Tapiridae > Tapirus > Tapirus indicus. The sequence continues at coordinate 86,596,331 of CM062924.1, read as the reverse complement.
GGGGCTGGTTCCACGTTTGAGAAAAATGAAACCTCCCCAAATTGGGATGAAGAGGCAGCAGCAGGCTCTGCTCTTAACAGGAGAGGGCAGTACTGGCTGGAGCCAACACCAGGACCCAGAGGCCCAGGGGACCCCGTCTCGCCATTTTCCCAATGGCCTATGAGCAGAGCATCAGCGAATTGCCAGCTTTCTTTCTCCCCTTGTTTTTCTAACCAGAAAGTGAGGAACACATACACACACACACGCACATGCATGCAAGCACACCCTGCGTGTGTCTCTCTCTGCAGGACGGCTTGCTTCCTAACTGCAGCCCCAGTGGAAACAATGATTTCAGCGAGTCTCCTGCTCACCACACGTCCTCAACTGCCTGATGTCATGCTCTTCTGGCTGAGAGCTCTGGCCCTGAGATTATCGTGTTCTTTAATCACAATATCTATTTATAATAGTGGCTCTGCCTTCCTGGTCATCTGGCATGGCGGGACGTTCTCAAGGCTGAGGGGAGAAGAGCACTGCCTGGTTTAACCACATCTGCCCTTTTTGGGAGGCGCCGACACAGAGGTGCTGCTCCCCAGGGACGGTCTATAAATACCCTCAGGTCTCTGCCGGCCCCCAGAGGGACTCTATCAGTGCCTTGTTAGTGGCTGCTGCCATCCTGAGCTTGGAAACTGGCCTTGAGCAGGCCTCCCACCCCGGGCAGCTCCCAGGAGGGGCCTCCTCAGCCAACAGCCATGCCTGGACACAGGGAACCTGGGACCCACGGTTCCCATCCACCTGCTCACATGATAGGGGGTTCCTGCAGAGACGCTGGGGCTACAGAGGGGCCTCTGGGAGACTGAGGTTCCTGGAGAGGCAGGTCCTGGACCTAGGACAGCCGACAGCTGGCTCAGAGCTGGCAAAGGGAGGCGACTGCCCGAAGGGGCCGAGAAAGTTGCCTGGGCTGCCCACGGTGAACTGGACGTGGGGACCAGCACCTGACGGAGGGTGCCCCCCAGGCCCTGCCAGGATGCAGAGGGGCCCTGGCCAGTACTTGTCTCGATTAGCAGTTTCTTTTCCTTGTAGGGTGTGTGTGGATGCACATCTCCCTCAACACACACACACACTCACTCTGGAGAAGGTTATTTTCTGGAAAGTGCCCACAAGACTGTTTGCCCGTGTGCCCAGGTACCCTACCCCCTCTCTCACATGCACACACCCAGCACACACTTGACCTCTCTGGTGCAAGGGACATCACTGGAAAGTAACACTGCCTCGGTCTGTGCGGCCAGTGAGGAGGGCCTCAGGGGCTTCCAGTGAGGGTTTGGTGCTGATCCGCGGGTGCTGTGGGTGTGCACCCACGTGCCGCCCAGGAGTGGACGCAGAGTCTGTCACACTAGTGACCGCCCTGCCAGAGCCCGTGTGCCTCCGAGACACCACTGTTCCAGAAGTGCCACGTCGGTGCCCTTGTCTCCCCTACGTGCAGAGCTTCCTTTCCAGGCCTAACCACAGCCCCTCCGTGGGCTGAGAGATGCACTGCTGTGGTCTGGAGGATGCGCAAGGTCATCTTTCATATCTAATTTCTAGAATTTGTGCCACCCTCTCTGAACGAAATATTCATACACGCAACCTGGCCAACCGTGGGGCTTTCTCTCTGGCTTCACCCCTGAGCCACAAGCCCAGGCACCAAGGCCAGCATGGAGCACAGGCAAGAGGCAGAGAGCTGCTGACCCCCGGCAGGGCCTGGCCAGGCTTCCCCGTGCGCCCCCATCCACACGGGGAAGCTTGGATCCTTCCAGAGCGCGGTGGCTCCTGGAGCTCACGTGATGAAGACGCCCCAGCAAGACTCACAAAGGCTCGCCTGCACTCCCAGAGAGGCAGGAGCTTTTGAGCCCATGTGCCACTTTCCCATGTCTAAGCCTGCTCAGAGACTGAGCTACTGTCTGGTGCACTCAGGTGTACCCCCCACAGCGGGACTTGCTGGGAAGCTCACCCACAGAAAGTAGGACACTGCGCACCTCTAGTCACAAAGTTACGGCCCCCAGCCCCACGCCCACCCAGCTCGCCTTTTCCCGGCCCCTCTCAGAGGGAGTGGGCCTTGCCCCCATGCAGGGCGGTGGGGCTGCTCACACCACCGCTCGGATGCCATCTTTCCAGGGCTGCAGGTGAGGGAGGTGGAGGGTAAGTAGAAAGACCACACTAGAGGAGGGGCCAACAGGCAGGGCTTTGCTTCCTCGGCTGGGGGAGCAAGTGATCCAGGTAGGTTAGGGTCTGAGTCCCCTCTAGCAGGACAGCCGGAAGCTTGGGCTGGGGACAGCAGGCAGGAGGGGGGCACAGCCCCAGCTGCCCAACAAAGGCCTGACTGGCCAGTTAGCATGGCCTCTTTGGGGTACGTGTCCAGCACCAGAACAACCCCTACACCGGCAAAGACACCCTGAGCCCGGTCCCCAAGCTCCCAGAGTTACCCCCTCTCACATTGACGGGAGGGAGCCTGAGAGGCCCCAGTCCACGGCCTGGGGTCAGGAGCCAGGCCCCAGAGCTAGAATCAGGCTCTGCAGCATGGCCTCGGGCACCTGGTCGCTGGTCTCTAAGCCTCAGTTTCCCTCTCTGTCAGCTGGAAATAGTGCACCCCTGCTGTCAGGTTTTGTATGGATGCTGTGAGATAACGTGTGTGAATGGTGACCGAGACAGTGCTGGTGTGAAATGACTCAACACAACTTGTGTGAATGATGACTCAGCATAATGCTTGTGTGAATGATGACTCAGCACAATGCTGGTGTGAATGATGATTCTGCACAATGCTGGTGTGAATGATGACTCAGCACAATGCTGGTGTGAATGATGACTCTGCACAATTTGTGTGAAATAATGATGGCTCAGCACAATGCTAGGCAGAGAGGAAACTTCGGTGGCTTCCAAAGCCACTGAGAATCAGGGTCATGCCTCTGCATTGGGCCACAAGGTTCCTGGGACCTGGGCCTTGTGACTTCTGACCCTTCTATTACTCTCCCTCTCTCACTTCCTAAACAGATCCCAGCCTCAAGGCCTCTATGCTCGAAGCCCCTTGTCCTGAGCCTCCCCCCACACCCCCCCACTGGCTCACTCCCACGTGTCCTCCAGGTCTCTGGGGAACACCTCTCACCCAACAGGCCGTCCTGGCCTCCCACTGTATTTATAGGAGCAGCGTCCACCTGGGCTGCCCCCTCACACTTGGAGAGCCTCCTGCTCCCCAGGGGGACGCCGGTCACACTGCTTATTGTTTATCCAGCTCACCCTCTGTCTCCTCCATGGAGGGTAAGCTCCATGGGAACAGGGGCCCAGTTATTTATGGACAGTGCTGGGTACTCAGCCCGGCTCCCCAAAGGCTGCTGTGAGGGTGAACAGCGCTGGGCTTGTCACGTACCCTGGAGCTCAGGTTGGGCAGGGGAGACGAGGGGGAGCGGGGAGGGTGGGCTGCTGGCTCCTGCAGGTCCTTCCCCACTGCCCACCGCCCACCTCCGGCCCCTGGAGGGATAAGCGCAGGGCAGGAACCAAGGAGGGCAGGAGGGGAAAGTGAGGCCAGAGCAAGAGAGCCAAATCACAAAAGGAGAGGGTGTGAGGAGGCAAAGTGAAGACAAGGCACCAGGAGAGCATCTGGGCCTGTGCGTCAGGCAGCAGAGGTGTCAACAATGGCCACCAGCTGCCACCGTGCCTTCAGGACAGACGGGGATCCTGGGAGTTCGGGAGAGCCTGGGGAGTTGGTGCCGGGGCCTGCCCCCAGGGCGCCTGGAGGCAGGCGGCCCAGCGGGCACGACTCACATATGAAAGGCTTGACGGTGCTGTGGATGTGCTTGTGCTGCTTGAGGCCCGAGGACGTGGCGAAGGTCTTCCCGCAGTCGGGGCAGGCGTGGGCCCGTGCGCCCACGTGCTGGGAGCGGATGTGCCGCTGCAGGTTGCTGGGGTCTGTGAACACCTGGGGAGACGGATGCCACGGGTTCGTGCCCCGCCTGCTCGCTCCCCTGTCGGCGTGGTTCTGGCCGCTGGACGGGGGTCCTGCTCGCTGCTCTGCCCCCTGCACCGAGCCTGGCCCAACGGCTCTCTGCTGGAGCAGTAACCCACTGGATGGCCTTAGGGGAGCCACCCAGCCTCCCTCAGACTCTGTCTCCTCAATAGTGATTCCTGAGAGAACTGTGGCTGAGAGGATGTTTGAGGCAGGAACTCAGGAAGCATTTTTAAGCTCAAGTGCTATGACACGTGAGGGCTCGGGGTTGGAAGGCTCATCCCCCAGCCTCCCCCTCCAGGTTGGTGGGGGCAGGGGGCAGGAGCCCTCCCTGGAGAGGACCCGGGTCTCGCTTGGGCCTCCTTCCTGCTGTGTGACCCAGCACACTTCCTCTCTTCCCCAGTAAATGGAAGAACCCAAATAACTTTGGGGCATCTCATTTGCTCTCCACCCTTCATGGGGATTTTTACAGTAGGGGCGGGGCGGGGCGGGGCAGGGTGCGGATGGCCGGCGAGCACGTGGGAGCAGGAGGCGCACACACGTTAGTTACCTTCACGCAGTTTTCACATTCGAAGCGCTTGCCGCTGTCGTGGGACATCTGGTGGCGGATGAGGTTGGACTTCCAGTTGAAGGCCTTGGGACACTGGTCACACTTGTATTCTCGCTCCTCTGTGTGGACGATCATGTGCTGCTCCAAGCTGTGCACAGAGGACGGGGGTCACTTCAGGGCCCGCTGCCCAGGAGGAGGGCCCTCAACCCATCACGCCTGTTCTCAGCAGCCCCTCGGAGTCCCTGCCACTCCTTGCTCAGGGGTCAGAGTGAGTCCTGGCAGCATGTCTGTCCACCTCCTCTCTGGACAGGTCAACGGGATGGAGGGCCAGAGACGGCCTTCCCACATCAGATGGGGAAGAAGCTGGTGCCTGGACAGAGCTCGGGCCCTCACCAAGACCACCCCCCAGGCAGCCAGAGGCAGGGCGGGACCCCAACTCGCACTTCCCAGCTATTCTTCAAGACAATCTTAGCCTTGAAGCTAACCTTGGGCCTAAAAAAAAAGAGGTCTGGAAGCTTCCAACATTGCCATGAGCCCCAGAGTGGTGGCGAGGCCTGGGGAACCCACAGCCACCCCCTGGCCAGGCCGAGAGCCTGCCTGCCATGCACACAGAAGGAGGTAGGCCGGGGTGGACGAGGGGGTGTCCAGATGAGATGTGATAGGGTGGGGAGGGCACAGCTGCCCGGGAGGGGCTGCGGCACTCGGATGAACGAGCAGCTCCTAATCCCTCCTCTCGGGGGACAACCCGCTTCTCCTCCTGTCCCAGGTATGACCGTTAATCTTCATGAGCAGAACAGTAATACATCACGGCCGTTAATTAGGGGGCCCAGCCATCCATTAGATCAGAAACGCTTGGTTCCTGAGCAGCACAGATTGTATCTTTTTCCCTGTTGTTAATTGTGATTTATGTGTTTATGTAAGGAAAACACGGACCCTCTTGAGCAGCGCTTGCCGCCAAGGGCCTCAGTCGGGATTTGCCCAAACGCTTATTTTCCCTGTCATCTGTTCAGGGTGGAGGGTTTCCCGTCCCCAGGGAGGCCGTGGCGGGACCGGCATCAGTCCGCAATCCCATAGCCAGTTAGTGACCTGATGGGGTTTTACTCTGACTTTGCAAGGCCTTTCCTGGAGGACATTCTCAAAGGCAGGAGGAGGGGCCCAGGTTGGAGATGCGGACGTGGTTCCCTGGAGCACTGCGACCGCATGTCCTGGCTTCTCCCCCACGAAGCCCAAGGCTTCCCATCGGTCCCCAGGGCCCCAGCTCCCAGGTCCTGACTCCTGCCTGGCCTTGGAGCAGGGGAGGGGTAGCTTGGGCCTGCTCTAGGCTGACCATGTCCGGCTGTCACACAGCTGGCCTGGCACTCTGTGTCCATGTCTATGAAATCTCCCATGAGGAGCAGAGGCCAGTGCCTGGGGTGGAAGGATAAGGGGACCCCTGGGTGCCCCTTTCTGCTCCTGTCCACTGTCTGAGAAGGAGTTGTGTGTGTGTCCAGAGGGTCAGGTCACTCTACGAATCTCTGGGCAGCAGTGTGGCCGCCCCCATCCTGGCGTTGGACCTGACTGCAGAAGTAGCCCTGGGGCTTGACCCCTACATGTCTCGGGGTCTGGCCTGCATTTCTTGACTTCCTTCTAGTCTGTCTCCACAACTCAGCCCTGACTCTGCAGAACGGGGGGACCAGCGATGTCTCAACCGGGCGACGTGTGGATCTTCCGGGGGTGGGGGGCCTCTGACCAGGGGCCTGGCCTTCACCATCAGAGCTGGGAACACCACCAGCTTATGGGCCTGCTCTGTCCCCAGTGCCAGATGACTGGGCCGGGGTACCTGCCCCTGAGATGTGCCACACTAGAGGGGACCCTTGTCTCCTCCACCTGTCCCTGGAGCCCTCTGCCTCCAGTGTGGATGGGGCTGAGGGACTAGGGCTGACGTCTACCTTCTCAGGGCTCCCTCCGTGCTCCCAGGGCTGCTGACCCCGCTCTTCCTCACTGGCTTCTGGGGAGGGAGAAGGGAAGGGGAGGAGGGGGAGGGGAGGGGCAGCACCTGTACTTGTTCGGGAACATCCGCTCGCAGTCCTTGCACTCGTGGGCCTGCCCGTCGCTGCCCCCGCTGCCCACACCCTCGGGCTTAAGCTCCTCGCCCAGGCCCTGGTAGAGCGCGGCCCCCACTGAGCTGCACGCGTACTTCTTGTGACGCCGCAGGTCCAGCTTGGACTGGAAGAGCTCATCACACATGTCACAGCGGAACGTGGGCTCCTCTGCAAGAGAGAGAGGACGGAGGTGGGTGGGCAAGCCCGAGACCTGCCCTAGGGTCCAGGACCCGCAAGGGGGTGCAGGGACACCCTGGGGCCTGCCTCTCACGCTGACTGTTCCCGCTCCTGCTTCCTTCCGGCCCTCATCCCCCACCTAGTGGCTGCCCAGAGGGCGTGGAGACCACAGGGACCCGGGTCTGCATCATGAGAAACACTGGGCCCCCTCCAGCATCTCAGGAGGCCATCGTGGGCTTGAGAAGGCCCCAGCTCGGGAGCGGAGAGGGAAGCCAGGCCAAGTGCTTTGTTTATGAATTAGGAGAAAAAAGACGACAGAGCTCTAATGCATATCATAAATTATTGTCGTCAAGGTCAAACAAATTAAAAGGGGGGAAGCTATTATTAAGTTTACGAGGCGGCATCCTGACCACCGTGCCAAGCCAAACAATCAGCCCAGAGCTGTAAATTTCCTGAGGGGACGACCTCCCGGCCCCTCCCCAGGGCCCCCCGCTGGTGGCTGCCTAACAGCAGCTTTTCCCCAGAGTGGTGCCCCCTCCTCTTGGGGAGGACCCTGGGGCCCACTCAGGTCTGGAGGGAACACATGCACTAAAAGCTGTTGCACAAATGAGTTGAAAGGTGTGCGTGTGTGTGAACGTGTGAATGGATGTGTGCTTCTCGTGCATGGGAGTGCAGCCGTGTGTGCATGGGCGTGAAGATCCAAGCCTACCTGCATTTGTGTCTGTGCATCCTGGTGTGAATATGTACGCACAGTTGTGCATCTACACTCATGTTTGTGTTGGTGTGCGTATGTATTCGTGTGCATGCCTGCAACATGTGTGAGTGTGCCTGTTTCTGTATGTGGCTACACGTGTGAAAATTTGTGTGTTTGCATATCTTCACACTTGCATGCATGTGTGTGCAAGTGTGCCTGGGTGTTTGGGCAAGGGTACATTTGTGCATGTTTGTGTGTTCATGTGTGCACTTTGCACATGTGATGCGTATGTTTCTGTGCACACATGTATACATTTGTTAGGTGTGCACATGTATGTGCATGTTAAGTATGCATGTTTGTGACCATATGTAGGTGTTGAGTGTGCACGTGTTTGTGTGTATGTCTATGTGTGAATGCATGCACATTTCTGTGTGAATATGCACTTGTGTGCATTTGTGTCTGTGTAAATGTGTGTGCAGTTGTGCATGTGTGAATATGTGTGCATGTGTGTGTGAATGTGCACGTGTTACGTGATTGCACTGTGTGCACGTGTTAGTGTGTGTTTGTGTGTGGAGGTATGTGTGCATTTGTGTGCAAGAGTGAAGGTGTATGAGTGTGGATGTATGTCTTTGTGTGCACCTGTGACTGTGTGTTTGAGTGTGAATATGTGTGACTCCGTGTGAATGTGTGTTTCCGTGTGTATGCGCATGCACATGGACCCTCGGCTCAGCACTGAGCAGGGCCTGAATAACTTTGGGCTGAATGCTGACTGATGGGATCTGACCCGAAGGAGGTGAGGAGATAGGGAGGAAGGAGGTGGGGGGGATGGGTGGGAAGAGGAAGGGGAGCTACCTCCTGCCCCTCCTTGTGTCAGAGAGATCACGGTAAACTTTTCCGAGTGCTAAGAAAAGGTTGGGCAGCTCTGCAGCCTGGGTGGTGTGGGTTGGGGGGAGGGCTGGGGAGAGGGAGGGCCACCTCCCTGTGACCAGAAGCTTCCCTGAGCCTAAGGGTGGAGGCACCATTCCCCGTGTCTGGCCACACCGGGCATCCCCACTGTGGGCACCCGGTGCCCCCAGCACCCAAGGGGACATTTCCACAGAAACTGGCTCTGACATGCCCTTGGCCGAGCCCCCTGGGTACTGGCCAACACCCTCGGATTCACAAGCACCGAATCACCAAGTGTGACTTTTGTTCACATCTTTGCCTGAGGACGCGTGCGTCTGCGGCAGGCCAGGCAGGCTCCCGTGCGTCCTGACGTAAGCCTGCCGTCAAGAAAGTGCTCGTTTGGAGAAAAACAAGAACAGGAAGGGAAAAAGTGGCTGGCACTCAGAGTCTGGGGAATCAAGTTACAACACCCAGCCCTGCTCTGGGGCCGTGGAAGTGGGTGCAGGGCCTTAACCTGGCCTCAGGGACTTGAAGGCTCTGCCCCAGACGTCTCCGCCCAGATGCACGCCGAGCTGCAAGATGGACTGGAAGGAGGCAAGAAGCCAGCCTGTCCACACAAACCACAGGAACCCGGGATGGGGGAGACAAGGGGGCGGCCACACCGGTGACCCTTAAGCAAGCGTTTGCAAATACAATCGCCAGTGAGACCCTGGCATTCCTGCCAAAGGGCAGAGCGGCTGGGCAGCAGGGAGCGACAGGGCCCAAGGACAACTGGAGAGCAGAGTCAGAGAAGATTCTGAAACAAAACCCATCTGGGCACTGGGCTGGTCCTCAGGTGCCAGGGCGGGACCCCAAACACGATCCCTGGGGTGGGGAGGTGGGCGAGGATGACGCACGTTACAGAACAACCAGCCTGCAAGTCTGCAAAGCACTGCCTTTAAAATGGAATCCGAGATGCAAACGCTTCTCAGGAAGAATGTCTGCTGTGAAAACAATGTGACTGATCAGGGGAGCCTCCACGTGGCTGGCACTGTCCTTAGAACTTGACAGTATTCATGCATCTAAGCCTCGCAGAAATCCACGTGCATGCACGGGGGGGGGGGCAACTTTTATGCTAGCTTAATAACTGGTAAACTGAGGCTAGGAGAAACTGAAAAACCTGCCCGGAGCACCCAGAGGACACGGCAGAGCTGTGGAAGCGGAGCCTTTGCACTGTGGGGTGCCTGGGAAGCAGGCCGCAGAGCGCCCACTTCCCACCGAGGATACGAGGATTGCCCCGTGTGCGTGGATTTCCTCTATATCTGAAGACCAAGAGCCCCGTGTCAGAGCAGAGCTGGATGCATCAACCCCACCAAACTGCTCTTGCCGGTTTACTCTGACTTCCTGGGCTGGAATGGGCTGAGATGGAGCCCTCCCACAGGCATCGTGATTAAGTTAGAAATGCAATTTGTGTTTTAGTCTTTCTGGACTCAACTAAGAACAACCACAGAAGCTGAAATTTGAAAACAAAGACAAGAAAAAATGCCAACCCCACCCATCCAGTAACACTGACCAACTTATCCTTCTAATTTTGATGTGGAATTTGGATTCAGAATGAAAATTCAGCCTGATTCTCACTCTGACGGCATTTGAGGGTGCCCTGGAGGCTGTGGAACAAACTGCGGAGACAAACGTCACCCTCCTCCTCTGTCCTCTGTCCCACCATGGACCCAAGTTTGCCCTGATCGAAGGACAGAGCTGGGGACAGGATACGTCTAAGCCTTGCCCACCCCTGCTGGGCTCTGGACAGGTGTTCCAGCCGTCTCCCAGGCAGGTAAGGCCGGCATTGAAAACACACCTGGGCTGTGGACGGGGGCAGAAGGATGCGCACAGCTCACGTGGTTTTCATTTCCCAGTTTTAAAGAAATAGGAAAAGAGTATGTTATATCGTGGTGATGTTACGTTACATTGTATCGTATTGTGTTAGATTATCTGTTGTCTCATGTGCTTTGTACACAATACACTGCATCCTCTTGACCTTTTTTGGAGAGGGGAAAAGTTAATCATTTTGAGCCTTTCTCAAAAGAAAAGCATATTTGAATGGAAATGATTTTCTTTATTTTCTCCTAAGAGCAAGAAGTTCTCCTGAAAGAGAAATCTTTCCCCTCTCCATTGAAGGGTAAAAACAAAATAAAAAGTCGCTGGAACTAATGAGTCTGAAAGTGGCTTCCCTCTGCTCTGAATCACTTGTCGAAACACTGGAATTGCATTTCTTTACAAAGCTGCAGCTTGGAAAGAGCGGTTCCAGCTCCAGAGACGCAGGACCGGGGCTCTGTCTCCCCAGCGAGCTGGCAAAGCAGGGCCCCGCTTCTTCCACGATACCTGAAAGATGTTCCTGGCAGAGCCCCCTGCCCCCAAGAGACAAAAAAAATGTGATTCAAACTGAAATCTCTTCATCGAAATCGGGTGGGGGTACGCGGGGGGCTGGGCCGTGGGCCAGGGCAAAAGCCCTACCTTCCACCCAACCTGGATTAAACCAGCGCTGCGGCAGCTGATGCCTTGTTTGCCAGATCTGCACCTCGCCTGTCCATCTGAAGTTCCATCAGCAACTTTTCACGGCAGAGCAGGAACGAAACATGAAAATAAATCAGTGCCGAATGGCTTCAGAGAACCGGGGGGGACACAATTATGTGGCATCTACATGCTAATCTACCAGACTGGAGGCTCCAGAGCGCTCGAGAGCCCACTCCAAATTCCTGCCATGATAAGGGCCACTGCATTCAGCTGGGGCTGGGATAAAAGATTTTTTATGATAATTATCTTAGTGAGGAACATTTCTGCATTTTCTTTCTGTGCGATTCAGAGTTTAACTGGGGGGGGGGCGGCTGTTGGGGGGCAGAAGAGTGATCCCGACAGCAAAGAGCATGGAAGGCAAACATTTGCTGTTGGACGATTGTGTGCGCAAGCAATTAGCCCACAAACGTCAGACACATTATTAGGAAAATGTAGACCCATGTTACTGAAGATCGGGGGTCGGAGGGGGGATCAGAATCAAGGTTTTTAAAACCCTCTGGAAGAAAGAAATTTCGCTGTAGAAATGAAACACCCTCGCCGAGCACACTCCGTGAGCCGAGTGGGTTTATCTTTCCGACTTCTTGTGTGTTGTCTAAGATTCGTAGGTCTTTTCAACAATTATTTTAAGGAAAATGAGACCATCCCCTGCTACCCAGATCTCAGCCATTTATTTTTCTTTTCTCAACGGCCTAATTAAAACCAAACTTTAGAGGAGAGTACAGATAGGATCCAGTTCGTAAAATCGTCCTTCTGTGGCGACTGCCCTTGGAAACACTTGGGGACATGAACTGTGGCTGCGTCAGGGAGGACCTGAAATGCTGGGCCACGCACAGGGATCAAAAGGGTAAATTAAGGCAGAGATCTCTGTGTCAGCGCTGGAAGACTTCCCGCTAATGCCAACGCCCAGCTCCCTGGCACAGCCAGGGCCATTCCCGCCCGTGACATTAGAGTGGTTCCTTAGAGAAACCTGCAGTTAGTGGCATTAATCATTGATCCTTGGTATTTTTGGAGGGGAGGGAAAGAAAGACAGGAAGGGAAAACCAGCCGCCCCCCTTTCTCCAGCATGAGCCTCCAGAGGCGGCTAGAAGGGGAGACGATTTTCTTTCCACGTGTGGGTCTCACTCAAAGACGCCATCTGCTCAGCAGCGGCACGCGGGGAGTTAAAGGACCAGCCCTCCGTTGCCAACGCAGCGCTCCTCGAACCGACTTTCCTCTGCCACTAAAACCTGCTCCAGAACCCCAAGGTGAATGGGCACACTGCTTCCCAACGTGGATGAAGGAAGAGAAATCTGTGTTTCAGAAATCCGAGCCGATTTGAGCCGGAATGTTCTCAAGCGTCCTCTGAGATGCACTCGGTGTGGACGCACGAGGAAGGGAAGTGTGTCTACTGCACACATGCGGGGACGGGTCCGGAGGAGAGGGCGCTGACAGTGCTCCCGCAGTCCTGACGGAAGAGCTCAGATGCCGCCACACCGCTGGGAGCCCACCCCCAGTCCTAAGTTTTCCCTCTCACCAAACGTGTTTTCCCTTAACCTTTCTCTTGGGCTTTTGGCTGTTAACTACAGACGGGCATTACTTTTGAGGACATGTAAGCTGTCTTAGCCCACTTGCAAACAAGACTGAAACTTCTCCCGCGGCACAGAGCTCCGGCGGGCAAATGTTTCCAGCACAAAACTGTTTTTTTTTCTTTTTTTTTAAGTACTGGGAAGAGCAAAAGATGCTGCTGCTACTGATAACAATACAGTTTTAAAAATCCCCCAGGACTCTACCACTGCAAGGATACAATGCAACATGACACCCATTTACCCATATTGTCTGAAGTTCTAGTTTGAATTCAGGAGGCGGGTCGTATAACCCAAGGAAGGAGAAAGAGAAGCACATAGGCTGGGAAGTTGTTAAGAGGACGCTGGTTCTGCCCGCCCGGGGCCGTGGTATGAGCAGGGCCGTGTGGATGCCTGGCCCTGGGCATGAGGTACGAAGTGATGGGAGGTCCCGGGAGCGCCCAGGCCTCTGCTCCTGGGCGTGGGGGCTTACCATCCAGACTGGGGGGCACCGTCCCCAGCGAGTAGGCGCCTTCCTTCACATGCACCAGCAGCTCTTCTCCTGGCTCAATGTCCTTGATGACTTTATAATAAATCTAGGACGGAGAAAGCAGAGAGGAAGGGTGAGCACTGTCATCCCTGTTGCTCGGACAGCCACGTTGTGTGCACCCAGCCCGCAGGCTGTTGATGCTGCTTCTTGGGGAGGCTGGCCTGCCAGCCACTTGACCTGCCTTCTAATCGCTGCTAAGAGGTTCCCCTCTGGAACGTTGCAGAATATGCCCAAAAGGACTACAGTCCCTTTCAAATTTGTTTCATCCAGTTTTTGGATACGGGTAAAGGGGGCACAAAATTAAATCAGTGAGGATTAGCCGCAAAGTTCCCAAGTAGGGCGTGTCCCAGGGGGATGTATTAGGGAGAGTGGCTCTTCTCATCAGGAGCGGGGCCTGGGTTGGTTCTCAGGTTCCTTTTGTTGATGTGTATGTAGGACACCCCTTGCCATTCTGGGGGGACTTGGGGTCTAGAGGGGGTTCGGGGTGAATTTGGATGTTTACAAAAGTGGCCGGGAACTCAGAGAGAGGCCAAGGGGCCAGGATGCCAGGCTGTGAGTCTCACATGATCGTGATGCAATCCGCAAGGGGTAGCGGAGGGGAGTGTGTGCCTGCAGCGGGCTCGGTGCCCAGTGGCAGTCGGGGTCTGAGATGGGGACACCCCTGAAAACAGGGAGGAGTGGGGAGGGGCTCAGGGTGGGCTCTGCAGCCTGGAGCCAGCTCTGCAGTCTAAGGGAGGGAAAATTGGAGTATCCAGCCTCAGTACCGTGAGCAGCACTGGAGCTTGCCAACGTGTCTCCTGAAATAGGACCGTCTGCATTGGGGGTGGTGGCCAAGATCTGGAAAACTCCAGCAACTCAGAAGGGCAGCATGGCAGGGGCCATCTGGGATGGAGCCCAGGGTACAGGCTCCAAAGGCCTGAGTGACTTCGGAAGAGAACCAGGGCTTTCCTTGCTTTTGCCAGATCCTGCCTGGGAGCCCCCTGCCCTCTCCAGAGACCAGAGACACAGGTGCCCGTGGTGGGGGGTGCCCACTCCTCACACGAGCAGGGCCAACACCGGGGAGTCTTGCATCTTAAATCCAGAAAGTCAGACAGTGAGGTGCAGTCTCTCTGGCAATCCACTGCCCACCACACTGGCACGTGGCTGTTTGGGTCTCTATTCAGAAAACAGTAACCAAGGAGCTTCCAGGAGCCTGAAGGCCCAGCCACAGGGAGGCCAGAGAAAGACCCAAGACAAATCCATCTTGCCTGGGAGACCCCGGGGGCTGAGGCTTCTCCAGGCCCTTCCCACTCGGTGGTCCTTCAGCATCGTCCTCCTCATGGAGGGCCTGGTGGTCAGGGGTCAGGCCAGGCTTCCCAGCAGCAGCTGGACATGGTTCAGATGCCCCAGAGACTGAACTGGGCACACGGCCTGCCCGCCCCCCCGGCTCCCCCCCCCCCCGGAAAATCTGGAAGGCTGAGCTTTCCCCTTCTCCCCAGGCCCTGTCCAGTTGTGGACTCCCTCACAAACCACCAGTCCCAACTAACTCTGAAGGACACCCATCAACTCTCAAAAGGAGACAAAAAGCCACACTGTGTCCCCAACGCCCACTTGGATGTTATTCCCAGGACACCCTGACAGAGGAAGTGAACACAGCAAAAAAATGTGCACACGCACCTAGATCTCACTAACGTGTAAAGTTCCTCTTCCCGGTACTCATTAGTAATTTTATTTGTCAATTATTCTCAGGTATGTCGCTAAAATAATGAGATTTTAAAACGGAGAATAGAAACCAAACCACATTAAGTTCTGTAATTAAGCCAATTGTTAAGATCCCAGTTTTGTATCATTTTATCCAAAAACGTACACAGTGGCTGAATAATTGTTTAAAAAAAAACAGACGAGCCACTGTATTTCAAAATTGGACCCAAAGTGCATCTAACGCTCCATCAAAGCCCAGAGGACCCCGGAGCCGTCCCGGGGCGGTGAGTCAGGGGTTATTAATAAGCGGGGACAATCGCACTTTCATCCGGGCAGTGAGCGAACGCATCCAGCAAGTGCATGCTTAGTGCCGGCCCCGAGCCACGAGCGCCCGCGGGCCGCAGCCTCCCTGTGCGCAGGCTGGGGATGGAAGTGTCCGCGGCCGGAGCGGCGGCGGCTTCTGCGGGTCCCCGTTAGAGGGCAATGTGGACCCGCCCGCAGCGTCCCTCCCCGGCTGCGCCCCGCGCCCCCGCCCCGCCCCGCGAGGCCCGGACGCGCGAGGCCGGCGGCGCGCTCTGACCTGGCGTCCCCGGCTCGGCGCGCGGCTCCGGGCGGCCGCGTCCTCCCGCGGGCCGGGCTGCTGGGCTCCCGCTCCGGCCGGGCTGGCGGGGACTGGGCGCGGCCCGCCCCCCTCCTCCTCCCCTCCCTCCGCCCCGCTCAGGGCCGCTGGCCTTCCTCTTCCGACCCCCTCCGAGGGCCACCCGGCCTCCGAGGACCCCCCAGCCGCCTCACTCCCCTCACCCCCCTCTCGGAGGGCCACCGGGTCTCCCGGGAACCCTCACCCCGGCTCCTAGGGCCGCTGGACGCCCTCCTCCCCCTCCAAGGGCCGCCGGACCTCCTGGAACCTCACCGCACCCCGAGGCCGCCGGCCCCCCACCCCCCGCCCCAGCTCCGAGGGCTGCCCGACCTCCTGGGACCTCCCCACACCCCACCCCGCTCCAAGGGCTGCCGGACTCCTCCTCCGACGCCCTCCGAGGCCTCCTGGGGGACCCTCCCCGCCTGCGCGGACGCAGCCCCCGGAGCCGCCGAGGGAGGGTCTAGCTCGATCGGCCGCGGGGAGCAGTTTTGTGCGCAGCGGGCGCCCCGTCCCCCGCCGGGATCCACAGGCGGGCCGCCCGGGCGCCTGGTGGGGGCGCGAGCGCGAGCGCACGACATGAGGGCGGCGGCCGGCAGCCGTGGCCCCCTGGACTTTGAGCCGCGGACGGAATTAATCGCTATTAGTGCTAATCGCAGGGCCCCGGGCGGGGCCGGGGGTGTGCCCGACCTGCCTCCACCTGGAGGAGGGGGCGAGGAGGTGAACAGGCATCGGCGCAAACTTTTCCAAACTCGGCCGCCCCGCGTTTGCCAAGGGCGCGGAGGTACGCCGGGCCGACACGACCGCGGCCGCGTGTTCAGGCCTGTTTCCAGCGGCACAAAGGCCTTATCAGGCGGCCGCGCGCGGAGACAGCCGCGGTTCCTGGTCCGCGGGGTCGGGCGACTTCCCGGGACAAAGGCCGGGCTCCGGTGGGAGCTGAGGCCCGGGGCGGTACGAACCGTGCAGTCACTGTACCCAGCCGGGCCCCTTCCGTTGGGGCCTGTAATAAATTATTATTGCAGCCCCGTAAACATTCCTGAAGTCGGTTATAACCTTCCTTTCATTGTGTGCCCCTCAGTCGATCATATTCAGACCCAAAGACTAAGTTGGCATTGTGGGTACGCTGAGCCTAGAGTTTTCACAAGAGGGGAGAGAGGTCTGTTCCTCAAGGAAAAAGAAACGCTAGTCTCTGATGCTCTTTCGTCCCCAGGCTCAGCTGCAGGAAAGCAGCGGAGATCAGGCATTTACTTGAGTGACAGCATATAAGTCCTTACGCCTTTTTCTAAACAGCTGCGTCCCCCGCCCGATTCAAGCCCTGTCCCAGGCCGTGGGTTGTGCCCCGGCAGAGCTGAGCTGGAATTTTCTTTCTGGTTTCGGGATCTGAGGGTGAAGAGAAGCCACCACAACAGCTGAATTTACGAGCCCCAGTAAACGTGTGCTCTGAGCCGCGTTAAAAAGAACGATGCCAAACAGACTGGAGCTGGAGTTCAGTCCTTGTGTCAACATCTCACGTTCTTTTTGTAGTGGCTGTGACTTTATTGGATGTGGGTGAACAGCCCCCAAAACAGGTCCTCAGAATTACACCCATATCAGCCTGTTTTCTTCCCTGATATTGCTCTCAAGACGCACAGAGGCGCTCCCTGTGGGTGAAGGAGCCCTGGGACAAACCAGTGTCACCTCCTCAACAAAAGGCAGAGAAACCGCCTGAGGAAAGCTGGATTTAGCTCAGGCCACGTTCATTTAGACCGAGACTTTTATAAAAATGAACATCATTTTTCCACCTAACAACATTCTTCAAGACAGAAATATTTCACATTTAATGGCTGTCAGTTTTCGATACTT
Source organism: Tapirus indicus (assembly GCA_031878705.1). Classification (NCBI taxonomy): domain Eukaryota; kingdom Metazoa; phylum Chordata; class Mammalia; order Perissodactyla; family Tapiridae; genus Tapirus; species Tapirus indicus. The sequence goes on along the minus strand of CM062924.1, from coordinate 86,579,192 downwards.
TCTCTTTGGGCTTCCTTAAGGTTTTTTTTTTTTAATATCAAATCAGTTCACGAGGAAAGATGCTATTATGTAATACGAGGATTTAAGTTCCACAATTTTCATTCCTACTTAATCTTAGAATTTTTAAAATTTAAATAGATGAAAAACTCCATCCCAGGTACCCTGGGTAGAAATGACTCGACTGCAGACTGAAGGCCGGTGGATGGAACACGGGCTGCAGCCCTGTGTCCCCGCTCCCCGGCACAAATGGTTTTCTCAGAAACCGGGAAGTGATCAAGTGAACTGGACTACTTTTGTTCCCCCATTTGACCGGCTTGAGAAACTTTCAAGGAGCGTCTGAGTGAAGTAGGTGAGATATCTTTCAGTGTGCTGATCTTTAAAAACATCAATCTCTCTCCAGCCTGGATTTCGAATTCAATTGTGCTTGGATTTGTGATGGCTTTTGGTGTGGTGAGTGAGGGTCTTTTCACAAAAGAGAAGCACACGGCGAGGGGAATTTGAATTTCTTTAAGATCGCTTTGCTGAAAAGCAGATTTGCCCAGTGGCCCACTCTGCCTCTCGCTTGTCCTTCTGAGAAAGGATGTTGGTCTGAGGGTTATCCCTAGGCATTTTTTGTCTCTCGAGGACCCCCGAAGAGGCTAGGTGGGTCCTAGTGCTGCCTCATTGCTTCAAGGCCTTGGGAAGTGTCACTGTGATCTTCACTATTGGCTGTCCCCAAACTGTGGGCCATCTCTCTCTGGGAAAGGTCATGGACACCGCAGCCCTGATGCTGGCTGAGGGCTTGTGAATTTGGAGTTTAAAAAAACAACCTAGGTGATGCTCCGGGATCCAGCAGGGACAGCGTGGAACTGCGGAGGATTTGGGTGGAGGTCTTTATTTCTCTGTCCTTGTCCGTGCCTTCACTGTGGGACCCTTCCTCTGCCTGCTCTGGTTGCCTGCTTTTTCAGAGCTGAGCAGGAGCAAGTGACAGCGGTTCTGGGGTTGGCACCATCTGCAGGCTCCAGGGACATGCAGGCAATTCTTTCCTCTGGCCGAGAGAGGAGAAGGCTTGGCACCTCCGGGATCTGCCCTGTTCCTCTCTTCCCAGGCATGGCTGAAGCAACTTGTGCCTAAATCCTTCCATTTTGCTGCTGTAGATTCTGTCACCTTCCCAGCAGCTCAAATTAAAAAAAAAAAAAATCTATATATTTGTCCCTTTCTTAGTTGTACGGCTTGGATCTGGACATTATTTACACACATATATAAATATAAATTGTTGATCACAGTTAAACTGTCTTCATCATTGTTAACTGGCTTCTTCTAATAAAAGGTTCCATTTGATTAAGAAATTCTGACAAATGATTGTAGCCAGTATTGTGACGGTGTGGTTGAATTTATATCTTCTTTGCCAAAAAGAGGATCATTTTGCTCCCAAGGGGGCACTGTAAAATGCGACAGCTTTCTGACTCAAAACAAATTTGATATATTTTTAAGTCTTTTGTAAACTGGTTAAGAAATGCTAAAACGAATCCCCTGCCCTTCTTATTTCTCAAGGGAAAATTGTATCTAATTGGAAGCTACCATTTAAACCGGCCAATTCATTTACAATTTTTAATTTAAAAGCTTGTGAGGAACGAAAGCAGAGAGAATAAGGAACCATCCCCAGCGACGTGGCAGAGCGGGATGGTGGATGTCTGTACCCTTCGGTTAAAGTCCCAGCCCCGGCAGATCTGGCAGATCGCAGCCCTGACGGACAGAGGGGTCCACATCGGGCCCATGACAGGAAAGCAAAAGGAACACACCCTCCGCCCGAGGGCCGCCTTTGGCCTGGGAAGCACCAGGTTTTCATTAGGAACAAGCGTTGGCCTCATCGACACCACACGGTGCTGCGTGGTTATCAGTCTGCTGATCTGCTCACGAAATGCCTTTGCTTAACACGCTCGGCCGAGGAGATCAGCCTCTGTCTGCTTCCACTTTGGGGAGCCCGGCCCTCTGCTCAGGCTGAGCTCCTCACTCTGCCCGTGGAATGTGCTGGTGGTGCTGGTTTTCCTGATGCCCGGCCAGCCCTGGGGGGCAGCGTGGGTCTCACAGCCTCTCTGAGGTGTGTGAGGGGTCTGGAGCCCCCCAGTCATGCTCCCCAAGATGTGTGACCCAGCACCATATCACACCATCCTCAGCCTCACTGGCCACGTGACATCCCGCCACGGACACCCCCAGCCTGTTGAGGGACATGGGACTAAGAAAAAGAGCTGTACCGTGAACAGGCCTCTCCGCCCCTGCTTCCTCCAGTGGGCACTTTGTCTCCATGCTCTTGTTTTCTTTCTCAGCATTAAAACAAATCCAGGAAGAGACTCTGTGTCTCCCAAAACATTTCAAACCAAAGCATTTGCTCATAGTTGCAGGAGAAAGTACCCACCCAGGGGTGATCTGAGTGTCTCGAATTTCCCAAAAGGAAAAGCAGGAGTTGGAGGCTGATGGGGTGGGGAGTGAGGCAAGGAGGGACAGGGGAGGGGTCCTGCCGCCCAAAGTGAGCTGAGGTCCCCATGGGCTCTTCCCTGCCCTCCGTGCACGCTGAGCTAGAAGGGTAGATCAAAGCACCCCAGGCTCTACGGCCGTGATCCACCATCCCCCAAATCCCAGAGGAAGACTCGGTCTCCCCAGCGGTCTGCTGTGGATGTTTTGTTCCTAGCAGCTGGGCTGCCCTAAAGCCTGTGCAGCCTCAGGACTGTCTGTGGGCTCCACGCAGGTAGCAAACCACAGTCACTTTTTAGGTGATGGGGACTGGGTCAGGAGGAGATTGATGGCCCATCGTGGTCTCTGCTGCCCTGGGCTCCTTCATCTGGAGCCAGTACCAAGGCAGGTGCCAGAGGAGCAGAGCAGAGTGGCACCCTGGTAACCCCTCCCTGAGGTCTGCTGCGGCAGAAAACCCTCAGAGCCACCAGGCGCCAAGAGGGGGTCTCGTGGCGTCGATGAGAATCCGGAGATGGGGCCGTGAGCACTGCCCTGCATTCCCATGGCCGCGGGGGTGACATAGTCCGTGGAGAAGACAGCCCAGTTCACGGGGAACTGGAGGCTGTCACTGCCTAGGGAGGAGGGGTGTTGGGGTCTCTGCGACCGCACCTCCATGGTCAGGAGGCGGCACACCGGGAGAGTTCTCCAGGGAAACTTCCAGACACTTGCTGAATTCTTTCAAGCCCCGGGGTTCACTTTTTCTCACGTCCATCTTCCCCTGCCCCTAATTGCCGCATGGGATCACATGTGCCAGCCTTCATCTGTCCCAGGGCGCGCCGGGTGAGGCTGGGAGGGGGGCACGTGGCCAGTGGCCTGGCTCCGGGGAGAATAAGGCCTGGCCAGACGGAGTCGTCCCTGTGGATGCTGTGCTGCCGGCATCTGGGCTGCCCGAAAGCCCGCGATGTGGGCTGGAGAGCCGCTAGCTGCTCAGGGCTGCCAGGGGTGCGTGGGCCATGTCTGTTCCCAGGGCCTGTCTGGATGCACGATGCGGGCCGCCAGCACAGGCCGTGATGGGCTGAGGTCGATGACAGTCCCCCGACCTCCAACCCCCACCGACGTGTGGGTCTTCCCAAAGGCACAGGACCATCTGGGAGGCCAGGCTGTCAGAGCTGCCCATGCGCTGCCGCGTGTGGGAGCTGCGGATCCAGGAACCTCCTCTTTAGGGCCCTGAGACTCTCTCCTGCCCAGTCTCCATCCTCTGAAAACTGGGGTTAAGGTCATGTGTCTTGAACTTCGAGACAACATTAGTGCTTTTCTGACTTAAACGACTTCCCTACTGAATCCCACCTGGCAAACCCGAAATTGTTTTGTGGGTCTCAGTTCTTCAGTCTGGATTCCTTCCCCTCCGTGTCCGTGCTGGGCTGGGAGGAGGTGTGTGTATGTGTGGGGGGGAGACAGAAAAAGGGAAATTGTTCCCTTAAGTGTGTTTGTGCGTGTGTGTGTGTGTGTGTGTGTGTGGGTGTCCATAAGTGCCAGGAAATCCTGGTAGAAACTCTTGGGATTATGGAAATCTGAGAAACCCCATTAATAGCGTGTAATGTTTCCTCTCAAAGAGAAGCCTGTCTTCAGATATCTTTGTTGTATTATTAATATTTCAGGGAAGTTTTTATTCCAGCTCCACATAGGGTCACGTCGGTGGCTCTGCAGCAAGCCCCGTTTCCAGCGGTCAGGACCAGGAACGGAAACAGTCTCCACTGAGGCCCTGTGGCCTTCCCACCAAGAGAGAGCAAGTCAGTTTTTGGGAGACTGTTTAAAAAATAGCTTGAAATCTATTATTTCCCGTTCAAAAGGCATTTCTAAAAGTTGCTTCATTCAACCAACAAATATTGAGAGTCTATGAGTATGTAAGAGCAGTTTTTCATATTATTACAGTTTAAAATTATGAGTATTATTTTTCAAAGGAAAATTGCTCATTTTCCTTTGATGTCTGAAATGCAAAGTCGAGACTTTTGGAGGAGAAGCTGGGCGCCTGACGACTTTCCCAGCACCTGCCTTCCCGGAGCCCACCGCCAGCCGCCTCTCTCTGGCTCCTGCTCTCCTGGGCATCTTTGAGGCCACGGCCATGCAGTTGATTAGGTCTGGAGGGGCGCCTTAGCGAGGACATTGGCTGGAATCTCGGTTGGTCTGTAACACCAGGAATCATCCACCGTGGGTGCAGGGCTCCTATCTCCTCAGAGGGGTGAGGGGTTGACAGGCCCCAGGTGGAAGAATCTCCCTGCTTTGGGCCATTTCGGTGTTGCATTGGCTCAAATGCACATCCTAAGTTCCCCCGAGTTTGTGAACTAAAGTGGAGATGATTAATCCCCCGAGTAGGCCGTGTTGGAGAGAAATGTCCGGCAGGTGAGGAGAGTCTGAAGGAATTCTCATGTGACACACTGGGTGTAAGTAACAGAACCAGTACGTTTTCCACTGCTGGATGGAGCTTCGCTCAGCACTGAGCGGTGGAATTGGGTCAAATGAAAGGGAATTGATGAGAGTTAAGGACTATTCTTCCATCTCAGCAGAAAGTATTTCTGTCCCCTGGTCCTGACGACAAAAAGAGTTTGCTGCAAAGCAGTCAATTCCATTTGAACTCTATGGGGCGCTGAAATAAAAGCTTCCCTGAAATATTAATAAAATGAAGATGTTGGAAGACAGGCTTCTCTTTGAGAAGATCATGCATCTCATTTGCTTTTTTCAAAAGCTTATTCCATAAAGATGCCTACTTTACTGCTTAAATTGGGTTCACACAGTCTAACAAACATTTATTTCTTAAAAAATCTGGATTCTTCGTTATTCTATTCCGTGTCTCACAAAAATGCAGTCCTGCATCCAGCCCCGCGGAGTTCCTTCTACTGCCCCTGGGCTTCCAGACACACAACCAGGGACACCCGCTGTCCGCAAAGAAAGTGCGATGCACAGACCAGCTGTCTGTGTGCTTTCAACCCAGTTCTCCTTCACTCATTTTTCATTCTCATCTGGAAGAAGGAAAAACTTTTTTAAAAAGCTCTCTCCTAATTTTTGTGATCATTCCTTTTGCTTTATTTCTGCAATATTTTTTGCAATCAGGAAGAAAAGTTATTTTCTAACCAAAAGCTGCAGACGTTCCGGGAGCAGAGGTGGATTTGAGCTTCATGGCGTCCGGCACCAGCTTGCGTCCAGGAAGGACTGCTCAGTCCAGGCTGCCCCGTGGCTGAGATGGGGACCGAGCAGATGAGGGAGTGCCGATCGGCAGCTGACGGGCGTCCTGGGACCTCCCTGGTGTGCGCTCTCTGCGTTTCTTAATGCAAAACTGTTTCTCTAAAGTCAAGAGCCTCGAGCTGAGGCTCTTGTTAATGGTTTGCACAGGCGATTCAAGAATGTACCCTTCGTTATGTGGTCTCTGCAAACATTTTTAAAAGCAATGGAATCCTTTTTGCAAATGAAATCTCATGTGTAATGCAAAGATATTATAGGCAAAAGCAAACTGCCCTGATGGAAGGGGCAGGGCTCCCCAGGCTCTCCAGGAACCCAGTGCTCTGGGAACACAGAGTAAAGACGTGGCCCAAGGAGCCAGGCTCCAGAGCGTGAAGAGTCTCCAGGGGCCACTTGCAAACTTGTAATTAAAGAGCTCCCAGCACTCAGGTCACGTTCCTTCTTGGTGTGTAGAAACTCCACATGGCATCTCGTGTCCTGACCAGCTCATGGGTCTGGACAGCCGTCACGAGGACCGAGAGCCAGTGATGCCTGCATCCCTCGGGTGGCATGGATGCGCCACGGTGAGCGAGAATCAGGCATGCTGAAAGGGGTCCTTGGCCCCCGGGGGGCTGGCAGCAGAAGCGAAGGTTATTCCTGGCCCTGGTGAGGCCTGGGGCTGAAGTCAGGACCACACAGCTTGGGAAAAATATCAGTTGGTTCTCCCCCTGCGGGACCAGGATTTTGTGCCAAAAACAAGGCCAGTCACCTCTGCAGGCTGGCCGGGCTGCCATAGCCATCCTGGGGGGCTCTGGGCAGCTGGGGCTGCACTTCAGCTTTCCAGACGGCCGGCACTGACCCTTCCGTAGAGCTTGGTTACAGAGTCACTTAGACACGATTCTCAAGCAGCTGGGTCTGGCTCTCCACTTCTCTCATGCAGGGGTGGGGGGGGGCATTTGTAGGGAATGTGGACCCCTGCAGCTCTGGGTCCTGCCTGCTCCGGCTGCCTTTCTTCACGCAAACCATCATCATTCAGCTCTCAAGCCCAGTAAGCCTTGGGCGAGGCTGCTGACCGCAGGCTTCGATGGAGCATTCGTGGGGTGTCACTGAGCTCCCGGAAACTCAGCATTGGCCAAGTGTCAAATAGCCGCCCCCGGTGCAGGATTGGGCTTGGCAAAGTATTCGGCACAGACGCAGCTGACCCTTCGCCTCGGCACCCCCACTCCCATCCATCTCGGTGCCAAGGCCCCCAGGACAACTCCAAGGGCAGAAGTCCCCTGTGTGCAAGTCCCGGACCTACCTGCTCGTTGATCTGGCACATGGTGAGGTTCTGGTCATCGCAGGAGCATGCCACACGGATGTACTTGAGCCAGCTGCCGGCCCCTGCCTGATTAGCATCCACGCAGAACTTCTCGCTGCCCAGGTCTTCGGAGATCTGCCCAGCAAGAAAGAAAACCAAGAAGAGTCAGAGACATCCTGTGTGCTGGTCGGCACTCTCTGCATTCGCCAACGAGGAGCTCAGCTATCTGGGCTCAGAGCAGGAAGGCAGTTCAACATCTGGACCGCAGCCCACCCACCGGGCACCAGGGGGCCCTTGGCCCACCCCACTTGCCCACGTCCAGGACCCCCCTGGAGCCCAATGGAGAGGTAGAGGTAGGAGGATGGCCCTTTCTTTTCTCACCGAGTAGATCACTGCCCTGGCCTGGCAATAGAAAGTGCCACCAGTGTTGCAAAAACTCCCCAGCAAAGCCGTCCCACGTGTGAGAAAGCAGAGACCACCTGTGTCTCAGAACGGAGCCCTCTGCTAAGGGGAGTTGGGGCGCTGGGCTGGAGAAATACGTTCTTGAAGGTAAAGGTGTTGTTGGGGTGTGTGGCTGCATACGAGCCTGGGTGTGAGTGTGCGCGCATGTGCGAGCGTGTGTGCGTGTGTGCATGCTCACCCCAGCGTGCACATCACCCCGAAAGTAAGAAAAACATTTAATTTTCTTAAAAGTGGAAAGTTTCCATTTGACGCTAGGAGGCACGCCGACGCCCAGCCCCTCAGCACCCCAGCGGCCACGCGGCTCTTGACCGGCGTTACTGACTTTGTTGTTGCCGCCGTGTTCTGAAGGCCCTGACTCGCAGGAGCTGGGAGCTTCTCAGGGCGTGCACCTCTGAGTGGGTTGTTTACGAGGACACCTGACTGCTGTCCCTGCTGAGAGAGGGACTCCCCCAGACCTACAGGACCTTGAGGGGGAAGCTGCAGGCGGATCCCTCCCATCCTCCCACCTGCTCTGTGGTTGGGTGCCTGCTGGGGGTTCTGAATTCAGAGCTGTGGAAGTCAGCCACATCTCAGGCCAGCTTCCTGAGTAGCCCAGCCCCAGCACTGAGGGGTAGGAGGGAGGGAGGGAGGCAGAGGCTGAGGCCACCACCACACTGGGGTCCTGGAAGTAGGAAGGGGTGTCCAGGTGGGCAAGTATGTCCAGGTGGGCAGGTGTGCCCTGGTGAGCAGGGGTGATGGAAGCGGGGTGTCAGAAGGACCCACTGAAGTCAGGGCACCCTGGCTTTTGTTCTCTGGAGGGTCTCCTGTGTGCCCTGTTATGAACAGTAAGGATCCGGGAAGGGAAGGAGGCTGTCCCCTTGAGGCCTGGAGAAGCCCACTTCTGGCTAGAGAATCAGGATGCTTTGGAAACATTCAGGTGCTCTGCAAATGTCCAGGGACACTTTTTTTTTTTTGCTGAGGAAGATTAGCCCTGAGCTAACACCTGTGCCAATTTTCCTCTATTTTGTACGTGGGTTGCCACATCATGGCTGATGAGCCGTGTAGATCCGTACCTGGGATCTGAACCTGCAAATCTGGGCTGCTAAAGCAGAGCATGCTGAACTTAAACACTAACCACCGGGCCAGCCTCCCGTGGACACTTTTGAATTGGCCAAGGGCCTTGCCTGGCCTCTGAGTCAGCGAGGAAACAGGTTTCAGGAGGCCCAGGGCCTCCTCTAGTCCACCTGTGCATTCACACCCTGTAGCACCCTGAAAGCCCTCCTGCAGCTGAGAGCAGCCCCTCCTGTAAATGACAAGTCTCTGAGCAGTTATGCTGGGGCTCAGCTTTGCTGAAACCTCCGGAGGCTGATCTGGAAAGGGGCCATGAGCCAAGGGGCCTCAGTTCAGAGAATTCTTCATTTTTGGGGGACTTTAACCAAATGGGCCTAATTCTGAAAGCGAGGAGAGAGATCCGAGGGCCTGGGCAGGACAGAGACCAGAGACAGGCAGGTGGGGAGGGTGGGAAAATGTGGCAGCAGAGAATCTCTCTGTCCCAGCCTTCCAGTCCTTACCGCTTGTGTCCAGTCCCTCAGATTGCCAGGGGAGAAGGGGGCACGGCCTGCTCTGTGCTGGCACCAGGGGGCCACTGGGCTGGCTGGTACGGGGAGGAGCGCAGGCCCACGTGGGAGCACGGCCACGTGCCCCCTCCCCAGGCACTCACCTCTCACTCCCCGCCACCCCAACTGCAGGAAACCCGCCGAAAAACCCCACCAAGCAAACCCTGTGGTTAGTGGCACTGACTCAATGAGGCAGCCCTGCCGCCTTCCTCTGTCACAGGGAGGGAGGGGGTCGACCGGCCAAGACTGACGGACCCCACCCCACTGGTGGGGGCCCAAGCTCCCTGTGGTCCCCACCTCACGGCATCTGCAGATGGGTGCTGGCGGGGGGCAGTCTCTGTCTCTGCCTGTTTGTCGGTCTCTCTCGGTCTCTCCTCCCACCCCCACGCCCAGTCTGGGCCTGGTGAAGACGGTAAATGGTGCTGTGAGGCATCATAACGTCCCCTTCTCCTACACCAGCTTCTCCTGGGGACTAGCTGTTGACTCGAGGATGTCACCTCACCTTGACAGGCTTGGGGCCTGTCTCCCCAAGAAACCCCTGGAAGAAGAATCCATCTAACTAACTAACTAGCTAACTAACCACTGTTTTAAGTGCTTAGAAGCTCCCCTCCATCCAGTTTGCATATATATGTGTGTGAATGAGTGTGTGCATGTGTGTGTGTGTGTGTGTGTGTGTCTCATGGTGCCAATCGGGGAGTCGTGGGGGGCAGTCAGTCAGTTATGTTTTGGGGAAGGACATCAGCCCCATGAGCAAATGGCCCCAAGGCAGCCTGCAGGGCCCACCCCATGAACCGCCCAGCTCCTGCTCGGATGCGTCGCCCACCTGAGCCGGTCTTCACCACCGTCTTCCTCGGCCCCCCCCTCGTCTCCCCTCCTCACACTGTCCGGGGTGGGCTGGGGCCTGTGGCAGAATGTTCTGGGACGCGGGTTTCAAACGCGGCATTGGGGCCCCCAGGCCGAGCCCTTGAGGCAGATTCTCTTGGGGGCTGGACTCTGCATTCTGCCTCGTAGACTCCCTCCCCAGGGGCCTCTCTATTCCTCAGTGAGGGGGGCTCCGTGCACACGCTGGGGTGGTCCTTTGCTATCCCCTTTCCCTGTCACCCCAGAGAGCATGCGTGACCTTTTAGGTTCTCAAAGGACTTGTTCTGGGGGGAGGTGAAGAGAAGCACAGGAGGCTGAATATAGTGACAGCTTGCGGTCTTCTCATGCTTGTAGGTTCTGCATCATCGCAGGACAGCTGGAAGGTCCCAGGCTCATCTCATCCAACCCCACACCCGAGCCCTTCCTTAATGTCGTGAGCAAGTCCACACTTCTGCTGGCACGGCTGCAGGCCCAGGAACCCCACGTGCGCTCCCAGACAGCCTGGTCTACTGTTGATCCTGTTGCATCACGGGGAGTCACTTTGGATGGACAGATCCTGCCTTCCGATAACTTCCCCTCTTGGTCCTCCCAGAACAAGCCTCTCTCTTTTCACACAACGGCCCTGCAGGTGTGTGAACATGGCCCGTGTCCTTCTAAACCTTCCTCTGCCAGGGTAAACATCCCAGTTCTCTCAAGCATGTCTGAACATGGACACGGCTGATTGCTTACCCACAGGAGACACTGGACTGGGCCCTCCTGCCTGTCCCCATCCTTTCAGGGTACAGGGCCTAGGGCTCGGAGGCCACAGATCCCCAGTGACCTCCTGCCTGGCTCTGACTCTGCTCCCACTCTCTGGCTGGCAGCCTCTCCTTCCTGGTCACTCCTGGGAAACGTCCCTCCTCCTTGACCCAGAAGACTTGGTCACCCAACTCCTGACCATTTGGACAGTCACGGGGTGGGAGTTACTTCCTGGTGGCCCAGAAAGGGCAGAGGAGACCTTCTCCTGGGCACCCTGGCTGGCTTTCTGGGGGGATGCAGGTCTTGGTTAATTCCTTCCTTCCAAAGAGACTCAAACTCCACCTCTGAGATGTGTCAGGGGAACTGCTGACTCTTTCCTCCGGGGAAGGCAGAAGCAGCCCAGTCCTGGGGCCCTGAACCAGCAACAGACGTGCTGGGAGAGGCGCCTGTGTCTGTCATCGTGGTCAGGCAAAGGCGGCCTCAGCTGGGCCCACCTGGGCCCATGTAAATGATGGAGCGGGAGGGGCCGGAGGCTCAGAAGCTGCTGTTTTTCTGTTTTAGACCAGGGAAATGCTCCCGGGGTGGCCATGGGCCCGTGCTTCTGGCCCGGTGGGCACGACGCTGCAGGCCTGGCTTCTTAGTTGGGGCATGGATCGGCCTGTGCTGTTTCTGACTCCAGAAAGGGAGAAACGGGCTGCAGACATTTGCCTCCCTCTTGCCTCCTTTCATTTCAGCTCTCTGCCCTCCTCCCGGGACCTCTGCCGTGGCCAAGCTGGGGCCTTTGGGAAGCTCACACCCCGAGCCTGCGTGGACTCAGGTCTCTTTGTGCCAGCATAGCTCCTTACTCATGACCATGGATCCCTGACAGTGTTGTTATCACCCCATTTTACAGGACGGGACATGGAGAACCCAGGAGCAGGGCTGCTCCCAGCCCAGGCCGCCCCACTCTGAGCTGTGCCGTCAGCTGCCGCCGTGCACACTGTCTGTGGTCTGGAGGCAGGTCATGGACCAGAGGGAGGGCCTCCGTGTCTGCTCCAAGAATCGCGCACGGGGTTCTGTGTGCTCTGGAATCCAGAAAACAGGGTGACCTGGGCGGTCACAGGTCCCTCTCCCCACCTCTTTTGGAGTGAGACTTTCCAGTGCCCAGAAGGACAGGTCAAAGTCATTGCCTCCCCGGCTCAGCAGGGCCTGAGGCCTGGTTTGGTCTGCGGCTCAGAGCCCTAGCCCCGGCAGGACAATACGGTCAGAAGTGCATGGAGGAGGAATGAGTGACCTGCAAAGTGCCCACCCTGGGCTGTGTGTGTGGTTCTGCTCAGGGCGTGAAGGAGGGAGGGAGCGAGGGAAGGAAGGAAGAGAGTGGCCCAGCCCCCCCCCCCGGGATCTCCTCCAGGCAGTGGCCTAGAGGCCTCCGCGGCTGAAAGGCCCAGTCTCTCACAGATCTGAAATCAGCGCCCTGCCTGATCCCACTCCAAAGCCAGCTCCGGGCTGTTTGGAGCTGAGCCTCGGGAGTCCCAGAGCCTCCAAAGGAAGCTGCCCTCCTGCCCACTCTCCCCTGCTCGGCCGCACAGGCCTCCCCGCCCCTTGTCCCCCTGCTCGTAAATCACCCCCATCAGAAACGCTGAATTATGAAGCAAAGGGATGGAAAAATTCTCTTAACCTTGACAATTTTTTTTGCACATCATTTGAGGTTTCCTGCACTTCTAATTTGTGGGCTCTCTGCTGGGCTGCTTCGCTCACGTTAATGGGCACGGCCAGCCGCCTGCCTGTCCGGGGTGTGCGCACGGGCGGGACCGCCAGGCATCTGTCGTCAGCTCGCCTAATGGACTCCGAGCAAGCAGGAAGGGGCGGGCCCAGAGTCTCCCTCTTGGGCCCGTGCCCTGTGCTATAATGCAGCTTCCCTGAAGCCCGGGTAGGGCGTCCACCTATGATAGTAGGATGGGAATGGGGGCGAGGGGGGGCGGGTCACTCCTCACCCTGACCCTTTCTTTAAGGACCCACGAGCTGACTTGGAGCCACGGTCCCCGGCCACAAAGCTGTGTGAGTCTCTTCTGTCCACAGGCACATGCACACGCACACACACACACCGTGGTTACGATTTATGGCATCCACGAGGAGCTGCAACAGAAAGTCTATTCTTGTGATGGAAGGAGGTGGGCAAAAGGCATTCTGGAAACACCTCTGTCCGGGTGTGGACACGGAGCCTGGACAAGCTCATAAATCCCTCGTCCTGACTCTCATTATGGGGCTCAGTGGTGATATGACCAAGCACTAGGGAGAAATGTGGCTGCGGGGCAGGGTCACACTGCTGCCAAGCAGACAGGAGTCCTGGTGGGTGGGTCACAGCCCTGGGGCCCTACCTATTCAGGCTGGGAGGGAGTTGGGAGAGGGAGGGTGCAGGAGGGGGGAGGGAGGGGACAGAAAGAGGAGGCGGGGAGGGAGGGGGAGGGGAGGCGGGAGGGAGGGAGAGAGACCAAAGAGAAGAGAGGGAGGCAAGGCAGGAGGGGGCTACTTCTAGGAAACACAGGTAAGTCAGGGAGCTGGTCCTCCAAGATGGAGGCCAGCCTATCTCCTAAGCTCATGAAGAGAGGGAAGAGAGATCCAGTGTTTTCTGGGGCTTCTGTCTGGAAGAAGCTGGGTGGGGGCTCCTAGGAGCCCCAGCTGACCTTGGTCTCCATTGGACAGTCAGGACAGAGATTGTGTGTTGCAGGGGGATAAGGGCCAGAGTCTGTTAGTCTCAGATACCCAAGCACACAGCCCAGGATGAGGATGCTGCAAGAGGAAGCCAGGTGCCCGACGGGGCGGGGAGACTCTGATGCCACAGCAAAGCCAATGACCCAAGTCCACGCCGGGAGGCTTTGTCCTGTGTCAGCGACAGGCAGAGCCTCTCAGCTTAGAGCCAGATGCCAGAAACCACACTCTACAGTGTTTTGGGGCCACAGATATCTTCGAAGATCTGATGAAAGCCATGGACCCGAAATTATTCAGACATCCAAATGCCACTTGAACTCCCAGTGTTCTTAGATCCTTTCTCCCCAATATACTCAGACACCCAGGTGCCAAGGAGCTTCCTGGGGTTCACAGACCATCGCCCTTGAAACACCCAGACCCTTGGGTGCTGCAGTGCTCCCGGGGTGCCCCCGGCTGGGATCCAGATGACAGAGCTCTGCTCCCCGCCGCTGGGGTTTCCTCTTAGCACTCTGACCCCTTCTCTGTCCTCTCCTCCCCTTCCATCCGATTCTTACTTTACTTCTCCCTATTCTTCTTTGCCTTCTGGGGTGGGGGCTGCACACGAGGGGGGCAACTCTCCTAGCAGCACCTGCACACTTTGCAGAAAACAGGAGGGTAAGATGGTGACAAAGCAGAGTTTCGGGCCGATGTCGCGCGTCCCGAGGCCTCTCCAGGTCCCAATCTCGTCCACAGCACACAGGGGACAAGAGGAGAGGCAGACCCGGGCCAGGCGGGCTGTCCACACTGCCAGCTGCACGACCAGTCACCGGCCCTGGTGGGACCTGAACGCACCCTTGCTCCAGTGGTGTCCCCAACTCGGGGCCTGAGGGTGTGGGTGTTTGGCGCTGGGCTTCTTCCCAAGCACGTGTCTCGTCCACACGGCAAGTCTGCCCTTCGTCTCATCGGCCAGGGGCTGCAGCCTGGACCCATCAGAAATAAACAGGCTAGTTGGTGACTCACACTAGTGCTCTGAAGTCTAGGGAAATAAATGAATGAAATACAGAAGCCCCTCAGGGTGATGGGCAACGAGAGGGTGTCGGCAATGGAGGGGTCTGTGGAAATCTTAGGACCAGCAGCCGAGACATCTCTACAGGCAGCCCATGAGGTGGGTGAGGAGCCTCGCAAAGGGGTGAGCGCTCTGACACTGAGGGAATTCAAGGAGGTCTTGGTGGCCGTCTCTCCAGGGTGCTCTGAAAGGAGGCTGGACTCTCCGAACCATGGGTGCTTTTCCGGCCCCGAAATTGCGTAATCATCAATTTGATAACACAGGGGTTGTCCGGGGTTCTGCCTCAGTTTCCTCTTTGGAAGTAGAAAGCCTCTGTCCTGCTTTCTGGCTGCGTGGAGTCCCACGGCTCCCTGCACGCGAGGTGCACCGCGGGGAACGTTGATTTGACTTGGTAGCTTGCTGAAGACATCCGGAACGGAGCCCGGGGCCACACCCCGCTTGGCTCCAAGAGCACTTGTGTGTGCATCCTGGGGGGGCGTATTTCTGGCCACTGGCCGTGGGCGCCTGCTGCTTCCCCATCTGGCTGCACCTGCTCATCCGCTCTCCAGAAATGTGCCAGGTGGGGGCTCTGCCCACCACAGGATGATGAGGGTGCTGGTCAGAGAAGGTCCTTTCCTGGGTCTTCTGGGTGGGCAGGAAGTGCAGACTCCCGGCCCGTCGGGAATCTGCAGTGGGTCCCCCAGGACCCCCAAAGGGACAAACTGGCCTTGGTAGTGAGTGGGAGAGGGGACCCAGCAAACAGGCTCCATCCTGTGTGGCTCCCTTTAGGACTCCCTCTGCCCAGCTGTGTGTGGAGCTCTCTGGAGTTTCTCAGGGTGCACCACAGAGCAAGCCTCCAGTCACTGCAGAGAGCCCAGGGCCTGGCCTTGGCCCCAGCGGGAGGGGACCCTCCTCACAGACCCAGAGGTGGCCTGCTAAGCCAGGGGCTGATGGCCAGGGGTCTGGGGACCCTCCCTCTGTGGGGTGGCCAGCTGCTGCAGCCACTCTCAGAGGACAAGCACGTCCGGAGGCTCGGTCTTCAGACACAATCACTGGGAGCAGATGACGGCATATCGTTTTCCCGGAGACGTTGTTTGCAAACTGATTTTCTGTCATGGGGACCCCTGTTTATGGAAGTGCCCTCTTTAAAGGTGTCCTGCATTATGGTCGAATGGAAAGTTCTTCCTGAAGGTGAGTGCCCCACTTGCAGCTGCCTGGCTTGCCGGCTGGTTGGGAGCAGGGTGGAGCGAGTCTTGTTTTGAGGAGGGGGCAGAGCTCTTTCACAGCGGGGGACGTCAAGGTAGCAGCAGTAATGAGACTCCCCCAGCCCCTCCTGGGAGATAGCTGGGGCCCCAGGGTCTGGCCCGGAGCTCCTGACACATGCCTGGCACTAACATTATCCCACATCCCCGCAGGGAATGCCCATGTGTCACCCAGTCGGCCCGGCTCAGTCAGCTGTGACAGCACACAGTCATGTCCTCCTAGCCACCCCAGGACACCAGAGTGGGTCAAACTCCACGTAAAAGCAATCGCGGTGACTTGTTGACACCAGCTCCTGGGGCCACTGGGGCCTGGGCCCTCTTCCTGAGGACAGTCTGGGTGGGGGACATCCCAGGACCGGCCTTATGTCTCCTTGGGGACACCTGCGTTGGCAGCTGGTTGGGCTCCTTCCTGCTGAAATCCCCGTCTCTCCCCCTGCAGGACGGAGTGGATTCTTCACACCCGGCCGGGCCGAGTCCTGAGACCCCAGCTGCGCTCACCCAAGGGTGCCTCTGCCTGTCCTGCCTGCCGGGGCGGGGCGGGGGGGCGTGGAAGTGAGTGGAACCATCAACTAGGTCGACCCGACCCACCTCTGTGGCCTTTCTGGGGCATCTCTCACAAGCACCGAGACTGAATTTCACCTGCTGTGTGGACGACAGGGTCAAAGCAGGGATTTTGGGCTGGCCCTGAACCTGCCGAGCAAAGGAAGCAGCCACGGACCCGGGGCCTCCCTTCTGCCCGATCCCCCGAGGACACGGCCGGTGCCACATGGGCGGCTGCTTGCCAGAGTGGGTCCCTGCGGAGGCTTCTGACCTCACATAATCCAGGTGTAATCTAATTAATTAATCTGGGTGTAAGCGCTCTGCCCCTCTGTGCCCCCCCGCCTGGCACCGCAGTGGGGGACCAAGCCCTGTCTTGTGGTTGTCCGCGTGCAGAAGCACCGTTCTGCCAGGGGCTCCCAGCAAACACCAGCACGGAGGGGCCCCACCCCACCCCACCCCACCCTGCCCAGGTCTCATGGGGGTTCTGCTCCTTGTGGGGAAACATCCACTTCCGGTCCTCCTGCTATTGTTTGGACCCAGAGGCCGACCGGACAGTTTTGGTGCTCAGGGAAGGTCAGAGTTGTGAAAAGCCACTGACGTGCCAACACCCAGGACACTTGGGACAGGTAAAGGCTATCGGTGCAGAGAAGCCCCCCAAATCCTGGCCTGGCTTGTGAAGCACCCCCAGCTTGCAGGTTCCACTCCTGAGCCCCTCTCGGCCCCACAGCTGGCCTCAGGCCCTCCCCACTCCTCAGGCTGATGTGGTTAAACGCCAACTACCCCAGCACCTTTTCAAGCCCTAATTTGATTTGAAGTTGGGCCAAGAGCAGACGTCTCTGAGCCTCGGGCTGCACACGACCACAGCCTCAGCTGTGACATTCTGAAGTGAGAAACTTTTGCTTTGTTTTTTGATGATAAAAAAGATTGGAAAAAAAAGCCCAAACAACCAAAACCAAAGGCTCGTGGCAGGCCCTTGCCCAGGGTGACACGGGGGCCGGCTCTGCCCACAGGAAGTGGTTCCTCTGTCGAGTTGACGTGAGGCGCCCCAGGGTGTCACATTCATAACCTTTCTCTGGCCACAAAGACGGTGACAAACTGCAGAGCTTGTGCACGGGGCACCCCCCACAGCAGGTGCAAGAGGAATTCCCACAATGGCTACACCGCTGCAAACTGGGGGGCAGAGGCTTCCAAAACCCGCCAGCACACTCCCCGGGGCCCTGGGGGAGCCGCCTAGACTTCCTCTTTATAGGACAAAAGCCAGGCCAAGTGCCCACCAAGGACCCCCAGGACCTCCCCACCCAGCTCTGTCCCTCTCGGCTGGCTCTTTTGCACCCTTCAGCCCATGACCTCAGTAGGCGCTGCTCAGAGGCCCTGGGCCCCCTTCCCCTCAGACCTTCTCTGATGTCCCCATCACTGTGGACAAGGACCAAGGCAGGCTGCACCCGGGAGAGACTTCCAGATGTACCTCTCAGAGAACCAGATGCGCTTGAGCTGAGAGAGGCTCAGCGTCTTCTCACCCCTTCCTCTTTGGCCATCCTCTTGCTCTCTGGAGAGGTCAGCAATGTGCAGAGCCACGGCCCCAGGGCCTGCACCCTTGGTCAGGAGGAGGCAAGTCCCTCTGGCCACCACTACCCTACAGACTGCTGAAGCTGCAATGACCACTGCTCTTGCTGCTGGTTGCTGCTTAAGTCTCACTACTGTCACTAGAGTCACTAGAGTCACATTTGCAGATGAGGAAACTGAGGCACCCAGAGGTGAATAACTGTCCCAATGTTGCACAGCCAGCAAGGGGCAGACCAGCTGGACACTGGGTACTGGCTACCCATCTTACCCCTTTCATGATCTGTGGGGACCAGTGCCATGCATCCTGGCTGGTCCTGCCCTTCTCATCTCTCTTCTATTTGAGGATGCTGGCCAAGAGCAACTGAAGCTTCCAGAGCCTCACCCTGGAGTAGTGCTCACTTGGTGCTCATGGAATGTCTCCACAGATGGACGGATGGATGGATAGTGGGTGGATGGATGGATGGATGGTGGATGGATGGTGGATGGATGGATGGTGGATGGATGGATGGTGGATGAGTGGATGGATGGATGGATGAGTGGATGGATGGATGGTGGATGAGTGGATGGACGGATGGATGGATGAGGTGCAGGGTCCTCCCAACCGGCCCAGATACTTCTGGCTTCCTCCACTTCCCAAGGTGAGATATAAGGGAACATCCTGCCAGGAGTTGTAAAGGTGGCAGAACACAGGGATTGCTCTCCCAGGAGGCACGCCTTGATCACACACATCAGGGTAGGCCCCTCTGATGGGATCTCACAGCCCCTGTGCCATCACAGTGCGGACTACAGTAGGCCATTGACTCTCTTATCCACATAATTTCTTCCTCTTCCTTTGGATGACAAGGGATTTGAAGCTTTCATCTGGCTGATTCCCATAGTGAGGCAGACAGTGGGTGCTCAGTGAATGTTCGGGGAACAAATGAATGAACGAAGGTGTCTCAAGACAACTAGACTGTCCCGCAATCCTCTGTAAGCCTTTGCCCAATGGGTATTTCTTGCCTCATCACCCCTTGTCACATTCTGGACCCTTTTCCTTCTCATTCCTCCACGAGTTCTGCCGAAGGAAGTACAAACCCTCCTTCTAGTTGCTCTGCCTCTCCTGGGTCCAACGTGGCAGCTTTGTCCCGGGTTCAGTGTTACAGTGTAATTTTCCCCTAGGTCAGTGTGGCAGCATCCTATTTCCCAGGGCAGAGACCATGCTGGCTTGTCCATCTCAGCACTGTGGGACTCGGCACACAGTAGGTGTTCAGCGAAGGTCTGGCGGGCGGGGGGATGGATCCAGCCAGGTTATATTTAGTGCCTTCCCTACGGCTGACTCAGTCTCTCCGAGCCCATCCTTCTTCCTTCTCCAGGGGACACGTTGGTCTAAAGAAGCTCCATGACTCATCGCCTTCCGTATCAGGCCTCATGTTTTGAGATCAGCTCCTGCAAATAGCTCAAATCTCAACAGGCCAAATCTAAGCAAATACCTTGCCAACCCCCGGAGCGAGCACTTCTTGCAGCTCTTTGACATACAAAAATGGTCGTTGGCAAAGATCTCCTGGTGCAGACGGTGTTGTCTTTGGATGCCCTGCAAATAGCCAACTCTGCCTTCTTCCCCCAGCAGGCCAGGTGTGCGTCCACAAAAATGCTGGCCTGGGCCTGCGCCTGTGCCTTTGTTTTGGCTTTCTAGAGACAGGAGGCGTGCTTTTCCTCCAAACAGTTCGTTGTAATGATTCTACTTCCTAGGATTTCTGTTTCTCCCAGGGGGCCCAGAGCTCAGCCATCCTCTAGTTGGCTACATGGGGAGGGGTCCTGGGGTCTTGTAACTGTCACCCAATGGGCCCATCTTTTCTCTTGCACCAACTGTCCCAGCGTGTCAGATGTGGCATTGAGTAAGAGATGGGGCGATGCTGGGTTTCTGGTTCACGTGGCTCCTTCTGGCTTCTCCAGTTCCTGGGCGCCATCATCCCGGCCAGACGCCACCCGGATTCTCAGTGATGGACTGTGAGCCACACGCCAGGCCTGCCCTTGGATGAGAGCTCAGCCCGAGGTGTCTCCCTGAGCACCCAAATCCAGCTTCCTTCCCAAGCTGTGGGCACGCTGGGTCAGATCAGCAAGTTTGGAAACGATTCATAGACAGAGGTGCAGCAAAGTCAGTCTTGAATGACAAATGGAAGCAATTAAATTCAATAGCTCTCCCTCTTTCCCCGTGTTCCAGCCGGTTCCTATAGCCAGTCACCTTTGAGGAAATATATTAAAGGAATTAAAAGTGTGTCCCCCACAATGATATTACCTGGATCCCTTTCAAGTCCACACCAGCCAAGTTCAAACATCTATTCAAGCCCAGGAAATAGAATCGAAACGGTTTATTAAAAATCTAATCACAAGCATTTATATGACACAAATGGTTCAGAGCTGCGCCCACCAACCCCACAGCCTCTCCCGGGGGCAGCACAATGCAGCCGATTACCCAGAATTTAAATGGGGGTGTTTAAGAGCCTTGGAACATTTTAATCGGGATTTTTCTTTGTGGATTCTGCTATTGTATTTTCTTCATTTGAAGAAAGGCAAAGGATGGGAGGACATATTCACTTTCCTCCCTCGAGTGAGCTGCATGTATGACTTATTCTGGCAGATCTGTTTCTGTTGGTGCCGTCAGGATGTGAACAGGAGAGAACACCGTGCTTGCTTAATTAAAGCGTGCAGTGTGGTTTAGCGCGGTTCACCCATCCGCTGTCCTGTCGGGACACTTCCCCAGGGGACTGGATTGGAGTTCTCCCAAGAGAGCAGCTGTGTGTGTGCAAAGACGGTTCCTTTCCTCCTCGGGGTGGGCGTGGCTGGGGGGGCACTGTCTCTTGGGGGAAGGGTGGTTAGTGGTCTCCGTTGGACTTTGGGCTTTCCAGATCTCTGGCTCCTCCACAGATGGTCCAACACCTATGGGTACAGATGAGTTTCCTTTGAATTCTTCTTAGCCAGTGGCAGCCCCCCAGGGCTTGATCGTGGACCCCTCTCCAGTGGCTGAGACCCCCAAACTTCCTCCAGTTGGAGGCGCTGGACACCTGGTCTTTGGTGTGGCTTCTGAGGTGGGGACTATGTCCTGGAGACTCCGCCAGGGCCGTCCCCTGCAGGGACTGTCCAGCCAGTGCCAGCATCCAACCCACGCAGCAAGGTCTGGGGAAGCTCTGGCTGACCTGCCGGTCCCCAAGAAGCCCTCAAAGGTCAGGAATGTCCACCCAGCTAGTGGTTTCCCTAGGTGGCACACAACTCCTCCCCTCTGTTGGGGTATAGGCTCTTTTCTAGAAGGTTCTCTGCCTCTGGGAGGAGATTCAGCCCTTAGGTACGTCAGATGCATAACGTCCCCCAAACCCTTTATTTCCTCTCACTCTCTAAACATATATTACTTTACTTTTACTTTAAATCATTTTTGTTTAGTCTTCCTCTCTAAATGATGACTATTTTAAAGTTATTTTTAAGTAAAAGTAATCACTTTGATTCATTCCCAAGGGCCTTGTTTTGAAGACAAGGTTTTTTTTTCCTAATTAATATCCAATTTAATTTTTAAAAAACATAATGAAAAATATAACAGAATCAAAACGTTTAAAATCAGTACCCTCACCTCCCAATCCAGTAATTCTTTAAGTCATATCAACCATAAATTATGAAAACTAAATCCAGAAGTTGTTACTTTAAAATACTCGACTGCTTCCACTTTTGTCAATATTTTACATTTACGTATGAATTCTATAGTGGAAGCAGAAATTCTCTCTGAAAGCATCATCTCCTGAAAGTCTTGAGGGGCATGTTGGAGCACAGGCCTTTGGAACTTGGCATTTTGCTGGTGCAATATGATGACGAGGTGTATTTGAAAGTGAATCTCTAACTGGGTGGGCTCCACACTGTAGCCCGATGGCATTTCTCAGCTATTTCTGCATTTTTCTCTAGACTCATATTTGCAAACGGGCACGATTCTGGGGGAGTCTCAGGCAATCACTTGACGTAACTCACCAGGGGGTGGAGACGGAGTCAACCCATTTCTTCAGAGTCTCAAGGGCTGGCCTTGACCTGGGACTCTGGGGTTGACCACGTCAGGGCTGTGTGGAATGCTTCTGCTTGGGGTCCTGGACATTGCTCCTTGGGACACCCGGCCACTGAGAGCCGGCACGTGGAGCCGTCTCTGGGAAGGGCACATTGCCCTAGGTCCTGGCCTCTGACTCGCTGTGCTTTGGGGAGGCAGAGCGGAGGCCGAGGCAGATGGAGATGCACTGTGAGGACAAGTGCTTGCTTTGCCCGGGTCCACGGTCACTGCATCTCCAGGGCACAGAGGCGGGACTTGCCACAGCGGCAGCTTCTCAAGGCTGTGTTGTGTGTTCCAGGAGCGTGCCAAGGGGCCCTTGCATGACGAGTGATGAGAAATCCACCACCCGTGGGGTTTCTGCAGAGGCTGGTGGAGAAATTTCTGGATTTGCATGGAACTCAGATCCCAGAATGTCTCAATGAACTTGCAGATCGTAATTAGACTTCACTGCGGGGGAGAGGGGTGTAACTCTGAGTGAAAACATCCCCCAGCTTTGCCAAGTCACCTCTCAGTTGACGTCGGCTCAGTTTCCCCTCTAGTGACCTGCGTCGGACGAGCTCTTTTCCTTTTCACGTTTGGATGGAAGAGGATTCAAATTGGGTTTGAGATTTTCATCTCGTGTCTTCTTGAGGGCTGTCTTTTCACGGGAATCTTAGAGAATAACTAGTCCCTTTGGGGAACTGGTAAGTGGAGACACGTCCGTGAAATTGGGTTGCACGCATGTTTCTGGACAATAGACACTTGGACCCAGCTGTTTCAAGGAGGTATCAGGGCTGCCTGCCCCGGCATGTCGCAGTGTCTCCCAAAAAGCCATTTGGCTGTTGATGTGTTGGGCTTGAGGGTCAGCCAAAAGGTAGCTTCTCAAGAGGTCCCCACACACCCCACAAAGCAAAGAGCTTGCCGTCCACCTTTCTCTCCTCTGGACGAGATCCCTCCCGGGTCACGCCTGCCGTGTGATCCACGTGCACGACCTCCTGTCACTGGAAATGAGAGGTGACCCTCTCCTCGTGACAGCCAGGTCCCCAGGCTGCAGGGACCTCTTTGCTTGTCCGAGTGCAAACACCAGAAGATCGTGCCCCTGCTTTAACTGATCGACACCTCGAAAACAAAGCAGAGCAAAATAAAACACGCGGGCAGAGCCCCTACTCCCCACAAATGCCACAAGGTTCCCTTTGTGCGACAGTAGACGGGGTAGACGGCGCTCCGTGTTTGAAGACATGGTTCCAGCCTGGTATTATGCAACAGGATGTTAACCACACATCCCAATAAAAAAATAAAGTAAATAATAATAAACATTTGACCTAGAGGAAAGATCTTTCACGAGACGCCCTAATCATTTTTCTGCTCCGACCTCAGTTTTCTCTGGACCAGCTCCAGCCAGCTCAGGGTGGTGCGACAGCCTTTTTCTTGGAGCGAACAAAAGGTCTTTTTCAGTCCTAAGGGCTGTCAAGTTTATCCAAATATTCTCAGCTTACTACTCGCCCCTTTCTGAATTGATATTTCCAATAAAAGGACACTTTGTATCTTTAAGCCACTCTGGGCCCCCCAAGCGAGGATGCGGAGGGCAGGGAAGCCCGCTGCGCAGCTTGGTCTGCCACTTCCTCGGAGACGGGCAGGAAAGAGGCGTCCCCAGCATAACGGGCTGGGAGTGGGCAGCTGAGGGCCGAGTGCAGTGGTCAAGGCTGGGTGCTGAGGGAAGGAGGAGATGGGTGCCAAACCCTGCATCAAGCATCGGCCACGGCCCCCATCCTCCCCGCCTTGGTTCTAATTTTGGCCAAGCCTGTCCAGCCTGCGAGCAACTGCCAAGCACGTTAAGTCATGAGGGCGCTTGGTGGCGCGGGAGAGAATTCATTCCAGCCGGGCCGGGCTGTGCGAGGCCTGTGTTCTCCAGCTGTCGGCACGCCGGGGCAGCGAGGGGCAGCCTTTCACGACAGGGCAGGGGCTATTTCTTAGCATCGGCTCCTCCCCATCTGCCTAGACCCTTTCCTGCTAGGCAGCCTCAGAGCCCTGTCCTGTGTGTGCACACACGTGCATGCGTGTGCACGTGTGTGCATGGAGTGCATTGTCTGTGCACATGTATGCATGCATGTGTGTGCGTGTGTGCGCCCCCAAGCATGCACACACATGCAACCGACACCTTTCAGAGTGGTCCCCGCAGCCCTCAAAGGGCATTTCCTTCCACCCCAGCCTCCTCCAAACGGCTCTGATTAGCGTTAATGATAATTCTCATTAATCACCTTGGGTTGTGCAGAATGGAAACGAGGCCGTGGCAAAGTGACAGCAGCCACTTAGGTGTATTTATGACTTGTGTGTGCAGCAGCAGCACTGGCCCTGACACCTCTGGCCTGTGGCTGACGTGAGGGCTGACATTTGGGGCCGCCGCTGCCAGGCACAGAGCCCCCAGTGTTTCTTCCCCTGGCCCGACCTCAGGGACGCCATCAGCCCAGGGCCCCACCTCGTGTACAGCTGAACAAGGTGGAGGGAGGGGGGCTTTGGGGTGTGGGCAACCTTCCCCCAATGCCTAGGAGGAAGAGGCGGGAGGGGCACTTGTATCGGCCAGGAAGTCCCCTCCTTCCTTCGCAAGCAGAGCTGCACACCCACTTTCCTCTCCCTGACCCTCGGGGTGGGGGTTGCCTGCTCTGCGTTTGTGCCCCCACTCAGGGGTGGTGCTGCATCTGATCCACCTGTGACCCTCAGAAGCGCGCACAGTAGGCGCTTGGAGGTGTTTGTGGCTCTATGATGGGCTGAGCAGGCAGGGGAGAAGGGGACCTGCAGGTGGACCCCCATTCCAGGTCCTCGGATCACTGCTGAGCCCGGGGGATCCTGCAACTTAACTCACATGTTCCCGAACGGACCACACTGAACCCACAGCCCTCTGATTCCGGGTGGCTTCCAGGAGACCCCTCCTCGCCCCCGGGGCCTCACCCACTGAGTCACTTCCCCACTGAGACGAACCTGATTTATTCTGGTACCCCCTGCATGTTTCCTCTCTTTTATCTCCACCTGCAGCCCTGCGCTGTGGATGCCCTGTGTGGGTTCAGACAGCAGCACGCACAGGTGTGGGAAGAATGGGGCTCATAAAGAATCGGGCCGGCCTAAAACTCTCAGCTTCCTTAAGAAGCAATAAAAGTGTCTTTCTCAGGGCTGGGGGAGCGGGCCCACGTGTCAGGCTTCTGTCCTCCCCGCCAGACCATGATAATTGAAACTGTGCTCTGGTTTCCATAAGGCCCACCTGTCCCTCTGGGCAGCTGGCTGGGGGAAGGAAGTAATTGCCTGGGCAGCGAATAACTATGTTGCCATCAGCCTGGTTTAATTTTGCCCTGGCACCAGGGGGCCACGTGCAGGAGCACAGGGTCATTTCTAGGCTGTTGCTGGGGTGAGGAGGGCAGGGCAGGGTGGCCGGGGGGTGGACATTCTGGATGTAGGCAGCTCCATTAACCTGGGCTGAAATGGAGAAGGAGCCATTGTCGGGGCTTAGACGGTGGGGCTCTAAGCCAGTGCGCTTATTCCCGGAGTCCCAAGGGGCTGCAGCTCATCTCCAGGCCCATTTGCGTTCCTCAATTACAAGGTCAAGGTGAGCTCTGTGAGGGCTGCTATGCCGCGCTATCTGGCAAACCAAGAACCCCGGAAGAACTGTTAAACCACCCACACCCCAGACCTCACACCAGGAGAAAAAGCTCCCTAAGCATACAAACCCTCACACCACAGTGCGAAGGGGTGGGTGTGGGGTGGGTCTGACATCTACGCCCTTCCAGAAGCCCACCCGAAGCTCAGAGAACTGAACCCGTGTTGCAAGCTGTTGGGAGCAGGGGCCAGGGGCAGCACTTTGAATTCCCCTGGGAGCTTCTATGCTCCAGGCCACATGCCCCCGCCCCACAGAAAAGACAGAGGAATTCATTCACATTTCTAAAGACCCCCAGGGCTGGCTCAAGGGAGGCCTGGGCCCTCTGCTCCCTAATCTGGAGGCATCTGCTTTCGGTTGAGCTGTTTGCACTGGGGTGGGACCCACATGGATCTGGGTTTCTTTCTTTTGGGGGTTTTTCTCCTCCTCCTTCCTCCTCCTCCTCCTTTCGCTCCTTCAAAAGGATTTTGGTCCCAACATCCAGCTTCCTGCACGTTTCCTCGGGCGGCTGCAATCACGTTGGGAGACAACGGTCAGGCGGCAGCTCGGTGGCCGAGCCTGGGAGGCCGACTCCCAGCTGTGCACGGAGGCCGGCATGGGGCGTGTTTGGAAGGAGGCCTTTTTTGGGGACAAGGTGAGAATATTATGAATTTTATACTTATGAAATCCAGGCTGCATCACAGACGGCTTCACCGTGAGGCCTGGGAGGACTCGGAAGTCACAGCTGCTCCGTGCCTGCCTGGATTCCTGGGCCCGGAGCGTTCCTGGGCCGTCAACCCAGTGACTCCCTCCAGGTGGGAGGAATTCCTCAGAAATGAATGCCTTCCCGTGGAATGTTTAATTAAGGACGACGTGGGCATGTCCATTTCCGTCGGCGGTTAAACCAGTCGTCAAAGGACAATGACAGTGGACAGACAGCAATTAGAGGCACCAGCCCAAGGGATGGGCAGCCTCTCTGACGCTGATGTTGTCAGGAGAGGATGGCAGCCTTGTGCCCTGGACTGGAGGTCTGTGGCACCTGCCTTTGGCACCTGACCCAGCGAGGCTCAGGGGTCCCCAGGGGAGTTTATCGCCACACTGACTTGGATTTGCTGGGTTAGAAAGACATCCCCCTCTCTCCGAAGTCATTGATGGGACAGGGACAGCAGCCTCTCAGATTCTGGGGTCCCTTTCTCTACCCCCGGGGGACCAGTCATGAGGGGGCCCTTCACTGCCCCTGAAATAATGAGGATACAAGTTGTGGGATCTTTAAATCCCTGCTTTCCAAAGAGTTCTGAAGAGACACACTCTTGTTCCTTCGAAAGTTATCTATACCTACATCCGCATCCGCAGCCGCAGCCGCATCTATTTTTGAATCAAGCTCTCAGTGTCCTCCCTACTCCAAATTGAGGCTGTGTTCTTAGTCACACTTCCACAAGTGACCCCTGGGCTGGTCTTCTTGTGCCCATCCAGCCCCCACTGGTGCCCATCTCCTCCCTCTAGGGGGCCTCTCTGACCCCCCCACATGGCACGTCTTCTGTTTAACTCCTTCCCTCTCCTTGCAGGATCCACAGCTCGTGCTGATGCGTGCCTGTGTCTCTCTTCTTTCATCCTTTCAGTTCTCAGGGGAAGGACTTCTCAGGGCGTCCCCGGCACAGGGTGGGCGAGCCATATGTCTGCCATCCTCTCCTGTCAACAACCTCTCCTGACAACATGTCCCTTCTGGTTAGAGTTTCGGTTTGAAATGTGCACTACAAATGCCAGAAGGGATTGAGGCATTTGCTGGAAGAGGAAGGACGAGGTCACCAGAGTCAAAATGAGGCCACTCCACACTCTGAGGAGGAAAGTCTGCCTGGGAGGTGGGACTAAGCCAAAAGCGGGTGCCTTCCTTCGCCTTCCAGACGGCCGTCGGGGGGCTGGCTGGCTGCCAGCAGAACCCTGTTCTGGGCTGTGGCCAGTTGGGCCCTGTCACTTCCCACTGACTGGCCGGATCTCCTTGATCCCATTCGTCACCTGGCCCATTTGAGGCCTTCTCCCAAAGTCCGGGATGCATTCCTTCCTCGCTCTTCTCTCTGAGAGAGTTGGGGGTTGGCAGGTGTCAAGCCCAAAATGAACTTCAGGGTTATAGCCAGGTAAAATTGGGGTTGCACCACAGACAAATACCGTGACTGTTATTTGTGTTTGACAAATCTCTCTCTCTCTTTTTTAGCTTTTTTCTTTCCTTAACAAAACGATGATTATCGTGGACCATGCACAACCTGGAGGGGGCTGTTCTGCATAGTGGAAGCAGGGGCCCCCCAGCTGCCCGGAACATTGAGAAGGTTCTTGCATTAACACTGAAGTGTTGGCTCTGGATGCTACACGGCTTCAGGTGGCTCCATGGTCCACAGAGACGCCCGTCTCCAGGTCCCGCTGGGTGCTGGGCTGCAGGTGAGGCACGTGGGCTGAAGTGAGGTCACGGGGAAGGAGACCCCGCAGGCTGGGACAGTTGAAGCAGACTCGTGGTTCAAAGGCAGAGGCCTCCGAACGAGGGTCTGTGGCCCCGGTCATCCGCCCCAGTAGAGCCGAACTGTGGGACAAGGAATGCTGTCTCTTAAGGCAGGCCCCCACTTCAAACAGGCTTTCATGCTGCTCAATGGGACACTGTTTGCAGACACTGCGCTGATTGTTAAGTGGGTGTCTTCTCTCAATCACACAGAAGAGGATCTGCTGGAGAACACCAAGGGCACAGAAAGCCCTCCTTCCCGCGGCGGGACAGCGCCCGCACATCTGGCACCGTTTTGTGACTTTCCAGGGATGTTCCACTTTGGAAAAATGGAGTCGCTTGGTCCCAATGGGACCTGGGAGGGGTGGGGCTCTGGACCAGGACAGTGCTGCGGCTCTTGTCCTCACCCCAGGGCTGTCTCTCCTCCCATCTTGGCCCTGCCCTGGCAGCCCCGCTGAGGTCTCCCTCTCTTCCCGCAGAACCCAGCGAGGACTCCAGGACGGCGTCCAGCTCAGAAAGCCAGCCCACCACCCTCCTCAGTGGGCAGACTCTCCAGAAGCAAGGGCAGCAAGTTGGCTGTGCAGCCTGGGTGCCCTCTCCAGCCTCTCATACCAGACCCCGCCCTCATGCTTGACCTGCCTCTGTCAGGGGCTTATCTACAGTCTGGGTGCCCAAAGGACAAGGAGATGGGGGGCCACTGTGACTGAGATGCTCGCAAGCCACCTGCACCATTCTTGGCCTCCATTCCCGCTCAGGGACCAGTGACCCACTGGAGGGAGGCATGCCCATCACAGCACGACAGCCTCTATCCCAGCAGAGTCCAACCTTTCATCTAAGAACAAAGAGCAGCACAGGCTCTAGAAGAATCCGCTGCTTCCAGAGGTGACTGGCCGCTCTTGCCTGAAGTCCCGCCAACCACTTTTGGTTACCGCGGAAAACATCTCCCTGGACTGAAGTCCCTGATCCCTCACATGCGAGTTGGGCACACATGGTCGTCATTAAAGTGCCGTGTCCCGGATGACGAGATAAAAGAAGTGTTTGATTCATTTACCAGAGCTTTCAAATATGTGACAATTAGGGACAAGGGACGCTGGCCCTGCTCAGGGGAATGCATGGAGTTAATTATGTCTGCCTGTTACTTCTCGCTGGCCGCCAGCCGCTGAAGAGACCTGTCCTAAGGGGCGGGCGGGGGGCAGCCTCCCCTGAAGAGCCGTCTGCACCTTCAGAGGAGCCTGTCTCCACGTGGTCCCGAGTTCCGCGTCCAAGCCCAGACAAAAGCATGTGCGCTCAGCATCCGTCTTCCGAGAGACCTTACACTTCACACACATCTGAAGCCCTTGACTGATGCCAGCTTCTAAATAAACATCGCTTTTTAGCAAGGGTGTTGCTTTTAACGGGGGCTCGTTTTCCAGGCTCTGAGCTCTGGTTGCTGCCGTTCCCTCCAGTCACACAGAGGACACGTTTCCTTTCTCCTAGGGGGAAAGATGTTGAGATTGCCAACAATTTTCTAAAGACCCTGTAAAAGAAGGCCCGAAGAGAAGGAGCTGTGCAAGTTGATGAGGATAAACAACGATGACAGGTGGAGTGGAGGGTGAAATTCGAACTCCAAAGTAACTGCAAATAGAGATTTCTTGCAGATGGCGCAGACAGGGCCTGTGTCGGGACGGCTGCTGCTGCAGTGTCGCTTCTGACGGGCTGCATGGGTCCGGCTGTTTCTGCCTCTTCCAGGAACCCTCACCGCCAGCTCTGGAAAAGAGGGACAGCCTCACGGCCTTGAGCGAGAAGGTCAGGAGTGGCTGTTTTCATGTCATCCCGGGAGAAAGGGAGTCACCCTCCCCAGGAGGGCTGGCCGGCCTCTGCCGTGTGGCATGGGTTTAATTTGTGCCCCCGATTTTCTGCATGTAGGAAACGATTCCGGGGTTTAAAAAACTATGTATATTTAAAGACTCCAGTGGGCAAACGGAGGCTGCAAGTCAGTCAGCTGAAAGAACCTTAGATGGCAAAATCAGCGGCGGCGGCACTAATGCGCTCCTTCTGACTTTCCACAGGGGTGTTGGCCATTGTTCAAGTCTCCACAACCTTCTATTCTCGGTGCACCGAGGAGCGTCCATTTCCCTCAAAATGGTTTGAATTAGGGGTGAGCTCACCTCCTCTCTTGGCATGAATCATCGTGCACGGTGACTGTGCAGAGACTCGGAATAAGGTGGAAATCAGACAATTTCCTATTGTGCGGTCGGACCATCTCTGGTACTGCTTGCACAAGCGCAGGGATGTTTGTTTCTGGGTGCCACATCTGGTGTGCGACCCCGGGAAGATCATCGTCCTGTTGTCACCCTTTTAGATGTTTGAGGCCTTTAAGCAAGGGTTAGGGGTGGTGGGGCCATCACTCCCTGCCTTTTCCCGGGCTCCATGGGAGAGCCCAGGGCTCTGTCTGTCCTCATCCCAGCCTCTCTGTGAGGCCATGGCCGGGCATCTGGAGGTCGGTGGTGGGCGATTTCCTATGGCTGCCAGGGTCTTCTGCCTCCTGCTTCCCTGGCTGCCACTCTGTCCACATCTCACCCCCAGCGTCCTCTTAGGGCGGGTGAAGGTCTGTGTCCAGAAGAAACCCCTTTCAGGATCTACTTACCTAAGCTTCTGGAGGCTGAGCCTGTGAGAGGCAGAAACAGGAGTTTTATGACGATTTTTATCTGTGTACAATGACGTGGAACAACCTGCCCTCCAAGGTGGAAAATGGCCGGCTGCACTGTGTCCATGTTGTCCATGCTGACCCAGGTGAGGGGGTCTTCACCAGCCCCACCCCTGTCCTGGCTCTGAAGATGGACACACGTGCACAGGGTGGGAACATGCACAGTGTGCGAGGCCAGGGGGCGCTGCTGTGCACATCTGCCTTCAAGTGGAACGGCCCCTGTCCACCCGAGCGGTGGCAGCGTCTTAAGAGCACGGTGAGACTCACCCAGGTGGCATGTTCCTGCAGCAGCATCCATGTCACGGTTCCGTTCTGTTAAGATCACAGCCCCGGACAGGGCTCCTCTGCCTCACTGTGGACATTTGGGTCTGGATCACTCTCTGCGGTGGGGGCCTCCTGGGCACTGTAGGGTGCTGAGCAGTGTCCCTGGACTCTAAGCACTGTCTCCCTGTTGCGACAACCAAAAATGTCTCCAGATACTGCCAGTGTCCCCTGGAAGGCAGCGTGGCCCGTGGTTGAGAACCACTGGTCTAAGGTCATCACTTTCAAGGCAGAGGGCCCTTGCTGACATTGCTGCCGGACCTCCGGGAGTGTGTGAGCGAGTCGGCAGAGAAGGGAGTCAATTGTAGGAATGGAATCTGGGGGAGATGTCCCTGTGAAAGCCACGTGCACCTCTCCCAACAGCCCTGGCCAGGCAGCCTATAGGGAAAACTGTGCTTTCCGGACCAGGGGAGGGAGAAGGAGGGCTAGGCAGAGGCCCCAGACTCTAGAGGACTCTGCACGTGAGCCACATGGAGGGGATCCACACAGGCACCTCGGTGGGTTTTCTCAGGCCTGCCACACCCTCTAGCATCAGGTTTCCACGGTCAGTTCTGGGGACCCGGGACAAGAGGAAGCCTCCCCAGCGCTGCATGGGCTGGCTGGACCTGAGGAAGAGATGACCCCCTATCAGGTGTCGCAGCGTTGCGGGTCCTTTGAAGAAAGTGTTTCATTCATTCAGAAAGTGCAGGCTGAGCGGGGTGGGGCTCCAGACACAGAAAGAATGCCGCTTCCAGGCAGGCAGGTGCCCTCTTTCTCCAAGGTGGCTCCCGGCCAGGCCTGACCACAAGATCCTCCTGTTCACGCCCTGAGTGGGAGCACTCCAATGTGGGGCACACGAACACGATCAGCCCTCCAGGCGTCCTCCCGGGCTGGGGTTACTCACAGAGCAGAAGCCACTTGCCTGCGCCTGGCTGAAGATCCTGGCGGCTCTCGCTGGGTGGGGGTCAGGGGCTCTGGGGTTCCCACTCAGGGTCTGCAGGGGGGCTCTCCATCGGGGCAAGGCACTGGCCGGTCTGCTTGTTCCAAGGCCCGTGGAATGAGAAAGGAAGCCGTCCCACCTGTCTGGAGACAGCGTCCCAGCAGCCTGGATAGAGGATGGCCGGCATCGCCTGTTCCGTAAGCGTCCCTGCAGTTTGGGGACTTTCTTGGTGGGGGGGTGGCCCAACTTCCAGGACTCCGCCTCTGCATCTGGGCACGAGGGTCAGTGCCCAGCTCTGTCCTGCGGTTAGGGCAGCTCCCTGTCTAGCTCCTGGCTCCGCCACCTCCAGCTGCCCGACCCACCCACGTGACTTCACTTCCCTGCCCTCGGCTTGCTCATCTGTAAAATGGGTATAATGGCAGTGCCTCCCTCGAGGGGCTGCCTGAGGCTTAACCAAGACCACACACGTGGCAAGTGTTCAGGCCGGCTGCACTGCTGCCTTTATTCCTAAATGCTCACGAACAGGCAAGGGGAAGCAGGGGCGGGGGGATTCTTCCTCTCAATTTCACCCTGACAACACTGCCCCGCTGTAGAATGAGGATTTCAAACACCGCCTCCTCCATCCCGTCTCCTCGGAGTGGGAATCGGGGTGAACACTGATCGGAAGGCGGCCACACATCATCCAGCAGACGGCCATTCACGTCTGCCCGGGGCTCTCCCTCTGGCCCGGGGCCTCTCTCACCTTTAGCTTCTCGGCTGAGAGATGATGGCTCAGCGGAGAGGGGCTGGGGGCTTTGGAACAATTCCACTAATACCAGACGTGGTGGGCCTGCTCAGGCCGGGGCAGCGATCCATCTGCATGTCGCATACTGAAGTGGGCAAGAGACTGTTTGCTTAAGATTAGGGAAGTTTTGCTAACGCCGTCATGGGAGTCATGGGAAAAGCAAACAGCACGGTTTCCAGAAGAACGTGGAGGGGTCTTGGGCCCTTAAAATTGCACTCGGTTCAAGGCGTAGGTGGCAGCTGTCACCTTGTCACCGACAGGCCAATTGTTCTTGTCGGGAGGTGCCCGGAGGAGCTGGTGATGAGTGTCTTCGCCCACATTCATCTCGGCTCTCACGGCCGGGGGTGTTTGGGGGAGGAGAGTGTCTGGGATCGGCAGGGCGCCCCGATTTTCAGAGACAGCGGGTGACGTGAGCAGGCAGGTGGCCCGGAGGTTAGGAGACGAACCTGGGCACCCCTTCCAGCTCTGTCTCATGGAGGCAGCGGCTTACCCACCTCCTGCTCTGGCCTCTCATCCATGTGGTCCGAGAGGTGCTGAGCGTCCCCACTTGGGGCAGGTTGTGAGGGTTACAGGAGTGAAGGCGTGTAGCAAGCTCAGCGTGGCGCCCAGCACGTCCACCGTGGGGCGAATACTGCCCTTATCTTTTACAGTCATTGACACACGCCCTCCCAATCAGGGTCCCTCCCAACCATCCCCCTTTAAGCAAGAGCTGCTGTTGGGGAAGCCTCTGAAACCCATTTCCCAGGGGGCATCCATGAGGAAGGGCGTGACATCCTTTCTCCCAGGGCCCCCTCCACTCGGCGGTCCCCACCCTCTTCGCAGCCTGGCCACAGAGAACGTGGTATCTGTGTGTCCTGCGGGTTAGGGGAGGGGGCTGCTCAGGGCTCCAGCACCCAGACCTCGGTGCACACGTAGCCATCACGCACACCCTCGGAAAGCTCTGCCGGGTTGTTTGGTTCATCCCTAGTTTGCCAGACAGGGAAACTGAGGCCCAGCTGCTCCCCACTCTGCTGAAGAAACAGAAAAACAAAGTGTGTGTGGGTGAGTCCAGCTCTGTTAATCTGACTGGAGGACTGTGGGGTGACACAAGCGGCAGAACTGGCTGAGGCGAGGAAGGGGGTCAGAGGAAAGCCCCACCTGTGGCCATCACCCTGTCACTTTGCACCCAACACCTGGTAGTCTCCCACATGCACCCCCTCCAACCTCAGCCCCTCCCTGCCTCAGCGCCCCCGGCCCCAGGTGCATTTGCAAAGCCTGGAGCTCTGCCAGCCCCCTCGCACACCGGCAGGTCTGGGTGCTCTGCGGCCTTCGCACCAACCTCCCCACGTGGCCTCCAAGGCCTCTCGCAATCTGGACCCACTGCACCTGGGCTTTGCTCCTGTGATGCTCCCGGCACAGCCGCCTCCCCTCCAGCCTGCCCATCCCAATCACGCTTCCCCAGGCTCCGGAATGCCCCTTCTGGCCAGTAGACCACGCAGACCTTCATGGTGCAGGCCAGGCCTGCTTCTCCCCGCCTCGCTGGGCACACACGGCGCTCCACTCCCCAAGCCCGCCCGTACTTTGCGTGCACGGCCTGCGCTGCTGAGCTATCCCTGTCTCGTCTGCGCGTCTGGGTATCCAACAAGCGGCCTCTTGCCTTCTCTGTCCTGGACAGTACTGGTTGGCAGGTGGGTCAGGATTTCAGGTGTCCTGGGCCCAGCTCGCCCTGTGAGAGCCACGGAGCCAGCGTCCACTCAGCGACTTCAAAGAGGAAAGGAAATCGCTCTCTTGCCCAGTGTGAACGGTCCCCTCCACAAACACCCCCACCACACCCAGCCGCTGCCCTTCTCCAGGGCCACTCCACACACAGTCATGGGGAAGGTGGCCCTGGGCTCCCGCCAGCCAAGGACTGAAGTGGGGAATACTGTGCCAGGGCCACGCGAAGGTTCTTTCTTCTTCAGAGTCCCTCCAACATCACGTAATTCAGAACACCCAGTCACCCGACTTTTAATTGACTTTTAGGCATTTAAGGTGTTTCACCGCCGCGTTCTGGGGAGACAGGCGTCTTGACTAGGAGCCAGTCCCACGAGCGTGGGTATCACAGGAGAGCCACCGAGAGCCGGGAACTCACCATGGCTTCCCCTTCTCTCAGGGCCTCATCTGCAGGGATGTCCCCAGGCCCCTCCTGGCCTCTAGGAAGACCCCTCTGTGCTTGCAGAGTGGCTCTCAGCTGCTCCTGAGAGTGCAGCTGGCTCGGCTGGGAGCCAGCATGACCTTTGGGGAGGGAGGGGAGTCCACAGGCCAGGGCAGCACAGAAGCATGTGGACACTGGAGGCGGGAGGCCTGGCCTCAGGGCCACCAGCTCAGCTGCTCTCTGGAAGTCTGGCCGTCCCCAGACTCCCGCCCCCCTGAGCTTGAACTGTCTGGCTCTCTCTGCAGAGCGCACAGGCCGCCACACAGATGAAGTGACAATGGGGGTGAAAAGCTTTGCTGACTGGAGGGTTCCGGTGAAGGGGTCCAGGTCGTCAATTAGGACCTCAGCCCGTGGTCACCTCAACACAATGGAGTCTGAGCAGCTGACCAGTGGGGACTATCCTCGAAAATGGCGTTTTTGGATGACCCCTGGGACAAATGCAAGGGGCTGCTGGACGGCCGCACACAGGCTCCCAGGGCCGGGACCACCCCCAAGACATGAGCAGAGGTGCCCCGGGCCCTCCCTCCCCGCTGCTGCAGACCCTGGATGCCACTGCGCAGGTGAGCGGCCAGCACCTGCTCTAAGCAGGTCACGGACAGATTATCTGCTGTAAACTTTTAGCACACCCCATGCAACACGCATTTCACACCCGGTTAACTTTTATGACAAACTCCAAGAGGAAGAGTGACGGCTGGGGAGCAGAGGGAGGCAGGCAGATCCCAGCCACAGGGACGACCCCCGGGGCGCGGGAATCTGGCTGGGGGCCGGTTTTCGAGCTCTCGGGGCGCGGTGGCCGCCTTCCCCTCCTCGCCCCCGTGGTTCGGCACCTCGCTTTGGTTCCACGTCGGGGAGCTGCCCGGAAACAGCTCCCAGCCTGGCCCCACAAGGGTCCCTCATTGAGCCCCGGCCACTCTTGGGGACAAGCCCGCAGGGTGGGCGCCCCGTGGCGAAGGATGCCGCCCCCTCCTCACCTCGCATCACTTTTGCACACGACACGGAACTTTTATGAGTACCAAATGTGGCCCGACCTACACCCTGAGCTGTCTATTGTTCCTTAAACTGGGCAGAGGCCCGGGGCGGGGGGGGGGGGGGGGCCTGAAACTGGGGAGGGGGTGAGGTGGGGGCGGGGGCTGCCTAATGTCTGTTTTCAATAAGCGGCCAATCACGGCATTTTTCTTCTGTTTAGTATAATTTTATACTGGGTGGATGTATTTAGGGCCTGAATGGCTTGACAGTGATGATTAATACCGGGCATTAGGAGATTCCAGTGCAAGCATTCGGGACAAGCTGCGCGCGCGGTTCTCATCAGATGGTCAAGCCCGCAGGCCTATTAAAAGCAGCAGGAGACCTTGAGGCTTAATCACAGAGGCTGGGCCCGTGGAGGGAGAAGAAAGGGAGAGGAAAAGAGAACAAATAAAGTGATAGAGCAGAGAGGGCGGAAATGCTACTGGAATCCTGGCCCCCCCATGTGCAGCTAGCAGCCGGGGAAGGGGGCGAGGCAGTGAAGGGGAAAGAGACTTGGGGGGCATTTGGGAGAAAAACAATTAAAAACTGCAGCCACTGCCGGAGACCACAGTCCCGTGATGGGGAGGCTGCGAGGGGTGTGCAGCGCTGGGCTGGGGGCCAAAATAAAGAAGCTGGTGAGCAGGGGGTACAGCCTGAGCCCCAGCTGGAGGGGGCCTCTAGGAGGCCGATGCACCCCAACTCACCAGGTGCCCCCCGAGGACAGCCACACACGCCCCCTCCCAAGAGTGTCCCCTTTGGATGTAAAGTATGTGGTCATCCTGCTCTTTGAGGGGGTCCTCGGGGTCTGGGGAAGGGGGACCAGGCAAGTCCGATACTGGCACAGCTGGGCTACACTTGGGCGTCTGCCCTCCTCACCCCCAGGAGGCTCGATAGCAAGTTACAGCCTGCAGGGGCCTCCTGCTCAGGAAGAGTAAGTGCCTGAGTTCCCACAGGGTCTAGAATGCCACAAAGTGGGCTGGAGAATGGAGGGGGCAATGGTGAGGGGGCGGGGGGAGAGAAAGAGAGACAGAGAGACAGAGAGAGAGAGAGACAGAGAATGGTTCCTCTGAATTTTCACATAAAAATCACTGCGGCCTATCTGAACAGAGGTTGAGGTGGTCCTTGGCTGTGGTCCTGCATGCTACCCCACTGTCACCATCCAGAGGGGAGGAGGAGCCAGTGGCCCTGAACCTCACTAAGCCCTTTGGGCTTCCACAGCCTAACCTCCGGACCGGGGAGGGGTGGGGTGCCCTCGCAGAGTGAAGATCACTCCTTCGGAGAGTTCTATCGCCCACCCCTGGCATCACTTTCTCTCAAGTTCCTTGGAGACAGGTTCTGAGGGGCTCCTGGGACCCCGAGGGGGCCTGGACACAGAGTTTTCCCTCTAGACACAACCCATGCCAACGTGTGTCCTGAGTCAGAAATCTCGAGGTGGGTCTTCAGAACACCTGCCCCGAGTAGGGTCTTTTCCACCTGAACGGCCAGGAGGGCCACCCTGTACCAGCCCATTGCCTGGTGGGCGAGGGTGGCCAGGATCCATGCAGGCACTGGTTCAGGCCTGCGTGGATCCTGGGGGGACACAGGCACTCTGCTCAAACACCCTGAAGTGCGTGGACATGCCCCCTGCAATGCCATGCCTGGCCCAGCGAACCGATGACCATTCCCAGGATGCAGAGCCCACTGGGGGCCTGGTGAGGGTCTGGGAGACAGCTCATGCCAGCTCCATCGTCCCCGGAGAGCCAGCCTGTGCCCCCACCCAGGAAGGCCATGCAAATGCACAACAGTACAGACAGTTCCCACTCTCTGCTGGCTATTTTTGGAAATGGTTTTCTGATTTGTTTTTCTCCCAGGCTCCAGAATAAAAAGAGCTGAAGTGAGCCCTGACACCTCCTCAGAGTGGGCTCTGAAAGGACTGGGGCCATGTGCCCCAGAAGGGGTCGGACCGGCTGAGCACCACCCACCTGGGCACAAAAATGTGTCTGAAGCCCAGAAAGAGGCAAATGTTGGGTGGTGCATCGGGAAGGTTCCTCATGGACACAGAGCTCTCGCCCGCGGAGGGAGTGGAGTGCCTGGGCGGCTCGGCTCTGCTCTCATTGGAGGAGGCCCCTGACACCCAGGGCCGGGCGCCTTCCAGAAGCTGCCTATGGCCTGGGCCCTGCCTGCCACCCTGAGGCCCTTGATGAAACCAAGCTGTGCCCAACACCCACCCGGGAGGAGCAGGCTCCTCCTGCTTCCCCTGCCCACTCCTTCTCCTGGCAGAGGCTCACCCCATCCATGGCCCCAGGGTGAAAGGTCCTGGGATAGCCTGGGCTGCTGGCGTCCTGGGGGGCCATGCGGGCCCCCGGCACTGCATCTTGGCACTAACACACATCTCTCCTGGGCCAGAGCTTCACACTCGCACACTCACCAAGCCGGACCCTGGCCACAGTGCCCCGGGCCTGCCCGGGCTTCACCACATTCCGAACAGAGGAGATCCGGCAGGACAGTTCAGCCACTGAGCTTCAAAGACCCCCAGGGACATGGGAGCTGACCCTTGACCTGGGAGGGAGGAAAAGGCGCAGCCTGAGCCCCCTGGCCAACAGTTGCTCTGTGTGCTGCTGCCCTCCCCCTCCAGCACACCAGCCGGGGGTTTCCCCTCGCCTGTCCCAGGACAGGGACGCCTGCTGGGCTTAGGATGACTGCCTGAAATGAGCGGGTGCTGGGCACCGACGGGTGGCGACAGACGGCCCCGCTTCCCGCTGCTGCCACTTGCTGGGCGCCTGACCCCCAGGTTATCAGGGGCAGCAGCTTGGGCGATGACCTCATTAAGCGCAGTGGCCACGTCAGCACCTTTCTGAAGCCCCTTTTATCACTCACCCCGTGCCGGGGCGGCCCCGTCTGCACCTCCTCCCCGACACCAGCTCTATCTTATCTCCCTCGGGGTGGGACCCTCGCTGGGAGCCAGAGAGGAGGGTCTGGGAATGCTGCGTCCAGACAGCCCGGCCATCGGCCGCTGACACAGGCAGGCGCGGGCCAGGGGCAGTGGACTGCCATTTCTTGCCGACAAAATTGTGCAGAAATGCGCTGACTTCTGGCTCCTAAAGTTCAATGATCGTTACGATGGTCACGCATGCGTCGCACCAGGCCTCTCCTGCCACCATTTTGAACACGGTGCCCGGCCCCCACCATCCCAAGGGCATGCTCCCTCCCGCGGCTCACCGCAGCCTGGGCCTCCCGGGGGCGGGGAGGACGACTGTCCCTGTGAAGAACCAAGTGGCTGGTGTCAGGAGCCCTGCATGTGGCTCGGGGGCACCCGACTTTCAAGGTGACCTCCCAAGAGGGGCTTCTTGAGTTCAAGGACTGGGGCAACCCCACAGAGGCGAGGCCTGCAGAAGCTCGCTGCCCCTCCACACCACCCGGCATACTCAGGCTGCCTCTGTGGGTGGCAGAAGCCTGCCCACTGCTCTGATGAAGATGGCTCTTTGTCCCCCTGCCCTTGGCCCGCGATTTTAGGGGTGATGCTGAATAGCTGCCCCTCCTGCTCGCCTCTCTCCACTGTTTTGCTTCTCCCTGGGCCTCCACAGGAATACTAAAAAGGGACCCAACCAGGCAGCAAATGTTTGCTCCAGAAAGCTCAGGGCCCGGGCCCATGTTTGAAGGCAGTAGGGGCCAGGCAGCACCCGGAGACCCTGGGTGAGCCGGCTGGCCTCATCCTTGCTGCTGATATTAGTACAGAAACACCTGGGGGCCCAGGGACTTAGGCGGGGCCTGGGCCACTGGGCTGGTGCCTGGGGCTGGGGGCCACTCCTGCCCTCTCTGGGCTCCACTCCCATCCTCTCTGTGCTCGGGGCAAAGTTCTGCTTGCTGCCACCAAATAGGTTCTCTCTGCCCAGCAGTCCTGCACGAGGCCTGAGCAGGCTGACCGTAGCTCGGCTCTGGCCCAGGCAGGATGAGCCACTGAAATACACAGCCAGGGTCCAGATCCTCAGGGGAATACAGGACCCGGCGCCAGCGCTGGGGATGCCCAGAGGACCCCGCAGCCACAGGGGATGGGCAGGAGTAGCTGCTGTGCAGGACCAGGTGCTGCCTCCCTGCTGCAGGGCCATCGGGGGCCAGTGCTTAAGAGTGGAAGTGCTGGGGAACTTGGGGTGGGGACTAGAGCCAGGTCAGGACTGAAGCAGGCTGCAGCTTGCTCTCACCAGGGCCCCGAGCTTGGGCCTTCCTTAGCCCAGGACCTGCCTGTCCACCATGGGCACACCCCAGACGTCTGAGATGCACTGATCCACACACCAAAATGGTCAGTGACACCTCCCCATGACTCAGGCTCAGGCTGTCGCAAGCTCCTGCACGAACTGACCCTGTCCAGCAGGGGGAGATGGTTGTAACTACTCGCTGCTGCTGCCACCCCGGCTGGCCCCTGGCTGCCTCCTGCGTTCGTTCCACAGGCACTTGTTGAGCACCCACTGTATGTAGAGCTCTGCCCTGGGTGCAAAGGGGAGGGGCGGATCTTCCAGAAGCCCACAGTGGGACCATCTATCAGTGGGACCTGAGTCACCCCCCTGCCAGGTCCAGGGAGCTCTGGACTCCTTCCAGGGCTGGTGCTAGGAAACCAGTGACTGTGCCAGAATGTGCAGAGGTTCCGAGGGGGTCTCTCTCCCTCGGCCTGGATCCCCATCTGGAGCAGGGGCCGAGGTCCCTTTCAGCATCTGGGCTCCCTCTTGGCTGCCCTGGTGCCTCTCTGCATGTCTGCCTGGTGCAGAACCTCATGTAAGATCATAATTCTAGGGCGAATGGCCTGGGAGGCCCAATCTCTTCCTGCTTTCCCGGGGCCACACACTGTCTTGGACTCCTTCCACCCCCCCGGCACAAGACTTAGAGGCTGGATCATCTGAGCATCTTCTGAGGTTCTCAAGGAGCTCACAGTGAGGCTGCGAGATGCTTCCCAGACTTTCCCGAGTCTGGGTCAGCCCCCATGCCAGTGCTGAGCACTTTCGAGGAAGGATCAGGTTGCAGCGCAAACCCCTGACACAGATGTCACGGGCTGTCTCAGATGAAAACACGACACTTGGGGAGAGGGATGGCAGAGCCACATGAAAACAATCGGCAGGACTTGCTCCAGAGCCAATTCAATTGATTGATCAAACGTTCAGTGTGTTCAGCCAGTCCACAGTTGTGTGCCGGGCGCTGGCCGGACACCAAGGACGGGCGTGCGTCTGAGGTAGCCCTTCCCTCATGGAGCCACCAACCCACACCTCAAAGCAGAGTGGGTGCTGTGCAGGGCGTCAGAAGCGACCCCTGGCCTCGGTGCAGCCAGGGCAAGAAGAGGCATGAGTGTGTGCGTCCAGAAGGTCAGTGGACACAGTTTCAAGCTTGCTCGGAGGACAAAGGGAGCGAATCTGGCTGGCCACCAAGATACATTTCAAGCAGGAGGTGGTTTTTGCACAGCCCCCGGGAGACTGGGGAGACCAGGGAGCGAAAGGAGACCCCAGGACACAATGGAGGTGGGAGCGGGTCGTGCAGAAGCCTCAGGTGTCCTGGGGGGAGCACCTGACAAGGAATGATGGGGAATCCATCTGGGCACGTTGGGGGAACGGTGGCACCTCCCAAATGTCCGACTCATGCATTCAGATGGATGCCACCTCCAGCCAGGCAGGCCTGGTGTCCTGCTCAAGACCCCTGACTCTCCGCAGTCTCCTCCTCCACAACAGCCACGTCCACGGCCTGCGGCTCATCCACTGGAAAACCCGAAGCCCCTCACCGGCTTGGTGCAGTATTCAAAGCACAGTATTCAAAGTATTCAAAGCACCACCTTCCCGACGTGCCGGGGGAGGGCACTGCCACTCATCACCGTGGGGCAGAGCCAATGAGAGGAACAAAGAAGGAAACCTGATAAACAGTTTCCATATCCAACATTTTTCACATTCAATTATTTTTAAATTAAATAATCTCTCCCTAGGAGAAAGAGGAAAGTTCTTGCTCAGCTCAGCCCTGCCAGGCCTCACAAAGCCCACATTGTGGGGCCCCGATGGAGAACGAGTCTCCTTGGAGCCCACCCCTCAATGCCCCCTTTTATATTCATGCTCACAGGCAGCCCCTCAGACTGCCCCTGCGTGGTGGAGACTCTGGCCCACAGCCACATGGCCTCAGTGGGGCTCTTGTAGGCTCCCGGGAGCCCGGGGTGGGGGCACCAAGCAGCTCTAGGTGGAGTGAAAAGGCCGCCAAGAAAAGCTGAGCTATGGAAGGCAGCAGGGAAGATCTGAGGGGTGGCCAGGACAGGGGGTCCTGCTGCACCCATATGACACATTCAGGACCAATAGCTGGAAGAGCATGGGGTTTGCAATCAGCCCAGTGGGACTCAAGACCCAAGTCCTCTTCCTACCAGGTGGGTGTCCTCAGGTGAGGTACTCAACCAGTTTGAACCTCATCATTACTAGCTGTAAAATGGGAATGATGTTCACGTTTGCACTTCCCGGGGCTGCAGCAAGGATGATGGAATGAAGTCATCTGGAGGTTCCCGTTCTAGTAATGGTAGAAGAGTTTGTGTTGGACTCATCCACCTGCAGATAATAACTATACATTGTGGACTATGTATATATATTTATATATATATATATAAATTGCAGGCATTAGAGAGTGGCTAAAAGCAGGTAGAAACTGAAGGGACTCGACCCTTGAAAGAAGGAACTGCACTGGTGAAGTCCACAATTATCTGGCTTTTCCCTCGAGGCCATCACCCCATCCACTTGGCATGGGGCAGCTAGAACTCCAGCAGAAACCTCAGTCTTATCAGATTGAGGTGTCAGAGGATGGGGTTGGAGGCTGCCAGAGCAGCTGTAAATTGAGGGAGGAAATCCTGGAGAGGAAGGGACCACAGACAGGTGATCCCCAGTGTGCATCTAACCCCCCCCCCAAATCTTGGGCTGACTCCTGCATTGTTCATGCATGGGGGAGACTGCAGGGAGCTCAGTGAAGGCAACAGCTGGAAGGCTGGGAGAGCTGAGCAAAGATTTCAGCTCCTGCCCACCAGACAGGGGAAAGAGCATTTGGAATGTGAGTCCCATCAACTTAGAGGGGCTTCATGAGCATCTCTGGTTTTCCATTAGAAGCTTAGAAGGGCTATGCCTTAAGGGCAAAGCGTACATCCTGAGACTTAGGGCAAAACTGAAACAGACACACCCTAACCAAGTGTGCAGTGAAGATTCTGCAAGGCGAGTCAAGGTGAGCAGTCACTGAGAGGTCCGCTAGAACAAAACCAACGCTGTTCAGAGGGAGATCACAGAACCTAGAGTTTCTCCAATGGGTCATCTACAATGTTCAAAACAGTAAAATTTTAAAAAATTGCTAAATGTACAAAGACACAGGAAAATGTGACTCATAGGCAAGGGAAAAATTAGCCAAGACAAACCAACTCTGATGTGATCTGGATGTTGGAATTAGCAGACAAAAACTTAAAGCAGCAATTGCAAACATGTCCAAAGACTTCAAGGAAAAGATAATCATAAGGAATGAACAGATAGGAAATGCCACCAGAGAAATGGAAAATGCAATATAGAACCAAACAAAATTTTAGAACTGAAAAGTACAATGCATGAAATGAACAAGTCCCTGGATGGGCTTTAAATAACAAGCTGGAAATGGCAAAAGAAAGAGTAAGTGAACTTGAAGACAGAACCATAGAAATGATCCAATCTAAATAACAGAAAAAATATTGGAACAAAATGAACAGAACCACAGTGACCTGTGGGACAATATTTGGCATATGTATAATTGGAGTCCCAGAAGGAGAGAGGAGATGGGAAATGGAACAGAAAAAACATTTGGAAAGAGATTGCTGAAAAAGGACTAAATACACACACACAGAATCCACTAATCAAAAGGAAATAAAAAGGCAAACCAAAAACTGGGAGAAAATGTTCACAATACATATAAATGACTAAGGACTTGTATCCAGAATGTGTAAAGATCTAAAAATCGATAAATTGAAAAGACAAACAATCCAATCAAAAAGTGGACAAAAGACTTGAACAAACGTTTTACAAAAGCAGTTACACAGTTATACCCAAGGCTAATAAGCACATGTCATGAAAATACACTCGGCATATTATTCATCAGGAAAATGCATACTGAAACCCCAATGAGATACTCTTTTGTACCCACTAAAATGGTTAAAATTTAAAAGATTGACAACACTAAATGTCAGTGAGAACCGAGCAACTGGAACACTCAGCCATCGCTGTGGAATGCACAATAGTTTACCACGTTGGGAAACAACTTGGCGATGTCTTATTAACTTAGATGTACACTTACCCTATGGCCCAACAAGTTTGCTCCTAGATAACTTACACAGAGAGATGAAAACTTAGGTCCACACAAAGCCTTGTACATGAACGTTCATAGCAACTATATCCATAATAACCCAAATCTGGAAACAACCCAAAATGCTCATCCACAGGACAATGGATAAACCACCTGTGATATGTTCATACCATGAGATACTCCTCTGTGATAACAAAGAATGAGCCACTGACAACGCACCAGTGTGGGTGACTCTCAAACATCGTGATGTTGAGCAGAAGAAGCTACAAAAGAGTACAGACTGTACGAGTCTCTGCATGAAGTTCACAGTTCTTGGATTAGTAAAACTAATCTAAGGGGGTAGAAATCAGAACGGTGGTTGCCCATCTGCCCTCGGGCAGTTCAACCGGAAGGGGCAGGAGTGGTGGAAATACCCTCTATCTTGGTCCTGGTGGTGGTCACGTCAATAGTCATCCCGGTGTAACTCAGGATGTGTGCAGTTTATCATCTCCATCATACACTGTACATGCGGGGGCGCTGAGGCCAGGCTGCCCGGGTTTGACTCTCAGCTCTGCCACTGGCCAGATGGGAGACTGCGGGAGTCCTAGACCCTCCCAGGGCCTTACGTCTCTGATTCGTAAAATGGGGACAGAGTCAACCACGTGGATTGTGACAGCAGAATGAGATACCCAGGTAAACGCCTAGAACAGGGCTGGCAGAGAAGAAAATGCT
The DNA here is from genome assembly GCA_031878705.1 of Tapirus indicus. Taxonomy (NCBI): domain Eukaryota; kingdom Metazoa; phylum Chordata; class Mammalia; order Perissodactyla; family Tapiridae; genus Tapirus; species Tapirus indicus. Next base: position 86,534,479 of record CM062924.1, on the reverse strand, counting down.
CAACCCTTGTTAGCTGTTGCTGTTGTTGGTATAAGGTGGGCTGGAGGCCCACTCAGCATTTACAGAATTTTCAGCACGATCACAAGCTGTGGACACTTCATCTAGCAAGCTGCCTGCCCTGTGGGCAGAGAGCAGACGTGGTGGGAAGTGCCGCCGATTTAGCAGGTGGCCTGGCCGCTCCCACCCCGATGACTTCCCCAGATACGTGGGTGCTCGCTTCTCTTTCCTGGAACTTCCCACAGAGAACTCAACATTTTTCAGGAGTGGGTGAACACATCGGAAACACGCAAGAACTCCTGCAAGGACCCAGTGTGGACTGTGGCTTCCCGGGTTATTTCTGGGGTTCGGAGGGGCAGTGTCAACAGACTGGGGGAGCCGTGCTGGCATGGCGCTGCCCTCAGAGGCCAGTGGATGTGCTTCTCCAGCTGCCTCCTGCTCGCTGAGCAAAGCAGGCCTGAAAACACCTTACACGGCGGCCTGAAGTGGGCCTCGCGCTAGTTTTGAATTATATTTCTGATCTTTGGATGAAGAAAGTGTTGTGTTTTCTGACATCCTGTCTTCCTCATTTCGTCTGCTCCTAACGGTGGGCCACACCGGCCAGGCCAGCCTGACACACTGGTGGAGGCTGCTGGACGTCCCAGTCACTCACTTGAGGGGACGTTTACCAACACGCAGCTCAGCGTCCGCCTCCCTCGATGGACTGGAAGCGCCCCGAGGGAGCTGTCCCGGGTCTCCAGCCCCTGGCACGTGGCCTGGCCCCTGCTGGGTGAGGAGATGAGTGGGTTCCTGTCACCGCCTCTGTGTCCCCCACACCAGCTGGGGTGGAAACCTGGCTGGGGGAAGACGATCACGTCTGTAAACGCCACCAGCGTTGGTTACCACCTGAGGGCTCTGTGCTAGATGGTCTGTTCAGTCTCAGGACATCCTCACGCCGCGTGGACACTCATCCCATTATGGCGAAGGAGAGGTGAAGGCTCAGACTGAGCCAGCCACTTGGCTAACAAGAGTGTGATTTGAGTGTCCCACTCCCCAGCCCGGGGCCTTCATCGCCACACTGCCCGGCCTGAGCATGTCCCGGCTGGAGTCTCGCGGGGCACATGCTCCACTTCCTCCAGGGTGGCCCCCAGCAGTTCCAAACACTCCGTTTTGCTCCCTCCCCTCGTCCAGAGGGGCACGGGGGTGGCTTCCTCCGGCCACTGTGTGACTCTACTCCCAGTCCCACTGATCCCTTTGGCTAATTTCATAAAGAGGCCATTGTTCATCTAGATGGTCTTTACAGAAGCACGTCCCCAGCGAGTGGAAACATTTAGTTAATAATTTAACACTGTGCTGTCTGCTGAATTTTCAGGCTCCCAAATAAGATCGATGGAGCTAACAATCGGCTTATTGAGTTTGCTGGCTGTTTCCTGAAGACACAGACGAACGTGGGAGGGGTGGCCGGGCAGTTGGGGGGGGGCACGCACCGTGCAGGAGAAGTATAGATGGTATTGATGCAAGTTGTCAAAAATAATTGTTTTATTTTCCCTGGGAACGTTCCAGACACCCCCGGATGCTCTGATCCGTGACGCGGGCTCTCCAGAAGCAGGAGTTTGGCATTTATCGGCATTTTGCTGCCCCCTCCCGAGAAATTTATCAGGTAAACGCCTGTGCCTCATTCCGTTACTGTCTCTCCCCAAACTGTTTCGGGAGGGAGGTGGAGGGAAGGACAGGCAACGAGCTGCAGCCCCCTTCTGCTGGTCTTCCGAGGGGCAGGGGGGAGCCTGGGGGACTGGCCCCCAAGGGTTGGGGGGAACTGAGTCTGCGGGGGGTTTTGGGGATGCTCTGGGACAAAGGGAGCCAGGACGACCTGGAGGGAATGTCCACAACCAGGAGAAAGAAGAGGAAGTGGGGCTCGGGCAGTGCGGGCAAGACTGTGGGAGGAACTCGGCCCGAGGAAGCCCCAGACCCAGAACTCCCCCGAGGCCCCTTTACCAGAAGGAAAACAGGATTGCACTCGCTGGGAGGACACTGGAGGGCAGCCCCGGAGGGGGAGGTCCCTACGCCTGCCCGTCTGGCGGCTTTGCCACCTTCAGCCTGCTGCCCAGGAGACCCACACCTTCCCCGGAACGAGGGACGTTGGCTCCCAGCCCCCTGGCCGGGTGGCTTTGTCCTTCCTCGCGAGTGGAAGGCTCTCTGTTGGTTCTGGCAGTTGGGGGAACATGCTGGGGAGGTGAGGGGGAGTCAGCCCCATCTCACACGGTTCTTGTGCGCGGCCCCCCCCCTTTAGGGACAGGTGGTGAGGTGTCACCTTCACTTCACCGGAGGTGGTGGGGTATCCTGAGACCAAGGTGATGGTCTCTCCAAAGCCCCCTCTACACCTGTCCAGCCTCCTTGCCTGTGCCCCTTTGCCGAGGAAGAAGCCTCGTTGTCTAAGTCCCAGCCCACATAGCACTTCCTCCAGAGAGCCCTCGTGGATTCGTCGGGTGGAGGCAGACGCCCTCTGCACCATTTCCAGGGCCCCGCTGACCACCAGGGTTGTCATTGCTCATCCGTCCATCCATCCATTCACGGTTCCATGGCATTGATGCACCAAGGCCTGCCTGTGCCTGGCTCCGGGCAGGGGCCGGGGATGCCAAGACGGGCGGGACACCTCCTGTCCCTGGGAAGGCTGTTTCCATCGGGGGCAGTGTCCCACAAGAGGTGGTTTGGCTCTCAATGCTGGAGGACAGCGTGGCTGGGAAAGATCAGGGGACACCTCTGAGCACCTGGAAGGCAGGACCTGGGAAGGGCAGAGCCAGGTAAATGGTTCAGAAGCTCCCTGTTCACGGCCTAGAAGCTGCAAATCTCCCCAGAGAAGAGCTCCAAGGCTGCTCGTCACCCTCTGAATCAGGTCTGTCCTGCCCGCTGGGGTTTGGGGAGCTCAGCACAGCCCCCAAGAGGGACAGAAATGGTTCAGTGGCTGCCATCAGACAGCACTCCCTCTGCCGCCGATCCTCACGGGCTCTGTCTGCCCCGATTGGCTCCAGATTTGCCCAGCTCCTGGCTCAGCGCCAGGAAAATGGGGCACGTTGTGTGGTGGTGTGTCCTGCCCAGAGAGGGACCTCACCCCGTCCACACACAGAAACCTTCAGTCTCGGTTGCATCTGGAGCCCCAGAAGGGCATGCGGCCACGAGCCCCTGGGTTCCAGGTGTTTCCCCAGCCAGCCAAGTGGCCCGTCCCAGTGGTGGAGCCCGGGTTATCAGCACCAGAGCCAGACCTGGGCAGATATTCATCGACTGCCTGCCCTGTGCAGACAGACAGACGGGCAGCACTCCCGGCTCCCTCCTTGGAACGGAGCCTCTGAAATCAGGAAGTTGGGTTGGGGGGTTCTTGCTTCTTGGTTCGTTGCTCAGATAACTGGGGGTGAATGGAGCGTCCTGCCGACAGCACGTTTGTGATAAGCCCGGAGGCCGAGCGTCCAGGGGGCCTCTCCTCCCCTGCCCTGAGGAGGGAGGGGAGCATCCTGACCCTGACAGCACCTCTCATCTGAGGGGCACGGAATTTCTGGTGGCACACGGAAGCCCTTGTGTCGTGGTGGGGGCGGGGCACGTTCTCCTTCCCTCCCTTAGTGTCAGATCCCCCTCTCTCCCCAGATGGAGTCTCCCTTGGAAACGCCAGGTAAGGTCACTCGCAGCCCCCCTCAAAAGAATTTGGTTTGTTTTCTTCCCTAGAAGGATGAGAATTTAAACGACTACTGACACTGCACCCTCACAGAGCTGGAGATTCTGTGTGGTCTGTGAGTGTGTGCACATAAGTGTGGGTCTGTGGGTCTGTGTGTGTGCACACATGTGTGTTTATGTGTGCCTGTGGGTCTGTGTGCATGTACCTGCACACATGCATGCCTGCATGTACACAGGTCTTGTGTATACATGTGTGTCTGGTGTGTGCGTGTGCCTGTGTGTGCACATGGGTGTATGTCATTGCACGCGTGCATGTGTGTATGTACATGTACACGTGTTTTGTTCACGTGTGTATATATGCTCCTGGTGTGCGCACATGTGTCTGCATGTGCATGTGGGACTGTGTGTGTGTTTTGTCTCTTTCCCTGCCTTTTTTCTTTCCAGCACCAAAGCTCGGGGTGTTGGGTTCCACATCACCGGGTGAGAGGGAGTGGAAATGCAGATCAGCCAGAAACTTGGCCTCCTGTGCCACCTGGCGTCCCCAAGCAGAGACAGCCAATGGAAAACTGTCCCAAATCATGCAAAGGGAGAGTCCACCAGCTCAGAGCTGCCAGGGCTGTGTGGGGTGTGCCCACGGTCTCTGCTGTGCTGGCCCAGCAGTGTCCAGGCCCCCGCCCAGGGAGTGGACCCCGCGAAGCAGCCTTTCAGCCTATGCTGGCACGTAGCCCGCCTCTGGTGGCTCCTCAAGCAAAGAGGTCCCTGCATGCAGAAATAACGACCCTAAAGGGGATGTCTTGGGGACCCAGTGTGGTCCTGGGGGCTTGCTCAACCCCCCAAGACTGCAGCTTCAAAAATCACGGTCCTCCTAACTACTCAAATGGGGACTTGTCCTCAAAAGAAGGGAAGCTGTCAGCTGAGAGAAACAGCAACTGGAGCATTTGGAATGCTCAAACGTTGGGGAGAAAACATATCCATCCCACACACTCCCTTCCTCTCCTTTCTCCTGAATGAGACTTCCACAGTGGGGCATGCACACATGCACACACATCCCCCACGACCTGGGCGTGTCTGAAGCCCACGTGCAATGGCCCAGCCCAGCCCACATTCCCCTCCTCCCTCCACAGTCCTGGAGAGCACAGCTGCCGGCACTAGGCTGACACATAATTGGTTTAGTAACACTTGGGGGTATCCGTCGATAAAGACATCACAGCCTCCTCTCTTGGCTGCCCGGCAGGATCTGAATCTGAAATTCCAGCTGGGCCCGGGTCAGCGGGGACCAGCCCAAGCCTCCCCCACCCTGAGCACGCAGTGGCCTGGCCCCCGTGGCCCCGAGAGCCCCGCGAACAGGGCCAGGGGCTGCCGGGGTGCCCGGTGAGGAGAGAGCAGGCGGGCCTGTTAGCGGCCTCACTGTGCCGGCTCCCCTCACGTGCACCAGGTTGGCGCTTTCTACCAGGACGCGGCACGGAACACGGAATAAGGGTGGATTTTGAGAGAAGTAGATGTTTTTCTTTGGAAAGTTTATTTGCAGATTTATGTCCGAGGGCGTGTTTTTTTTAAACCTCAGCCAGAGGTTAGATTTCAGATGTCCTCCGACCCGCTCTGCTTGTTTGAAGTCCTATTTATTTGTTTGGCTTGGCCAGTCAAAAGTTAAAACACACAAATTTTTCCTGCTTAGGGTCTTGTTAAGCGCACTTTCGGACACGCGCCATGCTGGTTGTGACTGGGCGAAGAATGGCTCTCTCTGGATGTCATGCGGGAGTGGCTTTCCCAGGTCCTCCGAGGGCCTAACTGGCCCGATATGTCCTCGCTGCCCTCACCCTCAGTCAATAACGTCCTTTCATTCGCTTTCTGAAGTGGAAGGTCCGTGAAAGGGCTGCCTGCGAGGCGTGCTTCCTCCTGCAGGGACCCGGCCCCGCGCAGCCACCTGCCTGCCGTCTCCCTTCGCAGCACGATGCCTGGCTCCGGGAACGTGGCCTCCGCTCAGGCCTCCACACAGAACGTCCGGGATTTCACGTTCTGGGTCTCCTTCCAGCTCGGGGCCAGAACCTTGCAGTCAGTCTGTGGTCCTCCCTGGGCGACCACCTGGCCCTCCTCCCCATATGGCTGTGCCTGTGACTCCGTGGGGCTGGGGTCTCTGGCCCTGAGCACACAGGGTGATGTTTTGCTGTTGGTGCAGGCACTATCTTATGGGGCGGGCAGACAGAAGGAGTCAGCAGTGGGTGCAGATCATTGTCGATGCCAGTTGACAACCTTGGAAGCCTTGTTTCCCCATCTGTAAAGTGGGTTTGGTTCTGAGCGTGAGAAGCGATGAACTCACGTTCCTGGCGATTGCTCTGGGATCGTTGTCAATGGACAGAATGGAAAGTGGAGTTTGGAGAAGTCGGGTGAAGCTGGAGGTGGCTGAGGCTGGTGAGGAAGGCACCCGGGGAACTGAGCCAGGTGGTCTCCAGGCGGGCTGTCCTGCGCAGTTCTCGGCTATCTCCCCCAGGGCTGGAGCGTGCTGGCCTCGGCCTCTCAGGCTCGTTCTGTGTCCTGCTTTCTTTCTCAGGGATGGGAGTAGACGGGCGGCTCCAGTAAGCTGGAGGAGTGAGGTCCGATGGGCTAATATTTGATGGTGACACTGGGAACCTCTGAGACATCCTGGTGACCAGAACTGGAAGACCTGGCCCTGGCCACGCTCGACTTTGGAAATGACCCGAGTGACATCTAGGGCGCCCTTCAGAGAACGGGAGGCCGGGTTTTGGGCCTATGTACTGCCCTTAGCATCTCTCTTGGGTTTTGTGGCCTTCCCAATGGGAAGATCCGGGCTGGGGTCCCAGTGTGGCTCTTCACCTCGGAAGATTCCGGGCCACACCACACTCCATGTGTTTGCTCGTCTTCGCTGTTTCCCGAGGTTCACACGGTGTCGGGCATGGGCCACGTAGACCCCCATCCGCAGGTGTAGCGTTGCTTTCTGAGCCTGTCTCCATCCGACAGGGGAGAAAGCAGATGCTCAGGGGATCAAGGACCAGCCCCGATCACACAGCTGATAAATAAAACATGCCCCAAGCCAGTCAGACTCGGCATCTGCGACTTGGACCATCATGGCTTTAGGCACAGAGAAGATTCCAGAAGTCTTGGAGGAAGGCACTTTACCCCCGGGAGGAAAGGCCTCCTCTTTGCATTCCAGGGGCAGGTCTCTCCTCCAGAATCCTCCGGTCTGGTCTGAGCCCGCCATTCCCACATCCTGAAATGAGCTGGAGAAGTTAGGAAACGCTCTAGAGTCTGGGTTCTGGAGTCCACGAGCTCAGAAGCAGCCCTGGGACCCCGAGTTCCTCATCCAGGAGGCCGCCCTGGCCCCGTGAGTCCCCCTGCTGTGGGGAGCTGGCCCTCTGCTCGTGCCATGAGCACAAAGAGCCCCCGCTTCCCCAACCAGACTTCAGGCCTGCCAATGGGGGTCCCTGATGCTCCTGCCTCATCTGCTCCACCCCCACCCCAACCCTGAGGGCCTCCCAGCCTCCCCAGAGGGACAAGCACCCACTTCCCCAGGACACCTCAGCCCTCCGTCCCACCACCTCTGCTGCCAAACTGCTTACATTCTGTCATGATAAGACTAGTAGGTAGACCATATGACCCAGCAATTCTACTCCTAGATATACACCCAAAAGAACTGAAAACAGGTGTTCAAACAGAAAGTTGAACACAGATGTTCACAGCAGCACTATTCACAATAACCAGAAGGTAGAAACAACCCAAATGTCCATCAACAGATGAACAGATAAACAAAACGAGGTCCACCCACACAATGGAATATTACTCAGCCATAAAAAGGAACGCATTACTGACAAGTGCAGCAACAAAGATGAGCCTCAAAAACATTACACTAAGAGAAGGCAAGCCACACACAACAGTCTGCCTATCATGTGATTCCATTTGTATGAAGTGTCCAGAATAGGGAAATCCATAGACAGACAGTGGGTTAGTGGGTGCCAGGGGCTGGAGAGCGGGTTGGGGGGTGACTGCTAATGGGCACAGGGTTTCCTTTTGGAGTGATGAAAATGTTCTGGAACTAGAGAGATGATGCTTAGGTGGCTTCATCTGGTGATGGTTGCACAATGTGTGGACGTGCTAAATGCCATTGAACTACATATTTTAAAATGGTAAATTTATGTTATTTATTTTACAACAATAAAAAAAATCAATCCTTTATACTTAAGCCTGATTTAGAAAAGAAAAAACAAAAAAAACCCCAGCCCAGCCTCACTGCAGCTCAGGACCAGATCCTGTCAGCTGTCTTCCTCCTGCTCCCCATGGGCATTTCACGCTGCTGGGCCGCCCAGGCCGGGCATGAGGGGCCCTGAGGAGCCCCCAGGGCCCGTTTTCCTCAGGGGTGAAGTCACTGCCCTCCAGGGTGGGGAGGCCCGTGAGGACGCAGGTGCCCCCCCACCCCTGCCTGGCCTGAGGTGGAGGCAGGAGGCCTCAAGTCCCTGTGGGGAAGGACGGGGCTCCGTGCCCCACTCTGGGCGCAGGAGCCGAAGGCTGGCCCTGGCCGCATCGCCGGCCCGCGCCCCTCGGTGGGGATTCCCCCCCAGCCCCCGCCATTAGAGGCATGATGATCGCTTGTCTGACCCAGAGCCCCCGCCTGTAACAACAGGGCCGCCTAATTGAAATGTATGAGAAACAATTAAGAGTAATTGGAATCAATTAATAGATGATTTTCTTGGGAACTAGTACACAATGTGAGGCCGAATCTAATTACAATTTCCAAGTGCACACACCTCCCCAGTCAGGTTACACGTTGGGAAAGAGCGCGAGCGTATTCCGGCATCTTCCATCAGACAGCAGCCACCTAAGCATGAAGATGGGCTGAGCCGGTGGGGGCGGAGTCTGCCAAGGCTAGACAGAGGGCGGGGGCTGGTGCTCCTGAGCACATGGGTCTGCCTGGGACGGGGCCCTGGGGGGAACTCAAGCCTGTCTCCTGCCCAGGGGGTGCCCACCAAGCCCCAGGCTTTATTTTTCAGGGATGTTGATGAGCCACTGCCCGAGCAGGGGGCCACCCCTCCCTCATCCTTTGAGACTTGGGGATGTCTATGTCGAGTGAAAGGAAAGACCCCAAGCCTGGAGTCCCAGAGCCCCTCTAAGGCTGTGCACAGAGCGGTCGGAAGGGGAGCCGCGGTGAGAGCTCATGGCTCTGCCACCCGAGGAGGGGAGACTGCTAATGAGGGGCCAATTAGCCCAGAATAGAGCCACTGAGAGCCCAGGACAGGGGACCGGGGGTGACGGCTCCTCAGCCTCTTGCCAACGCCTTGGCCCAGGGTGCCGGGCAACAGAGAGAAAGGCCGGCTCTGCCCGTTCCCACCGGAGGGGCTGTCGGTGTCCTGGTCACCAGGATCTTGCTCGGCCGCTAATTAGGGGATTTGGACAAACGTGTTTTTCCTCCGGGATTTGGCTTCATTCTTAAAGAACAGGCCCAGAGAGGCCCCTCCCCGCACCTCCCTCCCCAGCCCTGTCATCTTTTCAGTGGTTGCTTAGCCTGGAAATAGAGCCTGGAAAAGCTGTCATTTGTTCATTCATTCATTCGTTCAGCGAAGGTGTTTTAAGCACCTCTGTGGGCGGGGTCTCCGATCTGGGGGCTCCCCTGACAGGACGTCTGCTGAGGAAGTGGCTGTGCATATTAACTCATAGACCCTGGGGTGAAGGGGGTCAGCACAGCCCCATCAACCTCATCCTCTGCCCAGCCTCATCCTGTGGGGGAGAAGCAGCCTCCTCCCCAGATTCTGGACGGCTCCAGAATGTGCCCCCTACAGCCTGCAAGGAGGAAGGGAAAACCAGAGGTGTTGCCTGGTGGCCTTCTGCAATTCACAGGGCCAAAGCCCACCCAGGTAAGGGGCGTGGAGGTCAGGGCAGGGAGAAAGCCCCTCCCCGGGGAAGGGTCCCCATGCTGGGCCCGTTCCAGGCCGGCAAGCAGGAGCCCCTCTGTGGCTAAGTGGCCTGGTGGCCCCCCTCCAGGCCCTGGAGTCCCGGTGGGTAGTGGGGGCTGTCAGTGTGGACTCAGCGGCCTCCCTTATCAGACGGAATCGGGCTGCTGTTTCTCCACTCCCACAGAGTGCTACTCTCCCGCATTCAGGCCCACTTCCTGCGAGCTGAAAGCCAGGCTCCCGGCACAAAGGGCCAGCTCTTATCTCCTCACCCCCTGACCCCAGGCAGGCACACGAGGCCGGGTCCAATTTCTGCCCCTGAGCAGCAGGTGAGAAAGTCTCTGGCTGTGGGGCTTGGGAGCAGAGAGAGGAGAGGGCGCTCGCTTCAGCCCAAGGAAGCAAAGGGTGCCCCCATGCTGGGTGAGGATCTGAGCGTCTTGTGGGTCTAACTCGTCCTCACGTGCTTCTCTAAATGCCAGCCTCACCAGGGGGTTTGTTTTCTCTGATTGGACTCTGACAGCCTGGGGCAGCCAGCTGACACTTTATCTGATCCGCCAAGGATGGCAGGAAAAGTGGGTCCTTGTGGGGAGCTCTGACTTGGGGTTTGGGGTTTGGAGCTGGGGGCTGGCTGGGGGACAAGGCCCCAGGATCAGGATGATGACCACCATGAGGGTGGATGGAGGAAGCTACACACCTTAGTTACATGAAATTTGGGCTGGGGGTTGCTCAGGGAGCAAGAGGAGGATGAGAGGAAGAGATGAGAGGAGAAGGAACTGAGCGAGGAGAAGACCAGGGCGTCTGCAAGGTGAAATGTGTGCTCTCTGCTCAAGGTCACCATCATCGGCTCAAGGGTACTGAAATCTGCAGACCCCTAGCTTTGCGGCCTGCGGTTCTGGCCAGGCAAGAGTTAACCCTGCAGTGTGACTTGACAAGTCCAAGGTGAAGTGGGTGGCCAGAAGTCTCAAAGGCCTCCTTAACCCCTCTTGGCTGAGAATTCTAGCTGTTGTTCTCCGGATAGACTCTCCCATCATCACTTGTCACGGGAATCAGAGATGCTGGCAGCCAGACGGGTGTGCATTCTTAAAGGGACAGTGAGTCCAAAACCGTCCTCCTGCAGGGAACTCCTGTACTTCCCGAGCTCAGCCGGGGTGCATTTCTTTTCAGAGGGAGGAACTCAACTCAGCGCAACGCCTGCCAGGTGGGGCGCGGGGCGGGGCGGGGGCACAAAGGGCTCAGAGTCAGAGTAGTAAGAACGGCTGACATGAACCAAGGCTGAGGCTCAGGCACCGACAGACCGGAGCCGCCGCTCTTCCCGTGGGTGCTTCTCTTCCTGCAGCCAGAGTCACTCCCAACCCACTGGGTCTGGCAGCTGGATGGGGCGATGGCTTGCCTGGGCTGACGAGCATCTGTCCTCCCTCAGGGCTGACCCGGAGGGAGCCCTGCTCTGCCTTCCATGCTTCTCTAAGAAGCCGGGGCAGGCTGGGCTGGGCGGCCAGCCTGCCTGGAGCCTCCCCAGCTCTGCAGGTCTTAGTAGCATCTGGCAAACAGGGATCCTGCAAGGGCCAGCTCCTGGTGAGCCCAGGCCCCTTCCTCACTCCCGTCTTTATTTTACATCGCGGTCAGGACCATTCTAGACAGTGTGTCCGGCACCTCGGCCACGCTACATCTCAAGGTCAGTGGTGAGCCCCTCTGCTCCCCGCCGGGCCCCATGTGAAGGTGCAGCCTCCACAAGCCAGCCAAGGTCCCGGCCCTCCCAGCTCACCACCCAAGGTGCCCACTGACTCCATTCTCACAAAACTGGACACCCAAATCCAGACAGGGGGATGCAGGGCGGCAAGGGGAGGGGGGTTGCTGGGTCAGAGGGGTCATACTCTGTTGCTCACGCCTTGAGATGAAGAAGTGAGAGGAAAGCTCCCTGCTCTCAGACTCAGCACATCAGGGTCCACCCCAGAGACTGAGCCCAGGACAGAGCCACCGCCATGACTGTGGCTCACCCGCCTTCCCCACAGACCTGCAAGCTCCCACTTCCCCAAGGAACTGCTGGAGTCCAGCCCCCAAATTGGCCGCCCACCGTGAGCTGCCAGCACTGCCGTGAGCACACGGCCACCGGGAATGCCATGGGTTCCAGAACGGGAGCCCTGGCTGAGGAGGAACTGAGGAGCAGCCTCCTGAGCTGTGCAGAGTGGGCCCAGAGTGTACCCCAGTTCCTTCCCAAGGCAGACCACCCACATCCAGTCTGGGGTCCCACCTGCATTGGCTCCGCCCAAGACTGCACCCATCCATACCTAGCTTTAAGGGAATGCGTTTTGGTGGGTTGGGTGGATGGCTTGTGAGGACCTCTCAGAGGTGGGGAGAGCCAGCTGATGGAGGGTGTATGTGTGGGGGTGCTGCAAACTCTTCCTCATTTTCCAATCAGAAAATGGGCACAGGGAGGAGGTGCACTTCAGGACCTTGGAGAAAGGGGAGGGGCTGGCAGGGTAGGGAGCCTGCCAACACGGGTGCTCACCCCCGCCTTACTCCACTGCCTCGGTGGGTCAAACACGTAGCTGGGGGATAAGCTCTGAGCTTCCTGCCTTTTTACAGTAGGGAAACTGAGGCACGGAGGGTCAGATCACACACCCAAGATCCCACCCGCTGCATAGCCAGCATGTGAACCGGTTCTGGGTGTGCCAGGGTCCTTGCCCAACCCGACACCCGAACCTGGTTCTCTTGGGTTGGGAGGACTCGTCCTAGGGTCCGATAAAACTCACTTCCCAGCATGAAAGCTTCTCTGCCTGGGACCTTCTTTTCCCAGAGGAGGAGCTGTACTGTGTGGCAGGGCCCTGGTGACATGGGTGTCCACTGTGTTTCATTGGCACCAGGTGGGACACCACAGCCTGCAGCCCTCTGAACCGGAGGGTCTCTGCGTGTTTCCAACCCACCTTCCAAGAGCCCCAGCTGCAGGGAGGGAGGAAAACTCTGGGCATGCCACCGGCCCCCTGAGAAAGGCAGGGCCAACAGGGCAGGCCCACCATCTCAGCCAGGGGCCTTCAACCAGGGACGATTTTGCTCCCCTGGGGACACTGGAACAGTTCTGGTTGTCAAGGTCATCTGGTGAGTGGAGGCCAGGGAGGCTGTAGACATCCTACCCTGCACAGGACAGCCGCCCACGACAGAGGATCTGACTCAAAACATCAGCAACTTTGAGGTTGAGAAACCCTGACAAGGAAACGCTCAGAGTCCCATGGCCACGGCTGCTGTGGACTGGGGGCTCAGGGAGCTTCCGGGAGCTTCTCCAGGCCCACCAGCTCACTGCTCAGCCCAGCGGGGACCAAACCTCCTGGGACCCCTGTGCCCAGAAACCCAGCCTCCCGAGGTGTGAGATGTGGACCCAGGGGGGTGCCAACAGCTCGGGCACTGAGACAGCCCCCCAGGCTCACGGTCCTGCTGGAAGTCCCTGTCCCCAGAGACCCCTGCTCCTGTTCCCAAGGACTGTCTGAGAAACCCCAGCACTTCCAGCTTGTTTCCTCCCATGAAATGGTGTTTCTGCTCAGTGGACTAGGAGATCCTGAGGCCTGGGTGCCCTGGGGCTCCAACTTCCCGCTGGTGAACTGGGGGGATCAGAGCACCTGCTGCTGGGATGGGCGCTGCGAGGGGCTGCCCAGGAAGGTCTGTCGAGAAGCAGGGTTCCCTCTTGAAGCTCCGAGACCCCACGTGCGGCTACCCTGACCCTCTCGCTGTCCCTCCCTCCAGGGCAGCATATTTGGGGACCTTGGCGCCATGCTGAGCCCTCCATGTGTCCTCCCTGCCTCTGTGACGCTGCCTCCCAGAGGCCTGGCTTCAGCCCCAGGTGTCTGCAAGTGGCAGCCGTGCACAAGGGAAGCCGGCAAAGAGCTGATAGCTCCGTATCAGTAACCGGATCAGCGCCCGGGTCAAATAACTTATTGTCGCGATAGACAGAATTCCTGCCCAGGAGCCGCCGCATTTGTTGGTCCCGACTGTGTGGACGGGGGCGTTGAAAGATGACTCCTGGGTGCACGACTTGGGAGGGATGGGTGAAGGGACCAAGGGACGAATGTCCATGGAGACAGGATGGCAGACAGGTGGCAGAGGGCCCGGTGGGGCTCTCAGTCGGAGCTTCTGCCCGCAGAACTCCATGCTTCTCCTCGGAAATGGCCTCTCTAACCAGCCCGAGGCGTTGCCTCCTCCTTCGGCAAAGATCTCAAGCGTGGAGTCCGAGTGGGGAGAAGCGACCCCTAGATTTGGACTATTTTGTCCCTGAAATCTCACGAGGCTATGGGAGGTGGCTCTGAGGCGACCCCGTGCTGAGGGACAATTCAGAAAGAAAAAGGAGGCTGTAGACACAAAAGATTTCAAATTCCGACTGTTTGTTTTGAAGAGACTCTCAGGGCCTCCCTGCTGCACCCTCGGGCTGGGGCCTTCCTATGGTCTCTGGGGGTCTTTGGGGTCCTCAGTGTGTCCAGGCAGGCTCCCAGCCCCCTGTGCTGCCCCCTAGTCCTGAGGCAGGTTGTCTCTGCAGCCCACAGCAGCCTGGGTGCTCAAGGAGCAATTTTCTTTCTGAGACGAAGGAGACATTGGTTCTAGCAAGGCCAAGTGTGGCCTGGCAGGAGCAGGAGACCCCCTTCTGGGTCCCCAGCCTGGAGACAAAGTGGCCTCCCCCTGCTACCAGGTCCCACAGGGCAGCCAGTGGGGGGCGTGGGAGGATGTTCCAGGACAGACAATCATCAGTGACCTAAAAGTTGCTGCCCGTCTGGTGCGTGCCGGGACAGGTGGTCACGCCTGGCCATCCCTGCATCTGCCTGGTCCCCTTTCCTCAGCCCTGGGCTCTGGCTCCAGACAGTGAGGGGCCTCTCCGTTCTGCTCCTCTGGTTAGCCCTGGGCAGGGGCTGCACACGTGTCAGAGGTCAGGATTTGGGGTTGAGGGGGTGACACTGGTTCCTGGGGTTCAGCATGTAGGGGCTGCACAAAGGGTAGGGGAGGGGTGACCTCTGGCCATCGCCAGCGGTTGATGGGCCTCTGGGCCAGGACAGAGATCCCAGGGCCAATCCTGGCAGTGCCCATCCTTCCCTAGAGCTCACCGTGGTCCCTGAAGTGGGTTCAACAGCATCCTCCCAAAATTCACATCCACCCGGAACCTCAGAATGTGACCTTATTTGGAAATAGGGTCTTTGCAGATGTGATTAATTAAGATGAGGTCATAAGGGGTTAGAGTGGGCCCCAAATCCAATGACTGGTATCCTTATAAGAAGGCCACGTGAAGACACACGGAGACGGCCACGTGTTGAAGGAGGCAGAGGTCAGGACCATGTGTCTACAAGGCCAGAAACACCAGGAATGGCTGGCAGCACTGGGAGCTGGGAGAAAGGCCTGGAACAGATTCTCCCCAGAGCTCCCAGGAGGAACCAGCCCTGCCCACACCTTGATCTCAGACTTCCAGCTTCCAGAACTGTGAGAATAAATGTGTAGTCACCCAGTTTATGGTACTTTGTTACGGCAGCCCCAGGCACTAAGGTGGTCCCTGAGAGCCATCCCCCAGGCACCCCTGCTGGGAAATCCACTCCCGCCCACGATCAGGGGCATGGCAGGGACTGCCCAGCAGGACTCGTGTCCTTTACTATGGGGGCACAGTTGTGCCCTCCACCTCCACGCAGGGACACTGCATCCCCCCCCCCACCCCCAGAGGAGCATCCCCTGCTTTTGTCTCTCAAGGAGAGCACTGACCCAGCAGGACTGAGCCGGCACACAGATGTGCCCACCCCGGGCGGTCTGATCCCATCCTGAGAGCCAGGGGCCACCTCACAGCCAGGTATCCTCTTACCTGCCTCGTCCTGCTCTGTGGGGCTATTCATCGCAAGGCGGGCTTTGCGGCTCACAGGCCATGACAGATTTCCCGGGAGATACTGCCCGCACCCCTCGGAGAGGGTCTGGGGTTTTGGGTAACCACTTCAAGAGAAGTGTTTTCCTTAAGTCAGAACATAAAGAGAAAAGGAAGCAGGACCTGGAGTGGGGCTGAGCCAGCTCCTGGCGGGGGTAGGGTGGCCGCAGCCGAGGAGCACCACCTCTCGGGAGCAGTGGCTCCCCTCTATGAGGCTGGGGCATTCGGAGGCCAGGGTTTTAGGGAGGGGAGGGAAGTGTGCCCCTACCAGGTAGCCAGGGGCTCTGCCAGACCCTACTGTCCATCCTTCTCTGGGGACAGTTGCACAGCTGACTGCCAGGCCTGGGCTTGGTGTCACACCGAATGGGCGTCATGCGGGATGAATGTCACACGTGCTGCCCGCAGGCTCACAACATGCTGAGAATCGCGTTGAGAACAGAGGGGAGGCGCGTGGTGATGACAGATTCAGGGTGGACAATTCTGCTCGGGTTTTACAGCCCATGGATTTAGACCCCGCTTCCCCCCTGCACTGTGTCTGAGGGCTGGCTCTAGGGTCTTGGTGCTCGGGTGGGGGCCGTGTGCCCAGTGGAGAGGCCAGCACCCTGGGAGTGGCCCATTGGCACAGGTGAGCTGTCGGGCTTTTGTCCTAGGCGATGAGGACCGTAGAGTCTTTCCGCAGGGAATGAATGAATGACCTGTCAGATTTGTGTCTTACGGCCACCCCCCTACGACCCAGCAGTAGTGTGGAGCGCATATGGGGAGATTGTTTGCAGGTCCTTACAAGAGTTCAGAAAAGCGATGGTGAGAGGCCAGGATGGCAGGTGGGGTGTGGGAGGACGTAGCAATGGTCTCCTCAGAGAGGAGAGTAAGCCGGACAGGGTGGAGGCAGCCCTGCAAAGCAAGTCCCCTTCCTTGGGGTTCCTAGTTCCCCCCAGGCCCGCTGTGGGAGTCCTGCCCTGTACCCCTTTTGTAGAGTGGCTGGGGAGGAGGGACAGGGGTCCCTGGGGCCACCATGACCCAACCTGTCCGCATTAAGTCCACACCAGGGCTCACTTCTCTGGCCGAGTGTCCAGGAGCATCTGTCTGAGTGTCAGCCCCTCTACCCGCTGCCACCCCCGGTTTGGGCTTCTGACTCAAGACAGGGGAGATGGTGACCCACCCCCCCTCCCCCCCAGTGAGCCCTTTCCTTTCCATTTCCAGGGAGGAAGCTGCTCCCGGAGTGTCCTGTGCCTGGCCTACCCGCGGCCCCGCAGCTGCCCTGGGAGACACAGAATGTCAGAGCGGGGACCGTCAGAAGCTCTCTGGGTGGAAACGGCCTCTTGGACATCATTACATAAGCGACCACACTGTTGCCGCCATGCCAGACATTGTAAATACTCGGGGAAAAGCCCTCTTTGTTGATGAGGTTCTGGGATATGAGGCCTTGCAGTTTTACTACTCTGGATTAAGAGCAATCAGGCCTTCTGGAAAGTACGGCTGCCCGGGGAATGGCCGCGCCCTTGACGGTGCTTTTATGACTCTGCATGTTTGGTTTCCAGGCCGGGCGGCGGGGGCTGGGGATTCCCCGTCTGGGGTGCATAGGCTTCCACTGGTGGCTGGTGGGGTCCTCCCTGGTCCCTGCGAACTCTCTCCTCCCTCAGTTGATCCATCTCCCCGGCCCCCCTGCGCGTCCCAGCACAGCACCCTGCTCCGGAGAGTGGGAGGGAGGTGCTCACTCAGGTTGGCAGGGCAGGTGCTGCTTCTGTCAGGGTACCCAGCAATTTATGCCCCCGGCTCCGGCTGCGTGTGTGGCACGAAGGTCAAAACTCAGGTAACACTGCCTGCCCGCCGCCCCAGCATGAGCATTCTAGTTTTTTCCGGGTTCTTCCAAGCCCAGGTGGTCCGACTTTCAAAGTTGCCTTGGGGATGGCAAATGTCTTGTTCCCAACTTCACAGTTTGCTGCCACGGATACCAGCGAGGGACAGGGCTGCTCGTGGAGGGGCCCTCGCGTTGCTTAGTGCTAAGTCCAGAGACTTTCATGGAACCCCAAATTTTAAAAGACGACGATAGCACCTCATTTCCCCCACCAATCACACAGGGCGCCCTGACAAGAAGCCCACAGACAACCACAGACCCGTCCCTGTGTGATGCGAGGACGCCCCGAAGCCACCACCTGAGGCCTCCCTGCTGGCCATGCCGGGGAGCCAGAGAGTCGAGTGACAGTAAAATTTCCTGAGTGCTGGTGGCTGCCCAGTGACAACGGACGGCCCCCCACGCACCAGCCCGGCGCCCTGCGCTCGGCACCCACCGCCGGCCAGTCCCGCCGAGGCCTGGGACGTGATTGCTCCTCAGAGGAGACGGGGACGCAGGAGCGCCAGTTAACTGACCACAGGCAGAAGGCAGAAAGTCCGGAACGCCGCAAACCCCCACCTTACAAGTCAGATGGAATTTTCCTTCATTTGGCGGGTCCTCAGCAGTGTGGAGGAATAGGGAAGATGCTAAGGGACCGGTTTCCGGGGAACAAGACACTCCGTCCCATCAAAGGGTGGCGCCTGGAGCAGAGGCAGTCCCAGGCCCCGGGCCTGTGGGGCTGGTGGCCGCAGGGTGCCTGCCTGTGACATCTGGGCCCACCCTCAAAACGGCAAGGGCTCCCCGGCTGCCCGCCTCAGAGTGGGGTTCGGCGGGGGCCCCCTGGTCTGAGGGGGACCCGCCCACGAGCACTCACTGGCCCTGTCCACGGGCCACAGGGCTGGAGCCACGTCTGCCCAGGAGTCTCACTGTTTTTAAGTTCTGTTTTTACAAGAAGCGTGAGATTTATAGGCTCTTGAGGGGAAGAAAATGATGTAACTTGAGTCAATCGACAGACCGTTTACTCCCAGGCCCTGCTTCCTCTCGGTTTCTGAGCTCCGGAGGCAGCTTGGCGAGCACGGGGCCTTTACAGAAAACCATGCAGCACATCACACACAGCCCATTCCACACACACACTCCCCCCACGCACACACATGCACACATACACATGTGTGCACATGCATGTGCGCACACACGCACGGTCCCCCCGCCCCCCTCCCCCGCTAAGGTCAGCTTGATTGCAGGCATCATGGAGGGACGGTTCCACGCACTTCCACCCTCACACCCTTCCCTCTTCTGATTTCCCTGAATTCTCTTCCTTTGGGACAATCCTGTGGTGCTGCACACATTGCCCCCAAGCTGCCCCCTATGGTGTGTAACGAGGGCAGAGCACAGTGTGTCCAGCCTTTGTCCCTCTTGGTGCTATGACTGAGTGTACCTTGCGGAGGAGCAGGTGGCCGTTTCCCCCGGGTGCACAGCAGGGTGCTGCCTGGCCAGGGTGGCGGACGAAGGATGCAGGGAGGCGCGCACAATGTCCCCTCCAACCCGTGGCCCTCCCCAGGGCCTGGCCTCGTCCACCTCCTCTCAGAGGGCCTGGCTGGAGCCTTGGCCTAGCAGGTGTAGCTCGGAAGGTCCTCCTGTAATGACAGCAGCTGGGGTGAGATGGACAGGGCCTCTGAGTCACCTCGGCTTGGGGAGAAGCCTTTGCAGGGATCGAGGGGATCAAAGAACTTTGTCTTATCTCACGAGGACCTGTGCGCGGTGCTGGGAGGATGGTGCCGGCAGGAAGGGCAGCAGGGTTTCCTGAGATGGGCGGATCCCTGTTATGGATCCCTCCTCTCTCCCCCACTCAAGGTCAAAGTGGACAGACGCAGACTTCGTGCCCTGAGATGATAATAACAGTGACCTGGGCCACCGGGAACACGAGCCTGGTCTCCAGAACACGGGTGTGTGGCGGCCCAGAGGCCCTGCACCCCCGCTTCCTGCAGCTGCACCCTCGAGGCCGCCCAGCCCTCGGCTTTTACAGACACCCACCCCCACGCTCGCACACAGACACACACTCACCCCCAACACACACCCACAGCTCATCCCGTATGTGTGAATACACCCAACCACATGTGCACACACAGGCACACACGCAGAACCCCCTCTACCTTTGAGTCGGACCATGCAGAGGCCAACGCCTCACACTCAAATTCCCAGTGACCTGTAAGGGACGTTGACAGCAGCAATTTATCTTCCTGTCTTGGCCCAAATTATGTTTCTTTTCATTTGGCACACTTGCGCATTTTATTATGGCACTGCAGTACAGCTAACTCACAGTAGAGGGCAGAGGTGCACACTTTGCAAAGCTCTGCATCCAGGAAAAAGGAAGTAGGTCTCTCAGGAGGCTGCACCTGGCCATTGTGGCAGTAAGCCCTAAGCACCTTCCTCTAAGGGACAGCCTTGCTACTCTCTCCCTTCATAGTCACCCGCCATGCGTGGCCAATGTCTTGCTGACTGGGATGATGGCTGCCCTGGGGCACCCAGCTGTGCCCAGACGCCGGGACACCCATGAGTCTAACCTGGCTGGTTCTACCTTGTCTTCCCGCAAGTGTGGGCAGAAGATGCCAAAGCTCTGTGGAGACGCCATCAAAAGCCATGGGAGAAGCACATACCTGCCCATGGACAATGATTTCTAGTGCCATGTGGGTGGGCTGGGGTGGCACAGAGAAAAGACCCCCAGACCAGGAGCCCACAGAGCTGGACTGAGGCTCGGCCCTGTCCCCCGAGCTGGGGAAGTCAGTATTACCCCTGGGCCTCAGTTTCCCCAACTGGGCAGTGAGGTGGGAGGTCAGACAAGTGCTCAGAGCCCTCCCCACCCTCTTTCTGTCCCTGGAGCCAGGGGCCAGCCAGCAAGATGCTGACCCCACTTACCCCGGGAGAGAGTGTCTCTCCCGTCTGCCCCACACCCTCCGCCAGCCCGGCTCGACGGCCTCAGGCTTCTCCCTCAGCTCTGCTGGAACAGGAAGCAAGTCATGGTCCCCATCACCCTGCATCACCCCTCCTGCTCCAAAGGCAGAGAAGGCCGGACTGTCTGGAACAAGTGCCCAGGCATGTCAGAAGAGAATGGTGGCCGTTTGTGACTCACCCTTCTAATGTCGAGCCTTAGTGCCCGCTCCGAATCTCCCCTGACTTTCAGAGAAGGGAGGACCCCATACTCCAGACGGGCCGAGCCACACATCTGAGCCTCCTCCCAGCTGTCCGCCCTGCTCCCCCACTCCTGCTGGGTGGCAGGGAGGACAGGGCAGTGGCTTTCGGAGCCGGCTGGACCCCTGACCGCGGCAGTCCCCGTTCGTGCTAGAGGCCCCCGAAAGTGCTTCTGCTTCCTGGGTTCTGAAGGAACGTTCTCCTCCCAGCTTCCCCGACAGGCAGTCGAAGCAGGACTCACTGGGTCGGAATTCCTGGGTGTCACTTCAAATGTCACGCCATGTTTGTAGCCATTTACAGCATTAAAAATGTAAATGAATTAATTACAGAGCTCAGGGGGCTTTATTTTTCACTCACAGTTGCATTTTTCCGAGGAAAGTGGGTAGAACGCTGGCAGCAGGCGCAGCTCCCTCGGCGTTTTGATTACTTTTTATTGTTACAAATCTTTCAATAAGCGGGGGAAAAAACACCCTCTATTGGCATGCCTTAAATATCCAGATGATGCTCGGAATTTATAAATTTACTTCTGTTACTTGCAATTTGGAAATGTGGTTGTTGAGATTTCTCACCCTACAGGGAAGCTCAAGGCCACGAGAGTTTGTCTGGCAAGGATGAGCAAAGAACCCCAGGCTGGAAACGAAATTATATGTGTGTGTGTGTATGTATACACACACACACATATATACAGGGTGTGTTGAAGCTTCCTCGCCCACATTTTCTGGTTTAAATTGTAGAAGAAGAAGAAGAAAAATGACATGGAAAAAAGTGAATTTGAACCAGATAATTTTCTTAAAAAAAAAAAAAAACACAACACCCAAACTCCTCAAGAATAGGAACAGGTCTGAGAAGGCTGTAGGTTAATAACCCGAAAAGATGGAGCAGAAAGGAGCTCGATAGACGCTCTTAATATAGTTATTAAAAGTCCTATACGTGTCTTCCCTTATAATTGAATTTCACCGCATAATTTAAGAAAAGCCACACAAAAAAAAACTTGTAGTAAAAAACTGGGGTATAATTTTCTTCAATCAACTCCGGCTCATGACTGTAATTACCCCGAACCCTTTGCGAGCCTCGCTGTGATGCTCCGGGGACGGGCCTCGGAGCCGCCGTGGGTGGCGTCCTTTCATGTGCCTCTCAAACCCTCCTTTATTGTAAGGTTTCAAATTAGCGCTAGCAGCAATGAGCAAATTTGATAATTCGATCTCAAATTAGTTAATGTAATGTGCCAGTAACCACTAACTAGTGCATTACAAAGAGGAAAATGCATCTTTTTGGAATTGGGATATAAAGTTAACCAGCCTGTCATTTTGCCTTTGGAAACTTTTTTGGGTCTTTATTAAAAGGAAATAATCCTATAAGCAATGTGCATCACTCGAGGCGCTGGGGGTGTCCGGAGGGGGAGGCTGGGGTGTGTGGTCAGGCTTGGGGCCGGCGCCGCTCTCCCCGCTGGGCCTGCCTTCAGAGGGCTTCCCCTGAGTGGCTGGGTCTGGAGGCCAGGGCCGGTCAGAGGTCCTGGTGAGGAGCCGGGAAGCAGGAGGGGCGACTGGCATGGCGGCTTCCCTGTAGGAAGTCCAGTCCTGAAGGGGAAGTCGGATCTGGATGGAAGCAGGATGCTGCAGGGAGCCAAGGGACACCCAGCCCTGGAGACTTTCCATGGCCCCGCACCTCAAGCCCAGGACCCTACACACCCAGGCTTAGAAATGGAGCTAGCAACTAGAAGTGGGCACCCAGAGAGAATGTGCACCTGGTTGTCCATCCTCGTCATCTGGGATCCCCCACGGGGTCAATGAGGGTCTCACCAGGACTGTCCTTCTCCTCATCTCATCCCTGTGACTCTGCAGGTAAGTGTCCAAAATGTCCCCTAGGATGCCTGCTTATGTCATAAAAGCAGGCAGCCAAGGGGGCAAACATCTCTTGCACTAAGTGGCCAGAGAGATGGTCCTCCAATTGGTCACACAGTCAAACCATCAGGGACCACGAGTGAAGATTGATCCAGTGTTTTCTGTGCGCCAGGCTGTGGAGAGCCTCGTGCCTGTGTCTGCGTCATTACATATGTCACTGCTTCCCGCCACACTGTGTCCCTGCATCCCGCCACACTGTCAACTCCCTCTTCCCAGTTCCTCACCCTCCTGGGGCCCTCCCGGTACTTGATGTATCTTGTTGGTGTTTAATAAACACTCCTTCTTCCCTGGAAGCTGGACGGGTGTGCAACTGGGACCAGAGGAACCAGAGCTCTTTCAGGCTAGACCTGATCCCCGCCTTGGAAGAGGAAGGTTTCCTTTGGAACGCAAGGCTAGCTGCCCCCTCCCCGTGGTGTGGGGTAAACCCAGTAAGTAAGGCGGGAAAGGGGCTGGAAAGACTTTCGAAAGCTCCACTGTGGACCTGAACTTGCTACTTTAATCAGAGCTGAAAGGTCTCTCCCTGCCCCCACCAGCCCTCAGTCAGTGACAGACGACTCCTGCCTGAAACGGTTTAAAGGGAACAGGAGAAGCTCTTTATCTGTGTGGCCTGAACCCATTTACTCCAGGAGAAAGCCCCAGCCCCTGTCCGACTGAAAGCCACGGCTTGTTTTCTCATCTGATGGATGAAAGGAATTTGGAAGCCTGATACTGTCCCCTGAGATGTCATTCAAATCCTCAGATACCTTCTCTAGGTAGGGCCACCGCCGCTCACGGACGCATCACTCCCCCGCCCCCACTCATCCTGGTCCTCACCTCGGAGCCAGCGGGGCTCTAATCAATAGAAACGAGAGTGACCTGGGGGGGCCTCCGATTGGTGGACCAGGAAAGTAAAAACATGATTAGAAATGAAGTCGCTGGGGATGCTCTAAATTGGAGCCCTTTGAAACCAGCCTGGGCAGATCGGCTTTCCTTCATGGGGGGATTTCTTGTCAGTTTTCATGTAAAGGAAAAAGATGAAAAATGCAAAAGACAAAGCCCGCGGCCCCTCCTCTCCAGGCTGCACGGGGACAGCGGCAAGGTTCTCT
The DNA here is from genome assembly GCA_031878705.1 of Tapirus indicus. Taxonomy (NCBI): domain Eukaryota; kingdom Metazoa; phylum Chordata; class Mammalia; order Perissodactyla; family Tapiridae; genus Tapirus; species Tapirus indicus. Next base: position 86,511,065 of record CM062924.1, on the reverse strand, counting down.
TGGCTCATTAAAAAAGTACAACAAAGAACAACAACTTGTTAAGTGTTTCCTCTTAGAAAGAACAAAGAGAAAGCTCGGGTCTTAATGGTTCTTATTGATGGCTTATAAATGCGCCCATGTCCTTCAGCTAGAAGCTCTTCCTTGCCAGTCCTCCCCGGTTTTATTCCAAATTCCCCTTCCACTGCAACCCCCACCCCGTGACAATTCAGGCAAACTTTACAATCCATAGATGCAGGCTTCCAGGGTGATGGATTTGCCCCTCTTCCTGAAACTCAAATATAAATCCCCCAGCCTGCTGCAAAGTAACCACGGCAGCTTGATTTATTTGGGCTGCTGCAGCGGTGCCCTGCAGACTTTGAAAAACTTGGAAAGGCAAAGAATGCAGGGACAGGGAGGGAGGGAAGGAAGGAGGGAGAGAGGGTGGGGAGAGAGAGAGAGATAAAGAGAGACGGAGGGAGAGGGAGGCTGCAGCAAGTGTGCCTGGTGTTCTGTCGGGGTTCCCGTCCTGCTCCACGGAGGGGGCTTTCCTGAGAGCAAGGGGAGGAGGGGGTTTGCTTGGAGCAACCCCCTGCACTCAGTCAATCCATCTTTCCCCGGATATCGCTAATCTGCACATTTCTCTTCTTGTGTGATGTTACCATCGCTTTATCATAAATGGGCTATGAAGACATTTGGAGCTGCTACTGTTGTAATCTATCCAAGATGAATGGGGCGAAGGCTGAAATAAACTCCCGTTTCCTGTCCCATCTGTCTGCCAGACTGCGGCTGCAGGTCAGGGGCATCCTCCCTCCGGGCTGGTAATTGCAAAAAACGAAGCAACTGAACCCGAACCAGAAGATCAAAGAGCTCAGGAGAGGGGGGGGACCTTTTCTGAGAACAAACTGGCTCCGTGGGCGAAGGCGATTAGGGGAAAAAACAACAACACAAAAACCCTAACCTCCCTTCATTAGCAGAGAGAGAGAGGAGAGCTGGCAGACGAAGTCTGCTCCTGTGGGGGAGCTAGATGACCGGGCCTGGGCTGGTTGGGGGGCTTCACCAGGCTGGAGGGGTCCACACGTTCTCTGATCTGTGGGCTCTCTCCGTCATCTGATCGGCCACACGTGCAAACAAACCCTTCAGCTCCATAGAGAGACACAGTCTCTCTCCCTCTCTTCTCTCCAGGGCCAATTTAAAAACGTTCTTGGGCATGACAGAGTAGAAGAGCAGGAAGAGTGCTGCTGAGTGGCCTAGCCCACGCCAACCACAGCCCAGACACTCTGTCCCCTGTCCCCAAATGTCGGTCCCCTCCCACCACATAGAGCATCCTCCTCACTCTCCTGAGAACCGCTGCACCCACGGCTTTCCGGGCCACCCCGGGACCCAGGCTTTCTTTCCTTAGATTTAAGTGACGGTGGGGTGGCTGGGTCTGTTTCACGACCCCCAGCCTCCTGTGGGGAGGGAGGGCGTGTAACTGAGAGACGGTCACACGCCCCTGAAAATGGCTGCCGGTGGACCTTATTTTCTGGGGTCCCACACTCAGTGACTCATTAATTACAATTTACATTCAAATGGACAAGACTCTGCGACCAGCCCGTGTTTTCCCCACCATTGCAATAAATCGTAGCCGGGAGTGCTAACAGCGCTCACATTTACCCCTGTTAATTCTTCCTGTTTCTGAACGCTGGGCCGCGTCCAGATCCGCCGCGTTACAGGTTTTCCTGCTGGAGAAGCGAGGCCTCTAGGCTGCGTTCCAGTTATAACTGGCAGCTAATACCTTCGCACATTCGCAAATCCCAGACTCGCCGGTGCAGAAGGGAGCTTGAGGTTTGCCTGGGGTCAGCGGATCGCAGTGCTCAGAAGCCCCTGGGAAGCAATTCCAGCCTCCGAGGGGGGCATGCGGGGAGGGGCCACGCAGCCTGCAGAGGCCGGGGTGAGGGGCTTCACCGGCGGACCCTCTTGACAATGGCACAGCAGGCCAAAAGGGACGATTTCTAATTTCTAACGGAAAAAAGTTTCCATTTCCATTTTAATTTTTCTTTCCACTTCCTTTCTCCCACCTGGACACTGGGTGGGGGTGGGACCAGCAGAGCCAGCGGCAGGACCTGGCATTGTAATCCACCAAGACTCTCCTCCTTTCTCCGACCCTCCCAGAGCTATTCAAAATTCCTCAAGCGACCGGGGCTCTTTCCTCACAAAGGTTTCTGGTAAATTCAGCTCGGAGGCCGTGCTTGAACGCTGCGCTTTCCCTTTCTGACTCATGGCTTCGGTGATGACTAATCGTTACAGCAAATGTGGAGCCAGCCCTGGCAGTTCCAGAGGGCAGAGGGATCTCGGTGAGTGTTTCAAAGAGAGCTAGCAGTTAAATTCCTTTTCAACTGTGGCTCTCGCTTCGTGGGCAGAAGGCCGTGGAAGAGGCAGCAGAAACCACATCCCCTTCATCATCCACTCACTCGGAAGGGCATTTACGACAGGGCAATGTCTCAGGTCTCCTGGCTCACCCAGGAGGCGCCACGTGGAACACGGCCACGAGCCCATGCCTGCACCACCACATACAAACGTGGCCCCTGAACACGAAAATTCAGACCTCCTGAAGGCCCTTCAGCTGACGAACGCACACAGCGCTTTTTAAGCTGCACGCCCTGGGTGCACTCGGTGTGCGTGTGGGTACACGTGCGTGTGTGTGTTTTGAAAAGCCTCTCTACCCGTGTGTCAGGATCACACGTGTTCAAAATCCAGGCGCACTTTTCAGAAGTTATTTCTGGAAAAATGTTGAATCTCATAACAGCAATAAAAGGAAAATACTGCCTCAGCCAACATAAATGTCTATTTGGAACATGCTTGAAAAGCATTGGAATATTTGTGTAAGTTTGAAATTCCAGCCTTCAGAGCGGAGCAGCTTGGCCACCGGTGGCCTTCATGAAGAATGAAGGGTCTGCTTCTGAAAGCCCCTTCCTGAGCTTGTCCATTTGGTGGCCCGGACCTGCTGGCCCTGGGCTCCCGGATGGGCTCAGGATGCTTTCCACCAAGGGAGTGACGCTGGCGTCAGACACGAGGTGGGGGGAAGCAGGCTGTCAGGGCGCAGTTGGCTAGGGTGGTGGCCAGCCTCCAGGACCAGGTTTGGTGGGGGATCAGCAGCCTCTTGCCCCCTGGGGCCCACCCAGCACCCAGACCTGTCCTACTGCTCAGCACACTGCCTAATCAGGGACACGCCTGCTGCTCCCCAACCCGGCCAGGCTGGGGGCTCTTGCATGCAGGGACTGCTTCCTCTCGGTCCCCACACTGATCACAGGTTCTGGCACAGGCTGAGCGTGGGAATAAGTAGAGAAGAACCCCATGGGGCTCAAGCTGCCACCTGTTGACTGCCTGAGAGGGACCAGGCTGGGCACGGCCCTTTCTTGCACGATCTCATTCAATCCTGACCATACCAGGGCTCCTGACCATCATCCTGATTCACACAAGGGGAGACAGAAGTTGGGATCAGAGCCCAGGGCATCTCTCCAGGGATGGACAACCTGGGATCTGAACCTGCGGTCAGCCTCTGAGGCCTAGGCATTGCAGGCCAGGAGCTGACCTGTGAATCTGGGGAGGCACTGTGCAGACACTGGTGGCTTTGCAGCCTCTCTGGACCCAAGAGGCAGGGGCAGCGAGGCTGTTGGCCTTCTGGTTCTGTCTGCCAGGCAGGGCTCTCTGAGATCTGGAGGATTGTTAGAAAGATGTCCAACCCAAGCTTCCCTGGGCGGAGGTGGGTTGGAATCAAGATCACTCCTGGGGTGAGAGACCAGCGCGGGGCTGCCTTGGGGGTTGGGCAGACCTAGACTCCTATTCTGTCCAGGCTGTGCCACCTGGGCGAGCTTCTGGACCTTTCTGTGCCTCAGTTTCCCCATCAGTTAGAAGGTCAGAGTGAGGGTTACATGAGCACAAATCTGTATCATGCTTGGCCTGGTCCTTGGCCTGTAAGTGACCCTTGATAATTTCTTCTCTTTCTTCCACTGCACCTCTGACTTCCCTGAGACCTGCCACTGGGCCCAGGGCTCCGCAGCCTGAAGGCTCCCCAAAGCCAAGATCGTGCCTTGGAGCAGTGGGCACAAGGCACAGTGAGGCAGGCACGATGGAGGGGCAAGTTTCCAGGCAATTTGGGCAAGAAATAAAGAATCTCTCTCTCTGGATTTGGCTCCTCCTGTTTGTTTCCAAAAGTGAAAGAGAGCGAGGCAGCAGAGGTAGACGTGCCGAGCCTACTCTTTGGGAGAAACAACAAAGATGCGTCCTGGGAGGGGCGTGAACACTGCAGCGATTGTTGTAGGAGGGTCTGGTTTTCATTAGCAGAAAGTGACGGCCTCTCCACAGGACTCGGCGCCGCCCGTGTGGGTTAACCCCTTCCCCACCTCGATGCCCTCACCCACACACGACGTGCACCCCAAGCTGCGAGGTCTTGGGCCAGGCCCCTCCGAGGGCCGTCTGCACCCTGCCACCAACGACAACTCGCACTGATGCTCGCACACGCACGTGCACACACAGGGACACGCCTCCCTGGGGCCACCTCATCTCAGCTCTGCAAAGTCGCCAAAATAACTGAAGGGCAAGAGGGAGTGGGACAGAGGGAAGGAGCAGGCAGTGATGAGGGGCCGAGGGGGTCGGGCGGGGGTGGGGACCCAGGTGAGAAGGGCTTGCTGGACAGGTTTTCGGAGGAGAGGCAGCCATGGATGTTGGTGACCAAGTGACCCAACTGGTTCATGGCTCTGTCCCTTGGGAGCCTGACCTCACCCCAGGCTGGGCTTGGCTGGGGCCCCTGGACAGCTCAGAAGCCCCTGGGGTCAGAGCTGGGAGGAGGAGGGTGGGCGCCCTGCTGATGTTGCCTTACTTAGCCGAGGAGAAGGTGTGGGGGAGTGCGGCTGGGGGCCGGGTCTTCTTGGGGAGACGGGTGGTGTACACTGAACCCCGAAGGCTGAGGGATGAGAATATGCTCTCCCTCACTGCAGGCTTCCTGCCTGTGGGTTCACACCCAAGGAGGCTTTGCATGTATTATCTCAATTAACCCCTAGTACCACTCTTGAGGTCGCATCCATCATGATGCCCAATTTAGAGAGGGTGTGACCCACCCCAGGGCCCTCAGCTGGGCGTGGCAGGGCAGGGTCAGAGCCCCAGCCTGTGGCCCTGGGGCTTGAGTGTCCAGGCACTGTGCTCCGCTATAAAATCTCCAACCAACGTGGATGTGTGCATGTGACTGTACGCTGGTTTTGTATTTTAAAATGCTCCTGCCATGTAGACAATGATTAAAATAAACTCCACGTGATGTACCCACGTGTGCACACACACTTGGTGAGGTGGGGGTCCGGGCTCCTCCGGCCAGGAGTCAGGTTTACTCCGACCCTGCGTGGATCTGTGCCGCTCTGGAGCTTTCCTGGAACCTGTGGTCTGAATGCGGTGCTGGGCGCCACGCAGTCGCCCAGAGGGGCCGCGGTACAGCGCCCGCCCCCTCAGCCCCTGCTGCTCTGCTGTGGCCTCCACTCCTTCCTCCCCTGGGCTCTCTCCCTGCCTGCCCCTGACTGCGGTGGGCACTGTGGGGAAGAGTGTGCTTCCAGAAGCCCTCCGCTCCGGGGCAGGATGGCCTCGGCCTCCAGAGTCGTAGCAAACACGCTCGAGGGCTGACCCCGTGCACAGGCGCCCTGGCCCTGGAGGGATACGGTAAGTCTGATGCGTGATCATCCGAGTTGCAGCTTACACTCACTGAGCATCTTCTCCATGCCACACGGTTGCCAATTCCGTCTTTTTACTCTTAGTCCTCATTACGTCTCTACGCCATTTTATAGACGAGAAATGAAGCCCAGAGAAGTCAAGAAAGTTGTCCAAGGTGGCAGAGCTGGGATGAAGCCATGGAAATGCTCCCCACGCCTGGGAACCCAGGGGCCAGGTCCCATCCTGCACCGTGACGGGAGGGAGGTGTTGGGCTTGGGTCCTGCACCCTGAGCAGAATTTCACATCAGAGCATGGGGGGTATTTTCCGATGGTCAGAATCAGCTTTCTCCCCACTGACCCCTCCACCATCATTGCTCTGAGGATGCAGAGGGCAGACGCACTGTGGACAGGGGAGGGTGTGCCTGGGGCAGTTCCTGTCCACAGGAAGGGGAAGGAGAAGGCCTTCCAGAATGGGAACCAGGCACTGAGGAGGCAGAGAGAGAGAGGGAGGAGGAGAGAAGGCCTGGTGTCTTCAGTTTCTCTCCATCCTTGGAATGAAAACCTGGAGTGGGGACGAGTGAGGGGCTGGAGATGGTACAGACAGGATTTGGGGAATTGGGGGTAGGGAGTTGCTTGGTATTTCCCAGGGAAAATTAAACCTGTAGAGAATGTCCAGGCTCCCTGGGATGGGCCCATCCTGGACCACAGGGGAGGCGGACCCCACGTCAGGTCCCCCACCAGGCACCGTGGACCCGCCATCGTCCCTCATCATCACTGCACCACATCACCCAGCCACTGTCACTACCATTCTTGAGAGAGGAAACCGAGGCACAGACATGTTATGTCACCTGCCAGGATCACTCAGCCAGGAAGTGGCCAAGTCGGGAGACAAGCCAGCTGTCTGGCTAGAGCCCAAATCCATAGCCGACTGCTTGCCGGGCAGCGCCTGGACCCTGAGTTTCCTTCTTTCTCAGAGAAGCAGGACAACATGACAAAGCCCCCCCGAGTGAGGGCTTGGGAGTCACAGGCGTGCTGCTCTTTAGGAAAACCAGGCATGAGGACACAAGGACAAACCCGAAAAGGTGGGCGGGGTGACTCATGCCACAGAAGCTGAGTCCCTCCCCAGCTGGATGGAGGCTGGGGGGGGCGGGCATGGGAAATCGCTTCCGCCCCCAACATTTGTGCTCCCAGTTACTGATCTCCTTGTGGGAGAGCAGGAGGTGGGGGACCAGGGTCCCCGGTCTGCGGATGCTGCTGATCTGTAGGGGGACCAACTGTCCTGGTTTGCAGGAGACTGAGGAGTTTCCTGGTACGTGGGACTTTCAGTGCTAAAACAGGGAGAAACTGGGCCAACTGGGACAGTTGGTTGACCTACGAGGCCACACATGGTGACGTGCCGTCCTGAACCACAGCGTTGGGCTGGAGGAGGAAGCATGCCGGAGGGTGGCCTGCACTGCCCTGCCCTCAGTGGAAATGCACACAGAACCCTGCGCCGTGGCCCCAGGGCCCAAGGTGAGCACCGATCAGGTCGGTGAGATTCAAGCCCCGAGAGGTTGTGAGGGAGGCCACATGGTGCTCTGATTTCCCTCCACGGGAGGCTTTTGCAGGTGACCTGCCCTCGGAGAAGGTCACCCAGCAGAACACAGAGTAAGGACAATTGTGCAAGGATGATTGTACAAGGACGATTGTGCAAGGCTGAGTGATGCCACCCCAAGACAGCATTCCCCAAATGGTGCATTTTAACTAGGTGAAATGTTTGGGATGTGAATTATATCTCAATAAAGTCGTCTGAAAAACGCAATTATTGCGTACTGCAAATGTTTTTCAGCATTCATATTTTTCTGTGGAATACTTAAAACTTCGGAACATCCTACCCCTGTGTGCAGGAAAGAGCTGCACGGTGGACTTTCACAGAGCGGTCTCCATCCACGACATCGTATGTCTCCACGTGGCTGTGTCCAGGTATCGAGGAAGTTCAGCCTTCCAGACCCACCGGTGCTGGAGTCGTTCTGGACCAGGAGGTTTTCTAGGTAAGAAAGTGTGTTTTCCTTTCAACCACTCACTTCTTCTATATGGAAAATTTCTAAAACATGGGCCCTGTTTCCTGGCCTTCTTAATTAGAAAAGCATTTGCTGTGTGGCTGTCATTATAACTTGGGTTATTCTACACCGTGACACCGAGCTGCCCCACGCCACATGCACCCCAGTGGTCTCTAGAATTGGCTTGCTTGCAGTTTTGGGGTCTCCCTGTTCTTGGGATGGACAGTGGATCTCGCTCTCGCTGCAGCCTGACTGTGGCAAGCGTTTCCCTTCTGCTCTTGATTTGCTGGAGGTGCAGACCCTGGGAAACCACACCGGTCAGAAGTGTTTGCAACCTGGAGGGAAATCATCTCTGAGCGAGGCCCTTCCCGCAGGCGAAGGAGCCAGGATGCATCTGCCCCGGGACCCTGACACGTTTCTCAGTCGTCGGTAACCTGTGCCTGGCTCTGCATCCACACGTGAACTTGTAAAGGATGTAGAGGGAATCTCCCTGTGCTTAACCCATGCCCAGTGGCACAGGCCGGTGGGCAGCACAGCGTTAAGTCAATGAAAGAACAAATAAATGAGTGGGGAAAACAAAACCCAGCCTGGCACGTGCATTCTCCCCCCCCGGGAGGGTTTTCTCCTCCCGTGCTGGGTCTCAGCTCTGCCCCAACAGGTGCGGTCATTGGTGGTCTGAGTTCTGCATAGATGAGGCACGTGTGTAACGTGGATCGTGGAGCACACGGGAGCCACAGCGCCAGGCCCAGCAATCCTGCCCAATTCTCGCCCTCCTCTCTGCTCTCTGGGAGCGCATTCTGCCCTGCCTGTGGGCTCTGGGACCCGCGCGTCACGCTGCTTGGCTTCCACGACACTCGGCCACACCAGAGGGTTGTACTGACTGATGAACTTCAGCCAAAATCATCAACTACATGTAAGAGGCTACGAGTAAGCGAGCAGTAGAGAGAAGGAAAGAAAAAGGGAAAATCCACTTATATCTAATTATGGAGCCGGATGGTGCACCCATCAGGCCGTGGACGTTTGAAACCAGCCGGCGGCAGTGCAGAGGGCAGGCCCGGTTCCTTCCTCCCGTGGCACCAAGGCCCGTCCCCCGGGGAAGGTGCAGCTCCTCCTGCACCGGGGCCTGGCTGGTGCAGCACAGTCTGCAGACGGTTTCCAGCAGCCACTGCAGTCCTGCTGCTGGAATCTTGTTATTTCAAAGTGTCCGTGGGAAACGGAAATGTTGATGGAACTGTTCTTGCACAAAAGGACCCAAATGTTTCACTGCTGCTTGGAATTCAGGCTCCTTCACTGGTTCAACTCTGTCCGGCCTGTAGAGTCTGCAGTGTGTGTGTCTCTACCCTCCAGCAACTGGGCCTGGACAACCCTTTTCAATACAGTCCATCCATGGGTCAGAGAGCAGAGGTGGAGCCGTCCTACTCCGGCCAGGCCACGGAGGAACTGGGGGCCGCAGCTGCCTCCCCAGGTTCCCCTGACAGCCTTGGTGCAGCGGCTGAGGAGAAGGAAGCCTCGGGGGTGACCGTGTGCTCTGAGGCCACCCCCTGCCCTCTCTAGAGAATTCAGGGCCTTGCTGGACACCTAGAGGTGGGAAGGGGACAGCGACCGTTGGTTGGGCACCACGAGACCAGCTGCCTAAGGTACCAGCTTATTCACGCTGTCATAAGTGCTCACAGAAGACCACGCGGCGTTGTGGCCAGTCACGGGCTCCATCTCACACCCGCCTCGGAGAGTCAGGCGGGGCCAGAGGCTCTGCAGAGCTGAGGATGACAAGGCTCTCTTTGTTTGCACAGAATGAGGTGGGTACTTGTCTTGGGTGACAAATTTGGTTCCAACAGACTGAGACCTGTCCAGAGAAGCGCCCATGGAAAACCACCTTTTCTCGCTGTGATTTCAGAGGCAGCGTCGCTCACGCAGATGTGACCACCCCACCCAAGTCTCAGCTGGGCTCCGGCCTCGCTGTCCCCAGGCTTCCCAAAGTGGGTCTCCTCCTGCACGGCCTGGCACTGCCCCTTCAAACACGGCTCACACGTGCCGGACACGCCACACCCGCCAGGAAGCTCCGTTCCAAATGGCAGACAATGCCGAGCGCCGGCAAGGGTGAGGGGAAGACGGCCTCTTGGAGACCCCCGGCGGGAGTGTGACACGGGGCAGCCGCTGTGGACAACGGTCGGCAGTTCCTCAGAACATCAGGCAGAGTCATCATGTGACCCAGCAATCCCACCCCTAGGTGCACACCGAGATGAGAACACAGGTCCACACAAAAGCTCGTACACAAACATTCTCAGCAGCACTATTCACAATCGCAAAACGTGGAAACAACCCCAAAGTCCATCAACAGATGAATGGATAAACAAGTGTGGTGTGTCCCCCTTGTGGAATATTATTCAGCCTGAACAGGGAAGGAAGCCCTGGCACCTGCTACGATGTAGACAAACCTCAAAGATGCTCAGCGAAAGAAGCCAGATGTTAAATGCCACCTATTGTATGACTCCATTTATAGGAAATGTCCAGAACAGCCAAATCCAGAGAAAGTGGACTAGCGGTTTCCAGGGGCTGGTGGGAGAGGGAGGATGGGGACCGATACAAGGGGGACAGGGTTTCTTTTCAGGGTGATGAAAATGTTCTAAGTTCAGATGGTGGTGATGGTTGTGCCCTCTGTGAATGTGCTGAAAACCACCAAATCGTGCGCTGCAAACGGGTAAATTTATGGTGTGAATTATCTCAATAAAGCTGATAGTTATATATAATATTATACACAGCTGATCCTCATTATTCAGATTCCGTATTTGCGAATTCACCTGCTTGCTAAAACGTGTTTGTAACCCCACAATGAACCATTGTGGTGCACTCGCCGTCACTCCTGAGCATGCACGGGGGAAACGCTGGCGTCTCCGTCATGCCCGCTTCCAGCAGAGGCTGAGGGGGCGATGCTCTGCCTTCCTGTTCCAGTCTCAGACTGTAACCAAGTGTCCTTTTCACAGTCTATTTAGTGCCATGGTTTTTCATTTTTGTGGGTTTTGTTGGTGACTTCTCTGTTTAAAATGGCCCCCGCCTGGTGCAGAAGCGCTGTCTCGTGTCCTATGCACAGGGAGGCTGTGACGTGCCTCCTGGAGGAAACACCTATCAGATGAGCTTCGTTCAGGCACGAGTTTCGGTGCTGGCGTCCTGAGTCAGTGCTAATGAGTCAACAGTGCATATTAAATAAAGTGTCTTTAAACAGAAACACACGTGAAACAGGGCTGTGCATTGATCGGCTGATGTAAACGTGACCAAAGGCTGGCAGGAACCTAGCCCGCTCTGTCCCCTAGGAGCAGGGGGTCGGTGTTCACTAATTCAGTGTCCGGGGTGACTTTACAGAACTCAACTACCATGCATAATGAGAATCGACTGCACATATACAAGTGGGAACAACCCGTGTTCTCGTTTGGCTGACAAGTTCTCCAAATTCGGCCTGAGCTACACCTGTGTGCACCCAGTGGCCCAGCGCACGCCAGACGTGCTCCCACCCGGAGAAGTCGGGAGGCGTTTCCGCAAAATCCCGTGGGCTCCTCTGACACCTCAACTCTGCCGGTGGGAAGCGCATCGCGTTGGTGACGGCTGGAATAACAGGTGTCAAGGACGCTCAGGCGCAGGCTAAGAAGACAGCCTGGAAACACGGAGCGTGGTCAGGTGTGAGTGTAAATGTCCAGAGTGCCCTGGACACTGACCGGGCCAGCTTGGGACAGCGGCTTTGCTTGGGGTAAGTAATAACCCACCAGACGAAGAGCGGACCCGTTCTCAGCTGGGCCTCCAGGCCGCCTGTCGATTGGCAGACGTGCCCGTCCTGACCAGCTCTAAATCTCGTGGGCCTCGGCCACAGTCCATGGTTGAGGCTTAGAGAAACCCTGTTACCATGAGCCGCATCCTGCTGTTGGCTTCGGGCTACGCACACGGTCACCAAGAAGTTGTCCTTTGGAAGTACAGAGACAGGGAGGGCTTGGCGATCAAGGGGCCACTTCAAGTGACCGAAGCCAAACTTCCCTTTGTCTCTGAAGCACAAGTCCCCAACCTCGAAAACATTTATTCCTTTTCACGTGTTCACTCGTTGGCAGGTATTCCTTGAACCCTGTTAGGGGTCAGGCTCTGGGGTCAACGGCTATAGCCTTGTCCCTGAGAAACTTGCCCAGTGGAACGGGGCTGAGGACAGGGAACAGGCAGTGACAGTCGCAGTTGACAAGTGCACAAAGTGAACAGATGCCACCGTAAGTGGGACTTCCTCCGCCCGGGGCAGTGTTCAGGTGCAGTGTTGAAGGAAGGACAGAGGTCTGGGGAGGAGAGGTAAGCTGCCAAGGGGAGCTGCCCATCTCTTGCTCAACAGATGGACTACGGTGTGTCGCATGCATAGTGGGGGCACAAGATGGAAAACCCCACAACAACAGGAATAGAACCGGAGGAAAGGCTAATGATCATGCACGGACCTTGGCAGAACTAGATGTGGTGCAACCAAAGCTGCCCAACAAGCCACGCGCCCCAGTTACACAGCCATTCCACTGACGCCGGCGAGCCTGTCGCCCTGGAGGAGGAAGTGTGTCCGCAAAACTAGAAAAGGATCTGAAACACGAATGGCAACGATGTGAATTCTCCCCACGGCAGAGTCGGCGCCTTGGTGGTGGTGGCGGGTGCCGGAGCCTGCCTTCGGGAGGACGGCGTCTGGCTCTTTCGTCCCCAGGCGGCCCCGGCCAGACTGGAAAGAACATGCGCCTCATCTTGGTGGTCAGAGAACCCCGTTAGGGCCAGACACCTTGAAGCTCAGGGAAAGGCTTGCAGCAAAGTGAAAGGGAAAAGGGAAAGAACGACCTTTGGCCCAAACGTAACCAGAGCAGCATCCAGTGCGGTCCTCCGTGGCTCTGACAGCTCCAGAGCTGGCACGTCCGTGGGGTTCCCGTGCCCCTTTCTACACAAGCCCCAGAACCGGGATCCCGGATTCTGACAGGTCCCCAGACCCCAGTCGATAGGACAGCAGCATTGTGAGAACAAGAGTCTCTGTGGAAATGCATCTCACCCAGAGGAGCCCTCCGTGGTCAGCTTCAGCAGCCTCTCTGGAGCTTGGCCTCTGGAGCAAGCTCAGGAGCTTGCGTGAATCGGGACACAGAAGCCACATAGTTAGGCCACGGCCTGAGAAACGCTGTTAGGAAATGACCCATGATCCTGGGCTGCCCTGTCCACTGGGGCGCCATTTAAACTAAAGACAACTAGAACGAAATCCTCAGTGCCTTGGTGTACCAGCCACAGTTCAGGGCTCAGTGGCCGCATTTGGGTCCCGGCTCCTGCACTGGGTAGGGCGGCTTTAGACCGTGAGCCTGCGGCTCTCAGCCTCTCTCTAGGGGGCACGCCCGCAAGGAGGCGGACACGGGCGCTGGATGCTCAGACCAGGCGAGCGGGACTCAGACACGAGGGGGCTCGCAGAGGGAACGTCTCCTGCCGCCCGGGGTCTCATCAACAGCGCATCCAAACACACTTATTTAAGGGACACAGATGCTCCATCAGTCTACACTCATTCCCAGGCCCCAGACGTTTGGTGGCATGAACCTTCCCTAATGGGTCCGCCGGCATCTCCCTCTCCTCGCACCCCCGCGGCCGCTCGGCGCGGGTGGGTGATGGCAGGTCGCTGGCTGCGCTTCGGGTGCAGTTTGGCTGTGGTTCCCTCGGGGCCTTGTTCCCTCCTGGAGTGCTGGATCCTGGATTTCCTTTCTCCTCTGGTCTCCTGGGCCACGTTCTCCACTCCCTTCCTACCTGGGGGCAGCCTTCCTCAGGCTCCCTTCTGGTCCCCTGCTGTCCTCCCAGGCCGTGGCGCTAAGGGCAGGTGTCTGCTGTGTGCTGGCTTTGGTTTGATTCCGGGAAGCTCAACCCCAGCTCTGATCCTTTCTGCCTACTGCCCTCACACCACCCTGCACCCTCAACCCCCCCACACCCATGGATAGGGGCTCCCTGGGCCCAGGACACTGTGCCAGGCTCTGGGAAGGCAACACAAATGGAGCTGGACAAGTCCCGCAGACCCCAGTGCCCGCCGCAGGGCGGGGAGATTCGAATGGACCAACAGGCTAGTGAGGGAGATGGAAAGCAGGCCACCCATCCCCTCCCTGGGGAGCACCGCCCTGGGCGGAGGGTGGATAGGCGAGGGGGCGGTGGCTGAAAGATGTGAGTTTGAGGGTGGTTGTGCCATCAGTACCAAATCTGACCCACTCACCTGTTCTCTCCTTTTCTTATGCTTAAAAACAGTACACAAGGGATTCATGAAAAGATCCTTCTTGAAAAAAAGCTGATGCCCCTTCCCAGCCCATAGCTTTCAATATTCTGGCCCTTCTCCCCCACCCCCACCAAACACCTGGTCCCTTCCCTGCCCGCGGGGCCCCGCAGCGGCCCACCTCTGTTGGAAGCCACTCCTGGCCCCTTTCCTCCGGCTGCGGCTGCGAGTAAACTAAGACGACGAAGACGAGGCGCTAAGTCACCTTTTACGTGTCCCCCCCCACCTCTGTCACAGATTCCTGGAAGGCAAGGCTGTTGCTTGAAAGCATTTCTTTCGCGTCCTCCTGGAGCCCAAGCTCTGCAAACTGGAAGAAGAACAAGTACCTGTTGGTTGAATGGGTGGGTTGTCCTCATTCCGTCCAGCTTAACAGGAAGGCCACCTCTGGGACACAGCGACTTGGAGCACATCTTTCCAGGAGGAGGAGGGCTCTTGTGTCCCTGCATGGGGGTGAGGGGGGCTGCATGGCATCTCAACGGGGGCGTCAGACAAGGTCTTTGAAACCACCAGAGCCAGTCAACTGAGCACAGAACCGTCGCCGCTGAGGAAGGCCCCGCCGGGACCACATAGCCCTGCTTTGACACAATCTAAGGGAGTGAGGCCCTTGGACAGGGATTTGAGCAGACGGTTCAAGCCGTAGCTTGAAGAGGCTCCCTCATCCTTTCAGGGAGCCCCGAGTTTAGGATCGCAAGGGAGCTGCCCTTCCTCCCGTCCCCAGGCCCTTGGGAACACCCCCCCCCCAAGAGTTTCTGGCTTGATCGGGGAGCACAGACGCTGGCTCCGAGCCTTCCTGTGGGGGGCGGGGGGTCATGCTCCAGTTCCCCCAGCTCTCCAGACCCAGGATCGCCCTCGGGAGAGACAGGAACTTCTCCACCGAGGAGGGCTATTTACTCTTCCCTTGGGCTGCATGAGTGGTGTCTTCAGCCTACAGAATTTTGGAAGAATTTGGAGAAAAAAAGAGCCCAACGCCCAGAGACCCAGACTAAACAAAGCCTGCAGTGGGCGAGTTGCGGCGTGCGGCCTCGGGAGCCGGACGGTGCGGAGGGAGTGGAGGCAGCGTGGCTCCTCGGTTACAGGCGGGGGCCAGCGCTGGCCCCCGGGGAGGTGACAGTGAAGGGGCCCTTTGTTCTTCCGGCACACGTGCATGGCTACCTTTAATGAGAGTGGGGCTGCACACCTGCATCAGAGGATGCCATCTTCCCATCCCCCATGGCACTGACGCTCCCGGAGGTCAGTGCTGGGGGCACCAGGGGTCAGGGAGGGACCTGGAGACAAGAGTCACTTCCATGAGCTCATCACGGGAAGTCCAGAGGGATGTGTAATGTGTTGGAGTCTAAAGGGACCCTTTCAGCTCTCTCTTATCATCATGACACCTTCCCACCTTTTCTCAGACTAGCCCATGTAAAGAGGGGAAACTGAGGCCAGAAGGGGCCAAGCCCACAGCCCAGCCCTCCTGCCCACTGTCTGATGTCTGCCCTGGGTGCCGTCTTGTAACTGTCCTACCCACATCATCCTGGCCTCTCCTACACACGGGGGCTCGCCAGGCCTCCTGCAACAGCAGCTCCATAAACGCAAGACGACTGGACACGGGGCTTCTGGTGGGGTTGGCCAGAAGCTGCGGTCCCTCAAGGGGTGGCTTTCTAAAGGCCAGTCTGGGCCCCACAAGTGGGAGAGCACCTTGAATAAGCCCAGTGACACAGTTGATGTCAGAGCAGAGGGACTGGGCGCTACCCAGTGGGCCTAATTGGGTATTTGGGGATAACCCAGAGACCTTCTGGGGTCCCTGACCACCAGGAGCCTTAGGTCAGCAGGAGGGGACACCCGCATTGTAGGGCAGAGGCCTCGGGGGGTGCTGAAACCGCAGCCGGTCACAGACAGGCATGGGGAGAAGGGTCCAACCTGTCACGTGCTTCCCCCACTCGACAGGAAGCCCCGTGGGGGACCTCATGGAGAAGGCCCAGGGTGCACACCCCTCTCCACTCTGGGTACACCTCTGAGCCAGGCTCTGCCCCGAAATGGAAGCTCTTTCCCCCGACAAGGCTTCACCTGTTTACCTGGATCTCGTCATCTGCTGCCTCCCTCAGGCAGGCACACAGGAGGGACACCTGGTCCCCAGGAAGCAGTGAAGTGGCCCAGCTGAGGCTCTTACAAAGAAGCCAGAAACCCACACCTCATCACACGAGTGGGGCACACACACATGCACACTCTTGCACAGTGACACACACACACTCCCCCCCCCACACTTTTTGAGCACCTACTGGGAGCTGCACTTGTGCTGTGGGCTGTGCCCTTCAGATACTCCAGCACCTGCAGGGGCCGGAATGTGCTGGCGCATTTTCAAGGGGTGACATTAACCAGGAGATGGTGAGAAACCACTAGAGATGGAGCAACTTCAGCGCCAACTCCCCACCTCCCGGCGACCGCCGAGCATCCTGCACAAACAGCCGCGCAGGATTCTTCCATAAATCCTGTTCAACAAGCTCTTAACAATGAAATACCCTACTATTAGCCGAGACAACCACTTACTCAAAACAAATACTAGTCGCGAGTTTAGCTAAAACGCAATCCCCTATGATCATCGGTTCCTGGCCTGGGCACTTCAATCTCTCTATTTATGAAACAATAATGGAATTCTATTTAACAGCGCGGCACCCGAGTTCGCCGCCTCTGATGAGTTTGCATTCCAACTTTGCCCCTGGCGATCGGCTCCTTCCTATTACCGCCTTGTCCTGCTTCACAGATGGATGAATCGCTGTTCAGAGAGCAATACAACCTTTACCCACATATTATTATCAAAACCAGTGTCCATGGCGGTTTTCAAAGGTTTCATTCTGACACAGCGGATGGGTTTGGGGTGGAGATGCAAATGTGGGCCCGATTACCATAATTCCATCCCCAGTGGCCTGGGGGGTGTGACGCTGCGCTTCTCAGGTGGAGAGGGAAACTGGCTCCCTAGAGTGGGCCGCCTGGCTTTCTGGCAAACATCCCCAAGGGCTCCTCCCTCCCCGGACAGGACCCTTCTCCTCTGGTGACTCTGTTTGAGTGTGCAAGCTGTTTGTTCAAAAGCCTTTGAGCCCTGGCCACGTGCCTGGCACTAGAGTGGGATATGGGGTCAATAGGATTCGGTCCCCATCCTCACGGGGTGAACTGTTCTTGTGAAAGCCTCGACACAGATGTGTCCCTTGTCCTGGTGATCGACTGTGGAAAGACAGTCGAACTGAGGCTGCAGCAAGTCCAGCTGGACGCCTCCGTCTGGGACAAGTCAAGCAAGACGAGCTGGAAAACCTCGACGCCTCCTCTGCATCGCCGCTCAGCTGCAGGAGACCCACCGAGGCCGTGCTGAAGATAATCCGGGCTACGATTTTTCATCGCTTGGCTGTGGGGTTTGTTTCCCGAGCCCCCAACTGGTGTTTCGGTGGGGGATGTGCAGCCTGGCTCCCATCTTTCCCTCTGCACCAATCCCCCAATTCCTGTCTCCCGGGGTCTCCCCAGCCCTGCAGGAAGCCCCACAGTCTTCCCACGACACCCAGTCTCATCTCTCTCTTAGGGGAGCGGGCAGATTGTTTTCCCCTTCCTTTTCCCTTCTCAACACCCCCAACTTTTTATCTGCCACCAGGCAGTGCGGTCAAGGGCGAAGGTTACGTGTGTGCTACGCGCCAAGAGAGCTCTTTTCAACACCCAGGGAAGCAGATAGTGGTGCAGCCCAGGCGGGTGCGACCGCTCAAGTGCCGTTTATCTCTCCATGCCAGTCTGTTTCTCCGTAGGGGGAGACACCGTGGCCGGGGAGGAGGATCAAAGGCCCCCCGATGGAGTCGGATGCTTCTTTGATTCACAGGGGCTAAAAATGAACAGATTTGGAAAGCCTGCACACCCTCCCCGCTGCGTTATCACCTCCACTCTCTCTCTCTCTCTCTGAACTGGCTTTGCGGTGTAATCGTGTAATAATGCGAGTGGTGAGTAACAGGCCTGAGGCCCAGACACGGAAGATTCCTTCTGGCGATGCCATTGGACAAAACAACTCGACATGTTTTCCCCTCAATAAATCCATCATGGGCAGAAGGTCACTAGCACGACCTTGAAAGGCAAGCATCCTGCCAAGGCCTCTTTGGCCCAAAGACTTTGGCCTCTAGGCAAGTCTTTCTGAAATGAGTGCACACCTCCATGCTGGGCTCCTGCTGCCGTGCCCAACTCCGGCAGGACACAGGGGCATTTTGGAGGGGCCGGGCCTTGTGGGAGCCCCCGTGGGAATGCGCCCACTGTGGGGTGGGGGAGACAGGCCCAGGAGGAGCGCCAGGAGATTCCTGGGTGCATCTCCAGCAGTGGGAGGCCTCTGTTCCTTTCCCGCAGAGAAGAACCTCGGAGAACAGGAGTTGGAATGAGGCTTGTCTTCTGTGTCCCCCCCAAGTGGGTCTCACACCAGATCAGGGTCACTGCAGGGCTTGTTAACAGTGCGCTGGCTGCCCTCCGGGGCCCTGCGCAGCAGGTCTGGGCTGGACCCTGAGAATCTGCACTTCTCACAGGTTCCCAGGCCATGCCGAGAACTGCAGCCTCAGCCTATCACACGCATGGCGCTTATTTGGTGCTTTCAGCATTTGGAACATTTTTAAAACGGGCATTCATTCCATTAATAGTCAGTACACGGCTGGGGAGACCCTGTCCCACGCTGGCCAGTGGCCAGTCTGCATGAGGTGGGGCATCAGGGGAGGGGCCAGCTCCAGGTGTGCGGGCTGCTGGCACGATAGCAAAGCGGGTGGTGTGGACGGGGCATCCACCAAGGGTCAGGGGCCTTTCCTGTTAACTCCTTTCACCTGCATCGGGATTCCCACGGTGCAGATGAAGAAACTGAGGCTCCAGGAGGTGGGACCCCCAGTGGGTCAGCGGTGGGCTGGTATCACATCCAGGTGAGGGTGACTCGGCCTCTCCAGGGCTCGCTGTGGCCTTTAGTTTGCCCTTCTGAGGGGACCTCCTGACCACTGGGGTGATTTCCCCTGGGGCTGTCCTCCACTCTGGGGCGCTGTGTTATTATCACTGCCCCAGTGAGACTGCGCAGGCCACGGTCTGCTGCAGACACCCTCGGCCACGCCCCGCCTCCTGACTTCTAATTCTTGCAATATGCCCCTGCAGCCTGCACCGCCCGGGCCCCGGGAGATGGTGCGGCCGGCGCTTCCCGGGGGTTCCTTCCGCACCTCTCCGCACAGCTGAGGATGAGGACGGCCTCTCCCAGGCCCCCGAAGTCAGGAGGCCAGGCCACTCCTATCACATCGGAGGACAGTTAATAAGGCCCCTGATGAATGATGGGGATGGATTTCTGCACCACTAATTTCCGTAACTATCGCTCTTTGAAAGACAGCTCGGGCCCCCGGCGCTCCCGTCCCGTCCCAGACAGAGCCGTATTATGTGGCCAAGTTCAGGTTGCGTATCCCATTTCAGGGATCTAATAGGGCCTGCCTTGGAAAATTTTGCAATATTTTGCGATCCTCGGCCCCCGTCTTGAGTTTCTTCCTCTGCCGCGAGTCTTCCTGGGGCCCGATTCTTCCCTGTGGCAGTGGGGATGGTGTTCCCTTCAGCCAGCGCTGAGCTGACTTAGGCCCAGCGGTTTGCCATCAAAAGGGACAGCGTTCGGGACAAGGGGTGGGAGCCACACACCTTCTTTAGTGACGATCATCCCAGGGCTGTCCCGAGCATGTCCCTCTTTCCCCGTTATGAAGAGGCTGCCAGACTCGGTCAGGTTTGGGCACAGAAATGGTGTGAAGAGCAGGAGGGAGTGATGACAGCAGCAGCTTTGGGAACGCTGGGTTTGGGCCAGCTCTGTGCGAACCCGGGCAAGTTCCAGCCTCTCTGTGCCTCAGTTTCTTCATCTGTGAAGTGGGGATGCTGAGACGCCCTCCCTCATCGGGCCATCATGAGGAAAACTGTAGGGAGTTCAGAGCCGTGCATGGCCGGCAGGCTTGATCTTTTATTTATTCGTTCCCTTTTCTATTCCCAAATGCTGGCAACCCCGCCCTCTCAGGGAGCCCTGCACAGGGGTCACAGGGGCAAAGCTCAGGAGCCCAGCACCCTGTCCGCATCATCAGGACGCCAATTGTGGCACCAGGACAGGCGTCCTTCACACTCAGCCCCTCGCCCCAGTGCAGCACGGGCTTAGGCATGGGAGGAAGGTGGGGCCAGTTCAGGAAGCACCAAACAGAGAGACAAGTGGGGGCCGGGGGTCCAGGTCGCAGGTGGCAGCACGCCGCGGGCACGCACCTGTGAATCTGTAAACGGCATCTGCCGGCACTTGCGCGGCCGGGTGCACAGGCCCTAGCCACTCTAACTGCCACGCGGTATGTGACCCATCTTACAGATGCCTAAAACGAGACCTGGAGGCTGAGTGGCCGAGCTGGGTGTCCTCAGGGTCTGTCCACCTGCAGAGTCTTCATCATTGCAGCTGGGCCTCAGGCTGTGGGGTGGTGTCAGGACTCTGGGGGGCTCGTTAACCTGAAGATTCTCCAGCTGACCCCCACCCACACACCCACAGTGCGCAGGACACAGCGTGTTTAATGCATACCCCTGGGTCCTGTGGCATGGGGCTCCAGGCCACACTCCCAGTAGCCCTGCCCCTCCCCACCTTGTAACCGCCAGTCAGGTGCCTTCCCCATGACCACACAGGTGGCCTCCCTTCCCTTTTGGGGGTTCGCCCATCTAAGCCCCGCAGGGAGTGACCAGTGCATGAGGGAGAAGGAACCCCCGGAGGCCCAGACGCAGCACCAGCACCCCCTGCAAGGATTGGGGTCTTCAGCCAGGCAGCAGGCCAGCTGAGCACCCTGCCCCAAGGCCCCACAAGGAGGTGGCCCCAGGGATAGCACATCAGCTCTCCCCCATCAGGCCCTCCCCCACAGTGGAACTTCTGAAGCCTGAAAAATCCCAAATGCGCTGGGCGGTGGCCCAGTGGAGGAGGAGAACGCCTGTACTTCCTCCTATGGCGTCGGCTGAGAAGGGGCTTCCTGGAAGCTGCACGCCAACCTGGCCCCTGCTCCTTCCCAGCAGGGCAGGGAGGCAGGGAGGGCTGACCCGGCTTCTCTGACCCTGACTCCTGAAAGGAGGGGCCCTTCATGGCTCCAGGCCTGGGGGTTTCTGTCACCCACACCACGAAGGCTCCAACCACTCAGCGCCCTGCGGCTCCAGCGTTGAGAGAACAGAGGCCGAGTGTGGTGGCACAGTCCCACCACTGTCACTGGTGGAGCTCCGGGCACTGTCACCTGCTCCGGGGAGCTGAGTGGGGCCCTGTGTGCTCACCCCTGCTGGGCTCAGCTCCAACCCCTGTGCGTGGGCTGGTCACCTCCACATTTCTAGAGAGGACCCTGGGGTTCAGAAAGCAGAGACTGGGGACCCCCAAGAGTTGGGCTTTCCCTGCCTACTGGGGGAGTGGAGCCCGGAGGACTCCTTCTTCTGGAAGCCACAGTAGTGGAGAAGAGCAAGAGAAAGGAGCAGAAAGGGCATCCTGATGTGCCTGTCCTTGAGCCTGGGCCATGTAGGATGTTCAGGGACCTGCTCAGAGTTGACCCCCAGGTCTCTGCTCGCTCTGCCCAAGTGCTGGCCTGGGGGCATAAGAGTCACAAGTCAGCCCTCAACGGCCAAGCCCCTGAAATGCTGGAAAGTTCATCAGGTCCTCCTGGAGCCTAAGAGCTGCTGGTTCCCTGGGGACACAGGTTGTCATGGGTACCAGACTGGACACCCAGGACCTTCCAGGCAGCCCTGGGCAGACGGGCTTTGAGTTCCAGCAATTTCCACTCACTAGTGTGTGAGCCGGGCAGCCCCCTGTGCCTCTATATCCCTCTCTGGAGCGAGGCCTTCAGACAGTGAGGTGTCCAGCACACACAGACGGCCGCCTATACGGAAACAGATCAGGCAGCCGTCACAGGCATCGCTGGCAGAGGAACTGAGGGTGCGGAGGTGTGAGCACGCTCAGGCCCCTGTGGTGGATGCAGCGCTCAGAGTCCTCAGATAGGGGCCCTGAGTGTCGTCCCCTCAGGGTGGCCCGGCGCCCCCGCTCCCTCTGCTCCTGGCCACATGGGAGCCAGTCAGTCCACTTGGGAGCCCAGAGGGCTTGGCGCCCAGAGTGGTGAGGAAGCCCACCAAGAGGGGTGAGGGAAGCACAGCAGGGGCTGATGGGAAACCAGGCACCCATCTCCGGAACATTCCGGAAGGCTCGTGAGTCACTGGTCCCTGTGTCTTCCACGGGGTGGGGTAAGGTTGTGCCCTCCACAGGGTTAACTGCAGTAGCAGCTGCCCAGGATTCAGAAATGCTGCCCGCTTTATCAACACGTGTTTCCGTGACCCACACGACTTGGGGTATTTTGATGTCTGTATCAACTTGATTCGATTCCTGGGCCCACAGTGAGGGGTATTCCCTGCAGGGGAGCGGGTGAATGCTCCAGGGCCCTGGGCTGGAGAGAGGGAGCGCACAAGCACAATCGCAGAGGCTAGGTGGAGAATGCTGACTCCATTCCTTTGAAACTCCTGCAATTGACTTTTTAAAAAATGACATTAGCATTTAAATGGTCCCATCGTTATGAGGTGAGGGTTCACTAGAATATGATCAATTTATTGAGCTCTTCAAATGTTCCTTTGGTATTTATTTTCTGTGGTGTCACGCCGCGGGGGCTTTCTGCTCAGATCTTTGATTAGGCTCCGAGTCGGCACAGAGAAAACTCCGGAGCCTGCAGTGGGGTCCGACCCTCTTCCTGGTGGAAGTGCGCCTGCCTTAGCACACAGCAGGCAGACACCCCTTCCCCAGTGTCCGTGGGGGGCACCCCACCTTTGCCATCAGGGGTGAGCACACCCTCCCACGACAATGTGCCTGCTGCCCCTGGAGCACTGCAGAAGGAGATCGGGCACGCACTGGGCTCCATGGGCTGTGACCACATCCGATGCTGACATCAGGGTGTGTGTGGAAGAGAGGGCCCGGGCACGCGTGTCTGTCCTATCCCAGCGGCCAGAGACCTGCCCGCACCCAGGGCCAGCGCCAGAGCAGGGGAAATTTCCTTCTGAGCTTTGTGAGTGGGGACGAGACTCCAGCTGCAGCGGGGTCGCTTTGTGGCCTGGGAGTGTTTTGCAGAATTACAGGGATCAGGTGAAAATGTAAAATGACCTAAAAGAGAGCCTGCGGAACAATGGGGTGCAGGCAGGAGGGCAGAGTTGCATTCCCAGTGACACCTGGAGAGGTAATAAGAATGTCCAGGTGGCCAGCTGGAGCGGAGAGGTACTTGCTCTCCGTGGGGTTGGGGCCAGAGGGACAGGGTGCCCGGAACCAGACTTCGCTAGATGGCTGCACTTCACACACCTCTCACCCACCCCAGGTCCCCAGAGTTTGCCGGTGGGCTCCAAAAATCTCACCAAGGGCCATCTGGGCTGGCCCAGAACTTGGGGGGAACCACAGAGTGCCAGCTTGCCTCCCTCCTGTATCGCCCAAGGCACTCTCCTACACCCAGGCTTGCAGCTCTGTGCTCAAGGACCGAGCTTGGAGGAGCCTGCCAGCATCCGCCTGCCAAAGGTCAAGATTCATTCAGGAGCACGTCACCCTGGGGCTCATGGTGGGGGAAGGGCCAGTGTGGCAATGTACACGTGCCACCTGGGTGCACTGAGCCTAGAAGCTTCCTTTAGCGGCAGCAAACTGGACTGAATGTGCCAGGCTCGGCTCTGGTCCTTTCCCTGCTTTGCCGCTGGCCCTGGGCAGGATGCTGCATTTCTGCGGCTCCATTGCCCCAGGCTAGTGTGTGACCTCTGACATTCTCTAGAGGAAAGGCCCTTTTGAGGAGCCACACAGAGACCCGAAGGCCCAGATTTGCAATCCTCCCTCCCCGGCACAGGATGAACCATCCCATTTCCCATCAGAAGGCCACAAAATTCTGCTTTTCCCGACTGCTTGTCACCAGAGGGGGAAAGGGACCGACACACTCATGAAGACCTGGATGACAAGCCCAGTCCCGCACACGATCCCGCTGCTCTCTGGGGTACATCAGGGCCGGTCTGCTCTCTCCCACATCACCACGGCGGCGTCCGTCCTCCATAAATTAGTTCCCAAGCGTGGGACTCGTAAACTCTCAGCCAACACCACCAGCCCCACGAGCCTGGAAGCGCTTCCAGGGCTGTTACAAATCTAAACAGTTTGGGTTGAGAGGTGCTGCTGCTCTGTCAGCCCAGGGCCTCATCCTGGTGCGCCCGGAGGTTAGCGGGATCTGCAGTTTCAAAAGGAGGCTTGAGACGCTCGGAGGTGACCACAAATGCAGGACTTGTCTGACAACACCGTGACATCCTCGGAAGCTGCAAGGCCTCCCGCAACGCTCTCTCCAGAACCCAGTCTAGAGTTTCAGGAAAGGCTTGTTGTTACGAAGAGGACCAGGTCAGTTTAGGACCTCGACGCTTCCCTCTCCCTTGGCGCCCGTCCAACGTGTTCCTCCCACGCTGTCCTGTGGGTGAGGGACCTCGGTGCCACCCACCCCTCAGGAGGAGCGCTCCGTGTGGATTCCACCCTGGCACCTGGCCTCTCCTGAGCCCTGGGGGCCCCAGCACTGCCCACATGGCTGGTCTGCCCGGCGAGACCCACGTGTAGGTCTCGCCAGCATCCACTTGCCTGGTCAGGAAAACCAGACCGACGCTCCAGGGCAAAACTGTCCCTGCGGTGAGTCACTAGAACGATAAACAAATTGCCGTGGAGGAAAAAACCTTACATTTGCCCCCAGGTGGAAAACTGACATTTCAGAAACCAAAAAAAAAAAAACCCTCCATAAAGCTTTTAAAGATGCTGATTACATATGATGCTTGAACACACAAAGGCAGTTTTGAACCTGGGAGGAAAAGTTTTCTCCCCAAGCTGGAACAGGGGAAGGAAAACCATAGGGATGGGCTTTGCAGCCCTGCAGGGGAAATGCCTGCCGAGCCCGGAGCCGTGTGCTCTACCCCAGCTCAGTTGCTGGGCCACCTCCCCAGGACCCCCGGCCCACTCCCAAAGCCTCCACTGAAACAGTGCAGGAGAAAGCTTGCCCGGGGGAGGGGGCCATGCCCCCAATCTCTGTTGTTTCTGGAGATTTCTGAAATGCTTTTGCTCTAGACGGAATTCCAGGCCACTGGGAAACAAACTCAGCATTTTGGCCATATCTTCAATTGCTTTTCTATGAAAACTGACTCCATGGGAGAACATCCATTTACCTCTCTCTCCCTCCCTCTCCAGGTAAATACTGCCACTTAAATGCTTTAAAAAATACCCACGCTTCAAGAACCACACGGTTTATATTAAAAGTCAGACGGGAGCTGGAAACGCTTGAGTCGTTATTTTAAAGGTTCCCAAAAGGCAGATTCCGTCTGGGGAGACTGGGGCCTTGATTTCGGTTTGCAAAGGCTCTCGGGGCTGCCAGGCACACTTGGGGGAAAGACATCCTCCGAGCAGACGATAGAGGGCACCTCCACCCCAGCTTCCGGGCAGCCGGGTGGCAGCCCCTGCCAGGGCCCAGGCCACAGGAGGCGAACTGACCAGCAACTCCGGTCCCCTCAGGCCGCCGGCCACCTGCCACACAGAGCCAGCGGACTACCACCGGCCGGGCCCTGCGAGCTTTGGTCGTGGGATGCTCCTGCGTCTGCCAGTCAGGGAGCTGGTTTCCCAAACCGAGTGTCACCCGCAGAACTTCACTCCTGCTGCCACACCTGACTCCCAAAGACACTGTGACCTCCTGGCCTTGCCAGCTTGGGTGACGGCCTTCCATTGGCCAGGGCTTTGTTGGAAAGCTCTGGGGGACGTAGGTGGGAAACCTGCTCTCGCTCTCCTTCCAGACTCACTGGCTGACTGGTCTGGCGACACCCAGCCCTAGCCCTCTGCCCCTCGAGGGCCCACTGTCCCCTGTGCCGCCCAGCACTTCGGGGTCCCTTGTCTTGATGGAGGCGCTTCTCGCTGCATCAGGGAGCGGGCGGGGGGTCTGCCTGGGGGAGGTGAGTTTGCATGGGGCTTTCCCCGATGGTCCCGACTCACACGTGGGGCTCCATGGGTACCCCTTCAGCGTCTGGGGAGCGAAGGAGGGAGGGAGGGACTCGAGAACCAGCTAGAAGCGCTGGGCATGGGGATGTGTCCACCTTTGGCTCCAGGCCTCCACCAGCCACCACAGGCCCAGCAAGGCCGTTGGATGGACGTTCCCCCCAGAGGCATCGAGGGGCTAACAGCCGGCAATGCCCGAGCGCTGGGCCAGATTCCTGCAAAATACAGTGTCGGGAGGGACAGAGTAAAACCCACACGTGCGGACGTGGCTCTCCCTCTAACCTGGTCTCACTGCCTGTCACCTGTTCCCTTGGCTACGCTCACTGAAAGATGACCCAATGTCAAGGAAAATGCAGGAGAAAGGAAAGAGAAGTCAGCGACTCGAGCACCCTGACGTGACCGCGACCCTCACTTGGGCCTTCGTGGGAAATGTTCTCAGTCTTGGAGCCCCGGGAGCCAATCTCTCAGCCGGGCGCCCCACTCGACGCCCCGGCCCTGCGGCCTCTCCCTCCCCCCATGCTTCAGACAGATAAAACATGTCCCCTCCCCAAGGAGGGAAGCCGTCCAGGTTTCCCAAGAATTACACAGGCAGCAAGAAAACAGTGACGACCACGCTCACGATCAGCAGACCCCTCAGTCCCAGACGCACACGGGCCGGCCCGTTTTCTCTGCAAGTGTTTTCCAGAGACAACTCCAGGGTCCAGGGGGACCTCAATGACCTTGGCAATTGCCCAACTTCTCGGCAACTCAGCTGTAAGAGTCTCCCCCCTCTCGTAGGAAGTCTGCCCTCCTCGCTGTGGGTTGAATCTTGTCAAGCAGCCCGCGCGGGCAGAACACTGATACCTCAGCCACAGAGGTTGCTGCGAGGGGCACGGCCGAGGGAGGTGCGTCCCAAAGCAGAGAACCCTGGCAGAGCCAGCCCCAGGCCACAAGGCATCCCAGGGTCCAGGGGTGGGCAGTCAGCAGCCCCGAGCGCCAGAGCTGGGGGCAGGTCTCTGGGTCAGGGATGCGTGGGGGCTGAGCCAAGGGGCCCAGAGCCTCGGCCCGGCTCACAGACAGGGCCCAAGCTGACCCAGCCAGCGGGGCCAGCCTGCGTTTCCAGGGTCAGTGCCAGAGCCTGGCACTTATCGTCCTCTCCATGGAAATGTCTGCATGCCAAAGCCAGCCCCAAGCACATTCCTCTTCCAGAACATTCTGAGAACTCACTGATCAGGCCTGTTTATAGGTAGGAGAGTAGAGCCAAGTTGGATACCAGTTTCAGATGCTTTTCATTTGCAAGTCCAAAGGGGCTTCCTTGGTAAAGGAGAGAGTTGGCAGCTCCCCGCCCAGGGGCTGGACTGGGAACCTGGGCAAAACGCAGGGTCGACGAAATGCACACGATGGAACGCACGTGATGTCCCTCAGAAAACAGAGCCCTCTGCGTAAGCAGAACTTCCAGGCTGCATCTGAGGGACTCTGGCCGCACAGAAGACATAAGAGCTGCGTGAACCCCCAGGAGAGGCCCGGATCAGCGTCCTGAGGGGCTTCCAGAACCACCGGGAAATGCTCTGCTACAGAATCTGCACCAGGATCACTTTCCCGAGGTGTCCGCCCCCTCTTCCTCCTGGCCCCATGCAGTCATTCAGAAAATAACAACAAGCACCCACGATGCTCTGGGGGCAGGAATCAGTAGTCCGAGGGACAGGTTTTGCAGTCACGGAGCCCATGTCGGAATCACTAGGCTCTCGGGGGTCCCTGTCCATGCCACATGTCCTACCCAAGGGTGTGTGGTCAACTGGACTACAGCTCAAGACTCTCCTCGGGGCCAGTGCTCCCTCTGGGACGGCCCACTTCCCCACGTCCTCAGGAGACTAACCTGGCCTCATGCCAGCCCCAGGGAAACCAGGTCTCCACCCTCCTCCCCGGGCATCTTTGGCTCCCCCTCTCCGTGACTTCCTCTTCCTGAAAACAGAGTTAATCAATCAGATTATAGTAATCAATCAGTCCAATCATAGCTAATCGATCAATCCTATCATAATCAATCAATCCAATCATAGCTCATTGGTCAGATCATGCCAAGGCATAAAGGACTGATAAGGTTTCGAGGCTACTTCTCCCAAGGAAATGTGTGTTTTACTGGTCGGCCCAGAGAGCTTTCCTATTTCTGCATCATTCCATAAATATGCGCACGTATCTAATGACCGTGGCCCGGTGGGGTGAGTCTCCGGCCAGCTGGGCTTAGAGCTTTGGTCAAAGACTCTAACCACTGGCAGCTGGTGGGCAGGGAACCGTCTCAGGAGAGAGTCCTCACACCTCCGTCTCCGCCGGCTGGTCCCTCTTCCTGGATGACAATGGCCACAGGCTTGTCCTCAGATGGAGGCAGTGGGGGGCCAGCAGGACAGAATGGCAAAGTTCGTGGTTAAATCTGGGCATCTCGTAGCTTCGTTCTGGCGATGGAAGACCAAATGTGCCCGATTCTCCGAGACGCCCCACCCGTGCCCAGGGCTCCAGGGCACCCAGTCACTGTCCTTCACGGCAGCCCGGAGGTTGACCTGCTTCACAGACAAGTGGACTGAGGCTCGGAGAGGTTTAGGGACTCGCGCAACGTAAAGCCGCCGGCGAGGGAAGAGCTGGAGAAGGCAGTCTGGCAGCGTCCCACCCCGGCCCGGCGCCAGCCTCTCGGCTCTGCTCTCCGAGGGTCCTTGGCCTCCGGGAGCCAGAATTTGGGAAGAAACCATCTATGGTGATTTGAGGCAAGCCTTTGAATCTCCTTGTTGTTTCCCACCGATTTCCCCCAATTCTGCCTGAGTTCCTGAGAGGACTTTCCTTCACTCCCCGTGTGCCAGGGAACTCGGCCCTGGGTTCTCGTGGACCTGCTCCGAGAGCGAGCACCGAGACCCCTGCGATGGTTGACCTGCTTCCCACTGAACCCAGGAACGGTCCTGCCTGTCTCCCTTCTATTAGTATCTATTTTCTTCAAAGCTAAACACCTGTTTTCAGACCTCAGGGAAGGTTTAAGTGGGTGCTAGTGTGTATTTCTTGAAGCCACGACCCGTGGTGGGAGCCAGGCTGAGAGGTGGGGCCCCCAGTCACCCGCAGCCCTGAGACAGACGGGGACAACGGGAGCTCCCTGATGTGGGGCTGGGTGCCGGCAGCGAGGGTGGGGAGACAGAGAGAGAACCACTCCCTCTTGCCCAAGAGATGAGCCTGAAACAGAGACCTTCCCACCCTCCCACACCCACCTGCCCAGGTAAGACAGGGACCCCCAGTGTGACAGGTGACATCCCTTGAGAGGGCCATCGTTCCAGCCAGCTGTCCAGTGATGCTGGACCACTGACGGCCGTGCAGAAATTAAAAAGCAACAACAGGCAATGCCACAGGGCAACACCCCACCTGAGAAGGTAAGTGGACCAGGCAGATGTCACAGTGTCTACAGTGTGATCTTGAGTGTGAGTGTGTGTACACGTCTGCACCACCCTCGCACACACATGTGCACACGCAAACACCTGTGCACACACAAAGGCACACACCTGAACACGGATACACACCCAGCCACGCGAGGCGGCCGCGCACTGGCCTTGTGCTGATGAGCGCACATCTCTCCCCCAAGAATGCGTCTTTATCTTTTCTGTCAGCAGAGGAACCATGGGTGATTTTGATTTTCTTATTTAAACCATCTCGTTTCTCCCCCTGATTGTTTCACAAAGAACATATATTATTATCGTGATTGGAAGATAAATCAATATTTCTTTCAAGAGACTCGGGATCCCACGAGGTTTTGTCCTGAGCTCATGCTTTCCTGGTGACGTCATGGAGAAAGCATCTGCCGGCAGCGGCGGGCGACTGGCGGTGGGTGGGAGGGGGCCGCCTGTTGATGCTGTACTGGCTGGCCTTCTGGGCGACATTGCTCAGGGGACATGCTGCGCACAGGCTGACTTCCCTGTCACCTCCCCCGGTGGTACCCATGCCTGACCTTAGCTCCAGGCGGTGCATGGGCATCTGGTTGGGGGCCTGGGCAGGGAGCCAGGCCCCCCTTGTCCTGTCCTCCCTCCATGTCCCTGCCGCCCTCCCTGCACCAGCCCCTTCACTCTGCTCTCCCGGAGCTCCTGCAGGACCCACCCTCCCAGCTGCCCAGTCTAACAGCGTGGCTCCTGGTGCAGCCACCTCCTCCCTCACCTTCAGTGGGCAGGGCACAGCTGACAGGCCTCAGACCCCTTTCTCAGAGGTTCTCACTCGTGTCTTTTCCCTCCAACTGGCCAGAGAGAAAGCCCTGGATGAAAGGCGGCTTTGGTCAGGGCAGCTCAAAAGGAAGCCAGCCAGCAGCCAGGTGTGCAAGGATGGACATGCGGGTTTGAGCGTATGAGGATGGGTGTGTGAGGATGAGTGTGCACGGATGGGTGTGCAGGGGGGCTGCTGTGCAGGGGTAGCTCCCTCTGGCCTGCACGGTCACTGCACTCCCACTGCCCCGCCGAGACCCATCCAGCTCACGCCCCTGAACGCACTGCCTTCTTGCCTCTCTCTTGAAGGATCTGACACAAGCACGTTTACCCCCAAATCCAGCTGTCTTGGGCCTGGCCTCAGGCTGCCTCTCATTCTCGCTCCAGTCGCCTTGCATCTGCCCAGCAGAGGGACCTGCCCTGTCCCTCAGGCCCAGGCCGGCCAGGGGAGGCCCTGCCTTACTCCTCTGAGATGCCGCGGGCCTTCTGGGTGTCAGGCAGGGATGTGGGGCCCCTGGTGACCATCTCCCTTGGGTAGGGGGAGGTTCCCACCACACCCCCCGCGCCTCAGGGGCCCGCAACTGCTCCAGCGGCTGTTGGCGGCAGCTTCCACACCTGCTTTCTTTGCAAAGGCCGCACAGAGAGGCCAGCCCTTCCCGAGCCTGATGGTCCTGAGAGGCTAATGATAACAGACAGAAAGCATGCTGCGCACAGCGTTCTGGGGGACGGACATGCGCCCAGCTTCTCTCCAGGACTAGCTGCAGCTCCAATCGCTGGAGTGGGAAATACTGGGGGGAATTGGAGAGGCAACTAGGGGACGCTGAATAATTACCGCCCAAGGGCTCAGAGGGAGCCTGGCTATGGAGGGGGGAAACGCCCCAGGGGGCTGTGCTCTCTGTTTCACCGTCCCTCCTATGTGTCTTTTCAGACCAGTGGAGGTTTTCTGCATTTAGACACATTTCCTGAAACGCGCCATCAGTCAATTTGTCAATGCAATTGGAAAAGCTCTCGGTGGTCAGTTTTCTACGGGTCGCCGAGGATGAGGACCTTGACAGTAGGCCTTGCATCACAGTGCCCCTGGCGACATCCAGCCATGAGCTCCAGAGCTGAGTGGCTGTCAGTCCCCGCTGGGCGTCCTGGCTTCATGTGGACACCTGATGTGAGCGCGAGGTCTGCAGGCCGGTGTTTGATGCCCAACTCAGGGACGTCCCGGCTGCACTGTGTTCGCTGCCCAGCGTTCGCTGCCCAGCGTGCTTTATGTGGGTGTACGCGGCAGGCTGGTTCCCGAATGCCAGCGGCTGCCGTGGTCAGCTGCAGTGCTGCTGCCTGCCGGAAATGTCCAGTTCAGATGTGAAGTCACACAGCACCCCCTGCTCTGCGGGCTGCTGACAGGATCCTGCCTGTGGCAGTTGTTAATTTCGTCCCCTTCATGTCACCCAAACAGCATTAGGCTTAGGATGCTGGTCCAAGGGGGCAGGACCAGGCCGTCCCCAGGAAAGGGCATCTCCAGGAGACATGATCCACGGGAGGAATCGAGGTGTTGTGGGAGACCAAGTGTGGCCTCGAGGTTTTCTCTGCCTCGGGGGGGAGGGTCGAGAACCAGGCAAGGGCCATGAGGACGGAGAGGCCAGCTGTCCAGGGGTCTCTGGGCAGCTGGATGGGGCCAGGGAAATGCTGTGATGACCGGAGGAGCATCTTGATGTGAGTTAGGAAGTCCCCAGAGTTTGCATCCCCACTCCCTGGCCCGCCAGCAATAACCACTCACGTACAGCTCCCAAAAGCATAGGATTCACGATCTTAGGAGGGCATGCACATGTGTGCATGTGTTTGTGCACATGCGTGTGCGAAGAGGTGTGATGTAAACAGGGACTCATCCCCCTGCTGGGCACCCCGTGGATTCATTTGGGGTCAATGCCCCGTTGCACCCAGGGCCCATTGTTTGAGACGCTCACACCGACCCTGTCCCTAGGCCACACCTGCAGGGGCATGTGCAGATTCAAATCATAAACCCTTCTTTCTCTCCCCAAGAAGGAAGGGTGGGGGCCGGCTGGGGGCTTCCCTTCACTATGCTTCTTTTTCTCTGCAGACGTGCCTGGGAACCACGTGTCCAGCAGGACATGCCTTAGGAGTGGGCTCCGTGGAGGGGGACCCGGGCAGCCAGCACTCCTGGGGGTGCTCGCAATCTTCCCGTCAATGCTCCTGTCGGCCTCCAAGCCTCTGAAGTGGGCAGGGTGGATGTCGGACACCACGGGGAGAGGGAGGCTCATGGTGCTTGGTGATATCCCCAAGTGGCTCCCAGGGGAGCTGGCCCAGAGACTGGCGCCCTATCTGTGCCTTCCAGAGGGTCCGATGGCAGGCAGACACATCCATCTGTCCCACACCACCCCGGCTGCCGGCCAGCCCCTCCTGAAGCCTCGTCCCGGCCTGGTTCCTGTCTGTCTGCTGGTCATCGCACACAGTGACCACAGGCAGCAGGTGACAAATGGCTGATGTCAAGCCCTGTCATGCCAACGGGGTCCTGGGGGAAATGTGAGAGGCTTTCAAAATGGCTTTATTACCAACCTGTGGCCACAGAGATGATCAATCAAACTGATCAGCGATGGCAAACACAGAGAGACGAGAGGCAGATGCCGGCCTTGGGGCCGAGGTCAGTGCTGGGGGCGGGGCGAGGGCCGACGGGGAAGGGTGGCGTACTAAAATGCTGAACTTGACCGCAGTCCAGGCCCCGTTAGTGCACACGTTTCCCTCCCACTTCCAGGCTCGCCTCGGGGGCAGTCAGGGGGTGCAGCCTGGGGGATGGAAAATGCCAGATCAGCAGGGCAGAGGGATCGCTGGGCAGGGGGCTCGTTCCCCTCCTGGAAGAAATGAGAAACTGGGGCCTTTCTCTGCAACGGCGGTGTTCACAGACCTGGAGCAGGCAGGGAGACAGGTGCTGGGGCCCAGTTGCTGACCCCACTGATGAGGCTTTGCAGCTTCTCTGGGACCAGAGCCTCCAGCTTCCCTTAGGCCAGGGCTGGAGAGGGTGCAGGGGCAGACGTCGAAACATTCGGGGTGGCCGAGCCTTCCTGCCAAGGTGAGTGGGGGTCGCCGGCTGGTGTTGGCTTCGTGTGGCCGGTTGTGCAAGGCCAGCTCCCGTGGCAGGGCTGGCTCTGGGCTGGCTGGGGTCGAGCCTGCCTTCACTCCTGAGTACCAGACCCTCGGGGCTGCCCCCTTTCTGGGCAGACGCTCTCTCCACCAGAGCCTGGTCCCTGGGCCATCACGGGGGTGGCTGCTCTGGGCCCAGGTCCCCCATCGTGGGCCCCGCTGCAGGGAACTCCTGGCAAGGAGCAAGAGGCTGGAGGGCAGGTGGCCACTCTCGCTGTCCAGGGCGGGATGAATCAGACCTTTCTTAGGGAAGTGCCTCCCGCGCAAGGACGTTTTAGTCAGACATAATTGCAAGGAAAAATAAACCTGCCTTAACAGAAGACAGCTTTCCAGTTGTTTTTTTCCCTCCTTGAAGCCTTTTCAACTCCAGGTTTTGGCAAGTCCTGGCTGTGGGTCATTGTCAGCATGGTGCAGTGTCCAGAGCCCAAAGCCAGAGCGGAAGTGGCACCCGCAGCGTGAGAGGGACCCAGGACACAGCCCGCAGGCACGCGTGTGCGCACACCCTCCGCGGGCACTGCCCGACCGCAGGCAGAGGGAACTTTGTCTTGGCCCCGGTGCAGATGGCTGGGGAGCACCTCGGAGGCTCTGACCCCGGGCAACAAAGACGGCGGGCCTCGCTGGGCGAGGCCAGGACTGCAACTCTGGCTGTGCAGGGCTCTCCCAGTTTGGGGCAACTCCTCTCCCACCCTCCTGGCTCTGCCTCCCAGGTCTCGTGTCACCCCAGTGAAAGGTCATCCAGAGGGCTGGAGGAAGGCCCCCTGGAGCCCTGGCAGCATCCTTCCTCAAGGGGACCGGATGCAGTTCCTGACGGAATTGGAAAGAGGACAGGGCCAGCTCCGGCATTTGGTCCACCCGTTGTGTCCAAAACTGTCCCCCGGAAGAGGAGCGCTGTCTGTGCCAGGACGGGTGATGCAGAGCCCGTGTCACCAGGGGACACGTTGGGTGACCGCCCGTCTGTAACTGCCCGCCCCCCAGACAGGCCCAGCCAGACCCTCCTTCTCCTCCCTCTGTCTCTGTCTTTCTTTGGGGGTCCCGCCAGGGGGCCGGGAGAGGTGAGAGGGGACCCCAAATGGGCATCTGTGAGAAGGGGTGCGGGCCGGGGTCCACCGGGGCCCAGAGGACGGGATGCCCACCAGTTCTTCATCCCCGACGTCCCGTTGTTAATTTCCAGGAACTTGTTACAGGGTCTGTCAAGCCCAAGGCTGACAGGCTGATGTTCCTCACTTGGCTGGGTTCTGGAAAACTCGGGCTCATTTGCCAGGCAAAATTAATGAGAAAAGAAAGACTTAAACGAGATAGTAATTTATGACTTCCACTGGGCCCATCTCCTGCTCCCCACGCATCGCGGGGCATTTCATTTAAAACAACACTCTGCCCGCGGAAGACAGGACCCACCGCCCCTGCCCGGCCTGAGCCAGGGTGCATGTGTATGTGTATGTGGGTGCATGTGTCTTGCCATCTTTACAGGGCGAGCACTCGGGGCCTCCAGCATTCAGAACACCCGTTCCCAAATCTCAAGCCTAAAGCAGCACAGTCACCACGTTTTTGTGGATCCTGAGCCCGTTTGCCCTGCAGCCGGCTTCCCAAGGCCCTGGGCTCCGGGCCCCGACGCGCCTTCTCTCTCCTCCCTGCCCTCGCCATCACCACCCCCAAAATACAAAGGAGAAGAATGTAATGGAAAAGCCAGCAATGTGGCAGCAAAATAAACCTTTCCTAATGGCTACCAAACTTGCTGAGTGTCAGTTATAGTGACTTTGTGCAGAGTCTGTAATAATCACGCAGCTCCAAGACAAGGCCTCTCCCCGACAGGAGCCGACGTGCCAGGGCCGGGAAGGCAGGTGTTACTGTAATTAGCTATTGTTTGACTATCAAAAGTCAGGCTGATTAAAGCCACTAAGCACAAGTGCACTATTTTATTTCAAAGAATATTATGAACTGCACGCTGGGGCCCTTTCAGAGGGGCCTTCCTTCCGCAGCCAGCTAAGAGCCCATGCCAAGCAGTAATCAAATGCGAAATCTGCATAAACCTTCGGGGTTTAATTCAAGCAGAGACCTTTCATTAGAAATATGTTACTTTATGAAATCTGGTCGCCAGCAAGGGGAGAAAAATGTGACTTCTTAAGAAAAGTGAATGGCACCTCTTTAGTGATTAACCCGAGATTAATGGAGGTCCCCACTGCTCGGCCTGAGTCCATTTTATTGCTAATTCATTTAGGTACCATTTCAGATACGCCTGATGAAAGTTACCTGCCAGGGCGTCAGGTTTTGGCAAGCAAGGATAGCCATTACGGTCAACTCCCAAATACACTTTTTATTAAAGAAGCTTTGAAAAGTGTCTTGTATTAGTCTTTTCTTTCTTTCTTTTTTAGGGACTTTCTATTTAATACACTCAATTAGTTAAAAATTTGGATCCTAATTCATGAATCAGAGATTGACGTGGCTGTTTCCCCTCAGCTCATCATGCTGAGCCCACACCGAGGGGCTGCGCTCGGGACACACACCCATGCACATGCACACGAGTATGCACATGTGCACGCTCACCCACTCATATGTGCTTATGTACACAGGGGTGCACACATGTGCCCACATGGACACACCTACCCACCCACACTCAGGGACACATGCACCCACATACACATATGCACACATGTGCACATACTTACACATGTGCACACACGAACACACGGAGATCAGAGGGTGTGCAGGGTGTCGTGGGTAGGAACACAACAGATGTGGAAGAGGTTACCCCTACTCACTACCTCTCCCCGCAAAGGCCCTTCCCATGGCAGAGCACCCTTTGTGCTTCTGGGCATTGGGGGAGGCCCTGGGAGGCAGCCCCCCACCCCCCAGTGAGCCCCTTTCACATCATTCAGAGAAACTACAGTTTGGGGTTGTTGAGACCTGGGTCAGGACCTGCTCAGCCCTGCCGCCCCCCCCCCCCAAGTCCTGTGCTTGGACTCCTTTCTGCTTCTGGGGAGGGGGCTCTGCCCTGTCTTTAGAGTCCAAACCCTTCCCCTCCTATGCTGGCCCTGGCCATCCTCCTGGCAGTGGCGGCCCCCAAGGACACCTGCCCAGGCCCAGGTGATGGCCTGGTCCCTCCCTTCACGAAGGCACCTTCTGATTCAGGGGACATCCCTGCCCCACTCCCAGGGCTGGGGAGGGGGAGTCACAGCTTGAAGGAAGAGGGGGGGTCACTGTCCTCAGTTTGACTGGAGTCTCAGTTTGTCTCAAGGGATTTAAACAATGTGGTAAAGAACACGGAGGACAATGACTGAAGCTTTATCCCATTTGCTTCGAGTCTTCTTCGTAGAAGAACATAGCTTCCCACATAAAGGGGTCCTATGTGGCTGGGACTCCTCGAGACCACGGGGGTTTGCTCAGTTCACGCTGTCACCTGCTGCTGGTCTCACGGAGCCACCAGAGCCTGCAGTCCTCCAAGCCCCCGGTGCTGAGAGTGCTCCCACATGCTCATCACGGGTGCCCCCACTCATAAACCCTTCGCCAACACCTGCCTCCCGATGTGGCATTTGGGGCCCCTGACCACATCTCTTGCTGCATCTCCCAGCGCTCTGCCCTCCTGTAAGCCGCAGACAGATGGAATGACCTGCAACTTGCTAAATGCTCTTCCACCTGCTATTCTGTGCTGCTGGGCCCTTGCATATTCTGTTCTCTCTTTGGGAACACCCTTCCTCACACAGTAACTGATGGCTTTCTATTCCATCTTTTAGGTCCTGCCCAAACCTCCCCCACCATGAAGTTTTCTGCAGCCCCTGACCCACGCCACTCTTCAAATGGCCTGGTTGCTCCCTCTGTGCCCCTCAGTACCTGTGAGGTCCTCCTACATCATCTGACTTAGCATGAACCCTCAGACTGAGAGGGCAGGGCCACACAGGCCATGCAGGCCTCATGGCAGGTGTGGTCATTGGGCAAGTAGACAGACAGACAGACTCAGGGAGATCCCACCTCACCTTGGACTCAGTCCAGAGGATGGGGCCACAAGGCTCATCCCCAGAACACCATGGGCCTCCCCTCTCGGTGCTGATTATGCCCTGTTGACTGTAGGTCTGTTTCACACTATGTGTGGGGTCCCCCAGGTTGGGGGCAGGGGCACCTGCGCCCTGCAGATCCAGTGAGGGGGATTAGGCATGGCAGACAGACCCTGACGCTCTCAGAGGAAATGCAGGTCCTGGTCCCCCGTCAGAGCCTCCCGTTCGTGCACTGACTGTGTGTCCTGCTCATTCCTCAGTGCAAGCCCACAAACATGACATGACACAGCTCCGTGACTACAGTCCCTGCTGTTTGGCAGGTGAGAGGCCTGAAGCTCAGGGTGGCCCAACCCCACAGAGCCCAGGCCTGGGAACTGCAAATCCACCGGTCCTGCTGTCCCTTTCACCAGCACATCGCACACGGCCACTGCCCCAGAGGGCCTGGGGAGCAGGAGAAGCCATTCCTCGCTCTCAGGGGTGGGCACAGGCCAGGGAGGGTGCCGGGGCCTTGCCCACCTTGTTCCAGGCCCAGAACGCCAGCCTCCACCCCCAGGCTGAGGCAGCGGCTTTAGGGCCCCAGCTTGGCGTCGCCCAAAGACCCGGGCATCACATGAGGAGGCTCGGAGTCTCCCTCAACTGACGCAAAACTAGGACATGCAGCGAATACATCGGTTCTTCCAAAATCCACACCTGAGTCCCAGGAAGAAACAGGAGTATTGGTGGGCCACGGGAAGCTGAGCCCCGGGAGGTGCCGTGTCCTGAGCACCTACCATGAACCCAGCACTTGGCCAGCTCCCCGAGGACCAGGCCCAGTGTGGCCGAAGCAGCAAGGTCCCAGGGGAGACCAACAGCTGGCCATGTGATGCCAGCCTACACGTGTGCTGAGGGGACAGCCCAGCATCCCACACACTACAGTGTTTATTCCTCTGTGTCCTGAGAACCGCATACGCAAACAGGTCCAGCCCCGGCCTCAGAGACCATGTAACCCAGCAGAGCCCCCACCTCAACCGACAGAACCTGCAATGCCTGCAATCGGATCCCTGATTCCTATGTCCCACCTGGCCCTGCAGAGTCCTGCAGATACAAGGCAACAACAGGATTCCAGGCCTGGAATTCAGTCCTCATTGAATTTGCCCTGAATGAAACTGTGAGCCAGATTCCCCCTGGGTTTGAGCACTTCCTGGGTACTGGCCATCTCCAGAAGCTTCTGGAAGCTTCCAGAAGCTGCTGTCCTCCTGCAACCCCTAAGGGTACTGTGCCCAAGCTGGGCAGCCCCTGGTCAGACAGCTGCTCCCTGAAAGAGCTAACCCGCAAGCAGGGATGCTCTCAGGGCTGGGAGAGTCTTTCTCATCATGTGGGACCCATCCTGTGGCAGCGGCCATCGCGTGACTGGGGCAGGAACTAGGAGACGATGAGTCAAGCCTATTCCACCTGTAGGACAGGAGGCTGAGGGTGGATGTGTGTGGAGGGGTCTGAGAACGCAGTGATGGCCTGGGCACTGGTGCCCTACGACTCCCAAGGGGCAGAGATGGGCAGACCCAAGCCAAGGTTAAGCCAAGGTCACCCTCAGCCTCTGAGGCGGGAGCACACTTTCCCTGCCACCCAGGTCCACCTCCAGCTGACCCTGACAGAGAGGCTGGCCTTGCCCCAGAGCCGGGGCTGAAAGATGCGCCCCAGGTTCTGTGCAGTCCCAGACAGGCGGCCCCACCCTCCTGGCCTCAGTCTCCTGCTCAGTCAATGGGTGGTAAATTGATTCACCGCCCAGGGCAGTTCTGAGGTCAAGTCTCCTGTACCAGCGGGGGCAGGGCCTGGCTCCCCCCGGGTCAGCTGTGGGACGTTAGTGAGCTCTGGCGGGCTACTATTTTGTGTATATGCCTGGATTTGATCCGCGGTGACTTGAGAGGGAATTCTTCACCCCTAACTTCCCTTAATCGCTGTTTTCCTCAGTGTTCTCTGAGGCGAGAGACCCCGGGGCTCTGCCAGGAACAGAAGGGTCTTCCATGAATGACCAAGAGGCCATCAGGGTGGCTCGCCTTCTGAGTGACTCCAGGCCCTGGCTGGGGTCTGCCACCACCTCCGGAGGAGCCCTCCCCCCCGGGGCTCTGCTTAGCTGTGGGAGGAGCCTCCACGATTTAGGGGGACGCTTTCAGTTCCTTCCTCTCGCGTATCCGGCACCAGAGGACTGGGCTTTAATTCTGACCTCGTGACTTCCAGGACCCCAAATGGGCCCGGGTGCCGTGCGGCTGCCCTTACACATCGGAACTTCCTCCAGCCTTGCCTTCCCTGCACCCACAGGGTAGGCGGGGCAGGCACAACGGCCACGTGGTTGCCGCCCCCAGGCCTGTCCATCAAGGCCCTCTGCCCACTGCCTCCCTTGCCCCATGGGTCCGAAGGTCAGCCGTGACCTTTGAGAATCCCAGCAGCCAGCACCAGCTGCTCCGTTCCTTTGCGCCTTCTCCTAAAGCCCGCCCGAAACCTGGACCTGAGTGTCTTCTGCTCCCCGCCTGGAAAGCGAGACACACGCCTGAGACCCTGTCTCCGAGACCCCTTCTGCAGTACCTAGCAGAGTCTGGGTGTGGCCGGTTGTGGGAAAGGCTTGCTGGTGGCTGGGAACCTCCGGCAGGTCACGGGGCCTGAAGAATCAGGGTCTCTGTACCTCACAGGGCAGGTCCCGGACCCGGCGCCCCTCTGGAGGAGCTCAAAGTAGTTGGTGGTCTTCACTTTTCCCCCAGGAGAGGAGGCAATGCCCCCTCCAGCCAGCCCCGGAGTGGAAGCCCAGGCGGAACCCGAGATGAAAACAGAGCAGCTGGGATGGGACTGCGGGGGGGGGGGGCGGGGGGGCGGTGGCGCAGCTGCCCTCCCCTGAGGCACTGCGGGGAGGACTGGGGATCCTGGACCAGGTCATCGCTGACAGCCCTGCCCTTCTAATATTCTAGGAACATTCTAGTGGCCCCAGTGGACTCTTGGGCTGGGGTGGGAGGTGGGAAGGCCCCCTCGAGGACCCTCTGGTGTCACACACCCTTTCTCTACCCTGAGCACCGTGGAGGCCGTGGTTTCTGCCGAGGACTAGGGATTTTTCTTTTCTTAAGGCCGACTGTGGAAACGGAGAGCCAGGCTTTCTTTGACCTGCCTCAGGTAGCCAGGGCCAGCGGATCTGCCCACCGGCACAGGGGGCCTCCTGGAGCCACGTGTCCATAGCAGGGCTCCTTCACCTCTGCAGCCTGCCCTGCACAGCCTGGGTGTCCCGTCCTCTGATACCACCGTGTAACCGTTCTCTTCCCAACACACGTGTTAATTATCTTGCCACTGCTGTAATTTCTCTCCGTAGTCCATTAATTAAGGGG
Source organism: Tapirus indicus (assembly GCA_031878705.1). Classification (NCBI taxonomy): domain Eukaryota; kingdom Metazoa; phylum Chordata; class Mammalia; order Perissodactyla; family Tapiridae; genus Tapirus; species Tapirus indicus. The sequence goes on along the minus strand of CM062924.1, from coordinate 86,470,417 downwards.
TCACAATCCGAGAGCATGTTTACCCAATAAGCTTTCTTTTTTAATTATCCAAATTGCTTGGAGACTGACAAAGACTCTCCTCTTCTCCTTCTCTCGGTGGATTAGTGGATGACAAACACACGTGCACGTGCGCACTCCCCCGACGCTTGCCGAGTGGCTGGGACCGCATCCACAGCGGGGTCACATGGCTCTTCCTCAGGGTCGAGTGCTGGGGGTGGCTGGCTCAAGCCCTAGGGTTGCCGGGAACATGCGGCAGTGCGGCTGGCGGGCTCGCACTGAGGGCTTGCTCACAGCGTGCTCACATGTGTGTGTCACGATCTGAGGGCCCAGGGCCCAGGCCAGCAGGGTTGTGGGCACCCCTAAGGTCAGGAGGCCGGCTCGTTTTCACGGACACCATATGTAAACCGCGGGCAAACCCTGCCCCGTCTAAGCAGGCCCTGAAATGACAGTCTGGCCTCCTTGTGAGAATGTTCAGTTTCGACCTTAGAGTCGGCGTCCAGGTCTTTCATCCTACAGATTAGTAGGGCTCCCTGTGGCTGGGTGGGGCCCTCCGTCTCTGTGCCCACTCCTCACTGATGGAGGGCGGTGGTCTCCTGCTCTACCCCAATTTGCAGAAGGAGGAAGAGGAGCTCAGGTCACCCAGGGTCACTGGGGGCCGACCCTTTAGCCTCTCTGCGAAGCCCATTCTTGTTTTTGAGTAACTCTGAGTCAAAAGGGCCTGGATGCCTGGGAAGGTAAAATGGGGCAGTCGCTGTGGAAAACAGTCAGTGGTTCCCCCAAAAGTTAACCAGAGTCCCCGCAGGACCCAGCAGGCCACTCCTGGGTATATTCCCGAGAGAACTGAACACAGGGACTCACACTGATACTTGAGCACAAATATTCACAACAGCAAAAGTGGAAACAACCCAAATGTCCATCAGCGGACGAAGGGATGAACAGGTTGTGGTGGGTTCACACCATGGAATCAGTCAGCCACGGAGAGGAGCGAAGCACTGACACCAGCTACAACGTGGATGAGCCTCAAAGATGTAATGCTCAGTGAGGACAGACACAAAAGGCCACATATCGTGACTCCGTTCACGTGACGTGTCCGGAGGAGGCGAACCCACGGACGGAGACACGCAGACGGCTGGTCGCCAAGGGGTGGGGAGAGACTGCTAGTGGGCACAGGGTCTCCTTGAGGTTAATGAAAGTGTCCCAGGATTAGGCAGAGCTGGTGGCCGCACAACATCACTAATGTACTAAATGCCACTGAAATGTTCACTTTAAAATGGTTAGTTTGCATATTTGTGAATTTCACCTCAATAAGAAAAAGAAAAAAGGAGGTGGCACCCAAACGCCCCTGCTGCAGCCCAGCTCACGTGTGTGGCCCGTGAGCCATCGACTTCTCCCCAGACGGGACTGCTCTGCTCATGCTGGCCGCTCTGAGGCTCGTGGGGGGACAATGAACTCATGCTGCTGAGGTAAGAGGAGGGACGCCGGGGACGAGAAGGCCCCATGCACATTGTCCTAGTGGATTAGGGGGTGCTGGCCGTCCTCGGGCCACCTCCGCCCGGCTCTCCTGGTGTCCAGCTGTGCCGGGCAGGCCCGCCCATTCCGTGCAAGTTTACGTCTCTTTAATAAAGATTAAGATGTCAGAGGGCCAGCGTTGCACAAAATCCCACTTTTATTAACTTCTCATTACCAGCTGAAGGGCGAGGCGCATTTCTGAGCTTCTGAAGCAGCAAGAAGAAAATAGTTATTAAATATGCATTTATGACGCCTGGAGCTTAGGGCGGTTCTTGCTGACTAAGCGAACGGGCGGTGTACCTCCCTGGCTGGCGTCAAGACAATGGGGACCTAATGAAAAGAGTGACCTGGCGACCTGGCCCCACTGGAGTGACGGCCCAGGGAGGAGGAGGGGCCGTGGCTGCCCCACTGGTGGGTGCAGCATGAGGGGGCTCCACACTGTGGTGAGGGGGCACAGAAGGTGAGGGTCCCAGGCCCACACTGGCAATGGGTCCCGGGGTCCTGAGTGGGCACTGTCCACAAAATGCACTGTGCCAGCAGGACTGCATATCCCTCTAGCTGGAGTTCACCGTAATCTCCCTGTTAACAGCCTGCAGCTCCCATCCTTGCCCTCCCATGATGAACCCTACCATCCACCTTCTCCGATCAGCCCCCCAGGTCGAGGGTTTGGAGCAAGGTGTCACAGAGCCGCTGTGGTGGCTGTAATTTCAGGGCCCCCCAGACCAGGAAGGGCCTCCCCAGTTGGCTTCAGTACCTCTCTGCTGACACAGAGGAGGCTCCACGAGATTTGTCCATTGAACCAATGAATGAATGAATGAATGAATGTTGATACCCCATCACCTTCTGCCATTTGACCAGCGGTAGCTTTTCCAAAGGATGTTGAAGACATCTCCGTGATTCTTATTTAAATTATTTAAGGAGCTGCTTCCTTCAATATCCCTCTTGTCCAGGCAGACTCTCCAGAGCGAAGCATGAGGTTTGCCAGTGAAACGACTGCTGCTGGCCCAGAGGAAATCAGCTCGAGCCCGTGTCTGCAGGGCAGGGGAGCCAGAGCCAGCAGGAGCCGAGCTCGGACAGGCGGGCTGTGTGGCCTGAGGGTCACAGAGTGAATTCTCCAGTGGGATGGAAGTGCTCGGAGACCCACTGCTGTTGCGCTCTGCCTGGTTTCTTCTGGGGGCTCTGTTGGCGGGAGCCAGATGAGGTGGCTCCGGCCCTCAGGCCCAGGGGACAGAGGCCCAGTGGCCAGGTGGCACCCACACTCTGAGCCTGACCGTAGGCAGGTGGGGCTGCAGCACTCAGAGGGCCCAGCGCTGTGGGAGCAGGGTCCCCAAAACCCAGCAGGTGGTCCTGTCCGGACCGGGCTGGGATGGGGCCCCACAGGACAGCAGCAATTCCTACACATTTGGGCCAGAATTCTGGCTGGAACTGATTTTCCCACACCTGGGGCAAGGCCAATAACCAAGCCAGGTGGGAGAGGGGAGGCCGAGCCTCAGACATAATCAGATCGTCATGCTGTTCCGTGTCAACTAACCCTGTTCTCAGATGGCCTTCCCATCCCCCGGGGCCTTCAACGCAACTGGAAACCAAAGAGAAGAAGCTTCCGGCTTCTTACCGCTCCTAGGGCGGACTCCATGGAGCCGGTGGCTCGTTCTCAAGGAGGGCGAAGGGCTTCAAAACCCGTGCACACCCCGGCAGGCACTCCAGACCGCGGCAACAACTCAGCGGCCAAGGCCCCCAGGGCCCCGGGGGGCCGACTTCTCCCCGAGCAGCTGTGATGCGGGACCAGGCCCAGCGCACTCCCACTGTCTGTTACGTCATTATTGTTACTGCTGCCATAGTTGTCACTTCAGGGTTTCACTGAATTGAGTCCCTCAGAGAGCACGTGTGTGTGCCGTGGGATTTGTCTCTGTGGGCTCTTGTCAAGCTCGGCTCCTTTCACGAGCCCTCGGCAGGGAGGCCAGCCCTCCAACTTTATTATCCAGTTTTGGGGACAGTGTGGCCAGGAGCAGCTGGTGCCCGGGAGTGGAGACAGTGGGGGCACCCGGGGAGGCTCAGACCCAATGACATGCGGATCTGTGTCACCTCTGATTCTGTGATCCGTCGGCGTCCTGCAAGACCCCCAGATTCCTGCGTGCTAACAGAACAATGCTCAGTCTCTCGGGAGAAGAAGGGAGCCCTGGGTCTTCAGAGTGCAGGGACCTGCCTGGGTCAGCAAACGCACATTTGTTGAGCAAACAGACACTTGTTGAGGAGTATCACGTCACATTGCTAAGAGGACACAGACAGACAAGCTGGGTTCAAACTGTGGCTGTACCTCACAGCTGTGTGACACTGGGAAGGGAAATTAACTCCTCTGTGCCTCATTTCCTCACCTGTAGAATGGGCATTGATTGATCTAGGGTGTGGCCCCATAGCCAGCCTCTTGGAGCAGGTGTTAAGTGTCTGGAGAAACATCAGCCACATACGCGAGCAGACTTAGTTCTCAGTCCTTGCCCCAGAGAGCACCTGCAGTGGAGACTCCCATTCAGCTTTGGGGCAGCGGGGGAGGAGACTTGGAAAGGGACGGGGTCAGAGGGGTCTACAGCGCTGTCCCTTCCATCCTGCCACCTCATGGCCCAGAACAGCAGTCAGACAGGCTCCCTTTGATCAAGGAGCCAAGCAGGCCACACCCCAGACCTACCTTCAGTTAGGCAAACCTGCCCCACGGGGGACATTTCTGAGTTGGGGCCAGGGTTGAGGGTGAGACAGGCTGTGAAGGAAATGCCAGTTCTCCCATAGTCTGCCTCGACGACAGGCGGGCCGCACTGTCACAGACCCGAGCCCCCAGCGTGTCACTGGAGGGGCAGACGAGTCACCTGGGAATCTGGCTCCAGGGGCGCCCGGGCAGGTCTGCCCGAGGGTCAGCTGGGTGCAGAGTGTGGGTGGGCGGGCAGCTGTCCTGTGTACTGGTCCCCACCCGTCCCCGGTGCTCAATAGCCTGCGCTCCAGGCCCTGTTTACCAGAGGGAGTAAAAAGGCCTCTTGCTGCTGTGTAAACAGACTTTCCAAAGGCCCTGCTTTCTCACCCCCTCCAGCTTTCCAAACTCACATTATGAATCGGCGGGCTTATCGGAAGGGCTGTCTGGCAGTTAAAAGATGTTTCCATGCATTGTGAGGCTGCATGGAAACCAAGTCATGTCAGCCCCAAGGACAAAGGAACTCAAGTGTTTGAAATGCAAAAATATTTTGACCCAACTACATCATTTTTGAAAGGAAAAAAGTAATTCGCGGCTCACAATTCACTTGCTATCTCACAGGAAGTCCTGTATTTCTTATTAACTCCCCGAGGCCTGCTTCTCTGTGTGAGAGGTCACCTCAGAGGGCCAGGGGTGAGGGACATTTATGAGTTTTCTTTCCGTCTCTTCCTGTTGTTTTTTTAGCGCCGCCTCATGTTTGTGAGGTGCTGGCCACCGGGCTGCTCTGGGCCTTATCTCCAGGGCCCTCCCAGACCAGGAACTGGAGTGGGGTACAGACTGTCTGCCCTGTGTTGCCAGGTCGGAAACCAAGGCCCCGAGAGGCTAAGTGACTTGCCCTAGGTCATATCAGTTGATGGTGGAGCCAGAACTGGAGTTCCTGTGGTCTTCTGACCCACTGTGGACGTCCTCTCTGGGGCTCTTTGGTTTCCCATGTAATGATGGTGTCTGGATGGAACCTCAGGGCTTGTCACCATCATCATCATCGTCAACATTATCATCATCACCATTGCCATCACCATCATCACCATCACCACCATCATCACCATCATCATCACCATCACCACCACCATCATCATCACCATCATGATCACCATCACCATCATCACCATCACCACCATCATCACCATCATCATCACCATCATCACCATCACCACCACCATCATCACCATCATGATCACCATCACCATCATCACCCTCACCACCATCATCACTATCACCATCATCACCACCATCACCACCATCATCACCATCAATACCAGCACCACCATCATCATCACCATCACTCCATCATCACTGCCATCGCCACCATCACCATCATGATCACCATCACCATCACCACCATCATCATCATCACCACCATCATCATCATCACCACCATCATCATCACCATGATCATCACCATCACCATGACCATCATCACCATCATCACCATATCACCATCATGGCCATCACCACCATCATCATCACCATCATCACCATGTCACCATCACCACCATAAACCATCACCATCATCATCACCATCAGCGCCATCACTAACACCATCACCATAAACATCATCACTATCATCATCCTCATTATCACCATCACCTTGGTCTCACTCTGAGCCCTAAGTATGTTCCAGGTGCCATTGTAAGGGTGCTTTATGCATAGCAACTCATGTAATCACTAAGCACAACTTTGAGGCAGAAGCTATTATTATCTCCATTTTACAGATGAGGAAGTCGAGGTGCCTGAGGATAAGGAAGTCCTCGGACAGTCTTTTGCCTTCCAAGCAGTTCCTTCCAGCACCAAATCACCCAAGTCCACAGAGAGTGCTATGGACAGGCCTTCCAGGGCTGCTGGAGCAGCTCAGCGGAGCCAAGCAGAGAGGCAGCCTGTGGGGTTAGAGCTGAGCAAGGCCCCGAATCCTCTGAAGCTGTGTGTGAGGTCCAGCCCCCAGAGCCACAGGAGTCGGGAAACCTCAGGAAGTGCCCCCATGGGTGCAGCAGGGCAGGGGCCCTTGCTGGGATTCGTGCAGCCAAAGCTGTTTTGTCCTGTTTGAAGAGCAGGGAGAGTTTCCCCTCGAGAGTGAGGATGCAGAAGGGGGGCCAGGAGGGGAGTGCCAGGGAGACGCAAAGCTCGCCGCCCACCACATTGTGGAGGGGGCTCCTGAAGAGGTGAATCGTGCGTGCGTCAGGTTGGGAAATCAGGGGCCCAAAGAAGGGCGAGGGCTTCGAGGAGGATTTTAGTGATATTTGGGGGGCCAAAAGGTGATTATGAAACAAAAGTCCTGAGTGTTTAATAAGGGACACATGGGGAGCACTTGCCGCACTAACGGAGGGAAGACGGGATGCGGCCGGACAGATTGAAACCAGCAGGAGAAGCGGCGGTGCCAGCCCAGGCCCAGGGGATGCCTGGTTCTGGGAGCATGCTTCTCATTCAGACCCCTGGGAAACTGGGTGACCCCAGAGGGTGAGCCAGCTGGCTGTCCTGCAAAATGCCTTGCAGGGTCCCCCCAGGGCATAGCCTCCTGTTTAAGAGTCTGGTTTGGAGTGTTTTCTGGGGGCCACGTTTCTGGCTTGCTGTCTGCAGGACTGTAGGTCGGTGAGTTCACCTGTCTGCGCCCCAGGGAAGAAGAGCAGCTGTTTCATCGGGCTGCTGTGAGGCCACCAGCGCTCGCCAGATGTGACCTAAGCTTGTCACCTCTGCCAGGCTCAGGGACACAGCAGCAAGCCTGCAGATGTGGCCTCTGCCTCCCGGGTCCTAGCCCAACATGGCCTGACTTTGCACATAGAAAGGCACAGTCATTGTGCCCTGGGCACAGGCACTGCCCTCCCTGCCACCGCGGCACATCGAGTTAAGCCCCATCCTGGGACCTTCCCGTCAGTGCCTGCCTTGCCCTGGGTGAGCGGGGAGAGACAATGGCCTCCCCCAGGGTGGGTTCTGCTTCCTGGAGGGCTGCACGCGGGCAGACACGGGATGAAGCTGCCCCTGGTCCCCCCAGCCTCCCCCACTCAGGGCGGCCGCCACGCCAGGCCTTCCCCGAGGGCTGATGTGATGTTTTTCTGTCCCTCACCAGCTCCCAGTACTCCTGCCTCTGCACTTCTCGTCCAAAACAGAAGTACAAAGGGAGGAAATGTATTCAAAATTCCTCCTCCTCATTTTATTTTTGCAGCTCTCTGGGGTGCCCACACTTCAGATTCTCTTCCGATAATTATCTGCCCTTTCGGGGCCTTGGTAACCCAGTGCCTCGGGTTTGGGAGGCAATAAGAAAGTGCTGGCCTGGTTGTGGCATGCAGGGCGTCCTCAGGGAAACACTGACAACGTCCCCTTCACGCCCAGCGCGAGTCTGGAGAAGCCGATTTCTATGATGATGATTAATTCTTGTCTTTGAATCTCTCTCCTTACTCTCAGCTGATCCACGATGAACACATCAGCCTCTTTTTATGTGATAATTTTCCATCCCTGGCAACGCAAACATTTCTGTGGCTCATACTCTGAATCTTGGCCATTGCTCAGAAATAACAGAGGCAAGGTTCCAACACAAAATAATAAGTTTTGCCTTTTATTACTTAATTTATCAACACTATACTGGAGAAACACCTTGTTAACTGGGTAAGAAGAAGCCGTTCACCAACGCAGCCCTGGGTGATGGAAGTGGGTGTCAGGTGGACTAATGAGTTCTGTTAGCATACAGAGAGGCCGGTGCTGAAGGAGGGTATTATTCAAAGAGGGAAATATTAAGTAAGAAAACGGTATACTCACACTGAATCTGTTAAATTAAGAATCCCACTCTTTCTGGCCAAAATCAATTTGTTATCCTCACAATTTCCCCCTGTATGTAATAGGGGATGAAAAGGAAGAATTGCCCAGAAAAATGACTCCTTTGAATCCCCAACCTGCCGGGACGGGGCCAAGTCCACATGGCAGACAGGGCATTTCTGCCTGAAATGAGCAGAGCAAACAGCCCAAGAGGCTCTTGGAAGCTCGCCCCACGACGAGGAGGAGTAACTGGCCGGAACACTGCAGCAGGGCGTCCCCAGGGGACCAGGGGCACCAGAACAAAGGCCATGCAGGCCCATCGTGCAGGTGGCTGGGGTCTCAAAAGAACAACAGCCCCGTGCGCAGGGCGGGCAGGCAGAGACTTGGTGGAATTCAACCTCGTGCCTCCAGCACCTGGGACAGCGTCCTGCACACAGTAGGTGCTTGGTGACTATTGTTGAACGGGTGAGTGAATGAACAAACGAGGGCATTTTGAGACAATGCAGAACAGGACAGAACACGAGGAATTCCCTAAAAGCAAATCAGTCGGGGCGAGCGAGGTCACGCCGCAATAACAAACAGCCTCCAAAACTCAGAGGCCTGACGAAAAGTCGAGTTTCGCCTGCCTGGTGTGAGTCACAGGGTGGCTCTGCTCACGGTTATCACCTGGGATCAACCAGGAACTTTCTGGCTGCAGCGTTGGAGGGCAGAGAGCTCTGGAGCGTGTTTCACTGGCAACTGGCTGCTGAGCCTAGAGGTTGACCGAGCCTGCATCCCTCACAGCCCTGGCCGGCGGCTCACTCACCCATGGGCAGGCAGGAGGCCCCTCCCCCTCATCCCGGAAGCAGAGTCAGACGTCCAGGTGGACAGCACTGAGGGTGCCCACAGGAAGGCAGGACGGGGCATCCCGGACCACGAGGACTTTGTAATCTAACAAACACGAATCTCTCGTGGCCTGGCCATCCCCCCCGCCTCTTACAGCACTGTGACCGCAGGCACGGTACAGCACACTACGTAAGTTAACACACTGCATAACCAAAATACCCCATAGAGACATTAATTTAAAAAAATCATCCATTACATCACTGCAAAGAGCGACTGTTATTTTTGTACATTTCCCTCCAGTCTTTTCCTACATGTATGTCCTTATACGTGTGTGTATTTCCTATACAAGGGGTGTGTGTGTGATATGCCATTTTTTGAAAACCCTCTTTTTAAAAAAATTAATAGCCTTTATATTTTAGAGCAGTTTTAGTTGAGTGAAAAGTACAGAGTTCCCATGTACCCGCCCCCCAGTTTCTCCTATTACTAACATCTTGCATTAGTGTGGTCATTTGTTACAACTGTTGAGCCAACATTGGTACCTCATCATTAACTAAAGTGCATGATGGACATTAGGGTCACTCTGGGTGTCGTGCGTCCTATGGGTTTGAATAATATGAATGTCATGTGTCCACCATTATAGGATCATACAGAGTAGCTTCACTGCCCTAAAAATTCTGTGCCCCACCTGTTCACCTCTCCCTCCCCACGCCCCTGGCCACCACCGATCTTTTTACTGTCTCCATAGTCTTGCTTTTTCCAGAATGTCACTGCATTGGAGTTAGACGGTGAGGACCTTTTCAGATTACAACTGTTCTTTCACTTGACAATAAGGCTCCTCAATTCTCTTCTGCGGCCGAAGAGCAGAGCCCTCCAAAACGTGCTAGATGTCGGGGTAGGGGATTTACCCCCACCAGCTCCGGGCCTGGGCCCTCCTCCACTGTCCTGGTCCACCTCCCCACCCATCAGCCAATGTCAGCAAAGGAAGGGTTGCCCCGGGATGTTCTTCCGTCTCATTCCAGATGCAGGGTGTCCTGAGTCCCTCCCAACAAAGGGACCAGGTCACCTCCCACGACTGACCTGGCATCGCTTCTCCCTGGCAACTCTCAACCAAAGACCAGAGGGTCATTCTCAAGGGCGCATCCATAGAAGTGGGCGAGGCGGGGAAATTGTGCCAGTTAGATGTGGCTGCAAGAGGGAGGGGCTGTAGTTTTATGTTATCCTCATTTTTCCTCCATGCTGCCAGTCTCCTTGCCTTCCCATGGGCTCCATTCTCTATCACTCACCTCGATGATTCTCCCCACTTTAGCTTGTCAGCTGGGAACTGGACATGTGTCAGCACCAGTGCCACCTCCTCCAGGAAGCCTGCTGCAGTAGACGGCATTACTGTCCCCACCTCCATGTCCTCTACCCCAGGATCACATCCGTCCCAGGACAGCCAGAGTGCATTTTCCCGCCTCACGCAGTTGGCAGTGGCCGCGTGGCTGGCGGTGGCTGATGTGGGCAGCAGTGAGGATGTACCCCTCTGAGCCGAGGCCTAAATGATTATGTGCGTCTGCTCTCCCTCTTCTTCGGCCATCACCATGGAAACCACACGCCCCAGATAGCCCACTGGTCCAAGGAACACGACAGACGTTCAGAGCAAACCAGACCCAACCACCGGCTTGGAACCAAGCCCGGCTGAGCCCAGCCTGGATCAGCCAACTTGCAATCGTGTAAGAATCAGTGAGTGTTAAGAGTTTGGGGGTGTTTGTTACACAGCATTATTGTGGCAACAGCTGACAAGTACACCTACTTCCAATTACTCCAAGCCAGTCCAGTCCTGCCTTTCTCTGAATTCAGTTGTACCCGTATTTAGTGTTTTAGTGTACTCTGGACTCAGCTCCTGAAGGTCTAGGTTAGCTCCGACTATGTCTGGAGAGCAGTACAGGAGGCATATGTTATAACACGGGACTTAAGGACACCTGCTTTGGAGTCCTGTTGGTGGCATTTGAAGCTCCTGGCCTCTCTACTGAATCATGTGGCCTCAGGCAAGTGACAAACTCTCTGTGCCTTAGTCTCCTATGCAGTGAAGTGGGACAGTAATACCCACATGGGGCGACTGGTGGTAAATGAGTTGATGTGCATAAAGTGCCTGGCGTAAGGCAAGCATCCTATAAACAACAACAACAACAACTATAATAATACGTACAGCAGCAGCAAGCGGGTTTGCAGTGCCTGGCCCACAGGGCTGTGTTGGTAGAGGACAGCCTCGCTGGGGGTAGGTGGGGCCAAATTCCACTTCTCCACAGCCCCATGCACCCATCTGCTCTCCTGCCTCCCTCACACCCTCTCCCGGCCCCCACACCTAAGCATGAGGCCGAGCATGGTCAGCCCCACAGCAGCATGGCCTAGAAGTTGCTGTGGGAGCAGGGCAGAGGCTGGAGGCCAATGCCAGCCACTGCTTGGCCCCACCTGGGACTCCCCACTTCACACCTGTGGTGTGAGCATCTGACTCAGGAAGCCAGTGCTGCACCTCAGAGAGGTTGGCGTGTGGAAGGCGAGCGGCGATGCTGGAGGATCTGCCCGTCCCCCGGCCTGGGGCAGGTGCCCACTCACTCCCTCTGACAGCAGGTGGCTTCTTAGACAGGGTGGGGAGGACACAGCCTTCCCCGAGGGGCCCTGCCTCCTCTGAGAGTCTCCACCCGCTAGGCAGGCCTCGGATCCGCCCATGTGCAGCCCCCCTGGGAGATGAGGCCCTCCAGGCAGGAGGCGTCCCCAAGCTCCAGGCAGACCTGGGCCGAGAGAAGTGACAGAAGGTTCTGCTCCCCACTCTCGGGACCAAGGGCCAGCCCAGGGCCCCACCTGGAAACCCCATGCCCGCGGCAGGTTTGGGCCCCTGGGCTCCAAGGAGAGGCAGCCACACAGCCTGGCCTCCCAAGACCTTCCCAGGGAACACCATCCGAGGCACAAGGGACCTCGGGAGGCCGGCCCTCCCTGGAGGCCTGGGGCGCTCAACATGCTCCCCCAGAAAGAGGTGGGCACAGCTCGAAGTGACCAGGCCAGAGGAGGGCCCCAGGGCCCACAATGTCTGCTCGTGCTGCGGCCTCTTACACTGGAGAGGGACCGGCCACCTTGACACCACATTTATATGAAACCAGACGTCGGCGTGACACTCACAGTGACAATAACCCCACTCGTGAGACGCTGGCAGGGGCCTCAGAGCCGAGGTGACTCCAGTGCCTTCCCCTTGGAAAGCCGAGGTTGTGCCAGGGGGAGAGGACGCCCCCACCCGTGACGCCCGGCTTCGCTGAGGTGTGTCTGCATTTAAGGCAGAAGACGCTCAACAGGCCTCGGAGCTGATATATTTTTCTCTCCTAATAGTGCGGCACGATTTAATTAACTCACGAGTGCACCCACCTGAAGATCACGGCGTTTATTGACACCACCATCTGGCTGCTATAAAGCCAGTAATGTAGATAATAAATCCGCTTCATTACCTGGGCCCGCGAGAGCGTCCCACTCGGAGCCACCTCTCCCAGCGCCCTCCCGCCAGGCCTGCCCGAGGCCACCCTGAGGTGTCATGTGGTTTCAGGAAAGGAGGTGGCCCGGGGCAGTGCCTGTGAACTCTGACCCACGGCAGTGTGACGACACCGCCTTGGAGGCAGGTGTTCTGACACTCAGGGCCTCATTGGCCACCTCGTCCCATGCCAGCAACAGCAGCCGCAGGCCGTACCGTCCATTCAGCAGGCCCTGGCACCCAGAGCTGCGCCCAGTGCTATCTTGTTACTGATCTTAATGCCCAGACCATGCAGGATGCTTGATTATCTCCAGTTTGCAGAGGAGGAAACGGAAACGCAGAGCATCCAAGTTCAAGGCCTGGGGCCACAATGTCCAGGGCAGAGCCATGTTCAAAGGGTTGGGGTGGACTGGGACGGGGGACGGACCCAGCACAGCCTCCTTGGGTCTCCAGCGAAAAGGAGCAAGTCCTTTTGTTTCCTTTCCAGGTTAATGCACATTTTCAAGTTCTGAGTCTGTCCCTTGAAACAGGCGATGTCTTGTCTGCCCTTGAGATTTAAGTTTGGGCAGAAAAATCTCAGCGGGGTGGGGGAGGGCCTGACCACAGACAGGGATCCCTATGTCACCTGCTGTCACACACCTGCCAGGGGCTGCCCGCCGGGGGCTTCATCTTCCAGGACCTGTGCCCCAGGGTGCAGCCAGGAAGCCTTTTGGAAGGTGTTTCAGGAGGAATGCTTCAGGCTGAAGAAGAAAACCCGGTCACTGCTTTCTCACTAGCCAAAAAAGAGGAAAAAGTAAATTCTCATTCCTAACCACCCCCCACCCCCGTCCAGGTGGGGCTCTCAGGCTGGGGAAGGGTCTGTCTGAAAAATGCCCCTCCCACCTGCTCGGAGCCCCCGCACCCTCAGGTGAAGGTCGGTGGAGCTAAGGCGAGGCCTTCCTCAGACACATAGGTCCTCCAGCAGGTGATAAATTATTGCGGAGGAAAGTAATGACCCGCACCTCTCCCCAGCCTAATCTGATGGTTTAAGCTGATTTCAGGGATCCTTACATTGGGGTGGGGGTGGGGAAAGAGGAATCCACTCAATTTAGGGGGGGACAAAATGCAAAAAGGGGACATTTATAACGTCGTCACCCAGCTGGAGCTGCCCATAACTCACCCTCGGCCACGCAACCAGCCCATTAATCACCCTTATCTGTGCTGGAAAGGGCCACCGTGCCGCCGCCCCCCCCCCCCCAGGAGGCAAGTTCAGGTGCTGCGGGTGGCCGCCGGAGGTCAGAGTCCGCCTGGGGCAGCCGTGGGAGGCAACTGGAGCTTCCAGGCTTCGGCCCCTCCCTCGAGCCTGATTTTCTGCCCCGGGCACTGAAGCCACCAAAGTCACGCCTAAGCGGCCTCTTCAGAAAAGAGTCAACAGTCGAGAAAACCGAGGCCTCCTGGGAGGGGCTGGGGGCGGGGCAAGGAGCCAGCCATGGTTTGGTCCCCAGGGGCGGCAGAGGCTCCCCGGGGCCACCGGCCCAGTACTGTCTCGGGAAGGGGACCGGCAGAGGCGGCACTTTCCGATGGTCTGCATCTTGGCCCCATTACACCTCTCCGCTTCGAGGCCTTTGATTCAGCAAAATCAAGGATGCAAACTTCTTAGGAGTACTTAGTTTCCATGGCAACCGAAGCCGACCTCAACATTATTGTTCTCTAGAGGGGACTGACTTTCCTATATGTTCATTCACTGAATTAATGGACTCCCCGTTCTTTTATCAGCAACTCCAGAACAAAGGAGAGAGACATGTCGTCAAAGGGCCTTCAGCCACGTCCAGCCTTTTGTCCCGGGCTTACTGCTACGAAGCTGGTCTATTCAGCCCAAGATTATCAAAATCAACTCGGGGCTGTCTCTGTGGCAGCTAAACACACTTTGATTTCATAAAGACATAACTGATCCCACATCCAAATTAATAATTGTGAGTGCAGGGTTCTTCGGGCTTGGGGCTCTGCTGTGATTTTTGTAATAAAGTGCATTTGTAGGTAAACTGCAGCCGAGTGAGGTCACCCGCTCTGGGGGCTCCTGAGCGTTGCTGGCCGGGAGGGAAAGAGAAAAGGATTTCTGAAACTAACTTTGCTGGCACAGGCGTGCATAACAGAGACAGCCAAACTTATTCTAGTCCCAGTAAGACCGGTGGAATCCAACGCCTGCACATCAGCGCTTCATTCTGGGGCTTCGGTGTTCGCGGGTCTCCCCATGTCCTTCCAGCCACATCCCTTGCTCTCCCCACCCCCCAAACCCTTCAGCCACCTGGAAAATACCTCTGCTTCCTCCAGGGGAAAAACAATGCCAAAGAAATAAACCACACGACACGACACTGAGCACAAATACCCGGCCACGCAGTGCTGTGCTGAGCTTAAATTAGTCCAGCGAGGCCAGGAACCGGCCCTGCCAACCGCCGGAGTCACAGCTTGGTCGCAGCCGTGCTTAGACCTTGGGGTGTGTGGCCTTCTCGGGTAACTGCTGCACAAAGACACAGCGGTGGCCCGTCCGTCTCCTCTCCCACCTTCCGGGGCTCGCTGAGTGCTCATTCCAGGCTCCGGAGTCATCCTTCACTAGCCCCCCCGCTCCCCCTGGGGGGGACCCAGGAGACCTCTGGGCTGCCCGTTAGCAGTGGCATTCCGCCCAGGCCAGGCTATGGAAACGTCCACACACAACGGCCCAGTGGGACAGGCCACGCTCCTAACATCCAAATAATCATTTCACAAATTATCATCATTATCAATCAATCGCCCTGTTTGGACCATGCCAGGCTGGGCTATCAGATGACTTTTATGACCTGTAGCATTTTGTACGTAATAACGGGGGAGAGATTTATGGACCCATCACCTTCCCTCTTCCAGCTGTAGGACTTTATTAGCTTCATTTATTTTTGACTCTCCTTCTAAGCCCCGGCCCTCCCCACCCTCCCCGAGAGCGCTGGCCGGGGCAGCTACCGCCTTCCAAGCTTCCGAAGAGGCACCCTTGTCAGTCCCCCGTCCTAGCCCTACTGACGCAGATTCCCGATTTATTTATTTTTGGGGGGAGGGGGAGAGTGGACAAGGGGAGGAGAAGAAAAATAAAAATAAAGAAAGGAAAAGGTCACTTCCCTTTGTTTGCATTTTCTCCCCGGTTGTACTGTATTAACGCCTCCTTCCTTTTCAAGATGGTCAAAGAAAACAAGATAAAGTGGGACAAAGGGAAGGCTGTCGGGGGGCCTTGTGTTTCCCCTTTTCATATCACCAAAGAGATTGAATCAAAATTCTTTTAGCTGATACCATCTCCCGGGGTGGACTACACTCTTGTTAACGGATAAATTCAAGCCCTCCAGAAAGTCTAAGAATAAATTTAAGCCTTTTGCCAAATGTCTATCCTATTGGATTTTGATAAGACGGCCATTGAGCCTTAATAATGTCTTCCATCCATTTTCAGCGGGCCCTTAACACGGCTCTTTATTCGTCCCCAAAGCCTCTTCACCCGGCCTTTTTATTACAGACTCCGGCGGGCTCTCCAGGGAGCCAGGCGACCCGAGTGATGGATGGACAACGCGCTAGATTATCTCCCGCAGATGTTTGCTCTCCAGGAGCCCGGGGCTTTCCCTCTAAGTAAACAGAGACTAAATAGCCTCGGCCGGAGGGAGCAGTCCCAGAGGTCCCGGCACCGCTGCTAGAAAAGCCGACGCAGCCCGACCTGCAGCCAAAGTGACTTTGGGGGAAGCGTGGGCGACGCGTCCTGGGCGCACACCGGGGCGGGCGCGGGGATGCGAGGGTACCGGGACCGGGCGAGCACGGGTCCGAGTCTCATCAGCACCGAAGCACGGGGCAGCGCGGCCGCGCAGGCTACCGAGTCGGCTTGGGGACAGGGGGCAGTGGGAGACGGAGGAGGATGCAAGAATTTGAGGACGAGGGGGATGGAGAGGGATGCGGGAGACTGCAGGGGGCACACGGGAGACTGGGGGGACGGAGGAGACCAAGGGACGCGGGAGAGTGGGACGCGAGGCATGGAGGGGACCGGACACACGGGCCCGGGGGCGGGGGGGGGGGGGGGGTTGGGAGGGTACTCAGGGGCGGGGCCGCCCGGCTCAGCCATGGATGGATCCGCCCCTTCTGGAGGCGGGGCCAAGCCTGGCGCCGCTCACAGGCTGCAGCGGCTGTCACTCCAAAGGAAGCCCCGCCCCGAGCCGCAGACCCATCCGTGTCTCAAGTTCGAATCCCGCTGCCTGCGGGTGTGGGCGCTGTCAGCCTCCCTGGGCCTGGGCAACCTCGCCTGTAAACTGAACTAATGGATTCTTACAGCCCCTTCAGCGACCTGACTGTCTAGTACTGAGAATGTATAACTGCGACTTCCCCACAAAATACCACCTTTCTTGCATCTCTTGTGTCAAGCCACAGATGGAACTAACTGTTGTTACATTTCACTGATGCAGATAAAGAACAGGAAGTATAATCGTCCTAAAGATGGAATAACCGAAGTTCGGAGATGTCAACTGACCAACCCAAGGCTGCACAGCGCCCCCAGTGCTTCCCTATCATATTTTTAAGGCTCCCAAAAGTGCATGTCTTTGGGGAGAAGAGGCCCTGTTCAGCCAGACACAAAAATCCCAAACTAAGAACTGATAAACCGGAGTCTGCATCCCATTACCAAGGAATTCACTACATTAGTCTGTAAAATAGCACACTGAGGCATGTAGAGTTAAGTGATAAACATATACATATGTATATCTCCAAAGCTGTAAGTAACACATCTATTCGTCAGGTGGGACCTTCTGTTTGGAAGGAAGGTCACATGAATGCTGCATTTACTCATCTTTCCGGCATTTGCCTCTGCATTTTAGCTTATATCTCTCTCTCAGTCCAGTCTCCTTCCTTCCTCCCTCCCTCTCAGAGCGACATAATCGGCTGGGTCCAGATCTAAGCACTGGCTTTAGGTTTTCGATCATCCCACCAACATGACCTTGGGCACCCAGCCCGTCACACTTGAATGCCCCAGATGCCCATAATGTCGAAGTTCAGTGCGAGAGTGGAAAAATCCTGAGATTCAAGGGCTGGTAGAGTGCTGTGCGGCAGTTTCTCAGAGTGGGGAGAGGTGTGCTGGAGGACGTGGGGGAGAGCCCCCTCCAGGCAGTCCCCCCCTTCGACTGGAGCCTGCAGGGAGAGGGGCCGAGCCAGGAGTCAGGAGGCCTGTTCTGAAACAGATGGCCACCAGGGCTCTCTTCAGCTCTGGGGCCCAAAGCTGGCCTCCCTGATGCTCGGGCTGCTGTGGGGGTCGCGTCTGTTCCAATTCTGTGTGAGAGGGGACCTTGGACCCCTCCGATGAGCCTCACAGGGCCTGCGATTGCCGGGACTCCTGCCCCAAGCTGGGCAGTTGTGAACGGGTCCCTGGCTGGACAGTGCATTGTACCCATCCCGTGAGCAGCTCCAAGAAGGACCTCCAAGCCACGTTAGCCAAGGTCTGATGGCCCCACCATTTATAAATGAGAGAGGCGACTGGGGAAACAGCGCTGCTCCAGGGCACAGAGGATGTGCCAACCCTTCTTCCTGTCCCGTCTCATCTTGCTCCGGCTCTAAAGCGTCCAACGCTTGCCTTCTGACGACCTCTACATCAGACTTGAGCTTTCGGCCTCCTGCCTTGACCCTTGTACCCTGGCTGGACAATCGACTGCCCATCCCGCCTCTCACTCCCCGCCAGGCCGCCCCCCTGTCTGCAGGAAGCCCCGCCCAGGACCAGATGGTCAGTTCGGTGACGGTGGGGGGGAATGGAGTTCTCGCGTTCTCTCTAGGAGTTGGGACTGGAGCTGACTACTCATGCCCTGTCGGGGGAAGTGACAACACCTCAGTTCCTCGAGATGCGGGAGAGCTGCGTATGGTCTCCTGCTGTCCTACATTCAAGAAAATACAAGTTCACTTGCCGAGGCAGGAAAAGGGAAAGGATGCTGTCGGGGTTTCCCTCACGGGCAACCGGAGGGTTTTGAGGAAGAAAGGCTGGGCAATGGGACGGGTTGCGGACACCTTGTCTCAGTGTCTGCTCAGACCCAAGGATCCCGCAGGGACGGACACAGACTGAGTTATGGGGACGAACGAGGTAAAAAGGTCGCCCCTGCCAGAGGCCCTTCAGGAGGTCATCACGGGGTCAGAAAATGTCTCCCATTGCGACGTTTTCTCCAAAATCAATGCCTCTGGGGTTGAACCTGGCAAGAAGGGGCAGGTCCCCGCCTCCTGTCCTTTATGGAAAAGTCTGCCCAGATGCCTTAACTCAAACCATCGAGCCAGGTCAGAGAGAACTTGGTGAAGTTTGGCAAAACTGTTCACTTTGGGGGCGAGGAAGGGGCCTTTACGCCGGCTTGACTGTTCAGCTCAGCTCGTGGCTTCAGGCTCTCCTGCGAGAGGGTGACACAGCCCCATAAGCACATACTCTGTGATTCTGACATTAAGAGCACAGCCCTTGAGAGGAGCTGGATAACCTGGTGCTGACTCATCACTCCCGACAGCTGGGCTGTGCTCTGGTGCTGTCTGGGTACCACCCACGGATGCGCCTCTGCTCTGTCCAGGTGGTGCTTGGAAGCAAAGATGCCGAGAGAGAGAACTCTATTGTAATTCTCCTGGAAAACCCCAAATACTAGATCAGCCGCCTCGTGTGAGTGTGGGTGTCTGTGTGCACGTATGTGCTCGTGTGTCCACATGTGTGTACACGTGTGTTTGCGTACACGTGTGTGCGATGCATGTGTGTTGTGTGTTTGTATGTGTGTGTCTGTGTGTGCTCATGCTCGGGGATGACCAGAACTCGGTGGTGGCTGAGCTCCAGCTGATGAACGGCCCCCAGGCTTTGGAGATCTGGATCTGATCCCTTCCGCTGGCGGCCCAGCATGCAACGTGTACACGCAGGTACCTACCCGCCTGTGTTCCTGTGCTTTCCTCTGGGGATGTGTGTATTTTTTGGGGCCTCGTACACTCTCTGGCTCTTTCCAAGCTGGTGTTTGTCAGCCAGCTGTCATCCATCACAGAGGCCGAGCGGCCGATGATGCCCACACTGACACTCTCTCTCTCGCCTAATGGTTTGCTTATTCAACGCTGTGCCCGGCCCTCTTTGGAGGCTGAGTACAGCAAAAGGCTTTGTTGAATCTGCAGCTAATTGTGTTTTTTTTTTTTCCTCTCCATATTCCTTTCATGTGAGTATCCAGTGAAGATAGTTAAATAAACACAACCTGCGTTTATTTCATTGCATGCATCCGCGCGGCCTGAGGCATTCCCACAGGTACAGGGCTTGCCTCGGTTCTCAGGAATTAGGAGGTTCAGTGAAGTGACCCCCTACCCGCTTACACAACGAGAATAAGCAACCGCCCTAATCACGTAGGGCTCACCATTCTGTGCACGCGTGGCGCCACAGACAACACATTGCTCACGGCCACCGGCCCAGCCACGGACCCACCTAGGCGTGCATCAGGGCAGGGACGCATGGGGGACGGCGAGAGGATAAGGCACAGAACCAGTGGGCCTACCTTTTGGATGCAGCCCTCCTGGGATGACACTTCCGCATCAGTCAGCATCTGCTGCAAAACAATTCGAAGGAGATTGTTAGTTTCTGACAAAACAACCTTCTTGTGCCACCGGGGCTATAGACCGCGGAGGCAGATCAAATGTGCTCGGAACAGTTAGGGTCAGACCTAGTGGCTTCTCTGTATGAGAGAAAGCTCTCTGTTGAGAACTGGGGTCCTTTACCCCGAAATGTCTCTCCATTGGTTCAGAACGGTAAGGAACCCCCCGGGGTGTCGTCTCTTTGGAAAGGCAGCTGGGTCCTCATAGGGACAGAGCCACTCTGTGGCTCACCCTGGTCCTTCAGTAATGGCACAGACCTGCACAGAGGGGTCTCATGACCAGCATGTACTATGAAAAACAGTTCAGTGGGGCACGAGGACGTTTTGAAACGTATAACTGACTCTTTCCCTGTTTCCTCCGCATTCTCCCAGCAAGCAGAGTAGCCTGTATTCAGAGATGAGTCTGCGTGCATGGCGTGCAGCCCAGGAGGGTGAGCAGGAGGAGGCACAGTCCAGCTCACATGGGGCTCGAGGTCTAGCTGGGGAGGCCGAGCTCAGGTGAGCAGCCAGATTCATCCTGGGACTCGGTCAAGCCCCGCCTGGAGGAGGGCCGCCGTGGAGGAGGCAAGAGCAGAGAGCAGAGGTCAGCATTGACCCCGACTGATGCTGGAGGGGTGAGAGGGGGATCTGATGCCATCTCTCTCCTGCCTCTGTTTTGGCAAATCAAAGGGGGCAGCATCTTAGCTTGCTCTCTGTCCCAGACCCCTGAGGGGGATGTTTCTGCACGATTTTTGGAGCTTCTCACAGGGAATCAGGCTAAAGCAGAGAAGCAGTGCCCAGCGTCATGGATGCTTCCTGGTTTGGCCATTGATGACCCTCCTCCAGCAGTGAGCCGTGGGCAGCACCAGGAACTCCTGCCCTTCCCTCTGCCCATGGATACAGGCTTCGGACAGTGAGGGGAAAAAGAGCCAGCCATTTCGGCTCTTTCTTCTACCTGGCGGTTTTGACTTGGAGCTTTCCCCGGCTCAGCTCTGGAGAGCTGCAGCATTTTGCCCGGCTGGCGTCTCCTCTGAAAACCCACCAAGTTCCACTCCAGGGGGCGGCGTCTCAGTGGCGGGTCCCAGAGCGCTTTCTAAGCTAAGCAAACTGACAAATTAGCCGTATAAATGGGATTTTTCCCTTCTGGGTCACAAGTGCCACACAGAGTCACATATATAAATTGTAACATCGTTTCCGTAAGAATAGAGACCAAGATTGAAACTAATATATGAAACATAAAATGAGAAATGGTGTCAAATCCAGGGGTTTTTATTTCCCCTTCCCTTAAAATTACATAAAATTACTATTGGCTTTTCAAATTACAAGCACGGAGCCCAGAGTGCCGGCAGTGCCCACGCAGGCCGGGCAGGAGAAGCGGGGTTCCGCGTTCCAAACGCTGGCGAAAGGGCCCGGGCTCAGCTGTAATAACAGTAAGTCATATTTTTAAATGTTGAGAATTCTAACCAGTTGGGGATTTTATGTTTCTTTTTTCTGAAATTGTGGTTTGGAAACTAGCTGCCCGGCTCCAGTCCAGGGCACGGGAAAAGGTGAACACCCCAACAGAGACCCTGGGAAGGTCCCCCCCAGGAGAATTGGCAAGAGACCAGGCCACCAGGTGCTCTGTCCCTGCTGGGCCTGAGGCTGGACAGGCCCTGGGGAGATTAGCCTCAGATGCTGGGGGCTGAGCTCGGCCACTGGGCAGGCCTTAACTGCCCTCTTGCCTGTCTGCTTTTCACCCCCCAATCCAGAGCCAAGACGGCCGGCCCAAGGCTCAGTCAATGCCGAGAGAGGAGGAGAAAGTGGGGCTGACTGCCTGGATCTCAGAAAAGTCTGTGGCTTCAGGAAGGGTCTGTGCTCACCAATGCCCAAAGCCAGAAAGGCTGTCCCCGAGCCACCACCCAGAGGCCCCGAGGAGAGAGACGGAAGGGCCACTGTCCTGCTGCAGACTGCCCGGGACCCCCTGGACACGGTCACTCACAGAGACTGAGACCATTGTCAGCGTCACGCAGAACTGGGGGCTCCACAGTTGGGTCACAGGGTCCCCTGAACCAGGCTGAGCTCTGTGCTTCACCTGGCTCACTGTACCCCTTATGGGGCACAGGGGCGGCTTGAACCAGGAGAAAAACCGTGTTTTAATTTTTCTACAGAGTGCAGCCCCCAGTGCATGGGACGAAACCACGAGACAGGCGCCCCGTCCGGAGTGATCTCCCTTCTTGGGACTCTGCCTGAGCCCAGAGTCCTGTCCCCTGTGACTGAGGTGCAGACACCACGCTGAACCAGGAGGCGACCACCTGGGGCCTTGGTGGCACTTGTACCTCATGCTCCCCTTTCACCCCACTGAATTTAGTCGAAGGAGTTCCCACCCAAGCACCATCGAGGAAGCCTGAGCCGCCAGACCAGTCTGGAGGCCACTTCTGGTTGCCTGCCACTGCCGGGGACCATTCCCAGGGAAGAGGCTTCAGGGACCTCCTGCACAAACGACACCCAGTTGCCTTGCAAAGCCCCAGAGAGTGTGTTAAACATGTCAAGGGTGCCATGTGATTCTTTTTGAGGCACAGTTTACAGGCTGGCCTTCTCTAGCTGCAGCCAGGCCCAGCTCGATCACATTCCCAGGCGGGCCGCACACTAACGTGACTGGGAACACCAGTACTGGTTTCAGGCGCCCAGAGAAACCACTTTCAGAAGAGGAGAAAGGTTCAGGGGCCGCGACCCGCCCACGGCATGGAGGCCGTGCTGGAGGCAAAGGACTGAGCTGTCTTGGGCGGAGTCCCTCCGAGTTTAGCTCCAGCCCCTGGCCCCAGTCCAGGGCACAGGCCCAGGTCTGGTGAAAGGGACACTCCCAGTCCATGGTGGCCCTGGGGCACATCACTGAAGGAGATGCTGTTGTCTCTCTGGCGTCCCCAGGGAAGTCAGCGCCACCTGCACAGGCGCCTGCTCACCCTCATCACTCACACCCCCATCTTGGAGCCCACGGGCGCTGGGTGTTGCCTGGGAGTGGGCATTTGCTGGCCTCTGGTTGGACATTGTCAGGCAGGCCCCCTCCTCTTCCCGGAGGAGGAGAAGGCGCGCTGCCAGGGGCTTAAGCTCTCTCCCTCCCCATGTGCAGATCATGGAGCGCTTCGGGGAGAGCAGTGAAGGCCCCTCATCACTCCCAGGGAGGGCCAGCGGGAGGAGGCCCCCGTTAGCCCTGCAGCCCCACATCTGAGCCCTCCGGTCTCCAACACACTCCATGCTGGGCCCCAGGGTGGAGCGCTGGCCCTCTGCCCACCGGCCCCTCTATTGGAGTGTGCGCCACTCCCGCTGTGTTTCAGTCAGCTTTGTCCTCATTTTGCTTTCGGTGGCCCTGACCTTCCTTTCTCCCCACTCCCCATGACCCCCTTCACTGAGAAGGGGCAGTTGTGATGACCGAGCCGGTTCTGAAGTTTGCAAGGAGCATCACATACGCCACCTTAGCCATAAGCACTGGAGAGTTTCCGGGGAAATATGGCTCATGGTCATTTCATTGAGGGCTGGGGGTTCCCTCAGGCCAGTGGTGGGCTAGAGGTCAGCCAGAAGGTGCAGAGGTGGGTTTCTTCTTCTCTGAAGATCTGGAGGCTGTCCTGGAAATATGTTCACACCCCTGGGGAGTTAAGGCTACTGCTAGACTGAAGCCAAGCCTCACCTGGGGGATGCAGGGAGTGTCCTGAGACAGGAGGCCCAAGCTGGAGAGAGGTGGCTGGGGGCCTGCCCACTCTGGACTCCAGACAACACATGGCAGCCTCTATGTCTGAGGACGGCACAGGCTGTGTCCCCACAGCGGCCTGATTCCTACAGACTCCCTGACCTGCATCTGAGGCACCCACAGGGACCACTCCTCATTCATCCAGAAACCCTGGTCAAAACCAGCATGAGAAACTCTCCAAGGAGAGCCCAGCCAGCACCCCGTGGTACGGGATCGGTCACTCTCAACCGTGCTCAGAAGACAGGGCACATCGTGAGCACCACACACCATTTCTCCCCAGATTTTGCTGTCCCTTAACACAGCCGGCTACTGTCCAGGCCCAAACGTGTCCCACAGGCCTTGGGCTGAGTGTGGCCAGAACCACTGTCCTTCATCAGAGGCTAACAGTGGCCAAAGGGGATGGAGCATCCCAGGAAATCCATCAGTTTTGCCACTTTGAGGCCCTTCTCTCCATCGGGGAAGAGTCTGGTGAGATCTGTGCTCAGCAATGGCTCCCATCTATGGGGAGACTGTGGTCAGGTGGGGATGTAGAGACAGACATTTAAACCACGCTGTCCTCAACAAGTCAAGATGCTACACACAACACACCAAGCAAGAGAGACCAGACAGAAGCGTAAGCATCCATGCAGGGAGGGGCCAGGTGACGCAGCATCTCCCCTGCTCCTCTGAGCCTGGTCCTCTGCTCCCTTCTAGCTGCAGGGTGTGGGCGGTTGAGCAGTGTGTCTGCCCCGAAGCACAGCTGTAGGACCACAGGTGGCCAGGGAAGAACCCCACCCAGTCACATGATGCAGAGAGAGGTGGGGGCGTTAAGCCCAACCTGAGCGGTGCCCCCTCCAGAGAAAGCCGGTGCCGATGACCTTGAAGAAAGGAGCACCGTCCTGCAGAGGGGAGGTCTGAGTCGGTTCCAAAACTGCCCGGTTCCGGCAGCTTCTCTCGCCTGCCCCCATTTCACAGCCCGTCTTGGCAGGAATGCACGTCATTACCTCTGCTCGTCACCCACTGCTGACCTCGGGTGAACACCCGCCGGACACACCCCTCCTGGAGCCTCTCAGCCCTGCCCTCTCCCCTGCCAAGGCGGCCATTCTGCTGAACCACCTCTTTATTTTGCTGGGGAGCCCTCGGCACACACGTCGCTGGCCGGCCGGCTGTTGGCAGTGGCTGTCGCTGCTCTCAGCCCATCTCCGCACCCCGGCAGAAGTATTAGGTGTGTTTTGATTAAGCATTTTAGCCAAAAAAGCGAGGTTTGCCCTCCGGCGTTTCGCTTCTCTTGTGGGTGTCGGTGCCAGGATTGAGCTAAGTGGGGTTGGTCAAAACATCTTTTTTGACTCTTAAAATAAATACCCTCTGTTCTCCAAAAAGTCAGCCCAGAGCAGACGCACACACAGACATCTCGTAGCTCACAGCTCTGGAGTTCTGGCGTGTCCCCCGAGGGGGGCTGAGCTTTCTGGCCGGTGTCACAAATGGATCCCAGAAGGTTTCTCTCCCTTCAAAATAACCTGTTATTAAAGTATCTGAAAACACACCTACAGGAGGAAACCCAGACGGAGCCCCAGCCACACAGCTTCCAAACCAGGGAGAAGTGGATGAAGCCGCCCGTCTGGCCTGAGGCCCAAGAGGTCCCCAGTGCTCTCATTTACTGACCTCTTGTTCTTGACCTTTGAGCCCAGACCTCTCTCTCTAACCTGTTTCTCTCTTGTCCCCTGCTGAAATCACTTCTTCATGCCCAAAGACTTGAGTCTGAGTCTAGAAGTGGCTCAAAGCTGATTCAAGGCCTCCCCCTCAAAGAAGCAGCCATGGGTGGGGGCCAGGCTGCCTGTGCAGGTCACTGCATGGGGTTGCCACAAGGGAAGCACTGGGGACCGTGCAGCCCCAGCTCTGAGCCTCACTCTGCTGACCTTGGGGAGACTGGGGGCCACAGGGGCTCAGGGCCCTGCTGGGGACACAGTCTAGCAGACGGGTCAGGACCGTGGCTCCATGGTCAGCTGCTTTGGACTCCACAGGGGCTGCCCTCATAGGAAGGTTTCATACCCAACTAAGCAGCACCCTCAAAACGGGCCCAATGAGCTGACAATCAGAATTCATTGAACCACGGAACTTCAGACTCATCTCATTCTCGACCAGGGATGCCATGGCCTCCTTCCCGGGAAGACGGAAGTTTTAAAGAACAATTCTCACCCTTAATTTCCTGTCCAAAGTCCTAACACGACTGCCACTTCCCCTGGTGTAAATGCTGCATTCACGTTGTGACGGCAACACCACCAGGCTGGTGGCAGGACGGTGACAGCAGTAGGCGATATTTCGGGGAGCTCACAGTGTGAGGGGCCTCTCCCAGGCACCTCGAAGGTGGATCTCCTGTGCTTCTCACAGCAGCCCCATCCGGCCAGAAGAAATGATGACCCTGGCTTTACAGACAGGAAATGGGGCTTGGGCGTGGGAGCACAGGGCAAAGGTCAAAGAGCCACTAAGTGGTGGAGTCTGCGTTCAGATCTGGGCCCCTGATTCTGGACTTCTGCTCTGGAGGAACAGGAGGGCCTTGGGCCATGCATCCGGCGGAAAGAAGCCCCATGCTGACCCTTCCGACCGGGTCTCGCACCTGAACCCCTGCCAGGACTCTCCCTGGAGTGGGCCCTCCCCTCGGTCAGGCCCGCGGCCACGAGCTGGAGCCGAGCTGGGTCGTGTCCCGCTGGCAGCCCCGACAGGAACCGTGGAGGGCAGTCAGTCAGGCCGACCCGCTCTGGCTCCCAGAGCAGAGGCTCCAGTGGTGTTGACACAAGCTCTTGAGCTCCCAACTGGGAGCGGGGTGATATTTATTTATTTTTTGCATTAAAAAAAAAATCAGCTTGGCCGTGTTTGAGCTACAGAAATGATTTTTTTGAAAGGCGCCTTGGACACTGTTTTTAGCTTTTATGCCTAAACAGATACTTCTCAGTTCTTTCAAGTGAGATCTGCCCAATGAATGGAGCCTCTCTCTTTACTCCTAAGAAAAATATTTACACAGTCAAGTACGGCACGAAAAAGGACCCAGGCTCCTTCAGAGAGCCCATCCCTGAAATGCATATAGATCTCCAGGCGGCTGTTTACATTCCCAGCCTGACATCCCTGGGCCTCCCCTCCCCTAAGTCATTTCGGAGCCTCCCGCTTGGGACCCTGAAGTCAAGGGTTTGTCCCAGGATTTCTCCCTAAGAGCCCAAACCAGTGTCCAAGAGGAAGAGCCCTGTGTGAATGACAGCAAAATCCCTCCTTGCAAACCCTTTTGGGAGGCCAAGAAGAAAACCCAGACTCCTCTGCCTCCAGGCCCCGTGCAAGGAGCTGTGACCTGGACTCCCCCCTGGCCTGCTTGTCCCAGGTGCATCACCTGAGCCTGCAGCTCTGGGCTTGGGGGAGTTCTCTCTTGACCTCTCTGGAGTGTGGTGGGGCCTTCTGCTTTGCTCTGGTGGCAAGAGCTGACGATGGGGCGGACAACGTTTTCCTGGCCAGCACGGCCTTGCACAGACCCGGAACCTCTGGGCACAGTTTGCCCGCTGTCAGGCGTGCCGAGAACACTCTGTCTGCTGGCTGCCCTCTGTCCGCGAGCACGCGCCCCTCGGCTGGATACCCTGCCCTGCCCGGGGGCCGTCTGGGGCCTGCACCTTCCTTTCTGCAGAATGAGTGACTGAAGGAATGAATGAATCCCCGCCCTGAGTCTTCTCTCCAGGTTAGATGGTCTAGTCTTTCCAGGGTCCCCTGAGGGCAGGGGGACAACATCCTCCAGACCCTCGTTTCATAAGTAGCCAGTGAGCACTTTTGTCTACACTGCCCCAGGAAAGGTGACTTGGAGACAGTTAAAAAATCTCAAAGCAGCATCAATTCCAGGATTAGCTACTTTGGAGCAGAGGCAATGGGTCAGACCCATCCCGTCCTCCAACAACATAAACGTGAAGAACACGGAAGGCCCCCCGGACCCTGCGGAGAACTCCCGAGTGAGGGCTGCTGAGCGCAGGGCCTTCAGGAGCGGGAATCCTGAGGTGGGCAGAGGAGGGGAGGGGCGGCGGCAGGGCTGGGGGCAAATGAGGACGCCCAGAAGACGGAAGAGGGCCAGGTTTGGAAAGGCCTCGGGGCTGTGCGGTGGGTGTCCTTGAGCGCTGAGCGGGGTTTCAATTTGCCTCTGAGGGTGAATCTGGACACCGATGCTGGCAGGACAGACAGACAGGTGCAGAGTGGGCAGCGGGGGAGCGTGACCTCATGGACCCTAGTCCCTAAGTGGTTACAGTCCTCATGTCTACTCCATGGAGCATGTGGGGCATCTTCCCTGCTCACCCGCATGTTGGGGTGCCATGATGTGACAGACGTCAGGCTGCTGGGCCCCAGGGTCCTCACCATCAGCTGGGGACCTGATGGAAGCCGACCAGATGGACGACAGTGAGACAGAGGAGGATGGAGGGCCTGGTGGGCCAGGCGCCATGCTGGGTCCTTGGCTCGCATTAACATGTGAAAACTAGAACAAGCCTCTGAGAAATGGCTGTCGTCACCAATCTTTACAGATGAGGAAGAGGCTCAGAGAGGTAGAGTAATCTTCCCGCACATGCACGGCTGGCGAGGGTGGACACGGGAGTCAAGCCGAGGCTGCTGGCCCTGCAGGGATCAAGGTGAGCGGGGCTTGTGGGGCAGGGGCATAGGTGGAGGGCAGGACGGTGGAGCCCCTTTCTTAACGAAGGTCTGCAGGCAGCACAGGCGTGGAGCAGCCTGGCCTCTGATCCTAGGTCCCCGGGCATCTGACACAGCAGGGTTCCCACCGCAACCGTGTGTCTTCCTGATAAAGCACGCGGAGAAATACAGGCGAGGCTGCCAGCCCGGGGGCTCCCCAAGTCCCTTCCAACCCACAAGCCACATGTTCACTGCTCAGTTCCTTAGCAGAGCGATCTTAGCACAAATGCTCCCCAGGCAGACAGCAAGTCCGTGGTCCTTGACCTGGAGTCAGAGGCCCCGCAGAGGAGGCGGCCGCTGGGAGCCCTCTGGGTAGGGACCCCCCCCTCACTCCCACCAGCTCCTGGCCTGCGCAGCAGCCCACCCAAGCCCCTCCAGGGCCTTCTCCCCAGGCTTCCGGGGCTGTATCACAGGAGACAAGCAGGCACAGTGGTGGCCCCTCGGCCTGCCTCAGCCGTGACCTGGCTTTGTCCCCTGTGTCTCACACCATGGGACATGGGCAGTGGAGTTGGGGGCAGGGCTTGAGCTGACCTGGGGGGATATTTGCAAGGATTCCCACTCTCTCTGGACCGCCACCCCAAAGCAATCCCTTTCCAGAGGGGATGGAGTGCATGTTGCCCCCAGCTCAGGACATCCTGACCTCTGGAGTGCTTGAGCCACTCCAGCCAAGACTCTGAATACTCTGCCAGTCCAAGACGGGGCCCCTCCACATACTGGGCGGCTCCGCACCTCAGAGCCCACCCCACAGACGCTGCTTGGCCCCTTCTGTTGCCTCCTTCTGAATGGGGTGTCCTGGGTGACCCAGCCCAGGGACCCCGGAGCAGGTCAGACCTCGGGGGCCTGCATGGCAGGGACCCGGCCCTGTCCTCCTGGCCTTCCGCGGAGCTCCTGGGCATGGAGAGGACATGCTGATGGCCCAGGCAGGTGAGGGAGCTCTGGCGAGGACGCTGATCAGGAGGGGCTGGCAGGAGAAGGCTGATGCATCCACACGATATCAGCAGCCGTGGCACAGGCTCCCAAGCCCCTTCTCTGCCAGGCGGTGAGCTGAGGGCTGAGCCCAGGACAGTCTCCACAGGCCCTTGTCCCAAGGAGGTGGTGTCCAGTGTTGCACCTGGCCCTGGTGGACAGCTTCCTCCTCCTGCTTCCGGAAGATTGATGTCCCCAGAGGAAGTGCTTGTAAATCATGAGAGCAGGTGACAAATGGCACTTCCAATCAATGACTCATGACAAGCCATAACTTTCAGTGTTAGAAAGGGAAGCACTGGTGCGTCCAGGAGCCTCACAGTAGCTGCTCCAGGAACTGGACACGCGTGCCCCGGAAACGGGGAGAAAGTTCTGCAGAGCTGTTTGTTCCTGGAACTGGTGCCAGAGCTTCCTTCTGAGGGTTTGGGTTCCAGAGCAGAAAAGCCCAGAGCTGGAAGGGGCCGTGCGGCCTTGGGAGGCCCCAGACACTGCAGAAGGGGTCCTGGGGGGTGGGGGGGCCTGCTCTGGCTCAGATACTCAGCTGGGCCCATCCAGAGGGAACCCCACTGTCCCCGTGCTGCAAACTTGGTGTCGAAAGTTGGTGATTCTAGTGAGCCTCTGGGGTGGCCTCACCCACCATCCCCGCCCACCCTTTCTTCTCTGTGAACTGTCACTGCTGCATGTAGAGAGGAGCATGCTTATTCCAAAGCTATCCTAGCCTTTCTGGCCAGTCTCCCCTCTCCTACCGATTAGACGCCTCCCGAGGCCAAGAGCCAGGTCTGAGGCTCCATTGTGGTTCCCCCAGAGCAGACACATGGCTGTAGACCCCAGAGGGCACTGACTGAGTGATAAATGGTGAGTAAATATCCGTCCTCCAGTGGTCACTGAGCACTGTCCAGGCCACACTCATCCAGTGCCCACTTGTTTGGGGAGGGGACGGCCGAGGTCCGAGTGGGGCTGGGTCATCCAGGCTGAGACCGGCCTGGGCCCTGGGCCCAGGGCAATTCTCGGAGACCTTGGGGCTGGGAGAACCCTAGAGCCGTGCTTGGGGCCTCTACCTGTGCCATGTGGGGGCAGGCACCTCTCTTTGCTGACCCGGGGGTCTGGGCAGGTGACTGGAGATTAGACACCAAGGTCTGAAGGGCACAGGGCCCAGCTTCCTTGGAGTCGCGTGACCTGGAGGAGAACAGTATGGGGAGACCAGGGTGGATCTGAACTGTTCCGGGGTGAAGGCCATCCCTCCTGGCCCCTGACACCAGAAGGCCAGCCCCTCCGTGTGTGTCTGGCACCAGCACCCCAGGACGCAAGGGAACCAGCATCTGCATTGCCTAGAACTGTCTGGGTTGGAGCACTGACAGCCCCCCATCCCGGGAGCTCCTCACTTGGGTCACCTTGCTGGGGGGAAGCATCAAGGCCCACCTGGAGGAGCCCCCCTCCGGAAGGTGGGGATGTGTTAGGGATGAGACCCCTGAAGAGAACATCAACACAGCGGCCACACACTGGCCTAGGTTCCAAGTTCCCGGGTCACTCCTAAAGTCTGCCACCTCCGGGACATGGGGATAAATTAACCGCAGACACCAGAAGTCCACCAGCCTAAGGGGAGCATTTGCAAGAGCTTCAAAGAGCTGAGGGCTCCAGGCTCTGCCAAGACAAATAAAGGGGGCCCTGACAGGTATGCATCCCCCATTCGCCAGCAGCCACTCAGAGACTGGAGAGAGGATGGTCTTAACAGAAGCTCCCTGGATTTTCTAGAATGTTCTTTCATGTTCTGAAAGCCCAGTGTCCCCATGCAGCCCGACCCCTTTGCAGCCCCAGAACACTGTTCGTCTGTTGTGTCAGCTGCATGCAAGGCCCATCTTGCTTTGGTGCTCACCCCAGGCCCCATTTGCTCACACCAACACTGAGCTCTGCCGGCCGCAAACTGGGGGTGACTCTCCCAACTCACGTCTGAAAAAATGCATCCAGGGCCACTGTGGGCGTTCCCCACCTTGCTCCCGAAAGCACTACCAGTCCCTCCACAGACCTCCACCCGCGCTCCTCCAGGACAGCACATCCAGAGAAGCTGCCTCCACCGCAGCCCCGGTGGGCTTTGCACCTTGGCGTCTCCCAACGGGGAAATACATCACAGGTCAATTATCAGTTCTGTGTGCACATTTGTCTTTTATTCTCAACCCTTTTTAGTTATAGAAATAACCTGGATATTGACAGAACCATATTAATGCACTTCAACTTGACCCTGTTTATCGATGACTTGTTTGTTTAAGATGATCCTTAATAATCACAAGTGAATAAGAAGGGGTCATAGATCTCCTGCCAGCGGCTGCTCTGACACACTCCAGTTTGAAAGTCACGAGGCCCAAGGTCTGGGGGGACGCGACTGGACATTCTGAAATGCAGCTCTCCTCCGGATGTCCCCCAGGATTTGGGGTCTTCTTGGGCTGCGAGTTCCCACCCCACTTATTAGGATTTGGGGTAACCTTTAATTATCTAAAGGTGGGAGGGTCAGAGATCATCACCCCACATTTCAAAGCAGAGCTGAATTTTAATTTTCTTTAAAAACAGCAGGCAGCACTTTGCCAGGACAGGAAGGACAGTGAAGAAGCAGCCCCACTTGTCACTGCTCCCTTGGAGCAATGACCTAGGCGACAGGGGCCTTTCCCTGATCAAATTCTGGCCTCATCTAATCCTCACTCTTTAATTATTCCACTTACTCCTTCACTCAGCAAATATGTGTGGACTCTCTCACTGGTAGGTTCCGCAAACTTGCAAGCCAGGAAAGCCAGAAGTACAACTGTTTCCATTCCTGGTCGTAATAAAACAGCAGTGACGCTAATAACCGCTAACATGCTAGCTCTGCGAAAGGCGTCATTGTGTTCTTATTTAACGCTCATGATAATCCTCTAGCAATCCCCATTTGCCCCTGGGGATGCTGAGCTCAGAGAGGTTGAGTAACTTGTCCAATGTCACACAGCTGGGAAGTGGCAGAGCTGGAATTCCAACCAGGCCGTGCCCTGAGCCATTCGCTTATGTGGCCTCTGCAGAACTGGTTCCATTTGGAGAAATGGCGGGGGACCGTGAGGGGGAGGAGGCAACAGATGATGAAACAGAGCTGTGTCTTCTCTCCCACAAGAATGTTTCCAATCTGTGGGGAGGAGACAGCACGGCAGAGCCCGGAGTGCCTGGGTTTTGGTCACAACTGCCGTGCTAACTTGAGACCACCGTGCGTGGGGGCGGCGGGAGGGAGAGAGCCGCCAAACAAGACCGCACACTTTCCTAATGGGACCCAATTACAGCAACAGCTGTGTCGAGGAATTCCGCGCTGATCCGCTGTGAAAAATGGGCAGCCTTTGGAATCTTGCAGCATCCGTGCCACGGCCACTGCAGCCAGGAGCCCCCGGGCCCAGATCTGCTCTTTGGGGGTCAGGCTGAACCAGCAAGGCTCGGCTGGCCCACCCAGGATTTCCAGGCAGATCCCCTGGCCCCCTTCTGCATTTACCACGTGGGGTCAGGCACGTTGAAGACAGAGGGAATTCTGGAGGACTTCCCAGACGCGGCAAACGCACGGCTAAGACCGCCTGTCCTTGAGGATGCCTTTAGGGGCTCCTGGCGTCAGCTCGACCCTCCTTCCTTTGGGTATCTTGGCCGAGTGGGGCGAGGCCACAGGAGCAGCGCAAAGAATACTGACTCAGAGCCGGCTCTTCACTCTGAGCCCCGCAGCGCATCTCAGTGCCGCACGTCCTTGCCAACCAAACAGCCTGCACTCCCTCATCTGTGAAACGGGGTGCAGATGCACCACGGCCCTCCATGGCAGCCCCAGCCATGAAAACAATGCAAACGGCGACAGGGCCCATTCGATTTTCCTTTATTTTTCCAAAAAGAACACGAGTGATGCTGCTAAAGGTGTGATCACCCATTTCTGAGGCTGCCCCGGCTCCTAGAGCAGAATCCTCTTGTGGGGGTAACCCATAATAACGGGGCTCAAAGATCAGCGACAGAGAGATCAAGCCCCACTGGGCTGCCCTGGCCTCTGGGGGCATCCTCCTGCCAAACCCAGCCTGGGGCCTGTTTTGGTATGGCCTTCGAGCTAAGAAGACTGTTACATTTCTAACGAGTCATAAAAATAAAGAAGAATATGGGACAGAGACCGCATGTGGCACAAAAAGCCTGAAGCATCTCCTATCTGGCTCTTTACAGAAGGAGCGTGTCGACCTCTGGCCCAAAGCAGACACAGTTCCTGGAGGACGGAGGTGGGGGTGTCCATGTCCGCAGGCAGCCAGTCCAGCTGCAGGCCGGAGATGCAGGCACGAGGCTTCCTGAACCCCCTGCAGGAATGGGAGGCTCGGACGGCAGAGACGGCTCCTCTGCCCCGGGGAGCTCTCGCCCCCACTCTCAGCCAACACTCAGCAGCCGAGGCAGAACCCCAAGCAGAAGAAAGGCTATAAGGTTGTCACTTCCGATGCCGTGGGTCCGCAGCCACAGCCAGGTCGGTCACCTCTAGGCAGGTGGGAGAGCGTGGACAGCCACGGGCAGGCCAGGTTCCCAAGAACACCTGATCCCGCGACAGCTGCAGCCGCCACGGCCCGGGGGAGCACATTCCCAGCTGCAGCCTCCCACCAGGACAAGACGGTGTGAAATTGGAAGCAGTTTGAAACCACTCTCATCGCTTTCCTTTCTCTCTTTTTTTCCCTGTTTGTTTTCCAACAAGAAATGCTTAAAATCATCACGAAAGAAATCTCAAAACACGGCTGGAATTTCTACCTCAAGCCACTCGACTTCTAGGAGTGTTTGGCCTCCCTGAGGGGAGGGGTCCCTGCCCCGGGGGAGGGATGGCTCATGAGGCTCCCTGGGGGGCCGTGAAATGCCATGGACTCGCCCCACGCCAGCCCGAGGGGCTCACCCTAGAGGTCGGGGTGGGGCGTCCTCAACCACAGATGCCTCAGTCAGCCCCCACGACATGCGGGGATCTGGAATGCCGTTCCAACAGGCGCCTCACCACTACCTTTCGGAGAGCCACCTGGCACGTCAGGAATGGGGCAGCAGGTTGTCAGTGGAGGCGGCTCTGCCTCGACACCGTCAGCTAGAGAGCTTGGTGCCTGAAACTGTCCCCCAGAGATCTCATTTTATGATGACGCTGGGGGGATCCCAGACAGCTCCCTGGAGATGTGCATGTCCCGCCTCGGGCCACCGTGACACCATCACAAGTGGGTAGAATGTGAACACCAACAAAACACAGACAGGAGAAGCCCCTACTCATTGTCCTGCTCTCTGCGCGGGCACAAGTCTATTCTGTGTCACTTTTCCTTGCCTTCTCCCTAGCTCGGTGCATGGCTGCTCTGAGGAGGAGAACGACTCCCTCTCCCTCCCGCCCGCGCTCTGAGAAGAGAGGTCTGCATGCCACTGCTCTCCTGGGGCCTTAGGAAAAGTGCACACACCTGCTTACTCCCTCCCTCTTTGTAGTCCTGAAATCAAAGCAAGAGCCTCTTCAGCCGTCCCTGGCTTTCCTGCAACAGCCAGAAATAAGAATGGGCAGCTGGAAGGAGCCGCCCAGCTCACAGACCCTGCAGGCAGCTGGATGGGAATACACTCTGATTAGCTGTGCAACCCGCAACATGGAAGCCCTGATGGGGGGGTGCAGAAGGTGGCCCTCGGATGCTCGTCAGCTGTGTGGCATGCCTGTCAGTTTAACATGACAAGGTCACCATCTGTCTTCGGGATGGACTCAGAAAAATGACCCC
Organism: Tapirus indicus; assembly: GCA_031878705.1. Taxonomy (NCBI): domain Eukaryota; kingdom Metazoa; phylum Chordata; class Mammalia; order Perissodactyla; family Tapiridae; genus Tapirus; species Tapirus indicus. The sequence goes on along the minus strand of CM062924.1, from coordinate 86,435,427 downwards.
CATTAGTGCAGGAGAAAGAGTGGGGCACAGAGTGAATGTGCCCCCCCAGGGCCATCGGGGGAGACACGGGAAGGCCCCCAGGGGCACTTGCACGGTGCGTGCATCTCCATGCTGGGCTTCCAGTTCCTCCCCCAGCTCCCGAGCGGGTCTGCGCGCAATCAGCTCTTCCAGGGAAACTTGTCCACACAGCCCATGCATGGGCAAAAATGGCCTCGGGAAAACATCGGCTGTGTTTTCAGAAATATTCTTGGACATAGTTGGATTTTTTAAAACTCTATTCTTGGAGCTGGGAGATTTTGTTGGGCAGCATAATTTATTTGCTCTTTCCAAAGATTGAGAAGAGAGCTGAGGTCCGCCAGGCTGGGAGCCACGAAAGGGTCTGTGAAAGTACTGGAGGGGGGGTGGCCCAGCGTGTCCTGTACCCAGAGAAAGAGAGAGAGGAGGTCGGGGAGAGAGAGACAGAGACAGAGAGGGAGGGAGGAGAGACAGACAGAGAGAGACGGAGGGGAGGGAAAGAGGGCAAGGAGGGAGGAAAGAGAGAGACCCCACTTGGCAGGGGCCCTGGAGAGCTGGGATAAACGAGAGACCAGGGTCTAACCAGCAGAAACCGGCAGGACTGTGTGGCCGGGGGGGTGGGCTCCTGGGCGAGGACACGCTGAGTTCATGAGGGACAAGATTCATGCCCAGACGTCAGGCGGCCTCCAGTTGGCCTGTGGATGTACCAACAGGCCAGCTTCCACTTCTAAGCACTTGGGACGGACAAGCAAGACCCTGTTTTGGTTGACTTTTTGCCCATCCTGGACTCCCCTCTTGGCTGGGGTACAGCCCCTCCTCCTGGGGGTGGCCACAGGTTCCCTTTGGCCACAGAAATGACAGCGACTCAGGGAGGTGCAGGAAGTCCTTTCTCTCTGTGACCTCCATTTTGGTCGTTTTGTTGGTCTAATGGTCTTAATTATGGCTCGTCCAAGGATGTAACAAGCTGATTCCTCTCCATGGGGGCTGCCCAGGGTTTGCAGATTCACTGTGTGGATTAAAGCAGAAAACCTTCGGGCCATTTTTCCTCTCCCTGTGCCGAGACTGAGGCATTTTGTTTACAAAAGCAAACGCGTTCCCGTGTCCCCACCGGTTTACTTCCCTTCCCCAGAAACACTGCGCTTCTCCAGGCTGCGCCCCAGGAGGGGGCGAGGAGGTGGACAGATCCTCCCTCCGGCCTCTCCTGAGAGGGAGATGCTGTGGATCGAATGTGAGTTGCCAGCTGACCAGGGCAGCCTCGTGGCTGATGATTCCTTTTTGTCTCGTTTTCCCTAATGGAAAAAGGCTTATTTGGATAAAACGAAACATGGGAGGCAGCAAGGAGACCACATCTCGAAACAGAGGACTGGACAAGGGATAAACCGGACCATGAGGGTCAAGCGCGGGTGCTTGCGAGAACTGCAGCAGGGAGGGAGCCTGCCCCGCGGCCCACGGAGGACCGGCCCCGTCCACACGCAGCCCCCCGCGCAGGGAGCAAGGCCCGCTCTGGCCACGGCCACCCCGGAAGGGGTCCTCGAGCCCAGCCAGGGAAGTCGGTCTTCGCGTTTCACCCAGCCAGGTCCCGGAGCTGGGCCCTACGTCCCAGGTCCTACAGTCCCATTTTGGGCCCACAGGTCCTGACTTTCTTTTGGCATTGGCTGACAGAGTGAGCGGCAGACCCCCGGCCACGGTCGCGTCCCCAAACTCCTGGCTGTCACAATTCTGCCGCCCGGAGCACCTCCGCTCAGTGGCTCATGCCTGAGAGACACTACAATCTTTTTACCCAATTTTCCAGCTGAGTTGACTGAGGCCTGCGAGGGTCAAGGAGCTTGCCCGGGGTCACTGAGTAAAACAGCTAAGCCTCTGGCCTCAGGACAAGGATGCAGGACTCTGGTTCCTGTTCCTAATCGCTTAACCAAAGGTTCTTTCATAAATAATAGAAATAACAGGGCTTCATTTTTCTTTAGAGGATGAACTCCCCAAACAGCCACCGGGGTTTTGGTCCGTGTGCACTGCCAAACCCTTGCAGGCTGGAAGGGACGCCGCAGCGGGGAGATGGGGCGGCAGCACCGCGGGCTCCCGCGAAGGCACTAATGTGTAACAGACGGCTGAGACCTGGAAAGAGAGTCCGACGGTCGGTGCACGCGGCAGCAGTGGATTATTCATCGCTGACAGTTATTAGCCTGTTATGAAACGTATGAATTGCCCCTTTCATACCACATGCCTATCTTTAAAGTGCTTTATTAACTAACATTAACCAATCCAATTAGCATAAGACACTGTATTTGTGTAATTAGTAATCTGAGGCTTTGTTCCGTCTTGGTCTTAAAGAGAAAAGGCATCACATGCTGATTAGCGTAACACTGTACAATTAAGAGAAGTGGTCGGATCAGCCGGGAACATTCTCGATCCCTGGGGTCCCGTCGGGGTACCTGGCCCCGTGCAGAAATGCAGGGGCTTATGTTTGTGGCCTTGCAGCCCATCCAATCCCTTCCTCTTGCGTCCAAGCTCTTCTCCGCAGTTGGCATGGCCTTCAGCATCAGGAAGGGGAAATATTTGTTTTTATTATAAATTTAGAGGCCGAGCAGTAAGAAACCTTGTTATTAAATGCTCTGAGCCCAATTCTGCAGAAAATCTCAAAATCCAACTTTGAGTATTGATTGCAAGTTTTTTTTTTCTAATCAGATGCCAAAAGGAACATTGTGGGGAAAGACGTCTCGGGGCGGGCCTTGGCCAGGCAGTGTTTCTGTTTATATCTCCGAGCTAGCAGTTAGGGTTCGGAGACACAGAGACGGCCGTGATGGGGCCAGATGTTCTAGATAAGAGCTCCAGGCTTCAGGCGGGGGTGCACGGCACACTCGACCAAAGAACCGGACTAGGATCCCGCTCGAACAATCAGGCCGAGGGAGAGCCCCATGGCGGAACTGACCACCAGGCAACATGCCCGGGGCCCTTCTGCACTCTCCGTGGAAGCCCCAGATTTTATTAGTTTGTAAAAGTGCAGAGCGAGCTGTGTGCATCTGAGCGACTTCACCAGCACTTCTTGGTCAGCAAACCCAACTAGCTCTTGTTTTACTTGTATTTATTTTGTTTATTAGGAGGCCCAGCAAACTCATAACCAGGGGTTCTCTGGAGTACCCCCGCTGCTGGCCACCCCCTAGTTCTGGACAGGAAGGACGTTGGTCTCCGCCTTCCTTCCTGGCACCTGAGCTACCTGAAGGAGGGAGCTGGTGTTTCACTAAAGTGTCCTTGAACCTGCTGGGTAACCACCCACACTCTCCGGGCCACACCCTGTCCTGGAAGTGGCCACTGCAATAACCCGGGCTGGCTGTCACTCTCACCCCGCAGATAAAGGAAAGTCACCCTCACCAAATTCAGTTTGTTCCCACAGAGGGGAGGAAGATCGTCCCTCAGTGCCCGGCGCCAGGATTGGGGGTGACGGACGTGTCTGTGCTGTGCCCACAGGTCTGGCCGTCCCAGCGGCTCCACCAGGGGCTCTGTCCTTGTGAGTGGACACTTCTGGGGGCGGAGCTGGGTTTCCTGCTTGCAACCCAGATGTTGGGGCGGCAGGCAGACTCCCCTGATTTCATTCCCACACCTGGTTAGACGGGGCCTTTGCTCAACTCCTTCAAGTAGGATTCTCACTGGTTTTTTTTTTCCATTCCATATCAAAATAAAGTCACAATTCTTTAAGTCTCCAAGCCTCATCTCTTTTCTGATCTTCCCTGCTGTTATTTCCTTCTGCGTGCTGGTATGAGTGCGCAGGTACATGCACACACAGACAGACACACTCACATACATTCACACACACTCACACACTGACACACCCGGACAGACTCACACACATTCTCTCACCCACTCACACACACACAGACGACCTGTCCGTCGCAGGCAAGAGGGGGTGAGTCCACCGGGCGCTCCCGGAAGGTAGGGCAGACGAGGAGACCTGGGTGCAAACATTTCAGAAAGTTCTTCAAAATATTTGGGTTTGTCAAAATCCCAAACCGCCGTTCGCCAGGCACTTTTCCCGCTAGTGTTTGAGCCCGCGGGTATTTTAAAGGAAATGAAATCCGTGTGTTTCTGATTTATTTATACTTAACTCATCAAAATGCTGTTTTAAAGAGCTATTTTGTGTCCAAAATGCCCTTTATGCCTTTTTTCCCTTCCAGACTAAAAGCCTTATTTTGCCAAGTGTATATGACCTTAAATGCTAGCATTTTCAAGGCTCTTTCAAAACCCAAGTTCACGAAGTGTGAACAGACTGAACAGAACGAACGGTGCCCCTGGCCTCAGGAGAAACCCAACGGGCCTTGGTCCCACTGGCTTTTTGCTCAGACCCAAGCGGGGAGTCTACCTATCCCCCCACAACAGGAGCCCCCAAGATGCCATGTCTGATGGGAACGAGCAAATTTTCCAGAGACAAGAATCCCCACAGCTGGGATTTCACAGTTTCCCAGAGCTCTTGCTGGAGCAGCTCAGGGTCACCCAGGTGGGAGGCCCCCGCTGGCCCAGGCAATAAGGGGATCTTCCTGGGGGGCAGTGGGGGCTTCTGCTCTCGTCCTGTGGAGTCCACAGCATCTTTTATCCCACCGTCGGCCCAACTCCTCTGCCCGTCTGTCCCCCTTGGGACTGCCTAACGCAGGGGCCAGGTGAGCACACACAGTTCTAATGCCAGCTGAAGCCAGGTCAGCCCCGGAAAATGTCTTCTCCCCACCAAGAGAAGAAAGGAGCAGCTGCAGCAGCCTCGAGCACGTGCAGGCAGGAGAGGCACCGGGTCCCCTTGCAGGCTGGGTCTCGCAAGAGAGGGCAGGCTAAGGCTCTAGCGGGATAAACGAAGGGAGAATTTGCAACACTGTTGTCTGACCTAGAACAGGGGGACTCTGATACGCTTTGGGGTGTGATATTTATTTCTGGCCAGTTTCGTGCAATGGAGTTCAATTATGAATTTGATTGCTTTTTGTGCATGATATAAAATCCTTTATCCTCACAGCATTTAATTGTGTTCCCTGGCAGATTTGGTATTCATCATGGCCCTGCTGTCCCCAGCCCCAAAGATAAACCATCCGAGGGGCAATAAATGTCCACTCTGATTATTGATGCTTTCAGGGAAATTGATTATCTATTTGAGGGGCAGTGCAGGCTGATGGATCGCTGCCTCTTTCCCTGACACCAGAGCTTCTCTGGAAGACAAATCCCTTGATTGGGGCAATGGATTTTCTATTGTACTTAAAATTTTCAGAAGTGACACCCGTTTATCTTCATATTTGAAAAAGGCAGAAAGGCCTCCGATGGAGTTGGGGCGCTGGCATTCTCTTCCATCCACTCACAGGGTTTGAAGTTGAGAAGAGCAACGAGATGAAAAACCGAGAGCCGAGCAGTCAGGCTCGTTCCTCATTCGGGTTATTCCTTTTTCTGGTCGCACATCTGCTGTCCTGTCGCCACAACTGAGCATGCAGGGTGCTGGTACCCGGGTGACACTTTGCACCAGGTCTGTGATTTACTGAGAAATTTGTTCCCGAGGTTGTGATTATTAGTAAATGGTCCAAATATTCAAATTTATGGGTACTTCTCTGCAACCCATGAGAGCAAAAAAAAAAGCAGGCTTCGGATGAGTTTAATTTGATCTAAAGAAAAAAATAAAAATCCAAGCCATTTCATCCTAGACTTAACACTGCATATTTTGATGGCCAAAAAGTCTTTCTTCCTTTTGTCACCATTGGAAAGAAATGTCTGTGAAGAGGAGGGGAATGTGGCGTTAGCACACCTGTGTGTGGGGGGTGCCACCCTTGGGGCTGGAGAAGGAGCCGAGACAAAAGATGAACTTCGGCTCATCAGCGTCCCTTCTACTAGTCGAAAGATAACAGGTGTTATAAACTCCAGAAACGTTTGCTCACCACAAAAATCGATAGCGACTCCGTAATCAACACTGTGATTAGCTGTACCCTAGTGACAATTAGCCCAGGTTGTGTTTGTGTGATAATTCTCAAACAGTAGAAAGAGGCCTTTATTTGGTGGTGGCAGAAGCAGGGAGGGTCATCTTGGCCTCCTCTGGGCATGCCGCAGACGTGACGCGCCTGTGGGCAGGTGGTCTCATGGCGACGGCCGCGGCACACGCTCACTTCTGGCAATTCCTGGACCTGTGGCTTCCACGGCCGATCTGAACGCCCCTCAAGTTGGTCTTGGCCCCTCCTGAGAACAGCAGCCCCAGGTTGTGACGGCCGGGCAGGCAGGCTGCACACTGTCTCTAGTTCCCTTTGGATGCAAAATGCCCAAACTTCAGGGTTTGGAAACTACCAGCCGGAGAATCGCAGGCGGATGCAGGAAAGGCACAGAACCTCGCGTGGCCACAATGCTGAGGGCAAAAGCTCTGGTTCCCGTCTTTGGCCCCAGCTGCATAGTGGAGACATCCAGGGGCTTTGCAAAATGCCAATGCCGGGGCTAAGCACCAGTCACTGATTCCAGCCGGGGCCCAGGCTTCAGCGTTTGAAGTCTCCCAGGTGACCCTGGAGTGCAGCCAGGGCGGAGAGCACGCCCTGCCCTGCGCAGCAGCTGGGGAGCAAGGCCTGCTTGTCAGGGCTCTAGAACGTGCCAGCACTATCCACAGTCAGGACCCAGAAGGTTCCACCACGCGAAGCCCACCAAGAAAGGAGGGATGGTTCACGGCGGAGGGAAGGAGAGAGGGCTTCCCCCAGGAGAAAGAGGACCCCCAGCCCTCGGGCCTGCCTGGAGCCTCAGTAAATGCATCACAGGGCCCGGGCCTCCCCAGCAGGGGCTGCCAGGTGGGGGCAGCTCTCCCCCATGGGCAGTTCGGTCTGTTGCCATTAGCCTTCCACCTGGCCTACTTGTTGGTGCCGGGACGGGCCAGATGGGGCCTGAGCTCAAGGTCACGGCACCTGCCGCTGAGGCTGGGCCCTGTGGGCATGTCTGTGAGAGCCCTTCCTTCCCTCCCACGGTACCAGCTCCAGGTCTGAGGGCCTCTGTCGGGGAGCACCGGGTGCTCCGGGGTCTCAGGAACAGAAGAGTGACAGCCTCTTGAGGTTCCCTGTGCCACGTTCTACCCTCTCAGGCTTCTCCCACAGAGATTTCTCCATGGCAGGTGGACCCCAAGAGGGGCTCCCAGGTTCTGGGCCTCAGAATGAGAGGAGAGTGAGTTCTCCAGGGGGGATTCCTGTAAGCACACACGCACATGTGTGAGTTGCGTGCACGTGGGTGCATGCATGTATTTTGTGTGTATGTGTGCACACACATGTATGTCCGCGAGTGTGTACACGCAAATACGTGTGCATATGCACACACATGTGTGCACTGTGTCTCTGTGAGTGCATGCGTGTGTTTTGTGTGCACACATGTGTGTCCACGCTGGTATGCATGCATGTGTGCACTGTGTGTCTCTGAGTGTGTGCACATGTGTGCATGTGAACATGTGTGTGTGTCCCATGGTGCTCAGGCTATGGACAGCTCAGGGCTGAGCAGAAAGGAGTCGGGAGGAGAAGAGGCTGAATGCAAAATGCCCGTCCAGCTTCTGCTCCTGGGAACAGTGCTGTGCACATTGCACATCTGAGGCCAGACTTTTCCATGATTGATGGCCCGGGCAGTAACTCTTTATTTTTACTGAAGAAAATACAGTGCTCATAGACTGGGTCCACTCAGGACAAAGGGTCCCCACAATGCAGGCTCAGACATTCTGCCCTTATTTGCACAAAGACAACGCATCCAGGCAGCTCCTCACATCTTGCAAAAAAAGTCTCACATACATTATCTGGTTGGATCGTCTCCCTTATGTTGTGAAGCAGAGGCTCAGAGAGGTTCAGTGACTTGTCTGACGCCATACAGCAATAGACTATGCACCAGTACCTGGAGGGTCCGAGTCCAGGCCTCTGCTTCCTTGGTTTAGAGGCTATTTCCCTAAAGATCAGAGCGAGATAGAGGCAGTGGGGCCCTGCTGGAACACTCTCCAACATCGTCTATGCCAGAGTTGCTCATGGCAGGTCTAAAGCGGAGGTCAGCAGTGACCAGCCGGAATTCCAGGGTCCCTGCCCAAGTCATCACAGTTCTCGAGCGTCCTGGCACTAAAGGTTGAGTGGCTGACAGATGCTGGCTTTGCTGGGGTCATGGTGGTCATCCCAGGGCTGTGTCAGGCTGAGCTAGCTGTCCTTTCTTGCCCAGGCAGCCCATCTCTAAGTGGTCACAGCAAAGGACCTTCCCCATCAGAGTGCAGTGTTGGCCTCGGACGAGGTGAGCATCCTCGTTTGCCTGGCTGCTGCAGAACTGCACTGGCAGCATCACAGAGCATCCCCTGGTCCCAGACATCCAGGGGCTGCCAGGAAACTTAGCAGCCTCCTCTCCTGGCTCTGACAGGAGCTGCTTCTGAGGCTGGGCCCTTGTAAACCATTCCAAAGGTCACCAAGCCCCTTGCCTTTTAGGCGGAGGAGAACCACGGGCAGCTTAGGTGGGTCTCAGGACCCAAGGATGGGGCCAGGTGCTCCTGGGGCCTGGAGTCCCACACCTGCAGCACGTCCTGGCTTGCTCAGCCCCAGTGCTGCTCCCTGAGCTGCCCCAGGGCCTTTGTGGCCTGGTCTAATGCCCATGGAGCTGACCAGAGACCGAGGACACAGGGGAGGCCTGCAGGTACCTCCTGGACCGGCCCTGCAGGTGCATCTCAGCCGGGTCAGACCACAGGCCCCTGGGGCTGCCCTGGCTGATTGCTAAGGTGCCATTGCTGTGACTCCACAGCGTTGGGGACACTTCTTGAGAAAGGCTCCGTTTGAACTGGCCGGGAGGATGGGCAGGATCTAGAACCTGAGACACATGGAGGAAGGCCCTGTGGATGGAAAGCGGGTGTGGGCTGAGCTTGGAGAACAAGGTGCTTTCCTCCCCAGCTCCTGTGGGCACGTAATGAATGCTCAAAATGAGGCTCATGTCTGGAGACGTAGGCAAATCTGTCCTCCACGCTCACCGGAGGCTTTTCCTGTCTGATGCTGCGTGGTCGATGGTTTTCAGGAAAGGTTCGTTATTACTTCAGCACCAAACATCTGCGGCCAGTGTGGCTGCCTCCTCATTTCCCCGAGAAGCCCCCATTGGCTGGATCCTTTTCTGTGGTGCTGTGGATCCCGAGGTCGCCAAGCCCAGAGCACATCCAGCTTTTCTGGGAGACCCACCCGAGGCTTGGCCATGGTGGGGAGACGGTGCCCGAGATTTGAGGAGGGAGCGCCCCCACCCTCCGCACATCAGCTGCTCAGGATGCTGCCTGGCGAGCGGCGCGGGCCGACGGTTATGGTGGCGTTGAGAGCACTGTCAGGGCCGGCCCCCTCCCGGGCCTGTTCAGTTATTAACTCCCGTAGGACATTATCTTGCACTGAATCTCCTGGGTGCAGAGCCGCGGCCGGGCTCTGGGAGAATTTTATCGTCCTGTTCCCGAACACCGCAGACAGGCCTGGGTAATAATTAACCCGGCTCCTGCCTCCCTCCATTCCCGAGGATGATCCTGCCCCTACCAAAGGCACGAAGGCACGCCAGCCCCTGCCCTCTCCTCCCACGCTCGGACCCCTCCCCCGCCCCAGCGCCGAGGGGAAGGAATGAGAAAGCAGGTCCTCCGGGAGCTGGCACGGCAGACAATGCGCGTCTTGTGTGAGTCATTGAGCACTGTGGCCAGTCAATCTGGTTTCTGGGCCCGCTGCCCTGACCCTCTTTAGAGAGGCTGGCTCTCGCCGGCACAGCGGGAAGCGTCTTCTTTCACTGCGCTGACACTCCGCAGATTGAGACGTCAGCCTGGTCCAACTGCAGCAAATTAGCAATTTTTCTTTTGCTAATTGGAAATAAAAATGTTTGCCGAGGGAGCCGCTTGTCGGCGTGCGGTTTTCGGTTCCTGTGCACCAGGAGGCCACGAGGCGCTGCCCACCCTGGGGTGCCCCTCGCCACAAGTTCTAAGGGGCCTCATGGCGGCAGGGTGCCAGACACGCCCCTCCCGCCGCCCACCTCAGACCTGGGCATCTCTCGAGTCCCGGGACTCCTCCTCTAGGAGAGCTGGGCCCCAGGGCCACTGTGCCCCATCAGAAAATCATTAGGATTGGGCAGGTGGCGTGACTGTCTGGGGTGAGCTGGTGAGAAAGGCCCTTGCCAGACGGAGGGAAGTAGAAAATCGAGGGTTAATGGCCAAGGGCAGCCCCCCTTTCCCGAGCACAGAACACTCTCCGAAAAAGCCAGCTGGGTTATCTGATTTCTGAATCCGTGTCCTAGGATGGCCCACCCTTGGTGCTCTGGCCTCCAGGGGACTTCCAGTGCCAGCCACCTCTCAGTTCCAAGGGTGGAAAAGAGCCCAGTGCCCGGATAAGGGGGCAGAGACCCCCACTGGGGTTGAGAAGGGAATGAAGCCTCTTCTGCTGACTGGAACAAGAAAGAGCCACCTGGAAGCATCCCTTCCCGAGAAAAGTGAGCCAGACCTTTAGATCAAGAGCAGTGATTTGGAAATCTGCTCAGAAATAGACCCACGCACACCCACCTGTGCACAAACCCGGGCGTGCAAGCATGTACCTGGGTGTGCACATGTAAGCATCTGAGCGGGCACGTGCATGCACGCCTGAGTGTGTGCTGTCGACCGGTGGCCGGTCCCCAGGCTCCGAGGCGGCCATGGCTCCCCCAGGACGCCCAGGGTCTCTCAGGAGTCAGGCCTATTGGGCCAGCGCGTAAAGGGTTACCCTGTTCCCCCTCCTTGTTTTTCTGATAAAGCGTTTGACAGCCATGCCTAATAATTCTTTCTGCTGGTTTTTTTTTTTCTTGATGTCTTTATGTGAATATGAAGCCGGAATGAAAGGCTTTGGGGGACCCCCACGAGAGAGGAAAAGTATGAACCAGGAGAAAGAAAGAGTGTGCTGTGGGCTCCCCGCCAAGGGCCAGGCAGCTCCTCTGGCAGTCCACGCCTTGGCTTCAGAGGCCCTTTGTAAGTGGAAACGAGTCTTCTTCACTTGGCCGTGACAATAGGTGTTTTGTCCGAGGGGAACGGGGTGGGGAGATGAGCAGCAGTGAGGCGCTAGCCCCCAGGGCCTGCAGATGTGGGATGAGGGGTGATTTATGGCTCCAGTGTCCTCGGTGGCATTTGGCTACCTTCCCAGACCCCAACATCAGTGACGGAGGAGGGAGGAAGGCGAGAGCGGAGGAGAGAGAGGGCTGCGTAGCCGAGGGGCCCCCGACACTTCGTTCAGGGGAACGGCAGTGGGGAGCGAGGCAGCAAGCAGGCAGCAGCCCAGATACTTCCAGGCAGAAGAGAGGGTGACCCAGCCAGTCCAAAATGGAACTGGCAGAGACCTTGAGGAGACCAGGCTGAGTCCCTCAAGCATGTTCCCACGTTAAAAAAAGAAGAAGAAGAAGAATCAGGATGAGCTGTCCCAGCTAGGGGGGTGGGGGTAGGGTGACAGAGGAGCGCTGACTTGGGTGAAAACAGTTTGCTCTCGGAAGTCACTGGCCCGGCTGCAGCGGCGTGGAGCATCCCGCGTCCTTGCCCCGGGCTGGCACTGCACCGTTGGAACACTTGCCAAGTTCTCCAGTGGCTCGTTCGTGCTTCCTGCCACCCCTGGGGTTCATTTTCATCCCGAGTGAGGAGCAGAAAGGAGCGGTCTCCTCTGGGGTTCTGACCTGGCCCAAACCAGAGAGGCTACAAATCCAACCAGGAGGCCTATTCCCGTGGGGCCCCGGCTCCCATTCCAGACCAAATACATCTGCAGGAGCCGGGGAACGGCCACTGACGCTTTTCTGAGCCGACAGATTCTCTGAGCCGCCTATGCGTCCCCATCGCTGCACTCACAAACCCCCAACTGGAAGCCCCGTGCCAGCGAGCTGGCACAACAGCCACTGAGCCAGGGCCACTCCAGGTCGTTTCCAGCAAGAAGGAATCGCCGCCCGGCAATTCACACATAATCTAAAACCGCAGCTTCCTAGTGAAATCCTGTGTCGGGGAGAATTCCACTTGGGGCCTCTTTATCCTGTTTTGGAATGAGCTTCGAAAATACCAAAACTTGGATGAGGGAGCACTGGAGGGAGGATGTTATATAAAAATGACGTTTCTGGCCCGGGACTGGACACCCTTGCTCCTTCTGTCCTTGCAGCATTCCAACCAGGAACAGAGCTGGACACCAGGCTTCATTACATGGAGGAATCCGGGACGATACTGGGCTGTGGCTTTGGGCTGCCGGGGACATCAGTGGCCCTGGAAAGGGATGGGGAGGGGCTGGGAGGCAGGGTGGGTGGAGTGGCGGTGCAGACGGTGGGCACACATCCCCAGACTGACTGCTGGCGATCTGTCAGCCCCAGCTCGCTCCTGAAGGCTGGCCACAGTCCTGCCCTCTCGACATCGAGAATCATTTCAACGTCTCTGGGCTCAGGTTCAGCCCTGGGACTTCATTTCACGAGGCCAGATCCAGCCTAAGGACAGCGTGGCTCATGGCTCCTCCTCCAGGTACAGGGAGACGCAGACACAGCCACCGACTTGTTCTAAGACCGATAGAGGGTCTGCCCATCTAGGCCCAGTCTGGCAGGTGACAGCCACCCAGAAGCTCCAGTGGGCCACACGACCCCTCTGGAACCCCGGTCCCTGGGCTGGAGCGTGCCCGGGCACGGCCCTCCCAGGCGGCTGTCACGTGGAAAGCACTTTGATGCTCACCCTGCGGAGGGGGCTGGGGCTGCAGGGATCGGCACGCATGCTCGGTGCGGCCACCGAGCTCGTCCGGCTCCCCAGTCCCGTGGTGCGGATGTGTCACCGCACTGACACAGACGTGAGAACCACTCGGTGCTTTTTGTTCATCGGACACTATTTGGACGTGGCCCGTCCAGCGTCTCGAGGGCCTGGCAACTGCCACATCAGCACAAACGTCCCCCTCAACCCTTCACTGGGATGTGCCGGAACATTTTTCCCATGGAAAGAGAGTGTGGCCTTTGTGAGGGGGGCACGGCCGGCCCGGATTACAGTAAAGATTAATCCCAAACAAGAGACAAGCAAAATAGACAAAGAGCATCATACACTTCACTTTTCAATGGATGTTTTCATAAATGTATGAATAATTTAAATTATCATTGCTGAGTATTTATTCGAGTGTTTCAGGGGGAAAAATGCCTCCTCTTTTTTCTCCCTCGATTCTTTTCATTTTTGTCTCATCTCTTTTATGTGCTGCATAGGCTGTTTTCTTGCCATCTGAATCGGCCCGGAACAATGGGATGTATGAGGCTGAGAGGCCGCCGAAGAATGCAGCCCTTGTTGCTGGTGCCGTGCTTGACATTGATTAATGAGGGTGCGGACACGGGCAGAATCTGTGAGAGCCAAGGAGAAATCAGAGGCCCGAGGGCACCCCGAGGCGGAGGGCAGGGGCTGGCAGGGAGAAGGCCACGGCCATCCCTCCACGCCCAGTGGGAAAGGGCAGAGGGGGAAGCTCAGTACCGAAGCCACCAGCACAGAGGAACGGGCACCAGGACAGGTCCTCCGAGAACGGGGCTCCGGGAGGGGGTCTAGGTCCCCGGGCCAATGCCCGTCCACCGGTCAGGCATCCACTCGGCAGAGGGAGAGGGAGCTGCAGCCTCTGTGCCGGGGCACTGGCCGTGTAGCCCGCCTGCCCACGGCGGCCGTGGCCACCCCCCTCAAATACACTCTCCCCTAAGCTCTGAAGGGAGCTGGCCCAGAATGGTCCTCCTTGGGGCCACAGCAGACCCTGCCCATCACTGGGGCTTGCCACACTTCCATGAGACGGACACTTTCTTCTGGACGTGGTCCAAACGTTACCTGCCAATCCAGAGAAGGGTCTGTTCTGTTCTGTCCCAGCCCAGCCCAGCCCATTCTACTCTGTTGATTTACCTACGTACTGATTTTTAGTAGTAGCAAAGAACACTTTGGGGATGTTCCTTTGGTTGGTATTGAATCCTCAATCCAGAGCTCAGGACTGACCACCAAGACCAATGGCAGTGACAGGTCAGCAGATGGACTGTATCTTTGCGTGGCCTTGTGATGACAGCCCAGTCGGCTGAAATGAAGACCTTCAACAACCAACTACATAATCTGTCTACACAGGCCGCCCAGTCTCAGGCCTGCTGCTGCTGACCTCCAAGATCGGGGGGTCCTGAAGGGAAGGTTTGGGGGGCAGATGCCCAGTGCATCATGCCAGGGTCTCAGGACCTGCCCGGTCAAAGGGCCTGTGTCCACCAGCAGGGCGTGCTTGGGCCGGAGCTCCCCATGGCCAAGGTCAAGGTCGTTGTAACCATCTCCCCATTGTGGGCACCTCTTGTCTGATGTGGACAATGCCAGCCCAGGGCCAGGCACCCGGCAGGGCCCACACGCCATGTGGAATGAAGAAAGAGAGAGGAGATGGCGTCCCCCCTGTAGGCGCTGCTACTTCTCGCCCCTGCAGGATGACTTTGTAGGAACTCCTGGCCCGGGCCTGGGGTTCCAGGATCGGCGGGTCTGACCAGTGCCCTCCCTTCCGAGATCAGCTCCTAAAGCCACCATCGCTCTAGGCTCCCTGAGCCGTTGGATGGAAAAAGGCTTTATTTTTGCTAGAAGGAGAGGGGAGGGGTGGGAAGTTGCCGGGTGTGTCAGGCCCACCTCAGCTCTAGAAGTTTAGGTTTCTGTGCGAGAGGAGAATGAAATGAAAAGACAGCTCTCTGCACAGGGAAACCATTTTCCTTCCTTATTATTTTTCCCCTTTTGTAATAATCTTTTTATGGGGAAACACACCTTCGCTGTGCAATGTTGAAGCCCTCGGGCCGGTCGCGTGCCCTCCAGAAAAGCGGGGGGCAGTGACGGAGTAAGATCTGTGGTTCCAGACAAGTCTGACCGAGTGACCACATGAGACCTGGATGTCATCCGGGCGCAGCTCACTCGGCTGTCCTGTTTGGTTCACTGGCCACTCCCTCTGCCCCGCGTGCTTCCGAATTAATGTACCGGGCCGGGCAGCCTTGATAATGATCTGGAATCGCAGGACTGATGGGGGCAGTGAGGCCTCATGGGACGGTACCCACGTGGCCTCGCGAGTCCTCGGTCTACAGCCCTGGCTGTGACCTTGTTTGTGGGTGACCTTAAGGGGACAGGGCGTCCCGGAAACCCCACTTCCTTGCCTGGAGAGAGCAATCCTATTGGTGCTGCTCAGCCCCTGAGGAGCAGTTAGGCTGGAACGGGAGGAGCCTGGAGCATCTCGTGAACAGAATTGGCATCTCTCAGGTCACAGTCTGAGCGGCAGGAGCCACTCCTCGGAGGAACGGTGCCCACGGCCGGCTGCGTGAAGATGCCCGCGCCCCAAGGGAAGTGAAAATAGACTCCCAGGCAGAACAGAATGCACGTAATCAAACCCCCAAAGTTGAGACACCATGCACCCCCGGCACAACCCGTGTGTCTTCCCAGCCAGTGACAGGCCTGAGCAGCAAATTACAGTCCTCACAATCTCATAATTACCATGGAGCGGAGATGACTGGGGTCTCATCATCCCACCCTGCAAAACCCTCCCCCCAACAAAATAGGTGGGGTTATTTGTGTCAGCAAATTAAGCAAAAATGGTTGTATCTATGACTTGATGGATTTGCCATGTTTAATTCATAAAGATTTGGGAAGATGTTCTTCTTTTTCCCCTCCTCATCACTGAACAAGTGGTGTTTATTGGCTAATTTGGGGATCCACAAATCTGTGTTTGTTGGTGCTGTTGGCGGTAGTGTTTTCTTTCTGGAAAATGAGGGGCTGCCAGTGTACGCAGGGTGTGATTTGTGGGGCTTCTGCAAGTGAGGCCTTCCAAGAAAGCACGTGACAAGTGATGAGGGGATCGTCCCTTCCGTCCTCAGGTGACACCATCCTATTTCCAGGAAGGTCCCTCCAAGTTCCCCACACATGGCTCTGTTGGTAGGGTGCTTGAGGGGGTCCCTGAGAAATGCAATAAAGCAAATGCTCAGTGCCCCGTCCCAAGAATGAAGAAGAGGATTCCTTACCAAGTTGGACACTTAAAAACTGCTGCCTCTATGCTGAGCTTCCGGGAGAGGACAGGGAGCTGGGGGCTGGGGGCCAGAAGGACAGAGCCAGGCGTAGGGAGCAGTGGAACAGCACACGTTGGGTAGGAGCCAGAGGGACACTGCCTCGTTAATTTTAATTTCGGTTGAGCCCATATATTGTGGCAAGTAAGGCAGCAGTGAAGTGGGGGCCAGAGGACATGCTGGAACCTTCAATCCATCTTTCAAGACTCTGGAAGTGCAGGGATGTCCAGCCAGGACCTCGGAGAGATGCCAAGACCTGAGGACGGAGGGAGAAACGTGCTTCAGGCCGCCTCTGTTGTCCCCCACCAGGTCCAGCCCCTGCCCCCGTCCAGGCCTGGACTCCCAGAATTCCTGCAGTGTCCCCACCTCAGGCCGCCCTGCCCCCACCTTCCACTCAGGCCGTGTCCAGATCACCTGAAAAGGCAGCCCGAGGGTGACCGAGCCCTGAGCCCCCGGCGGGGACAAATGAGGAGCTTAACTAGTGCAGGACCTCATAAAAGGGACAGGGGGAAAGGAAGAACAAAGCTTCCGCCAATTTGCTCTTTTGGGCTTTGTGAAAACTGGCCCCTTTCCCAGCGTCTCCCTCCCCCGTTGAATGGGGCTGAGCCGCGCGGTCTTCCGCGGCTCTGATGGGTTTTCAGGGGGTGCTGAATGGAGAGCAAATTAGCGGGGCCCTCGGGAGGCTTGTTACTGTCACTCCCAAACTGCCGTCCAGAGGCGGCGCGAGGATTAACCAACCTACAGAGCTCGCCCATTATCAGACAAGGTAGGAAACTATTTATTGTCTCCTCTTTCATGTCTCGTCCATTTTGCCCACTGCGGCGAGGCGTTCCAAGGGGAATGGAGCAGCGGACACACACCCTCCCCCTCACACGCTCATGCTTGGGCCCCGCCGCCAGGCGTGGCATG
Organism: Tapirus indicus; assembly: GCA_031878705.1. Classification (NCBI taxonomy): domain Eukaryota; kingdom Metazoa; phylum Chordata; class Mammalia; order Perissodactyla; family Tapiridae; genus Tapirus; species Tapirus indicus. The sequence goes on along the minus strand of CM062924.1, from coordinate 86,418,516 downwards.
CACACATGCACGCTCACACACTCATGCTCACACGTGCGCGCACACACGCACGTGCACTCACACATGCGCGCTCGCACACACACACATGCACTCATGCTCACACGTGCACACACATGCACGTGCACTCACACATGCGCGCTCACACACGTGCACATGCACTCATGCTCACACGCACACACACACGTGCACTCACACATGCGCACTTGCGGACACACGCTCACATGCACTCATGCTCACATGCGCACACACATGCACGTGCACTCACAGATGCACGCTCACACACGCACACATGCACTCATGCTCACACATGCGCACACATGCACATGCACTCACACATGCGTGCTCGCACACACGCTCACATGCACTCATGCTCACACACGTGCACACATGCACGTGCACTCACACGCGCGCTCGCACATATATGCATGCACGCATGTGCACACTCACACACATGCATGCTCATACCCATGCCTCGGAGGTGCCCTGTGCCATTCCCTGTGGATTTGCTGTTCTCCAAGAACCAACCAAGGCTGGCTGGGTGCTGAAATGCCAAAGTAAGAGGCCACACAGGGTGGAGTGGGCAGAGAGGGGCGGCCAGCGCCTCCCCTTGCTGTGGCAAACGGCCTCACACAGCTCCTGGAAGACCAAGGACAACACCAGGCCCTTGGGGACAAAGCTCCTGCAATCAGGGAACTGGTGAAGGAAGACCAGCGGAGCTGAACCAAACTTGTTTTCAAGAAGCAAATCCACTGAAGCCCCCAACTCAACCCAAGAGACTTCGTTTTAGGTCGAACCACGTTTTCCTAGGGTCCCACCCATGGCTCATTTCTAAATAGATCACGTCCGCGGCTCTTCAAACTGGTGAACTCGGCCCTTAGGAGAGACCCACAGTCAGGTCCATCCTTTATTCATCTCAGATGCGAGGTGGACGGCGTTTCCAGGAAGGGACTCGTACTTGTCTCTGATTGGTCTGCTTGGAGGAGGGAAAGCAGTGCTGGTCAACTGGACCTGACGGCTCGGGCGCGGTCAGCTGGGTAAAGCACACGGCAGGCTGGAAACAGTATCTCTATCTGAGGAGCGAGTGAGTCAGCAAATGTATGTCTAATGGACGAATAAACAAATAAGTGTCTAACGAGCGAATAAACAAATATCGAAATAAAGAAATATATATCTAATGAGTGAATAAATAAAGGATAAATGAATAAACAGGTATATACCTAACAGGTGAGTAAATAAACAAATATGTATCTAATGAATGAGTAAATAAATATATATGTATAATGGCTGAATAAATAAATATATATCTAATGGGTGAATAAACAAATATATATCTAGTGAATGAATAAATATATGAATGTAGTGGGTGAATAATAAGCATCTAATGGGTGAATAAACACATATATATCTAGAGATCAAGAATGAGCACTCTCCAGCCCTGGGAATCCAGGACATACATTCCACCTCAAATTCTCTTTAATTTGATTGCTTCAACTTAGAATACGGTCTCTGTTCTTCAGAGCACGTCTTGGAAATATTTTATCAGCCTTTACGTATGGCTTACGCTACCGAAGTTGGAACTGAAAGTAACACACACACACACACACACACCCCTCTGAGAATCGTCCATAAGGCTGGAGCCAAGGCCACCTGCAGTCCTGGGCACTGGGTAGGGGTCTGGATTCTGAGCCTGCCTCTGTCCTTTCCCGAGTCAGCAGGATGCACCAGCTTCCTGGGCCTCAGTTTCCCCATCTGTCACAGGGACAACATTCCTCACCACAACAGCTCAGACAGGAACAGGTCACACAGATGCCGCCTAAAACCTGCAAGAGTGGTTTGAGGCCAGGCTCCCCATCCGTGCGTCCGGCCCCGTGAGCCCACAGCAATGACATCGAACTGTGGGAATCTACACAGCATGTAGAAAACTATTTTCTGGTGGAATAATTTTAAACACAGGTATTTAGTCAATATATTCATGTTCTAGACATGCACACCTGGGATACTTTTCAAAATAAGGTTTACTAATAGTCACTGATTTTCTGTAGTTGAGAAAGAAAGTGGCTTCAAAGTGTCAAGGGTCCTCTTGCAAATGTCTCTAGAAAGGGCTACCATATTTTCCACATGAAATAAGAATCCTGCAAATGGACTGGCCTGAGGATAAGTGATGGAGCACCTTCTGGAAATCCCCACTTAACCTGGAGGGCTGGAAGGCACTGGTTACAGCTACTTTTCTAGAATTCCAGCCTTAGCCAGAACCTCTTATTCCTCCAGTTTGGAAAATTCCTGAGACAGTCCTTGGCTGTGGTGTTCAAGAGGCCGTGAGACACTGCTGTGGCCCAGAACTCAGGGAGGGCCCTGCCCGGGGGAGGCAGGCCTGCGGCCCCTGGTGTCTATCGCCAGTGCAACCCCCCAAAGCAGGAGGTGCATTTGCGGCAAATCAGTGCAGACAAAGCCTCCCTACTTGGGGTTCCAGGATATTCCGCATGTCTGCTTCCTTTCCACCTGCACCTGCAGTGCTTCCAGCCAAAAGGCCTAGCGCTTCCACGCCCAGCTCTGGCGGCCTGGCTGGCTCGCCGAGGGGAGCACGTGTGCGCATGGAAGTGACCTTCACAAACGTCACCAGGAGCAGGGAGCCAGGGCTGGCTCCAGTCTGTCCGAGGTTGCGATGGGCAGGCGCACAGTCAGGACAACCTTGGGGATGGGCCACATGGAGCTGTGGTCTCTGCTGTTAAGCATAGGACATCTTCTGGACTCCCGCGGCCTTTGTGGGACCATGCTTGGCAAGTCCCAATCTAAGTTTTCGTTCATGTCCTTATCTTCTTGTCCCTTTTGCTCAGGCATGAGCCTTTACTAGATCAATGATTAATTTTTCTTGTCACTGGAACCAGAACTTTCTCATATTTTTGACTAAGGCATTCAAAGGCCACCTGATATCTGCCCTACCCCAGCGACTGTAGCACAGAATGTTCCTTCTGAGTTCACTCGGAATTCCCAAGGCACCCTTGTCAGTGTGACTCCCGGAGCTACATCCAAGCAGACGGTGGGTGCAGGAGGGCTGGGATAAGTAGCTGCTCTGACCGTGAAAGTGATGACCGTCGCGCTGAAGAAGAGCACAAACGCCAGTTTATGGGAGGAAACCAGGTCCATGGACAGCACGTGCCAGATTCCCGCTCTGCTCACCAAGACCTTCCACCCCATGTGGGGGTCCTGGGGGGGAAGCCACAGCAGTGTCCAGCCGACCCAGGACTGCTGCGTCCCCTCGTGCTGTCTGGGAACCTCCCCTGCCTCTTGGCCTTGTCACAGCCCCCGGCTTTGGGTGGGGGCTGGAGCTTCATCTCAAGGGCCTGCGACCTGCTCGGCCATCCCCCAGGTGGATCACATGCTTGTCCCTATTCAGGGCTGGACGGACGGCCACAGAGGAGGATGGGAAGGGGCGCGGTGCAGCAGGACTCTGATCCGCTCTCTCCAGGCCTCACTGGGTCTCCCAGGGCCTGCACTGCAGCCTCAGGACAAACCTGAGGGCCCCACACCAGGGCTTCTGACCAGGCCCTCTGAGTAAGGGACAGGCAACGCAGGCCAGAGGCTGTGCGGTAAGACCACCAGCCTGAACCCACTGACAGTGTCACCCCCAGATCATCCCTCAAAGGGACCAATCGCTCAGCACCAGTTCCTCTCCTGGTGCTGGACGATGGGCAAGGGACACACACGCAGTAGAGCTCTAGAGGGCCCGGCGCAGGACAGGGCGTGGGGCACCATGTCAGGGCAGAGCTGGACACAGCCGGCATTCGGCCGGTGGGAGCCTGCAGGCCTTGCAGACTCCCTGGGGGCACCCGGTCACGGCAGAGAGCAAAGGTACTTGAGGGACTGACAAGAAATGGACCGTCTGAATGCAGAGCATGCTGGGCAGGCCCTGGTGGCCATTTCTGGGCAGTCTCAGTCAATCATTGCAACAGCCCGACGGGCCGGGACCACTTCACAGACAGGCACACCGAGGCACGGCGTGCTGGAGTAACTTCTCCAGGGCCACCAAGCTAAGAGATGGCAGCACCAAGGTTCAAGTCCAGGGCTGTGGAAATGGGTCTCAAGACCACCCCAACATGAGGCCAGAGAACTGGGCAAAGGGACTTCCAGCTGCTGCTGCCACAGAGCAAACTGTAACAGGGTCCCAGAGTGACTTCTGCAGACAGCGTTGGCTCCTGCCTGAGCTCCTGCGCAGCAACGGCGGGGCACACACGCTTTGCTTCCTCTTTGAAACCGTCGATGGAAATGCACTGGCCTCCCCGGGAAGCAACACTTCACGCGTCTCTGCCACGAGCGGATGCCGGCGGCACTGAGGTCGTAAAACTTGCCGTTAGAAAGGAACCTGGTTGGGCCCATGCGTCTGGGGAACTTGCACAGTAGGGACACTTGGAGTGGTGGAATTAATTAAATGACCTCGCGTTTTGTACTTGCGAATTTCTTTCCAAGTCATAAAAAGAGGATAAACAGTGCCGGGCTTGCACTCTTTCTGGGCAGTTCTTTTGGAGACTGCAAGCCGGCTGAGCTGGCACCCTGGCCCCCAGGTGTAGACACTTCTGCCTGCCTGGAAGGCCTCCTCCACCTGTGACCATCCTTCCAGGTCTGGCTCCCGCCTCGGGCCGTTTCCTCTTCTCTGTGTTCCGTTGGCCGCTTCCACCTTCCTGGAAGCTGGCGCACTGTGGACACGCAGGTGGAGTGGATCTCCTCTGTGTACCCCGCATGGGGTGCTCAGCCTCTCGGAGGGGTCCTCAGGGACCTGGTCTGCTGGCCTGGCTTCTTGGACCAGAGGAGCCCCAGACAGGAGGCTCGAGATGTCTCCTCTTCCTCCTCTTCTGTGACTGTGTGTGAATCCAGGATGTGTCTCACATTCTCTCACCAGCACGCTGTTCCTGGAGACCTCTGTAAAGGCGTGTCCTCTAACTGGGCACCAGGACCTCGTCCCTCACTCCAGTCACCTCACCTCGTGAGAGTAATTTCTTTACTTCTGCCGAGGAAACAGATTTACGGTTCGCAGAAAAAGTAAATTGTACACCCGCCAGTTCATGAAACATCAGGTCTCCGCCCCACGGGCTCCTGAAGCGCTCTCTGGAGATCAGGAACGCCCCGTCTGCTCTGAGACGGGCCACAGGCTGCACCGCCGGGACATCATCCGCCTCCCTATGCCCGACACGCCCACGGGACCCCCGGGTGCCCTGAAAGAGACTCGTCTTGCAAATAAATGTGTGCTTGCTCATCTCCAAAGACACAGACCCACGCCCACCCAGCAGCCTCACTTGGAAATGGCCCCTACTCGGCCCAGGACTCACGCAGGGCTGTTCTCTAGACAAATCTATGTGGTAAAGTCACAGACCATCGAAACACTCGGAGCTCTGCCCCCTCTCGGTGGTGAGAAGCTCACGAAGGTTTCAGAACAGAGAATGCCACGCTCAACTCTCAAGGCCCTGTGACACCTCGAAAGTGCCCAGGACTCGCCGTCTACACAGGCTTTGCTCTGCCAGGGCACCTGGCAGGCCTGAGCCCCTGCCTGTGTGGACAGGAGGGACATGCGGCCCCCAGTGACCAGTGGCAGAGCCAGACTCCCTGGTGACGCCCTGAAACAAACCCACAGTGCCAACAAAGCCCGTTTCCATTCTAGAATGCTCACTCCCTGGGCGGTTTACACACCGAGACCTCCTCACATTCTCACGACAGTCCAGTGGGGTCATTCACAGGAGAGGGGCGTGCCGGGCCCAGGTCAGTATGGGTCAGAGGGCTCTCGAAACAAAACCACACACCAGCTCTGTGAGCCTGACAAGGGCCCTTGCTAGGAAAACCAGGACCCTGATGCCACTTGGGGCCATCAGTAACGGGGATGAGGTGGGGCACTGTTCACCCATCCTGACTCAGGACTCGCTACCACTAAACAGCTGGTAAGGGCAGAGCTGGACCGGCCAGGGGTCACGGGGCGGGCACCTGGCCGCTGCCCTCGGCAAAGCTCTGGAGTTACGGCCTTTGAACCCCTGTGGCATTCGGATCCCCACAAGAGGAGTGACCATTCGGATTTGCAGATCCCGGTGGTTAAATCCAGCACGCGCTGCACACACCCCGAGGGTGGGATGTGGCGAGGGCGCTGGCGCCCTCCCTGCAGGCGGACTTTGAACAGCGAATCAGGGCCCTGGCCCCACACTGCGCACGCTGCGCTGCTTTCACCTCCTCCAGGACGGTCTAATAATCAGATTCTGCCTCCTTCTTAATCCCTGTTTTCTTTAAAAAATGGATTAGGGAAATCTCATCTGGAAAATTAATTAATGTATGAATTCAACAAATATTTACTGAGCTTGGCAGTTTGTTAAGTATTTATTTTTTATGTAACCTGTATTTTCCCTATTTTTTTTTTTTTGGCTAGTTCAGAAAAAGATCATTTCTGGTGGATCCATTTCTGTATTTTATGGGGTTTATTGCTACTTCCAATAATATCATTCTCTAGTTCAACTATCAAGATATATTTCTTTCATACACAATTGACCACATAAGCACATATTAAATCTCCAAACTTTAGGTGGAGACAGATAAATCGAATGACCTGAGGGAAGACTGGGGTTCAGGCCTCCCTGGCTGGCAAGGTCTGATGAAGTGGGTGACACAGCCCAGGGTCGTCTCCGGAGAAACGAGCAGGGAGCAGGGACAGAGCTCTCGGGAGCGTTCCTGGTGTGTGCTCGGTGATTGTGTCCGCTGTCATTCCAGTGCTGGCACGGGGGATTATCTTCAATGCCCCACTTTCCTGTCCCCTCCTCTCACTGGCTGTAGGTAAGTATATCCTCCGAGAGCAGCCCCCGCCCCCGGGCCAAACAAAAGTGAGCCTGCCTCCCCTCCCCGAGAAAGGAAGCGGGGCCTTTTCACGGGCAGTGAATGGGGCTTTCACTTCCCCTTTCCTTCTTTACCTCATTCAGGGGGGTTCTGACTTCAGCTAATTCGATAACAATCCCGCCGGGCCTTCCCAGCTCCCAGCTCGGGAGGACATTGTCTGGGCGCGCAGCTTCCCCCCATGCCGGTCCCGCTCTCCAATTAGCCAACCGCTGGGCCTTCTGTCCCTCTCCACTCCCTGCCTGCCCCTCGCCCATTTTAACCCTTTCCTTTTGAGCTGGACTCCTGAGGGCCTTCACAGGAGTGTGCCCCCCCGGCGCTGGGGTCAGCGGACATGGGTGGGGCAGAGTGAAGACACGCTCACGTGTCCCGCAGGCTGGTCCACATCCTTCCAGAGCCTGCACGGCCTTACAGAAAGCTTACAAATGAGACAGAAAGAGGCAGCTGGGCCTTTGACACCCCCAGACCTCACCCACACACTGGACCCGAAAGGGAACAGCCCAATTCCCCCCGGGACGAGTGGTTCCGAGGGCGTCCAGATGCTCCTTGTGCCGGCTGGTGGTGGGAGGGTCCGTCCCGTCAGTTTTCCTCTCTAGCCGGCTGCTCGGAGCTGTGGTGGTTGGTTCGGAATCTTTAACTGCTTCGGTCCTGCAACCACTTCCCTCTGAAGTGTTGACACTATATTGTTTCCCCAAAACCAGTTTCTTCTGCTTGAAGAAAAAGTTTTCAAAGGCCTGCAGGGAGCAGGTGGAATCAACACGCACTGGAGGTTTTTTCCGTTGCAGGTTCACTGCATGCACACACGCACACGCGCACACACATGTGTACAGACAGGGGTGTGTCTGTGAGCAGCCAAGCCAATTCCGAGGTTTATTTCACTGCTGTTATCTTCAAATGGAGAATGTTGGAATTGGCTAAAAATGCTAACCCTAAAAATGTTTCTGTCTGTTAAGACGGGTTAGCATGGCTGCCACTAAGTGAATCCCTCCTGGGTCTCTACTCCCCACCCTCCCAGCCCAGGCAGGGCTCCTCTTGGTGTCCCAGGGGGAGACCTGGCCAGGAGGTCTTGGGCACCAGCATTCCATGCAGGGACACCCAGGACCAGGTGTGCACCAGCACCATTTTCAGTCACCTACAGTACCTGGGAATGACCTGGTCCACGTATTTGATCTGTAAGGGCTCTGTTATGGGTTGAATTGGTCCCCCCAAATTCATAGGTTGAAATCCTAACCCCTAGGACCTCAGAATGTGACCTTATGTGGAATATGGCCATTGCAATGTAATTAGTTAAGATGAGGTCCTAGCAGGTGACGAATCCAATAACTGGTGTCCTGACAGAAAGGGACGCAGTGTGCATACAGGGAGAGCACCACGTGAAGACAAAGGCAGAGATCTTAGGGTGGTGTGTCGACAGTTAAAGATTTCCAGCCAGCCCTGAAGTCTGGAGAGAGGCCTGGGACAGGTCCTCTGGGAGAGGCTCTGCAGGGGGCACGGCCCTGCTGACACCTGGGGTTGGGACCCCCGGCCGCAGGCTGTGGGGGAATAAGCGTCTGTGGTCAAGCCACTGGTCTCTGGTACTGTGCCCCGGGGGCCAGTGCAGGGTCATAACTTTGGAAGCAGGAGCCATCTTCCTTACTGTCACGTGCACTGAATTCCAATACTTTTCATTATCCGTTCAACTGATTTTTTCCCCTTAAATTGGTCGATTTGAAAAACGCTGTAGAATAAGAACTCACTAAGACTGTTTGGCAGCGACGCCATTTTTTCCAAGTGCCTCATCCTTCACGGACTCCGGTGTCTGGGGAGTTGGGTGGGACCGTCTGAGGGTTACTCCTGCGGGCCCGGGGGGCTCCGCTGTCTGCATGAGTCCCTGGAGAAACAGCATGGACAAACCAGGAACACGGCTCCTGGGAGCGGCTTTTCTGCATTGGTCGGGAGGAAGTCAATGGGGGCCTGTGTGCATTTCCTTCTCTTTATCTTGGTGACCTCAGGGACAGTTAACTCACGGACGAGGGTGCCACCTAGGAGAACACAGCTCTGTGGGGAGAGACCATGACGGAGTGCTTGGGGAGGCACCGCCCGAGAGAAGATGGGCTAGGGTTAGGAGGTGCCTTCAGGACAATTCGTTTCAATCCCCTTGCTTAACAAGTGGGGAGGGGGCCAGCTCGGTGGCATAGCGGTTAAATCTGTGCACTCTGCTTCGGCGGCCCGGGGTTCACGGGTTTCGATCCCGGGTGCGGACATACACACCACTCATCAAGCCATGCTGTGGCAGCGTCCCACATACAAAATAGAGGAAGATGGGCACAGATGTTAGCTCAGGGCCAATTTCCTCACCAGAAAAAAAAACAAGTGGGGGGCCGGCCCGGTGGCGCAGAGGTTTAGTCCGTGCTTGGCAGCCCAGGGTTCGCCGGTTCGGATCCCGGGCGCCCGCCGATGTACTGCCTGTCAGCCACGCCGTGGCGGTATCCCATATAAAAGTAGAGGAAGATGGGCACGGATGTTAGCCCAGGGCCAGTCTTCCTCAGCAAAAAGAGGAAGATTAGCAACAGATGTTAGCTCAGGGCTGGTCTTCCTCACAAAAAAAAAAAAAAAAACAAGTGGGGAAACTGAGGCCAAAAGATGGGGACATCTTGCTCAGGGCCAGCCTAATTTCATGAGCCCAAGCTGTCTTCCTCTGCCTCAGTACTGCATCCCCACCTCTATGATGTGAATGTCTTAATAACTGTAATATCTGTATACTTAACATCTTAATATCTGCAAGTTGCATCTTAGAAAACCTCAGAAAAGTCTCTGATGCTTAAAAGAAACAAGCAAAAGAAGACTCGAATGGCCATCTGTCCCTCGTCTACTCAGCATTAATGAGTGGGATGCAGTCCTGATAATCCACGTGCAGAAGACCCAATGTAGTAGATCTTTGCTCTCTTAGGACTTTGAAGGAACTTTAAGATCAAGGATCCAGGAACTGAACTCTGACCCCCACAGTGCCAGGGAACCAGCAGGGCAGCCTTCTCAGCATCTCCCAAGTCTTCTGTATTCTCCCAGTGTCTCCCAGCATCTCCCCACATGAGGGACACATTGTTTCCTGGAAGTGGGTGAAGTGAACAGACACTGCAAAGTGAGGAAGCCCAAGGAGCTGGATCTGCACTTGATGGCTCAACTCCCGGCCCCACAGAGGCGGGGAATCCTCTGCCATTAGTGCATCAGCTCATCTGATCCGGGAAGTGACCCATTAATGGTGGATGCAAAAGAGGGTGGGAGATGCCGCCCTGAGAGCAGGGCATTCTTGATCCTAGTCGGCTCCAGCTAAAGAAGGACCCGCAGAGGACCCGCCCGGGGTGCTGGGAGGGGCTATACAAGACGTGTAGCCTTGGGATTGGGAGCAGGAGCCCCATGGCAGTGGCCACGCTGGGTCTGACCAGCCACTGTTTTGGGTTACCCTATCCTTAATGAATTTTAAATTCCAAGTAGGATTGAACAAGGGAGTGAATCCAAGACAGACAGACCAAAAAGAGTCAAGGATTCTGGTCTCGTCTTTCAGGCTGTGAATGGGCGGCAGGTTTCAGACAGGCCCACTGCAAATGCGGCTCCTTGTCTGACTGCAGGTCTGTGGTTGACGTCAGGGAGTCAGGAACCCAGCGGAGACCACCACCCTCAGGTCCTGTGAGGACCTTCTAGAGTCAGCCGCTCTGAGCGGCTATCCCATGTCCTCACTGTTGATCGGAAGCCCCTGAGCACGACCAATAGAGTCCAGACCTCATCAGGGACTGTTCCCCAAGGGCCACCTGACTCACAGGAGAGCAGGGGCCTCTGAGACACCCGGCAGCCAGGAGCTTAGCCAGCCACTGAGTCCTTCCAAGAGGGTGGGGGGCAAAGGCCGGGCCCCAGGTTGGGCTGAACTCCTGAGCTCCGAGGCCAATTCTGTGCAGACTGGGGATTCTGCCTCTCGGCCGCTGGCTCCACACGCCCTCCATCCCCGGACTAGCTTTCGAGTCGGCCCAGTGAAAGGAAGCCCCCACGATGATGTGAATCGTATAGACAGGGAAATATACATTTTCTTCAGCATGGCAGCTCCCATGATAATATTAATGGAGTTTGAAGACTTTTATCAAAATGCAAAACAGACCCCTTTTCCATCCCCCTCCTCCTCAAACGAAGGCAACACGGTTTATGCTCCCGGAGGGGCAGAGCCCCACGTCTCCCAGCCACCAGAGAAACGACACTTGGGCTGGCTGGCTTCCCGGAGTTGCCACTCGGGCTGGGGGTGTGACCCTGGACCTACAGCTTTTATCCCCCCAACCACATCCTCCTCCTCCCCCCGTCCCCACCCCACCCCCCTCAGCTCCTGCTCTTGTCCTCTCCACCACGGTCAGGACCGAAAGCCTGTGCCAAAAGCCCTCAGGCAACGTCTTCCAGGGGAATGTTGGGGGGACCCAAGCTTATTCTTCAGATCCCATAGCTGCCTCCAAGCTCTCTTCTTAGTTCACCTTGAGTCCAAAGAGCAGCCCATGAGGAAGGGCTTCGGTGGGTCCTTGTGGGCCAGGCCCCGGCCCTCCTCCCAAGGCCCTGACTCACGTGCTGTGAAGAGCGGGCCCGGCTCACTTTCCCTGAAAACGAGCCCCCCCAGGGATGTCCGGTTGCGCGGCTGGGCAACAAAGGGACCCCTCAGAGCCTGGGCAGTGGTCACCGTGGGGTCTCCCTGCTGGGAAGACAGAGGTGAGCCGTCAGCCTTGGTGAAGAGATAAACTTGAGATGGCTCCATCTTTAATCGGGGGCAGTATGACATCACAGTCTACTGTGTGTGCCAAGGAGACACAAGATCCCACGCCCCAGCTGACGCTGGGAGGCCTGGAACTTCCCATTTCCCAGGAGAGAGAGAGAGGAGACACGGAGTGAGCACTGAACCCCCCAAGGGTTGGAGTCACCTTTGAAACCTCAGACTTGAGAAAGGGTCCACCATGGTCCTCCGAGTGGACAGTGCAGGGCGGTGGTAGCATAGGCAGCCATGAAGGGTGAGCAGAGGGGCATCCTCTGGGTTCCCTGCTCAATTGGCGGGCCCTGGAGTGCCCCCAGGGCACAGCTAGTTCACCTGGCCGTAAGAAGTGGCACACCTGGTCTGGGGCCATTCACGTGCCTCCCAGCCCCAGCGCTTCTTCCTGCACGTGAAGCACATTAAATGTCCACTCTGCAGGATGTTTCGGTGTGAACCTAGCTCTGGGGGCCAGGGCAATTGGATCCTTCTAGAGATATGCTTTTGTGTTGACTTGCATGAAGTCTGGCCCAGGAGCGGCATCTCTTCCCTGCTCCCTGCAGAGGGACCCTAGTTCCAGGATGGCGCAGGAAGGGAGGATAGAGCTGGCTGGGGGTTCTGTAGGGCAAACCTGTGAGCTGTCCCCCTGATCTCAGAGGCCCTCCTGGGGGGCTCCTGGGGCCTGGAGGCCATTTCATTATCAGTGATGATATTCATTCCCAGTCTGGCTCACCCTTTGCACACAAGGTTTCATTTTGGCCCTGAAGGAGGCCAGGAGGGGGCTCGGCCACCTGCAGGCCCCCACCCTCTTTGGTGAACACCTGGCTATGCCTTCCGGGCTAGCCCCTTCACTTCCCACAGCCACTTACAGCTTCCACCCCATGGACCCCGAGGCGCATGTGGAAAACGAGGAACCAGCCAGGCCTCCTAATCCCTGTCCACCCCCGCTCCTGGCAGCACTCTCTCGGGCCTCCGCTGAGCGCCAGGCTGAAAGGAAGGCTGATAAATTAGTCTAGAGGGAAACAAGGCCGCTCTACTTGTAAAAGGTCATTGCGACTTTGTTCTGGGTGAGGGTTTATCTCTGCTGCCGCAGGGACAGACAATGCCTCGGGCCTAAATGGCAGAAATCTTAGCTCCGCTCCTGAAATGAGTGTGCTGATAAGCCAGAATGGACTTTAGAAAGATCTAAATGGGAAAGGAGTGGATGTAGGTATTTTTGAACATGATTGAACAGGGATGACACAATGGGATGTGCAATTAAACTGGGCATTAGCCCAGAAGGAGAAATGCAGTCTGAAAGCCGACAAAGGTGGCTCCCACAGCCCCGCTCAGGGCTGGTAATCCCTGCCCCCTGCCCTGGCTGGCCGGTGGGAGGGGGTGCAGGTGGGACAGAAGGACAAGACCGGACCCACAAATGCCCCTGTAGTGCCACCGGTGGAGGCTAGCGCCATTCTTCAAGCCAACTCCCCGGGCAATGCAGTTGCACACGTCACAGGTGGCTGGGGCCAGACACCAGCCTGCCCACAGGGCGGGCACGCAGGTGAGCAGGGACTGACGCTCGGGCTGCAATGGTGTGCAAGGACGCAGCTTTCAGTCATTCCCCGCAGGCCTCTGCCACACACCCAGGTTAACCTCTCTTGTTCTGGAGAGGCTGCCCTGGGCTGACCCGGCCCCTTGATCAGAGCAAACTCAGCCGCATCTCAGTGCCCGGCGGGCCCCGAGAGAGTGCACGGTGCCCTGGCCAGCCCCGAGCAGAGCAGGAGAGGGCTGCATGCAGGGAGACCCTCCCCGGCCACTGCCCCTTGGCGGGCCTGTGAGCGGCTGCGTCACCCTGTTTGTGTCTGAGACCGAGGTGGCCTGTGACACTCTGAGAACACATTCCTAACCCGGGGGTGACCAGCCCACAAAAATTCCCAACTTGAGAGAAGCTCTGATAAGCAGGCGAGGCCTGGCCTGGAGGTTCACGCCCGTGTCCCATGACCCAGGGAGACCTTTTATGGCCTGCGACGCTGGGACTCTGGTCCGACCCAGCGGCAGGGAGGCTCATGGAGGGGCTGGATGACGGGATAGCCAAGGCCATGCTGGGGTCCCCAGGGAGCTGCCTGGCCAGTAGCTGCCCGCCCTCAGGAGGGGCTGCCCTCCAGGCCCTTTCTGCTTCCTGCGAGGCTCGCTGCTGGGAAAGTACTCGAAATAGAAATATTTCCGTGTAAATGACCAATCCTTCAGATGCTTCAGTCTCAGCAGGTGGGTCCCCACCACCACTCGCTTCCTGCCTCCGGTAGGTGGAGTCAGCCCAGAGGGGACTGGCCAGCCAGCAGCACAGACTACAGGAGAGCCAGCCTCGCTGGGGCAGCAGTGAGGGCGCAGAGGGAGGAGGCCGCGTTCTACGTCTGTGTCACTCCACACCTTACTTGGCCCGGTTCCTCTGGAGGAGACGAGGGCCGGGCCACCACCCACACAGGACATGTTGGTGGAGGATGGAGTGCCCAGGGCGTACAGGGGGAAGTGGGGCTGGCCCAGTCCCTGCTCTCAGCAAGTGTTGGCTGCATGGACTGCAGGGGCACATGGCGGAAAGACGCTGCTTGGGGGTCCCAAGTCTGGTCGCTCCCCCTGTGCCAACCTACCATGCAACACTGTGTGACCCCCTCATTCTCTGGGGCTCAAGGGGGAGAGACGGTGATGCCCTAAGTGGTTCCAGGCACTACAATAGGTGCCTGGGACGCCCCCCCCACTTTGGCTGTCACCCCCAGCCCTCAGGGAGGGGTCACACAGCTGGTCAGTCTCTAGGGGCTACCCACCCGAGGGCAGCAGTGCTGATGGACAGCTGCATGGGGTGGGGGGTGAGAGCCCTCAGCAGCCCCTTGCCTGGCCACACCCATGTGCAGAACTCCGGTGGGACGACAGTGGGGGGGCTAGGCTGCTCTTGGCACCCTCAGCTCCCCCTTTCTCCCCTGCCCATGGGGACAGCCCTCTCAGGTGTGCGCCACACACTTTCAGCTCTCTCCATCTGCCCCTGATAAGGTCTGTGTTAAGAAAGGCCCTGTTGCTCCCTGTGGGTCACACTTGCAGGAAAATGTCTCTGGGCTCCCGGGGAATGGGAGGGGAGAGGAGGAGCCCAGAGGTGGGGGCAGGGAAATCGAAGGTAAGCTTCCAACCCAGAGGAGCCGAGTCCTCCAAGCGCCCAGTCTTCCACTGAAATCAGAATGCAGATTCCTCCCCTAGGAATTCTAATCCAGTAGGTAAGGGTGGGGCCCTGAATCTGCATTTTGTACGTACCCTGGGGGCAGCTCCATGGGCCCCAAGGCCAAGGCGAGCAGGTAGGAAAGATTCCCCTTTGGACTTGTGGGGGTCTTGACATTGTGCCTTCCAGGCTGACTGCCCAGGCCAGGGGCCCACGTGGTCCCTGCCTGAACCCATCTCTCCCCCAGCCAGGCCCCAGGTACCCTGGGGCCGCTGCAAAATCCTGACTTCAGCACAGCTGACAGCTCTCTCTGGGGTCTAGAGAATTCTGTATCATAAAGAGCACCCAAAGGGTGAGCACTAACGCGCTGCCAGGCCCCAGTGCGTCCACAGGGCTGGGGCGCAGGACCTGTTTACAAAGGCAGAATGAGGACCACGGAGTAGAAAGAGTCAGGTGTGCACTGTGTGGGGCACACCATAGGTGTCCAGTTAACTTCTGCACACAGAAGGCACCCAGTTAATGCCAGGCCTTTCCTCCTGTCCATACTCCTTGGCCGCAGAGCAATGGCCAGGCCATCCTGCCCTGGCCCTGGCCTCGCCAGTCCTGCCCAGCACAGAGACACCAGGCACCTTTGTGATATTCCCTTAAGGTGTAAATCCTATTTTCCTTAAAGAAAAAGAGAGAAAGGAAGGAGGGAGGAGGAAGGAGGGATGGAGAGAGGGGAGAGGAAGGAGGCAACAGAGCACCCTCTTCTCGCAGGCAGCCTTGGGGAGCCAGCTGAAGGGCTGAGCCCGGGCCCTAAGGGAAGACTGAGCTGCCCCCAGAGGAGAAGCCATCCTCCTTCCATCCTCCCTCCTGCTCGTCCTCCTTCTGACAGCCCGACACCGTTTTCCACATCTCTGGTTCACAAGCAACCCGCTCCAGGGTAAGGGTGGGTCTGGTTTTCACTGGCGCGCGTGTGTGTACATGTGTGTGTGCACGTGCATGTCTGTGTGATGCGGAGGGTAGAATACCATTTAAGAAGTTGGTATTCATGGACGTCTCTAGAATATGAAAAGAAAATATTTATTTCCTTTTTCGCTTGTGAATCAGAATGCTCTATTTAAAGCAAGTACCCTCTGCTGGATTGCCGCTGAGTTATTACCCCTTAAGGAAATGAAGGAGAACTATAGGGGAGGTATTCTTAGTCATTCTCTCTCCTTTTTTCTAAAATTCCTTATATACCCGCGCCTCAGAGCTGGGCCTAAGATAGTGCAGGACTTCATGGCATTCTTGGGCTAAAAACGTCTGGACCTGATGTCACAGTGCTTGGGGGAGACGGGAGAGGGTTTGCAATGTCCTTCCTTTACCGTGCTGAGTGGTTCCCGGGCAGCAAGACGGCTGTGGGCTTCTCCCTCACCAGACCCCCGTCCATGTGTGCCCAGGCCATCTCTAGCTGGGCTCTGCTCCCGCACGACAGCCTCCCTCTTCAAATCTGGACTCCTGTTTGATGGGCTGGGAAGAGGCCCCCAAACACATTACTGCCCGGGTGCTGTTTCCAGAGTGTGAACGTCCACGGAGCCACACACTTATGATTTGGGGCACTTTCTGAATGTCTGTTATGCTTCCTAAATGCATTCAGAAAATCATTAGGGAAAAAAAAAAAAAAAAAACCCGTGATGTTTCTAGGCCAAAAATAAAACTCCAGGCAACCCAGACGGAGAGCGGAGCAGCGTCAGGGATGAATCAGCGGGTCGGGTGGAGGAGGTCAAAGCAGAGAGACCCTGAGACTCCAGCCCCGTGGGGGCGGGACGCTGGTGGGATGGTCCCGACTGCTCATCCAAGATTCAGGACTGAGAACACCAAGCCCTGACCCATGTGGCTCTCAGACTAGCAGGAAACCACAGATGGAGCCTTACAGTGTAGATGGGCCCGGCCTCTCTTCCCCAGCATACACAGCTGCTATAGCTCTTTCCCCACTGTTGGAATCACAACAATAAAACACAATAGGATGGTCTAGGAGCTAAATAAAAACGAGTGAGGTGCCCTCCTCATCCCCTGGGTGCTGCAGCAAGAGCACACAACTGTCGGCTCTAGGGTGAAGGATACACAGAAGAGGCTGAAGTATGACCCTTGCATGGGGATGTGCGTGGAAGAGACAGTGCAGCCAGTGTGTGAGTGTGTGGCATGGAGCACAGATGTGGCACAGGAGCCACTAGGGTGACTCCTAGGACAAGCTGATTACACAGCAGCACCGTCTGCTGAGTAACCAAAAGCCCCCAGCAACCCATCCCAAATCGTCCCTCTCGCACCTCTCTGAGCCCCACAGTGGACCGAACGTGCTGGAAACGGGGGTGGTGGATCTTTTGGAAAACCTCGGCTCCATCAGCCTCCAGCTGCCTCCGCCTGCCCCAGCCCTGGCACAGGTGCTGGAGGGCTGAAGGAGTCTCCTCTCGCTCTCTCTTTCCAGATTGGCTGTTTTGACCCCAACCGCACATTCAAATTTCCTAGGAGCTTTCACAAACTCAGTGCCCAGATAGGTTTGTCAGGACTTTTGGTTCTAAAGCAGATAAGTCCTGGGCAAACAGGGACGGTCAGTCCCTCTATCTGGCCAGAGCCTCGCGTCCGTGGGGTGGAGCCCAGGCACCTGCATTTCT
Source organism: Tapirus indicus (assembly GCA_031878705.1). Taxonomy (NCBI): domain Eukaryota; kingdom Metazoa; phylum Chordata; class Mammalia; order Perissodactyla; family Tapiridae; genus Tapirus; species Tapirus indicus. The sequence goes on along the minus strand of CM062924.1, from coordinate 86,401,091 downwards.
AACACTCCAGGAGATTCCAACGAGCAGTTCCGGTGAGACTCACAGACCTAGAGCTCTGCCCTCAGGCCTCAGACACCCAGGAAAAATCTGAAGAACAGTGCTGACCTTCAAGTACCAACTTTCACATTTTTCTCTGCAAACTTTGCAGACACTGTTGGGGCTCGGGGCCGGCACCCCCTCCTCAGCCTGGGGGAACTCACTTCTCGGAGTCACCTGGAGCACCAGCAGGCTCCCCAGTCAGCCTTCCTCTCTGGAAAAGCAATCCTCCCAGGTTGGGCAGGGCTGAAAGTGCTGGAGGTCCCGTGGCTGTGACAGCTCCAGGTACAGAGGAGGCACCCTGCCTGCTGGACACACGAGCTCGGCTTCCACAGGGGCCACTGGCAAAGTAAAACACCCGTTGGTCCAAACCAGCCACTGGCGATTCTCCTGGAAGATGAGCATTTCCTTCCTGAATCCTGGACCCACAAGGCTGCCTGGTCATCTCCCGGGAATGGCTGAACCTGGCTGGGTGCCCCTTGAGGCTGGACAGGAGCCCACAGCCCCAGGAGGCGAATAGAGCAGGCAGAGGGCTCAGGAAGGTGGCTCCCTCTTCCGGGGGGCCACAGATGCATCAAAGGTCTTTATGGCGACGTGTCAACCACACGTGTCTCCCTCCAGACTGACTGGGATTTATTGCTTGGTCATCATGCCACAGGGACTAGAAGGAATTGAAGCAGATCCCAAGAGCCCAGGGAATTCTGTCCCAGGATGGAGGCCGCTGTTGGTTATACAACGTTCACTCCAGCCTGAGCTCTGACCGACAGCAAAGCTGGTCTAGGCTCTCCGGCCAGGCACACAAAGGGCTGTTGGTCCAGCTCCTGCGGCAACATCAAATCTGCTGTCACGATGGCCATGGAGAATGAGAGCCTTGCATCTGACCTCCTGCCCCACTGGCCCTCACCCACAGCCCCGTACCTGAGCCCCTCGTGATAAGAGACCACCCAGTCAGAACGTGCAGGCAGGAGCCCGGAGTTCCTAGTTGAGGGGTGCTCTCAGCACAGGATGGACACAGGTCTGGAGGGAAGAGCTGGTTCCTTAGGGCTTCCTCTGATGCCCGGAGCCTGGGAATTAATCCAGAACCTGGAAGTTTCTCTCCAGAAGTCTCTGGATCAGAAATCTGGCAGGATATCACATGAGAAGCGTCCCCCGCAGTCACCCATCACCCACTCACTGAGCCAGGTCCCCAAAGCTGCCAAACCCAGGGAGGGTGGACGTGGACAACTCCTGTCCTGGGAGGCAGGGAGCCCTGGGTGGTGGGGGTGGGGGCAGTGGGGTCCTGGCCCTCACCAAAGCTTCCCAGGGGACCCCGGGGACCCTGGAGGAGCAGGCTTGGTGATCAAGTAATTGTAGCGGGAGAATCAGGGCAGCCTGAGGCCTCTGGGCTGTTTCCCCTGTGACCCCAGAACTTCCCACAGGCCCTAGCCCAGACACAGCCTGTTTGTTGATTGAACAAACCAATGCATATATTAATATTCAGGAACTAAAGCCAAGGGGATGAGGTAATCCACTTGAGTAAATTCTTCAGATAATTGAAACCCCATCAATTCACATTAACATTTTCCACCAGCTTCTTAAACAGAGGCAGACACGTTTATTCAACAGATGACGTCCGAGTGCCGGTTACAGGCCAGGCAAGGTTGACTTGCTGGGGGAGGCACGTGTTCAAACAGAGCCTAGCAGAACACGGACTCTCAGTGTGAAAACTGCTCCTCCTCCTCCCCCAGGGGTCCTGCACAGTATCCCCACCCTCCTGCAGGCCCCAGAGCCGCAGGCCCTGAGTACACAGCTATAGGGCCCAGACCCCGGGAGAGGTGGCACTTCCGAGGAGGCTGCTTCCATAGCCGCCTCCTCTGGGCTGTCACTCACAGTCATCTCTTAATTAGCAAAATAAACAGCACAGTGATAAATGTCATGATTTACTCAACAAATGATCAAAATCATTGTTTTTTCAGACCCTAGGGCAATAAAATGAAATGGGGGTGATTTGTTCTGGGCAGGGTGAGTAGTGGCTGCGTCAGCAGGCGGCTGCATCTGGGTGGAGGGGGCTGGGGCTTGGGGCATCCTCCCTGCAGGGGACAGACCATCTCCCTTTGAGATGGAGCCATTTCCACACACCCCACGCTCCCATCTGTCCCCACAGACATGGCAGGCCAGGCCCAGGGTGTGGGGGGACACATCTGACATGGGGCGTGTTTTCTTCCAGAATGACAGGGACTCACTTCCCAGAGTGCCCCACAGTGCCAGGAGAAGGGAGGTTGAGAATCGCTGCGTGTTCCTGGTGCCCACATGGGAGGAAGGAGGGGAAGGGCCTCCCCGGGTCAGAGCAGGGAAGGCAGAAGGACTCACAGTCAGGGAACAGTGGGAGGAGGCAGCTCAGCTACCAGCCAACCCCTGCGTTCCCATTTTGCTAAAGAAAAATTCCTACGTGAGAAAAGGGCACCCCTGCCACCTTGAACCTGACTGCCGTGGGTCACCCGTGCCAGCCCGAGTGCCAGAGCTGCGCCTTTGGCAAAGGGGTGGAGCCCAGAACCTGTGGGGTGCTTAGACACTGTGTCCATCACAAAGAGAAAGGGAAACCGGACCATTGGATTTTATTTCAATGGAATGACCCAGAACAAGAACTTTGTTCTCAGAGTAGAAAGACAATTCTTTCTAAGGTGTCCCAAAATGACGGTAAGAATAACCTATTTGACCTTGACTTTAAACCAGTCGAGGTCGCCTGCCCCTGCCTGTGGGGGATCCCGCTGGTTTCTCCCTCTGTGTGCTCGACTCCCAGACCCACCCTGACAGGAGAAACCACGCTCTCCAGCTGGAACTGGCCACAAGACCACTCTGGCCATCCCTCGGGGAGTCTGAAATGATACTGGCTCCTCCTCAATTTCCTAAATCTTTGCTAAAATGTCATTACCTGTTCTTTTTTGGGAAATGAATACCACGTAAATTGTAGTAACATCACATTATTTTGATTTATAAGATTTAATTACCAGCATGAGAGTGAACAATCACACATGTAAAATTTGGGACTGTCATAAGATTATGCGCCTCCTGTCCCTGGGCCCTGCCTCTGAGGGTCCTGGGCCTGGCCCGGCTTCCCCTGCGAATGAGATGCTTACACGTGAACATGTTTCCACCTGTTTGCCTTATCTCCTGCCTGCTCTGGGCCGAGCTCACTGCAGACCAAGGAGAGCATCTTTGCAGGAGCTTGGATGGACGGTGGTGTGGCCAGGCCACCTGTCTGCGTTAGTGACTCAGGGGGTTCACTGGAGGCCCCTCTCCTGTCCAGAACCACAGAAAGATCTGGGCTCTGGCGCCTGGGTTTTCTGCTCCCCACCTCAGGCCCTGTTTGCAGACAGAGCAAAGGAAGGACATTCCCAACTGAAGGGACACCGTGCGTCCCTTCTCTCTCCCGAGCCGCCTGTTGTACTAGAGGAAGGAGTGAAGAGAAAACAAGAATCGGTTTCAGGACACATGTGGGAAATTCCAGTCAGGCTGCTTACGAGGGAAGATGATGGGTTTTCTGCCCCAAAGATCCCAAATGAGGTCTGTGAAACTGCCTCAACCTCATGATTTATTTCAGGAAGAAGTGGGCTCGGCCTGAATGTTCAGGGGCCACGTCCTGCTTTCGCACCTTCATCAGAGGAGGTGGTGGCTTCCCGTCCAAACCTGCCATTGGCTCTCGATCGGAAGGACGCAAACAGCTGCTCCCGACCCCCTTGGATTTCAGCCACAGCCCGAAGACGGATCACGGAGCAGGTAACTGGTGCCTGAACTCGCAAGGAAAACAGGGGCCGACGAGACAATGTCGGGTGCGCCTGGAAGACTGTTTGAGGACGTTGGATTGAGGGCAAACATTTCCAAGCGCTGGCATGAAAGGTGGCTGTCAGGTCAGACCGCGGAACAAAGCCGGCTGCAGAAATAGGAGGCGCGCCGTGGAGCGAGAACGTTCCCTCACGTACGCGGAGAAGAACTGATATCGCAAAGTCAACAGGCAAGGGGCAGATAATAGCCACAGCCTGTACCAGGCTGGGCACTGAGCGGCGGCGATATGGAGCATTTCTTTAAAAAAACGAGCAGACAGAAACTTCTATCAGAGCAGACAAAAACCAAGTCACCTCAAGGTCATCCAACGGCTACCTGGGGGCTGCGTTCACTCTCCAGCATCCAGAAGCCACCTACTAACTCAACAGTCCAGACCTTTCTGAGTGCATCAGACAAACACCCTCCAGTTCCTCTCCCGGACAGCCAGGCAGGGAAGGACAGGATGGGCCGAGTCTGCAAACAGCCATCACACAACCAGAACCACTTACCTGTCATGCTGTCTGAAAGTGCTCTCCTTGTCCCATAAGGGAAGACCCTACGGGCCAGGAAAGGGCGCGGGCACCCACAGGACAGCTGCATTTCCAGATGCACTTCCTGCCTCAACTTGCTCCCAGGCCCCTGGCTGGTCTGCTCTGAAGGTGACCCTGACCTTGAGCAGCACACGCTGAGTCTGCCACAGAGGGGTGGCAGGGGGCACGCCCGGCTCGCACACCCCAGCTTGCCAAGCTGTGACTTCCACCACTTTGGAACACAGTGAATTCTGGTGCTCTCGTTCCTTCGGTCATCTGGTCAACCCACCTCCCAGCTAAGCCTTCAAAGCCCTCTAAAGAGCGAGGGGCTTTAAGCTGGCACTCGGGTAGGGAGCTTCTGTGTCCCCCGGTGTCTACATCCCAACCCATGTGCTACTACAGACCACACTCCACTGCCTGCTGGAAAGTCGGGGGCTCTCAGTGTTTAGGGGCACAGCCACCCTCGTCTCCTTGTGAAGGGGGTGATGGTCTCAGCTCTGCCGGACTGTGGGCAGCTTCCTCCACCACCAACATGCCCATCAACACATCCAGCCTCCTTGAGATCCTCAGAAAGGGTTTTAAATGCTGATGGGACCAGGGGAGATGCTCAAGGCTGCTGGGGCCTGGAGCCTCCCAAAGGGCTGGGAGGAGGGCGTGCTCTTTTGCATCTCACATCTCTAGGGAGTGACCAAGGCACAAAGTGCAGGGTTTAAAAACCATAAGCCGAAAGAGAGACAGAGAGAGAGCAAAGACAGACCAGAATTCTTCCCTCACTCAACAGAGAACACGGAACACTTTGCAGACACTTCCAGAGCCACGGAGAGGTTGGGAGAGGTGGCTCCCCCGACCCTCACTCCCCTGAGCCCTGCCATTAGGGGACACAGCTGCCCGGCCACAAGGAAGGGTCCTTTTCCTTCCTTGGACCATTGGCCCTTTCTAGAGCTGACCTCCATCCAAGCACTCTTGAGAGTTGTGAAACACCCAGAAGGAATCTGGGTTTGCATCTGCACTTTCCGCCCGGGCAGGGTGCCTGCCAAAAACACCACTGAAAACTGCTGTGTGGGGCTGGCGGAAAGGCTGGGACCAGTGGGGACAGTGCTTCTGTGGGGCTTGTGGAGACGACCATGCAAGCCCTCCAAGCAGGGCACCCCCGGAGGGAGGGACGCCTTTGGGGATATCAGCATCCCCTCACCTAATAGGCCTCCCCGCTCCTGACCGTACACAGGCTCCAGAACCGCCGATCCAGGCCCAAATTGTTAGGGAAACCTAAACCACAAGATGCTCCTCTCTGGCAGGGTGAGACTTACACCCGCTCTGGTCTCAGCAGTGGAAGCCCCTCCTGGGGAGCTGGCTGACCCTGCGCGGTGGGCAGGAGGCCCTGGACATTGACGTGCACCGGGTGCCTGGGGCAGCACAGCCATCGGGTGTGCTCTACGAGCTGCCCACGCTGCTCACCCCAGGAGTTAGGCCCCCATCTGCAGCTTTCCCGGGAGTAGAGACTCCTGTTCTGGGACATTCCATTAATCTACGCTGTTCTGCCGAGATTGCAGCCTTAGCACCTAAGATCCAGACAGGAAGCACGGGGTGTTTTAAGACATGAGCTCATTAAAGACACATTTCCGGGAAGAGAGCAGGCGGGCCTGTGGGGGCTGACGGGCGCCCACGAGGACCTCTGGTGTTTTCCGAGTCGCGTCATGCAAGCTGCAGGGTAAAATAAGCCTGAGAAATGCGACATTCGAACGCTCTCTCCGACCCAGCCTCCCGCCTCGGGCAGTGGCTGCTCAACACGGCTTTATAAATAGATGGAACACAAGATAAATGGCCGTGATCAATCACGCTCACACGAGAATGCTCACCTCCCAGCCAAAGCCTGCCTCCTTCAACGTGGCCCGGGGCGCCACCATGTAAGGGCCAAACCTCTCCCCGATTTCCATCTTCTTCTTGGCCCAGATCCCCAGGCCGGCCCCTGGGATGGAGGACTCTCGGAGCTCAAAGTCTGGAGGGATGGGAATGTCCTCAGGAATGTAGACGGGGGCCTCGTACGGCGAGCCCTCCTTGGGGGTGAAGTCCTCGCTGGTGGGGAAGGGGGACGGCGGCCCCATGGGGATGGGGGACATGATGCTCTCCTCGGTCTCGTCCTCGGCACTCTCGCCAGCCAGCAGGTCCGGGTCAGGCTCATACATATTATTTACAATGTCGCCGTCACCTGAAGGAAACAATGCAGTGTCAAGCTCTGTAGCATGCCCTTCCCCAGTGCATGAGCCTCAGGGACCACTGGGACATGGGACAGAATAGGAGCCGAGGGCGCCAAGGGGCCCAGAAGTTGCCCTGCCGCCACCCCCTGCACGGGAGACATCACCTTGGCTCCGTCCCGAGCAATAGCAGCCCTCACTCTGTTAGAGGCGCCCAGGGATGCGAGTCCACCAGGTTCCTTTCGGAACCAATGTTTAGAACCTCTGTAGCACACAGTTCTCCCCACGTCTCCCCAGCCCCATGCAGCGACCCAGGGACACGTCTGCCTGTTCTGCTTTAGGAGAGCCAGCAAAGGAGCTGCCCGCATGCCACAAGTTGGGGATGATGGGGGAAGCTGTCACACTGGGCACCCAACCCACGACTGATGGTGAAATATTCGTCCTGGAACCATTCCAGTTCATGACTGCAGCCTTAGGGGACAGAAACATGTCCCCACTTCTTGGGAGGACTCAGAACGTGGGTTACTGTGAAATGTGCCCCCACACCTGGGCCCCTCTGGGCAGCTTGGTGGGGCCGGCCGGGTGCTGGGGAGGGTTCCTGGAAGTTCCCGGTGACCTCACAGCAGCTTAGGACAGCAGCCTGCTGAGGTCATGAATGTGGGACTCAGGGGGCTGAAGGTCATGGGACTGAGCAAAAGGGTCCCAGCTTGTGTCTTGTGCGGGCCTTTCTTTAGGGTCCATCCTAAGGGACAATTGGTGCCAAGATAGCACCACCTGGACATATAGCAGAGGGCAGCCGGAGGCCCCGAGGAGATGATAAAACATGGGCCGGGGAGGGACAGGAAGAGCAAGAAGGAGGACAAACAGTCAGGAAAGCAACTCCACTCCTGTGAGTCCACCAAAAGAATTGAAAACAGGGGCTCAGACAGGTGAGTGTTCACAGCAGCGTCATCCACAACCCTCCAAGGGTGGAGACAACCCCAGGGTCCATCAACAGACGAACGGATAAACAAATCGTGGTCCCTCCACACAACAGAATATTACTGAGCCATGAAAAGGAACAAAACACTGACACACACACAACGTGGGTGAGCCTTGCAAACATTGTCCTGAGTGAGAGAAGTGTGACACAAAAGGCCGCATGTCGCATGACTCCATTTATATGAAATGTCCAGAACAGGCAGATCCATGGGGACAGAATTCACGTCGGCGGCTGCCGGGAGGAGGGATGGGGAGTGACAGATTGATGGGCACGGGGCTCCTTTGGGGAGAAAATGTTCTGAAACTAGATAGAGGTGGTGGTTGCACAACGTTGTGAATGTGCTAAATGCCACTGAATTGTACACTTTAAAATGGCTAATTTTTATGTTATGTGAACTTCACCTCAATAAAAAAAAAGTCAGAGAAGTGGGGGGGGGGAGGGGGCTGCGGTGGGGAAAAGGGCTTGCTCCGCTGCTCAGAGCCTGCTGACCTCTGATCTAGATGTTTCCGCCTAAGTCCCTCCTTCCGTCCTGGTTTGAAAACCTGTGAAAGTGACCCGAAAGCTGTGGTCACTTGGGCCCTTGTCTCGAGGCCCCCTCCCTGCTCCCTGACGTCGGCTGGTGAAATGGATGTCTCCAGGGAGACGGGAACTTTTAAGTAGGAGAAAAATGACTTCAGATTCCTCCTGTTGGTTGCAAACAGATCCGCTGGAGAAGTAACAAAATGTTTTCTTTCAAAAGAAACCAAAGTCTTGAAAAAAAAAATCATGGGGCTAACACTTATTTAATTCAGCAGCATTCACAGAGGTAATTATTATGTTTTAAGTGGCCAACGGTTCCTTTTTAATTGACCCGTGGGATCCTTGCAGAAATGCAACCACAGAACTGCGGTTGTTGTTCCCTCCACCGCGAGGTCTGAAGTTGTTTAGGTCTGAAAGAGCACCCCGTAAACCTTCCCAGGGACTATGTGGGCACAAAGGTAAATTAGAAGGGGGGTAATCAACATGCCACCTTATGATCTGGAACTGGGAACCACGGGAGTTCGCACCAGAACCGCGTTGGAAGCCACAGAACCCCCCAGTGCTCCTCCTTAACTCCTCCAGGGCGCCGGGCGAAGGCCTCCAGGACAATTAGGAATTAGAGCGGCTATTTGTGTGAGCTCTGCTGGGGCAGAACGTGGGGAAGTGTCCCCGTCCCGGCACATTCATCTCTGGGCTCTTTTTTGGTTTTTTGGGTTCTTTTTTCTGTTTGAATTCTACTTCCCAAAACTCCTCACCTACTGGAGGAAAATCAACACTTTCAAAGCATGTTTAATTTACTGGCCGAGCAAACAGCTTAGGAGAGAAAGGTAGTGTTTCCTGCTGATTAAAGCAAGACTGTGCGCCGGCCCAGCCTCCCACCCCCAGCGGTCACAGGGGTTAAGTGATTGCCCAAAGCAGCCAGGAAAAGTCTCCATTCTGCTGCCCCCATTGCTGGGGGAAAGAGGGCTCTTCTTTCAGAGGTGGATAAGACAAGGCCTGATGAGTGCACAGAGAACATTTGGAGAAAATGAGGAGCAGTGAGCAGCCCCCGAGGCCCTGGAGAAACAGAAAGCTGCTGGAGGCTGCCGGGGCCGGCGGGGCGGGCCGAGCACAAACTGTCCAGCTCCCAGGGACCCCGAGCAGCCGGAGAGGCTGGACTGAAAGACCATCCTTCCTCAGCCCTGAGCTGCAGCCAGGATGCCCTCTGAGACAGCCGGCCCAGGTGGAGCCCCTCTGCCCTGCACTGGCCGCACATTTTCAGGGAGTGGGTGCGTTTCCCCCGGCTGCTGTCCCCCAGGCCTTCGTGACCGCTGGCCACTTCCAGCTGGCGCCCTCTCGAAGGTCAGAATGCAGCACCAAGAACGTGAGCTTTTTACGACTTCGGAAACCTAGGCTATGAGATGGTGTGTTATTTGTGAGGAGGCCTGAGGTCCTTGGTTTGGGTTTTGCGGTAGCTTCAGGGTAGGGGTTCGTGACTGAGTCCATTCTTTTGAGAGACCTACTGAATCAATAAAAGCAGGGAGAGTGGTGGGGAGAGGTGCAGGAGTGACAGGAGGAGGGGAAAGAGAGCCCGGACGCCGGTGAGCTGAGCCATCCCAAGCCACGGCCACGGAGATCAGGCCACGAAGCACCCGCTGCAGGTGCCGGGTCCCGGCCAGTGGTGGTGTTCTTGGTGAACTTCATGCTGAAACCCCGTCTGGAGGTTTCTCACACACCAAAGTCAAGAAACCCAGCTGTTCCCCAGGTGAGGGACAGTACCGGCTGGGAGCCACTGTGTCCTCGGCATTTACCCTGCCCCCATTCCATCCTGAACCCTTGGTCTAGGGCTGGGTCTCTTCCAGCCTCACAGCGGGAGCCTTCTCCCCCTTTTCACCCAGGTGGTAGCAAATCACCCCTGAAAGGAAGCCACCCCCACCGTCTGGCCGGAGACCCCCATCTAGACCTCAGACCAACGGCCAGGATTCAGGGTCTGAAGAGAGAGAGGAGGCCCCAAAGGTGGCCTGTTGTGCTCAACCCGCCGCAGCAGAGGCTCCCTCCCGCGCTGCCCCCGCGAGGCCGGCAGCCCTGCCGTGGCCAAATAAGCAGCGTCCCGGGAGGGCGATTATTAGTGGTGTAAAGACCACGGGCCCCTTCCCTGAAGCTCCGGCTCCTGGCTGCCCCTTACCCGGCGGAATCCGGCAGATTGAAGCCTTGACCCACGGCCGGGGGGCGTGAGGGAGTTTCTCTGAGTCGATATGTGGTTTGCTCTTGTTCCTCCTTTACTGTGTGGCTGGGCTTTACGGAGAAGCCATTGAACCCGCCGGCCCCGCCGCCACCGCAGGAAAACTGCACATGTGGAGGGTGCTGGGGAGGTGCACGGAGCAAGGCCGGGGCCTCTGGGGAGTGAGCAGGTGTGTGGGTGTGTTAGTGTGAACAGGTGTGTGAATGTGAAGGCGTGTGTGTAAGGGGAGGGATGGTCAGGAACCCCGAAAATAAGTCCAAGGCAACCTCAGCCAGGCTCCTGTCTCCACACAGCCCTTCGGGTGGGGAGGACGTCACTGCCCTCCTCCTGGAGACCCCCGAGAAGAAGGGAGAAAGAAAGACCCTCTGCTGGGCACCAGGAGCACAACCGCTGGGGCCGCCTCGCCCTTCCTCCTTCAAGCACGAGGCAGCGGGACGGAGCTTGGCTGCCCCCCATGATGGGTAGAGAGGACGCCACAGGGGGATCCCCATGCCACCCTGTGATGTCTTCACGGGGGACAGTTTACGGTGCCAGCAGGCCCTGTGGAGGGACTATGGAGAACTCGGCCCTGTGCGCATGCCCTCTCCGGGGGCCAGCTCTCCCCCAGTGCTGAGGAAGATTCTCCTCGGGCTCACTGCCCTCCCAGGACACCTCTACTCTGCTACGGGAGAATTCTGCCCCCGGCTCGAGCCCCTGGCAACCTGGTGCACTGCCTGCCCAGCCTGAGGGCGTGTGCTCATGTGGGGAGGGGGTGCACTATTGCCCACCACTGGGCACCAGGCCCCTGGGTCCCCAAGCCTCCATCCTTCATGCCGTGGCCCAGAGAGCTGCCGGCCAGGCCTCTGCAGGTCCACCCTGCCATGCCCCAAGCAGAGAAGGGCTCAGCTACACCAAAGCAGGCACCAGGTGCCAGCCGCTCCCAGCCACCTTTATGACCTTGCTCCTGGAAACAGTGGGGGCTGAAGAGGAGGATGAGGGAGACTTCTTGAATAGAGGAGCCAACTTCATATTTGGGGTGACATCAGGGCTGGATGAAGACAGTCCTCAGCAGATGAGCGGTTGTGGGGTGGGGAGCAGGGAGGCAGGTGGTTATAAGAGGACCAGGTGAAGCATCATGGGGAGGGCGCGAGGGCAGCTCTGGATGGAAGACCTGCCTGGGATCATGGAGCTAAACACCCACATGGCACAAGTCAAACCCACCTCTGAAGGAGATACATTGTATCACAGTGTATCAATATCCTAGACTGTATCCTTGTCAATATCCTCCAACTGTCAGCCCTGGGGAAATGGGCAAAGGGCACGGGAATCTCTGTGTTATTCTTACAACTGTGTGTGTATCTACCATTATTTCAGTTAAAATTTCGACTGAAAGAGCACCTACTCTGAAAAGCCACATTCCTTTACCCTACCTCTGTGCACAGAGATGTGTAGCTCCCTGGCTCTGACAGCTTACACGAGAGCACACTGAATTATCCTCGCCTGGCTCCGAGGGTGACACCCGATGTTCCCGATAAACTGGAGAAACCCCAGGGAACCATCTGCGACGTACAGTAGCTCCTTGAAATTTCAGGTGTTAGGAAACGAAAGCCAAAGTATTAGAGAGGAGAGGTAGAAAGCTCCAGGGGGTAATTTGCAGCAAATACTTTGTGTCCTCTTGTCATCAGTTAATATCTTTATCAGGCGGACATGAATGGACCTGGTGCAATGTGTGCGCTAAACCCGCCAGGGAGGCCCCATGCTGAGCAGGCTGGGGGCAAGGGAAGCAGGTGTGGACCTGCTGCAGCATGGCCTCTGGTGCCCGTGCCCCAAGTCCTGCGGTGTCCAGCTCATCCCTTAACTCTAGGGCTTCAGGCAGAAAGGTAGTACCGATCACCTCAGACCTGGTAACCCCATCATCCTAAACATGCTCCATGGACATTGGTGCCAGGCAGGGCTGGGTGGTGGAGGCCAGTGAGGTGCCCAGGGCTCGGCCCTGAGAGTGAGCCCCCCACAAATCCGTACCTTCCCCCGCCCGGGCCTGGCATGGGGTGGGCACCCAGGGAGGCTCTGCCCTCCCTCACAGTGTCTGCTAGACTCTTACGGACTGATCCATTGGGAGCCTATGACCCGAGGGGATGTGTGTCAGCCTGTTTCCACGGGTTAAGAAGGAGGTAACATCACATCTCTCTGAAGACTGAGCATGGTTAGAATAAGATGCTCTGACGGATTTGAAAATGTTAATTCTTAAAAACTCATACGATGCTGCTATTTCAGCTCAGGTTGTGAGCACCGACCTGCCTTCAGGGAGGTGGCTGAGCGGTGGAAGATCCCGGTGGGGAGTGGGGACTAAAGGCAGTCACTTGCTCCACCCCACGTTTGGAGCTTTCCCAGGAGGCTCCCGGCTGGGTTCCTTGGACCCCAAAATCCTGATGGAGGTCACCATGTGGCATCTCAGGAGGGCCCTGGGGCGAGGAGGGGCCAGCTGCAGTCCTGACAGAGGCCAACACCCAGGGGTGCAGACAAAGGAGTGTGGGCGGAGCCTCGCTGGGGCCTGTGAGAAATGTAAAAGGGACCAGCAACACACGCACATCCCGACCCTATGTCGGCGCCCTGACACTAGCCCTGGTGCCCCCATCCTGTGGGCCCCACAAGCACTGGGAGGAGGTGAGTACATACCTCCTAGGCTGCCACCTTCTCACCGGTGAGCTGCCTACTTTACAGATGGGGAAACAGAGGCACAAGCAGGTGAGGTGGCTTGCTCACGGTCCCGCAGTGAGGGACAGAGCAGGCTGGCCCCCACACCTCGAGCTGCCATGCTCCCTGCACCCAGGCACCTGTCCCAGCCCTGTTATGGGGATCCAGTGCCCAGACCCCAACTCCTGGCCCTGACAGGCTGCCCTCATCCCAGGCAGAGCTGTATGTGGGAAGGCAGGTGCCACACGTCACCCCACAGCCACGGGGCAGGAGAGACTGTGCTTCTCTGGTGGAAGCCGTCTGGTCACTTTCATAAACCGGGCCCACCGGGTGAGTTCTGACCGGGCCAGAGGTCAGCTGGGTTTCACCACCCAAATCCCAGCATAGAGGCGCCCCCTCCCACGCACACGCACACTGCTCGATGCCACCTTTCCTCCCCTGAGGGAGAAATACCCCTCGATTCAGAAACAAAACGAGTGGGCCATCCTTTGGGGTGAAACCGAAAACACCTCACTGTCTGGTTTTCTTTCCTGGTTAAACTGCATTTCACCCTCCTCATTTAGGTTTAAGAACAGAAGCAGATGCGCCACACTTCAGAAGAGAGGAGAAGGCCCTGAGGAGGGGCTGACATGATGACGGGCTGACCCGAGGGGGCCCGGCCCGAGGGGGGCGAGGCAGCTGGACCTGTGGGCCCGGGCGCCCTCCCCAACAGTGAGAGCCTGTCTGGGAATTGTCCTGGGGTCTGTGCATCAAGAGCAAACCGTTCTCACCTGATCTGATGCTGACCCTAGGGTGAGCACTACTGTCCCGCAAACGGGAGAAAAGATGATTGGAAGGGAGAGGAAAGGAGGGACCCCATGTCTCCCCATGAGCCGGGCTGCTCAGGAAGGGAACTTGGGAGACCTGCTGTTGTCCCTACGTTAGTGGCTGTGCTGGACCCGGAACTTGGTTTGCTGATGGAGTTCTGATGGGGAGGCTGGTCTGCAGCCAGCTCCACCCAAGCCTGTGAGGCAGCTCGTCCACCCACGGCATTCACCCACTCCCTGCAGACCTGGGGGTGCACGGCCCTGCTCGGTGAGGACACCAGGCTGACCGCAGGCCTGCCCTGAGTGGCCGCCTGCTCCCTGGCAGCCGCCTAAGGTCCACTCTGCACTCTGCAGCCGGTGTATGGTGCTTGAGGAGCCCACGAAGAGAAATGGTCCCCATCACCCAGAACTGAGTCCCTGAAAGGCCCCGTCGCTTGCTCAGCCCTCAGAGCCGATGGAGCTGCCTCCTGTGTTGGTCCTCAGAGGAGGACCCCGGCAGCCTGGCCTAGGCTGGCCCTACACTCATCAGCCAGTGACACTGGAAATGGCTGGGCCCCGGAGCTGGCGACTTCTCCATGTAAACTGGGACCAACACACCCTCCCTGGGCAGTGATGGTGAAGCCTGAGGTGGGTGGTTTGACAGCCAGGCCCGAGCTTGGTGGGCCTTCCAGAGCTCCTGGCCACCAGATCTCTCTCCAAGAACATGTTTGGGGCTGAAAATTGTTACCAACACCCTCCCCAGTCAGGGACACGCTGGGTCAGTCAGGGCCTCTCTTGAACACTTCCTGGAGCCCACAAGGCTGAGCAGTAGGCCCTTGGCCCAGAGCACGCCCTTGGCCCAGAGTGCTCCCCTGGCAATTCTGCACCCCGTGACCTCTGAACCCAGAGAATTCACGGCCAGACCTCTCGGAGGGGTGGTGGTTTCTTGTGGCAGACCCAGTGGCCTGCATGGCAAGGCCGTAACCCCAGGTCCGACGATGCTGGACACAAGGGCGTGTAGGGGCTGGAGGCTGAGCGGACACTACTCAAGTCAAAGGAATCAGGTTAAAATTCAGTTGAAGTGAACTGGAAGCTAGCCTAAGGTACAGCCCGCTGTCTGCAGCAGCCCAGGTATATTTAGGAGACAAAGGCTGACCCCAAACGTCACTGCAGACGCCACCATATGGTGTGGATCCAGTTCTGGGTCAGGCCAGGGTGCCCAGGGAGCTCCGCACCCAGAGCCGGAGCCTGTGCCTGGGGGCCACAGACGAGCTGGCTGGGCCCCGAGAGTGTCACCCTGAGCAGCAGGGACAGGCCATCCCCACGTCCACACGGCCCGCTGACACGGAAGTGCGAGCAGGGCGGCGTCGCTGTGCGAGGCTGCAGGCTCCTGGTGAGGAGCGAGCCGAGTGAGGGGGCCGGGCTGGGGGGGTTCTGGAAGCAGGGCTGACCCAGCCGTGTTGAACATTTTGGGAACGTCTGCCCCTCCAGCTCAGGGGTTCTCGGGGTGGGGTCCCCAGCCAGCAGCATCGGCACCCGCTGGGCACTCCTAGAACTGTGGTTCCTGAGCCCCAGCCCGATCCGCTCACCCTGACACAGGGTGCTCTGTGCTCCAGCCAGCCCCCTGGCCTCCAACAAGCCACTGCCGGGCTCCAGCGAGCTGGGGGGTCAGAAGTGCCGAAACGACAAGAGTGCACCCCAGGGAAACAGGGTTTAACGTAGAGGGAGCCGAGTCTCCTTAAACGACCAGAAGGTCACCCTGGAAATCTGGACCAGCACCCATCCGCGCGGCCCTGACCCACATCCAGTAAGTCTGCACATTTGCCAGTTGACAGGAGAAAAATGATGGACAATCCCATGCTTCCGGAAGCCCCATCTGGTGTCCAAGAGAAGGGAAACTGTGCCCCAGGTTATTTTCCATCAGAAGCACTATAGGAAGACATCTCTGTAGAGAAGCTGCGTCCCGGCAGAGCTGGTTCCAGCCCAGTTCACTCCTTCGCCAGGCCAGGCAGAAACGTGGGCGGCCATCAGCGCGTAACTGATGGCAGGAGGTTGGCCCAGGACCTCTGAAGGACAGGGCTGGTCTGCAGAGCGACCTCCAAAGGCATCACTCAGACCCCTGGGCTGTTCATTTTTAACAGTTTTTTCGGGTGAAAGAGGACCAAAGCCGCGACAGCATCTCCAAGTGTTTCTCCTTCCCCAGCATCCTGGCAGGAGCAGGGTCCCCACAGCATCCAGAAACACTCGGCCATGTTTCCAATAAAACCAGGCTTGGCCAGGTCTCTCCCATGTTTTCAGCTGAAGCCTCCCATACAGAGGCCACCAGACACAGCGGGCCACAGGCTTTCTGGAAGTGTCCCTCTCCCCAGTATCAATGTGAAGTTGAAGTCCCCGCCCATCAACCAACAGCAAGGACCCCAGACCATGGCCTCCCAGGAGAGGCAGGGGGAGCCTGGGGCGGCCGCTGCATCAAGGCCTACTCAGGGCTCTGCGCCTTGGGCAGCGTGCCTCTTCACCAGGCCCCTCGAAAGCACTCCTGAGAAGAGAAGTTCTTCTTCCCTCCATCTTGTAAAAGGAATGCGGCGGCAGAGGGGAGGCGACGTGGAGAACAGACAAGGACTGTCACAGCTCCGAGACTCTGGGGACGCAGGTCCCTGGTTGGCTACACGGCCACTCGATTCTGGAACATCCAGGAGTGACTTTGAAAGCAATTGGGTGACTGCAGGCAGGCCTTGTCAACACTGACTTCTTGGTTCTGCTGGCTGGTGGGTGGCTGGTCGAAACCATTAGCACTAAGTCAGCTCACCCTTTGGGGTCTCGCGGGCTGCTGGGCGCTGACTGGGCCCACGGAGCACGCCGCCAGCGCTGCCGTCGGCCTAGCTCTCGCCACGGCCCCGTAAGGGAGGCGGAGTCGTGACCTCACCCGTTTTGTACATCAGGGCAGGGAAGCCCGGGAGTAAACGACTTGCTCAAGGACACACAGCTGGTCAGGGCTGAGCTGGGAGCCCTTCAGACAGTCTTGATTCTAAAGCTCTCAGACCTATGCTGTACGACCTCAATGTTCTCACTGCAGTGAGAAAGAACCTGAAAAAGTATCCTGGCATTTGTGATGGCCTTCCTCGTGTCCAGCAGAAGATACACAGGAAATGGATGGATAAACTGATGGATGGGTAGGTGGATGGATGGATGAGTGGGTGGGTGGATGACTACATGGAAAGATAGACAGATGGTGAATGGATGAATAGATGGCTGAATGAATGGATGGGTAGGTGAGTGGATGGAAATATGAGTGGGTAGATGGAAGGATGGAGGGATGGATGGATGGATGGATGGATGGAAAGATGAGAGAGTAGATGGATGGATAGGTGGATGGATGGATGGATGGATGGATGGATGGATGGATGGAAAGATGAGAGAGTAGATGGATGGATAGGTGGATGGATGGATGGATGGATGGGTGGGTGGATGGATGGATGGATGGATGGAAAGATGAGAGAGTAGATGGATGGATAGGTGGATGGATGGATGGATGGATGGATGGAGGGATGGAAAGATGAGAGAGTAGATGGATGGATAGGTGGATGGATGGATGGATGGATGGAGGGATGGATGGATGGATGGAGAAGACAATTCTTATCAGAAAAGGTGGGAGGCAGGAACCCTTACTCCTCACTCTTGACTTTCCTTCCCTGAGGATGAGCCCGTTAGCAGGACTCCCTGGCTCCTCTCCTCACTGACTTTGGTTAATCTGAGAGAATACCGGCGTTCACTCGGCCTGGCTCCCACCCCTTAGCAGGGGGCCAGGTTTCTCTGCTGCTCCAGGGCCACCCTCCCTCCACCACGTGGAGTGGCTTGCCTGGTCCAGCATTCTAGGGGTGGAGTGGACATGTCTGTGATTCTGGGGCTCAGCCACAGGCCCACCCGGCCCTCTCACTGAGCCTTTTGGAGAAACACGGTGGAGCTTTGGTTTCCGTCTTCTCACTCTTCTACTTCTTGAACAAAGCAGGAAGGAGTGCTGTGTACTGGGCCCCACGAGACCCCAAAGTCCCCCTGCTCAGAGCCTACGAGTCCCTATGGGCTATAACAGTCACGAGGACCATCTCCCCCACTGCTCGGTGGAGGGAGAGGAAGATGGAGAGGGAAGCACACTCAGTCCAGCTGGGAAAAAATGATGAAATACAGTGTTTTATTCCTAACTGAGGATCTCTGTGCGGCTATGTTTCTGTTGAGTGCAACCAGGCGAGAAGCCCCGCCTTCCACGAGGCATTCTTGGTTCTGCAGAGGTGCGTCCTGCAGACCCACTTCTGGAAACCATTTGCTGGAAAGGGACACGGGAACCAAAGGGTTCAGTCTTGCTATTGTTCAAACGTGGCAAGTTCCCCCCAGCCCAGGACCTGGGCTTTAAGGCAAGAACACAGCAGTCATGACTCCAGGAATACCCTGCTGGGAGCCACTGCCACCCGGGTGCCCCCTCCTGACAAGCTGCTCAGGCCCCAGCCGCCACAGGCACCGCGCTCATTGGCATTCTGCTCGCCGAGCAGCCGCTGAGCTTCTGAGCACGGAACGGAGCTTGGCTGTTACTAACACGGCAGATTAATAGCACCAAGAAAAGACGTTCCTCAACATGCTAAATATTAATAATAATCAATTGCTGTTTATATTCCCAAACCCACGCCTGGGGCCTTGCCCACAGGGACTGGGGGCGACAAGCCCCAGCTGCAGGGCTGATGGAGCTAAACTGTCATCAGCTTGGGAGAGCCTGGGAAGGCGCAGGCCGGCACGGGCCTCGGGTCTCACTCGCCAGCTGTCCTAGCCACTCCTGCAAGGGGCTAAGGTGTGGAAACCTCCAGAGAGCCCGGGCTCCCTCCCTCCTCCTCCCGATCCCAACGAGATGGCAGCCACCTGACCTGGCTACTGTCACATGCATGTGCTTCTTTTGTCTCAAATGAGGAGCCGGCAGTGGCAAATCCAGGCCTTCTGACTCAGTGGAGTGCTCCACTGGCCCCCACTGCCTCCTGTCACCCAGGATGTCACCAGGGGGGCTGGTGCAGCTCCCAAGACTGCAAAGGGTCAAAACGTGTACCCCAAAAAGATATGTTGATGTGCTAACCCCTGGCACCTGTGAACGTGACTGATTGGGAAATAGGGTCTTTGCAGAGGGAACCACGTGTAGACGAGGGCAGTAGGGTGGGGCCCGAATGCAGTACGACCGTGCACTCGTAAGAAGAGACAGACACAGGGAGACACAGGGGAAGGACGGCCGTGACGACGAGGCAGAGAGCGGAGGGATGTGTCTGTGAACCAAGGAGGCCTGGGGCCACCAGAGGCTGGAAGGGGCAGGAGCGATCTTCCCTGGAGGCTTCGGAGGCAGCAAGCCCTGCCCACACCTTGACTCGGACTTCCGGCCTCCAGACTGAGAGAATAAAGTCTGTTGTTTGAAGCCCCCCAGGTTACGGTTGTGTTACAGCACTGCAGCCCAGGGAGCAAATACAAAGAGCCAGGCTGGAGGGCCCTGACCAGCCACGGAACGTGGCCTGGGGGCCACTGTCACCCCTCACAGGACCCCCACTAGGAGCTCCTGCCGGCCCTCTGTTATCTGCCCCCAGCACTTGAAGCAGGTACTGCCCTAACCTGTGTCGCAGATGAAGAGACCGACGCACGAGAAGGATGAAGGGCGCCGGTGAGCCCCTTTGCTGGGAGTGGAGCCCAAGCAGCAGCCCCTCAGAGCCTGGGACGCCGGACGTCCTATGAACGAGTCTCCAAGTCGCTCGCTGGCCGCTGCCAAAGCTCAGGCTACTCAAGGTCAGCTTCACCTCCCCAGGGGCCAGCCTGAGGCTCCGAGCACCACGTGGATCCAGCAGGGAGCTGAGGGGCTGCTCCGCCCTCCCCGCCCCCTCCACACACGTGAGGCAGGCGGGTGGGCCCTGGGCGCACTTCACAGGCCACCACCACCTCCCCCTGGAGTCCCTCTGCCTCCTCAGCTCCCACCCCCAGCCAGGCCCCGCTCTGAAAGTGCTGCCTGCCACGACGGGGCTCCAGGATCCCACTGCCCACGGACACCCCTCCCCAGCCCCCGGGTCCCCCGTCCAGCCGAGCTAACACAAGGCCGCGGGGGCCTCTGACCGGCAGCCCAGACCACCTGGTCCCTACTTAAAGCCAGCGCATTATTCTAAGACGATTATTTATCCGCAATGCTCCGGGGACGCAGTGTTCCTGTTTCAGGCCCCGCATCCCCATTTCCTCGCTGCCACCATCGCCCCGGGCGGGCGATGAGTGACCTGCGATGCCACTGTAATTTTTATCAAGGCTTGTTCCCGGTAAAAGCCTCTTTGTTTCAGAGATGTGATCTGGCCTTTTTTCTTCCTCTCCTTTGTTCCTTGGTTAACACACCACTTCCCCGAGCCCGGGGGCAGCGAGGGAGCCCACGGATTGCTCAAATCTCACTATTTTTCTTCTCAATCACAGTCGACTCTCCCTGGCCTGTGCTCAGCACCACGTGAGCAGGCAGCCGGAGCAGGGGGTGTCCCAGACCCTTCACCTCCTGTATCGTTAACACGCCAGAGGGGGCCCTGGCCCCCAAGACCCCTCAAATATCAAGAGAAGTTGGCTCCAGACTCCCGCTTGTAACCTCACATCCGGCAACACCACGGTGTGCTTTTTTAAAATTGTGGTAAAATAGACATAACATAAAATTTACCAACTGAACCATTTTTAAGTGTGCAGCTCAGCGGCATTAAGCCCATTCCCATTGCTGTGCAACCATCACCACCATTCATCTCCAGAACTTTCTCATCCTCCCAATCTGAAACTCTGTGCCCATTAAACACTAACTCCCCACCTCTCCCCCCCAGCCCCGGTACCCACCGTCCTACTTTCTGTCTCTGTGAATTTGACTCCTCTAGGGACCTCGTCTGAGTGGAATCATAGGCTATTTGTCCTTCTGTGACTGGCTTATTTCACTGAGCACAACGTCCTCAAGGTTCATGCATGTTGTAGCACGTGTCAGAATTTCCTTCCTGTTTATCGTTGAATAATATTCCATGGCGTGGATGGACCACATTTTGCTTATCCGTTCATCTGCTGATGGACTCTTGGGTTGCTTCCACTTTTTGGTGATTGTGGATCAGGAGGTGGATCATGGGTGTGCAGAGATCTGCTGGGGTCCACACTGTGCTTTCAGGCTGTTCCCCCAAAGTGAAACAAGGCTCCTGCAGTGAGCATCCTCGTCCAGACCCCGGCCCTCCCCCTCACCAGCCCGGCTGATTCTCGGGCCCCACAACCACGAGCAGGCTCTCCTTCCAGCCTGC
Organism: Tapirus indicus; assembly: GCA_031878705.1. Taxonomy (NCBI): domain Eukaryota; kingdom Metazoa; phylum Chordata; class Mammalia; order Perissodactyla; family Tapiridae; genus Tapirus; species Tapirus indicus. Next base: position 86,380,045 of record CM062924.1, on the reverse strand, counting down.
CCACAAATGCTCTCTGGACCTTAGTCCCCTCTGGAATAGGGGTACATCCAACCCGTTGGGAGGTTCAGGGCGATGACGCCCTGGCATGTGGGGACACTGTTCCCAGGACTGTCACTGCATGACAGTCAGGCGGCCTGCACACCGACTACAGGTCGCACCAGCAGCCAGCAGGGCCCAGGCACCACGGAGGATCCGTCACCATCAAGCATCCCTCGGTGCCCCGCCGTGCCCACGCGCACTCCTTGAACAACGGGGACCCCGTCCTGCTGGAGGGGAGCGCCCATTAGACAGAGGTGGAGGGCCCTAGAGGATCCCCAGGGAACGGGACTTTGCTCCTCAGGGCTGGGGGCGGCTGCGGATTTTGGATTTTGAGAGTCCGTCATCCAAGCTGGGCTTTGGGAAGCTGTGCTGGTGGCAGGACCTGGTGGCTGCGGAGACGGGGGTCCTCCTTTGCTGGAGGGTCCTCAGGCTCCTCTCAAGCCCAGCCAGGTTTGCTGAGGCTGCAAGGCCCGAGGGCACTGTGGAGTTTTGCATCCTTCCAGGTGGAGGAAGGGAAGCAGGAACCCAGAAGGGGCTTGGCTCGCTCAGGCTGCGGAGGGCAGGAGCTGGTTCAACATGTGGCCGGGACGGGGGTGAGGAAGAGACCCCCAACACCCACAAACACACTGTTTCTGCAAACTCAGAAGCTTTAAGTGGGGTGCTGAGGGGATGGGCAGAGATGGGGATGGTCACCTGTCTCCGGACAGCCTTGCCTGCTTGCTGCAGGCCACCAGGGTGCAGAGGGTTTGGGGGCAGGAGGCTCTGCACGGGCTCTGGGAGCTGCCCCCTGGGGATGAAACGTGCTCAGCTGGGCTCGCGGAGCGAAGAGGATGCGTGTGGCGGTTTCTGTCTCCGCTTTGCCCTCCTCCCTGTCTGGGCGGCACTGCGGAGGAGGAGCGGGTTGACGCTGAGCAAACATCCCCGACAACCGCCACCAAACTATTTATAGACATATTTATCTCTTCGGCTCCTGCCGACCGGGCCTGTGGCTGCCATTCAGAGGCCGGAGCAAGTCGTGCCATAAGTGAACAAATGTTGCTGTGAAATAAAAATCACAACAGGAGAAAGCAGACCCTGAGCACCTGCGCCTGGAAGGCCCGGGATCCTGGGGGGAACCAGGGCCCCCACCCAGGCTTCTCTTGGGGGCTGCAGGCAGGGAGGGGCCAGGCCCTGGGCAGGGTGGGCAGGGTGGGCAGGAGGAGGAGAAATGGCCCCACTTAGAGACACCTTCGGCCAGAGGTCTAGGTAAGGCCTTTCCTCCCAGGCTTCTTCTCTGCAGCGCCCGTTGTGCTCCCAACAGCTCTGGCCGCTCAGGATGAGAACTGGGTCTTTGCGCTGCGGGCCACCGTGTCCATTTGCCTCCAGCCCTGGAGGTGGGGTGGCCGCTGGCATCTTGGTGCTGGAGGTGGACTCGGGTCCACCCAGTGCCCCATGGGGAAGTGCCTTCTTGTGTCTCAGCTCTTAGGGGACCCTCCCCACTGCACTGCCGAGGCACCTGCTCCCAGTTCCCTCTGCTCTCCTCCCTGAGGTTGCCCAGACGGTAACAGGCTGCAGACAGGAGGAACAGAGATCAGCGGGGGTGGCCCCATCCTCTGGGCTAGAGATCCAGGGGCTGCCGCAGCCCCTCCCTGGTAGCTCACCCCCTGCACACCTGGGGGTACTGCCCACTGCCCCCCACTCCCAACCCCAGAGCGGCCTCCAGCTTTGGCCACCACCGGCCCGGCGCCCACTCCAGCCCTCTGGCCGCTTTGTGCCTAATAAAGACGTTTAGAGTTTTAACCGTCAAATAAAGTGCTTGACTCTGCCACATTCGTCCCCCTGCTCCGCCGCTCTGTAGCTTCATTTAGCAGGCCAGTGGCGAGAAAAAAAAAGAAAGAAAGAAAAAAAAATTCATTAATTTTTATTAACAGGGAGAGCCATTTGTTCCCTGTGACAATATTTGACTTGTCGAAATGATTTTCACCTCTGCCATGAGGTGGGCGCTCCCCACATACATCACCCGATTACTCGGAGCGCGCTGGCCGCAGTCATTAGGCAGTGAATTAACGACACTCCCCACCACTATTAATCACCCTGACAAAGGCGCGAGCTTGCTGCTGACCCGAGCGCGGCCGCCGGACCTGCAGCCAGAGGAGAGGCCCGCGCAGCTCTGGAGGCGCCAGGGCTGGAGCAGGCGCCCCGTCCTGTCCCCCAAGATCCCGACGCTGGCCAGAGGGGGCTCCGGGTGGGCGGGTGGGGCAGTGGGCTCCCTGGGTTTCTTCCCCGATATTCGCTTCACTCCGTCACTCTCCCTGCCAAGGTCGTGGCCAACACAGATGTGCCCGCCAGGAAGTTGACGCCAATAACCTTACTTGTTCCCTGAGACACGGCCCAGGAGCGAGGCCAGTGATTACCCCCACTTTATGGATCAGGAAACTGAGGCACGGAGAAGCCATGACCTGCCTCTGGCCAGGGGCGGCGCTGGTACCCAGATCCGGGTCTCTCTCTGCTCTCGGCTCCGGCCCCCGTGCAAACATCTCCCCGACCCCGATGGCCCCAAGAAAGCTGCCACGGAGTTGGCCTCAGTGAGGTTTACGGGTGTTTCCTCTGGCTGCTGATGAGCTTTGCAAGAATATTTTCTAACTCACATATTCAGAATGGCGGTGCTCAATGGGTGGATCTTAGAAATCTGATTTTCATGACGTTTACTTTCTCCTGAGGTCACACCTGTGGGTTTGTTGATAAGGACGAGCAGAAAATTCTCTCACATAGTACATGAGCTGGCCCCACTTAGCGTTAGGGACAACTGAGGCTCGGAGAGGATGTGTCCGAGGGACAGGGCACATGCTCACTGCAGGCCCTCCATCGGCTGGGCATCACAGACCCGTTCTAGAGATTTCCATTGTAGAAGAACAGCTCATCTCTTGTGACTGTAGGTCCACGAGCAGCAGCCTCGCATTCCCCTGAAATGGTCCCATTCCAGGTCCCTGAACCAGAGGGGTCAGCCACCGGGAGGGGGATGAGCAGAGGGAGCGGGCAGCACCCCTGGGCTCTGAGTTGGCTGGACGACACGCCTGCTCCTGGACCTTCCTGAGCCAGGGCTTCTCCTCTGTGGAGGGGCGCCAGGGGGCCCACCTGTCAGGGTCCTTGTGGGACCAGTGATGTGACATCTGCAGAGCACTTGACAGGGGGCCGGGCAGGTGGCAGGTGGCCCAGTAAACACTGGCCCCACTCCCTGCTCATTCCCTGACACCACTTTAACCATTTTTTTGCACATTAATCCAATTAATCATCGCTACATTTTAAACCAATTTCTTCCCATTAACCTGGTCGTCAGATCTGTATTTCAGTCTGGCCGAAACCGGAGTTTGAAAGCATGAGGGTGGGGGTGGGGGAGGGAATAACTCCCGACCCATTTGTCTTCTTTCTCTGGACTTCTCATTTTGTATGCCTCAGCAAATTTCCTAATTTTCCTCATTAGCGACTAATTTACAAGTCTCAACAATCTTCCACCTGTTCCTTTCATCGCGGTTGTTGCGAGACTGGAAGGAGCCACTTGCTCACTGGTGTGGCGCTGGCGCCGTGTTTCCCGGCGAACGGGGTGGGGGAGCAGGCAGAGGCAGTTCCCCAGAGGCGCAACGGGGCGGCGAGAGGTGGTACCGTCTGTGCCTCCGCCAGGGTGTATGCCATGCCACTCCCGAGCATTAATGTGACCCCTTTGGTGACAAGCACCCGGACCGACCTTCTTCTGCCTCCGGCCCCCGCCCTCGGGGCTGTCCCTGAACCTGCTGGCCCACCTCGGGCCCCGTGGCCCGAATCCGCGTCCTGGGTCCTGAACGCCCGAGGCACTGGGAGCCTCCGGTTCTGCCGATGGCCGTTGGCGGGCCGGCTCTGGACGGGTGGGTTTCAGAAATTCCTCTCTCGTGAAGGGCGACTGGAGGCTCCTCACGCAGGCTGGAGGCCCCGAGGACAGAGGCCTTCACCCCGGGCTCCCGGTGAGAGCCTTCTCTTCCTTGTTTTCTCCTGGTCACATCCTTGGAACATCGCCTTCTCGAGCTCACTGCTGGTAGTGGTAGCAGTGCAGTGTAGACCAGCACCGACTGAGCACTCACTACGTGCCGTCAGCTCGCTGTGAAACCCTAGGAGTCCTTCCAAGTGGGAGGAGGAGAAAGGTGGGCCGGGTGATGGTTTAGAGGCGAGCGTTCAACCTTATTCTACCACGTCCAAGCTGTGTGTACTCGGGCAAGTGCCTTATGGTCTCTGGGTCTCATGGCAGCATCTATACAGCAGGGTAACAACAACGCCTGCTTTGTAGGGCCGCCAGGAGGATGAAATGAGCTAACATGTGCGGGGGCTTCTAAGCACACCCGGCACATAGTCAGCACCCAAAACAGCTGGCCTGGTGATTGTCCCACTTCACAGATGAGGCCTGAGGTCACTCAGAGAGGCCAAGAACCTGGCCTGGGCACACCTCCAGCTTCTACCCACCTCCTGCCGGGCTCTGCCTTGCTCTCCCAACCTTTGAGCACGTTCAGGGGACAGTGCTGGCGCTGGGTTCAACACTAGGACACAAGGAGGCTCTGGCCAATGTCTGGCCAGGAGCAGGGCCGCCGGTTTCTGGTGATGTACAGGGGGCTTCCAAAACATAAGCTCTTTCTAAGGAGAAGGCCACAGGCCACCCGTGAAATGATCCCGGGTTGTATCCCCCAAAAGGCCCAACCAAGGAGCACCCCCCAACAGGAGCCCAAACCAAGTAGGCTTACAGAGGCAGTTGGGCACCTGGCAGTACATTTGAACCGGGTTGCTGTGGGCCTGGGGGAACTCGTTCTCCTTTTTAGAATCATCCAAAGGCCTTCTTAGAAAACTTCAGAGTGTATCCACCATGGTCAGACACCTGGCCTACTGCACCTGGCATGGACCCCTGGGGGCCCCTGCAGAGTAACCTCCGTGTAACGTCTGCCGGGAGAGCCACAGCCTGGCTTCTTAGTAGAGCTCTTCGGGAGCTGTTTCTCGTTACCTGCTTGCATCAATTTGATTTTCTCTGCTAAGTGGAAGGCTGTGGAAAAGCTGGGTTTGGAAATCCATGATTTCCTGGCAGTTAATGAATTTCAGCCAAATGGAAAGCAAGGTGAGCTTGCAGTGCAGCACTCAGATACAGACACAGGAAGGACCAGGGGCTAAGAGGGGGCTCCATGTGCCATTCCGGCCCCCCTTGCAAGCTCACAGAAGCCCCTTTCCAAGGCGCTCCTCAACCTGCATTTTGCTGAGCTTTCAGCAACACGCATGGTACAGCCACGGGGAAAGGAGGACGGGTCCACGTTCTTGAGCCCAGGTGAGCCCCATCCCCGAGTCCAGGTGAGCACCATGCCCGAGTCCAGGTGAGCCCCATCCCTGAGGCCAGGTGGGTGCTCACTCCAGGAGACTGCCTGTGAGACAAGTCCCCTCTGGGAAGGGCTGAGCAAAGCAGGGGCCTTGGAGCTTCTGTCATTGACCCCAACAGGCCTTGGGCCATGTCTGAGCGTTTCCTTGTGTGCTGGACCACCTGGCACAGAGGCACAAACTCTTCCCCACGGTGTCACAGATACAAAGGCCAATTAAGTGACCAAAGAGAACTGAACAGGGGAGTGGCGGGGGCCTCTGAAGAGACCCTGCTCTGCACGGCTGGGGAACAGGCACATGCACGTGGCCCAAAATACAGGGCGGGGGCTGGGAGCAGGGCCCATTAGGCTCCCCAAGATGGCAGACGTCCAGGCGTCAGTCTGTGCCCCACCCCACCCCAACAGCTGGGGGGCCCATCGGAGGGTGAAGGCACACCCCAGGGCTCCGTAGGTAGAGCTCCACAGCCCCGTTTCCCGGGGATCCCCAACACGGCCCCTCCCCTGGAATTGCTTCCCGGGCTGGTGTCTTATCCTGTCAACACAGCAAGGCCTGTGCCAGGCGCCACCGAAACACGGCCTCGATCTCATTTCTCTTGCAGGTCACCTTGCTCACCCACGCCCCTTTCAGGCCACCCGCCTGCCACCAGCACTTAGCTAGCAATTCCTCACGCTTCAAACCATCCCTTCCAGACACACTTAGCCGGCTACACAGCGGGAAAGTTTTCTGTCTGATCAGCAGATTGCTTACGGGATTACGTGTCGGCTAAGGGGAGACCGGAGCAGGTTTCTAATCTTGAGAGCGAAGCCCTTCCTTCTGGGCACGGCGGCCGCGGCTTCGGAGCCCTCACCCGCGAGCCCCGGCGGCCGCGTGCCTGACAATCTTCCGGGAAGCTGTCAGCCCGACCTCGCAGCTCACATTGATCACGTTTCTAAAAATTAGAAACAAGGAAGCAAACTTGTTCCGTTTAAAGAACGCTGTCTTCTCGAATTGGCTGTCACACTGTCCGCCAACCCCAGGACAACCTAAAATTATTCTAAATCACTTTTCAAACCTCAGAAAACCACAGAAACAGAGTGGTCTCCTGTGTTTATCACACATTATACTTAAGCGGTTGGCCAGCCATCTGAGTGGCACAGAATTCACGGGGCGGAGGCCTCTGGGGTCTGCAGAAGACGTGGGTTTCAGGGTAGAGTGGGTGAGTGCCCCAACCACAGTGATTTGCACCCGCAATTGTTTCAGAAGGGATGGTGAGGCGGCTGGATGGAGGGCGGGGAGAGTGTCCAGGCACCCAGGGGCAGGGCCAAGGACTGGGAGGGCAGACCTCCCCCAGAGGCCCCCAGGAAAGGTGATGCCGTGCGGGATGAAGCTGGGCACCTATCTGGTAGGTTGAACTGTGTCCCTCCGACTTCGTATGTTGAAGTCCCCCCCCCCAGTGTCTCAGAATGTGACCTTATTTGCAGATGCAATCAGGTAAGTTAAGACGAGGTCATTAGGGTGGGTCCTAACCCCATACGACTGGTGTCCCCATAAAAAGGGGAAATTTGGACACAGACACGCACACAGGGAGAACGCCCTGTGAAGATGAAGCAGAGATGGGGATGATGCGTCTACAAGCCAAGGAACGCCAAGGATGCCAGAAACCACCAGGACCTGGGAGAGGCCTGAAACGGATTCTCCCCCACGGCCTCAGAGGGAGCCAGCCCTGCCCACACCTGGATATTGGACCTCTAGCCTCCAGACAGGGAGAGGATAGATTTCTGTTGTTTAAGCCCAGTCTGTGGTGCTTGTTACGGCAGCCCCAGGACACTGACACATTCACTAATTTAATTGACAGATTTTGCTGCATAACTCTTTATTGATTACCTACTATTGGGAGGTTGCCCATGGGGCTCATTCAGGCCTTTGAGTGGACTCACAGTTTGGACACTCAGTTGTGCTGAGTGACCGGTCAGCAGGGGCTGAGCCAAGCTAACGTTTAAAACACCCGTGGAAGACGTGCCGGGGGCTTCCACACGCGCCTCCACTCCTAAAGCATTCTAGAAGCTGTGTTTACAGATCCTGAGGCCCTGCCGCCACTCCTGGGACGTGCTGTGCTGACCCTTGACCCTTGACCTCCTGCTGCCTGGGTGTCTGAGCCTGTAAAACGGGGACCACCTAGTCCCTACCTCGTAGGATGACTCTGAAGGTTAAAGGACAGCAGAGCTCAGACCCAGGCCCGATACCCCCGTGCTGTCCATGTTATTAGTCTATTTCCTGATACACGGTCAGGTCCCCCACGCTCCCGTCGGGGTTTATTCTCTCCAGGGCGGTGCGCGTCTTCCTTCTCGCGGGCTCACTGCTGTCGATCCTCAATTACTCACTCCCCAGGGGCAGGGTGGTTTCTGTCTGAAGAGGCCTCTCACAAAACCAGGGTAAACGGGCAATTAATAAATGCATTGAGACAATGACCTAACGAGCGTGAGGCCACTCTGAACGGGTGCCTGAGCCCGCGGATCTCGGAGGAGTGGAGATAATCTTTGCTCCCCGGGATAAGCTGTTCCATCTTAAAAACATAAGCCAGCAAATCCATAAGGACAGAGGCTAGAACAGAGGCTGCCGGGGGCTGGGGGACGGGGGGGTTGTTGTCTAATGGGGACAGAGTTTTGTTGGAGACGATGAGAAAGTTTTGCGAATAGATAGTGGTGACGGTTACACAGCATGCGAATATATTAAATGCTGCTGAATTGCACACTTACGAATGGTTAAAATGACAAATACTATCTGATGTCCATTTACCACAACTGAAAAAAAAAACCAAACAGGTCAGTTCTTGGGGAGAAGTTTCTTCAAAGTCCCCTGCCTCCTCCCCAGGCGTTGGTCCCCGTCTTCTGTAGAAGAAATCCTGCTTCTCTCCCAGGTCAGACACCTGTTCTCCTTCTCCAGACGTGGCCACACGTGTTGGTGGTGGCGAATCCGGCGCGACATGCCCCTGTACTGGACCGGACGGAGTTGGCTACACGTGAGTGCGGGGTCTGGGGGACAGACAGGGAGGGCTCCCTGACACGGGGCAGCTTTTCCAGAGCCTGCTCTCAGAGGAGCAAAGCCACTCTAACAGCCCCTGAGTAAATCTGCCGGCCCGCAAAGCTTGGTGACAAAGCGCCTCCCGAGCGAGGGGACTGGGCCGTGTCACAGGAACAAAAAGGGCACGGCCCAGGAAGTGATTTTAAACCTAATTGTTCCAATTTCTTTTGTCAAATGTCTTCGGCGGGAGATGTGCTCACGCAGCATCCAGTAAAAACCCCCAGTAAGACGGAGACATGCGATCTTGTGATGCGAGCAGACCCCAGTGGCCCTCTCCTCATCGCTGGACGGGCTGGCCCGTGGTTTTTCTATGCCGAGGAAAATCCCCACACAGGGGTCTCATAGCTCAAGACAAAAGGAATCCCCACCGTCCATGTGCCTGGCTGGCTGGGGTTGGGAGCCATCTCTCCTGACCGGCTTCTCTGGCAGCCGGGAGGGCAGGGGACACTTCATTGTGAAGCTGGTTTGCTGGCAGGAAGCCCTGCCTCGTCCAGTGAGCAGCCAGCATGATAATGAGACAGTTTCTATGGAAATGAGCTTATAACTATTCATTTTCTCCCCATTCCCGACCCATCCACAAAGAGGGTTTCCAAAATGACCCCCATTCTCCTACCCCCAACATGTCCTCACGCCATCGCCCGACCCGCTAATCAGCCGGAGGAGAGAGGAGAGAGGAAATGCCGCCCTTTGACAAGATGTGGGAAAGCACCTCGATTTGTACTTGGTGTGGCTGTGACCAGCAAACAAAGAACCCTCGGCTGCTCCGGGGCCAAGTTCCCAATCAACTTTCCCCGGAGCACTTTCAAGCCTGGTTTTGTGTGTGTTTTCTGGGGAGCTCTGAAGTCCTTCTCTGCCATCTTTTGAGAAACTTTGAAAACAATCCTGCTCTTCTGGCTGGCCTCCTCCTGCTCGCCTCCCTCACCTGTCGGTGGGCCCCCGGGAACCCCTGTCTTTCTTGGGATGGAAGAGTCTGGGGGGAGAGGGGCCTGGGTACCAGGAAGTCCACTCCCTCACCCCTCCAGGGTGTCGGTGATGGGGAAAAATATTCTGAGCGTCAAGAGGGTCTGCCAATTTCATTGCATTTTCTCTCCCTTCTAGGGTCTCAGAAAATAGAGGGATAACATCGTCATGGGAATAAGAGAAAATAGAAGGAAAGCCACAGACCCACAGGGAGTTTTCCTGAGACAGAGCACAGCAGCTCAAACCCGGCTCAGCCTCTTCCCGGCTGTGTGGCCTCGGGCAGGGGTCTTGACCTCTCTGAGCCTATCCTATCTGGAAATGGAGCTGGGAGAACCAAACTAGGCAATTCCTGCCGAGCTCTCAGGCTGGTGTCTTTGGTCAGCAGTAACTATCATGGCCTTATTCTTGCTGGAAGGGGAGAGTACGGCTCCAGAACCCTGGGCGAGAGGGACATCCTGATCCAGGCTATGTCCAGAGGGCTCCCCTGCACCTCGGCACAGGGAAGGTGGACCCGTCTGCTCCTTGGGACCTGGGTGGTTCTCTATCTCCTTCCCTCAAGTTGCTCTTACCCAGGTGGGGGGCATGGGGGACGTTCCGCCAGGGTCCTCATCCCTTCATGTCCTCTGCAACACCAAGCAGCTGCTGTGCCCACAGTAGGCACTCTGTGAATGCTTCAAGTTCATCAGTGAGGGACAGAGGGGCGCGTGACGGGGCATCTCAGGCCGACCCATCAGACTGGCTGTCCAAGAGGACCCAGACTCTGGGTGTGGGGTGTGAAGTCCAATGCCGGCCACTCACACTGCCCCGGTCACTTGCTGCCTTCCCATCCGCCCAGACAGCCCAAAGCAGGACCCACGGCCTCACCCTGGGGTCCCTGGGGGGCCGATCCCTGCAGGGCCCCCCAGCTCCATGTGCCGTGATGGGACCTGGGGCCACAGGAGCTCGGACATGCCTGGTCGCCCTCAGCGAGCCCATGCAGGCCTGGGGGTGCAGTCTCCAGCCAGGGGCGGTGGGCTGAGCGGATGAAAATCAGGACATCCAGTCAGTCTTGATTTCAGATAAACAACGGGCAAATTTTTAGTGTAAGTAGGTCCCCAGCTCTATCTGGGACACTCTCAGGCCTGCTCGTCCTGGGCCATGCCTGGGGGCCGTCTCCAGATACTCCCAGGCCATAGCCCGGGTCCCACCCCTGCAGACTGGTGGGCTAACTTTCTGCACTTTCTAAAGAAAAATATTTAACAAGCCCTAGGCTCAGACTCCTTCTCCCCACACAAGCTGGTCACACCTGTTACGATTGGATTGTGAAGTCGATGCTTCCTCCCGGCCCCAGGAGAATTGGAGGTGCTTTCTCAGCTTTTCAAGAAAATATCAATTTTAAAATTTGACTCCCAGGGGCCGGCCCCGTGGCTTAGTGGTTAAGTTCTGTGCACTCTGCTTCAGCGGCCCAGGTTCTGTCCCCGGGCGTGGACCTACACCACTCATCGGTGGCCATGCTGTGGTGGTGACCCACGTGCAAAACAGGAAGATGGGCACAGACATTAGCTCAGGACGAATCTTCCTCAGCAAAAACAAACAAACAAACAAACAAATTTAATTGACTCAGCAAAAAAACTGGAAATATCAGTGGCTTAAGAATAGGTCCAAAAAAAAGTTTAAAAAAAAATTTAAATGCCTCTCATTTAAGTAATCGTGGCATATTTTTGACAGAAGCAAGTTTAAAATTCTAATTAGGTCTGGTTCCCTCTTCTGGACAGTAACCCCCTCGAGAACCAGACCCACGTTTTACTTGTCTTGTTTCATTTCTGCTGCCATCACGGTGCCTCCTGGGACTCGCGGGGTTGCTGACGGAAGAGAGGCCGTCACTCCCCCCAGGGAGGGCCGGCCAGCCGTGGCTGCCGCCCACAGACGGGCAAACTCAGATGGCAAAGGTTTGGGAGAACTGTGACCGCCTGTCATGTGTTAGGTACACGAAATAATTTACACATGTGTGTCTATGTGCGTGTGTCTATATACACGTTTATATAGAGACGTAAATTATTTAATTTATATACTATAAAATTATACACATATACTTACATATGTACACATACACACATGTATTTTATATATATGTATATACACATACAAAAGACAAACACACAAGACCGAAAAAATACACCACATAGTATCTCTAACATTTGTGAGATTTGTGGGATGTGAGATCTTAAGTTTAAAAATATGTTTCTGTATTTTCTACAATGAGCATTCATTATTGTTATAATTTCATAATTTTTATATATGTTACAATTTATGTTAAAAGTTTAGGTGGGAAAAGGAGTTCTCGATGCTGAAGTGATGGGCCCACCACAGAGGGGGCCAGGCAGGAGGCCGTGCTGGCCCCACAGCACCACCAACCCCGGGACTGCCCACCGGGGTGTCGTGTCTTGGGGCCGTCTCGGCTCAGCGCCAGACGGGAGCCGTCCACGCGGCTCCCTCAAACAGCTGCGGAGAGGGTGCCCGTCCCACATGGTCCAATCTGGGGGCCGTTCAGAAGTCTGTTCAGGTCACACTACTCCACCCAGGGAACAGGCCGAGGACCCCAAAGTTTTCCATAACGTGTGAGACAAGCTCTCTTTCTCTGTTGTCTATAATCCCTTTTCTGCCCCATGGACCTTGTCCCAGCAAAGACTAGATCTAGCCGAGTCTGCTGTCACTGGGAATCAGACTCCTCCCCACCCCGTTCTATGTTGGGTGGGGTCGCAGCAGTGCGTGGAGCCTGGGGGTGGGGCTGCCAGAGAAAATACAGTAAATACAATAAATAAAATACAACACATGCAATGAATACAGGAAAACGCACGGAGTACTTGGTATGTACTTCTACTAAAAGATTATGTGCTGTGCATCTGGAGTGCAAAGTTAACCGGGCGTCCAGGATTTTCCATCTGCTAAATCCAGCCACCCTCCGTGGGGTCTGAACGTTTGCTGGGGCTCAGACAGTGCCCAGTGACCTCCCTTTTGCACTTCCGGCTCTGAAAGCAGGCTGACCAGGTAGGTACTGAAGCGCCTGTCCTGGGAGCTCAGCCTGGGCGACTGGGCGGCCGTGAGCTCTGGGCAGGCATTCGCCTCTCGGGTCTCTAAGCCACCCCTCCTGCCCACCCCCAGCCCCGTCATTGCCCGGAGACCCGCTGACCGACGGCGCAGCACCACATGCAAACTCCATGTCGTCGGGGCCCTGACCTCACCAGCTTCCTCGGGACACTCTGGGAACCACTGGTCACCCCGAGGGAGCTGGAGGTGGCCCCAGAGCTGACACCCACCCCGGTTCCCCGAGGCCACATGGGTGGTGCAGTGGCTCCCACGGAAGCCACCTTCCGGCTGCGGTTTCCACCCCGGGCCGAAACCACGCCTGACGCCCAGGAGCAGGTCTGGGCTCTGACCTGAGGCTCTTACCCACCCTCTCCCCCTTGGACTTGGAGGAGCCCGAGTGCTAGACCGTGCCAACAGCAGGACCCGGGCTCCTCTGAACCGGTCCAACCCGTCTGGAGCAGAGAAAAACCTCCCAAAGCAGATTTCTCTCTCCCCTTCCCCGTTCCTGTCAGTTCAAACCCACCCCCAGAGAGAAAGCCGCCGTGCACACAGCTCATGCCCTCACCGGGAGGATGGAGACACAGCAAACAAACAAAACCCCTCCAAACCAGAAAAACGTTCCGGGCCCCTTCTTGGGGGTATTGATTTGAGTTTGGGCCACTTCTTCTTTTTAATAATGGTCACTGACCTAAACAAACCCAGCCACAAAAATAGAAGCAACGGCGACCTTTTCTTCTGCAGAGGGAGACTCGTGAGGATTTGCCGCAGAAATCATCTGATTATTTCCTCCCAGGAATAATCTCCCCCAAAGCCACCGAAAATCAAATTGATCACAATTAACATTCAAATCGGCCCCACTCAAGCGCGTCACAACTGTTCGGCGGCCCGGGAGCTGTGCAGGCAGCCCCGGCCCGGCCCCATCTGTTGCTGGGGCGGCCGGAGCCCCTCATTCTATCACGGCCCAAGTAGGTTATCGGAATAATGGGAGAGGAAGTCAACGAGATATATTAGCGCTGCGGGGTATTTGTCATCTGCTCTGTCTTTCTTTCTCCAGGAATATCGGTGATGAATTTGCAAATGGTCCTGGATTATGGCAGAGCGTTTTCTCTCTTCCTTATTTATCCCTGCTCTGAGCACCTCGATTAGAGGCCACAGTGACAAATGCATGAATAAAAGGCAGAGACAATATTTTAGCTTAGTGTTGTAAATCTCCTTCTACGCATTATTAATTTAAGGAAGTCTATTACATCAAACAGCTCTGAAGAGGAGGACAAGGCTCGGGGAGGAGTGGCCTCGGCACCTGAGGGTCAGAGAAAGGGAAAATCCAGCTCCGTCCCTGAGCTGAGGTTGGCCTGGCCTCTCTCACCAAATCCTTCCAACCACCGAGGTTTTATTTAAATAAAAGACGAAACATTTGCTCCCCCAAACGCAAGCGCATTTTGCAAAGTGGGAAACGGCACAGTTTGAAATGATCTCATTTTTCAGGAGCCGCGACGGCGAGGCCCAGGGCGGCTGGGAGCGGCCGGGGAGGGCGGAGGAAACCCGCTCCTATGGGAGGAAGGAAGGAGGAAAACAGATGGACGGTGCTCAGCGCGGGAACAAGTGCGTCTCCAACAATGGAGCGGGCCCCTTTCTTCTCCGCGAGAGAACACCACTGTGAAAATCTGGGGACGGCGAAGCTGCCACAACACAGATAGCGGGGCAGTAGCCGCAAGCCCAAGCCAGGGTCCTTTCGAGAGGGTGCTAACCAGGAGCAGCCGGCACGGCAGCCGTGGCCAAGCCCTGCAGCCTGGGCCTTCTCTCCCCCGTTTTATTTTCTTTTAAAACCCTCCAAGAAAGGAGCTGCAGACCCTTCCCACCACCTGCCTCTGCTGGCCGTTCAGCTGCCGCCTGGAGGTCTAGGAGCCAGCTCCGGGTCTCCAGAGGTCTCTTCCAGGGACAGTCCTTGGGAAATTCACAGGGACGGCAGCAGCCCTGTGGTTCGGGGGCCCCTGGAGTAGAGCCACGAGGCCGGGGGGTCAGGAAGGCCACCAGCCCCGCTCACACCTGGATTTCTGCTCCGGACCCCACGTTGCCAGGCCCGTGTGGAGCCCACGGGGGCTGAGGGTGGGAAAGGAGCAGAGTTTATTTCTACAGGGGATAGAGGAGTCGATTCACGCAGAACTTCCCTTCACCCACACCAATGAAAGACTTGTTTCTGGTGTGTGGGGTTTTTTTTAACAACAGAATTTGGGTTTCTTTTTCTCTTGCTTAGGCTGATTTGGCAGCAGTTTTCATTAAGTGCTGCTCCTAGGCCCTGCCTGGCTGCCCTCGCCAGGCTCGTCCCCTGGGTTCCTGACGGAATGAGTAATGGTGGCCGGGGGTCAGCAGCGGGAAGTTTGAGTCCTAACCTGGGCTCCGGGCCTCCTCCCCACGCTGGGCACCACGGTCTCCCCACGCAGGCACAAGGGACATCCCACAGTGGGCGTGAGGCTGTAACAGGTGTGCCCACGCTGGGGGACCTGAGGACACTGGGACCCAGCCGGGGCCATGGAGAGTCGGGAAGTGGGAAAGGGGGAGAAAGCCCTGAAGCTACCGGAAACTGGACCCAAGGGGTCACAGGATTGTGGGGCTGGGGGGGCTGGGTCTTGGAGCTGGACGGGCACACTGCTGATGACCATGCTGCAGCCCATTCGGACAACGCCCACGTGGCACCTTTCTCCCAGCTATTCCTGTAGAATTCAAAAGGCCACGGTGGCAGCACAGACAGCTCTGTCCCCTCCCGTAACTGCCCACCGGTTGGGACGAGAGCCCCCACTGGGAAGTGTCATTGCCCCTGAGGGAGAGTGCGCCAGCCTGTGGCGACAGCCCCCATCAGCCCATTTAGGGCCGCGGTGGTGGCAGGCCACAGCGGATCCTAATGACTCATCACAGGCAAGGCACTGGCAGGTCCCCGAGATGGGGGCAGCGGCACACGCAGGGGAGCAGCGCTGGCCCAGTGGGGCAGGGGCTCTAAAATCAGAAACTCACAGACAAAGAGCTCAGGGACCGGGGACGGGGCCGGAAGGGGCAAGGAATCCCGAGGTGGATTTCACTTTAGTTTTTTGTTCATCAGCCTAAGTGCTTCAGAAGCTGTGGCTTTCTGTAAAGTGGAGCCGCGCAGGCCGACTCCCTGGCAGCGCGTGAACTGAGTTCCCGAGGATGCATCTCCGTATAGATCCGCACGTCTTAACTTGACTTCTGTAGGACAAGTGCTGCATGTTATTAATATAATCGCTGGTTGTAGAAATGCTGTGTTTACTGAGTTTTCTATGTCACCGTGTGCCTTGCGCTCTTCAATGGCACGAGCTTAATATTCAGCTGGTGTTGACCAAGCATGTGACTGTTAATCAGTGTAAATTAAATGTGTACTTGAAACCCCCACTTAAAGCCCTCCTAATTATTTTTTGATCCAAACAGGACTGCCTTTTCCGGAAGGGTGAACTGGGGCTCTCCGAGACCAAATATTAGCGAGAGAAACTGTTGCCAGTGTTGAAGATTGGCCTCCAAAAAGACACACGGCGGTTTTTCTTGTGTCGTTTTTCATGGGGTGAATGATGCGTCGTTTCCACATGAGACCTGCTCTGGTCCAGCCTGGTGGCCACTGCCGTGCAAGCAAGCCCGTGGTCAAGGGCACAGCTTTTCATCCAGGAGAGTCAAGTGCCCACTAGGTGGGTGATGGCTGTGCATTCCATTCAGCTGAACTCGGGCCACATTCCCAGCACAGAGAGTGTAGCCTCAACACATGCACACGCATGCTCACATGTGTACACACGCACACATGTGCACACACAGCCTAGGATCCCAGGAATCGCTGTGGGCCCACCCAGGTCCCCACCCTGTTTCTGGCCCCACTCCCTCTTGGCCATGCTCCTTACCCCCTTCCAGATCCCTCCTGCCCCAGCCTACCCATAGCCTCCACCCCACTCTGCTCTTACCTCTCCAGCCTGTGAACAGGAGATGTGCAGGCAAGGAGGAGGGCTGCAGATCTAGAGAGGTGGAGAGAGAAGGTGGGCACGGCAGACCCAACAGTGAAGGCCTGGGGATGGGGGTTACCCCTTCTCCCGCTCAGAAGAGAGGGCCACTACCCAGGAGCCAACTCTGGCTGGTCTGGCCGTCCACCTTAGGCTGTCTGGTTAACTCCTCCGGCTGGTGCGTCCTGGATGCCTTCTGGCTAAGGGCCCTTTAGAAACGCGATGTTGGGAGTCTCCTGGGGCCAGTTCCCAGGGCCTGTCTTCTAGCCCCAGGCTAGCAGGAGAGACAGAGGCCTCAGCAGGAAAGGGGCTCAGAGGAGGACAGGGCTGAGGCTCTGGGCAAGGCCTGTCCCACCTGAGGATGGGGACAGCCCGGGACACTGTCCTTCCTCAGGATGGTGGCCTCGGCATCTCTGACGCCGAAGGCCTGTGCTCTGGCTCAGTCATGTCTGCCTGGGTGGTGTCTTTGCAGCCCTCTGCAGGGTGCCTGACCCAGCAATGGGTCAGAAGGCAGGGTGGACAGCAACACAGCGCTGTCCTAGAAGCCAGTGGTCCTTGCTTTTCGACACTCCATGGGGAAGGATGGCTCCCTAGAGAAGTGTGCTCTGTGCTATAGAAGGCAGCACAGTGGATGAGGGCCCACTCTAGAAAGAGAGGTCAAGACATGGATCCCAGATGCTCCATAACTCCTCTGAGCCGGTTTCTTTATTGGAGATGGGGATCTAATAGTGCCTGTTCAGAGGATTAACAAGCCAGAGCATAGACAGGTTAAGGCACTCAGTACATCTCAGTGGATGGATGAATGGATAGGTGGATGGATGGATAGAAAGATGGATGGATGGGTAGATGGACAGAAGGATGGATGAATCAATGGATGGAGGGATGGATGATGGGTGATATATGATAGATGAGAGGAAGGATGGATGGATGGATGAAAAGATGGATGAATAGAAAAATGGACGGATGAATGGATGGACAGAAAGATGGGTAGGAAGACAAATGGATGGATGATGGGAAGGATGTGCAGATGGGTGAATGGATGAACAAACGAATGAATGGGCAGATAAATGGTTGAATGAATGAATAAATGGATAAACACTGCCTTGCAGTTCAGAGGCCTTGTTTGCTAAGTTCCAAATGGGGCCTGAGGTGGCCTTGCCCCTGATTCTGATTCAGGGATTGTCAGGGACCCCTCACCCTCTCCACCCACACCAGCATAGGAACACCTGTTGCTAGGAGCCCTTCGGGCCAGAGGGGACCCCAACATTGAGTCCATGCTCCTCTTGGCCCTGCTTTGGTTTCCTGGTTGGATCTCAGGGAGGATGAGGCTGTCATCACAGTAACATGTCACAGGATCAGGTGAGCAGCAGGGCTTTTGAGAGATGCTGAGAAGAGGAGAGAGGAGACTCCCCTCCCACTCAAACCCTTTTTTGCTCCAGGAGTGGGGTGTCCTGGCCCAATAGCTTATTCCCTTTTCTATGGTTTAAAAGTCGTAATCAGCTGTGTGGAAGGTTCTGTTGAGACAGAGAGAGGGGCCTCAGGCTTGACCCTGTACCCACAATGGCTCTCCATGATTCCAAGATGACAGCCAGGTGCACTGTGTGAGCTAATCCCACCGGCCCCCACAGATGGGCATCCCTATCAGCTGAGTCTTCTCCAGGAATGAACAATGCAAGTGACTTTGGGGAAACCAAGCTCTTGTCTAATGCGTTCATGGCAGGACATGTGCTGTGATCTGCCCCAAGAACAGGTGCAGAGGTAGATGGCATCGTCTACACTGACTTCCACCCCGGATTCTGGCTGGGATGCAGTGTAGACACACTGCTTTGGAAACAGAGCTTCTCACTGTTTGCTGTACTCCTCCACGTGCAGATGGAAATCCAATGAGAACACTCCCTTTGGGGACCTCTTGTAGTAGAGGAGGAGAGAGCACCCACACGAACTACCCAGAGCGGGCCGGGCACCTGGGGCAGCCTTCCTCTATCCCCCACCTTGGCAGCGGAGGGGGTCCACCCCCAGAAGGAATTGGTGCAGGGTGCTCCTTAATCGTGCCCCTTGTGCATGGACTCTTGGGAGGTTTAAACCCTCGCCGTCATTTCTCCAGACCAGACGAGGGGTGCCCTAGGGCCTTGGGCCCTGTGCCCAGCGAGGGGACACACACTGTGGCCCCATTTGCTGTGTCCAGAAACAAAGGCTGGATAGGGGCACGAGGCTGGGGTAATGTTGGCACGATGAGGAGGTCAAGGGTCAACTCCCGAACAGTCACAGCTCCCCACTGAGAGCACCCGAGACCAGGCCCTTGCTCGGGGCTTCTCTGCTCATCCTCCCACATCCCCTCATGCTGGAGAGTTAAAAAGCAACGTTCAGCTTCAGCTAAAACATCATGATTGTGAACTGGCTTCCCCAAGAAGTTTTTTCTTTCCCATTTGTTTGAAGTTCAGGTCCAGAGGGGATGCCCAGATTCCTTGCGGGAGGAGGGCAAGGGTGTAGGCAGGGGCTCCGGAGAGAGGGTGTGCTCGTGGTGGGCGAGCCGGTGTGTCTGCAGGGGCCGGGGGCTAACGCTTCACTTCTCGAGCAGCCTGGGGTTGCATGTACAGACCCCCAGCCTTCCTTTCACAGACGTGGACACAAGTTCTGGGAGGTTTCTTGGCCACCCAAAGCCCTCCCCCTAATTAAGGCCTCTCGGGGCCTTCAGGCTGGATTCCCGCAGATTCGGGGAGGGATGCCTGTTCCCATCCTGGTCGTCTGTGGTGTGTTGTCTCCTTTTAGGAGCTGCCCATCCCTTGGGGGGAACCTTGCGGGGGGAACCTTGCGGGGGGATCCCCAGCACTGAGTGTTGACAGTGAACACACTCTGGCCACGGTGGGCACTCGTCCAGGTCTCTCATCCTTCGGCGGCAGACCCTAGAAAACCCTGATGCTCCTGGCTTCCTGGAGGGCTGAGTGTCAACACCAAAGATTGCCGATGGCCAATCCCGGCAGGGGAGTCTGTCCTAGACCCAGCGGGAACAGGAATTGGCTACCAAGGTGACGGCAGCCAGGTGCATCTCAGAGAACGTACTTCCCCGTCCTGGAGGAGGGCAGTCAACCTTGCTGCCCGAGGCTGGACCCTCCCTCTTGAGCGATTAAGTTGGACAAAAAAGTTAATTAATATGAACTTGTCAGTTTCTCCCTTTCTGGTTAAATAAAATCCGGCAAGATCTTGGCATTAAATGGAGCTCTGTGCCAGTGGACCGGGGGTCATTGAGGCCCCACAAATGCCAGCCTGGCCTTCTACGCTGTCAGAGCAAACCCTGGACAGTGTGGGATTCCCAATGGCTGGGAGCATCCAGGCTCCCTGCAGAGGGGCTGTGACACTGGCTCGGGACAATGCCCTGTGTTCCCAACTCCCCACTGTCCTTGCAACATGGGAGCTGCAGATGCAGGTGACCGAGCACAAGTGACACCAGAGCAGCCAAAAAATGAGAACTGTGGGCCGGGCCGGGGACCTCAGGGGTGGATGGGACCTTGGAGGTTGCCGCGGCCGATGCCCCAACAGCCTGAAGGGGACACAAGTGTAGAGGGCTTAAGGGACTTTCCAAATGCCAGCAGAGCTCCAATTAAAGTCCTTTCCTACCGGCCCCTAAGCCAATGTTTTTTCCACAAGACAATTGTGGAGGATTTGACCTCTCCACTGATTAAAAAGCAATAGTGCATGCCTGGCTTTCTAGGAGGACTTCGCGCAGGTGGCGACTAAAGGGAATGGCTCTGGAGATGGGGAAGACATGTGAGCCTGCGTCTCGGGGAAGCAGTGGGTGAGGGTCCATGGTTACCCAAGCAGCTGGTACCCAGCCCAAGACCCCTCTGTGTGCCAGGGCAGGAAGAGGCTGGCTGGGCGGAAGCATCGGATGCTGGGGAGCAAGGGGCCAGGCCTGGGAGGAGACGGAGATCTGTCCTGGCTCTGCCCAGGACAAACCCCCAGACTCTCTGCCCACCTGGCAGTGGCATTGGACAGGACGGCATCAAGGTGTTTCCTGCTCTGAGGTGACTACTCTCTGGATACACTGACTCATAGGGCGGGGTCGAGGGGTGCCGACTGCAGGACTGACACAAACTTGGGCCACTGAGGCCCCAGGCCCAGCCCCGGAGAACACTCCCAACACCATTCATCTCGCGGTGGGCGAGAACCCACGGGGATCGCTCAGGTGTTCAGATTCAGTGTGGACCAACTTCCCCTGGTGGGCCAGCCCCACCAGTGTCGGCTTCTCATCTTTGTGGCCCCAAATCCAGAGGACTGGGGTGGAGACCACCTGCCAGCCCTGATCCTTTCTCAGGGGTCACCTCTTCCTGCTGTAGAAGCCGGCATCATTCAGGGACACGAGCCCTGCCTGCCTGGCCACAGAAGAGATGGAAAGCCCTGGGGGTCTGCTCTGATTTTCCTCTTACACCAAACTCAAATGGAAGGTTCTTAAAAGTCACTCAGTGCTCCAATCCCACTAGAAACAGGGCTCTGGGAAGCCGGGACGGTGTTTCAGGGAGGAAGGAATCTGGACAAGCCCGTAGCTGAGGTCAGGGCCGAGCTCTGTCAGCAGGAAACATGGCATCTGGCCACCAGGGATGCCCTGCAGACCCTTGGTCAGTCCTTCTCAGAAGCCCGCTCTGCTGCCTGAGGGGCCGCCCTCAGGATTCTCCCGGCAAATCCCAACTCACGAGCAGTGTCTCTGAACTAGACGGGGTGACCTTCCCACTGAAGCCCGGCCCTTTCAAGGTCACCCCAAGTCATCGCACTCAGGAGCCCTCACTCCAAACAAACCTCCGGGTCCCTTTCTGCCTCTCAGCCTCTTGCCGGATCCTCTTCGGTGAACTGAATATGCTGGCTAATCCGCGGTCATCACGGCCCCTCGTGGTCCTGCTCTTCCCACTGCCCAGCACACTGGCCTCTCGAGAACGCTGTCAGTTGAGGAACCAGAGGGAGCGCATTACCTGAGTTCAGATCTGTAGAATGCACCCTGCGAAAACACCCCGAACGACTGCGTTTATTACGACCCTGAAGGTTCCCCTTCAGCCTTCCCAGAATTTTAAGCCTACAAGGCACTTTAGGCAAATCACTCAGCTTAAATCTGAGGAAACTGAGGCGCGGAGGGAACCCAGTGTGGGCTGCGGTGGGTAGAGCCAGGGCCAGATGGGGAGCCCACTGCTGAGCTGGCCGTGGGCACCTCCACCAGGCGGGCGAGTGCAGGCACACCTGTGCCGCCGTCCCCATGCCGACGGAAGGTCCCTGGGTCTGGGCCCGGCCCGGCCACAGCTCCTGAACAGATCAGAAAAGCCAGACGAAAAGCAGAAGGCAGCAGGCTCCACTCCACAGAGTACCGCACGGATGGCGGGCCCGCCCCGGCCCTCCTCGCCTTGGGCGCTATCCCCCCCGCCGGCGCGTCGTGGAGGCCTGGGTGCATTTCTGTCACCCTTAACCAGGAGCAGTCGGCTTCCTGTGCAACCAGCCGGTGCAGAGGGAGCGACTCAGGACAGGGGGTGTAGGGGAGGCTGCAGGTTCCTTGGTGTCAGCTGTCAAGGGCTGGAGAGAGGGCAGGGCAGGGTGCCTAACCAGACCACTGACACCTCGCAGAGCTGTGCAGGCCAGCACCTGCCCACCTGTCCCAGCAGGCCATGTCTGGTGGCTGCCCCGCCTGGCGGCAGCCCCTCCACCATCCATTACATCCCAGTGAATGTGGGTCGCTGTGCAGAGAGGGACACTCCCGCCAGAGAGGGACTTCCAGAACGACTGGGCAAGAGGAGTCCTACCACCGGGCTGGCTTGGCCGGGACACACCACAGTCCATCCAAGTCTCGCAGACCCGGGATTGGTGGGTGCCTCGGAGGCCCCAGGAAGGAGGAGGTACACACGAGGGAGACGGGGTCTCTCTTGGATTCCAAAATCCGGGGGGGAGCCCTGCCCCTCAGAAAGGGGAGGGAAAGCAAGGAGGTGGGTGCCACCTGCTCTTGGGGAGGGGTGACTGGCAGCTCCCAACATGTCAGCCCAGCCCCCAGGCGGGACAGCCCCTTCTGCACCTTGCCGACGGTGTCGCACCCGGAAGCTCGGCTCTCCAGGGCCCCCGCTCCTGGGTCTGTGGGCTGCCTGATGAGGAACGCCCACACTGCCCCACCACCCCACAATTGTAGGAGCTGTGAGCACTACACTGGGCCTGCGTGAGGGTGTTTGGAGAAGGAAAGAGTGAGAGATGAGGGCCCTGGAGAGGAGAAGCCCACTTCAAAGGCTGGAGGGAAATCCTGCCCATCTGGGGCTTCCCACCTACTGCTCAGAGGGTGAGTAAGAAGAATAGGTTCACAGAACAGGGGTTGAGGTCAACCCCGAATCAGAGAATCCAAGGGCAGCAGGGGCTTTTACATGGCCTGGCCTAGAGAGTCAGCACCTGAACGGAGGAACCTTTTATGAAATGGACCAGAAAGCGGACCTCTGATGCGTAAACAGTGAGCAGCACTCCAACCCCTCCGGCTGGGGCAGGTCAGGCCAGCATCGGCCCCTTGGCCCCCACCACCCAGGGGAACCTCAAATCGCCTTTGTAGAGCCTCCTGCTTCTGCTCCAGGCCCAAGCCCCAGGCCTACGGATGGAAACCAAGGAGGTGGCCTGCCCAGGACCCCACAAAGCACCAGTGAGCTGCTGGGCCTGTGACCCAGCTCCCAGAGGCCCCTGCACCATGCTGGGGGGCAATGCTGTCATGGGGAACCCAGATGTACCTGGGCCTCCTCAAAGAGCCCAAGGTCAAGATTTGGGGTCCATCCTTCACCAAGATGCTGCAGGGCACTGGTGGCTGTTTCCAGCACTTGGAACCCGACTCCCCTAAAAGAAAACAGCAGAGCTAACCATGGAGAGACGGCCTGCACGGCCACCCTCAGCCTCCACAGCCTCAGCTCACGAGTAGCCTCACGTGGCCAAAACCACAGTGCAAGGCTGTGCCACAAATATCATCACCCCAAAGCATCTGGTTGGTGGCCCCAGGTTTCCCAGTGTGTTTCGGAGTCTGCCTGAGTCTGCTGGAGAGAGGACAGCAGGGACGCGAGCAGGGACCAGGTAGGTGTGACAGGTTGCACACTCAGACCCACGGGTTTCCTTTCCTTCTTCAGGTGCGAAACCATCCAGCACTTACGACATCCTCACATCACTGCTTAGAAGTGAACACACAGGGGCCAGCCCGGTGGCGCAGCGGTTTAGTTAGCACTTGGCAGCCCGGGGTTCGTGGGTTCGGATCCCGGGCGCCCGCCGACGCACTGCTTGTCAGCCATGTCGTGGCGGCGTTCCATATAAAGTAGAAGATGGGTACGGATGTTAGCCCAGGGCCAGTCTTCCTCAGCAAAAAGAGGATTGGCAATGCATGTTAGCTCAGGGCTGGTCTTCCCCAACAAAAAAAAAAGGAAGTGAACACACACATGCTTACACACACATTCAGGCACACACACATACATTCACACATACATAACACACGCATACATACACATAGACTGCACACACCACACATTGCACACGTTTACACACACATTCACATGCACACGCATACACACATTCACACGCATGTGCACACACACGTGTCATCCTTGATAACAGACTTCAACGTGGCACACTCATTTTAAAGCAGGTCATTTCTACGAATTGCTTCCTGCAGGGTTCCTGGATGATTTCTACAATTCTCCTGACAGTTTACCTTTCATGGAGGGAGTAGGGGGCTAGTTGAGAGGCCCCCTCACTCAGCAGAAGGTCAACACTTATGGGTTGAGCCCCAGTTCCGACCAGAGGAGGGTAAGGAGTTGGGGGAGCTGCTGCATGAAGGGGCAGGATGTCCCCACCAGCGCCGGGACCTGAGGCTTTGCTGCACAGAGAATCCTGACACCCCGGGGTCGGGGGGTGTCTACATGTCTCCTCGCTCAGCAAAACCCTCAGGAACGCAGAAAGCTGCTCCCCATCCCCCCATTCCTCAGAGGGCTCGGGGCCCCGGTCCTGGCGGGGAGGCCATGCACCTGCCCCGAGGTGGTGGTCACATCTTGCCGATTCTCCTGACCCAGGAGGGCTCCAGGGGACCATGCGGACGGCAGCCTGACCTCCGGCTGACGGGGCTGGGCGACAGGGAGCTGGGGCTCGCTCAGACAAATTACATCATTAACTGGAACCCGGCTAGATAGATTGCACTTTCTTAATGAGGTTATCGGGTGCCCTGCGTGGGTAGGAGTGACCTCGCCATGTGGCTACGACCTGTGCCCTCGAGGGCCGAGTTCCTGGTCTGCCCAGTGTGTTGTTGGCCCGAAGACCCAGGCTTGCGGACACACCACGTGGTCCTGCTGATGAGATCTGGTTTTCTGCAGGAGTGGAGGTGGCAGATAGGGAGCGGTGAGGGACGTGCTGGGGCGTGGGGTCAATGCCCCCCCCCGACCCGTCCCTGACCACTTGCACATTGCCATCGACACTTGTCCAGGAGGGGTGCCCAGAGTTGAGCTTTGCCAGGGGATTTCAATTGCTTGAGGACACCGTCGAGAGGAAGGAAATCCCTGAATGGGGCTGATTAGGATGACCTTGGAGAAGACCTGGGGAGAAGCCCCTGGCACAGCTGGGCTGGGCAGCACGGGGTCCCCTGGGAGGTCAGCCACCAGGTGGGACCAGTGTGGGTCAGCTCCACAGGTATCCGAGCACAGAGCCTCCAGTTCCCTCCCAGGACAAGGGGAGCCGGCTCTCGTCTCCCATGGCAAGACCCTGGGAGCATGTCGGAGCAAGTGCATAGAGCATGAGAGGATGCGGGGCTTACCCTGGCATCCCCGCCCTGGGCGGAGGTTCATCTGCCTTCACCTGGTGGGTGGAGAGCAGAAGGGACACCCTGACCCGGTGACTTGGACACATTTCTGCCTCAACCTTCGGCCCCAGGGCTTCTTGAGTGAGGAAATTTGAGGAAAAGAAAGTGCCCTTCGCTGGGGGCTGCCCCGAGCAGACCCCAAGTCTTGGCCTGGGGCAGCTGCAAAGCCCCACTGTGCCTCGGTTTCCCCACACTGCCACCTGACAGGGAGGTGTGGGTGTGCGGTGGTGGGAGCAGTGACCGTGCATTTTCCCATGTCATGTCCACTAACCACCCTTCTGGGGCCACTTCCTCCCCCCACTGTCCCGCCAAGCTGTCCTCCTAGCCCGTCGTGTGCTCTTCCCGGGCGTGTGGTTCCCACAGGCCTGGAGCCCTGGGAGGGTGCGGGTCTGGCCTGGCCACCGCTCTGCCCGGGTCCTGGTGGTGTGGGAACGGATGACCTCTCAAGCTAGCGCATCAGGTCTGTGAGGCAGGGGCTGTTGTCCCCTCTCTGCCATGAGGAAACGGAGACGGGGTGGGAGGAGAAGTCTTTCCCAGAGGTGCATCCACCCAGCGACGATAGCGGGGGAGCTGAGTCTCCAAGCCCAGGTCTGTCTGACCAGGCCCCAGCCCATGGGGTGGCCAGTGCCTGTCTGGGAAGGCTGGGGCCCTGTGCTCCCTCCTGGGGACTCTGGGGCTGGGGTCCCCATCAAGGGCAGTAATGGTGTTCCAAGGCCCCAGCACCTTCCTCTGTGGGCAGTGGTGGAACCAGTGGCCAGTGCTCTGGGGCGTCCCTCCCATAGTGATGTGGCCCAGGTGGCAGGAAGGGTCCATCCGCCCAGGACAGTGGTCCACAGAGGTCTGTGGAGCCGTGGGGGGTCCCAGCAAGCAGGATAGGAGAGGGGAGAGGGCTGGCAGGCCGTGGGGGGTGGGGTGGGGTGGGGGTGGTAAGAAAACAGGGCAGCCACAGCCTCTTCAAATCTGGAGAGAAAAACTCCTTCCATCTTCCCTCACCAAGGACACACTGTTGAGTACTTGCTGTGACGAACACACTGGGCTGGAAGGTCCAGGGACACAGATCAGTCCGTCCTCCCTCCCTCCCCGCACAGACGCCAGCTAAGCTCACTCATTGATGCAGACCCTGTGCCTCACGTTGGGTTTCAGACACGCGGGAGACATGGTCCTTCCCCTGGACCTCACTATTCAAAAAAAAGAATAAAAAATAGTTTCAAACATTATTATGATTTTCTTCCATAAGAAGAAAGGGAGAAAGATGGAAAAATAGAGAGATGGAGCTCACACAAGCTCCATGGAAAAGGCAGCCGTGGGGGGCCTGCTGTCCTGACACCCCAACCAGCGGGCAGGAAAGTTCATGAGTCTGGACCCCTGACCCACATCCACTCTGCCTGGCCAACCAGCACTCGCCATGCCCCTCGCCCAAACAGTGGGTGAAACCAGAGCCCGCGGCACTCAGGCCACGTGGGCCAACCCTGACCCCTCCTGAAGGAGGCCGAACACCAGCCATGACAGTGCATGGCTCCTGTTACACCGACACATTCTCCCTTCTTATTTTTGTTTAAAATGACAGGCGACAGAAAAGACAGAGAGCAGGCTTCCGTGCGCGCGTGCATGTGTGTCCGTGTGTGCTCACTAGCCCCCGTGCGATCTAATGAGAAACACAGCCGGAGCCTGCATCCGAGAAAATGTTTAGGATTCCCTAACGGAAAAGCTGCTACTGACAGGCCTGCATCCCACCTCGGGGTGCCACCCAGGAGGCCCCGTGAGTGGGGAGCCACACCCGCTGGGAAGCACATGATATGGCATGCACGTGAGCTCACGGTCCTGCCGGCCACACGGGTGCCCGCGCCCTGGGTGAGTCCCTGCCAGCAGAGATGACGCAGGGCCCTGCTGTTGAAGCAGTTTCCTCTGCCTGCAATCCTTTCCCCTTTCGGATGCTGTCTGTTTGCCATGGCTCAGCAGGCAGACGATCATAGGAACTTCCCGCCCTCCTTGTCGACATGGGGTCCATCAAGGAAAATGTCCACTCCCGAGAGAGCGTGCGGCTTGGGAGTCCTGGGCACACACTCCAGGAAAACACCAGACCCACAGAGCTATCTGTCCTGACGCCTGGGCCACCTCAGTGCCCGTGAGCCATCCGTTTCGCATCTGCCTTTGAACCTCTCCACCAGATAACAACGCCTGCTCCCGTGCGTCCCCTAAGAAGGGACCCACCCCTGAGACTCAGAAGCAGTTTTGAAAGTGGGATAAGGGCTCCGATGGAGCGGCGTGAGGCCGTGGGCAAGGGCACGGGGCACGACTCGGCCGGAGCCAGGAAGGCCAGCCCCCGCCCCCCTGCCTGGGCAGGGCTCCGGCGCTCAGCCAGGCAGCCCGGCGTTGGCTTGTTCACAGATGTTTTCACTCGATTTGCAAATGTGCTCCAGGTCTAAGACATCGCTGTTTGTTCTAGAAATCAAAAGGTCTTGCCTGGCTGTGAAAGATGCCTGACTGCCACCCGCCCCAAGTCCCTCCCCCACCCCTTCCTGCAGGACCAGACCTGATGAATGCATCCCTGGGAGGGGGAGCTGGGACAGCTTTCGGTTTCTTAGCAGCTCCCACTCCTGCAGGCTGAAGGTTTGCGTTGGGCTCGAGCCATGGCGTCTGCCCCTGTGGGCGGCAAATGCCCAGCATGACCCTGACTGTTAAAGAAGCGCCATGCATCCTGCACGGTCCTGCCCCAGTTGGGCCCAAGGGCCACTGGCTCCTGAAGGCCAGAAAAAAAGTGTCCCCTTCGGCAGCGGCACACGCGTCCGTCACAGGACGACTGGGGACTTTGCTCAGCATCTATGCGACCAGTTTTCAAGGGCTATCTCCAACCCCCAAGCTAAGAGGGTGGGAATGGACCCTGTGTTTCAGGAAAGTTCTGAATCTGTCCCACTGTCTCTGTCTTTCCACCAATTTCTCTCTGTTCCCCTCTGGCTCTCCAAAATCAGGGCTGGCAAAGAGCAACAGAATAAGGCCATTTATTTCCACAAAATTTGTCATCCCCTTAACAGGCTGCAGTGGCCAGCGTATTATTTACACCACGTCGGGGTCCACTCTGCCCTCCCCGACTTGCATCCTGGGCAGTCAGGGAGGCCAGGAGGGTCCGGGCAGAGGCCAGGCCCGGCTTTGATATCTCACTGATAACGTATTGTACAATTAGGTCAATTTGACAATTTCCATTATGGCTGATAAAATATTTATCGAGCCTTGGAGATGATGTCTGATCTCTGCACCATTTGTTCTGCTAATGGGGGGGGAGCTGACGAGGCCACAGACAGGCAGACGGAGCTGGGAGCCGGCGCCTCGGCCCCTCTCCCCATTACATTTGCAAATTGCCGGCACCAGTCATAAATTACCGCCCAGCCCAGCGAGATTGATGCCGAGCTGACAGGGCAGGTAGGTGACTTGTGATGACATTGGTTCATAGGAGCATTAATCATGGGAGAAAGAGAAAATACCCCCAAATTGGCCCAGAAGTCTAAATATTAAGGAATGAGAAGCCAGCAGCTGGAAGATGGTTTTAGCAAGAGCTGGAAATTGGGAAATGAAAAACATTTTCTATTATTTAACAAATCATCTTAATAATTTCCCGTGTTTTTGCTCGGAGTTCCGGGGAGCCCGGACTGCGAGGATCACTCGTGCTGTGCTCTCTCGCCGTCGGTGATGTTTAATAAAACATGCCGGAGACGGCCTCCGAGGCTGCCTTTGTCACAGGATTTCCATGCGGGAAGGGGATGCAAGTCGGAAGGAAAGCACATTGGTGCTGCCGGCTCGGGCTGCCTGCGTGGCCAGCCATGTCCACGGAAGCACAGCTTTCTCTGCAGCGGTCGATGTCCAGCGCAGTCTCACTCAGGCCAAGCCCATCTCACAGCCACACGTGTGCTCTGGAAACCGAGGCGAGGACCCGGACAGCTCTGGGATGCGGGGCGGGATTGCTCTGCCGTGGTCCCCACAAGCTGGCTTGCGGGGGCAGCAAGTGTGCCCCATCACTGCCCCAGAGTCTGTGATGTCTATGGCCCGCAGGTGGGCCGTGCGGATGACATACCACTGCAGAGATAAATGGCCCTTAATGAACTGCCCTGAGTTAGAGAGCCAACGTGGTTTTAATGGCAAATGAAAAATAAACACATCAATAAGTGAGTGAAAACGGAGGTCCAGGTCCCAGATCTCAGCAGAGACCAGCGGGGGTCGGGGAGGTTGGGGTCCAAGCGCAGCCCCTCAGCCTGTGCCCTCCCAAGGTGGCCAGGCTCCTCCCGAACTGGGGGCCCTGTGTGAGCCCCTGGTAGCCACGTTTCTACTCGGAAGGCTGCAGTGCAGAGTAATTAAATTAAATTGATGCTGTCCCTGCTTTGAGGCCACCCTTGATTTAAGGCCAGAAAAGGAAGCAATTAAATTTAATAAAAACCAGGTTCCTAAACAAAGATATATGGCCAATGCGGCCATCCGGAGACTGCATCCGCCCCGAGAGAGAGACCACTTTGGGTGCTGCCGTTGTTGGGTTTAAAATAAAAGAAATAATCAACTCCCAGAGCCTCTTTGCCAACATACGTCTCTAAAACGCCGGTCTCGCTAATGACTTTGTCAAAAACCAGAGCCCGACAGTCCCTTCTCGGAGGGAGACGCATCGCCCAGCCGACTAGAGTAACGCAGGGCCGACGCATTTGTCTGGCAAACGTAATGAAAGGTGGACTCTCGGGGCTCAAGGTCAGAGTGCACGGTCCCGGGGATGGCGCAGAGGGACAGCACAGAGCCCGAGAGGAGAAATGGGAGGCAGCCGGCGTCCTGGCACACTTCCGGCAGAGACCACGGCTGCTGTCCCTGCATCCACCCCGTGTCCCCCAAACCACACTCAGCCCAGGAGCCCTCTCCCCTTTGATGCGAGCAGCTCCCTTTCCTGCGAACAGAAGCAGGGGGTACGTGCGCCACTTCCAAGGCGGCTCCTCTCGTCCTAAAAAAGTTCTCTGCTCACAGGGATGAGAGAAATCTCACAGCTCAGGCAGACAGAACGCGAGTCACGGCGAAACACAGCTGACCGCGCTAAGGATTATTCTCCATGGTATCAACGATGACAGTGAGCTGGCCATCCCCTGCGTGCCCCTAAGACACGGGGCTGCGGGACTGCACCCCCTGGAGGGGGGTCAGGCAGGTTTGGAGCCCCAGCTGGACCCCCTCCCGCCCCACTAGCCGCTCTGTCACCTCTCTGTTCTCCCGGCTGAGTGACCGGCATTCACAAAGCAAGTTGTCTGCTAGCAATCTGCTGCCCGCTTTGGGCAAAGGGGCAGGTGATTCCCTATTGAAACATCAGTTCCCACACCCCAGGGTCACCAAGGGTGGCCACAGCCCTCTGCTTCCAAGGGTCCTCATGGAAAGTGCTCGGCTCGGGGGAGGAGTGAGGAGGAGGCAGGCGTGGCTCCAGCGCGGGGGCGGGGGGGGGCGGGATTCCTGCACGCCGCTGCGGAGGAAAGCAGGATGGGCAGCAACGGGCCGGGCAGGGCTCGAGCGTGGGACATCCCTCTTCCCCGGCCACTCGGCCAGCCAGCCCCTCCGAAATGAGCAGTGCAGAAAAGGGCAAATGCATCTGTGTTTCAATTTACCAGCCAGGATCGGTCACAGAGACACACTACATCTCTGAGCACCGGGCTCCTAGCCTGTCCCAAGAACAAGAGCCCCATTGTCTTATCCCAAAGGTCAAAGTTGAACGCCCACGGCACCCGGGAAAACCAGCTAAGGGGGAGGTAAGAGGGCAGTGCAGGGAATGGTCCTCATCCCTCCTCCTTCTCCTTACTAAAGGATCATGAATCAGCAACAAAGCTAGAGAACTCACAATCCGCCAGCCAGCCCCGACCCCGGCTCATCCCCAAGGTCCTCTGAGACCTCCTCCTAACACAGACGACTGAGTGACCATTCGGCCATGTGCCCCTCAACATGGCTGGAAGGCCTGTGCCCTGACACCTTCTGGGCCAGGGCAGGAAAGCCTTCTGGAACTTTCTGGGCCGCTTGTCTCCCACCTCCCAAGATGCCGGTGCTGTCTTCTGAAAGGATGGGCTGTGACAAGAAGTCAGGCCCTGTTGGTTGCCTTCCAGCCAAACTTCGCCCACCACTCCTCACATCTCGAAGCGCCCCTGCGAGCAGAGCAGCGGGGAAATCCGGGCCGGGAAGCAAGTGTGGGTGTGTGGGCTGGTTTGGACCAGGGCATCTTAGAGGGGAAGGGGAGGATGCCGCCTCCACCTGGAACACAGCACAGGAGCACGAGGCAGTGAAACCCCAGAGAGCAGACACAAACCCCGCCCAGCATGGCCCTGAGGGCGCAGCATGACATGGGAGACGCAGGGTCCCCTGGCGTCCCTGGGGAGGAGCGCAGCCCCAAGACAGCCTAACCACCAGGCGTCCTGACAGGGTCGCTCTGAGAACCTGGAGTCTGGTTCAGCGAATTGCTTTTATATCTAATCGATGGGTTTTGCTTTCAATTCTCTAAGAGATGGAGGCAAAAATTTCACTGTCTGAAATGTCAGACAGTGACGCACAGCAGACCCTCTGGGTCTCACACGGAGCTCGGCTGCAGTGTTCCCTCAGGAGGGTGGTGGCCCCCCACACTGTTTCTCCCTGAACCCCAAGATGCCAGGTGTCCTGGCACAGAAGACGGGATGCGGAGGGGCACAGAGTTATTTGGAAAGAGGTTTGGGGAGCTTCCCTTTTCCTTTCCCGGAAACACCAAACCTGTCGTTGTGGCCGGGACTATGGAGCTCAGGCCGGACCAGCTCTGCCCCCCCACACCCGCCCATCTGGCCCACGGGCAGACACCGCAGCCGGGGGTCCTGGCTCCCAAGGGCTCCTGAGACATCTTAGCACCGGTGGGGGTCTGGGCCTGGAAACCGCCAGAAATCACCAACACTGGAAGGGAGAGGCTGGCCCGCAAGGCCTGGCCCTGGGCAAGCAGGGTCCGAGCAGTGGGTGCTACGCCCCTCGGGGGGGCAGCTCTGCTCATCGGCAGGAAAATTTGGAATTCTGAGAAGTAGGAATTTTCTTCTAGGATCAGGGATATTTCCATGAAGCTGCTTTGTAGGAAACCTGGTTCCCAGCTGCTGCGTGGGGATGAGAAAGTAACTCAGGGTTTATGTTCCTGAGAAGGAAGCCTTCTCAAGACTTTCTTTTTTCATCACTGGAAATCTCCACCCTCCTCCAGCCACATAAAACTGCCTCCTCCAGGGAGCCCTCCTGGATGGCCCCTCTGGACTCGACCATGTCCTGACTGACTTGTAGCACCTCCCAGGCTAATACGCCCTGGGTACTCCAGGGACCGGTGCCACTGCCAGAACATTCTGAGAACTTTGGGGGAAGAAACATCCTCGGGACTCTGCCTGGGCAGATTTCGACAGCACCAGTAGCGTCCCCCTGGCAGCCACCACTGTCCCCAGAACTTATCTCACACACATGATGAGGCTTTGCAGGAAGGAGGAGGGGCAGCCCTGCATTCCTTGCTCCCTACGCGACAGGCTCACGTCTAAATCTGCGCCGTGTGACCCACCTCACATGCCGGCTCTCGGGCCAGGCGGCTGTGAGGTCAGCGAGAGGGGAGAAGGGGCCCCGGGGCCGCCTGCCCGAGTGGGCTGCTGCAGAAATGGCCCTGCCCTTGGTCCCCTGGATGCCTAGACTGGGAGCGGGACCCTGGGGGGCAGTGGTGAGCAGGAGGGGGCCGTCCCAGGTCTGATCTGCACATCCCAGGCTGGGGCTGGGCTCTTGCCACCTGCACTGCAGGTGGCCTCTCGGACTGAATTTCCTCATCTGTAGGATGGGATCTGGCTCCTCCGCCGGCCCTGCCGTCCACCCCATTTGTCTGATGCCCCAACAGTGAGGATGAGCCCCCAGGGCTGAGACCTTCCTCCACACCAGCCCCTCCCCAGCGCATGGCCAGAGGGCGGGGGGAGGGCAGCGTGTCTGGCCCGGCTGCGGCTCACCATTCACAACCCAGAGCTCCCGACTGGACTCAGGCCAGCGTGAGGGCCGAAACTGGTTCCCGGGGTCCCAGAGCACTGGGGCTACCCCGTCACCCAGCACGGAACAGGACGGGATAATGGCCGCAGGCGGCCCGAGGAGGGGTGCACACGTTGTGGGGGGTGGAGCCTGTGGTCACCCACAGGGTGGTGTGTTTGCCAGGAGCCAGAGGTGGTGCCGTGGGGGCCGCAGGAAACGCCTGATAAGCCCGTTCCTCTGTCCACACCCAGCGCCGGCAGCTGCTGGCCAGAGAAGCCAGCCTCCGTGGCCTCAGAAAGCTTAGAGGTCCTCAGAGCTGGCCCAGCAGGCTACTGGTCACAGGGACGTGGGGGTCATCGTGCTGAAAACTAGGAACCAGCTTCTCCTCGCTCTGCAACTCTATGAAACATAACAAAACAGTGGGGGCGAGGGCCCCGGGCACAGCCGGGCCTGGGTTCACAGCCGGCCTCACCACTCCAAGGCTGTCTGTTCCTGAAGAAACGGCCCTGCCCCCCAGACCTCCATTTCCTCGTCTATAAAATGGACAACTCCAGAGCTGACCTCACCGGCACATTGTGAGGACACCAGACCCCCAGGAGCATCACTCAGCACCCCCAGCTTCACGGCCTCACCCTCATCTTTGCCACCATCAACCTGCCCGGGCCGGGGAGGGGTGCTGGTGGCCCAGGGCGGGCAGTGGCTCCCACCTTCCCGGATGCTCCGAGTCACAGGACGCCCACATTTGTCTGTGTGTTGGCACGGCCCCTCGCTGGGAGCAGCTCGAGGCCCAAAGCCGGTGGGCCCACCCCTGAGCCGCCCGAGGGCCCCCTTTCCTCCCTGGGGGCAGCTCCTAGGCCCCCTGCTGGTGCCCCACGCCCCGCCCCCCCACCCGGTGTCCCGTGGCTCCCGGACAATGGAGCAAAACAATCTCCTCGCACCTGGAAGTTTAATTTCAACTGCTGGAAAAATAAGAGGAGACACCCCCAGGCTCCCTCTCCAAGCCTGCCACCCAGCACCCCAAGAGGTGGCCCTGCCCCTCCGCAGGCCCCACCCTCTCTGGGCTGATAAGGGACACTGAGGAGGGGTCCCGGGACGGCACTCAGGAGACCCGGCCCAGAGAGCTGAGGGAAGGGGAGGGAAGGAGTGGCAGGGTCCAGCACCAGCCTGAACAATGCCAAGACCTGTTTCTCGGAGTAACCCGACCCTATAATTATGCCTGAGCCCGGAGTGGGGGCGGAGATGGGGCCACAATACAAGTGCCCGGAAGGAAGCAGATGAAGAGACCCTTTAATTGTCATTGCCATGCCGGGCGCATTGTGTCAGGTAGGGTCTGGTTACGGGCTCACAGCTGGCGTGTCACCTGCGCGCGCGGAGGGTACGCAGAGCCCGCCAGGCTGGGCCCCGCCGGCCTTGGCAGTGGCTGCCCGGGCTCTTGTCGCTGGACTGGCTGTGAAAGCCCCTCCCGGCCGGCGGGAGCTCATTGTTTGCTCTCAGATAAGAAATGTGGGCCCATGTGTTTTCTTTTCTTGAGAAAATGTCGGGCCCAAGGACGATGTCTGCAAGACAGGAAGAGCGGGTGCAGGGGAAGGGCCTCACTGGGACCACCCTTCCCACCCACAACCCCAGGGACCCCCCACTCCTGCTCTCCCACCCGGGCAGGGGGGAAGACAGGCTGGGTGACCATCTCGGGTCAGGGTCCTGCTGGCTGACGGGAGACAGCTGGACTCACACCCTCCTTCCCAGGCAGGGCTGGGCCAGAGCTCTGTGGCTCTTCCCCGCTTGCCGGGGTGCTCCGCAGACCCCCAAATAAATGGGCGACCCAGCTCTGCCAGGAAGATGCCCTTCCTCCCTGCTGCTCCCGACCCTGCGGGCGGCCAGCGTGCAGACACGGGACCCGGCCTGTGGGTGGCCAGCAGCTCCCCTGCCACTCGGCCGTCTAATCCTCCGGCTGACACCCGCCCGATCCCCTCCACCAGTGTGCAGGGAGGTGGGCTCCCGGGTGCCCCACGCAGGCTCCGCGGTCAGGCCCCTCCACCAAACAAAAGGCCGCCTGTTCCCTGCCTCTGCCTCGTCGCGGCTTAAGGACATTTTTGTCATTTTTGACCAGCTAATGTCTCGAAAAAGAAAATAAGTCGTCTAATCGCTTTAAGTTTAATCTGCACTGTTTTCGAACACGCGAGGTGCCGACGCTGACTTTCCTGGACCAATTAGGTCAAGGCCCTGCTGTTCACGGGTCTCTTTCCTCACCCCTTCTTGGGGAGGCGGCCTGCACAGGCCCCAGATGCCCTTGTAGTTGGTCCCAGCGTGGACGTGACTTCCTCGTCCAGGGGTTCTGGCGCCCGAGGCCACACAGAGGAGGGTGGGACGCAGAAAGAACTGGCCTTCTCAGCCCTGACTCTGGCTGCATCTTCCCCACCTCCCCGCCGGGGCTCAGCCTGTGCCCCCTGCCTGGTGTTCCCGCCCTCTGCCAACAGCTCCTCTGCCGGCCAACTCCTCGTCTTTAAGAATCAAGATGCATGCCATGTTCTAGGGAAACTTCTGGACTCCTGCTCTCCTCCCCCCACTGCTCGCCTCCCTGGCCCTTTCCACAAAATTCCCATCATGCGGGAAGATTCTGTGTATGGATTTCCTTTCCCAATGGCAGAGCCAGACTCGGGGGGCACTTATCTCTGACCCCTGACCTGGGGCCATCAGAAACCCAGGGTTCTGGCTCCCTGGATGTTCACTTGCTCAGAGATCTCAACAGAGCCATTAACCTCTCAGCAAAACAGAGCGGACCACGCCACGTGTTGTGGGCTTTTTGTAGAAGTCAGACGAGATCAAATGCGGTGGCTTGGTGCCTGCCAAGGGGTATTGGTAAGAGCGAGTGAAGGGCCCGGGGAATCTCTTCCATCACAGTGGATGCTTGCGGATCAGCTCTGGAGGGTCCTGCCCTGCGTGACCACAGGGTCACTATGGAGGACCCTCCACCAGGCCAGCTTCAGCAAAGCCTTCCTCTGGGGAAGACCCAGCTGCTCCCACCCAAGGGCTGTGTTGCTGGGAGCCACCAAACTCAGCCTTTCAAAGAACACCAGCTGTTTCCCTTCAACATCCACTCAAGGATGTCCCTCTGGTCTGTGCCAGGAGGGGGCAAGCATGGCCACCACGTTGGGGCCTCACGGCCACCCACCCACCCCCTAGTTAGATGCAGGAGGACCTCCAATCGCCGATGCAGATACACCTGCCACAGGTCCGATGTTGAAGCTTCTCTGAAGCGTGTTACGGTGTCTCCTGTAAACATTCACCGTTCCGGGTCAGTTAAGTACAGCTCAGTGTTAATTACAAGCCTACTTTTCCAAAAATTTGAAGCAGAAGTGCAGTATTTGTGTTTGCAAGAGGCAGGGGTCCCAGGCATGTGGATTTGGCAGAGCAGTCCTGCTGCCAAAGCCACCCCGGGCCTTTGGCCCAACCTCCCACCCCAGTGTCCCTTCAGGAAGGAGGGATTCCTAACCGAATGTGCCGCTGCTCCTCCAGGCACCTCCTCAGAGAAAGCTGGACCAAAATAAGGGTCACTTTGCTTTAAAGATAAGTTCTGTTTAAAATGAATCATCCTTCCTCTGTTGGGAAGCGGAGGTGTTGATTTGTCATGGCAAGAGTATGGACAGGATGGCTCTAGAACATTCTGGGCTCATGTTGGCTCCAAGGAAGCCAGATCTATCAGAAAGTCACTTCGATGGGGAGGAATGAGGGCATGATGGGGGAGGTGGAGAAGCCCACTCCCATGTTTACACAGCATCCAGCGTCTGAGGCAGTGAACTATGCACGATGCAGCCTATCTACCTCTTGGGGCATGTGTGCTCCTCAGGAAGGTCCTGGAAGGCTCTGGAAGGTGCTGGAAATTTCCAGGAGGTTCTATGTGGGCAGGCCACTCAGGAGCCAAAGGCACTGTTCTGACCAGGCTCAGTTTCCTGTCCACCCTCCACCCAGCAGTCTCCTCTCCTTTGCCTGCTGGCCAGGGAGTATTCTGGGCAGAGACCAGGGCCCGTGTCCAGGTTCTGGTGCCTCGTAAACATCATCAAAATAATAATACGATATAATGACCACATATTTTTCTCCGCTGCATGGCCATGTTGCCCTTCATCCTGGTTCCAAAATCTGCCCTCCATAGCGCCCCACCGCCCAGGCTGCTCACACTGCAGAGACCCAATCCCAAACTAAGATAAATAAGTTTCAACCTTTAAAAAGTGCCCTTAATGCCCCATTGTGCCCTTGATTGCTCATTTCCCAACTATATAATTAGCACATAAAGAACTCTCTCCTCCGAATTAAATGGCAGTAATTGGGTTTTTAAAAAACTAATTTAAATCCTAAACCCTTTGAAAAAAAATTGTCATTGTTTACATATTAAAGGACTAGCATTTTAAGTATTATGGGGCTAATTTAACAGGCTTATCTAGGATGCAGGCCGTAGGGGCCAGGCCAGAGGGAGCAAGAAGGCCTTCTCCCCAGCAGCAGAGAGCAGAGAAAAAGGGCCGCTCCCTCACTCGCAGGAGAGGAAGGGGAGAACCAGATGCCTGTCACTCGGGGCGGAGCTCAGGGCCATGGCCACCCAGGGCCTTTGCTGATGGAGGAGCCACACCAGCACCCACCAGCCCTCACCCATGGCGCTCACGTGGGGAGGGCGTCCTCTTATCGAGGGGAGCATGGCACAGACGCGGCAGCAGAAGACCCTTGCTTTTTCCAAGGGCGTGTAAATATTTCCTTATTGTTTCTAGAACTGTCTCATTTGATTTATTTTCTGTACTGGAGGCAGTAGAGGGATATGAGAATTTGAATTATTTTCACTTTGAAATCTTTCATTTTCATGCTAAAAATCCTTTGAAATAAACTGAATGAGAAACGTGTTGGGGCTTTACAACTTTTCAAAGGGAACTACGAAATGCTAGTGAAAACTGTTTTTTTGAAAACCTGGACTAAATGTACAGACAGATCATGTTCCTAAATGGGAAGAATTAAAAATCGTAAAGCTTTCCATCCCCCTAAATTTAACCTAAAAATGTAATAATATTACAAAATAAATCTTTCTTTTTAACTTGAAAAGTATGATGCCGGAGGTTTTTCTTGAAGGGAGAAAAGAAAGTAAAACTCCATGATAAGAAATGTTAAAATAGAAGGGGAAGCTCGCTTTTCCAGGAATTTAAATGTTTGATATAGAACGCAAAGATAAGACAAACAAAAATAAAATCGTTGAAAACGGCAAGGTGAGGCACAGGCGAGAGGAAGCACAGCAGAGCCAGCCACACCATAGAACGTTCTAGAAGAAAAGGGGCATCGGCATTGCTCTTTCAGTAGGACCTGGGAGCAAGCTTCCTCTCCGCGTGCCTCCATCAGAATACATGACCCACGGGGCAAGTTCTCAATACACCCAGTGAAGCTGGAAAATGACTGGAAAGCAGCCGATGTGGGCATTTACATAATCTCAGGGTTGTGGGCATTTACATAATCTCAGCGAGGGAACCCCACCCGGCAGCCACCACAGAGGTGGGCGGTGTGAAGGGAAAGGCCGATGGTCTGACTGCACCAGAATCACAAACCTACGTGCAGGAAAATAAACCCAAATTCTACACCACAAATAAGAAGGCAAACCACTCACGACAGAACGGAGGTGAAATCTGTCTATAATGAGCTCTTGAAAATTCATCAACTAAAGATGAAGGTGAAGAAGGACGGGCTGGCGGGCAGTGGGCAGAGAGGAGTGGACAGTGATTGTGGACCATCCCGCCCTGGGGCCCCAGCCATGTCGACTGAATCGGCAGTGACGTGGCAGCGATTAAGCCCGCGTGGAGGGGGTACCCTCCACTGCTGGATGCTGGACGACGGTCGGCTTTGGGAGGCAATTCAGCAAGGTTTCCAGGCCTCGGGAATTGCCCGGCCCTTGAGCACGCAAGGACTCCTCCTCCTGGAGTCGGAGAATTGCTGTTGCGTTTGGTTTTTGTGGTTTGCAGGGGACTCAGCGGGATGTGGGACACGGCGGTGGGTTTGGACCGGACCCTTTGTGGCCTCCAGGGAGAGCCCAGCTGCCCGCAGGCCCCAGGGACCCAGGCCGGATGGGCCCATATGTGGTGTCGCTGCCTGCCTGGGAGGGAGGGGCCTGCTGGCTTCTCACTGAGAAATGGGGCCTGTCACCATGTGTCCCCAGACCCAGAGGGCTGGGCCTGCACTCTGAGACTTCAGGGGACCAGTTAGCTGTGGGCCTGTCTCTGGGGTCTCAGTGCCTTCAATCTTTCTTCTAATCATTCTGTAAAAACTTCTGCCCAGGCGCAGATCCTCTGCACTAGGAGATCCCCCTCCAGCATCCCTGAAGCTCTAGCACCTTCCCTGTTCCCACACCCCGCTGAGCCCAGCTGGCCCAAGGGAGCCCAAGGCTTGGGTGGGGCCCTGTGTGTCTATTTTTCCCTCTTTTATTGTTTTCCATGGAGTGAGGATCCATTATCTCCTGAAAACTACCAATAACTAGAATGCAAGTAGTTTATTACATTAAATAGGTTACATACAATAGAATAGAATAAACTACATATATATGTACACTGTATGTTATATGTGTGTGCATATATGCATACGTGTATACACAAAACACAGAAAGAGAGAGAGAAACAGAATGAGAAAGAATTTGTCGGGTTGGGGCAGAAGTCTACACCAACCCTTTTCTCTCTTCTAGGAGGCTCTGCTCTGCGGGCTTTGGGACCAAGTGACTGAGGAGCCTGCCCCTTCCCACCTGCAGCATCAACACCCCATGGGCTCTCCCACAGTGACTGGAAAGAACCAGAGAGAATCGGCCCCAAAGACCCCTGGGCCCCATCTGGCCTGGCCCCGAACATGAGCATCCAGGAGAGATCGATGTGGGTTTCAAAAGCACGGGTGCTTGCAACCACCCTCGATGCCACCCCTGCATTTCTGCATTTGTTGCACCCCTGCACAAGGGTGCGGCTGCACATGCACACGCATGCACATGCGCACACACATGCACGCACCCCAGCTTCCCTCCTGGCTGCCCGTCAGGGCGCGCAGACTGCCCTCACACTCCTGCGGCACCCGCAGTGGGGAGAAGGAAATAGCAGGGTGCTGACACCCCTCCAGCCTCCCCTTGGCCACCTCCCCTCTCATTTCATACGGCCCCTCCCACTTTCCAGACAATGACACCAGGCTGGCAGCAGTGACTGTGACTCCCAGGCCAGAGCAGGGCGGGCATTTCCTCTAGGATGTAAGCGGGGGCCGAGCAGACTCCAGCTCCCAGCAGGGGCACTCGCTGGGCTGCAGACAGACGTGATGTCAGTCTGTCCAGGCCATTCCCACGGAGCCCAGCACGGGCACTGTCTCCACCCAGAAAAGACCAACTGACCGGTGGTGTGGTCACTGACAGCAAGGTGGGAGAAACAGAACAGCCTCCCCGAGGCCCAGGGTCGTCCACTGTCAGCCAGGCTAGGTCAGCCCAGGGGTCAGGAGCACGGGGTGGGGCACCCTCAACCTTGCACGCTCAGCCTTCCAAATCAGAGAATGACCCTGCCCAAGTCTCCTGCTGAGGAAGGGATCACTCTTGATGTCTTAAGCTGGGAATAGGCTGGGCACTGAGGGACCCAGTGCAGGGCCACAGCGGGGGAGAGACCAGCCCTGCACCTGGGGACACGCACCTACCTGGTGAGACGACACAGAGAGGGTGAGAAACGCTGGGCTTGGGACAAGCCTCTAGGGCTGGCTAAGGATTCTTGGCTAAGGAAGGTCATTAGGTGTTGGGGGGTCAGCTTCTCTATCTGTGCCCACACGGGGCCCCATGCACAGGTACACGCACACAGATGAGGTCAGGCATTTAACCAACCCCCGCCGTTCACTCACGGATCTCAAAAGACATTGACCTCCTCCACTCCCAGGACATGTCCTTTCACAGCTTGCTCACCCTATACTGTTAGGCCAGTTGCCTTTGGGTTCCTGAGCTGGACTCCCACCACTGCGGGAGAGAATGTCACCAAGACGGGGCCCCCACGTCCCAGTCCACAGGGTTCTTTCTCCATGTCTCAACACTGTGGCTTTCATTTTCCAAAACTGAGCATGTGACTTCACAACCAGAAAAAGGAGTCAAGAAGCAAGCCCAGAATATTGAAGTCCATTTTGCCTGGGATAAAACGGGAATCAAACTGGATTCGATGCCCCCATGTTTTCCAGGACACGGCGCCCGGGGTCGAGAGCAGCAAAGAGAGATTCTTGCTGCTGCCCGTCACACCTGATGCTCTTTGCTCCCCTTTTTCTGAAGACAGCTCGCCCACCATAAAGCAGACTGTGCCGGGGAGACATACCTGGATCTTTCTCTCAATTTTAAAACACCCAGAAGGACTCTTTTGTGGAGCTGATCCCTTGGCAGTGGGGCGACCAGGCGGACAGGGGTTTCATTCAAGCATTGTCTTAAGTGGATGGAAACATGCTTGCCCTTTTCTCAGGAATTAGCAACTTAGGCAGGAAGCCAGGGAAAGTGTCCCAGATGCCAGGAGCCTCCCGGTAAGGGCCATGTCCAGAGCCTGACGCTCAGCTCAGGGCCCCCTCCCCGTGACCTCAGGGCCCCTTCTCCATGACAGCCCCATCCAGCTTTCTGCTCCAGGCAGCCGGGCTCCTTGGTGAGCAACCAGGGCCAATGGGCCCCAAATGGGGACTTGGGCTAGCCCACTTCCACACGCACATGGGCAAGCCTCTGCCCAGTGGGATCTGGCCAAGGACGGCCGGCCTGACCCAGGTCCTACTGTCCCCTGCCCTGCCGGGAAGAGGCATGGTCTGGAGCACAGAGGGAGCACAGTGGCCCGGAGCATCTGTATCATTTTACAGGCGGAATGGATCTGCTTAGCAGCAAGTCTTCCAAAATGAAACCAGAAACCAGGTCTAATCATTTGAGCTGGATGAAGATTCCCCAAGTGCCCGGGAAGCCGCTGTGCCGCGCTGGTAACCAGCGTCCTCTCTCCAGACACATAGATCCTGCAAGCAGCAGAATGAACTACGTTGGCTGCACCCACAAAGTTGGGGGGTGGGGGTCTATCTCATGAGGGCATCGTCTGGGTAAGACGATACCCAGTGTAGCAAACAAGGAAAGCAACGTTCAAGAAACCAACGTAGATCGTAGATCGGCTCTTGGCAAGGTCTGTGCACCGCTGTTATGCATTTTGAGTTGCTCGATGCCAAATCATAACAGGCTCCC
Organism: Tapirus indicus; assembly: GCA_031878705.1. Classification (NCBI taxonomy): domain Eukaryota; kingdom Metazoa; phylum Chordata; class Mammalia; order Perissodactyla; family Tapiridae; genus Tapirus; species Tapirus indicus. The sequence goes on along the minus strand of CM062924.1, from coordinate 86,337,534 downwards.
CTTGCCAGAAACCACGAGAGGTCAAGCGAGGATCACAGAAGAGCCCAGAGATTCGTCTCTAAAAAGGACAGTGCTGAAATCTATTTTGAGTTTTGCAAAACAAGCGGCTGGCTGGGTTTCTCTCCCTCTCTCTCCATTTTTCTCCTTGACTTTCCCTTTTCATTTAAAAACCAGAGTCCCTACCTTCTTCCCACTGCAGCCTCCAGCCCCAGGCCCTAGCTGGGCTGAGCCAAAGGGTCAGGACAGAATCCCAGCAAACATGTCTAGGTCCCAACCCTGCCTGCCCCAGCTCCAGGGCCTTCACGGCCGGCCCTGGGGCCTCCCAGCTGAAGCCAGCTCCTGGCCCTCCTAGGTTTGCCGGGACATCCAGAGAGGGCATCTGGGGTCCTAGAGCAAGTCCTGGGCCTGACATCAGAGAATCCCATGCCCCACCTCTACCCTGTACACCAGCCATATGGAATCAGAAGCCTTTCTGGAATATTCCTAGCACCTCCCTGCCTCTGTGCCTTTGTATGTGCTGTTCTCGTCACTAGGTACATCCTTCCCTCCAGGCCCAGCTCGGAGCCTCCCTCCCCTGGCCTCCCTCCAGAAGGATCTTCCCTATGGTACAGGGTCCATGCTAGAGCCCAGGGCTGGGGCCGCTGGTCCAACCCCCTAGCCCTCCATCTCCCCAGGAGCTTGCAAACCAGAGGAGAGCACTGCCTGGCATCAGCCAGTGCCCCTGGGCCTTCAAAACCACACAAGCTGCTGATCCACTTGTTTCTGAAGGGGCTGTGCAGACAGGATCTGAACGTCCCTCAACAAAGGCGCAAGAACCTGGACACCGCCTGCAGGCAGCAGGGCCTGTCAGTCACTGCACAGATGCCACCGGACCCTCAGGCCTCACTGTATCCATCTGCACGATGGGTGTCGGAGCCCGTCCCCCACAGCGCAGAGGGAGCCAGGAGAGACCAGCGGAGGAGACGCACATCAGCGGCTGGGGCCAGGCGAACCTGGGGCCCAGCCGGGAGGACATTGTTCCCAGGCGCAGTCGGGCTGGCCAGGCAAGGGCCCGGGGACTGGCTGCTGCCTCCGCCCGGCCGGAGGAGCTGGGCCGGGGAGGGAGGCCACAATGGGCCCCTTTTTCCCCTCGCTGATTGAGACAGTGCGGTCAGGAAGATTTAAACAGTTGTATATTCACAGACTGCGGGAGGGGAGAGGAGGACCTAAGGAGGCCAGCCCAGCGATCAATGCATAATCAGATAACTGCCCGTTCTCGACAAGGCTTTAAGCGAAGATCAGCCACTCAAACTCTAATTCCTCTTGCTAATTAAGCAGCCTGTTAATTGCTCTGGGGCTCTAATGCCCATCATTATGCGTGTAACAGCCCGCATGACAGCAGTGGGCCTGGGGCTCAGGGCCCACAAAGGAGCCCAGGCCTTAATGAATCAGCCAGCACTGGGCCCCCGCACCATCAGCCCGCGCCTCGCCGCGCACCGCACTCCACTCCTGGGGCCAGGCACAGTGGGGGCAGCGCCCCACACACTGACCAAATGCATTATAAATGCCAGAGCATGCCAGGACTGTCGGCAAAGGAGAGATCTTGTTTTCAAGACCCTTAAAAAAATCTGCCTGGTCCCTGGACCCGTGTGATGCTCCCTAAAATGCACAACTTCCCTGAAACCTTGTCGGTGCCAGTCACGGTCAGTAGCCCCGAGTTTGCCAAGTGCAAGTCCTACTGAGCCAGCTACTCTGCTCTCAGAGCTGCCGGGCAGCCACTGAGTGGCCTGGAGCAAGCTGCCTCATCTCTGGGGCCTCAGTTTCCCCTGCACAGCCTGGGGCTGACAGCACATACCTCAGGGTCACAGGAGACCTGAGGGGCTGAAGAGACCCCGGCCAGGGATGACACAGAGAGCAGCCCACCCTCTAACTGTCCTCTCCTTCCTCCTCATCAGCAGGCACCAGGCCCAGCCTCCTGGTCAGCTCTGGGGGCTTCTCAGGCCCAGAGCCCGGGCCCAGGCTGTGCAGTAAGGACTGGACTCGGCCTGAGTGATCGGAGGCGCCCACAGTGGCCGCCAGAGGAGGACAGGGCTCCACAGTGAGGTGCAGCTGCCCGGTGCCCTCACCACCGGCCCCTTGCCTCTGGCCACTGACATGCCTGAGCAAAGAAGAATGTCAGAGCAGTTAGCCAAAGAGAAACTCGGCAGAACCGTGTTTGTTTTGGGTTGGCCGAGCAGGGTTTTTCCAGAGACCTAGAAAGATTGCAGAGAACACCAAGGATCTGAGATATGGCTGGAATCTGAGCACAGGGTGAGGGCTGAGGGGGACACCAGGGCCGCCATGCGTGGTGCTGCCTCTTCCCAGCACAAGGACAGCTCACCAGGGTTGCCTGCACGGGCCTCTTCAGTGGGCCCTCCTTCCCTGCACGGTCTGTCCAGGGAGAGGGCTGTGCTTCTGGGCTCTTGAGCCAGACACACCAGCCAGCGAGGGGAGGGGATCACTCCATCTTGCTCTCTCCCCGGGGTTGCCAGGGGTCACGGCACTGCCGTGAAGCCGAGCAGGGACGCAAGCCTGAGTCTGACCAACAGCATGGCCCTTATTCTCCTTCCCATTCCGGGAGCCTGGCAGAATGGTTGAGTGGCCGACAGGCCAGGCCAGGCCTGGAATGTGGCAGGTGTCTGCTGGTACAGCAAGGGGCTCACTCCCAGATAGACGGGGTTGGCATTGGCCCGAGGGCCCACTATGGCTGCCACCTCTGTCCTGCCTGGTCTACTGCCCATTACTGGACTGTGGGTCATGTTTAGAGGTCACATGTGCAGACAGCCCCCAGTGAAGGTCACCGCCGGCCCAGCCAGGCCAACAGCAGCATGGAGAGTCCTGCAGGGGCTCAGAAGAAATGGAACCTCCTCCCGGGGTCCCTGCAGCCCGCTGCACAACTCCGGAGTTCTCATGGGGCCGGCTGGGGTCTCAAGTCTGAGGCTGGAGACTCCTCTCCCGGCCCGGGCACCAAAGCCCCAGAGACACACAGTCCTGAAGGGAGCTGAGGAGACGGGCCCCGACCGCGCTTTGGGATGTGGTGTCCATGTGTCCTGCTTCAAAGCCATACGATGCCCACCATGGCTGTCACCACGGCTGTGGCCTGCATCTTCACACCCCGGGGAGTATTTCAGAGCCTTGACGAGGTGGCGAGTTTCTTGTCTTTCCCCCAAACGAGGAGAGGCCAGGAGACCTGACCCAGTCGCACACCTCAAGGTTCAGAGCTTGGACTTCAAATCGGACATCTAACCCCCTGCGAGGGCAGGAAAGGATGACTCCACTTCTGGCCTCGTCTCCAGGATCCCGGCTGCACTGGGACCATGACCTCCAACGTCCCACAGGAGTGCAGGGAACGGGCTGGGATGGGCTGCCTCCCCAGCGCGAGCTGCACCCACGTCGCCTGGGAAGACTCTGGGCCTCCCTCGCCTGGGAGCGGGATCCCGCTCTCTGCACTGACAGGCAGTACAAGAGGAGGGTGGGAGAGGGGCCACCTCCGGGAAGGCCCCATGGACTCCAGCCACGCTCCACCCACACCTGGGGAAGCGTCTTATCTCAGCCTCCCACACCTCACTTCGGGGTTTACAGGTTTGACAGATGCCTCCAGATACACGGCGCTTAACCCCTCAGTCAGCGATGGTCTCCTATTACAACCGTGCCAGCTTTCCCAGGCTGCTCTGCAGGTGGAGACAGACACGTTCCCGGAAGGTGACACCCTAGCATCCTGCGGCCTCTGCCCCCATGCGCAGGGGAAGGCAACTGACGCCTGCAGCAGAGCTCCAGCTTTGAGGTGAGCAATGCAGAGAAGGAAGCAATCCTTCTGGCGGTCTGAAATCTGGGGGTCTCTCTCCCTCCCGCCTCAGCGCTTTGCGGCCCACTGCCCAGAGCTCCAGCCCCGCCCTGAGCCGCTCCCCAGGCCTCGGGCTCCCCGCTCTCCTCCCTCACCCCTCCTTCCAGACGAGCCCCCTCGGTGGGTCGGTGGGTCGTCTGGGCGCTGGGAGACAGGGGAGTCCTGGTTTGAATTTGTGAGGCTGGGGCTGGTTTTCATTCCCGGCAGCCGCCTTCCTTGAGCCCTACAGGAAGATTCAACCTGTTCAAAGTCGAAATAAAATAAAATACAACAGCATCTCTCCACCCCTTATTAAATTAAAAATTCTGGCCAGTAAGGGAAACCCCTAAATTTCATTTCCTTTCCTGGGCTGTTTTCGGTGGCGGGGGCTGAGTCTGGAAGAAGGCAGGACTGTGGTATTTGTCAAGTCAAGACGGTTCATTTTTTTCTCTCATATAATGATCCTTTCTTCCCCCTGCAGGCCGTCCGTGCGTGACGTTTATTCTGCCCAAACCCGAAACTCCTGTCCACGGTGGCTTGGAACTGCCGGCGCGGGGCGGGGGGGGGGGGCGGGGGGGGGGGGCCTGGGCACCTCCAGGAGCCCGCTTGCCTCCAGGGGCAGAGCTTTGAAAAAATGTCACTTCAAGTTTGTGACAAACTTAAAGGGTGAGGGGGTGGCCCCTCTGGCCAGACATTCGACCCTTCTCACGAAACCTGTGGACACCCAACTTTCGGGATCAGTCCCTTTTGGGGTTCACTCACCACTCACTTTAGGGGCCATATTTGACTGTCTGGGGACATGAGGCTGTGCAATTAGACATAGAGGGTTATTGCAAAGAGAGTGTTGGGTATGTCAGGAATCGATTAGAAAGAGAGAGATGGCGAGTTTCATTTTTCCTATGCTGATCGCCGAGGCAGAAGCAGCCTTCCCTGCAGGTGGGCGGGTGGACCAGTGGGCAGGCCCGACTGTACCCTACTCCTGGCTGCCGCATGGCCGCACTTCGGCCAGGACGCAGCCTAGGCCCCCTGACCTCCCCAGACACCAGCCCGTGTGCAGGGAAGGGGCTCATGGTGAGCGCGGCTCCCCTAATAAGATCCACATTCTGCCGGGTGCGCATTTAATACAAAAGATCTGGCGATACCCACTGCCTGCGCCATGCTGGCCCAACTGAAAGGCCTTTGTTCAGGAAGATTAGAGTAGATTTGCCTTCATTTTTCATGATGTTTCACTCACTACATCTCGAGGTTCCTGACGCGGCTGCAGCCCCTCCTTCCCTCCGCGTCCCAGCCACCGGTGCATTCCAGGGGTCTCCAGCCGCCTCGGGGACGGGGCGCTGGCTGAGGGGAGGCCTGCAGGGCAGACCGCATCGGGCCAGGTGGCAAGCGGCTGCCTAGGCCCAGCCACCATCTCCCGAGGCTGTGTGGCTGCGCCCGGTCCTGCCCAGTCCCCTAACCAGCCCCCGGCCTCCCTGGCCTCCCAAACTCACATCTGGTTCTCTGCTTTGGAGGCCATGGTCATTTTTCACTGCGCCCTTTGTTCACACTTCCCGGTCCTGGCCAAGGGCTGGGAGCCGCCCTCAGGCCAGGCAGCGGGGCCTGCGGCCGGCAGCCACACAACTCCTGGGGTCTCGACAGAAAAGGTTTTGTTCCGGTTGGGGGCCTCTGGGCTACGGCTTGATCTCACTGTGTTTTATTTTAATTAAGAGCTGATCCCTTTTTGAGCCCATTCCTGAAAATAGCTCCATGTTGCTTTCCTCCAGGACATAAGGCTTTTAAAAGTCTTTTTCGAAAACAAATGATGTCCCCTGCCCTCCCCGCGGCCCCCAGGGTCATTTCCACCAGCAGATACTGGTGCTGGAGCCTCTGCTGCCCCCGGGCCAGCGGACCCCACACACCCTGGACCCCGGGCTTCGCCGGGGAGCCGCCCCAGGCTGGTGACGGGCCTGCGGTCCAACCGGCCCTCTGTTTGTGGCTCCACCACCTCCCCCGGCCCTGCCTCGAGAGCCAGGGCACTAATTGCAGCATTTTCCTGCATAACAGAAAGACCAGAGGAGAAAACACCCACTTATGTTGTCCCAACACAAGATCCTGACATGTTAACAAGTTTATTATATCCTGTTTCTAATCTAAACACAGACAAGTTCTCGGCAGAAGTGGGAAGCCGGCCTTGAACAGTCCTCTCTGGGGCCAGCAGCCTCCCTCTGCTCCCGACCTGGCTTGGCCCACCGCCCACGGTCCCCTTGCTCCGCCTGCCTGGGGTCACTCCCATGAGGCCCACCGGACACCCTCCAATACCTACCCCGGCTTTTGCCACCGACGGCCTCAGCGGTTCCCGCCCTCAGGCTCAGGGGCAGGCATCAGCCCACCCTGTCCTCCCCCGGGTCTGCAGGGCACAAGGAGATGGGCTGAGGTCTCCTGAGTTCCTCTCTAGCCGTCCGGGTGGCCCATCCAGCTGACAGCAAGCTTCTTATCTCGGGCTGCAACGGGGTAGTAGCAGACCCTTGGGGTCACTAAAAATAAAAGACCAGCCTGCACTTGGGGTGCTCTCTGTGAGTGGCGACCCCCTCAAGTTCATGAGCAAGCCCCCTCCCAGCCACCCTTCAGCTCATCTCTTCTTGTCCTCCGGCCCCGCCCTGGGCAGTGGGGTGCCCCTGACATGCTGCGGAATTGCACACCTCTCTTCTGCTTTCTTTACGCTTCGTCCATTTTCTGGCAATTAGGGGTGGACGGGCACACGGTGGCCTGCACATGGGCGAAGCGCATCAGACGCATTCCCAGAACCGTCCAGCGCCTGGGGAGGGGTGGCCACCACACTGTGAGTGGGGGGGACACATGATATTTGTAGAACAACATGATATGGGGCCAGCCAGGAGACACCCTACAGATTTAATCCATCCTCTTAATTACTTGGATTTCAAGCTGTGAACTGATAACTCAGCCGGGCGGCAGGGGCTGGCCCGTCACCGTCTTCCCACAGAGGCTCAGGGAACCACCTGTGGACCCAGGCCAAGGATGGGCGGTGGACGGCTCCAACCGACCCGGAGCAGGGAGGCCCTGCCCGCACCCTGGGGAAGGGACCGACAGCACCTCTATCTGTAGGACTCAGACTCCAGGACAAGCAGGCGGAGCTGCCGGCAGGAAGGTGGGCTCCCCCTGCTCCCCAGAGTCTGGACCAGGGCCACAGTCACCGGCCGGGCAGGTTCCTTCCCTCCCTCAGCTCTGGGGGTGGCAGGGATGGGGTGCTGCCCCTCCCCCAGCCTCGCCCTCCCCCGCGGTCTGCAGATGGGCCTGTCGGCTGCTAAGTGAGAGACAATCCAGCGTGACCAGAAGGGCAGGCCTTTCTCAGCTTCTGGAACAATTTTCAAACACTTAACTCCATGGCTTACATTAAGAAAAAGGATCAGTCATCAAAATCTCATTGTGCCGGCACAAAAACGTGGCACCCCCGCCACTCTCCCACGTTCCCGAGCCTCAGGCCTTGGTTTCCTGCCAGCCACAAACACTGCCCCAGGCTTCTAGAACCCTCTCCCTAATAAGCTTCCCAGTGCAGTCCACCCGGCCGACCTTGAGGGAACACACGCTGTCGCCCCTCCACCCCTGGAAGCCCGAGGAGACCCGCAGCCCCAGCCCGCGGCCCCGGAGCCAAGGCCTTGCTGGGAGCCGAGGCTGTGCTAAGAAGACTCGGCCCTTCCCCCAGACTGGCCCAGACCGCCGGGGGGACCAGGGCCAGACTGAGAGCCCCCTCCCCGCGTCCTGTCAGAGAAATGACTTTCCAAGCCGGGGTCCGGAGAAAGGTAATTAACCAGACCCCAGAGGGCCGAGCCTGCAGGCGGGTCACCCGCCTGGTCACACAAAGAGCCACCGCGGTGCCGGGCCTGTCCGTGGCAGTCCATGCACACCGAGAGGTGGGCGGCGGCTCACTCCCCTCCACACGAGCCTCCAAAGGAAGCCCCCCTGCAGCTGAGAGAGGCGGCCGGCCGCTGTGAAAGGGAACAGCAGGGCTCTGCTGGGCAGGGGTGTCCACATGAGCCCCTTGTATCGATGGGCATCCAGGCAGAAGTCACAAGGCCAGTGTGTTTGGCCACAAAGGCCCTCGGCCTGAGAAAGGCACCTGGAGTAGGCGAAGGCAGCCCAGGGCAGCTGAGGGGTGTCCAGGGCCCACACCACCCCCTCCCTCCTCGGCTGACCAAGGAGTGCGGCCGAGGCCTCCTGGCCTGCCTCGTGGTCAAGGGTTCCCGAGAGCCGAGGTTGCACAGGCTGGGCTGGGGCTCATTCAGTACTTTCTTTGTGGGAATCCCGTCCCACCTAGACATAGAGGCAATGCCAGTGTCCTTGTATCCCCACACCTGTACATGCTCACACGTGTGCACACACGCTCACACGTGTGCACACATGCACACTCGTGTGCGTGCCTTCCTTAGCAGAACCCCTGCCGTGCAGGCCTGGGTCTTCCATGCTCACATCCTCGGCAGGTGGCCCACTCCTCCCTTGAGGCCTCCTCCCAGCTGAAATGGAGTCGGCCCTGTGGGTCCCCAGGACACAGTTTGCTGGACATCCATGAGCCTTGGCTAATGCTATCTGGACATACACCAAAAGGCCATGCCAAGAAGGCTCCCAGCTCCGAGCACAGCCCAAAATGCTCCTTTCCCCTGAATGGGGTGAATCAGGTGAATTCACCCAAAGGGTGGAAGGCCAGTGTGCCACAACCTGGACCCGACAGTATTTCAAAGGAAAGCAAAGGACTGTTCTTACAGCTGCCCTAAGACCAGCGAGCACTGGGTTTACGACCCACCGAAGAGACCAGAGCTCAGACACGTCCACAGGATGGTGGGTCCGTGGCTCCAGCTCCCACCATCAGCACGGGCCAGCACACATGCACATGTCCTGGTTCTCTGGACCACACCGGGCACTGGCTTACACAGGAGCCCGCCTTCCCCAAACCCTGCTCCTCACGCTGGAGATGGAGGAGCGGGAGGCACAGGGTCCTTTTCTGGTCTGGGTCACTCAACGGACCACCGAAAAGAGACTAGAAAACAGAACAACGTAGGACGGGTGGGCCTGGGCCTCCACACATCTCCCCCAACCCATGGCTCCCTCGCCATCCCGGGAGGAACAGGAGCTTCTTCCCACTGCAGCCTCACGGGTCGGCCCCACCACCTCTGCAGGGACTCTCCGAACCCCTGGTTTCAATCGGCCCCGTACCTGCACGGTCTAATCTGATTTCCTGCTCCTAAGGAAGGCCGAGGCCATGATCACGGGAACACGGGCCGACCCTCCGGGTCCCTGGTTGCCATATTTGTATTTAAAATGCCCTTAAACCTGGGCCCGCCTGGGGCATCTCACAGAGGTGGGTGTGGAGATGGAAAAACCAGGAAGGAATTATTCCAAGAGGATGTTGCTAAAAAAGCCATGGCTAAAATAACTTAGAGCAGAAAAGCATGAAGGAGGGGGGTCTACCCCACAGAGAACAGCATCCCCTGACGGGAGCCCCTGGCCTAGTGCAGTGCGGGGGAGCCTGTCACCCCCATCCCCGGGGGCACCCGCAGGACAGCGACTCCTCGTCAGTCCGCCATTGCAAACTCGATTCCCACCTCTCGGGATGGCGCGGACCCAGAATCCCCAGTGTGAGCGCCGGGGCTGTGGTTGCAGGGTGGCCAAGTGAGCAGCACTTTGCTGCCCACCGTCACACGTGAGTTTGTGCTGAAGTGCTGGTGGAGAGGGCCTGGTGCTGGGCTGTGCAAGATCCATCGAAACAAGGGGGACCCTTCTGGCACTGCCAGGTGCAGGCCCACTGAGGTCCAGAGTGCTGGGCTGAGTCACCTGAGTTCTAGGCCAGGGCCAGGTCCATGGGGCAGAGCTGTCCTGTGGGCCTGGGGACCGGATGACCAGACCAGCAAGGAGCAGCCCTGACCTGCCTCTCGCCCGCCCCAGGTCAGCCTTCAGGCCAGGGAGACCCTCATTGTGCCTGGCCTCGGCTCCTGGGGTAGATAGCCCCACCCACAGTGTCAGTGATCAGAACCGGGGCCAGGGTCCCATGGGGCAGCCTCTGTCCAAGCCCAGAGAGAGGGCCTGGCAAGGGCTGCTGAGCCAGGGAAAGATTAGGGTCCATGTCCCCGAGTGACCAAGCTCAGACCAGGGCCTGCCACCTGGGGGCGGGTCAGCGGCATCAGGCTGAGCTGCCACCTTAGGAGTAAAATTCCCATAAGGGACCAGGGAATGGAACAACCAGCACGTCCCCAGGGCACCCCCAGCTCCTCCGCACCTGCACAGCTCACAAGGACCGTGTCCTCGGCTGTGGTTTTCAGTTTTGTATACAGGAGGCGCTCACCATGTGGATGGAGTGAACCCACCAGGGAATGGATGCAGCAGGTGAGCTTCTATCGGGCAACCTGCTGGAAGATAGGGGTGCCCTGGGGTCTGGGACAGTCCCCCTTCCATGGTCCCCGAGAAGGCCTTGGCCCAGCACCCTCTGTGCAGGCCCCAGCCCCACACCTGTCTGGAGACAGTGCACACCGTTGAACCCAGCCTCCCGAGGTGCCGGACACAAGGTGGAAAGGCCACGGCGCCCGAGATGCTGTGTCACGGCCCTCAAGGAGCTGGAGAAGAGCCAGGTGGAGCTCTGTGGAATCCGACGACCTGGAACCGGACATCAGCAGCCGGGGCGCCCTCTAACACACTAACCTGCGGCCACAGGAGAGCCTGCATTGGTAGCCAGGATTTCAGGCCAGGGCTGGACAGCCACGGCCAGATGCAGCCCCTGGGTAGCCCGCCTTGCTCTCCGGGGGATGCCCCTGACCCCCCGCCCCATGTGGGCTCACAGCACAGGCGGCGCTGGGGGCAGGGTGCGCAGACTATCGCCGATCGCCCCTGTGTCCTCGGGAGCACCACTCACAAGGCCTGCCTGATGGAATATTGATCCTCGGAGTGCAAAGTCCAGCATGCCATTAGTCCAATCTGCTGTCAAGCTGACACAATCCCATCATTTGTCATCTGCCCTGTCCTGCTGGGTTTGTTTAGGAGCTGGGGTATTTGCTTTATCTGTCATTTTCCAAGCCTCCCCCCGAATGCCTTCCCTGACAGGCGTTTATGGGGCCACGTTCTCACAGCCCCCCAACCCTCGCCCCCCACTGCCAGGACATTTGTCGGGGTCTAAGCCCTTCACATAAAGGCCCTGTTAGCACTGACCCAGCATGGCCCATGTCATCCCACCAAGAGCGTCTCCCCAGCCACTCAGCAAAGCCAGTCTCATCGTCCCCTCGACCCACCAGGGCAATGGTGCGGCGCAGAGAGGGGCAGCACCTGGCCCAGGTCACACAGCCAGGAGCGGCCCAGCTGGGGTTGAGAACCAAATACCCCAGACTCCACAGGCTGCATCCCGGGACATCAGGGATGCTGTCACCAAGTAGGGGCTGGAGGGTGGATGGCGGGGGTGTGACTGGAAGAGCCAGGGGCTGGGCCAGCTGTGCGGAGGGAGACTCCTGCCCTCACACCTGGGGAGCACCCGCAGAAGCCTCCTTTCCCCCTGACATTTGCCCCCAGGGCCCTCTCGGGGGCTGTTTCAGGGGAGAGAGTGGTTCCTGTGACGAGGCTCAGGGGACAGACGACTGCTGTGGGGTCCTTGTCTGGGTGCGTGCACACACCCAGGTGCTGGATCTGGGGTAGCTAGCTTACCCTGAGTGTGAGTGTGCACACGAGTGTGAGCATGAGTGTGAGTGTGTGTGAGCATGTGTGAATGTGAGTGCGTGTCTGTACATGCAGGTGTGAGAGTGTGAGCACGTGTGAGCATGTCTGTGTGAGGGTGTGTGTGCACTTGTGTAGGGGATCCATGCTGCTCTCTTAAAAGGACCCTGTGATATCTCAAACAAACATCCAAGTGCGAATCTGCATTTTAAAACCTGGCGACTCTGCCGCTGAAACTCCTCCACACATTGCTCGTGGGTTTAAAAACAAAACCAAACAAAAACATTGGCAGGCAAAGGAAATTACTCCAGCGTTTGTCCCTTTGCATCTCGAGTGTTTAAGATCAAAGAGGGAGAAATGGGAAATAATCTCAAGTCAAACCATAACCACTCAGACCTGGCCCTGAGCTCAGAGGCTGTTGGGGCGCAGCGTCCCTGGCAGGCCCCTCCCCATGGGGACCAGGGTGCAGGCACTGTGGGGAGCCATCGGGGGTGTCAGCACTATGGGGGTGCTATCTAGTGTGCAGAGACCAGGGATGCCGCTCAAAATCCACAGTGCCCAAGACAAGGAATTTTCTGGAACAAAGCACCCATAGGTTGAGCAACCCTGCTGTAACCTGGCACCCCTCCTGGGCTGCTCCCCTTTGCATGCGGGCCTCCCTGCATTGTGCATGATGTGTCTGCTCAAACCCTCCTCCCTCCCTCCTTCCTGCCCATATTTATTGAGCACCTACTATGTGCTGAGGGCTAAGTCACTCTCTGGCTTGGACCTGGGTTGGAAGGGTGGTTTAAGCAGACCAGGGACTCGGCCCCCTCAGAGCTCCCCCGGCCTGACTTCCAGTCAGCTCTCCCACACTGCCCTCCTTCCTCCCGCCATGGCAGGACCACAGAAGACAGAGCTTGGAGAACGTTCTGCCCCCTCTGTGGAGTCCGGACAGCAAGATCCTCTCCTGGGGGTCTCAAGCTTTGGGTGGGAATGGATCCAAGCTGTCCAGTGATGGACTGGAGGGAGCTGTGCTGAGTCAGTCCCCGGGTGGGCTTTAGGAGCCGGGTGACCAGGGCTGGTGCTGCCCTGGTCCTGGAAGGCCCACATGGCACCAGGGGCAAGTGCCATCCTCATACCAGTTTGCTGAGCCTGGAGCTAACCATGAGCCCTGGGCTGAGCCCTGTGCATGCAGGACCTCATAGTCCCCAGGGCCCCTTCCCACCAGGAGGCCCTGTTGGCCACCCCGGTCCATCAGGACACAGGGAGCAAGGACACAGGGCCGACCTGCTGGGCTGCCCTGCCCTTCACCTCCTGCACCATTCCAATTACGGGTGTTGCAGACCTCAGATAGATTCGTCAATGAAGTGTGACTTCCTCCTTAGCCAGCAGAAGCCCTGGCCCAGAGCAGCTGCCCAGCTGCAGGGAAGGGGTCAGTGGCACAGGAAGGTCCTGCCTCCAGGAATGTGGCCGTGGGGGGCCGCCGGGTAGCCAGTCATCGGTCCAGACCCTGCGGCATGGGGTTCAAGCGCAGGTCGCTGAAGTCATCGGTAGCAAAAATAAACACCCAAGTGTGAGGCGGCCACAAGCCCATAAAAGAGGGTGGTGTGCGCCCCGGAGTGCGCTGAGCGCCTTAACGAGCCGGCGCCTCCAGCTCCTGTGCGCCCATGGGGGTTCGGTTTCATTTTATTTGAGGAAAACTCTCACTGAGCATAATAACATTTGTGAGGGAAGAAAATCAAACTGTGGAGGCAGGAAGGCCAGTCACCGTGGCTGGCTGAAGCTCCCACCAAATTTCCAGCGTCTCTTCTGAGCGAGCGGGAATTGGGAGACAAAGGCAGCTCTGCATTCTGTTCCCTCTGCCCTTTGTCACCAGAGGAGAAACGCCCGGCTTCTCCACGTCTGTCTAATCCTTTCAAGTGATGCCCTGGACCCAACTTTCCTTTAATGAAGACCTTTCTGGTATTTCCTTCTGATCCACCCAAAAAATAAAGGAAAAAAGAGAAAAGACAAGGAAAAAAAAAGGAACTTCCCGAGTTGGTGAGCATGGATGGGGCTGGAGTTTTATTAAAGTCTTTTCTATTTACTTCCCACCTAGATAAGATCTTAATCACAGCCCCCAAATTATCCGCGCTGACATTTATCAAGGCCGTCGGCCGCTCCGCCCGCCCGACCATCAGCCTTTCTTCCTGCCCTCCCTTTCAATGGAAGTTAATTTCGAGTACATGATTTATCTTGCTGGGCGAGCAGTGCCGAGGCGGCCCACCTTTTCAAAGGGCGGGCTGGGGAGTGAATTATAGCGGTGCTGTCCAGTGATTGGGTTCCGTGGGGAAGGAGAATAGGCAGCAGTGTGTCGCCTGATGTGATGCTGGGCCTTTTCAGCCCGCGAAGAAAAAAAGATTAGGCCTCTGACGGCGGGGCTGACAGGCGAGCTCAGGACAGCAGACAAAAGGCCGGTACCTGAAAGCCGGACCCGCACCGCCCCCCAAGGGGGTGTGTGCACCCCACCCGCCTCCTTTGCATGTGCTCAGGCTCCCCTAATGCCCTGGCCGGCCGCTGCTCCCCTCCTTGCTTCTGGTCCCTCCTCCCCTCCTCCCTTTCCTCCTCCTGCTCCCCCCTCTCCTCCTCCTCCTCCCCCCTCTTTCCCTCTTCTTTCCTTTCCCTCCTCCCCCATCTCCCTCCTCCTCTCCCTCCTCACTCCTCCCTCCTCTTTTCTCTCCCTCCTCCACCCCTCCCTCCTCCAGCTCTCCGGGCTCTCTCTCTCCTTTCCCTCCTCACCCTTCTCCTCCCCTCATCCTCCTCCCCTGCCCTCTCCATCCTCCCCCCCACCCTCCCCAAAGAAACCCTACAGCCCCCAGATCCCGCACTCAGGTCACTGCCTGGCTCTCAGCCCTCTCGACAAGAATCCCGCCTCTGTGTGCAGACTCCTCTCGGCCAGCGCCCTCCTCAAGACGGGGAATCTTGTCCATCGTGCCCCCAGCTCAGGGAACACACAGAGGCCTGTGCAGACCCGCCTCCACTGAGGGCTGGCAAAGGGCAGAGCCCTTTCTCTTCTACCCCCCTGTCCTCCGGGGATCTGGCAGGGCAGGCTGCAAGCGTGGGCGCAGGGTTCCAGCTGGGGCCAGCAGGGCCCAGAGCTGGGGGTGGACATGGGCCCAGGTGGCTGCCCTCGGGATGCCCAGGATCCTGCAGAGCATGGCCAGCATGGAGGCCTCCCTCCCTCCAAGTCCTCCTATGCCAGCACACACACGGCCGGCTGGCTTGGAGCCAGGGTCCCACAGATGTCCATGGAAGGTCCTGGCCAGCACCCGGCCCACCGTCTCACCAGACTTGGTCAATCTCTGGGCACATCTCCCCCGGAAGCCTCAGGAAGGCAAGGATTGGACAGTCATTCTTGTTCACAGACCAGCTCCCCCTTGCATCCCCTTGGGCCCATCCCTGGAGCCAGTGGCTCCTGGACTTGCCCTGCCTGGAGCCCTTACTCCAGGTTAAAGTGATGCTCAGCCAGCCACATCCAGAACTTTCTCTCCAGGACCACAGGAATCCCACAACTCAGAGATGCCCTGTGGGGGGAGGGAAAATTCACTCCCAGTTAACCTTGACAGCCTAACAGAAATAGACCATCTCTTTGGATGTGATTTGCATGACTTTTTGAGAAAAGACTTATGTTAGGTCCAACTTTAATCACTGAAACATGCTAATTTAAACACTGGGGAGACAGAAAAGAGCCCTAAGTGGGACAAACAGAGGAACTCCTGGCGGGGGACCCGTCAGCACAGTCTTGGACCCCAGGAAGAGGCGATGTGGTATGTGGAGCCCAGGACCCTGACGAGGCTGGCCTCCTGGTTCCCGCCACCTCCCCAGCACCCAGCACAGAACCCCTTGAGAGGACACTGATGTGCCTGGGAGCTCCTGTCCCTTCTCCATCCCCTTTGCCCTTGGGACCTGGCCCAGGTTTCTCAGGGAAGCCGGGACCTGGAAGGACAGGGAACAGGGAGGCAGCCTCCTCCCCATCCCACATGAGCCAAGGAGTTAGCACAGCACCAGACCCAAAGAGAAACCAGCCAGGCCCCCCAAGGCTGCCAGTCTTCCCACAGCCTTCCTGGGGCAGAAGCCGGGGACAGGGCAGGGGGGGCAGTGCCCATGATGGCCTCACACGCCGACTCCAAGCTGGGCACAGGGCGGGTCTGGCACCATGAAATGCCTTGAGGAGCATGGAGAGCCATGCTGGGGGATCACCAGGTGGCTGGGAGACCTCAGGCTTCCCAGGGCAAGTTTAAGCTGCAGATTTTGGGGTGTGGGCCCCTCCCTCCCCAACTAAGCCCAGCTAAGTTCCGGCTTCTCCTTTTCACCGGATCTCCAGCTCTTGGCAGCTCCTGGGCCCTGGACCCCCCCGACCTCGGCAAGAGCGGCTGGACGAAGAGTCCAGATCAAAGGAGCAGAGAGCCCTTGGTGTCACCGGGAACATCTGTGGGCTCCAGCTAGGACCTGACCCGGCCCTGCATGTGCCAGGTAGCAGGGCCACCATGCCCGCCCCTCTCGGCTGTTTCTTCTCCCTCACAGGCGGGTGTGATGGTCAGTAAAGAAAACACTGCACAGGAGGCTCCTGGAGGGACACAGCGTCCTTACTCTGCAAATGATTGCTGTGTCTCTAAATCAAGAGCAAGGAGCCCGCGACCTTTCAGGCACCGAGCCCCCACCCCACCCAGGGGATAGAGGAGCCTGTGGGCTGCATCTGCGCTGGGAAGGGGTGATGCCACCCTCCTCAGAACTGGAGCCAGTTTCCACGATAGGTGAGCTTCCCCCAGAAACACATGAGTCACTGGTCAATGCACCCGTCTGCTCCTGGAGGGTATCTGGGGGAAATCTGGCTTTCGAGACCCCACCATCACTTCGGGACTCAGATGTCCTCTTTGCTCAAACACAGGGATGGGCCTGAAAATACTTCCCCCACTTCGCTCCCCCGGGATGAATTCGATGCTGTTCATTGATGACCAGTTTCCTGCCCCGATGTGAAGCCATTCCCTAATCGCTGCTCAATCAATCCTTGGCCAAAGCCCCTGCTCTAATGGCCTGCGATGCTCCACTGGGCCCCCCGGGAGCGTTAAGTATCAGACAGTTATTAAAAGATAGTTGACTTCTGGGAGCACCATGCAGTGGGGTCATTTTAGCATCTGTTTAGGGAGCCACACTGAGCGCTGGCACGGAGGATGAAGGAAATCACAGCCCTGCGCCCCTGGGGCTGGGTGGATGTGGCTGCTCCCAGATGGTGCCATCCCTTGGCCACCGGTAAAATAATAACAATAATAATAAATGAGTTAGTGTCCACAGCTTTCAGTCTCGTCTAAGAAGCTGGCAGCCCACCCACCTACAAAATGCTGATGAGATAAATAAGCCCACTCAGCCCCAGACAAGGACAGCTGGCTGCACCCAGAGGAAGGGCAAGATCCCACACAGCACGCACCTCTGTTTTCAACCTACGTAACTTTGTTTCACTCTATTTGAAATATTAGGACACCTTTTGGAGCAATCCGTGGCCATGTTGGAGTGACGAGGGGTTGCCGCCTCAGACTTTCCTGTTCAAACTGTCCCCTCCTTAGGTTCAAGCAGAGAATGGCATCTTGGGCTGGCCCCGGGCTCGCGGCCGTGAGGTCTGACGTGGAGCAGCTGCCCTGGAAGCCCCACAGTTTCCAGATCTGTGAGTGCAGAGAGAGGCCGCACGGACCGCTCTGCTCCAAGCCCCACAGGCCTCACAACCTCTCTGGGCATCACTCCGCTCCACCTGCCTCTCAGGGCGGACGTCAGTGCCCCGCACAGTGGAGACTCCCATTGAGGTGCCTGCTACAGTTTAAAGTGGTTAGTGTGACAGTCCCGTCAGGCACTGAGCGTGGGCCCAGGCTGGACCAGCTGACCCACGGGAAAGGGCAGCGGGCCTGAAAACAGACCCTCCCACATACAGAACTTTGATCTGTCACCAGGGTGGCACTGCAAGTGACCTGGTGACATCTCAGATCGCAGAGCCCAATGCTGCCACTCCACCCTCCAGGCTGGGACAGTGGCTGCCCACATGCTGCAGAAGATAAAGTCAGACCCCTGCCTCACACCATTCACCACGGGATTTAAATACGGAAAGCAAACTTCGAAACTTCTGGCAGGAAGTCGAGGAGAATGTGACCTGGGGACGGGGAAGGATTTATTAACTGAGCCAAATGCACTGAGGAGGAAAGGAAGGACAGACTGGGCTTTCCGAGCTCCCTGCGCCCTCCCTCACCCTACAAATGCGAGATTTCCCACTCCACGTGTGTGGGCATGCCCCCAAGCTGTAAAGTTGCATTGTCCCCAGCAGGGAAGGAACCTGGCAGGGCCTGGTGTGGAGCAAGACCCCTGACACAGCAACCACGGTGGTGCCGGTGCCTCTGCTGCTTCCCCCTGACCAGCCCGCTCCGCTGCATGCAGGAGCCACGCGACTTCTGCTCACGACCTCCCAGGACAGCCCAGTCCCAGGCCAGTCACATGTCGTGGCTGTGGGGGCTGGGCTTGTCCGATGCCGGTGGTAAAGGGTGAGCAGAGGCCTTCTGGGGGCTGCACCCTGGGGTGGTGTCTGGGGTTTGCCGGCAAGGTCCCCGGGATCATGTGTATCCCTGACGAGGGAAGGTGGTTCTGAGGTGTTACTCCAGTGGGGAGGACAAAAGGAGAAGAAAATTTGCCCAGGACGCTTCCCATAATTATTGCGATATCCTAGCAGGGTTTACCACAAGCACGGCCCGTCGGGGAAATGGGCTGAGACCGGAGAAGTCCCCCGGCAGGTATTTGAGCTGGCTGGTGTTAAGGAGATCTGCGGGCTCCCTGTCGGGCATTAAATGATATATACTTAAAGGATTGCTCTGTTTACGTTAGAATTAGCTGAGCAGACTGACACCAAGGAACTGCTGGCTTCCAAATCCTGAAGCCGGTAATCCCTCGGTAAGCCCCACGGTCGGAACCACCTGGGCGCAAAATCGCACGTCAGCGGCTCCTCCCAGGCCAGCCTGGCCAGCCGCCTGCTCCCCGCCCTTTGCCTCAGCCCGGCAGCCCGGCTTGGGGCGAAGCCAGTCTGCAACCCACCAGATTGGTCCCCCAAGACCAGCAGAGCGGGGACACGCATAGCGGTGGGGTTCAAGGAGCCCTGCAGGGTGACATGCCCCGACACCAAGCAGCTTTGCTCGGGGCACACGACACCTACTAGAGGCCACGTTCCTCATGGCCCTGAGAAATGGCCGTCCAGCTTTCCGGGTCCCACACACCAAGGCCAGAGCAGCAGTGTCCATCAACACTCATATGGCACCTATTGTCCCTGCCCTGACCAGGTCTGAGCTGCCCACCCAAGGCCACTCTGCTTGGTTTGACCCCAGGCCACCTGTCCCAGGGCCCACCCACCTGACCACTCAGCCAGCCTGCCCCTCTGACCACAGCAGGGACAGGAAGTCACATCCCCACTGCTGCCCACTGGCTGGGCCGGCAGGCCTCTGCTGGCCTCAGGAACAAGTGCTCAGGGTGGCACCCCTGCCCAGCAGATGGGCAGTGCCAGTCTGAGCCAGGGCCGGCATATCCGACCTGCAGACCCAGCCCTGCTGGTGCCCACTGGTGCTGGTTTAGCGACGGCTCTGCTTCCCATGTGGACTGGAAGGCAGCTGTCCCGGACATACCCCTCTCTGGGTGGGCCTCAGCCAAATGACCACCACAGGCCCAGCTGGTCAGGACAGAAACCTGGGAGTGTCCTCCCTTCCCGCACCCCATGTGCAATCCATCAGCAGTTCCCACCAGCTCTGCCTCCCGCTCCCATGCCTTCCCAGCCCCTACCTCCTCCAGCCTTCGCGCTACCCCCCGCCTGGCAGGAGGCCCCCACCTGCACACACTCGGGCACCTCCTGAGTCTGTTCTCTGTGCTCCAGCCTGGGGAATCTCTGACACATGGAACTGGGCCTTTCCTGTGGCTTCCCGTTACACTTCGAGCAAAGCCTGGCCGCCTCACACCCACTGGCCCTCCAGCCCCGCCTTGCACCCCGAGGGCCAGTGTCCAGCTTCTCAGATGCACCAAGCACTCCTGTTCCCTGTGGTGGGCACCTTCCTCCTCTCTTGGCCTGTCTGTCCTCCAGGGTCCTATTGGATTGTCCCCATTTCACCCAAAGAGCCCCATTTGTCCTCTGCACAGGCTTGGTCATCCTCCAGCACAAACACATTTGCAGGCCGGTCCCCTGTGTGCTGGCAGCTGCTCTCACAGGCTGCTCGCCCTGCATCCCCCACGCCCGCGCCAGAAGGGCTCCATTGCTGTGTGCCACGTGAGGAGCTGGGCTGGGCCTTCCTCCGGGATGGGTCCTAACCCGGCCCGGCCAGCGGGAAACGGGACAGCAACTCCAGGGGATGGGGCCCCGGCTGACCTTGCAGGGCACCTTCCCTGAGGTGGATGCCCAGGGGATGGCCTGGGTAGGGGAGAGGGTAGAGGTTTTCAGGGGTCCCTTCTCCTGTCCTCGCTGCCCCTCCTGGACCTGCCATGGCCGGGCTTGGCCTGGCTGCCCTGGGCACCTCACGGTTTCTGTCCTGTCTGAGGAAGAGGAGGGAAGGGGGTGCTATAAAGGGAAGGAACCGCAGCCCCTCCCATCTCTCCTCTCTCCCTCTCTCTCTCTCTCTCTCCCTCTCTCCCTCTCTCCCTCTCTCTCCCTCTCTCTCCCTCTCCCTGTCTCTCTCTCTCCCTATCTCTCTCTCTCTCTCTCTGCCCCTCTCTGTCTCTCTCCCCCCCCCTCTCTCTCCCTCTCTCTGTCTCTCTCTCTCTCCGTCTCTCTCTCTCTCTCTCCCTCTCTCTCTCTCTCTCCCTCTCTCCCTCTCTCTCTCTCTCTGTCTCTGTCTCTCTCCCTCTCTCTCTCTCTCACTCTCTGTCTCTCTCCCTCTCTCTCTCTCTCTCTCTCTCTCTCTCTCTCCTAATTAGCATGCTGTTTGTGGGCCGAGCTAGGAATGTAATTACTGAGGAGGCCGAGCAGGGCCGAGGAATGCATTTTGAAGGTTACCATAGGAATCGAGGCCTATTCATCGGTGCGGGCTAATCACGGTCATGAGGAAGGGATTGGGGACAGGCTGCGGGTTACACTGATGAGACCCGGAACAAAGCCCCCCACTCGCTTCTTAACCCTTTGGGGTCCAGACAGGGACCGTGGGA
Source organism: Tapirus indicus (assembly GCA_031878705.1). Classification (NCBI taxonomy): domain Eukaryota; kingdom Metazoa; phylum Chordata; class Mammalia; order Perissodactyla; family Tapiridae; genus Tapirus; species Tapirus indicus. The sequence goes on along the minus strand of CM062924.1, from coordinate 86,316,842 downwards.
GGGCCCACTCCCTCTCCGGCCAGGTCCAAGCATCATGTTCACCACTGCCCTTTCAGAAGAGTTTACTGATCAGCCACTGGCTGGGAGAGCACCCGGGACCTTCCAGGACATGTCCTCCACCAGAGGTCCTGTCTGTCTTTGAATACACGGCGGGAATAAGGGGTGTTCAGGCCAGAGGTGAGCAGCCAGGCCCCCGCTCTGGGCTGGCCACGGTGGGAGCAGGACAGCCACAATGGCCCAGAGAGGAGGATAGGACAAAGTGGACGGTGGGCCCTTGGCACACAGAAACGTGGACGTGGGTTTACCCCTGGAGGAGGGCAGTCCCTGGAGGCTGGGCCCAGGGTCCCCGGTGGCCAGGAAACTGGCCGTCTCCAGGGCAGAGCCCACAGGGCCCCGCTTGGCAGCCAGGACCGTTCCCCAACGGAGAGCCTGTGGCCCCGCGCTGGCCCCCGCCTCACTGTGCCTGTGAGTCCTCCCACCGGGGCACTCCTGAGCCAACGCCTCCAGTGCCAGCTGTTCTAGAACAGTCCATCCTGTCCCACCCAACCTCTGCACAACCAGTACCTTCCTTTCAGATGGACTCACCTGAGACCTGTCCCATCTCTCATCCATGCCTTCCATGAGGGTTTATTGAGTGCCTCCTGGCTACCAGCAGCTGCTAGGAGCTGAGAGGACAAGAAAAAGCCATCTTGCCCTGGGGTCATGGTCTTCTGTGGTGGCTACACCCTAGAAACCCACAGCTAGGGACAGGGTGACCCGTGGGCAGTGTGGGCTCGGGGGAAGGCCTCAGAAGGGGGCACGAGCCGTGAGGGCTCAGCAATGAAGAGGAGAAGCCATGAGCTCAGGAGCAGAGGAAAGAAAGGAGACAACGCGCCCTGGCCCCTGAATGTGCTGGAGGGGTTGGCAGAGCCAGCTCCAGGGACACCAAGGGCCACACCTGGCACTCTTCACCTGCCCTCTCGGGGTTGCTTGTTCCTGCATCCCTCTCCCCGGCCAGGCTGAGGGCTTCTGGGGGCCCAGCTTGGGAATCCCACCCTCCTGGACCCCAGAGGCACACACAGCCCTGGGCAAGTGGGCCGGCTGAAGAGTAAAGGTAATTCTCCCCCCAGCTGTCCTCAGGCCTGTGTCTCAGGCCCCTGCTTGGGGGCTGCCACCTGCTGGAGGTGCCCACACTGTCCTGGCTCCTCCAGAGCTGTCCATCGGACCCCCCTCCCAATCCTGGGAGGGGCTTCATTCACTTGCATCCCACAGGTGCTTCTAGAACAGCAAGCTGCAGTACACAGCCTTCCAGCACCTTCCAGTGCCTTCCAGCACCTTCTAGCACTTTTCAGCAAGGGCAGCTGTTCTGAATGGCTTCTGCACAGCCCCGGCTTGCCTTCTGAAGGCCGCCTCCCAGGTTCCCACAATGCTGCTTGTTAGCTGGTATTCTGAAAAGACTGGAAGGGGGAGAGCACGCACTCAGGCTCCCGGGCCACGCTGTTCTCAACAGACCTTGGGGGACCCTGTCTCCGTGGGATCCGCCATTCAACGGTGACCCAAGGAGCCGTGTGTTGTCAACACGCCTTCACTCGGCCAAGGAGCAGACTTGGGAGGAGGAAGGCAATTTGTTTGTGAATTTTGCCCTTTGTCATGGAAAGCTGCTGGGTTTTAAAAAATTGTAAAGGTTTGAACCGTTAACTCCCAGGGTAGTCCCGCCCTGCGGATGAGGAAGTTTGTGGATATGTTTATTTCTTAAAAAAAAAAAAAAAAATACAGAATTGATGTTAAGTAGTCTATGCAAATTTCCTGGGGCCTGTTGATTTTATTCTCTGGAAATCTTATTGAAAAGGCTCAACTCCACAAAAATGAGAAAAATTGTGCTCTCCAGTCAAGCCCTGATTTCCATGGACGTTTCTCAGGTTCAAGGCCTCTCTTTTGAGCTCACTTGGCCTTTCAGAAAGGAGCATTCATGCTAATTGCAGATTTCTTGCCCCCTCCGGGCACTTCTGCTCATGGGGCTGCCCAGAGGCCCAACCGCTTTCCAGGCTCTATGCTCAGGACACCCCCACACGAGCTGCTTCTGCCTCACCACCCCTAGAGGGACTGGGCGTTCCTGGGGGCCCAATCTGGTTTCTGGGGGTGCTTCAGGAATCATCACAGACAATGATGCTCTGAGAGCCAAAATGAAGTGCAGCTTCTCATCAACACAGATCACGGCAAATGGCATTGTTTGGGGTGGAATTATGTGTCCCCCCAAATTTGCATGTTGAAGCCCTAACCCCCAGGACCTCAAGAGTGTGACTTTATTAAGAGATGGGTCTTTAAAGAGGTGACCAAGGTAAAATGAGGTCATATGGTGGGTCCTAATCCAATGTGGCTGTTGTCCTTACAAGAAGAGGAGATTAGGACACAGACACGCACAGAGGGACGACCGCGTGAGGACACAGGGAGAAGACAGCCATCTACACGCCAAAGAGAGAGGCCTCGGGAGAAACCAGCCCTTCAGCACCTGGATCTTGGCCCTCCAGCCTCCAGGATGGTGAGAGAATAAATGTCCATGGTTTAAGCTGCCGGCTCTGCGGTGCTTTGCGACGGCGGCCTGGGGGTCTAGCGCAGACTCACAGGGAAGGGGCCGGAGCTGCCCATCTTTCCTGCCATGGTCCTGCTGCGGCCCTGAGTGGTCAGGGTCAAGGAGGAGGTGTTGAACCTTCCCAGCCCCAGACTGGGATGAGCCTGAATTCAAGTCACTACCACACAGACATGCTGACGGCTTCTGGTCTAACCAGAGGAAGGTCCGAGGAAGTAATGCATTCGGCTCACACACGGCGCTGCTATTATTCGACTTCGATGTTCAGAAACACAGGCTATCACCGACATCCAAAACAGCATTACTGGCCAGCGGGGTACAATCTCCTCTGAGGCAGGGAGGAGGCAGGGGCTGGTAGGAAGCTGCATGTTCTAGACCAGTCTAGGGGTCTACGGGAGGTAGGGCTCTGCTGTCATTCTCTGCAAGCCCCTTGCTCTGCTTTCAGCTCATTAAAAATCTGGTAAGAGGGACAAGACTGCTTGTTCAGGCAGTGGCTGGGGTCCTCCATCCAAGGAGAGATGGGAGGTACACGCACAGCCTGAAATTTCTACAAAGAGCATCAGCATCCATGCACCAGGGGACCCTTCGCATACAGCACAGAAAACACCAAACGTCCAGAGACTGAAATGCGGGGTATTCTAAGTCCAACAGTGCCCCTGGGAGAGGTGCCAGAGCTTCCTCTACCCGCTGGTCAGAGCTGGAGAGGGGCCTGGAGAGCTGAGCGCTGGAACTCTCAACCAAGACTCCGCCACAGTGCCCCAAGCCCCCGCCCAGCAGTGTCGCAGTGACTGCCTTTGCTCCATCAGCTTCCCATCTCCGTGCACTTGTTTATTCCACGACTGCATCTCTGGCCACTGCTCTGAGTACGGCCAGCCTGGGCCAATGTTCCCTAGGGAGACCAGAGGGGAGGGGACAGCTCGGGGTGGGGGGGTGGTGTCAGCAAACCTGCCCCTGACCCCCTCCCCAGCCCACACAGGAAGATTGGGTGGCACGCTTTGCCCCCCACAGCCTGCCTGGGTGGCCTGGACACACTGCCCCACCCCCCATCTGCACTCTGGTTCTCCGTCTGTAAAATGGGCATCATCATGGGATTCCTACAGCACTGAGGAGGCCCTGCTATGGCCCGGGGGTCCCAGGGGGCTCTGGGGTCCCGGGAAAGGACTCCCACTCCTCCCCAAACCATCAGTTTCGTAAATGTGGGTCCTTCGTGAGGTTCAGGTTAAAAAGGAGTCCTGTTGCTAGATTGTTGGAAAAAAACCCTGGAGCCTGTTCTCCTGCTTTAGAGGAAGGTGGTGGGCGAGGGCCAGCAGCCAAGGGGGGCTGTGCTTTGAGGATGGCACCTAGCTGGGGGGACCTGCCCCAGTCCAGGGCTCCACCACTGGTTCGTACAGGGTGTGGGGGCTTGGAAAGGACAGGAATGGGGTGGCTTCTCTGGAAACTTCCGGATTGCTTCTCAGCCCCAAGTTGCCCTGAGGACCCCCTGCTGCTTCTCTCCTGCTGCTGGATCGCCCTCTGACCTGACCAAGTTTGAACGCTCTCCGGTCCCCTCCTTGGATGGCTCAGCCAGGGCCCCCCACAGGTTCCCGGCCTTCCTCTCCCCCGGCCCGTGAGATGCACGTCATGGGGCAGACGGGACCTCAGGTGGAGCCCACCCTCCCTGCCAGGAGAGGTGCCACCTCTCGCACACAACGTCCCTCCCCAGATGGCTCCTGCTTCGAAGGTGCCCCGACGGCCGCTCCCAAACACGTCGGCTCACGCTGTGGTGCGACGGCCCATTCAGCACAGATAAGCCCCTTTAGAAACGAGGGGGGATTTAATTCAGTGTCTGAGTGACAGCACGAAGATTTATCCCCTGCCCAGACAATACAGCGCGGGGGCTTTAATCTCCCCCAGACAATGAGCTGCCTCTCGGCCCTCATCTCGGGCTTTTCCCACGATGGCCGGTGATTAGCAGAGGTGCATTGGATGGAAGCCACCATCTCTCAAGGAAGAGTGTGTGCGGGTCCAGGGCCAGCGGGGGGAGGAGGTGGAGGAAAGTTGAGCTCATCTCGGTGCCATCTCTATTCCCCCTACCACAGGGGCACCGAAGGGGCACTGCCTGCAGGCTTCCCGAGAGGCCTTCCCGGTTCCCGTTGGGACCAGGTGGGGACACACCTGAGCAGGAGGCAAGCTTCCGCTCCGATAGCATCCCCACAAACAGTGCAGCCCGTCCCGCTCAGGACGGCCCCTCGCCCCAGAGGGACCCCTGCCTAGGTCCTCGCCCTTTTCAGGAGCTCCTTGGCCGACGCTTCCCATGCTCCTCTTCCCGGAGGCTCCAGACCAGAATGTCAGCACGTGACAAAGTGACAGAGGTCACCTCGCAGTGAGTTCCTCCCCTTCTGACGGCCCAGCCTCGGTCTTTACCTCTTGGAGAGGCTCCAGCCCAGTTACCGGGAGTACTTGTTGAATCTCCCCTTCCCAGTGGTGCCCCTCTGAGGGTGGGGACCATGGCTATCCATGGTCCTTCCCCCCCACCAGCCCAGGCAGGTTTGCAGATGCGCAGAGTCAGCCAAGATCTCCCTCACACTGACACAGGCTGGGACAGCTCTCTCCCTCGCAGGAACATTACAAGGGGGGCTCCCTAAGCATATGGGGTGAATGGGGGGCTCCAGGCTGCAGTTCCAGGAGAACTGGCCCAATTCACTTCTCCAGGCCTGTGGGACGCCAGCTGGGAGGCGCCTGGGAAGGGCCCTGTCCACCAAGGGATGGTGGAGGTCCTCAGGGGCGTCCGTGGACCCTCAGTGAGGGTTGCTGCCTGTCGCGTACCCTAGCAGTAACCAGCACCCGTGGAGGAGCCGGGGGTGGTGAGAGGGCCCCCCCGTCCGCTCACTGCTTGAGTGCCTACCCTGTGCCAGGTGCAGAGACGTGGTCTCCACTCAGAGTCCAGGACCAGCCCAGCCAGCGTGACATTTCAGAACCAGGCCCCAGGGGGCCACATGGGCCTGCTCCCTCCCCCTGCCATCTCATTTCTTCCACACGGCCCTGGGGCGGGGTGGGGGGGCTTATCTAGACTGACTTGTCACCCTCAAGAGCCTGGCTCTGCAGAGACGATGGCCCCCGCCCATCTCTCACCGTCACCCCAGCCGCCATGGCCGCCCTCAATTCACTCAACACATACTGATGCTCTGTGGTCCGACACCCCACACTCGCGCTCAGCCTGCACCCACCTCCCAGACACTGATCCCTCCCCGCCACCACTGGGGACCAGGGAGGTGGGAGTGGCCCCACCTGGGAGGCACCAGGAAGAGAATTTAAAACAAAAACAAAAGCAGCTGATGGTCAGCTGCTTTTTCTCATCACCACACCCAGCAACCCCATGGTCAGAGATCGAGCGCCCTTCCGCAGACTGACATTGGTCCCTGACGTCCCCAACAAGTCCTGGGGTGATGGTGATGCAGTTAGAGTTATGCACACAGAAGCTTCGCGCTGGCACACGCCACCCTTCTTCCCACCTCTGCGCTCTGCGCAGAGTTAGCTCCAGGACTCGGACACATGCGACCCCGCCCTGCACATCCCTTCCAAGGGCAGGTGCAGTGGGCGGTCGAGGCCCCGCGGATGCCCATCTCCCTGCCCCCCGACTGCAGATGGGAAGTCAGCACTGACCGCACCACAAAGTGGGAGAAGCGCCGGAGTCCCTTCCGCCTGCCTTTCTACCTGCCCGCCTGGGGGTCTGATTCAAGTTTAAAATCTAAACTTGAGAAATGGACTTGAACTGTAAAGGGTGGTAGTTTTGTCTGATAAGTGTAAAGTTTAGCTGAGATTGGAGTTTCTTCTTTTGAAAGGGTTAGTTGTTTGAAAACGAAAGAAATGAATCGAGGAAACAGTGATCATGACTGAGTTGCAAAAAAGGTTTCATCGTGTAGAGGAGGGTGGTGTTATGAGTGACCGCTGTGGGTGCCAAGCTCACGGGCATGTCACTGCCCCCACGGCCTCCTGGATGACGCCCACCCACCCTGCAGAACTGCCTTCACTTCACGCTCCCGAAATCCTCCTGCCCCTTCAAGCAGGGGTTCAGGGCTCCCCTTTTCCCCTCTGGGGGGACAGCTGGGCCTTGTCCATCTTTCCCACTAAGCTGGTCACTTCCGAGGCCGGGGGCACCAGGTTTGTGCCCAGCACACAGTGAGCACCTACAAATGCCAGCCGAGAGGTTGACTTTTAGTTCATCCAGACGAAGGGAGGAAACGGGGTGTCTGGCAGAGGGGGGTGAGTGTGGCCGTTCCCTGGGCCTTCAGAGCCGCCCCTGCCCAATCCAGACCCTGCACCCAGGCCCTCTGCCTCACTTTGGGAGACAAGGACCATGCCCCCAAAAGTCACAAGAGGCAGGGAGAGATGTTCCTTCCCTGCAGAGGGCTCCTTCCATCGTCCGCCCAGCCCGAGCCAGTTCCTGGAATTTCGCTGAAAAGATGATCAAATAGAAAAGCCAGCTGAGCGTGTCCCTCTGCCCCTCCCCACAACAGAGTGGGGGCCGGCCAAGGGGCAGGGGTGCCTTTGGCTGCACCCTGAGCAGGACACCAGGAGAAAGTGGAGCCAGAGCCAGGGAGGTGCCCTGATCCAGGCCGTGGAGAAAGGCCTCCCTGCCCACGACGCCGCTGCGATGGTGGCCTACGGACTCGATGCTCCCCCCAAACAGCCGGTTCTGGAGGAGAAAGGAACACTCTCCTCCTTCCTGCTGCCACCAGGAGAAGACAGCTCAGCCAACGATGCAGACACACGGGGCAGTGCCGGGTGGGCTCACAACCCCCTCTGGGCCCCCTCAGAGGACAGAGCTGGGGACTGCAGCCCCACGCCCCCATGGGGACTCAGGAAAAACCCCTCTCACCATGGCCTCCTCGCCTAACAGGACTCGCGACAACAGCCACTCACAGGTGTCTCCACCTCCACTCCCAGGTGAGGGAGGGCTCCATGAGCCACGGTGAGCCCCGCCTCGAGCCCTGCCCCACCCTCACTTCACGGCACCTTCCTGCACCCTTGCCGCTCCTCTGGAAGGAGATGTCGGGGGCGAGGCGGCCCCCTCAGCTGTCCACTCCTTACTGGCTGCCTGTCCTCCTGTTTGGAGAACAGTGGTCATTCTTTTTCTCTTTTAAATGTTTTCTGACATGTCTGCTGCAGGCAGCGGCCCCCGTGGCTGACCCCGGAATGCAGGAGTGTACATGTGTCCCCAATTCTGAGCAAATTTATCAGATCGTCTCTGTGCCCAGCTTCAAGCGTGGGGCTCTGGCAGGTGTGGGGATCGGGGAGCACCTCTCTCTGTGGTGCTCAGGGAATATTTCAGAGCACCCCCAAACTCCACGGGAGCAGGGACAAGCAGAGCCACTGGCACGGATGCCACGCCCAGGGCCAGCCACGTGACTGGGAACCCATGACCCGCCCCTCGGCCCCTCTTTGGTTAATGCTCAAACCAGCCCTCGAGCCCCAACACTGGGGACCCAGTGCCAAGCAAACAGGGTTTAGGGGCCTGCATGTGCATCATGGACACCAGGGACAGCCCTCGCCCTGTTGAGGCTGGTTATTGATAGAACTGAAGCCAAACACCTTCCCCTGGGCAGCCGGAGGCTGGGGACTGCCCTTGACTCCCCAAGCACCTTGCACCTCGGTGTTCCCAATGCCCACGGCCATTTGGGCAGGTGCTCCAGGGATGAGGGACTCTGACCCCCATCTCAAGGGGCACAGACGCTGCCCTTTGCTCTCCCTCCTCAGCTGGGCCCTGGTCACTCAACAAGTATTTGCTGAGTGCCGTCTGCCTGGTCCCGGATGGAGAGCTGGACGTGTTGACACCAGTGGGACATGGCCGCTGCCCTCCAGGGCCACACGGTTGGTGGAGATTCAGAACGAGCAGTGTCCACCGGGAGTGCAAGGAAGCAGCCGGCTCTGCCAGGGCGAGAGGCAGGAAGAGGCTTCAGAGGGGAGCCCCCTGCGCACCTCAGGAACTGAGAACCCCCAGCTCCCACAGGCCTGCCTGTCCCCCGTGGGTTCCCAGGGGCGCCATCCAAACAGCAGAGGCTGAGGCACCTTCCTTTGGTTGGGGTTGTTCATCCTTTCAGCGCGAGTTGGTACGGGTCCCTTTCCCTGCCCTCGGCTGCCGTCCTGTAAGATCCCTTGTTTCTCTTAGATCAGCAGCTCCCTCCTGCAGACCTCAGGAGAAGTGGTTTATCTCCTCGCAAAATAGCTGCATTTTTACAAAGCAGCGATCAAAGGTACTGGCTTCCGCTCTGGACGGAGACCTCATTCCTGTGGTTCTGCACAGCGTCCAGCAGCCCCGGGAGAAGCCAGGCCCCAGGGGCGGGGGGTAGGCCAGGACCTGGGTGGTTTATCCCAAATGAAACTGTGACTGTTTAAAAAGCTCGTGAGTGATCTTGGCCCACAGGGAAGCTCTCTGCTCCCCAAGGCCTGGCTCCTCTCCTGATCCCAGCAAATCCCTCCTTCCCGGGCAGAAGGTGGGGGGTTCAGGGGCTGCTCCTTCTGTGGCCAGGGGACGTCAGCGTGACTCAGGGCAGAACACCCCAGAATGCTCACATCGGCCCGGGGGTGCCCCTTTACAAACAGTGAAGCCCCTGCCCACGGGCTGGACTCGGGCAGTGGAGGAGGCAGGGGGCAGTTTCTAAACCTCTGGGGCTGGGAGCAGGGAGTCATTACTCAGAACTCCCCCCGGGAGGACCAGGTGAGACCCCGCCTGGAGAGCCTCGTCCTGGCTGGCGGCCGCCTGGACAGAGTGGCGGTGAACCCCATTGTGGACAGGGGCCCTGCCTATGTGGCACAGTGATGGGCACTGAGAAGAAGGGACTTGGGGCAGGGGTGGCAGAACTCCCCGCTCCTGTCTCCGGTCTTCCTGCAGCCCCATGCTGCCATGGCCACTGCGACAGACCCGGGGGTGGGCTTCTGTCCAGACATCTTCAGCTCCCCCTCCACCTCCTGCCCCCTAAGAGACGTGTCTGGCCACCCGGGCCGTCTCTGCAAGGGTGCAAGCCCATGCCAGCTCCCCCCAGCGCCCTGGCTCCTCGGGAGGAAACTTCTCAGGCCCTCCCAGCAGAGCCTGTGGCTGCCGCCGCCCCGGCCACCCCTCTCCCCCGCCGGCTAAGGAAGAGCAGCTTGGCTCAGCGGCCAGGACTCCCAGCACCCCCACATAGTCTCCTGGCTGGAGACGGGACGGCAGCACGGGCAGGGAGGCCGGCTGGGAACTGAAAATTGTGAGGGGTAAGGGGGGTGGTGACGCATTTTCAAGATCATTTCACATGTGGTTCTGGCGACAGTGCTGGCTTCTGGCTTCTGCAAGTGACTGGATCCGGACGAGCACCTCCCAATGTTGTTCACCCAGGGAAATATCGGGGTGCTGGGATGGCAGCCTTGTCGCTACTTGTTACCGTTACCGTTACTCTCACTGTTGAGGGCGTGGTACTAGGCTCCACTAGGCCCCTTGGAGATGCTGGTCTTGGCAGCCTGCCCGGATCCTCACCCCTATCCTGCCGACGAGGAACGAGACCCGGAGCAGCCAGGAAATCCGCCCGAGGCCACAGCCACCAGCGGCCCGTTCGGAATCCCAAGCTCTCCCAGCAGAGCCAAACCTCATCCTTCAGCTCATCGAGAGGCCCTGCCCTTGACCTTTCTCGTGACCTTGCCAACGTAGGCATCTTCTCTGAATTGCTCGGTCCTCACCAGGGAAACGGGCGGCGGCATCTTTGACCCCAGCCACGGCCTCACGGTGCCCAGGGACACGCACACCCCAGGCACCCACAAGCAGGTTCCCGCACACCCGCTGTTCCTCTTTTGGAAGGTACCGGAGGGAGCGGAGACTCCCCAAGGGAGAGTCTGAGGAATGGAGCGCAGGGGTGGGAGGAGGGAGGCGGGGACAACAGCCTTGGCACCGTCTGAAAATGTAGTACCGAGCAGTCAGCAAATGGCCCCACTGACCCTAGAGACCACGGTGACCTTCTTGCTGGGCGCCTGGGTGGGTGACCCACAGCAGAGGTGCCTGGCCTCGCCCTCCTGGCCCCTCCCAGGACAGGCTGCCATGGGGAAACTGAGGAAGAAGAGGGCCCCGCAGCACACCCACCCTCCCCACTTTCCTACTCACCGTCTGCCCCTGCTCAGAGGCAAAGCTGCCTGCTCCGGAAGCTTCCGAGGCTCGCCAGCCCTGGGCCCTGGGCCGCCTTTTTCACTCATCCAGGAGCAGGAGAGGGAGGTCCCTGACGTCCAGCCCCCATGACGCTTTGAATGTAAAGGCAGCGATGGAACCGACGGGGCTGGGGTGGCAGGGCCTGTGTTTCGGGCCGGCAGGGAAGGTGCCCACCCTGGCAAAAGAGGAAGCGGCGGCCAAGAGGGGAAGCTCAGGCTTGGCAAGTGGTTCTCGCCTCAGCCAGGGGTGTGGGTTCTAAAAACAGACCCTCTCCTTTCTAAGCACATGCCCCTGGCTCCCCCCGTGACCTCATTCCTTCCCAGCTCGAGGCCCACCTTGGCCAGGATGGCAGGCGGGGGCTCAGAGCAGCCTTGTGGGGTGGGAGACAAGAGAAGGACATGAGACCTGGGGTCCAGGATGGGAGTGACGGGGGTGGGGAGAGGCAGCAGTGGGGGCCCCTGTGCAGAGCCCGAGGAGGGAGGGCACAGAGGACTGGGGTGGAAAGACCTTTCCCTCCAAGAAGGCTCCAGTGCTGTGGCCTGCCCTGGGTCCAGGGCACTGTAAGCACAGGTCCACCCCAAACGGACAGGCTCCAGGGCACGGTGGGGTGAGATGTCGCATGCCACCCTGGCCTAGGCTGAATGAGAGGCCAGGTTTCTGGGGCTTCACAGGGAGGTGGGACCATCGGGGACAGAGGTTGCTGGGCCATCTGTAAAGCTGGAAGAAAAGAGGGGATGGAGGGCGACTCCCCTCGACCTGGGTTCCGTCAAGCCCACTCTGCAGAGATGAAGGGACAGGAATGGGGACCCGTGTGAGGCAGCCCCCACCCCACAGGCACCCCAGGGCACACCCCAGAGCAGACAGTGCCGACCCCTGAACACTCCCAAGTGGTGAAGGTGCTCCTACGAGTCACCCCTGACTCCACAGAGATGCCCCTAAACTGCCCCTGCCCCTTCAGCCCCTGCTGTCCTGGCCCCAGCCCGAGGCTGCCCACAGCACCTGAGGGGCCGGCTGAATCCCGAATGGGCAGGGTCCTCGAGGGCTGTCTGGACGAGGAGGGCAAGCCAAGCTTTGTCCAAATCCACCTGCTGACCTGGAACCTCAACTGTCAGCAGCAGGCGGGGCCGTGACAGCCATGTGGCCCAACTCTGTCCTCGCACGAGTGCAGAGGCTGTGCCCCGGGAGGCCCCAGGTGGGACCAGAACCCGGCCTCCCCACCCGCAGCTCGCTCTCTGCCTCAGGGCCTCGCATTTTCTGGAGCTAACCGCGGTATTCCCCAGACTCCGGCGTCCTCCCGCCTTCCCAGGGCGGTGGGCGCTGTGCTCACAGGCATGTGCTCTGCTCTGCTGGGGATTCTCTATCTTAGGAAGCGACCCCCTCCAACCCTGTTGGGGGGGACAGCATTACTCCTGCATTACCAAAGAGGAAACTAAGGCAAAGAGGGTGGTCTGGGCCCAGGCCGGCTGAGGCCTCAGTTGCACACTTCGACACACCCCAAACTACTGTAAATACACCCCGGAGGGTGAGCCCAGGCCTCTTTCGAGCGGTACCTGCCTCCCTTGGCGGCCAGGGGGCGTTCAGGCCACCCTGCCCCCACTGCAGGGCTGCAGGAGATCCCGACTACCACCAGCACCCTCCCAGAACCCCGGCCAACACGCAGGAAGGATGACTCCTGGGGTCATTGAGTCCCCGGAGCTGGAGGGATAGCAGAGCCAAAGGCCAGCCATTTGTGCTTGACCAGGCAGGATCTGGGAGGGGGCCTGAGAGGCAGAGGTGTCCCAGAGACCCCAGCCCCCAGACTCATCCTCGTCCTGGCTTTGTCTCGCCCGTCACAGAAAATTCCCCACACTGCCATCAGAAGGGCTCTTGGCCATGGTGCTGGGCTGCCAGGCACCAGGGGTTCTGTCCCTCTGCATCACCACCACCAAAGGGAAGAGAGGAGGGAAGCCCCCAGCTGAGCACACACTCAGGGGGGACAGGCGCATGGCCTGGAGTCCCCACAGTGACAGCACCAGGGCAAGTCCCCAGCTCCCTGCTTCAGGAAGCTGGGAAGCTTCCACCCAGGTCTCTGCTCCCTTTAGCAGAAACGGGCAGGAGCAGTCAGCTGGCTGCATCGGCATTCCTACACAGAGCAGACCTCAGGGTGCCAGCTTTTTCCACGAAACCAGTCTGTTCACGCCAGCAAGTGAAATGCTCTCTTGGTCACCAGCGTGAAAATCACCTCCCCGTCACTGCTCACCTAGTGGAAGTGACAGCCGCTCTCTGCAGGGTCCCAGCCCCAGCATTGAACCTACAAGGGGCTGAGAAGTGCTGCCTTCCCAGCCACGTTTGCTCTCATTTGCCCAAATGGCCCCCAGACGGACGGATTCTGATCCTGAGTCGGGCAGGGGTTGAAGAACCACACTCACGTCACGTGGAGTTATTTGTAAGTCACTCCATTCTGGGAATTCCGTGGCCACCCTAGAGACGCTTAGAAGCCACGAGGAGGCAGAAAGGCAGGTTGGGAACCTCAGGGGTGTGCTACTCTGGTCCCCGTTGTTCCAGGCCCCCCCACTCTCAGGTGCCCCACTGCCACATCCCCCCCCCCCCGCCGCATGCCCCGCGGCTCCTGGCCCCGGGCGTTGTGAGTTCCCCTTCCCTCCAGGCTGTGCTGCGGCCAGCGCCCGGCCTCCCGCTCTGAGCGCTCGGGCATGGGTTTCTAGGTCACCAGCAACCACAGACCACACTGGCTGTGGCCGCTGCTTTCCCCTGACCAAGGTCACTGGCCAGAGTCACCACTTCTGTTTGGCACTTCCTGGAACACAGCAGCCTGACCGCAGAATCACAGAAGTCCACATGCCCATGGCAACTTGTAAAAATTCTCAGCGCTCAGGGAAATTTACCAAGAACTCCTTCTTTGTCTTGCCTGCTCTCTGCTTAGGTGTGCTGGGGGGGCACAGACCTGACCCCAAAACCCACCCGACTCCCTAAGCATTCCCGATCCTTCCCTGTGCTTTGGAGCCCATCTACACTGGCCGTTACTTGACTATGCTCCAGGCGGGAGTTGACGTTCACCTGGCGATTCCACAGGCACCTGAGCTGCCTGCCTCTGACCCTGGGCTAGCCTGGGCCCTGGGAGGGAGTGGTGGGCAGGTGAGAATCCCCTCTGCCCAGGCCGGGTCAGCAGGAGCGGTCTCAGAGAAGCGACCAGCAAGGCTGGCAGCCACTGCTGACTTGTTTCTTGGCTCCCGCGGAGTCGGGCAGTGATCTCCAGAGGTGGGAAAAGGGCTGCACAGAATCTGAAGGGGACCCCAGGGCCAGAAGTTCCAGCCCCAGCTGCGCCTCATTCTGATGGTCAGAAGCTGAGATGCGTCCCAGCTGCAATCCTTCACCATCTTCCCTGGACTTTGAGGATTGGCCTTGAGATGTCACGGGCCCCTCGAGATAAGTGGAGGCAGCACCCCCAGCCCAGGTCCCCAGCCTGGAGCAGCCGGGAGACCCTGCAGGACGTCAGCCTCCACCTCACCGCACAGAGAGAGGAGGGTCCTGCGCCCGGGTGGCACCCAACAGAGGACTCATCTGGAACCATCCACAGAAGCCCCGAGTGGAAGGCCCACCCATCCTGACCAGCACTCGGTTCCCATTTCCCACTCACTGACCATAGGTGGTGACTGTCAGGCTTTTTTACCTACATGGCATATTTTACCACCCTCATGAAGAGGGAGCTCTTGAACAAAGCCCCCAGCATGCCTGTCCCCATGCTCACCAGACTCTCCCTGGGCCAGTGACAGCAAAGCCCTCTCTTGGGACCCGATCCGTGGCCCTGGAGTGCTGGTGGCCACCTCGGGGGCCTGCAGAGCATGGACACACAACGGGGGAGGTTTAAGGATGTGCAACGGGCAAGATGGGGTGCATCTGCTCCTGGCAGCTGGAACCCTGGGGAGCACGCAGCACCCCCTGCCTTGGGGTTCACTCTGGGGGACCTCACCCCACACTCCCTGTGGGGCCACCTCTCCTGACCTCTTTAGGGTCCAGGCCCAGTTCCAGAGCCACAGGACGGGAGTTGGAAGCTGCCTGTTGCTCACTATCGGGGTGCCCTCTGAGCCTGCATGCCCTCGTCTACGAGGGGGGGTGCCTGCACGTGCAGCCTCGCCATGGGGACCGAGGGAGGACTCTGTGTGGTCAATGCTCCTCTGGGGTCGGCTTAGTCTTATCCTTCATGTCCAGGCCCACGTCGCTTCCCCAGAAGGCCTTCCTGGACCACCACCTAAAGCAGCTCTCCCGCCTAGCTCCTCCTCGTCGCCTGTCGATTTTCCTGGCACTTCTCACGTCTGAATTGTCTCATATCTGACCATTCGCCTGTGTGCCCACCCTGGAGGGTGGGCCCCCCAAGGACAGGCTCTTTCTCTCCTGCCATGTCCTCTGCCCTGACTCCATGGCTCACACAGCAGTGGCACATGGTGGCCACTTGATACCCTGTGTCCAGTGAAAGCAGGTGGCCCAGCCCTGAGCTCCTGCTGGGACAACACTGTCCACCTCCTCCTGGGGCTATGGGATGACAGGGCAGGGGCCTCACAGGATTCCAGGGTTGGTAACTGCTCAGAGAGGCTCAGCTCCAGTCTCTGCCCAGGGGCCCTCCTGGGGCCACCTCTGTGTGGGTCGCCATGCTCCCCACCCCCTGCGGCAGAGGCAGCCCACTCCATGCTCCTGGATGGACGTCAGGAGGGCCTCTTGCCTGTCCCCTGGAGAATGGGGGACAAGCAGGCTCTCTCAGGGGAACCAGAGGTGAGCAGGAAGACGTGGCATGGGGGGTGGCAGACAGAGAGGCAGGGACACGAGTGGCTTTAGCCCCAATGCCAGCCTTTCTCACCAGCTCCACATGGGTCTGAGCAGTTCTGAAAAGTCTGCCCCGCCAGCTCCTTGAGGAAAACCAGGAGGATGACCCTGGGAAGGTGGAGGAGGAGCTGGTGTCTTGGTCGTGTTCCTCCGTGCGAAGTCCAGTGCTGGCAATGTCTTTGGTGATCTCCGTTTCCCACCATTCTCTCCCTGGGCCTCAGTTTCCCCATCCACAAATCATGGA
This sequence comes from Tapirus indicus, assembly GCA_031878705.1. Lineage (NCBI taxonomy): Eukaryota > Metazoa > Chordata > Mammalia > Perissodactyla > Tapiridae > Tapirus > Tapirus indicus. The sequence continues at coordinate 86,301,068 of CM062924.1, read as the reverse complement.
TGTTGGAGAGCTCCTGTGGCTCGGCTGTGTGTGACCAGGAGGGTTAAGCTGCTCCAGTGGCCTCAGGACCCAATTCTGATCCATTTTCAACAGCCTGTCCTCTCTCTCTCTCTCCAAGTTTCCTCACGGCAGCTGGGCTTTTAGAAGAGAAGAAACCGCATCCCAACGCGAGCACATGACTGCAGGGCAGACTCTGGCGGAGAAACAAGACTTTCTCACGCAGGACCAGGCCTTGCGTTCCACTAAGACAAATTCTCACTCTTGCTCTGTGGGGCATCAGTGGACAAGAAGGGGCTGCCCTGAGAGCCCACCTTCTGGAAGTCTCCGGAGCCAGGGCTTTGCAGGAGGAGCCCCAGGGAGCTGCCCCTTCTGGTTGAGCCGCTCCCCAAACCACACACAGGACTTGGGAGCAGAGAGATGGGCAGCCCATGACCCCGTGAGCCTCTGAAGCTGGTCCTGAAGATTCTGCTCTCAGGCCCAGGAGCACCTCGGAGCCCGAGGGTCCCGTGCATCTGGTGTCCCCGCGTCCGGCAGGAACATGGCTGCTGCTTCAAGAAACCGGAATTGATGCCTTGCTTGTTCTTCAAGGGACGTTGATACAAGAAGAGACACTTTTGATTTGAGATCGGGGGTGCCTCAGCCAGAGGTCAAAGGTGGGAGGTTTTGGGGTTCCTGTGGGAAGCTGCCGTTCACGTCAGAGGGAGCAGGGAATGGGCCAGCCCCGGGTTCCCCCGAGCCACAGGTCACCAAAGGTCAGTTGTGGCACAGCCCAGGATGAATGCCATGGGCACAGGAAGCCCACCAGTAGGAGTGAGCACATGGCCTGCCTGTCGAGGGGACATGTGTCCGGAAGGGGCACAAGGGGCTGACCCAGCTTCTTTGCGTGAAAATGGCCACTTGATTCCTGAGGCATTTCCCCCATTCCATGGGCCGCCCCGGGGCGACCGGGCACCCGCCTCTGGATCCAGGTCGGCAGATGCGTGGACAGGCTCAGAGGAGCTCCATGATGCCCTGCTGAGCACCGGGCATTGCCCTGACCCGACCTGGGAGGGCACACGGCTGAGTCTCCCAGCTGGACTCCGTCGGAGCAGACGGGCAGTTCCTAGGAACGTGGCGGCAACAGCCCCTGGCGTCTCCCCACCCTGCCCAGCGCCCTGGGCAGTCTGCATCTCCGACTTCCCCTCCATGACAGTGACATTTCTGGGCTGCTTCCTAGATGCCAGGAAGCTCGTCCCCATTCTCCTCTCAATTCCCGCAGGGACCCTGTGGGCAGGACTTGTAATATCCCCACTTGAGAACTGGGGATGCCACAGCCTGGAGGTCACTGAGGGTGGAAGAGCTGGGATGTGTACTCAGGCCCGTCTGATGCGAGGTCTGGGTTCCTGTCTGCCGCACGCAGGGGGCAGCCCTTCCACTCCTGAATCCCGGGCTTTGATTTGGGGGATTTTATATCTCACGCGCCCAGCTAGACTCTGAGCACAAGGAAGCCCAACATAGAACTTCCTAGAGCTTCAGGAAAGGCAGTGTGGGGCACCCGTAAGTGGTCACTGAACAGAGGAACGAGTGGATGGATGAATGAATGAGGCCGCAGGCCCTCGGAGGAACCTGCTCTCCAGTGGATGGGCTGGTGCAGCAAAGGCAACAGGCGCAGCGTTCCTATTTCCACCAAATCAAAAGGAACGCCGATGGGGAGCAGACTGCAGCCTCAGATAAACGTCCGGGATTAGGCTGGGCCTGGAGGAGACGCAATAAAAAGGGGAATTTGCAAGTGCCAGACGCACGGCTCCTTCGAATTTTCTCTGTGGTGGCGGCTGCCCCAGGAACAAGCCACTCGGGGAGCAAATACACCCCGAGAAAGGGCATCTGGCCCGTGTCTGGCAGAGACACTTCTGTTTCAACGAGGAAGCTGTCGTATAAAAAGGCCCATTGAACGAAATGTGTTTTATGGCCCGGGGTCGTTTTATTTTTCCTGTACAGGAACACGGACGGGCTGCTGGCTCAAGGGCTCCCTGCTCGCTCCCAGCACCTCAAACGAGCGCTCACAGACCCCTTTCAGCTCCAAGTCTGTGAACGGGCTCCTCTCTGGCCGACTCCGTGGGGAACGCAGGCCCAGGCGGAGGTGGCTTCGGTGTGCAGGGACCCAGGGCTGGATGGGAGATGCCCAGAGGCCCCACACTTTTCAGAAAAGGATGCCCTCAGCCCGGTACCACTGTGGAGGCAACTGGGGTGCAAAGAGCTACAGCGTCCACGTGCATCTTCTCCAGGCAGGGGTGACACTGGCCCAGTCCATCCATGGTGGGGTCATGCCTGCGAAATTCCCTCAGGCCACAGCCCTCCCCAGGAGGAGGACAGCGGGGTGACGAGTGGCTGAGTGCAGCCCTAGAAACGCCTCCATCTTCCGGGCACATGTGGGGAGAGGGGCCCCCTAGTCCTTCTGGCATGGCACTCGGGTTCCGAATGAGAAATTGATCCCATGCAGATGGGAAAAGGTAGGAGACATGTGGGGCAGAGGGGAGCAGCCACTGCCTTGGGTCCCAATCCTAAAGAACCTTCCCCTCATGGTGAGTGACAGCAGCACAGCACGCTGTCCAAGGCCTTGGGAACCAGCATTCAGGTATTGCTGACCACGGCCTCCGTCTCTTCCAGGCAAAAACCTTCCCGTGTCCATTCTCACTGTAGGAAGTGTTGTCCACCACGAGGAGTGGGTGCGGGGGTGGGGGTGTGGGAAGACGTTCTGTAAATGCATTCATGCCCCCACGCTCTCCCATCCCAACCAAGGGGCCAGCTTTCAGTTTATTCAAACACATAAGGACACATGTGGGGAAAAGGCCATTTGGGGGGGTTGTTATTGGTTTCCAGATTGTTCTCAGTGACTTAGGCCCCCTAGCTCCCTGATTAATGCAGCAAGGGCCCGGCCTCCCATCTCTTCTACGAGATTTCTCAGCCAAACAAAATCCCCCGCATGTGCACAGCGCACGGAGCGCAGTGGCCGAGGTCAAACGGCTGCAGCAGCCGAGAAAATGTATGAAATAGGCGATCCTGTTAGAGTTTAGACCTCATAAATCTCCACCACACTGCTGGCTGGCTTTAGAAGGTGAGAGAAACAACATTACGAAGCGAAATGAGGAGAGAAAAAGAATGTAGCACGAAGGCCAAAGAGCAGGGAAGTCACAGGGACTGAGGAGAACACAGCTCGCCGAGAAATTCCGTCCAATCTTGGCTCAACCACAGGCAGGAGGCCGGACCCCAGTGCCACTAACAGAAACGCGTCTCCCTCCCAGAAAATTGATTTGTCAACAATGGAGACTCGTCCAAAGGCATCTCAAGGTTGTTTAAAAAAAAAGGAGCGACGGAAACTATCGCCAGTGCACACACAATCGGGAGCCGCTTTTTGAAGAGAGAGATTCCAACAACTGGGAGGGCGGCTGCCCTCCCCGGATTGATGGTCTGGAAATGTCGGATTATAACATCTGAGGGAGCAGGGCACGTCGGGCATTCTTGACTAAGAATTCATTTGCAAAACCAAAAAAAATCCAAGTTAATTTAAATCTCCTCCTGCGATCTAAAAGCACCCTCCCACAAACCCAAGAAATGTGAATTTCCTCATTTGGGGTCGAGTTGCCTGCCAAGTGCGAGGAAGGACCCTTGGCCTGACCCCAATGTGGACAGTGGTTCCCCGCCGGGGCCCCCAGGCCGTGTGAGGGGACCAGACGGTGGAGCCCTGGGGGCATGCCCAGCACCCCGGCTTCTCAGGCCCCCGATGCAGGGTGGAAGGGACCTAGGACAGCAGGGTCTCTCCCTGTAGGTTGGATGCCCAGGCAGGAAGCCCCCTTCCTCTCCGTCATCCTCCCCTCAGCCCCCAGCTCTCATGGGTGGGGGTGTGCAAGACCCCCTGGAAGAAGCAACCCCCCCGGCCTTCACCTCCAGAGGAAGCAGCGCCTCCAGGGAGGGCGTCCTGCACAGGTTCCGGGGGCGCTGCAGACACGTGGCCTCGGCCTGGGAGTTACTGTCACTTGGACTCGACTTTTCTCTTTGCTTTCTCTTCACTTTCCTTGGAGATGAACGATACCATGTTTAGATTGCAGAATTCCACCCCTTAATTGCTTCACTACTGGAAATTTCAGGAGGGTTCTCATTTTTCGCAGAAATCTCCAAGCACGAGCACATTTCTGCGGATCTTTTGCCTAATTAACAGCATACTTCATAAAAATAAATAAATAAATAAGGCAAGAACCCTGCATTAGCTCACAGAGGACGCCTCCTCCACATCGGAAGAACTTAAATCTCTTCTGGAAAGGTCACGGGTAGAGGTCGGCAATGGAGGGTCTGCTCTGCCTGAGCTCTGCGGCCCAGCATTCCCTGGTCCCAATTGGCGCGGCCACGGTCAGCAAGATCAGGCCCCAGGGTTCCCTCCTGGCCCTCCCGCTCCCAAACAGGACCAAAGTGTCCAGATGAAAATGCAGCATGAGGAGGGAGGTCAGGCAGCAGGCCGGCGGGAGGAAGCCAGGCCAATGTCCTGGGCCTTTCCTCTCTGAGGCTGCACAGGAGCAGGAGGTGTGGGGAGACATCTCGTCAGGTGTGGGCCTCGGCCCTGGGGAAGGCTTCCTGGCCGGGGAGAGCCAGAGCCCCTCACCACTGGACAGGAAGTGCAGGGTGCACATGGGCCCGGAGCAACAATTCCAGGCTGAACAGACACTGGGTCGGAACCAGCCGTCTGGCTGTGAGACCCTGCACATGGACTGCACCGGGCAAACACCACACAGTTTATAAGGACTCCTGCATGCACAAGCGCACCCTGAGCACGCCTCAGTTTCCCCATCTGTCCTCCCTGAGAGGAAGGGATCTGAAATGCGTAAATGAAAAGGGACCTGGGGGAGATGAGTGCCCAGCCCCCCAGGCCACCATGACCCTCAATGGCACCAGTGGGCACATTCTGAGGCCTCACTGAGTTAGGCTAAACGGAGGTGCCGGGGCCGCGCCCAGACCAGCAGGTTTGTGGTCAGGTGCAGACAGCCTCAGAGCTCCAGAGAAGCTGACCGCTCACCAGCAGTCGACCATGTGTACCAAGTGCCAACTCTCAGGGCCAGACACCCTTCTGGGCCTGAGGAAGCTCGGGGCACAGGAGGCCTTGGCTGTGCCCCACAGCCATGCCCACCTGGGGCCCCCACAGGCCTGGGGGGAGGGTTTCCTGCCGCCTGTCCTGCGTACTAGGAAGGTCACCCCATGTGTCCCAAGAAGATCTGTCGTGGCTCCAGGAGGGAAGTTGGACAGGAACAGGATGCCAATTTCCAGGAAAGATAGGCAAGCCTGTTCTTGATTCAACCACAACCCCTCAAATTACTCATCACCCATTTCACAGGTGGGAACGCTGGGCTCAGAGAAGCTGACGGGAGCCCAGGTCACACAGCTTGCGGGCAGTGGGTATGGGATTCGGTAGGGGTCTGTCTGAGCCCAAAGCCTGCATGACCCACCCACGAACAGCCAGACCACGAGCAAAGACACTCCACCCGGATCGAGAGTCAGGACACACCTGCTCCCCTGCAAGGGATGTCCACTCCCACCCTGGGTCTGATCTTCCTCCCTTCCCCATCCCAAAGGGGTTTGGAGCCACGTGCAGAGAGTTGAAGCTGTCACACCCGTGGTCTTCCCAGGCCCTGCCGGGTAGCAAGACGAAGCTTCGTCTTTGGGCTGTGGGATGATTCGGACCCGGTAAGGCAGAGAGGCTTTAGAAGACCCTCAGGTCCTCCGCAGCATCCCACCAAGGCCGCAGCCGGCCCGTGGACATCTACATGTCCCCGCGGCTGCGGTGCTGCCTGGGCGTGTGAGGCCTTTGCTCAGACTCCACCTGGGTTTATGGTGTGGAGGGTCAGGGTGGCTCTCGCGCACCAGCCCCCAGAGCAGGTGGATGTATCCATGTCCACTGACAAAGACAGGGACAATTTGGAGACAGAGGGGGCTGGACAAAGAGCCCGGATGCTTGGTGGAAACACACCGCAGGCATTCCAAAGCCGGGGCCAGCAGCTGCAGCAGGACGCGTGCGGGCCCCCCAGCGCCTCCACCAGGGAGCCGCTCACAAACAGGCACCCAAGAGCCACCAGCCCAGAGAGGTGCCTCCCCACGACCGCTGTGGTCCACTGGGCCCAGCACCCGTGATTCACGAGGGATATGCGCGAACAGTTCAGGCTGGGAAGTCAGATGCTGCCCAGGCCTCTCCAGACTTTGTTTTCTAAGCGAGCAGGAGCCCTGGGTACAGGCACCAGCAAGCGGCCTCCACTCAAATTCTCAAGGGCAGGGGCAGAATGGACGGTGCCTCCCTGGCTCAGATGTCCTGGGCCAGTGGCCTCCAATCCAGGGCTGCACCTCAAATTTCGGCGACAGAACGGCCACAGAAAGCAGCCTGCTTTGTCGGCGGCCGGCGTGAGCTCTATATTGCCATGGCCCCTTGCCCCCAGCATTCCGCGCCTCCCAAGGGGGCAGATAATCCCACCCAGGGCCTCGTGCCAGAGCCCGGAACTGCAAAGTGCTTTCTCCAGCACTGAGCGCTTTGACTCGTCAGCGCAGGGTTCGCAGGAATCTCCTTACTGGGCCCCAGGGTTCAGATCGAATGTCCCTTTGAAAGGGCCAAGGGGACCCTGTGCCCGTGCTCCTGGGTCTGCATGACACCAGATCCAGCCAGTCCTGCCCCTGCTTTGGAGGCCACTGCCCGCCTCAGCCTAGTGGGAAGGGCCCCCAACACCCCAGGGCCTGCGAGGACCACCGTCCCCGACGAGGGAGGAGGGAAAGGCCTGTCCCCTGGCCCAGCAGACGCCCAGACCCTTCCTCCTGCAGGGAGCCCACGGATGAGTGTCTGTCCCTGTCTCCCTCTCCTCTTGCTCTGTCCACAAGCCTGTGCGACTGGGAGACCCAGTGACAGCTCCCTGAAGGAGTGTCCCCTTCATCCACTAAAAATGTGCTCTGCTCTGATGTCTACACATCAGCCTCTTAAACGGTCTAAGACTAAACCAGAGTCTGGTTCACATAGTCACGTCTGTGTACACAGAGCACTCTGTGTGTGTCCATGTGTGTGCATGAGTGTACACGTGTATGTGCATGCATGTGTTCCATGTATGCACAATGCATTGCATGAATTGGGTGTATGTGTATGCATGTGTAAACACGTGAGCACGGACGTGCATGTGTGTTGCAAGTATGTGCCTTACATATGTGTGCATGTGTGGGGTGTACATACATGCATGTGTGCCTGTGTGGGTATGGTGGGCACGTGCCCATACACACATGTGCATGTATATGTGTGCCAGTGCGTCTGCAAATCGATTACAGTACAGCCCCATTATCCTGCAGTTCCCTGAGCGAGTCCTGAGCGTGTCCCCCTGGATGACATCAAAGACACACTCTCAGAGGTCAGATGTCAGCTGGATTACAGCAGAGCGAGGAGAAACAGCTTCCCTCCTTTAGGCTTTGGGACCTGCCAATCAGCACCCCAACATCCCCTGGAGCAAAACTAAGCAAGAGACCCCGAAGGACAGGGTGCAGCTCAGAACTCTAACCACTCAAAGGTGATGCTTGCCTCCCTTCCCAAGACTGGTGCTGCGTCCTGGTGCTCGCAGGGCGGCCTCAGCTGGAGAACCACCACAGCCCCCGGCTCTTCTCCTCCAAAAACTTGGTGGATGGAGGCCCCAAATCCAATAGATACCTGCCTGAGTCACACAGACCATCCACCAGCCCTCCACACGACACGGGGCGGAGCTCCTCAAGACTTTTGCCCTCAGCCAGAGCCAGCGCGGGCTTCTGGGAAACCTGACCTGTGCGTTTCTGATTCGTTTGCTCTCCACTCATCAAAACATTGTTTCAGACGAGGTCCCTGGGGATACTGCTCAGCCCAACATGCTCACAAACAAATCTGCCCTCGGCAGGTGCGAGAAAGTTCCAGAAACCTGAAATAGCTGCTAACAATGACAGCCTCAATCCCACAGACAGTAACAGCAATAATAACACCATGGCCAAGGGCCCCGCATACATGGTCCCAGCCTTCACTCCCCCACCCAAGGTCTCTGCCTCTTCTGCCATGTCCCATCTGAGCGGGTGAGAAATGTCAGCTGGGGGGCCATGAGGAGCATACTGCCCTGGAGCAGAGGAAGGAGAAAGTGGGGGCCACAGCAGAGGGGGACACAGGCCCTCGCCCTCACTGAGCAAACAGATATCATTTCATTCTTCCAACCATCCCCAGGCTGGCCCTTCTGGACCAACAGGGTGAAGGCACCCCCTCCAGCTTGCGTGGGGACAGAGGCAGAACTGGACCCCACATCTGCCTCACTGTGTCTGGAGAAACGCCCCCAGTCCTGTAGGCTGAATGTCCCAGGAACCAGGGCGTATGGCACCAGCCATCGGCCTTGCTCTGTCCTGACCCAGCAGAGGTGGGACCGGTCAGGGAGTCCAGGAGCCAACTTGCAGGGCTGGGGGGCCATGACCGTGGCCAGCATGTGTCCCCTGGCCTCAGCCCTTGTAGGGATAAAAGATGCTTCCCGGGGCTCCCATCACTGCACCTCTAAAACTGAACCCATGCTCAGCCAGGGGCCTCCTTGGGAATGGTCCTCAGAGCCCAGCAAGTTGGGGTCCATTCACCCCCAGGTTCCCTGCATATCAGCAACTCTTTTGTCCGTCTCAGCAGTGGCTGAGAGTGAGTCCAGATCCAGAAGGGGCATTGTCCCTCTGACACGGGTCACACTAGCCTGGAGGTGCTGGACCTGCAGGGGTCCTGCCTGCTCCTGGAGATGGCGGGAGCAGGAACCTTCCCTTGTGCCCACCAGGCCCCACAGGCTTCTACCAGGGCCCAAAGACCACTCAGACCACCTTCCCTCTGCCCGGTGGCACAGGGCCGAGGGCCAGCCATCACCCCTGGGAGCCAACAGTTGGCCGGCAGGTGGGCACATCAAGTTCCCGTGATTTGTTCCAAGGCCAGCTAAGGTGACAGGAGCACTCAGCCCATTTGGAATTCGGGAAGTGGAGACCAAGTGCCCACCCTGAGGCCCAGGGCTGCTGGCACTCAACTCTGAGGTGTCTCAGGACTAGAGGCAGGTGAAGACCCCACGGTGCCTGGGGTGACACTCACTGGCTGTTCACCACCGTCACTGGGGTCCTTGGCTCCATCGCCCCGGTTTTGGGAGGGGCAGGGAGGGGAGTATTTGGCCTGGTTTTGCTTTGACAAATTCGGTGAGTGTCAGGTTTTGAGGAAGGAAGTTGACGTGATGCTGGCCCTGGCGGTGCCCCTCCCACACGCCCTGCAGCCAGGCTGTGCCCACTTGCTGGTGACCAACACCCCATGGTCATGGTTCCACAGGAGCCCGTCCTGAGGGTCCCAATGTCCCACAGAGCCCACCGTGGGCCTGGCTGTCTTGTCTGCAGGCCACGTCTCTGCGCCTCCACCTGCCACAGGCCCTGCAGGTGAGGCCAAGTATTATTCTACATCCCGCTGAATAAAGAATCAGGGTTCTTTGTCAGCAAACGCCAGGCTGCATTCTTCCACGCGGGCCCTTTCCCTCACTCCATCATGCTGAGTCTGTGGGTCAAGGAGGGGGACTCCCGAGGGGACAGACAGGACCCGGGCTACAGTAATGGGCTTCTCACCTTCGCTGTGGCCATCGGCCCCCTCCCCTTTGAACGAGGGTAGTCTGTCGGGATCGGGAGACAACCTAAAACCCTCGGTAAAGGGAGAACCTGGGTTGGGGCAAAGAATGATCCCTTATCCAGGCTGCCAGCGGTGGGGACCAGGCGGTGCGGCCAGAGGGGTCTCCAGCGAATCGCCACCATCATTAGCAGATGAGATTCAATAACAAACAGCAGCTTTGAGCGGCTTTATCTAACCTTTGGAAGGTAAGATTAACACCTTCGATGGGGAGAGAGTTAAGACTCAGCCGTGAAATGAGAGCCCCTCCTGGGCCGGCTCTCTGCCCCCAGATTTGGGAGCCTCTTACTTTCCACTGGCTTTTTTAGCCCTTTTGTTCATAAGGACACTCGGCCGAATGTGTAGCCACCAAAACTCCACCCCTTCCCGTCACACACATGCTCACACACCAGCACACACACTTGCACGAGCTCCTGGATCACGGGTTAGAGCTCCGAGTATCGGGGAGCAGGACTCTCACCCGGCTCATTATCAGGGACAGCAAGTCTCCACGGGCTCTGTGGAAATATGAAAAATCCCCCGTCGCCCCAGATTTACTTGTCACCGCTCAGATTTCATTTGCCCGGAAGAAGCCGTCGAACGCGTTCTCTGAACAGAAATCTGCAATAAGGCCCTGGTGGGAGGAGAGCTGGCCTCGTCCAGTCCGCCTTCTGCCCAGGCTGCGGGGCCGGCCCGCGGAGGAGAGCCCGTCCGTGCTTTAAAAACGGATCGTCAGCGGAGTCGACGAAATGAACTTTGGGAGGTGTGAGGACAGCACCCAGCATATCTTAGTGGTCTTATTTTCAAAGTAACGTCAAATCACTTCAAGGGAAAAATTGATCTGTCTCTGATAGCTTTTCCTCCTGCTAACGTGATAAATAAATAATTAGCCACGTCGTCGAGCTGTTTCATTAAAGAAAAGGATGGCTGGATGGACCGAGATAGAGAAACCGATCAAAAAGACGGAGTCCGGCTGGAAACCCCCCGTGTTTTATGGCACCATTTGTATTCTGTCACTCACTAGCTTTATGTGCAGCCCAAGCTGGGAACTGAATACCCTATTCAGAGAGGTACTCACAGGCGTGTTATTGCAATTTAATATTTTCGCACACAGACACATCATTATCTCGGAACCTGACACTGGCAGCATAATTCTGTAATTTTTCAAGAGGGCCTAATTTTTCTAAACGTGAGCACCAGGGCCCGGGATTCTAAACAGCCCCCTCTGCTCTTTGTTTCTTCCAGGGCGCTGCAAACGCGCAGGGAAGTGCTCACAGATCACCCGCTCTCCACGTTTGAACTTCTCCGCTCTCTTCTCCCACAACCACCAGCTGCAAAGGGCCGCAGCACAGCCACTGTTCCAGACACCACGGAGAGCTGAAAACGTGCAGGGGGCAATGAAAGTGAGGGGCTTGTGCACAGCACAGGTGGGCAGGGACAGTGCAATGTTTCTGACAAAACAAAAAGGAAGAGCTAGAGGGTAAGTCTCCTTCAGACATCAGACTCACGCTTGCACACAGGTGCACGCACGTGCACACACGTGGACACGTCTGCACGCTCCCTGGAAATCATCTCAGCACACTGACCAGGTGAAGGATCCATGTCAGGGGCCATGTCTCCCTCGAGCAGCATCAGCTCTGCCAACAAAACGCTCCCCGGTTTTCAGGCAGTTCAAGAATGCATTGGCTTTTCCAGGAGTCAGAGCTGGGAGCGATTTGCAAGGAAGCCCAGATTTCCCAGAGAGGCATCTCAGGACGAGCAGGTGGCAGCAAAGAAGAAGGTGGCACAGCCCGGTGGACATGCCTCACCCCATGCTGGTTGCTACAGCCTGAAGCTGCTCAATTTCTACTGACCAACAGACGTTCTCTGGGTCACAAGCACCCTTCTGAAAGGGATCCTGGGGACCTCCCGGCAGCATGGTGCTCTCCTCCATGCTGACACCCCAAAAATAGTCCCCAGGACCACCATGTCCTTTCACCCTGACGCCACGTGCATGCTCAGGGCTGGGCGAGCAGGGCAGCGAGTGGGGAGAGAGACGACCAACAGCTGCTTCTGAATTTGGGGGCTGGAAATGGTTGTCAGGTCAGCACAGGCTGGAGATGCTGATTTCCAGTAAGGACCTTATGGTACTGCTTTCCCCAGGACCGAGGGAGAAAGTGGCCTCACAGCAAAAATATGAATTCTGGGGAAACGGCCTCATTCTGAACCTCCACAAGGGAGCATCGTCCGAGGGCAAATATGTGCCCGGGAGTGACAGAGGCTCTGGACCTGACTGCGCTGGGAGGGAGGCGATGATGGCGGGGGAACGAGGGTTGATGCCCAGCGCTTTGCCCAGGGAGCCCAGTGGCCCTCCTGTGGTCACCGTTTGCACTCCTCTGGTGAGCATCATTTTCAGTCTTTGTTTAAATGTTTTATGGACCAATGTGACCGGGCCTCTCTGAAGAGGCTGTTACAGCCCATTGAACAGATACAAACGTCGGAGCTTTTCTAAATGCATGCCCCTTTCCCTCGGAGGCCAACCACAAGGAGGGCTGGGAGTCTGTTACGTAAATCCATATTTCGGCATAATGTTGACTGCCAGCTTCTGAATAGAGATACAGGGATTACACTGTGTCACAGGGAAGAGTTCCCGGTCACATTCAGGGCCCATTCACCATGCGTCAACCCATGCACTCTACCCCTGTGCTGAAATGTTGGAGGAGCCTGCCTGCCACAGGCACCAGAGAAGCACCGCACAAATTTCATCTGAGTCACGGAACTTAAAACAGAAAGAGAGGAAGCAAAGACAAATTTGCAAATCTCTTCTCCAGCATCCCTCCTTCCCTCTCATTTTGGCCTTTCTAATTTGAAATAAGAGCAGTTAGTTGGGGGTCCGGGGACCCCTCCACCAGCACAGAGGCAAGGCGGGGGATACCCGAGAGCTGAGTGTCTCCAAATGTGCTGAGTTTGAGGGGTGGCCCGCTGGTCTGAATCTGGCTTTGTCCCCCTCTCAACAGTTTGGACATGGAGGCCCAGACCCCAGGACAAGGACCTGCTGGTCAGGGAGGATCAAAGCGTCTGGTGTGCGTCTGCGAACGCCCAGACTCGCCACGTTGCCCAGCGACGTGACCGCGTCTCCCTCTGGGTGGGCCAACGTGGGCGAGTATCCCTCAGGGACCCTCAGGGCTGTCTTGGAGCCCCAAACACAGTAGGCCTACGGACAACGTGCTGGGCTCCAGGGGCAGAGATAAACAGATGACGGAATGGAGCCGCCAAAACAAACAGAAGCCCCGACCCCCTGCAGGAACTGGAAGGCCTCTGATAAGAGACGAGCTGGCAGATGCCAACAGCTGTTTAAACCCTGAAGACAGACAGAAGAACGGGAAAGGCCCAGCATGGCCAAAGGTCCGGGAAGGCACAGGAGGCAGTCGATGGTCTTGGAGCTTGGCGAGCGCCTGGCTGCACATCAGAGGGGCCAAAAACAGACCTGAGCACCTGTGCTTCCCAGTTTGAAAGTAAAACCACGACTAAGGATGGTGTGTGTTTTATTTCACAGCTGAGCAGGAATGGAGCGGGGCAGACCAGTGGTGTGGCAGGGCTTTATGTAACTACAGCGACACCACAGAGCTGGTGGTCCCCACCCTTGGCCTGGCCTGCACGCCCCTCTGTGGTCCCCCAAATGCCCCCACTAAGGTTGGGAGGAAGAGGACCAACCAAGCAGTTTTCCAAGGAGATAAAACTAAAACTTGGTTCCCCTGCCTGTCTGATTGGAGTGGGACGTTCTGACTCACCCCCATTTTCCAGGAAAAAGCACCCCACCAAACACCATGCTGGATCCTTCCAGAACCTTCCATGCAGTCATCCCTGCTTGAAGCTGGGAGTGGAAAAGCATGAGGTGCTGAGGCACACACGTACACACACTGCAACACTTCAACCAAGTTACAACTCAGTTTTATTATCCCAAACGACCCCCCTTGCCCTGGCTTCACAAGGCCCGGGTCAGGTGGCAATGAGGCGAGGGGGGCCGTGCCACAGAACCAAGTCAAGGTGTGCATGGGGAGCCCAGAGCGGGATTCGTGCATGGTACAAAGTTAGAGGGAACAGGGTGCAGGGTTTCTGGGGCCTGGGGCAGGAAACCCCAAACCACATGCCCCAGCCAGTCCCACAGCAGGGCAGACTGCATCCAGGGCACCTGCCAGCCAGGACCTGATGTTTGCACTAAGCATCGGCTTTGTTATTCTTTCTAAAGTAGGAACATAGACAAGGCCACTTAGTTTTCAACTCAGCAGCACACAGAATGGAAAATACATCGCAAGCCTGAGGAGCCACCCCGGGTATACGGAGGTCCATCAACGGGGCCTGGTCCCCGAGCCAGGGATCTGGGGACACCCGGCCCAGCCCCTCCCCACCCAGCTCCACCAGTGTGCCTGTGTCGCCCCACAATGTCCCACCATCATCCACGTTGAAATTCATTATAGAATACAAATCTTGTGTCAAAAGGAGAAAATCAAATCTACCTAAATCCACTCAGGTGAGGCAGGAGGCTAAAGGGCAGGGCGAGGGGATAGTTCTCAACGTGGCCAGAATTGCCCAAGTATTTTCTGGGAATTCCCTAAGAAACCCCCGGTGAGACTCGGGAACTCCTCTCCTCCCCGCATCAGCAGGACAGCAGCCCTGGTCCCCAGCCTCAAACCAAGCCAACTGAGGTCTTTTCTTCCTGCTAATGTCCCTTGGCACAACCTAAGGATGGGGAGGGAGACAGATCACCTAGAAGAAGCCCAAGGCGCCTGCATGGGGACAATGACAGGAGGCACAGAGGCCGAGCCAGTGTGTCTGGGCTCCTTCACAGCCAGACAGGATCCCTCTCCACCTCCACACTGGGGAAGAGCCAGCAGCCACGCAGCAGGGGCATCGGGTCTCCTCAGAGCACATCTCAGAACCAGAAGACAGACCGGCAGAGAAGCCCACGCTCTGCCCAGCACCCCCTCCCCGAGGACCCATCACCACCTCCAGCCGGACGCCCATGGAGCCACCTGCCTCGTCAGCTGCAGTCAGCTGGGGCTGAGCTTCCACGGATGGAGATGATCCCCACACACACGCACTCAGGCACACCCCACACGCCCTGTGCTCAACAGCGCGCAGACTGAAAGCGCACACCCTTCTGGGAAGTGTGTTACCACTGAGAAGCAGCGCAAGTCTGGTGAATTTCCTAACGGAGTTTATTTTGCAGAATCCTCGCATGGGGTTCAGAAAGCGGGTGTCCCAGAGCCCCGGGTTCTGTGGTCTTCCTGAGCGGGATTTTGGAGGGGAGCAGCAAGGGCTGCTCCTCACTTCCCCAAGTTTGAGCCCGGAACACCATCCGTGCGATGTTTCTGCTCCCGCGCCTGTAAAGCCCTGCGTGTTTATGGACCCCTCCTCCCACCCGAGGAGGGGGGCACAGGGCGGGCCGGGGACACCGAGGGCTCTGCAGCACCAGCCTCTCTGGCCCCGCTGGCTCCAGGCGTGTTTCAGATGAGTGCGTCACTGCACCAAATATTCCACCTCCAGAGCGGGGTCAGGACAGAATGAAAAAGTGACCCCACACTCATCAGGTTTGTTTACAGACAGGCCCCACTGCCTCCATCCTGAAAACGAGTGTTTGGGATGGGAAACGGCACACGCGTCAGGATGTAAAATGTGCACAGGATAATGCAGGGCCTTATCTAGAGGAGATAAAATATTCACCAGGACCCAGCCATGTTTTAAAATGATTATAAATTATTCTAACAGTGCATTTGCAAAGGGTTATAAAAACAGCCATAATATATTTTTTTCCTTAGATTCTAGAATTACCAGTGTGACAGCTAATGCAATAATGATTTGTTTCAAATGCCAGTGTTTAAGCTGTATAAAGCTGATTTTATACATTTTTCCAGTAGGCCGCATTGTAGTTAATGAAATTAAACACACCAATCGCATTTGTCCCCAGGGGACGAGGAACTGAACACACCACTGGTTTATTTTTTTATTAAAATAAATTGCAGCCGGCAAGATGGACTAATTGCATACAGAATTGAAAAAGAAACATTCCATTGATATAATTAAGCCAATTTTCATGGACAGAAATAGTTATAGTGGATATAAAATAAGCAAAGCCTTCACCAGGATCTGACTTCCCTCCTTTTCTGCACAAAATGTTAACTATTAAACAAATATGTATCTCAGAACCACGCACTCCTGTCTGCGAGCCCCGGGGCATCGTTCCTCAGTCTCTGGAGAGCCCGGCCGCGGACCAGCGAGGCACCTCCAGACCGAGGAGGATTTGATGGCAAAACGCCGACGAGAGAGGAGGATGTTCAGAGAAAAGGCCGCCCCTCCATTGCCCCGGGGCCCACAAGGGCTCACGAGTACTGGCCGGCCCAGAACGGCCGCCGTGGCCCGGGCCGAGGTGCCCAGACTCGAGGAACAGCGGCCGACCCAGGCTGGACCAGCTCCTTCCGCCTGCGCTGGGCTCGGGTTCACGCGGCGGCTCCACCTCTCCCCACTGCCTGGGGGGAGGGGCGGAGGTTATTTCCCTGCAGATTTGGGGCGGGGGTGGGAGGTGAGCGGGCGGGTCCTATACTTCCTGCGTCTGCTCAGGGGCAAAGGCGGTGAGTGGGGGGTGCAGGCAGGGCGGCCCCCTGGTCAACACTTTCGCTATTCTGCACCTGCCCTTGGAAGAGGACGCCTGGGGAAGCCTCCTGCTCAGCCTGGGTGGGGAGAACAGAACAGAGGGCGAGTCCAGACCTGGGCGAGGAGAGCACCCAGCCCGGAGGAGGCTGAGTGCGGGTTAGTTAGCCAGTCGCATTCACAAGCTGTAAGCACACTGATGTCTTATTTGCTTTTTAAGAACAGACTTGTTACAGCTGAGCATTGGCCTTGGGAAAATGCATAAACCCTAACAACTTAAAAAAAATCCTATAGAATTAATTTCAGCCTGCAGTGTGCTGGGTGTGGGGTGCAAGCCAAATAAGAAATCTTGGAGGGCTTTAAGTGACATTCAGTTTCACCCTTAACTTGCTGTGTGACCGCCCGTCGTTTTCTCGACCTCTCTGTGTCTTCAATTTCCTGCTCCTAAAAGTGGTGCCAGCTACCCACACTCCATCCTTCTCAGAGTCAGTGAAGGGGGGTGGGGTCTTGTCTCCCAAGTGGACCATGAGGGCCTCTACGGAGACCTTGACCTCCCTGGAGACTGCGGCGGCGGCGGCAGGGGCAGGGGCAGCGGCTCAGGCTGCAGCGTGCTCCTGGCCTCCCCGCAGGCAGGTGCGCGGAGCGAGTGCACAAGGCCCACGCACCACCTCAGGAGAAGCTGAGCCCCGGGATGCGGCCCAGGAAGGCGGGGTCGATCCTGGAAAGCCGGACCCGCACCCTCCGCCTCGGTTTTCCCTCGCTGTCTCCCCCTCCCCCCACCGCCCCGACCTAGGCCCAGGCTCCCAGGCGCGCTCCCGCGTCTCTCCGGGCCCAGGTCCGCGAAGCGACTGCGAACCGGACACGGACCTGCCGCCCGCGGAGTCGGGGTCGAGAGTCGGGGGATTCGGGGCGCGGAGCCCGCCGTTCTCCGTCCAGGAAGCCAAGAGGCGGAGATCGTTGAGGCCGGACCGCGGCTCTGGAGGAGGACGGCTCCGCTCCCGTTGGGCTGGGGTCAGGGGCGCCCGGGCGCAGCCATCACCACGACCCGGCTGCACGGTGTAGACGCGGGCGCTGCTCGCGCCGCACGGTAGTTGGCCGCGATTTGGGGCGAGGAGAACGGGGGCGCAGCCGGGTCCCCAGGCCCCGCGCCCCGGCCCTCGCCGTCTGGAGCCCTGGGCTGCCGCTCTGCGCCCGCGGCCGCCCACTGTCCCGCGCGGGGAGGCCCGCCGGCTCCCTGCGCCCCGCGAAGTTTCTTTCCCGCACGGGGAGGGCGCCCGGGATGGTCCTCGTCCTCCCGCGCCCGCTTCGTGAGCTGGAGCGTCCGAGACTTGTAACACGGGTTTGATTCAAAACGTGATAAATTGTATTTAACGCTATTTGAAATTTTTAAACGAAATTATTCAAAAGATTTTTAATCCTGGATAATTTTTGTTGAAACTCTAATTATACATCACCTTAATTACCAGCCCCAGCCCCCCAAGGATCCCTAATTGCCTCCTAATTGAATAAAACAGGGGGCTAATCGTGCCCACGGCGGCCCAGGGAGCTGGCGTGCCTCCGTCCAGGGGCCCTGTTGGGGGAGCCCCCGGCCAGCCACACCGTCAGTACCTGGCCTCTCAACAGAAACGGGGACCAGATCCCCTGCCCCGTGCTCTGCCCAGAAGGAGGACGCGGGCTGTGCGGGAGCCGCGGGCCACCGCGGAAAGTCAGGGAGGCCCGTCTGGCACCTGCTATCACCGCTGCCGACGGGAGGAGCGGGGCGGCCGCGAGTGGGGTCATCCGATGGTTGGGGACCCCAGGGCGCAGCCGGTGCCCATCCCGGGGAGCCTGCCTGGAGGTCACTCCACTGACAGGGTTTGGTAACCTCCCCTCCCGCAGGCACACCCGCCAGCCGCTGGCGAGGCAGAGCCTGCGGGCGTCAGTGCACTGCCGCGGGGCACCTGGTCTTGGCCGCCAGCCCTGCACCGCCCCTCCACCTCGGCCTCCACGATTTCGCCCGAAGCGGGGCGAGCCGCTGGCTCCCGCCGGACGTTTCCTGGCTCTGCTGCCCTGCCAGGCGTCCAGACTGGAGGCTGCCGTCCCGGCTCCAGGCAGAGGATTGCTGGAAGGGGCAGACTTCCCGGCGGGTGGGAGAAGGGCAGGGCCCAGCAGAGCAGGAGCCAGGCCTGTTTTGGCTGGTGAGAAGGAGTGGGCTGGGAGCTCAGCCTCCAGCCGGGCTGCCCCGTCCTGTCACACACACACCTGCTTCACACACATCACTCTCCAACTCACACAAGACATACAAAGGACTGCATCTAGCAGAGGGGACAGCCCCCTGCTCCACCTCAGGGGCTGGGCGGCTTTGTCCAGAGGACACTATCCCCAGGCCTGGGATGTGTGCCGTCTGTCTCCTCCACAGGGATCAGGCCTCAGGGGCAGCTCAGATGGGGGCCCTGGCTGGACACAGTGTCTCTTGGGGCACATCCTCCCCGGCACAGGGACCCCCCAGCTGTGCTGTGAAGAGGTCAGGAGGGCATTGTGTCCGTCCTGACCCCCCACCTGCCCACCTGGCTCACAATAGTGGCAGAAACACAAAGCTTTTGTGAGGCATTTCATTTTTAAATGTGGGGCAGGGACAGCCCCATTTCCCCACAGGCCAGCACTGCCCCCGCTGATGTGAGGGGCCACAGGACCCGACCTGTCCTCGCTCTGCCCAGGCTCCCAGGCTCAAGCTGAGGAGGTGGTGGGTTTCCCAGCAGCTGAACTGCAGCTCTGGCCTGGGCACCCCAATGGCCTCTGCCCTTGGAAAGCTCCCTTCAGAGCCCCAGTGTGGGCACCACAGGTTCAACCAGCTCAGCCAGCAGCAGGCCCAGCAGGAGAGAGCCCCTGAGTAGGGTCCTGGGTAAAACCAACAAAGTTACAGCCCTAGATGCACCCTCTGGGGCAGCCCCCCAAGCTCTGAGTCAGGGGGGCATCCACCAACCTGGTTGTCCTTCCATGCCTGGCATATGGCTGCAGGCACAGCCCAGCCCTGCACACTGGCCTTGCAACCTTGACCTCTATCCCCTCCCCCAGCCCCCTGACCCTGCTGGGATGTGGCTGGGGGGGGGGAGTGGTCTGTTGGCGGCCCTGGGGCTGCCCTGCTGCCTCAGATTCAGGTAATGGAGTCAGGTCCCCAGGGACGTCCATATCTGCTTAAAATATTGTCCAGTGAAATGTAAATTCCTCAGTGGATCCTGTGCTCTGTGTCAGGCAGGTAGCCACCGTCCTGTGCCTGCCTCGGCCACCTTCTTGGGGAAGGCTGGGGGCAGCTGTCCCCACTGTGGAGCCCAAGCAGGAGGGGTCCCCAGTGCTTGCTAGAGTGTGGGCTCCAACTGGGTTGGGGCCTGACAGCTCTTTTTCTCACTAAGGACTCTCAGGAAAGGGAAATCTGCACTCTGCCCTACCCTTGGGTCCGGCCCTTTGGCCTCCAGGCTAGGCTGCAGGATGCTGCCAGGCACCCATTCTAGGTCCTGAGCAGAGCCGGGCATGGGCAACCTTCCCCACCTGGCCGGGGTGGAGCAGACAAGAGCTGAGGGCCAGAGGGGCGGCCTGCCGGGGTTTGACGCTCAGAAGTTTCCGGGGCTGCGCCGGCACACTGAGTCACCCGCTCGCTTGCAGCGAATGCCGGCGAAAGCCAGGTCCCTTTCCACCTTCTCGCTCCAGGTTCGGGCTCTTCCTCGGCGGAAGCCTGACGGGCAGCCTGCAGCCCGGGGCCGAGACTCTGAGAAGGCCTGCGGCGCACACACAAACCCGAACTTGCACTCCCAATACGCCCCCCGGGCAGGCACCGTAGCGCACACAGCCCGCTGCGCCTGCCACGAAATGCGGGGCCTTGTTCGTACCAACAGGGGCCAGAGGTCACGGGAGGCCGGGGGAGGCTGAGGCCACGGCACCAAGCAGAGGAGACTGGCTAGAAAGGGGCGCCTCAACGAGGGGCCCCGAACGGCCGCCGGCGGAGTCCAGGGGGCATCCTGCAGAAGCTGGGAGCTGGTTTTCCCCGCCGGGCCTAAGCGCGGCCTACGACTGCGGGGGCCGCTGTTGGGGCCGAGCCCGGCCGAGCACCGAACCGAGAGAGCAGAACTTCTTCGGAAAACTGTCGCGAGTTTCGAGCCCACCGTGCTAACGCTTAGGGGCTCGGCCGCGGGTGCTGCGAGGCCGGCCGAGCAGGGTCAGGCCAAGCGGCCTGGTAGTCGGGCAGGGATCCCAAGGGGAGCGGGCCGGTGCCCCGTCCGCGGGTGGGCGGGCAGCCGGCGGAGGAGGGGGCGGCGAGAGCTGGAGGCGCGGATTCTGCTCCGCGAGGCGCTCGCCGCTTCGCTGCAGCCGGGCCGCGGCCGGGACTGCGGGACCCGCGCTCGCCGGGCCGCGGCGCCGCCGCCCCCACCTGCCTGCCTCTCGGCCGCAGCCCCGGGCCCGCCGGCCTCGCAGCCGATGGCGCCGGCGGCCGGGGCGCGGAGGGCGCACGAGTGGCCCCAGGGCGGGGCGGCGGGCTGCGGTGCGGCCGGTGGGCGCACCCGGCCGGCGGCGAGGACCGGGCTGCCAGCGGGCTGGGCGCGCGGAGCCCGGGTCTCGACCCGAGACGGAGCGAAAGAGAAAGTAAGACCGGGAACCGGGCAGTCTCGCCGGAGCAGCTCTGTCTCCACCGGGCCTCGCGGCAGTGCCAGGAGAGCGAGTGCGGGACAGTCCGAACGGGGCCGAGGGTGGCGGCGGGTCGGAAGGCGGCCCGGTGGGGACCCTCCTGCCGGAGGCACCGGCGCCTGGGCGGCCCGCGCGGGCTGCCGGAGTCACGGAGGAGCGCCCGCCGCCGCGCGGGGCACCAGTTGGGAATAAACTTCACGACCATAGTTCCAAGCCCGGGAAGACGTCTCCATTTTGCTCCCCCAGTGGCTGTGGCTGTCCTGCCGTCGCCATCCCTGCCCTTGCGCCCGCGGAGCCGGGTGGGCGCCGGCCCGCGCCCCCTCCTCCGCCCCCTCCCCGGCTCGGGGTCTCCCTCCTCTGCGCCCGGCTGGCGGACGCCAAAGGCGGTGCTCTAGCGCCCACTATTTCAAAAGCCCGGAATATGATTTGACCAGGACTGAGAGCCACTCGGAGAGAGAGAGGGAGAGAGCGAGCGAGGAGGAAAAAGTTGCTCTCCCCTTTCGTCAACTTTTCGCTAACTTTCGCTTTTCGCTCCCCTCCACCCCCAGCCCTCCCCCTCCGCCCCCCTCCCCGGCCCCCACCGCGCGCCTCGGGTTCCCGGGCCCGAGCGCCTGACAAGGGGGGGGGAGGGGGTTCGGCGAGGAGGGGGCCGGCGCCTTCGGGGAGCGCGCGGCCCGGGCGCCCCAAGCCTCCGCGCCGAGCCCGGCCGCCCCGGAGCGCGGGAGGAGGAGCAGCCCCCGGGCCGCGCGGCCGATCCGGGGGCCGGGAGCCTGAGGCGCGCCGGCCGCGCCCCGACGCGCACCCCTGGCCCGGGCGCCCCGGCCCCGCGGCCCGGGCCCGGCAGCGCGGAGCGGCCGAGCGCGGGAGACTTACTTTTGGCTAGCTTCCTCGCCCTCGCCTTGGATCGCATGGTGTCGGCTCGCGGAATCTCTCTCCTCCTCCTTGAGTCCAGAAGCAGCTACACACTATCTTCATCTCCCCAGCATTGTCAGTTTGGACACCTTCGCACATGCGCACAGAGCACTCAATCTGACACCCCTCGCCGGGGCCAAAAAAACTTTGCCATGTATTCATCATCCTCATCGTCGCGCCGCCGCCGCCGCCGCCGCCGCCGCCGCCTCGGCGCGGGATTGGGGGGCTCTCCTCGGCCTTCCCGGTCTTCCCCTCACTTATCTCTCCCCCCGCCCCCTCCCCCCCTTGCAGCGCAGCTCGCAACTGGCCCTTTAAGAAAACATTCCCTGCTCCGCGCTCCCGCCCGGGGCCCGCACCCCGGACACTTTAAAAGGACCCAGGTGGCCCCGGAGGCGAGGTGACTATCCCCCCACCCTCCCCCTGGTCGCTTCGCTCTGCTGCTCCCGCCCCGGCCGGGCCCGAAGATGGAGCGGCGGCTGCGTTTGTCCTCGCGACTTCCTTGGATATGCGGGCAAACGCGCCGACAGTTCGGACGCGGGTCTGGCTGGTTTTGCTTCGTTTTATTGCATTTTATTACTAATTAAAAAGCTTTGCGTTCACCGTCGCCCCAGCCCGCTTTTCTCCCTGTCTCTCCCCCCGGCCCCCGCCCCCAGCCCACGATCGCCAGAGGGGGTGTCCGGGCCCGCGCGCCCAACCCGGTTCCTCCGAAGCCCCCTCCGGGCGCCGCCGCCCCCCTTGGGCCTCCCCGGCCCCCGCCCCCTCCCCTTCGCCCCCAC
The DNA here is from genome assembly GCA_031878705.1 of Tapirus indicus. Classification (NCBI taxonomy): domain Eukaryota; kingdom Metazoa; phylum Chordata; class Mammalia; order Perissodactyla; family Tapiridae; genus Tapirus; species Tapirus indicus. The sequence continues at coordinate 86,278,436 of CM062924.1, read as the reverse complement.
CCAACCGCTGCTGCTTCGGGCTTCGCGGCTCAAAAACAACAGCGGCGGCGCCGCCAGCTCCGCGCTCCGCCACTGCCCGGGCCGGCGGGCGGGACTCGGACCCGCCGCTCTCGGTCCCACGCAGAGCCGCGGGGAGCAGCGCGCCGGGCACAGGGGAGGCAGCGCGGGGTCAGCCGTCTGAACACCGGGGGCCCCGCACGTCGCCGCCCTGGGGGCGGGCCCACGCGCTCCTGTCTCCGCGGCCCCCAGGTGAGTATCCAGCTGCGCGAGCGCCCGAGCTGGGCCACCTCTGGGGACACGGGCCTCTGGGGACACTTCCCCCTCGCCTCTCGTGGCCCAGGTGCGTCGCGGGCGGGAGGGCCGGCGGAGCAGGTGGAGGAGCGAGGGCGGGAGCCCACCGGGGGCTTCTTCTGGCCCTCAACCCTCAAACTCGGAGGCGCGACAGCGGAGGGCCCTGATGGGCGCAAGCAGGATGTCCGGGCCCAGGGGCCTGGTGGGGACAGTGAAAATTCCTCATTCAAGTATGTTTGGGATTAGAGAATGAATCGGAAGCAAACGCAGGCGCTGAACCCCGCGACCTTTCGAGCACCAGGGTTCTGCCGGGCTAGAGGACTTGGAGCTGCTGCAGAGTCAACCCGAGTAGGGGAGGGTCGTGTCCCCGGTGTGGGGTCTCTGCCGCCCCGGTGGGCTCCTGGCCATGCCACCCCCTTTTGTTGTGCAGTGAGACCAGCAGCGCCTCGGCTGGGACGTACATAAGAAGCCCGCGCCCTTGCCACGAAAGAGGTGAACCGGCCACGGCCGAGGAGCCAACCCTGAGACCCCGGGGCCCCAGCAGAGGCACCCCCGATGGCGAGGGGCGCGTGGCCGACGCCATCCCAGCGAGAAGCGCGACGGAGCCGGGCTTGGCAGGAGCCGGCAGTGGCGGTGCGCTGGGCCTTCCGCCTCCGCAGTCTGCCGCCGCCTGCCTGCCGGGATTCGAACCCCGACGGAGCTCCCAGTGCTCGGGGGCGACAAGTCTTGCGTTTCTGTCGCCTCCCCGACGGATAAGGTGCTCTCTGCCCTGCTCTGGTTCTAACTGATTGCTGCCTCCGCTGTTTCCGGTCCTAGGTGAGTGCTGCCCGGTGGCGCCTGGCGCACCAGCAGCCCAGTCCCGTTGCCGCCGTCCTTCGGAGAGCCGCCCCCCCCCACCCCAGGCCCTCACCCTGTCTTTCCCCATGGGCTGGGCGGAGGACTGCTGGGCTCAGAGGGTACCTGGGCCTTGCTGTCAGACTCTCAGGGTCTTGGTGGGGAGTCCTGATGAGGGACAAGGTCATTGCTGCAGGCCCCAGCAGCTCAGAACCCACTCACACTGGGGGGGGAGGGGGGTCCCTGGGAGAGGAAGAAAGGGAGCTGGAGCCCCAAGCTCTGGAACTGTCCCTCCTAACCCAGCCAGGGCAGGCTGCAGCCGGTGGGCCTAACCTGGCTTTGGCCACTGGCCAGAGAGAACACAAGGTCACCCCAGGGCCCCCTTGCCTGGAGCCTCCCAGCAAGGTCAAGTACGAGGTCTGTGAAGCACTCCCACCTGCAGACAGGGTCCCTTCCCCACACCCAGCTCAGCCCTCTTCCCCACTGCCCTGGAGGCAGCCCGCTGGGCCCCAAGGTGAAGAAGGCGCTGCCTTCTCCCCGGGGGCGCGCCAGCTACTCAGGCCCTCTCCCGGTTCCCTCCCTTAGCTCAGGAGATGATTAAAATCCTCCAGCCCTGGCCAAGCTGGGCCAGGAGACCCTTCCGACTCCGGGGCTGTGCTCCTGCCGGGGCCTGGGGAAGGAGGGCCTGGACGTTGTCCTTTCCCTGCCTTCTGCTGGGACCCTGGGGGGCGGGGGTCCTGCACCTTGGGACCTGTCTGGGGAGGGAGATCGAGGGATCAAGGATGAGCAGCCGAGGTACCACACCTCCAGGTGCTGCAGCAGCGCGCGGGCGCTCTCTCCGATCAGCCCCAATCAGCTTCAGGAGTTCAAGCAGGCCTTATGTACCCAAGGCCATGGCCCTGGCCGAGGTTGCGTCCTGGCCTGGCCAGGCCCTGCCACCACGTGGCCAGACTTAGAACGGAGAGCAGGTCAGGCATTGCGGAGTCCCCAGGAGAGAAAGAATGAAGCAGGGACAATCAGACTCCAGTCCTCCCCAGAACCCAGCTCTGTGTCCTGCCCCGCAGACGTTTGGGGACTTGGGGTTCAGATATGGGAAAAGAGGCAGTTTTCATTTCGTTGAAATGAAAAGGTTTTAGGGCAGTTTCCACACTGAGCCAAGCTCTGGGGAATCTTGTGGCCGATGCCAGGACCCCAAACTGGGGAGTGGAAGTGCTGCCAACCCAGCCAACCCACCCCGGTGATCTCCTCAGCTTCTGGCTCTGTCGGATTGTCCGAGGCTGGGTAGGTGTGGGTTGGCTGCACGGATGTGTCCTACACTCTACCGAGTTTTGGAACCGACTTCGTTGCTGGGATTTAGGGAACTGGAGAGGGGACTTTTACCACCATCTTCTGCCGCCCTCTGGAGCCCGGCTCCAGTCCCGGGGCTCTGCCCTCTCCCAAGCCTTTCCAGCAAGCAGAGAAGGGCAGCCAGAGACCCATGATCAGATGAACTCCTTTGGGAAAGGGCCGGCTTTGGGAGAGCAAGCAAAGCTGGTCCTGCAGTGCTGTAGTAAGCATTGTGATAGGCGAGTAAGGGGGGTCCGCAACTCTGGGGCTCCCCGAGAAGCCATGAGTAGTAAAACCACACTGGGTCTCACTGTGCACTCCCGAGTCCACCCATGCCAGGGCTGGAGGGTCCCTTTGCTCAGCCGGGCCCCAGGCACCATGCCACCTGGCCAAGGCCAGGCCTGTGGGGAAGAGATCAGTGTGCCTGGGGTGCAGGGTCCCAGCCGCCAGCCGCCCTGCCCAAGCCTCTCAGGTCCCAGCAGCCTGGCTGCAGGCTGCGTGTGGGAGGTGGGAAGGGCTGGTGATGGGCTCGATGCGCTGACCAGCCGGTTCTCACCTCAGCTCCGTGCTCCTTACACTCAGTCACGGACCTTCGGGCACTTGGTCTCTGGGCTCTGTCGGACTCCAGGTCAAGCGTTGCTCACCTTCCGGTTCCTGCTCAGAAAAACTCTGAGTAGTTAAGAAAAAAAAAAGCAAGTCTCCTTCAGTTTAACTATGGGCTTTTCTCCGAGATCTGGAACTGCCCCTGTAGGGCCCAGACCATCAGTCTTTGTCCCACCCCCAAGCTGGAGGTCTCCCTCCCTGGGCACATTCTCCTGCCCTGCACTAGATGGAAATGTCTCCCAGGTTTGAGCAACAGAAGGCTGGAGATGACCAGGGATGCTTGGGGACAAGTCGGTTTCATTCCCACTACACAGACAAAAAAACGGAGGTGGTCTTGGCACCAGTGGGGGCTGAATGCAGAGTCCTTCCAGCCTTGACTGTTTAGTGTAGAATGGGGGTGGGGGGCACAGACAACCCACTGGGCCATTTCCTCCTCATGGAGGCCGCCACACTGGCCCACAGTGGGTGCTTCCCCCAGCACCCTCCCTCAGCTCCAGACCGGGGCCACAGGAGCCTCCCTGGACTCTGGAGTTAATATTTCAGGCCCCCTTTTTGCCCCTCTTCCTACCCCAGGCCCAAGGACGCCCACTGTGACCCAGATAACTTTAGAGGACAGAAGGACACAGGTCCCAGCTTCTGGCTCAGGGAGTTCAGAAGCCCTGTGGCAAGGCTGTTCCCTATGCTGCTTAGAGTGGAGGCCTCCCAGCATGCACCCCAGTCCCTGGTTCTGGAGTGGGTCGGGAGAGTGTTGGGGATGCTCCCCAGCAAGACTTGCCAGGAATGTGAACCCTGTATGATCTCGAACAAAGCCCAGATGTTAGGAAACCTACGGCCTTCATGGGCAGGAGGACAGTGTCCCTTGCAGATGGGCAGCCTCCTGGGAGACCCCTGAGAGATTTTTCTGCTCCATCTACATCCTAGAGTGCTGGCTGCCCAGCAACAATCTCTGGGGAGCTCAGATGTGTCTCCTGGGGGCACCTGGAGTCTGCCCCACGTGCATTGGGGGTAATCGGGAGTTTTGTTTTGTTCTGTTTTAATTTAAGGGATTGAGGCCGTGGGCCTGAATTCCCTTTTGGAGCCTGGGGGGCAGTTGGCCCCAGGATCCTGGCCCAAACCGGCTCTCTAAGAAGTGTAGGAAGCCGGCAACGGCTCCTTCCCCTTCCCTCTCGGCGGCGCGCACCGGTGGCAAGCTTGGCCAAGTCCAGGGCTCCTACAACTGCGCGCGGCTTCGGCTACTGCCGCGGGGAGCGATAAACGGAATCGGTTTCCCACGCTTTCCCTCTCCATCCCAGAACCTTTAAAAATCCGCTAACGAATCCCCTTGTCCGGTTTGCGCTGATTTTGAGCCGTGAGCTCATCCTGCGCCCCGAGTAGCCCGCAACTCCTGGAGCGGGGGACCCTGGAGCCGCCTGCACCCCCGGGGCCGCCCGCGCGCGCACGCGGGGAGCAGCTTCGTTCCCGCGAGCGCCCTGGCCCGCGCCGGCAGAGCTTCGCGCGCCGAGGTGGCCCTGTGGCTCCTCTGAACGCTGCCCGAGTGGACGTGGCCGCCGCCTTCTGCTCCGGGTCCCCGCCGGGCGCGGACAGAGTTCTGGCAACAACGAAAACAGCGAGCCGCGTCGCTTTCCCGGTGGCCGAGTACCGCGAACCGCTGGGTGGGAGCCCGCCCTCGGCGTCCCTAAACGCCCCAGAGCCGAGGACACCGGCTGGGCAGCCTGGTAACCGAGCAGACTCCCCAAATCGGCTTGCCCCCGAATACACATTTCGGTTTGCAAAGCCCTGGTCTCGTCCTCTCGGCGGTGGTCCCTGCCCCCACACCGCCGACTCTCTTAGTTTGGAAACCAAATATCGCCTTTGGTCCTGCAGGCTCAATAACCCGCAGATGTAATCCTGGAGGAGGAGCTGCGATGGATTTCTTCTCCATGCCTCAGTTTCCCCATCTGTGAAATGGGGTCAGACACTCCTGTGCCCCTCAGGGGTTTCTGTGGAGATGGCGGGAGAATGGACGGATGGAAAACGCCAGGAGGGGCTAGCGCAGCCCACCCTGTGGGGCCGCGTTTGTGCAGTGAGGCTCAGAGGTGCCGGACAGGAAGGGGCCCCAGGTAGCTCTTGAGCAATTTCTACCTCTCCGGCCCCTCGCGCCCCCCACCCCTTATCCCGGAGCTCCCGTCTCCAGGGCTCGGCGGAGGAGGTGTGAGGGTCCAGCTCCACGGCTGGACAGCGTTTTGCTCGCCCGGAAAGTTTTCTTAGGTTCCTCCGGGCCCGGGATGCAAGGAGGTTTAGCACACCGGCTCCAGCTCTCCGGGTGGTACCACCTGACACCCCAAATCCCGCAAAGGGCGGGTGCTGGGGCTGCCGGGGATGGAGGACAGGCGACAGAGGCCCTGGTCCCAGCTGAGCTTGTGGGAGGGAAGAAGCCCCTCGCCCCCCTCCCCCCCATGCCGCAGGGACTACGGTATTCCGGGGCCGGGCGAGTCCGGACACGTCTGGGCGGGGCCCTGAGGCGTGACCTTGTGGGGGGCTTGGCTTCGGGATCCGCCCTAAACTACCCCGCTGAGTGCTCGGGGTTGCGGCGGGGAGCAAGGGGAGGGGCGTGGCCTGAGCAAACCTTCCAGGCCGACCACCTCTTCAGGGCAGGACCCATGGGGGAGGAGGAGGGGGATGGGGTGGCCAGGAGGAAGCCCGAGCGGACACCCCTCCCCCGCTCCTCTTTGCTTGCTACTAAATCAGTAATGGGGCCTCGGGGCCGGCGGTGGAGACACGGTTCTCTGAGCCGGCAAGAAAAGGGCAGAGAGCAGGACCGCCTGCGGCAAAAATGACCTCTTCTGCTGAGTGCCCCAAAGGTGATGGAGTCACTCCTGGGGGACAGGGCCACTTGCTGTCGCCCCAGGCACCGGGTACCACGACCTTGGGGCTCTGGGAAGGGGGCAGGACATACTCTCTTGGCTCCTGTGCCAGCTGTCTGGGCTTCCCCACCTGCAGGTGGGGAGAGGGGTGAGGTGCTGACCCCATCCTTCCCTACCCATGCTGGACTGAGGCCCCCTCAATGAAGGAACGGTGGCCTGAGTGGCAGGGACACATTTGCACAAGGCCTGGCGCCCCCTGCAGCTCAGGCAGGTCAAGGGACCTCACTGAGGACCCACTGTGTGCCAGGCCTCATCCTGGCCTTGAGCAGCCCCTCACTCATGGGGCACTCCCCATGATATCACTGGAATTTTAATGGGAGTCTGTGCTGGCCATTGCCCCCCCTTGCACACATGACACCTTCCCTGCCCCCTTATGTGTCTGTGCTGTGACCTCCCCCCTCCCAGAGCAGCAGACAGCAAAGAGGGGGGTGGTGGGGGGTGGTGAGGACAGCAGAGGCTTTAGCCTAGTCAGACCCAGCTTCCTCCTCACTCCCTCTGGGACAATTTCCTAATCTGTGATATGGGGCAGACAAGCCAGGGGATATCGTGGGGAGCCACATGCAGGGGTGGAGCCTGGCACTTCCTGGGGTCTCTGCCAGCTGTGGTACAAGGACCACTAGCATGCAGGGGCCCCTGCGCCCTCTGACCCCCCCCTCCCAGAACCAAGGTCTGTCCCCAGAGGCTCTGAGTTGGAGCCTTTGGGGGAAGCTACCCTCTCCCTGACTGCACACGGAGGGCAAGCGGGGCCGGGCCTGAGGACAGAGCTCCTGGGAGCTGCGGGTTCTGCTCGCTCATGCAGGTCTTAAAGGGCTCCCAGAGTCAGGCCCCGTCCTCTTGACCTTGGCCTGCCCTAGTCTCGCCTGGTCAGTGTGGAGGCTGTTTGAGGGCCATCTGGTCTCCTGGGATCTGCAAGCAGTGCTTCTCATAGGTCCCACCTCTGGGAGGTGAAGGCTCTCGGATCATGCCACAGACGCAGGGTTCATTCTTTCATTGACATATGGCCAGAGGCCCCTGTAAGGCTCAGTGCAGCCAGAGCTTACAGTCTCACTGCTCAGGTCAAACACAAAGGCTGTTTCCTCCACCAGACCTGGAGCTTCCAGGGCATCTTAGTCCCCTCCAAAGCCCCAGTGCCTAGCCCAAGCCTGGGAGCGTGCTTGGAGCTCAGTGAATGCATGAATGAGTCATGAATGAGTGGTTGAAGAATCCTGAGTGAGCAGAAAGTGACCCTTGGGTCTCCGCAGCCTGATTTCAGCCCAGGGGAAGACAAAAGGCCACGAGGACATGGCGGTGGAGGCAGCAGCTCTGTGCTGAGTGTCCGAGGCTGAGTGACCTGTCCTTCATCTGTCCCAACTCACAAAGGGCTGCCCTGCATTAGGCAGCCAGAGCCAGTCCCTGTGATGGGGATGCAGCAGTGAGCAAGCCACCCAGGTCCCCTGCTACACTGTGCACAGTTTGGAAAAGGAAGCCAGCTCACTCAGGGGACCTCAGCAGGGTGATGGGCACAGCGGACAATGGGAGAAAGAGCATCCTCGGGAGAAACTGTCTCTCTGTGGGGTTCCCAGCCTGGGGTGGTCGAGCCCAGGTGGTGCCGGAGCTCCCGTGTGGGGCAGGGTGCTGGCCAGCACCCAGCTCGCCTCCCACCCCAGCTTGCATCGCGGTGTCGTGTGATCCTCACAATAATCCCCTGCAGTGGGAACTGTGATTGTTCCCACCTTACAGATGGGGAACTGGAGCTCCCAGGGGCAAAGACAGTCATAGAGGCTGCAGAGTGGGATCCGTCTGCCCGACCAGAGCCCTACTCCAGGTGACTTACGCAGCAAGACGGTGCTCTCCAGGGAGCGTGCATGACAGGGGTGCCTCCGCGGAGGGGTCTCTGTCCCAGACCCTTTACTGGGTTTCACGGGAGCAGGACGGTGAGCTCCAGAGGGTGCTCTGGCCTCACCATCACTCTCGGGCTCCTGATAATGACTGAGACATTTATGTGCCTCCATCCAGAAGGATTCAGCCATTTGTAGCCTGTATTTCCTCCGAGTCAAGCTCTCACTGGGGAGTCAGGGGCCCCCTGAGGGTGGCCATCCCAGGACTGTTCTGTGGCTGCCCCCAGGGGGCAGGCCCCACACCCAATTTGAGGCTAACACACCAAGCAAGTCATGCTCAGTATCTGGGCTTCTAGTAAGGTATTTCCAATCATAAAATGTGTCATTTAAGCAAATGTATGTGTCAGTTAAGTGTGCACTGAGCCTGGACCACATGGGACATGGTTGTTCTAATAAACACGAATAAACCAGTTTTCACATTAGAGAAATAACAGTTTCCAGTAGAAATGTGGCGCTTTTAAAAGAGGTTAATTAATAAACAGCAGGTAATTGTTCGTGGCACGTCGTGGCAGAGGGTAATTTTCATTGTAGAGGATGGAAGGGCCAACAACCCTCCCCACTTAGCATTTTTGTGTAATAATCACCTTGGCTTCACCTCCGCCTTTAATTTTTACAGCTGGAGCTGTTTATCATCACTGCAACTCTCACTGAAAAGGAGAAACTATCACTTAAACAAAGCCATTGAAAACTCAGCGTCGTATGTGCATTTCTGAACATAAATAAATCCTACAAACCCGGAGTTATGCTCTCTGAGTGATGTCACTCAGTGGGGCTGCCTTCCCCGTCAAATCAGCAGCGAGAGGGTTTCCTTTGTGTGGGTGCTTTTTGCAAAATCAGAAAAGCTGCTCTGACCTTCTTGCCACGCTTTTTCCTCTGCTCAGCCCAGGACATCAGAAAGGTCTCCCCCGGGGTCGGCCCAGCAGAACTGGATCTAAATGGTGAGAACCATTTCAACTCTGCAGACTGCGTTTAAAGCCTTTGCTTTGGAACGATAAGTTCTGAGGTTGAAAGACTGTCAAAGCTTCCCAAAGAATTTGTGCAGAGCCCAGCAGAAGTGGAAGGTCCTCTGGGTCTCTCAGAACCTACGAGTCCAGCTGCAGGCCAGTCGCACTGAAATGAATGCGGAGCATGAAAATCGCCACCAATGATAAAGGAGATGCGCTCTCTCTCTGCCGTGGAGGAGTGTTCAGCCGTAGAAGCGATGAAGTGCTGGTCCGCGCTGCAACATGAATGAGCCTCGAAAACATTATTCTCGGTGAAAGAAGCTAGTCATGAAAGGCCACATAGTGTCTGATTCCAGTTATGTGAAGTGCCCAGGATGGGAAAATCCACAGAGGCAGAAAATAGGTTAGTGATTGCCAGGGCTGAGAGGAGGGAGAAATGGGGAGGAACTTCTTAATGGGTACGGGGTTTCCTTCTGGGAAGGTAAAAAGGTTCTGGAACTGGATCGTGGTGGTGGTTGCACAACATTGTGAGTGTGCTAAATGCCACTGAATTGTGCACTTAAAAACAGGGACTGTTATGTGAATTATATATCAATAAATCTATTATTAAAAAATCACTACAGAGCACGCGTGTTTAAGAAGTTTTATGCTCATCTTGAAAGCTCGTTTTAGATTTTGAAAGGAGCACACAGTTAGAAGAGTGTGTCAGACGCACGTGCCCACCTGGAGGGGCAGCACGTGCGCACCGGCCCCAAACCTGGGTCAAGCAAGAGCCCCTGGTCATTGTCTTCTCCACTCTCCGTGCAGACCTGGCCCAACTGCATCCCCTCCCACCAGCCCAGAGGTAGCCACTGCCCGGTTTTCGTGTTAACTGTCTCCTTGACTTGATCTACAGCTTCATCACCTAATACAGATGCCTAAAAGTGTGAGTCTAGCTGTAGACGCTTAATCAAGTTGAAATGAATGAGGAACATTAAAATCGCCACTAGTGGGTAAGTGAAATTCGGTCCATCCACACGATGGAATATTATTTGACCATTAAAAGGAATGAAATTCTGACACAGGATATAAGGCTTAACCTTGCCAACCTTATGCTCGGTGAAAAAAGCCAGACGTTAAATGCCACAGGTTGTATGATTCTACTTATATGAAGTGTCCAGGATAGGTGGATCCATAGAGACCGGGTGCAGATCGGTGGTTGCCTAGCTGCAGAAGGAAAGGCAGTGGTGTCTCAGGCATGTGACTGTTTCCGGAGGAGGTGAGCCAGCCCACAGTCCGGCTCCAGCCCCTGGCTGTTGGCAGGAGACACTCAGTTGGAAGCATGAAAATAGGGCTGAGCAGGTCGGGCGTCCAGCGGGCTGCCTTGGGATCCTCTTATGCATCTGAGCGCACACGTTCATTACACACCTGCTTGGTGCCGGCAGGGCCATGGGCCCCCAGGATGTAGCAGTGATTGAAACACAGACGTCCCCTCCCCCAGGAGCCTCGCTTTCTCATGGGAAGGCAGCAGTAGGCGAGACGCACCAGAGCCCTGCCCGGCATGTGAGAAGGTCCTCCACGCTGTGGAGAGTAATAAAGGAGGAAGAGAGGTGAGGAGTCAGGTGAGGCGGGAGCAAGTGACATCTCCCTGAGGTGGTAACACTTGAGCAGAGATGTGAGAGACTGAGGAGAGGCCTGTGCACACATCTAAGGGAACAGCATTTGGGCAGATGGAACAGCCAGTGCAGAGGCTCTGAGGTGTGCGAAAGGCTGAGAATTCTGCACGTAGAATTTACCATCTGAACCATTTTTAAGTGTACTGTTCAGTGGGAGTAAGCACATTCATCTTGTGCCACCGTCACCACCAACCATCTCCAGAACTCTTTCATCTTCAGGAACTGAAACCCTGTCCTCATTAAACACTATTTCCCCTCCCCCAGCCCCTGGCACCCACCATTCTACTTTCTGTCTCTGTGGGTTAGACTCCTCTAGGGACCTCGTAGGAGTGGCATCAGGCAGTATCTGTCCTGCAACTGGCGTGTTCCACTCAGCATAACGTCCTCAGGGCCCCTCGTGTTACAGCGTGTCAGAATTTCCTTCCTTCGTAGGTGGGCTGATATCCCAGGATGCGGATGGACCTCACTCTGTCCCTCCGTCCATCCGTCGGTGAGCATCTGGTTGCTTCCACCTCTGCCTGGGGCTGCTCTGCACAGGGGGGCTACGGACCTCTTTGCGGGGCCTCTTTCAGGGGCACAGGCACTCCCTCTCATACCTCTGTCTTCTCCCCCTGACACTGAGGTCCCTGAGGCCGTGTGGGGTCTGACCTGAGTTCCCCGTCCCCCGGTGGCTGTGGAGTGGGCGCCTCCTCAGAAGACCCCCTAGTCAACAAGAGGCCAGTGTTGCCTTAGAGTTGAGGATTTACTCCCTTTCCATCTGAAGCTTAACCCCGAGGGGTGCTGGGGTTCCCGGGTCCTTGTCCTCCCCTCGTCCCAAACCCCAGGAGGACACGGGGCGGGGGCAGACCCCTGCCCAGGTGGGAGAATTGGGAGCTCTTTGCTGAAGGCTTGAGGGCAGAGACTGGTCTTCACCCACACCCTTAAGTTGGGTCTGTTCCCCCAAAGACGGCCAGGCTGGCCAGAGCCAGTGCACGGTCTGAGGGTTCCTGGCATCTCCTCCTGGGGAGACCCCTAGATGGGCAGGAACCCAGGACCTACCTCCAGTCCCTTGACCCTCACCCAGGCCAGCTCCCCAGCATCAGGCAGCCTTGAGGGAAGGAAGGCTGCACCCCAGACCCCAGCCTTCCCTAGAAAGAACTGACCTCAAACGAGGTTCCTTCCCAGCACAAGGGGCTGTGATGTTTGGAAGCGAGGGGATGAGCTCGAGGAGCTTCTGCTCCACTCATCAGGGAGACAGCACCCCCGAGACCCAGTGCGGGCATTATATACGGAAGCCACGCCCACCCTCCCTGTGGGATAACGGGTTTTGTAACCACAGGCAGGAAGGCACTGGAGGAGGCGCCCTTGCTATGGAGGCAGCCCAGGCTTCCAGAGCATCACTTAGCTATGGTGGGCCCACAGCTGGGGTGGGCTCTGCACAAACCCTCCCAGAGGGGGCGGTCTGCTGCTGCACCAGGGGAGCCCTCCCTGTACGCAGACATGGAGGGCGCAGCCCCTCAGGCACTGGGGGAAGCGTTCACCAGAGCTGCAAGGCCATCTCCTCCAGGAAGCCCTCCTGATCCTCTCCAGCCGGTAGAATCTGCCTCTTGCTCTCTGTCCCTCAGGACCGACATGGACAGCAGTTATAAGTCTGGGCACAGCGGGGTTCCTGTAGGAGGAGTCACAGTCCTGACACCCACCCCCACCGGCACAGAGAAGGGGCACCAGCAGACGCCCCATGGGGCTATGTGGTCAGAAGAGACCTGTATGAACAAGTAAACTGAGGCAGGTGCCCTCACATTGAGTCCCCCTGGAAGTGGGGGCTGGGGTGGGGCAGCCTGAGGGTCTGAAGGAGTTTTCTATACCCTTCCCTGCCCTGTGATGGGAATGAGGTCATCCCGAGCTCCCCCTGAGCACTCGGCCTGGGATGCACCTTCTCTTTCCTTCCTGTAGGCTCTCCCACGCCTTCTCCAGGGCAGGGGTCTGGGGTCTCTGCAGGGGCCTGAACACTCCCTGGTTCCCTCCAGGTCTGGGGCAGCCAAAACAGCCATGCCCTCCTCCTGCACCACCCTGGGCAGAGCTGGCTCTGCCCCCATGTCCCCAAACGTGTGGGCACAGGAGGACCCTGGGGTCCACTCAGCAGGGCTGCGTCTCTGCCCATGGCCAGCCAGGATGGAGCCATGGCCAAGATGTGAAGAGTGGTGTGATGGGGCCCCTGGACCTGGTGGAGGACACAGGCCCTACTCCCCACCAACAAGGGAGGCTACTCTCCAATTCAGCTGCTGGCTGCGCCGTGTCACCTGCTGCCGGCCTCTTCCACGTTGCCTCCATCTCTCACCTGCGTTCTCACTGCAACAGCCTCCTGGCCAGTACCCAGACATCTGTCCCCCCATGCAGCCCTTGGGTGTTGCCCAGAGGATGGGCTTATTGTCTGTTTTATTTCCCTTTATTCTCCAGGTCCTAGCAGAGACTGTGGCGCATGGCAGATGATCAGGAGTTTTGGATGGATATGTGGATGGATGGATGGATGGATGGGAGGATGGGGGGATGGTAGATGGATGGATGGAGGATGGGTGGATGGGTGGATGGTAGATGGATGGATGGAGGATGGATGGGTGGATGGGTGGATGGATATGTGGATGGATGAATGGGTGGATAGACTCCCTGCCCAATGATCCAAGGAAACTGAGCTTCATGATGAAACTAGGAATGAACTGGGGAAACTGAGGCCCAGAAGAGTGTAAAGAGGTCCTGGGGCCCAAAGGTTTGAGAACACTACTCAAAGGGGGGATGTAGTTTGTTCAAGGTCACAGTGCACATTGGTGACAGAGCTGGCCTAGGACCCCGGATCTCTATCCTCCCCATCCAGCCGCCTGTGGTGGTAAGTTTCACCTTGACAGGCAGGTGGGATCCATGTTTAGAGTCTGCTGTTGGCCTCACCTCCATTCACCTGCACCTGTCAGAAGCACAGTTCACACAGTCCGTCACTTCCTGGTCATGTAACCTTGGACGCAGGACCCAGGAAAGGAAAGATGAAGCCCACCTCTCAGGTAACAGGCTTGAAGGAACCAGGTGAATGGTGGTCATGTGACACCCATTCTCCGCCCCACCAGACACTCTGCCCTCTGCCCCTCGTTCTGCTGAAATTGCTCTCCAGGGTCCCAAGAGACACCTGAATGAGCTCTGCTCCATCCTTGTCTTCTTCGAGCCCCTGCAGCATTGCACATGCTCAGCCAACTCACTCCTAAAAATTGACACCCTCCCCCACCGCGGCCTTGCTGGGAGCCCTCTCTGCTGCAGGGTCTTGCTGGGCTCCTGCGTCAGAAAAGCCTTATGTCTGGGATGTTCCAAGGCTGGCGGGAAGCCCCAGGGGAGGTGCCCTGGAGTGCAGGGTTCTATCTATCTGCCTTTTTGGCACACCCTCCCCTGCCACAATGCATGCGCAGCCACTCGTTTCATACGACTGCAGGCACGGCAGACCCGCTCTTCCCAGCCCCACGCCTGCGAGTTCTCCCATGGGTGGTTTCTGAGGTTCTGACCTCGCCCTGCAGATGGAGTACCGATGAACCTGGCTGGGGCCCTTCCTGGACCAGCCCTGGGTTGGGGTCTTGGGACCACCCCTGAGGCTCACAGGCTGTCATCCCAGCGGGGTGTAATCAGGCCGCTGTGCTGTGGGCTCTGCTGGCAGGGCACAGCCTCCTCCAGGGTCTTTGGCCCAGTAGGGGAACCCGTGACCCACCAAGGTCCCCTGTGGGGCAGCCAGGGCTCTCTGTAAATGAGGAACAGCTGCCCTGGGCTCCACGGTTTTTATGGGTTTGCCTTAAAGATTTTATTTCCAGAAAAAACCAAAAGCAATTAATCCAAATTACAGAGTAGTCATCTGCAATAATATTTGCTTTAAATATATGTATTTTTTAAAACCCTAAGCTGTGAGCCTCCAGTGAGTTCGAGGTGAAGGACACCTTGAAATAATTACATTTTTTACTCGTTTTATGTTGTGAAAATGGCTTAGTCGATTTGGGGGAGAATTGTAAAATAGTCAGCTGACCCCCTTATAAAGGCAACGTTATGTTTTTCTCCAAATTCTGCCAGAATAACCACACTGTGATCACTTACCCTCTTGCCTCAAAGGTGGATTCCTTCCAAAGTTGCCCCAAGCATTGGTCCAGCCGCCTTGAAATCCAACCCTGGCCAGCACAGGGAGCAATGCCCTCCCAGCGGCACACCTGCTGGGTGGCATTTCCCAGTGTCCAATCCGGAGGACAAGGGTCCAGCATGATGGGGGTCTGCGTGCTGGCAGACAAGCCAACCACCACATCTGAGTGAGTGGGAGGGAGGGGACCCAGGGTTCACCCGCCCCCTCTGTCTCAGTGGTGATTGGGGACCTTGTCCGCTGAGATGAGCACAGCCCAGAGAGAGGGCAGCCCAGCCCAGCTAGGGCCCTCTGGCCAATAAGCATACTGGTGAGAAGTTTGGATGCTTGGAAAATGGGAATTTATTAGAAGATTAAACTGTGCTCAGTACAACATCAGAACCCTTGACCATGCTGGGTCAGGACACCTGGTTTTGGTGCCGCTGCAGCCACCAAGAGTCCAGGGACCCGACGTAGGACACTTCCCTTCCGTTCCCCACACATCATCATCCAACATCTCTCCAGATATTTGATTTGTAGATGTGTTCTCCCAGGATTTGTCTTGCTGTTTCATTTTCTTAAGAGTGTCTTTTGAAGAAGAAACTTTTAAATTTTAGCAATATCCTATTTATTTAATTTATAGTGTATACTTTTGTTTCTGTTCTGTTTAGAAAATCTTTGCCTGACCCAAGGTCACCAAGATTTTCTACTGTTTCTCTAAAAGTTTTACAGTTTTCGTTCTTGTATTTGGATCTAGGATCTATTTTGAGCTCATTTTTTCATATGGTGTGAGGTAAGGGTTGACGTTCATTTCTTTGCTTATGAGTCTCTGATTGTTGGGCATCATTTCTTGAAAAGTCTATGATTTGCCCATGGAATTGCCTGGGAATCCTTGTCAAAAATTAGTTGACCAAATATGTGTGGGTCAATCTCTGAACTCCGTTCCAAAGATCTGTGTACCCACCCTTCCCCAGTACCACGCTGTCGTATGGCTCTCGCTTTTTAATGAGCCTTGACACGTAGCATATAAGTCTTCCAACTTTTTTCTTCTTTTTCACAATTGGTTATTTCAGGTACTTCATGTTTCCACAAAAACATTAAGACTAGCTTGTCAGTTTCTATAAGAAAGCATTCTGGGATTTTTTTATTAGTATTGCATTGAACTTATAGATTAATTTCAGAAAAATTGTCATATTAACAATATGAACCTTCCAGTCCGTGGACATGCTATACCTCTCCATTTATTTAGGTCTTTAATTAGTCTCAGCAATATTTGATAGTTTTCTGTGTAGGAGCCTTACACTTTTTTTGGTTCAATTGATTGCTAAGTATATGGTATTTTTTATTCTATTGTAAATGTTTTTTAATTTCAATTTCCAATTATTCATTGCTAATATGTAGAAATCCAATTAATTTCTGTACATCGACCTTTTGTACGTTGTGATCTTGCTAAACTCACTTATTAGTCTTTGCAGCTTTTTTGCTGCTTCCTTTGGACTTTCTACATGGACAAATATGTTATCTGCATCTATTTCTTTTTAAGTGAGCATTGGTAGTTTGTGTTTTTTAAGAAATCGATCCCTTTCATCTTAGTTTTCTTTCTTTTTTTCTTGTAAGGAGGACTTTTAAGATTTACTCTCTTAGTAACTTTCAAATATGCAATACGGTATTATTAGCTCTATTCATGATGCTGTACATGACATCCCCATGACTTATTGATTTTATAGCTGGAAGTTTGTGCCTTTTGACTCCCCTTCACCCATTTCTCCCACTCCCCATCCCCTGCCTCTGGCAACCACCAATTTGTTCCCTATATCTATGAGCCTGGGTTTTTTTCTGTTTTGTTTTGTTTTTAGATTCCGTGAGATCATATGGTATTTGACTTTCTCTGACTTATTTCACTTAGCCTAGTGCCTTCAAGGTCCATCCATGTTGTGGCAAATGGCGAAGTTTCATTCTTTCTTATGGCTAAATAATTTCCATTGTATACATATATACACTACATTTTCTTTATCCATTCATCCATTGGTGGACACTTAGGTTGTTTCCATGTCTTAGCTGTTGTAAACAATGCTACAATGAACATGAGAGTGCATACATCTTTTTGAATTAGTGTTTTCATTTTCTTCAGATAAATACCCAGAAGTGGAATTGCTGGGTCATATGGGAGTTCTATTTTTAATTTTTTTGTGGAACCTCCATGCTGTTTTCCATAGTGGCTGCACCAATTCACATTCCCACCAATAGTACACAGGGTTCCCTTTTCTCCACATCCTCGCTGACATTTGTTATTTCTTGTCTTTTTGATAATAGCCATTCTAACAGGTGTGGGGTAATAACTCATTGAGGTTTTGATTTGCATTCCCTGATGATTAGTGTTGTTGAGCATCTTTTCATGTACCTGTTGGCCGTCTGTATGTCTTCTTTGGAAAAATGTCTATTCAGATCCTCTGCCCATTTTTTAATCTGATTGTGGGTTTTTTCCTATTAAGTTGTCTATATATTTTGGATATTAACCTCTTACCAGATATAAGATTTGAAAATATTTTCTACATTCAGTAGGTAGCCTTTTCATTTTGTTGATGATTTCCTTTGCTGTGCAAACGCCTTTTAGTTTGATGTAGTCCCACTTTTATATTTTTACTTTTGTTGCCTTTGCTTTTGGGGTCAGATCCAAAAATGATCACCAAGACCAATGTCAAGTCAACTTACTACCTATGTTTCTTCTAGGAGTTTTATGGTTTCAGGTCTTACATTCAAGTCTTTAATCCATTTTGAGTTGACTTTTGTGTATGGTGTAAGACAATGGTTTAGTTTCATTCTTTTGCATGTGGCTGTCCAGTTTTCCCAACACCATTCACTGAAGAGCCTGTCTTTTCCCCAGTGTATATTCTTGGCTCCTCTGTCATAAATTAATTGATAATCTTGGTTTTCAAATATATTGGCATAAAGTAGTTCAGAGCATTCCCTTACTACTTTTATTATATATTGCCTCGATAGTGATGCCCCTTCTTTCATTTCTGACCATAGTAATTTTTGTCTTCTCTCTTTTCTTCCTGATCAATAAAACTTTGCAAGAACAGGTTTTGGTTTTATTGATTCTTCTCTATTGTTTTTCTGTTTTCTATTTCATTTATTTTTGTTCTTATCTCTATTATCTTCTTCTGCTTACTTTGGGTTTAATTTTTCTTCATTTTATAGTTCTTGCAGAAAAGAGCATAGATTATTAATTTGAAGTTTATCTTCTTTTCTAATATGTGAATTTAATGTTACAAGTTTTCCTCCAAGCACTGCTTAATTGTGTCCCACAGATTTCAAAATACTGTGTTTTCATTCTTATTCAGTTCAAAATATTTTCTTATTTCTTTTGTGATTTATTTTTTGACCCACAGAAGTGTGTTGGTTAGTTTCCAAATATCTGGGGATTTCCAGATATTGTCTGTTATCGATTTCTACTTTAATTCTCTTGTAGTCAGAAAACATAGTTTGTGTGACTTCAGTCCATTTACATGTACTGAGCCTTGCTTTATGGCTCAGAATATGGTCTCTCTTGGTCACTGCTCTATGTGCACATAAAAAAATGTGTAGCTTACTGTTGTTAGGTGCATACACATTTAGGATCACTATGTCTTCTTGAAGAATTAACTCCTTTATCATTATGAAACGTCCTTCCTTATCCATGGTGATAGTTCTTATTCTGAAATAAACCTTTATTGATGTTCGTGTAGCAGCTCCTGCTTTCTTTTGATTGATGTTGACATGGTGTATCTTTTTCCATCCTTTTACTTTTGACTTATCTATGTTTTTTTGTATTTAGAGTGGGCTTCATGTAGACAGCATATCGTAGGGGTCTTGATTTTTTTTTCATCCAATCTGACAACTTCTGCCTTTTAATTGGGATGTTTAGGCCATTTACATTTCATGTGATTAAATATATGGTTGGGTTTAAATATACCATCTTACTATTTGTTTTCCTATTTGTCTTACTCCTTGTTGTTCTTGTTTTTCTACCCTCCTGAATTAAATGAATGTTTCCAAATGTCCATTTTACCTACAGTATGGACTTATTAGTTGCACCTCTTATCTTTAATGATTGCTCTAGAGTTTATGATATCCATATTTAACTTATCAAAGTGCTTTCAAATAATGTTAAACCACTTTAACATCATGTAAAAACCTTACAACAGTAGGCCTCCATTTCCCCTCTTCTGCCCTTTGTGCTGTTGTCATAAATTTTACTTCCCCATCTTACAAACATTTTAATACGTTATTATTTTTCCTTTGAGAAGTTAATTATATTTTAAATTTTTAAAAGTTAATTTAAATGCTCTATATTTACCCACATATTTGTCATTTCCAGTATTCTTCATTTCTCTGCATAGGTCCATATTTCCACCTGGTATAATTTTCCTTCTGTGTGAAATGTTATTTGACATTTATTGTAGTGCTGGTCTGCTGACCATAAATTCTCCCAACTTTTATTTTGACTGAACAATTGTTTATTTTGCCTCATTTTGATAGATATTTTTGCTGGGTATAGAATTCTAGATTGACAGTTTTCTTCCTTCAGTACTTTAAAGAAATCTCTCCATTGTCTTCTGGTTTGCATGGTTTCTGATGAGAAATTTATTTATATACTTATCTTTGTCCATTAGTACATAATATGTCTTTTATTCTCTGTCTACTTATAAGCTTTTCCCTTGATCATCTTAGCAATTTCATTATGATATGCTTTGGTATGGTTTTCTCCTTGTTTTTTTCTGCTTGAGGTTCATTGAGATCCTTGGATCTGTGAGTTTATAATGGTTTTTTTCCCATCAAATTTTGAATATTTTCAGAAACTATTTCTTCAGATACTTTTCTGTCCTTCATCTCCTTCCTCCCATCTGAGAGTCCAATGATGTGTGTGTTAGACTGCTTCCTGTTACCCCACTGATTTCTGCTGCTTTGTTCATTCTTTTCAGTCATTTTTCTCTGTATACTATTTTGGATAATTTCTTTTGCTTTCTTAAAAGAGCTCATTGATTTCTTTTGCACTTTTTGCAATATCTAATCTGTTGCTAATCCCATTCAGTGTATTTTTTTGTTTCAGATAACGTATTTTTTCCTCTCTAGAAGTTCATTTTGGGTCTTTTTTATATCTTCTATTTTTGTCCTCATCCTGTCTCTGTTTTCCTCTGCTGTTTTGATAACATAGATCATACTTATAATAGTTGCCTTAACATTTACTTCTTGTATTTCTATCAATTATGTCATTTCTGTGTCTATTTCTAATTATTGGTTTTTCTCTTTGTCATGGGGCACATATTCCTGCTTCTTTGGATGCCTGGTAATTTTGAAAAACTATTTGTTTTATAATTTCACTCTTGAAGAAGTTGCAAAACAGCACACAGAGTTCCAGTAGATTCTTTTGCTCAACTTTTCCTGATGTTCACATCTTACATAACCCATTACAATTATGCAAGCCAGGAGATTCACACTGATACAATATTATTGACTTGTTCCAGACTTCATTTGAATTTCACCATTGTGAACATCTGGGAGACTCTGAACTCCTCTCTCTTTGACTCACCAAGAATCCTGGGCTCAGTTTAGATTCCTCTCTCTGCACTGCAGCCTGGAGACTCTCTGGACAGAGAGCTGGGCTGTCAGGGGCAGGAGGAGTTACACACTGAGGACGTGCTCTGACACAGCACCTCACACCTGTCCGGGGCAGGTGGTACATGCTGGTGTGGTTTTGAGGAGCACCAAGAAGCTCCCAGTGACCTCCCACTCAGGATCCCATGGCTTCAAATTCTGTTGTCAAAGAGATGATACTTGTACTTTAAAAAGAAGAATGAAAGCCTGTAGAACCTCAGTGCTGCTGTATTACCTGAGAAAGCTAGGAAACAAATGTTGATGGGCTACACACCTGCTGTGAAGCGTACTTTTCACCTACTTCTCACTGAATCCACCTGATCCCCAGTATACACCTGAGGCAGGTACCACAGTCCACCTTGTCCCCTGCACACACCTAAGGCAGGTATCACCACACCCATTCTTCAGCTGAGGACTCTGAGAAGCCTCCAGAAGTTTACACAGACCTCAGAGCTACTGAGTGCAGGTGTCTTTCTAACCTTCCCTCCAGGGAAACCTGGGCATCCCTTCATATATCACATCAACTCCTCCAAGGTGGGAAGAGGGGGGCGTCTGGAGGGCAACTGAGTCCTGGAGCTCAGAGCCCACTCGCAGACTCTCCTCCCTCTGGGAGGCCTCCAGCCCATCACTGCCCCATTCCGGCCTCAGGGACAAGCTCCCCCTGATCCTCTGGCCCCCAGTGGCTTCCCAGGTCTTTCTTTATGCCCAGCTGAGATATTAGGCAAGGATATTTAAGGAAGACTTTGAGATAAAATGGGTTTATTTCTGGGATAATATGAAGTGCCAAACCTGGCCCAAGAAGAAATAGAAAATTTAAAGAGACAAAAAATGGGAATCAAAGACCTCCCCATTCTCAAACAACAGCCCAGTGTCACAACAGTTTACAGGTGAGTTCTTTCATAATAGACAGATAATTCTTATCTGACATAAATTTTTCTAGAGAATAATAACAGAGGTGAAGCAACCTATTTCATTTTAAGAGACTAGTGTCAGTTTGGTTCTAAATATGGCCCATTTTCCTTATAAACACAGATGGGAAAAGCTTGAGTAAAACTTTAGCTAACTGGATCTGACAGTGTGAGTAAAGGACACACCCAGCCGAGGGGCTCAAGTGGAAGAGACTGACGACTCCAAATGTTGACGAGATGTGGAGCAGCTGGGACTCTCATGCAGTGTTGATGGGTGGTTTGGAATAAGATCTGGTGGTTTCTTATAAATCAAAACATACAACTCCCCATGACCCAGCCATCCCATTTCAAGATGTTTACCCAAGAGAAATGAAAATGTATGTCCACAAAGTGACTTGTACAAGAATGTTCATAGCAATTTTTTTCATAATATCAAAACAACAGAAACATTGCTTGTGTCCATCAATGGGAGAATGGATTATCAAACTGTGGTATATTCATGGAATGGAATATTACTCAGCAATGAAAACAAGCAGACTGCCAATCCACTCAAAGACATGGGGAATCTCAAGACCTTTGTGTGGATGGAAAGAAGCCAGACACAAAGGGTTCGTACCATGTGGTTCAGTACATGTGGTGTTCTAGAACAGGCAAAACTAGTTTACAGTGGAAAACAGTCAGAGCTGTGTTTACCTGTGGGGAGGTGAGAGCTGGGAAGGAGCAGGAAGGTGCTTTCTGGGGTGATTGCTCTGCATCGCCCTTGGGGTTTGGGTTACACAGGTGTGTGCTTTCGGCAAAGCTCATCAAGTGGCACACTTAATCTGAGCATCTTGTTGCATGTGAATTTCACCTCAGAAGAAAGAAAAAAGACCGCACGGAAATACTGAGCTCTAGTTAATGATGTACATGCTGAAGTGTTCAGGAGAAAGTGAGCTGAGGTTTGCAACTTACCTTCAAATGCATCCCAAAAAAGTGAATTGTTGGATGGATAGAAGGATGGATGTATGGGTAGATCTGACAAAGCATGTTTACTAAAATATGAATGTAATGGTGTAAAATATTAGTAAATTTTATTAGTAACATATTAATCTGAATGGTGGCTATATGGGTGTTCACTGTAAAAATTCTTTCAACTTTTCTATAATGTTTGAAAATTTTCATAATAAAATGTTGGGAAAGATACATTATGATCAAATATCATTTATTCCAAGAAGGCAAAGGTGGTGTAAATTCAGAAGGATGATGAACTCATATTAATGGAACAAGGCAAAAATCAGTAGGTGCAGAAGGAGTATTTGGTAAAGGTTAGCACTTAGTATCTTCCTAAAGACTCTCAGAAAACCAGGAATGAGGAGAAGCTTTCTTAACTCGGTAGAAGTGGTGGCCACAAATCCGCAGCAGGCTTCTCGCTTGATGGATTTTGGAAGCACCCTCTTTGATCAGGTACAAGGTCACGTGCCCCTCCACAACCGGTCAACGGAGCTTATGGGCCCTGCCACCTCAGTCAGACGCAAACAAGAAATAAGTCACCTCGGAATTAAAAGGAAGGAATTAACCTATCATTATTTGTAAGAATAAAAATAAAATAAGAATACAAACAAAAATAAAAAGAATGATCATCTCTGTAGTGGTCATCTCTATAAAAATCCTGAATAACTAAGACGACCAACATCGACAAGAAAGTAATGAGAGAGTTCAGTAAGATCCCAGATAAAAGATCAACTTGTGAAAATGCTGCCGTTCCTCTACATTGGCCATAAGCAATCAGAAAAACTAATAAAAAATAAGATGCCATTCAAGTTAGCAACAACATCTCCCAGGCACCTAGGAATTAGTCTAGCAAAGAATTCACACGGCTTTTCAGGAAAACGCGTCATCTCTACTAAAGAGCACAAACACGACGAAAGATAGAGCAGGCTCAGCTCACGGCAGGGACAACCCAACGTTTTCAAGACAGCGGTTCTCCAGTCCATCTTTAGAGTCGATTCAACTCCAGTCAAAATCTCATCAGCGTGTTCGAAGGACCTAACGAACTTATTCTAACATTGACGTGGTTGAACGAAGGGTAACAAACAGCTAAGAAATTTTTGAAAAGAAAAGCTGGGGGCTCACCACCCTGAACCCGAGACCTCAACAGAGCCGTCGGAATAAAACAAACCTGACGCGCGGCGGGGCCGAGTGGAGGACAGAGCTCAGGCAGGACAGGCCCGGGTTTCGCCTCTGGAGAAAGATTGGATGGTTTAGTGGACGTGCTCAGAAAACTGACTCACGGTGTCAAAAAAATGCATCCTTTACACAAGTGCACTCTGGTCTGATGAAGCCCGTGTGTGAGAGATAGAACGACAAGAGTTTCATTAATGAGAGAAAATGTGGGTTGACATCTGTCTTCTTGGTAAAGGACTTCTTAAATGAGACCCAACCTCTCTACCTGTAGCTGGAAGTTAAGGGATGGGCTGCATCAGAATTAGAGATAGAAACAGGTGTAACCGATGTGGAAAATGTAAAACAGATAAAGGTGTCTGTTCTTGAAGACACTGTGGGGAAGAGTGCACAAGGGGAGGAGATATGTACAGTAGCTAAAACCCGTAAGGGGTTAATTCAGAATATGGGAGGAAAGGCTCCAACTGGAAAAACTCAGAGCAGGAGAATGGTAGTGACCAACGCATGCGTGGAGATTTTCAAACTCAAAGTAATCATAGAAATGCAAATTTAAAAAAAGATTTTCTACCTCACACCCAACCAATTTGCATAAATTTGCAAGTCAAATAACACCCAGTGAGGGTGAGTGTGTGGGGAACAGGAACCCGCATCCCCCAGGGGGACAGGTGGACGAGGTCAGGCATCTGGATGGAGCCGGCAGAGCTGGTGACATTTCCCTGCATTTGCTCTGTGATCCGTCACCCGCTCCAGAGAGCAGGGTGCCCTGGGGATGCCCGTCCCCGTGTGCAGGTGGACAGTCAATGTCTGTCTGGGGCAGGTGGGAGGAGAGTGGCGGACACGTGTCACGGAAAGCAGGAGGCAACCAGGTGTTCACAATGCCAAGTGGACCGATCTCCAGAACCACGCTGTTGAGTGAAAAATACATGAAGCAGCGTGACACCAACAGCAAATTAAACACACACAGGCACACGGCGGGTGAGGGAGCGGGAGATTTGGACTCTCCGACTCCCCCTCTCCTGGGGCTCAAACCGGCCCTCCGGGGGCGGTTCCACCAGGTGAGAAGGAGCCAACCACTCGTTCACTTTTTTGCTGGCAATGGGCGTCCATTCTCACCTCAGTTGCCTGACCCCTCGATCTGTCTCTCAGCTGGTTTCCTACATTTTCCAGATTTTCCGCATTTTGTAAATGAGGACACTGAGTCACAGAGCGGCAGATAACCTTCCCATGGTCCCAGAGCTGGGAGGTGTTGGAGCCCAGCTTTGACTGGGGCTGGCTGGCTGCCCCCAGACCTGGTTCTCAGTGGCCTGGGGCAGGTGAGGAAGGCAGACTGACAGGGACAGTGAGGAGGCACAGGGGCCCCAGGGAGCAGGGTCACCAGAGGACATGGGGAGGCAAATGTCATGCAGAGGCACCCACGATCAGACTCAGGGCCCACTGTTGGGCAAGAAGGGGACTCGGGGAGACTCCAGGACTATTCCCATGTCCCCCAACCTCAGGCACTTTGCACATGCTCTTCTCTTCCCTTCTACCTCCTGGTTTTCCTTCCAATCTCAGCTCAATTGTCACAGCCTTGGGGAAGCCTTCTCTGATTGCTTCCTCCAAGGGGAGTTAAAGTGTAAACTTTTAGAGGGTAAAATTGTGACTCTGGGACAAGTATAAGATAAACACATCAACAATTCTACTTAGTTTATTAATGTATGAGGGAACCAGTAAGGTGTAAAAGTTGGTTCAAAGGACAATCCAGAGCACAGATATCTTTACAGGCAGTCAGAAATGCAAAATGAATTTGCAGTAGATGCAACACTGGTTGATATCCACAGGGAAAGAATCGATTGCGCCTCCACCGAGGACGTTCATCTTCCCCTCTGTGGGCACGAATCCTTCGCATTGCTCTCTGTTTGCTACACCAATGGGGTCATAAAACAGCTCAGAGACAAAGAAAGGCACAGACCACATAGTTCGGATAGGCCGGGAAGGCTCTGCCCGCTGGAAGGATGTCCAGTAAGTTTTCTGCCCGTTGCAGAGTGAGTTTTTCCCCACAGGGTCAAATCCCCCCACACCTCTCCTCCTGGCACGGCAGCCATCTACCCCTCCTGGGTGAGTCCTTGGTCAACTCCTCCTTCCCCGACCAGACGAGCGGCCCGGGTGGCGGGGTCTTGTGCTCCTGACCGTCTCACCCTCAGCCCTGGGGGGCGATGCTGGTAATGACAGCTGTGCGCAGACCGTGCCCGGCACCGGACGGGCAGCATGCCCCTTGGTCTGAGGGGAGAGTGCTGCTCCCATCGTGCCGCCGAAGAAACCGAGAGCTGAGACTCAGTCAGCTTCTCTGACATCGTGCCGCCAGGGGCCAGGGTGGACTTGAGCCCAAGCAGCCGGGCCTCAGAGCCTGGGCTCCCGACCCCACTGCTCAGGCACCTCCTGCGCGTGGGTGAACGAGCCAAGGAGGGAGTGGATCCCATCCCCGGAAAAGGCTGCAGCAGGAGCTGTGTCATGGCAGGATGAAGACCCCTGAGGGGACCCCTCTGGCCCTACAGGCCCCGGTGAGCTGAGGGAGCCGAGGAGGAAGACTCCGGGCCACGGCAGGCCGGGGCGACTCCAACAGGCCCTGCTCCCTCTGGAGAGGTGCTCACGCCAGGCCCGGGTTCCGGGGCATCATGGAGAAATTGCACCAGAAACTCATCAGCGAGACAGGTTTTATCTGAGCTACTGCAGTGGGGGAGGGATTCAGGATGAGCTGAGCTGACTGGACACACAGGGCAGCTGGGGTTTACAGGCAGGGAGCAGGGAGGGGGCAGTGGGCGGAAGTCACAAAGAGGGACCTGGCTGGGTGTCAGGAGTGGAGGGACGCTCACTAAGCTGGGCTCGGCAGGCCAAGACCAAGGCTCAGAGGAGCTGGGTCACAGAGGGAGCCCTGGTCAGCGGGCGGGGCCTCCCTCCTCTGCCATGGGCCCCGGTCTCCCTCCCTCCTGTCCTCCCCATCTCCAGGAAGAGCCCCTTGAAACTGGTCCTGCTGAGAACCAGAGCTGCCGGGTGCTGTCCCTGTGTCCTTCCACAGCCACAGGCACCCCATGTGGGCTTGTCACGTCCCCCCATGAGCCACAGGCATTACTTCAGCCCCTGCTGACCGCAGGCGCCCCACCAGGCCGCCCGAGCGAGCGCCACCCGAGTCCAATGTCTTTGCAACATCGTCTCTGCAAGGTGGCATCGCAAAGCTCCCAGGCATAGCCCACGGCCACCCCACAGGTGCCCGGCAGCAAAGCCTGGCTGCTGGCAGCCTCTGCTCTCCGCTCTCTCCTGCCTGGTTTCCCATCGCTCCTCTTGGGTGTTGCCGGCATGTCCCAGGCACACTCTGACACCTGGAATACGTCCTTCATGGGGGCCGTGTGTCCACCTCTTGCAGCTCATCCGCGGGCAGATAGTCCGACTCGCTTTCCGCGACCAACTGTGCTTCCAGAGAGATCTGCTCCCCGCCCTCCAGCAGCCCAGGCAGGGGTCTGCGTGGGGGCCGGTCTGTGTCCGGAGGTGAGGGCCCTCATCTGGACTCCAGCACTTGAAGGACCAGGTCTTCATCTGTCCCCTTTGGCTTTAGCCCATGAAAAAGCCTCTGTCCTCTGGCCAAAGGTCTGGAGCGGAAGGTTTCACTCCTCATCCCCAGGGCAGAGAGAGAAACATTCAAAATGAAAGCGATTGTGTAATCCTTGCAGAAAGAATGATTTTGGTTTCATGTAATCCCCAGCAGAAATGCTGGAGTCATTTCAGACTCCGGCCGCACACGAGCTTCAGCTGGCGAGGAAGCCAAGTGGACGGGCTGGGAGCGAGAGAATTCCACACGACCCGGGAGAAGCTGAGTTCCAAAGTCGTTTCACCGAGTTGGGTTTGGATTTTTTTTTTTTCCATGTGCATGTATGGCTCCTGGAGAGGAGCTCTTGGTTTCTCCCGAGTCAGAGCAGGGAGAATGTGGAGATGTCCAGCCCACCGCACCTGCCCGGCTCTGGGCACAGGAGCCCCCTCTCCCCACATCACAACCCCCACGCTCATCGCTGCGTGCAGGCCCTGCTGAGAAGACCCTCTTTGGAAGGGAGTAGGGACAGCGGCTGGGGACACTCCTCTTCAGATCCTTGAGCAGAACAAGGTGCCCCAGGCTCAGGGGGTCAGAAGCAATGTTCACCCTGAGGCTCCAACTCCCAACACCCGTCTTGAGAAGAGATACCCAGCTCCAAGCACCTCTGCCCTGGGGACTTTCTATGAGAAAAACAACACGGGGGCCGTGCTCACCATTCCCCCCACACTTCTGCCTGGCGTGGCCCTCGGGGTGATCCAGACCGGAAGAAGACCCCCCCCATTCTCCCTGCAGCCCCAAGGCACCCCCACCCTCAAAGCAGGTCATTGTCTGGAGACAAACATCTGGTGCTTGCTGCGCCAGAGCGTAGTTCGGGGTCCTCCTTTCCCGAGCACTTCCTGCCCCCGCTGAGTCCTGGACACCCATGGCTGTCAACACCCCTCCCCGTGCCCCTCCCACGCCTGGGGCAGAACCTGGGTGGGAACATGTGGTCGGGTCTCAATACTGACTTCCTATCATTCTCCCATGGGTGCCCACTCTGGGGCTCTGCCACTCTGAGCATCCCTGA
The DNA here is from genome assembly GCA_031878705.1 of Tapirus indicus. Classification (NCBI taxonomy): domain Eukaryota; kingdom Metazoa; phylum Chordata; class Mammalia; order Perissodactyla; family Tapiridae; genus Tapirus; species Tapirus indicus. Next base: position 86,250,559 of record CM062924.1, on the reverse strand, counting down.
CTGCTGGCCCTCAGGACCCGCACGGTGCACGCAGGCCCAGAGGGGAGGGGGGCACGTGTGCACGTGCTCAGGGTGCCCATGCGCCGCCACGATGAAGCAGGGCCCATAGCCCTCATCCTGCCCTGGGCTTGTCTGGGAAACCTGCCCCTGCAGGACAGTTCAGGCCAAGGATTCCATGTCTTCACTGTCACCAGATAGTCACGTGCATCTTCCCTGTAAATCTCTGGCACTTCATTTGCACAGCAAGGAATGGCCATCGTGGGGCCGGGGTGGAGTTGGGGCTGACTTGGACGTGGAGCTGACTGTTGTTGTGGGGCTTCACTTAGTGTGTGTGCACCAGTGTGCGTGTGCACATGTGTGCGTGTGTCTGTGTGCCTCTGTATGTTTGCAGGTGCATGTGTGTGCGGGTATGCATGCCGCACATGTAGGCATATGTCTCTGTGTCTCTTCTGTGCGGGCATACCTGTTTGTGTGTGTGCATGTGTGCCTGTGCACACACACATATATGCACAGGTGTCTCTGTGCATAAACACAGACATATATGCGTATGTTGCACATGTGCATGCATGTGCGTGTATATCTTTGTGTGTGTGCATGCAAACATGTGTGTGCACATGTGCATGTGTGTGGGAGTGTGTGTGTGTCCCCACAGCCTGCAGTGCACACCCACGCACCTCCAGAGCATCCCCAAGACGCAGGAGGCTGACTCAGGCGAGAGGATCGGGTCTCAGACAGAGTTGAGGGCCAGAGTCTCAGCCAGCGACAGAGTCGCTGAAGATCCATCACCGACGGGTCTCTCTGCTCCTCCCGCTACCTGCTCAGAAGGGTCACAGCAATTTACACTGTGAGGATTGGCTTCAACAACCTTTGAGTGGTTTTTTTACCCTAAATCTGGCTTTGCTGTGGTTTTGTTGCAGAAATTTTAAATTTTCATTTGTCTTCCAAAAGCTTGACTCCTACATTTTATTCACCAGTTTTCAGAAAAGTGAGCTGGTTTTCCAGCGTCCTGGAAAATCCTCAAGCCATCTGGAGCAACGTTTGCTGTCAGCATCACTGAGAACTTGGGATGTAAAGGGCTTTGAGGGACTTGACGTGTTTCCATGGGTCCTGGCTGAGGTCCAGCCTCTTGCCAGGACTCCTCAGTGGCCCGATGTCACTTTCCTGCCTGTTCCACACTCAGGCACGGCGCCTCTGGAGCACTCAGAGAGATCTGTGCAGATGGGAGGCACTTGACCAGTGCAGGCAAACCAGGCCGGGTGTTCAAAATGTCCACAGCAAAACTGTGAGCCCAAAGTGCTGAGCGGAGTTGACCAGTGTGAGGTGTTTGTCCAGCAGGCAGGGTGGCATGTGGTGAGCCGGCTTTGAGCCCAGGGTGTGCCAGCCCCTGCCCCACTCATGTGCCAGGGCCCTCCCGGGGTCATAAGTGGCACCCCCACACTGTGGGAGGTGCTTGACCAAAGGGGTATTTTGAGCAGAAAGCGTATTGCACTAAATGTCGTAAACATTTTGCACCGTGGTCTGTGTTAGTCGGGGTCCTCCAGAGAAACAGAAGCAATTGGATGTGTGTGTGTGTGTGTGTGTGTGTGTGGAGAGAGAGACCTAAGGAATTGATGCAGCGTGGACCCAAAGGCCACCTGTGACAGGACTCCTTCCTCCTCAGGGGAGGTCAGTCTTTGTTGTAGTCAGGCCTCAACTGATCGGATGAGGCCCAGCACAGACGGAGGGTCATTTGCTTCACTCACAGTCCACCGATTTAAGTGTGAATGTTGTCTAAAACACATCTCCACAGCAACATCTAGACAGTGTTTGACCCAGCCTCTGGGTGCTGTGGCCTGGTCCAGCTGACGCATAACTGGCCATCACACAGCCCTGGCAGACTTGCCAAAGTGACAAGAAGAAAGCCCTGCCCTGCACCCCACAGTGAGGGGCTGGGCCCGAGAGTTCTGGCCGCGGCTCAGGGCGCTCAGGGGCTCCATCACACGCGGGGAGGGTTACCTACAAACAAGGCGATTAATGTTCAAACTGAAGTTTACAAGTTTCCCAGAAGAGTGAAGTCAGCACAGACTTTTCGAAGAAGACAAAGGCGGGAGTTGATGGCCGTGAGCCGAGGGCTCATTCCCACCTGGGAGCAGACCTGGGGGAGCCTGAGCCCTTGGCCCCAGGGCGTGGGCTGTGGGGACAGGAGGAGCCTTGCGGGCTGGGTGTGAGGAGTGAAGGTGGCTCCAGCAGGGAGAGGACGGGGGACGCTCGCTCCCCCGCGGAAGACAGGGTAGCTGTCCTGGAAGAGCCCCGCACAGGTCTGTCTTCTCCCCTGGACTTCCAGCCCCTCCCTTCGCTCAAGAAAACGCACCCCTGGAGTGACCGGAGGAAGAGCTTGAGTCACCCAGGGCGCTCGGGCCCGGGCACTGGGGCTCACACACAGACCCCAGGAACGGCTCACACAGGCAGGAACGCTGGGTGAATTGATTACTGATGCGTGTTTCCATTAAGGGTGAAATATCTTTGGTTCCCGCTGACAACGCCCCATCCCTGACTCTGCAGCCTCCACAGCACACACCACCTTTCTGTTCCACACGTCTGTGAAGGAAAAGCAGACACCTCCTTGCTGGATGGACAGGAAAGGAGGGGGCCGGGGAGCTGGGCCTGGAGAGGCGAGTCCACCGGCCATAGGTGGACAGGGAGGAGGCGGAACCAGGACACAGAGCCCTGGACAGATGAGGACACCTGCTACAGGTGGACAGGGAGGAGGGGTCAGGGAGCCGGGCCTGCACAGGTACATCCCCTGCTCCGGGCTCACAGACATGCTCCAGGAGGATTCAAATGGGTCCACGGAGCCTGCAGGCATTGCTGCGGCCCCAGGGATGCCCAAGCAGCCTCCCAGAGCCATGCAGGGAGAGTGGGCAGGTCCCTGGGTGGAGACCCTGTGGGCCGCCACCTCTTGATGGTGGCTGGACCCGGGGACAGGGCTCTCAATCAAGGGACGTGCCCTGCACACAGAGGACAGCTGACCTCCCAGGGTCTTGCCTGGAGCTTCCTCAGGTTGGTGGTCCCCACCGATGGCCCACCTGCCCCTCCCAGCCCAGTAGCCATATCTCTTGCTGCAGGGAGCTTCGGGGCTGGCTTGAGTGGCACGGGGAAGGGGCGTGTGGTGTGTTTCTGCCCCTTGCACGCAGCCACTGGTCTGGGAGGGTCCTGTGCCCGGGGCACCCCTCTTTCTGCTAAACAAGAGGACAGAGGTTGCTTGGGCCACCTGCCCCCACTCTGTTCGTGGGGAGAGAGAACCATGCACCACTCTCAGCACCAAGGCAGCCTTTAAGCAAGGCCGTGAAGACTTTGGGGGGAAATAACTAGCTGTGGTCTCTCCATTCCCTGGTGGCCGCGCTTGGAGCTGAGACGCCTGAGCAGCCCAGCCCAGGTTGGGAACCTGCCGGGACAGTTGGTGTGGGGGTGCTGTCCCTGTCTGCTGGGGAAGCTCTGATGGGCAGTTGCTGCTGCTCCACCCAGGGGGCCCCTTCTTACGTCCCCTCCCTGCCGAGCTCCAGGCCTGGGGGGAGTCACTCGAGGGCAGGAGCTTTGTTGGTCAGAGTCTCTGCAGCCCTGTGGCCGGTCCACGAAGGACCCAGAGCAGGCGCTGCTTCCCCCGGGGCCTCAGAAATGTGCCTTTCGTGGGCTCGCAGGCTTGCAGGTTTTTCTGGTTAAGATCCGTATCTCCCACGTGCACACGCCAGAGCCAGTATTTCCAGGTCTTTATAAAGTCTTCCTTCCACTTTCTGATTGGTGGTCCCGGGGATGGGTTTTATGTGAAGCTCCATGTGAGAGGACAGGCAGGCCCCGCCTGGCGAGGGAGCACCTCCTTCATCTTCATAAAGCTGCACTTCCCGGCCAGCTGCCTCCACGTGGTGGAGGGCGGGGACTGTGCCCACCCTGCCAGGACCACCTCATCCCACTCTGCCCAGCCTCCAGCCTGGGAGGGGGGTGTGTGAGGTGCCACCGAGTTCCTCCTCTGCCTGCTGAGCGAGCAGGGCGCCACTCCCCCCAGGGCTGGGGGGACAATGCCATCACCTAGACATGTCCTCTTGCTGCACGACACTGGCTCCCGATGCCGGCCAGAAAGGGAGTGGTCCTTCTACAGAAACGGGGGCCCCGCACAAGGATGACGTGCTCCTCTTTGTCCCTCCTCCCCCAGCCTTCACATCATCCTCTCACTCAAAGCCAGGGTGGGGCCCCTCCATGGCAGCTGGGCATATTCCCCACCAAGCCCTCCATTTGGTCCATCTTTTGGGTATCCTCTATGCTCTAGGCCCCTACCAGGCCCTAGGACACCCTGGTGAAAGGGACGGCAGGGCCCCCGTCTTCCCTGAATCACAGATGGCACCTGACACTCTGCATTGTGACTTTCCGAGCCCGGAGTCAGGGCTTCCCCGTCCCCTGTGGGAACCCCAGGACCCCTCTGTGCGGCACAGAGTCACTGCACAGAGAAAGGGAGGCAAAAATCTCTCCATCCAGGCCTCCACCCCCGACAGGCAGGGTTTGCGTGTGAAATGTCTGGGTCCGGTAGGGGGAAGGGGAGAAGACTCTGCAAGCCTCCCCCCATCTCCACCAGGGTGTTGGGGTGACCCTGGCAGCCAGGCCGGCCTCGGTGGAGCAGGCCAGCCCTCACAGCACCCTGCCCTTCCCGGGGAGGCTGCGATCCGTGTCCAGCCCCCCCCCCCCCCCACGGCCTCCCTCTACTTGGACCCGACGATTTCACACTCTGGAGCCGGACGGGCTTGTTTTGGCTGGCCCGGCGCAGCCCATCCTCGCGGCCCGGGTTGCATAACTGTGAGGTATCCGCTTACTTGGCTGACGCCTCTCAGCAAGGCCTGAAACGGGCCGCGGCAGGCGGACCAGCCTCCAACGCCCCCTCCCAGCCAGGCTCTGGGTGGGGTCTCTAGGTGGTCCCTGGTTCTGTGGGCAGGCCGGCAGTGGTGGACAGAGCCCCCTGCCCCGGGGAGACAGGGGCGGCCATCTCTGACCAGAATCGGCCAGCGCGGGCAGAGCCATGCCTCCACCCTCTGCTTGTGTCTCCCTCCCAGCGTCATCCCTGGCTCGGCCGGCACTGTGGCCGCAGGTCAAGAGACAACTGTGGGGAGGGAGCAGATCCCGAAATGCTCTGCCTGGCCTCCTTGTCGCCAGGCAGACCCCCTCGTGGGCAGTGCCCAGTGCCCTGGCTGTGGCGCCCTGGGCCCTGGACGAGGCCCAGCTGCCAGGTGTGAAGATGTCCCTGGGCCCTGGGCCCTTGCAGCCCAGCCACCCTCTCCCTTCAGCCGCTGCCGCCAAAAGGTGGGGCGAGGGAGGCAGATTTGCATAATGGGAGAGGATTATTATGTCTTCCTGCTGCTGGAGCCCAGCCCTGCTCCCGGCGAGAGTGATGCCTGAGACACAGCATCTCACGTTTCTGAGCTCCTAGCCAGGCCTGCCGTGACAATGAGCGTATTGTTCCCAGTGTTGGGCATTGTCACCCGGTTGTGGAGCCCTAAACACATGGGATGATACGCTCAGCAGCCAGGACGACGAGGCGCTGGGCATCCACCAGGGGCCGAGAACTTAGGGTGGGGCTGAAAGTGGACGGGGAGGGAAACTGCCACCTGCCGCTGACAGTGTTGCACGTACGGCCTGGTGACAGCTCTGCCTCCAGCTGGGACAGGGTGGACATGGTGGGAGGGTGCGTGGGCGCCCTCATGGGGGGCAGAGGTTTTCATTTTTAGCAAAGCCGTAAGGCTGGATCTGGTGAGGAGCCCAGCTGTTTGGAACCTGCCTTTGGTTGCCCCTCAAGATAAGAGCCAGCACCATGCCGGGTCCCACACCAAGGGAACCGGGAGTGACAACCTTCTGGGGGCCGGGTCCCTGCTGCAGAGTTAACTTGCTCCCCTCCCTGTCCAGGAGCCCAGGCTGGGGCAGGAGCACCGCACTGGGAGCCCATCTGCCAGCTCAGCACCACCGAATCCCAACCAGCTTGAGCTCATGCCTGCCGTCCCCTCCCAGACCACCTGCTCCCCCACCAACCGTCTAGGAACAACGGAAAGTGAGCAGAACTTAGCAGTGTTCAGCCTAGCCTGGCCCTGCCTCCCTCTGTCCTGCTTCGGGCCCGGGTGGGCAGGAGGTTGGGTGCAGAGGAGCCCGTCCCTCGGTCCTCACTGGCCCTGCCCTGAGCCCTGGCCATTGTGCCGCACCCCCTCTGCAGCTTCAGACACAGCTGTTCATCCCAGGACAGGTGCCCATTTGCCCAGTGCCCCAGCCCACCGCTCCTCCTCGGAGCATGGCCTCTCTGTGCTGGCACCTCGCGTGCAAATGAGGGAACCCGGTGACGTGGGGCTGAGCTGGGCCTTGGCCAGACTGTCTGGCTCCTGGACCGGCCTGAGCCCCTACCTGTCCTGCCCCCAAGACCATGGTCTCCAACGTCGCCTCCCTGAAGCACCAGGCTTTGTGCAGCCCACGTGGCATGCCCTGCAGCCTTGGCCCCCGGGAGGCATGTCGACTCGCAGCTCGTCCCTTCCACTGCACATACCCTACACACATTGCTGTCTCTTTGGGCCCAGGGTGCTGGGGTCGTGTGCACGCACCTACACTGCCAGGGTTGGTGCCACCTGGATGCAGGCCCATGTGTCCAGAAGTCGGGGACTGGGGGACCACACTGATCCTTCTCCATGCAGTTTTTGGGCAGCTGGAGCGTTGCACGCATTCCTCTTGAGGGTCGAGATGGTCGTCTCCTCTGCCCACAGATGCCTGATCTGCTCCTCAGGACCTCGTCTTCCGAGTGCACCTGGCCGCTTGGAGAACGGCCCACCTCCCTGCTTTGGGAGGGAATGGAAGTCACCTCTCAGTCAGCAGGAAGGGGGAGGGGCCAGGGCAGGGCCGCCCTGAGGGGTCCCGGCTTTCCGTGTTGGTCCCTGGGATGCCCCACTCCCACGCACCGGCTCCACAGCACCCCGGTTCTCTCGTTGTCTGTGTTGGGTTCCTGGAGCGCGAGTCTAAACTCTTAAGTGGGGTAAATCCCCTCTCATTTGGAAGTCAGCGAGCTGTATGATATTTAAACTGTCAACAGTTGTACCTCATTTGTTTGTGTTTCCCCGCGCTGCCTCAGGTTTCCCAACAACCCCGGGAGCCCAGGCCTGGGGGCAGAGGAGCCCCCATCCCCATGTTCCGGAAAGGGCAGTGGTGGCTGCAGCAAGGGCGTTGGGGGGGGTGTAGGGGTGGATTCAGGGCCTGGAGGCGTACCCCTGCCCACTGACTCCAGGGGAACAGAGGCGAAGGAGTCCTAGAGCCCTGTCCCCAGCTATAGGCTGTCCCACCGCGAGTCCCTGGCTCTGTCTGGAGGAAGGACAGTGTGGCAGCTCAGCCTGTGCTACCCTGATCTTCTCACCTCCATCCCAGGCTGGGAGCTGGCACTCCCTCACAAACGGCCCCTCTGCCAGAGGCCCCAGGGACGGGGCCCCACAGAGGCCTCAAACCTCGGTGCAGAATCTTGGGTGGCTGGGGCTGAGGGCGGGAGGGGGTGCTGAGCCAGGGGCTTCTGGACATCTGCAGCCCTCTGGTGCCCACGGCACAACTGGACAGCCTCTTGTCCACGTGGGCATGCAGGGGCTGCACACAGTGGAAACTGCTCACGGCTCTGGTGCCCCCCCATTTCACAGCGGCGGGGATTGTCCAAGCGCAGAGCCTGAGCTGGTGGCAGCACCTGGAATTCCCTCACTTCTCCGGGCCTGGGCTCTGTCACCAGGAGAGGGAGCGGGGGCCATACGTATCGGGCTGTCGTTGAATCCGCGTGCACACCTCTTTGCTCACTGCCCCTTCCCAGCAGCTGTGTTAACCCACTGGGGACAGAACAGCGTCGTCTGCTCCCCACAGGACCCACAGCACGTGGAGGGCTGCCTGGAACTTGGTAGGCCTCCCACGAGCATCTGTGAGATGACTGAATGAATGAATGGGTGAGTCAGTGAATGAATGAGCACTGTCATCCCAGCCACGCCAGGCTGCGGGGACCAAGCTTCCTGGATTTGGGGAGTGCCTTGAAGATGAAGCTCTGAGCGGCAGAAGGTGAACCTCTGGAGGGATGGTGACCAGGCGGGCTGTTCCCCCCATGTCCCCTCTGTGTCTGTGTCCCTTGTATGTCTGTGTCCCCTGTGTGTCTGCCTCTCTGTGTCATCACATGCTGTCCATCCCCCTGTGTGTCTGCATGTGGGTGGCCTCCCCTCGGTCTCACTGAACAGAAATCTACAGCCTGGTCCCCAGGCCTCCCTGATGAGGTTGGGGTGACATGCACTCCCAGTCTTCTGAATCTGGGGCTGGAGGTTGGGGTCTCAGGAGGTCATGGGGATGGCGGGGCAGGGTTGATGCCAGACCTGAGGCAACATTAAAACCATGGGCTCTCTTGGGCTTCCCCGTCTCCTGGCAGCCAGCTGCCTCGTCTCTGTGGGCAGGAGCTCCTCTCCCGTCCCCACTAGAACGAGGGGCTCCCCCGGGAGCCAGCACCAGGACTTCTTTTGAGTCTCCCACCATCCCCGTGTTGAGGCTGGCGCAGGAAGGCAGCTGTGACTCCCAGAAGAAAGGATGGCAATCACCCCACTACAGATGGGAGCTCCCACCCACCCACCACAGCCAGGCAGGAGGCAGAGGCAGCTGTGACCCTGGAGTTAGATTCTGGCCCCCAGGTGAGTGGAGCTGGGCCCGAGCAGGAGGACAGCGTGCCGTGCAGTGACCACATCCGTGGTGCCTGGACACTGACAAGGAGAGGGTTGGCTCCCAGTTCACACCTCTAGGGGGCGATAGAGCCTCCATAGGTGAGTCTGTGAATGGCCGATACCTCGGGGGCCAGGTGGGGGATGTCCAGGGCTGGCCATGGAGACCCAACAATGGAAATTGTGGACTCCAGGGGCAGCTGGTAGAAGCACGAAGGTTCCTTCCTGGTGGGCGTTCTGCCCACCCCATCTGAGGTCCAAGGCCAGGACCCCCTATGGCAGGTGCTGTGGCCAAGGGCTGGCAGCAAAAGCCTGAGCTCGACCACAGGGAGCGTGCCAGTGACCGGTCCTGCCTGGGAGAAGCGTTCGTCAGGCACAGGGCCGCTCAGAGCTCCCTTTGGCTGGGATAGGTGACCCAATGCCTGTAAGGTGGACCGCAGGTGAGCAGAGAAGAGCCTCGCTGCAGAGTGGGGGCGGCCCCCCGGGCACCTCTGAGCACGTCCAGGCTTGTCTGCGGGTCTGTTCACGTTCCTCGGCAGGCCCAATGGACATGTTGGCTGCGCTTGGCCCCTCCGTTAAGACTGGCTGTGGATTCGGGGCCTCTGCTCTGATGTTGTGGCCCCTGGGAAGGACATAGTCACACCTGCCGTCCTCAACGCCTCCTGCTTCCTCCGCTGGGGCCTGGCGGGACCCTCTCCTTAATGTCCTGCCAACCTCATCCTCGGTCTAGCTTGAAAAGGATCCAGGCCGACACCAGGGATGTCTTGCCCTCCAGCTTGAGCCATGCCCCGGGCAGGCAGTTGTCCTTATGGACGTGCACCGTGGCTATCACGGTCTCCACACTGTCTGCAATGAGGCCCAGGGTTTGGCCGCAGGTGTAAAGGGCCCGGAAGCTCCAGGTCCTCCAAACAACTCGATCCTAATGGTCCCCTTCTCTCCAGGATTCATGGTGTCTCCGTCAGAGGCCCCAGCCACTGGAGCCCCTGGTGGTTGAGGTGCCTCCAGATCTCCTCCATGATGTCCCAGGTGGTAGCCATGCCATGCGGTGGCCCATGGGGTGTTGAGTGTGGGGACACCCCTTTGGCCTTCGCCACACCACTGTGTAGCACTTTGTGTCTGGCTCCAGCAGAGTCGAGTGTCATGGCAGGGGCAGTGCAGAGTGTAGGGCAGCCCTGAGCACTGCCCACCCTCAGCACTCAGAGGAGCCTGGACTCCAAAGTCACACAGGCTGACCTTCTGGACACGAGTGGTCGCTCTGGCACGGCTGAGAGAGGGGCTCTCGGTGGGGGCGCAGGAAAGCTGGCAGTGTCTGGGCTCTGCCAGAGACACTGAGCAGGTCAGTCTCCCTCAGAACCAGGGTCAGGCTCGGGCACATCTGGCCTCTGCCCTTCACCTCCTCCTCTCCTGCCCATGAGCTTTGAACCACAAGCAGAGCTGGCCTGCCTGCAGCATTTTCATCATGTCTTGCATCCAAATGTTGCTTCACAGGAAGATCTTGTTTGGGACCAAAGGGATGGGAAGAGCTGAGAAGGGCATTGAGGAGGCCTCTGTCAAGATGTGGGGAGTGGGAACCCGTATCTGAGAAACAGGGAAACAGGCTCAGATTCGCCCCTGGCCTCCAGCAGGCAAGGTCTGAGGAGCTCACAGCTAGAGGAACGTTTCTTTCCCCTCCTTCAGGACTCAGACCCCCCCATCCCCAAGCCTTGACCTTTTGCATTAGACAGCTCCAGGCCGAAGCAAGGGTCAAGCTGCAGAAGGGAAGGCTGAGCCCACAGCTACTCCCACTCCGCCTCCCTCACCAGCAGCAGCCTAGCCTGCCTGACACTCCCCTGGACCTCCCCCACCTCAAGGAAGCCAGAATTCGAAGCCAAACTGGTGACAGAACTCCTGTTATAGATTCTATCAGGGACTTGGAGAGCCCCTTTCCCTCTCCACGTTCCACCACCTCAAGAATGTGGTGCTGAAGATGACATGGAGCTCAGAAAACCACTGTCATCACCATCATCATCACCACCATCATCACCATCACCAATATCACCATCATCATTATTGCATCATCATCATCACCGTCACCACCATCATCCACACCATCACCCGCATCATCCCCACCATAGCAATAGCAGTGGAAGCAACAGCCACCATAAGAGAAGCATAGTATCTTGAATCTAAGAAAAGGAGCTTAGTTTCAGTCGTTTTACTTGAGGTGTATTTTGGTAGTGAGGACAGTCTTGAGTAGAGAAGGGTGAAGAAGAGGTGTAAAGGAGAAAGTGCCCTGGACCGAGAATCTGGCTGAGCTCTGCACTCAACTCCCTGAATGGCTTTGGAAAGTCACAGCTCCTGAGCCTTGACATTCTCACCTGTAAAACAGTGACCTTGACAGGGAGGGCATTGAGAGTGAGGGCCAGTGGCCCTCTCTGAGTTCCCTTGCAACCTTCAGGTACAGTGGAAGGAAATAAAAACATTACTCGGGAGCCTCATTCCTCCCAGGTCATCCTTCTTACAACTAAAAGCCCTGGTTGTAACACAACAAGAAAAATTATGAAGTGTCTGAAAGGTGGGAAGAAGGTGGCTGCCAGGGGCCTTGGGGCTTGGGGAGTTCCCTGAGCTTCCTTATTGTCTCCAATGTATCTCCAACAGAGCGCTGTAGAAGCCTCCATCTCCAAATCCCCAACAGGCACAGACTGAAAACTCTCCGAGGAAAGCCCATTCCCCCTGGGAGAATGTGGCCTAACCACAGAATCCCTTTTTGGAAGTATCCTCCCTTCTCCAGCCAAAGGCCGATGGAAAAACCACACGCCACCTCAGTGGTTCCAGCAGGCAGAGTGGGGAGTGGATCTAACACCCCACTCCACCCCAGACCCCTCCTCTCCATCCCACTCCCCACCTCCAGAGGCTCACATTCCCCTGCTGGCTGCTGTCAGAAGGACTGAGCAGGGAGCTGCTGCATCCCCACTCAGCAGAAGCAGGCGACTCTCCAATTCTCCCGCTGGGTGGTGTTGGTGGGGTCCAGGGGTGAGTGGAGCCTCCGCCCCACCTGGCAGCAATGAGACTGAACGAGGTGGTGTGAGCTGGGTCTCATCAGCACTGCTTCACCCCCACCCCTGGTGTCTGCAGTGTCCAGTGGAGACCTGAACCTCCAGCCCCACTCAGCATTAACAAGATGGAAGGAGGTGGTGGAGGTGGGCTAGTTGACACTCCCTTCCCCTTCCCTGTTGTCACTGGGGCCCAGTGGGGAGCTGAGTGTTCCCCCCAACTCAGAGGTAGTTAGCCGGTGCCCATTTTCTCCAGGAAGGTTCACTGGGGCTAAGGGGGGAGCTGAACCTCTGCCCCACTCACCTGCAGTGAGGCCATGTGAGTCAGTGCCCCTGTTTCTGGGGTGGTGTCAGTGGGGCCCATCAGAAAACTGAACATACCCACCCGTTTGGTCCTCATGTTACACCTCAACAGGGGGACTGCCTACCACAAAGAGAATATTAAATAGTATCCAGAGTCTCTGGGTATTCAAAATGTCCAGGGTACAAGAGAAAATCACTTGTCATACCAAGAACCAGGAAAGTCATAAACTGAATGAGTAAAGTCAATCAACAGATGCGATCATCAGAGCAGACTGAGAGGAATCAGATGTTGGAATTATCTGGGCAAAGGCTTTAAAGCAGCCATCATAAAAATGTTTCAGCAAGCAATTATGAATTCCCTTGAAACAAGTGCAAAAACGGAAAACCTCAGCAAAGAATTAGAAGTTATAAAAGAGAACCAAATGGAAATTATCGAGCTCAAAAATGCAACTGAAATAAAAAATGTGCTGGAGAGGCTCAATAGTAGAGTGAGATGACAGAGTGTGGAATCCGTGAATTTCAGGAGAGGTGAACAGAATTTACCCAATCTGAACAACAGAGAAAACAGAATGAAAAATGATGAACAAAGTATCAGGAGCCTGTGGGACAACAACAAGATTGTGAACCTTTATATCCTCAGAGACCCAGAAGGGGAGAAAAGAGAGTGGGACTGAAAAAGTATTAGAAGAAATAATAGCACAAAACTTCCCAAATTTGGCAAAAGACATAAATCTAAAAATTCAAGAGGTTGGATAAATCTCAAATCTTAATTAAACTTCTGAAAACTAAAGACAGTGAAAAACTCTTGAAAGCAGCCAGAGAGAATTGACACATCACCAACAGGGGAACACCAGTTGACTAACAGAGGATTTCTGATCTGCAAGCAGGGGGCCATGGAAAGGAACTGACACAACATTCTTCAAGGGCTGAAAGAAGATGATGGACTGTGAATTCTATATCCAGTGAAAATATCCTCCAGGGATGAAGGGGAAATAAAGACATTCTCAGATGACAGAAAACGAGGAGAATCTGTTTCTAGCAAACCTTCCCTTAAAGAACAGCTAAAAGAAGTTCTCTAAATAGAAAGGAAATAATAGCAGGAGGAGGCTTGGAACTTCAGAAGGGAAAAAGAGCATTAGATTGGGTAAAAATAGGGGTAAACATATTAGACTATTCTCATGAGTTTCTTAAATCATTTGACTGTTGAAGGAAAAATCTTAATGCCCACTGAGGTTGTGCTCAACATACATGGAAGAAACACTTAAGATAATTCTATTTTAAAAGTTGGGAGAGTAAAGGGACCTAAATGGAAATAATATTTCTACATTTCACTCCAAGTGGTAAAATGTCAATACCAGTGGATTGTGATATTTACCTGGGGCAATCACTAAGAAGTCAGTACAAAGCAATAGACTCAAAAACCCTATCAATACATCAAGATGGAATCCTAAAAAATGTTTAAGTAACCAACAGGAAGGTAAGAAAAGAGAAACAGGAATGAGAAAGAGAGGAAACAAACAGAAAACAATTAAACGGTACTCTTAAGACAGAACATATTACCTTAAATGTAAATGATCTAAATACACCAATTAAAAGGCAGAGATTGGTACTGTGGGTTAAAAACAATGACCCATTCCATCCCAAAACTGCAGAATACACATTCTTTTTGAATACACATGGAACATTCTCCAGGATAGATCACACATTAGGTCACAAAACAAGTCTTAATAAATTTAAGAAGGTTGAAATAATGCCAAGCATCTTTTCTGACCACATCAGTGTGAAACTAGAAATAAACTACAGGAAAAGCCACAAATATGTGGAGATTAAACAAAATGCTACTGAACAACTATTGGGTCACTGAAGAAATCAAAGGAGAAATTAAAAAATACCTGGAGACAAAAATGAAAATATGACATGCCGGAATTTATGGGCTACAGCAAAAGTAGTACTAAGAGGAAAGTTTATAGAAATACAGGCCGACCTCAACAAACAAGAAAAATCTCAAATAAACAATCTAACAGTGCACCTAAAGGAACTAGAAAAAGAAGAACAAACAAAGCCCAAAATCAGTAGAGGAAGGAAATAATAAAAATCAGAGCTGAAATAAATGAAATAGAGACTAAAAAAAGAAAAAACAAAACAGTGACCCGTCTATCTGCTGTCTTCAAATGCACTACATGCTCACTTCAAATACACCATGGATAGGTTGAAAGTAAAAGGATGGGAAAAGATGGACCCTGCAGACATTAAATACACACACACACACACACACACACACACACACACTTAGATAGATGGGTTTTTTCATTCAAGCTGGATTTTTGCATTGTCCTTTCTTAGATTTTCCCTCCCTCTCCCCACTTCCTGCCCCTGCATTACCTCTCACTCCCCCCTTCCCCCACCTCTGTGGTGCGTACAGCCCTACAGCACACACGTTTGCTTATGTTCGTACATGCAGTTGCGCACAGATATACATGGGAAAGTGACATTGTTTTCTTGACCAAGAGAAAGGAGATACTTTTATAAAGACTTCTCTGTATTTTCCATTTCTTTCCCAATAATATTTCGGGAGAATTCTACCAAATCAATGTGGAGAAATTCCCTTTATGCATAATTTATTCAACCATTACGTCAGTAATGGCCGTGAACTTTGTCCCCAGTATTTTACCCCCAAACAATGCTATAAGCATCTTTAAAAGTAAAAATAAACAGCAACATCACATTAATCAAGTAGAGGCGTTGACTCTGAAACGCACCCTGGAGCAGGGCCCTTAGGGAGCCCTGAACAGCGGCGATTCCTGCTCCTGCCCGTCTCCATCCGCCCAGGACCAGGTTCCAGCCTGCTCAGCTGCCTGGCCCCGGAAAAGCAGAGGAAGAGACCTGTTGTGCTGAGGACCCACCCGGGTGAGGGTTTGTTGACCCTCTGAACAGGGCAGCATTCCTGCTTGTTCTCGCTGCCCACCCCCAGCTGACTCTGTCTCAGACCTGAGACACGTGTTTAACGTGCAAATTCCTGGGCTCTGCTGAGTCGAGCTCTGGGCACGAGGCCTGGGCTCTGCTTTTGGTACAGACTGCAGACGGAAGTGGCCTCAACTCATAACCTAGGGCTCTCGCAGGAGAAGGGCAGGGGCGGGCGGACAGAACCCCTTAAACGAGATTCACCACAAGTCAGAAATTATTCTGGTGTCACCAAGAATGAACTGAGCCCAGAATGACCAAAGATGCACCGTTTTGTCTTTTATTGAAATCCTGCTGACGCTGAGGGGCGAGCTCACTTCCCACGGGAGCCGCCCCCTGTGCAGGGCCCCTCAGAAGCATCTTCTTTGAACCACGGACGCCCCAAACTCCTTGAAGTCTGCAGAGGTGACCCACATCTGCTTGAAGCTGCTCAGGGAGGTGACAATGGAGGCGCCGATCCACGTGGAGAACCACCTGTCAGGGGGAGCTGTGATCTTGATGGGGGTCCCCTTGGAAGCCAGCTGCTCCAGCTCCCTCAGAAGCCGGTCGTCGAGCCCCTGGAAGAGAGTGGTGCCCCCGGACAGCACGATCTCCCCAAAGAGTGTCTTCTGGATGTCGGCATCACACTTGGTGACGCTGCAGGAGACCATCTTGGAGAGGCCCGGGTTGTGGATGCCCAGCTGGTCGGGCGCAAACAGGGCCTCGGGGGCCTGGTACAGCTGGTCCCCGATGCAGATAATGTTGCCGTCTGGCAGCTTGTACTCCCTCAGGACCTCCTCCGGCCTCCGGGAGAGCTCCTTCTCCGGCTCCAGGGCCACGTAGCACAGCTTCTCCTTAATGTCGTCCACCAGGGCTTTGTCCAGCACACACGGGAAGGTCCGCCCACTGGCCAGCAGCAGCCGGGTGAGGTACTCCGTGATGTCCCTCCCCGCCACGTAGAGCTTGGTGACCGCATGGGGCAGGGAGTACCCCTCAAAGATGGGGACAATGCAAGTGACCCCATCCCCGCTGTCCACCACCAGGCCCGTGACACAGGCCGATGCGTAGAGGGCCAGCACGGCCTGGTCCGACAGGTAGAAGGCGGGCACGTTGAAGTTCTCAAACATCACCTGGGCCATCTTCTCCCGGGTCTCCCGTGGGTTCAGGGAGGGCTCGGTCACGAGCACTGGCCGGTCGCTGGCCTTTACTCCCAGTTCCCACTCGTAGAGGTGCTTCCAGAGTCTCTCCATGTCCTCCCACCCTGTGACCAGGCCCCGCTCGATGGGGTGGCGCAACTGCAGGACCTCACCCTTGTGCAGGGCTTCTTCCCCCACAAAGTACTTCTTCTGACTGGCTCCCACAGAAGGCATCTGGAATTTCGGGTGCCCCACGACGGAGCTGATGACGTGGCGGGGTCCAATCTCTCCAGACAGGCCTGCTTTGCAGAGCCCGGACCCATTGTCGAAAATCACAGCTGGAGAATCCAACACCTGCGGGTTAAACATGCCTGCAGCACCCTCTTCTGCGCTTCACCAGAATAAAGACGGAACCCTCTTGGGCCTCTTTATGACACAAGAGGCTCCTCCGGAAGTTCTAAGGGCACAGGATTCCACGGTTCTCAGGGTATCTCCCTAGCAGATGGCCAGTCTCTGAGAGCCCCCCATCCTCACCCGCAGACCTGCTCTTCTTTCAGGAGGCCCGGGCTGCAGAGGGATGACGGTCCTGCATGTAACAATCCAGCCAAGGCAGCGATTGTCCTCAGCCAGCATCAGAGGGCCTCCAGGGGCCCCCACGCTCCCTACCTAGTGCGGCTCCAAAGAGGAAGGCAAGCCGCACCCCTGGGTGGTGTAGATAGGCCAGTGGATCCAGCCTTAGGCCCACCCGGAGCAGGCCAGCCTGAGCCTGCCCAGGGAACTTGTGTCTCGGACCCACTGAGCTGCTGTTTTGTGTTGTGACAAAAACACACTTCCCTTTGCTGGGGGGATGACCAAGTGCCAGGCACAGGTCCAGCCCCGTCACAGCAGGCATTCAGAACATTCTTTTTTTTGGTGAGGAAGACTGGCCCTGAGCCAACATCTGTGCCAATCTTCCTCTACTTTGCATGTGGGATGCCTCCACAGCATGGCTGACGAGTGGGGTAGGTCCACAACCAGGATCCAAACCCGCAAACCCAGGCCTCTGAACTGGAGTGTGCAGAACCCCAACCACTCAGCCATGGGGCCAGCCCCTCAGAACGTTCTTTTTTGGGGGGAGGGGAGGAAGATTAGCTCTGAGCTAATCTCTGTCAATCCTCCTCTCTTTGCTGAGAAAGATTAGCTGTGAGCTAACATCTGTGCCCATCTTCCTCTATTTTGTATATGGGATGCCGCCATACCAGGGCTTGATGAGTGGTGCAACAGTCCACGCCCGGGATCTGAATGTGCGAACCCCAGGCCATCAAAGCAGAGCACACAAACTTTACCACTATGCCACCGGGCTGGTCCCAGAACATTCTTTTTGAATGCAGACTTCTCCAGGAAGCCCTCGGGGATTTTTCTTCCCTTTACCCCACAGGCCCTGACTCTCTGTCCCACAGTTGGATGCTAAGCAAAGCCCTCTGGGCCTGCTGGCTCTCTCTCTCCAGGAGCACATCCCTGCTCTGGGTTCAGGTCAGGGCCCCTCATTGCTCTCTGCAGCCCCAGAAGTGCTGGCACAGAGCAATGTCTAGTGGGCCATGGGGTTGGGAACCCAGCAGCCTGTGAAGACGGGGGTCTGAGGTCTCACGAGTGGGGCAGGCCTGATGGGAGCCTGGGACGTCTGCATCTCTGGGCCGTCAAACAGTCGGCCAAGCCCCTTGAAGCACATTCAGAAATGACCAGATCATCCAGGCTGAGGCTGAGGGCAAGGCCAGGCAGTGACGAGGCTACAGGTCTAGCCCGAGTCCAGGAGGGGCACCCGCTCCAGCCTCCCGGAGAACCCATGCCAGCAGCACCGGGCACGCAGACCACTGTGGGGGCTTCTAAGTTTGGGAGGGGTCCAACCCTGAGGGGAGTGTGTGTCCCTGGCAGGCTGCTGTGGGAGCAGGGATGGTCAGCAGAACGCTGTGTGTTAGGGGTTCTAGCCTGCTTACATCACGAAAGGCCTGTGTACTTGGGTTCTCAGGCTTTGCTAGAATTTTCTTTATTGCCAAACACTCCAGGCTGAATCAGGAGGAATGTGCTCTCAAGGTTTCTAGATTTGGGCCCTAAAAGTGACCCACGTGGGAGGTGAGGTAACTGTACCGGAGCGGCGAGAACTGCATGTCACTTTCAAACACCAGGTCAGGCACATGAGGTGTCCCGGGGGTCTGGGGCTGGCTGGGCACTTGACGTTGCAGGAGGGACCAAGAAGGAGAAACGCTCATGCAAACCTTAGACTGACCAGTTGGGTGTGGGGGCGTTCCAACCACTTGACACCCCAGTGATGTAACAACACACGCTAACCATGTTCAGGGGCCAGCGGCCTCTGACCTATGTGCAGGTCACACAAGCACACCCGCCTTTCCCGCCCCGCCCTGGCCCGGCTTCCTCATCAGTCTCCAAGTTAGGTCTGAACCACTTCCAACCTGTAACTTGGCAGTTCTTCGTCCCTCTGTAACCCCCGCCAGCCCCAGCCAAGCTCAGACCCTCGAGGAAAGAGCTGGGAAAACTGGGCTGGCCACTGGGGCAGTGGCCCCCAGCAAAGCCATCTGAGTACTTCCAGAACCCCTTTCCCTAAGTGTTTTCACTCTCTTTGCTGAGCCTGGGAGACCCGCTGCCCTTTGCCCTGGGTCTGGTACCCTAGCCCCGCCTAACAACCCAAGACAGCCATGGCCACTGGGGGCCACACACCGGGCAGAGCAGGTCCTGGGAAGCATCACTACTTTGCTCCTGTCTGCCCACTCAGGAGAAAAGATCCCCCGCGGGAGTGTGACTGCCCTGCTCGCCATTCGGGAATCCAACATGGGAAGGAGGCCAGCTCCTCAGTCGTCATTTCTGGGTTTGCCATCGGAGCCTGGCCCCGGGCTTGTGAAAGCTTCTGTCCCCACCATTAAATGTCTGATCTGGCCGACGGATTGTCCAGCACACGGAAAGACGCAGGAAGGCTCTGAAGACCCCACCATCAAGAAGTGGGATACTGTCGTGGGGGTGGGGGCACCACGTGGCCACTGAGAAAACCTAGTGGGTTTATGAGCCACGGCCTACGTGAGGTTGTGTTGGTTTCGAGCTCCCCTCGGGGCAGAAATTCCACCTCGTGTTCTCAGATGCCTGGGACCTCCTCTAGAGCCTCCTTCCTCCTCCAGATCTGACGTCCATCACAGAAACGCCTCCATCCCTCCGACCACCTTGGTCTGTACATCTCGGAGGGGCCACCTGTATCTCGGTGCCGGCATCCATGCCGATGCCCACCGGTGTGCTGGCCACTTCAGTGGATGCGATGTTCGGCACGACAGAAGCATGCCGTAGCTGAGCATTCGCGGCGAAGGTTGTGTTTGCTGTTAACACAAGGACATTTCCCCTCTCCCAACTCCAATTAGAAGCCGGCAGTTCCGAGGCTGCCCTGCCCCCATCCGGTGCCGGCCACGCCTCATAAATCGCTTGAACAAGTTTATGGGTGAGCTGGCTGTAACTCCCTCTCCCTGCGCAGGGCACGGCTCGCCACCGTGATTACTCTGGAGGGCATGCGTGCCCGTCTTCCACAGGAAGGCTTGCTCTTATTTCTGCTCCAGCAGTCACGCCCAGCAGAGCCCTCTCCGGCTCCCACAAGGCCCCTGACCTCCCGTGCCCTTGGAGGAGCGTAAGCCCACAACAGGAGGTGGACAGCTACCGCGCAGCCTTGGAAAGCTGCTAGGCATTTGGACTTGCGAGTCAACAGCCCTGGGTCTGCTGGGCACCCCTGCTTCCCACTGCTCCAGTTCAGGATGCCTGGGCCACCCATGCCCCGGGCCAGGGGCCGCCCTGTCTGTCCCATCATCCCTGGTTCCCTCTGCCACTGGAGCCCAGAGCCTCAGCCAATCAGTGACCAGCAGACTGGGCTCATTAGTGCCGGCTGACATCTGGCGGCCAGACTCCGTTTGTGAGGGCCCGGTCCAGTGTCGGCCGGCAGCCTGAAGGAACGGGGCAACTCTGCAGATGGCCAGATGGGCACTGCTCGTGCAAGAGAGAGTGGTGTACGTGTCTGAGGGCGCTTGTGGGAGTCCAGGGGCCTTGGGTGCTTGCAGGATGCCTCCAGTAATGGCTTCTCTTCCACCTCTCTGCCCCAGTCATCCCCAGAGGAGCCCAAAGCCCTGAGCACTCTTCAGTATGCTAGCCCTTTTGAATTACCCACCCATCCATCCATCCACCCACCACCCACTCATCTATCCATCCACTCATCCACTCATCCAGCCATCCATCTACCCACCGATCCAGCCATCCACTCATCCACCCATCCATCCATCCACCCACCCATCCATCCATCCACCCACCACCCACCCATCTATCCATCCACTCGTCCACTCATCCAGCCATCCATCTACCCACCCACCCAGCCATCCACTCATCCACCCACTCATCCATCCATCCACCCACCACCCACCCATCGGTCCATCCAGTCTCCTATTCAACTATCCCCCCTCCTTCCCTCACATTCGCCTTTCCTCTCTCAGAGGCTGAAGTGAGCATCCTCTCACCTCTGTCCACCTCCTTCCTTGGTGACCTTCAGGCTTCAGCAGAGCCTATGGAATCCCCATAGTTGCCAGCCCAGCAGCCATGAGTCCTGCCTGCTCTGTTGTTCCCTTCCAGCCCACTGGGTCAGAAATGACACCCTTAGGGCAGTACTCCCTCAGCCTCCCGTGAGCCTGGCTCACTAAAGTAGCCTGGATGGGGCAGGCCTGGTCCACTGCAGCCAACGTGACACCAACGAACGTCAGTATTTGTGGAGCAGAAGGAAGGACTTGGCGCTGAACTGACGTGCTCTGGGGAGCTTAGTAAGGCAGCTCTTGGCAGATCCTTCCATGGTTTCGGCATAGCTCCTGGAGACCCCACTGAGCGGGTGAAGAAAGTCAGGCCCATCTAGGTGAGAGGCAGCCTGTGGCCAGATCACCACCCACCGCTCCCCTGCTTTTTGTCCCCCGCTCTTACGGAACCCTGGTCCTGAGCACTTACAAAAAAATTTGTTTTAATATTTTTGTTGGAGAAAATTAGAAAAATACAAGAAGAGCTTTACCACACAAATAGAAAGTAGCTTTGACCCTACTGTGCTAAGCACCGCTGATATTTTGGCGCGCTCCTTGGGATTTTTTTATTTCAAGATCAAGTGGGGGTGTGCAGTACACATGTTTTACCCCTCACTTTCTTCATGTTGTTGTGTCTAGCCCGTCTCCGTCTCGGTGGACACTCCCCCTCCACAGCACTGCTCTGCGTCCTGCAGGTGCATCCTGGCTTTTCTCCCAGTTGCTCTGCTGGGCCTGTGCTTCCAGAGAAGGACCCTTGATGCTCCTGCCCCACCCCACGGGCTCCCGTCTCTTTCACCTGGCCTGCCTCAGATTTCATGGTCGCAGCTGCTCAGACCAAGCCTGGTGTCCTCCATCAGAGACCTGGGGAGGAGCCAGGCAGAGGCCCTGTGTTCCAGAATCCATGCAGGGCTGGTTGAAAGTGGGGTTTCTCTCACTTTCCCGGGGGTTCTTGATCATGCATTGAATTGGGGGGTGCTCGTGGCTCAAGGGTCCAAGTGCCCCAGGGCAGGTCTGAGGCTGATCGCCCCACACTGTCAGATGGGATTTCTGCAGGTGTGCCCACGGCCCCCGAGGACATGTGGGCTCCCCGCTCATCACTCATCTGTGTGAGGGGGTAGGGATGATGGCAGAACGTGGTGGGGCCTCAGACTTCACTCAGTGAAGCTCCCCCATCTCCCCCTTCTGAGTGGGGGCTCTCGAGGCCCTCCATGGGCAGAGCCAGCAGCAGGCTCGCTCAAGGTCAGACTGGCCCCACCTGGATGCTTCAGCACAGGCCAAGCCTGAGCTGGGTGAGTGGCCTGGCCCGCCCAGTACTGCTTCCTGTAGCCAGGGCAGAGCCACCCCCAACAGAGGTACCCTGGGTGAGTACACTCCCCCTCCCTTCTGCTGCCCCAGCCCAGCCGCACCAGCATTTCCCCCGGGGCTGGAGGTCTGGGTCCCCTATACTCAGACAGGCAAGACAAGGAGGAGCCTGGACCCTCGGCCACCTCCAGCTGGATTTGCAGGGCTCCTGCTCTGCCTGCCAGCCTTCTGCACCCCAGCCCCTGCCCCGCACATCCTCACACAACCTCCAGTCCCCCACTCTCCTGTCTAGCCCTCTCCTGACACAACCTCACACAATGACTCCTGACAGGCACTGTGACGGGTCCCTGGTAATTTCGCTCCAAAGTGGCAACCGGCCTTTGTCGTGCAGGTGGGAGTGTCGGAGTGCAGGACCCTTCCTGGCACTCTTCCCCATGAATTCTCATGTGCTGTTTCCTATCTGCCCAGTTATCGCCTCATGTTTGTTTCCGTGTGTGGTGGCCTCCTGTGGCGACGGGTGGGCTGCCTGTCGAGTGTTTTGCCCCTGGGCTCGAGGGTTGTGGACCAGGGGTGCATTGAGCCCCCCAGCATTTAGGCTGCTGATGGCCTGGAGTCTGACGAAGCTTCGGAGGACACAGGCCTCTGTGGCCTGGGGAGACACGGCAGGCCTCCCTGGAAGGTGGTGAGCCGCACCTGGGCACACGCTGGGCAGAGAGGTGGACCTCTTGCCTGGGACAGGCATGGCTGGAACCCTGAGACTGAGGTTTCAGGGGACCCAGGTTCCAGATCCAATGAGACAGAGGCCTCCCTGCAGCTGCTTCAGGGCTCCGGGAGGGGGCCCACCTGACCACAGGGTAGGCTGGGAAAGGCAGCCCCCCAGGACCGTCTCTCCCTGTGGGGATGTCAGGTGGGTGTCAGCCATCAGGACGGCTAAGCCCCCCGCAGGGGTGTCAGACACAGGTTTGCTTGTCGTCCAGACACAGCCCATCATGGGTGCGCACAGCTCCAGGCACGGTCCGGAGACCTGGGTGCTTCTCCAAGGGTGGCCACGGTCAAGTGGGTCCGAATCTTTCCCATCTTTTCTAGGCACAAGTACAGATAGAAATACCCAGAAGTAGGCTTTTTCTGCAAAGTGGATGCCACCACACGCACGGTCGGCCCTCCTGCTGGCAGGTACCAGCCCTTCCTTTTCCGGGTGAGCATGAAGCAGCAGCGTCACTCTTCCAAACGGCTGCTCAGCAACCTGTCGTCTCTCTACCTGCTTTACCTAACCAATCTGTAGTGAGGTTTTTCCATTTAATAATTTTTCAATTGTTGATGTTTTCCTGATATTCTTAAACTATTATGAACAAAGCTGCAGTGGATATTCCTGCTTCCCTGTGTGGTGTGTGCTTCGGGGCTAGATGCTGACTCAGGGACCCGCGTGGCTGGATGGTATGCATGTTTACCGAGTGGATAGAAGCTGCCAGTTCTGAGAGCCCATCTTTGAAGGACGATTCAGCAGCTCCTCAGAGGGCCTGTCTCCTTTCTAGGTGTTAAAAAACCTCCAAGTGAAAAATTCAAGGAGGCGGTTGTTAAAATCGAGCACCTGCCGTATTAGTCTCCTCGGGCTGCGGTAAGGAAGCACCACAGATGGGCGGCTCAAACAGCACATTTATTCTCTCACGGTCCTGGAGGCTGGAAGTCCAAGATCAAGGCATCGGCGGGGCTGGGCTCCCTCTGAAGGTGTTAGGGAAGGATGTTCCAGGCCTCTCTCCCGGCTTCTGGTAGATCATTGGCTCACTGCAGTGAGACTCCAATCTTTGCCTGGAGTTCTCCCTGTGTGTGTGTGTCTATGGCCAAATTTCCCCTTTTTATAAGGACAACAGTCACACTGGAGTGGGGCCACCCTAATGGCCTCCTCTTAACTAGATCATCTGCAAAGACCCTACTCCCAAATACGGTCACCTTCACAGGTACCAGGGGTTAGGACACAACATAAGAATTTGGGGGACACAATTAAACCTGTAACACTTGCCCAGTGAGAACTGGTGTGAAGAAAGCAAATGAGAATGTGGGAGCCCAGGGAGTGGCTCAGCAGCACCTGCTCCACATGACCCAGAAATGAGGATGTATTAGTGATCTGTCACTGCAGAATGAGTTAACCCCAAACTTAGCAGCTGAAAACAACAAGCATTTCTTATCTCACAGTTTCCACGGTTCTGGAATTGGGGTGCGGGGCATCTGGTGCCTCCAGCTCGGCCTCTTAGGAGGCTGCATCAAGCTGTTGGCTGGGGCTGCAGTCTTGTTTGAAGGCTGGACAGGAGGCGAGGAGGGCTCTGCTTCCAAGCTCACACACGTGGTCGTTGGCAGGCCTCTGTCCCTTGCCGTGTGGGGCCCTCCTGGTTGGCCTAACGGCGTGGCAGCTGGCTTCCCTTAGAGAGAGCAATCCGAGAGGGAGAGTGAGCACCCAAGATGGAAGCCACAGCCCTTTTATAACCTAATCTCAGAAGCGACGTCCCATCACTTCTGCTGTTTTCCACTCCTCAGAAGTGACTCAGACCACAGGGAGGGGTTACACAAAGACACAATGGCCAGGAGGTGGGATTATTGGGTGCCGTCTTGGAGGCTGCCCAAACAGGGGGCATCAACCAGAGCGGGAGGGCTGGGGCTGAGGGTCACCATGTGGCAGCTCCGACCCAAACACATCTGCCCCAGCCTCGGTTTCCTCAGCCGTCAGCAGGGGTGCCACCTTCTGCTGGCAGCTCAGGGAACCACTGGAGTCTAAGGAGAAGGGGCGCTATGGCCATCTGTGGAGTGTGGCCAGTTGGCAGGAGCACCCTGGGGTGGCCTCAGTGGGTCACTGAGAGATCAGCTGGGGGCTCTCCGGTGGCCTCATTTATTTAAACTGCTATTGCTACCAGTTCTTGTTGCTTCAAATGTTGTGTCCTGACCTAGGACACTCCAAACACACCAGGGTTATCCTCTCCCCTGCATCCAGGGGAGCGGTCTCGGCCTCCCTGGCCGCTGAGTCTCTGAGGTGCCAGTCACCCCTTCAGGGCGCCCACCCCAGCCCGGCAGCCAGTCCAGCAGGAACACCCCTGGCTTGGTCTTCAAAAACAGAGGGTCTCCCGCCCCCTGCTGGCGCCCCAGTGGAACTGTCACAAGATCTGGGGCGGCCGGGGGTGGGTGAGTGGGAGGGGTGGGAGGTTACTGGGTGCAAGAACAAAAGGACGCTTGTTAGTGTCACGGGGAGACAGGACACTGCGGTTGGGGGGGGGGGAGTCAATGTTTGCTAAATAGGGAAAAAACTCCCCCTGCCTCAGTGGAGAAAAGGTTTATTTTCAAGTGTATTACGGTCATTACCCAGAGGAAAGGCAGAGCAAATGAGCCGGCGTGCAGAGCGGTGAGCCGCCCGTTTTCCCAAAGACCTCGAGAGGAGCAGAGTGCCCGCGCTCCCTCCAGCCGGACACGGCCGAGCTTTCGGTTTTAAATAGTTTATAACATTTCAGAGGCAGTGTCTAAGTGAGGGCAGTCCCTGGAGATGCTCAGCAGACCTCTACATTTAGCCAGTGATAAATAACCGGGAGAGCACAAGGCCCAGAAGGATCCCAGATTTAATTCAAATAATTTAAAATCTAATGTTGAAAGAGCTCTTTGCATTCATGGGCCGTGCGCGCTCCCAGCCAGAGAAAGAAAAGGCTTTGTGTTCAGGGTGGGGGCAGGGTGACAGGCTGCGAGCCCAAGGTGGAGGGACTAACCTTTTGACCACGTGCTGCTTCCAGCCAGCTCGCCGGCATTTTTCATATTCTAAGTGGCAGGCATCGTTTCTGAAAGCCAGACGTGGGGGGAGGAGGATTTATCTCCGTGGAGTTTCGACTCCAGGTGAAAGGAGTTTTGTCCACGCAAGGCTGTCTCTTCACAAGCCCACAATGGGGAGGGAAGGGGGGGGCGCCCCTTCTCCATGGAGGTGCACTCCTCACGCACAGCTCAGGTTTCCGGACAGAGGCGTCTCCATGCAGAAGCGGTCAGCACCCTTCCATCTCACCCGCACACTCTGCTAGCTGTGTGGCCGAGTCCCCATCACGGGGGTGGGCAAGGTCTGCACAGCCAGCCTGACAGGCCCAGCACAGCTGAGGCCCATCTGAGGAGGGAGCCCCCATCGCCCTCGCCCCTTCCTGGCCTGATCCACAGATCAAGCACGTGACCAGGGGCCACCAGGAGCTGGATCTCAAGAGACCTGAGTCGTGGCTAGTGTGGGCCTGAGAATCCACGCTCTGTTTTGAAGGATTTGTGAACCCATGTGTTCTGGATTGAGCAGTGTCGCCCCAAAGAATCACAGTCACCCAGAACCTCAGAATATGACTTTATTTGGAAATAAGGTCTTTGCTGATGCAATTAGATGAGTTAAGATGAGGTCATACAGATTAGAATGGGATCTAATTCCAATGACCGGTGTCCTCAGAAGAGAAAACAGATCACATGGGGAGACGGCCATGTGACAACAGAGAGAGTTTGGGGTGATGTGTCTACAAACCAGAGGCCTGGAGAGACTCTCCCTCGGAGCCTCCAGAAGGAACCAGCCCTGCCCACACCTGGATGTGAGGCCTCCGGAACTGTGAGAGCAGACATTTCTGTTGCTTTAAGCCCCAGTTGTGGTGTTTTGTTACAACCACCCCAGGGGTACTCGCGGGAGAACTGTTGGACAGTCATGTTGCCCAGCCACAACGCCCATCTGTCTATTTGACGTTACACAAACGCACGTCATGACGGGGAGCAAAAAGCGTCGTCTTCTTGAGTTTCCTCCCTCCCTTGAGCCTGCTTTGAGGTGGGCCCAGGGTGCTCGGAGCCCCCAGACCCCTCTCTGTGCAGCTCTCCTCAAAGCCCCCGACCTTCCATGGAGACGAGACATACCCACCAGCTGGCCTTTCTAAAATTATCCACTTTCCCTTGTCCTGACTGTCATGTTTTTTCTTTTTAAGAGAATCCACGGACCTTCTCTTGGAAGGCGCAAAAAGGCAACATCTTGGTTCCGAGTCTGTTCCCGGAGTGGGGGCGGGGCCTCGGAGCATCTTCGGGGAGCGCAGAGGCCAGAGAAGCGCCCAGCGGAGGGAGGCCGTCTCCCCAGACCCGGCTCTCAGCACCAGGTCGCATCTCACTGTCTCTCCCCCAGCAGCATCTCAAGCTACATCTCATCTGTCAGGGGTGTGTTTTCATACTCTGGGCAAGTGGAAAGGGAACGAGGATGTTGGGGGTGGGGTCAAGATTTCTCTAGAAACAAACCTTGTCAATCTTATCAAGAGAGGCAGAGCAAGACATCTTGGGGCACTTGGGAGAAGCACCCGTGGGCAGGGCAGGATGGTGGGTCTGAGACCTTGATGGTGAGGGGTCGGGGGGCCCAAGCCGAGAGCACAGCCCTTCCAACCACCACTGGGGGTTTCCTGACTGAGAGCAGAGAAAACCGCAGCCCTGGCCTCAGCCCCGAGCCCCCTCTCCTCCAAGCTTCCTCTGCGCAACTGCCTCTGCTGACAACCATCTCCCTGTTCAGGGAATGGGCGGCCTGGGGTGGTGGGTACAAGTGCCCGCACAGACCCGCTGCCCCAGAGGGGGAAGGAGGAAGCTGCATCCAGGAGGACCTAGGAAATGCACGGGGCAGCTGGTGACAACTGCAACTCTCTAAAGCATCCCCTGAATAAAATCCATGTCCTGACCATGTCCAGAGGCCTGAGGCAAGTTCGACCTGCCTGCTCTCCACTCCTGTCTCCCACCCTGGCCCTCAGGGCCAGCCTGCTCCCCACACTGGCCTTCCTCCAGTTCCTTGGGGTTGGGCGGCTCATCTCCCTAATTTGGAGAGACTTTCCTCCAAATTTCCAGACGTCAGCACTCTTGACACCTGTTCTACCCAGTACCGTAGCTACCACCGCTTGCAACCGTGCACTACGACACTCTTTAGAATTAAACACTCAGTGCCCCAGGTGCACCAGGCAATAGCCTCCCAGACTGGATGCGCAGGTGCAGGCCTGCCCACTGGGGCATCGGGTTCCAGTGGGCAGTGATGTCTAGAGCCACACCTTCAGGGCATGTCCCCGCATGCTGCCCTCCCACACTTGTCCTTGCGGATTGTGATCACCATGTGGTGATGATCTCTGATCATGATCAGATCTGTCTTTCCCCCCACAGCTCACCCTCCAGGGGGGAGGGGCTCCATCTTGTGAGTACCATGGTCCTGAGCCACCCAGCCCAGCACCTGCCCAGCCAATGGCTGTTGGGAGGAATGAATGAATGAATGAGAAACAATGTGATGAATGAGGAAGAATGTGATGACTAAATGAATGAGAAAGAACTTGAACGAACGAGTGAGAAAGAGTGTGACGAATGGATAAGGGAATGAATGAATGAGGAAGAAAGTGATAAATAAATGAATGAATGAGAAAAAACTTGAATGAATGAATGAGGAAGCATGTGGTACTGCAGGCAGCACTCAGCTCCCCACCCGGCCCCTGACCATAGACTATTCCCAGAGACCATGTTTCTGCCCCCTGAAGGGGAGGCAGCTACCTCAAGGGGAGGGTTTGGGGATCCCAAAATAGGTGGGGCAGGTGCCATGGGGAGGGATGCTGCCCCAGGGGAGGAATTACAAACAAGCCAAGCAATTCGCTTCCAGGAGCCTGTGGACTCACTCCTCCAGGCCTCCTATGTGAGCAGTAAATACTTTTCTTTCTCAAGGTATTCTGCCCCGGACGGGCGGCGAGTGGCTGGCCAGGACTCCCGTCCTCTGCCTGGACATGGCATGGGAAGGCTGAGCTGGGCTCTGGGCGCTGGCAGCCCCAGGACACTTCTCAGCATCCTGAGTCTGCATGCTCGGCTCCACGCAGATGCTCAGAGAGCCAGGCGGCGGGGGGCCTCCACGTTGTTCACGTGCCGTCTGTTCGCCGCGGTGAGAAAGACACTGGGCAGTTCACCGCCTCTGCCTGGAAGTGACACGGGTCGCTTCTGCTCACATGTCACTGGTCCCACGGCCTCGCCAACCTGCAAGGGAATCCGGGAGCACAGGAGAGCAGAGGGCCTGTCTGGCAAGCCGTCCTGAGCTTGCCACCCTGGCGTCCCCTTGATGTGGCTAGTTAATCAGGAGGTGTGTGCATGTGCGTATTTTCTGAAGTTATGCTTGGTTGGTGTATGTATAGGGTTGCCAAATTCCATAGGTCATACCTGTGCTAAATATTTTTCCTTGTTTACCTGAAATTCAGATTTAACTGGGCATCCTGTATTTGTAGTTACAAACCTGGCCGCCCCACCCATGAGAGCGTCATTGGCTTCGGGCCCCTAAACTCTAAGGCGGTGGGTATGTACGTGGTTGGCGTCTGCCACTCGGGAGCTTCAAACAAGGAGAAGCATTTGATCTAAGGCAACAGAGTGGAGCTACAGCCGCCCCTGGCCCCGGGCTGAGGGAGACACGCACAGAAAGGAATGCGAGCCAGGAGACGCTGGCCGACTGGCCATGGCACCCGAGGCTTGCTGGGGTGGAGCTCTGGCCCTCTGGGCATCTGTGCCAAAGACATGTCTGGAGCTTTCCAAAAGAGAATTTGACCTAAAAATGGAAACCAGCCTCCTTCTCCCCCGCGCCCCCGCCTGTCTGCCCAGACTCCCAGGAGAGGGACCTCTGGAACGTCAGTCGGCAGAGACTTGAAACACCCACGCTGCACTTGCGATTCTCACGAGGGCCCGGAGGTAACTGTTACCCGTGCTCGGGTCTTATCACCGAGTTCCCAAGACATCCGCAAGATAGCCAGAGGCAGCCAAACCCGAGAGGATTGGGAGCTTGATGGATGGCAGGAGCCCGGGACGCGGGTCCCCCACGCCGCGGAGAGCAGTGGTTCTCCTCTGCCCGACGAGAGAGGAGACGGAGCACAGGATGGCTTCCCTGCCTATTTCCTTCTGCGGCTGCATCTTTGAAGATGTTGATTAAAGGTTTAGTGTGGACAGGACCGAGGTGTCCACCTTGTCCCAAATGCCTCTGCACCCTCCCCACCTGCATCCCCGCCCTCTGTGGGGGCTGCCATCCCCCCACTCAAGGATGGCTTATCAGCACCTGCTGTGCCCCAGGCCCTGTCACTCCCTCACACCCTTGGCTCTGTGGGTCTAGAGGTTCTGATTCCCAGAAGGACACATTTCCACCATGGGTCACCATAGAAAGAGTCCCACTGAATTTAGGACAGTTCCATCTGGTCGTTTTTGCCTTGTTGGCAGCAGTAATTGATCTGATCATTGGGCGGGGGGAGGAATACGCCTGGCATTCCTCTGACCCACTGGGGCATCTCCCGGCACTCCAGTGCCCGGTTTTAGCTGTAATTGGGTAGGTACGATAATCATGGCGGTAGAAAGCAGTGGAACAGACTTCTAATGGGTCCCTCACTATCCAGTCAGCTAGACCAGGACGGGTACCAGCCTAGGGGAGGGGACTGTAGAACGAGTGGTAGAGGAGAAGACGACAAGCGCCAGTTGCAGTGTTGAGACTACTGCAGCATTGGGGCTGTCCTTTACCACACCAACCCCCTTCTTGTAAGTTTCCCCAGGAATTAAGCCCACAGACTCGTGGAGAACCTGGGACTGGATAAGGTGAACTTGCTGTGAGAAGCAAGTGAATTGGGCAGACAAGCAGCAGACCGCAGTAGGTGCTGTGGGGCCCTCTCAGATGCCCTTTGTGGGATCAGTGGCTCCATCTCCTGCTTGCATGAGTGTTGGGTGCCAATGACTGACGTGTCCTCCTCAGGGAATCACTTTCAATTGACGTGAGTTGCCTTGTGCCAGACGTTGTGCACCCCCCGGGGAGCTCGTGGGCGAGGACAGACTGTAGAGTAAGGACGGACCTTCATCTCTGGAGTGTGGTCTGTGCTCCAGAGCCCAACCCCTTACGTTCCGGAGACTCTTTCCGAGACCACAGGCGACCAGCTCTTTCCCTTTCCCCACCCTGCTTCTCTCCTCCCTTGCAGGCTTTGCTGATGAATCCTTCTCTGATGAACCACCTGCAGCCACGTCCACGTTCCAGAACCTGACTCGGGGAAGACGCACCGGCAGATCCTTGTTGCTGGCTGCATGACTGGAATTTCCCCTTCAAAACAAAGCATCAGGAAAAACTATTATAATTATAGCATGCACTCCAGGGCGAGAAAGTCCTGGGTTCAAATCCCAGATCTACAACTATCAGCTCTGGGGCCGTGACCAGCTCCCTTAACCTCTTTGACTTTGACTCTTTGTTAAGTATCCGGAATCACGGAAACCCCAGGAGGCTGAAAGGCTTAAATGACACAGTGCTCACAAAGCACTTAGTACAGTGCCCGCCCCGGGTAAGTGCTCTGGGAATGGCGGCCACTGATGATGACAATGATGATGATAAGGAAGAAATTCGGTTCCACCACTCCAGACTCCAGCCTCTCCCATCTTTCTAACAATCACATGTGAGTAAAAACAGGGCCCCAGTCACCTCGATGCCTGGAGCTTAATCCCTGCCACTCTGTTGCTTTCTAAATTTAGAGCTTATAAAATTACTGAATGGTTGGAAAGCAGGGGAAAAAGAGAAAAGTGGAATTGTGTGACCATATATGTACATGCTTTCAAGTGCCGGGGTGAGGGAGATACGGTATTTACCTCCCAATGATGGGATATCCCCAAACACTCTTCCTAAGAAAACATCAGGCCTCAGAGTGAGTCCAACACCCGTTCTGCCCTTGGTCTACACGTCTCTCCCCACTAGACTTTGAGCCCCGTAAGATAGACGCACTCACTTCACATCACACTAGGAGCACTTGGCCACTCCCTCTCCAGTCATCGCTCTCATTTCCAGCTTGGAAAGTTCTCTTATACAAATAGATCAGCTTCTACGAGTACCAGCTTCATCCCGACCTCTCCCAGGGCATCCTCTCTGTCTTAGTCAGCTTGGGCGGCCTAACAGAATACCGCAGACGGAGGGATTATAAACCACAGACGTTTATTTCTCACAGTCTGGAGGGTGGGAGTCCAAGATCAAGGTGCCAGTGGATCCGGTGTCTGGTGAGGGCCCACTTCCTGGTTCACAGATAGCCATCTTCTCACTCTGTCCTCACATGGTGGAAGGGGCAAGGGAGCTCTCTGGGGTCCCTTTTCTAAGAGCACTAATCTCCTTCCTGAGGGCTGCATCCCCACAAAGGCCTCACCTTCAAACGCCATCACACTGGGAGTTAAGATTTCAGCATATGAATTTGGGGGACACAGACATGCAGTGCACCACACTCCCCATAACCTCTCCTCCCGGCGCCTGCGGTGGTGAGGGGACAGTCTCCACATTGAACCTTCCGCTGTATCTGGGCACTCATGTGGGGAGGCTCCTGAGACCTTAACAACAGCCCCAGGGGCTCCAGGCTGCGGCCTCAGGAGAGGCAGGGCCCTGTCTGGATGGGTGGGGCTCTGGGACTGCAGGAGACTCCCTTAGTCCTGGCTGCCAGAAGCACCCCAATACCTTGCTCCCATCACATTAAACACCTCCAGTGAGGGTCACAGGCGGACTGGGCGGTCCTGAAGTCCTCTCAGCCCAGGTCAGGCTCTCTTACCTGTCTGCACGCAGG
Organism: Tapirus indicus; assembly: GCA_031878705.1. NCBI lineage: Eukaryota > Metazoa > Chordata > Mammalia > Perissodactyla > Tapiridae > Tapirus > Tapirus indicus. Next base: position 86,217,975 of record CM062924.1, on the reverse strand, counting down.
ATAATTACACCCACTGTCCTCATCGTGGGCTGATGTTTCCTGCTCCTACATATTACTTATTGGTGGCTGTGTGTGTGTATGTTTGTGTGGGTATTAAAACAGAGAGAGTTCCTTTTTTCCAGGAATATTCCGATCAAGATAACATGAGAATACTCCTGTTGAAAAAATAGCTTAGAAATGCTAGGTAAAATTTGACACACATCTTTTAAAAGAAGAGCTGAGCTTGCAAAAGAGTAATGGAAATTTCCAGGGGCCCAAAAATGAATACCATGACCCAAAAGAGTAATTGAGGTGAGCTAATGCTGTGACTGCCTGGGGGCTGGCTCCCAGATGCTGGCCTTGATATAAATGGGTTTGAAATGGGCTCCCAGCACAGGGAGTCAGGTCCTTAGGCACCCAAAGGGCAAGTGTTGGAATGGAGACTTCTGCATAAAGCCGCAGTCCCTGCTTCCACCACAGTGAGAGGAACGGTCACTAACAAAAGCCACTTGCCAGCACACAAATACTACCGGGAAGCTTGTTTGTCTCATCCCTCAGAGAGAAGCATTTCCAGAACAGTGGAGTAAGGACCTCCCAAACTGCTCCTCCATAAAAGCAAGGAGAACACTGGCAAAACAGCCAAAATCAACTTTTTTAGAACTCTGTAAATTCATCAAAGGCCTCCAACAATTCGAAGAGCATTTGTTCAAAAAAACACTTGAATCTTATAAATACGTTCAAAGACTAGAGAGCTTTGTGGCATTTTAACTTGCCTTCCCCCTCCCCCTCTCCACAGCAGCATAGTGCCCTGAAAACCAACCACCTGTCAGTCATGATAGCCGTGGAAACCAGCAGCCCAACAGCCATGGGGACAGGGAAGTTCCAACACATTCCTAGGAATCTAGAAAACCACATGCATGTGCAGGGATGTGCACATACCCAGGAAAGACCTCAGAAGGCCCTGATCTCTCACCTCTAGTTGACCTTGAGACTCTGCACAAGGAGGAATTGAAGGCTAAGGCAGAGTTGTAACCTGCCTGCTGAAGCATTGACGTCCTCCTGACCACTAAGCAAACCAAGCAGAGACTTCAGTGGCCACACGTGACAAAGAGAACAGACTTCATAGAACTAGTTCAGGAAAGTCACCAAATAAACAAACAGCAGCAACAATAAAAACTCTAGGGGGAGGGGAATCTGATTTCCAGAGTTGCCACATTATATTCTCCAAAAACGTCCATTTTCCAACAAAAGGTCATGAGACTTGCAAAGAAACAGGACAGTATGACCATAATAGGACAAAAATCAGTCAACAGAAGCTTCCCCTGAGGAAGCCCAAGTGTTGGACTTACTAGACAAAGATTTAGATCAGCTATTATAAATATGCTCTAAAAAACTAAAGGAAATCATGTGTAAAGAACTAAAGGAAAGTATAAGAATGATGCCTCACCAAATAGGGACTATCAATAAAAAGATAGAAATCACAAAAAATAATCAAAGAGAAATTCTGAGGATGAAAAGTAGAATAATTAAAATGAAAAAAAGAATCACTAGTTGGGCTCAACAGCATATCTGAGCTGGCGAAAGAAAGAATCAGTGATCTTGAAGCCAGGTAAGTTGAGATAATCCATTCTGAGGAACAGAAATAAAAAAGAATGCAGAAAAATGAATAGAGCCTCAGAGACCTGTGGGACACTGTCAAGTACAGCAGTAAACATATGACGGGAGTCCCGGATGACAGTGAGAAGGGGACAAAAAGAAATTTGAAGAAATAATGGCCAAACTTCCCAAATTTGATGAAAAACATTAATCTACACATCCAAGAAGCTCAATGAACTTCAAGTAGAATAAATTCTAAAAGATCCACACCTAGACATGTCATAGTCAAGCTGTCAAAAGACACAGACAAAGGGACAATATTAAAGTAGCAAGAGAAAAGCAACTCATCACATACAGAGGATCCTCAATAAAATTAACAGCTGACTTTTCATCAGAAACCTTGTAGGCCAGAAGGCAGTGGGATCATGTACTCAAAGCACTGAAAGAAAAACACTATTAGCCAACAATCTACACTAGACAGTGAGTTGAATCCACACAAAGAAATAAAAAGCACCTGTAAAGAGAACCACAAAAATAAATATAAAAGACACTGTAAATGTATTTGTTGTTTGTAACTCTTTTCTTATTCTGCTTGATTTAGAAGACAACTGTATACGATATTTATAAAACTGTGTTGATAGGCTTAAATTGTATTAATATGTAATTTATATGACAATATAGCACGAAGATGAGAGAGTGAATGGAGCTTCAAAGGAGAGCAATGTTTGTGTACACTATTGAAATTAAGTTGGTATTAATCCTAACTGGATTGTAATCATTTAAAATGTTCATTCGTAATCCCTTAGGCAAATCACTAAGAAAATATAGTAAAAGAAACAACAATAGAATTAAATTGGCTCACTAGGAAATATCTATTTTATGCAAAAGGAGGTGATAATGGAAGAACATGGGAACAAAAAAAGACATAGAAAACAAATAGCAAAATCGCAAATGTAAATCTTACCTTATTAGTAATCAGATTTCATGTAAATGGATTAACTTCTCCTATCAAAAGGCAGAGACTGGCAGAATACATTTTTAAAAATCACAATCCAACTATATGCTATGTACAAAAGACATACTTTATATTCAAAGGCACAAATAGCTTGAATGTAAAAGGATGGGGGAAAACACACCATGCAAACAGATATCAAAAAGAGTTGGGGTGGCTACATTAACATCAGATGAAATAAACTTTAAGGCAAAAATTGTAAGAGAAATGAAGAAGGACATTTTCTAATGATAAAGGGTTGAATTCATCAGGAAGATATAGCAATTACAAACATATGTATCTAAAAATAGAGCCCCAAAATACATGAAACAAAAACTGATGGAATTGAAGAAAGAGACAGACAATTCACAGTAATAGTTGGAGACTTCAACACCCCAGTTCTAATAATGAATAGAACCACCAGGAAGAAGATCACCGACGAAATGGAATATTTCAAAAACACTATAAGCCAAGTAAACCTAACAGACATCTAGAAAACACTGCACCCAGCAGCAGCAGCAGAACACAGGTTCTTCTAAGGTGCACGTGGAACATTCTCCGGGATAGACCATATGTCAGCCATGACACAAACCTCAACAAATTTAACGGGATTGAAATCATACAAGATATGTGCTCGGACCGCAATGGGATGAAAGTAGAAATCAGTAACAGAAGAAAATTTGGGAAATTCACAAATATGTGGAAACTAAACAACACGCTCATAAATAACTGATGGATCAATGAAGAAATCACAGGGGAAAGTAGAAATTACTTTGAAATGAGTGAAAATGAAAACACAACATATTAAAATTTATGAGATGCAGCCAATGCAGTATTTAGCAAGAAAGTTATAGCTGAAAACACCTATAATAAAAAAGAAGAAAGATCTCAAATTAATAATGTAACCTGCCATCTTAAGACACTGGAAAAAAGAGGAGCAAATTAACCTAAAGCAAGCAGAAGGAAGGTGTGATGGTTAATTTTGTGTGTCAACTTGAATTGTCTGGGCCATGTGGTGCCCAGATATTTGGTCAAACATTATTCTGGGTGTGTCCAAGAGGGTGTTTCTGAATGAGATTAACATTTGAGTCAGTAGACTGAGCAAAGCAGATGGCCCTCCCTAATGTGGGTGGGCCTCATCCAATCAGTTGAAAGCCTGAATAGAACAAAAGCTGCCCCTCCCATGAGGAAGAGGGAACTCCTCCCGCCTGACTGCCTTCAAGCTGGGAATTCAGTTTTTTCCTCCTTTCAGGCTTGAACCCAACATCAGCTCCTCTGGGGTCCTGAGCCTGTCAGCTTCCAGACCAGAACTACATCATCAACTCTCCCGCTCCTCCAGTTTCTACCAAACGTTTTAAAAAGAATTAACACCAATCCTTGATAAACTCTTACAAAAAATAGAAGAAGAGGGAATATTCCCTATTTCATTCTATGGGGTCCATCATATTCCAATATGAAAGCCAGACAAAGACATCCCAAGAAAAGGAAACTAGGCTAGAACCAAAAAAACTAGACTCCTTTGTGAATAGTGATGCAAAAACCACCAGCAAATACTAGCAATTTGAATACAATGACATGTGAAAAAGGTTATACACCATGACCAAGTGGAATTTATGCCAAGAAAGTAAGTCTGGTTTAACATATGAAAATCAATTAATCTTACACACCAAATTAATAGAATAAAAGACAAAAATAACATGATCATCTTAACAAATGCAGGAAAAGCATTTGACAAAATCCAACACCCTTTTGTGGTAAAAGCACTCAACAAACCAGGAATAGAAGGAAACTTCCTCAATCTTATTAAAGACATGTATGAAAAGCCCACAGGTCATATCATACTTAATGATGAAGCACTGAAAGCTTTCCCCTTAAATCAGGAACAAGACAAGGATGTCAGCTCTCATCACTTCTATTCAACTTTGTACTGGGGGTAACTGCCAGGGCACTTAGGCAAGAAAAAGAAATAAAAGGCATCCAGATTGGAGAATAAGCAAAACTATATCTATTCACAGATGACATAATGTTGCATATAGAAAATCGTAAGGAGTAGAAAAATCTTAGAACTAATAAGCAAGTTCAGCAGGTTGCAGGATATAAGATCAATGTACAAAAAGTAATCATATTTCTATACAGTAGCAGTGAACTATCTGAAAATGAAATTAAAGAAAACCATTCCATTTATAATAACTTCAAAAAGAATGAAATTCTTAGGAATAAACTTAACAAAAAATATTCATGATTTGTACACTGAAAATTATAAAACACTGTCAAAAGAAATTAAAGACATAAATAAGTGGAAAGACACCCATGTTCATGGATCAGAAGATTTAATAATGTGAAAATGGCAATATTCCCCTAATCAATCTAGAGATTCAGTGAAATCCCTTTCAAATTCCCAACTGGCCTTTTTAAAAACAGAAATTGACACTCTTATCCTAAAATTCTTATGGGAATGCAAAGGACCCAAAATAGTCAAAACAGTCTTGAAAAAAAATGAACTAATTGGAGGGGCATGTGTAAAGGACACAGGAACCAATCAGAAATAACTCTCAATGGCCAAAGCTGTAACAATTTGAGTAATATAATAAATAATAATAGTATTAGATTAGAACCCAGAGGCAAAAATATCAACTAGTTCATAAACAAATGATTGAATAAATAAATAAATGGGGGAGAATGGACAACTCTTCCTTACAGAAACATTTCAATTTATAAATGTAAAATGAATGGATGGAAATTTAAAAATCTCCATTAAAAAACCACAGTAATAACTGCTATAGGCAAGATCCACCGATGGAAGCTAAAATTAGTGGTGAAAGTTTAAGGAGAAACAGGATATTTGCACAGCCTCGAAGTATTTCCTCTCAAATATTTATTAATTACTAATGGAAAATAGTGACTTTACTATTGTAAAACCCAACAGAGACCACCTTAACTGAAAGATCAAGGTTAACATCACCCGTAGAAAGATGTAGTACCATCACGTGCCCCCTGAGAAGGGCATATCATCTTTGTGGCATTCTTCCTCCAAAATCCACAACCTCAGTATAATCATGAGAAAACAAAACAAACCCAAGTTTATGGACATTCTTCAAAATACCTGACCTGTACTCTTCAAAATGTCAAGGTCCAGAATGACAAGGGAAAATAAGAACTGCTGCAGATTGAAGGAGACCAAGAAGATGTGACAATTAATGCAATGTAGGATCCTAGATTCGATCCTGGAACAGAAAAAGTACCATAGCGGGAAAACCAGTGAAATCTAAATGAAATCCATAATTTAGTTTTTTTAAAAAATGAGCTAAAAAAGAAATATAAATATCTGGAAAAATCTTTCACCTTTAATGATAATTCAAAGTTTACTCATGAAATATACCATCAGAATCAGAGCATTTTAGAGGGTAGTCTCCAAAATTTTCATTAGTACAAAGTTCCAATTCTAAACAAACTTTTTCAGAAATATAAACCAAGAAACAGCCCTCCCAAATCACTGAATGAAGTTAGAATCACTTTGATAGTCAAGAGCGGAAAAGGGCAATACAAGAAAGAAAAATTATAGGCTAAATTCACTTGCAAACATAGATTTTTTTAAAAAAATCATAAATAATATAGCCCAAAATTACATCCAGCAATGTGAATCATGCAAACAAATGAAAAACAAAACATTGTGGACAAGCTGGATTTATCAGAGGAATGCAAGGATGGTTTAATATTAGAAAGTCTACTTCAAGTCTGTTGCCATGAGTATAATTAGGCTTAGGTTTGAAAACATTTAACAGGAAAAAATATCAAAAAGTCAAATATACAGTAGTTTAAAAATGTAAGATTTAATTCTCCCTCACCTAATGTGCTGGAGAGAGACCATCCCCATTTGGCACAGTGGCTCCCTTTAGGAGGTTATTGTGAGAGTGAGCCTCTTTCTATTCTGTCTTCATCACCTCTAGGGTACGGCTTTCAGCTGTCTGGTCCAAGAAGATTCAAGACCACAACCATATGTCTATGTAGGACGGAGGTTACAAGAAATATTGGAACATTTTTAAGTGTGCAATCCCAAAACTGTACATATCACTTCCACTCCAGTTAGTCAAACTGTTAGTATGGCCACCAGTAGCTGCAAGGGAGGCTGCAGTGTAGGGCTTATTCTGGGCAGTCATGTGCTGAGCTCACAACCAGCAATTCTACTGCTATGAGAACAAAGAAATTCCCATCTAGTTGTAACATCATCTCAGAGCCCAAGATCTCCCTGAATCCTGTGTTCCTCTCCTCCAGATCTGGAAATGGCTCCCCACCTCCACGAACACGTGTCATCCACCCCCAACACATCTAGCCCACAGTGGTGGGAACAGGAATTTCACGTGCAGATGTGATTAAAGTGCCAAATCAGTTGATGGGGAGATTTCCTCAGTGGGCCTCACACAATCAGATGAGCCCTTAAAGGGAGCAGGACTGTTCCGGCAGAAAAGATTTGAACTGTGACAGAGATTAGACATGAGGGATGGTCTTTGTTGCTGGTTTGGAGGATGGAGGGGGCCACATGGCGAGGACCTAAAAGCAGCTTCTAGGAGCTGAGGACAGACTCTGGCAGGCAGTCAGCAAGAAAATGAGGGCCTTAGTTCTGCAAGGAACTGATTTCTGCCAAAAACCGCATGAATTTGAAAGAGGATCCTGAACTTCAGAGGGGAACACAATCCAGCCAACACCTTGACTAAGTCTTGTGAGACTCTGAGCAGCAAGTCAGGTGTACCCAGATTCCTGACCACAGAAACTCTGAGATAATAAATGAGTGGTGTTCTAAGCCACCAAGTGTGTGGTGTTTGTTATGCAGCATAGAAGACTAACACACTTCCTATCTCTAGTTACAACTAACTAGCTAACTAGCTCCACCCTGACTTCACCCTCGTCCTTACAGACTCATGGAGCAGAAGAGAGTCCAGAAACAGATGCATCCTTATATGGACACTGTGCAAAAGTGCAAAGGAGGAGGGAGGGGTGACATTTTTAATCAATCATACTGGGTCAACTGGACAGTCATACATCAAAAAGAATGAAACTTGGCCCTAAGCTCACACAATGCAAATATATATATATATATATTCTAGGTGGAATGTAGCTCTAAACATGAAAGGAAAAACCAGGAAGTTTCTAGAGGGTATCATGGAATATATTCATGACCTTGGGCAGCCAAGATTTTAAGCAGGACACCCCGAGTGCTGACCATAACGAAAAGATTAATAAACTGAGCTACATAAAATTAAGGAATGCTATCCATTACAAAATACTATTAGAGGAAAAAGCAAGCTGGAGCATGGGACAGGACATCTGCAGCAATAGAAGTGACAAAATGCCCGTGTCTGAAAGGCACAAAGAACGTGCATAAATCAAAGAGAAAGCAACAAACAACTTTACAGAAAGATGGGCAAGTCTCGAGCAGGCTGTTTTTGAAAGACGAGCAATATGCGTGGAACAATGCCAGCCTTCTCAGTCATCAGGAAGATGCAAATGTACATCATGATGAGCGGCCACCACACCCCTGCAGCTTGGCTAAATTTGAAAGACTGACAAGCCAAGTGTTGGCCAGAACGGGGAGCAATAGGAACCCTCGTGCCCTGCCAGAGGGTCTCCATCAGGGTGAACACTGGGGAGACTGCCTGGAAGCACCTCCAAAACCAGAACACATGTCCTGACCAGGAATTCCACCGCACATTTGCAGCCAACAGAGATGACGCACAGGCGTGTACGGGCTTTTACAAGATTGTTGATAAGACCTTCAATCAAATCAAAATACATCTGGAAACAACTTGGGTCCGTCAATACTAGAGTGGATGAACAAATCATACACTTGAACAAGGTGACACTATAGAGGAGCAAGAACACACCAGCGATCACTCCCGCCACAACACCGTGCCCCTCACACACCAACGTGCCACAGAGGAACCAGCCACCAAGGAGCACACTGCGTGATTCCTCGATGTAAAGTTCAGAAATGGCAAAATGAATCTACAGGGTTACAAGTCAGCATAGTCACTGCCTTTGGTGGGGAAGTTGCGGTAGTGAGTGGAAGGACCCAAGGGGGCATCTGGGGTTCCAGAATGTGCTGTTTCTTGATCTGGGTGCTGAATACATGGGCGTGCCCACTTTGTGAAAATTCACCCGACTGCACACTTACAACTTTTGCATTTTTCTGTATGTGCATTGTCTTTTTTGTGTGTGTGTGTGTGTGAGGAAGACCAGCCCTGAGCTAACATCCGTTGCCAATCCTCCTCTTTTTTTTTTTGCTGAGGAAGACTGGCCCTGGGCTAACATCTGTACTCATCTTCCTCCACTTTATATGGGATGCCACCAGGACACGGCTGACAAGCGGAGCATCGGCGGGCGCCCAGGATCTGAACCCGAGAACCCCGGGCTGCCAAAGCGCAAACTAAACCACTGCGCCACCGGGCGGCACCATGTATGTGCATTGTCTTTTAATAAAAAGTTCATTAAAACAAATAAATCACAATAAGAAAAAATTTTAAAGACAAAAATATTTTGATAGAGAAATGGGTAAAGGCTGTAAGGGGCGTTTCACAGGGGCAGTAATATGAATATCTGAACTCCTGGGCAGAGATGCTCAGAGTCACCAGTCACGAGGGAAACACTAATTAAAGCAAGAATGACCCGCCATCCATAGACATCAGCTCAGCCAAAACTAGAGGCCTGCCGATACCAAGTGTTGGTGGCCTCGGTTACACTGCTGGTGGCACCCGAATTGGTACAGCACCCCCACCCCCAAGTCATTTGTCAAGTGTCATAGGTGAAGATATGCCCTCTGCCCACAACCCCACTTCCGAGCAAATTCTCTTCAAAAGCTCCCTCGTGTGTGCACAAGGAACCGTGTACGAGAAGGTCCATTTTAGCATTGTTCACAGTAGCAAAACCTTGGAAGGACCCCAAATGTCCCCCCCAGGAGAGTGGGTAAACACAGTCGGGTACTCGCTCACGCCCACTCAGTGGCAGCTTTGTGTGGCAAATAGGTTGCATCTCACCACATCACAAGGGGGAAATCGTGAAACCACTCCCATGCCATTCAAACAACACGTACAGCAGGACTAAATGTGTAATGCCAATGAAATATACAAGCCAGGCCTGGAAATGATGGATTCCTAATATGAGAGACACCAGGTACAAACAGGATGGATCAAGGGCTGATGAAGGGGGTGTGAGTGAGGGCGTTTGCCTGTTATTTTATTCTCTATGCTTGCAAGATTCCAAGAGTCTGAAAACCCCTGCGAAAAAGCCTGCAGAAACAGGACACAGGTGACCTACACACACTCCACAACTCCGGCCCCCATAGGAGGCCCTCCTCACCCCGTCCACCCTCCTCGGCGTGATGGAAGTTGGCTCCTCCCTGGGGCAGGTCCTTCCTCTCCAGTCTCATTATCTGCTCTCACACCTAGGGCCACAGCCACAGCTGGCCTCTGGGGACATGGTTTGCTCGCATTTACCCCATGGGGATATGTGTTGCCTGTGTATCTTCCTAAGGGGACATCTCATGTCCCGAGAGAAACAGACCTGAGTTCTGATCCCATGAGGCACCAGTGCCCCGGCCTCCAGCGAACTCCCAAGTCCCTCTCACTGCCCTACCCTGAGGATGCCACGCAGTGAAGCACGCAGAACATGTGCTGGCACGGGAAGGCTCTCCCAGGGCCACTGACTCTCACTGCCCACCACCGCACCGGAGGATTGACATTCTGCAACGTTGAGGTCTCACTCAGCTGAACTGAGGGTGGGGCCACTTGGGCCGTGGTTGTGGCTGACACTGACCATCCCCACTGTGACCCTGGGCAAGTCCTCTACTGCTGGGACAAAAGAGGGTCTGGTGGCAGGACCCTGAGGCTCCTGGAATGTTGGGCCCAGGGTTCCAGCACTAGGAACCTCGGGAGGGGTCACAGGAGGGCCACCACCCACTTGACCTGCATTTCCCTGGCCCAGGGGACTGTAGAGGGCAGGAGAGGAAGGCTGTGGAGCCTGGGCCACCTCCAGTTAATGGCCCCTGACTCTCACTTACCCAAGCGTTAAGCCCCTCCTCTCTGCCCACTAATTATCTGGAGGTTTTCCAGAGCCCTGAGCCCAAGAAGGGATTTCTTGGGGGATTTGGGTTGGGCAGGGAAAGTGTTTCCTGCAGGAAGGGACTCCAGGTGCCAGGCCCCCTCCCAGACAGAGGACCCCTTCTTCATCTTGCCTCTGTGCACATGCAAAGTTTATTCACTGACTTCCTGGTCCTTCTGGCCTCCACTGGGCCATAAGCCACTGGCACAGGCTCCCCAGCCTACCCCATAGCTCATCCAGCAGCCCAGGAGAGAGTGTGCCATGTGCATGCTAGGAGGGAGGGAATCCATGCACCAGCCAGGCACTTAGTAGGGGCCAAGTAAGTACTGATTGGATGAGTGAGTGGATGGATGGATGGATGGATGGATGGATGGATAGATGGATGGATGGATGGATAGATGGATGGAAGGATGGACGGACGGACAGATGGATGGATGGATGGATGGATGGATGGATGGATAGATAGCTAAGTGGATGGGTGGACGGATGGATGAGTGAATGGATGGATGGATAGATGGCTAAGTGGATGGGTGGATGGATGGATGGATGAATGAATGGATGTATGTATGGATGGACGGATGGATGGATGGATAGATGGCTAAGTGGATGGGTGGATGGATGGACGGATGGATGAGTGAATGGATGGATGGATGGATGGATGGATGGATGGATGGATGGATGGATGGATGGATGGATAGATGGATGGATGGATGGATGGATGGATGGATGGATGGATGGATGGATGCGTGAATGGATGGATGATGGATGGATGGATAGATAGATGGCTAAGTGGATGGGTGGATGGATGGATGGATGGATAGATGGATGGATGGATGGATGGATGGATGGATGCGTGAATGGATGGATGATGGATGGATGGATGGATGGATGGATAGATAGCTAAGTGGATGGATGGATGGATGGATAGATAGCTAAGTGGATGGGTGGATGGATGGATGAGTGAATGGATGGATGGATAGATGGCTAAATGGATGAGTGGATGGATGGATGGATGAATGAATGGATGTACGTATGGATGGACGGATGGATGGATGGATAGATGGCTAAGTGTATGGGTGGATGGATGGACGGATGGATGAGTGAATGGATGGATGGATGGATGGATAGGTGGGTGGATGGATGGCGGATAGATGGATAGATGGATGGATGGATGGGTGGGTGGATGGATGGTGGATAGATGGGTGGGTGGATGGCAGCCTCTGCAGCTTTGGGCTTTACCTGAAGGCGAGGTTCCCTCCCAAGACATTAGTTCAGATAAATCCTGCCAACAGCTCCCATGGGGTCTCAGGAGTTCCAGCAAACAGGAGTCCTCGCTGGCCAGGAAGCCATATTCATTTTACCTTTTCCGATGGAAACAATGTTGGAACCTGAGGCAGTCTCCAGGCCTTGATAAGCCAGGTCAGGCAGTGACAGCTTCCGTCGTCTGATGAAAGTGTGCTTTGGAATAAGCGGGGTGGCTTCTGGGCCCCCCTGGTTCGGGCTCACTCTTAGGAATATTCTGAGGTCCACCCTGAGCAGTGTGAGGGCCCCCTAGGACAGCAAGGAGACAGTTTTTTCCCAAGTCCCAAGAAGAGTTGGGAGCTTTGGGATTTGCAGTTCTCTCTGAAAAAGTAGAAAGCATGAAAAATAAAGCCCATTGTGCTGAGCAACATGCTGGAAGCTGTGTATAAACTATAGGCAGACGCTGACGTCAGGAAGTTTTCTTCTAGATCAGAAGGCTCAGCTAAAATATTAAGACCAGGAGCATGCCGTTGGATAGCTACAGTTTTAGAGTCAAGTGTCGGAGTTTGTTTGCAGGGCAGTGGTGCATCAGTGGGAAGAATCTCAATGCGTGTCGGGAAGGAGGGAGGCTGCCTGATAAAGGGGGGGCTCATCTCCAGGGACCCGGGGCCTCGAGCAGGTTCAGCAGATGCACCAGGGGAGGGCGTTCAGTGCTGAGGTCTAACTCCCTGGTGGCTGCAGCTGTCTGGAAAGGCCACAGAATCTCCACCCAGGGAAGAGGAGAGCCCAGAGTCTACCAGGACACAGCTGGCCAAATGGTAGGGCTTCTTTACTGCAGCGCAAACAATGGCGACAAAGCTCTGCAGGCCCCTCACTCGTTTCTAAGAGTCCCGTCGCCGGTCTGTTGCGCAGAGTATTAGAGAGTTTTGTATATGCCAATAAAAAAATAAAAGCCACTATTAAAATCAAACCCCTGGCACATACCTGGTTTAGATCACATAGGAGCTGGCCTTTTGCACTGGAATTTGCAGCATCTGTTCCAATTAAGCGCTGCTTTTAGCTTAAAGATATTAGCCCGATCACTAGTGTTCTGTTCGGACATGAATAGCACATTGTTCTCCCTGAGCAGCCCTGCTGCCGCGCAGACACCGTTAAATGGCTTTGCGGCCCAATTAGAAGTGGAGGTGGGCTGGCGGTGGGGGCGGGGACTGACCACCAGGGCCAGGCGCTTCAGGGACACGAGTCGGGGGGTGGCTAACGTGGACCATGTGTGGGAGAGCGGGCCCCGGCACACACACCCGGCCCCGTGACAAGCAAAGACTCGCTCATTCGTCTTGGCTCCGGACGATCCCCGAGCCAGAGCAGGGAGCCACTAGCTCCCCGTGATGCCTGACAGATGGGAGTCCGGGCGGAGCATAGGGCTGAGGGAGTTCTCAGGGAGGCCCAGGCAGGGTTCATGTCTGGTTCTACCAGCTGTGCCAAGCAGGCCGCCTCCCTCTCGACAGTGGCACACACACTCACACACACTGTTAATCATCCTCACACATGCAAACTACAGGTGCCACACCGTTCCACTCCCACCCCCACACCTCCTGTTAGGAGCACATTATTTTGTGATTCCCTTTTTTATACTTAAATGCTGAGTCTAGGAAACATGTCTGGGCAAATCGAGGGATCTGGTCAAGAACAAAGGATGTTTGAAAAGATGGATGGATGGGTGGATGGGTGGAAGAAAGGATGTATGAATAGACGGATGGGTAGATGGATGAGCCAATGTATGTGTGATAGATGGTGGATGGATAAATGGGTAAATGGATGGATGGATAAATGGATGGATGGATAGATGGATAAATGGATGTATGAAAAGATGGACGGATGCATGCATGCGTGGGTCAATGAGTAGTAGGTAGATCGGTAAGTAGAGTTATGTGATGGAAAATACTAGAAGGCCATGTGAGATTCTGAATATTTTCTATTTCTTCCTTTGACTTTTCTAGATTTTCCAAATTCTCTACGGTAAGCACATATTCCTTCCTTAATATGAAAAAGAACCAGATTCCAGACTAGTCCTTTCATTCCTGAAGCCAAGGGAGAGGAATTAGGAGGCACCAAGAATCTGGCCCTTGGGTTTGAAACAGAGGAGGCTCTTTCTTCTCCGGCTGGGGCTGGCAGCCGCTATGACATCATCCCTGTGGCGTGTAACTCGAGAAGCATGTTGGGAAGCGTCGGCTGATTGACCACGCGTGCTGGTGTCCTCTCCCAGGAGGCCATTGGGCCAGGGCTGATGGGCAGCTGGTTGTGTCTCTCACCAGCGATTAGGGCTGGGAGCCGCATCTTCACTCCATGGGGCAGAACTGGGCGGGAAGAGCCTGGAGGGGATCACGTTTCAGAGGAGAACACCAGGTCAGTATCAGAGTGCACAAGAGGGTCCCTGCCAGGGTGTCCCCAGCCCCTCCTCTCCTTCCCAGCCCTCATCGCCTGCCCCACCCGGCTCCTTGGGTGGGCTGCAGTTGCTGCCTCTTCTCCGCCCAGGAGAAGACAGATGGTGGAGAGGGCTGGGGGAGGCTGCCCAGGGCATCCATGGGAGCTGCAGCTGGATGGCTGGGTCAGGAGGTAGACACGGTCCAGGATGCTTGACCAACAGCACGCACTGGCGGGCAGCAGTTTTGCGTCCATTGTTTCACGTCTGAGGCTGTATGGCGAGCAGGTGCATTTGAGAGGCCGGGGCTCATGGGCTCCAGTGCAGAGCTCCCCGAAGCCTCGGCACTGAGGCTGTAAAACCGGGAAACTGTGTCTGCCCCAAAGGACGGACTAGGAACCGAGGAGTGCTCAGCTCCATGCCTGCACCCAGGAAGCGAGTGGCCAGTGGTCCTGCCTGGTCACCTGGGGCAGGACTCAGAGCCCCCATCTCTGTGGGTTTCGGGGATCATGGCCACTGGACTCCCAGTAGGAAGGCTGTGCTGGGACATCCTCTTCCCCCTTCAGCAGGTGAGGCGTGGTGCTTGTCTCCTGTCTAGGAAAGGGGCCCCTCGTGACATGGGAGGGGTCTCTCCTGATGTCCCCTTTTCCTCGCTATTAGGCGAACACTCAGGCCATGGGTCTCCCAGCAGGAACGTCCCTGGACGCCTTATTGGGGAGACCACATGCCTGGAGGCTCACAAGGTGACACTTGGTGAAAGCGTCCTTTGTTGTCTTGGAAGTGCTGGGACCTCTGCTTGGTGACACCGGGGCCTGACGAGGGCTGCTCGCTGCCCAGAGCCCCCGACTTCATCTGCCTCAGCGTCCCCAAGGAGAACGGCTGGCTGGGCCCAGGAGTCGGCCTCTGCTTCGCTGCATCATCCTCGGGCTCTCAGTGGGGATGGAGGGCCTGCCACGGAGCCCCTGCGAGCCCCTTTGGGGGTTCCTGAACAGCATCACTAGAGACTGGACCCGAGTCCCCGCATCAACCACCTTGGAAGCGGGTTCAACCACCTTGCAGAAGGGCCAAGCGTGGACTAGGTAGTTTCTAACCCTCGGACAACTCTTTGGCCTGGAAGTTGTTCTTGTTCTTACTCTCACTTTAGCCCAGGGGGACCTGCGGCTCAGAGAGTTGACGCAACCTGTCCAAAGTCACACAGCGTTTAAGCAGCTGAGCTGGGATTCGAGCCAGCATTTCTCCAGCCACGCAGGCCCGGCTGCCTTCCCAGAACACATCCTTCCTGGCATCAGGTCCCAAGGCCCAGGCCAGGGCACACGCAGTCCCCGCCACCCCCGTGGGGCTGGCCTGCTGCTCTGCATTAGCTAATGCAGTGCACAAAGGGATGTTAAAGAAGAAAATCAATTTACAGTAGAACCAGCCATCTATTTCAGGGCAAAAACAATTACCTTTATGTTCAGGAGAAATGGGAGAAAGCACTTATTTCAATTGCTGTCTTATAACTACCCAAGGAGCTGTTTTCAGAAGACATTCAGACGTTTTTTTCTTCTTTTCCTGCAGAAATCCACCTTCCCTCTGCCCCGCGTGGCCAGGCTTAGCTGGGATGGTGCACATCTGCAGAGGCGACTGGGTCCCCGCCGAGGGCTGGCGAGCGGGGGTTCCCGGGACACCTTCCCGAAGCCGTTAAAAAGGTGAACTTTGGAGGCCTTTTCCCCATGGTGGGGGGAGATAGGTCAGGCCCCCTCGCCGAGGCAGTTAAAAAGCAAACACAGCCCCCAAATCACATTAAATATGTTAAGCAAACACACGGCAGGCGGCATGGATATTAGGTCATTTCTCATAAATATTAATACCAGAGTTTTCCAATGGGCGAAATTAACGAAACAAAGATGCCTCTTCACTTGCAGCCCCTGGAACAGGCCCAGTAGGGAGGGAAAACCAAGTCCATTCAGCCCAAAAAAAGACTTCTCAGAACAGGCACGGAGCTGCCCGTGGAGGTTGGCAGGGAGGCGGACTTTCCCAGCCCCTGGAGCTTGCCTGTCGAGGTGAGTGATGGGTCAGTGAGAAAGGGCATGAGGAGGCCAGGGCTCCGTCGGGCCTCAGGGCTGCCCCTTGGCAGGGCTGAGAGCATCCCCCCATGCCCGCCCCTCACTCTTGCTCCCACCCCCGGCCAGATGGTCTGGGGAGAAACACTGGTTCAGTAGACCCACTGGCCTCACTGCCCGCTTTCTGCAGGGACCTTCCC
This sequence comes from Tapirus indicus, assembly GCA_031878705.1. Taxonomy (NCBI): domain Eukaryota; kingdom Metazoa; phylum Chordata; class Mammalia; order Perissodactyla; family Tapiridae; genus Tapirus; species Tapirus indicus. Next base: position 86,201,415 of record CM062924.1, on the reverse strand, counting down.
CCAGGCTTCCCGGGCCACTCCTCCAGGCCAGGCCTCTGTGTGTCCCCCAGTCTGCATGTGAGCTGCCCGAAGCACCTGGTGAGGGAGTTCACGACTTCACCTACATCACAGCAGCATCCAGAGCACGCAGCCTCTCTGCAGGGGCTGCTCACTGCGGTCCACCTGCGTGGGCCCCATGGGTGGACGAGCAGTGAGCACTCAGCCCAGCAGTGCAGGCGAGAGGGCAGAGCTGAGCACACCTGACCACCAGGCTGCCCTGCTAGGAGAGGGCCTGGGCACTCTGCTCTCCCTGGACGTCTGTTGGCTCCTCTCTCCAGCCCGTTGGCCCTCGGGAGGCCAGGAAGGGGCTGAGGAGGGCAGTCTGCAGTGGCCGTGCAGGCTGGTGCTGGACACCAGGCTCAATCTGATTCTTCACATTTAGCCATCATGGCGGCTGTGCCAGCAGCTTTTGCCTAACTCAGTCTGAGCAGACGGCAGAGAGGAAAAGACTCTTGCGGAAGAAAAACATCACTGTGAAAACTCAAAAGCCTCTGCACGGTATTTGCAGCACAGATTCAGGGACCCCAGCAGGCTCCTCGTCGGCAGACCCTGGTCCAGGGGCCTTGCTCCCCAAGTGGGATGAACCTGGAGGCTCCCACCACATCCTTCCCTCTAGCCCTCGGGTCCCATCGACCCACACACACAGGCTGGGCTGGCACAGCACACCAGGTGGCAGAGCAGCTCAGGCGCTGGAATCAGACAGACGCAGCCCAGCTTCTGTCCGTGCCACATGCCGGCCGACCAAGTGATGCTAGAACAGGACCTCACCTCCCCGTGCCTCTGTTTACCCACAGTCACGTGCCATGCAATGACATTTCGGTCAATAACGGAACATGTATGATGGTGGCCCCACAGTGGTACACAGAGCGCAGGTGTGCAGGAGGCTCTACCGTCCAAGTCCGTGACGTTTGCACACAACACCACCACCAAACCACGCATTTCTCAGAACGCATCCCCGTCATTAAACAACGCGTGGCTATTTATTTATCTGGAAGGGGGTTTGTCAAGTTCAGTAGTTGAACACACCAAGGGAACATGTTCATAATCAAGTTGCACAAACCAGTGACATAAGGACATTTAAAAGCAGCCAGAGAAAAAAAGACACACTGCTCACGGAAACACGGAAATCAGGAGGACAGCAGATTCCTGTCAGAAACGGTGCAGCTGGGAAGGCGGCGGAGCAGCATCTCCTGTGAATATGGAACCCCGTACCCTGGGGAATATCTCTCAAATGCAAAAGTGAAACAAAGACGTTTTAGACATAGACAAGCTGAGAGCTTGTCACCAGCCAACTAGCCCAAGAAAGACCAAAGGGCAGAGCTATTGACCAGCCGACAACGGACAAAACGATTGCTCTGGTGAGAGGAGAGTCCGCCCCGTGTGATTCCGTTTCTATAGAACTCCGGGAACCGCGAACAAACGTGTGGCGACAGGAAGAGATCAGCGGTTGCCGAGGCCGGGGGCTGGTGAGAAGGCTGGTGAATAGGTGACAAAGGGGCACAGGTGACCCAGGGGTACAGGGAGGTTTTGGGGGCGATGGACACCTTCCCAGCCCTGATGATGGGGAGGGTTGCACAGGCATGTGTGTGTCTAGACTTATCGAACTGCATGCTTTGGATAGCACAGTTTCCTGTGTGTCAGCTCTGCCCGATGAAGCTGTTGTAAGGGACACGGGACTGTGATCGTGCACAGCCAGGAAACATGAGCGTTGTCCAAACCCTTCTTGATGGGGCGAGAAAATGAGTGAATGAGCCTGTCCGCCCTCAGCACGTGTGCAGCCCATTTTACAGATGAAGGCCAGGCAGGCTGAGGACTCTTCAGAGCTCTGCAGGGCCCAGGACACTGGCTGGAGCCTGGCCCGCCCCCAGAGCCAGCCCTGCGCCCCGCCCACCTCGCTCCATTAGAGGTGCCCCCCTTGTCCAAGCTCCGCTGCCCAGAGGAGCCCCCTGGGAACCTCACTCTCGCTGGGTTATTTTGGGAAGCTGTTAATGATTGTGTTTGCCTTTCCAATGACCTCAAAAGTTCCACTGCCATGGACCCCGCCCCCTGCCGCCTGCCGTGTGCCCGGCTACCCCTCCCTCCCCCTCTCCCTTTCTCCCTCCCGTGGGGTGGGGGGCCCCCTCTGCACACCATCTTCCAAGGACAGAGGCCATGTTGCCCCGTGGTTAGGGCGGCCCTGCTGTCAACCCCCTCGGCCAGGCTGGTCAACTCTCCCTGCCTCGGTTTACCCTCCCGCACAGCGGGGATATCACAGCACCCATTGCCATGGCCGCTGGTGATGGAGGAGAGGATCAGCTAGACAGTAGGGCCGGCAGGTGCTGGCGTGGTTCCAGTTGTCGGTGATGGGTGAGGGTCAGGGGTGGGCGAGCAGGGTCTGCTCCTCACCTGGCCCCAGAGCCTGCACCGTCCGCCTGGGGTGGAGGCAGGGAGCGCTTGCCTCGGACTCGCTGCCTGGGGCGTCCAGGCCCTGAGGACCTGTCAGCCGCCTTCCCTAACACTTGTGGGGAAAATGCACACAGCATTTTATTAGCCCAAAGCCGCTTTTCCCCTTGATTTCCAAACCCCTGTGTATTTATAAAGGAAATTTAATCGGGTTGTTTTAATTCTCTCACACTTAACTCATCAAAACGCTATTTGGTGAGAGCGAGAACAGACCGAAGGTGCCTCTGGAGCCTGCGTTTGGAAGGGCTGCACGGGGCTGGCCGAACAGCCAGGTCCACCCTGGAAGTACACAGGGGGTTGGGAGGGCATGTCGCTCTGCAGAGCCGCTTCCTTCCCTGCGGGGTGCCGGGCGCACAGGGGGCGGAGGGCACCGGCCCTTCACAGCCGGTGTGAGTCCCTCCTCCCACAGAGTATCTGGGGATCTTAGAGCCCAGACCCTGTACCCCAGTTCACCCCAAGGCTGACCAGCCCCCAACTCTTGAGGTGAGGTGGCCGAGGATACCGAGGACACTGCCCGATGGCCCCCAGAGACCTCCTCCTGAGGCAAGGGACATCTCCAGGAAGGAGGGGAGGTGGCATCCACAGTGGCCCACCATGAGCCCGGCCTCAGGGTCCAGGAGACAGAGCCCAGTAGTGGACATCTCTGCTGTCCACCAATGGCCATCGCTGCCAGGGCAGCCCATTTCCCCAGCCGGGCGCCCAGAACACAGCATCCATCCGTGGAACACACTCTCGGCAGGCACCAACACACCCCCACCCCAAAGTAGCTGGAAAGCTGCGGTAAATGGGGCACGAAGCATTTGCAAGTGCCGGGCAGGGCAGCCAGGGAGGGACAGGCCTGTGAAACCAGGCTCCCGGGACACGGCGTGTGGGCGTCAGGGGCGAGGAGGGCCGGGCAGCCAGACCCCCGGGCCAAGCGGAGCCCTGACGGGCAACGGGAAGGTGGAGGCCCCCTTGTCTTCTGGACACAGCCTCATCTCTCTTCCCCCCTGACTGGGCACACACACTCACACACTCGTACACTCAACACACTCAGTGCACACACTGCCAAGGTTCTGTGGCACCAGCCTCCCACCTGAGCTGTCCCCGCAGCCAGCTTGGCCAAGCGTGCAGCGGGGGGGCCACCACCTCCCGAAGCTCCCAGCCCCCCCACCAGAACCTATTGGTCACTCTGTGCCCACTCCTAGACTGTCCCTCCTTCCTCGTCCTCTTTGATAATGAGAAGCAAAGAGGGGGTGAGGAGAGCCCCCTAGTGAGGATGCAAGCAGTGGGGGCCCAGGGCAGGTTCTGCCCCCATCCCACTCTTTCCCCAGTGGGAAGGTCAGCCGGGGCTGCAGTGTGGGGGCCAGGGAGCCTGGAGACCCTGACACGCCCTCCCCAAGGAGCCCAGAGTTGGGCTGCCCTGGCCCCGAGCCCAGTGAATTCCGCTGACTTTGCAGGGGTGGGTTAGGGATGCCCTGGGGGTGGCGGGGTGTGCTCAGACCCCACCTGGGGGCTCTGTCGCAGGAGAGGCCTGGCTCTGACTGGCTGCCCCTGGAGCATGTGTGGACCTTCCAGCCCAGCACAAGGGGACTTGAGCATGTGTGGAGGGCATGTGCCCTTGCTGCTCAGTCCACTGTCCCCTCTGGCTCCCGGGTGCCCTCCTTCCATGAGCACACACTGAGTCCCCCGCCCGGGGCCAGGCCTGTGCTGGGCCTGGGGACTCGAGGGCAATGCGGCTTGGCCTTGCCTGGGGAGGGGGGGTCTCGGTCTAGTGGGGAGGTAACCAGTGACCTGGCAGCCATAACCCAACGTGGCCAGTGCTGGGATGGGGACGCTCGGGGCTTGGAAGGGAGAGGCAATCCCCACGTCCACCCGGGGCTGGACCCAGTGGAGAGGAAAGGATGCCAGGAGGAGTTGGTGGCTTAGCTGTCCCTGCAGTGAGTATGATCCAGCCAGGGGGCGTGTACTGGGCCGGCAGGCAGTGAGAGCAGAGAGGAGAGGAGCATCTAGGGGTGGGGAGACACCGCCTGTGGCCAGGCAGAGCGGCCCCTGAGAGAAGTGGGTGGCCCCTGAGCTGGCAGTGGGGTCTGATGTGGGGCGGGGACCGGGCTGGGCATTGAGAGCACAGGGGTCCCTGAAACCCCTCAGAAAACCGGAACCCTCCATAGCAGAGGACAGGCCTGTCCGGCCTGCCAAAGGTTGTTGTCATCTAATTTTCTCTGACTTATGGGAGGCCCTTTGGAAGGAGAGCCAGCCCCTGAGTGACAGTCCAGATGGTCTTGCCATGGCTCCAGGGGCAGCAGAGACACTGTCCAGCCAGATGGTGTTGGCGGGTGAGGACAGGGGGACCTGGCAAAACCCCAAGGCTGCCCACCCCAGACTGCTGACCCCACACAGGCGCCATGGGGCATCCGGGCCCCAGGAGGCTTCCAGCCCAGAGACCCAGAGGCTCCTTCCAACCAGGGCAATTTGTCCTGTGTTACCCCAAAAGGGGCCCTGCTTCGGCCGTCATGAAGCTGACCCTGGTCCAGTTCCAAGGGCCGGTGACCAGCCCCCCAAGAGGGATAGTAGACAGCTGTGGCCGGGGCACTGGGCAGCTGGGCCTGGTAGATTGTAGCCATGGCCAGCCCATCTTGAGGGGTGAGGGCAGGAGGAGCCCCGAGGACCCACGGTCAATGGTCTTTTTATTCCATTTGACTTCACCCCTCGAGCGCTCGCTCCCTCGCTCCCTAATAGAATTACCCTTATCTGCAAGCGATTTAAACTCTAAGGTTTACTGAAGATTTAAAGAGTGTGAACACAGTTGGAATGTTTTAAACTAACAGTACAAGTTGCATTTTAAGAAAATAATTAACTCCCAGGGGAGGTGTGGGTTTTGGAGCAATGACAGACTTTCAAGGCTGCCTTCCCTATATGGAGTTTCCAAATAATAAAATATCTTTGATTCCCTGCTGATGTCAGACGAGAACCTGTTAGTGTGCAAGCAAACTGTCATTTTTTTTTAAGAGGGCCCATTAGCGTCTTAAAGACGCAGGCCGAGTCCTTCGCGGAGGGCAAAGTGTGTGCTCAAAGTGGGGCAGGTCTATCTACACCGCCCCTTCTCCCATAGGGTCCCAGGCCTCTATTCTGGGCACACTGGCTCCCGGGGCCCACAGAGGGCCCTGCCCCCTCTCACGAGGCCAGACATTGCCTGGTGACCCTTGGGAGCTCCATCAGCCACAGCACCATCTCCCTCAAGTACAGCGGTGATGCCTGCCATCCAGGCCCCGGGAGGGTGTCAGCCTCCCCAGGAGGGGCCTGGCCCCAGAGAACTATGAGGTGGGCTCCAGGACCTGGCCTTTAGGGCAGCTCCTTGGGGATTTACCCCTGGCTCTATGCTCAACATGTGTCCTTGTATGGTGCCATGCTGCTCACAAAACCTCGAGGAGGGGACGCCTTCCCCATTTCACAGACGGGAACAACAAGGCCTAACGAGGCTCAGGACTGGCTGAGAGCCCGAAGCTGTCCAGGAACTGGGAAGCTGTGTCTGCAGAGCCCAGCCCGTGCTCCATCCGTGGCCTTCAGGGCTCATCTCTCCCTGAGTTTGGGCTGGCAACACGTCCTGGCCTCTCCGCTGGGACTCAGACTCCGAGGAGAGGGGTGGGGGCTGCACGTCAGCAGCTGAATGGAGACTCGGGGCACGGAGCTGTCAGAACTTGTCGCTGAGCCTGGGCGGGAAACAGGAACACTGGCGACGTCACTCTCTGGGCAGCTGGGATCTCGAGTAGAGGGGGTGGATGGACAGCGGGGAGGGGGCTTACCTGCAACAGCTGCAGCTTGGCCCGGGCTGGTTACCACTTTCTGGATGGCATTCGGGTGGCAGCTCACACAGCCTGCCCACCAGCCACCCCCAGAGTCACAGTGCCTGGAATTCAGTCAATGGATACTCATGCCAACTTTGTGTCAGGCCCTGTGCCCAGCCAGAAGCCTCAGTGTGGGGCACCTGCCAGGTAACTATGACATGTCATTGCCATCACTGCTGAAAGCAGGGGCCCCATCACATCTTCCTCTCTGGCCAGGGACAAAGCTTTGTCGACCACCTCCATGGACAGAGTGGCCTGGGGGCTCCAGGAGAGCCAGCTCTTTCCACGTTGTGTCCCTTGGCTTTCCTGAGGCCCTCGGGCCATGTCCAGGCGGCTTCACCCTTCAGCAAGGTGGTGGGGGTGGGGGGATAGGGGACAGATGTGCTCTCCTTTACAAGAGTCCTAAGACGCGGTCAGAGCACAAGTTGGGGGCGAGGTGGGCAGTTCAGAGCCACCCCCACCCCATGCCCTGGCTGTTCCTGGATCACCTCTGAGGGAAGCCAAGAGGGTAGCTCTGCCCAGCATCCCCCAGGGAGGGGTCCGGAGAGCTCTGGGCCCTTCCTGCTGCTACTCCAGTCCCTCCCTGGGAGGGAGTGTCTCCTGGGAGGGCTCTGTCTGGGGGGATTTGCCACCACCCCACACTGCCAGAGCCTCAGAAGCAGGCTGGCCAGGCCCTTTGCCAGCCGGGCCCTCTGCCTGGGAGGGGCGGCAGGGGAGGACAAATGTTGGCCACTTGTCCGGTTTTCTAGCACCTTCCCACAAACCTCTGCCTCTCAGGAATAATTCTTTCTGGTAATTTACTTGCAAAACATTTGGCCATTAACACCCAGCCAAGAGAGGATGGCAGGTCACAGGCTATTAAACTCTCCACACCTGGGTCCTCCATTGGCCTGTGTAACAACTGCCCAGGCAGGGAGGCCAGAGAGGACCGTGTTTGCGTGGTCAGCTGGGCCCGAGGAGGCATAGGGACGCTGCCCCAGCTGCCCCACTGCTCGTCCTCCCACCGCCCTCGTCCCTCAGCCACCAGCTTGGCCCTGCCCCTTGGCAGGGTGGGAGTGTGACCCTGTTCCTTGGGGAGGCCCTTTGGGGTCTGGTGCTGAGGCACAGCATGGGCTGATCTTTCTGGAAGGATGGTGGACATGGATGCTGAGGGCCTTTGAAAATGGCTGCTGTAAAGACCTATCCCCCCAGAGCCCCACTTCAGTAAGAACACCCACACAGCAGAGCTACCACCCGGCACCTCAAAACCTGCCCGCTCACGCAGATCAGTCCACTTACTGCTCATGACCATTCACAGATGACGTACTTGCTTTCCAGGTAGGGAAACTGAGGCACGGAGAGGCAGAGTTGCATGCCCATCCTTGGGGTCGGACGGGTTGGTGAGGCTGGCCCCCTTGGGATCTGATCCCAGCCCTGACTTTCCTCTCACCTGGGCTCGGGGCCCCGGAAGCTGTAGGAGATCCCGCCTGGCCCCTTGGTGCGGAGGTTTTCCAGCTGCTTGGCTGGGAGGAATCCACGCCTCGTGGCCCATCTGTGGGACCACAAGCAGCAAAGCGTCTGCCGTGCTCACCTGCACGTTTGCCCTCAGTGGGGCTGGGAGACAGGAACCTATGACTCCGACCCCACCCAGCCAGGCAGGCGCCCTCGACAGCCCCAGCCAGCGGGCCCCGTGCCGTCCCGGCCCCAGGAGAGACCCCCTTTCTGTCGGGCCCCCTCTGAACATTTCTGCCGAGTCTTTTGGGGCCAACAAGCCCGGGCCTCGGGGCCTCGTGGGCGACCTTAGTTTCCAGGCATCTGAAGGAGAAGATGCTGATGGAGGCTGTGCGCCCCCAGGGCCTGGGGTGTAAATGCTTCTCTCCCGGCCCCAGTGCCCTCAGGCTGGGCCGCGCAAAGGAGGGCTCCCTCTCACTGTGACGGCGAGGACTGCTGACGGCCAGATACCCCAAACACAGCCCTCCCTGTGGAGAAGGAGGGGGCCACCACAGGCAGCTCCTGCCCAGGCACACAGCAGGCGGCTACTGTCCTCCAAGGTCAAGTTCAGTCACCTTGTGTGGTGGAATGCTGGATGTTCATGGTCCTGCCTGCCCAGGACCTCCCACCGAGGTCACTGCCCGCCAGCCCCCAACCTCCCCTGACACCCAAACACCACAGGACCCCTGGAGGTGGAGGGGCGGGCTTCAGAGACCGCCGCACTGCCCTCCCCTGCAGGTTCTGATGGCTTGTGCCTCAGTTCCTTAGCTGTAAGGTGCGGACAGCACAGTCTCCCTCAGGACTCTGTGGGCGCTGGGGGGGAGTGGGGGGCTGAGGGACCGTCAGTGGGGTGCTTTATCGTCAGCACAATGCCTGCGGTCCAGTGGCTGGACTCCTAACCCCAGAAAACCCTTTTCCAATGCAGGGTGCTCTGCGCAGCGTCCAATCTTGGGCCAGCTGCAACGGGCTCTCTCTGTGCCTGGCCCTGAGGACATCTGCTGAGGAGGCCACTAGAGAGGGCCCCGGGGCTGCATCAGGCCCCATGCCCAGCGCCCAGCACACAGCCGGCGCTCAGCGAGTGACAGGACGGCCAGCCAAGGGCAGCTCTGAGGACCACGGGATGCACCTCAGCCCGCCTGGCATGGACCCAGCTTCCAGGCGGGGTGAGACCAGGTGGAGCTGGCCAGCCACCACGGAGAAGGGGCCGAGGAAGAGAGGGTGTCGGGCCCTTTCCAGACGCTGTCCCTCACACACCTCTGCCCTGCCTCCTCCCATCCCCCATCGTCCCCCCCACCCCGCCACGCCAAAGGGTTTGTAAAGACCCGTGCGGCGCACCAGAGAAAATACCGCTATCATTAAGGGATTTAACAACAGCTTTGCCCAATATTGGGGATTTGTTATGTCTCTCATTACACATTTTAACAAGCACATTTCTCCGCGAGGCAGCCCCGCGTGAGGGCTGCCCTCTCCCTCCACCGTGTGTTACTTTCATTAGAAGGCGTTTTATGAAGCCCCCGATCACAGATGCTCGCCCAACCCGCAGCCCCGCTCGCCGGGGCCTGGTGTTGTGTGCTGGGTGGCCGGCGGTGTGCCTGTGGGCCTCTCTGCCCGCCCCCGTGTGCACGGAGAGGGGTCCCTGCGCCCGCCATTCCTCCCTGACACCCTCGGCAGGATGGGGGAGCGTGACTCAGGGACAGACCCCAGAGTGGAAGTCAGGGTTCCCCTTCCCTCTGCTGGGTGACCCCAGCTGAGCTTCGGGCCTCCCCGCTGGGCCTCGGTTTCCCCCTGTGAGGATAAGGCCACCTGAGCAGACAAACTTTTAACTTATTTTAGCGGCAAGGTTCCGTTTGCCCACAAACCACCACGTGGTGTAAAAACAAAATTAAAAAGGCGGAAAGAAAGCTGGTTCTGTAGAAGCGAAGCTTGGCCACCCTGCACCCTACCCGCAGGAGGCCCCAGAGCACCCACAAATCCCTTTGGAACACAGCCGGGGGCCATTTGGTGGCTGAGACCTGTGAGTGCCCCCAGCTCTGTGACTGGAGCTCCTGGCAGCACGCTGACCGCACCTGGGAGACGGCATCCCTGCCTTGAGAGCCAGCCTCGGGCACCGGGCCGTGCCAGCCTGCGGGACCAGCCCCCGGCCCCAGCCCGGCTGCAGGAGGACGGCTGATTCCAGAGGCCTTCTGAGACACGCGTGACCCCCCACAATGTGTCTTCTGAGCACACGCTCAGGCCGTTGGGCACACTCTCCTGGTGAAGCCAGTGTTTACAAGATGGGGACGTGCCGCCTCCCTGGGCAGTTGTAGGCCAGCGCACTTGTGGCCAAGACCATTTACTGCCAAGAAACTTCCAGACAAGCAAGATTTACAGGTGGAAGGAACGGGGTAAACGGGGTGTTGGTGGACAGGGAAGCCCTTTTCCCTCCACTTCCTCAGCCATTTCCTTAGGCACTGACAAGAGGCTGTCAGCTGTCCAGACCGGCCACCCAAGCCTGGGATGGCAGCAGCTTCTGGGTGACCAGAGACCCCCTCCATGTGGCCACGGCTCCTCTGCAGCCACCATCCCCGGATCCCATTCTCTGGACTCCTTGAGCCCCGTCTACACCACGATGGCCAGGGGCAGGATTGGAGTCTGTTGGTCTCTGACTCCCCTGTACCTAGCACAGTGCCGGTTCTGAAGATGTTTGTAAACAGTTGCCTGTAAAGAAGCTCAAAAAAGTTGGCAGTGGGGCCAGGGCGAGGCCAAGGCTGGTGTGCGAAGGGCAGTTGAGCAGAGAGGAGACAGAAGGCGGTACCCCTCCTGTCCCTGGTGCCTCCAAGCCTCCGGGTGCAGGGTCGTGCAGGACAGAGGGAACATGTCCCTGGTCCCTTATTCTGGAAGGATCCCTGGGTATGAAAACCTTCCCTGAGGGGGTCCCAGTCCTCCTCCCCTTCCCAGACAAATGCCCGTGGGACAGGAATTGGCCAAAGCCGGGAGAGCAGTGGACGCAGCCACAGCTGTGACAAGTGCCCCTGCCCCCCAGAGACGCACGAAGGGATAAATAAACAATAGGCCCTGCCGATGCTGCGCTGCCTCCCGATCGGGCTGGGCCAGGTGATTACGTCCACAATACCTCGCATTCATTACGCTCCTTAAAAACGGTGTGCTGTGTCTGGAAAACAGGAAGTGGCCGTAAGTCTCCCGTGTAAAAGCCATCTGAAGCCCGTGGACCAGGCATGTTCTCAATCAGGAAGCAGGCAGTAAATAAACATTTACGTCCCGCGGCCGCGCGCACCCGCCTGCCCCGGGGCTACGAGGGGGCACGGAGAGCGGAAATTTGTTTAGTCCTATAAAAGCACAGGCTGTATATCAGTAGATGATTAAAAATGGAAACGTGGTCGGCTAATGGACGGTATTGATTTTAATAAGCGTTAAGTACATGGAGTTCAAAGATAAGAGCTCCCGGCCGTCTCTTCACGCTTTGAGAAAGTGACTCATACGGAGGAAAAAAAATCCTCTTTTCCAAATTGAAACTTTCACCCGGCATATTAGGGCCTGGGGGAGTGGTTTCTAAACCAACGTCCATTTGGGAATATCAAGTGTGACGCGGACGATGTATGAAATTCTTTCTGCCATGAGGTCAAGCGCGCTGCCCTCCCAACAGTAGCAGCGCAAACCCGCGGCGGCTGCACCTCAGGATTTGGCTAGGCCCCGCAGGGCGTCTGAGCGCGGTCGGGCCCACCCCGGGGCTGCAGAGAGGCCCCAGTCCACCCCTGTCACCTCGTTTTGTCAGGGAACCTCCCGGGTTCCGGGGTGAAGCTCTGTCAGGGCAGCCTGCTCAGAACACCACCACGCTCATCCGAATGCTCGTCCTAAATCCCACAGTGGCCTGGACCCCAGGAGGCTCTAACAGCTGCACTAATTCTTGTATTGAGTGCAGCTGTGGTCGGGGCTAGGTTCAGGCAGGGAAGGCAGGACGATGGAGCCGCCAGAGCAAGGCCCAAGGCTCCTGAATGGAGATGGTCACTCCCTGTGACTGGACACTGGGGCCCTCTGCTCTCTGGCCATCTCAACTGCAGGGGCCGGTCACTGAGTGACTGCTCAACAAGTGGAGTGTGAGCCCCGCCTGGCCACGTGTCTGGACACAGCCTGGGCAGGAGGGGCTGGCTCCACCTGGGCATTCACTGCCTGGAGACCTGGCTGAGGACAGCCCAGCGGTCACCCCGATGCCCTGGGGAGATGCGGCCATGACTTCCCCCAAACTCCAGGCTTCCCTAACTGCCCACGAGGAGGGGGACTTGCTCCATCTGTAATGCCTGGTTCTTCTCTCCCTGTCACCCTGGGCTCCTTGCCTGCCAGAGTCCACAGCACACTGGGCCCTGGGAGACGGGACCAGAGCCAGACATTCACCCAAAACGCCAGGTGTCTACTTGGGAGAGAGGCTTCCCGGCAGCAGAGGAAATGACGGCTCAGTGACAATGACCAGACTGCAGTCCGCCCATCCACTCAGCCTTAACCAAACCAGGACCAAGCAGCGGTCGGGTGGGGTGGGGCCAGGAAGTCCAGGCTGCAAGAGCGGCCCCAGCGCCCTGCCCTGGCTGGGAAAGGCCGACCATGTGGCGCTCGAACCATCACAGCGGCCACTGGAATTTTCTGATAAGTTATTTTGTTGAGCACCTGCTTTCCAGGCAGCCTCTTTGGCCTCTAAACCTCTTATAAATCATCTCCCCTCGAGGGGGACACTGAATTCTACCCAAGCCTCAGCTCCCGTGCGCGTCTCTGTGCAGGATTTCTCCCTCTTGCGGACGGCGAGGGAGACTCCTCATCAGACCCACCAGCTGGGTGGGCCCAAGCTAAGCCACGAGGGTGGAGCTGCAGGTTCAAGATGGGGGACAGGCTGGGGGGCCATGGCCCCAAAGGGCAGATTTTCTCAGAAAATTGGAAGTTGAGAGTGTAGACAGTTTTACAACCCATGAAGTAACCAGGTGTAAATTATAAAGCACCTACTGTGTGTGTCGCGCTAGGGGCTGGGTCCCCCAGGGGGGCGCGGCTCCAGGGGCTCCCACTTGCCCGGTGAGATGAGGGGACAAGAATGTCAGCCTTGGAGGCTGCTGTGACCTGAGAAAGCAACCTAAGACACGGCAGTGAGGAAGACGTGTGGCTGGAGAGGGAGAGGCCGGTCCTGGCCAGGCTGCGTTCGTGTCTCCGGCTGCCGTAACAAACTACCACAGACTAGAAACGTGTTCTCTCCCAGTTCTGAAGGCCAGAGTCCGAAATCAAGGTGTCAGCAGGGCTGCGCTCCCTCCGAACACCCTGGGGAAGATCCCTCACCTTCACCTGTCGTGTTCTGTGTGTAATCGTCTGTGTGTCTCCATCTCCCTCTTCTTGTAAGGGCGCCAGTCGTTGGGTTTAGGGCCCACCCTAATCCAGTGTGGCCTCATCTTCACTGGATTCCACCTGCAAAGACCCCATTTCCAAATAAGGTCACACTCACAGGTTCTGGTGGACATGAATTTTGGGTGACACTATCCAACCCACCTCAGAGGGCCTACAGAGGCTTCCCAGGGAACAACTCCCTCCATCCTCCATTCTGCAGAAGTTCTGGTTCTGTCCCACTGTAGGGGACCTGCACACAGGCACTGGGGTGATCTGTCTGGGCTGAAGCCTCCTGACCTCTCTGGGGGCCCCCAACTCGCTTGGGCCCTCCACATGCCCCAGAGGCAGCTTAGTCCAGCCTCAGACCTCTCGACCCTTCAACTATCCTTTTACTCCTCAGTGAAAGTCTTGGCCTAATATCCCCTCCTCAGAAAAGCCTCCTCCTGTTGTGTCCACTAGACCCTCCTGCTCTTTTTCTGTGGTTCACCATAATTTGTAGATCAGGTTATTCCTGTCCCTGCTACACCTGAGCTCCATGAAGGCACAGACTTATCTGTTTGTTTACCACCATATCTCTGAGCCTATGTGGCACCTAGAAATAGTCACTTGGGAAATAGTCATTGAATGAGCAACAGAATGGACGGGTGGATGGATGGTGATTGGGTAGATGGATGGGTGGTAGGATGGGTAGATGGATGGATGGATGGTGGTTGGGTGGATGGATGGTGGTTGGGTGGATGGATGGATGGACTGATGGATGGATGGATGGGTGGATGGATGGATGGTGGTTGGGTGGATGGATGGGTGGTAGGATGGGTAGATGGATGGATGGTGGATGGATGGATGGATGGATGGACTGATGGATGGATGGATGGGTAGATGGATGGATGGATGGGTGGATGGATGGATGGTGGTTGGGTGGATGGATGGATGGACTGATGGATGGATGGATGGGTAGATGGATGGATGGTTGGGTGGATGGATGGATGGTGGTTGGGTAGGTGGAGGGATGGATGGATGGCTGTATGAGTGGATGACTGCCTTACTCAATGTTGCATCTTCAGGTCCAGCACAGGTCACTGAACATGGAAGGTACTGAGGGAACAAGTGAGTGATGGAGGACATGAAAGAAGGAAAGAAGACAGCAGATAAGTAGGGAGGGTTTGGACTCTCAAGTCAAGGTTTCCCAGCTACTAAGCACAGGATACCATGCTTCTGCTCCTGCTTCCTTGCTGGAGCACACGTGCTTTCACGGAGCTGGGTACACGGCAGGCCTCAGACACTGACTGCCGGAGCAAGTTTGTGAAAGATGCCCTTAAGCCTGTTTCACTTTGCTCCAGGGTCATGGTGACCACTATGTGAGGTGACACTTTTTGGTTTTTCCACTAAGACTTCCTCTTCTTCAGGAGTCAGTGATGCTTTCCCATCAAGGGCCAGAATGAATAGTTTAGGCTGCATGGGCCTGAACGACCTGATGCTGCCGTTGGGACGTGAAAGCAGCCACTAAGAACCGGCAACGAGTGCGTGTGGCTGTGTTCCGATAAAACTATTTGTGGAGACTGAAATTTGAGTTTCATGTAAAGTTCATGTGTCATGAAATATTCCTCTTCGTTTGATTTTCTTTTTCAACCATTTAAAAATGTAAAAACCTCTCTTCGCTCCCGGCCTTTCAGAAACAGGGGGCAGGCTGGATGAGGTCTACGGACTGTGATTTCCTGACCCTCATCCTAGAGTAAGGTTGCTCCCTTTTTTCCCTAATATTCTACAGTTTGGTGAATAGATTTGTGTTCGTTCCATAAGAGACTTTCAGGATTTGACAGACCCTGGCCATACTCCCTCCTTCACCTTTCCTGACTGAAGTAACATCGTTTGTGTGTGGCGTGTCATCAGCAATCGCCAGTCATGCTGTGTAAGAAGCTGCCCAGAGCTGCTCTCTCCCGACGGCAAGGCTGGTGCGGCTCGGCTGCCCAGGTGGGCCCAGCGGGTGGTCTGCCTGGGCTGTGCTCGGGCTCACAGCGGCCCCAGGTGTGCGTGTCCTGGGCCTGGACTGCAGGACAGTGGTGACTCCGGGCGCTCTTCTCTGGGTGTGTGCCCAGCGGGCAGGTGGGGGACCTCTGCTCACATCATGTCGCCAACATCTAGAGAAGTCACAGGCACAGCCCAAAGTTCACGGCGGAGGGCCGCCCTCCCTCCCTGAACGGGGGGGATATTTGCTGAGCGACAATTCAAACTATCACATATGTTCTCGTTAGTTTCCCTAAGTGACTATTAATTCCATTAATAGCCTGTGGGCTCTGCAAGGCTGGGGCTGTGTCCGTGCTGTTCACCTTTAGTAAGCACTGAGCAAATATTTGCTTGATGAGAGAGTGACACCCAGATGTCTGTTATCCCGTCTGCTCCATGTTATTGTCCCCCTGTTTCTCCCCAGCGTCCTCCCAGCAGTTGTGCTGGAGGAGGAGGGAGGAGGGGCTGCAGCCTCGGGGACCTTCCTGTCGGTGCGCCCCAGCAGGCTGGTGGGCAGCTTCAGCAGGCGGGGCGGCTTCAACAATGGACTCCGACTCTCTCACTGCCCTGGAGGCTGGACGTCCGAGATCAACATGTCAGCAGGCTGGTTCCTCCCAAGGCCTCTCTCCTTGGCCTGTAGACACCGCCTTCTCCCTGTGTCTTCACGTGGTCCCTCTGTGCGTGCCTGTGTCCTCCTCTCCTCTTCTTATAAGGACACCAGTCACAGTAGATTAGGGCCACCCAAGTGATCTCATTTTACCTTAGTCACCTCTGTAAAGGCCTCATATCTGAAGCAGTCACATCCTGAGGTCCTGGGGCTTAGGACTAATCAACATACAAATTGGGGGGCCACAGTTCTTCCTGTAACACAGGGGTTTGCTGAAGAAGTGGGCTCTGTCCCCCGAACTGAGCTGAGGGATCTCTGAGGACAGTAAACCCAGCCAGGTCTCCACCCGAGGGCCTGTCCAGCCTTGTTAGCCGGTGGGGGGAGCGTGTCAGTGCCCGCAGAGCCAGGCTCTGAGCCTGCTGCTTTTGCGCCAGTGGCTCTAATATGGTATAGTCTCTAAAACACTAATTGTCGTCCCCATATTGAATATTCCATTTTTGGCCAGTGCAGTTACTCGGAAGAAATAAACACACACTCACACTAACATGTGCAAGCCAGCCTTGCGAGTTCAGAGAGTCCTTGAAGGCCATTGGAGATTAAGCAACCCCGATCAAAGGGGGTGGATGGAAACGGCTGTAGAGACCCTCTCGGCAGAGGTGGGCACGGGCGCCCTCGACCCTCGATGGGGAGTCGTGCCGAGAAACAGAGACCAGGGAGGAAGGTGTTCACAGGACACACAGGGCCCAGACCGGAGGGGCCCAAGGCCCCGTGAGCAGGGAAAGCACCCCTATATAGCTTCGCGCTGTCGGGGAGTCAGCCGTAGAGCTGACGAGGCCCGGTTTCACGCTATTGGATGCAATGTGGGGCTTATGCTTGGGACGGCGCTGGGAGAAGCCGGATCTCTCTGGGGCCTGTTTTACACCAAACAGGGTGGCCTGGAGGAGGCTGGCAGGACGGGCGCTCCCCGGGCCTCTGCCGAGGAGAGAGATGGTGGAGACCCCACGGTCCCCTCGCCCCTCCCGCCATCCCTGCCTCCTGATTCCGCCACAAAAAGCTGAGAATGGTGACACTGACGTCTGAATGTTCCCCGCTCTGCTCAGACCCGGGAGACCCCATGGGAAGCCACGAGACCAACACAACACCAGCACGTACCCTGGGACGAAGCCTGCACGGTCCACGCATGAGGGTCCTTTCGAGGGTCCTCACTGCGTCCACTCCAGACCATTTGTCCTCTTGGTGTGGGCACCTCCTGCCTTGCGGGGAGGTGGGACAACCGGCAGGGACCCACACAGCTGGGTGGGGCAGCTGGTGAGAAGGATGGGGAAGTGGGGTTCATTCGGGCCCTGCTGTGAAACTCCAGCAGCAAACTAGCCTTCTCGCTCCAACAATCCCAGGAGAAGAGAGGAGTCCTCCCCCCGCCCCCAGGTGTCTCGGTAGAAACACACAATCTGCCCAAGGCCGCCCAGCTGGGGGCGGCGGGCCAGGGTTCAACCGAGGGCCATCGGTGAAGCCTCCCTGCTCTGCGTCCACCCGCGTGCTTCCCTACTCGAGGAGAGGGAGACTTCCTGCAGGAATCCACCTGCGACCCTCCCCTCAGTGCTGGCCGCTTACAGGCCTTCTCCATGCAGACATGGCTGACCAAGGACCCAGTCACCGCATGAGGCTGCAGGACCTCCCGCTGTGCCATCAGGCCACACGGGCTAGCCTTGGCCTCTGTGCCGCGGGCCTGCATGGGGTAGCCTTGGAGAATCAGGCGTTCTCCCCTAAGGCTTGGTCAAGGAAGACATGATCCCCTGCTTCACAGTTGTCATTTTAAAATTTATTCATGTTCCTTGAGGTTTTTAGCTGAATACTTTCATTAACTAAATCTATTTGGACTCAATATCTGATAAAATGTCGCATCTGGTGTTTGTAATTTAGAGCAGATCAAAGAAATGAAAAGGCCACGGACGACGTGCGTCTCTCCCCCTTGCGTCGGTCGGACTCGTCCAGCCTGTGGTCCGTGAGCGGCTGGTCTCACCTGCCCTGCGGGTCCTAACCAGCATGAATCCCCGGGGCTTTGCTGGGTCACGGGGCTCCTGGAGCACTCAGCAACGTGCACGGAGGTCCCGGGGGCCAGGCTTCCCTCCGTCTTTTGGTCCTCCCAGGAGAAGAAAGCTGTCCCTTATTTGACTTTCTCAGAATTTCTCATTACCCGATGTTGGCGTCTCCTCTCTCCCGGCATGTCTTCTTACCTCCTGTTAAAACAGGAAGAGGAAGTGAAGTGACAAGAAGCTGCCTTGATGAAATGAATCTCTTCCATAGTGTAGTTCCCTGCCAGCCAGCCTGTCAGTCCTTCAGTGCTGCCCCTCAGCCACGTGCTAAGAAATCAGCATACACGTGGCCCTTCCTGCTGACCCAGGGATCGTGCTGTGACCAGCTGGCCATTCAGGACTCTTCGAACCACCGCTGCCTGCCCTTCACCCACTTTGGTCCCTGGGACTCAGCATCCTTCTGAACCCGACGTTCCCCACGGCAACCACCACCTGGCTGGGAAGGTGACAATGGCACCCGGGCCAGAGCAGAAGGTGGCCCGTGAGGGTGCTTCCTGTGGGACATGCTCTGCACTGTGGTGTGCAGACCTTGCCTGGCTATTCTGCCTGAATGTCCTGCACTTCTGGGGAGAAGGAGTGCCCTCTGACCAGGGCACAACTCTCGGGGGCGTCACACATGTCCTCGTCATCAGAAACACGCCTGTCTATGGCAATGCCTTCGGCAGACAGCAGTCACGTGTCTTGCAAGGGAGCTTCTTCTAACTCAGTGGATCCCCTCCCCCCATGGGCTGGAGCTTCTTCTAACTCAGCAGATCCCCTCCTCCCGTGGGCTGGACACGATGCTGCTTGTGACTGTCCCAGGGAAGGATGGTTTCCCTCCCGCGGGTTCGAGCCCACAAGGCTGCCTAGGAATCAACATGAAGCAGCAGCGCTGTGCCCAGTCCTGTCTTCCACTCGCTGCTCATCAGATGCTGTCTCGGGAACATGGGCTCTGCCCCGACTTGCAGTACCTAGACGAGGGCCCTAGGTCTATGCCCTACATCTTATATGGTGTCCATACATGGGGGCTCTGTGTCTCTACTCTGGCGCCTGTCTATTTGTCTATCCTGGCATCAATACCACACTGTCTTAATTACTGCAGCTTTACTAGACTTATTTATCTGTGGAGCAATAATTCCCTCTTTGTTCTTCAGAGTTCTTCCAAATTCATTGATTTTTTTCATATAAGTTTAAAAATTAGCCTATAAGTTTCCACAGAAAAATGGATGGGATTTTGATTAGGGTTGCACAAAATCTATAGGTCAGTCTGTAGAGGTGGACATCTTTACCTAATTGGGTTTTCCAATCTATGGATATGGCATACCCCTTAATATATTTATGTTTTATTTAATTTTTCTGAAGGTTTACAGTTTTCTGTGATGAGGTTTGGATACTTTTCACTGGAGTCATTACTCAGCATTTGATATTTTTGATATGATTGTAAATAGTAACTTTAAAATTTTTTATTTTCTGTTTGTTGCTAACATATGTATAGAAATATTTGCTAAACTCACTTATTAATTTAATAATAAATCTAGAGAATCTTTTGGATTTTCTATTTACATAATCATGTTACCTGAAAATTGTGATAACACTATCTTCCTTTCTAATAGTTATAACTTTTATTACTTTTTCTTGCATTATTGCATTGGCTGGAATCTCTAGTCCAGGGTTTAATAGAACAGCAGCAGGCATTCTGGTCTTTCCCAATCTCAGAGAGCTTTTAGCAAGTCACATCATGTATGACATTTGCCATCAGATTTTGTATATTTACTTTGTCAGATTAAAGAAGCTACCTTCTATTCCTAGTGTGCTAAATTTTTTTAAAAATCATTAATAAAGTTTTATCAGATGCTTTTGCTGAATCTATTGGATTATCACATGATTCTCTACTCTATTTATGCACTTAATTACATTGATTAATTTTAAGAATATTAGCCCAATGTGGCATTTCTGGAGTAAACCTTAGTCAAGTTATATTATTTTTATATATTGCTGATTTTCAGTTTATTACTGTTTGTTTAGGATCTTTGCATCTAAGTTCAGAAGTGGCGAACAGATTGCTCTGTGTGAAGTTTCTTGTAATGTCTCTGCCAGGTTTTAGTGTCAAGATTATGCTGGGCTCATGGACCAAGTTGAGGAGAGTGACCTTTTTTCTCCTCTCTGAAAGAGTTTGTGTAAGATTAGTATAATTTCTTAACTTTGATAGAATTGAACAGGGAGTTAATCTGGATGTAGAGTTTTCTTTATGGGAAGGATTCTAATTCCAGAGCCAATTTAACAGTTGTAGAATCATTTAGATTTTTCAGTTTCTTCTTGTAGTGGTTTTAACTTTTATTTTTCAAGAAATTTATCCATTATTTATTCATGTTTTCTAATTGATTAGCATAAAATCTTTTTTAAATACCTTTAGAATCTGTAGTAATTTTCCCTTATTCCTTCCTAACATTGGCTGTTTGCACTTTTTTTTTTTTTTTTGGTGAGAAAGATTAGCACAGAGCTAACATCTGTTGCCAATCCTCCCCTTTTTGCTGAGGAAGACTGGCCCTGGGCTAACATCCGTGCCCATCTTCCTCTACTTTATACATGGGATGCTGCCACAGCATGGCTTGATAAGCAGTGCGTAGGTCTGCACCCAGGATCTGAACCCGTGAACCCCAGGCTGCTGAAGTGGAGCGGGTGAACTTAACCACTACACCACTGGGCTGGCCCCTGTTTGCACTTTTTTGTGCTCTCTCGCTCTCTCTCTCTCTCTCTAGTTTATTAATTTTATTGCTCTTGCAAAGAATCAACTTTGGGTTTCATTTTCTTACCTTTGTTTCTTACTTCATCAAACATCTTTATCATTTTCTTCTTGCTTTCTTTGAGTTTTTTTTAATTACTTCTTGAGATGACTGCTTATGCAATTGATTTTCCATTTTTCTTTTATTTTTAAATGCTAAAAGTCTTCAAAGAAGACTTTAGCTTCATACTACGCATTTTTGTGTAATGTATTTTTATTGTCATTAAACTTAAAATATCTTTATTTCCAAAGTGATTGTTTCCTTTGACTTATATGTTATTTAAAAATATCTTTCTTACTTTCCAAACTTGCAAGATTTTTATTGTTGTTGCCCGTTTTTTATTTTTAATTTAATTCCACATGATTTCAATACTCTGAAATTTTTTGACAGTTGTTTTATGGCCCTGCGTAAACTTAATTTTCAAATATCCCATATGTGATTTTTTAACATGTTTTACCATTTTGGGGCGCATGCTTTGTCTATGTCCATTAGGTTAAGTTGTTGATCATGCTGTTTAAATCTTCTATATTCTTCGTGATATTTTGTCTGTTTGTTCTCAGTGACTGAGAGATTTGTGTCAAAATCTCCCACTCTGTGGCTCTGTCAATTTCTTCTTTTAATTCTGTCAATTCTTGCTTTATTTATTCCAAGACTACATTATCAAGTGAATATGCATTTAGAATCCATACATCTTCTTTTTTAAAAATTTATTTTTTATTGCAGTAACATTGGTTTATAACATTGTATGGATTTCAGGTGTACATCATTATACTTCAATTTCTGCATAGATTACATCATGTTCACCACCCAAATACTAATTACAATCCATCACCACCCACATGTGCCTAATTATCCCTTTGCCCTCCTCCCTCCCCCCTTCCCCTCTGGTAACCACCAATCCAATCTCTGTCTCTATGTGTTTGTTTGTTGTTATTTTTATCTTCTACTTATGAATGACATCAAACAGTTTTTGACCCTCTCCCTCTGACTTATTTTGCTTAGCATAATACCCTCAATGTCCAACCATGTTGTCACAAATGGCTGGATTTCATCATTTCCTATGGCTGAGTAGTATTCCATTGTGTATATATACCACATCTTCTTGATCCATTCATCCCTTGATGGCCACTTAGGTTTCTTCCAAGTCTTGGCTATTGTGAACATTGCTGCAATGAACACAGGGGTGCATGTATCTTTATGTATTGGGATTCTCATGTTCTTTGGATAAATACCCAGCAGTGGAATAGCTGGATCGTATGGTAGTTCTATTCTTAATTTTTTGAGGAATCTCCGTACTGTTCTCCATAGTGGCTGCACCAGTCAGCACTCCTACCAGTGGTGTATGAGAGTTCCCTTCTCTCCACATCCTCTCCAACACTTGTTGTGTCCTTTCTTGTTAGTTATAGCCATTCTGAGGGGTGTGAGGTGATATCTCATTGTAGTTTTGATTTGCACTTCTCTGATAGTTAATAATGTTGAACATCTTTTCATGTGCCTGTTGGCCATCTGTATATCTTCTTTGGAGAAATGTCTGTTCAGGTCTTTTGCCCATTTTTTAACTGGGTTGTCAGTTTTTTTTGTTGTTGAGATGTATGAGTTCTTTATATATTTTGGAGATTAACCCCTTATCAGATGTATGGTTTGCAAATATCTTCTCCCAATTGTTAGGTTGTCTTTTCATTTTGTTGATGGTTTCCTTTGCTGTGCAGAAGCTTTTCGGTTTGATGTAGTCCCATTTGTTTATTTTTTCTGTTGTTTCCCTTGCCCGGTCAGACATGGTGCTTGAAAATATGTTGCTAAGCCAATGTCAAAGAGCATACTGCCTATGTTTTCTTCTAGAAGTTTCATGGTTTCAGATCTTACATTCAAGTCTTTAATCCATTTTGAGTTAATTTTTGTGTATGGTGTAAGATAATGGTCTACTTTCATTTTTTTTGCATGTGGCTGTCCAGTTTTCCCAACACCGTTTGTTGAAGAGGCTTTCCTTTCTCCATTGTATGTTTGTGGCTCCCTTGTTGAAAATTAGCTGTCCATAGATGTGTGGGTTTATTTCTCAGCTCTCGATTCTATTCCATTGATCTGTGTGTCTGTTTTTGTGCCAGTACCATGCTGTTTTGGTTACTGTAGCTTTGCACTATATTTTGAAATCAGGGAGTGTGAGAATCCATACACCTTCACAGTGAATTGAACATTTTATCAACATAACGTGCCCACCTTTCTCTCTGGTAATGTATCTTGCCTTGAAGTCTACTTTATCTGATCGCAACATAGCTGCTCCAGCTTTCTGATGTTAGTCCTTCCCAACACACCTTCTTTCAACTTGTTATGTCAACCCGCCTGTATCCTTACATTTACATTGTAGCTTTTATAAACAATTTATACTTGGGTTTTTTTTTGTATGTAGATTTTATAACAAAATGTATTTGGATTTATTTTTCTTGAGCATGGCAATCTTTGCCTTTTAATTAGAGCATTTATCTATTTGCATTTAATGTAATAAATAGTATATTTGGGCTTCAGTGTATCTTTGCATTTACTTTCTATTTGGCCTGAATAATCTATACTCCTTTTCTTCTTTCTTGCTTCTTCTGAATTGATTCCGCTTTTTAAATTCCTCCGTCCCCCATTGTCTCATCAGTTATACATATATTTCCATTTATTACTCTAGAGATTACAGCATTCATCCTTGACTTCAAAGTGTACTGTTACCCAGTACCTTTACCCTCTTCTAGGACAATGCAAAGATTTTAGAATACGTCACTTCCATTTTACTCCCCCAACTTACATGCCTCAATGTAATGTATCTTAATCCTATGTATACATGAAACCCCAGACATTGTCAATTTTTGTTTTTACAGTCAGTATTCATGTAAATTGAACCATGTGTCACCGTTTGCAATGCTCTTTATTCCTTCCTGCATCTTTGACCTTCTTATGCATCTTTTTCTTTCTGTTGAAACTTTCAATGTTCCCTTTAGTGGCATCTGACAACTTCTCATATTTCATTTGTCTAGAAATGTCTTTATTTCTTGAAATATACTTTTGCTGTATAGAGAATTCTAGATAGACAGTTATATTGTTTCAGAGTGTTAAGAGATTATTTCATTGTCTTCTGGCTTCTGCCTGTGTCTGTGAAGACAGGGAGGGACAGAGAGACAGAGAAAGGCAACATTTGCCCAATGAATGTGGACAAGAGAAGGTCACTCACTGTGATGATTCCCCCTGCCATCTCTCCATAGTCCTCCTCACACTTGTAACCCCAACTTTCATAGACCCATTTGGGGTTTGTAGGACTTCTTGACTCTGTGGCTGAATGTATTTTGTCAATTTTAGAAGATTTTCAGCTATTATCTATGCAAATATTGCTTCTTCTCTGTTCTCTCTCTTCTTCCACTTGGATCCAATTAGAAGTCTGTAGAATTGCTCACTTTATCTCTTATGAGTCTTAAATTCTTATCTGTGTCTTCCATAGTTTTCTTTCTCCATGTTGGAGTCTGAATTTTTTCTCCTGATCAGTCTTCCAGGTCTTTAATTCTCTCTCCATCTGTGTCTAATTTGTTGTCCAATATATCCACTGAGATCTTACCATTGATTGTGATATTTTGCAGTTCTTGATTTTTCCATTTGGTTATTTTTTACAGTTTTCAGTTTTCTGATAAAATTCTGAGTCACTTATTTTATCATCTAGAACATAGTAAGCATAGGTATTTTAACATCTTCATCTGATAATTCCAATATTTGGAGCTCCTATGGGTTTATTTATGACTCCTGTTGTTTTCTTGGTTTTCATTTACATTGTCTTATCTTCTCATACACTTACTTTTGTTTTGTTGAGTGCCAGACATTATATATTTTTAAAAATATATAAAAACAATCTGAGGCTTAGAATTATGCTATCTTCTTCCAGAGAGGACGTATGTTTATTTCTGGCAAGCAGAAGGAGATACTAGTAATCCAGGACCACCTTAGTCCAATTTCTGGCATTGAAATGATGTAAGGACTCCCAGTCTCCCAGCCATTTCTTCCAGAATCGGTAGATGCCCCAATGGAGAAGCAGCCCCCAATGCTAAACTCCCTTTGACTTCTCCAGCATCTTGTTCCTCTCATTCTCCACTGCCTTGTTGACTCGGAGTCAAGCTGGTTTTGAAGTCTTCAGTGGGAGGGTCGGTCTGAATTTCCTGTTTGCCATTACTGTGCACAGAAGCCCCTCTCTAGTCCACGTTTCACTGTCTGAGACACAGACACAAAGTTGTGCAGCCAGGGCATTGACTGAGGCCAGAGGGGAGACTGGATGGTGAAGAGAGAGCCTCCCTATAGGTCTAAGCATCGTGAGCACCACTGGGAAGGGTCAGTGTGGCCAGGGGACCACAGCAGCTGTGAGTTTGGGCACAAGGATTCCCAAGGCAAGGAATGGTAAATGGAAGAAAGCCTCAGGTCTAACCCTCAGCAGCTCACACTTCAGCCCTCCTGGACTGCCATAGCTGCAGCCTCTCTAGCTGACCAGGACCACCTGGTCACCCACTTTGGACACTCTCGGACCAAATCTCTGAGCCTCGTGGCTAAGAGAAGAGAGAGAGGTGGGGGCAGAGGGAGGAGAAGAGAGAGAGAGGAAACGTGGACACAGAGTGAAGGGCAGAGAGGAGGTGGGGGGGGTCAGGGAGGAGGAGAAACACAGGGTGGGGAGAGATGAGGGCAGAGAGAGGACAGCTGGGAAGAAATGGGGCCGAGAGACAGGGAAATGCCACGTGTGCCCTGTGCACTTGGACAGGCCCACTCCCCATCTCCACACCCCCCATTTTGGAACCCCTCTCCTTTCTTCCTGTTCATGTCATCCCAGCTTCATCGGCACCCCCTTGCAGCCTGGGAGCACCATGGGAACCCCTGTCCTCTGAGCCTGGGTCTCTGCCCAGGCTTTATTGGGGTTCCTGAGCAGCCCCACCATTTCCTGCAGCAGCCCTCCCCCAACACCATCCCCCACACCCTCAGCGGCACAGGCTGTCACCTTGGACACTCAAGCCCCAAACAAGCTTCCCTGGGGCCAGTAATGATCTCCATATGGAGTTTGATACGGCTGCCATCTCAGCTGCAACTCGCCCCCACTTCTCAGCTACTTTTGACATTCTTGACCATGGAGAACATTCCGGATGCTCAGGAGGGGGTAAGGGAGTGGGAGGGTCTGGGAGCTTGAGGGGGGTGGCCCAGGATCTCTTCCTCCTGATCCGTGTCTGCAGCTCAGGCTATAAATAGTCCCACTCAGACACTCACTACCTGCATTTCCAAGCCCCCACGTCTGGCAAAGGCCCAGCTCCTGCCCAGCCCCACCTCCCATCCCGTCCACGCAAATATGATCTTGCTGAAGGGAGGCAGCAGGCAGCTTTGAGGGGCAGGCGAGAACCAGCCAAGCACACTTTTTCCACGGCTGCTCGTGATTTCCTCAGCAAGTCTCTAATCCTGGATGACACTTCTGGACCCTCAGGCTTCTCTGCGCGCCGGAATTCCAGCCCTGGCAGTTGCTAGAATCGATCTTCCTCACTCCTTGCTAAGGGCCTGTGATCGCACCAAACCCGGCTCCTTCCGCCTGCCCTGTCCAGGGTTGCGGATCCTGTTTCCAGTCTGAGGCCGCCTTTGAAGACAGCATTAAATGTACCGCCACGAGACTTGTATCATCCCACAAGTATGTTTCAGCTCAGAGGTTACCCAAAATAGACCCGGGAAGGCTCCATTTAGCTCGAAGTGAAGATGGGGTAACTGGCTCGAGTGAAATCAAAACCAACCTCAGTCATCACCCCAGCGAAGACAGGGTATTGACTGAGATGTGGAGGGAGTCCCCAGGGCTCAAGGGCATGTGTCCCTGGGCACTTGGAAGGGACTGGAGCCAGGGCTCTCTTGGCGGGGCACCCTCCCTTGCAGGTGGTGTGGATGGTGGGAGCTGCCTTGTGCTGGCTGCTGGGGGAGTCCTCTTGCTGGCTGGGTGCTGTGAGCCCAGCAGGAAGCTGGGAACCCAGAGAGAGCCCGGACTCTTCCCTCTGCCATGTGGCTGTCTCCCTTTCCCCACTGCTCCCCCCACCTGCGGATGTCCCCCCAGCTTCCTGTTCCTGCTCTTCTGCCCCTCTCCCAGCACAGTCTATTTCTTCCTCAAGGACAAGCTCGCACCTTCCCTCTGCCGACTAGCCCAGCCCAGATGAACCTCCCGTCTCCCAAATGCCGAGGCCTGAGGGTCACATGGTGCAATGGAAACTGTGTGTATTTCAGGGGGCCTCCTCACGTGGCCTTCCAACACAGCCCCTCACCAGTGCCTTGACTTTCTCTGGCACAACCCCCTGCCCACAGCCCCCAGAGGGAGAACAGGGGCCACCCACACAGGGTCGGGGCCAAGGGGCCAATTTGGCTCTTTCCTTATTGCCTCATCGTTAAAAATGACGGCCAAGGCTTCCTAGGCCCCCGATGCGTCAGGCTCTGCACCAAAGGTCCTCGTGTGGGAGCCAGTAGAATGCTCCCAGCAGCCTGGCGGGGGGAGTGGGGGGTGGGGGCGAGCCCCTTGGCTGAGGCCTAGGAGGACAGCAGGCTGGGCCAGAGGCTGAAAGTGGTGGGACTGGGATTCAAGCCCGGCAGGGCTGGCAGCGGAGTCTCTGCTGGTGGCTACTGTCCTGCAGCCCAGGGTAACCCTGGGGCACGGGGCGACGACAGGCCAGGGTGTGAATGCATCACAGGACAGACACAACAATAGTTCTACCTGAAGGTCCGGGGGATCGCCCACTCCTTTTCTGCAACAAAACAGAGTGGATCGAAAATCACAAGAATGTGTGAGACAGGACAGAACTGAGTCTGTTTGGAGCTGTTCACTTGCTGGAGCTGCTGGAGCCAAGCGCCACAAACTTAGTGACTGGAAACAAGAGAAATTGATTCTCCCAGTTCTGGAGGTGGAATCCCCAACTCAAGGTGTCGTCAGGGCCACGCTCCCTCTGGGGGCTCCAGGACAGGGCCTCACTGCCTCTCCCGGCTTCCGGTGGCTGCGGCAAGCCCGGGCGCTCCTTGGCTTGCAGCCGCATCCCTTGATCTCTGCCTCTGTGGCCTTCTCTCCCCTGTGTTTCTGTGTCTTCTTCGCTCAGTACAGGGACACGGGTCATTGGATTAGGGCCCACCCCAATCAATATGACTTCATCTCAACTGATTACATGTGCAAAGACCCACTTTCCAAATAAGATCACGTTCTGAGGTTCTGGGTGGACATGAATTTTGGGGGGACCCTGTTCACCCCAGGATAGGAGCCATCACTCTGATCCAGCTCCAGCCCCACAGCATGTGCCAACGCTCCCTGCCTGCGCCTGCAGAACTTGAGAGCACTGCCCCATGAGATCCTCAGAGGGCAGGGATGTCCTAACTCTGTGGGCGCAAGGGGGCAAGGGGCTGCCAGCCTCGCATGCAGTGGGGTCACTGGCCAACGGTGCCTATGAGGACATGGAACCAGAGCTTCCCTCCTTCCTCTGGGGTCCAGCACTTCTGGCCGGCCCAGTAGAGTGGTGCCGATGATGCCTGAAGCCAGCCTTGTGAGGGCAGAGCCCGTGGAATGCCCCACCCGGCTCACCGAGGCTGGCTCCGGGGCCCGCCAGCACCGCCCGGTGGGAGCCAGCCCAGCACTGCAGCTAGGACCACTTCAGAGCCACCGTCACGCCCCTGCCGTACAAAGACAAACTTGTTGCTGTTTATTAAATATGCAACACCCAGATGTCGCACCAGGCCGACGCTGAGCAGGCCGGTGAGGGCCCAATAAAACTTTGCAGAGATGCGAAGGGGCCCATACGGCTCAGAAGACTGATATTTGCTCGAACTCCTGAATGCCCACAAATTAACTAACTACACACGGCTAACTGGTAGGCACACAGCTGGGAAGGAGGGCTTCTCGGAAGCATTGATCGCCGTAATTGACGAGGATGATCTCCTTTGTAATTGCTAGCACTTAGGCAAGTTGGGCAGCAGCCCCGTGCCGGCCCCATCGCCCAGAGACCGTGGAGAGTGAGCAGATGCTCTCAGGCAGCCCGTCTGTAAACAAGGACGTCCTCCCCACGAAGGGCCCGCTGGCAGGAGGCCCCGGGGTTACCTGGGACACTTGCCCTGGAGGCGTTCCTTCTGCCCAGGAGCTTGTGATCCCAGAGAAAGATCCCAATCCAGCTCCCCCACGGCTCCCCGCTCTCGCCCTCATCGCACCTGTCTCTCGCCCCTTCAACCTCCGGTCGTCTAGCCTGTCTCCCTACAGCCTAGACATCTCTTGCCTGGGCCAACCCTCAGGGTCTCAGCAGAAATGCCAACTCGTCAGAGGCATCCCCGGACCCCCGGGTCAGTGCCCCCTGCTGACCCCTCTCTTGCTGACCTGTTTGTTTTCTTCATCATGTTTAACCGTAAGCTGTAAATATCCCGCTATTGTCCAGCCCACAAGGGAGGGGCTTGTCCAGTCCTTTTCCCTGGCCGGCTCTCGGCCCGCGCACAGGGCGGGTACTGAACGGATGGCTGCTGGGAGCTGAGCCCCCAGCACCCGGGCTCTGCTCTAAGCCTTCCCGTGGGCCTGGCTCCCAAACATACCCCGACCCAAGCGGGGCCGGCGCCACGGCGGGAGACCTGCGGGCCCTGGGCTCGGAAGGACAGCTTGGGGCTCTGTCATCAGTCTTGAGATTCTTACATGTTGTCTTTGAATTAGTGCGTTCTGACGGGACAACAGAGCGTGTTCCCCAGGGACTCACAGCCTTGTTCCCCAAGGCGTGTCTGCCCCATGCCCCGTGGTGACCTGGCCCTGCCCCATCCCCCTCCCCCTCCAAGCTTGAATCTCCCCAGCTGGCACACAGCATGGCCTCCCTCAGTGAGGAATGGTCATTGGGAGGAGCGGGAGAATGCATGTCCCCAAAGGACACAGTCGATGCCCTGTGGGCTTGCAGCTGAGGGCACGGGCGCGGTGGGGCGGGCCCCAGGTCCCAATGTTTCTGGCGTCCTGGGGAGGACAGCCGAGGAGTTGGCCCCCAGGTGGGGGATCTTGGGGCACAGGCCTAGGTGGCCATCCTAGGGTCTAATGGAAACCGGGAAGGCGCCCAAGGTCTCACCAGGCACAGTTCATTATTCTGTTTCCATAAAGTCATTTAAGTGGCAACTGGCCTTGAAATTGATCCCTGATTGGAGTCAGGTTGGAAGCCATGTTGAATTAATGATGCAGCTGTGGACCGTTGTTCCACAAACAGCTTTTACAGCAGCAGTGGGAGGGGAGGGGGGAGTCAGGGCGGAAGGGAGACAACTTCCAATAAAAGAGGTTTTGGTCCTATGTTTTGCTAATATTTGAATTTTACCTAAGATTACTATTTCTCCCCTATTTAATATATTGTTTTAAATAAAAATTCCTAATAAATCTTGAGAGAAATATGTCATAGCAGAGCTTAAAAACCGTAGTGCAATATATAACAGTTCATAAAATATTCTCTCCAAATAGCCAAAATTGTAGGGCATTTGGACCAGAAGTAGTTAACCCACGAACGGCGTTTTATTAGCTCCTAAAATTAAGAAAGGGCAGTGCTGTTTCACAGCCAGATAACTAAGTCCCGTTTTCTCTTTTTTAATTCTATAAAATTAAACTTCCTGTTTTAAAGGTCTGGAGGGCCCCGGGCGTAGGGTCCGCGGAGGAGCCCTGAGGGTGAAAGCAGAGGGACAAGAAAGGCCTCATGCACCAGGACTCGCAAACGCGGGGCTTGGAAAAATCGTGCCGCAGTCAGCAAAAAATTGCAGGTCATAAATCAGAGATCCATTTTTTCACATCATTTTAACTAATCCATTAAATCGCGGTGCTCGGGGCTCTATCAGAAACAGAAGCGCAGCCGCCCGCACCCCACCTCCTGGCGTTATTCAAACGCTGCCGTGACCGGGGTCGATTCAAGCTGGCCCGGGGGTGGCCGGGCCCTGGGCCCTGCCCGTGGCTGGCTCTGGGGGCCGGCCAAGACCATACCACAGCGGCACGGCGGCATGGCGGCGGCCCGTCCTGCGCAGGTGTCACTCGCTTTATCCCCAAGGGTGCGGGAGCCCGAGGGCACTGACGTGTCTTGAGGCTGCGCCTCGCCGGGAACTGATCCGTTCCCAGTTCCAGCCAATGTCGTGCCCGAGGAAACAAATCCCCTTAGGTCCCGCCGCAGGTACTTCAGAGAAGCGGGGTGCCCTCAGCAGAGTGGGTCTGGGCTCTGCGGGCCGGGGGTGTACACAGCTGGGGGCCGCTTGAAGAGAGGGGCACAGAACAGCCTAGTTTTGAAAGCGTGACAGCATGTGCGACCGTGCACCCGGCCCCTCAGACTCATCGAGGACACGTGCCACCGTGCGTCCCGTTGCTGGCAGACTCCCCCAGGCTGTTTTGCACCTGAAGCCATGGTTTCCTCTTGTTTAATTTTATTTCATTTTGGCTGTTTGGGGGCCTTTTTGCTTCTGCGTGTAGACAAATTCTTAATAAATTCAATTTTAGACACATTTCTAACAACACAGCCACGTGGCTTCTTTGTGATCACACGCAGAACAATGGGGCACCGGAGGGAATTTTCACTTCCGTCCTGCGGTGCTGGCCCTGCGGGCGGGGCGGGGGGGATCTGACTCCCACCCACCACCCTGAAGGGCAGCGAACTACCCTCCCTGCAATGTGGTTCTTTCCACGGAACGTGGGCTCCAGCGTGCCAGCCACATAACCTGATTCTCCACTTGCCCCTGAGCCCTCCGTCTGCGTCCAGCCCTCCAGCAGTCACCCTCACTGTGAGCGTGTGGGTGACCTGTCTGGGATGACCCACCTCCTCCACGAGGGCCGGGTGGGAAGGGGCAGGGTGCCCGCTGCACCCCAACCTGGAGCTAGGCTGGAGGGCCCAAGGCTCTGGAAACTAATGTGAAATCCGAAAGTGTCCTGCCCACAGGGAGCCAGGTTGGGGGCCCTTGGGGACAGGGGTGAGGTGGAGACCGAAGGTGTTTCCTGCCTGGACACGGGAGGGGCACCAGCGAGCCCTGTGACAGACAGAGACTGAAATCAGACCCAGCAGCCCATGAATGCAGCTTTTTATCTGGATGGAGGACAGCTGGTGCTCCAGACCCCGGATGGTGGACCGTCTCCCCTTCGAAGGGGGGACAGAATGTCTGTGATGAGTGGACAGTCTCCATCAGGGGCCTTGTGCTCCGCACCCAGTGCAGTCAGGTGCCCCGAACTCGGGGCAGGAGTCCACGTGTGCCGCATGGGTGCGGTCCTCCCCACCCCAGCCAGTGGCCTGCAGCCCCTATGCCCCCCGCCCCCAGGCCAGCCCTGACATGACCCCCAGAAGCTGTGGACTCATGGCCTTCCTGGCCAAACCCTTTTGTACATTTATGGAAATGCACAAGCACATTTTCATGACAAAATACTTGCTAAATGTTAAGAGAAAAATTAAGTCTATGTGGCTATTAAATTTTCAGCCAAGCCAGGTTATCAGATGTCAGACACCTGCTTGCAGAGGTTCCCACCCCAGATCACCTCTGAGATAACCCGTCCTCTGTCCTGGCAAAGAGCACTCGGTGATGCCCCCAGCCCAGTCAGTGCCAAGAGGGGTCCCGAGGAAGCCAAGTGCCACAGCACACAGACCCACATTCACACGCACATTCACACACACACTGACATGTGCACACAGACGCACACTGACACTTGAGTGCACACATTAACACACACTGCTCACGGACACACACTCATGCACATCGACAGGTGTGCACACAATAACACGACACCAACTCACACACACAGGCAAACACTAACACCTACTCACGTGCACAGACGACACTAACATACACACAAACTGATGCACACACTAACGCACAGGGACACGCACGCTTGTTTGGAAGAAACTGAAGAGGAGTTTTGAACCTGGCGAGTTCAGTCACCCGTTCTGAAGACTCAGGGCCCTGCTCAGCTCTGGGTCTCACAGGTGACAGCCCCGTTCCCAGAGCCCTCGGCTGTCTGGAGGGTGGCAGTCGGGCAGCACACAGACTCCGGCCCGCCCTGGTCCATGGGGCTGCTGTCCAGGCAGGGAGGCGGCCCATCCAGGAGCAGCCTGGAGTCCACTCTCCTCCAGGGGCCGATGGAGGACAAGCCAGCCCAGATGGGCCTCCCCGGAGGGACAAGGGTGGGGAGCCGCCTTCCCCTGGTTGTGGGTGGAAATGCCCCGACACTGGGGACCTGGGGACCTTGAGAAGGACTCCAACAAGCTGAGCCAGAGTCCTGGGCCCCACGGCCGCCCCCAGCGCGGAGCCCCGGGGCCACGGACCGCTTCAACAATGTCGGAGAAGAGACCCCTCTCCCAAAAGGTGGGAATAAAGGTGAGAAGCAGTGAGCCTGGCGGTGGGTTTAGGAGCCCCTACTCTGAGGCCAGTTCGGCGCAGCTTGCCTCTCCGGACGGGGCTGACTGTCAGCCGGAGGGGGCATACACCCGACACAGAACCATTTCCCGGCGGGTAGAGTTATTAACATGAAAAGTTGCACAGATTTGTTAATAAGAAGCATTTATGTATCTAGTGGGTCACTTTTATTTTTTAAAGTAAGGTTGTATGAATATCAGACAGTGGGGTGGGGGTCCGAGGTTTCTGTAGCTGGTGGTCTTGGCCCAGCGGCTCGGCCCGGCATCGGCCGCTCTGCGCCTGGTGCCGTGTGACAGGGCTGGAGCGCGTGGCCATCGTCTCAAGAGGTGGCCATCGGAGGCTGCATCCAGGCCAGCAGGGCCCGTTGGGGGTGGACTCCCAGCTGTAGACCATTGGGACTTCCTTCTAGGGACTGGGGCACGCCAGCCCCGTGGCTCCCTGGAGGCGAGTGGGCCCCCTGACGGGCCCCACGTCTTGGTGTCTCCTGGAGCCCCTGCAGGACCGACCCAGCACTGGGGCAGATCCAGGCCCGAACCCCAGGGAGGGAGGCTGGTCCGGAGGGGAGGCCCAGTGCCCTCCGGCACTTAATTGGCAACAGCCAGCCGATGCAGCCACATCTGTGGGTCGTTTCAAAAACAATAAATCAGGAACTTTCGAGACTGGCGCCCCGCCAAGGCGGGGAGAGGGCCAAGGACAACGTGAGCCACAGCGGCCCCATGTCCAGGGTGGCCCAGGAGCCAGTGGTGGCGGGACAGGGGGAGAAATATATATTAGGTTTGTCTCCGACGAGAATTTGTGGTCAGCTTGGGGCTGGAAGTTCATAATGAAGGAATGTGCCGTCGGCGAGAGGGACGTCTCCATCGAGGGGCTGCTGGGTCTGCAGGGTCCCCAGGCTGTGAACACGACCAACAGGCGCCTAATCCAGAGGGCAGAGGTGAGAGGCCCCTCGGGGGTCAGCAAGGCCAGGCCTTTCCAGCTATGAAAGGGGGGAAACTGAGGCCAGTAGGGAGGCGACTTGCTGAAGGTCACTGGGCAGCCCGGGGACTAGAACTCCACCCCAGACACTGCCCGAGGCAGGTTGGCACGCACCCCCACCCAGGGAGCTGGGACAGAGGCACACACCCAGCAGTGAGACTCGGACAAATGAAGCCGCTCCGGACCAGAACCGGTCACAGACCACGTGGCTGGGGTGCATCCTGGGAGTGGGGACAAGGCTGGACAGCCACTGGAGTCCAGATGCCTCTGGGGCTGGCAAGCCACGTGGGGCCCAGCTACTGGCAGTGACACAGGGACACCTGAGAGCGAAGCCCACCTGCACCCCAGAGCATCCCTCCTCTGGGGTCGTCCTCAACTCCAGGCACCTCAGGAGCATCTCTGCTCTAGAGGAGACCCACTTTAAACCATCCTCGGCATCGTCACGACTCAGCTCCATCCGATCCCGGAGAACTCCATGCGGGAATCCCTAATGACTGAACCCATCTTACAGGTGAGGAAACTGAGGCACAATGAGTTTGAGTAACTTGTCAAAGGTCACACGCTAAGGCAGTGGCAGGACTGGAATCAAAGCCAGGACCCACACTCCTCCCACACGTGCTGCCCAGCCCTCTCTGAGAGAGGGAGGTGGGACTGAGATCAGAAGGTTGAGTCAGGAGTCCAGCACTGACTAGGAAGGCAGAACGAAGGAAACTGGGGAAGAGCCCAGTCATGAGACTTTCCCTGCATCGAGACGTAGCATCGTGAATTGTCATAACGTTGCCTACAGAGATCCACTTACGCTTCCACAGAAGGGAAAAAAGCAGCTCCTGTTCACATGACCAGGAATCAAATGGCATCAAACAATGGAGCAATGCTTTCAAAATTCTGAAGGGAAGTCATTTCCAGTCTAGAATCCAGGGTTCAGACACATACAATCAAGAATGTTGGTAGAATACAATTTCAAAGATTAAAAGGCTTCAAAAATTTACCACAAACTCATTCTCAGAAAGCTACTTGAGGATGTGCTCCAGTAAATCAAGGGCATAAACCCAAAAAATAGATGAAATAGGATCCAGGAAAGAGGAAATCCAAAACTGGAGAGAAGAAGAGGAATTCCCAGGGTGATGGTGAGAGCTAGTCCCACAATAACCACTGAGCTGGGGCCTAGAGATGGGGGAGCTGATGTCCCAGTGAGCAAGGACAGTCCTGATTTATGCCTGTCTCCCAGTGGAATTACTAAGAGCATCTCCATTCACCCCCAAATGTGTCCCGAAGAGGATAATAACCAATGAGCAACCAAAACAGTGTGGAGAAAAAGAAAGGAGGGATCCAAGAGGACAGCTCCAAGAAAATAATAAACAAAACTAATGGAAAGTGGATGCATTTGGCCATTTTTAGAGAAATGGTATAGCTCTTTAGACAGTTTAAGGATCAATTGGTGACGGCTGCATAGAAACTTATGCAAATGAAAATATAAGGCAATTGTTAATGCAGGCAAATGAAAGAGTTGTTTCAGAAAGGAAATGAAATCACAGCTCTCTCCGTGGCTTGGCTGTGGACATTATCTACACATTCACGAGAAAGTAAATGCTGAGAACTGATGTAATGAGAAATCGTGGAGTGACTCCACTGACAGGTGTGTGAGGAGGGTTAAATCTCCCTCCAAGAGCAGAAAAGCAGCAGAAAAGTGTTAAAATCCAAGTGCTCTCTACGTGGTGTAAAGTGTAAACATGTCATCTTAGAATATAAAGATAAATATAGATAAAACTCGGAAAGAGATAAAAATGGCTGCTTCTGGGGAGCAGAAGTCAGAGGATTGACGAGAAGTGTGGCCCATCTGTTTTCCTTATTAGTCTTACACTATGTACGTGTATAATCTGGATAAAATATTTCCATGTATAATTCTAATGTGAAATAAACTTTAACTGAAAAAAGAAGAAAGTGGAAGACCATCAGAGCATTCTTCAATTTGGGGTGGTCTGGAGGGTCTCTCTGGTGTGGGCGCCTCTGACCTTCCTTCGGGTCATGAACCTCTCCTGGCCCCTGGGGCCGTCCCCACCCAGCTGGGCTCACATCCTCAGAAACAGAGATGCGAGAAAATAAACGGATTTCCATCCACACTGGGGAGCTCCTGCCACCGACAGAACCCCTCGAAGGAAACCAGGCCAGGTCAGTGGGGGCGGGACAGGACATCCAAACAGCCCACTGATGGCCCCGTCCTGGGAGCAGGGTGATATGCAAGGTGAGACAGGCCTGCCTCTCCCGGGCCACCTCCCTCCCCGCTGAGACTTCAGATGTCAGTCCTTTCACCTCCCCGCCCGGCCTCCTCTTCCCGCCTCCCCACCCTCACCCACCTGCAGCAAGAAGCTGCTGCCTGTTGCTGAATCGGTGTTGATTCAAGCTCCGCTGTCAACTCCAGGAGAAAGACTGGACGGCGATGGCGGGACGTCAGCTGGTGGGTCAGGGCCAGACCCTCTTTCTGCCCGTTCCTGGGCTCCCACCAGCTGGAGCCTGCAGCGTGTGACACGGCCCTGCCCGTGCGAGCGTGCGTGCTCGTATCCATGTCCGAGGGCAGCCCAGGGCTGTGTGGGGACAGACGGGAACACTCGTCACCACTCGATCTGCAGGGCCAGGCCCGTCAGACATTTCTGCAACACGCTCCTTGTCACAGGCGGTCTGGGGACAGGAGCCGGCAAAGCGGCCCTCTGGTCCCGTCCGTGAAGGGGCTGCACGGCCACCTCCTGCGACAGGGCGTGGGCCCATGAGAAGGGGACCTGAGCCGAGAGGGACAAGTGTCAGAGCCCCACCCTACTGGAGCCGACTTCAGGCCCCTGGTGACGCAGGCGTGGGGGGCCCTGAGTGGGCTCAGAGCTGAGCCTTGGGGCCTGGTGTCCACAAGGAACCCCCCGGCAGCCCTTGGAGACCCGACCACCGGCTCCCAAGCGTCTCCAGCTCTCCCGCTCCCGCCTTCCTCAACGGTGGGGTTCTCTCCAGGAGAGGCCAGGCCTGCTGCTGAAGAGGGTGCTTGTGCATGTGTGCACACACATGTGCAAGTATGTGTATGCATGTGTGCACGTGTGTGATCGGTGCACCCAAAGATGCTAACTGAGGAGCCAGGAAACGGCAGAAACAGTGAACTGGAAACACAGAGAATCGACGTCATTTCTCACCTGCAGATCAGGCACCATCAACAGAACGTTAAGGTCCATGGAATCGGGGAGCGAGCCTGCGCCTCCCTGGGTCCACACAGTGCTCTGACTCCCGGCACTGACCTCCCGTCTCTCCCTGGGGGCCAAGGTCCTCCAGCTCCATCCAGACGTTGGCATCGAGCAAAGTGGGCACTTTCTTCTTTATCCACTTACGACAGCCGGGAACTCTCCGTGACCTGGGCACCCCCAAGGCCATGGGGTAGGGGGGACCCACCCTGTGCCCTGCCCCAGGGAGAGGGGCAGGCCAAGTGTTCCTTCCTCTCCTCGGCACGCTTCTTGCTGCAGGAGCATTTCTCGGCAGGCCCACATTCCAATATTGCTAGCCTGGGCCTGGTGTTGAAAGACACCACAAATGATAAATTAAATGAGAAGGAAATGGCTGAGGGCCCCCATTCATAACCCAGAGTCAAGGGCGCCGGCCCATGAATCTCCCAGGCAAGCGCCCGCTGCTCATAAAGGTCCGATTCACGCCAGGAGCCAGCCCCGCAGACCCGCTTGCTCGGGACTTAGCCCGGCAACTGGGGGAATGGAGGCTGGGGGGACGGAGGGTGGGTGCCCGTGGACTTGCCTGTGGCCTGTGGTTCCACGGTGGCTTCTCCGTGTCCCTGCTTTCTCACCAAACAGGAGGGCACAGTCAGCCCACAAGACCCACCTCTCCCCCAGCCTCTCCGCCCTGGCTGGAATCCCCAGCCCAGGTGTACAGAGAATGGCTAATTGTAAAAACGTGCCATTCGGGCTGGCCCCTCCTGTGTGGCACATTTCCTGGGTAATGAATTTAAACGTGCTGAGATGCCAGCACGGAGCCTGGGGCCGGAAAGGGCGGGGGCTCCGTCCCCCTCCCACTCACGCTCCTGGCCACTTAATCTTCTCCCTGGGTTAACGCCGAGATTCCTGCTTTTGCTCAGATTCAGAGACTGTGGCTGTGCCCCCGCCCTCCCCATACAAGACTCAGGCCAGGAAGCACCAAGTGGGGCAAAGCGATAAGTGTACCTTCCCACAATAACTTAATCTCTGCTTAATCTTGGTCAATTCTGGGAGGATTCGGTCCTCTCAGGGTTAGGGTGATTCAGTTCAGGGCCCCCACACACCCCAGGTGACATCTGGAGCCAAGGGTGGCCCCAGAATCCCCCAGGTGGGTCTAGAGCATCGCCAGCTCCAGGCTGGTACCTGGGGGCATCTTGGTTCCCACCCATCTCCTCGGCGTTGAGTGCCAGGTGGTGTCCCTGCCCATCTGCTGGCTTGTCCTCTCTTTGCTACCATCTGCACCCTTCTCCCTCATTCCTCAGGCTTCCAGAACTTTGGTGATGGCCCTGGGCACTTGCAGCTCCTGCCTCCCTCCATCTGTCCTGCCTGCCCCATGCCAGGGTGGCATAGGCGACCCCTCCAAGATCAGGGCCACCTTGACCCTGGGAAGCGGGGCAGACCAATGCGGGGTGGGATCTGGCTCGCTCTCGCCTCCCCTTGGGCTACGTCTCATCCCAGTGAGCCCCTGTCCCCAGCATCTCACCAAGGACTTCTAGCTCAGGAGGGTAGGAGGGACAACCAGCACCACATTGTCCTGATCGAGTATTTACCCAGACCTTCCTCCAACAGAAGGGCCAAGAATTCACCACCTTGACTCTCCTTGATTCTCTGCCCCCAGCTGGTACGTTTCCTTGGCCGTGTGTTCACGTCCTGCCCCTCAGATGGCAAACAAGACTTGCAGGGGGAGTTCGGGGTCCCCATCTGTTAACATGTCATGACATCACCCCAAATCCCATTAACGCACTTGTGTCTGGAGCAAATTCTGGACTAAGAGGAAGCAAGATCACGTGAGCCCCTAATAACCCCTGCCAGGGTTTGCCGCCCGGAGGGCAGAGATTGGGGGTGCTGGGGGGCAGTGGAGAGCAACTCCTCACATTGGTTGGGGGCCCAGCAGGACTCCGGCTGCTCACTCTGAGGTAAGTTGAGGAAGACTGACTAAGTGTCAAGTGCAAGACATAGGCCGAGCTGGGACAGCAGGAGCAGCGCCCACAGCCCCCAGTGCTCTGACCAGTGGGGCGCCTGCAGGGGACAGGCCTGCCAGGACGGCGCATGAGGAGGGGACACAGCACCCACGGAGTTCCAGCGGGAGAAGCTAAGACTTGCCATGACATCCATCGGCCAACCCCAACCAGAGACGGAGCTGAGATAGCCCAGGGGCCAGCTGCACAGCAGGGCCCCAGGCGTCCCCTGCCCACCCACCACAGGCCCTGGGGTACAGAGCAGGTGGGGACGAGCAGGGCAGGTCTGGGAGCCAAGACGTGCCCCCGTCCATCTTTCCAGGAACCGTTCTCATTCTACAAGGGTGGGCAGCCAAAACAAGGGGCGTGTTTCGCCATTGACAGTGTGACCGAATGCCAAAGTCTCACCTTGTGGGGGACATCTCGCCCTGCTGGGGCCGGGTGCACCCCAGAGGACAGGGGCGTGGCTGTGAGTCACGAGGCTGGCAAAGGCAGAGAAAGGTTATCCCCTCAAGCTGGGCAGCCCGACACCCCAAGTGGGGGGACATTTGCCCCAAAGCAGAGCCCAAAACACAGCCCCAAATATCTGCTGGCCTGGAGCAGGCTTGTTGGACCTCTTGTAGCAGCTCTGAAGAGTGACCACAGCCGCCAGCGTTGATGGGGCTGCGCTCGTCACAGAGCACCTGGCTGCTGTGTGTGCGAGTGTCCCGGGGCCACCGTGACTCAGCACCACAGCCCGGGATCAGAGGACCGGAGTCCATCCTCTCCCCATCCGGAGGCCGAAGTCCAAGATCCAGGTGTGGGCAGGGCTGGCTCCCCCTGAGGTCGTGAGGGAAAAGCCCGTCCAGGCCTCTCCCAGCTCCACCTGATCTCTGCCTCATCCTCACAGGGCGTTCTTCCCGTGTGTCTGTGTCCAAATTTCCTCTTTTATAAGGACTCCAGTCATATTAAATTAGGAACCGACCCTAACGACCTCATTTTCACTTGCTCATCTGCAACAACCCTATTTCCAAGTAAGGTCATATTCTGAGGTGCTAGTGGTTAGGACTTCAAGGTAAGAATGGGGGGGGGCACAATTCAGCCCATTACAGATGCCAGACCCCCCAGCACACTGAAGGCCCTGCCTGCCACAAGGGGTATCCATCTGGGATGTCAGCCTCCTAGGAAGGAGCAAACCCAGAGGAGATGCCAGGCCAGGCTCCCCCTCAAAAGGTCCCGGGGGCAAAACTGGGCCCACCCGGAGAGTCATGAGGCTTTTGCGAAGCTACAGCAAGGGACCCTCTGCGTGCATGTGGCCCGGGTCCCAAGGACCACCGCTGCCTGCTGGGCGAGGGCGGCACACGGCCGCACAGCCCTCCGGAAATGGCTCGGCCCACTCCTCCCGTCAGGGCCAACGTGGGATCAGCTGCTCGGAGCCCTAATAGCCAAATTCGTCTGGACTTTCAATTACCCCGACGACACAGAAAACACGCTGGTGAGGCAGCATTGGGTTACAATCGCAAATTCTGACTTCAAGAGCAGCCATAAAACAGAGACCCTAAACATGTTTTTCGGTTTTTTTCCAACATTAACAACTCATCTGATACTTACTCTAAGGTTCCAGTTTCCTGAAAGGCGATGACACGGCAGAGCCCGCGGCCGGCGGTCGCACCATGTGTCAGGAGCGTGCGCGCGGCTCCGGCCGGGAGGTCACAGACACGAGGGGCTGGCGTTTCTCTTTGTTCCCTCAGTGTTGGGTTTATCCTCTTCTCTCCCTGAAAGTCTTCCAGCTTCAAAGACGCAGAGAGCCCTCTCCGGGGCTCGCCATGGCCTCGCCTCACCCCACGAGGTCGGACACAGAGCAGCCCCCACTGCACAAAGGAGCCACGAGTGGGACCAGCCCTGCTTCTGCCCCCGGACGGAGGACGCCGTGCCCGCTTCACTTCTGCTTTACGTGGCCTCCTAAACCTTCCCCAACTTGACGCTCATCACCTCCCGCACGACTCTGGGGTCTGCCGGGGATCGGAGGCCCCGGGGCCCAGAGGGGCGGGCTCCCCCTCTTTTCACAAGTAAACATCCCGACCGGCGGCCCCATGCGCGTTAGGAGTCTCCGAGAACTGAGAAGTGGCGGTGGGGGAGCGAGACAAAGAGAACGGAACTTCACTGAGCACCCACAACATTCCTGACCCTCCACTGGCCGTTATGTCCCATCCATTTTATCCTCAGAGCCCTGTGGGCTGCCAGGGGACAAACGAGGACCCTGAGTCTCAGGGACGGAAAGTGACTTAGCGGGGCTCCCCCAGCTAAGATGTGGCAGGTCGGCACCCCTGCCAGGCTGCCGGCCCTCAAATTCACGTGCTGCTTCTCCTGCACCCCCAGGTCCCCAGAGGGCACGGGCGCTCCGGGGAAACACCCCAATGGGGCCAGAACAGCAGGCAGGGAGTGCTGCGGGCCAGGGGACCCCAGTGCTCCCTCCCGAGTCAGACAGCTGTGAATCCGAGCCTGGGGCTCAGCTCGGCGCCAAGGAGGGTGGTGACAAGGAAGCAAGAAAGAATCAGTGGAGCACAGACATTTTTTGGGTGAGACAACTCCAGACGACACCCCAATGGTGGACACATGACATTGCGTGTTTGTCCAAATCCACAGAATGCA
Organism: Tapirus indicus; assembly: GCA_031878705.1. Classification (NCBI taxonomy): domain Eukaryota; kingdom Metazoa; phylum Chordata; class Mammalia; order Perissodactyla; family Tapiridae; genus Tapirus; species Tapirus indicus. The sequence continues at coordinate 86,159,641 of CM062924.1, read as the reverse complement.
CAGCACCGAGCACGACCCTCACGTAAATCGTGGCTATAGCTGACAACACTGTCGGCATTGGCTCATCCATCGTGACAAATGTGGCCTGTAACTCAAGACCTTAAAATGGGGGTGGGGACTTGACTATCCACTCAGTTCTCTGTAAATCTAAAACTGCTCTAAAAAGTGAACCCCACTAAGTTTTTTAAGGGCAAATAAGACAGGCCCCTGCCTCCACCCCCAGATGCTGACAGCCGAGGTAGCCGGACCAGACAGAGGAGGAGAGAAGCTGCCACGGGCAGGAGGCCACAGACCTGGGGGTTGTCCCCGGCACCCACCTCCCACAGTGAATCTGCCAGGAAACCACGGGCTCTGCCTTCCAATGACATCCAGACCTGCCCACCTCTGACCACCTCCTCCAAGACCCCTAGCCACAGCCCATGCACGAGTCTCTTGAACTCCCAGAGCCGTCCTAGGCCTTGCGATGGCCCTGCCTTGCTGAGAGGCAGTGCTCAGGTCCCCCATGTGGCCGGCCACGTCCCCATGCACTGCCTGTCCACCTGGCTGGACCTCAGGCCCTCACTGCACCAGCCACTCTGCTCCCCACTGTCTCTGAGCATGCGTGCACGCTCCTGGGGCCCACTAGTCCTCGGCCTGGGACGTTCTCCTCCCGAATCCAGGCAGGAGCCACCTCTCACCTGCCTAGGTCTCCTCACATGTCACAGGTCACCCTGCCTCCCCACCACCATTCTCAGTTACCCACCACAACCCTCCTCCTCCTGCTCAAATTTCTCCTCTGCACTTGACACCGTCTAAGGTACGGCACATGCCACTCGTTTCTCTTTCTCCACTCACACGGCTGTGTGCCCAGTCTCTGTTCTGTGGCCCCAGTCCCTGCTGTATCCCCAGTCCCTGTCCTGTGTCCGCAGTCCCTTCTGTGTTCCCAGTGCCTGCCACAGCACTTACGTGGAGAAGAAGCTCAGTCCAAGCCATCTGATGAGTGACCAGCTGGGCTGGAAGACTCAGGTGTACATCCTCCCCACCCTTTGGAGGAACTGTGCAATCCATGCCCTTTTGGGGTGACTTCTCCCTGCCATCGGTGACCTTGGGCTCAGGGCCGTGCTGAGATAATGAAGATCCTGACCCAATGGTGACGTGCTGCTATAAGGCTGTGCTGAGGGCCAGCCACAGCGCCCTGGGTCACCAAGAAGGGGACATGATTTTTGCCTGGGGTGGGGGAGGGGTCAGGGATGGGGAGGGGCTGCAACGATGCCCCATCTCACCTGGGCATGGTAGACAGAGCGAAGTCCAGACCTTCCCATCAAGACCAGGAGGGACCTGCCTGCCCACTCCTGTGCTCCCTGGAGTGTCCCAGACTCACAGGCCCTTCATCTTCCCAAACCCTCCACGCCCCTCACACCTGGGCCCTCTGCCCCACTCTGCCCTCTGCCTGGACAGAGTCCACTCACTCTTCTAATCCCGGCCCCACGTCTCCTCTGTGTGAGGTCTTACTTGGCCCCAAATCAGCATCTGCTGTCCCTCCCACACTGGTTTGTGAGTTCTGGAGGCCAGGGCCACGTGTGGCCTGCTCACTGCTGCATCCACAGCCCCAGCACAGTCCTGGAGTGGAGCAGGCGCATGATCAACGTCCCCTGAGTGAGGACAGGAACAAGTATGGCTGCCTCTGCCCCACGGCACCATGTGGGCCGCCCTGGCCCGCTCTGCTCCTGTCTCTGCTTCTGGTGAAGGATCCCCTTCAGCTGGGCTGAAAGGTCATGGGGGTGACCAATGTCCCTGCTCCACGCCCATGCAAGAACCACAAGGACGGCCCCACCCCGGGCCACACAAAGGCTGAAGGGCCACATGAGGTCCCTGCCCTGGACCTGCACAGGAGCCACTCAAGTGACCAGTGTTCTGGCCAGGTCTGCACGGGGCTGCCATGAGCCACAGGGCTCCTGTGCCCAGCGAGGCCACACCACACTCTGCAGCCAGTGCCCCCCCACCCCAGATGTTCTGCGGGAGACACATCTGTGAGCCGCATGTGTCTAGATGATCAGCAGAAACAGGACCCTGGGAGGGAAGACCCTGGTAACAGAGCAATAAAGACCCTCCCACCCTTCAACATGCTCACAAGAGAATCCTTATTGGGCATCATAAAAATAACCCGCCTACTTACCGGGGATTATAAGGCAATAAAATGCAAACAAACAGCTTTTCAGATCAAAGTAGCATAAATAACAGACGCACTGGCTTCTGAAGCAAAGTGAAGTTGGAGGTTTTTCGGCTGAAAGCTGTTCTGGCGTTGACACTTCCCAACCTCCCGGCTGGGGCTGGGGTGACAGCCCCCGTGATCCACTGACACACACGCCCTCTCACAGCATGGCCATCGGGGCCCCTCGACACACAGGCACGAGCTGCCCGGGACCACCTTGCCCCCACCCAGCCACAGTACCATGCAGGGGTGTCCAGCTGCTGGACTGCCTCCCATCTCCGACCAGGCTGGGGTTCCCAGGAGGGGGGTCCACAGACGCAGTCAAACTGTAAACCCCTCTGGCTGCCCGCCCGCTCATCCGCCTTCATCTCTGCCTTTTGAACTGGAGCCCCGGCCGCCCTGTGTTTTTGCTAAACTGTAACCAGAGGCCCCGGCCCTCTTCATCGACCATGCGAAATCCGACCTGCACGGGCCGCATCTCCGCGGGGCCCCGTCAGCGCCCCTGCGAACCTCCTGGCAGTTCCCGGTCCCTGTGCACCCACATGGAGTGAGCCCACGTGCTGAGATGTGTGTGTGCGTGTGCACGTGTGCTTGTGTGTGTGGACAAGGATGGACATACAGAACTCACTTCCTTCCTTTTCCAACTACAGCTCCTCCCGGACAAAGGGGTTCACCCTCCCGAGTAAGGCTGGTGCTGGCCTCGCCCGTCCCGGGGCTCCCAAGTCCAAGCCCTCACTGCCTCGGGGCGTGATCTGCATCTTGCTGCACCACCACCGGGAGCCAGGGGCCCTGACACAGGTCTTATGGGCAGGGCGGCCAGATTTAGCCAAGAAAAACACAGGGTGCACTGTTTTTGATTTTAGATAAGCAACGAGTCACTTTTTAGCCTAAGTTTGTCCCAAATATCGCACGGAACATATTCTTACAGGTTGAACTCTGTCCCCAAAAAAGATGCATTGAAATCCTAACCCCCAGCATCTCAGGATGTGGTTGTATTAGGAGATGGATCTTTACAGAGGTGACTAAGGTAAAACGAGGTCATTTGGGTGGCCCTGATCCATTGTGACTGGTGTCCTTACAAGAAGAGGAGATGAGGACACAGACAGAGGGACAGTCATATGAGGACACGGCCGTCTACATGCCAAGGAGAGAGGCCTCAGAGGAACCAACCTGCCACACCTTGATCTTGGACTGAGAGCGAGTGAATGCCTATGGTCTGAGCCGCCCCATCTGTGGCATTTGTTATGCAGCCTGAGCAGACTCACACACACAGTTCTACTACAAGGTTATCTGTCGTTCCTTTGAATTCAAATTTAACCAGCAGCCCCCCATCTGGGTCATCTCCGTGGCCCTCCCAGTGGTAGAGTCATGAATTGTCCCTTCAGCTCCCCTGGGAGACATCCTCCCAGTGCCCAGCACAAACCTGGCCAAGCACTGCCAGGTAGGGGACAAAGGCTCACACCAGGTCTACGAGCTGTGGCCTCTACCCAGCCTGCCAATGGCCGACCACATGTCGGGCCGATAACCCATCACAGACACGTGGTCTGTCCACTAGCCGGCTGTGGGCCACCCCCAGGCCACCTTGGCAGGGTGTAAAGGCCAATCCCACCAGCTCTGCATGGAGGTGGGGGGAGTCTCAGGACTCTCGATGACATTCTGGGCCTTTCCTGAGTCAGGGAAAACTGACGCCGGCTGGCTGTGGGCTGGAGAAGCTACCCAGTGGCTCAGAGCAGGAATCCCGGGCAGAAGCTTCCAAGAATATCTGATTTGGAGAACAGGCACCTGCTCTGAGCCACAGTCCAGTCCACAAAGATGTTATTTGCTGGAATTCTCCCTGCCTCAACATCGGAAACAGACGGCGACGCCGAGGAAGCGTAAAGAGCAGGGAGCTCGGAATTGCTCCATCACCATCTCCTGACGTCCCTGTGGAGGCAGCAATGCTCGCTCCCATCCAGCGCGTGGTGCTTTAGCATCAGCCTCCAGCCTCTGCAACAGGGCTCAAATTAATTACCGCAGTAATTACAGCAGCAGTGGTTCCGTGAAGACAGCTCAGGGGGCTGTATTTATACCCTCTCAAGGATTTTCACGCCACGTTTGTTCTGATTGTGAGGAGAAACACGGTCCGTCTCTCCCGCAGCTCTGCAAAGTCAGCACATTCGCGGGCACGTCCAGCTGGGTCCCCTCCTCGCCCCGGCCAGAGCAAGTCACCAGGCCCCAACTAAGGAGACTCTGCCACCTACTGCATAGGACATACACTGAGCTGTGCACGCACCTGCACGCATGCAGACATTCACGCACGTGTGTGCACACGCTCCCCAGGGCCCCACACACTCTGGGAAGCAGGCGGTCAGTGGCCACATGCACCAAGGAGCCCATGGCCAGGGAGAACATGATGTTGTCACGAGATTGGACCAGTCAAGCAACACTCCCTCCCGTGTCCCACTGGGCGCCAAAACTCGGCACCCAGAGGACCCAGAGAGAAGCATGGCTGCGTCCACCTCCAGAAGGCCGTCTGTGAGTGCTGCAGCCAGCGATTTTATCCCAAATGTGCTTGTCTAAAAATATCTCCTTTCTGTGTGTTTTGACTCCGCGCCCGAGAACACGAGCACGTTTCCGTAGAGTCGGAGACGTGAAACCGAAGCATCTTGGAGTAATTTGGGCGCTTTCTTCACAGGACATTCCCTCCTGTTGTAACGTGATGGGCTTTTCTTCTGAATTTCAAACATCAATCTGGCTGGGGCGAGCAGGGTATTTGGTCTTCCCAACCGTGAAGATCTGAGACCATAAACAGTTGTTTCTTAAATGTTTCAAAGCATAACATTGACACCGAGTTTTGCTGTAAGACAATCTGGGAAACGTAACGGTCCTAAGAGGTTTTACAGGGCGTGGCGAATCGCTCCCGACCCCGGGGCGTGCGGGGGGCACTCAGCGCCATCCGGCCTGAGCAGGTCACACTCCCCTCGGGAAGGCAGGCAGGGCTGTGGGCGCCCGTGTGTGGCGTCCTCGGCAGGGGCGAGGGTTCACGTGTAAATTGGGAAGCAGATGGCAGATGTCGGGCGTCAGTGGTGGTTTGGCACAAACCTCTGCTTAAAAGGGGCGGGAGTCACCGAATCGCGGACATCCGCGCCTTCATGTCCTCAATCTCGCACTGAAGAGACACAGCGGCTCGTGGACACCCTGGAACCTCTGACATGTTGGAGCGTGTCCTCGACCCTCCGGGGTGAAGTCCTCATCTGGAGCGGTCACCTTCTCAGGCTGTACCTTGGGGCACCTTCCTGCCTTTCGTTTGAAATCAATTGATGGAATCTTGCTCTGTGAATTTCACATCTTGCCAGGGAGTCTCTGCTACAGAAGCTGAAATAACAGCAGAAGAAAAGGCACGACACTCCCAGGCGCCAGGGCGAGTCTCCTGTCTGCAGAGTGGCTGCAGGAAAAGATGCTGCCCGTAGCTCAGGCGGGAGGCCTGGGCTCCAGCCCCGTGTCCCCAAGCACCCGGGACAACACACCAGTCCCAGGATGTCCCACTGCCCCCGTGAGGGACGCCCTGCTCCGAGGCCGCCTCATGCCAGGCATCGGCCGGTCCCTCCCCTAATTCTTCCCAGGAGACGTAAGCCCCGCCCACTGGCCGAGGACTAGACTTTCTGCCCAGCTGTGGACCATCCTGGGGAGCTGCTCCCCTATCACCAGGAGAGATTCAGGGAAACAGCTGTTGAAATTCTCTGAGACCTCAACAACCCAGAGGCAGGCCCTGAGACTGCAGACTGGCCAGCTCCCCTTCTCCTGCACCCAAGGGAGGGGCTTCCAGGGAGCGTCCAGCCCTCACTCCTGTGGCCACGGTGGGGGCCCCTGGGCACAGCAGCTCAGGCTGGGCTCTGAGTTAACACCCAGCCCGGGAATCCTGCAGTTGGAGAATTCCGTGGAATTCCTCCTCCCACACTCGGGACAGGGCCCAGACATGGGCTCCATGAGGCCTGCATACCCCTGGGAGGGGGCACACTTGAAGGAAATGCAGCTGCTCACACCTCCCCTCAAAAAATAAAATAGATGTGTGTGTGAGGTCTAGTTCCATAAGAGCTTTTTAAAATCTAGATATAATCCCAGGCTCCCATTTATAACACATTTTAGCTATTAACCTGTCCCAAGCAAAGAAGTGCATTAAATAATTCTATAAATTATGAAAAAAATTATAACATAAGGCCCTGTGTAACCTCCCCTACCTTGGAAATAAGGGCTTCTGGCTGGAAGAATTTGGGGACACACTAAGCGGCCCCCAAAAGTAGGGGTCCTTAGGGCCTCAGCATGGCTGACTCCTCAACTCCCCAGGGGGGACAATGCCACATTGTTTGCAGATGAGGAAACCAAGGCCCAGAGAAAGGGAGTAAGGCACCCAGGTTCCCCTCGCTCCAAAAGGTGATGCTGACCCACTCAGCCTGGGGCAGGCAGCAGCCATCAAGTTGAGGGCTGTGTTCCCTCCGGGGGCTGCAGGGAGAGTGAGGGCATCACCTGGTCCGGCATCCGGAGGAGCCTGCATTCCACGGCTGTCTGCTTCCATCACCACATCTCCGTCTCTGACCCCTGCCTCCCTCTTAAAAGGAACTTGTGATGACATTGGGCCACCCAGACACTCCAGGGCAATCCCCCATCTCCAGATCCTTCACTTAATCCCATCTGCAAAGTCCCCTTTGCCACACAAGGTCACATATTCACAGGCTCCAAGGTGAGGATGGGACATCCCAGGGGGTCACTCTGCTGCTGACCACACGTCTCTTGGCCTGATTTGGTGCCTCAGCCACGGTCAGGACATCAGTGTCCCACTGCAGCCAGTCGGGTGAGGAGTGAGTGGAATACTGAGGCCGCAGGGAGGGGATGTGTTCCTTCTGGGTGTGTGTGTGTTGGGGGGAGTGTCTGGGAAGCCTTCATAGGAGCAGGGACATTGCAGCCAGGCCGCGTAAGCATCCCTGCTGTGGGAGACTGGGTGGGGAGCAGAGAGAAGGCGTCCCAGAGCCCTGAGTGTGGCTGGTCCCTGAGGAACAGGGAGAGGACGGCTGGGGGCTAGGCCTCCCTGAAGGTCCCCCCAGGGCCCCTCAACCTTGGTCCTATGGGCCTGGCCTCACCCCTCCTTCCTGGGTCCCAGGGCCCTCTGCCACCCTCGTCCAACTGCTAAGTCCCCCTGGCAGAGGGAGGACAGAGAAGGGGGGCCATCCTCAAAGACATTGCTGACCCCGGGGGACACCTGAGCCACTGGGTCCAGATGGTCTGTCACTGGGGGTTGTCCCAAGTCACAGCTGGTGGGTGGCTGCTTGGAATACTTCCAGGGCTGGGGGAAGAGGCATGCCTCCGGGCAGTGGCCCCCAGAGAGTCACACACGAGTGTCCCAGCAGCTCTGCTCAGCAGCCACAGAGGGGAGACAGCTCAATGTCCATCAGCGGATGATGGAGAAACAGATGTGGAATATCCATGCGATGGAGTATTATTCAGCCGTAAAAAGGAGCGAAGCACTGACACACACTACAAGCTGGAGGAGCCTCGAGAATAATACGCTCGGTGAAAGAAGTCAGGCGCAAAGGGCCACACGCACAATTCCAATTTCCTGAAATGTCCAGAATGGGCAAATCCACACAGACAGAGAGTAGATTCGTGGTGGCCGGGCTAGCACAGGGGAGGGGACGGAGGTGGGAGCTCAAGGGAACCAGGGCTCTTCTTGAGATGATGAAAATGTTCTCGGATTGTTTGCTGTGATGGCTGCACGTGTGCGTGAACACACTGAAGACCGCTGAATCGTCCACCTCAGATGGGGGAGCTGTGGTACGTCGATTCCAGCTCAGCGATGCTGTTTAAGTAACAATTTCCATGGGGGCAGAAGTGCATTCACAGGGAGCCCCTGAGGGGAGACCTGGGACCCACTCCCGACCACCCTCCTGCAGGGCCGAACCTGGTCCTCGGCCCTCCACCTCCCCACCTGGCAGTGGGGCGAGGGCCCTGTCCAGGCTCTGACTGCCCGGCTCCGGCTGGCCACACCCCTGTGCATCCTTTCAGCCCCCTGGCCTTGGCGGGGTGCGTGGGCCTGCCCTCAGCTCTCGCTCACAGGGCTCCAGTGCTGGTCCCGGGTTCTTTGTTTTATTCTTCCCACAAACATTCACTGCTAGGGTTGCCAGATAAAATCCAGGACACCCAGTTATCTCTGAATTTCAGATCGATGACTAAATTTTTAGCATATGTCCTAAATATTGAATGGGACATATTATATTAAAACATTTTTTGTGTTGATCTGAATTCAAATTTAACTGGGCATTCCGGATTTCTATTTGCTAAATCTGGCCACCCTGCTGTGGGCACACCCTCAGGTCCCAGGATGCCAGGGAAGGCAGATCCCTCCCGGAGGGACCCGCCCAGGACGGCCTCTGCAGTGGCGGCCACTCACCACCAGGGGGCTCCAGGTGCTGAGGCTTTCCAGGTGCCCAGCTAGGTCCCCTGAGACCTGGGGCCAGGGGACGGGAGGCCAGGGAGGGGGACAAGAGACCAGCAGGGTGCCCTCTCTGCAGAGCTGGCTTTTCCCCTCAGGACACAATGCCCTCGTGAGCAACTGACCCTGGCCGTCTCCCGGACGCCAGGCTGCCCTGCTCCCGCCTTGGGCTCCAGCAAGAAAACCTGTCCTGCCCTCAGCTCTCCAAGGAAGGGCTCAGCTCCGCCTTCCTCTGTCAGTCTCCCCCACCTCGCTTCAGATGAGCAGCTCGCCTGTGTCGGCACTGGGCTTGCTGTGCAGGGTTCGCTTCCAGAAACTTGCAAGGAAGTTCTTGTTGCTGAGACAGGAGCAGAGAGCCAGGCAGAGAGGACAGTGGGCCGAGGCGGGCTGCCCAAGCTGAGGGACGAGCCTGCCATCACACGCAGGGGCCTCTGGCCAGTAGCCCTGACTGGGAGCAGGGCTGCGTTTGGGGATGGGGTCTCGGGGATTGGGGTGCTGGGGGCTCCGTCCCAGGGATCAAAGGTGAGGTGTGCACTGGTCAGGTTGACGCTCCCATGGTGGGGAGGGGGCAGTCCTTCAGGGTGGACTCAGGGAGGCCGAGCACTGTGTTAGAGATGAGGGCTCTGCCCGGGGTGGCCTCGTGGATGCCCTACCCCCCACCCACCTGGACAAGGTCACAGGAACAAGCTCATCTTGGGTGGGGAGATGGGCGTTCTGGACACGGAAGGTTCCAGTTGCCAGGAGCGCTCCTAGCACCCAAAACTGCAGCTACATTGGGAGCACCAGGCCAGGACCCCGGAGGCATGGCCTGGGCCCTCCTGGAGGGGCAGCAATAACCAAGCAGTGCGGCCCCTCCGGACCAGCGGGAGCCCCGCATTAGGGAGTTGTCAGAGAGGGGGTACAACAGCTCAGAGCATCTCAGAGAGGCCAGGAGGGGAGAGCCAGCCAGGCCTGGTGTGGTCTGAGCTGGCCCGCAGCTGGGCTGGGAGGGGCCACACCTCTGGCAATAAGGGATCCTCAGGGATGCCAGGGGTCCAGAGCCAGGTGGACAGGTTCAAATCCCAACTCCCCCACCTCCTGGCTGTGTGACCTTGGGCAAGTTGCTTACCCTCTCTGTGCCAACCTCCCACGTGGGGCAGCCACGGCACTTAGATGAGCTAACTAATGTGCATACAGCTGGTCAAACAGAGCCCGGCACAGATGCAGTGAAACGGATCAACCGTCCTGTCGTACATGAGGGTCCAGGCTCTGAGGCAGAGCCCGTAGGTGGACAAGTCGGGTCTGGGGGACCCCCCAAGCCCTGCATATGGGTCCACCATGACAGTGGACTTGGCTGGGAAGGGTTGGACTGGGGGAGTGCGAGTCTAGGGGGCCGAGGAGGGGCAGCTGTGAGCAGAGGCTGGGCAGGACCCCAGGGTGTTCGCCCAAAGAGCGGGGCTCCATCCCCAGACACGGAGGGTGGCTTCCTGGGAGGGGTGGACATGGGGGCCGGGCACAACCTCCCCGCTGGACACAGCCTCTCAGCAGAGCCCAGACCGGGTGGGCAGGGGTGCCAAGTCCCGTGGCTGTCCCTCCTGCCCCCATCAGCAAGAGGGAGGCAAGGGGCGTCTTTCAGGCTTCCCCACCCGCAGGGAAGCCCCCCCGTCACGTGGCTTTGCTGTGGGTTTCCTGCCTCCCGATTTCTGATATTTTGGGGCCCACTTTTATATTTTAATGCGTGTTTTTATGGAAATATTTATGGCGCACATGTATCGCGTAAAACACCATTATAAAGCCATTTTGCCCCGATGCTGCTGAAATAAATGATGTTGTTAGTACGATAATTTCACAGGGTTCTATCTGGCCGTAATGAGAACGGTCTGGGCCTGCTGCAGCCGCCATCCCGGGAGCTTCTGCATCTGCCTGCATGCAGGACTACTTAGGACGTCAGCCTCCCTGCCTGGCGGGGCGGGGGCGCGGGGCAGGCCTCTGCACGGGCCCCCCCACCAGGCCCCCAGGTGACTTTCTAACGAAAGCCACTCAAAGGAGAAAACCCCGTCTGGACACACCTCGGTTTCCCCACTCGGGAACTGGCAGCTTCGTGCTCTTTGGCTGCTCTCTCCTGACCTCCGAGGGGAATAGGGACAAATGTGATAATCCCAGACAGTGCTCCCTGCCTTGGCGAACGGCCTGTGAGAATTCCCACTCTGACGGAACAATTTGCTTTCAAGTCTGGAAACTTCTTCCACCCAGGAGCCTGGAATTCCGCTCTGTTCTAGGATGCTCCCGGGCCATCCTCAATCACAAGGACTCAAGAACACACAGTCCCTCTGGCCTAACCTTCCCGATGGTCTGAAAGGGGCACAGCTCAGGGCCGGCCATGCAGTTTAAAAATTAATGAACCGACCTGAGAAAGCCGTCTCCAGCCTTTCTGCCGCCTCTCCACCCCGAGGAGGCGAGGCGATGAATAATTGAGCGGTCACTCTGTGAAACCTCCAAGATGGGTGAGCGAAAGGAATAATCATTAAAAGCAATACTGGGTTTCCAGGGTTGTGGGGTAATGGAGCAGAGGAGCGGCGCAGGTAAACGGGCCCAGGTGACCCCAGGCACAGGCCGGGGGAAGAGCGAGGGCTGTACCCGGCCCAGGGCCTGACCAGCTCTCCGTCCTGGCTCTGCCCGCCTGCGAGTCCGAGGCAGCCACTCAGCCCCCCACCGTCGCTCCCTCTTTTGCGGGACGGGGACCATCGAGGACCGTCTCACACAGGTGCTGTGGATCCTAATGAGACCAAGACACCAGTGTCCACACAGAAACCACTCGTCAGGCAGCAGGATTGTCATCACCATCATCGGCACAAGGGGCCAGACTGTGCCCTGGAAAATAACCACTTTCTTCTTAAATCTTTCTAGAAAGTTCTGCAGAGACTCTGACAAAGCCCACATTGATTTCAGAAAATAGGTGTGTTCATCAGCCCACTTCCCCTTTAACCAAGGACCCGCCCAGCGGTGTGCTCTCTCATTATACAGCCCTCTGGGGCGGGCAGGGGGCAGTATCCGTCTGACACCCATTTTCTGGTGAGAAAAGAGTGATCAGGAACACCTGCGATTCCCCAGGGGGCCCGGCTGAGGGGCAGAACACGAGGCCCAGGTTCTGCCTCTCCCTACTGGCTCCCACACCCACCGTCAGGTGTCACAAAGAACAAAGTGGAGATGAACATCCACATGACTATTTGTCTCTAAAATGTCTGCAAATCGGGGCAAAATGGTCTGCCCGAGCCGGGCAAGCACACCTTCAACACCTCGTGAACACAAGACGCTCTGAGAGACGGGGCGAGGCTGAAAATCGATTCCCCAAATCTCCGAAGATCTCGCAGCTCCTCCCTCCGATTCTGAGATGCAGGCTGCCAGGCGTTCACATGGTAGAAAGTCCCAGCTCGCCGCCCGCCCGGAAGAGGCCCCCGGGAGGGCTCACAGCGCACTGGTGTTATGCGTTGAATTGCATCCCCAAAAAGACGTGTTGAAGTCCTAACCCCCGGTACCTCTGCATGTGACCTGTTCTGGAAATAGGGTCTTTGCAGATGTAATCGGGTTAAGAGGAGGGCATTAGGGTGGGCCTAATCCTACATAACTGGCGACCTTACTGGAAGAGGCGGTTAGGAACAGACACAGAGGGAAGCCGGCCTTGTGAGGAGGAGGCAGAGGTTGGAGTGATGCGGCCACAAGCCCAGGAACACCAGGAGCCCCCAGGAGCGGGAAGAGGCGGGGAGGATCCTCCCCCAGAGCCTTCGGGGGGAGCACAGCCCTTCAGACACCTTGATTTCAGACCTCTAGGCTTCACAACTGGCAGAGAGCAACTTTCTGTAGTTTTAAGCCCCCGGCTTGTGGCACTTTGTTCCACAGTCCAGGAAACTCACAGGGCCTGGTGCGTAAGGACCCAGCAGGCACTAAATAAACCAGGTGTCCAGGTGTTCACGACAAAGGATGAGCAGAGGGAGGCAAGAAGGGATGTCTTTGGGGCTTCCAAAATCTGCAAGCAGTAGACAAGCAAGCGCAGGAGGGAGCCCAGAGCTGCGGGGAGTAGGGACTGGGCGGAGCACTTCGGCTGCCCACGCTGGTCCAGGAGCAGGGGCGGACCCCAGGAGACCCCGCGGGGCCAGCGTCCAGACCAGCCCTGCACCCCGTCAGGTTGGCCTGTCGGCAGGTCCTCTGGCATGCAGCTCCAGCCCCCAGCCGCCCGCATTCAATATGCATCTGCTCTGTTTTCCCCATCTCCGGCCCACACCTTCCTTTATTTATTCATTTTTGGGGTTAAATAAGTGTTTCCTTTTGTTCCCAGCAAATGCATCTTCCACGTTTTTGCATGTTTTAAATATTCACGCATGTAAAAGAACTGAAACACACGTCGTTTATTTATTATTTAGGGCACTTTTTCTCTGATAAAACAGAAATCCCACATTCGAAGGAGAGTTTTACATTTTATTTCCATTAACGCCTCTCGTTAAAGTTTAAAGCCTGCTTTGTCCCCGTACTTGAGGGCTGATATTTCTGTCTGTCAGGGAACACGATTGTGCTTGTTGACATGACAGGGAGAAAAGAGACCAGGCAGGAGGGGAAATGCCAGGCTGTCAGCCGCGAGATGGGGCCGAGAAAATGCGGAGGTGGGCGGCCCTCGGGTCAGGACCCACCTTGGGGACAAGGCCTCGGATCCCAGGTCTGGGGCGGCCAGGTCGGAGCCCCGGGGGTGTCGGGGAGATGCCGCCCCGTCTCCGTGGTGCCTCGGAACCGTGGCAGCAGATTGGACTCAGGCCAGAGAGCCCCCAGGCAGCCGCCCACCAGCCTGGGGGGGCCCTGGCCTCGGCCCCATGCTCGTGGGCCTGAGCAGGAGCGTGAATGAGGACACGCAAGTGCCCCAGACAGGTGCCCAAGGACACAGCCACGTGTGTGACACCCGGAGCAGGGGTGCAACTTGAGCACATGCTGCTGTGGTTTCCCCTGTGCGCCACATGCACACGAGCCTCCCACACCCCTGCACACAGCCTGTGGCCCCCAGAAGTACCCCACCTCGGGCCCTGGCAGAGGTCCCCAGAGGCCCCTGTGCATGTGACCTGTCTCAGGCTGGGGAGACCCTGGGTCCTGGGTCCTGGGTGAGGTCTTCAAGAGTGTGTGTGCATGTGTGCACGTGTGGGTGTATGTACACGTCTGTGTACGTGTGCAAGTGTGTGCATGTAGGCTCTGTCCTTCCCCCTCCCCTCCCTCGACCCTCTAAATACGTTGGGAAAGATCCCAGATCAGACCCAGCAAGTGCACAGGGGAGGGGCTTACTTCCCAACCAAAGGGCCTGAGTTGCGATTCAGAGAAGTGGGGACCCACCTGGTCCGGGGCAGCCCTCCTGGAAAGGGCTTTCCCTGCCTGAGCCTGGCCAGGGCCATACCCACGGCCCCGCAGACAGCACTGCCCGGCCCTCTGAGGATCCGGCCATGGGGCAAGCTCCTTATGTCCCCACATACCCCAGCAGAGCGCCATGAGCCCCCACTCCTGCCCCAGGGGCCTGAGCCAGCCATGAGGTCCTTCCTGGTGGGGATGAGGGTCTAGGCCTCTGTCTCCATCTTTCTCAGGAGGCCCTTCTAGAGAAATAGTTTTCTGCCCCTTCTAGAGCCACCTGGAGGCTCCTGCCAGAAGGGCTGCCGTCCGTGGGGCTGTGGGCAGGGCGGGCGGGTGCCAGGCCTCATCGGGAATCATGGCCCAAGGCCCAGCCTCCCTGTCCACTCAGAGCCGGGCCCTCATCATCACCATCACACTCGTCTCGTTCACAGCCCAAATCCTCAGGCCTCCGGGGAGAGGCCCCAGTGCTAGGCTGGGTCAGCTCAGGGAGGTTTCTCAGCTGAGCCCGGCCAAGCCAGATGTTGCTGGGACGAGGGGCAGGACAGGTAGAAGGACGGCCCTGCTGTTCCTGGAGCAGAGGCGAGGCCCTCCGTGGAGGACACTCCTCGAGGGGGAGGTGGATGCAGGACGGGGGTCCAGGCTGGCCTGAGGCTCCTCCCAGTCAGTTTGTCTGGGCGAGACCCTGCTGGGGGCAGGTGGAGAGCAACATTTCCAGCCACGGGCAGAAGGAGCCTGGAACCATCTAGGATGCCACCGCCCTTCAGAGGAAGTAGATGGGGTGGGATCCGGGGACCAGCCTCGCCGTGGGCCACGTCTGCCCCTCTGACCTGTGCTCCACTGCCCAGTGTGGACAGTAGCAGCAGCCCCTGTGTCCTCTGGCCTCCATCCACTTCCCTCCCACTCCCACGCAGGTGACATCAGAAGGGGCATGAATCAGGGGAATTGTCACCTCAACCCCAGCTGTCACCCCACCGCCAGGTCCCAGCTCCACTGACGGCTGTCCTGACACACTGGCCTTCTCGCTCGGGCACCTCTCCCTCGCTCGCCTTCCACCTGCACTGCCCACGTTAAATCCTACCAGGTCTGGTCCCCGCTGGGAGACCACAGCCCAGACCCACCCCTGCGGACGGGTCCACCAAGCTCCTTTCTGGGAAGCGCAGTGGTTCCGAGAGGTGGGGGGGTTGGTGCAGGGAGGTGTCCCCAAGAGCTGGCTCTAGAGGGTGGCTGGTGGACCCGGGATCCCCTTACCCCCAGGCCCACCCGAGCA
Organism: Tapirus indicus; assembly: GCA_031878705.1. Lineage (NCBI taxonomy): Eukaryota > Metazoa > Chordata > Mammalia > Perissodactyla > Tapiridae > Tapirus > Tapirus indicus. Next base: position 86,144,362 of record CM062924.1, on the reverse strand, counting down.
GGCCCTGGTGAAGCTCTCCTCCTCTGGAAGCCCGCAAGTTGGGCCTGGCTGCCATCAGACTGGCCCCGTGGGCAGAGCCAGCTCTCTTCCCACTGGTGGCTGTGCAGGGGGAACCAGGGACGTGTTCCCAGCCTGCAGGATCTCAGAGGAGGAGGAGGCCATAAAGGCTATCATGGGTCCCTTCATCCCTGGCCCTCCACTCGTAAAGCTTGGGCATGGCTTCGAGGATGCAACTGGACACATGGTCACATGTGCAAGCTGAGCGACTTCTGCAAGACCACGACCCCTCTGGGGTGAGAGGTCATGGCCTTGAGGGGTGGTGGGAGGGCCATGGTGGGGCCCAGCATGGTGTTGGCACTGCCATCAGCTGGCCAGTGGACGACACAGATGCAGTGAATGTTGTGCCCCAAGGTTTGGGTTCAACTGTGCGATGTGCCTGCTGCTGGGGACCGCGGTCTGGTGGGGCAGAAGCAGCAGAGCCCGGGCATGAAGCTCCGGACCTCTGAGGGAGGGAGGGAGGGCCCGGCTGGGTGTGGGGGATGCCGCACACAGACAGGATCTCTGGCAGGACCCGACCCACACCCACCCTCGAGAAAGATTCACCCTGGAGCAGGGAGCTGTGTTGCTCCTCAAAGAGTGGTGCCGCATTTGATTAGTGATGTCTGTCCTGGCCACGGGAAGGGGCAATAATGGCACTAGTGCCACCTACTGGCCTTTCCTGCCCTAACCAACAGCCCTGAGCGGGGCAGATGGCTGGAAGGTCACATTTTTTCTGTTGTCTCCGTGCCAGCCCGTGCACACTTCCAGGACCGTGACTCAGCTGGGCACACCAGCACACAGACTGCTCAGGGAATGTTTGCCAAATGAATGAATGAAGCAGCCCAGGGACAGTGTCTAGGGAGGCAGTGGAGCCCCTGCCAGCAGCCCCGTCTCTCCTTCCCCAGTCAGCTCAGCCAGCAGGATGGTCCACAGAGCACAGGGGGACAGGGTGACCCATGCAGCAAGGGGTGGGAAACCTCCCAGTCTCTCAGCCCCTGAAGGAATGGGACAAAGCTGGCCCAAGGTGAGCAGAGCTGCTGCGGATTCATCCCCCGGTGCGGGCGGAGGCTGGGCAGTCTCAAGGCCAGCAGGGTGGGTCCCATGGCCTGGACTCGGGCTGTTCCACACACAAAGGATGGAGGGCTGGATGCTGACACTGTGGGCACCGTCTTCCTGTCCACATGCAGCCTGGGCCAGATGTGATGCCAGCATCTCCCGGTCCAGCCCACCGAGAGAGCTAGAAGCCTGACCTCTAATTACTGTTTCTCATGCTCAATCATTTTAATTATTTTTTAAAGAAAGAATTTATGCTGGTGGTGAGGATCTGAAAGGGAAGTTCACCAGGCCCTGCGTGGTGCCAGGCACCCTGGAAGGGCTCCCGTGACTCAGGCCTGGACCAGCCTCCGGAAGGTCCCTTCTCTTCCTGGCACCCAGCCCTGCAAAGGAAGCATGTAATTAGGACCTGGGCACTGGGGAGGGTCGACGTGTGGAGGCCCCGGCTGCCGGGACGGAGTTTAAGGCCACTGACTCCCCGGGAATCTGGTCCTGAGGTGAAGTCAGGCTGAGGTGCAGCTTCAGGGATGGGCCCTCCCAGAAAGGGCTGCCAGCAGGCTGCGTGCACCCCAGCCACCTGCGGGGACTGGCTGGCAGCTGCGAGGGCCACACCAGTAACACCATCACACGTGGAGATGAGCTGCCTTTGCTCATGGTATGAAAGCCACCACTGGGAAGAGCCACCCGGAAGCTCCTGAGCACCCCAAGGTATCTGTCACTGAGCCAGGAAGCCCACTCTGGGTGCCACCTGCCTTGCCCAGGAGGCGACCTGGCCTGCTGCAGCTGCGGCCCCAGTGTCCACCTTCCATGTTATTGGACGCTCCTCGCGGAGCAGATGGGAAAGGGCTGCTCTCCAATCCCGCAGAGAAAACAGGAAAGAGAAGAGACTTCCCAGGCCTGGGAGAGGCGGCCGGAGGGTCACACAAGCCTGTGCTGCACTCGGACCCCGCGTGTGTGCATGCACACACACACATGCATGCACGCTCACACACTGTACACATGTGCACATGCTCCCCCCCCACATGCACACACCCGGTTCCCCCCACATGCTGACACATCTGATAAGCACACTGATACACACACATCACACTCTTGCACACACTCGCTCACACATGCTCACATGTGTACACACACCCCACGTACTCACATATCCCATGTGCACAATGATACACACCCACACATCACACATGCACACCCACAAGTGTGCACACTCAGTCACACACTCACGCAGCCCCTGCCGTCCCCATCTACCGCGGCCTCTGAGACACGTGGCCCCCGGGCCCCTCGCAGAAAAAGGCTCATCTAGGTGCAGCATCAGTCGTGGAGTCGACGTGCCTCCCCGCCCTGAGACCGCCTCTAAATGCCACCGGCCCACGGAGGCTTGTTCCATCCCCCGGGCGGCCGCTCCTGACAGGTGGGAGAGAAAGGCCTCAGCAGCGAGATTTATTGACCGACGAGGCAGCGATGGGCTGACGGTGGCTGGTCCTCCTGCGCTGAATTATCTCTGGCAGAAATAAGAGTCAGCTGAGCGCTGGGTTTAGATGGGCTACAATCTGTTAGCAGAAAATTGGACTGTCACCGCGTGCCGTGTTCACTTTGGCTGATTAAAGAGATATTAATCTACTGTCACTGTTACAGTGCTGTCAGCAGAGCTAACAGGCCGCAGAGGCAGGGCTGCCAGGGGATGACGGTGCGCAGTGGCCACAGTGCACAGATCTGCTCTGCCCGAGCCAACCCGCATGCCAGGGAAGGGGCTGCCATCCGCTGTGGGGATGCTACAGGTCCCCTCAGGCAGTCTCCGGCCATCCCTCTTGGCCTTGAGGGCAGAGGATAAATCTGGGCCCCAAGTCTCTGGGGGTCCTGCCTGCTGGGCTCGGTGTGTCCATCTGTGAGGCAATGCCTGTGCCTTTTGCACCCGCAGACTGGAGGGTTCCCCCTCGGCGCGTGCCTCCCGTCCCCACAGAGAAGGGCTGGAGACCTGTGCACAGCGCCACCACATCTCTCAGAGACTCGGGTCCACACTGGCCACAGGGATAAGGGGGCCGAGCAAACATCGGGATGGTTTAGCGAGAGTGGCTTTGCAGGCCCCTGGTCTCAGCCCCACCTCAGAGACCCTCCCCCGGCATCCCCTGCAGGCCTCCAACAGGATGCTCAGAGGCCCAAGTCAGGATCCATGTAGACACAGCCCAGGGCCCGCCTGACACTGCTGCGGCCTAGAGCACTGGCCACTGGAGCCCCCCGGTCTAGAATATTCTGGAGGAGATGCACTGGGCAGTAATGTGGCACCTACTGAATACCTCACCAAGCTGCTCCCCTGGGAGTGCTTCCCCAGGGCGGGTGTCCTGGGACGCAGGGAGGACGCCCCTCTCGAGGGATTTTTCTGGGGGTGTGGGGCAGGGGAAGGGTTAGGCGGTGAAGGGGTCCATAGACAGGGCTGACAGGCCCCACCTGGGGCTTGGATGTCCATGGCTTGCTGTCCTCCCCTACATGGACTGATGCTTCTCCACTCCATGTCCTACAGTGAGGGGCAGGGCCTTGCTCCCCCATCAACAGCCCATGCTGAGCATGACCTGCCAAGCCCGGGTGAGCTGTGGGCTGCATTCCGTGGCTTCTCTAGCTCTGCAGATGCCACCTGAGGCCACCCGGGCCAGCACGCCCGGCCAAGGTCTGCCCTGCTCACCAGAAGCCCCTGAGCATCACCACCCTCCCTTCTGGCTCCGAAGCAGCCAGAACCACTCAGGGGGCAGGCAGCTGCAGGCCACTCAGCACCTGCACGCGAATCAGGGGTCTTCCAGCCCCACCCAGACCACGTGGGCAAAGAATCTAGGAAGACAGATTGCCAGGGATGTTGACCAGACAAACACCAACTTCCACATGATCCCGGCAGAGAGCGGCCCCGACAGGCCTGCACCGTGCCGCCCTGCCCATGTCTCAGCTCACACACGGCCCTTGGTGCCTCCGATGTCCCAGGCGCTGGCCAGGCCCACCCTCGGGGGCCTCCCAGCTTGGTGGGGATGCAGGCAATAAAGAGCCAGTGTGGAAGCAAACAGGCCTCTCCTTACAAGGGCCCGTACTCCACCAAGAAGCACACGCGGCTGGGGGCTCAGATGCCGCGGTCAGGAAAGTCCCCTCTGGGAACCCCGGCTGCCCCAGGTCCTCCTGCCTTCTAGAAAACACCCAGTCAGGTCCCTCAGCTCCCCACGGCACGGCAGACTCCTCTGACGGCGGCAGGACCCGCCGCAAGGCAAGCCAGGGTCCGGCAGGGCCGGCTCCACGGGGCCAGGTTGGCCCCATGACTTACAAAGGGCCATTGTCGGGCCAGAATCACGTGCTGGAGCTGCCGCCGGGCACCAGGTGGGCACACACGGGTCCCACTCCTCCTGGCTGGAGCCCACTCCTAGACCACAGTCCGGGAGGAAGACCCCAGGACAACCATGACAGCAGCAAGAACTGCAACCACCGCAGCCACGTGGCACACACTCCCTGCTCCAAGCACAGGGCCTCACGTGGCAAGAGTACATTTTATAGATGAGGAGCCTGAGGTTCAGAGGTGTACCCAAGCCTCACAGCTCATGGGGGGAGGGGATACAGTTCAACACAGGTGTGCTTGACGCCAACAACTGGTTTTCTGAACCTCGTGGTTGGCCTGCGTCCATGTGGTCACACGTTGCCCTTAGCTAGGTCAGACAGCCCAGGAACGACGAGAGGGAGGGACAGGAATGGGAACTCACTGTCAGGCAGATCGGCGTCCCTCCACCAATCCCCAGGGACAAGGCTCCCTGGGTGCAGTGGGCCGTCATGGTGGTGAGGCCCCCTCTGCTGGACCTGGGCCTGGACTCCTGCCTGGTCTCCAAGGAGGCAGGAGGGACACTGCCCTGGCTCAGCCATTGTAGATGGGTGTAGGGCTGGGGACATGGACATGCGGCCACCTCCTGTGTCAGTGTCCTGGGGCTGCCATAACAAAACACTGCAGCCCGGGAAGCTTAAACAACATGAATTTTTTCTCTCACAGTTCTGGAGGCTGGAAGTCTGAGGTCAAGGTGTGGGCAGGGCTGGTTCCTCCTGAGGCCTCTCTCCTTGGCGTGTAGACAGCCGTCTTCTCCCTGTTTCCTCACATGGTCGTCCCTGTGCATGCATCTGTGTCCCCATCTCCTCTTCTTGTAAGGACACCAGTCAGGTTGCAAGAGGGCCCACCCCAGGATCTCATGTGACCTTGATCACCTCTTTAATCACCCAAATACAGCCACATTCTGGGGCATTAGGGGTTAGTGTTTCAACATATGAATTTGGGGGGACACAAACCCCCCATAACACCTCCTTTTCCTCAGACCTCCCTCCCTCCTCTGAGCAGTGGTGGTTTATGGGGGACAAAGCCCAAGCCTCCCAGAGGTCACCTCCTGGGCATCACAGTTGCGAGCGTGGCCCCAGGTGAGTGGAGGGGACACGTGCCTGCTCCCCGCTGAGTCCCCAGCTGCACTGAGAGGAGTTTGGGGGAGTTTGCCTCGAATTCCTCGCCGCTGTTCCATCAACATCCCGGCCGAGCGCCATGGTGCGTGGGCAGCATGAAATATTCAAGAGACTTCTATTATTGAATTAACTATTTATCGATTTATAATTCAAAAGATGTATGCCCGGCCACTAACAAAGATTCCACACCGACTCTGGCTTTGAGAGCCGCTAAGCGCCGCTGCCCCCGGGGACTCCCTTCTGCGGCTTCACCCTGGCACGCGGCTGCAGAGGAGGGGGCGAGACGTGGGGCACAGGGGCCCCCCCGACCACTGCGGCCTCCAGCAGTGTCAGCAGCACTGCTGGCCCGGCCCCTTTAGCTTCTTGATGGACAGCGGGGCCCGAGTCCCCATCCTGCTGCCTCCAGGCCGGCTCCCGCCTGTCACGAGGTCCTCTCTGCCCTGAGACCCGAGCCGAGCTGCCCACACAGCTGCTGCTCCTCAGACTCGCTGTGACTTGTGCTGGGCGCACGGTTCGCACACGTCATCTCATTCAGGCCTCGTCAACCCCTGACGAGGTGTACTTTTTTTAAAATAGACTATTTTTTAGAGTAGTTTGAGGTTCACAGCAAAATAAGGGGAAGGTAAAGGGATTTCCCATATGCCCCACACACACAGCCTCCCCCACTGTCAACACCCCCCCGAGGGAACATTTGTTACAGTTGGTGAACCTGCACTGACACGTCATTGTCACCCAAAGTCCATAGTTTACATTGGGGTCACTCTTGGTGTTGTATGCTCTGTGGGTTTGGACAAATGTATAAAGATGTGCATCCACCATTATAGGGTTACTCAGAGTAGTTTCACTGCCCTAAAAGTCCTTTGTGCCCCACCTATTCCTCCCACCCTCCTTCCCCACCCATCCCCTGGCATCCACTGATCTTTTCACCGTCTCCATAGACTGGACTTTTCCAGAATGCCATGTAGATCGAATCACGCAGCATGTAGCCTTCTCAGACTGGCTTCTCTCACCCAGTATCTAAGTTTTGAGGTGGGCATTCTGATTGCCCATTTCACAGATTGGACAGAAAAAGCAGCCCAGCTAAGGTGACCCATGGGGCCCTGATGGAGCCAGGACAGACACCCTGCTCCAGACCAGTCTGCTGCCTGGTGGCCTCCGAGTGAGGCCGGCACACAGCAGCCCAACGGCCTGGCCAGATGCAGCTCTGTCTCGGGCTGCTCGGACACGGGTCTGCGGTCCTCGGAGCAGAGGCCTGCCCCCAAGTCCCTCCTGACCACACTCAGAGTCGTGCAAAGATTCACAAGCAGCTGCAGAAGAGACAGCTGAGCCCTTGCAGGCCCCACCTTCGCCCCCGGTCCAGGGAGCCTGAAGCAGGATTGCTCGGATGGAGCAGCTCGCGCTATAAACCATCACTGTTTTAAGAGTCCCGCGTTGAGCCCCAAATGGCATTATCAGGGCATGGGATGAAGTCCAGGAAGATAATTACTGGAATATCAGAGTCCAAACGGTAATAACATCTATTAAAAATGACACGCCAGGAAAATCCCCAGATTATGGTGTGAGGGGTGGGCCCCAGGAGAGCCCCCCACGGAGACAGACTTTCCCACACACCTCGGCCTCCCCTCCTGCAGCCGGGTGCACGTGGGGAGGGGTTTTGCCCAGGTTGGAGCTCACGTGTGTACCGTGGATTCACTGTGTGTGTAGGCAGAAATGTCCTCAAGGAGGGGCTCCAGGTGGGTGGCACTGCCTGGCCCCCTCCCGCTGAGGGGTCCTCTTTGAGCACCTGCAGCAGCACGGTGCCACCTGGCCAGCCTCGTCCCTGCGTCACCTGTGAGCTGCTGTCCATTGAAGGGACAGAGCCCGTCCAGGCCTGGAAGGATCAACCAGGGCCTGGGTGCAATCTTCAAGCCCATCTTGATGCATCAGAGGTCTGGCATGAAAGAGGTGGCCCAGGCAGGCAGGAGGTTGTGAGGGGCCATTTGTGGAGGTGTGGCAGGGTTGAGGATGCTGCAACAGAAAGAGGGGTAAGGAAGTCCAGCAGCAGCGGCGTGATCCCCAGGCCTGGCTGGCAGAGGAGGCAGCAGGTCTCTCCCCTGCCCTCTGACGACCTGCCCTCCCGCCGCATTGGCCAAAACCCACAGGAACTCAGAGGGCAGCACAGTAAAGAGGTGTTCCTGCAGGTCAGCCTCCTTGAGGACACGGGGCCGGCTGGCCTGCAGGGGCCCAAGGACAATGTCCGGCACCATCTGTCCATGGCGGATGCTCACCAGCTCTGACGGCCCGGCCGCCCACCTGCCACGTTGCTGTGGGTCTTGCTGGTGCCCGATGGCAGCAGCCAGCATCGAGGGCTGCAGCCTGGCTTGTACCAAATTTCAGGTGGACGCTGCTGGCCAGGTGGGCAGTGCTCGGTTGCTGTGGACTGCTCAGTGTGCTCAGTCCCTCCACGTGGTCCCAGCCTGCCCAGCCCAGGGCAGTGGTGGAGCCATCACAGGACCCATCTTCCCGGATCCGTCTGGGCCTTTGTCTGCCGTGTCCCCACACCAGCGGCCACAGAGGGGAGAAAGAGCATCACGCAGCAGCTGGCTCCCACCGTGTTGGCTGGAAGGCCAGGCGCCCACGGCTGCCCCAACCTGACTGGTGAATGAACAAATGAGTGAGGGAATGAATGAATGAAGTGTGAAGGACTCAGGAATTATGCAAATGGAGCCCTGCCAAGGAGTCTCCTTCTTGGGCTCTAGGAATCGGCCAGGGCGAATGGCTTGGAAACAAGCTAGGCCAGCAGGGAGATGGAGCAAGCATCTTGGTGTCCCCAGCCAGTGACTCGGGGACGCCACATCCAGTCAGAGCCAGAGCCACAGCTCGCTGCCAGGAGACGGAAGACAGCTGAGGGATCACTTGCTTGGCATGGGGGCTGCCTCCCTGGAGAGAGAAGACCACCAACCAGGTTTATGCAAAGAGGTCTCCGACAACACGTGCTGGATCCTCCCCTTTCTGAAGAAGTGGAAATGACTGTTCCCAACATGCCTGCCAAGGGCTGTCTGATCCCATCTTTACAACACTGGGGAGGACGTAGTGCCCGCCAGGGGCTCAGTGAGGTTGATGGGCCCACAGTCACTCAGGGCAGCACAGGGACTCAAACACAGGAGGCACGGTGAGAACTGTGGGGGTCAAGGCCAGCACGCCCTGGCGTCATCGGAGGGGGCTCCCCATGGGCTCCCGCCCCTCCCACGGGGCAGCTGTGAGGCAAGAGACAGGGAGGGCAAGGTGGTCTCTGCCAGCTGGAGCTCTGGGGCATCCCTTGGACCTGCCTTATGAGTCTGTCTGCCCACTCTCATTTGTTTATTCATTCAGCAAACATTTCCCTGAGCACTTGCCGGGCATCAGGCACCGAGGCAGGTCCCAGGGGCACAGGAGGCAACTAGACAGACGAGGCCCCTGACCTCGCTGAGCCTTTGCTCTGGTGGGGAGACACCGAGAATCAGCCAACAAAGGAGCAGCACAGCAGACAGCGAAAGGTGCTCCGCAAACAGCGTGATGTCAGACTTCACAGACGTCACAGTGGGCAAACACATCCTGCGGGACCTCGAGAACAAAGCAGTCGGGGTGGACATCAGGGCAGAGGGGACCCTTGGGGAAGTGGCTGATCAGCAGCCTCCTGGGGTGTGGAAATGTCCTGTTCCTTGATCGGGGGGCAGGGACATGTGTGCGCTTCATGCGTGTAAGTACTACCTGGATAATAAAGGGTGGGGGGGAAGGAGGAGAGAGGAGAGACCGGGAGAACCGGGCAGACTCCGCACAGGAGCCGAGTTGTGTAAGCGGTGCCATCACGGGGACGAGCCAGCTCTGCGAGAGTCTCACCCATGGACCCTTGGCCTCCCAGCCCCAGTGCTCATCGGCCACGGGGCACCTGGGGGTGGTGGCTGCCCCCTGCATTCACCTCACAGCGCACACCGCGGGTTCCCACGTCAACCCTCTGCTGAAACACACAGGGTGGTCCTGGTTTTCCTGACTGGACGCTGCTGATGCCCAGCACCAGGAGTGACCCAGGATCCAAACCCTCAAAGCCGGGATTCGGGGACAGCTTGGGGATGTCCTTGCCAATGAAAAGCGGGATATTAGCAATCCGTGCCACACAGTGGCATCACAGTTAATACACTTGTCACCCGTGTCTGATTGTGATTAAGCTCCTGCTGAAGTACCTGCCTTGGGGAGCAAGTGGTGGTTGCACTTGACCGGGACTGCAGAGAGCTGACTTCCATCGCCCGGAGGACGTACAGGAGGGTGACGAGTAAGGGTTACCGTCAGAACAGAGGCCTGCGCAGTGGCCCTCAAATAAGCCCATTACTTTCAGCCCCAGGGGCGGCTCCCTGAAAACAGAACCGGAACTTAATTGACCGTCAACACACAGTGTAAACTGGGCTCACGATTGCCAAGTCCCTCTGTGAAGATCAGGCACGACTTAGGAGGGGTGAGGGCCTGGGAACATGGAGCCAGACGTTTGAGTGGATGTGGGCAAAGGCGGAAGTGCCGGGAAGAGAACCCACCGCCGCGTCAGAGAAGCCCACCTTCCCCCATTGGAGGATCCCGCAGTCGCTGTGCAGAGGGATTCCTGGTCTCCCCAGGATCCAGCCATACCCCCCTCTTGGCTCTGGGCCCACAGCCTCAGCCTGCTCTAGGGGACAGGGAAGAGACCCCAGAGGAGGTGGCTCAAACGGCCCAAGAAACATGAGTCTTCACTACAAAAGTCTCAGGGAAATCATTTGAGAGCAGATTTTTCAGATGTTGTCCCAGGGATGACACTCAATGTCAACGGTAAGTTTCCCGATGGGGGTTCGCTGACCAGAGCTGGTGGACTGGCTGTGCTGGCTGAAGCAGCTCCACCCGTTTGACTGGCTGATCGACAGACCTGGACTCAGCAGCAGCCAACAGCCAAGTTCAGATCCCAGAGCTTCCCTGGCCCGATGGGAAGACACACCCAAAGGTCAGCGGGGAGAAAGGATGAGGTGTGTTTGTCACATGCCTCCCACACCCCACTACACCTGGAGGGGCCTGGAGTGCCTTCCCTTGGGCATAGGAAGAAACACTTCAGTGAAGGAGCCTCCTCTCCGCCTCCACCCGGCCTCCCCCTCTGTGTGTCAGATCTCCCCTCCCCCTCTCATAAGGACACTGTGATGGCATGTAGGGCCCACCCGATACTGCAGGGTGATCTCCCCATCTCAACATCCTTACCTTAATCCCATCCACAAAGACTTTGACATATAAGGCAACATTCCCAGTTTCCAGGGATTGGAACCTAGATATCTTTGGGGCGGGTCACTTCAGCCAACCACACTCACTGGGCTGTGGTTCCCGATTCCAGTGGGAATGACAGGGTTCTGAAGTAGCAGCATCCAGGCCGTTGACAGCTGAGGACAAGAATGTCCTGGGCAGTGGATGAAGTGACACTTAGAACGTGTGCTGCCCTTTCGTCATAGCGTCTACAGGGATAAAACAGATGGATGGCCCAACAAAATCTGCCTCGGTCCACACTGCAGGATGCCTCTCTGACTTGAGTCATCACCACGGAGCTGTGCCTCTTACCAGGACCCCTGAAGCCAGTTCATGTTCTGAGCCCCTAGGTCAAGGGGAGGTGGTCACTTGAGGAAGGATCCAGAAACAACAGCACAAGGACCAACTCTGAACCTCCCCGCACACCTGCCCCCAAGAGACCTGCAGGCTTCTAGCAGGTTGGCTACGCCCCGAGAACAGACCCTCAGAGGTTACAGATTCTGATCGACTCCCATTCCTGGGACCCCCAACACCGCTGCAGCCCACCACTCAACACGCTCAGGGGACACGTACGTGCCGGCCCACGTCCACTCCAGAGTGGGCTGCGTGGGCCTCAGGTTCCCTCCTCAACCCCCGAGTGTATAACTGGGATAGACATAGTTGGCGACTGGCAGAACCCCCCGGTGGCCCTTGACCATGGAATGAGGCCTGTTGGAGAGGGAAGAGATGGCGGAAGCCCTGGGACTTCTCCACTGCACCCACGAGGGTAAGCCTAGCGTGCCCTCACGTACTGTCAGGAAAGAGCGATCAGGGCCACTCTCGGTGTCTGCAGAGTTGGTGAGCCCTGCCCCCTGGGCACGCAGAAGGCAAATGGGTCTCGGAGAACGACTCTGGATGAGTGTTTCTCAACCTCCCCATGGTGGACATTTGGGGCCGGATCATCTTTGTGGTGGGGCGTCCTGCGCTTTGGAGGGTGTTTAGCAGCATCCCTGGCCTCCACCCACTAGATGCCAGTGTCATCCACCCAGTGGTGACAATCAAAAATGTCTCCAGACATGACCAGATGTCCCCTTGGAGGGGGTCTCCCACAGTCGAGAACCACGGCTCGGGGTAACTGTAAACTTAATCAGTGACGACTGACAACAGATGCCTTTGCAACCGTGGAAGCTCCACTGAGAAATCAGCAAACCCCCTGGCAGAGTGCTCGCGACTGCTGATTTGGTAGATGTGGTTTTCCTTGTGTCCTTGTGGAGGGTTTGCTTCCACCCGGCGGAGATGACGGCCACCCGTACTATCCTACCTTGGGCCTCCATTAGTCCCCTGCTCGCTGTCATAATCTCATCTACAAAGATCTCCATCACCCTGAGACCCCACAGGGCGTCAAACTGGTTCATCCGGCCACGACACCATGTCAACTGGTCCCGATGCTTGGGAATTGGCAAATGTCTTGGGTGACTTAATAGGACCCACTTGTGCCAGAGGGCAGGCGATAAAACCACGGAAATCCAGCAACTGGATGCATGGGAGAGGTTCCTGGGCCCGTGGTCTGAAGCGTGGACCCTCCAAAGTGAAAGAGAAGTCACGGCGCCACGCCCTGTCTACGCCTAGGAAGAGAAACGGCATTTGGAGGCTCTGGGGATCTTGGGGCAACGTACCGCAGGTCTGCGTGTGCCGCTCCTGCTCCGGGGCACCCACAGGGCTCCAGCCGTGAGTGGAGCCCGAGGCAAGAGCGGCCATTCTGCTGACCTCATCACCAGCGTTTTTGCCGCCCGGAGGTGGTGGTGGCAAACAGGGATGCGGTTTGGAATCCCGGAGAAGCTGGAGCAGGACTCACAGCGCAGAAAGCTAGGGTTTGGAAGCAAAGAAGTGTCTCCTCCTTGAGGCTGACCATTCTCCTGTTGAGGAACAGCTCATCTGGTTGTCATCCGGGCCAGGAAGCCGTCAGGGCAAGCATGGCGGCAGCAATCCCTCATCACGTTGGCCTGGCATCTCGGAGCTCCAGCTGGTCGGAAGGACACGAGCATGCTGAGCAGAGAGGTGGCTGGGACTCCTGCGACCCCCGCTCTTGACACGCTGCCACCTCCTCGTCATTCCACACCCTCAGCTTCATGGGGACTTCCTTATGACCTTTGACCGAGGACAAAAAACTCAGGCTTGGCTTATAGATGGGTCTGAACTGTTTTTTGTCACCCACCAGAAGTAAATGAGAGCATCGCACCTCTAATCAAGAGTGTCCCGAGGCGGGGTGGGGGAGGAAGCCACCCAGTGGGCAAAACTCCCAGCACCATATTTGGAGGTCCACTGGGTCGAGGTGGAGAGGCGGCCACAGGTGTGGCTGTGCACTGACTCAGGGGAGGTGCCAACAGTTGCCAGGGGCTTAGAAAGAGGAGGAGGAGGATGGGCAGGGAGGGATGTGGGATGGATCTTCTGCAAAGAGCACAGAGTGTGAAGATGCTTACGCCCCATGTAAGTGCACCGAAGGGCGTCCACTGCAGAGGCTCTCAAAACCCAGGCAGACAAGATCGCCAGGGGAGAGGGAAGCTTATTCTCTCTCCCAGCCACCCCAGTGCTTGCTCAGGGGTCCCACACAAAGTGGCCATCGCGGCAGGGACAGTGGTTGTTATGGGTTGAATTGTGTCCTCAAAAATGGTACACTCAAGATCTAACCCCTAGCTCCTATGACTGATCTAAGTTGGGTCTTTGCAGGCATAACCAAGTTAAGATGGGGCCCTTAGGGTGGACCCTAATCCAATCAGACTGGAGACCCTGTTAGAAGAGGAAAACTCCACATGCAGACAGAGACACAGGCAGGAGGCCGCGTGAAGACGGAGGCAGAGACTGGAGTGATGCAGCACAAGCCAAGGGACGCCTGAGGCCACCAAACCTGGAAGAGACAAGGAAGGGTCCTCCCCTAGAGCCTTTGGAGGGAGCACAGCCCTGCCCACACCTTGATCTTGGACTTCCGGCCTCTAGAACGGTGAGAGAACAAATTTCTGCTGTTCTAAACCTCCCAGTTTGGGGCACTTTGCTACAGCATCCCATGATACAGAGATTACACGTGGGCTCAGAGATGCGGACTCCTATCCAAGGTGAATCTGGCCACCACCGCCACCGTGTGACCCCCTGCCCAAAGTAGAAGCCACCACTGGGGCTATCGTGTGGCACATTTTCCTGGGAATTTGTGCCACCCACTGGCATCTGGCTGGTTACCCTGGACCTCTGCCATCTTGGAGGGGGCAGCAAATTGTCCTCAGAGGATCTGGATTTGCCTTCCCTGCCCGCAATGCTTCGGACAGCTCCACCGTCCACGCAAATGCTTCTGCCTCATTCGCCATCACGGTGCTCCATGCAACGTTGCTTCTGACCAAAAAGTCGATTCACAGTAAACACCGTACAGCATGGACTCTGCCCTTGCAGTTCTTTGGTTTGCCGCATTGCCCATCACCCTGTCAGGCCCAGCGGGGACTCATTTACAGTGCTAACTGGGCCTCTGTCTTCAGGGTGCAATTTAGGTCTTGAATCAAAAAACCATGCACAGTGCTGTCCATCCATAGCCAAACACTCGGATCCGAGAATGGAGGGGTAGAGCTAGGTGTGGCTCCTGCTGCTCTTCCGCCTACTGACCCACTCCCTCTACTTCACGTCCATGTGACTCTGGACTCGGCCTGTTCAGATGCCCTGGTTCCCGGGGAGGACTGCATCCACAAGATGACACAGCCGTGGTTCCACTGAACTGGCAACTGGCTGTTTGGGACCCTGCATGCCACTGAGCCAACCAGCACACTAACAGCTCCTGTGCCAGCAGGGGTGACTGACGCCACATCCAAAGGGGAGTTGGGGTGTTGCTGCAGTGAAGACGCAGCAGGAGCCCAGGCATGCTCCAGGGCCCCTCGGCACTTCCACGTGAGAGGGTGGAGACCAACGGAGAGCCGCAGCAACCACAGAGGAAGAAGCAGGACCACTGAGGACTCAGACCCATTAGCAAGGTGAGTTTGAGTTAGCCCCCTAGGGAGAGACCCCCGACGAGCTGAGATGCTGGGTGAGGGCAAAGGAGGCAGGACGAGCAGCGGGAGGCGAAGGGTACCGTGAATACGGGCTATGGCCTGCGGCCTGGTCTGGAACCGAGGCTACAGCTACCATGCACATGCGCATGCTTTTTGACACATGAGTGTGCATGTGTGTGTGTGAGTGTGCATGCGAGCATGTGTGTGCATATGTGTATACGTGTGAGAACTGATTTCTTTCTTCCTCCCTTTTCCTCTCTCCTTATTATTTTATCAATGGATTGTCAGCAGTGGTTAACTTAACAATTTTATGTACTGCAAAACATTCAAACACAAATATTTATTCAAAACAAACAAAATATCATAGCTGAACTAGGAGAGAAATTGACATTGTCCAGAGATGATCCCATGACCGTCCCCGGGAAATGAGCATTGTGACTGTCAGATTTTGTCCCCTTCTACGAAAGAGAGTAAAAGTGTCATTGTTCTTCCGATGGATAATTGCGTCTTGCGAGGCAGAAGCTGCTGCTGTCGCCTGGAGATGGACGTATGTGTGGACGGTGCCTATGGATGCGGAGCAGCCAAGGATGGACAGTGCAGGTCATGTAATCTGTCGTCTCTCAGCTCCAAGCCCACCCTTCTCTGCATCCAGATGCCAGGCTAGGACCTCACAAACTACTTCTCCCTTGTCAGCTGGCTTCCTGGTAGGCTTTGCCGACAGGGGCACTAGAGGGAGGTGGGAGGGCAGGATGGGGAGAGCAGGCAGGGGGGCAGGGTGGGAAGGGCAGGCATATTTACATGCTGCTCCTCTGATTTTGGCCCGAGCAGTGGCCCCCAGTCCTTCAGCTGTGGCTGATTCTGGCCTCCAGCTTCTTTCGTGCTCCCAGAACCAGCCCCATCCCGCCCTCTCAGAGGTACCAGCAGCAGGTGGGCAACACCCCTACTCAGAAGGGAGATGCCCCCAGGTCTGTGGGGCTCTGCTCTGAGCTGTGACTCTGCAGTTTCCTGCATTTACTGTCCCTGGATCATGCACAAACCCCTTGGGCCTCTCAGCTCTCCAACCAACACCTGGACCAGTGCCCCCGTTCAGTCCCCTCGGGGGGAATTCCTGGTGTGCTCTGTGCTCCTGGCCGAACCCTGACTGAGCAGACCTGGGCAGTCGAGTGGGTGCACAGGTGGGTTGTGCCAGGTACACGGCCAGAGGAAGCCAGGTTCCTCCAACGTCGCAGGTAGGAGCTACCATGAGGCCCGGCAGAGGGGAGGCGTTCATAACTAACCCGGACACACCACTTTCCATGTGCCAGCGACCGCACTGAGTGCCTCCCCTGACACGCCCTGCTTGCTTAATCCTTTCAACAGCCCACGAGCATTGTCGTGATGGCTGCACTGCGTCCCCCAAATCCATTTGCTGAAGCCCTGACTCCCTGGACCTCAGAAAGTGACTTCATTTGGGAATAGAGTCATTGCAGATGTAATTAGATGAGATCGTACTGGAGCGGGGCGGCCCACATCCACTAGGACTGTGTCCCTATCAAAGGGAAGTTTGGACACAGACACGCACACGGGAGAACGCCCTGTGAAGATGAAGCAGAGATCAGGTGATGTGTCTACAAGCCAAGGAACGCCAGGATGGTCAGCAAACCACCAGGACCTGGGAGAAGCCTGGAATGGATTCTCCTTCACAGCCTCAGAGGAAGCCAGCCCTGCGCACACCTGGATCTCAGACTTCCTGCCTCCAGACAGGGAGAGAGTGGACTCCTGTTGTTTAAGCCCCGGCTGTGTTACAGCAGCCCCAGGACACTTGCTCACACAGCAGCCAGGTGCTCAGCACTGAGCCCAGCCCCATCCATGCTGGCAGCCTCTCCACACCTTGGAGTTTGCTGCGTGTCTGCAAGTCACCAAGAGCATGCTTCACACCCCTGGGGTTCGCTGTTAATGACACCCTCACTCCAGACGGATAGGTGCCCCCGACAAGGCGGCAGCCCCTCGAAGACGGAGAAAGCAGGTCTGCTGCTGCAGCGAGGGATCCTGGGAGTCGGCACCTCGTCGGCAGTCTCCCCACAGGACGTGGCCCACAACACTCAGTGGCCACAGCGCATGGAACGAGAAGCCTCCGTGAGAGCGTCTGCACCAGGCCTGGGCTCCTCCCCACCAGGCTGGCCCAGGGAGACACCTCCAGCAAAGGGGGTGTCCTTCCGCAGGCCTGGCACTCCAGGGGCCCCTGATGTAAAGCCCCCTCTCACGGAGGAGGTGACACAGTATGAACAACACGGGGGACGTCTCAAGACCCGGAGTGGAACCCATCTCCTCCGGGCACTAGCTGGGTCTTTAGAGCAAGTTACTTAACATCTCAACACCAGAGAGGACCCGCCCACCCAGGGCCAGGCAGTCCCCTTGCCAGGGCCGCTGCAGCACTGGCCGGGGAGGCTCGGGGCAGGGCAGGGGCCAGAGCCACCAGAAGTCTCCTCCTGGGCTGTAGACCACCAGGACCCAAGTGACGGGAGGCACTGCGGGGCCCTCACACCGAGGGTGGGAAAGCCAGAGTAGGGCCAGGCTGCAACCTCCTGGCCAGGGGCTTGCCCACAGTGACCCCAGTGCATGGATTTCCACTCCAGAGCGTCTCCTGGGAAGTGAGGTCAGGCCGGATCAGGGGTCAGTGGCTCTTCTTAAGTCTTTGGCAAACTCAGCATCTTGTCCTCATGAGAGGGATGGATGGTGGGGGCAGCTGGAGAGAAAGTCACCAAGGTCAGGAGCCCAGCACCTGGGCCACTCACAGACCAACAGAGTAAAGCTCGCTGAGCCCACGTGAGCCCCCAACAGGTATGTGTGCGTGCATGTGTGTGTGGTGTGTGCATGTGTGTGCATCTATGTGTGTGTCTGTACATTTGTCATCTGCGTGCATGTGTGCACGCATCTCATGCATGTACTGGCATGTGTGCACGTGTGTGTCTGTGCACGTGGGTGGGTACTTGTCTGTGTGCCGTAACTCAGATTAGAAAGGAGAGAAGGGATTTTCTCTCTCTCGCCTGCATAGACCTTGCTCCCCACCCGTTCCTCACCAGGCTGCTCCACGGCCAGCAGGCCTGGGGTTCTCTGAACCAAGTGAGGATGTCATCCCTACAGAAGCCCATGCAAACCTCCATGTGTCCAGGAGCCCAGGTCCCAACGTGTCTTGGGCATGGAACGGTCTGTGTCCTCTCTCTTCTCTGCATGTTGGCCCAGGAGTGACATGCAAGTTCACTGGCTGGAACCCCCCCTCACTCAGAATCAGCCCACGCCTTCCCCAGCGATCCACTGACAGTTTGGGCCATGCGTCCAATGCCAGGCAAGATGATGTCCCATGGACACGCACTGTCCCACGGACACTAGGCAGGAAAGAAGCTGGACAGGGAGGGGAGGGGAGCTGGCACCACATTTCTGTGCCAGAATGTCCTGTGTGACCATGGACAAGGCGAGGCTCTCTCTCGCTCTGTGCCTCAGTTTCCCCACCTCTTACCTGACAGGTGGGCTGGGTTTTCCCAGCCCTTCCAGAGCGATGTTCCATGTCTCACTGTGTCCTCATAGCTGAAATTCACCAGGATGGGAGGACAGAGAGGTGGGCCCTGTGTGATGGAGCACTCTGAGGGCCTGGACATGCTGCAGGCCTCCCCTTGGGCAGAACCCATCCGTGGACATGGTCCCACCTCCGGCCAAGCCCCCAAATCCCTGAGCTCTGGGTCTGGATGGGGCAGGGGGCCCACTGCCCGCCCACCCCACCAGGGTCTCTGCCGCCTCCCCCCCACCGGCAGCAGTGCCTTGTCCCCACCTTCTTCGGCGTAGCTCTCGGCCTAATTATCTGTAACCTTCTGTTCGAAGTCCGCTGTCCTTGCCTGATAGAAACCAGTAACTTTGAAGGCGAACTGGGTCTTAATTTTCCTTGACAGCCCTGCTTGAAGCATGCGGGCCGAGCTGGGGTTTAATTAAATGCACATTCGTATTCCAAACAAATTAAGTACAATTAAGGACCCTGAGTTATGGGCATCTATCACTCCGTGATGTTTTTGTAAAAATTACCCCATCGAGATCAAAGACGGAGGATCCTTGCCTTAATTGCTTCATTAGGGCGCCATGCACCAGGCTTCGCAAGGACCGGCCCTGGGGTCTCTTTGGGAATTACTCAGACGACGGCTCTCTGAGTAATTGCTTCCATACTTCTCTCCCGGACACACTCCGGCCTCCACGGATCAGCTGCAACGGCTTCAGGAACCCTGCTCAGCTCAGGTCCCTGCGGCAGCGGCCGGGTGTTTTCATGGCGCCTGCACTGGGGCCCGCCGGGCCAGCCGGTGGGTGGGCTGCCCCCGCTCTGCCCATACTCGGCCTCTTAGCCGGGGCATCCGGTGGCCCAGGGAGTGGGGCCAAGCCAGCCCACAGGTCCACCAGACAAGGGACAGGCCCCACCCCGACCTCGGTGGGCTTGGTCCCCCCCCCGGGGCCATCCAAACAGCCCAGCCTTGGCCTGAGTGCTTGGTTTGGGGCCATGGAAGGGGGTGAGACACGCCCACCTGAAGTCTCAGGCCTGTGGGAACCCAGCCCCTTGCTCAAGGCTAGGGGTGGGGGCCACGATGGTCAGGAGTGGTCCTCGGTGTGGCTGCTCTGAGCCCACCGTGTAAGGTGCAGCCACCCCAGCCCCCAGCTCTGCCAGCCACTGCAGCAAGCAGCCTGGACCCCAGCGCCGAGCTCTGACCCATCTCATTTCACACACTCCCCAGCCTGGGTCCCAACTTCTGCTGCGGGGGGCCATCACGGACGTCTCCAGGCTGTTACAGGTATGGGGAGTGCTCCCCAATGTGAGGGTCACTGTGCCCAGAGCTGTGAGTTCTGGACAGAGAGGAAGGCATTTTGGCAGGAGGAGGGAGGCAGAGAGGAGCAGGGAGGGCGTGGGGCTCTCGGACCTTCTTGGGACCAAGTACAGCCATGGCCCCACACCCAGCAAGATGGGTGCCCAGTTCCCCTGCGGCCCCCACCCCAGGGCTCCCTGTTCCCTCTACGCTGGGCTCTGCCAAGAGCTGCCGCTCCCAGGGGCCACCTCACACAGCGCACTCTCTCTGGAGCAGCGAGTGGGCCCATGTCACTCTGTGACCCTCGCAGGGACAGTTTCCCTCTGCAGACCTGGTTCCTCCCCGTATAGGAGAGGCTGGACCAGATGACCCCGTGCCCTCTCTGGGTCCCAAACTTTAGGACTCTTTGGGCTAAAAAAGAAAGAGAAAGGCTCCCATCACCTCCCAGGGCCCACCAGATTCTGTCCCGCAGTCTCATCTTTGAGCCCACCCCACAAACACTGGCCAGTTGTGGACGGTGGAGGGAGGGGAGCCCCAGCTCACGGCCCCCGGGTCAGGCGTGGGCAGGAAGGAGCCCAGACTCGCTTGGCCATTGCTGCACCCAGGGGCTGTTGGAAGCACAGACCTAGTCACTGCCCATCCCTGCGCACGTCCACACTATCCCTGCTGCAGGTCTGGCCAGCACTGAGTGTGTTCATTCCACGCCCACACTTCCAGGAAGGTGCCAGTCACCTGTGAGAAGTTCTGCCACATCGCAGAGTTGAGAATGGGGGTTTTAATCCCAGGACCTCTGGAGACGGAGTGGAACACATTCAATGGGACTGGAGCGTCAAGGACGGAGGCTTTCACCAAAAGGGGTGCTGAGGGTACCCGCGGCCGCCCAGGGGCCGAGGCCTGAGTGGATGGAGGCAGGCGGACGTCACAGGCCTCGCTTCGGGCCCAGCAGGCCCTCTGCTGGGGCCGGAAAAGCAGACGCTTCTCAACGGTATCAGGGCTGACCGGAAGTGGACTCACGGCCCTTGACGAAGACCGCCCCAGGTCCCGAGCCACCAACCAGGATGACACTGATGTTCACAGGACACCCCAGGATGGGGGAACAGCAGGGCCCAGCACTGGACCCCTCGCACAGACCAGCTCCTCCCAAGGGGCACCCGCTGCCCTCTGAACGGAGCCAGGCCCCGGCTCCAGTCACCAGCGCTCTCGGGCCCCAGGATTGACCTGAGGCAGAAGAGGCTCCCTGTCTGTCTTCAGAGACCGTCTTGCCTGCTCCTCCAGGGAGCCCTCAGGACATCCCCAGATGCCCAAAGAGGGGCCTGCCCGGCCAGGGGCCAGCGGACATTGATGGCCACAAGCCCCTACAGCTCTGAGCCTACCCACCAGGAGGCTCCTTCCTCTCTGCTTTGCAGGGAATCAGGTATTTGGACAGTGCTTCCCAAACTGTGTCCCACAGAACACTAGGGGTTCCGCGAGCTGTAAAACAGCACCATTCATTCTCCCCTCTGTGTGTTAGGGCTTGACTGAGCCTGGACATGGATTCTCCAGTTTCCTCCTCACAGCACACCTGTGGGGCAGCTGCTGCTCTGCAGCGGAGCTCAAGGTGTGGAGGCTCAGAGAGGTTGAGCAGCTGTGCCACAGTCACACAGCCAGGAGGGCTGGATTGAGAGTTGAACCCTGTTGGCTTCCAGGCCCAAGACCCATCCCAGCAGCCACCCAAGTGGGGCGAGTCCTCTCAGCTCCAGGGCCAGGTGCATGGGTAGGCCTCCTCCTGGGGGTGCATCTGAAGTCCGGGGGTTGCAGCCAGTGGCTCCAGCCAAGCTGGACAGTGATAGATCATGGGCAGCCTGGAACCCCCGCCGGGCTCATTACCTGCCAGCCAGCCATGGAACGGGCCACCAGCCTCAGGCTGACACGCTCATTGAATATGCATAGGTCTATTAGCATAGTGGGAGGCAGCCCCCGGGACTCTGCACTGGGAAACTTTAAGTAGAAATCAAAACAGACCCTGAGAGGGGCAGGTGGGGGGTGCCGGCAGTCAGGCTGGTGAAGCCTCGACAATGAGCCGAAAGTCCCCGCTGACCCCTCCCAGAGAGCTGCCCCCACCCACAAGCCTGATGTCCCCATGGAGGGCGTGGCCCAAGGAGGGGTAGCCTAGGGCCTGGACACGCCCCTCCATTTCCCTGAGCCTGGGACCTCATGAGGCCCTGGAGCCTTTGGAGGTCTTGTTACAAGGAGCCCCCACCACTCCAGGAGGACACCACCCGGCGCTTCTGGTCCTTGGGGACACAGGACCTTGGCCCCCCCCCCCTTGTTCTGGGGTGAGAGCCTTGGGTGGGTTCCTGATTAAAGCTGCTGGTGACAGGGGTCTGCCCCCTGTCCCCACCCCACTAGGGGTCCACCCCTCTCCCCACCCAACAAGGGACAGTCCCTCCTGTAGGGAGCACCACTGTCAGGAAAGAGGTAGCCACTAGAAGATCCATCCCCCTTACAGCAAAACTCCTCATGTGAGGGGGCCCTGCAACCACCAACCCTGCCCTCCACCCTCCCTCAACCCCAGCCAACCCTCAGAACCTCCCAGCCCAGAACCCACTCTTGCAGGGTCAATGGGGCCTCCACTCACCAATCCCTCATCTATTTCTCCAGCCTCCATTTGGTCACCCCATGGTGGCTTCTGACATGGGCCACGGCTCCCACAACTTGCCCCCCAGTCCCCCGTGGCTGCCTGACTCCACCCCGGCTCTCCTTGTTCCAGTGTCCTCCTTGGTCCCTTCCTTGGTTCTTATCTCCCTGACCTCTTCTTGTGGGATACCCAGGGCCCAGACTCACTCCTTCTCTGTCCAAACTTCGGAGCAGGGGGGCTCACTAGGGCCCAGCTCCAAAGCCCACCCACAGGTGTGACCGCCAAGCGTCCAGAGCTGGCCCGCCCCCCTGAGTCCTGATGGTCAGTGCTGCCTCGGCACCGGGTGTGTGCTGGACCTTATGTCAGGGCTGCGGGCAGCACCATCCACAGTCAGCCAGGCTTGACCCCCAATGCTGTTCTCAGGGCAGGGACAGGGACAGAGGGGTCTACCCCCTGTCTGCCAGATTCATGCCCCCAGAAGAGTCTCCCCACACCACCACCCAGCAGCAACCACACTGTCCTCCTCTCCACGCAGGCCCCCAAAGCTGCCTAAAAACATTTTCCCCTGAAGAGCCAGCCCTCTCAGACCCCTGATGTGTCCTAACCCGCAACTGGAAAGAAGCCCTCGGCCTGCACTGGCTGCAGCCGCAGCAAGTGGCTCGGGGACCGAGGTGGGGGAGGGGGGGAGAGGAGGAGGGGGAGGGAGAGAAAAGCTGCAGCGAGGAAGCAGGGAGCCCCACACCTGAAGCCAGGCATGGACAAGCCCTAAACTGCCTCCCACCCTGCCTCACTCCCACTTTGGTGTGGGGCCTGAAGGCAGGTTTCGGTTACTGCCCGAGCTCTGGAGACCTCACAGCAACAGGCCTGTCCCTGCAGGGCAGAGTCCTTGACACACCACCCTCCGAGCTCCTGACTGCGCCCCAGGACACCAGGGCCATGCCACCTGGAACAACCCCAGCACCACCCCCTCTCTCACTGTCCCTCTCCCTGGGCATGGGGACACAGATGACATTCTTCTTCCTGCCCCCAGGGGAGGTGGCATCTGGTGGGTGGGACATGAGGGAGTCTGGAGGCTGCCCTCCTGTCTCCCTCCCAAGGTCACCCCAAGGTCACCCCCAGAGTCACGCCTTTGCTTGAGTCTTCCCCCTGAGGCAAGCAGAGTGTATGACTTGCTTCTGGCCCATAGAATACGGCAGAGATGTGAGTGCAGCCACCCTCGATGAGGTTATGTTAGACAAGACAGACTCATCTGTGCCTACTGCAGTGACAGAGCCTCCTGCCAGCCCTGGAGAAGTGAGCTGCCGTGTTGTGAGAGGCCCTTGGGGCAGGGACTGTGGGTGGCCTCTAGGAGCCAAGAGTGGCCCTGGCTGGCAGCAAGCAAGAAAACGAGGACCTTTGTCCTGTAACTACAGAGAAATGACTGCTGTCAGCACCCGGAATGAGCCTGGAAGTGGATCCTTCCCCAGTCGAGCCCTCAGGTGAGAATGCGGCCCAGCTGACACTGTGACTGCAGGCTTGCAAGACCACGAGCAGAGGACCCCGCTAAGCCTGGACTCTTGACCTTTGGAAACCATGAGATACTAAACATGTGTTATTTTAAGCCACGAAGTGTGTGGTGATCGGCTGCACAGCATCATAACTAATACATTAGGCCTCATGACGCAAAAGAAAGTCAGGGAGGGGGTCGAGGGGGGATGCTGGGTTAAGCAAAACTAAACAGGTTTCCCTCCTGTGAGTCTCAGCGCTGTACCCTGTTACCCTCCCAGAGGGGCCGACGGCTGCCTCTACTTACCCACTGTGCCTTCCATCCGAGCCCAGCCCACTCATGCCCTGGAGCGCCCCAGAGGACATGGTTCTCCACCCCTGCTGCCCACCAGGCTGCCCACCCTCCATGCCCGGCCCATTCCTGCCTCCCCAGCCAGGGCAGCATCTGTCCAGACCCCTCTTGGGTTTGTAGCCTGTGGCCTTGCTCCTGCCGTCCCTCCCTTGGGGATACCTGTTGCCCCACTGTCGCTAGCAGAAGCTGCTCTCCTGCAAGGTCCACCTCAATGCTGCTCCCTCTCTGCAGCCCTTTCTGGCCCCCTGGGGAGACTGGGAGATCCCCACTCAGGGCCCCAGGGCCTCCTTCAGACACCACATGGCCCTCAGTTGCTGGTCATGCCCAGCGGTGCCAGGTTGCAGGGGAGAGCACTGTGGGGACACAAGGACAGAGAGCTGTCACCAGGCTGGCCCATCAGGCCACAGGGACATGTGGAAATGAGGCTAAAAGGGTCTGGGCCACCCCCACAGTCCCCGGGGGCCCTGCAAGTGTCTAAGGACAGCTGAATGGCCTGGCCAGGGTGGGGGAGGGAAGGGTGACACAGGGCAGTCAGCAGGCCAGAGGAGGGCAGGAGTCTGGCTCCAGCAGGGTCGGGGGCCACCAAGAAACATCACAGTCAGAGGGAGGAGGAGGAGGCGCCAGAGGAGGAGGGTTCGGACCCCAGCCTCCCAGTGGGGGTCACTCCCCCGCACCCCACCACGGTCACCTGTGACCCCCGGGCAGTGGCCACAGGACCCCCTCTCTCTGGGGTCCCACTGTGCATATAGAGGTTCCCCCACAGGCCAGTGAATAATTATGGCCCTTCTCACACGAGCCCCTCCCCGGGGGCAGCCAGCACTGTTCAGACAGCACTGGTCGGAGCATCTGTAGAAGTGAGACCCAGGCCCAAGCCATCATGCTGGGGGTCGGAGGGGACAGACCACAGCACAAAGTCACTCCCTCTCCAGAAGGCACTCCTCAAAGAGGATCGGGCATCAGTTCGGGTCTCCACCTGTCACCCAGCGCTGGGCAAGCTCCAAAGGGTGGCCAGGCTGCTGCCTCACCCAGGACAGGCAGCCATGACCACAGCTGCCCTCCCCCAGAGCTGGCACTAGGCATGGAGGTGAGGGGAGGCCACTGCCCCAGAGGGGGATGTCTGGGTGGACACAGGCACGTAGACCTGGGCGTGCGTGGGAGTGCAGGACTGCAGTGGACCAGGTATGCCCGGGGTGAGGGGGCCTGACTCGGTGTGGGCTTGCGGGGCACTGGCCTCATCCAGGAAACAGCATAAGGGGGAGATGAGAGGAAACTAGCAATTCTATACCACTCCCCCTCCTGCCTCCCCCCTCCTCCCCCTCCTCCCCCTCCTCCCCCTCCTCACCTTCCACCCCATCCTCAGCCCCGCACTCAGAAGGTTCCACACCAGTGTAACATTAACCAGGAAAGTCACTTCTGGCCAGGCGGCAGAGGCGCTGGGAGGGAGGGGTCGGGGTGGGCACAGGCCCGGCTGTTAGGTCCTGTGAGGCCTGTTCGCGAGCCAGGCGCAGTGTCTCGTTCACGCCGTGGCGCACGGGGATGGGGAGAAAACAGCGCCTTAAAGGATGGATCTCTGGGGGCAATGCTGCAGTGGGGGTGCTAAGCCACGGGCTGCCCTGCAGGTCCTGGGTCTAGGGGAGGCGGGAGGTGTCGTCTGTGGTGGGCGGGGACGATGGAGAGAGGACAGAGCGGGGCTGGCAGGCCACAGGACGGCTGAAACTGGTGTTTGCCGGGTCAGCGGGTGGCCGCACAGAAAATGAGTCCCCGGGGCGGCAATAATTGTAAGTGTCAGGGAAAAGTCAAGGTCTCAGTAGCCCTGGTCTATGAGGACTTCTGACCACAAACAAATACATATGAAAACGATGCCTGGGGCGCCAGCGCTGAAGCGAGAGGAGGCTTAACCCCCGCGTGTCTGGGTGGCTGGGGCAGAAGGGCCCAGAGCACCAGCCTCCCCAAGGTGGCAGCAGAGGCTGTCCCCTCACAGGATAGGCAAGCACAGCTGCCCAAATGCCCCCACCGCCCCCACCTAGAGAGCCCCACCTGCCCAGGGCAGTGGCCAGCTCCGAACACACCGGGCCCCCCCAGCCTCAGCTCCCGAGGGGCCGGGCTCTGCGGCGGCTGAGGGTGTTGCTCTAGGAGCCAGAAACACAAACAGCCCACGGATGGGGGACAGGCTCCCCATACGTGGAAACGCTGCCGCCCTTGCACCCAGAGACGTCCTGACAGCGAGCAGAACATGCCTTCGCCATAAGAATGCAGAGGCCTCCATGAGCGTTTGCAAAGTTCACCTGCCCACCACTGCGGAGCGGCGTCCAGAACAATGAGATCAAAGACCACAGGGCCAGGGGTGCTGGCGGCAGGTCGTTACCATGGTTATTTATTAGTTTGTTCATTTACCCCCCATGCAGTTCAACCAAGATTTAAAAGCGTGGTCACCATGCATGCACATGTATCATCAGTAATAGACGTGCCGCGGGCAGAGCCCACACCTCCTGCCCGCCCACCTGCAGCCTCCCTCCTCCAGGCCAATTACCCGGAGCCCGGTGCAGGCCCCGTGGCGCTCAGCTCCAGGGAGGACCCTCCCGGCCCAGTGGGCACCTCTGTGGGTGGCGTTCGCGCACCGGGCCCAGCGTCTCTCTGCAGGGACAGCCATTGCTCGACGCAGGTCATCACAGGCTGCCGTTCCTCCCGGCTTCTCAATGAAGATAAGGAAACTGCTACCCACGGTGCTGTGGGTTGAACAATGTCCCCCTGAATTCTTGTCCACCCCAAACCCCAGAATGTGACCTTATCTGAGAATAGTCAGTAGTCAGTTAAGGATCTCCAGGTGAAATCATCCTGGATTTAGGGTGGGCCCCAATCCAATGGCTCGTCCTTATAAGAAGACACGGACACAGGGAGAAGATGGCCGTGTGAAGACAGAGGCAGATGTTGGAGCGCCACAGTTGCAAGCCCAAGAGCACCTGGAGCTCCCAGGAGCAGAAAGAAGCAGGAAGGAGCCTCCCCCAGAGCCTCGTGAGAGAGCCGGTCCTGCCTACACCTGACCCCTTGACCTCAGACTTCTGACCTCCAGACCGTGAGAGAATTGATTTCTCTTATTTCAAGCCCCCCAGTTTGCAGACGGCAGCCCCAGGGAACGAGTACCCGAGGTTGTTCAGGACGCTGCCTGCACCTCCCTGTGCACCCGCGTGGCCCAAGTCGGCCCTGCCACCACCCTGTGAATTCCCACTGCCACCCCTAAAGCCCCTCCAATCACAAGCCACGTGCAGCTCCCCTCCCCCGTCACACAGAAATCAGCCAAGACCCATGGAAACATTTTCATGAAACATCGTCCACCCAGCACAGAAGACGGGATCTGCCTCTTTCCTCTTCCTGGAGCCCAGAACACAGGGCTCTCCTTTGTACACACCAGTTTGCTGTCTCCCTCTCTTGCAAGGCCCCCCATGTGGAGGTGGCTAGGCAGACATGGCATTCAGTCTCATCCCGACATGGGTGGCAGGCCCTCACGTGGCAGCAGTGGCGGCAGGCGTGTGAATTACCACCGGGAGGTATGGGAAGTGGCAGAGTGGAAGTGGGCACCACCAGCCAGCCACAGGGAAGGAACAAGACAGCGTCATTCCCAACTTCTGAAAGGGGAAGGTGACATTGTCTCTTCCGGGACCCACGTTCCATTGGCCAGTTGAACGCACGGTCCACGTTGGTGCAGACGTGTGGTCGGCTTTTAACCGGAGGGCCCCACACTCGCTGTCACAGCCGCCCCTCTGCTTCCCAGGCACCTGGCCACACCGGGGAGCCGTGCTGTTATCCACACAGCCGTGCGCACTCCTTGTCTTCCTTTTCCTGCAGGTGGACCTGAGGCCAGGACCTCGCTGCCTCCCTGAGCCCGGCACCTTCCTTTGTCCTGTGCCTCCTATCCCTGGGGTTAGGAGCATCCCCCACCGTCCCCTGGGGGAGGCTGATGCAAGCAAGACCCAGGAGTCCAGGCTTGACTGCTGTTTGTTTTCCATAATGGTGTCTTCTCAACCTTGAAACTACTTTCTGTTTTGAAAATTGTCTGACATCTGAAAATAAGCCACATTCGAGGACTAACGCTGGCCAGTGCACCCAGGACCGAGGAACCGTGAGCAAATAAATGAGTTTTGGGTCCTCTGATCCGGCTGTCGGTGAAGCTGGACTAATGTTCCTCCCCGGGCTCGTTTATGTGCCGGCCCCTGCTCAAGAGCCCACCGTGTCTCCCACTGCCCTCAGCACCGAGTGCAGGGGCCTGACCTTGACTACTTGGACCAGGAAGCCAAATCCAGCAGCCGCTGACCTCTGGAGGCAAAGACTGACTCACACAGACGGATGGGACCAGACCCAGGAATCAGGCAGTAGGGCGCGGCTGGGGAGAAATGAAGGAGTGGGCTTCCTGGAGGCTGACAGCAATTGCCCTGGGTTAGCCCGTTGCGGGCACACACGGGCACACATATGCACGTGTCTGGGACACAGGCACACACGGGTCACGTGCATGTGTGGTCACACACATATACGAGGGGCACACACATATGCACACGTGCGGGACTCACACAGGCACACACGTGCACACGCAAACACTCAGAGTTCCAAGACCAGCACTCAGGCCAGAGTGTGGCCCAGTGAGCACCCCCCACCGTGGGCCTGAGTGTAAATGAAAATTGTGCAAAGAAGACAGCTTTGGCAATCTCCAGGCTGAGCCCAGAAGCTGAAGGCTTCGGGCTCTGTGTCTGGCCTGTGGAAGGGAACAGCCTGAGTGGCCCCAGCTGCACCGGGAGCCCAGCGCTGGCCAGTTAGTCCTGCCTCTGCTACCGGCATTGACCACGCAGCTGGCCAAGAGGACCTGTCCCGTCCCTCAGGGGCTCTGCTCTCCATGACAGCCTGGCCCCTGCCCGAGAGGGCCCCCCCGGGGGCTCCCTAGATCGGGCCGAGGCCCTGACAACAACCCAGATGGCAGGACCCAGCCGAGCTCGGGGCACTGTGCCATTCAGGGTCAGGAGCGGCCTGGGCAGGAGCGGCCTGGGCAGGGCCCCCAGCTCAGGTGTGGGGCAGTGGCCCCAACACAGAAAGGTACCCAAGTCCCCTCAATAGCCCAGCAAAGCCATGTCCCAGCTCCAGCCACTCCCCAGTACTGCCCCTGCCCATGGGAGTGGCCCCCAAGCCCGGGACACTGAAGAAACAGGGGACAGGCATGGGGTGTGGCCTAGCACAGCCCCAGCACCCAGGGCAGGATCCTGGCAGGGCCAGGCGGCCCCTCACCCGCGCGCTGGTTCTGGGCTGGCACTGGCCATGTCCGCCTGGCCAAGCACAGGCTGGGAGGCCCACTGGCCGTTTTGAGGTGAGGGGCGCAGCGGCGGAGGCACTCAGTGTCGCCGGGAGCCGGATGGGGGAGGAGGGCAGAACCTTCAGAACGAATGTCAATTTTCTGCATCAAATATTTTGATAATTAAACAAAGCTGATCAAGAGAGGCAAACAGCACGGCTCCGGGGCTCAGGAAGCAGCCCGTTAAATAGGGGCCGAAAGCGCCCGCGGCGCAGCCCCAGATTAATGACTCGGCCCTAATAGGTTTTCCCAAGCTCAGCCACACGGGCAGCACAGGGCAGGGAGGGGCTCACAGCCCGCGCCCCTGAAGGCCGTTAAAAGGGCAGGGACAGTAAATCAAGATGCCCACGGCGGACAGGTGGGACCAGCCATGGGCTGTGAACCACCCCTCCCCAGGGTGATGGGGTCTGAGATCCAGGCGCCCCGGGAGGCCCCCTTCTGACCAGCTGGAGATCTCCTTCCAGCTCAAATGGACACGCGGCCGGAAAGGCCTGCTTGAGGAGGACAAGCCCCTCCAACCCCGACCCCATCACGTCTCTGTCCTTCGGTGCCCGGTCCAAGGCGAGGCAGTGGGCAGGCCCAAGGGGCACTGGCCCTTGGAGCAAGGAGCACACGCAGTGCCCCGCCAGCTGCCCTCTGGTCCCGCCGGAGGAGGGTCAGGCGGATGGTGCTGACTGGGATCTGTCCCCAGACCTCGTCCACCTGACTCCCACTCACGTCCACACAGCTGTGGAGTATGGAAACCAGATGAAGGAAGCACGTTTTCAGCCCAATAGAGGCCTGATATGATCGCACTGCAGGAATGGGTTACATTTGGGATATTTTCCGGGGCTGGGGGGTCCGAGGGGTAATGAAAACCAGTTCTGCTGGCCAGGGAGTGCACCCAGCAGCCCTGGTCCATGGGACAGCTGGACAGGGCAGGAGGCCTGCCCTGACCTCTGCAGGACAGGGCCAGTGGGCCCCATGCAGCCCCCCACGGGCTCTCAGGGCCCCTCAGTGAGCTGCAAGTGCAGAAGCCACCCGTCACATGTCCTCCGAGAAGCTCTGCGGCACCGGCAGTTCGGGGCCCTGCCTGATGTGGGATCTCCCCTCTCTGCAGACTCACTGGGTTCGCTCTGCCCTGGAGGTCTCAGTGGGGGAGGAGGGCCAGGGGGGCATTCCAAACACGAGGAATGAAGACACTTATACTCTTCCTGGTGCTTTCATTCAACAAAAGCTTATTGGGCACTGTTGGGGGCCCTGTCCAGGAAGATGGCAAGATCGGGGGGGGGGTGGACTCTGTCTAGGCCCCTTTCTGAGTCCCGTCCACTCGGGCTGGTGGAGAGAAGCTGGGCACCGGACCCCGAGAATGGCCGGCTGATCCCCAGGTCCCGGGAGCATAGCCTGCGTGCTGCCCCCTGGGTACGCGGCCCTGGCACCAAGAAGGATTGGGGGCACGCGCTCCCAAGACCCGGTAACTCTGGTCCCGCTGAGCCTGCAGCAATGCGGTTTCAGTGAAGAACTCCCCTGGGTTGGCGGGCAGGGCCGCAGCGGGGTCCTTGCTGGATGTCTGGGAACGACGGAGTCTCCGGGCCCAGGTCCTGCTCAGCCTGGGGTGGAGAGGGCCTCCCCGGGAATGACCAGCAAGTCCTTGGTCCCTGCCCTGCTGTGGTGCCTGGGATTTCCCCACCATGCTCTGCCTTCCCCGGCCCCAGGCAGTGGGACTCCCAGGGGGGCCCGGACCTCTCCTGGGTGGCCCTGCTCTGCAGCCACAGCTTGCCAGGGGACACTTTGATCTCAACTTCACCTACTTTCCACCCTATTCCCCGGATGCGGGAGGGGAGGCTCTGAGAGGGTGGGAGTCCTTGTTCCCTGCCTGACCCCAGAGCCCATGGGGGCAGCATGGGGCCCAGGATCCTCTACCAGGCCCAGGCCCCTGCCCAGCCCCTGCCCCCATTGCCCACCTTCCCTCCTGGACGCAAACACTGAACAAGCCATCTCCCAGGGCCTCGGTGTTGTTCCACTGCCCAAGATTCTCTAGACTAAAATCTCTTGATCTCTTCTGTTTTCCATCCTGAAGGAGCGGAACCTCTCCGTAACTGCCCCGGTAGCCCTCTGGGTACAATTTCTCCCTGTGCAGACATGCATTACTCTAATCAGAACAATCGATCCTGGATACGCTTCAGCGTCTAACCCGGGCGCATTTGCTGCAGCCAGGACAGGTGGGGGCGCTGCAAGATGGGGATGCCAGGGGTGGGGGGACATGCGAGGCCGCATGTGCCAGGATCCCCTTGTGCTTGCATAGTGAGTGCACCAGTGTGCATGCTCACAGAGTGGGTACATGTGCATGAGTGAACGTGCATGAGTGTGCATGTGTACAAGTGCGTGCATGCATGAATACGTGTGCTCACACAAGTATGTGCAGGCAAGAGCGTGCATGTTCATGCTAGTGTGGGTGACTGCACAGTTGTCCACAAGTGTTTGAGCATGAATGTGTGTGCTCACGTGAGTGTGCATGACTCACGAATGTGTGTGCACACACAAGTGTAGCATGAGTGTGCTGTGTGCACAAGTGTACACACATCAGTGTGCGTGCCTGCTGAACAGAAGCCCGTGGCACGGCACCTGGGAGAGACCCAGCTCCTGGAACGTGCCCCGGGGACAGGAGCTCATGTGGTCCCCAAGACAGCTGCCTCATCCGTTTCATTTGTGCAGCCAACAAACACTTATTTGGCACCTGCTGTGTGCCCAGGATTTCCCTACTGAATAACAATCCAGTCCCTGCCCTCGCTGGGCCCCCACTGCAGTGTCTCGTCAGCAAGAAGGGATCAGCGACAGAGCAGCTGATAATTTGCCCAGTGTGACCACCGAGCCCGAGGGGCAGCATCCAGCCCCTCAGGAGCCCTGCTCCCAGCCCCCCAGTCCAGACATCCCAGACATCCCGGACACTTCTGGCTGGCCCATTGGCCACACCCTATGTTAGCCTGGCATCATAGTGGTACATGAGGCCACTTTTCCCCTGTGCTTTTGCAAAGGCTGTTCCCTCTGCCTGTGATTCCCTTCCCTGCCTGGTTCACCCACAACTTCGGTGCTAATCTTCCTCAGAACCTGGGAGGTGGCAGCTCCCAGGTGGCAGCGGAGCCACTGGCTCCCCAGGCTGTGCTGACCACCCTCCCCACTGCCCTCCTGCCCCAGGGGCTGTACCATGGTGCAACTGTCCTTCTGTGCCTGTGTCTCCCTGGACCTCAAGCCCATAGGAGGTGCTCTGCCCGAACCCCAGAAGCCACAGTGGAGGGGGGGAGGAAGGTGTCACCTGTGGCCTCCAGCAAGCGAGCATCAGGTCCCATATTGCCCTGTGGACAGCAGTCACTCCACCTCCTCTGGCCATCCACTACCCCTGCCCCCCTCAGCCCCACACCCCCACAGCCAGCAGATCTCCCACTGGGGCCTGGGCCCAGACCCCATGGTGCTGGCCCCCCACTCCCTTCCCTCCACAGCTGACCTCAGGAGGCCTGAGGTCCGGCCCTCTGTTAACCGGACCCGTCTCTTCCCTGAGCCTTGGTTTCCCCATCTGCATGGCGGGCGCCATAAAACCTACCTGAGTGGGGGGCTGCCTGCCCCCAGGCCACAGCTGGGCTATCTCCTCCCAAGTCCCACAGGGGCACAGAGGGCACAGGGGGCCTCCTAGAGGTGGTGCAACTTCTCCTACCGTCCCTGCGGTGCCCAGCTGTGCACTGAGCCCCGGCCTGTCTGAGCACGACACTGCTCAGCGGTGTGGCCGTGGGCATCCCACCTTTTGTCAGCCTCATCCCCAGAGCGGCCGGTTCCTCCTGGGATTTTATTCTCCAGGGAGCAAATCAGTGCAGCCCCACACATGCTTCACTGGGATTCATGTGCTCCGAGGAGCCCAGAAACTTCCTTGACCGGTCAGTCGTAGGCGACAGACCAGCAGCAGCGATCACGCGGGGTAGCCGACACAGCACCACACACCTGGGCCAATGTACACCATCCCCGGTGACAAGGGACAAATGAAGAGCAGAACAGATTGTCCCAGCACATGGGCCCCCCTCCCATGCCGGTGGGCAGGGGCGGGGTCCAGTGGCCCTTCTGGCCTACGGTGGGTGTGGCTGTGGAGCTGAGAGACCCCACTTGTGTGCCCCTCAATGTAAGCTGGTCACAGGCAGAACATCCAGGAGCTGGGTGTTGGTGGGAATCAAGAACCAGAAGGTCCCGGGCCTCCGGAATGAACCGTGGCCAGGGCCACCAGTAGATAACATAAGGCAGGTCTTTTGGGGAGCATTCGGACAAGAAGGGGGTGAGGGAGGCAGCCCGGAGAGGAGAGAGGGAGGGCCAGGCTCCCATGGCCAGAGCCCTAGCCTAGGTGGGTGGGGAGTCAGACATGTGGCCAAAAACAACGGCCCAGAGGAATGCGGGGGATTCCCAGGTAGGGGGCAGGATTGGGGAGCCTCCTGCCTTGGCTCAAACCTGGACCTTGTCCATCAGGAGCCTGGGAACCTAGCTATCCCCTGAGCCAGGCCCCCCATCCCCGGCTGAGCCAGGTGTAGCCCCCACGTCCAGGCTGCCACCTGGAGATCCTGCGTCTCAGCCACCCCAGGCTCCACAGGCCCCCAGGATGCAGGCCCACCTGTGCTGGGGGAACTGACACCCCCTGCCCACCCTCAAGGGTCTCTGCCACGGTCGGAACCCACATTCAAGGTCAAAAGCAGCCCCATGAGGTTTGCTGCGTGGAGACCGCCACGCATCTGGCCACATGGGGTGTCAGTCCATACATCACGCGTGCGCCCAGTCACAGCTGTCACTGTAGCTACGTGGTGACTGGGGCAGCACCATATTTCTATTGGCTGTGACAGCAGAGATAAATCTGCCCTGGCCAATCCACTGTGGGCAGCAGGCCATAGCGAGGAAGGTGGTGGCCAATCGAGGCTGACGCTGCTGAGCTGAGGACCCCCACGACCCGGAGCGGTAGGGGCATGACCTTGTGGCCACTGTTTGGGGTGGGACTCGTGGCCCCTGACCGCGGGCGCCTGACCCCTGGGATCCTGCCCTGCCCCTACCCTGTGGCTCCAAGTCTTAGATTGTCACTTGCTGGCTGTGTGACCCTGGGTCAGCCACTGGCCCTCTCTGAACCTCCTTTTCCTCATCTTCACAGCAGGGTACTGACCCCCACATTGCAGCTGTTGGACTGAACACAGTGCTTTGTGGGTATCACTGCCGATCGCACCCCAGCCAGGAGCCCGATAAATCCCTGCAGAGGCTGACTGACGCCAGCCCCACCCTGTGCTTCCCCCCCAAGTCAGGTGCCCCGCGGGATCTCTCCGCACCCCTTGACCCACTTCCTTTCTTGCCCAGTCGCCCCTCACTGACCCCTGAGATGCGGCACTGGGCACCTGGGCCAGCCCAGACGGTGGGCAAAACAGCCAGGCTGAGCAGTCAGGAATTGTCCCCACCTTTACGGGGGCATCAGGTGGTTGGTGCTGTGGGCCCCTCCTGCGTCTGAGACTCCCCAAGCTCATGGCTCTGCACCCCCACAGAGGTTTCCTGGGTAACAACAATGCCACGGACAACAGCAGCCATGCACCCCCAGTCACCCACCCAGCCCTGGGGGGGCCGTCCTCTCAGTGTGTCCTTCCCATCCTGGCTCAGTGCAGGGCCAGCTCGGCTCCATCCCTCCACATTTCCTGTGGCCTCTGTCCACAGACCTTCACTTCGTCAACACTGTCATTGCTCCTCGATCCTTCCACAGTCTCCCTGGACCCCGCCTTCTCCCGTCCACCCTGTCTTTGCCCTCCTGGATGGTTCCAGGATGCCACCCTATCAATATCATCTCAAATCTGTCCCTGGCCTGGTCAGCCTGACCATCTTCTCCAGGCCACCTCTGGTTCCGGCTCGGAAAGCCCTGGGTCCATGGAGCGAGGAAAACCATGGCTTGAGCTTCAACACGCACACGAAATGAGTCCCAGCTGCAAAAACACCCAGGAGGACCTCAAGTGGCCTTCTGGTCAGCAGACTAAGGACCTTTCCACGGGGCCGGGATTGAGACTCATTTACTGAAAATACTGCAGGAAAAGGGGAGGTGATATCAGGGCGCTGTTTTAGAGCACACGGTGAAAACACTGGGCAAGTCACTGGACAAAACAGTTCAAAATGAGAAAGGCCCATGGAGGCGGGAGCCGATCGCCCGCCACACTCCGGCCCTCCTCGGGTTATCTGGCAGGCCAGGACCCTGGGACCGAGCCAGCAGGCCATGGAGGGCAGGACTCTGCTGTAAAGATGTGCCTACAGCCATAAAGGGGCCCCAGACTTTGGCCACCGTGCACCCATCTGCACGACCCAGACACTGCTGTTCCCCGAGAGCCAAGTGCTCAGGGTCTGAGGTCCCGGGGAGAGATACCCCAAAGAAGCCGGAGCGCCTGCGTCCACCCGCATTTCAGCAGCAGGCACAGCTCTAGGGAGCCTCAGGCATAGCCAGGGCCAAGCCCTCTGCCCCAGGCTGTGGGGACCCCTGACCTTGGCACCACCCATGCAGGCTAAGTCAGTCCTGCAGCCTCCTCGATGGGGAGCACGGATTTCGGGGTCTTGTAAGCAGCAGCCGGGCGGTGACCGGTCCACCCCTCCTCCATCAGGAAACTGGCAACACTCCACAGGCAGCTGGCAAAGGGGCGGACGGGGCAGGCAGTGGGTGCCAGGCCTCTTCCTCACCCCCTCGTCCCCTGGGAGTGACCTGGGTGACCCGTGCCTCCGCCCGCCCACCCCGCCAGGAGACAGAGCTGCATCCGTTTCCATCTGCGCCCGATGGGTCCACTCGGGCCCCTCCCCGTCCCTGATAGATAATGGTTTAATAAGCGATCTGTTTTTTATTTAAGGGTCGGCAGTAAAACCCAGATCACATTTCTCACTTGGTGGGTCAAAAAACCGCTTACGCTCATTTCTGCAATGTAAAGCGACACTCTATCAAATCAAACATTTCCAGATGTGCCCAGCCTGCGCGGAGGTGCGGGCGGCGGCAGGCGGCGAGCCGAGGAGCAGGGAAAGTGGGCTGGGAACACCACCTACTGGCTGCCGGGAGCCTCCTCCACACTCCCTCGGCCGCTGCAGAAGCCCTAGGACCAGCCTCCCATCAGCTCTGGTGGCCGGCCGGCTGGCCAGCTGTGGAGCCCAGCCTCCTCTCTGCTGCCTGCCCAGCCTCTCTGGCCACTTCTGCTGCCTGCCAGCCACCCCCAGGCCCCGGCAGCTTGAGGAGCACCTGGAAAGCCGGTCTCTCGGGGAGCTGGGAGGGGGACCGGTACCGAGAACAGACAAAGTGTTCGGTAACCATTTGAAGAACCGGGAACGGAAGGACTAACAGCCTCATTGCTGATTTTGTGCCCCTTCCTACCGCTGAGCATGCCCAGGGGCCTGGCCCTGCACCCCCAACTTTGCTCCAAGGAGACAGATGGCTGTGCAAAACCACCTTGGCTTAGAATAGAGACAGACTCCCAGGGAGCTGGGCGTATGGACAGGACAGGTCTGGAGTCCATCTGCGGCCGCCATCCGCAGTGGGCCACAACAACCTCTCACCCTCCAGGCCACAGCACCAAGAACACCAAAGCCAACCACCGGGCAGGTGCCCTTAAATACGTGGAGGAAGGCAAACACTGTCCAGGCTGAAACCTCCCTGAGCCGCTGCTACCAGATTTGGGCTCGTAAACCCACATGACTGCCCAGGGAGACAGACGCCGGGGCTCAGAAAAGCCACTGGGCCGCCTTTGTGCGAAGGTTCCGGAAAGCCTCCGGTCTGGGGCTCCTGGACCCACCTGGGCTGTCTCTGGGGGGACCACTGGAAACACACTTGCTGGCAGTCACCCTAAAACACGTTCCATGATCCCCCTCCCCCGGTGTGTAGTTTTCACTCTGAATTAAAACCGCAACCAACTTTAAATTTAATAACAGAGTTATGAACTCTTGAAAGTGTATGGATGGCTGACCGACCCCAAAGAGAAGAGGAGGCTCTATAAATAGAGGTCCTTGTAAGCAAATTTTGGGATTTGAGCCAAAGCTTGTTGAATTACCTTTTGTGAGAACTCCGTGTGTCTGTGTTGGTCACGGGTGGGGCTGGGTCACTGGGGATGCTGGCCAGACCCCCGTGAGTCCCACCCTGCAGGACCCACCAGGCTGCTCCTCCTACAGGGGTCCCCACCCCAGAGCCCAGACGCCCACAGAGGCGCAGCGCCCACACTGATGTCTGCACTGTGACGAAAGGAGGGGCTGCGGGGAGACAGAGGACGGACCGAGGACAGACGGGAGCCAGCTGGTCAGGGAAATGCTGTCCTGCCTCCAGTCACGAGACGGACCACCCCCACTGGCCCGGGACGGACCCCTGGTGGGCCCAGACGGGCGGCCTGACTAGAGCCAGCTGGACAGGTCTCTGCATCCGCCCCACGACCAGTCCCAGCCGTCCCACAAACATGAATGATGGAAAATCCTCAGGGGTTTCCCTGGAGCAGAAGGTGTCCTCCATCCCCCGACAGGTCTCTGGGATGCCAAGTCGTCCCCATCTCTCCAATGTTGAGTCTGCAGGACATTGGCTGACAGGTGGCTCTCACTCACTGGTCACTCCAAGACCAGCCAGCAGAGCTGAAACCATGATGTCACAGGAACAGAAACCTAGGGACCCACGAATCTTTTGCCTGCCCCTCCCCACACAGCACCACTCGCCCCACCTGTAAACTGAGCAGCAGGGCCTGGGGGGATCCGTGCAGCCCCAGCCTGGCGCCTTCTCAAACAGAACATCCGC
This sequence comes from Tapirus indicus, assembly GCA_031878705.1. Lineage (NCBI taxonomy): Eukaryota > Metazoa > Chordata > Mammalia > Perissodactyla > Tapiridae > Tapirus > Tapirus indicus. The sequence goes on along the minus strand of CM062924.1, from coordinate 86,106,155 downwards.
ATGCCCATCTCTCTCCCCGTGTCCTCATCTGCGTCTCTGAATTGTGCCCACAAAGGCAGGCTTCACTCTGAGGCTTAAATTTCCTGATGAAGGAAGTTACCACAGACACTGCAGCAACAGTATTAGGCTGCTCCTGAGCTCAAAGGCCACCTCCTCCAAGAAGCCTGCCTGGTTTAATTCCCCCAACCCTGGCCGTTCCTTCCTACTCTGAGCTACTCTGGGATGGAGTCTGTGCTTTCTTCCTTTCTTCCTCTTCCGGGCCCCACGACTGTCACCGCCAATCCCCACCCCCAGTCTCTGGCACAGACAGTGCGTCTAAAGGGGCCTGGTCACTTTCCTTGTGCAAGTATTTGGTGCATTTTTTTTCTAAATAAAATAACTCAGGATGAAATGTGTTTTAGCCACTTAATGAGCGTCTCTGTGAGCCGGCCTTACACCACCCCAGCACAGAGCCACTGTCGCCCCCGCGCAGAGCTCGGAGAGGCTGAGGGACCCCCGCCCGCCCGCCCGCCCAGCACAGCCTTGCACACCCAACTTCCTGGGTCCTGGCTTTCAGTGACTCGAGCTAACCCATCAGCCACTCTAATTTTCGCCTTCTGTGGTTTCTGCCGGCCTCCCTCTGCCCCGCGGCCTCCCTGACAACTCTTCGACTCTCCGGGCCAGGTGGTGCACAGAAAGTCCCAATTTTGGTGCACAGAGGCCAGACCTGACCAACGCTCCCTCCCCCACCCCCGGACCTCCGTGTCCTCATCGGTGACGAGGCGGGTGACAGCTCCTGCCCAATTGGCCCTTTGGGATGAGACAGGGAGAGGCAGCTCACACGCCCCCACACGCAGCAGGCACTCGAGGTGGCTGTGCTCGGTGTCGTTGCTCTCGGTGAATTATTGGCCGATGGCTGCCCGGTGAAGCGTCACAGCCTTGCATCCCCCCATCAGCCCTCCACACACATCGCCGAGTCCTCACTCTGTGCCAGGCCTGGGCAGAGGCTGGGGGACTGGAGGTGAGCGGCTGTCTCTGTCCTCCAGGCGTGGGCAGCCTAGGAGGGGCGTGGCGGGGGTCAACCCTTGCCCACGGGAGAACTCAGCAGCCCTGCGGGGCCGGGGCAGGGACTCAGAGAGCAGGGTCTGGTACGGTCTTGGGGCTTCCCGGAGGGATTCCTGGGGGGTGGAATTGAAAGGGAGGGCAGAGCTTGCACCCACACAGACAATCGTCCTGGGGGGAGGAAACCTGAGTGCCACCTCAGGGCACCTCCAGGAAAGGGAGAAACTCCAACCCCAGGCTCCGACACAGACAGAGGGACCAACAGACAGACAGATGGAGGGGACCCGGCCTCACCTGGGCCGGGGTGTGGCTGGGCCATCAGAGGACCAAGACCGGCATGTAGAAGTGGGGATCATGTCCCCTGAGTCACTGCCCAGGACAGAGCCACAGCCTGAAAGCCAAGTCCCTAATTTCATGTCATCTTGTAAATAAAGCTGCAGTTCGGGGCACCTCCTCAGGGCAGCAGGCTGGGGGAGCTTGAAGGGAAATCGAGTTCTTGCTAAGGTGGCATTTCAGTGCCCGGGTGGGGGATGGCACCTTGGGCCGGGCTCCCAGGGGCACCTGGAGAAGCCCAGGCTTCACCCCTGGTGCCTGGGAGGGGACAGGAATCCTCCCAAAGCAGGTGCAAGGACGGGATGGCCGGGCTCTACCTTGACCCCTCCCCTCCAGCCAGGCTGCTCTCCCAGGGCCTGAGAAGGAAGGCCGAACCCTCAGCCCACTGTACCCCCCACCCCCACCCAGCAGAGGTCAGCAGGTGATTAATGCCACCACCTCAGCCCCAGAGGGATGCATTTCAACTAGGAAAGTGGGAAGCAGGAGCTAACAGCCCCTGGCTGCCCAGAGACCCCCTCCCCAGAGAAACAGGGCCTGGGGCCAGCCATGCCCGTGGCCCCAGGGAAGCCATGCTGGGCAGCGCCATGGGCAAGCTGGGTCACCAGTCCCTGGCTCAGAGGTGGACAGGGGTTAGGAGGCTCCTGTGCCGTGTAAACTTCACCTCCCCAAGCTCCTGCCCCTCCCAGCCTGGCCGCAGCTCCCACCCCGGGGCCCTCCTGGGAGAACCCACTGCGGATGCTCTGCTGCTGCCCCACCTCTGCCTGGCTGCCCAAAACCTGTCCCCAGACGGCCCCTGTGACGTGCAGAGAGGAAGGAGAGGGCTCCCACCCTGGGGTCCCGGCCAGCCTTCTCGGCTCTACCCAGCCTCACAGAGGAGCCCCGGCAGTGACCAGACCGAGAACTTCTTCTCTCCAAAAAGTGTGCCCAGGACTGAAGGCTTCTAAGAGGAAAGGCCCTGCAGTGTCTTGGAGATGCTGCAGGCCTAGCTCAGCCTCGGGGGGGTCAGGGAAGGCTTCCTGGAGGAAGAGGCATTTAAGTGGAGGCAGGAGAAGAGCTGGCTGGATATGCAGGGGTCAGGGCAGGTGGGAGGATGATAGTCAGCTTCCGGAAGACCTGAAAACCCAGGGATGGCTGGCGCCAGAGGCAGTTGGTGGGGGTGGGGGCAGGCAGGGGTCCATGCCAGGCCCACTGCCTCCCAGCAGGTGAGGGCGGGAGCTTCACTTCCTCTGTGAAGGGTCATAACAACGCTGCCTCAAGCCGGAGGCCCGCACAGGGCAGACACACAAAGATTTGTTGACATGAGGGCAGCAGAGCCCCTCAAGGGAGAGAGCCTAGGGGCTTCGCGCACACAGAGGGGCTCTCAGTCCCCATCGCCCCACCTTGTTCCCAAGGCCCCTCGTGCCCCACCTCCCTCGCTCCCCTTGGGGGTCCGCCCTCTCCTGAGGGCAGAGGCCAGACTCCACTCAGTGCAGGGTGAAGGACAGGCCAGGCCCCTCAGGTTCTGAGGATGGAGCCCCCTGCCCCTTGCAGCTCAGGCCTTGGACACTGTTCTCGGCAGCAAGGAGAGGACCCCGGGCCCCACAGCTGTTGACGGGCTCACCTCTTCAGAGCCCCAGCTCAAAAGAGGGGTCCCTGCTGTTTCCCTGTCCGGGAGAGAGCCGAGGTGGCAGCTGTGGGAGGCTCTTGGCTGGCGCTCTGATGAGGGGAGGGGGATCTGCACGTTCCTGCCTGGTACGCAGCTTCCTCTTCGTGCCATCTGAGCGGCAAGATGGCACTGCATCCACTGGGCCCGTGGGGAGCCCTAGGGTCTTGGGACCCAGGGGCCGGCGGGTTTGGGGCCGGAGGGAGGATGCCAGCTCCAGGGGACATGAGCACTAGCCTGCATTCTCACCATGGTGTTAGCTACCGAGCACTTACTATGCACCAGGCCTGGTTCCGGGAGCTGAGAACCCACACAGAACAAAGTAAGAGGTCCCTGGAGAGAAGAGGACTTGGGGGTCTGGGGGCCCTCCACCTGCAGCCCCCAGCCGGGGCCTTATGGCCTCTCCTGGACCACCTGGCCTCTGGCCTCTGGCCTCTGCTCTTCCAGTGCCTCCTCCCAGCTCCGCCCCGTCAACCCCTCCCCACAGTCTTCAATGGCACCCTGGGGCTCAGGGGGCTCAGGCACAGAGCCGAGCTCCTCCACTGCATCCAGGCATTCCTCTGCCACGGCTCTGCGACCCCCATGCCCTTCCACTCACAGGTACCCACAGCCCCGACACAGCCCCCCACCCAGATGCTCCCCTGAGCCTGCCCCATTTCTTGACTCTGGGCCTTTGCATATGCTGAGCACCTGCCTGGGATACCCTCCCTTCCTCAGCCACCAGGAGAAGCAGGTTCCTTCAGGCAGGAGGCCCCCACCCCACCCGCTCTAAGACCCAACTCTCCTGCTCCCATGATGCCTCCACCCCGGCCCACAAGAGAGGGCTGCCCACCAAAGAGGGGCAGGCCAGCCCCTCCCCCATCTGCACAGAGACCACTATGACAGATGCTCCACGCATGGGCACAGTTCCACCCCCCTCCATCCTGGGGGCGCAGGGGAGTGGACGCCACCTACTCCCACTCCACTGGGCGCTGCCTCTCCCTGGGAGTTGGGGTCCGGGGCGTTGAGGTCCAGGCTCGCACCCCCACAGGCGAGCACCGACTGCAGGGCTGGGGTCCAGGGCTTTGTTGATGAGCCGCCCTGCAAACTCGGCAAGCTCTGTCAAAATATTTTTAGCATTTGTTCTGTTTAAAAAACCCTGAGGTATTAGAGAGCACTAATCTTTAAAAAGGTTAATTTATTCATAGAGATTTTGACAGAGATGTATGGCACAGTGCAGCCCTTGCCCTTCCCGGGGGGGAGCGCGCTCACACGCAGAGGAGCCGGCGCATAGGCAGACTGGATGTCGTCCACCTGGGGACCTGGCCCCTCCCGTCACCCCCACCCAGCCGTCCCCTCTTGCTGACCCCGGCACTGGCTGGACCTCCCCCATTCGCTCACTGGCCTCTGCCTCAGTCAGCGGGGAAGGGCTTGGTCCATTCGTGCCAAGATGGCCCTGTGGCTCCTCCTTGTGATCCGAGAGCCACTGAGAAGCCTCTTTCTCTAAGGCAGCCCCCACCTGCCCCCAGGGCCCGGGGTCTGAGCCCACTTTGTGCCTGGGGCAAGCATCGCCTGCTGGGCTCCACCAGGCTGTTCACAGCACCAGGGAGTGGGGAGAGGGCAGCCTTCCTCCCCGGCCAGATGTCCAGGGTCCAGTGCAGCGAGGGGTCCCAGGGAGGCCACATGGAGCCCATGGGCAGGCTGGGCCCTGTCACCCAGCGAGTGACCAGCCTAGGCAGAACACTCACCCCGTCAGGACCACAGCTTTAGGAGCAGAGGGGAGCACATGGACACACGTTTACAGCTCCGAGAACAGGCCCATTGGTACTGGTCCCGATGCCGGGACGCAGCGGCCAGTGAGATGACCCACGCCTCACACTCAGTCTGGTGGGGGCTGCCAGGACCAGGCAAACAACAAACACACGAACCACAGATGGACACACACACTTCAGAGGGCAGTTGAAGGAACAAAACAGTGAAATGCTGTGGCCTGGGCTTGGGGTGATCCACCAGTAGTCAGGAAGGACTTCCTGGAGGAGGTGGCATTTGTGCTGAGGCCAGAATGCCACCATGGGAGGACTGGGCAGGAGTTTTGGGCAGACGGAGGAGCTGGTACAAAGGCCCTGGGATGGGACTGACCTTGTTGTTGGGGGAACAGAGCCTTCTTTTTCCGAATGTATTAAAAACACACAAACCCCAGAGCCGCCTGCTCCCATCTGTTCCTGACTATCTGGTCCCCGGGCCCGGCTGCACCGACGTTAGGAACCCTGCCCTGAGGGGGACACACACTCGTTCTCCGGTTCTTTTCTTTGCGCACAAAGTCTCTGCTTCTGTCGAGCTGTTTCCTGAACTGGAGGGCATGATCTTCCCTCGGCTGGTTGTCCACTCCCTCCCTGCACATTACCTGCCTCCAGCAGCCCCTGGCCCTGTCCCTGGGGGAGACATCCAGCCCGCAGGCCCATGCCCTGAGCTGGGCAGTATGACCCAGGAGCCAGCCGGGCCTTCCAGAGCTGCCTGGCCTGGGCTGGCTTGTGCGTGACTCTGGGGGAGGGTCTTTCCTTTCTGCAAAATGGGCTAACAGCCGTGTCCCAGCAGCACGTAGGGAGTGTTCAGCCCAGAGCCACCCATGGCATGCGGGAAGCTCGGTAAATGACAGTGGACATGTTGGGGCCGCATTAGCTGGGCAGCACCAGGTGAGACTGGGACCAACAGGCAAGTGAAAGGTCCCTCCCCCTGCTCACGGGGCACGCTGAAGCCTGGCCCGCACCCCGAACCTGGAAGGCACACGGCACCTCCCCCACTGTCCTGGGGGCAGCCTGTGCGGGGCACGCCTGGCCCCAGATTGCCCCACATGGAAACCTCTCTGCCGTCCTTGAAACGAAGGGCAGAGCAGCGATATGGGAGACAGATGCGCTCCCAGCCCGTAAACAAGGCGGGAGAGGGCGGGGATTGGGTTACGCCGGTGAAATATCGTAAAATAAATACAAGGACGGTTGGTATACTTCAGGTAAATTAGCCTGATTCAAGCTGTCAGCTTTAGGAAAAGTCTAAATAAACAGAGCTTGCCGTCTCTTCCCGGCGTAGGAAGGGGCGAGGACACCGAGCCTGGCCAGGCAGCCGAGCTAATCCGTCAACCTGCCGGCGGGCGGCCTTGGGCCGAGAGGGCTGTGCGTCCGTAAGCCCCCGCCACGGAGGCACCCGCTTGGCAGGAACCCCGCCGGGTGCGCGGCCGGTGCCCCCAGCACATCATGGTGCCTCTCGCAGCCTCTGTAGGGTGGGGGTGACGCGGCCACCGGCCAATGTCTCGGAGTGCCGGGCCATGGCAGGGGAACGGGTCAGTGCTTCAGTCCTCCGCATGTCACCGTGGGGTGGGGTGGGGTGCAGCACACCTGGTCCAGCTGACTGGCTGGGGCGTGGGGGTCTCAGGATGGTCACCCCACCGGTCAGGGCCTGGGCTTCCTCAGCAGAGAGACACGTGTCCCTCAGAGCATATGGGGCATGACACGAGGAGATGGGAGCAGCCGGTGCGGTCGGGGCTCGCATAACCCACTCTCTAAGCAGTGACCTGGCCATGGTCACCATCACAGTGGTCACTATTCCAGCCACTACACTACAGAACCAGTGCGACCCTACACAGGCCAGACTCAGGCCCGGGGCAGGGAGGGGTGGCCGAGGCCTCCGGACACCCCTCCACCTCACCGCCCAGCCTCCCCGGCATTCAGATTCCAGGAGACTTGCTGTCTGCAGCAGCGTCTCTGGGGAAGCCTGTCCAGAGCCCCAGCCCCAGACCAGGAGGGGTCCGGAGACCCGGGGCTAGGCCCGCCTGGAGTAGGGTCTCAGGACCACCATTTGGGCAGCATCCTTCCCGTCCCTTCCCTGTCTCTCTGTCTCTCTCTCTCCTCTCCCCATGCCCCTGCCCCCTCGTCCTCAAATCACAGCTGTGCCTCGACTTTCTTCGTTCTTTTGGGGGTGAAGGCCAGCCTGGCACCACCGCCCGTGGGGTCTTGAGGAGGTCGTCTCTTTCTCATGGTAGTGTGTGAGCTGTGAGAAAGATCTCTTGGAGTCTCCTGTGGACACAACCTCCTCCCAGGGCCCGTCGGAGAGGAGCCCACCGTCCCCCATTCTCCCAGGTCCTCAGTGACCGCCCACCGCTTCCTCACCTCGCCTGTCCAGGGTCCCCCACGGGTGGGTGACACAAGACCTTCACCCACACTGATGACATGGGTCCAGGAGCACCTCTCCGTCCTGCTCAGAACCCAAGTCCCCAAAGGGGTCTGTGCAGCCACACGATGCCCCCACCCATCCCAGGGGAGGCTGGGGGCACGGGCAGAAGCCAGACGGAGGAAGCCTTCCTCTGATCCGGGCCGCACACACGTCCATCACGGCCGTCGCTCGGGGGGTTTCCTCTCCACAGCCCCAGAGCGGGTAAACCGCAGGGTCTCCCCGGCCCAGGTGCTGAGCCCCTCCCTGGGTGACCCTCAGGAGAGGAGAGGCACATGAGTGGGTGGCGAGGCTCAAGTGGACGCACGTCCCCTAGTGCTCCCGCCAGCACCCCACCCCGACTTGTGCTGGCTGAGACTCTGAGCCCTCCCAGGGCCCCTCACAACACCAGCGTTTTCAAAAGGCGCTTATCAAAGGCTCACAGGTTGGCGGGCCGCGACCTTCCCTGCTCTGTGCTCGCTGGCTTTCTAAACGGGACCGTGAGGGGAGATGCTGAATGCTCCACCCCCGGCTCCCCCAGAGGAGGGAACTTCAAGGAGAAAATCCCAGTCACCCAGCTTCAGAACCGGTGTGTCTGCGCTCAGCCACCCGGACCCCTCAGGAGCCTCGTGCCTTGCTGCACTGCAGCCCCAGGGAAGGCCATGTCACAGGATCAAGGCCACACCCCACAAGGCCTGCGGTCCACAGACAGGAGCTCAGAATTCCAGCCCCGCCCAGCAGGTGCTTCCTGGGGCAGGGTTTTCAGAGGCCCCTGATGGAAATGGCCTTGGCTTGAGTGCGCTGGGGGCTGCGGGCAGCCGGCAGCCCCTGACAGTCTCCTCGCCCAGACCCCACAGACTCTGACGATATTTGAAATGCAGGGCGGCAACTGTCAGCAGCCCCTCGCCTGTCCAGGCCCCCGCTCCCCACACCCCACCCGCCCTCCTGATGCTGGAGCCAGCACTCAGGGGCTGGAAGGCAAGGTGGGCGTGGGCTGGGGGCTCGTGGAAGGGGGCAGGGCATGAGGGGTCCTCGGGGCAGGCGGGAGGAAGCGGTTTGATCTTCGGGATGGAAGTTTGTTGATATCCATTTCCCTTCCTGGAGAAACTGCAGTGCGGCCTAATTCAGGGAAACTGGCTGGAATCAGCAGCCCGGCCCCCAGAGCCACCCCCACCCCCCAAGACGTTCAAAGCCCAGTTGGTGGTGGGAAAAGACCCCCTCCACGAGATCCGGGGGCTTCGCCCTCCTGAATAGAACCCAATCAAGCTTTAGTGGGACTGTGCCCTGGTGCCTGGCCTGGCCCCCACCTGTGCCCTGCAGAGCGCAGTGCCTCGGGGCAGCCCCAGCCCCCTAGGATGGGGCACGTGCTTCTACACCATTGTCCTTTTAAGTCAGCATCTTATTTTCAGATCTGTTCAGGGCCACAGGCCTCCCGCTGTGGATCCTGCTTTTTTCTAGTCCCATCCGGGCCTGAGGGGCCCAGTGTCCTCAGTTGGGTCCCAGCTTCCCCACGTACCCCTCCCCACAGGCTGCCCTGCTGGAGAGAGCGAGTCCTCGTCCAGGAGCATCTCAGAGGGTCTCCCTGCCAGACGCGTGTTGCCGGACTCAGGAGTTGCAATCAGGCTGGCTGAGGGCCACAAATGCCCCCCTCGGCCACACCCCAGTGTGGGGAGCGGGGCTGTCCCCAGAGAAGACATCTTCCTCCCCTTGTTCCCAGCGCAGCCCCCCCCTCTCCAAGGGCAGACTCCCTCTGTGGTTTCCTGTCCCTCCCTGGAGCAGGCAGCTGGAGCGCCTCTGGTTGGGGTTTGCCGCCACTTCACTGCTGTCGAAGGTTCATTTCTCAGTGATTCCTCGAGCCACGGGAGAGAACAGAGCACAGAGCCGCCCTGGGGCAGTCCACCCAGCCCGCCCACATGCAGCACATCTGGGCTGCCCCTCACTGCCCAGCTGCTGGGCTGAGTGACCCCTGGCTTCCTCCCCTTGCTCCCTCCCACTGGACCCAAATATGTCCTCTGTACAAGTCACAAACTTCATCAAAACTTTGGGGAGAGCTGAGGGCAGCAGCGGATAAGCAAAGACTGTGCTGGCTCCAGAGGCGGGAGCCATCATGAAAGGGGCACCCATAAAGGTCTGAGGCCCCAGACGCTCCTGGGACTAGAGCCCCGAGCACTTCCCCTTGGGAGCTAGCAGGTGACCAGTCTCACAGAAGGGAGGCCTGCCTGCAGACCCCTTCTTGGGTCCCTCCACTCCCCTCATTCTCCCCCAAAGAAAAAAGGTTTAAGAGGGGCCCAAATTGCTGGCTGCCATCTGTATGAGCTGACCTCCCGCAAAGGGAGGGACCCCAGCCTGACGAAGCCTGACCACCTTCCAAAACCTCCCCCAACAGCCCCGGTCTTCCCATCGCCTGGGAAGTGTTTGTGGGGCTGTGGTGGCGGAGGCCCCAGCTCTGTCACCTCATCCTGAGCCCCAGGGAGGCCGTGGTGTGGGGAGGCAAGAGCCACCCAGCCACCCGGCCACAACCCCACAACCCGCCGGCAACTCATGTCAACAGCGCCCAGAGCCGTCTCGCCAGATGGGGGAATCGGGTATTTATTGCGGGCTATTGCTAACAAATTGATCATTACTGCGTTTACTTTTAGGAATTTGCAGCTCAAAGCCTGACGTGCTGTTGGCTCAGCCATGAATGAACAGAACCTTTAAAGTCGCTGATCAATTGCGCCTGAAGTTTACACTAAATTTAACAAATGCAATCTGCTCCTAGTCCATTGCACTCCGCGGAGGAGCCACGGCCGACCCGTGCGCCGGTGTTCGCTGGGCGCCGGGGCTGGACCCAGGGGTTGGGTCAGGGGCAGCGCAGTGCTCAGACGTCTCCGGGGGAATCGTGGCACCAACCGGAGCGCAAACTGCCCCAGTGGGAGGCATGCGTATCTCTCGTTTCTGCCTGATAAAGAACCAACTGGAGGGCGGACACCCAGGTTTACGGGGAATAAGTGAACGTGGGTGATTGTTGCCCCAGAAAACATCTGTCCCACTGGGGGGTCCGCCCACGGCCTCTGACCCTGTGCACAGATACGGGCGGCCCCCTGCCCCCTCCTGCCTGCACCTAGGTTGCCTCCAGCCAAGCTCCACGTGGGGAGGCCAGGTGGGGCCCCTCTCCTTCCCAAGTGGGGAGGGCAGTCGTGGGCCCCTCTCCTTCCGAGCTCCCTGGGTGAGCATTCAGGGACATGTTCAGTGTGGGAAGGTTTTCATCTGGGGTCACCCTCCCTCCAGCTGGACCCAGTTCCAGTAAGATAGGCCTTTGATGGCCCTGGGATGGAGGGTGAGTGAAGAGCGGCCAGGGGGTCAGAGGACAGGCCCTGCCCACCGGGCAGCAGTGCTGGCCTTCTGGAGACGGTTAGCCTGGTGAGCAGAGGCAATGCCAAGGGCTCTGGACTGGCCCCAGTGGCCCCAGCAGGCAGAACCACCAAGACCCTCCTCCTCAGAAGCAGGAAGGCCTGTTTGTCCCCGAGGGGCTCCTTCCACTGGCTCCCGGGGAGGCCGGGGCAGTTTCTAACGCCACCCGTCTCTGGAGGTGTCGACCTTAGGGAGGAGCGGGGTGTCTTTGGCCCAAGGAAGGCCCCCCGGGAGCCGGAGCCCTGAGTGAGCGCCAGCCTCCACCCAGGGACAGGGCTGCTGGGGCCCGGACATGACCCCAGAAGAAAGGGCTACCATCACTAAACACCAAGGTGTCTGAACAACGCAGAGCCAGTCTCTGGAAACTCCCACCCATCCCTCCAGGGAGACCTCGCCCAGACCTTGGGAGACACCCCAAGCCCCTGCTGACCTGCCGGAAGTTTCCTCATCGGAGGTCCTTAGTCTCCTGCCCACACCCAGCCTGTTCCCGACTCTCCTGGGGGGTGGGAAACAGCCCCCAGGACAAAAAAATGCTGCCAGTGTGCCCCAGGGGGAAGCACGTAAAAGGAAAAAGGGAAGCCACATATGTGACGCCCAGGGATGGTGAGAACACAGCAGCCGGTCGTGTCCCTAACATGGAAAGCCCCAACCACTGGTTCAGTTTTGTTTAATTTTTAAGAGATCGCTGAGGAAAAAGCAAAACTCTGAGAAAAGGTTTCTTTAGTTAGCCAGAAGGGGGCAGTCCTCCTGGGGAGGGATCTGGCCCGCAGACATCCAGAGGGGCCTGAATCACCTGCTCAGTTGACCTTGGAGGCTCACATGGACTCATGCCCGTCGCCGGGGACCTGATGCTGCGAGAGGCGGACACAGATGTCAAGGGCAACAGTCCCACCCCGGCCCCCTCCCCCGACTGGCAGCCTCACCCCTGGAGGAGGATGCCTGAGAGAGCTGAAGTGGCCCCACTGGTTTGGGGCAGAAGACAGGGTTCTGGTGATTTCCCAACCCTAAGAGAGAGCCTGCAGACGTCCCTGCACATCTGACAGTGTCCCTTCCAGCCCCCGTTAATGCTGGGAGAGGGGCAGCTAGGGGTGGGGGTGCTGAGGCTCCGACACCCCTGTCCCCAGCTGTGTGGCCACCACCTCCGGGGCTCTTCCTGGGGCTAGACAGTGTGGACGGCAGAGATAACCATCCAGTGCAGACCCTCTCCTCCCTCCCCAGACAGAGAGATGGGAAACACCTTCACTCCATTTGCAAATTGGTTACAATGACACAAAACATGTGCCACCACCAGCTTTTCATTGGCGCACCACAATTTTCCCATGCTCTGCCCCTTCCTGTCCCCCTTTCAACCTTGTGGGTTGGTGGGACAAGTGTTATCTTCCCACCTTACAGATTAGGAAACTGAAGCAAAAAGACATCCAACAGCTTGTCCAAGGTCACACAGGGAGCAGGTATCCGAGCCAGGACCCCAGGTGAGGCCCTGACTCAGAACCGAGCCCCCCATCCCCCAGCCCTGCCTGTTTAGGCTGTTCCTGAGTTCCAGGGTACTAGCCACCCCCAGCCCAGAAATTCAGGGGTGCTGCCCCTCCCACAGGAAATTTCCAAGTTGCAGACACTGAAGTTCAAGGTTTTGGTTGGAGAAAATGGTCCTTCAAGCAGCTTAGACCAGAGCCCTGCGGTCAGTTGCAGGGCAGGGGTGGGGTGACTGCCAGACCACCTGCCGCATGACCCCAGGAAGGTCGCTCAGTCTGTGGGCTCCTCAGTTGTCCCATCTGAGACCTGGTGGCAGCGACAGCACCTGTCGAACAAGGCGGCCCTGGTGAGCAGCGTGCACGGTGAGGGAGCCAGCACCGTGAGCAGTGTTCGAGTTCCAAGGTGGAACAGGGCGAGGGAGGGCGAGGCATCGGCAGGCAGGGCAGAGGACGGAGACCCAAGCTGCTCCTGAACAGCCAGAGGCCAGCGGAAGTGGGGGCTGCTGCCCCTTGAGCCTCTGCCAGGTCCCAGGGACCCCAGGGGGCCCCAAGCACCAAGCACCCAGCCCCCCACCTCCAAGCTGCCTGGGGACTAGCCAAATCTGATGCCTCTGCCTCTGCTGGAAGCCTGGATCTTCCCTTCTCTCTTCCTGCGGGGCAGGTGAGGAGCAGCCTCCTGCCTCAGCATCCCCCTCAAGCCATCCCCCCAGGGCCAGGGGCAGCCTCCAGTGTGGAATGTGCTTAGGAGGGCCTGGGACAGCTCCTGGGCCAACCCCTCTCTAGTTCATCCACTCACTGACCCCCAGATGGTCTTCCTTGTCCTGGCTCTCCCTGTCCCCCAGAATCTCCCCATCATACTCTCCTCTCCCACCCTACCCATCCCTCGAGATGCAGCTTAAATCCTCCATCTGCAAAGTCACCACTGACTCCCTGACCCCAAAGGGTCTCCCCACCCTCAGCACCGCATTACACCAGACATTACATCATCCTCCACTCTCTCTGGGCGAGCCCAAATCTCTCCCGCAGCCCTTTTCAAAACCACCCCGGCAGCTCGAGTTATGTGTGTATTCACAGGTTAGCACACACACATATGTATGCACAGGTTAGTATACACACATATGTATGCACGGGTTGGTATACATGCATACGTATGCATGGATTGGTACAAACGTGTATACACCAGTAGTGCACACATATATATACATGTGTTAATCAATACACATATGTATGTGTGGCTTGGTACACACACATATGTATACACTGGTTAGTGCACACATATATGCAAGGGTTAGTGCTCACACATGTGTATACAGGTTGGTATACATACATATTTTACCTAGCTCTGTCTGCTCAGAGGCACAGCAGTGACAGCCCAGCAGCAACAACCTCATCCAGCATCCAGATCTTGGTTTCTAATCCCATTCTCCAATAAAAGAACCAGGGATCCTTGGAGAAGTGGCTGATTCTAGGGCCCCAGTGGGAAAAATGCAAGATGTGCCTGGAGCGTCTTGTAGTGGCAGAGAATAAGAAAGTGCTCGAAAAACAAAAGGATGGGCCATGTGAAAGCGATGCAGGAATCAACCTGAAAGGGCTCCCGACGCCAAAGCTGGAAAAGTTTGAGCCACAAAATAAATAATGCAATATTGGATTATAACAAAGTCTAAAACAGACATCCACGAGTTCAGGCTGACGTAAACGAACGATGAAAGAAAGAAAGAAGAGAGAGGAGGAGGGAAAGAGGGAGAAGGGACAAATCTTTCTCCTAAAAAAGTGTCGATATCCCCCCTACAGGAGGTGGAGCTTAATTTCCCCCTCGCCCCCCGCAAGTAACCTTACAGAGGAGACAGGTACCACCTGACCCAGATGACCCGGGTCAACGCCCTGTGATGTTGTGCAGACGGCAGGGGCCCCCATAGGATGTAATGTGGAAAACCTCACCGCAGGGGTGTTCTTCCCAAAACCTACAACCTCAGTCCAACCCGGAGGAAAACGTCAGACAAACCCAGAAAGGGGACAATCTCCAGGACACCTGGCCGGTCCTTCTGGAGACAGCCAAGGTCATGGAAAACAAAAGAAGACAGAGCCTGTCACAGCCAAGAAGAGACCAGGAGACATCGTGGTCCCTGGATGGGGTCCTGGCACAGAAGGGGGAGGTTAACATGTGAATCCGAATAGAGGCTGGAGCGTGGTCCCCACGGCGTGCCCTGCCGGTGTCTTCCTGTGACGTGTGTTCACGGTGACGTTAACAAGGAAGGCAGCTGGGCAGGGGGTGTGTGAGGACAGGCCCCAGGAGGCCTGGCCAGGGGTCCCGGAGAAGGTCCACAGATCTGGGTTTGTCTGATGTTTCTCTTGCAATTACACGGGAGTTACAGGGTTGGGGAGAGAATTCCAAAGAGGACGGTGTATAGGAACTCTCTGTACTCTGCAACTTTTCTGTTAACCTAAAATTATTCCAAAGTTAAAAGTTTATTTTTAAAAATGCCCCCAGCACAATGCCTTAATGTAGTCAAAGCTCAGAATCTAGATGTTGCTGACTCATTCCCTGGCATTTCCGAGCACCTGTGCATGCCGGGTGCAGGGCTGCCCGGGGCTGAGGTCAAAGACCACGAGGACCGTGGGCCAGGACCACAAGGGCCGAAAAGGCCCTGCTTAGAGGACACCAAGGCTCCCGGCAACACGTCCAGGGATCGGGCCCGGTGGACACCAGGACAGTGAGGGACTCTGGTGCAGCTGATGGCCTCTCCCCTGCTAGGTGACCAAGCTGGCCCCAGACGTCACCAGGACCGCATCCTCTGGATCCTGACACAAAGGTGGCTCCTGGCTGTGGGTGGGTCCCTGAAAACCAGAGGGAGGGGGACAAGTGACCTCGAGGTGCCCCACAGTGAGCTCGGCCCTCGGCCCCAGGCGAGGAGGCTCCCCTAGTATCCGGTAAAGATGAATGACCAGCCCCATTTCAGGCGAATCCCACTAACGGCTGCTGAGCACGTCCGTAACTTCCCCAATGAAACCCAGCCTGCGAATCCCCAATGAGGCTGGTCCTTGATTAATGCTAATGGCTTTTCTCACCAGCTGTGAAAATGCATTTTCCATAATTTAGCTGTCATTACAATGGGAAGGATTTATAAAACATACGCGCACACTATGTGCTTGAAGGGCCTGGAGGGGAGCAGCCCGAGGAAGGCCAGGAAGCAGCTGGCCCTGCCCCTAAAGCACAGGCACAGGCGGCCCGGCCACGCCTGGGCACCTGCCCCTGGCTCTCAGGCCAGGACGCAGCGCTGGCTATGGGCACTGAGCTTGTGGGCACCTTGGAGCGCAGAACCTCTCCCCGGGGACAGGGCGGAGGGTGGGACAGTGACCGCTGGGTGGGACCAGGTCCTCCCTCCCCCCGCCCCTGCCTCTCTTGGAGGGGAAGTAGGAGGGAGGGAAGGAATGGTCCCCGTGCAGCGCCAACACTGCCCAGCATCCCAGCTCAGGGCCCAGCCCTGGGAGATGAAGGAACACCCAGGCCTGGCAGATCCCAAAGCCCTTTTGAAAATCCCGGGGAAATCTCTCAAGGGCACGATGGCCGTGGGAGACCAGCACTGCAGCCAGCAGCAACTCTAACACCATGGTTTGGGTCACACGGTTGCACCAGCCAAGGACAAGAGGCCCAGGTGACAGGGCCAGTGTCCAGCGAGGGCAGCCGGCTGACCACTGCCCCTCTGCTCTCCCCTAGCCTGCCAGCCCCCTCCCTGCCCCACCCAAGCTGGTTTCAAGCACAAATGCATATCTGGGGGGGGGGCGGTGAGCAGGGGGCAGGCCAAGCAAAACCAGCTTCAAATCAATTAGTGCAAGTTCTTCTGAGGGAGCGGGTGCCCTCCGTGCACGCTTTGCCTTCAATTAGCAGATCTTGCCGGCCGCTGCAGGCCAGGAGCCACCGCCACGGAAACTTTCTCCTTCTTGTTTTAATCTTTCACCGAGCCCGGCCTTTCGCCTCCAGCCCGTCTAATTGAAACTAATCTTCGCGGGCAAGGCCTGTCTCTTCCCCCTAATCCTCCTCCGAGGAAGTTCACATGGTCCCAATTACAGCCACACCGGCCCTTTTATTCCCGTCCGCGGCTCCCTCTGCCAGGCTCCTTTTTTGAAAGTCTGCATTATTAACTCCATGCTTGCGAGTTCCTGCCTGTCACGGGGCCGCGAGATGCTATCTCTGGCCACGATGGATAAGGTTACCACGAAAGCATTTTATGGATTACGTTTCGCACAAAGGCGATAGAGGGCATGATAGTGCAGAACCGGTGAGCTCCGTGCACGAAGGGGGAGCAGAGACGGGCTGGCCTGGGGCCCCGGCTCTCCTGCCTGCAGCCCACAGGCCAGGAGTCCAGGGGATTCTGGAAGCTTCCTGGAGGGGTGGAGAGGAAAAGAGGGGAAGCCAGGCAGCCCCACAGGGCAGGACTCCCCACTGCTAAAGCTGCGCGGCCCCAGCTGGCAATTGATGGGGGGCTGCATAGCAGGAGATGGGGCCCCCAGAGCAGGGCTCAGTATCCCACAAGCCAAACGGAAATCCCACATTTCCAGGCCATCGAGAACGTTAAGTTTCCGTGCCCCAGGCCGGAATCCCATCACCACCGTGTGGGCACGCTGGTTATCGTGGCTGATCAGACCTCGGTTTGGCAGCTGGGGATGTCTCTGATTAATTTTTTTAAAGAGAAACTGAAACAACCATCACTTAATGAAGGCAGTTTTTTTTTCAAGTCCCCAAACCTGGGGACTAGGGGAGGGAAACGATGAAGAGGGGGGGTGCTGGGGGGGAGGAGGAAGGGCAGACGAGTCTGGCCCCACCCGTTACTGGACAGCTCAGGGTCCCAGGCTAAGCCACAGACACCAAAACTCAGAGCAGAGTCCCAACATTCTGCCCACCACCTTGCAGGGTCCTGGGCAAAAGTCTGCGTTCCTGACCTTGATTGTGGTCTGCTTATAGAGTTTTAGACTTAAAGCTCCACCCCTATCATGCATCCCACCCTGCAGCCACAGCTTCTCTAGAACAGTTCACAGAGCAGGAAGGAACTGTCCATGGGAAAGTCCCAACCAAGACCCCACTGAGTGGGACCCTCCCAGCACGCTCCCCTAGAAGCCTGCACACACGTCTGTCCTTCCAGGGTAGGACGCGGAGACCAAGATCGCAGCTGCTGTGGGCCGATCCCTCAAAGCTCTGGCTTCCGGGGTCGAGCTGTGAAACCGCAGGATGAGCCTTGGCTGGAGTGGGGTCACACAGGCTCACTGCCCCCTCTTCATCCTGTCCCCAGCACCTGCTGTGCTGCCTGGTTAGGCCCTGGACCCCAGACCCAGTGAGCTGGTAACCCCTAATGCACGTTTCCTGCCCCTTCCTGCAGCCTCTCCTTCCAGAAGCCAAGGGGCTAACCCAGGGAGCCTATCCAGGCCTGGCTTCTCACCTGCGGCATGAGCTCTAGCGCCCAGCCTGGGGAAGGTGAGGACTAGGTCAGAGAATGTTCAGCACGACACTGCCTAGCCCTCGGCCTGAGCAGGACGTACAAGGCCCCCACAGAAGTTGCTCCCCTCCTCTCCTGGTCTGTCAGAGTCCTCTTCTGCCCCTGGGCTCAGCCTCACTCCTGCCTCCTCCTGGGCAGTGCTCTGACAGCTCAGCAGGAGCCAGTACTTGCCAGTCTCCCCATGATTCCGGTCTCAGCTCCTGGGGGGAGTGAGCCCCGACAGCAGGACCAGACCTCCCTCAGGCTATGTCTCAGGACCCAGGCTCTTGGCACTGAGCTCACCCCACCTTGCCTCAACCCAGTGCCTTCCTGGCCTGGAGGGGCAGGGCCACGGGTAGGGGAGAGGAAGCCAAATGAAGGAGAGCAGGAAGCCGTGGAGACCCTGCTCAAAAGCAGAAGGGAAAAATACTGGACAAAATAAAATGAAAGGTCAGGATGGCTAAAATCGCAGAGACTGAGGATGCCAAGTGCTGACAAGGACGTGGAGCAGCTGGATGGACCTTAGCCCAGCATGATGCAGCCATCCTGGAAAGCAGCTGGGCAGTTTCCTTCAAAGTTAAACCTAAAAATACCATAGGACCCAGCTATTCCACTCCTAGGTATTTACCCAAGATATGAAAACACGCGTCCACCCAGAGACTTGTAAGTGGATATTCACAGCAACTGTATTCATAGTGGCCCCACAGTGGAAATGACCCAGAAGTCCATCAACAGGCAAATGGACAAACATCCTGTGCCGGCTGCATTCAATGGGGACATGCAATGGATACAAGGTATCTATATATATATAATGGATACAATGGATGGATGGATGGTGGATACATACAATGGATAAAATGGATGGATACATACAACAGACTACCCAGCAGTGGAATGGGTGAACTATTGGATGAATCACAAAATAATCATGCTGAGAGAAAAAAGTCAAACCAAAAAGAGCACATACTTGAACTCTACTTGTGTAAAGTTCTAGAAGAACCAAAACTAACCTACAGTGATAGAAATCAGATCCAGGGTTGCATGGGATGGAGGATGAGGGGGGATCGTCTGCAAAGGATGGGAGAGAATTTTCTGGGGAGATAGCAATGCACTATAACTTGACTGGGGGGGTCATACCTTGTCCTGAGGAAGCCAGACTGGCTCAAGGTCACCCAAGGCAGAGTGGGGTTCATGCGCCCCCTTGGATATCGCCCAGGTGCCTCTGGATGCCAGCCCCTCACTCTGTGCTGGCTTCCACGGTGGGAAAGCAGACCCATAGAGCCCAAGGCCATGGAATGAGACAGAAGATGAGAAAGTAAACGAGCCAATGAGTGCATTTTCGACATGTTGTGCTAAGTCAGAGGAAAAGGAGCAGAGTTGGGTGAGTGAATGAGGACCAGTTTCTTCAAGGGAGCAGAAAGCCACGCTGAGGAGGTGACAGTAAGCTGGGCCCAAAGGACGGGAAGGAGCCAGCCAGGCACAGACTCTTTCCCTCCGCAGTGCCCAGGACAGGGACCTGCCAGGTGCCTGGGGCAGTTCTGGGCTCCACAGACAAGTGGACAGAATGGGCAGGGCCCCCAGACCACAGCCACGTGCTGATGAGCCCAGAAAAGATGACATGGATGAACAGCCAGCCTGATTTGCCCAGAACTGAGGGAGGCAGGACTTTCCATTTTAAAACTGGGATAGTTCTGGGCACACGGGAATGAGTTGGTCACCCTGCGGGGGGGACATACATGTTTTTCCAATTCTCGAAGGTACATTAGGTGCAAAGAAAGAAGAATGTGCTGCTGGGGGTGGGAGGGCATAGCAAGAACCAAGCTCCAGGGAGGCCCTTCCTGCCAAGATGGCCCCAAGCCCCCTCCTCAGGTGCTTTTCTCCCGGTCCCAGCCCGCCAGCTTCATGGTTGGATAATAGGATCATCAGGAATTAGGGTGGGGTGAGAAAAGATGGACATCAGGGACTCTGGCTCCTTCCGTCAGGCAGTAAGCGTTGTAGGAACCCGACTGTGTGCAGCACCATCCTAAGCACCGAGATGACACAAAGAATGTGCCACGGCTGGGGCGGGCGCCTCAGGAAGCAGCTTGGGCGGGGGAGGTAAGACCAGGGGAGCAATGCTGGAGACGCCGGCTCTTCCCAGGGTGAACACGAAGATGCCTGGGGGTGTCTGCTTCCTGGTTTTAAGAATAGTGACTAGTCACAAAGGAGGGATGGGCTGCATGTCCAGGGGGCGCCCACTTGTGCACCAGGCTGAGAGCCTTCTCTCCAGGAAATGGTGCGATGGAGGAGTCCCAGCAGTGGACTTGTGTTTTTAAAATGTCCTTCCTAATGAACAATAGCTAGTTTTTTCGCTTGTAGAACAGACATAAGCAGGACACATATTTCACGATTCATACAGCTGAAGACATGCATTGCAACAGTTCCACCCTGTTTCTGATGTGTGAGTGCGGGGCTGGGGGTGAGAAAGCACCGCAGACGGGGCGGCTTCAACCACAGTGACGTGTTCTCTCATGATTCTAGAGCTCAAGCCCAGGTGTGGCAGGTTGTTTTCTCCTGAGGCCTCTCTCCTTGGTGTGTAGACGGCCGTCTTCTCCTTGTGTCCTCACATGGCCCCTCTATTGTCTATGTGTGTCCTCGTCTCCTCCTCTTATAAGGACACCAGTCGCACTGGATTAGGGCCACCCTAATGACCTCATTTTACCTTAATCACCTCTGTAAAGCCTCCATCTCCAAATACAGTCACACCCTGAGGTCCTGGGGGTCAGGACTTCAATATATAAACATGGGGGGACACAGTTCAGCCCGTATCTTGAGAGTTATGGTCTTTCTGCTTCTCTGGGAACCTGCAAACACACACCCTCTCCCCGCCGCCCACCTACGTCATCACAGCCTGCAGAGCAGCACTTTTCATAAAGCTCAAAGCAAAAAGTAGCAGAAACTGTTTGTCCTCACCAAGCACCCGTCCTGTGCCCCCATCTCCCAGCCCGAGTCCCAGTCATGTGGCTGGGTCCCACCCACAGAAATCCAAGTGGCGTGAGGCCATTAAGAGCTGGTGACATCTCCACTCCCCTCCTCTGGCTGGAAGCAGCCTGTGTCCCTGAGACCTGGCTTGGGGACACTCACTAAGGAGAGCCCCTAGACGTGTTGGGACTTTGACATGAATGAGAAACCGCGCTGTGTTAAGCCATGAGACTTTAGGACTTATTTTTTAAACCTCAAATACCCCAGTGGTCCTGACTGATACACAAACTTACACTTTACAGCTCAGGCCGAAACGAAAGAAACTCACCCATGTGAACTGAAAACCAAGCCCCGACTGAGCCTCCCTCTGGGATTCACTTCAGCTCTGTTCTCCGTGACACAAATTCCTGACGGACCCCGATTAAGTCCACATCTAGAGGTTAGAGACCTCCCAGGGTGGAAACTGTTGTTGAGGTGGAATGAGAAGGGAGCAGTGAAGTAATTGGGGGGGCAGGTGTGGGGTGGGAGGCTGGGGAGAGGAGGTCAGTCAGGGGCAATTCACCTGGTGGCCTGGACTGCAGCCGTGTGGTGGGGACATGGCTGGTGCATTCCCAAGACAGCCCTACCTGGCTGGTGGCATGAGTCAGGGGTTTACACTGCTTCTGTCTTTTCTCTTTATTTTCATTGTCAGAAATTCTCTTCACACTATAGGTCATCAGGAACGGTAGCTGAAGGAAAGTTCTGGATATTCAGAGAAAAAAAAGAACCTAGAATTACACAGAGACTGTGGGCCAACTTTTATTGAGTGCTCACTGTGTGTGAGCCCCTGTTCTGACACCTCACACACATCGAGTCCCCCACAGCCCGATGAGGTGGGTTTATCATCACTCGCGGTTCAGAGCTGAGGAGACCGAGGCACGGGTCGGTTTCGTGGGCGGAGCCGTGGCTTGAACGGAGCATCCAGGCTCCAGAAGACCTGTTGTTAGTGCCACGTCCTGCATCTCACCTGCGAGAGGCAACATCTGAAAGAGGCGGGAGAAATAGTCGGACTCGAGAGGTCAAGGCCAAAGTCTTCCCAGTCCCCTCTTCAGTTTCCGGAGACTTGAAGTGTTTCTCCGTGCTTTGCTGCAGATTGTAGACATACTTTTAAAATATGCTCAATGACTGGTATCAACTTTTAGTAGTTGAATCATTTGAACTGCAGTTCAATTTTGTAAAGAAATAACTATTTCATACTCAGTATTGAAATTATTTTAACTTTATTATATATTTATCATACATGAAGATACATTTCCCCTTCCACTGTAGCTTACAGCAGACCAATCTCCTGCCAATATGACACAGGAAGAGGAGGAGAACATCACATGACCATGGGAACAGAGATTGGAGTGATGTGGCCACAGCCGAAGAAAGCCTGGAGCCACCAGAAGCCAAAAGAGACAAGGAGAGAATGTCCCCTGGAGCCTCTGGTGGGATCGCAGCCCTGCCAATGCCTTGATTTGGGGCCTCTCGCCTCCAGAACTGTGAAATAATAAGATTCTGTTGTTTTAAGCCACCCAGTTTGTGGTAATTTGTTACAGCAGCCACAGGAAACTAATAAACAAGGCCAATGAAGAGAGGGAAAATAAAAACAGACAATAGAAACAGATCCACAGGTGATCCAGATATTGGAGTTAGCAGGAATAGACTTACCATGAGTATATTTAAGAAAGTAGAAAAATTCACCCAAAATTTGGAATCTATGAAAAATAATAAATGAAAATTCTAGAACTGAAAAATTCCTTTAAAGGAACAATAATAAGACTGACAGTGGACTGCTCAACAGAAACGACAGAAGCCAGAAGACAATGTAAGGGTTATATTCAAAGTGCTGAAATAAAATGACTGCCCACTTAGAATCCTAATGCAAGGGGAAATAACTTCAAAAATAAAGGCCAACAGTTCCTTACAAAGTTGGAATAGACTAACATATAATCCAGCAATTCCACTCCTAGATGTATACCCAAGAGAAATGAAGACCTATGTCCACACAAAAGCTTGTACACAAATGTTCAGAGCAGCCTTATGCACAAAAGCCAAAAAGGGAAGACGCCTCAGGCGTCCATCAACTGTCGAATAATAAACAAAATGAGGTCTGTCCACATGATGGAATATTAAGTCATAAAAGTATCAATTCATCTACAAAATGGATGAACCTCAAAAACACGCTCATCGAAAAAAGCCAGATGCAAAAGAACACATATCGTATGATTCCTTTCATACAAAATATCAAAAAAGTCAAATGTATAGAGACGCAACACAGATCAGTAGCAGCCTAAGACTGGGGGAGGGAATGGCGAGTGACTTTAAATAGGCATGAAATCTCTTTTTAGGGTGATGGAAATGTTCTAATATTAGATTGTGGTGGTGGTCAGACTAAAATTCACTTGTAAACTTAGAACATGAATTTAATGGTATGCAAATAAAGCTCAATAAAGTCGTTTTTCTAATGAAGGCCAGAAAAAACTTGCAGTCAAAAACAAACTGAGAGAACTGACATAGCAGTGCATGCACACACATGCACACGTACACACCTGTGCATGCGCACACACACGTGTGCACACATACACACACAAGCAAATATTAAAGAGTTCTCAGGCAAAATGGAAATGATCCCACACTGGAGGAGCGAAGGTCACAGGACGATTAATGCCCAGAGAGGACAAGTGGGGAGATAAATATAAATGAAGTTTGACTAGAAAACAATAATAATGATATCTTGTATAATTTTAAATATACATAGAATTTACACATATCACAGCAATAACACAAAATGTAAGAGTGAGTAAATGAAGTTAAAATATCCGAAGGTGCTTGCCTGCTCTTGGAGTGAGAGAAGTACAGACTTATGGTGGAGCCAATAAATCAAGCATGCCTTACTCTTTAGGGTAAAGACTAAAAGAAGACTAAAATATACAATGTGTAATAAGTTAACAGCAAGGGAAAGAAATAAAACAACAGGAAACAGGAGGAAAGGGGATCAAAAAACAGAAGGGTGCAATAGAAAAATAAATAGTCGGGTGGTAAATTTAAACCCCCAAAACCAGTAATTATATTAAATGTAAAAGTAGTAAATATTCTAATTAAGAGATAAAGATTGTCAGACTGTATTTTTTTTAAAACCAACAAACCGTATGCTGCTGTGACACACTTTAATTATGTAGATGCAAAACTCAAAAGAAAAAAGATGGAAAAGTCTACGTCCTATAAAACTAACGAGAAGGAAGCTGATGCTTTAATACACGAACACCAGACAAAGCAAGAAGTTGCGCTGGAGATAACGGGGCACAGTCAGCAAAGACGACATGGTCACTCCTTCAGGAAAATGCAACAACGTTAAATTTGTGTGAACCTAATAATACGACTTCAAAACTTATAAGATAACAATTGACAGATATAAAGGGAAAAATTATAATCATAACGGGAAATTTTCACCTCCCTCAGCCTGTAACTGATAGAAAAGCAGAAGTTCAGTTAGAATATAGACAGTTTGAAAGCATGAATTCAAATGAGACCTGATTTACAGATATACAACACTGTACCCAAAACCTGCAAGAAACACATTCTTTTCAACTACATAAGGAATATTAAGCAAAGTTTATCATACTCTGGAACAGAACACAGACCTCACAAACTTCAAAGGCAGGGCCAGGATGCGGGTGAGTCAGATGCGGCTTCTAAGGCACAAAATAAGAGACATTCATGCAAATCCAGAGTCAGCACTGATCACAGAGGAATTAGGCTAGAAATCAAACAAATAAAGATAACTAGAATGCAGGGAAAATTTCATGATAATGAAAAGAATCCTCAGAAAACAATAGAAGGGAACTTCCTTAGCCTGATGAAGCGCATCCACAAAAAGTCACAAGCATAGACCACGCTTAGTGGTGAAGTATTGAAAGGTTCCCCCCGAGATGAGAAGTGAAACAAGGACGTCTGCTCCTCCCACATCTGTTAAGCCTTACAGCAGAGGTCCCAGCCCGTGTAATACGGCAAGAAAAAGAAATAAAGGTGTTTGATTGGAAGGGAAGAAATGAAATGTTTATTATTTGCAGACAACATGATTTTATATGTAAATTATCTTAAAGAATCCACAGATAAACCATTAGAATGATGGTAAATTCAGTGTGGTCACTGGGTCCAAAGTCAATATATGAAAATCAACTACATTTCTACATGCTAGTGTTGTGGTCACCCCACAAGAAACAAGACAGACCACCCACCCCATGTAAAATTTGGTTCAGATGCCGACACTGATGATTACGCTTGCATTCACACACACACACACACACACACACACACACACATCCCAAGAGCATATGAGAAGGTTTACTACTCACAAAATGCGGCTTTTGGGGGAGAGCAGGGCTGGCTCCTGGGCCAGTCTGAAAACAGCTGGGAAGAGCTGGGCAAGTTGGCAGGTCTGGGTTTTATGGTGGTTAGGGAATGGGCGGGTGAGGGTTCCCACACACAGGCTGGGGGTTTCATGGACAATAACCAACCAGGAAACAAAACAACCAAAAGTGAAGTGATACATACCATTTACAATAACAGAAAAAAATCAAATACCTCAGAATACATTTTAAATGTGCAGTACCTGTCACAGAAAACTACAAAACATTGTTTTAAAAAGGTAACAAAGAACCTAATAAATGGAAGATTATACCATGTTCACTTATTGAAGGTGCAGTGTTGTAAAGATCTCAAATATCTCCAAATTAATACATAGATTCAATTCAATATTAATTTTAAAATTCCAAGTTTTTTTGGTGGACGTTGACAAGCCAGTTTTAAAGTGTGTATGAGACCGGAAAGGGTCAGGAAGGGCCGGGACGATCATGCAGAACAAAGTGAAAGGACCTGCAGCCCAGGCACCAACACTTAATGACAAAGCTACGGTCTTTAAGGAACGGTGGTGTTGGTGCTGGGTAGACAGATAGACCCATGAAACAGACCCGCACGTAAACGGTCACTTGGCATAGGACAAAGGCGGCACGGCAGTGTAGTAGGCGGAAGATGGTCTTCTCAAGAAACAGTGCTGGGTGGTTTGGATATCAGTATGGAAAAGAGTAAACTGGATCCCTACATCACACCATTCCTAACCATCAATTCCTTTGGATTTTAAATATGAAAGATAAAAAAACTTCCAGAAGATAGCTTAGGAGAAAATTTGCTTGACTTTGGGGTAGGTAAAGATTTCTTAAGTAGAATACACGAGCCCTGACCATAAGATGAGAAAGTAAAAATGGAAATCACAGACTAGGGTAGATGTTTGCAACAAATATAGCTGGTAAAGGATTCATATCTGGAGTATATACTGACCGTCTACATATCAGAAGGAACCAAAGACAGCCCAATAATCCAAAAATGGGTAGAAGACTTGACAGGCTTCGCAAAAGGTATCCTATAAGCATTTTGAAAAAGCACTCAATGTCATTACTCATCAGGGAGATGCAAGTTAAAACCACAATGAGACACCCTCCCTGCTGACCTGAGTGGCTGAAATTGAAGACCAACGGTACACAGTGCCGGTAGGAAGGTGGAGCACCAGACTCTCGTACACGGCTAGTGAGGAGGGAAGTCGGTGCAACTTTGTTTTAGGTTTTTTAGTAGTTTTATGTACTTTGGTGCTCCTGTGTTGGGTGCGTATATATTTATAAGTGATCTGTCTTCTTGGTGAAGTGTCCCTTTTATCATTATATATTGCCCCTCTTTGTCTCTCATTACCTTTTTTATCTTGAAGTCTGCTTTGTCTGATATAAGTATGGCAACTCCTGCTTTCTATTGTTTGCCATTTGCTTTGAGTATTGTCTTGCATCCTTTTTCTTGGAGTCTGTGTTTGTCTTTAGAGTTGAGATGTGTTTCCTGGAGGCAGCATATTGTTGGATCTTGGTTTTCAATCCATCTCGCCACTCTGTGCCTTTTGATTGGAGAATTCAATCTGTTTACATTTAGAGTGATTATTGATATATGAGGGTTTGATGTTGCTATTTTATTTTTCATTTTCTGGTTCTTTTCAATTTCCTTCATTTCTTGTCCCATGTGTTTCGGACTGCCAATTCAGCTTGGTAGTTCTGTATGATGATTCTCTTAGTTTTCTCTTTATTTGTCATATGTGGTTCTCTTCTGGTTATTTGTTTAGTGGTTACCATGAGGTTTATATAAAAGATCTCGTGGATAAGACAGTCCATTTTCTGATGCCTTTTGTGTCCTCAGACTAAGTCAATTCGATCCCTTTCCTCTTCCCCTTCTAATTTGTTGTTGTCACTACTTTTTCCATCTTGTGTTGTGAGTGTGAGTTTACAGTGATGAGTTTAAATTCATTTTTGAAGTTTTCCAACTGCAATTTTTCTGGTTTAGTCTCCTTATTTTTCTCCTTGCTCTAAACTTTGTATCCCATTTCTCTCTTGTTTGTTTTTTTTTCAGGCCTAAGGGCCTTCTTGAGCATTTCTTGTAGTGGTGGGTCTTGTGGTGATGAACTCCCTAAGCTTTTGTTTATCAGGGAGAGTTATTATTTCTCCATCGTATTTGAAGGATATTTTTGCTGGATAAAGTATTCCTGGCTAAAGGTTTCTGTCTTTCAGGATTTTGAATATATCATTCCAGTCTCTCCTAGCCTGTAGAGTTTCTGTCGAGAAATCAGCTGAGAGACTGATGGGGTTTCCTTTGTCTGTTATTTTGTTTTTGGTTTTTTGTTTAGCTGCCCTTAATATTTTCCTTTGTCCTTGACTCTTGCCAGTTTTGCTACTGTATGCTGTGGAGTTGGTCTTTTCCTATTTATATGTTTAGGTGATCTATTGATTTCATTCACTGTTATTTCCATCTCTTTCCCCAGGTTTGGGAAGTTCTCAGCTATTATTTCTTTGAACAAACTCTCTGCTCCTTTTGCCCTTTCTTCTCCTTTTGGAATACCTATTGTCCTTATGTTACTTTTCCTCATTGAGTCTTATATTTCTCAAAGAATTTCTTCATTTCTTTTTAATCTTAGCTCTCTCTCCTCCTCTATCTGGAGCATTTCTGCATGGCTATCCTCCATCATGCTAATTCTTTCCTCCGTATTGTCAATTCTGCTGTTTAAAGACTCCAGGTTTTCCTTTAGCTCGTCCATTGTGTTTTTCATCTCCAATATTTCTGATTGGTTTTTTTTTTTTATGGTTTCAATCTCTTTTGTGAAGAAATTCCTGAATTCGTTGAATTGTCTCTCTGTGTTCTCTTGTAATTCGTTGAGTTTTTTTATGATAGCTATTTTGAATTCTCTGTCATTTAGGTTATAGATTTCTGTGCCTTGAGGGTTGGTTTCTGGGTGTTTGTCATTTTCCTCTTGGTCTGGAGACTTAAGATACTTTTGCATAGAGCTGGCTGATTTACCTTTGCTATTCTTCATCTTGATAATTTCTGGTCCTGCAGTTTCCACTTGCCGCCAGTGGGTGGAGGTCACAAACAGTGTGTTCTGAGCCTGCTGCAGTCCCCAGAGGGATTGTTGCTGAAGCAGAGGGCGTGTGGGTTCTCTCTTTCACCTGCTAGGAGCTTCCTTTCTGGCTTTCTTGGGGCATTGACCACACCCCCAAAACAGTCCATTGTCGCTTCTTGGTAGGGATCTCTCGACAGTCTGTGAGAGCACCTGGAGGGTGATAGTTTTCCCCGCAGAGGGATGCCCCTCCCCCCACTCTGTCTGTGAGTGGCACTGTCTGTCTTTGCCAATCAATTGGGGAGGGAGAGTAAATCTCCTTACCTCTCCTCAAGTCCTTTGGGGCTTCCTGCACCTCCACCATCAGATGTACTGCAGCAAGGGTCTCTTAGACATCCTTTGTAGTGTTTGATTGACCTCTGTTGGTATGCAAATTATGTTTTTGCTGTGTCTCAGGGGGCAGAGACTTAAAGAGGGAATCTCACTCTGCCATGATGCTGATGTCATTCCCTCGGTGCGACTTTGGAAAACTGAGCAGCAGTACTTGCTGAAGCTGGATCTACACATACCTACGACCCAGCAATTCCACTCCCAGGCATATGCTCAATGGAAATGTGTGCAAACATTCAACAGACATGTACAACAGTGTTCAAAGCAGCACAATTCTCCAGAGCCCCAAGGTAAGCACCATCCAGACGTCTATTGGCAGAAAGATGATGGTCTATAGAAGATGGAATACAGCAGAGCAAGAAGTTGCCAAACCACAGCTCCACGTGTCATGGACTAATCTCACACACACAACACTGAGCAAAAGGAGCCAGACACAGAGGAGGCCACGCATGTGACTCCACGTAGATAAAGTTCAGAAACAGACAAAATCAATGTACATGGAGGGAAGTCACTTTTTCACGAGTCAGAAAAGTGACCAGGAGTAGACATGGGGGAATACCCTGTTTCCTGATCTGGGAGTGGACGTGGGGGATGCTCTGTTTCCTGATCTGGGAGTGGACGTGGGGGATGCTCTGTTTCCTGATCTGGAGGTGGTTCTTCGAGTGTGTCCACTTAGGATGGTGCAGTTTTCTGCACGCAAGTATGCTTCAATTTTCACTAACAAAGGTGGAAAAGAAAACTGTTATATTTAGTCCATCATGTGATGGGTGCAAAGTACTCAGTGACCCCCTCAAGCCTCCCACTGGGAATCCTGGAGATCAGATTTGTTATCATCCTCGGTGTCATAAGAAATGCTTTTGTCCCATCCCTCACTTCACATGACTGTGTGGTGCTTCCCCATGTAGAGGAGCGAATGCCACAGGCACTTTCCATCTCTCTGGTCAGCACACCCAAAAGATGGACGCCTCACGGCCACGGGGTGGTCACATTCAGCTTTGACAGACATGTCTCAACTCTGTGTTAAGATCAGAAAGCGGCGGTTGCCTGCTTCTCTCCTCTGTGCATGTCAGTGTGTTCGCTGGATTCCAGGGCCACTTCCTGCCTCTGTGTGGGGACACACAAATCCGGCTGGTCCTATGGTGGCATTCCAAAGTCATGATGATTAAGTGAAATTTCCCTTCTGCTTTCACGAGTTCCCAGTGACAATAGAACAAAGCGTTAGGGAGCACTCCCGGGTCACAGGGGCCGGGTGCTAATTCACAGTGGTCTCTAAGTAGACCGGCCGACCGAGGGCCCGTGAGGCAGCAACAGCGAAGGCTCTGTGCCCGGGGCCGCCCTGTGCTCTCCCCGGTCAGCGCCTGTGGGAGCTATGGTTTGTCCTACGACCTTCCCAGTGACAGGCAGCATCCTTATTTTATGTGATTCTGAGTGGAGTTTTGATCTCTTCTCAGGCTTCAGCCACGGAATCCTTCCACTTAAACCTGAAGAGCACTTTGTTGTTGTTCTGGGAAAATTTTAAAAAACACAATTGGTTTTACCCAGAGGTCCCTGAGCTTTTTTGGGAAAAGCCATGAAAGCTTCAGGGCCCTGTGCCCGTGTGTGACAAAGTTTCCTCGCAGACAATGCCCTGGGGGGTCGGGGAGATGGATCTCAGGACCCTGCCGGCCTCGCAGCCCCATGCAGCCCTTCAGAAGAAAATGATTATTATTTGCATAATGGGATTTCTGTGGAAATCATAATTAATCTTAAAGTTCTTATTAGTGAGTGTATGGAACCTTCCTGCTGCACCACTTTTTCATCCAAAACTACCTTCCTGCCTGAGGACACGAGGTGGCTGGGACCGAGGTGGCCTGGCGTCGTCCTTCAGGAAATGAGGCCTTGGCCAGGAGAGAAGAGGAGACGCTGGCAGGTGCAGGGGAGGCGCGGGTGGCTGAGGCCGAGACAGGAGTTTATATGCAGAGCCCCGTGGCAGAACCGGGGTGCCAGGGCTGCTGAGTGGCCCAGGCTGGGAGGGGCAGTCCAGCCAGCTGTGGGGCCCCACCGAAGGGCTCGGGTTTGAACAATAGCCGGCAAACTACCTCTCACTCGCTCAGTGTTTCTCGTCCTCGGGTAAGATTTAAAGGAACTAGGGGGCTAAAACCTTCCTTGAAAGATCCTGCTTGAATTTTTTCCAGAGGACCTCACAAGTTCTTGGGGGGGCTCCAGCTTGGGTTCCAAGTGGCTCCCCTGGGGCTAGACTCCCAGGCCCGTGGGCCCCCCACAGTTCAGCTCCTGCTCTGTCCCCCACCCCACCCACTCACCGCTCAGGACCCTGGGGCATGGCCTTAAAACCTGGATTCCAACCCACGATCTTGAAATTGACAACTTCAGGGTCCCTGGGGCCTCGTGCCCCAACCACACAGCCTGGCTCCAGCCAGAAGGAGGCCAAGCTTCTGGAAGGCTCCAGGTGGTGGAATACAGGCGAGGAGCCACGTGCTGCCAGGGCGGGGCGGCCGTGGTTCAGGGAGAGGGCAGCCACACAAAGCCCCCATTCTCCTCTGCTGCTGCCCTGCCTCCAGGAACAGGAGAGCCACGGCCAGATTTTCCGTGAAGATTTCCGTCCCTGCTCCGGCCACTCCTCCCAGCAAAGCCTCTTTGTCCCCCTGCTTCCTGGCTGGCCTCGCCTCTGTAAACACCTCAAGGCTTGAGGCCGGGGGGCTGTGGGGGCCGCAGTGCTCGTCCTCCCCCAGCCCCCGCTGCCTGCACACCCCAGGGCCCTGCCTCCCTCCACCACCTCTCGGTGCCCTGGACAGGCTGGCATTTGGGTAAGCAGAGATAAACTGGGCCCAGGCCGGCCAGGAGAGGGCTAGGGCAAGACACTGACCCTCCTCCTGTGTCTGCGGGCACCAAGGAAAGGGACTTGAGCCCCTCCCTCCACTCCCAGTCTCCTTACCTCTAAGAGGGAAGAGAAGCACCTCCTCAGGGGCTGTGGGAGGATCACCAAGATGAGCCGATTCCCGAGAGGCATCTGGGGTGAGTGTTGACTGATTTTTTGCCTGGGACAACGATGGCCAGGTGGCAGCACAGGTCTGGGTCCCTCTACGGTGTACACGCACGGTCAGCCTGCACGAGGCCGGGGCAGGCAGGAAGCACTCCAGTGAAATCCCCAATGAAAATGCGGCAAACGTGGCCCTGAATGGACCAGGAAAGGACGGGCGTCCACTCTGAGCTGACACGAGAGGCAGAACATCGCCTTGTTTGAGCCCGGAATGTGCTCGACGGCCAACTCAAATTTTTCGCTGCTCTGCACATGTCTGTGAACAACCCCGCATTCACCCTTTTGGGGGCTACAAATACCTGTTAGCAAGTAAGTGGATTTGCAAGTAGGAACTTGCAAATGATGAGGACCAGCTATAATAAAAATCACTGACTGTGTGCTTTAAAAGGGTGCCCACACGATACGTGGCTTACATCTCAAAAATGAAGTAAAACACAGCCATGTCTGGGAGAAACGGAGCATCCCAAATGGCAAGGGTGCTCTCGCCAGCAGCACCGAGGCCTGCAGGTGTCCCCAGGCACCCGCCGGACACCCAGACCCCCCACGCCATCCAGATCTTGGGGAGGCCCCCAGGGGGTGGGGGGAGCTGTTGTTTGTCCATCTGACCCGTGTCCTGCGGCTCCGTGGCCAGGGCCCAACCATGTGGCCAGGGCCTCTTCAGGCAACACGTGCCATGTGGACGGGTCGAGCCCACAGGGCCCCAGGAGGCTCCCTGTGGCACCAACAGGGCCTTCGGGGTGGCAGTGGGCATGGTGGGAGGGCAGCTCCGGAACAAAGGCCGGAGGGTGAGAGACAAGAGCCAGGCGAAGAGACACCGCTGTCCCGGCCGACTGGGAATAGCGCCCCTGAACTCTCCAGAGTGTCCCAGTTTGGGCCACCTGTCATCGGTAGCCCTGGCCCCAGGCAGCAGGTCACAGCCCAGCGTGGCCACAGCACGGTGGGTGGGGCTCCCCGTCTCTTGACCTGGAAGTGGGCTTTGGCTGGAACGCAGACCCTGCTCACTCCCGCTGGAGGCGGAGGGTCCTGCCTGCCCCCGGCCACCTACTCGGAGGAGTCCCACATCGCTTGTCAAGTGTCCAGCAGAAAGGCTGGTCGGAGAGCTGGTGCCGCGAGGGGCAGAAAGGGGTCAGGAGGCCCCGTTGGCACTGTTCCTCCCTCGACACGGCCCGCCCCAGCGCCGCTGCCCCCCCGGCACCCGGCCCACAGTGAGAGCATTAAAGACGGTCACCCAGGGACCATCTTCCCACTCGCTCACTCCCAGCATCGGCTGGCTCTATTAGGGAGAGCATGTTTTATTAATGCTGGATATTAAAGTTTAATACTGTGATTACAGGGGAAAAATGGGACTTCACCTTTGAGGAGTATTAGAGGATTCCAAAGAGAGCGTGTGAGTGAGAGGGACATTTGTCACGGCCTTGCAAGACAGTCACCCCCATCCATCACGCTCTGGTCGAGCCTCCCTGGCTGGTGGGTCAGCCACACACGCTAATTGCCCTTGCGGTGCTCCTGTGGGGTCAGCTTCCATCCCAGGGGTCTGAGGCCACTGAGCAGGACATGTGGGTGGTGCCAGGGGCCCCAAGACCCCCAAAGAGGGGCTCCTGACTCAGCAGCCCACACCTCTCTGTCCTACCCTGGCCGCCTTCCGCCAGGCTGAGGCAAAGGCCAGACACCCCTTCTCGCCACTCATCCCATGAAGGGAGCCCCTGGGGAGCATGGCATCCCTAGTTTGCCATCATGGGCCCCTCAGACACTTCTCCCCTTCACGGGTGTGATGGCCAGCGGGCAGGAGGGCCACGCCTCACCCCTCAGAAGACAGGGGCCAGCAGGGTGCAGTGGGCACCAGGGCTGCTGACAGAGATTTCCAGAAAGGGGGGGATACTGCTAACTGCCACGTTCCCTCCCTCCTTAGCACCCGTGGGCAGAGGAATGGGGTACAGAGCCCCCAGGGGAGGCTTTGAGGCCAAGCTGAGGTCCTTCCTTCAGCACAGAGCCTCCTCCTACTGGGGCACCTGGACACCTCCCATGTGCCCGCCGGCCGGGCCAGCAAACCTCCCGCCTCCACGTTCTCTGCAGCCGGCTGGTAGCACGGGTTCTTCTCCACGTGGTGTACACACACACACACACACACACACACACATACACACACGCAGCTTCATTCTGCACAAGGTGCTGATCGATATGTGTTGTGTGGTCAGTGAAATTAATGAACGCTTCTGGAAACACGCTGCTGGTAATGAAAAGATCCCATGAGCAGGCATCGAGCCCTGGGTGGGGGGTCCCAGCAGCACCCACCCTCACCACTTCAGAGATGACGAGGGCTGGCCAGGCTAAGAAGTGATTCAGTCGACAGACGGCAGGTGCCTGCCGTGCATGCCCACTCTTCCATCCCACACACACAGCAGACATCACTAATCAATAGCTACACACTGCTGTGAGCCCAGACCCAGCCAGAACCCTCCCCACCCAACCAGCCGGGCAGCCAGGGTGTGATCAGAGTGGGTGTGCAAGACAGAATCTGGCCGGACATTTGACTTTTACATGAAACTGAGAACGGGGGGCAGGCAGCCTGGGGCTCCTCAGTTTCCCCTGGGAGAGGAAGCAAGAAGGAGGATTTCACATTCAGCTGTGCTCTTGGCTGTGCTCATGCACCACCCTGGGCCTCTGGGCACCCTGGGCACCCTGGTCCAGCACAGGGCTGGGTACACAGCAGGTGCTTACCAAGTGCCTGTGGGTGGCTGTGACCAGCCCTGTGTAAGGAGCCTTGAACTGTCTGCTTCCTGCTGGGCAGAGCTACTTGGCCTGGGAGGGACCTCAGAGGGCCCCGCTGACCCAGGCAGGCCCATCCAGGTCCCCTTCGGGCCCAGGTCCCGTGAGAGCGAGGACAAGTGGCTGCAATGAGAAGCCTGTCGGTGCCTCTCCCGGGAGAGTTCAGGCTGCCCCGTGGGACAGGATCAGCTCAGTCCTGGGTTCCAGGGGTCTGCTGGGCAGGCGGGAGGGGGAGAGCCAGCCGCCTGGAGGCTCCACACACGCGGACCATTATCTGCAGCCACTGGGCCCTTCCTGAGAAGTAGTTCGTGTAAAAGTAGCAGAAGCCGTGAGTGGAAACAGATCCTCTCAGCAAAGTGGCCCCGTGGGGAGTGACCTCACCCAGAGGTGCCCACTTGGCTGCAGCGGCATGGACAGGTGGAGCCCACCAGGGGGACCCCCAGCCCACTGTTAGCCCCAGGCCTGCTCCCAGGCCCTCCTGGCAGGGTAGAGGGCCCCAGGAGGCCAGGCCTTCAAGGTCTGGAGTCCAGATGGGGCAGGGGAGCTTGGGGGGCTGGAGCGGGGGGGCCGCCGCAGCAGCTCTCCACTCCAGAGCAGCCCTGGCCTCGGGTCAGCTCAGGGCCTAACAGACGGGGGGTCGCAGCCAGAAACGCCCAGAGAAACCCCAGTGAGACCCTTGGGCTGTGCCGCCCTGCACCCTGCATGTCCTGGGGCAGCCCTGATTTCACCGCCCATCACGAGGGAAAAGCATCCCAGGGTCGTAATGAGGGGCACGTGGCTGGTGACCGCAGTTGGTGTCATAGCCATTCTGCTGTCACTGGCAGCTCGGCGGCTGGCATACAGGAGGTACTTGGCCCTCCATGGGCACCTCACCCTTCATGTGACTCCGGGGGGTAAAAGAGAAGTAGGTAAGGGGGCTCAGAGAGGAGCATGGGGCCGCTGGCAGCCGGGGGGGGGGAACTTTCTTCTCACTGGAGACAGTTGTGCATTCTGAACTTTATATTATGTTTAAAAAAATACAATTCAATTAAAAATAAATATCCTCACGCCTGTCTGACTATATTTATCTCTCACCCAAGAAATGCTATTTGCGCCCAAAACCAAGCAAGGAAGGAGGGCGTGTGTGTTACAGAGATGCTGGGACCTCCTCTCTGTGTCGGAAGATTGTATCGAAGGCGTGAGGACGTCGCCAGAATTTCAAAGACTACTGTACAGCACGGTAGCCACTAACCGGAGTTGAGGATTTCAATTTAAATGAATTAAGGTAAATAAAATTTAAAATTCAGCTCCCAAGTCACACTACTTCCACCTCAAATACTCAACAGCCACGCGTGGCAGTGGCCTCCCTTCTGGACGGTGCAGATATAGGACGCTCTTGCCATCGAAGAAAGCTCCGAGGAATGGCACTGAATGCCCATGGCCACGGAGGCAGGCTGCGCCGCCCACGCCCCGCAGGCCCAGGTCTCCTAGGGCTCTCCTGTACACAGTAGGAGCTCAATAAATACCCAAAGAGCTGCACCCTCATTCACTGCCTGTGGGGTCGGGGGGGCACACTCAGAGCCAGGCACAGTGGGATGAGTGAAGGAGAGGAGCTGGTCAGGGAGGGCTTCCTGGAAGAAGTGGAGCGTCAGCAGAACCGGCAGAGAGTTAACGAGCACACAGAGAGGATGGTGGAGGCACCTGATCAGAGGCTGCAGCACAAATCTTGGAGGAGGGAGTGATCCAAGGGGACCCAGACAGAGATGATGCCGACCAAGGTGTACACAGGCCCCAGGGGCACAGACTTTAGCGAGCGGTCTTGATGGCCCTGCACTTCCAGGCTGGCCAACTTCTCGAGGATTCTGATGAGCAGAAATCCTTTCTGGAGGAAGGTCCCAGACCCCACTGAAGTAGGAGGGGAGGAGGTCTAGGATGGACCCTGGGCAATGTGTGCGGCAGGTCCCACAGCGGGGGAGATGCAACCCCACAGAGCCTGGGGTCTTGGGGTCTCGCTGCTGCCACACTTCCTCAGTCCCCAGAGACCCCCAGGCAGAACCCCCCTGTCCTGAGTGTCCCCCTCTCTCATCTGAGTCTGGTGACCGTTACTTACAGCTTGAAGGAGCAAGTAATGCACCTAGAGAAACTCTTTTCCTTGTGCTGTGTTTTTTATTTAATTTTCCAACGAACACACTCTTTTATCATCCAAAACCGTGAAAGTAAATTAAGAAGAAATGGGTTTCTTTCAATTAGGCTCAGCGTTGCTTTGAGTAACTGCCTATAATTCTATTTAATGAAAAAATAAAATCATTATTCCTCGTCTCCCCCTGCCCTGTCACAAACCCACAGACGGGCTCCATTAGCCTGCACCGTAGATTTATTTAATTAGAAAAATATTTTGTTTTCTCTGATTCTTTGGGAAAAGAAAAAAAAAACCCTCCAGGCACAGAATTAATCAAATCTGTTACCTGGTGGCTAACGGCTCCTACACTCAGACATCTCTGTCCACACCGTTGTTCCTACCCCTGGATTTCGACCCAAATTTGGATGCATACCTCCACCGGGCCGCCGCGCCTCCCTGGCTATGTCTGGCAAACTCAGATGCCAAGACCCTCGCTCCCAGGGTAGAGAGACCCCCACGGAAGGCACTTGGGGAAACGGGCCAAATTCTTCCGTCGCCAGAAAACCCCAGTCCTCTGGGCGTGTTCATAATGCGCAGGAAGCTGGAGCCGGGACGCACACGTGCTGCTTGTTAAGCCAGAGCCCCCCTCTGACGGTGCCAACCCCGGGATGGGACCCCTGCCTGGAGGCCTCATCTGGTCCCCAGGGACCTGAGCGGGGTCCGGGGGACAGGAGCCAGGGAGCCCAACTAACTGTAAAGAAGATGCTCTCACTCCCACCCTCCCCGGGGGGAGAAGTGGGGTGTGGGAGTCAGGCCCTCATGACCCCCAGGGTGACCTTGGGTGACCCCCTGCCCAGAGTCTTCAGTGCCCTCAAATGCCCAGCAGGAGCATGCCCCGCGGGGTGCGTCTGTTATAGGGTCACTAGACGCAACTCTGTGCACTTTGGGCCACCCTGGGCCCCATTCTAGGGACATCGAGTCACCTACCCTCATCCCTTCCAGAAGACAAGACAGACAGATCCACTGGGAAACCCACTGTGGCCTGTGAGGCCCAGAATGCTGACCCCAAGGCATCATGTCTTCAGGGTCCATCCCTCACTGGGGGTCCAGTGGAGGGTGGATGGAGCGCTGGTTCTCCTTGCCTTTCAGGCCGGGGAAAGCTGGAGGAAACTGGATGAGACTGAAGGAAGAACTTCCTCCATTCCAGTGCCCGGCTCATGTGGGTGCTGCAAATATGGGCCGAGTGACCGGCTGAAGGAAACAGTGACCTTGCGGATGCTCAGCCCTCGAGCTTTCCTCCTCCCTCTCCCTCTGCTCCCACCCCCTTCCTTCTTCTTCCCTCCTCCCCCCCTCCCCGCCCCTGCTCCGCAGGCGGCGACCCCACCTCATTCCCTGTGACTGTGTGGTCCCCATACCCTGGTTACGTGCACGTGCATCCCCAGCCTCGTCAAACCCTGATATGATCCTTAAACAGCCTTGAAGGACTCCAAAGCAAGTTTTGTTTTGTTTTCCAACAAAAGCAGCTCAGCTTTCTTGCAGGGAGGCTTGGGAGGAACAGAGCAACTGGGGGTCTGCCGGGACTCCCACTGCTGAGCGGGACCACCAGGCCCCAGGACCATCTTCAGTCCTTCTCACGAACCGCCTCAGAGTCCTGCAGGGTTGCTGGAGGAACCCATCCCAGAGGGACTTCTTATTCCAGCTGCATGGGGTCTGCACTCTATATCCCTCCTGGACACGCAGGCACCCCTCAGCCCAGTGGAGCGAATCTGCGGCCTCGCTCCCACCCAAAGTTAGCCCGGAGCATCACGGGAGAGAACGTTCTCCACCCGAGGCCCCCGGAAGGGGGACTTCGTTCTCCATAGCTCTTGGCTCCGGATGTGCTGGCAATCCTGCAGACAGGTGTTTTCATGTGACCACCGTGGCAAATGTCCCCGTCTCCCACTCTGGCCTCTCCCAGCTTGCCTCTGCCTGTGGCAGCAGAGCCACGGAAGAGGCCGCTCCAGTCAAGGCCTCAGCACTCCTGTTATGGGCTGTGAGGACATGGGGGGACAGCCATCCACACGCCAAGGAGAGGCCTCAGAAGGTGCCAGCCAGGGGACATCTTGACCTCAGACCCCCAGCCTCCAGGACTGGGAGAGAATGCACGTCTGTTGTTTCAGCCGCCCAGTCTGATCTTTGTTACACAGCCTGAGCTGACTAATACACTGCTGCCAGGGGCCCCATCACAAAATCCACAGTCAAGCCGCAGGCAGAGGATGCTCTCCCTCAGGCCTGAGGCCAGTCCTACATCAACATCCCTGAGGCCTCAGAGACCCTTGTCATTTGCATGGGCTCTTCTCCCTTAACAGGGACCCCAGCCTCTCATGGCAGACCCTCCCCAGTCTGTGGGCCCACCTCTTGGCCTCCACCAACTCGGACTTTCCAGCCAGGAGGGGGCTTCTCACAGACCACGTCATGCAGGCCATGATGAGTGTGGAGGCCAGCACCCCACCCCCACCCAACTGTGTCCCACCAACACTGGTTCCCGAGGAACAGCGCCCCATGTGGCCAGAACAAGACAGTGCAGGAAATCCACCTCTGTGGGTGGTAGTAGTCAGGACCCTCTCCCACCCCCGGACCCCCCACCTGTGGTTAGAACCTGGACAGGGGCTGCCAACCTGGCCTCCAGTCCACGACCCACACGAGCTGTGGGCTGTATGGCCGCTTCCCCGCCCGTTTCGGTCTCCCCTCCGGAGCCGTGGAGCAGCCTGGGGTGGCCCGAGGATGCTGTCGTGTGCACTGTCCCCCAGCCCAGACTCCGGGGGGCTATGTGTGGATGCTCTTGGAGGGCAGGGGGCCACCAGCTTCTCCCCACCCCTAGCCCCCGTTCATGGTGACACTCTCTGAGACCAGATCCAAGGCCCCGCCTCCCAGTCCCAGCGGATAGGATATCCGAGCCCCCGCCTTTGTGCAGCCTCTCTCCATCCTCCCTCCCGCGCACACCCACACACTCGGGGAGGGAGCCTCTCCTGCAAAGGGCCGAGCTGTGCGTGGAGTGCGGCCTCCCTCTGCTGGCACCTGTGTGCAACGACCACGGGAGGGAATCCTGGGTGGCCACCCCCAGGGGCGGCTCAGGCCCCTGGGGTCACAGGCCTTGGACCATGGGGGCTGGGGGCCCAGAAGACAGATGGCCTCCAGCTGACCAGAGCCGCAGATGGCCCTGCTGGGCCTGGTGCTGGCCATAACGGGCAGAGCCGACGTCTCCTGAGTGTTCGCTGTGAGCAGGGCAGGCGCTGAGCAGTCCTGGAGGGACGGTCTCCCTGACGGCCCACAGCCTCAGAGGGGCGTCATTAGCCCTGTGTTACAGAGAAGGAAACTGAGGTCAGAGGGAGACACAGTGATCTGGAGGGGAGGCTGTGCTCGGTGACAGCCCCGTCTCTCCAGGGATCACTTCCTGCTGCTGGACAGGGAGAGCCACACAAGCATCAAAGTCATCAAGTCTTCTTCCACCCATTGCTGGATGGAGAAACTGAGGCACGAAGCTCTAAGTCACCTGCCAGCCCTGTCTGGAGCTCTTCCCCCTGCAGGGTGCTGATCTGAGGGGTGCTGGGGGTTGGGGGCTGCTGGCCTGGGGATGTCTGGAGGGAAGCACCCAGTGACAAGGAGGAGGAGGAGCTGGGGTGGACCCGGGCTGGTTGTGCCCGGACACCTGGATGGGGCAGGACGGGGCAGCGAGCGAGAGGCACCAGCTGTGGGCTCCAGCATCGGGACAGGCCCGGGGGACCTCCTTTCTGTGTGCTGTTGAGCCTCTCCTTGGAACCCGACCCCCAACCCCCCCAGAAACCACCAGAGGCCCCAGCGCCCCTTCCCTGGCCCCCAGGGCCTGGCTGCGCTGCTCTCTGGAGCCAAACACCAAGCCTGGCTCAAAGGTTTTGGCTTCTGGGTCCCATCCCAATGACGTCCCCACCAAGACACTAGGGAGCAGTGGGTGGCCAGCAGAACTCGCCCATCCAGGCAGATGGAGGGCTTCTCTCATCACCAGCACAAGTGACTCCTCTGGCTCTGGAGAGAGGGACTGGTAGTCTCAGCAGAAGTAAACAGCGGCCGACTGTTTATCTGTCCTGACGGCAAAAGCTGGGCTGTTTCTGTCCACTGTGCCACCGCTCCTGGGGGGAGGGGGCGGCGGGGCGGCAGCAAGACATGGCCGGAGCTGTGGCCAGGACACAGAATACAAGACTGAGCTCACCTCCGCCCCTCCCAGAGGCCCAGCTCGCTGGGAGCATGGGGTCACCACCCTTGCAGGCCCCCTGACCCCCTGGACCCCAGTGCCCTGGGCCCCTGGACCCCAACCCACCAGACCACTGGACCTTAGCCTCCTAGCTTCCTGGGACTCTGGACCTCTAGTCCCCAGCCCCCAGCTCCAGGGAGAGGGCCCAGCAATGTCAGACACTCAGGGATATAGGAGCCAGGCCGTTCTGGGAGAGAAAGACCACCAGGGAGGGGGGGTGCATCTGTCCTGGGCATCACGAGTGCCCAGGAAAAACCGGCTGTGTGGTGGCAGTGGACAAGCGTGCCCACTGGGGGAGGACGCAAGGCCAAGAGCACAGAACCATCTCCAGTCCCGCAGCCCTGCCCTGCTCTTGAGCTCCACCGTGCCTCAGATTCCTCCATTGTGAATGGGGCTGGGGCAGATCCAGGTTCTGCGGGGCCTGAAGCTTTCAATTTGGGCCACTTTAAGAGGAAGAATATAAAATTTTTGGAGGGGCTAGTGCAAGTGAAGACCCTGAAGGTAGCTTTCCAGTAAGTCTGCCCAGGGCGGTGGTAACAGTGCCTCCCAGGGGCACCTCGGCGTCAGAGAGCTGCATGGAAAGGACTTTGAGCACCACCAGCTCACCGCTAAGGCTGCGCGGGTGTCAGCTCTCACCAACAGCCTGGGGTACATGCACACACTCACGTGGACAGCATGCACACATTTGTGCACACATGTGAATACATGCACTTGTGCACACATGCATGCCCACACTCAAATGCACAATATACATGTGTGTGCATGCACACGCGAACATGTATCCACGGGTGCACATGTATGTGTGCGCAGGCTCACTTGCACACATGCCTGCGTGCATACACACATGCACACTTGCATACACATACACATGAATGCACGCATGCACATACTCAGGTGCAGACACACAGCATACACTGACACACGCACACACATGCACATGTGCACAAAGAGCTCTTGTGTTTCTGGTGCCCTGAGAAGCTCAGAACATCCTGGTGAGGAGGACGTGAAGGGCTTATGGGGCAGGAGCTGTGGAGCCGGAGCCTGGCAGAGGCCCAACTCGTCAGGTGCCCAGCACAGTGGGGCCCACTGTCCCCGAGCACACCAGGGAGAGAGGACAGCAGAGAGAGTGTGTGGGTGGGCCTGGGCCTCTGCAGTGGCAGTTGTGAGGGGCCACAAGAAGCCCCCCCAGCAGTGAGGCCTCAGCAACACCCAGGGGCCAGCCGGAGCAGGGGGTCAGCGGCACGTGTGGCCCCCGCCCAGGCCAGCGCCCCTCGCCCAGCTCTGAGCCCCCAAGGGCCTGGAGTCTTCTGCAACACCGCAGGGAGCCCCAGAAAAGATGAACACTGAGTCCCCCACCTGCGACAAGGTCAAAGAGGTGCTTCCGTTTGGGTCCAAGATAAACAGCACTCTGATTCTGGTGCACCCCGGTGTCTTGGGGTCAAGGTCAGAGTCACCACAGCAGGCCTCGGCCAGACAGCAAGAGCACACGGCCTTCCTGGGGAGTGTGGGCCTTGTCCCCGGAGCCGTGGGAAGTTACCAGATGGGGCTTCTCAGGGGAGCGACACCCCACAGGCTGGGGACCTTGCCTAGCAGCAGACCCAGCCCAGGCAAGACAACCCCACCTCCCAGGACTCCTGCACCCCCATGGCCCCTAATGCCATGTTGTTCTTAAGACCCAAGACCCCGGGAGGTGCACTGGTGTACCACCACAATTTCAGCATTTCTAAAAACTCCAGATCTCATCTTTTACATTGTGAGATTGGGGTCAATGATTCATTTGCTCAGTTTGCAAAAAGACAAAGCCATGCAGAGCTGCCCGGAGCCTAGATGGGCCGCCTGTGGGAGCCACGATAGGCAGCCATGTGCAGCATGGACAAGCTTCTGTGCAGGAATAATTCCAGCTCCAGTCCAAAGGATTTCCAGAAAGGGGGAATTTGTACTTGATGGTAGGGGAATCGATCAATTTATCATTGTGTCAGAATCTCCACGCAGACCACACAAAACCCAAGGAACAAAGACAGACTGGAAAGGCTCTCTCTAAACCCCGACAGCTTGCTACCCACACAGAAAAAATTATTTACGAAGAGCATCTCCAAGTCCACAGTGACGCACAGTAGTGACTGGTCCTTCACCCCTTCCTTCACTGCTTCGTTTGCAAGGTGCTGTTGCAACGGTCCCACAGGAAAGGGGTCCACCCCCACCCTTTGAATCTAGGCTGGGCATTTCGTGTTTTCTCTCCCTCTGTCTGTCCACCTCTCTCTTAACCCAGCTCCGGCCATGAGAACAAGCTCAAACCAGCCCGGTGGAGGATGAGACACCACGTGGAGGAGAGTTGAGGTGCCTGCAGCCAGCCAGCCCTCCAGACATGGGCAGACCCAGCCTGGATCTGCAGAGTCACCCACCTGATCCACTGCTGACCAAAGACACATGGACAACAATCAGTGCTGATCATTTTAAGCCACTGAGTGTTGGGTGACTTGTTACACGGCTCTAGCTAACAGCTACAGACGGGATCGCATGGAGACAGTCAGAGACAGACGTTTGGAGTAACGAGAATCTCACCATTCTTGGAGGGATTGAGACTCAGAAAGAGCTTTTCCTTTGTTACATCACTTTTAACTTTCTACATAAAATACTCTGTTTTACCAAATTTATCTGCTAATACCTTATTTTAGAATGATAGTGTATGTTTGATGTTTATAGTTTCCCAAATTTATATTTTGGCTTGCTTTTGTAATATACACAAATATTTTTGTATCTCAAATGTGGCAGATATTTTGATGCTTTCATTTATTTATTTATTTATTTTGGTGAGGAAGACTGGCCCTGGGCTAACATCCGTGCCCATC
This sequence comes from Tapirus indicus, assembly GCA_031878705.1. Taxonomy (NCBI): domain Eukaryota; kingdom Metazoa; phylum Chordata; class Mammalia; order Perissodactyla; family Tapiridae; genus Tapirus; species Tapirus indicus. The sequence continues at coordinate 86,062,812 of CM062924.1, read as the reverse complement.
TTCCTCTACTTTATACGGGATGCCGCCACAGCATGGCTGACAAGCGGTGCATAGGTCCACACCCAGGATCCAAACCTGCGAACCCCGGGCCGTTGAAGTGGAGCGCGTGAACTTAACCGCTGCGCCACCGGGCCGGCCCAGAGTCTTTGATTTTTTTAAATGAAATGTGTTTACCTTAAAAATAATATGGTATTTTGGTATTGTGGAAAATAGACGCCAAGACCACAGAACTGCTCTTTTGCTGTGGCTTCGTGGTTACTGCTTGTCACAGCCCCAACGACACTCAAACTTCCTTAACCTCTTGAGTAATGCACAGAAATCTTATTATTCTTTTTCTGATTTTAAAATTGCAACCATCATTTTTTAAAGGAAGGAGAGTAAATTCCTTTAAACATTTTAAACATTTGTAAGAGAATAAATTTTATTTCCTTCTAAAATACTTCCATTTTCTGATAAAAGCAAAACTCCCCCAAGTACTTGTTTAATTCTAGTGAATAAAGTTGATAAATATGGAAAAATCCTTAAATTCTCTTAAAATTCCCATACCATTTTCAGATTTAGTAATCTTACGCTGTTCAACTTAAAATCACAAATCTGATTACTTAAATAAAAATTTTAAATTTAAATTACTTAAAAATTTTAATAAGGCTGGTCTGTTGGACAATCTAATATGCCGAACTCTTAAATATTCCAAGTACTTAAAATACCAAACAGAAAGAGAGTATTTCTAAACCTAAAACAAATACAAACAGGCTCTACTGTGCCATCCCACTTCATTCCCATTCTCCAAGGAGACAGGGATGGTTACCCTCCAGGGAAATGATGGCTTGCCCCTCACCCCCAGTGACCTTTCTCACGATCTGCATGGCCGAGCTTTTTATAGCCACTGCGCGACGCACTCCAGACCTAAAAAGGGTTGGTCTCACAGCCCAAGCCCATGGGTTTAAGTCCGGTCATCATTCGGTGCCCCCAGGGAAGTCTGCCACTCTCACTCAGACTGGAGCTGGCCTCGGTCCCTGGACCCAAGCTGACCACGAGCAGCAGAGCCCAGCAGAGCACAGTCAACGGGCAATCCTCACGTAATACGATCAAGAAATAACGGTTCTTGTAAGCCACGGAGATGCTGGGCTTGTTTGTCGCTGCAGCACAAGCTGACTAGTGGACCTTGCATTGCTTCTCTGAAAACGTGGACACGTCTTCTGGGCCAGTGCTGCAGAAACTTGAACGACATCCGTTTCATCCTTCATCCCCTGTGTGACTCTCACCCAACTTCTTTGAACTCGGATCCTTTTCGTCTTCCCCCAGAGGGTAGGACCACAACTCCTTCCTACAGGCAATAAAACAGCATCCAATTGGATTCTGCCTATCTCCCTTGGCTTTAAATCACGCTAAATATAGCTATACAAAATATCTAGGTATAATTGTGTTAGTCACTAAGTAGCCAGTTCCAAAAATCACACATTGTATGTGACAACAGCATCTCCTGAGTGGGTTCTGCTGCATGTAAGTTTTCTGGGGAGGAGAGTGTTCTCTGATTAAAAGCATTTGGGAGAGGCTTTATTCTAGAGCGCCCTTCAGGAAACTCAACAACACATTAGCCAGTTCAAGGCTCTGAGAAGTCCCTCAGTGAGGGACCACTTTAAAGTGTTCTCACCCTGTATTTTCCCAAACGTGTTACATTGCTTTCATGTAAGCTCTGTTGAAGATTGTATTATTTGTTGACAATTATCTGTTCCCTTCCCAGCCTTCCCAAGCCCCACCCGGTCAGAGCTTTTCCATCCTACTGGCTTTGGTTTGGCCAAGTTACCTGCTTCGGCAGATGGACTGCTCGCCGTGCCCCAGAGTGGGTTGGCTCTGCCTTCTGGCTCCTGCCTTCCCCCACCAGCAGTCAGCCTGCAGTCCTCATGTAATGTGACCACAAAATAAACTGCTGTTGTAAGCCACCGAGATGCTGGGCTTGTTTGCTTTTGAAGCAAAAGCTGACCAATACAGAAACTGGTACCAAAGTAGGTCCTGCCCCAACGACAGTATTGCGACATTGGCTTTGGTGGGAAGAAAACTCATAGGAAGCCGGAGGCAGAGAGACCCATGTCACGACGTACAAACCATTCCTGAAACGGATGCCTGTGATGACTGGGAAGGCAGACCTGCACCTAATGGACAGGGCTCTGGGTGACAAGGCGCCAAGGCAGGTCCTCAGTGGTGAGTTGGCCTGGACTGGCTGCACTGATAGGAGGTGCTGAGAAGGAGTGGCCCAGAGGACTGACCGTCTGTTTACGAGTGGGCGTGAAGTGGAAAGGGGTATCCAGAAATCTCGGGACTGCAGGGTCAACAGATGCAACTCTTTCTCACGGAGAAAAGTATAAGGTTTCAGATTAAGACCCAGCCTGGGGACAAAAGCCAAGCCAGAGGAGGGCTTCCCACCTTTTGTAAAGACCTCTGATGGGATGGCGGTGGCTCTTAGTGGGCACCTGTGATTCAGTCTACAGAAAGAACACATTTGGAGAAGAATTGCGGGTGTGGCTTTTGGGACAGGGAGCTGACTAGATGACAAATCCGTTTAAAGAAAAGATTTTAAGACAGCAGCATTGGCCAGAGGGCCACCCGCCTGGGTTAACTGTTAAGGATGAGAAACAACTCTTGGCCCCCAGCTTTCCACAGGCGGGGAGCTGGTGGAGAAGGCGCCTCAGCCACCGAAGAGGTGATCTTCTCTAAGGTCGCTGCAGATGTGCGGGGGAGGGGAATAAAAACGGGAGGACTCCCAGGGCTGGGAGCGGGAGCCTGGGCTGCACTGGGCCCGGCTCAGCAGCTGTGCTGTCTCAGGTGGGGCTGATCACTTATCTTTTCAGTGGCCAGGTCTCCGAGTCACAGGAGCCACATCCAGACATGACACACGTCACGGCTGGACTTTGAGCACGAAGTCAGGATTGGACAGGACTTCCAGGGGTCAGGGGGTTTTGCAGGCATCAGAGAAGCAAGCATTTGTGCCCACGTGTTGAGATGGGTGGTATTCATTTCCCACCATCGCTGGCTCCCTCCCACCCTTGCCTGGCTTCCCTGTGAGGGAGCGTGCTTCCTGGCCCCACAGACTTCGGGCGTGGCCACATAACAAGCTTTGGCCCCAGGACGTGAGACACCTGCCACGCGGCTCCGTCAGGTTGAAGCTGAAACACACTTGCAGGATTGGCTCTGCTCCTCTCGTCCTTTCCCTCCTCTATCAGTTTCCTGTGGCTGCTGCAAAAAATTGTCACAAATGTGGTGGCTTAACTGAAATTTATTCTCTTACAGTTCTGGAGCTCAGAAGTCCAAAACGGGTCTTGCTGGGCTAAAATCCAGATGCTGGCAGGGCTGGTTCCTTCCAGAGGCTCCAGTGGAGACTGTGTTCCTCGCCTTTTCCACCTCCTAGAGGCACCTGCATCCCTGGGCTCGCGCCCCTCCTCGATCATCACAGCCCCCCGGGCAGCATCTTCTCTCCTCCCTCATCTCTGCCTCCGTCGTCACTTCTCTCTGACTCTGACCCTCCCGGTCCCTGAGGACCTTTGTGCAGACTGGGCCCACCTATACACTCCAGGATAATTCCCCATCTCAAGATCCTTCACTTAATCCCATCTGCAAAGTTCCTCTTGCCGAGTAAGGTCCCATGTCCACAGGTTCCAGGAGTCGGGACGTGGCCGTGTTTGGAGGGTTGTTATCCTGCCTACCACACTCCCACGAAGTCATCACGGCCCAGATGGGTTCTACACTTTCAGCCCGGGGTCTGGAACGAGACGCTGAATGGAGCCCAGAAGAGCCATAGGCACCTGGCAGCCCTCCCGTCTGTGGCTGGAAGCCAGGGAGAAGCTGAGGCCGTTTGTCACAGCAGCAAGAGCTGGCTAATGTGACACCGTCACACACTGTGCACAGTGTCACCAAATCCAGGCGGGGAAATGTTCTTTTTAAATATTTTAAAATAGCGACGTTTCTTCAGCTGAAATCCCAAGTGTTTTTCCCACATCACTTCACAGGACTTCACACCCTGGGGTCCTCTCCTGACATCCAAGAAACGGCAGGAAGTACCTGCAAGGCCTCCCCGTGTCTCTCCAGGGGCCAATGATGATGACTATGAAGACAGCACTGTCATCCACGGGCAGGCCCCGTGACACCCTCAGACCAGGAAGCTGGTCAGGGGCAGCAAACGGGTGCCCTGAGCTGAGGGCAAGAGCTTCCCCACGCCCCCCCCACCCCGCCAACAGCTTCAGCCCTGGGCCAGCCACCTGCCCGCTCCCTGGAGGGTGCCTCCTCTGTCCTCCCTCGTTCTGGACACTGGCCTTAGAGCTGGAGCCTGGACCTGGGCTAGGAGTCTGGAGCTGGTCTGGAGACCCCAGCCAGGGGCCTTGGATCCCCTCAGGGCCAGGGACTCTGAGCCAGAGTTGTCCCCATGGCTGTTCACTCACTGGCCTGTGGGCCCCTGGGGCCTACCCCCGCCCCATGCTGTCCATGATCAAGGGCTCCTTCGCAACCCTCCAAACCCTTCCACCCTGCGGAGCCTACCCCACACAGCTGGGTGCCAGGGAGGGCAGAGAGAACTGGACCCAGAACTTGTCCCCAAGGAAGTCACGGCCCATTGGGGTTCTCGGTGGTTCTCATAGGATGAAGGATGATCTCCTTGCAAAGCAGAGAGGGAGAAATGATCCACACAGAGAACAAGACCATGGGTGCTGTGGGATTCAGAGGGTGGAGCCTGGGCAGTCAGGGAGGGCTGCCTGGAATTGGGGGCCTGGCACCTTGAACTGGGCCCCAAAGGATCGTGGGTGGGATGGGAGAAGCAGCTGAGGGTCTGGAGAGAAGCTAAGGGAGGGTTTTCCCGGTGGGACTTGCCTCTACAGGACATCCAAGCAGCATCCCTGCAATGGCATGATTTCCGCACGGGAGAGGGACTCACTCTGCCCGCTCCCCCAGTGCGAGCCAGGCTCCACTCATCTCCCCCAAGGCCCATGGGTTGTTGGGAGGAAGGGGTGCAGGAGGAGTGGGCATGAAGCAGAGCCCCAGGCCCCACATGGAGAATCACCAAGCAAGTGGCGCTGCATCCTGAATGAATCAGCGCTGCCGTGGAAGGTGGGCTGTCTTCCTCCTCCAGCCTCCCCCAGTGACGGCGCCTCCTGCACTCATGCAGGGGCCCCGCGGCCGGCTGCAGCCCTCGGCAGAATGGAGCAGGGGCTAGGCCCTCCCAAATCAGCATCAGGCCGCAGGGAGGCCCGGGCAGTGGTGTGGCTCACAGCCTGCCACACCTGTGGCTCATCCCGGGCTGCGCGAGGGTTTCGGGGGAGGGGAGGAGATTCATCCCAGCTGCTGTGCTCACCACAGGAAAGCCCCCGAGCTGGACAGGGGCCAGGGCACCAAGGGGAGAGAGACCACGGGAATGGGTCCCCCCCCCATGACTGCAGGGCCTATACCCCAGGCAGGAGGGCAGGGGGGCCGGTCCAGAGCCCGCCTTGGGGACGATGGATAGACTGAGCAGAGGTGGGCCAGCAAGTCCCCGAAGCCCGGAGGAGGGCACTGGAGAGCAAATAAAAGGGGATTCAGCTGAGCAGAGGCAGCCACCAACCCCGGCCCAGCATGTTACATGGGCTGGACGCAGAGCTCCTGTCGCAAGGGTTCCAAGGAGCTGGGCTCACGGAGTGGGATTGGGGCCCTCGGGCAAGAAAAGTGCTGCCCGCCAGCTGGTCTCAGTCCTGGGACACCACCATGGACAGGCGGGGGTTGCAGCTGGAGGCTCCAGACTGTCAGACGAGGGGCCAGGTGTCAGGCGGCTGAGCTGAGTCTAGATGTGGCGGGGACAGCAAAGGGTGTCCTGGAAAAGGAAACCGGTGAGGCAGGCGTGTCGGGGGAGGCGGTGCACTCAGCTCTGGGCCCCTGGCTCCCCCGGGGGTTCCACACGGCTCCCCAAGTGTGTGCCTCCATCCACCGACATCGGGAACCAAGGGTGATCTTCACTATGCGGACTCGGGGCCTGGGTCAGCCTCACTTGCCCGCGGGGCCAGGCACCCTGCCTCAGTCCCGGCCTTCGGGGTGAGGCCTGAGGCCCATGAGCAGGGACACCACCATGGTAGCGTGGGTTTGGGTAGAGGTGCCAGGCCAGACCACAGGTGACCGTCCTCAGGGGGTCTGTGTGCCCCTCTCTGGTGTCACTTCCAAGGGCATCCTTGACCTTGACGTGCCCCCACGTTGGGCGTGGCCAGTGCTGACCGACATGTGAGAGTGCTCACCCTGTCCCCTCGGCCACCATGTTCCTGCTTCCCCCACGAAGGCCGGTGCACAGGATGCTGGCACATCCCACTGGGGCTGTGCCGTCACCCTGGGACCCCCTGGAATGGGAGGGCACATGTAGCACACTGCAGGCCCCCACAGCCAGGCCAAACGGGGCAGGGCCAGCCGAGGCCCAGGTGACCCAGCAGAAGAGGTAAGTCAGCAGGGCTGTTAGTTCAGAGGGAACTGGTACCCTACAGGGTGTGCCCTGCAAATTTTGCCTATACTATGTGCTTTATACATGCTTTGAGCGCTGCCAGCCCCCCCTCAATAAGGGGGTGCCGGGAACTGAGAGAGGAGCTGTAGTTCCCCCTGTGGTGGCTGACAGGGCCTCTGCTCCCAGCTCTGGAGCTCTTCCCCTGCTTGGAGGCCGGGAGTCAGGCCCACAGCAGTGTCACCGCCCTACCTACAGAGGACGGCACCCCGAGTTTTCCACGACCCCGACCCTACCCCATCACTCATTTCCTTAGTGAGCGCAGCTTCTCCTCGACCCAGACACCCCCAGTGCACTCCTCGGCACCCTACGCACCAGTTCCCCGGCCGCCACAACACAGGACCACAGACACAGCAGGAAGCCACCTCCTTGCAGTTCTGGCGCCGGAGGTCCAAGATCCGGGCGTCGCAGGGCTGGTTCCTTCCGGAGGCTCTGAGGGGCAGTCTGTTCCAGGCCTCCCCCCGCGTCTGGTGGCTGCGGCCATGCCGGCGGTCCTCAGCTTGCAGAAGCGTCAGCCGGCTCTCTCCTCCGTGTCACGTGGTGCTCTCTGTGTGCGGGTCTGGGTCCAGATCCCCCCTTTACAAGGACACCAGTCCCACTGAATCAGGGCCCACCCTCGTGACCTCGTTTTCACTTGTCACCTCTGTAAAGATCTTGTCTCTAAATACAACACATTCTGAGGTCCTGGGGGTCAGAACTCCAACATATCTTTTTGGGGGACACAGTTCTGCCCATAGCACTCTGTGAACAGTGCTTCGCAAAGACCCTCTCACCCGCCCCCCACTACGCACTATTCTTCGTTGCCTTAGTGAACAGAGCTCCCTGGGGCCCTCCTGGCTTAAATCCTCCCTGACGTCCCCACCTCCCAGAGCCTCCTGGCTCCTCCTCAGGACCATGCAGGCATGTCCCAGCGTCCCCGCCTCACGCTCTCCAGGGGGCTGTCCCAGCCGACTTTTAGAAGGCGGAATCCTGAGTCACCGGAGAACGTCCACATCCGTCCAGCCTCATGTCCCACCCCTCCCGGCCCAGCACCCTCAAGGTCCACTCCCACGTGGTCGCCCAGTCCTGTGGGTACATGACCGGTCCTGCAATTCCTTCAGTATGGCCAGATGGGGGCTGACCCTCCCTCCGGGCAGTGCTGCGCTCACCCTGAGACAAGGAGGGGTGGTGGGCCGGGCTGTAGGAGAGCAGGGTCGTCTCGCAAGGCACTTGCCTCAGGAGGGTCCCAGGCACAGTCCCCGGTGGGGGCAAGAGGTGGCTGTGCTCCTCTCTGGGGGCCTCTGCCCAGAGGACGCAGGGGCACCCGGCCAAGGGTCTCAGGCACATCCACCCGTGTCCCCCCCAGTTCTCAGGGTCCTGCTCTCTGCTATCGTCCCCCTGCCTCTGTCAGGAGACCACGGAGGCCGAGCACCAGCCACCTCTGCAGCCCTGCCACCCACCACTGGATCCCGGGCCTGACTTCAGCCGAGTCTGCCCCGCAGCTTTGAGGGAAATCGGTGAGACTCTCACCCCCAGCCATCACCCAGGCCCTCAGCTCCTGGCACGCCTTGTCAACACGCAGCCCCAGCCAATGGTTTTCTCTCTCCACAGCTTCTGGCACAGACAGCAGAAGGCAGCCCTGCCGCAGGCCTTGTTGGCATCATCGGCCTCGCTTGGGTCACTGCCATGGTCACTGCACAGCCAGCTCTCACCTTCCACCTGCATCTCGACCCAGCTGAGAGCCCTGGCCCCAGGAGGGGCTGCAGCCAGGGGCACCACCGCCCGCTCCCACCAGCAGAGGGTCCTGGTGCCCCGGACAGTGAGAGACCCAGCTCCAAAACTCCACCCTGAGGGTCTGCCTTCCAGGACCACCTTGGTCTGGGTCCCCCAGAAAGCACAGCCCAGTAGGGAGGCTCTGGGGCTATTACCTCACTGGGGGGTAGTGGTGAGGGAAGCAGAGGTGGGAGGTGGCCCAGAGCAGGTCTGTGTCACCAGGCCCGTCCCCCACTGTACCTGATCCGTGGGACCCTCGCAGCAGCCTGTGTCCAGGGCCTTCCCTCATGCGGGGGGGACACGGTCATTCTCTGTCTCGGCTCCCCTGGTCCTCAGGGTGTTCACTTCCCCGCAGGCTCTGGCACAGCCTGTGGCAGCGTCAACAGGATACTCTCCAGTGCCAGGGGGCCAGCACCCACATGGAGCTGGGAAAAGGGCAGGTGTGGCCCAGAGGGTCTGGAGGGAGTGTGGAGGCGTCTGAAACAGCAGATACCCATTCTCAACCCTCCAAATCATTCCGCCCTGCTGAGCCCACCCCACAGGGCTGGGTGCCAGGGAGGGCAGAGAGAATCGGACCCAGAACTTGTCCCCGAGGAGGTCATGGCCCGTGGGGGTTCTCTGTGGTCCTTGTGGGATGAGGGATGATCTGCCTTGCAAAGCAGACAAAGAGAAATGACCCATGCAGAGAACGAGACCATGGGTGCTGTGGGATTCAGAGGGTGGCGCCTGAGCGCCAGGGAGGGCTGCCTGGAGGTGGGGGCCTGGCACCCTGAGTTGGGCCCCAAAGGATCATGGGTGGGATGATCCCTGGTCCTGCATGCAGAACCCAGAGGCGGGGCAGGGGCTCACCCAGGGTTACCCCTTAAGGAGGCCCCGTCACCATCAGTCAACACCGGACCAGAAGCTCAGGCGGCAGGATCCTGTGCCTGGAAAATCCACTGGCCTCAGCTGAAAGGTCGTTCCAAGCCAGAGGAGACATCAGTGAGGTGACTGTGGACAGAACAACATGGAGAGACCCATGGCCGCGTGTGCAAACAACACACCCCCAGTGGACTCGAACGCCCCACGTAAAACAGTAACAGAAAAAAAGGACACTGAACAGGTAGGAGAGACTCAGAAACATGTAAGATCTGTATGAAAATAGCAAGCCTTTCTGAAACAATGAAGTTAATAAAAATTCCCCTAAAATATACTGTGCAGCTTGTTTGGGAACAAATCAGATTTAAAGTTCACGTGAAAGAAGGGTCACACCTGGCCCCCCGGCTGGTCTGTGCAGCCCGTGAACTAGCAACAGTTTACACCTTTAAATGGTTGGAAATATCAAAAGAAGAGTAATATTTTGTGACACATGAAAATAATGAGATTTAAGTGTCAGTGTCCATGATAAAGTTTTATTGGCACACAACCGCGCCACTGGTTCACATTTGTCTGTGGTCACTTTTGTGCACATTGAGTAGTTGGGACAGAGACCGCCTGGACCAGGAGTGTAAACCATTCACCATCGGGGCCACCCCTGCTCTGGAGTAACACCGTCTAGCCTTAACCCCAGTCCCCAGTGCTGACTGAGTCCTGCTGTGTGCCAGGCTGCTCCAGGCACGGGGAAGACAGTGGTCAAGGAGCTGTGTCCCTGCCCTGGTGAGCTGAGGTTCCAGCCAGGGAGACAGGCAGTGAAAAGCGTGAGGGGGTGGGTTTTGGATGGGGCGGCCGGGCAGTTCCTCTGAAGAGGAGACATGAGTGACTCGAGTCACACCAGTGTCTGGAGGGAAGGTGCTCTGGGAGGCTGGAGCGGCAGATGCAAAGGCCCTGGGCCAGGAACCCGCCTGGAGGCGGGTGCAGTCAGAGAGGTGACCCAGGGCTGTGGGCCTTGGGCAGCTTCTTCATCTCTCAGAACAGGGCTCTTCATGGGGCCGGCCCAGTGGCACAGCGGTTAAGTTCGCGCTTGGCAGTCCGGGATTCGCTGGTTCAGATCCCAGGCGCCCGCCGACGCACTGCCTGTCAGCCATGCTGTGGCGGCGTCCCATATAAAGTGGAGGAAGATGGGCACGGATGTTAGCCCAGGGCCAGTCTTCCTCAGCAAAGAGAGGAGGATTGGCGCCAGATGTTGGCTCAGGGCTGGGCTTCCTCACAAAGAAACAAGAACAGGGCTGTTCTGCAGGTGAGAAGCCAGCGCGTGACAGGAGCTGGGTAAACGTCACCTCTTGTGAGGAGCAAGTCCTGGTTTTTGGCCGAGGAGCCGTGGGTCCAGGAGAGGGGGCAGGTGCAAAACCAGAGAATTTTTTTGTGATGACAGACTTTTTCATTTGATACAGATGACAAAGATGCCATTTGTAATGACAAAGACTCTGTCCTTGACCAAACTCCAGACAGGCTCCTCGAGCCCTCTTCTGCACCAGGCCTTCTCCTTGGGCCATGTCTTCAGTCTGCCGGGCCCCCCCCCCTTGATGTCTGGCCCCCTGGCCTGAATCCCCCTGTCCTTGAGGTCTGCTCTTGATTTCCGTCCACTGACCACTCCCCCACCCCGCTCCTTGGCTGTAAACCCCCTTGTCCTTGTATGCAGACTGGAGCCCCCGCCCCCGCTGCAGGAGTCTTAAGTAAAGACTTGCTGGCCACTTTAACAAGTGTCAGAATATTTTCTCTCACGGTGACTGCCCAGCCTCCCCTGGTCTCGCCCAGCCCAGGCCAGGTTCTCGGCTCCTCCTGTCCATCCCGAGACCACAGCTGGCGGAGGGGGCGGCCCGAGCCCTGGACAGCATCAGGGGCTGGCCTGAAACTTCACCCTCATCAGCACCCCGCCCGTTGGGCGGCGCTGCGTCCAGCGATGGCCCCAACTCCTAACAGCGTCCCGCTGGTGGACACCACCGAAGCCACCAGGGCCGCTGCATTGAGGATACCCACCCCCCAGGAGGGCAGCTCTGCCTGACTTCATTAATCTACCGCTAGCTCACGTGTCAAAGTGCATGTGATTTCTTGTAAAAATGATCTGGCTGCTAATTAGGCTGTTTATAACTTGTTTCCCTGGTCGCTAATGATAATTAACATGCAAATGAGCTCAGGGAGGGGAGGCTCTGGGGCCCCCAGTTCATTACCACGTTAATTACTGTTTGCATACTTAAGCATCACAGATATAAATGGCAGCATTTAGTGTAATGGGCAAGATGATAATTATACCAACAACATTTTGAAAAGTCATTTCGCTGTGTTATTTTTCTGCGTGATTAATGCTTCCATGCCTGCTTGATAAACTTCATTAGTTCAAACCAATATAGGCTCTGTACACAAACTGGCCAGCGGGCTTGGCCCATTAATCTCCCCCATCCCCTGGTGGTTACCAACTTTCAGAGGAAGGAAAAGGCAAAGGAGAAAGTTGGGTGGCTTTGGGGGAAAGCAAACTTCCCAAACTTTCTGCTTTTAAGGAGCTGGTCCCTTGGCATCTGCTCTGAGAGCAATGGCAGGAGATATCATTTAAGGGGCTGCATCTGGGGAGATCTGCAACTCGAGGCCACCCTCCTTTCGGGGAGCCGGGGCCCTCCCTGCACAGCAGCACGGAGGTCTTGCAAGGCCCGGCTCTGCTCCTCCCCTTCTTTCTCTCCCTCCTTCCCTCTTTCCTTCCTTCCTCTCCCACCTGTCAGGTGCCTGCTGGGCAGGTGGCGCCCAACCCCACCCTCCTGGAGCCAACAACAGACAGGTGAACGGTGCCAGGGAGTGAAGCAGGCGAGGCGGCAGGAAATGGGGAGCTACTTTAGAGAAGGGGGGGTCAGTGAAAGTCTCTCTAAGGAGGGACGACTGAGCCAAGACCTGAAGAGAGGGAGGGAGGAAGTGTGGGAGGAGGGGGTCAGTAGTGCAAAGGCCCTGGGGCAGGAACAGAAACAGTCTTGTCAGGGAGCAGGGTTGGGTCAGGCACAGCAAGGAAGCCAGGGTGTCTGGGCCAAGTGACAAGGGGGCTGGAAGATGGGCAGGAGGGGGTGAGGGCAGGAGCTGTTAGTTTAGAGGAGCCCAGCAGCCTCCATGATAAAAACAGAGGGCCATCTCCATGGGCGCTGAGACACAAATACCGCAAACCTGCTCCTCCTTGAACAGGAGCCTCGCCCACGAGAGCACCCGGAGCGCAGGGTGGCCCAAGGCAAACCACCGCCCCTGTGACGGAGATTAAAACACTCACCGAGCAACAGGTGAGCGGGTGGGTGGGGAATGGTGGGGACGCTCCTCCTGCATTATTGATCAAGGGATAGAACGGGAGGAGCCGGCCCTGTGACAGGTGTGTCCCCCCCCTCCGCCCACTGGCTGCCAGGCCTGCAGGAAGCTCAGCGCTGAGGCCAGCGGAGGGGTCCAGGCCGTGGGTGGTCAGCAGCGGGAGGACAGGCCTTGAGAGGAGAGGCCTCCCCCTCCCAGGCTTGTGGCTCCGGAGGACTGTGCTACCCCGCTGTCGTCGGGTCCTCCGCCTGCAGCTCCTGCCCATCTGGAGGCTGAAATTTCATCCGGTGTGGACCAGGCCCCACCCTCTCCGGCCTCTGGATCCCCACTGGGGTCGGGCCACTGCTGCCAAAGGTAAGCTCCCGGGGCCTGAGGGAGGCGCTGCTCAGAGTCGTGGGGGTGTCCTGAGCCTGGCAGCCAGGGGGCTCTCAGAGGACACCGGGTTCATGGGATGCTGGGTGGCCACTGAGCCCAGAGAAATGGCCAGAGCTGCCCCGGCTCCAGAGGGAGCGGGAAGAGTGGGGAGCTTACCTGACAGAGCCCAAGGCTGCTTTTGTGGGGCGCTGGGTACAGTCATAGACCATTGCCAAGGGCTCCCCTTTCTCATTGCGATTGACTGAGGTGAAATGAGGCTGCCTTCCCAGCTGGGTACCTGGGGAGGAAAGGGAAGGCCTGGGGCCCCAAGAGAGCCTGCAGGGAGACAGTACCATCACTGAATGAAGCTCAGGCTTGGGGCTGTGTGGCCCCGGGGTGAGGGGACAACGCCTGCCCAGCTTGCCTCCGGGGCGGTGCCAAGGGCCCCTGTTCAGGAGCCCTGCTCTGGGCCCTGGCACTGGTGGCAGCTCACGGGCATCAGGAGGGCCCAGACTTCCCTCCTGGCCGAGGAGGAGCACCTCAGGGCTGCGGTGGTGTCTGCAGGCAGGGCGTGGCAATCACTCCCCGTTTGTGGGCCCTGTGCTGGGATGGGACTGACCTCGGGGAACACTTAGGTGTCCAGAGGGCGGAGGGGGCGAGGGGGAGTGAAGCAGAGCTGCTTCTGTGATGGTGGTGGGTAAACTGGCGTCAGAATCCAGTGGCCCCAGTCCTCCCAGGAGCACTGGGTGAAGGGCTGGTGAAGACACCAGCACTGCAAAGCCGCCCCACGCCCATGCTGGTGGAGCAGAGGCTGAGCTCTGACGAGACTAGGGGCCTTGACCCCAGGCAGGGGACCTCCCTGTTCTGTGTGTCTGCAGACGGGGCCTGGGAGCACCCACCCACCCCACCTCGCACGAGGTAAAAGCCACCAAAATGCAAGGCAACCTCAGGCCATCGACAACCCTTCACTTTCATAAACTACTATTCTTTCCAACTTCACGGCTGTGCCTCTGCTCGCGCCTGAGAGAACGGGGCTCAGAGCTCTCCTTCCCGTGGGCGGGTCCTCACCCCAGAGTCCAGATGTGGCTAGGACTACATCTGGAGCAGGGACCACATGCTCCTGCTGGGACCACCACCTGGGCGTCCACATCCTTCACGATGCCATTTCATGGCCGTTTTAGGGGCACAGGGAGTCCCCTGTCCCTCCCTGCTCCTGGCTGGGTCTGAGCACACACACAGGCGGGCGGCCAGACCCACAGGGGCAACAGGAACAGCTCCTGGGTGTCAGACGCACGTCCTCGGGCCTCTTACTCTCATCGGGGTCAGTAATGACACGCGCTGGTTGTGGGCTCCAGGTTGATTCTTACTTAGTTCCTGGCCCAGCGGGGCTTCAATCGAAGTGTGTTCAGTCGGAGCCTAATGTTTCCAATCACAATGAAACCCCATTCGCCCCTAAAGCTTTGGATGAGCCATGGAGTCCCCACAAAGACGCCACCTGTCCTGTCCTGTCCAGGTTTGACAGGCACGGCAGTGCAGAGGGCAAACGCTCAGAACCACCGCCTCCCGACACCCATCAGAAAGGCGGAAACCCCTCTCCACCACAACCGACGGGAAGCCCCCTCCTCTCGGGTTCAGTCGTCCCCAGGGCCTAGAGCAGCACACATCTGCAGACTTGATCCCTGCTCGTGGTCCCGCATCCCACACCCCCACCGCACAGAGCAGGTGCACTGCTGTAGGGTGGGGGCTGTGACCGCCAGCTCATCTGGCCAGCGCCTGTGGGGCCGCAGGCTCCGCGTGCCAGCGCAGAGACACAGGGGACTGATCAGGGCTAATGTGATGGCAAATGTCAGGCAGCCCTGCAGCCTCCAGGCCCCGGGCCCTCCCCGCAGCACCATGGGGCAGCCCCTCTCCATTACGGCTCCCGCCTAATTAGGGTAATTAAAATGAAAGTAATCAGAGCAATGCGAAATCTCTTAATAAACCATCACCACTGCGTGCATAGCTCGGTTCTTGTCACCTTGTGAATGTCAAGGAGCTAAAGGACGGGGCCAGGAGCTGGACAGGGAGACCAGGCCCTGCAGCCCACACCCCCCTGCCCCTGCAGACCGTGACCCCAGACTCTGCCTCTGCCCACAGTGCCCTCCCTAACAGGCCAGAGGGCCTCCTCCCAGGAGGCTGGACCCTGGAAAGGACATCAGAGACATAGCACCCCATACCCCCAGTGCCCCCATTCTCCCTGCCTCCCAGCACCCATGCCCCCCTCCCCAGTGGGCACTCCACCTGGCTCCCTGAGCCCCACAGAGGATCCGGAATTTGCCTGGCATCTGGGCACCTTGGCATCTTGAATTGGGAGGGGCCCTGGCCCAAAGCAAGACCATCTCTCCAGGGGCATGCAACTCCCCTCCCCTCCCCTACCCAGGGCAGAGCCTATGCCGGCTCGGCATCTCAGACCCGACGCGCCTTCACTTCTGGCTGCTGGAGGGGTGATGGGGATTCCTAAAATACCCCCATGCTGAGCCCTCTCCCTTACTGCAGTCAAAGTGACCTTGGGCCAGCAGGCTCAGCCACAGCTCCTTAGAGCCACCTTCTGGGCCTCCTGCAAGGAGGCGGCCAGGTCAGAAGAAGGAAGTGCTGGATGTGCACAGGCCCAGGTCCCCTACTCGCACTGGGAGCAGCCAGTGGGGAGGGGAACCCGCGGCCAGTGGGAAGACCCACAGGAGCCCAGGCAGATGAGGTGGCCGAGGGCCGGCTTCCCGGGAAGCAGCTTGCAGGAAGGGCGGCCCAGTCCGAAGCAACCAAGGCCAAGTCCTGGGGTAGCAGGGGCCCAGGGCGCGGCACTTCCCTGGATCTCCTCCTTTTCTCTGAGGACGCGAGGGCCACGGGGAGAGCGCACCCTGGGTACCGGCAGCTTCTCGCCGGCCCCGGGGGTCCCGCACCCCCGCGCGCCTAACAAATCGGGGTTCTTGCTCCTAGGTTGCGGGGAGCCTGGCTCTGCGGGGGCGGCTCTCCTGTCGCGCTCCCGCCCTCCCGGCGCTCCGACCTGGGGCAGGGGTGAAGGGCAGCGGGCGGGGTCCGCGGGGGGCGGGGGCGTCCGCGGGAGAGGGGGGCGCGCCTGGCCGCTGGGGGCGCCGCTGAGCCGCCGGGCGCCGGGCTGTTGACTCTCTCCCGGGAAACGCGCCGCCGTCCCTTCCCGCGGGCGCAGCGGCTGTGAGGGCATCTCTGGGAGCGAGTCCGAGTCGCGCGCGCCTCTCGCTTCCCCGCGCGCCCCGCACAGCCACAGCCTCCGAGCACAGGCGAGTGTGAGCGGGTCTGGGTGCGTGAGCGTGTGTGCAGCGTGTGTGGTCACGTGTGTGTGTGCACGCGTGAGTGCGTGTCTGTCTCACTGTGTTGCGTGTGTTTGTGTGTGTCAGAGAGCATATACTGGGGGGCGGGGGGGCTTGTTTGCAGGCACTTGGGGACCTAGGAGACAAAAGGCCATGGGTAGTTAGTTCTTCAGGTCAGAAGGTCTGGGGAGGGTGAGAGGAGAGGGGCAGAGATGGTCCCCGAAGGACCCCCTGGCATGGGCCAGCGTTGCTCCCCACCCCCACCCAAGATCCAGGCAGGTGCCCCTCAAGCCCCCAGCATCCCACCCCCCGCCCTGCATTGCTCAGGTGTGGGAGGTGGGTGGGAGTGTGGCCCTGAGGTCCAGCGTATCCCTGGAGACTCAGAGCACTGGACTGTGGCCTTGTGACCTGGATTGACAGGAGGGGAGCGGGATGCTGTTTCTGCCTTTCTGAGAGGTCTTGTGCTGGGAGGGGCAGGGGGTGGAGTGAGGGCTGGGCGCCTGTGACACCTCAGGCCACCCAACTCCTCCCCACCTGGGTGCTCAGGGATCAGATGTCCATGGAGCATCAATAGCTGACCAGGGTCACAGTCCCATTCTGCAAAGGAGGAAACTGAGACCCAGATGCAAACAGTGGGCCGGGAGCCAGGCCTGGGAGACCCTGGTAGACGACCCCAGCCCCATAGGGACCTCCGCTGAGGAAGCACCACGAACGCCCCTTCACACTGAATTCACCCTGTTTTCACTCAACAGGGCTCCGCGCTGACACTGGGGTCTCAGTGGGGAGGGGTAGGGAGGCCTCTCTGTAGCAGGGCTGGGGGGGCCATAGGGCCGGCGGGCTGATGGCCACCTGTGCACTAACCACACCCCCTCCTCCAGGTGCCCGTGAGGACTGGACATGGGCCCATCGGGGGCACGGGCGTGATGTCGGCCCAGGAGCTTGTGGCCGGCCTCTGCCAAGAGGGGGACCAGCACCTGGCCCTGGGGGAGCCCCTGCTGGCCACCGCCTTCTACCTGGCTGCCTTCAGCTGCCACGCCCCCTCAGCGGTGCGGAGGGTCAGAGCTGCCCTGGACGAGGTTTGGAGGGCGCCCGTGGTGGCCACGCTGGAGGCCTGGTGCCGCGGTGACAGCCAGATCCCGGCCATCCACTGGGATGGCATGGCGGTGGTCTCCCTGACAGGGGGCCTGGCCTCCGCCTTCCTGGCTGCCCTCTGCCGGGACCACCCGACCTCAGCCCTGCACTCCCTGGCCAGCCTGCTGGCACGCGGCCACCACGGGGAGGTGGTGCAGCGCTGCGGCGCCCTGCTGGACGCTCACTCCCAGCAAACCCTGGAGCTGCAGCTGACCCGCGCCCTGGCCTGGGTCCTTTCCGGGACACAGGTGGACTCCGGCGTGGCCGACTACCTCCGGGCCTTTGCCTCGAGCCCCGACTGGACCGTGGCCTTCATCCGCACCCACCAGCAGCCCTACCTCCCTGTGCTGGTCAGCACCCTCCAGGACTATATCTCGGGGTGCCAGGAGGCCGGGGATAGCGCCAGCCGGCAGGAGACCGACTGCTGGGGACTCCTGGCAGCCCTGGACCCCGGTGGCACCTGGAGCGCCGCCCTGTCTCCCAAAGCTCTGCTCCGTGCTGGCAGGTACGAGGACTGCCGGGCAGCGTGCAGCCGGGCCATTGAGTCCGACCCAACGGGCAGCAGACCCCAAGGTAGGAGTGCGGGTCACATCCCCCTGAGGGCCAGGACGAAAGTCGCCCCGGCCGTTCCTTCAGAGCATGGTTAAGTCCTTCTTGTGGTGGGGGTGGGGATCGTTCTGGGGCTGGAGACACCACAGTGACAAGACAGACAGGCCGCTGCCCTGAAGGAGCACCCAAGAAAAGAAGCAAACGAAATATGTGCTTTGAAAAATGGAATGTGCAGGGTACTGCTCCAGCACGGTGGTCAAGGGAGGCTTCTGGGAGGAGGTGTCATTTGAGTTGAGGCTGAAATATTCCAGGCAGCAGAAACAGAACATGCCAGGTCCCTAAGAGAGAAAGAACTTGGGGTGTCCATGCCACTGAATGGAGCCAGAGTGGCTGTTGACGGGGGGCGGGGGGATGCTCTGAAGACAGTAGCCATGGCTAAGCCCTGCTGGCCTCGAAAGGATCTTGGATTTTACCCTCAGAGCAGCAAGGAGCCATGGGAGGGTTTTACACTGTGGAGTGAGGTGCTCTGGGTTGCATTTTTTAAATTTCCTCTGGCCACTGGGTGCAGAATGTGCCAGAGAAGCCAGAATGAGAACAGAATCTGCCGGGAGGCTGGAGGTGGTCCAGGCCGGGAAGCTGGGAGGCAGTGGCCGTGGTCCAGGTGAGAGATGATGGAGGCTCAGGTCAAGGAGGCGATGGGTCTGGAATATCTCTGAGTTAGAAGTGATGAGAATGTGGGGAGATTTAATGGTGGGAAGCGGGGCATGGAGAAGGAGGATCAAGAACAATTTTAGGACTTTGCCTTCAGCTACTGGAGTGCAGAGGGCAGGGAGGAGCTGACTGGGAAAGGGGGCATCAGAGGTTTTAGACACACCCAGTTTGAGATGCTCTTGCCCCTTTGCTAGGTCCTCCTTCTGGTGGGGGGCGGGGGCAGGGGGTAGGTGGTTAGGAGCACCCAGGAGCCACACCCCTGCTGCCAGGAGCACTCCGAGCTCCCTCCCAGCCGCGTGGCCTCTCCATGCCATGTGCACATGGGGATGGTGGCACACCCACCTCTGAGGGTGGCTGTGTGGATTCAATGAAAATGTGCATCAAACCCTTAAAATGGTGTCACCCGCTAAGTGCTCAAAAAGATGTCCCTTGAGCCAATCAAGTGGACATGTCCTTAGGCAGCTAGACAGGAGCTTTGAGATGAGAAGGCACTTGGTTTAAAGAAGGGGTTTTGGAATCATCTGCACAAAGAAGGGATTTCAAGTCAAGGGTCTGGAGAGGGAGCGAGCACGGAGGGAGGGAGTGGGGCAGTCAGATGTGTGGAGGTGTGGGGCGGATGGCGGTGTTGGCTGCATTGAACACTTCGTGAGCAGACCCCATTCTAAGGGTTTGATATGCATTTTCATTGAATCTGCACTGCAGCCCGCAGAGGTGGGTGCAGCCACATCCTCAGGGGCTACCAAGGGCACCTGGAGTGTTCATGGTAGGCTGGAATTTGGCCCCTGGAGTCTCCTAACCCCCTACCACCACCACTACCCCACCCCCACCAAGAGGACCCAGCAAAGGGGACAGGGCGACAGGAAGAAGGAGGAAACTTAGGAGCCTGCAGGATGATGGCGAGGGCCGGAGATGAGGGTGTTCGCAAGGTAAAGGCTGTCGCTGTGACCTCGTCCCTGAGGAGAGGATAAAAAGTGTCTGCTGAGTGTGCCACACAGAGGTTATTGGTGACCCAATGCAAGAGGGGGCGCAGACAGAGAGAAGTGGAATGTGAGTGAGCAAATTTGTTTCTGGAAATATGCTAGACTGGATACCCTGAAACCATCCCACTATAATTACCTAAAAATGCTCAACAGAGTCACAAAGAATCCTGAGTAGGGGGCCCTCAGTGCCCAAAGCACAAATGTGCAGTGGCCTGTGAGCAGGGGCCAACACCATGGCAGGCTGTGGGCATTCAGTAACTCCCAAGGTGGAGGGGGTCTTCCACTGTAATGACCAGCAGAGACCCCTGCAGAAATCCTGAACCCCCAAAGGGCTGCAGCCTCAGGGAGCAAGTGTGCTAGAAAAACTCTGCCCCCTCCCCCAGAGGAGACTGTGGGGAGCTTGTGTGTCCTGCCTTGGCTCTGCAGTGGATGAGAGCACCTTCCCTAAGGACAGCTGGGTTAATTAGACATAAGTCACTATGTCACAGGGAGTCACCTTATCACCACCAGCAACACAAGTGTGGCTTACGATGTGAACAAATAAATTTCCCGTAACAAATGTATTCCAATCTCAGCATTACTTATCAGAAGTCCTTGGAGGGGGCTGGCCCAGTAGTGGCTAAGTTCATGCGCTCCACTTTGATGGCCCGGGGTTCGCAGGTTCGGATCCAGGGCGTGGACCTATGTACCGCTTATCAAGCCATGCTGTGGCGGCGTCCCACATATAAAGTGGAGGGAGATGGGCACGGATGTTAGCCCAGGGCCAGTCTTCCTCAGCAAAAAGAGGAGGATTGGCAATGGATGTTAGCTCAGAGCTAATATTCCTCACACACACACAAAAAGAAATCCTTGGAAACATTGAACAAACCCTCCTATATTTTGGAAAGTCCTCTGCCTTTCTTAGTAAGTAGACAAACAGGGAAACTCAGTGTTTGAGGACAAGACGCAGAGTCAGAATAGCTGTAACTGAAATCTCCCGGTGGGTAAGCGTCCAGGTGCCGGGACTCCAAGTGGTTACTTCCCCAAAGTGCCTGGGACAAGCCCCTCCCGTTTGCTCAGGTCCTTCATTAAGAACTATGCCGGAGGGGGAAAACACAGCCACAGCTGTTACAGCTGTGAGGCCACAGAGTTGGCTTGGCCTTGAGACTTGCTGGGACCAACAGAAAACAGTGGAAGTGACATCATGCAGCTCTGGAGCCCAAGCCTCAAGGAGTCCAGCAGGTTCTACCCTCATCCTCTTGGAACCTTCCCAGTGCCACTTGAGGAAGCTAGACCAGTGAGCCACAAGGGCACACCAGAGAGGGAGGCTCAGCCGATAGCCAACACCACGGCCCCAGACATGTGCGTGGGACACCGTCTTATACCCTCCCACCCAGTCAAGCCACCAGATGGCTGTACCCAGAGTGACCCCGGGTAAGACCAACAGAAGAACCATCTAGCTCAGCTCAGCTCAGCCCAAATTAAAGAAGAATCGTAGGCAAATAGAAATGGTCGATGTTTTACATCAGTGAGTCTTGGAATGGCTTGTTACATGGCAATAGTAACTGATACAACTGCTAACTGAGTCAAAGCATCAGTTTTTGATGCATGTTTTAGCCAAAACTGAGTTAAATAATAGAGAACATAATTTTGTGTTTCCATAATAATATAATTCACTACATTCATTAATGGAACAAAGAAGAACATACGATCATTGCAACAAATTCAGAAAAAGTATTTTATAATATTTAACACCCCAAAAAATTAATGAACCAAGGAATAGAGGAAAATTTACTTAATGGAAAAAGATATCTATCAAAAATATACCAAAAATATTATACATAATGGTGATATTTTAGAAGCCTTTCATTTAAAGTCAAGAATTTGGTGGCTGCCCACTCTCCCATTTATCTATCATTGTAATAGAGATCCTAGCCAATGCAATAAGATAAGAAGGAAAAATAAACGTGTAAGACTAGACAGGAAGAAACAAAGTAATCATTATTTCAGACAATATGTTTTCCAAAAGAAATGACAAAAATGTATTAGATATAGTAACAGAAATTAACAGCATATATAAAAATCACTTATATTTATAGAAAACAGCAACAATTAGAAAATTTATGGTTTAAACACATACAATTTACCAACAACAACAGAAAATAATTTATTTCAAAGACTCATATGACTTTATGGAGAAAATTATAAAACTGTATGAAAAGACAATAAAGAATATCTATATAAATGGAGAGACATTCAATGTGCATTGTTATAAAGATTTGATATTATAATAGAAAAGCAATAAAGGAGGAGGAGGAGGGGGAGAAAGAGAAGGAGGAGAGAAAGAAAAAGAAGGAGAAGGTGAAGGAGAGGAAGAGGGAGGGGGAGGGGAGGGGAAAAGGAGAAGATGGAGAAGAAGGTGGTGGTATAAGCATTCACCCTACCAGTTAGTACAAAACTATATTATTCAATACAGAAGGTTATTGACTTAAGGGATGGACAGAAAGACAAACACAACAAATTAGAAAGGCCAGAAACAGACCCATAAGTATCTGGAGCTTAATATGTGAGAGTGAGCATTGCAAATCTACAAGGAAAGAGGAGGGCCATTTTCAATGGACGGTGCTGAGTCGGCACCTCCACCCATGCAAAAAAGTAAATTCCAGGTGGATTATGTGAACAGCTAAGTTTTACAGTTTCTAAAAGAAAATATAAGAGAATATCATTGAGATTTCTGTGTAGAGCTGGGCTTCTTAAGATACAAAAAGTGGAAGCAAAGAAAAATTTATTACGTTTGATTAAATCAAAAATTTTAAACTTCTGTTTTGCCCATAACTATAGAAAATGAAAGGACAATCCACAACAGAGAGAAAATATTTGCAGAATATACCATGGGCAAAAGATTAGTACCCAGAGTATTTGAAGAATTCCTACATATCAATAAGAAAAAAATCTAATACAAGAATTGGCAAAAGCATTTCCCAAAAGAGAAAACACAGATGGCTAATCAACATGTGCAAAATGTTCAACATCATAGTAATGATACAAATGCAAATTAAAACTGTGAGATACCCACCAGATTGGCAAAAAAGTATTTTTAAATAAATGAGCCTCACTAGTAATCAGGAAAACAAAAATTAAAACAACAATGGGATAGCATTTTATCCCCCAGATTGTCAAAATTTTTAAATCTAAAGATAGAAGAGTCTGGCTTCCAGTAATGGTGGTGTAACTTGACGAGACTGTGTGTCCCACAGACAGCAATTATAAAATTTGGACAAAAAATAAAATGCAACCAGTTGGAGGCCCTGAACAGCGACCACAGGCAGGCAGAAACTGGAAGCTGAGCCCTTGACAGAGGAGGGCTGTGCAGATGAGATTTGTGTGTTTGTAGCTTTCTGCCTGAGGAAACTCCTCAATCCATGTTTTAGCCACGTAAAACAGAAAGCCGCATCTCTGGCTTGAGATGTCATAGCACAGAGTTCAGGGCTGAGAAAAGTGGCTGGGAAGTTAGAAGGGAAATCCGTGGAAGGAGGGAACCACACTGGGGGGTGAGACCCAAAATCTGTGTATTGAATCCACAACTCCTTGGCTGGCCACCAAACTATACATGCAGGGGAGAGGCTGGCAGCCTGAAGAAGCAGCAGCTGGGAGCTGCAGGAACAGAACAGAGGTTTCAGCTGCTGCCCACCAAAAAAGAAACAGAATATGGAGTTTGATCGTAGCCAATTTAACCACCTGCTAAAATGAAATTCAGTCCTCTTCAGAGGAACATAACTGAATCCAGAGTCTCTGGATCAAC
Source organism: Tapirus indicus (assembly GCA_031878705.1). Lineage (NCBI taxonomy): Eukaryota > Metazoa > Chordata > Mammalia > Perissodactyla > Tapiridae > Tapirus > Tapirus indicus. The sequence continues at coordinate 86,039,541 of CM062924.1, read as the reverse complement.
CAGATGTCTAATAAAAAATTACTAGACATGCAAAGAAACAGGAAAATAAAATGTGAGCCACAGTCAAGAGAAAAGAAGTCAATAGAAACCAACCTCAAGGTGACGCAGGTGCTGAAATTAGCAGACTAAGGACTTTAAAGGAACTAGTATAAATATATTCAAAGAGTAAAGGAAAATATAGTCATAGAATGAACAGATATGGTATCTGTGCAGATAAATGAAAACTATAAAAAAGAACCAAATGGAGATTCTAGAATTGAAAAGAGCAATAACTGAAATGAAAAGTTCACAGCGTGTTGGAGACAGAAGAGTCAGTGAAGTCGAAGGTGCAATAGAAATTATCCAATATGAAGAACAGAAGAAAAACGAACAGAGCCCTGGTGACCTCTGGGACAGTATCTGAAGTCTAATGTGTGTAATTGGAGTCTCAAAAGCAGAGCAGAGAACACACTTCCATGTGGATCAGTAATGACCACTGCCCCAGGCCCCAAGGTCTCTCCACCTGCTGCAGGGCCCAGGACCCGAGAACTACCGCACAAGTCAGGGACAGAGTTCTGCTCAGGAGTGAGTAACTGACAGCAAAGACTCAAAGTTTCTTTTACTTTGGCCACCAGGACTAGGCAGGGTGACCCTGTTTTTGCTTGCTTGGTCAGTCATCAGGCTGCAAGATGCTTTTTTGACATGACTCTGGGCTGTGGCGTGACGCTTCCCCACAACGGCAACAGGATAGGGTGGCGGCAGCTTTGCTTCCAGCAGAAGTGAGAGTGTTTTCCCTCTTGTGCTTCAGTGTAAAGGATTATTATCGTGTGGCTATTGAGTCAGGTTACAAGGAGAAGCTCTTAGAGAATTCTGAAGGACTCCATGCGAAAAGCACTAATGCGGAGGTTCAGAGACTCGAGACGGAGACTGGCCGGGGCTCTGGGAAATCCCCCTTCCCCGAAGCACATCTCTAACCCGCAGTATAAGGGTGGGCACCATGACCTGGAGCCCCTGGCAGCACGGAGTTTTCTGGGATTCTCTCAATGGTGTGCATCTTTGGGGGGCCCTGTTGGGGATGGGGTGGCTTGGAAATCAGAAAGCCCCCATTCCCACAAGCACATTTAAGTTGCTGAGACATAAAGTATGATGGTGGTGGAGGGGACACTGTTGCTGATGCAAAACCTCACTGAGTCGTACTGCACACCAGGCCCTGTTGCAGGCCCTGGACATACATTAATCCGTTTAATCCTCACAGCCCGTGTGAGTATAGACCATTGTAATCTCCATTATAAAGCAGGAAAGGAAACAGGCACAGCAGGATGCAGTAAATCCCCAAGACCCCACTCTGTAAGCAGCATCGAGGGTGTCGTCCCCTCTTTCCTGGACCTGATGGGGCAATCTCTGTTTCAGAGAGGGAAGCGTTGGGTCCCAGTGGAGCCCAAAGAAGGCAAGATACAAAGATGCCGCAGTATCAGCCAGTCCCTACCTGTGACAAGGTCACAGACTTCAGCTCTGACATGGTGGGCTGATCCCAGAGAGGGAACTCAGCCCTAAAATCCATCATTAAAAGGTCAGGAGAAAAAAAGTCGTGTGATAACTAAATTTCCATGTTGGCTGAAGGTGAGACAGCCTGTGAACCCCTGCTGAGAGAACAATGCCCAGGTGGCAGGCAGGGCAGTTGCTTCTGATCCTGCTCTGTAACCCATGGGCTTGGGGCCTCCTGCTCCTGCTCATCCCTGTGCTGTGATGTTCTGGGCTACTGGAAGACTCGAGATGCTGTAAGATCTTCAGAGGGGCCAAAGCGCTGAACGGCTTGGGGGGCTACAGGCAGCACCCGGGGAGGAGTTGGCCCAACAGGCAGGACCAACGCCTCTGTTCTCTCCCCAGGGGAGCATCTGGCCGCCCTGCTGGTCACCCGAGCGGCCGCAGCCTTCTTCCTGGACGACGGGGCCCAGGACCTGCTTCGGGACCTGCACGAGGCCTTCCGCGAGAGTCCCTCAGGGGCGCGGAGGCAGTTCGAGGCTGTGCTCTCAGCCGGGGACCGGGAGCGCATGCGAGCCCAGGTGCAGGAGGCCGCGGAACTGGGCTTCGCCCACTTCCAGGAGGCGGTGCGGAGCCGCGCCGAGCTCCGCGAGGACTCCGGCCGCGAGCTTCTGGCCCCGGTGGCCCGTGCGCTCCGTGTCCTGTGGCGCGTGGCGCCGCGCGGGGTGCGGCCGGCACTGGGCGCCCGCCTGGCCGAGTGCCTGCTGCTGACTGGGGACGCGGCGGGCGCCCGGGCGCTGTGCGAGCGCCTGCTGCGGCCCGCGCGCCCCGGGGACCGCGCCGGGGACCGCGCGCCCCTGCTGGCGCTGCGCGGCTTCTGCGCGCTGCACGCCGGGGACGCGCGGTGCGCCCGGGAGGACTTCCAGGAGGTGGTGGAGCAGGGGCCGCCGCACCCGGGAGGCTGCGTGCGTGCCCTGTGCGGCCGCGGGCTGCTGCGGGTGCTGGCGGGCAGCGCGTTCCTGGGCGCGCTGGACTATGTCACCGCCTGCCGGCTGCTGCCCGAGGAGACTCTGCTCGTCGCCAAGGCCTACGTGCCCTGGAACCAGCGGGGGCTGCTGCTGACGGTTCTGCGGGAGGAGGGCCGCCGGATGCTGCAGCGGAGGCCGGACCCGGGAACCAGGGGCGCGCTGGGCCGGAGTAAGGCCGCGGAGATGGACAGCCCCGCTGCGCAGGAAGGGTAAAAACTAGAGCCCCGCGCGCCCGCCTGGGGCTGCTGCTTCCTTCTGGTCTCCGCGAGGTAGCCGAGGTGTTTCCCCCCGTTTGTCAGATGGGTAAACTGAAGCCCACAGCGCCGGCTGATTTGCCTAGAGCACTGGTGGCAGATTAAGGCCGGGATCCGGATCTGAGGACCCTTAGTCCCAAAGAGCGTGATGTATCATGGACTTCTCATAGAAAACTAGAAAATCAAAAACAGAAATGAAAAATGAGACTTACCCATTATCCCACTGCTAGCATCCCCATCTACTTGTTTCTCTTCGTGCCTATAAAATATATTTCACAAAACTCAATTTATGCAATCTATATCCCGGTTTTTTACTCAAGAGATCATGAACATTTCCTTTGCTGCTCAACGTGCTTCACAGGCAGCCCAACAGCCACCATGTGAAGCCACCCGGTTCCTTTGGGCGTTCCCAGGGTTGGTGCTTAGTTGTAACGCATCCTGGGTAACGTCCCGTCTCCACAACGTTCTGCCCTTAGGTTGGAGACAGAGGTGGAGTTGCTGGGTCAGGCAGCACGGGCCCTATAAGGTCCTTGACTTCAGGCCCTGCTGCTGCCTATCTGGCCCCACATCCCAGCCCTGGTGTTCATTTTGCAAATTCTTTGCCAGCCCAGTGGGTGGACCTGCGGCCGTTCTGATTTGCACGTCTCTGGTGGCTGGGAGGTGGCAGGAGGTGTGTTAGCAAAGCTGAAAGCACTGAACTGGGGGCTTCCTGGGGGTGCATTTGGTGTCAGCCCCCTCCACCACCCCCGCATACTTCATCTGCCTCCTGGTTGCTTCATTTGCGTTGCTTTGATTTACTGACGAGGAGGAACTTGCATGTATGCGATTGGAGGCCCTTGGTTTGCTCTTTCCAGGAATTGTCAGATGCAAGGCTCTGGCCCCTCGTCCCCGCGGGAGTTTACCACGTCCCCACAAGGGCCCCAGGATCATTCCAAGGGTGGCCTGTGCGTTACCCGGCTGGCTCTGCCTACCACACACCCCTGAGCCTGTGAGGCCAACATTGTCATCCTGTTTTTGTGGGAAAAGATACCAAGGCAGAGTTGGCTGGGCGTCAGCGTGCAGCCTCGATTCCTCATCTCTAAGATGCCTGCCCCATGGGGTGGGGGGAGGATGGAGACGGGGAGAGGGCCAAAGGCTAGATTTTGGAAAGGGCAGCCGGGGTTCTGGGGATGGCGTGCGTGAGGGTCCTTCCAGCAGGACAGGGTCTCCGCAGTCGGGCGGGAAGGGAGCTGCCTGGACCAGGTGCACGGGGATAGGATTTGCCTGTGGCCTGCCCCCTGGGCAGGTGAAGGGGTGTGGGGAAGGGGCCAGCTCTCCAGCTGCTCTCTCCCCAGGGACGCCCATGGCGTGCACCAGCTGGCCACACTCTTGATGGAGCTGGACACGGAAGATGAGGCTTCACGCCTCCTGGCAGCCGATGCCCTGTACCGCCTGGGCCACCTGGACGACGCCCACAAGGCCCTCTTGGTGGCCCTCTCCCGGAGGCCCCAGGCGGCCCCGGTGCTGGTGCGGCTGGCCCTGCTGCAGCTGCGGAGGGGCTTCTTCTACGACGCCAACCAGGTGAGGAGGCCACAGCAGGGCACGCGGAAATGGGGCACGTTCCGTGGAGGGTACCGGGTCCCCCATGGCCCCTGCACTGCACCCCACAGCCCAGACAGCCCAGACTTTGGAGTAGGCACAGCTTGTCCCAGCCCCGGACTCTGCCACCTCCAGCAGGTCCCTCACCTCTCTGACCCTCAATCTCCTCATCTGTGTCCTGGTTTTGCAGGTTGTCCTGAGAATTAGCTGGAGCAGGTACCCCAGGGCCCAGCAGTTCTCCAGCATCCAGTAGATGCTCCATATTTGCTTTTGTTGTGTTAGGAAGAAAAGGGGCCAAGCGTCCAGTGTAGGCCGAGCTTCATCCCAAATCTCCCAAGTAAACCAGGTTCGGACGTGACCCTGCCCAGGGGAGGGGGAGCAGAAGGGCCCCCAGGCCCTCAGCCCTGCTTGCCTCTCCTCTCTGAGAGCACTGCTCCCAGTGAAGTGGACCTCCACCTCCTTCGGGTGTTATGAGGGCTTCCTGGGAACCGGCGTCAGAAGGTCATGTTCCAGGTGGAGAAGCCGGGCCATGGGGCCGGGGCTGTGGGGCCTGTCAGCTTCCTCCTCCCCCCAGCAGGGTTTCTGGGCTCTCTGCACTGGGCCGTACAGGCGGGAGGGAAGGATGCTCTGGGACTGGTGTCCACACACGTGGGGCCAGCAGGGGCAGCAACAGATCTCTGGGATGGAGCTGCCAGAGAGCCGAGGGTATGTCCACCTGGGGTCTCCCTCTGCCCAGAGCAGGGCCTGGTCCAGGACTCTTGCCCCTCACCTTCTGAAGGGCTCCCCCTGCCCTCTGTCACCTCATGATGTGAAAGCCCCCTTTCCTCGTGCTTCTCATTTGAACCTGCTGTGAGTGAACCCATGACGGGACATCTCTACCTCCAAGTTCACAGAGGAGGAGGCGTGGCTCAGGGACACTGGGACGCCCCTAACCCCTGCCACACAGCAGAGAGGAGCAGCCCAGAGCGCCGCTCACACCTCCTCAACCCTGGCCTTCCCTGTGCTCTGCACTGGGGACATGCAGTCCCAGCCCTCCTCAACCCACACCCCCGCGAGCCATGCCCCCATGAGCCACACTCCCATGAGCCACGCCCCTGCAAGGAGGATAGGGGTGGAATGGTCTGGGCATGGGGCACAGGGAGGAACCGCAGTGACTCGCCCTTCCCCTCCAGCTGGTGAAGAAGGTGGTCCAGTCCGGGGACACGGCCTGCCTCCAGCCCACTCTGGACGTCTTCTGCCATGAAGACCGGCTGCTGCTGCAGGGCCACTGCCATGCGAGGGCCCTGGCCATCCTGCGGGCAGGGCCGAGCAAGGCCGAGAGTGAGGCCTACACCAGGGAGGCCATCGCCTACCTCTCTTTGGCCATCTTCTCTGCAGGTAGGAGCTGCCCGCCTGCCCCCAGGGCTCCCATGTGCCAGGCACATGGGGGCATGGGGAGCCTCTCCCATGCTGGGGGCCAGGAACCTAGGGGTCCAAGGATGTGCTTGGTTCACGGGTGTGTGCGCCCCAGGAGCAATGGGGCAGGGGTCACTCTCTGAGGGCATCTTGCACCAAGGCCCTGGCCATCAAGCTAAAGCCTGGGAGAGGGGCTGGACCAGCTGGGACCTGGGCTGCCGTCCCACACACCCTGGGCTCTGAGGGTAGGAGGGCGGGAGAGGCGTTTCTGCCAGGTAGATGGGCCTCTCCCTCCATTGTGGGAGGCGAGGGCCTGGCTCCCGTGAGCCCTTCCTAGAAATAGAGTGAGGCTCTGTGTGTGCATGCCTGGCCTCCCGCTCACCCAGCCAACCCGCCGTGCCCACCCTGGGCACTGGGCAGGGGCCTAGCCCGAGCGTCAGAGTGGGGCGCCCTTGGCCATGGCTTAGAGCACCGGCTCTCAGGAGGAAGGGACTTTCCCAAGGACACACAGCAAGTTCCAGGGGTGCATGGAGACTGAAAGTGCGGACTTGGGGTCAGATGCCGAGGAAACTCCTGGCTCTGTGCAGGACCTCAGGGTACCTCCTCGCTCTCCTCTTCTCCAGGTGGGGTGACGGAGAGGCTGGCGTGGGGTGGGAGTGAGGATTGAGGGAGCTTGTTCTTGGACAGTGCAGGGATGGCGCCTGGCACAGAGATGGTGCCCCACACACGTTAGCTGGGAAGGCGACGTGACCCAGAGCGACCTGCAGAGCCCAGCATGTTGTTCCCTGTGTCCGTCACTGGACAGATGCCCAGAAGGGGTGTGGTGGCGGTGACCTCTTTGGAGAGGAGCCTCCTGTGCCCAGAATTCAGGGGCCTCCTCCCTGCCCACCCGGTACCTTTCGGCCTGGAGCCATTCCATCTCCCGTGCCAAGGACACTTCCCCCTCCTCGGCCCTCACCTGGCCTCACCACAGGGGCAGCTGCAGGGCCCCCCTCCTCTCGGAAGCCACCTCTGTCCACCAGCCCTCTCAGACGCCACCCCTCCTGACTGGGCTCCCTGTGCCCCGCAGCCAGTGCCCCCAGGTCAGCCAGACTGCCCCCCATGCATCTCGATGCCCAGCGGTCTGTGAGCTCCCGCGGTGGCCTTGCAGCTGGCGCACCCTCCACACCCCCATCGTTGGGCACCAGGACGGGCGCAGTGAACGCTGGATGAGGGCAGATGCACTGTACCCTGGGTCCACCACGGTCAAGTCCTGATGCCACACGCCCCTTCCTCCAGGGAGTCAGGCAACCGAACCACTGCTCACCCGTGCCCGCTGTTACGGGCTCCTGGGCCAGAAGAAGACTGCCATGTTCGACTTCAACTCCGTGCTGCGGGCCGAGCCGGGGAACGTGCAGGCGCTATGTGGACGGGCGCTCCTGCACCTGGCCCTGGAGCAGCAGAAGGTACCAGCCCCACGCTCCCCACATGGGACTGGGCAAGTGGGGTGTGGGGTGCTTTAGGGGAGGGCCATCTGGGAAAGACCGGGGTACGGCCTTCCTTCTCAGCCCCCGAAGAGACAGGGAGCAGGGCCAGGGCATCCCGAGTGGATGCCATCAAAACCCCACCTGCACTGGGGCTCCCAGAGCCTCATCGTCACATCCTCCGTGTCCGGAGTCCTTCCCTTTCATCTGAAGAGTCCCCGTGCCTCCCAGCCTCGTCAGCGTGGATGGATGTGCAAACCCTCAGGGCCACCAGGGGGCCTCCCAGCTTAAAATAACGAGACCTGGGCTGTCTATGCAGGGCCCGCATCTGGATCACCCACAGGCAGGGGCGGGGGCAGGCAGGAGGCGTTACTGCTGGGCCAGGGTGGGTGCTTTTCACAGAGAAGACGTGCCCGGAGGCAGCCAGCGCCCAGGGTGAGGGCGCTTCTCAGCCAGGAGCAAGGTCCCTGGCGAGAGACTGAAATTGGCTGGCTGCCCTGATCCTTCGCTGGGTGGGCGTGCTGCCCAGAGGGAACCTGCCTGCCTGGCTTCTTAGTTTTCTTAAGGTTGGAATCCTAGGAAGTGAGGAAAAGCAATCCACGATGCCAGCAAGATGACAGCACCTGGAGATGGTGCTTGCTTCTGCCCGGCAGGATGTCTGTGTGTCCCCCAAGGGCGTTGGCAGCCTGGTTTCTGTTCTGGCCAGGCGCACACTGTGGTTGGGAGCCCAGCCCTCCACACGCCCTTCCTGCGCTGAGCAAGCATCTGTGGTTCGCAGGGACAAGCCCATTAAACAGAGATGGGGTTCAGCCGGGCGGGCCCCTCCTGCGGGGGGTCCCTAGAAACCCGCCCCAGGGTGCTCTCAACATGCCAGCAGCTCCTCCAAGAGGTGCCCCAGAAACGCCTCTCCTCCTGCTGTGTCCAGGGCAACAGGATGTGTGGCAGGAAAGTCAGCATGTCTGAGAGTCAGGACGAGGGAGCAGGGGTACTCCACCCGTCACGCTCATGAACTTCCTCCTGGAGATGGGCTGAGGCCGAGCCGCCCACATGCCCTCCGCCCTTTCACCACCAGAGGAGGCGTGGTGCAGGGAGCTCTGAGCCAGGCTGCTGGGGTCCAGAACCCTGCCACCTGCTCTTTAACTTTACCAGCAAGTCCTGTAACGTCTCTGAGCCTCGTGTCAGCATTGGTAAAATGGAAGTGGGGGTGCTTGTTCAAGGCCATCAGACACTCAGCCTTGGGGGCTGCTTGTTCAAGGCTGTAAGATGCTCAGCCTGGTGCCTGGCCTATAACGAAGGCTCCATATGTGGCAGCTGGAATTCCCATGAGCCAGCGAGGAATTGGGCTTTTTCCCTGCAAAGGTCACCAGCTGACCCGGGTTACCGCTGGCCAGCATCACGTGCAGGTAGGGCCCAGGCCACGGTGTAGGAAGGATGGGAGGGGACTATCCTCTCCCAGACCTGCGCCCCCGCACACCTGCTCCAGAAGAGCCCCATCCCTGGACTTTAAAAGCTTCTGGGCAAACTCCCAGGTCTGGCTAGGAGACGGTAGCTGGTATGGGGCTGCTGAAAACAAAATTACTGGGTAAAATACAAGAGCAGCTGTTTTCAGGCATGAACGAGAGGCTGTGGGAACTGCCATTCCCGAGAGAAGGAACACCACACAAGGTGAGCCCCATGAGAGCTGACTTTCTGCCTGGGAGCCTTTCCTGCCACTGCACAAGGAGGTGGGTGGTGGGTTTGCTGGGCCGAGAAGGCAGAGACTGGAGGTCCAGGCTGCCACAGTGGCTAGAATTTGCTGGAAGGGCCATGGAGAAGAGGAGGCTGCACAGAGGAGAGAAGACTTCGTGGAATTCACTGTGGGTCCCTGTCTCAGGCCAGGCTGCTTATGCAGGGCAGGACTCAGAGGCCCAGCAGAGCTCACCTGTGGCCGGGCTAAGGGCTCATAGTGACCCGGGGTCTGGCCAGGCTGGGAGATGGAGTTCTGACCCAGCCAGAGCAGAGAGAGCTTTCTGAACATCTTGGGCACTCAGTTGAGACCATGCCCTAAGTTCAAAACTGAAACAGACCTGCCCTCACAGGAATAAAACCAAGTCCCGCAGGGCCAAAATGACCCACAAGAACAAAACTCGATCTCCTTCACAGGACGGTGGCCTAGTTCAGACTCTCTGCAACACGCCGTCCACAAAGTTCAGCACAAAACCAAACCTGCTAGCCATGCAGAGAGCCAGGAAACGTGACCAGTAACCAGGAAAAGAAGTACTTATAGAAACAGAGCTTGAGATGGTTCAGATGTTGGAATTGCCAGACCAGGGTGTTAAAGCAGAGATTATACACGTGAAGGACTCAAAGGAAAATTTTGTCATGATGTGTGAACAGATAGGGAATCCTAGCAGAGAGATGGAAACTATAAAGAAGAATCAGTGGAAATTCTGGAGCTGAAATCTTACTATCTGACATTAAAAATGTACTGGATGGCCTTAACAGCTGATTGGAAGCTGCCAAAGAAAGAGTTAGTAAAATTGATGATGGACCAATAGAAATTATCCAGTCTGAAGAACAGAGACAGGAAAGGATTTTTGAAACATGAAGAGAGCTCCATTAACCTCTGGGATGATTCCAAGCAGTGTGGCATATGTATAAGTGGAGTCCCAGAGGAGAAGGACTGGGGCAAATACATACATATCTATATTTGTATTTGACCAAGATGTGCCAAGGTGCGGTTCTCTTTGTGTTTATCATCTTGAGATTTGCTGAGCTTGGGAAACTTTCTGCCATTATTTCTTCAAATACATACATATGTAATGATACATGATAAACACAAAGAGAACCACACCTAGGCACATCTTGGTCAAATTTCTGAAACCAAAGATGAAGAGAACATCTTCAAAGCAACCACAGGAAGAACAACGGTTTGAAGAATGACCGGCTTGTCACAGAAACAATGGAAGCCAGAAGACAATGGAACGGTATCTTTAAAGCACTAAAAGAAAAAAAGTATTAACCCAGAATTCTCCATCCAGTTAAAACATCCTTCAAAAATAAGAGTGAAATTAAAGGCATTTTCAAATGAATGAAAGATGAAAATGCATCCCGCAGACCTGCACTACAGGAAATGCTCAAGGAAGCTGATGAAGAGAACTGACTCCCAATGGAAACTCTCTGCTGGAAGAAATAAAGAGCGTATCTAAATGCAAAAGAATAAACTTATTCCCTCTCTTAATTTCTTTGCATAAAGCTCCCTACATCACAAAGGATGGCTGAGTGAGGTCTGCTGTTGTGTGGTTCTCACATCCTACCTAAACCGGCACCATGGTGACTCTGCGCAGACCGTGTAAGTTGGGACACATTGTAATCTTCAGGGCAACTGCTAAAAAACATTAAAAAGAGACAGAATTAAAAGGCCAATAGAGGAATTAAATGAAATACTAAAAATATTCAATTAACCCAAAAGAAGGTAGAAAGGGAGGAACAAAGTCACCAAAAAAAAAAAAAAGACAACTGGAAGACCAGGAGGAGGGGGATGGACCTGAGGATGGCTCCCCAGCTCCCAACTGTGGGCCAGGTCAGAGGTCAGATGCAAATGACTCACCCCAGCCACCATCAAGGCTCCCCTAAAGGGCCCAGCCTCTGCCCTGGCCTCCTGACCTTCCACGTCATGGTCAGGGCCTCCAGACACCTCCTCGCCCTCCTGTCCTCCAAAATGCATCCTCAGCCCCCAGCCCTCCCACCACATGCCCCCAGCCCTCCCACCACGTGCTCGCTGCCCTTCAAGGGCCGGCTCAAGCCCACCTTCTATGCCATAGCTGGGTCTCTGTCAGTGTGCTCCTTCTTCAGTTCCAGACCATCTCTCCTTTCCAGAACTCTAATACAACATGCTCTGCCTTGGGTCACTCACCAGATGGGCCCTCACTTTGACTGATCCCCCCAAGATGTGGGAGGGCAGGAACTGGGCTCTCTACCCCTTCCAGTGCCCCCAATGCCCAGGCCCTGCCAGGAACACTTGACAAATACCTGGGACAACCTCTGCCACCCACCTGCCGTCCTCCCCTTGCAGGAGGCTGTGGACGACATCCTCTCGGCTCTGAAGCTCGACCCGAGGACAGTGGTCCCTGAGATCTGCTCTCTGAAGCCAGAGGCCCAGGCCCCCCTCACGCAGGGTCTCTCCTCCCGCTGCCGGGCCCTCCTGAGCCGGTCACTGGACGCCGGGGCTCCCCTCAGCGACGAGGAAACTCAGGGCCTTCTTGCGGCAGGGGAGGCGCTGATCAAAATTGATGCCGGGCAGCTGAGCTGGCACATCCTCCTGGCGGATGTGTTCACTGCCGTGGGTATGCGACAGTCCGGGCATGGGGAACGAGGGCGTGGGTCCCACATCCTCTCACCCCTCGATTCCTTTCTGTAATATGGGAGAAAGAGGCCCTGGATTCAATGGCTCCCAAGGTCCCTTCCACCCCAAGTCCCAGTACCTGCGACCTGGTCACTGTGTGGGGCCTGGTGTGTAAGTGTCTCTAACTGTCACCTGTGTGGCTTTGCCGGCAGGGCGGAGAAACACAGGAGTGACTTGGGCTTTCATACAAGGCTCGAACACTCCAGGCTCCTCATGAACTCAAGCATTTATTCAGCAGATGATTAGTGAGGGCCCCCGGGGCACCGGGCCCTGTTCTGGGTGGGACTGTCTGGAGCCCGCATGTGCCAAAATGCCAGTCTTTCCTGCAAAATCCTGAAAACATTTCAGCACTGATTTGAAAGGGCAGGTCCCTCTGCAGCCCGCATTTCCCCGGCCTCTCAGCATCACCCCCAACCATGTGAGGTCCCTCCACCAAGGCCTTCAGGGGCCCAAGGTGGCTCCTGTCCCATGCTGCCCTGCCCCTGCAAGTGCTGCAGAGAGAAAGCAGACCCTTGTGGTGACCACAGTGAGGGGACTCAGTGCTGTTCTGCCTGGGGGTCATGGACTTTAGTGACCCCCCCAGGTGGGGGGAGGGGGATAGGCAAGTCTGTGTGACCAGCATGATGTCACCATGTCCCTCTGCTCCTGGCTCCTTCCCGCCTGGGCTGAGCCCCTCCACGAGCGGGCCGCTCCCAGAGCCCGTGCAGAGCAAGAAAGGCTGTGGTAGGCTTCCCAGCGCAGTGACCGGTGAGTCCCACCTCTCTCACCCCCTGCCCCAGCCCCACCATAATCGTCCTTCCCGACTCCCTGACAGGCAGCTATGAGAAGGCTGGCGCCTGCCTGCAAGAAGTCCTACACCCCGCCCCGCCATCAGAGGCCGCCCGAGCTCGGCGGGGCCTGCTCCAGCTCAAGAAGGGAGAGGTGCCGGCTGCTGCACGGGACCTGCGGGGCCTGGCGGAGACGGACGCTGGGGACCTCAGCTTCCTGCTGCGTCTCCTGGAGGCCTCAGAGCGGCAGAGCCTCACCCAGGTGCACAGCACCCCGCGAAGCCGCCACCCCAGCCCCTCCCCAGCACCGCGGGCATGAGACCCCGGCCCAGGGCAGGGGTGCGCTGCCTGCTCCCCGCCTGATTTCAGTTGGGGGCGGGGTGGGTGGGGAGTGAGCAGGAGGCCCCAGGTCTGGCCAGGAGAGGCGCCAGTGGGGAGGCCGGCTCCTGCAGGTGGTGAGCTGAGAGGAGGCCGTGAAGGGAGGTCGGGCTGGTGTCGCTGCCTCTGTCGGGCGGATTTTTCGTTCCACCGTTTAGACGACAAGAATATATGAGTGCCTTCCACCAGGCGCCGGGTGGACCCACCGCATCTCATGGGGACAGTGAGGGGGCTCACTTCAGAGAGTGTCGGTGTCTGAAAGACCCTGGGACAGGGCAGTGGGGTAGCGGGGTGGAACTGGAGGTGAGACCATGACGGCGACAGACAGGCCAAGGCAAAGGCCTGGAGGTAGGAAACAGCCCGCGATGTTCCAGAAACAAAAAGGTGCAGCCGGCGTGCGGAGGGGGAGAGGGGGGTGGGGTGGGCAGGAGGGGCGTGGGGTGGGGTGGGGGGGTTCCTGGGCTGAGCGCTAAGGAAGTCGGTGTGACAGAGGAGCAGGTGGGACGGGGAAGAGAGGAAGGTGCCCCTCATTCCGCTCTGACCACCAAGCCCCTTCCCTGGCTGGAGGCGGTAGGAGAGGCAGGGCCAGGGACTGGACACTGCAGTGGCTGAATTGAACCTTCTGGGGGTCGGGCGGAGAAGGGGCCGCCGGGTAGGGGAGGCCGAGGCATAAACGGGCTCTCAAGCCAGAGTGACCCGGAATGAACCCCCCATGTGGCCCGGGGCGAGTATTTCACCCCTTTATGCTGTTTGCCCCTGGCTCTAGCGGTCTCTGCGCCCGGGTCCCTCAGGAAGACAGGAGCCACAGTAGGTGTTTGCACTAGGGGGTTAGGGACGGCGAGAGCAGGGGGCGCCGCGGTGATGCGCAGCGAACAGCTGCTCCTGGGGCAGCGCGAGCCGAGCAGGGAGAGGGTGTCACCAGGACCTGGAACTCGGGGAGCGGCCGAAGCCCGGCAGCCCTGAGGAGACGGCGGAGGGGGGTCTCCACGTTCATGCGGGGCTGGAGGGGTCTCGGAGCCTGGGGGTGGGGGGGAGGGGGAGGGCCGAGAATCCGCACGACGCGCTGCCGTTGCTCAGCGACATGGGGCGGCCCGGAAGTGAGCCGGAAGTGATCGCGCCCCGCTTCCGGCGGCACTGCGCTGCGCAGCCGGCGGCCCTTTCCCCCAAGTCGCGTGCGCGCAGGGCCTGCCGGGAGGCGGGTCGGTACGGAAGGCGGAGTCGCTGGTCGCCGTCGCGCAGTGGGGTGAGAGCGCGGCTCCAGCGCGGCCTCCAGGCCCCGCCCGGCTCTGCCTCTGGCGGGGAGGCAGGTCCACGGTGCCCAGAGGAGATCCGGGTGGGCCTCCTTCCCCTCTTCCGGCGCGCTGGCGCCCCCAGACAGCGCCGCTGCCGAGTGCTGGGGTGCCCTGTGCTTTCCCTGGGGACGGGGGCATCGGTCCAACCCGCTGCGTCGACTGCGGGAAAGGCAGGGTTCATGCGACGTATTCTTCGGGTAATTGGGAGCCGTAGAAGGCGAGGGGGTTTATCCCCGTGTGGTTGGGGAGAGGAAGTAAGACATTTGTCGGTGTCGAGAGTAGGCTTCAACCAGGCTCAGAAAAGGAAAGTGAGCCGGGGGTCAGAGGAAGGTGAGCAGGAAGGGAAGGACTAGGATGGACAGCACCTGCTGACTTCCGGCCCCGCCCTGTCATCCACTGGGGCTGGGGGTGAGTCCACCACAGCCCTCCTTGAAGCACCGGAGCCAGTCCCCGGGGGAGTAGGCACTGAAGCCCCAGATGGAGCCGGCAGATGCTGGGGCAGTGCTCCCGCCCGGGAGGGGCTCCGCAGCACGTTCTCCCCCCAGCTCTGACTCTGGCTCCGCGGGGCCTGCGGGAGACGCTCATAGATTCGCACTAGGGCCCAGCAGGCCCTGTCTTCCTGACCTCTGGGTGGCCAGGAAGGGGCTCAAGGGCCCGGCTGGGCAGAGGCGGTGTTTGCTGCTGGCGCCAGGGCCAGGGCAGTCTTGGGAGGGTGGGCAGGGTGGGTGACAGGGCAGTGGCCCCATCAGAGGGGCCTGCTAGGGAGGTGAGGAGAGAAGGGAGGGAGAGGGAGGAGGTCACCTGGGCCAGAGCAGCAGCAGGGCTGTGAGAAAGGGGAGGAGGGGAGTGGAGGAGGACTGAGGCTGAGCCAGGCCTGCAGGCCAGAGAGCTTCCTGGGTGGCGAGATGGCACGGAGGGGCCCTCTGCCTGGTGCCTCCACCCCCTCTGGAGGAGCCCACAGAGGCCAGCTGAGCAGGGCTGGTGAGGGGTCTGCAGAGTTCTGGGCTGATCTCCCTCCCTCTCTCTGTCCCTTCTGCAGGCTGCAGTCCAGGAAGCCAGCACCCTTCTGAGCTCAGGACAGCCTGGGCAGGCACTGGGCTACTGCTCGCTGGCTGTCCTGGCCGGGGGCAGCAGCGCCTGTCATCTGCGCCTGCGGGCCACCTGCCTGGCCCAGCTGGGGGAGTTTGGCCGGGCACTCGGGGACCTGGACCTTGTGCTCCGGGAGGGTTCAGGGAATGGCAACCTCCCGACGCGGGCAGAGGACCTCTGCTCCCGGGGCTGCCTGTTGCTGAGGCTGGGGGACAAGGCTGGGGCCGCAGGAGCTTTTGCCCAGGCCCTCAAGCTGGCCCCCACCCTCGCCCAGAGCAGCCTGTGGGAACGGCCCGGCCGGGCCCCCACTACCCAGGCGTTCCTGTGCCATGGGCAGCGCTGCCTGGAGGAGCGGCGATACGTGGAGGCCTGGACGGCGGCTGAGAGCGGCCTCCTGGTGGACCCCGAGCACAGCGGCCTGAAGAGGCTGAGGGCGAGAATCCGGAGGGAGGCGTCCTCCGGCTGCCGGCTCCACTGAGCCAGCTTTGTCCAGGCCCAGTCATGGGGCCACCCTGTCATTTTCACTCCATGTCCAGACCTTGCAGTGCACCCCGCCCCCGAATCAGGGAGGCACTCACTCCCCCTTCCCAGCCGTGGGGTGGCTTGGTGGTGGACAACCGGCCCTGGGGTGCAGGGGAAGAGCGTCCTGCTTGCCTGGAGCAACTGTCCTGGGAGGCTCAGCCCCTTGCCACAGCGCAGCCCCAGAGCTGGTGCCCTCTTGGTGCACACCTGGGCTTGGGCCTCAGAGAAGCGGCCCTAGTTCTGGGCCCTGGCTTGGGAACGGCAAGTTGGGAAGGATTACCGCCGGATCCTTGTAGCCCTGGGGAGATGGTGCCATGCCCTTGCCTGGGCGCGAAGTGGCCCTGATGCCGGCCTGACTCTCAGGCCGGGCTCCTGCAGCATCTGGGCTTCCCCAAGGCCACGACTGCCGAGCCGGGGCCTGTTTGGCCAAGACCCATGCTTTCATCAAGGTCGTTCTCCAGGGAACCCAGTGCCGGAGGCTGCCACCCGTGGCCTTGGGGATGATGTGGCTCCTCCCTCCTCTGCAGGCCCCTTCCCTGCCAAGCTGAGACCACGCCGGGGCCCCTAATGAGCAGAGCGCCCAAGCTTCTACTTGGCTGATCTGGCAACACCGTGGAATGTAAAGGTGCTTCCCGTGTGGATTAAACTTCCCGCCAGTTTGACTGGAAAACCTTCTCTCCTGGGGGAGCGGAGGGACCCAGCCCTCGTCCCACTGCCGTGGGTTCATGGGAGCCAGCTCCGAGTTACGCAGGTTTTCTTCATGCTGGTGAACTGGAGATGCTGCACAGCCTGCCTCGGGCGGATCTGAGCTCGGCCTGTGGGGACGGGGCCACGGCCACCCGTGGGCTGCCCAGCACAGATCTACCTGCTCCCTCAGCTCCACACCCCACATTCCCGTCACCTCCTCCTGGTGGGCCCAGGCAGGGAGGTGGCCCCGGTCCTTGTACACCACATTTCACGGAGGCTCCTGTCCCCAGGCAGCAAGAGGAGGGACCACACCGGGTTGGCAGCCCCCTTCCTCCTCGGGCCCCGCCCTCCCCATCACCCACCACCACGTGGGAGCCCTCAGCCCTCCCCACTGCCTTCACCCCCTGTGCTACTGAGACCTGCTGGGCTGCGGCCACCTGGGGCTGAACAAGGGGCCAGTGCCTCCCACGGTGAGGACAAGGGAGGGGATCCCAGGGAGTGGGGAGGGAGCTCCATGGGGGGCGCTGCAGCCCCATTTCTCCATCTCACCTTCCCCATTGGGATCCTCGAGCAGTTCCCACTTCTCCAAGATTTCCCAGTGCACGGTCCTCAGCAGGTCACTCCATCCGTCCACCTGTCTGTCCATGTCCATTTTTCCATTCATCAGTTCAACAAACATGTGCCAACAGGGCGCAGGAGCCAGTGTGGGCCCAGTTCAGGGACACACACAAGGGTCGGTGTGGCTCAGGTGAGCAAGTTGGCCCTAACACCGTGAGGTGAGGGCTGGCCCTGGGGCCAAGGTCAGTGGAGAAGGCCCAGCCCCTGGCTGCGGGACGGGCAGAGGCAGAGGCAGTGGGACGAGTCACCCAGGGGCCCTCCCAACCCCATGCTTTGCTGTCCAGCCTCCGTTGTCCTCTCAAGGCCATGCGGGAGCTTGTCACACTGTGTGGATGCCACCCTCCACCTCAGCTCCTCCAGGCAGCCCCGCCTCCTAGCTTACTGGGGCTTCTCCCTCCCCAAGGGGCAGCATCTACAGTCCCATGGCTCTCTAGCACCATCTCACCCTCTCGGGTCAGCCTTTGCTTGGCCCCTGCCCCCCACCTCTGCCCCGAAGGCAGACTGCCAGTCCCTGAGGACAAAGGGAGAGTCTTAGTTCCCCAGACTCCCCCCACCGCTGGGTGGCTCCAGGACTGATCAGGCTCCTTGAGTGCTGGAGGATTCTAAGACATGACTGATGCAGAAATGCCCCCCTCCCGCCCCAAGACTCCGGAGTACAGCCTGCAGGGACATTTCCAGGGCTGCCAGGGTCCCACCTGCTCCAGGAGCTGATACTCTTTGTACTCCCACCCACACTCCCTCGGCAGCCCCCGACCAGCCTCCTGCTCCTCACTGCTGAGCTGGAGGCTGAGAGAACCCAGGCCCCAATGTGCCCCAATG
This sequence comes from Tapirus indicus, assembly GCA_031878705.1. Classification (NCBI taxonomy): domain Eukaryota; kingdom Metazoa; phylum Chordata; class Mammalia; order Perissodactyla; family Tapiridae; genus Tapirus; species Tapirus indicus. The sequence goes on along the minus strand of CM062924.1, from coordinate 86,021,806 downwards.
GGGAGCGTCCCTCTTCTTGCAGCCTGGTGTCATGTCTGACCTCATTGCTGGGCACTCATTGCTGTGAGCAGTCCTGACTACTCACAGCTGGGGCAGAAGCTGAGAAGACGGAGCTAACTGCTAGTCAACAAGCTCACACCAGCTGCTGCGTGCATGTCCCCAGAGGTCTTCGCTTACATTAGTCCTTTCTTTTCCACCCCAGAGACCCTGTGAAGTAAACCTCATCCCATTCTGAAAGCTGGGAAAGGTCCGAAGATTTGCACATGATCACAGTCAAAGTTAGACGGGGTGTCTGGGAGCCACACCCAGGCTGCTGACTCTCAGGGCAGGTTCTGCACCAGGCAGCCCAGAGGACCCTACTGAGAGGGGCTCCTCTCCAGCGCCATGGGCAAAGTCTGTCCTGCTTCTCACCTTCCTCTCTGCCACAACCTGCGTCAGGGACGTTCCCACGTGCACTCTGTCTGCAGGTACACGTGAGGGACGGCCGTTATCCCAGCCTCACACCATGGCATACAGGGGAGAAACCAAGCAAGATCTGGACAGTCTCCAGAGCAGGTGATAAGGTGGATCTGACTGATGCCAGTCAGGCTATTACCCAGAAGAGAGGCTGCACCTGCTTCTCAGAAAATCACCACATTTTAGGTTACCAAGAAAATGTTCATGATAGAGTATAGATAGCATTACCTAATCTCAAGATAAAGCTATAAATGAATTTTTTTAATTTATTTTTGTGTGTGTGAGGAAGACCAGCCCTGGGCTAACATCCGTGCCCGTCTCCCTCTACTTTATATGGGATGCCGCCACAGCATGGCTGACAAGCAGTGAGTTGGCCGGCACCCGGGATCCAAACCCGTGAACCCTGGGCTGCCAAGCACGAACTAAACCGCTGCACCACTGGGCCGGCCCCTATAAATAATTTTTTTAAATTCCCTGCATGGGAAACAACTCTTGGGTCCAGGAGGAAGTCAAATCTGGAAGTGCAGAATGTTGGAAAAATAATAGTGACAAACCAGTCCAGAGAAGGCCCTGTGGAGCCCAGCCGCAGCAGCGCCCAGAGGGAAGTTCCAGCCCTGGTATGTTACCAAGCACTGAGGAAGACAGTGAGTGACGTGTGTGCTCAATTCAAGAGGTTAGAAAAAGACAATAAGCAGAGGAAATCAAAGGGAGGAATTAATAAGGATGAAAGCAGAAAGTAATAAATTAAGAACAGAAAAATGGAGGAACTAATATATAAGCCCAAAATATGATTCTTCAAAAATCAAATAGTTGAACCAAGAGGTAAGTTAATCAAGAAAGATGGAAAAAGCACAGAGACACAAAATTTTAAGAAGTGACTCAGCCAAGATAGAGACACACAGGAGATTTAAAGATCAGAAGGCTACTTTTCTCAATTCCATGCAAATAAATTTGAAGGCCTGGGTGAAATGGATTAGTTCCTAGGAAAATGTAATTTAACTAAACTGACTGGAGAATAGACCTAAAACTAATGCAGGACAGTGACCACACAGGAAAGGAGAAGGCTGGTAAGGAGCTTCCCCTGAAGCAGGCCCAGTTTCAGATGGTGTCAGAGAAAATCTACCAGCCTTCAAAGAACAGTTGATTCCAAATGGCTTTAAACTACTTTAGGGGGCTGCCCGGTGGCGCAGCGGTTTCGTCCGCGCTTGGCAGCCCGGGGTTCGCCGGTTCAGATCCCAGGCGCCCGCTGACGCACTGCTTGTCAGCCATGCTGTGGCAGCGTCCCATATAAAGTAGAGGAAGATGGGCACGGATGTTAGCCCAGGGCCAGTCTTCCTCAGCAAAAAGAGGAGGATTAGCAACGGATGTTAGCTCAGGGCTGGTCTTCCTCACAAAAAAAAAAAAAAAAACAAATGGCTTTAAACTACTTCGTAGCCAAGAAAAAGAAGAAAAACTTCCAAGTTCTTTTCTGAAGAAAGTATAATCTCAACCAAATGAAAGCCACACACCAGTTTCATTTATGAATTACCAGTTCAAAAATCCTAAATGAAATGCCAACAAACCTAAATCCAACAACACATTGAAAGAATACTACACTGAGCAGAATAACACAATGAGCAGTGTAGACAGGAATGCAAGGATGGTTCAATTAGGAAATGTATTTATATAGTTTATCATAGAAATAACACTAAGGAGAAAATTAAGCCCTATGACTCCTGTTGGGGGCTGTAGTGGGTGGTACTGGTCACACATGATAAATCCTCTCCAACATGTCTATCACCCTACACCCTTGGATTCCTTCCTCTATCTTGTACTAACGAAGTTTCAGCATCTCATCTTCATTAACTGTAGTTCACCTTCGAGTCCAGATTTCATTCAATCAAATGAACTATTAGAGTTGCTCCCAGCGGTGGACATGAGCCAACACATTAAATTCAGAATATCTGGTAGATGCACCCGTATCAATAGAGACAACCCAAGCCAGTGCTCCAACACCATGGTCTGCCATGGTCTAACACCCTTAGACTCCATTCCCATACACAATTCCTGTTTCTCAGTGTGAATTATGATATCTTGCAATTATTGGGGTATATGTGCTATCTCCTCCTGGCTCAGACTTTGTACTTAACCCACCCCCTCCAGCATGCTGAGATTGGACCCTGCTTATGGGTCTAGAGTCAACTGTGGGGGGAGAGGTTTGTGGAGGTTGAATAGAATGAGCATCCTCTTTCTAGGCTGCCAACCCACGTGAGGTTACCTCAGGGTCTTCTGAGGTCCTCCTCAGACAGTAGAGGACAAGCTGCTTCCACTGGAAAAAGGGGCCCAGAGGACATGGGGGTTCAAGGTTCTCAGCTCCACCTGAGCCCAACCAGATGTCCACCTTCCTAGTTTCAGGGTCCCATTCCTTCCCAGTCAACACCCTAACTTTCTCATAAGAAACTTGGTGAGGCTGTAAATGTGACCAACATTGTAATTATGCAACTCACAGAATTAAGTGTTACATCGGACTTTTAGCAGTGTCAGCCCTGTGCACGTGAAAAATGAGGGATCCCTTCAGGGCTGCTGTGGGGGTCTCTGATTTGCTGGGCTGTGGCTTGAGCGGAGAGTTCAAAGACCTGAGCTGCTTGTTTCCTCCCCATACGTGCTCCAGGACACTCAGGATGTCTGCCCCCAGCCATCCATGTGGCTGTCACCGTTGCCCTAACAGCTGTGTGCAGCAAGGCCCTTGACTCAGTTGGCACGTCACAACCAACCACAGTGACAGCTCCATCACTCAGGAAGCCACTGCTGCCACGGATTCACGTTTCCCATGGAGCTCGGTCCCCAATCAGGCCCAGGGACCCAACCAAGCCAATCCAAAATTTCATCTTTGGGGGTCCTGTGACACGGACCACTCCTAGTGCCAATTTATGTATCATTCAGGGTCCACTCGGGAGACAGAAACCACACCAGCGATTCCAACAGCAAGTTTACTATAAAGAACTGCTAATTAGTCATGAGATGTTACTATCGTAACTGGAGTAAAGGTGACTAATGGGGTCTCAGGAGGAGCAACCACAGGGCTCAACGACAGATGACCAGCCCCCCAAACAGCCTGTCAGCCATCACCCACCACCCTCAGCTCAGTGGCCAATCTCCTCTGCACGTGCCCCTCGCCCCTCCCAGGTCTCGCCTACCCACACCTTTGTGCCAGCTCCTTGTACCGTTCTCTCATCTCCCATGACAGATCTTACAGGGGAGGGGGCTGAGGCTGCAGCTATTGGGGCTGGGTTGGTGGCTCGATGATGGAGACCTGGGGTGGGATCAGATCACCCTGGACCCTCCCTCCTGTCCAGGACACCCAAGCCCTGACTCTAGGAGGCGGCTGGCAGGGAGGGTATGGTGGGGGCTCCCAGAGGCCCAGCTCTCTGGGCACCTCGGAAATGTCTTCCAGCCTGTTTGTCTTCTCGAAGTGGGGCACCTCATGCCTACCCAGAGCGGGGCTGGGCAGACCCGGGGAGGTCGGTTCCTGCCATGCTGAGGCCCAGAGACATGCCTGCTGGAGGGGGCTGGTCTTCATGCAGAGGATAGGACCTGCCCCAGACTACCTGGCCCGAAATCAGGGGGCAGGGATTAGGCAGGCCCAGCAGTCAAGGGCAGGCGTCCACAGGGTCCCGGGTCAGCCCCCTGCAGTAGCAGGGATAGAGGCTAACTCCCTCTAGACCTGCCCTGGTCCCAGGACTCATGAGGGAAGGGCCTCCCCACTGTGGTGGGCTGCCTCCTTGGACCCCAGAGCCAAGGCCGGGCCTCAGACCTCCACATCCCACATCTACTGTCGGAGAGACAGGAAGGGGTGGGCAGGGAGCCCCTGCTGGCCCCTGAGCTCAGCTGGGAGAAGGGAATAAAAACCACCATCCAGAAGCGTCCTGGGCAGCAGTGGGGGCATCTACGTGTGCGAGTCGGGTGCATCCAGGGCCCTGGCTGGGGCTGGGGTCTGCAGTTCCTCAGCCTTTGGAACCCCTTTCCCGGCTTCTCTCAGCTGGCAGGCACCCGAGCACCCAGCATCACTTTGCTCGATTCCCCTCAAACTTGCAAGTCTCAGCAACACAGCCCCTGGGAGGTGGCTGGGACCCCAGGCCTCTTGCTCACTCACAGGTCCTGTTTCTCGCTGACAGAGCTGCAGACAGGAGGAACCAGGAACGGGGTGGCTTTGGCGGGAAAGTGGGGCTAAGCTCCAGAGACCCGCCAGCCTCTGCGTCCATGTGGCCTTGGGTGGGGGCAGGGGCCGCTTTGGCTGGACATCATGGGGTGCGGGGTCCCTGGAGCCATCATGCTCTGGGAAGGAGCCTCTGGCCGACCAAGCTGGCCCGGGCCTCCCCCCAGCTCTCCCGCAAGGACAGTCCCAGCTCTCTCTCCCGCGAGCTTGATCACGTCCCAATTTGGGCTGGCAGCCTGAGCAGCCTCCAGGCCGGGCTGCCAGCTCCTCGCTCTGGATGGGTTTCTGGGCCCGGGGCTGAGGAGGCGGGTGGTGTCTGGGATCTGAGCCCCTCCCAGGGCAGGGCCCATCTGAGAGGCCACCTGAACGTGGACTGTAGACTGGAACCTTCCAACAGGACCTGCCTCAGGCCTTCTAGTGAGGGGGCGGCCATGAGGGGCTGTTTGCCAGAAAACCCCTGGCTCTGTGGCCCAGCCCCAACCAGACACCCTTACAGAGTCCTGGGGCCTGGGCACCACTTGTTCCACGGGATTCTGAAACGGAAGCAGAACTATGCTGGTCACTGAGTCAGGCCCAAAGAAGCAAAGTCTGGGTTCTGACTGGGACCTGCTCTGCCCAAGGCCCCCCCGGCTCCCACCAGCCACGCAGGGGTACCTGATTCACACTCCGAAGCACTGGGGTGCCTGTGCCAAGCCCAGAAGCCCCTCTCCCACTCCCTTAGCCAGGGCCACCTGCCCCCAGGGGTTAGAGTCAGAGCCTCGAGTCCCCAGGGACAGAAGGAGGCAGCCGAGCCCCATGATAGCTGAATGTGGGTGTCTCTGGGTGGGGACCCCCTCCCCTTACACCAGACTCCCAGAACCCACCACCCTCACCGGAGACTACAGGGAGGAACCCCACGGCCGGGCCTTTGCAAACCCCACTGCCAATGTGGTTCTCTGGTCCCCAACCCTCGGGCAGGGTAGACAGGATGGGGAGAAGGGTCCGGTCTTCCTTCCCAGCAGCCCCCTTGGGCTCAGCAGTGAGCCAGGCGCCCCAAGGGCTGCTCTCGGCCCCTCCCCCACACCAAACCCCAATGGAACTCGCTGACTCTGAGCAGGAGATGGACCCTGCCTCCAGGGTACCCAGGCCCGCATCACAAAGGAGGCCTCCCCGGGCCCCACCTGGAGCCACTGCTCCCCACCCGGGAGCCCTTCTGCCTGGCCCCAGTTCACCAAAGCTCCTGACCCAGCCTTCCGAGACCTGCCCCTGGGTGGTGGCCGTTCCTGTGTGACCTGAAGGTGAGCAGAGCGAGGGTCCTGCCGGGCCAGCTTTCCTGGGCCGTGAGACCACCCTCCAAGCACCCAGCCATTTCCCTGGGGGCCAGCGGGACATGTAATGTGTCGCTTCACCCATACCTGGGGCAGACCTCCACACAGTTCCCCTCCTGTGAGGACCCCTTCTCCCTGGCTGCAGTAGCCTGAAGAGGCCACGAGTGTGCCCAGGGAGACAAGGACCTGGCTGCCACAGACTCGTCCTTGGCCCTCAGTCGGAACGTTTTTACTGTCACATCGAGTCCCTGGAAGTCAGCAGGACAGAATGAAGTGGGTTAACAGAATGAGTGAATGAATGCATTAGTTCTGATCCAAGAAAGGAGACAATGCCGAAACCAGAGCCACAAATGCTCAGACCTGGCTGACCTCATCGATTCACTCATTCATTTGACAGCAACAGTTGGTTGATGCCTCTGGGTTGGTGGGCACCGGTCTAGGTGCTGGAGCCCCCTGCCCGTGGCACTGATGTTCCCGAGGGGGAGGTGGACAATGGGGACATAAGGGGCACAGACACCGAGTCGCACAGCTGGTGGCGAAACAGAAATCAGGTCAGGGGCAGGGATGGGGCTGAGGCTGGCTGTGTGGAATACAGAGCCCAGGGAAGGCCTCGGGGGGTGGCGGTGTGCTGTCCTTCAGCAGGGACTTTCAGGGGGGAGGGGGCCAGGCAGGAATCTGGGGGTGTGGCAGGGAGGATGGTGCAGGACATGGGACGGGTGATGGGGGCCATGGAGGGTCCTGAGATCAGAGAAGGCCTGGCTCCTCTCGGGGTAGGTCATGTGGAGGTGATGCCCAGGGAGTTAGGAGACCCGTCGAAGAGCCCCAGGGAGTCAGGACAGAACTCAGGTGGACACCCGGGTGTTGGTGGGTAAGAATATCTAACCCAGCCCTGGTTGGTCTTTGTGGCCAGACGCTTAACTGCCCAAGGGCAGGACTGGGGTCTGTGCTCCTCAGGCTTCTCCCAGACTCTGGCCCCACCTGAGGCAGGGCCAGGCACCAGGCCCAAATGTCAGCTACGTGACCGGGTTTGAGGACCGGAAGCTGGAAGCTCAGGAGAGCAGCCGGCCGCTCCCCAGGTGCCCAAGCAGCTTTTAGGGGCAGGGCTCTGAGAGTCAGCAAAGGAGGTGCCCACGCACACACATGGGTGCACACACACACACATAGTCACACACATGCGCACTCGCTTGTGCACACGTGCACAACTCACCTGCACACACATGTACATGCATACATGTGTACACACTCTCACATGCACACTCACGCGTGTGCACACATAGGAGCACATGCACACAGCACCCACATGCACACTCAAACTCATGCACAGGGGCACATGCATGCACACTCACGCACAAGGGAGCACACGAAGACCTGGGAGCCGCTGGTCCTCTCTGCTCCTCTCCTGCACACAGCAGCAGCCCCCGTGTCCTCCATCACTGCTCACCACCTGGCTGGCTAGAGAAGGTGTTCCCTCTAGTGACAGGGTCGGGGAGATGACAGGAACTGCACACCAGCCAGGCGACTGCTGGAGCTGGCCCTGCCATGTCCCTTCCTGGCCTGTGAGGTCACCGCCTGCTTGGGTACTGGTCATTCCCATCTCCCCCCTCACCAGCTCCTGGGCTCTAGGTAGGAGAGGTGGGCAGGGAGCCCAGTGGCCCGAGTCACCTCCCTGAGGGTGTTCCAGCTCCAGGACCCCTCGGCATGAGGGCCCCAGGTGGCCTCCACTACAGAAGCCCTTGGACAAGCACAGGTTGCTGAGCCTCCTGGGTCCGGCCTGCCCACCCCAAGCTATGAGCAGAGTGGTCCCTGGACCACCCCCTGCCAGCAAGCTGGCTTGGAGAGGCCGACCTCAGGAAGAGAGTGCCGTCGTGGCCAGTAGGCTGGGCCTCCCCCCACCATCGGGCACCCCTGGCACTCAGAGACTTTGGTCCAGGGAGAGGGCAGAAAGCCCTGAGACGGGGATGTGAGGGCCGGGGTTGGACTGGGCCATGGAGAGAGGGGCTGAGCATCCCGAAATGACCCGGCACCTGCTCCCGGGCAGCGTTGGTCCCTGCCAGCCTCGGACAGGGCCTCAGAAGCTCCACACCACATCTCCCCTGCCCTGGTGTCCCCACCCTGGGTGGACGCCGCCCGTGCCCTTGGCTTTGGGGTTGCTCAGCTGTGCACTTTCCCCGTCTAGAGACTTGGTGATGGGGAAGCCCGAAAGCCCAGTGGGGATGGTGGAGATTGCCGGCCAGTCGGGGCAGAAGCACCGACGCTTCCTGGAGGGGGGGCTGCTGCTACTGCTGCTCCTGGTGACAGGAGCCCTGGTGGCCCTGGGCCTCCTCTACGCCAACAGCAGAGGTGAGTGAGGGTGCCCCCTCCCCCTAGGCCCGCCCCCAATCTCCGAAGGGTCTGCGTGCCCGCCCACCCCGGACGAGCCAGCCTTGCAAAATGGAGCAGGCGGGGTCTGCCCTGGGCACTGGAGGCTGCAGGGCTGTGCTGCGGACCCAAGAGGAGGGCACTGACCTGCGGGGGGCCAGAAGCCCCTTCCAGAAGGCTCTGCCCAGGCGCAGGCTGGGGCACGGCTGGTGCTGCAGGCTCTGAGCCCGCAGGCCTCTGCGGGACGCCTGAGATGCCGCAGACCAGGTCCCCCGCCCCATCTGCGCGGCCCCCTCCCCTCCAGCTGGAAGCGCAGCCCCCTGCACAGCGCACTGCAGTTCCCAGCAGGCCCAGCAGCAGGAGCCCACACTCCAGCGCTGGGGACCCGCGGCGCAGTGTCCGTCCCTCTGGCTGGGGCTCACCTGCCGTCTCCATGGCCGCCACCCTGAGGAAGGGACCTGCTGGGATCCTCCTCCCCAGGTCCGCTGGAGGCCCAGGTCAGGGGGCCTCCTGGCTTCCCAGACAGGCTCTGCTTATTGCAAGATGGTGGGAGGGGCCAGGCTGGGGTCCCAGAGAGATGGGGGCGTGGGCGGGGCTGCCCCGCAGGACCACCTCCCACTTGCAGTCCCTTCCCCATCCCCACCAGGCCGACGTGGGGGAGCCAGGACTGTCCCCTTCTCGGGTCAGGGACACAGTGGGGGGCTCACGGGCATGCACCTGAGCACCAGGCAGCCCCAGTCAAATCCCAGCTGCCCCCTGCTGCACAGCCTTCGGGGGCACGTCAACCGGGGGCACACGGGCCAGCAGGTGCAGTGCACCTCTCCCTAGGGTGGGTGGGCTCAGGACTCAGGAGAATCTGCAGGAGAAGCGTTCACCTCGGCGCTCTTGACAATAGGGCATCACAGCCTTTGTTACTGAATGTTCCCTCCCTGGCTGGAGCCCTCCGCACCGCAGTGGGACCGTCATCCATCACAGGGCAAGGCTGTTTCTGTGAGCCAGAAATGGGTACAGCCTATGGATGTGGTGGGTGTCCCCTGCCAGCTACTGTGGTCTCCGGCCCCTCTGGGTTTCCTGCCAGCGTAGATGGGCACTGCCAACTACCTGGGCACCAGGCAGGGGGAAGAGTCCCTTGCTGCACAGAGAGCCCTGGGGAGCCCAGACCCCAGGGAACCTCTGTTCAGGGCTCACCAGGCTGAAAACACCTGGTTTACAGGCTTCCAGGGGATAGGGCTGATCCTCCATCTGTGGGGTGCAGGGGGCCCCTGTCCTCTTCTGACTAGTGCTGAGCAGCGTGAGCCCACCCTGACAGGAGGGACCCTCCCTGCCCAGGCTGCCTTCTCCCTGTGGTCCCCTAAATAAAAGCGGGGTCTCTGCCAGGGCTCCTCAGTCAGGACCCCTGTGCCCCACCCCCAAAAATGACTCCACAGCCAATCTCGGCCTCAGGTCCTGGTTGAGCTCATGGAAGCATTTATGTGCAGTGTTATTATTTATTTCTAATTATTTTCCCATTTCCAATATAAATTTTTTTCATTAATTCATAAGTTATTTAGAAGTCTTTTTTTTTTATTTCCAGATGCATGGAAATTTTATTAGTTACCTTTTTTTTTTTATTGGTTTCTAACTTAACTGCATTGCTGTCAGAAACAACGGTTTATGTGATACTGATGCTCTGATACTTGCTGAGGCTGGCTTTGGGGCTGATACATGGTCAGTTTTATAAATAATCCACGTGTGCTTGTGGAATACACCCACTCACTAAACGTAAATGGAAGTGAAGATAGAGATATAGACATATCCATTAGATCCACCAGGTCTTCTATACACTTGCTTTTTTTCATTTTCTTTATCTTTCAATTACAAAGCTCTTTCTCTAGAGAACTATCCATTTTCCTTGTAGTTATGTCAAGTATTCATTTACCTATTTTAAGGCTACATTATTATGTGAATACAAATTTAGAATTAGTTTATCTTCCTCTACGTAAAATTGTGAGTGACACTTTCTATCTTAACAATGGCTTTTGCTTTAAATTCTGTTTTGTTTTAAATTCTGTTTTGTCTGATATGAATGTAACTACTCAGCAGCATTTGCTTAGTCTATTTTTTTCATCGTTTTTCTTTGAAACTTTTCGTGTCTTCAGTTTCAGACGCGTCCCTTGCAGCAGTGTATCGCTGGATTTTGGTCCCTGTCTTTCCTGGGGGAGTCAGTCTACTTGCACTCACTGTGATGACTGAAATGGATGGTTTTTCTGTTGTGTTCTTTTGTGCTTCTTATGCCTCTTTTTCTCTTTTCTTGCCTTCTTTTGGATCGATCTATTATTTTTCACTCCATTTCCCTCAACTAGCTTGAAGTTTTATATGTCTATCCTTTTAATGGTTATCTTAGATTTTTTTGTTTTAATATTTGTTATCTTAAAAGTTATAGATAAACCTTTTTCAGAAAATCAAATGTTTTTGTAAAATTACCATGTGAAATATAGTCCCATGCCCACAGTCCGGCCCATCCTAGAATTCTGCTCCTCAGAAGGAGCCGTATTCGTTGTCTAGTGCAGAGGTCAGCAAACTATGGCCCATGGGCCAAATGTGGCCCTCCACCTGTTTTTGTAAATAAAGTTTTATTGGAACACTGCTGCACCCATTCATTTATGTGTTGTCTATGGATGCTTTCAAGCTATGAGAGCTAAGTTGATTAGGTGAGACAGAGTCTGTATGTGGCCCTCAAAGCGAAAATACTTACCATCTGGCCCTTTACAGAACAATATTGCCAACCCCTGGACCAGAGTGTCTTCTCATGTCCTAAACCTGGTCTTTGGATCCTTCTGTCTTTATTATACCGTGTTAAATCATGGGGAGGGATTATAAGGTTGTGGTTAAAAGCCAGGCTCCTAAGTCTGACAGCCTGGCTGGGCATGCCAGCTCCCCCAAATCCTAGCCATGTGACCTTGAAAGGTTTTATTCATACCTCCGTGCCTCAGTTTCCTTATCTGTAAAATGGAACACAACATATATACATTAGAGGCTTACTTGAACTTGTACGTACATTGAACCCTTACTTGAGGGTTCAATGAGTTAATACATCAATAACACTTAGAAAAATGTTTGTTATGCTGTTCATGATCAGATTTAATAATAAAACATCAGATTTTGTCATTGACCCGCTATCAATATTATTATTGATGTCCGGAATGGAAGGCAGATTTAGCTACTTAAGCCACCCAGGCCCGCATCTTCCCAACATAGGTATATGGTTGCTTTTCGATAAATCCATATTCATCATTTACAATATTTCTGCTGAGTGAATATTTTCACAGCTGAGCTATGAAGAATGGTCAGATTACATTTCCTTTCCTTGTTATTATTTGGTTTCCTTATTAATAGCTACCTTAAGGAGTTTCCTTTTTCTGTCAAATTATTTTATGACAGATCTGTCTTTATCCCTCTCAAATATCAACCTCATGCTTGTGAAACATATTTGAGTTAATTGTGGGACGTCATAACATGCAGCTTGAACACAAGGTGCTAGTAGTTCACTAATGGCACTGATTGTTAATTACTCTAGACTTAAGTCCATTCAAAGTGACACTTCTAAATCTTGAAATTCTTTTCCTATCCTTTCTGATCCTTTCTCCAAACAGTTTTTAAAAATTGAGCAGCTTTTAACATCACACAAGTAGTTACAAGTCGCTATCTCCTGCAAAAGCTTACACGCTTGAAGGAAGAAGTCCTCCGATCGCTTCTAAACTGAAACATGGCCCGGAGCCTGTTTACACTGACTATGTGATCCCGGGTGACTCACTCCACCTCAGCTCAGGTTTGCTCTTTTAATAAGAGGACGTTAGGCTGCGCCCCTGAGGTCCCGTTCTTCTCTGAAAGCCAATGACTCTATGAATCTGCTAAAGAAGATCATTCATGCTCCACGTAACAATTATGAGGTAGTTGTCTGGTGTGATGATATGGTTTGAACCTACACAAATATAAGGTTTATAATTATCTTTCCAGAATTTCATGAATTCTAGATCTAGGTGAGCCTTACCAGGCTCCGTCACCTTATTTTTCTTAAAACCATTCCCAGGGCTCTTCATTCTTTATATGACTCCAGATTCCCATCTGGCATCGTTCCGCTGTTTCCTGAAGAACTTTCTTTAACATATATTGTAGTGCAAGTGTGCTGGAAATGAATTCTTTCAGTCTTTGTCTGAAAAAAGACCGTATTTCACCTCCACTATGTATATATGGGTAGAGGCTTCTGGGTTAACTAGGGTTTTTCCCCTCAGTCGCTCCTCTGCCTTCTGGCTCCCATAGTTTCTGATGAAGTCTACTGTAATTCCTACCTTTGCTCCTTGGTCTCTAATGTTTCCTTTTTTGGCTGCCCGCAGATTTTTCTCTTTATCTTTGGTTTATAGCAGTTTGACTGTGTGTCTAGGGGTTGAGTGTGTGTGTAAGTGTTTTGGTATTTGTGCTGTTTGTGCTTTTTGGAATTTGGGGTTTTGTTGTCTTTTGCTCATTTTGGAAAATTCTCAGCCATTATCTTCTCAAATATTTCTTCTGTCCCTTTGTCTGCCTCTCTCTTTCTGGAACTCCACATACATGTCTGTTAGATGGTTTGATATTATCCCACAGTATTTGGATGCTCTGTTCAGTTTTTGTTCACTCTTTTACTCTTTGCAATACAGTTTGAAGAGTTTGACCCTGATTAGTCTTCAAGTTCGCTGGTTCTTTTCTCAGCTGTACCCAGTGTGCTGGTCACCCAGTCAAAGAAATTCTTCCCCTCTAATAATGCACTATCTGTTCATGCATGCGATCCCCTTTTTCCATTACCTCCTTTAACATAACAGTCACAGTTATTTTGAAGTCCTTCTCTGATAGTGTCAATATCTGGGCTATCTCTCTGTCTAGCTCTGCTGATTACTTTATCTCGCGGCAATGGATTACTTCTCTTGCTTATGTGTGTGTGTCTCACACATTTTGTACTGAATGCTAGACATAATGAGAGGAAGAGCAGAGACTGAGGTAAACAGTATGTGAACCCAGAAACAGGCACATGTGTCCTTCTGTCAGTGCATTAGTGTGAAGGACTGAATTAATCTAGTCAGAAGTGAGCTGATTGGGGTTTTGTTTTTGCTGTTGTTACCCTCGGTGCACCACAGACTTCAAATTCCTCCAGCAATGGGCTACCATACCTTGTGCTTAGAGAAGTGGGCCTAGGGTCCTTGAAGGCTTTTCCCCTTCTTCCTGCTCCAGCCTCAGGTTTCAGCAGTCCCTGGATACCTGTGACACAGAGGGGTTTCTCTCCATGCCTTTGCCCCTCCACGAGTGGTAGGTTGCCATTGCCTCTCAGTGCTAGGCTCCTGCTGGGGCCGGGAGATCTCTGGTGTCCTGGCCCAGTCTCAGTCTTTGGCATGTCTGTTTTGCCTGGGCCCTGGAGAGGAGCTGTCTCAGCATCCCTGACCCAATCCCTACATCCATCAAACTTTGCCTTATCCCCGAGTTCCCTGCCCCTCCTCTGGTGGCAGCAGACCTCAGCTTGATGTCAATCTAAGGTTCTGGGCCCACAGGGGTCTCCTGTTCCTCTCCTGTGGGCAGAGGACTTTTACTTCTGACCCTCCTCCAGACCATGGATTTTTGCTGGTTCACTACCCTTCCTCCAGTGGCTTAAAGCTCTTGTTCTCGACAAGAGGAGGGTCTCAGCAAGCAGGAGGAGCCTTGTGCCTGCGCCTCAGCAGAAGTGGATAAGCTGCATGCCTGTGTCACTGATGGGGGCTAAGTCTGGTCTTCTGAGACCTGCCCCAATCTTTCTCATCAGTACCCGGTAAAGGCCCCTGGAAAGAATTTGTGAGTGAGTGCAAAATCCCCTTATGTTGGGGGCTCCCAGCTGTCCCAAAGTGACAAGCTAACTCACTCTTGTCCTTTAAGAATTTGTCAAAATTTTATCTCATTTCTTCTCACCCACTTGCATGGTGACCATCTCCTACTCCTGGGTCCTGTCAAAGGTGAAACAATCTCATCTCTGCGTGGAGGGTCTCACCACTCTCTGAACTGTTTTCCTGGTCACCTTCTGACCCCAGGTCCTAGATGAGCTCCAGAAGAGTTGTGATTTCTGTAGATTATCTGGATGGATTTTTCTTGTTGTTAGGATGGGAATGGTATTCTGTTGTGGCTTTTGATGTCCAAAGCAGAATGTAGAGCTACTCTACCTTAAATGTGTATATGCATGTTTAACTTAACAAAGTATTCAGCTAATCAATACCTACATATTTCTTCCAAACAATATAAGCATTTAGAAAAGTTTAATTCTTCTCATTCTGCACCCTGGTCACATATTATTGTAGGTAAGTACTTGGTTTCTCTCTTATTTTTTGTTTACTGCACGTTGGCAACATTGTGTAATACAGTCAATATTAATTTAGATTTTCCCACATCCTGATCAATTTCCTTGCTCATCATTCTTCTTACATCTCAGTCAGTCCTTAGGAAATAATTTTCCTTCTTTCTGAAGTACATACTTTAGGAGCCTCCTATTCAAACTGTGGTCTGTGGACCAGCAGTGTCAGCCTCCCGGGGGAGCTTGTTACAAATTCAGAAAGTCAGGGCCCACCCCAGATCTACTGGATTAGGATCTGCATCTAATCCCCAGGTAATTCATCTGCACATTAACATTTGGGAAGCCCTGATTTAGGACAGTGTTTGCTGAACTTGCCTGATAATCAGAAGAACCTGGGGCAATGGTTGAAAATTCCCAGTGTGGGCCCTGTCTCAGTCTGCTCAGCCTGTCACAACAAAATACCATAGGCTGGGTGACTCAAACCATAGGAATTTATTTTCTCATAGTTCTGGAAGCTGGAAGCCTCAGATCAAGACACCAGCCAGTTCAGTCCCTGGTGAGGCCTCTCTTCCTGGATTGCAGATGGCCGCCTTCTTGCTGTGTCCTCACATGGTGGAGAGAGAGCCCTGGTGTCTCTTCCTCTTCTCATAAGGGCACCAGCCCTATCAGATCAAGACCCCACCCTCATGACTTCATTGAACTTTTATCACCTGCTCACAGGCCCCATTTCCAGATACAGTCACATTGGGAGTTAAGGCTTCAACATACGAATTTGTGGGGGTGGGAGGGAGACACACCATTCAGTCCATGACAGGCCTCAACCTGGGTAGGACCTCCAAATCTGTACTATAACCTTTCTTGTGATCAGGCAAGTTTGGGAAGCATGGCTTTAAAATAATCTTTCAGGAGTAAACTCTTAGTTTTTGTTTCTTTGAAAATAACTTTACTTAGCACTCATCCTTCAGTGATAGTTTAACTGGTTTAACAGACTTGGGCTTAGTTATTTTCTCCCAATATCTTGAAGATTTGGTTTCACTGTCTCTGACCTTCATTGCTCCTGTTCAGAAGTCAAGTACAACCTCATTGTCATTCTTTTGTCAGGTGAACTTTCTATCCCTCTGAGCAGTTCTCTCTGTCTTTGGTATTCTGCATTTTTACCGTTAGGCATCTAGCTATGAAATCCTTCTTATTTATTCTGCTTTGGATCTGTTGTGATTCCTGAATCTGAGCATTAATAACATTTACTGACTTTAGAAAATTGTAGCCCTATCTTTTTGAATATGTCACCCACATTATCTCTTTTCTCCCCTTCAAAAATTCTGATTACATATATGATCAATTTTTCTCACTCTATCCTCCATATCTTTTTGGGAAAAGTTTCCATCTCTTTGACTTTGTCTTGCATTCTGGGTAAAT
Source organism: Tapirus indicus (assembly GCA_031878705.1). Taxonomy (NCBI): domain Eukaryota; kingdom Metazoa; phylum Chordata; class Mammalia; order Perissodactyla; family Tapiridae; genus Tapirus; species Tapirus indicus. Next base: position 86,005,755 of record CM062924.1, on the reverse strand, counting down.
TTTTTAGAACTACATTCCAATTCACTAAATCTCTCTTTGGCTCTGTTATATCTGCTCCTTAACACATTTGATTTGATTTTTTTTAAGCTAATCTCAGCAACTACATTTTTTTGTTTCTAGAATTTCCAATTGATTATTTTTAAAGATGATTCTTTTTAATGTTCCTTGCTCTTGTTTTCAATTATTTCTTTTATGTCTTTTAGTATTTCAAACATACTTGGGTTATTTTCTGCATCAGCTAGCTATTGCTGCCTAACAAATCATCCCAGCACTCAGGGGCTTAAAACAACTATTGTTTATCATGATGCACATCCATAGGTTGGCTGGAGGTCAGCTGATCTAGGTTGGACTCAGCTTGAGCAGATCTCTTCTATTAATTTTATCCTCCTATGAGGACCGGCAAGCAGGCCTGGGCAAATCCCTGTCCTGGCAGAAGTTCAAGAGGACAAGTGAAAACACTCAAGGTGTCTTAGGGTGTAGGCTCAGAATTCGAATACATCATTTCTGCCTCACTCTATTGGCCAAAGCCAACCACATGGGCAAACTCACAGTGAAGAGAAGGGGAATGTCCTCTTCCCCTCAGTGAGAGCAACTACAAAGTCATGTGGCAAAGGTGTGGATGCAGAGAGGAGTCGAGATTTGGGACCATGATGCCATCTTCCACACATTCTGGATCAGGTAATCCCAAAATATGAAATCCTTGGGGTTCTAGTTCGGCCGTTTGCTGTTCCTCACTCCTGGAAGCTTGTCTTTTTATAAATGTAAATGCTTGTTCCACTTGGCTTTGTCTGCAAGAATCCTGTGTTACTTGAGCTGAGAAAGTTTCCCCCTGGAGAATATGAGTGTTTGTTTCCATCAGGCACCTTGGGATGCTACCAGCCTGGGAGGGACTGCTTAAAATTAATTTCTCTGAGGTTTCCTTGACCAAATAGTCCTGTAAACTCATACTCCACACTTTCATGACAACCAACCTGTGATTATACGTTCTCTGGGGAAGATGGTTATTTTCCACTCAACAAAGTTCTTCATAGCCCTGTTTGTTTCGAGAGAGAAAGAGAGACAGGAAAAGGAGAGAGACAGAGAAAGGGAAAAAATTATTTAAATCAAGGCCTTATTCAAATCAAGGGCAACCTTTAGGAGAACAAAAATTTCAGAGGAAATGTCAAAATTATTTTTTTTTAATGTAGAGAGTCTGTGAAAATAACTGGTATTTTGCAGAAGTTATTCAAGCAAATATAAAAGAACAGAGAGTAGATCACATGTCAATTGGGTATTAAGGAAAGCTACTCCCTTCCGGAATTACAAAGGAGAAAAATTTCATTGTGTGGGGTCTGTTTGCTGTGATTTCTGTTGATCCTATTTTAACATTAGAGGTAGACCATTTCTATTCAGTCTTTGTGTCAAAGGAGGCTTGCTGTTTTGATTTTTCTCTTGCTCAGAAGAACAAAGATTTTGAATGAGAATGTGGGGGCTGGAAGTCCAAACTCTGCCACTCACTGGTGATGTGACCTTGGGCGTACCACTCCACCTCCCTGTCAGTTTTCTCATCAGGAAAGTGGAGATGGTGACCCTCACAAGCTTCTTGTGATAATTAAATGAAGCCATTTGAGTTAAAGGGCAAAGTGGAAAAACACAACAGTCTCATCTAAGTCAGCTTTGGAAATGTTGCTCAAGAGCCCACTGTATCCTCAGACAACTCCTGAGCTCTAGCAGAGGATGAACTTGCCCCAGGAGTTCCCCAACAAGCAGGTTATGGCAGCCTGTGCTGGGAACTGTGGAGGAAATGGAAGAGGGACACAAGTGTGAAGGAGGCGTCGACTTCCCTCTTCAGCTTTGGAGGTTTGCTCTGGATGTGTCTGACTAGACTGGAAGCAAATTAATCAAAGGCAATGTTTGGGTCTCCTGTAACACTTGATGCACCCTGTCTACCTTTCTTTCCCTTCTGGTGCTCGTCATTCCTTCCCACCCATCTGGGCTTCCAGTCGGTTCATGTTCTTTCCGTGTGGAGACATTTCTTTAGTATGTGTTGTAGTGCACGTGTGATGGAGACAAATCTCTCAGCTTTTATCTGAACTGTCTTCATTTCACTTTCAATTGTTATATTTTTGCTGGGTATAGAATTCTAAGTTGATAGTCCTTTTTTCTTTCAAGAGTACATTCCATCAACTTCCAATCTCCATTATTTGTGATGAGAAGTCAGCCATAATTCTTATTGCTGTTCCCCTGAATGAAATGCTTTTTTCCCTCTGAATGTTTTTAAGAATTTATTTATCTTTAGTTCTTAGCACTTTGACTATGATGCTGCTATGTGTGGTTTTCTTTGTATTTGTCCTGCACTTCCTAGATCTGTAGGTTTGTGTCTTTCACCAATTTTGAAAAATCCTTGGCCACCATCTCTTCAAAGATTGCTCTGACCCATACCATCTGTCCTCTGGGGCTCTAGTTACACATATGTTAAGCCAATTAATATTGTCCCACAGGTCTCAGATCCTCTGTTCAGGTTGTTTTGAAGGCAATTTATAAAATTTTTAGAACAGTTTTAAGTTTACAGAATTATTGCAAAGATAGTACAGAGTTCCCATATACTCCACACCCAGTTTCCTGTTATTAACATCTTACATTATTATGATACTGGATATATTACTATTAACTAAATCCATACTTTATCCAGATTTCCTGAGTTTTCCCCTCATGTCCTTTTCTGTCCCAGGACCCTATGCAGGACACCACATTACATTTAGTTGTTAAATCTCCTTAGGCTCCTCTTCACTATGATGGTTTCTCAGACGTTCTTTGTTTTTTATGATCTTGACACTTGTGAGGAGTATTGGCAGGTGTTTTATAGAATGTCTCTCAGTTGGGATTTGTCTGATGTTTTTATCATGATTAGACCATGGTGACGTATTTGGAGAGGAAGACCACAGATCAAGGGTACATGCTTTCGGTGACATCACTGTTGATATTGACCTTGATCCCATAGCTTGAGGTGGTGTTTGTCAAGGGTTTTTTCACTGTAAAGTTACTTTTTTCCCCTCTCTTTCTGTACTGGCCTCTTTGAAAGGAAGTCACTATGTGCAGCCCACACTTAGAGGTTGGGGAGTTATGCTCCACATCCTTAGAGGCGAAGTAGCTACATAAACAACTTGAAATTCTTCTGTATGGGAGATCTGTCTATTCTCCTGCATTTATTTATTCATTCAATGATTTATTTATGTCAGTATAAACTCATGGATATTTATTTTATACTTTGTGTTATAATCCAATACTGCTTTATTTTATTGCTCAAATTGATCCAACTTTGGCCCCTGGGGGCTCTGTCAGTTGGTTTCTGTACCCCTTTAACATACCCCCATCACTGTGGGTTTGGGGCTTTGGCACTATGTTACTTAAGAAAGATGTCCCAGGCTCATCTGGTATATTTCCTGCCCCAGTTACAGAGTCAACCATTTCTCCAAGGATCCCTGGTTCCTTTTATTGGATAACAGTATTAGAAATCAAGATCTGGGTGCTAGGTGTGCTCGTTGCTACTGGATTGTTTTTGCTTCTAGTCACTCTCAGCTGAAAGAGCAAGGAGATGGGTGTGTGCGCTAACTCATGTGTGTACACATTATCTATAAATATTTGTGAATGTAACAATTGTATCTATATTGAGTTAAACATGAGTTTACACTGATGTCTCCAACTCTAGTCCATCACCACATGGATCAGGTCATTCCAGCCTCCTCCCCTTGCTTACCTGTCACCTCCCAGTGCAACGGCGATAAGCCCGGCCATCTCCTATCCATTTGTTCACTTATTCAGTTCCAGTGTACACGTGTAGTGGTTTCAGAATTGTTCACCCGTGTTCTCATGGGGAGAAACTTTATCAACCAGAGTACAGCAGTATGCACGGTTCCCTTTGCCTTAGTCTTACAGACTCTGCTCATTTCCAAAGTGACTGAGGTTGGCACCTTTTTCCACTACCCCTTTCAGTGAGGCTATTTCATACACTGGTGATACATTTAGATTCTCATGCTGCATTTCATCCTGGGATCCCCTGACCTCCTAAATGTGTTTTTTTTAATTTGCGTACATTAAGGTTTACTCTTTGTGCTGTAAAGTTCTATGGGTTTTGACAGATGCTTAATATATTGTGTTCACCATTACAGTATTATACAGAATAGTTTCACTGCCCTAAAATACCCCTTGTGCTTCACCTATTCTACATCCACCACCACCAGCCCCACTCTGCACCCCGGCCAAACTCCTGGCAATCACTGTTTACTACCTCTGTAGTTTTGTTTTTCCAGAATGTCACAAAATTGGAACCATACTGCATGTAGCTTTTTCATACTGGCTCCTTTCACTTAGTAATGTACACCTTAGATTCATCTATGTCTTTTTGTGGCTTGATAGCTTATTTCTTTTTAGTGCTGAATAATAATTCCATCGTATAGATGTAATACAGTTTATTTATCCATTATCCCGTTGAAGGACATCATGGTTGCTTCCAGGTTTTTGAAATTATGAATAAAGCTGCTATAAACATTCACATTCAGGTTTTTGTGTGGACATAAGTTTTCAAATCAGTTGGATAAACACCTCGGAGTGGAACTGCTGAATCATATTGTCAGGCTGGGTTTGGTTTTGTAAGAAACTGCCAAACTGTCTTCCAAGGTGGCTGTACCATTTTTCACTCCCACCAGCTGTGAACAAGAGTTCCTGCTGCTCTGCACCTTGCCAACAGTTGATATCATCAGTGTTTTGGATTTTAGCTATTCTAATAGGCGTATAGTGGTATCTCATTGTAGTTTTTACAATTCCCTAATGACAAATGATGTTAAGATTCTTTTCATATGTTTCTTTTCCAACTGTGTATTTTCTTTGGTGAGGTGTCTTTTCATATCTTTTGCCCATTTTTTAATTGGGATGTTTGTTTTCTTATTTTTGAGTTTTAAGAGTTCTTTGTGCATTTTGGATACAAGGGTTTTTGTCAGATATATGTTTGCAAATATTTTCTCTCAGTTTGTAGATTATCTTTTCATTCTCTTAACAAGTCTTTCCCAGAGCAGAAGTTTTTAATTTTAATAAAGTCTAACATTGATTTTTTTCTTCCATGGATCATGCTATTTGTGTTGTATTTTAAAAGTCATCATCAAACCCAAGGTCGTGTAGATTTTCTCCTGTGTTTCCTTCAAGAAGGTTTATAGCTTTGCATGTTATAATTATGTCTGTGGTTCATTTTGCATTAATTTTTGTGTAAGGTGTAAGGTTTGCATCTAAGTTTTTTGGTTTGCTTTTCTATACGGATGTCTAACTGTTCCATTTTGAAAATTTATTGAATGGCTATCTTTTCTCCATCGAACTACCTTTGCTCCTTTGTCAAAGATCAGTTGACTGTATTTGTGTGGGTTTATTTCTGGGCTCTCTATTCTGTTCCATTGATTTATGTGTCTCTTCTTTTGCCAACACTATGCCGTCTTGACCACTTGTAGTCTTATAGTAAGTACTGAGTCTTCCAACTTCACTCGTCTTCGTCATCGTGTTGGCTATTCTAAATCTTTTGCTTTTCCACACACACTTTGGAATCAGTTTGTCATTATCTACAAAATAGACTGCTGGGACTATGGGATTATTTTGAATCTATAGATCAAGTTGGGAAGAAATGACATGTTAATAATATTGTCTTCTAATCCATTAACACAGAAGATCTCTCCGTTTATTTAAATATTTTTTATCAGTGTTTTGTAGTTTTCCACATGTAGGTCCTGTACATATTTTATTAGATTTATACCTAAATTTTCCATTTTTAGGTGCTATTATAAATAGCATTGTTTTTATAATTTCAAATTCCAATTGTTCATTGCTGATATATAGGAAGGCATCTGACTTTTATATGTTAACCTGGATCCTGTGACCTGCTGTAGTCTCTTGTTAGTTCCAGGAGTTTGCTTGATTCTTTGAGTTTTCTCCATAGATGATCGTGCATCTGCAAATAGAGAGAGTCCTCTTACTTCCCCTCCTAGCTGCATACCTTATTTCCTTTTCTTGTCTTACTGAACCAGCAGGACGCCCAGTGTGACACTGACCATGGTGGCAAGAGAGGACGTCCTTGCTCTGTTGCTCCTCTTAGGGGACACCACCCAGTCTCTCAGCAGTAACATAATGCTAGCTCTGGGTTTTTTGTAGCTGTTTTCTTCTGTTCGGTTTTCTCATTCTTTTCCTTTGTGCTTCAGTTTGGATAATTTATATGGACCTATATATACATTGACACTAATTCTTTCTTTTGCTGTATTCAGTGTGCTGTTAAACTTATAAAATGAACTCTTCACTTCTTAGATTGCATTTCCATTCAATTCTTTTTTATAGTTTCCATTTATCTGGTAAAATTTACCATATATCTACATATATTTTCCTTCTTTAGTACAAGACCCTTTAACTTAGTTATCAGTCATTTTAGAGACTTGGTCTGCTAACTCTGACATCTGGTCACCTATGAGTCTACTTCTTTGGACTGGTTTGGCTTTTTTCTTGATTATGGGTCACATTTGCCTGCTTTCCATGTGGGAGGCTTTCTCTCAGGTTTCCTGCCCCGCCCCTGCCTTCAGGCACCACCACCATGCACTCAGGGACGGTCCCGTGAGAAAGAACTGGCAGGTGGGTGCAGATGTGCTCTCTAATGGGGGCTCCTTGGAACCCCAATCCCTCATGCCAGCCCATATGCAGGTGGAAAAGCCTTGTGAAAAGTTCCTCCAGCTTCAGCTCCCCTTCCAGAGGAGTCTGCCCCTCCTCCTCCCCTGGTGAAACCAGAGGTAAAAGCAGCCAAAGGTCCCTTCTTTCCTGGGAAGGGCTTGTCCCTTTCTGAGATTCGGCTCATTAGGGCTCTTTGTCCTCAGCTCTCTGGTGGGTTTCTAAAAGCTCTTGTGTTGTCACTTCTCCAGCTTTTTCTCCATGTTAGGGTGGGAGCTCTGGTCTTGTTTAGACTTTCTGCATCCTCATCAGAAGCAGAAATCCCTTCTCTTCCTTGTCATCTCTTTGGCCAGAGCTCAGAGGTCCTCCTACTCCCCTCTTTCACTGAGGGTCCGGCCCTTTGAGTCCAGGGTCTAGTCCCTCATCCCAAGGCTCTGGGTTCTGAGATTTGCAAACACCCGTGGGGCAGCTACTTACCACTTCATTTCTGTTTCTGATCTGTGGCATTGTCCTTCTCTTCCCTGTAGCTCAGATTTCCCTTTAAACAGTTTGCCTCAATATATGTATCCTGCAGCACTGTCCTCCTGTTTCCACCAGACGGGGCTCCGTGAACAAGGGGCCATGTTGGACCCACATCTGAACCTTCCGTGCCCAGCACTGGGCTAGCTCATAATAGCCAACAAATGTTGGACTCATGGAAGAATAAGGGGTGGATGGAAAGAAAGGCAACTGGCAGGTGGAGGAGACACCTCTCCCCACCCCAGATCACATGTTTCATAAATGTCTTTTGAATGGCCAGGGCCCCAGGGAGCGCCCACCATTTTCAGGGCTTCCCGCACTCTCTGGAGTCTCTGCAGCCAGGGTTGAACCAGGTCACAGCCCTGGCCGAGAGGAGCCCCTTCCCTCCATGTGCCTCTCGGGCGGGGAAGTTCAGCCACAAGCCAGGCCTGAAGGTAGCCAGGCCTGGCGTGCCCTCTCCCTGGACCTGATTCTCCCCCTTCCCTCCACCTCACCCTTCCGCCCCACCCTCTCCAGGCCGAGCTGACCGCCCACCCCAGAAGAGCCCCATGCTGACCGGGCAGTGCCCCACCCCCGCCCCATGTGGTGGAGGGATGGAGGGAGGGTGGCTCTGCACCCTCAGCAGAAAGTAAATGTGGAGGGGCTGGAGCTGAGGGTGGTCATTGGGTCAGAAAGTGACCCCTCCACAGGACACTCTTTCCCCTAAAGGAGTCTATTGTTCTTGCCTTGGGAGGACCCCAGAAGCTGCCCACCTTGCATGGGGGTGGCCCATGACCCCAAGGTAGAAGAGGAAGTCAGAGGGAACTTATCTGGGGGGAAGGAAGCCTCAGGAACCCTCTGGGCCCAGCGGATGCGGGCCCCAGGGTGGGTAGAGGTGGGCCTGGAGGGTGGGACTGGCAGGCCAGGGAGCCCCCTCCCCCTCCCTCAGAGGTGAGTTGTGCTGGGGCCCCTGTGCCTTGGTTCCCTGGTGACCAGCCCTCACTAGGGGGGAGGGGCATCCCCATGCAGGGAGCCCCCAGAGCACCCCAGGACCCCGGCCCTGTAGGAGAATGCAGTGCTGTCCCAAGCAGGCCCCAAGGTGCCCAGAGCTGGCGGCTGGATGTCACGAGCTGAATGCTGTGTTTCTCCCCAGGGAAGCAGCTGCCACTCTTTACTGGCCAGCTTCACTTCTCAAAGGAGGAGAAGACCATTGTAGAACGAAAACCCCGAGGTAGCTCTGCCTTCTCTATAAAACACGCCCGAGCAGCCAGACTTGGGAACTGGGCCTCCCGTGGGCCAGGCCACTCTATGGCACGGCAGGGAGCCCGTGGCCAGGCCAGGGTGCGCGGCAGGAGGGCGGGGCCCTGCCTGAGGCAGCCAGAGTCCCAGGGGAAGAGAGGACAGTGGCAGGGACACAGCCATCAGCACCTGCTGGAGGCAGGATGCTCCCTGGGCGCAGGGGAACCCGCACGAGTTCCGCTGCATCCCAGACTCCGGGCGCCGCCCCTGAGGCCAGGCAGATGCACATTTCTACAAGCAGCCGGTGCTGGGGGCAGGGGTGTGCAGCTCAGGCAGGCTGCCTGGAGGAGCTGGCCCCTGACAGGGTGAGAGCCGGCTGGGCAGACAGGCAGGAGGGCAGAATGGCCGGCTTCACCCCTGGGGGCCTGGGGCAGCTGTGGCGGTCAGTGGAGTCAGAGATAGGTACAAAGGGGCTCCCAGATCACTACAGGGGTCAGGCCAGAAGAGGCTTACCCTCACTTAAGGACCCCAGCCTGGCCCACCTGGGGAAGATGCGGGCTGCCCTCCAGACTTGCCCTCAGGGCCCCAAGCCAGTCCACCCAAGGGGGCTAGAGGTGGCATTGAGGCCTGACCCGCCCACAGCAGACTCCCCCCACCTTGCCCCATCTCCACACCCTGCCCCACCTGCGCCCACCCCACCTCTCCATGCTCTCATGCTGCTCCTTTCCTGCAGCCATCAAAAGGCCCAAAGAGATGGGCGAAATCTGCACCACCCCTGGCTGCGTGATGGCAGGTAAGCCCCCTCTCCTCCACCTCCACAGCCCTGCAGGGGTTGGGGACTTCCGGTGATGGCACAAGCCCAGCCTGAGCCCAAGGGGGCAGCCCCGAGACATGGCCGTGGGACTGGTGGGCCGATCGCAGCCCTGCCCACAGGCGGGGACTCGGCAGGGGGTGGAGGAGGCGCGTTCTGCTCCTGCTTCTCACCCCCCACACCCCCCTTCACCCCTAAAGCCACTCCTGCCCCTCCTGTGGCCCCTGTGACCTCAAGGAAGCAGCGCAAGGACCCCAGGGGCTCTTTCCTGAATTTACAGAAAGAAAAGGCACATGGATGTGCACCCTCTCCCAAGATTTCTGCCAGGAATTTGCCTTAAAATTGGGGGCCATATGCTGCTATTTGCAGATGACAAAAAGCAGTGAAAAAACGCTAGTGAAAAAATTCAGAAATGCGGTTTCTCTGCCCATATTGGGATCGTGGACAGAGGCCCGTGGTGGTGCTTCCTGGAGGTCCCAGCCAAGTGGAACAGAATTTGAGGGAGGTCCCGGCTGCTGCCCTCCCCCCAGACACACTGACAAGTAGGGGGCTCCAGGGACACAGTTGGGCTGAGAGGCCCTGGCCGGGGGCTCACGGCGCGGGACCACCAGCTGAGCACTTCCTGTGAGCCAGGCAGTCCCAGCCCATCGCCTCCACCCTCTTCTCCGACTGCTGCCGTCCTGGATTTGCAGACATGAAAATGGAGGATCAGAGAGGGCATGGGGGTGCAAGGTTGTGTGGCTAATAAGTGGTAGCCCTAGAACTTGACGCCTCTGCTCCGATCTCCCTGAGGCTCAGAGAGGGTGACAAATGCTCCCAGGGGCGCACAGATGTGACTGAATACCCAACAGCCCACCGGCCGCCCACAACTGGGTCTCCCCTCTTCCTCCCCACCCCCTGGGGACGAGCAGCCGCCAGGATCCTCCAGAACATGGACCCGTCCAAGGAACCGTGTGATGACTTCTACCAGTACGCGTGCGGGGGCTGGCTGCGGCGCCACGTGATCCCTGAGACCAACTCGCGCTACAGCGTCTTCGACATCCTTCGAGATGAGCTGGAGGTCGTCCTCAAAGGTGGGAGCGGCCGCCACCTGGAGGGGAGGAGCCGGGGTGAGGCTGTGCACCTGTCTCCCCAACCCCGGCAGATGGGGGGGGCCTGGGGGATAGCCTGCTGAGCTGTCCTCAGTCCAGTGGGCATACCGGAGAGGGAATCCCTGGATAAAGGCCCAGCAGGGGCAGAGGGACCCCTCTCGATAAGTGTGGCGGGGGCACGGGGACCTTTGACCTCAGGCCTCTGTCCAGCTTTCTCCTCTGCCCACAGCGGTGCTGGAGAATCCCATGGCCAAGGACCGGCCAGCCGTGCAGAAGGCCAAGACGCTGTACCGCTCCTGCATGAATGAGAGTGAGTGGGGTTGGGCCGCGGGGAGGGGCCGAGGCAGGGGCTGGCCGGTGGGGCTGCCTCTGCCAGGACCCCACTCAGCTCCAGGACCCCACGGCCCCTGCAGCCTAGCATGGCAGAGTGGGTGCCACTCTGGACTCATGCCAGAGGGGTTGTGTGCTGTGCCCCCCACCTGGTCAGTAGGCCCAGGCTCCCCATGGGGCACGGACCTCCTGCAGCTGCCTGTGACCCCACTCACACCCTGACCCCAGCACAGGCCACACTCTGTACAGGCAGGAGGAAGACAGTAAGAGGCCTGCCTGGGAGCCCCAGGGAAAGCTGTGTGTGTGTGTGTGTGCATGTATGTGTGTATATGTATTGTGTACGTGCATGTATATATGTGTATGTATACGTGTATATGTATAGATGTGTGCATGTATATGTATGTGTGTATGTGCATATGTGTATTGTTAAACAACATTATTCGTGACACTTGTGAAAGATGGTCAGGCAGACTTTATTCAGGCCCACTGTGACATAGGGACCACTGTGTGGGGTTTTGCAGTGGGGGAGAGAGATTGGGCTCAATTCTCAATACAGCGGGGGCAAGAGGGGGTTTATAGCCCAGGAGCAGGGCTGGGGGCAGTAGATGGAAAACAACTAAGAGTTACATCAGGGGTGAGCGGGAGTCTGGCTAGCCCACCTGACAGGAGACCCGCACCTGGGGGTGGTGGAGGATGAGGACCCAATCAGATATCCAGGGTGGGGGTTCTTGCTAAAACTGGATTTTACAAGGCAGTGCCCAGATGGGCCTAGGAGAAGATTCGGGAGCCTGACTAACATCAGGTCAAGCAAAGAATCTTTGTCGGTGTATGTGGTGTAGTGTATATGGGGAGTGTGTGTGTGTGTGTGTGTGTGTGTGTGTGTGTGTGCGTGTGTGTGTACGTGTGCATGTATCTGTGTGTGTGATCCATCCCTGGCAGCTTCCTGAGTTTTGTCCCCACTTCCAACCAAAGACCAGCCAGAGAAAACGTGGCCGCAGCCAGTCACACGGGACGCCCGCTTCCAGTCAGTGCCTCCAGCTCCCCAGGCCCACGGCTCCCCCTCCTGAAGCCCCCTTTTCTCCACCAGGAAGCTCCCCCTCCCCTGCCTGCCTTTGAGTGCCACCAAATCAAGTGAGGTGGCCGGCCCGCCCCTCCTGCCCTGAGGCCTGCATGGCTCTCACTTGGGTCTCTCCTGCACTTGCACACTCTGCGTTCCCACCTCACTTTGTTTTTCACTGAAGTTCTCCCAAGCTTCCTGCCTGTCATCGCTGCCTGGAGAAGTCAGGTCTTACACTCTACGCAGCATGTTCGGCCACAATACTGGAGTACCCCCTACCCTGGCCCTGAATTGGTCCCCCATCCCCTCCCAGAATGCCCAGTGCCGCCAGCTCCTGCCCCTTTCTGAGGGCCCCTGGGTGGCTCTGGGCCTTGCCTGTTCTGGCCGCAGGGCCTCCCTCAGTGGCTGGCTCACCCTCCACACTCGCCTGCTCCCAGGCCTGTCCCCATCCCGCACTCTGGCCTGGTGGCTCCTGTACTTTCATCAACTCCCAAGCCCTTTCATGCCTGTGTCCTGTCTCTGCTCTTTCCAGGCCCTTCTGGGTCCTGTGCTGCAGAGTCTGTGATAGGAGGGTCAGGCTTTGCGCTGGGCATGTAGTGTCCCCTGGGTCTGTGTGACGGTGGTGTCACACCCACCGGGTGTCTGGGTAAGTGGCCACTTTTTCCGTTCTCAGGCGTCATAGAGAAGCGAGACTCTCAGCCCCTGTTGGATGTCTTAGAGGTGGTGGGCGGCTGGCCGGTGGCCATGGACAAGTGGAATGACACCATTGGTAAGGAAAGCTAGGGCCTAGTGGCAGCATCGCACAGACGGGGGACCCAGGGCAGGGGGCTCCTGGGAGATGAGGCCGCCCAGGCCTGTGCTGGGGAGTTTGCAGCTGTTTGGTGGGCCCCCTGTGGCTGGTCCCCTCCAGCTCTGCAGAGGGGCGTCCCTTCCAGACCCACAGGGAGGATTCGTCTCCCAAGCCCAGGGCTCCCAGCACTGGGCGTGTGCTCTGCTCTCTGCACTCTGGCCCACCCCAACCCAGGGCTGACACATGGGGCGCACCACGTGGCTGCCAGCCTCAGGCACACAGTGCTGCTCTCAGGGCCCTGCTGTCCACTGTGGACTGTTTGGGGATGCACGTCCCCCGTGTCCCCCAGCCTCCAAGGCCCACAAGTGTGCTCACCTCCCTGAGCTGGGCAGGGGTCCCCTATCCCCCCCGAGCTCTCGGCTTAGGAGGCCGGGATTCATAGTCCGACGAGGGCTGGGCTGGGCCCCAGGGCTCAGCGGTCTCCAGCATGGGGCGCTGACCCCCCAGGCCCCAGGTGGGAGCTGGAGCAGCAGCTGGCCGTGATGAACACGCAGTTCAACAGGCGTGTCCTCATCGACCTCTTCATCTGGAACGATGACCAGAACTCCAGCCGCCACATCATCTACGTACGAGCCGCGCCGGGGGGCCAGGGTAGTCTGGGTCCCCGTGCCTGGCTGGGGGCTCTCATGGCACAGTGGGGAGACGGCAGGGCCGTGGCCAGAGGGGGCGGGTGAGCCCCGGTGTGCTCCTGAGGCCCCGCCCTAGTCCAGGTCTGTGATTTGGGGGCCCGGCCTCCACGATCCGGGTTCTGATCGGAGGGGCTGGCCCAGGTGCTGAGCTGGTTCTCAGGACAATCTGTCCAGGCCTTTGGCACCAGGGCAGGAAGCCTGACCTCAAAGAGCCACCACTGGCCACAGCTAGCAGGCCAAAGAGATGCCACATGGTGAATGTGCACAGCACTCTGGGAGGGCGAGGGCACCTCAAGGCCCCACAGGTGGCCCACACCCCCTCAGCTCACCCTGAGGTCCAGCCCCACGGCCCTCCGCCCGGCACTCACAAAGCAGGGCTGGGGCACCGCATGCCGGCACCCCTTCCAGCACTGCCCCCTTCCGGCAGAGCTCGTGGGCACAGCCTGGGGGGAGGGGGCTGCTGCCCGCCTCAGCCAGGCTGTGGGGACCCCTGGCTCCGGCCCAGGCTCACACCCTCTGTGTCTCCAGATAGACCAGCCCACCTTGGGCATGCCGTCCCGGGAGTACTATTTCAACGAGGGCAGCAACCGGAAGGTGAGTAGGGCCAGACCCCGGCACCCCCTCTGCTCTGGGTGCTCTCTTCCTGTCACCTCAGGGTCCACCTGTGGCCCAGCTCCCTGTGTGTCACTTGACACATGCCCCCCACAGCTAGACTCTGTGAGCACCTGCGTGGGTCATGCCCAGGGCCGAGGGCTGGGAATGCAGACGTGAATCTCCACCTTTCCCGCCATCGTCGGGAGTGTCCCTAAATGCCGGTGCTGGGCTCGGGGACAAGCTCAGCTCCGCCCAGCAGCCCCGAGGGGCACACCCTGCCACTCCCATGTCACCCGTGCAGGACTGTGGTCCACAAGGCCAGTTTACTGCGTGGGGCCCAAAGAGATCTGAGAGCAGGCCACTTGGGCCCTGGGCCTGCTCCCTTAGCCTTCCTGCTCTCGCATCAAGGGAGAAGAGAGACGAAGAACCAAACAGTGTCAAGGCAGGCAGGACCTGGGCAGCAGAGTTTGGAGGGAAGAGCCAGGGGAGGAAGGACAGGAGCAGAAGTGAAAAGGCGGGAGGTGTGAAAGGACGGGGAAGGAACGTGGAGGGCCTCCTGGAGGAGGCAGGCTCAGAGCTAGGCTTTGAAGGATGACTCCAGCCAGGAGAAAAGACCAGCGGGGCCAAAAGAAGGAGCCGTGGAGCAGGGCAGTGGGGCTGCGAGAACCAGATTAAGGGACCCAGCTCACAGCAGCAGGGACGGGAGCATCCGGGAGGTCTCAAGCCCAGCAGCCATGGGTCAGACCAGGCAGCTGCGGCTGAGACTGGCCTGGGGATGCCAGCCCAGCCTGATGCCGAGTAATGGGAGGAGGTGGCCTCTGTGGTTCCTGCCTGCCCCGAGGAAAGCTCCTCACAGGATGGGGCATGAAGAAGGCAGGTCCAGGGGGCATGCATCCTCAGGACCCAGTTCCTGAGCCTCAGGCTGAGGGGAGCCTGGCTAGGGCCCCCCTTCACCCTGGCACCTGACGGCCCTGGACATTTACTGCACCCCTACTGTGTGCCCAGCGCTTTATATGCAGCCATGCTGCCAGCAGAGGAATTCTCCCAGGGCCACAGAAGCTCAGGGACATGGGGTCACATGCAGGAGGAATGGAGTAGGGAGCCCAGCCCTGAGCCGTCAGGGCGTGGCCTCAGCTGCAGCCCAACCACAGGTCTGGGGAAGCGGCACAGCCCACCCACGGAGCTGGCAGCCCCTCCAGCAGGCTTGTCGAGGAGTGTGAGCTGCAGCAGAGGGCTCCGGCCTGGGAGGCGGGCAATCTGGAACGCCCCCATCCCAGTGAGCATCCTGGGGGCCTGCTTTGTGTCATACACCCACCCCCAACCCCACAGAGAGCTCCGTGGGGGCCGAGGTAGCCGAGGCCACCAGACTCTGTCCTGCGTCCTTTGGCCCAGGTACGGGAGGCCTACCTGCAGTTCATGGTGTCAGTGGCCACGATGCTGCGGGCGGACATGAACCTCCCCAAGAACAGCTACCTGGTGTGGCAGGACATGGAGCAGGTGCTGGAGCTGGAGA
Organism: Tapirus indicus; assembly: GCA_031878705.1. Lineage (NCBI taxonomy): Eukaryota > Metazoa > Chordata > Mammalia > Perissodactyla > Tapiridae > Tapirus > Tapirus indicus. Next base: position 85,990,474 of record CM062924.1, on the reverse strand, counting down.
CGCAGCTGGCGAACGTGAGACCGTGGCCCCTGGAGAGGGAGGAGGGGACCTGGGCCCTGGCCGCCCCTGGCCCCCGTGTAACCGCTCAGCCCCCGGTGCAGGCCACGGCCCCCCAGGAAGATAGGCACGATGTCACCACCCTGTACCACAGGATGGGCCTGGAGGAGCTCCAGAACAAGTTTGGCCTGAAGGTGAGGTCCCAGCCACCCACGTGACCCCTGCCTCTCTCATTTAAGCCTCAAAAATACACCCATCCCTGAGCAGGGGGCCATGTAACCAGTCACCCAAACTGGGACATTTTCACACCAGAACAGCAAGTGTCAATGGGGTTGTCTGGGGACATGGGGACACCCCATCTGTGAGGTGGCTGCTGTGACAACCCCAGTTTTCTGAGCAGGAAACAGGCTGGGAGGGGTTGCTGGCTCACCCAAGTTGGGGAGACCCCCAGCCAGGGCTCTCTGTCCCCAAGTCCCCCAGACCCGGGGGCTCTCCCCTCCACGCTGGCCAGACCTCATGCTTAGGGGCTGGGCGCTGGGCAGGAGCAGCCCAGCCCAGGCAGAAGGGAGCTGGGCTTTGCATCTCCCTGATCCAGACTCACTCCACTGGCCCTGACTGCCCTGAGCGGCCAGCTTTCTCGAGGGGCCTCCTCCTGCAGAAGGAGGGGCAGGAGTGCGGCTCTAGCCACAGCCAGCTGTGGCAACGAGGCCCAAGTGGAGGGTGGAGGGCGTGGGCAGGAAGAGGGCCAAAGTCAGAGGGCAGAGGGCACAGGCAGGGATGGAGTCAGAGTCAGAGGGAGAAAGACACAGATGGGTACAGGACCCAAGGTCAGGGAGGAGGACATGAGGGAGGACAGATCCAAAGTCACAGGGAGGAGGACAGGGGCTGGGACAGGACCCAGAGTCAGACAGAGGAGGGCAGGGGCAGGGACAGGACCCAAAGTTCCTCCCTCCTGACAGAAGACATGTCTGGAGCCATAGAACAAGACAGAGAAACTCAGGGAGGTCCCCGGCCAGGGCTCACCGCACCTGGTGTTCCGGAATGCTCTGTGGTCCCTGGATCCTGCTCCCTTCCTTGGTGCTGGAAGGGAGCATCCCTCCCTGTGGTGGCTACTGGGGCACCCCTTCCCCAGCGCAGCCCAACAGTTTGCCCCTCTGCAACAGGCACTTGGAGCCAGGCCCTGCTTTGGCGCTGGCTCCGTCAGTGAACCAGGCAGGCAAACCCCGCCTGGATCTGTGTTCCTGTGCAGGAGGGACAGGAAGAAGAGAAGTGGCACGCAGAGTGTGGCAAAAAGCAGGGAAGGAGTGGGCCGGGCCCGCCAGGAGAGGCTTAACCCGGGAAGCTGATGCTTAGAGGAGACTTGGGTTGGGGGACTAAGCACTCAGCTGTTGGGGGAAGGCGTGGTCCAGACAGAGGGACAGCAAGTGCCAAGGTCCCCAGGCAGGGCCTGCAAGGCAGCCAGACGGGAGATGAGGCCTGGGAGGGGAGGGAGTGGACGCTGTTGGGCCACCAAGACACTAGTGTTGACGCTGCATGAGAGGAGTTTGGGGCACAGACCAGACAGACCAGACAGGACTTGACTCTCATTTACAAGGATCTGGCTGCCAAGGAAACAGGCTAAAGGGGACAAGGGCAAGAAGCAGGGAGACTCATCGGGAGGCTGCAGCGCAACCCGGGCAGGGAGGGTGGCGGCCGAGATGAGTGGTAATGGAAGTGGGGGGGGTCTTCTGGGTTTATCTGGAGGGGAGAACCCACTAGATTTGCAAACAGACTAAATATGGGAAAGGAGAGAACGAGGATTCCCGTGGCCAAAAGTCGCACGGGAGCAGGTTGGGGGAGTTGTCCAGGAACCCAGGGTTGGGGTGCTCGGTTTATAATGTCTTATAACACAGCATTGCCACAAAGCGAGCACGTCCACAGAGCCCCTACTCAGATCAGAACCTAAGCCACTGCTGACGCACCACCTCACGCCCCTTCCCCGCCCTCCTCCCCAAAGCAGCCACCACCCCGACTTCTCCCACACGCAGTGCTCGCTCGCATCGGGCTTCTTTTGTTCTACACTGTGTAAGTGAGATTGTGTTACCGTCATCCCATGTCATCTCGCAGCATCGAGCAATCTTCCACTCATCCCGACTGCCATATAATCGGTTCTGAGAACTCACAACAGTTATGCCCCATTCTGTTCTTGTTGGACCTCTGGGTCAGTTCTGGTTCTGGACTTTTCTGAAGGATGTAGCTACATTCATTCACTCATACACCTGGAATGAGACGGCCAGGTCACGGGACAGGCGTACGTTCAACTTTAATAGATAATGCCAGACCTCCCCCAGGTCATTGTAGAGATTCACGCTCCCCAAGAGCGGTGTGTGGGACATCCTCACCGGTGCGTGGAGTGTCCCTTCCTTTCATCTTCGCCATTCTGGCCTGTGTGCTGTGGAATTTCCTCTGGGCTGAATCTGACTGTCCCTGACGGCCAGTGAAGTTGAGGACTGTTTCACGCTGACTGGCCACTGGTGGTCCCGTCTTGTGAAGTGTCTGCTCAAGTCTCCTGCTGTCTGTTCTGTCGGAACATCTGCCTTCTTCTCACGGACTTTTAGAGTTCTTGACACATATCAGCTTGACCCCTTGGTCAGTTGACATGTGGCAAACGTCCTCTCTACCAGAGGCTTGCTTTTGCACTCTCATAAGGGTCCTTTTTATTTTCAAAGGAGGTTTTAAAGTAGTCCAGTTTATCAACTTATCAAAGATGAGTCAGTCTTTTCTTTATGGCTAGTGTTCCTGGTATTCTGCTTAAGAAATCTTTGCCTGCCCCTGAGGTCGTTTAGGTCTACAAACTACCTTGAGTTGAGTTTTCATATAGAGTGTGGTGAAGGAATTGTTTCATTTCTTCCTTGTGGCTGTTCAGATGATCCAACATCATTTATCGGAAAGACTCCCCCTTTAGCCACTGCTCTGCAAGCCACCTTTGTTAAAAATCAAGTTTCTGCGTGTGTGTGTCTGTGTCTATGTGTTTGCCTGTGTTCATGTCTGTGTGTATGTAACTGTATGTTTATGTCTGCATGTATGTGCACGTGTGTGTGTGTCTCTGAACTCTCTTCCGATCCATTGGTCCCTCTGTCCGTGTGCCAGCCACACACTATGTCCACTGCTACAGCTTCACGACAGGTCATGATATCCGAGAGAGCAAGTCGAACAACTTTGTTCTTCAAAAACGTCTTGATTACTCTTGGTCTTTACATTTTCTTATAAAACTTAGAGTGAGCTAGCCAATTCCACACACAGACACACACAAACCTGCTGAGATTTTGATCGGGATTGCTTTCAATCTAAGTATCAATGTGGGGAAGATCAACATCTTTACAGTGCTCAGTCTTCTGATCCCTGACCCTGACATACACTTCCATGTGCTTATGTTTTCTTTCATTTCTCTCAATAAGTTTTACAGTTTTCTATTTCAAGGCCTTACATATTTTCCATTAGATTTATTCCTAGGTGTTTGTTTTTCCATATTACTGTATATAGTATCATTTTCTAATTTATCATTTGTTGCTAGCATACAGAAATATAACCTTGTACACAACAACTTAACTCAAAGCACGTATTACTGCTAATACTGTAACTGTAGATCCTTTCAGATTTCATGTACACAAAATCATGTCCTTTGTGAAAAATAATCGTTTTTATTTCCTCCCTTTCAACACTTACTGATTTTATTTGGTTTTCTTGTCTTATTGAGCTGGCTAGGACATTCAGCCTAACGCTGAGTCATGACTGTAGACATCTCATTTCCTTCCTGATCTCAGAAGCTCGTAACATTTCACCATTAAATTTCATGTTTGCTGTAGAGCTTTTGTAGATGTTTTGTAGATTCCCTTTATCAGATTATGGAATTTATCTTCTATTTCTGGTCTGCTAGAGTTTTTATCGTGAATAGAAAGCACATTTTATTAAATGTCCTTCTGCAACTATTGAAATTATCATATGATTTTTCTCCTTTATTCAGTATCATAGTGAATTACATTGCTTTGATTTTCAAATGTGACACCAAACTTGAATTCCTTGAATAAATCTAATTTCGCTGTGATGTATTATCCATTTTATATAGGTATCCAATTGCTAATATTTTGCTTAGAATTTTTTTTTGATAATCATAAATGAGACTGGCCTATTATTTTCTCTTCTTGTAGTAACCTAATTTTGATATTAAGGTTATTCTTGGCCTCATAAATCAAGCTGAAAAAAGTTTTTGCTTTTTCTCTTCTCTGGAAAGTTTAAGATTGTCGGTCCTTAAATATCGGATAGTATCCACCGGAAATTTCTATGTGGGCATATTTTAAATTAAAGACCCAGTTTATTACATATAAAACAATTTATATTTTCTATTTCTTCTGTCATTTTTGCTAAATTCTGTTTTTCCAGGAATTTTTCCATTACACTTAGGTTTTCAAATATATTGGCATAACTCTTATCTTTTCAGTCTGTAGACTCTGTAGTAATGTCACCCACCTTTTTCCTGACTCTGATTATCTGTGCCTCCTCTCTCATTTCTTGAACATTCTTTGGTGGGGGCTGGGTTTCTCGGACACCCAGGAACTGTGTCTACCTCTCTATCTCTCCCTCCTTCTCCCCACTCCCTTCTCCCCAGGGATTTAACTGGACTCTTTTCATACAATCTGTGCTGTCCTCTGTCAAAATCAAGCTGCTGCCAGATGAAGAAGTGGTGGTCTACGGCATCCCCTACCTCCAGAATCTTGAAGGCATCATCGACATCTACTCAGCCCGGTGAGGCCGAGGGAAGGTCCCAAGAGTGCCCCTGGTCTCTCCTCATCCCCGCCAGCTCCTCCTCTCAGGAGAGGACCCCTAGAGTGTTTACTCTGAGGCATGAGGAGCACGAGGGGGTGAAATTTTAGTGGCCGATGGAGCCTTACATTAGAGGCGGGAACCCCTCCTTGGGCATCTCAAGCACCCGGGGGCAGACAGGCTGTATCTGGGGCACTGTCTTGGAGGTTTTCTCCACCACCCTGAACTCCCTGCTTGGGGTAGAACCTGCTGGCTGAGGGCCCATATCCCCTCCCTGGGCAAACACCAGTCCCCCGTTCCGTCCCTCGCCCTCTGCCGCCTGCCGCAGGGCCCTGCAGAACTACCTGGTCTGGCGCCTGGTGCTGGACCGCATCAGCAGCCTGAGCCAGCGATTCAAGGACGCACGCGCAAACTACCGCAAGGTGAGCGAGACCCACACACGTGGCGCCTTCCCCTGCCCCAGGCCTGGCCCGGCCTTTGTCCATTCAGCTTACGATACTGAGCGCCTGCTGTGGGCCAGGCACCAAGGTCCACACTGGGGTCAGAGCCATGAACGAGGCCCACAAGGCACCTGCCCTCTTGGGGCAGCTGGACAATAAGCAGTCAACAAACCGGAGATCTGCTCTTTCAAAACCAACAAGAAGGACATGAGGGGCAGCAACGAGGGCAGGGAGAGCCTCTCTGTGGAGGTGACCCCAGACACCTTACGGCAATTCCCAGAAAGCAGAAACAGCTAGTGCAGAGATCCCAAGTCAGGGACTCCCCGGGCCACGTGGGGGAAAGGAGGGAGATGAGGGCAGGGAGGGGGCGGGGGCCAGCAACCATGGGCCAGAGCAGTGCGTGGATTCCACAGCGCTGCAAGCCGCTGGGTGTTAAGACTGGGAACCAGTCTGACGTCCTGCTTGTGTGGTCATTCTGGCTGCTGGGGGGGGCACTGTCAGAGTGGAGGCAGGAGACGCACTGGCAGGCCCTGCGGTCCTAGTGGCTGTTCTGGGACAATGACCAGAACATTGTCATTGTCAGTGTTCTGGGTGGGGGCTCAGAGTGGAGGCGGGCGTGATGGGTCAGACCAGAGCGTTGGCAGTAGATGAAGGTATGGATACAGATACGGGGGGTGAGGGACCGGGAGTTGGGGACTCCGAGGTCTTCACCAGAGCAGTGGGATGGGCAGAGGCCCTCCACTGTGACAGGGAGACCAAGACAGAGAGGGCTGGGGCAGGTCAGGGCATGTTGGGTTGGTGACACTATTAGCCAAGCGTTGGGAGGGAGCTGAGTCCTGGGGCTCTGAGGAGAGGGAAGGAGTCATGCTGGCTTCTTAGGGGGCAGGAAACCCCACAGCCCAGGAAGGTGTGGCCAGATGCCAGGCCAGCCAAGATTTGGGGCCAGGAATCTGATGAGGACAAGTTTCCACCTTGTGCCCCTGCGTCCCTAGGGACAGATCGGCAGACATTCTCATGGCCACTTTGGAAGTAGGGAACCAGGGCCCAGAGAGCTGGTGGCTGGTGGCCAAGCTAGACGTGGCCCCCAGGGCCTGCTCCAGGGTCAACACCAGCCTGTGCTTTGAGGGTGGGGCTGGAGGCCTTGAGGGCAGAGTCTGGCCAGACAGCCAAGCCAAGGTATAGAGGACAGGAGACAAGGAGGAACCAAGGGCCAAGTAAAGCCCCCACCATCACCCCGGGGTAAAGGCCCAGCTCCCTTCTAAACTGCATGTTCCATCCTCCCCACACCATGGCCAGCATTCAAAGGAGAGTCTGAGTTCATCCCGTGTTCCTCACCGGCCTCCAGGCAGCCCGAGGCTGAGGACCAGGTGTACCTGCTCCCCTCATAAACCGAGGGCCCCCCGAGAGGCCTGTTGGGAAGTAGATGTTGGTAAATGCAGTGCAATGAATGAATGAATGAATGAACGAACGAATGAATGACTGGCCGCTCCAGGCACTGTACGGCACACCGGTGGAGGAGGTGCGCTGGCGGGAGTGTGTTAGCTACGTCAACAGCAACATGGAGAGCGCCGTGGGCTCCCTCTACGTCAAGGAGGCTTTCCCCGGAGACAGCAAGAACGTGGTGAGTGCTCTGTGCTCTGATGTGGTCAGGCGATCCTGTCTGTGGCCCACCCCAGGGCCAAGTGCAACCTCCCTGCAGGGATGCTGGTGGGGGGGATGGTCACATGGCCACCACCCGGCACGGTGACTCTGGGCTCCCAGCAAGGGGGCCCTGCTCACCCCGCGAGCAGCACGTGTGTGCTCAGTGGTATGGGCGGGGACACATACATTTGCCCCAGTGCCCCATCAGACGGGGGGAGCTGCCTCTGGCTCCCAGCTGGCCATGGGCCCCCACCCCCGACCCTGCAGGCCCATCTGGGAAAGGTGTGGGTTGTACAAGTTGTGAGTCCAGAGGTGGGCAGGCAGCAGTGGGGACCCTGTCCCGGGGGGTCATTCCCCACACCACGCCTGGAGAGGCCCACAGCCAGAGCAGTGCTTTGTCCAGACCCCTGCAGAGACCCCCCAGTGCTGGACACCCAGGCACGAGGGCCACGCACTCTCCCCAGGTCAGAGAGCTCATCGACAAAGTGCGGGCAGTCTTCGTGGAGACCCTGAGCGAGCTGGGCTGGATGGACGAGGTGTCCAGGAAGAAGGCCCAGGAGAAGGTGGGCGGACGGTTGGCGTCCCACGGTCAGGGCCTCCCGCCAGAAGAGGGCAGCCCCGGGGTTGGGGCACAGGGTGACCATCAATCATCAACCATGTTAGAGACGAGGACAAGGCAGAGAGGGGGCCCATTCAGGAAGGGGCTGTGGGCAGAGGTGGGACCAGAAGCCAAGCCTGGGAGACCCCCAGCAGCCCCAGGAACGGGTGGGGTGGCCACAGTCTCGGGGACCAGGGTGCCCAGCAGGGAGGGCCAGGACCCACCAGGGGCCCCTCTGGGCCAGTGTGACAAATGGCAGCCGAGCGACTCTGCCCAGTCCTCACCCCACCAGACACCTGTCTGGCTGTCAGGTCTGAAGGGCGGCCCCGGGACAAGCCCTTCCACGTCCCGTCCTCATTAAACCTCCGCACAGCCTGCGAGGAGGGGCCGAGTCCCTTAGCCCCTTACCCACATGGCAGCAGGCAGAGCCAGCATGCCCACAGTGGGGTGGGCACAGACAAGCCACCCATCTCCTCCCCAGGCCATGAGCATCCGGGAGCAGATTGGGTACCCCGACTACATCCTGGAGGACAGGAACAAGCACCTGGACGAGGAATATTCCAACGTGCGCCCCCACCGGCCGGGGGGCCCCTCAAGAGCCCCTCACCCCACCCCAATCTTCCCCTGAACCAGCCCCCAGAGACTGTGAGCTCTCCATTACCTGGGAGCTGTGCTCTGTGGCTAACTTGGCCACCTCCCCACACGCTGGGGAGGCTCTAGCATTACCTGTTACAGATGGGGAAACTGAGGCCCAGAGGGACTAAGGAACTTGCTCAGTCACGTAAACAGGCACAGCCAAGGTTGGCCTCCCACTCCACCTGCACCCAGAGCCTGCTGGCCACATCTGAGTCCAGAGGCCCTTTCCCAACACCCTGCCCTTCCCCACCCCGCCTGCCCCGGGCCCCTGGTGGACCCCACCTGCACGCCTAGCAGTGACCGCCCCTTTCCTGTAGCTGAACTTCTCAGAGGATCTGTACTTTGAGAACTGTCTGCAGAACCTCAAAGCCAGCGCCCAGCGGAGCCTCAAGAAGCTGCGGGAGAAGGTGGACCAGAACCTGTGAGTGGCACGGCAGGTGGGGGCCAGTGGGCCGGGGGCCGGGCCAGCTGGGGAGGGCAGCTGGGTCTGACTCAGAACCCCCTGCACCCTCTGCTGTGGGGGCCCCAGGAAGGAGCCAGATCTTTGGACTGGCCAGGACCCTGCCTGGCTGTCGGCAGTGCTGGTCCCACGGGACTGTGGCATGAGGCCTCATGGTGGGCTCTGGTCAGCTGCTCAGGAGGGAGGGCCCCAGGAGACTCGGGCTCCAAGTGAGAGACTTGTTTATCACAGCTGGATCATCGGGGCCGCCGTGGTTAATGCGTTCTACTCCCCAAACCGAAACCAGATCGGTACGTTCACCCTCCCCGCCTGCCCCAACCCCTCCAGCACCAGAGGACAGCCGGCAGCGAGTGGCCCCCACTCCTTCTTCCCGGGCACCCCCCAGCCTGTTTTCAGAAGTGGAGCAGGTGCCACCTCTCCCACCTGTAGAAATTTCACTCCATCACCCCACCTGTGGGGAAGTTTCGCTCATGTGTCTGTCAGCAAGGCGGGAGGGTTTCAGAGGGTGGGGACAGCAAAGGCCCTTTTCCGGAAGGCAGTACAGAATGGGGGAAAGAACCTGGACTCGTATCCTGGGTCTGCCACTCACTGGCCCTGCCCTCTCGGCTCCTGAGCCTCGATTTTATCATCTGTAAATGGGGTGTGTGCCATCGCCTCAACCTCCCCGGCTGTGGGATTAAATGGCAGGAGCCCTGGAGGTCCCAGCACACCGGTGTGCTCACTTGCAGCTTATTCTTTGTCCCACCTCCCCTCACCCACCCTGGGGCAGTGTTCCCTGCTGGGATCCTCCAGCCCCCCTTCTTCAGCAAGGAGCAGCCACAGGCCTTGAACTTCGGGGGCATCGGGATGGTGATTGGACACGAGATCACCCACGGCTTTGATGACAATGGTATGGGGCTACCTGGAAGGTGAAAGCTACACTTCCCAGTCACACACATACCCTCTCCCCTCTCCACTGAGCAGCAACCCTGAAAGGGGGCTGAGAGCCAAGTTGGGTCACCAGGAAGGGGCCCTGGGGCTATCCATCCAACCTCTTCATGGTTTGTGGGGACACCGAGGCCCAGGGCATGGAAAGGACTCACCAGGGCCCCAGGGAGCTACGGTGGCAGAGCAGGTTTTGAGTGGCAGGCTGTCCCTGTCCAGCACTCCTGCTCTGGGCAGAGGGAGGGAAGAGAGGGCACAAGGGCCCTAGCGCCTGATCCCAATTCATCTCACTAACTGGCCACCCCGCCCTGGGCCTGGGAAATGGGAACACGGCACTCATGGCACTGCCCCGCACACCTGGGAATCTCCGGGCCCTGGCCTGGCACGGAGCCTGGCCCAGTGTCACTGCAGAGCAGCCAGCATCCTCCAGCCCAGGGATGTGCTGACCCAACACTCAGACCTCCCACCGCGGGGCAAGGCCACCCTGCCTGGTTCTAGCAGCCCGTGACCATGCACAGGGGCTCCAGCTGCAGCCTAGAAGGCTGGTTTTCCCATAGGGCTCGGCCACTGGGACCTCCCCAAGGCAACCTGGTCCCCAGGAGCACATGCTCCCCTCACCTGGGGTTTAGAGAGTTTGGACGTCAGGAGGGGTCATGAAACCATGATGCCTAACCGCTGGGGTGGCAAGGAAGACCACCGAAGCCCTCCCTCTCCAGGGACCTGAGCAGCCCCTCGACACCGTACCAACTCCTACAAGCAGGCCGATGCTCTTCAGGACCCATTCACTGCTCACAAACATGAGCTTTAGATACTGGGGTTCCGGGAGGACACCTGGGGTGCGGGAGACCGACATGCAGGAGAGAGGCAGCCTCTGCCCCCTGCCCCCTGCCCCCCGCCCCCTTCCCAGGCCGAAACTTTGACAAGAATGGCAACATGTTCGACTGGTGGAGCAACTTCTCGGCCCAGCACTTCCGGGAGCAGTCGGAGTGCATGATCTACCAGTACGGGAACTACTCCTGGGACCTGGCGGAGCAGCAAAATGTGAGCGAGCCGCCAGCAGCGCAGCCGCCTGCCCCCACTGACCGCACCCCGGCCCTGGCCCAGGGAGGGGAGGCCAGGGGAGCCAGGGCCCCGCTGCCTGGCCATCCCATCTCCTGTACGCAGGTGAACGGGTTCAGCACGCTCGGGGAAAACATCGCCGACAATGGAGGGGTGCGGCAGGCGTACAAGGTGGGCCCCTCAAGGAGGTGGGGGGGGTGGGTCCTCAGTGTGGCAGGGACTGCCCCGCCCCAACCGAGGCACATCCTGGACCCTTTTCCACCTGCACAGGGAGGCAGTGGTGCCTGGGGGAGCCAGCCTGGCCTTGGCCGACGGGCACCATGGCTGCTCTGCCCACATTTACCCCAACCTTAGCTGGAGCCTCCACACTCTGGGGAGGCCCTGTCCATCTCCAGGTGAGATAGTGACAGTCACTGCATGCGGTCCGGCCTCAGCAACACCCCTGCACCTGCAGCCTCAGGCACTGGGCTTCAGGACTCATTCTAGGTGGGCACCATGTGGCAGGCAGCCTGGGTGGGGAGCCCTCACAGAGCCCAGCCAGTGCAGGCAGTCAGATGGCCACTGAGTAATTAAGGTGGTGAGTGCCCTTCCCGGGGTGGTGCTCATGGACCCTAAGTTGCAGAGGCAGGACCCCCACCAGGGGTAGGCTGTGGAGCCAGACCTCCATTCGGCCCACATCTGAGAACTCCACAGTCCTGGCCAGGCTGGTGCTGTCCCCAGGAGGGAGGGCAGGCCTGGGCCCAGCACCCATTTGATGCCCGCAGGCTTACCTAAAGTGGATAGCAGAGGGCGGCAAGGATCAGCAGCTGCCGGGACTGGATCTGACCTACGACCAGCTGTTCTTCATCAACTATGCCCAGGTAAGAGCCATAACCCCTGGCCCACCTGCCCCCGGCCGGCTGGAAACCAGTTGCCCACTCATGTCTTTGGAGGGCCCACACTATGGGGTGCCTCCAGGGGCACCGCTGGCAAGCCACCCAAGCAGAACCAGAACTAACAGGCCTGGAAGGCTACCTGGAGGAAAAGGAAGGGCCGGGGGTTAGAGCTGGGGAGGATTCATATGTGGCTGTGGAGGAAGGGAAGGAACCTGCTGGCTCCCCTCCCCAACATCCTTAAGGTGCAGCCTGGGACTGGCGGGACTCCTTTATGTCTGGAGAAAGAGACCACTGGCCCTCCCGCCACCCCAGGCCCGCCCCTGCCCCCAGCCACGCCCCTCGTGCGCCCACAGGTGTGGTGCGGCTCCTACCGGCCCGAGTTCGCAGTGCAGTCCATCAAGACTGACGTCCACAGTCCCCTGAAGTACAGGCAAGTGACCCCTGCGCCCCCGCCCCCCGCCCCGGCCCTGGCGGCGCTGTCTCAGGCCCCTCCGTCCGCCCGCAGGGTGCTGGGCTCGCTGCAGAACCTGGCCGCCTTCGCGGACGCGTTCCACTGCGCCCGGGGCAGCCCCATGCACCCCCAGGAGCGATGCCGCGTCTGGTAGCCAAGGCCGAGCTGCGCTGCGCGGCCCACGCCCACACGCCGCCCGAGGCGTCTGGTCGGCGCGGAGACGGTGCAGCCGGCGGGGACCGGCGTGCGCCCTGCGACCTGGAGCGCAGGCGCCGCCCCGACACCGGCGCGTGGGGTGAGCGAGGCCCGGCCAGGCGCCCCCGCACGCCCGCCCGCGGGGGTCAGCGCCGCCCCTTCACAGCCCTGTAGACGCGTGTCACTGTTTTCAGCCCACTCTCCAAAGCGCGTCCTCGTCCGATGTCCACGAGCTTCAGACTTGAGCTAAGTAAACGCTTCAAAAAAGTCGGCTGCCTTGTGTGTCCAGGAGGGCCCGAGGTGGGCGGTCGCGGTCGTAGCACCCCAGAGGCCGAGAGGGTGAACGCCGGGCTTTGTCCACCGACTGCACCTGGCTGTCCCCAGTGTCCTTGTGCTGGGGACACAGCAGTGACCAGGATACCCTCAAAGTCTGGGCCTCGGGGACCACAGCTTCAGACAGGGGTAGGGGGCTACTGACACGGGAAGGAACTGAGGGGGAGGTAGGCACAGCACAAAATCTGGATTTGGGTTTTGTGTAACCGGAAGCCAGTGGAGGGGCTGAACCACAAAGGGACATTGTCACCTGCCCGGAGTGTTGAAACGACCACTAGAGAAGACGAACTGGAGCAGGGGGTGGGGGAGCAGGGAGGCCAGCTAGGAGGCCCCTGTGGTCTTGCAGGCCCCAACCAGGGGTACAGGGAGGTGCTGAGAAGGTCATCTGAACCCGCTCGCAGGAGAGCCCCCGGTAGGGGTGGGGCGGGAGTTCTGCTCTGGACCTGTTAGGTTCAAGAGGCCTGTTTCCCCTCAGGGAAGGTGTCGGGGGAGCTGGACATACCAGCTGGGCGCAGCAGGGTGCAAACGGCAATGCTCGCGTCACTGAAGGTCCACCCAGCAGACCAGCCCTTCCCTAAGTCTCTGAGTGCCCCCAGACTCCAGTGGGTGGAATCGAAGCATCTCCTCCCTGGAAACCCAATTAGCTCCCTCGGGACGTGAACACTGACCTGGCCCTCCAGACTGGCTCCTGTTTGGGGCCTGGGGAGTTTCCCGACCCTGCTCCCTCATTCTCAGATGGAGCCCAACCCCATCGTCCTGTTCCGCCCCGGGCCTGTCCTCAGACCCCTGACCCTCGTGTGCCAGAGAGACCAGAGGAGAGCGTCCCCACCCCCGACCCGAGGGACAGCACTTCTCCTAGTGGGGAAGATGCCCCACAGGACCCACAACGGCCCTACCGGCCCAGAGGAAATCAACAGCAGTGGAGGCCGGGGCTGCCCAGAAACCGAAGTTTAATGCTCATTGTTGCCCTCGGAGCAGGCAGAACTCGACGTCCCAACCCAGAGATCCCAGAACGATCCTTCACATCCGACTCCCAGCACACCCCAGGCAGCAGACGCCGCCGAGATCCTCGGAGGCCTGGGACCTTCACCTGGTGCACGCCTCCTCATCACACTGCAGAGGCAGTGGGGACCCATCAGGCCGGGCACACTCCCCAGAGCCAAGAGCAGCTGGGCCCACCCACCGGTGGTCTGTGGCCCACGTAGAGGAAGGAACGTGCTGGACACTCTCCTCCACTTGGGGCACAGGAGGTCGGCCACCAGGACCACACTAATGCTGGCTACAGTCACCTCGGACAAACCCCAGCCCTCACGAGGATGAGAGGACGAGCTGCTCCTCCACCCTGAAGCCCCCAGGGAGTCCACTGCCCTCTGAGGGGGCCCTACTGTGCCTGCCCATCTGCCCACCTTGCCCCAGGTCCCTCACTGCTCTCAGCCTGTTTCTCCTCTGCAAAGTGGGGTGACAGTGACATCCTGGGGCTGCCGTAAGCACAAAATGACCTAAAGCCTGCAAGATCCAGCTCAGCCTCTGGCCACACCAAGCATTCAGCCCAGGGAGGGCTGGGTGCAGGGGGTTGTTCTTAACTGGCAGTGCCGCCCCAAGCCCGAGCTCACCTGGGGTGGCGCGCTGGCGCCAACCTCCACAGAGATGCCCAGAGCCTGCAAGATGCTCTCCTGGGGGACGTAGTCGCCCGGGGACTTCTGGACGAAGTGTAGCAGCACTTTGTCACCACCTGCAGCAGCGGGGAGGCAGTCAGGGTGCCCCTGTGTGCTGGAAGGAGAGAGGCAGCCCTGGCCCACCATGACCCCACTCAGTTACCAAGCTAAGTGAGCCAATCTGGCCACACCCTACCCAGCTAAGCCAACACTCAGAGCCAGGCCAGACCAGAGAAAGAACCATGATGAAATGGATAAGCCAGAGGGAGGGAGGAAGGGTCAGGGCATGGTCACCAAGGTCAGCAAGACCTTCCCACCTGAGGATGTGGCCCTGGCACCCCATGTGACCAAGCGTTGGCCCTGGTGCCCCTCCCCTGGCCCACCTTTGGTGACCACCAGTAGTCCTCCACTCTGCAGCAGGTCTCCAGACAGGTTCCCTTGGATGCCGACAGCCTTGGCCTGGAGGGAGGGGAGCAGGCCCAGGTCAGCCCTAGATGGACTCCCCCAGGGGACTCCCACTACCCTGAGTCCCACATGATCTTGGCCGTCACAAACCTTGGCAGCCACATCGCGCACAGGCTTCCCCAGAGCGGCCGGCAGGATGCTCAAACTGTTGTACCTGCGAACACACGCCTGGTTTGTCCAGGCTCTTTGACAAGGACTGAGCCCCAGCACCTACCCAGTCTCCACAAGATGCACAGACCAGTTCCCACAGCAGGACCCCCCTTCCATCTCACCAGGAACTCAGAGGGGGCACAGGGCAGCCAACCCACCCTGACCCGTGGAGGCACCTGCTGAGCCAGGAGCAGCTGCCGGAGCCTCAGGGCACTCAGCCAGGGGGCCAGGCAGGCGTGTGGACTGGGGCCCAAGTTGGGTGAGCCCGGGGATCTGGCTCAGCTGGTGCTGCCAATCAGGCAAGGCAGCCAGTCTGTGGCACAGGCACCCAAGGTGGCTGTGATGGCCCCTGACTGGGGTGCTAGGCTCTAAGCCCCTCTGGAGGGCTAGGCACTGCTGCCTGTTGGGGATAGGTCCTGGGTGAGAAGCCTAATCTACAGCAGCCAAGAGAGAACCCGGTAGAGGGGCTGGCGGGAGCAGTGCATGCCACCAAAACCCACCTGCCCAGCGGGAGGGCAGCAGGGAGAAGAGAAATAAAGGAGCAGTGGACCCCCACACCCACCGCTTGAAGCCCAGCTCCTTGTAGAACTGCTTGCTCTCATCCAGGTACAGCTCTGGAAAGCAGAGGCCACAGGTGTGTGCCCCAGGTCCACCACCGCCCTGCTCACCCTCCTGCTTCCAGCCCCCTGTCCCCCCTCTGTGCCCAGTTCGCCCATCTAGGGCCAGGAGGGACAGAGCAGGGCTGAGTCCCCACCATTAGAGGAGCTGAGGCCCAGAGGTGACGGGGAAAGGGAAGAGCAGGACTCTCCTCTGCCACTGGGCCCGGGGCTCTGGAGGGCACATCCTGGGTGCTGGGGGAGAGGTCCCAGCGGGGTAGGAGAGGGGCAGCCACAGCCTGGGTTCTGGTCCCAGCTAGTCCTGCTGGGGAGGAGGGGAGGGAGGACTAGTGAAGTTCAGGGTCTCATCTAGAGTGACCAAAGGCAGTGGTTGGAGGGGAGTTGCAGCTGACCCAGTAAAGATTCTTGGTCCTGATTTGAGACCAAACCAGACCAGAGTCACCACTGGGCCCTGCCTCACTGTCCATCTGTCCACAGTGGGAGGGACCTCATGGCTGGGGGATGTGAGTGGGGGCCCCAGCGAGAGCGGGCAGGAGCACATGGAGGCAGCTCCTGGAGAGAGAAAGGTCAGGGCTGGGCAAAGAGGGGGCCGCCAGTGCCCTGAGGTTGGGGAAGGGTCTCAGGACCGCTCCAGTGTCGGGGAGAGGCGGGGAGGGCAGGCACCTCCCGAGAAGTAGCCGCCGTCCAGAAACTCCTGCAGGCCCAGGGCCTCGGGCCCCACGCCCACCAGACGCACGCCGTGCTCGTCCAGGAGCCCCTTGAGGGTGCTGAGGTCCCGGGCGATCCAGCGACACACCATGCAGCCGAAGCGCCGCAGGCCGGCCACCACGCACGCCTGCTCCTGCCAAAGGCTCCGCAGCTCCACGGCCTGCGCGGGGGCGGGTGAGGGGAGCCGCGGAACCATCCCAGCCCCAGCCCTGGGCCCGCGCCACCCGATCACCGCCCGCGCCCGCGGCCCCACCGCGCGCCCCCGGCCGCGCGGCCAGCACCGCGCAAGCCCAGCATGCGCCCCCCACGACCTTCACGACCCCCTGCGCCGACCCCGGATGCCGCTGCCAGGACGCCATCCAGCCTCACCTCCCCGGTCACCGCGTGCTTCAAGACACACGCGCCCACGCGGGCAAGGTCCACGGTGCTCATGGCCGCCGCCCGCCCCGGCTCCCCGCTGCAGACCCGGCTCCAGGCCGCCCCTCTCCACCTCGGGTCTGCAAGTCGCCCGCCTCCAGGCCAGCCCCGCGCTGGCCACGCCCCTGGCCGCGCCCCCAGACCGCCTCTCCTCGCCGGGACCCGCTCCCGGATGGCCCCGCCCCGCTCCCCGCCCACAGCAGCGCCGCGCGGCGCCGGGTCACCTCTTTTGCATATGCATGAGGCAGGTGGGCGGAGCTTGGCGGCGGGGCGCAGGCGCGCGGGATGCCTGCGCAGAGTGCCGTGGACCCGTGGTCTTGTTTCAGCTTGAAGCTGCGTGTGAATGCAGGGTTTTCTTATTTACACGCCCATGTTGGCTTTAATCATAAAATACTGTCACTTTCATGCCAGCTAAATATCAGCTTTCAACCCCCAAACTTCAGGTTAAACGGGCCCGAAGGAGAGCAGCTTCCTGGGCGCCGTGCGAATGTCTTGTTTATTCCTCACGACAGTCCTGTAATACCCTTCGGCGTCACCGACTTTTACCGACAAGGGCCTAGACTTGACCCAGACGGGGCGGCCCACCTGGGCGTGGGGCGCACCCCGCAGGAGGCTCTGCGCTCCTGGCACTCGGCCTCGCCCCGCGCGCCCACAGACAGCTCCAAGGCCTGGACCAGGCTGGACAAGGAAGGGGCGGCCGCCCTCCTGACACCACGCTGTATTCCGCGGGACCCCCAGTAGAGCTGGGGAAACTGAGGCCCGAGAGGGGTGCTGCTGCCTCCTTAGCCCGGCCCTTGGCCTGGGCCTGCCTCCCCAGCCTTGGCCTGGGGGTTCTGGGAGTGGCTGAAGGTCCAAGCACCAGAACAGAAACCATGTTACTGTGTAAAATGAGAGGGAATTCATTTCCTGGATATTGAAGACAGGGAGAGCAAAATGAAGAAGGGGAGGCCACTCAGATTAATAGGGGCAGGGGGGCCCCTTGCCCACCAGGGAATAAAGAACAAAGGGCAAGATAAGGCAGTTCAGAACCCAGAAGTGCAGCCCCCAGGGTCCAAGGCTGGTTCTGTGGGGAGAGGGCTGCCTCTGCAGGGCCTATGGCTGTGCTTGAGGGCTCCCACCCCCTGGGGAGCTGGGATCCCAAAAGGTATGTAGCCAATTTCAGAGACACGTTCAGAGGAGAGGGAAGTCAAGGGCTCCTCTCCTGCATCCTTTGCGTCTCCCACCAGTGCTCCTGGCTCTGGAGCCTGAAGGATGCCGGCAGGCAAAAGGAATCAGGGTAACAGAGTCTGCTGCCTCCCAGCCCCAGCGGTGCAGAGCAGAGGTGACTGAGAGACAGACAATGAGAAAATAGGAGGCCAGTTTGTACCCAGGGCTTAATTTATGAAGGCAACTGAGACCTGGGAACATTTATTGAGTAATGACCAGGAGAGAGCAGCCCCTGCCTCAGCGAGCCCCCACACCCAGCTCCAAGTGTCCCAGCCTCTCCAGCAGGTGGATGAAGGTCATTCCATTTCATAGACGGAGTCTTGGACGTGTATGGTGTCCAAAGTCAAAGTCACACAGGACATGTCCTCCAGCATGCCTCACCCAAGGTTTCTGCTCGTTATTCCACAAGGACCAGAGGTGTTCATGGGGGACTCCTCCCTCAGAGTGGACATGGGGACAGTCTTGGCATGCTGGGCGGAGAGCTGGCAGGTCCAAGAAAGCATCAGGCATGTCCCCTAGCCTCTTGGAACAAGGAGCAGTGGGACCAGACCATCTCCAAGTGTCCTTCTTGCCCGACTATTCCAACCCAGTGCACAGAGGAGATGGACGTCTGCGCATCCTGCAGACCCACTGCCCAGCTCTGCAGTGATGGGAGTTGGAGGGAAAGCGTGGAGGCCAACCCTGGAGCCAGGCTGAGTGGTTCAACCTCTGCACTGCCACCTACGAGCTGTGTCTGGGTGGCCCTAGGCAGGCCACCTAACCTCTTCCAGTTTCCCCACCTTTTGAAAGCACTAGTCTCGGCTGGCATGCAGCAAGCACCCAATTAACTGGGCTGTTACCATCTCCTCCCCCAGGGACACGGGTTGTCAGCCTTTCCTGCCCTGTCCTCCCCACTAGACCAGGCTCTATAAACATCTGTTGACTGAGACTGGGGGACACAGAGAGGAGAAAAGCAGCCCCTGGGCCTCGCTGGCTCCCAGGCCAGAGGGGGATCAGAGAGTGTGCCCCATGAAGGGCCCCGGGGAAGGAAGGGGAGGTGGCATTAGCCAGTGTGCCACGGGGCACAGGGCTGCCCCATAAATGCTGCTCGAATGAATGAGAGAATAAAAGAATGACTGAGTGAATGAGGTGCATCTTATCAGGCCGGGGAGTGGGTGTTATAAAGGCAGAGTTGGCAACGTGGCCACACACCGTTTAACTTCAGCTGTTCAATGATTTCTTTGCAAATTACACCCAATGACCATGTTTGAATAAAAAGAAAGGCCAAGGAGAGCAATTTTTTTTATTTTCCTCATGACAATTTAGGTGAAAATAACGATTATCGTCCATATTTTTCTTTTTGGGGTGAGGAAGACCAGCCCTGAGCTAACATCTGTTGCCAATCCTTCTCTTTTTGCTGAGGAAGATTGGCCCTGGGCTAACATCCGTGCCCATCTTCCTCTACTTTTTACATGGGACGCCGCCACAGCATGGCGTGACAAGCAGTGCGTCTGTCTGCACCCAGGATCTGAACCTGCGAAACTCCAGGCCGCCAAGCAAAGCATGAAAACTTAACCGCTACGCCACCGGCTGGCCCCTCGTCCGTATTTTTCTATTACAATTCAGAAGTTTTACAGTTTTAGCTTTTACATTTAGGCTAAAATGTGGTCCCTTTTGAGTTAATTTTTACATATGGTGTGGGTAAAGGTTGAGGTTCACCTTTCCCCTTTGATTATCCTTATTCCAGCAACTACTGGCTAAAAAGATTACCTCTACCCTGTTGAATTACCTTGGCGTCTCTGACAACACTCTACTGCTCACGTAAGAATGGGTCTGTTTCTGGACTCGGTTTCTTCTGTTTTGTCGATCGATTGGCGTTCCTCATGCCAGTACCATCCGGGCTGCACCTAGGAGGCGTACAGTGTACGTCCTTCGGGTCTGCTCTTCCTTTTCAAAATTGTTTTGGCCACGATAAGTCCCTTCTGTTTTCACACGAGTATAGAAAGTCAGCTTGTCAATTTCTGCAAACAAGCCTGCTGGAGTTTTGATCGGGATTACATTGAAACTATAGTTGTTTGGGGGAGAATTGACATTTTACCAAAATCCAGTCTTCCAGTTTATAAGCATTGTACCTTTCCGTTTGCTAGGTCCTCTGTCACCCCCCTCAGCAGGGTCTGCGCAGGCCTGCACACACCGTTGAATTTATCCCCAAGTGCTTCACGGTTTTCATGCGAGTGTGCTCCTGCTCTTTTAAATTTCAAATTCCAGTGTTTCTTTTAAAAATATTGGCCTTGTGTCCTGTGATCTCACTAAATAAACTGTGTAGTCCACATAGGCTTTTTGTAGCTGTCATAGGACTTTTATACACATGCTCACATTGTCTGCGAAGAAGCAATGTTTCCCTTCCGTTGCAACTGATATGCCTTCTTTCTTTTTCTTGCCTTATTGCGCTCCGACTCCATGCAACGTTATACAGAAGGGGGGGCGAGTGGGCGCCCTGCCTGGTTCCTGATCGCGGGGGGAAGCACGCAGTCTTCAGCATCAAGTAAGAGGTCAGCTGCAGGTGTTTCTCAGATGCCTCTGCAGGTCTGGGGGCTCCTCTTCTGCACAGCGCCGGGGGCTCTAGGACCTCGCAGTCTCCGGACACTATCCTCTTGCTCTAAGCTACTGTGTCTTTGTATGTAAAGTGGGTTTCTTGCGGTCCCTACAGTTGGGTCTTGGTTTTGTATCCAGTCTGACAATTTCCGTGTTTAACTGGAGGACTGAGACCATTTCCATTCCATGTAGTTTCCTGTGTGGTTGAATTTGGGTCCATCCTTGTGATAAGTATTTGCTGTTCTTTGTTTCTTGTTTCCTCTTTCCTGCCTTCTTCTTGAGGAACTGAGTGTTTTTTTCAGTATTGCATTCATCTGCACGGTGGGCTTATTAGCCACACATCTTTGTTTTACTGATCTGGTGGTTGCTATAGGGCTTACAAGATACATCTTTACTCGCCTTCCAGTAATAATACACACTTAACAGACCATGAAAAGAACCTTACCACGGTTGACCCGCATCCCCCTCCCAGTCCTCTGGCCATTATTGTCATGGGTTTTACCTCTATGTGCTGTGAACGTCACAACGCGTTGTTTTTATTTTTGCTTTAAGCTTTCTGTTATTTTTAAAAGAAGTGTTTAAAATGAGAAAACGATGTCTCGTGTTTACTCGCATATTTACCATTTCTTTCCCTCTTCATCCCCGTGAGTAGAGATGCGTTTTCATCTGGTGCCGATTTCCTCGTGTTTGGGGAACGTCCTCTCACGTTTCTCCCAGTGCAAGTCTGCTGCTGCTGGACGATCCCAGCTTTTGTGGAGATCACGGGATGGGAGTCCTCAGTCTTCGTTTTGCTCCCACTTCGGATGGATACTTTCACTGTGTGTGGAATCCTGAGGGGAGAGTTTCTTCCAGCGTTGTGTGGGCGTTCTCCACTGTCTCCTGACCCGCGCTGTTCCTGGTGACAATTCAGCAGTGACCCTTGTCTTTGCTACCCTGTACATGACGTGTGTGTTAGCTGAGACTGCGTTGAGATTTCTCTCTTTATCTCTGTTTTCAGGAATTTGATTATGCTTCTCCTTGCTGCATATCCTTTCTTGTTTGTCCTTCTTGGGGTCTGTAGACATTCTTTGGTTTGTGGGTTTATACTTTTCTTCGGATTTAGAGAAATTTCACCCACTATTTCTTCAAATAATTTTTCTGTTCTTGCCTCTCTCTTGTTTTATAAGACTCCAATCATATTTATGTTAGAGTGCTTGGTATTTTCCAGGTGTCAATGAGATTCTGTGCATTTTTTTTCCTTTTTCTGTTTTTCTCTTTGTATCTCACTTTGGATAGTTTCTACTACTATAGCTTCAAGCTCACCGATATCATCTTGAAGTGTCCAACCTGTTGTTAACCCCACTTTTATGGGCTGAATTGTGTCCCCTCAAACTCATGTGTTCAAGCCCTCACCCCAGTGCCTTAGAATGGGACTATATTTAGAGATAGAGCCTGAAAAGAGGTAATCAGGGTTAACTGAGGTCATCTGGGAGGGCTTGCATCCAATCTGACTGTTGTCCTGTGGAGACTAGGACATTCGGACACCCACAGAGACCCAGGGACGCGCGCACAGAGAAAAGACCACGCGAGGACGTGGTGAGAAGGAGGCGGTCTGCAAGACAGGCAGAGTCTCAGGAGAAGCCAAGCCTACTGACCGCTTGATCCTGGACGGCAGCCTCCAGACTGGGACACGGTAAATTCCTGTGGTTTAACCCCCATCCGGGGTATTTGTTATGGCGCCCGAGCTGACTAATGCACCTGCCCAGTTTATTTTCCATTAGAGATTTTGTAACGTTCCATTTGGTTCTTTTCCATATCTTCCATTTCCCTCATTACATTCATATTTCCCTTTTAAAAATGTTTTAAAGACGATTTTAGGGGCCGCCCGGTGGCGTAGCGGTTTCGTCGGCGCTTGGCAGCCCGGGGTTCTCCGGTTCGGATCCCGGGCGCCCGCCGACGCACTGCCTGTCAGCCACGCCGTGGCGGCACCCCATATAAAGTAGAGGAATATGGGCACGGATGTTAGCCCAGGGCCGGTCTTCCTCAGCAAAAAAAGAGGAGGATTAGCAATGGATGTTAGCTCAGGGCTGGTCTTCCTCACCAAAAAAAAAAAAAAAAAAAGACGATTTTAGGGTGTTCCTGGTAATTCTATCGTTGCTGTCATCTTTGAGTCTATTTCTACTGACATGTTTTGCTGCTTTGTCACATTTGCCTGCTTCTTGGCATAAAGGTAATTTTTCATTGGTTGCTACACGTTGTGTTTTTACTTTCTTTACCGCCTGGAATCTTCTCTCTTACTTTCGGTCCTCCTCTGAGAGGGCTCTACTTGTCCGGCCTGTGCTCAGGGACTTGTCCACTCTGATCTTGGGGGGACTCTCTGAGCTTTCTTAGAGCAGATCTCCAGCAGCCTGACTCCAGGGGTGGTTCAGCCCTAACGAGCCATGGCCTGCAGGGTCTCTCCCGAGGGCCCAGTGACCAGTGAGGACAGTCAAGTCCAGCTGGTCAGGACTCCAACATCCCACGCCTGCGTGAGCTCTGGAGCTACTCAGCGCACAGCTCCTGGTGGCTCAGTGTCCCGACGTTTGGAGTTTTATCCTTGACGTGCACATCGGGTTCTTCAGCAAACACTAAGGGGACCCTTGCGCATTTCTGGAGCTTTTTGTCTGTGTAGTTCCCTCCTTTCTGGAATTCTGCTTGCAACGTCCATCTGCTTCAGCCGTCTTGAGCCCTGACCTCTGTCTCCTTAATTCAGCAAGAGTTCCCAGTTCCCTGTTGCGCAGTTTCTCAACGCAGTTGACTCACGGTCTTCAGTTTCTAGCTTTGGTGGCAGGCGGGTAAGTCCAGGCTGTGTTCCTCCATCATGGCTGGAAGCAAGAGTGATAGTTCCCCTTCGATGACACTTAGGTTATTTCCATGTTCTCTGTCACCATCAAAGGCTGATGTCCTCTGCTGCACATCCATCTCTTCCCATTTGGGTGAGGATTTATATGATGGAATTCCTACACGAGATTGCCTGGATCAAATAGTGCAATGATCTAAGACCTAATATTTACTCTGAAACTGCCTTCCAGAAGGCAGGCCCACTGTACGGTCGCTCTGACGCTCCCTGGACCAGCTAAGTTCACTGCCCTAAGTCCTGTCGGGCCTCCCGTGTGCCTAGTGTCGACCCTGCGAAGGCTCCTGCAGGGAACTTTCTCCTCCCTGTCTGCAGTGAGTCTGCACATCTTGTCTCCCTCCCTCTTGGCCTGCTCTGCTCTTTCCTCTTCCTTCTCTTTCCCAGATGTCCACACTCACCTTCCGACCCTTCGGGGCCGATGGTCCCCAGGCCAAGCTGCCCAACATGCAGCCAGGAGGCCCTGATGCTCCAAAGGCTCCCTGGGTGCCAGTCTCATTCCGAGGACCAGGATCTTCTGTTTATCTATGGAACCAGGAGCAGGAGGAGCCCTCCACCTTCCACATTCTTCCAGAACTCTCTCCTCGGGCTGACACCAGGGAGGCAGCGTGGAGTGGTGGGCTACATGCCTGGAACCACTTCTTTGGTCCAACCCTCCTGTGCTCCTCCGGAGATGTGGCCTCCTTTGGCCTGGCCCAAGCTCTCCGCCTGGTCTCGTGGCCTGTGAAGTGATGACCCTGGGTCCTGACTGTCTGCTGACACAGGGTAATCGTGAGGGTTGACATGGGAGGAGTCCCTGTGTGTTAGCTGAGGACCCACCACAGGGAGCATGGTCTGGGTGTGAGCTGTGACGATCTCTGAGGATCAGGAGAGCCATCGGATGAGCCCCCGTCAGAGGGAATGCCCTGCGTGGGACTCTGGGATGAAAGGAGCTGGAATAACTGGGGACCCAAAGGAGGTCGGTGTGGCTGTAGCACAGAGAGGGGAGATGCATTGGAGAGGCCAGTCCGGGCCGACTGGGCAGACAGGAGGAGGGGGCAAGCAGCGGGAGTTTGGTCAGGGCCTCCAGAGGGTGCAGGGAGGGGCGACCGTGGTGTAATGGACAGCTCGTGAGGTCCCCAGCTGCTGCCTGGACAAGGCAGAGCGAGGGAGCCAGAGGGAGGGCTGGGCACCGAGGTGACAGAGGAGAGAGGGAGAGGAACATCTCTCTCTCTCTCGCCTGGGAAGAGAGGGACTGAGGAACATTCTGGAAGCAGCCTCTCCAAGCCCACAAGTGGTCGGGGTGTGGGTGCCAGCAAGGTGAGGCATAGCACACAACTGCCTCCCAGGGCCCTGATTTTGAGGGGGAGCAGAGGCAAGGGGCTGTGGATGAGGAGTTGGGAGGGCTGGTGGGGAGCTGGGGCATGGGAAGCTTGGGACGCCGGGGAGATGTTTGAGACGACAACTGACACCCTGGTCTGGAGCCGAAGGAGACAGGCTCTGGGCGTCCACACCGCCCTCCTCAATTCTTAGATTGGAGCAGGCACCTCGGCCTCTGGGAAGTCCCAGGTGGCCCAAGCACACTCAGACCCTCCTCTGACCCCTGTCCCCAGTTCTCTTCTGTCCTCAGGCATGAGGCCGGGAAGTTGCCGTCCTCTCTCTCCACCCCCACCCTACACCATGAGAGCCGGAGACAGATTCCTGCAGGCCCTGCACTCGGGCATCCCTGAGGTCCCCTCTCCACGTTAGCACTTCCACTAGCATTCTCCACTCGCCACTCATCCACCCCCCCCCGCGCCCTTCTGCCCTCCCCGCCCGCTCCTCGCCTCTCAGTGACCCCTGGAGCCTCCTCATCATGCTCCTGTCTGCTCTGTCCACCCTCCACACCAGCCTGACACCTGCAGTCTCCGTGCACAGGACACACCTGGGGTCTGCAGCCCCCCTCCAGGAACCAGCCTTGGCCAGCTCTGCATCGAGTCCCCCTCCATGCCTCACCAGGGGTCGACCCCAAGTACTTCCCGGCCACATTGCTCAACCCACGGCTTTCCTCCGAGTATGCCCTTTCCCACCGTGTCCCCCCTACCAGGGCGCCTCTTCATCCTTCAGAGCCCCAGCCCTCACCACATGGGGTGAACTCTGGCTTTTAGACTCAGCTCCCTTACTAGACCATGAGCCCCAGGAGGGTGAGGCCGAGGCTGCTTTGCCTCTGAGCCCACCGCCCAGCCTGGGGCTCCCCCAGAGCCGGGGGAGCTGAGGCTGCCACGAGTGCAGAGGAGAGGATGGCGAGCCTCAGGGTGGGCTCTTGGGACGACCCCACCTCCCACCCTCCGGACTGAGCTCAAGTACCGCGCTTCCCACAGTCCCTCCCCCCTGCAAGACCCCAGATGTCTCCCTCTCAAGGAGAGGAAACGTGATCAGGGGATTCCCTGCGTCCGTCGGGAGGGGTCTAGACCGGGAGGTCGGGGTGTGGGGGGATGCACGGGGTCGGCAGCCCCCTTGGAGGGTGCTTCTGGGGCTGGAGGAGGATCTGAGGAGGACGGCAGGGTGCTGGACGCTCCTCTCGCTACGGCAGAGCTGGGGGCGCGGAGAGGCCCAGCCTGCTGCTAGGCTCTGTGACCCTAACCGGGCCCAGCCTCAGTTTCCCCATCTGCCCTGGGGGTAGGCGTGCACAGATGCCTCTCAAGCCCCCGCCTGGCCCTCCCCTGGGCCCTGGGGGTGTGAGCACCCTGCTGGAGCCCTCAGGGTCCCTGGACCACATCACAGGGATCATTAAATGAGAGGCCCCGGGGTGTGGGCTCCACCTGCTCCCCCAGGTAACGAGGGGGTGTCTGTTACCCAGGTAACGTGTCTGTCAGACAGACACGGGGCTCTCGGGGGCACTCCCCGATCCTGCCCTGCCGGCCGATTCCTGGATGCCAGGGTCAAGGGAGGAGAGGGGACACCCAGCAGGTGACAGGCAGCCATGGGGACACCTCATGGGTGGAGAGGAGTCCTGTCTGCCGCCTCCTCCTTCTGTCTCACTTCCTCATTGATGAAGCTGGTGCTCAGACTGGGCCTGGCCTGAAAAAGTGGTGCCGAATGAATAAACGAATGAATGAGTGAATGAATGAGTGAGTAACTGAGTGGTGATGCTGAAACGGAGCCCAACTCTTTTTCTTTGTGCTCCAATGGGCACAAAACTCCTGCCACTGGAATTTGCATTCTGGGGCGAGGCAGGGGTGGGGGCAGACGATGAACCAATAAGAGACCGGGGTCACCGGGTGAGGGTGGAGGGGGTGCGGTTTGAAACTCAGCCACCAAGAAAGCCTCCTGGAAGAGGCCATGGTTCAGCAAAGACCTGTAGACAGCATCCTGAGTGGGGGGCGCCTGCCCCCTTGGGGCCTGGCACTGGGCTCAGCACCCAGGGTTGTGGGTTGATGTGGGGTGGGTGGGGAGGGACGGGGCAGGGGGAGGAGGGGCTGAGCCAGCCACTGGACTCCCTGTTTAGGCTGAGGTTCACTGATGCCTGTGGGTAAGTCCTGCCCTTTGCTGTGCCTCAGTTTCCCCACCTGCGCAGGGTGGGGTGGATGAAAGGGTCTCTGAGGATGTATCCAGTGGGAGTGGTGGGTTGAGAGCTGGGCTCAGGGAGTCCTGGGGGCCCCACCAGGTGTAGGGAGAACATCCTCCCTCTTCTGGCTACCCCCACCCCGAGGAGCATCCCAGGACTTGGGAGGTCAGTGGGGGCATGACAGGGAGCAGAGGTGGTCCCAGCACCCCCAGACCCTGCCCTGGGCCCCTGCAGTGCTCCAAGGCACGTGTGTCCTACTGGGGTTTCCAGAGCATTCCAGAGCACTCCCCAGGGCTCATAGGGCTGAGCAGAGGGTGCAGAGGGGGTGCCCCTTCCCCTTCAATGGAAACCCCCAGGCAGTGCTGTGGGCAGGGGGTGTGAAGGTACCTGGGGGAGCATGGTGGGAGCACCCTCTAACAGGCCCTCAGGTGTGGGGACAGGAGCCTGAGCTGCTGGGTCTCACAGGGGCTCCCAAGCCCCTGAGACCCGCCTGACCCCCACCCTGCCTCAGAGCACTGGGGTCTGCGGGGCTGGGCTAGTCGTCCAGGGGGATGGTGGCCAGGGTGGACGCTGCCTGTGAGGGCTGGGAAGCTTTGCCACAGGACAGTACAGTGGTCAGCCCCCACCCCAACCCCCAGGACTGCACCCCTGCCCTGTTCCTTCCCCAGTGCCCAGGCTCTCCTGCCCAGGGTCCCCCAGAAATGGAACTAGGTAGTGACCCCAAGACACTGGTGACTGCCAGCCAGTCCTGCCCCCTGTGACCCTTGCCGAGGAGATCCAGGCAAACCTGGCTGACCCCAGGTGGCTGCAGCCCGTGGGACAGTGAGCCTTCTAGTGGGGTTCCCATCCTCTAGGGGTCCTGCTCCAACATCGTGTGAGGCGGTCACTCACAACCCTCCTTCCACAGACCAGAGGCACAAGAGGGCAGGTGCAATTGGCACCTCCTTGTCCATCAGACGCCACGGGGTTCCACTGGGGCTGGCTGGGGTCTGTGGCTGTGACCTGGAGGAGGATTTTGTGCCAAAGTCAGGACCGGGAAGAGGCTCCAGGTCAGCCTGGGCTGGGCATCCAGCGATCAGTTCGCTGGAGGGGGTGTTTCCTGGGTCCTGAGGGCTCAGCCTCGGGGCCTGATGGGGACCCACCCAGGGCCTATGCAGATGGACAAGCCCATCAGGGTCAGGACGGGTGTGATTAGATGGAAGCCACCACCTTTAATGGACTTTGCAACCTCATAGATGCAGGAGGCCAGAGGGGTGCCGTGCCCATCACATGAGCTCGGACTAAATGTGATATGTGAGCCAGGGGGGCCCGGGGCACTGACTCACCTGGTCGCTCCCCATCCAGGATGCCAGGGGCGGGTGGGCTGCCTCTCACGAGCCCCCTGAGTCTGCCTCTTAGGCACCAGGTGTGTGTATGATGGCCCCCTCCCCCAGCCGTGCCCTCCTGTCCCCCAGCTCTGAAGGTGGCCGTGCTCTGGGGAAGCCCAGGTGGGGAGAGCCCCGTCTGTACAGGAAGATTGGGGTTTGGGTCTGAGCACAATTTGCACATGGGAGACCCTGGGCAAGGCCCTGGCCCTGTCTGAGCCCCAGTTTTCCCATCTGTGATCAGAGCAAGAAATACCCAGCCCGCCCCCTACAGGGACTGGTGGGGTGTGGACACAGTGGGGAGCCCCTCTGGGTGCTCAAGGATGGCAAAATGGCAATGTATCCCCTCCCGTCACCCCACGGGGACTCAGGGTGCCCCCAGCCTCCTGTGGTCAGGGAGGGTTGCTTTCTGCTGAGCTGTGGGCAGGGATGTGCAGGTGGAAAGCGGCCTGACCCAGCCCCAGGCAGAGGCGGGGACACGCCAGGGTGCACTGCTGGGAGGTGGGGTTTCCTTGGAGGGCAGGGTTACCCCATTTCCGTAGAGACAGGTAACAGGAAAGCACAGAGGGCTCCTCTTGGCTCGTGCTGTCGGGAGCGGGAGCGGCAGGCTGGCTCTCTGGGTGTCACAGCAGTGGGGGAAATGCAGATGCGCGGTGGGGGGCCTCCTCCACTTGTGTAGGAAACTCAAGGGGGCTGCTGAGGAACAGGGGAGGGGCAGAGAACTTGCTCAGCCACAGAGCTGGGCTCACTCCATGGGCGGAAGATCTGTGCTCAAAGGCTGTGTCTGCGGAGCCCCACCTCCCTGTGCATGCTCCTCCCCTGCCCTCCCCTCTGCGCTGGGGGTCAGGTTCTGCTTCTTGCAGAGCCCAGCCCTGGGCCCTCTCAGTCCTGCTCCCCAGATAGTCGTGGGCCCCAAGGCCACTTTCCTGGGGCCTGGAGACAAACACTTTCTGAGACCAGACAGCCCCTGCTAACTCCTCCTCACCGGCTGCTGCTGCACTTTCTCTTTCTTTTTCAGCCAACCAGGCGGCAGGAGGACCGAGTGCTGAAGCTGGTCCTGCTGGCAGGGGTCCAGGGACAGCGGCCAGGGAATGAGGGGTCCTGAGGACGGACATGGAGCCTCTGCGAGGCTGGGGACCGTCCCCCTGGAGCCCGGCACCCAAGGCTGACGCCCTGAGCCTGGTGAGTCCCCTAAGCCTCTCTGTCTGTCCAGCCGCGCCCCAGGACCCCGACTGCTGCCCCTGGGCGTGCCCCCAAGATCCCCTTCCTTCCTGTCCCTGCCCTGGGATGTCCCTGTCCTGCCCTTGTCCCCCAGCTGCCCGGCTCTCCTGGGCTGACCCAGCCCTCTGACACCCAGTGCCCCTGCCCCAGGGAGCTGGGATAACAGAGAGACAGGAAAGCCATACCCACCACAGCAGAAAAGCTCCTCTGTGGATCCCATCCCCACCACCCCTCTCAGGGGACAAATGTGAGCCCCACCACGGGGTGAGGGCGCTTCCTGGCCCCGCTGTTCTCAGATGCCTGAGCGGGGACCTGCCCCTGGGCGGGAGCCTGCAGCTGGTGGCCAAGCTCCACCCACAGCCCCTGCCCTGTCTGGCAGATAAAGCCCATGTTTGTGGGGGTGGGGGTGGGGTGGAGTCCACGGGCCAGGCCTGCGGGGAGAGCCTCCTGTCAGTGTGACTCCCTGCCACCCAGTCGCTTACCTCCAGGAAGGCCCCCTGACTGCCAAGCAGAGTCAGCCCTGGGACGAGGGCCCCAGCACGGCCCACCCCAGCCCCGGGCCCCCAACAGCCTGTCTCCCCTGCCAGG
The DNA here is from genome assembly GCA_031878705.1 of Tapirus indicus. Classification (NCBI taxonomy): domain Eukaryota; kingdom Metazoa; phylum Chordata; class Mammalia; order Perissodactyla; family Tapiridae; genus Tapirus; species Tapirus indicus. The sequence goes on along the minus strand of CM062924.1, from coordinate 85,960,702 downwards.
CCTGTGGGCCTCGGAGGGTCATCCCTGCTCTGACCCTGCCCGCTCCCCAGGGCTCAGGGTGTCCAGTGCAGGCCAGCAGGGAGGCTGGCAGGTTGTACAGCCCAGAGTGGCTCAGGGCTTTGGGGGGGGTGGGCGGTCCCTGGCGAGGGCAGAGACCCAGTCATTGGGGTACCACGCTGGTGGGCCAGGGAACAGAGGCAGGAGACGGGGCGGTCCCCACCTCATCACCCCTGGGAGTTGTCCTGCATAATTCCCAGAGCCCATTGGGGCCCACCTGTGTCACCCCTACCAGGGCACTGCCAGCTACAGGGGCTGCTGCTGCCCCACTTCACAGAGGGTGAGACTGAGGCCCCAGGGACAGCCTGGGCTGCTCCTCCCCTCCAACGCCCTGCCTGTCTCCTCTAGGCCTTTTATCTCTTCCTCCTGGGGTCCCCCCGCTATTCCCTGGCGATGCCCCCGTGCAAAGAGGAGGAGTACCCGGTGGGGGCCGAGTGCTGCCCCAAATGCAGTCCAGGTAGGTGCCGCTCTGGAGGGACCTGCTCTGGGGGGCTGCCCAGGGGCTAGTGCCATGGGCAGACACTCTGTCCTTCCTGGAGCCCCTTCATTCACAGTGCCCCCTCCATGGGAGGAATGAAGACCCTGGGGCAAGGGGGCGCAGCCAGGGGAGGGCTCGAGCCACCGGGGCAGCCCCCCTGCAGCTTCGACTCTTCCCACAGGGACCCTCATAGCTACTCTGCACAGGGGATGTGGGCTGGGGCCCTGGCTAGCCCCTTTATGGCCAGAAGACTGGGGCTCAGAGTAGGCACTGTGGCAGAGCTAGGCCTGGGTATCCTAGGAGGCCCCCACATTCTTCCAGAATATTCTGACTTCCCCCAAAGCAGGCTCAGTCCTGGGAGGTAGCCACGTAGGCTGTGTGGCATGGGAAACAGCTTTTGTGACTTTCAGGCCCTGTGGGTAGTGTCACACCTGCTGGGAGCTTCCAGGTGGCAGTGAGGGGCGGGCTCCCGGAGGGCGCTCCCCCCTGAGTGCTGTGGACCTTCTGGGCATCAAGGTTACCGGGTGAAGCAGGCCTGTGGGGAGCTGACCGGCACGCTGTGTGTTCCCTGCGCCCTGAAGACCTACACAGCCCACCTCAACGGCCTGAGCGAGTGTTTGCCGTGTCGAGTCTGTGACACAGGTGGGTACACTGCCCCAACCACCTCCACGCTCAGCCCCAAATCCTGGCTCTGCAGCACAGCCACACCTCAGGCCATCACATTGTCCCTGCGCCAGGCCCCACCCATCCCCAAGGAGGGCTCCCTGAGGGGGCAACCTCTCTGTCTCTCCCCAGAGAGAGGACAGTGCCCCCTCCCCCCGTCACCTGTCACCCGGACCCTCCAGAGCTTAGGGACACTCTCATGTCACAGGGGCACCCAAGCCTGGGGCAAACCCTGATGGAGCCAGAGGGTCCTGTGCTGCCCCCCAGCCCGTGGGCCCCAGGGGCCCGTTCTCTTTCTCCCACAGTGTGCGGGGTCTCAGGAGCCCGCGGCACCACCCCACCCCTGAGGGCCCCTCCTCACAGGCTCAGCACTCAGACCCTGGGCCTTCTTGCTGCCCGGGGCAGGTGGTCAGGGAGGAGGGACCCCAGGAGGAAGGGCATGACAAATGTGGGGGCTGGAATGCTTTGGGGTCCAGTGAAGTCGGGGTTAGAGGCTCGGAGCCTTGAGCTGCACCCACAGATCCCTGCCCCTGAATAACACGTCTCTGGGCGGAGGTTGGGGCACAGACGGCATTGAAGCTGTCCCTCAGGGAGTGTGCAGGCCCAGCTGCCACCCCACCCCACTGCCAGCTGAGGAGAGGCTCTCACTGTCCTGTCTCTGCCATCTGACTGGCCTGGTTTGCAGGATGGGACCTGTCTGAGGGATGGGTCTTCAGGGGTGGGCAGCCTGGGGATGGGACCTGCCTCCTCAGTGCCCCACAGCTGCCGAGCTTCTCACTTCCTGTCTGAGCCGAGGCAGGGCAAGACTTTCAGTTTCCCCACAGGGCCCGGCTCCCCTGTCAGGGCCACCTTCCACCACGTCCCGCCGGCCAGCCCTTCTCTGCTCGCTGTGCTGCTAATGTCCCTCAGAGCCCCTCTGGACTCACACCTCTGTGTCCAGCACGTCTGGCATTGTGTTTTGGCTGAGCTGGGGGTGTAGCTGGCAGGGTCCTGGGTGGGGCAGAGTCGGGCAAAGACACACACACCAGGGCTGCAGAGCTGGCCTGGGGTCCTGTCACCAACCCCTCCCCAGACCCCAGGCAGGAGCCTCCAGGCCTGCGGGTGCTGTCCAGGCCTCTGCTTGGTCTCCTTCCGGGACAGGGTGCTCACCATTGCCCACAGGGGCCCTGGCTGCTGCTCTCAGCTCTTTGTCTTGGATCCCAGCCATGGGCCTGGTGACAAGGCGGGAGTGCTCGAGCACGGAAAACACCGAGTGCGGCTGCGACCAAGGCCACGTCTGCGTGAGCGAGGAGGGTGATGACTGTGTCGAGTGCCGGCCCCATACCACCTGCAGACCTGGCCAGAGGGTGCGGGAGAGAGGTGAGCCAAGCCCCAGGTCCCTCTGCCCAGCAACCGAGCGCCTGGGTCCCCTAGCATCCTCTGAAGAGACAGACCCCAGGCTCAAGCCCGAGCGGGAAGCCCAGCTCCCCTCCTGGCAGGGACCCTAGGACCCCTCTGCCCAGGCCTCTCCTTTCTCAGGCACCGAGCGGTGGGACACAGTGTGTGAAGACTGCCCGCCCGGGACCTTTTCTGCCAATGGGACCCTGGGGGAGTGCCAGCCCTGGACCAAGTATGTGATCCTGGGGGTCTCAGCTCTGTGCCCCGGGGGGGGGTAGTCCTCCATGCTCCCCTGGGAGATAAGGGCCCACCCCCAGCAGAAAGCCCGCACCCTGACCGCTGCCCATCAGGCCCCAGCATCCAGGAAGCTCCTGCTTGGACCCTGCTGTTCACACACAGCATGTCACTCTGGCCGCAAACTGAGTGCAGCGGTGTGAGGATGGACTACACCTGGGGCAGATCTGGAGGGATGCTGCTCCCTGGTTCCTGGTCCCCTGTGCTTCTGGGGTGTCACCAAGTGTCACGGCTGCAGGGGGCTCCCTGTGATTCTGGAGTAGGGGGAGCCTATAAGGCAGATTCTCGAAGTGAGGACCCCACTTGTGCTGCGGCAGGATCCCCCAAATGCCCAGCCTGGAGCCCAGATCTAACCTGGATGCTCAGAGTGTCTGAAGGGAGCCTGGTGTCTCTGGGGGGAGCCTGGGGTGACCAGGTGTGGCTGCCACAGGGGAGGAGTGCAGAGGCCCAATCTCTCCACCTGCCTCGCCCCTCCTGTCCCCTCCCCAGGTCTGTCCCTCTGTCCCCGCCCTGCCTCGCTCCTCTTGTTCCCTCCCCAGGTCTGTCCCCCCGTCTGAGGCACTGGCTCTAACAGTTTTCCATCCCGGATACCAGCTCTCCTCAGGCTTTCCTTCTCCATCCTGTCCCTCTCCCTGTCATGCTCTCTAGCTGTTGCTCTCCACTCTCCCTCTCCCCTTCCTTCTCTCATCCTAGTTTTCCTCTTCTTCCTTTCCTCTCTCCCTTTCAGCTCTGGGGCTTGGAAAGTCATTCAGACCTGAGTTCACACCCAAAGCTGCCCACTCCCCGTGCACTGGGCGGCGCCACCGTCTCTCTGAGCCCGGCTGTGCAGCGGGGACCCTCTCGGGTCTAAAGCGCATCCTGCATCTGCTGCCCCTGGTATCCGGATCCCGCCAACCTTCTCTCCTAGGTGCAGTGGCCCCTTGGAGATGGAAGTGAAACCCGGGACCAGCAGCACAGACGTCACATGCTCCTCCTGGGGCCTCCATGTCTTTGTGGGCTTTGTCGTGTTTGTGTTGTGTGGCCTCCTAACCTTCTGTCTATGGAGGACGATCAGAAGGGCACCTGGTGAGCAGTAGCGTGTGGTCCTATGAGGGCCCAGGCCCTGAGCACCCCCAGCTCAGAGACCCTCTACGGTTCTGAGAGACAGTCTGAGAGACCCTCAAATCTGGGGGAGGGGTGGCCCCCAGGAGCATCTCCAGGATTGCTTGGACCCTCCGAAGAGCAGCTGCTGCTGGCCTTGGGCGGTGGGCTTCCTGCTGAGTGGGAGCCCTGATGTCATGGGATCTCTTGGGGGTTGGGGGAAGGAGAGCGGGACCCCCCGTCCAAGGAGCCCTCTGCCACCCCCGTGCCCACTCACCACCATGGACACCAAGCTTCCGTCTGCCCTGAAGGGACAGTTGGAGAACCCGTGGCACAGTGAAATCAGCTGAGAGAGGCACGGGGTTGGAGGGGCAGCAGCCTCCCTGCTCTGGGCAAGTTGTGTCCCCACTGGGGACTGCCATTCATTCATTCTTTGTTTGTTCGTTCACGAACTTCGTTTGTCCAGTTATCTGCCCTGCTCTGGGCTCCTCACCTGGGCCAGGCCCAGCTGGACACCAGGATCAGGGCTGTGTAGACCCAGCTCTGGCCATTGGGGAGCCCCGTGTATGCCCAAGGGGGCGCAGGCACTCAGCAAGGAAATCCAAATCGGGGAGGATGGCCACGTTCTCGGGCTGCTGTCAGCAAATCGTCCTGCGTGCTCACTCCCAGGGCCCCAGACTGCCAGGTGGTCTCAGCATCCCAGGTGTGAGCAGGCTGGACCAGTGGCCCAGGGTCCCTTCTCACCCTGATTCTGGGGTACCTGCTCTCTGAGGGGTGGGGGGCCCTCTTCTGTTGAAGTGCACCCCAGCTCTCCCTGGGTTATGGTCAAATTGGGGTGAGTTAGGGACCGGGGGTGCCTCCATGCCTTTTCACATGTCCTGGGCCCCCTGGGGAACAGGCTTGGCAAGGAACCCCATCTACATTGGTCTTCCTGTCTCCGAGAGGGTCAGTTTCTTGGGGAAGTTCACACAGTGAGAAACTGGGAGCGTGGGTCCCCCTCATTGCTGTGTGGCCCCTCCCTGACGCGTGTGTCTCTGTTTTGCAGAGGGAACTGCTCGGGCGAGATTCTTCTCTCAGGTATTACTGCTCGTCCCCCTGTGGAGGTGATGCTGCAGGGGGGCTGGGGCCCCAGTTCTTTGAGGGTCCTGAGTCCTTAGTCTACTGCTGTGCTAACGAGGGAAGGGAGGCCACAACCCCTCCCCTAGAAACCTGGGCTGACCCTGAGCGTCAGGAGGAGGTCTGTGGGCTGGAACCGGGCCGGGCAGGGTCTTCATGCTGAATGTGTCTGGCAGTGGAAACGTCGGGGTGCGGAATGGGAAGTCACAGCCGTCCAGGCCCCGCAGCCCATGCCGGACGTCACCACAGTGGCTGTGGAGGAGACAGCACCCATGTTCACTGAGAGGGACCAGCATGCTGATCAACAGCTCCGGACGGAGCCGTCTGAACAGTCTCAGTCTGAAAGCTGCCAGGCCCTCAAGAACTGAACGGGACCAGGGAGCCAGGGAGACCCGCTCCTGGGCTTGCTTCAGACTCCATCCAGCAGAGGGAGAGACAGGCCACTGCTCGGGGGGCTTTGTGGACCCCACACACCTCCCCACCAATCACATTCGAGTCCTGAGCCCTCCCCTCATCCCTGTGCTGGCCGTGCGCTGACCACGTGCTGACCCAGCACTGTGAGGACAGAGCCACAGCCACTCTTGGCTCCATGCCCTGCCTGGTCTCCGGCCCTCAGCCTCAGCTTGCTCATCTGTGGGATGGGCCTGCGGGCACCTACCTCCTGGGCCGGGTCTGGACAGGACGGGCCACGAATGTGGCATTATGTGAAGATCGTGTTTGGGATAGATTTTTAAACTGGAGTTTTGCGCCCCAGCTTTTCATTTGTTATTAAAAAGCACATTTTGGGGAGATGCTTTGAGAGTATGGAAATATTCTGTTTCTCCTCAAACTTTCTGAGAACACGAGAAGCACCGATGAGTCGATGAGCCCGTTTGGAGGAGGAGCTTCGAGACTATAAGATCATCCCCTTCTTGTCAAGCGTTTATCCACTGGTTTTTCTTGCCTAAACAATGGCATTCCGCTGGAAGGAAGAACTTCCCCTTTCACTCATTCATTCATTCATTGGTGCATCGACCTCAGGAGGGCCTCCTGGTTTCCAATTCTATTCCCAGGTTCTAATCCATTACTCCCAGTTATGTCGGTGCTCAAATTGTCTCCACTCTTTCCAGCAGGAGTTCCTTTACACTGGCTCCTGGACTCTTTGACATATCCCTATCATTCCACGAGCCTGTCCTTAGTTTCTGGCCCAACAGGATGTTCCAGGCTCTTCTGGTTCTTCCCCTGCCTCAGACCTGGGACTGGGCGTTTCTCCACGGAGCCCTGGCCATTTTTATGGAGGATGGCATTTAGAAACCAACACGGGTGAGCAGCTGGTGTGCTCACTGTCACTGCTTCCAGGACTCACTGGGGATGAGTCAGGAACAGCATACTCACACCTCTCGGCACCTGTCGAGCCGTCGCCACAGATCTGTGTGGACAGATGTGCTGACCCCGTGTCAGCACGGTTCACATGGAGAGCTCCGGTTCTGAACGGACGGCGTGCATTCTGTCTGTTCCCTTTCTGCGTCTGTGACTCCCGACCCTGACACGAACTCGGCTTCCCTCGTCCAGAGCACGTTTACTCGTTGGCTCAGTCCTAGAAGACGCAGGATCCTCTCAGAACTGCTGCATCGTGAGAACCGTGCTGAGGAGCCAGAGTTCAATATTTGCCTTTAGTCCTTCCTTCCTTTCCTCCAGACATCATGCTCCAAAGTTACGTGGGGGATCAGAATTGGCCACCTCAAAACATGTCTCTTTACGTTGATTATTTTCTCCGAAAGAAACTTTGACCTCCCCCCCACTAACTGCATAAAATAATTTAAGATAGAAGGCCTGTCCCCAGGACGGGCCATCACCATAGATAACTCTGGGTATGGATAGACTGGGAGAGTCCTTGCTAAGCCCATTCTTATCAAAGCTCTGAAAACCAAGTACAAGTAGAAGTTATCCTTGGTAAGAGACATTTACATTTGTAAGGGAAATCTCCATTTGTACAGGTATCTCCCTCTCTGTACCAGGAGGAAGGGGGGATGACCTCATCTCCAGAAACTCTTATCTGTGCGGAAGGTGAGGACTTAAATCTGCATATTAACCTACTCTTGTTTACTGTGCTTTTCTGGTACTCTCCCACAGCTGACTCCCCCACCCCCAACATCCTCCTTTGTCTTTACCTGAAGATGCTATTTCAGATGAGAACCTCTGCCATTTTGTCGAGAAACTCAGTTTCCTGGGTCTCTCCCACGCATACATGTTATAAAGCTTTGTTTGATTTTCTCCTGCTGTTCTGTCTCACGTCAATTTAATGTGTAGCCCAGCCAGAAGGACCCAGAGTGGGCGGAGGATAGTCTTCGTCCCCTTCAGTTACACTGGTTTGATTTTACTTTTTCTTCAGTGTGGTTGTTTTATTCATTTGAAATGTAATTTTGCTCATTCTTTGAGTCTGAATTCTGTTTTACATGTTTGTCCTCAATTCCTGTTGATTCTCTGTAGCTGTCTGGCTACCTGTGTATTTATATTTATCCATCTCTCTACCTTATTTATTTCTTAATCTGTGGAACATTAACATGGGCGTTGGTGTCACATGAGTGGTCTTAGCACAGGGGTTGGCAGCTTGTGTCCAAGAGCATGACAAACCCCATGCTGTCTACGAGGAACCCCTCCTGAATGTAGGACTCGGGGGATCAAAAGTTGAAGCAAGGATGAGGACTGAATTCCTGTCGTGGCATGTGGACATCAGGAGGACTCTCACAAGATATGACGACGGCTCAATTCACCAAGAAGCCACCCCAGTCTTAGTGTCCATTCACCCAATAACAGCTGCAAGTGAATTAGGCAAACGCTGACATAACTGGAAGCAGGGACACCCCGAGGCACTATGACAAGGGGGGCTTTAACTGCCCTCTCTCAGGCATTGACGGAACCAGGAAGGGCCAGCAAGGGGAGAGAAGGCCTGAGTGGTGCCATCGCCCCTCTGCCTCCACTCATTGGTGCCCCTGGATGCCCGCCCACAGCAGCAGAACGCACCCCCTTTCACGTGCTCACGGGATAGTCACCAGCTTGAGGTGGACTAGCCTCCAAGCAGCCTCAGTGAATTTTACAGCAGTGAAATTCTAGGGAGTAGGCGCTTCCGTAGCGAGCCTCTGGGCCCGACAGGGCAATGGCTACTTGAGGCCGCAGGAAGGGCTCTGGACGGGTGTCCACCCTGCAGCCCCAAAGGCCACAGCTACCTGGGTGGCGCACCGGGGTCCACCAGGCACTCTCCGCGATTGAGCAAGGCCAAGACGGGAGGCCTGCACTGAGCCTGTCTTTATTCTGATGTGACATCTGGGGCCTTGCTCACCTGGGAGACAGCCCCTCCCAGGGCGCGGCGGTTCCTGGAGACAGTGAAGGCTAGGCTGGGAGTGCACCCTTCACATGCAAACTGACCAATCCGGGTCCCACTCCCCACCTCCTCTGTTGGGGTCTTACGCTCCAGGACAGTCATCCCCTGTCCTGGTCACCCCAGGGCAGGAAGAGTGCACCTAGGGCCAGCCCCTACTGCCCAGAGCCTGCTGAATGTATCCCACTAGCCAGTCCCCAGCCTGCTGACCGCCTGTCCCTGCCTGTCCTGCAGAAACCAAGTCAAGGCTCTTGCCCACGTTGTCCCCTTGTTCCTCTGCCTCCTGACCCAGCCCCCACGTGGCCCCCGTGGTGTGGCGTGCCCCTCCTCTTGGGAACTGTGAGCACCTCTTTCCAATGACAGACGTCTTCTGAAATGTGGGCCTCGGGATAAGGCCTTCAGATCAGGAGATAATGATAAAATCTATGTTTACAAAACGAGAAGTGCTGTCTCAGAGTTGAGTGGAGGGGCTCTGGAGGGGCAGGGCTGGGCTCGGGCTCCCAGGGCGGGCTTCTCCGCCTCACGTCCTTCGGCCTCCCACTGGATGGTGCAGCCAGTTCCCTGGGAAGGAGCCCCCGAGATGGAGGTTGGGACGGTGTGGGGAGGCGCTAACCTCAATGCGGTCACACAAAACCACAGCCCCGCGTCTCCTCCGGGTGTGGCACCAGCCTTGTGTGCCAGGCCGTGGATAGGAGCTGCCAAAGGCGACCCCTTCCTGCCCCACATGCCTCTCTGGGCTGAGGGCAGGCCTCGGCAGGATGCAGCTGGGTGGTGTTGGCTGCGAGCATCCCCGGCTTCATGGGTTGAGTCTGGGAGCAGCTCGTGCAGGTGCAGAGGGCTCCTGCTCTCGGCCCGGGCTCCCTGCTACAGCAGGGCTGATGCTGTGATGGGCCTTGTGTCTTCTCCCACACACCCATGCTGGCCACCTCACCCTCTGCCCACTGGATCGAGGAGAGTTCTAGAACTCTACCGAAAGGGCGCTTGTCCACTATCTACCACAGCTTGACCTGGAGTTCCGAGGGACACCCTGAGGACCACTTGGACACCAGGCGAGACCCTCCTGGTCAGAGTCCAGGACGTCTACCAGGAGTGAGACTGCTCTCCCGCCTGCTGGTGTCTCGGCAGAAGGAGTCCCATGTGACTGGCAGGTGGCCACAGTGTGAGGTTCAGTGGGACTCTTGCTGTGTCCCTGGTGGAAACCCCCTTCCCCTGCCCTGGGCACCAGGACCCCTACTCCTCAGAAACCAGAGCTGCCTGACGCAGAGCACACATTTGCAAGGGCACAGGCTGAGCCTTGAGGGGCAGACCCTGCCTCCCGGGGCTCAGTGTCTCCCCAGCCCTGGGGACCAGCCGGGCCCATGCAGCTCACTGTGCCCTGGGGGGAGGGGTCAGGCCAGAGAATAGCTGCCCTGGAAATGGGCCAAGGATGGGGAGGGCCCTCCAGAGGGGGCCTTGGGTCCATGGGAGAGAGCCCGCCCAGTGAGGAGGGCCACACCGTGGGGGACAGAGGGAGGGGAGAGGCCCAAGACTCAGCAGGGACTGAGTAAGTGGGGAGGCACAGACCCTGTGATGCTGTCTGCAGGTTCTCCGAGGCTGGGACCCAAAGGGGTCAGCTCCAGAGTTGGGCCTCTTGCAAGGAGATGCCCACCCGTAGCCCCAGGTGCTGATCCCACCTCCCACCCCAGCAGCTCAGCTGCAGAGATGGGACCCACTCGGCCAGTAGGGCGCCCCGAGCCCCAGCCTCCTGCTGCTGGAGGGCAGGGTGCTGCTAGCAGAGAAGAGCTGCTCGCTAATGGACCCAGGGTCTCACTGGTGGCCTGCCCCACTCCCTTGGGACTCTGGGCTGGGCAACGTCGCCTGGAGGAGATGGAGGCAGGAGCAGAAACAGCTGGCTAGGACAAAGTGGTGACGAGCGTGGGGTTTGAGAAGTGGTCTCAGGCCTGCTGGGCATGTAGTCACTGGAGGACTCAGGGCTGGGCTCAGGGGGCTGCAGGCAGAGGGGGAAGGGCAGGATGGGGAGGGGGCATGCAAAGGCTGGGAGGTGGGACCTGGCTGGCTTACAGTGGGGCTGGGGGGTGAGGCCCCTCTGAGGAGGGAGCCCTCCCCTCCTGCCCTCATCCCCTCCTGTGCCCATAGATGGTCCTGTCCTGTCCTGCCCCAAGGCTTCCCTAGGGACAACCACTAACCAACTCCACACCTAGACTGAGAAAGAGGGGCCACATCTCTGAAACACAAAACAACGCCCCCCTCGGGAGAGCAGCACAATCCTGTTGTAGAGCTCATGTCGGCAATAGGGTTTAGGACCTTGATGTCGGAGCAGGACGTCCGATGGAGCGAGTGCTGTTAGAGGTTCGTTTGTTCGACGGGGAGAAGTCCTGCGTGAGCTGAGTTAGATGGGAGTGCTCCAGACGGGTTTCTCTCTGTTCCGCATTTCTCCCAGTATGAAAGGACAAGAGAAATAAGGCCCGCTTTCCTTCAAGGCCCAAAGCACCTTCAAACTAATGGATGGTATAATCTCAGTCTAGTTGATTTATACCCAGCCCTGCCCAAGAACAGGGTTTGTCAGGGTGGCAGAGCTGGTCACTGTGTAAAACTTAACGCTTTGTTGCCAGAGGTTCAATTTCTCTTCCTAACAACACACTCATAACCAACACTCTCTTATTAATCATGCCTCTCCCGCTAGCTGCTGCATTCCTAGCGCTAGTCGAGTGAAAGGTGTTGGGCTTCATACAACTCTGCAAAGGACCGAACGTGGTCGGCCCCACGGCCTGCCCCAGCCCATCGCCGATACTGTCCAACTATTCATTAAAGAACCACCACAACCACTAACACCATCCACATCCGTGTCTGTTATTGCACCAATCCTGGCCCTCACAAGAGTAATTCCACTACCCATACCATACCTACTGATTATACAAACCTAGGCCTACCGTTCCTGTGACCCATACCAGGCCTGGCTGTTCATCCCATTCTCCAATCAGGCTGAGCTTCAATTTCAAAATATGCACCAATCTGAGCCCTACCAGCAGCAGCACAAACAATTTTGTGGGAAGTAACATCGGCACTTATTCTACTGTCAGTCCTGCTAATAAATGTTCATTTACATTTCAACATTAATTATTACCCGAGCACACTTATGACTAGTTTTTCGGTCTTGACTACTAGCCACAGGATGATTCATCTCAGCCCTGGCAGAAACCAGCTGAGCCCCATTTGCTCGAACAGAGGGAGGGTCGAATATACAGCAGGTCCATTTGCCCGCTTCTTTCTGGCAGAACATGCCAGCATCATTATGGTAAACATCTTTACAACAATTCTACTTCTAGGAGCATTCCATGACCCCTACATACCAGAATTATACACAACTAACTTGACTATCAAAACCCTTTTCCTCACCATATCTTTTCTTATGAATCTGAGCAGCCTATCCATGATTCCGATGTGATCAACTCACGCATCTTTTTCTTCAAAACCTTCACCTCCTTATGGTGGGTTGGGGTTGATTGTAGGTGGTGGAATTGGTCGTGGTGCTGTAATAAATTTTGGTGGATCTTTTTTAGGTTTAATGGTTTAAAAAAATTATCTGGAGGGAATGTTGGTTTTTGGTTATACAACGGCTATGGCTACTGAGCAGTATCCTGAGGTTTGAGCTTCTGATTTAACTGTCCTAGGGGTATTTCTTTTGGGGCTATTGATGGAGATTATGGTAGTTTTATTTGGTTTGAAAAATGATGAGGTAGAAATTGTGTTTAAGTTTAATGGGTTAGGGGATTGCATATTTCATGACACTGGAGATTCTGGTTTTCTTAGTGAGGAGGCTATAGGAATTGCTGCATTATTTGTTCACAACAGCCAAGACTTGGAAGCAACCCGAGTGCCCATAAAGGGATGAATGGATAAAGAAGATGTGGTATATATACACAATGGAATACTGTTCAGCCATAAGAAATGATGAAATCCTGCCATTTGTGACAACATGGGTGGACACTGAGAGTATTATGCTAAGTGAAATAAGTCAGAGGGAGAAGCCCAAAAACTGTATGATCTTACTCATAAGTAGAAGATAAAAACAACAACAAACAAACACATAGAGACAGAGATTGGATTGGTGGTTACCAGAGGGGAAGTGGGGGGCAGGGAGGAGGGCAAAAGGGGGTGATTAGGCACATGTGGGTGGTGATGGATAGTAATTAGTATTTGGGTGGTGAACATGATGTAATCTATGCAGAAACAGAAGTATAATGATGTACACTTGAAATTTATACAATGTTATAAATCAACGTTACCTCAATAAAAATAAACAAATAAATTAAATAAAGGAATTGCTGCATTATATAGTTATGGGACTTGAGTGGTAATTGTGATTGGTTGGTCATTGCTTACTGGTGTTCTGGTTATTCTAGAGGTTACTCATGGGAAATTAGATAAAGATAGGCTTAGGATTCATGTGATGAGGAAAAAGAAGAAATATAATTTATTTAGACATTTTGGTCAGAAACTAGTGTCAAGATTTTTTTTTTTTTTTTGGAAGTGGGAAATGGATTTTGATAATACACTTTCTACCCAGATTAAGTCTAGTGGTAATGATGCTGATTTTTGGCTTGCTGGTAGATTCATGAATAGTGAGACATGTGTATTATAGTTGGAAAATAGCTGAGAAGGTTTGAAAGTTTGAATAGGTTTGAAGGACGATCAAATTTTAGATTTTGTGGTGCAAGGTTGAGTTCAAGTGCCAGAATAAAACCTAAAATAGTCACAGAAAGGGCTGTTTAGACAATAAAGCATGGTTATCTGTGCAATGGTTGTTGGAGAAATGTTGTTGGAAATAAGAAATCTGGCCAAGATACTCCCGATTAAAAGACGTTTGATGGAGTTAATTAGGAGGGGGTTATTTTCATTAATTACAATAAAATTAGAAAAACGAGGCTGTCCCAGGAGTGGGAAGGAAATAATTCGACAGCCAGTAGGGTGGTGGCAGTGAGGGGCATCCGTGGGGCTCAGGCCTTGCACGTGACATGTTAGCGGTGTCAATAATTAGGTCTCGGGAGTAAAAGCGCCTGAGGAAGGGGGTGCCCGTCAGTGCCAGGCTTCCAGTGGCAGGTGAGGTTGTGGTGACGGGTCATGCTTTAAATAAACCACCTGTGTTTCGGAGGTCTTGGTCATCATTCGCGTTATGAATAATGGACCCGGAAAGTACAAATAGACGGTGTGTGCAGAGGAGAAGAAATGCTGCGTATGGATGATTAATACCAATAGTTTCTATTACTAGGCCTAGTGGCTTGAGTGGAGAAAGCAACATTTTTAAAAACATCATTTCGAGTGAGAGCACAGGTTACTGTAAATAATGTGGTGACAGCTCCTGGGCAAAGGGTTAGTGTTTGAATCGTCATAATACTTCCTCTCAGTGTGTGGGAGCGCACTTGTAAGAAGACGCTACAGCCATCGGACGTGACGGAGCAGGGCTGAGGCCACGCGGGGCCCTCTAAGGCCGAGGGACGTCACGGGTGAAGGCCCGTTGGGCGGATTTGCCAGTTTCGGCTAAAAGAAGTCCAATTAATGGAAGATGAATATGATTGAGGTTAAGTATAAAAATTTGTTCATAAAAGTATGAACCTCATGAGTTTAGGTTAAATAGGAATCGTGCCATTGATATTACAAATCCAGCGTCTCCCATGCGGGTGTGTAGAAATGCTTAGAGGGCGGCAGTGTCATCTGCTGGGCTATGCCACCACCCAGTTAGTAGAAACGATATAATTCCTTCTCCTTCCCATCCGACGAAAAGTTGGAGAAGGTTGTTGGTGATGACTAAGATTAATATGGTAATAAAGAATATAAGTAAGTATTTGAAGAATCAGTTAATATTGGGGTCTGAATGTATGTATTATTTTGAGAACTCTATAATTGATCATGTAATGAAAAGTGCTACCGGTATAAATATTATTGAGAAATAGTCTATTATTTTAAAGCTAAGTGATAGTTTTAGAGTTTGAATGGTTATTCAGCGTCAGTTTGAAATTATTTCCTGGCCTGAATGAATGAATATTGTTGTGGGAATTAGGCTGGTGATGAAGGCGTATGAAATGGTAGCTTTAACGTATTATGGATATAGATCGTTTTCATGGATGTTAGAGGTGGTTATGATGATTGGTAAAATTAATATGAGTAGTGAAATTACTATAAAAGAGGCGAATAGATTTATTACTTTTATTTGGAGCTGCATCAGTATTTTGGTTCCTGAGACCAGTGGATTAGTTCTACCCTATAAAAGTTTGAAAAAGCCATATTATTATCTATGGAGGCATGAATTAGTTACTTCCTCAGTAAACAAGAAGTTTTACGTTTCTATTGTTAGACTCATATCTAATGTTTTTATTAAACTATATTTCCAGTATATGGGCCTCAAAATAATTTGGGGGTTAAGCAACAAAAGTAGAAGGGGTAGTAAATGTGAGTTTATAAGGGCGTTTTCTTGTGTAAATGATGGTTTAACATTATTAACGTGATATGTATATTTGCTTTGTTACATTATAATTGACATACAAAGGGAACATAGGGCAGTAATAACTATGTTAATTCCTATTATAATAGTAGTCATGTTAGACCACGAGAACGATGATATGAGTACAAATAGTTCTCCAATTCCACTGACTTTGGGGTAAACCGAGGTTGGTGGGACCGGCCAGCAGCCCCCATGCGGCTGTTAGTGGCGACGCTCCTTGCAGGCAACGAGCCGGGGTGAGAATTCAGCTGTGAGTTTGTTCATACTTTGAATCTGCAGGCGCGATAGTCTTGATGATGTAAGGCCACGGGTGCTTGTTAGCGCTGTGGCTCCTATTGAACGTCATGGGGTTTGAGTAAGAACAGCTGCAGTCCCTGGTGCCGTGCGGCTGATGGAGGAATACGCGGGAACGATTTTAAGTTTCTTTGGTGTAAACAGGTGGAGCTGGTTATGACTATTCCTCATAAGGACAATGTGAGGAAAGTATTTGCCACGTAATCTGTCAAGGGATGTCGTATTGCTGTGATCTGGACTACCCGCAGCCGCCCGGTGTGTGCAGTCCGGCTGCAAGGGCCGTGGAGCCAGCGACGGGGCTCCTGCACGCGCTTGGTCATCAGAGGCCCAAAGGGGTGTTTGTCCTCTGAATGCAGTTGTGCACTCCAGTCACAGGAAAACGTCACATCAAGAGCAGGGTATGTTTGGGTCCAGTACTGAATGATCAGGAGATTTAACGAACCTCTAAGATCTTGGATGAAGGTTACTGCAGAGCGTGGAAGTGGCCACGTCAGTGTAGGAAACAAAACGAAGACCCGTAGTTCCTTGTTCTCGCTGATCTCCTCAGCGGGCAAGAATGATTCGGGCTGGGGCTAATGTCGCTTCAAGTAAAATGCAGAATACGATCAATTCTGCGGTGGTGAAAGTCAAAATTAAGAAGATTTGTAATAAAATTAGTCTTGTGATATATAGTTTATTCACTATGTAAGAACACACGATTCTTTGGCGAGATGAAATTGGCCGGCTGTAAGTACTAGTGGAGGAAGTCGCGTCGTCAATGTGAGCAGATGCTCATAGAAATAGAGTTGAGGCAAAAACGTGGGTGAAGAGTAGAAACGGTTAAAATGACGCGAGGGGTCTGGAGCAGACACATTGTATGTGCTGTTGTAAAAATGTGTTTTTTCAGATGTCACATTTTGACCATTGTGGTGTTCTCAAAGGTTACAGAAAATGCCAGCTATTTGCAAACTTCTCACTGTATAATTAACACCTTCTTGATAGGAAACTAAGTCTCTGTCTCAGTGACCTTGGGTGGCCTTGGCTACTGGCCCACACAGGTGAACTGAGCAGTGTTCCAGACCTGCCAGCCAGGACGCATCACATAGAGGGGCTCAAACACGGATCCCTCTGGCAAGCAAACAAAAACTGCTATCTTCTAGGCAGTAAAGAACCCGGTGTTCCTGCTCTGAAAGCGTTTAAAGATCTGGGCTATGGCAGGGGAGGGCGCCTCGGCAGCTCGGCTTACTCTGGACAGTCAGTATTTGAAGATCAACACCAGAGACTGGCAGCACAGACTGGGGCTGGGGGTCCAGGTCCTCTGATCCTCCTCCTCTGACGGCCCTGGGGGCTCGAGCTCTCCGCCATCTGTGCCCCCTGCCCCAGGGCCTTCATACCTCCCATGGAGGGGGCACTGTGAATAGAGGGGCTCCAGGAAGGGCAGAGTGTCTGCCCACGGCACTAGCCCCTGGGCAGCCCCCCAGAGCAGGTCCCTCCAGAGCGGCACCTACCTGGACTGCATTTGGGGCAGCACTCGGCCCCCACCGGGTACTCCTCCTCTTTGCACGGGGGCATCGCTAGGGAATAGCGGGGAGACCCCAGGAGGAAGAGATAAAAGGCCTAGAGGGGACAGGCAGGGCGTTGGAGGGGAGGAGCAGCCCAGGCTGTCCCTGGGGCCTCAGTCTCACCCTCTGTGAAGTGGGGCAGCAGCAGCCCCTGTAGCTGGCAGTGCCCTGGTAGGGGTGACACAGGTGGGCCCCAACGGACTCTGGGAATTATGCAGGATGACTCCCAGGGGTGAGGTGGGGACCGCCCCGTCTCCTGCCTCTGTTCCCTGGCCCACCAGCGTGGTACCCCAATGACTGGGTCTCTGCCCTCGCCAGGGACCGCCCACCCCCACCCCCAAAGCCCTGAGCCCCTCTGGGCTGGACAACCTGCCAGCCTCCCTGCTGGCCTGCGCTGGACCCCCTGAGCCCTAGGGAGCGGGCAGGGTCAGAGCAGGGATGACCCTCCGAGGCCCACAGGCCTGGCAGGGGAGACAGGCTGTTGGGGGCCCGGGGCTGGGGTGGGCCGTGCTGGGGCCCTCGTCCCAGGGCTGACTCTGCTTGGCAGTCAGGAGGCCTTCCTGGAGGTAAGCGACTGGGTGGCAGGGAGTCACACTGACAGGAGGCTCTCCCCTTGGGCCTGGCCCATGGACTCCACCCCACCCCCACCCCCACAAACATGGGCTTTATCTCTCGGGACAGGGCAGGGGCTGTGGGCCCAGAGGCGCCCTCACCCCGTGGTGGGGGCTCACCTTAGTCCCCTGAGTGGGGTTGATACTGGCTCGATGCAAAGTTGACATAAGGGAAGCCATGTTGTAGAAAAGAAACCTTATTCTAACTTTGAATGACCTCTGATTAACTGACAGCCTCTGTGGATTTTACGGCCCCTCCAAGCTGCAATAAGTTGATAACTTTGTTCTTTTGAGTTCCTTAGGAATGTGATGACCCCGGGCAGAGAGTCTATGCTGACAGCCATCATCAAGGACAAATGAAAGAGCAGGGTGTAGGGCGTTGGTCTGATCTCTGATGCATGTCCAGTAAAATAAAAGACTGCGATGAGCAACGACCAGACAGATGCCCCCACCCCAAGACTAGATGTCTGCCTCCACCCGGAGACCAGCCGCCTGTGTAACTGGCCTGGAGTTTTTGTTCTGTAACATGGTTCTTTCAGACATTAGTCAGCCATCTTCCTCCTTGCTAGCAAGCTATAATAACACCCTTTGTCTGCCACCACCTTGCCTCTTGATGATTGGCTTTTGTCTCCCGGTGAGCAGGTCCTGCCCTTTGTGGGTAACAGGGTGGTGGGGAAGGGATCCACAGAGGAGCTTTTCTGCTGTGGTGGGTATGACTTTCCTGTCTCTCTGTTCCCCCAGCCTGGGGTCAGAGGGACTGGGTGTCAGAGGGCTGGGTCAGCCCAGGAGAGCCGGGCAGCTGGGGGACAAGGGCAGGACAGGGACATCCCAGGGCAGGGACAGGAAGGAAGGGGATCTTGGGGGCACGCCCAGGGGCAGCAGTCGGGGTCCTGGGGCGCGGCTGGACAGACAGAGAGGCTTAGGGGACTCACCAGGCTCAGGGCGTCAGCCTTGGGTGCCGGGCTCCAGGGGGACGGTCCCCAGCCTCGCAGAGGCTCCATGTCCGTCCTCAGGACCCCTCATTCCCTGGCCGCTGTCCCTGGACCCCTGCCAGCAGGACCAGCTTCAGCACTCGGTCCTCCTGCCGCCTGGTTGGCTGAAAAAGAAAGAGAAAGTGCAGCAGCAGCCGGTGAGGAGGAGTTAGCAGGGGCTGTCTGGTCTCAGAAAGTGTTTGTCTCCAGGCCCCAGGAAAGTGGCCTTGGGGCCCACGACTATCTGGGGAGCAGGACTGAGAGGGCCCAGGGCTGGGCTCTGCAAGAAGCAGAACCTGACCCCCAGCGCAGAGGGGAGGGCAGGGGAGGAGCATGCACAGGGAGGTGGGGCTCCGCAGACACAGCCTTTGAGCACAGATCTTCCGCCCATGGAGTGAGCCCAGCTCTGTGGCTGAGCAAGTTCTCTGCCCCTCCCCTGTTCCTCAGCAGCCCCCTTGAGTTTCCTACACAAGTGGAGGAGGCCCCCCACCGCGCATCTGCATTTCCCCCACTGCTGTGACACCCAGAGAGCCAGCCTGCCGCTCCCGCTCCCGACAGCACGAGCCAAGAGGAGCCCTCTGTGCTTTCCTGTTACCTGTCTCTACGGAAATGGGGTAACCCTGCCCTCCAAGGAAACCCCACCTCCCAGCAGTGCACCCTGGCGTGTCCCCGCCTCTGCCTGGGGCTGGGTCAGGCCGCTTTCCACCTGCACATCCCTGCCCACAGCTCAGCAGAAAGCAACCCTCCCTGACCACAGGAGGCTGGGGGCACCCTGAGTCCCCGTGGGGTGACGGGAGGGGATACATTGCCATTTTGCCATCCTTGAGCACCCAGAGGGGCTCCCCACTGTGTCCACACCCCACCAGTCCCTGTAGGGGGCGGGCTGGGTATTTCTTGCTCTGATCACAGATGGGAAAACTGGGGCTCAGACAGGGCCAGGGCCTTGCCCAGGGTCTCCCATGTGCAAATTGTGCTCAGACCCAAACCCCAATCTTCCTGTACAGACGGGGCTCTCCCCACCTGGGCTTCCCCAGAGCACGGCCACCTTCAGAGCTGGGGGACAGGAGGGCACGGCTGGGGGAGGGGGCCATCATACACACACCTGGTGCCTAAGAGGCAGACTCAGGGGGCTCGTGAGAGGCAGCCCACCCGCCCCTGGCATCCTGGATGGGGAGCGACCAGGTGAGTCAGTGCCCCGGGCCCCCCTGGCTCACATATCACATTTAGTCCGAGCTCATGTGATGGGCACGGCACCCCTCTGGCCTCCTGCATCTATGAGGTTGCAAAGTCCATTAAAGGTGGTGGCTTCCATCTAATCACACCCGTCCTGACCCTGATGGGCTTGTCCATCTGCATAGGCCCTGGGTGGGTCCCCATCAGGCCCCGAGGCTGAGCCCTCAGGACCCAGGAAACACCCCCTCCAGCGAACTGATCGCTGGATGCCCAGCCCAGGCTGACCTGGAGCCTCTTCCCGGTCCTGACTTTGGCACAAAATCCTCCTCCAGGTCACAGCCACAGACCCCAGCCAGCCCCAGTGGAACCCCGTGGCGTCTGATGGACAAGGAGGTGCCAATTGCACCTGCCCTCTTGTGCCTCTGGTCTGTGGAAGGAGGGTTGTGAGTGACCGCCTCACACGATGTTGGAGCAGGACCCCTAGAGGATGGGAACCCCACTAGAAGGCTCACTGTCCCACGGGCTGCAGCCACCTGGGGTCAGCCAGGTTTGCCTGGATCTCCTCGGCAAGGGTCACAGGGGGCAGGACTGGCTGGCAGTCACCAGTGTCTTGGGGTCACTACCTAGTTCCATTTCTGGGGGACCCTGGGCAGGAGAGCCTGGGCACTGGGGAAGGAACAGGGCAGGGGTGCAGTCCTGGGGGTTGGGGTGGGGGCTGACCACTGTACTGTCCTGTGGCAAAGCTTCCCAGCCCTCACAGGCAGCGTCCACCCTGGCCACCATCCCCCTGGACGACTAGCCCAGCCCCGCAGACCCCAGTGCTCTGAGGCAGGGTGGGGGTCAGGCGGGTCTCAGGGGCTTGGGAGCCCCTGTGAGACCCAGCAGCTCAGGCTCCTGTCCCCACACCTGAGGGCCTGTTAGAGGGTGCTCCCACCATGCTCCCCCAGGTACCTTCACACCCCCTGCCCACAGCACTGCCTGGGGGTTTCCATTGAAGGGGAAGGGGCACCCCCTCTGCACCCTCTGCTCAGCCCTATGAGCCCTGGGGAGTGCTCTGGAATGCTCTGGAAACCCCAGTAGGACACACGTGCCTTGGAGCACTGCAGGGGCCCAGGGCAGGGTCTGGGGGTGCTGGGACCACCTCTGCTCCCTGTCATGCCCCCACTGACCTCCCAAGTCCTGGGATGCTCCTCGGGGTGGGGGTAGCCAGAAGAGGGAGGATGTTCTCCCTACACCTGGTGGGGCCCCCAGGACTCCCTGAGCCCAGCTCTCAACCCACCACTCCCACTGGATACATCCTCAGAGACCCTTTCATCCACCCCACCCTGCGCAGGTGGGGAAACTGAGGCACAGCAAAGGGCAGGACTTACCCACAGGCATCAGTGAACCTCAGCCTAAACAGGGAGTCCAGTGGCTGGCTCAGCCCCTCCTCCCCCTGCCCCGTCCCTCCCCACCCACCCCACATCAACCCACAACCCTGGGTGCTGAGCCCAGTGCCAGGCCCCAAGGGGGCAGGCGCCCCCCACTCAGGATGCTGTCTACAGGTCTTTGCTGAACCATGGCCTCTTCCAGGAGGCTTTCTTGGTGGCTGAGTTTCAAACCGCACCCCCTCCACCCTCACCCGGTGACCCCGGTCTCTTATTGGTTCATCGTCTGCCCCCACCCCTGCCTCGCCCCAGAATGCAAATTCCAGTGGCAGGAGTTTTGTGCCCATTGGAGCACAAAGAAAAAGAGTTGGGCTCCGTTTCAGCATCACCACTCAGTTACTCACTCATTCATTCACTCATTCATTCGTTTATTCATTCGGCACCACTTTTTCAGGCCAGGCCCAGTCTGAGCACCAGCTTCATCAATGAGGAAGTGAGACAGAAGGAGGAGGCGGCAGACAGGACTCCTCTCCACCCATGAGGTGTCCCCATGGCTGCCTGTCACCTGCTGGGTGTCCCCTCTCCTCCCTTGACCCTGGCATCCAGGAATCGGCCGGCAGGGCAGGATCGGGGAGTGCCCCCGAGAGCCCCGTGTCTGTCTGACAGACACGTTACCTGGGTAACAGACACCCCCTCGTTACCTGGGGGAGCAGGTGGAGCCCACACCCCGGGGCCTCTCATTTAATGATCCCTGTGATGTGGGCTGGGACCCAGGGACCCCTTCCCCTGTCCTGATTCAGCAGAGCCTGTGTCCAGGGACCCTGAGGGCTCCAGCAGGGTGCTCACACCCCCAGGGCCCAGGGGAGGGCCAGGCGGGGGCTTGAGAGGCATCTGTGCACGCCTACCCCCAGGGCAGATGGGGAAACTGAGGCTGGGCCCGGTTAGGGTCACAGAGCCTAGCAGCAGGCTGGGCCTCTCCGCGCCCCCAGCTCTGCCGTAGCGAGAGGAGCGTCCAGCACCCTGCCGTCCTCCTCAGATCCTCCTCCAGCCCCAGAAGCACCCTCCAAGGGGGCTGCCGACCCCGTGCATCCCCCCACACCCCGACCTCCCGGTCTAGACCCCTCCCGACGGACGCAGGGAATCCCCTGATCACGTTTCCTCTCCTTGAGAGGGAGACATCTGGGGTCTTGCAGGGGGGAGGGACTGTGGGAAGCGCGGTACTTGAGCTCAGTCCGGAGGGTGGGAGGTGGGGTCGTCCCAAGAGCCCACCCTGAGGCTCGCCATCCTCTCCTCTGCACTCGTGGCAGCCTCAGCTCCCCCGGCTCTGGGGGAGCCCCAGGCTGGGCGGTGGGCTCAGAGGCAAAGCAGCCTCGGCCTCACCCTCCTGGGGCTCATGGTCTAGTAAGGGAGCTGAGTCTAAAAGCCAGAGTTCACCCCATGTGGTGAGGGCTGGGGCTCTGAAGGATGAAGAGGCGCCCTGGTAGGGGGGACACGGTGGGAAAGGGCATACTCGGAGGAAAGCCGTGGGTTGAGCAATGTGGCCGGGAAGTACTTGGGGTCGACCCCTGGTGAGGCATGGAGGGGGACTCGATGCAGAGCTGGCCAAGGCTGGTTCCTGGAGGGGGGCTGCAGACCCCAGGTGTGTCCTGTGCACGGAGACTGCAGGTGTCAGGCTGGTGTGGAGGGTGGACAGAGCAGACAGGAGCATGATGAGGAGGCTCCAGGGGTCACTGAGAGGCGAGGAGCGGGCGGGGAGGGCAGAAGGGCGCGGGGAGAGGGCGACCTCAGGGATGCCCGAGTGCAGGGCCTGC
This sequence comes from Tapirus indicus, assembly GCA_031878705.1. Classification (NCBI taxonomy): domain Eukaryota; kingdom Metazoa; phylum Chordata; class Mammalia; order Perissodactyla; family Tapiridae; genus Tapirus; species Tapirus indicus. The sequence goes on along the minus strand of CM062924.1, from coordinate 85,938,012 downwards.
AGGAATCTGTCTCCGGCTCTCATGGTGTAGGGTGGGGGTGGAGAGAGAGGACGGCAACTTCCCGGCCTCATGCCTGAGGACAGAAGAGAACTGGGGACAGGGGTCAGAGGAGGGTCTGAGTGTGCTTGGGCCACCTGGGACTTCCCAGAGGCCGAGGTGCCTGCTCCAATCTAAGAATTGAGGAGGGCGGTGTGGACGCCCAGAGCCTGTCTCCTTCGGCTCCAGACCAGGGTGTCAGTTGTCGTCTCAAACATCTCCCCGGCGTCCCAAGCTTCCCATGCCCCAGCTCCCCACCAGCCCTCCCAACTCCTCATCCACAGCCCCTTGCCTCTGCTCCCCCTCAAAATCAGGGCCCTGGGAGGCAGTTGTGTGCTATGCCTCACCTTGCTGGCACCCACACCCCGACCACTTGTGGGCTTGGAGAGGCTGCTTCCAGAATGTTCCTCAGTCCCTCTCTTCCCAGGCGAGAGAGAGAGAGATGTTCCTCTCCCTCTCTCCTCTGTCACCTCGGTGCCCAGCCCTCCCTCTGGCTCCCTCGCTCTGCCTTGTCCAGGCAGCAGCTGGGGACCTCACGAGCTGTCCATTACACCACGGTCGCCCCTCCCTGCACCCTCTGGAGGCCCTGACCAAACTCCCGCTGCTTGCCCCCTCCTCCTGTCTGCCCAGTCGGCCCGGACTGGCCTCTCCAATGCATCTCCCCTCTCTGTGCTACAGCCACACCGACCTCCTTTGGGTCCCCAGTTATTCCAGCTCCTTTCATCCCAGAGTCCCACGCAGGGCATTCCCTCTGACGGGGGCTCATCCGATGGCTCTCCTGATCCTCAGAGATCGTCACAGCTCACACCCAGACCATGCTCCCTGTGGTGGGTCCTCAGCTAACACACAGGGACTCCTCCCATGTCAACCCTCACGATTACCCTGTGTCAGCAGACAGTCAGGACCCAGGGTCATCACTTCACAGGCCACGAGACCAGGCGGAGAGCTTGGGCCAGGCCAAAGGAGGCCACATCTCCGGAGGAGCACAGGAGGGTTGGACCAAAGAAGTGGTTCCAGGCATGTAGCCCACCACTCCACGCTGCCTCCCTGGTGTCAGCCCGAGGAGAGAGTTCTGGAAGAATGTGGAAGGTGGAGGGCTCCTCCTGCTCCTGGTTCCATAGATAAACAGAAGATCCTGGTCCTCGGAATGAGACTGGCACCCAGGGAGCCTTTGGAGCATCAGGGCCTCCTGGCTGCATGTTGGGCAGCTTGGCCTGGGGACCATCGGCCCCGAAGGGTCGGAAGGTGAGTGTGGACATCTGGGAAAGAGAAGGAAGAGGAAAGAGCAGAGCAGGCCAAGAGGGAGGGAGACAAGATGTGCAGACTCACTGCAGACAGGGAGGAGAAAGTTCCCTGCAGGAGCCTTCGCAGGGTCGACACTAGGCACACGGGAGGCCCGACAGGACTTAGGGCAGTGAACTTAGCTGGTCCAGGGAGCGTCAGAGCGACCGTACAGTGGGCCTGCCTTCTGGAAGGCAGTTTCAGAGTAAATATTAGGTCTTAGATCATTGCACTATTTGATCCAGGCAATCTCGTGTAGGAATTCCATCATATAAATCCTCACCCAAATGGGAAGAGATGGATGTGCAGCAGAGGACATCAGCCTTTGATGGTGACAGAGAACATGGAAATAACCTAAGTGTCATCGAAGGGGAACTATCACTCTTGCTTCCAGCCATGATGGAGGAACACAGCCTGGACTTACCCGCCTGCCACCAAAGCTAGAAACTGAAGACCGTGAGTCAACTGCGTTGAGAAACTGCGCAACAGGGAACTGGGAACTCTTGCTGAATTAAGGAGACAGAGGTCAGGGCTCAAGACGGCTGAAGCAGATGGACGTTGCAAGCAGAATTCCAGAAAGGAGGGAACTACACAGACAAAAAGCTCCAGAAATGCGCAAGGGTCCCCTTAGTGTTTGCTGAAGAACCCGATGTGCACGTCAAGGATAAAACTCCAAACGTCGGGACACTGAGCCACCAGGAGCTGTGCGCTGAGTAGCTCCAGAGCTCACGCAGGCGTGGGATGTTGGAGTCCTGACCAGCTGGACTTGACTGTCCTCACTGGTCACTGGGCCCTCGGGAGAGACCCTGCAGGCCATGGCTCGTTAGGGCTGAACCACCCCTGGAGTCAGGCTGCTGGAGATCTGCTCTAAGAAAGCTCAGAGAGTCCCCCCAAGATCAGAGTGGACAAGTCCCTGAGCACAGGCCGGACAAGTAGAGCCCTCTCAGAGGAGGACCGAAAGTAAGAGAGAAGATTCCAGGCGGTAAAGAAAGTAAAAACACAACGTGTAGCAACCAATGAAAAATTACCTTTATGCCAAGAAGCAGGCAAATGTGACAAAGCAGCAAAACATGTCAGTAGAAATAGACTCAAAGATGACAGCAACGATAGAATTACCAGGAACACCCTAAAATCGTCTTTTTTTTTTTTTTTTTTTGGTGAGGAAGACCAGCCCTGAGCTAACATCCATTGCTAATCCTCCTCTTTTTTTGCTGAGGAAGACCGGCCCTGGGCTAACATCCGTGCCCATATTCCTCTACTTTATATGGGGTGCCGCCACGGCGTGGCTGACAGGCAGTGCGTCGGCGGGCGCCCGGGATCCGAACCGGAGAACCCCGGGCTGCCAAGCGCCGACGAAACCGCTACGCCACCGGGCGGCCCCTAAAATCGTCTTTAAAACATTTTTAAAAGGGAAATATGAATGTAATGAGGGAAATGGAAGATATGGAAAAGAACCAAATGGAACGTTACAAAATCTCTAATGGAAAATAAACTGGGCAGGTGCATTAGTCAGCTCGGGCGCCATAACAAATACCCCGGATGGGGGTTAAACCACAGGAATTTACCGTGTCCCAGTCTGGAGGCTGCCGTCCAGGATCAAGCGGTCAGTAGGCTTGGCTTCTCCTGAGACTCTGCCTGTCTTGCAGACCGCCTCCTTCTCACCACGTCCTCGCGTGGTCTTTTCTCTGTGCGCGCGTCCCTGGGTCTCTGTGGGTGTCCGAATGTCCTAGTCTCCACAGGACAACAGTCAGATTGGATGCAAGCCCTCCCAGATGACCTCAGTTAACCCTGATTACCTCTTTTCAGGCTCTATCTCTAAATATAGTCCCATTCTAAGGCACTGGGGTGAGGGCTTGAACACATGAGTTTGAGGGGACACAATTCAGCCCATAAAAGTGGGGTTAACAACAGGTTGGACACTTCAAGATGATATCGGTGAGCTTGAAGCTATAGTAGTAGAAACTATCCAAAGTGAGATACAAAGAGAAAAACAGAAAAAGGAAAAAAAATGCACAGAATCTCATTGACACCTGGAAAATACCAAGCACTCTAACATAAATATGATTGGAGTCTTATAAAACAAGAGAGAGGCAAGAACAGAAAAATTATTTGAAGAAATAGTGGGTGAAATTTCTCTAAATCCGAAGAAAAGTATAAACCCACAAACCAAAGAATGTCTACAGACCCCAAGAAGGACAAACAAGAAAGGATATGCAGCAAGGAGAAGCATAATCAAATTCCTGAAAACAGAGATAAAGAGAGAAATCTCAACGCAGTCTCAGCTAACACACACGTCATGTACAGGGTAGCAAAGACAAGGGTCACTGCTGAATTGTCACCAGGAACAGCGCGGGTCAGGAGACAGTGGAGAACGCCCACACAACGCTGGAAGAAACTCTCCCCTCAGGATTCCACACACAGTGAAAGTATCCATCCGAAGTGGGAGCAAAACGAAGACTGAGGACTCCCATCCCGTGATCTCCACAAAAGCTGGGATCGTCCAGCAGCAGCAGACTTGCACTGGGAGAAACGTGAGAGGACGTTCCCCAAACACGAGGAAATCGGCACCAGATGAAAACGCATCTCTACTCACGGGGATGAAGAGGGAAAGAAATGGTAAATATGCGAGTAAACACGAGACATCGTTTTCTCATTTTAAACACTTCTTTTAAAAATAACAGAAAGCTTAAAGCAAAAATAAAAACAACGCGTTGTGACGTTCACAGCACATAGAGGTAAAACCCATGACAATAATGGCCAGAGGACTGGGAGGGGGATGCGGGTCAACCGTGGTAAGGTTCTTTTCATGGTCTGTTAAGTGTGTATTATTACTGGAAGGCGAGTAAAGATGTATCTTGTAAGCCCTATAGCAACCACCAGATCAGTAAAACAAAGATGTGTGGCTAATAAGCCCACCGTGCAGATGAATGCAATACTGAAAAAAACACTCAGTTCCTCAAGAAGAAGGCAGGAAAGAGGAAACAAGAAACAAAGAACAGCAAATACTTATCACAAGGATGGACCCAAATTCAACCACACAGGAAACTACATGGAATGGAAATGGTCTCAGTCCTCCAGTTAAACACGGAAATTGTCAGACTGGATACAAAACCAAGACCCAACTGTAGGGACCGCAAGAAACCCACTTTACATACAAAGACACAGTAGCTTAGAGCAAGAGGATAGTGTCCGGAGACTGCGAGGTCCTAGAGCCCCCGGCGCTGTGCAGAAGAGGAGCCCCCAGACCTGCAGAGGCATCTGAGAAACACCTGCAGCTGACCTCTTACTTGATGCTGAAGACTGCGTGCTTCCCCCCGCGATCAGGAACCAGGCAGGGCGCCCACTCGCCCCCCCTTCTGTATAACGTTGCATGGAGTCGGAGCGCAATAAGGCAAGAAAAAGAAAGAAGGCATATCAGTTGCAACGGAAGGGAAACATTGCTTCTTCGCAGACAATGTGAGCATGTGTATAAAAGTCCTATGACAGCTACAAAAAGCCTATGTGGACTACACAGTTTATTTAGTGAGATCACAGGACACAAGGCCAATATTTTTAAAAGAAACACTGGAATTTGAAATTTAAAAGAGCAGGAGCACACTCGCATGAAAACCGTGAAGCACTTGGGGATAAATTCAACGGTGTGTGCAGGCCTGCGCAGACCCTGCTGAGGGGGGTGACAGAGGACCTAGCAAACGGAAAGGTACAATGCTTATAAACTGGAAGACTGGATTTTGGTAAAATGTCAATTCTCCCCCAAACAACTATAGTTTCAATGTAATCCCGATCAAAACTCCAGCAGGCTTGTTTGCAGAAATTGACAAGCTGACTTTCTATACTCGTGTGAAAACAGAAGGGACTTATCGTGGCCAAAACAATTTTGAAAAGGAAGAGCAGACCCGAAGGACGTACACTGTACGCCTCCTAGGTGCAGCCCGGATGGTACTGGCATGAGGAACGCCAATCGATCGACAAAACAGAAGAAACCGAGTCCAGAAACAGACCCATTCTTACGTGAGCAGTAGAGTGTTGTCAGAGACGCCAAGGTAATTCAACAGGGTAGAGGTAATCTTTTTAGCCAGTAGTTGCTGGAATAAGGATAATCAAAGGGGAAAGGTGAACCTCAACCTTTACCCACACCATATGTAAAAATTAACTCAAAAGGGACCACATTTTAGCCTAAATGTAAAAGCTAAAACTGTAAAACTTCTGGAAGAAAACATAGGAGAAAATCTGCGACCTTGAAGCGGGCAAAGATTCTCAGAGAGGACACAAACACTTCAACTAGAACAGAAAAATGGAAAAGTTGAACTTCATCCAAAGTAAAGACTTCTGCTCTTCAAAGTTTGTTGTTAAGGAAATAAGAAGGCAAACCACCTCTGGGGAAAATATTCACAACACAGATATCTTGTATCCAAAAGATATATTTTTTAAAATTTCTTACAACTCCATAGAAGACAAATAACCCAATTTTTTTTAATGGTCAAAATTTTTGAACAGATCCTTCACCAAAGAAGACACATAGACGGCACACGCAAAGATGTTCAACATCAGTAGTCAACAGGGAAATGCAAGTTACCACCACAAGGAGATACCACTTCACGGCTCTCAGGACGGATAAGATTAAAGCCTGAGCAGATCAGGTATTGACGAGGACATGGAGCCGCTGGAACCATGGACACTGCTGGGGGGGATTGTGAAATGGTGCGACCGCTTTGGACGATGGTCTGGCAGATACTTACAAAGTTAAACACACACCTACTATCTGACCCAGCAATTCCACTCCTGGGTAAAGAGCCAAGAGAAATGAAAATCCGTGTCCACACCAGAACTTGCTTACGGAAGTTCACAGCAGCTTTACGCATAATAACCAAGAACTGGAAACCACCCAGACACCTAGAACAGGTGAATGGATACACAAATCGTGGCATATTCATACAACGGGATACAACTCAGCAGTAAGAAACAATGATATTGAATCACAACATCATTGATGAACCTCGCAGTCATTATGCTGTGTGAAGAAGCCACACCCAGACGAGCCATCGAGTGTGATTGCTTTTATGTGAAATTCTAAAACAGGCAAGTCTCATGTAGAGTGAGAGAAAGCAGATCAGGGATGCTTGTACCAGGGGTGGGGACTGCCTGGAAGGGGCTTGTATGAGTCGTCGAAGGCTGCCACGACAGTGTACCTTGGCCTGGAGGGCTTAAACAGCAGAAATTTATTTCTCACAGTTCTGGAGGCTGAAAACCTGAGGTCAAGGTGCCAGCAGCATTGGTCTCCTGAGGCCTCTCTCCTTGGCGTGCAGACAGCCACCTTCTCGCTGTGTCCTCACGTGGCCTTTTCTCTGTGCACCAGCCTCTCTGGTGTCTCTTTCTCTTCTTAAGTCCTATCGGATCAGGGCCCCACCCTTATGACCTCATTAAACCGTCTTTACTTCCTGACAGCCCTGCCTCCAGATGCGGTCACACTGGGGATCAGGGCTTCAACATAAGAATTTGAGGGACACCATTCAGTGCAGTCTCCGAGCAGAAGGCGAGTTCCCGAGGACAGGGAGCTTTCTTCCCCTCTCACAGCTGCGTCTCCAGCACCTGGCGCAGAGCAGGCACTCAGAACAGACCCACTGGGCAGCTGCGAGGTGGAGGAAAGCCCCCGACAGCCGAGGGCTGGCCTGGAGCTGTCAGCCAGCCTTGGTGTTCTCCAGGTAAATTAATGTCACAGCAAGTCAACACTGACAAGCACACACTGACCAGATGTGAACTCAGACAAACACAATCACTGTCACCCCACAAAAACAACTGACACCCCCTGCCCTGGCTAGTACGGGTGACTGCTGCTCCCTCCCTCGTCACCCTCACAGATTCAGTCACACCATTCTGCTTGCATCCTCCATAGGATGCATTCAGATCCCCATCGTGGAGCCCCTGCTCCTCTAGTGCTCGATCTGACACAGCCTAAATCCCCCAACACCCCCCAGATCCTACAGTTCCTGTCCAGCATCTCTCACTATGGCCCTTGGTCCCCACAGGTTTGTCCTGTCACTGTGATGGGCCAGCACCCAACTTCACAGGATGCAGGTGCGTCGTGGTGGTGGTCACACAGCGCTGACGGCTGCAGGGGTTCCCCAGCTACAAAGACAAACACAGTGCTCTTTCTCTCCCTAATGTTGACCCCTGGGAGATAGCTTTGGTAGGGTGATTTGCTAAAAGATCTGGGACACCCACATGACCCTTCGCATCCACACACACGCCCCCCAGCCCTGAGGGCAGGGAAGCAGAGAGACTTGGAAAGGGACAGAGAAGATCAACCTAGATGCATTAAAAAACGTTATGGGGCCGGCCCAGTGGCATAGTCATTAAGTTCGTGCACTCCGCTTCTGGCGGCCCAGGATTCACAGGTTCGGATCCCAGGTGCAGACTGACGCACTGCTTGTCAGCCATGCTGTGGCAGTGTCCCGTATAAAGTAGAGGAAGATGGGCACGGATGTTAGCCCAGGGCCAATCTTCCTCAGCAAAAAGAGGAGGATTGGCAACGGATGTTAGCTCAGGACTAATCTTCCTCACCAAAAAAAAAAGAGGGGGGGGAAGGTCTGTCTGCGTGTATATGCTTCTCTGTGTCCTGAAAAATTCCAGGTACCCTTGCCCTGGGGGGCGAGTGGGGAGGGCTCTTACCAACAACCAACTTCCACTTTCTACTTTATTCTCTTCTCCACTGCCTGAGTTTTTGTAACCACATGTTTCACTTTCACAAGAAAAAGGCTGATCAAGAGCTGTAATAACGATCATTGCTGGGAAGACCAGGCCAGCCCCTGGGGACCCCATGGTTTCCCCAGAAGGGAGCTCTGCCAGGCAGTTTGGGTTCCTGTCTGTTGCACAGCCCAGTCCCCACCTCCACTGGGTCCCCTCCCTCCTGAGTCCCCGCCTCAAGCCCTGGACTCTGGGATTCAGAAATTAATCAGGTCCAGCCCCTGCCTCAGGGGCCACCTCCAGGGCTTGCTCACCCACATTCACAGCAGCATTATTCAAGACAGCCAACAGGTGGGAGCACCCCAGGTGTCCATCAACAGATGAATGGACAAACACAATTTGGTCCATTCACACCAATGGGTGAGTACAATTCACCCATAAGAAGGAACGAAGCTCTGACACATGGACGAACCTGGAGGACACTGTGTTCAGTGAAATAAGCCAGAGGACAAATATCCCATGATTCCATTTATATGAGGTCCCTAGAGGAGTCAAGTTCATAGAGACAGAAAGTAGAACAGAGGTTCAGGGGCTGGGGGAGGGGAGGGGGAGTTAGCATTTAGTAGAGACGGAGTTTCTATTGAGATGATGTAGAAGTTCCGGAGATGGATGGTGGTGATGGTTGCACAACAAGGTAAAAGTGCTTAAGGCCACTAAATTGCACACTTACAAATGGTTAAGATGGCACATCTTACATTATATATATTTCATCACAAGTTAAAAAAACAGATCAAAAAATTTGGTAAAAAGGAAGCAGGAGGGATCCTTGTGGTGACCACATCTGTGTCGATACCCCCATGTACCCTGTACTGTAGTTTTGTAAGACGTAACCAGCGGGGGAAACTGGGTGAAGGGTACACGGGATCTTTCTGTATTATTTCTTACAATGCCCTGTGAATTATCTCAAAATAAAAAGTTCAGCAAAAAAATTAAAAAATCAAACGAGAAGAACTCTGAATGGACATTTTGCACTTCAGTCGCATGTAAAGTTGTCCAACAAGAGCCCAAGCCCACCGGCCTCCGTGGACCCCTCACTGTCAGCGGCCTATCCCAGGCACACTTCCCCAGCCCCGGACTCAGCCCCAAAACAGGAAACGCTCTGCTGACAGTGGGTTATCAAGGATGTGGGCCCCACAGGCCTAGTGTGCGCTTCCGCCTGCCTCCAAGAGATATAGTTTCTTTTCTAATGTAGACTGTAAGCATGTTTGTCCCCTGAATTGTCATCATAAAGTATAAAAGATTGCTCTACTTTGCCTTTCTCTTTGTTCAAACACGTTCGCTGGCTGTAAGTCTACAAAGAACACCTGGAACAGACGAGGGTAAATGTTGGTGTGTGGCCACACCTGCCAAGATGCACCTCCCTCCTCACTCCTTCGAGCAGCAGTACGGGGCAGCGCTGAGCCCCAGCCCCAACTGTGCACGGATGTGCCGGTGCCTGGTCGCCCACCTGCTGGAGAGGCTGGGACACCTGGAGCTGGGCGCGGGGGCTCGCCAAGGCAGAAGCTGCTCATCACTCGAGAACGTCCCCAGGCCTGCGGTCCTGTGTCCCAAAGGAGGTCCTTGGGCACAAGTGCTCAATCAACCCCCAAATAAGATATGTTGTCAGGGGACCCCCAATACTGCTGATTAAATATATGAGCGATGACAGATCGGCTCTATGGAATCGTCAACCGGCCATGCTCACCAACTGCCTAGTTGACCCAGAAAGCAGAGAGCCATGTCCAGAGCCCCAGCCCCACCCTGGGCAAAGGCCCCAAGATAGGCCTGGGCCGGGAGGGCGTGGGCATCTGCCCCAGGCACGGGGTGGTCACCCACTGCTGCGGGTCTCTGCCCACTCCTGATAGGGAAGCTGGGAGGGCCCTACCCTGACTCCAGGCCTCCTCTAGCCTCCGGGAAGGCATGCTCTGTTTAGCCCACATTTATCAAGCACCTACTGCGTGCTGGGTAATGGGGCACAGGGGTGGCCGTTGAGGCTCTCCCCTCCCACAGAGGAGAGACATGCTGACAGACGGGGTCACTAGAACCCTGACGGTGACGTGGAGGGGGAATCACTAATGGGGGGGTGATCAGGACCCTATGAGCTGGAGCTGCACCAGGCACAGAAGCAGCAGCAGCATTAACAAGGTGGGCCACAGGCTGCTATGGTCACTGTGCCACTGCTGACCCGTCCTCTCGAGTCCCTCTCTGTGCAAGGTCAGCCTGCCGCCTCGCAGTGGGGGCTTCCCCAGACGGTAACTTCCGCCTGGGTGTCAGCATCCCACTCGTTTCCCAGAACCTGCTGGAAGACCCGCCCAGGCTGGGCATTTCCCATTTGTCTGTCCCCACCATGCCCCACCCTCAAGGCAGAAGCAGGCTTGAGCCCCGAGGGGCCATCCATCTCCCTTCACCTCCGCTGGGGGGAGACCTCGGAGCCCCTTCCCTTCCTGGGAGCTGCAGATCCTCAAGCCAGGCCTTCCCCACGAACAGGCTGCCAGACGCCAGGGGGCAGCAAAGCCCAGACCCTGTGCTCTGGTCTCTCCGGGCAGTGTCTGTCACCTCCACACCACAAAGTCAAGGAGCCAGGTAGGGCAGAGGTTTGGGGCTGCGCTCCCTTTAAGGTTGTCCACCCCACCCCACCCCCGCCCCAGCAAAATGCAGGGTTCTCCCTGCCCAGTTCTGATTCAATGAGGAACACTGGGCTGGGCCCAGGAGGAAGTGACTTCTCAGCCCTCCCACCCCTCTGGGAGAAGAAGCACTTATCCCAGGGAATAAATAGGGGGTGAGATTTGGGGGACCAGGCGGAGATACGCTGGGGGAGGCACACTTCCTGCTCTGCTCAATGCACACTAGGTGGCCAAGGTGGGGGCCAGGGCCACCCCCAGTGCTGAGGGGCACCAGCCCCCCAGGCTCCCTGTGTGTCCTTGGCACAGTTCCTGAGTCTGCAGGGGCCTCGGTTTGCTCATCTGTGAATGGGGACAATGATGTCCCCGCCTCCAGGATGTTGGGAAGGTGACTTCGGAACCCACGATGTAGACCACTAGCACACTGCCTGGCCCACGGGGGCCTCAAGGTAATTGGGAGGCTCCCCCCAGGCAGCCCGAGGAAGGAAGGAGCTGTCCCTGATTCAGAGCATCCCTGAGGGTCTTCTTCCCTGTCATTGGGGGCCAGGAGAGTGGGTTGGGCCTTGACCACAGTTCAGGGAAGAGGCCAGCAGGGCAGGGGTCCAGCCCAGGATGCCCTCGGCACAGTCCCCCCCACCCCCAGGAGGCCCAGGATCCCTCCCCACACCCTGGGCAGGGGCCCTGAATCTCAGGGGCGGCAGTCAGACTTGGGGGATGGGGCAGAGACCCAGGCGGAGGCTGCAGTCCAGCACCTTTATTCAAGCTCCACGGGGCCCAGCTCTCAGGCATAAGCTGTATGTCCCAGCGCTCACCCACCATTGACCAATGGACACAGCTCAGTCCCAGCGGGATGCCACCACGGTCTCATACCGCACACCCTCTCCTCCCTCCCCGGCCTGTGTTCAGCATGGGGCCATGCCCTTCAAATGCACAGCATTTCCCCCAGCCCACCCCCGCTTTAACATTCGGTTTTTTCCCAACCTGGAAGAAGCAGCGGTCCAGCTGCAGGGCCTGGCTGGGATAACCAGGCAGACCCGGCCTCCCCAGAGGTGCTGCCCCAGCTCCCTCTGTCATGGACAATCTTGACCATTTACAGCCATTGTAACATACAAAACCCTTGCCCCCAGGACCCCTCCTTCAAGGTGAAGACCAGGGGCACTGCCCGCAGCTGAGGGCCCCACCAGTTGGCAGGTTGGGCTGCTCAGCCTGGGCCCCGGTGCAGGGAGGAAATAGGAGGGGAAACAAAACTTCCTACTGCAGGAGGAGCTAGCCCAGCGGGCCCTCTCCTCGGGGTCCAAAGGGCCTGGCAAAATCGCCACCAAGGGCCCTTGTGGACCCTGGCTGCGCAGGCGCGCTGCTCTCAGGCGGCGGCAGCAGCGGCGGACTCTTCGGCAAGTCGCTGTTCAGCTTGGCCTGCGTCGGCATCTGCACTTGGTGCAGGGAGAGGACTGGAAGGCTGCTCAGAGGCAGCGCGCCACGGCTTCCCTGGAGTCCATCCGCGGCGCTCGCAGAGCGGCCGGGGCTGCGGAGAGTGAGCCGAGCCGGTGAGCGGCCTGGGGGAGCAGGGACCATCAGGGCGCCCACCCTGCCCTGCCTCAGGTGATACCGTGGCCACCACCCCCCAGCCAGGCCAGGCGCGGTGCTCACCGGGGATGTTGCCACCTCCGTCTCCACGATGTCATTTCCCCAGCTCCGAGCTGGGCTAGCGCCCCGCGAACTTCTCAGGAGGGAGAGCAGAGAGGTGGTGAGGGGCATCCGCCCGACCCTGCCCGGACCCCTGGGTGCCGCCGCACAGGACCCCAATTGATCTTTACTTTGGAGGTCGGCAGGGGGCTACGCCTGGAGCCAAGCCAGCGGGGCCAGCGCGGAGTGTGGCCGAAAGGCGGAGGTGAGTGGTGGTGACGGTGCCTTTATGCGGCGCAAGGCGGTGGGGCCGTGGGCGCGCGCGCTTTCCCACACTCAGCAGCCAATCGGCGGCCAGGACTGGACAAAGCGCAGGACCCCCGGGACTCTGGCCTGGAATAATGACGTGCCCCTGCCCCCAGCAAGTGGAGGTACGGGCGGGGGCCACGTGGGGCACTAGCTGGGATTTGCCATGCCCCTGAGTCCTACCCTCAAACCCCCACAGAGCAGCCCCCAGTGGTCCAGCCCTGCCCAAGATGCAGAGGCTAGGGGAAGTGGCTGTCCCTGGGGGCTCAGCGTCCAGAGCAACTCCTTCCCTGACCCCACCTTCCTGTCCTCCAGGCACAGGACAAATGTCCCCAGTGGCCACCCACTGGTCACTCCTGCTCTCCAGAGCCACACTTGGTCCCTCCAACTCCTCATACCTGGCTAGTCTTCCCACCTGATCAGGAGCTTGCCCAGCCAGAGCACCTGCTGGGCCTGGCCATATGTACTGGGCGAGGAAGTGGCTGCAGGGGAAGCCCAGGATGTGGAAGCAACACGGAGACGCAACATCCGGGAAGGGGTGCTTACCACCAGGGCTGCACAGAGGGGTCAGTGCCCCTTGACTGGGCCAGGGCCGCTGCCCCTGGGAAACCCCACTCTCTTCCTTTCTGAAAGGCCAGGCTCCAACTGCCACATCCTCTTGGAAGCCCCCCTGACCTCCTCCTCCCTCCCCCAGGCTGGTCCTCATATTTATTATAAGGTCATTATCAGAGGCGATCTGGGCTGTTAATTGCCGGGGTCAGGGCCCCCCAGCCCCCTCCCCCCAGCTTCCCCAGGACCTGGTATTTTTAGAGCTGACCTCAGGAGTCTCTTCCACTAGCCCAGGGAAGAGGCAGGGCTGTCCCTCAACTGAGGTGAGGAAGCTGAGGTCCGGAGAGGAGGCTTTGCCAAGCCCTCTGGCCCCCATGTCTCCCTCCTGTCACCCACAGTCTGTGGCAGGACGGGGTGGGGGTAGGTGAGGGGATGGAAGTAAATCGGGGGGTGAGCACAGCTCGGGCCAGGCTTGGGAGCAAGAAGTGTTCCAGCCAGGGCGAGGCGAGGCCACGGTGTGTGGCAGGGAGAAGGGGAGGTGGGGCAGCCCCACGGCAGCGGCCGTGCCCAGCACAGCAGCGCAAGTGTGAAGGGTCCCCAGAGAGGCCCTTCACCTGGGCACCCAGGATGAGTGATGGGCCAGGAACCGTGCCAGCCTCTGGCAAAACAGGAGAAGCCAGCGTGTGGCTAGCCTGGGTGGTGGCGCAGGACCGCTCCCAAGTCCCAGCCCTGGGAACCTCCTGAGCCCCTCGATGATCAGTGGGCAGGCACCACCCCTGTGGACTCAGGCCCTGCTTGGGGGTGGCCAGGTAGGCCGTGGCTGCGCCTCTCCCCACCCCGCCTGCCTCCAGGCCCTGAATGGCTGGGAGCCTTTTGTGGGAGAGCAGCTGGCGGCCAGCCCTTTATGTGGGGCTGTGGGAAAGTCCGCGGGCCAGCCTCTCACAGCCTCTCAAAAGCCGGGATTATCTCGGGGCCTGCAGGACACCCTCTCAAGGACATCCCCCCCCAGCAGGGGTGGGGGCACGCGCGCCTCCACAAAGGTCCTGTCTGCCAAGTCCTGGCTCCAGAAGTCCCTCAGCCCCAGCGTCCCTGAGTGGAGAGACCCTCAGACACCCTGCTCCCTGCCCCCACGAGTCCAGCGGCCAGACTCAGAACTGCCCCCACGTCCCAGGCAGGACCTTCATGGAGCCCCACCCACCTTGTCCCTCTGGAGCTCTCCCTCCCGATTGTCCAGACCTCTGACCCTCTGGGGGGTGGTCAGCAGAAGGGTTTGCTTGGGGCTGACAGCCCCCTACCCCGCTGCACTTGTGTGGCCACAACCACAGCTGGGTCGAGGCAGCCCCAGGGCTGAGGTCAGACTTGGGGGTGCTCAGGGAGCCTGGATGGGGAGGGTGGGGCAGAGAACTACACATTTATGCAGCACCTACCGCATACAAGCTGAGCAGGAGTAGGTCTCCCTGGACCTGCTGAGAATCCTGAGGGAGGCAGGACCACATCTACCCCACTAAGCAGAGGCAGACCTAGGCCCGGGGGCCTGCCTAAGGTCACACTGCCCCAGTGCTCTTTCGCCCCAGAACCCCAACCTTTCCCTGCTCCATCGGCCAGCTCCCAGAACATAGGCAGAGATCACCGCCCCCCCCTCCCCCGGAAACAGAGTGAAGTGAGCTGGACAGGGGCAAAGGCCTGGCAGAGCCCAGGGCCGGGGACTCTGGATGGTCGTGATGTGAATCCCAGCAGCTGTGTGCTGAGAGCCCTGAATGCTCTGCCTTTCTTCACACCCTTCATCTCCATTTTAGCTCCATTTTACAGATGAAGAAATTGAGGCCCAGACAGTCCAGCTACTAAGTCGCGGCACCTGGATTCAAATCCTGAGCCCACAGCCGGACCCACCAGGCCATGCTGCCTCCAGAGGTTCTCTGGCGGGAGCACCGGTTGGGGAGCACTCCAAAGGGATGGGGTGGGAGGCAGGTGCCCCCTTAGTCTCCTCATCACATCTAGCACCTGTGCCGGGGCCAGCGGGCACAGGGGACACCTGGGGACTCTGGGAACGGGGAGGCGCTGGCCAGGCCAGATGTGCGGCTTTCCAGCGCATTGCTCAGGAGCTGCTGCCCCTTCCCGGGTCCTTCCAAGGCAGCCTGGGGGAGCCCCACCTGCTGGGATGGCTGCTCTCAGATGGCCTCTGGGCCACAGCTCTGCACACAAAGCCAGGCGCCCATGTGAGTGAGTTTGTTGCAGGGCACGCGCCTTTTGTGCAGGATGAATGTCCCCAGCAGGGGTCGGGTATGGGAAGCCTCCCGCCCAAATTCCCCTCTGGGCCGGAGGCACACAGGGCTGCAGGGCGGCCGCCTGCAAAGAGCCCCAAAGCCTCTGTGCCCGCACCCTGGGCCTTCCCGTGTGGCATCAGACTGACAGGGGGCCCAGGGGCTGGCAAGCCCACTGAGGCTCCCTCCTCCCCCCATTCCACATGCAGAGAAACAGAGGCCCAAGGGGGGCTGACAGGAGCTGTCCTCACTCTCCCCTGAGAGTGGGCTCAAGGGCTGGTGGAATGGGGCCCAGAGCCCAGTGGGCAGGTGGTCACCCGCTAGACCCCCTTGGTTGAGGCCAGGAGCTATCTGCGTCCTTGGGGGTGGGGGCAGGAGACTGCGGATGAGGTCACTGTCAGACTTGGCGGGCAGCCAGAGTGGGAGGGCCGGGTTCCAGAGCCCTTGTCTCTGCCCAGGGCCCCCCCCCCACCTCCCTGCACCCCGAAGGCCAGGCTCTGCAAAGGCTTCTTGGCTCACAGCAGCCACTTCAAGTGGGTCATGACTGCCTGGCTAGGGGTGGGCAGCCTTGATCTTGCCTCCTCCCCTAAGCCTCTGGCTGGCTGGGGTCCCAGGCTTGGCCTCCCCTGCCTTCATCTGTGAACTGGGGTGTCATGTCTCCTGTACCACTGAGTGGATCTGTGGGGAGCATCAGGTGTGCCCTGGGCTGCGGGCAGGGGGGCTCCCTGCTGGCCAGTGCTGAGCTTCACTGAGGGGTCCCCACACTGGTCGCTGACAGCTGGCCCAGACTGCCAATTATAATGGGGGGAGGGGTCCACAGGAGGTGGGAGCCCCAGCGGCTACCCAAAGGGGAATTGATGAATTTTGTTGTTTGGAGTCAGGACAGGGGTCCCCTGGGGGGTCAGGGAGGAGCTGCTGTGGGGTTGGGGTCCAAGGATCAGGGAGAAGTGACCATGGGGGACATGGAGCCTGAGCCCCACATCTGTGACCCCTCGGCTCCCCACATGCCTGGGAGGGAGAGGGTCCAGCCAGGATGGTGCTTGCAAGGCTGGGGTTCTTCACTCCTTTCAGCCATCATAGGGGTAGGGGGGAGACCCACCAGGCCAGGAGGGGAGGGGGCTCAAACACTCCTTGTCAGTGCAGTGGGGCAGAGAGAAGGGACTTCCAAACCCAGCACCCAGTGCTGCCCAGGTCCATCTGCCCTGTGGGCACCCCCGCCATGGGCTCTGTGTCTGGTCTGCTCCCACCTTGTGTGCAAATTAATTGCCATCCCCCAAAGCCCTCGGCCTCTGAGCCGCTGCATTTCCCCCCCCTCCGGCAAGAAAGCGGGGCGCCCCACACCAATGCTTGTTTTGAGAGCCCCCAATGACCTGATCAGGCGGCAGGGGAACTCCTTAAAGATCAGCCAGGCCCATCCCTTAACAATCAGGTGGAAAACAAGGCCAGGGAGGGCTGCGGGGTCTCTGGTCTCCAGCAGGTCCCCAGAGGCTGGAGGGCTGGTGGAGGAAGGAGTTGCTCCAGCCAGTCTAGGGCCCCCCTGAGCAAGTGCGGGCAGGTTGTGGGGAAATGAACTTAGCCAGGGAGGGGGAGCTGGTGTGCTTTTAGGACAAAATAGGTCTTTCCCAGGTGCACAGTAGCACACTTGCTCTGGGGGCACGGACCCGCCCAATGGGTGTGAAGGGGAAGGTCTCCCCCCAGGCAGTGGAGGAAACACAAGTGGGGCTGGCAGGGTGCTGAGTGACCAGGGCAGGAAGGGGTCCAGGAACCCACCCTGGTCCTTTCTGCAGGGGGAGAGCTGCCCCACCTGCCCTAACCCAGGGTTCAGTCTGGCCTTAGCCACCAACTGGCAGCCCGGCCTTGGGTACAAACTGAGCCTCGTCTGCTTGCCTGTACGACGGGCGTGAGGGTGCTCAGCCTCGGCAAGGCGGCCACTCCTGAATGGGGATCTCATGCCAGCCCCCAAAACTAGCAGGTGAGTGGGGCAAACCCCTGGGTGGTGGCCAGGACAACAGTGACCACAGCTGACAGGGTGGAAGTTCTGTCCCGCGCAGGTGGCAGGTGCTGTTCCAGGCTGCGGGGGACCAAACTTTTTCTGGGAAGAGCCCCACAGTCACCAGTTTAGGATTTGGGGCCGCCTCTGTCCCACCTACCCAACTCTGCCTCATATCAGGAAAGCAGCCTCCTCAACAGCACAGGAAGGCGCCTGGCTGCGTTCCAATAAAATTGTATTGATGGATGCTGAAATTTGAATTTCATCTCATTTTCATGTGTCACAAAATATTTTTCTTCTTTGGATGTTTTTTCAACAATTTAAAAATGTAAAAACCATTCTTGGGAAGGCACAACAATGTGGAGGGGCTGACACTTAACCCTATTCTAAGCACCTGACATTAACACATTTGATACCCCAAAGCCTAGTAGGTGAGCACTACCATTGTCCCCGTTTTACAGAGAAGGAAACTGAGGCACAGATAGGGTTAAGTGCCCTGCCCTAGGTCACCCAGTGGGGAGACACCCTGGGGGGTCGGCTGGGAGTCCTCCTGGCCCCCACACCAGCCAGGCCCTCCCCGCATTGAGCAGGCACTGGCGGATGCGGGCGCGGCGCCGGCTGTGGGTTCATGCTGGCCGGTGGTTCCCACGCTGCAGCAGCGGCCGTGGAAGCGTGCCTGGGCCCGGGGCATTAGTGCCGGGTCTGCCTCTGAATGAATGAGGGCGGCTGCGGGGGGCAAGGGGTGGGCAACTCCCAAAAGACCATCTGGCTCCGCGTTATAATAGAGCAATAAAGGGCTTGTCTGCCTTTCAGAGGTTGGGAAGGAGCCGCTCTCTGACACCGCGGGGTTTAACCAGCTTGGGACTGCGACCCGGCCCTGCCCCTGGCCCCTCCTCCAGGGCCACGCTTTCTCACCACCCATCTCTGCCTTCCCCAGGTGGCCACCGCCCTAGCCCCACTCTACACTGGGGAAACTGAGGCCCAGGAGGCTGGGGCTGGTAGAGCTTGGGGTGTGTGCCAGTGCGGTTTGGGGTCTGGAGCGCGGCCCATTTGGGAACGTGGGGCTTGGTTTGGTCTGCAAAGCTGGGGTCCCCAAGTCTGCCCTAGGGACTTGGGGGGCTGCAGCCTAGAGTGACCCCCCATGGAAGCAGGAGCCCCCCAGATTGGCGGAGAGCCCACCCACTCCACAGTCAGGTCTCAGGGTGGAGCCTGGCCTTGATCAGATGAGAGAAGAGGAGCAGAGGCCCAAATCACCGCCCCCTCTCCAGGTGGGGAAACGGTCCTGCCCCAGGTCTCTGTGAGTAAGAGGTGAGGCTGGAGTTCAGAGCTGGGCCGCTGTCCAAGGGCAGCTTCTGAGGAAGGGTCCAAGCCCCCCTGAGTCACAGAGTCTGACCAAGTCAGCAGGTTTGTGACCTGACCCTTAATGGGCCAGACCCCCATCCGGCGGGCATCTGAAATAGACATCTGTGGCCCCAGCCCAGCCCCGCCTCATGGGCACTCACACACAAGCCTTCCTGAGCATCCCTCCCCAGCTCAGAGCCCCCCATGGCTCCCCATTGCGGAAGGAGTGGTTGGTGCATGGACGGGGGTGCAAGGAGGGCCCTGTCCCCTAATTCGGTGGCCCTAACTGAGTGCACTGGCCATATTTTGGGTGAGAATTACAGGCAGCCCCAGACAGTCAGCCCCAGCAATGGGGGCTCCTTCCGAGTAGGGAGCAAGCAGGCCAAGTGGGGTGGATACTATTTTCTTCTCAGCAACGCCCAGTCCCCCTTTAGCCACCTCAGTCACCTCCAGCAACCTGGAGCCAGTCTCCATCAGGTGATATTGGCAGAAAAAGCCCATCTCACACAGGTAAACTGAGGCATGGAAAGGACCAGCATGTGTTCAACAGAAAGCCAAGGGCAGAGCCCACCCCCCAGTGCCTGTCCTCTGGGCCTCCCCATGGTGAGCATGCTCTGGAAGGAGTCTCCAGGGTCAAGTTACACCCCAGCCCTGCTCCCCAGTTCTGCTCCCCAGCTCTGGGCCCCAGCCCTGCGCCCAGCCCTGCTCCCCAGCCTTGCTCCCCAGCTCCGGGCCCCAGCCCCACACCCAGCCCTGCTCCCTAGCTCTGGGCCCCAGCCCCATGCCCAGCCCTGCTCCCCAGCTCTGGTCCCCAGCACACCACTGAAATGCCACAGGGAGACCATCTGTGGGGACAATGGTCTGTATCTACACAGGTGGGGCAGTGCAGACCCCAGAAACTATGGGAGCTGGCTACAGAGCTTGCCTGACCTGGGGAACAGCATCTCCGCCCCACCCAGCCAAGCACAGAGTGAGACACCATTGCCTGCATTGTTTGTGGCCCTCAATGGTGCCCCTGAAAATTAGAGGCAGGTCTGAAAATCACCCCACTTTGGACAGGGAAGCAGAGGCTCCACAGAGGTGGAATCAACAGGCCTCCAGGTTCCCAGCCTGGAGAACTCAGAGCTTGGGGAGCAGCTGTGACACAGAAGCTGAGAGGCTGACCCCCAGGGGCAGGCTGGGCAGGTGGATCTGGGGCCTTAGAGTGCAGGAGGAGAAACAGAGGCAGGAGCTAACGGGGTGGGCAGAGAGGAGTGTGCAGGAGGCAAAGCTGCCCCACCCCTGACTGACCTCCCAAGCCTCTACATCCTCTGACCTTGGAGAGGGGGGAACTGGAGGGCCCCCCCAGCTGTCTGGCTAACTTTGTGAGCTTGGGCCAGTCCCCTCCCCTTTTGAACCCTCATTTTCCTCATCTGAGCAATGGGTCTGATGATAATCGTCCTTAAACCCCAGAGTCACCATGCAGATACAAAGCCCCTCCCCTGGGTCTCTGCGCACAGTTGGTGGTCAGGACGTGCCAGCTTTACTGCAGCACAGGGTGAACTGGGAGCAGCCCCAGCCTCCGGGATGGATGGGTGTCCCACCTTGGTGCCCTAGCCCCTGGCACCCCACCCATCACCCCCTGACAAAGGAGGTCACTCCAGATCAAGGGTGTGGAGACAGGATGGCAGACCCCTCCCCAAGTCACCCCCTGCAGCCTGCATTCTGTCCTGGAGCTTGGGCATCCCAAGGGGCTAAGGGGGGGTCTGCCTCCAGGAACACTCGCCAGCAGCACCCCAGCCCCAGCTGAGAAACTGTTTATGGAATCCCAGCGGCCCCAGGGAGAGGACTGGGGGCCGCCTCTCTGCAGCCTGGCCTCCGTCAGGAGGCAAGAGAAAGCATCTGGCCCTGCCCCTGGCCCCGGTCTGCCTTTCCTTAGGCCCTAGAGTTCCCTGCCCTGTGTAAGCATCCCCCCCATCACTGGACTCCAGATGCCCCAAGCCCCTCCTGGGTCCAGCATACCCCTGGGGAGGTGGGGCTGGTCCTGATCACTGAGGGCCATGCAGGGAGGAAGGCCCTCCCCAGCAAACCCTGAACCCCCAAGCCCCTTCTCAGCTCTGCTGCTGACTGACCAGCCATGTGACCCTGGGCCAAGGCCCACTCCCAGGCCAGGTGGTGGAGGCAGCGGCCGTGGCCCTGGGGGTGAGTGCTTCACCCCTCCGCACCTCGGTTTCCTCACCTGGGAAATGCAGGTGAGCATCCAGCCTCTGAGCACTGCTGGAGGCCTGGATGAGCCACGGTGTGGCACTGGGCAGAGCACTGACCCCCCCAACGGCGCAGGAGAAGGGCTGCTGGTAGGGTCTTTCCCCCACATTCACCCCAGGGGCCCAGGAAGGGTGGCACAGAGCAGTGCTCAGCTCAACTCGGGCGTCCTTCCAGTCGGGGGCTTCTCACAGCCCGGCAGCGGGACAGGGCTGGGAGGGACTGACCTAGCTGAGCACACTCGAGGTGCGTCCACACTGATCCGCCAAGGGAAGGGGGCCGAGCTGAGGGGCCAGGGCGCCAGCGCCAGACCCCTTATTTCCAGAGCCCAGGGCACACACAGGGGAGCCTCTTCCATCCGGACTCAGAGACTTCTGGTCCCAGCTTCAGCTCACCCCCAAGCCCGGATCTCGCCATTCTCTTTGCCTGGATGAAGCTTCCTGGAATTCCTCACCTGGAACACAGCCGCTTTCCCTTCAGGGACCTCAGACCTCACCTCCTCCAGGAAGCCCTCCCTTGGCACCCCTGCCTTTCCCTTTATCCCCCCAACTCCAGTGTTCTTCTGAAAACATCAGTTTTCAGGCTCCCACAGGAGCCCTTTTAGAAATTACACAAGGAGTAGATGATCATTCAAGAAAATCTGGAAAATACAGACATAAGAAAAACTAACCAAATTCATACTCCTAAATCTATTGGCGTTTGGGGGGTCTCCCTCCAGCTTTCTGCCAGTGTCAGGTGGGGCTCCTGTCTTGATGTAACTCCACAGTAGTCGGGAGATACACCTCCCTCCCCAAGTCATCTCCAACAATGTAAGGGTCTCCCAGCCCCAATTTCAGCCCTCTTCCAGCCCCCCTCGACCCCCCATCCCCAGGGCAGGGGCCAGGCTTCAGTCCTCTCCCAGCCCTGGTGTGTCCAGGCATCAGGTGCCCCATGGAGGGGAAGCACCACAGTGGGGACAGGGAAGGCACAAGGGACCTCCTCTCTGTACCCGGTGCTTTGGTCTGGTTGGGGGGGGGGGCGGTGCTGGGAGCTAAGGCCAAAGTGGGGCTGGGGGTTGGAGGGGCCGAGGTTTTCTCCCAGCCTCGCGTTGGGGCCGTCCCCCCCCCCCTCCGTCCCCCGAGTGGGGCCGCACAGTCGTCGGTTCCCACACTCCGCGCTCTCGGCCTTCGCGGGACAAAGGCAGCGCGCGTGCCTCGCGGGACGCCTTGGAGCCGCGCCGCCCTTTGTCCTCGCTTCCGGGCCACCCGCCATCTGGAGCGCAGCTCGGCCGACCCATGCGCCCGCTGCCCGCCGCCGCGGGTTCGTCCCGCCGCCCCCTCCAAGGTGCCCCCGGTCCTCCCAGGGACCCAGCCCGCCAGGCGTCCCCAGGTCCCGGGCTCTGCAGCACGCTGCACTCACAGGAGCGCCTGGCCCCGGCCCGGGCTCTGCGCACCCCTTCCCCTCCCACCATCCCACCTCCTTCAGGAAGGAGAGAAGGCCGGCTCAGGGGGTTCAAGTCCCAGCTCCGACCAGCACGCTCCCCGTCCCTCAGCAACCTCTCTGCGCCTGTCGGCTCTTGGCTGGGGGAGGAAGGGTAGTAAATACCGCCAACTTCACGGCCTTACCCTAAAACACTCAGCCCTGCCTAGAGCGTAGTAAATGCTCAGAAACGTTAACTCCTCATCATCACCATGTCAGCAGTCCCAGAGTACACACCACCTCAGGCAAGTCACTGAAGCTCTGGGACCTTCTGGTTCCTCATCCGTGAAGTAGGGACAGGGACACTCCCCGCGCAGGGCTGTTCTAAGAAATTGGAGTGCTTCTTCCCTGCCTGGTGCTTAGCAGATGCTCAGAAACTGGGGACTCTTACCCCCCATCCAGCTCCTGCCTGGATCCTCAAGGAGAGATCCCAACCCCCTCCTAACCCCCAGGCAGCCAGACCACCCCTCAGTGCCCCCAGGGGTCCCGGCTGGCAGAGGGTGGACTCTCTGAGCGGCACCAAGCCTACTTGTCCCTTCACACTGCAGGAAACAGCCAGGGGCACCTGCTTGCAGCCCTGGGTCTCTCTCAGAGGCCATGGCAGGTGGTCTGGCTGGTGACCGACGATGGCCTGGGGCTCTGCTGGGAGCCACTGGAGGGCAGGAGGGGACACAGGACTGGGTTTGGATGGGCCCAGGGCAAGGGCCATCGCACAGAACCACTCCAGGGGGCGCCAGTCTCTGTCTGTGCCGTGCACAGCCTGGGGTCCATGTGATGTCCCTGGACATGGGGGAGGCACCGTGGGTTGTCCCTGTCCCTGTCCCTGTCCCTCCTTTCCCAGAAGGCCAGCCTCGCTCCTGACCCTCCCCGGACTGCCTGCTCCCCACACCCCATGCTGGAAACCCTTTGGGGACTAGGAACACCGAGCTGGGGGGCAGCCTGGCGCTTCACAGCACCCTGTGAACAGCGCAATCTTGCTCCAGGGAATCCCATTCCAGGGGCAGACAGGATGGGTGCGGCAGTGGCCCCTCCAGACCAGTCCTGCCTGCAGGGCGCTGGGAGGTCCCAAAGCCAATGGCAGTTAGAAGCTGTGGTTGCCTGGGGTGGGGGTGGGACAGGAGGGAGTCTGTGGCTCTTCTCCAAGAACTCCTTTTTCTTTTAATTGTGGTCAAATACACATAACCTAAAATGTACTGTCCTAACCATCCGTAAGTGTACAGCTCAGCGGCACTCAGTACACTCACACTGTCGTGTGAGCATCACCACCATCCGTCTCCGTAACTCTTCCTTTTCCCGAACTAAAACTCTGTCCCACTGAACACTCACTCACCTTCCCCTCTCCCAGTGCCTGGCACCCACTGTTCTACTTTCTGTCTCTATGGGTTTGACTCCTCTGGGGACCTCGTCTGAGTGGAATCACACACTATTTGTCCTTTTGCAATTGGCCTATTTCACCCAGCATAATGTCCTCAAGGTCCATCCATGTGGTAGCAGGTGTCAGAATTTCCTTCCTGTTTAAGGCTGAATAGTGTTCCATGGTATGGAGGGACCACATTTTGTTTATCCTTTATCTGACAATGGACATTTGGGTTGTTTCCACCTTTTGGCTCTTGTGAACATGAGTGCTCAAGTATCTCTTTGAGACCCTGCTTTCAATTCTTTTGGGTATGTACCCAGAAATGGGATTGCTGGATCACGTGGTAATTCTATTTTTAATTTTTGAGGAACTTCCACGCTGTCTTGCGCAGAAGCCGCACCATTTGCATTCCCAACAAGAAGGCTTCCTTTGGCAGCAGGGAACAAGGCCCCTGGAGCCTCCCCCACCCCCCATGGTGCCCTTTGCTTTGCAGTCAGCCTGGAAGGAGGTGGTGTTGGGAGTGTGGGTTATTCAGAATGGGTTATGGTCCTAAATTCCTGAATTCTAGCATAATCATGCCCAACTAGTGGGTTTTGCCTGGAGCCCACCATGTCCACAGCAAGGGACCTCACCTCAATGGCTGTTTCTAGGGGGACCTCTTCAATTCCAGGCACCCTACCCCACCCCAACGAGCCACCCCTCAAAGTGACTGAGCTCTCCATGGTGGGGGACCGGGCAAACTCTCCCTTCTACTCAAAGAGCCCAGCTGCTGGGGGCAGCCCAGCTGGAGGATCAGACCCCACCACATTCCAGGCCTTCAGCCCTCCCCTTCCCCTCCCCGTTTTGCAGTCCCCTGCCCCCAGCCTGGAGGGCCACTCACCTCCGAGGGTGTGAGCTAGGAGCCCAGCGACTTTCCCACACTTTGGCCCCATTCACAGTGTTAAACGGCCCACAAAGGCCAGGCGTGTGCCTCAGAGGCCGCCCAAGCTGCCATCTGGCCCACACTCGGGGAGGGAGTGAGCCTTTCATCCGGCCGGGCTGGGATTTAACACCATTCATTTCATATTTCCCACAACTGAACAGTGGATCAAAGCTGCTCTGGGGGGGGCGAGGAGGGAGGGAAGGGGCAGCCCCCATGGCCCACCCGCCACTCTCACCTCTTCAGGCAGGCCACCCTGGCCCACTGCAGGTGGGCAGGC
The DNA here is from genome assembly GCA_031878705.1 of Tapirus indicus. Taxonomy (NCBI): domain Eukaryota; kingdom Metazoa; phylum Chordata; class Mammalia; order Perissodactyla; family Tapiridae; genus Tapirus; species Tapirus indicus. The sequence goes on along the minus strand of CM062924.1, from coordinate 85,913,026 downwards.
AGTGGGGGGGGCGCCGAACCACATCTCCCAGCACGTGTCTCATTTGGGCCAAGAGCTGGCTTGGGGGAGGGGGCCAGGGCAGGACACAAGCCCCAGCCAACTGCCCCTCAAGCCTGTGGGGGAGGGGCAGGTCTGGGTGCTGCCCGCACTTTTGGGCAGAGCCCTGGGGCCCCCACTACCAGCTGCCAGGCAGTCAGGGCACGCGTGGGCTGGAGCCTGTTTCCAGCTGGTGGAGGCTGTGGCCAGGGGCACAGTGAGCTTGGCGCCTGTCCCTTGCCCCTGCATTCTCCCAGCCCTTGGCTAAGCACCTCCTTGGTGCTGGAACCCTGGCTGGCAGGGTATGGGCTATAGGGACACAGACAACTAAGTTATCCCACCCGCCCCACCCCAGCCCACCTCCCGGGAGCCCATTAGCGGGCGTGCCGGCCACCCATCATGAGCCCCACTTCGGCTGCAAAGATGTTCCACTGAGCATCACCGGCTCCCACCTGCAGTCTGTGGGACCTGCCAGCCCAGTCGATGGTATCAGCCACTGACAGTGCCCAGGGCTGTGGAGCAGAGGAGTTAGCTCCCAGCCTCTGCACGTCCATCCCCAGCTTGCCCAGGTGCCCTCTGCCCTTTTGCATCAAATGAGGGCCAGACACCTTTGGTAGGGTCCCATGTGCTCAGAGAGAAGCCCCAGCTCACGGTGAGGCTGCCCCAGCCCTCAGTGTCACTGCCTCACATAGCCAGCCTGGGGCCTGTGTCCCCTTCAAGAGAGGTGGAGGCAGGGGTGGGAGTGGGGCAAGAGGAGCAAGTACCAGAGGCTGAATACAAGCTGCCTTCCCTCCCCCTCCAATGTCACCTAAAGGTCCACCTGGGAGCTCCTCCAGCCAAACCGATCCCAAAGAGTGACCAGCTGGCCAGTGGGGCCCTCCTGTGCTGGCTCCAAGCCAAGCCTGCACTAGCTGTCCCGACCCCGTCCAGCCTGCTTCCTGGATGGTCCCCTCACCGGGTAACAAAAGGCTCCTTGTGCTGGGGGCTTCTGGAGCAGGTCCACCAAACAGACCACTCATAGCTGTGCGTCACTGCCAAGATCCTGGGGAGTCTGATTGGGCCCTCGTTAAGGCTCTGCAATGCCCAGCACACTCAAATGGCTGCTGTCCAGGGAACTGTGCCCCTGGATGCAAACTCTGGCTAAAGTGCCCTGATGCCAGCCACTGGCTCCCTGGGCAGAGAGCCCCCCTTCCCCTTGGATCTGGCTGGGTCCTGCCCTGCCCCTAGGAGGCAGCCCCCGCCCCACCCCTCCCTCAGTCCCTGCAGGACACCTGGATTCCTGGCTGCAGATAATCAGTGGAGTTGACAGTTCTGAGCAGAGGAGCTCCTGTTAGGCCCTCCCCTAAGGGCCCAATGTGAGGCTGATGGCCCCAAAGCAGCCACTGGCCCTCAGCTGGGCTGGCCAGGTACCAGTGGGTCCCTAGGAGCTTAGTGTGAGCTGGCACAGCATTTCTGAGGGCTCCAGGCCTGCCCTGCTCTGAGCCTCATGTCTGCCACCCAGCATCCCCCCCCCCCCACTCCCAGCAAAATGCTCGAAGGAAGCAAACACACCAGGCTGTGCAGAGGGCGGCCATGGCTCCCCCTCCTCCCCCCTCCATCACACATGAGCAGTGACCACACACCTGCATCAGGCATGCCTGGAGCCATGTGCCCTCCTGTGTTCCATGGAGGGCCATGGCTGGACCCCCAGCGAGATGGAGTAGGGTGGGGTGAGTCCGCGAGGGGCACCTGCTGTTTCAGAGCACCCCGATGCTACAGTCTGGTAAGCTGCTCCCCAGAGAACGGGACGCAGTGCTCCTAGGAGGACTGCCTAGGTGCCAGGCTCCATGCTGGGCATTTCACGTACTCTGACTCCCTGAAGCTACCCAAGGCCCGGCCAGGGTGGCATGGCAGCCCATTTTCTAGCTCCAAAGAAGTCACATCTCCCAGGTGACAGCCTGGGGACTTGCCACATAGGCCAGTCGTTCTGATCCTCAGAGTGTGGGCCACTCTTCCACCTTCCACCCGTGCACAGGAAGATGGAGGCGCCTGTTCAGAAGAAGTGTGGCCTCCTCTGTTCCCCTCCCCTGGAGGGCAGCAGGTCCCTGTCAGGAGGGTGCCCATCCCCCTGGAAGCCACTGCCCTGGTTTATTCTAAAGCGGTTCCCTTATCTGCGCTTGTGGTCTCCGCCAGCCAGCAGCGGGGAGTCGCTGGGGAGGCGGGAGGAGAGGGGAGAGAAAGGGGGAGGGGGGCGCCGCTCCTTCCTGCCCCCCCCCCCGTCCCCGCGGCCTGGGAAAAGGCAGCATATTGAGGCGCGGGGCTCCCAGCATCAGGCCCCGGGATGCTAATGAGGGCGAGCGCGTTCCCACAGCCCGGACATTGTGCCGCGCGGCCCACCTGCTCCTCGGGGAGCGCCCATTGTGCCCGCGCCAATTCACAGGCAATTTAGCGTGCGCTAATGGGCCGGCGCCTTTGTGCGGCCCGCGCGCCATTGGCCGCCGAGTGTGGGAACGGCCGCATCGCCCGGGCCCCAGGCGCCAGCCCGCCGCCCGCGCCTATATAGGGGCCGGGGTCCGCCGGCCGGGACGCGCCTGGCCCGCCCGTCCGCTCCCTCCCTCCCTCCTGGCCGACTCGCCTCTCTCCGCGCCAAGCATGGCCCCCAGCACGGCGGCCGTGGAGCTGCTCAGCCCCAAAGAGAAGAACCGAGTAAGTGCGCAGCCCGCCCGCCCGGCGCGCGACCCCCGCGCCCTCGCGGCCCCCCTGACGCCCCTCCTCCCGCAGCTGCGGAAGCCGGTGGTGGAGAAGATGCGCCGCGACCGCATCAACAGCAGCATCGAGCAGCTGAAGCTGCTGCTGGAGCAGGAGTTCGCGCGTCACCAGCCCAACTCCAAGCTGGAGAAGGCCGACATCCTGGAGATGGCCGTCAGCTACCTGAAGCACAGCAAAGGTGAGCCCGGCCCCCGCCCCCGCCCCGGCCCGCGCCCTGGCCGGGCTCCCGCCCCCACTCACCGCCGCCCCGTCTCCCCGCAGCCTTCGCCGCCGCCGCCGGCCCCAAGAGCCTGCACCAGGACTACAGCGAGGGCTACTCGTGGTGCCTGCGGGAGGCCGTGCACTTCCTCACGCTGCACGCGGCCAGCGACGCGCAGATGAAGCTGCTCTGCCACTTCCAGCGGCCCCCGGCCGCGCCCGCCGCCGAGCCCAAGGCGCCCGGCCCCACGCCCGCGCCCGCGCTCACCCCGACCAAGCCCGCCGCCGCCGCCGCGCGCCAGCCGGCCTGCGGCCTCTGGAGGCCCTGGTGACCCGGCGGGACCTGCAGGTGGCGCCCCGACGACCAGAAGGCCAGCCCGTTCCTCTGGCGAGTAGGGAAGAGCCTTCCCGCCCGGGGCTTGGACGGCCCCTTCTCCGGAAGGCCACTCTCCGGGCTGGCTGGCCAGCAGGAGGGTCGTTCTCAGAGAATGTGCGTACAGAGTCCTTATCATTTAGGACAGTTGGGGCCCATCTCTTGCCAAGTGTCTGACCCCATGGGGTCGTTCTGTGTTTGCATTTCAGCAAGTGGCTTCTGAGAAGTCCCCGCTGCTGGTCCGGGGTTCTATGATATTCGTAGACGCAGGGGCTCGGCGCCCTGGCGTGTAGATGGCGTTCTTCAGGGTCTGTTGCTGCTGGGCCAGAGGGCCTGGCGGGCGTGCCGTGGGCACATTTGCCTTTTGTGAAGGCAGAACTCAAGGTGTACCCTCACAGGAAAGAGTGTCGGCCTGGAGCAGGCAGAGGGGCCCCTGCATGTGTTTGGGTATCTGATAGGGGCTCACAGTGGGCTGTCTGGGGAGGGTGGGGGTCTCCACTGTGATCCTTAAAGGATTCCTCTGTGTGGGCAGGTGCTCGTGGGCCTGACTTTGTACTCAGAATTTGAACTCTTGGTCACATGGGAGCCCACGAGACTGCTCTGCAGACTTCTAATAAAATCTGACTATTCAGCCCTCTGTGATGGGTCTTTCGAGCCTCACACGTGTCCTTTGCAGCGACCAGGGCGGTGGGTCTGCAGGAGTGAAAGGGAGTGAGCACTATCCTGGCCCACAACCATGCGTGGGGGGCGTCCATGCCAGTGACCTTCCGGACACAGGAAGAAGGGCAGGGTTCTGGCTGAGGGGAGGTGAGGCAGGGGAGAAGGAGGGAGGGGGGATAGTGGAGGGAGAGGCAGGGAGAGGCAGGCTGGAAGGGAAGAGGCCCTTGTAGAACACATCAGCCCCGCTTGCAGTAGGAAGGGATGTGGGGGAAACCTGGGTTTCTGCCCCAGGCCTCTCACTAGCTCCCTGCAGGTGGGGGTTGGGGGCAAAGTGACTGCTCCAGAGTCTTCCAGCTCTGTCCAGCCAAGAGGGACTCAAAGGCCACAAGCTGCAGCAGGCTCTTGATGCAGCAAAAGGGGTTCAGCTGGGCCAAACACACCGAAGATGGCTGCCCCCACGCTGGTCCTCCCTGCATGGCCGGCAGCCCCTGTCGCTGTTCAAGCTCCTGGGGCACCTGCTTGGCTAGCCCCCAGGTGGCTGCCCCGCCCTCTCGCAGGCCGACTGCTGGCCAGGGCTGAAACAGACATGCTGGCAATAAACCCGCCAAGGGCAGCCCCTGACCTCAGAAAGGGCACCTATTTTTAGGCAGGCTACAGGATGTTGATTGAGTCTGCAGGAACCTAGAGGCATCCAGGCTCCCCAGGGGGCAAACTTGGCCACCTGGGGAGTGAAGGAGCTGGACGCAGGACCAGAAGGCATTCAGTATTTTCAGAGCCATGTGTCCCAGCTGGCCCTCTCTCCTTCCTGCTCAGCACCTCTCTCCACTCGGCCTTCCATTCCTTTCTGCCCAGTCCGAAAGAGATGTCCATAGGTGCCCCCTCCAGGCCAGCCCAGTGCCTGCCAGCGACCTCTGGGAGTGGTGAGCAGGGAACAGGGAGGCTCCTTCTTCAACCCACACATTTATTGCACAAACGGCAGGCACATCAACGAACAGGGTGGGGTGTACCTCCTGGCCAGTCTGGCCCACCGGCGTCCCACTGCCCAGGGTCCTCGATGGTTGAGGTCCACACCCCCTCAGGGGCAGTCCCTGTGCACTCTTTCACCCCAGGCCTCCCCACCCAGAGCAGCACACCCACCCCCTTGGAAGACACCAGCAAGGCTGCCTCCCCCATGAAGCCTTGCCTGATGCACTGTCGCACCAGCCCCTCCCCTGAATCACCCCTGGATCTCTGAGTTTGCACTGCTGCACAGGGCTGTGCTCCGAGGGCCCTGCCAGGCAGCTGCTGGCATGCCCAGGTGGAGGCTGAGGTCCAGAGACACAATGTAACCAGCCCAGGGTCACCTGGGAGGCAGGTGCCAAAGCCACCTTAGGGACCCTCTGTCTACTTTGGACATGGGGCTCTTTCCCACAGTTCCCAGTGCCTCTGAGAAAGACACATCCCTCCAGGGTCTCCACGCCAGTGGGGCCTTCCTAGAGACTGGCCCTGAAATCCACCCCCACCACCACATGTGTCCCCGCTCCAGCTTCGGAAGCTTTCTCAGCTTATTCCCTGCAAAATCCCATAGATTCTCCATCTTGCCAAAAGGCGGCCTCCTCCAAGGAGGCTCCCCTCCTTTCCCCTGCACTTTCTGCGGATCGCGCCATGAAAGGGCGCATCCTCACCAGCTGCAGGTGCATCTCCCACCCCGAGGGCCCATGACTCCCCCAGTTTGCATGGGATCTGTGGCACCGACAGTCCTGTGTCTCTGCAGAACCGGGCTGGTGGGTCACAAGCGCCTTCGCGTGCGCGTGCCAGGCTGACAGCCGCGCTCCCTGAAAGGGGCAGGTTTCTGGCGGTCTGCAAGCCCCAGGTGCCCCCTCTGCACGAGCTCAGAGCACACGAGGTCAGCATCTGGCCAGCTCAGCGGAAGAACAACAAAGACGACAGCAGTCCGGCCGTTCCGAATGGGGCTCCCCTCCGGCCCGAGCCTCTGGGACCCCCGCAGGGCGGCCCGAGCCAACCCCGGAGCAGCCGCGACCGCGGCGGAGCGCGGGGCGGGGCGGCCGGGCGCCTCATTAGCATAATCTATGCGCGGGGCGCTTAGCAGTCAAATATATGCGCATATATCTCCATGGCTGATGAGGCTGGCCGGGCACTTTCAAAATGGCGGAGTGTGGGGCGAGCGGCAGCGGGAGCAGCGGGGACAGCCTGGACAAGAGCATCACGCTGCCCCCCGACGAGATCTTCCGCAACCTGGAGAACGCAAAGCGTTTCGCCATAGACATAGGTAGCCAAGGGCGGCGCGGGGAGCGGGCGGCGTGCAGCGGGCGCGGGCGCGGCGCCGGCGGCGGGGCCGGCGGGCCGGGGGCGGTGGCAAGGACGAAGGGCGGGCCGCGGGCGCCGGCGCGCACAGCCTTTCGGGCCTTGTAGTCCGCGGCCGCCAGCGCACAGCCTGTCGGGCCTTGTAGTCCGCAGGCTGCCGGTGCTTGGGCTGGCCGTGGCTGGCCGTGGCGGCCGGACTAAAGCTCCCGAAAGGCGCCGCGCGGCCGGAGCGGGGCATGCCGGGCTTCGTAGTCCCGCGGGGAGAAGCCCCGCGGTCTTCCGACCTCTGGAGGGTCGACAGCCGGGCGGGGCGTATCTCGGTCGCTGAAGGGTGGCTGCCCTGACCTGCGGGAGATCCGGGGCCTGGTGTCTGGGGTCGGAACGAGGACGGGCGGCGGACCCAGTTCTGGCCGCGGGAAGCCTGGGCGGGCTGCCCAGAGCTCTGGGCATTGGCTGGAGCGCAGGCGCCCACTGGGCCCAGCCCGAAGCCTGGTCCCTGCAGGCTCTGCTCTTTGACGGCTGACGTTTGGCGGGAGTTTCGACGGCCTGTACGTGGACCTCGGGACCTCTGCCGGCCTCGGGTCAAGCCCTCGGGTCTCCCGCGGCCTGCAGGGAGTCCCCAGGGCCCCGCACTCGCCCTGCCTCTGCCCCTCCCACCTCGGGCCTGCGGGCGGGTGGCTGCCCCGCCCTCCTTCCCTCGCTGCCTGGTTGCCCCACTCACCCCACTGCTCATCTGATGGCCGGTGCCTTGAGCAGTGACCGACCGGCAGGCCCCGTGCTAGACATTTCTCCCACACGGGCGCCCTGACACCCCAGCACTCCACCTTCACACATGAGGACACTAAGGCATGGAGAGGTGAACCAACTTGCCCGAGACCACCCAGCTGATAGCGGCCGGCGGAGATGGGCCTGGAACCTGTCCAACCCTCGGCTGCTCTGACCTTCTACCCGTGTATCAGGATGAGGGCTTCCTGGGGCAGCTTCACTGGGTGAGGCCCCTTGAGTAGGCCAGAGTGGCTCCACACGCCTCTCCCCCTCTGCTCCGGTCTTGGCTTCGGCCTGAGTTTGCTTGTGCTGGAATGGACGACTGTGCCACTCTTCCCGGAGAAGTTGGAGTGTCCCCGTGGAGTTATTTGCATTTACGGCATTCACCACCCGCTTGTTTTTGGGAGTCACTCCAGTCCCAGGCTTGGGAGAGGGTATCCTCTAGGAAAGTGGGGAGCAGTGATGGGAACGTGACCTGGGTCCTCAGTTTCCTCCTTACCAGCCATGGTGGGCTGATGAGGGGCACTGCTTTGGGCGACTGGCCTGGTGGCCTGTGTGAGAGGCCTGGAGGCTGAGCGAGGCAGAGGATGGGCAGGGGAGCAATCTGAGGGAACCTGATAGAAGTCGGTGCCCGACTGGATGGCCCAGCTTGGGTCGTGCACAACCAGCCCTGTCCAGAGGCTCGAATCAGCCCCTCTGGGCCCGCTGCCTGCATCTTGCCCACGCCGTGTTGTGCCGACCGTCCAGTTGGGCACGTGCGCTGAGGTTCAGGGCTTTGTTCTGCTGCCCTTACACTTGGGGGTTCTGCTCTGCGGGAAGAAGTCGGAACTTAATGTTTCTGAAGTGCAGCTGAAAATTGAATGCCACAGGGTTTCCTTCGGATGTTTTGTGTGGCCCCCAGGGGCCAGCTTGTAGCCACAGAGGAAGGAATGTCCTGGCTCTGGGGGTCCTGGAGTGGGCTGTCCCCCGGGGTCAAGCCCAGGTGGGGTTCTTTGGCAAAAGGACGTGCAGAGGGATTTTTTTAGTGTTGAGATTTATTTCCTGCCTTTGAAGTTTCCCCTCCGTCCTGGTCCTGTGTCTCTGGCTTCTCAAGGACGTGCAGGTGGTGGGAAGTCAAACCTCAAGGTGGGAGTGCTCAAGCCAGGCGTCCCCGAAGCCAGTGTGCTTGTCAACAGTTTGGTTTAAAAACAGGCTTCTCCCATTTCCTGCTCCCTCGCCCCAGCTTCTCTGTCCAGGAAGGCTCAGCTACCTCGTGATCTTGGCAAGTCCTCTCCTCTCCCTGATGGGGCACTCGTGTCAGCTGGGTGGACTCCTCGCTTTGGAAGCATCAGGGACGTTTTGTCTGTCAACATGTACTTGAAGCTGACATGACTTTAGATTTATGCCGGGCAGCGGGGGTGTCCCTCAGGTGAAGTGGAAGGGGCCACAGGGCAGTGACATGCACTGGGGTGTCGTGCCCCCCCCTTGGGGCCCAGAGTGGAAGGGCAGGCCAAGAGGATGGCAGGGAGGACAGCTCTGTGCCTGGCCCCCGTGGGTCTGGATGAACTGGAAGGTTCGGCGCGGGTGTGGAAGGCAGAACGCAGGCAGGTCCCTGCTGTCAGTCAGGGGTGCTATGGACCCGGGGGGAGCATGGGCTGGACCGGAGAGCCAGCGACGCCACCAGGGAGCACAGGGCTGTGCGCAGTCCCCGGCCTGGACACTGCGCTCGTCAGGTGTGACATGCGGAGCCTGGGAGCAAGGAGCCAGGTTGGCATTCGCTCTAATTCCAAGGGATCCAGAGAACAGATGAGCACTCTGCCCTCTGCAGCCTCCCGCCGTTCTGCTATGAGCGCATTCTGGTTCAGACTGACTGCCCTGCTCCGCAGGTCCCCACTGCCACCCTGACCCCTCCAGAAGGCAGGGAGAGAGACGGGCCTTGGCAGTGCTGGCTCTTGGCCTGTCACCCCCCACAAACCGCAGCACCTTTGGTTTGGGCTGTGATTTAACGTTAGCGTAATGCAATCTGAAATGACTTCTGTGACCCGGGAGTTTGTTATACTAACTTTTGATGAGTCTCAGAACATATCTTCATCCCTTTAGTCGCCTGTCTTTTTAGGAAACGATTTATTCACGGAGGTGAATGGACAACAAGCATTTTAGTGAAAGACGCTCCGGGCCAGGCCGGGCCTGGGCGCGGGGAGGAGGGATGAGGAGGCTCACGCCCGAGGGCGGCCTCCAGCTCATGGTCCGGGGACGAGAGGAAGCCGGTGATGGCGGGGTTTACTAACCACATCTGGGCTTCTCCGTGGCCCGACAAGGGCACCTTGCAGGATGTCCTGGCAGGTCCTGTCCCCACTGCCCAGCAGGCGTCTCAGACAGGACAGGCTGTGACTGATCTTAGAAATGGTGATTTGATTTTTGTCACCTGGAGGAGCTTTGGCCCTCGGATACCTTGGTGTGTCCAAATCTATTTTCCGACCAGAGTGTTTCTTACGTACAGTCATGCGCCACGTGACAATGTTTCGATCAACAATGGACCTCATATGTGACGGTGGTCCCATAAGATTAGCACCATAGCCCGGATGTGTCGCAGGCTGTGCCATCTGGGTTTCTGTAAGTCTATTCTATGATGTTCGCACAATGAGGACATCTCCCAACGATGCATTTCTCAGAACGTGTCCCCATCGTTAGGCAACACGTGACTTTCCATTAGTATTTTGTCACAGAATAACCATTGGAAAATATTTTTAGCCCTCTTCTTCTCACAGTGAGGGATTTCTGCCTTACTTTTATCGGGCCCCATAAGAAACGCAGTTTGGTTCATGGTCATTTTGTGGGGCCGAGCCTTGTGCCTCTCCGCCCCCTGCCGTTTTTGGGCTTTCACAGCTGTGAACATATTGCAGCCTCACAGGTGCCCCCCCTGACTCAGAAGAGGGACTCCCGGAGCTTGTCCTTGAGGTGATGCTCTGGGACCTTTCTAACTCGCCCTCAAATGTGTTGCAGGCAGATAAGGCCCTCCTGCTTCTGGCTCCTCGGCCTCCGCCAGCGTCCCGGGCATCAGGCTCCTCAGGGGTGTCAACAAGGCCCAGCCGTGGGACAGACCTCGCTCCCTCGGTGTGGCCTCCCCCGGCCCCCTGAGCCTCAGGCTGCCTCTCGGCCCAGACCCTCCGGAGGGCAGGGCTGCTGCTCTCTGGCCCGATTCCTTGAACACTCTTGGTGGGAACAGCCCCTCCCCCGCCCATCCACTCTGGGAAAATGCTCCTTTTATTGCCGTTCCCACTTGTCTCCACAGACAGTCAAGTCTGTGCTTTTCAGTGAAAACAGTGGATTTGTCAGCTTTTTCTTTAGGTCATTTTCCAGATCAGAGCTTGAGACAGAACTTTCCTAAACCACTGAGCCTGGCTGAGGTTGCCCAGACACGGGTTGGCTTCCTTTCTCCTCTAGGGCTTGGTATCGGAGGGAAGTGGACAGTCTGGAGCCCAGTTTGGTCTGGGACCTGGGGAGAACAGACCTTTTCAAAGGAAGCAGAGTGTTTGGGGCTCACATCCACTCCCTTCCTCTGCCTGGGGCCCCGCGTGCTTCTGAAGTTTTAGCAGCACCGGATGCCTCGCGCGCAGGACCCAAGTCTGGCGGAGGAGAGCACGTGGGAGGGTTCTGAATTTGCTGTGTTTGTGTCTCCCCCGCAGGTGGCTCGTTGACCAAGCTGGCCTACTACTCCACCGTGCAGCACAAAGTCGCCAGAGTGAGGTCCTTCGACCACTCGGGCAAGGTGAGCCTCCCGGGCAGCCAGTCGGCGGCTGTGGGGAGCCCCAGGGTGGCCGGAGGGCCTGGGGCAGGTCTCCCTTTCTGTTTGCCATCCCTCTGCTGCTCGCCCTTCAGCTTAGCTTCCTGGAAGCTTCTAGTGCTGATACTCCACCCTGCCTCCTAGTTCGGTTCCTCTTCCACCCAAGACCCCAGCAGGAGCACCCCCACCTGCCCGTGCTCCTTGGGCAGCGCGTTCCTCCTCAGCCCCAGGGCCCTGCCCACCCCCTGCTCTGCCTCCCCACCAGCATTGGCGTCGAGAGCCCCTCGGATTTCAGGGTTGACAGAGCTCGTCGGCCCCGGAGCTCGTGCTCAGGGGCCCGTGTGAGCATCTCCCGTCCCCATGCAGCCTGCACACGCCAGTCCCCAACTTTGTCCCCAGGACACAGAGCAAGACCACGAGCCGCCCTACGAGATCTCCGTGCAGGAGGAGGTCACCGCCCGGCTGCACTTCGTCAAGTTTGAGAACACCTACATAGAAGCCTGCCTGGACTTCATCAAGGACCACCTTGTCAACACCGAGACCAAGGTCATCCAGGCGACCGGGGGCGGGGCCTACAAGTTCAAGGACCTCATCGAAGAGAAGCTGCGGCTGAAGTGAGTGGGGACTGTGGGCTGGCTGGCCTCAGTTCTCAGGGTTGGGCTCTGAAGCAGTGGCCACAGTAGACCCGGCTCCTGCACCTGCCCCGTCCTGCTCTGGGGATTTCTAAGACCCCATGACTGTGGTGAGGCTTTACGCACAGGCGGGGGGCCGTGGGCCTGGGGCTAAGCTCTGGGCCGGGCTGGAAGGAGGACTCTGGTGGCCTAACCCCAGGAAGGGGTAGGGGACCGTGGATGGCGGGTGGGGTGCATGGGGAGAGGCTCAGGGTGAAAGGAAGCAAAGGATCCCTGAGGAGGGGTCTGCCCCGCTCCTGTGGGCGACGCTCCCCATCCTGCTAGGACAAGTTCCTGAGGGCTTTGGCCCTGCAGTGGGTGCCCAGGCAGGGGCCGTCTGTATGGTGGGAGCCATCTGTACGGCGGGGGAGTGTAGGTCTTTAGGTGCGTCTGGGTGGCTCGGTGACACTGGCCCATCTCTGGTGATTTCAGTACAGGGGGCTGGTAATTTTATGAGTTGCTCTGCCGGTTGCCGTTTTTGAGAGCCGCGTGTATCTGTCAGAGTTAGAAGCTGAACCCGGCCAGGCTGGGAGCAGTGTCTCCAGGAGAGAGCCTGGTGCCGGATCAGCCGGGCAGCTGTGCTGCACTGCAGGTCCTCCCTGCGGCCCCTGCTGTTTTCAGTGGCCGGGCTCCTTCCCTTGCAGAGTTGACAAGGAGGACGTGATGACTTGCTTGATAAAGGGGTGCAACTTTGTGTTAAAGAACATCCCGCACGAGGCCTTCATGTATCAGAAAGATTCCGACCCCGAGTTCCGATTTCAGACAAATCACCCCAACATTTTCCCGTATCTTCTTGTCAATATCGGTTCTGGAGTCTCTATTGTGAAGGTGAGGCTCGGCTTCGTAGAACGAGTGAGTGATGGTGCAGCAGTGGTTTGTTGAGTACCTGCCGTGCGTTGGGGCCAGGCCAGGCACAGGGACATGGACAGTTGTGACTCAGGCCTGGCTGGGCTCCTGCCTTCACGGGCACAAGGCCACGTGCAGAGTGCCCGGTGCAGGCTGTCAGTGGGAAGGCGGGGTCCCTACTTCCAGCATCAGTGCCTGCCAAGCCCGCCCAGACTCAGCCTTCAAGAGCGTCGTCAGCCTGTGTCTGGGGTCACCCCTGAACCACCACATCCCCGGGACCTGCTGGGTGGTGGCTGGGGGCCCGCTTGCTCACGCACCTGCCCTCGTTCTGATCCCAGGTGGAGACCGAGGACAGGTTTGAGTGGATCGGCGGCAGCTCCATTGGAGGTGGCACCTTCTGGGGGCTCGGGGCTCTGCTCACCAAAACAAAGGTATTCTGGCGGTCTCAGGAAGACGCTTCTGGCTCTGCATGGAGTTCTTTTTCTCAGTCCCCTTCAGGAGAGGGTTGGTGGCTGTGGGACCTGAGGCTTGCAGTTGGCTGGGATTGTTATGAAAGTGGCTTTTTCTTACACTTTGTCCTCACTCTGTTTCCTGGGTCTCTGAAGGACAGGCGTCCAATGGCTAGAGCATCACCCGGGTGGGCCACAGAGTCCTGCCTGCCTCTCCTGGCCTTCCACAGTGACAAAGGGCCTTCCATGCCCAGCCAGCCTGCTGCTAGCTTCCTCTACTGGGCTTAGTTTCCAGGGCTGTAGGGATTCCACCAGCTCTCGGCCCCTCAACTGCTTCCGTCTGCTCTGTCCCCACAGAAGTTTGATGAGCTGCTGCATCTGGCCTCCAAGGGCCAGCACACCAGTGTAGACATGCTGGTGCAGGACATCTATGGCGGGGCCCACGAGACCCTGGGGCTGAGCGGCAACCTCATCGCAAGCAGCTTTGGGAAGTCAGCCACCGCCGACAGAGGTACCTTTCCCTCTGTCGCCCACTGTCCCCCGTCGCTGGCGCTCACACATCGCACGCCTGGTCTTCTTGCCTAGTAGCGCTCTGTTCTCGTCCCCTCTCCCAGAGTTCTCCAAGGAGGACATGGCCAAGAGCCTGCTGCACATGATCAGCAACGACATCGGGCAGCTGGCCTGCCTCTACGCGAAGCTCCACTGCTTGGACAGGGTGTACTTCGGCGGCTTCTTCATCCGGGGCCACCCCGTCACCATGCGCACCATCACCTACAGCATTAACTTCTTCTCCAAGGTAATGGGAACCCCGCTTCCTCCCCCTGCCACCCAGGGCTCTTCCCAGGCGCTCCTGCGTGGACCCCCAGTCCCTAGCAGACCCAAGGGGTGAGGGGGCCCAAAGGCAGGCAGCCGAGGAGCTGGGCGCCCACCGCCTGGCCTCCCCCGGCCTCCTGCCTCTTCCCTCTGGCTGGTTCCAGACGTCCTGCACTTGGGCACCATGGCTGTCTCTGAGTTTGGGCATGTTACCAATGGTGAACATCCTAGGGACCATCTCCCACTGTTGGCTAGCTTCAGACAAGCTTTGCATCTTCTGTGGTGCCACGGGCCTGCTCTGGGCTGGGCCTGGGGCTCCAGATGGCTGTGCAGTGCCAGGCCAACTGGGTGACCTGGGCAGGGGTTCATTTTGTGGAAGGAGTTATTCACCCTCAGATTTCTCCAAACAACAGGCTCTTAAATCCTGCGTGCGAAGGTAGTTCCGTTGACAAGTGTGTTGTGGACTTTCCGGGCCACCTCCGCCACGTGGAGGGAGGCCTGCCTGTGTTAGGTTGATGAGATGCCAATGGGCTTGGCCGTGCGTGGTGCGGCCTGCTTCAGGTGGGGTCTTGCTGTGGCAGGGGGAGGTCCAGGCGCTGTTCTTGAGACACGAAGGCTACCTGGGAGCCATCGGAGCGTTTCTAAAAGGAGCCGAACAGGACAGTGAGTCGAGTGTGGCTGTGGGGGCGGGCGGCGGGGCGGCGGGGAGGGTGGGTACTTACACTGGAGTCAGTGGTCTGGCTCTCCACCTCCGCTTTCCCCCTTTTGAATCAAGGGCCGTGAGTGGGACGTGGTGGCCTTCGCTGGGCCCCCTCCCCAGCAGTGGCACGGAGCAGGCTAGCCCTTTGCTGGGCTTCTCCTGAGGGGCCGGTAGAAAGTGACTCACGAGGGTTTGCATGCGATGTAATCAACCCAAGGGGGTCCTTGGAGTGACAAGGGGTCCATGCAGGAGCAGCAGGCTTGGCCCTCCGCCCCCTCCCGCTCCCGCCTCGTTCCGGCAGCCAGCTCGGTCTCTTCCTTTTTAAAGGACACGTGAAGGAGTCGCAGATGCGACTGTGCCTGGGAGCACAGGGCAGGCTGCTCAGCGGTGGTGCTGATCAAAGCAGGCTGGGCCGTCCTTCCCTGTGTTCCTAAGTCTGGTTCTTACTTGAGATAAAGTAGAGAAATCTTTGAGAAGCTGTGAAAGGTCTAAAGGATCATTTTGTGAGGTTTCAGTGCTAGTAAGAAATAACCCACTACCGCAGCACAAACCCCTGGCTCACCCGGTGTTGTGGGGACCCTCAGCGGCTTGTCCTTTTTCCGACGTGGTCAGGCTGTCCTGAGGTTGGCTGTGCTGCCTTCTGAGCGCGTCCTGGTGTCCCCAAGGTTAACACCTGGTTTCTCGTTCTGCAGACCCCAACCAGTACAGCTGGGGAGAGAACTACGCAGGCAGCTCTGGGCTCATGAGCTCATCCCCCGAGCTCTGCCCATCGCAGCGGGCAAGAAGCGGCACCGTGAGTGTGGGGTCTGGGCCGTCTCTGCTGTCTTCAGGGTCCCTGAGGAAAGCCCCGCGTCGCGGTGGCCTGGTTCAAAGGCACCTTCTCCTGGTGTAGGCTGGTGTTTAATCTAACCACAGACTTTGGGGCGAAAGAAAGACATTTGCAGCTTGCTTTCCCCCTTCCCTTGTTTAGTATTTTCATGTTCTCCAAATGTTCCGCAGGAGCCTTAGAGGCTGTGTGGTCCAGCCTCGTTTGCAGGGATGATAAAGTTCAGGGAGGACAGGGGCTCTTTGCCCAGGGCTGTGGGGCCATTCACAGCAGAATCAGGGTTAAAACCAGGAGTCCCAGGAACCAACACAAGCCCCTTCCTGTAGCCCCTGTCCTCTGCCTGATGTTTCAGGGAGCACAAAGTCTGCTCTCCTCAGAAGGTTCCAACCCATTTCTCAGTTCCCACTTGGGGTGAGGCTTCCGTGACTGGATAGGGGCTCTCCTGGCCTGCTGAGCCAGCATAGAGAGGGTCTCCCAGCTGGGACCAGCATCGGCCACACACACAGGACGCTACAGCCAGGCCCCTCCTGGAGCAAATAGCCATTTCATGGGCTGTCACGCCTCAACAACATGCCCCAAATGGCACAACCTCAGCGCACATTTTTCAGGACTTGAGCACTTTGTTGGAGAACAAGCTGGGCGAGTTCAGGGGCCAACCCGGTGTCTTAGTGGTTAAGTTCGAGCGCTCCACTTTGGTGGCCCTGGATTCGCAGGTTCAGATCCCAGGCATGGACCGACACACTTGTCAGCCATGCTGTGGCGGCGTCCCATATAAAGTAGAGGAGGATGGGCACGGATGTTAGCCCAGGGCCAGTCTTCCTCAGCAAAGAGAGGAGGATTGGCAACAGATGTTAAGTCAGGGCCGGTCTTTCTCACACACACACACAAAAAAAAACAGCGGAGTTCAGGGGGCTGGTCTGGGCATATGAGTCAGCATGCCGCCTTCAGGACAGCTTTGCTGGCATTTTTGATAGAAAGTTGCTTCTCAGTGGTAGATGCAGATTGTCTCAGAAATTAGTGTAAACATGGCAGGAGGGGGCCTGATCTCGTCACAGCCTCTGGGAGAGGAGCCCCTGTGTGTGCAGCACTGTCCGGACGCCGGCAGCTGGCCCTGCCTGAAGCTGGTCAGGGCTGGGTGGAGCGTTCGTCCAGTGGCAACGCAAATTCCTGCCCCACAGCTGTTAAAGTTCAGTGGATTCATTGGCAGAGACCCTGCTCCGGTGCTGCAGCCCACACGGGAGCTCTCATCCCAAAGGCGTGGGGCGAGCCAGTGGCGTTCCTGATGCATCTGTGTGCCTAGTGCCTCACGCACCTGTCATGCTGGGTCCTTGCATGGTCCTGCGAGGATGGCGTGGAGAGCCCGCTTCACCGAGGGAGAGATGGAAGTGGAGAGGGACAGGGCATGTCTCTGGGTCTGTGTAGGCAACACAGGACGAGGCTAGGATTTGAACTCCCGTGTGTTAGGCAGCAGGGAGCCCTTGAAGCCAGCGAGGCAGGAGACACGTGGAGATAGCTACTGGGGAAGCTCCTCACCTTTCTTTGTCTGCATGGAGATGCTCCAGCTATTTCCACGCTAAACTTACTGTCCTCTGGTGTGTTCTGGAAGCCAGTTTCTCCCTCCCGGGATGGACCTTCTTACACAGACCATCCCCAGCTCAGAGCAGCCTGCATCCCCATCCCCACTAGTTTGCCAGTCAGAAGCACTCCTGGTAGAGAAGGGCCGGGTTCCAGGTGTGCGGAGACATGGTGGCCTGTTACCTAAAGGGCAGGTGGAGGGCCCCGTGGCGAGCGTGTGCTCACCCACTTGTCCTGGCCCCAGAGCGCTGCCCAGTGCTGCTCGGCTTGAGAACCAGGGCCGTGCGCGCAGCGGCTCCACTCTCTCCTACGTGAAATTTAAAAAGCCAGCTGAGAGAGTGACCGTTCATTCAAAAAATACCTGAGTGCCCGGCGGGCATGCTTGACACTGGTGTCCACAGGTTGCATGTCGGCGTAGGGTGGCCTGGCCCTCGCTGAGCGTAGCTGGGGGAGGCGGTTTCAGCCCCCAGGTGTGCGATCAGCAGACGTGCTCTGGAGAGAAAGGAGCCGCTGTGTATGGAGGGTGGTGCTGTCTGCCCCCATGGGGTCACCGCAGCCTTGCCGTGGAACCGATACTGGGCAGGAGGTGCAGGACAGGAGCCCATCGGGCAGTGAGCGAGGGACAGCACCTGCAGAGCCCTGAGCAGGAGAAACAGGACCAGAAGAGCGGTCAGGGTGTCTGGGGGTCATGAGTGAGGAGAAGGGCGCAGGCTGGTGCAGGAGCCTCGAGGAGCGGCTGGCTTGGGTGCTCCTAGCCCCTGGCTTCCCTGTAGTAGGGAGACAAAGGGGTGAGGCAGGAGCCACTGGGAGGAAGCCCTGCAGATTGGAGGGAGGGTGGGAGGGAGGCGTCACCAGGCGAGAGGTAACCTCAGGGCTGCGAGCAGACTCGGGATCCGGGGCATTTGACTCAGGCCACTGGACAAACAGAGGGGCAGGGCAAACGGGGTGCCGTGGGCTGAGAGAGGACAGGAGGTGGGAGGGTGCAGTGCAGAGACGGGGAAGAACAGGGTTGTCCATTTACTCCACGCGGCAGCTTCCATTCGACCCCTTCCATTCTTACTGAGAAGCCAGTTCTAAAACTTGCAGAAGGTTGTTTGGGAAATAAACAAAAAATGCAGCTGACGTGTCCACCAACTTCTTGTCCTCCCAGTTTGACTTACTGGAAATGGACCGCCTGGAGAGGCCACTGGTCAACCTGCCCCTCCTTCTGGACCCATCTTCTTACGTGCCCGACACAGTTGACCTCACGGACGACGCCCTGGCCCGCAAGTACTGGCTCACCTGCTTCGAGGAGGCCCTGGACGGGGTGAGGCCCAAGGCGGGGCAGGCGGCCCCAGGGAGCGGAGGCTGGTGTCTCGGGAAATTGTCTCCAACTGTCTTGGGTTCCCAGGGGAAATGAGAGGTGTAGTGAGGGAGGATGGGTGTTTTCCAGCAGCCATTCGGTCTGTTTGAGTGGGGGAGGGGCGGTTCATATTTCTTCGGTCAAACACAATTCCTGGTGGTTTGTTGGGGCGGCGAGGCACGTTTTTTAGAAGTGCACCAAGTAACTACTAGTTACTGCATTTCTTCAAAAAAGCAAGCAATGTGCACGGTGTCAGGGCAGCAACGGCTGGACGCCAGGCTCGGCGGGTCATGGCTTGAGGTTGTTGCTCCCCATGGGAACATATGTTCCTCCATAAAGCCCTGTAGAGTGAGGGGTCCCACCCTGCCCTGGGCCTCATGTCCAGAACCCCCTGTCTCCTCAGCAGGGCAGGAGCCAGTGATGAGCAGGACTCAGGGCTCATGTTGGATGACATGGCTCTGAGCCTTGGGTCAGGGCTAGTGGTGACCCCTGTTCCCGCCCACAGAGATGAGCCCCCAGGAGACTGACGTGCCAGGCAGACGAGCCTGTCCCCCGTGGCTGCCACCGCGCCTGCCGTTCATGTGCTCGGAGGCCAGCTCTGAGCACAGCCCTGGCCGAGGAGCAGGCTGGGGCTTTACTGACCTCCCTGTCCTTGGTAGGTAGTGAAACGGGCCATGGCCAGCCAGCCAGGTTCTGTGGACGCAGCTGAGAGGGCGGAGAAGTTCCGCCAGAAGTACTGGAACAAGCTGCAGACGCTGCGACACCAGCCATTGTAAGTCCGGCCTTCTCTAGCGTGTGACTGCCATGTAACTGGCCCTGCGAGTTGGGCCAGTGGCACCCTTGGGCGTGCGCCAGCGGCCTGGCTCCTGTGAGTGGGGAGGCCTGGTGTGCGTGGCCCCCAGGGGTGGCCCCTGCCGGGGAGCATGCGCTCACTCAAGGGCCGGGGTTACCGGTGACTGCTCCTAGCATCCCCATGAGGCTCCGCACACCTCCCGCAGCGCACACCCTTGGAGACACTCAGCAAGGCCGGGTGGGCCCACTCAGGCTTTCCCGCTTCTCCATTGGTGCCGCGAGGATGTCCCTGGGGGCGGAGGAGGTGGCAGTGAGCCGGCAGCATGCTTGGCTGTCTGGCCTGCTCAGCCTCCCCCTGCCTGGCTCTGTCAACAGCGCTTATGGGACCCTGACTGTGCGCAGCCTTTTGGACACGAGGGAGCACTGTTTGAACGAGTTCAACTTCCCGGACCCCTACTCCAAGGTGAGCGCACCTTCTCTGGGGGGCGCATGCTTGCAAGGGGTCCAGGGACGCAGCGAGCGGGGGATGTGGGGCCTGTCCTGTCCTGTCCAGGTTTGGTGGCAGCCCCAACCCCCAGAACTGGCGACAGGCTGCGTTGTGGAGCCACCCCGGCGGGTCTATTTCGAGAGCGCCGGGCAGCCCCTTGGTTGGCCGTGCCTGCTGCAGAGCTGTCGGTTGGAGGCAGCGTGGGGGCTCCCCCAGAGCAGAGCAGTAGCCTGGGGGCTCTAACAGCATCCATTTAGGGTGCTGGGTGTGTGGCGAGAGAAAGGGGAGCAGGTGGGTGGCAGGACCAGGTCATGGAACCTTTGGGACAGGCCACCTCTGTGCTGGCCGAGGGGCGCCAGCCTCCCGAGGGAGCACATTTCTCTGCGTCTGCCAGAGCCTTGGGCTGAGAAGCCCCCACCCTCCTCCTGGCCCCCGGGGTCGGCCTAGAGCCTCGGAGTTGGTATTTGTGGGGGTCCAGGTCCTCTGCCCTGGCCCTTCTCCGCCCCGCCCTCGCCCACAGCACCGTCACACCGGGGCCAGAGCCCTGCTGAGCCCCAGCCTTCTCGGCGCACGGTTTAGACTTGCCCTCTCAGCCAGTGCTGCTCGAATCAGTGGTATTTTTAACCTGATACAATCTTGGTTTGTGTAAACTCCTGCCGTGACGTGGCAGTGAGCGCTCTGTCCCCTCAGAGGGGGTTCACGATTGGTGACATGCTCTGCAGCATTCCCAGCGGGGTGCCCTTCCCCCTGCTCTGCTTAGGGCCTGGGGGAGGCGAGGCCGCATCCAAGGTCATGACCTACGTCTCGCATCTGCCCGCAGGTGAAGCAGAGAGAAAATGGCGTAGCGTTGAAGTGTTTCCAAAGGGTGATCCGCTCCCTGGACGCGCTGGGCTGGGAGGAGCGGCAGCTGGCCCTGGTCAAAGGGCTGCTGGCCGGCAACGTCTTTGATTGGGGAGCGAAAGCCGTCTCTGAGTAGGTGCCTGCCGTCTGCGCAGCCGCTCTGTATGGCCTTGTCCCCACCCCTTCCTTCTCGTCCCCACAGCCACACGTGGCTCCGGGTCCTGGAGGCTGCCCAGGCCCAGCCTGCTGCTGTGGAGCAGCCCTGGCCACAGGCCTCGGCCGGCCCAGCTTGGCCCATGTGGAGGTGGCAGTGAGGGGACTGGGGGTCCCGGTGGCCTTGGTGCTGCTTGGGCTCTGTGGGCACGTGCAGCCTCTTGAGTGAGCATGGCAGCCCACTAGCTGTGCGGTCCCAGCCTCCCTGCCCGTCCAGAAGGGCAGGTGTGGAGGGTGGAGGATGTGGACGTGGGGCTGATGTTTTCAGTGATGAAAACCCAAATTCTTGGCTACCACAGAGTAGGATTCAGGTGACCCTTTGTGTTTGAAATAACAAAAGTGCTTCACGGAGGAACTCAGCCGACTTCATGGTGGGGACACGCGCATCCCAGGCGACTGAGCTGCCTGTCCTGAGGCCCCCTGCTGGGTGCTCATGGAATGTAGCGTTTCCACAGTTGTTTACCTTAATCCCCAAAGAAGCCACTTCCCAGTCCCTGGGCCTCACAGGTGGTCCACCCACCGCGGAGCGGGGCCACTCCCTCTGCTCTACGCTCACTCTCCCGCCTGCTGCTCCCACCTCCCTGGCCCTCGCTGGGTCCACCCACGGTGTGCTCTTGGACACCGACACTGGGAAGAGCCGTCTACCTCCCTCCCCACCCTTGTCACTGGCTGTTCCTTTAGGCAGCGTTTCTGGGCGTCTGCTAGGCAAGGCTGGTGGCCACACTGACCCAGGGGACCCTGCCCATGGCCTCCAGGCGCAGAGGACATCCCCAGCACCACTGCTCCACGTTCTCGAGCTGACGTCGTTCATTGAGAAACGTGCTGCTGTCTTCTTCCACTGTCACCACTCGGGGCTCAGAGGTCTGCTGACCGCGGCAGTGGGGACGCCTCTCAACTACCATTGACGACAGTGCACTCATCCAGTTTGGAAAACACGTCTTTCGGGGTGCACAGTGAGCAGCGTAGGCTGAGATTTGGGGGTTTTTATGACTTTTTTTTCTCCTTCCTCACGCAGTGTCCTTGAATCTGACCCCCAGTTTGGGTTTGAGGAGGCGAAGAGGAAGCTACAAGGTAGGGCCCAGGGCTGGCCTCTTCTGCTGGGACTTGGGCCCCGGCAGGGGGAGGAAGCAGCGAGGGGAGCAGGGCCGGGAGTGGGTGAGGACCGGCTCCTGGGAGAAGTGAGCGGGTGGGTAGGGGTGATCGCCCCCAAGGGGCGCGGCTGACTCATCCCCGTGTCTCACAGAGCGGCCCTGGCTCGTGGACTCGTACAGCAAGTGGCTCCAGAGACTCAAGGTACCTGAGCTGCCCACCCGCCTCTGCCACGTGCACTTGAGGCCTGGGAGGAGGGGCCCGCGTGGGGCTCCCACGAGGAGAGGGCGCAGGGGGTGGCAGGGGCCTGCCCGGGCAGTGTGCCAAGGGCCCTGGAGTCTCACTCCCCTGGCTGCGGGTCTGCGTGACCGTCCCTGCTCCAGGCCTGGCTCCTGTGGGGACCATTGACTAGGTCAGCTGACTTCAGTTCAGAGGTTGTTGGGGCCAGTGGTTCTGGACGAAGCACAGGCGGGCCTGCCCCGTGTCCCCAGCGCCCCCTGCACCTGCGGGACCAGCAGCCCTCAGCCCAGCCCCGGGAGCGGGGAGCGTGGAGCGTGGCGTGTGGCGGTGTGTGGAGCGCGTGGACGCGCCTGTTCCCAACAGCACGTCTGGTTTTGTCTTGCAGGGGCCCCCTCACAAATGTGCCTTAATTTTCGCAGATAACAGTGGAGTAGACGTCATTTTGGGAGTCTTCCCCTTTGTCAGGGAGCTTCTCTCTAGAGGGACGGAGGTGAGTGGCGAGGCCGCGCGGCGGGACCCTTGCCCTGGGCTCCTCCGTGCGCGGCAGGTAGGTGCGGGTGAGCGGTGGCTCACAGGGGAGGTGACCCCCAGCCCGACCCCAGCGTGCCAGGGCCATCTTCCTCCCAACCCAGGGCCGGCCCTTTCGGAGGCCACCAAGCAGTGAGAGGTCGCCAGGGTTGTGCTCTCAGCTGCAGCCCTGGCGGGCGGGCGAGCACAGGCTGGCAGGGTACTGGGCAGCGGCCGAGGTCCCTAAAGAGCCTGGACATCCTGCAGGTCATCCTGGCGTGCAACTCGGGACCCGCCCTGAATGACGTGACCTACAGCGAGTCCCTCATCGTGGCTGAGCGTGTGGCGGCCATGGACCCCACAATCCAGTAAGCTGGGTGGGGGCCCGGGGGCACCAACACGGGCCCCAACACGGAGAGGTGGGATGCGCGGTGGGAGAGGTTTGGGGCGCCACCTCACGGGGCACCGGTCCCTTGTGCTCGGCAGCTCGGCACTCAGAGAAGAGAGGCTCCTGCTGATGCAGACAGGCTCCAGCTCCCCCTGCCTGGACCTCAGGTACCCCGCGGCACCTCCATCCCCAGATCCCCCCAGGTCCTCCACACGTGCGAGGTGACGGAATTGAGCAGCACCGAGCACAGCCCTGTGGCAGGGTCCAGGCGGTCTTCTTTCCTCGGGGACCTGGGCGGGTGGGCTCAGGACCCCATCAGCTACACCGCAGGCTGGTCAGGCTCATGTGGGGCGGAGGAGCAGACACCCCGTGGCTGCCCGGTTCAGAGGCCACAAGTGGGGCTCTGGGTACCCCGTGTCTCCACCTGTAGATGGTGGGGGTCTATTTCCCCACGATCATCCTTAGATGACTAGTTTATTGTCTTAGAGCTTTCTGCCCTGGGGATTCTGGAACATAAAAGAGCCCAGCTATCTGGAGTCCGCCGTGGACAGGAGCATCAAGGCAGCTCTGGGTGTGTGGGTGGTGATGCCCCAGTGTTGACTTCATCCCCCTCCAGGCCCACCGTTAACCCATGAGGGAGGAGGATGTAAACCCACGAAAAGGACTAAGGTCCCTGAAAGTTCACAGTAGAAAAGTGTTGCTAAGGCCCGGTGTTCGAGACAGGCTGCCTTCTGGTAATGGAGGCGCAGCTGCCTGGGGTCCCCGAGGCCCCGGGAGGAGCTGCCGGGCAGGCTGTTGTAGGATCGGGCAGGGTTTAGAGCGCCATGGTCAGTGCGTGGTGTTGGGCGTCTCCGGGCATTCTTGCTGGTCATTGCCTTTGGTGGGAGGCGGGGTGTGGCACCCACCCCTGCCTTCCGCGCCCGCCTCACTGCCCCCTTCCTCTCCGAAGCCGCCTGGACAAGGGGCTAGCCGTGCTGGTACGGGAGCGCGGCGCGGACCTGGTGGTCATCGAGGGCATGGGCCGCGCTGTCCACACCAACTACCACGCGGCCCTGCGCTGTGAGAGCCTCAAGCTGGCCGTCATCAAGAACTCTTGGCTGGCCGAGCGGCTGGGCGGCCAGCTCTTCAGCGTCATCTTCAAGTACGAGGTCCCGGCCGAGTGAGGTGCCCGCCTGCCGGACTCTTCTGCTCGTCACTCGTCAGGAATGTATTTCGACTACAACAGGGAAACTGCGTTCAAATCCGTGTATTTATATCGTGCTTCTGTGACTGCGAGCGGGCTCACCGCCATGGGCACGGCGCCCGAGGCATTGAGGCCGGTGTTCACGCTGCTGTGTTCATGGTGGGGACACAGCTCTTGTCCCATGGGACACTCGTATTGGAATGTATTTAGCTGTTAAATAATCTTTTATATATATATATAAATATATATATAAATACACACAGATGCCTGTGACGGGGGCGCGGGGCTCGCACCAGTAGAGCTTCTGGACGGAGGGCGGGCTGGCTTTGCCTTTGCTCTTTGGTTTCCGAGAATGCAGCCCACCTGGAAACCTTGCTGAGTCTGGGCACGTCCGGGCAGGCCCCTGCCGGCCCTTTCTCCGGGGAAGCCGAGAGTGGGGTCTTTCCCTTCAGTTACTTCTAGAACTCTCAGGTCCGCCTTGGCCTGTGTGCCGTGGCCACTGCCCCATCACGTGGCTTCCTGCGGCTCTGCCCGCCCCCTCCCTCACCCCCACTGCAGCCCAGAGAGGATACCCACCAGCGTGTCTGTGTGGAGACAGTCGCCCTCTGCGTCCCAGCACTCTGAGGGCGCTCGGCAGCACTCCTGACTCGAGCTGCCGAGAGGAGCCGCGGGCGTCGAGGGCTCTCAAGGTGGTGGCTGGCACACACTCCTGCTCAGAGTGGTCAGACCACATGTGTGTTTTTGCTGTGGCCTTGAGCCCACGCCCAGATCCCTGCCTGTGACAGGTGGGCGGGCGAGGGGCTCCCCACTGTTCCCAGCTCCTCCCCCAGCTGGACATGTTCAGGGTGCACACCTGGGCCGCAGCCGCCGCATCGCTGCAGAACTCACCTTGGAATGGGTGGCAAGTGGAAGACATTGGTTTCTTAGGAAGTGAGGACCTCGGAGCAGGGAGCCCCTGCCACGTGGCCCCTGGGTCTTTGGGAACAGGGCTGCGATGTGGCACAGCGGAGCAGCCCCTGAGCCCCGAGGAGGCCCAGCTGCCACCAGCGCTCCCAGCCCCCCTCACCTCTAGAGAATCCAGAAAAGCAAGGGCCAGGGCAGGGGGTGAGGGCAAGGCCAGCCTGGCTGTCACCTGCAGGGAGCTGAGCCTGTTCATCTTTCTCCGCACCCTCATTTTCACTGAGACCCCCACACACTCACTGCCCTGCTGGGTTATGGAAGCTGGGTGCGGTGAACCCCCTTCCAGGTGGCTTTCCTCAGTCTCGTGGGAACTGCCCTGACCTCAGTGCAACAGGGAACAGGGCCTGGGGCCAGCCTTGGAGGGCAAGGGGCCAGTCCTGCACATGCCAGCGCCCCAGGTGGCCCACCTGTCTTGCCCCCACTCTGTTGCACCCCCAGCCCTGCCTGCAGGTGACTCCCACACAGACCCCAAAGCAGCTGCTTGGTTATGGAGCCCAGGCCTGGCCAGTCCAGTGGGTGGTGGGTCCCTGTGATCTCCACCTCCCCAAGGGTGCCCCAGCCTTGACCCCAATGTAGCCTGGCCCTGTGCCCCCCAGCATGCAGCCTGCACAGCTTAGCAACCTGTGGCCGCCTTTGCATGGCATGGCCTTCCCTGGCCCCTCCACCTGGGCTGGCCTCTGCCGTCTGCTCTGTGGTGGTGGAGAAGGCCTGGCCAGTCTGGGGTCCCCCCAGTGCAGAGGGGTTCTGGCCCAGATGCCCAGGAGGGCTCGAGAGGTCCTGCCAGAGCCCAGCTCAGCCTAATGTCAATGATGCCTGGTGGGTCCTCATCTTCCCCGGGCCTGGCCCTCAGGAGGGGCCACACCACCCTGAAAGCTGGCTGGACAGAGGCCGGGGGAGCTTACGGGGGCCATACGGTGAGGGGGGCACAGGCTCCTGAACACCTGCCTCCAGGTCCCCCTCCTGTGACAGACCCTCCCCTTTCCCAGCCAGAGCAGGAGGGCTCTGGGACCCCCGGGAGCTGAGAGCAGCCCCTGGAAGGTAGCTCGTGAAGGGGGCCAGCGCCCACATAGAGCTGGATGGAGCTGACCCCCCATTTCTCATGAGAGGCGGGGCACCGTCCCCAGGAGCCCCAGCACTCAGCCCACCCCCTTGACTGCCCCCAAGATTTTAGGAGCCTGGAAGGCCCGGCACATCCCCTGAACGCCCTGCCGTGGTGCCCCCTTCTGGGGTTAGGCCACGGCGCCCCCCACGCACATGCTCCCCAGACCCGAGGAGGGAGGAGGGCTCGCTAGGTTCTGAGGGGCCTGGTAGGGCCTGGGGGACCAGTGGGGCCAGCAGACACCCACACCCAGGCCTTTGCTGAGTTTGGGCCAGTGACCGGTGCAGGTCCCTGGGGCCTATGGAGGGACAAGGGAGAGCGCCCCCCAGAGCAATCCAGCCCACCAACACTGAGCCTTTCCGTCCCCGTGCCCAGCACCTGCTTTCCCAAGGGCCCCTGCCCCAGAGCAGCAGGGGTCATCCTGCGGTGGGGCCCAAGGCCTCTGTGAGCCAAGACACAGGGCGGGCCGTACTGAGGCCTCTGTCCATTGCAGAGGTCCTTGGAGTGGCCCCTGACACTCCAGGTGGCTCCTGTAGAGGCCAGGTGCCCCGGGGGGCAGAGGACAGGCCCCGGCACAGCCCCCTCTTGCAGCCCGGCCAGGAGTCCAACTTCTTCAGGAAAGGGGCAGTCCTGGAATCATGTGCTTTGAGACTTCGGGGTAGGGCAGCCCCCCAGCTGGGGGTCCTCTGGCCTGGGGTCCCTGCCCAGAGCTAAGGTCTACCCCTGAAGAGGGGCTGGGAGGAGCAGGGGGTGTATGTTGGGGGCTCATGGCCCTCCCCTGGGGAGCCAGTCCAGCTAAGTCCTCCGAGGACAGAGGTCAGGGGGCATCCTCCGGGCTTTGCACAGACGCCAGCCGGGAGCCTTGGTGCATGGCCAGAGGAAATGGGTGTGAGTGTGTTTATTGGAGTTGTGTTCAGGAGTTTACAAAGAGTCTAGAATGTCTCGTACAGAGCAGGGTTTGTGCAGAATGAAGCAAACAGTCGGGGCGGGCACAGGCAGCTCTGGGCACGGGACAAGCATCCCGGAGCCATGCGCCCCCGCACACCCACACGGCTAAAAACCAGGGGAGTGGAAAGGGACTCGGCACCATTGTAATGTAGAAGCTTTGTCTCTAAAAGTTTAAATATCACTCTGTGTATCTTAAAATGTTGTGGAGACTTTGCCCAGCCCCAGGGGCGGGCTCCCCTCCTCCCCAGGAGGAGGGGCAGGGGCAGAGGGCAAGGGCGGCAGAGGGGCACCCAGCCACACCCAGGACAGGCAGGGCAGCTTTGGGGACAAGCACACTCGGCCCTGAGCAAACACTGGACCCTGCCCGGCCGGCCGAGGGGAGGCCGCTGACGTCCCCCGCGGACGCTGGGTCAGAGTCTGAGCAGGAGGCCGGTGCCGGCGGCACCCGGTGGCTGGTCTGTGGCTCCCTTGGAGGGGGCTGGTGCGTCCCCGCAGCCCTCTTGGCCCACAGAGCAAGCACCCTCGGGGGTGCCCCGCTCCTCCTCCGGGGGTCCCCGCAGGCCCTGCAGCCGCTGCTGCCGCTCCTGGGCCTGGCGGGCGCGGCTGGCGATGGCGCGCACACGGCTCTGGCTGCGGGAGGAGGAGCGCCGCAGGAAGCCCGGGGCCCCCACCGTCCCCTCCCCAGCCAGGCCCAGGCTGGTGGGCGACGTGATGTCACCAGCCTGCTGGAACCCCGTGAGCCAACGCAGCTGCTCTGTCAGGGCGTCCCGCCGCCCCACTGGCCCCTGCCTGGCCGGGCCCGGGCTGCGGCCCAGGCAACGGCCCAGACTCTCAATGCGTGGGGCAAAGTCATCAGCTGTCAGGTCCCCCAGGCTCTTGGACTTGGCGGCCACAGGGCAGTCCCGGAGGCCCGCCAGGGGGAGGCAGCCCCAGGACGGCCGAGGGGCCAGGGGGCGGGGCTGCAGCTCATCAGGCACTGCAGGCAGCTGGCCCGCAGCCCTCAGATTGGGGTTGGATTTGCTCTTGGTCACAGCGGGCAGGTCTAGGTGGACGGCCGAGGCCGAGCAGGGCCTCAGGGGCAGGCGTCCAGCTGGGGCTCCAGCGAGGCTCTCGCGGCCCAGGCCCTGCAGGGAGAGGTCAATGACTGTGTCACTGGACGACATGCTAGAGGATGAGGACATGCTGTCTCGGTGGCTGCCTGGCTCCAGCCGCTGCCACAGCCGGTCGCTGCCCGTGGCATCTGAGTACACGATGGGAGAGGGCCCGGCCAGGGGCCACCGTCCGCCCAAGGGCTCCGGGGGCACTTGCCCCTCACTCTTGGCCCTTCTGACAGGGGGCAGATGGCCCAGGGCCCGGGGGTGACCTCTGCTGTCCATCTGGCTGCTGGGGACCCCCTCGCATGCTCCACTGGGGCCCCCACCGTTGCACGCCTGCCGCCTGCTTTCGGAGGCTGGCTCAGTGTCCCTGTGGCTCCCGGTCCTGAGCTGGAGGAGCATGGAAGCTCCCAGAGCCGCCCCTGGGGGGCTCGCTGCTTTGGCGCCAGGTCCTGCAGAGCACTGGGGCCCCCCCAGGGTGGGGCTGGGGGGAGCGGCCACCAGGCCTGGGGGGCCGGGGCCCAGGACTAGCTCTTCGGCAATGGTTTCCAAGCTGCACAGTGAGGAGACCGACCTCTGCGTGGAGAAGGGGCGGGTGTCTGTGGAGGAAAGGGAGAGGAGCGTGTCGGGTGGCATCCTCGTGGCCCCTGTGCCCACAGGACCCCCAGCGGCCGGGCCCCTCCATGCGCACACAGCTGCCCCCACCCTGCCCTCTGGCTCCGCTGCTGCTGGGGCCGGGGCAGCAGACAGGCCCTGTGCCCACAGGCGGGGCCCACGGGCCAGCTGACAGGCCAGGCCTGGGTCCTCTGGGGGCTGGGCCCGCTCATTACCTGGCATTCGGCTGCTCTCAGTTCCTAACTACAGAGGCAGCGTGGGGACAGAAAGGAGAACAGGGTGGTCAGCATAAGGGTGGGGCTGGCAGATGGACAGACGGACAGCAAGGCTGGCAGGGTGCAGGGAGGCAGCGGGGAGGAGGACGGCTCGGCTCCCACCCCTCCCTCCCCAGGCTGGGGTCCACTCCCCATGACAAGGTGGCCTTGAGCAGTAGCCTGTCACAACCAGGCCAGGCGGGGGCTTCAGGAGCAGGGCTGCTCAGCACAATTCAGCTATAAATACCCTCCCAGGGCCGAGGGGCATATGCAGTCTGCTCCACTTTGCAAACTCTGAGGCCCAGCGTCAAGGCTTTGAGCACCATCCAGGAGTCCCAGGGGCATCGGGCCGCCCTGCAGCGAACCACCAAGCCACACCAGACTTCCCAGAGCACTACGGGGCAGCCTGGCCCTGGAGTGAGGTGGGAGGGGGACTGGAAGCTGCCCCTGGGTCCTAGGACGGACATGGGAGCAGCTGGTCAGGCCAAGGAAGGAGGCCCAGCTCAGGCACTGGGGCTGGTGTCAGGAGGCCACACTTGGGGCTCCAGGACTCAGCAAGCACGCCCTGGCCCTCAGGGCCACTGGTTGGACTCACACCTCCAAGTCCCCACCGTAGGGTGAGGGCAGCTGTGGCCAGACCTGCTCCCTTTTCCCTGGCCACTGGGGACGGAGGGGCCCTCAGACAGCAAGAGGCCCAGGGATCGGTCGTGCTCGGAGGGGGTGGGGGTGCTGCAGGGCCTGCGGGACAAGCCGATGGAGCAAAGGGAAATGAAGGCACGATGAGCACACAGGGCAATGGTTGTGGACACGGAAGCGCAGGCAGCGGGGACACCGGGCCCAGGCCATGCCGAGGGACGGCGTGGGGGACACCCCGGGGGATGCCAGGGAGGAGCAGCTGGTCTTACCCGTGGAGAACATGGGGGATTTACTCCTAATCTCCTCCAGCTTTTGAACGAACAAGGCATTCATCTCCCTCTGCAAGGCCCCCGCCTGCCTGCGGGCGCCCTCGGGCCAGCGGGGGGCCACCTCGGGGCTGCCCGGGGTGCTAGAGTCCGAGGACACAGAGCCACTGCCGCCCGGACCCTGCCGCTGGGCCCTGGGGCCCTTGGGGGCCCCTCTGCTTCTCCCCAGGGCGGCGTGGGGGGCCCCCAGGGAGTCCGCCCGGGCACGGGGCTGCTGGCTGATGGCTGTGTGCCCGCCTACGGGCCCTGGACTGGGCGGCTGCCCCCTCTGCAGGCCCTCGGCATCCTCGCCGGCGCAGGAGCCCACCACACACTTCATGCAGGTGGCGGCCATCCCGGCAGGCCCAGGGCCCTCAGGGGAACGCTGGGGCCGCCCCTGCACCGGGCTCCTCTCTGCCAGCCCCTTACCTTGGGGGCTGCGGCTGCCGGGCTCCTCTGGGGCCAGGGCCTCTGGAGCGGGGCAAGGGCTGGGGGGTGTCACGTCACGGGCCTCCCCCTCGGAGCCTGCGTCCTGTGTGCCCAGGACCAGCTCTGGGAAGGCCTTGTGGCCAGGCTTCTGGCTCTTGGTCGGGGCGCTAGCCGTGCGCCTCAGGAGCCTCTGGCTAACAGAGGGCCGGGGCAGGGGCCGTCCAGCAACATGACTGTCCAGGGAGCCGGGCTTTGGGCCTCGGAGGAACAGGCCTTTTAGACCCAGAGCCTGCTTGACCTGCAAGAGAAGGAGCACACATAGCCGGCAGCCGGGCACCAGGGGCTGGGGAGCACTGTGCCCCGTCCAGCCGTGGCCCAGCAGGCAGCGGCCTGGCTGAGCCCACTGCAGCCCGAGGGAACAGCTCGCTGAGGGCACTGGCAGGCATGTCGGGCTTGGGCCACTCAGGTCCAGGGCACCTCTACCAAGGACAGCAGCTGCTATGGCCTCGGCAGACTAGGAATGAGCCCTTCCGGCACGGGTGGAGCGAGTGGGTGCTGGTGAATGAAGGTCTCAGGGCAGGTGGGCCCAGCGAGAGCCAGCAGGAGAGGCCCCCACCAGGTTCTCCCAAGCAGAGACTTCAAACTCTGGAACCTGTGCCCACCACACCATGCACCCCTCCCCATGGCCCCTGGCTCTGGCAGGACAGGCTGGCACAGGGGCCCACAAGACAGCGCTGGTGTGGAGAGAAAGATGGAGCGGGCACCAGATGGAGCAGGCACGCCCGGCTCACAACTGCCCCACCTTCAGGCGCCGCAGGCTGAGGAAGCAAGCACAGCCAGGTACAGGCCCGCGGTCTGCTCTCCCGTGCCCCTGCCGGCCACTGCTCTGGAGGGGCTGCGTCTTCTAGGAGCCTTCCCAGACTCCTGCCAGGCAATCTTTCCCAGCCTTGCCCTGCTCTCTGCTCAAAGGCCCCCAAGGGCCCACACTGGCTCAGCGCCCCCTGAACCCCAGCTGGCCCAGGGTCATCCTGCAAGACCTCTCCCTGCAGCCTCCCTGCCTGAGGCCCACTGGGGGCCCCGGGACAGGCTGGCAAGTGCCTGGGTCAACGCTGGAGGGGCCGGCAGCTGCATCTTGAGTGTGCAGAGGCCAGAAGGGTTC
This sequence comes from Tapirus indicus, assembly GCA_031878705.1. Taxonomy (NCBI): domain Eukaryota; kingdom Metazoa; phylum Chordata; class Mammalia; order Perissodactyla; family Tapiridae; genus Tapirus; species Tapirus indicus. Next base: position 85,881,719 of record CM062924.1, on the reverse strand, counting down.
TCACATGCAGAGACCCTGACAGCAGCCACCTCTCCCCAATGACACGGGGACACTTCTGGGCAGAGGCATTCAAGTGGCCAGCACTTGAATCAGCTTCCTGATTCAAGATCCCAAATCCAGAGCAATTTGGTCCAATTGGTTGGAAAGTCATTTAGAAGAAGGTCCAGGATTCAAGCTCGGAGCTCCTGGTCACTGGGACCTCCCCACCCCAACCCTGGGCGTCGTGGGCACAGACAGAGTCAGAGGGGCACACAGCGGGGGCAGGGGGGTGAGGAGGGAGGGAGGAAGGGAAGGGGTCCTGGGTGCCAGGGGAGCTCTCAGTTAGAGGACTGGACACTGCGGGGGGCGGGGGACACAGGCTGAAGTCCTGGATCTGCTTCGTAAATGCTACTCTGTGGCTGAGGATGGCCCGAGGGACCCGCAACCACGTCACCATCCATGTCACGTGAGCTGACAGTCTCCAAAATGCTACCAGGAATCACGGATGCTAATGGGGGCGGCCTGAGCATGCAGGGAGAGGCGGGCAGGCCACGCCGCCCCGTGCTGGGGTACCTTTGAGCCCCTAACAGGGCTGTGCTTCTAAAAGTAGACTTTGGACATAGAGAAGCCACTGCAAGACCAAAGAGACAGAGTGAAGACTGTGAGACACCAACACCGGGGGGTGCAGAGCCCGCAGAGACAGGCAGACACACGACAGACAGATGGACGGACGACGGACAACGGAGAGCTGCATCCTGCCAGCACCGCGGGCCCGTGGAGCGCGGGGGAGAGAGACGGTTAGTGCTGGGACCTTGCAGGACCCCCGTATGTGCCTGACTGACCACCGCGGTCCAGCCTGCCCGGGCCCTGAGCACAGAACCAGGACCCCCGGGCTCTACAGACTGGAGCAAGACCCCTGTCCTGGGGCGGGGGCCATGTGCTGGGGAACAGGGTGGGGTCGTGAGGCAAAGCCAGGCAGACACCTTCCGAGGAGGGATGGAGAGCCAGGCGGACCCTGAGAAGTAGAGGGAGGGGGCGCTCAGGAGGGATAGGAAGGGCGTCCGGAAAGGGCCAGGGCGTCCACCTCCTGGTGCCCACAGCGGCCCCGGGACACAGAAGTCAGGTGCCCCTACCACCGATTTTGCAGGTGGAAAAACAGGCTCAGCGAGGTAACCACTAGCCCTCACGGCCCTGGGGTCAGGAGCTAGCCCAGGGGTCACTGCTGGGGTGGGGCTGGAGCACTCCTTCCCAACAGCAGGTGGCTCCGCAAGTGGCACTCACCTTACCACTGATGTCACTGATGGCCACGTGGACAAAGATGGAGGCCTCTTCCATCCCCTCCAGGTACACGTGCCGATAGCCTGAAACAGCCAGGGGCATGGCTCACCCTGCCCCCACACTCTACTTAAAGGTCCCAGGCCCTAAATACAACTAGTGAGCCCAGTCCTGAGGACTCTGCCTCGTCCAGGAAGCCCGCTGGTATTGCTCCATCCTACAGGGACCTTGTCCTCTTCCGGGGGGCTGGGGGACTCTGCAGCCGGAGCTCCCCTCCCCCACCCCATCCACAAAGCCCCTGTGGCCTCATGCGCCCTCCTCAGCTCCCTTTGTGTCCCCCAGGCCCACCTGTGGCAGAAGCCAACTTGCAGGAGGAAGCTGAGCTCCACCCTGTCCTGGAGTTCTCAACTGGCCTCTACAGGGGACACTGGCCTGTGGGGGGGATGCTGGCCTGTTGGGGACGCTGGTCTCTACAGGAGACACTGGCCTGGGGCTCTGTCCTCCGTGCCCTGCCCACCTGGCATCATGCTGCTGAAGGCCAGTGTCCTCTGGCCGATGAAGTCACGCCCGATGGGATCGTGGTCCCAGACAAGGAAGCGCACCAGCGCGAGCTCCGGCATGTGCACCGTGAACACCAGGGTCTCCTCCCACATGGGGTTGAATCCTGGAGGCCACCAAGAGGAGGTGTCACCTCCCCCCAGCCCCACCTCACATGGCTCCAGCCTGGAGGCCACCTAGGCCCATGCCCTCTCCCAGTGCCTCCTCTTGGGCTGGCTGCCCGGTGAAGGGGGGCAATGCCTGGAGGCCGGGTGGCCATCACTGGGCTTCCAGCCGAGGGGGCCGCCTGGAGGGTTACCTGGGTCACAAGAGGTGGCCCTGGCCCCCTTCCCTTCCTGGTCAGACTGGCATTGCCAGCAGGGGAGCATGACGGGGTCTTGGGGCACAGGTCAGCATGTGGGGGCCCGTGGCCTCACCGTTGTCGTCCACCACGCGGGTCTGCTCCTTGTTGCAGTCCACGGGGAGCCCAATGACCTCCACCTCCACGAAGGGGTCAATGATCTGGCGCAGAGGGCAGGGGTGGCACCAGGGCCCGGGCCAGCTCCAGCCCCTCCCGTCCGCACGCAGGCCCCCCTCCTACCTCCCCTCGGTCCCCCAGCATCGAGTCTCGCGGCTTGGGGAGCTGCTGCCCGCTGATGACCCGAAGCACCAGCTGCTTCTTCAGCTGCCCAGGCAGGGGGTCCTCAGAGTTGGGGTTGAAGATGCCTGAGGGGGCCGGGTGCAAGGCTGAGCTGGGCGGGGCAAGGCCCCCCCTCTCCAGGCCCACCCCCAGTTACTGGACAGGAGCCCCAGGCCGGGGAGGAGGAAGGGGAGGTATGGCATTCCAGTGGGGGGGTGCCCGGGGCCTGTATGCTGGTCACCTTTGTGACCACCCCGTGACGTGGGCACAGCTCATCCCCTCCTATAGGTGACCCCAGGGGGCTCAGCACGTGTGTGAGGCGGTGTGCCTCTGGGTGCCAGGAGCATGGTGGGGTGGGGGTGGTGCCAGGGGGCAGGGCAGCCGGGGCTTGTGCAGACTGACAACTCGAGGGGCGCCACAGGTACAAGGTGCATGGGGCAAGCACGGAGCAGGAAGGAGGGATTCAGGTTAAAACGGGAAGCAGCCCTCGTCATTTTCAGCGTGGGGGAGGAGACTGAAGTGTCTGGGAGGGGAGGAGGGAGCCCCTAAAGGTGCCCCCCGGACCCCAGCTCCGGGCCTCTGGGGTGGGAAGGGCGGCACTGGGCCTCCTCAGACACATCGCGCTGGTGGCCCGCATGGGGGCCGGGCGGGGGAGGGGCTCCCTAATTCCCCCTCCAGATCCATGCAGAGTGGCCCACCAGGGGCCCTTGCAGTCTCGGCACATGTCCCCAGCCCCCGTCTCACCCTGGCACATGCACGGGGGTTTGAGCACGTAGCCGCAGCTGCCGTTGGCGCTGAACTTGGCACGGTTCAGCTGCAGCATCCGCCCCTCTGACTGGTAGTTCAGGGCAACTGTGGGGAAGGACGTGAGGTGGCCCTGTCCATGCCTGGCCTGTGGCCCCTGCTGACCCTGCATAGCCGCCCGTGAGCCCAGCGTTGGCGAGCGTTCGTCAGCACGAGCAGGGGCCCTGGGCTCACAGCGGTGCACGACTGGGGCCACGCGTCCCAGCAGAACGTCCCCCGGGGCCCACACAGCCAGCACCCCAGGAAGCTCATAGGCAGACCTGCATCTGCTTTCCCACCTGGCCCCATGGTCCTAAGGACCCGACCCCAGGACCAGCCTGTGGAAGCTGGCGGGATGCCGCGGAGGGTCTCCCAAGCCACAGGCAAGAGAGCCGAGCACGGGCGCCTGGCCGCACCTCCCTCCTCGCCGCCCCAGCCGTCCTCGGCGCTCGGACACCCACCCATGTGGCAGCCGGCGTTCCAGAAGGGCTGCGGGTTGTAGTTGCTGGAGTCGACGCGGTAGGAAGAGGGGTAGATGCGAGACAGCTGGTGCTGGTTGAAGCGCAGGTACTGTGCCGGCTTCTGCTGCAGGATCTGCTGCGCCTTGGTCTCGCTGAAGGATGACACCTGCCAGCTGGACGCCACTGCGGGCACAGACCGGCCGGCATCAGGGGCACCAGAGTCAAGGCCCGGCCCTTCCCGACGCCCCCCAGCCCTGGCCGCCCCTCACCCTCCGTCTCCACGTCGTGGATGCCCACGGACTTGGTGTACTTCACTAGGTCCGAGAGGGCCCGTGACAGCTTCATGGTCTTCTTCTGCCGCGTTGCCCTGCAGGGAAGCAGGAGGCAGGGGTCAGGAACCCTGGGTCGGCGCTCCTGCCCACTCAGGCCAGCCCGGTGCCCCAGCCCCAGAGGCAGGCTCCAGGGCTCGGCCAGGATCACTGATTCATGCAGAACGTCCATCAAGAGTCCACTGCACCCACTACGCCCCGGTGTTCCAGGTGCCGGGACACGCAGTGGACACGCTGAGAGGCGACACTGTGGGGAGGGGGCTGGCACTGAGCCCACCAAAGGAAGCCTCTTAGACCGTGACAGGTGCCACGGAAACCAGCATAGGGATACTTGCTGGCCAGTCCAGCCCCACTGCCCCAGCGTCCACACCCCACTGCACTGTCCCTGAGCCGCCACCCAGCCTGCGCATCTGACTCCCGCTGTTGCCAGGACAACGGCCTCAGCACTGCCCGCTGCCATTGTCTCTTCCAGGGTCGGGGATGGGGGCAGGGCACTGACCCTCGGCTCTGGCTGCCTGGGGAATCCAGGCCCTCGTCCCCCTCCTCCACGCTGGCCGCCGGCCTCAGCTTGCTGCTCTTTTTCTGTGCGGAAGGAGGGCAGAGTCAGGACCCACAGAGCCCCAGGCCAGGCCGTGTCACAGGCCAGGAGGGTGCAGAGGGTTGGCCTGCCATCCTGGGATCCTGGCGCCCACACTGCCTGGCTGGGCCTGCCCCATCCTCTGCAGGAGCCTGCTCGGCCTGCACCCTAGGTGATCTGAGCTCAGGGCATTGGCCAGTGTGGGCCACGTGAGGGCTGTTGACCAGGGCTCCAGACCCCAGCACCTGCAGCAGGACAATACAGCCAGGAACTCGAAGGGGGATTCTGGGAGGCAGGCCAGGGGCCCTGGGGGCTGGAGGAGACCCCCACTCTGACTGGCACAGGGATAGCTGGGGCTCACAGGGGCAGGAAGCATGGTGAGCTCAGGCAGGGCCCCCCAGCCCAGGAGCCCCGCTGGACCTTGCGCTTGGAAAAGCTGCCCACGAGGAGCCGGCTGTTCCGTCTGCTGGCTCCCAGGGCCTCTCCCGACTCCAAGTCCTCCTCAGCCTGGAGGAGGACAGACAGAAGGGACAGGGTGAGCCCAGCCTTGGACCAGGCAGGGCAGGGGGGTGGGTGGAGGGGGAGGGCAGGCAGCCCCCAGGAGGCCTTCCTGGAAGAGCGTGAACTGAGCGGGGCCTGGAGCAAGAGGGGAGCCGGGCCAGGCTGGCTGCTGCCCCAGGCCTGGGGCGAGGCACAGTCCCCAGCCCGCCCTGGAGCACAGAGGCCACTGCCCGGGAGCAGAAGCCTGAGCCCAGGCGCGAGGGCCCTGCCGGAAGAGGGCCCCAATGGAAATGTTCATTCGCACGCCCGTATCAGCCCCTCAGGATGTGTAAGTTCCCAGTTCTGAGTTTTTTCCCATGGACAGTGACTGCTGCTTGTGTATCTGGAACATTCCTCAGCCATGCCTGCTTATGTAATCCTATAAAAGGACCCTGCAGCTCTGGTGTCCTGGCCTGCTTCTTGCAGTGGCAAAGGTGTCCCCTAATGAGTGAGCACGAGGCTGTGCTCCCCAAAGCTGCCGCTGTTCGCTGTCCACCCGCGGGGCTGCGGCCAAGCCCCCGAAGCCACAGGACTGAGCCTTCCCTGCAGCCGTGTATAGAACACGCACATCTAGGGCTCCCCTCCCCGGCCTGTCCCCCGCCCAAGCGGCCCCCCAGGCCCGGTCCTGGCAGCAGCAAGGCCCATCCTCTAGGGCCAAGGCACAGACCTCTCATCCATCCTGAAGCTCATCCACACCCCTGGAGCCGCTGGGAACCCGGGCCCGTGTCCCTGAGCACGCTGCAGCGGCCACCACTCCCCACCCAGCCCCGTCCACAGATGCCCCCAAAACTCGCCCAGCTCTGCTCAGGCTGTGCAGGGCCCCCATCCGACGACTCGCCCCCGTCCAGGATAGGGGCTGGTGCCTGTCAGGCACGCTGGAGCCATGCACCTTTGGCTGAGGGTCTGTGTTAGGGGCTTCACCCGGAGGCAGGCATGCCTCGTGTACCCCTGCATACATCTGCACATGGCCTGCATGCACCCTCATGCACTTCTGCACACACATGCCTGTGGATGCCCCTGCATACACGCACCTCCCCCCGACCATGCCCCAGCCTGGCTGCCGGCCTCTCAGCCAGGAGACGAGTGAGGCCCCCTGGGGTATGGATTCTGGTCTCCTGGCTGAGGCAGCCTGGAGCTCGAACTGGGGACTCCAGGCCCACTCTGCCCAGTGGGGGAGGGCGGATGGTCAGCATCTGCCCCGTGGGCAAAGGGGAGGGGACCCCACGCTCCAGAGCTGCCTCAAAGAACTGCAGGCATCTGACAGCCACGGGGCGCAGGGTGCCTGCCCCTTCGGTTTCGTCTGCTTGGACACCGTCTCGGCTCACGTGCTGGGAAACAGAGCGGTGACCGTGGACCCAGCCTAGCAGTGTCTGGAGCCCCCATCAGCCGCCTGCCCCTGCCTGCCCCTGGCTCTGAGAGCAGCTCGGCCTCCGCTGCACTCCGCTCCCCTCCTTCACCTTCGTGGGGAGTCAGGACGGGTGCCTCTCTGGCTCCTGCCTCCGGCCTGGGTCTGCATTCCACCCCCCTCCCCCAGAGCAGCTGAGGGGCCGCTGTGCCCACTGTGCCCACTGTGCACCCCTCACGCGCATCCGGTCGGTGGCGGGCTGCACAGAGAGAGAAGCGCTCCCAAGCGCGAGGCACTGATCCTCACTAACAGAGGCGCTCAGGAGCGTCTAAGTCCCAAATTGCTTTTAGAGAGGTTTCTCTCTCTCTCCGGGCCCAGCAACACCAGCCTGTCTTCCTCCTAATTTATTGATGATCCCGCGGCCGCTGGCAGAGACTCTGGGAGCTGTGTTCACGGAGTTCGGAGCCAGTTGAGGCCGACACGCTTCGCAGCTCTTTAAACATCGCCTGAAACGCTGCGCACAAGCACCTATAAATCTGGGCACAACCAAGGGAGGTGCGCGCTGGCCCAGTGTCCTGAAGTGGCTGCGGCCATGGCCGGAGTCCACTGTCACCCCCCATGTGTCCCCACGCACCCCGAGCTTGGCCGGGGAGACAGCTCCAACCAGAGCTCTGACCACCCTCAGGGGGCTGCAGGCAGTGGAGGCCCCGCAGCGGGCCCCTCCCACCCCCAGGACACAGCTCAGTGCTCGCAGAGAGCTCAGCAGGGTGATCGGCCTGGACAGCAGGCAGAGGAGCAGCAACACCTCAGACAGAGCACTGCCCACAGGGCCAAGCCCAGCAGGCCCTGCCTGACCAAGGAGGGCCAGTCCTGACCACACCAGGGGCTTGGGGGGCTGGGTCCCCAGAGAGGACCAGGCCTGTCCTTGGCCAGCACTGGGGCCTCTGGAGTCATGCCCAGCCTACAGGCGGGGTCACCTTCCTCACCCATCAGCTTCTTCCCTCCAGAGAGCCACTCCTGCCACACCCCACACCCCCTGCCCTCTCCCACAGGGACCCTCATTGGGGCCCAGGGAATGGAGGGCCCGGCCTCAGGCCCTCTGGCAGAGGGGACAGAGAGGCACCTCAGGGGCATGTCCATGACCCCACTGCCCAGATGCTCCCTCCTCTGCCTGGACCTCCCTCAGAGATTTCCATGGCTCCACCCCCCTCATCCCCCTGCCCAGGTTCCAGCAGGGGAGGGGCTGGTGCTGCTGGTGGTAGCAGGATTCTCTGATCCCCCCGATCCCCAAGCCTGGCGGCCCATCCTGAGCTCCTCCTCCAGGAAGCCTTCCATGAGCACCCGCTCCCCCTCATGCAGAAGGCCGCTCAGACACGAGGTCCCCAGGGCCAGGCTGCCCTCCTGTGTGCCCTGGGTGAGCCCCAGGTGTTGTCTGGCCAAGAGAAGGCAGGGACTTCATAGCGACTCCCTGGCTGGGGAGCGCCACACCCACCCACCCACCAGCACTGCAGAGGCTCTGCGCCCTCCCCCCAAGACGTCTCAGGACTGAAAATAAATGACCCCCTGTCAGCAAGGGACCTGCAGGAGCCACCTGCACGGAAAGTGACCCCCAAGTTTCTGGTCCCGCCAGCTGCACTGTGCGCCCCGTGGGCAGGACACAAACACATCCAAAAATACCGTCCTGGGGGTGCCCAGCCCCCCACATCCCGGCCAGGGAGGAGCTACCTTCTACCCTCACCAGAATTCCGATGGTGGCGAGGTCTGTGCGGTGCAGGGGGGTGGGTCAGGGCAGGGCTCTCCAAAAAGAGGGAGAAACCGTCCCCACCACCCTCGCCCCAGCCCTGGTCACCTGCAGAACTGGGTCTGCAGGGCCAACGGCACCCCCTGGCCCCGAGGCCAGTTGCCTCGGCCACCACAGCCCCAACGGATCCGCTGGCCCTCGGGCCACTTGGCTGATGTGACCGTCCTTCAAGCTTTGCTGACCCCTCTCCAGGAAGCAACCAAATCACTAAGCGTCACTGACCCAGTCTGGCCCCCTCCCCCATGCTTCATGTCTGCCATGGCAGCCCCCACACTGTTCTCTCCACGGGGGTACTGCCCAGAGCTCAGCCGAACTTCCCCATGGGCCTGTGGGGGCTCATCTCTGAGACCCTGTGTGCCCCTCCCTGTCACTCACAAGACCCCTCAGGAAGGGGGCCCTGGCCTCCAGCCCCCAGGCAATGCTCAAATCCCCATCTGCCAGGAGCCACAGGTCCCCAAGGGGCTGCCCAGCGTCTCCTGCTGGCAGACAGGGTGAAGGGTGTGGGCTGGGGTCTATCCACAGGCCTCAAGGAGACAGGCCGTGGCTGTCCTCCACAAGCGGGGCAGCCCCCCACCCCCCGGCTATCTGCCCTGCGACACAGTGAAGGCTAAAGGCCCCTCACAATGAGAATCAAAATAGCCAGATGTGAGCTCCCAGAGAACCTGGGGTGGCACTGTGCCAGCAGGCAGTGGTGTACGTGTGTGCCAGTGTGCACAGGTTTGTATGTGCAGGTGTGTGTGTGCACAGGTTCATGTGCACAGGTTCAGTGTGCAGGTGTGCATGTGCAGGTGTGTGTGTGCACAGGTTCGTGTGTGCCAGTGTGTATGTGTGCACAAGTTTGTGTGTGCAGGTGTGTGTGCGCACAGGTTCATGTGTGCGGGTGTATGTGCACAGGTTCGTGTGTGCACAGGTTTGTGTGTGCACAGGTTCGTTGTGCAGGTGTGCATGTGCACATAGGTTCATGTGCGCATGTGTGTGTGTGCACAGGTTCATTGTGCAGGTGTGCATCTGTGCACAGGCTCGTGTGTGTGGTGTATGAGTGCACAGGCGCGCACGGACCATATGCTCCAGGCCCCTCGCCCGGCCACAGGCTGAGCCGTTGGCCACAGGGCTCACCTTTTTGCTCACTGCCTTATGCCCCAGTTTCCCAGTCGGGGCCAGCGTGGACACAGTGAAGTTGTTCGGGTCCTCACAGTCCCGAATCTTCGACTCCTTGATCAGGGAATCCAGTTTCCTCTTGGCGATGTTTTCCACGCGCTTCCGATTGGTTGAGGCCTGTAAGAGCCGGACGGCCCCTTGGCATCTGTCTCTAGCCTTGAGGCAGTGGCGGTGGCGGTCCCCAGGGTCTCAGGTGGGGCCAGGGCCAGGCCTGCCCTGTCTTGGCCTCTCACACCCAGAGCCGGTGGCACCCTCACCCCTACATCACGTTGCTTGTCCCCACGCCCACCCTGCCTACTCCTGGGGCACACGGCAGGCATGCATTTTGCCCCGGGGCCACAGACAATGAGGAGAAGCCTGAACCCAGGCTCATCTGATTCTAATGGCTGCTTCCTTCAGCTGTGCAACGCTGCCCGTGGGGACCCAGCAGAAGGCTCGCCGGGCGCCCGGCCCAGTGGGCCTCGGAGGAGGTCAGTGCACGGAGGCCTCTCTGGGCTCCAAGAGATGCTCAGCAGCTCGGGATCTGGGATCCCTCTACCCACCATCACGTGCCTCAAAAAGACGGGCAGGGGGCAGGGACAGACTGCCTGGCTGGCTGGTGCCAGGGGCCGGTCAGGGTAGCTTACAGGCGCCCTCCCTGCCCCAGGCAACACCAGTGTGGCCATAATGAACTTGGACCCCTCCAGGGCAGGGCCTGGGCCTTGGGTGTCTGGGCACCCCTGGCCCAGGTTGGAGCGGGTGCAAAGCATACATCACAGAATGTGGGTTTACAGTCACCTCGGGCCAGACGGAGAAATGCTCTGGCCCCAAAGCGGAGGAACTCCACTGCCTCAGGGCTTTTTAAAACAATTAGCCAGTGGCCTGGAAGCTCCCACACCAGGATTCTACCAGCCAATGGCCCCTCGGGGAGAACAATACCTTCGCTGCCTCACAGCAGCGGCTCAGAGCAGCGCCCAGAGGAAAGAGGATGAGAATTACAGTCCCCCCAGCCTGGCTGCACCAAGCCCTTCCTGACTCCTCAGCCTCCCTGGGCAGCCGCCAGCCCCAAGCCAAGGGGGCTGCCATGATGAAGGGGTGACAGGCCACTAGCTGGGAACTCAGGGTTTGTGTTCTGTGTGGAGGGGCAGGCGGGGAGGGGCCCCCACTGGCCCCAGGCTGAACACATGCCCCGCAGCCTGGTGGCTTTACAAACCACCCTCAGCATCTGCCTGATGCCCCTCTCTCCTACAGCAAGGCCATGAGCCTGCTCCTCAGGGCTGCAGCTCCCCGCTCCCCCCCGAGGGAATCCCCCGGCCCCACGCACGTCCCCGTTGAGAAGCTTGCAGTCGTCGTCCATCTCGTCAGCGCTGTCCTCATCAGACACCTCACCCTCCTCAGCATCCTCACTGATGTTCGCTGGGAGCTTCTTGCCCTGGGGGAGGAGGCAGACCATGGAGGGGCCCTGCAGGAAGCACTGGGCAGCTGGTACCCACAGCAGCAGCAGTGAAGGGAGAGGGCCTTTCTCAAACCTGCTTGTGGGTCTCGGGCCATGGGGCAGGTGCCAACTTAACACCTTCCTGCAGCAGCAGTGTGGGAGAGAATTGCCTGGGTGTGCATGCGGAAGTCCCAAGTGGAGTAGCCACCATGGGGAGACTGAGGCCAGGTCAGGGTCAGGGCCTGCCCTGACTCCCCAAATCTGCCACAATTGGTGCAGAGCCCCAGCCTGTCTGGAGTAGGGCCCTGCCGCTGACCTGGTCCCAAGTCAGAGGTCAGAGGCCCAGCAGGATGCTGGCCCCAGAGGGCAGGCAGGGGCTCACCTTCACCAGGACCTTGCCCTTGAGCATCTGCGGAGAAGGCAGCATGGAGGCATCCTCGCTGCTCACTGATGACAAGTCCAGCTTGTCCCCGAGGATGTCAGTCAGATACTGGGCCATCTTCTTCTGCTGGATGACACTGCAGTGGTTCTCGATGGACAGGATCACTGGGTACCTGTGGCCCCAAGGTGGGAGGAGAAGGGTGAGGCTAAGGGAGGGCTAGATGCCCCTATGTAGGACCCCAGGTGACCTGCACCACTGAATGAGGAGAGGTCTTCACCAGGAGCCCAGGATAGATGGAGCTGCTGGCTACTCCGGGGGGGGGGGTCACCAATGGCTTTGAAAAGCAACCAAGTGGGTGGGAAAGGACTGAGAGTTCTTAGGAATGGGTAAAGAAGGCATGTACTTCTCCCAATAAGAAAAAACAAAGGCAATTAGGAAGTCCAGGAAAACAAAGGAAACATTCGAGCAAGTCAGCAAGTCATGGTTTAAAAATGATTCGGACTAGGGGCTGGCCTGGTGGCATAGCGGTTAGGTTCACGCACTCTGCTTCAGTGGCCTGAGATTTGCCAGTTCGGATCCTGGGCGCGGACCTGCTCACCACTCATCAAGCCATGCTGAGGCGGTGTCCCATATAGAAGAGCTACAACTCTACAACTATGATACACAACTGTGTCCTGGGGCTTTGGGGAGAAAAAAAGAAAAAGAGGAAGATTGGCAACAGATGTGAGCGCAGGGCCAATCTTCCTAAAAACAAAACAAAATGATGTGGACTAAACTGAGATGCAATGTGAAGCGATGGATAGACTGTGTGAAAGACAATCCCATTGACCTAGATACTGGAGACACTGTTCCGTGGATGGCCCTGGGGTCCCAACATTGGCCCCATAAAGGAGACACAAGCCTGGCACACACTATCCGGTGGAACGCTGTCATTACCTGCATGGTACAGAATTGGGAGCGCAGTGTGGGGCTTTGCATTATACATTCTTCAGTTGATTGATTTATTTTTTCAACCATGTACACATTTTACTTAGATTTTTGCCAAAAGGCAACATAATCCTCTTAGAAACTGTAGGTGACCCAGACTTAGAGGTCATGAACCAGAGCAAGAGATGGGCAAGTCCTAAGATGTGAGAGGGCAAGCAGGGCTTGCAACAAAGGAATTCATCCCCTCCATTTCTCATGCAAGGGACTGAAGCCTGGAGCTCAGGTCCTGGGGAGAACCCTCTGCCTGTGAAGGTTATGCTGGCATGTGAGATGCAAGCCCATCTTGAGACCCAGCAGGCCCCTGGCTCCTTGGCAGCTCCAGGAGACCTGTGTGTCCCAGCCCCCCACCCTGAAACACCCCCATCACCTGCAATTCCAGGTGCCAGGCCACCCTGCAGAGGCCCCTCACTTCCACTCCCCCCAGCAGCCCGAAAGAGCAGGGCCAGCTCTTCCAGGAGAGCCCCTCTGCTTCTGTTTCCTAAATCAATCCTGCTTCTCCTCCCTTCCTTCCTTCAATTAGCTCCTTCCTTGCCTGCGAGCCTCGTTTAGCCAAAACTTGAAGGGAACTATAACAGTGCAGGGAGGCGGTCTTCTATTTCCAGAAACTAAATTGGCTTTTGCTCAACAATGTCTGTAGCCACAGCCTGAGTGACAGCAAATTGAGTCTGGACACAGTAGCTTCTTGCGGGTAATTGGCGCTAGAGCCACTGCTGCTGCGGGCAGCTGACACCGTGGGTTGTACCAAGCGTGTGTGGACAGGGGCTGCTTGCACACACCCTCCACAGCCCCAGCCCATCATGCAGTGGGCTCCCGCCCCCACCGCTCTCCCCTCTCAGGAGCTGCGGCTCCTGCCCCTGCCGCTCACCCTCAATGAGAGACCCCCAGACCAGCCCCTCAGCCACCACAACCACTGTCCCCCAGAAAGGACATGGGGAGAGGCAGGAAGGCCCCCTTAAGTCCCTGCCCCAACCACTCCCCATGCAGCCCCTTATTCCTGGCCACTCACTCATTCTTGACAAAGGCGTATTTGTTGATGGTTTCAATGACATCTTTGAAAAGGATCTTGGAGGTCAGAGTGTAGCCATGGTGCACAATGGGCTCCCCGTCAGGCCCGTCCCAGCAGTCCACTGTGGGAAGGCAGACCTTGGTCAGTTCTGAGGGCTTGGCCACCGAGGCCTGCAGCCCATGGCCTCCAACTGAAGGGGCTCCTCTTGCACAGCAATTACCACCAGGAGAGGCCTTCCCCAGCCCCTGCCTGGGCAGAGGGCACAGACTACAGAGGGCTCCTCAGGGCCTCCCCACCACAGGAGATGCCAGCCCAGCCTGGCCCCCCTGGGCTGAAGGGGTGCGGGGTCCCGGAGCTCCCAGCACTCACCCTCCACACAGCGGCAGCCGGCCTGCAGGACCCAGGCATACATGTCTACCCGCGACTGGGACATGAGCTGGTCGCCCACGAGGTAGGTGTTGTGGGACGAGGTGATGAAGTAGTGGCTCAGCGGCCGCGTCATGTCTTGGTGCACGCTGTGGTGCTCCAGGTTGAAGATGTCACCGGCCGGGCTCCGCATGTAGTTGGTAAAGCCTGCAGGGGGACCGTGGGGTAGGGGGCTCAGTCCCTGAGTGCCGGCCCCACCACTGGGCTCATCTTGGAACCACCTCGCCCCCCGCCCACATCGCATGGAACACAGAGTGACCTGCTCAGGATACCCATCCAGGCCCACAGGCTGTCTGTCAGTGGCCCTGTCGGCCTCCCAGGACAGCTGGACTGAGGTGACTCCCCACTCACCGTCAATGCCCAGCACTCCCTTTCTCTTATTTTCTGGGCAGGGCTCAAACTGCTCAATGATGTCCCGGCAGCTCTCGAGCGTCACACCCGTCACCTAGGCCAGAGCAGGGGCATGAGCCCAGGCTAGCCCATCACTGGCCTGAGCTAGCCTCAGGCAGCCCCCCACTCTCCACCACCATCACCACCACCTCCCATCCCATCTCTGAGTGCCGTGTCGGGGCTGACCACAGAGGCGTAAGGCTCTGGGCCCTGCAATGTGGTTCCCCCGCTGAGGGGCTCACTGGCCACCCTTGGTGTCACTATGACTTGGGACTCAGTGGCCAGTGGACCACATGTGGGTCACATGGCTTCGGAAGAGCTGGCTCTGACTGAGCATCCTAGAAGCAGGGGAGGGATCTTTGGCCTCATCAGCTGGGCCACCCCTTGCCATATTAGGGGTCCTGAGAGCTATGGACAAGGACAGGCTGGCAGGGAGTGAGGCCCATGTGTGAGAAGGTGCAGGAGAGCCAGGACCCATGTCCTACCTTGGAGGAGCTGGGGGATGGAAGCCTCCTCGTCACCTGCTCCCTCCTCTGCCCACCCAAGTCCCTCACAGGAGAGCTGCGCACTGCAGCCGAGCCCAAGGTGGCCCCGCGGGTCAGGGGTTGAGTGACCTCCCAGGGCCCTGCAGTGCAGCCCAGGCCAGGAGTCCCCAGTTCCTGGTGGCTGGCTCACCAGCAGGGCTTCCAGGAAGTCCCCAAGAAGGTGGGGGGTGGGTGTGGGGTAGAGGGGGAGGGGGGCAAGTGGGGTCACAGCTCGGAGCTGTGAACCTTGGGAGGCTCAGAGTCCAAGGGGCCACGCCAGGGCTCAAGCCACCCGCCTAGTGGACAGTTTTGGCCCCAGACTATAGGGAGAGCTCTGGAAAGCTTGGGGCAAAGGTCAGGGAGCAATGGGTCAGTTCTGCCCATCCCAGACCAGGCCACATTCCTGCCCTCTGCTCCCACCCACACCAGCAGCCAAGACAGGACCCACAGCCTCGTTCCAATGCTGCCCACTGGCCGGGCTGGGAGCAAGTCTCCTGGGACAATGGGATCCAGCCATGCTGGTGCCAGCCTCTCTGGCCTGGGCAAGACCCCAGGGCTGGAGAGGAGGCAGATGGGCTACCACAAGGACAGAGCCCCTGCAGACTGGGTGATGGCAGTGGGGAGGGATCCCGGATCACGGCCTGGGGGCAGCCCCCTAAGTCACACCCTGGGTCTGGGGCAGCCTCGTAGTACAGGGCGCCAACCCAGGGCAGCAGAGGTGGGAGATCCTGGGCAAACACCACACAGACCCAGCCTGGGTCCCGCAGTCGCCACCCAGCCCCCAGCCCTGCTCAGTGGAGGCTGCCTGTGGCCCATCACTGCAAGGCTGACTCTGCATGCAAAGCGGGGTGGAGCAGAGGGCCCTGAGCAGTCCCTGGGCCAGGGGGTCTGGCCCTACAAGGGCAAGGATGCTGGGGCCCGGAAGTTGCCCTTCTCCACTCTCTGCCTGAAAACAGGTCCATGAGGGTCCCAGGAAGGTACAGGCCTGGAAGTTGGTCCTCATGGCTGCCTCCCACCAATCCTGAGGGTGGGGCCACACACTGTCTAAGCCCCCCACGGAAGCAGTCTCTCCTTGGGAGATGCTGGCCTTCCCCTTCCCCTCCAGGGACTTCCAGCCACCTGCTCACCAGAGCAGGTGGTACCTGGCCCCTGGCTGGGCCAAGGAACAGGGGTCCAGACCCCTGAGCCTCTGGACACTGGGCCTCCAGCCAGCAGGACCATGTCCAGGGAGCACTCGGCCTCTCAGGATGGACAGGACTGCCTGGGGTGGAGGCAAATGGGCAGGCATGCCCTGCTGGTACCCAGAGGCATCTGGGCGTCTGCTGGACATATGGGTGAATGGAGGTGGCAATAGGCCCAGAGCTCTAGGGGCGCAAGCCAGCCAGATCCACATGGCTGGAACGGGTGGGAGGGCTGCACCATGGAACCCTAGGCCAGGAGATGCCCTCGCTGCAGTTGGTGCTGTGGTCAAGTGCGGGCTCCCCTCTGGAAGCTCTGGGTATCTGCAGTCAGGACTGAGCCACTCGGTAGCCCCCAGAGGAGAAGGCACAAATCTTCCTCACCCACTCTGCAGCTCCCACGGGACACACCTGGAACACGCTGGCATGGCCCATGATGGGAACTAAATCCGGTTCACTGGGTGGAGGCGGGTATGGGGACATCAAATGCCAGGCCAATGCCCACCCTTCCCCAAGCTCTCAGCCACACCATGAAGGGGCTCAAATGCCCTGGGAACCCGAGGTGAGGCCACGTTGGCCAGGACCCACACTCCTGCCAGGGTGCTCTCACCTTCTGCTCTACCTCCAGGAAGCGCTGGAGGTCAGTGGCGTCCAGGTGGTCCTTGTGGTTGCTGTAGGTCAGCATGAGCAGGTAGAGGTCCCGGCGGGTGGACATCATCTTGTAGAAGGCACAAAACTCCTCAAAGCCCAGTGTCCCCTGCTGGTCATCTGTGTCTGCTTCCTGCAACACAAGGCCTCTGGGTCCCCCCACATCCCACCCTGACCCACGTCCATGAGGGGTCCTCTAGGCCCACCCCAATGCCTCAGTCAACCCTGAATCACAAATCCACACTCCCCCTTCCAACGCCAGTACCCACGTCATGGCCCTTGATTGCTCCCCAGGACCCTCGGGCAGCATCTTCACTGGACTCCCCCTCTGACTCTCCCACCAAGAAACCACGGAGTGACTCTTTAACACAGATCTGACCTCACTCTCCCCTAGCCCTAGCCTTTTGAAGTCAACCTGCAGCTGAACCTGGCACAGTCACCACACACTGAGAGCCAACACCCTACACTAGAGTCAATACCCCACTCTGGAGTCAACACTCCACATTGGAGCCAACACCCTACACTGGAGTCAACACCCCACATTGGAGCCAACACCCTATACTGGCAGCCAACAACCCACTCTGGAACCAACACCCCACTCTGGGAGTCAACACCCCACTCTGGGAGCCAACACCCCACACTGGAGCCAATATTTCACCCTGGAGTCAACATCCGACCCTGGGAGTCAACACCCCACCCTAGGAACCAATGCCCCACATTGGAACCAACACTTCACCCTGAAGACAACACCCTACTGTGGGAGTCAACACCCCAACCTGGGAGTCAACACCCCTCTCTGGGAGTTAACACCCTACTCTGGAGTCAACAGCCTACACTGGGAGTCAACTCCACCCTGGAGTCAATGCCCCTCCCTGGGAGTCAACACCCCACAGTGGAGCCAACACCTCACCCTGAAGTCGATACCACTCCCTGGGAGTCAACATCCCACTCTGGGAGTCAATACCCCACCCTGGGACTCAACACCCCTCCTTGGGGATCAACACCCCTCCCTGGGAGTCAACACCCCACATTGGAGCCAATACCTCATCCTGAAGTCAACACTCCACCCTGGGAGTCAACACTCCACCCTGGGAGCCAAAATCCCACACTGGGAGTCAACCACATCCCACACTGCAGTCAACACCCCTCCCTGGAGTCCCCACTCTGAGCATGAGCCTACAATCACAATCAGTTGCCCATTGCTCAGAGGAGCACAAGTCGTCAGGAGGTCCAGCAGCATCTTGGCTGTCTCTCCACAGCAGATGAGAGGACCCTGGTCTCGGCCACTGTCTTCCTTTGCAGACAGAGCAGCTCACACAACACTCTCAGGTACCCCAGGGGCAAATCCACTGGGACCCCAAAGAGACCATGGACTCCTTCATGAATCCACTGGCTCAGGGAGCATCTCCTGAGGTGTCAGACCCTGGGGACACTGAGGGCCAAGGCCAGAGACAGACCCAGAGGACAAGGGCACCCAGAGACTGGAGGCTGTGCTGCCCAGAGGAAGCCTGAGGGGCTACAAGGCTGTGGGGCTCCTGGGAATGGGCAAGAATGGCTCTGTAGGAGGTGCTGCTCAAGGCTCTAAGTGCTAAAGACGGGTTTGTGGCCCGGTGGGGTGGAGACATGATGTAAGCACAACCTGCGTGGAGGTGTCGGGCTGGCAGGGACAGACACTGGGTCAGCACCATGGATAGCAGTGCTCACCGGACCTGCCAGCCACATGGATAATGTTTCCTATATGGCCACACAATCCGGGGTGGCTGAGGAGTGGGTGCCAGGTCCCTAAAGCTCCCTTTGAACCAGTAAGCCAGGTGGCCAGAGCCACCCCCATGTCCCCACCCCCAGCGAGAGTAGGGGTCCCAGGAAGGCTGGGTCCTGACTGTGCTCTTGGCTACTGCCTTTCCTGGGCACTGTGGCATGGCACTGAGATGGGCACCCAGCAGGGCCCCAGCATCTTGCTGCAGGACACCAGTGCCCATGCCAAGGCTGGGAGAGGCCAGCTTGGCGCGGGGGCCCAGCAGGTGCCAGATGAAGACCCCGGTGTGTCTGGTGCTATCTCAGAGGGCAGCCCTGCTTCTGAGAGCTAGCTGGACAGACTGGGCCAGGGCATGTGTTACAGGTCAAAAGACCCCTCGGGACAGAGCCTGGCTGGTAGCCCTCCCAGGGGGCGTGGCTGGAGCTGGCCAGAGATGCCCATTCTGTCGAGCATCAGGCCCACAGGGTGATCGGGCCTCTACCGGGCTCTGTGCTGGGTGGCACAGCCAGGAGTCCGGGGTGGGCAGCTGCCCGCTCGCCACCCAAATGAAATGCTTTGTGACAATGGGGCTCTCAGGAGACCCAGAAGGACCGATCCCAGCCCCCAACTCCCAGCCCCACCAATGCCTCCCGGGGTAGTCGAGTGCCTGCTTTTCCTCCCACAAATGGAAACAGCGGCCACTGAACGCACGCGCCCACCGGACCTCTCTGCTGAGCCAGGCCTCGGTGCTGGCCCAGGGTGCTTATTAGGCAATGAGGCCCGAGGGCCATGCCGGGCCTGGCCTACATTCCACTGTCTTCTTAGACTTAATGAAATTATGTTCAAACCACTCTTTACCCACTACACAGATCTCTCTCTTGATTAAACAATTCCAGGTGGTAGAAACAATATTGACATTTCTCCACAACCAAATTGATGCTAATTATCAGAGCTGCTCTGCCTGGCTGGAGATCAGCCCTACCCTGGGCTCCGGAGCGCCGGCAGAGGGCAACTGTGCTGATGGTCAGTGAGGTCTAGGAGCTCGGGCCCAGAGACGTCTCTGCTGGCCCAACCACCGTGAACAGGGGCCACTTGGGTCTGAGCTGCCCAGGGTCTGGAGTTCGTGGCTCCAGGCCAACAGCCCCCTGCTCGCTTCTCTCCAGGGCCAGCCCGGAGCCTGCCCTACCTGTCGGCCTCAGGCTGCAGGGTCTCTTCCCACTGTCCGGGGCTTCCTCAAGGTGCTCTGGTCGGAGCCTGGACACAGCCAGGCCTGGGGCTGGTCACAGGGCTCCTCAGGGAGCCCCTCATGTGCCCGGAGGGTGCATGAGAGGCCCAGTGTCTTTCCAGGAGGGGCAGGCGGGTATGGGCTTCCCAGAGCTCCCAGCGGGAAGCATGTTCAAGCAGGACTTTGGACCTTCAGGCCCCAGGAGCCTACGGGCACTCCCACCCCATTCCACAAGGGGTGCTCATCTCTCTTTCCACCTCAGAGGCTGTTCCGGATCCTGGGTCCTAAACCAGACTATTGCCTGGCCCCTGGCACAGCCTCACCGTTCTGAAAGGGCCTGCTAACCCCAGAGCTGCCCCTGGAGGCCAGGCAAGCAAGAAACAGCTTGGGGGCGGATCTGCAGGTCTGAGCTGTCTGCCAGCTCCTCACTGCCCAGGCAGGCTCTGCTCCTGCTGGCTCCCCTCATTCATGCACCGACCCACGTGCTCTGAGCCACTGGCTCCCCTCGCTCCAGCCGAGCATGACCACCCGTCTATCATGAAGCACTGACTGGAGCCGCCAGGGGCCATGCCTGGTGGAGCGGTCACCTGTGTGTGTGTGTCGGGGTGCAGGGCCTGGTTCAAGCTCACAGAAGCCCCTTTCCAGGCTGTAGCAAGATGAGGCCCACGGGCCAGGTTTGCCCGCTCACCCATCCCCACCTCGAATCAGGACCTGCTGACATCGTGTTCCTCTCCCCTGCCAAGCAGGGGTTCCAGAAAGAGAAAAACTAATTACAGACAATAAAGGCCGCTGCTCCGCTGCAGGATGCATTTTCATAACTTCTAACACCAGGGTGGCTGGAGACCCGGAGTCCAGGCGGGGCAGGTCATCAGAGATGCTGCCCGCAAGATGGGTGTGTGGGCACTGGGGACCCGAGCAGGGACCCTGCCAGGGCCGCCCCCATTAAGGCTGGGGAGTCGTGGGGAAGGGTGGGAAAGGGGGCGCAGCCTCCTTTGGGTGGTGCCCACCCCAAACGCTCAGTCCCCCGCCTGGGGAGCCCTGGAGCTGCGGCAGTGGTGTCCGCACAGCTGGGAAGAGGCAGCGACTGGAGGCACCCCCCCGACCGCACCCCAGCCCCAGGGTGCCGCCCCTACGGGGCTCGAGCCCCCGGGCGGGGACCCCCACCTTGAACATCTGCTTCACCCTGTGCCGGGGCAGGTTCACGTTTAGCTTGTGCAGCAGCTGCAGGACCTCCCCGAGGCTCAGGCTGCCGTCACCGTTCTTGTCGGCCTCGGCGAACGTCTGCTTCAGCCACTTTGGGGTCAAGTTAGGGGCCAACGTGGGTCCGGCAGGGCCAGCCAGGCCCACCCCTCGCCCAGGGCAGGAAGGAGTGGAGGACCCCAGCCCAAGCACCCCTTCCCTTCTCGCCCCACCCAAACATGTGACCCAGCCAGGGTGGACAGTTGAGGGGTCCGTCCCCGGGGTCTGCCCCCCACGCCCAAGGATATTGGTCCCTGGTGCGCTGGCGGCGGGCCAGGCTATCCTCGTCGCTGATGCCGGCCATGAGGTAGCGCAGGCCAGTGACCCAGGTGCGCGCCTCGTCACTGCTGGGCGAGACCAGGTCCAGCGACTCGCGGTGGCTGCCATGGTAGATGCTGAAGCAGCAGTTGGGGTCGAAGCTACCGTCGGGGTATCGCTGGAAGATCTCGGACTGCCGGCCCTCACTCACCTCCTGGATGGAGTCGATGGAGACTACGGGCGGAGGGGGAGGCGCCAGTCACAGCTCTCCTGGGGCCAGGCGTCCCCGCCGCAGCCTGGAGGGGCTCACAGCAACGGCTGCGCACAAATGGACCTGCCCACTCAGCCCACGAGTGGCAAGGCTGGCGCCCTTTCGGGGTTCCCTTCCCCTCTGAGGCCGCCCCTCCCCAGTCCGCTCTGACCCTGATCCTGCCGCCCCCTTCGTTTGGGTGTGAGAGGGCTCCCCCACCCAAGAGGGAGAGGGCCACCTCCCCCACTTAGCAAGCCTGGCATCTGGCCTCTGCATCTGGCTGAGGCTACAGAGTGAGGCAGCCTGGACAAGCCAATTCCACGCATCAAGCTCCAGCCGGCACGTCTCCCCATTCTGAGAAGGCAACTGCTGGCCGGCTCAGCGCAATCCTGTGGCCGTCTCCGTAATAAGCCCTGGCACCAGCAGGTGGGGGCCAAGGTACAGCGGGGTCTGCTCGGCGTGCACCAGCTCAGGTTCCAGCAAGGATTTCACTACTGGCCACAGCGCCCAGGGTTCTGCGGAGCCTCCGTTCAAAAGCTGGATTACCACGCGCAGACGAGCTCAGAAGGGCATCTTTAGGGCTGTTCCCACACACGTGGCAGGGCCCCCTCACAGACATGAGGGCACAGGTGGCCAGTGTCCCTCTGGGAGCCAGGCACCCTTGGCTCAGCACAGCCTGGGCCCCACCACCCGCCCCCACTCCCGGGCCCCCTCACTGCCTCCCGACACCACTGGCCTCCGCCTCCTGCCTCTCACCACGCCAGGCTCTGCGCCCTTCTGGGCATCATCGTGTCCGGTGCAATAACAGTGGGGCTCCCCCATCCTCTGCGGTGTGGGGAGGCCTCATTCCTCACTCCTCTCCTGCCAGGGGGCCTGCCCCACCTGCCTTCTCCAGCTCCCTGTGTGCGTGCATGTGCATTCCTCCCTCCCAGGGACCCCTCCAAGGCCAGAGTCAGCTCTAAACACCCAACTCAGTCTCCCCCAGGCCTAGCCTGTAGGTCTCTGCCCCATCACCACTTCCCCAGAGGGGCCTCCGTGACCCCCACCCACCCGCTCCCCTCTATCCACCACCCTGTGTTTTTCTCGTTGCTCAACACAATGTGGTTATCCTAACATAAGGTGGTGTTGCCCACTTCACACCTGAAGGCCAGCTTCTCATCAGCCAAGTTCCCACAGGATGCCCAGCACCAGGAACAGTGCCCAGCACAGAGCAGGCACACCCAGCTGAGCACAGGGGCTCCATCCCCTCTGCCCTCTCCTCCAGGATGCCCTCCCAGGGGGCTCCACAGCATGGCTCTGTCCTGGGCCTCGTGGCAGTTGCGGTGCCCTTGGCAACCACTGGGCTGAGGCCCTGCCCTGGCACACCTGGGTCTCTCCTGTGGGCAAACCAGAGGAGGGGCAGTAAAAGCCCCTCTCCCTGCCCATAAGGACTGTATATGCCCCTTCCTGACCCCCAGGACGCCCCACCCAGTCCCTGCAGTGCCCTGCTCAGAGATCAACCCTGTCCCAAGTGTCTCCTGCACAAATCTTTCCAGCTCAGGAGCCTCCTCACTCCAGGCGGCCCTGCAGCCTCCACACCCCCATGCCAGCTGCTCAAACCCCAGGCTGCCTGGGCCAACATTTGGCACCAAAGCCCTCTCTCTCTCTGTGTCCAGGAGGTCTTATCTCCCAGCCAGACTGAAGGTCCTTTTGCCTCACAGCCCAGCGCAGCATCCCACACAGGGCTGGGCGCTGGGGCCGCTCTGTCTCTTCTGAGTCCAGAGGGCTCTGCCAGGCTGCAGCAGGGCCTGGACCCCGAAGGGCATGGGGCCCTGCCCCCTCCCCACCTCGTGTCCAGAGGTCACCACAGACCCCAAGGCCAAGTGCGTCCATGCACCAGGCCCGGAGCCACCTGGAGACTTGTCGGGCTCAGGGTCTGGCTGCCCTCTCACAGTCCAGTGGTTGCTCTGGGAGGGCCCCCTGCCCCCTGAGTGCTGGTCTGGGGCTCCGGTCCGCTCCCCGGGGGTGCCCCACTCACTCTTGGCCTTCTCGTTCTTGCGCGACGGCCGCCAGCGGAGGCAGGTGCGGTGCTCGTCCAGGAAGTAGAAGCGGACCAGACCCTTGGAGCTGCCGCGGAGCTTTACCATCTGCGTCCCCGCCTGCATGGCACTCATGCATCGCTCCACTGGACCCCGGCACGCAGACGGATGACCAACACAGAGACAGACAGACAGGGCGCCAGTGAGCACTGTGGCAGCCCCACCACTCACCGCAGCCCAGGCCCAGCA
Organism: Tapirus indicus; assembly: GCA_031878705.1. Classification (NCBI taxonomy): domain Eukaryota; kingdom Metazoa; phylum Chordata; class Mammalia; order Perissodactyla; family Tapiridae; genus Tapirus; species Tapirus indicus. Next base: position 85,858,365 of record CM062924.1, on the reverse strand, counting down.
CCCGCCTCCATGTGCTCAACGGGGTACAGAGACACCCCTCCACCCACCTGCCCGCCCACCAGAGGGCCAAGTTCAGACCCCCAGGGCTGCCTGCGACCCCCAGGTGCTGGCCCAGGTCACACATCCAATCTGGGACCCTGCTCAAGGGCCACAGTCCACACAGAGAAACAGACTGGTTCTGCACGGCTGGGCTCCTGCCACCCTCCCCGTGGTCCTGGAGCCTGAGGGCCAAGTGAGGCCCCAGACAGGACCCTGCTCCTCCCAGCTCTGCCCCTGTCTGGCCACCTGCCCACTCCACCCTCCACCACCTGGACCAGACCCAGCGACCACCACGACCTGCCCCCAAAGCTATGCCACACGAGAGGACACGGGGCTCGGTGGCTGAGCCGCTGTGAACAAGCCTCTGTGCCAGGCACAGGGCGGGCCCCACGGGCGGCAGGCGGGCAGCCACCCCAACGGCGCCCAGTCTGGCCACTGGCCCAGCCACAGGCAACTCCTGAGAGCAGACGGTCTCACTCCTGAGCACCTGTACCACCTCCCTGTGGCACCTCCAGGAAGGTCGCCCTCCTTCTATAAGCAGTAAGGATGGCACCACACACGCCCACCCCTCGAGGCCACGGAGGGAGGCTCCGTGAACACAGGGTGCAGAGCTGGGACGGTGCAAGGCCACATTTGAGCTCCAGAACCCAAACCCTCCCCCACGGGGTCCACCTGCCTCTCCCCACTCCTGCCCTCCCCTGTCCACTTGGCCTCCTGTCTGCACCTTGCATGTCTCCCAGGTCCCAGGGGATGGGGTTGCCAACCAGGACAGCAGGTCTCTGGGGAGGCTGCAGGCTCCAGGGGTCCAGGCCAGGGACAGGTCAGTCCTGGCCCCCCTTGGACCCTTCATGCCTGCTTACAAAAAGCGCAGGACTCAAAAGTCACCATCTGCTGAAGTGCCGAGTAATTAAACCCCACGAGGTCCACCCAGTGAGGGACCCTCAGGTGGTTTGCGGAGGCCCATGGGCAGTGCCAGCCCAAGGGGACCGGCCAGTGAGGGCGTCTTAGAGGAAGCCAATCTCTGACCCTTAATGCAGGTGTCGACGGGAGGACACACAGGGAGGCCGGGCTCCACAGGGGCACCGGGAGGTGAGGACACAGGTGTGGCTGCTGGGATGCAGTGCAGGTGGGAGGGGTGAGGCAGGAGATGGGGACAAGGCCAGGCCCCAGGGGCCTAGAATAGGGTTCCGGAAGATGGCGCCTGACCAGGCCCTGTCTGCCAGCTGGAGCAGAGACTTGGGGGGGGGGGTGGACAGCCCTGAACGGGGCCTTCTGTGGGCTGGCCCCGCCAAGACAGACACTCCACCCTCCATCCCCTGCTGGGCAGGCTTTGTCCTCCCCACCCGAGTCTCACAGCGGGGAGGGGAGCTCCGCCTGCCTCTAAGGACCATCATGTCTGTCACCACACACCGGCCCACCTCACCTGGGTTGAAGGTGCCGCCACCCCCCAAAGTGCCAGGGACCCCCTCAGTGAAAGCTTCAGAGCCACCTGAGTGCCCAGCAAGCTCATCCTCCAGGACCCTGCCCCCAGCCCACCCCCCGCCCCTGACCTTCCCTGCTAACCGCCTGGGGTTCAGCCTCCCGGCCCCGAGGAGGTGGTCAGAGAGGCGGACCAGGAGATGCTCTGGAGCCCCATAACCCCCAGAGGGAGACCCAAGTGGGTGGGAGGTTACAGGTCTGCACAGGGGTGGGTGGGAGCCCCCAGGCTGTTCACACACCCAGGAGCAGCCCCCACCCTTCCGGCTCCAGTGGCTTGGTGGGGCCCTGGCCAGGGAGGCCCCTAATGGCCAGCAGGCCTGCCCCCTTACCTAGTGGGCCAAGCTGCCACCTCGGGGAGACAGCCACACTCCCTCCGACCCAGAGGAGGGCCTCCACCAGGCAGGCCACTGTTCCCTTCGTCCGGCTGGGGGTAGCTGGCCAGGGGACGGACATGCCCAGATGATGGCCGGGGTGAGCTCACGAAGCCCAGAGAGGGCCAGCGCCCCCACTCTGCCTCAGCAGCAGGTCAGGCAGTGGTGGGCAGCGCGGGGGCTCCACAGCATCCCTTTCTCTCCTCTGCTTCTTCCTCCGCCCCCTCAGAGCCCCCCAAGGCCCCTGCAGGGCTGCTCCCAGATGCCTCTGGCATTGGCCCGACGATCACTCACTGTCCCAGTGGGCCCCAGGCCAGCCCACCCACCCGCCAGGCCACGGAGGGGTCCCCAAAGAAGCAGCATCGCGGGGTCTGGGGGTGGGGGAACCGCAGTGCCTCTGCCCGCCCTGCCCGTCCTTTGGCCAATCCCTGCACTAATCCAGCCTGGATCCAGCCCAGCTGGCCAGAGGATTTAGGCCAAGGAAACTCCCAGCTGGGGCCCAGGAGGGGACGGAGCAGGAGGCCATGTCCTACAGGCCCCAGGTCACTAGTCCCCATGTCCTGGCTGAGTAATAACAGGCAGGACAGATGAGTGGCCCCCCTGGGACCCAAAGAATACAGCCGGGAGGCCTGGGGTGATGGTCCCCGTGGGACCACGCCCAGGGCGCACGCTCAGGGCCCTGCAGGGGGCAGCCTCCCCACCATCCTCCCTATGCTGGACGTCCCAGGCTGCTGCTCCTTCTCCAGCCCAGCCTGAGCCCCAGGACAAGCCCTTACTCTCACCCCCACATCTCTTGTACTCACGGGGAGCTCCAAGTGGATTCCTGCAGTCCCAGGGAGCCTGGAAATGGGACAGAAGCAGCAGCCTCTTGTCCCCCAGTGCCCAGCCCTGTGTGGGCTGGAGACCATGAGCCGAGTTGGAGCAAGGCTGCCTGCCAGGCCTATCTGGCCCAGGGAGGACCCGGGGCACATGGGGCCCCTTTCTGCTGCAACTCCCAGCACTGGCTGGAGGGTGCGGGTCCCCTGAGCCTGGGCCTAGCATTCTGTCTCCCTCATCCAGCTCCAGGCCCCTGGCTGTGCAGCTGCGGTCCCCAGGGACCAGCCCCCCAGCTTGACCTTTCCAGGAGGAGGCAACCCACTGCCTGGCTGCATTCATCACTGCATTCTGCCCCTGGAGGCTGAGCTGGCCTGAGCCACTACGCTCCTCATGACCGACCTGGCCTGGGGGAGGAGGGCTGGGCCCGGGGAGGACCCACCCGCCTGCCTGCTGACAGGACACAGGCCACACCAGCTAAGGCCCAGACAGAGGCTGTCCTCAGGGCAGCAAGCCCAGAGGGGCCGACCGCACTCTGAGGAGGGGCAGACAAGCAGGAGAAACAGAAGATGGCATGGCTGCCTCTAGAGGTCCAGGGTCCACCGGGCTAGGGCAGGCCAGCCTGGCCAAGCGATGGCACAAGGACAGAGGAGCAGAACCCCACCCCACAGCTACAGTGAGGGCTGGGGCCTGGTCCTGAGGGCCCCAGGGTGTTCCTGCCACTGGGCCCAGGAGCCCCCAGCCCACCCTGTGCCCCTACCCAGGCACGGCAGGGACAGCACGGGTCCCTGTGTTGGGGCAGCCTGTGGCAGTGCTGGGCTGCCCTCGAAAGCCCCCTGTCCTCATTGCCATAAATACCACCACTCCTGGACTGTGCTGAGACAGGGGCAGCCACCCTTCCCTCCCTGGCACAGAGGGAAGGAGCTGGGGCCCGGGCCACAGAGCCAAGGACAGGAGGGGCTAGAGGCCGGGCAGCCTGGTACCGCTGCTGTGTCCAAGGTTGGCAAGGGCGGGAGGCGGCAGCCTGTGAGGAGACAGTGACGGGCATCCTGGGCTGACCACAGAGAACCAGGGCCCCACCTGGCGAGATCTGAGGTAATCGATTCAAAGGCAAATGCCAGAACCCTTTGCCAAAGAGGCACTGACTCTGTCCCTTGCAGGAGGCGGCTCTGCATGGAATCAGACTAAGACGCCATCAGCCTCTGGGATGGGAAAGGGGAACGTGTCCTGGGCATCCTCAGGAAGACGGGGCTGCCGGAGCCCCTGACAGCATCGCCGCCTGCGCCAGAGGGCTGGGGGGAGGGGAACCAGAAACCCAGGGAGCATCAGGAGCAGAGCGGGGCCAGGGGCAGGCCTGATGGTCCACACCTGGTGCCCTGGGCCCGGTGATGCTCCCACCCCTCCTCACCTGCTACGGTCGCTGTCCCCCATTCCATCAGTTGTCCCTCCACAACACTGGGCCATTCCCTCCTGCCCAAAGCTCGCAGCTCCTCGAACCCAAGTTACACATGGTCACACCTGCTCTTTCCTCCCCTGTGCCTCGCCCCAGTCTGGGGGAGGGCTCTCGCCCCCCCACCCAACTCCCAAAGCAGCCTGAGCCGGCCTCCCCCTGCCATCCTCGGGTCACGCCCTTGGGCTCTCAGCCACTAGCGGATCAACCATCTCCTGCCATCAGCCAGGGCGCGTGGATGCCCCATCTGCCCAGGCAGGGCCTCTGGGAGGGGCACAGACTGCATGGGCCCGGCCCCTGCACCCGGACTCTCTGAGCCCTCCTCAGCTGCCCCGGGCTGTTATCCTCCCCTGGCCAGGCACATGAAGGTCCAGCTAATCTGGCCTGATGCAGGGCTCCACGAGCAAGGCCCCTCCACTACCTGGAGGACCTGGGTAACCCCCACTCTACCTCTGACACTTCATGAGACCGGTGAATGCTGAACTGCAGGCGCTGTGCAAAGCCAGGGTGCCCCAGAGCCGCAGGACATCGCAGGGGAGCGTCCGGCCCTGGGGGTGGCCATGTCACTCCCACAGTGCAGCTGAGCATTCTGGATGCATGCAAAGGCCCCAGGTGACTGCCAAGCTCGGTGTGAACCCATGACGGGCCCCAAACCTAGATGGCTCAGCCCCTCAAACCAGGAGGCGCAGGGTCCCCCCTTCCCACCATCCCCCAGCTCCCACCCTCACTTCTGGTGCAGCTGTGGGCAGCTCTGGGCCTCAACAAAGGGGAGGGTCAGCAGCCTAGCACAGGGCAGGGGCACCCTGCCTGCCGCCTACCTCTAGCTCCCCAAAGGTGCCAGGCAGGCAATTCCAGCCAGGACCCTACGTCCACACGTGGTCACCAGACTAGCCCTCCACTCCCTCAGAATCATACTTGGGGCCCAGGTTCTGGGACCTAGAAACTCCCGCAGGTGCTGGCTAAGAGCAGACCTGGCCAACACCTGGGGCAAGAGGGGCCCAGCCCCCAACTCTGCCCCTTAATGGGGTCACAGAGGAGCCCCTGGGGCGCCTTTCACACTTGGGCCGGGCTCACCCACCCCTCACCCAGTGCACTCCCCCCACTGCCCGGGGCCTCGCTCTCACCCTGCCCCAGGCTGGGCCCCAGAGTCCTGAGTGCCCAGGGGGAGGCTGACGAACAAGGCCCCAGGCCCCAACCAGGGTCCACACCCTGCCTGCTTCTGCCCCGGCCTTGAGCCCTGACACCTGAGGCACCTGCTGAGCCAGCTGCACCCACCGGCCCTGCAGGGGCTCAGGTGGGAGTGGAGCAGCCACACCTGACCTCCAGGCCCTCGCACCAGTCCCACACCTGACTGACAGGCCCATGCAGGAGGCTAGCCCTGCACCGGGACCACCCAGCACCCACTGGCCAAAAGAGTTGGGGGCCGGCAGCCATGATCAGGAAGGGGCAGGAGCGCTCTGTCGGGGAGAGGGGTGCCTGGCCTCCACCCGCTGCTCCCCGGCCCCTCCTCCTCACACCCGCCTGTGCACCTTGGGACACTGTCCTCTCCCTGGTCCTTGTGACCCAGTTATTCCTTCAAGGCTCCTCGCGGCTGCCTCGAGGATGCCTGACAGGTCCACACGCATTAGTCTGCACACTGTGTGAGTCCCCGAGGTGCTCCTGGGCAGGAACCTCCCCAGTCCTGTCCTGTTCTGTCCCTGTGGGACCAACTGGGACTGGCCCACAGCAGATGCTTGAGTGTGGGTGAGCACAGGCTGGACCCCCAGTGCCAAGGCCACCAAGCCAGCTCTGGGAGGTAGTACGGAGCCAGCGCCCAGCACGGCCATCACTGGCATTGCTATGGCCATCCAGCTCTCCAGGGCTCAGCTGCCTCCAGGAAGTATCAACACCTCCAGCGGAGGTCTTCAAGGAGGCTGGCTCACAGACATGCCCGACACAGACAAGGACGGGCAGGGCCAACTCCTGAGGTGGGGAGAGGGCACAGGGAGAGCTCCATGGGCCTCAGGGCCTGCAGGGCCCCTGACCCCACACTGACACCCCAGAGGGCAGGTGCCCATGATGCTCTTCAGCTCGGCCCCTGCACGGTGGCTGAACTGCTGACCCAGAAGGCCTGGCCTCAGCTGGTGCCAGGAAGCAGAGTCCTCAGGTGGTCTTCGCCCATCTCCGTGCCTCAGTTCCCCTATCTGTCAGAAGCCGCCCCCAGACCCTCACTCCTCTCTTCGCCAAGCCCTGCAGAGGATGGCAGTGGCCCAGGACACAGGCAGCAGCTGCTCCAAAGAGGAAGAGCCCTCGCTGCCGGAAGCAGGGCAGCGTTGGTTTAATTTTGTTTCTGTGGTGGAGATTGATCGTGTCCTAACACGGCGGGCAACAAGAGGCCAGCGGTAGTCAGCGTCTCCACCTCTCCCCAGGGAAGGCTGGAAAATCAATTTAATCTCCCAAGAAAACCCAGAAATTATACCCACAGGCTTCCCGGCGCGAGCACACACACACAGCAGACTATGGAGGTGCGGCAGGGCCCCCTCCCATGAGTGGGGTGCACATACCCTACTCACTGCCCCTTCACTGAGCAAACAGGCATGGGCCGGGCCTGCAGGCACATCCCCCCCTCCCTGAGGGGTGCTGGCCCTGGACTCCTGGCAGGACCCTTTGGCCCGGCCCTCCTCATCAGCCTCCAGCCCCTTCCTCCTCCAATACTTCTTTGCCTTTTTCAAAGACCTTCCTGTGTCCATTTTGCTTAGAACAGTCAGCAGCAGTGGGACATGTGGGGCTCAAGGATCCTCTGGCCCTGCCCCCAGCCCTGTCCCTGCCACAGCCCCCCACAGGGTCCTCAGCTCCCGCCTGCCTCCCTGGCAGCCCTGGGGTCCCTCCTCTCCACGCTACATCTCAGCTCTGCTGTAGGCCCAACTCAGCACACAGTAGGCACTCAGACTGTGCTTGGGTGGAGAAGAGGAAGGAGGAAGAGGCCATCCTGCCCCAGCCACCACGTCGGGCTCCGTCGTGCCCACAGGGGACCAGCCCGGCCCCTGGCCAGCGCCTTCGAAGAGGGAGGGACAGGCCCACACACATATGGCGGAGATTATTTCAACGTCTGAGAAGCAGCTCGTCCCTACGTCTGGGCATCTCCTCCCCAACTATTTTTATTTTATCAGGCAGTGTGAGTCGGCTCCCTCAAGCCACCCCCAGGCAGGATCCCAGGGTGGCTGTGCCCAGCACCCGGGGGTCACAGGAGCCGGGGATGGCTCAAGGGTCGCATGAGGGCAGTGGAGCCTGGGGGTCATTTGGCCTGGTCAGCAAGGCCTGGGGCCGGCCCAGACAAGCCTGGAGCCGAGCAGTAGGGGAGAAAGGTCAACACCAGAGGCTCCAACTTGCCAGGATGTGCTCTTTTCCCCCCACGGCCGTCTCCTTGGGGCAGGCAGCTCAGGCTTCCAGCGGGAGCAATGAGAGTTTTGTGGGCAGGGGACCTGGCACCACCACATCACCCAGCATCACCCAGCTTGGGAGCAAGGAGGGCCAGAGGAGCCCAGGGTGGGCCGGCCAGACTGTGCTCTCCCCCTTGGCTACTTCTGGCCACCCCGCCCTTTCCTGGCCTGTGCACTCAGACCCCAGGAAGCCAGGGACCACAAGTGTCCCAGAGAGTGGGAACAGACTCTGACAGCCAGCCATGCTTTGTCCACCACACCGACTGACCAGCCCTGGGCCTGCACCTTCCACCTACCCACAGAGGCCCCGGGGCACTCAGGCTCTGGGTGGGGACGGCCGCAGCCTGGCCCATCCCCAGCTGATGGCCTGAGCTCCTGAAGGATCGGCTAGAGGGAGGCCCAGCAAGACTTTTCTGTACGTCACCCAACGGGGAATGATGGGACAGAAGCATTCGTGACAGTCACAGCCATTTACAGCTGTCCCAGCCCCTGTGGCAGTGCACATGAGTGGATGGGACATTCTCTGAGGCTGGGGGTGTCAAGTGCCCAAAACCCTCCCCCTGGAGAGGCCCCTTCCCATGCAGTGGGCCCCCACGCTGTCACAGAGCCTGCCGAGTGCCACTGGGGCCCGGGGTCTTCAGCACAGCAGGGTCCCAACATCTGGCCTTCCTCTGCCTGCCCAGCAGAGCCCGGGGCCTTCTGGAACCCAGGCAGGGCCAGTCCCAGCCTCAGTCAGAGTCCCTCCCAGAGCAGCTCCCCTCCTGCCCCCTGGCCACCCCGGCAGTCCCAGTACAGTCACAGTGGTGCATTAATCACACTCAATAGTCCTGTGGGAAGGGATGCTATTAATAGCTATTCATAGCCGTCCACAGCCTCCTGCTCCCACGGGTGCCCCTGGATCACGTGCTGGGGCTCCCGTCCCAGTTCCAGTGCTCACTTCCCGCACACTCACTGAGCGGAGGCTGAGAGGGCCAGTGGGCACCACCTTGGCCCGAGCTTCCTGGAGGCAGGTATCCGGCCTACATCAGGGACGGGGACAGGGCCCCAGGGATCACCTAGAGAGGGAGAGAGAGGCTCACAGTGGTGGCGCTGGGGGTGGGGGCACTTTCCTGAAAAGTCACCATATGGAGCCCAGCCTGCCTGTTGGGAAGAGAGGAAACTCCTGCAGGGTGAGAGAAGGGGGCAGCCGCTCCAAGGGAGGGGTCCTCGCGCATTGGCAGAGCCAGCCCTGCCCCCACCCCACACCCACCAGGCTGCGAGGGAGGCCGGGAAGCAGCTGGCGGGGCTGGACGGCAGCCGGGCAGAATGGGCGCAGAGCCATGGAGGAGACAAGGAACAGAAGAGGGCTGAGCCGGCGGATCCACCCCAGGCCAGCCCTCCTCCCCAGCAGGCCACCTAGGAGGCAAGACGCAGTTTCCTCGAGAGTCCTGGGACCACAGGCACCAAGAGGATGGTCCCCTCCAGGATTGACTTCCTAAAGCTTCCCACATCTCGTGCATGATCCCCACCCCTGCCTGGAAGCTGGGCCGGCTGCCCCCCCTGCCTCCTGCCCTGTGGGGCCAGGTGGGCCCTCCCTGGGTCTCACCCTAACTCCCCTCCATGCCGTCCCCCACACACCCACCACTGACCCAGGAGGGAGCCCAGGAGGAACTGCCCGGACCTCAGCCTGTGGTCAGCTCCACCACAGGGGCCGAAGCCCCAGGGAGAGTTTCCGAAAGAAACCGCAGCTTAGCTGACAGGGGGCCAGGCCGGCTCCCAATCAATGTGAAATCAAGACCCCCTGAGTCACCTGGCAGCATGCCTGTGGTCTCCGGATCTGAGCAGGCTGAGGGGACCCCAGGGCAGTGTGGCACACTGTTCCCGAGTCGGGGGCTCCATCGTGGCTCCTAAGGACCTGCCTGCTGATGGAGCCCTCCTCAGGCACCCCACCTGGGTTCCCTGCCCTCGGGACACAGAGCTTGGGGGAGGTCCAGGGGCCCCCAGCACTTCTTGAGTAGGTGATCCTCAGAGCAGCTTCTTTCTCCCTTGGGCCAACCGTCCAGCACACGAGGCCCCATCCTGGGTCGTCCAGGGCACGCACACTGCCCCTGGCTGGTGTGGAGGCCCTGGTCAGGGGCTGCCCAGGTGGGAGACTTCCTCTCCCCACAGTTTCCCAGGAGCCAGAGAAAACACCCCATCCTGGGAGGGTGCCCGTCGCCTCACCCGGGAGGCCCACGCCCACCAGCCTTGCCCACACAGGAAGTCTGTCCAGCCAGCAGGAACCCACGTATGCCAAGCTGGAAGCAAAGCCCCGGGAAGAAATTGGCACTTCCGATTACTCATCCCCCTCCTCGATGCCCTCCCCCCATGGAGCCCTGGCCTCGGCACTGGAGAGGGTCCCCTGCACCCCATCACACACACCCTGCCCCCAGGAGAGGGCCCTTCCCAGCAGGGGCCGTACACTGGCTTCCCAGGAGAAGGTGCCAGGAGCAGCGAGACCGTCGTCATCAGCTCATTAGCTGTGCAGATGGAGGGCCGGACCCAAGACTCCAGCCCATCTGCTCCGTCCTCAGCTGCACATTTGAGACCGTTCTCCCCCGGGGAGGGGCTGCAGGCATGCTCATCCCAGCAGACAAGGCCAGGCCACATGTCTCCTCCCTCGAGGTTGGCCGAACCCTCAGCCCAGAGCACAGGGGCACGGAGGGTGAGCTCACAGCTGCTCTGCCTCTGCCACCCCACTCCCCTCCCAAGACCTGCGCTCTCCCCTCACTGGCTGCAGACCCTGGGTGTGTCGGGTCTCCCTGGACCCTGGGGCCTTGGGGCCACATGGCAGCAGTCAGTCCCTGCACAGTCAGCAGACAGGTGTCCTGCACCCAGGAGTCCTGACTGAGGCTGGGCCGGCCCAGGGCTATTGATTCCATGGAGCTCTTGCAGGCCAGACAGGCAGGAATGTGCTGGGTCAGGCCCTCCCCAGGGACCACCCACCCATGGAAGCCCGCCCCACACTGGGATGGGGGCTGCAGTAAGGGAGTGGGTACACCTGGGGCGGCCCAAGCACACAGCCAATATGGGATTGTCTGCACCACCACCCCATCTACACCTGCCACATTGTCCTCCATTCCTAAAGGGCATCTTATCCGGGAGGGGAAGGCGGGAGGGAACGGACGTTCTTGGAACAGCCACACGGGCCAGGCACACTCTGCTCACCACCGCCCTACGAAGGTGACCCCAGGCTGTCTTGCTCTTCCCGAGAGACTCAGACAGGTTCCGTGGTCATGCAGTTCCTCAGAGGCACCATCAGGGACCCATCCTCAGTCCACCCAGCAGCGATGCCCCTGCTTCCTACACATGCTCTCCAAGGCTCCCCAGTCCCTCGCTTGTGTCCATGCCAACCAGAGGGCAGAACAAGTTGGGTCCAGAACAACCAGGATCCAGACAAGTCACCAGAGGGCAAGCTCCTACTCTCCTTGGAATCCCAGCCCTTACTCAGGAAGTTCTTCTGCTGTCTGGCCCAAGTCACCCCTGCTGCAGCTGTGGCACTTGCTTTCGAAGCAGACAGAGACTCTGCCTGGGAGAAGCTCTGCCCCATCTGGTCCCTGCAGGACAGTCCCTGACACCAGGCACCCAGCCCCTTCTCACGCCCAAACTCCTTGGGGCCAGGGAGACCTGGGCAGCATCGGAGGGCTCCTGCCATCCCTGCTGATCTATGCTGTCTGCCCAGGACAGTGCCCAGCCCCCTAGGTCAGGACACCATGACAATTCTGAGCAAGAAATCTCCCACCCTGGGTGCCAGGGCTGGAACCTCCCGGGCTCAGCAAACAACTGCTGGCCAGTCAGAGAAAGGCAGCTGCTGCCCTGTCCATGGTGCTGACCGACACTCACAGCCACCCCCACCACCCTGGATGAGTGGGGCTGGTGGGCTTGGACCAGGTGAGCCCCCAGGGTCCCACAGGCCAGGACACCCCATATCTGACCCGCCCCCACAAAGGCTGGTGTTGCTGGGGGCAGGCTGGGGTCAGGGGACTGTGACAGCTCAGCCGGGGACACCTCCTCCCACCATCCTTTGGGATTGTCTCCACCCTTCACAGGGAGATGGGAGGGGACCTGACGGGGAGGCTGCAGGGCCAGGGAATGTCCGGGTGTTGGGGGAATGGGGTGGCTCCAGAGGCCCCTGGGAGAGGGGTCAAGCCCTGCCCATGTGGGGTCAGTGGGTCACCAATGGCAGCTCAGCACCCACCCTGGACTCCCCGCAGGGGCAGTCACAGCCTCCCTCTTCCAGCCCCTTCTGACCCCCTTACCTTGGTCCCGGCTGAGCCCACTGGGGTCCTTGGGCTCTTCCATGGCCCGTCGGCGCCACCCCTGCCACTACCAGCGTGACACGAGGGGGGCCAGGCAGTGCACTGGCCCCGCGTGTTCCTGTGCCCGAGCGGAGCCAGGGCACCTCCCGCGCTGCACCCATGCCCGATCGACAATCAACGCTGCCCGCCGCTGCCGCCAGGACCGCCCCTCCCGAGGGAGCCCCGCCTGCCTTAACCCATCGCAGCCCGCTCTGATGTGTGGCCCGCAGCGCACGGGGTGGGGGTTGAGAGCAGCTGCTCAGAAGCCAGCAGCAGGGGCAGGGCGGATGGGGGGCAGGCGATGCTGTGCCCACTCCTCCAGCAGGGGTTTCCGGGACCACCCCCCAGCCATCCCAGACCTCCCGACCTCCAGGCCAGCCCTCCTACCAGAGGGGGCAGCTGCACGCACCCCCCCAGGAGCCAAATGCACCCCCGAGGGCTGGCAGCCCTTCATAACCACAGGGTCCTTCTGATTATTATGCACAGCCTCCCCCCAGACCCTGTGGGCTGGATCTAGGACAAGTCACCCCACCCTAGGAGGGTCTCCCAAGAAGGCTGGGCACTTCAGGGGTGGCGAGGGTGACATTGCACTGGCTGCCTGGTCAGGGGTGTGTGTGCAGGATGATGACAACAGGGACCCAGGAGCCCCTGGTGACAGCCCCAACCCCTTGGCATCCAATTCCTCCTATGTCCCCTCCCTGCCTCACCCTATGTGCCCCTCAATGAGGGTCCTGCAGAAGTCTTTGGGGCCTGGGGGATGGTGGGGGCTGTTGGGGGTACAGGAGGACAGCCCCCTTCCCTGGCATGCTGCCTAAGGGCAGGGTCCTGCCAGGGCAAAGCGGGAAGCAGAGTCTTGGGGGGCCATGTGGTGAGCAGCCCCCACCCAGTCCTGATCCCCGCAGTGCCTGCCTCTTCCTGGGCTGTGTTCTGGTGTGACCTGCTGCGTCCAGCATCTGAGGGAAGTAACATTTCCCAGATCAACGGGAGAGATTCCCATCCCTTGGGTGCTGTTTTGAAAGCTGCTGCTTCTGCCTGCAGCCCCGTCTGGTGGGGCTGACCTGCAGCCCAGAGGGTGGCCTGGGGAGGTTTATGGGGATGCAGAAGCCCAGGTTTGGGATGGGCAGACAGGTGACATGCCCCAGCAAGTGGACCTGGGGCTCCTCGGGGCCCTCCGAGCTGCCACCACCCCAAGGTGTGACCGCCTCCTGCCAGGCAAGGCCCCCAGGTGTGGAGGGGGAGGGGAGCTACATCAGCTGTCGCAGCCACCCTCTGGATCCTGCCCAGGGAATGCCCCAGGGCCCGCTGCTGCGTGGCTCCCTTAAAGGGGCAGCTCTCCTTCCTTCACTGCCACTCATGCAGCCCTGACCACTTGGTTGGAGTGGCCACTGCCTGGCTCTGGGGACCTGCCCTCGTGAGCTGATACTGTGACTCTCTTCTGTCCACACTGGTCACATATTTGCTCAGCACCTTCAGGGTCCCTGAGACTGTATCCACCAGGTTGGCAGAGATCCCAGTGGCCAGAGGGGTCCTATAGCTGAGAAGGGAAGGCTGAAGGGCGGTCTACCAGGCCAAGAAGACGGGGCCAGTCCAAGCAACACGACCAAGTGCAAACGTGCAAGAGACGGCCAGAGGCCTGGGAGCAAAGGCGGGAAGGGGCAGCCCAGCACCCCCACCCGGGGTTTGACAGGCCCCTCTGGGGAAGGGCCAGCAGCTCCAAAGTCTCAGAAGAGGAGAAACTGAGGCAGGGAGGGAGAGGAGAGGAGAAGCAGAATCACAGGCAGACCCGAGAGTGAGGATGACGGAGAGGGGACTGCAGGCCACAGGGTCCCGGGAAGGAACCAGCCAGTCCCCCCGGGGTGGACAAAAGGCCCCTGAGCCCTCCCCGTGGAGAAGCCGGAGGAAGCTCAAATTCAGGTTCTAATGAATAATCCATCAGCATCACCAGCCCCACCCACCGCTCGCAGCCCAGGGAGACGATTTCCGTTACGGGCCTGCGATTAAAGGCCACCCGCAGCACATGTTAATTTGCTTAAGATTCTGATCTCCTAAATCTACTTTCTGGGCATTTAAGCAAAATTCAGTCTTTGAGAGCATTTGGTCTGGCTGGCAATGGGTGGAGAAGCACGTCGTGGAGGAAGGGCCTGCTGGGCCCCCAGGAGTTTAATTTTCTTCTTGTTTGAAGAGGGAACTGAATAAACAATACTGTCAGGTGACAGGGGCGCAAGCACGGGGCCCCTGCCTGAGCCCTCCTCTCTGGGGTGGGCACCTCGTGCCCTTGAGCCCTGTGCTCTCCCAGGCCCTGCAAACTGATCTCTGCAGCCTGAGCTGCCTCCCAGCTGGCCGCCTCCTTCCCTCCCTCCCTCGTACCCATACCCCTGCAGCAGGATCAGGCCTGTTTCCTGCTGCCTGGGGCCTTGCTCTGCCTGTTACAAGCGAGGGGCCTCCCCATCCCTGGGGACAGAAGAATTGTCATCCCTCCTACCCCCACCCCCTGAGACTGTGTCCTTGCCTTGCAGGTCTAAAACACTGTGTCGAGGCAAGGGCCAGTCTGAGGCTGGACCTGGCCTTGAGCTCCAGCTGGGTCTGTCCTTTGGTTCCCAAGCATTGCCACGAGGAGGCCGGAGAAGACTGTGCCCTAAGACTCAGGGGCCAGCCTGGACCTTGTGCCCAGAGCTCTAGGTTCCCAGCCAGGCCTATAAGTGGGCAAAGCTCATCCCCCTCCATGCCTCAGTTTCCTCATCTGTACAATGGGAGCACGGCACACATGTTCCCAGGCCGGGCTCTGCACAGGCAGGTGGCCACCCACTATCTGCTGCCAACAACCACACCACATCAGAGCCCTGCCAGCCCTTTGCTCCTCACCACGTTGAGCTCCCCAACCCAGAGCTGACCCTGAGGGCCGCCTCCTCGTTCCAACCCTGTTCCCTAGGCTTGCCTCATGCTGGCACTGCACTAGGTGCTGCCCCGTGCGCCCCAGACCTGCAGCGCCTCCATCTAGTTCTGCCTCAGCTGGAGGGGGCTTCCTGCTCTACAGACTGGATGGAGGCCCTGAGAGGGGCACAGACTGCCCACGGTCTCAGTGGGCAGAACCCAGGCCCTGCCACTCCCTGAAGCCTGCTTCCCACGTGTAGTTTCACGATTCACTTGAAAGGATGTGACACAGGCCCTCTCTCGTCCGGCTGGAAAAGCTCCCACCCCTCTGATCTCCCAAAAACACCACTTAGGCAGCGCCTGACCAGGGCGGGACTGGAGACCTGGGCCACAACCAGGCCAGGGCTCCTCCTGTCTTGCGGGGACCCCCAAGGGCCTATGTGTGCATGTGTGCATGCCCAGGGGCTGGTGGGAGCGTCACCGTCCCAGCCTGCGCTGGGATGAACAAACACGATGTTTGAAAAGGAAAAACAGCCCCAAAGAGAGCCAGAGACAGAAGACCCCTGATGGAGACCCAGAAACGGGGTGGGGGGCAGAGACATGAGGCCAGAGACATCTGGAAGGCGAGGAGCTGTGTGTAGGAACAGAGCTGCCCTGGTCCATCCCCTGGCTGCCTCTCCCCACCCAAGGCGGGCTGCAGCCCAGCTGCCCCGAGCCCCAGCGCCCTCTGCTGGCCAGTGGGCAGCACCACATGCAGTTGGGGCAGCCTCCTGGAGAAGGAGGTCACACCACTCACAAACAGCAAAACAGCATGTGTGAGCCCAGCACTGTGCCCTCTGGGCTGACCGACCGGCCAGGTACTGACCTGAGCATGCTCTAGGAAGTGGCATGGAGGGGAAGGGGTTTTGAATGTTACTGTGGACAGGAGAAAGAGTGTGTAGGGCAGAGCCCTGGCCAGGTGTCGGGAGACCCCGGTCCAAGTCCTGGCTTTGCCTTGCCTGTGGGACTGTGGGAATTCACTGCTCCTCTGGCCTCAGTTTCCCTGTCTGTAACCAAGGGAGACCAGGAGTTCTGAGGGCCCTGGCCAACTTGGAGCCTCCAGCTGGGGCTGATATCCGCTCAAGACAAGGTTGACATAAAGGAAGCCATGCTGTAGAAGGAAACCCTGTTGTAACTTTGAATGACCTCTGATTAACCAGCCCAGACAGGCTCTGTGGGTTTTGTGGCCCCTCCCAGCTGCTATAAGTTGATAACCTTGTTCTTTTGTGTCCTTAGGAATGTGATGACCCCGGGCAGAGAGTCTATGCTGACAGCCATCATCATGACAACTGAAAGATCAGGGTGTAGGGCGTTGCTCTGGTCTCTGATGCATGTCCAGTAAAACCAAAGACTCTCAGGAACTGAGACCAGATGCCTCCGCGACCCGGAGACCAGCCCCTATACAACTGGCCTGGGGTCTTTGTTCTGTAAGATGGTTCTTTCGGACATAAGTCGGCCATCTTCCCTCTTGCTAGCAAACTGTAATAAAAAGTCCTTTCTCTCCTACCACCTGGCCTCTTGACTACTGGTATGTCTTGCGGTGGGCAGACGACCCCCTTTTTGGGCAGTATCAAGGCCATGGAGGAAGGTCTGGAGGGCAGCGAGGGGGCAGTGGGCACTAGGTGGGGGCCTAGCTGGGGCCAGGGCTTCTGGCACCAAAGATCTGAGTCAATACCCGCTTTGGTGGCCACCGTGTGAGATAGGGACCCAAGAGCACTGGGCCCTGACCAGTGGCTGCACAGCCGTGGCCACTTTGCTGGACAACCTCGGGGGGCAGGAAGCTATGAGATGTCACCTCCCCATCAGTGGAGCAAAGCAGATTGATGCCCTTGGGAGCCTCCACGGGGCACCTCAGCGTTCAGCTTCTGACTTCCGTCCTACGTAAGTCTCCAGGAAACGCTCCCCTGAGACTGCAATAAACTGCCATTCGTGGCTGCATCCTAGTCGCTCCGCCATGGGCCCACCAGCACTGGGGGGACCCGGGGCAGAGCAGAGGGGCCCCTGGTGTGTCCCCGATTCTGCTCCTCTGAGGCCAGCTCAGAATGTCTGAGTTAGAAGGGCCCCCAGAGACCGCCGGGCCCAACCTCTTTGCTTTTCACATAGGGAAACTGAGGCAGAGGGGTCTTGCCCAGTGTTCATAACCAGGTAGAGGCAGAGCCAAGACCAGGACCCAGGTGGCCAACCCCGCAGCCTTCCCTTCAGGATGGGTGGGCGACCCCACTGTCACACTGGCCCCTGCTGCCCCCTCAAGTGTGTGCACCGTGGCCCACCCCAGTCAGCACACAGCCCCTCTTAATCACCTCTCAGAAGTGTTGAGCACCTGCTTAAAGATGGAATGGCGGTCCCTCTAGTGATGAGACTGTACTGACATCCCCGCCCCTAGGAGAGACACACTCCATGCCTGAGAAGTTTTATTATTTATTCAACATCGAGGCCAATTTACTATGCTTTCTTGCCTGGTTTAAGAATTCTGTAAATGTTACAGCTTCTGTTAAGAAATTAAGCTGCTCTGGAGGTCCTCACAGGCGGCCAGACCCACTCCCACCACCTTCAACACACATTCAACACACCAGTAGGAGCTGAGCAACCTCCTGCCTCTAGAAGCTGCTGGAGAGGGAGAGGCAAGCAGCACACGGGGCCAGGCAGGGGACATCCCTCCTGTCTGGGCCCTGCCGTGTCCCCCATACAAAGATCCCCTGCTCCCTGGGCTCAGATCCCCATGTGGAGTCACCCCCAGTGATGAGCTTGGTCACAGAGGAGCACTTGGCCTGGCTGGGGAGGAGGACAGACCATGGGGAGCCAGCCTGACCACCGACTGCCCCAAAGTGACCACAGCTGCCCTGGCCTGGTGACAGCTGCCCCGAGTGACCCAGGCTGTGGGGTGAGAGGGATTGCAGGGCAGTAGTGAGGTGCCCCCACAAACAGCGTGGCCAGTGCAGGCCAAGTCCAAGAGGGGGCATCTGTGAAGATGGCCCAAGGAAGCAGGACCTAAGGGAACCCCAGAACAGTGCGGAAGCACAGAGTGCTGGGGGCACGGTCGAGGGAACCCCAAACGCACGGGCCTGGGTGGGAGGGGCTGCCGCTCCGGGCCTGGCATTCCTACCTGCCCCCGACTGCCCCCAGCACCCCGGACCAGCCCTGAACAAGAGCATGGACCTGCCTCCTGGTCTCCCCAAGCCAGCGTAGCCAGCAGACGGCTCCGAAGAAACATCACTAAATTCCCAGGCAGAACGGAATAAACAGATGACACAAGAGCAGGAACAGTTGGATTTGGCGTCGGTGGAGTCGGGGCAGCAGGGGAGGTGCAGTCCCACTGGCCGGGGCGGCCATCATCCTCACAGCATCGCCGAGGGTTGCTGGGATAGGACGGGAGCCGAGGCCCCAAGGGTGGTGACCAGCTCTAATCCCAGAGCAAAGTGGGATCCGGCCAGAGCCCTGGGACCACAGATGGACGAGGGGAAAGAGACTGGGAGAATGAGGGTGATCCGGGCAAGGATGGGATGGGCTGGCAGGGAGCGGAGGCCAGACAGGAGGGACGAGGAACTTCCAAAGGCTCTGCCTGAATGGTCACAGCCATGCCCATGCATCCAGGCCCCCAGGGGCCCAGGGGCCAGGTCCCCACAGACAGACTGCACTCACCCCCGCATGTGGAACCCACAACCACATCCCTTGCCTCCCTCTGCACTCCCCCCACGACAGCCCTGCAGCCCCTACTCAGGACACCACTGGGAGGGTCCTGGCCAAGGTCATCAGGTCAGGGCCCTGCCCAGAGCTGCAGTGGCCCCACTGGACAGAGCACATGGGAACAGGAGCTGCCCTCGCTGCCCAGCCCTGCCTCCCTGCACCAGCCTGACCTAGATTCCGCATCCGCGTGCAGGCAGCCAGGCAGAGCCACCGCCGGCCTGGTGCCAAGACAGGCGGGCCGGATTCCAGGGCAAACGTAGAGGCACAGCCACCAGCCCGGCCCACCCAGGGACACCCTCCCCTCAATGACCCAGACAAGGTCTGTTGGGAGCTGCCTATGACCTGGCCCCAACCCTTCCCAGAGCCTTGGCCCCACAGCAGGCTGGGCCAGCCCCCAGGACCAGGGCGTCCCTTGAGCCTCGCTGGCCTGTGCTCTGGGCCACATGCCCAAGCAGCCTATCTTCGCACCTCTGTGCCA
The DNA here is from genome assembly GCA_031878705.1 of Tapirus indicus. Lineage (NCBI taxonomy): Eukaryota > Metazoa > Chordata > Mammalia > Perissodactyla > Tapiridae > Tapirus > Tapirus indicus. The sequence continues at coordinate 85,839,406 of CM062924.1, read as the reverse complement.
CCCTGGGCATGGGGATGGGAAGCCACTTGGCCACTGCATTGATTAAAAATACAAAAATCCTTGGAATTAGAAGCACGTGCTTGCAAACCAGACCCTGCCTTGGGCTCCCAGGCCTGCAGGCCTTGGACACAGTCCTGGGCCAGAGGGGGCTATTTATTCCACCCGCAGGCGGCACCAGCCCCTACTTGGGTGTGCCCCGTGTCATCCTACCTTGCCCTTCTCCCTCCCGCCTGTTCCCCACCCCCTAGCTGTCAGCCAACGTTTATTAAGCACCCACTGTGTGTCAGGAGGTGCCCTTGGGGCTCAGGGAGTGATGAGCAAAGTGGAAGCAGCCTCACCCTTAGGGAGTCTCTGGGCTGGGGAGGCAAAGCAGCTGTGGTCCCAGCTCCGTGAGGAGCCCTGGGCCGGGGGGGCAGGGGAGGGGCCCCCAGAGCATCACAGCCTTTTAAAAGCCCAGGAAAGACAAGGCCACTTCCCTGGAGAGCAGGGGGCTCTGGGGCTCTGGGGGCCTCTGACCAGGTGTGGAGCCCTTCCTCTGGCTGGGCCCGGGGCAAGCGGTGAGGGGCTGAGGGCATGAAGGAACCGGGGCAGGGCCGGAGCATCCAGCGGGGGCACCCTCACTGTGAGCGGAAGAGCTCTTGGCCCAGGGCCCGGCTCAGGCCCCACACTCAGAGCACCAAGGAGCCAGAGGAGGGCTAGAGGCAAGGGGCTGGCCATCAGCACCTGCCCCCTCACTGTGCCAAGGATGGACGGCCTGTCACAGGGCGCTCGCCTGAAACCATCCTCCAAATGCTGCCCACCTGGGTCTTCCACGATGATGCAATTCTGTGCACAAATTATTCCTCAGTTTACTCCATCACACCTTCAGACAACCGCTTACCTAGTGGTCATTGGTAGAGCAGAAACCATTTAAAAATTCTGGTGGTAGCACATGTGTCTCCAACAACAAAACTGAAGGAACAAGTCAGAGAGGTTACAATTAGTGTAGAACTTGTGACGGGAGACAGCGAGGCCGCCCTGGGAGAGGCCACGGAGGGCACGGCTCATGGCTGAGCCCTAGTGGGGCTCCTGGTGCGTAGAGAGAGAACAGTCCCCAGAGCCCATGCCAAGCTCCTCCCCAGATGGGGCCCCCGTGCCTGGGAGGGGGCTTCAGGGCTGACTCCACAGCTGTCGCTGTGAGGCAGTGGTTCAGCAAGCAGCCTAGAACACCCTCGGTGCCACGTAATCCTGCCAAATAACCCGAGTGCTGCCCTGGCCACTGGGAGAGGAGCCGACTAGCCCACATCAACGCTCACTGCGACATCCTAGATTTAATCACTGTTTGCGCCAGAGGAACGATAGTTGCGTAAGTGCAGACATTAAAAGCCAGTGAGACTCTGAGAACACAAGAGGCTGACAAGGGAAATTAAACCAGCCTCGAGACCATGCACGTGAAGACGGGTCTATGCGGGGGGGTGTACCCACGTGGGGAGTGGGGCTGGGCTGGGGGCCCCCTGGGGGCAAAGCCGTGCTGCTCACTGCTAACCCCAGTGCCCAGAGCCCTCCCGGCACCCAGCCTGCTCTTGCTAAGTGTTTTCTGAGTGGCCTCTCCAGCTCCAGACCCAGGCGGCAGGGAGGGCCAGCTGGGAGGCCGAGGCGCTGCCTTGGTGACACCCCCCACTCCAAGCCACCTTTGCTGGGAGATTCAGCTGCTGACCTGCCAAGAGAAGCCAGAGGGTGCTGCCTTCCAAGAGCACAGGGTCTGCCCGGGAGGCCTCGGCCACTGCCCAACTCAGACTGACTGCTCCTCCACCTCCCAGGCATTGCAGTCAGAGCCAGTTTCTAAGCCTGACCCTGCTCCTTCTAAGACTTGGGCAATGTCCTGAGCAACTAGCAGGTAGGAGGCAGCACCTCAGCGAGACCGAGGGTGTGAACACACAGGTCAGGGAGGCTGGGAGTGTGAACACACAGCTGAGGGAGGCTGGCGGTGTGAACACACAGGTCAGGGAGGCCCGGGGTGTGAACATGAGCTCAGGGAGGCCGGGGGTGTGAACACACAGCTCAGGAGGCTTGGGGTGTGAACAGACAGGTCAGGGAGGCCGGGGGTGTGAACACACAGGTCAGGGAGGCCATGGGTGTGAACACACAGCTGAGGGAGGCCAGGGGTGTGAACACACAGCTCAGGAGGCTTGGGGTGTGAACAGACAGGTCAGGGAGGCCGGGGGTGTGAACATATAGCTCAGGGAGGCCGGGGGTGTGAACACACAGCTGAGGGAGGCTGGGAGTGTGAACACACAGCTCAGGGAGGCTGGGAGTGTGAACACACAGCTCAGGGAGGCCCGGGGTGTGAACATGAGCTCAGGGCCAGAACACTGGAAGACACATTTTCCTTCAAGACCGGAGACAGACCCGGAGATCCTACTTGACCGGGGGCTCTCCCTCCAGGTGGTTGAGATCTTCAGAGCCTGGCAGGGGGTGGGAGGGAGGCCCCTCCAGCTGCCCGGATTCAGCGCACAGCAGGGTGGGCTCCACATTGAAGCAGCTGCCCCAGGCTGCCGGCACTGCCCACAAGCCAGTCAGTCCTGGGCATCTTGTCTCCTTGAGCACCCCACTCAGCTTCCCTGAGGTCCCCGACCCTGTCAGTCATCTTCCCTTTGCTTTGGGGCTCCTGAGGACAACAGACCTGGGGTGGTGACAGGTCAAGCTCCCTGCCATGTGGTGACTGCCACATGTGTCCCTCTGACACACTTTCACCCCCAGCCTGGGGCGAGTCAAGCTGAGGACAGACGCAGCACAGGGAGCCCCGGGCGCCTTGCCCTTGGCCAGCCCCGCCTCCTTGCCCTCTCCCCCCAGCCCCTCTGTGGATCGCGTGGGCCCCAGCAGCCATCAAGTGATGCACTTGCAAATGTTTATTTTTAATTTAGGGCAAAAAAGGAAAGAAAAGAAGAAAGAGGGGCAGCCTATTGGGGGTGAGTCACTGGGGATGTTCGAGGAAAGGGCAGAGGGAGCAGCCTCCAGCACCCCCAAGGGCAGGACCGGAACCGCCTGCCCCACCTGCAGGTGCCGGTGCCACCTCAACAGAGTGAGCGCCTGCCAGCCTCCGGGAACATCGCTCCCCTCCAGCCTGTGCTCCAAGGAAAGCCACCTCTTTGAGGGAGTCCTCGCTGACCACCTGAAGTTCCTCCGCGCCTCTCAAGGGCAGGAGGCTCTCCAGCGGGCTCAGGCCCTGCCACATCCCTGGGAGGAGGGGCCACCCCCCATTTCGGCAGATCTCAGTTCCCCGGGGAGCATCTGAGCCACCCATTCACTCGGGGTGAGTGTGACCAGGAGAATCAGGCACCCCAGAGAGAAGCCGTTGGTGTCTAGAAACTGAGGCAGAGGGGACAGTGACCCTATATCACAGCCCACCAGGCTGCTGAGGGGCACAGGTCTGCCACACCCCCACCCCATGGCCAGACAGGCCCCAACCCCAGAGAGGGCAAGTGTGGGCAGGAGTCCCAGTGAGTCAGGGGCAGGCGAGCCCAGAACGGCCACTCAGGGTCAGATCTCATTCCCCTCCCCCAACGATGGAGCCACCGGCCAGTCAGTTCAGGCTGGCTCCCCGGGAGCGGCATCCCATGTCTCCACCAACCCTGAGAGCCCTGGATGCCCCAAACCCCAGGCCACCCTGGATAAGGGCTGGCCCATGCTGACCATCAGGGTGGGACTGAAAGCCACTGCAGCCATATGTGGGCGCCTGAGGACTGGAGAGGCCAGACCCAGGCTTCTGCAGATGGCTCCCTGCTCCCTAGGAAGGGGATGGGGGCCAGGGGCCCAGGCTGGACAAAGAGGAACTGAACCAAAGGCTCAGGGAAGGTGCAGCCCATCCTCGTGGTGCCCCTGTCATGGGAGTGAATTTCGGCGTCCCTTCTAGCCTGTGAGCCCTGCACAGCTCAAAACCAGCTCTCAGCCAACCAAGTGCAGGCCTCTCCCTGAGGCCCTGGAATGGGGTGGGAAGAGGGTCCTACCCCCGCTGAGGGCTGGTCCCCTGAGGGGGTAGACTCCAGGCCTGGTGGTCCTGCTGGAAGAGCAGTCCCCGCACTCCTCCCACCAAGACCCCCAGGAAAACCAAGGTCAGAGGAAGGCCCAGCTCCCCAGTTCCAATAGGGGAAACTGAAGCCAGGGCGGGGCAGGCCTCCTGAGGTGGTAGAAGTCCCCAATGTGGCCCAGACCCTCCCTTCCCCTCTTCCCTCCTCGCCTGCAGACGCCAGGGAGCCGTCAAGAATGCAGTCTGGGCACCACCAGAGGCCGTCTGCTTGGAGCAGCCTGGGTCCAACCTGGCCTGGGGGTTTCGAGGAGGCCGAGCCACCACGAGACCTCGTGCATCACCCAGAGCAGCACCCAGTGGTGGCGGCTGAGTCACCGCTGGAGCTTTTTAAAGCACAGCTGAGTGCCAGGGGGCAATTTAGGTCTTTTTGACGAGAAAGGAGACCAGGAGGTCGGAGCCGAGCACAGAGCCGCGTGCCCACCAAAGTGACGCCCCCGGATCCTGCAGGGGTGGGGGCTGCAGCTGCAGCATGGAGGACTCAGGTTGGACAGGAGAGGGGTGTCCTAGACGTGTGATGTGCAATGGGTGTCCACTCACTGGCCTGGCGTGGCTGAGGGTGGGCCTGCCTCACTGGGAGATTGGGGGGGTGTCATGTCCTTGAGAGGGGCTGTGGCCCCTTGAGGGACTTCCTAGGAGGGAAGGCCCGGCAGCCCCACCCCATGCCTGTCCTCCTGTCCCGGGTGGAAGCCAGAGGAGGTGCAAAGCGGAGACAGGCCAGGAGGAGGTGTCCTGCACTGGGTCTGACGTGAGATCTGGTTCTGGCGGCTGGGTGGCCCCATCTCCAGCTAGAGGGGTATGGGTGGGCTCCCTGTGCCCCCGATGTCCCCACAAGGGTGTATCTGACTCTCCCTGGGCCTCTGTCAGTCCCCGTCCATCCGTCTGTCTGCTCTCCTGAGAAAGGCCCCAGGAGTGTGCACGGCCCAGAGCCTGTCCTTACCCAGCTTCTTGGCCGTCCAGCTCAAGCCGGCAGTCTCTGCAGAACAACGCCCCCTGCAGGCGAGGCCGGGGGAGGACGGCCTGGGCAGGGCCATCGGGACCCCACGGGTGGCGGGGCAGCAGGATGGGGCAGCCTGGGGAGATGCCCACCATGCCTTGGGGGACGCCACGGCCTTCCATGACTGCAGCCCCCCTGAGCGCCCACCTCACTCGGCCCCGCGTACCAAACCACCTCAAGTAGCCCCCCACCTCAGCCTGATGAGACCCGTGTGATGATGCTGTTTCCTTACAGATGCAGAATATAATAATTCCCAGTAATGCCAGGCCCAAAATAACCCCACAATGCGCCGCGTGCCGAGCTCCTACCGAGAACGAAACTGAGTCAAACACAGCTGCAAAGTCGCTTTAAAAATACACTAAACACACACACACAAACACAAAACCCACCCACAAGGACGCCTGCCTCCGCCCACAGTCCCACTCCCAGGTATGGAGGTGAAGGTGGGGACACAGGCGGGGAGGGGGACCCTGCCCTCCAGCCCCGGGGCTTGACAGGAGGCCCCAGGCAGGGTGGAGGGGCGGGGTGGAGGGGCGGACAGGGCCCACGAAAGCACACACTCACCGCTGCAGGCCGCTGCCCTTTGCCTCCCACCCCATGTCTGTGGCAGAGTCCTTGGGGGCTCTGACACCTCAGCCCTCCCCAGCGCTGTCCCTGAGACCACACAGAACAAGTGCTCCCCCCAGCACCCCAGTTCACCTCTGCAGGAAGGTGGGGCTGCCTAGGCCTACACCTGCCCCCCGACCCAGCCCCCTCTTGGGACTCTCAGCCCCTACCCGCTCTCCTGCGCTCCCTCCGCCAACCCTGGGAACAGCCCATGAACCACCACGCCAGAGAGAGGCAGAGATGGGCCTACTGCGTGGCCAGTCCTCCAGCTCTGCTGAGGGTGCGGCAGAAGCCCACGTCCACCAGCTCCAGGCCTCTCCCGGGCCGGGTGCACAAACGGGCCAGGGCAGGTGGACGAGGCACTTGCTGGGCCTCTGGCACCTCCAGACCCAGAGCAGCTGGTACCCACTGGCCTCAGCTCCCATGCCAGAGGGACCTGAGGACGGCAGCTCCCTGCTCCCCACAGCACAGGTGGTACCCCTGAGAAATGTGGTCCAGCAGCTCTTCTTCAGGGCGGGTCTCCTGCCCACTGATAGCCCAGCAGGGTCCAGACGAGGCAGAGGCCCACCCAGACCCCATGAATGTCTGGAGAAGCCCACTGGTGCCCGAATCCTCCCACTCCCCAAACGCAGAGACCTCATCAGAGAGGGGAGCTGGAAGGGTCCTACACCACAGGGTCCCAGGCAGGAAGGCTGGGGTCAGCCATCAGGCCACCCCTTCCAGTAAAGGGGCTGGCCCCACACAGGGCATTGCTGCTCCAGCCCCTGCAGAACGGGAAGTCCATGGCCCTGGACACCTAGACCCTCCAGGGAATGATATCGGTGCTCAACAGACCCTTCCACCGCAGCCCACCCCCAGGGGGCAGCCATGCCACGCCACATCATGCCAGGCCATGCCACACCAGGCTGAATGGGTCGCTGGAGGGAGGGCCAGACGATGAGGGCAACGAGGACAGGCCACGGGGAAGGTGCATTTGGATGCTCCACACAGTCCCTCAGGACGCAGCTCTGCCCAGAGGCTGGCTTTGTTTTCAGAGAGCGGACCACCGCCCACCCCCTCTCACCCCCAAGCCCACCAAGGCAAACAGAGGTCAGTGCCCTGCCCCTCCCTGCCGACTGGCTGGGCGGGCGGCCACCTGCTGCTCTGAAATTTCGCTGTGGCCAATGCTGCTGCAGCCTGAGAAGTGGGCCACAGCCTGGCCTGGAAGCTGCCTTGCTCAGAAACTGGCTCCCATGGTCACAGGATCCGCCTCTGCAGCAGGCGGCCTGCGGAGAGCCTGGTGCTGCGGAGGGAGCATGGCCCCAGCCTGGGGCTGAGCCCAGAGCCCCTCCTCAGGGAGCACCCACCCGCCCAGACTTGGGGAGGGGATCCCCAACCATCCCCACCCGACAGCCCCTGGGGAGCGGGCCTGGGCAGCCCAGACTCCCTGCCCACCCCCAGCAAGGCTCAGCCAAGGTGCTGGGTGAGGGGGTCTCCAAGCCTCAGGCTCTCAGGGGTTCCCCACCCTGGGGCTGGGGGCCTCCGTTGCTGCCCCCACCCCACCTGAGAAACACAAGAAGGGCTTTTCCAGCAGCCCTGCTCTGATGTTGGCCACAATCCTGGGGACACTGGGAGCCACAGCAGCCCACTTCAACTAGGGGACACAAGGGACACACACCCAGGAGGGCCCATGCTGGGGTCTGCTAGCTTGAGAAGAGGGCATCCAGGGGGCTGTCAGGGGCTCCACACTGCCCCTGGCCACGAGGACCCTGGAAAGGGGCAGCACGATGTGGACGCCTGGGCATGGCCATCCTCTGCCGGGGTGCAGAGCTCGGGCCACAGGGTGTGGACAGAGGTGGGGGCAAGGATGGAGGATCCTGCCTCTGCCAGGAGGGGTGGCCGTGGCCCCCACACCACGGTCAGTGTGCCCGGGCCCCCATGACCCTTTCCATGAGGGAAAGTCGGACCAGCACCCAGTGAGTGTCTACTGTGTGCACAGATGCCCTGTTTAACTAGACAGCCAAGAGCCTTACCTGCTCCACTGCCTGCCATCCCCAGGACCTTCTGCAGATCATTCCCCCACCAGCCTCAATGTCCTGGTCTTTAAAATGGGGGCAATAACAGGATCAATACTGGAAATAACATGCCTAAGGGGATCTCCCAAGATCCAGACTGACAGGCCAGGCCCCCAGGAAGGGAAGCTTGTGCCTGCCTCCAGTTGGGGAGCCCTGGCCAAGCCCCTCCCCGCCCCAATGCCAGGGAATTATTTAGGCATCTCTGTAGGCCCACCTGCTGCTCTCCTGGGTGGCTGGAGCAGATGAGTGACCTGTGAGAAGCCCCCCAGACCTCTGGAGGGGAGCGTGGACCCTGCCCCAGCTCACGGTTGCAGCTCCCGAAGACCAGCCAGCCGGGAGTAGGGGGCAGGTGGGGAGGGACGGGGCAGGCACAGAGCATCAGCAAGCGCTCCTGGTCCCTGGCCAGCTGGCTGGCCGTGGCAGGCAGACCCCCTCCCCGGGGGTTCGCTCTAGGCCAGGAGCCGCTGCCTTTGAGCAAGAGGAAATACTTTCACCTGGCTGCTCTTCTGCAGGCAAGGCCGGAGGGGGCAGCTGTGGGACCCAGGCCCAGGCATTCTCTTGGGACCCTCTAGTTTGCTCCCTGAAGGTCCTTGTCCACAGTCCAGCACCCAGGCCCCGCTGTTCCTGGCCTCATCTCTCCTTCTGTAAACCCAGGTGGACACAGTGCCAGCCATGGCTCCTGTGGAGCAAGACAGAGTGATACCAGCCCTCACAGGGTCCCTGGGGGCACTCCCCCCTGGCAGGGGATCCTAAAGGTGGGGAGGATGGTGGCCGCCCTTGACCTGTGCCACCAGAGGAGCTGTCAGCACAGTGCCCAGACAGAGGCCCCCCATATGCCTGCAGTGGAACACAAACCCCACTTTACAGGTTTGGCATTTCTGAAGGATGACAAAGATCCCGGGGCTCAGAACGTGTTTCTCGTGTGAACAGACACTTCCACACAGCGTGCCAGATGACAGCACCTCCCCACAGCTCGGGCCTGAATCATCACCTCCCTGGCAGCCTCCCCGAAGGCAGGGGCAGGGGGCCCAGAACACCCTCAGGCCAGGGCTGGTGGGATGCAGGAGGCTGAAGCCCACAGGCCCCACCCCTGCGATGCAGGCTCAGCCTCCCCAGGAGGGCTCCCATCCACAATCACCAGGGGCTCCTGGCTCCCAAGCGCAACCAACCCTTCAGGGCAGGGCAGCATCTGGGCTGTCGTCTGCACCCGGTGAGGGTCCCCAGCCCTCCGGCACCATGGGCCCACAGGAGTATGGGGGCCAAGGCTCTGTGGGTCAGCCATGGCCAGTTCCTGGGGCCGGGGGATGGGGCCTCCCCAAGAGCGGGGATCCGTGGAAGGAGTTAACTGGGCTTCCCAAGGGCCAGCACGCCCCTGAGATCCATCTTCATTAGCCATGTTCTCAGTGACAGTTCCTGGTCTGTCACAGCAGGTTGCATCCCTCGGCGACGCTATCCAAAGCGATTGTAGGGCTTGGGGAGGCACCACCGAGCCCACGCAACTCTGGGCTCCAGACCCCATGGTTAGGACCCAGGGCAGGCGCACCACCCCCTGCCCTCGATTCAGAGGCAGTGGGGCCTGGGGAGTCGGGAGGCTCCTTGGCCCCTTGGCCACATGTGGGCCAACAGGAGGCCTCCCTCCTGGAATGCTGGGCCCATCTGCTGCCCCTGCCCAGGCTCTATTCTAAATTGCACCCTAAATCCAGTTCCAGGAGGCCAAGCAACGGGCTGCAAGGGTCCCGGAGCCCATTTCTCCTCGCAGCCAGCAAGGAAGCTCCAGCTGCAGTGGAGCAATCACCACCTTCTGGCATGTTCCCCACCTTCTTTCGGGGTTAACTCATTCACTCCACAACCAGCCTCACTCCCTTTGTACGGAGGAGGACATGAAGGCTCGGAGAGACCAGCGTCTATCCCAGGAAGCCCACAGCCCAGGACGGGTCGGGTCAGGACTTGAACTCAGCCCCACCTTGGCCACTAGCGAGCCACCAGGGATTCCCAGGGGGAAGCTGAACGCACAGTAGGTCAGGAGTGCAGCAGGTGGCGCTGGGGTGGGAGGCATTGGGCAGGGCCAAGCTTGAGAACAGCTCCTTTTATGTTTTCCGAAGGCTGCAGGAGGCATCCCAGAAGGCTGCTGTCTTCTCCGTGCTGCTCAGGGAGGCAACAGAGGCTCTTGGAAAAGTGGAGCATTTCACGATGAGTTAACAAGGTGCCCAGAGCACCCTTTAGCACCACCCTGTGCTGCAAGGGCCACCGACGAAGGAAGGGAGCCACTGAGCCCTTGAAATGAAATGTCGCAGGAAGAACTAAAGGCCTTTGATCAGCATTTTGCAAATGAAGAACCAGGCCCCTCATGGGAGGGGTTCCCACTATCTGCTGCCTGAAAGCTCAGCCACAGGCAGGGGACACCGCCTCTGCCCCAGCCAGCCTGTGCTTGACAAGCCTCGGGGTGCGGGCCTGGCTGGGCAGGTGCCGTGGGCTCCCCGCCTTCTAGCAGAAGATCTTGGTGGAGGCTGAGCTCTGCTGAGGCTCCGGATGAGAAGTGGCCTCGCCCACCCACGTCCCAAGGAGTGTTAGGGTCCTGGGGCTGAGCCCAGGGAAACTGAGGCCCACCGTGCCAGCGGCTGCCCCAGGCCAGTGCTAGCCTCTCCGTTATGCATCAAAGCCACCTGCAGCCACTGCTCAGCCCTGGGCACTCTGAAGCAGGAGAAGCTGAGGGCTGGTGGTTCTCCAGGGGACATGTGAGCTCCAGGGAGCGGGAGCATCAGGGGCAGGGCCGGGAGGGACGTTCAGGAAGCTTAGGGCGGGGGAGGGGCGGGCAACAGGGGTCACCAAAGGCGGCCAGGCCAGAGCTCTACACGCTCTCTCGGCTACTGCCCACAACTCACTACTATTAGCCCAATTGACAAAAGAAGACATCGAGGCCGAGTCCCCTGCCCAAGGCTGCACAGTGGCTGGTGGCAGAACTGGGAGCCCGCTCAAGTCTGCCCCACTCTGAGGTGGTACCCTCCCAGCCCTGGCCTATCCTGGGCAGAGCCGGCCTGCAACAGAGGACCCCAGGAATGGTGGGGCCACGTGTGGGCCTGGTCTCCACTCTGAGCACTGCAGAGTCTCAGGATGGAAAGTGGGAGCCCCAATATGCCAGCCAGCTCACCCCCTTCCCTGGGCAGCCCAGGAGTGAGCGTGTGTGCACGAGTGCCAGGGTGCACACATGACTCCGCAGGTCAGGTCGGGGGAGGAGGCGACGAAGAGGGTGCTGAGCCTGCGGGATGCAGGAAGTTGAGTGCTTTGGGGCCTTTCCCACATGAATTCTGGGCTGTGAGTGGTCCTGCCCCGGACCTCCACAGACCAGCTGGTTTGCGGTGGAGCCCGACCCTCATGGAGCCTCCGGGCCACGGGGGTCTGACAAGGAGCAGGAGCTGAGAAAACAGGTGTGAGGAGTCTGCTCCGATCTGCGGGGGTGGAGACCCCGGAATCAACGCCCCAGAGGCTGCTGGGAGCACAGAAGGGGTGGAAAGAAGGCAGGAAGAGACTGGGGCAGGTGGGCACCCCCACCCAGGCCACTGTGCCCCAGAAGAGGACACATACATACACACACACACAGAGGGGCTGGAGGCCGAAGGAGCCTGAAGCCAGACTCAGCCCCAGGGAGGGAGGACAGGAGCCCCTGCTGACCCGGGGCCCTCTCCACAGCCGGGCTGGCCACCTCTTCGCTGGGCTTGGTGGCCAGGCAGCCTCCTGTCCTTTGTGCTGGGCAGGCGGAAGGGACAAAAGCTGCGCTCCCAGCTGGCTGGCTGCTGCCGCTGGAGATGTCTCCCAGGAGCCCTTCCTCCCCGTGCCGTGGATGCAGGCCTGTTACACAACAAACCTAAGAATAATCCGGAGGGCGGGCAGTGCAGGGGAGATGGAGCCGTCCTGCCTCCTGGGACCCTTCAAGCTGGGGGTGGGGGTGGGGCCATTGGCACACAGGTCCTGCTTCTGCCGGGGGCCTGGGTCCACCCACCCACCTCCAGCACCTGGGAGACCCCAGAAGTCCCAGGGCTATCTATGCCCAGTGGCCCTTGGGGTCCTGACTGGGCCTGCAATGGCCCAAAAGCAGGCAGCTGCAAGGAAGCTGGCTTTTTATTGGGCATGAGGCCTGAGCCCCTGGTGGCCACCCCTTCCCAGCAGCCCCCAGCAGCAGGGCCCCCTGCACACAGGGGCTGGGGGCTGCAGTGGACATGGGTGCAGGATAAGGGAGGGGAAGCCTGGCCCACTGGCAGCCCACTCCCTTGCCCTCTCCCCCACTGGAGCAAGTGGCAGGCAGCCTGTTGTCCCTGGGCCAGACTCCCTCCCTTCTGCGGAACAGGCGGCAGGGCGGGCGCAACAGTTACCAACTAAAGAAATAGTCCTATTAGGCACAGAGTAACAGAATATATACAAATTGGCCCATAGCTCTTCATCTATTGCAGACATTCAAAATTAAAATCCAATTACAATTCGTATTGTCAAACCTGGCTGCTGCCACTTACGGCAACCCGTGTGTGTGGGGCGGGGGATTATGTGACCTGAACTCTCAGCCGCAGGCAGTGAGGGCCTCGGGGAACCGGGGCCACCTGCCCCCCCACAGCTCCCCTGGAGAGTCTGCAGGGGGTCTCTCCCACCCACAAGCCCCTCTGGCACCTAAGGGACCCCACAGACCTGTCCCAAGCACCAGATGAGGGCGGTCCCTGCCTGGTCACCCACAGGAGGGGCCAGTGCCAGCCTGCTGAATATCCTCCCAGTGCCCCCAGCTGTCCCCAACAGAGCTGTGTCAGCTCTCTGGGTGGCTGGTGACAGACATGTCCCCTGGAGACCCCACCCAGCCTCGTGCTCACTGCTCACCCTGGATGGGCCGGGGTCCAAGGTGTCAAGGCCACCAGACCTACCCTCCAGGCAGCGCTGGGCATAGCATGCACTGCCCCGTGCATGTTCACACCCTCCCCAGCCCCATGAAGGGTCAGCTCTCTGGCCTCCCATGGGCAGGGTCACAGCCTCTGGCCAGGTGCAGGCCAGGACAAGGCCACCAAGTATTGGGCCTCGGGGAAGGGGGCCATGGGGACACTTCAAGAATGGCCAACAGCACACACTCCACCTGCCGAACGCCTGCCTCCCTCACCCTTCCTGGAACCCCGAGACCCTCCCTGTAGGGCCATGCAGAAGTTGTAGCTGTGGGTTAAGTGCAGAGGGGTATGACAGGGTGGGGGCTGCTGGGGTCTTTAGAGCCAATTTCTTCCCTTATCCCAGGCAAGGGCCAAAGTCCTAGGGGAGACATGCAGGCCAGCTCCTGTCCCCACCAACCAGAAGAGATGATGATAACCTCTGACCTCTGACCTATCCCCCCTGACCCTGGTACCTGAACCACCCCCCCTTGGCTGCAGCTGTCTGATTGAGCCTGTGGGCTCAGGGGACTCTGGCAGGACACAGACAGGCTTCCCGTGACAGAAGCATGTGGGCACCATGGCCCGATGCACCTCTCAGAGATCAGGGCATAAAGGGGCAGAGAGAACACAAACCAGGTAGCTTTTCACGGGTGAGGGGTGGAGAAGGCAATGGGAGAAAGGCCAGCCTCAGTGGGGAGTCAGTGATCAGTCTGTCTGCCTCAAGGGTCAGTGGGCAGGGTGGAGGCGGAGGGGAGGGGAAGTGAGAGGAGGGGAGAGGAGGCCTCCTGTATCCTTGGCATCTTCCCTCTGCCAGCTCCAGAAGTGCCCCATCCCCTAAAGGATGCCCCATAGCTCTGCCCGCAGACCTAGAGCCGCAGGAAGTACTACTTCCCCACCACCACCATCAGCACCCTACAGACAGCCCCAGTAGGCCATCCCAGAACCTGGCTGGGTCCTGCCTGCCCCGCCAGTGCCCCCCGCACCCCTGCTGCTCATGCTGGGAGAGGATGGCTGGAGGCCAGAAGCGGCACCTGCAGCCCAGGCAGATGTGCCAAGTCCACCCACTGCGGCATGTCCACCCAGCACCTCGCAGCAGACCCAATCAGCCGTGCCCCTGCTGCACCATCCACATGCAGCGAGGGGCCTCAGCACGGCTCAGGCTCAGCACAGGGTCACAGCCCCAGTGCGACATCCACCCCAAACGATGGGAGGAAAGTTTGCAGGGGTGTGGCCCCCTCATCCCTCAGCCCACACCTGCGGGCTCCAAGAAAGCCCAGGACCCCTCACCTGCCGCCCTCGATCCCACACCCACACCCCTGCCCGCCCCCTCCAAGATCTGGGCCTCCCCTCCCCGGTCTGGACCTCAGAAGCAGCTCGGCCCACCGGGCGGCCGGGGCAGCCCGGCCGCCAGGGGAGCAGCGCGCGCCCCCTCCCCGGGCCGCCCCGATCGGTCGCCCAAGGCAGCGGCGCCCCCGCGCGTCCACCAAGCCCCGGGCGCAGCAACAGGAGCGTCGCGGCACCTACTGTGCTTCCGCGGGGCGGCTCCCGCCTCCATTGTCTCCGCGGCGGTGGCGGCTGCGGCGGGGGGGCGGGGAGCGGCCGGGGCGGGGGCGCCGTCAGCGGCCGGCCTCGGGCTCGGGCTCGGGAAGCATCGTCCCGCCGGCTCAGGCAGCCCGCGGCGGGCTCGGCGCGCGGCGGGTTCGGCGCACTGACACTGCGCCCCGTGGAGGCGCCGCGCGCGGAGAGCGCTGTCACTCGTGCCGTCCGCACCACACCCCCTGCCCGCCCCGCGCTGGGAGGGGGCCGGGGGCGCGGGCTGGGCGGCGGGCGCAGAGCGGGGCGCAGGGCGCAGAGCAGGGGGCAGAGCGGGACGCACAGTGGGGCCAGCCGGCACGCCCCGCGCCCACCGGGGCCAAAGTACTTTCCCCGGAAAGAAGCACCCGGCCTCCCCGCTCCCCCCACTTCCCGCTCCCCGCCCTCCGCGCGGCCCCGGCCTGCGGACCGGGAAGGGGGCGGGGCCGAGAACTGCCTCCCCATCCCGAGTCTGGGCGTTTGCCGATCAGGTGGCTGAGTGCAGCCAGACAGGGGTGTTTGCCAGGCATTATCCCACAACACACTCCCACCCATAGCCACCCTGGTGCTTGAAGCGAGGGACCTGGCCCACCCCTCCCCCAAGATGTGAGGTGGCACGTGCAGAGACCTGCACGAGTGCCTGGAGCTGGTGGGGGAGGAGTGGCAGCCCAGCCCCCTGAGCGGCTCCTCTGCCGCTTGGTCGCCCAGGACAGGAGGCACCCCTTAGCTCACATTAGGGGGCAGCCCGCCCTGGGTGGGGGCCCTTAGCGCTGATGTCTTGGAAACATGACCCCCAAGCCTAGAGAGAGAACCAAGAACAATAGTGGGAGCTGGCCAACTGCCTCCTCTCTCCAAACTGGCCCTGTGACCCAGGGCAGCTACCAGCCCCAGCACACGGCTCCCTCCCACTGCCCCGGGTCCTGGAGAGACCCCAAAGCTGTGACAGAGACAGATCCTGGGGGCCCTCCTTCATGGGACCTCCCTGCCAGACCACTGCTGGCAGCAATGGAGGAGGAGAGGAGGAGACAGGTCAAGAGAACGTGTCCAGCTGGGCACAGGTGTCCAGGGAGGCCGAGACTCCCACAGGCTGGCCCTGGTCCAGTGACTCAACAGAAGGCAAGATGCAGACCTGCTGGTTTCTAAGGTTCCTTCCAGATTGCTGCAGCCCAGAGAGGTCCCTGACTTTCCCCAAGCCACACAGTGGATTCCTTGACTGTGCCGTAGACCCCAGGGCAAGATCACTGCGAGTGCCAAAATGGACCCAAGGGCGACGGCATCTTGGTACATCACAGGCCAGCTGAGGTCCCAAGGCTTTCCACTTCCTGGATGCACAGGACAAGGGCCGAGCTCTGACTCCCAGCGCAGTCTGTGTGCCTGGCACTGGAAGCTGTTCCCCGGGGGGGGGGGGGGGGGGGCGCGGGGCATTCCAGAGATGCTTCATCTAGTTCAGATCAGGTGACTCTGGCAGCCCCTGCTCAGGGTAGCACCAGATACCCACACCGGGCACAAACTGGCGGTGAAGACTGTGTCATTATTGCTGTGAGGGGTTGTCAGAAAGATGCGTCCAGAGCTGCCGCGGCACCATGCCGCGGCTCCGGGTGCCGGCTCCGTGCTTCCCCACTCAGGGAAGGCTGCTGCCTGGCTCCCTTGGCTGCACTCTGCCCTGGCTTCCTCTTCTGGAATGCTGTCTCCAGCAACTTCTCTGCCCACCCCCCAGGCCAGGAGCCTAATGCCCAGGCCAGGGCAGGGCCACCCACTCCTCTCTCTTCTCCCCACCCCCACCCCTGACAGCATGAACTGGCCCAGGACCCTGAAATGAGTGAGAAGGTGGACATGCATCAGAAGGATGGAGGATGGAGACTCCAGAAACGTGCAGGGAGGCTATCTGAGGCGAGTGGAGGATGGATAAGAGGGAAGAAGCCTCCAGAAGTTGCTCGGGAGGCAGCTGGAGCCAAGCCTGGGCCAGGACGGGACTCCTGCTCAGAGGCCGCCTGACATTTTCTGGTCACACCAAGGGGTGCCGACACCTCGGCTTCAGAGACGTCACAGCAGGGGCCTGGCCAAGCAGGGGCTGGGGGCTTCCATTCCCAGGCCCTCCAAGGCTTTCCTCAGAGGGACAGCCCTGACCAGCCCTCCACCACTGCCTGGCTGGGAGATCTGGGCATGGTGCAGGCAGGCGGGGGAACTTCCTGGACACCCCGAGCGGGCAGCGCCTCCAACCGTGACCCCATACACTTTTCCCAGGTGGCATGGGGCTCAGCTGGGGGGAGGGGGGTCTTCCCACGGGGACAGAGATGGCAGTCCAGGAGCAGGACTGCTGGGCACAGTGAGAGTCTAGCAGCCCGTCAGAGGCGGCCCCAGGAGAAAGGGTGAACGCACCCTCTGTGCCAGGGGATGTGGCCAAGAGCCCGACCCAGGGACAGAGAGAGACAGAGACAGAGAGACCCAAAACCCAGAGACAGACAGAAACCAAGGGCAACAATGAGACAGAGAAACGTGGGCTTCCTCCTGCACAAAGCCAAAGCCAAAACGCAGATTGGAAACCAAGAAAGAAATCTCCATTCCGAGCCAGAGACTCCAAGAATCCTCAAAGGAGAGCGTGGACCTTGGGCAGGCGGGGCTCACGGCCTCCAGGCGGGGCCTGCCACGGGGTGGAAAGAGTCCACTGACATGGTGCGTGGCGTGTGGATGCGCCCACCATGACTGCCAGGTCCTCTGGGGGCAACTTCAGCAGCCGGGGCAGACAGCCTGCTCCCCAGCCCACCGTCACCCCGCTGAGAGCCGCCCCAGCCACTCTTCCTTCCCCATGCCTCCCAGACGAGCCACTATCCAGGCCCTACCTCAGCCCCCTTTTGGCCTCCAGGCCTCCCTCCAGTGCACCCACCCATGCTGCTGGAACACAGGCCCAAGCAGGCTGGTTCCAGCTCCACGCCCTCAGGCACTCTGCACCCGCTTCGCTCTCAGGGGCCCCACCCAGCAGCCTCCCTCCTGCCTGGTTTCTCAGGCCTGGAGCAGGGGGCCTCCTCCAGGAACACTTCCCCGGTTCCCCGTCCCCTGTACTCGCCGTGGGTGCTGCACGGTCTGAGCCACAGAACTTCACTCGAGATGCTGCAAAGGCCTTGCCCTCGTCTCAAGTCTGTGCTGCCCAGCAGAACCGTGAGGTCCCTCCAGCGGGGTGCCACATGCCCACTGCGCCCCAACACACCAGCTGGGCCTGGCTTTGGGGGCCTCAGGCGCATCTGCTCGGCTTGCAGAGAGGAGTCCAGCCAGGCTGACCTGCTGTTCCATGTACCCTGAGACTGTCCCTGTGGGCGCTGTCGCCCGGCTCTGGGCATAACAGGTGGCCCTGGTGAAAGCCCGGCTTGGAGGCCTTTCTGCAGCCTGAGGTCACGAGCGAGGACACACAGGCCCAGAGACACACACCCAGAGGCAGGGAGAGGCGCAGCCGGAGCACGGGGGGGAGCAAGCACACGCACGCGGAATCAATACTCCTAATTGGGTAAACGTGCGATTCTCAGCCAGCTAAATTTAGAAAGTATGTTTATTTTTCACCAGCATCTGGTCTTAAGATGTCCCGTTCTCGATCAGAACTCAAGACAACATGCAGGGTCGGATCCCAGTTCTCCCGGCACCTGCTTCCCACACACACGGCCTGAGTCTGGGGCAGTCCTGGGCCGGCCTGGCCAGCACAGCATGGGTGGTAGCCAGACTTCTCCCTTGGGTGCAGGAGGAGGGGTGGGCAACCTGGCCCCCAGCCCAGGCAGGGCTGATCCTCCTGCTCCAAGATCCCTGGACACTTGGCTGCGCCCAGGTGGTGCTGACCAGAGGAGGGGTGGGGACACGCTGGGAGGGCCATCCCCAATGGGCCAAAGGTCTTTGCAGGCACTGCTGGCCCTTAGGAATCACAGATTCCTGACTCCACGTCTTCTTTGAGGGGGAAACGGAGGCAGAGGGAGGAAGGCACCTGCCCCAGGTCCCCCAAGACCAGGTATCCTGCCCCCAAAGGGCCCCTCTCATTGGAGGGGGTGGGTGTTTCCTTCTAGGTCTGAGCTGGGTCAGGGCTGAGAGACACGGCCATCCATAAGGCCAGCCTGGACCTCTGGGCAGGGCGGCCCACATCTGGACGAGTGAAGTGGAAATGCCCGATGCCTCACGAACGTGTAAACTGCCTGGGTGGCCCCAGGGCAAACCCACTGGGGGCCTTGGAGTCCTGGGACCTGCAGGGGAGGTGCCCATGGGATGCGGGAGGGCTGGAGGCTGGTGTGCAGGCAGGAGGCAGGCAAGAGGGCAGTGGGCTGCTCCCAGCCTGAATGACCCGAGGCCAGTTGGGGAGAAAACAGTCGTCTGGTCCTGCAGCCACAGTGCACAGTCAAATGGACGTGGTGGCCAGCGGGCCAGGGAAGAGGTGGGGGTGGTGTGGGCTCAGGGCTCAGAGAGGGGCTGGGTGGGGGTCTCACCTGTCCAAGCCATGGGTGGCCAGAAGCATCCTCTCCTGGGCCCTGGATGGGGGGATGGGGTGGAGGAGCACAGCCCCCTCTCCATCCTCCCTGTGGGCACCCCCCACCCCACACCAACATCCCAGCACCGCCTTCCCAGTGAGCTTGGGGCCATGTCTGCACGCGGTTGTAAACCAGCCACGGCCCTCACAGAGCGGCCAGTCCATCTGCTAGGCTGATTGTTCATTCATTCATTCATTCACTCATTCCTTTATTCCTGTAACTGTTCACAAAAACCCTGCACGTCCCCAGGGCGCCCACCGAGGTGGCTAGGAATTCAGTGTGACCCCATCCCAAGACCCCTGGCCTGGAGGAGGCCTCCGTCCACTGACCAGCATGAGATAAGCACCCAACCAACTCGCCTGCAGTTTATAAAAACCATCACAGCTGACACTAAGCGGGCTCCTGGTGGGGCATAGCAGGAGGGGTCCTCAGATGAGGGTGCTGAGCTCTGCTGAGTGGGGGTGGGGTAGGCAGAGGGAGAGGAGCTGAGAGAGAGGGAGGCAGGGGTGGGGGCCAGATCACAGAGGGTCTTAGAGACAAAAGTGGGGAGGTATTCATGGGTCAGGTCCAGAAGATCATTGAGATAGATGGGGCGGGGGGATGGGGGGATGCTTCGAGAAGCAGCAGGCTGGCTGAAGGCCAGCAGGGGCACAGGACATAAAGGTGGTTCAGACAGGTGGGGGCCGCAGAGTTGGAGAAAAGTGGGGGGAACCTGAGACATTGAGGAGCAGGATTTGGGCTCTGGACCATGGCGGGGGTGCTATTTGCTCAGACAGGGAAGCTGGCAGTGGTTGGGGGCGGTGTCTGAAGTAGAATTTTCAATGTGATGAGTTTGAGATTCAGGCGGAGCAGTCTAGCTGGCCACGGGAGGTCCCAACTGAGTTTGGGCAGGAGTTGGGGCTGGACACCGAGGTGACCCCCAGGAGGGAAAGGACATCCAGTCTCTGAAGCAGGTGACCACGTTTGGAGAAAAGGGGCCCCGAGCTGGGCAGAGTGATGCTTGACCACTGCCCAAGTCCACTACCTTTTGGCCAGCCAGAAAGAAAGCAGATCCCAAAGACCCCCATCCCTGGGCCAGGTCTGGGCTCGCTGCTCCCTCCCCTGCCTGCTCTGGGCACAGAGCCTTTTGCCAGCATGCACTGAGTGTGGGCTGGGTACCAGCCCACAGGGGCTGCCCTGCACAGCGGGAAGACCAGAGGCTCTAAGCTCCAGGGTGGGTCCTCCAGCAGAACCCTGGGGAGGGGCCCGAGCCAGACTTCATGCCCCCTCACTCACTCCCCACCCAAGGTGTGTCCTGCCTGGCCCCACCGCCTTCCTCATCTGCCAGACTTCAGGAGAGGCTGTGCCTGGAGGCAGCCCTGGGCCCCAGTCCCCAGGGGCAGAGCAGCAGGGAACCAGAAATAGCTGGGCCCTCGGGTCACGCCTGCCAGCCCAGCCAGCACAGCCACCCCTGTCTGCCTCTTCAGTTCTCCCAAGCGGCTCAGGGAGCTGCTGCCCTCAGGAGGAATGGAGAGAGGAGGGGCCCTCACATTTCCTGGCAGAGGGTAGGAGACTCTGAGAGCACAGTCCTCTGCAGTAAGTTAAACCCCACACTGGGCAGAGCAGGAGCCCCCCAGGGTCGGGGCCACGCCAGGCTGGGCCTGGGCCTCCTGCAGCAGCAGGCCTGGCCCCAAAGGACTGTGAAGCCCAGCGCCCCACCTCGAATCACAGCTGGGGCTAGGTGCAGAGCCACCTTGCACTCGGTCCCATGGGCGAGCCCAATGCTGCTCCCACTGCTGCCCTCCCTGGGCTCCTGCACAGTAGGGAGCCTCACAGGGGCTGCAGACAGCCTCCCCCACCTGCCACCCCACCACTCCCCACCTTACAAACATCTGTCCACCCACCAGCCTCAGGGAAACCCACGACAGCTTCTGCTGAGCTCAGTGCTGCCAGGGTGGCCAGAGAGCCAGCCCCCAGCACTGGTCAGCCCAGAGGAGCTCCAGGCCCAGGGCATCAGGCCCCGTGCTCCCCTGGCCTCACTGAGGAAATGCCCCAAGACCAGGTTTCCTGGTGCAGGAAGCAGCACCAGGCCCTTATGTGCAGCACCACCCAGCCTCAGCCTGTGCACTGGACCCCAGATGACCTGAGGACCACCTCCCAGCTCCCTTCTCCCTGATGGGTGCCCAGTGGCCCACACCCGCTTCCCAGGCCGAGCCCTGGGCTGCCTGCTCTCCTGCATACCGAGCAGGATGATCTGTCTGCCTCCCCCTCTGCTGGCAAAGCCGGGTCTTTGTCCTGGGGCGCAGCATAGCTCTGCCACATGCCAGGCTCATAGCCCCTGGATAGTCGGGAGCTGCAAGCCCCACACTTCTCAGAATAAATCTCTCCTGTGCAGCAAGCTTTGGGCTGTGGGGAAACCGCCAATTCTAAGGGGCCCCCTCCAGTGGAGCCTCAGGCCTCCCTGTTGGCTCAGGCACAGCGTCGACGCCCAAGGACATAAACGACTCATGGCTGTGTTCGCACGGCCACACGGAGGGTCAGTGCATGTGGCCCCAAGGAGAGGGGCCACTGGGTCCCAGAGTGGGGGCACAATCAGCGAGCCTCTGTCCCCTTCTCCCCCTCGAGGAAACCCAGCAGCCTGGTGTGTCTCCACTTGCTTGGGAGAGGCGTTTCCTGGAAGAAAGACCCTTCCCATGCTCTGACGAGACTGGACATTCAAATTGGCTGGCTGACATTCTGGGCCACCTGATGGAACCGTGTCTAAGCCAAGAGTCAACAGGCTGAGAGTGAGCAGGAGAAGGAAGCCAGGGGCTCGCGAGGACGAGGACTCGGTAACTTCTGTTTTGTCTACTTGGAGGCAGGGCTCGCTTTTGCTTTCCAAAACCACGCTGCATTCTGGACAACTGAGAAGAAGGACCCTCTGCATGAGGAGAGCTCAGCCCTGCCCAGAGGCCCCCAGGGGTGCCCAGGGAATGAAGGAGCCCAAAGCTGCTACTGTCCAGGGAGCCATGGCCACTTTTCCCAGTCGTACATCGGCCCGAAGGTGAGTCCATGCGTCTTGCCTCCTCCGGAAAAGCTCCGACATGCACCAGGCAAGGCCGATTCTGGAAAGGAAGCAGGGAACACTGGGAGTCCTCCCCTCACAGGCTCCTGCTGAGACGCCTCCTCTGGCTGCTCAGCAGGAAGCCAAAGGCGGGAGCTTCAAAGAGCTGGGCGGACATCAAATGCCACCATGCACACTCAGAAAGATGTGCGCTGCAAGGAAACAGCCAGGGGCACAGAGGTACGTGCGGGAGAGTCTTCCTGCAGCACGATTTATAACGGCAAATGCTCAGAAGTTTCCCAGAGCTTGGTGATGGCTGTGGGGCCGCATCTGCAAGTGTGAGTGCTGTTAAAAATCAGGCTCCAGAAGAAGATTCGAAGATCAGGAGGGAACCTAGGCCGCCTCCAAAGCCCCAGGGTTGGGCTCCCGGTGGAGGGAGCAGGACAGCGACAAGGAAGGAGGAGGCGGGCAGCGTCACCTGGAGCCCAAGGAGGCTCGAAGGAAGGTGCAGATGGTGACGGCTGACCTCATTTCTTCTTCATGTTTCTTCTGTATTTTCCACAGCATCTCCTCTGAGCAAGTCTTGCTTTGAAAAAAATGCCAGCAAGGCCGACAGGAGCAGGTGTGAAGTCCCAGGGGAAGTGGATCTGAACACACTTTGAAGTTGGAAAGCCCCAGGGTCTGCCAGGCCATGTGGACACACTCTGGCCCCCTCCCCCAGCCTCGTGGCCCAGAGGCTGCAGCCTCCCCAGCCCTTCCAGTCCCAGTTCAATAAGGACACAGACCTGGACGCGCACTCCAGCCGGCCCCGAGCATGAGGGCCAGGGCCTCATTCTCTCTGGCCTTTCGCGGGCAGGAAGACACTGGCCAGGATGCCTGAGCCAGCCCGTGCCTCGGCTCCAAGCCCAGCTGTGCCTCAGCAGCCCTGGCCAAGCAATGTCCTGGCTGCCAGCCCTGTCCACCCAGAGTCCCAGGGAGGATCTGCCGGCCCTCAGAGGCCCAGAGACCCCGGCAGGCAGCTGCTCCACCCTGCTGGGAAGTTCCTGTCTCTGGTCCCTCGGCCAGTCGGGTCTAGCACTATGACCTGCCCACTTGGCAACCTCCTGGCCCCCTCGCTGATCCTCCCCAGGCTGGACCCTGTCCCCACCAACAAAACAGAAATCCTGCTGTGTGAGCTTGAGGTAGTGACTGAACATCTCTGAGCATCACTGTGCTGCTCTATCAGCCCCTCAGCACATGGCTGGCTGGGCTGGGATCCAGGCTGGGTGGGGTGCAGTGAAAGGTGGACACCACTCAGCATCACTAGCTCAGGATTGTGGGTGGGGCTGCGTGGGTGGAGGCAGTCCAAAGCAGCCTCCCCACCTGTGAGCTCACTGGGCCGCTGGGGGGTGGCTGGACCCGGTGTTGCAAAGCTCCACTTCCTCCCAGGCGGAGATATGGCCCCATCCTCAGGAAGAGTGAGCAGGTGGGTGGGTGGCACATGCAGCCCCGCCAGGGTCCCCAGTGGGTAACAGCTGGGGCAGATCCCCCTGAGTTCTCCCACCCCCACCCATCTGTGCACTGGGACGAAAAAGGAGGCCACTGCCTGGAGGCCCCAAAAGGGAGAGGAGCTGCCGCCACCACAGCCCCCACCCCACCTGACCTGTAGGAACTGCATCTCTCAGGGACAGCCAGGTGGCTCAGTGACCCAGGGAAGACTCCACGAAAGTTCCCCAAGATGGTGGGCATCCCCCCAGAGTGTCCCCTGGCGTCAAGCCTGCCTCCACCACCCCAGCTCCCGCAGAGCGGCCCTCTGCAGTTCTCTTTTTGGTGCACATTGCCTGGGGGCCATGGACACTCCTGATGCCCCCGGGCCCCTGCACCACCCAGAGGCCAGACCCCAGGTAGCCTCCAAAGTCCGGGGGGTGGGGGAGCAGGCTGGGACCTGGGGGGCCGGTGGGGAGTCACTGCTCCCACTCACCTCCTAGGAGCCCAGGGCCCCTCCCTCCCCCGGGGGGCGCACCCTCTGTGTCTGTCCAGCCCATCCCTGCATGCCCCGGCTCTGACCCTTCCCATCTGGCATCCGTGAGCCCAGCAAGCAGCGCTAGGCAGGCCACTTACAGAGCACTGTCAGGACCAGGGAGGGGCCCGGGGCGTGGCGGGCCGGGTGCCACACCCCAGTGCTGCAAGTCCCAGTGTGGCTCAGAGCCCACGTGCCTGACACCGCCCCCCAGCACCTGGTGGGGGGCCAGGCCCAGCCCTCCAGCCCCTCCCATGTCACCCTCATCTCCATCACATCAGGAGCAGCTCATTTGCATTCTCGCCCCATCCTTTAGCCTGTGGAGTGGGATTAAGTAGCTGTAAATGAAATCCTGTTACCACGGATACATGAGAACTGGGGTGAGCAAACTGCACTGTGGGGGTGGGGGCTGCCACGTCCCCCAGTGCTGTCCCACTGCCCCAGCCCTGGGCCTGGGCCCCACACTGTCTAGCCTCCCAGCCCCAGGTGGGAGCTGGGTTCTCTCACTAGAGCCTGCTCCAGCGAGCCTGCTCCAGCCAAGGGCCCGAGGCCACGATGAGAGCCATGGCACCATGGGAACAGCAGGTCACACCCACTGCCTAGTCTGGACAATGGGGCCCGCGCCCCATTGTGGATGAGGTGGACGCAGTGGACGCAAGTCCCAGTGCAGGCGGCACAAAGCAGGTGACGGGTAACATCACCGGGTCCAGGTGAGCCACCCAACCCGGTCCTGCAGCCCGAGTGGCCAGGGCCCCAGAGTAGAGCCCAGGCCACACCTCCTGGCACTGGCACAGCTCTGACCCTCACCCCCTCACAGCCCCCTGGGTCTGCCACTGGGGGACAGAGCTGGCATCAGCAGCCCGGACAAACTTCAGCCTAAAACAAGAAGGAGCCTCCTGACCGCCAGGGATACAGACCACCCCCAAGCAGCCTCCAGGATGCACTGACCTGCTTCCTAGGCCTTGAGCCTGTCACCTGGGCCTGAGGGCCTCCCCTGCCCTCTTGGCTGGGAAACCTCCCGTTGCTCAGTGGGGCTGCCTCAGGGAAACTTCTGGAAAGACCTGCAAAGCCAGACTGGGTACTCCCACCCCCGCCCTCAGCCTGGCACCCACAGGACCTGCCTGATATCAGCATCAGCATCAGCAAGCCGGGCATAGAGGGGACAGGGAGCATGGGGAGGGGTCAGAGAGCATGAGAGGAGACCGGGTGCCAGGGGAGGATGGGGAGCACAGGGATGGCAGCAGTCCAATGGTGGAGCCCCCTTTCCGGCACTGTTGCCCCTGGATCCAGGCACCTACCCGCACCCAGAACTGCAGGCTCCCCCTGAGGGCCCTGCCTGGGGATAGGGCCTAGAGGACTCTGGGCCTGGAAGGGGGGCCCGGCAGCCTCCCCTCCCCAGTTCCAGCCACCCTCTCTCTGGGTGTCCATTCCAGACTGAGCTGAGAAGCAGGGGCCCCGAGCCCAGGCAGGGGCCGTGTGCCTCTGAGCAGCCACCTTCCTGCCGGTGGAGGAGACCCGCCCAGGCACATCTGGGGAATGTGGGAGGAACAAGCCAGGGCTGGCTCTACGGGCACACGGAGGGGTGCACAGACACCCACACGCATGCACGCCACGCATGCACATGCACAGACCCTCACAGACATGCATTCAGATTCGTGCCGCACACGTGTGCACACACATGCAAATGCTCACTTCCACCACTGCTGTCTCCTGGGGAGCAGCCGCCAAGCTAGCAGCAGGGGCCCCCAGGAGGAGCAGGTGTTCATGTGCATGAGCACACACGCACATGCACACAGGTGCATTCACACACATGTACGCACACACACACCCCACTGAGATTCAGACCTGTCGTCATGCCCACAGACCCACACGGACGCATGCACCCTCTCTCCCTGGACCCTCCCTCTTTGGTCTTGTCCCCCACCTCCCAGGAGAGCTGAGTCAGGGTCCCAAGAGCTGCTGTCTGCCAAGGAGGAGCCAGAGGAACCCCCCACGCCCACACACACACCAGCAGCCAGAGGCAGACCTGCCGCTCAGCAGAGGGCCCAGCAAACCAGAAACCCGTGCTTCCTGGGGTCTCCCACACCAGGTGGGCTCCAGTAGGCTCCTGGGATAGATCCCAGAAGCCCCTGCACATCAGGAGACCCGTGACCTCTGACCATGCTCAGGTGCCAGGCCCAACAACACATCTGAGAAGAAAACTTTCCTGGGGTGCAGGGATGTGTCTGCCCCCACCAGGTCCCAGGTCCCCACAGTGCGCCAGGTGGCCAAGAGCTGCCCCCCAGGGGTTAACCCACCCCCCTCTCCAGGTGGGCTGAGCTCCCACCTTATCCCAGAACGGTGGCTCCTGACTCAGGGGCCGGCAGGCCCAGGGCCGCAGGTAGCAGCTTAGCCCAGGCCTGAGGCCCAGGGCCCAGGGGCAGACACCACATCAGCCTCAGCCAAGCCCACTGCACTGTACACTCGGGACAGAAGGCAGCCAACTGTTCTGGCCTGGAAGGGGATCAGCCCCCCACCTCCCAGACAGCCTGGGCCCAGCCTCCAGGCTCATACCCAAGTGGTATGTAATTCTTCCACGCGGGCAGATTCTATCCCGCTGAACGCGGAGCAAATTACACAGCAGGAGGGAGACTAGAGCCGGCATCTCCAGGAGGAGCCTGTGCCGCCCGGGGAGGGGAGGGCACCGTCAGCACCCGCCCTCCCTCAGGCAAGGGGCCCTCACACCTGGCCAGGCTCACTGCACACCTGTACACTCATGTGATTCCAAATGTCGGAAGTCGAAATGCAGCAAACGAATGCGATAGAAGCCAGAATAGCAGTGACCCTTGGGGGACAAGGGAGCAGTCCCAGGGAGGGGCAGGTGGGAATGTCCCATTTTCTGATCTGGGTGGTGGTCATACAGTGAGTTCACGTTGCACGACCTAATCCGGCTGTGCACCTAAGATCGTGCACTTTACAGTACATATCTTACAGTCCCTTCTTTCTTAAAGTCGAGGGAGAAAGAAGAGAGCATGCTCAGAAACCAGTACAACCCACTTCCAGAAGCCACAAGTATCACCACCAATAGGCCACAGGACATCGAGAAGTGGCACCTAGAGGACCAGACCCAGAGACTCCAAGCACCTCTCCAGGATGCACAGCCCAGTGAGACCCACTGAGGATCCCCGAGTTGGCCCAGGGTTCCCAGGGGTCTGACCCAGCTGGACAGAGCTGGAGGGGGAGCCGGCAGCCCCAAAGCTGTCTTCCTAATAAGTCTGTTTGTTCTGCCTCCCCTTGTACGGGGGCAGGTGCACACCGACCAGCCCACCGCAGCCCCCCTGTTCTGGAGGAGCTGGCAGAGCCCCATCTCCCAGGTGGGACCAGGACATCACACTCGATGGGGAACCGAACCCAGAACCACATGGCTGTCCACCCGGAGGCCTCACTCACCCACAGGCAGAATGTTGATGCTCAGGAAAGGCAGTCCACTGCCCAGATCAGGCCCTGGGTCCTCGGGCGGGGGAGCCATCAGGGAAGGATCGCAGGCTGTCGGCGGTGGCCGCGGCAGGTGAGAGGTGGGACCGGCCTGGATTACCAGCTGATGCTGGCCATCCAAGGAAGGCAGAAAGAGGCTGCTCTGAGGTCCCACTGCCCCAAGGGCCTCCGGCATGCCCTGCTGGGCTGGAGTCTGCTGCTCATCACACACCTAGAGGGAACAGGGGCAGCAGGGGTGTGGGTGAGGCCTGTCCAGCAGCCCGGGTTAATGGGCGGGGGGGAGTGAAGGAGGATGCTGTCTTGCAGCCCAGCGCCACCACCCCAGAAATAAACAGCCTACTGAGGTAGGTGCAGGGGAAGCCGTGTGCAAGGGTCAGGCAGGATGGAGACCGCAGCACCCCGCCCCAAGATACGGAGACTTTGGGTGAGCAGCAGGTGAAGCCAGAGGGCCAGGGACCGTATCAGTGGCTTTGTCACCAAAATGTTGATTGTCTCTCTGTGCTGGGACTTTTTCCATAGCTTCAGGAAGTTCCAAGGAACCATCTTAAGAAACTGCCAGCCCCTTCTCTCCAGCCCTCAGGTCCCACTGCACTCTCACTCCCAGGTCCAGGGTCTTGGGCCCTTTAGCCACCACTTGGTCTGTGTGTGAATCGAGGCCACTTCAGCCTCCCAGACTGCTGTCTGTCCCTTGGCCACTTGGCTGGGCTCCAAGCCCCTGACTCTCCCCACCACCCCCCAGGAGGGCCCCAGGCTCTGCCTGGCCTCCTTGTGGCCCCACCAGAGGCTCAGTCCAACCCTGGCCTCTGCTCAGGCTCCTCTCCTGCTTGGAACCCTCTTTTCCACCTCCTCTCCATCCATCCAACTCCTCCTCACTCCCCTGGGCCAGCTCCTTCCAGAGACTTCCTCAGTGCCCACTCCCTCCTCTGAGCCTCCTTTCTAGGGGCCAGAGAGACTGCAGAGGCCGGGATGGGAGGCATTAGCCACTGGGCTCTGGAGCCCTCTGACATGCCCAGGACAGAGCTCTCAGGGCCTGGCCCTTGGAAGGACATGGGGCCATGTGCCCTCCAGACACTGGAGCCAGCTCTGCCCAGGTAGCAGGAGTGAACGACATGGGTGGGAGGCTCAGGCTCCCAGTGGCACCTCATCTCCCAAGGAGCCCTCGGAGCAGCCCCACCACACATGCCTCCTCAAACCCAGGCCTCTCCAGCCTCCTCCAATACCCAGGAAGGAGGGCCCCTGGGTGGTCTGTCCTCCCTCACGCTGTCACATTTCAGCCCCTGGGCCCTCCACCTGGCCCACCCCCTCCAAGACCAGCAGTAGGTCTGGAATTGGCTGGCCAGGAGTTCTCCGGGGTTCTGTCCACCTCAGCGGGCGGACACCAGGCAGCCCAAAGGCCTGGGCCACTCAGGACCTGTGGCTCATCCTCCAGCCCAGAGGCCTCGCCCACCCCAGCCTGGCTGTGCCTCTCCTGGACTCCCTACGGGCTGCCCTGGCTCCAGGCTCACCTGCAGGTGTGGGGTCTCCCAGCCCAGGCTCCTGCGAGGCAGCTGGACCACCACAGCCCCTCGGCCACACAGCCTGCAAGGCCAGTGCCGGCTCCGGCCGCTGCCCCGGCCCGCTACTGCCGGGTTCCCGAGCAGGCGCTACGGCTTCCTGCCACAGTAGGAGCCCAGAAGCCATGCCCTGACACGTCTGCTGAGCGCGGGCCGGGCGTGGGGCTCGGGCTGGGCTGGCGGAGTCGAACCTAATTAGGCAACAGCGCCACACTGCAAGCTGAGGCGAGGCCACGGAGGACCATGAGGTCAGCTGTTGGCGTGGGCTGGGCTGCAACGTGCCGGGTGAGCTGAGTCCTCTCGTACCACACACGGGCGCTCAGGAACCCCTCGAGCCATGCCAGTGTCCCTCATGGTACCCCTCACTTCCAGTCATGCTGGGCCCCCTACAGCTTTGGGGGCCAATAGGAGCATACGGGGGGCCTGCAGCAGGATCGGTGTCTGTGTGGGGAGGAGCTGTGGGTCGGAGGAGCTACATAATCATGCTGTGGGGCCGTCCCCAGCTAGGCCTGCTCCTCCTTGCACCGGCCAACCCCCAGGAGCCCAGGCCCCCAGGCTAAGGAGGGGGCACCTCCCATCTCAGGCCTCTGGCCTCTGCTCAGACCCTGGCCCAGATGCCAAAGTCAGGCCCTGGGAACTGCCTGCTGCCCACAGGTGACCACTCACAGATGACATCATTCAGTGCCAGCCTGGGCCAGGTGGATGGGGACAGGGAGGAGAGCTCTGTTTGACCCCTGCCCACCAGCAGCCAGCCCTGTTTAATCAGGATGTGTGGCCCAGACCCAGATAGGCCAAAGGGTGGCTCAGCCTCAAGGCCACATGCTCAGGGTGTGCTGTCCACACTCAGACCGGCAGATCTGCCTCCATAAAACAGCCAATCCCCATGCCCTCGAAGTCCCTGGAGGATGAAGTGGCTGCCATTTAGCTGGCCCTCCTCCGTCCATAGCACCCCACTCGCCCTGGCCGTTCTTGCCCTTGGGGAGGGCCCAAGTGTACCCTCAGGGGCCAGCTTCCTACCCTGGAGAACTTGCTAGCAGCTTCTGTTCTGATGCCTGTCCTCTCACGTGTCCCTTAGGGCAGCTGGCTGGCAGCAGGAGTGCCAGAGGGGCCCACTGCAAGCCCCAGC
This sequence comes from Tapirus indicus, assembly GCA_031878705.1. Lineage (NCBI taxonomy): Eukaryota > Metazoa > Chordata > Mammalia > Perissodactyla > Tapiridae > Tapirus > Tapirus indicus. The sequence continues at coordinate 85,809,546 of CM062924.1, read as the reverse complement.
CTGCTCCCAGACATCCTCTCCCTCCTGCCTCCCACCTTCTGCGTCAGAGCCCACGAAGCAGAGCTGCCACGCCCTCCACTGGCATCCCCTGGCTCAGGAAGACCCTGGGGGATGGGCAGAGGTGGAAGCCCCAGCCTCTGGAGGAGGAGATGTCAAGGTGGGGCATCCTCTCCCTCTCAGACCCAGGCCCCATCGGTCACCCAGACCATAGACATCCTACTCTCTAAAGGGAGAAACTGAGGCCCAGAGAGGGCAGGACTCCCCTCACCAACCCAGCTGGTGTGACTGCTTTGGGAGATGGCCAGCTCTCACTTAATGCTCGACTCTTTCTAGACCCACTGCCCAGTTTCCCCCTGGGGTCAACCCCGGGCTAGACACCTGACCCAAGGCCCCAGAAGGCTGACACTGTACAGTACTCAGGAATCAAGAGGACTGCCTGCCTGCCCCCAAACCCCCTCCTCATCCAGGGCCTGCAGCCAGAGTCCCCCATCCCAGCCCCGCCCACCCCCCCAAATGCTGCCTGAGGTGTCTCCACCCCAGGGGGGCGCCCCACTGTCCAACGCCTCCCCGACACCCGCTCCCATACAGATCCTGCTCATTCCTGCATCCCTGCCACCCCCAAGCACCATCTCCAGACTGGGAGTGGGGTCCAAGGTGGAAGAATCCTGGTGATGGGGAGGCAGGTCAGGGCACCCCCATGGCCAGCGAGTCTGGAGCTGGACCCTCTAACAGGAGCCACCAGCTGCCCAGAGCACCCCTGCTTCCCATCCGGGACCTAGTGGATGAGAAAGCGGAGAGTGAAGACAAGCTGGGCTGCCACTTGCATGACGGCTGAGCTGGCTGGAGCCCAGCACAGAGCCTCACAGCCAGGGCCTTCCTGGCTGCACGTGGTAACAGTGGACTCAGCAGCCCTGACCCTGAGGCCATGGTGGGAAGTGTGGGGCGGGGCCGGGCCCCAGGAGCCACGCGCCAATGGTGCCCGGCCTCGTGCTCCCTGAAGGCAGCGAAAGTGACTGGGGGATGCGGCCGCACATCTGGGCCCAGGGGTTGCCTTCATGGAGCAGAACGCATACGCTGGGACAGGAGGGAATGGCTTTTGTCAAGGCTCAAGTTCTGGATAAGAATGGGCGTCACTCAGCCAGGGTGCGTGTGTGCAGCCTGTGGCTCAGCCGCTCTGCTATGGAGAGAAAGCCCTCCAGGCCCACAAGGGGCCAGGGGAAGATGCTCTGGCAGCCCTGCCAGGCAGGGTGCTGGAGGCCCCTGGGGTGGAAGGTGCAACGTGGAACAACACACGCATTAGAAGCAAGGAGAGAGGCTCCAGTCCAAAAGACATGCATCTTGAGAGCACAGTGTCGAGGGAAGAAAGCAGAGACCAGAATGAGGCATACGGCCAACATGCCATCGGACACTGCTTCCCAAAGTGTGGCCCATGGAACCCCGTGGTCCCCACAACTTTCCAGGGGCCCTGGGGTCTAAACCATCTTCATGATAATACTCATTCTCCCTGTGCCGACATTTGCACAACGGTGGGTGACACTCAGCACAGATCAATTCCGTGGCCCCAAACAGCACCGGGTCATTTCATCGTGTTCACATCACCACGCACTCAGAATTCAACAAAGAAGCAGCCATTTCCCTGAGAATGTCCTCGGAGAAGCAGTAAAAATAGTGAATTTTATTCAAGCTCAACTCCGGGTTCACATCCTTCTGATGTTCTGTGCAAGGACACGGGGACGCACACACTGAGCCGCGCCCGCGAAGGCCGTCTCTCCAGGGGAGGCGCTCCAGCAGCGGAGTCGCGGGCTCCACCAGCCACGTACACAGGGAACACATCTTTACTGGAAAGAACGACGGGCAGACAAACCACGGTTACACCGGGATGTGTATGTATAACATCTGGCAGCCGTTTCCTCAAAAATAAAGTAAGACTGCCACTTAAAAAACAAGGCGACAACAAAGTGACAGGATCTGTTGCCAATGATAAAATTCAAGCTTAAGTGAAAACGAGCATTTTGGAGAACTTGCATCCACCTCCGTGAGTCTGACAGCTTGCAAACATGGAAGGCTTTTTCTCATGAGAGCGGTGATGATGTTAACGTGTATAATGAAATGTGTCAGTGTTTGGAAAACCTGCCTAACTCAGCAAACCAGTATCTTCCAGATGACCAAAACATGATATTCCAAAATCACGCCCAGGGAAAGCCATTCAAAGCGGGAAACAGAGGATGAGTGTAACAGAATCCCAACGGCCATTGACACGGCTTCAGCTTTCACAGTGCGATGGCCTTTAAGAAGCTGTCATTTGTTCGGTTTGGGTGTGGCATCAAAGAAGAATTCCACAGTTATCTGAAGAGGCAGATTTCTTCATATACTTCACCCACAACAACACATTGTGACAGATGGAATGCAAAAGCAGAGGGGAGAATCCAGCTGTCTTCTATAAGCCAGACAGCACAGAGATTTGCAACAATGTAAAACAATGTCACGCTTCTCACTGAATTTTTTTGTTCTGAAAAAGTTATTGTTCATAAAATGTTATCTAATTTAACATGTAATTATTTGATTGTTATTTTTAGTAAGACTGTATCAAGAAATACTTCTAAATGATCAGTTTTCATTTCTCATGTGGTAAGTATCAAATGATAATAACCAAAGGCATGCTGGTCAAGATTTACTAACGACCTGTGGGGGAAAAGCCCTGATGGGTGGTGTGTGATGATTTCCAGGGCGTAAACACGCCCGCCTCGGCCAATTTCAAGCTATGAAGGCGAGTTTAGGGACCACCGAGTTGGGAAGACAGGGACAGTAGTATATCATCCTCTGGGATTTCTACCATGCAGATAGTGTTTACTACCTTGGTTTTTTTTGTTTTTTTTTTTTTGGAACTTACATGCTTTACATATTTTAAGTAGTTTAATTTGATTTTCATAATGTCTGTGTTTAACAACCAGCTCACAGAATTACTAGAGATCTCACAGCCGGCTCTCGAGAGCTGGTCTGAGCGGCTCTGGCACCACTGGACATAACGCTTCCAAACGAAAGCTCTTTGGGGTCCCCAACAATCGTTCAGAGTGGAAAGGGGTCGGGAGACCAAAACGCTTGCGCACCACTAATAATGATTAAAAATAATCACAACAGAACAACACCATATCTTCTGAAAAATACAAGAAACAAAAGATGCACATGGAACAAGCATCAGAGTGCGTCCCAAGGGGGCATGGGGCAAGCGGCAATCCATCAACTGATGCGCTGGGTCCTCTGTGCCTGAAGCTTGGAGGAGAGACGATGGGAGGTGGGTCAGAACTCAGTTTGAAGCCTGCCTCTGTGGAACAGAGAAACTTCTCTCTCTGAGCCTTGGTTTCCTCGTGTGTAAAGCGGGGTGCAAAGAGTGCCCCCTCTCCCACAGGAGATGGCAGGCACAGTGTCCACCAGCCCAGGGCCAGAGAAGCCCAGCCTGGCAGGCAGGCCCGAGCTCCTCCATGCCCACGTGCTCTGGGCCCCCTGCCCCCAGGGGCTCTCCCTCCATGCTTGTACCCAGAACACACCCCACAGGGACTGGGCTGTAATAACTGGGGTTCCTCCCCACAAATGGAGATGGGCCCCAGGAAGCCCCCACCTCCCACCAGCAGATCTGAGCCCCTGTGCCTCTGCCTGAACCCCATCCTCTCAACCGAGAGCATCGCTGGGGCCCACCAGGCGGCTCTGTGCTCTGCCTCCCTCAAGAGGTGGAAACTGAAATAAGTCTGGGGGGGGGGTGCTTACAATCAAATGGCCCCAGGGCCCAAGGATGGACAGTGCCTGGGATGCCTCCATCAGACATCGGTCCCCGCAGCCCTGAATGGAATCCTGAGTCTTTGGGGAGGATGTGGGGGTCTGCTGAGGGTGAGAGGTAAGTTGAGGCTTGGGGTAGGGTGTTGGGAGGAGGGAGGCGCAGGACGTGCCCCTGTGTCCTTAACTCAGCACTCGCTGAGCTCCTGACCAATGACCAGAGACCCAGAAGCGACTGGGTGGGGTCCCTGCACCCACCCCCCACCCCATAGCAACAGCCAGGCTAGTAGGGAGGCAGGCCCAGCTGCCACAAAGTGCCAGTGTGGGGCTCAGAGGGGACTGGGGGACCCTGCTGAGCTTGGGCTTTGGCTGTGAGCAGGAGCCCTCTGCTGGAGGGGGGCACTTCAGGCAGCAAGGGCAGCGTGTGCAAAGGCCCTGTGGCAGGAAAAGCCCATCTGGTCCCCAGGGCTGGCCCAGAGCTCCAGTTGAGCTTCCACAGACGAAAGCCCCTGGCTCTCCTCCAAGAATTAACACAGGGAAGCCGAGGGAAAGCATTTCTCCACATTTTTGGCATTTCTCAGCTGACTGTCACCTCCGTGGCTGGGGACACCTGTCCCTGTTCCTCCCTCACTGTCCTCGCACCCCCAGAGGAGATTGGCTGTGGCACCCCACACCCCCCTCCCAGGTGGGCACTCAGCCAACAACAAATCGTAGTCTCATCTCTCTCTCTCCGGTGGCTGGGGCTGTGGACGTGCACCATCCAAGGTCTGCGGACCTCAATCCCACGTCCGTTCCTCTCGTCCATGGAGTCCGGCACCCACTCGCCCCTCTGTTTTCTTCTGGACATTTATTGTCTCTCCATACTCAGTGGGAAACTCAACTACAGGCAAACAGGACGCCCAGGATCAGCATGACCCAGGTCGGCTGGCCGGGCAGCGGTAGTGAGTGGGCAAGCCCTGCCCTCCGCAGACCCCCCACCCCAGGACAGGCTGCAGGAGAGGCTGAGGAGGACCCGGGGCTGCCGAGGAAGGTGAGGGCAGCTGAGGACCACAGGCCTAGGGGCCTGGCCATGGGGGGTGCTGTGACCCCAACAAGAGCAGTTTCTGGGGGGTTGGAGAGTGGAGGGGAGGACACGGAGAGAGCAGGCGTTGCTCGTCCTTTTGAGAAGCTTTGAGGTCCCTGGCAGGCTCGGCGGCAGGGGAGGGTAAGAGGGAGGACTTTGGAGCCGCCGATGAGGGGTGGGGAGCACTGCAGAGGCTGAGGTGCATGCATGGTGACCTTGGGCAGTGAGGACACCAGCACAGCAAGGGGTGTCGGGCCCCAGGGTGGGCGGGGGGAGTCCCCTGGCTGTGAGGTGGGAGTGTGGGGACCAAGGACCAGTGGGGGGCGTTGATGACTATTTGGCTACAACCCCACTGAGACCGTGCAGGCCCAGGGCAGGCAGAGCAGGGATGGCTGGGTGTTGGCGCAGTTCTCAGGCTGGGAGAGGGGACCACTGGGTTGAGCTGTGTGCACAGGGGTGGCTGTCCTAGACAGACAGCAGGACATCACTCACCCACTTTTGCACAGACGGGAAACAGGCTCTGGGCAGGGACATGCCCTTCCCCCCTCCCCGAAGCCACAGGGCGGCCTTGGTGTCCATCTCCCTGCCCCGCGCTCTGTGCACAGTGCTCCTGTCGGGGGCTCATGTCATCAGGGCTCTGGGAGCAGCAGTGGCTGGCCCACAGGGGCGTTCCTGCATTGCTCACCAGGCTTCCAGGGCGCAGGGCTGGAGTCTCAGAGGGAGGCCCACCTCGCCCTCATGGATGCGCTCCCCTGCCTGCCCTGGTAGTCCCGGGTAGGTGCCCAGAACCCAGCAAGGCTGGAGGAATTGTGCGCATGCCCACCTACTGATGCTCACTCCTGCAGATCAGGCCAGGGACACAGCTGTGCTGTCCAGGAGGCATCACCCCCAGCCTTTGTCCCCAGGGCCGGATGGTACAGGAGGGCACCCTGCGGCGCCGTCTCCAGCAGAGACTGTAAGAGGAGACGACTTCTAAAGTCCTTTCTCCTCCATGCTCCTCCTTCACCTGAGGCCCCTCCCAGGCCTCCTCTGAAGGTCCAGTCTGCTGCTCGGTCCACCCGCTGGGGCCAGAGAGCCAGACCAACCTTCACCTCCACCCAGATTCCCAGGGGGTCGCGGAGTGGGAGGCCACGAGCCCCTCCCACATGCCCCTCTGGGGCCAGGGCCTCGCACTCTCGGGCTGCGGGACACCCAGGCCTGGGGGGTGTGGGGTGGCCCCTGAGGTGCTGGGGCAGCACGGGGCTGAGAGGAGACTCCGAGGACCCTGCCGGCCTCCCTCCCAGGAGCAGCTATCTGTGGGCGCACCCCTGCTGCCCCCAGCACTGAGAGGGGAGGCCATTCATTCCTTCCTGTTTGTTCAAGGAAACTTCCAAAGCCCCTCCTGGCACTAGGGGCACAACGGGGACCCATCAAAAGTCCCAAGGCGCTGGGAGCAGCTGTGGCTGGCCCACAGAGGGCTTCCTGCACTGCCCACCAGGCTTCCAGGGGACAGGGCCGGAGGCTCAGACCCAGGCCCACCTTGCCCTCATGGACGTGCTCCTCTGCCCTGGGGAGCCATGTGAGCCACATGGCTCAAGTTTCAAGGAAGCAGACGGGAGACAAGGGTCCTGGGGACGATGAATGACTTTAAGCAGGATCATGCCTGCGAGGACACAGCAAGCAGGGCAGAAGGTTGGGGGGATATTTTAACTGGGTCCGCAGGACAGTCCTGGAGAGATGGTGTGGAGGTGCCCCACGGGTGGGGGCAGTGTTCACCTAACAAGAGACCCCGCATTTCTGTCCCTGCTTTTCATGATCCCTGTATTGTCCATGGGGGCCTCCAGTGCCAGGTTCAGACCCAGAACTTTATCCTCCAGGTACTGGGGAGCCCCTGAAGGTTCTGGAGCAGAAGAGTGAGAGCAGGGAATGAATGGTTCTGCACTATGAGGAGGGGCAGGGCAGGGACCTGTGCTCACGTGTGAGGGTGGACATCCCCACCACGTTCCCAGCCACACTACCAAATCAAACCGGCCACCTGCACGACGGGAGAAAATGGAAGACACCTCATCAGGCCCCCACTCAGCCCTGGCCTTTTGTGACACATTTTGGCAGGTCACCCCAGTAAGTCAGTTTACCGCTGAAAAACCAGCCACCCTGATGAGCGCGTGGAGGGGCGGGAAGCTCCTGACCGCTGGCCTCCAGCAGACCCGGGCCTCCAACTTCTCTCCACACGGGAATCCCCCATCCAAAGCGCACTCAGGCCTGGGGGAGCCCCGCCCAGCGCACACGCAGCCCCGCAGGCTGCAGTCGCTTCTCGACTCTCACACTACAATGAGGAAGGCCCTGGGCCTTGGACAGCATGGGATCCCCAATTAGAGACTGAAGGCCCCGTCTTTCCCTCGGGCTTGGAACGCACCCTGAGGTTGCCAGAGGAGCCGCGAGAAGCTGCTGCTGTTGGCCGCCACTCTTTGCTGTGAATCAGGACAAATTCACAAAACCCAATTCAGAAAGCAACCGGATGCGGAGGTGAAAGCCAGAGCAGCGTGGTTCTGGAGCCCCGACCTGGAGGAGGTGCTCGCGCCCGCGGATCCCCGGCCAGCACTGTTGTGAACTGTACCCGTTGACGTCCACTCCGGCTTCGCAGTTCCTCACCCACTCCACAGGCGTGTCCTGGGTGCCTGCTGTGTGCGGGCGCTGGAGGCAGAGCAGGCGCAAGGCAAGAGATGCCCTGCAGGACTCACCCTCTGTCACCGTCACCAGAGTCCACAGACATCTCTACTGCTCCATGCTGGCAAGCCCCTGCAGTCTGAGCCTTTACCACCCCCAGCAAACCCCGAGCCCGCTCAGCGTCCCAAGCACCCACCAGAGAGGGAAGCCACGGCGAGCCCCGGGCTGGCCAGGAGGGCACCCCCCAAGCCGCACGCCTGCCAGCACTGCATACAGGGGGCCTGGGGTCTCTCATAGCCCAGGGAGACAAGTACTGCGATCCTCCCATCTGGCAGATGAGGAAACTGAGGCCCACGGAAGGGCACACCTGCAGTGCAGAGGTGGCAGCCCTGTCCCACGAGGAGGGTGCTGTGACGAAGACAGTGGCGCTGCAGGAGGGCGTCTCCAGGGAGCCTCTAGCACAGCCCCTTGCAAGCCAGCCACGCTCCCCACAGCCCCTTCCAGAAAGAGCCCCTAGGACAGGCCCAATCTCTCTGTGTCCGTCCAAACGCTGGCACCAGAATGGACGCTGCTCCACTGGGCTGGAGAGAGGCAGCGTGTGGATGACCCGTGCTCGCCACTCTCGATGCCCCTGCCCAGCCGGTGGCCCTGCTCGGGCCTCCCTCTCAGGCCCTCCCCAGCCTTGCCTGGTGCCCACAGGTCCTCAGTCTTCTGAGACCCCCACCGGGCCCTGGACTTGCCCGCCCTCCCTCCCTCCAGCCCCATGGGAGGCTGGAAGGATGGCCCATCACCCTAGCCTCTCGTCTGGATGGAGCCCTCCCTCTCCTTCTGCCAGTGCAAAGCCTCCTCCTCTAGGAAGCCTTCCTGGATTGCCTCTTCCTTAGGTCCTTAGTGTCCAGCCCTTAGTTACCAACCAGCTCAGCCTAGGATGATGGCCACACACACACTTAGGGACCCCTCCCCCACTCCCAGTAGTGGACAAAGCTGTTCGGGTACAGAAGTGGGACCAGACAGACCTGGGATTCACCCTGCGCCTGCTTTGGACCAGACACAGCCTCTCTGAGCTTTGATTTCTTAGCTCTGCCACACGGACGGTGCTTCCCTCCCCAGCCCCCAGGCTCCCTTGAGGCCCTGACAGTGCCCCAGAGCTGGCTCTGCTCCTGTCAGATGCACCGTTCTGCCAGGAATCTGCCTTCCTGTCCCCGGCCATCACAGGGACACACTGGCCCTCGCCACAGGCAGAACCCCCGGCCACCCACCCAAGCCCTGGAATAGCCCAACATCACTTCCCAGACCAGCCCAAGCCCCAGGCCCAGGCTCTGACTCCAGTCTCTTGTCCTGACCCCACCAAACAAGCCCCCTGACAGGCACGGCTGTAGGAGCTGCTGCCTGGGCCTTCCCACTGCTCAGCTCAGGGAGCTTCTGCCCTTGGGGCTGGCAGGTCCAAGCACTGTGCAGCACCGGCTTGGTTCTGGGGGTGCCATCTGGGGCCACCACCCGCCTGCGCCCAGGGTTCACCTTCCCTCCCTGGGCTGCCCCACCGCCCCCACCCCACGCCCACCCCTACCTCCAGGGCCTGGGTCCACCCCCGCTGAGTGGAGTGAGGTGCGCTCCTGGCTGCTGGCTGCCGGGTGGAAGAACCTGTTGTGCGGGTTTGTTCCGAGTGAGCGCCGCACCCTAACGGTCCTGCCCCTTTGCCCCGTGCCCAGGGGCTGCAGGGAAAGGGAGAGGCGGGCCACTCTGGCCCATGCCTGGGGCCAGAACTGTGGCTGCACGGCGCACCCCACCCCACCCTGAACAGGAGCCGCTCCTGCAAAGGGCAGCAGCGCCCACCCTGCTCCATACCTCCGGGCCACCTCCCCAGTTGGAGCCCAGGCCCAGCACCTAGAAGCATGGCATCCAGACACACAGCCTTCCCCAGCACCCGCCCCGTCCCCCAGTCTCCTGCGTTCCCCAGCCCCTCGTCCCCAGGTTGGCATCTCGGCCTCGCTGGCCCCTCTGCCATCCCTGGACAATGAGAAGCACCCTACTCCTTCTTATAGGATGGGCAGGGGATCCAGGGGGTCCAGGGAAGGCTCTGCCTGGGAGCACCCCACCCCCCAGTCCCAAGGTAGAGGGCACCCCACCCAGCATCCAGTCGACCTGGGAGGACCCCAAGCCCTGGAGATTCAAGGGGAGGGGTCACACAGTGAGATCACCTCAGTTAGAATCAGGGGCCAGCAAGCTGACCCCACTTGCTTTTCCCTCTCCGTCTCTGACCCCATCTTCCCAAGCGCATCGAGTGCCAGCAGCCACCCAAGCAGGAAGGCTGTGCCGGGGGAAGCTGGCCTCCCAGCAGAGGGACACAGACAAGCTGGCCAGCTGACCACTGGTTCGCCCACTAGGCTGCTGGGTGGAGGGTGGCTGACGAGACGGGAACCGGGAGAGCGAGGTGTGCAGCAGGGCCACCTGTCGCGGAACCGGGTTCAATGACAGGCCAGAGCAAGCATCCCAGAGGAGGAGTGACGTCAGACAGGACAATGCAACACAGGGCTCGTTGTGAGGAAGTGAACAAACACAGTGGGCGAGTGGTGAGGGCCGGTCTCTGACTCAAAGGGCCGTCTGTGCACCAGTGTGGGCTGGGGCTCGTAAGAAACGCAGCATTCCGCCCTGCCCCAGACCCACCCCCACACCTGCGTTTTGACAAGACCCAGGTGATGTGTGCACTGCCATGGGCGGTTCTTAATAAATATCAGCTAATTATATCAGCATTCCCATTCCACAGGACAGAAAACCGAGGTCCGGGGGTGGGGATGGAATGCATGTGAAAGCCTCCTGTAGAGGATGAAGGGCCAGCTGAGGTCACGGCGGGTGAGGTCAGAGGCCAGCCCAGAAGTGTTCCCCGTCAGCATAGAAACGGCTCAGCTTCAACCGTTTAAAAACGGGGTGATCCCTTGCTGCAGGCCCACCAGGTGGATGTCAGGGCCCCACCCTGGGGCTGGACCCCGGTCACACCTCTGCCCGGTGTGTGGCCACTTTCCCTGAAGTCCACACGGCTCTTCACCTCCTGCCAGAGGAGCCAGAGTTTGTCAGAAGACATGGGGGCGCAGACCCCACCGTCTGGGGGCACAGAGGAAAGGCGGCCAAAGGAAGGCGAGGGGCAACAAGGGACAGATGCCCCTCCTCTGACCAGTGCCCTCATCCCAGCCCTGCCCACCCCAGAGTCCTAGAGCAGAGACGACAACGGCAGCACACAGGGCTCCAGGCTGCTTCATGACTGGGGGACACGGGGAGATGATTGACAGGCAAGGACTTCCCTCTGAAACCCACCGTCAGTCTCACCCCTCCTCTGGGCCGTGTCCCTGTTTTTACACTGAGGCTCAGCAAGCGGTCACTCTGCTTATCTTTGGTTCTGATCCAGGTTCCCAATTTGGGGTGAAACTCACGCCCTAATCCCCTAAGAGTCTACCACGCACCTGGTAGAACAGATGGGCCGGCGGCGCCACCTGCTGGACGTTCTGTGGTCTGACAGTAAGGGCCCTGGGTCGCGCGGCAGCAGGGAACCACCAGCCACACGGCCCAGGTGAGGAAGTGGAGGCAATCAGGCCCCGGGTGGACCCCGAGGCCCACTTCCCTGAGAACAGACAAACGGTTACATTGTTTCTGGCCTTGCCCTGCCCAGGCATGGGCTGTGCCTGTGAGAAGAGGGGCAAGGCAGGTGTGGCCCTGTGCAGGGCCCAGGGAGCGTGCCGGGCCAGTGAGTGGGGGATTGAACCTGGGGCAGGCCCCGCCCCTCCGGCTGACCGAAGGAGCCAGCTGGTGACCCCGAGGAAGGGAACAAAACCTCCCCCAAATCCGACTTGGTGCCCGTGGACGCTGTGTCCGTCTGTGCAAACCCACAGGCCAGGGCGTCTTTGGGGCCAGGGAGGAGCTGTGCATTTTAGACGGTTAGATGAGTGGGCCAGAAACGAGTGAAGTTTTCCACGTCTCCGCATGGGCCATGCCTTCTGCCTGCCCCGCCAAAGAAAGGGTCCATCCACCCTGGGCTGCAAACCGAAGCTGTGGGCACCCTCTGCATCCAGGAAACAGGGTACACGGGCAGGGACATGGCTCCAAAGGGGCACAGGGGCTACAGCAGCATTAGGGACTGTGGGACCACCAGGTCATGCCCTTTCCCTTGAAGAGGGGCCTGCCTGCAGCTGGTGTGGCCCCCAACAAGCTCTGAGCCAGTCTCCCCAGCCCGGTCATCGCCTGGCCTGGTGTCAGTGGGCTGTGCCAGCCTGGGGATGCATGTTCCCAGAGCTGAGCCCTGGAGATGGGGAGCAGAGATGAGGCCGACAGCTGCAGCCTGTCCAGCCCCACGCCCTCCTGGAGGTCAGTGAACCTGAGGGTTTGTCCCCATGATCACTCACCACGAAGCTTTCAGATCCAGAAATCCACCATGTCCTCCTCCTCCTCCACCGCCCCTCCCGGCTCCCACACTCCGTCCCTTCCAGGCCCAGAGGCTCACACACACACCCAGGTACCCAGGCAGGGTGTCAACACCCAGGCCGGGGATGGCACATTAGAGCAGGACTGAGGCAGCCAGAAGGTCCCTGTGGCAGCGGGGCCGGCGTCTCGCCTCGTTCAGCACTCTGACGCCGACAGCCATCGGCGCCCAGGGAATGGTCACAGCCAAGCCCGGGGCTCCCGAGGGTCCCCGCAGCTCGGAAGAGCGCAGCGGGGAGACCACCCTCGGGCCGGCGGCCTGCTGGGGTCTAGGCTCCCCGGTACTGCGTGATGCTGGCGGTCAGTCGGATCTCTGACCTCAGTCTCCGCGTCCTCAGGGTGTGCCGGCGACGTGAGACCACAGCAACCGAGAGACTGAGATCGCGCAGCGGAGCGTCCGGCGCGGGGAGGCCGGACAGTGGGGAAGGCGCCCCGGGCCGCAGGCCCCGCCCCCAACCGCCCCGCCCCGCCCCGCCCCCACGCTCAGACCCCGCCCCGCCCCGCCTGGGCCCCAGTCAGCCCCGCCTCCCGCTCCGCCCAGGCCCCGCCCCGCGAGCTGTGACGCACAAGGTCCGCGCCGCACGCCGAGCTCGGGTCCGTCATCAAGCACCGCCCACGTTGCCGTGGCCTCCCGGTTCCCGCGGTCATGGCCGCCGCGGCCGCCAGACCCCCGGCGGTGGTTCGCGCGGCGCAGAAGGACGACTACTACCGCGGCGGGCTGCGGAGCGCGGCGGGCGGCTCCCTGCACAGCCTGGCGGGTGAGGGTGGGCCCGGGTGGCCGGGGCAGGCGCGGCCCGAGTGGGCGCCCCGGCCCCGCCCACGGGTGAGCCGCGAGGCCGGCCGAGCGTCCGGAGCGCTGCCGGCGCCTTGTCCAGCCCGGTGACCCGGGCGCCACGCCGCGCGGTGGGGGAACGAGGCGAGGCGCAGACCCGCCCGGCTCCGCCCCCCGGGCAGGCTCGGCCCGGCCTTGCTGAAGGAAGGAGTCGTTGGGCTTCGCACCCCGGGGGGCGGGGCGGGGTCCCGGTGTTGACAGAGCTGTTCGCAACGAATGGGTTATGAATCCATTTTACAAACACTTTGAATTACTTTGTGCCGGGCACTGTTCTCGGTGCTTTACTAACAGTAACCCCCTTAATCCTGAAAACGTTTTTACAACGTAGGACTGTTGTTACTCCCTTTCTTACCGATGGGGAAGTGGGGATTCCAGAGAGAGCTCGTAACTCGCCTGAGGTCACAGCCAGCAGGGCGGGGAGCTGGAATCTGATGCTGGACACTGGTCTCAGCTTGTGCTCTTAGTCTCTGTACTATGCTGTTTGTTCTTGGGGCCCTTCTGGGTCCTGGAAGGGGAGGTGGCCCGGGCGGGTCAGGTGCAGATGGAGCAGAGTGGACAGCACGGGAGGCCAGGGGAGAAAGGGGTCTGGTTCAGGACAACCTCAGCCTCATGGAGGCTGGGCTGGGTGATTGCAACGGGGAGAAGACGGGAGGATTGTCCCTAATCCTTATCACCCCACCCTCACCCCCACAGTAATAGTTATGTTTCTTCTCTCAGGTGCGAAGAAGTGGCTGGAGTGGAGGAAAGAGATTGAGCTGCTGTCAGATGTAGCCTACTTTGGCCTCACCACACTTGCAGGTAGCACCCCCAGTAGGACTTTGGGACTGAGGGGCCCACAACACAGCCAAGAGGACAGGAGGGGGGCTGCCAGCAGAGTGAGAAGCTCCTAGGAGTGCTTCCCACTGTCCCTGGAGCTGGCCCAGATGCAGACTCAGGGAAGGAGGGGACCCCAAGACCCTCCCCTAGAGACCCAGCCTGGGCCTCTGAAAGCACTGAGGTTTACCTGTCACGTCTGTGTTCTCCTTTCCTTGTTTTTGTGTTCCTGGTAACCTTTGTCCCGGACCTTGCCCAGGGTGCCATTAGGACCATTTTTCCGTAGCTGAACTGGGTCACAAGACCCAAGAGGGGTCCTGGCACTGAGCCCTGTTGCAGGACATGGGCAGCGAGGCCCTGGCGGAGAGTCATCCTTTAGAGAAAAGGCAGGGACCTAGTAGAGAGCAAGACCTAGTGCAGAGAGAAGGAAATTGCTGGTGGCTCCCTGCCACAGTCTCTCACATGGGCGCTCCCCACTCCCCGCCCTGCCCTGCCTCAGGCTACCAGACCCTCGGGGAAGAGTACGTCGGCATCGTCCAGGTGGACCCGTCCAAGAGCCGCGTGCCCTCGAGGCTGCGCCGCGGTGTGCTGGTCGCACTGCACGCCGTCCTGCCCTACCTGCTGGACAAGGCCCTGCTCCACCTGGAGCACGAGTTCCAGGCTGACAGCGATGGCACCTGGCCCTCACAGGGCAGTCTGGCGCCTGGCGTGCGCAGCCAGTCGGGGGCAAGGTGCTGGGTGCGCCGGCGCACAGCCACCCTGACAGAACAGCAGAAGAAGGCGCTCCTGCGGGCCACCTTAGTGCTCAGGCAGGGCCTCAGCTGCTTCCAGCGTTTCCACGTCGCCTGGTTCTATATCCACGGCGCCTTCTACCACCTGGCCAAGAGGCTCACAGGGGTCACCTATGTAAGTAGCAGGTGTTGCCCACGCTTGCTCACTTTTGGCTCACCTGTGTATAGTTGGCTCTTCCAGCCTCTGTGAACTGTCACAGTCACAAAGCCAGAGCCAAAGTCCTTGACTAAAACTGTGGGTTTTCTTGGGTCACATTTTGCTAAAAGAGCCAAAGAAGTCCAGTTACTGCAGACCCTGAAGTCAGGATGAGTCTTTTTCCCTGCACCCAGCACGTGCGGGCCACCTTGGTGCCAGGTCGGCACCCTGCTCCTTCCTCTGAGCACCGGCCTGTGGCTCTGGGCTCCGGGGTCCCGCACCCGCACCTTCCAGGCTGCCCTGACGGAGGATCAGGTATAGGGACGTCTTCCTGGGGGTGACCCCCCAGTGACCATGTGGGCCCTGTTGCTGCCAGCGTCCCCGCCTGCCCCGCTAGACCACCATTCATGCGTTCTCCCATCCTGGTTCTCAGCTGACGCCCTGGCTTCCAGATTCACCCAGAAAGCCTCCACTCAGGCCTCCTGCCTGCCACAGGGTCTCCAGGCTCTTTCCGGGGTCACTCTCAGCATCACAGTCCTTTTGAGAAAGGCCCATCCCACCCCCTCCTCCACCTCCCTTGGCAGCGCTGTCCTGGGCACGTACACCACCTCCTCTCAGGCTCATCTGTTGTGAACACGCTTACTCTGACGAGAGCTGGTGGTTCATCGCCACTGGGTCTGTTAGGTGTTTGCTGAGCAGCTGTAACAAAGGGGCCTGGGACCACAGGGGCTCAACCCAGACAGAGGGCTCTTCCCTCTCCTAGGACGTCTGGAGCTCTTCTTTACTCGGGCACCCAGGGCCCTGGCTGGTGTGGGTGACCTGGCTGTCTCCATTCCCAGTCGAGGGAGGGGAGACAGGAATTGGATGGCAACCGACTTTTTCTTCATGGATGTGGCCAGAAGTTGCAGCTGTCACTAGCTGCAGGGGAGCTGGAACACGGTGTCACCAGATGGCATAGTGTCACCAGGTGGTCAGATGCCTTGCTAAGAGCGGGGAGCTGATGTTCCTATGACAGGGAAGCTGGTTCGCAGCATCTGCTTCTCGGGCTTCTCCTCCCACCTGCTGGGCGCTCCTTTTCAGGCTTTTTTGCCAATTCCTTTTCTCTCTGAGATGTGGGTCCCTGGATGTTCTCCCCCCTCCCCGAATCCTCACTTGCAGCCACAGTGACCCGCAGGCTTGGAGCACCGAGGCCATCTTCCTGGCCCGGCGCCTGGCTCCTGCTGGGAGTGAAGCCCTCACCTGTTCAGCAGTGTTCCCACATCCGCCCACCCAGGGCTCAGACCCTGCAAGCTTCTCCTGACCCCTCATCCAGCCGAGAGGCTTGTGGTCACTCTCTGTCCCACATTGTGCTAAGAAGGCAGGGTTTGGCCTCATTTGATAGGGCACTCCAGTGCCAGGAGAGATCTGGCCCCCAAGCTGCCCAGTGCTTGGTGCCAGCTGATCACATGACTGTCCCATTGGGATCCTTGACAGCTCCGTGTCCGCCACGCGCCTGCAGAGGACCTGAGGGCCCGCACAAGCTACAGGCTGCTCGGGCTCGTCTCCCTGCTGCACCTGGCGCTGTCCCTGGGCTTGCGGCTGTATGGCTTCCGGCAGAGGCAGCGTGCGCGGAGGGAGTGGAAGCTGCACCGCAGCCTGTCTTACCGCAGGTGGGGGGCGGTGCGCCAAGGGCACAGGGGCCTCAGCATGGGAATGCGTGCGTTTGTGCGGGGGGTCTCAGGGCCCAAACGTGTCGGGGCTGGGGGCAGCGGCTGGGGGCCGAGCATCCTTATGCTCAACATTGCTGCCAGGGCTCAGGGCAGGTGTTGCAAAGACTTTGAGGCTCAATTCTGTCTGCCCCACCCCCACCTCCAGGAGCCACGTGGAAGAGAGGGCAGTTTCCAGAAACTCCATGTGTACCTTGTGCCTGGAGGAACGCAGGCATTCGACAGCCACGCCCTGCGGCCACCTCTTCTGCTGGGAGTGCATCACCCAGTGGTGCAACACCAAGGTGGGCACCTCCGGGGCCAGCAGCGGGGTTCTGGGGGAATGAGGGTCCCCAGCAGGGGTGCAGCCCCAGTGGCGGCAGCCGAACCAAGGAGTCTGCCTCTGAAACCTTTTCTCGTTTGGGGTGGAGGGGTGGGCATCCTCTTAAGAGCTCGCAGGGAAGCTGGATGTGGGGCCACATTTGGCATCGGTGCGGTGATTGTGCATATTGAGGCTTTGCTGGAAGCACGCTCGAGTGGCAGCCAGCGCCCATGAGGGTCCATTCCTGAAAAGCTGTGGTGGGCAAGTCTGCTGCCAGCGCCTTGGAAGCCCTGGCCTGCCCGCACACATCGGGCCCCAGTCCTCAAGCCCATGCCGGACCCTCCTCTCCAACTGGGCCAGTGCCTGCCGTGACTGCCCACTCGGGGGCCCCCAGGACACAGAGCCACCAGCCCTGGCCTTTTCAGACTTCAGAGTATTGGGGTCTACCAAGCCAGGTGACCAGAGCAGGGATGCCAGGCCACCTCTTGCCTCTGCTGACTCCAGGGAGGCGTCCGCTTCCTGGGCATCCCCATGCCTCCCCGGTGAGCTCAGCCTGAATCCAGCTTCTCTGGGATGGGGGGGTGGGGCATACAGGTGAGGCAGGTAAGCAAGGGATGTGAAGCTCACTTTGCTTCCTCGCAGCATTTCAAACACTCTGTCCTGTTTCTTACCTGAGGACATGCACCTGCATGTGTTGGCCAGTAGGCTTTCCTCAGAGGCTGTGTGTGGGGCTCACAGTGGCTGTGGCCTCACAGCCCGGCAGGAGCTGATTAGAACCAGCGCCTGTGAAAGCCCCCACCACGGGTCTGGGTCACTGCAGCCTCCTCTTTGGGTTCCTTGGTCCCCGTTTTGTGGGATTCCCCCAGGAGCCTGAGTGGCTGGCCCAGGTGGGGATGCCTGACAGGCAAGCACCGACCTTCCTGGGGGCAAGGGGGAACCTCACTTGGTTTCACCTCAGTCAGTCCTTAGGGGTGGAACCGCCAGGCCTGATGAAACGGACAGAGGACACATGCATTCATTCCCAGAAAGTCCCGGGAGGCTCGGGGCAGCCAGTCCTTCAGTGGCTCTCTGTTGAGACCCCCCAAGGCAGTCTGTGGAGCCCACGCACTCATGTCTCCACACAGCTGTCCGTAGCGGCTGAGAGGGCCCTCACGGTCCCAGAGTCACCATGTGGACAGACTGGCCATTTCTTCAGCTCGGTCACTGTTCCCTGCTCCACTCCATGACCACCCCAGGGTTAAGGCCTTTCAGGTTTGCAACTTCTGAAAAAAAGGCTGACTTGTTTTTCTCTGTCTTAAGTTTAAGTTAATAGAGACGTACGTACATCCCGAGTTACTGGAGCTGCCAGTCAGGGGGGCCCCGAGATGGTCTTGCAGGAGACTCCAGGGCCTGTGGCCGGGGCTGTGCCAGTCACGCCCATGTGACCTAGCTCCTCCCCCCACAGACGGAGTGTCCCCTCTGCAGGGAGAAGTTCCCTCCCCAGAAGCTCGTCTACCTGCGGCACTACCGCTGACCCAACAGAGGAGCCCAGGAGTCTGTCCTAACATCAGGAGAAAAACTTAATTTATTCTCAAGATCATCTTTACTTGCACAGAAATCGCAAAATTCTCAAATTTGTATTGTCACATAAGATGCTATGCCAGCAGCTCAGGACAGAAGCCGGACCCGGCTGCACAACAGCTGGTCCAAGGCCTTCAGGGCCGGGTGTGGGTGGGGGTTCCACCTAGCTCACTTACTCCCCGGCCTGGGGACGCTGATGGCAAGACCTGGCCGGGGCAGAGGCTCAGCTGACAGCCCCACACAGCCCCACTGTGGCATAACTTAGTCACTTCTTCAGGAACTTCCCTCTGGACAAGGTTTTAGGTTCCTTCTGTTTCCCAAACCATGCAGCTGAGAACTACCTTCAGAAATAGGCCAGGACTAACTTCATTCACTTACACGATGAGAAAATGACTCCACGTCAGGCGTGTGGTAAGGGTGTGGCCTGAACGGGCAAGTGTCAAGTGAGAGCAGAGAACAGAGCAATTTGCTTTTCAACAGTGTGGTCAGTCTGCCAGCCCCAGTGACCTGCGAAGCTCACCCTCATCACCAGAGCAACGCTGCTAAGTGGCATGGGCATATCTGCTCCTCGGAGCAGAAAGAAACCAATGACCTGTATCTCCACGTAAGATATTTGGCACGTACCTTTTAACACACATCATGTCTGTTTCCCATTTTAGAAAAATGGAAGTCTGCGTCTTGGCCTTACACAAACGCCACAGGGCCACCTCCTGCTTAGGGCTCGTGGGGCAGAGCCAGCTTGAGTGACAAGTTCTCTTAATGCTTAAGCCACAAACACTGCCTCTCTCAGGCTCAGCAATCTCCCAGAGGCCGGGGGGTGGGGCAGGACAGCTGCTTACACCAGGTCGCCACTGTGTCCAGCCTACTTCCTGCCACCTTTTTGTTATTTTCAGGTTTTTAAAACTATTTAACTTGTGCCAGAGACAGGACCTTGCCGTAGGCATCTTGAAGAAAGGAATTCCACAGCAGCATTCATGTGTGAAGAACGCTTTCAGGGAGAACTGAAAGTCGTTTCCTGAAGGGTGGTGTAAAAATGCCCTTGCCAGGCCCCTGGCAGGATGTCACATTCCCCTGCCACAAGTGTCAGCACAGACTGCTGGCAGAGGCCTGCACAGACCATTTCTCAGAGTGTGACTTAGTGGACACAGCTGTTCAGGACAGAGATGGCTCCATACTCCTTGGTTAATAAAGGTCAGCTGCCAGAGACAGACTGCCGTGACCAGGGGCCAGACTGAGAGCAGACCTCCTGACAGGGAGGGGCCCCAAGAGAGGGCCTCTATGGTTCCCGAAATCTGACCAAGCGCACACTATTTCTGGACACGTCGAAGGCCTGAGCATTTACTAGAACTGTATGAAAAGCGAAAAAAATGCCTCGAGTTTGAACACCTCAAATGCTGCAACATGGTAATGAAAGTACTGATTTGGAACATCATTTAAATAGCAAGTTTAAGATACAGAGTTAGGTATACAAAAGGAATGGCCTCTTAAAAACAAGAGGAGCTCGGGCCCAGCCCAGTGGTGCAGCAGTTTAGTTTGCGCTTGGCAGCCTGGGGTTCGTGGGTTCAGATCCCGGGCGCCTGCCGATGCACTGCTTGTCAGCCATGCCGTGGCGGCATCCCATATAAAGTAGAGGAAGATGGGCACGGATGTTAGCCCAGGGCCAGTCTTCCTCAGCAAAAAAGAGGATTGGTGATGGATGTTAGCTCAGAGCTGGTCTTCCTCACACACGCAAAAAAAGAGCTCAACTTCCAATATGCAAAAATCAGCCAAAGAAAAGCCAGACAGTAAACTTTGTCAATGTCTAAGACCCTAAGACGATGGGATACAGTGCTCAGGGTGATGAGTCTGATCCGCCTGAAGATCCAGGAAGAAATACAGGCGTATTTGAGCATCTGTGCCCCGGGGCACCCGTGGTCACATCTGATATCTGTTCTGTGGCTGTTGGCAGAAACAGCTCACCCTCCAGAGCCAGCACTTCTCCGGGCTGGGCTTGCTTGCATGCAGTGAGCTGGGTGCTTTAGATAAAGACTACACAAGAAAGGGGACACTGTCTTTAATAAAGTTGGAATTAAAAAGTCACTTAGTAAAATGTTTACGAGTATCTGTTTATATCACATCAAAAAAGTTGACATGCAGGTCAGAGTTGTGTTTCTCCATAGAAAGTGAAAAACTGCATGTTAAAACCCACAGAACTGGTCTGCTCTTACCAGTGTCTCTAAAGGGGCAGCTGCATGAGGAGAGATATCAGTTAATCAAAAACAAAACAACTCTACATATCAAAGAAATGTGTCAAAATAATCTCAAACAATCAAAATATAATATATATATTTATAATTCCAGGTCCTCAAAAGCAATCATGGTAGTTAAGAACAGAGTTTTGAGTCATTATGATAGAGGCCAACTTGAAACATCCCTGGTGAGATGAAATGGGGAAACTGGCATTGGAACCCAGTCACTAGGCATCACCCTCAGGTGCTGAGCCCTTCAAGCGTGCAGCGGCAGGCGAGCATCATCCTCCAGGTGGTGGCGAGATCATGAGCATCCTTGGGAAGGCGGTGGCTGGGGTGCAACTGGTTGCGGGCTCACTCCATGGCCACACAACTCCGTGCCTGCCCACCCACCCTCCCCAAGCCCCTGCCCACCTGTCTGCCCAGCCTGCAGTTTACTAAAATTCCATCCGTTTGAACACTTGAACATCACTGAAAAAAAAATCAATGCAATTCGGTTTAAATGCCAGTTTCTTCAAGAACCTGATATTTCCATTACAAATAATTGAAGCTCCTTTTTAAAATGAAAATTCGACTCCCTTGTAACCAACTACTTTATGTGAAGAAGGCATTGTTACAACGGCTCAAAACCGTCCTCAGACTCGGCGTAGTGGGTCCAGCCGGCGTCTAACTCGAGAAGGTCTTGCCCGCGTCCTCCTTCCCCTTGTACGTCCTCTTGCCATGCGTGAAGGGGATGTACCGGTACTTGATCATGTGCTGGGGGCAAACAGACTCGAGTTATTTCCCAACAGCTTCCCAAGGAGCCACCTCTTCTCCCAATCTGGATCCCCACCTTGTCCACACATCAGGCAGTGAAACCCAGACTCCAACAAGCAGCTTCTAGTCCTCTCATCGACACAGCAAGCCATCCCCAGCCCAGCGGAGCCAACCAAGCTGTCAGAAATCCCAAGGGTCCGGGAAAGGTTCCGTGACCCCTTGAGTGCAGAAGGGCTAGAGATCCCAGAATGGCAGGTGCCTGGGCCCCTGCTGATGACACATGCTGGGGGAGGGAGGGGATGAGGCTGCGCCATCATGTCTGCCCAGGCCCATTTTAGGGTAAAGTCAGCATTACACACTTTCGTTGTCTGGCAGGTCCTGGGCTCTAACTCACAGGACAATGTGCCAGAGAAGACAGCACTGCAGACCTGAGGGCACAACTGAGGGTCCTTCCCTCCCCGCCCCAGAGAGCTGCCTGCTGAGGATCTGCTCACTTGACAACGGGACTGTGGGACAGATTCATGTTGGGGGACCTTGGCAGGAAGCGGGGCAACATATCCCCGTCACAGACCCACAAGGAGCTTCATGAGGCTCCATGTGCACACACAGCAGATTCTGCATCATCCCCCATGTCAGACCTGAGCGTGGCTCTCCTCTTAGCGCCACAGTAACTGGTGTCTCGGTGCAGCACCGTCTCAGTGTTTACCTTTATTTGCCTCTTCATTGTGATACAGAAAAGCATGATGAAGTACATCACCAGGATGGGCCAGAACACTGGGACGTTGAACGCCTCAAAGAAGGTACAGACCATGGCCACAAGGATACCCTTGGTCGCTGCGTGCCTTAAAGGAAAGAGAGAATGTCAGCCAGCACCGGGCACCCAGCTACCTCGGGGCCCATGAGGAGAGTGCACACCTCTACTCAGGGAGCTGTGGTGGCACTGCGTGTATTTCATATGTGACACCCTACATGTAACCACAGATAGAGCATTCTCTTAGTCCTTTGAAAGCTCAAAGCTTTCTTCTGAAATTACATGAAGTATAAAGCACCAGTGAATATGTGCCGATGCCACTTAGGCTCGCGGCTCAGGGACAACTCAGATGCACAGTATGTGCCAAGGCTCATGTGTGATGCCTGGGCCTCCGTCTGCAACAAACCTCAGCCCGAGCCTCGTGATTGAGTCCCACGTGCCCAGCAGCCAGTTCCCCTTGTGACTGAGCGGCCTTCTGAGGAGAACCAGGCAGCACCAGGCAAAGTCTGGCCTCAGGGCCACCCTGTCAGGCTCCTGGCCCTACTTAAAATCCTCTTGGGCTCTCCCTTTCCTAGACAACAAAGGGCAACTTCTTTGGAGGGCTGGCAGGGCCCCCTTCTCACCTGCTTTCTGCTCCCTCTCCCCAGCACTTCACACATGGCTCCACAGGCTGGCTGAGCACCTGCCACGTCCCACGCATGGGGCCAGGGGATACCAAGTAAAGGTGTGGCGGCTTGCTCCCTTCAGTGTTTTAATCCAATAAATGCAGGACAGATGAGGTTACAGAGCCCCCATTCTTCCGACAGTGTGGGGTCACCTCTGTCTACCTGTCACACTCATCCTCATTACAACATCACACAGATGTCACCACCTCTAGGAGTGCTGGAGACAAGCCAACCCCTTTCCCAGAGCACAGGCCTTCCAATGATAGCAGACGTCCTGAAGGCTGCGCCTACCCTGGAGGGGACCGAGCCCTGCATCTGAGCAAACACCCTGCCCTCCACTCAAGTCTCCCTCAAGAACTGAGCAGGGAGAAAGCTGGTCCACCTCTGCCAGTGACCAGAAGGGGCATGGTGCGTGGAGTAGCACACAGGCCAGCTAGTCTACGGAGGGAGGCAGAGACTGGCCGTGTAGCCCATCCCTCCTAAGGCCCAAGTCTGTGACATACCCAGGACCCGCCGGCCTGGAAGCAGCCTCTTTTTTGCTAGCTTCAAAGAGCGTTGGTGTTAACTTGCAGCCAAAAGAAGCCACTGGGCAGTGTGCTCTCCTACAGAAGGCCCCTGTGACCCCACTCCACGCCCAGCAAGCACAGCACTCGCATTTTGGGTGAATGAGTGTTAAAAAACAAAGACCACAAGGGGCCGGCCCGGTGGCGCAGCGGTTTAGTCCGCGCTTGGCAGCCCGGGGTTCGCCGGTTCGGATCCCGGGCGCCCGCCGACGCACTGCCTGTCAGCTATGCCGTGGCGGCGTCCCATATAAAGTGGAGGAAGATGGGCACGGATGTTAGCCCAGGGCCAGTCTTCCTCAGCAAAAAGAGGAGGATTAGCAATGGATGTTAGCTCAGGGCTGGTCTTCCTCACCAAAAAAAAAAAAGAAAAAGAAAAAAAAAAAACAAAGACCACAAAACTCTCATTTCTTTAAGAATCTAAGTTTCTGGCTAACTAGGACAAAGATTGTCTGTTTTCAGTCTTATTAGCCACACTTGAGGACAAGCATCCTTCTCAACTACCTTTAGGAATTAACTCACCAAAATTTAAACTCTGGAAGCCTGCGAATGAAGGGCCGGAATTCCTCGTTCTGTTTGGTTGGTAACGAGGGGCCGTCATCTGAAAGGTAGAGCAGCAATCTGAGACCAAGCACATCTCACCTTTTTATTTCCATCACATTTGTAAGTTTTCCCCTAAAGCGTTTGAACGAGCAGGCCTACGATATGAAATACAGATGTGTATCATTAACCAAAGACAAAACGGGGCTCTCTGGCCAATTCAGAAATCAATTCATTGTTTTAGAAGATTTGTATTAGAATTTCTTTTTAAAAACAACTTCTACACATTTTGAATGACTGCATAAAAACTGAACTACACTCCAATTTTCAGGAAGACATCAACAGTATGACACAAAGGCACATAAAGAAAACAAGGAAGGGGCCAGCCCAGTGGCAAAACAGTTAAGTTCCCATGTTCCGCTTCAGTGGCCAGGGTTCGTGGGTTTGGATCCTGGGCGTGGACCTGCTCATCGCTCATCAGGCCACGCTGAGGCAGCATCCCATATAGAAGAACTACAACTCTACAACTATGATACACAACTATTTACTGGGGCTTTGGGGAGAAAAAAGAAAGAGGAAGATTGGCAACAGATGTTAGCACAGGGCCCATCTTCCTCCAAAAAAAAGGACACTTTACTCAAATGATGAGCTGTGACTAAGGAAAGCTAAACAAGCACCATGTTAGAATTCACTGATTCCACTCCCCTGTGCATATACACACACAAAAGAAAACCAGGAAGAAAGAACACTTATGAAACACAAGATGTGTGCAGAACTGTATCTGCCCTCAAGAGACTGGACTGTGGGGACAGCCGCCTCCACCTCTCCCTCCCTTCCCCCACCCAGGCAGGTGCCCGCCCCAGTCACAGATGGAGAAACAGGCCCACAGAAAGGGTCTCTCTGTCATTTTCTAATCCCCCCAAATGGCAACATTAAATGAAAGGGTTGTGTTTCCTTTAATATTTTCATTAAATATTCTATAGAGAAAAATCATAGCCTTCTGGTCACAATTCGAGAAGTCTCGAGAAACCCTGCAGCACTCAAAGTGTGTCCCTCCCATGACAAGGAGTCTACAGGCAGGGAGCTACATCGGGTTTTCCAACAGTGCAACAGACATGCTGGTACGGGTGACTCATGCGCCCCCCACGCCCCTCCCCGATGGCCAGTCAGGCATAAACTCCGCCTCCCACCAGGCCCAGGTATGGCCAGGAGCAGTGGGAGCCAAGAATATTTCAACCCATCATCCTGGGAAATCAGAGCGTGCCACCCTCCCCCGGCCCGACTATGGGCGGTTAGGGTCAGTCACAGTGAGCTGCCCATAGGAAGGGCCCCGACCAGTGGGTTTAGAGATGACTCAAAGACAGGCTGCATATGAAGGAGTGCATCTCAGGGCAGAGTCACACAGTCCAGGTTCACATCCCTCCTACTCATCTGCTGTATGACCCTGTGTGCCTCAGTTTCCTCATCTGCAAAACGGGGGAACAGAAGGAGCGCCGCCCTCACATGCTTGTTCAGAGGGTTTAATGAGTCATTCTACACACAGATTTATCCTCATCACCAAAGCTCTAGGTACATTTTAAACCCCAAGAGAACAGTCTCAGAAGTCTGGATTTCAAATATTTCTAGAGAAAACAGAGCAATCCTGTGAAGTATACAAAAATCACAATTCTCCCCACACAAAGTGGACAATCTCTGCTCTACCTGAATCTTCCATTAAGGAAGGATCCACTTTTGGAGAAAGGAAAGCTATGAAAAGGTTTAGGTGGTAGATTCCCAAGGCGTAGGTCACGATGTACCAACCCTGGAAGAGAAGGAGACACCGTCAGTGACGCGCTTCAACCCTCCACCACTGGAACCGATTCCTACTTTGAAATGAACTTAAAATCGCACAACATTTACTTACAAGTGCAAAGGTTATAACAAGTGACAAAGAATAACAGTGACGTGCATGGGGACAGTTTATCTCAAATCACTTTGTGGGTCTTGACAGTGGACAAGCCAGGGCCCAAACAGCAAACTTCTCCAAGGGTCCAGTTAGATGCACAAAATACCTGAAGCCACCACCTCCCCGCCAGGAATGCAGCAGAAAAGGATTTTCTCAAAGCCACATGCCCACGCTGCACCACGAGGCTCATTACACACAGGGCAGGTACAGCCCAGGCACTGAGGGATGCTGGTGTACACACCGGGTCCAGAAGCCCTGCCTTAAGCCAACAGCCACCTGAATGGGAATAGAGGGTCTGAACTATCGCTCAGATGTGCTGGCTGAGGCTCCCTCTAGTGGGCAACTCCCATCTCCACACACTTTGTCAGGAGCGTCAATGATCTATGCCCACAAGAAATCCCAAACCGGAAAATCAGGAAATCAACAATGAGGTTAAAAACATGTCTCAGAGCCAGACCTTCCTCAGTTGATGCAAAGAAGCGGGCATACTTACAACTTGTACGACACACTTGTTGAAAGTGCAGCACACTTTCTTGCAACTAAATTCATTTAAAAGCAGCAAGTTTATCCAATTAGAACCAGGCTGCATTGTGTTATCAATTTTAAAAGCCTAAAATTTTCATACAAACAAGATGAAATCTTTCTGCCTTAAAATTTTTCAAGTCAGACAACTAAAAACTAGATGTGACAAGTTAAATAGTTTCATGTTTACACAGCTTCATGTCACAGGGCCAAGCCTGAAGAGATGCCAAATTAAGTATAAATTCGGTTTAGAACACAGTAAACTAACCTGTGCACCTCCACCCCCACCTGAATTCCCTAAATCAAGATTTCTAGGTCATTCTTTCCATTAGAGAATGGACCAAGTCCAATTAAAAAAAACCTAAAATCAATTGCAGTAAATTCAGCATTAACTGTAGACATCTTGTACAGATCAATCAGCTACAACACACTACAGTGACCCCCCACCTTCACACTGCACCCATGCTAAGGTCGCCTGCAGGAACGCAGCATAAGGAATAACATCCAAGAACAGGTGTCTACAGTGAGTTTAAGTGAAAACTTCCTACAGCACTAGACACATCGCAGTGTCCAGTAAATAAACGTGCGCATCTATGGACCTATATCCTCCTTAATCTGGGGAAATATTTGGAAGGAAGGTGCTTGCTTTAAATGAGAAAGTATCTTTCCCAGCTCGAGAGAAACAACTCTGGGGAAGGCCTCCAACCTGCCTTCCTCTGGACATAAGATTCAATGACCTCCTCTCAGTGTCCACAGGGAATTCGCATCTAGGAGCCAGGTGGTCACTAGAGAATAAATGACACCAACAGTTATGTCTGAGAGGATGTCACCTGACCTGGAGAAAAGCCCTTCAAAACTGCCTTTGGTCCCCACGTCTTGTACTCCACAGTCTGCTAAACCTCCAGGATGCTGACATCGCTCATGGCACCCAGGGAAGGAGGTGGCCAGTCCAGAGGTAATTCTGGAGAGTCCTGAGGCAGGACGGGGGATGCCAGAGGGTCCATGTCCAGACCAGGACAGTGGAGGGTGGGAAGTAGGGGCTGACGTCGAGACTGTACTGGGAACTCTAGCTACAGATTCTGACAAACTTATGATGAACTGTAAACAATTCCATTTTAAAAGACAGTCTCTGAAATTTGGTGCTTAACTGAAAAACAATCATTAGAGACCATTTCTTTCACCATAAACCCTCCTAATCCAGAGATAGAAAAAAACCCCAACACCCCAACCAACACCACATTCGGAAAATGTAGCAACGGCCACGTCTCGTCTCTCAGCCCGCACCCACCTGCAACAGGTAAACTCGAATCATGTAGACAAAGCTCAGGCCCAGCGTCACCACCCATCGCACGGCTGTGTACGGTGTAGACTTGTCTAGCCAGGACTGATAGATCTAGAAGACAGAGTTCACGCATGTTTTGGAAACCCTGCAACTCCTACTGCAAAGGACACTTCCTGTGACCATTTGCTTCAGGTCCTAAGTCGCTGGCCCAAAGCAGTGACTACAATTAACTCAAAATTTATTTGCAATAATTCCTGAGGCAGGTCCATCCACTAAGCAAAAATATTACAGAACAATGTCTCATAGCAGAGGGTCCTGCAGCACTAGCCCGAAGGGGTCGTGACTGGGAGACCTAACTTCAACCCAAGAGGACTGGACGGAGAGAGGGGAACGTGCACACCTTAGAGTCGCCGTCCTACACACGGGACTCAGCCCACAAGTCCCGTCCCAAAGCCATCCCCAACAGAGTAGGTCCCAGCCCTGCCCAGCAGCCCTGGGGTGGCCCCTGCCTCTGCTCTCAGGCTGGCCAGCCACAGCCGGACCTCTGGCAGCGTGGAGCTTGCACATGGTGGGCACCAAGTAGCTGCAAAGTGTACTCTAGGAATCCTTAGTTTTACACATACACACGTGTGTGTGTGTGTGTGTGTGTAATTACATACACAGACGTGTTTTGTCTGATTTTCATTTTGAAATTGTTTTAGTTTTTAAATTTTTATTATGAAAAATTTCAACCATTCATAAAAGAGAATATTGAGCCCAAACATACCCATCACCCAGCTTCAATAAGTATCAAGTTTTTCAAATGCTATTTTTTTAATTTTAAAAATTGATACATTTTTTTATTCTGAGTCAAAACGTCAGTATATGCAATTGTTCACTGAATTGGACTTCCTCCTCTAAGACTGAAATGCAAACACACACTGTGTGAATATAGTTTCAGGCACTGGTGGCCACTACAGGCCTCCTCACAGCCCACAGGTATGGTCGCGTAGACCTGGGTGACGAGGGATGCAAGGGCCCCCCGGGCCAAGTGGATGTGGACATGGGTGGCCGGGAGAGGGGACAGCAAGAGCAGAGTACGGGCTGCCGCCATGTCTGTACCGCCCAGGAGCTAAGAGTGGTTCTCACATTTTTAAAGGTGGCTGGAAAAAAACCCCAAAAACAAATATGTGGCAGACATCATATCTGGCCCCCAAGGCCTGAACCACTTACTATCTGGCCCTTTATAGAAGACGCGCGTGCGTTCACGTTTCTGAAAGTGGAAACGTGAGGCTGGGGCAAGCTGTCGTCCACTCTCTATTGGGAACACTGGCACACCTACGCCCTGAAGGAAAATGGCCCAGGGTCAATAGTTTCTTGTTCAAATATTTACACAACTCATCCACAAAAAAACCAACCTGTCCGAGTCTTGTGAAAAATCTGTACACCACAGAAGGTTTCCCATGGACGGACTCTCCAACACTGTCACCTTCAGACATTCTGTAACTGGGAAAAACACAAAATACTTTAAATTAAATAGAAAGCATTCAAGCATTTGATCACTTTGCCTTATTTCTGTCAATATTATCCAGCAGGTTTTTTCAGTATTCAATATTTCACCCATGCTATTTCTTTCTTCTGTTGTGTGTTCACCATGAATTGTCCAAGAAAAAGGAACAAGCCGGTGACACACTCTAGTGGAGAGCAGACGGCATGTGACATGCAAAGCAGCACTGGGTGGACTTTCACTTCTGCTAACATCACCTGGATCACACTCCTCCCGCTGGTCCCTAGGAGCCGCCCCTGCTGACTATGGAGTCCTGTGGACACGGTTTCATGTCCACCTCCCTGGGGCCAGCCCACAGCATGGGCCACTGCACCCACACCTCTCCCAGGCTCCCCAGACTTCCCTCTCTCCAGGACCTCCTCCTGCCTGTTCCTCGGACTCCCTCACCATCCCTTTACTCTAGGTCCTGCCCTGGCCGTTGTCCAGGCTGTGCTCCACGGTACCAGCAGCCAGCTGTGCATCTCCTGGTCCTCTCAAGGCCAGGTCCTCCGCTACACAAACAGGAAAATGTCACCTACGATTCTCAGGTGGTCCACTGTCTGTCCCAGCTCCTTATCTGTAAGTGGAGCTAATCCTATCTGCTCCTTTGACCACATGCTGCTGTGATCCGGGAGGAATCAGCCTATGAGAACCAGACAACCAAGTGAAGCGGCAGCATCCCCTACTTTACAAAGGAGGATCGAGTCTCAAAGAGTTCAAGCTCCTGCCAGAGGTCTGGCACAGCTATGCTCCCGAGCAGCCGGAGTCCAGCGTGACCTCAGCTCCCCCAACAGAGCACGCCACCACCCGAACCTCAGGACAAGAAGACGCCAGGGGCAAAGCTCACCGCTGCCCCCAAACCTGTGGGCAGCGCATTCCCCATCTGGGACCACGGCAGGGCTGGGGAATAGACGGGGACTCTGGCTCTGAGTTTGTTTCCAAGGCCCATGAGCTGCTTGGCTGCGCGGCCTCAGTCTCCTCATCTAGGAAACAGTGTTCACTGACACAGCAGCCCTTCCCACTCAAGACAGAAAACTGAGGCTCACAACAGGCCTGTTCACAGCGGGGCTGGAACCTGAACCCACACCTGCCTGAGGCCACACTTCCCAATCACGTGCTCCCTGCAAGCACACAGAACGTCCCCTTTTTGAAATGGAAGTTAGCAGGCTCCTGACACGATCCTGAAATCTCAAGGTAAAACTTTCCAATTACAACTTGGATATGAAAAGAATCCGAGCAGTCCCACTATGCCACACCAAGTTTGCGTTAAGTTTGCGTAACTGTGATTCTGTGACACCACTTCCTGAAGCCATGGTGTAGATGGGGCAGAGTGCCAGAAGTGGTGAGGAGGGACCAAGACCTGCCCTTTGCTCTCATGGGAGACGTAAACTAAAGACACGAGTGAACTGGACAGACTAATGACGGCTCCCTATCCTCCCTGTCTCCTCAGAGGTGTATTTTTACACTTGCTTCAGGTTCTAAGTCGCTGGCCCAAAGCAGTGACTACAATTAACTCAATTTATTTGCGATAATTCCTGAGGCAGGTCCATCCACTAAGCAAAAATATTACAGAACAATGTCTCATAGCAGAGGGTCCTGCAGCACTAGCCCGAAGGGGTCGTGACTGGGAGACCTAACTTCAACCCAAGAGGACTGGACGGAGAGAGGGGAACGTGCGCACCTTAGAGGGGAGAATTCCAGATTTTAAAACGGGCTAAATTAGAACTCATTACCTAGGATGGCCGTCCACCCTGTTTAGGCCAAAGCCATGCCAGCAGAAAGCTACATCAGTCACATTCTTTATCCTATGGTTCCTTACAAATTTTCCCTTACTTTACTTTTTTATGACCAAAGCGTTTACCACTAAAACGCTTTTACCTGAACTGAGGCGATGAGTAATTAGAGAGAAGATACCTGGCTATCCCTTTCAAGCACGTACTCTAAGAAAAAATGACTGCTTACAACTGCTCATTCTCTCAACTGAATGTGTGGAAATCTTCCAAAAACACATTAGCCAGTTTCTGGTTATCTGACAAACAACATGTATTAAAACATGGCTCAACACCTTCATTAGACTCACCGTCAATAACAACATTAAGATTGTGAACTTTGGAGTCAAAGAGCTTGTTTTTAGAGTCCAGTTCTGTCACTTTCTAGCGGTATGACCCGGGCGACCATTTCAGCACACCTCAGTCCAATCTGCAAAATGGGGGGCAACAGCACCTTAGCGCCCTCCTCAAAGGCTTGCTGTGTGGAGTCAACGGCCAGCGGCGTTAGCACCCAGCACCGGGCCTGGCCCTCGGAGCCTCCCTCGAACACGTCAGACCTGTTCCTGGGTTAGGGCCGCCCTGCACCAGCTGTTCTGTCTGCAGTCCTCTTCCTTCTGCTCAGTTTAAAGGCCGCCTCTTCAGAGTGGTCCTTCGTGACTGTCAAACTGACCACTCAGTCCCTTAGGTCACATCACCCTGTATTTATTTTGTGCAACACTCATTTTCTGATTTCTCTCTGGTTTACTTTTCTATTTCCTGCTACTAGAATGCAAGCTCCTTGAAGGGGGAACCTTGTCTGGTCCCTTGCTGGGCCCGACTGCCTAAGGGCCTGTTACGAGCAGGCTGGCAATCAATTATCTGTTGGATCTAAATGCTTTATACTCAGTCACAAGGAAAACAAGATAAAACCGTTCCAAGCAGAGACCATGAGTATCACGACTGAAATTGTAACTCCACTTGCCTACTTCTGGAGCCACTACTTGCACCGTTTCTGGACGTGGTCACCACTCCTCAAATAGTAAGGACGCGCAGAGAGGATTCCGTTCCTCTGCCCGGCACGCGGCTCATCGACAGTCTGGTCCCACTACCCTTCTGTTCAGCTCCCTCCCCTCATTCCTCGGGGTCCCCGCAGAACACATCCACACACTACCAATCTCTGGTGCTGCTCCCTCGGCTGACATGCCCTTCCAGACCTCATCTCCTTCTTGGGAGACCGCATCCCAGCCGGGCCCCTCCCTCCTCCGGCCGGACCGTCTCAGATGTCCCCACCTGGCTAAGCACACTGCCCCCGAGCGCGGTCACCTCTGCACTCACGGGGTCTGGGGACCCCTTACTCACTCACGGGAGCCCTACCAAGGGAAAGACCAACCCAACCGAAGGGAACGCGCCTCGGGAAAACTTGGGGGCTAACTGGCCGCCTCGGCCCGGAGCCCAAAGCAGGTGTAGGGAGGGTGGCCCGGGCGGTCGGGCCGGCGGGAGCCCGTGGTCGCGGCCCCACCTCGGTCCGCACCATTACTGAGCGGCCCGACCCCTCGCCACGGCGCTCTGACCCGACCCCACGGGCCGGCCCCGCCACGGGCGAGGACACACCACTGGGCGGGCGCCGACCCCCAGGACAGGCCGGCGGGCGGGGCCGGCCGGTCACCGCCGCGACCCGGGGACCCGCCCGGCCCCGCCTATCCCGGCGCCCCGCCCGCCGCCTCGGCCGGACCCCCGCCCGCCGCACCTCGCGGCTCCGCTGCGGCCGAGCGCGGTCTCCCGAGGGCCGCGGGAAGGAGGACGCGGCAGGCGGCCCCGCCGGCGCTTCGCTCTGTGCGGGAACGGGCAGCGAGCACTTCCGCTCCGTCCTGCACGGCGCCGCCTCCGGGGCCTCCAAGATGGCCGCCTGGGCGGGGCCGAGAGCCTCCAACCATTTCCGCTTCCGGTGCGGGCGCGCAGGCCGTTGGTGGGGCTGTCTTCTCATCCAACTGGATGTCAGCGGCGGAAATGCACCGTGTCGCGCAGGCGCATTCGCGTCCTCTGACTCCAGGCCCGAATAGCTCCGCTCCAGAGATTGTTATCGCCCAGGGACTGGGCCCCCCGCGGCCACGCCCCCTCGCGACCAACGAGCCAATGGAGGAGGGCTTTTCTGGTTGTTAAGGAAAACCTCTAGCGGCAAGATGGCGGCCGCTAGCGAGGGGAGCCCGACCTCCCGCCTGCGGCGCCGGGACCCGCCGGGCCGGCCGCCGCGGGACGGTAATGGCTGCAGCCCCGGGCTGGGCACGGGCAGGCCTCCGTCGGGATGGGAGGGAGGCAGGCAGGGTTCCGGCGACCGCTGCGCGCCGTCGGCCCCGCATCTTCACGTTAGGAAGTCCCAGTCCCGGAGCCGAGGCCAGAACCCGCGCTCCCGATCCCAGCGGGCCTCCCACGCGCGCCTCCTCCGAGCCCCAGCCGGCTCCCGGAGCCCTCGTCGGCCCCGACCCTGGGAGGGGCGCGCCTCCCTGTGTCCTGGTGCTCTGCGGAGTGGGCACGGGTTCGGGCCCGGAGACCGAGCAGAGGAGGACCCCGAGCTCGGCCCTGGGTGTCAGGGCGGGCGCGGGACCGCGCCTCCCGACGTTCTGGGCGCGCGGTTGGGAAGATTTGATAGGAGCTGTTCATAGAATCAAAGAAACAGGACCAGGGTGAACTCAGTCCACAGCAGCATCCGGAGGTAGAACCTGAGCCTCCTTTATGGCAGATATAGGGGTCTGTTAACCCCCCACGCTTCGCTAGAACCGCTCCCCTCAAGTTGTGCCTTGAAAACAGGGGAGCTGGTGAGGGAGGAGACCCTGTCCATTCCAGGAACTGCCGGAGCGGGGAGTGGGGGATAGTGCACCCAGCAGCTGAGGAGCGGGAGATGAAACTGGGCAGGCCCTCCTTGAATGTAAGTGTGGATTTTGTCCTGAGGAGTCAGGAGGCCACTGGAGGGTCCCTGCAGAGAAGTGGCAGGGCCGGCTCACCCCATTCACACCCTGGCATGCCCTCACCTTCCCCTGGCTAATTTTGGCTCACTTCAAATGTCCCTTCTCCAGGAAGCCTCCTGGCCCTCTCACCACTCCTCCCCACCCTGCCACCTCTCAAAGACCCTGCACTCACTCATCCTAGCCCACCTCCCATGGGGCCTGCCTCTGCCCCAAGTCCGTGCTCCTTGTGTTTGTTGCATAAACGAATGAATGAGTGGATGGATGGACAGTAAACAGGAAAAGTCGTGACCCCCAAACTGAACTTCTGGGCAGCAGTGTTGGGGAGTTCACTGGAGATGAAGCACCCAGACACCATGAGAGGCCCCGGGGGCTGCATGCTCTCCCTCAGTGCCCGAGCCCACCCCTCCTGAGTGCTTAGTGCTCATCAGCCAGGTCTCCCAGGTGACATGCTCACCTGTGCATCTTCTTTTCGACGTTCAGGTTACGGTGTCTACACATACCCCAACTCTTTCTTTCGATATGAAGGACAATGGAAAGGAGGGAAGAAACATGGTAAGAGACGTCTGTGGCCTCTTCCCGCAGCCTGGCAGGAAGCCTGGCAGGGACAGCCTGTTTCCTCGGGGAGCTCGGGCGGGTGGCACCGGTACCAGCGGCACTGGGCCCTCGCGCTCACTCATTCCGATGAAAGGCCACTTCCTGCATTGCTGGAGCTCACTGGACAAGCCGCCCTGGTGCCCTGGGAGTCCCCACGGCGTGCCGCCTTCTACCGGACCGTCGGCAGGGAAGCTGCAACTTGGCAATCCTCCCTGGAGATGTAGTTCATCTTTGCCAAAAAGGAAACTGCCTTAGTGGTTCATTTCTGATAATAAAGAGACTCCCTGTTTTTGTAGAAAACCTAAGCAGCAGGGCAGAGACGTGTCAAGTGATTGTCACGCGGGGTCCCCAGGGACGGGTCCAGACTTTCCAAAGTTTATGCTCACATGGTTTTATCTCTGCCTGGGGATGCTGCCTGCTCACGGCCCCTGCCTGCTTTTCTGCTGGAGGGTTGGTTTTTTGGTATTTTCTCAAGTTAGCTCTTTTTGTGTGTGTTGGCTGCCAGTATTTTCTATATGTTTAACCTTTGACTTCTGTTATAGTGTTTTTGCCACACAAATTTTTTTCAATTTTGTGCTGAAATCTCTGATTCTGTTCCTCCAGGCCAGGCGTGAAGTCTTCTTTCTGAGACTCGTCAGAGCCTGGCCTGGACAGAGTGGTTCCTCCTCTGTGAAATGTATATTTGGTGTCACCCTGCGCCTGCACTGACCAAGGCGAGGTGACTGTAGTGTTCCTCTGAGCAGGTTGGGGGGTGGGGTCTTCTCTGCGCTTTTAATGGCTCTGCAGTTACTCTGGCTGCAACAGCAGGGCACTCAGTCACGTTTTAAGAATGTTTTTATTGACAAGTGTGTACATGGGTGAGTTTCCAAAGAGCATGTGTTGGATGAGAGATGGAGCCAAACACAGAGGCCTAAGATCTTTGAAACCCAGCTTTTCTCTCTGAGAAATAAGCCCAGCCACGTGCAGGCACCGGTGGTCGCTCCTGACCATGATCTGACTTCACATCATGATTTCTTCTACCAGGTCGCGGGAAGCTGGTGTTTAAAGATGGAAGTTATTACGAAGGCCAGTTTGTAGATGGAGAGATCATGGGAGAAGGCTGC
This sequence comes from Tapirus indicus, assembly GCA_031878705.1. Taxonomy (NCBI): domain Eukaryota; kingdom Metazoa; phylum Chordata; class Mammalia; order Perissodactyla; family Tapiridae; genus Tapirus; species Tapirus indicus. Next base: position 85,774,281 of record CM062924.1, on the reverse strand, counting down.
CGGCACTGGGCTTCGTCAGGTTAGCTCACGAGACATGTGACTGGTGTCCTTCCTTTCTCATAAACTGTTTCTGGCATAAGTTGGTCCCTCCCTTCTGGTTGCAGAAGGCACTTTTATCTGTAACCTGGGGACGCCTGGTTTCCCTGAGGTATCCCGTAACTGCAGCCTGCCAGCCTGGGCAGGGCGACCACGATGCTGCCCACAGCATGGCCAGGGGCTGTCCGCAGACCCCAGACCCTCACGGGCAAGCATGCCAGTCAGTTCTTAGTGGAGAGAAGGCTCACCCCACAGACTCTGACCGGAGGGGCTTTTGCCCTCAGGCACATGGATGCCCACGGAGAGGGCCACCGTAGGCGGGAGGCTGCACCCTCACGGCTGCGGGAGGGAATCGCACACCCCCACGGGACCTAGGAGGGCAGGACCAGACCCACCTAGTCGTGTTTTCCCTCGTAACCAGAGTAACTAATAAGATAGAGAGACACCCTCATCTGAAGGGGCACCTGCCGCCACCATTGGTCAGAGGATGGGCGGGAACTACCTGTGATCCCACGGGGGCTCAGAAAACAGCTCTAACCCTGAATGCTGTTCCCCCTCCTCATCTGCCCAGGGAACACCTACTCTGGCCAGTTTGTTCTGGGAGAGCCTCAAGGACACGGCGTCATGCAGTACAAAGCTGGTGGGCGTTACGAAGGAGAGCTCTCCCACGGCATGAGAGAAGGTTTGGTGTCCACAGGAACTCGTGGAGTGTGGGCTGCGGGGCGGGGCGCTTTGTGGGGAACCTGGACACCAGCACCCCTCCCCAAGATTCCAATTCAGGGGGTCTGGATGGGCTCAGGGGTCTGCACTTGACCAGGGAACCTGATGTCCACTCAGGTCTAGGAACCACGGCCCCAGCCCATCTGACTCTGGAGGTGGGAAAGGAGGGGAGAGTCGAGCGGTTGAGTGCGTGCAGGGCTGGGCCTGTGACATGGGCCATGCATCAGTGAGCCACCGCTGCATAATGAGCCACCCAAAACCTAGCAGCTCCAAACAACCTTTTATTATTTGCTCGCGATCCTGGGGGTCAGCGGTCTGGCCTGGACTCAGCTGGACCGGTCTTCTGGCCTCATAGGGTCATCCATGAGGCTGCCATCACAGCAGCTCAACCAAGGCTGGCCATCCCCAGGGTCCTCACACTTGACTTGGGGGCTCCCCACCCTTGACTTGGGGGCTCCCCGCGGGCGAGAAGCTGCAGGTCCTCTTGAGGCCTCAGCTCGGTCACTTCCTCCATGTTCTGCTGGACAAAGCGAGTCAGGAGGCCATATCCTGAGGGGGCCTAGGGAGAGGACTCTGGCCCAGGAGGGCAGGGGCGGGCACGCCAGGAGGCAGGAGCAGGCGGGCAGTCGCCTTGGCCCGAAGACCAGATGCTCGCTGTTCCTGGGAGACCAGCTGCAACCAAGAAACGAGCAGAGCAGCCACCACACGTCCAGTCGTGGATGCAACTTCCTCCTGTGCTTCCGACGTCTGCTCATGTTGCAAGTAGAAATACACTCACTCTGCCGAATTGTCCAAAACCTGAAAATGCCGGAGTTTAATGAAGCCTCATCCTCATGAGTGTGTCCTTGGCCTTTCAGACCAAGGCCCTTTGGGTAGATCATTCAAGGCCCAGTGCGGCCATTCTCGCTGTGAACTTACACACTCACACCTGCAAACAGATTTTGACTGCACAGTAGTGCTGTCCCAGCCGGACAGCAGAGCACTTCAGTCTCAAATGTTGGGGTCTGAGGGGCCCTTTAAATGGCTCCCTCCCACCCTCACAGGACAGTTGACAGCTGGACCCCAGAGCCACTTCCACTGGCGTTGCTGCTGCCAGTGCCGTCCCAGATCACATTTGCCATCCCTGTCCTGGGCAGTGCTGGACGATGCCAAGGGACTCCATGCAGCCAGCCTGGAAGGGCAGCCTGGCTCCTGGGGGGCTCTGACCCCAGCCTTCTCCCAAACTCACCACCCTCCTCCCGGGAGGGCCTCCAAACCCCTTGATGGGAGCAGGGTCCGCCCCACTGGAACACGAAGTGACACTCGGCTCTTGGTTCCTTCACTAGGACACGGGTGTCTGGTGGACCAGGATGGACAAGTGTACCAGGGGGCCTTTCACAACAACAAGCGGCACGGCCGGGGGCAGATGGTCTTTCTGTGAGTATCAGTGCGTATGCCACCCTCGCCCTCCCCTTGTCTGCTCTTTGCCTGCCCGTGCCGGGTCGTCACAGCAGGGAGTCTGGTTTTGGTGTAATTCTGCACTTTCTCCCTTAGTTACTGAAATCGGTTGTTCATGTGCTTAGTAGGAAAGACATCAATCCCCCAGTAAAGATCTCGGGAAGGTGGGTGGTGGCAGGGTTTGTCGGCGCACAAAGGTTTTCTCTCGGGGGCGGTGCTGGACACCCTAAGCCTGCCTTGTAAACCCCCAAGGCAGTTTCTCGTGCAAAATCCTGAGGTTGGAGTTAACAGGCCCATCTCCTCCCCTTCTCCATTCTCTTCTCCGTTGTCAACTCCTGCACACCTGGGGGCCCGGCGAGCGGGGACTGGCGGCCGTGTCCACGTCAGGACTGGGCTCCTGTCATCGGACCCCCACCGAGCACCAAGACCTCCTGCCCCTCTGCAGCCGGGCCCTGGCAAGGCAGGAGCTTGTGGCCATCTGTTCAGGGCCTATTTTTGCCTGAATCCCAGTGACGCATGCTGAGCCCCGGTCAGAGGAACCGGTCTGAGTCAGCGCTGCCACCTGGCTCTCCCTGAAAGCAGCCTCTGTGTTTGTCCCTCAGGAACGGTGACAAGTATGATGGCGACTGGGTCCAGGACCAGCGTCAGGGGCACGGGGTGCTCTTCTGTGCTGACGGCTCCACCTACGAGGTACCTGGGAACCGGCCAGGACCCCAGGCTCGCGGGGCCTCTCTGGGGTCTTGGCTCCATCTCGGGGCATTCTCAGGGGGCACGGCTCAGGTGCTGCTCTTCACGACCCTGCAAGGTTGGTGTGGCGACTGTTCCCATTTTACTGATGAGAAAACTGAGGTGTGAAGAGGTTAAGGACCCTGGCTGATAGCTTTTCATCCAGTCTCATTCCTGAAACACTCTCATGACCCGACACTCACTTCACGCTCGCCCAGTGAACCTTTTTTGATGAGAAATGCCCTCAGGTCCAGGTGCCCCCTTGACCACATGGGGAAGTGGGTGCAGGTGCCCCCTCTCCTCTCCACGTGAGCAAGGCCCTGTGCCCCGCTCCCCTTGTCATCGGGGCAGATGTCGCCTCTCGGGGTTTTGAAGGTGGGGTTTCAGGTGCTGCCAGGTGGGTGGAAGAGATTCAGACATATGGGAAGAGCTTTCCAGGCCCCCAGAATCCATTATTTTTTTTTTTACTGGACGCTGGCCTGTGTGTCTGGCCGGGAGCTAACTGAGCGGGAGCCACAGACGTGTGTCCTGTTGAGCATCGCTCGTATGCCTGGTCAGTGGCAATGTGCACACGCCCACAAAGAGTGGACAGGCAGCCCCGTCGGCCCTGCAGAGACCCAGCAGGGTGGCGAGAGAGAGCCTGGGCCACCAAAGAGTCATGTGTGAGCTGAGACATGAGTGATGAGAAGGCACCACTGCTTGAAGACCGCAGGGCAGGTGCAGGGCTGATTGTTGCCGGCAGCAGGAAGAGAAGGGGTAAGGCCCTGAGGCAGGAACACACCACCCCCCACGCCCCCCACCCCGCTGGCTGCAGCGGGGGCTGGGAGGGGCAGGCAGGCAGCGCAGGCCCTGGAGCCATGGCGCGAGTGCAGTTTCACTCTGAGTTCACGGAAGCGTGGGGAGGAGTGACGGGCTGGTCTCTGTTTGAACAGTCCGTCTGGTCCCTATTCCAAGGGTCCTGCAGTTGTCAGGAGAGGTGATGGTGGCCTGCATGGGGTGCAGAGGGCAGATTCGGGGGGTTGGGAAGTCAAAACACCGGACTTGTTGACAGATTGGATGTGGAGGCGAAGGCAGGAGAAGCGAGGATGACTCCTAGAGTGTTGGCCTGAGCGTTGGATGGACGGATGGTGGTGCCTGTACCAGAATCCAGTGAGGAGACGGAAACCACCCCATCGCTTAGTGTGAAAATGATCAACTAGTGAAGGGTGGTGGACTGCGACAAGGGGTAAAAGCAGAAGTACAGAAATAGCAAATGCAAAAGTGGCCCCAGGACACACACCCCCCCCCGCAGGTGGAATCTGGGGATTGGCTTGGTGTGTCCCTGGGCCTGGCTGGGGCCGAGCTCCTTGGAAATGTGAATCCGTGGCAGCAGTGGCTTCAGGAGTGATGGGGCTGTCACCGTGGTGGTTCATGACGTGCCGACAGAGTCAAGGGCCTTGGGAGCCCAAGTGTGGCTGCGCGCAGCTGTGAGGGCAGCAGGGATGGCCGTGAGGCAGCTCTCCTGAGTGTCCCAGAGCATGTCCCAGGAGGAAATGACAAGCTCAGGTGTCTGAATTCGCCACTCAGGTCACAGCCAGAGAAGCAGAGACCCCCCACAGCAGCCCCTAAAGGACCCCTCATTTCTCACGTGTGCGGTGCTGAAACAAGGTGTAATTGTGTAGGTTTCAGAGCTACAATGTTGGTTGAATTCACATTGTCACCGGGTCTCTCACGTGCGAGTTAGAGTGAGGACTGGAAAAGGTTGGGCCCTGGGACAGGACAGGCCCAGCCCTCGGAGTCAGACCCTGCGGAGACAGGCAGGGTGTGGGGGCCATGCTGGGTGCGGGAGTTTCCCAGGTGCCAGTGGCTGGGGCTGGTCTGCGGGAAGCCACTCGGGTGCAGAGACCCATGCTTTAGGAATAAGGAGTGGACACACCTGGATCCGGGGAAGGCCCCGTCCCCCACAGGGCCCTGCTCTGCCCTCTGCTGGCAGAGCCTGGCATCACACCAGCCGCGGATGGAAACCTTTCAGGGTGCCGTACAGCAGCACAAAGCCGGGCGAAGAAGGGTGGATGTGGGGCTGAGAGGCGATGAGCTGGTAACTGACACAGGGCCCTTGCTGTGACAGAGCAACTGGGGGTGGGGGCGGGGAGTCTCGACCTGGACTGCGAGGCTCCCCGACAGCTGTGCTTAGATCTGGGGCCCGGGGCACAGGAAACCCCACACGTCACCTTCCCTGCTGGTGAGACCAAGCTCTACGTGGATGAACCCACCAGCCAAGCCACTCCTGGGACCACAGCTCCGGTCAAAGACGTTGGCCACTGGCAGTGTCCTCAGTCCACGTGCCCGTTGCAGCTGCCCTGCCAGCCTGGCCTGGTGCGGGTGGCGGTTTGCACCTGAGCCTGTCCACAAATGCTGCTGTGACCAGCAGAAGCTGGGTCTCTTCTCCCCGAGGGCACGTCACCCATCCCTGTGGGACCAGCTGTGGGGGCAGCCATGGCAGACGCCACTCATTCGCCTCAACCCTCCAGAGCAATGTGGGGGTCCTGGGCAGCGTCTTCCTCCTCCTGCACCCCCCGCCATGCTGGAGTCACCTCACGGTGTCCAGGGGTCAAGTTTCTAGTGCGCACACAGGGTCGTGCGCTGTGGTGCTGGTCCCACGTCCCAGTGCCGACACTGCCCTCGGCTCTTCACCTGTTGACTTGCCCGGGTCTCTCAACAGCCCCGACGGAAGTGCCCTTTTCCCCCATTCTATAGATGAGGAACCCGAGGCACAGAGGCCTTCCAACCCGGGAATGGCAGAGAGGCCTGAACCCACTTCTGGCCTCGGGCCCGGGAGATTCTCGGGTCAGTGCGGGAATGCCAGGGGGCAGGGCTGGCGGAGGGAGCTTCACGTTCCCCCAGCATGGCCCGCCCCAGGGGCTGTCCTGTCCCTCGGCCCCCTGGCCGCCTCCAAGGCCTCACCGCGGGACCGTGACTGCCCACTGACTGGGTCAGTGCCCATCAGTGGTCTGGGCACGGCTGGGCCCCGCTTGGGCCTCCCCTGCAAATCGTGGCTCAGCCAAGAGGGGACGGGCCTAGGGACGGCTCTCCACACGCCAGGCTGACTCAGGCGCCCGCCGCACTCCACCAGGGGGCAGCCCAGCCTTGCCGACAGAGCCGCCCGCCCTGCACGGGGGCTTTGCCTGCTTGGGAGCTGGAGAGGCTCCACTCCAAATTGACCGTTGATTGGCAGCTGGATTTTGGAGGGGGAAACGCCCCAGGCTGCAGCTCCCATAGCCTGGCCGCTTCATCAGAAAGCCTGAATGGTCGCCCCCTCGGGGTCACAGGCCACGCTGGCCCAGCCTGCAGACCTCGGGATCCCAGCAGGCCCACAAGGGAGGTGGTGGTTCATCCACTGTGGGCGCCTCAGGTGAGTGGACATTCCTCCGGTGTGGAAGCCTGGTCTTGCGTGTCCCATCTGCCCAAGACTCGAACCCTGTCCGCCTGCAGCTTGTGTTGCTCAGTGACGTCCCACCTCTCAGAGCCTCTGTGCTCAGAGGACCCCGGACGGCCTCTGCTGGTCTTGTCTCAGGCCGTGTACCACCCAAGGCCCTGAGCGCCTGTACACACATCCCCTGGTCATGTTGGTGGCCCGGCTGGAGCACTGCCTGTGCAGTGTCCCGTGTGGGCAGCCCCAGGCCTCTCTCCCAGGCTCTCAGGCCTGGTCAGCAAGCGATGGGGTGGACTGAAGCAGCTGCTCTCACCTGCAGTTGCAGACGGTGACCAGAAGACCCGAGTCTGGCTCACGGGTCCGGGAGAGAGGGCCAGGGCTGGGGTCAGTTACTGACCTCTGTCCCTCCAGCCACCTTTTAAAGATGACTTTTAGACGGGTGTGAACACAGTGAACAGAGAGGGGCTGGGCCCAGAGCAGTGGGGAGGCTGTTCCTGGCCCTGCAGCCATCTGGCCCGGGAGTGGGGAGGGCGCAGCCTCGCGGGTTGGAGGGGGTCCTCGGGATCAGGACCGCACCTGCAGGATGACCTCAGACCGCGTGCTTCAGAGCAGCCAGAGACGCTCTGCACAGCAGGTTGTGGGAGAGAAACAGTCCCGTCCGTTGCCGGCCTGGTTAGCGAGCAAGGCAAGAGGGTCTTGCGGGCGGTGCTCCCGGGCTCAGTGTGTGGATTCGGGCCAGCAAACATCTGGTCCCAGGTCTCAGCGCCGGCGCCTCCATGTATGGGGACACGTCCTCTGCCCGATCTCCGAGCATGAAGGGTCACCTGGGAGACACCAGTTGGGCACTACACCTGGAGCACGTCCCCCGGGGGTGCAGTTCCCTGTGCTTTCACAAGGCAAATATTTAGCCCTCTTTTTAAAAAAAAAAAAAATTATTGTGAAGTACACATAACCTAAAATTTACCGTTTTAATCATTGTGTACGATTCAGTGGCATTCAGCACCTTCCCATCGTGCAACCATCACAACCCTCCATCTCCAGAACTTTCTTATCTTCCCAAACTGAAACTCTGTCCCCCCCCTCCCCTAGCACCTGGCACCCACTGTTCTACTTTCTGTCTCTATGGATTTGACTCCACTCGGGGCCTCGTATGAGTGGAATCACACACTGTTTGTCTTTTGTGACTGGCTTGTTGCACTCAGCATATTGTTTTCAAGGTCCATCCATGTGGTAGCAGGTGTCAGAATGTCCTTCCTGTTTAAGGCTGAATAGTGTTCCATTGTGTGGATGGACCACATTTTGCTTATCCATTCACCCTTTAATGGACTTGGGTCGCTTCCATGTTTTAGCTATTGTGAACAATGCTGCTGTGAACAGGGGTGTGCGGATATCTCTTTGAGACCCTGCTTTCAATTCTTTTGGATATATACCTAGAAGTAGGATTGCTGGGTGATATGGTAATTCTGTTTTTAATTTTTGAGGAACCACCATACCGTTTTCCACAACGGCTGCACCATTTTACATTCCCACCAACAGTGCACCGGGTTCTGATTTCCATCTCCTTGCCAACACTTGCTATTTTCTGGGTTTTTTTTAAATAGCCATCCTAATGGATGTTAGCCCTCTTAACAGTAAAAGTAGTGAAGAGGTGAGCCTCATCCCCCGCCAGCCACCGCAGCCCTTAGGGAGAGCATCTCTGCTCTGCTCCTTTGCTGGACGCCTCTGTGGGTCCCTCGCGCTCCCTGCTTTTCGACGTTTCCCTTGGCTGGGCCCCCAGTGCTCATCGCCGTTCCCTTGATTCCCTGACAACACATTCTCACAGCCAGGACCTGTGAAATGTCCTGTCCAGGTGGGTTTGGTAGGATTCCTCCTTTTGATTTCTTCCCCCAAAGTGAGGCCACGGGACATCCTCACATCTCCACTCTGTTCATCAAGTTGCCCCCAGAAAGCGTTCCTGGGCACCCCCTCACCACAGACCTACCAGCATTCTGCCTTTCACTTATTTTTGAGGCAATTTTATTTTCTGGAAAGACTAGAAAGTAGTGAGTCTTTCTGTGGGTGTTCTCACGTCAGAGCCCTCCCCCAGCCCTCCCTTACATCAGCCAGTCCCGTCTGACAGAGAACTGTCCAGACCTGGGCAGGGAGAAGCTCCAGGAGAGGTCACTCGTTCCTGGAGGCTCGGGGCCACGTGGAGCAGGGCCAGAGCCTCCAGAGGACCCGCTCGTGTCTGGTCAGCAGTGGATTCTCCCTCCCAGTGGCAGGTGTGCCTTTTGCAAACCGTCTCTGCCACCTTGTCCCCAGTGTACCTGGACGCAGAGCTTTACAATGAACCTTTAAAAAATTGGTCCTAGAACAAAAAATACTGAAATTCGTATGGGGCAACAAAAGACCCCGAATAGCTAAAGCAATCCTGAAAAAAAGAACAAAGCTGGAGGCATCACAATCCTTGATTTCAAAATGTAGAGCTATAGTAATCAAAACAGTCATGGTACTGGTACAACAATAGACACACAGATCAATGGAATAGAATTGAAAGCCCAGAAATAAAACCACACACCTATGGACAGCTAATCTTCGACAAAGGAGCGAAGAACATACAATGGAGAGAGGGAAGTCTCTTCAATAAATGGTGCTGGGAAAACTGGACAGCAACATGCAAAAGAATGAAAGTAGACCATCTCCTATCGCCATATACAAAAATCAATTCAAAATGGATTAAGGACCTGAAAGTGAGACCTGAAACTGTAAAACTCCTGGAAGAAAATATAGGCAGTACACTAATTGACATTGGTCATAAAGGGATCCTTTCAGATTCCATGTCTACTCGAACAAGGGAAACAAAAGAAAAAATAAACAAGTGGGACTTCAGCAGACTACAGAGCTTCTACAAGACAAATGAAACCAGAATCAAAATGAATAGACAACCCACCAGCTGGGAGAAAATATTTGTAAGTCGATTATCTGACAAGGGATTAATCTCTGTAATATATAAAGAATTCATACAGCTGAGCAACAAAAAACCCGATCAAAAAATGGGCAGAGGATATGAACAGACATTTTTCCAAGGAAGAGATACAGATGGCCAATAGCCACATGAAAAGATGTTCAACATCCCTAATCATCAGAGAAATGCAAATCAAAACTACACTAAGATATCACCTTACACCTGTTAGAATGGCTATAATCACCAAGACAAAAAACAACAAATGTTGGAGAGGTTGTGGAGAAACGGGAACTCTCATTCACTGCTGGTGGGAATGCAAACTGGTGCAGCCTCTATGGAAAACAGTATGGAGATTCCTCAAAAAATTAAAAATAGAAATACCTTATGATCCAGCAATCCCACTCTTGGGCATCTACCCAATGGACATGAAATCAACCATCACAAGAGGCTTATGCACCCCTATGTTCGTTGCAGCATTATTCACGATAGCCAAGAAGTGGAAGCAACCCAAATGTCCCTTGACTGATGATTGGTTAAAGAAGATGTGGTATATATATATATATATATATACAATGGAATACTACTCAGCCATAAGAAAAGACAGAATTGTCCCATTTGCAACAACATGGATGGACCTAGAGGGTATTATGTTAAGTGAAATAAGCCAGAGAGAGAAGGACAGACACTGCATGAACTCACTCATATATGGAATATAAGTGAACACACGGACAGAGAGAACTGGTTGGTGGTTACCAAGGGGAAGGGGGGTGGGGGGTGGGCACAAGGGGTGAAGGGATGCATCCACATGGTGATGGACAAACAATAATGTACAACTAAAACCCCACAGTGTTATAAACTAATAAGACATCAATAAAAAAAAATTGGTCCTAGGGGCCGGCCCAGTGGCGCAGCGGTTTAGTTCACGCTTGGCAGCCCGGGGTTCGCGGGTTCGGATCCCGGGCGCCTGCCGACACACTGCTTGTCAGCCATGCTGTGGCGGCATCCCATATAAAGTGGAGGAAGATGGGCACAGATGTTAGCCCAGGGCCAGTCTTCCTCAGCACAAAGAGGAAGATTAGCAACAGATGTTAGCTCAGGGCTGGTCTTCCTCACAAAAAAAAAAAAAAAAATTGGTCCTAGAAAAAATTTATTCCTGAAAATAAGTGTGTGATAGCATCTTCGGTCAGAAAATAAAAACAATGTTTACCAAAGCCAAGAGAGTTTCCCCTTCTCTCGTGATGGGAACTGCATGGTCAGGTTTGGTGGCCAGCGGTCGTGACCGGTTCATCTTGGGGCCCAAGAGCATCTCCTGCCTCTGCTACCCTCCTGTTTCTGTGCGGGTCACTCCCAATGTTCCTGGTTTGCGTTCTGCTGGAGCCAGTGGCAGCGAGCTCACCAGCTCCTCCTGAGGACGTGGCCACGGCTTGGTGACCCCCACGGGCACAGGGCAGCCCCCCAGAGAGCGGCGTCCTTCAAGGAGTCCTCAATGGACTGGGAACCATGGAGGTGAGCAGCATGCCTGGTAGAAGGGAGGCAGGCCCAAGCTGTCTGTGAGCCACTCGAGTGTTTGCACATCAGAGTGTTTCCGACCTGTGTGGCTGCGATGTGGTCCCCGCCAGCAGCTGCCAGCTTCCGGGCTGTACCTGGGTGCCGCTCCATGCGCGTTGGCTGCGTTTCTCATGTTGGCTTTCCCAGAGGGAGACCTGCTGGTTGGTGCACCTGCTCGCTGCACAGAGCAGGTGGCCAGCCTTATGCGCGTCTTCACCTGCGGGCGGCTCCCAGCCTGCCCTCTCCTCACCTGTGCGTCTGCAGGAATGCCAGGGGCTTTCCGTGCCCGTGCCACCGTCCTCGGGCCAGGAGGTCACAGTCCAGGAATGTGGGGCAGTGACTCCAGGGGTGCATCAAACACAGAAAGGCCATGAGAAGCATCTGGGCTGGTTCGAGCTCCCATGGGAGGAGGGCCTGTGCTGCCGGAGCCCCCTGTTCCCTGTGGGGTTTGGGTGTCAACCAGACGCGTGAAGGCAGCTTGTATTTGCATCAGTAAAACTTATCACAGTTCACGCTTTGAAATCCGAGGAACTTATGACCAGGATTGATGAGGTCAAACACCACACCCTGTGGACCTGCTGTTAAGTGGAAAGTGAGGGAACTTACATCCGCAAAGACTGATGGGTAAGGCACCCAGCCACTGCCACCAACATGCTGGCCGTGTGGCAACTGCTGCCCTGGCAGGCCACCTCGCAAGCTGGAGATCCCAGCCCCGTGGACAGTCGCAGGGTCCAGGCATGTGACCCGGGGCCATATCCTCATATGTGATAGGACCCCAGACCACCCCTGCCTGGTCTTAGAGCCCAGGACCTCAGAGGAAGTCCTCACCAGCTTCAGGTCTGAGGTTTGGCTATGGTGGGGGAGGGTTACTTCCTCCAGACTGTGAATACTGTCCGCAGCAGAGGCGGGGAGAGCCGGGCCCAGGGGAGAGTGGGTTCTGACTGGGTTGGGGTACAGTCTGTGCCTGGGAGCACCCGAAAACACAAGAGGGGGCACCACAGCTGCAGAAAAAATTCCCATAAAAGCATAGTAACTTTTCCTTCAGAAAGAAAAATAGTATCAATTAACTAGAAAGTGCTTGTTGAAATGAGAAAAGAATCAAGTACTTATTTCTCACAATTTATTGAAGCTCATTTGTAGTGGGGAAGACACTGGAGGAGCCGCTCGTCGTCATCCTGCCGCCTGGCAACTGTGCTCAGCAAAACAAAGTGTCATTGAGGAAGCTATGAGCACTTGGGTCCGGATCTGGGAGCTGTGAGCGCTCAGCCACGCCCAGCCGGGATGGAGACACTGGGATGGAGAGGCCGGGCTGCGCTGCCCGCCCACAGCGTCCCCCTCAGGGTCCTGGGGCCGTCCCAGCAACCACGGGGTGATGAGGTGTGCCTCACTCTCGTCCTGCAGGACCACATCCTAGGGCTGGACCACTGTTCCCCTCAGTCTTGCTTTACGTGTGGTGTGGCCCTTCCCACGCTGGCCCCGTCATCATTGCCTCCTTCCCGAGTCGTGCCTGCCGAGCTCAGGTCCTCACCTGGGCTGGGAGGAGTGGGGAGAGCGGTGGAGGCCCCCGACACCAGGTGTGTGTGCCCCCGAAGGTGGTGTCAGCAGTGACCTCGGCCTCTGTGGTGAGGAGCCCCCTGACACCCCCGCAGTGCTGGCCTCCTCGGTGAGACATGTTAATATGTATTTGTTCACGCTTTGGGTGCGTGTCAGCTAACTGAGAAAGGGCGGAATTTTCAGATGTGTGATTTATAACACTAATTAGAAAGGATTCTATGCTGTTTATTAGTTACATTGCTCACTGGAATGTATTCGCCCAGTGAAGTTCTGTGTGAAAGCTGTGACTCCGGCCAGCTCAGAACTGCGGCCTGGACTCGGTTCCAGGAGCGCCATCGATGGGGCCCCGTCGGCGATGACTGTGCTAAGTGCTGGGAGCCGGGCCTGACACGACTCACCCTGGGGCCGGTGCGGGTGCTTCGTGTCTGATGGGCACATCTACAGCGATTTGCACACTCGCCAGGGAGCTTTTCCTCCACTGACCACGGGAGCCCTGTGCCCCACGGACCAGCCTCCGAGGCTCTGGGTATTAAATGACCCGCCTGAGTCTTCTCCTTCCCAGGGCCACCCCAAGGCCTGGCTTTCCTTCTGAAAGGCCCGCTGGCGCTTTGCAAAGGGCCAAGTGGCCGGGGAGGGTGAACAGAGAGGAAAAATGGCCATTCTCCTTGTGACTGTGACCTAACCCAACCGATGGGCCCAGCGGTCATCACGCTGTGTGCAGTCTCTCAGCCCCCGCCTCATCCTGATGGAGCCAGAGTTCATCACAGGCCCATCTGCCCCTGTGGACATGTGACTCCTGCCCTCAGGAAACCCACATCCCTGCCAGGAGATCAGACACGGACATGACCACAACTCAGGGAAGGGAAGGGAAAGGCCCCTGGGAGGTGCTGATCCAGTGCCTCAGAACTTTGCTCCCATTGGCGGGACACTTGGAGTCACTTGATGGAGAACCGCAATGCTGAAGCTGAGACAAGGTCCCGAGTGCTAGCACGCAACGGGGTCCGGCTCCCGCAGCTGTCGGCAGTCAGTGCAGACTGAGCTCCAGAGCTGACTTCTGGCATCTTGAATCCCAGTCTCCCACCTGCTCCTGAACAGCCTCTGCACGTGGCCTGGCCCTGGGGCATGACGTCCACCTGCAGGAGGGGGTGAGCCCAGCACACCTGCACAGGGACAGGAATGAGATGGCCATTGTGAGGGAGGGTGGCATGCTTGCCCTGGGGGCAGAGCGGGCGCAGTGAGTGGCAGCTCCTGCTGTGAGAGGGGGAGGGCGGGGGGGTAGGCAAGGGCAGTGCGGCCCCACGTGAAGGGGTTTGCTCCAAGAGGTGGCCACCCTTCACTGCGGCCACTGCCCTCTGCCCAGGCTTTCTCTGGGCCTGACCATGTCCCGTTAAACCATCTGTGGATGCCCAGGCCCAGGGACTGAGCCACGGTTGCTCTGCCTCCCCAGCTCCCAGCACAAGGCCTGGAGCCTTAGAAAAGGGGCATGAATTCTAGGCTAATGGGCTGGTGGGCCAGGCGGGGGCGGGGTGATGGACTCAGTTCAGCTCATGTGTGCTTTGCATTTGATTGGTCTGGGGATGGTGTCATGGGGGGAATGGTCTCCCCATTAAGGAGAGCATTCCACAACTTCACCTACAAGCGTCGCCCGCTGCCTCCCAGCAAGCGAGAGTAACTGGGCTCAAGCTGGAAGAACTCTGGAGCCCATGTTAGTGTGCCCCACACAGCTTGGCCCAGGACTCTCCTGCTCTGCTACCCACCCCTCCAGGTCACCTTGCCCATCATGGTCAGTGAGCACTGCTGCCCCCACCACACACATGTACCCACAGACTCTCACACGCACGCAGAGACACATACAGATGCATGCACACGTATGGACACACAACACACACACGCCATGGCGCACATGTGTGCACAGTAACCCCTTCCTGGTAGCTGGCCCTGAGCACCCACAGATGTTGCTCAGAGGCCCGTGCTGGCACCAGGGATGGTCAGCTGCTGACTCTGGGGAGTCCCCCTCCCCACCCCCAGCCCAGGACGGCAGCACAGGGCCTACTGGGTTGGCTGCGGGTCCTCCTGTCTGCTGTGACACCTCGGAGCCTCACCTCCACTCTGATTTGTCCAGTCGCATGCAGACACAAGCCACATCTTAGGGGACTTCGAGACACTCTCTGCCATGTCAGCTGTGCTCAATGCTGACCACTTGGGGAATGCAGCATCATGCGCCTCAGGAGGCACGAGCCGGTTGTGGGGTGACTCAGTCTCTGGGTCTTGGGGCTGGAGGGACGAGGCTGCCCTGTGGCCCTAGGACAGCCAGGCACCCCGTCGGAGGCAGCCATGCCTCTGCCCACCTGGCAGCCTGGCCCCCACTGAAGCTGAGAGCTGTTGTTTCACCACTGCTGCCAGGTGCCCCCAAGGGCTACCAGTTGTCTGTGCCCCCGGCCTGGAGAGTGAGCTGTGGTCGGGCCAGCAGTTGACTTGGCCTGGGCGACGAGGTACCGTCATTTCTTAACATGATCTGGCTCCCCAGACCCTGGTGCACAGGGACCTTGTGTTCCAAACAGCCTGTGGAAAGCTCTTTTTCCCCAAATTTTGGGGTGTCTGAGCTCTTTGGGGCTGCAGCCTTCAGGGGACATTCCCATATCTGCCATGTAGCCCTGAGTGGCTGCTCCCAAGGGCCTGCGAGAGCTCTGGGGCCACCCTGTCACCCAGAGCCCAGACCCCGAGCACATGGGGTCGACTTGTTCTGTGGCTCCTTGGGCTCCGGCCTCAGCTGCTCGTCCTTTAGTATCCTGCGCTTCTTCCCCAAGTGCGTTTCCCAGGGCCCAGAGTCCCCCTCCACAGGGAAGAGGCCCCAGCTCGGCTACCCCGACTGCAGCCCAGCCCCCGCTGCCGAGCGGCCTCGGCCCATTTGCAGGGCAGGGAAGCGGGAGCCCAATTAGCTCCCCCAGCAGACTGAACAGAACCAGAATCACTCCTATTTTTCCAATAGGAGTGATTCACAGTCAAATAAAACAGATCTTGAAATTTTCCAGGGAAATACATCTTCTGCTATTTCGCATCATTCTTCCACCAAGTCGTGTGTGTGGTTTAGAAAGCGAGGCTTGTGGGGGAGGCAGAGTCGAGTGCGCAGCGCACCGGCGTTCCCCGGGGGTGTGGCTGTATGGTTCGCACTGGGTAATTGGCCTTTTCATTGTCCAGGCCCGTGTGCGGCACTCCGCTCCTCAGCCCACACTTGGCCTCTTTCACGATACTCTCTGCGCAACTGCAGTGTCCTTGTAGTGAAAGGAGTTTTGTGCTGAAAAGTGTGCCTTTTTCAGCCTGTGTTTTGTTTGCATTTTGTATAAGTGCCATTGTTCCCAAACTTCCTGGCTTCTAAAAACTCAAAGAGGAGTGCATTTTGCAAAGCAAATTGGGTCGTATTCGAATAAAGTGTAATTTCTCACCCTCAGGGCAGCATGGTTTAGCAGCCTCTGTCCCAGGGGCCCTTGGAACCTGGGGGCCGCCCTGCTGTGTGGGACGGAGGTGCCCCTGGCTTCACGCACCCACTGCAGGTGTCCAAGCCCGTCTGAGCCCATGAGGTTCTCTCCCCAGGGACAGTGGCACAGCGACGTCTTCAGTGGACTGGGCAGCATGGCTCACTGCTCCGGGGTCGTCTACCATGGAATGTGGATCAATGGCCACCCGGCAGGTAGGTGTACCCCGGCCTTCCTGTTGGCTTTGTGAGGTCCTCTTGTGGGGTCATGTCTGGGTCTGGCTGTGTTCTCTCTTAGGTGGCCCTGGGCAGTCCCATGGGAGGTGTTGGGGGGGCTGGGATGAAGTGGAAGCTAAGATCCCACCCCCTTTTAGGAAAATCATGTTCCGATGTGGTTTCAAAAGGGCTCGTGACGTGCAGAGGCCCCAGTCAGACCTTGGACCCAAGTGGTCCTGCTTTGAGCGGGACATCCCAGGCTTGGGGTCTCCCACCCACAGGGTCTCTCCCAGCACAGGGCCCTGGGCATCTGGGGCCACCCACAAGGTCTTCAGCTGACCCCCCACCCCAAGCTCTCTGCACTGTGATGTGACCACAGGTGGCCTGTGTTGCCCCCTGGGCACTGGGGAGGCCTCCCATTAGACTCCAGGACAAAGGTGCCACCCCAGGGATCAGTCCGGCTAGGGACATGGGTCACAGGTCAGAACCTTGGTGCCAGGTCCATGGGTGCGCCTCCTGACAGGCCATGCACCTGAGATGCCTTGGTCCAGGCGGCCCCCACATACCTCGAGTGGGTCCCCAGGACCCCTGGGCTGGAGGGGCTCAGGATGCTAATAACAACCCTCAGTGCACGCGACACCTGCTAGGCCAGGCGGGACTCCTTGGCAGGGGGCGCAGGTCCTGGGAAGGGAAGTAGCTTGGGGCACTGGGGGGTCTTGGCACCCACAGTGCACTGCACATCCCCGGGAGTGCCGTGGCCACCCACAGCCTGGGTCAGGTGGGGTCTGCTTGAGGGGCTCTTGGATCCTTCCCAGCCCCCCAGCCTTAGGCCAGGCGCTTTGTCCACCAGGAGTGCCTTAGTAACTTCACCTTGGGAAGGAATCCAGATCCCACCCCGACTAAATTAAGGGGCCCGTTGGAACCCTTGGGTATGAAAGATTTGGGCAAGAGGAGTAAGACGTGGCCTTGCTTCCCCCAGTGGGCTCAGGCCACGCCCCAGCCTCCCCCGAGCCAAGGTGGTCTCTGGCTTTACCCTGCTGGGTGCCGGGCGGTCCCCTGGAGCAGGGCAGGGCTGCGCCCTATGAGCTGATGCCCTCTGGCCCCGTAGTCGTTATGAGGTCCCACCAGCACCTGTGGCCCTGGACACACTGCTGTGGGTACTTCCTCCTGGCTGGCATCTGTGGATAGAGCTCTGGGTGGCCTGACATCCTGAGCTTTTCCCAACGTTTGCTTAAAGACCTAAGTTGTGCTGTGCCGAGGTCATCACTCCTGGGGAGTCGGGGACCCGGGAGGCAGCCCACACTGCGAATGTGCCATCTCCAGCTGCTCAGACCCCCAAGGATGCCCCTGCGGGGCCTAGTGGAGCAGGGGCAACCCTGACCGCCAGGAGGTGCTGGCTGGCCGGCCTGCGGGGAGACCCACCCTTGCCAGGCCAGCTCTCAGGCAGCTGGCCTCCGCGCCTCGTCCAGCACACACCAAGTCCCTGACTCAGATGCAGGGAATGCAGCACCTGGGTCCCGACCAGCAGGAGGACATGCCGGAACATTCCGCTGTGTGCAAACCTGAACACTGCTGTGCACCACTTCCACCTCTTCAACATTTGGTGGACCTCTGCAGTCTATTTGATATAATCCAGGCAGTTCTGAAGTGGATTCCTTTAAATAATTATAGCTGACCCTTGGAGCAGGTCACGTCTTAGTTTTCGTGACTGCCAGGGTCACCTGTTGGTGAGGCGGCTTGTGCAGGGATGTGCCAGCCTATACAGCCGTGCGTGCATTCATGCCCGTGAGGGGTCCCTTAGGGGTGTGGGGTCCACACCCCTGGCTCTCACTTCAGGCGCAAGCAGCCAGCTGGTCCAGCTACCCTCTTGACGCCGCACTCTGCTCTCTCCCAGCACAAGCCACGAGCATCGTGATTTTGGGTCCAGAGGTGCTGGACGTGGCCCAGGGATCTTCCTTTTCCTTGAGGGTTCAGCTGCAGCAGGATGATGGGGAAGTTGCCAAGAGTAAGCGTCTCCAAGATGACGACTGAACTTTTCAGAAAGATAAATAGGTGTCAGGTTCTTAAGTCGGGAGAATGCAGACAAGACGCCACATGTGCCTCTGTCACCTGGACGCTCCGCAGTAACTTTATTTAGATGTTCTTGGTGCCAGAGCCTCGGCAGAAGGGACAGCAGCCGTGTGAGCCCTCCAGCTGAGAGGATGCAGCCGTGTTTGTGCATACATGTGTGCGAGCACTCCTGCATGTGTGTGAACGTGTGTGTGCTCTGTGTGTGCGTGCTTGTGCCTGCGGTTATCACGCATCTTACCGAATGCCGAGGACCGGCGACTGTCTGCAGTGCTGCACATGCTGGCGTGGGGCCAGTCACGGCCTGGCGAGGGGAGAGTTTCTCGTCCTCCACAGGTAATGGAGGAGGGACAGGCTTCCACCCATCTGGGCTGCTCGTTAAGTCATCTAGTCAGCCCTGCGGTAACGCAGAGAGATGGACAAGCTGACTTCCCAAAGCCCTCCCTGCCCGGAGAGCAGAGGGCCTGGTTCAGAGAGGGACATTCTGGCCAAGGCAGCAGGGCAGAGGGTCTCCGGTGTGCAGCAGCCCCCACACTATCACCTGTGCCATTGCTGGGGCGGGACCACCCATTGGTAAATGCACACCCAAGATTCTTAATGGACGCAAATTCACCTTGGTTCAACCAGCGTTAATGAGGAAGCCTCGGTGTGCAGCATATATCCAACACATTTAGTCACAACTGGTTTATTTTAGCAACTTTATTGCGGTGTCATTTAATACCATAAAATTCACCTGTATTAAGTGATTCAGTGATTTTTAGCAAATCTACAGAGTCGGGCAGCCATCACCTCACCACACTTCCGTCTCAGAACATTTCCTTCACCCCAGAGGGATCCCTCATTCCTGCTTGCAGCCGGCTCCCACCCCCACCCCAGGCAACCACGCATCCACTTTCTTTTCGTGGATCTGCCTCTTCTGGGTGCTTCCCATGGATGGAATCCTACCACGAGGGGTCTTTTGCTGGCTTCTCTCGCCTGCACAGTGTGTTTGAGGTCCACCATGTTGCGGTCATAAGTCCATCTTTCCTTTTTACTGACCAACAGCAGTCCCCACACCCAGACACCACGTTTTGTTGACCGTTTGTCAGCAATGGACATCTGAGTTGTCTGCGCTTTTTGGCTACTATGAATAGTGCTGCTTTGAACACGTGTGTTCAAATTTTTGTGTAAACGTATGTTTCACTTCTCTCGGGTCCCTACCTGTGAGTGGAATTGCTGGATCATATGGTAGATTTGTGTTTGAACTTTTAAAGAAACTGCCAAACTGTTTTCCAAAGTGGCTGCCCCATTTTATGATCCTGTGAGCATGTCCTAGGGTTCTGATTTCTCCCCATCCTCACCAGCACTTGGTACTCCCCGTAGCAGCCGTGCAGGGGTGTCAAGTGGCATCTCCTTGTGTTTCCGATTTGCATTTCTCTAACGATTAGTGATGATGAGCAGCTTTTCAAGTGCTTCTTGGCCATGTGTATATCTTCTCTAGAGAAATGTTTATTCAAATATTTTACCCATTTTTAAAAATCGCTTTGTCTGTCTTATTTTTGAGTTATGCGAGTTCTTTGTATATTCTGGATACAAGTCCTTTATCAGATACATCTTTGCAAATATTTTCTTTCGGTCTGTGGCTTATCTTTTCATTTTCTTGATGCTGACTTTTGAAGTGCAAAGGTTTTTAATTTTGATGAAGTCCAGTTTGTCAATTTTTCTTTTATGGATCATAATTTTGATAATGTATCTAAGAATTCTTTGCCTAACCCACGTTCACAAAGACTTTCTCTTGTTTCCTTCCAGAAATTTTGCTCATCCATTGAGGTCTGTGATCCATTTTGAGTTAATTTTTGTGGATAAGATAAAGGCCTAAATTCATTTTTTTTCATCTGGATGTCCAATTGTCCCAGCACGTGTATCGAAAAGACTGTCCTTTCCCCATTGCCTGGCACCGTGGTGGGAAATCACTTGGCCGTCGGATTGGAGTCTGTGTCTAGACTCTCAGCTCTGTCCTGTTGATCTGTGTGTCTGTCCTTACACCACCACCACAGTATCTTGATTATTATAGGCTCAGAGTAAGCTTTGAAATTGGAGAGTCCTCCAATTTTGTTCTTCTTCAAAATTGTTTTGGTTATTCTGGGACCTTTGTATTTCCATTTGTTAGGCATTGCGTTGACTCTGGCTGGGAGAACGGCCCTCAGCAGGACTGAACCTTCTGGTTTGTGAGTGTGCAGTAGCTCTGCCTGCTCACAGCTCTGCTTCCTTCCAGTGTTCGGGATGCTCAGAGGACACATCCTGCACTTCTTTTGTCAAATTTATTAATAAATGATTAATAATTTATTATTAGTCATTTAATTATAATGTGTTTATTAATAAGTTTATTTTTTAGATTTATTCTTTTTTATGCTATTATGAATAGAATTGTTTCTTTTCTTCATTTCAGAAATTGCTAGGCTGCAACTGATTTTTATGTACTGATCTTATGTCCTTTGACCTTGCTGCTGAACGCATTTGTTAGTTCTACTAGTTTTTCTGAGGATTTCTTAGGATTTTCCATATATGGGATCATGGAATTTACAAATAAATGCAACTTTCCTTCTTCCTTTTCAGTCTGGATGTTCTCTTTCTGTTGGTTGCACCATTTTCCATTCCCTGAGGTTCTGGCTCCTCCATGTCCTCGTCGGCACTTGTTGTTGTCTGTCTGGGTTAAAGCCATCCTAGAGGGCGTGAAGAGGAATCTCCTTGTGGCTCTGGTTTGCATTTCACAACTGACTGGTGACGGGGAGCATCTTTTCATGTGCTTATTGGCCATTTGTACATCTTTGGCGAAATGTCTGTTCAGATCCTTTGCCCACTTGTCTTTTTATTGTGAGTTATTAAGAGTTCTTTATATATTCTGGATACAAGTCACTTATCAGATATCTGATTTGCAAATATTTTTTCTCATTTTGTGAGTTGTCTTGCAGTTTCTTGCTGGTATCCTTTGAACACAAAAGTTTAAAATTCTTTTTCCTGAGGAAGAGTGGCCCTGAGCTAACATCTGTTGCCAATCTCCCTCTTTTCGCTTGAGGAAGAGTGTCCCTGAGCTAACATCTGTGCCAGTCTTCCTCTAGTTTGTATGTGGGTCACTGCCACAGCATGGCTGACAAGTGGTTTAGGTCCATGCCCGGGATCGAACCCACGAACCCCAGGCTGCTAAAGCGGAACATACGAACTTAACCACTATGCCATGGGGCTGGCCCCCACAAGTTTTAAATTTTGATGAAGTCCAGTTGATCTATTTTTTTCTTTTGTTGCTTGTGCTTTTGGTGTCATATCTAAGAAGACTGCCTACCCCAGAGTCATGAAGATATACTCCTATGTTTTCTTCTAAGAATTTTATATTTTTACCTCTTACATTTAGGACTATGATCCACTTGGATTTAATCTGTGTGTATGGTGTGAGGCAGGGGTCCAGCTTCATTCTTTTGCATGTGGATATCCAGTCGTCCCAGCGTCGTCTGTTGAAAAACTGTTCTTTCCCCCATTGAAATATCTGGGCATCCATTTGCTAAAATTTTGTTTAGAATTTTTGCATGTCATTCATGAAGGATATTGGTCTTGAATTTTTTTTTTCCTTGTAAGATCTTTGTCTGGTTTTGGTATCAGGGTAATGCATGGAATGAGTTGGGAAAAATTCCCTCCTCTTCAATTTTCTGCAAGAGTTTGTGTTGAATTAATATTATTTCTTTCTTAAATAGTTGGTAGAATTCAATATGAAACCCATCCGGGCCTGGAGTTTTCTTTGTGGGAAGATTTTTACCTACTAATTCAATCTCTTTACTAGATATAGAGCTATTCAGGTTTCCTATTTCTTCTGGAGTGAGCTGGGTGTTTTGTGTCTTTCAAGAAATATTTGTTCATTTCATCTAAGTTGTCAGATTTATTGGCATAAGCTTGTCACAATATCCCCTTGTTCTCACTTTAATGCATTGATATCATCTCTTTTGATCCTAATGTGGATTATTAGTGACTTCTTTCTTTTTTTCCTGACTAGTCTGGCTAGAGGTTATCAGTTTCACTGATAACCAATTTTTGGCTTCATTGGTTTCTCTATTGTTGTCTGTTTACTATTTCATTAATTCCTATTTTGATCTTATTATTACCTTGCTGCTTCTTACTTTGGGTTTAATTTGCTCTTCTTTTCTGGTTCATAAGGTGAAAACTAAGGTTATTTATTTCAGGCCTTTCTTTTCTAGTATAGAAGTTTGTTGCCATAAATCTCCCCCTTTGTACTGCTTTAGCTGCATCCCACAAGTTTTGATATGTTATGCTTTCATTTTTATTCAATTCAAAATACTTTCTGATTTCTCTTTTGATTTCTTTTTGGACCCATGAGTTATTTAGAAGTGTGTTGTTTCATTTCCAAATATTTGGAGATTTTCCAGAGATCTTTCTGTTATTGATTTCTAACTGAATTCCATGTAGTTAGAGTCATACTTTGTTATGTCCTGAATCCTTTTAAATTTATTGAGACATGTTTCATGGCCTAGAGTATGGTCTATTTTCATAAATGTTTTCTGTGCATCTTGAGAAGAGTGTGAATTATGCTCTTATTGGGTAGAATATTCTGTAAATTTCAATCAAGTGAATTTTGTTGATATTGTTGTTTGAGTTTGCTATATGCTTGCTGATTTTCTGTCTGCTTGTCTATTGATTATTGACAGTGGTATATTGAAATCTCTGATTATAATTGTGGATTTGTCTGTTTCTGCTTTCATTTCTATCAATTTTTGCTTCATTTATTTTGAAGCTATGTTATTAGGCACATAAACACTTAGGATTTTTGTCATTTATTAATTGACTCCTTATCATTGTGAACTTACCTTCTTTATCCCTGGTAATAGTCATTGCTCTGACATCTACTTTCTGTGATGTTAATATAGTCACTCCAGCTTCTTTTGACAGTGTCAGCATCTTCGTCTAACCTTTTACTTGTAACCTATTTGAGTCTTTATATTTAAAGTGCACTTTTTGTAGGCAGCATACAGTTGGATCTTGCTTTTTTATCCAATCAAACCGTCTCTATCTTTTGATTGAAGTGTTTACACCATTCACATTTAATGTAATTATTGATATAGCACGTTCAATCTTACCATTTACTATTTGCTTTCAGTTTGCCCCAGCTGTTTGTTTTTCCCCTTTATACTCTATTCCTATCTTTTTTGGATTAACTGAGTATTTTTTATGAGTCCATTTTATCTCCTCTGTTGACTTGTCAATTGTAACTCTCTGTTTTGTTATTTTAGGGGTTGTTTTAAGGTTTACAATATACATCTACTTTCAGGTGATACTGAACTACTTCATGTATAAGAATCTTACAATAATACAGACTTCTTTTTCTACAAACCCAATCTTTATACTGTTGTTTTCAAACATTTTATAATCATATGTCTAATAAACTTCATAATACATTGTTATCATTTTTGTTCAAATAGTCATTTATCTTTTAAACAGTATTTAACAAACAGAAAAGGAAATCTCATCTAGTTACTCACGTAGTTACCATTTCTTCTCCTCATTCCTTCCCGGACATCCAGACTTCCATCTGGTGCCATTTTCCTTCGGCCTGAAGGACTTAACCTTTAACATTTCTTGTCATACAGGTTTGCTGGTGATGAATTCTTTCAGCTTTCATGTG
The DNA here is from genome assembly GCA_031878705.1 of Tapirus indicus. Classification (NCBI taxonomy): domain Eukaryota; kingdom Metazoa; phylum Chordata; class Mammalia; order Perissodactyla; family Tapiridae; genus Tapirus; species Tapirus indicus. Next base: position 85,750,484 of record CM062924.1, on the reverse strand, counting down.
TCTGGAAAGTCTTGATTTTACTTTCATTTTTGATAGATATTTGTACCAGGCGTAGATTTCTGGTTCATCTTCCAGCATTTCAATGATGTTGCTCCATTGTCTTCTTGTCTGCATTGGTTCCAGTGAGAAATCTACTGTCATCCTTATCTTTGCGTCTATACAAACATGTCCTTTTTCTCTGGCTGCTTTTAAGATTTTCTCTTTATCACTGATTTGAGCAATTTGATTTTGATGTGACGTGGCATAGTTTTCTTTGTGTTTTTTGTGCTTGCAGTCCATTGAGCTTCCTAGATCTATGGGTTTATAGTTTTCATCAAATTTGAGAATTTTTCAGCCATTATTTCTTCAAATAGTTTTTCTGTCACAGCCTCTCCATCCCTCTTTTAGGGACCCCAATTACCCACATATTAGGCTGCTTGAAGTTGCCTCACTATTCATGGATTCTCTTTCCCTTCCTCCCTCCTTTCCCTTCTCCCTTCCTTCTTTCCCCTTTTTGTTCTTTTTTCTCTCAGTGTTTCATTTTGGATAGTTTCTGTAGCTATATTTCCAAGTTCATGAATATTTTTTTCCTTCCATGTCTCATCTGTCACTGATTACATCCAGAGAACACATGGAATACAAGTTATAATAATGACTTTTTAAATTTACCTTTTCTGCTAATTCTAACATCTGTGTCAGTTCTGGGTCACTTTCAATTGATTGAGCTCCTCCTTGTTATGGGCCACACTCTCCTGCATTCTTTGCATGCCTGGTCATCTTTGATTGGATGCCAGACATTATGAGTTTTACCTTATTGGGGGCTGGATATTTCTGTGTTCCTATAAATGTTCTTGAGCTTTGTTCCAGGTGCAGTTAAGTTACTTGGAGGTTTCATCCTTTCAGGTCTTGCTTGTATGATTGGTTAGGTCTGCAAGAGAGCTCAGTCTAAGACCAATTATTCCCCATTACTGAAGCAAGCCCCTTCTGAGAGCTCTGTCCTGTGTGCTGTGACTTCTGATGGGAACAGGCGCCCCCAGCCCTGTCCCCTCCACTCTCTCAGGCAGTTCTTCCTCTGGCCTTGGGTCATTTCCTTGCCCTTGTGCACTGATCTGTGCTCTGCTGTACACCCAGGGGCCCACAGACCCTGCAGGTCCTCTCTCCTCTCTGCTCCTCATCTTTGGGACCCGAGGACTCCTACTGTGTGCCTGCTCTCCCAGACTTGCAGCCGTGTTTCCTCACCTGAGGGGGGCAGTTTTCTGGGCTCTGCTTGGGTCCCCTCTCTGCACCCCTCCCGCACTCTCTCTCAAGGCAGCGACCTGCAATTACAGAGTCCACGTCTTTCAGGGACCACTGTCCTTGCCTGAGATCCAGGATCTTGAAAATCATTGTCTCATTATATTTCGCCTCCTTCTTTGGTTGCTCCAAGTAGGAGGGTAAATGGGTTCCAGTTTCTCTATCATTACCAGAAATGGAAGCTGATAAACCACGGTTGGTTTTTATACTGCACTTGGCACCTTCCCTTTCCACAGCAGAGTATGTCCAGTGTTTGCCCTGCCACGTCTCCCTTTCCAGATCTTGGCAACACAAGAGCCTGGGTGACAGGCCTTCATTGACTCTGGTTGTTGTTGGCTCTGCTTCTCCACTGGATCCTGAACCCCAGACCCTGTACTGGGTGCCTCAGAGTGTAGACGAGTGGGATGGACCCCATCTCCCGGGTCAAAGTGGGAGATGAGTAACAAGCGGCGATGTCCGCCTGGGTGACCAGGACCACGATGGAGGCAGGCCATCCCCCACACCCCTCAGTGGGCCGAGGCTGGAGTATGCAGCTGGAGAACCCGAGGCTGGCCAGCAAGGAGAGGCCGTCCCAGAGGATGTAGTGGTGGGCCAGGTAATCAGAGGCACGGTGGGTGCCCTGAAGCCCAGAACTGGAGACTTGGGTCAGGACTCCCAGCGAGGGAGCAGAGATGTTGGGGAGGGCATGGACGGTCCAGCCGAGGGCCGGGAGGAGCAGAGACTGGGAAGACAAGCGTGATCTCAGGTTGAATGTGGTCATGGCTTGGGACCAGCGCCCTGCTCCTGGGAGGCTATGCTGCAAATGCTCCTCACAAATGCCCTCGGTCTTGAGTCCCTGCCCGGGGCAAGACTGGGGAGGAGAGAGACCCAGATCCTTGCTGCCGTGCCATTCCTTGGCACAGTCTGCTTCTCTCTCCTTCTGGAAGGTGAGGATGGCCAGGTTTTGAAGATCTCAGCGGGTGTCAGATACGTGCAGCTCCCGGCCTACTCAGAGGTCAGCTTCTTCAAAGTGGACAAAGACCACCGGGAGACACCCATCCAGACCCCATTGTGAGTAAGGGTGACCCCGGGCGATGCCCCTGCAGGGCGAGGGGAAGGGGTCCTTCCTCGACTTGGAGGAGGAATGGCCCAGAACTGCTCCACCCAGAGCCCCTCCCCACAGTGCTCCCACTGCCACCAGAATGCTGCAGGCACTGGGGACACAGTGGTGACCTCCAGACAAGGCATGCTCAGTCTAGTAAAGGGGAAACAAAGGCACCTTCAGACAATGAAGGCCAGGCAGGAAGGGGAGCTGGGCAGAGTGACAGGGAGGGACTGGGGCTAGGGCTGCAGCGTGGTTTCAGGTGGTCCCACAGCGCCCCCCCGCCTCCCTCCCCACTTCCTAGTCTCCCTTCCCCCCTCCTTCCTTCACACCACCTTAGACTCAGAGTGGCCACCTTAGCCCTTTTTCCTCCCTGGAATGGCCCCTGGGCCACTGTGTCCCCCTCCGGCCAGGTGTCACCCCAGCCTGGTGTGAGCAGAGCCCACCCCGCCGTCCCCTTTGCAGTGGGTTTGAATGCATCGCCTATCCTTTGTTGAGCCCCAAGTCTGGGGGCCTGGAGCCCAGAGCTGCCCTGGAAAGTGCCGGAGCTGACTTGCCGCTCCCCAAGGGAGACCTGGAGCCGGCGCTGGCGTCAGACACCTCGTGTGGCCAGGAGGACACCCCTGGCAGCCTGCATGGTGAGTGGAGTTAACCAGCTGGTCAGCGGTGGGTGGCACAAATGCTTAGGGGTGCGTGGGGTGACAGCGGGTGCCCCAGAACCTGGGCAGGAGAAAAATGAAGTTGACCCCTGAGAACCGGCACAGTGACCTGGGAGAGACAGGACGTTCCAGGAAGACGGTGCCCAGGCTGCAGCAGGCCTTGGCCGGGAAGCAAGCAGGACCCTTCTCCAAGGGGCCAGTCGCCGTGGCAGTGGGTTAAAAGGCAGGCTGGGGGCTGCCCTTCGTTGGCATCCAGCCGCTGGGGTGCAGGTCCTCACCGTGCCAACCCAGTGCCCACGTAGGGGGAACGAGCAGTCCCAGAGGCCAGCCGTGGTGGCTGTCCTGTGCTCTCCACATGCAGATCCGGTCATGTAAATGCAAAGTGAGGTCGTTTTGTTCGTCCACTGTGCGCCTGGCAATAGGATGCAGCCCCCTGGGCTGATGCTCTCAGGGCTGTTTCTGGGTCTGTCAGGCCGAGGGCTGGGCCTGGAGGGTGGCAAACCCCCCAAGGCCACTGCCACCATGAGGCCTGTGGTCAGCCCAGACAGGACACCCGATGGCTCCTGCCACATGAGAGCCCACCCCTCTGACCCCTCCCCAGATGACCCCCAGCTCTGTGGGGAGCCTGCAGCCTTGGCTGGTCACGTGTGTTCACCTGGTTTTCTGGCTGATTCCGCTTCTGCCCGGAGCGCACTGCTGGGCGGCATCTCCACGTGTACTCGGTCCCTAATTCTTTACGGAGATGCGGCTCCCAGTGCCCGGCAGAGCCCCCCACAGCCACAGGTCAGGCAGGCGAAAACCTGCTTCCACGGAATGTGCTGCCTGGTTTCAGCACAGATTGTTCTGAAACATCCCAGAGCTGGTGCTGGAGCTCAGGGGTCGCATCACCGCAGTTTGTTGTGCTTGGGGACACAGAATCCTCCCGTACAACTTATGTGGCAGACTCGCGGCTGGCATCCTAATGGAGGGAGCGTTTGAGTTACCATCCCAGCTGAGCGTCGGCCATGGCGTCCCCCAGTCCCCCGTGCTGTCACCTCAGGAGACGCAGCTGCACCCTGATCCTTCGGGACCATGACAAGTGGAGCGGGGTGGCTCAGTAAACGGGGCTTGGGGGTCCCCACAAGGCTAATTCATGCTCACTTTAGCTTTGGGGCCTTCTCGCTCCCTTCAGCCCTTTGAAGTGGCCCCCGTCCCCCCAGTTAGGATTCCAACCCTGGACGCTGCCAGGGAGGGGGACAGACTTGGAGGTTGCTGTCACAGAGCAAAGCGGGGCGGATGTGAAGTGCTGCGACAACAGTCCAGACCAGGGCTAGACCAGAGGAGTGAAGGCCAGGTCCTTTCCTCCTGGGGCTGCAAGCGCGAGGGGGCGGCTGGGCCCCGAGCGCCGGGCTGAGTGAAGCCCAGCTGGTCAGCCTGGCAGGTCCAAGGGAACCTGGGGGCCTGGCCCACGCCACCGCGTCTGCGTTCACCTCAGTTTATAGAAGCAGCTGAACGCTGTGTCGGCGGAACAGCTCTCATGTTTCCACATAAAAACTCACTGGGCGCCACGCCTTCCGCTTGGAGGGTTTTCAGAGCCAGTAACGAGGTCTCCGTCTCGATGGAAACCAGGCCCCGGAATGCAAGGCCACATGTCTGCTCCTCCACGTGTGATGCCAGCAGCTCGCGCCTGCTGAGGTCACCAGCCCCGCATGCCGCCTGCTGTGCGGCGTGGGCCTCACCGCGGGCCGCGCGTCCCGAGGGGTTGAGGGCTCTGCTGGGTGTGGACAGTTCCTGCGGGGAGACTGGGGGGATGACTTTGCTTTCGTGAGACCCGCGCGGGCCTGAGCCCTCAGCCTCCGGGCTTGGCGCCGAGCCCCGCAGGCGTCTCAGCTGCCGGTTGAAAGCTCCACAGCCAAATCGGAGGGAATCAGAGGGCCCTGGGTCCCCCGCCAGGTGCATCTGGGGACCAACCGTGAGAGGCGCGTCTGCTGCTTCTCCACCATTTTCCAGGGGGACCTCCCTGTGCCTCAGTTTCCTCCTGTGTAAACTGAGGGCCTCACAGCATCTTCCTCCGGGACTGCTGACCGAGTGCCTCTCTGCACACCCCGCCCGCCTCCTGTCCCCTCACAGGGTCTGACCCCAGGAGCGCACAGCAAGAAGGGAGGAGGAGCCCCCCGCGGGGGCAGGGGCAGGGAGGTGGGCTCCACTCTGCTTTCACTTCTCTTAAAACTGGTTATTTCCCTCGCGGGAACGGTTCGCCCAAACACTCGGCAAGAGCACTCCCGCTGAAAGTCTCCCCCGCACACGGCCTGCGGAACACCCGGCGTCGTCCCCGTCCACGACGCTCGGCCCTCGCCCCTGCCCTAGCCGAGCCCTTCAGACACGGGGGGTTGCAGGGTAACCCTGAGTCAGCCCCAGGCCAGGAGCACGCTGGAGGCCCCTCTGTCCTCCTGGTGCATTCTGCAAAGACTAAATGAAGTCACTGCAAATTTCAGTTCTGCCGCGGGCAGGATGGTGGTCGACCGGAAGTAAGAGAGAACCCTAAAATAATAACAGCTTAAACAAGGAGCTTCTCTGGTGTCCAGGAGGCCTGGTGGTGTCCGCCTCATTGGTCCAGCGGGCGTCACCCCTCACTCGGTCAGCAGGAAGGAGGGCACGCGGTGGGGCTGCAGAGCAAAACCCCAGAAACGGCCAGAGGGGAACACAGAGCCACTGGGGTGGGAGGTAGGCAAGGCCTTTTTCTTTTTAAATAAAATGGCTTATTCTATGACTACATGGAGATAAGTAGCTTTAATTTATAACTCTTCTTCATCCGCTATCCTGAAAGAAAGCAGCAAGTGCGGTGTTCTGAGGCAGCCCCCACGTGTGCAGGGACGTGGACCAGGAATCTCTTCCTCACGAGGGCGATGTTTATACTCTCAGAACCAAATGTTCTGAGATGTTTATACTCTCAGTCCATCCCTCCCACACTCTTCCCCAGCGCGGCCGCCTCCTCCCTGGTCCCGGCTCCAGTGTCTCTCCCTTCGCCAGACCTTCACCAGGGACCCTCAAGCCCTTTTTCAAGCCCGTGGTGAGTCCCGGGGTCGCGGTGCCTGTGTTGGTTCCAGCCAGGAGTTACCACCTCTGCTCACCTGGCGAGGGCCACGTGCGCAGGACGCGGAGGGCGGCACCTGCTGAGAAGGTCACGTGCACGTCCATTTGGAAGTCTCAGGGAACATCCCCGCGTGGCGCCGGGCCAGCAGCCAGGATTTCTGTCTTGGACAGGTCTGAAGTACAGGGCAGAGATGCAGCCAGAGGGTTTCAGGTCAAAAGCTAATTTGATACGAGGCCTGAAATAAATTTGGGCCAGAAGATCTCCAAGGTGTCTGTCCCTATTGAAGCCACTTATGATGACCCCGAGCCGGGGAATCCAGGGCAATGTGCTTCCAGGGCAGGGACTCCAGGTCCAGGTTTCCCTCTGCCCAGAGTCACAGGTGCTCTTGAACGCCCACCAGTGACTGAACGCGTGCAGACGGCTCTCACCAAGGCCTCAACACGAGGACACCCTTGCCCTCACCAGAAGCAGCCCTCACTCTGGTTACTCATCTCTCCAGCTGACTCAGATGGGTCCTGAGCTCACAAAAGTGCCTGCTAAGGTTGACCTCATCCTGGGCAGGCTGTGTGCTCAGGATGAGGTATGGCTACTTCTAACAACACAATAGTGTCTTCAACTCCATCTGTGTTTACTTCTCACATAAAAGTTCAGAGGCAGGGGTGATGGGTGCAGGATTCCCCCCGATCACCGGGGACCCCAGTTCCTGTTTCCTATTCTGCTACTCTGTCATCCTTCTCCTGGTCCTAGAGGGCTGCACAAGCACCAGCCATCATGCCTGTATTCCAGCTAGCAGGAAGAGGGAAGCATAAGAAGCAAGGGGCCCTTCCATTTTGAGAAGCTTCCTGACGGTACTGCACCCACTGCCAACTACACCTCGTTGGCCAGAACTCAGTTACTCGACCGTACCAGGCAACAAGGAGACAAGAAAAGCAATTTGCCAGCCAAGACCAGGTTCTCTTACCAGAGAAAAGGGAAAGTGGATATTTCACATCGACCAGCCATCTTTCCAAACGGTCTGGATACCCACATGAGAATTCTCACCATCATTCTGCCCTGCTGCGCCCTGCTGGGTGCACAGCTGGGACAGGAGGCCCGGTGGGCAGGGGTCTGGGCCTCCTGCCGCCTCCACTGGATGAGCCAAGGAAGCCAGAGGCCGGTGACCTCCCTGGGCGTCTCCCTTGACCCACGCACCTGCCTGAGGAAGCGTGCCCTTGTGGAACCCCGCCCCAGCCTGTGTTCGCAGCCCCACGGCAGGACCCGAGGCGGTGGTTGACAGATTTGGTGAAATCGGGGCCGGAGGGGAAGATGCTGATTCTGTTAGCGTGGGGGGTGTGAAGACGGCTGCGGTCAGCCGACAGGGTCTCACAGTGCCGGGTGCTATCGAGGCCCCCCTGGAGCTGGCGGCCCACCAGACAGGGCAGGCTGGCTGGTGCTGAGTGCCGCGGGGTGAGGAGCCAATGCGCTGACCTGCCCTCCTTCCCTGTCACTTGTTCACTTGTGGATGAGAAACAGTGCCCTGGGGCGGCCACCCTCATCATGGATGGGTGATCCCTCGGGGCTCTGATGCTCAGGGTCCTGAGCAGCGGCCCTGGAGGGCAGAGGCAGAGCCGGGAGGCGTGGCCATGGGGTCTGCTCCCTAGCCGCGCTGGCATGGCACCCCCATGGGGTCCCAGCTGGACTTGGCATCGCAGGACACCTGGCAGGTTTCACCTGCAGCCTTTGCTCCTGGAGGTGGTGCTGGGTGACCAGCCCCGGGGGCACGGGCAGGGACCACCTGACCAGTGGGGATGTGCTGCCAGCAGCCTCCTTGCCTGCCGCTGCGACCACAGACTGGAAGTGACGCAGCGATTCCACAGAATGTTCTTGCCAACCTCTGGATTCCAACCTTTGAGCAGTTAGGGGTCTCAGCTGCCCGGGGGAGAGGAGGGAGGCAGGGAGGCTCCGCACCTGCCCTAGAGAGAGGCGTCGCAGCATGAGGCGGCCTAAATTCAAGCAGAGTGGCTGTTGTTTTACCTTTTAAAGCAATTATCCATGTTTCATATGTTCTTGAGGCTCACGTGCTGACAGCGGGGTACATGGAGCACAGTGCCCAGCAGGGAGCAGCCACAGGGGGACCCGCCTGCCCCCTGCTGCAGGGGCTCAGTGCCCCCTTCCCCGACACCCTCAGATTGCTCTGGACACAAGGCAGTGTGGCCAGATGCGTTTGCTTGGCCCCTCGAGTCACTGTTTCAGAACCTCGGGCACATGGAACCACACACCTCCGTGCACAAAGGAGAGGGGCCCTGGAAGGCACCCCGCCCCACTGGGTCAAGGCCACTGGGGTCTCTCTCCCACCCCACAGCCCACGCCAGTCCCCACGCTGCAGGGGCAGGCCCTCTGGGGCTCACCCAGTGCCTCCGGGCTGCCAGGTGCGATGGGCTGCTCCAGGTGCCGGCCTAGCACCCGCCCTGGGAGCTTGGCACTTGCCCCACGCCAACGGGGACCAGGTTCTCGCTCATCTCTCCTCCCTAACCTGATGGGCAATTAATAAACTCTCCAAAAACTTGGTTTCCAATTATACAAATAAGTAAAATGAGGAGAGAAAATGCTTTCTCTTTCCAGAGGCCTGATGTCAGTGACATGTAATTGCAAAACTCAGTATTTTATTATTTTGTTGATAAGAAATATTTCAGTTGTTTAATTGTTTCTAACTTTTGAATAGATGATTTGCTTTTCGTTGAGAAGAAAAGACGACTTCATAGACGTGGACAGTTGCCAGATATTCTAAACCCTATTTTGGTTAAATTACAGCACCCAGATTTTAGTCACAAAGCACATTGATTTTATATTCAAAAAGATTTTTATATTTAGTCTCTTAACCTTTTGTTATTCCCACCCACAGCTTTAAACGGTAGAACCTTTTTATGTTAATTGTTGCCAGTGGGGTGTCTGCCTCACCACCACCATCCCCCCCGCCCCCCCACCCGGTAATTTAGGCCCATTGAATCCTAATGCAGGTGCTGATAATTGCTGGAGGGACATTGTCGGGCTGGCTGAGCCGGGGTGGTTCAAACAATCCCCTGTAAATTGGATTTGGGAACCTAAAAAAGCCGTAGCAGTGAGAGAGAACCTCAGATTGCTTTTTTTTTAAATGCACAAAACCCTCCCAGGAAATGTTTTCAATTGATCCGAGTGATTTCTCTTTTTCATGCATTGAACAAATGGTTTTGAGTATTCATCAGATGGGATCTACGAAGAATCATCTGTAATTGTAAGACAATTCTAAAATCAAGGTGCCCTTTGCCACTAATCCAATCTCCCCAATAAAAGTGACGGAATGAGTAGCAGAGAACTTCTGGAAATTTCATTGCCTCGTGGGGTGATAACACGTTTTAATATTAATTGTCTGTGGTTAATTATGGCAGAGTAGCATGAAAGATCTGTATTTTCAAAGAGAAAATTGTGCTATAAATTTCCTGTCTAGGAACTGTACTGTATAGAGGGAATGTCCCAGAAAAGTAGAAAAAGCTATCGCGTTGTTTCCAGTGCCAACAGGATGATGACAATGGAAATGAATTCAGACGTTTTGGGGGCCGTGTCTGCCTCAAGCCAAGCAGCAGAGGAGTGGGGGCAGCAGACCCCCCAAGACCACAGCACCTGGGTGGGCCCCTTCCACGCCTCTCAGGAGCCAGCGGCTCTCCTGGATCCTGGGCTGCTGTCCCTGCAGCTGCCCCTGTGGTCTGGGAGCTCTAGGGAGAGGAGCAGCCTGCCAGCAGGGCGGTGGGGGGCCCAACTCCCCGGGGTCTGAGGGGACCTCTCCCTGTCGTCCCCTCTTCCCTGCAGCTCCATGCCTGGTCTGGGGCCAGGAGAGAGCTGGGGAGTACCAGCCTCTCTATCTCCTGCAGCCACGTGGCGCAGCCGGAGGGCAAGAACCCACAGAGTGCCTGCAGGACCCTGGGGCTGCCCTGGACACCCCACGCCGGTCAGCCCCTAACAGCAGATCTTGGCCGACCGTTTAGTAGAAACCACTGGGTGGAGAAGTTAGAGGATCCTGGAAAGAAAGAAGGGAGGTAGGTGGGCACCTGGGGTTCCATCTGGCTTTGCTGGGGGAGGTCTCCAGCAGAGCCAAGATCTCTACTGGGGCGAATCTATACCCACGTGGATGTGCCTCTCTGAAGGCCACTGCTCGCGCGCGGTGCAAACTCATCTGTAGGGGTACTAACAGGCAGTGACCCAGATGTGCCCCGCAGCACAGCGCCTGCTTGGTGTTCTCCTCTCACTCCTGGGCATGGCCTCGGAGGCCTGTCCCCCGGGGGACACGGGGGAAGCTCCCCGAAGCGGCTGAGAGCGTGGCGGTCTGCAGACAGGTCATCTCCTGCTCACACCAGTGGGGAGGAAACTCTGCTCCGAGTGGGGCCGGATGGGCTCTCTCCCCTGTGACCCCATGACTGTCTGCCGGGCAGGCCCCGGACCACTTAGAACCAGCAAACCAGCCAGGGTCGCTGACTTCATTTGCATCCTGATCTCCCTCAAGTTTAGATTCTGTTGGTGGGGCCCAGAAGTGAACTCAGCCCCTGGCTGCTGGCAGTTCCCGCATGAGATGAAGCAGCTCCTGCCCGGCTAGCTGCCCCTGCATGGCCCTGTGCCCAGGGCCCCTGTGTCAGCCCTTCCACCACCCACCTGGACAGTGCCACAGGGGCTCCCTGGTCTTCTGTGGTCAAAGCCCCCCCTTGCTCAAAGCCTCGACCCAGGGGCCCTTCCAGGCAGTCTGCTCCCCGTGTCACCCCCATGTCACAGAGCCTGTGGCCTTCTGTCAGCCACGATGCTGCCCGTGGGTCTCTGTCCACTGAGGAGCAGACTCCGCTCAGTGAGGCCCTGCACCGGCTGACACACTGCCCCCAGTCAGCATGTCCACAGCCCTGCTGGCAGGGGCCCGGGGGTCTCATGGTACAGGGCATGGCCCCTGTGATTCAGGAACCGCTTTGGGCAGGGAGACTCCTGAGGAGGGCAGGAGGCGAGGCAGGCCCCCTGTGCCCTGCCCTGGCCAGGATACCTCGGCAAGGGGCCAGGACCGGGTCACCACCAGGAAGCACATGGCCGAGTCTGCCGGCAGCCTCATCCGAAGGTGCTGGGTAGGAGTCTGCTTAGGGGCCACTGCTGTCCTGGTGGGTGGTGGCACAGGCCTGGCCCAGGCCCCCGTGGACAGGGGCAGAGTCCTGACTGGGTGACATGGAGGTGGGGGCTGGACTGGCAGGGCACCTCAGGGCACAGGGCACCTCGGGGCACAGGGCACCATGACAAGGAGATGCCCAGGGCCAGCTGGACGCGCAGGTCCGGGCTCAGCTGAGGGGTCGCCCCAACTGAGGGGCCGCGCCTGCACAGCAGGGAACGTGGGTGTGCATGTTTGTGTGGGAGTGTTTAGGGGTGTATGAGCACACAAGCCAGGCAAGTCTGCGTGCATGGGTGAGTGCGCATGTGTGTATGCTGGTATGTATAAATGTGCAGGTGACCCGTATTCGTGTGCGTGTGTGTACGTGTGCACCAGAGTGGGAGGCTATGTGCACCCAGGTGAGTGTGCACAGGTCTGATGGAGTCTGTATGTGAGAATGTGTGTGAGTGGTGTGCATGCTCATGTGCAGGTGTGGAAGTGGGAGTGTCCGTGTAAGTGTGCGAGTCATGCTGCCTCCTCAGGTCCCGCCTCAGGCCCACCAGCTGCTCAGCATCTGTCCCCCAGAGTGACGCCCCCGCAGGCGGGCCAGACTTCAGGAGCCCCTGCAAGTCTTCTCCAAGCCGCAGAAACCAACTTTCTTTTCTTTTTAAAGGCAGTTTGCTGGCTGGGTTCTCTCCTTTCTCCCAGGCTTGCAGGGCAGCCCTGCCCCGAGCCGAGGAAAGGAGGCCGGAGGCATAGACAGCATGAATGGGGGCCGGGCCTCCACTAGGCCGTTCCCGGGCATGCCAGCCACAAGCTTCTTGGCCTGATGGTCTCCATAGCAGCCAGCCTGTGCACATCCCTCCTCAAGACAGCAACAAATACACCCCTTCCGACGGTTCCCAGAAGAAGAGAGGGCAAGGAGGTCTTTTTCGCTGCGAGGCACAAACCCCAGCCCGAGGCTAACCCGTCCCATCTGGAAGATGCTGCTCCACCTGGAGACCTCCCTCCCTGATGGGCCCCAGCGGAAAGCCCTGAGCCACCTACAACGGCCCACACTGTCGGGCTGGGTGGCCTCTCCCTGCAGGTGGACCCTGGGTCGGAAAGCTGTTCCCAGCTGCCCCACTTCAGGCCACTTCATGGCCCCTGAGCCCTCTGTGCAGGGCCGTCCGAGAGCCCCCAGGCCGCCGTGGACGGAGCAGCTCTCTCCCAGTCCTCCCTGGTCGGACGTCGTCAAAGTGGCAGCAGGGCTGAAGCTTTAGGAACTGCAACTTCCAAGTAAGTGACAGGACACGTCACCCACAAGGAGAGCCCTCGCACGCAGCCTCTCCTCCGGTATTTGCACACGAGTGGAGCCCGTGTCCTCTGGCCGCTCCTTAGGCCTGGCCGCCTGCTCCTCCCACTCCTCCTCCACCCAGGACATGGCTGCTGCTTTTTAGCTGAGCCGCCTCTACAAGACGAGAAGAGGTGAAAATTTAGGGACACCAGGTTCCGTCTGCCTGCTTTCCAGTCTCTGGCCAAGGGGACAGACCAGGAATCATGGCTTAGTGGGCACCTCGTGGAGCCCCCGTGTGGATGGATGGCTGGCTGCCCACCTTGCCCCTCCAGGGGTGGTGCCCCCAGCAGAGTCCTCTCCAGGCCGGCAGGACCAGCCCAGGCTCATGGTGGTGGCCTTGCTCTGCCAAGCCATGTACAAACAGCTTGGCTGGGGGAGCCTTCTGGAGGCAAGGAGTGGGCGGGCGCATCAGAAACAGACTCGGAAAGAACTCCAAATTAGTCCCCCGATCTTGGAGGTTTGCCAGCAGAAACATGCCCCCTTTCATGTTCCAGCACATCAGATGTGCCAGAAGGCAAGACTGGAAACAGCAGCATGCCCTCAGGGTGGGGGAACATCAGTATGATGCTGCTAAAAGGGGGGGTCTTTGGCCAAGCTTAGGTGTGGCGCAGAACATGCAGCTCCTCAGAGAAAACACAGCTAGGAGCAGGAGGGCTGCGCAGCTCAAGTTCTAGGAGGACACGGTGCTTCTTTTCTGGGCGCTTGGAAGGGACGTGGGCTGATGGGGACAATGGCTTTGTGTCGGATCCATTTACTATGCTTCAGGAAAGGAAGGGGAGAGGCCACCGTTGGGCTTCTCCTCAGTAAACGAAACTGCAACCCCAGAGGCTGGATCGGCTGAGCTCAGCCCGAGGTGGCTATGAGGGCCCAGGCACTGGCGGGGTGCCCAAGGTCAGTGACCGCAGAACCTCATTCTGCCTAGGGTCCCTGATCCACAACTGCCCACCACAGGAACTGGACCTTCCAGATGCCTGCCATGCCCACCTTTTGCAGTCAAGCCAGGCCACATGTTCCCTTGCTAGCCCTGTTCTCACACAGAGACACACCTTTGGAAATTCTCAAATTTGGAAATCTCTTGATTAAAAAAAGAAACCAAGCCTTGGGCCGGGGTGAGGCAGAGGGCCTGCAGTTATAGATGTGGCGCTATGTTTCCCCACACGGTGAATTTTGGTTTCTGGGGCTGATTCTCAGGCCCATATCTCTACCAGGTGCAGACAGTGTGGATAAATGGGGTCAAGGCGGCAGAGGAGCGCCCTTGTGGAGGCTCCTGAGAAACACACAGGTCCAGCCCCAGGGTGTCTTCGAAGATGAGATCTGGTGCACCCGTTTGCACCTCAGTGACACAGAGAAGTGTCCAGGCCAGAAAACAGGAGTCCCCATGGCCATGAGAGGTCCTGGGCACCTGCAAAGCAGCATGGCACCTAAACCAGAGCTGGCTGCCCTCAGTTTTCTCATCTGTAAATAGGTTCAGCTGAGGGTTAAGTATGCGTAAACCACATAGAGCTTAGCAAAGGATCTGCCCCCTGGAAAGTGCTGAGTGATGTACTGTGGAGGTGAGAACAGTCATGATAGTGACATCAGTGACAGTGGTGATGATGGTGGTGATGGTGGTGAAGGTGGTGGTGGTGATGGTGATGGTGGTGATGATGGTGATGGTGGTGATGGTGGTGGTGGTGAAGGTGGTGGTGGTGATGGTGATGGTGGTGATGGTGATGGTGGTGATGGTGGTGATGATGAGGGTGGTGAGGGTGATGGTGGTGATGATGATGGTGGTGATGAAGGTGATGGTGGTGATGATGGTGGTGGTGGTGAAGGTGGTGGTGGTGGTGATGGTGGTGAGGGTGGTGGTGGTGAGGGTGGTGATGATGGTGATGGTGGTGATGGTGATGATGATGATGGTGATGGGATGATGATGATGGTGATGACGGTGATGGTGGTAATGACGATAGCGGACTCTGGATAGAGGAAGTCAGGCCCCACTATGTGTGGCCTGGTGGGGAAGGAACCAGGGTACAGGTGCCCCCCATTCTCTCCTGCCTGCACCCCGCCAGCTGATGGCAGACCCTCTAGGTCAGCCCCTGGGCCATACTAGCGCCAGCCAGGCAGCGAGATGCATGTGCCCACTGAACAAAACAGAGGGAGGCGTGGGCACGCAGCCCAGAGGGAGCCCTCACCCGGAGGCCTGAGCAGCTCTCAAAGGAACCACAAGGTGCACACCTGGCCTTGCACAGCCCTCAGGCTGCCTTCTCTCTCCTCTGGGTCATGGAGACCCATGGCCCTGCATGTCCTCCCTGTGTGTCCTCCCTACGTAGACCGCTCTGCCTAGCTGACTTCCCAGGCTCTGTGTGGCCCCGTGTCTTTCTAACAAAAGCGCTCCGTGGCTGATTATCTGCCCTAAAGACTAACGCGGTGTGTCTGGTCACCTCTAGATGAGGCGGCTCTCGTCCCCTTAGGGCCAATAACATTTTATTTTTTTGATTCACGTAAATGAAGAAAACATTTTCAGCCTGTAGCTGGCTCTCCGCCCGGCAAGGTCCTGGACCCACGACGGCCATTTGACAGTAATGGCCCGGCCCTTGCAAGCCTTGTTTGTTCCAGCGGTTTCTCCACCTCTTGCCTGGATGTCCTACACAGGTGATTAGGGAGTCTAATTGAGTCGGCTGTAAAAAGATAATTAATTGACATTTCCCTCCCAGAGAGGTCAAGCTGCCCGATCTCCCTGGCTGGCTCAGCCTCCAGGTCCTAGTTGCCCTCCCTGGAGGCAGCACAGTGACCTTTATCTTGCTGATAAAGCCATAATTGTTGTAATTAAAATTGACATAAAGGCTTCAGAAGTAACTCCCCAGAGCTGGAGTCAGGCGTCTGCTCTCAGGGGGTCAGCCTGGCTGGGGTGTGGCCCCAGGATGCACCGGGAGCAGCTCCGAGGGCCCTTGGAGGCTAAGGCGGGACCCTCAGCAGAGAACACTGTGCCCTTTGGAGCCCAAGGGAAGACAGGACACTTCTTGGGGCCCACAGAGCCCAGACTTAGAATACCTGCCACGTCCACCAGAGAATTTGATGACTTCGAAGTAGCTCCATCAGGGTGGGGTGGAAACTGCGCTCGGGAGGACACTGGCCTGCCCCCTGCCCACAGGTGGGCAGGAGAGGGACTGGAGTGGCAGACGCCGTGCCTGGTGATGTCTCTACAGCGTTGTCCTTTATCAGAAGTCAGGTCTTACTTCCTTTGGGTGGCACCTACCAGCAGACTTTTAGCCTTTTCTTTTTGGTGGTTTGGCCTAATGGGACCGGGTTTGCCAACAGTGTGGACAGGGTGAGGAAGGGGCTGCAGGAGGTGGGGGGCCTCAGGGGCGCTTCCCACCCCCTGGCAGCAAGACGGGCAGCAGGGGCAGGCTGGCCTGGACATTACACCTGCAGCAACATCCTGAGGTCAGGGGCGTGAGCAGAGGCCAGAGGGGCCAAGCAACCAGAAGGCCCAGCGTGGCGGCAGTCATGAGCGAGGAGACGTGGGTTTGAGGGCATGGCCAGTCCTGGAGGCCCTGCGGCCAGAGGCCTGGACTTGTACTCAGGATGCGGGAGAACGTCAGGGGAAGTTTGGAGCAGGCGGGGACAGCGCCTGATTGTGAATCTGTGTGCTGGGGTGTCGGGTAGGACAGAAGGGCCAGAGCTGGGGCCAAGAGGCCAGGCGGTGGCCTGGACCCCAAGACAACAGCTGTGGAGAGACCAGGATTGGGGGGCATCGGCGAAGGGTGGGGCAGAATTGAGGATGTCGCCCACATTCCTGGTCCAGCAACCAGGTCGAAGGCAGGGCCTCTCACCGAGAAGGGGAGACTGAACTGCAGGAGGGGTGGGAATCGGGTCTGGGGGACCTGGAGCTCCGTGTCCAGGGGACAGTGCGTGGAGCTGTCTGCAGGGAGCTGGAGCTGGGCATCTGGCCCACAGGGGAGGCAGGAGTTGGGGGCTCATCTGGGAAAACGCGGTGCTACTTCCATGGGGAGTGAGGGGGCATGGACAGAGGAGAGAATAGGCCAGCCTGCACCCGGGGACTGCTGGCAAAGGGGCTGGGGAGGGAGGCAAACAGAGGCAGGGGAGAGAGGTCAGCTGTGGCCACTGACGCCGCGGAGCAGGTGGGGGCCTGGGCAAAGCTGTGCTGATGTCAGGGTAGGGGCCACTGGTTCGCCATCGTGAGAAACCTGGATCTTCAACAAACGGAGAAGCCTTGCGCTGACCAACCTCCTGCTACCGGCAGACGGTGCTCCGAGCAGGTGCAGCTTTGAATGATTTTAAACTCCTAAGCAAACTAGAAAGGCCCTGCACTCAGTGGGAGTGCAGGACCTGCAGGCCTCTCCTGACCTCCCATGAGCTCCTTGCCTCCGTTAGGGGAACTGCAGGCTCCCTAAGAGGCTTCCGGGTGTTCTCAAGCACCCCCAGAGCCACCATGCCGTCTCCCCAAACTGTATCTGGCCTCAGCACGACCCACCTCACATATGCTCCATGCCACAGTCCACGCACGGGCCACCTTAGAGTGGGGTGGCCAGGGATGGCGCACTTGGCCTGTCTGGACATCACACATGTAGAGCGAATAGAAGCTGAGTGACTGATTGGATGGACGAGCCAGGAAGCCACGGTCCAGCTGAGACCAAGGAGGCGAAGGAGGGCCAGGGAGGGTGTCTAAGAAGAGAGGTCAGCATGCGTGGCTTGAGTTTGGCCAGCCTGGACTGTGCTCTGGGGGCAGTGAGGGGGGCCGCCTGGCTTCCCGTGAAGGCCACTGTTGCAGCCACATGGAGAATGGCTCAAAGTGGGGAGGTAGGACCCAGGAGTCCTGCCGAGGGCAGTGCTGGTGTCCGGAGGGAAGTACTGGCCAGGCAAGGGTATGGCAGATGAGGGAGAGCATCAGTGGATTCAGATTCGAGTGTATTTTGAAGGCAGAATTGATGTCGCTGCTGCTGCTGCAGAAATGCTGAGGGTAAAAGAAGGGAGGGGTCGACTGGAGGCTGCCCCCCACTTCTGGTTCGGGTGCCTGCGTGTGGGGTGCCAATCACTGGAAAGGTGGTGGGCAGATTTGGGGGTTCCATCTGAGAAGTATGCGAGGCCAACAAGTGGAGGTGGCGGGAGGGCAGCCAGGTGTGCAAGCCCAGCGTGGTTGGCGTGCAGTCATGTTTGTGGAGAATGGGTGCTCGTCCCTGGTGGAGGCGCCCCTTGGTCTCTTGTCAGGTAGTCCCACTTCCAAAGGCTGCACCTGTCACCCACTCTTCCTCCCATCCCCCTCACAGCAGAACTATGCTCTTTGTAGGGCTGTCCCATGGGGTCAGATAAGCTTCCCTACTCCCAGTCCAGGCCAGGGACATGGCATGGACTCCTGGGTTCAAATAGCCTGAATCTAAAAGATTCCCTCCTAGGACTGCAGACATAGCTGCCTTTTTAAGCCATTTCGTATTGGGTTTCTCTCACTTGGAATAAAAAGGGTCTTAGAGCCTCCTTCTCTTTTGTCCTTGGACAACAAATGGCACAGAGGGAAACTCCTGCCTGAATGCCCAGGTGATCTCAAATGTCACACCTCGTTGGCTGAAAGTTGGAAGCTTTACTGAGCAATCATCTGTTTCTCCATGTCCTCTCCCCACCAAGTCAACCGGTTGATTTCAGTGACATTGGTGCTACCCAGATAGAGCATGGTGGCTGACATGTGTCAATATGACCTGCAACACGTGACAAGTGGCAATAATGACAGAACCTCTGCTCTGAGGGGGCCATGAGATTTCCTTGAGAATCTGCCTGCAAGTGCTTGGCACCAAGCTGGCGCCTCGGCTGCTGTGACTGTCACGAGAACAGACCTCTTCACACAGCTCAGTCGGAGCCCCAAGCCCGAGGGAGGCAACATGCCCGGCTGGGTGTGCACGCATGGTGACTCGCGCACAAGTCCACTTTCCAGCCCTCCCTCGCCCCCGTCCCCCATAGACGGCGTGTTGCGGGTCCAGGTCTGAAGCTGCTGCCATCAGAGCAACTAGCAGCCTTAGTGCTTTCCTTCGGGGACCCACTCGCACACGGTCACCTTGGGAGGGTTACTGGGATGCGGAGCTGGGGCCTTCATTGTTGGAGGTGTCGATAAAAGAGGTAGTCAAAGCTGGCTCCTCTCTAGTCCACGTGGAAACTGTCGGTGCGTTAAGAATGGAAATTATGCCGTCAGCAGTACAGTTCCCACTCATTGCCCAGGACGTAAATAGTGTGAGGACAGCAAAAGCTAATGGAGAGAAGGACATTAGTTAAAGAATGTCCTTGCAGAAAGAAAGACTTTACTTTTTATAAGCCGCCATAATGATGAAATTAAGACACCTCCGAGAGAAATAATTCCCCACCTGTAATTTGGAAATACTTCTGGGGCCCGTCTCTACTTCTCCCTGCAGAAGTTGAGCTCTGGGGAAGGGGCGTTAACGCCTGTGGCTGCAGGCCCCGTCCAGTGCCCCCTCGAGGTTCCCCCCTGCAGACTCTGTTAAAGCAGGAGCGTCCTACCCACCCTGCCCCCTCCAACCATCCCCAAGGCTTGTCCGGCTCCTGTTGGCAGCTCCTCCCCAATGGTGAACTGGGCAGGGGCCCTCGGGACAGAGGGCAGTCAGAAGAGCCCGGGAGCCCAGCCCCCATAGGATAGAGGGTCCGTCCTGCTACATGTATGTTTAGGACAGTCCTGGGGTGGCCCCTGCACCAACCCAACATCATAGTCATCACCATGTAGCCCCAGCCACTGACTTTCTGTGCAAAAGAGATGAAGGGAGGGGCCGGCCCCGTGGTCTGGTGGTTAAGTTCGGCACACTCCACTTCAGCGGCCGGGGTCGGTTCCCAGGCACAGACTTAGACCACTCATCGATGGCCATGCTGTGGCGGTGACCCACGTACAAAATAGAGGAAGATTGGCACAGATGTTCGCTCAGGGCGAATCTTCCCCAGCAGGGGGGAAAAAAAGAGATGGAGGGAGGGGGGCGGCTAGGGCTGCAGCTCCACCTGCGAGTGGGGCAGATCCTGGGGACGGGATGGCCAGAAGAAATGCCCCCTTCACCCTCACACCTTGGGACCCCTGGAAGAGGAGGGATGCAGGAAGCCGGGATGGGCAGGGGTCCGCAGTGCAGGTACCCACTGTGGGGACAGACAGGCCAAGCCCAGCCCTCTGCCATTCTCGGGCGCCAGAGTATTTTGGGGTCTCCTGTGGGGCTCTTGCCCCTTGGGTCTGGTGGCTGCCAGCAGCTTCCACACTGCACACTTGTATATGTGGCCTGATATCACCCATAGCATGCAGGCATTATTAAGTAGAGATGTCCTCCTCTGGTCACACTGTTCAGAAGAAGGTGCTGGGCTCTGCTAGGCTGAGCATGGGGCCTCTGACCTGGGGCCTGTCTAGGCCTTGCCCGGACCCCCGAGGCCTTAGCTGGCAGCAGCATTATGGTAGGAGACCCTCCCAGCCCCAGAGCATTGGCCTGCCAGGCCCTGATGGTGGACCCCAGATAAGGAGGTGGTGAGGGGCCATGGGTCCCAAAGTACACGCAGCACGGAGCCTGCTCTGTCTATAGGGGGGCCGGCCAGTGGAGCGCTTGGACCAAGGTGCCTCTTTGTCCTGGCCCTGCGCCCTGCCTGGCCACTCACCTGGAGATGGCTGTGTGCCCAGAGTTCTGGGCAGCAGGGACACGACCCCCAGCCCCCAGGCCCACGTGGCCACCGTGCCCTAAGCACCTCAGTCACAGAAACCGCACTTCAGAGAAGCCAAGTGAACGGTTCTTTCTGATCTTTGTGATGCTTAAATGGCTTTTCTGGTCTTCATTTTTCTGGAAAAACCTCTTTCTCCTCAGCTAGGGGACACGAGCCCCGCTGTCCCGAGGACTGTCGGCGAGTGGAGCAAGGCTGCGCCCAGTTCGAGGACATCTGCCTCGGGCCCCCTCCGCCCGGGTACCGCCCCATGCTGTTTGTGGACAGCCTCCACGAAGTAGGGGCAGGAGACGCCCTGGTGGGTCGGCCCCCATGATGTCCAACACTGAGGCCAGTGTGTCCGGGGCGCTCGGAGCAGAGCTCCCCGGTGAGCACCTCTGAGCTCCTCCCACCCCTGCTCCTTGTAGAAGGCAGGCAGCAGGCCCAGAGGCTGCCTGGGCCCCAGAAGGACGGCACCCACCACACAGGACCCACCAGGAGACAGCAGGTAGGAGAGATCGACCCCACTCGTGGGTGTTTGGGGATTGGTCTGGCCTTCCCGCCAGCTGGGACATGGGTGGGGCCTCCCAGGTGTGCCCATTCATGGGCGGGGGCCAAGGACGCCCTTCTCCACACACCTGCCTCGATTTCTCCCAGCTGTGCAACACCGCAGACAAGGCATCCATCTGCCCAGGGGTTGCAAAGGCTTCTGTGGCCTGGAGAAAGGGGTCTGGGTTTGCTCCCTCAGCAGGAGCCCCGGGCCTGGCCTAGGACAGCGATGTCGCCCACACCGAGGGCCCTCACCCAGGAACAGGGGCAAGGGGAGTGTGGCCCCAGCTGTGCCCCCATGGCTGACAGTCCTCTCTCGGCGACTCGCTCAGATGGGCCCGAGGTAGGCAGAGTGGAGCGGCCTGCTTCCTGCAGAAGACAGCCGGTGGCAAGGGCAGTCACAGGGGGCTTCCTTCCTCACGGGGCCACACGCACAGAGGCGAGAGGGGCCCCCCGGGCAGGCAGGGGCAGTCAGAGCACAGTGGCCTGGCACTGTCGTTGTGCATTCCTCACTGTTCCACACCAGGCCACCACAGTCCCCCCACACACCAGGGGCCATGAGTAGCCCACCCTGCAGAAGAGGAGACTGAGGCTTGTCCAAATCCAGTAGGATTTTCATTTGACAAATTAGAGAGGGCTGTATGTCGCCACGTGGGGAGCTGAGGAGACACCCCCTCTGTCACTACTTCTGGGTGACGTGCTCTTTCCAGCCCACCGCCCTGTGGGAAGGAAGTCTGAATTCCCAAGAAAGGTTTCCAGGCCTCTGCTTGCGGGAGCAGCTTGTCCCCCACCAACTCACGCAGCCCGGAAGGCTCAGGTGGGACTGACCCTCCCTCCTTCCGCCCAGTCCCTCAGCACCTGGAGCCGTGGGGAGCTGGCTACAGCACTCTGGGGCACCAGTCAGTCCCTGCAGAGCGGCCAGCGCCCGCCTGCCCCCCATGCCCCTGCCACCTGTGGTTTGCTTTGCTGTGGAAGCTGTGAGGTGCGGCCCCGAGTGGAGCAGACCTGGGGCTGGAAGCGGGACATCCTGGCAGCACGGTGCAGAGACCCTGAGAAAAGTCACCCGCTCTTGAAACACATGAGCCCTCCTTTGGGGACAGGCAGGCCCCCGGCCCTGGGGGGGGTTGGGGGTGGGAGAACACAGCCCCTCAGGTGGCAGAGAAGAGCTTCAGGGGCCAGGGAGGGTGCCAGGCCTTCCAAGACACCTGCCAGCTACAAAAACCCGGTCTTTGACCCAAGCGTGAGGCCTCGTCAGCCAGCAGAAGCCAAGGTCAGTATGCCGTGGACGCCCCGCACTGCCTGGGACAACTGTGCTTTTCTTCAGGCCCCAGCTCGGGGGCACGTGCTGAAATAGCCACGAAAAGAGCAGAGCTTGTGGGCACAGACCCAACCAGGAGACTCCAGGAAAATCAGGAATTCAGTGGAAACGGAAGAGAGCCTGCAGCGTCCGTCTTGAGTAGCAGCCTGCTGACGCACCCGCAATTAGATTGCTCCTCGGTGACGCCAGTGGGTGTGGGACGAGCTGGGAACACTCAGAGGCTGGCACGGTGTCGGCAGGCTGACGAGCCTCTGATCCCACTCGCGCGGCGTCTCCAGGGGAAGGGGCCGTCCTCCCGTGTTGTTCTGAGTCACGGTTTGTGAATTAAATATGAAGCTTGCTCGACACAAGAACTGGAGAAGCACAAACTTAAATAGCCAACATCCCGCTAACCGGGGAGCTCCCACGTGTGCGCAGTGTTTTGATCTCGGGATGTCTGTGAGAGCCAAAAGCTGCACCACCAAGAATAATCCACATAAATATGCACAGACCCAGATGCTCAGGGCAGACTTGCTGCTTGATTCTGTAACTGTGGCAACTCGGCAGCTGAGGTTGATGTTGAAACGTCTTATTTCAGCAAAAAGAAGGCCCTCACTGTCCAATTCCTCTCGAGAAAACAGAGGGAGCAGCCAGCCCACCCTCCCAGCCCTGCCGGCACCACTAAGAGCTTTTACGGAGCTTGAAATGAAATGTCCTCACACCAGGCTGTCACCATCCCAGGAAGGAACGGCCGCAGAATCAGAGTGGCATTTCAGAAGGCCCCGTGTCTCTTTGAGCATGAGCTTGTGACCAGCGGCCGCAGCTCGTTTCTGCCCATGTCTAAGGTTCCTGGGGGCCCAGCCCTAGGTGCAGGGTGGACGGCCCAAGGGTGAGGCCTGGCCCGTTCTCCCCGGGGAGCTGTGTCTCAGTGCAGCTGAGCTTCTGTTTTCCAGATACAGAAACCCTGGAGAGAGAGTTTTAATCCTGAACCCTCTGCAGCTCACGCCCCCCGAGCCGTGGAGGTGCAGGGCCCCTGTTTGCAGAGCTCCCGCCAGCCTGGAGCAGCCGCTGGTTAAACAGACATGTCTGAGCGTTGACATGCAAACCCAAGACTTCCTCTGGGGACCCCCAGCTCTGTGCCCCCTCGTCCCCCGAACCCATGTGGGTGTTTGTGTGACCTCCGACCCCACCCAAGGAAGAGTGTGGGGAGCCTGCCCATGCCCCCAGCACCCCATGCCAGCTCTGCCTGGGGATGTGGGCTGTCCTGACTGCCCCCCGCCGGCTCCCTTACTCTGGTTTGGGCATCAGCTCCCTGTGCCAGTGTCCAAACCTGACTCTTGACCCAAAAGGCCCACCCTTTGGGATTCTAAGAAAACTTTCCTTTCTAGCAACCATGCCTGGCTCTGGCAGATCCAAAGCGCTTGCACTTGGAGACACCGCATCTGGTCTGCATGAAGAATCCTCGCGAAGTCGCGGGTGTATGTTCCCCGCTGGGTCCGCCCAGGAGCAGAGCATGTGGATGCAAAGGGCTTGCCGCCACGTGAACGGGGCCAAGATGGGGCCCGGGAATGAGGAGCTCCTGATACCCTGCGAAGCCCCACCCCGGCTGCCAGGTGTCCTTGGGGCTCTTGTTTGTGGATGACGGACCCACGTGGGGTGGAGAAGGGGCGCATGGGCTCCTGCAGCCGGCAGGCCCTCGTCGCTTTCTGCCCGGGATGTTCTTGCCACCCCCAGTTCCCATTCAACTCAACACGTGGCCGCCTCCTTCCCATCCCAAGGACCCTCCATGATGCCATCTCACAGATCTCTCAGCTTCCTGGGGAGGCCCCTCTTTCTATAATAGGGAGTAGTCCTGCTGGGCCTGACCCAGCTGCTGAGATGAGGTGCAGGGTCCCCTGTCGGGTCTCCCCCTGGCTTCCTCCCCCAGAGGCTGGCTCAGGCAAATGCAGAGCCCACAGGGCCGGTCCCCCGTCCAGCAAGGACAGCCCCTGCCCAGCATCACGATCCGTAATCCTGCGTTGGTCGGTTTGTTTACGATCTGCCTCACCAGTTCTAGGGTGAGCTCCCTGGGGGGGCGGGATGTGGAGGGCATGGCCAGAGAGAAGTGACCAACAGGCCAAGGCTGGGAGAGGCTGGCATGGGGGCAGCCTGCCATCTCACCCTGTGACAACAAAGGGGCCACACCAAAAACAACCCCCAGGGACACAGACCAGCAGTCACTCCTGGCACAGCCCAAGGCCAGTCCGAGAGCCCACCACAGCCACCCCCAGACCCAGGCTTGCCCCTTCCCTCTCACCTCTAAGCAAACCTCAGAGCCGCCGCTCGCTCACGGGGATGTTTTCCCTCCTGTCTCCTGACCTGCTTCGTTGACTTCCCCAAGGACAGGGATATGGACAGAAGCTAATTACAAACTGCACAGACATGTCTGCTGCTTGTCCCGAATCTCAGGCCAACTGGCAGACACTTGCTCCAGAGACAGGGTTCCCAAGGTGTTAACAGTTTTCGTGGGAGCGAGATGGAAGTGTGTGTAGACGGCTTCCACGGCCAGAACCCCGCCATGCCCACATCCCCCACCCAGGCAGGCGTGCGGGCAACGCTGCGCCCCAACATCGTGTCTGCAAATGTGCGGCAACACTGGAAACTTCCCATTCCCTCCAACCCCGCACCTGGTGGCCTGGTCTGGGACTTACAGACATCGGAGGCTAAGTGGCCTGCGTGGTGTCCGACACCAGGACGAAGAGCTCCTGCTGGCCAGGGGACAGCAGATGCACCAGGCTGACACGCGTGTCCGGGCCTGTGAGCAGCTTTTGGCCTCTAAGTGTCGGACCCCAAGGTCCAGGGAGGGAGGGATAAGCCGCCAAGTTCAGGAGGCCACCATCCCGCCTGGGGTCACCTGAGTGGGGACCAAGGGGGTCCAGCTGGTGTCTCAGCTTCTGGTGTCTGTGGGAGTGGTCAAGACGGCCGGGCTGTGAGGCTGGGGACAGGGCCTGCTAACGGTGAGGCCCGGGGCCTGTCTCCCTCAAAACAGCCTCAGCCGTGCCCGCATCCCCGTGTGGCCCCACAGATGGGAGCCATCTTCCATGTCCTCCAGCACCCCTGGGAAGGGCCGGGCTGAACCGCCTGCCCCTGGGTCACTGGTGCCCCTCCACCCGGTGACCCCTCAAAGCCTCAGTGAACCTCGCGCTTGCTCACCAGTAGCTTCGCCCCAAGCCAGTCTCTGCCATCCAGGGGGCTCACACAATGGAAATGACTGAGAAAGCGCCTCCCCATCTCCACAGAGGCGAGGGGTGACAGCCACCCCATTTACGTAAGGGGAGAGCATTCGGGAGGAAGCATTTGTCATCTGTTAACAACTTTCAGGCACAGTTCTGCAGTATCTTCTTTGACTAAGAAAAATTACCTTTGTGCCCCTCAAACAGGCACTTCGGTGGAGGAGGGAAGGGGGCGAGGGTCCCGCAGACCCCGCAGCCATGCCCGCTGGGGCAGAACGTGTACCCTCGGGCGTTGGGGGGGGGGCGCTGTGGGGCCCACCCAGAGCCCGGCCAGCGGCAGGCCCAGCCCCTGCCCCTCCGGCGGACCTGCTCTAACCGTTTGCTCTCGGGGGGCATGCCCACCCCAGGAAGGGGCGCCCAGGTACGGCCAATCCTCAGGTCCCAGCCCCCAGCCCACTTGGGACTCCTCACCATGTGTCCCCCACCCCTCGGAGGGAGCAAGTTGGGGGTTGCCCTGACCCCAGCCACCCTGGGCAGAGTCCCCGCCGGTAGGGCCCTGGGCGTGGATGATGGGGAGGGGCCGGCCAGGGTCGTGAGCCGGGTCCTGGGAGTCACAGAAGGGACTGCCATGCATGGGGCTCTGGCTTCTCCCTGTTGCTGCTAAGTGGTTTCACCGTGGTCAGTGGGCCTGCTCAGGTCACCCGTCCCCCAATGTTGGACCAGCTCGTTGGAGGGGAGATTGTGGGTGGACGGGGCAGCCCCTCCATGTGGCCCTGGGACCAGAAGGGTCGGCAGAAGGCCCCGCATGCGGCGCTGCTTCCCTGGGTGAGCAGGGTTCTGTGGTGGGCCTCTCGCTGCATTCCTGCGGGAACATTCCTGGCATATTACAGAATTTCACAACATGACACAGAGCTCTGTCAGTTCCTGCACGATGTGAAACTGTGTCAGCTGCAAAAGATGGACTTGATTTCACAAATGTGGCCGTGAGTTTGCCCAGCCACACATGAGAATTCCACTGAGGTGGGGGGCACGCGGCTCTGGTTGCATTTTCCCCAGAAATCCTAAATGCCTGCTCTGTGACAGGAAAGCGCCGCCGCCGGCCATCCCATCCGCCAGAGAGGAGCTCCATCAGCCTGGTGATGTGTGCAGGACTTTACAGCACGACCTTGCCCATAATTGCTCATTGACTGCTCAGCAAAGGCCCTGCCCAGAGCCTGACACACATAGCCACAGAGCCCCTCCCCCTGCGCACTCAGGGAAAATGGCTTTAATTAAGACTTCCGTGATTAGTCATTTAATCAGTCATTAGGCCAACACAGATGGAGCCAATTAATTCTTTTTCCTTGAATAGGTAGTTGATGCTCGCAGCCTGCGCAGCCCCCTCGCGCACAGTTGTGGGCGACCACCGCGCATCTAAGGCACGTCTCCAACCCCTTAGAGAGGCTGCCCTGCAGAGCGCCGGAGCCAGCATCCTGGGCTCCTCACCCACCCAACCAGGGGACGCAGGATGACCCGCCATCCGCCCCTCACCTGCCAAGTCACCAGAACAGCCCTGGGGGGTGGGGGTGCCGTCCTGTGAGCCCACCACTGGCTGCCCCACCGGGGCCCGGAGATGCTCTGGGCAGGAGCCACCAGGGTCAGCAGTGTCCCAAAGAGGACAGGCTCAGGATGGTGACCTGTCCCTTCTCTGAGCGCCAGCCCTAGCGGGTATGCTGGGCCCAATCGGGCAGGCCTGGCTGGTGAAGCAGCCAGAGCCAGGTGTGTGCCTGACAGTCTAGCTGGTGCAGCAAGGCCTGGCCTGGGCCTGCATGGCACAGCCACAAGCCCTCAGGAGGCCCCCATGGCGGGCAGATCCCTTGATGGAGGCTCAGCCTGGGCCGTGGAGCAGGGGTGGGGCTCCTTACTGGGCTCAGCCAGCAACTGCCCCTTCTGCCCCAGAGAGTAGGTGGAAACCCCCTCGGCCACAGGCCAGAGGCTGTGAGCCTGGCCCAGGACCCCCAGGCCTCCGACTACAGGCCCACAGATGCTGGCCTCCCACCACACCACAGTTGCTTCTGGGGCCCAATGCTGGGTGCCCTCCGGCCTCTCCCTCCACTCTGTGTCCTACGCAGGGCCCAGTTCAGGGGCCCATGGGCGAATGATTTTGAATTGAGTCTAGGACAACCCAAAGAAGCTGCATGTGAGGTCCGGGGTGAGCCCCTCCTCCAGCTCACCTGTGTGCCTCCCCCACTTCTGCGCAGACAGCACCCGCCGGCCTTTGGCACGTGCCGATCCCTCGGCTGGGAAGGCTCCCCGGCTCACCGCCTCCTTCACCAGGGAACGTGCTCAGGGCGCTTCATGGCACTGGGGTCTGCATCGGGTGGGGCAGCCTGCACCGCGCGGTGTCCTGGGTGGGTTGTCTCAGGAGGGCCCTGGCAGCACCCTGGGGGGACAGTTCTCAGAACAACAGGGGGCTGTGCTGAGGGCAGCAGGAAGACGGGATGGGGAGCCCCCATGTGGGTGGCTGGGGCTTTGGGTCCCAGGGCCACATGGGGCCTCTGCTGCCCGAGCCCATCCCGGGCAGGGCCAGCCCTCCAGACTCCCTCACCCCGGCCATGGACCCCTCGCAGGGTGGGCTCCACCTCAGCCTCCCGCCCCTCGGCTGGAAGCTCCTCTGGGCGGGTGTTCAGGGAAAACAAGAGAAAGGGATTGATCAGGCTCTCTAGAAACTTTTAAAGGTTGAGAAATGAGCGCTGTTTTGTCCGAGCAGGAATAATAAACCGGAGCAGGTGTGAGGGCCAGGCAGGAACAGCTGGGTCGTGGATGGATCCCTCGTGCAGCGCAGGGGTGTTTCTGCCTGACAGAGCTGGAATAATCACCCGAGGGCAGATGGAGGCTGGCTGGGGGGCGAGCGGGGCCATTAACCCTTCGCACACCCCCTCCGGCCACAGGCTGGGGCATCACTCACAGCCCCTGGAGAGAGCCCCCCTGGCAGGCAAGCAGACACCCCCCAAACAGAGAACACCCTGCAGGTTTTCCAGGGCCCAGAGCCAACTGCCCACTGGGGACGGGGCCCTCACCCCTGGGCCAGGGCTGAGAAGTTATTAAAGCCTCAGGTGCGTCTGCGCCTCCGCCATCTTGACCGTCAGCCACTCTCCTAGCCCCAGGCATGAGGGGCTCACTTGGAGGAGCCACCGTGGAGTGTGACCCCGCTTTCCTGTGAGCCTGGGTGAGGAGATGCCTCCCAGGTGCCCCATGGGGCAGAGGACCCTCTACAGACAGGGGATGAGCTACCTGGGAGAGGAGCTGGGGGCCAGGCGCCCGATCCAATCGGGGTCTGTGCCCGTGGCTTCACTCGCCTGCTCAGGGCCCTGTGGCTCCGTTTCTCGGGGTCCTGGGGAGGCAACAACGGTTTCCAGCTGGGCCCCAAATCCAGGCCAGCCGTGTTGTGGTAATTAGCTGACTGTTCTAATTTTGGAACTTTCTCGTGGGCTCTCCATGGGGGCCGCAGAAAGCCCTGGGGCTCACATCCTACGTGAGCAGGTCAGGAGAGCTGGGTGGCTTCTCTGTGCCCGCCCACTCTCAGGCTGACGGCCGTCCCCAGTTTGTGTCATGATTGGCACCTGACTCCACGGCTCCCTGAGCCAGCACAGCCCATTAGTACTGGAGGCTGTGCATGATACCCACACAGCTGGGGGCAGGGGCATCTGCCCCCAGGATCCTGGCCCTTGACCCAGACGGCCCTGGGCCCCCAGGATCCTCCCCTGACCAGGTCGCAGGCCAGGATCGCCACACCCTCTTGCAGCAGGTCAGCCTCGGGCAGACTGGTCATCGTGCCCAGGTCAGGTCTCAGGGGATCCACACCCCATGCGGTGCCCATGTGTCCACAGACTGGAAAACAGATGATGACAAGGGTCAGGCCAGGCGCAACAGAGCCTAAAGCCTGCCTCCCCCAGGTCCTGTCCAGCCAGGTCTGCAGGTTTCTAAGTCTCCCCTCTGCCTGACCACGGGGCGCCAAGCCCCCACCCCGTGAGTCTCTTGGTGGGCCTGCGAGTGGACAGGCCCAGGTCATACGGGGTACTAGAGACCCTTGGCTCACTAGGGCAGTGGTCCCTCCAGGAGGGGAACCCCTTTCTCCTGCCACCCGCTCCCTAGGTGCCCCCTTCTGCTCAGCTGCCCCAGAGAAAGAGTGAGGCATGAGCGGGTCTCTGGGCTCCAGCCCCACTCGGCCAGGGTCTGGCCGACCAGCCTCAGGCTTTCTCT
The DNA here is from genome assembly GCA_031878705.1 of Tapirus indicus. Taxonomy (NCBI): domain Eukaryota; kingdom Metazoa; phylum Chordata; class Mammalia; order Perissodactyla; family Tapiridae; genus Tapirus; species Tapirus indicus. The sequence goes on along the minus strand of CM062924.1, from coordinate 85,720,970 downwards.
CTGATTATGGCCATCTTCTCGGCTCTGCCATCTGTTCTCCTGACCCAGGCCATGCAGAGAAGCACTGAGAAGCCACACACCCTGGAGCTTGGCTGTCGCCCTCATGCCCTGCCCAGGCTGCCATGGGGGCATGCTTAGGGTCAGATGCACTTGTGGTAATTTTGGCAGAACGGAGTCCCCAAGGGACACACCTGTCCTAGGAGAGGTGTAGGCAGGAGGGCCCGTCGAGGCCCCGCAGCTCTGACAGGATGCTCTCAGGGCCTCAGGAAAGGGAAATGCTAAGCCACAGGGCCAGGGGAGCACCAGGGCCACCCGTGCCGAGGGGACAGCCAGTTGGACTGGTGGGTCACTTGGGTAGCTGAGCACCTAGTGGGAACCAGCAGGTCACCGTGCTGTCACATAGGCTGACGAGCTCCCCTCCTTGAGAGGGTCCAGCTCTCTGGGCATCAGCTTGGCCATGTGTCCCGCTGGGGCAGGCAGAGGGCGAGGCCCACCAGGCCTCATGGGGGACTGGGGGAGCCTCCACGGAGCCTCACTACAGAGTGAGTCACGCTGGTCGAGGCCCCATCTCACTGGGACACATCCGGTCAGGACAAGATGCCACTGGGGGCCTTGGAAGGACAGCCCTGTGCAGCAGGCACAGAGGGGAGGAGGGCGGGAGGTGAGGCTGCCCTCCCCCGCGGAGCCCCCCTTCAGGATGGGCCCCTGACAGATGAGTCGGCGCTGTCTGGGCACCATGTCTCGGTTTGGTCCATAACTGAGGAAACGGAGCCCTGCTTTGGGCCAGGATAGAGTGCAAGGGGCAGGATTTCCCTCCCACAGGTAAACAAGTGAGAAAGTGGACAAGATGGAGGACACAACAGCCTCAAGACAGCGGACACCAGGCGGTGGTCGGACAGCACTCTGACCGCCCCAGCTCACCGCCTCCAGAGTTTCCAGCTGTGGTGCAGGGGGAGCACCCAGGCGGGGTCAGGGGTCCCCCTGAGGCGAGGGACAGAGCTGGGCATCCCGGGAAGCCCAGGCAGCTAGAGTTCGCAGGACAGAGCACCAGAGAGGAGAGCGCCCCGGAGTCTGCGGAGCACGGGTCAGCACGTGCATGCTCGAGGCCAGGGAAGGACCACCGAGAGGATCAGAGGGAGTCCTGTCCAGAGGTCACACAGGGCTGTGAAAAGTGCTCGTTCCAACAGCCAGGCGGGAGACCTGGGAATTCACGGGGCGTTGGGACAGCAGTCGCAAGGCTGTTGTCTTCATGGTGGGAATAATTAGCCCATCTTAAACCCCACCTCACAAATCTTAAAAGCAAGACACACAAGGATCAAACTATTTCTAAGTAACTTCACGGCATCAAGAATATTTATACGAATACAAAAATATCCAGCACCCAAGAGGATAAGATCCACAATGTCTGATCAAAGGTTACCAGGCACCAAAGAATGCAGGAAAGTACAATCCATCACAAGGAGAAAAATCGATCCATCACAACTGACCCAGAAGTGACACCGGTGAGAGAATTAGCAGACGAGGACGTGAAACGGGTTATAACTGGATTCCCTGTGTTCAAGTGGAAGATGGAACATGGTACATGGAGACGTGGAGGACGTGAAAATCGGGCGACTAAACTTGTAGAGGTGAAGACTGGACCGTCCCCGTGAAGGCCCGGGGAGGGGTCGGCCGCAGAGGAGACAGGAAAGGCGAATGAGCGAGAGGACGCAGCCAGAGGAACCAGCCCCACGAGACCCAGAGGAAAACAAGACGGAGCCTGCTCGTCACAATGAGGGAGGCTTTATGGCCAAACGTGCTCGAAACTGGAGGCTCCAGAGTGGTGGGGAAGGAGGGGACGGAAACAACAGTGGAAGGAATAATGGCCAAAATATTTTAGAATTTGATGAAAACTATAAACGCACAGATCCAAGACACTCAACGAGCCTCAAGCACAAGAAACCTGAAGACCAGGACACGAACCACAGACGAAGGGAGAACCTTGAACATGGACATGGACGTGCAGGACGAGGGGGAGCCCGGCGCTTCTCCCGCTCCCGGCCCCTCCCCACTCACGCCCCATCCCCAGCCCAGCCCAGCTCAGGAGTCCCCGCTCCTCCCCAGAGGAAGCCTGTTAGCCATCCAGTTCTGATCCCTCCTGATTCGTGGAGGCTCAGCCCCGTGCTGTGTACACAGTTAGTGCCCAATCGGTGCTTCTGGGGTCAAACGGAACCCCCAGCTCACACCACCGCCTGGGACACACCTCCCAGGATTCCACAGGTGCCAGGCCCCAGCCCTGAGGGTCAAGAGAACCATCCAGTTGATCAGCGCCCCTGCGGCTCCTCAGCCAAGACTCCCCAGCTCCTTCCTGGCTCTGCCTCTGTTTTCTCCAAGCCCTGGGGGTTCTGTAAAAACTCTCAGGATTCTTGTAACCCCGTTTATTTCTCTTACAGCTGGCAGCCTGACAGACTCCTCTGGTTATTCTTAGTGCTAAATTATTTATCTGCCCTCCCTCCTCAGCCACACTTCAGAACCTTTAACGTGGCTCCTGGGCCTGAGCCAAGGCCCATTTCCCCCACTCGAAACGAAGTAATTTAAAAATCTTTTGTCTTTAATTTTTTATCCCCCGGAACCATGCATGTGGTATTTAAGTTTGGCAAGGGGTCAGAACCTGGGGGGTCATCGAGCTGGTGCCAGGGAGCCCCTGGCGCTCCGCCCCCAGCTCTGAGGACAGGAAACCGCTGCCACAGAGGGCAGGGGTGAGGGAGCCCTCCTGGCTTCCCCTAAGTCCCTCTGGGTGGATAATTGAGGGCGAAGCCCAGCCCGTCGCACCTGGGGCCTCCGTGTCACCCAGAAAGCGCGGCCGGCGGCCGGAGGACTCAGGATGGCTGTCCACACCGCACCAGCTCCCTGGTCCCCCCAAGGAGGCATGGAGGAGGCTGAGGGCCTGACTCGGGGCAGAAACGAGGACGCGGGCCAGGGCTCAGCTGGGGCATGCCCTGCCACATGCGGCCACCTGCACTTCCCTCCACAACAAAGTCCAGGTGGTCTTCACCAGGGACACAGCCGGGTCCTCCAGGCAGGTGACCCTCCCAGTGGGCAGGCAAGGTGGGCCTGTCACTCACTGCAGAGTGGGAACCGCTGTGGGTGCTGTGCCCCCCGAAACCCTCCAGCCGAGATGGGAATGCCGACCGGCTCGTCTGCGGCCTCGGGCAGGGGCCTCTCATGGCAGCTGTGGCCAGAGTGAGGGTCTCCGTCCCTCAGACGTGGGCCAGGCCCCGGGGCCCCCACCTCTCCTGTCTCCTCCTGCTGCCTTTTCTCTCCCGCCTCACGAGGTGACAGCGGTTTCTAGTCCCTCCAGGGGGGACAGGAGGGGGCCCCACAGCCCCACCCCCACTGACCCCAGCTGCCACTTGTCACTTCTTGCTGGAAAATAAGCGCCACTCCTACATCGCTTCTGAACAGACTGTGCACGTCAGCTGTTTTCTGAATGGCTCCTCTGCTCCCCAGTGAGGCCTCGGTGCAGACCTGACTGCAGCTCTTCAGCAACCACACCGGATGCCGCAGGAGGCGGTGGCCGTGGAGACGGGAGCGGGTTTGTTGCGCTCGGGCTCCTGCATCTCCTTGGGTGTGTTTGGGCTTAGACAGTGAGGCGCCGGCAGAGGGGTGGTACTCTCCTCCAGGTGTGGCAGAGTGGCCAGAGGGGGTTGCACATACTGCCCCTCGAAGGTAGAGATGGGGCCTCAGAGGACAGGGCGGTCACACCTGTGCCTGCCTGAGGCCTGCAGGTGGGGACTTCGAGGTCTCTGCTGTCCTCAGGGCCCCAGGAGCTGAGGCCCCAGTCTGGGGGTGTGCCAGTCAGTGGGGCCTGGCACTGCATTCAGGGGCTTCCTTCTCCTCCCGCAGGCCTGACAGGGCGGCCACGGCAGAGCTAGCAGCAGCGACGTTCCCAGGTAGGTGGGCAGCGGAGGGACACGGCTGAGCAGGGCCATCTCCAGCTGTCACTCCAGGATCCGAATGGATCCTTTATGTCAACCTCTGCGGGCATCCCTGGAGGCAGGACCGTGAGAGTCCTGGGCAGGTGGACAGGGATGATGATGGCCCCAGGGCCCTCCCAAGGCTCGGTCCCTTAGAACAGCTGTGGGCACCAGGCAGGGTGTCAGGTAGGGGGACACTCGCCCGTCCTGGGTGCCTCTTGGTCCCCTCAGCCAAGGGAGTGTCCCTGGTTCCTTGTCTCCGGGGTCCTGATTGGAAGGCCCGCGGAATTCCAGGTCCAGGACTCCTCTGCCCCCTCGAGCAGCTGGGAGTGTCAGCAGAGCCTGTGGCCCGCCGGCCCCTGCTGGCTGGCTGCAGCCAGAAAGGTCCCCGTGCAGGGGGGTGCCTCTGCCTCCCACTTCGCACTGGCACCGGCCGTCCCTACTGCAGCCACACTGCTGACTGGCCAACAGGGCTGGTGCCGTGGTCACCCCTTTCAGGACCCTGGGACCCTCGCGTGTGCCTAAAGAGGAGGTGGCAAGGGTGGGCAGATGGGACGCCCCCCTGTAGTAGTTGGGAGGGGCTGGCAGAGGATCGGCTGGACTCTGCCTGGCCCTGAAGAGAAGCGATTTCCAGGCTGTGAGGGGCAAAGCCAGGTGGATGGCCAAGTCCCCGAGATGCGGGCCGGGCCCGGCTCAGTGGGGAGCCGGGCACAGGGATCACCGCGGGATCACGTGGCAGTCGGGGCCGTACTCAGCGGTTTCTGAGGCCAACAGGGTGGCCACCAGCCAGACCCTTTCCCATCTGCGAGAGAAGGGCCTCAGGACGAGGTCAGATGAGGGCTGGGGCTCGGTTCTGCGGCCGCTGCTGCCCACTGAGCCCCGCCGGCTCCCCGGCGGCCCCTTGGTTGGGTTGGTGTAGCTGTGTGTTCCCGGGAACACCTAGAAACCGGCTGCTTGGAAACACTGCGGCGTTGCCATGGATGGCTTTTCCTCCAGGCCGGCCAGGGAGGCCTGGTGGCCCGGCTGCGGAATGTGGGCCCCCTCCCAGGCGGCCAGGCCCGGCCCCCGGCCCCCAGAACCACGGTTTTTTCTGAAGGAACTGACTCAAGGCCGAGCAAATTCCTGGCGGCCCCCGAGGCCCTTTCTTGTCCTGCCCCAGGAATACACGGTGTCCGCGGCCCCTGGGCTGGCCCGAGGCGGAGGGAAACCCCGCAGCGAGGAAAGCGGCCTGTTTTCCAGACCGGGCGCTGGAATGTTCTCTCTTACGGTGCGAGCCGACTCCTGCGCCCCATTTCAGCTGCGGCCGCATTCCTGGTGTGAGCCCGGGCCAGCCCGGCGAGCTTTTTCCACGCTCCGGTGCCAGCCCCAGCGGGCTCAGGGAGAGGAGAGGGCGGTTTCTATGGCGACCTCACTTTTTGTTATTTCTTATTTTCCTTTTTATGGTTTCTTCAACTTTGAAGCTCTCCAGACAGTTTACAGACTGCAGAGGGGGAAAGTGTTTTCTCTTCTCTCCCAGGTCCCCAGCAGGGCAGCCCCTAACAGAGAGCCGCCCCTTCCCGCAGCCCACAGGCAGGGTCTTCAAAACCACCCAGACGGCCCTGAGACTTAACTATTTTAGAAATCATTCCAGAGGAAATGAATTACTTTTCTCCTAAAAAGAGAGGAAAGTATTTTCAAAAGAATCCCTGCCCTCAGCCCCAAGCCCCATCAGCTGCGAGGGGCTTTCAGCCCACCCGGGGGGCCTTGACCAGTCCAATTGCCAAGCTGTCCCTGTGTCTGCCCCAACTCTGCCCCCAAGACGCTGGGGCCGTCTCCAGGCCTGTGTCCTGAGGTTGGACGTGGTTTCATCCACCCAAAATTCATTTATTCACCTACGCTGTGTGCCCAGCCGGCACCCCTGGAAGATGGCGGCCGGGTCCCACAGGCCCGAGGAGAAGGCCTGGAGCCCCAAGCGGGGCATGGAGGCAGGACCCCAGGCCGGGGTCCCAGGGCAGGCGGAGCAGGGCAGAGAAGAGCTGAGGGTGGGCAGGTGTGACAGGGCCTCGTGGGGAGTGAAGAACTGGGGGTAGAGTCTGCATCTTTTGAACCCAGAGGAGGGGCCCAGGCAGCCTCCGAGCGTCCATCTCTTGCAGGGGAGTATGTCATCATGATCCACGATGTGACCGCCCCTCCGTTCCTGGGCCGCACACTGCCCACCGCCTTCAGACACGTTCGGGTCTCGGCGAAGGGGACCAGGCAGCGGCCCCGTGTCCCTGGAGAAGGCCCGGAAGCCCAAACTAGGAGGGCCGCCCTGGATGCACCTGAGAACCACCAGCCCCTGGGGATGCAGCATACCCTTGGGAGGCCACCCTCGGTGTGAATGGAAGGAAACACTGCCTCTGCTTCCAGGGGCGCCATCCTCCACCTCCCCCGTCGGCCTGTGTACCCCCTGGCCACCGGCTTTAATAAAATCCTCAACACCGACTACTGAGAAGTACCTCACCCCGATGGGGGGCCCCTCCCCCTCCCCACACACCCCTTGCGGGCTCATCTGGCCATCCCAGGGCCAGGGCCTGCAATGGTCACAGGGTGCTCTTCTCGGCTGGCACATCTGCCCCACCTGCCCTCTCCCTGGGGTGAGCCCAGGCCAGGCTAGGGAGAGGGCAGTCCTGATCCCCTGCCACAGAGTCCTGCAGCAAAGCCAGCTCGGCTGACCCCTGAGCCTCCGCCCAGCACTGTCCAGAGCCTGGCTGGCCAGTGTCTTCCTCCTCCCCACCATCCCTGCCTTGGAGGGAGGCGCAGGGGTCCAGCGGGCGGCCTGGGGAAGTCGGACCTGGCTCCCAAAGGAGAAACCAAGAGGCAGAAAGCGGGTGACTAGGTTTTCTGGAAATGGGCCGCAAGTCTGCAGGGACGACTTCTCAGATTTGGCAGCTGCCTCTGAGACGCATCCACAGCCACTGAGCGAGGCCGGAGGGGATGTGAGTGGGGGAGACGCAGGGAGGCCTGCAGGCAGCCAGACACGCACTCCACACAAGAGGGCTGATGGCGGGCCCTGCCTCTGCCACTCCCTCTACTCACGGGCTCACCATGTTTCAGAGGCCGTGGGTCCAAGGCCGAGCCCTAGGGCTCACCCTTTACCTGCCCGCGTGCTGGATGGGCTGGGCTTGCCCCTCTGCCTTGAAGCCCACCACCTCTTCCCCATCCTCTCAGCTACCCACTTGCCTTCCTGGAGAAATGAGAACTGGGGGGGGAGCATCCAGAGCCCCCAGCCTCTCGCTGGCACAGTCACTCCTGGCCCCCGGTGGACCGTCTGAGCCCCCAGCCATGGAGCATGCTGCTGCTTCTGTCTTACACACCTTGACCCCACACCCTCCATCCAGCACCTACTTCCCTCCCACACTTGCCGCCAACACCTCCCCAACCTTCCCAATGAGAACTCCACCATCAGTGCTCACGGCAGGGCCACCTCCCCACTCTGTACCGACACCCCTCCGGACACCACTGGCTGCCCTGGCACTGCCCCTCCCACAACCCCAGCTGCCTCCCTCATCTCCCTGACCACCTGGCTTTGGGGCCCGGGCTCAGTCCCCGCCTCCCTCGCACGCTCACCCGTCCCCTGGTCCTGGGCACCAACCTGTGCCCTTCTGCGGATGGGCCTCTCCTGGCTCCAGACCCGTACAGCCAGCTGTGAGGCCCGGGGTATGGCAATGCTGGGACAACCTCCCTAGGGCATCGAGGGCATTTCAGACTTTACATGCCCCAAACTGAGCTTCTGCTGATCCCCAGACCAGCTCCTCCTCCTCAGCTGACAACACTGTGACCCCTAGTTTTCAGGCCCAAATCATTGGCATCTGCCTTCACTCCCCTCTTGCTCTGTGGTCCACCAGCAAGTCTTGTTGGTCCTGCCTTCCAATTTCATCCCTGGCACCTCACCCCACTGCGCCCCCACCCCTGCCCCTCCCCTGCAAACATGTGTCCGCACAGCTGGTATCAGCAGGTCACACCCTCGAGTCATTACCAGGACCTCAGGCCCAACCTGAGGTGGTCCGCACAGCTCGCTGCCCTCATCTACTGGTCACACTGGTCCCTGCAGGCCCTCAGTCATGCCAGGCAGGCTTCTGCCTCAGGGCCTTTGCACGGGCTCTGCCCTCTGCCTGGACAGTTCGTCTCCTGGATGTCACCTTCTCATGAGGCCTTGGCCACCTGCTCCTAAGCTTCACCCGCCTCCAGCAACAAAGCCTATTCCCCTCTGCAAGTGTCTCGAGCGCCACACCATGCATCGCACTTACTCATCCCCTTCGCAGTCAGTCTGTAGAAGTGTGGGGCCCACAGGAGGCCCTCAGCAAATATCTGCTAAATGAATGGGTGGCTTTGGAGCACCGAGTGTGCCAGGCAGCACAGGAGGCACTGAGAATGAACACGGCAGAGGACGTGTGCAGGAAGGACTGATGCCTGAATAGCTGGAGAGATGGGTGGGGGCTAGACAGATGGGGGAACGAAGGAAAGAAAGAGCATATGGATAGGTGGACTGTGGGTGAGTGAATAAATAAAAGGAAAACCAGGTGAACTGATGGAAGGAAGTGTGGATGGATGGATGAGCCTATGGGTGGGTGGGTGAATGGATCAATGGAAGTGTGAATAGATGGATGGATGAGTACATGGAAGGATGGATAGTTGGACAGATGGGTGGATGGTGGGTGGGTGGGTGGATGGATAGACGAATGGGTGGGTGGGTGGAAGTGTGGAGAAATGAATGGATGGATGAGTACGTGAATGGACAAACAGACACACACATGGATGGATGAATGGTGGGTGGGTGGGTGATGGACGTAACTATGGACGGATGGAGCAGAGGTCCGTTTGTCTTCAGGAGGAAGGTCCATGTGAAATAATTGTGTCCTTACTTGAAAGGCAAAAGGCGGCAGATGAGAAAAGGATTCCTACATCAAAACCAATCCAAACCAAACCTTTGCCATCCTGCCCGCAGCAGCTGCCCCATCGCTTCACCTTTCCTGCTTTTCTCTTTGGAGGTTTCCCATCCAATTTTTCCTCAATACAACTGAACAACAATCTGCCTGCCTCAACATGCCAGCCAATGGCTGGTGGATGGGGCAGCCCACAGGGAGCTGGGCCCCGGGTCCCAGGCAATTCTTTACCCCCCACTCGGTCCCGGCTCCCAGACCCAGTGGAGCAGCCGGGCAGTGAGCCGCCCAGAGGGCCAGCTTTGACAGCAGAGGCAGACCACTGTGGAAGTTTGGAGAGAAGACAGCCACTGAGGGAAAGGGGCTCCAGAACCTCCGTGACTGGGGACTCGATGCAACTCTGAGCCTGAGATGTGGGGTGGCAGTTAGGGCCACCTGGAGCAGGCCACATCTGCCAGCCTCTTCCTGGTTCCAGGAGCACAAGTGGCCACAGATGCTGCCAGCCTGGTTCAGCAGGGCTTCTGCCTCTGACTGTCCATCAGAAGAGGATGGGCGGCCGGTGTCCCAGCGGCGCATCCCCAGAAGGGGCCCATCCTCGGGAACCATCGATTCCTGGGTCAGAGTGCCTGGGCCCCAGGGGCTCTGTTTGGCCCGAAGTGCATGGCAAGCACAGCTCTCAGACCACCCAGCCACCAGCCTGGCGGTCAGCACAGGACAGAGCCTGCCCTGTCTGTGCCCGCCCTCCCACTGGGCCCCGCCTGGCACAGACAGCTCCTCCTGGCCTCATCTCCTGCTGGCCGGCGGGTCACCCAGGATGCTCCCAGGGGAGGCCTCCGTTCTCTGCAGCCTGGGCAGGCCGCCTGATCTCGGTGCCAGGCAGGTGGGAGGGCCAGCTGCGCGGACACCCCCAGACAAGGCTTCCTGGAGGGTGCCTGGGGACCCAGCCCGCCAGACCAGTTTCTGGGCATCCTGGCCAGCCCTGCCAGCTCACTGCCTGCCCGAGGCGGCCCTCAGCTCCCTGGGAGCCCTCAGTCCTGGTGGAGAGTTAGCAGGAGTCGCCAGGCAGACAGCGCTCAGCACCGAAAGCAGACACAGCTGCCTGGGGTCCCCCGCTTCCTGCCATCAGCAAGCGGCCGCCCAGGGCCTCTCTGATGGAAGAGGCCAGCTGAGGCAGGCACAGGGGACCTTAGGAGCCTGTTGGGGGCCCAAGCAGTTGGGGAGGGGCTGCCCTGGGCCCACTGCCCCAGGCCCAGGGCTGCCTTGGTCCCTCAGCAAGCCTGGGGGAGGTGGGCGGCAATGAGCAGGCCAGGCGGTGACCCACACTGGCCACAGCTGCCCCAGCCTGGGCTCCTCTTGGCACGAAGCCCTGGGTCTCGAGGAGCGGGTGGCCGCCCCACTGCCATGACCAGGGACAGTTTCTGATGCAGATATAAATAGGGCTGTCATTGGCCAGCCGGGCAGCCTGACAGGACCTGCCAGATGCGCTGGGTTCAGCCACCAAGCCAGCTCTCCCCACCCCCTTCCTGGCCCGCAGACAGCGACACTCCCCAAAACTCTGGACACCCTTCCTCCTCGCGGGGCCTCAGGGGACTGTCAGCCACCCCCACCCCGCCCCCTAGACAAGCAGAGACAGGGGGAACCAGGACAAGGTGCCCCCACAAATGCTGCTCCAGAGCCCAGCAAGTGGACCCTGGTCGGTGGGGCCTCCCTCCTGGGGCAGCCTGGGGAGGGTGCTACCCACCCCCCAACCCCTCACCCTCCTTGGCTGTCCCTGTAGCAGAGGCACAGGCCACAGGCCACAGCAGCTACAGGGGCCTCTGCACCAAGCCAGGTGAGGAAGGGCTGGCCTTCCAGCGGTTTCTCATCTCCTTGGCAAATCCTTAGGGGCAGAAGGGCAGGAAGGGGCAGCCTGGGCAGCTGGGGGGGCTTGGGGCAAAAGGCTCCAGAAGCAAGACAGGGTCAGGCTTGGATGTGGACTAGGGAGGGGGCACTTGGGGGCCCAAGTGGGGGACAGCCCAGGGGAGAAGCAGACTGTGTAGATTTGGGGGTCACCATTGTGATGACAGTGAGGCCCAGGGATCAGGGGAGGCCAGGCCTAGAAAAGGAAAGGAGGGGAGAGACCAGAGGAGAACCATTTCCAAAGCCGGAGCAGGTCACCCCACCGGGCCTTCTGTGGTCTCGGGGTCTCCTGTAGTTGCTTCCTCCAAGGCCTCCACCCCACCTCCCAGCCAGGCCCTGATGGCCAGGGCAGGCCACTGGGGGGACCGAGGGAAGTGGGGCTCAGAGAGGAGAGCAGCCGGGGCGTGTGGGGCTGCCCTCTGAGAGGTGGGTCACGTCCGGGGCTGCCAGCCTGGATGGGGGCACTGGGGAGGGCAGGGGCCCAGGGCCCCTATGGAACCCCGGGGGGGATCTGGGTGCAGGGGCGCCTTTCCACACCAGTGGGACGAGCTTCCAGGGTTCAGGGGGCTGAGGGGTGGGCGGAGGGCGTGACAAAAGACGGGGTTTTTCCAGCGGATATGGCATAAAAGGGAGGCGGCACCCCAGAGGAGGCCATCCAAGCAGGCTGAGTGCGAACCTTCTGTGGGAAGCGGGTTCGGACGCGGACCGGGTGCGCGCTCAGGAAAACACCCTGTGGGGACCCGCGCCCCTCCCTGGACTCGGCCCGTAACCGTAGTTCCCGCCTCCACCGCCGGAGGTCGCGCCGACCCCCCCACCTCCCGCCCCGGGCCGCGCGGCGCTCGGACTCCGGACACGTGGACACGTCAGCGGAGGGGCCTGGGAAACGCTCGGACCGCGCGGAGACCCCTATCCTAGCCCCCACGGCGGGGGGGGGGGTACCACGGCTCCAGCCAAATGTGCCCCCCAGGCCCCTCCCCACCCCGAGGGGTAGCCCTCTCCCCCCAGCCCGCCCCTCCTCTGCGCAGGAGCGGGAGGAGTTAACCGCGCTCAGGACGCGGGTGGGGGGCGCGGGCGGGGCGCTTCCTGCCACTCGCCTCCTTCCCGAGCGCGCGCCGCCCGGGGCCCCCGGCCCCCTCCTGCGCCCCCGGCCCGCGCCCCGCCCCTACCCGGGCCTGAGCCCGACCCGCCCCTCGCGAGGGGGCGGCGGGGAGGGGTCCGTCCCCCGGCCGCCGGGGACCGCGCGGCCCCACCCCCGGGCGCCCCCGCGCAGGCGTGGAGAGGGCCGTCCCGGGCGCGGTCGGGCTGCTGGAGGGGGGTGGCCTATGGTGTCCCCCCGCCCTGGGTGCCCCTCGGCCGGAAGGCTCCCCGCCGTCGGAATCCGGGGCGGCGGTTGGAAATGGGGACTGGAGCCACGCGCGCCCCCCGCGGCCAGACGCCGGGCGGGGGGAGTGGAAGTGAAAGCAGGCGGCGGAGGCGCCCCGGGGGAGCCCCGGGAGCTGGGTCGGGCTTTCTGTAAGACGCGTAATAGGAAACTGAGGCCGCGGGGCGGGGCCGCGACAGCTGCGCGGTCCTTCCGGGCCCAGCCGGCCGCGCTCCCGCCGCCCCGCGCCCTGGCCGGGAAGCCCCCTCGGCTGCGGGGACTGGGCGGGGGGGCGCAGGACACTCCCCTCCTTGGCCGCTCCAGCCTCGCGGGATCCTAGAAGGTTACTCCGCGGAAGGAAGTCGCCGGGGGGGGGGGGGGGGTCCTGCCCCGCCCATCAACTGGGGGCGGGGCCTTGCTGGGGAGGGCCCAGCCCCCCTCGCCCCGCGGTCCATCCCCCAAGGCTCCTGGCACCGCCCTCGAGGGGCGCACGCCCTAACGGTGACTCACCCCGACCGGTGACACCCACTCCCTGCCTGACTCACTGGGCGCCTGGCCCACGCGGAGAGAGGGTCTCCCCGTGCTGGGGCGCTCCTCGGGCTCGCGCTCTGCCCCCCATCGTGCATTCGCAGAGCTTCTTAGCCTGCGTGGCTAGGGGGGGCCCCAGTGGGGGTGCTGCGCGGCTGGGGGGCTCCCTGCCTCTGACCAGCAGGGCGTGGCTCCATATCCGCATCCTGGACTCCGGACCAGGAATGGCCGGACGGGGAACACGGAATCCTGTGGAAGGCGGCAAAGGGGTTTAGGTTCACCCCAGAAAGGCCTGCCAGGAGCCCGCGCCCCCGGAGGGCACACGCGTGCTCCTCGGGCCTGGGGGGCCACGAAGGGACAGCGCCCAGCCCACCCCTACCCGGTCCGGCTTCCGGCCAGGCCCAAAGGAGCAGGAATTCGGAATGTTTTGAATCGGCGTTATAATTCCCGGGTGCCTTCTCTGCCCCTGCCCTTCCCGAAGGGATGGTGGGGGAGGAGGGGGGCGGGCTCTATCTGCCTCTGCCTGCAGGGGTACTCCGGGGCAGGGGCAGGCCCTGGCGCGAGGCCAGAGACAAGGTCTTATGTGGGGGCGGGGGGTAAACGGGCTGGGGGACAGCCTGGGCACCCCTGTCCACCGCCAACCCCAAGCATGGGGGTGTGGGGGGAGCTTGTGTCCTAACAAGGGTCCCTATGGGGAGGCCACCGCACACCGTAGTGGGGGAGACTAAAGCCGGGGTGGCCACACTTCATCCCAAAGAGCCCTGCCTGCTGGGCCCAACATTAGATCTGGGCAATCTGCCTGGGGAAGCAGGTATGGGGGAAGGCAGATGGCCCCACTAGTGTCAGGGGCGGGTGATACCCACCTGGCCATACTCACTGCAGCCCTCCTCAGCCCTCCCCAGGCCTCTGGATGCAACAACACCCCACCCCACCCCACCCCAGGCCTCCTCAGCCCTCCCCAGTTCTCCCCAGCCCTCCCAGCTGCCCCAGGCCTTGACAGGGAGCCTCCCCCACAAACCCCCAGAGCCTTTTCTGGAACTGTTTTTTCTTAGAAACAGGAAGTTGGGGTGTGGGCCACACATCCACCAGGTCAAGGCTCCACCAAGAACAGGGCAGGGTGGGGGTTCAGACCCCCAGGGGAACTGGCCACCCTGCCCTGCTCCAGCACCCGTGGGAACCTCAGGTGCCAAAGCAGAGAGGGACAGCAGACGGAGGAGTTAGGAAGGGAAGGAGGATGCCCGGCTGCCTCGGTGGGGCCTCAACTGGCCTTGGCCTGCTGCCCACTCTGGCGCCAGCCCCAGCACTGGGGTCTGTTCTCACCCCTCTGGCTGCCATCTCAGTGAGTCCAGACACAGACGAGCCCAGGGTGCAGCCCTAGAGTGTGTGTTGCTGTCGGTCCTGTTCTCCCTCCTCTTAGTCCCCAGTCCTGCAGCCAAGGAGTGTCCTTGCACAAACACACAGGTGTACAAGCATCCACACGCAAGCATGCACACACGCTGGAGTAGACGCCTGCCTCCCGAGCCCAGGAGACCCCTGCCCCAGACGAGGTGCCCCTCCCATTCCTGGGCCCCTCTAGCTCTGCCAGCTCCCCTGAGGACTTGGGTCCCCATCCCCATCCCTGGTAGCCCAGATCCTTCCTCTTGTCCAGCGGAGCCCCCGGGCCCTGCGTGTCCTGCTCATTGGGCGAGGTGGGAGTCTGGGACTCTGCTCCTGCCCCCCGTGTCTGACACCCTTGTGCGGTCACAGGAGGGTCTGTCCTGGTGGTCCCACTGCGAGCTCCTCTGGCCAGGAGCCGGTAGAGGGGCACCATGGACACAGACTTGGACGTGAACCTGAGGCACCCTGGAGCAGCCACCCGACTCAGCCCTCCCAGACCCCTCTGCACACCTGCCAGTGGGCCAGGCCGAGCACCAGGCCCAGCCAGGGGCACTGCTGGGCCCATCCCACCTTACCCTTGCTGTGCCTGGGAACCCTAAGGCAATGGAGGATGGAGCCCAGGAGGGCCTGTAGGGTGGGCCAGGCCGGGGAGTCTGTGCTTATTTGAGTTGCCCCAGCCTGGCGCTGCCTCCTCCAAGGAGCCTGGCCAGGGCCCAACTCGCAGGAGGGGCCAGAGGGTTCTGAGCATGGGAAGGAGAATCCAGGGGGGGTGGGATATGGAGGGGGAAGGGCTCGTGGAGGGGGTTGGGGGAACATGGGAAGAGGGCAGAAGTGGGGACATGGAGAGGAGGGAGCAGTTACCTGACACTCACAGGCTCATGTGCAAGCCAACCTGGCTTTCTCATGCACACCTGCGTGTAGACGCTGTAGGTGAACCCATGGCCCACCCCACTTCTCTGGGTCTGTCCCCTGGGCTGCAGTGTGGCCCTGCCCCCCATCCCTTCCTGAGCCTCACCTGGACTCAGGTGGCTCTGGACGCATGTCTTCTAATGGAGACCTCGTGGGGAGGAGGACCCTAAGCCCCGACCTCGAGCTCTGTCCTTCACAAGGTGCCCTCTCCCCGGAGGTTTCCAAAACAGGCCTCCATGGCAGCAGGAGTGACCTGGGCGAGAGCTTGGGCCAAACTTCCCGCCGGTGAGGGCTGCCAGGCCAGGCATGGAGCAGGAAGGCCTGACCCCAGCCCCGCCGGACACCTGCCCGGCACAGGACGCTCCAAAGACAAGCCAGGCCGGCTCCACCTGCCTGTCCTCCCCCCCACAGTGGAGCCACCTGCTCCAGGGCTGGGAGCCTCAGCCCCCACGGCCCCCAGCCCCTGGCACAGGCCTGGGCACAGATGGCCACGTGCGTGAGGCCTGCAGAGTGCACGTCATCAATACGTGGGAGCAGGGCAGGCGGACATCCAGGCCCCAGAATTTCTGTCCCCACCCCTCCCTGGGTCGCCTGGTAGTTGGCGGCAGACAGGAGGGGGCAGGGCTGCTACCCCCAGAGCACGTGGGTTTTGTGCAGAGGATCCAGGATCCAAGTCCCTGCTTTCACATCCTGTGGGGGCCGGCAGAGCCAGGTCACAGCCCCACCCTTTCCTGAGAGCACAGACTGTCCTGGGGGGCAGGCCAGAGGGGTGGCCAGCCCCCCCTTTTCCCTACGGGATCCCCACCTCCCTGCCGATGGTCACCCATGGCCTCAGACTAGGGCCAGCCCGGCTGGGACCACCAGCTGCCCCAAGCTCAGCGAGCTGCGTGGGGGCGGGGGTGTTCAGGAATCTCATGAGCCACCCTGACCTGACTCAGGCCTGCCCGGGGAACCCTCCGGCCTGTCTCTTCTTGGCCAGCAAGAAGGGGTGACCCTGCAACAAGACAGGCAGAGGCAAAGGAGGGGAGAGCAAGGGCAGGCCAGGGTCTGGGCTGGGTGGGCCAGGGAGGGGCTGCTGGCCAAAGCTGGGTGTGTGCAGGGGGTGTGGGTGGGGGGAGGCTGACGCTGCAGCCCCCTACCGGGCTCAGAGAAGGGGGAGGACCGGCTACACCAGCTGTTACTGTAAATGGGCAGGCAGCTTCCTCTTTCCCCGGAGGGCACGCCTGGCATCCGCCTCCCCAGATAAGGGCCCGGGTTCTGGGCCTGCAGTCAGCCCTTGACCACAGGGCAGTGGGTGGGGGCTTGGGGGCCAGACTGTGGCTCTGGGGCCGACAGACTGGAGGGGTGGAGCCCCCAAGAGGGAGACAGGCAGCACAGCTGAGAGCTGAGGGGACCAGGGTGGGGCCTGGCTGCTGGTGACTGAGGCAGAAGTGAAAGCTGGGGGTGGGGGACCAGGGGGCAGGGATAGAAACCAGGGACCCGAGGACGTTCCCAAGAGCACCCCCTCTGCCCTGGGCTCACCTCACCCCCAGACCTTGGGGGCTTGGAGATCAGCACCAGTAGGAGAGGGGCCCGAGAGCCCCACACAGGGAGCCTCGCTCCAGCTCAGGGCTCTGGGCAGGCAAGGCCAAGCTGCAGGACAGCCCTGTGGGTCCCTGCAGAGGCCCTGGCAGCATGGCAATGGTATGGGTGGTCCTGAACTTGGGGACCCAGAGGTGGGGGAGGGCAGGCCATCTCTGACTTCTCCTGACCTTTGCCCTCCCCTGGCCTGGAGGCAGGGGGCTGCTAGGAATAGCTGGGGATGGAGGTTTCTCCCATCCTGACCTCTCTCCTGGGGAAGCCATGCCTACCCCATGCAGGGCGGCACCAAGGTGTCCAGTTCTGCCCGGGCAGGGGCCCTCACGTTCTGGTGGACAGTCCCACAGCTCAGTGGGAAGCCACCCTTGAGAGGGGCAGGGAGCCAGGCCCAGGTGACGACTGCGCTGAGGAGGGGCAGCTGTGGGGGGGGGGGCAGGGCCTGGGCTGTGCCACCTTGAAGTGGGTTTGTCATCCACACCCCGGGGCCCCAGGACCCCAGGACCCCAGGCTGGGCTCCAGGGCCTGATGCACAACAGGAAGGGAGCGGAGGCGGGGGCTGCGGCTTAGGGCCCAGCCTCATGTTCACACTGCCTGCTTCCGCTCCCCTCACCTGCCCCCCAAACTGGTCTCTCAGACCCTAGGTGGCACCCCACAAGGGGCAGCTGGTGGGGAGGCTGGGTTCTGGGCCCAAGGAGCCTGGGAGTGACAGGCAGAGGGTGGGCGTGGGGGCTTTCTCCCAGACCCCACTGTCCCCACGCCCCCAGCCTGGCCTGGGTGGAAGCCCAGCCCTTGGGAGGAGTGGGCTTTTCCAGGCCACCTGGGCAAGCCCATCTGCACCACAGCCCACCCTGCACCCCTTTCCCGGGGGCTCCTGGGGAGTGCTGGGGGTCTCTGTGGCAGGGGGATTGAGAGCACTTCTGGGCCCAGGTTTGGGGGGCTTCCCAAGGTTAGGGGGAGGAGATGGGGACCTGGGAGTCCTCCCAGGTTGGGGTACACCTGACCTCCTACCCGCCCACTTTTCCTGATGACCTCCGAGGGACCAGGGCCGGGCTGGGACACCAGACGTGGGTGGCCAAAGGAAGCCCAGAGAGCTGGTAGCCCAGGGCCCCAGGGTCCAGCACAGGGAGATCTGCAAGGTTGGGGAGACCCCTGAGGAATTGGGAGGGCAGGGAGGGGCCCCTACCCCTCAGGGCAGCATGCTGCAGTCTGGGCTTCTGCTGCCACCAGCCCCTTCCCCACTAAAGACATGGGGCGGCTCTGCAGGGACCCGGGCACTCTCTCTTCCAGTGGGCCAGGCCTCACAGGACGCACGGAGGCCACACCAAGAAGGGTCCACGCAGCCCGGCTCAGCCCCTGGCCTGGCCTGGCCGAGCAGGGGCTCCAGAGGGCACCTCAGCTGGGGCACTGCCCACCTGTGCCCCATGTCCACTCAGGGTCAATGGAGACAAAAGGCCCCCATGATCTGATCAGCAGACAAGACGCCCCCTTCCCTTCCCTGGGCTCAGGCCAGATGGCAGCCCGGGACAGGGGCAAGGAGTCCCAGAGAGGAGGGGGCTCTGGGGGTGGCCCAAGCATGGCTGTCCCATGTGTACTCTCAAAGTCCTTTATTGTACAACGTCATCTGTTTGGGGGAGGGGCGCCAAAGGACTAATGGGTACACAGCGAAATAGATAAATATGCCAAGCCTTTTCTTTTTCTCTTTTTAAATCAGGCATTTATAAACAAGAAAGCATACATTAATTACATAAAAATAGTTTTCGAATAGTAGAGTAAGTCATCATATTGTCATTAGCAGCAGCAAAGGAGAAAACGGGGACGGCGATGCAGACGCTCCTGGCGGACATAAAGGTAGAGCTGTGTTTTTTTTCCTTAATTGAAAAAAAAAAATGTCGTTTGTGACTCCTGACTTAAAGCAAGAACGAGAGGCCTCCCTCGAGCCTGGTGGAGGCAGGTGGGGAGGGGAGGACGGAACCCGCGGAGCGCAGTGCCCACGGGTGGGTCGCTCAGAAAACTGGCAAAGGGTTATCTCCGTCCCCTCTGGCAGGTGAGCGTGGTCTTCCTCTGTTAAAAACAACCCAGAAAACAAGACAACTACCAGGTAAGAAAAGTTTCTGAAAAAGGAACCACCATATACACGTATGATACAAGTGTCAGAGGAAACAGTATTTACATGGGCGTCGTCTTCACATCGGCGAGTCCTGTACGAAAAGCAGAGGATTATGTGTATGAGTTAGCTGCTCCATAGATATGAATGTTATTGCTGTTGTTTTTTCCCTTCATTAAAAATCTTCTTTCAGCATAGAAATAATGAGTAATTAAACTGAGTACACAATCATTTCAATAATGGATATTACACACAGGGAGAGTCAACAGCCTACAAGATAGATTCCTCTTCTCCCTTCTTCTGAGAAGAAACGGAATTGCAGCTGCGCGGACGGGAGCCAGGTCTTGGCCAGGAGGACGGCCCAGGCGCGGGGGTCCAGAGCGGGCCCTGCAGTCCCAGCTGCCCCTTGGACCTGGCCCCCAGAGGATGGAAGAGGCCGGGGCAACCCCATGCCCCCTTAGCCTCACCCGGGAGCTGCCGGGTGAGGCTTGAGCTGCTGGTGAAGGGGGAGCCCACCGCATCTGGTTCCTGCCCCACCAGCTCGGGCGGTTGTGGAACCCTCAGGAAGGGGCAAGGAAGGCTGGGAGGGGCGGGCCTGGGTGGGACAAGGCCTTCCCAGGGCCCAAGCCGGCCCGGCTCTCAGGGAAGAGCTGCCACTGCACAGCCAGCTCTTCCTGATGTCCCGGGACAGAGCCGGCTAGTGGGGCGTGGACCCGATGGCCAGGACGTGCGGGTGACTGCAGGGACAGTGGAGGGCAAGGAGTGGTGGTGCCCCGCACGCGGCTGAAGAAGTCCATCTCCTCCTGAAGCCCCAAAACTCAAAAGCAGACGGAGCACACTGGGGCGCCTTGGGCAACAGGCCCCGGGGACCCTTCGACCTCACTACGGTCTTCAGACTTGGCAACAGAGCACAGCTACACAGAAGCACGCTGACACACTTAAAGCTTTGCTCCAACTAAATCATTTAGTTTCCCTTGAAGAAATGACTAAAAAAACACAACTCGGGAAAAACAAGGGTGAACACAGCATTCTGAGTGTCGCATAACACACCGACCCTTTACATGACACGGTAATAATGCCCATCGAGGGATATATGTATGGCAGAGATTTAAAATTCCATGCATACAGATTTAATAACTGCAAAAGAAAAACAAAAGCAAAAAAAAAAAAAAAATCCAAACAAACGCTGCATATACACGATGTCCCTTCTGCATTGCACTTTAGAAGGGGGTCCAGCAGCACCCGGCCCCCCCCCCCAGTAAACCGAGGGCAAAACCCTGCAGACGCTGTCACCACCCAAGTCTCTGCTCACCGCAGCGGCCGTCTGTACCGGCACTAGCCAGTTCCACCTCCTGTCTGCGCTACCAGCTGCCGTGGCGTTAGGACAGAGTCACGCCAAGAATTCCGGTGAGATCTTTCTTATGTGAACAGACACCATAATTTTAGGATGGGTAGCCGCCTCTTGTCTACTGGGAAATCATTTTTCAAGCTTGGGCATAAGAAACCTTACACACTTTGCATAAACAGTTGAGAGTAAACGAGATTATTTGGAATAAATGCACGTAACTTATTTTGATAGTGGCAGATTCAATCGCTACTGAAGACAGATATTTTGGGGGTAAAAAGACGAGTCAGGATTTGCTATACAAGATGCTGGAAGGCACAGAACTACCCCCCGAAGTTCAGTTTTTGCATTTTCGTTTTCTTGTGATTCCCTTGTTCAACCAAGCACCAGAGGGGTTTCCGAACACTCGAGCACTTAGGATGTGAACTGCTCTAGAAATCGGTCTGCAATATTTGAAAAGTAAAAACCTCAGTTAACGGGAATAAAAAGAGAAGGGAAGATTTTTGACAAAGTGCAGTTCTAAATATACGTTTAAATGAACAAACAAACAAAAAGAAAAAGTGAAATAATGCTGTGTTTTGTTCCAATGCTGCAGCCTCAGTCCCAAAACGAAAGGAGCAATGTTTGCCGAACTGAGAAGGGGTCGCTGTGGGCGGGCAGCTCATGTGCCCCCCAGCGCGGACCCACGTTCCATCACCTCCCTGACAGACGACGCCCCTTGGGCGCAGCGTTCCTGCACACTCCTGCCGATGGCGACGTGGCCGGGGGGCGCGGGCGGGCATAAGGCGGCAGTGTTCCAGCTCATCGCGCACGGGCAGCGCTCTCCCTGCTCTTCCTGGTGGCAGCACAGGAGACCTGGGTCCTTGTCGCTGAAAAAATAGACTCTGGAGAAAAACTACCTTTCCTGTCCTCACACAGCCACGGGCGCAGATGAGCTGTGATGGCTTCGAGGGGCAGGGCGGCTGCCACCCTGGCTCCCTTAGCAGGTCCTCAGGTGGTGTCACTGTTGGTGGGGCTTTTAAAAGTCAGTCATTAAAAAACGTGTTGATTTTTCTGAGTATCGAGTCTCCTTATTGGTTTTAAATAGCTTATAACAAAAGTGTAAATGTTAGAATGTTCCAGCAAGCAAACGGCCAGCCACAGCCACCGAGCTGGCCTCGTCTCTGGCTGCAGTTGGGGACCCAGCTTGCTCACTTAAACTTGGCCAGTAGAAAATTTTGCAGTGGATTCCAAAAGCATGTGGTTCCAAACACTTGCTTGGTTGTAGGCACAGTAAGACGTTGTGCTGTGTGGGCTGGAGAGGGGCAGGCCCCGCCCGGGCACACAGAGCCCCTCAGCTGGTGCCCGCCCTCTCCCTGCGGAGTCCGCGCCCTTGGCGGCAGACAGTGGGGTCGGGCTAGGGCTCCAGCTCGGCTGTGCTCTCACTGCCCGCGGCCTCGGAGCGGGGCCTCGGCCACAGCTGCTCCTGCAGCTCCTTTACCACCTTCTCCAGGTGCTCCCGGGCCTCCCGCTCCCGCAGCAGGTCAGCCCGCAGCTGCTCACGATCAGCCTCTGCGTGCTGCAGCTTCACCTGCAGGTCTTCGATCTGAAAGGGACGCCATGCATTAGCGGCACCCACCCCCAGCCAAACGGCGCCCTGGCCCGACCCTCCTTCCCCATCACAGGATCACCCCCTCCCACTGCCCACTAGGACACAGGCCTGTGAGCGAGGCAGAGCCCAACAGGGCCTGGGAGAGCCTCTTGGGCGGTGCCCGGACAGGAGTCCAGACCTGTTTCTGCCACCAAACCAGCACTTGTAGCCCCTGAGAGACGGGAACTACCAAAACCCGAAAAGCAGTGGCCGTGGGGGCCCCCTCCACCTCTTGAGGCCAGAGTTTCCATCGGGAGCCTGCTGCCCAGGCCAGGTCCCTGAAGTGTCAGTTGAGGCCGGGGCAGGAGGGCCTGCTGTGCCCCATCTCCCAGACCCTAGCTGGGCAGGACGGCCAGTCAGGACATGCTGAGACTTCTGAAAGTGCATGAGGGTGGAGGGGCAGCCCTCCCAAAGAACAGGAAGAAGGTTGGGGCCAGCCGAGGGGCTCCTCTACACCCCAGGGCTGGCTCGGAGCTTGTCTCTCGGGCAAAGCCGACAAAGAGGGGTGTGGTCAGGAGGGAGAGAGCCTGCAGAGTCCCCGCCCGTTGGCCCTGACTGAACAGAGAAGAGAGCCCGGGGCCACTGCACACTGCCCTGTGGAGGACAGGCCCCGAAGCCCAGAAGAGCTTGCGGTGCCCGGGTGAGCCTGCGGGGCTCTCCATGCTTGGGGTGGACCTAGCGAGGTGAGAAGGGAGCCTGAGATGCCGATGGAGTGAGTGTCTGCCACCTCCTGCCCAGATCTGGACACACCACAGCCCCGCCCCATAGGCCACCCAGCTATGTCCGCAGGTGGTTCTTCACAGCCACGCAGGCACAGCACGGCGCTGGGCCCTGCGGGCCTCAGGCTCCCCACCCGTCACCCAGGCACCAGGCCCTGCGTCCTGAGCAGCAGTAGAGGCCCCCCACATACCTGGGCTGAGTACTTGGCACGCAGGCGGCCAGCCTCGCAGCCTTTGTCACACACTCGGACCTGCCGCGCCTGCTCCAGCTCCCGCTTCAGGCGGAGCCGAGACTCGTTGGCCTCTTTCATCTTCTTCTCGTTCTCAGCTCGGAGGCGCTCGATCTCCTTCCTCAGGTTGCGCTTTGCCTCCGTGGCTTCCCGAAGCTTCTCCTTCTTGGCCACGCGCAGGAACTCCAGCTCCTGGGAGGGGCGGGCAGCCCGACACAAGGATCAGGGTTACTGGCCCCCAGCTCTGCCTGCCACTCCCCATGGCCGACCAGAGAACAGCTGGCTTGGGACACCTGCTGCTCGAGCCCACACCCCTCTGCGGTCACCATTGCCTCCACCTCCCACCCTCCCAACACTCCAGGCGCCCCATGGCGCCCCAGTCAGCCCAGACTCCACGAGGCGTCCCACACCCGGCCTCCCTCCATCTTCACGCACCTCCTGCTCTCCCTAGCACCAACTCATCCCAACAAGGTCCCAGCCTTCTTCACCACCCCTTCCCCAGGGCTCTGGGCCTGGGGTTTGATGGGGGGCTGCCATTCTCCAAAGGCGCAACAGGCCTCACACGCTTCCTCCCTCAAGTCCCCTCTGTGCCCAGCTGCACGAAGCCCAAGGGACTTCCTCGTGGCCTCAGGCATCACGCCACCTGGGGGCCCTGGGCCCACCATGCAGCCAGATGGAGACGGCCACCCTTGTTATCAGTGACTCACCCCCTGCAAACACGCTTCTGAATATGCATGTGGGAAGTCACACCTCCTACCAGAACCAGGGAAGAGTGGCGGGGGCGGGGCGTTCCGAGCGCCCTGAAATACACTTGGAGGAGCGCTTTTGAAATCCTGGGGCTCTCAGGACTGCCAGGGTTGCGTTGTGTTAGAAGCCCATGTGAGCAGCTGTCCCGGAGCTGCTAGACACGGCAGCCGAGGTGTGAAGTCAGTGACACTGGGTGGGCCTGAGCCAGGCCACAAAGCCTGGTGTGAAGGCCCCGCCCTCCCCTAGGCGCTAAGAACTCTCTGCCTCCCCCTCGACTTGTCAGAAAAGAAAGAGCTAGCGGGAAAAGGCGGTGCAGGGGAGACTGGCCACAGCTGAGGACCGGCCTAGGCCGGCTCCACTGTCTGCCCTGGTCAGGGCAAGAGGCGGATGCAGGCGGGGCCCAGACATCTTCAGGGCTCCAGCCCCCTTGTCTAAAGAGGGCAGTCACTGCTGTAGAATCACCTAGACTCTGGCGTGTGGAAAACGCAAGGCAGGGCCTGGAGAGGCAGTGTGTGTAAGCGTGTGCAAGAGCCTGGAGCCCTCTCCTTGCTAAGGTGAGGCTCTTGGAGCCCCCGCATCCCACCAGAGCCCCTGCATCGTGGCTGAGAGGTGGTACTGCTTGCTGGCACTACCTTCCAGAACAGAAAGCTTTAGGGAACAACCCCTCAAAGTCATTTTCTGCAGACAACAGGCCATGTTGGTGTGTGCGTGTGAGGACGCACTCTGGCACACCCTGAGCATGAACTGTCCTGGGCTCCTCACTAAAACCAGCCCAGCCTTCACTGCCCCAGAAACTGGCCAGCTTTGTGAGAGGCCGAGCCGGGCGCGAGGCACGTCCCGCAGGCCCCGGGGGGAGCCGTGGGCAGACCCATCGCGGGGCCTCCCGCACAGCCCAGAGCCACAGCCTCACCTGGTGGAGGCTGCGCTTGGCCTGCAGCGCGGCGCTCAGCTTCTCCTCCTGCTTCACACGCATCTTCACCACCTCGTGCAGAAACTTCTCTTTGGCTTCCTTAGTGTCCAGGCCGCCCTCCAGGGCCTGCCGCAGGTGCTCCAGCTCCGCCTCCAGCCCGCCGCTTGGGGTGTCGGCAGGGGCCGCGGCATCGGGGGCGGCGGGGGCCGCGGGCAGGGCGTGTACCCCCGGGGAGCTCAGGTCCTTGGCGGAGCTGGATGAGGTAAAGGATGGAGAAGAGAGCGAGGACAGGGAGGAGGTGACTACAGAAACAGACAGAGACAGAAAGGCCGAGTTACCAGAACGTCCTCCACACCGCAGCTCCACTCCCGAGGGAGGGCTGGGCGGGGCCAGACACGACGACGGGCAGCACCGCCTGTGCCCAGAGCAGAGAAGGAAGCCGACTCACACTTACATTCCTCCCTGCTTTCTACTTCCACCTCGGCCTCCGAGTCCTTGTCGTCCTCGGGGGCGGCCACCGGCACCGGCGTCTCTGGGGCTCCAGGGGTGTCCACGGTCAGCTTCCGCTTCCTCGGCTGGACGCAGGTGGTGAGAGGCTCGGGGGCCCGGGAGACGACGGTGGCACACGGCGGGCTGCTCACGACCTTCTGCTGGGCTGGCGGTGCCAGGGCCACATTGGGGGCCACACCCGTCTCGAAGCTCTTGTAGGAGTAAAAGCTGTGGGGACACGGCAGACACTGGGGCTGCGGGTGTCTGTCTCGCCCCCCTACAGCCCCCACCTCACGGCAGCCAGGACACAAATGCTCACTGTGCTCCCCTGGAAGGTGTGAAGGAGGAGACACTTTAGCCAGGGGCCCTGGGGGAAGCTGGAACACGGACACTAGCCACCATACTCATGATGGGCCACACCAAACGGAGAGGGTGCAGTGAACTCTAGATGCCACAGAAGTTCTAGACGTGCTCACCTTAGCGCCAATCAAAAAGAGCAACATTTTCGCAACTGCTCTGACTGGGAAGTTGGGTGCCTGGGCACGTAGCCCACAAAACCACCTGCACACCGTGCACACACCACGCTCCGTGACAATGAAAACGTGGAACCTGCCTCACTGGCTGATTCCATTGCCACGTGGCCCCAAGGTGGACTCAGGTTAGAGCAGGGACGTGGAAGTGCCCGTGATGGCGTGACACGCAGGCCCAAGAGTCACGCAGCTACCAGAGAGCGTGGCCGTGTGTGTGGACAGGAACAAACCACACAGACTCTCGCGGCCTCCTTCCGTCTGCGACCAGCACGCGTTATTTTGCACTCGGGCCGCTGAAGGAGAGCCCGGAGTCTGGTGTGAGCGAAAGGCGTGGTGGGTGCCAGTCCTCAGACTTGTACAGCAACGACCGCTCTTAAAACGTTCCCGAATTGAACTGACTCCGTTTGTTTCAAAAAAACAATTCCAGTCAGCTCAGTAAAGGAAACATCTCATTCACCAAATAATTACTGACCCTGAGGCGGCAGAATCAAATTTCTGTCCCCACTGCGGCCAGGCCTTCGGTAACCGCCAGCTGCCAAGCACGGCAGGCACTCACCTGTCTCGAATCAGGGCCGGGAGGTGCGGGGAGAACTCTTTGTCACTCGCAGAAACCGCGGGGGACCAGGGTCGGAAGGCGGAGAGGCGCTGGCGAGGGTGAACGCAGCCGAGGCTCTGTTGGGAAGGAGGTGCCTGCGTCAGAGGCCGGAGCGAGTGTGCTGGTGGGCCATCCACCCCTGTGCCCACCACCCCACCCAGAACCTTGCTGGAGGAGGTGGCCAGGGTCCGCAGCCACCCAGACTGTTTGTCCTTTTCAGAAGACATGGGGTGCTGGGAGGGGGCGTCATCTGTCTTTCTCATGGAGGCCGGGGGCTCGGAGGAGACCTGTGAGTGGACACAGAAGGTCCTTTGGCACCTTGGGCGGCATCTGCCCCCTGGGCCCAGGGCAGGTCCCCCAGCCATCAGACTCAACCCCGCACAAGGTGTGTCCAGTGACGCGCAGACCCTGACCTGTGCGAGATCGGCCGGGTGGCTGCTCTGGCTGGACAAGCCATCTCCGCAAGAACAGAGTGGGCACCGCTGCACTGTTTGTGCAGCCAGTACACCATGACCTCACTCCACAGCTGCAAAGGGTTCTGGGTAGGGCACCAAGGCCTGCTTTGCCTTCCCCAGAGCAGCTCCGCTTCCCTAGGACCCAGGTGAGTTCTTAGTGGGGACTAGAGGGGACTGGCCCCTTTGCCACAGATCTGCGTGTGTGCTGGGAACTTGGAAACAGTCAGCAGGAAGCTCGAACCCTTTGAAAGTTGGTTCAGAATGGACCTATGCTTCCATCCACCAGGTGTGGCCAGGTCTGGGAAGGGGCAGCCCCCGGCAGGCAGGCTCAGTCAGCGCTGGCCAAGTGTGCAGCCTCCGTTGGGCCACCCAGGGCTTTCCAGGGGTGTCACACAGTGTCCCCAGAGTTCTGGATTTCACCAGATAGAATCAATTTCAGAGGTCCCTGTGGACCTGAGGCAGCTGCACCAGTAGGGGTGGCAGAGCAGCCCTCTGTGAAGGTCCTCCCTGCCCCCGGAAGAGAACGTTCTCTACACTGTAAAGGACATCCCTCTACACCGAATGACCTGAGTGAGCCCCACGAGAAAAGCTGCCCTCCTGTCTTCCTCAGACTCACTCTGTTGGAGGCGGCTCCCCAGGAGCCCAGCGCTGTGTCTGCCAGATGCTGCAGCTCCAGACCGACAAGCAACACAGATGCCATGTTCTGAGTGGCCTCCTGAGCCAGCATCAGAATGACAACAAACTCCCCCAACCCGATGGCACAAGATTTCTGCGGGACACAGGATCTCTTCCCAAGAAAACAGAACAGTCTTTGGAAGATGGATGGTGTCTCCCTCCAAGCTGGAGCCTGAGCAGAAACCACGAAGGGCTAGGCCATGTCCAAGAGGCCTCAGTGGCCATCCAGGGCAGCTGTGCCAGGGTCCACACCATGGGCCAAAGAGACAATGCCTGGTCACTCTCCCAGGCCTGACCTCAGGAGGAGAGAGCAGAAATGGGGGTCCTCTCACCTACAGCCAGGAAGCCTCAGAGGGGAGAGCATTAATGGGGGGGGCTCCTCCCACCTCCAGAAACACTTGGAGATAACATTGTATCACAGAACTGACCCTGTGGGGGCATGCAGGTCAGAGGTGGAGGGGCAAGAGGCAAGTGGCCAGTCAAGGGGCCCAGCTCACGAGGGTTGTCACTATAAATCTCATGAGACACAGGGACACGGGATAAGCTGGATCCTGGACAGAGAGCCCACTGACTGAGGGCCCCGGAGGAAGATCCCACCCGGGCCCACGAAGCAAGTGAGCCAGCATGTGTGTGGGTGTGTATGCACTGTCCCCACCCCCCAGCCCATGAGGCCTGTAGCCCCTCTGGGGACAAATGGGCAGGGGCAACTTCACTCCAGGAAACGCACAGCCTTCAGGCCCCAGGGAGGAAAGACAATGACCTCTGACACCTGGGACGGGAGGCTGCTGCAGAGACGCACTGGCCTTTATCCTCGCACAGAAGCAGCTGCCCTGGCAGCCTGGAGCCCTGCAGCTGAGAGTCAGGTGCACGCACAGCCCCTGGGGGATGTTCCAGAGGTGACCCACAGGCGGCCACGGACAGTTTGCTCAGACGCGAAAACAATCATTCATGAAAGAAAGATCCACTCAGTGTTGCTATTTAGGGGAAACGAGTCCTGGTGAAGCCTGGCGGAGCCCGACCTCAGCCCGCACTGTCCAGACGCCTCCCACACTGGTGAGCACAGACCGACGGGGGTCGGTTATGCAGGCAAGGGAGGAGCTTCCTGTCTGAGCAGATACGAAACAGAGAGGAAACAAGCCGAGTTCTCACCAAGAGAAAAGTCGCAGGCCCGGCGCCGGCTCCTGCCGATTCCGAGAAACTTCAGAGAGCCTTCTGGGGGTGTCAGACAACCTGGGCTGCAGGCCGCGGGCCGCCCCACAACACATGGCAGGCAACAAATGGCACCCAGCACCCACTGGCCCCAAGCCCCATCCATGGTCGGGGCCCAGGTAGCATGCCTTTGGGGGGAGGCGGGGGCACCTTCCAGTTCAGGGACCCCGCCAGTGGGCGCTGAGCACTCAGACCCATCCCCCGTTGGTTCTGGAAAAAGAACTGGAGCCTCCTGTGCCCCTGCTGTAACCTCAGGATGGGGAAGCGTCTTCAGGCAGCTGGGACGACTCAAGATGCATGTAAAAAGAAAACCCCTGGGGCCAGCCTGGTGGTGTGGTGGTGAAGTTCGCACATTCCGCTTGAGCAGCCCGGGCTTTGCAGGTTTGGATACCGGGCACAGACGTGTGCAAGCCACACTGTGGCAGTGTCCCACATATAGAGGAAGATGAGCACGGATGTTAGCCCAAGGCCAATCTTCCTCAGCATAAACAGGAGGATTGGGGAGCCAGCCCAGTGGTGCAGTGGTTAAGTTCGTGTGCTCTCAGCAGCCCAGGGTTCGTGGGTTCGGATCCCGGGCACGGACCTATACACCACTCATCAAGCCACTGCTGTGGTAGGCGTCCCATATACAAAATAGAGGAAGATGGGCACAGATGTTAGCTCAGGGATAATCTTCCTCACTAAAAAGAAAGAAAAAAGGAAAACCCCGATAGCACCTTCTATGAAGCATGACGCGTTCTTAGAAGGGGACTTGTTGTGGCAGTGACAAAGAAGCACGAAGGGGGATCTGTAAAACAAGGCCAGCACCTCCACCAGCCCGAGAGAGAGTGCTGCTGCTCCCTCTTGCCTGAGTGGTGTCAGTTTCTCAAAGCCCCTGGAAGAACCTGCTTCTTCAGGCCTGGAATACCACCGTCCCCAGCAGGGCCCGGTTGGGCCCCAGGGTCGGCCAATGGTCAGGGACAAAGCTGTGCCCAGTGACAGCCCACTGAATCCTCATTCTGCTAGGGATCAGCAAGGAGGTAAGACCAGTCACTTCTGGTTTCTGACCCTTCTCAGTGCTTCAAAGCCAGTCCATGGGGGCCCACAACCCTCAAGGAAAGAGCAGGGCTCGGGGCCCAGGACACACCAACATGACAAGGCTGGGGCAGCGGTCAGGTCTACTCCCTGAGCCTCAGGTGAGGAGTCCGCATTCGACCCCACACAGGATGGAGGGGCTAAAGCAGCTAGCCACAGCACTGCCCGCGGCCCCTTCCCCTTGGGGGCTCCAAGGACAAGGGGCAAGGGCATGTGCCCACACGAACACACCCCAGAGCGGGACGAATGCTGCCACTGACAGACAAGTCCACAGGGACAGTGCAGAGACGCCAGTCCAAGAGACCCCTGCCCACCACAGAGCAGCGGGAGCAGCTGAGTGCCCATCGTGAACAGTGGGCTGTGGACAGCGAGGGCACCCACCCAGGACCGCTTGGCAGCAGTGTGGGTCCATCACCAAGGAAGGGACACACACATCTGCCCACAGAGTGAGCCCCACCGTGGGGTTCTGCACTTTACCCAGGGATCCGT